>CM060928.1:578449689-588449689 GCA_030765085.1 Allium cepa
GAGCGCTAGGCTCGGCCGCATCAGTGGGGTTGGGAAGAGAGGCCTCGGGCGCAACCATGGTGATGTCGAGATGAACTCCGGTTGACCAGGAAGCGGGCGGCGATCGAAGCTTTTGAGGGTTGAATGGGTTTTGCGCGTTCGTGACTGGGAGAAGAGAAGACGATGCGTGCGGCCTTGATCTAGGTTCGGGAAAGGAACGGTCCAGATTGCTAGGTTGAAAATTAATAAAGGAAATTGTATATTAATTTGTATTTAAATTTGTATAAACTTTAAACTGCTATAACTTGCTTATACGAGGTCGGAATCTAACGAAACAAATTATGTTGGCATCGTTTTGACAAGCACTACGCTATGGAGCTGCATTGGAATCATTTGGAACTAGAGAAAATTTTGAGTTAAATCGAACGTCGTTCGATTTGATTTAAAATCGGAAAATCAAGGTGAGTGTTTTATAACGCTCACACCGTACTAAATATCTTTATGCTATTTAAATTTGATATTATGAAGTGTTATGATTTTATTTGTCGTTGTTTGATAAAAATTTAATTGTCATATAGCTTGTCATTTGCATTAACCGTTGAAAAATTAAATTGACAGTTAAATTGAAATTAAAATTGAATTGCGATTAAATTACCTGACATTGATAACTATGAAACTGCCATGAATTGTATTGTTTATTGGATGATGTATGTTGATGGATGCTATTGGTTGATAATTGAATGTTTGGATGTTTATTTGCTTATATAGATCCTGTTATACATACATATGATACTGAGATTTAATTTAAGTAATATATACTCATCCCTGACATTTAATTGAAATAAATAATTACTTGGCCATAGGATAGAAAATTATATACGGACACCGAATTGGCTAAATTAATAATTTTTGAAATCGTCGATTTGAAATTTATTTAAATGTTTCGATTTAAAAGTGATAAATAGAAATCAATTTATAGAAATCGAATTTGTCAAAAATTTGAGTTGGAATGTTGAAATAAATTTTGGTTAAAAGAAATTGGTAAATAATTTAAGTTGTGACTTAAAAAAAAAAAAAAAAAAAAAAATTTGGATATGATTGAATTTCGAAAATCTATTTATTTTAAAGATTGAACATTATTTCGAGCTTTGAATATTACTAAGTAAAAGTGATATGAAAATGATATTTTGAAATCGAGTTTGGAATTGAATCATATTTGGAATTTGGATTTAAACTTGAATATTGTTGGAAATTTTGTTAAGTGTTATAAATTGATATTTTGAGAAATCAAGCTCCAAATCGATATAAATTGAAATTGAATTAATTAAAGGTGAATGTAGAATTGAATTGATTTGAAGTAAAAGTTGACATTATTTTGAATTGAAATCGAAATTGAATCGGTAGAATGGAAATTGAAATTGATTTGAATTGGGAAGTTATAATTGAAATAGATTGATTTTGAAGCTGTTTTAATTTGTTTTCCAAATTACTATGTTATATAAACCATTTTGAATACTTAAACTATTTTAATCTATTTTAAATCTACTTAACCCAATTTAAATTATTTTAAACTAATTTATCTATTTTAAATCCATTTTAAAGATTTTAAGTGTTTTTAACTATTTTAATTATTTTAAACTACTTTTAAACTACTTAAAACTATTTTTCTAAAATCCTAAGCTGGTCAATAAGGTGAAATGTTTATATCTAAATCTTGAATTTAAATATGAAATCTGATATTTTGAAAGATACGATGATATTTGAATGGATTTGATTTTTGAAGCGAATATGATGTTTTGATATCAATTATGAATCGATTTGAAATATAAAGAGCCAAAGGTGTAATAATACGTAGTTATTAAAGAGACCGGGATCGGATATGGACATACTCTCTGTCGATACCGAAACCCACTTTAATAACTATTATACGCGGAGTGTTGATCCAGAATGAAGTGGATGGTTTGGTGAACGCGTTGACTGAAGAAAGAGAACGATATTGGATGACCCCTGACATGACTAAAACAGGAGCCGCGCCGGGCCATTGAGGTTCGCCACCTCTAGCGGACACACTTCTTCGATACCATTTCTATTACATTTGTGATGCGATTTGGGTGCACCCCTTGATTTGGGAGTGTTGTTTCGCGGTGTTGGGGTAGCTGCTGGCTATGCCCAACATCAGTCCGGATCACGCAACTACTAGTATCCTAGTTGGTATTGCCTCATGTACCTTGTCATACTGATTATCCTATTCGCGACCACTACGTTTTGATTTGTACCTTGAGTATATGGATTGCCCTCTGGTGACTTCCGGTTTTGGGGAAACTACGGTCTTGTATATGCTTTTGGGAATATAAAATGTGTTAAGGGGGATTATGGTAACGCCTTAACGCTATTTTGATACTTTATATTACTGATAGACATTATCTACTTAGCGTATATTACTACATAGTAGATAGTTTAACGGATCCTTGAGAGATGGAAAATCCCGTAACATCTCTTGAGTTATTGCACGCACGTTGACACTGGATATGAGATGTCAAACCCCGTAAACATCTCTGACGCCGTTACACTCATATTTATTTACGATTGATTTAACTTTCATAAGGATATTTTAGTCCTGACTCGAGTGTTTTGTCTTTTCATTACGCTCGGGTCAGTCCTGAGTTTTCAGTTTAGGTTGAAGATCATTTCCTTGGAGGACGGAGACGAAGATTTGGTATATTATCTACTACTATTATATTCATTCCATTCCGCTGCATTGTTGTATGATATTTGTTGTGTATGTAACTCTGATAAATGTTGTATAATAATAATCAAATGTATTCATTTCAAATGTATTCATTTAATTAACAGCTTCATGAACTGTTATTTTATTATTATACTTTAGCCTTCCGCTGTGAGATTCTGTGTTGTTTCATTTCCTTTATTTCCCTTCCTTTTCTTTTCTTAATTACCCCAATAACTATCTGCCCTTTTAATGGTTTGGAATCGACATGGGTATTTGATCGTCGGTTTAAACTGTCCAAAAAGGCGGGTCGTTACAGTTGGTATCAGAGCTTTGGTTTAGCGATAAACCTTGGCTCTAGTGGGGAATAACTCATTGAAATAGAGGTAAACTATATGAATGAGTTGAGTGTATATGAGAGAGCGTACTTGTTATTTGATATAAAATGGTTTTATATTGTGTTAATTTGTTCCGTTGAGTATTTATCAATTCTGGTTGATACTTGGGACGCCAAGGCGTCGATAGGAATTTCTAAACACTCGAATAGGACAAACCAACACAATATCATATTGGAATATATCCTATATAAAAGAATTATTTGAATATTTATTCATTTTGATTGAATTGATTGTTAGGAGGTGATAATATTAGATTATTATCGTTATTGTTTGATTAGTCAATATTTACAACAATTGATTAAATAACAATGGATTTAGGAAAATGAAATCTTGTAAACACAATTGATAATGAATATAAATGAATTTTAACTTGGATTTGGGAATTTAAATTCCGGTGTTTGAAATTGACTTACAAGAACTTGAAAATATAATATGAGTATTATATGATAGTATATTTGAGTTGAAATTGTTTTCGAAGGATTTTTTTTTTATGATAAGTGTTATATTCCCTTCTCTTGACGCTAGAAAATGATTTCGGTGATGAGTGCACGCATCATCGGCGTTTATTTTCGAGAGTCCGAGTGGGGGAGACCACTTACTAGCTTGTCTAAACCTTGTTTGATTCAAATTGAATTTTTTTTTTTTTTTTTGTGTTCTCTATAGTATGATTTGATATATAAATTATATAAATATATATTATTTCAAAACTTGATTTGAAATGAAACCGGGATTGGAATTCTTAAGTTCTTTATTAATTAATGATTTTTTTTATAATTGTAATGAATTAATACTTAAATCATTAAGGAACTTCTGAATTGTGAAATGAGAAATAAACCTAAGAGCTAAGTGAAATATCAATTGAAGTAGAAATCCTCAGAATTAGGAAACTATGAAGTTAAAATAAAATTGAAACTGTAAAACTCACATAGTATTAAATTTCATTCTATAGCATAGATATAACTTACCAAAATATTTAAGAAGTTCAAAAATGTTATATGAATTGTTAATTGGATAATATACACGAATAAGTTTGAATAATGAAATATGCATTTAATTAATGGTTTGCGAATATAAATAAAATTGTTAGTAAATAATTGGAATTTAAATGACATTAAAGGTGATTCAAAATTATGATGAATATAAAATGGAAATACTATATGTGAATGTAAATGTAAAATTAAATTATAGTGAAATTTAGGTAATGACTAAAGAATTAATTAATTGAAAATTCAACTCTGAAAAAAAAAAAAAAAAGTTGTATGTTGTTTAACTACATTCTATTTGCATAACTATAACTTACCAAATATTTTAAAAGTTTAAAGTGCTAATAAGGATAAGTAGAGGAATAATATACCAGTGTGAGAGTAAATAATAAAATGTGAAGATCTATTGATAGTTGTAAATATAAAAGAAATTTAAGCTGTAAAATGAATGATATATACAAGTGTATGAAAAAAAAGTTTAAAATTAATGGAATATAAAAATTTTAAATGGAAAATAATTAAATTTGAATATAACTAAATGTTAATAAACTTGGAAGTGTGTGAAATTAAAATTTGACTTGGATATGTATAATTGATTTTGTGTAGATTTTGGATGGATGTTAATGTTTGATATGCATTGGTTGTTAGATGGATGGTAATTGATTAAGTAGAATTCATTGGTGTTAATGGAATTAAATAAATGAAATAAAATTTTAAAATAATTAAATTCAAATTTGAAGCAAAGTGAAATAGATATGATTGAATTCAATTTAAATTGAAGCAAATTGACTTGAATTTAAAAATGTGAATGAAACAAACTAGAATAAACCGGAAAAAAAAATTGAATGTAAACATATTGCATGGATGAATAAGAAAATAAATGACTTTGTGGTTACGATTGTTCTTTAGAAAATTTGAAGTTTTGATGGTTTGCACTTTGAAATAATAAAAGCAAATTTTTGGGAAAATCCAAATTTGTCCAATATATGCAGAAACGAAAACAACCATAACTTTTAAATGGCTGAACGGAATTCGACGATCTTGGACTTTTCGAAAATCTCAAAAACTATAGCACAAATTTGTTTAGATAACTTGAGAAAATTCCTTCGTCTACTAGGTTAAAAACTTGAATGTTACTCGCTGTCCTGTGTAAAAATAAGTAAAATCTGTAGTATACACCCTTAGTATTTTTGACATATCTTTTTACTGGTTTATCGGATTTTGATGATCTTGTACTTTCTGGAAAGCTAAGAACATAAACTAAAACTTTTGTTTTAAGTGTTTTATGTTTTGATATTGTTTAGAAGGTCGAAAACGTGGGTGAACGTCGCTGACCTGCGCAATTCATTGCCCAGGCTGAGGCGTATCCTCTAAGTAAAACGGCCATAACTTTTGAACGGATGGTCCGAATTCGATGATTTTGGACATTCCGGAAAGCCTGAAATGAATAAAACAAATTTTGTTTAGATTATGTTGTCAAATTTTATCGTTTAGATGACCTAAAGCTAAGATTTGTTTGCTGTCCAGAAATTGAAATCTCAGTTTTGAAGCTAAATATGTTATATATATGTTGTGTAGGCTAAATATATCGATCTATCTTTATATGCATGGTTCTAACTTAGTTATTGAGCATTTTAGTAGGTAGCAAAGGGGTTGCGCTTCGTTGTGGAGTTCGCTTCTACGCTAAACGCATAATGTAAGTAAAATGCTAATAAATGCTAAATAAAAGGTACGCTTACGGTTTTATATGATATTGGTGATATTTATATGTTGTTTCCCCACATATGGGATGCCTCATCATTGAGATGAGATGTATATTTATGATATATATGCTATTATATTTTTTCCGATCGAGCCGCGCAAAGGAGACTCTGCCGAAATTTTCCGTAAAATTCGGGTGTTAGAAATTTTTTCAAGTTTTAATTTTTTTTTTATAACTTGTTTTGATTACTAACTTTTAAAGTTAGGAAGCCGTTCGGAGTAAGTTAGTGGAAGCGTAGTTATGACTTTATAAATGAAATTTCGTTGTTTTATAAGTTGGTAACTTTGAATAAAATATATCTAATGTTGAATTCTATACTTAGTTTCTTTTCCTTTCTTTTCCCTTCTTTTCCTTTTCGAGGACGAAAAGTTTTGAGTGGGGGAGAGTGTAACGACCCGTAAATTTTCGATAATTAAATTAGCTAATTTAATAAGATTTCGTGATTTAATGTTAGAAAAAAATTTGTAATTCATTTGGAATAATAATAATTGGAATGAATTGCAATAATTATCCAAGTAATGAAAAATAAATGCTACTTAGTGAATGCCTTTGAAATCAATAGTTGAATAGGATAATAAATGTTGAAATTCATTGGGTATAATAGAGTAATTGATTGATAAGTAAAATCTATTTAAAATCAAATATTGAATATTGAACCGGTAAAATATTTTAAATTAAATATTTGGAATTATTCAATAATTTAATAATGGGAATTAAATAACCGTATAATGGAAATAGTTGTTCTATAATTTTAATTCGTTTCAAAGGTTAAATTTTATAAGTTCATTTTGAATATTTCAAAAGATAGTGATTTAAGAATAATCAAATTTGTCAAATTTAATATTACGAATGTTTGAATAAATTAAATTCCGAATTTGATATGATTAATTTGATATTGAAACTTAATATACGAAAATAGAGTGAATAATTGAAATTTGATTTAATATGATTCAAATTGGTTTACAAAGTGAATGTAAGTTATATTTGGATTTTAATAGAGTTAATAAGATTTTAACATTGGAATTTATTGGATAAATTGAATAATGGGTTTGCTATGATTAAAAATGATTTGTAAAATTTTATTTTATCATATGAAAGTTAGAATGATGTTGTAGAACTTTTAAAACTGAATTTAAAATTTGTTTGTGAAAATTGAATATTTTAATATTTAATTATCGACTGGAAAATAGCCAATTTTTGAACAGTCTCAGAATTGGACAAAACTAGTTCCATTGGATCCGTAATAGTTAGTTATTATCGGATTTCAATTTTCGTAGCAATCGGAGTTGTCGTTTGACCGTGGTAGCTCGAAACGCGTTGAAATTGTTTTAATATTAATTTGACGAGTTAAAATAGTCATTTTTCAAACGGTCTCGGATTTCGACGAAACTAGTTTCATCGGATCCATAATGTGATATTATTGTATGGTTTCAAATTTCAAGTCAATCGGATTTACCTTTTGTCCGGTGCGAGCCAAAACGCCTAGAAAATCGTTTAATCGGTTTAATTTAAATTTGATCGTTTATTTCCGTAACTCACACAGATGATCGAATTAGCTTCCGAAACCTGTTCCATTGTGTCCGAAACGCGGGATAAACCTTAGGAACGTCAGTTACCGCGCGTAAATCGGAGTTCGGGAATCCCGGACGAATAGTATTTGTCGTTTCCTATAAATAGCCTTTTTCCACAAAATAAAATAAAAAAAAAGGGTGAGAAACCCTAGTTAATGGCCGGCCGCCTCTTATACCAACCAATGGCCGAAAATGGCTGGCCCTCTCCTCGATTTATCTCCCTATCCTTTGACAATTAGCTAGAGGCTTCTACAGGGAACTTGTAGAGCTCGAGGAGCTCTACATTACCAATGGCTATGATCGGATTTAACGGAGTGGATTTGCGGCGATTTGGGTTTGAACGCCGTGCGTTCAAGCACGTTTTGCGAGGAGGATGGAGCGCTAGGCTCGGCCGCATCAGTGGGGTTGGGAAGAGAGGCCTCGGGCGCAACCATGGTGATGTCGAGATGAACTCCGGTTGACCAGGAAGCGGGCGGCGATCGAAGCTTTTGAGGGTTGAATGGGTTTTGCGCGTTCGTGACTGGGAGAAGAGAAGACGATGCGTGCGGCCTTGATCTAGGTTCGGGAAAGGAACGGTCCAGATTGCTAGGTTGAAAATTAATAAAGGAAATTGTATATTAATTTGTATTTAAATTTGTATAAACTTTAAACTGCTATAACTTGCTTATACGAGGTCGGAATCTAACGAAACAAATTATGTTGGCATCGTTTTGACAAGCACTACGCTATGGAGCTGCATTGGAATCATTTGGAACTAGAGAAAATTTTGAGTTAAATCGAACGTCGTTCGATTTGATTTAAAATCGGAAAATCAAGGTGAGTGTTTTATAACGCTCACACCGTACTAAATATCTTTATGCTATTTAAATTTGATATTATGAAGTGTTATGATTTTATTTGTCGTTGTTTGATAAAAATTTAATTGTCATATAGCTTGTCATTTGCATTAACCGTTGAAAAATTAAATTGACAGTTAAATTGAAATTAAAATTGAATTGCGATTAAATTACCTGACATTGATAACTATGAAACTGCCATGAATTGTATTGTTTATTGGATGATGTATGTTGATGGATGCTATTGGTTGATAATTGAATGTTTGGATGTTTATTTGCTTATATAGATCCTGTTATACATACATATGATACTGAGATTTAATTTAAGTAATATATACTCATCCCTGACATTTAATTGAAATAAATAATTACTTGGCCATAGGATAGAAAATTATATACGGACACCGAATTGGCTAAATTAATAATTTTTGAAATCGTCGATTTGAAATTTATTTAAATGTTTCGATTTAAAAGTGATAAATAGAAATCAATTTATAGAAATCGAATTTGTCAAAAATTTGAGTTGGAATGTTGAAATAAATTTTGGTTAAAAGAAATTGGTAAATAATTTAAGTTGTGACTTAAAAAAAAAAAAAAAAAAAAAAAAATTTGGATATGATTGAATTTCGAAAATCTATTTATTTTAAAGATTGAACATTATTTCGAGCTTTGAATATTACTAAGTAAAAGTGATATGAAAATGATATTTTGAAATCGAGTTTGGAATTGAATCATATTTGGAATTTGGATTTAAACTTGAATATTGTTGGAAATTTTGTTAAGTGTTATAAATTGATATTTTGAGAAATCAAGCTCCAAATCGATATAAATTGAAATTGAATTAATTAAAGGTGAATGTAGAATTGAATTGATTTGAAGTAAAAGTTGACATTATTTTGAATTGAAATCGAAATTGAATCGGTAGAATGGAAATTGAAATTGATTTGAATTGGGAAGTTATAATTGAAATAGATTGATTTTGAAGCTGTTTTAATTTGTTTTCCAAATTACTATGTTATATAAACCATTTTGAATACTTAAACTATTTTAATCTATTTTAAATCTACTTAACCCAATTTAAATTATTTTAAACTAATTTATCTATTTTAAATCCATTTTAAAGATTTTAAGTGTTTTTAACTATTTTAATTATTTTAAACTACTTTTAAACTACTTAAAACTATTTTTCTAAAATCCTAAGCTGGTCAATAAGGTGAAATGTTTATATCTAAATCTTGAATTTAAATATGAAATCTGATATTTTGAAAGATACGATGATATTTGAATGGATTTGATTTTTGAAGCGAATATGATGTTTTGATATCAATTATGAATCGATTTGAAATATAAAGAGCCAAAGGTGTAATAATACGTAGTTATTAAAGAGACCGGGATCGGATATGGACATACTCTCTGTCGATACCGAAAACCACTTTAATAACTATTATACGCGGAGTGTTGATCCAGAATGAAGTGGATGGTTTGGTGAACGCGTTGACTGAAGAAAGAGAACGATATTGGATGACCCCTGACATGACTAAAACAGGAGCCGCGCCGGGCCATTGAGGTTCGCCACCTCTAGCGGACACACTTCTTCGATACCATTTCTATTACATTTGTGATGCGATTTGGGTGCACCCCTTGATTTGGGAGTGTTGTTTCGCGGTGTTGGGGTAGCTGCTGGCTATGCCCAACATCAGTCCGGATCACGCAACTACTAGTATCCTAGTTGGTATTGCCTCATGTACCTTGTCATACTGATTATCCTATTCGCGACCACTACGTTTTGATTTGTACCTTGAGTATATGGATTGCCCTCTGGTGACTTCCGGTTTTGGGGAAACTACGGTCTTGTATATGCTTTTGGGAATATAAAATGTGTTAAGGGGGATTATGGTAACGCCTTAACGCTATTTTGATACTTTATATTACTGATAGACATTATCTACTTAGCGTATATTACTACATAGTAGATAGTTTAACGGATCCTTGAGAGATGGAAAATCCCGTAACATCTCTTGAGTTATTGCACGCACGTTGACACTGGATATGAGATGTCAAACCCCGTAAACATCTCTGACGCCGTTACACTCATATTTATTTACGATTGATTTAACTTTCATAAGGATATTTTAGTCCTGACTCGAGTGTTTTGTCTTTTCATTACGCTCGGGTCAGTCCTGAGTTTTCAGTTTAGGTTGAAGATCATTTCCTTGGAGGACGGAGACGAAGATTTGGTATATTATCTACTACTATTATATTCATTCCATTCCGCTGCATTGTTGTATGATATTTGTTGTGTATGTAACTCTGATAAATGTTGTATAATAATAATCAAATGTATTCATTTCAAATGTATTCATTTAATTAACAGCTTCATGAACTGTTATTTTATTATTATACTTTAGCCTTCCGCTGTGAGATTCTGTGTTGTTTCATTTCCTTTATTTCCCTTCCTTTTCTTTTCTTAATTACCCCAATAACTATCTGCCCTTTTAATGGTTTGGAATCGACATGGGTATTTGATCGTCGGTTTAAACTGTCCAAAAAGGCGGGTCGTTACATAAGATCTTTTAGTTCTGACTCGAGTGTTTTTGTCTTTTCAAATTCGCTCGGGTCAGTCCGAGCGTTTCAGGATTTGAAGATTTAGCTTTGGAGGACGAAGACGAAGATTTGTATTATTATTATTTATACTAGTGCACTACACCATTTAATTCCGCTGCATTGTTGTATTGGTATGTGTAACTCTGATATTTATTGCACAAGAAAAATAAATTATTTTGTAAAACAGTTTCATGAACTGTATATTTGATTATTATATTTTATCCTTCCGCTGTGAGATTCTGTTTTGTTTTATTTCTTCTCTATCTTTCTCATTTACCCCATAACAATCCGACCTTCCGTATGGTTCGAATTGGCACGTGTGTCGGTTTAAAGTGTGCGAAAAGCCAGGACGTTACAATATCTTATCGAAACCACATTTCAAATCATTTTAATATATCAAAATATCATATCTTTTCGAAACCACATTTCAAATCATTATTCATTTTATTCAATTTAAAATACCATTTCAATTCATATTTCAAAACAGTTTATATTCCAAAAAAAAACAATTTTTAATCATAAAAATGAAGTTATTATGTTAAAAAATAAATTTCCAAAATTTTCAACTGCCAAAGTTCATTTATTCACTTACGTTTGTCAAAACAGTGAAATTTCACTTTTCGCAGTATTTAGAAAACGCTACGGAAAGTTACATTCAAAACAGTTCAATTTAACAAAAGACAACATTTTAAAATGTTGTAATAGGGTTTACTTAAATTCCAAATAAACTTAGTTAAATTCAAAAATTATAGCACTTACAAAATTGCTATAATAGTTTTTAATTCAATTTAGCTTTTTAGTTCAATATCATCAACTACAGCATTTACAAATACTGTAATATCATTTACATTGTAATTATAGCATTTCAAAAATGCAGTCAATTAACTCCAAATATTCAATATAATTTATGAACCAATTATATTTTTATTTAAAACATTTTTAACTCATAAAATCATACATTTTCACATTTATAAACATCATTTAATTTTCCTTAAGTTCATGATTTTAAAAAGTTAAATTTCCATTCAAAAATCAAGATTTAATAATAATTCACTTATTAAATTGAAATGTTCAATTTTAAATTCCTTGCATTGAATTTCAACTTAACACTTAAGTTCAAATTCTCAAATATAACTTAGTTTTATTTTTATTTGCTTAACTAAAAGTTCACCTTTAAGTCAATTTCATGAATTTCCAATTTCAGTTATATTTCAAAATTTCAAGTTAAATATTCATTCATTTCACATTCAACTTTATCAAAAATCATTAATATGATATAAAATCACTTTAAATTAATTTAAATTCAAGATATCATAAATTTATCATATCTTCAAAGTTAATTTAAATTCCATTAAAAATTAAATCAAAATTTCCAAAATAACTTACATTCATATTTTCTAACTTTTCCATAATTTATTTAACTTATATATTTCCACAAAATAAATAATACTTTACAAAAGTTATATTTTTATTAAATTTCAAATCAAATATTATACTAATTAAATTTCTAAAATATTTTAAAAATTTTAGAAAAATATATTTTAACTACGGGCCTGTATATAATTTTCTACGCTAGGTAAAGTGATACGGGTAATATATCATTTCAACCCGTTATTTACAAAGAAAATCCGGGTTTTATCATTTCAAACCCGCAATCCCAAGTTAAAATAAATTAAATAAAAACCGTTCAAGCCTATCATTTCAGCCCATAACGACTTTTTCCTATTTTAAAGTCCGTTCGGGGACGTATCATTTCGACCCATAGTGATTCTAATTTACAGGGAACTTGCAGTGTGATAAACTGATAAAATATACAGAATAGCATGAAATAACAGTAACATATGATATAACAGGTGTTTAAGCATGGGTGAACATCATATGATAATAATATTAGCAGTTATAACATGTTAATATAGTTCTACAGATTTGCAGGGTGTCAGTTTACTACTTATATAAGTACATAATGTCTGGTGAGAATTACTCGTTTTTTGGTGCTGGAGATTGCAATACAAATGACACAACCCGAAGGCACGACGACACAACAACAGGCTCAAGTGGGAAGAGACCCAAGCTTAGAACTTGTGTTACAACCCAAAACAAAACAAAATATAACACATGAATTTCTAATACAAAACAACATTGAAACAGATTGAAATAAAAGCAACAATGAACAAGATGATTTTACCATGCCTCAATCACTTCAATGCTTGGCCTAAGGGACTCTTTAGCTTGGCCATAATGATGTTTTGGCTTAGGTATGGCATCATATAGGTCAGGTTTGGACTCGGAAAGGCATGGCTACAATGGAAATGAGAAGGGGTATGGTAAGTTATAAGGCAAAGAATGCTAAAGGTCAAGGCAAAGTGGTTTTGGTACAACATAGGCTCGGCCTATGGTCATGTTTGGGTCCGGCCTTCATTGCTACAGATTTTGTCATGTCAGGTACAGGTCTGGAACTGATGTCAAAGGTGATGTAATGGCTGGAGGTGGTGGCTATGAGGTGACCAAGGCAAGGTATGGAAGGGTAGTGATGAAACATGAGTTCTGCTAGCATGTTTGTGGAGTTTTTGTGCAAAGTTTTTGGTGATGCTTCATCTAATGGTCATGGCCTAGATTTTTTTTGTCATAGGAGGGGCTGAGGGCTGCTGTAGACGGAGGAGGTGACGGTGGAGCAAATAGGTACAGCCAAGGTGGTGTATGAAGGTGGTGAAACAACTAGGCTAGGCTTGGCAATGTTTTAAGGGATTTTGCATAGTTTTTGTGGAGATTGGATCATTGGATGGTCAAAGCACTCTCAGGTCATAGGAGGGGAACGGTTTGGCCATGGATTGTGTGGGGAAGAAGTGGTGGTGGTCGGTGGTGGTGATTGTGAGGCTATGGCCGAGCAAACACATGGAAGAATCAAAGCAAATTCAAGTGAAAACATGGAAAAAAGAGGAAGAAAAGTGAGCAAAGAAGAAGTCATTTCTTATTTTTCTTTGCTCAGATCTGAAATGGATGTGTATTATTGATGGAATGAGAAACTTTCATGTGAATAAGCAAAATAAAAGGAACGGCTACAATAAATTGATGCATTGATTGAAAAAGAAACGGTAAAAGAAACGGTGAAACGACTTTACGTTTCTTAGCATTTAAAACCTTCCATACTTCCTTTTCTTTTAAATCAAGTAAAACAAAATAACTTCAGCAAGTACATCTAAAACCGAAACAAAGTGGAAAAAAATAAAAATGTGTAATTAAATTTAAAGAAAATATAAAAAGAATTAAGGAAATTGCTTAAAAATTGAAAACAGGGTTCAAAAATTACAATTAAAACATCAATTTGCTTTGGAAAAGTATCTACTTCATTTTAAAAATATTCTAAAGCAAATTTTTGAAATAAAATAATTTATTTATCATTTCTAAAATAAAATAAATAATTAAATTTTAATTAAATAGAATTTAAATTAAGAAAATGGCTTAAAATTGCGAAGTAGACTTTAAAATTAGAAATAAATTCAATGCACTTTGGAAATTTTTTATATACTTGAAAAATATTTATAAATAAATATAATTACACAAAATAAAAATGAATTCATAAAATAAAATATATAAAATTAAATTTAAATGAAATTTTGATGAAGAAAATAGCAGAAAATAAGAAAACAGCCTAAAAAAAAGAAATCAACACGGTAAACTTTAGAAAAATTCTAACATCACTAAAAAAAATGTTTTTAAAATAGAATATATATCTAATATTTCATATAACACATATTAGAACATGATTTGATAATTAAAAATATAATTTATAAAATTTAACAAAAAGAAAATTGTTAAATAATTCAATGTACACACAATATTGAAAACAATATAACTTTCACAATTTTAATCCATTTTCATCGAAACGAAAAGTGGTATTCATGTTATTAAATCTATTTTCATAATAAAATATAAAATTTATAAAATTCAAACTTTTAAATTTTTAAGTTAAAAATCAAAATTTGACTATTTTGACCTGTAACGCCCCACCCCGAGACCCACCTTAGTAAAGAGAATTAACAAGTAATTCCGTCTACTAAAGCGGAGAATAAGGCTGGTTAAGGGCGACCATCTATAATTTTGTCTTAAACATCTATTGAATACGTCGATAAATGCAATATAACTTTTTTCCAACTCAAGTGGATCGACATACCCAGTAAATGCTTAATCCAAAACTATAGGTGGTTAACGGATCTATCAGAACAAAATACAATAACTGAATGTAAATCACATCACAGAACAGTGACCAACATCATATATATACATATACACTGATACATGTTTAGTACAATACAATATGAATACAATAAAGGTGGTACTCGACCACACCATAAATATCGAATCAAATATAACTACATCAGAGTATGCGGAAGAACAAAAACTACTCAAGAGAAAGAAGAGCTGATATCCAACATCAACTTAAAGCTAAGTCCAATAGATGATACCTGAAACAACTCAGTCTGACCCGAGTGAAAACACACGGGACAGGCTAGCTAAAATTATCAGTTAAACAGAATAATCAATAAGGATAATTAGGTGGAAGCTATGGTATCCTTTTTCATAAAGGATGTCATGCCCTAAACAGGGTTTCAACATCATATGAAAGGACAACATCTCTTCTTGGCAAGTAGGAGAGATAATGATGATAAAGTCATACTTAAGTGGCGTAACAGACACTTAAGCAAATGGAACATCGGCGAACAAAATTTTAAAGATAAGATTCAATAAACATCGCTTTCGCCTCGTATCAACCGCGGTATAAAAGAATATGGATAATGACTTCAAATGAATCAACTATCTTCTTAGAAGTGGATGTCAAAATAACAATACATCAAAGGTACATATCCTTCATACATAGAATAAAACGCATATGGATATACCTCATCTCATTGGCACATCCCAAGGATCATTCATGGAAATATAAAACCCAATTATAAAAGAAGCATCATACTTATTCATACCTAATCTCATCGGTATGAATATAGATACGTCTCAAATCCATCACTAAAACTTATTATCAAAAAAGAAATCTCATAATTATTTACACCTCATCTCATCGGTATAAATATAAATACATATCAAATCCACTATTAAAACTCCTTATAAAAGAATTTCCATAATTTATACCTCATCTCATTGATATAAATATAGAATGCCTCAAATCCATCTTAATAGAACCCGGAAAGAGTTCAAAACATCATATTCGAAATCACCATAAAACCATGTATATAAATAAGCCCTTTTCTTACATAAGGCTATAATAAAGCATCATCATCAAAACAGTGAAAAAGAAACATCTAAACTTCATGGAAAACAGCACGTGCTTTACATCTTGACTAGTACTAGTAATTTGGTACCACACATCGTGATGACTTGGGGTCACATAACATCATAACATCGTGATTGACCAGTCGGAACATCTTGATGATACCCAGTCACAAATCCGAGTAAAAACATTGTGGTGATTGGAGTTGGGTAATAACATCGTAAACATCGTGGTGACTCCAATCGTACTCGGTCTAGTACTATTAACATCTTGAATGTGTCTCAACTATTCGAATAGGAACCCAAAAGGTGAGAACGTATATCCCATACTATACGTTCTCCCCTAATGTTTTACTAATCGTTAGTTGGTTCCACATTAGAAAACATCATAAAACATCAGAACCATCATAAAACTCACTCTTCCTCATCTCATCGGCGAGTTGATATAATACCATACTCACGTCTTCTCATCAACGAGTAATGGTTCCATCGTGACTTGTCTCATTTCATCGACAAGTAAAAATCATCATAAATATCTTAACTTCATAAATCATCATAAACGTATTAACTTCATGAATACTTCATAAATAGACTTACCTCGTCTCATCGGTAAGTAAAACAACATCATGACGGTTATTTCTAATCATAATTCTCTAAAAGGAAAATTTTCGTCTTTGTCGCCTCATCTCATCAGCGATTGTAAAAACATCAAGATTGGTTCGTCATCGAACGTACTCAAAAAGAGTAATTCTCCAACCAATAATGTTCGTTAAAATTTGGCAACTTCTAAATCATCTCAAAATAATAATTCAAATTAGTTTCGGACGTAGAAGTCCGATATTAAGCGATAAAGCAAGAACACATGTCCCATAACATATATCCTTACTAAATCGTTTAATTCTCATTCTTATACGTCCGAAAGGAAAAAAAATAGTTTATGATCTTTGCGCCATAATTTACTAAGGAAACTGGTTTTTTTTTTAAATAAATTTTTCGAAACCCAAAGAAATCCTTTTATTAAAATTCTACTTTTTATATAAAATAAATATAGTATGTATACTTTTATTATTTAGAAATACTCTTAAAAATATTTAAAATAAAATATTTAACACCATAATTACCAAGCCCGATCATGCATATACATGTTCATGAATGCAAAACAATTTTCAAGTGGTTTGAAAACAATAAGTGCACTAACAACATGGAACAAAACACATGACAGCGGATAAAATCCGCTGTTTTGAGCTAGCAAACATTGAAATATTTAAAAACACTCTGAATGAAAGTTGTTGCATATGATTCAAGCTTTCCAGAATGACCAAGGTCAATCAATTCGGATCAATAACTCAAAAGTTATGATCGTTTTACTCAAAACATAAAATTCGGCCTGAACTTATGTATTTGCAGGACAGCGGCAAACAATTGCAATTATAGCATAGGTAACCTCAAAATCAGGCAAAATAAATAAGTGTAAAGTTGTAGATTAGATTCCAAGATTTCCATAATGACCAAGATCTTCAAATTCCGATCATTATTTCAAAAGTTATGATCATTTTACACAAAACATCAAATTCAGCCTGAATCTACGTATTTGCTGGACAGCGACAAATAATTGCAATTATATCATAGATAACTTCAAAATCTGGCAAAATGAATACATTAAAAGTTGTAGCTTAGTTTCTAAGCTTTTCGGAACATCTAAAATTATCGAAATTGGTTAAGAAACAAAGAAGTTATGGCCAATTTAGTTACAGCCTTAAGCACAGAGCAAATATTGGTTTTGCTCTCGGGATTACAGTAGAAAAATTCAATTTTGACACATCTAACTTCAAAATTACAAAAAACACAAAACATGAAAGTTGTAGCACATGAATTAAGCTTTTATAAACATCTAAATTATCAAAATAGGTTAAGAAACGAAAAAAGTTATGGTCAAATTCGTTTCAGCTTCAAAGATGGACAGAATTCAGTTTTTGGATTGAGCACAAAATATGATCAAAACTTGATTTTTATAGCTCCAAGCATTCAATTTTACACTAAATATGAATAAACAAGATTGTATACAGCAAGCGTGAGTGATGTTACTCACCTTAGGGTGTGTTTGCAGTGAATTAAATGATTTTGCTTGCAAAGAAAGGAGCTTTAGCCTTGGATTAGTAATTAGAAACCTCTAGAAGCTATAGAAACAACATGCAAGCGTGGAAAAATATCAAAACTCAATTATAGTGAATCAAATCTGAGAATTGATATGAATTTGAGATTAAATAGATAGGAGATTACCTTATCTTATGTGTGTAACTTAAATTGAACCTTGAATTTGCAAGAGAATGAGTGAATTTTGATTTTTCCTCATATGGAGGCCATTGTTTTTTTTTTTTGGCAAGGCCGACGGGGTTGGATGTTCCCCGACCATTTTATTGCAGCACCGTAGAGAACATAACACAACAACAACAAAGAGCATAGAAAACTAAGAAAACACCGTACTACAAGCACTGAGGGAAAAATACGAAAAGGGAAAGAATAAAAAACTAAAACACAGACATCTACAAAGAGATGGACACCATTATACCAGGGTCGAAGGCGAATAGCATCTTCAGGGAAGATTTAACTTCATGCATGATCCACAGTTTGAAATTAGCAGTAGTTTTTGCATTCACAACATCAAAAACTCTACAGCTTCGTTCTTTCCATACCGCAGATATAAAACTTTTCAATGCAACACAGAAAATCCTTTTTCCTTCATGCCTGTTACCTGTCTTCGCATATATTTGCTCCCATTCAGCTAGATTATCACGCATTGGACAGTTACTGTGCAATATCGACATGACTTCGGACCACAGAAGCTTAATGACTGTACATTCGAAGAATAAGTGCTCCGTTGTTTCAGGTAGATCACAACAGAAAGTGCAATAAATATTGATGTTCAAACCAATACTGACAAGCTTTGCCTTGGTTAAAATTGCCCGGTTCAATATCTTCCACATAGTCAGGTTCTGTCTAAAGCTACTATCTTTACTCCATGTTCTCTTCCACCATCTCCAATTATGGTTTGCATTATTCTGCATCAAGAATTCATATGCCACACCAATTTTAAATTTTCCTTTTGTCTCTCCCCAAACAATTTTATCAGCAGAATCAGGCAGCGGGATAAAGTCTTTGATTCTGTCACATAGCTTTTGTACCCTTTGATTCGAAGAAAAAGTCTGTAGGCTCTGATAGTTGTCAAGGACATCTCTGACCATCGTTTGAGAGTGGACTCCAGTTTGTTGAATCTCACTGTAAGTTAGTTGCCTTCGTAATATGAATCCTTAGTCAAGCCACGGATCATCCCAGAAGTTGACTTTATGTACATGGTTGGTGTTCATCTGTATCAGAGGAAGAAAGAGCTCCTTAGTCTTGAGAATGCTCCGCCACGTCCAAATCATATTTTGTTGTGCAGGCATGTTCCACAATCTCATGCTTTTTATCATATTTTTATTGGACCACTCCGCCCAGAGACTATCAGGGCAATTAAACAATGTATCAACATGCCTAGCAAATGTCGCCTTATTCCACTGTTTAAGGTTTATTAGACCAAGGCCACCCTTGTTAATTGGCTTTTCAACAGCACTGTACTTGGTTGGTGCAATATATCTTCCCATAGTTCTGCCACACCACAGGAACCTCATACTAGCACTCCTGATCATATTAATTAGCTTAAATGGGAGAACGAAGGTTCTGGCCCAATACACTTGCATTGCAAAGATGACTGACTTGATTATGGTTAATCTACCTGCTTGACTCAAATTATTTTAGGTTTATTGTAAGTTGTATTTTTTATTTTTTTTAGAAGAAGGAATGAATAGAGGAATAGAAGCAATTCCTTCTCACTAGATGCTTCTATATTAGGGTTTTGGATCTAAAACCTTACCCAATAAGAGCTAAGGCAATTATACTTAGTGAAATTCTAGTAACGTATATTTTTCATCCATTTTTATCAATATGTGCACCAATTTTCTCAATTTAAAGCCAAGAAAAATATATAAAACCAATTACATGTAAATAAAATTGTTTTTTTTCTACAAAATAAAATTTATTCTAACGATAAAAAATTATTTTTATCAGTAAAACCTTACTTTTATTTAAATAACACAATTTTACACATAACTTTTGCATATAATTTTCAAATCACATGAAACAAGTTGCATTGTTCATGTTTAAATAAAGAGAACATGTTAGTAACATCAAAAAATTAATTTTCCAATTAAAAATATTATTTTCACCATATAAAACAAATTTTTAACAATATTTTTCAATATTCTCATTTTTAGTGAAAAATCACTATTTTCATCTATTTCAACCAAATAAAATTTATTTTTAAGTCTAACTAAGTGTATTATAATGTTTTAACATTTTTATAACATTAAAACATCATTCCAAGCCTATTTACACTTCTAAATTTTATTTTCTTCATATTATTCCTTTATTTTACAATAAAAGGCTAACATTGGAATAAATTTTCGATATTACTAATTAACTCAAATTAAACCATCACAATTATTTATTTACAACACAAATCCACAAATAAAGTTTTCAAAACTTTATTTTCATTCATTTGCACTTATTTCAACCATCAAATGTTCAAATAAGCGTCAAATAAAATAATATGACTTATTTAAATTTCACATCCCATATTATATTCATCAAGATATTGTTTATATAAAATAAACAATATAATCCCCTATTTTATTATCCAGTTCATTTTTAAAAACAATATTAAATTATAATTCTCTTCATAATTTAATATTAATATTAATCTCCAAAATCCCGGGTTGTTACATGACCAAAATCAACATTTCAGGAAAATATTCAACTTACACAAGTTTGAACTTATAATACACATAATAATCAGCATTTATATTTTTAAAATGAAATGTTTGAAATAAAACAAGTTTAAAATAATTTAAAGATAAATAAAGTCAAATTTAAATTATATGCAAAATCTAGGGCTGTTACACTCTCCCCCACTCAAAACTTTTCGTCCCCGAAAAGGAATGAGGTACGGGAAAGCACAGAAAAAGATAGAGTGAAACAAGATTAGGACAAGATGACAAGGAGAAGGAAATTATACATGATAACTATTGTGATAGGTAAGTTTAACATGGTGGAGATGATCTTTCCAAGATCCTCCGGAATCAAGAACACAAGCACGATAAAGGTGGATTCAAAATGAGTACCAAAGATTATCAAAGATTATAGAAGATTTCTAAACAGAAAGATTATAGAATGATGCCTATACCAGTCTATAGCAAGATGAGGATGATAAGGACAACCAAAAGATAGTTTGAAAAACAAAATAAGTGAATAAATTTGGAAGCATGGAAATTTCACCTTAAATAGAGAATAAATCTTTTACACAAGTTAAATAAATCTTAACTATCTCAAATTTCATTATCTTATTATCCAATCATTTAAAATTAACAATTTTTAAAACGGTGGGTTTGAAAAATAATCATTTATTACACTCACAATGTACTTAATAAATTTTGTTCTTCTTTATTCCTAATTAAAATTAAATTTATTCCTCCCAATATATTTATCACTTATGTTAAATATACTTACACTTATTATAACTGCTTTCTTTTATTCTTAGTTTTTTTTAACATTATTTATTGTAAGTTATTCAATTACCCTTTATTATATTTACCTCTGTTAATCATTTTATAATTAAAATTTAAGTGTATAATATTTATTATAATCACTCAAATTTTATAAAAAAAATCTTTTTATATTGTATATTATCTAATTACATTTGTTAACTTCTAAAATTAATGTAAGTTATATTGGAATGCAATTGAGTATTAAACAAATAAAACTTTCTAATTCAATCATTTCAAGCTTAAATCATTTATTCAAAAAAAATTGATTTTCTTTTTATAATTGAAATTATTCTTTAAAAATAAAATTTAAGAATTAGATTTCCGATTTCTTCAACCCATTTAGAGATAAATAAATGTATGTACATAATTTATCGAATCAAATTTAAATCATATGTCTATATATATTATAAATCAAGTCATATTTTAGAAAATCAATTCAAATCATTTTGATTTCCAAACAAAGCTGTAGTAAGACTACAGAGCGGTCTCTTCACTTCGAAACTCGAAAATGAATGTCGATGATGCTGCAGTCATCACCAAAGTTATTTCCCAGCGACAATGAGAAGAGCACTAATTTTAAACTTTAAAATTCTTTGGAAACAAATTTCTATTTGAAAATACTTTAAATAATATAACCTTTTTAAAAATTTAAACACAAGGTTTGAAACCATCGGAAATTAAATTCTCAAATTTCTAGTTCTAAATTCATTTCAGTTCCCAAATCAATTTATAAACAACTATCTATAAATTCATTTATAGAACAATAAACGATAAATTAAGTATTATCATTTCAAATAATCAATTCTAAATCAATTTATTAAGTTCCACAAATTTACTTATATATCAAAATTTTATTTCATTAACCAAATTTTAAAATAATATTGTGTCAGTTTGTTCTATCAAAGTGTTTTAGAAATCCATTCGATAACGCTGATCAGACGAATCGATCGGAAACCCAAATCAACATCAACAACTCAAACAACACAATATATAAAACAAAACATAAATATACAAGTACAATTCAAAATGTTTGGAAGAATAGATTGGAAACAAAAGACAAGATGATTAAATAACAGATTAGAGAGGTGGATAAGCTTAAAGAAATCACGGGCAACATTTACCGGGTCAACCGTGGCTTAAAGAATAAGATCAATGTGGATTTTTTAGGGTAAATTTACATTCAATCTCAAGAGTTAGAGTTTGGAATAACAATTAGCATCTAAACCAAGGATAGATATAAATCTCTGGTGAATCGATGCTAACTGTAAAGGAGTTTCCCCTTTTTTCAATTCAAATTGAAATTGGCGTGACCGCCGATTCACTAAAAAGATCATTCGAAGCGGAGTTATGGAATACTCCAAAGTCAAAAGAAGATGAATAGTGAGGGATACGAATGGATTTTGGAACCGTAGGGAACGTTCCAAAATTCAAAGGAATCGAGTCAAAAAGGAAGAGATTCAAACTCGGATGAAAGTGATTCTGTAAATACATTCACTCCATATGCTGAGTTTTGCCTAGAGCTACCAAAGCTCTGATATGAACTGTAGCAACCAGGTATTTTCAACCATTCACATCCATTATAAGTGTATAAGTAGACACTCATGCCGGAATTGAATTGCTCAAAATACCGCGTTGTAAATAAAAATTTGGCAAATCTCAGAATATGCAGTAAATAAAAATCACAGATCATAGACACAAAGTAATAATAATGCAGCGGAAGTAAAAGAGATAGTAGTTCATGAAGCTACTATATAAATATATAAGAGTTATATAAGATACAATAGAAGAAATAAAGTACAACAGAAGTTTAAATATGATAACCAAGTACAAGCTGAATAGAACAACCGAACTGAAAAGATGAAACTTGACAAGTAGATAATCTCCAGCAATTCCAATCTCCAGAAAGTGGAAATCCAAATCTGTGAATAACTCAGGCTGACCCGAGCGTAAATAAAAATACAAACACTCGAGTCAGGACATACATACTTATACAATGTAAACCAACTCAGGTGAACTGTAGCAAAGGTACAAGTAACTTAGAAGATGCTTGGGACCGCCCATCCTCTAAGGACCTGTTAAACTATTTACTATGTAGTAATATACGCTATATACAGTAGTGTCTAATCAATAAAGTATAATCATATAGAAAATAGCGTTAAGGGGATGGTGAATCTTAACGCGTTCGGATCTTTAAAACCAAAATCATAGTGGGCTCGCTAGAAGGAGATGACATGGCACGCGAGGCAATGCCAGGGTGGATACACCGTTTGCACTCACGGACCGGTGGTGACGGCAAGCCAACAGCTTCCGCCCACCTCGAACAATACCCCCGAATCAAAGTGGAGCCACATATCGAATCGCAAAAGTAATAGAATGGTTTTCGATGGAACATGCTCGATGAAAGGGTGCGACCCCTTGTGTCGCCCGGTATAGCTCCTATGTTAGTCATTTATGCCAACTCACGGGAGTTGGGTCCACGTAATATACCCAGAGAACGTCGCCACCATCCTACTTCATTCTGGAATCTCCACCGCGTACACATTTGTTAAAGTGGTTTTCTGTATTGGCCGGCTATAAGGCAATATCCGATCCCGGTCTCTTTAACAACCAATCGTTATTATAACCCGCAGTTATAAATTTAAAACAATATTTTATACTTTAAAATAAAATGTCATTTCAACCCAAATCTTTATCAAAATAAAGATTAAATCATTTCCAAACCATTTCAATATATCATCGTACCATATCTTTCAATTCAAATATTTATCAAAATAAATATCAAGTCATTTCTAACCATTTCAATATTTTAAATTATCATATCCTTTAAAAACTTCCTTTCAAATCATTTTAATACATCATAATATCATAACCTTTCAAAGCTTCATTTTTCAAATCATTTAATATCAAAATATCATATCTTTCAAAACTTCGTTTCAAATCATTTTAATATATAAAAATATCATATCTTTCAGTACCACATTTCAAATCATTTTAATGTATCAAAATATCATATCTTTTCGAAACCACATTTCAAATCATTTTAATATATCAAAATATCATATCTTTTCGAAACCACATTTCAAATCATTATTCATTTTATTCAATTTAAAATACCATTTCAATTCATATTTCAAAACAGTTTATATTCACACAAAAAAAATCATTTTTAATCATAAAAATGAAGTTATTATGTTAAAAATTAAATTATTAAATTTCCAAAATTTTCAACTTCCAAAGTTCATTTATTCACTTACGTTTGTCAAAACAGTGAAATTTCACTTTTCGCAGCATTTAGAAAACGCTACGGAAAGTTACATTCAAAACAGTTCAGTTTAACAAAAGACAACATTTTAAAATGTTGTAATAGGGTTTACTTAAATTCCAAATAAACTTAGTTAAATTCAAAAATTATAGCACTTACAAAATTGCTATAATAGTTTTTAATTCAATTTAGCTTTTTAGTTCAATATCATCAACTACAGCATTTACAAATACTGTAATATCATTTACATTGTAATTATAGCATTTCAAAAATGCAGTCAATTAACACCAAATATTCAATATAATTTATGAACCAATTATATTTTTATTTAAAACATTTTTAACTCATAAAATCATACATTTTCACATTTATAAACATCATTTAATTTTCCTCAAGTTCATGATTTTAAAAAGTTAATTTTCCATTCAAAAATCAAGATTTAATAATAATTCACTTATTAAATTGAAATGTTCAATTTTAAATTCCTTGCATTGAATTTCAACTTAACACTTAAGTTCAAATTCTCAAATATAACTTAGTTTTATTTTTATTTGCTTAACTAAAAGTTCACCTTTAAGTCAATTTCATGAATTTTCAATTTTAGTTATATTTCAAAATTTCAACTTAAATATTCATTCATTTCACATTCAACTTTATCAAAAATCATTAATATAATATAAAATCACTTTAAATTAATTTAAATTCAAAATATCATAAATTTATCATATCTTCAAAATTAATTTAAATTCCATTAAAAATTAAATCAAAATTTCCAAAATAACTTACATTCATATTTTCTAACTTTTCCATAATTTATTTAACTTATAGATTTCCAAAAAATAAATAATACTTTACAAAAGTTATATTTTTATTAAATTTCAAATCAAATATTATATTAATTAAATTTCTAAAATATTTTAAAATTTTTAGAAAAACATATTTTAACTACGGGCCTGTATACAATTTTCTACGCTAGGTAAAGTGATACGGGTAATATATCATTTCAACCCGTAATTTACAAAGAAAATCCGGGTTTTATCATTTCAAACCCGCAATCCCAAGTTAAAATAAATAAATAAAAACCATTCAAGCCTATCATTTCAGCCCATAACGATTTTTTCCTATTCTAAAGTCCGTTCGGGTACGTATCATTTCAACCAAAAGTGATTCTAATTTACAGGGAACTTGCAGTGTGATAAACTGATAAAATATACAGAATAGCATGAAATAACAGTAACATATGATATAACAGGTGTTTGAGCATGGGTGAACATCATATGATAATAATATAAGCAGTTATAACATGTTAATATAGTTCTACAGATTCGCAGGGTGTCAATTTACTACTTATATAAGTACATAATGTCTGGTGAGAATTACCCACTTTTTTTGGTGCTGGAGATTGCAATACAAATGACACAACGGATTCCCGAAGGCGCGATGACACAACAATAGGCTCAAGTGGGAAGAGACCCAAGCTTAGAACTTGTGTTACAACCCAAAACAAAACTAAATATAACACATGAATTTCTAATACACAACAATATTGAAACAGATTGAAATAAAAGTAACAATGAACAAGATGATTTTACCATGCCTCAATCACTTCAATGCTTGGCCTAAGGGACTCTTTATCTTGGCCATAATGATGTTTTGGATCAGGTATGGCATCATATAGGTCAGGTTTGGACTCGGAAAGGCATGGCTACAATGGAAATGAGAAGGGGTATGGTAAGTTATAAGGCAAAGAATGCTAAAGGTCAAGGCAAAGTGGTTTTGGTACAACATAGGCTCGACCTATGGTCATGTTTGGGTTCGGCCTTCATTGCTACAGATCAGGTCATGTCAGTTACGGGTCTGGAACTGATGTCAGAGGTGATGTGATGGCTGGAGGTGGTGGCTATGAGGTGGCCAAGGCAAGGTATGAAAGGGTAGTGATGAAACATGAGTTCTGCTAGCATGTTTGTGGAATTTTAGTGCAAAGTTTGTGGTGATGCTTCATCCAATGGTCATGGCCTGGATTTTTTGTCAAAGGAGGGGTTGAGGGCTGCTTTAGATGGAGGAGGTGACGGTGGAGCAAATAGGTACAGCCAAGGTGGTGTATGAAGGTGGTGAAACAACTAGGCTAGGCTAGGCAATGTTTTAAGGGATTTTGCATAGTTTTTGTGGAGATTGGATCATTGGATGGTCAAAGTACTCTCAGGTCATAGGAGGGGAATGGTTTGGCCGTGAATTGTGTGCGGAAGAAGTGGTGGTGGTCGGGGGTAGTGATTGTGAAGCTATGGCCGAGCAAACACATGGAAGAATCAAAGCAAATTTAAGTGAAAACATGAAAAAAAAGAGGAAGAAAAGTGAGCAAAGAAGAAGCCATTTCTTATTTTTCTTTGCTTAGATCTGAAATGGATGTGTATTATTGATGGAATGAGAAACTTTAACGTGAATAAGCAAAAGAAAAGGAACGGATACAATAAATTGATGCATTGATTGAAAAAGAAACGGTGAAACGACTTTACGTTTCTTAGCTTTTAAAACCTTCCATAGTTCCTTCTTTTTTAAATCATGTAAAACAAAATAACTTCAGAAAGTACATATAAAACCTAAACAAAGTGTAAAAAAATAAAAATATATAATTAAATTTAAATAAAATATAAAAAGAATTAAAGAAATTGCTTAAAAATTGAAAACAGGGTTCAAAAATTACAATTAAAACATCAATGGCTTTGGAAAAGTATCTACTTCATTTTAAAAATATTATAAAGCAAAATTTTGAAATAAAATAATTTATTTATCATTTCTAAAATAAAATAAATAATTAAATTTTAATTAAATAGAATTTAAATTAAGAAAATGGCTTAAAATTGCAAAGTAGACTTTAAAATTAGAAATAAATTCAACGCACTTTGGAAAAATTTTATATACTTGAAAAATATTTATAAATAAAGATAAGTACACAAAATAAAAATGAATTCACAAAATGAAATATATAACATTAAATTTAAATATAATTTTGATGAAGAAAATAGCAGAAAATAAGAAAACAGCCTAAAAAAAGAAATCAACACGGTAAACTTTGAAAAAATTCTTACATCACTAAAAAAATGTTTTTAAAATAGTATATATCTAATATGTCATATAACACATATTAGAACATGATTTGATAATTAAAAATATAATTTATAAAATTTAACATAAAGAAAATTGTTAGATAATTCAATGTACACACAATATAGAAAACAGTATAACTTTCACAATTTAAATCCGTTTTCATCGAAACGAAAAGTGGTATTCATGTTATTAAATCTATTTTCATAATAAAATATAAAATTTATCAAATTCAAACTTTTAAATTTTTAAGTTAAAAATCAAAATTTGACTAATTTGACCAAAATCAACATTTCAGGAAAATATTCAACTTACACAAGTTTGAAATTATAATACGCATAATAATCAGCATTTATATTTTTAAAATGAAATGTTTGAAATAAAACAAGTTTAAAATAATTTAAAAATAAATAAAGTCAAATTTAAATTATATGCAAAATCTAGGGTTGTTACATTCATTTTCCATAAAGCATTTCAGATTTCAAATTTTAAATTCTTTCATTGTTTTTAAAGACCAACTGTTTTCGTTTGCTCATACCAGTCCCATGACTGACCCGGAGTTTATTGTTCCCTTCCTAAACTCTTGGTGCCCATGATTTTCCACACGGGCAGTCTAGAGTTGGGTTTTTCAGATAGTAGATAGTGGATATAGAATCGATTCGGTAGCTCTTAGCTTTCTCTTTGGTATTCTTTGGAGATCTTGGATATTGGAGTCTGTGGATTCATGGACGAGACTTGCTTGACTTGGTGCAATGTGATGGTGGTTCGAGCTATTTCTGGATTGGGTGCTTTGGAGTTAGAGTTGCTGTTGCGGTTTTAGAGTTTTTGTTTTCCGCTGCTAGTTCATTTGTTATTCCGTTGTAGTTTTGTTATCTTGTATCTCTGATATTGATTCATATCGATCATTGTTGTATATCATTGGATATTGTATTCATTGATTGTATATGATATTCATTTCTTTTTCTTCCACTGTGTTGTTATACTTAATTGTGTTATAAGCTCCGGCATGATTCGAATTTCAACAATTGAATCTGCGACATTCAAGCACAAGGGAGTACGGATGTCGATTTTCGAACGCTGGAATTTGGATCGTGACAATTTGGTATCAGAGCTGAAGGTGAAACTTTAGCTCAGGAGTATAACACATTAAGTAACTCATTAGAGATAGGGTGAAGTATACCCTACGATGAGTATATCCCTAAGATATCTATCTGTGTGCCTCAGTAAATTCTCTTACTATTCACTGATAGTAAGTATGAGTGCAAGAAGAGGACAAGATTGGGGACAGGGAAGTACCACTACAAAAGGTCAATACCTGTAACAGTGGAAACAACTTTCTCTATCAATCTACTTTGATTCGTCTTTTCAATTCTTTGATGATTCTTGGTAGATCCAAGAGGAAGCTTTGATATATTTTGCATGGGACACAAACTCCAGATGGGTCAGAATTGTTTGTTTGGGTGAATTGTTTGCTTTGGTTGCTATGGTTGATAAGTATATTTTGGTTGTTTAAACTAAAAATTTTGGATTGCACCCATATATCTGGTTATTCTGTTGGGTCCAGGTATATTCTACGAATGGTTAGTTATCTTTTGACCTAACCAATGCCTTGTATATTCGTATTGGTGACCTGAGTATCTTGATTAATTCTTATATCTATTATTGATATTATGATTTGGTAAGCCAAATGCAGAATAGATATTCAGTTTTATCGGAAAAATATTTCTCTGTCTTTCATCTGTTCTTGTTTGTCTCCCTTTAAAATTTCGAGGACGAAATTTTCTAAGGGGGGAATCTGTAACATTCCCGTTTTCAAATCAAATTGAAATTGGGAATAAATTTAATTTTTTGGAATTTAATTATGATTTAAACTGGTATTTTCCAAAAATTTAATAAATATTTGTTTGGTTATTTATGAAAATGAATGTAAATATGATTTTAAATAGAATTTTTATTGGAAATTATGAAATAAATATTTTGAATAACATTTTAATTACAAATTTAATTTTGAATTCATTTGGAGATTTGAATAAATATATATATACAAAGATTGATAACTTGATTCATTAATATATATATCAAGATTGTAAATAAATGTTTTTATCTTTAAAATAAATAAAGATTTATGATTTAGAATTCAAAAGTGAATATTTTATAAATAGATTATAATTTGAGATTTGAATTTGAATTCAATAAAAATTATATTAACTAACATATAAATATTTATTCGTAATGAATAACTTTTCAAATCATTTGTTATAAATAAGAATTTAATTTGAAATTTAAAAGAAATAGATGATAAATGGAATATAAAAATATATTTTAAAAAAGATATTTGATTATTTATTCATTTATAAGTATAAATTAATTTTATATCAAATTTTGAATTTGAATTTAAGATGTAAAAAATTAGATTTGTATATATGTATATATATATAAGAATATATAAATGTAAAGAAAACAAAATAGGTAAATATGTTTCATAAATTTAAATAAAATAAGGTTTAAACTAAATTTTTAAACTTAAGTACTTAAACATAAATTAAGTAACAAATGACATTTGTAAAAATATAAACTTAAACAATCAACAAGTGTTAAACATATTAAGGTATTTGACAAGTGTTAAAATAATAACGAGTGTTAGTTTTAAGAACAAGTGGCATTTTAAATTTATTTTCCCTTAAATTAAAATGTAAATAAAATACAAAAGAAAAGGAAATCATGCCATTTTCTTGCAAACATTTGAAAACCTGAAGACATTTTTTTATGGTTCTTCCAAATTCAAGTTAAAATCTGGAGGCTTTAAAACAAAACTGAAACAAAAGTAGACCTGGAACAAAGAACTTAAAGCATGAATTCAAACTTGAAAGTAGATGAAAGGTAAAATCTAGAAAAAACAATTGAATTTGCAGGAAAAACAAATCAAATTACAATCTGAAGCAACAAGTTCAATCTGGAAAACAAAGCAACTTCAATTCTATAAAGCAATCCAGTTTAAAGGAATCAAAGCAATGCAAATTTTCTGAAATCAAAAAAAAAACTAAAGCATTCAAATTCATTCCAGTTTCAAAGTTATGTGCAAGCACTCTGCATTTCTAAAGGTGAGAAAACTTGACTCGAATATATACTTATATCTTGATGTTGTGATTGATATTTAAAGTAAAATGGTGGATGTTATTTTGCATGTATGAGTATATGTATCCATGTGTATCTGAGCATGCTTGTAGATGAAAAGAAGACAGGGAAAAAAAATAACTTATCTTTGTGTTAATAACAGGATTGACAAAGAACAAGAGAGAAAAAATCTTATCTCAAATTTTAAAAAGAATCAAGCACTGATCTCTAAATGAAAATTTATGATGACAGTGTAATACAAATTTTAAAAATAGTTTCAAATTTTTTATGCAACAAATATTTTATAAATTGAAAATTACAGTGATAAATAAATTTTTATCAGAAAACCAAGTATCATGATTTTAAATTGTAGTTATATGTTTGGATTCACACTTGAATATTATGAATTTTGATGACAATATCAAGTTTTTTAGATAAGAATTCGTTGATAAATCGTGAGATGAACGGAAAACGTTCTTTGGCTAATTGTCGTCGATCGAGGCAATATTGGGACTTGAGATTTTTGTCAGAGAAAGCTTGTAGTTCGAGAATGATAGGAAAAATACTCATTGAATTTATTAATAAATGTGGTGGTGGGTTCGTGTCGTCATAGGGTTTAAGGACGTGTTTTATTCAATGACATTCTCGAATTTAATTCGCTGCCATGGATGGATCGGGGTGGATCGGAGTAGGGGGGATAGTGGGCGGAGGTCGAGACGAGGTTGTAATCGTGGTGGCACGGCGTTCAGATGGTCGAGGTGATTGGGCGAGGCATTTTGAGGTGACCAGTTTGTTTCATTTAGACATTGATATGCTCAATTTCGATATACTGTTGTTTTCTTTAAGCTGGGTGGCCAGAAGTTTTAGCATGGTCGCGAGTGACTCGAAGGTGGTCGAGACAGCGATCGAAGGTGGTTGGAGGGTCAGTGCATGTGCACTGTGCACATTTGGGGATTCTGGGAAGGTTGATGTTTGGGAAGAAGGAGGACGTACGCGGGTTTCACTCGAGGAAATTACGAAAATGCTCGAAGCTAGTTGTGTCGTGTGAAAACCCGAAGTTGTGCTCGAGTTTTCCTGTGTTGGGCTCGGGTTAAAGAAGATTTGCTCGAATACCTTAGTTTATGATTAACTGTTTAAAAACTTTGACTAAACTAATCTTAAAAAGGTTAAACAACCTTTGGATTGATCCATGTATAAAATAATCGGTTTATTTAAGTTTGGGCTTGGTCTAAAAAAAAATTATAATCGGTTATTATACAAATATTAAAGGGTTTCAAATAAAGATTGATCAAATTTCAGAAACTAGTTTTCAAAATATATAGATTATAAATGCAAGGGTTGAAAATAAAATTGTCTTGATTTGGAAATGTATTAAGATACATGATTTGTCTTTGATTGATTAAATAATAATTAATTAATGTGATTAACTAATGATTATAACTAATTAAGATGATTAATTTAAGATAGTTAATTTGATTTATTTGTTAAGCATGTTTTTTTTAAATGGTTAATTAATTTTCAAAGTTTAAGTTAATACATTTGTTAAAGGAAAATATTTATTTGAGGTAAATTACTTAATGTAAGTAATTAGAGTAAATTAATTAGTGATTCAAGATAATTAATCAAGTAATTAACGAATGATTTAATAGCAATTACTTAGTGAAAGTAATTAAGGAAAAATAATTAAAGATTAAAGATTGATTTATCAATATTAAGAGTTAATTACTTTAAAGAAAAATTAAGAAATGTGGTTAGTTAATTAAGGTAATTAAATCAAGAATAGATCATTTAAGGTTAATTAATGTAAAGTGATTAAGAAATCATTATTTATTAAGGAGAGATTAATTATTCATTATAATTAATTAAGAGATAATTAAGTAGTTAATTAATGGTTAATTAATTAATTATAAAATTAATTATGGATTAATTAATTTGTATTAAGAGATATTGATTAATAATTAAGGTTATTAATCGATAATTGATGGATAAATTAATCAGTTAATTTAAAGGTTAATTAATTGATTATGAAAGTAATTGAGGATAAATTAATTTGTATTAAAAAAGACTAATTAATAATTAAGGGTTTATTAATTAAAGAAATTAGTTAAGGGTTGATTAATAAAAGTAATTAAGATCCAATTAATTACAATTAAGGGTTAATTGATTAAGATAATTAATTAAAATAATGATAAATTATGCTGGTGATTGAAACTTAATCAATTGTAGTTAATAATAATTAATCATTGGTTTAAAATTACTAATGAAAGTAATTATTTAGATAATAATTTAAAACCCCACAATTTATTCATCTTAGTTGTAGATGTTTGATTTCAATTGAATGTTATGCGATGAATTGATATATTTGATATGTGATGCTATGTAATGCTTTGTACTGAGCTGTTATATTTGTGATGTATATACTGTTGACCAGTTAAATGAAATTTGGATTTCGATGCGACAGGGAGTCGGATTCCAGTTGGTTATCCGAAACCCACATAGAATCGTAAATGATGAATATTTATAAATGATAAATGTACTTTATCTGTGAATAAGGATAAGCGTTGTAGATTATACCGCTTATCAATATTTCTGTGTTTGTATCTGTGATGATTGATGTTGTGCACTATTGTGTAAAGCCCTAGACTACACTATACACACACGAATATGGATTGCATGTGGAAATCGGTTAAGTCATAGATTTTTTTAAAAAAAATAGTTTTGAACTTGAATTTTTAAATCTAAATGGTTTTGGAAATGGATTGGATTTGAAGTGAAAAACTTTTGAAAAGGTGTTTTAAAAATGGAAGTTATTTTGAATAACTTAATTAAGATTTGAAATTTGAATAGTATTATTTAAATTGGAATTCAACATCTGAAATTGAATTCTATATTTGGTTTTTATGATGTAAAAAGGTTACATAAGTTATAAAGATGTTTATATGGTTTTTCACCATTTAAAAGTATGGTTTGGGAAATTTAAATTTAAATTTGAATACAAGTTTTATACTTGAATAGTTATAACTGATGTAATTGTAATCGGTTTTTTCCTAAAAACGAAACCTATTTTTTTTTCAAATAATAATAGTTTTCGTCTAAAGAAAGGACTTCCAAATTATATTGAAAGGTTTCGAGTTTGAAATGGAATTGAACTATTTTGAAAAGATATGGATGAATCTTTGGAAATGAATTTTGAAAGCTATAAGTTAAATCTTGATTTAAAGATTTAACAAGTTAATCCGATTGAAATGAAAATTGTTTTTGAAATCCATGAATGAATTTTTTTGTGAACGGGGTGAATTTTGTGAATTAAATCTTTTGTTTAAAAGATTTAAATGTGAAAATTGTTTTAAACTATTGTAAGTTTTTGAAATGAATCTTTTTGTTAAAAAAATTGTAAATGGTAATTTATTTAACCATTTGAATGAGAAGTTTTGGGTAATAAGTTCTAAATATTGCGCTCACTATTCGGTTTAGCCGGGAAAGGACCTTTGTGTCATATAACCCATTCCGAATAGTGATACGATGTATATGGATAGCATTTGAAGACCGGTGGTGAAGACCGGATACTTTCGAAAACGAAAGGGTTTCTTGTCGAATGACTCTGCATCGGCCGATCCCCGGTATAGAGATTCGAGCAACTATTATGATGGAAAGTCCGGACGTGATTAGGAATTATCCGGATTTGCAAGGACTTCTTCTGAAGTGCCTTCGGTTCTGTTCGAACCCGAAACAGACTTGTATGGATTGTGTGTCTGACGTTACACCTTGAGATGTAAAACCGGTTTTTATCAAATACATTTCTGTTTGGTGGTGGAGATTTGTTCTCTTAGCTTAACACCTTTCTCTGAGATGTACGAGCTCAGAGGTTATGTAGTTGATGGTTACCAGTGATACATTCCCAATTTGGTAATGTGGCATACAAAGTGCTGCTGATCATTTATTGATCAAAGCATGGCTTTTGTAAAAAGCGTAGCTTTGTGAACGAGACTTCATCGAACTTCACAACCCGGAATGGTCGAAACAGGAAGAATGCAGCAAGGTTATTTGGGGTAGCGCCTCTTGAGGGTATGTTCATTTCCTTCTGGATAGAGGTGGTATCATGGTATGGAGCCCAGATACTTAACCTATGTGGTTGCTGCAAATTTATTACTTTGTGGTTGTTGGTGAATCCTGGGATAAAGGTTGGTTACGACCGGCGGATGGCATACTCGTGTAGTAGTTACCTAGTTACAGAGGTAACCCAGCCTTGTGTTGGCAGAGATCCGGTTAGCTTCTCAGGGTGTCCCTCCAGAGGCGTACCCATGTGGCAATGGGAAGTTCCTTGGCCTGACCATTTGCTGGAAATCCAATCACCAATACGCGCCTTGTACAGTTTTAGTTGTAGAACTTGCCATCTAACATGGTAGCTATAGTAGGCATAATATAATGGTACCTATGCTGGCTAAGATTAATATTATATTTTCGAAAGGTTTTCTGGACTATGCACTAACAAAAATATAAAAGGAATTTGGTGTATCAAGCATATTTGACTATCATAAGGAGAAATGTCCTCCAAGTCTACGTTTGCATTGTGTGTGTTGCGGGAGGCCTAATGGAAGTTTCATTTTCCAAAAAGCATTGCGGATTTCGAATTTTAAATTCTTTCGTTGTTTTTAAAGACCAACTGTTTTCGTTTGCTCATACCAGTTCCATGACTGACCCGGAGTTTATTGTTTCCTTCCTAAACTTTGGGTGCCCACTATTTTCCACGCGGACAGTCTAGAGTTGGGTTTTTCAGATAATAGATAGTAGATATAGAATCGATTCGGTAGCTCTTAGCTTTCTCTTTGGTATTCTTTGGAGATCTTGGATATTGGAGTCTGTGGATTCATGTACGAGACTTGCTTGTGTTAGTGCAATGTGATGGTGGTTCGAGCTATTTCTGGATTGGGTGCTTTGGAGTTAGAGTTGTTGCTGCTGTTTTGGAGTTTTTGTTTTCCGCTGCTAGTTCATTTGTTATTCCGCTGTAGTTTTTTTATCTTGTATCTCTGATATTGATTCATATCGATCATTGTTGTATATCATTGGATATTGTATTCATAGATTGTATATGATATTCATTTCTTTTTCTTCCGCTGTGTTGTTATAAGCTCCGGCACGATTCGAATTTCAACAATTGAATCTACGGCATTCAAGTACAAGTGGAGAATGGATGTCGATTTTCGAACACTAGAATTTGGATCGTGACATATTTTAAGAGTATATTTTGATCTTTGTGTGAATTATAATTTCAAACCTGAACAAATAGGATATTTTCAAAAAATGTGGATTTTGATCAATCTGGTCAAACTTTGACTTTTGAATTTAAATATTTGAATTTTTTAGTTTTATCCTTTATTATGAAAATATATTAAATTTCAAAAATACTACTTTTCGTTTCATTGAAATCCGATTTGTATTGTGAAAGTTATGTTTTTTACAATATTGTATGTAAATTGATTTATTTAATAAAATTGTCTATTTTAAATTATATAAATAATATTTTATTTAAAATATCATGTTCTAAAATGTGTAATATGACATGTTAGATATATATTTTAGTTTTAAAACATTTTAAAGTGATGTTATAATTTTTACAAAATTTATTGCATTTATTTTCTATTTTTAAAGGCTAGTTTCTACTTTTCTGCTATTTTCTCCATTTAAATTATATTTAATTAAAATTTATTTATTTATTTTGTGAATGCATTTTTATTTTTTGTTCTTATCTTTATTTACAAATATTTTTCAAGTGCGTAAAACTTTCCCAAAGTTTATTCCATTTATTTTCAAATTTTCTAGACTAGTTTACATTTTCTGTGCTATTTTCTTAATTTAATTATATATAATTAATATTTATTTATTTATATTTTTTTTATTTGTTATATTTTCGTATTTTAACTGAATTTATATATATATATATTAGTTATTTAAAATTTCAAAAGAATATGGTGGATATTTGAAGAGTTTGTGACCATTGGTTTTGTATTCACACCTTTTCACACTTCAACCAACACCTTTCCATATTTGCTACCTTAACTCTTTTCTCTTCAGCCACTTCCTCATTTTCACATGAAATTTTCTTCTCAAACTTTAGAAAAAAAAATCGGCCATTATCTTGAATAAATTTTGGTAAAATTCTATTCTCTTTTCATTGTTTTATACCTGTTTTCGTGTAATTTTGCTCTTGCTTCCTTCACTTCTAGGTTTGGCCCCACCACTCCATCAGTCTTGCCGCCTCCACCACCACCTGAACATGTCACCACCACCTCCTCCTCACTGACCATCCCTTGCCGAGCCACCCTTGATTGAAGATCCACCACCAAATGCACCAAACTACACCTATATGAAGCATAGCCGAACACACATTGCACCACCACCCCCAAAACACCCCTTTGGCCGGCACCTACACCACCACCATCAGAGTTTCCTGACCTAACACCCACTGCCATGTCATCCCTACCCCTACTTGAAGATCTGGACGTACCTAGGTAATCCTTGGTCGTGACCTTTTGTGGCTTGATTCCATGTGGTTGCCTTTGTGTTGTTGTTTCATGCACACCACTCTCCACTTCATCATCTCTTACATGTTTGGCCGACCACTCATGAACCTAAACCAGATAAAAACCATGCCTTGGCCATGTATATTCGTATCTATAGGTGAGGCATAGGTGGTAGAAGGCAAGGTGCAAAGCTTTGGTTTTGTTTTATGCATTTATTCCTAACATTGTTTTATTTTATTTGTGTTGAAAACTTATGTTATATATACTTGTGTTGTTTGAATGTATCCAAGGCGATTAACTTTGGCTCTCCACTCTCAAATCATATTCGTGTTGTCGTGCCTTCGAAGGTTCTTTGTTGTGTGTTTTGGTTGTCATCTCCAGCTTAAATAGGTGAGTTATTCTCACCAGACAAATGTGTACTTATATGACTAGTAAACTGATTGCAGCTGAATCTGTAAAACCATATCACATGCTATATCTGCTATGCTAGGATTATATGATGCTCACACATGTTTATACACATGTTATATCATAAGTTACTATTATATCACGCTATTATGTTCGTACATATATCAGTTCACCATTGCAAGTTCCCTGTAGATAGAATCACTATGGGTTGAAATGATACATACCCGAACGGACTTTAGAAAAGGGGAAAATCATTATCGGCGGAAATGATAGGCTTGAACGATTTTCAATTATTTCATTTTACTTGGGACTGCGGGTTTGAAATGATAACACCTAGGTTTTCCTTTTAAATTGCGGGTTGAAATGATATATTACCCGTATCACTTTACCTAGTGTAGAAAATGATATACAGACCCGTGGCTAAAATATATTATTCTAAAAATTTTATAATATTTTATAAATGTAAATATTATAATAATTTGATTTACACTTAATTAAAAATGATTTTTGTAAAGTATTTTGATTTTTCTGAGAATTTATAAGTGAAATAAATTAATGATAAAGTGGAAATTTGAAATAAAAGTTATTTTGGAAATTTTGATTTAATTATAAATGGAATTTAAATTAAATATGATAAATTTATGATATTTTGAATTAAATGAATTTAAAATTATTTTTATAATATATTAATGGATTTTGAATAAGTTAAGTGTGAAATAAATGAATTTTTAAAATATAACTTAAATTGGAAAATTGTGAATTTTGTTTAAAATTGAATTTTGAAGTTACGTAAATAAAATGTAAAATAAGTTATATTTTGAAATTTAAACTTAAGTGTTAAGTTACAAATTTAATTATATGAATCGAAATTGAATGTTGGAATTTAATAAGCGTATTATTATTAAATATTGATTTTTGAATGGAAATTTATCTTTATAAAATCATGAATTTAAGGAAAATTAATTGATGGTTATACAAGTAAAAAAAAATTATAATTTTAAATGATTTAAATAAAAAATTTAATTATTTGTGAAATTATATTGAATATTTGAAATTTAATTAATAGCATTTTTGAAATGTTATTATTTCGAATGTAAGTATATTACCGCATTGGTAAATGCTGTAGTTGATAGAAGTGAACTAAACGGCTAAGTTGAATTAAAGGCTATTATAGCACTTTGTAAGTGCTATAATTGTTGAATTTAACTAAGGTTTTATTTGAATTAATGTAACCCTATTACAGCATTTTGAATGCTGCCATTTGTTAAATTGAATTGTTTTAAAAGTAACTTTTCGTTTGAAATGATAAAACCCTAGTTTTCCTTGTAAATTGTGGGTTGAAATGATATATTACCCGTATCATTTTACCTAGTGTAGAAAATGATATACAGACTCGTGGTTAAAATATGTTTTTCTAAAAATTTTAAACTATTTTAGAAATGTAAATATTATAATATTTTGACTTACACTTAATTAAAAATGATTTTTGTAGAGTATTTTGATTTTTCTGAGAATTTATAAGTGAAATAAATTAATGATAAAGTGGAAATTTGAAATAAAAGTTATTTTGCAAATTTTTATTTAATTATAAATGGAATTTAAATTAAATATGAAAATATGATAAATTTATGATATTTTGAATTAAATGAATTTAAAATGATTTTTATAATATATTAATGGATTTTGAATAAGTTAAGTGCGAAATAAATTAATATTGAGTTGAATTTTTGAAATATAACTTAAATTAGAAAATTGTGAATTTTGTTTAAAATTGAATTTTGAAGTAAAGTAAATAAAATATAAAATAAGTTATATTTTGAAATTCAAACTTAAGTGTTAAGTTAAAAATTTAATTATACGAATTGAAATTGAATGTTGGAATTTAATAAGTGTATTATTATTAAATATTGATTTTTGAATGAAAATTTAACTTTATAAAATCATGAATTTAGGGAAAATTTATTGATGGTTATAAAAGTAGAAATATATGATTTTATAAGCTTAAATGATTTAAATAAAAAAATTAATTATTTGTGAAATTATATTGAATATTTGGAATTTAATTAACAGCATTTTTGAAATGTTACTATTTCTAATGTAAAGTATATTACCATATTGGTAAATGCTGTAGTTGATAGAAATGAACTAAATGGCTAAATTGAATTAAAGGCTATTATAGCACTTTGTAAGTGCTATAATTGTTGAATTTAACTAAGGTTTTATTTGAATTAATGTAACCCTATTACAGCATTTTGAATGCTGCCATTTGTTAAATTGAATTGTTTTAAAAGTAACTTTCCGTAGCATTTTTTCTAAATGCTACGAAAATTGAATTTTCATTTTTTAATAAATTTAAGTAAATAAATGAATTTTGAAAGATTAAAATTTTGGAAATTTAATAATTTAATTATTAAATATAATAACTTCATTTTATGATTTAAAATGAAGTAATTTGTTTTGAAATATAAACAATTTTGAAATGTGTGTTGAAATGGTATTTTAAATAAATGAATGTGGTTTGGAAGATACAATATTTTGATATTTTGAAATGGATTTTTGAATGATATTGAATTTTGAAATGATATTTGATTTCGAGGTATAAACTACTATTTTGAAACTTCAACCACGGGATGTATTTAATTTATAGTTAACTGATCCTTAGAGGATGGGCGATCCCAAGCATCCTTTAAGCTATTGTACATTACTACTACAGTTCACTTGAGTTGGTTTACATTATATAAGTATATATGTCCTGACTCGAGTGTTTTGTATTTTACTTTATGCTCGGGTCAGCCTGAGTATTTACAGCTTGGCTTTGGATTTCTTTTCTGGAGCTAGGAATCGCTGGAGATTCTGCTTGTCTAGTTATCTATTCCCTTTCAGTTTCAGTTGTTCTATTTCAGCTCTGGTATTTATAAACTTCTATGTATTTGAGATTTCTATTGTATATGTTTCAGACTAATATTATGTATTTTGTTTTGAAAATTTGTTATAGAAGCTTCATGACTACTATGTTATTTTAATTTCCGCTGCGAGTTATTCTGATATTTCTATGTCTGTGATTCTGTGATTGTATTTCATTTTCTTCAAATTTATTTACAATGAGGTATTTTGATCAATTCAAGTCCGGCATGTGTGTCTGCGAATGATTGAAAATATCGGGTTGTTACAATAAATAAATTCCTAATCACATCCGAAATTTAATTTAACTAACATAATAAATTTTAGAAGTTGTAAGTGGGTTAAAACACTCACCTTCGATTTTAAATCGAATTAAAATCCAATTTATGGCCAAATTCAAACAGTCTCAGAAATTGTCCAAACTAGCATCAAAAAGTTTAAAATTTCAATGCCACCCTAGTGGAAGAAACCGTGTGTAAGTTGGAGTTCTTGTGCAAAAGTTGTGTGAGTTAGAACACTTGAACGATAAATTTTATATAAATAAAATAAATAAACAGAAATCAAAACACATACACTTCACAAATGAACATTGCATGAACACGCGTTCGATGCTTCATTCCAGGATACCTAGTCGCAACTTCCAGGCGAGAAACCGCCATTAGGTTAAATTTTGACCAAACTTTTCGCCGCCCACGAACATCTATGCCTCTACTAGGCAGTTCCACGGACCTCGCCACGCAAAATCGCCCCTATGGCCAATATATCGGAGCCTCCGGCCATCCCTACCATGCTCGCCATCGCCTTCTATTTGTAGCCATTTCTACGAATCTGACCCGCTCCAACATGAACTAGCTGCATAGACCAATTCCCCTCGACGCCCTCTAGGATGTAGTGCCCTCCGATTGTTGTATGGATGCAAATCCACTGTTGATTTGCAAACTTTACGACGAACAGCCGAAAATAAAATGCAAATTCCAGGACAAACGGTAGCTCAACTCTGAAAACGATTCGTACCAGGGAATTACGCTCGTCGAGAGCTTTCCAATGATATATAATTTGATAGAGTTTGGAGGGGTTTGATTTTGGAATTGATTTTTAAGTTGAATTTGTAATTTGGGAATTGGTTTGTCCACCATTTAGAAAAAGAAGTGGACAGATGAAAGTTTACGTATAGACAAACTAAAATAAGAAGATGCTAGGGTTTATAACGGGCTATTTATAGGTAGGTCAGAAATAGGAATGAATGGACAAGATTGATTTTCAAGTTTGAACGATAAACGATCTGAAAAGTCCATTTCATTCCCGAAAAGGAATTGGATCATCACGTATATCAAAATAGATGTTTTTGACAGTTTTAAACTCAATGGAACAGGCTTCAAGTCCTAATTCCATCATATGATGAAGTTATGTTAAAATTAGCTTATTTCAAATTTATTTCAGTTAAATTAATTTCTATGTGTTTCGAGTCCCAACAGTCCAATGACAAGTCCGATCACTACGAAACTTGAAATCCTACAATAATTTACCGTTACAGATCCGATGAAATAGGTTTTGTCGAAATCCGAGTCAATGGCCAAAATTGCTATTTTACGTTAATTAAATCCGATGAAATCTGTTCTCGCTGCTAGGATACGAATCGTTTTTCCTTTGAGTTCAAGTCCATATAAATACGCTTGAGACCTAGAAAATTTTCCGCTTGCTCACATTCTTACATACTTCTTTCGTATCGATCAGGGAAAAAGAAAACGAAGTTGCCTTCATCTTCGAGCCATTTAACTCGTTAATCCCTCAAACCAACTACTCTAATTAGGAAGTTATCCCATAAATCCACATCAAAACGATGAGATTCAAATTCGACTACCAACCCATTCATATTCGTGGCCGATTTCGGTGGTGTTGAGATCGGAGTTATAAAGGAGCGACGTCGAGGAAGGTCGAGATGGCGCTATGTTGCTTGGAGAAGAAGAAGTGCAGAGGGATATGATGGAATTACTCGTATCGATGATGGAGGAAGGACGTACTCGCATCGACTATGGATAGTGAGTGAGTTCGTATCGATTAGGCATAATGGATCTTCATATCAATGAAGCAGGTAGTTTGTATCCACTGACGATGGGAATTCGCATCGATCCAGAGTGATCGATAAGAAGACTCAGATCCGTCGATCGATACGAAGATACTGCTTTTGATCGATAAGAAGTTGGGGGTTCTAGGTCGATACGAATTGACCTTCTTATGATCGGTACGATATGCTGTCTTCCACCATCGATACGAATTTCACTTCTAGTGATTGATCCAAATTCAAACTTTAATGGATACGAAATCTTGCGTAATCGAAAATTTAACTCCAAGCTTCTGCCTTGAATAAATGGACTTAGCTGTTGCACTATAGATTTGACTGCCTTTCAAAACTTGTCAGTGGAACTATAACTTAACAAAATTTAAGGAACTTTAACTTGGATCGGTCTCCTAAGTCTAAATGATACGGTTGTTACGGTCAATGATGACGCTCACTCCGGTCGAATCTCGAAGTCTTATCATTTGAACATTCCTTAAATTTTATAGAATTTCTTAAGTATTATGTAGCACTACACTACACAACACATTCATGCACTTCACATTGGGGAACACACGGTCTTATTATCATCAAATGATGCTTTTTATTGAGTTGATTAGTTATGGAATCTACAAGTCCACAGCAGCAAGAGCTTCAAAGTTCACCTCCCTTAGTAATAGAGATACCGGTCATCACGGCCGAAGTTATAGATCCAACTCCGAACGAGCTGCCAGGAGCAAGCTTTATCGAGAATACGCAAGATTCTGTGCCATCGAATATCTCTGAAGACATGTTGGGGCAAATAACCCTAAGACACGGTTCGTCATTGGATGACGCCTTATTATCGGGACCGAATGATAGACCACATGCTCCCCCGGAAGGGTTTACTGCCTTCAATAGACATTTGTACACAGCGGGCACTCTCCCTCCATTCAACCAATACATTCGAGAGGTGCTAGCTTTCTTTGGAATCGCCCCATCACAATTACATCCGAATAGATACGCACTGCTGAAAAGTTTGTTCATCGTTTTCATGAACATCTCTTTCGACCCCTAACTCCGAAAGAAATTAGATATTTATTTAATGTCTAGAGTCGAGGGGACGATCCTTCATTCACATTCTTAGAAGCAACTAGGAACTGTTAGGTGGTGACGGGGTCTTGACTAGGTTCAGCTATTTCAAGACAAAGTGGTCCTATGTTCGATGCCCTCCAGGGGTTTTCCAGCCGGTGGTTAGTTAGACGTAAGTGACACAATTTCTCTAGTAGTTTATGTGTTTGTTGTAACCGATGTTGAGTCTAATATTTTCTTTCCTTTACAGCCGTAATTCCACAACCTGAAGGTGCTCATTTTAGAGAGATAGTACGGATTCTTCAGGAAGTGCCAAGCGAAAGAGAGATATGGACATGTTGCTAATTGATAGAAACTAGGGGATTGTCATGCTAATCGATTGAAAGCAAAGCATAAGACTAGAGGGAAATATTAAGGTAGCTCCAGCGAGGCGGGTGAAGCATAAAGCGTCAGGGGTTGTAATAGCCGAGGAGGGCAATGAAGAAAATACGCCCACTAACAATGAACCCGTAGCTGGGCCTTTTGACAGTTTTCAGGGCCTAAAGGAAAGGAGAAAAGGCAAGGCAGTAGCACACAAGCATCATAAATCTTTGAGATGTAAATCTATAATCCTGTCCGTGCCAGCCTCCGGTGTTAGAATTTCGAAGGCTCCTCCATCACAAGTACAGAATCCTTTCGAAGGACTTGCCGGTATTCCGATTTCGGACTATGTGTCACTTCAACACGACACAGGATTGGAGGGGCTTCAAAGTGCTCTAGAGTTAAGCGAGTCTCTTCCCACAAGTTTGGCCGACATTTTCGGTTGGTCGGAGGGTTGCATACACATATACACTTCACGGCACTACATGATTTCCAGTCTTAAGTTGTTCGCTTCTCGAGATCACTAACTCTATTTTTCTTTTATTTTACACATACAATGATAGGCGAGATTCTACACTTGGAAGCCTGCGCTCAGCACATCGCTCATCTAGTTTGTACTATGAATCCCGTCGGAGGGAGGCTAACAAAGACCGTGATTGCGATTATTCCATCCAAGAACGTTATGAGAGGGATAGGGATAGAGACAGAGAATACAGACATCACTCCCAATCATGCTCCCTACCCCTTTGAGCTCCAACACAACCCTCCGACCAAGATAGACAACCCTTAGAGCCTCCACGTCATAAACCATCTCATCAAGCTCCCATGCCCGTTCCACAAAGTCATAGAACAGAAGCTGAAACTCCCATTGTCTCGGAACAAACCATCACTGAGCTACTAGGGAAGGAGCAATCAAAATCTCCCAATTGAGAAAAGATTTTCCATACATTGGTTTCGATAGCTTTATCTTCCCTCCACACTCAAGAAAATTCCAGCTGAGGCGGAACAAACGATGCATGACAACATATATGACATTTATACCCAATACAAGGAGTGGATGAAGGCCACGGATAAAGCATCAGCGGTGGCTTTTGAGTGAGAAAAGACTATTAAGAAGTTAGAAACTGACCTCACCTAAAAGGATCGTATAATTCAAGTGTTGAATAATGAAGCTAAATCTTCTCGAAAATCTGAAATAGAAGCCACACAAAAAGCTGATGAAGCCCATCAATCTATGGAAAGGATGCGACAAAAGCATTTTTCTTTGATCGACGAGATGGGCCACCAAAACACCACTGTTACAGCCGAAAGGGACGCTGCATTGAAAGAACTCAAGGAGCATAAAGCTATAAAATTTGAAACCACTAAGGAAAAAAATGATGCGAATAAAGCATCCCAGGAGGCGTACGGGTAAGCTGTGGTGTTCCGGGGTGAAAGGGATGCGGGAGTAATTAGAGTCCAGGAGGTTGAGGCCAAGGTTGAGGATGAAGTTAAAATGGCGAATTCCATGCTAGAGGCATATATTGAAGACCTTTTGATTACGTATAATGCTAATGTCTTGAAACATAGGAATCTAGCCTGGCTCAACAATTATCCAACGCCCCTATACAATGCTTGGGACGATTAGCAGGAGATGAAAAGGCTTCACACCAAGTTGAATCGAATGATGAGTTCGAGCTCAAAAACAAGGTGGTGAGCGAAGATGAACAGAAATTTCTCCATGATATGATGATCTCATATGAAAAGGAGAGACTTGGCACTCAACGCTCGGAGGCTGGAGAAAGTTCTGATGTTGCGCACCATGACATAAGTTTTGATACTCTTGTGCCGACCCAGCCTGAAACTTCATCTGCAGTTGATCCCCAGTCTATCCCTGCACACAATCTGTATCAACCGCAGTTGCTTTCAATCTAAGAGCAAGTATCGGAAGCTGCTCCGCTAGCCATAAGTCAAACTGAGGAAGGTACTCTGAACATTTCCTACGCTTGCTCAAAATCGAAAGCTTTACTTGAAGTAATTATTAATAGTTTTCTCCTTGTCTTTATACAATGACTGGACAAACATCTGCTATGCCTCCTGCAACCCAAGAGTTGCATCATGAGCCGGAGTCTATTATTACGGAAGCGACTACAACAGTGGCTATTGCATCTACTGATGGGGTACAAGGGAGCACACTTACTTTCGATGAACAGATGATCGAGGAGCTTCTCCATCATCATAGTGATCCCTTTGCCGACTTGCCGTTTGTTATAGGTGGATAGCACCTACGGCCGGTTCCTTAGGCCCAACCGCTAGCATTCCCGGCGATGCGCAAACAACTCATGAAGAGGAAATAATAGCCGAAATTAACGTAGAGATGAAAGCGACTGCACGGGCTAGTAGTTTCGAAGGTTTAATAGCAGGCCCTGGTCTAGCCCCATTGCGAATGATTTCTCTGAGAGGAACTGTCGTTGATACAAGTGTACCCCCTCCGCCTGCTAATAATGATCCTATTCCTAAGACTCCACCTTCAAGAAGAATTCCTATTCATTTGAGTTCGAATGAGAAAGTTGACGTAATGCCCCCAGCTGGAGATCGAACGTCGAAAAGCAAATGTTCGAAGAGAAAGCCAAGCGGCGAATCCAGCGGGTCAACGCCGAAGCAGAAACCCAGAAAAATGAAAGAATAGACATGTCTCTTTAGCTTATTTCTGGTAGGTAGATAGGAATCTGCTTTTACTTTCTTTTTGTAGGTCGTGTATAGGTGCGCGTTCTGCCTCTGCTAGTAGAACTTTTGGTATAATTTTGTACTTTACCTTTTTCTTCCAAAGAATGATTGAAATAAGATTTCATTTTGTCTTTTGTACAACTTATGTTAATTTGCTTAAGTGTTTCAGCACTCGAACATTCCTTTGATATACTTCCAAGCTTAGTTCTTTAATTTGGACCTGGACTTAGTTGCTAAGTCTCGGGCTACCGTTTTGGGTCGTAATTGAGTGATAAGTCGAACTCAGATATCGCACTGTCCCAATCAGTGGTCGGTACTTAAGTTCTTCCCCCAGATTCGAGGATACATTGAAAAAATCAGTCAGCTATCGCTGATTGCCGTTAACACATCGATCTTAATCTTTATGAATTGAAATGGAAGCATGGCGAATTCGGGCAATCGAACCACATTGGCTCACCAATTGGTGATCGTATCCACACTCTGGGGATTACACTTGTATGTTGACGATCGATTATGCCTGCTTAAGTTTTAAAGATACTTCCATGCTCCGAGAACTTAACTTACTTTAACGGGCGGTCAGTCAAGCCTGTCTAATATTTATACCTGTGTCCACACTCGAGGGACTTTAGATCGATTCGTGCATGGTCAGTCACACCTGATTTAAGTTTATACTCTGACCGTACTCTTGGGACTCATAGTTGTGTTAAGGATGATCGATTTATATCTGGTTTATGTTTAAACTCCAATCCACACTCTAGGGATTTAAAAGTTAGTCGGTTATTATACTCCAATCCATGCTCCGGGGTCTTAGAGTCAATTACTGTCGATACTCCGGTTCACACTCCGAGAATCCAGAGTTAGTTGATGTTTGTACTAGTTCGCACTCTGGGAAACTGGAGTTGGTTAATGTTGATACTCTGGTTCGCACTCTGGGAATCCAGAGTTAATTGATGTTTATACTCCAGTTTGCACTCCGGGAATCTGGAGTTGGGCGAAAGATGGTCAGTCACATCGGTTTAGGCTTTAGGATTTCATTCGCACTCCAGGACTGGCGAATCTATCAGGATCGTGGATGATTGGTTCACATCCACCCTTAGTTAACAACCGATGTTGTTAGATGGAAGGATCCATCCTCCTCAAACTTGGTCTATATACGGGCGAAGTCGTTAGGTGTACGGATCAGCCATCCACGAGACCGTATTTATAAGTTTATACTCCAATGCGCACTCTAGGAATCTGAAGTTATTTAAAGGATTGTCGTGTATCAATCCTTTTTTGGCTTCAATGTGATGACTTGCCCATGAACTCGGGTTTCACTTAGCGAGTAACCGATCATATCACAGTTACTCCCTATTTGAATAAACCCCACCGTCGTGTGGAATTTAGCTCTTCGTGCATAGTGATAGTTGTATGATGCATTTCAAAATATCACAGCTCTGGCTCAAAGAGATTGCATTTTATTGTGAAATAATAAAATACGGCACAGTTAGTGGCCTTACTATAAATTCAAATTTCAAAATGCATAATCAAATTGCAAATGAAAAGTAAACTGAATAATTAAAGCCTCTCATGTGTAGTAGCAACGAAGGCTTTTGCTATTCCAGGCTCTTGTCAGAGTAAGACCATCAACGGTCGATAATTTGAATGTGCCATCTACGAGTTTTTTTCGATGACATACGACCCTTCACATGTTGGTTTCATGAGTGAAGGAACCGGGTAGATTCTTTTGAGGACGAGATCGTCGAGTTCGAAGGTTTGTGGTCGAACCTTGGCATTGTATAATCCGGTGACTCGACTTCGGTATGCGGCTGCCGTCAAATCAGCCTCTTCATGATTCTCATCCAATAAATCCAAAGATTCAACAATTACTATGGCAATTGTTTTCTAATCATAATAAGTCACACGATGAGAAGGTACTTCCATCTCGACTGAAATAACGGTTACTGAATCGTAGGAAAGAGAGAATGGAGAGTGTCCGGTCGCGGACTTGTGGGTTGTTCGGTAGGCCCATAGAGCCATAAGAAGTTCATCGGCCCACTTATTCCGGCCTTTTCCAGTCGTTTCTTCATAATAGACTTTATAGCTTTATTAAGAGCTTCAACCTATCCATTTGCTTGAGGGTGTGCAACCGCGGAGAATTTCTTCTGGATGTAAAATCGCTAACATAAATTTTTAAATACAACACTGTCGAATAGGGTTTCGTTATCAGTAATGATGGTATATAGGAGGCCAAATCAACAGATAATGTTGAATACAACAAAGTTGATCACTTTCTTCATTGTGATTGTAGCAAGGGGTTCAACTTCCGCCCACTTGATAAAGTAATCAACTACGGCGATGGCATACTTCGCACTACCTTTAGCCAAAGGTAGAGGACCAACAATGTCAATGCTCTGAGAACGACCATGGACTGACCATCTGAGTTACGTCGTAGGTAGGGCTCTAGGTATTCGAGCATGCTTCTGACATCTGTCACATTTCTGGCACAGTCTGATGCATCGCGATTTACATTCGGCCAATAGTATACATATCGAAGCACTTTCTTGGCAAGAGCTTGACACCCGGTGTAATCTCTACATTCTCCTTCATGCACATCATGCAATACTCATTTGATTTCATCGTGAGCGATACACCAGAGTAAAGGAATAGAGTATCCTCTTCTATATATGACTCCATTCTGAATAGCGAACCGTGAAGCTTTTCGAGAAAATCTTTTCCTTTCATTCCTACGCTCTAGTAGTATCCCACGCTCGAGATAATTTCTGAACGGAGACATCCATGACTCCTTATCGGGAACAACCTCAAGTACCCATTTTGTCACCATTCGATCAATGCTCGGGGAAGATAACATTTCCACAGGAACGGGTCTCATTTGTTGTGCTTCACCTGTACTGGCTAACTTTGCTAACGAATCGACTTTTTGATTGAGCTCTCGGGGTATGTAATATATGGCATAATAATCGAACTGATTTAATATGTCCTGAACCCGAGCAAGGTAAGCAGCCAGTCTTTGGTCCTTGGCCTAGTATTCCCCTCGAATATGACACACGATCAATTGCGAATCACAATAAATTTCCACAACAATGATTATTAAATCCTTGGCAAGTCTCAATACGAAAAGCAGGGCCTCATATCCAGCTTCATTGTCGGTCGCATGAAAATCAAAATTTATAGTGTAGCATATAGATCGACCTTCAGGAGTTTGAAGTACAACTCCAACACCTGAGCAATAGTCATTTGATGCACCATCAGTATGTAGCTTCCAAATATATTTGGGAGATTTACTATTTTCGGGTAAGTCCTCTGGGATAGTAAATTCAGCAATGAAATCTGCAAGGACATGTCCTTGAACGGCTCACCTTGGAGTGTAAGTAATGTCAAACTGACTTAACTCGATATTCTACTTGTGGAACCTACCAAACGTCTCAAGCCGCATATGGACCTTTCTTAATGGTTGGTCGGTGTAAACGGTGATAGGATGAGCTTAGAAATATGGACGGAGCTTCCTTGAGGCAATAACATCACAATAAGCCAACTTCTCTAGCTTTGGATAATTTCTCTCAGCTTTGATCAGTCGTTTACAAATGTAGTAGACTGACTTTTGTATTCGGTCTTCCTCCCGAATCAGGACAGCACTGATTGTGTGGAGAAATGTTGAATTAGCGCTTAGAATACGCCCTCACATTCCGTAGTCCATTCAAAATTCTGTTTCCCTTTTCTGATCAGATTTAAGAAGGGAATGCATTTGTTAGTGGATTTTGAAATGAACCTGCTCAGTTGTGCTACTTTCCTGTTGAGGCTTTGGACTTGCTTTATGGTTCTTAGAGTCTCAAGATATCTGATTGCCCAGATCTTTTCGAAATTTGCTTCTATTTGTAACAACCTGATTTTTCGACGTTGGATAATCGACATCAATACGTCCACTTTATGAAATGCTGAACAATCGAATGCTGGAAAACTGAACCATTAGGGTTAAAGAAGAAGGAGATAGAATAAGAGAAAACAACAACAGAATCTTACCGTCGCAGCGGAACAATATATAATAGATAATAACTGATCTTTACACAAAAGAAACTATATATGTTTTATACATACATCATCAGAATACAGCATCAGAGTTCAATACAATAAACAACACAATTCAGGACGGTTATAATATCTTGTCCTTCCAAAGCTGAATACACAGTGGAATATACATCAAATCGTCTGATACATCTCGCCATCCAGCTCGTCTCCTAAGCTACATAGCAGTCCATCAAGAATCTGTACTCAATAATACTCGGTCTGTCTCGAGCATCATAGTTAAATAACACCCGAGTCAGTCTGGAAAACTAGCGTGAGAAAACACACTCAATTGGATTATTAAAGTTTTCAAAATCATTTGAAATCAAGGGTATCTCGTAAGACTACGTCACAAATAAACATGCCGATTTTTTACCTACGGTAACCAAAATATTTCTTATAAAATCCTCTGATATTATAGTAGTATCTAAATACAAATACTTATTCAAATAGCCGAAATTGTTACATTATTAAATTCCATCTACAAGCCATAAAGTGGGTTCTACAAACAAAAACCGTAAAGTCACATAGGGAGAATGGATTTCCAACAATGGCAGGGCTACTGGGGTATCGTCGTGGTCTAGATCCTCATACCAAGGATCCACCTTGATCCCGTTCATCACAAGACCGAAGCTACCCCTTACTGGATAGTCCGAATAAGTTCACCCCACGGTTGGGATCAACAACCGCCCATACAGCCGAAATATCTTGACAGGGGTGATCTTACCTTAATTGGTTGCTAACCACTTAGCCTTGTATGCACCTCCCCTGTTTAAGCCGTTCTCGGTTGATGAGGCTCGAGGCAACATTTTACCTTTTTAGCACACATTCACTTAGAATGCTCATCATCCCTCCGACGATATTTTGAAAGTATTCGTCCATACAAGTCCATTCTGGGTTCGAACAGAACCAAAGGCACTACTCCGACTACATCCATTTTGGAATCACCCTCAGAATTAGTAGCGATTAGCCCAGGCACTTCACTGCTCCATCTTCGACTTCAAGCTCTTGTCTTCCTGACGAAAATGTTCAAACCGGATCGAAGTGGTTTTCGGAAAATTAATCCCGATCCCGGTCTCTTCGAAACGATCAGCGCATTGGTCAATATTAATAGTCGGTTATTCAAATATCAAATAACATTCACAAACAACCATCAGATATTAATAATTTCCCCAATTATTTATTAACCTCAAAATATCTTCGCAAGATATATTTCCACTTTTCAACCCTTTGAAAACAGTTTCAAACAACCCTTCTCTCACGGAATAAATTTCCCAAAAATTTATTTATTTCCACCGAAAACAATCAAGTCCAAATACTTTAGATTTTAAAATAATTTAAATCACTTTATTCTAAATTATACTTCAAAACATTTAAATTAAACTACTTAAACACCTTATCCAAAATATATACTTCAAAAATATTTAAAATAAAAATACTTTATAAAATATAAAACTAGTTTTTAAAATAAAAGTTAAGCCAAACTAAATTTAAAATAAGAGTTACGAAATTCTATACAAGTTTTTAAATAAAACTTTAACCAAACTAACTTTAAAATAAAACTATTTTACAAAATATAAATATTAATAATTATCCTTAAAATCGTAATACTGGTCAAACCTTTCAAATAATTACTACTATATTTAATTTAATTAAATGTTTACTTTTAAAATTTAAACAGCTTAAATAATAATTTCTTAAAAACATTCCTCTAAACAAATTTAAAACTTATAACTTATACTAAAATTTGCTTTGAAAATTACTTCGTTTTTCAGGGAAATACAATTTCCTTTCACATCTTTAAAAATAAACCCTATTACTTTTAAAACAAATGCCCATTCCTTTATAAATTCCCACCGCGAATTTGTACTTCCAAATATCCACTGATGCTTATTTCACTTTATAAACCCAGTTTATAAATTCCATGGTCTCGTCTTCCTGTTTAAAAAACACAGTTTCAAACACTTAATCGATTTTCAAATTGATTTTAATTTCAGATTTAACTTCTTTATCATGACTTAAAATCTTATTTAAACAAAAAATACAAATTTCATACTTTCCAAATTTCTTCTTTATTTTTTTCCAAACAAATTTAAACTTTGAATTTTAAAAATAAATTCTTTACTCCTTTTAAATATTATCACTTGAATTCATTTATTCAAAATATCTCTTTTCCCATACTTTGGATTTATTTGTTACAATTTTAAAATCAACTTTCATTCTTCCAAATTATCCAAATTCCTTATAATTATTTTATTTAAAATTACCTTTTTATTTACTTTAGAAATCAAACTTCATATATATATATTTCAATTCTCAAAATTCCAATATACATGTGACGACCCGGAATTTTCAAGCATTTAAAATTGGAATATTTAATTGATTTAAAATATTCAATAGAATAATTTTAACTTAAATTTAAAATATCACAATTTATTTGATGATTAAATTATTAAATTAAATAATTTGGGATTGGGTGAAATTTTAAGTTTGAAGTTTTAAGCCTGTTAAAAATATTTTGAAGGCTTGAAAATTTTATATTGATAGCACTGAAAATAATAGAAGTTGTAAAATTGAAATTAATAGTGGTTTGTTCAGTTTTAAAAATATATCGTTTAAATTGAATTTAAAAATAGCCTTCCGAAGCACAGTCTCGGAATTCGATGAAACTAGTGCCATTGGATCCGTAATATTTTATTATTATCGGATTTAAGTTTTCGCAGCGTTCGGAGTTATCGTTTGATCGTACAAACCGTTCATGCATAGAAAAATTGATTAACTTCAATTTATTCAGTCGAACCTTTTCATGGAAGCCACTCGTTTAGCTTCTAACGCAAGCCTCTTATCCTCTTTTCGAATTCATTATCACTTTAATATCGTGGTCGAATGCTAAAACTTCTCAAATCAATGTCGAGATCTTTAAAAAATGAAATGGCGGAACGAATCGAATAAAAATCAAGTAAAAAGGGGGCCGAACCCTTTTCGTTTCTTATCGTTTTCGCATCAAAAAAAAGAAGAAGAAGAAATAATGGCCGAATCGTGGTACTTCCTCAAATCCTCGTGCCGATCTTCTCGTTCGAGCGAAAGCTTGGAGCTTCGATCTAGGGTGGGGGTCGCGCCTCCTCTGTAAGCGTGAGCGCATAGGTGCTGACGCGATGTCTGGTGGTGGTGAAGTCGAGGCGCGAGGTAGCGCAGTGATGTGTAACGCGAGGCCGATGCTATTAGCGGCTAGGGTTTGCGAGAGATCGTAGACGCGTATGTTTCGATTGCGGCAGGGGAACTCATGAGCACGATCGAGTTTGGGAGGGTTTTGGTCACGGATTGGAAGGGGTGGACGCGGAGAGAGGATGACTGTGATGGAGCTTTGGAGTTCGGCAGCATTCGGAATGTCAGTGAGGTAGTTTTTCTGTTTACCTATTATAGTTTGCGTTTTAGAAATAATCATATGATAATAGGTTTTATGAAAAAGTGATTTATATAAACTACAACTGTTAATAAAAAAATGGGAAAAGAATAAAACAGATGTTCATATAAAAATATATAAGTATGCTTACATATTTTAATACAGGAAATAAGTATATATGCAGGATCTTGGATAATATAGAAATTTATGAAAAGCTAGATTTTGAAATCTATAATTTATTTTCATAAATATATATGTAGTCTCAAAATAAAAATAAAATAAATATGCATATTTTCAACTTACCGGTTTACCTTAAATGATACGGAGATTAAATTGTTTGATTAACTTGTCTAAACTATTTTAGTTACTAAGAAATTATTTAAAAAGGAAATTAGTTTAAATTTTAATTATTAGTAACTTAAATTTAAATTAAAGATAATTAAATATGTGGTTAATTAAATTACCTCAGTAATTAATAACGATGTGTAATGTGCTTCTACAAGGGAAGAAGACAAGCCGGTTGGGATCAGATTGCAAATTAAAAAGTAGAGGTGAGTTAATCTCACTCAGTTAAATTTAAATTTAAATGATTAAATTTAAATAATTGTTTGAAATGGTTGAATTGATTTACGTATTGTAGTGTGGTATATATTTGGAATTTGCATTTTATATTGTGCTAACATCTGTGGACGCAGGGAAAACAGGTTGGAGGGATCCAACTGGACCCCTCAACTTTATTTTATTATTTAATATACTCTGTTTTGAATATTTGATATTCTGTAATGAATTATGTGGAAATATTGAATGCTATGGTTTGATTGTTATAATCGGACAATAATGAATTACCAAATATATAATTTAAGTTTGGGAATGAAAATAAAAGAAGTGAAATTGTAAGTAAATAATTATAGAAAAGTTGAATAAATTTATGAATGAATTGGAAAGGAAATGAAGTGACTTTAAAATTTTAATAAATATATCTTGGGTATGGGAAGGAAAATTAAAATAAACAGAAACTTAATGAAACTTAAACTTTAATGTTATTGTTTAAAAGAACAAAACATTTATTTTAAATTTAGGATTCAAATTATTTAAGAAGAATAAAGAAGGAATTGGGAATAACCTGAAATTTGTACATTTCAAATAAAGGATATAAAATCAAACTGAAAATAATAACAAAGTCCATAATTAATGAATTTTGAAATGAACTAATAAGTAAAGAAATTTATTTCAAATGGAATAAATTGGGAATCAATTTGGAAAATTGATTTAAGTGATTGAGATTGGAAATTTCTCTCTGAATAAACAAGTACGCTTTCAAAGTAAATTTTTAAATATAAATTAAAAGTTTAAAGTTGTTTTAAGAAGTATGTTTTGTAGAATTTACTATTTCTAAATAATTAAATTCTAAAGTAAGCATTTCCTTTTAATCCATTATAGCAATAATTATTTAAAGAGTGACTTAGTATTTTACTTTTAAAAGTGAAATCTAGTTTTGTATTTTATTTAGTAACATTATTTTCAAATATTCATATAGTATGTATTTTTAACAAATTATTGAAGTAGTTTTAAAATAAATGTTTTAAAGTATATTTCAAAGTAAAGTGTTTTAAATTATTTTAAAAATCTAGTTTTGTGCTTGGTGATTTCATAGGAGATAGAAAATAATTGGGAAAGTTTATTCTGAAAGGAAAGATGGTTTTGAAACTGTTTTCAAAGGATTGAAAATAGAAATATTGTAACGACCCAGAATTTTTATTAATTAAAATTTGAATATTTAATTTATTTTAAATATTAATAAGTGAATTTATAAGTCAAATAAATTTTTATTTGAATTTTTGGATTTAATTGGATTTTTAAATCGATAATTTAATATGTTAAATTATGGAAATAATTGAAAATATAGTTAAAAATGATAGAAAATGATTTGTAAAATTTTATTTTATCATATTGAAGTTAGAACAATATTTTAGAACTTTTAAAATCGAATTTAAAGTTAATTTGTGAAAATTGAATATTTTAATATTTAAATCGACTAGTGAAAATAGTCAATTTTTGAACAGTCTCAGAATTGAACGAAACCAGTTCCATTGGATCCGTAATAGTTAGTTATTACCGGATTTCAAATTTCGTGTCAATCGGAGTTATCGTTTAATCGTGGCAGCTCGAAACGCATCGAATTATTTTTAATTTAAATTTGGCGAGCTAAAATAGCCATTTTTCAAAAAGTCTCGGATTTCGACGAAACCAGTTTCATCGGATCCGTAATGTGATATTATTGTAAGGTTTCAAATTTCAAGTCAATTGGATTTACCGTTTATCCGGTACAAATTAAAACGCCTAGAAATCGACTTAAATCGGTTTAATTCAAATTGAGCGTTTATAGCCATAACTCGCACATACTTCCGAATTAGCTTCCGAAACCTGTTCCATTGTGTCCGGAACGCGGGGTAAACCCTAGGAACGCTGGTTACGGCGCCTAAATCGGAGTTCGGAATTTCCGGATGAATAGTGTTCGATTTTCTTCTATAAATAGAGACCCTTGCCTTCATTTATTAAAAAAAAAAAAAAAAAAAAACAAACCCTAGCCGCCAGTTACAAACCCACGGCCAGAATTTACCAAACTTCTTCCCTCCAAATCTCCAAATCCGACGACAATTAGCAAGAATGTTCAACTGCAAAGTGGTAGAGCACGACGAGATCTACGTTTTCAACGGTGGAGATCGCATTTGGAGCTACGGATCTTCGTCAAAATGCTCGCGTTCATTGCCAGTTCGTGCACGCATTTCTATGAGGGGGGAGGCCGAGCTTGCTGTCCTTCAGGCCGTGGGTGGAGTGGAGGGGGACGGAGATGATGGCACCACTTGATCGTCTTCGAAGTCGATGTTGTTGCCGTGATTTGTAAACCTAATTTTGATTTTGGGTTCGGCCATAACGTATATAACCTGGAGCTTGTTGCGTGATGGGGAAGGAGAAGGGAGGGGCCTTGGATGCAGATCACACGGCCTGGAATGGTTTGAGATTTTAAAATATAAATTAAGTTGTAAATTAGTGTATATAAATCGTGTACAAACTTGTAAAATACATAACTTTTTCATACGAGGTCGAAAAAATGCGAAACCAGTTGCGTTGGAATCGTATGGACGAGCACTACGCGATGGAGTTGGTTTGGAGTCGTTTGGAGTTAGTGAGAATTTTGGGTAAGATTAAACGTCCGTTTAATTTTATTCGAAATAAATCGCTAAAACGGAAATTTAAAATCAAGGTGAGAACTTCTCACTCAATCGAATCAGTTTCGATTTTATTTTAAATAGTTAGATTTAAAATATTTGAATGCATGTTTGAATGTTGATTAATATCTATTGATTGTTAAAATAGACATTATACGCCGTTATTAAGCGGATGTTATTTAACAAAAACATATACCGCGAATATTTCATAAACAGTGAAATTGGTATTATATATAATAGCAATATATATATATTGGCATATGTATATATTGGAGTTATTGATTTCCCACATTTTTTGTTTAGCGGATGAGACCCTATTACGCCGTTATTAAGCGGATAATATTTAATAAGAACATATACCGCGATAATTTCGTACTGGAGCGAAATTGATATTGTGCTAATGTTTTTGGATGCAGGAAAACAGGTTGGAGGGATCCAACTGGATTCCTCAACAGTTTTTATTTGATTTCAGATATTTTGATATTTGATGGATTATCATATCGATATATGATATCGTTGTTTGTCGTGATTGACTATTTGGTGTGTAGCATCATTGGACCAAATTCGGAATTTTAAAATGATTTCAAAGTGATTTTTGAAAGTATACGTTTATAAAATATTTTTGGAATTGATTCATTTTGAATAAATAAACGTTATAATTTTAATGTTATAAGAATTATGATTTTTGAGAAATATAGTTAAAAAAAACTGATTTTTGAGAATATGATGCTATTGAGTTTATAAAATAGTTTAATCGAGATATTTTAGAATTTATTGTGAAAAGTTTAAATATAGAATTTATAAAATTTAATTATTTTATAAATCAAGAGAATGGTGAAATTATAAAGTAATTTAAAGACGTTTTAAAATAATAATATAAATTGATTTATATTAAGAGATTTATAAATGGATATTTACAAATTGAAATATTGACTTATAAAACAAGTTTTTATAAGTGTTTGAATGAAGTGAAAATGAATTTCATAACTGAATGAAATTTATAGAATTATAAACGGTGAAGTTATAAATGGAATTTTATAAACAGTAAGTTTATAGAATTTGTAAAGTTATTAAAAGAATAGACTTGGGTAAATAATTGAATCTTATAAGTTATAAGATTTATAATTATGAAGTTTAAAAGAACGATTTTATAAAATAATCGTTTTATAAGCATTTGACTTATAATATGAACTTTTAGTTTATAATCGAGTTATAAACTGGAATAGGTTAATAAAGGAATTTATAAAAAGGAAGTTTTTATAAATAAATAGAAATGGAATTTATAAACGTTGTTTTATAAATTCGAAATGACTTATTTTGATAAGTAAATTATTATAACTTATGTATGGAGTTATATTCACGTTTTTAGACCGTGAATAATCCTTTGAAATAAAATGCATAGAATTGATGAAATTGTTAACGTAGTATATTCACGTTTTTGAATAGTGAATAATATATTAAAGGAAATGTTTAGAATGTGAATGTTTTAAATAGAATTAAAACGATCTAACGATGTTTTAAATGTGTTGAGATTCGAAACCATAGATTTCAACATTCACTGTTGAAATAGATGTTTCGAGAAATAAAAGGAAATGGTGGACTATAACACTGTTGTTATAGTAAATGATTTCCGAAAGGAAATGTTTTGTATAGTATTGGGATTTATATATCTATTTTAATTTCGAATCCCTATACTAGTGATTTTGGGTTGTCGTAACGATGTTTTACGCAACATTCGTTTTGACCCAAATAAATATGTTTAAGTGAATGATTTCCTTAAAGAATGAAATATATACTTAATCTCGATTTAAGTATATTGAATATTTTCTAAGTGTTGAAAATAAATAAAATTTGTGAATTACTTATGAATAAATAAGTATGGAAATGTTTTCCAATATGAAGTGAATATTTACAATTTATCTTTTTGAAGATAAATTGAAAAGAATAATTGGAATCATATATGCATGAATATTTTGGAATATAAATTCACTAAGGAATTTATAAAAGAAAGTGGAATTTGTTAAAAATAAATATTGATTCATTTTTGAAGTGTTGAAATTTTATATCTTGTAAAGATATTTTGGAAGATAAATAATTTGGAAAATTATTTGGAATCTGGTGATGTGTGCATATCCATTGATAGTTCAATAACCGACTATCAATATTTCCCTTTGAATGGGTATTTGATGTGATTTGTTTGAATGTGAATGCTACACTTATTTTTGAATAAGCGCTCACTATTCGGGTTAACCGGGAAAGGACCATGGGGTCGTATAACCCATTCCGAATATGTGATACGTCGTTGTGAATTGCATTTGAAGATCGGTGTTGAAGACCGGATATTTGCGAGAGCGATAGGATGAACTATTGATTGACTCTGCACCGAGTAGCTACGGTATTGAGTTCTCCATATGTGATGGTGAATCCGATCAGGATTACGGATATCCGGATTGCAAGGACTTCTTGTAAGTGCCTTCGGTTCTGTTCGAGCCCGGAACAGACTTGTATGGATTGTATGTCTGACATTACAAGTTGAGATATAAAGCCGATTTCATTCAAATATATTTCTGTTGGTGGCGAAGAATTTATTCTTTTAGCTTAACACCCTTCTCTGAGACGTACGTGCTTAGAGGTTATGTAGTTGAATGTTATCAGCGATATATTCCCAATTTGGTAATGTGACATGCTGAGTGATGCTGAAATGATCATTGTGTTGATTATTTGTGATAGGATCGTTTATTTGATCGTCTATCCTTGTGATCATTGTGTTGATCATTTGTTGACCCAAAGCATGGCTTTTGTATAAAGTATGTTTTTGTGGACGAAACTTCGTCGAGCCTCACATCCCGGAATGGTCAAAACAGGAAAGATGCGGCAAGGTTATGAGGGGTAGCTCCCTTTAGGGTATGTGCATTTCCTTCTGGAAAGGGTGGTATCATGGTATGGAGCCCAGATACTTACTCATGTTGAAACACTATATTTTATTACTGTGTGGTGTTGTTGGTGACGAGCGCTCGGTTAAAGGTCCAATGGGACCGGGGGATGCCATATTCGTGTAGTAGTTACCTAGTGATAAAGGTAACCCGGCCTTGTGTTGGCAGAGAGCTGGTTAAGTTCTCGGGGACGTCCAGCCAGAGGCGTTTCCATGTGGCAATAGGAAGTTCCTTGGCCTGACCATTTGTTGGAAATCCAAAGAAACAATACGAGACTTGTACGGTATTAGTTGTATAACCTGCTATGGAATGTGGCGGTAACCTGCTATTGAACATAGTAGCTATAGTACGCATAAGTGCGGAATGTCTATGCTGGCTAAGATTTATATCTTTATTTTTGAAATGATTTTCCTATACTATGCACTAATAATAATATCAAATATTATTTTAAATGCGTATCAAGCATCTTTGACTATCATAAGGAGAAATCTCCTCCGATTCTGCGTTTGCATTGTGTGTGTGTGCGGGAGGCCTTATGGTAGTCTCATTTTTAAAAGCATTGCGAATTGAAATAAAAATATTCCTCTATTTTGATTTTTAAAGATAAATAAACTGTTTTGAGTTCTCACACCAGTCTCATGACTGACTTGGAGTTTATTGTTTTCCTTCCTAAACTCTGGGTGCCCACCAATTTCCACACGGGCAGTCAAGAGTAAGGTTTATCAGGATATTCTGGAGTTGCTGGAGGCAAGCTGGATGACATGGCATATTACTTATATAGTATTTCTTTTTCCGCTGCACTGTTTGTTGTTGTTGTACACTCTGATGATATGATGTAATGAAATGAAATGAAATGTAATAACTGATAGTTCTTTGTTTAAAGATTATTCATTTATCTATTATATGTTGTTCCGCTGCGAATTGTGAGATTCTGATGTTGTTCTGTTGTTTTCTATTCCGTCCTATTTTCTTCTATTTTTTTCTTTTCCGTTCTATTCTCTTTTTCTTCTATTTTAAAAGTTTCTATTATCTTTCCTCTCTCTCTTCTAAATTTTCTGTTCTCTTTTCTATTTTCTTTTCTCTCTATTTTCTATCTTCTCTCTTCTTCTCTTTTCTTTTCTTAAATTCTTTTTAAAAACCCATAACTATTCGGTTTTTCGGCAACGAAAATCCGCGTGCGTTACATTTGGTATCAGAGCTTATGGTTAAGCGACAACCATGGTTCTGTTGGGTATCACTCATTAGAGATAGAGTCAGCAGTACTCTAGATTGAGTTTGAGTGTAATAATAGCTATGAGAGCGTATTTGTTAGTGAATATATAAAATTGTTTTATATTGTGATGATTGGTTTGTTGAGTGGTATATAGATTCTGGTTAATACGAGTAATTAACGTTGTTGATAGGGATCTCTAAACACTTGAATAAAACAATTCGACACAATATTGTTTTAAAAATTGGGTAAATGAAATAATTTTACCTTGATTATATTTTGTATATAAAGAAATAATTTTCAGAATTATTAAAGTGTATATAAGTTGATTGTTTAGTTGTTTGAATAATCTAAATAAAAGAATAATTGTATAAGCAAATAAATTATAAGAGTTGAATTATAATTAAAGTGATTTACAATTAAGAAATAAACTTATATATATATAAAGTGAAACTATATGAATTTATTTATAAATGGAAATTTAGGTTATGTAAAACAAGTGATGTTTGTAAAATGAAATTTAACTTAAGTGATATGGAATGAAGTTGATATTAGTATCAAAGTAAATTAATAAAATTAAGTGATGGATATGAACTTGAGTTATATAAATGAAATTCAACTTTAGTAATTGAATTGAATGAATAGATTGAATATTAATCAATTGAATGTAAATAAAGTTGATATGAAATAATGAATATAAGTGTTAATTCATTAAAATCTAACGTTATTGGAAGTTGAATAATAGAATGAAAATCAATTAAATTAAACCAATTGATAAGCAAAGAATTTGGTTGTAATAAATATACATTGATTGATATTTGATTGTTAGTTGATTGTATATAATTCATTAAGTGTTAAAGAAGTTGATTTAATAAAATTGAAAGCTAAAGTAATTGAAATTTAATTGGAAGTTAAGTGAAACTTAAATAGAATTGAATTTGAATTGGAAGTGAACCAACTTGAATTAGTAAATATAAACTAATTGAAATTGAATGTTAGTAAACATCCATTGTTAATGAATCAAATGTGATTAAATTGAGAACCAATTCATTGAATATTAATGAGAATATAAATGAATATTTATTGGTTATGAATTTGTTGGATGATAGTTGGTTGATGTTTGAATATAATTGCTTTATTGCAGTTGCTATGTTGGCATATATAGTTATTATGTTACTATATGTTGTATATTGATACTATTATCTACATGCATGTTCTCATGTTGTTTGTTGAGTGATTAGTAGGTGCGGATCGCGTTTGCTTCGCATTTGGAGCTCGCTTTTGCGCTATATTAGCCGTATATGCTTGCTAATAAAATATAAGGTACATATCTCGGATTAAATACAGTACTTTTACACTTTTTTCCCTGCGGGATGCCTCATTACTTGATGAGATGTATATTTGTGATATATATACTGTCATTTTTTTTTCGGATCGAGCCGCGCAAAGGAGACTATGGCGAATTTTTCCGAAAATATAAGGCGTTAGAAAAATTTTGAGAAAATTGGGAAAATTTTGAAAACTTTAACTTTGATTTTGGAATTGAAAGTTAAACAATAGTAGTTGTTTTTGAAAAGATAACTAAGTATGATTTGAAACTTAGTAAAGTTATTATAAAAAGTTTAACTATGAATTTTGGAAAATTAATAAATTCTGTATCTTTTCTTACTTGTAATTTCGAGGACGAAATTCTTTTAAGTGGGGAAGATTGTAACAACCCAGAATTTTTATTAATTAAAATTTGAATATTTAATTTATTTTAAATATTAATAAGTGAATTTATAAGTCAAATAAATTTTTATTTGAATTTTTGGATTTAATTGGATTTTTAAATCGATAATTTAATATGTTAAATTATGGAAATAATTGAAAATATAGTTAAAAATGATAGAAAATGATTTGTAAAATTTTATTTTATCATATTGAAGTTAGAACAATATTTTAGAACTTTTAAAATCGAATTTAAAGTTAATTTGTGAAAATTGAATATTTTAATATTTAAATCGACTAGTGAAAATAGTCAATTTTTGAACAGTCTCAGAATTGAACGAAACCAGTTCCATTGGATCCATAATAGTTAGTTATTACCGTATTTCAAATTTCGTGTCAATCGGAGTTATCGTTTGATCGTGGCAGCTCGAAACGCATCGAATTATTTTTAATTTAAATTTGGCGAGTTAAAATAGCCATTTTTCAAAAAGTCTCGGATTTCGACGAAACCAGTTTCATCGGATCCATAATGTGATATTATTGTAAGGTTTCAAATTTCAAGTCAATTGGATTTACCGTTTGTCCGGTACAAATTAAAACGCCTAGAAATCGACTTAAATCGGTTTAATTCAAATTGAGCGTTTATAGCCATAACTCGCACATACTTCCGAATTAGCTTCCGAAACCTGTTCCATTGTGTCCGGAACGCGGGGTAAACCCTAAAAACGCTGGTTACGGCGCCTAAATCGGAGTTCGGAATTTCCGGATGAATAGTGTTCGATTTTCTTCTATAAATAGAGACCCTTGCCTTCATTTATTAAAAAAAAAAAAAAAAAACAAACCCTAGCCGCCAGTTACAAACCCACGGCCAGAATTTACCAAACTTCTTCCCTCCAAATCTCCAAATCCGTCGACAATTAGCAAGAATGTTCAACTACAAAGTGGTAGAGCACGACGAGATCTACGTTTTCAACAGTGGAGATCGCATTTGGAGCTACGGATCCTCGTCAAAATGCTCGCGTTCATGGCCAGTTCGTGCACGCATTTCTATGAGGGGGGGAGGCCGAGCTTGCTGTCCTTCAGGCCGTGGGTGGAGTGGAGGGGGACGGAGATGATGGCACCACTTGATCGTCTTCGAAGTCGATGTTGTTGCCGTGATTTGTAAACCTAATTTTGATTTTGGGTTCGGCCATAACGTATATAACCTGGAGCTTGTTGCGTGATGGGGAAGGAGAAGGGAGGGGCCTTGGATGCAGATCACACGGCCTGGAATGGTTTGAGATTTTAAAATATAAATTAAGTTGTAAATTAGTGTATATAAATCGTGTACAAACTTGTAAAATACATAACTTTTTCATACGAGGTCGAAAAAATGCGAAACCAGTTGCGTTGGAATCGTATGGACGAGCACTACGCGATGGAGTTGGTTTGGAGTCATTTGGAGTTAGTGAGAATTTTGGGTAAAATTAAACGTCCGTTTAATTTTATTCGAAATAAATCGCTAAAACGGAAATTTAAAATCAAGGTGAGAACTTCTCACTCAATCGAATCAGTTTCGATTTTATTTTAAATAGTTAGATTTAAAATATTTGAATGCATGTTTGAATGTTGATTAATATCTATTGATTGTTAAAATAGACATTATACGCCGTTATTAAGCGGATGTTATTTAATAAAAACATATACCGCGAATATTTCATAAACAGTGAAATTGGTATTATATATAATAGCAATATATATATATTGGCATATGTATATATTGGAGTTATTGATTTCCCACATTTTTTGTTTAGCGGATGAGACCCTATTACGCCGTTATTAAGCGGATAATATTTAATAAGAACATATACCGCGATAATTTCGTACTGGAGCGAAATTGGTATTGTGCTAATGTTTTTGGATGCAGGAAAACAGGTTGGAGGGATCCAACTGGATTCCTCAACAGTTTTTATTTGATTTCAGATATTTTGATATTTGATGGATTATCATATCGATATATGATATCGTTGTTTGTCGTGATTGACTATTTGGTGTGTAGCATCATTGGACCAAATTCGGAATTTTAAAATGATTTCAAAGTGATTTTTGAAAGTATACGTTTATAAAATATTTTTGGAATTGATTCATTTTGAATAAATAAACGTTATAATTTTAATGTTATAAGAATTATGATTTTTGAGAAATATAGTTAAAAAAAAACTGATTTTTGAGAATATGATGCTATTGAGTTTATAAAATAGTTTAATCGAGATATTTTAGAATTTATTGTGAAAAGTTTAAATATAGAATTTATAAAATTTAATTATTTTATAAATCAAGAGAATGGTGAAATTATAAAGTAATTTAAAGACGTTTTAAAATAATAATATAAATTGATTTATATTAAGAGATTTATAAATGGATATTTACAAATTGAAATATTGACTTATAAAACAAGTTTTTATACGTGTTTGAATGAAGTGAAAATGAATTTCATAACTGAATGAAATTTATAGAATTATAAACGGTGAAGTTATAAATGGAATTTTATAAACAGTAAGTTTATAGAATTTGTAAAGTTATTAAAAAAATAGACTTGGGTAAATAATTGAATCTTATAAGTTATAAGATTTATAATTATGAAGTTTAAAAGAACGATTTTATAAAATAATCGTTTTATAAGCATTTGACTTATAATATGAACTTTTAGTTTATAATCGAGTTATAAACTGGAATAGGTTAATAAAGGAATTTATAAAAAGGAAGTTTTTATAAATAAATAGAAATGGAATTTATAAACGTTGTTTTATAAATTCGAAATGACTTATTTTGATAAGTAAATTATTATAACTTATGTATGGAGTTATATTCACGTTTTTAGACCGTGAATAATCCTTTGAAATAAAATGCATAGAATTGATGAAATTGTTAACGTAGTATATTCACGTTTTTGAATAGTGAATAATATATTAAAGGAAATGTTTAGAATGTGAATGTTTTAAATAGAATTAAAACGATCTAACGATGTTTTAAATGTGTTGAGATTCGAAACCATAGATTTCAACATTCACTGTTGAAATAGATGTTTCGAGAAATAAAAGGAAATGGTGGACTATAACACTGTTGTTATAGTAAATGATTTCCGAAAGGAAATGTTTTGTATAGTATTGGGATTTATATATCTATTTTAATTTCGAATCCCTATACTAGTGATTTTGGGTTGTCGTAACGATGTTTTACGCAACATTCGTTTTGACCCAAATAAATATGTTTAAGTGAATGATTTCCTTAAAGAATGAAATATATACTTAATCTCGATTTAAGTATATTGAATATTTTCTAAGTGTTGAAAATAAATAAAATTTGTGAATTACTTATGAATAAATAAGTATGGAAATGTTTTCCAATATGAAGTGAATATTTACAATTTATCTTTTTGAAGATAAATTGAAAAGAATAATTGGAATCATATATGCATGAATATTTTGGAATATAAATTCACTAAGGAATTTATAAAAGAAAGTGGAATTTGTTAAAAATAAATATTGATTCATTTTTGAAGTGTTGAAATTTTATATCTTGTAAAGATATTTTGGAAGATAAATAATTTGGAAAATTATTTGGAATCTGGTGATGTGTGCATATCCATTGATAGTTCAATAACCGACTATCAATATTTCTCTTTGAATGGGTATTTGATGTGATTTGTTTGAATGTGAATGCTACACTTATTTTTGAATAAGCGCTCACTATTCGGGTTAACCGGGAAAGGACCATGGGGTCGTATAACCCATTCCGAATATGTGATACGTCGTTGTGAATTGCATTTGAAGATCGGTGTTGAAGACCGGATATTTGCGAGAGCGATAGGATGAACTATCGATTGACTCTGCACCGAGTAGCTACGGTATTGAGTTCTCCATATGTGATGGTGAATCCGATCAGGATTACGGATATCCGGATTGCAAGGACTTCTTATAAGTGCCTTCGGTTCTGTTCGAGCCCGGAACAGACTTGTATGGATTGTATGTCTGACATTACAAGTTGAGATATAAAGCCGATTTCATTCAAATACATTTCTGTTGGTGGCGAAGAATTTATTCTTTTAGCTTAACACCCTTCTCTGAGACGTACGTGCTTAGAGGTTATGTAGTTGAATGTTATCAGCGATATATTCCCAATTTGGTAATGTGACATGCTGAGTGATGCTGAAATGATCATTGTGTTGATTATTTGTGATAGGATCGTTTATTTGATCGTCTATCCTTGTGATCATTGTGTTGATCATTTGTTGACCCAAAGCATGGCTTTTGTATAAAGTATGTTTTTGTGGACGAAACTTCGTCGAGCCTCACATCCCAGAATGGTCAAAACAGGAAAGATGCGGCAAGGTTATGAGGGGTAGCTCCCTTTAGGGTATGTGCATTTCCTTCTGGAAAGGGTGGTATCATGGTATGGAGCCCAGATACTTACTCATGTTGAAACACTATATTTTATTACTGTGTGGTGTTGTTGGTGACGAGCGCTCGGTTAAAGGTCCAATGGGACCGGGGGATGCCATATTCGTGTAGTAGTTACCTAGTGATAAAGGTAACCCGGCCTTGTGTTGGCAAAGAGCTGGTTAAGTTCTCGGGGACGTCCAGCCAGAGGCGTTTCCATGTGGCAATAGGAAGTTCCTTGGCCTGACCATTTGTTGGAAATCCAAAGAAACAATACGAGACTTGTACGGTATTAGTTGTATAACCTGCTATGGAATGTGGCGGTAACCTGCTATTGAACATAGTAGCTATAGTAGGCATAAGTGCGGAATGTCTATGCTGGCTAAGATTTATATCTTTATTTTTGAAATGATTTTCCTATACTATGCACTAATAATAATATCAAATGTTATTTTAAATGCGTATCAAGCATCTTTGACTATCATAAGGAGAAATCTCCTCCGATTCTGCGTTTGCATTGTGTGTGTGTGCGGGAGGCCTTATGGTAGTCTCATTTTTAAAAGCATTGCGAATTGAAATAAAAATATTCCTCTATTTTGATTTTTAAAGATAAATAAACTGTTTTGAGTTCTCACACCAGTCTCATGACTGACTCGGAGTTTATTGTTTTCCTTCCTAAACTCTGGGTGCCCACCAATTTCCACACGGGCAGTCAAGAGTAAGGTTTATCAGGATATTCTGGAGTTGCTGGAGGCAAGCTGGATGACATGGCATATTACTTATATAGTATTTCTTTTTCCGCTGCACTGTTTGTTGTTGTTGTACACTCTGATGATATGATGTAATGAAATGAAATGAAATGTAATAACTGATAGTTCTTTGTTTAAAGATTATTCATTTATCTATTATATGTTGTTCCGCTGCGAATTGTGAGATTCTGATGTTGTTCTGTTGTTTTCTATTCCGTCCTATTTTCTTCTATTTTTTTCTTTTCCGTTCTATTCTCTTTTTCTTCTATTTTAAAAGTTTCTATTATCTTTCCTCTCTCTCTTCTAAATTTTCTGTTCTCTTTTCTATTTTCTTTTCTCTCTATTTTCTATCTTCTCTCTTCTTCTCTTTTCTTTTCTTAAATTCTTTTTAAAAACCCATAACTATTCGGTTTTTCGGCAACGAAAATCCGCGTGCGTTACAAATATATCTTGTGAAGATATTTTGAGGTTAATAAATAATTTGGGAAATTATTTATTGTTGGATGGATGTTCGTGAATATTAATTGATAGTTAAATCACCGACTATCAATATTGGACAAATGCGTTGATCGTTTCGGAGAGACCGGGATCGAGATTTATTTCTCGAAAACCACTTCGATCCGGTTTGTACGTTTTCGTGAAAAATGATTTGGATACGAAGATGGAGCAGTGAAGTGCAAGGGCTAGTCGCTACATATCCTGAGGATATTTCCAAAATGTATGTAGTAGGAATAGTACCTTCGGTTCCGTTCGAACCCGGGACGGACTTGTATGGATGAATGCTTGCGAAACATCGTTAGGTGGACGATGGGCATTCTAAGGAATATGTTTCTAAAAGGTAACGCTTTGTGACGCCCCACCTCTATACCCACGCTAGCCAAGAACATTACGGTGAATGCTGTCAACTAGCACGGAGAATAAGGCTGTTGAGGAGCGACCATCCGTGTAATTGCTTTGTGCGAGCATCGATATGTCAGATAGTATAGCATGCAATTCTTTTCAAGTGGAAATCCGACATGCCGACACAAAATCAAAGCTACTACACAGTGGCTATAATATCTTCGGAAACAAATATAGAAGTAAACATAACATAAATCAGTCACAGATAATTCATATCACAAAGGCGGAAATAGATATGAATATAACACATGAAAGTGTTTATCAGAGTAGTGGTCAAATAAGATCCACAATAATACAAAAGAATAGCAACACGTGCTATACAAAAGAATACAACTATGAGTCCATATCTCAAGTGTATACAACAAAATAAACTACTAATCTAAGTAGTTAGCCAAAAGTCAGAGTAATGAGCCTGGATGAGAAGTCAAGCAGAATCACCTGTAACATCTCGGTCTGACCCGAGTATTATTTAATAAGAAAATAATAAACGAATCAGTCTAGCCATAAATATCAGAAGAAATGATATAGAATAAGAGATATGACTAAACGTATAATAATCACAATACCAAGCTGTGATAAATAACTAATTGAAAAATCAATAAGAGATTAATCAATATCACAAAGATCTACTCAAGATAAAAGGAATGTCATACTCCTAATTTCATTCACCAAGCCACAATAATTGATAAATCAAATCAATAGAAATCACGAAAATAGGTGAAGCATAAATTCCAGAATTCAACACATGAAAACCAGAAATCACAAGAAAAAGGATGGCCAATCCCATAAAAATGAGCCGGAGCTCCTCTAGACAGGGTATAGTCCCCCATTGCGGACATTGAGCCGAAGCTCCTCCTGGTGAACCGAAGTTCCTCCTGACAGGGTATAGTCCCCCATTGCGGACATTGAGCCGAAGCTCCTCCTGGTGAACCGAAGTTCCTCCTGACAGGGTATAGTCCCCCATTGCGGACATTGAGCCGAAGCTCCTCCTGGTGAACCGAAGTTCCTCCTGACAGGGTATAGTCCCCCATTGCGGACATTGAGCTGAAGCTCCTCCTGGTGAACTGAAGTTCAATAAAAACGACGTACAGTCCTCCATGTGGACAAAGAGACATTGCACATTGCTAGTCTAAACCATAAATGATCGTCATGATCAAAGAGAAGTGTCAATTACAGTAAGCTAGTAAATATATGAGCTTAGCTTCATGTCCCATAACCACTAGCTTAACTTAAATATTTACGAACAAATTGTAGATCTTCACTAGAAAATTGTCACAAGAGATTCAATCGAACAAGTCCAAGAATTAACCGACGAAGTAAACGCAAGCATTTCATACCACTCGTTTTACTAAGTCGTTTAATTGGATTTCTCATACGAGTGAGGTAAAGGTTTGTATATACTAATAGATTGGAAATCGGTTTGAGAAAACGAGCTTTGTTATAAAATAGTATTGAAATCATTTGAAGAAAGAGTTTTGATATTTACTACTAGTATAGAAAACCTTTATATTTTTAAAGTGACAAATCACAAAGAAGATTGTAGGAACAACCAATCACTAAGATTCGCATTCGAAAATGTGAATAAAATCCAAAGAAATTGATATAAAATCCATCAAAGTGGATATATCTAAAATTCCCAAAGAAAAGGTCATCAAAGTCGATAACAAATGACAACAACAAAAGGGAGACAACATGAATCGATTAAAGTTGGATATTCAAACGAATTAGCAATATAGGCTAATCTGGCAAATAGTAGCAGGTCGGTCGACCGGACTCCCTAAGTCGGTCGACCGAACCAGAGGTTGGAAGTGCTCGGGGCACCAGGTCGGTCGACCGGCCCAGGGGGCTCGGTCGGCCGAAGCCTGTAACCAGCACTTCCAAATAGAGGCAGGAAGTGCCTGGACTACAGGTCGGTCGACCGGCCCAGGGGATCGGTCGGCCGAACCTGTATGCTTGCACTTCCTACCCTATTTCAAAAGAGGTGCAACTCCCGATCAAATTGCAATCGCACGAGCAACGGCGCTAAGGGTTTATGCCAATCGACTACCCGGCCCTATATGCTCCTCGATGCATCACCAAAAACATGTTCAAACATCAAAGTTAGGATTTTTAACGAATTGAACTCAAAACACTAAAAATTGGAATGTTCACCTAATCAATCCAAACCAAAAGCAAATGCACACGAATAAGCGTTAGGAATTCATACCTAACAATCGAAGAGAATTATAAGCATAGATGTGAGATTAAAAATCTCACCTTTAAATCCAAAAACAATGAATGAGAAGCTTGAAGACGAAGGAAGATCAACCACACTTCAATCTCAACACAAGAAGCTTGAATCTAAGCTTAAAAGAGAAACATTTCCTAAATTAGGTTTAGGAATTTTCTGAAATTGAATGGAGAAAGAGTTGGAGAAGATGAAGGAGATGCTTACCAATGGGTTCACTTGAGTTTGGAGCAAGAAGATGGATTTGCTAATGGAAACTAGGGCTTAGGAATTTCTATTTCCCATTCTCTTCCACCATTGTTGCTAAAGCTTGAGTCTTTAAGCAAAGAGGAGAAGTTATGAAGAGAAGGGGGTTGGGCCGAGCTAATAAGGGTGCAGTCCAAACCAAAGTCACAAGCGGGGAAAAGTAGCAAAAATCAACTTTCTCCAAACATATCGAAGCTTATACTCAAAAAGGTCGCAAACGGCATTTTGAACTCAATGGGGGTGGTCTCAAGTCCCAATTCGACTGTTTGCAAAAATTAGCTTTTCGGACTAAAATCCGACTAACGATAAAATATTTAAATAAAATATTTAAATATAAAATCGATAAATATGCGGGTTGTTACAGACTCCCCTCCTTAAAGAAATTGCGTCCTCGCAATACTTAAGAGGAAAATAAGAAGTAACAACCATGGAAGCATATCAACACAAAAGAAAATTTGAAATAGGAAGTTCACCATAAAGTGCACGAAAGAGTTAGCAAGAAATCTGGTGAAACTTCAATTTCCACAATATTACCGGGCTCAAGAATGTAAACGGGAATCCCTAAGGCAGTTCCGTAGATAAAAGACGTGGGGAACGTCAAGAATAGCAGAAAATTGAGCCGGTGCAACGGCGTAGTACAAAAATGGTACGCCCGAGAAACTAGAAACTCGAATAATTTGGAACACCGACGTAGTACAAAAACGGTACGTCCAATGAACTGATAAACCGGAACAACGATGTAGTATAATGGTACATCCATTGATCCAGATAAGACGGAACATCGATGTAGTATAATAATAGTACATCCGATGAACCGAACACCATAAAAGAACACCGGACACTAGTCCATAAAAGGAATGAGATAAAACTCAATAAAACGAAGTACATCAAAACGTTCGATGAACTTGATAAAGAGATAATTCCCTTCAGACATCATCAAAGAATCAACCACCTGTTGCCTACGACAAAGTGCATTGGCAACACGATTTCCCTTCCGGGAATAAAAAGAATGTCAAGATCATAAGATACCAGGAACTCGAGTTGACATGAAGTTCCTCATGAGAAAATAAATATTCCAAAGATTTATAATCGAGGCAGAGAACAAATTTCTCGTCCAAATGTGATGATGCCAAATTCCAAAAGTAAAAACAATAGCCGCGAGCACTAGATCATGAGTGGCATATCCAGTCTTGATAAGCTATAATGATTTAGAAGCACAAGTGATAGCACGTTCTCCTTTGCAAGAGAACGGCATACAAACCAATACGACTAGTATCGGTACAAATAGCAAAGTCTTGGTTCCCCTCCAGGAATCGCAAGAACAAGAGTATCGAAAAGAAAGAATTTCTTTTAAATAATCTTCTTTCCTGAAAAATTAAAACTTTCAAATTACCTTTATCATTATGTAATAACCATTCTAGAAAAATTTACTATTTTCAAGTTAATATACTGTGTCTGATTGTCTCATCAAAGCGTTTAAGAAATTCCTATCGATAACGTTGATCAAGCGCATCGACCAAAATTCTTAAAACACTAAATGGGCAATACAATCACAAAATCGTATTCTATAGGATAAGTAAGTTTCTCAAAAACTTCTAAGAATATTTTTTGTTCGTTTTAAGAACAAAAATCCGGTTTTACTTCTAAATAAATCTTATGAAAAAGATTTTGCAAAATTTTAAATTTCCATTTTCATCCAAAAATCAATAAATAAAAGAATGGTCTCAGCGAAATATTCATAGAATATTTGATATATAAAATGGATGAAATAAGCTGGACAAATTGAATGACAAAATAAGTCATTCATTAGAATCATAACGAGTGCGGAGTGCGTAAGTGGAATGCTAACTCACACGACTCGTAGCTAAATGAAAATCGGTGGCAAGGTCAAACTGAAAAGACCTTAGCACCACACAAAAGATTACTTAGGTGATAATCCTAAGACAAGCTCAAAAATACCGGAAAATTTCTCAAACTACATGAATGAGAGAAATAACACTTTCCTTATAAGCGGGCTTAAGGAATAAAATGATGCCATCAAATTGGAATCAAAATCATAAAGGAAAAATAGAAATCTGCTTAACAGATTGAAAATATCGAAGAGGAATAGTCCACACGGAAAATAGGATATGAGCTTCACAACAATTAAGCCAGTCCTTACAAAAATCAATTCCGAAACCTAAGTAAAAATATCGGCTCAGAAAGATAAATCACATAAAATAATTTCGACATCAAATAAAAGCGAATTGAGTGTTGCGGATCTACCATCCGGATTCGCAATCCTCAAAGAAGTCAACAAGCCCAAAATATTCAAAGAAAAAGAATCGACAAGTTCTTTTGATACAAAATAGTGAGCCATATCAAAAAGAAATCAAATAAGAAGATCACGAAATAAAACAATGCCATCAAGGATTGAGTGAAAAATACCTTGACCAAGAGAAGAGTTGCTAGGGGCTTGCAGCTTTCCTTCTCTCTTGCTTTGACGCTTGGGACACGAAGAGATATAATGATCCGCACTTTTGCAATAGCGGCAAGAAATAGGCCTTGGACACCTATTTATACAGTGGTCCCTGGAGCCACAATTGTAGCATTCTCCGCGATTAGGGATGGGAGCATTTGCTATAGAAGTCTCTTGCTTCGCCCTCTTGTTAGGATTAGGACTTTCAAACCTAATAAAGGGATGCCTCTTCTTGTTGTTGTTGGAGTTCGGTTTGGCACTCCCAATCTCGACATCACTTTCTCTATCGGCCTCTTCAAGACGAAGAGCGATATCAATAAGCTGATCAAATGAAACCTCAAGTTTCAGTAGTAATGGCTTCTTAAGATTCTTATTCAAGCCATAGACAAATCTCTGATTTTTCTTCATCGGGGTATTAATATACTCAATCCCGTATTTAGAAAGAGATTCGAAAGATGCGACATAGTCTGTCACAGAAGATTCACCTTGAACAAGGTCAATAAAATGCCGGGCCAAAGTTACTTTTTCAGCCTCCGGCACAAATTTCAATTCGAACCTTTCCCGGAATTGCTCCCAAGTGAGATCCGCTTCAACGATTTCAGAAATTAAAAGCTCATACCAATCTAATGCTCTCTCTTGGAGCATGTTAGAAGCCACCTGGACTCGATGTAGATCAATAAGGTTCATGCGAGAAAAAATGCGATCGTATGATTTGAGCCAAGCTTGAATTTCTATAATACTCTCGGATCCCTTGAATGGCCTTCCACCCAAATCGGTGTAGTCTCTACACAAGCGTGCAAAACCGGATCTAGGATGAGTAGGCTCTGGATTGGGACCGGCTGCTTGAGCGTTCTTTACTAGATCTAGAAGCTGCTGGGTAGACATAAATACTCCATCCTGGGGAGTAGCACTAGATTGATCGGTGCTAGGACGGCCTGGTCTAACCATTTCTCTTCTTTAAGAAAGAAAGAAAGAAGAGGAAAAAGTTACTCTCAAAATAAATATCAAGCAATCTTGATAGATAAAACAAGGAATCATAAAAGAAAGTAGGATAGAACGGTACGAAGACCCGAATAAAATCCTAAAGCACAACTCCTAAGAAAGACTTAGGACATGATCCTTGCTAAATTATTCTATATTGTTCCGAAGTATGGCTTTGATACCAAGCTGTGACGCCCCACCTCTATACCCACGCTAGTCAAGAACATTACGGTGAATGCTGTCAACTAGCACGGAGAATAAGGCTGTTGAGGAGCGACCATCCGTGTAATTGCTTTGTGCGAGCATCGATATGTCAGATAGTATAGCATGCAATTCTTTTCAAGTGGAAATCCGACATGCTGACACAAACTCAAAGCTACTACACAGTGGCTATAATATCTTCGGAAACAAATATAGAAGTAAACATAACATAAATCAGTCACAGACAATTCATATCACAAAGGCGGAAATAGATATGAATATAACACATGAAAGTGTTTATCAGAGTAGTGGTCAAATAAGATTCACAATAATACAAAAGAATAGCAACACGTGCTATACAAAAGAATACAACTATGAGTCCATATCTCAAGTGTATACAACAAAATAAACTACTAGTCTGAGTAGTTAGCCAAAAGTCAGAGTAATGATCCTGGATGAGAAGTCAAGCAGAAGCACCTGTAACATCTCGGTCTGACCCGAGTATTATTTAATAAGAAAATAATAAACGAATCAGTCTAGCTATAAATATCAAAAGAAATGATATAGAATAAGAGATATGACTAAACGTATAATAATCACAATGCCAAGCTATGATAAATAACTAATTAAAAATCAATAAGAGATCAATCAATATCACAAAGATCTACTCAAGATAAAAGGAATGTCATACTCCTAATTTCATTCACCAAGCCACAATAATTGATAAATCAAATCAATAGAAATCACGAAAATAGGTGAAGCATAAATTCCAGAATTCAACACATGAAAACCAGAAATCACAAGAAAAAGGATGGCCAATCCCATAAAAATGAGCCGGAGCTCCTCTAGACAGGGTATAGTCCCCCATTGCGAACATTGAGCGGAAGCTCCTCCTGGTGAACCGAAGTTCCTCCTGACAGGGTATAGTCCCCCATTGCGGACATTGAGCCGAAGCTCCTCCTGGTGAACCGAAGTTCCTTATGACAGGGTATAGTCCCCCATTACGGACATTGAGCCGAAGCTCCTCCTGGTGAACCGAAGTTCCTCCTGACAGGGTATAGTCCCCCATTGCGAACATTGAGCCGAAGCTCCTCCTGGTGAACCGAAGTTCCTCCTGACAGGGTATAGTCCCCCATTGCGGACATTGAGCCGAAGCTCCTCCTGGTGAACCGAAGTTCAATAAAAACGACGTACAGTCCTCCATGTGGACAAAGAGACATCGCACATTGCTAGTCTAAACCATAAATGATCGTCATGATCAAAGAGAAGTGTCAATTACAGTAAGCTATTAAATATATGAGCTTAGCTTCATGTCCCATAACCACTAGTTTAACTTAAATATTTACGAACAAATTGTAGATCTTCACTAGAAAATTGTCACAAGAGATTCAATCGAACAAGTCCAAGAATTAACCGACGAAATAAACACAAGCGTTTCATACCACTCGTTTTACTAAGTCGTTTAATTGGATTTCTCATACGAGTGAGGTAAAGGTTTGTATATACTAATAGATTGGAAATCGGTTTGAGAAAACGAGCTTTGTTATAAAATAGTATTGAAATCATTTGAAGAAAGAGTTTTGATATTTACTACTAGTATAGAAAACCTTTATATTTTTAAAGTGACAAATCACAAAGAAGATTGTAGGAACAACCAATCACTAATCGCATTCGAAAATGTGAATAAAATCCAAAGAAATCGATATAAAATCCATCAAAGTGGATATATCTAAAATTCCCAAAGAAAGGTCATCAAAGTCGATAATAAATGACAACAACAAAAGGGAGACAACACGAATCGATTAAAGTTGGATATTTGAATGAATTAGCAATATAGGCTAATCTGGCAAATAGTAGCAGGTCGGTCGACCGGACTCCCTGAGTCGGTCGACCGAACCAGAGGTTGGAAGTGCTCGGGGCACCAGGTCGGTCGACCGGCCCAGGGGGCTCGGTCGGCCGAAGCCTGTAACCAGCACTTCCAAACAGAGGTAGGAAGTGCCTGGACTACAGGTCGGTCGACCGGCCCAGGGGCTCGGTCGGCCGAACCTGTATGCTTGCACTTCCTACCCTATTTCAAAAGAGGTGCAACTCTCGATCAAATTGCAATCCATGAGCAACGGCGCTAAGGGTTTATGCCAATCGACTACCCGGCCCTATATGCTCCTCGATGCATCACCAAAAACATGTTCAAACATCAAAGTTAGGATTTTTAACGAATTGAACTCAAAACACTAAAAATTGGAATGTTCACCTAATCAATCCAAACCAAAAGCAAATGCACACGAATAAGCGTTAGGAATTCATGCCTAACAATCGAAGAGAATTATAAGTATAGATGTGAGATTAAAAATCTCACCTTTAAATCCAAAAACAATGAATGAGAAGGTTGAAGACGAAGGAAGATCAACCACACTTCAATCTCAACACAAGAAGCTTGAATCTAAGATTAAAAGAGAAACATTTCCTAAATTAGGTTTAGGAATTTTCTGAAATTGAATGGAGAAAGAGTTGGAGAAGATGAAGGAGATGCTTACCAATGGGTTCACTTGAGTTTGGAGCAAGAAGATGGATTTGCTAATGGAAACTAGGGCTTAGGAATTTCTATTTCCCATTCTCTTCCACCATTGTTGCTAAAGCTTGAGTCTTTAAGCAAAGAGGAGAAGTTATGAAGAGAAGGGGGTTGGGCCGAGCTAATAAGGGTGCAGTCCAAACCAAAGTCACAAGCGGGGAAAAGTAGCAAAAATCAACTTTCTCCAAACATATCGAAGCTTATACTCAAAAAGGTCGCAAACGGCATTTTGAACTCAATGGGGGTGGTCTCAAGTCCCAATTCGACTGTTTGCAAAATGTAGCTTTTCGGACTAAAATCCGACTAACGATAAAATATTTAAATAAAATATTTAAATATAAAATTGATAAATATGCGAGTTGTTACAGACTCCCCTCCTTAAAGAAATTGCGTCCTCGCAATACTTAAGAGGAAAATAAGAAGTAACAACCATGGAAGCATATCAACACAAAAGAAAATTTGAAATAGGAAGTTCACCATAAAGTGCACGAAAGAGTTAGCAAGAAATCTGGTGAAACTTCAATTTCCACAATATTACCGGGCTCAAGAATGAAAATGGGAATCCCTAAGGCATTTCCGTAGATAAAAGACGTGGGGAACGTCAAGAATAGCAGAAAATTGAGCCGGTGCAACGGCGTAGTACAAAAACGGTACGCCCGAGAAACTAGAAACTCGAATAATTTGGAACACCGACGTAGTACAAAAACGGTACGTCCAATGAACCGATAAACCGAAACAACGATGTAGTATAATGGTACATCCACTGATCCAGATAAGACGGAACATCGATGTAGTATAATAATAGTACATCCGATGAACCGAACACCATAAAAGAACACCGGACAAATGTGATTTTAAATGTGATTTTAAATGTTGGAGATTTCAAAATGATTTGAAACAAAGGTTGGGGGTTTAAAAATACTGATGAGATAATTGTGAGCTTATAAATTGAGATGATTTTTAAATCAGAAAGGAAATATAAGCTTTAAATGTTGGAATTTAAATTTAAAGGAAAAGTTAAAAATGAAATTATCTTGGATTGGGGAATAAAATTTAAGTGGATTGAAATAAATTAGATAGGCTGAAAATAATATCCAGTTGTATTCGAACTAAGTTGAAATCGAATTGAGATTAAATAAATCTAAGTTTAAAATAAAAATTGAATTGGTATAAAAATTCAATTGAGTTATTGAATGGAATTAGATTCTTACCTGAATAAAGGGAAAATAAGTTGTATAAGGAGTGAATTAAAATAAATAAATTAAAATAACTTGTAAAGGAATTAAAATGCATGGAATAAAATATGCTTGGTTAGGCTTGAGTTAAAAATAAAAGAAGAATATATTCAAGCCGATGATGAATGTGATTGTATAAAATAATAAGTTGTGACTTATTAAATTGAAAATGGAATACAAAGCCCAAAATCAATATTTTGATGAATTGAAAAATGAAAAGAAAATCCAAACTTGAATTATAAAATAAATTTGAACTTAAGAAATTAAATGAAGAGATTTTGAGATTTAAAATCAAGTATTGAATTATAAATAGGGGAAGAGCTATTTAGATAATGAGATATGTAATGAGAACCCAATGTAATTAAATAGAAGCTGAATTATAAGCTAATAATGAAGATTGCAAATAAAATCCAAATAAGTGAAGATAAATTGGAAAATAGCCAGGTAATAAATTGAATGAGTTGAATCTGGGAAGTTAAATCCTAAAATAGCCAATCAAATGAAATTGCAAAGTTAAAATGAGATTTAATTGAGAGAGAGAATTAAGTTGAATAGAAAGAAAAAAAATTACTCGAAAACGAAATAAGCTTAAGTATAAAATTGGGGTGAATAAACTTAAGCTAAAGGATGGAAAGGAGTTGACTTGAATTCAACTTAAAATTAAGTTTAATAATAGTGGATTGGATTTAAATCAAGTAAAAATACGTTTGAATCGAATTAAAATTCGGTGAGATATAGATAATATTTACTGGAATGAAATTCTAGAACAAATAATTGTGAACCATTTAAAATTGTTAAGGAATTGAAATAACTTGAGACAATAAGAAGATAGAATGTTTCAAGTTTAATAGAATGGATTTGAATGAATGTGGATAAGAAATGAAGTATAAATGAGTGGACTGTGAATAAAATTTAATAGGTAATGAAGATGAACCTAAGTTCTTAATGGTTTTGAATAAACTAGTTTGGTTAATAAAATGAAATGCAAGTGAATGGATTCAAATCTGAAATGCAATGAAAATGAGAATATATGGATTGTGAATAAATTGGAAATGAAATAGAATTAAGTATAAATTGAGTTGAAATCAATTTAAATTGGTTATAAAACATAAAGACTTATTTATTCGCATAGATCTCGTCAAATTGCATAGAATAAATTGCCATTTGATGTAAATGGAAGTAATTAAAATTCTATGAATTGATAAGAGTAAAATAAATTGATTTTGAGAGCAATTGAATTAAATATGAGTTCGTTTTGCTTAAAAATAACTTAAATGTAAGCGATTGAGTTTTAAACCATTCAAATTGATGAAGTTGTATACGAATGGATTGAAAACCATTCAAATTGAATGAAAATGGTTTATAAATTAATTGAAACAGTTGAATTAGTATGAAAGTTGTCAAAATTGCTTACGAAAAATGTTTGATGTGCATTTCTTTAGAATTCATATGTTTTAACCATTGCAACTAAGTGAACTATAGTTAAACTGCATATATTTGACACTTACATGTTTAAATTGAGTAAGTACAGGTACTTGGAAGCCGTGTGGCTGGATTTGGTTGTGCTATTTGCTAAAAACAATAAGCCGCTTGCTTAAAATGCTAAATAAGGTACGCCTACGCAATAAAAATAGGAAATATGAACTATTTTTAGTTTTTCCGACCGGGTGGGTCGATGTATATATATTTATATCTTTTGTCAAATTGCAAAGGCTCCTCCGTACAAAGGGGACTCTGCCAAAAAAATTCAGAAATTTTGGGAGCTTGAAAATTTTTGAAAATTTTGAAAATTTTGTTAACAACAAACAAATCCAAATTGGAAACTTAAATAAGTTAGTAAATGAAACCAATTTCAAATAATGACATGAATTAGTTATAAATGGAAAAGAAAATTCAATATTTAAAGTTAAAGATAAATTGAATTCATATGGAAATGAAAGAACCGTTTTAAAAGAAATGGATATAAACTAAAGTGGTAAATTGAAAATAAATATAGGAAACATATAAAATACTTATACTAACTTAAGAAGGGAATAGTGAATTCTTAATTGGAAATTGATACTACAAAAATAATCTAAGTTAATATTTGAATGAATAAATACTGACATTTTGTAAGAAAGTTGATATGATGATTTGGGAATATTGTGATTGGATATTAGTACTAAGTAGGATATGCAGGTAATATAAAAGAAAAAGAGAATTGATTTTGATTTCAGAAGATAAATTTGAAATGCTCGACAAAAAGGTACGTATTTAATTTTGGTATGAAATTTGATTGGGATTTGGATCGAGCCACTTGGCGTTTTGTTTTCTTTTTGGATTTGAGAGGCCGTAGAGCCATTTTGTAGTAGTACCGAGTAAGCCGCGCAAAGGAGACGCTGGCGAAATTTTTCGGAAATTTAGGGAGTTAGAAAAATTTTGAGAAAATTTTGATAATTCAAAATAGGTTTTATGATTAAAACTTGCATGGTTGGGCAAATTGGATTGTTTGCAATCTAGGGAAAGGTTTGGACAGTTAATAAGAATAATAAGGGGTCTTTTGTAAAAAGATAATTGGTAAAGATGTTGAATTGTTAGAAACTGTTTGGTTTTTAGGAAAAAGTAAATGGGTATTGGACCATTCTTCCTAACTAGTTATTTCGGGGATGAAATTCTTTTAAGGGGAAGGAATGTGACGACCCGGAATTTTCAAGCATTTAAAATCGAAATATTTAATTGATTTAAAATATTCAATAGAGTAATTTTAACTTAAATTTCAAATATCACAATTTATTTGATGATTAAATTATTAAATTAAATAATTTGGGATTGGGTGAAATATGAAATTTGAAGTTTTAAGCCTGTTAAAAATAATTTGAAGGCTTGAAAATTTTATATTGATAGCATTGAAAATAGTAGAAGTTGTAAAATTGAAATTAACAGTGGTTTGTTCAGTTTTAAAAATATATCGTTTAAATTGAATTTAAAAATAGCCTTCCGAAGCACAGTTTCGGAATTCGATGAAACCAGTGCCATTGGATCCGTAATATTTTATTATTGTCGGATTTAAATTTTCGCAGCGTTCGGAGTTATCGTTTGATCGTACAAGCCGTTAATGCATAAAAAATTGATTAACTTCAATTATTCAGTCGAACCTTTTCATGGAAGCCACTCGTTTAGCTTCTAACGCAAGACTCTTATCCTCTATTCAAATTCTTTATCACTTTAATATCGTGGCCGAAGCCTAAAACTTTTCAAATCAAAGTCGAGATCTTTAAAAAATGAAATGGCGGAACGAATCGAATAAAAATCAAGTAAAAAGGGGGCCGAAGCCTTTTCGTTTCTTATCGTTTTCGCATCAAAAAAAAGAAGAAGAAGAAGAAGAAATAATGGCCGAATCGTGGAACTTCCTCAAATCCTCGTGCCGATCTTCTCGTTCGAGCGAAAGCTTGAAGCTTCCATCTAGGGTGGGGGTCGCGCCTCCTCTGTAAGCGTGAGCGTATAGGTGCTGACGCGATGTCTGGTGGTGGTGAAGTCGAGGCGCGAGGTAGCGTAGTGATGTGTGACGCGAGGCCGATGCTATTAGCGGCTAGGGTTTGCGAGAGATCGTAGACGCGTACGTTTCGATTGCGGCAGGGGAACTCGTGAGCACGATCGAGTTTGGGAGGGTTTTGGTCACGGATTGGAAGGGGTGGATGCGGCGAGAGGATGACTGTGATGGAGATTTGGAGTTCGGCAGCATTCGGAATGTCAGTGAGGTAGTTTTTTTGTTTACCTATTATAATTTGCATTTTAGAAATAATGATATGATAATAGGTTTTATGAAAAAGTGATTTATATAAACTACAACTGTTCATAAAAAAAATGGGAAAAGAATAAAACAGATGTTCATATAAAAATATATAAGTATGCTTACATATTTTAATACAGGAAATAAGTATACATGCAGGATCTTGGATAATATAGAAATTTATGAAAAGCTAGATTTTGAAATCTATAATTTATTTTCATAAATATATACGTAGTCTCAAAATAAAAATAAAATAAATATGCATATTTTCAACTTACCGGTTTACCTTAAATGATACGGAGATTAAATTGTTTGATTAACTTGTCTAAACTATTTTAGTTACTAAGAAATTATTTAAAAAGGAAATTAGTTTAAATTTTAATTATTTGTAACTTAAATTTAAATTAAAGATAATTAAATATGTGGTTAATTAAATTACCTCAGTAATTAATAACGATGTGTAATGTGCTTATACAAGGGAAGAAGACAAGCCGGTTGGGATCAGATTGCAAATTAAAAAGTAGAGGTGAGTTAATCTCACTCAGTTAAATTTAAATTTAAATGATTAAATTTAAATAATTGTTTGAAATGGTTGAATTGATTTACGTATTGTAGTGTGGTATATATTTGGAATTTGCATTTTATATTGTGCTAACATCTGTGGACGCAGGGAAAACAGGTTGGAGGGATCCAACTGGACCCCTCAACTTTATTTTATTATTTAATATACTCTGTTTTGAATATTTGATATTCTGTAATGAATTATGTGGAAATATTGAATGCTATGGTTTGATTGTTATAATCGGACAATAATGAATTACCAAATATATAATTTGAGTTTGGGAATGAAAATAAAAGAAGTGAAATTGTAAGTAAATAATTATAGAAAAGTTGAATAAATTTATGAATGAATTGGAAAGGAAATGAAGTGACTTTAAAATTTTAAAAAATATATCTTGGGTATGGGAAGGAAAATTTAAATAAACATAAACTTAATGAAACTTAAACTTTAATGTTATTGTTTAAAAGAACAAAACATTTATTTTAAATTTAGGATTCAAATTATTTAAGAAGAATAAAGAAGGAATTGGGAATAACCTGAAATTTGTACATTTCAGATAAAGGATATAAAATCAAACTGAAAATAATAACAAAGTCCATAATTAATGAATTTTGAAATGAACTGATAAGTAAAGAAATTTATTTCAAATGGAATAAATTGGGAATCAATTTGGAAAATTGATTGAAGTGATTGAGATTGGAAATTTCTCTCTGAATAAACAAGTACGCTTTCAAAGTAAATTTTTAAATATAAATTAAAAGTTTAAAGTTGTTTTAAGAAGTATGTTTTGTAGAATTTACTATTTCTAAATAATTAAATTCTAAAGTAAGCATTTCCTTTTAATCTATTATATCAATAATTATTTAAAGAGTGACTTAGTATTTTACTTTTAAAAGTGAAATCTAGTTTTGTATTTTATTTAGTAACATTGTTTTCAAATATTCATATAGTATGTATTTTTAACAAATTATTGAAGTAGTTTTAAAATAAATGTTTTAAAGTATATTTCAAAGTAAAGTGTTTTAAATTATTTTAAAAATCTAGTTTTGTGCTTGGTGATTTCATAGGAGATAGAAAATAATTGGGAAAGTTTATTCTGAAAGGAAAGATGGTTTTGAAACTGTTTTCAAAGGATTGAAAATAGAAATATATCTTGTGAAGATATTTTGAGGTTAATAAATAATTTGGGAAATTATTTATTGTTGGATGGATGTTCGTGAATATTAATTGATACTTAAATCACCGACTATCAACATTGGACAAATGCGTTGATCGTTTCGAAGAGACCGGGATCGAGATTTATTTCTCGAAAACCACTTCGATCCGGTTTGTACGTTTTCGTGAAAAATGATTTGGATTCGAAGATGGAGCAGTGAAGTGCAAGGGCTAGTCGCTACATATCCTGAGGATATTTCCAAAATGGATGTAGTAGGAATAGTACCTTCGGTTCCGTTCGAACCCGGGACGGACTTGTATGGATGAATGCTTGCGAAACATCGTTAGGTGGACGATGGGCATTCTAAGGAATATGTTTCTAAAAGGTAACGCTTTGTGACGCCCCACCTCTATACCCACGCTAGCCAAGAACATTACGGTGAATGCTGTCAACTAGCACGGAGAATAAGGCTGTTGAGGAGCGACCATCCGTGTAATTGCTTTGTGCGAGCATCGATATGTCAGATAGTATAGCATGCAATTCTTTTCAAGTGGAAATCCGACATGTCGACACAAACTCAAAGCTACTACACAGTGGCTATAATATCTTCGGAAACAAATATAGAAGTAAACATAACATAAATCAGTCACAGACAATTCATATCACAAAGGCAGAAATAGATATGAATATAACACATGAAAGTGTTTATCAGAGTAGTGGTCAAATAAGATCCACAATAATACAAAAGAATAGCAACACGTGCTATACAAAAGAATACAACTATGAGTCCATATCTCAAGTGTATACAACAAAATAAACTACTAATCTGAGTAGTTAGCCAAAAGTCAGAGTAATGATCCTGGATGAGAAGTCAAGCAGAAGCACCTGTAACATCTCGGTCTGACCCGAGTATTATTTAATAAGAAAATAATAAACGGATCAGTCTAGCTATAAATATCAGAAGAAATGATATAGAATAAGAGATATGACTAAACGTATAATAATCACAATGCCAAGCTATGATAAATAACTAATTAAAAATCAATAAGAGATTAATCAATATCACAAAGATCTACTCAAGATAAAAGGAATGTCATACTCCAATTTCATTCACCAAGCCACAATAATTGATAAATCAAACCAATAGAAATCACGAAAATAGGTGAAGCATAAATTCCAGAATTCAACACATGAAAACCAGAAATCACAAGAAAAAGGATGGCCAATCCCATAAAAATAAGCCGGAGCTCCTCTAGACAGGGTATAGTCCCCCATTGCGGACATTGAGCCGAAGCTCCTCCTGGTGAAGCGAAGTTCCTCCTGACAGGGTATAGTCCCCCATTGCGGACATTGAGCCGAAGCTCCTCCTGGTGAACCGAAGTTCCTCCTGACAGGGTATAGTCCCCCATTGCGGACATTGAGCCGAAGCTCCTCCTGGTGAACCGAAGTTCCTCCTGACAGGGTATAGTCCCCCATTGCGGACATTGAGCTGAAGCTCCTCCTGGTGAACTGAAGTTCAATAAAAACGACGTACAGTCCTCCATGTGGACAAAGAGACATTGCACATTGCTAGTCTAAACCATAAATGATCGTCATGATCAAAGAGAAGTGTCAATTACAGTAAGCTAGTAAATATATGAGCTTAGCTTCATGTCCCATAACCACTAGCTTAACTTAAATATTTACGAACAAATTGTAGATCTTCACTAGAAAATTGTCACAAGAGATTCAATCGAACAAGTCCAAGAATTAACCGACGAAGTAAACGCAAGCATTTCATACCACTCGTTTCACTAAGTCGTTTAATTGGATTTCTCATACGAGTGAGGTAAAGGTTTGTATATACTAATAGATTGGAAATCGGTTTGAGAAAACGAGCTTTGTTATAAAATAGTATTGAAATCATTTGAAGAAAGAGTTTTGATATTTACTACTAGTATAGAAAACCTTTATATTTTTAAAATGACAAATCACAAAGAAGATTGTAGGAACAACCAATCACTAAGATTCGCATTCGAAAATGTGAATAAAATCCAAAGAAATCGATATAAAATCCATCAAAGTGGATATATCTAAAATTCCCAAAGAAAAGGTCATCAAAGTCGATAACAAATGACAACAACAAAAGGGAGACAACATGAATCGATTAAAGTTGGATATTCAAACGAATTCGCAATATAGGCTAATCTGGCAAATAGTAGCAGGTCGGTCGACCGGACTCCCTGAGTCGGTCGACCGAACCAGAGGTTGGAAGTGCTCGGGGCACCAGGTCGGTCGACCGGCCCAGGGGGCTCGGTCGGCCGAAGCCTGTAACCAGCACTTCCAAATAGAGGCAGGAAGTGCCTGGACTACAGGTCGGTCGACCGGCCCAGGGGCTCGGTCGGCCGAACCTGTATGCTTGCACTTCCTACCCTATTTCAAAAGAGGTGCAACTCCCGATCAAATTGCAATCGCACGAGCAACGGCGCTAAGGGTTTATGCCAATCGACTACCCGGCCCTATATGCTCCTCGATGCATCACCAAAAACATGTTCAAACATCAAATTTAGGATTTTTAACGAATTGAACTCAAAACACTAAAAATTGGAATGTTCACCTAATCAATCCAAACCAAAAGCAAATGCACACGAATAAGCGTTAGGAATTCATACCTAACAATCGAAGAGAATTATAAGCATAGATGTGAGATTAAAAATCTCACCTTTAAATCCAAAAACAATGAATGAGAAGCTAGGAGACGAAGGAAGATCAACCACACTTCAATCTCAACACAAGAAGCTTGAATATAAGCTTAAAAGAGAAACATTTCCTAAATTAGGTTTAGGAATTTTCTGAAATTGAATGGAGAAAGAGTTGGAGAAGATGAAGGAGATGCTTACCAATGGGTTCACTTGAGTTTGGAGCAAGAAGATGGATTTGCTAATGGAAACTAGGGCTTAGGAATTTCTATTTCCCATTCTCTTCCACCATTGTTGCTAAAGCTTGAGTCTTTAAGCAAAGAGGAGAAGTTATGAAGAGAAGGGGGTTGGACCGAGCTAATAAGGGTGCAGTCCAAACCAAAGTCATAAGCGGGAAAAAGTAGCAAAAATCAACTTTCTCCAAACATATCGAAGCTTATACTCAAAAAGGTCGCAAACGGCATTTTGAACTCAATGGGGGTGGTCTCAAGTTCCAATTCGACTGTTTGCAAAAAGTAGCTTTTCGGACTAAAATCCGACTAACGATAAAATATTTAAATAAAATATTTAAATATAAAATCGATAAATATGCGGGTTGTTACAGACTCCCCTCCTTAAAGAAATTGCGTCCTCGCAATACTTAAGAGGAAAATAAGAAGTAACAACCATGGAAGCATATCAACACAAAAGAAAATTTGAAATAGGAAGTTCACCATAAAGTGCACGAAAGAGTTAGCAAGAAATCTGGTGAAACTTCAATTTCCACAATATTACCGGGCTCAAGAATGAAAACGGGAATCCCTAAGGCATTTCCGTAGATAAAAGACGTGGGGAACGTCAAGAATAGCAGAAAATTGAGCCGGTGCAACGGCGTAGTACAAAAACGGTACGCCCGAGAAACTAGAAACTCGAATAATTTGGAACACCGACGTAGTACAAAAACGGTACGTCCAATGAACCGATAAACCGGAACAACGATGTAGTACAATGGTACATCCATTGATCCAGATAAGACGGAACATCGATGTAGTATAATAATAGTACATCCGATGAACCGAACACCATAAAAGAACACCGGACACTAGTCCATAAAAGGAATGAGATAAAACTCAATAAAACGAAGTACATCAAAACGTTCGATGAACTTGATAAAGAGATAATTCCCTTCAGACATCATCAAAGAATCAACCACCTGTTGCCTACGACAAAGTGCATTGGCAACACGATTTCCCTTCCGGGAATAAAAAGAATATCAAGATCATAAGATACCAGGAACTCGAGTTGACATGAAGTTCCTCATGAGAAAATAAATATTCCAAAGATTTATAATCGAGGCAGAGAACAAATTTCTCGTCCAAATGTGATGATGCCAAATTCCAAAATTAAAAACAATAGCCGCGAGCACTAGATCATGAGTGGCATATCCAGTCTTGATAAGCTATAATGATTTAGAAGCACAAGTGATAGCACGTTCTCCTTTGCAAGAGAACGGCATAGAAACTAATACGACTAGTATCGGTACAAATAGCAAAGTCTTGGTTCCCCTCCAGGAATCGCAAGAACAAGAGTATCGAAAAGAAAGAATTTCTTTTAAATAATCTTCTTTCCTGAAAAATTAAAACTTTCAAATTACCTTTATCATTATGTAATAACCTTTCTAGAAAAATTTACTATTTTCAAGTTAATATACTGTGTCTGATTGTCTCATCAAAGCGTTTAGGAAATTCCTATCGATAACGTTGATCAAGCGCATCGACCAAAATTCTTAAAACACTAAATGGGCAATACAATCACAAAATCGTATTCTATAGGATAAGTAAGTTTCTCAAAAACTTCTAAGAATATTTTTTGTTCGTTTTAAGAACAAAAATCCGGTTTTACTTCTAAATAAATCTTATGAAAAAGATTTTGCAAAATTTTAAATTTCCATTTTCATCCAAAAATCAATAAATAAAAGAATGGTCTCAGCGAAATATTCATAGAATATTTGATATATAAAATGGATGAAATAAGCTGGACAAATTGAATGACAAAATAAGTCATTCATTAGAATCATAACGAGTGCGGAGTGCGTAAGTGGAATGCTAACTCACACGACTTGTAGCCAAATGAAAATCGGTGGCAAGGTCAAACTGAAAAGACCTTAGCACCACACAAAAGATTACTTAGGCGATAATCCTAAGACAAGCTCAAAAATACCGGAAAATTTCTCAAACTACATGAATGAGAGAAATAACACTTTCCTTATAAGCGGGCTTAAGGAATAAAATGATGCCATCAAATTGGAATCAAAATCATAAAGGAAAAATAGAAATCTGCTTAACAGATTGAAAATATCGAAGAGGAATAGTCCACACGGAAAATAGGATATGAGCTTCACAACAATTAAGCCAGTCCTTACAAAAATCAATTCCGAAACCTAAGTAAAAATATCGGCTCGGAAAGATAAATCACATAAAATAATTTCGACATCAAATAAAAGCGAATTGAGTGTTGCGGATCTACCATCCGGATTCGCAATCCTCAAAGAAGTCAACAAGCCCAAAATATTCAAAGAAAAAGAATCGACAAGTTCTTTTGATACAAAATAGTGAGCCATATCAAAAAGAAATCAAATAAGAAGATCACGAAATAAAACAATGCCATCAAGGATTGAGTGAAAAATACCTTGACCAAGAGAAGAGTTGCTAGGGGCTTGCAGCTTTCCTTCTCTCTTGCTTTGACGCTTGGGACACGAAGAGATATAATGATCCGCACTTTTGCAATAGAGGCAAGAAATAGGCCTTGGACACCTATTTATATAGTGGTCCCTAGAGCCACAATTGTAGCATTCTCCGCGATTAGGGATGGGAGCATTTGCTATAGAAGTCTCTTGCTTCGCCCTCTTGTTAGGATTAGGACTTTCAAACCTAATAAAGGGATGCCTCTTCTTGTTGTTGTTGGAGTTCGGTTTGGCACTCCCAATCTCGACATCACTTTCCCTATCGGCCTCTTCAAGACGAAGAGCGATATCAATAAGCTGATCAAATGAAACATCAAGTTTCAGGAGTAATGGCTTCTTAAGATTCTTATTCAAGCCATAGACAAATCTCTGATTTTTCTTCATCGGGTTATTAATATACTCAATCCCGTATTTAGAAAGAGATTTGAAAGATGCGACATAGTCTGTCACAGAAGATTCACCTTGAACAAGGTCAATAAAACGCCGGACCAAAGTTACTTTTTCAGCCCCCGGCACAAATTTCAATTCGAACCTTTCCCGGAATTGCTCCCAAGTGAGATCCGCTTCAACGATTTCAGAAATTAAAAGCTCATACCAATCTAATGCTCTCTCTTGGAGCATGTTAGAAGCCACCTGGACTCGATGTAGATCAATAAGGTTCATGCGAGAAAAAATGCGATCGTATGATTTGAGCCAAGCTTGAATTTCTATAACACTCTCGGATCCCTTGAATGGCCTTCCACCCAAATCGGTGTAGTCTCTACACAAGCGTGCAAAACCGGATCTAGGATGAGTAGGCTCTGGATTGGGACCGGCTGCTTGAGCGTTCTTTACTGGATCTAGAAGCTGCTGGGCAGACATAAATACTCCATCCTGGGGAGTAGCACTAGATTGACCGGTGCTGGGACGGCCTGGTCTAACCATTTCTCTTCTTTAAGAAAGAAAGAAAGAAGAGGAAAAAGTTACTCTCATAATAAATATCAAGCAATCTTGATAGATAAAACAAGGAATCATAAAAGAAAGTAGGATAGAACGGTACGAAGACCCGAATAAAATCCTAAAGCACAACTCCTAAGAAAGACTTAGGACATGATCCTTGCTAAATTATTCTATATTGTTCCGAAGTATGGCTTTGATACCAAGCTGTGACGCCCCACCTCTATACCCACGCTAGTCAAGAACATTACGGTGAATGCTGTCAACTAGCACGGAGAATAAGGCTGTTGAGGAGCGACCATCCGTGTAATTGCTTTGTGCGAGCATCGATATGTCAGAAAGTATAGCATGCAATTCTTTTCAAGTGGAAATCCGACATGCCGACACAAACTCAAAGCTACTACACAGTGGCTATAATATCTTCGAAAACAAATATAGAAGTAAACATAACATAAATCAGTCACAGACAATTCATATCACAAAGGCGGAAATAGATATGAATATAACACATGAAAGTGTTTATCAGAGTAGTGGTCAAATAAGATCCACAATAATACAAAAGAATAGCAACACGTGCTATACAAAAGAATACAACTATGAGTCCATATCTCAAGTGTATACAACAAAATAAACTACTAATCCGAGTAGTTAGCCAAAAGTCAGAGTAATGATCCTGGATGAGAAGTCAAGCAGAAGCACCTGTAACATCTCGGTCTGACCCGAGTATTATTTAATAAGAAAATAATAAACGGATCAGTCTAGCTATAAATATCAGAAGAAATGATATAGAATAAGAGATATGACTAAACGTATAATAATCACAATGCCAAGCTATGATAAATAACTAATTAAAAATCAATAAGAGATTAATCAATATCACAAAGATCTACTCAAGATAAAAGGAATGTCATACTCCTAATTTCATTCACCAAGCCACAATAATTGATAAATCAAATCAATAGAAATCACGAAAATAGGTGAAGCATAAATTCCAGAATTCAACACATGAAAACCAGAAATCACAAGAAAAAGGATGGCCAATCCCATAAAAATGAGCCGGAGCTCCCCTAGACAGGGTATAGTCCCCCATTGCGGACATTGAGCCGAAGCTCCTCCTGGTGAACCGAAGTTCCTCCTGACAGGGTATAGTCCCCCATTGCGGACATTGAGCCGAAGCTCCTCCTGGTGAACCGAAGTTCCTTCTGACAGGGTATAGTCCCCCATTACGGACATTGAGCCGAAGCTCCTCCTGGTGAACCGAAGTTCCTCTTGACAGGGTATAGTCCCCCATTGCGGACATTGAGCCGAAGCTCCTCCTGGTGAACCGAAGTTCCTCCTGACAGGGTATAGTCCCCCATTGCGGACATTGAGCCGAAGCTCCTCCTGGTGAACCGAAGTTCAATAAAAACGACGTACAGTCCTCCATGTGGACAAAGAGACATCGCACATTGCTAGTCTAAACCATAAATGATCGTCATGATCAAAGAGAAGTGTCAATTACAGTAAGCTAGTAAATATATGAGCTTAGCTTCATGTCCCATAACCACTAGTTTAACTTAAATATTACGAACAAATTGTAGATCTTCACTAGAAAATTGTCACAAGAGATTCAATCGAACAAGTCCAAGAATTAACCGACGAAGTAAACACAAGCGTTTCATACCACTCGTTTTACTAAGTCGTTTAATTGGATTTCTCATACGAGTGAGGTAAAGGTTTGTATATACTAATAGATTGGAAATCGGTTTGAGAAAACGAGCTTTGTTATAAAATAGTATTGAAATCATTTGAAGAAAGAGTTTTGATATTTACTACTAGTATAGAAAACCTTTATATTTTTAAAGTGACAAATCACAAAGAAGATTGTAGGAACAACCAATCACTAAGATTCGCATTCGAAAATGTGAATAAAATCCAAAGAAATCGATATAAAATCCATCAAAGTGGATATATCTAAAATTCCCAAAGAAAAGGTCATCAAAGTCGATAACAAATGACAACAACAAAAGGGAGACAACATGAATCGATTAAAGTTGGATATTTAAACGAATTAGCAATATAGGCTAATCTGGCAAATAGTAGCAGGTCGGTCGACCGGACTCCCTGAGTCGGTCGACCGAACCAGAGGTTGGAAGTGCTCGGGGCACCAGGTCGGTCGACCGGCCCAGGGGGCTCGGTCGGCCGAAGCCTGTAACCAGCACTTCCAAACAGAGGTAGGAAGTGCCTGGACTACAGGTCGGTCGACCGGCCCAGGGGCTCGGTCGGCCGAACCTGTATGCTTGCACTTCCTACCCTATTTCAAAAGAGGTGCAACTCTCGATCAAATTGCAATCCATGAGCAACGGCGCTAAGGGTTTACGCCAATCGACTACCCGGCCCTATATGCTCCTCGATGCATCACCAAAAACATGTTCAAACATCAAAGTTAGGATTTTTAACGAATTGAAATCAAAACACTAAAAATTGAAATGTTCACCTAATCAATCCAAACCAAAAGCAAATGCACACGAATAAGCGTTAGGAATTCATGCCTAACAATCGAAGAGAATTATAAGCATAGATGTGAGATTAAAAATCTCACCTTTAAATCCAAAAACAATGAATGAGGAGCTTGAAGACGAAGGAAGATCAACCACACTTCAATCTCAACACAAGAAGCTTGAATCTAAGCTTAAAAGAGAAACATTTCCTAAATTAGGTTTAGGAATTTTCTGAAATTGAATGGAGAAAGAGTTGGAGAAGATGAAGGAGATGCTTACCAATGGGTTCACTTGAGTTTGGAGCAAGAAGATGGATTTGCTAATGGAAACTAGGGCTAAGGAATTTCTATTTCCCATTCTCTTCCACCATTGTTGCTAAAGCTTGAGTCTTTAAGCAAAGAGGAGAAGTTATGAAGAGAAGGGGGTTGGGCTGAGCTAATAAGGGTGCAGTCCAAACCAAAGTCATAAGCGGGAAAAAGTAGCAAAAATCAACTTTCTCCAAACATATCGAAGCTTATACTCAAAAAGGTCGCAAACGGCATTTTGAACTCAATGGGGGTGGTCTCAAGTCCCAATTCGACTGTTTGCAAAAAGTAGCTTTTCGGACTAAAATCCGACTAACGATAAAATATTTAAATAAAATATTTAAATATAAAATCGATAAATATGCGGGCTGTTACAGACTCCCCTCCTTAAAGAAATTGCGTCCTCGCAATACTTAAGAGGAAAATAAGAAGTAACAACCATGGAAGCATATCAACACAAAAGAAAATTTGAAATAGGAAGTTCACCATAAAGTGCACGAAAGAGTTAGCAAGAAATCTGGTGAAACTTCAATTTCCACAATATTACCGGGCTCAAGAATGAAAACGGGAATCCCTAAGGCATTTCCGTAGACAAAAGACGTGGGGAACGTCAAGAATAGCAGAAAATTGAGCCGGTGCAACGGCGTAGTACAAAAACGGTACGCCCGAGAAACTAGAAACTCGAATAATTTGGAACACCGACGTAGTACAAAAATGGTACGTCCAATGAACCGATAAACCGGAACAACGATGTAGTATAATGGTACATCCATTGATCCAGATAAGACGGAACATCGATAAGACGGAACGTCCAATGTGATTTTAAATGTGATTTTAAATGTTGGAGATTTCAAAATGATTTGAAACAAAGGTTGGGGGTTTAAAAATCCTGATGAGATAATTGTGAGCTTATAAATTGAGATGATTTTTAAATCAGAAAAGAAATATAAGCTTTAAATGTTGGAATTTAAATTTAAAGGAAAAGTTAAAAATGAAATTATCTTGGATTGGGGAATAAAATTTAAGTGGATTGAAATAAATTGGATAGGCTGAAAATAATATCCAGTTGTATTCGAACTAAGTTGAAATCGAATTGAGATTAAATAAATCTAAGTTTAAAATAAAAATTGAATTGGTATAAAAATTCAATTGAGTTATTGAATGGAATTAGATTCTTACCTGAATAAAGGGAAAATAAGTTGGATAAGGAGTGAATTAAAATAAATAAATTAAAATAACTTGTAAAGGAATTAAAATGCATGGAATAAAATATGCTTGGTTAGGCTTGGGTTAAAAATAAAAGAAGAATATATTCAAGCCGATGATGAATATGATTGTATAAAATAATAAGTTGTGACTTATTAAATTGAAAATGGAATACAAAGCCCAAAATCAATATTTTGATGAATTGAAAAATGAAAAGAAAATCCAAACTTGAATTATAAAATAAATTTGAACTTAAGAAATTAAATGAAGAGATTTTGAGATTTAAAATCAAGTATTGAATTATAAATAGGGGAAGAGCTATTTAGATAATGAGATATGTAATGAGAACCCAATGTAATTAAATAGAAGCTGAATTATAAGCTAATAATGAAGATTGCAAATAAAATCCAAATAAGTGAAGATAAATTGGAAAATAGCCAGGTAATAAATTGAATGAGTTGAACCTGGGAAGTTAAATCCTAAAATAGCCAATCAAATGAAATTGCAAAGTTAAAATGAGATTTAATTGAGAGAGAGAATTAAGTTGAATAGAAAGAAAAAAATTACTTGAAAACGAAATAAGCTTAAGTATAAAATTGGGGTGAATAAACTTAAGCTAAAGGATGGAAAGGAGTTGACTTGAATTCAACTTAAAATTAAGTTTAATAATAGTGGATTGGATTTAAATCAAGTAAAAATAAGTTTGAATCGAATTAAAATTCGGTGAGATATAGATAATATTTACTGGAATGAAATTCTAGAACAAATAATTGTGAACCATTTAAAATTGTTAAGGAATTGAAATAACTTGAGACAATAAGAAGATAGAATGTTTCAAGTTTAATAGAATGGATTTGAATGAATGTGGATAAGAAATGAAGTATAAATGAGTGGACTGTGAATAAAATTTAATAGGTAATGAAGATGAACCTAAGTTCTTAATGGTTTTGAATAAACTAGTTTGGTTAATAAAATGAAATGCAAGTGAATGGATTCAAATCTGAAATGCAATGAAAATGAGAATATATGGATTGTGAATAAATTGGAAATGAAATAGAATTAAGTATAAATTGAGTTGAAATAAATTTAAATTGGTTATAAACCATAAAGACTTATTTATTCACATAGATCTCGTCAAATTGCATAGAATAAATTGCCATTTGATGTAAATGGAAGTAATTAAAATTCTATGAATTGATAAGAGTAAAATAAATTGATTTTGAGAGCAATTGAATTAAATATTAGTTCGTTTTGCTTAAAAATAACTTAAATGTAAGCGATTGAGTTTTAAACCATTCAAATTGATGAAGTTGTATACGAATGGATTGAAAACCATTCAATTTGAATGAAAATGGTTTATAAATTAATTGAAACAGTTGAATTAGTATGAAAGTTGTCAAAATTGCTTACGAAAAATGTTTGATGTGCATTTCTTTAGAATTCATATGTTTTAACCATTGCAACTAAGTGAACTATAGTTAAACTGCATATATTTGACACTTACATGTTTAAATTGAGTAAGTACAGGTACTTGGAAGCCGTGTGGCTGGATTTGGTTGTGCTATTTGCTAAAAACAATAAGCCGCTTGCTTAAAATGCTAAATAAGGTACGCCTACGCAATAAAAATAGGAAATATGAACTATTTTTAGTTTTTCCGACCGGGTGGGTCGATGTATATATATTTATATCTTTTGTCAAATTGCAAAAGCTCCTCCGTACAAAGGGGACTCTGCCAAAAAAATTCAGAAATTTTGGGAGCTTGAAAATTTTTGAAAATTTTGAAAATTTTGTTAACGACAAACAAATCCAAATTGGAAACTTAAATAAGTTAGTAAATGAAACCAATTTCAAATAATGACATGAATTAGTTATAAATTGAAAAGAAAATTCAATATTTAAAGTTAAAGATAAATTGAATTCATATGGAAATGAAAGAACCGTTTTGAAAAGAAATGGATATAAACTAAAGTGGTAAATTGAAAATAAATATAGGAAACATATAAAATACTTATGCTAACTTAAGAAGGAAATAGTGAATTCTTAATTGGAAATTGATACTACAAAAATAATCTAAGTTAATATTTGAATGAATAAATACTGACATTTTGTAAGAAAGTTGATATGATGATTTGGGAATATTGTGATTGGATATTAGTACTAAGTAGGATATGCAGGTAATATAAAAGAAAAAGAGAATTGATTTTGATTTCAGAAGATAAATTTGAAATGCTCGACAAAAAGGTACGTATTTAATTTTGGTATGAAATTTGATTGGGATTTGGATCGAGCCACTTGGCGTTTTGTTTTCTTTTTGGATTTGAGAGGCCGTAGAGCCATTTTGTAGTAGTACCGAGTAAGCCGCGCAAAGGAGACGCTGGCGAAATTTTTCGGAAATTTAGGGAGTTAGAAAAATTTTGAGAAAATTTTGATAATTCAAAATAGGTTTTATGATTAAAACTTGCATGGTTGGGCAAATAGGATTGTTTGCAATCTAGGGAAAGGTTTGGACAGTTAATAAGAATAATAATGGGTCTTTTGTAAAAAGATAATTGGTAAAGATGTTGAATTGTTAGAAACTGTTTGGTTTTTAGGAAAAAGTAAATGGGTATTGGACCATTCTTCCTAACTAGTAATTTCGGGGACGAAATTCTTTTAAGGGGAAGGAATGTGACGATCCGGAATTTTCAAGCATTTAAAATCGAAATATTTAATTGATTTAAAATATTCAATAGCGTAATTTTAACTTAAATTTCAAATATCACAATTTATTTGATGATTAAATTATTAAATTAAATAATTTGGGATTGGGTGAAATATGAAATTTGAAGTTTTAAGCCTGTTAAAAATAATTTGAAGGCTTGAAAATTTTATATTGATAGCGTTGAAAATAATAGAAGTTGTAAAATTGAAATTAACAGTGGTTTGTTCAGTTTTAAAAACATATCGTTTAAATTGAATTTAAAAATAGCCTTCCGAAGCACAGTTTCGGAATTCGATGAAACCAGTGCCATTGGATCCGTAATATTTTATTATTGTCGGATTTAAATTTTCGCAGCGTTCGGAGTTATCGTTTGATCGTACAAACCGTTAATGCATAAAAAATTGATTAACTTCAATTTATTCAGTCGAACCTTTTCATGGACGCCACTCGTTTAGCTTCTAACGCAAGACTGTTATCCTCTATTCAAATTCTTTATCACTTTAATATCGTGGCCGAAGCCTAAAACTTTTCAAATCAAAGTCGAGATCTTTAAAAAATGAAATGGCGGAACGAATCGAATAAAAATCAAGTAAAAAGGGGGCCGAAGCCTTTTCGTTTCTTATCGTTTTCGCATCAAAAAAAAGAAGAAGAAGAAGAAGAAGAAGAAATAATGGCCGAATCGTGGAACTTCCTCAAATCCTCGTGCCGATCTTCTCGTTCGAGCGAAAGCTTGAAGCTTCCATCTAGGGTGGGGGTCGCGCCTCCTCTGTAAGCGTGAGCGCATAGGTGCTGACGCGATGTCTGGTGGTGGTGAAGTCGAGGCGCGAGGTAGCGTAGTGATGTGTGACGCGAGGTCGATGCTGTTAGCGGCTAGGGTTTGCGAGAGATCGTAGACGCGTACGTTTCGATTGCGGCAGGGGAACTCGTGAGCACGATCGAGTTTGGGAGGGTTTTGGTCACGGATTGGAAGGGGTGGATGCGGCGAGAGGATAACTGTGATGGAGATTTGGAGTTCGGCAGCATTCGGAATGTCAGTGAGGTAGTTTTTTTGTTTACCTATTATAATTTGCATTTTAGAAATAATGATATGATAATAGGTTTTATGAAAAAGTGATTTATATAAACTACAACTATTTATATAAAAAATGGGAAAAGAATAAAACAGATGTTCATATAAAAATATATAAGTATGCTTACATATTTTAATACAGGAAATAAGTATATATGCAGGATCTTGGATAATATAGAAATTTATGAAAAGCTAGATTTTGAAATCTATAATTTATTTTCATAAATATATACGTAGTCTCAAAATAAAAATAAAATAAATATGCATATTTTCAACTTACCGGTTTACCTTAAATGATACGGAGATTAAATTGTTTGATTAACTTGTCTAAACTATTTTAGTTACTAAGAAATTATTTAAAAAGGAAATTAGTTTAAATTTTAATTATTAGTAACTTAAATTTAAATTAAAGATAATAAAATATGTGGTTAATTAAATTACCTCAGTAATTAATAACGATATGTAATGTGCTTATACAAGGGAAGAAGACAAGTCGGTTGGGATCAGATTGCAAATTAAAAAGTAGAGGTGAGCTAATCTCACTCGGTTAAATTTAAATTTAAATGATTAAATTTAAATAATTGTTTGAAATGGTTGGATTGATTTATGTGTTGTAGTGTGGTATATATTTGGAATTTGCATTTTATATTGTGCTAACATCTGTGGACGCAGGGAAAACAGGTTGGAGGGATCCAACTGGACCCCTCTACTTTATTTAATTATTTAATATTCTCGGTTTTGAATATTTGATATTCTGTAATGAATTATGTGAAAATATTGAACGCTATGGTTTGATTGTTATAATAGGACAATAATGAATTACCAAATATATAATTTGAGTTTGGGAATGAAAATAAAAGAAGTGAAATTGTAAGTAAATAATTATAGAAAAGTTGAATAAATTTATGAATGAATTGGAAAGGAAATGAAGTGACTTTAAAATTTTAATAAATATATCTTGGGTATGGGAAGGAAAATTTAAATAAACAGAAACTTAAACTTCAATGTTATTGTTTAAAAGAACAAAACGTTTATTTTAAATTTAGGATTTAAATTATTTAAGAAGAATAAAGAAGGAATTGGGAATAACCTGAAATTTGTACATTTCAGATAAAGGATTTAAAATCAAACTGAAAATAATAATAATAAAGCCCATAATTAATGAATTTTGAAATGAACTGATAAGTAAAGAAATTTATTTCAAATGGAATAAATTGGGAATCAATTTGGAAAATTGATTTAAGTGATTGAGATTGGAAATTTCTCTCTGAATAACCAAGTACGCTTTCAAAGTAAATTTTTAAATATAAATTAAAAGTTTAAAGTTGTTTTAAGAAGTATGTTTTGTAGAATTTACTATTTCTAAATATATAAATTCTAAAGTAAGCATTTCCTTTTAATCTATTATAGCAATAATTATTTAAAGAGTGACTTAGTATTTTATTTTTAAAAGTGAAATCTAGTTTTATATTTTATTTAGTAGCATTATTTTCAAATATTCATATAGTATGTATTTTTAACAAATTATTGAAATAGTTTTAAAATAAATGTTTTAAAGTATATTTCAAAGTAAAGTGTTTTAAATGATTTTAAAAATCTAGTTTTGTGCTTGGTGATTTCAGAGTAGATAGAAAATAATTGGGAAAGTTTATTCTGAAAGGAAAGATGGTTTTGAAACTGTTTTCAAAGGATTGAAAATAGAAATATATTTTGTGAAGATATTTTGAGGTTAATAAATAATTTGGGAAATTATTTATTGTTAGATGGATGTTTGTGAATATTAATTGATAGTTAAATCACCGACTATCAATATTGGACAAATGCGTTGATCGTTTCGAAGAGACCGGGATTGAGATTTATTTCTCGAAAACCACTTCGATCCGGTTTGTACGTTTTCGTGAAAAACAATTTTGGATTCGAAGATGGAGCAGTGAAGTGCAAGGGCTAGTCGCTACTAATCATGAGGATATTTCCAAAATGGATGTAGTAGGAATAGTACCTTCGGTTCCGTTCGAACCCGGGACGGACTTGTATGGATGAATGCTTGCGAAACATCGTCAGGTGGATGATGGGCATTCTAAGGAATATGTTTCTAAAAGGTAACGCTTAGCATCAAGCCTCATCAAATGGGGATGGCTGAAAATCAGGGGATATGCAGCAAGGCTTCGTGGGTAGCCCCCACTGGAGGGTGAGGTCATCCATGTCTAGATGTCCCTTTTATTTCGTCTTAGTGGGCGGTTGCTGATCCCAACCGCGGGGTGATCTTGCTCGGGACTGTCCAGTAAGGGATGGTTCCGGTCTTGTGTTGCAGGGGAGTTAGGGTGTCTCCTCGGTACGCTGATCTAGGCCAGGTATTGTGACAGGTGGTACCCCAGTGCCTAGCCATTAGTTGGAATCCATTTTCCATACGCGACCGTACAGTTTTGATTGTGCCCAACTATTGCTGAAACGTGAGATGCAAGCATTTCAGCTAGATTCTATTTTACTTTCTATAGACACTATTATAATATCAGAGGACTTTAATAAAAATGTTTTAGCTATCGTAAGGTAAAAACCAGACATGTTTATTTGTGGAGTGGTCTTACGAGATGCTTTGTTTCCAAAGGATTTTTGAAACTTTAATAATCAATTGGGTGTGATTTTCTCACACTGGTATTGCAGACTGAATCGGGTATTATTTAACTGTAATGCTCGGGTCAGACCGAGTATTATAGAATACAGGATATGATGCTGTGGAGCTCAGGAGATGAAATGGATGACGATACGTACTCTCATACTTGTATATATATATATATACACATACATATTTCCGCTGTTTGAGTTGTTGTGTATCTTGAGTTGTTGTGTATCCTTTGTATGATATTGATGTTGATCTGTGATTGATGTACTCTGATGATGTAATATATAAACAGAGATATTTGATTTTTGAGTAAAATTTATTTATTATCTATTATATTTTATCCCGCTGCGATGGTTAAATTCTGTTATTGTTTTCTATTTTCTTCTTCTTCCTCTTCTTCTTTAACCCAATGGTTCGTATTTCTGTACAACTTGAGTTGATTGTTGTAAAATAGTGTTGACTCAAGGGGTACGGATTTGCGGGTCGTCACAATATATATATTTAACCAAGCCAGAGTATTCAATAAATTCTAATTTCCAATATGATCAATATAATTCATCACAGATTATCACATAATTATATCGCTGAATATATAAAATAAATTCAAACGTTTTAAGGAATCCACTTGGATCCCTCCAACCTATTTTTCCCTGCATCCACAGATGTTAGCACAATATAAAAATTCCAATTCCACTTCGAGGTGGAATATTACGGTATATGGGGTCATATTATCTCATCCGCTATTATGCGGCGCATAGGGTCTCATCCACTAAATAATGCGGGAAATCAATCGCTCCAATATATATATATATATATATATATATATATATATATACACACACACTATTATATATAATATACCATATGCAATTGATTCAATCATTCAACCAAAATTTAAATTTAACTATTTAAATTTAAATTAAACCCAGATGAGTGAGATTAACTCACCTCTTACTACGCATGTAACCCATTCCCAATCCGGCTTGCTTCTTTTAGATTTTGACCTTGTATAAACATTCGATGATTTATTAATATTCGAATTAATCGAACAATTAATTTCCCATTTAATAATTTTAATTTGAACTAATGATTTCTTTTAAACTAATTATTTTCCTTTGAAACTCCTTTAGTAGTTAAATAACTAGATAAGTTTATTTAATCAAATTAAACACTAAAACAAATTATCTAAAATAACTAGTATATTTTAAAAATTGTGTATATCTATTTTCTTTTGGAGCTATATACTTATAAAAATAACTATATAGGTTTCATTTAAAACTTCTATATTTTCCAAACCTTGTATGTATGTATGTATGTATGTATGTATGTATGTATGTATGTATGTTTCTGTAGAATAAATTTTTTTTCTAACCTTTGTACATACACAAAAAAATAAAAGCTACCCGATGGCAACAACCCCATAGAACAAGACTTCGGTGACACGCCTCCCATCAAACCCTAGCTTAAAGTCTCAGCACCTCGAGTCGCGAACTCCGTCGCGGCCCCTCCAATCCCGATCGAAACGAACTCTTGCCCAGCTCGCCCACGAAGCCATCACCAAAGTAGATAGACGACTCCTCAAGTCGACCTCCATCGCACGACACCTAAAGCCGCGAGCCTCCCAGAGCATGCATGCTTCGCGATGCTTCCCCCAACGCCACATGAACATGGTCAACGCCCACGATTTCCCAAACAAGCACCCCCAACCCACGATGCCATCACAAGACCTCACGCACTCCAGCCTCACGAATCGAAACATGAGCAGATTGATGATTTTTTTATTATTACAAAGAAAGGATTCGATTAGAAAAGGGAAATTTTAATTTGAGTCTACCATACTTGATTTCGAGCGAAATCGTTCGCCCCCTTTTTTTGATTCGTATACTTTTTCTACTCTTCATTCGATTATTTCTTCTTTGTGGAAAAAAAAGAACGAGATATGTTTTCATCCATCATTTTTTTCAACGCGCATCTTCATTGAAGACACTTGCTTTAAATTATGCTACGTGTTTGTAGGCCTGCCAAGTAATTATATTATTTATTTCTAAAATTTAAATTCAAATTTTAATTATCTCGATTTTCGCAACTCACGATCTCGATGTCCTATCGAGGCATACCGCCAGGCATTTATAATGTTAAAGCCCTATTCTGAGTGCAATGGAAAAGGTTTCCAGTCATAATTCGATCATATGGAGAAGATAGCCTTTTGAACCCAGTTATTTATTAAATTTTCGATATAAATTCCAGCGCGTTTATCTACCGTACGGCCAAATGATCACTCCAAACACTACGAAAATTGAAATCCGATAATAATACATTATTACGGATCCAACGGAATTGGTTTCGTCTAATTCCAAGACTGTGCCTCGGAAGGCTATTTTTATATATCGATTAAAACAATATAAATTCAAAACTGAACAAATCACTTTCGACTTCAATTTTAAAAGTTCCATTTCCTTCAATATTGTTAATACAAATATTCTACGCCATCAAATTATTTTTATCAAGCCTGGAACTCCTGATTCAACAATTTCCAATTATTAATTCAATATTTACAATATCCAATAAATAGCGATATTTGAAATTCAAGTTAAACTATCGTTCAAATATTAAAATCAATTAAATATTTCAATTTCAATTATCTAGAAATTTCATGTCGTCGCATTCCTCCCCCCTAAAAAGAATTTCGTCCCCGTAATTACTAGCTAAGAGGAATGATCCTTAACCCGTTAACTATTCTCCTAATCCAAATAGTTTTTATCAACTTTCCAACACCAAACGGTTTTAACAATACCCAAAACCATCTTTTTTTTAATAAAGACATTATCGCCCTCAGTAACTTTCCAAACTTCTTCCATAGGTTCCCACCAATATCATTTAGCCAACCATTCAAATTTAAATCTAAAACTAAATTTCAAACTATCAAAATTTCTTCATACATTTTCTAACTCCCTAAATTTCTGAAAAATTTCGCCAGGATCTCCTTTGCGCGGCTAGCTCGGTACAACTACAAAATGCCTCTACGGGCCTTCATATTTCAGCAAGAAAACAAAAGGCCAAGTGGTTAGACCAGAAAATCATCAAATTTCATACAAAAATTTAAACACGTGCCTCTATGTTGTCTAATTCAAATTTGTCTTTGAAAATCAAAACATCCATTTATCCTTTGCCAGTAGATACATGTATATCCTACTAAGCTATAATATCCAATTACAGATTTCAAAAATCATTTTATACATTTCTTTACAATAGTTAATATCTATTTCACTCAAGCCCGTACGATGTGCATATACCATCCATACGCAATATCAAATTCGGTTGCTCGATCGATCACACCATTTCATTTCCAAACTAGTATCGTCCCATCGACATTCTAGTGCGGACTAAGATCTGGTTTCTTGATCAGAAACTGTCATTCTCCTTGCATAGCCACAAACTATGATAGAGAATTTCCAGAATCATTCAAAAATCCATATCTAGGGTCCGCCGTTGAAAATCGAGTGAAAAATCCCAACTCGGATCGATATAACTATCTTGAAATTCAATGCTCAAATCTGGATCGAATCGTTATGCGAATAAAATAATATACGCATATCCTACGTATATTTGCCCCAATTGATTTTTAGCTATATCAATTCTCTTTTATTCACATTCATTTTGATTTCCATTCACTTATTCACAATTATCCTTTCACACACCATTATTACCTTCATTCGAATACTAACTTAGCATATTTCCAATACCAAATTCAGTTAAGAACTTTCACCCTTAACTTTTCTTAAGTTTAATATAAGTACTTTATATACTCTTATATTATTACTTTCACTTTACCACTTTGTTTTTTATCTACATTTGATCAAATTGGATTCCAATTCCCTAAAGATTTGATTTGCTTCAATTTAAAAATTAATTTTCCATCTCCACACTTTTTCCCCATTTTCATCTAGATTTTCATTTTCAGTTCTACTTGAATTTGATTCATCTTCAAACTCTGAATATTGAATTTTATCAACTAACTTCCTTTCACAATTGGTTCATATCATTATTTAAATTAGTTCCACTTGCTAATTTATTTTAAATCACAAATAATTTCTTGTTCCCAAACTTTATAATTTTAGTTCACTTCGAATTAATTATATAACTTCACTTTATTTTACACATTTTAAATTAAATATTATCCAGTATACAATTCCAATTCATATGCTTACCTTCTTGAATCAATTAGTTTACTCACTAATTTATTTCAGTACTTTATTTTATTTAGTCAAATCTTGACAACTTCTATTGCACATAGTTTAAACTAATTCCCAATATTCAGTTTCAATTCTATTTCTTACAAATGCAAATTCATTTGTATATCCAAAAAAAAATTTCCATTCCATTTACCAACCTTCTTTAATTGGCTTATCTTTCTAACTTTATTCTCTAGTCATATTTACCTTTATTTGACCCTTCCAAGTTGAATCTTAATCCAAAAATATCAAAATTTAAATTAAAAGTTTATTTCTAAAATTTTACTTCTTTAGTTCCTTCGAATAGATTTACAATTCACTTTTCTTCTCACAATTTAAATTGATTCCATTATTCAACTTAAATTCTAGTTCCATTATCTACAAATTTAAATAAATTTATTCTCCCATAAATTTACTACCAATAAAATAAATTTTTTACTTTTATTTACTAGATTCAATTACATAACATTTTTATCCAAATTTTTAACTTCTATAAGCTTTCCGGCTTATTTATATTCCAACTCAATTTTTATAAGATTCCAGAGTCTTTTTTAAACAATTACTCAATATTTCAAAATCATCTTTGAAATCAGTTATATCCAAAATCCTATGGAAAATTCAATTATCTCTTGAAATTTCAAAACCAAACCCAGTTTTTGCAAACACTTCAATTCAAAATCTTCACGCAGCGATTTCTCCCTTGGAAACTCGAAAACAAACATCGTTGATGCTGTAGTCATCACCGAATTTATTTCCCAACGATCGAAAGAGTTTAATGCTTTTATCTCTTTAAAGCCCCTTTAAATATTTTTAAATTCCAAATCTCATCAGATTTCAAATCCAATTCGAAATATTTCTCAAATACTATCACCATTATTTCTCCAAAGCTTTTGAAATCCATTTTCAAACACAAAGGAATTTTAAACTTTTTCCAAAATTCCAAATCCATCCAATACATATTCAAACATCAATCTTGAATTTTTATCTAAATTTCAATTATAAATCACATTCATAATTTATATTTCAAATTCCATTCTATTAGTGAATTTATTTCCTTAACCTTTGATTATTATCTTAACTTCTTATTCAATTTCACACTTAAATGATAATAATTAAATATTATCACTCCTAACAACCAAACAACCATATATAACTATAATAATTTTTTTAAAAATTATAACTTTTAGATACAAAAATAATTTGGGTAAAATTATTTCATTTACCCTATTTTAAAACAATACTGTGTCGGTTTATCTTTTTTAAAGTTTAGAAACTCCTATCGACGACATGGCATCCCACATATCGACCAGAATCTATAAACACTCAACCGATAAGTCAACACAATATAAAAACAATTTTTATATTCACTAACTAATACGTGCTCATACTATTAATACTCTCAAACTCATTCTAGAGTACTACGTACTCTATTCTAATGAGTAATCCCCACTAGAGCCAAGGTTCTCTCTTAACCTTCAGCTCTGATACCAGTCTCTAACAGCCTGATTTTTCGACGTTCGATAATCGACATCAATACGACCACTATATCAAATGCCGAACAATCGAATGCCGGAAAATCGAACCATTAGGGTTAAAGAAGAAGAAGATAGAATAAGAGAAAACAAAAATAGAATCTTACCATCGTAGCGGAATAAAATCTAAAAGATAATATCTAATCTTTACACAAAAGAAACTATACCTGTTTTATACATACATCATCAGAATACAACATCAACTTTCAATACAATCAACAACGCAATTCAGGATGATTATAAAATCTCGTCCTTCCAAAGCTGAATACACAGCGGAATATATATCGAATACGATACGTCTCGCCATCCAGCTTGTCTCTTGAGCTCCATAGTAGTCCATCTAGAATCTGTACTTTATAATACTCGGTCTGACCCGAGCATCATAGTTAAATAACACCCGAGTCAGTCTGAAAAACCAGCATGAGAAAACACACCCAATTAGATTATTAAAGTTTTCAAAATCATTTGAAATCATAGGTATCTCGTAAGACCACGCCACAAATAAATATGTCGGGTTTTTACGTTATGGTAACCAAAACATTTCTTATAAAATCCTCTGATATTAAAATAGTGTCTATATACAAATACTTATTCAAATAGCCGAAATTGTTACATTATTTCCAGCTACTAGCCACGAAGTGGGTTCTACAAACAAAAACCATAAAGTCACGTAGGGAGAATGGATTTCCAACAATGGCAGGGATACTGGGGTACCGCCCGTCACAGTACGTGGTCTAGATCACCGTGCCAAGGATCCACCCTGATCCCCTGCATTAAAAGACTGAAGCTACCCCTTACTGGATAGTTTGAATAAGATCACCCCGCGGTTGGGATCAACAACCTCCCACAGCTGAAATAAAAGGGACCTCTAGACAGGATTGATCTTACCCAAATTGGTTGCTAGCCACTTAGCCTTGTGTGCACCTCCCTTTTTTTGCCGTTCCCATTTGATAAGGCTCGAAGCTATGTGTTACCTTTTTAGCACACATTCGCTTTGAATGCTCATCATCCTTCTAATGATGTTCAGAAAGCATTCGTCCATACAAGTCTGTTCCGGGTTCGAACGGAACCGAAGGCGCTACTCCTACTACATCCATTTTGGAATCACCCTTAGGATTATTAGCGATTAGCCCTTGCACTTCACTACTCCATCTTTGACTTCAAGCTCTTGTCTTCCTCACGAAAACGTTCAAACCAGATCGAAGTGGTTTTCAAAAAATTAATCTCGATCCCGGTCTCTTCAAAATGATCAACGCATTGGCCAATATTGGTAGTCGGTTATTTAACTATCAAATAACATTCACAAACAACCATCAGACATTAATAATTTCCTAAATTATTTATTAACCTCAAAATATCTTCGCAAGATATATTTCCACTTTTCAACTCTTTGAAAATAGTTTCAAACCATCCTTCTCTCACGGAATAAATTTCCCAAATATTTATTTATTTCCACTGAAAACAACCAATTCCAAATACTTTAGATTTTAAAACAATTTAAATCACTTTCTTCTAAATTATACTTTAAAACATTTAAATTAAAATACTTAAACGCTTTATCCAAAATATATACTTTAAAAATATTTAAAATAAAACTACTTTATAAAATATAAAGCTAATTTTTAAAATAAAAGTTAAGCCAGACTAAATTTGAAATAATAGTTACGAAATTCTATACAAGTTTTCAAATAAAACTTTATCCAAACTATCTTCAAAATAAAACTATTTTATAAAATATAAATATTAATAATTATCTTTAAAATCATAATACTAGTCAAACCTTTCAAATAATTACTATTATATTTAATTTGTTAAATGTTTACTTTTAAAATTTTACAACTTAATTAATAATTGTTTTTAAACATTTCTTTAAACAAACTTTAAAACATATAACTTATACTAAAAATTTGCTTTGAAAATGTACTTGGATTTTGAGGGAAATACACTTTCCTTTCACATCTTTAAAAATAAACCCCTATTATTTTTAAATTAAATACCCATTCCTTTATAAATTCCCTCCGTGAATTTATAATTCCAAATATCCACTGATATCTTATTTCAGTTTATAAACCCAGTTTATAAATTCCATAGTCTCAACTTCCTTTTTAAAAGAAATGGTTTCAAACACATAATCAATTTTCAAATTGATTTTCAAAATTAACTCCATTTTAAAAATAAATTTCTTTACTTATCCAAATTTATTTCGAACTCATTAATTTCAGATTTAACTTCTTTATCATGATTTAAAACCTTATTTAAACTAAAATACAAATTTCAAAGTTTCTAAATTTCTTCTTTATTTTTTCCAAACAAAATTAAACTTTTAATTTTAAAAATAAATTCTTTACTCCTTTTAAATATTATCGCTTGAATTCATTTATTAAAAATATCTCTTTTCCCATACTTTGGATTTATTTGTTACAAATTTAAAATCAACTTTCATTCTTCCAAATTCCTTATAATTATTTTATTTCAAATTACCTTTTCATTTACTTTAAAAATCAAACTTCATATATATTTCAATTCTCAAAATTCCAATATACATATAACCAAGCCAAAGTATTCAATAAATTCCAATTCCCAATATGATCAATATAATTTATCATAGATTATCACATAATCATATCGTTGAATATGTAAAATAAATTCAAACGTTTTAAGGAATCCATTTGGATCCCTCCAACCTGTTTTTCCTTGCATCCATAGATGTTAGCACAATATAATAATACCAATTCCACTTCGAAGTGAAATATCGCGGTATATGGGGTTATATTATCTCATTCGCTATTGTGCGGCGCATAGGGTCTCATCTACTATATAATGTGGGAAATCAATCACTCCAATATATATACTACTATATATAATATACCGCATCCAATCGATTCAATCATTCAACCAAAATTTAAATTTAAATAAAACCCGGTTGCGTGAGATTAACTCACCTTAGACTATGCATGCAACCCATTCCCAATCTGACTTGCTTCTTTCAGATTTTGACCTTGTATAAACATTAGATGATTTATTAATATTCAAATTAATCGAACAATTAATTTTCCATTTAATATTTTTAATTTAAACTAATGATAGCTAAATAATTAAATAAGTTTACTTAATCAAATTAATCACTAAAACACATTATCAAAAATAACAAGTTGATTATAAAAAATTGTGTATATCTATTTCCTTTTGAAGTTATATACTTATAAAAATAACTATATAGGTTTTATTTAAAACTTCTATATTTTCCAAACTTCGTGTGTGTGTGTGTGTCTATATATATATTTCTGTAAAATAAAAAAAATTCTAACCTTTGTACATATACTTAAAAAATAAAAACTACCTGACAGCAACATCCCTATAGAACAAGACTTCGGTGACACGCCTCCCATCAAACCCTAGCTCAAAGGCTCAGCACCTCAAGTTGCGAAGCCCGTCGCGACCCCTCCAATCCCAATCAAAATGAACTCTTTCCTAGCTCACCCACGAAGGCATCGCCAAAGCAGACCAACGACTCCTTAAGTCCGCCTCCATCGCGTGACACCCTAAAGTCGCGAGCCCCCCAGAGCATGCACGCTTCACGATGCTTCCCCCAACGCCGCACGAACACGGTCAACGCCCACGACTTCCCATATAAGCACCTCCAACCCACGATGCCATCAGCAGGCCTCGTGCACTCCAGCCTCGTGAATCGAAACACGAGCAAATTGATGATTTTTATTATTATTATCAAGAAAGGATTCGATTAGAAGAGGGCATTTTAATTTGAGTCTGCCATACTTGATTTCGAACGAAAATCGTTCGCCCCCTTTTTTGATTCGTATATTTTTTTAGCTCTTTGTTCGATGATTTCTACTTTGTGGAAAGAAAAAAAGAACGAGATATGTTTTCGTCCATCATTTTTTTCAACGCATATCTTCACTGAAGACACGGGCTTTAAATTATGCTATGTGTTTGTAGGCCTGCCAAGTATTATATTATTTATTTCTAGAATTTAAATTCAAATTTGAATTATCTCGATTTTCGCAACTAACAATCTTAATCTCCTGTCGAGGCATGCCATTAGGCGTTTATAATGTTAAACCCCTATATGGAACGCAATGGAAAAGGTTTCGATCCCTAATTCGATTATATGAAGAAGATAGCCTTTTGAACACAGTTTTTTATTAAATTTTCAATATACATTCCAACGCGTTTATCTACCGTATGGCCAAATGATCACTTCAAACACTACGAAAAATGAAATCCAATAATAATACACCTTTATGGATCCAATGGAATAGGTTTCGTCAAATTCCAAGACTGTGCCTCGGAAGGCTATTTTTATATATCGATTAAAACAATATAAATTCAAAAATGAACAAATCACTTTCGAATTCAATTTTAAAAGTTCAATTTCCTTCAGTATTGTTAATACAAATATTCTAAGCCAACAAATTATTTTTAACAAGCCTGGAACTCCCGATTCAATAACTTCCAGTTATTAATTCAATATTTACAACATCTAATAAATAGCGATATTTGAAATTCAAGTTAAACTATAATTCAAATATTTAAAATCGATTAAGTATTTCAATTTCAAATATCCAAAAATTTCGGATCGTTGCACTATTCCTCGGGCATTGACGATAAACCAATGGAATTTTCCAGATGCAACCCCAAAGTGACATTTCAACGGGTTGAGCTTCATCATATATTCTCGAAGGATGTTAAATATTAGCTTCAGGTCTCTGATATGATCGGTGGAGAATCGCGACTTCACTAGCATGTTGTCCATGTATACCTCCATGGTTTTTTCGATCTGGTTAGCGAAAATTCAATTAACTAGTCGTTTGTAAGTTACCCCGGCGTTCTTCAGTCCAAAAGCTATGACTTTATAGTAGTGAAGTACCATATCGGTCACGAATCTGGTATGCTCCTGGTCTGGTAATTGAATGGGTATCTGCTTGTAGCTAGAATATGCATCCATGAAGGACAAGAGTTCATGTTCATCTGTTGAAACGACGAGTTGATCGATTCGAGGAAGTGGAAAACTATCTTTACGGCAAGTTTTATTCAAGTCTAAGTAGTCAACACATGTTCTCCATTTTCCGTTTCGCTTTCGGACAAGTACAGGATTGGACACCCATTATGGGTATGAAGCATCTTAAATAAATTCGTTCAATTTAAGCTTATCTACCTCTTCTTTCAAAGCGACAAATCTCTCTGGATCCTTACCACACCTTTTCTGTATGACAGCGACGTGCCGCTAGTCAATATTCATTGTGTAGCTCACGATGTCCAAAGACATTCCATATATGTCTGAATGTGCCCAAGCAAACACGTCAAGGTTTGCCCAGAGAAATTCAACCAATTCCTCTTTCATTTGTTGGCTTAACTGAGATTCAATCCTTATCATTTAAGAATCGTCGTTATCATCGATCGGGACATCGATCGTCGGCTCGGCCGGAGAAGCTTGACTAGCTTTACTTTCATCTTCACTTTTGGTATCTCTCGAGTTAAGATCCCTTGGAAATTGGTTATGGTGCCCGGGCCTAGGCCCAGGCGTCAATTGTCAATTCTCAACAAAGAGGATGCAGAGATATTCCTCTACGCCTTTTCCGTTTTCCTTTCATTGCGCCTCTCGTAGCTCAGCAACATAACAAGCTCGCCTAGTAGCTTGGTCTCTCTGAACGACTCCGACTCCGTTGTTAGTAGGCAATTTTAGGGTTAAATACCAAGGGGCAATTACAGCCCTAAATTCAGCTAGGGTCGATCAGTCTAAGAAAGCATTGTATGGCGAGTCTATGTCTAACACAAAAAACTGTAGCATCCGGACTCTCAGGCGTTCTCCTATTGCCAACTCCACTAGCAGTTCAACCACTCCAGTGGGTATAGTTGCACCCCCGTTGAAGCCATGAATGCGAAACAGACAAGGCTTAAAATCTTTAGTTTCCATTTTCATCTGGTCATAGGCTCGCTTAAACAATATATTCACAGAACTTTCACTGTCTACCATGATACTCTTCATCCAAGCAGGACCTACTTGAGCTGATATGATAAGTGGATCGATGGTTGGGGCTTCAACTCTATCGACACCTCTGTCTCGAAAGACGATGTCGTCATTCATCGTCTTCTGTTGCTTGGTCGGAGCCCCATCTTCCAAACTACTGCAACATTCGAAGCTTGCATGCTTAACAGAGTGGCATACGACTCCATTTCCTTCTAGCTTCGGTCTTCTGGATAAGGACCACTACTAACAGTATTTATCACCAACCTCCTATCGGTACGAGCAGGTTCCTCTAGTATCACCTGATTCGGTACACGGTTCTGATTTGATGTGCGTGCAACTCCAGACTACGATGCCCATGTAAACTCCTCCAATTTTCTCTCACATACCAACTTCTCAATGAAATCCTGCAAATGAAGGCACTCATTCGTGTTGTGGCTATAGCTTTCGTGGAATCTACAAAACTTCCCCATCTTAATCTATTTCTTCGAAGACTGTTGTGGAGCAGGTTTCTTATACTGAATAGTATTGCAGGTCTGTAGATACTCATTCTCTAATGATGTATTCAAAGGAGTATAATTATCAAACATAGGAGCCATACGTCGTGGACCACGATTTTGATCTCGTTTCCCATTTTGATTTCCATTGCCTTTCTGTTGATTTTTTATATTCTATATGATCAATTGCACTTTTTCAAACTCTCCCCGGTTTGTTTAACAGCAACATTGCTCTGAATCCCTTCCAGACTTGGCCCTGCGTCATCCTTTTTCCTAGTCTGTTTCGCATCCTCCTTTCTAAAGAATTGGGCTGCCTTGGAATAGAAACGATCCATTGACGCAGGGGATTTCCTGGCCAACCAGTTGCCGAACTCAGAATTGAAATCAATCCCCTTAGCCAATGCCATTAGAATAGCGTTATCATTGGGATTGCCAATCTCAGCGCATGTAGCATGAAATCTTTCCAAATAACATCTAAGTGTCTCTCCAGAAGCTTGAGTGACAATAGACAAAGTATTAACATCCTTCGGCCTTGTTACACGCATGCGGAACTGCTCAACAAACTTTGTCGCCAATTGATCAAAACACGAGATAGATCAAGGTGGTAAATGGGTGAACCACATAGTCGCTATGCCCCTAGCGAGATCGAGAAACTTCGGCACTTAACTGTATCATCAGCTCGTGTAACATTCATTAACCACTTATATTTTGATTAGGATCGGAACTCCCTTCATAAACGGGTAAAGTCGACATACTGAATGGCCAAGGTGGTTCAGCATAGAGTGTCTAATCAGTAAAAGGAGTATGACTCTGGGAGATTCCCAGTCGTCATTGGTGAGACCTTGCTCTCGGATCATCTTACGGATCATCGTCGGGATGTCCGGCATTTGGACAATTTGAGCATCCTGGGCCAAGGTGTGGTTGGGTTCCACAATGCGAGGTTGGGTCGGTCACGGTCGACGATCCACGCCTCCTTAGTTCTAAGTTCTCTGGAACATATGGTTCAGGAGTATGTTCATGTTGGCGACGGTTCGGATCTGTCAGTTTCGGGCATCAACTCCCAATTCAGTAGCAGCGGTGGTAGTGCAGTTGTCTGTAACATGGTGAGAAACAGTACCTGCCCAGGATGAGGGTCTAGTCTGATAGCTGGTTGATAGGCCAACCCTTGTTTGCCCAATATTTAATATATGCTGATGTCCAATGGCTTGATTATAACTTTTGTCCGGCCGTGGACGTGTGGATCTATGATGGTAATCTGAAGAAGTTGAACTCTCAGTAGATGAATGGGAAGCCTGATCCCTCCTAGATCACCTTCACCTTTGATGTTTCACTTGGTTGGTCAGTTCCGCATTAGCGTGGAGCTGTTGAGTGAGCTGTTGGCGGCTCCGAGTAAGTTCTTGCATAAGCAGCTGAAACTCTTCCTTGGTGACAGGGCCCTGGGGGTCTAATGGTCCAACAACATTTGATCGGCAGGAGGTAGCTGTATGTGATTCTGCCTGTCCCGTGCTTCTGGATCAGCGGTAGTTGAAGTAGTCCTTGAGTTAACAATTGTAGGTAGCGAAGCTCTTTCCTAGACTTGATGCAAATCAGAATAGGATGGAAGAACTTTAAGCTTGAAATATGGATCTTCTTCTTAGATTTAGGCAGTCCAATATCGATAGTGGATCCAATGAGCAGGAGAAAATCTAGGTTTTCTAGGTGAAAACGCCAAAGTATTTGTACCAAAATTGGGCACAAAACTCTTCGGAAGTGTTCGAAGAGATGAAAGGAAGAAAATAAATGGAAAAAAAGGATTATCTAACAAAAATTCCATACAATAATTAAAAAAACAGCAGAAAAACACATTAATTTATAGTGGTTCGACGTATAGCCTACGTCCACTACGGAATAATTGACTTTTATTAACTTTTGCTTGCTGGTTACAACGAATTACAATAGTAAAAATCAAGTACAATAATGATTTCGGCAGAGTCTGGATGTAGAAGAGACAAAAGTCTCTTTTCAGTAGGTCCTGCGTGGCTATTTATAGGCGCAGGCTGCAAATATCTCACTCAGATTTCGGAAGACCTCTTTGCTCACATGGATAGGCCCACACGATCGATCCTATGCCGTCTGCACTCGATATGTGATCGATATGAACGAACTTCATATCGATCAATGTATCGTCCAATCAAGTCGAGATCGATCATGAACATTCTTGAGGATGTACGCAAGCTCCCTTGAAAATTTGGTAGCATTTGGACTCTTAGATTGTGAGTTATGATCGATGCAAGTTTAGATTTGTTTGTTGGCTGCCACATTGGTATCGATCCAAAGAACCACACTTTCTTCACTTCGTATCCATGTATTTCATACCGATGATGTGTCTCGACAATCCAGGGGAGATCCACTTTTTATGCCGTACGACCGAGTCATCCATTTATGTGTATTTCTTCATATCGCTTCTTTGCTTTACTTCGCATGGCTCTTCTAAATATTGCTTTGTATCGCTTATGTTTACTCGCTGCTTCGTATCGATAGGTAAGGTTCCATTCGTATCGATCCAGGTGGTGTTAATCTATATCGATGGCTTAAAGGTGCTTCATATCGATCAATCAAGTCATCATGGGTCCTAGGATTAGTGATATCCCGCATCAGTAGTACGTACACCCAACTGCTGGTAGCCTCAAAATGAAGGGCGGTCTTCCGTCGAGTGACTCTAATGACTTCGCATGTGACGACCCACCTTTTTGACCCATGGGAATGACACATAATACAACCTCGGTATTCATGTGTCATTTCCCAAGCATTCGAAAGATAAATTGTCTTCAGGTAAAATAAAGAACAGAACAAGACAGGATAGATAAACCTCACGTCGGGATGGTTACATATAATATAAAATGCATAGTACAAAAGGTTACTATTTATAAGGATTTATCATCAGAGTTATAAAAAATTACTACATCTAATTGATTTCCAGTTATACATTCCAAATTTTCATTTTTATGATATAAGACACATCTACATAATCATATAGCAGAAATAAATAACAAGATAACTAAGTGGCCGCCTTCTTGATCACCATCTTCAAAGAGCTCCAAAGAAAACCTGCTATTCTCGGACTACTCCGATGGCTCTTGGAAATATACTTTAGAACTCCGATGGCTCTTGGGAATTACCAAGCCAGACCCTGCTAACTATTACCAACTATCAGAGTATTTCACATCTCAATGCGCAACACCGAACCGAATCTAGAGTGGATGTGAAAATTACCTAATAGCTTGGCCCCCAGTTGCTCTTTGGTTTTAGTCATCTTCGACAAAGGATATCAAGGCTCAATAGAGCAACATATCGTCCTATAATGATGGTAACAAAGAAGTGAAATAATCGATAGCTAAGAAACCAACTATCGAGATATAAAACGGTTATATATGGAAATTAAGTCTTGTATACTTATCACAACTCATTGAATTCCACTTTGTACTATTTCTTGGTTAACAATAATACCATAGAAATCAAGATAGTGTTACCTCAAAGTCATGTATCATGATTATTCTTGACTTTAAAAATAGCGACGAGTCTACTTCTTCGATGTTTAGTGTTGAGTATACAAATAAATCGTTCATATATAAGTAAAGCGCATTATGGGAATTAATTTACTTCCATAAACGAATCAAATTTTTACTTTTAAAAACCCAAATTCATGTTTGGCCTCACATTACAAGTATTAGCTTTAAAATACTTTGTTAAAAGAGTTAACTAACTTTTAAACATCAATTTAAAAAGTATTTAATAACTTAAAACATCTTTATTACATTGACTAATCAACTTTAAACTACATCACACAATTTGATTTTTGAACTTCAAATGACTTTAGATAATAAAACGAGTAAACCACTTTAACACTTAAAAATCCAATTAATTAGTAAAATATAATTAATTAATTAAATGAATAATTAATTTCCTTACTTAGATGAATAATTAAGTAGAAACATCCTTGTTATTTTGATAAATTTACTTTGAAACTTCATAAATTAAGTTGGTTAATTAACTCCAGTAACTTTAATTAAAAAGGGTAAATCACCTTTAAAACATCATTAATTGAATTAATTAATAATACTTAAATATAATTAGTTAAATTAGTTAATTAATAATCAAATATCATTATTTTAAAATGATTAATCAATTAAAACCATCATTATGTAAAGATTAATTAAAGTTAAAACAAGTTGATTTCCTTTTAAAAGTCGTTAATTAAAAAGATTAATCGATTTTAAAACATCATTAACCAATTGATTAATTAACTTTTACCCATCATTTTCAAAAGATTAATTAGCCTTAAGCATCATTAAATAAAATGATTAATTAAATTTAAAACATCTTTAACTAAGTAATTAGTTAAATTTAAAGAACATCATTAATAAGTTAATTAGCTAATCTTAATCCTTATTAATTAAATAATTAATTTAATTAAATAATAGTTATTAAAATAATTAATTATTTTTGAAAACTTCATAAATCAAAATCTTGCTTGACTTATGAAACAGTTCCAAGCACGAAGGTGAAACCAAATGGTTTGAAAAGAAGTGATTTTCCAAAAGTGCCGATATAGTGACTATTGCTATACGTAGAGTTCGGCAAACAAGTTTATCGTATTATCAATGCAACCAAACATCACATGGCAATGGTTTAGTCATACATAAAACAAGCATTCGTTGGCAATAAATATGAACATGAATATAGTTTTAAAGCTTTGGTTAGAGTAAAATTTTACTTGCGAATAGGTTTGCTAGCTAACATTTACGTAACATGTTGCATCCATCACACATACACATTTCCAAATCAAACATGAAAAAATTCACATCATATACAAGCCAAGCAACAAATATATATCGTAATATAACTAAATAAAAATATTTTCCAAAAAAATTAAGAGTTTTACTCACCGAATGTTATCCAAACCTTTGCTAACTTAGGGTATGATCTAACACTTCCATTCTTAGGTTAAAAATGGAGTCTTGGACCCTTCATACACTAGGTAAGCTTGGAATTGAAATAAAAAGGAATTGAAACTTGTTTTGGTAAGGTGGAGTGACCTTGAATAATCATCGAACTCTCAAAAATAAAGTTGAAAATAGTTCATTTTACAACTGATTTTTAGACTATTTACTCTCGGATTTTGTAAAGTGGTCAAGAGAAAAAATTTATAAAAGTCTTTTCCATACAATTTCAAGAAAAGAATCACTCAATTACACTTAGTTCTGAAAATGATATGGTCAGAAGAGGAAGGACATTTTCGGACTTGAAATTCTTGGTCCGAAAATGCTCTGTAAAGAAATGAGCTTTGGAAATGGTTAAGCTCAAAATAAGAAGAAGTGGTACAAATAAAAGTTGTAGTCACTGGAATTTTCTACAGTATAAAAAAATGCTCAATTTGATTAATTTTTTAGAAAGATATGGCAGAAGTAAAAGAGGTGAAATTGTAGAAGTGAAAGGGGTATTTATAAACAATTGAAAGTGTAAATTACCAAAACACCTAATGTCGTTTACCCTCCACTACTCTCTCGCCACCTCATGTAGCCTCCTAAACCTCATGTCCTTCAGCCACCTTCTTGTTCCTCTCCCCTCTTTTCATGAGAAAACATGTTTAAACATGTTTTGTACTTAGTTGCCAAAATGTCAAATCATGTCTTTTAAAGCTTCTTTTAGTATAGACATGTTTATACTTAAGATACATACTATGTATAAACCAATACGTCCTAACTAATTTACATAACAATTTAAATGTTCTTTCAAATATAAACAAGGCTTGCAACATTTCAAACAACTTTTATGCGATGAAACGTCGAAAATTCGAAAAACAGTTTTAGGTCACATTTTCGATTTTTCTTCGAACTAAATATTTTTGTAAACTAATTTTGAAAAATATTTTATCTTCAATAATTATTATTTAGAAGGGTTTTTATTTTAATTATAAAAACCATTATTTGAATATTTAAAATTAATTAAATATTCAGAAATTAATATGGTGAAATTCCAAGTCATTACACTCCCCTCCTTCCCCCTTAAAAGAATTTCATCCTCAAAATTTACCACAATCCTATTCCAGAAAATAGACTATCCAAAAAGTATTTAACACATTAATTAGATGTAACTTACCCAGCAAAAACTAGTATGATATAAATCTATATGCAACCAAATTTGGAGAATATCCTGAAATAAAATACTATGAATCTAATCATATCAAAAGGTAAATTTAGGAATAAATATCCGAGTTCTTATATTCAAAAATTTATTTTAAAATTTCTTTAATAAGAAATATATTAAAGCCAAAACCAAAAATAACTAGGAGGGCGTCCTCTTTATAAAACATGTAAACTCTAGAATCAATAAAATATGGAGCATCTAGTGGTATTTGTAACACCCTGCATTAAGTTACAATTATATATGCAAATAATTTAATTAAGTTATAGGGGAAAAAAATTTTAAGGACAAATTATAATATATATTTGTCCAAAAGGACACGCGCATATAACTTTTACCGTAAGGACAAAGCCCAAAGCCCATAAATAAATTCAAACAAAACGAAGAACTCTGTCCATCTTCTTCCTCCTTCCTTACACTCCAACAATCGGTAATTTTGCTCGAACCAAAGAATTCACGTTAATTTTCCTCGACATAAAAAAATGGCACCGCAAACAAGAAATAAATCTACATCTCCAACAGAAACTCAGAAATCGAATGTAGATGAAGAACGACCACAACAATCGAAAGCTGAAGAAAACCTAACTAAGTCGACAGCGAATCAACAAAACCAAAATCGAAATGTCGACGAAGCAGATGCTCAAAAAGTAAATGCAGAGATAGAAGAGGAAAACCTTCCTTTAGCACAAACGATAGCGGCGGCACGAAAGAGAAAAAGCAACAAATTAAGGCTTCAAAAACCTACAGCAACAGAAGAACAAAACCAAAATAGAGAAAAAAGGACAAAGAAAAGAGAGGAAAAAATGACAGCAAGAACAAGCAAACCAGAAATAAGTGAAAGTATACCAAAGAAGGTAACTATTAATATAAAATCAAACACAACAAAATTAATATAGTTTTGTTATAGCAACATTGAAACACTAATAATTTCATTTTGTTAAATCTCAGCAAAAAGAATATAAAGAAGCTGTGGATCAAGAACCAGACGAAGAACAACTCAATTCGGTAAAATATAAAACATCATAACTTTATACCATAATGTATATTTCAAAAATACTACCTGTAAATCATTTGGTAAAAGAAAAGGCTAATAGGTATAACAAACTGATACTCAATTACTAGTATAATAGTCATTATAATTAAGCATAAATTGTTTGATAAAACAATAGTCAGTGACATTTGTTTCAAATATGATACAAACAAACAAATGATACCTACTAACTAAAACTGATATCTAATTACCAAAAAATAATACCTGGTTATATAAAAATGATACCTACTTGATACCTGATTACTGAAAACTGATACCTAATTAGTACCAACTGATACCTAGTAACAAATAATAATAGTGTTTATAATTAAGCGTAAATTGTTTGATTAAATAATAGTCAGTATCATTTAGTTGAAATATGAAACAGACAAAAACTGATACTTATTTACAAAAAACTGATACCTATTTACAAAACTTAATATCTATTTACAGAAAACTGATACCTAGTTACAAAAAACTGATACCTAGTTATAAAAAAATGATACCTACTTGGAAAAATTGACACCTGATTAGAGAAAACTGATACCTACTTAATACCAACTGATGCTTAGGTACTGCAAAACTGATACTTAGTTACTTCAAAATTGAAATTGTTGTATATTAGACAGAAGATATTTCACTACAACTAATACCTGAATCTATTGTTGTTTTAAAACATAAATTATTTCACAGATAACTTACTGTCTTTATTTTTATCTAATAGGATGATGATGATTTTGTTGATGCTCATCCAAAATACATAAAAGAAAGATCGGAAACAAAACAGCAATCTGAAGACAAAAAGCATGAAACAGCTTACCGATGTGGACTGCAGGCAATATTCAAAACGGTAAAACTGATAAAACAAAAAAATGCTCTATCAAAGAAGCAAATGGATATAATGAAGAGCACTCCTTTCTACAACTTTTTTAGAGTTTTCTTTGAAGAGAAAATTATGATGAAAGAATGCAAAAAGCATCAACACAATTTGGATTCTTTGTACAAATGCTACTCAGTTGTCGAAGATGCTTTCTTATTTTCCACAGAAAAGATGAAAGTTACAGCAACGGATATAAGTTTGATTTTTGGCCTACCACTAAAAGGAATTAACATTGAGCCAACTCAAAAAATGACAAACAAAACAATTCTAATGCAATGTAGAGAATTTGCAAACAGAAACTTCGGCAACAGCACTTATATAACAAGAAATGTTGTGGAAAAAAGAATAAAGCAAGAAGTTGCAAAAAAGAAAAAAGAGTATGAAGAAGACTTGCCAATGTTAATAGTAATTGAAATACTATTAACATTTTTCTTTCCAAACAACCAGCAACAAAAATTAAGATGGGGACTTCTTCCATACTTAATTAATGTAGAGACAATGCAATTAGTTTCTTGGCCACTGACGATAGAAAAGAATTTCAATAAATTTGTTAAGAAGTTCATTCATAATCCAAGAAATATGTCGGGATGCTCCATGCTTCCACTGGTAAGATTACTTATTAAAAAATTTATTAGTTATTTTTTTTAACAAACATATCTAATCAATTCTTTTAATGTTAACAGTATTGCATTTGTGAGAAACTGGATCTCATTCAACAAAGACAATATTATACTCCAGCCTTACCAAGATTTGCAAAATGGGATTTAAGGAAACTCAAAGACAAAGCAGTCAAAGCAGTTTTTGATAACGTGAAAGAGGGTGATGTAAGTAAAAATTCCATTTCATTTTATGTTAATCAATATGCTTTAACTATTATGCATAATAAAGTTTTATTGTCGATCATTTATCCTATAGCATAAAACTGATACTACAGTGATTAAAAAATGATATCATAGCAAAACATAGTAAATAGTATCAATAACAAAAAATAGAATGAGAAAAACTAATACAATATGTTTACTTGCTTGAAACAAATACTAATAGTATCATAAACTGAGACAAAAATGAAAAAACTGATAACAAATGATTACATGCTTGAAAATAAATGTGGATGTATTCCAAACTGATACTAGAATGCAAAAACTGATACCTTATAATTTCACAATTTATATTGATGCTACAATCCAATACCTGATACCATAATTGTACATATTAGAAACTGATAGTTATAGTATAAGAAACTGATACTAATATGATTATAAACTGATACTTATACTATAAGAAATTGATGCTAATATGATTGAACCTGATATTAATAGTATCAGAAAATAATCATAAATAAATATTTGTTTTATTGAATACAATTTTATTTTTTCATTACAGTAAAAATTCAATTATCATTGCAAATTGATATCATAGCTTAAAAATGAAACAAATTTTCCAATACCAATTTTCTAGGTGAAAGAAATCACAAATCTCAGCCCATATGAAGAAAGTCTACTTCAAACAGAGACTGTTCAACACAAATTTCCCAAAATTCAAAAACAAAAGCATGGAAAGAAAAGAAAGTTTGAAGAAACCACAGAAACTGCACATTCATTTGAGGAAGATGTAAGCATCAGGATATTCCAAATGCATATAAAAGATTTGGAAGAAGAAACAAAGAAAACAAAAAAAGAATTAGAAGTGGAAAAAAAGAAAAGAATTAAAGAAGAGCAAGAAGTTTTCAGGTTGAAAGAAGAGTTGAAAGAAATAAAGTTGAAACTGAAAGAAAATGAAGAGAAAACATCATAGGCTGAAAACAACAACAATAAAGTTGAAGATGTTTTGAATGACAGTGAAGAAAATGGTGAAAATAAAAAGGAAAGTTTCAACCTACAAAGCAACATTTTACAAAATGAACTAGATGAAGATACTATTGTACAAATGGAAATAGAAAAAAATGAAGAAAAAGCTGAAGAGAGTGTAAAAAAAACAGCAGATAAAACAGAACAAATGAACAAACAAATGCCAATCGAAATAGAAACTAAATTGGGTAAAAAAACAAGCAGTGAAGAAAGACAATGTGAACATGAAGAAGAAAAACAAACTCCAACTGAAGTACACCAAAAAGAAGAGTTGGAAAAAGAAAGTGAAGTGCAGGGAGACAGATCAGAAGATACTCAAACTCTTCAACAGGATACAGACGAAAAAAACAAAAGTATACCGTATGTCGCTTCAGTGCTTGACTTTACCCCTCCATCCTTCAAGCTTTACGACACACAAGACTTTGAAAGCGAAAAAACTAAAAAAAAGATGCAGAAGAACATGGGCAAACATCTGTTAGAAAAGGGAAACAAAAAGTGATAAAATCAACTGACAAAAAAATCAAAGCAACACAAAAAGGGACAGCTTCCTATATTCAAAGATTAAAGGCAAGAACAAGAGTGAAAAAGCAACGTGATAGCTTTGAATATGGGATGAAACAAAAGAAAGTTGCAAATAAGCAAAAACAGAAACCTGGAAAAAAAGAAAATGTTGAAAACCAAAATGACCAAGACAATAGTCCAAAGCCACTTGCAGTAATAGTGCTAACACTTTACGAGATAGGGCTTGGTCATTGCAAATGTTTGATCTACCTCAACGTTGAGCAACAAAATGTGATCAAAAATTTCTTTTCATTAACAACATCATCACAGAAGTAAGTGTTCAAATATGTATATTAATTTTAAATATGAAATTAAGTTTATCTAACATATACAAATTGTTGTTATCAAAATAGTGTAGTGGCATGGGAAGACAATGACACAATCAGAGGAGGTTGTGTCATAACAAAGAATGCAATAAAACTTCTACTAGAAGGAGGCGAAACAGACGGGCAGGTACATAATAATTTTTTTTCTTTACATCAAAACTGATACCAAAAAGCACAACATGCTTAAATTGACCTTATGCTTTATTATTTTTATACTTATCAACATACACACCAACTACTAAGAGTAATGAAACTATTAACAATTTAATATAGCCCCACCAATAAAAAAAGTATACTATTCTGATTTTAATACAGATTATAGATTGGTACATTTCAAAATGTGGAATAGAAGACCACAGCTATGCTTTCACAACAACAATGACGGTAAATAAAACTTTAATATTCAAATACATAATAATTGCTTCATTTATTATATCATAACTTATTTTCATATTAAACAGAAAGCAATTGTCTGTGATATGAAGAGTGTGAAGAAAAGTCTCATTCTCCCTATGCTAGAATCTATTGTACACGACAAATTTACTGAAAGTATATATTTTCCGTTGCATTGTGGTAACCACTGGACATTAGTAACTTTAACATACCCAACAATGCAATGGTGCCACATTGATTCTAACCGCCCAAGAAGATCAAACGAAAGAAACAATTCAAGTTTAAAGGAGGCTATAAAATTGGTATGAGATTTATCTTTCTTTTAAAAAAATACTTATCACCGTGAATATGAGCTAAATTTTTAATATATTACCTGTTTTAGAGAAATGAAATAGAGGAAATGCTCCAAGAAATCTGGAAAAGCAATGACATAAAAGACATGGCAGTGAAACCAGATGAAATACATCAGATAAAGTGTGCACAGCAGGGAGCAGACACGTGAGGTTTTTTTCCATTATAATAAATGTTTTTGCATCATAATTTTCAATACATAATTCTAGACATCATTATATACCGTTTTTATTTAATTGAATTTGATTTGTAATAAAAATATTGAGAATTATTATCTCTCAATACAATAAACTTTAAATACAAATAAACATTTACTACAGGAAGAAAACTGATACCTACATAACAAGAAACTGATACCTACAGAAATAAAACTGACACCTACAAAAAATAAACTGATACCTACAGAAATAAATACACGGTGTACTAGTACAACTGCTAAATATTTTAATTCAAAACATACTGTATTGTTGTACAATTATCTCTAAAATTCAAATTTTTGTACTAATTATAAACCTATTAATAAAGCAGATGAAAATTAATACTAATATTACATCTTGGTTTAAACAGGCTTGACTGTGGAATTTTTGTAATGATATTCATCATTTCGCTGAACAGAAGCAGGATACTAATTAAAATTGAAAAGAAAGATATATTATCAACAAGAGCAAGAATTGCACATGCAATATTAACAGACGATGAACACTGCTGGAGTCTGTCAAAATACATGTCAAGCCTAGATGAACAAGGAAAAGAAAGGAAATGAGTTCACATTGCATTATTTCACAATTAAATTTGATTCCTGTGACGTAATGTTGTTATGTTCAAATGTATAGCTGTGAATTAATGATGTTCTGTTGTAATTTCACACTTATGAAGTAATGTTGTTCTGTAAGCAAAACACTACTGCTTTTACTTCTAAAAACAATTCTAATCTCCTGGAATGACATGTTGTGGTGATGTTCTTTTCTTTTCCTGTTGTTTATATTATAACAAGATTAAATAATGTATGTTCTATCATCCAACTATGGATCCAACATAATATTATCAGTTTTATGATACAACTATCAGTTGTAAGATGATATTATCAAATTTCATGTAACATTACAATACAAAACAATAACTGGGAATCACTTCTTATGACTGATAAAATCAGTTTTGTTAAAACTTAAACTCAACAAACTGTATGCAACAAGAATTAGTTCAGGTATCAGGTTTTGCAAACACTATATATTATTATAATTATTAAGGACTACTGCTGTAAATTATAGCACATATTATAATACACAAAACTGATTCTAAAAACAAACAGAAACTGATATTAAAACTGTTTATATCCAATCATTGAAACATTATCTCCAACCAAATCAATTGATACCAAAACTGGAAAAGTGATACCAAAACTTAAAAAATGATACCAAAACTTAAAAAAACTGATACAGCTATAAACTGATAATATTTGGTACTGTAAAAATATGATACTATAAAAATGATACTGATACCAAAACTTCCACAAACAAACAACAGAAATCATACTGCAAAAACAAAAAACTGATACTATAATATATACTAAAATAGCTGAAATTATAATCAATTCCATAATATGCTATACTAAATACAAATTAATAACAAAAGGTTCAATTACTATAGACCACTGAAACAAGTCTCACATACACTTATTACTCTAAACAAATTAAAAATATAAAATCAAATCATATCCTCTTTGAAGCTTGACAATTCCGTTTATTATGACCAAATTGCTTGCACTCGCCACATCTGTTTTGCTTGTTATGAAAATATGAAAATCCTCCTTTGCGCTTCACTGAGGGTCTACCAGCACCACGTTTCTCCTTTGGTGGCTTGATAAGATCTTGTATGCTACCATCAACAGTAGGCCTATCATAATTTGGAATAGGATTTATAGCATTGACATAAGAACATCGATAAGCATCAACAGTGAAATAATTCTCGACAAAATCATATACAGACAACTTTGTCTTGTTCATGCACTTTATAGCATAAGCACAAGGAAATCCTGTAATTTTCCACTTGTTGCAACTACAAATGCGCTCCTTCAAATCGACAGAATGAGAGTTTGGAGATTTCACTTCAAAAGCAAAATCAGAAGATTTATATACATCCCATCCAAACCCTTCTTCAATCAATTCATTTAAACGTAACTCCATAGAAGGACATAGACTTGTTCTCCCCAAACGACATTCTTCTCTTCTTCTAGCCATTTGTTCCATAATCTTAATACGAATACCATCTAAACACAAAGTAATAGGCAATGCTCGTTCATTTAAAATCCAACTGTTAAAACTTTCTGCAACATTGGAAATATATTCACCATAACGTTTCCCTGGAAAAATAAATCCACCCACTTATCAAATGGCTTATCCTTTAAAAAATTAACACCAGCAATACCACCAATTTGACAAAACTTAGAATATGCTCCTTCAAATTCATATAGATTTGAAGCTCTAGAACACATTTTGAATAAATCAACAATAGACACATTTGCATTTTTGGCTTTCACTGTAGAAAGAAGATTTTGTTCCATATGCAAGTAGCAATAACTGTGATAATCTGAAGGAAAAATATCACGAACACCTGCAAGCAAACCTTGGTGGCGATCGGACAAAAAAACTAAAGTACGCTCTTCTTGAAGCATTTGTTTTAAATGTTTCAAAAACCATGTCCAGTTATCCACATTTTCAACAGAAACTACACTCATAGCTAAAGGGAAGAAACCTGCAAACGAAAAAATAATTAGTAAAAAATAAAATAAAAATAACTACAACCATAAATATAAAACAATAAAACTGATACTAACAGTAACAAAACTGATACCTAAAACTTGGTATGACCATTATAAAAATATTGATAAGCACAACATTATGCACATTAATCTTCATTATAAAACAACAAAGAAACAAAAAATGACATATTTCGATACAAAACAAATTCCAATACTACATAACTATAAATGATACCATATATGAACTAAGTGAAACTGATACTAATTATATACAAAAAATGATACTAATCTCCTGTTTAGCAGTATGAACATATTATACGAAATACACACTTACAATTTAATTCAATGAAAATTCTGATACTAGAAACTTGCTACTTATAAACTACATTTCTTAAAACTGATACCAACAGAATACAAATTATGATAAAAAATGTACATTAATAATTATGGCAAGTATTATAATCTCAATACAAACAAATCAAGTTTGAAAACAAACACATACCTTGATCACCATTTTTTGCAGTAGCACCCATCAATACACCAGGACGTCCCTTCAAGTGAGTAGCTCTAAGAATATCATAGGACGACAAGACTTGAAACCAAGTAAACAAGCGCCAAAAGCAATAACCACCCTTTGAAATTCATTACTACAAGGATCAACATCCATATCAACATAACTCTCTGGATTAGATTTCTTCACTGCTTCCAAATACCAACTCAAATCATTATAAGACAAAGCATCATTACCGTGCAACTCCATCAATGCAAGTTGTTTCCCATGATAAGCATAACCATAAGACAACTGAAAATTGTATTTTCTTTTAAAATCAAGTATAATATCCTTAGGCTTTTTACTTGGACAATCGCGGATCTCATCAATAATCATCGATTTAACAAAAGAATTAGATATATGTGGATTATTCACATGTCTAAGACCAGCCCCACAAGAATGATCAGGAACCAAATTTCTGATAAAGAACCTTTTCAATTCTCCAGAATCACAGGAAGCATGGACTTTGAAAAGACAACCATCCTTATATGAAGAGCAAATTACAGTAACTCTTGTAGCACAATTCTTTAAAAATACTAATTCATACCCCGTTTGAATTTGATATGCCATCAAGAACTCTCTAAAATGTTCAGCGCCTCCGAAACAAAAACCAACAAAATTGAAAATGCTTAATGTCGACCCTCTCCTCAACATATCTTTTAAATAACTTTTACCATTAACAACAACATTGGAACAGACAGAGACAAGAGAAGATGAAGAAGCAGAAACATAGGATGAACTTGAAATACAAGCACCATCAACAACTTCCAATTCACAACCCTTAACCTTAACAGTAAAACCAAAGAAAGAACTTTTCTTGTGTAATTGAAAAAAAAGTATGCTCTGAATATCAGAATCAGTGTCAACCATAATAACTTTGCCCTCAAGTACATAAGAAATCTGAATGCAAGAAGGAGTTAATTGAGACCAATATCGGCATATCTCATTCTTCAAATCGAACAAAGAGCAAGCGATACACAATCGAGTGCTTAAAGTATTATTATTCATCACAAACAAACGAAGAAGGCTGTTATCCCCACTTCCAAAAAATAAATAAACAATAAACGGTAGTAAAAATATATACGATTTAGAACAGTAATTATTCAATTTTACAAAATTGATACCTACCGTAGATAAAACTGATACCTAGAAACTGATTAAAAAAAATGATACTAAGAAAATATAAAAATGATACCTAGAAACTGAACCTAAAATACAGTAGTTTTCCACTCAATCACAAATTGATATACAACCCAACCAACGACACTTCTCCAATCATCCCAACATTAATGCAAGAAAATGCAAAATAAATCAAATGAAAAGTAACTACAAAACAACACTACATAAAGAAACGAGTATAACAATAAAAACCTGCTGGTACTTCCACGATCATCCATCGACGAATGAAAAAACAAAGAGAAGAACAACACTGCACATCATTCATAATAATAAACACAATTATAAATCACGAACAATTTTATTTATCTCGAATAGAAAAAAATCAAAAAAACAGATTGATATAAGCATACCTGAGAAAAACGAGATCACCGTACAGATATGAAAAGAACGAGATCAACAAAAGCACGGAAGAAGAAAAAAATAATCGTTGAAGTGGACGAAATTGAAATAAAGGAATAACGTTGATTGATATTACAATTAGGAGAAAGATAGTTGATCGCGACTCAAAATTTGGATCGAACGAAGAAGAAGAATAAGCGCGCGAGAATTGGGCCGCTAAACTAAAAACGCTAAGTGTCCTTTAAAGAAAAATATTTATGGGCCGTCCTTCATAAAAAAAAGCCCCAAAATGTGTCCTTGAATAAAATTTCCTGTTAAGTTATATACGTTTAAAATTTTAAAACAAATAAATGTTTGTAAATGGGGAAACTAATTAATATTACTTGGAATACATATATATTTGTGTAACAAATAAATTAGAGAGAGAAATTATATAAAATCAATTAATAGAGAAGTTTAATTGACGGTGTGTGTTTAAACGGGAAATTAATATCTAATTAATTAGTAGATGTGATTAATTGACAGGAAATGAAAAGAAAGGGAGCATATATTGTAGCAACTAATTGATATATTTAGAAACATATATGTTAGTGCTAGAGAATAAAATGGAGGAAGAGTAATTTATGCAAGTAATCAATTCTCAATTAATAAATATAAAGACTTATGGTAACATATATAATTAAGATTGTGATTCAAAATTCAATTGTAGAATATATACAAGAAATATTATGAACATAAAATAAATTAATATGCATATATGTGACGAATTTATATGGTGTTGATTGGCATATTAATTTGGTAGGAAATCACAGTGCAGGCCGGGATTAATTGGATAGTAAATTAATTCTAGGTATATGTGAAATCTATTAATTAGGTACTTAATAGGAGACTCTTATTTAAAAGGAACATCATATTTAAAAATATATGTTTCCATAGATTGCGTGAGAGAAGGGGAAAGTGATTAATTAAAAGATTGTTGGAGAATCAATTTGAAATATATAAAATGCAGAAGAAAACATGTTAATTAATGTCCATAGACTGAGTGTACGCTTTAGATTTTAAGATTTTATATCTAATGGTTAGCATTGATTTGAACTGCTACAAAAATAAGTGCAGAGCCTCATTTTTATTCTCATTATTTTTTCTTTCCTACAGAAGCTCTGCCATTTTTCTATCTCTTCTACACTTTCTTAATAACAAAATTTAAGATCTAATTCACATGAATTTAAATCTAAATAGAAAGAGAACATAATTAATTAGGGAATTAGGAATTGGTTCAAATCAGAAGGCTATGTCAAAGGTAAAACCCTAGATCTGGGTTTTATTTGATATTTCTAATCCAAATCACTTCCCTTTCTCATTCAAATATTATAGATCTATAAATATATCATTTGTAATTCCAAATCGGGATTACATGGTTGGTGATATAGATGTTATGGACAGATCTGAAATAAAAACAGAGAGATTTGGAAAGTTAGCAGTGTGAGTGGATTTAATTATATCCTTTACGTTTATGGTATATTATCATTAAATTCCCGTTAAATAATTTTATTCGGTATTTCGGTAATTAACTCCGTTAATTAGTTATACTGAACTGTAAGAAATTTACAGTTATTTACATCTAATTTGAAGTTATAATTTAGCCAAAATACTATTTTCTTTTTATTCTCTTTGTACGCGAATAATATAGTTAAAAAGAAAATTCACGATTATGGATTAAGATGGGTAAATTCTAGATTAGATGTAAAATAAGAAAAGTTGGAACAAAGCTAGAAAACTGGAATTCTGCAATAAATTACGCTAAAACGGGAATAATAGATAAATTTAATAAGTTGATTTGGAGGTAAATAATAGATTAATTGGTTGGCCTAGAAAATATGATACATTTCTATAATTTAATATTTAAGAGATAACGATAAATGTAACTGCAAAAATTAAAGAAAGAAATAGGTAACTAGTGTAAAATAAAGATACCACTGTATTTTACACTATTCCAAAATAATAAAAGAAATTCCTTACAGTTACGAATTATTGTTAATGGTATTATTTAGTATTAAAATATGAAAATGGATTTTTAGTATAGTTTTCATACCCAACCAAATAAAATAGAATTACTTCCTAGAGTAGAAGAAAATAAAGTAAAGTATGATAGGAATCAAGTAAATTATTAGAAAAGAATTTGAAGTTGTAAAAGATAGTGAACCTAGATATGCATTTACTGTAGACTATACAATAAGACAGCTATTATGATAAATGAATTACATAATACAAGAGAATCAAAGATAACTCTATATCATAATAAAAGAAGATAGCCTAGAACAGAGGAGAAACACTTGTAATCATATACAGATTATAGAAGAAGATAAAATGACAATTACGAGTAAAATTATAACAGATGTTATAATTAAAGTAGAAAGAACGGAAAGGCTTACATAAAATTTAAATTAAGTTAATAAGCAAATAGAACATAGATAATAGAATATTTCTTATTTAATAAACTTAGGACTTAGATTGAGTTAATAAGCAATGTAACAGAAGAGGCAGTACCAACGGCATTCCCTACTGGATCAATGGTGGTCTCACAATAGCCAGAGCTGAGATAAGGGCAAGAATATGCTAATTAGGCTATAAGTAGCCAACAGAATAAGAAAAGCAAACTAAACACAAATTAAAAGATTAGACTTAGGGTATATTAAAAGAGTGAGATGCGTTTGGAGTAGCCCAAAGAATGAAGAGCCTAACAAAGCAGTTCATCATAGGTTTCAGTAAAGGAGAAGCATGTCCAACTTAGTTATTTTAGGTTAGAAGGAAGTACGAGACTTCAACGGGATGTGAGGATACTTTAGGTTGGCCCTCTGGGTAGGCCTAACAAAGTTGCATCATCGAAGAAAGGTCTGTAGGTGTTCTATCAAGAGAGTCTGCCTTGACTGCTTTTTGCATGGCAGGACCATTGTAGGCAGTCAAAAGGGGTTAGTGTTCGGAGTAGGATATTCGTATGTCCCGGCACTTGCATGTAAGTTTAGTGAGTAGGACCCAAAAGGATAGTCACATGCAGATATTGGCCAGCATCAAAACTAAGAGCAAGTTTGGAAAAGACTAGAGTTAAAACCATAAGTCCAATGATTCTTTCACTAACAGGACATTGGATGAAGGGCACCTCCAATTGGATGCTAGATTTTTTTCTTTAGGCACGGCCACTTAACTCTTTAGAGGTCTTTTGATTAGTTAAGGGTTGGCTACGTGGGGCCACAGCCACAATGAGAAAATAGAGAGACAAACTAGAATATCAATATTATAGGCCTAACGAAGCTGCCTTTTAAAGATATAGAAAATCCCCGACTGAGTTCCGTACAAGGTAGACCTTGTTGGCGAGATTCAAAGTGTAGACAAAACGATTACGTATAGTCCTCAGTGTATGCACTGGGTGGTAGGTTGTGGATGTCCGAGCATTAGTATATACTAGTGCAGACATAGTTTTACATTTTTATAGTAGACGATGGAACATCTGTAGTGTAGGCCTCATGGAACTGTCCTTTACAGATGTAGTCATAGGACGCTAGAGGAGCAAGACTGTGGAGTCCTTTGCGAGGAGGATACAGATGGCACTATGGGTAGTACCTAGGACTAATATGGTCATTGGGCATGTAGATACATACATACATACATACATATATATATATATATATATATATATGCATGTGTGTGTCAGTTATTAGCTTTTAATTTACTAAGGAGTAGATGCATACAATTCGTGCACAGAGGCGGGAGTATGATAAACCTAGTGAACCTAATATAACAGTAAATGGAAATAAAACGTTATATGTAGAATTAAGCTTAAAAGTGTATCATGTATCCATTCGCCAAAACTTTTGTTCTGACTCCCTTCTTATAACATCCTACAGGTTAGGTAGATGGCAGAGACTTCCCAGTTTTAAGACGCATGTTTGGAAAGTGTTATTATATTGGTGAGTATTTATTTACTACTATATTTTAGTCAATTCAGCTGTGAGATATTTAATTGGGCTCTGATATATTTGTCTTTGCCTATTCGCAGGATACCAGGTTCCCAACTCGGGTTTCAGTGGGCTTGGGTTTTAGCATTTTTGCGAAAAATCCAGACCCACTGGAATTCAGGTTATTACACTTAGTATCGGAACCTAGGTTTATGGTTCCTAGGTAGATAGTGAGTGAACGTACTTGTATTTTTGAAGAAAATATAAATATATTTTGTACAAAAGTCCAATTAGTCCCCAACCATAGATTTTAACACATACAAATTTTTGAAGTTTTTGCATAGTTTGCTAGTTGGGTTTGGGATGACCCAAGTATGTAGAGTCCTATGTTATTATCGATCTATAGCATATGAATAAGCCATGTTTTGAGAGAAAATTTGTATCCATATGTTTTAGGAAGTAGGGACGTTCCTTAGGAATAGTAGGGAGAGTGTTTTTGTTTCGGGAAGAATAAGAGGTTTTAGTACGAAGAAAATCCACTTTATGTCTAATCCAATATCTATGAAACTTTTGAATTAAAAAAGTTAAAAAATATAATTGTTAATATATTTGAGGAAGTAAATATTGGGTTTTTAAAAAAAAATAAGTGGTATGAAATTTAAATTAGTTTTTATATAATGTAAATTTTGTTAAAAGTGAAATTCTTTATGAAGAATTAAAGCATGTATAGCTCGCTAGTTTCTTTGTAGGTAAAATATAAAAACCTAGAGTGTGTTAAGTATCGAAAATGTAGGTTACAACATGTATTGTTGTATTAAATGTTTTTAGTAAAAATAAAGGAAGCATAGACTATGAAACTATTGTTATGGTAGGTGACTTTCAAAGTAAATGTTTTTACATAGCATATGGGATTTATTAATATTTATTTAATTGAATCCATATATTAATATTTTTGGGTTGTAGTAACGGTGTTTTATGAAATATCTGTTTTGACCCAAATGAGTTTTGGAGATAATTTCTAAAGTGGTTTGTATGTACACTTATTATTTAAATAAGCACATGAAAATATTTTCTAGTTATAAAGAAGTTTATAAATGAGTTCTTTTGAAAAATAATGTACGATAAATTAATGAATTTGGTAGGACATATATTATGTAAGTAATATAGAGTAAACATTCCTTAATCTATTGTAATGAAATGAATAATGATATAATTTTCTATGAATCACATATAAAGATGTTTTGTGCAAGCTATAAGGAATACGTGAAAAAGATGTACAAGGTATGGAAAGCACCATATTTTTTATAGCCTATTTTGATAAAATATAAAATTAATTCCATATAATTTCACATAAACATGAAATCCTCCTTTAAAGGATTCGTAGAAGATTTTAGCATTAATGGTTTCTCATAAGAAAACGTAATTCCAATACATTAAGGTATAAAATCATTAAGTGTAGTAAGTTAGTAACTCCTTCAAGGTTAAGTAATTGGAAGAGTAGGAAAGTTAACAGATTTTTGATAAAATAATTGTTCTAATTTACCCCAGTTTTAGTAAATTTGAAAATCTATGTATATATATATAAAAAGATGTTTTGGTGGAAACGTAGATAAGTTTTTAAAAAGGAAAATTTAGAGGTTTTAATTTTTGAAGAAAAATTGATAAATACCAAACCAAATCAGACTTTTTTGGAGTAGATTGGAATCATTTCCTAGGTGTAACGGGAAAAGTACAAGGTTATAGCAGTAATTGCTCTTAGAAATAATAATTCCCGTAAGGTGTATAGGACACTAGTGAAAACCCAGAAATCCTGCTACATGCATGCAGACTATAGAAGAATAGTGAAATAATATTAGTAAGATGATAAGACACATGTGGTTGGGAAAGGTAGACCTTAGGTGAGAAAAAATGAAAGGTAAAGAGAAAATTTCCCTAAGTTTAGTTGTCATTTTAGATAGAGATTTAATAGATTGAAACCCCTATCCATTGTAGTAAATGAGACTTAGTTATTCCTTTTTTAGCATGGAATAGAAGAGATGGATAGATCTTATTCGTCATGAGTAATACTGCCTAAGTTGGAAACAACTAATAGGCGACGGGAGGAGCATATGGATTACTTGGATTTCTAGAGTAGGAACTTTCCATGTCAAAGTGGACATGGTCCTAGACCTCCTCGCCCAAGATGATAGCTGTATTTATTTGCTGTATAAAAAAAGAGTAAAAGCAGAATAAGACAGTGAAAAGGAAAATAACAAAGTTAAAGAAAGCGACAGAAACGACAACAACAAAAAATTAAAAAGAGATATTTTCTTATGTAAACTATGCTTGGAGAAGTAAATAAATTTTTTTAGAATAGTATCCTAAATCCCAAGTATGGAGGAGTATGTGCACAAAATAAAATCGGAGAAATATGAAGTTTTTCCATTTTCCACCTTCTTTATAACATAAGAAATCGAATTTGGAAAATAAGAATTTTCTAAAATTCAAAAATTAAAAATTGTGTGGTAGGTTTCGGCATAAAAATTTGTTGAACTATGCTCTTATTCGGTAGGAGTATAGGAAAAATTTAATGAAAAATGTCTTGAGTTTTCAAAAGATTGCATTCATATAGAAATTGCAAGTATATTTAGGATGTGAACATCATGTTTTAAAAGGAATTTCTAAAAGAAAAAGCATTCATGTAGGAGGTGCCGAATAGAAATTCTTACACATGCATATATTTTATGATGTACTGCACTTTGCACTATGCATGGATTATTGCATAATTGAATGTACAAAAAATGGATGTGATTAATACGAGAAATTACATAACTGAACCATTATCTAATTTCGAGGACAAAATTTCCTAAGCGGGGAAAATGCAACACCCCGCGTCAAATTACAATTATATATGCAGATAATTTAACTAAGTTATAAACGTTTGAAATTAAAAAAGAAATGTTTGTAAATGGGGAAACTAATTAATATTATTTGGAATACATATACATTTGTGTAAAAAATAAATTAAAGAGAGAAGTTATATAAAATCAATTAATAGAGAAGATTAACTAACGGTGTTTGTTTAAAAGGGAAATTAATATCCGATTAATTAGTTGACATGATCAATTGACAGAAACTGACAAGAAAGGGAACATATATTGTAGCAACTAATTGATATGATTAGAAACATATATGTTGGTGCAAGAGAATAAAATGGAGGAAGAATAATTCATGTAAGAAATCAATTGTCAATTAACAAACATAGAGACCTATGGTAACATATAGAATTAAGATTGTGATCTAAAATTCAATTGTGGAATATATACATGCAATAATTGTGGAAATAAAATAAATTATATGCATATATGTGACGAATTAATAAGGTGGATTGGCATATTAATTTGGTAAGAAATCACAGTGAAGGCAGAGATTAAGTGGATAATAAATTAATACTAGGTATATATGAAATCTATTAATTGGGTGCTTAATAGGGGAAGCTTATTTAAAAGAGACATTGCATCTAAAAATATATGTTTCCATAGATTGCGTGAGGGAAAGGGAAAGTGATTGAGGAAAGATTATTGGATAATCAATTTGAAACTAAAACATACGTAGAGGAAAACATATTAATTTAATGTCCATCGACTGAGTGTACGCTTTAGATTTTAGGGTTTTATATCTAATGGTTCGCACTGATTTGAACCACTATAAATATAGGTGCAGAGCCACATTTTTATTCTCATTAATTTTTTTGCCTATAGAAGCTTTGCCATTTTTCTATCTCTTCTACACTTTTTAAGAACAAAATTTTAGATCTAATTCACACGAATTTAGATCTAAATAGATAGAGAATAGAATTAATTAGGGAATTAGGAATTGTTTCAAATCAGAAGGCTATGTTAAAGGTAAAACCCTAGATCTGAGTTTTATTTTCTATTTCTAAACCTAATCTCTATCTTTTCTCTTTCAAATATGATAGATCTGTAAAAATATCGTTTGTAATTCCATGAAGAGATTACAAGGTCCGTGAATATTGATGTTAGGGACGGATCTAAAATAAAAACAGGGAGATTTGGAAAGCTAGCAGTGTGGGTGGATTTAATTATATCCTTTATGTTTATGATATATTATCGTTAAATTCCCATTAAATAATTTTGTTCAGTATTTCAGTAATTAATTCTGTTAATTAATTATGCTGAACGGTATGAAATTTACAGTTATTTACATCTAATTTGAAGTTATAATTTAGCCATAATGCTAGTTTCTATTTATTATCTTTTTACGCGAATAATATAGTTAAAAAGAAAATTCGCGATTTTGGATTAAAATAGGAAAATACTAGATTAGATGTAAAATAAGAAAAGTTGGAATAAAGCTAGAAAATTGGAATTCTACAATAAATTACGCTAAAACATGAATAATAAATTAATCTAATGACTTGATTTCGAAGTAAGTAACAGATTAATTGGTTGGTTTGGAAAATATGATACATTTCTATACTTTAATATTTAAAAGATAACGATAAACGTAACTGCAAGAATAAAAGAAAGAAAAATGAAACAAGTGTAAAATGGAGAAACCACTGTATTTTACACTATTCCAAACTAATAAAAGAAATATCTTGCAGTTATGAATTATTATTTATAGTATTATTTAGTATTAAAATATGGAAATGGATTTTTAGTATAGTTTTCATACCCAACCAAATAAAGTAGAATTATTTCCTAGAATAGAATAACATAAAGTATGAAAGAAATCAAGTAAATTATTAGAAAAAAATTTGAAGCTGTAAACGATAATGAACCTAGATCTGCATTTACTGCGCAGACTACGCAATAAGACAGTTATTATGATTAGTGAATTATACAATATAAGACAATTAATGAGAATTTTATATCATAATAAAAGAAGACAGCCTAGAATAGAAGAGAAACACATGTATTCATATGCAGACTATAAAAGAAGGTAAAAGTGACAATTACAAGTAAAATTATAACATAGGTTATAATTAAAGTAGAAAGGACGGAAAGTCTAAATTAAGATTTAAATTAAGTTAATAAGCAACCATAAAAGAGATAATAGAAGATGCTTATTTAATAAACTTAAGACTTAAATTGTGACTGACCACATTTCGAAAGTTTAAATCGACAATAATCCACACATGTCTGACTTAAACAATACGGAACGTAGATAATCAATGGGGTTTAAAAGAAAATAAGAAGAAAAGAAGAAAACAAAACACAGAATATCATAGTGGAAACGATAAAATATAATAATTAAATAATCAATTCATAAGGTTGTTACAGTACATTTGATTATAATCTTTACATGTTTATAAGAGTTATTAATATACAACAGGGATAAATAAGCAATATAGCAGAAAGCATGATACAGGGAATAATAATAATAATAAAAGTACTAGACCAAAACTCCGTCTTCGTCCTCCACAGAATAGTCTTCAATAAGCTGAAAAAACTTAGGACTGACCCGAGCGTAATGAAAAGACAAATCACTCGAGTCGGGACTAAAATACTCTTATATAAGTCAAATCAATATCACAAAATATGAGTGAAATAACTTAAGAGATGTTATGTGATTTTCCATCTCTTAAGAATCCGTTAAACTATTTATATATAATAGTATACGCTATAATATATAATGTCTATCAGTAAAATAAATATCAAAATAGCGTTAAGGCTTTAATTGATCCACCTTAACACATTTACAGTTTAAACCAAAATCGTAATGGGTTCGTTTAGGGATAAATATGAAAAGGCACTTGAGGCAATACCCAAGGTTGGATTATACCAGTTTACCCTTTCTAGCTGGCCGTAACCCATCCGTCGTCAACCGTGACAATCAATCCAAACGACAAAAGGTGCACCATCGAATACGAAATCACAATAGTACTACGAGGGATCAACGTCGCTAGAGATAGCTAACCTCATTGGCCAGACATAGGCTCCTGTTTTAGCCATTTTAATTATGACACGAATGTCAAGGCTATCCATCATCGTTCTCTTACTTCATTCCAGTAAATGTCGCCAATTCAACCACTACAATCTGGATATCATCTACCGTGTACACAGTTGTTAAAATTGTTCCAACATTGACAGAGAGTATGCCAATAAGAGACCCCGGTCTCTTTAACAACCAAACGTCATCTTACACACTGGTTGGTTCTTTTACATTTCAAAATAATTCATACTTGATATTAACATTTCATATTCATTTCAAAAGTCAAAACCATTTTTGAAATCATCAAATTTACTCAAAAATCATATTTTACTTTACAATGTCAATTCAACTCGATATATCGATTTCACTTCAAAACTTGATTCGAATTACAGTTTTGGTTATAATCCACTTCAACCCAATTCGTATGTAAATCCAAGATTTAAATATAAATATTTCCACCCCTTTAACCAGTTTGGATTTTAAGGAAATAGTTTTAAAATAGTTAAAATAGTTTAATAGAAAATAGTTTGAGAAATAAAATGGTTTATACAGCAAAATAGTTGGAAAAATTAGAATAGTTTGAATATTTAAAGAAAATAGATTTGAAATAGTTTATATGAAAATAATTTATTTAAAAATACTTTCCAAGCCAAACTGATTCAATTCCAAAATTTCCAATCCAAATCAATTTCCATTTTGATTTACTTGATTTAATTCCGATTTCTAGCCGAATTTAAATTCAAATTCCAAATTGATTTCACTTCCAATTTCAAATTAATTTAAATTTCAATTGCAAATTAATTTCACCTGCAATCCCAAATTTAAAACCATTTCGATTTATATGAATTCTGGGTCCATTTCCAATTCACAATTCAAAACACTTAAATCAAATTTTCCTCAATATCAAATTTAAAAATCTAAATTTTTAAATATGAGTCAAATCCTAGCTAAATTTCAAAATATCATTTTATCACTTTTACTTAGCAATATTCAAAGTTCGAATAAAAATCCAATCTTTGAAAAAATCGATTCTGAAATTCGAATAATATTTGGATTATAACTTCAAAATCTCAAATTCGATTATTTAAACAATTTCATTTATCAAATTTAAATTTCAACATTTTGAGATCAAATTCGAAAATAATTCGATTTCCATAAATTCAATTTTTTTATTCCTTAAAAATAAAAATTAACAAATTAAATAATTTCAAATCAAAAATTTAAAATCATTTCGTTTAACTAATCCAGTGTCCATATGTAATTTTCTATCCTATGGCCAAGTGAATCAGTTATTTCAATTTAATTCCAAGGATGGATAAATATCATTTCAATCCAAAATAAATTTCATAGGTATATATCATTTCATCTCATTTCTTAATTAAATCGAAATAATTTAATTTACAATTCTATACACTGTAACAACATACATGATGATAACATGATATGTATAAAATAAATAACATCCAATCATTCAAATATCAACCAATTTTCATCCATCATAATCAATCATCCAAACCATCAATAATTCACAAAAATAAATCTATTTTAAAAAATCGCGAGATTTTACTAGCAATTAAATTCTAATTTAATCTAACTATCAATTCAAATTTTATCTATTAATTCAGATGTCAATCTAAATGCCAATTAAATTTACTAGACAACAATTTACAAATTTAAATCACATCATAACTCTAAATTTAACCAATATAAAAATATTATAGTCAAATGTGAGCTTATAAAACACTCACATTTTCATTTCAATCTGAAAATATTTTCAACTTCAAAGAAATACCGAACCAACTTCCTGACGTAGACGACGTCGATACGAACATAAGGCACCTCGTCTCATCCAAAACAGGTCTCGTATAAAAGTTACGAAATTTAATAATATTGACATGGTTAAAAATAAAACTTACATACCATATTTAAAATTAAAAAAAATCAAAACACTACCTTCCCAAGCACGCTTCAATCTCCCTTCCCCATTCTACTTCCAAAATCGCACGCAGACCCATTTTTTTTGAACGAAAATGCTTCTCCATCGTGGCCCTACGACTACCGCCACCATCGCCTAGAAACCACGTGCACGCTCCAATCTACGCGACTCATCCCAGATCCAAAAAAAACCTAGGTCGATGACTTCTCCCTTCGTCGTCTCTGCCTGCGGCGTCGCACTTCTCCGATCGTGCCAGAGGTCTCGCACTTGCCACCCTTGACCGCGTTCATCACGATCTATCTTCGTTCGAGACTCTCCTTTTTTTTCGTTTTGAATTTCCATCTGATTTTCTTTTCTTCTTTTGTAAAGTCGATCTATAGTTGCTTTTTTCTTATAAAGTCGATCTGCATTTGAAAATGAAGGGGTAGAGGAAGAGAGATATGGCAAAGAAAAGAACGTGGGTTTGATTTGTTCGAAACCGGGTGTTGAGATATTTTATTATTATTAAATTTGAAAATATTTGACGTCTAACGTCCAAAATTTCTCGAGCTCCAAACAAAACATGTCGCCTGGTGTTTATAATGTTTTACTCCTATTCCGAACGCAATGAAACTAGTCTTGAGGCCTAATTTGATCGTATGTAAAAGATAGCTTTTCAAATTGAATTATTTATTTAAATTTTGAATTTAAATTCTACGCGTTTCAAGCTCTCGGCCAAACGACAAGTCCAAACGCTATGAAACTTGAAATACTACAATAATTTACTATTACGGATCCGATGAAACTGGTTTCGTTGAAATCTGAAATAGTAGCCAAAATGGCTGTTTTTACTCGTCAATTAAAATATAAAATATAGAATTTTAAATTATTCACATTTAAATCCAATTTTAATTGTTAGCCATATTCGTTCATATTTTGAATAAAATTTAAATCAATTTTCGATATATATTTCAATCATCTTAAATCCAGAACCAAATTATTCAAATGATTTCTAATATTAAATTTTAAACAATTTAATTATCCAATGACTTACATTAATAATCATTAAGTATTTATTTCTAACCATTTTACCCAAAATTTATCTTAAATTCAAAAGTTTAAACTAGTAAAAATACGGATCATTGAATACTCCCCCACTCAAAACTTTTCATCCTCGAAAAGACGTTAAGTATAGAATTTAATATACAATATATTTTTCCAAAATAGTTTGCTTATAAAACATAATCATCTTATTTGCAAAACTATTATTACACTTCTACAATGCCATTCCTATATCGATTTTACGGAATACTATTTATGTAGAAAAACAAGTTATAAATTTTTAAAAGTTCAAAATATTTCTAACTTCCTGATTTACGAAAAAATTTGGTAGAGTCTTCTTTGCTCGGATCGATCGAAAAAAATTTAGAATTCAATATATAACACAAATGTAACCAATATATGTCAAATATACATGTCATCTCAATGATGAGGCATCCCGAAGGGCAAAAATGTAAAAATCGTGGTATGTAATCTGAGATATGTGACGACCCACTATTTTGTACCATTCAAATCGACAATAAAACCACACATGTTGGACTTGAATAATTCAAAACAGCAGATTGTAATATAAAATGGAGCAAATAAAACCAATCATAGAATCATAGATATAGATAAATCAGAATAACTCGCAGCGGAAATAAAATTCCACAGTAGTTCATGAAGCTACTACAAACACGGTCTCAAAACAAGTACAAAATACCAAAGTCTAAAAAGTAAATACAAAAAATCCTAAATACATAGATGTCCACTAGTACATAAGCTGAATAGAAATACTGAATGGAGATAGATAACAACTAGATAGATAGATAGATAACTCTAGCAAATCCTCTAGCTCCAGAAGGTGAAATCCAAAGCTGATACGCAGGCTGGCCCGAGCATAAAGCAAAACACAAAACACTCGAGTCAGGACATACATACTTTGTAACGACCCATAAATTTTAATATATAAATTGGTTATTTTTAATTATTTTTTGTAGTTTAATTTAGAAAGAAATAAAAAATTTATAAATTATATTGGAATAAATGTTAAGAATGAATTTTAGCAATGGTTAATGAAGGTAAGTAATAAACTTTTAAATGTTAGTATAAATTAAAGAAATGATTGGTAATCATATTTACGAAATAATAACTAGAATACAAGTTAAATAAAACCAATCCAGTTAATAAATTTATGAATTAAATGGAGTACCAAATAATGAAAATAAATCTAAATGTTATGTTTGGCTATAAATTGAACATAAGTGAATGAAATTTGTAGTATGAAGATAAATGGCAACATTGATTTGTAAGGAATAAAAGCTTATTAATGAGACTAAAGGATAAACGGTAAAGACTTTTGTATGTTACCTATTTTGTAGCTGGTTGATTTTAAATTGGAAATCGGTTACAAAAATTATAATATAATATTACGTTAATGTTAACTAAGGTAATTATCAATAAATTGAATGAAATTCATATCAATAGAAATAGTGTAGATGTATACATAGCTACAAATTGAATATATGAAAACAAAATGTATGAATTTAAATTACAATGAATGGTCTTTTAAAAAATCATTATTCTGTAAGTAATTATAATGTGTGTTGTTGATAATAAACGTTACTTTAATGGAAATTAATATATAATAACGGAAGTGTGAATGAAAATGTAACAGAAACGTAAATTTTATTCTGTAAGTAATTATAATGTGTGTTGTTGATAATAAACGTTACTTTAATGGTAATTAATATAATAACGGAAGTGTGAATGAAAATGTAACAGAAACGTAAATTTATTTAAGGTAGTAATTGGTGAATTAGGAAATAAGTTCAAATTATGTTAATTGATGAATTAATACATAATGTATGTAAAGCAATAAACTGGTATAAGGATGGAATTAAGGTAAATCCATTAATTGGCTTTTAAACCTTAATTAATGTGTTCAATTGATAGAAGTACACATTTAGAAACATGATATTTATTCAAATTAAGTTGTAAATAGGCGTATATTAATGTCATGAAATAAAAATTAGCGTATATGAAATTATAAATCCGAATTGAAAAGTAACGAACTTATAGATGCAATTAAAAGCAAATAGGCGGCAATTAATATAGGTTACTTGTTTATTTAATGTGTTAAATAAACGGGTAATCAATTGCAATAAATCTAAATTAACGTTTTGTTAATGTAAATTTATGTAAAAATTGGAAATAATGTTAATTTCATTTATAAAATGACAATTGGTTGAATAAAAGGAATGAGAAATTAAGTTGTGTCAATATATTGGAATTTAATGTATAATAATAGGATTTATTTGTAAATAAATGAAATTTAACAGTTAATTATTACGTTATTGAAATTTAGATGAAATTTGGAGATATTTATATAATAAATAAGAATCTAATGTTAGTTTCATCTATTTGACACTACTAATAGGTTGAATAATAGAATGAAAATTCAATTCAATGGAATTATTGAAAATTTAATTTATAATCTATGAATTTAATAAAATTGTAATTTAATGCTGAAATTTAAGATTGAATCAGCATTTAAGGGACATCTAACTTGTTTAAATTTTTATAAATGATTAAGGATTATAAAGTGATAAAAATTTGTCAATTTTAGAATTTAAATGTGAAATTTGATTTAATTAATCAATTATTAATTTATTTAATTAATGTAAAAATAGCCATTTTGGCCACTAACTCGGATTTCGACGAAACCAGTTTCATCGGATCCATAATGGTAAATTATTGTAGGATTTCAAGTTTCCTAGCGATCGGACTTGTCGTTTGATCATACGGACTTGAAAGGCCTTGAAATCAATGAAATTGAAATCAATTTGAAAATTTTGATTTTGGAATAACTTCTTCATACGATGGAATTTGGACGTGAAACTTTTTCCATTGCGTTTAAAATAATTTTAAACATCTATTTTGATAGATGGGTTGACCCAATTTTGTTTCGGAGTCGAAACGGGCTTTTTTGGGCCACTTTGTCGTTAGCGCGTATATCCAATCGATCTGATCCATTTTATTTCAACCCTACCTGTAAATACCATGTTATAAACCCTAGCCTCCCCATTTACAATTCAGATGTTTCTCCTCCTCAATGACAGACAAAACAAAAATTCCCAATTTCAAATTAAATCCTAAGCCAAAATTTCAAACTCTTCAAACCATATCATATTTTATATCATCGGAAAGCTCTCGAAGAGCGCAAGTCAAAAGTGGGATTTGTTTTCTGATCTGGGTTGCTATGTGGCCGAAATCAAGTGAAGAAGCCACGACCGTTCATCATGGTTCGATCATCTTCCTCTGATCCTCGAATCGATGTTACCATGGCGTGGAGGGGGCTTTGCTGAGTTGATCGGAGGTGGTTATTCAACATTTCAACGGCCCGATTTCGTGCATAAATTAGATTAGGGTTTGATAAAACTTGCGGCGGCTGTGCATTTTGGCTGTGGCCGGAATTGATTCGCGTGCATGAAATCATGGAGAGGGGGGTCGCGAGAGAGGGCTGGCCGGAGGCTTGTCGTAGGCGAATTATGGGATGAGGCGGCGGTTTTGTGGGTGCGTGTTTGAGATGGGTGCATGTGTTCCTCGTTCCTGTAGATGCGTTTCTGCAAGTGCTATGCGTGAGTGAAGATTGGTGCAGGTGACGTGGCATGGGTGTGTTCCATTTTTTTATTATTTTTTATTTATTTTAATGTTGTTTTAGATAATCAAATGCGTATAACTTTTACATATGGCATCAGATTCACGCACAGTTTTCTCCGCTAGGTTCGTATTGGAAATTCGAAGATTTAGACGCTGGTTTGTACGAATTCTGAGGCTGTCCAATTTTTGGGTTTAAATTCAAAAGGTGAGTGTTTTAACCCACTCACAACTTCTAAAAGTTTCTTATGTTTGTTAAATTAATTTATGTTGTGATTAATAATTTATTTATGACTTTTTGTGTATTTTTAATTATCATATCAGTTAATTGCATTTATTTAAATTAAATCGTTATTTAATTTATTGTGGAATATAACTGCCAGTTAAATTACCCGTTATATATTATCGGTTATATATTGATATTGATTGATTGTTTTGTATGATGATTATGATGGATGTATGATTTTATGATGGATGAATGGATGTTTATTTATACCATCATTATTTGCAAGTTGTTATGCATTTATTTTGGATTCGGGATTGTGGTTTGAAATGATATACAACCGTATTTTTTATTTTTAAATTACGGATTGAAATGATAAATATCTGTATCACTTGACCATAGGATAGAAAATTATATACAGGCACCACGGTCTATATATAATAATATTTTGAAATGATTTCTATGGTTTTGTAAAGAATATATATATATGATTTTATGAGATATTGATTTTGATATTTGATAAAGGTTATTTTATATATAGTTAAATTTTCGGTTTTAAGCTATGTATAAAATTGGTTTAAAGTATAAAATAAAGTTTGATTTTATTAAATAAAATATGGATAAGTATTTACTTAAATTATATTTAATATAGAGTTTATATTGATTTTATAAATCAAGATTGAGAAGATAGTGAAATTGATAGAGATTTTATTTAATTAAGAATCATATTTAATAGGAATCCATTCGGAACTTATTGAAATTTATATTTTAAAAGATTATGGTTTTATAACGAAATTCGGGGTTAAGATGATTTAAGTGAATAAATCAAGTCTAAATGAATTAAAGAATATTAAATTGTTGAAATTTGAAGTTTATTTAAAGGATACTAGATTTATTAATTAAACATTTCAAAACTAAATAATAGTAAAGTAAATTTGGGGTGTGTGTGTGTATGTATATATATATATATATATATATATGAATTATAAAATTTAGTTTTGAAACATTGAATATTAAAGCTTTGAAATATATGAAGTAGAAATAGTTTATTTGAGGATTTAAATCTATATTGGAATTGACTGCGAAATTAAAGAAGCTAATTTATTATATAAAGTATTTAATAGTAAACCATTTAAGTATTGGAAGTTATGTTTCAAAGTTATGGATTCCAAGGTATTATGATTTGAAAGTGCTATGATTTTGGGAAAAAGGATATATTTGAAATAAAAATGATATTATATCGATTTGGGATTTCTTTAAAATGATATCATATTGATTTGTTTTCAAACCAGAAATGATATCGTATTTATATGGTTTTGAAAGGGATGTTATATTCTTGTTTTGAAGTATAATTATTTTAAATTGACCGCGGCGTTATAATAACGTTTGGTTGTTGAAGAGACCGGGATCGAAAGTTGTCATACTCTATGCCAACTCCGAAAACCGCTTTAACAACCATGTACGTGGTGGAGATTGTAGAATGAAGTAGGATGGTGGCGGCGTTTCCTTTAAGGTAAATACATGGACCCGACTCCCATGAGTTGGCATAAGGTGGCTAAAACAGGAGGGATTCTCGGGCCAAGGAGGTAGCCCCTCTTATCGGACGCACTCCTTCGATATTATACTCTGACTTTTGGATTTTTTCGGTGGCCGCTTTTGATTTTTGATTTTGGGGGTGTTGTTCGAGGTGGGCGGTAGTAGCTGCTACGCGTTACCACCAGCCCAGATAGTAATTGGTATATCTACCCTGGCATTGCCTAGTTGTGCCATGTCACCTACCCTATCGCGCCTTGTACGAGTTTGCTTTTCTCCCGTAGCCCGTGTGGTATCCTCTGGTGGCTTCCCGATCAGGAGGGGCTATGATATTGGATGGACTACTGGGACTATTACGTGTTAAGGGCTATATGGGTAACCCCTTAATGCTATGAAAAAATTAAGTTTATTTTACTATTAGACATTATTATAATAGCGAAATATTACTACATAGTAAATAGTTTAATGGATCCTTAGGAGATGTGATTCCCGAGCATTTCTTGAGTTACTGCACTCACGTTAGACACTGGATAGGAGATGTCAAATCCCATAAACATCTCTGACGCCGTTCCTCTCATATTTATTCCTGTTGATTTAATTACATAAGATATTTTAGTTTTGACTCGAGTGTTTTGTTCTTCCAATTCGCTCGGGTCAGTCTGAGCGTTTCAGGATTTGAAGATTTTATTCTGGAGGACGGAGATGAAGATTTGTAGTACTATTATTATATTATATTATTCCACTACACACTGTATTCCGCTGCATCGATTATTATTCATTGGTATGTGCAACTCTGATATGTATTGTATAAATATAATCAAATGTTTATAAACACATTCATGAACTGTATATTTGGTTATTATATTTTATCATTCCGCTGTAAGATTCTATTTTGTTTTTTTTCTTCCTTTGTTTTTCTTATTTACCCCATAACAATCTGCCCTTTTGTATGGTTTACGTTTGACGTGTGTGGCTTATCATCGATTTAAACCGTGCAAAAAAAGCAGGGTGTTACATACTTATACAATGCAAACCAACTCAAGTGAACTGTAATAAAATGCACAAGTAACTTAAGGGAAGCTTAGGACCGCCCATCCGTTAAGGATCCGTTAAACTATTTACTATGTAGTAATATACGCTATTATAATAGTGTCTAAAGTAAAGTATAATATACTTAAAAATTTCATTAAGGCTTTACATTTTCCACCTTAACACGTTTTATATATTCCCATAGGCTATAAAGTACCGTAATCTCCCTCGTACAGGGCGTCGTCAGAGGGCACTCCATAGGTATGGTACAAAACAAAAATCGTATAACGCGCGTTAGGATACGTGACATGGCACAACGAGGCAATGCGAGGGTAGATATACTAATTACGCATCCGGGCTGGTGGTAACGCATAACAGCCACTACGGCCTACGTCGAGCCACACTCCCAAAATCAAAGGTGCGCACCAATCAATCACAAAGTAATACAATGGCATACGAAGAAGTGTGTCCGATAAGAAGAGCTACCTCATTGGCCCAGAATCGCTCCTGTTTTAGCCACCTTATGCCAACTCACGAGAGTCGGGTCCATGTACATACCTCAATAGAACGTCACCACCATCCTACTTCATTCTGGAATCTCCACCATGTACACGGTTGTTAAAGTGGTTTTCGGATTTGGCAGAGAGTATGACAACTTCCGATCCCGGTCTCTTTAGCAACCTAACGTTATTATTATCCATGGTTATAAATTTCAAAAATGGCTTATATTCCAAATCAAAATAATTCATTTAAACCATTTAAATATGAAGTCGTTATCCTTTCAAATCAAATATTCAATTTCCAGAGTTGTAGCATTTTCTAAGTTCATTCGTTCAATTACAGTAATTTCAAAACATTGTATTTTTCAGAAATAGCAGCACATATAAGTATTACAGTACATATATTAGTATTTCAAAACTGTTCAATTTCGGAAATAGTAGTACTTCGAAAATGTTATAGTAGATAAATTAGTATTTCATAACAGTTCAATTTCAAAAACAGCAGCACTTATAAATTGTTATAGTAGATATATTAGTATTTCAAAACTGTTCAATTTCAGAAATAGCAACACTTATAAAACGTTATAGTAGATATATTAGTATTTCAAAAACAGTTCAATTTTAGAACTGGTAGCACTTAGAAAACTCTACCTTAAAACTACAGCATTTTGGAAATGCTACTAATACAAATCTAAGATTTATTATAACATTTCAAAAACATTTAAATTCCAGTTTTCACCATTTTTAACTTATAAACATATCTCACTTTTCGAAATTATTTATTTGGATATCATTTAACTTTTGATTAAATAAAATAAAATTTTATAAATAAAATATCCAAATTGAGCTATAATTCATTTAATAAGTCAACAGTACATTATTTTACTTAACTTTTTCTCTTAACAAATAATTTAATACTTTATTTTTAAAAATACCCATTTCATAAATAAAATATTCTCATTACTAAGTTAAGCATAAAATTCCATTTGAAACTAAATTTCAATTACCAAGTTAAGTCATATTTTATGTTACATTTTAAACCATTTATTTACTTATACATTTTGGCTTATAGAAAATCACTATAAAATTTATTTAAATCATTTAAATCCAATTTGAATCAAAATTTAATATTTTAAATTTCAAAAATAACTAAAAAAATTCAAAAAATATTTAAAATCAACCACGGTCTGTATATAATTTTCTAACCTAGGTCAAGTGATGCGGATATGTATCATTCCAATCCGTAATTTAAAAATAAAAATCCGGGTTCTATCATTTCAAACCCGCAATCCCAAGTCAATATAAAATAAAATAAAAATCGCTTGAGCCGATTATTTCAGCTTATAACGATTTTTCCCTATTCCAAAGTTCATTCGGGTATGTATTATTTTAACCCATAGTAATTCTATACTAACAGGTAACTTGTAGTGTGACAAGCAGTAAATAAATAAACAGTATAATATGGCGTATCAAATCAGGTGATGTAAGAAACATATATCAGGTTATACATCATGAAATATCATATCACAGGCATATAAAAATTACTATCACATCATCAACTACAGTTCACAAGCCATTGTTTCACAATTATATAAGTATGAATGTCAAGAGTGATAAACTCACCTCCTAAAGCTGGAGATAACAATTCAAGACACATAACAAAACTCCGAAAAGCAAGACAAAGCACGACTTAGATTCGAGTGGATGGAGAGCTAGGATTCAAGTCTTGTAAACAAACAAATATGAACATACATAAGTATACAATTCAACTCAAGAATATAAAATAAACTGTGAACAAATATGAATCAAATTTGAAGCAAATTATGGCTTAACAAAACAAGTGGCTCGGCCACCTTCATACATGGCTTGACCATCATCACATGGCTCGACCATGATTGGTTTGAGGCATCTAGGCACGGCTATGGTCAACCAAGTGCATGGCTATAGCAAGAATATGAAGGTGATGGCAAGGCAAATTCAATAGGAAGGCAAAAGGCATGGATCAAGTGATGTTTTGGGCTCCGCCTATGGCTATGTGGCTCGGCCATGGGTTAGTGTTGCTTGGATCAGATCTGGCCATCATCTAGATAGGTTTGGAGATGAAGTATTGGTCAAGGCAAGGAATAGGGTGGAGGAACTAGGGTGTGGCTGAGGCAAGCAAAGAGGGGTTTGGTGATGTAGAGCTCAGCTAGGGTTTTAAACAACTTTTGGTGATGGAATGTTTGGATCTAAGAGATGTGGTCAGCTGGGAGGCATGGCCGAGCTATGCAAATAGAAAACAAAATAAAGGAGAAAAAGAAAAGAGAGGAGGAAGCCATGAGAGAGAAAAACTTACTGTAAAAATTCTTTTAATCGAAAGAGGCAAATGAGGAAGGAAATGTTTTGAGTATATTTTGTACGTGAATTAATGAGGTAATTGAGAAGTTTTAAATGGCAAGAAAGTAATTGCTTTTAACGGTTAGGAAAGGAAAGTACTTTACTTCATTTACAAGAAAAGAACTTAAGTCTTTTTGAATTTCCAAGCCAAAAATCAAATAAAAATCAAATAAAAATCACACTAAAAAGTCCAAACAACATAGAAAATAGAAAATAAAATATAAAATAGAAATGAAGTAGAAAATATAGAATAGAAAATAAACAGAAAAATGCTGAAAATAATCGAGTGTAAAACACTGAAATTTGTCAAATTTTAAAAGTATAAAACAGAATTTTACAAATCGAAAAGCAGCATGAATATCAGAATCAAATACAGTTTCAAAGAAAAAGATTAGAAATTTAAAATTTAAATTTAAAATTTTCAGCTGAAAGTCAAAGTTTGACCAAAGTTCACCAAAATATAAAATTTTCATAAAATATTTATTTTATTGTACTTGGAAATACAATTACAAACAAAATCCAAAATTACATTGGAAAATTCCATGATTTCAATTTTAAATGTTTTAAAATCAAAGTTTCATATACAAATTCTATTAAAATATTTGTTAAAAATTATGGGTTGTTACACTCTCCCCCACTCAAAACTTTTCGTCCTCGAAAAGGAATGGAACACGAAAACAAGGAAAGATAAAATAGAAAAACAGATAGTACCTGAAACAAACAATTCCGGATTCGAAGCACGCATGCTCTCCTCCGTCACCAAGGTGCAATCTCGATCATCTGTACTCCATTGCACTTTGACCAGGTTGACAGATTTGCTTCTTAGCTGCTTTGTACCTCTATCGACAATACGAAGTAGCTTCCTCTCGACAGTAAGGTTAGGCTCAATATCCAAACTGTCGAGATCAGAAGGCTGGATAATCGAAGATGGATCATGCAGATATTGACGAAGGTGCTAAACATGGAATAAATTATGCACTCTAGAAAATTTGTTAGGAAAATCCAGACGATAAGCTAAAGAACCAATCCTTTCCAAGATGCGGAAAGGACCAAGAAACCTAGGAGCAAGCTTCCCTCTCCGACCAAACCGAATCACATTCTGATCTTCAGGAAAACCTAATCACCAACAGAAAACTCCAAACTCCTCCTACGCCAATCAGCATACTTCTTCTGCCTATCCGGAGCAATCCTCATCTTCCTCTCAATCTCCTCAACCTTCTCAGAAGCATCCAGAATCATATCCAGACCAAGAACCAACTGATTACCGAATTCAATCTAGCAAGATTGATATCTACAAGGTCTTCCGTAAAGAGCAGCAAATGGAGATATTTCAATACTTGCCTGAATTCAAAGACGGAATGAGATAGATAAAAGATTAAGATAAGATTAAAATAGAAGACCGAGAATATATCTGATAACAGTTGTTATATGTGAATTCCACAAGATGGAGATGATCTTGCCATGATCCTCCATAATCTAGAACACAAGCATGAAGAAGATCCTTTAGAATCTGATTCACTCTATCCGTTTGAACGTTGGTCTGTGGATGGTATGCAGTGCTCAGATTCAGATGAGTACCCAAAGATTCCTGAAAAGCTTTCTAAAGCTGACTGGTAAAGATAGGATCTCGATCGCAAACAATGCTGATAGGAACACCATGGAGACGAACATTCTCCCTCATATAGATCTCAGCCTTGGAAGGAGGACGGGTAGATTTGAGCTGAATGAAATGAGCTGATTTGGTCAATCTATCCACAATAACCCAAATATTCTCATTACCCCTCCGAGTCCTTGGTAAACCATCAACAAAATCCAAGGAAACCTGTTCCCATTTCCAATAGGGAATCTCAAGTGGCTGCAACAAACCAGAGGTCTTCTGATGATCTGCTTTGACTTGCTGACAAGTCGTACACCTACTAACAAAGACAGAGATATCTCACCTCATACCTCTCCACCAATAAAGCTTCTTCATATCCTAATACATCTTTGTCACACTAGGATGAGTAGAAACTCTAGATCGATGATGTCCCCAAAGTAACTCTTGCCTCAATCCATCAACATTCGAGACACAAATCCAATTATTAATCCTCAAAATCCATCTATCATCGATCTAGGCTCCACTACCATCAAGGTTACTACCACAAACTCTGCTACGAACACTTTCCTTAGTCAATCTGGTAATCCTATCCTCATGCTTCTTAGCAAAGATACGATCCAAAAGAGGAGAAGAAGAAACAACAAGCTGACACAACATAGCCTTCTTCCGACTCAAAGCATCAGCCGCAACATTAGCCTTCCCAGGGATATAGCTAATGTCGAGATCATAGGAAGCAACGAACTCAAGCCACCTAACCTTCCGCTGATTCAAATCCTTTCGGTTGAAGATATACTTCAAAGACTGATGATCAATAAAGAGCTCAAACATAGCACCCAAAAGATGATGCCTCCAAAGCTTCAAAGAAAAGACAACAACGAGCTGTTCCAAATCATGAGTTGCATAATTGGCCTCATGGGTCTTCAGCTAGCGACTGGCATAAGCAATCACCTACCCATCTTGCATCAGAACAACTCCCAAACCCTCACGACGGGCATTAGTGTATACCATTAATCCCTCATTTCCATTTGGAACGGTAAGCATTGGTGCAGAAGTAAGCTTAGGCTACAACTCATTGAATGCAGCTTTACACTTATCACTCCATATAAACATTGCACTCTTTCGAGTTAAAGCAGTGAGAGGTGCAGCAATCCAAGCAAAATTCTCAATGAATCTCCGATAATAACCGGCAAGGCCCAGAATACTACGGATATCAGATGGAATCCTAGTAGCTTTCCAATCCTGTAACAGAATATGGAGAAATAAGGACCATGGAAGAGATAGATGAAAAACATAGAAAGAGAAGAAAAGAGAGACTTACATTAATCGCAACGATCTTGACTGGATCAACAGAAACTCCATTACTAGAAACAATATGCCAAAGGAATCGGACTTCATCTTTCCAAAAATGGCATTTAGGGAATTTAGCTTTCAACTGTGATTCCTAAGAGTCCCCAGAACAAAGCTCAACGGGATTTATGCTCTTCCTTAGACTTGGAGAACACAAGAATATCATCAACGACGACTAGAAAAAATTTATTAAGCACATCTCGAAAAACACGATTCATCCGATCAACTAAGAAAGCAGGACCATTAGTCAAACCAAAAGGCATAAATAACCATTCGTAGAACCCATTCTCAGTACGGAAAGCAGTCTTGGGAATACTTTTCTCAACAACTCTGAGCTGGTGAAAACCTATGGAAGGATCAAGCTGAGAGAAAACAGTAGCTCCATGGAGCTGATCAAACATATCATTGATGCGAGGCATAGGATATTTGTTCCTTATTGTGAGCTTGTTCAGCTCCCTATAATCAACACACATCCGCAAAGAACCATCGAACTTAATGACGAAAACCACTGCTGCTCCCCATTCTGAATGGCTAGGTCTGATCAGACCCTTGGAGAACAAGTCCTCAATTTGCTTCCTCAACTCAATTATCTCACGAGGTGCCATTCTTCTAAGAGGAAGAACACAAGTAGAGCTCCAAGAATAAGTTCAATATGAAATTCAATTTCCCACTTAGGAGGTAAAGAAGTGACTTCACCAAATACATTGGGATAGAGCCTAACCATAGGAGTAGAATCAAAATCTTCGGAGAAGAGTCAAGAGAATAAATAAAACTGTCGACATAATCCTGAGGCAAGCAACACTGAATCACCAAAGAATTGCCAAATCACCAACAAGAGAAACAGGCGGGGTTTTACAAGATATAACAGCGTCATGCCTCTTCAGCCAATCACCTCCAAGCAACAGATCAAAAGCATCAAAACCCAGAACATAGAAATCACCACTGAAACGGTGATTAAAATAGAGAAGTTTCACTCGCTTATATATCCTTCTTGAAATGGCCAGGCTGCAGACAAATATAGCAGAGATCGCGCGTGGTCAACAGGGCTGGAGGAGGAATAGAAGCACCAACTAGAGTAGGACAACTATTAGCATAGTATCCCTTCTGATTACATCTAAAGCAAGTAATGGAAGATAGGTCGATGGGCTGCCTCTGAGAAGATGAAGATCCCAAACATGAAGCCTTGTTCCAATTCTTCCTCTGCTGATGAAAATTATGCTTTCTCTTCATAGAGTTACCAGAGGAAGACTGAGATGAAGCAGAATGAGCAACTGAAGGATCCTTAGAAGTAGGATTCTCATATCTAATGGCCATATCCATCAGACTAGTGAAAGGACTATGCACATGAGCAATGAGACGATCATAATACTCCAGGCAAGCACCAGCTATGAACTTCTCATTCATCTTGAGAGGAGTGTCAATCTGATTAGGGCCAAACGTAGAAAGTTCATTGAACTTCCTCTCATATTCAGCAAAAGACATATCACCCTACTTGAGATCCATGAATTCCTGATACAGCTGAGACTTTCCTGCCTTGGGCATCCACTTTACGATAAAAGCATCCCTTAAGCACGATGAAGAAACATAAGGAAGATTTCAAAAGAGAAAACTGAACCAGATTCAAAACAAACAGAAGATGATACCTAAACTGCTCCCGAGAAATGTCAGCCTCAACGGTGTGAGCTGTAATAGACTCCCACCAATCCAAGGCTGCTCCTTTCAGCTGCCAAGCTACAAACTGATGCTTCTGAGCATCATTGATCTCAAGACCAGAGAAGATTCTTTCCAATCCCTTCAACCATTGTTGAGCCTCGATAATGCTCTTTAATCCGGTAAACTTGGTTCCACCAAGTTCAGTGTATTCCTTACAGTGAGTAGTGAACCTAACTGGTGCAGCAGGCTCAGGAACTAGGGCAACACCACGACCCCTACCTCTAGCATTCCTTCGATCCATCCTAAAAAATCAAGAATGAATATTAGGACAGAGGTAGTTGAGAAACAAAGACAAGATTAGATAGGATATGATAAGATTCAACGAGAATTGAATATCCCGAATAAAGAAATTACTAATAAGGTCGATAAAAAAGGAAGAAGTTAAGAAAAAATTGATTTCAAAACAAGAAAGTTTTTATATCAAAATATTTTTTGAAAATCATTTGAAAAATCATTTGGAAAAATTATTTTATACTTTAAAATACATTCTCCCACAACGAAAGGATTCCAAGATTGATTTCACTCATTCTAGGGTATTTCTACCCTATCTCTAATAAGTTTTTGCTTCGCATGCTAAGGTTTGCCTAAAAACCAAAGCTTTGATACCAAATGTAACGACCTGCTATTTTGTACCATTCAAATCGACAATAAAACCACACATGTCGGACTTGAATAATTCAAAACAATAGATTGTAATATAATAGGAGCAAATAAAACCAATCACGGACACAAATAAATCAGAATACTCATAGTGGAAATAAAATACCATAATAGTTCATGAAGCTACTACAAACACGGTCTCAAAACAAGTACAAAATACCAAAGTCTGAAAAGTAAGTACAACAAAATGCCAGATACATAGATGTCCACTAGTACATAAGTTGAATAGAAATACTGAATGGAAATAGATAACAACTAGATAGACAGATAACTCCCGCGAATCCTCCAGCTTCATAAGGTGAAATCCAAAGCTGATACTCAGGTTGACCAGAGCGTAATGCAAAACACAAAACACTCGAGTCAGGACATACATACTTATACAATGTAAACCAACTCAAGTGAACTGTAATAAAATGCACAAGTAACATAAAGGATGCTTGGGACCGCCCATCCTTTAAGAATCCGTTGAACTATTTACTATATAGTAATATACGCTATTATTATAGTGTCTAAAGTAAAGTATAATATACCTAAACATAGCGTTAAGGCTATACATTTTCCACCTTAACACATTTTATATATTCCCATAGGCTATACAGTACCGTAATCTCCCCCGTACTGGGCGTCGTCGGAGGGCACTCCATAGGTATGGTACAAAACAAAAATCGTATAAGGCACGCTAGGTTAGGTGACACAGCACAACGAGACAATGCCAGGGTAGATATACCAATTACATATCCAGACTGGTGGTAACGCATAACAGCCACTACCGCCCACCTCGAGCCACACTCCAAAAACCAAAGGTGCACACTAATCAATCAAAAAGTAATAGAAGGGCATATGAAGAAGTGTGTCCGATAAAAGGTGCTACCTCATCGGCCCGGAATCACTCCTGTTTTAGCCACCGTATGCCAACTCACGGGAGTCGAGTCCACATACATACCTCAATAGAACGTCGCCATCATCCTACTTCATTCTAGAATCTCCACCGCGTACACGGTTGTTAAAAGTGGTTTTCGGAGTTGGCAGAGAGTATGACAACATTCGATCCCGGTCTTTTTAACAACCAAACATTATTATTACCTGTGGTTATAAATTTCGAAAATGGTTTATATTAATCAAAATAATTCATTTAAACCATTTAAATGTGAAGTTGTTATCCTTTCAAATCAAATATTCAATTTCCAGAATTGTAGCATTTTCTAAGTTCATTCGTTCAATTACAACAATTTCAAAACATGGTATTTTTCAAAAATAGCCGCACTTATAAAGTGTTACAGTAGATATATTAGCATTTCAAAATAGTTCAATTTCAGAAACAACGGCACCTAGAAAATGTTACGGTAGATAAATTAGTATTTCAAAACAGTTCAATTTTAGAAACAGTGGCACTTATAAAATGTTACAGTAGATATATTAGTCTTTCAAAAACAGTTCAATTTCAGAACTGGTAGCACTTAGAAAACGCAACCTTAAAACTACAGCATTTTGGAAATGCTATCAATAAAAATCTAAGATTTATTATAACATTTAAGAAACATTTAAATTTCTGTTTTCACCATTTTTAACTTATAAAACATATCTCACTTTTCAAAATTATTTATTTGGATATCATTTAACTTATGATTAAATAAAATAAAATTTTATAAATAAAATATCAAAATTAAATTTTAATTCATTTGTTAAGTCAAAAGTACATTATTTTACATAACAATTTATCTTAACAAATAACTTAATACTGTATTTTTTAAAATACCCATATCATAAATAAAATATTCTCATTACTAAGTTAAGCATAAAATTCCATTTGAAACTAAATTTAAATTATCAAGTTAAGTCATATTTTATATTACATTTTAAACCATTTATTTACTTATACATTTTGACTTATAGAAAATCACTATAACATTTTTTTAAATCAAGTAAATCCATTTTGAATTAAAATTTCATATTTTAAAATTCAAAAATACTTAATAATTTTCAGAAAATATTTGAAATTAACCACGGGTCTATATATAATTTTCTAACCTAGGTCAAGTGATACAGATATGTATCATTTCAATCCGTAATTTAAAAATAAGAATGTGGGTTCTATCATTTAAAACCCGCAATCCCAAGTCAATATAAATTAAAATAAAATAAAAATCGCTTGAAACTATCATTTCAGCTCATAATGATTTTTCTCTATTCTAAAGTCTGTTTGGGTATGTATCATATCAACCCATAGTGATTCTATACTAACTAGGAACTTGCAGTGTGAGAAGCAGTAAACAAATTAGCAGTATGATATGGCATATCATATCAGGTGATGTAACAAACATATATCAGGCTATACATCATGAAATATCATATCACAGGCATATATAAATTACTATCATATCATCAACTACAATTCACATTCCATTGTTTCACAATTATATAAGTACGAATGTCGAGAGTGATAAACTCACCTCCAAAAGCTGGAAATAACAATTCAAGACACACAATAAAACTCCGAAAAGCATGACAAAGCATATTCGAGTAGATGGAGAGCCAAGATTCAAATCTTATTAACAAGCAAATATGAACATACATAATTATACAATTCAACACAAGAATATAAATTAAAACCATGAAAAAATATGAATCAAATTTGAAGCAAATTATGGCATAACGAACAAGTGGCTCGGCCACCTTCATACATGGCTAAACCATCATCGCATGGCTAGGCCATGATTGGTTTGAGGCATTTAGGCTCAGCTATAGTCACCCAAGTGCACGGCTATGGCAAGAATATGAAGGGGATGGCAAGGCAAATTCAATAGGAAGGCAAAAGGCATGGATCAAGTGTTGTTTTGGGCTCGGCCTATGGCTATGTGGATCAGTCATGGGATAGTTTTGCTTGGATCAGATCTGGTCATCATCTAGATAGGCTTGGAGATGAAGTATTGGTCAAGGCAAGGCATAGGGTGGAGGAACTAGGGTGTGGTCGAGGCAAGCAAAGAGGGGTTTGGTGATGTAGAGCTCAGCTGGGGTTTTAAACAACTTTTGGTGATGGAGTTTTAGGATCTAGGTCATGGCATGGGTGTGGAGGTGAGATGGTGGTGGAGATGGCCAGTCTAAGGTGGTGATGAAGGGGAGATGTGGTCGGCTATGAGGCTTGGCCGAGCTATGCAAATAGAAAACAAAAGAAAAGAGAGGAGGAAGCCATGAGGAAAAAAACTTACTGTAAATATTCTTTCAATCAGAAGTGGCAAATGAGGAAGGAAATGTTTTGAGAATATTTTGTACGTGAATTAAGGAGGTAATTGAAAAGTTTAAATGGCAAGAAAGTAATTTCTTTGAAAGTCAAAGTTTAACCACAGTTGACCAAAATATAAAATTTTCAAAAAATATTCATTCTATTGTATGTGGAAATATAATTACAAACAAAATCCAAAATTACATTGGAAAATTCCAAAATTTCAATTTTAAATGATTTAAAAATCAAATTTTAAAATAAAAATTCTATTAAAATATTTTTAAAAAATTATGGGTTGTTACATGATACGTACCTTATTATTAATAATACAAGCGAGTTCGCTCTTATTAAGCAAGAAAAGCATGTAAATCCCCGTATATGCCAAAACAATCTTCATACGTACCAATCTCAACTCAATTTGGAATGTTAGTCACTTATAAGAAGATGTAGAATACGCATAAGTTCAAACAAGTATAAAACATGCATTCTGAATTCAAATCTCAAGAACGAGCACAAATATGCAACCATACAACCATTATATGCATTCAAAATAACTGAACAAGTGTTTTCAGCAAAAGGAATCATCGGACAAATCAATATTTATTCAATTCAGTTCATACTATCACAATTTACATTTTCAATGTCAATATTTAATTTATATACTCTCATTCTTATTAACATTAAATTTTGATTAACATTTTATTTGCTCAATTTCCATTGAACCGACTTATATTCAATCCCATTAGCTTCCAAATTCTTTTTCATTCATTTAAATGTTATTCAGGTCTCATTCACTAATTTCATTCAACCCATTCACATAATTAATTAGCTTAAATAAGTAATTTAATTTCATATCACATCCCATATATTTAAAATTAATTTACATTCAATAATTATTTATTTCGTTAATCATACAATGGATCTGTAATCAATTCATTTGATTTTAATTTGATTTACATTCAACAAATTTGGTTTCAATTCATTCTTTTCTTAATATCAATATTTAATGCATTCACAATTGATTTATTTCAATTCACTATACTCACATTTAATCGATTTGTTCCAATTATTTACATTTGTTTCATCCACATTTAAATTTAATTTACATTCCATTGATTCCTTCAATTCATTAACATTTGTCACAAATTCGTTATATTCAATTTTTATTCAATTCAATTTGCGAAATTCCAATTTGTTTCACTTTTTATTTAACCTATTTCATATGAATTCATTGGTGAATCATTTATAAAATTATTCCACTTAACTCTGCTTAAGTTAGTTTTATTTCCACTTAGTATATTCTCTCCCCTTTTTTTATTATATACTAACATCATTTATAAACCATCTAGATTTATTATAATATTTATACAACACAATCATGGTTGTTATTATTATTACATCATGTCTTGATTTATTATTAATTCATTGGTTCGCTTTATCGATTTAAATTCATAGTATTAATTTACTAAAGTAAATTCGATTTACATCACATTTCATATTAATAATTTTTTTCACAATCAATTCATTTAACTTCTCTTAAGTTAACTTCAATTTATAATTTATTCCATATTATATTAGTTAACATTCAATTTTTAATTTAACTACTCCACTTGCATTTATTTATTTGTATCCAATTTAAATTAAATTCAATTAACCATATTAATTTTACCTAAACTCGTCTATTTTTAATCGACTTCTTTTACAATTAAAATTGCATTTTGTTTTATAATTCAAGTTATATTCATTTTATAGCCTAAGTGGAATTACTTCACTTTACTAATTTATATAGTTTCATTTAATATCTAATTCAATTTATTTTAATCCATTACTCATTTTATTTAATTTCACTCAAATTAAATTTTCTTATCATTCCCATTCAATAAATTTAAATTCGTTTTTAGCCTATTAATTCTCAAATTTATAAGTTATACAATTTATTCATTCAAAATTCGTTTTATCTAATTCATTTCGATTTTTATTTAAGCTTCTTGAGTTAGACTTCATTTTATTTATTTAATTTCAGTAATCTCCATTTAATTTAACAATACTAAGTTAATTATTTATTTCATCTATTGAATTTAATTTATTTTACTGCTTAATTAAAATGTTTAACCATTTTAAAATTCATTTCTACTTCCCCGTTCAAATCTACAAGTTATAACTTTTTTCTATTCAAATTTATAAGTTACAAACTTATTTCTTATATACTAAATTAAATTATAAGTTCGAACCATTTTTAAATATTTATTAAGTCATACTTAGAATATTTTTCACAATCAAAATTTATTTTAATTGGAAAATAAATTCATTCTGGTAGCAATTTTCACTCAGAAACTTGAAAACGAACACCGGCGATGATGTAGTCATTCTCAGAATTATTTCCAACGACTAAGCGAGTTTAATGCTTTTTCTTACTTCAAAAAAAATCTTTTAAAAATATTTTTCTAGCCAAAACTCTTTCAAATAATGCCATTATTAATTTTTAAAGCTTTGAAAAAAAATTGAAAACAAAAGGATTTTTATTCTAAAGCTCTCAATTTTAAAAAAATCATTTCTATATATAGGCTATACTAAAATATACCTATACAAATTTCCATAACTTATTTACCAAAATATTTCATTAATTTACAATTTGATCATTTTAACCAATTCTTATTACAATCATATTCCAATTTAATTTAATTTATCAAATGCTTCGTAAAATAAAATTCAATAAGTATTCGTTTATTTTAATTCAACCAATAATTGATGATAATTAAATATTATCATCTCCTAACAACAATTTCATTAAAAATTATTATTTTATAAATAATATAATTTAGCCAAAACTACTTCATTTGCTCGACTTTTAAAACAATATTATGTCGACTTGCCTCATTAAGTGTTTAGAAACCCCTATCGAAAACACGGTGACCCGCAAATCTACCGGAATTCATAAACAACTCAACGGATAAGTAAACACAATATAAAACATTTTATAACACTAATAAGTATGCACTCTCATATATACACTCCCAAACATACTTATTCTAGGGTATTGCTACCATATCTCTAATGAGTCAAACCCCACAAAGCCAATGTTATCGCTAAACCTTTGCTTTGATGCCAAATGTGACTGACCACATTTCAGAAGGTTTAAATCAAAAAATCCACACATGTTTGACTTATATAATCTGGAACGAAGATGATCAATGGGGTTAAAAAGAAAATTAGAAGAAAAGAAGAAGAAAAACACTGAATCTCATAGCGGAAACGATAAAATATAATAATCAAATAATCAATTCATAAGGATGTTACTATACATTTGATTATAATCTTTACACGTTTATAAGAGTTGTAAATATACAACAGGGATAAATAAGCAATATAGCAGAATGGCATGATACAGGAAATAATTATAATAATGGTAATATACCAAAACTCCATCTTCGTCCTCCATAGAATAGTCTTCAATAAGCTGAAAAAACTCAGGACTGACCCGAGCGTAATGCAAAGACAAAACACTCGAGTCAAGACTAAAATACACTTGCGAAAGTCAAATCAATATCACAAAATATGAGTGCAATAACTTAAAAGATGTTACGGGATTTTCCATCTCTTAAGGATCCGTTAAACTATTTATATATAATTGTATATGCTATAATATATAATGTCTATCAGTAAAATAAATAACAAAATAGTGTTGAGGCTTTACATTGGTCCACCTTAACACATTTACAGTTTAAACCAAAATCGTAATGGGATCGTATAGGGATAAATATAACAAGGCATGTGAGACAATACCCAAGGTAGGATTCTACCACTTTACCCTTTCTGGCTGGTCGTAACCCATCTGTGGCCAACCGCGACAATTAATCCAAACGAAAAAAGTTGCACCATCGAATATGAAATCACAATAGTAGTACGAGGGATCAACGTCGCTAGAGGTAGCTAACCTCATTGGCAAGACATATGCTCTTATTTTAGTCATTTTGACACGAATGTCAAGGCTATCCATCATCGTTCTCTTACTTCATTTCAGCAAACGTGGCCAATTCAACCACTACAATCTGGATAACATCCACCAAATATACAGTTGTTAAAGTGGTTCCAATATTAACAGAGAGTATGCCAATAAGAGGCCTCGGCCTTTTTAACAACCAAACGTCATTTTACATTCTAGTTGGTTCTTTTAAATTTCAAAACAATTCATACTTGATATCAAAATATCATATTCGTTTCAAAAGTCAAAACCTTTTTTAAATCATCATATTTACTCAAAAATCATATTTTACTTCACAATGTCAATTCAGCACGATATATCGATATCACTTCAAAACTTGATTCGAATTACAGTTTTTGTTATAATTTACATTAACCCAATTCGTATATAAATCCAAAATTTAAATATAAATATTTCCACCCCTTTAACTAGTTTGGATTTTTAGAAAATAGTTAAATGGTTAAAATTGTTTAATAGAAAATAGTTTGAGAGATAAAATGGTATATATAGTAAATAGTTGGGAAAACTAGAATAGTTTGAATATTTAAAGAAAACAGATTTGAAATATTTTATAAAAAAATAATTTATTTAAAAATAGTTTCCAAGCCAAACTGATTCAATTCCAAAATTTCCAATCCAAATCGATTTCCATTTTGATTTACTCGATTCAATTTCGATTTCAAGTCGAATTTAAATTCTGATTCCAAATTGGTTTCACTTATAATTTCAAATAAATTTAAATTCCAATTGCAAATTAATTTCAACTCCTATCCCAAATTTAAAACCATTTCGATTTATATCAACTCAGAGCTATTTCCAATTATCAATTCAAAACACTTAAATCAATTTTTCTTCAATATCCAATTTAAAAGTCCAAATTTTTAAATATGATTCAAATCTGAGCTAAATTTCAAAATATTATTTTATCTCTTTTACTTAGAAATATTCAAAGTTCGAATAAAAATCCAATCTTTAAAATAATCGATTTTTGAAATTCAAATAATATTTTGATTATAACTTCAAAATCTCAAATTCGATTATTTAAACAATTTCGTTTATCGAATTTAAATTTCAACACTTCAAGATCAAATATGAAAATAATTCAATTTCCATAAATTCTTTTTTCTATTCCTTAAAAATAAAATAAACAATTTAATTAATTGCAAATCAAGATTCTAAAATCATTTAATTTAACCAATCCGGTGTCCGTATGTAATTTTCTGTCCTTCGGCCAAGTGACCCAATCATTTCAATTTAATTCTAGGGATGGATAAATATCATTTCAATCCGAAATAAATGTCATAGGTATACATCATTTCAACCCATTTCTTAAGTAAATCGAAATAATTTAATTTACAGTTTTGTACACTGTAACAACATACAGGATGATAACATGATATGTATAAAATAAATAACATCCAATCATTCAAATATTAACCAATTGTCATCCATCACAATCAATCATCCAAACAATCAATAATTCACAACAATTAATCAATTTTCAAAAATCGGGAGTTTTTACTAGTAGTTAAATTCTAATTTAATCTAACTATTAATTAAAATTCTATCAATTATTTAGATGTCAATTTAAATGCGAATTGAATTTATTATACAACAACTTATCAATTTAAATCATATTATAAATTTAAATTTAACCAATATAAAAATATTGTAGTCAAATGTGAGCGTATAAAACACTCACCTTTTCATTTCAATCTGAAAATATTTTCAGCTTCAAAGAAATACTGAGCCAGCTTCCTGACGTAGACGACGTCGATACGAACATAAGGCACTTGTCTCACCCAAAACAGGTCTCGTACAAAACTTATAAATTTTATTAATATCGATATGGTTGAAAATAAAACTTACATAACATATTTAAAATAAAAAAACTCAAAACACTACCCTCCCAAGCACGCTTCAATCTCCCTTCCCAGTTCTCCTTCCCACAATTCACACAGACCCCTTTTTTTTAAATGAAAACGCTTCTCCATCGCCACCCTATGACCACCGCCGCCATCGCCTAGAAACCATGTGCACGCTCCAAGCCACGCGACTCGTCCCAGATCCAAAAAAACCTAGGTCGACGACTTCTCCCTTCGCCGTCTCTGCCTGCGGCTTGCACTCCTCCGATCGCGCTAGAGGCCTCACACTCGCCACCCTTGGCTGCGTTCATCACGATCTATCTTCTTTCGAGACCCTCCTTTTTTTCGTTTTGAATTTCGATCTGATTTTCTTTTCTTTTTTTGTAAAGTCGATCTGCAGTTGCTTTTTTTTATAAAGTCAATCTGATTTGAAAATAAAGGGATAAAGGGAGAGAGATACGGCAAAGAAAAGAACATGGGTTTGATTTGTTCGAAATGGGGTGTTGAGATATTTTATTATTATTAAATTTGAAAATATCTGACATTTAACGTCTCAAATTTCTCGAGCTCCAAAAAAAGTGTCGCTGGCGTTTATAATTTTTTACCCTAATTCCGAATGTAATGAAACTAGTCTTGACGCCTAATTAGATCGTATGCAGTAGATAGCTTTTAAATTTAATTATTTATTTAAATTCTAAATTTAAATTCTATGCATTTCAAGCCCTCACGGCCAAACGACAAGTCCAAACGCTATGAAAATTGAAATCCTGCAATGATTTACTATTACGGATCTGATGAACTGGTTTCGTTGAAATCCGAAACAGCGGCAAAAATGGCTATTTTTACTCGTCAATTAAAATATAAAATATAAAATATAAGATTTTAAGTTATTTACATCTAAATCCAATTTTAATTGTTAACCATCTTCGTTCATATTTTGAACGAAATTTAAATCAATTGTCGATATATTTTTCAATCATCTTAAATCCAGAATCAAATTATTCAAATAATTTCTAATATTAAACCTTTAAACAATTTAATTATTCAATAACTTACATTAACAATCATTAAGTATTTATTTCTAACCATTTTACCCAAAAATTATTTTAAATTCAACTAGTAAAAATATAGATCGTTACAGAAATTGAGTTAAATAAGCAAGGTAATAGAAGTAGCAGTACCAACGACATTTCCTATTAGATCAATGGTGGTCTCACAATAGCTAGAAGTGAGATAAGGGCAAGAATATGCTAATTAGGATAAATAAGTAGCCAACATAATAAGAAAAGTAAACTAAACGCAAATTAAAAAATATAGACTTCGGGTCTAATAAAAGAGTGAGATGAGTTTGGAGTAGCCCAAACGATGAAGAGCCTAACGAAGCAGTTCATCATAGATTTCAGCAAAGGAGAATCACGTCCAACTTATTTATTTTGCGTTAGAAGGAAGTATGAGACTTCAACGGGACGTGAGGATACTCTAGGATGGCCCTTTGGGTAGGCCTAACGAAGCTGCATCTTCGACGGTTAGTCTGTAGTTGTTCCATCAAGAGAGTATGCCTTGACTGCTTTTTGCATGGCAGGACCATTGTAGGCAGTCAAAAGGGGTTGGTGTTTGGAGTAGGATAATCGTAAGTCCCAATACTTCCAAGTAATTTTAGTGGGCATGACCCAAAGGATAGTCGCAAGCGGATGTCGGCTAGCATCAAAACAAGAGCGAGTTCGGGAAAGAATGGAGTTTAAGCCAAAAGTCTAACGATTCTTTCACTATCGAGACATTGGATGTTAGATTGTTTGCAGTAAGGCACGGCCACTTAACTCTTTAGAGGTCTTTCGATTAGTCAAACAGTGGTTGTGTGGGGCCATAGCCACGACGAGAAAAGAGACAGACCAACAAGAATATTTGTATTGTACGCCTAATGAAGTTGTCCTTTACAGATATAGAAAATCATCGATTGGGTTCTGTACAAGGTAGACCTTGTTGGCGGGATTCAGAGAGTAGACAGAACGATTACGTATAGTCCTCAATGTATGTACTCGGTGGTACATTGTGGATATCCTAACATTAGTATAGACTAGTGCGGATGTAGTTTTACTTTTTCACGGTAGATGACGGAACATCTGTATTGTAGGCCTCGCAAAGCTTTCCTTTACAGATGTAGTCATAGAACGCTAGAGGAGCAAGATGATGGAGTCCTTTGCAAGGAGGATACGGAAGGTACTATGGGTAACCTAGGACCAATATGGTCATTGGGCATATAGCTACGTGTGTGTATGTGTGTGTGTGTGTGTGTGTGTGTGTGTGTGTGTGTATATATATACATACATATATATATATTAGTTATTAGGTTTTAATTGACTAAGGAGTAGATAGGTATGATCATGCACAGAGGCCAGAGTATGATAAACCTAGTGAACCTAATATAATAGAAAATGGAAATAAAACGGTATATGTAGAATTAAGCATAAAAGTATATGATTTATCCATTTGCCAGAACTTTAGTTCTGACCCCCTCCTCATAACATCCTATAGGTTAGGTAGATGGCAGAGATTTCGCAGCTTTAAGATGCTTCTTTAGAAAGTGTAATGATATTGGTGATTATTTACTTACTATTATATTTTAGTCAATTCAACTATGAGATATTTAATTGAGCTCTGATATATTAGTCTTTGCCTATTTGCAGGATACTAGATTCCCAACTTGGGTTTCAGTGGGTTTGGGTTTTAGCATTTTTACGAAAATCCGGACCCACTGAAATTTGGGTTGTTACGGTATTCCAGTTCCTCCAAATACAACGAGTAGAGTGAACAATTATTTTATCTTTCCTAAAAGAAATTCCAAAATCACATATTCAAAAGCACTGGGATTTAAGTCCTAATAAAATAATTCAAAAAAATTGGTTTATAAATTTTTTTAAACTATACAATTTATGGTACATTAGACCACATAATCAATCAATCAAATTCAATTAAATCAAATCAATCAAATTCCATAAATGTATACACTGACACTATCAATCATTCAAATTCCATAAGAAAAAAAATCTAACACTCAACATTACTTTAAATGTCAAAAGGTTAACAACAAACTCCTAACTTAGGTTCAAAAATTTCTCGATTGCCCAAAATATTGATAATTATCTAAGCGTGTGATTCTTTGCTCATTAACCTTTGGTGATTGCTTAGAAGATTATCCAAACTTACTCCGACAAAGTTGAAAGTTATACTCTAAAATTGTTGGTTTATTGACTGCACCAATCTTTCTAAATCACAAAAATTTGCATTTAATACCCTTCTAAAACTGTTGGTTTATAATACGCCAAATAATAACTTATTCCACTTTATTTACTTGTATAATACACTTCTAAATCCTAAGAATACATACAAAACACAAAAATTATTTTTCTTTTCACAATTTAGATGAAAATCAAATCAAAATTTGGTTCTTTTAAAATTGAGTTGACCTTTTGACCTCTTTAACTAAGAGTGTTAAGATGGGCAATGCTTATGGGTTGACTCAGAATATCAAATAGTTTATACTACTTACATGTTTTAAACAAAAGATACAGTTTTAATAACATGATGTCTATTAAAACCTTCCTACCTTTTCACATTAAGGTATTATAATGAATCATGTTTATGGACTGATCCAATAACACCAATTAGTTTACATTGCTTAGATACTTAAATATTATGTGTGGTTTTAATAAAACAACGCAAAACTTTCATACCCAATCTAACCCATTCAAATCAATGTTAAATTACCTCGTATATTATTTAAGGGTAAAATTCATTTATTAAAACAATCTCTTATCAAGAATACCTTTTATTTTGGAAATCAGTTCTCTTTTAGGGAACTCAAAAATTGAATACCCGGTTTTAGTTCAAAACTCGACACTGAGAGTATACTCCTTACTTCTTCTTTATAAAATAATTTCAAACAAATTATTTATTAAAAATCACTTTGGGTTCATTTGGATTTGAACTCCTTTTGGTCGCACAGTGATAAAGAGAATAATTTACTAAGTACCACACAACATTCTTCTAAGCAGCATTTGATCGTCACTTAGAAGATTATTCAGATCACTACAAAACTAACCGAAAAATTTTCCTTTGGATTATTTAAAGAAAAAGCATTCCACTTAAAATTTCTTCTCCAAAATATTTATATTTTATAAATATTTCCAAATATTACCACTATTACTTTTCTCAAAATCTTTTGAAATCATTTTAAACAATTCTAGGATTTAAATTTTCCAAAAACTCTTTATATGTTATTTGGAAAGGCAAATTTATAATACTAAGAGTATTGAAACAAGGGACAAACAAATGTCATTTTAAACATCGTATACTAAAATTCCAAAATGATTTACACTTAGCTTTATTTATAAACAATTCTATTTAAAAGTTCTCATTTAAAAACCATTATTCATTAATTTAAAACAATATGTATTATCTCAAAGGGTAATAAAACAATTAAAATACTTTTTATAAATTCCAAATAATGTTAATTGTTCTAGGGGATGATTTATAATATTCTTTTTAAAACCTTAAAACCATATAAATTTTCCAAAGAAAGTAAATATAATTTAAATTCTTTTATTAAATTTAAAATAACATTTGTTATCTTGAAAGATAATAAATCACATTTATAATCTCTTTTATAAATTTAAAACAATATTAACTATCACAAAAGATAATCAACAAAATTTACAATTTTCTTTAATAAACAAATCAACTATCTTTAATAAAATGGTCAATTGCTTCTAAAACACTTTCATTAAATCAATTAATTTATTTTAAACTCACTTTTTAACTTAATTAACCAACTTCAAATATTACTTATCAAACGATTTATTAAATTCAAATAATCATTAGTTAAAATTAATAATTACTTTTAAATATCATTAATTAAAATGATTATTAATTTTCAAATATCATAAATAAAATAATTAATTAAATTCTAATATCATTACTTGAAATGATTAATTAAATCCAAATCTCTTTAATAAAAAAGATTAACTAATTTTAAACATCATTAGTTAAAATGATTAATTGATTTAAAATATCACTAATTAAAATAACTAATGAATTTTAAATATATTTTTATGAAAACACATGCTCAAGTTCAAACACACACAAGGATTTAGGGGATGATATTTAATAAATAACGGTATAGCGGAAATTGCTATAACGACACTTGAACAATTTAAATGGAATATCAAAATTAATAGCTATTAATCAATCAAGAAAATCTAACTATCATCAAGAAATATAATGTAGTTTATAGCAATATATGATATAGTAAATTTGGGTGTGGGTTAACTTATATTTAAATAATTCTTCTTTATTACAGCTAATTTTGCTCATATATTTATCCTCCAAATGTATTATCTTACTATTCATATTATATTAAACAACTTTTTATTAAAAGTTTATTTTTAGCTTAACATTATTAAAAGATGACTTTTTACTTAACCCTTTTTCCGAACACCTTATAATCAAACTATGAAATGTAATTCACAAAGGTTTCATTCCAAGATTCATTAATCCCCATCTACTCGACCTATATCTTACTATGGAAAATTCTTTACGAACTATTCAACAATAGTTAATGCTCAAACTGGACGAGAATAACTAATCAAATTCCTAAATGATTGCAATAAAAAATAATTATTTCTAAATAATCAACTCAACGATACAATTATAATAGTTTTGAAAATCATTGTTATATATATAAAACATATTCCTAGGTAAAATTATTTCATTTACCATTTTAAGACAATACTGTATTGGTAAATCTGTTCAAGTGTTCAGGAATGCCTACCAATAACACTGATCAGACGCATCGACCAGAATTCATATACCACTCAATTGATCAAACAACACAATGTAAAAAAAAATTATAACACTAACAAATAGCACAAAATATATATTTATACTCTCAAACTTATCCAAGGATATCAATAATCCTATCCTTAAGGATTTTATCCCGCTAGGGCTTAGGGGTTCGCTAAACCTAAGCTCTGATAGCAACTATAACGACCCACCTTTCTAACCCCCAGGAACGACACTTAATAAATCCACGGTATTCATGTGTCATTGCACAAAATCCGAAAGATAAGTTGTCTTAAGGTAAAATAAAGAACATAATAAGACAAAATAGATAAACCTCACAGCGGGATGGTTACATATAATATAAAATGATATAGTACAAAAGGTTATTCCTTATAAGGAGTTATCAGAGTTATAAAAAATACTACATCTGACAGATTTGCAGCTATACATTCTGACTTTTCATTTTCAAAATACAGAATACACCTACATAATTATGCAGTGGGAATAAATAACAAGATAACTAATGAGTCGCCTGCTCGATCACCGTCTTCATAGAGCTCCAAAGAAAACTACTGCAACATCCCGCCTTTTTGTACGTTTTAAGAAGACACACATGTCATCTTAAATCAAACAGAAAGGAGGATTGTTATTAGGGTAAATAAGAAAGAGCAGAGCAGGGGAAAATACAGAATCTCGCAGCAGAATGGCAAAATATAATAATCAAATAACAGTTCATGAAGCTGTTTTATAAATACATTTGATTATACTTATACAACATAGAATAAGAGTTACACATATTAGATATAAATAAATATTGCAGCGGAACAGTATGAATGGAGTGGAATAAATATAGTAAATAATAGTAGCACAAATCTTCATCTTCGTTCTCCAGAGATAAGGTCATCAAATCCTGAAATGCTCAGGCTGACCCGAGCGAATTAAAAAGACAAAACACTCGAGTCAGAACTAAAAGATCTTATATAAGTTAAATCAATGATAGATAAATATGAGTGTAAACGGCATTGGAGATGTTTACGGGGTTTGACATCTCTTATCCAGTGTATAATGTGAGTGCAATAACTTAAGAGATGTACGGGATTCACATCTCCTAAGGATCAGTTAAATTATCTACTATGTAGTAAAATATGCTATTATAATAGTGTCTACAGCAAAGTTAAGTATTAAAATAGTGTTAAGGCGTTACCCATATCCCCCTTAACACATTTATATTTATTCCCATAGTTTATAAAGTACCGTAATTCCTCCGTAAACTGGAGGGCAATCTGAGGGCACTCCATAGGTATGGTATAAAAAAAACTCGTAGAAGGCGTGCTAGGGCATATGAACACGACACACGAGGAGATACCAGGGTAGATATACCAATTGCTCTCTCGGACTGGTGGTAACACATAGCAGCTACTACCGCTCACCTCGGACACACTTCCATAATCAAAATCGAGGGGTGGCCACCAAATTAATCACAAAGTCAAAATATAGTATTGAAGAAATCTGCCCGATAGGAGGAATGACCTCACTTGGCCCGGTATAGCTCCTAATTTTAGTAACATCTAAGCTGACTCATGGGAGTCAAGGTCACGTCATACCTTATACAAGAATCATTCGTTAAACCATCCTACTTCATTTCTGGATCCACTACGTACACAGTTGTTAAAGTGATTTTTGGTATTGGCAGAGAGTACGATAATATCTGATCCCGGTGTCTTTAACAACCAATCGCTTATTACACACCGGATAATTCTTTTACATTTCAAAAGTTAATTCACAATTTATATCAAAGTATCATCTTCTCAAATCATAATACTTTCGAAATCATATTCACTTCCAAATCATAATTTCTTCCAAAACCATATTTCCAAAACAGGTTAAATCCTTACTTCAAAATCATCATTTTCAATTTATTATACATTTAAATCCAAACTTAGGTCATTTCATCATTTTTGCTTTTAAACCAATGAATTTTGAATATAAACATTTCCCTTTTACTTAGTCTGAAAATTTAAAAAATAGTTTAAATGGTTATAAATAGTTAAGATAGTTATAAAAAGTTTAAATAAATTTTCAATGGTCAAAATAGCCTAGAATAGTAAATATAGACTTAAAATACTTAAATAGATTTAAAATAGATTAAATAAAATTAAAATAGATTAAACAGCTTTAAAATAGATTAACTAGATTTAATATAAGTTAAAATGGTTTAATTAGTTTTAAAATAAACTAAATGGTTTAAAATAGGTTAAATTGATTTAATATAGTTAATATAGGTTAAAATAGTTTATAAATTTGGAAAACCTAAAATTTAGAATCTTAAAATAATATAATTTACAACAGTTTATATTTGAAAACATGAACTTGGAATTTATATCAATTTAAAACTATTTATTTCATTTCAACAAAATCCGACCATTTCAATTTAATTTCTTGAACAATTCCATTTAAGCCAATTCACATTTCAACAAAATACTTGATTTTCCAAAAATACTTCAATTTATACAAATCAAATTTTGCTTCATAACATCATTTAATTCCATTCGAAAATAAAGAATTTAAAAATCATTTAATTTAACCAATCCGATGTCCGTATATAATTCTCTACCCTGGGGTCAAGTGATATGGATATTTATCATTTCAATCTGCAATTTAAAATTTTACAGTTATATATCATTTCAAACCGCAATCTCGAAATAAATAACATCCATAAAATCGCTCGAGTCTATCATTTCAACCCATAATGATTTTTATTTAATCTATAGATCATTCGGGTATTTATCATTTCAACCACAGTGAACTTGCAATTTATAACAATATAAAATACAACATCCATTCATCCAATATTAACAATCAACTTCCATCACAATCATCATCCAAAATCAATCAATAAATATCAATATAGAACTGATAATTAACAAAAGGTATTTAACTGGCAATTTATATTCAATAATAAATTAGATTATGATTTAATTCAAATAAATTCAAATTAACTGAGACGATGATTCAAATGTACCAAACAGTCATAAATAAATTCCTAATCACATCATAAATTTAATTTAACGATCATAAGAAATTTTAGAAGTTGTGAGTGGGTTAAAAATCTCACCTTTGAATTTAAATCAAATTTAAATTCAATTTAAACTCAAAATTCAAACAGTCTCAGAATTCGTCCAATGCTATAATATCTGAAATTCCGATTGGATCGTAGCGGAGTAAACCGCGTGTGAAACGGACCTCGTATGAAAAAGTTATTGGTATAAGAAGTTAAATGATTTAAATTAAAAAAATACAATAAATTACCAGAGAAAGCACGTGTCACTCACACTCAGAAACCTTAGCCTTCAAACAAAACGCGAACAAGAATAGTTAACGAGCCGCCGTCTCTCTTTGAATTTCTACCGCCACGACAGGCCTCGATCACCTGATCAGGCAACGCCACCAGTCCCCGCTCCGCCTATCGATTCCACCCCTCAAATGCCGCGATGCAATGTCGACGAACGGTGCCACATTCGTTCCCTTGCCCACCATGGCGATTCCACTGCGCCTACGACCACCAAGAACCGTTGGATCTACAAGCCTCGGCTCCCCCTACATGCCAGTGCCAACCGATCGCCCTCTACGCGCAAATCCCCCATCAATCCGCAAAATCCCGTACGAACGGCCGGAAATAAATCATGCATTTCTGGCCACACGAAAACCCAGATCGAAAAACGAATCACATATTTGACTTGCGCTCGCCGAGAGCGTCAAATCGATATAGTTTGAGGAGTCTAAATTTTTGATTTGGATTTTGATTTGAAATGAACGGGAATTTTTTTGTTTTCCATTGGAATGAGGAGTTGAGAAGCAATGTACGTGCAGACAAATAAGAACAGATACAACTTAGGGTTAATAATGAGGTATTATTAGGAAGATCAAAAAAATAGAATGAATGGACTAGACTTAATCGAATTTGATTGATAAACAACCAGAAAAGCCCATCCTGCCTCCAGAACGAAGATAGGTCAACCCATATATCAAAATGTTTTCGAATAATTTAAACTAAATGGAACAGCTTTCATGTCCTAATTCCACCGTATGAAGAAGTTATAATTAAAATCATCTTATTTCAAAGTGATTTCAATTAAATTGATTTCTTGGCGTTTCGAGTCCGTATGATTAAACAACAAGTCCAATCGTTATGAAACTTGAAGTCCTATAATAATTCACCGTTACGGATCCGATGAAACTGGTTTCGTCAAAATCTGAATCAGTGGCCAAAATGGCTATTTTCCTATTAATTAAATATATTAATATTAAATTAATTAATCACCATTTTATTTAGTATTTATAAACTAACCAATTCATTATTTTTAATCACTTGGACTTTTACCATGACTTAGTACAAGTTTATATGACAATTCAATGTTGGTTATATCACTAATTACAGTGTTCAAATTCCCTGTAATCAAATCCAATTTATTAAAAATTAAATTATAATTTATTTCTTTAATTTGATTTTCAACCTTTATACGCAATCCTTTATTACTCAATTAACCTAGTTAATAGTTGTTTGTCTTCCATTACACTAGCATGCTCCAAGTTCCATCTTTAATTGTATTAACTACTATATTTCCATTTATATTGAAATTTTTTCAAATGTACACATTAATTAAATTTTAAAGTCCCAATTAATTATATCAGCTTCATTATTTTATTACCATAATTATTACCTATGAATACATTTACATTTCTATTTATTTTTATTACATTCACACTTTCCATTATTGTATTAGTTATCATTAATGTAACATTTAATTACATTTATTTGAAATTGATTTGTTAAGTTGGTAACAACACCAATTGCCACCATTATACATTTTATAACATTTGTAAGTTAATTCTTTACAAACAATTATCACAATAACTCTCATTACACCACACTTATTCCATTTCCATCCATTTCACGTTATTTTATTAATAAATCAACCTTTAAATTATTAATTACCTTTTATATCCTGCTATAAAGCAATGCACATATTTATTAAAATTTATAGTCCCAAATTATTTATTCATCTTGATTTCATCTTTTTATCAAATTCATCATTACTCTATGAATAAAATTTACATTATTACCAAATATTACCTAAATTTATATTAACGTAATACTTAATTGCATTTATTGCAATTTGTTTCAAATTTAATATAATAGGCTAATTAAATAGGTAATGTATATTAATTGTTACCATTAACTTTAAATCACACCTATAAATTCATTATTTACACACAAATGTTACAATTCTTTTATAATACTGATTTTGTTCAATTACCATTAAATATATTATTATTTCATTAGCTATTAAATATTTACAATTGTTTTCTTACATTTCAATCTATAACCAAGTATAACATTTACATTATTCCATTTTATTGGAAGTATATTCAAGTTATTAATAATTAGCTTACATTTATACTGTTGCAATTCATTCTAGTTATTATTTTCATTAATAATTCACTAATATTTATTTTCTTCAATATTAAATTACCAAAATCTTATTAAATTAACAAATTTAATTATTGAAAATTTACGGATCATTACCCCTGTTATTCTCGGACTACACAAATATAATTAAGTAATCGATAGTTTAGGGAAAATAAACAACTCTGGTCAGACAGGTAAGAGTAAAACTATGAAATAAATGGGGCGTATTTAAAAAACAATATGTGGGACCACGCCGCTAACGTGAAATGGGTTTTCTTCCACGTAAACAACAACCAAACATGATAAAAATGGAAATGAACGACGAAGAATAAAGCCAAATATAAATGATGGTACAATTAGTATAACATTCAGACTTGAAAGAATGGAAATGGTCTGAACAGAAATCCAAACTAGCCAGAATGCATAAAACAAAACAACTGTCCAAACTCGATAGAATGGACTAAACAAGATAACTATCCAAACTCGATAGAATGGACAAAACCAATAATCGAATACCGTGAAGAATGGTTGAATCTTCCCATTGTAATTAAAGAAAACAGATTCAAAGGTTCGAATCAAATAAGGAAAGGAAATTCTCCAATAAATGACTAGGAGGGCCCAAAAGTATACCTCTTGAAATATACTTGAAAACTCCAATGGCTCTCGAAAACCACCAAGCCGGACCCCACCAACTATTATCGAGTATCCGAGTATTTCACATCTCAATTCACAATACTGAATCAAATCTAGAGTGGATGTGAAGATAACATTTATTGAGTTAAACCAGTACAATGGGACTTATCATCCTCGAAGAGCGATTAATGGACAGGCGTTGGCTGACTTTAGCACCGTGTTCACAATTCTGGATGACGAGGAGAAGGACACAACGGTCGTAGCATTACAATTGAAATTGTTTGTCGATGGTGCATTAAATGAATTCTGCTCGGGAGAAGATTTGTGCTTGAAACTCTCGAAGGACGGTTGATCTGTTATGCTCTAAGTTAGAATTCTTGCTACTAACAATGAGGTGAAATACGAAGTGTTAATAGTGGGGCTGACGATTGTGAAGGAACTTGGAATTAAAGCTCTCCATATATACAGTGACTCTCAGTTAGTCGTCTGTCAAGTGAAACAAAAGTATTGGGCCAAGGTTGCGAACCTTGCCCCTTACCTGTCAAAGGCATGGGAACTAGTCAATGATATCAAACGTTACACGGTAACTCATATTCCCAGGGAATAGAATGTGAAGGCCAAATCACTTCGCTAAACTGGCCAGTTTCGGAGATGCAAGATCACTAGGACTGGTTCTAATAGAAGTATTATCGGCCTCTAGCATTAATCAGATGGATGTCACTGGATTCTAGAAATTGCAGAAGAGGAGGAATAATGGATGACGCCAATAGAGGATTACCAACTTATAGGAATACTCCCAATGGACCCAATGAACAAAAGAAGCTCCTTTGGAAGACAGCAAGATTCATAATGCAAGACAGAGTACTGTACCAAAGAGGGTTCTCCACTCCCTTACATAGATATGTGACCAAAAATGAAGCCAAGAAAATCCTCATGGAAATTCACGAAGGCAATTGTGGTGATTACACCGGAGGGCCAACATTGGCCAAAAAGGCTCTCCGCTATGGATACTTCTGGCCAACAATAAATTAAGATGCAGCAAAATATTCTAGATGATGTGATCGATGTCGGAGATTTGTAAAGATTTTGTGAACACCATCTATGAAACTTACGCAAATGCTCAGTCATGGCCATTTGCAATCTAGAGAATTAATCTCATCAGCATGTTACCAATATCAAAAGGAGGAGCTAAATACGACATTGTTTTAGGTGATTACTTTACAAAATGCGCCGAAAGGGAACCACTTTCCATGATAATGACTAAAAAGGTAATTAATTTTGTAATTAAAATCATTATTTGCAGGTTTGGAGTACCATAGAAAATCATCGCGGATAACGGAATTCAGTTCGACAGTGTTGAATTCAAAGAATTCTGCAAGTGTTACCTGATCGAAAAGAGCTTTTCCATGGTAGTGCACCCGTAGGAAAATGGGCAATTGGAGGCAATGAACAAAATCATCAAATCAACTATAAAGAAACAGCTGACAAAAGCTAAAGGGAATAGGGTTGATGAGCTTCTGCTTGCACTATGGGCTTACAGGACGACACAAAATCTACGACTGGATACTCCCATTTGCTTTAGCTTAAGGTTCATAAGCTATGATACCAATGGAAGTGGAATTCCCCTCTCATTGTAGAAGGCATTTCAATCAATGAGAGAACAAGCAACTACTGCTCGAATCACTCGACCAGATCAATGAGAAGAGGAAGGAAGATGAGCTCAAAACTGCCCCTATATACTATACAAACCGTATCGATGTGGTTTCAAAATTAGAGTCCTACCACCTTCGCTTATTAAGGCACTAGAAGATATGTCGATATACAAGCCAATCTCGCCTATCATTTAGCTAATCGAGAAATCCCTAAATTCATTAATGTGAATGGAGATGTGTTTTAGAAAATCGAAGCGTGGCGTATCTCTGGCAAGTGTTTCTGTAGCTTGACCTCCAATTAATTTAGGAATTTCAGTAGTTTGTTGTTCTTGAGAAGAAATCGAAAGCTTGGACTCAGCTCCTCGGTGGTTAGCAGTTCCAAAGAAGGTAAGTGAAGGAGAGTAGGGCTCATTACTAGAGACTCATCGAATGACTCCTCACCTTCCTCGCAAGCATAATAATCGATGTCATCATCAGAATTATACTCCTCTTCATCAGCAGTCGGCTCTTTTCCTAACCTTCTTACGAAACCTACGTCATCCTCCAGGATTGTAGCATTCTAACATATTCAGCACTATAATCGGGGGAATTATCTTTCATGGATTCATCATCCCATATCTTAATAACCTCTTCCTCATCATCCCTCACAGGCTGATCAGCTTCAATATCGGTAGCATCTTCCATATGATCATAGTCAAAGGTATCTTCTCCATCTTCCCCTTGAGAGTTATCCCTGGTGCTATGAGAGTGGGCATTAGGATGGGTGCGCGATCTAGAGCTGCTCTTTGTTGAAACTTCAGTGTCGGCTACTCTTCCACGCGAGAGAAGTTCATACTCTAGTAAGTTTCTGTTCGTCAAAAGGAACATGATGGAGCATTGGCTTAATATAATGGCTTTTAAATCCACAAGCATTTTTGAATGCTCCAGTCTCTTGTCCCACTTTGGAATACCTTGGAGGGACACATGATAAGTTTGGAACTTAGGAATTCCATTATAAGAGAGATCAATGGAAAGAAGCTTACTTCTTTCCAACCAGATATGGTTGAATCCTTTTGGGCATCGAACAAGAAAATATTCATTCTTGAAGTTAGAACATTTATTGTGAAGCTTCACAATGACTTTGCACCTCATCCATGCTTCTATTCTTACAAAGGACATGTAGTCCTTCCTCCTCTTGAATTTACGAAGATAGGTAAGCTCACTGAACCGTGGAGGCCGACTAAATCTTCGCATGAAGAGAACATGAAATGAGTTTAGTAAGGCATGCCCGTCCGGATGAACTTGGAATGGAGAAAGTCCGACCTCTTGCAGGAATCCCATTAAGAAAGGAATTAATGGAGGGACAGAGCCATCGAGGCACATGTAGCGACTACATGTTGCAATGCTCGTTAAGGGATTGTGAGCAAATTCAATAACGTCAGTAGGCGAACATCGTCCTCTGGATTACCATGTTGAAGGTAGATGTTTTGAAGTTTCTTGGCAATCAGAGTAGTGGGCGCCTACTTCGACGGATCATTTATAATCAACCCTGTAAGCAATGGCATGGAACGAGACCAATCGGTACTATCTAGCCTTCAGATTTAGTTGTTTTAGGCTGGTTCTGGTTGATTCCAATCAAAATGGATGGTGAAACTGAAGTTATAGTGGATGCACGCTAAAACGGATTAGATGATCTTTCATCAAGGTTAAAGGGAGGCGATCGAAGAGTCATTCTAAAGAGCATAACTTGGCGGTTAACATTGTCAAGTAAATTTAACTTGGAATAAAGGAATCCGTGAGGCCAACATTCAAAATCCAAAAGAAATCGGTGTGTGTTGACCAATTGGATCCTGAGTGTTGACTAAGGCAGATGTAGTGTGCTGCCTACATGAAACGATTCCAATACCCCAAGCATTGCGAATGAACCATCCTATATAGATAGCTCGCTCACCTTAGGAAAAAAAGTTGCATCGCATCTTGAAATTATCTTTCTATACTTACCCGTTATCGATCGATGATCGATAATGGATACGTTGTCCGTAGTGGCCTGGAAAAACTCTTCTTTTCATGATCACTATAAGTGGAGGAATGGAAAAGGTAAAATAATAAAGTCTATCTTATGATCGTAGCTTGGTAAATCTCATAGGTAGGATAATCAAAAACTAGAGAATCAAACATTTCTCTAGAAACATACGCATTCAATCCGAGCAAACCCTTAGAGCATCCCCAGTTGCACGTACTATGTTTTGATTGTTCACTACCAAATTAAAACCAGCCAAGATCCCAATCCTTTCCTTTACTATCATCACCTTAAAATCCACTACCACCCACCTAACAATCAACTCAAGCTTCAACTCGGCGCTTAGGATTTCCAAATGGATTCAGACCCAAGAACTTCGGCTGGCGATCCAGGAGATGGTGGTGGTGTAGTGTAATCGAGAGATGCTTGGAGAAGCAAAGGAAGGTGACAACGTTGCAAGGGAAGCTTGGCGGTGGTGGTTGATTAAGAATGAAGCAAGTCGGCGCTTAAAGAACTTGGTAGGAGACTTGAGCAATTTAGCACTGAGATGGAAGAAATGAAAGCATAAAGAGATATGCCCACAGGGGTCAACATATAAGAAAATTTTCTTAAGTCAATATATTAGTACTGACATGAGAGGTCGGTACCGACATGCTGTGCTTCATCTGATGTTGTCCAAACTCATCGTAACAAACCTACTAAACAAAAAGAGGGTGCCTGTAAGTTCCAAATCATAAGTTATATCGTTAACATCAAGAAGAGAAGTTCTTCTCTAGATTAGAGTAGACCGCGAATAGTAATCGATCAATTAAAACCAGATAAATGCAATGTCTCAAGACGACACTCGAATTATCAATTGGAATTCATCATATAGCAGTAAATTCTTTGTCTCATTCCAGAGCGTACTTTGTTTTCAATGAAAGCATACTTTGAGAGGCAAATATTAACTGGGTTAGAAATCAATAGAAGTTGGAATGATGGAACGATGAAAAAATAACTTGAAATCTTGGAAGCATACCTAGATAGGGTAGAGAAGCACCTAAGAAAAATTTCAACCAAAATGAAGCCAACACCAAAGATCTGTATCGATCTCTAGAAGTCAATGGAGACTTCTCATACATCCATATTTGTCACTCAAACTTTGCATGAGTCCATTTTTTCCAATTTTATGTGTGTCCAAGAGATATCAAAGAATTCTGAACAACTGATTACCAGAATTGAAGAATTAGCATTCGAAGAACAAGCCAAATAATGAAGGAACAATCATCAACATCAGTCAGCTATCCACTAGGACATCATGGAAAAATCCAAAATCAAGTAGTACGAGGTTGTAAGAGAGTTTGACCCAATTTGGAAAAACCTCAAATGTTGGTACTGACATGTGAAGTTGGTACCGACATGTGAATTTGGTACTGACATGAGTGGTTTAACATGTTGAGTTGGCGACTTCACACACTCTCTCGGGCCTCTATCCATACTCTACTCTAACTCTTCTCTTGGCCCCATATGCTATTATCCTTATAAATACAAATCATAGAGCAACGAAGAAAGGATCTGATTTTTGCTATTACTACATGGAAGCTCTGTCTCTTCTTCATCTTCTTCATTTAGACAATAGTCACCCAGGCAGCTAATTTAGGCAATTCTAGAACTTAGAATCAGACTAACCCCTGTACTCATGGCTTATTTTTGAACACTTTTTAATTTCAATCAATCCATAAGCAACAAAGTTATAAAGTGCCTCTCTTTCTTATTGTTATTTATTTCCCTTTGCTACTGCTATTACATGCTAGATCTAGGTCTCACAGGTTTTCTACAACCTATTCTTGGGTGTTGATCCATTTTTTGCGTTAAAAATAACATACAACTATCTCTCAGTCATTCCTTTCTAAAAATTGAGCGATATTTAATCATCCGATAATGCGAATTCTATAAATAAACTTTTGTATAGAGGTTTGGTAAAAATCATAGTTAGTTGTTTTATCATTTAGGCAGGGATGTTGCTTATAGTCTGTCTTACACAACTTTGGAAAGAGCGGCAAAACGTCTTGAACAAATGACAAAATACGCAATTCAACCACTCAGATAATTCAATTCGATGTTCCAACTTCAACAATATTATTCAACGTTTCATTGTCCTTTTGGAACAGTAATTCTCAATTAATAATCTTGATCCTTTTTTTTATTTTCTTGCCATTGTGGTCTTGGTTACTCCATCTAGCCTATTGCCTAAATAAATGCACCGTACTTCAGATCTCTTTGCTCAAGAGAATGTCTAGAATTTATGTTGCTACATTGTTATATTCAAATGGAAATCTCTTGCTACATTCAGTTACAACAATATACAAGTACATGGAATACTGAACAATTGTTGGATGTTTACATTTCGTTATCTCACCCGCCCCTACTTAGGCATATATATTATTTGTTGATCATATAATTTTTACAAAACTTGATACCGCGTCACTCGGCTTTCATACCACACACGCTCTTTTGATATGGTAAAAGTTAGGTTTAGCTTTAGCTTTATACCTCAAAACTTATTTGCAGCTTACACCACATTATGGTTACACCGGTGTTTTCAAAATATGACCCGACTCAACCATGGTCCCACCACAAATAACTCTATATCATGGACCATTTGGATCTGTAACTCACTCAGACCTTGATCGTGTACAAGTTCAAGTCGGGCTTTCGAACCAACGATCTAATGGTAGATTTTAACTTGTTAAACTATGGTTCTTTTATTTTCTCCTTACTTTCTCACCTTGTAATTCTTCCCTATTCTCGATTTTTGCATTGCTTTGAAGGAAATACATAAATCCACAATGTAAAAAATCATTATTTTTCAAAATCTAAACTATAAACTCCACTACTTCATTTTTCACCACTGCAAGCTGCTTCAAGAGCATTGCAAAATTTATCAAGTTTGTCCTTACTAGATTTCTATTGTTGTGCATTGCAACTATGTATACAAATATAGTTGTCTTCGTGCAACTGTGTACACAAATATAGTTGTGTTAGTAAACTGTGCACTATAACGGCACACAACTTCGGTGGTAGACCTTGAATATCATCTGCAACTCACCTACATAGCATTTTTATTTTAACATTTTTGCATGTAGCTTGCAGTTAAATATATAAATTGTCATGAAAATATCCATGGTTCTGACAGTTTGACCGTTTGACACATCAAAACCTTAAACTTTAAATTGCTGCGGATGAACTCAGTTATGAAATGTATTCTTATACATAAAAATTTAGGCTTACCAGTGTAGCCCAAACATGCTTTACAAAACAGAGTTGCATCAGACGAGCTATTGGATTCAACTAGACCAATTAATGCATTTTAATAACCATTAAAACTAGTGCGAACATATGCTACGCACATGGATTGCTACTATATTTTTTGCAAATTTGATTAAGTATATTTTTATGATTAACTCAAGTAAAACCATTATTTTCAAAATATATTTTACATTTAAATATTTTAATATTTTGAATGTTTAAAATTATTTATCTAAAAAACACATTTGTATGTCATTGTGTATATACATACAACTACATTTATACACCATACAAAAGAAGATTAAAATAATTACGTAATGCATATATAAATAATTATGCAGATGCACATATAAAATTTAAATTTTAAGCTATAAAACTAAAATATTTATTCGAGAGATCATTATTAATAAACACAACTCATACACAATGGCTCAATTAAAGTAACTATGCACATATATAAAAAATAAAAAGAAATTGCATCACGCATATGATATCATTGTACAAAAATGAAATATTTTATAAATTAGTCATGTGACTAGTAGACATAAAAGGAACAATGCCAAACACTTAAAAAATTGAGCTGTAAAACATATACAACAAAACTAAAAATCTTAGAAGTGTCCAATGATAATACATAATTATTTGGTCATTCTTCCAAGCATTGTTTCATATCCCACAATATTAGTTGCTAAGGAATTAATATTGCTAGTCACTAAGATAAAACTACAATACAAAGGTTGATATTACAATATAAAGTGTTGGAAGCATTAAAATACGAAAGTGCAAACTAAATGGGAAATAATGACAATGGAACTTCTTAAATCCTTGTATTGACCCTTCTCTCACTTCTCCTTTACTACTTCCTTGTTTTTATTAGTATCAAGTAAACAACAAAAGAATTAGAAATAACTATTACTGGATCTAGAAAGTTATTCAATATTCGAAATTTATAAAATTCATCCGAATCTTATATGAAAATCTAAAAGAAAAAGGTAAGTAATAGACTTTGAGTATATGAGTTTTTGAGGAATGTCCATGTCTAGCTAAGGTTTAACATATTATGAGAGAATTAGAAGGAGAAGAGTAAGTTATTTTAATTTACAATTATATAATATGATTTGAGTATAAAAGCCACTTTGAACACATGTTTACATATCTCAAAGCATAAAAACAAAATCACGTAATATTTTGAGTATTATATATCTTATATATATCTACCGTGTAAAAGATAATTTAAGAAGAAATAAATTAGTATTTTTATAGCATTATGGAAATCAAAGTCATTGAACAAACTTGAATATATATTTTACCAAGTATTATTCATTTTTTACACACACAAAGTTTTTATATCTTTTCCATATTTTATTTTGTTTATTCAAAATACTTTGTAAAAGATCAAGTTAAATCAAAATAAATGGAGAAGTAACTCATTTTGACATTAATTATGTGACGACCCTGACTCGACCTTCGAAAATTGGCACCGAATACGACACTGGTATTCAGATGCCGCAGATCCAAACGTCAAATCTGGTTCGCCGGAGCTTATAACACAGTTAAGTATAACAACACAACGGAAGAAAAGAAATGAATATCATTGATATACAACATTTGATATAACAATGTTACAATATCAGAGATACAACATAACAATGCTACAGCGGAATAACAAATGAACTAGCAGCGGAACCAAAAACTCCAAACAGCAATCGCAACTCTAACTTCAAAGCACCAATACAGAAATAGCTCGAACCCCCATCAAATTGCACCAAGATAAGCAAGATTGGTCCATGAATCCAAAGACTCCAATATCCAAGATCTCCAAAGAATACAAAGAGAAAGCTGAGAGCTACCGGATCGATATCTATATCTACTATCTGAAAAACCTAACTCTAGACTGCCCGTGTGGAAAATTGTAGGCACCCAGAGTTTAGGAAGGAAACAATAAACTCCGGGTCAGTCATGGGACTGGTATGAGCAAACAAAAATAGTTGGTCTTTAAAAAAAACAAAAGAATTTAAAATTTTAAATCCGCAATGCTTTTCGAAAAATGAAACTACCATAAGGCCTCCCGCCACATACACCATGAAAACGCAGACTTGGAGGAGATTTCTCCTTATGATAGTCAAATATGCTTGATACGAGAAAACATTTGATATTATTATAATAAGTGCACGGGGTAGAAAATCATTTCGAAAATACAATATTAAGCTTAGCCAGCATAAGTACCATTATATTATGCCAGCTATAGCTACCATTTTAAATGGCAGATTCTACAACCAAAATCGTACAAGGCTCGTATTGTTTCTTTGGATTTCCAACAAATGGTCAGGCCAAGGAACTTCCCATTGCCACATGGGTACGCCTCTGGAGGGATGCCCCGAGAAACTAACCAGATCTCTGCCAACACAAGGCCGGGTTACCTCTGTAACTAGGTAATTACTGACACGAGTATGCCATCCCCCGGTCGTAACCAACCTTTATCCAGGGATTCGCCAACAACCACAAAGTAATAAATTTGCAGCAACCACATAGGTTAAGTATCTGGGCTCCATACCATGATACCACCTCTATCCAGAAGGAAATGAACATACCCTCAGGGGGCGCTACCTCCAAATAACCTTGCCGCATCTTTCCTGTTTCGACCATTCTGGGTTGTGAGGTTCGACGAAGTCTCGTCCACAAAGCAACGCTTTTTACAAAAGCCATGCTTTGATCAACAAATGATCAGTAGCACTTCGTATGCCACATTACCAAATTGCGAATGTATCACTAGAAACCATCAACTACATAACCTCCAAGCTCGTACGTCTCAGAGAAGGGTGTTAAGCTAAGAGAATAAATCTACGCCACCAAACAGAAATGTATTTGATAGAAACTAGTTTTACATCTCAAAGTGTAACGTCAGACACACATCCATACAAGTCCATTCCGGGTTCGAACGGAACCGAAGGCACTTTCGAAGAAGCCCTTGCAAATCCGGATAGTCCCTAATCACGTCTAGACTCCCCATCACAAAGGGGGATCAAATCTCTATACCGGGGACTAGTCGGTGCAGAGACATTCGACGGGTTATCATTTCGTTTTCGAAAAATATCTGGTCTTCACCACCGGTCTTCAAATGCTATCCATATACGTCGTATCATTATTCGGAATGGGTTATATGACACAAAGGTCCTCTCCCGGCTAAACGAATAAGGAGCGCAATATTTAAAAACATATGGATATGGGATTTCAGTTAAGTAACAACTTTAAAACCCAAAACTTTTCTTTCAAATGGTTAAACAAATTACCATTTATAAATCTTTTAAACAAAAAGATTCATTTCAAAAACCTTCAAAGGTTTAAAACAATTTCCTCTTTTAAATCTTTTAAACAAAAGATTCACTTTTAAATCCCTTTTCGATTTCAAATAAGGTTTACCAATCTTTGACAAAGATTCATTTATAACCTTTCAAAACAATTCCATTTTAAATTGGATTTGACTTATCCAGTCTTTAAATTAAAGACTCATTTCATACCTTTCAAAACAATTCCCGTTTCAATCTTTTATATATATAAAAGACACATCATTTAAAACCTTCTTCAATTTCAAATTAGGGTTCAACCATCTTTCACAAAGATATAGCTTTCAAAATCATTCCATTTCAAAATTGAAATCAAAATTTGTATGACCTTTTTACGTCATAAATACCAAATATAGAATTCAATTTCAGATATTGAATTCGAATTTAAATCAAATGATTTAAATTTCAAATCTTTATTAAGTTATTCACAATAACTTTTATTTTTAAAACACCTTTTTAAAAGTTTATCACTTTAAACCCAATTCATTTCCAAAACCATTTGAATTTAAAATTCAAATTCAAAACTATTTAAAAAAATCTGTGACTTAACCGATTTCCACGTGCAATCCATATTTGTGTGTGTAAGTGTGGTCCAGGGGTTTACACACAATAGTGCAACAACAATCATCACATCACAGATTAAAGTTCAGCAATCACGATAAGCGGTATAAGCTATAACGCTTATCTTCATTCACGGATTCATAGATAAAGTAATTTATCAATCACAAGGATTTATTAATATGATTCGATGTGGGTTTCGGATAACCAACTGGATTCCGACTCCTTGTCGCATCGATTTTCAAATGTCGTTTTACGGCCAATGGTATTTACACCGAAAGCATATCACAGATATCACAGATCAATACATAGCATATTTCACATCACAGATTATTACAGTCCAGAGATAACAATTAATGCAAGACAATACAATCATTCACAAGCAAGCATATTTTCTAATTCAAATTTTAATTAATTTAATTAATTCAAAGTAAATTAATTACTTAAGAATTAATCAATTTATCTTGCTTAACTAATCATTAATTAATTACTCGCAATTATTTAATTAATTAATCACTTCTTAATTGACCTCATTATCAATTAATTTATCTTTATGAAATAAATTAATTGTTCTTTAATAATTAATTAGTAATCTCTAATTATTCATTATTAAAACTTGATAAAAAAACTAATCATTCCTTAATTAATTACTAATTAATCCTTAATTTACAATTAATTAATCTTAATTAATTGCTTAATCGATTACAATTTAGAAATTAATTTATCTTAATTAGTTAATTAATTATAATTAATTAACCTTAATTATTTAATTAATTAGTCCTTAATCATTTACTATTAAATTGATTATCCTCAAATAAATAAGTAATTACCCTTAATTACTTACATATTTATAATTACTAATTAATTAGGTTGAGCAGTTATTACTTTAATAAATTTAACTATCAACTTTAACAATCAATTAATTACTTACATAAATTAAATAAACCCTTAATTAATTACATTAAACTATGTGATTATCTTTAATCACTTACATTAATTAATCATTTCTTTAATTAATGATCTTAACTAATTAACGCTTAATTGTAATTAACTAAATCTTAATTACTTTAATTAATTTATTCCTTGATTAATTACTTTAATTACTTTCATTAAGTAATTCACCTCAAATAATAATTACCCTTTAACACATATGTTAACTTAACTTTGAAAGCTACTCAACCATTTTTTAAAACATTCTTTATAATAATTATTCTTAATTATTTATAATTTAATCTTGATTACAAATCATTAATTACTTGATTATCACTAACGATATGAATTAACTTACTTAAAAATTTAAAACATTTGATTTTTTTTATTTCTAAATTACCTATTCGATTTTATTTAAAATAACTTATTAAAAATATAAGTTTAAACTAAATTGTTTTTAATCTTTTATCTGAAAAACCTTAAGTTTATACCTTTTATCTTAATAATAAAATCATCATTTATAAAGAAACAATTTTATAAATTTGTTTTTACTAATCTGCTTTAGTTTTCAAAACTCAGAAAACACGAAATCCCAGGCAACCCGAGTGCTTCCCCAAGCTAATCCCCCCCCCCCCCATACACGAACCCTACTTCGGGTTTCTCCGTAAATCTACTCGAGTGACCCAAAATTTAAGATTTAAAAATTTTCTAAGTATTTTTCACTTCGCACCACAATCCACTTCGAGTTAAAACTCGAGCTGCTCCTGTTTCTTCCCGAGACATGCTTCGAGTTCATCCCCGAATAACTTCGTCTTCCCCAATCTGTTTCCAACACAACCGATACGACAACCCCCACGTGCAACGTGCACGACCCCAGAGCCACTTCTGACCATTGCCTTGGCCTCCGACATATCATCTACGACCACCTCAACTCCATCAACTACCCAGATCGCCTGATTTCACCGTCGTTCGAATTTTTGCAATTGAACTCACATTGCAACAGAACCCATCACCAGAAATCCACTCGTACTCGCCAACCACGACCCCAGAATCAATGCGACCCTAACCGAAGCTTCGCCATGAAACTATGCATCGTTACCCCCGCGACCGATCACCTGAATTGCCTCGTTGATGACGCAGTAATTCGAAATTCAACACTAATCAAAACCTGGGTTAAACCCTAAACTGAACTCGCTTGTCCATCACAATGATCAGGAATTTCCCTGATCATTTTTCCCAAACTCGACCATCCCTTGGCTACCTACAGCCAAAATTCTGAGCCCTCTCCGATCGTTGATCACTTGAATTTGCCATTAACCCTAATATCGTTCATTCCCAAATTACTCAATCAGTATTTCATTAAAAGTTTTGATTTAAGGTTTAAAAATCAACATTTTTGATAACGATTCTGATAGTATCATTGAAACAAGAAAACATGATTCTCGAATTGTTGATATGTTTTGTGTTCTTTTATATTTCTTGTTTTCCTTGAAAATACTTTAATAAATTATGCTTAATATTATTTTTAAAACTTAAAACATGATTACACAAACATGGTTTGTTTGAAACTTTCAACATAAAGAGGATTAGAGGGAGGGAGTTTGGATAATAGTTTTTTTTAAACCTGTAAACTACACTAAGGAAAATTTGCCAGTTCAACAAACATGCACAGATACATATCCATTTTTGTATACATGCAACCATATTTCAAAGCTTCACTTCAATATAAATCACCACATTCATTTTATAGATCAGATCAAAAGAAGCTTATGCTCAGATGATAAAAAATTGGTTAGGGGTTGCTCACCTTGGCTTTGAAGAAGCAGAGACAGTTTTGTTTATATATGTATTCTTTTTATTTGTTTGTTTAATCTGGAACTCCACTTGAACTTACTGCATGTCTTGATTTCCAGACTTCAACTCAAGCTACTCTTTGAATCTGAAAACTTTGGCTTGCTTGAGTTGCCTGAGTTGATCACCTCAGGTTGATTTGCATCTGCCTTTTCAGGCTGAAGCTTTTGAAAACAGGTTTTGCTATTTATTTTCAACTTTGATTTCCAAATTCAAATGATGCAAGCTTCAGATTTGTTTGCCTTTGAAATATATTGGATTCCAGATTTATTTCTTGCTCCTTATTTTCAGATTTTCCAGATTTTTGAAATGAATTGCATGTTGATTCAATTCCAGGTTTGTGTTTTGATTTTGCAATTTGTTGTTTGTTTCAGGTATGAAACATTTTTGGTTCTTTATTTCTAGGTTTTCACTTTCTTTGATCTGCAGTTTTCTTTTCTTTTCTTTGATATTTACATTTTTTTAAAGAAATAGCATGAACACTTGTTAAATTCAAAACTTAATTGTAAACACTTGTTATTACATGGTCTTACTTGTTTTACATTTGTCATAACTAACAAAATTATGTCTAAATCCTTAATTTTTATTAATTTATAGATTTATGTTTAAGTCCTTAAGTCCAATGAATTTTAAAATTTAGTTTTAAACCCTTAACTTAGATTTATTTGGAATGTGTGTTTTAAATCTTACTTTAAATTAATTTATACATTTTGTTTTTAAACCTTATTTTTTATTTTTTATTTTTATTTTACAAGCCATGTTTACATGTATTAATTTTCAAAAGATACATACCTATATATGTAAGTTTAAAAGCCTTCATTTGAAATCATATAATTTATAAAGGAAAAATGAATTGAAAACAATTTATAAATAATCGTACATATATAATTCTTAAATAAATAAGGCTTTTTAAATCTAATTTATTTATTATATCATATATTCATATACACATAGTTATATTAGAAAATAAATTTTATTTCCAATATAATTATTAAATTTCCAAATTAAAATTTCTATTTACAATACAAACCTTATTTAACTTTAAAATATCACATTCCTTTACATCTATTTACATATACAAAAATACATTTTTTATTTCTTTGGGAAATTCTCAATTTAACTCACAATTAAATTTATAATTAATATATTATTCAAAATATTTATTTTTCTGAGTTTCCAATTAAAATCTATTTAAAAATCATATTTACATTTATTAATAAACAAACAAATATCTATTAAATTTTGGAAAACACCAGATTAAACCATAATTAAATTCCAAAAATTAAATTTATTTTCAATTTGATTTTAAAACGGGAATGTTACAGATATCCCCCCTTAGAAAATTTCGTCCTTGAAATTTGAAAGTAGGGAGACAACAAAGAATGGATAGATACACAAGGATAGAGAATTGACTCACAAATCAAGCCGATTATCTATTCTGCATTTGGCTTTCCAAATCACAATATCGCTAATGGATACAAGAACGAATCAAGATACTCGGGTCACCAGATTCACGAATATACAGGGGTGTTGATTAGTTCAAAAGATAACTAACCATTCGTAGAATATACCGGGACCTAACAAAATAAACAAATATATGGATGCAATCCAAATCTTTTAGTTTAAACAATCAAAATATACCTATCAGCCATAGCAACCAAAGCAAACAATTCATCCAAACAAACAATTCTGACCCATCTGGAGTTTGTGTCCCATGCAAAATATGTCAAAGCTTCTTCCTGGATCAATCAGGAATCATCAAAGAATTGAAAAGACGAATCAAAGGAGATTGATAGAGAAAGTTATTTCCGCTATTGCAGGGTACCGACCATTTGTAGTCGTACGCCCCTGTCCCCTATCTCGTCCTCTTCTTACACTCATACTCACTATCAGTGGATAGTAAGAGAATTTACTGAGGCATTCGAACGGATATCTTAGGGATACACTCATTCTAGGGTATACTTCACCCTATCTCTAATGAGTTACTTAATGTGTTATAGTCCTGGCTAAAGTTTCAACCTTCGGCTCTGATACTAGACGTGACGACCATGACTCGACCTTCGAAAATCGGCACCGAATACGACACTTGTATTCAGATGCCGCAGATCCAAACGTCGAATCTGGTTTGCCGGAGCTTATCACACAGTTAAGTATAACAACACAGCGGAAGAAAAGAAATGAATATCATTGATATACAACATTTGATATAACAATGATACAATATCAGAGATACAACATAACAATGATACAGCGGAATAACAAATGAACTAGCAGCGAAACCAAAAACTCCAAACAGCAACCGCAACTCTAACTTTAAAGCACCCATTTTATAGATCAGATCAAAAGAAGTTTATGCTCAGATAAAAAAAAATTAGTTAGGGGTTTGCTCACCTTGGGTTTGAAGAAGCAGAGATGGTTTTGTTTATATATGTATTCTTTTTATTTGTCTGTTTGATCTGGAACTCCACTTGAACTTACTGCATGTCCTGATTTCCAGACTTCAACTCAAGCTACTCTTTGAATCTGAAAACTTTGGCTTGCTTGCGTTGCCTGAGTTGATCACCTCAGGTTGATTTGCATCTGCCTTTTCAGGCTGAAGCTTTTGAAAACAGGTTTTGCTATTTATTTTCAACTTTGATTTCCAAATTCAAATGATGTAAGCTTCAGATTTGTTTGCCTTTGAACTATCTTGGATTCCAGGTTTATTTCTTGCTCCTTATTTTCAGATTTTCCAGATTTTGAAATGAATTGCATGTCGATTCAATTCCAGGTTTGTATTTTGATTTTGCAATTTGTTGTTTGTTTCAGGTATGAAACTTTGCTGGTTCTTTATTTCCAGGTTTTCACTTTCTTTTATCTGCGGTTTTTTCCCTTTTCTTTGATATTTACCTTTTTTTCAAACAAATAGCATGAACACTTGTTAAATTCAAAACTTAATTGTAAACACTTGTTATTACATGGTCTTACTTGATTTACATTTGTCATAACTAACAAAATTATGTCTAAATCCTTAATTTTTATTAATTTATAGATTTATGTTTAAGTCCTTATGTTCAATGAATTTTGAAATTCAGTTTTAAACCCTTAACTTAGATTTATTTGGAATGTGTGTTTTAAATCTTACTTTAAATTAATTTATACATTTTGTTTTTAAACCTTATTATATATTATTCTTTTATTTTACAAGCCATGTTTACATGTATTAATTTTCAAAAGATACATACCTATATATGTAAGTTTTAAAGCCTTTATTTGAAATCATATAATTTATAAAGGAAAAATTATTTGAAAATAATTTATAAATAATCGTATATATATAATTCTTAAATAAATAAGGCTTTTTAAATCTAATTTATTTATTATGTCATATATTCATATACACATAGTAAAATTAGAAAACAAATTTATTTCCAATATAATTATTGATTTCCAAATTAAAATTTCTATTTACAATACAAACCCTATTTAACTTTAAAAAATCACATTCCTTTACATCTATTTACATATACAAAAATACATTTTTTATTTGTTCGGGAAATTCTCAATTTAACTCACAATTAAATTTATAATTAATATATTATTCAAAAAATTTATTTTTCTGAGTTTCCAATTAAAAATTCTATTTAAAAATCATATTTACATTTATTAATAAACAAACGAATATCTATTAAATTTTGGAAAACACCAGATTAAACCATAATTAAATTCCAAAAACTAAATTAATTTTCAATTTCAATTTGATTTAAAAACGGGAATGTTACAAATTACCGTATTAATTGCCATATTAATTGCATTTATTAATGAATTTATCAATTGCATTTATGCCCTAAATTTAGTTTGATTGGATTTAAGTTAGTAACAACTCATGTTAAATTAATTTTGGCTTAATTATGAAAGATTATGCTTAATTTTCTCAAATAATAATCTTATTTTCATTAGATAATTGTTAAGTAATCATCTTCTAAAAAATAATATTATCATAAAAGAATAAGAATAAAATATAGATCCTTTTCTTTTTATTTTTAGAAAAATAGCTACATATTATTTCGTTAGCTATATTATCAAATCGATTTCTTTTGACATATTATCCTGTAAAAAAAGAAATGTTATATAAAAGGAAATGTTAAATAAAGAATCTCTAAACTTGTCATTTTTATATAAAGTTATAACCCTTTATATCAATAATATCCCTCTACCATTTCAAAATCTTATACCTTAATTTGATATTCAATCAAAACTAAAGATACTAAAATTCATCAAAAACATAATTAGAACCTTGAATAAATGGAAAGAAATTAATACCCGTGTTATTTTTTCTATTTTATATTTTAGTAGAGATTGAGAAAATTAATATTAAGATTGAGATAAAGTTGTCCTCCATAGTCATAAATAAATATTTAGGATTCAGGGTTTGAAAATGAAATGAAATTTTTTTTTTGACGCGATAATACATAAATTGGAAACTAAGAAGAAAGAGAAAGATAGATTAAAGAAAGGGGATTTTTACTTCAAGGGCTTATTTGTGCATGATAATAAGTTTTAAGGATGCTATTTTTGAAAAATTAGTTTTAACGACATTTTACAGGAAAAAGATAAAAGAATTTATCATTTTCAGTTATACAGAAATAATGCTAAAAGGATTTATCATTTTCCTGTATAACTTAAAACGATAAATTAATTTATCATTATCCTGTAAATTATCCTTAAAACTAATTATTCAGAAGAGTTATCCTTAAAACTTATTACCCTGAAAATAGAAGCCCTTCAGCCTAATTTAATAAGACTTTAATAAGATTTCATAAGAGGAGAATGTTTTATTTGATTTTTCCATCAATTAAACATTTTTGGTATAAAATTAACTCTTTCCATTCCCCTTAGTCAAAATAATTCACTATAAGTAGTCATTGCTTCTTTTATGTATGTAAGGAATTGTTACATTTATTAATCATATGTAGTAAAATTACGGTTCACCCAACTCATAAATAAAAAGTGGGGTAGAAATCAATATCTACTACTAATAATGCATTCAATTTTTTACCATTAGCACAACATTCAACCACCATAGATGACTTTAAAATCCAATGCCCTAAAAGATGGAGAGAGAAAGAAGAAGCGGTTTTTTAATCACAACTAAAATGCTTTAGTATAATTAGAATAAGTTATACCAAGCACTAAACCATGCTCATAAGATTTGTACCTTTTGTGCAACATTGAACCACCATGTGTAGCCATGAAGTTAAATACCCTGAAAGAAGAAGAAAAACATTGAACCACCATGGGCAATTAATATATAGTTATGATAAAAAAATTAAATGAAAATAATATCAGATTCAAACTTATGAAACATAAAAGTAAATTTTTATGGTAATGTAGAAACATACTCATAAACAATAATTTTGCAATATTTGTAGGAACAATAAAGATATTATTAAGGTGTCTAAATAGGTTTTAAGCAACCACCAACATAAGTAGAATAAAGCCATCATCCTTACTATATATTGGATTAATAAATTAGTAGGTGATAAAGTCAGTTAAATAAGGTATAAATTAAAGTTTGGACTAACGTAAAGAAGGATATTATAGTAACGGAGAATGAAGATGAACGGGAAGATATGAAATTAAAATAATGGAGAAATGGATTTGAAAGGGTGTAAAAGGAATACTTAGAGTAATAAAATAACATTAAATCAAAAAGCGAAGAAAAATAAAAATAAAGATGAATATGAAATGATTAAATGTACTTTCAATAATATGTAATAAAAACATATTAGGAAAGCGATGAATATGAAATGAAGTGAATAGGTTACAAAGTAATTATAAATGTAATAGTTAATGTAATGATAGAAATATGTAAAACAAAAATTTTAACTGCCGATTTAACTCTCTAACTTATGAGAAAAAGTAGAAGAATGATTAAAAATTAAAGTGCTTATATTATAGAATAGATGGTTAGATATTATAACAAAAAACATATATTTGATAGGTGCATATATAATATGTCGTACGTTTATTTGATTGATACTAACAATTATAAGAACCAAAACTTTATAATTTCTTTCAAAAAGATAGTGTTTTAATGTACTATTTCATTGAAAGTGGATGTTCTTATTGCCAATTGCAATGAAATTTCTAAGAAAATTATATATAATTGTTACAAACAACAAAATGATATGATCAATTTTGTTTAGAAACTTACCTTTTGCGGATACCATCATATTATCAATTGACTTCCTCTATATCCTCGTATCTCTTTATACAGTAATGTCCTACCAATAAAATCACCTAGAGTTATGGAAACTCAAACATCAACTACGCATTGTACAACTTTAATATTCCAACTACATATTAAAAAATATGCAAATAATATGAATATGGATTGCACAACATGATATAATAAGGTTGTATAAAATATGTAAGTAAGTAAAATTAAAAAGAAATCTTAAGTATTACAAAATCAAAAGTTATTTGAATTTATGTGGTCGATTTTCCCACTAAATTGAATTTCAATGAAATTAATTTAAATGTAATTAGTTCTCTGATTAGTTTAAATTAAAATTAAATGAAATTGAAAAATATTTATTCTTTTTTTCAGTTGTATGGTAATATCACTTGATATGAACCTTTATATTCAAAGTTAGTTTACTTATTGTTTGCGTAAAAAATGACCGCAAACACCCAAAGTCGTATGAGTTGGTTGATTTTATGTTGTTCTTAGTGATTTGGGTGATTTATGCAAATATATGAAAAGCAGGGACTAAACTGTAAAAGACACACAGATTTATAGTGGTTCGGCCAGAACGTGCCTACGTCCACTTTATATGTTATTCTCCTTTTTTCTTCAGATTACAAGTACAAAGCTTTGATTACAAGTATCTAAAGTTGTTTGAGAGTTCCTTCCAGGCTTGAGCTCTCAAACTTGTCTGCCATTGTTGTACCCCTGCCCCTCTATTTATAGAATGAGGTAGGGAGCAGGGGTCTTGGAGGTATATAGCTGCTGGTGGGCCCAGGCTGAAGCAATCTGGATTGGCAATTCTGGTTCGGCGGAGCTTGGTTCGGTTGTTAATGGGAGAGAGGTTGGTCCGGTGGTAGGAAAAGGGGAGTTGGCTCGGCAATGGGAGAAAGGTTGGTCCGGTGTTAAGTTGAGTGGTGTGTGGTTCGGTGGTGATGTTGGACCGGTAGTGGGTGATGAAAGATGGAGCTTGTAGTTGATCCGGTGGGAAGGGAAGTGGAGTTGATTCGGTCTCGGTACTACCGAATGGATCTGCCGAATGAGTTCTGCCGAATGGTACCTTGGGTTGTGAATGCCGAATGGGTCTTGCTTCATACTGCCGAATGGACTCTTGCCTTGGGATGCCGGATGAACTGAGGTACGCCGAATGGGATGAGTGCCGAATGAGCTCTGGTGTTGTTTCACCGAATGAACTTTATATTTGAACCTTGAGTGAAATTCCTGATCTATATACGCTTGCTGGCTGCTTCTTCTTGTTCCGGTCGTGGTGGGAACGCACACAACATTGATATTCCAGTTTTGTCCAAAAAAATGGGATAACACTTATAAATGTTTTCTTATCTACATCTTCAATCCAATATGTTCTGTAATAAACCGAAGTAACATTTAAAATAGCATAACTTCTAACTAACTATGTAGAAAATAATTGATAATTATCTCATCTGTAAGATCATTAAAAATTGAATAAAGAACAACCTTACCTCTAATAGTTTATACAAAATTGAAGATTATTTGATGTCCATGTAGTAATAAACAAGTTATAACACACAAAACAAATATAGAAAACAAAGTTCATATTCTTAATCGATAAACAAAATAAAATGAAATTTGATAGTACAAAATAATTCAACTTCACATATAATAGATTGTAGAAATAACAAAAGGTTTTACGGCATCCACTTATTTATAAATCAAGTAATCTCCTATAAAACAAATAAAGGAAACAAATTCGTAATCATACAAAATGAAAAAAATTAGAAGAAGACACAATTTGATGCAAAAAAAGCTAAGCAAAGATATTAAATTAGGAATTTAGAATAAAAGACACAAATTCAACATCGAATGAAATGAAAAGAAATATAGAGAAATAAAAGTCAAATTTTTAATCGATCTCAATGGAATCAAATGAAACAACAAATTGAATACCGAATTAAATGAAAAGACAAATAAAATAATTAAACTTATTAATCGATCCCAATTGAATTAGAGTTTTTTGGAGGTCATTAATAATGTTTCCATAAAAACAGTAACATTGAAAGTAAGGTAGAAACACAATCACTATAAGATATGTATTATACATACATAATTTAAGATAAAGTCAAAGTGAAAAACCATTATTGATTAAACTGAATTCTGATCAAAGTAAAAGAAATAAATGTCGATCAAAGGTTTTTGAAAAGAACCCTTGTATTGAAACTATTGAACACGAGAAATAACCGAGGAAATACGAAAAATTTCTCATATTGAAAATGAAGAGAAGAGGAAAAGAACTATTATTAGAATATAAAGGACAAATAATTGCAGGATTATTGTATATGGAAGTAAAAACGTTACAAAGGGAAATATATGAAATAAAGAGTTATATGCTACAAACTTAAGATTTTATTCTGAAAATAGCATTTATAAATCCGGTAACTTACAACAAATAAATAACCAAACTCATAATCCTACAAATCGAAAACAAAAGTCATAAGGAGACAACTTTAGGCATAAAACTCAAAGAAAAGATGAAATTTTGAACAAAAGTAATAAATTCAACATCGAATTAAATGAAAAGAAAAATAACAAAATACAGTTCAAATCAAGATTTTTTGGGTTATTTCGATCCAGTCAACCAAGATTTTTTGAGATTCTTTCGATTAGTAACATTGAAAGTAAGGTAGGGATACAATGCAATGCATCAATAAAATCAAAAATAATTTAAGATGATTGCAAAGTTAAGAATTGTTGGTGAATTAAATCAAATTCTAGTTAGAATAAAAAGGCTCAAAAGAAATCAAAACTTGTGTATGGGATTCAATATGAAAAAAAAAATTGAAATCTCTTACTTACAACCAAAGAACAATGATTGGAGTAAGTTTTTGGAGGAACAATTTCTGTTAACCTGATTTTTTCAATCATAATCTATAAAATAGACCATTTCTTACAGATTAAGCAATATTTATTTAACATGTTAATTTCTTTAAATGTCAATACCAAGCAATATTATAGCCAAATGAGCAAATTTTCCACTTGCATCTAAAGAGAAAAAACATAGGCTACCATGGTGTTTAAGTATTTAAAAATTTATTTCATATAAGAATTTGAGAAAAGGAAAGTAATAAGAGAAAATGAGCATTGAACATTTCTGAATAGCTGAAATAGAAAATGATTTATGTTAGATAAGTAGTTGAGAAAATGAAAATCGGAAGATAAAAAATGAGCGTGGAACATTACCGAATAGCTGAAATAATAAATGAAATGGCATATTTTTTATTATAATATATAATGAAAATTTAATTTAGAACTCAAAATGCTAAATAATTATTAGAGGGGTAAGTGAAATTTTCTATCTCAAATCAACCAGAGAAGAGTATTAGAAGTAAGAATGAATGAGAAGCAAAAAGCAAAAATATAAGCGGTCACATATTGAACTTTATATAATAGAACAGATATGATTCCACGGAAATGCATGTCCTAACTAATTGGATAATTGAACCTTTCATTTAAAATTCGAGATCAATGGAAAAATTCAGGGTTTGGTTTAAATTCAACAGACCTCAACCGGAGAGGAGAAGCTTATGATTAATTTTCATTACTCTAAATTGGTATGGATGGGAAGAAAGAAAGAGAAAAAAGAAAGAGGATGCATGTGCTTTTATTTTAGAGTCAGAAGTAACCGCATGGATCCATCACTTTCAGCATCCTGCTCAGGTCCGGTGCACTAATTAGTGTATATAACTCGCAACATTAATTAGTCGATGCAGCATATGACCAAAATCATATCACAATTTATCCGCAACGCCTCATAATTACATAATGATGGTTGCTTATTTTGGACTACTTGAATTCGACTTTCATCAATTTAATTTGGAGTCTTGCTGTATTGGCGTCGATTTATAATTGCAGACCTGCTACTGTTCAAAATCAGCCTCTTATTTGAATTATTTTTTGACAGCTCACTTCAGCTATGAAATCCTACAAGTCAATTGGCTGTTTAAAATATAGCTATAAATACCCGTTTAACCGGGCAATAGCAGTAAAATTCTAACCGAGGATACTGATTGATATCATATCGATGTACCAAAGATCCGACAGGTTAAAGTGCGTTCTGTGATAAAGTGACAAAATGAACATATGTTGTTGCCAGTATTGGAGTAAAGTAAAGTAGAATGTTAAACTGTAAATATAATCACCTAGAAAGTGTTTTGTGCAACTCCTACGTAAACAGACATGGAGAATGGTAATGTAACCGAAATTACGAAGTAAACAAAAGCCGATGAAAAAAAACGGAGGGGAGGAAATTAGAGAATCTGCATAATCCAAATATATATATGTGCTTGCCGCATGAAATGACAAAACACTTTCCAGTCACCTGTACATAACATCCTAGTGTTCAGTGTTGTCTCGGGAACTTTGTTCTGCCTGCTTTGCATTGTCACTAACACTATTCGACATCTGACTCGCCCATTGCTATGAGTACCGCATCAAATATGTTCATTGCAGTTTTATATGTTTTGTGCATTCATTATTCAATTGGTGCCAAATTTAAATTATGACAAACACTGCTTAACGAGAAGCTATACCCATATCTATAGAAGCACCACAACAAGAGCAGATCCAAATGGATTAAGTGAAAATGACAAAGGGACTATTGATGAATTTGATCCAAATGTCAATAAGGATGAATTCTGGCAACTTTTTGCAGTAAAAAAAGCAATAATGGTCACACGCGGAAGAGGGAATTTTTTTTTATAAATCAGGGATGCTAATTAGATACACCTTGGAGGTTACATAAGCAGAACACACACGTGGTTAAACAATAGTCTACTACTGCTTATTTACACTCATTCATCAGTTTAACGTTGCAAGTTGCAGAGAAATTGTGGTTGGTAAACCGTAAACATGATCCCAATCCGATATTAACTAAAACACTATGCTTGGTTATAATTTTGTGAAAATCTATGAATCGATTGTTTCAGCCTAACAGCCGAACACATAGTAATTATGCAGCTGAATATTTGACGTCCATTAAAAAAGTGCTTAAAACTCACGTGTCCATATAATAAGCATGTGAAGATCTGACATTTATTTAGCATCCACATACGGATAGCATATGCGTTTCATTTTTTCATCACTCTTTCAAAAAAATTCCTTTTTATTGTAATCATTGCATTCAATCTAAATTGCTAAATGAACTGTTCAAATGTTAACAAGTGGAAGCATGTTCGATACACGTTGATCTAGACCATAACAATCAACGATTTATGGAGGATACAAAAACTTCCAACTAGTTACATTTATCATGTATATATCGCATTAAATTTCGTTGAGGTACGTTTATATAACTTGCAAGTACTAAATAATTGCAAATATGTCATGTTAGACTAGTTGATTATTAAGATGCATTGTTATTTACCATATAGACTAAGTATATGAGTTGTTGGGGTAGTCGGTCTAAGTGTATAATATAGTTTTATGACACACTCCTTATACTAGTAGATAAGCTTCTGGCATGTACAGTCTTTTGATTGTCCACTCATGCCAGCCTTAGTCGAGAGGTGGCGGTCTATTATGCATTCCTTTTTTTTTTTTGAGCTATGTGTTACTCTTTTCAATTTTTCCCTGTTGACTGGTATATAAAGATAGGGGATCTAATATGATACATTTTCCATTTGATTATAGGTATGAGACTCCTGCGTTTTATATCTTTTTTTATTTACCTTGTATTGATGATGGAGCTACTATCCATGATGTTGTTCCTTTGACATATCTGTATTAGTACATTATAACTTTTAGAAATAGTACCGATATATGAGATGCATTTCTATTATATTTATTTGGTTTGATATTTATTCGAACCAAACGACATGATATGTTAAGGCTATCTTGCAATGACACCCAATCTTGACCAACTTCGCACTATTAATTGAGGGACAACCATGCTTAAATGTCTGTACACAAAATAGACATGTTTATTTAGAGGAGGTGAAGCAGAATTTTACGTTCTAGTATTATGAGTACACGAAAAATACGCATTCCCGCATTAGTGGAAGAATCAGCCGGTCAGTAAGCATTATTTCCTCGGATGAAACGATAGGAGAGCATATAGTATGTACATCATGCACCATTGGGGTTTAGACAAAGCTTGATGGGGGCTCCGTCTCAGATGGACTTATGGAGGAGCAACCTCATGCGGACATCCTTCGCCTTATATTGGATCTATTGGACAAAAGACTGAGGAGTTCTACGATGCGCATCCATTAAGGATCACATATCCTGTGTCCATGTCACAACCCACATATTTTACAATTATATGTTTAAATGATTTATTTAAATATAGCATCGTTAGTCGGATTAAAATACGAAATGCTATTTTTTGTAAACAGTCGAAATAGAACTCAAGACTACTTCCATTGAGTCCAAAACGGTATATGCGACCTTTTTGAGTATAAACATCGATATATTTGGAGCTGATTAGAATTTTGGTATTTTCATTTGGGCTTTTGGGTTTGGGTTTCAGCCCACTAACCTAACAAAGAACCCAAACCTCTTACCATATACATCCCACTCCACTCCTCTCCTCTTCATTCATTTCATTTCTAAATTTCCTGACACACTCAAGCCCCAAAAAGAATAAATGGGGGAAAAGGAAAAAAATCAAAATTCCTAACCCCTAGATTTTAGGAAATTCAAATTCAAGTTCTAGAAATCAAGGAGAAACTTAGGTAAGCATCCTCTTCATCCTCTCATCTCAATTCTTCTCCAGTTTTCTGAAATTTTCTATAACCTAAAGGAAATATTTATATATGATCATAGATTGGAGCTCTAGAGTTGAAGTTGAAGAGTCGTTGATCTTTCCTTTGATTTTGCGCTTCTCATTCGTTTTTTTAGGTTTAAAGATGAGTTTTTGAATTCACATCTATGTCTATAACTTTTTATAGTTGTTGGGTATGAATTCCTATCATCTATTTCATGTCCATTTGCTTTAGAATTGAATGGTTTGGCGAATTTTTCAATTTTTGGTATTTTGAAGTCAAAATATATAAAAATCCTATTTTGAATGCTTAGACATGTTGTTTGGAGTGTATCGATGAGTCTATAGGGCTGGGTTTTCGCTTGGCATAAATCCCTAGCCATTGTGCTCATTCGACCGCCTCTGAGATAATTTGGCCATCAATGGCCTAGGCTAAATCTTGCCCTGAGCTTTAGCTCAGACGTTTGATAATATGCTTAGACGTCTGAAGCTATGGAATAAAAATTCCAGATTTACAGCTCAGACGTCTGAGCTTATTTCACAGATGTCTGGGCGATCTGGAAGAAAATTCTAGTCTATCAACCTAGATGTCTAGGATAACCACCAAACGTCTAGAGCTGTTAAATTCAGCCAATTTGCCTATTTTATGTGGGTTTCCATTTATATCAATTTTTGATTGATCCGATTAGTTGTTATCACTTTTATCGAATTTGATGACTTCTTTTCTAGATTTTGGGAGTATCCATTTGATGGATTTGATATCGGATTCTATGGTTTTGATTCATGTCATCGTATGTGAAATTTTTGTGATTGATTATTTTTACAATCATTTCTGTGTTTTGTCACTTTAAAATACAAAGGTTTCTTTACTAGTAGTGAGTACTCAAACTCTTCCACAAAAATAATTTCAACGTTATTTTTAATACAAAGCCCATTTTTAAAACCGTTTTCCAATCTATTAGTATATACAAACCTTTACCTCATTCGGATGAGAAATCTAATTAAACAACTGAGCAAAACAAGTGGTATGAAATGCTTGCGTTTACTTCGTCGGTTAATTTTTGGACTTGTTCGATTGAAATCTCGTGACAATTTTCGAGTGGAAAGCAACAATTTGTTCGTAAGCGGTTATGAGACATGAAGCTAAACTCATTTATTTTCTAGCTTAGTGCAATTTACACTTCTTATTGATCGATGGTGATCATTTTATGCTTTAGATTGCGATGTCTTTTTGTCCACGTGAGGGACTGTACCTAGTTTTATGGGGCTTCGTCTCATTTGTAGGGGCTAGCGACCCCTGGTTTTTTTGACCATTCGTGAAGCAATCGGTCAATGATTTCGGTACATGGGGCGTATCTTTTTAGGTGCGTTGATGTTTGGCTCAAGAAGGTATGTGCAAGGGGCGTATCTTTTTTGGTGTGTCGATGTTCGGCTTATCTGTCCTCAAGGGGGGACAATATCTCGTATTTTCATGGGATAACATCCCGTTTGTGATACATGTGTTGGTGAGTTTTCATGCTCTCGTTTATGATAGGCCTCCCCCTTTGTGTTTTCTGGATGTCTAATTGATGATTTCTGGAATTTGTTTTTCACCATATATTGCGAATTGACATTGATATGTTTTGCCAATATTTGAGGTTTGGTGAATAAGCTAAAGAATATGACATTCTTTTTTGTATTTGAGAAGATTTTTCTATGATTTTCATTGTTCTCATATATTTCTTCTATATCTCTTATTCTATCTCATTTTATATGATACTTATAGCTAGACTGATCCGTTTATTATTTTTCTTTCTAAATAATACTCAGGTCGGACCAATATGCTACAGGTGCTTCCACTTGACTTCTTAGTGGGGACTATCTTCTGACTTTTGGCTAACTACTTTAACTTAGCGGTTTTTGCTTTTATGCATTCAAGATGGAGACTCCTTGATATATACATATTCTTTTGTATAGCACTTGTACCTATTCTTTTGTGATGTAGTGGATCTTCTATGACCACTACTTTGATGTATACTTTTATGTGTTATATTCATATCTGTTTCTGCCTTAGTGATATGAATACCTGTGACTAATTTTGTATTATGCTTATTTTATATTTGTTTCTGAAGAACACATAGCCATTGTGTAGTAGATTTAAGTTTGTATTGGTATGTCGGATTTCCTCTTGAAATGAAAGTGATATTTTATCTAGCATATCGGTACTCGCACAAAGCAATTACACAGATGATCTCTCCTCAGTGGCCTTGTTCTTCATACTAGTCGACGGCATCACTCCATAGTTTCCTTGGATAGTGTGAGTGTAAAGGTGGGGTATCACAGCTTGGTATCAGAGCCAAACTTCGAAACAATATAGAATATTATGACAAGGATCGTTGTCCTAAGTCTCTCTTAGAAATCGTGCCTTAGGATTTATTCGAGTCTTAGGACCCGCTCTATCCTATTTTCTTTTATGATGCCTTGTTTCATCAATCAAGTTTGTCTGATATTCATTCTGAGAATAATCTTTTTCATCTTCTTGCTTTCTTTCTTAATGAAGAGAAATGGTTAGACCTGGCCGTCCCAACGCTGGTTAATCTAGTGCCACTCCTCAGGATGTCGTATTCATGTCTGCCCAACAGTTTTTAAATCTTGTAAAGAATGCTCAAGCTGCTGGACCTTTTCCTGAGCCGACTCACCCTAAATCTAGGTTTGCATGTTTGTGCAATGATTATATCAATTTGGGTGGAAAGCCATTCAAGGATTCCAAAAGCGTTATAGAAGTCCAAGCTTGGCTTAGATCATGCGACCGCATCTTTTCTCGCATGAATCTTGTTGATCTACATCGAGTCCAAGTGGCTTCTAGTATGCTCCAAGAAAGAGCATTAGATTGGTATGAGCTTTTGGTTCCTGAAATTGTCAAAGCGGTTATTACTTGGGAGCAATTTCGGGAAAGGTTCGAGTTGAAGTTTGTGTCGGAAGCTGAAAAGGTAACTTTACCCCCGATGCTTTATTGACCTTGTTCAAGGTGAATCTTCTGTGATAAATTATGTCGCATATTTTCAATCCCTCTCTTAATAAGGGGTCGAGTATACTAATACCCAATTGAAGAAAAATCATAGGTCTGTTTATGGATTGAATAAGAATCTCAAAAGCCTTTACTTTTGAAATTAGAAGTTCCTTTCGATCAGCTTGTTGATATCACTCTTCGACTTGAAGAGGCCGATAAAGAAAGCGATGGTGAAGTTATGCGTGCCAAACAGAACTTCAACAACAACAAGAAGAGGCCTATCAAGTTCAAGCCTAATCCCAACAAGAAAGGGAAGCAAACAACTTCGGTAGCAAAGACTCCTACCTCTAATCATGAAGAATGCTACAATTGTGGCTCTAAAGACCATTATGCAAATTGGTATCCGAAACCCCTTTATGCCGCTATTGTAAAAGTTCAGGACATCATATATCTTCATGTCTCAAACTTCAAAGCAAAAGGAAGGGAAAAATAAATGTTGTTCATGTCCCTAGTGACACTTCTCTTGGTCAAGGTAATTCTCCTTCTATCCTTGATGGCATTGTTGTGTTTCGAGATTATGGTATTCGAGTTATTTTTGATACGGGTGCATCTCACTCTATTATATCAAAAGAACTTGTTGATACCTTTTCTTTAAATGTTTTGTGCTTGATCACTTCACTAAGAATTGCGAATCCGGTTGGTGGATCCGCAACACTCAGTTTATTTTGTAAAGATGTCGAGATTATTTTATATGATTATGCTTTCTGAGCCGATTTGCATGTTACGCGTTACGTTGGTCTTGGAATGATTTTGGAAATGGATTGGCTTAATCGTTATGAAGCCCACATCCTATGTCCCGAGAGGACTATATATTTTCGACATCCTCAATCTGTTAAGCAAATTTCTATTGTTCTTAAAGATTCAAATTCCAATTTGGTAGCATCCTTATATTCTTTAAATCCACATGATGATGATAATGATGATGAGGAAGGTGTCATTTCCCTCATTCACGTCGTTTGTGAATTTCCCGATATATTTGATCCCATTTTAGGATTACCATCTAAGCGAGCCATCGAGTTCAGAATTATTCTAATACCTAGAGCTCTACCTATCACTCATCCTCCTTATCGTATGTTCAAGAAGGAAAATGAGGAAATGCGTAAACAGTTATTTGAATTGGATGCAAAATAGTTTATTCGTTCCAGTTCCTCTCCATAGGGAGCTTCAACTATTTTTATGAAGAAATCGATGGTACACTTAGGCTTTGCGTTGACTACCGCAAGCTTAATGATCTCACCATCAAGAATAAATATCTTTTACCTTGGATTGATGATCTATTAGATCAACTTAGCGGTGCTAGAGTCTTTTCACAGTAAGACTTAGCAACCGATATTCATCAGCTTCATATTGCAGAGGATAGCATTCCTTTGATATCGTTCCGTACTCGTTATGGATCTTAAGAATGGCATGTTATGCCACTTGGTTTAACGAATGCTCCAGCTTATTTCATTGACCTTATGAATCGAGTTTTCAAAGACTTCCTCGATCGATTTGTTCTTATCTTTATAGATGATGTTCTTGTTAATTCTAAAATCAAGGAAGAGCATGAAAAACATCTTCGAATATTGTTGGAAACTCTTAGAAGCAATCAATTGAAAGCGAAATTTTCTATGTGCCACTTTTGGCAATCTCGTGTAAAAATTTTAGGACATATTATTTCTGAATCTGGAATTTCCGTGGATCCTTCAAAGATCGAAGCGATTCAAAATTGGAAGAGACTAGAGAGTGTTATGGAAATTAGTAGCTTCCTTGGATTGGCGGGCTATTACCGTCTGTTCATAAAAGACTTTTCTAAAAAAATTATATCTCGTACTAGTTTGACAAAGAAGGGAGTTAAGTATATTTGATCAGACAAAAGTGAAGCTGCATTTCAAAAATTAAAAGAACTCCTTTCCGATGCTCCTATTCTTGTGATTCCCGAAGTGAATCAAGACTTGATTGTTTATACCGATGCAAGTCGTGTTGGTTTGGGAGCCGTTCGCATGCAAAGGGAATGTGTTATCGCTTATGCTTCTAGGCAATTAAAGCTTGCCAAGACTGGATATGCTACTCATGATTTAGAGCTCGCGGCTACTGTTTCGCCCTTAGAATTTGATGTCATTATCTTTAGGGAGAGAAATTTGTTCTCTACACCGATCATGAATCTTTGAAGTATTTATTTTCTCAAAAGGAACTTAATTTGCGTCAACAATGTTGGCTCGAATTTCTTGCATCTTATGATCTTGGTAATTTTAATCCCCTCGGAAAGGGAAATCATGTTGTAGTTGCCCTTAGTCGTAAGTAACAAATGGTTGTTTCTTTGATGATATCCGAATAGAATTATCTCGAGACTTTGTCTACTTGTGAGATTCGAGATCGTGGACCCAATTCATGTTCATCTCTTGATTTATGTAGCCTTGAGGCTCATCCTTCTCTTTCGGACCGCATTCTTGAAGCTAAAACCATGATCCCGAATTGGCGCATATTAGCCAAAGTTGTAGGGATAGAAATATTGATGGTTGAAAGACTTTGAAATCGATGCTCGTAGATGTATTCGAAAAGTTGATACACTTATTGTGCCAAATATTAGTGATCTTCGTAAGGACATTTTAGAAGATTATCATCGTTCTAAATTTACCATTCATCTTGATAGTAGTAAAATGTATGCGGACATTGTTAGGCGAATCCTCACCAACGATCCAAGGTCCCACCGAACCAAGCCTCGCCTCGCTACTTGCCGAACCGGCCCTAAGACCAACCCTGCCGAACCAAAAGCGCTCACCAACAACTGCCGAACCAAGCCAAGTCCGGACCAACCCTCACCACAACTACCGAACCAAACCAAGACCGGACCAACCCTCTACACACCACCGAATCAAACTCCACCAAGCTACGATCGAACCAAGCTCCGCCGAACCAGATGTGACAGGCCAGATTGCTTCAGCTCAGGACCACCAGCAGCTATATACATCCAAGACCCCTGCCCCCAGCCTCACTCTATAAATAGAGGGGCAGGGGTACAACAATGAGGGACAAGTTTGAGAGCTCAAGCACGAAAGGAACTTTCAAACAACTTTCATATACCTGTATACAAAGCTTTGTACTTGTAATCTGAAAGAAAAAGGAGAATAACATATAAAGTGGACGTAGGCACGTTCTGGCCGAACCACTATAAATCTGTGTGTCTTTTACAGTTTAGTCCCTGCTTTTTATATATTTGCATAAATCACCCAAACCACTAGAAACAACATAAAATCAACTAATTCATACGACTTGAAGGTGTTTGTCCATTTTTTGTGCAAACATTTTTGGTGCTTTCACTGAGAACCGAGCTAGAAGCTACAGCTTCTCCTACTCAACCTTCTTCCTCACAGCATCGTTCCTTGCTCCGACAACATGACTTCCAGGCAGAGGAGAGATGTTAACAAAGGAAAGAACGTCGCAACTAGCAATATCCCAGATCCAGTGGCCCCAAATCAAGAGAATCATCCCGTTTTAACAGCAGTACCAGATGAAAATCAGGCAAATCCAACAGCCCCCGCCGCGGAACAACCAATTACCAGGGCGGACCTGGACAGGGTTGTGGCTGAAGTAACTAACCGCTTCGCATCTCAACAAGAAGCCTTGGTAGACCAACTCATGTCACGCCTAAGGGATGCTGAAGAATCCAACCGCAACACTGAATCATGGGGTGAGTCCCGGTCTGGAGGATCTGGGAGGCGACAAAGACCTTTCTTCTTCGAAGAGGTTAACAACAGAAACAACCATGGTAGGAGCCGAGCCCGGACTTAGCCCGAATCCCGACCCGAGGAAACACTTGGAACCGAACCCAACGGGGAAGGTGCCAGGCAGGGATCGGATGTAGCTGAGCCTGTCATGCTACCTAACCATGGGAACACTAGTAGGCGGGGCCGAGCTGGAGTCCAGCCCGAAGTTGGACCCGAGGAAGTGCTAAGAACAGAACCCAGCAGGGGAAGATCAAGGCAAGGGCCAACTGTGGCTGACCCCAGCAAGCCTCCGGAAGACCAGAGGCAGCCATTGGAGAATGTCAGGAGTGATAAACGATACCATCCCTACAGGTCATCTGGACGGAGTCAATCCCGCAGGGAAGAACCAAATTCATTTTTATCCACTCCAAGTTCTGATGAAAGGATGGCGCGATTATTCAGAGAGTGCGTCCAACGGGAGCAAAGGGATCGGGGGATAGGTGCTAGAGTAACCATCCCCTCCACCCGCAATATCGAGACTGCCATCACCCTCCGGGAATGGAAAATGCCAACGATGGAACCTTACAAGGGAACCTCTAACCCCATCGTACACTTACAAAGATACACCCAGCATATGCTCATGAGCGGAGCAACAGAGGGAGTGTTGTGTAAATGCTTCCCACTATTCTTGGCAGATCTAGCTACCTCCTGGTTCTGCCACCTACCCCAAGGGTCCATCAGCTTATGGGAAATGTTGAAAGAAAAGTTTATCAGCCAGTTCCACATTCATGTGGAACAACCCAAGGACGCTTATTCCTTATCTAATATCAAACAGAAACCCGGAGAGACAGTGCAACAATATCTAACCCGATTCAACGCCGCGGCAGCCGCAGTCCAAGATGCCGACGAGAAACTTATCCTCATGGCTCTCTGCAGTGGTGTACTTCCGGACACTAAATTCGCTAGAAGACTAACCAAGGAAAAACCAGCTACTTTACCTGATTTCTTCCATGAAGCTGGAAAGTATATGAGAGTTGAGGACGCTGCCACTGAGAGGCAATCAGGGCAACAGGCTAAGACGGCTACAGACAGGGTCCCCGCTGCAGCAAAGGATGTTCGAAGAAATGACTTTAGAGACAATGCTGGGGGCAAGAAGGGAGAAAAGCGCTTATATCGACCAGGACCAAGATTTGACTCTTACACTCTTTTGAACGAAACAATCGAGAACATCTTCTTAGCCACTCAAGACGAAGTTAGATACAAGCGCCCCTCGCACAAGAAGGAGTCAGATAACGCACTCAAGTCTGGAAAGTTCTGCCGCATCCACGAATCCCATGGGCATGACACCAATGAATGCCACCATCTCCGGGACTTGATTGAAGAACACATCAGAAGGAAGAGACTGGAACACTATGTGAAAAGCCAGAACAGGACTTCGACTCCTGCCAATGAGAATCCTAGGCTACCCCTCTCAGAAGTAAGTGGAGGGAATCGCAACACCAGCGGCTCTAGTCAAGAGAAGATAGTGGTCCATGCCGTCTCAGGAGGACCACACATCGCCGACAGAAGCTGGGCAGAGATGGAAAGATACGGCAAGTCACTCAGAAACGATGAAGGTTACGTTAACTCTGTTATGGAAGAACGCCACCCGAAACGGAAAGAGAATGATGACATCACATTCAGTAGACGTGATCTAGAGGGCAGACAGTACACACACATGGATCCCATGATCATCTCTGCTTGGTTCGGTCCGGCCAAAGTTTTATGAATTTTAATAGACACTGGAAGCTCAGTAAATATCCTATTCAAGCATGCTTTCGACAAAATGAAGCTGTCAATGAAGGATGTGTCTCCCTGCAACAAACCACTACATGGTTTCACTGGAGAGGCAAAGATGCCCATCGGGCAACTGGATCTCTTTGTCGAAATAGGAAGTCATCCCCGCTCCGCTGTGCGAAAATAAACGTTTGTGCTAATAGAGAACCATTCGGCCTACAACGCCTTTTTGGGAAGACCAGCCTTGTCTGACTTCCAAATTGTCCTAGCCCCATGGTGCCTGAAGATGAAATTTCCAACAAATAACGGAATAGGAGAAACAGAGGGAGATAAAGACGCTGCTCGAGACTGCTATGTAACTGAACTTCGCAATAACCGCAGAAAAGATAAAGGGAAAATGCAGAGACTACTCTCTGCATGAAAAACTTGGAAGCATAGCAACTAAAGAAAGCCCCTCCTCTTCGATATACCAGTGACCCTTTCAATGAATTAGACCCCAGGGACAAAGAGGAGGAGGCCACCGCCGAGCCTGCAGAGGTTATGGAATTCATAGCTGTAGACAAACATGACTCAAGTAGGCTATTGAAAATCGGATCTCAACTAAAAGAAGAGTTAAAGGATCAACTCATCGATTTTCTTCGCCACAACATGGATGTATTTGCATGGACGCATGCTGATATGACAGGAATCTCCCCAGATGTAGCATGCCACGTACTGAACATCGATCCCACGAAGGCGCCAGTAAAGCAGAAAAAGAGAAGCATGGGGGCAGAACGATCCGCAGCCCTAGAGGAAGAAGTAAAGAACCTACTTGTCAATAACTTCATACGAGAAGCCATCTACCCAGAATGGGTCGCCAATCCGGTACTGGTAAAGAAAGCTAACGGGAAGTGGCGAACATGCATTGATTTCTCCAACTTAAATGACACTTGCCCGAAAGACTGCTTCCCACTCCCCCGAATCGACCAACTCGTGGACAGCACTGCTGGACACGAACTCTTATCCTTTATGGACGCATACTCAGGATATAACCAGATCCCTATGCACGCCCCCGATCAAGACCACACTAGTTTCATCACTGACCGGAGATTGTACTATTACAAAGTAATGCCTTCTGGACTTAAAAACGCCGGAGCTACTTATCAACGCCTTGTCAACAAGATGTTTGCGGAACTAATAGGACGAACTATGGAAGTTTATGTGGATGACATGCTGGTAAAATCGAGGAAAGCCAACAATCATATAAACCACCTGGATGAGATGTTTCAAGTACTTCGCCGATATGGAATGAAGCTGAACCCTCTAAAGTGGTCCTTCGGAGTATTCGGGAAAGTTCTTGGGATTCATCGTTCATGCCAGGAGGATTGAAGCAAACCCCGAACAAGTTCGAGCTTTGCAAGATATCAAGATACCTTCCACTCGAAGAGAGATGCAAAGCCTAAACGGAAAAGTGATCGCCCTAAGTAGGTTCATCTCTAAAGCAACCGACAAATGCATCATTTTCTTTGAAGCTCTAAAGAAAGACAAAGGAAAGTTAGAATGGACTGACGAATGCTCGACAGCCTTCCTTAACTTAATCGGACACCTCTAGAGACCACCGGTACTCTCAACTCCAGATGAAGGCGAGGAACTGTACTTATACCTTGCTGTATCATCCCACGCTTTAAGCGCCGCTTTGGTGAGAGAAGACAACCGCGCACAGCGGCCCGTATACTTTGTAAGCAAGAGATTTACAGGGGCAGAAGCCAGATACCCTAAACTTGAGAAGCTAGCATACTGTCTGCTAATCACGTCACGGAAACTGCGACACTATTTCCAATCTCATTCCATCAGAGTTTTAACCAATCAACCGCTAAGGCAGGTACTCTATCGCCCCGACACTTCTGGGCGATTACTTAAGTGGTGCATTGAACTAAGTCAATATGATATCACCTACCATCCTCGCGCCGCTATCAAGGGGCAAGCCATAGCTGATTTCATTGCCGAATTCACTACTAACGAAGGTAAGAAGCAATCTGAAATAGCAGAAGATATCAAGTGGAATCTCTTCGTGGATGGAGCATCAAATGAACAAGGCTCGGGGGCAGGTGTTGTGATAATCACCCCCAGGGGGAGGAAGCTACACTACGCCCTAAGGATGGAATTCGCTGCCACCAAAAATGACGCAGAATACGAAGCGGTAATAGCTGGATTAGAACTGGCCTTGGAGATTGGAGTCAGTTCTTTATGTCTCCATAGTGATTCTCAACTCATTGTAAACCAAATACTAGGAGACTTCCAGACTCGAGGAGAACGACTCACAGCATATCTAAAAAAGACCAAGCTGCTGCTCAATCAATTGGATCACTATCTAATCAAACACATTCCTCGAGAAGAGAATCAAGAGGCCGACGAACTAGCAAAGCAAGCTAGTATGAAGAACATCACCATTTTCGGAGCATTAACCATCTCAAAACAGCTGGCACCAAGTTTCGAGCAAGTGAATCTGGTAGCTGCGATCGACGAAGAAACTTGGATGACTCCTATCCGGAAATATTTACAAGATGGCACACTGCCCGACAGGCGTAACGAAGTCAAGAAAATCTTGAGGAAAGCTTCCCGCTATACATTACAAGAAGGCGTCCTCTATCGGCGCGGCTTCTCTAATCCCTTATTAAGGTGTATCGCTGGAAGGGAAGCCGGGGAAGTCTTATCCAACATCCATCAAGGAAGTTGCGGGGATCACACTGGAGGGCAGACTCTGGCAAAGAAGATACTCCGATATGGATATTACTGGCCCACTTTAAACAAAGATGCCTTGCACTTCGTCAAGAGATGCGACAGATGTCAGAAATTTGCTAAGATTCCTCGACTACCCACAAATGAGATTACTCAAATGACCAGCCCTTGGCCCTTTGCAATATGGGGAATTGACTTGATTGGCGAACTGCCAATGGGCCGACGCGGAGCCAAATATGCCATAGTGGCAGTCGACTATTTCACCAAATGGGTGGAAGCAGAACCTCTAAATAAAATATCTTCGGCAAAAGTTATTAACTTCTTGATCAAAAATATTTTATGCAGGTATGGGGTTCCACTCAAAATCATATCAGACAACGGACTTCAATTTGACAGCGAAGAATTGGCCGATTGGTGCCAAGAACACGGAATTCACAAAAGCTTCTCATTTGTAGCTTATTCTCAAGCAAACGGACAAGTCGAAGCTGTCAACAAAATTCTCAAAACCTTAGTCAAGAAGAAACTTGAAAAGTCGAAAGGCGCTTGGGTGGACGAACTTCCTACGGCACTTTGGGCCTATCGCACATCTTACAGAACTTCAATAGGGCATACTCCTTTCTCTTTGGCATACGGATAGGAGGCCATGCTCCCAGTTGAAACTATAGTGCCCTCTCACCACAGGATCTACTACAACCCGGAAGAGAACGAAGAACTCCTCCTCATGTCTTTGGATCTAATTGAGGAGAGAAGAAACGATGCAGCACTCAAAGCAGCAACTCATAAGCAAAAAGTTGCAGCACAATACAACTCCAAAGTCAAGCACCGCAGCTTACAAGAAGGAGATCTTGTCCTCAAGCGGATCTTCCCATGCCCTGGAGCGCTAGATCCAATCTGGGACGGACCCTACGTAATTCATAAAGATCTCCGCAACGGAGCTTATATTTTGTCAACAGTGGACGGAGAGGTGTTCCAGAGGGCATGGAACATCCAACACCTCCGTCGATACTTTTCTTAACTTGTACTGCCCATATGAAGTGAATTAATAAAGAGAATTAGTGGATGTAGGCATTTTCGTGCCGAACCACTTTAAAAATCTTGTCTCTTTTTAACTTGTTCCTTTATATCTTGGCTGCTTGTTAAGCTTTATCCTTTTCTGTTGAACAAAATCATGTATAACGACATTTCCATACTGGAACTTCACGGCGCAACCTCGCCTGGACAAGGCTCAACAGGTACTATGCGATTCTATGCACTCGCCAATGAGACACTTTTGCTCCAGCATCCCTCTGCTGCGGGTTAACTCATTGCTCGCGACTGCCCTCAAAGCCAACTGTAATGAGCCGATTATAAGCCATCAAGAAGGCCGACTATAGCCGATGGCAGCTCATTACGGCGTTCGGCTCGCCGGCAACTGTGAACCTACTTTAAGCCCCAACATAAGGTGTGGCCAGCCAGGGGTAGTTCACGGTTGACGATCGGCACCCACGCTAGCCGGCCACAGTAAATCGAATAATACCCACGATTACGGGCCATAATGGCTCGGGTAGTTACTATGCGCGATCTCGGCTCTGATATGTCTTAAGTGCGGCTGTGGTAAAAAAGATAAACTCCCCGCGGAGGCGTAAGATGGGTGACAAATGTCTCCAAGACCCACGGCTAGAGAAAGTGACTACAAAACCCGTTTTCCACGAACTTAAGCATATCGACGGCCTTCCGTGACTGGAAGTTTTACTTTTCCTATATTTCCATTCCATTTAAATATTTTTCTTGTATCCTGCATAACGGTCCCCAAAGTACAGGACACTAAATAGGAGGCATTCGCTTACGAGAATCTGAGCCTGCAAACTGGGCGACAAGGCACTCAGCCGCATCCATGGTCAATTACACAAGATGTCCAAAGCTGCCCCCTACAACCAGAACATGAAGGGCGGTACTCTTTTCTCTTGTACATAATCATGTAGCTATGACTTATTCATAACATTGCAAAACATGAGATTATATTTCAAGCAAAAGCTTAACATCGAACGCAATCAAATCACAGACATATGCATAACTATGTATTTTATACAGCACTTCAAAATAATAACAGCATTCAAAATATAACAGAATCAGCTTATGTTATAAACTTACATAAAGATGTTCAGTAACATAATTACAACTTAAGAGTACATTAATGTTTTGAACTAGCATGTACAGGAATGTCAAGCAGACCAAATAAAATAACCAACTACACCAGTGCTCCACCCTCGTCCTACCAGCTCTTCGAATCTACTTGACTGCAGGATCGAAGCTCCCAGCATGATGACCAGAGGTCCCGCCTGCCCAATTCAAAAGAGAATCCATCAATAATCACGAAAGATAAGCAATCAAATCATGAAAAGATTAAAAGGGAAGACTTACCAGCATTTGCTCCCTGGTCTTCATCCTCCAGTTGCACACCCACTTCCTCGGCGGCGAGCAGCCTCATGCCTTCCTTCACCGCCGCCTTCTCCTCCTTGGTAAACTGTGCGGTAACCACATCCATTCTGAAGGCCGTGCCACCCTCTTTATCCGCTTCAGCCTTGGCTTCTTCCAAAGCCCGGAGATATATCCTAGCCATAACCGGGGGATAATCGTCCATCCAGGATAGGTTGCCCTGCCTCCAAGTACGGAAATACATGTCCTGGAGCATCTCGTCCATCACCCCCTCGTTCTCCTCAAACTCTTTCATCAGGGCCTCAGAAGCCGACAGCCGTGCGACAGCAGCATCTCTCTCCAATCGGTATCTCGAGCAGTCAGCCTAAAGGGATTTCCGCATCACTTCCATCTCCTCCTTCAGCCTGGCCTAAGCAAGCTCAGCAGATTCAAGCCTCCCAGATAATTCCTCTGCCTGCTCGAGATCCGCATTCCGAACCTCGTCCACCATTGCAATGGCCATGTCAATCCGTTCCTTGCAGGCAGCCTCCATCTTTCGTAGCTCTGCCTTACTAGCCTCTTCCATAGTCTTCTTTAACTGCCTGGAGGCTGCCTCGTGCTGAGAAATCTGAATGGCTTGATCGGCAAGCTGTTTGGCCTGATCAGCAACCTTTAGCCGCAACCGAATATTAGCACTCCCAATCTCCTCTCCAGCCTTGACCAGACGGGCATGATGCCCCATCAACTTCCTGGTCTCCTCCGCGACCCGATCAATATTAGCCTTGGCTTCGTCCCCCATGGTAACTATCCGAGTAGTAAGCAAATCGAGGTCTAAGGACTTAGCCTCATCAAGCACCCGTACCATGGGATTGCGGGGAAGAAGATGCTCACCCATGGCCTCGTCAAAAGAGATATTCTGAAAACCCGGGTCCAGATCCGGATGGCCGGCAAATGGGTTGCGAACCAAACAAGGATGGTCTATCGGGCTGACGGTTGGATTTTCGGACGGATGTGGGGAAGACATAAGCTCGGTATCCTCTTCAGTAATATCATGGATAGGCTGGGCTGGAGGCTGAGGGCCAGGTGAAGGTTCAAACGAAGATTAGCCCATTTTTCTCTTTTGCATATCTTCTTCAATAACTCTGAGAAGAGGGCGATATCTGACCACATCTCCAGGACGGCTAGCTGACGACTTTGGTTTGGCGGAAGTTTTGAGTAACTTATACTGTTCAAGGCGGTGCCGAATATCTGATGTTTTGGCCACCTTATCCATTCCTGGAATAAAAACCAAGTATTACAAGCATGCATGAAGCTATGACTCAAGAAAAGTGTGAAGTTAAAAGAAGGAGTTAAGAATTCACCTTGAACCGCCGGAGTTGCCTTAGCTGAAATACTCTCAGAAGATAGGCTGGCACCGGACCCGGCCTTATCAGACCTCTTCGATTTCTCCACCAAGGCTGATCCTTCCTCCAACCCCTCAAAAGCCTGGCGGAAGGCATCATCCGTCCACTCTTGAATATCGCCTGCTTGCCCAGGAGGCAAAGCCCCGGCGCCATCACCACCACCATCACCTTCTCTGTTGTCTCCGCTCTCTGCCTCTCCTCCTACATCGCCTCCTTCGCCTTCACCTCTATCCTCCTCCATGTCTTCCTCCCCCGGAGTCATTGGGCACGTGCTAGGGGAAGGGCCGTCAGACTTCTTGAGCTTCTTACCTCCGACAACTGGAGGTTTTGTAAAAGGCCTCCTCTTGCTGCTCTTCGCAGTAGCCCCATCTTTAGCTTTTGCAGCCTTTTCTCGGCTGTATCTCTCTGCTTAACCACGGATTGACGTGGCAGAATCAGGTTGTGCTCCAGGAGAGTGGCATTCCTGATTAGGTAAGAAGCCGACCTGTCCCTTCCAGAGATAGCCTCTATCTCCGCGGCCATCTGTACCAGGCGATCATTCTCCACGACCGCAAAGCCACCTGTCGCTAGCAAGAAATAAAAGCATATAAGAAGAAGCATTGCAGTCGGGACAAAAAAATTACAAGTGGAATTCAACTTACAGCCAGAAGTGAAAAGGCGAAAAGAAACGGAGTCGTCCTTGACGAAGAACCATTCCTTCTTAAACATGGTAAACTTCGAGTATAAGTCCAAGACCGGCTTGAAGGAAACGGCCGACTCTAAACTAATGTACGGAGACCCCTTCTTGTAGCCCCTCAGATTATATAGATATCGGATTTCCAGGTTAAAAGGGGGGCGCCCATATCTCCTCTGGAAGATAACGAATAGACATACTAAGATGGCGTAGGAGTTGGGCTGAAGCTGAAAAGGAGCCACTTTCTGGTAAGTAATGAAGCTGACTATCCATGCATTGATCGGAGGAATGGCCCCGCACATGCAATGGTATCGGCTATACGCGAAATATCCTTCAGGAGGATTGTACGACATCACTTCGTCCCCCGGCAACAGCATAAGTGATCTGTCAATCCCAAAAGAGCGGGATATAACATCAAGCTGCTCCTCTCTGAGAGATCTAGGAAAGCAGTCAGGAGGAGAATTCAGGAGATCCTGAGGACCATATCCGTCCACTAATGACCTTGGGGCAGGTCCCTATCGAGCTGGTCCTGGCTGGGCAGGGGGCACAACGGGAGGCTCACTTCGATCCGTGGATTTTCTCTTTTCTGATCGAGTTTCCACTTTGCGAGACATTTATCTGCAACATGAGAAAGTACGTCGTTAAAACACATAAACTATGTAATCTAGAGTTTCACTAATAGTTCAAGTATAAAAGTCCATTCGGTAAGGGATTCATTCAACACTCGAAATTCCCAAGCTCATTCGGTAGTACAGCCCAGAGCTCATTCGGCAGTACACATTCGGCATTAAACGTCTCCTAACCCATCCGGTATTAGGTTCATTCGGTAATCAGCATCACCAAGGGCATTCGGCGTTCACACTCCCAATACCATTCGGAGTTTAAAAACACAGGGATCATCCGGCAATTACCTGGTCCGGTTGTCAAAAGGTTTCAGCAATATAAGTTGATTCGGCAGAAATCTGGTTCGGTTCTCTCGATTCAGTAAGGAATAATGAGGGATGTAGCCCCTACTTATAGGCAGATATAGGATACCGAACCAAATGGATCGGCACTCAGGGACCGAATGGAAACATCCTAGCTAAAGCAAAGCGCGACACATACAGGCATGTGCCCCACTTTGGGGGGCAAATGTTGGGCGAATCCTCACCACCGATCCAAGGTCCCACCGAACCAGGCCTCGCCTCGCTACTTGCCGAACCGGCCCTAAGACCAACCCTGCCGAACCAAAAGCGCTCACCAACAACTGCCGAACCAAGCCAAGACCGGACCAACCCTCACCACAACTACCGAACCAAACCAAGACCGGACCAACCCTCTACACACCACCGAATCAAACTCCACCAAGCTACGACTGAACCAAGCTTCGTCGAACCAAGCTCCGCCGAACCAGATGTGCCAGGCCAGATTGCTTCAGCCTAGGACCACCAACAGCTATATACATCCAAGACCCCTGCCCCCAGCCTCACTCTATAAATAGAGGGGCAGGGGTACAACAATGAGGGACAAGTTTGAGAGCTCAAGCACGAAAGGAACTTTCAAACAACTTTCATATACCTGTATACAAAGCTTTGTACTTGTAATCTGAAAGAAAAAGGAGAATAACATATAAAGTGGACGTAGGCACATTCTGGCCAAACCACTATAAATCTGTGTGTCTTTTACAGTTTAGTCCCTGCTTTTTATATATTTGCATAAATCACCCAAACCACTAGAAACAACATAAAATCAACTAATTCATACGACTTGGAGGTGTTTGTCCATTTTTTGTGCAAACAGACATGAAACGACTTTATTATTAGGATGGAATGAAATCCGATATTGTTAGCTTTATTAAGCGTTGCTTGACTTGCCAACTCGTAAAGGCCGAGCATCAAAGGCTAGGTGGGTTATTGCAACCTTTAGGCATTCCCATTTGGAAGTGGGATCAAATCTCCATGGACTTTATCGACGGTCTTCCCCGTTCTTGTTCGGTTCATGACAGTTTATGGGTGATTGTACATAGGCTTACGAAATCCGTCCATTTTTTCCCATCCGGTCTAATCGAACCGTACCTCTTTTGGATAGACTCTATTTTTAAGAAATTGTTAAATTGCATGGAGTTCCAACTTCTATTGTTAGTGATCGTGGTCCATTATTTACTAGTGGATTTTGGAAGAGTCTTCAAAAAGTTTTGGGAACGAAGCTTAATTTTAGCACCGCTTATGATCCTCAGTCCGATGGACATATCGAGCATGTGAATCAAACTCTTGAAGATCTTCTTCGTGCATGTATTCTTGATTTTGGTGGAAGTTGGAAGATCTTATTTCTCTTTTTGAGTTTTCTTACAATAATAGCTTCCAATCTAGTATTCGTATAGCACATTTCGGGGCACTCAACGGAAGGCCATGTCGATCTCCTTCTTATTGGCTTGAGGCTGGTGAGAAGCTGGTTTTAGGTCTAGATTTTATTCATGATTCCACAAAAAAGATTGACCTTATTCCTCATAGGATGAAAGAAGCTCAAAGCAGACAAAAATCCTACGCTGATAACCGAAGAAGAACTTTGGAATTTTATGTAGGAGATTTTGTATTCATTCGTGTTTCACCTATGAAGGGTGTTGTGCGTTTCAATCGATCGAGAAAATTTGCACCTCGGTATATTGGTCCATTTCCCATCACCGAATGCATTGGTTCCGTGGCTTATTGCCTTTTATTATCGGCTCTGTTTTCTTCTATTCATGACGTTTTCCATGTCTCTTAACCACCGAAATACCCTAGGGATTCTGATTCTATTCTTGAGCCCGGTTTTATTGAAGAAATTGAAGTTTCATCTAATTTGACTTATGAGCAGCATCCTATTCGTATAACTGCTACAAAGGTTAAACACCTTCAAAATAAAGATATTCTGCTTATGAAAGTTCAATGGTCCTCAAATCCTAAGGATTGCTCTTGGAAATTCAGAGAATTCATCGAGCAAACACATCCGGACTTACTTTCTCGTGCTCCTTATGGTGAATTTCTCCTTTTGAAATTTTATTTTATGTTGCTATCTTTTATGGTTGTTACTCTTTATTTTCTTCTTAAGTATTGCAAGGACACAATTTCTTTAAGAAGGAAAGTCTCTAATAACCCGCATATTTTACGATTATATATTTAAATGTTTTATTTAAATATAGCATCGTCAGTCGGATTAAATTCCGAAATGCTACTTTTTGTAAACAGTCGAATTAGGACTCGAGACTACTTCCATTGAGTCCAAAATGACATTTGCGACCTTTTTGAGTATAAACATCGATATGTTTGGAGTTAATTAGAATTTTGGTATTTTTAATTGGGCTTTTGAGTTTGGGTTTCATCCCACTAACTTAACAAAGAACCCAAATCCCTTTCTGTATACATCCCACTCCACTCCTCTCCTCTTCATTCATTTCATTTCAAAATTTTCTAACACCCTCAAGTCCTAAAAAGAAAAAATGGGAGAAAAGAAAAGAAATCAAAATTTCTAAGCCCTAGATTCTTAGGAAATTAAAATTCAAGTTCTAAAAATCAAGGAGAAACTTAGGTAAGCATCCTCTTTATCTTATCCATTTCAATTCTTCTCCAATTTTCTGAAATTTCATATAACCTAACTTAGAAAATATTTATATATGATCATAGATTGGAGCTTCTAGAGTTGAAGTTGAAGAGTGGTTGATCTTTCCTTTGATTTTGAGCTTCTCATTCATTGTTTTTGGGTTTAAAGGTGAGTTCTTGAACTCATATCTATGTCTACACCTTTGATAGTTGTTAGGTATGAATTCCTAATATCTATTTCATGTCCATTTGCTATAGAATTAAATTGGTTTGGCGAAATTTCCAATTTTCGGTATTTTGAAGTCAAAATCTATGAAAAGCCCATTTTAGATGTTTGGACATGTTGTTTGGAGTGCAACAATGAGTCTATAGGGCTGAGTTATCGCTTGACATAAATCCTTAGCCATTGTCGCTCATTCGATCGCCTCCGAGATAATTTGGCCATTAATGGCTTAGGCTAAATCTTGCCTTGAGCTTCAGCTCAACCGTTTAGTAATATGCTCAGACATCTGAAGCTACGGAATAAAAATTCTAGAATTACAGCTTAGACGTCTAAGCTTATTTCACACACGTCAGTCTTTCAGCCCGGACATCTGGGATAACTACCAAACGTCTGGAGCTATTAAATTCAGCCAATGTGCCTATTTAGTGTGGATTTCCATTTCTATCGATTTTTGGTTGATCTGGTTAGTTATTATCACTTTTATATACTTTGATGACTTCTTTTTTGGATTTTTGGAGTATCCATTTGGTAGATTTAATATCGGATTCTATGGTTTTGATTCACGTCATTGTATGTGAATTTTTGGTGATTGACTGTTTTTACAATCATTTTTGTGATTTGTCACTTTAAAATACAAAGGTTTCTTTACTAGTAGTAAATACTCAAACTCTTCCACAAAAATAATTTCAACGTTATTTTTAGTACAAAGCTCGTTTTTAAAAACGTTTTCCAATCTATTAGTATATACAAACATTTACCTCATTCGGATGAGAAATCTAATTAAACGACTTAGCAAAATAAGTGGTATAAAACGCTTGCGTTTACTTCTTCGGTTAATTTTTGGATTTGTTCGATTGAAATCTCGTGATAATTTTCGAGCAGAAATCTACAATTTGTTCGTAAATACTTAAGTTAAGCCAGTGGTTATGAGACGTGAAGCTAAACTCATTTATTTACTAGCTTAATGCAATTACACTTCTTATTGATCGATGGTGATCATTTTATGGTTTAGACTGCGATGTCTTTTTGTCCACGTGGGGACTGTACCCAGTTTTATGGAGCTTCGTCTCATTTTAGTGGCTAGCGACCCCTGTTCTTTTTGATCGTTCATGGAGAAAACGGCTAAATGAGTTCGGTACATGGAGCGTATCTTTTTAGGTGCGTCAATGTTCGTCTCAATTGGTATTTGCATGGAGCGTATCTTTTCAGCTGCGTTGATGTTCGACTGTGCGTGTGGTTTATCTTTTTAGGTGCGAAGAAGTCAGCTTATCTGTCCCCAAAGGGGAAAAGTACCCCATATTTCATGGGATAGCGTCCCATTTATGATACACATGTTGGTGAGTTTTCGTGCTCCCGTTTGTGATAAGCCTCTCCCTTTATGTTTTCTGGATTTATAATTGATGATTTCTGGAATTTGTGTTTCACCATTTATTGCAAATTGGCATTGACATGGTTTTGCCAATATTTGAGGTTTGGTGAATAAGCTAAAGAATATCACATTCTTTTTGGTGTTTGAGAAGATTTGAGATATTCGATGATTTTCATTTTTATCATATATTTCTGTTACATCTCTTATCCTATCTCATTTTATATGATATTTATAGCTAGACTGATCCGTTTATTATTTTTGTTTTTAATTAATACTCAGGTCAGAACAAGGTGCTACAGGTGCTTCCACTTGACTTCTTAGCAGGGATTATTTTCTGATTTTTGGATAACTACTTTAGCTTAGTAGTGTTTGCTTTTATACATTGGAGATAGAGACTCCTTGTTGTATACATATTCTTTTATCTATCACTTTTACTTATTCTTTTATGATGTAGTGGATCTTCTATGACCACTACTTTGATGTACACTTTTATGTATTGTATTCCTATCTATTTTCGCCTCAGTGATATGAATACCTATGGCTGATTTTGTGTTATGCTTATTTTATATTTGTTTCCGAAGACCACCTAGCCACTGTGTAGTAGCTTTGAGTTTGTATTGGTATGTCGAATTTCCTCTTGAAAGTGATATTTTATCTGTCGTATCAGTGCTCGCACAAAGCAATTACACAGAAGGTCACTCCTCAACAGTTTTATTCTTCGTACGAGTCGACGGCATTACTCCGTAGTGTCCTTGGCTAGTGTGAGTATAGAGGTGGGGCGTCACAGTCCATGTGCAAGATAGCTTAGCATGCACCAGCATTTCTTCCTATTTGGTATTTTGGAGAGATGTTGGTGTCAGACTACCGATTAGTTGCATATACCTGGAGACCTCGACCATGTGATGACATGTTTATAAGGTGTGGGAGTATAGCATCGCAGTATCTTATGACTCTTAGAGAGGCTAGATGGGTATACGTCGAGGCTTACTTCTTTAGTTCTTTGCTCGAGGCGCCTTCAACATTTAGTTGGCCAAAGTGGCTCCACTTCACCACATGTTGCCAGATTATTTATTGGGGGTGTACTTTGATCTTATTGGTCCACACTTATATGCCGATAGTATCTAAATACTCAGTTTGCTTTTAATTCCATGCCTTCGTAAGTTTCCCATCTCTGATGTATCTCTCGAATGCTAGGTCGGGTGTTTAAGCTCTCGTTCAAAATCAATCAGTGGGTCTCGAAATTACAAACTAAGGAATTTTCCTCTCGAATGTTTGCAATTTGTACTAGGTAAAAGTTATGGTGTAACGGCATGGAATCAAACATTTAACTTTAACTTATTAAAAGGGGGAAAATTTTCATTCATCATTGATTCATTAAATCATAACATGGATTTAATTCAATAAGAAAAATATTATATGGAAATTATTGTTTGGATTGAATTTCACTCATCGAATTCAATGAAATCATTAGAAGTCGTGAAATCATTAGAAGTCGACTGCCTCATCCATTTGCTAACACCTTTGCTATGCTCTGACTCTGCCCTAGGCACCATGCCCCGCTCACATCAGATCTCGCTCCCATTCTAGAACATGCAATGCCTCATCGATGTCCTGCTCTCATTCTCGAGCCACCATAGCACGCACACTACAAGAAATACAGTCATTTTCGATGGTTCCAAGCCGTCGGTAGCCATCGGAAGCCGTCGGAAATGCCTTCGATATATAGAACACGACTTTCGTCCATTTTCGACAGAAACGACGACCGCACTGCGACGGCCTCCAACGGCTTTTTACGGTGGCAGTTCCAATGTTTTTTCCGACGCTGTTGACGCTCATGTGGCTTAAAAACATGCCAGAAAACCATTGGGTCGGAAGCCGTTGGAGTTTTCGATCGGTTAGCCGTCGAAAGCCATCAAAGTATTTCAACCTATAAGCCGTCGGTAGCCATCGAAAATCTGGGTAATTTTTTTTTTCAACAACCCAACAACACATCAGTATCAATATACATCACAACACATTAAGATCAATATATACATATCAGATATATAAGCTAAAATCAATATCAATATCAATAATAATATAAAACTCAAACACTGCCATCCCAAGCTCAAACATTTCAATCAATACAGACCAAACCATCCATCATCATTCCACAATGTCTAAATCCAATATCAATGTACAATATATACATCCAACATCAAATCCCACAAATCAATATCAAGCATCAAATGTCCACAAATCAATCTCACCATCTTTCGTTGCATATATACACAACTGTTAAAAACAAAAACTGCAAAACGTACCTCATGACTCGTCATCGGCTCCGGAACCACCAAACGAAGGGAATGCTCCATGACACTCCATATACTTGGCCATGGCACAGTTTCTTTATTTGCACTGCTCGGAGATGGTTCAGCTCCTACCGTTGTGCAATCTGCTGCCGAAGCTCATTAATCTCAGCATTCTCTTGAGCCTTTTTATAGGCCTTTTGTGAGGCTCGAGCCTACAAACAAGTCGAAATATGTTTAAGTTATTGTGTAACTTATATAAAAATTAAGAAACTTTTACAACTTAGTTAATTTTTACAAATTACCGATTAGTTGCCGTAGCCATAGCGTCTATTTCTCTGTGTCGGATCCATAACGGAGTCAAACGTAGCGCCATCCTCATCATTGTCAACTGCTTTCGTCTCGAATGCTTAAGCATCTGCGAATGTGCTTGCATAAATCCTTTTTGCAACGCAAAATTAAATACAAGTAAATATTATATGACATTATTATAATATGTTATAACTAATTAATTAAAATGATCATTATTAATAACTTATAACTTAAAACTTATAACTTAAAATATACTTACATATGCAGCATATGCTTTATCATCATCTTGTCAGACATACGTCACCGATCCCTCGTCATCGGTCTGCCTGACGGCATGAGTATGCGAAAATACGTACATATATGAGACAGGAGCCTCATGCGCTCTTTTCTGCAATAATTCGTATATATTATTATTGTTCGTACAAATTTATACAAAAAATGTAATAACCGTCTGTAATTGCAATTACTTAATTTACCAAGTCCTCGCGATGATGTTGAAATGATTTCGAGCCACCATGGTGTGTCATTGGATTTTTCTACCTGTTCGCCAAGTTTCTGTCTGACTACGTTTGCAAATTAAAAATTAAGATTATATTTTACAGGTATAAATTATGTATTCTCTACTGAACAAATTAAGGTGAGAACTGTTAGACTTACCCTGAATTCATTGCTACCCCACTATGCGACCCAAGCATCGCATACACTGGCGTTCATCCAGTTTGGCTTCTTCTTGGATTTTCTAATGATAGGCATCGTATCCTAGTAATTCTTTGCAATTATGGAGTACTATGGCGCTGGCAAAGAGCAACATCCTCCTCCTGTAGATCTACCACGCTCTGTATATATGTTGAAAGAAATATAAGTCATACGCATATACTTAGTCGGCAAATTATAAAGTGGTTATATATAATGACATATAATTTTACACTTACCAAGAAATCGTACCAAATGCTCTTCCAGACATGCTCTTGGAACCGAATCTATTTCAACCAGCACACGGTCGTACGTTTCATGTATGCCTGCCTAGATATGCTGAGCGCTATATTTGAAGGCTCAAGCTCAAAACCCTTGCATTAAATATGATATAGAGAAATCATGACTAGTATATCATACAATTCTAAAAGCGAATACTTGGTTCTTTTTCAGTATTAACAGCGTTACCATCAACTTCAACAGTAGGGAACATTGAACGTGATGCATCTTCAACCATGTCTTCTATAAGATTCGTCGGAACATGTTCAGTATCCACCTCCTCCTCCAAATGTACGGAATTAGGTGCTATAAGTTCTTCATGACGATCCCACACCAAATAATTCGGCATGAAACCATATGGCGCAGATGAACTATTACCATATCTGGTATTAAATGCTTCAATAATTTGCACCTACTACATGGACAATATATTTTTTCGTCATTTTCATTATTACTTAAAGCGAATTCAATAATGACGTGTACAACATTTTGAAAATTTTCACTTATTGAGCCTCTAATTTCTCTTTTATGTTGGTACATCATGCTCGGATCGATAAAATAATTGACCATTTTTTCTACTTTAAAAATAAAAATGTATTAATCATTTACGTGTTGACATTTTATTTTTCAATTAAATCATACATTTAATTTTTCGCTAATATATAATATTATTCTATTTAATTTTATTTTCAAATGGATTTACACAAATTATTATATGAATATAATCTACAATTTTTAGGTCATTATTTTACGCTTTAATGGTTGGTCATCCTACCCCACTACAAACACAGTAGTACTTATTTATGTGAATCATTTCATTTTAAACAATTCAACAAAATTTCGGTAGCACTTTCTCTTTGTTCCCTGTATCGTACACATATGCGTGTACACATGGAACAAAAAGAAAGTGTTGTCGAAATTTTATAAACCGTTTGAAATGAAATGAATTGCAAAATATAACTCTATTGTGTTTTTAATTTGTCCAATACAGAGAAAAATCCGACCAATATTGTATAGGATGAATATAAATGTTCATTCTGTGATAAAAATGAATATCCATACAACGATCTTATACAGTACTTGTCAGATGGAGCCAAAAATTCTCTAAGAGATTTATAAAAAGTAAAGTATATTATACAACAATTTTTTCAATAATTTATTTACATTCTAAGAAATTAAATCATCGTTTTCGACATCTTAAAAACGCATACACTAAATCTTGAGCATCGATTCTAATTAATTCAAACTAACCCTAATGCGCATATCCACTAATAAATCAACACACATACACCAATTAACGCATATATACACTAAATAAATTTTTTCTCTCAACATTTAAGCGATAAACAATTATAATGACAGCCTAATTAGCATTCGATAGGGTATAACAAACAACCAGTATGGTATTATGCAACTATAACAACAAATTAACCATAATTTAACAAATCAAAATTAATTAGGGTTTAGAAATAAAACCGGTTGGAAATCGATGAAGGGCCTAAGCTTGTCGAGAGTGGAGAATGTTGAAGTTGAAGATGACCGGGGAGGCGTGGGGGCTGGCTGACAATGGGGAGGTGGTGGTGGGTTAGGGATTTGGTTGATTTTGGGGGAATGGGAATAATGAAGATGGCTCTCAATCTAGAACTTGTAAATACGATAATTTCCGACAGCCGCCGACGGCTATTTACATCGGTTTTGGATGGCTTCGACGATCGCTATATTTTATTTACGAAAATGCCACGGGGTTCGTTAGCGGTCGGTAGTTGCCGGAAATCGTCATCGGTGACCGTCGGAAGCTTCCATCGTTATTTACTTTATTCCTTATAGTGGCACGGAAGCTTTCATCGTTATTTACTGTATTCCTTGTAGTGGCACAAGTCATTACATTGACCACCTCAGCACTCATACACGCCTAACATCGACCGCCACCTTTGTCATGATGCCAACAGTCACTCGTACCCCCCTCTCCTTGCATCAAAACCCCGACCTCGCTCCCCTAGCATGCATTTATTTTTTGAATCACTGAACGAAATTGGGCTTTGGGGTTTGGGTAGAAATTAGGGTCAATTGACAAGGAAATAATGGTTTTGGGATATACAAGTTAAGACAAGTTCGAAGCCTTCGCAGTGGTGATTTAAATTATTAGATATTGTTGACTTGTAATATGTTATATACTACTTAAGACTTGTAGTACATATTGTACTATTATATAAGTAGAACCATATATATATATATATATATATATATATATATATATATATATATATATATATATATATATATATGAGTTAAGACGGGCTTGGACCATTATATTTTTTTGATCACTTTTTCTCTTTTTTTCACGTTTAAATTCAAATCAAATTTAAATATATAGATTCAATTTCAACTATATTTATAAATGCATTATTATTTAGCTTTAGGTCATTTACTACATATTTTACTGAATGTATTTCAGATACTTTTATCATTTAAATTCGTTAAGTATATATTCTTCTAATGTCAAACAATGCTTTATTCTATTTAATTTTAAAAATCTTCGAATGCTCAAATTATGATTTCAATATTTTTGAAATTTATTTATTTATGCAAATTTTCATATTGAAGCCCCTTAAATATAATCAATAATTTAAGTATGAAAATTTTCTCAAAATATTATCATTTTATTCTCACAAATTATTTTCCACCAAATAAATTATAAATCCATATTATTATTCGTCAATTTTTACATTTTAAATTCTTTATAACTTTTAGTGGAGCTCATTTTATTTTCAAAAAGGAATTACTTAATTTAAGTCATTAAAATAAAGTTTCTTAGTTCAATAAATTTCAACTCAGTAATATTGTTTTGAAATAATTTCATTTCAAACTACAACTGAATAATTTATTACCACATACATTGAGAGAAGCTTTAGAAGACAATATGTTATGTATGCATTGAAAACGCTCTACATTCATATATTGTCACCTTCCAATCTTTGCGTCACTTAGAAATTAAAAGTTCTTCTTGTTGTAGCAATCATTCGAACAATTTTCTTTGTTACGATTTAGAAGAAAATAATTTTAAATCTATGCAACTCGAGATAACCTGGAAGAAAATATTTTTCCAAATTGGACTACCAATATAAATTTATATGACTTCATTTGCAACGTCTAAATTACTAATCAACTGCCAACTTATGCTTCTGAATTATGGTAGAGGAACCAACAGTAAATTTTTGTTTTTAAACTATTTATTGCATCACTGTACGAATAGACCGTGTGGGAATGATGGATCACGTATATTATTTTATATTTCAAAACGTGGAACATACATCAGTTGGAAAATAAAGATAAAATGTCTGTGGATTAGTGGATATATAGTGAATGGTGAAGAGAAAATTGGCGATGCTCTAATCTTACAATCATAAATGTAAAAAATTTGTTACCACTACGAAAACTGATTAAAATAATTGCTAAAAATTAATTTTCAGCAGCTTGAACGCAAGCAAACTAAAATGGCATTACAGCTTCAGATGATTTTAATGTAAACTTTTTTTGTCTAAATTTGTAGCTGCTGCTGTAGATCTGCTTCAGCAGTAATTTTAGGGTGGCATCTATAAACATATATTTATGCAAATAGAATGAAAACAGGACCAAAAAAGCTCCACGCTACAGGTAAATACTGTAACAAAATCCAGAATATGATTATTATTTGAAAGTAGTTGTGTTACTGTTTTTAGATTTGACACTTCAAGACTCCTTGAGGACCCAAGTAACAGGGAAGCAGAAAACGCATATGTTTCTACTTTTGTCCTTACGTCGACATGAAAAAGAATTCACACCTCCAAAAAGAAAAGTCTGCTTTTTTGGAATTAGCGTTGCTTCTGATCTTTTGCTAATTTGGCTTTGACTTCTTTCTCTGAGCAAAAACAAAGCAGCTATAACTATTAACAGACGGAACTTACGTTGAAATATAGATCGGTTGATGTACAAATGAACACAGAAATACACCTCCAAATTTAGTTCCTAACTTGCGTTCTCTCGACTTTGATAGTCAGACACATATATGTATGAACCTTTATCAATTTTACTTTGATAGCCAGACACATAAACGTATGAACCTTTATCAATTTAAAATCAAAAATCAGACACACATATGCATGAAGTTTTATCAATTTAAGACAAAGCCTGCATGCAGTGCAGCAGCGTGCACTTTACTGCCTGGGTCAAAATGGATCTCGAACCACGTGATTGCCTTCTCATGTTCAAAGTTCGAGGTTGTAAAGGTGAGTTTGTTTTAATTTCTAATTAGAATACCTAAACCGTTAATCAAATTTTATTAAATAAATTGTAGTAATGATAGGTGGTTGAATTTCATAAAACTATGAGTATTTGCTAGGAAAGCATATTAAAATTTAAAACAACACAGCATTTGACATATTCAATCTTAGTCGTTAGATTTTCCTTCTGGGTTTATCAAATGTGAACAGATTAAACTTCAAAAAAAAAAAATCATACAAAAAATGTATACATTTTTCTCAATGAGACGCCGACACGCATCTTGTTAGTTGACACTATCCCAAGATCCCATGACAATTGTTGCCTAGAGGGGCGTTGCTTCAATACCGACATGTCTAGGGATAGCCACCAACCGTGGTTCCCCCGCAATGTTTGCACACTCAAATAGAAAATTGTTATTATTTTCAAATTATTTTATCAGTAAAGTAAAAACATTAATTTATGTAAATAACTTGCATAAAATAATATTAATAATATTAATCAGTTATTGGTGCTAGCTACTGAGGTGGTTGCAAAGGTTGACTTAGTTGCTGTGGAGTATTAGTAAGATTAATACCACCCTGTTATAGTTGTCTCTTTAGGATTAGCTGTTCACTATGATTTTAAGTTGATGACTAATTCGTATTATGTCCAACAAGGCTGTGAAATCAACAGAACTTTCCAAACTTTCAGTGCTTATCAATCATCTACTTGGGAGGTCTCTGTATACACACGTATACTCGGTAGCTATATAGTTATTTCCCTTGACTTCGTTAATTCTATATATGCAAAAATCTCGAAAGTAGGAAAATTACAAGGGCATTCCATTCAATATCGTCATATCTACATCCCATCCGAAGTCATTTTTAGATATGAATATCCACATCAACGAATACAGACGGATAATTATCCTATCCGCCAACGATCGACAATGAAGAAACATAAACCGAAAATATTGGTTTAAGTTCCTTTTTTTCAACACTAACTATGAAAGTACATCAAATCAACAAATATTATATCAATAAATAATTTTGAGCAATTAATATGCATTAAATGCATATAATGCAAACTATTAATTTAATGACACTATAAATCTATCTCTTTCATTGTACTAAAATGCACATAATAGAACACACAATCTTCATAAAATCTGGACGTAAAATTTTCGAGTGTGGATGCTTTCGTATTCGCATATGTATTTGTTTTTTTCGAATATTGGATATTTATCTCTTTTCGGATGCGGATGCAGACGTATTTCAGATATCCACTGACATGCTTATCCAGTTATTTCCATTTCAACCACCATTCTACAAGTTTTTATTCTCATTTGAATTGCCTTGACTTGCCACAACAACATGTTGGGATGCCTGCATCGTTGTGAGTTTTGAAAGACTATCCCCGCTAAAGAGTCTTCCAATCTCATAAACCTATCAACCTTCTTGTAAAAGTCCTCTAAGCTCGAATTCTTCTTCAGTTATACCATTTCTCCAAATTTTAAGCTTTTCTTCGTTGTAACCATTGAATCATATTGTAGTTGTCCTAGATCTTCTCTTTTCCTTTGGTTGTAGTCGTATTGATCCTTCTTATGTAATCCTAATGAATCTAGAGCTTGCTTTATATCCATCTAAGTTAAGAGCATTCGCCAATCTATTTCTATGCCCTCCAAAATTCCTTTCTAAATAGATGTACCAAATGTAGTTAAGAATAAATTTAAGCCAACTTTATCTCATAGTACCGTTTCATAGGTAATCCTATGAATGTGGTTGGAAGTACTCTACAACAGAATAGAATCATATAGATGTTACATCGTGTGACGCCTCACCTCTATACCCACGCTAGCTAATAACATTACGGGGGTAATGCTATCAACTAGCACGGAGAAGGCTGTTGAGGAGCGACCATCCGTGTAATTGCTTTGTGCGAGCACCAATATGTCAGATAATACAAGGAAGTCCGACATGCCGATACAAACTCAAGGCTACTATACAGTGGCTATATATATATATATATATATTCTTCAGAAACAAACATAGAAATAAACATAACACAAATCAGTCACAGACATCCATATCACAAAGGCGGAAAAAGATATGAATATAACACATGAAAGTGTACATCAGAGTAGTGGTCAAACAAGAACCACAATATCACAAAAGAATGGTTACAAGTGCTAGACAAAAGAATATGTATACATCTAGGAGTCTATATCTCAAAGGTATACAACAAAAACTACTAATCTAAGTAGTTAGTCAAAAGTCAGGATGATAATCCCAGAAGGAAGGTCAAGCAGAAGCACCTGTAACATCACGGTCTGACCCGAGTATTATTTATAAGAAAATAATAAGCGGATCAGTCTAGCTATAAATATCAGATAAAATGATGTAGAATAAGAGATATGACTAAACGTATAATAATCACAATGCCAAGCTGTGATAAATAAGTAAATGAAAATCGACAAGAGATTAATCAATATCACAAGAATCTTCTCAAAGATCAAAAGGAATGTCATACTCTATATTTTCATTCACCAAAATCATAAGTATTGACAATAATATCAATGCCAATCACAAAAGTCAATGACTCACAAAATTCACCACTGCACAAATATTGATATATCTTATCAATACAAATCACGAAAATTGGTGAAAGACAAACTCTAGAAATCATCAATGGAAATCCAGAAATCACAAAAAGGGGGAAGGCCTATCACAAAACGGGAGTATGAAAGCTCACCAAGACGTGTATCACAAACGGGACGTTATCTCATGGTCGCTAACCATAGAGCCGGTGCAACGACGTAGTACAACGGTACGCCCGAGGAACCAGAAAATCGAATAGTTCGAAATAACGACGTAGTACAACGGTACGCCCGAGGAACCAGAAAATCGAATAGTTCGAAATAACGACGTAGTACAACGGTACGCCCGAAGATCCGAACTCCATAGAAAACGTGGGTCGCTAGCCCACAAAAATTGGGTCGAAACCCCAAGAAATAAATAGGTCGTTAGCCTACAATAAAAATGAGACGAAACTCGATAAAACGAGGTACTGTCCCCTACGTGGACAAAGAAACATAGCATATCTCTAGTCATAATCACAAAAATGATCATCATCGATCATCAAGATGTGTCAATTACAATAAGTTAGTAAATACATGAGCTTAGCCTCATGTCCCATAACCACTAGCTTAACTTAAATATTGACGAACAAATTGTTGATCTCCACTCAAAAATCGTCACAAGAGATTCAATCATACAAGTCCAAGAATTAACCGACGAAGTAAACACAAGCGTTTCATACCACCTGTTTTACCAAGCCATTTAATTAGTTTTCTCGTACGAGTGAGGTGAAGTGACAGATCACAAAAATGATTGCAGAAATCATAAATCACAACAATTCACATTCGAAGACGTGAATAAAATCCAAAGAATTCGATTCCAAATTCATCAAAGAGGAAATAGCCCAGCGACTTAACACGGCACGACCATAGCTGCAGAAAGTCCGAGCGACTTAATGGTTGCAACGACCTAACGAGTTTCGGCTTAAGGAGCTAGCATGCGGCCTATAGTGGTGCGACCTAGTCAAGGCACGACCTAAGACATAGTGCGACCTATAGGAGTGCGACCTAAAGGGGTAGCGGCATATCATATGGCCGAGCAACCTAATCGAGACAAGAAGGCCGAGCGACCTAAGGAGCGCGACCTAAAACGGCACGACCTATACAAGGCACGACCTAGCAGTTGTAACACGGTGCAAACGGCCTAACAAAAACATGGCCGAGCGAGTTAGGAAAGGGTGCGACCTAACGTTGGCGCGACCCAACATAGCGTGACCTAAAAGCATGCGCGACCAAAGGAGGTAAGGATAGGACGAGCGACCTAAGGGGTAAGGCCGAGCGACTTAACGACCTAGGGAGTATAAGGCCGAGCAATGACCTAACGACCTAACTAATGCCGAGTGGCTTAAGGAATTGAAGACGGCCGAGCGACCTAGCGACCTACGACCTAGGGTCGAGCGACTTAACGACCTACGGGGGAAAAACAACCTAAATGCAGGTCGAGAGTCCTTCATATGCAGGCTGAGCGACCTAAGGGTTTTGGAGCTCAAAACTCGTCCAATTTGCAACGATCGAGCACGGACGCTAGGGGATTATGCCCATAGGCTACTCGGTCGTATTGGCTCCTCGGTGCATCACCAAAAACGTGTTTAAACATCAAAGATTGGATTTTTAAAGATTTGAACCCAAATACTAAAAATTGGGATTTTCACCAATTCAATCCAAATCAATGACAAATGCATATGTAAAAGTGTTAGGAATTCATACCCAACAATCAATGATAGTTAGACAAAGATGTGAGATAAAGATCTCACCTTTACACAAAATTTATGAAGAAGAAGCTTGAAAGCAAGGAAGAACCTACCCAAGAAGCCTGAATCAATGTCTTCTTTTTGAATTTGGGGTTGGATGTTGGATTTGCAAGTGATCTTGAGCTTGGAGTTTTAATTTCCCATTTCTTCCCCCATTTTTGATGTAGCTTGAGTGTTAGGAAATGAAAGTAAAGTTATGAAGAGAAGGGGTTGAGTTAGAATTAATAGCTTTGGCTAATGGACTAAACCAAACACAAAACCCAAAGTGAAAAAGTAACAAAATTCCACTAACTCTAAACATATCAAAGTTTACACTCAAAAAGAACGCAAATGGTGTTTTGGACCCAATGGAAGTGGTTCCGAGTCCTAGTTCGACCGTATGCAAAAAGTAACTTTTCGGACTAAAATCCGACTACGATAAAATATTTAAATATCAAATCATAAAATATGCGGGTTGTTACAAACTCCTCTCCTTAAAGAAATTGCGTCCTCGCAATAATTAAGAAGAAAATATATAGTAACAACCATAAAAGCATATTCAACACAAAAGAAGTTTGAAATAAGAAGTTCACCTTAAAGAGCACGAGAAAGTAAGTCTGGATGTGTTCGCTCGATGAATTCTCTAGTTTCCCAGGAGCAATCCTTAGGATTGGAGGACCATTGAACTTTAACAAGTGGAACATCTTTATTTCGAATGCGCTTGACCTCCAAAGCAACGATACGAATAGGATGTTGCTCATAAGTTAAATTAGGTGAAACTTCAATTTCTTCCACAACACCGTGCTCAAGAATAGAATCGGAATCTCGAAGGCACTTCCGTAATTGAGAAACGTGAAACACGTCATGAATAGCAGAAAATTGAGCTGGTAATAAAAGGCGATAACCAATAGAACCAATACGTTCGGTGATAGAAAATGGCCCAATATATCGAGGCGCTAGTTTTCCCGATCGACTGAAATGTACAACACCCTTCATAGGTGAAACACGAACAAACACAAGATCTCCCACAGATTCTAATTTCCTTATCCGGTTATCGGCATAGGATTTTTGTCTACTCTGGGCTTCTTTTCATCCTATGACGAATAAGGTCAATCTTCTCTATGGAATCTTGAATAAAATCTGGACCTAAAACCAGCTTCTCACCGGCCTCAAGCCAACAAGAAGGAGATCGGCATGGCCTTCCATAGAGTGCCTCAAAAGGTGCCATACCAATACTAGATTGGAAGCTATTATTATAGGAAAACTCAACAAAAGAAATATGATCTTCCAACTTCCACCAAAATCAAGAACACATGCACGAAGAAGATCTTCAAGAGTTTAATTCACATGCTCAGTTTGTCCATCGGACTGGGGATGATAAGCGGTGCTAAAATTAAGCTTCGTTCCTAAAGCTTTTTGGAGACTCTTCCAAAATCCACTAGTAAACAATGGATCACGATCACTAACAATAGAAGAAGGAACTCCATGCAATTTTACAATTTTCTTAATAAAGAGTTTGGCCAAGAGAGGAACGGTTCGATTGGACCGAACAGGAATAAAATGGGCGGATTTAGTAAGTCTATCAACTATCACCCATAAGCTATCATGACCCGAACGAGAACGGGGAAGGCCGTCTATAAAATCCATGGAAATTTGATCCCACTTCCAAATTGGAATTTCTAAAGGTTGCAATAACCCACCGGGCCTTTGATGTTCGGCCTTAATGAATTGGCAAGTCATGCAACACTTAACAAAGTTAGCAATATCAGATTTCATTCCCTCCCAATAATAAAGTCTCTTCATATCCGCGTACATTTTACTACTACCGGGATGAATGGTAAATTTAGAATGATGAGAATCTTCCAAAATGTCTTTACGAAGATTACTAATATTTGGCACGATAAGTCTATCAAATTTTTGAATACCGCCACGAGAATCAATATCAAAGTCTTTCAAACCTTCAATATCAATTTTATCCCTAAGATTTCGGCCAAGAAGAGCCAATTCAGGATCTAGCTTTTGAGCTTCAAGAATGCGGTCTAAAAGAGAAGGATGAGCCTCAAGACTACATAAAGCAAGAGATGAACACAAATCGTAAATGCAATCTCGAATCTCACAAGTAGATAAAATCTTGAGATCATTCCATTCGGATATCATCATAGAAACAACCGCTTGTTGCTTCCGACTAAGTGCATCGGCAACCCGATTTCCCTTTCGGGGGGTATAAAGAATATCAAGATCATAAGCTGCAAGAAATTCAAGCCAACTTGTTGACGCAAATTAAGTTCCTTTTGAGAAAATAAATACTTCAAAGATTTATGATCGGTGTAAAGAATCAATTTTTCTCCCAAAAGATAATGACGCCAAATACGAAGGGCGAAAACAATAGCCGCGAGCTCTAAATCAAGAGTGGCATATCTAGTCTCGGCTGGCTTCAATTGCCTAGAAGCATAAGCAATAACACGTTCCCTTTGCATAAGGACGACACCCAAGCCAATGCGACTAGCATCGGTATAAACAATAAAATCTTGGTTTCCCTCGGGAATAACAAGAATAGGAGCATCGGAAAGGAGTTCTTTTAATTTCTGAAAAGAAGCTTCACATTTGTCCGACCAAATGTACTTAACACCTTTCTTTGTTAAGCTAGTAAGAGGCACGGAAATTTTGGAAAAGTCCTTTATGAAACGGTGGTAATAACCTGCCAATCCAAGGAAACTACGAATTTCCGTTACACTCTCCGGTCTCTTCCAATTTTGAATTGCTTCAATCTTTGAAGGATCCACGAAAATTCCGGATTCGGAAATAATATATCCGAGAAACTTCACACGAGATTGCCAAAAGTGGCATTTAGAAAATTTTGCTTTTAATTGATTGCTCCTAAGAGTTTCCAACACAATCCGAAGATGTTTTTCATGCTCCTCCTTGGTTTAGAATACACTAGAATATCTTCAATAAAGATGAGAACAAACCGATCGAGGAAGTCTTTGAAAACTCGATTCATAAGGTCAACGAAATAAGCCGGAGCATTCGTTAAACCAAATGGCATAACAAGCCATTCATAAGATCCATAACGAGTACGGAACGATGTCAAAGGAATGCTATCCTCTGCAATACGAAGCTGATGGAAACCGGTAGCTAAGTCTAATTGTGAAAAGACTCTAGCACCACTAAGTTGATCGAATAGATCATCAATCCGAGGTAAAGGATATTTATTCTTGATAGTAAGATCATTAAGCTTGCGGTAGTCAACGCAAAGCCTAAGTGTACCATCGGATTTCTTCACAAAAATAGCCGAATCTCCCCAAGGAGAGGAACTAAAGCGAATAAATTGCTTCGTCTCCAATTCGGATAATTGTTTGCGCATCTCCTCATTTTCTTTATTGGACATATGGTAAGGAGGACGAGTGTTAGGTTGAGCTCCAAGGATGAGATTAATTTTGAACTCAATTGCTCGCTTAGGTGGTAATCCTAAAACGGGCTTAAATACGTTGGAAAATTCATGAAAAACGTGAATAAGAGAAATAATATCTTCCTCATCATCATTATCGTCATCACGAGGGTTTAAAGAATATAAAGATGCGGCCACGTTGGAATCGGAATCTTTAAGATCAATAGGAATCTGCTTAACAGATTGAGGATGTCGAAGATGAATAGTCCGCTCAGAACATAGGATTTGGGCTTCATAACGGTTAAGCCAATCCATTCCCAAAATCATTCCAAAGCCTAAGTAGCGCATAACATGCAAATCGGCTCGGAAAGAAAGATCACACAAAATAATCTCGACATCTTTACACAATAAACTGATTGTTGCGGATCCACCAACCGAATTCGCAATTCTCAAAGAAGTCATTAAAGCGACAACACTTAAAGAAAAAGTATCAACAAGTTCTTTTGATATAAAAGAATGGGATGCACCCGTATCAAAAAGAACTCGAATAGGATGATCACGAAATAAAATAATGCCATCAAGGATAGAATGAGAAATACCTTTACCACGAGATGTGTTGTCAGGGGCTTGAGCAACATTAAGCTTTCCCTCCTTCTTGCCTTGAAGTTTGGGACAAGAAGATAAATAATGATCCGGGCTTTTGCAATAGCAAAAAAAGAGAGGTTTTGAACATCTATTGGCATAATGGTCTTTAGAACCACAATTGTTGCATTGCCCACTACTAGGGGCTGAAGCCTTTGCCACCGGAATTGCTTGCTTCCCTTTCTTGTTGGGATAAGACCCTTTGAACTTAATAGGCCTTTTCTTGTTGTTGTTGAATTTTGGTTTGGCACCCACAACATCAGCATCACTTTCTTTATCTGCCTCTTCAAGTCGAAGAGCGATATCAACAAGTTGATCAAAAGAAACTTCTAGCTTTAGAAGTAGTGGCTTCTTGAGATTTTTATTCAAGCCATAGACGAATCTCTGATTTTTCTTCAATGGGTTATTAAAGTATTCAACCCCGTATTTAGAGAGAGATTCAAAAGACGCGACATAGTCTGCCACGGAGGGTTCACCTTGAACAATGTCTATGAAACGACGAGCTAATGTCACCTTCTCAGCTTCTGGTACAAATTTTAACTCGAATCATTCTCGGAATTTCTCCTAATTAAGATCTACTTCAACTATTTCAGAAATAAGAAGCTCATACCAATCTAATGCTCTTTCTTGGAGCATACTAGAGGCCACCTGAACCTGGTGAAGATCAATAAGATTCATGCAAGAAAAGATTTGATCGCACGATCTCAGCCAAGCCTGGACTTCGATAATAGTCTCAGAACATTTGAATGGCTTCCCACCTAAATTGGTATAATCGCTGCACAAACGTGAAAATCCAGACCTAGGGTGAGTAGACTCCGGATTAGATCTGACTGCTTGAGCATTCCTCACTAGATCAAGAAGCTGCTGGGCAGACATAAATACTCCATCCTGGGGAGTAGCACGAGATTGACTGGCACTGGGACGGCCAGGTCTAACCATTTCTCTTCCTTTTGAAAGAAAGAAAGAAGAAGGATAAGGTTATTTGCCAAACAGATATCAAGCAATCTTGATATTTAAACAAGGAATCATAAAGAAAATAGGATGAATCGGTACGAAGACTCGAATTAAATCCTAATGCGCGATTCCTAAGATGGACTTAGGACGATGATCATTGCTAGATTATTCTACTTTGTTCCGAAGATTGGCTATGATACCAAGCTGTGACGCCCCACCTCTATATCCACGCTAGCCAAGAACATTATGGGGGTAATGCTGTCAACTAGCACGGAGAATAAGGTTGTTGAGGAGCGACCATCCGTGTAATTGCTTTGTGCGAGCACCAATATGTCAGATAATACAAGGAAGTCCGACATGCCGATACAAACTCAAGGCTACTACACAGTGGCTATATATATATTCTTCGGAAACAAACATAGAAATAAACATAACACAAATCAGTCACAGACATCCATATCACAAAGGCCGAAAAAGATATGAATATAACACATGAAAGTGTACATCAGAGTAGTGGTCAAACAAGAACCACAATATCACAAAAGAATGGTTACAAGTGCTAGGCAAAAGAATATGTATACATCTAGGAGTTTATATCTCAAAGGTATGCAAAAGAACTACTAATCTAAGTAGTTAGCCAAAAGTCAGGATGATAATCCCAGAAGTGAGGTCAAGCTGAAGCACCTGTAACATCTCGGTCCGACTCGAGTATTATTTATTAGAAAATAATAAACGGATCAGTCTAGCTATAAATATTAGATAAAATTATGTAGAATAAGAGATATGACTAAACATATAATAATCACAATGCCAAGCCATGATAAATAAATAAATGAAAATCAACAAGAGATTAATCAATATCATAAGAATCTTCTCAAAGATCAAAAGGAATGTCATACTCTATATTTTCATTCACCAAAATCATAAGTATTGACAATAATATCAATGCCAATCCCAAAAGTCAATGACACATAAAATTCACCAATGCACAAATATTGATATATCTTAATACAAATCACGAAAATTGGTGAAACACAAACTCTAGAAATCATCAACGGAAATCCAGAAATCACAAAAAGGGGGAAGGCCTATCACAAAACGGGAGTATGAAAGCTCACCAACACGTGTATCACAAACGGGAAGCTATCCCATGGTCGCTAATCATAGAGCCGGTGCAACGACATAGCACAACGGTACGCCCGAGGAACCAGAAACTCGAATAGTTCGGAACAATGACGTAGTACAACAGTACGCCCGAAGATCCAAACTCCATAAAAAACGTGGGTCGCTAGCTCACAAAAATTTGGGTCGAAACCCCAAGAAATAAATAGGTCGTTAGCCTATAATAAAAATGAGACGAAACTCAATAAAACGAGGTACTGTCCCCTACATGGACAAAGAAACATAGCATATCACTAGTCATAATCACAAAAATGATCATCATCGATCATCAAGAAGTGTCAATTACAATAAGCTAGTAAATATATGAGCTTAGCCTCATGTCCCATAACCACTAGCTTAACTTAAATATTTACGAACAAATTGTAGATCTCCACTCAAAAATCGTCATAAGAGATTCAATCGAACAAGTCCAAGAATTAACCGACGAAGTAAACACAAGCGTTTCATACCACCTGTTTTACCAAGCCGTTTAATTAGATTTCTCGTACGAGTGAGGTGAAGTGACAGATCACAAAAATGATTGCAGAAACCATAAATCACAACAATTCACATTCGAAGATGTGAATAAAATCCAAAGAATTCAATTCCAAATTCATTAAAGTGGAAATAGCCTAACGACTTAACACAGCACGACCAAGTTGTAGAAAGTCCGAGCGACTTAATGGTTACAACGACCTAACGAGTTTCGGCTTAAGGAGCTAGCATGCGGCCTATAGTGGTGCGACCTAGTCAAGGCACGACCTAAGACATAGTGCTAGTGCAACCTAAAGGGGTAGCGGCATATCATATGGACGAGCGACCAAATCGAGACAAGCAGGCCGAGCGACCTAAGGAGCGCGACCTAAAATGGCATGACCTATACAAGGCGCGACCTAGCAGTTGCGAGCTAACATGGTGCGAACGGCCTAACAAAAACAAGGCTGAGCGACTTAGGAAAGGGTGCGACCTAACATTGGCGCGACCCAACATAGCGCGACCAAAAAGCACGCGCGACCAAAGGAGGTAAGGATAGGACGAGCGACCTAAGGGGTAAGGCCGAGCGACTTAACGACCTAGGGAGTATAAGGCCGAGCAACGACCTAACGACCTAACTAATGCCGAGTGGCTTAAGGAAGTGAAGACGGCTGAGCGACCTAGCGACCTACGACCTAGGCCGAGCAACCTAACGACATAGGGGGGAAAACGGCCTAAATGCAGGCCGAGAGTCCTTCATATGCAGGCTGAGCGACCTAAGGGTTGTGGAGCTCAAAACTCATCCAATTTGCAACCGATCGAGCACGGACGCTAGAGGATTATGCCCATAGGCTACCCGGTCGTATTGGCTCCTCGGTGCATCTCCAAAAACGTGTTTAAACATCAATGATTAGATTTTTAAAGATTTGAACCCAAAAAACTAAAAATTGGGACTTTCACCAATTCAATCCAAATCAATGACAAATGCATATGTAAAAGTGTTAAGAATTCATACCCAACAATCAATGATAGTTATAGACAAAGATGTGAGATAAAGATCTCTCCTTTACACAAAATTTATGAAGAAGAAGCTTGAAAGCAAGGAAGAACCAACCAAAGAAGCCTGAATCAGTGTCTTCTCTTTGAATTTGGAGTTGGATGTTGGATTTGCAAATGATCTTGAGCTTGGAGTTTTAATTTCCCATTCCTTCCCCCATTTTTGATGTAGCTTGAGTGTTAGGAAATGAAAGTAAAGTTATCAAGAGAAGGGGGTTGAGTTAGAATTAATAGCTTAGGCTAATGGGCTAAACCAAACCCAAAACCCAAAGTGAAAAGGTAACAAAATTCCACTAACTCTGAACATATCAAAGTTTACACTCAAAAAGATCGCAAACGGTGTTTTGGACCCAATGGAAGTGGTTGCGGTCCTAATTCGACCGCATGCAAAAAGTAACTTTTCGGACTAAAATCCGACTGACGATCAAATATTTAAATAAAATATTTAAATAAAATATTTAAATATCAACTCGTAAAATATGCGGGTTGTTACACATCGGGTCTTTCGTTCCACCATAGGTGGACGATTATGGAGTTTTGTCACCTACTGGAATAGGAGCTTTACGATGTGAGGCATCAATGGGATACCATACTCTTCATTAAATTTCGAGGTTCTTGCCACACCTTTACGCCCTTTATTGCGATTAATACTTCTTTTAAGTTGTGGTCGGCAAATGATACAACTCTTGAGTTTTTGCTTGGTTCGACTCTTTACCACTGCATGACATTTCCATCAAGATAGTAAATTTGTGCTCAATTCTACTCTTGAGTTATGGAAGCCAAATGATACTGCAGGGCTGGTGTAGTTGGTTGATGGTCCAGACTGTAAGATCAAAGTTTACGAGTTCTAACCTCAAAGCTGAAAACCTTATAACATGTACCTGGATTATGCATGTAACAACCCACCCTTAAATGAGCCTAACTTCAGACCTAGAAAAGACCCATTGAAACTTAGAGCCATCTCAAAACTGCTTGTTGGTTGGTAAAAAGAACAATATAGAGCTATTTATCTACACATTCAGAATCCCACGGCGAAATGATAAAATGTAATAACAACAGTACTCATTTTATTCCAATTTCAAAATGTCATTCAAAACCATACCCAAATATCCATAATACCAAAACTCAACAATAGTTGTATCATATCCATGTTACAATATTTCAAAATTACAACATTGTTTTTATTTCATAGGTACATAAAAACTGTAGAAAATAACAAGTAAATATATAGACGACTACCATAAGTCTCATCATCATCTCCGCCTTCAAAATCGCCCTTCTTAATATGAGTTATAATGAGGAGGGAGTCATAACAATATATGTCTGGTGAATAAAAATCTCGAGCCTTACTATATTAGTACTTGGTAGTATTATCCAGATAAGAACATGTCTTACGTTTTCTACCTACATCATAAGTCTTTTCAAATATAAGCCCAAAGGCATTTCCCAGCTTAAATAAAAGGTTTTTCAATTATAAGTCTAAAAACAATTTGTTATCAACCCAATAACCCACACCTTTCATCCGTAGTGTCCTACCAGTGAAGAAATAATGCTCAAGTCACTTAACAACTTTTAATGGGAATTATGCAGAATTTGATCATTTAGTTCCTTATTTAAGGCAGGCCCACGTCACTTACTACCTATAATCCGAAGGCGGACTCATCACTAGTAACTATCTAGCTGACATTGCACAAAATCTCTTTAGTCACTTAACAATTCCTATTGAAGCAGGCTTTTTTTGGAGATATTCAGTGCCGCGCCTAACGTATAATCCCGACCATTTACTACATTCTATATAGAAAAGAGGTAGGCCCTTACACAACCACTTATTACGTTCAATCTTCGAAGTAGGTCATTCGTATTATGTCCCGTATCCCATGGTGGTGTCTCACATTAGCCCGACTATTTGTAGGTACGGATAGGCGATTGGCTAGTAAATTTACCATATAGAATTTGAGACTAACCCTACGCCACCGTAGTTAGTTATTATAGGCGATATCTCACATCAACCCCAAATTCACAATGTTGGCAGCCGAATTAGTTGGACGGACTTTCGTATGCTTTTGACTGATCTTGTATCCCTATAACTTAATCATAATATATATCACTCTCTACAAATACTATCACACGTTTCACCGTTTCCAAAGTCAAGGCCTTATAAGAGATCTTTCTTATTTCGCCTTTAATATTGATAACCTTCTTAAAAGGGATTTTAATAAAATTAATAACCTATTTAACTACATAATTATACGTTATAATTATGCATCAATGATGCTAGTATGTGTATGTATATATATGTATATGTGTGTGTGTACTGAAAGTGACTAAGGATCATGTAATATTAACTAAACTATTTACTTGTGTGGAATATGAATATAAAAGTAAAAGAAATAAAGTAAAGTACACCAAAATTGTTTATACTAGTTCGAACTTTCCGTTTTACGTCCAGTCCCAGACTTCTTCTGGATTTAATCGATACCTTCACTTAACCTGAAGGAACATGTATTGCACCACCTGAGCAGCCGAACAGAACTTCAACCGCATAGACAACCGAATAGGACTTCAACCACCTAAGGAACCTTCAACAGGACTTCAACTACAAATAGCAGAAATGTATTTGACTATGCTCTTGAATAACACTGATAAGTCAATAGCATACATCTGTCCTATAATCTTCTCCTTAGTGGTATATCGTGTAGTTTGTGAAGAAAGGAAGTAACTTTGATCAGAAGAAAATATTCTTGAATGATTATGTGATCAAAAATATAAAGTGGTTTGGAATTGAATGCTTGAGGGTTAAATAGTAAAGATAAAGAGAATTGCAAAAATAATTAATGACGAAGACAATGAAATAATTTTCTTTATATAGAGTTTAATAGTTGTAATCATTCATAAAAAGAAACAGTGAAAAGTTAGTACTGCAACTCTTGATTTAAAAGATATAAACCTTCATGAAGAAGAGGCACCCTTTTAGAAAACTACCCGTGATACAGATTTAGCTAGTTAAATAGAGTGGGGCAGCCAGCTGAATCCTTGATTTCGAAATTAGCAAGGAAATAGTTCATTTCGAGCAGTTTTCAGCTAATTGAATATATTCATTTAGTCGGCTGAATATTTAAAGATATTCATGTGTACATGCACAGATTCAATCGGTTGACTTGGGTGGTTCAACCGGTTGAATTTCAAGTTTGTTGTGATGTTTTCTGAAAATTCATTTTCTGAAAAATTATGTGTATATATACCACATAGAAGATATTTTAAAAACTTTATACCTGTAGACATAGACACTATGACTGATAGTACTTTGTAGCGTCAATTTGGTCTTCATTTTGATATAACCATCTCTTTGTAAAGTTAATATCATTTCCTACAAAAGTGGTTAGTATATACAATATGTACTTGCATAGTTGTCACTATCAAAACATCAAAATATAAGGTTCTAAAATTCTCCCCCATTTTGATGATGACAACTATATAAGTTCAATTTTAAATTAAGTTATTCTCCCTTTAACTTGACAATCCCCCATCGATATGGCCTTAATTTATTCTCCTCTTTATAATCGATAAAAAGGAAATAGATATCAATATGAGAAATAAAAAGATTGTAAAAATAAATAATTTATGGGAATATTAGACTTAAAACATCATAGAACATACAATTATCACATTACGTAAAACATCATAGATAAGAGGAAAGAAAACATCACAGACATGTCATGGGAATACCATGCATAATAAAATTAAGAACACAACATCGTAGACACATAACGATCAAGTCATAACAAACATTACAACACAAATTGTTTTTAAAGAGTTAAACACTAAACATAAATAAGAGTCATAATAAGCTGGTAATAGAAACATATCATGATATAGAGAACAATCAAAACTCTTGGCTTTTAGAGTTACCTCCTTCGTCTTCTCTTCCTCTTCAGTAGTTACCCAATTGAAAGGAGCCAAAGTTTCAGTAACTCCTGTTGGTGAAGTAGGAGGAATAATAGATGTGGGTGAAGAGCATGAAAGCTTATCCCAAATCTTGTTTAAGAAGCCTTTGATAAAATTGAGCTTTTTGTTGGTTCTTGACATATCATGCTCAATATTGGTTAAACGATGATCAAGCCTACTTTATTTTCGGGATAAGGTAACAAAAAATTGTTTAGAAGGGACATCCACATTGATTTCTTCAGTTTCATTATCATCTCCTTAAGCTTGCGGTCCTTGGGAGGAGGAAGCAACACTAGTGTAATGGGGTTGTGTAGTACATCACCTTTGTCGATGATATATCCTTTCTAGTTATCCCCAATGTGACAGATCCTCCATCTGAGTAGATAATATTTGTTAACATTTCTTCATTTTCCATCATATGTTTTGATCAACCACTACCAAGTATCCATTTTCCTCTCTTCTTATGCGATACTTGCAAAAAATAAAATGATGTTGGTACCCACTTCTTTTTTATGGTCCTATGAGTTAGATCCTAGGAAATCAAACCCATGAGAGTTTAGAATTCCCTTTGTAAACAAAATTATCTTTCCTATGAACAAAAGTTATAAATGATTTTATGTACTTATTTCTAATCAAATGAATAGTAGTATTTGGAACCCAGATCTTAATAGATTTTGAATGGATTGTAGTTTTCTTTTGACTAATAGATTTTAAAACAAGCTTTTTAAGACTATTATTCTTCTTATGGAAATTTGTATATCGAGAATTATACTGTTTAGGACTAGTTTTACTTTTGTAAATATGTTATATCCTAATACTTTTTTATTAGAAGTAGACAGTGAATTTTCTATAATCTTAGAAATATTTTCTATGCCTCTATTAAAGTTAGAAACATTTTAGGTAATATTATCTAACTTTGTTTTAAGACTATTAATATCTAGTTCTAATATTTTTACAATCGATTCAACTCATGATTTTCTGTTGATAATATGTCATTCTTTTCTTTTTGAGTCTCGATTTCACTACTTAACATAGTAAGTTGAGAAGCAATATTAGAACAAGATTCTTATGAAATAACAAGTTCTTGTTCTAAGATTTTATTTTCATCTCTTAATATATAAACTTCAATTTCATTTCTGTTTAGCCTTCCTAGTGAATCCTTATACTTTCTCTTAGTATTTCTTAGTTTATCTAATAATTCAGAAATTAAAATCAACTAAATCATTAAAAGTAAGATCACTGAAATCATTATTTGTGGCTATAAAACATACATTGTCTTGTTCTAAGTCACTGTCGCTGTCTGATGAAGAAGAGGAATCTGAATCATCCCATGTAATTGAAAAGCTTGTTTCTTCTTATATCTATCTCTCTTACTTTTGTAGTTATTCTATCTCTCTTGCGATCTAGACATTCTTTCTTCATATGCCCCTTTTTGTGGCATTCTTAGCATTCAAGAGTTGAGGATGATGGTTTTTTATTTCTGTTATTCCCAAACTTTCCATTCTTTCTAAATTCCAGAATTTGTTTGAAATTTTAACCATAAATGCCATATCATCTTCATCTTTTTCAAATTCTTCTTTATCGACCTTGAATGCTATTGTTTTCAATCTTGAGCTTGAACTCATTTTGCTTGCATATAAATTCTCATCCTAGTTGACCAATAATTATAGTTTAATCCATTAAATAGTGGTGGTCGTGTAGTGGATTGACCTTCAACAAAACTTAATGCAATGTTATTTTCCATGTTACTTGAATATCAAAAAGTTTGTTACGGTTATATGATGACCTCGCTTTGGCACCAAAATAAAGTGATTAAGGATCGTGTAATATGAAATATTAACTAAACCATTCACTTGTGTGGAATATAAATATAAAAGTAAAAGTAATAAAGTAAATGACACCAACGATTTTTATACTGGTTCAAACTTCCCAATCTACGTCCAGTCCTAGACTTCTTCTAGATTTAATCGATACCCTCACTTAACCCAGAAGAACATGTATTACACCGCCTGAGCAACCGAATAGGACGTCAACCGCTTAGACAACCGAATAGGACTTCAACCGCCTGAGGATACTACAACTGGACTTTAACTATAAATGGAAAAAATGTATTTGACTGACTATGCTCTTGAATGACACTGATAAGTCAATAGCGTATATCCTTCCTATAATCTTCTCCTTTGTTGTATATCGTGTAGTTTGTGAAGAAAGGAAGTAATTTTGATCATAAAAAATATTCTGGAATGATTGCATGATCTAAGATATAAACAGTTGAATTGAATGCTTGAGAGTTCGATAGTAAAGATATAAAGAATTGAAAAAATAAGTAATGATGAAAACAATCAAATAATTTGTTTTATATAGAGTTTAGTAGTTGAAATCATTCATGAAAAGAAACGGCGAAAAATTATGACTACAACTCCTGATTTAAGAGATGTAACCCTTCATGAAGAAGAGGTACTCTTTCAGAAAACTAGCCATTATACAGATTCAGCTGGCTGAATAGAGTATGGAAGCCTGCTAAATTGATGATTTTGAAATCAGCAAGGAAATAATTCATTTTAGGTAGTTTTTCGCTGGCTGAATATAGTCATTCATTCAACTGAATATTCAAAGATTCATATGAACGTGCGCAGATTCTGTCGGCTGACTTGGGTGGTTCAGCCGGTTGAATTTCAAGTTGGTTGTGATGTTTTTGAAAATTCAATTTCTGAAAAATCGTGTGTGTATATATACCATGTTGAAGAGATTTTAACAACTTTATACCTCTAAACATAGGCACTATGACTGATAGTACTTTGTAGCATCAATTTGGTATTCATTTTGATATAATTGTCTCTTTGTAAAGTTGATATCATTTCTTACAAAAATTGTTTGTATATATAGTATATACTTGTATAGTTGTCAGTACCAAAACATCAAAATATATAGTTCTAACATGTTTGTGTGTATGTGTGTGTGTATACACGTCCAGTAGTTTCTAAGCATACATAAGGCCTAAAATAGCATTTAAATGTCAACTCCTTAAACAGTTATATAAGTCTCATTCCATACCAACATACCCAAAATTCCAATATTCATATCAAAATTTCCAATCAACAGACTTGTATTATAACAACCCGTATTTTTCGATAATAAAAATTATTAAATTAACTAAGATTTCTGGAATTTAATATAGTGTGAAATTAAAATTTATGATTTATTAATGAGAAAATAATGGGAGTATAATTTAATTTTGTTATTTGAATGTTATTGATAACTATTTTTATGTAATTTCATTCAATTAAAATAATTGTAAAGTTAATTTGGTTATAATTGTAAATAAGGAATTAAATTGGTAATTGATGGAATAAATGAAATTGAAATATTGCATTAATATGGTTAACATGATAACTGTAAAATATGGATGTAATAAAATTTAAACTAATGTTAATTATACTCATATGGTATTTTATGATTTGGTAATCGGAGTGTAAATCAAAATAAAAGAATTTAATTGAAATTAAAAGTATAATTTACTGAAATTTTATTACAGTTGTATTTGAACGCTGTAATTTGTGCAATATTTAAATATTAGATTAACATGGAAAATTTATTTTTAAAAGATTATAAATTTCTATGTAATAATGAATGATGAAATTGTTAACTTTAAATCTGATTTTAAAAGTGAAATAAATTTAATACTAATTTAATTTATTTAATGTGAAAATTAGCCATTTGGCTGTTGTCTCGAATTTCGATGAAACTAGTTTCATCGGATCCGTAACAGTGAATTATTATAGGATTTTCAAGTTTCATAGCGATCGGACTTATCGTTTGATCGTGTGGGCTCGAAATGCCTAGAAACCAATTTTATGAATTCAATTAAAATAATATGATTTTGAAAGCTAACTTCTGTATATAATGGAATTAGGGTTTGAAACTAGCTCAGTTTAATAATATTGAAAACATATATTTCGATATACTGGATGATTTACTTTCGTTTCGTGAAAGAGACGGGCTTTTCGGGTTCGCGTGATCATTTCTACCAATTCGATCTGTCCATTAATTTCTTATCTATATTTGTCCATATAAATAGATTTTGTTTCTAACCCTAGCAGCCCCTATTTTCTTATTTCTGTACGTACTATCATCTTCGATCTATCTGCTTCTTCATTCTTCCCAATGGCTGCAAATCCAAAACCATAATTTCAAATTTATATTCAAATCGAAATTCAAACTCCTCAAACCATAGAAAATTATATATCCTTAGAAAGCTCTCGACGAGTGCAACCTATTGCAGTAATTCGTTTTTTATAATTCAAATCATGGTTTGGTTAGAAATTGGTGATTTAGTCTTGGCCGTTGAAACTAGGGTTTCGATTTTAACTGTAGATCTTCATCGATAGGACGATCAGAAAGTTGCTGATGGTAGAGGGCATCGAGTAGTGTGCATCGGCGTGGTTGGTCTGAGTCTTTGGTCACCAAAATTGCTAGAAAATGGCAATAAAGGCGACAGTGGCACAATCGGCTAGGGAGCACCGGAGTGGTGCGCGCGACCATGGCAGGTGCGGCCAAGAGAGGGGCTTCCAAAGACGTGCTCTGATATGGATGGCAGCGAAGGGGTTGGCGACGACAAGCGAAAATGTGGTGGCAGTTGTGATGTTATACATGTGGGTTTGATCATTCTTCTAGGGTTAGGGAGGTAATCAAATTTACGAATATACCCTCTTTTTTATTTTTTTAATTAATTTTCATGCGTTCTAACATCAATAACTTTTCCATACGAGCTCGGATTCACGTGCTGTTTCCTCTATTGCGATCTTATCGAAATTGCAGACGGTTTGAAACTGGTTTAGCTGCATTTTGAGACTGTTAGAATTTTAGGCTTTATTGGGATTTTTAATCGGCTAAAAATCAAAGATGAGTGTTTTAACCCACTCACGAATATTAAACTATCTTATATTAGTTAGATTAAATTTATGATGTGGTTAGAAATTTATTGATTACTACTTGATATTTTAAATTATCATTAAAATTTAATTTAGAATTTATGTTGAGTTTAATTGCCATTTAAATAATATTGGATTTTAAATGCCAGTTAGATACCTGATAATGATAACCAGTTTATTTATTGTGATTTATTGGTTGATTTGAATGATGACTGTGATGGATGTTAAATTGTTGATATTTAGATGATTGGATACTGTATTTATTTTATATGTTGTTATCACACTACAAGTTCCCTTAATTATTGTTAGAAAATCACTATGGGTTGAAATGATACATAACCGAATGGTCTTATAGATTATGAAAAAATTATTATGGGTTGAAATGATAAACTCAAACGATTTTATGGATTTTGGATTTTACTCAGGATTGCGGGATGAAATGACATATACCCATAAATTTAAATTTATTATGGGTTGAAACGATATATATCTGTATCACTTGACCGTAAGGTAGAAAATTATATACGGACACCAAATTGTTTAAATTAAATGATTTTAAATCCGTAAATTTTTAAATCTAGTTAAATGATATTATGAAATAAAATTTGATATATATGAACTGAATTATTTTCAAAACCCAAGCTTTTGAAATATTGAAATTGAAATTGGTTTAAATAAATTGTTTAAAGAATTTAAATTGTAATCTTAAAGTTAAATGTTAAAATATAAATGAAATTTATCAAACTTGAATTGTTGTAAATGTTGAATATTTAAACTTTAAAACCTATTGAATTTGAAGTGGTTTAAATTTGTAGTTCAAACATGGATTTGAAATCGACATAAAATTGAAATGGTTTTAATGTGAATTTGAATTGAAACCTTTAGCCTTTTGAATTGAAATCATTGAATTGAGATTGATTTAAATTGAATTTTGGAACTAAAGCTGATTTGAACTGATTTGTGAAATTGGAAGAAACAATCCTAATTTGAAACTATTTTGACATAAACTCATTTAGTTTACAAAATCTTTTAACATATAAGCTTTTTTTCTTATAAACCAATTCAATGTACTAATAATTTTTAATACATTAATTATTTTTAATAAATAACCTATTTTAATATATAAACTATTTTTAATTATAAACAATATTGATCTATAACCTATTTTTAAATTATAAACTATTTAATATATATTAATTTAAATTTATAAACACCTTTTAATATATATATTTTAATATATAACCTATTTCTAATATATAAACTATTTTAATTTATAACCTATTTTTAAAATATAAACTATTTTTAATGTATAGCTATTCAAATGTATAAACTACTTTCAATATTCAAGCTGCTTAAGTTGGAACTGTTATGAGTTAGATTCAGTTGATTTAAATGCAAATATTTGATATGATGGTTTTAACCTATTTTGTGGTTATGATTTTGAAAATGAATATGATTTAAAGTGAATAATGATTTCGAAAGTGAATATGATTTTGAACATGATATGATTTTGAATTGAATAGGATATTCTGATATCAATTATGAATCGGTTTTAGAAATGTAAAAGAACCAACCAGTGTGAAATAAGTGTTTGGTTATTAAAGAGACCGGGATCAGATATTGTCATACTCTTTGCCAATAAAGAAAACCACTTTAACAACTGTGCATTTGGTGGAGAATCCAGAACGAAGTAGGATGGTTTGGTGAACGCTATTGTGTGAGGTATGAACACAGCCCTGACCCCCGGGTTAGCTTGATATGGCTAAAACAAGAGCCACGCTAGGTCAAGTAAGGTCGCTCCTCCGATCGGACATGCTTCTTCGATACCATATCTGTTACTTTGCGACCGATTTAGTGGCTACCTTCGATTTGATTATGGGAGTGTGGTTCGAGTTAGCGGTATTAGCCGCTATGCGTTACCACCAGTCCGGATCTGCAAAATAGTTGTATCCTACCCTGGGAATTGCCTCGTGTGCCTTGTCATATGCCTTATCGTGCCCACTACAAGTTTGGTTTATGTCGTACCTATGGAGTGCTCCCTGATAGCCCACCAGTTTACGGTGGAGTTTATAGTTTTGTATGGACTACGACATCTATGTAAAATATGTTAAGGGGGATATGGGTAATGCCTCAATGCTATTTTAATACTTTATTTTACTGTAGACATATTATAATAGTGTATTGTATTATGTATGTAGATAGTTTAATGGATCCTTAGGAGATGGACTTTCGAACGTCTCTTAAGTTATTGCATGCATGTTAAACACTGGATAGTAGATGTAAAATTCCATAAACATCTCTGAAGCCCTTACACTCGTATTTATTTACCGTCGATTTAAATTTCATTTGATCTTTTAGTTCTGACTCGAGTGTTTTGTTATTTCCTTACGCTTGGGTCAGCCTGAATATTTCAGCACATTGTAGACTATCTTTTTAGAGGACGAAGACAAAGATTTAGTATATTATTACTATATATATATTTATTCCACTTTATTATGGATAACTCTGATCTGTATTATAAAAGTGAAATCAAATATTATTTGTAAACAACTTCATAAACTGTTATTTGATTATTATATTTTGTCATTCCGCTATGAGACCCCGTGTCTTGTTTTCCTTTCTTTTCTCTTATTTTCTTATTTACCCCACTAACAATCCTCTCTTTTGAATGGTTGGACTTGACATATGTAGTTTATTTTCGGTTTATATCACCTAAAAAGGCAGGTCATTGCATTTGGTTTCATAGCCAGGTTTAACGATAGACTTAGCTTTGTGGGCTTGACTCATTAGAGATAGGGTAGCAATACCCTAGAATTAGTTTGTCTAAGTGTGTGTGTGTATGAGATAGCGTACTTGTTAGTGTTATAATATGTTTTGATATTGTGTTAATCTGTTCTGTTTAGTATTTATAAATTCCAGTCGGTACATAGGACCCTATAGCATCGGTAGGGATTTCTAAAAACCTAATAAGGCAGACCGACACAATATTATTTTTGAAATATAGGTAAATGGAATAATTTTACCTACGATTATATTTGTGTATACAAGAATAATTTTAATAAATGGATATAGCAGCATGTGACATGCTTGTTTGTTTGGAAGTGAAATTCTATAAATATTGGTCGCAAAATGGATTTATAAATGAAGTGAATACAAATTTGAAGTTTGAGAACTTAAGATCTAGGTTCTGAAATTGGTCTTCAAAGCTTTTGGAAATTAATATTAGAATTATTTGGAAGTATTTTCGAATATAAATATTTTCAATGTGATTTGAAAGAAACATTTTAAAAGAATTTTAAAAGGAAAATAAGTTCTATACTCTCCTCTTCTGTCGCTGGAAAATAATTTCGATGATGACGGCCGCTTCATTAACATTCATTTTCGAGTTTCAAAGTGGAAAGACCGTCGTGGTAGTTTTACTACACATTTGTTTGATAAATAAATATTAATTTTAAATTTCTAAATATGATTTTACATATAAAAGATATGAATATATATTATTTCAAACATGATTTGTAACGAACCCGGCATTTAGTTCTTCAGTTTTTATAAATTAAGGATTTCAATTACTGTAATGAAATGAAATCTTAACTATTTTAAAAGTTGGAAAATTCTAAAATGAAAAATAAGAAATTAGATGCTAAGTGATTAATGAAATATATAAGAAATTGGAAATTTGTAACTTATAAATCAAAAGGTATGAAAATTTAGAAGATGTAATTATTGAACATTTGTTAACTAAAATGAATAAGATAAACTTGTTTAACATTCAATTACATTCTTAAAACATATATATAACTTACTAGAAATGTTTAAAAAGTTGTATTGTTAAATAGGAATATGTAATAGAATATTATACAAGTAAAACTTAAGTAATGAAAGTGTTCAAATGGAATTAGTTCTATAAATAAGAGTTTTGAAGTATAAGAAATGTTATAAGCATAAGTTAATGTTTTGAAATTCTAATAATTAGACTGAATAGTAAAAGTGAATAATATATTAAGTAAATGATTATAACTTCAGTAAATGTTGAAATGATTCAGAAATAGATTTAATATTCAATAACACTATATAAGAAAGGATGAATGTAAATTAAGAAGTTAAGAGACTTAAGTTGAATGATTCCTTAATGAATACTAATATTAAATTTAAATCAAGTTATATATGATAATAAATGGGAATTAAACTGCAATGAAAGGAACGTAAATTAATAAGAAATAACCTTGTATGAATAAATTGGAGATAAATGAATTGTATGTAATTCTTAAATAATGAATTCATTGATTATTTTAAATATTGAATGGAAATAATTTATGTTAAGTAAATGAAAATAAATAAATAAAAGTTGATTTTGTATGAATGAAAGAGAATTTAAAATAAATCTAAAGTGGATAATGTGAGAAGAAACCAGTAGAATAGACTCAAATGAAATATAAAGTTCTTTGTTGTTTAGCTAATGGGAAGTTTTAGAAATAACACTTCAATTTTTTAAGGTTGTATGAATAATCTATTAAGCAATTATCTAAGACTGTTGAGCGTAAGGTACACTTGGTAGTTTATTCATCAATCTTGTACGATGAAAAGCATTTGAATCTGAACAAACCTAGAGTTTGGTTGCTACGGCTGCTTGATAATTTTCTTTAATTGCATATAATGGTTGCACCATTTTGTTTACAAATGATTGTTGTTATGAGTGCAACATTCGAATCAAAACTAAAAGATTTTATGTAAGTTAATTCAATAGAAAATATAAGTGCAACGGTGACGGAGATGTTTACAGGTTTGACATCTCATATCCAGTGTCTAACATGGGTGCAGTAACTTAAGAGATGTTCGGGATTCATATATCTTAAGGATCCGTTAAACTATCTACTACGTAGTACAATACGCTATTATAATAGTGTCTACAGTAAAGTATTAAAATAGCGTTAAGGCGTTACCCATATCATCTTTAACACATTTTATATAATGTCATAGTCTATACAGATACTATAAACTCCACTCGCAAGTGGGCTATCAGGGAGTACTGCATAGATAGGACACAAAACAAACTCGTAGAAGGCGCTCTAGGGCATGTGAACACGGCACTCGAGGTAATGCCAGGGTAGATATACCAATTGCAGAACTGGACTGGTGGTAATGCATAGCAGCTACTACCGCCCACCTCGAAACAAACTCCCAAATCAAAATCAAGGGGTGGTCACCAAATCATCACAAATGTCATAATAAGGTATCGAATAAGCATGTCGGATCGGAGGAATGACCTCACTCAGCCTAGGTGTAGCTCCTGTTTTAATCACATCTAAGCTGATTCATGGGAGTCAGGGTCACATCATACCTTATACAGAAATCGTTTGCCAAACCATCCTACTTCATTTCTGGAATCTCCACCATGTACACAGTTGTTAAAGTGGTTTTCAGTATTGGCACAGAGTATGACAATACCCGATCCTGATCATTTTAACAACCAATCGCTTATTACATACCGGATGGTTCGTATAAATCTCCAAAATTAATTCATAATTGATGTCAAAGTATCATATTCAATTCAAACCATATCACTTTCGAAATTATATTCACTTTCAAAATCATATTACAAAATAGTTTAAAACCCTTATTTCAAAACTTCCTATTCAAATCAAAATGAAATTTAAATCTCAACTTAGGTTATAATATCATGTAACGAAATTCATTTTAAAATTTTGAATTTAAAATATAAACACATCTACTTTATTTGGTTGAAATTTAGAAAGATAGTTTAGATAGTTATAAATAGTATAAATAGTTATAAGTAGTTAAAATACTCTAAAACAATTTTAATACTAAAATAGTTTAACTAGATTTAAGATAGTTGAATAGATTTAAAAAAGTTTTAAATATAATTAAAATAAATTAAATTGCTTTAAAATGGATTAATTAGATTTAAATTAGATTAAATGGTTAAATTAGTTTAAAAATAAATTAACTTGGTTCAAAAATAGGTTAAAATAATTTATTTAGTTAATATATGCTAAAATAGTTTAATAATTTTTAAATCTTAATAATTAGTAATTTTAAAATAATATATTTTTAGAACAGTTCACATTAAATATAAATTTGGAATTTATATAAATTTAGTTATTTATTTTATTTCAACATATCTGGAAAATTTCACATTTCCAAATCATAAAAACCCAATTTCGATCTTTCAATTGAACTCTCAATAAAGCAATTAAATTTTATATTGCTTCCAAACCATGTAAAATATAAATTTAAATTAGTCACATTCCAATATATTTCAAAGTTATATTTCAAACAATTCCAATAAATCAGTTCCACTTAATTCCATCTATACTTCAAAATTCAAATTAAAATTTAAAATCTAATTTCTTTAAACAATTCCTTTAACCAATTCAAATTTCAACGGAACTTGGTTTTCAATAATAGTTCAATTTACATAAAACAAGTTTATTTCAAAATACCACTCAATTAAATTCAAAAATTAAGGATTTACAAATCATTTAATTTAACCAATCTAGTGTCCGTATACAATTCTCTTCCCTAGGGTCAAGTGATATGTATATTTATCATTTTAATTCGTAATTTACAATTTTACGGTTATATATCATTTCAAACCGCAATCTCGAATTAAATAAAAATCCATAAAATCGTTCAAGTCTATCATTTCAACCCTTAATGATTTCTCCCTAATCTATATATCATTTGGGTATGTATCATTTCAACGCATATTGAACTTGCAATATTATAACAATATAAAATGCAACATCTTGTCATCTAATATCAACAAATCAGACATACATCACAATCGTCATCCAACTCAATCAATAAACATTAATAGATAACTGATAATCATGCAGGTATTAAGTTGACAGTTTAAAGTTCAATATTAAATTAAATGTTAGTTAAATGCAACAAAAGTCAAATTAAATCATAATGACAATTTTACATACCAAACAACAATCAATAAATTTTAAGTCATACCATAAATTTAATTTAACTAATATAAGAAATTTTAGAAGTTGTGAGTGGGTTAAAACAATCACCTTTGAATTTAAACCGAATTTAATTCCAATTTAAACCCAAAATTTGAACATTCTCAGAATTCGACAACACCAACGTCTAAAAGTCTAGAATTTCGGTGCGATTCCAATAGAACAAACCGCGGGTAAATCCGATATCGTATGTAAAAGTTATATGTATTAGAGGTTTGGAAATAAAAATTTAAACTAAAATAAAATAAATAAAAACTAGGCCACTTACCTTACACCTCAACCCTACCCGTGCCAAACCGTAAATCTCAACGCCTATCTCATTCGAACATGAAGTCACCGGCCAATCTCATTCGTTGCCGCACGTTTGACACACCACGCCACCATCCCCATGAAGCACCTCGCCGATAGAACCTCCCCTACGACCTCCAACCGACTGCTTGACCACGCGACCCCATCGCTTCAACGAAACTGCAGCAGTCGCCATTGCATAAAAACCCTAGTTGAATTTTTTCTGATGATCCAGCCGTTAATGACACAAACGAGCACCGTCGATGAACAACGCGTCCCTCTTTCCCCGCGATGGTATCATCGATTTGACGATCCGTGCAAGATGACCCCGATGTGATGAATGACCGTGAGTTGATCTGGCTACATAGGATTCCAAATCGAAATTAGACGAAAGATTTGACTTGCGCTCGTCGAGAGCTTCGAATCGATATATAATTCAATATATTTTGGAGAGTTTGATTTTTGGAATTGATTTTTGAAATTGAATTTGCAATGTGGCAATTGGTTTGTCTGCCACTGAGAAGAAGAAGCCAGAGAGAATTATACGTATAGACAAATGAAAATAAGAAGTAGCTAGGGTTTATAATGGAATATTTATAAGCAGAGATGAAAAATATAATGAATGGACAAGATTTATTTGAAATTTGAATGATGAACGACCCAAAAAGCCCGTTTCGTTTCCCAAATGAAAAATGGGTCATCCTATATATCAAAATAGATGTTTTCCATATTTTTAAACTCAATGGAACATGTTTCAAGTCCTAATTTTATCGTATGAAGAAGTTATATTAAAATCAACTTATTTCAAATCGATTTCAATTAATTTCAATTAAATTGATTCCTAGGCGTTTCGACCCGTACGATCGAACGACAAGGCCGATCATTACGAAACTTGAAATCCTACAATAATTTACTATTACGGATCGGATGAAACAAGTTCCGTCGAAATCCGAGTCAGTGGCCAAAATGACTATATTTCAGTTAAATAAATAAATTAATATTAAATTAATTAAATCACTTTTTCAATTCAAATTTAAGAAATTACAATTTCTATCATTTTGGCTTACATAGTAATTTATAATCCTTTAAAACAAATTTCTACATCAATTCAATGTAAATTATTCTACCAATTACAGTGTTTAATTTCAATTGTAATTAAATCCAATTATTTATAATTAATTCCAATAAATTGATTTGATTCACTTTCAATCCTTCTATTAAATCCATTATTACTCTATAAACATAATTAACATTTGTTTTACATTTCATTACAATAATATACTTCAATTTCCATCTTTCGTTTTTATTGACTACTATATTTCAATTATATTGAATTTTTTCAATTTTACACATTAATTATAATTTAAATCTGCAATTGATTCATTCATCTCGGCTTCATTCTTTTCTTAAATTAATTATTTTCTTATGAATATAATTAACATCCCTATACATTTTTTACATTTACAAATTTCGGTTATTGTATTAACTCACATTAATGTAACATTTTAATTTCATTTAATTTTAATTGATTTCCAATTAAATTTAACGGACTAAATAAATAGGTACCATATAATAATTGTTACCATTGACCTTTAATCACACTTATAAGTTATGATTTACAACCGATGTTACAATTGCTTACACACCACAGATTTCGTTCAATTGTCACTAATTACATACTAATCGATTAATAATTAAATATTTACATTTTTTTTTCTTATATTCAATTTATAAACAAGTACAGCATTTAAGTCAATTCAATAATTTGGAATTTCGTCAAAGTTCTTAATAATTAACTTAAATTTACATTATAACATTACATTCTGGCTATTATTTTATTATTAAATTACAAATTTTTACTTCTTTAATATTAAATTACAAAATCTTATTAAATTAACAAATTTAATTATCGAAATTTACAGGTCGTTACACTCTCCCCTAATCGGAACTTTTCATCCCCAAAAGGAAAAAGAAGAGAAAAGAAGGAATTTATAAATCAATATATCTTATTCAAAATATTAAATTTGTAAACAATTAATTTACGTAATTAAATAATTTAAATAAAATATACCATATTATAACCATTAAATCCTTTTATACTAAAGTTATTAAAAGTTTGAAAAACTTTTCACAAAATTTTCTAAGTCCAAAATTCATGAAAAATTTCAGCAGTCTCCTTTGTACGGAGAGGTCTGGGAGAAATAGTAATATCAATAATAAAAATATATATCAAAAATTTCAAAATAATACATCCCAAGAGCGGGAAAAACAATATAATATCGCTATATAACCGTAATCCGAGTACGCATCTACTTGTCGAGCAAATAACGCTTATTTTATGAAACCAACAGCAGTAGCAATTGTTTCCATAACCTATATTTCACTTATATAACTCAAAAGGAGTTAATAATTATATAAAATGGAATTTTAAAGTTGTTCCAATAAATAATAAACAAAACATCACCACATAACAACAATTTCATTTGCAACAAACCACTGTACAACATCATTTCAACAAAGAGAGCAATCATCCATCCCTGCAACCAAACACATGGTTTGTTCGAGTTCAACACTTCTAATCATATAAAATGATAAATAACTATGAAGTAAATCATACACTCAATAGTCGTAGATAAAACTTTATAGGTTTATTATAGATCTCTATGCAAAATAGAAGTATCCTTTCCCCGACCAATTCATAAGCCAATACAAACAATGATATCAAGTATTATTTAAGTTATTCATATAAATTTTCTTTCACAACATTCATTGTTCATAATTTTCCATTCATCTCATGATATTTTTTTTAATTTACATTTATTTCTTACCAAAATTAAATTTCCATTCATTCATGTAATATTCAATTCCCTTAATTTACATTCATTTATTTTCATATGTTATTTACATTTTCTTACACATGTTGCTCATACACCAAATTTTTAAACACATGTCAATCAATTCTTAAATTACTTTATAGGTTTCTTTGTAAATAGTTGCACATTTATTCATTCAGTACTTATTTCATTTGTTTCCATTCATTACTTACAAAATTTATTTTCCTCATTTAGTCATATGATGAAAATTTCCTTTCATATTTTACATTCATTTCTTATGTAAGTTATTTCAATTTAATTATTTGTAATAACCAATGAATTTATTATTCAAGTATTTCATACATTTTATTTCAGTTTGGTTTACATTTATAAATTTATATACTTGATTTCCATTAGATAATCATTAGTGCATAAATTCATTCTCAAGTTTCTTTCCTTTTAATTTACGTTCAACCTTCCTTATATAATGTCATTGAATATTAAATCCATTTTATAAATCCTTTCGACAATTTCTAAAGTTATAATTATTTAATTTAATATATATTTATTTTATTATTACATGACTTCAGTCATTAACTGGAGTTTATAATCATCCACTTATAGTATTCTTCTTTCTACTTATTTTTGTTATAAATAACTTCAAACATTTACTTAAGTTTATAATTCATTTATTTGTAGTGTTCATGTTCAATTCAAATGCTTAGCATATCATTGCATTTGCTCAAGTTCGTAATTATTTACTTGCAATACATACTTTCTATCACATTTTATTATAGTAACATTTCAATTATAACTTAAGTCTATAACAAGCATAGCATCAAATTCTTATTTATAAAAGTAATTCATTGAACACTTTCATTACTTAAGTTTTACTTGTATAATATTCCATTACATATTCTTTAAACATTTCAACTTTTTATATTTGGTAAGTTATATATATGTCTTGAAGAATGCAATTAAAAGTTACACAAGTTTATCTTATTTCATTTTAGTAAATAAACTTTGAATAGTTACCATTTTTATATTTCATATCCCTATTTATTTATAGGTTACGAATTTCAAGTTCTTATATACTTCATTTATAACTTTAGCATTTAATTTATTATTTCATTTAGAAGTTCCAATTATTAAATAGTTAAATTTCATCTCATTACAGTAATTGAAACTATTAATTATTTGAAACTTAAGAACTAAATACCGGATTCCATTTCAAAACATTTAAATATATAATATATATACACTTACAATTCATATATCCAATTATATTTAAACTTTGAAATTTATATCTGTTTCTCAAAATATAAATGTAGTAAAACTACTACAATTGCCTTCCCACTTGAGACTCGAAAATGAATGTCGATGATGCATGCACTCATCACCGAAATTATTTCATAGCGATAGAAAGGGGAGTACAGAACTTATTTCTTCCCAAAAATCCTTTTAAAACATTTCTTTCAAATTATATTGAAATATTTATATCAGAAAAATACTACGAAATAATACAAATATTATATTCTAAAATTCTTTGAATGAAATTTTCAGAATCCCAGAACTTAAGTTCTGAAGTTCCTATTTATATTTATTTATTTAAACTTTTTTATTTTCAACCCATATTTATAAATTTTCACTACCTAACAAACTAATATATTACAACCAAATATTTCATTTACAAAATTATTATTTTATATACAAAATATATAATAGGCAAAATTATTTCATTCACCTATATTTCAAAACAAATATTATGTCGGTCTGCCCTATTAAGTGTTTAGAAATCCCTATCGATGTCATAGTGTCCCATGCACCAATCTAGAATTTATAAATACAAAACGGAACAAATTAACACAATATAAGAACCTTTTATAACACTAAAAAATATGCTCTCTCGTATATATACTCTCAGTGACTCATTTTAGGGTATTACTACCCTATTTTATATGAGTCAACCCCACAAAGCTAAGTTTATTGCTAAACCAAAGCTCTGTTACCAACTATAACGATCTGCCTTTTTGGACTTTTTAAGCAGACACACATGTTGGACTCAAAACATTCAAAAGGGAAAAATGTTATGGGGTAAATAAAAAAAAGCAGAGAAAGAAAAAAACAAAACAGAATCTCATAGCGGAATGACAAAATATAATAATCAAATAAACAGTTCATGAAGCTGTTTACAAAACCTTTGATTATACTTATACAACACAGAATCAGAGTTACATGTATCAGAGATAAACAAATAATGCAACGGAATAGTCTGAATGTAGTGGAATAAATATAGTAAATAATAGTAGCAAAAATCTTTGTCTTCGTCCTACAGAAATAAGTTCTTCAAATCCTAAAATGCTCAGGCTGGCCCGAGCGAATTAAGAAGACAAAACACTCGATTGAGAACTAAAAGATCTTATGTAAGTTAATTCAACGGTAAATATGAGTGCAACGGCATCAAAGATGTTTACCGGGTTTGACTTCTCTTATCTTTATGTCTAATATGGGTGTAGTAACTTAAGACATGTTCGGGATTCACAACTCCTAAGGATCCGTTGAACTATCTAATGTGTAGTACAATACGCTATTATAATAGTGTCTATAGTAAAGTAAAATATTAAAATAGTGTTAAGGCGTTACCCATAACCCCCTTAACACATTTTATATAATGCCGTAGTTTATATAGATACTGCAAACTCCATTAGCAAGTGGGCTATCAAGGAGCACTCCATAGGTAAGACATAAAACAAACTCGTAGAAGGTGCTCTAGGGCATGTGAACGCGGCACTCTAGGCAATGCTTGGGTAGATATACCAATGGCAGAACCGGGCTGGTGGTAATGCATAACAGCTACTACCACCCACCTTGAAACACACTTCCAAAACAAAATCAAGGGATGGCCACCAAATCATCACAAATGTCATAATAAGCTATCGAAGAAGCATGTCAGAATGGAGGAATGACCTCACTTGGCCCAGTTGTAGCTCCTGTTTTAGTCACATCTAAGCTAAATCACGGGAGTCAGGGTCACGCCATACCTTATAAGGAAATTGATCGCCAAACCATCCTACTTCATTTATGGAATCTCCACCACGCACACAGTTGTTAAAGTGGTTTTCAGTATTGGCAGAGAGTATGACAATATTCGATCCTGGTCTCTTTAACAACCAGTCACTTATTACACACCGAATGGTTCTTTTAAATCTCCAAAATCAATTCATAATTGATACCAAAGCATCATATTCAATTCAAACCATGTCACTTTCGAAATTATATTCACTTTCAAAATCATATTTCAAAATAGTTTAAAACCTTTACCTTAAAATTTCCTATTCAAATCAAAATGAAATTTAAATCCCAACTTAGGTTATAATATCATGTAACCAAATTCACTTTAAAATTTCGGATTTAAAATATAAACACATCTACTTTATTAGTTTAAATTTAGAATGATAGTTTGGATAGTTATTAATAGTTATAAATAGTTAAAATACTCTAAAATAATTTAAAATAGATTAAAATAGTTTAACTTGATTTAAGATAGTTGAATATATTTAAACTAGATTTAAGTATAATTAAAATAGATTAAATAGCTTTAAAATAGATTAATTAGATTTAAATTAAATTAAATGGTTAAATTAGTTTAAAAATAAATTAACTTGGTTTAAAAATTGGTCAAAATAATTTATATATTTAATATAGGCTAAAATAGTTTAATAATTTCGTAATCTTAATAATTTGGAATTTTAAAATAATATATTTTTACAACATTTTACATTAAATATGAATTTAGAATTTATATAAATTTAATTATTTATTTTATTTCAACATGTCTGGAAAATTTCACATTTCCAAATCGTAAAACCCAATTTCGGTCTTTTAATTCAACTCCCAATAAAACTATTAAATTTTATATTGCTTCCAAACCATTTTTGAAAATAAATTTAGATCACTCACAATCTAATATATTTCAAAGTTATATTTCAAACAATTCCAATAAATCAATTCCATTTAGTTCCATTTATACGTCAAAATTCAACTTAATATTTTAAATATGATTTCTTTAAACAATTCCTTTAACCAATTCAAATTTCAACATAACTTGATTTTCAATAATAATTCAATTTATATAAGACAAGTTTATTTCAAAATTTCACCCAATTAAATTCAAAAATTAAGGATTCACAAATCATTTAATTTAATCCATCCGTTGTTCGTATATAATTTTCTACCCTAGGGTCAAGTGATACGGATATTTATTATTTCAATCCGTAATTTACAATTTTACGGTTATATATCATTTCAAACCGCAATCCTGAATTAAATAAAAATCTATAAAATCACTTGAGTCTATCATTTTAACCCATAACAATTTTTCCCTAATCTATAGATCATTCGGGTATGCATCATTTCAATCCATAGTGAACTTGCAATATTATAACAATATAAAATGCAACATCTAGTCATCCAATATCAACAAATCAAATATACGTGACAATCATCATCTAAATCAATTAATAAATATTAATAGGTAAATGATAATTAATGCAGGTAGTAAATTGACAGTTTAAAGTTCAATATTAAATTAAACCATAATTAAATGCAATAAAAGTCAAATTAAATCAGAATGACAATTTAACATTTCAAACAACGATCAATAAATTTCAAATCATATCATAAATTTAGTTTAACTAACATAAGAAATTTTAGAAGTTGTTAGTGAGTTAGACACTCATCATTGAATTTAAATCGAATTTAAGTCCAATTTAAACCCAAAATCTGAACGGTCTCAGAATTTGACCAAACCAACTTCAAAAAGTTTGGAATTTCGATATGATTTCAGCGGAACAAACTTCGGGTAAATCCGACCTCATACGTAAAAGTTATACGTATTAGAAATTTGGAAACAAAAATTTAAATTAAACTAAAATAAATAAACGGTAGGCCACTTAACTTACACGTCACCCATACCCATGACAAACCCTAAATCTCAACGCCTATCTCATTCGAAGATGAAGCCGCCGACCAATCTCGTTCGTTGCCGCACGTCTGAAACACCGTGCCACTATCCCCGTGAAGCGCCGCGTCACCAGAACCTCTTCTACGAACTCAAACTGCCAGCATGACCACGCCACCCCGTCCCTTCACCTAAACTACAGCAGTAGCCATCGCATAAAAACCCTAGTAGAATTTTTTCTGAGGATCCAGCCATTAATGACACAAACAAACAACGCCGATGAACAACGCGTGCCTCTTTTCCCGCGATGGTATCATCGATTTGACGATCCGTGCAAGATGATCAAGATGCGATGAACGACCGCAAATTGATCATAAATTTCTAGCTAGACAGGATTCCAAATCGAAAAACAGACTGCAAATTTGACTTGCGTTCGTCGAGAGCTTCGAATTGATGTATATTTCGATTTATTTTGGAGAGTTTGATTTTTGGAATTGAATTTTGAAATTAGATTTGCAATTTGGTAATTGTTTTGTCTGCCATTGAGAAGGAGAAACCAGAAAGAATTATACGTATAGATAAATGAAAATAAGAAGTAGTTAGGGTTTATAAGGGACTATTTATAGGCAGAGCTAAAAAATAGAACGAATGAACAATATTGATTTGAAAATTGAACGACAAACGACCCAAAAAGCCTGTTTCGTTCCCGAAACGAAAATGTGTCATCCCATATATCAAAATAGATGTTTTCCATATTTTTAAAATCAATGGAATAGGTTTCAAGTCCTATTTCCATCGTATGAAGAAGTTATGTTAAATTCAACTTATTTCAAATTGATTTCAACTGATTGCAATTAAATTAATTTCTAGGCGTTCCGAGCTCGTACGATCAAACAACAAGGCCGATCGTCATGGAACTTGAAATCCTACAATGATTCAATGTTATGGATCTGATGAAACTAGTTTCGTCGAAACCCGAGTTTGTGGCCAAAATGGCTATATTTCAGTTAAATAAATAAATTAATATTAAACTAATTAAATCACTTTTTCAATTCAAATTTAAGAAATCACAATTTCTATCATTTTGGCTTACCTAGTAATTTATAACCCTTTAAAACAAAATTCTACATCAATTCAATGTAAATTATTCTACCATTTATAGTGTTTAATTTCAGTTGTGATTAAATCCAATTATTTATAATTAATTCAAATAGATTTATTTTATTCAATTTCAATCTTCCTATTAAATCCATTATTACTCTATAAACATAGTCAACATTTGTTTGATCTTTCGTTACATTAATATACTCCAATTTCCATCTTTAGTTTGTATTAACTACTATATTTCAATTATATTGAATTAAGACAATTTTACACATTAATTATAATTTAAATCCCCAATTAATTCATTCATCTTGGCTTCATCCTTTTATTAAATCAATTATTTTCTTATAAATATAGTTAACATTCCAATACATTTATTATACTTACAAATTTCATTTATTGTATTGACTCACATTAATGTAACATTTTAATTTCATTTAATTTTAATTGATTTCCAATTAAATTTAATAGACTAAATAAATAAGTACCACATAATAATTGTTATCATTAACCTTTAATCACACTTATAAGTTATGATTTACAACTGGTGTTACAATTGTTTACATACCACTGATTTCGTTCAGTTATCACTAATTACATACTAATCCATTAATTAATTAAATATTTACATTTGTTTCTTATATTCAATTTATAGCCAAGTATAATATTTATATCATTCCAATAAATTGGAATTTCATTAAAATTGTTAATAATTAACTTAGATTTACATTATAACATTACATTCTGGTTATTATTTCATTATTAAATTACAAATTTTTACCTCTTTCAATATTAAATCATAAATCTTACTAAATTAACAAATTTAATTATCGAAACTTACGGGTCGTTACGTTTACAATAACTCACTGTTACTTATTCGATGAAATTTGCTTCGTCGAAATCCGAGATAGTGGCCAAAATGGCTAACTTCATGTTAATAAATAAATTAATGTTAAATTAATTAATCACTTTTCAAATTCAAATTTAATAATTAACAATTTCTATCATTTTTGATTTCTTAGACATTTAAAATAATTAAAACAAATTTACATATCAATTCAATGTCAATTATTCTACTAGTTACAGTGTTTTGTTCCAATTGAAATAAATACAATGATAATTACTTTAAATTCCAACAAATCCATCTATTGGCCTTTCCATCTTATTATTTAATCAATTTGCATTTCATGGCTGTAATTAACATTTGTTTATCTTATTACACTAATTTTTTTGCAATTATCATCTTAATTTTCTTTAATATAACATTTCATTACATTTAATTTCAGTAAATCCAATTGACAAAATTTAAATTCCAATAAATTGATCAAACTTGATTTCAATCTTTAATTCAACCAAATCAATTGAAATATGAGTGTAACAACATCGGAGATCTTATGGGGGTTGACATCTTCTATCCATTGTCAATGTGACTATAATAACTTAAGAGATGTTTGTGATTTACGTCTCTTAAGATTTCATTAAACTATCGACTATGTAGTAAAATACGCTATCATAATAGTGTCTACAGTAAAGTAAAGTATTAAAATAGCATTAAGGCATTACCCATATCCCCTTTAACACATTTTATATGATGCTGTAGTCTATACAGATATTGTAAACTCCACTTGCAAGTGGGCTATCAGGGAGCACTCCATAGGTATGACATAAAACAAACTCGTAGAAGGTGCAATAGGGCATGTGAACACGGCACTCGTGACAATGCCAAGGTAGATACACAGATTGCGGATCCGGACTGGTGGTAACGCATAGCAGCTACTACCGCCCATATCGGAACAAACACCTATAATCAAAACCAATGGGTGGCCACCAAATCAATCACAAAGTAATACAACAGTGTCGAAGAAATGTGTCCGGAGGAATGACCTCACTTGGCCCAACGTAGCTCCTATTTTAGCAACATCAAGCTGACTCATGAGAGTCAGTATCACGTAAATACCTCATACAGAATCACTCGCCAAACCATCATACTTAATTTTTGGAATCTCCACCATGTACACAGTTGTTAAAGTGGTTTTCAGTATTGGTAAAGAGTATGACAATATCCAATCCCGGTCTCTTTAACAACCAACTGCTTATTTCACACCGGATGGTTCTTTCAAATTTCCAAAACCTTTCATAATTGATATCAAATATCATATTCAATATAAACCAAATCACTTTCGAACTCATATCCACTTCCGAAACCATATTGAATATAAAGGTCAAATCCTCCTTTCACGATCATTATATTTACTCAAATATATTGATTCACTAGAAAATATCATTTCAATTTCCCACCTTAGGTTATGACTTCATTTAACCAGATTTTCTTTTAAATTAAGGATTCAAATAAACACTTCAACTTTACCCAATCTGAAATTTAGAAATAGTTTCGTTCGTTTAAAAAAGTTAAATAGTTTAAATAAATTATAATAGTTTAAATTAATTAAAATAGTTTAAATTAATTAAAATAGTTTAAATTAATTATAATAGTTTAAATAGCAAAAGTAGTTTAAATAGATTTAAATTTGATTTAATTAGATTTAAAATGATTTTAATAGATTAAATATAGATTAAATAGATTTTATTAGATTTAAAATGATTTAAATAGATTAATTATAGGTTAAATAGATTTGAATTATATTAAATCGGTTATAAATAGATTAAACAGATTTAAATTGTATTAAATAGATTTAAAATAAATTATATAAATTTAATTAGCTTCAAATAGGTAAATTAGAAAAAATTGGATTAAATAGGTTATAATAGATCAAAATAAGCTATTAAATTGATTAAAATAGACTTCAAAGTTATATCCAAACATTTTCAATAACTCATATCCAATGAATTCATTCACATTTGACACTTCAACTTTGAAATTCCAATTTAAATCCTTTGAACAATTCGTTAGATCAATTCCAACCTCAGCATTAACGCTTGGATTATCGAAAAATAATTCAGTTTATATAAATAAATTTTAATTCAAAATGCCAGTTGGTTGAATTCAAAATTTAAAGAATTAAAATCATTTAATTTAACGAATCCAGTGTCCGTATACAGTTCACTACCATATGGTCAAGTAATATGGATATTTATCATTTCAATCCATATTTAAAATTTTATGGTTATATATCATTTCAAAGCGCAATCTCGAATTTAATAAAATTCCATAAAATCATTCGAGTCTATCATTTCAACCCATAACGATTTTTCCCTAATCTAAAGATCATTCAAGTATGTATTATTTCAACCCATAGGGAACTTGCAATGTTATAACAATATAAAAATACATCATCTAGTCATCCAATATCAACAATCAAACATCCATCGAAATAATCATCCAAATCAACTAATAAACATGAATAGATAAATGATTTTCGTTAAAATGTATTAAATTGATAATTAAATTCAATATTAAATTAAACGATGATTAAACGCAATAAAAGTCAAATTTAACTAGAATGACAAGTTAAACTTGTCAAACATCAATCAACAAATTTCTAATCAAATCATAAATTTAGTTAACTAAAATAAGATAATTCAGTAGTTGTGAGTGGGTTAAAACACTCACTTTTAATTTCAAATTGATTTTGATTCCAAATAAAGGCCCAAATTTCAACAGTGTCAGAGTTCGCCCAAACCAGAGTCAAAGTAATTAGATTATAACACACGTCACACCCACGCTAAGTTTATAGGCATGAGAAATCATCCTCCTGTTCGTCAATTCCGTTCATCGCGCAACCAATAGCTGGTTGAACTCCACCTCCTCCTAACCAGAGATGCGCCTCATTTTGCTCCTCCCTCTAGTGCTGGCCACGACCGCCCTAGCTTCTTCGTTCGAGAGAAAAGGGGCAAAAACCACCGCGACTTCAGATGGCCATAGCCATCGCTATGGGCCTCCAACAAAAGTCATGGCTGTTGATCTAATCAGTATCATCGAGCTCTTCATTTTATTAGTTGGAGTCATCACCTGAATCGGCCTCGTGTGGCCCTGATGAATGTTAGTCGTTCGATCGCTAGGGTTTGAATGCCCCAGATGGCGGCCGAGGGTTGGTGAAATAGTATTTGAAATTGACTTAGGGAATTTAGTTTTTTTCCTCCGAGGGTGCCATTAGAAAGAAGGATAAAGTAGACAGATTTCTACATACTGTAAAAACTGAAAGACTGCTAAGGTTTGAGAAATAAAACTATTTATATGAACAAAGCCCTATAAGAAAATGAACACGTATCAAATTGGTACGAACGACAATAACGACCCGAAAAGCCCGTTCTGACTCCGAAACGAAAGTGGGTCATCCCATGTATCAAAATAGATGTTTTCTATATTTTTAAACTAAATGGAACTGGTTTCAAGTCCTAGTTCCATTGTATGAATAAGTTAGATTTAAAATCAGCTTATTTCAAATTGATTTCATTGAATCTAATTAAATTGATTTCTACGCGTTTCGAGTCCGTACGATCAAACGACAAGTCTGATCGCTATAAAACTTGAAAATTTACAATAACTAACTATTACGGACCCGATGAATCTAGTTTTTTCGAAATCCGAGGCTTTTGCCAAAATGGCTATTTTTACGTTAATTAAATAAATTAATATTAAATTAATTAATCACTTTTCAAATTCAAATTTATTGTAAACAATTTCTTTCATTTTTGATTACTTAGACATTTACAATAATTTAAAACAAATTTACATAACAACTCAATGTCAATTATTCTACTAGTTATAATGTTTAATTCTAATTGAAATAAATACAGTGACAATTACTTTAAATTCCAATAAATCCATTTATTGGCCTTTCTATCTTATTATTTAATCAATTTGCATCTCATGGTTGTAATTAACATTATTTTATATTATTACACTAATCTTTTTGCAATTATGATCTTAATTTTCTTTAACATAATATTTCATTACATTTAATTTAAATAAATCCAATTAATAAAATTTAAATTCCAATAAATTGATCAAACTTGATTTCAATCTTTTATTCATCCAAATCAATTGGATACAGTTAACATTGGTTTATATGTCATTAATTTAGTATTCAATAACGATCATCTTTTAACATATTAGTTGCAATATTTCAATTACATCGAATTCATGTAAATTTTATTATAATTTAAAATCCCAATAAATTAATTTATCTTTATTTCACTCTTTTATTAAATCAGTTATTGCCTTGTGAATATAATTAACATTTCTATACATTTTATTACATTCCCAATTTGCAGTTATTGTCTTTACTCACATTAGTGTAACATTTATTTGTAACTAATTAAATATTATTGGTAACAAATAACAATTGTCACCATTTCTACATTTAATAACATTTGTATGTCTATTCTTTACAAAAATGTTATAATAACTCACATTATACTAATTCTATCCAATAATAATTTATTACACATTGTTTTATAAATAAATCAACAATTAAATTATCTATTACTCTTTTAATCAATTTGTCAATTGATGCATACATTACTACAATTAATTCCAATATATAACCAATTATAAGTTCTTAAGTCATTTCAATTAATTGGAATTGCGTTTAAAGAAGTTATCAATTACCTTAAATGAATACTATTTCATTTTATTCTAGTTATATTCATAATATTAAATCACATATTTTTATTTCTTCCAACGATAAATCACAAAACTTTATTAAATTAACTATTTTTAATTATCAAAAATTACGGGTCGTTACACCAACAAAGACTAAGATTCATAAGGAAAAAATAGGTAAAAACAGCATAAACTAAAATAATAACTTATTCAAAACAACAATAATTGCTTTATAAACCAAATAAGTCATATATCGAATACAACATACATGTCTCAAAACCCAATATGTCTCATGAAATAAAAACTCATAGTCTCAACAAAAATCAGAGTATAAATATCCCTTTCGAGCGCCAGTACAAAGAAAGAAAAACAGAAATAAAAGTAGGGAAATACATAGCAGAATCTTCTTCAATAAACCTTCGAGCAACTACAATCTACTGCCCTCTTCCTTGATTGCCTATTGGGGGAAAAGGGGAAACTAAAGGAGAGGGTCAGACTAAAAGTTTGGTGTTTGATAGTAACTACTAGAATCTTTAAGTAAAGTAAAAGTAATAGACTCTTCAATAATTCTAGTATACACAAAACGAATCAAAGGAAATCGAAAAGAGATAAACTGGAAAATACGTTTAAACTATTACAATTGATAAGATAGGTCAACTTTGATTTTTTCGCACATGTCTTTGATAGCTACTTAATTAGGCTGAATTCCTAATCATGTAATTAGGCTGAAATCCTAATTCTACCCTTTGATCCACCTACTACTCTATAGACCTTACTGCGGATTAGATGCTATATAACTCCCTATACAACAGTCGATGGTAACTACGAAAGATACATAAAGCACCCGCTATGGACTAGACGATACATAGCTCCCTACATAGAAGGCAATGTTTTCTACGAAAGACACACATACTAAGCGCTTGGAACACGTAGCGATTGCTGAGCACCGAAATGGAAGTCACATGCGTAACTGCTCATGCTACCTTTTGCTCCACATATTTTGTCGTATTATTACCTCGACTTAGCATAAGTGTGCCCCTCATCTCACTTGGGGATTATGTGAAACACCCTGTCTATAGAACATATAGGTGAATGCTACCGGTAATGGCCCATCATCCAAATAGTATCTAATAGCGCCCTTTTCTAGATCCTCCATTATTTGAACATCTCTATATTAACTTACTACTACCACTACTTGTGATGACCCGGAATTTTTGGCAATATCAATTTAACAATCTGTATTAATAATTAAATTGATTTAATAATTGTCTTTTATAATTTTAATTTAAATTGGCGAATTTATTCTTTTAAAAGCAAATGAAATTTTAAATTAATAAATTTCATCTTTTAAAAGTTAATAAAATATTTTCTATTTGTAATGTATATATAATTGTATATATTGTAAAAATAAAAGCTTGGTTTAAATTTAATGAATAAAATCATATTTTCAAATTCTAATATATATTTTGGTAATTTGGAAATTTTGATTTAAATTTAATATAAAACTTTTCAAAGCTACTTAAATAAATAATCATATAATTTTAAAGTATTTAAGGTAAATGTTTAAATTGTTTAAATTATATCTTTTAAGCTTAAGTTTAAATATAAATAAATTAACATAAAAGGTTTGTTTTATTTTTCATTTTAAATATTACTTGATAAATATATTTTGAAATTATACATAAGATCAAAATACAATTTACATATGATACATTAATTTGTTTCATAATAAAAGTAATTTATAACTTTTTTTAAATTATTTAAAATTGATGAAATTATTTTTTTAAAACAATAATTATAGTGTATTGTTTTTTATAGATATAAGTACATTTTTAAGAAAAAAAGAATTGTTATTTCAAATTGAACATGTTGTTATAAATTGACTTTAATTTGGATTTTTTTTTTGGCAAAGCCGACAGGGTTAAATGGACCCCTACCATTACTTTAATTTGGATTTTTAAATCTAATTTGAATTTGAATTTGGATTTAATTTTGAAATTTCAAAGGATAGGATTTTAAAATATTTGGATTTAAAAATACATGTTTAAGTTTTTATTTATATATAATTGGTTTTATTTATATTTTCTTTAAGAAATGTGTGTATATATATATTTAGATAAGAAATAGTAAATTAAGTAAATAGCGTTTTATTTTACATTTAAATTAATAAAAATTACTTAAGTGACAAGTGTAAATATAATAAGCTTGTTTCAAACAAGTGTAAGTTAGTAAACAAGAGTTTTGACAAATGTTGAGATGATTAACAAGTGTCAACTTTAATTTTTATTTTCCTTTTATTTTTATTAAATAACATATTAACTTATATAAACATATTCTTCCTTCTCTTCATCCTTTTTTCTATCTTTCTTTTTTCAAACTAAGAAAATCAAACTTCAGCCTGTAAAATTTCTCAGAAACAAATCTAAAATCAATTCCTCCACAAACTAGAAAGCTGTACATTTTCAACATCCTCCTCAAACCAGAAAATCAATTCAATAACCTGTATCATTTCTTCAACCAGAAAACTTATCAGAATCATTAACCTGTAAACCCATCTTCAATATCAAAAAAACAAAACCTGCAAGCATTTTTCTTCAACCTGGAACATAGCCTGCATCATTTGTATTCAAACTTGAGATCTTCAAAAGCCTGCAAGCATCTTCTTTCAACCTGAGATTGTCAAAGCAGCAACTACAATTTTGTTTTGCAATCAAGTTTAAATAACAAAATACATTCTTCAGCATTTTAGTTTATAAAAGATCATAGCAGATTCAAGATTTCAAATCAAAGAAGCACATATTTCAGCAATTCAAGTTCTTAAATCAGAAACATTTTCAGCATTCAAATTTACAGTTCAAAAGCTTTTTCAAAGTAAAGTGCTCTGTTCATCATTTTTAAACAGGTGAGTAACATTTAAAAAAAAAACTAAAGTATGAATATGGTTGCATGTTAATCTTTGTGATAAGTATGTATTGTGTGTATATATAAGTGCAAATCTGCTGTGAATATATGGATGTATAGGTGTGCATGCTTATGTGTCTGTGTACACTATTCTTTGTTTTTCCAGGCTCAAGATTTCATTTAAATTCATTATCACTTGATCTAGTCTTTGTTAGGATTTAGGTTACAAACAAAAGTTGTTTGTTCCATCATAGATTAAGTTTTAAAAATTTACTTAAGTTAAAATAAATTTGAAATCTCACTAGAAACTAAAAACAACAGTGCATGCTTAAGATAAGTGAAAATTCAAGCACTTTAATTTATTTATTCAGGCATCTAATCTGAAGCATTAACTAAAAACTTAATTTTTAATACTGAAATCACAATTTTTAGAAGAGGGATTAGAGAGCAGTTTGAGGTTGACCAGGTAATGTGTTTTAGGGGTTTTTGGTGATCTACTTCTAGGGCAGATCGTGATTTTCTCCGGTGGTGCAATGATGATCGAAGATGATGGGAAAAATATCAGATGTGTGTGCAGGTGACCGTGGCGGCGGCGGCGGCGATCGTATTAAGTTTGTAACCTTAGTTTATAGGCTTGGTCGAAGAAGTGTCCATTCCATCGCCTATGAGAGATCGAGCTTCGCCGAATTGTGGGAAATGATAGCAGGGAGGTTGTCGCATATATGGCTGGAGTCTCTGACATTCCGGTGGTCAGAGGAAAGAGAACGAGGGAGTTCGAGGTTTTGTCTATTGTTCCAAGTTTGGACTTGAATGCTCGAATTCAATGTTGAGGAGAAATTGATGATATGATGATCGAGACATGGTGAGAGGACGATCGCCGATGTGGGGAAGTCCTCGTGGGTGGTCGGAGGTGGTGGAAATGCTGGTGCAGGTGCACGGCGGTGAGGTTGTGTTAGGTATTTTGGTTTGGGTGCTGTCTCGAAGTAAATCCCATGTTTGTGGAATGATTGCTCGAGTGATGACTCGAGTTGATTCATGAGTGATCTGGGTTTCCATTTTTTTAAACTTGGCAAAATTTTAAAAATGAAGAAAGATGGTTTTTCTCGAGTATGTACTCGAGTAGGCTTCGGTTCGATCGCCAAGCAGCTTTGAAAACGGATTTTTTTAAAGAGTTTTTAAATTAAAAACAAGATTTGAATTTAAATGAATTTGGTTTAAAAACTCTTATATAAACTTATTTTATAAGATAAGTTTTTCTAACATTTCATTTAAAAGAATTTTAAATTGCTTAGAATTTTGTTAAAGTTAAATTTGTAATCATTTTAAAACGTAAACTAGAAATGAAATCTGAAAGTAAATTTTAAAGGTAAAGTTTCAAAGGCTTTGTAAATGATAATTAAATCATTGATAAGGATAATACTTTATCTTAAAGTTAATTAAGATTTAATGTTTTGAAATTGATTAAATTAAGAAGTTAATTAAAGAGTAATTAATCTATTTAATTAATTAATAATTAGGGATTTTTAAATAATAATTAAGGGTTGTAAATTAATTAATTAAGGTTTAATTAATTTGTAATTAAGAATCATTAATTAGATAAGTATTGATTATTAATTAATGATTTGAAATTAATTAATCAAGTAATTAAAGTAATTGAAGATTAATTAAGTATAGTTAAATACTTAATTAATTAAGTAATTAGAGATGAATAAATTGGTTATCAAGAATTAATTAATTTGTAATTAATAGATGATCAATTTAAGTCTAAATTACTTAAGGAATTAATTAAAGAATAGTTAATGTAAAGATCATTAACTAGGGATTATGAATGATTAATTAATATAATTAATTTAAGATGATTAATTAGATTAATTAATTAAGGATAATCAATTATGGAATTGGTTAAGTATAATTACTTAATGAAAGTAATTAAAGGAGTTAATTACTAAATGTAATTAGTTAAATTAATGTGATTAGTTTAAGTTAATTAATTAGTTTAATTAATTTAAAATAATCATTGGATGATGGGTTAAGTATAATTAATTAGTGTAATTTATAAGTGTAATTACTTAGAGAAGTAATTAGCGGATAATTACTAGACGTAATTAATTGAAGAATGGAAGTAGTTTGGGTTTAATTACTTTGTGTAATTAATAAGAAGTATAATTACTTAGTGGAAGTGATTAAGAATTAATTACTTTGTCTAATTAATTTAAGAATTAATTAACAAACTTTATTTAGAAGTTAATTAAGTAATGTAATTAATTAAGGGTAATTAATTACGAAATGTAATTAATCAAGGTTGATTAATGAATAGATTAATTACTAAATGTGATTAATTAGAATAATAATTAATTTAAGAAGTAAATAAGGGATCATCAATTAATGTAATTAAGGGTTGATTAATTGAAGATAATTAATCAATGAAGTGATTATAAAGTAATTAATTAATTGTAATTAATTAAGGATTAATGTAATTAATTATAGTTAATTAACTATTGAAAGTAATTAAAGGTTACTTACTGTAAATGATCAAGGATAATTAATTTGTGTAATTAATTAAAGGCTAATTGCTTAATGTAATTAGAGAATGGTTAATCAAGGGTGATTAATTAAGATGAATACTTAAAGGATGATCAACTAATTGATTTGTAATTAATTATTAGTTAAGTAAGCGAGATTTATGCGATGAAAGTAATTAATTTAATTATTTTAAATTAATTAGAAATGAAGTAATTATTTTAATTCATTCTAAATTATTATAGATGGTGTGATTATTAGATATTTTCTTATAGATGGCTGAATGTTATTCTATGCCTTGAATTATTTATCTCTGATATAAGATATGTGCTGATTTGTTATATTGGGTGCTTTGGTTAAATTAAGATGATACGGATTATCTATTTGTGATTTTGTGGATTATCTATCTGTGTGAATATAGATAATAAAATTGAATTGTTCTAACTTTAAAATAACTTAGACTTAAAAGATGACGTTATGGATTTCGATGAGACTAGGATCCGGTTTCCAGATTTGGATATCCGAAAACCACATCGATCAAATTAAAGTTAGGTCGTGAATCTCAAGTGAAGATGAAGATTCAGAGTGCAAGGGTTATTGTCGTTAACTCTGAGGGTGATTCCAAAATGAGTGTAGCGAGATAATGCCTTTGGTTTCGTTCGAACTCGGAATGAACTTGTATGGATTGAATGCTTTCAGAACATCGTCAGATGGACGATGAGCATTCTAAGATAGATGTGTTCCATAAAGGTAATCGTAGCTTCAAGCCTCATCAACCGGGAATGGCTAAAACATGGGAGGTGTAGCAAGGCAAAGTGGGTAGCACCCATGTAGGATAAGATTTCCCCTATCTTTTTATTCGGCTATGTAGGAAGTTGATTGCAACAACTATTGGGGTTGTCTTATTCGGGACTATCAAGTAAGGGATGGTTCCGGCTTCGTGTTGCAGGGGATTGGGTGTAATCCTCGGTATAGTGATCTGTGATGGGCGGTATCCCAGTAACCCTGCCATTGATGGAAACCCATTCTTCCTAGGTGCCCTTTACGGTTTTGATTGTATTCCCCACTTTGTGGCTAGTAGATGGAATTTAATGAATCAAACAATTTCGGCTATTTAATATTTACTTGAAAACCCTAGACCCTATTATAATATCACTAGATTTCCTATCAAAGGTTTTGGTTATCGTAAGGTAAAAACTTTTCCGTGTTTATGTGCACGAAGCCTTACGAGGTACCTTTTGTTTTCAAAGGTTCTTCAAAGTTGAGCAGCCTTAACCTGTTACTCACACTAGACCCATGTCTGACCTAGAGTTTATCTTCTATTTTCTTAAACTCTTGGGTACCCAAATTAATACGAGTAGCCAAGGGATTCAGGTTAGCTTTGACGAATTCTGAAGGAGATATGGAGCAGGAGGCTTCAGCGTTTGTAGATATAAGTGGTTCTGTTGTGTGATATCTGAGTCGTTTCTCTGAGTTGTAATAACTAAACAGTTTTTATAACTATCTAGTATGTGTTGTATAAGCTGTGTAACTCTGATAGATGTTGTATACTATGTAGTACTTATGAGATTAATATAATTTATTCGTTCCGCTGTTGAGATTCTGATGTTGTTTCGTTATTTCTTTTCTATCTTTCTCTTTTCTATCCATTTCTTTCTTAATGATGATGTGTCTTTCTGCTAGATGAAAGACGGTCGTCACACTACTAGCATAAGCGTGCCCCTCATCTCACTTTAGGTTTATGTGAATCTCCGTACCCATAGAAAATAATAGAGGAATGCTATCTGGTACATGTCCTACTTTAATCCTTTGCTTATTAACTTAGATAAATTATCTAAATATATCTTTACTCTTATTCTTCCTATCTATGCTTATTAATTTATCCTAATCTTAGAATAAGCCTTATTCTGTTCTATTTCTTATTATAACTTAAGTTATAATCACACTTTTTACTTTACCCAAGGTCTAAGTGTGAAAATAAGCTTCTTTTCTTCTTTCATTCTTTTGAGTTATAATTCTAAGGTACAACTAGGCCAATCTCTTTAATTCAGTAAAATTAATATCATAACTAGGCATAATTTTAGTCAAATTCCATTTATATTACAGTCCTTACAATTTACATCTTATATTCCATTATTTTAGATTTCTTAAAATTTAATCCAATTTCGTGGTAATTCTATCCTAATCCATACGTGAAGAAGGAGGAAGAATAAAAGAAAACTAAAAATAGAAGGAAATCCAAGGCGTAGGAAGAAGATGTAAATAACGCATAAATAATAGTAAATAAACTAAAATACTGTAAATAAACTGTAAATAAATGGAAAAGCTAGAAATAAACTGAAATTAATTGAAAAGAACAGCTTGAAGAAATAGACTAAAAACAATCCTAAAAACTTTAAATAAAGTAGCTAAAAAGCTTACTCCAAAAATCGTAGTAAAACTACAACTATTGGAAACCCTATTATTTTAATTACTTAAAGAAATTTAAAATAATTACAATCACTCACCTCCGGTTCTTAGCTCTTCCCTTTAGGACTTCATGGATCCACTTGGGGTTGTTAAATATTTTTATTTAAAATGATTTACTTCTTGAAAAATTATTTCTCTTAGGGTCCTTCCTTAATAGGTTCAATTGAAAAAATTCTTAGAATGAGAAATAGTGTTAGGCCTAGGCTTCTACTTATATGGGTAGAAGTGGATCTCAAACCGTTGGATTTGGGGATCGAATAGGATGCAACAACGTCATAGGCTGAATAGGGGCATCGGGCGGAGAAACGGAAGAACCAGATCGAGTTGAAGAATACAAAATATGTCACTAACATTTGAACGAACATTCGTTCATTTGCTAAAATACAAGGTGGGTCAACCGGCCTTATGCCCATGTCGACTGGCCGGTCAACCTGGCCTATATATATTTTTTCTATTTTTTTGTTTAATTCATACCTCGATCATTTTGGCTCGGATTCTGACGTTGTATATATGGAAATTGACCAGAACATTATGAAGAACACAGTAATGCAACTCCCATGGCTCAATTTTGATAATTTCACAAAGTTATTTTATTATTTAGTTAATTAACGAATTAATTATTTTGGGTTAAATTTCGGGTTGTTACAACATGATAAAAAGCGTAGGTCAGCAAAGCGAAATAAATAAATGAGGATATAAAATCTAAGATTAACTTACATGGAGAGGAGAAAGTACCACTAATGGTAGGAAAACATTTAACGTAGAAAAATTGAGTTTCCCGGTCACGAAACTTAATCACTCCCTCGGAAATCAACTTTTAGGGGGGTTGGCTTTGAAGATCTGGTTGGTTAGATTGCTAAGCTTGACCAACCATACCAGATAATTAAAGACCTTAGGATTGAGCGAGGGGATTCCAAATTCCAATGCCACGAGCTCTAGACAGAGGAGATAAGTGTAGCCATTGGGTGGGAGCTGAATAGGAGCAATCTCAAGGTAAGCCAAGTGCTAGGGTAGGAAGTCTGGAAAAGGAAGGAACCCTCCATGCCGGATATGAACTGCGATAAAAGAAAAGAATCCTTCTGGAGGATTGTGGATTGTGTCATTTTTAGAAGGGGATGGACTCTACCCCAGCGATTCCAAAATCGTTCAGGATCACATCCACTTCATCTTGAGTGGATATCAAAAAATGTTTCGAGATGGCTTCGATCTTCTTTGGTGAACTCATGATTCTTGCAAGTGAAATCATTTTAATTAATATAGAATTTAATGAAACTACATTCTTTCCCGGATATTGAAAACCTGTCATAACAGTTGGAGTATCGAACAAGCAAAGCATTGAGTTTAATATTCTTGGAAGAATTTTAACATTGGAAAAGTAAGATTCGTTAAGCTTTCAACAAAACCATAATAGAAAATAGAAATCAACACCCTTTAAAAATGTCGAGAGCTCAATGATAAGATCTGTTCAGCATTCGATAGAGTGGAAAGGAAGGATGAAAGTATAAATCCAATAAGCACACTTCAACAATTTCGAAAGCTCAATCGAAGTTTTATTATTAGAAGAAAGTAGTTAAAACCAATACAACAAATTCTGATAAAATACATACTATAAACATTCAATAAACAGCTTCAACGAGTCTTTCGATAGTATCTAAACCCATGGACATAGTTTCTTCTAAGGCAATGAGAATTTTGCCGTAACCTTATATGCTAACTATGTCGAAAGGTATCAAGTTTGAATCATGTTGACAAGTTAAGGTGCCAAGTTTGAATCATGTTGACAAGAAAATTAAAGAACTTCGGATGTTTCAACGATGTTGAAAAAGATAATGATTAAATCCCAATCAGTTAGAAAAGGTTTCGATAGAGTCGAGAGGTGGTATATGGTTTCGAAGACATAACAACGATAAAATTTAAATCAACATAGTAGGTTTCAACTAAGTTGAATACAGTAGGTTTCATCTAAGTTGAAACGTTTGATTTGCAACTTATACAAAGTATCTTTTCTTCAATCCCATTTACAAAAATACGTATTTCTAACTCAAACTAATTGGGAATTATTGTGTACTAATGGTGGCGAAACCTATGAGACAAAATTTATGCTTTGGAAAGAGTGGATTAGGTAATTATCTAGCAAGATATAACAGCCAACTTCTTCAGAAGGTGTCTGAGTGCGTTAAAAAAGAGAGTTGCTTCCAAAAAGGTTGACTGCATGCTAACTTTCCAATAGAACCTTTCGACGAGGTCAGTTAAATAAAGTGGTACATTACCTTTCGACCTGACGAAAGAGGCTAAGAAAGCAAAACAGAAGTTGCCGCCTTAATCCCTTTTGAAGGGGTAGAAAAGTAAATTAATGGGACAATTTCTTTATTCGTATAGCACAAAGCTTCTTGGTGAAGTAAATAAAAGTTTTCTTCCTCCCCAAACCCGATTTCCACTTGGAAATGCAAAAAATGGGTAAGCAAATGGATTTAAATGCAAATCACCTGTTTAAAAATCATTAAGATGGAAATTCAAATTTGCTAAAAGTAACTATAACAATTAAATCCGAGTCGGGGAAAACCAAAATGAAAATTAACAAGAAATCAGATCGAATCATGGTAGGAAACAAAAGTACAGATTTCTTCAAAATGAATAGAAACTTAAACCACATCATTGGATCCAAAACAATGATATAGATCAGAGATAAAAAGTTTTAAAGATTGAAATCCATAATGAAGTAAAAGTTTTGGAAGGAAAAACAAAAAAAAAGACTTTCGGTAACTTGAGTTCTTATTGATAAAGATTATTTGAGGATTTGAGAACTCTGATTTTTGCTCTTAGATGATTTTAATTGCAAGTTATTGAAAGAGACGTAAAGGAAATCGTGATTTATGAGAAAAAGTCAGTAAGGAAATCAGACCGCCTGATTGAATTTGAATGAATGTCCCTGATTCATGCGGGAATACGAAAAGGTGGGAAATTTTGAAGATTTTGAGAATATTTACTTGAAAAGTCAAAGGAATTCCTTCGCGGGGCCAATATTACCGCCAAATATACTTTTGACCTTGTCGAAACCCTATTGAAAAGAAGACAAAGAAGAACAAGAGAAAGAAGCTCCAGCAAGACATTTCGAAGGAGTCGAAGGGACGCACAGCCAAAGACTAGAAGCATCACAACCTTCCGAAGGGTTTGTAATGGTCGAAAGCACCCTTCTGCTTCAAGAGATCCCTATTCAAAGTAGGTACTTTTGCATGCATTAAGGCCTTTTGATTGAGTTAAAGCAACATCTTTTGAAGAAAAGGAACGAAAACCCTTTATATGCACGCCATACCATTCAAAACCAATGGTTTCGCCTTCACTCAAACCACTTAGAAACATACCTTAGATGGTCAACCCATTCAAAAGCAAAACCAAGTCTTTTGAACCGGTCGAAGCCTTTAACATCTAAGAAAGGTTCTACATAAGTTCACAAGCATAGGTTCGGAAGTTGTTAACGGTGTTGAAACCGTCAGTAATTCAATACCTTTGGAACGCCTAGAAACTACCTTTTGATAGAGTCAAATACTCCCACCTTCAGTCCTTGTGACAACAAAGCAACGTAAATAAGAGAAGGCGCAACTACCCCTTTCGATAAAGACGGAGGCATTCAAAACCATTTGAAAGTATTGCAGAGGGGTGCGCAAGGGTCGAAGGTGTCAAAAGGTGTTTGAAGCCACTTCTCGAACAATTCGAAAGCATTGGGTCAAAAGGTGCCAACCCGCATCTATAAATAAGACCCAACGGATCTTTTTTAGGGGATCCGAATTGGCTCATTTCAAACTTTTATTTTCTTAAATATGCAAAGTAATAAACCCTAATTTGTAAATAAAATTTGTGATAATTTTTCAGCACATCATATTTGGATTAATAAAAAAGGAAGATTTTAATATTTCTAATTATACCATTATTTGATAGTCTTTTACTAGCTTTAACTGCATTTTTAGGTTTCGTCTTTACTCAAAGCTCCTTTCGAGTCAGTCGGAACTCCAGACTCTCAAGTAATTCAAGTCTATAATTGTAGCCCATCATTCTCTATACACTTACCTTCTATTGAGTTGAAACCTTAACCTAAGCTGGTCTACTTTAGATTCCAAAATTAAACCTAAGCAACTAACTAGCCTAGCTTTCGACAAAGTCAAATCCCTCCAAGATGAACCTATCCCTTTAATCCTTAAGGCCATTCCTCTAACGTTCGACAACTATTTCGGAAGGAAGTTTTTGAAGGAACAATCAAACTACTTTAATCGACTAGAAAGTCAAAAAGAAATGGAGTTTAAGTGTTTCGATTGGGTCGAAAGGTCAATAAGAAAAAGTTTACACAAAATAGACCTATTCGAAAGGTTAAATCATTGGCAATACCCACATCCTATCTTCCTCAACTTAATTAAGAGACGTCAGAAGGGATTAACCTTGTGACGACTCGGAATTTTCTAGCAAATTTAATAATCTGCATCAAATATTAAATTGATTTGATAATAAAATTTGAATTGATACTTTTCTTTTAATAAATATTCAATTGGTAAATTTTATCTGTTAAAATTAATTGTTTGTTTTCTATTTATATATGTATATATTTGTATACATTGTAAATAGTTGAGATTTTGTTTTAAAATTTAACTAATAAAATATGTTTAAATACATATATATATTCTAGTGAATTAGAAATTGTGTTTTATTTAATATAAACATTTCAAAGCTAAATAAATAAATAAATACAGGATTTTCAATACATAAGTAAATGTTTAAATAGTTCAAGACTCATTTTAACTTAAGTTTAAATTTTAATTTATTAACAAAAAGAATTGTTTACTTTTCTTTTTAGTATAGCTTGATTAAAATATGAATTTAAAATGATATATGAGTTTTAACATACATTAATAAAATATGTAGTTTAAAATATAAAGATAATTTATTCTATCTATCTTTTCAAAGTGATCAAATGTTTATAAAAGAAATAAAATTAAAATATGTATATAGAAATATAAGCCTATAAAATAAATTGGTTAAATTATATTAGCATAATAACTATAAAGTTCAATTTGTTTTCAAAACAACAAACATAGGAATAAAATAAAATATACATAAAGCTATAAATTAGAAGTTAACATACTATATGTAATAAGTTAAATAGAAGTAAACATATAGAATACATTCATAGATTAAAGCTAAGTATAGATACATCTCAAATTTACAGTAACTAGTCAACAATTAAAACTAGAAACAAAATCATTTTTTTTAAAGTTTGTAAACTATCAAAAAATGAAACTGCAGTACATACATATATGTATATGTTTAAAGCATCAAGATAAAATATCTTTGTTTTGTTGTACAAACATCATAATACTATAACCTGTAGATGCAAGTATGTATATTAACTTATCTTCATGTCAGTTGAGTGTATCTGGAAAGCAAGATAAAACAAAATAAAATATATATGTATATGTTTCAAGCTTCAAGGCCACTTGTGTGATTGTTTAAAACAGAACGAAGATATTAATATATATGTGTGCAGGCCAAACTAGGTAAGATAAAATAAAGACAATAACAAAATAAACAACTGTATATATATATATGTGAAGCTTGCTTAGGAAGACATCATTAAATATCTTAAGCTAACAAACAAAAACTAATTAATGAAAAAAAAAGTCTTTTAGTACATAATTGTATTCATATCAGCCACCATTAATAAAATATCTCTGGAAACATGTGTACAAACAAAGATTTTATGCACATATTTGTTTCAGATTGTTGAAACATAATCATATACCCTATCTTCTTATTTTTCTATAAAGCAGTTTCATTTTTATTCAATTCGAATTAATTAAAAAGTAAAGTAAACTTCATTTCAAACTCAAACAAATAAAGCTTCAGTGTAAACAACCACTTAAAATCAATTAATACTGAGAATCACAAGAGAGTTCAACCTGAAAATTGGAAGCTTGAAGCAAAGCAAAAGTGAAGTTTCAGCTGTTTTCATGCCTGCTTCAATAAAGTACCTCTGTTCTTCCATATATCAGTGAGTAACACTTTTATAACTTTCTTAGGATTTAAATCTGTTGCAAGCTAAATTTTTTGAATGCTTAACATGATTGTGTGCATCTATACATCTTCCTTTCTCTGGTAAACTGTAAAATAAATTTCTACAGACTGAATTCTCTTGGAGTAACATTTTTCTTATTTGTTTTATTCGACATAACTTAAGTTAAAATGGTGGTATGTGCTTTCTGTGATGATATGTAAGGTAAGCATACAAGTACATGTTGCAGTGAATCACCTAAATGTAGATATATACATGTACTGTGCATTACTGTAAAATTTAGAAACTCTATTCAATTTTTCATGGCCAAACTTTGTTCAAAAATTTATTTGATCTTGTTCAATCCATGTTAAACCTTAAGCCTTGAATGAAATATATTCGTTACACTATAAATTTGTGTTTAAAATTTTGTTATAAGTAATTAAACCTGTGTTGTCACTGGAAAGAGCTAAAGCACATAACAATCTTCAAACAGGAAAAATTTCAAGTTTAATGAATTACAAATGCATGAATATAAACTGAATTCATATGCAAAAATATAATTTTTAAGGTAAGTTTTGGAATTTTTAATGGTGTTTTAGGAGAGCAGTTAGTGTTTTAGTGTTTGGGGTATTTAGGTTTGCCATGGTCGATCAAGTGGATATGGGGGGTTGAGCTTCGGTCTGGAGGTAGAGGACTGTGCCGTGGTGCTAGGAAAAATAGGGGATGGTGGCGCAAATGGTGGTGGAAGCGTCGGTGGGGGTTTCAAGTTTTGAAACCTAATTTCATTGCACTTGGAGTTTGGGATCACCGCGGCTAGCATAGGCGACCGAGTATCGCGTGTTTTTGCAGGGAGGTAGGGGAGAGATGGTCGAAGGAGTAGCCGGAGTTTGGTGGCCTCCGGTGGTGGGACCGCCGCGTGCGTGCCGTTGACAGGTATGGAGGGGTGTGTGGTGTTGTTGTTTTTCAGGTTTTGTTTTTTTCCTCCTATAGTTTTTTCGCGCATGAAGAACTCCAAGCAGCTTGAGTTTTTTCTCGGGAGAGTCTCGCGTGTTACTCGAAGCAAATGCAGGGGGGCTTGGGTAGTATGTGTTCTGTGTGTTGTTTTTTATTTATTTTCAACCTGTAACAGTTTTTTAAAACAGACTTGAAATTTTGTTTCAAATTTAAAACAAAGCCAAACCCAGTTTTAAAACAAGTTTTAAATACTGAGTTTAAGTCAGTTTTGAAATAGGGTTGGTAATAATAAAGTTCTATAATTTAAATAATTTTAATAACTAAAAAGTGCTTAATGTTTTAAGTACATTCAAGAGAGTTGGATAAGGAAAAAAAAATTGAAATCCAGAGATTGGATTTGAGATTCTAGATTTGTAATAAAATAAAGTTTTATAATTAGTGATAAAACTTTATTAAGAATAAATTGTTTTTTTTAATTAGAAAGTAAATTTAAATAAATGTTTAAACATATTGGAAATGAGGATTTAAATCAATTATAAGAACAATTTACTTTAATTCATGAAGTTTTGGAATTTTATATGTTTTAACCTTTAAGTTAATTAGGCAAGAATACTTAACGATGAATATTAGTTAATTTAGTAATTATAAGTTTAAAGGTAGTAATTAAAGTTAATTAATGAATTAATTAACTAATATGAGATTAAGAACCATAAATTAGATATTTATTTAAATTAATAAATTTTCATGATGAGTAATATAAGTTAATTATTTTAGAAGGAAATAATTAAATAAGTGTTAATGAAGATCATTAACAAGATTATTTATAATTAATTAAAGTAATTGATTTTTAATAAATTAATTGGATTAATTAATACAATAATAATCATTGTAATAGTTTAAATGTGAATTATTTATTTGAAAAGTAATTAAGAAATTAATTACTTATTTACTGAGTAAATTGATTTGATTGGAGTTAATTAATTTTAATTAACTGATATTTTGGAATTAAATTACTTAGAAAAGTAATTGAAGGATAATTAGGGGATGTAATTAATTGGGTGATGTTGTTAATGGAAGTAATTGTGAATATAATTACTTAAAATTAATCAGGGGATTAATTAAGAGTGTTATTGAGAAGTAATTAATTTATGAATGATTAATTACTGTATATATTAATCAAGAGGATTAATATTTGTAATTTGAAGATGTGTATTCTTAATATAATTAACAAATGAAATGTAATTAGAAATCATTAATTAAAATAATTAACGATGGGAATTAGAGAAATTGATTTATTTGAGAATAATAAATCAACAAGATAATTAAATGGAAATAAATCGATATAAATGTAATTAATGGATTTATTCAAGATTAATTTCTGTAAATAAATTAAAGGAAATTTCTGGAATGCAGTAAAGGATATTTAAATCAAAGATGATTAATTTGAATATATAAGTAATTGATGATTTGGTATGTGTAACTACTTAGTGTAATTAATGGAGCATAATTACTCAGAATAGTAATTGGATGATCATTACTTGATGAAGTTAATACAAGATGATCTGTAAGTAATGTAATGTGAGTAATTTCTTTTGTAATAAATCAAAGGGATTAATTTATGGGAATAATTAATCATGGAATGATTAATTTGTTAATAAGTAATTTAATATAAATAGAAGATCATTAATTAATATAATTAATGATGTAATTAAGAATTGTTAATTAAGGAATCATAAATTAAGGAGGTAATTAAATGTTAACCTATTATGAATGATTTAAGATAATTCATTTGAGAATTAATTTAAAACTAATTTTTTTTTGTAATTAGAGAATGATTAATGTAACGACCCGTATTTTACGTGTCGATATATCGTAGAATTATTAGGTCGTTAGTTTTGTTTATGTCATCCATAGCTTAAGTCGTATGGAAGTTAACTCGTGTAGAGATTAACTCGGTGGGAAAGCTTAGGTCGGTATTCATGAGTCGTAGACGACCTAAGGGGATACGAGTTAAGGAATAGGTTGTTAGCGAGTTGGTAATTGGAGTAGGTTAATATGTTGCGACCTAAGATAACTAACGAGCTAACGGGTTAAGAACCGGGCGAGTTAAGAAGTTAACGAGTTAGTGGGGTTCTTAAGTCGTAGACGACCTATAGAAATTATTCGAGTTAGCATGCTAGCGAGTCAAGAGAGGCAGCGACTTACGAGTTAGTAGTGTAGCGGGTTAGCAAGTTACGACTTAAGATGGTTACACGAGTTACGAGTTAACGGGTGACGACCTATATGTTGCAGCGACCTTAAGGAGTTAGGTCGTAGACGAGTTAAGGCCTGATAGTTAGGTCGTTTGGAGGGTAGGACGTGTTATAGTTTAGGTCGGCCGAGCGACCTATAGGGATTAGCGACTTAAGGTTTTAGTACGACCTAAATAGGTGAGCGACTTATAGGTATTGAGCGACCTAAGGGTTGGACCAACCTAAGGTAGTTAGCGACCTAGGGCAGAGCGACCTAGGAGATGATGGCTTGGGGTCATTCTAGTTAGGTCTTGAGCGACCTATGTTTGATACCGTGTAGTAGTTAGGTCGCAGGAAGGTGTTAGTGTTAGGTCGGCAACCAGTTAAGTCGCTAGGTCGCACGAGTCGTAGGTCGTTGAAGATTAGGCAATAGCGTTAGGTCGCTAAGTTGGTTGTGTCGATAGGTCCTTTGGTCGGGGATAGTAGATAGGTCGTAGGTCGAGATGTTTTTAGGTCGTGAGCGACCTAATACCGTGCGACCTAAAAAATCAGCCTATAAATAGAGGCGCCTATCTCACTATTTTGGCACCGGTTTTTGAAGCAACGAAGTGCTGCCATTTTGAGAGCTCGACTACAACATTTCTTCACTTCTTTTCTCTACTCTAATCTTGTGCTAACATCCATCCAAGATCGAAGATCAAGATGGAAGATCCAAGAGCCAAAGTTGAAGATCTTCATCCAACGAAGTGAGATTTCATCGTTTCAAGCGGGATTTCGACAAATCAAGCTTGAATCTTTGCTATCCAGATCTGAAGCGTATTGCTTTTGGGTTGTTTTGGAGATTCGGTGAGTGGTGGTTGTCTCTCACGCGGACCCAAAGGAGTATATTGGTTTGGTGGTTTTTTGGAGTGTTGTAGATAGCGATTTTATGCATTTTTCTTTAGATCCAAGTGTAGATCCATTACTTATGAAGATGTTTACTTATGCAAGTTCATTCACCAAGTTGTAGAGACAAAACCAATGATTTATATTTGTTAGATCTATGCTAAAAACCCATGATTCATGCATGTTAGATCTATGCTAATTTATTTACGAAATTGCCATTGTAGTTATAAATGCCTATTTAGACCATGTTTGATTATTTGATTGCTTAAACTAATGATTGATTTGATTGATTGCTATGTATGTTAGTTGATTGATAGTTAGATCTAGACAGGATGGTCAATGGTGATTCAAAAGCCAAGAGAAAGGCTCTTGAATTGGAAAAGCTGCTGTTGGCATATGAAGCGGATGTGGAAGCTCATATGGATGGATTTGATAGGATGAAGTTTTGCTATGATTAGAGGAAGTAGAACATGATATCGAGATGGGACTTCGCTATAATGCGTTGGAGCAAAGCATGATGTGAGATAGTCTTGGACAGGGATCATTCCAAGCATATTGATAACTCGAGGGATGGTTCGAGTTGGTTGATAATGGATTGCTCGAGAGGAAGCTTGGGCTAGTATGAGAGTAGTCGTCGAGGAGGATGACTAGGAGGCTTGGACTTCATCTTTGTTGAAGGTTCTAGTAAACTCAAAGAAAGAGTACATGGGGAGCCCAAAACGACTACAGGCAGGTGGTCAGGACACCCAAAAGACTACAGGCAGGTGGTCGAGTACTCTGGGTAGAGTAGGTGAGTCCTAGGCACGGGTCACGATGACGTGCGGAGTTTGTCTAGAACCGGGGTTACCATTAACCCTTGACTTACGGCTAAAAGAATGTGCCGGTCATTCAATTAACGGTGGTATCGAAGCAAAGATAACAGTGATAGCCAGAGTCATGGATGTATGGTTGTATCATCATTCGGCCTCAAGAGCGGTGTTTTCTGGGTGCTTATCTGATCTTGGTTTAGGCCTTGGGGGTTTGTATTTAGAAAACATCGACCTTGACTCGAGTGATTATTGCTTTACTTTAATTATCTGTGTTGCTATGCTTGCTTCTCCTTAGGGTGTGTCCGAGGGCTATCACTGTAGAAAGTGGTGGAGTGGGATGGTTGGGTTCCTATTCCTTTTTATCCTTTATGCTCTTTTGGTATGTTTGATAGCTGATTTACTGCTCACTAGGACTTTGTCTGACTCAAGGTTTTATGTCTCCTCTTATTACCTTGGGCTGTTCATCCATGTTGGGATAGGCAGACTAGGTAACAGGTGACAGGTGCTGTTCTTGGAGATTTACGCTGATGATGATGAAGACGAGCTGGAGGCTTTTGCATATTATTTTCTTATTATATGTACTGGGTGTTCCACTGCTGTATTTGTTTTGAGTGCTTTGTAGTGAGGCTTGATGTATTGACTTTCAGATGCTTGTATCAAACTTATATGAAGTATATATGATGGTTTTCTGTTATGGAGCTTCACTATATATTTCTCTATTGTATTTTGTTCATGCGCTGTGAGTTATACGATAGAGTTTGATGTTTTTACCTTACCCTGACAATCGTCCATGGCTGCCTGGCACACTTTCAGCGCACTATTTCCTTGTTTCGGTGCAGGAGTCATGGGCGGTCGTCACATTTGGTATCAGAGCTTTGGTTAATCGATTTTAGCCAACGCTCGTTGAAGTAACTACGTATGAGAGACGTAATTGTATTTTGATGGATGATTACTATATATATTATAGTAGCTTAGAAGGATTTGAACTCCTTGTGCAGTTGTTTATCAAAGGTGTTCTAATCATTCCTTTTTGTAGATATTAAGGATGAGTCGAAGAGGGAGACCACCTGCCAGGGAAGGTCGTGCTGCTGGTGGAGTTGCTGATTATGGAGCTATGTTCGAAGCGATGATGACTTCGATCATGAGAAGGATACCAACTCCAGGGTCAGCGGTAGATGTTGGAATTCAAGTTCAAGCTCCAAAGCCAGTGGATTTTGCTAAGTTGTGCAAGGATTATACTGCTCTTGGAGGAAAGGTTTTCTTGGGGACAGAATCTACTATTGAAGTCCAGAGATGGATAGATGCTTGTAGAAGGATCTTTGGTGACTTGGGAATTGATGATGCAACTAAAAGGAAGCTTGCATCAAGGCAGCTTCAAGGAAGGGCTTCTGATTGGTGGAACTCTATCACCATTGATACTCCAGAGGAAGAAATTACTTGGGTGCAATTCCAAGCTAGATTTGAAGCTAAGTTCATTTCTACGGCTCAGAAGTCTGTCTTGTTTAAGAAGTTTGTGGAGCTCAAGCAAGGTGGAAGATCAGTTCTTGAGTATGTTTCTGAGTTTGAAGCTTTGTCCAAGTATGCTCGGTCTTATATTGAATCTTCTTATCAGAAGAATGAGAAGTTTGTGACAGGCTTGGACAGTTATCTTGGAAGGCAGTTGGTGGATCATCTGGACGATCCATTTGAGAAGCTAGTGGAGAAAGCTCTCAGGCATGAGAGTTTGTTCCCTAAGGAAGGATCTGTTGTTGCTGTGACCAAGGAGGAGTCTAAACCGCAAGAGGGTGGAAACAAGAAGAGGAAACATCAACAGCAGAAGGGTAAGAATGGCCAGAAGAAGCCGAAGGGCGAAGTGACCTGCTACAATTGTCAGCAGAAAGGCCATCTCTTCAGGGATTGCAAAAATCCTAAGGTGCCGGGGAAGTGTTACAACTGCGACAAGCTGGGACATATTAAGAAGGATTGCCCAGAACCAAGGAAGGATAGGCAGATTGTGAAAGCTTATGCTTTGGGGGCTGTTCCATCATTTTCGAAAGCTCCTACTGCTGAAGAGAAGGGGAAGAGTGTGGTGGTTCAAGGTACTCTTTTCGTTTGTGGTGTTCCAGTTAGAGTGTTGTTTGATACTGGGGCGTCGCATTCCTTTGTTTGTAATGAGTTGGTGGACCGGTTGGGTTTGGAACCGGATATTGTTGATAGACCATTGGTTGTGACCAATCCAGTTGGGGGTTCGTCTTGTTTGTGTATGCTATGCCGTGGTCTAGTTGTATCGAGTCATGATTGCTCTTTTGTTTGTGATTGTTTTGTTCTGAACTTTGCGGGGTTCAGAATTATTTTGGGTATGGATTGGCTTAGGAAGTATGCGGCAAAGGTTGATTGTGAGAGATTGGAGGTGACAGTCGAGAATGTGGAGGGGCGAAAGGTTGTGATACGATGTAAGCATGAAGAAGGCGTCTTCATGAGCTTCATGTATTCGCTGGTTGTTCCACGGGATGGACTGTCATCGGTGCCAATCGTGAATGGATTCGGGGATGTCTTTGATGAAGTCAAAGGGTTACCGCCACATAGGGAGATCGAGTTTCGTATCGATCTAGTTGAGGAAGCCAGACCCGTTGTGATGCCGCTTAGGCGGATGGCGCCTAGGGAATAGCAAGAGTTGAAGGTGCAAGTTGATGACCTTTTACGGAAATGATTCATTCGGCGTAGTGTGTCCGAATGGGGTGCACCAGTTGTGTTCGCAACCAAAGCGGATGGATCGTTGAGGTTGTGTGTCGATTATCATGAGCTGAATAAGGTGACTAAGAAGAACAAGTATCCATTGCCGAGAATAGATGACTTGTTTGATCAGCTTCACGAAGCTAAGGTGTTTTCTCAGATGGATTTGGCAACGGGATTTCACCAGTTGAGAGTGGCGAAGGATAGTGTGCCGAAGACTGCTTTCAGGACACCATCCCGTTTCTATGAGTGGCTGGTAATGCCGTTTGGATTGACTAATGCACCAGCATATTTTGTGGATCTTATGAATAGAGTGTTCAGGGATCAGTTGAACAAGTTTGTACTTGTGTTCGTGGATGATATTCTGATTTATTCCAGAACTGAAGAAGAGCACAAGAAACATTTGCAGATTATTTTGGAAATCTTGCGAAAACATCAGCTGAAGGCTAAGTTTTCGAAGTGTCACTTCTGGAAGAGTGAAGTGAGATTCTTAGGCCATGTTATTTCTGGAAATGGAATAGCGGTTGATCCCGCTAAGGTGGCAGCAATCCAGGATTGGGTTAGACCTAAGAATGCATCTGATGTGAGAAGTTTTCTTGGATTAGCAGGATATTATCGTCGGTTTATTAAAGACTTCTCCAAGATAGCTGCACCATTAACAGGATTGACGAAAAAGAATCAGGTATTCAGTTGGGATGCTAAGTGTGAGCAAGCTTTTGGAATCCTGAAAGAGCGACCGACGAGTGCTCCTGTTTTGACTATTCCAAGTGGGAATGATGAGATGGTGGTTTACACCGATGCATGTGGTATTGGACTTGGAGCAGTGCTAATGCAGAAGAATAAAGTTGTTGCGTATGCAAGTCGACAACTGAAGCCGCATGAAAGGAATTACCTGACTCATGATTTGGAGTTGGCGGCGATTGTGTTTGCCCTGAAGATGTGGAGACATTACCTATTGGGAGTTCGATTCGAGTTGTTTACAGATCATAAGTCGTTGAAGTATCTTTTCTTCCAAAAGGATTTGAATCTTCGACAGCAACGATGGCTAGAGTTTTTAGCATCATATGATTTTGGTATAGCTTATACTCCGGGAAAAGGTAACGCAGTAGCTGATGCGTTGAGTCGAAGATATGCAGGATTGGGAGCCATGTTTTCGGAATGGAAGAGTCTCGAGTATTTAGCTGGATTTGATTTCAGGCCTAGATGTGAGTTGGAACCTAAGATGTTGGCAAACTTATCTATAAGACTTACTCTTGTGGAAAGAATTGGCGAGAGCCAAAAACGAGATGATAAGATTGTCAAGATTATCGGTGATCTGGAATCTGGACTGGAACCAGAGAAGGATAAAGGATTCGAAGTCGATCGAGAGGGTTGGCTTCGGAAGCAAGGAAGACTAGTTGTTCCCGATATAAATGAATTGAGAGATGAAGTTCTGAGGGAAAGTCATCACTCAAAGTTGACAATTCATCCAGGAGGAAATAAGATGTATTGGGACATGAAGAGAACTCCTACTGGGAAGGTATGAAGAAGGATGTTGGGAATTTTATTTCCAAATGCATTAACTGCCAGTTGGTTAAATCAGAGCAGAAGAAGCCCAGTGGATTGCTTCAGCCATTAGAAGTTCCTACATGGAAGTGGGAGCAAGTGTCGATGGATTTTATCGATGGGTTTCCTAGAACAAGAGCAGGAAATGAAGGAATTTGGGTTATAGTAGATCGTTTGACTAAGAGTGCAAGATTTATTCCTGTTCGATCTACTAGGACTGCATCGAAGTTGGCTGAGTTGTATGTTAAGTGGATAGTTCGATTCCATGGTATTCCGAAGAGTACAGTGAGCGATCGAGACCCAATGTTCACTAGTGGATTTTGGAAGAGCTTTCAGGAAGTTTTGGGAACCGAGTTGTGTTTGATTAAAGCATATCATCCCCAAACAGATGGTCAGACTGAGAGAGTCAACAGAGTTTTGGAAGATCTCCTTAGGGCATGTGTTTTGGATTTCGGAGGATCATGGGAAGATCATCTTCATCTGGTGGAATTTGCGTATAATAACAGTTACCAGTCAAGCATTTGTATGGCACCGTATGAAGCGCTGTATGGAAGACCGTGTAACTCTCCGACATGTTGGTTGGAAACTGGAGAAAAGCTAATACTTGGGCCAGAGATGATTCGTCAGACTATGGATTGTATAGAGATCATTCGGCAACGAATGAAGGCAGCCCAAGACCGCCAGAAAAGTTATGCTGATAAGCGTCGTAAGGATTTGGAATTCGACGTAGGTGCTATGGTTTTAGTGAAGATTTCTTCAATGAAGAATGTTGTCCGATTCTGGAAGAAAGGGAAATCGACTCCGAGATTTGTTGGACCATTCCCGATCATCGCGCGAATTGGAAAGCTCGCTTATAGATTGGAGTTACCGGAAAAGATGGCGGGTGTGCACAATGTTTTTCATGTATCTTATCTACGAAAGTATGTGCACGACTCGAATACAGTAGTTTCTGCTGATAGCTATGAAGATTTAGAGGTTGATCCAGTTGTTAGAAGACCTCGTAAACCGCTTCGTGTTGTTGAAACCGACACGAAACAGCTTAGGAGGAAGAAGATTACGTTGCTCAAGATACAATGGAGTGATGATGTTAACGACTGTACATGGGAAGAGGAAGAGAGGATGAAGGCAGCTCATCCTGAACTCTTCAAGGTATAGCCCTAAGGTGTCGTGACATCTCATTAATTTGTAACTTGATCCGATCTTAGAATTCTGCATGCTAGGCTAGAATTGGATGCATGGTTTGTTGATTGCTATGGATGGTAGGCATGCAGAATAGTTTTGGTTGCTCTTGTTTGTTTGGAATTTCGGGGGCGAAATTCCTAAGGAGGAGAGAATGTAACGACCCGTATTTTACGTGTCGATATATCGTAGAATTATTAGGTCGTTAGTTTTGTTTATGTCATCCATAGCTTAAGTCGTATGGAAGTTAACTCGTGTAGAGATTAACTCGGTGGGAAAGCTTAGGTCGGTATTCATGAGTCGTAGACGACCTAAGGGGATACGAGTTAAGGAATAGGTTGTTAGCGAGTTGGTAATTGGAGTAGGTTAATATGTTGCGACCTAAGATAGCTAACGAGCTAACGGGTTAAGAACTGGGCGAGTTAAGAAGTTAACGAGTTAGTGGGGTTCTTAAGTCGTAGACGACCTATGGGTTAGGAGGTAACGACCTATAGAAATTATTCAAGTTAGCATGCTAGCGAGTCAAGAGAGGCAGCGACTTACGAGTTAGTAGTGTAGCGGGTTAGCAAGTTACGACTTCAGATGGTTACACGAGTTACGAGTTAACGGGTTACGACCTATATGTTGCAGCGGCCTTAAGGAGTTAGGTCATAGACGAGTTAAGGCCTGATAGTTAGGTCGTTTGGAGGGTAGGACGTGTTATAGTTTAGGTCGGCCGAGCGACCTATAGGGATTAGCGACTTAAGGTTTTAGTACGACCTAAATAGGTGAGCGACTTATAGGTATTGAGCGACCTAAGGGTTGGACCAACCTAAGGTAGTTAGCGACCTAGGGCAGAGCGACCTAGGAGATGATGGCTTGGGGTCATTCTAGTTAGGTCTTGAGCGACCTATGTTTGATACCGTGTAGTAGTTAGGTCGCAGGAAGGTGCTAGTGTTAGGTCGGCAACCAGTTAAGTCGCTAGGTCGCATGAGTCGTAGGTCGTTGAAGCTTAGGCAATAGTGTTAGGTCGCTAAGTTGGTTGTGTCGATAGGTCCTTAGGTCGGGGATAGTAGATAGGTCGTAGGTCGAGATGTTTTTAGGTCGTGAGCGACCTAATACCGTGCGACCTAAAAAATCAGCCTATAAATAGAGGCGCCTATCTCACTATTTTGGCATCGGTTTTTGAAGCAACGAAGTGCTGCCATTTTGAGAGCTCGACTACAACATTTCTTCACTTCTTTTCTCTACTCTAATCTTGTGCTAACATCCATCCAAGATCGAAGATCAAGATGGAAGATCCAAGAGCCAAAGTTGAAGATCTTCATCCAACGAAGTGAGATTTCATCGTTTCAAGCGGGATTTCGACAAATCAAGCTTGAATCTTTGCTGTCCAGATCTGAAGCGTATTGCTTTTGGGTTGTTTTGGAGATTCGGTGAGTGGTGGTTGTCTCTCACGCGGACCAAAAGGAGTATATTGGTTTGGTGGTTTGTTGGAGTGTTGTAGATAGCGATTTTATGCATTTTTCTTTAGATCCAAGTGTAGATCCATTACTTATGAAGATGTTTACTTATGCAAGTTCATTCATCAAGTTGTAGAGACAAAACACATGATTTATATTTGTTAGATCTATGTTAAAAACCCATGATTCATGCATGTTAGATCTATGCTAATTTATTTACGAAATTGCCATTGTAGTTATAAATGCCTATTTAGACCATGTTTGATTATTTGATTGCTTAAACTAATGATTGATTTGATTGATTGCTATGTATGTTAGTTGATTGATAGTTAGATCTAGACAGGATGGTCAATGGTGATTCAAAAGCCAAGAGAAAGGCTCTTGAATTGAAAAAGCTGCTGTTGGCATATGAAGCGGATGTGGAAGCTCATATGGATGGATTTGATAGGATGAAGTTTTGCTATGGTTAGAGGAAGCAGAACATGATATCGAGATGGGACTTCGCTATGATGCGTTGGAGCAAAGCATGATGTGAGATAGTCTTGGACAGGGATCATTCCAAGCATATTGATAACTCGAGGGATGGTTCGAGTTGGTGGATAATGGATTGCTCGAGAGGAAGCTTGGGCTAGTATGAGAGCATTCGTCGAGGAGGATGACTAGGAGGCTTGGACTTCATCGTTGTTGAAGGTTCTAGTAAACTCAAAGCAAGAGTAGGGGCGCCCAAAACGACTACAGACAGGTGGTCGGGACACCCAAAAGACTACAGGCAGGTGGTCGAGTACTCTTGGTAGAGTAGGCGAGTCCTAGGCACGGGTCACGATGACGTGCGGAGTTTGTCTAGAACCGGGGTTACCATTAACCCTTGACTTACGGCTGAAAGAATGTGCCGGTCATTCTATTAACGGTGGTATCGAAGCAAAGATAACAGTGATAGCCAGAGTCATGGATGTATGGTTGTATCATCATTCGGCCTCAAGAGCGGTGTTTTCTGGGTGCTTATCTGATCTTTGTTTAGGCCTTGGGGGTTTGTATTTAGAAAACATCGACCTTGACTCGAGTGATTATTGCTTTACTTTAATTATCTGTGTTGCTATGCTTGCTTCTCCTTAGGGTGTGTCCGAGGGCTATCACTGTAGAAAGTGGTGGAGTGGGATGGTTGGGTTCCTATTCCTTTTTATCCTTTATGCTCTTTTGGTATGTTTGATAGCTGGTTTACTGCTCACTAGGACTTTGTCTGACTCAAGGTTTTATGTCTCCTCTTATTACCTTGGGCTGTTCATCCATGTTGGGATGGGCAGACTAGGTAACAGGTGACAGGTGCTGTTCTTGGAGATTTACACTGATGATGATGAAGACGAGCTGGAGGCTTTTGCATATTATTTTCTTATTATATGTACTGGGTGTTCCACTGCTGTATTTGTTTTGAGTGCTTTGTAGTGAGGCTTGATGTATTGACTTTCAGATGCTTGTATCAAACTTATATGAAGTCTATATGATGGTTTTCTGTTATGGAGCTTCACTATATATTTCTCTATTGTATTTTGTTCATGCGCTGTGAGTTATACGATAGAGTTTGATGTTTTTACCTTACCCTGACAATCGTCCATGGATGCCTGGCACACTTTCAGCGCACTATTTCCTTGTTTCGGTGCAGGAGTCATGGGCGGTCGTCACAATTAATTAATTTAATTAATGATGTGAGAGCAGGATTTATGGAATGAGTAATTAATTTAATTTATTTTAAATTAAATAAAATGGAAGTAGTTAATTTAATTCATTTTAAATTAATTATAGCTTGTGATTCATAAATCATTACTGATGGATGATATTGATATTTCATTGTTTGATGGTGATCTCAGAAATGAGTTGGATAATGTCTATGTGATATGAGATGCTTGGTTTAAGTATGATAATGTTTAATTATCTTTTTGGATGATGATATTAATTATCTGTTTATGATGATGATGTGATTATCTATTATGAGATGTGAATTATCCATCTGTGCATATTGATGATATTGAATTCACAGTTAAGACTAAATAGACAACTTGGCCTTAAAAGACACGCTTTGGATTTCGATGAGACCGGGATCGGTTTTCCGTATTAGGAATATTCGAAAACCACATCGATTCCAAATTAACGATAGGTCGTGAATCTAAAGTGAAGATGAAGACTCAGAATGCAAGGGTTATCGTCGTTAACTCTGAGGGTGATTCCAAAATGAGTGTAACGAGATAATGCCTTCGGTTTCGTTCGAACCCGGAACGAACTTGCATGGATTGAATGCTTTCAACACATCGTCAGGCGGATGTTGAGCATTCTAAGAAATATGTTCTATAAAGGTAATCGTAACCTCAAGCGTCATCAACCGAAAATGGCTAAAACAGGGGAGGTGCAGCAAGGTTAGGTGGGTCATGCCCAAGCAGAACAAGGATATTCTCCTGTCTAGATGTCCCTTTTTATTCGGCTTAGTGGGCAGTTGGTCTGCAGCCAACTGCGGGGTTTATCTTGTTCGGGACTGTTCAGTAAGGAATGGTTCCGGCCTTGTGTTGTAGGGGATGAAGGGAGTAATCCTCGGTATGTTGATCTAGGCCACGTACTGTGACGGGCGGTACCCCAGTAGCCCTGCCATTGTATGGAATCCAAAATCCAATAAGTGCCAACGGTTTTGATTGTATTAGCCACTTTTGTGGCTAATAGCTAGAATTTAATAAATGTAACAATTTCGGCTATTTTCTATTTACTTGAAAACCCTAGACCTATTATAATATCACTGGATATCCTATCAAATGTTTTGGTTAGCGTAAGGTAAAAACTTTTCCATGTTTATGTGTGGGAAGTCTTACGTGATACCTTTTGTTTTCAAAGGATTTTTCAAAATTAAGCAACTTTAACTTGTTACTCATACCAGACCCATGTCTGACCCGAAGTTTATTTTTGTTTTTCATAAACTCTCGGGTACCCAAATTTTTACGGGTAGCCAAGGGATTCAGGTTTAGCTTTGACGAATTTTGGAGGAGCAATGGAGCAGGAGGCTTCAACGTAGATATATATTTAGTTCCGCTGTGTGGTATCTCTCTGATGTATTGTGTATTGAGTTGTATTAACTAGACAGGAGTTTTTAACTGTCTAGTATGTGATGTATTATCTATATCACTCTTATTGATGTTATATACTATGTAAATACTTATGTGATTTATATATTTTATTCGTTCCGCTGTGAGATTCTGATGTTGTTGTTCTTTCTTCTCTATCTTTTCTATTTTCTCACCTCTTTCTTTTTTATTAACGATACTTCTTCCTGGGAGTAGGAAGTGGGGTCGTTACAGTGGTATCAGAGCGCTAGGTTGAGCGAATACCTAGGCTCTTAAGTGATTTCTTTCCTGAGAGAGCGTATTTGTAATTTTGATATATATATATATATATATATTCTATTTATTTGTTGGATTTCCTGTCCGGGTTTTTCTAATACAAGTATAAGGGTAGATTGAGTAGTGGTGTGTGTAACACGACTACCTGTGATTGGAAGTATATTTGACGAGACTGTAGACCTAATACTGTCTCGAATAGATTCATGGTGTAAGGATTTCACCTAATCTCTTGGTAAAACCGTTGAGATTTGGAGTCCATTTTTGTTGTACAATTGGATGAGTAGAATTTGGATTGTATAAGTTGAGCAGAAGCTAGAATATTATCTTGGTAACTCAAGAAGTAGTAGTTGTGCGTTGAGATGCAGTAGTGGTGGATTGTTTCCAAAGAAGTTCTCAAAGATCTTTGGATAAGGAAGTATGTCTGCATCAGTTCTGAGGTTGAGTTCAGTTGAATGTTGTGTTTGGCATTTAGGCCTGAGTTTCCGAGGAATTTTGGATTAAGGAGTTTTGGCATCAGTAGCAGTGTTGCAGCTCAGATTTGTTCTGCCAGCACGCGAGAAGGTCATTTGTCAGCAGTTCTCTACAGGAGAAGTCCAGAAGCAATTTGTGAACCCATTTCTTCAATGAATTGGCTGAATAAGTTTAAGCTGTTTAGATTGATAAGGAGAGAACAGTTTTCTTGGGATATTAGCCAGGGTTGATCGCAAAAGAGACTTGCGATAGTTAAGTGTTCTCTGGATGGCAGAATTTTTCTGGATATGTTTGAAAAGTCGGTGGTTTGTCTTAGCATCTGAGGAGTTGAGTTTGGTATTGACTGGATTTTAGAAAAAGTGTCAATGGTTCAGCTTAGTAACGGAATGGTTTCTAGAGTGAGGAATTGATAAAGCGACTCAAGTTTTGGAGGAATTTCTGAGTTTTATTTTGGATCTGCTGAATCATATTTTTGTAATGTGTTGTCCAGTTTGTGCTTATGTGTATCTTCAGCATTTTCATCTATCCTAGGTCAGAGTTGTGCAGCGGAAGCAGTTGGTTGTGCATCTGTTTTTCTTTTCTGGGAAAGAGAGGATGTTTTCTACTGATGATAATAGAGGTTGAGTTCTTGGTTTTGGTTGGTTTTGAGGAAATTATTCTACTGGATTGGTTTTGGATTCAGATTGTCTTAGGAGTTATCAGCGAAGGTTGAGCTGGTCAGTGGGCTGAAGGCAGCTTTGGACTGTCAGATGTATTTGGTGGATAAGAGACGAAGAAATTTGGATTTAGGAGTCGGAGATTTCATTTTTGTATGAATTTTCTCTAATTCGAAGGAGTTCTATAGATTAGGAGTATAGACTGATTGGATTCTATAGATCGAGTATTCCGGTGTTATACTGGGAAACTCTTGGGAGCTCTATCCAGAATTTTATCTGGATCGTTTGCTTTGTGGATTGAGTAGATTGGTTGTGATGATTGTTAGCATGTGATTGATATATGTTTATGGTTTAAAATTAATTTAAAATCTTAAATATATTATTAAATTACCTTTGCTTTTAAATTTCGGGGACGAAATTCTTTTAAGGGGGGAGGAATGTGACGACCCGGAATTTTCTAGCAATATCAATTTAATAATCTGCATCAAATATTAAATTGATTTGATAATAAAATTTGAATTGATACTTTTCTTTTAATAAATATTCAATTGGCAAATTTTATCTGTTAAAATTAATTGTTTGTTTTCTATTTATATATGTATATATTTGTATACATTGTAAATAGATGAGATTTTGTTTTAAAATTTAACTAATAAAATATGTTTAAATACATATATATATATTCTAGTGAATTAGAAATTGTGTTTTATTTAATATTAACATTTCAAAGCCAAATAAATAAATAAATACAGGATTTTCAATACATAAGTAAATGTTTAAATAGTTCAAGACTCATTTTAACTTAACTTTAAATTTTAATTTACTAACAAAAAGAATTGTTTACTTTTCTTTTTAGTATAGCTTGATTAAAATATGAATTTAAAATGATATATGAGTTTTAACATACATTAATAAAATATGTAGTTTAAAATATAAAGATAATTTATTCTATCTATCTTTTCAAAGTGATCAAATGTTTATAAAAGAAATAAAATTAAAATATGTATATAGAAATATAAGCCTATAAAATAAATTGGTTAAATTATATTAGCATAATAACTATAAAGTTCAATTAGTTTTCAAAACAACAAACATAGGAATAAAATAAAATATACATAAAGCTATAAATTAGAAGTAACATACTATATGTAATAAGTTAAATAGAAGTAAACATATAGAATACATTCATAGATTAAAGCTAAGTATAGATACATCTCAAATTTACAGTAACTAGTCAACAATTAAAACTAGAAACAAAATCATTTTTTTTTAAAAGTTTGTAAACTATCAAAAAATGAAACTGCAGTACATACATATATGTATATGTTTAAAGCATCAAGATAAAATATCTTTGTTTTGTTGTACAAACATCATAATACTATAACCTGTAGATGCAAGTATGTATATTAACTTATCTTCATGTCAGTTGAGTGTATATGGAAAGCAAGATAAAACAAAATAAAATATATATGTATATGTTTCAAGCCAAGGCCACTTGTGCGATTGTTTAAGACAGAATGAAGATATTAATATATATGTGTGCAGGCCAAACTAGGTAAGATAAAATAAAGACAGTAACAAAATAAACAACTGTATATATATATGTGACGCTTGCTTAGGAAGACATCATTAAATATCTTAAGCTAACAAACAAAAAATAATTAATGAAAAAAAATCTTTTAGTACATAATTGTATTCATATCAGCCACCATTAATAAAATATCTCTGGAAACATCTGTACAAACAAAGATTTTATGCACATATTTGTTTCTGATTGTTGCAACATAATCATATACCCTGTCTTCTTATTTTTCTATAAAGCAGTTTCATTTTTATTCAATTCGAATTAATTAAAAAGTAAAGTAAACTTCATTTCAAACTCAAACAAACAAAGCTTCAGTGTAAACAACAACTTAAAATCAATTAATACTGAGAATCACAAGAGAGTTCAACCTGAAAATTGCAAGCCTGAAGCAAAGCAAAAGTGAAGTTTCAGCTGTTTTCATGCCTGCTTCAATAAAGTACCTCTGTTCTTCCATATATCAGTGAGTAACACTTTTATAACTTTCTTAGGATTTAAATCTGTTGCAAGCTAAATTTTTTGAATGCTTAACATGATTGTGTGCATCTATACATCTTCCTTTCTCTGGTAAACTGTAAAATAAATTTCTGCAGACTGAATTCTCTGGGAGTAACATTTTTCTTATTTGTTTTATTCAACATAACTTAAGTTAAAATGGTGGTATGTGTTTTCTGTGATGATATGTAAGGTAATCATACAAGTACATGTTGCAGTGAATCACCTGAATGTGGATATATACATGTACTGTGCATTAATGTAAAATTTAGAAACTCTGTTCAATTTTTCATGGCCAAACTTTGTTCAAAAATTTATTTGATCTTGTTCAATCCATGTTAAACCTTAAGCCTTGAATGAAATATATTCGTTACACTATAAATTTGTGTTTAAAATTTTGTTTTAAGTAATTAAACCTGTGTTGTCACTGGAAAGAGCTAAAGCACAGAACAATCTTCAAACATGAAAATTTTCAAGTTTAATGAATTACAAATTCATGAATATAAACTGAATTCATATGCAAAAATATGATTTTTAAGGTAAGTTTTGGAATTTTTAACGGGGTTTTAGGAGAGAAGTTAGTGTTTTAGTGTTTTGGGTATTTAGGTTTGCCATGGTCGATCAAGTGGATATGGGGGGTTGAGCTTCGGTCTGGAGGTAGAGGACTGTGCCGTGGTGCTAGGAAAAATAGGGGATGGTGGCGCAAATGGTGGTGGAAGCGTCGGTGGGGGTTTCAAGTTTTGAAACCTAATTTCACTACACTTGGAGTTTGGGATCACCGCGGCTAGCATAGGCGACCGAGTGTTGCGTGTTTTTGCAGGGAGGTAGGGGAGAGATGGTCGAAGGAGTAGCCGGAGTTTGGTGGCCTCCGGTGGTGGGACGTCCGCGTGCGTGCCGTTGACAGGTATGGAGGGGTGTGTGGTGTTGTTGTTTTTCAGGTTTTGTTTTTTTTCCTCCTGTTGTTTTTGCGTGCATGAAGAACTCGAAGCAGCTTGAGTTTTTTCTCGGGAGAGTCTCGCGTGTTACTCGAAGCAAATGCAGGGGGGCTCGGGTAGTCTGTGTTCTGTGTTTTTTTATTTATTTTCAACCTGTAACAGTTTTTTAAAACAGACTTGAAATTTTGTTTCAAATTTAAAACAAAGCCAAACCCAGTTTTAAAACAAGTTTTAAATACTGAGTTTAAGTCAGTTTTGAAATAGGGTTGGTAATAATAAAGTTCTATAATTTAAATAATTTTAATAACTAAAAAGTGCTTAATGTTTTAAGTACATTCAAGAGAGTTGGATAAGAAAAAAAAATTGAAATCTAGAGTTTGGATTTGAGATTCTAGATTTGTAATAAAATAAAGTTTTATAATTAGTTATAAAACTTTATTAAGAATAAATTGTTTTTTAATTAGAAAGTAAATTTAAATAAATGTTTAAACATATTGGAAATGAGGATTTAAATCAATTATAAGAACAATTTACTTTAATTCATGAAGTTTTGGAATTTTATATGTTTTAATCTTTAAGTTAATTAGGCAAGAATACTTACTGATGAATATTAGTTAATTTAGTAATTATAAGTTTAAAGGTAGTAATTAAAGTTAATTAATGAATTAATTAACTAATATGAGATTAAGAACCATAAATTAGATAGTTATTTAAATTAATAAATTTTTATGATGAGCAATATAAGTTAATTATTTTAGAAGAAATAATTAAATAAGTGTTAATGAAGATCATTAACAAGATTATTTATAATTAATTAAAGTAATTGATTTTTAATAAATTAATTGGATTAATTAATACAATAATAATCATTGTAATAGTTTAAATGTGAATTATTTATTTGAAAAGTAATTAAGAAATTAATTACTTATTTGCTGAGTAAATTTATTTGATTGGAGTTAATTAATTTTAATTAACTGATATTTTGGAATTAAATTACTTAGAAAAGTAATTGAAGGATAATTACGGGATATAATTAATTGGGTGATGTTGTTAATGGAAGTAATTGAGAATATAATTACTTAAAATTAATCAGGGGATTAATTAAGAGTGTTATTGAGAAGTAATTAATTTATAAATGATTAATTACTGTATATATTAATCAAGAGGATTAATAATTGTAATTTGAAGATGTGTATTCTTAATATAATTAACAAATGAAATGTAATTAGAAATTATTAATTAAAATAATTAATGATGGGAATTAGAGAAATTGATTTATTTGAGAATAATAAATCAACAAGATAATTAAATGGAAATAAATCGATATAAATTTAATTAATGGATTTATTCAAGATTAATTTCTGTAAATAAATTAAAGGAAATTTCTGGAATGCAGTAAAGGATATTTAAATCAAAGATGATTAATTTGAATATATAAGTAACTGATGATTTGGTATGTGTAATTACTTAGTGTAATTAATGGAGCAAATTACTCAGAATAGTAATTGGATGATCATTACTTGATGAAGTTAATACAAGATGATCTGTAAGTAAAGTAATGTGAGTAATTTCTTTTGTAATAAATCAAAGGGATTAATTTATGGGAATAATTAATCATGGAATGATTAATTTGTTAATAAGTAATTTAATACAAATAGAAGATCATTAATTAATATAATTAATGATGTAATTAAGAATTGTAAATTAAGGAATCATAAATTAAGGAGGTAATTAAATGTTAACCTATTATGAATGATTTAAGATAATTCATTTGAGAATTAATTTAAAACTAATTTTTTTTGTAATTATAGAATGATTAATTAATTTAATTAATGATTGTGAGAGCAGGATTTATGGAATAAGTAATTAATTTAATTTATTTTAAATTAATTAAAATGGAAGTAGTTAATTTAATACATTTTAAATTAATTATAGCTTGTGATTCATAAATCATTACTGATGGATGATATTGATATTTCATTGTTTGATTGTGATCTCAGAAATGAGTTGGATAATGTCTATGTGATATGAGATGCTTGGTTTAAGTATGATAATGCTTAATTATCTGTTTGGATGATGATATTAATTATCTATTTATGATGATGATGTGATTATCTACTATGAGATGTGAATTATCCATCTGTGCATATTGATGATATTGAATTCACTGTTAAGACTAAATAGACAACTTGGCCTTAAAAGACACGCTTTGGATTTCGATGAGACCGGGATCGGTTTTCCGTATTAGGAATATCCAAAAACCACATCGATTCCAAATTAACGATAGGTCGTGAATCTAAAGTGAAGATGAAGACTCAGAATGCAAGGGTTATCGTCGTTAACTCTGAGGTGATTCCAAAATGAGTGTAACGAGATAATGCCTTCGGTTTCATTCGAACCCGGAACGAACTTGTATGGATTGAATGCTTTCAACAAATCGTCAGGCGGACGATGAGCATTCTAAGAAATATGTTCTATAAAGGTAATCATAACCTCAAGCCTCATCAACCGGAAATGGCTAAAACAGGGGAGGTGCAGCAAGGTTAGGTGGGTCATGCCCAAGCAGGACAAGGATATTCCCCTGTCTAGATGTCCCTTTTTATTCGGCTTAGTGGGCAGTTGGTCTGCAGCCAACTGCGGGGTTTATCTTGTTTGGGACTGTTCAGTAAGGAATGGTCCCGACCTTGTGTTGCAGGGGATGAAGGGAGTAATCCTCGGTACGTTGATCTAGGCCACGTACTGTGACGGGCGGTACCCCAGTAGCCCTGCCATTGTATGGAATCCAAAATCCAATAAGTGCCAACGGTTTTGATTGTATTACCCACTTTTGTGGCTAGTAGCTGGAATTTAATAGATGTAACAATTTCGGCTATTTTCTATTTACTTGAAAACCCTAGACCTATTATAATATCACTAGATTTCCTATCAAATGTTTTGGTTAGCGTAAGGTAAAAACTTTTCCATGTTTATGTGTGGGATGTCTTACGTGATACCTTTTGTTTTCAAAGGATTTTTCAAAATTAAGCAACTTTAACTTGTTACTCATACCAGACCCATGTCTGACCCGAAGTTTATTTTTATTTTTCATAAACTCTCGGGTACCCAAATTTTTACGGGTAGCCAAGGGATTCAGGTTTAGCTTTGACGAATTTTGGAGGAGCAATGGAGCAGGAGGCTTCAGCATAAATATATATTTAGTTCCGCTGTGTGGTATCTCTGTGATGTATTGTGTATTGAGTTGTATTAACTAGACAGGAGTTTTTAACTGTCTAGTATGTGATGTATTATCTGTATCACTCTTATTGATGTTATATACTATGTAAATACTTATGTGATTTATATGTTTTATTCGTTCCGCTGTGAGATTCTGATGTTGTTGTTCTTTCTTCTCTATCTTTTCTATTTTCTCACCTCTTTCTTTCTTATTAACGATACTTCTTCCTGGGAGTAGGAAGTGGGTCGTTGCAAACCTTTTTCTTAAACTCTATTTTGGGGTGTTAACAAGTTTTCATGTTAGAACCCATGATAGCTATCTACTCTACGATAGCTATGATTTATCGTCTTTCAAAAGTTACTGTTTTAATACAAGATGACTTTACATTTATTGGCCCGATTAATGCTTTATTTTCATTTTCTCACGAAGGATTTATTTTCCTTAACTCAAGATAGCTACCTATATTGTTAAGTCATGAAAGCTATGTTTTTATTAGAAAGGAATGAAAGCCACGCTTTAGTTAAGTCACGATGACTATGTTTTATAGTCAAAGCACGGAAGCTATGTTTTATTCAAAGGCATGAATGTCATTTTTTAGTTAGGTCACAGTTACTATGTTTTATACTAATGAAAAGGACATAAAAACTATGTTGCATCCAAAGGTACAAAAGACATGTTATATTTGAGGCACGACGGTTATGTTTTATTAATGGAACGCTGGTTAATTATTTTGAATGGTAATATTCTATATTTTTAACCCGCAAAGACAGAAATTCATTAAGGCATGATAACCTAGGATTTTATTACGTCAAAACATGGAATTTATCAAGACACTACATCATACGATTTTAAAAGAAATGTTAGCCATTTTATCACCATTGAAAGATTTTAACTCTATGTTGGGCTAAACATTACTTAAATAAAAAGGGATGATTTTGTTAAGTGTTTCATAAGTTTTCAAAGGAAAGGAAGAACGTTTTAGCCTGCTTTTAAAGGAGTTTTAAGAGGGTAGACTATTACTTTTAAAAAGTAATTTTGTGTATAAATTGGCAATCACATTGAACGTATATTTTAATGCTTGCTAATGTGTTATATGTTCATCTTTGTGCTTTGATCAATTTTCACTGCATATGATAAATTGTTGACATACTCAACTATGTGTAAAAGCTATCACCCAACATTTTGACCTTTGGGATCGGGGAATAAATGACCAGTTTGATTGTTCCAATAGCAGGTATGGTCAGACTTAAACTCATGAGCGAGTAGAAATCTATTCAGGAGATCATGAATAATAAATTATGGTAGGATGGCATGTATTGGCCAAAGACACGACTCAAACAACCTTTTAATACCAGATTTTAAGGTAGAGACCGGGATAGGTTGCGCCCTATCCTCCAACCATTATGCCCCCGGTTGTTCAGGTCCATGATTCCAATGTGTAGGGCTTTGCCGATATTAAGGCTAAATTTATAGAGTTACGAATTAGAAGGAACTCGCAACACTATGATCACCCATGTTTTCCTCCTACCATTCTTAAAGGATGGTTGTTATTTTTTCCTACCATTTTTTGAAGGCCATCATTATTATCTCCTAGCATTCTTAGGAGATCGTTGACATTTTTCTCCTTTTGATCTTAGGCGACTGTGGCTATATTCAACTAAATGACTAGAGGACCGTGGAATCATTCGATACAACTTGGCTTGAGTTAGCCTGCCAGGGTTTTAGTTAGCCTGAGAAAACTAATATAGGTTTTTTTGTGATCTTGGAAAGACTATGTCGTTGAATGAACCATTTTACGGGATCGGGTTATTTTGGGAATGAGTTAACCCTTTAACCTTGATGAGTGACAACTATTCTTTTAGCTTATATATGCGGGAATTTTATTTATGTTATGATTGTATTCTAATAATTTTTCGATGCAAGATATGTTATGGATAACATATTGTTTAATAGGGCATTAGAGAGGGGAAACCTATTCCACACAAAGGCATTAAGTACCTATATTTTGGTTTGAGATGGACTAATATTATACACAAAAGATGTTTTGTTTGACTTGAAGTTATTTATCTCCCCCTAAACTCCTTGGTGCTCAATTTGGAATTGAGTATACAAAGAGTAGGATGTCTTAAGTTTTGATGAATATGCTATTAGAGATGTGTAGGAGGAGAGCTACTGTTTAAAGTTTATTTCCATTACGCATTAGTTTTGCTACTTTTATTATTGTTAAATGTACTTAGTGATGGGTATTATAACCATCTAAGTTGTTAAGACTTTGATCATCCAAAGAGACATCTTAATATGTCGCTCTTGGGATTATATTTTTAATTCTTATGTTTTATCTCAATGATGTAATTGTGGGGTTATAAAGTTAAATTTTAAAGAATTTGCAAATTAATGAATGAAATTATTTGTGAAAATTTGTAAATTCTCATGCTCGTGATGTTAATTAAATAATAACTAATCACATTTTGTCATTAGGAAATAACGCTAAGAATGACTACAACATCAGTAGTATCTATTTTTAAGCCTCAAAATGGAGAATGTTAGAATTTGGTATAAAAGCACAGGATTGCATAAAACTTAATTAGAATTTTAAAAATATTACCCAAATGAAACAAGAAGGAATAAATTAGCATATGGTAAGAAATAAAATAATGTACTTGTTATTTGCTACACACACATATGTGTGTGTCTATCCATACTCTCCCTTCTGCCTTACACCATTAGTTTGTATCATATGAAGACTCATATGCCGATTATGAGAAATGCATATCAAAAGTGGAAGACTAAACTTAGGAAGCGGAAGCATCATAGCTAATGGAAACATTCAGGAAAATGATATGAACGCTAACCCAAAAACCAATGCAATGCGAGTGCTAATGCTAATATGGGTGTTGGTGCTGCACTAGTTGATATGAGGATGATGCTTCAATTTTTCATTAATATGATGCAAGCTAGAGTAGGGGTTGAACTGACTAGAGGTAATGCATGTACCGCGGGAGCTACCGCACTAGAAGTGGCTACTGGTAACAAATATGCCTCGTTAAGTAAGGAGTGTACTAGTTTGGGAGGAAAACCATTCTTGTGAATGAAGAATGTCATTGAAGTGGATGATTGGATTCTTTGGTGTGAAATAATTTTTGCTGATTTAGGATTGATCGATGATGAGAAAAAGAGATTAGCGTCGCGGCATTCACAAGGTGTTGCTCTCTTCTGGTGAAATAGTGTTACTATGAGAGTTCTAGAGGAGGGGCTTACTTTGGAGAAAGGATTAAGGAGAAGTTTCTATCTGAAGCAACTAAGTCGACTTTATGTGGAGAGTTTTCTAAGTTGGTACATGGTAAGATAGCCATGTTGGGGTATGTTATGAAGTTTGATGTGTTTTCAAGGCATGGACAAGCCATCATTAACACTCGTTTTAGAAGAATGAGAAGTGCATTAGAGAATTGAAGCCGGAGATTGCCGTGGCAACTATGCCACACCTTAGAGATCCATTTACAATACTGGTGGACATGACTCAAAGGAATGAAGATTTACTTGCATCTTTAGGAAAGAATAAGTCTACGTTGACTATTGGTTTCTAAGGCGAGAAAAGAAAGTTCTTTTTGAAGAAGGGAGCTTAGTAGAGCGGGGATCCATAGATCAAAGCAATTAATAGTTAGAAAAGAATCTAGATCGTGATAGAGATTAGAAGTATCTTACGGTGGGCCGGCTATTATCGGGTTTTATTAAAGATTTCTCTTATATAGCAGCACCATTAACTAAACTAACAAGGAAGGACATGATGTTTGTTTGGACCGATAAATGTGAAGAAGCATTTCAAAAGTTAAAGCAACATTGACCAAAGCGCCAATGTTATTTGTTCTAGACCGGAATCAAGACGTGATGGTGTATATCAATGCATATAGATCTAGGTTACGAGCGGTGTTGATGCAGGGAGACAGAGTTATTGCCTTTGCTTTTTGATAGCTTCGACCGCATGAAGTTAGATCCTACTCATGATTTGGATTTGGCAGTGATAATCTTCACACTGAAGATCTGGAGGCATTACTTTTGAGAAAATGATAGGAGTTGTTCATGGATCCAAAGTCCATGAAGTTTTATGCTCTCAAAAGGAGTTTAAGACAAGAAAACAATGATGGCTAAAGTTTATAGCAGCTTTTGACATTGGGATTGAGTATATGTCGGGGAAGGAAAATAGTGTAACACCCCTAATTTTTATTAACATTATTTAGTAATTTAATTAGGTAAATTAAAAACATAATGTAGAATGATAAAAGAAATTGAGATTTGATTAATTATATGTTATGCCTTAACTAATGGATAAATAAAAGTAAATGGAACTTAGATAAGAAGAGGAATATACGCTAAGGGAAAAATAGGAATAAGACATAATTCCTAATAAATACTCTTACATTCCTTCTCCCTTATTTACATTATTCACGTAAACATAATCAAAAGAACAAAGCTGGCCATTGCCAACGGGATTCAAGAAGAGTAATGCTAGGAAATTAAAGGAAAGCTTAGGGAAATCAAGTAAAAACACAAATCTCAAGTTCCTATTTCAAACGAAGGTGAATAATAGTTATGCTCTCAAGTTTTGAATGTTATTTTCATTTTTAAATACAAACCCGAATCTTTTTCTTATATTATTCCATGCCATGATAGTTTGAATGACTATACGCTTATTGGTGAATTTATTTAATTTATTTATGAATATATTTGATAAATTTGAGTTTGAAAACCTTCATATGGCACTCAAATGACTTATATTTCGATATGAAGTTATAAACATTACTTTAGGAGTGGGTTTTTAATTTCATAATTTTTGGATTTAAGTAGAATGGTTGGAGAATTTCTAAGGTTGGGAATTGGTTATTTTAAGGTTTTAATTATTGAAACTAATCAATTTATGTTTTCGCCCTCGAAATTCTTATATGTTAATGAAGATAATAAATTGGATTTATCATGATTTTTGAGGATTTTCCTTAGTGTTTATGATTAGTATGAATTACTTGAGCTAGAAAGGCTTAATTAATATACACAAATATTAATATAAAATGCAAGGTTTGCTAAGTACTTTGGAAATGATAAATCTGCTCTTTAGCAGTTTTTTAAAAAGATTTACGTAAAGGAGGTTGATTCAGTGGTATTTTGACAAAACAAGGGTTTAGGGAAAAGAAATTACTTTTATTAGTAATAAATCAACTTTTGAAATAATTACAACTTAGCCACGTCAAAGTTAACATCGCTACATTTCATCATGCCACCCCAATGGTCCTTGACATCAACCAAGAGTAATGCATAGGGTATCAATTTCGGTTGCTTTGGAATGCATTGTCTTGGTCGAAGTAGGAAGTCAAGCATTAGGGTCGACATCGTGAACTTCAAAGTGGATCAGGCCTCTTTCGTTAATACATTGATGGTGCACTTTTAACTATGCCCCTGTTTTCTACAACGTCTCCCGCCCCAATGCTTTCCAAGTGGTTTATAGCGGTGGTAATGATGCAACATTTTAAATACATTAACTTCGACTTTATAGGCCTATGTGCTATTATTGACTTCGACAACATAAAATGCCGCATTTTACAACTTTAATCCTAATGATTAGCGACTTTAATTCATACCCCTATTGTTACGACCCACTTTTCGGAAGGTTTATATCAAAAATAAACAACACATGTACGACTTAAACAATCCGAAATGTAGATAATCAATGGGATTGAATAAGAAAATAAGAAGAGATGAAGAAAACAAAACACAAAATATCACAGCGGAACAATAAAATATAATAATCAAATAAACAAATTCATAAAGTTGTTTACCATACATTTGATTATAATCTATGCACATTCATCAGAGTTACAATTATAACAACAAGGTGAAATAATCAATGCAATAGAATAGCATGATACATGGTATAATAATAATAGTAATATACCAAAACTCTGTCTTCATCCTCCAAAGAATAGTCTTCAATACACTGAAAAAGACTCAGGACTGACCTGAGCGTAATAAAAAGGAAAACACTCGAGTCAGGACTAAAATACTCTTATGTTAATCAAATCAATATCACGAATATGAAAGCAATAACTTAACAGATGTTACGAGATTTTCCATCTCCTAAGGATTTGTTAAACTATTTATATATAATAGTATACACTATAATAAATAACGTCTATCAGTAAAATAAATATCAAAATAGCGTTAAGGCTTCACATTGATCCACCTTAACATACTTTTACAGTTTTAAACCAAAGTCGTAATGGGCTTGTATAGGGGTAAATATGATAAGGCACATGAGGCAATGCCCAAGATAGGATTCTACCAGTTTACCATTTCTGGCTGGTCGTAACCCATCCGTGGCCGCGCGACAATCAATCCAAACTACAAATAAGGTGCACCAATCGAATCAACCACAAAAGTAATGCGAGGGATCAACGTCGCTAGAGGTAGCTAACCTTAATGGCCAGACATAAGTACCTATTTTAGTCATTTTAATTATGACATGAATGTCAAGGCTGTCCATCATCGTTCTCTTACTTCATTCCAGTAAACGTCGCCAATTCAACCACTACATTCTGGATATCATCCACCGCGTACACGATTTTCAAAGTGGTTCCAATATTGACAGAGAGTATGCCAGTAAGTGGCCCGACCTCTTTAACCACCCATCGTCATTTTACACACCGGTTGGTTCCTTTTACTTTTCGAAAACAATTTGCACTTGATATCAAAGTATCATATTTGTTTCAAAGTCAAATCCAGTTCGAAATCAGTATATGTTCAAAATTATCAATTTTTTTCCAATAAATCAATTTCACTTCCAAAATTTGACTCGAACTTCAATTTAGGTTATAATCTTCACTTTAACCTAGTTCATATTTAAATCCAAGATTTAAATATAAACAACTTACCCTTTAACCAGTTTGAATTTTAGAAAATAGTTTAAATAGTTAAAATAGTTTAATAGAAAATGTTTAAATAGTTTAATAGAAAATAATTTGAATAAAAAAGTAGATTATATAGTAAAATAGTTTGAAGAATCAAAATAATTTGAATATTTAAACAATATTGATTATAAATCATTTATACTAAAGCATTCATTTAAAAATAATAATTCCAAAGTCAAACCGGTCAACTTCCCAATTTCCTATCCAAATAAATTCCAAATTCCATTTCGATATAATCGATTCAAATTCGATTCCCTCGAATAAATTTCGATTCCACATAAATTTTAATTTCCAATTCACAGATTCCTTGCACTTTAATTTCCGTTTTCAAATTAATTTAAATCTTAATTTAAAATTAATTTCCAATTTCAATTCCAAGTAAATTTAAATTCAATTTCAAATTAATTTCCAATGTCAATTCCAAGTCCAAACTTGTAATATCATTTCATATAAATTTCTTGGAAATATTCAAAGTTCGAATTAAAGTCAAATCTTTTTAAAACAAATCAACCTTCTAAAATTTTCGCCGTAATTTAATTTTTAACTTGGAAAAAATATATCTAAACTTCGATTAATTAAACAATTCCGTTTACCAAGTTTAAATTCCAACATTTTGAGCTCCGATTCAAATAATTCAGTTTCCATAAATTTGATTTATTCTTAAAAAACAGTTAATTTAAATAATTTCAAACAACTTTTAAAATTATTTAATTTAACCAACCCGGTGTCCCCATATAATTTTATAACCTATGGGCAAATGGATAATTATTTCAATTTAATTTCAAGAATGAATATAGATCATTTCAATTCAAATAGATGTCATAAGTATGTCATTTCCATTTATTCCATAATTTATTCGAAATAATTTAGTTTACAGTGTAATATACTGTAAAAAAATATACAGGGTGATAAAATGATATATCATAATAAATAAACATCCAAATTAACAGACAACAACATCCATCACAACCAATCATCCATACAGTCAATAAGCACAACAATCAATCAATTATCGAAAAACAGAGAATTTTCTAGCAGTTTAATTCTAATTCAACTTTAATTATCAATTCAAATCCTATTAATTAATTCAGCGGTCAATTGAATGTCCACTAAATTTATCAACAGCTATCAATAAATGACCAATCACTTCACGATGTAATTTAACTAACATCAAAATAAATTAGTCGAACATGAGAGTAGAAAACACTCACCTTTCTGAAACTGAAAATTTCTCCCAGCTTCAAATAAATCCAAACTCTACTCCATGTCGCAGCCTAGTCGATGCAGACTCTGTGTCACTCATTTCGATCAAATTGGATATAATATGAAAATGCTATTAGTAAATTAGTATAACGATAATTAAAATTTTATTAGTACTAAAAAAACATAAAATAAGATGAATATTACCACATCTACCCTCCAGCGTCATCATGCACATATCCAGCATCCCCACACAATCGACGATCGACGTTGTTCAGTTCCTCACTGTGCCACCGGTGCTCGCCATCGTTGCTCGCCTGCCATTAAGCCACTACATCCAAACGACACAAACAATCCCCAACATCGCGTGCGAACCAAAACTCTCCCAAACCCTAACAAGCCGCCTCACCACTCTGATCGTGCTCCAGTCGAAGTCGCATGAACGCCTCCATCTTGTCGTCGAATCGTCGCCTCCTTCTAACCTCGAGTGCACGCGAGCGCTTCCACACTTGCCCGATCGCCATTCGTTTTTTATACTTCAAACCATTTTTTTCGATCTTCATTTTCTTATATTTGGGCATCCGACCCCTTTTTCGATTTGCTTGATTTTTTCGACTGAATGCGATTAGAATAAAGGAGAGAGGGAGAGAGATGCGGCTAAAAGAGGGATGGGGTTGAATGAGTTTTTTTTAAAGGTTATATTATAATAATTAGGATACATCTGATTCGATCGACCCGTGAAGTCATGAACCCCAAAAGAAGAATGCTGCCTAGCCTTCATAATGTTTTACCCTTATTCCGAACGCAATAGAACTCTTCCTAAGGCCTAATTCGATCGTATTCAGAAGATATCTTTTCGAATCGAATTATTTTATTTAAATTTTATATTTAAATTCTATGAGTTTCAAGCTGGTACGACCAAACGACAAGTCCGAACGATGCGAAACTTGAAAGCCTACAATAATTCACTATTACGGATCCTATGAAACTAGTTTTGTTGAAATCCGAGACAGAGGCCAAAATGGCTATTTTTACTTGTCAATAAAATATAAAATATAAAATTTCAAATTACTCACGTTTAAATCAAATTTTAAATGTTAATCATCTTCGTTTTATATTTTGAATAATATTTAAATCAAATTCCGAATATCATTTCCCATCATCTTACATACAGAATCAAATTATTCAAATAATTTTAAAAAATTAAAATTTAAAAATTTAATTGTCCAATAAACCAATATAAATAAATCATTAAATTTTGTTTCTAACCATTTCTATTCAATAATTACATAAATTTTAATACCCTAAAATAGCCAAAAAAATATGGATCGTTACATACTCCCCCACTCAAAACTTTTCGTCCTCGAAAAGGCATTAACTAAAGAATTTAACATACAGTATATTTTATTTCAAAAAATTACTCATAAAGATAATCATCTTATTTGCAAAACTATTATTACGCTTCTACTACGCCATTTCTATATCGATTTTACGAAAAATATAACTTACATATACTAACAAGTTATAAAATTTTAAAGCTTCAAAATGTTTCTAACTCCCAGATTTACGGAAACATTTGACAGAGTCTCCTTTGCGCGGCTCGATCGAATTTTTTGTCGATATCACTATATAACACAAATATACCAAATAGATATCAAATATACATCTCATCTCAATAATGAGGCATCCCGAAGGGCAAAAATATAAAATCGCGGTATTTATTCCGAGATTTGTACCTTATTATTTATAATACGAGCGAGTTCGCTCGTATTAAGCAAGCAAAAGCATATAATTCCGTGTATAGGCCCCAAATTGTCTTCGTATGTACCTCTCTCAACTCAACTTAAGATATCAGTTGAATATGACGAGTTAGAGGCATGTATAAGTCAAATATAGGCAAATAACATTGATTTTAAATCCAAATAATAAATACAATCACAAATACAAAACATACAACAATCATATGCAATCAAAACAGTAATAACAATTGTTTACGACAAATGAAACCATCCAACCATTAATATCCATTCAGTTAATTCAATTAATCCATAACTATGTGATTTTACGTTATCCAATGTCGATTTTTAATTTATACCATTTATTTCTTATTAATATTCATTTCATTAATATTTTAATTGCTTCATTTCAATTTATGTGCATTCAACCAACTTTTATTTAATTAGAATCATGTTCAATTGATTTTTCCTTCAATTTGTTCACTTCCAATTAATTTGCATGAACTTATCAACATAAATGAATTTTCATTTATTTTCCCATTTCCATTATTTCATTTTAGTGACTCATATAATTAATTACATGTAAGAAATTTGATCCTATACCACATTCCTTCTTTTTTCTTCCTATTTAACAAACCTATAAGTTATAAAACTTTAGCTTTTATGTTATGCAAACATTTAAATTAAAATGTTCACATTTATTTTCATATCAACATCATTTATGAACCATTTTATAAAATTATTGTATTTAACCTTATTAAGTGTTAAGTTAAATTCATTTCATTGCCACTGAATATGTATATATATATTTTTCAATATCATTTTCAACATTTCATAAACCGTTTAAGTCTATTCTAAAAAGACATCACATATTTATTATTACTTCATAACTCCAGTTCATATAAATTAATTGATTCACTTTGCTAGTTCGTTCCATTAATTCATATTCAAAATTTTCATTTTATATAAGTGAATGTTATTTTATGAACCTTGATATTGCAAATATCAACTGCAAGTGCAAAAGCTAAGAAAGTGTTATTCTTTCGAGAAGCATCACGGCCAACAAGTAAAGGCAGATATCATAATTTGTTCATAAAATCAATAATGCAACAAAGGTTATAAGCGAACAGTCAACTGTCATTTCATCCAAGAGAATTACCATAAGAGTATAGAAGAAAAAGAAAAAAAAAGTATATAAGCTACTGTCAACAGACTCTCAATTGTCAAAAGAACTTAAAAACTACAAAAAACATTAAAAGTATAGAACTGAGGTTATAAGCCAACTGTCAACCAAATAAATAATAAATTTTATTAGTCATATCTTCACAACTTGCACCACACTGATTCTAAAAAAAGAAAATTTGAGATAGATATCCCAGGCCAAGTGTATGCAGCAAATTTCAAAGAAAAATCAACAAGAATAGACAAATAAACAAAAGAATCATCCAAAAGGTAATAAGCCATCAATCAACTAAACAAACAAAAGTATGCATTTAACACTATACACTGATGAATAATAAATTTTGTTAATTTAGAAATTACCATGACAAGTTTTTAACTCATCTTCACATAAACAACCAGACCAATTGATAAACTAGCAAAGTAAGAGATAGGAGTAATATCTAAGTTCATATAAATAAGATTTTTCCTTTTATCACAATCACTTTCATTTAACTTCCTTAAGTCAACTTCCATTTTATAATCCACTCCATTAACTTATTTGATTTTCAATTAATTAACCTTCAATTTCTTAAAATTCATTCTGTTTGCATCCACTTTATTTAATATTTACTTAAACTTCATTAAATTTTAATTCATTTCTCGATTTATTCATCTTTATTCTAAAATTTCCCTTCTTATCATGCACATTTAAAGAATTTAAATTTATTTAGCTTAATATTCTCAAATCTATAAACTATACAAACTTATTCACTTAAAATTTCCTTTTTATTATTCTATCTACATCATTTCAAATGCAATTTATTTCTTTAAGCTTCTTGGGTTAAATGTATTTTATTTACTTCTTTCACTAAGTCAATTAATTTATTTCATTCCTCGAATTCAAATTTCTTTATTTGCTTAAATTAAAATTATCCAACAGTTTTAATTTAAATTTTCTTTCCTGTTCAAATTTATAAATTATAAACTTTTTCTCTTCTATACTATTTTTAATTCAAAAGTTATAACTTACTCTTTATATACTATTTTCAATTATAAGTTCAAAACTATTTTCATATATTTATTAAATCAAACTTAGAATATTTTCCACAATCAAAACTTGTGTTAATCGAAAATAAATTTCTTTTGGTTGAAATGTTCACCCAGAAATTCAAAAATAAATGCTGGCGATGCTGCAGTCATCTCCAAAATTATTTCCTAGCGACCAAGCGAGTTCAATGCTTTTATTTTCGTCAAAAGTCTTTTTCAAAATATTTTCTGATCAAATTCTTTCAAATAATATAAATATAATTTTTGAAGACTTCAAAAACAAAATTTGAATACAAACGGATTTTAAATTCAACAATTGTCAATTTTTAAATCATTTCTTTATATAAGCAATATTATAAATATACTTATACAAATTTCTTTAACTTATTTACCAAATAATACATTAATTTATAACTTGTTCGTTTTAATCAATTCTCATTTTAATTTTATTTCAATTCAATTTTAAAGCTCAAATTCTTCCTAAAATAAAATTTATTAAGTATTCATTTTATTTTTGATTCAACAAATAATCGATGATTCTTAAATATTACCAATTCCAAACAACAATTTCATTAAAAATTATCATTATATATATAATATATTTTAGGTAAAACTATTTCATTTTCCCCTTTTTTTAAACAATATTGTGTCGACTTGCCTCGTTTAAGTGTTAACAAAACCCTATCGATGCCACGACGTCCTGCACATCGACCAGAATTCATAAATAACTCAACGGATAAGTAAACACAATATAAAACATTTTATAACACTGACAAGTACGCTCTCTCATATATATATGCACACACTCAAACAGACTCATTCTGGGTATTAGTATCCTATCTCTAATGAATCAAACCTCACAAAGCCAAGGTTATCGCTAAACCTTTTGCTTTGATACCAACTGTGATGACCCACATTTCGAAAGGTTTAAATCCACAATAATCCACACATGTAGGACTTAAACAACCCGGAACGTAGATAATCAATGGGATTGAATAAGAAAAATAAGAAGAGATATAGAAAACAAAATACAGAATCTCACAGCGGAACGATAAAATATAATAGTCAAATAAACAAATTCATAAAGCTGTTTACCATACATTTGATTATAATCTATACACATTCATTAGAGTTATAAATATAACAACAAGGTGAAATAATCAATGCAATAGAATAGCATGATACAGGGTATAATAATAATATAATATACCAAAACTCTGTCTTCGTCCTCCAAAGAATAGTCTTCAATGCACTGGAAAAAACTCAGGACTAACCCGAGCGTAATAAAAAGGAAAACACTCGAGTCAGGACTAAAATACTCTTATGTTAATCAAATCACTGTCATAAATATGAAAGCAATAACTTAAGAGATGTTAGGGATTTTCCATCTCTTAAGGATTCGTTAAACTATTTATATATAATAGTATATGCTTTAATAGATAATGTCTATCAGTAAAATAAATATCGAAATAGCGTTAAGGCTTTACATTGATCCACCTTAACACATTTTTACAGTTTTAAACCATATTTGTAATGGGCTCGTATGGGGATAAATATGGCAAGGCTCGTGAGGCAATGTCCAAAGTAGGATTCTACCAGTTTACCCTTTCTGGCTGATCGTAATCAATCCATTGCCGACTGCGACAATCAATCCAAACTACAAATAAAGTGCATCTATCGAATCTAAAACCACAAAAGTAATACGAGGGATAAACGTCGCTAGAGGTAGCTAACCTCAATGGCCAGACATAGGTTTCTGTTTTAGTCATTTTAATTATGACACGAATGTCAAGGCTATCTATCATCGTTCTCTTACTTCATTCCAGTAAACGTCGTCAATTCAACCACTACATTCTGGATGTCATCCACCGCGTACACGGTTTTCAAAGTGGTTCCAATATTGACAGAGAGTATGCCAATAAGAGGCCCGATCTCTTTAACAACCATCATCATTTTACCCACCGGTTGGTTCTTTTTACATTTCCAAAACAATTTGCACTTGATATCAAAATATCATATTCGTTTCAAAGTCAAATCCATTTCAAAACCATTATATATTCAATATTATCAATTTTTGTCCGATAAATAAATTTCACTTCCAAAATTTGACTCAATCTTCAATTTAGGTTATAATCATCACTTTAGCCTAGTTCGTATTTAAATCCAAGATTTTAATATAAACAATTTACCCTTTAACCAATTTGAATTTTAGAAAATAGTTTAAATAGTTAAAATAGTTTAATAGAAAATATTTAAATAGTTTAATCGAAAATAATTTGAATAAAAAAATGGTTTATATGGTAAAATAATTTGAATATTTAAAGAATATACATTTTAAATCATTTATACTAAAATATTCATTTAAAAAATAATTCCAAAGTCAAACCGGTCAACTTCTCAGTTTCCTACCCAAATAAATTCCAAATTCCATTTCGATTTAATCGTATCAAATTCGATTCCAACTCGAATAAATTTTGATTCCACATAAATTTCGATTTGAATTCACAGATTCCTTCCATTTCTATTTCCGTTTTCAAATTAATTTCCAATTTCAATTCCAAGTTAATTTAAATTCAATTTAAAATTAATTTCCAATTTCAATTCCAAGTCCAAACTTGAAATATCATTTCATATAATTTTCTTCGAAATATTCAAAGTTTGAATTAAAGTCAAATCTTTTTAAAAAAATCAACTTTATAAAAATTTCGCCGTAATTAAATTTTTAACTCGAGAAAAATCTAAACTTCAATTACTTGAACAATTCCTTTAACCAAGTTTAAATTCCAACATTTTGAGCTCCGATTCAAATAATTCAATTTCCATAAATTTGATTTATTCTTAAAAATCGATTCATTTAAATAATTTCAGACAACTTTTAAAATCATTTAATTTAACCAACCCGGTGTCCTTATATAATTTTCGAACCTATGGCCAATTGGTAATTCAATTTAATTTCAAGAATGAATATATATCATTTCAATTCAAATAGATGTCATAAGTATATCATTTCAATTTATTCCATAATCTGTTCAAAATAATTTAGTTTATAGTTTAATATACTGTAAATAATATACAGGGTGATAAAATGATATATCATAATAAATAAACATCGAAATAACGACCAATAGCATCCATCACAACCAATCAACCATGCAGTTAATAAGCACAACAATCAATCAATTATCGAAAAACAGGGAATTTTCTAGTAGTTTAATTCTAACTCAACTCTAATTATCAATTCAAATCCTATTAATTAATTCAGCAGTCAATTGGATGTCCAATAAATTTATCAAAAACTATCAATAAATGACCAATCACTTCACAATATAATTTAACTAACATCAAAATAAATTAGTCGAACGTGAGCGTAGAAAATACTCACCTTTCTGAAACTGAAAATTTCTCCCAGCTTCAAATAAATCCAAACTCAATTCCATGTTGCAGCCTAGTCGATACAGATTCTGCGTCACTCACTTCGATCGAATTGGATATCATATGAAAAAGCTATTAGTATATTAGTATAACGATAATTAAAATTTTATTAACACTAAAAAATTATAAAATAAGATGAATATTACCACATCTATCCTCCATCGTTATCACGCACAAATCTAGCATCCTCACATAATCGACAATCGACGTTGCTCAGTTTCACACTGTGCCACTGGTGCTCGCCATCGCTGCTCGCCTGCCATCAAGCCACTACATCCAAACGACGCAAACAGTCCCCAACATCGCGCACTAACCAAAACTCGCCCAAACCCTAGCAAGCCGCCTCGCCACTCTGATCGTGCTCCAGTCGAAGCCGCATGAACGCCTCCACCTTGTCGTCGAATCGTCGCCTCCTTCAAACCTCGAGTGCACGCGAGCGCGTCTACGCTTGCCCGATCACCATTCATTTTTTCATACTTCGATCCATTTTTTTTCGATCTGCATTTTTTTATTTGGGCATTGGACCCCTTTTACGATTTGCATGATTTTTTCGAGTGCTTGCGATTAGAATAGAGGAAAGAGGGAGTGAGATGCGGCTAAAAGTGGGATGGGGTTGAACAATTTTTGTTTAAAGATTATGTTATAATAATTAGAATATATATGATTCGATCAAACCGTGAAGTCACAAACCCCAAAAGAAGCGTGCCGCCCGGCCTTCATAATGTTTTACCCCCATTCCGAACGCAACGTACTATTCCTGGGGCCTAATTCGATCGTATTCAGAAGATATCTTTTCGAATCGTATTATTTTATTTAAATTTTAGATTTAAATTCTACGCGTTTCAAGCTGGTACGGCCACAAGTCCAAACGCTACGAAACTTGAAATCCTACAATAATTCACTACTACGGATCCGATGAAACTGGTTTTGTCGAAATCCGAGATTGAGGCCAAAATGGCTATTTTTACTCATCAATTAAAACATAAAATTTCAAATTATTCACATTTAAATCAAATTTTAAATGTTAATCATCTTCGTTTATGTTTTGAATAACATTGAAATCAAATTCCGATATTATTTCCCATCATCTTAAATACAGAATTAAATTATTCAAATAATTTTCAAAAATTAAATTTTGAACAATTTAATTGTCCAATAAACCAATATAAATAAATCATTAAATTTTGTTTCTAACCATTTTTATTCAATAATTACATAAATTTTAATACCCTAAAAGTGCCAAAAAAATACGGATCGTTACGTCTATTATCACTTCAACCTTATCTATGTCAACTATATTCTTATAAGGCATTTAGTATACAAACTAAGATTTACATTTTATAACATCGACACTCTAAGAAGTGCGATGTATATGTTGTCAACTCTATCGACTTATGTTTTATAAGTTAATGGTTTTAAAGCTTTTATTAATGAAAGGCAATAATCTCGATGGCGATAATGATGTTGAGCTTTATCAATATAAAGAATTTGTTTATTTTGGCATTATAGCCTATGTTTTGAAGGATGAAGACACTCGTCAATTATATCTTGCCGAGTTTTATCAATATAATGACTTTATATTGTTTGGATCTATAGCTTATGTTTTGATTAGGCGATGACCTTAAATGACTTTGGAATTCACCAATTTTTTTTTAAAAGCATTTATCATGGCATAAATATTTTGTGTAACAACCCGCATATTTATCGATTGTATATTTAAATATTTCATCGTTCGTCGGATTTTAGTCCGAAAAGCTACTTTTTGCAAACGGTCGAATTTGGACTCGAGACCACTTCCATTGAGTTCAAAACGCCGTTTGCGACCTTTTTGAGTATAAGCTTCGATATGTTTGGAGTAAGTTGATTTTTGCTACTTTATCTATTGGGTTTTGGGTTTAGGTTCAGCCCATTAGCTATAATAATACCCCAAACTGAATCATCCCTCCCCATTCACTCTCACTTCCTCCTCTTTTTAGTTCTAAAGCAAAAATGATGGAAGAGAATGGGAAATAGAAATCCAAAGCCCTAGTTCCTTTGCAAAATTAAAGATCTAGCTCCAAATTCAAGAGAACCCATTGGTAAGCCTTCTCTTCATCTTCCCCAACTCATTCTCTCTTTGATTTCAGAAAACTCCTAAACCTAGTTTGGAAAATATTTCTCTTTTAAGCTTAGAATCAAGCTTCTTGAGTTGGGATTGAAGAGTGGTTGATCCTCCTTTGTTTTCAAGCTTCTCAATCTTGTGCTTTTGGGTTTAAAGGTGAGATTTTTATCTCACATCTTAGTCTATAATTATCTTCGATTGTTAGGTATGAATTCCTAACACTTATTCTTGTGAAATTGATTTTGGTTTGGATTGATTTGGTGTATATTCCAATTTTTGATGTTTTGAAATCAAAATCTATGAAAATCCTTTTGTGGATATTTGGACATTGATATTTGAGGCGTATCGAAGAGCCGTTAAGGCTGGGTTGTCGCTCGACGTAAATCCTTAGTCGTCGTTGCTCGTCCGATCGCTTCCGGCATTTATTTCGGCCATTTTTGGTCTAGGTTCAGGGAATGCCCTGAACCCCAGTTTCAGACGTCTGAAACGTTAGATTCAGACGTCTGAAACGTTAGATTCAGACGTCTGAATATTGTACTGGGAAGATTTGTATTCCCAGATTCAGACGTCTGAATCTATATTTCAGACGTCTGAATTAGTTTGTTTTGGTCCAGAAAGGAAATAGGCTAAAACTTGCCTATTTCAGACGTCTGAAATATAGGGTTCAAACGTTTGAAATATACTCTGGAAAACTTTTGGTTTTCCAGATTCAGACGTCTGAATCCTTGATTTCAGACGTCTGAATCTATACTTTTTGCCTATATTGCCTATTTTGATTCAATTTCCAATTTAAATCGATTCTTGATGATCCTATTTGTTGTTATCATTTACTATCGAGGTCGCTCGATCCTATCCTCCTTTAGGTCTTCACTAGGTCGTACAGTTTTGGACGGGGCGCTGCCCCCTGGACACCCGCGACTTGACCGGGCAGGTCGAACCCCGTAGTGGGGGCGTTGCCCCCGCACCCCCACCTTGGAGGGTTGCCACCCCCTGGACCCCCCTCCGTAGGGGATCTTATCTGAAGAACATTCAATAGAACTTGCTTTGTTGAGATGCTGAGTTGACCATTCTTCGAGACAAACTATCTTGGGCTTCTCGGTCGATTTTATGGATTTTTGAATATCTATTTCGATGGATTCTTTATCGGTTTCTTTGGATTTTATTCATGTCTTCGAATATGAATTTTTATGATTGATTGTTTCTACAATCACTTCTATGATTTGTCACTTTAAAATATGAAGGTTTCAATACTAGTAGTAAATATCAAAACCCTTTCAACAAAATGATTTCACTCTATTTTCAATAACAAAGTTCTTTTCTTAAACCGTTTTCCAATCTACTAGTATATACAAACCTTTACCTCACTCATATGAGAAATTGAATTAAACGGCTTAGTAAAACAAGTGGTATGAAACGCTTGCGTTCGCTTCGTCGGTTAACTCTTGGACTTGTTCGATTGAACCTTTTTGTGACAATTTTCTATTGGAGATCTACAATTTGTTCGTAAATATTTAAGTTATGCTAGTGGTTATGGGACATGAAGCTAAGCTTATATATTTACTAGCCTACTGTAATTGACACTTCTCTTTGATCATGACGATCATTTTATGATTTAGACTAGCTATTGTGCGATGTCTCTTTGTTTGCAAGGTTAGACTAGACCTCATGGGTGTGATTCCGACTCACACATATCTCCTTGTCCGCAAGGTTAGTCTAGACACCATCTGTGTGATTTCGACTCACACATACCTTTTTGTTGCAAGGTTAGGCTAGACACCATTTGTGTGATTCCACTCACACATACCTTTTTGCTTTTTGGTTAGCCTAGACCTCATCTGCGTGATTCCGACTCACACATATCTTTTTGTTGCGAGGTTAGGCTAGACACCATTTGTGTGATTCTACTCACACATACCTTTTTGCTTTTTGGTTAGCCTAGACCTCATCTGTGTGATTTCGACTCACACATATAGAGTAGCTCCCCATGGTCTTCGGACCATCATGTGATAGGCCTCTTTTCCTTTTTCTGTGATTTCTGGATTTCTTGTGTTGATTTCTGGAATTTATGTCATTGACTTGTTATGAGTACAAGTTTAGGGTATGATGCCCTCTTTGGATCTTTGAGAAGATTATTGTGATATTGATTTATCTCTTATTGATTGATCTTCTGTTGATCATCATTTGCATACTTATAGTAGTATGTCAGTATGGACATTTTATGTTTATAACATATCTTTTACTTTATATCATGTCATCTGATATTTATAGCTAGACTGATCCGTTTATTATTTTCTTATAAATAATACTCGGGTCAGACCGAGATGTTACAGGTGCTTCTGCTTGACTTCTCCCTAGGGATTCATTACTCTGACTTCTGGCTAACCACATAGATTAGTAGTTTTTGTTGTATACACTTGAGATATAGACTCATAGTTGTATTCTTTTGTATAGCACGTGTTGCTATTCTCTTGTATTATTGTGGATCTTTTTGACCACTACTCTGATGTACACTTTCATGTGTTAGTTATATATTCATATCTTCTTCCGCCCTTGTGATATGAATTATTTGTGACTGATTTGTGTTATGTTTATTTCTATATTAGTTTTCGAAGATTATTATAGCCACTGTGTAGTAGCTTTGAGTTTCTATCAATATGTCGGATTTCCTCTTGAAATAAAATGCACGTTATACTATCTGACATATCGGTGCTCGCGCAAAGCAATTACACGGATGGTCGCTCCTCAACAACCTTATTCTCCATGCTAGTTGACGGCATTACACCATAATGTTCTTGTCCAGTGTGGGTATAGAGGTGGGGCGTCACATTTTGGATAAAGTAAAGGGCTATATTTTCCTTTTTTTTAAAAGTAAGATTTCAAATGTTAAATCATTTATAAAGAGTTATATTTTCAAGGAAATACAAAGGGTAATTAGCCTAGAATTTTACTAAAGAAAAATTAGTGTTCTTATCACCTTTATATCAATTGTGATAGAATGAATTAACTCGGAGATTACAGAATCAAATGGGACTGGTGTAGGGTCGTGCCTTATACTTTAGCTAGTACCCTCTGACTAGTATAAGTCTAAAATTCCAATGTGCAGGGCATTGTCATAGGTAAGACTAAAAGTAGATTTACATATAGAAAGGAATACATAAAGCGAGATAGGTTATTGATGAGCCCGCACAACCATTAGGATTGGTTGACCCTAGGAATAATAAGTTTTGGACAGACGATCCACTTGTCTTCTAATTGGTAGGTTAGATAATTTGATATATCTGGTTGGCTTGAGTCGGCCATAGGTTTAGAATTAGCTTAAGAAAACTATGGTGTTGCGATGGATAGTCCATTGATTTAAACTGATGGGGAATGACCATGGTATTTGTGAAGAAACCAGGTGGGTCGTTAAGATTATTCACCCTTTATCATAAGTTGAATGAAAAGACGATAAAGAATCGATATCCTTTGCTGAGATTGGAAGATTTAGTTGACCAGCGGGTGGAGCCAAAGTAATTTCCCAGTTGGATTTGGCGAGAAGGTTCCATCAAATAAGGGTGGCAAAAGGCTGTATCGATTGACGACATTTAGATCAAGATATGGTCCCTACGAGCAATTTGAAATGCCATTCAGATTGCTAATGCGCCTGCTTTTTCTGTAGACTTAATGAACCAAATTTTTTGAAAGCACTTGGATAGTTTTGTATTGGTACTCATGGATGATAATTTGATATAATCTAAAGATGAAAGAGATCATGAGATTCATCTTAGAATAGCGATTGAGATGCTGAGGCAACATCAGTAAAAAGTATAGTTTTCAAAGTGTCATTTTTTGGAAGATGGAGGTGAAGTTTCTTTGTCATATAGTCTCGGTAAAAGGGTTGTCCGTGGATCTAGCTATGATAGAAGCTATATAACTAGAAGAGACCTAAGATGCTAACTGCGATAAAGAGTTTTCTTAGACTAGCTGGCTACTACTGGAGATTCATCAATCTCTCGTTTGGCAGCAAGTTGACTAAGCTAACAAGGAAGGACGTGAAGTATGTTTGGAACAAGAAATGTGAAGGTATTTTAGAAGTTGAAACAATTATTAACGAATGCGCCTGCCTTAGTTATTCCGAATGGGAATCAAAATTTGGTGGCATGTACAGATGTATGTGGGATTGGATTAGGAGCAGTGTTAATACAGAGGGGTAAAACGATTGCCTACAGTTTTTGACAACTTAGACCGCATAAGGTTAGAAATATTACTAATGACTTGAATTAGCTGCCGTAATATTTGCTTTGAAGGTGTGGAGACATTACCATTTGGTTGAACGATTCCGTTGTATATGGGTCATAAGTTGCTAAAATACGTATTCTCCCAAAAGGAATTAAACATGAGATATCGGAGGTGGTTAAAGTTTATAGTCGCTTATGATTTTAGAATTGAGTATACACTGGGAAAACAAAATAAAGTAGTAGAAGCGCTTAGTTGGAAGCATCAGAATGTAGTATTAGCAATGATATCGGAGTGGAAAGATTTAGAAGCATTGACTACTTGTAGCGTGCAGTTATGTAATGACCCCCCTTTTCGATCCTTAGAAATTGACGCGATGAAGATGGTTCCAGTTCATGGGTTCCAGGTTTGACTTGACACTTGAATTCGAATACGCGATGAAGATGGAGGTTCTGATGGTCGGAGATCTGCACGTGGGAAAGCGTCGACTTGTTCGACGTAGTGGCGGTGCCGGAAGATCGCCAGCGGCGTTGTACACGTGCACGTGGCGCGTTCGTATCAGTGAGTTTGGGAAGTCTGGGGTAATGGGGATGAAGCAGGGAAAAGACTCGAGATTTGTCTCGAGCAACTCGGGTATTCACTCGAAGTAGTTGAGAGTTGCACTCGAAGCTAGTTTGTGTTGGCTCGAGACAGTGGAACATTTCAGGTTTTTGCAAACCTGACTGTTTCAGGTTTTAAAACTCAGTTCAAAATTTTAAAGCAGGATGTAAACAGTGTTTTGAAATTTAAATTCACAATTTGATCTAGGTTTTAAACAGCATTTGAATTCAAAGTTAAAGTAAAATTTGAGATGAAACTTTTGAATCTTAAAATTGAAAAATAAAATTTGGAATTTGAAACAAGGTTTTAAAACAAGTTATCAAATGTTTAAAACTTGAATTTACAAGTTAAATAATTTATCTATTTTAAAAATCTGAATTTACATAGTTAAAAAAAAAGAGTTAATTTAAAAGCAATTGAATGTATGAGAAAAATTTGAATTTAAAATAGATTAAAATTGCAAAGTTAAATTTGTAGTTGTTTTAAATTCAAATAGTTTGAAATGGAATTTAAAAGTGAATTTGAAACAAAATGTTTTCAAAAGTGTTTAAGAAATGATAATTGAATCAATTATAAAAAAAATTATGATTTTATCTCAAAGATAGTTCATTAAAATGTTAAGCTAAATTAATTAATGATTTGGATTTAATTAATTAAGAAAGTAAGGGTTTAATTTGATAAATTAAAGGTTTAAGTGAATAAATCATGAATTAATTAATTTTAATCAAGAAATCATTAATTAGATAGGATTAATTAGTGGATTATTTATAGTTAGTAAATTTTTATAAAATACGGTTAAAGTTGATTAATCAAGTGATTAAGCAATAATTAATTCAAGGAAAATGTAATAAATTAATTTAGTAATTAATTTGAGATTAACCAATATAAGTCAAAGGTTAATTAACTAATGAAAATGATTAAAGGTTTAATTTCTTAAATGAAATTGAAATTAAGGTTAAAAGATTAGGAAATCAACTTTCAGGTTAATCTAATTAATTTATTAATTAAGAATAATTCAATTTATTTGAAGTATTTGATAAATTAATTTATATCAAATGATTTGAAATTAATTTATGTTAATTAACTACGATTGATGACTTATCTGATTTGAATTTATCAGACAATTAACCGACCTTATCTATGAATGTTTGGATTTTACTGAATGCGAATTGTTTGATATCCCTGATATATGATGCTTTGTGATACATCCTGATTTATGTTGTGATCTGTAATTTACTTATCTGTGATATATATCTGTGATCTGTATATGAACGATAAGCATGATAGTTAATACCGCTTATCGACTATATTCCTATGTTTTAATCTGTGATAATTGTATGATGTTGCACTACTGTGTATAACCCCTGGACCACACCATACACACACAAATATGGATTTCACGAGGAAATCGGTTAAGTCACAGATAATTTAAATTTAATGTTTTTGAAATTAAAGTTTTAATTTCAAATTGATTTTGAAAATGGATTTGGGTTGAACGTTAAAGCTTTTGAAAAAGGTTTTCACAGATAAAAGCTATTTTGAATAACTCGGTAAAATCTCCAATTTAAATAATTCAATTTGAATTCGAATTCGATATTTGGAATTGAATTCGATGATTGGAAATTATGGTTAAAGATATTATAAACAGGTTTGTATGAATTTAAACCATTTTAAAGGTATGGTTTTGGGAATTTGAATTTAACCCAAGGATTTCAACTCGTATAAATGAATCAGATTTCCAAAAGGAAAACTGTTGTTTTCAAATGATAAACACTTTTAGATAAGAACTGAGATTCCAGTTAATTAGGGGAATTTCAAGATTGAATAGAGAAATGATTTTGCTAAGTTATGAATGAATTCTTTTTGAAAGCTATGAATTAAATCTGTTTATTTTTAACGGATTTAAATTGATGATTTGTTTAAATCAAATTGAAATGAAATTGTTTTGAAGGCTATAAGTTAAATCTTTGATTTAAAGATTTAACGAGTTAATCAAATTGAAATGAAAATTGATTTGGAAAATCTGTGAATGAATCTTTTGTTTAAAGATTAAAATGTGAAAATTGTTTAAACCGTTAAAGGTTGTGAAAATGAATCTTTTTGTTTAAAGATTGAAAATGGTAATTTGTTAAGCCATTTGAAGAAAGGTTTTGGGTAATAAGTTGTGACTTAATTGAAATCCCATTATCCATTTGTTTTTGAAATATCGTGCTCACTATTCGGTTTAGCCGGGAAAGGACCTTTGTGTCGTATATCCCATTCCGAATATGTGATACGACGTTATGGATAACATTTGAAGACCGGTGATGAAGACCGGGTATTTGCGAGAGCGATAGGATGACCTATCGATTGTTTCTGCACCGAGTCGCGCCGGTATAGAAACTCCCTAAGTGATGGGAAATCCGATCGGGATTGTGAATATCCGGATTGCAAGGACTTCTTTGGAAGTACCTTCGGTTCTGTTCGAACCCAGAACAGACTTGTATGGATAGTATGTCTGACATTACAAATTGAGATATAAAGCCGATTTCTTTCAAATATATTTCTGTTGGTGGCGGAGAATTTATTCTCTTAGCTTAAAACCCTTCTCTGAGACGTACGAGCTCAGAGGTTATATAGTTGATGGTTATCAGCGATATATTCCCAATTTGGTAATGTGACATGCTGAGTGTTGCTGTGAAATGATCATTGTGTTGATTATTTGTGATAGGATCATTTGTTTGATCGTCTATCTTTGTGATCATTTCTATGATCATTTGTTGACCCAAAGCATGGCTTTTGTATAAAGTATGTTTTTGTGGACGTGACTTCGTCGAGCCTCACACCCCGGAATGGTCAAAACAGGAAAGATGCGGCAAGGTTATGAGGGTAGCGCCCTTTAGGGTATGTGTATTTCCTTCTGGAAAAGGGTGGTATCATGGTATGGAGCCCAGATACTTACTCATGTTGAAAACACTTTATGATTGTGTGAATTGATTACGAGCGCTCGGATAAAGGTCCCAAAGGACCGGGGGATGGCATATTCGGTCAGTTGTTACTCAGTTAGGGGTAACCCGGCCTTGTGTTGGTAGAGATCCGGTTTGGTTCTCGGGGATGTCCATCCAGAGGCATTCTCATGTGGCAATGGGAAGTTCCTTGGCCTGATCATTCGTTGGAAATCCAAAGAAACAATACGAGACTTGTACGGTTTTAGTTGTAGAACCTGCCATTTAATATGGTAGCTATAGTAAGCATACTATAATGGTACCTATGCTGGCTAAGATTTATATTCTACTTTTGAAATATCTTCTACACTATTCACTAATAATAATATCAAAATTGATTTCTTTTTAATGCGTATCAAGCATCTTTGACTAACATAAGAAGAAATCTCCTCCAAGTCTGCATTTGCATTGTGTGTGTGGCGGGAGGTCTTATGGTAGTCTCATTTTTAAAAGCATTGCGAATTGACTTTAAAATATTCCTCTATTTTGATTTTAAAGATAAATAAACTGTTTTGTTGCTCACACCAGTCCCATGACTGATCCGGAGTTTATTGTTCTTCCTAAACTCTGGGTGCTCATTATATTTCTACACGAGCAGTCTAGAGTTGGGTTTTTCAGATAGTTAGATATAGTGGATTATCTGGAGTTAGTTCAGTCTTTGGATCACACCAGTCTTGCTGAGCTAGGTGCATCGTTATTGGGAGTTCGAGCTATTGCTGGATTGATTCTTGGAAATGGAGTTGCAGTTCTCGGAGTTCTTTTTTGAAGACTATCTCAGAGTTATATTGTTCCGCTGCTAGATGTTATCTATTTTTCTTTTCCGATGCTATTTTATTGTATCATATCTCTGATGTATATTGATATCTATTGGATCATCTGTTGTATCAGATATTGTATCAAAGCTGTATATCAATGTATTATTCTTTTATTCCGCTGTGTTGTTTACTTAATGTTGTTATAAGCTCCGGCGAATCGGATTTGAACGGTCGAATCTATGGCATTCGAATACGATTTGAAGTATGGATGTCGATTTTCGAGCGGGCAAAATTCGAAACGTTACATTCTTCAACTAAACCTGTAACTACTCGGATCTGACTCGGGTATTGAAAATGCCCAGATCAGGCTTGATAAACCAGAGTAAGATATTCAAAATTTTAATGAATAGATCATCCTGATGTCAATCAAAACCTTTGAAAATAAGGGTATCTCATAAGACCAAGCCCATACATAAATACGGATAGGATTTTTGTCTTATGATAACCAAAACACTTTATACTGAAAACATTTTGATATTATCTTTAATGTCATTGGTATTGAAAAAAAATTCAAGAAAATATATATAAAACAAGTACCACTACCCGGACTATGTTTTTAGTGATATATCTAGATTAGATCAAACGAAATATACCTAGACAAAATACATGGTACCAAAGGGGTAGCTGAAATGTTTACAAAGCATTACCAGTATTGTGGGACTAAAATCAAAACCGTAAAGCTTGTATCAGGATTGGATTTCAACATGATAAGGATTTAGTGGCCTGATGCGGTGTTTTGGTTGCAACAAACATATATCCAATGGGTACACATCCAAGGACTCAGACGCCACTATAATCCTGTCATCAACCGATGGGAATTAATATCAATAGATACTCATCCAATGAATTAGAAGCCACTTATTCTGCCCGTGGAAGGCTGTGGCCTTTTTCGTATTTCATCCGATAGCCCATAATAGTGTCATGCAGATCACCCGTATCGTTACCGGATTATGAGGCTAGAGAGGCTATGCTCTTCTTTCCATAAATCCAAAATTTGTTTTTCACAAAGCCATGCTTTATTCTTCCACAAAGCACATTCCACTTAGAATGCCACATTTCCATTCCTTCAATTATTATTGACTTCCACGTACATGCAACCTTTGCGCTCGTATGTCGTAGAGAAGGGTATTAAACAAAGAGAAGTTGCATTCTCCACCACAAAATAGACACATGTTATAAAGTCAACGTTTGTGATCTCAGAAATGTAATGGCAGACATTCGTCCATGCAAGTTCGTTCTAGGACTAAACGAAACTGAAGGCACTCCTCCTACCACATCATTTTGGGAATCATCCATAGGATCAATGGCGAGTAGTCCTTGCAATACTAAGATTTCAAACCACGACAAGACCACTGCAATAATAAATATCTCTATATTGGGAGTGACCTAGAGAATATTAAGAAGTAGGCCTTCCGCTATGAAGATCTTCGGTCTTCAATAATCATCATCTTCAACATATCTTCATCATTAAGATGTCTTCATTTTCGAGTGTATACATTGGTTCGAAGTGGTTTTCAGATAGGAGTTATCCAATTCTGACCTTGGTTTATTGTACAAATCATCGATTAAAAAGACATTAGATATACAGGTGTTTTTCAAACAACATCAAATTAATTTATCTTTTTATTCAAATTAAATTGGTCTTAGAGATCAATTTGGTAAATTATTCCTTTATTTTTTTAAGAGTATATGGAATTATTAAGCCTCATTTAACAAATCCTTTGGTTAATTAAAACCCTTTTTAAATCTTGGCATAATTCTAAATCGTTTCACCTTTTATTTAGGAAAATATTTCCAAATTATGTATTTAAACTTCATATTGGAAAATTTTATTTTAGAGCATCCAGGGTTTCCCTTCGACATGTTCCGTCCCTCGCCCAAGTCTCCTTGGATCTCACAGGCAAAACACATGTACTAGTCGTTTCCGCATGCTCCTTTCATTTTCAGAAATGATATATAAAACTTTCAACTCATTATTTGAAACACTTAATTATTTTTTAAAATAAAAGATCTGAAAAGGAATGGTTAAGTTTAAAATCATATTTCAAAAGTTACAAAACTGCTGTGAAAAGTGCTGCGAAAAAAGTGTATTATAGCTTCTTTGATCAAAATAACATTTTTACTTCACATATGTTCATTTTTATAATTAAAACCACTTTTAAAACATTTAAATGATTTATATAATTTATTCCATACTTGTAAAAATTTACAAATATTCATTTTAAATCAATTTCAAATTCGGGTTTTAAACTTCAAAACCACGATTTTTCTGAAAACTTGTTTTGGACATATTTAAAAATTACAAGATAAAATATTGATTTTATTTCTTCGTTTAAAAATTATTGATATAATAGTCCAAGAAATTCTTATAACAAACAATTCTGAGCTATATTCCATTTTGTTTACTCACTTGAATTTTTCAAGCGAAATCTCGAACTACCGTTACAATGCGCCTACTTTTGACTTGTTTATCAATTTCTTTTCAAACTTCATGGACACACTTTTATATATTTATAAAATATTTCTAAACCATATAAATTCATTTTAAACAAATATTTTCATATTTCAAACTCAAATTTTATTTCATTTTATATTATAATATTATATTAATATAATATCATTTTCAACCTTCTTATATTCTCAAAACCATTAAGAGGCTAAATAACTTCATATACAAATCCATATGGATTTATTTTTCATGAAATAACGATGGGTAATTACTTAACCATTTAAATTATGGCTTTTCCTTTCATCATTCATCACCCAAGTTATCAACAATTTTAACATCCATATACTCAATGTAATAATCCAAGCATTAAATTTATGATTTAAATATTCATATAATTATTTTCTAAATTGGGTACTCGTCTTTGTCTCTTATTAATTCTACCTAACAAAATTCTTATCCAAAAACACTTCACTATCACTACTAAACCGAACCAAACTTCACCAAATTAATTCCTTCTTCACTTAAACTTCAACTAGAACCATGCTTCTCCCATCTAAACCACACAACCATCCTCCATCACCATCTTTTAGCTTATGGCCATCCTCCCTCCTCCACTTTGCGATAGTCTAAGCCCTTCCATATCTACCATTGCTCTTGGCCTTTACCCTTCATGGGCATACATGCCCCAAACTTTCCACCATATATTGCTATTTGGTTTTGTAATGATGTTCTAAGGTATTTGAAAAAGTTTGGAGGAGATTACAGTTTATTTGATATGATTTCTAGAATGTTAGAGAAGAGGAGGAAGAAGATGAAGATAATAAAGAGAAGAAGGAGAAGAGGGCTTAAGAAAGAAGAAGAAGTGTATTTGTGTGTGAAAAATGAGAGCGTGTGCTTGTGTATTTATATTAATAAAAAGTTTACAAAATATCTTTTGGTAAAAAGACCAAAATATCCCTTCCTTAACCGTTAAGCTAAGGTCACTTTCATCTTTAGTCCACCTCACTTCCATCACCCATCATATTGTCCTTTGTCTCTTGCCTTAGCACTGAAGGAAATGAATGTGGATGCATTTGTGACTAAAGGGAAGATTTGGTTTGGATTTGACTAGATTTTATTAACTTTGTTTAATTAATTACTCACTTAGTTTAATTAATCTTTGTTAGTTCTAAATACATGTTTATTATTAGCATGTTCATATAAATAACTATTCAAGTTGCAAAACATATACATAACTTAATTTAACAAAACGTTGATTTTCGACAAAACATTTTACGACCACTTTTTCTGTTTTTAATCAAACTATATGTATTTGTGAGCTAAACTTGAAAATAAATTTCCTATCATCTTTAGTTAATATAAAAAAGATCACTAGTGTTATAAAACCATATTAAATAATATTAAAGTTCAATTTATAAAAAATATGACATTGGTTTGTCAAAGTGCGACAAAGTTTGTGCTTTTTATAAAACAAGTATGTATGTTTATAAAACCAATGTAAACCATTTTTTTATTTTATAAGAAATAAAAATTATATTATTTATCGTTGAAAACTTTATTTGATCATATATTCGATTTAATTGAAAACCAACTTTTGTCACTTTTACGACAAAGATCCAAACTCTTTATTTTGTGAATAAGTTCTAAAGTAAGTTCATCATTCTTATTTATTGTACAAAACATGTTTTTTTTTGAAACAAACCTATATTTGAATATTCCTAATTTCAATGTAATAAAAATAAAGGTCGTCACAACTTCCCCCTTTAAAAAAATTTCTTCCTCGAAGTTAACCCAAAACAAAAACTCAAGGGTGTTTAACCAAAACATTTTAAAAAAAACTTACACCCGTATGATGTATATGGATTATCAATATACAATATCTGATTCGATCTACTATTCAAATCCATAACTTTACTTCTGAACTATTATTGTCCCTTTGATCCTCTAGTGCAGACTTTGATCAGGCTCCGTGATCAAAAAACTCTGTTTCCCTTACATAGCTCACAACTATGATAGAAAACTCAAGTACCTAATCATAAGTCCCACATCAATGTTCATCGTCAAGGATTGAGTGATTAATTCTTTTTCGGATTAGTGTAATAAACTCAAAGTTCTGTACTCTGATCTTAGATGAAAAATTATGTGATGAAATGATTTACTTACAAAATACATACTTATTAACATTCATAAAATCTTTATGGAAACATTTCCTAGAGCTGTTATCTTTGTTTCAAATACTTTTACAACCTATTTCTTTATAACATCTCTAAACCTTTTATTTCTAAATATCTTATTAAATTGATATAATGGAAGCTAGAAAAAAATGCATGACGAAAACAATCCACAACGAGATTTATTAATCAACATCCTATTTATACATCCGATTTTAACCCTAGGCCATATTACAAACTTTTTGGAGTAACCACAAGAGAATACAGTCTATTCAATTTCATATATATAGATACTAGGATTTCTATACATTCTATTCTTGGACTCCTTCCGAGGAAGTTGATTTTTTTCCTTGGTACCAATGCCTGCTAATCCTATTCTATTCTTGGGGTAGCTCCCCTGCAAGTGATTCCCTTTATAGCATATACTGCAAGTCCAAGTACTCTGTCCAGCTATAATAGTGACTGTATGAGGTGCTACTTGAATTGCATATACTTTAGATGCTTTTCCCTATTTTTAAATGTCAATCTTTGACTATATGTCGAAGTTCTTTGCAGCGTTAGCAACTCTTTTCTTTCCCTATTGAGACTTTGGGTTTCTTCTTTGTTCTTGGGCACTTATGTATAAAACATCCTTTCTTTTTATATTTGAAATAAACTATATTATCTCATGCTGGATTCTGCTTCTTCCTTTTTTATCCTATCCATGTGTACTATATAATGGCCTTCTTTTAGACATCTAAAATAATAGATGCCCGCATAGGGTCCTAGCCTTGTTTTTTCTTCAGCTTCTTCTGCTACTCGTGCTTTTCTTCCTGCTTTAGAGTCAACAAAAACTCATTACCCGACATATGTTAAGCCATCTTGCCCCTAAGTGATATACCAAGGTATTATCAAAATCCAAAAACCAATAAATAGACAAATTAACACAAAACATTTTAATAGTCATTAATATATACTCGCTCATATATGTACACACACTATAATCTCGAACTCAGTCTAGGGTGCTACTAACCCTACCTATAGTGAGTTACTCATCCAAGGGCATTACTAACCCTATCTACGATGAGATATTACGCAAATCAGGCTCAAGTATTAGTGGAGCCAAAGTTCTGATATCACTATAATGACCCATTTTTTGATCCTTAGAAATCGACACTAATGCATCCATGGTATTCACATGCTGTAATTCAAAGTGTTGGAAAGATGGATTGTTGGGGTGCAAAAGAAAAGAAGAAAGAAATAAAATAGAATCGCACACCGATGGAACAACATATATTATTTCAATATATAATTTTACAGCAGAAAATTTTAATACAACATCAGAGTCTAACTTGGATTTTGCCTAAATGTTAGAACCCGTTGTCCATACAGTTGCTAAAAAATAAAAACTAAAGCATAAGATGTAGCAGATAAGAGAATATGTCCATACGTAGATGAAGATCTATGGATCTCCTTTGGAAACTACTAACGTCTTCAACTAAACCTGAAACTGCTTGGATCTGACACGAGTATTGAAAATGCCCGGTCAGGCTTGATATGCAAAGGTGAGATGTTCGAAATTCGAAATGTACAGATCATGGTGATGTCAATCAAAACCTTTGAAAATAAGGGTATCTCCTAAGACCATGTCTACACATAAATACGTACAGGTTTTCATCTAATGATAGAAAAATACTTTATACTGGAAACACCGATATTATCTTTAATGACATTGGTTTTGAAAAAAGTTTCAAGTAAATATATATATAAAACAAGTATCAATACTCGAACTAAGTCTATGGTAATATATCTGGACAAGGTCAAATGGAATATACCTGGACAGAATATATGATATCAAAAGGGTAACTGACATGTTTGCATAGCATTATATCTATTTTTTGACTACAATCAAAACCGAAAAGCTCGTATTGGGATTGGATTTCCAACATGACAAGGAACTAGTGGCCTGATGAAGTGTTTTGGTTGCAACAAACATATGTCCAATGGTTCCACATCCAAGGACTTAGACACCACTATAATGCAGTCAACAACCAATGTGAGTCAATATCAATGGTTACTCATCAAAGGACACAGACACCACTTATTCTACCCATGGAAGGCTGTAGCCTTTTCCGCATTTCATCCGATTGCCCATAACTGTGTTTTATAGACCATATAGTATCCCGTATCAATACTGGGTTGTGAGGCTAGAGAGGCTACGCTCTTCATTTTATAAACCATACTATGTTTTTCACAAAGCCACGCTTTATTCCTCCACAAAGCACATTTTGCTTAGAATGCCATATAGTTATTCCTACAATTACTATTGACTTCCACGAACATGCAACCTCTAAGTTTGTATGTCTTAGAGAAGGGTGTTAGGCTAAGAGAAGTTGCCTTCTTCACCACCAAACAGATGTATGTTTCTAAAAGTCAACGTTTGTGATCTAAAAAATGGAATGTCAGACATTCATTCATTCAAGTTCATTCTGGACCGAATGAAACTGAAGGCACTCCTCCTACCACATCCCTTTTGGAATCACCCCTAGGATCAGCAGGGAGTAGTCCTTGCAATACAAAGATTTCAAAACACAACAAGACCATTGCTATAGTAAATACCTCTATATTGGTAGTGACCTAGAGAATGTCAATAAGCAGTCCTTCCGCTATGAAGATCTTCGTTCTTCAATAATCACCATCCTCAACTTGTGTTCATCATTTATATGCCATCATTTTCATACGTATACATTGGTTCGAAGTGGTTTTCAGATAGGAGTTACCCAAATCCGACTCTAGTTTCTTCACACCAATCATCGATTAAAAAGGTACTAGGTATATGGCGTCTATCAAACAACATCCAGTCGATGAATCTTTTTATTCAAATTGAATTGCTCTTAGAGATAGATTCATTATGTTATTCCTTTATCTTTTTCAGAGTATATGAAATTATTAAACCTCATTTAATGAATCCTTTGGTTAGTAAAGCCCTTTTTAATTGTTGGAATAATACTAAATCATTTCACCTTTAAATTAGAAAAATATTTTCAAATTATTTATTTAAAGCTCATATTGGAAAATATTATTTTAGAGCATCCGGGCTTTCCCTTTGATATATTACATCCCCTGCCCAAATCTCCTTGTATCTCAAAGACGAAACACGTGTACTAGTGGTTCCACATGCTCCTTTCATTTTAGAAATATTGTAAAACTTCCAAATCATTATCTAAAACTCATAATTATTCTTTTTAAAAACCATTTATAAAAAATATGAAAATGAATGGTTAAGTTTAAAATCATATTTCACAAGTTATAAAATGCTGCGAAAAGTGTATTAAAGCTTTTTTGATCAAAACAATATATATACTTCGCATATGTTCATTTTTCAACTCAACCACTTTTAAAACATTTTATAGGATCTATAGAATTTATTAATTATTTTTAAACATTTAAATATTCATTTTAAATCAATTTCAAATTCAGGTTTTAAATTGCAAAACCATGATTTTTCTTAAAACTTGTTTGGACCAATTTAAAAATTTACAAGATGAAATATCGATTTTATTTATTCATTTAAAATTATGAGTACAATAGTTCAAAATATACTTATCTTGAATAATTTAGAGCCATATTCCATTTTGTGTACTCATTTGAATTCTACGGCACGAAAGCGTGAACTACAGTTACCCGACACGCCTACTTTTGACTTATTTTTTTATTTCGTTTAAAACTTTATGTAAACACTTTTACATGTTTATAAAACATATATAAACCATTTTCAATTCATTTTAAATAAATGTTTTCATATTTCAAATTCATATTTCATTTCATTCAATATTGTAATATTATATTATTATAATATCATTTTCAACCTTCTTATATTCTTAAAAACATTAAGGGGCTAAATAACATCCTTTACACATCCATATGGATTTATTTTTTATGAAACAACTATGGTTAATTACTTAACCATTTCAATTATGGTTTTTCTATTCATCATTCATCAACTAAGTTATCAACCATCTTAACATCCATATAATCAACCAAGTAATTATCCAATCATCTAAATTTACTATTTAAATATTCATATAATTAGTATCTAAATCGAGCACTCACCTTTGTATTTAACTAATTCTTCCTACCAACATTCTTGTCCAATAACACTTCACTATCATTACTAAACCTGATCAAAATCCACCGATTCAATTCCTTCTTCGCTTAAACATCACCTAAAACAATGCTTCTCTCTTCTTAACCACACAACCATCCTCCATCACCATCTTTTTTCCTGTGGCCATCCTTCCTCCTTCACTTTGCTTATGTCCAAGCCCCTCCACATCCACCATTGCTCATAGCCTTGAACCTTCTTGGGCATGGATGCCCCCAAACCATCCACCATACATTGCTATTTGGTTTTCTAATGATGTTCTAAGGTATCTGAAAAAGTTTGGAGGAGATTAGAGTTAGTTTGATATGACTCTAGAAAATTAGCGAGGAAGAAGAAGAAGACGAAGACATTAAAGAGAAGTAGTAGAGAGCTTAAGGAAGAAGACGAAGAAGTATATTTGTGTGTGAAAAATGAGAGGGTGAAAAATAAGAGGGTATGCTTGTGTATTTACAGGAATAAAATGTTTACAAAATATCTTTAGGTAAAAAGGCCAAAATACCCCTTCCTTAACCATTACATCTTTAATCCGTATCACTTCCATCACCCATCATATTGTCCTTTGCCTCTTCCCTTAGCACTTAAGGAAATGAAAGCGGATGCATTTGTGGCAAAAGGGAAGATTTGGTTTGGATTTGTTTGTGATTTGACTAGATTTCGTTAACTTTTTTTAATTAATTACTCATTTAATTTAATTAATCTTTGTTAGTTCTTAATGCATGTTTATTGTTAGTTTGTTCATATAAATAACTATTCATGTTGCAAAATGTTTACCCAACTTATATTTAACAAAACGTTGATATCATCTTTAATTAATTATAACAGGATCGTTTGAGTTAAAAAACCATATTAAATAATATTAAAATTTAACTGGTAAAAATACGAAGTCGATTTGTCGAAGTGCGACGAATTTTTTACACTTTTATAAAACAAGTATGTATGTTTAAAAAATCAATATAAACCATTTTTATTATTTCTCAACAAATTAATATATATTATTTATCATTCAATACACTTATTTGATCATATATTCAATTTTATTGAAAACCAACTTTTGTCGCTTTTATGATGAAAATCCAAACTCTCAATTTTTTATATAAGTTTTAAAGTAAGTTCATTGTTCTTATTTATTTTATAAATATGACTATTGTTTTTGAAATAATCGTATATCCGAATATTTTAAAATAAAATATTTCTTTTTTTCAAAGTGGTAAAAATACCGGTCGTTACAACTTCCCCCTTTAAAGGAATTCCGTCCCTGAAATTACCTAAAAATGAAAACTCAAGGGTGTTTGCCCAAAATATTATTTTTAAACTTACACCCATACGATATATATATATATATATATATATATATATATATGTATATAGACCATCAATAAGAAATATCTAATTCGATCTACGATTCGAATCCATAAATTTACTTTCGAACTAGTATTGATCCTCTAATCCTCTAAGTTACAAAATATCTTTAGGTAAAAAGATCAAAATACCTCTTCCTTAACCGTTAAGCAAAGGTCGCTTTCATCTTTAATCCACATCACTCCATCACCTATCCCACTGTCGTTTGTCTCTTACCTTAGCACTGAAGGAAATGGATGTGGATGCATTTGTGGCTAAAGGGAAGATTTGTTTTGGATTTGACTAGATTTTGTTTAGATTTTGTTAACTTTGTTTAATTAATTACTCGCTTAGTTTAATTAATCTTTGTTAGTTCCAAATACATGTTTATTATTAGTATGTTCATGTAAATAATTATTAAAGTTGCAAAATGTTTACACAACTTATATTTAATAAAATATTGATTTCGAAAAAACATTTTATTATCACATTTTCTATTTTTATTCAAATTATATATATTTGTCAGATAAACTTTAAAAAAAGCTTCATATCATCTTTAATTAATTGAAACAAGATCATTAGAGTTATAAAACCATATTAAATAATATTAAAGTTCAATTTATAAAAAAATACGACATAGATTTATCAAAGTGCGACGAAGTTTGTACACTTTTATAAAACAGGTATGTATGTTTATAAAACCAATATAACCATTTTTATTATTTTATAACAAATAAAAATAGATTATTTATCATTCGAAACGCTTATTTGATCATATGTTCAATTTTATTGAAAAATCGACTTTTGTCTCTTTTACGATGAAAATCCAAATACTATATTTTGTAAATAATTTCTAAAATAAGTTCACCGCTCTTATTTATTGTAAAAAAAATGATTAATGTTTTTGAAATAAACCTATATTTGAATATTTTAAAGTTAAATATTCCTATTTTCCAAAGTGATAAAATTATGGGTCGTTATAGGTTAAGATCGACTGCCAGTTCTAGTCAAAATTTTGCAATGTTATCTCGGTTGGAAGTTTGACCAATATTAAATGAAAGGATTGTTTCTAAGCATAGTGATGATCCGGTATTAGCCGATTGAATTAGAAGATCGGAAGGTGAAATCGAGATCGATGATCTAAAATATTTTGGTCTTGACTAGAGTGGATGGTCAAAAAGGGGGAACGACTGTGTGTTCTAGATGTTGGAGACCTAAAAAGAAGTTCTTAGATAATGCCATCGATAAAAGTTTACTATTCTTTCTAGAGGAACAAAGATGCATCAGGATATGAAGCAAAGTTTCTTTTGATAGAGTATGAAAAGAGTCGTAGACTTATCGGTAGAATAGTGTTTGAATTGCCAGCAAGTGAAAGCCGAACATTAGAAGCCTAATGGGCTGCTTTAACCGTTTGATGTACCAGTGTAATTACCCATTTTTCCATACCCTTTGAATCGACAATAAACCACGCATGTCCAACTCAAATTGCAAGAATAAGCGAATCAATAAGGGTAGAAAGAAAATAAAGACAGAACAAAATCTCACAAAAATGGAATAATATATATTATTTCAATAATAATCTTTACAGCGGAAAATTTTAAAATACAGTATCAGAGTGCAACCTAGATTCATCTTGGACAGTTATTGATCCCTGTCCTTACAAATGCTGAAAAAAATAAAACAAATGCAATAGATGTAGCGGATAATAGAATTCATCCATACGATGATAAAGATCTCCAACTCTTCTATGCAAACTCCAACCGTCTTCAACTCAACCTGAAACTACTCGGATCTGATCCGAGTATTAAAAATGCCGGATCAGGCTTGATAAACCAGCGTGAGATACTCGAAATTTAAAATGACTATGTTATCAAAACCTTTAAAAAGAAGGGAATCTCGTAAGACCATGCCCACACAAAACACGGACGGGTTTTTACCTTATGATAACCAAAACACTTTATACCAAAATTGTAACGATCGAGATTTTTCGTTGCCGAAAAATCGAACCGTTAGGGTTTTAGAAGAAGAAAGAGGTAGAAGAAGAAAGAAAAGAAAGAGAGGAGAAAACAGAAAACAAGTAACAGAACGAGAAACAATATCAGAATCTCACAATCGCAGCGGAACAACATATAATAGATAAATGAATATTCATTAAAACAAAAGAACTATACCTTTTTATACATTACAGCACATTACATTACATCAATCAGAGTGTACGACAACAACAGCGGAAAAGAAATACTATATACAATAGATAATAGACCACGCTATCTGGCTCGCCTCCAGATCTGCACAGCAACTCCCGAATCCAGAATAACCTGATAACCTAACTCTAGACTGCCCGTGTGGAAAATAGTGGGCACCCAGAGTTTAGGAAAGGAACAATAAACTCCAGGTCAGTCATGTGACTGGTGTGAGAACTCAAAACAGTTTATCTTTAAACAAGCAACAACAGAATTTAAATTTAACTTTCGAAATTCGAAATGCTTTTTGGAAAATGAAACTACCATAAGGCCTCCCGCCACACACACAATGCAAACGCAGAATTGGAGGAGATTTCTCCTTATGATAGTCAAAGATGCTTACTACGCGAAAATCAAATCATTTTTGATATTATTACTAGTGCATAGTGTAGAAAACAATTTCGAAAGTAGAATATAAATCCTAGCCAACATAGACATTCCGAACTATGCCTACTATAGCTACCATCCAAACAGTGGTGACCACCATAAGTGAATGGCAGGTAATACAACTAAAACCGTACAAGGCGCGTATTGGAGGAATGGATTTCCAACAAATGGTCAGGCTAAGGAACTTCCTACTGCCACATGGGATCGCCTCTGGCGGGACGTCCCGAGAAACTAACGTTACGGTTAGATCTCTGCCAACACAAGGCCGGGTTACCTCTGTAACTAGGTAACTACTACACGAATATGTCATCCCCCGGTCCTTTGGGACCTTTATCCGAGCGCTCGCAACAACACCACACACAGAAATATATATAGTGTATCAACATGAGTAAGCATCTGGGCTCCATACCATGATACCACCCTTTTCCAGAAGGAAATGACATACCCTAAAGGGCGCGACCCTCATAACCTTGCCGCATATTCCTGTTTCGACCATTTCCGGGGAGTGAGGTCCTGACGAAGTCTCGTCCACAAAGCTACGCTTTGTGTAACAAAGCCATGCTTCGGGTCCACAGATGACCAAAGCAATAATCACAAAGATAAATGATCAAACAAATGATCATATCCAAACGATCAACCAATGATCATCACACAGCAGCACTCAGCATGCCACATTACCAGATTGGGAAATATCGCTGATAACCTTCAACTACATAACCTCTGAGCTCGTACGTCTCAGAGAAGGGTGTTAAGCTAAGAGAATAAATTCTCCGCCACCAACAGAAATGTATTTGAAAGAAATCTGCTCTATCTCTCAAAACGTAATGTCAGACACGTAACCATACAAGTCTGTTCCGGGTTCGAACAGAACCGAAGGCACTTCCAAAGAAGCCCTTGCAATCCGGGTATTCACAATCCCGATAAAATTTCCCATCACAAAGGAAATCTCCATATCGTAGCTAACGATGCGGAGACAATCGATAGGTCATCCTATCGTTTTCACAAATACCCGGTCTTCAACACCGGTCTTCAAATGCAATCCAAACGACGTATCGCATATTCGGAATGGGATATATGACACAAAGGTCCTCTCCCGGCTAAACCGAATAGAGAGCGCTTATTTTTAAAAATAAGTGTGCATTCAATTCCAAACAAACACAATCAATACCATCCAAGGGTAAATATTGATAGTCGGTTATTTAACTATCAATAAAGATGCGCCACATCATCAGATTCCAAATAATTTTTCCAAAATTATTAAGTCCCAAAATATCTTTACAAGATATATATACACAATTTCCAAATAATTGCCCAATTTATTTGCTTTACCAAAACACCTTCACGATATAATTTCCACACTTAACCATTTGAAAACCCATTTCAAATTAAACACCTCAACCATTTGAAAACAAATTTCAAATTACATTAACCATTTGCAAACCAATTTCAAATAACCTTAACCATTTGAAAACTAATTTCAAATCACCTTAACCATTTGAAAACTAATTTCAAATTACTTTTCATCCTTTATACCCTTTGAAAACAAATTTCAAATCATCAAATAAATCTTTACCGATTTAATTTAAATTTACGTCCCAAATCCGTAAATTCATTTTCATACTTCAAAATAAATCAATATTTATTTTTAAACAAATTTCCCTTCCCCTTTTCAAATTCCATAGTGAATTTCCCAATTCCCAAAGATCTACACATACCCGATCCTCAAATCAATTTCAAAATATTCACTTTCAATTTACCTTTAAAAGGTGAATTCTCAAACGTTCCATTTCATATTGGAAAAACACTTCTAAACTTATTTAATAATAAATAATTCACAATTTAATTTCTTTTCAACAATTTCGAAAATATCCAATACACTTAAACCACCGTTAAGTATTTATTTCATTCCTATAAGGAAACTATTCTTTTATTCAAATTTATTTGGGTTAAAAACGAATGTTGCGTAAAACATCGTTACGATAACCCAAAACACTAGTTTATGGATTTGAGATTAAAAATAGATATATAAATCCAATACTATACAAATTATTCCCTTCTGTTTCTCGAAAACGTCTATTTCAACAATCAATGTTGAAATCTATGTTTTCAATACTCAATACATTTTAAAACACCTTTAATTCGTTTTAAATTCCATTTAAAACATTCCTTTCCCAAAAACAAACCCATTTTATTTAATAATCTATTCAATATTCAAAATAGTGAATATAGCCCACTTAACAAATTCCCATATTTCAATTTATGAAATCCGATGGATTTCAAATTTATAAACATAGTTTATAAATTCCATTTCTATTATAAACCCCAATTTTATAAATTCCTTTATTAATCCAATGCAATTTACATAACCCAATTTCATACCCAAAAGCCATATTGTAGGTTAAATACTTATAATATTATTTATTTACCAAATCGTTCCTTTGAACTTCACCAATTTAAAATCTTATCACTTACAAGATTTCTTTATGGTTTATAATAATTTCAACTAATGAAATCTTCATTTATTAACAATTTCTATAAAATTCCCCTTTTTAATGCCCAAATCCATTTTTATAAGTTAATAACTTATAAGCTTAAAATTTTCCAATAACCATTCGTTTTATAAATTTCACATTTATTAATCTATAAATCCTAGTGAAATTCATGTTATACATCAACTTAACACTTTATAAATTTATTCTATAACTTCAATAAATTTAATTTAAAAACATCCATTTATAAAATCCTTTATATAAACCATTAATAATAATAACTTCCCAAAAACCAAATTTAACTATTTTATAAAAACCTATTATTGTTAAAAATTTCTTTTAAGTTATATTTTATAAAAATATAAATTTTAAAACATAAAATTTTATCCATCTATTTATTTTAAAATTTAATCAATTCAAAATTTTAATAAACCATATTCTTTGAAAAATCGATTTAAAACCCCTTTTAAATTCAAAACCGTTATTTTTAATTTTAAAAATTGAATCCGATGATGCAACAGCATCAGATGGTCAATCACGGGGATAAGTGTCATATATCAATATGATTATCAACAATCAACATAATATTTATAAACAAATAAATATGTGAGGAATCCAGTTGGATCCCTCCAACCTGTTACCCTGCAACCACAGACGTTAGCACAATACCAATTCCACTTCGAGGTGGAATATCGCGGTATATGGGATTTTATAAATATCCGCTTAATAGGCGGCGCAATAGGGTCTCATCCGCTATACGAGGCGGGGAATCAAATCCAATATATACATATGCCAATATATATATATTGCTATATATAGTATATATCCTATTATATCTACTACCACAATCAATCAACAATTATCAATCAATATTAACTATTTAAAATTTTAAACAAAACCTTTCGATTGAGTGAGGAGTTCTCACCTTGATTTTGTTTCCGTTTTCGCGTTCGTTTTCGAATAAAATTAAACGAACGTTTAATTTTACCCGAAATTCAAACGACCTCCAATCGACTCCAAACCAGTTGCACTGCGAAGAGCACGACGATACGAAGCCAACGCAAAAAACCTCGTCCGAATCCGACCTCGCATGAACAAGTTATGGCTTTTAGAAGTTACACGATTTGAAATTTAAACTTAAACTAAAAAAAAGAAAAAAATATTCATCTCACCTCCCCCCACACGCGCGGGCCCCCCCACCTTTGTTCCTCCCGTTTGAAACGCGATTCCACCTCCAGGTAGCAATTTTCGAACGCACGTAACCCATATCATCAAGAAACCCTAAATCACGCACACCACAAACATCGACGAAACCCCATCATATCGGCACCATATCGAAGCTCATCACATATGCTACACACGGCCAGAAGAGCAGTCAACTCGGTCAACCCCAGCGCATGGAATTGCGTGCGCAACTTTCGTGCTTCCAGCTCGATTTGCCGCCAATCCGCTTCGAGTTAAACGATCATAACCGTTGGATTCCGAGATCTCAGAGTGCTCTACAATTTACTAGTTGAAGGTTTCGCGAATCGATGAGCGGATTGAGAAATAATTTGGAAAATAAATTGGTGATTTTCGGCCATTAACTGGGGTGGAGGCGGCTGAGCAAAAATGGCTAGGGTTTAGAAAGAATAATTAGTATATACATGTTATTAATATTATTTTAACAATAAAATCTCCAATTTAACACTTATGCAAACGAACTCCAAACGACGCGTGCCGCCAGGCGATCCTAAGGTTTTTCCGCATTCCGGACACAATGGAACAGGTTTCGTAAGCTAATTCGATCGTATGTGAGAGATACGGCAATAAACAGTCGATTTAAATTTAAACCGATTTAAACGATTTCTAGGCGTTTTGGCTTGTACCGGACAAACGGCAAATCCAAACGACTTGAAATTTGAAATCTTGCAATAATATCACATTACGGATCCGATGAAACTGGTTTCGTCGAAATCCGAGACCGTTTGAAAAATGGCTATTTTAACTCGCCGAATTAAAATTAAAACGATATCGATGCGTTTCGAGCTGCCACGGTCAAACGACAACTCCGTTTGCTACGAAATTTGAAATCCGATAATAACTAACTATTACGGATCCAATGGAACTCGTTTCGTTCAATTCTGAGACTGTTCAAAAATTGGCTATTTTTCAGTCGATAATTAAATATTAAAATATTCAATTTTTACAAATTAACTCCAAATTCAGTTTTACAAGTTCTAAAATATCTCTATAACTTTAATATGATAAAATAAAATTTTCCAAACCATTTTCAATCATATTTAACCCAATATTAAATTATTTGTGGAATTTCACTATTAAATAATCGATTTAAATTACCCTATTAAATCCAATATTCGAAAAATAAATTATTCGACTTCAAAAATTCACTTATTAATATTTAAAATTAATTAAATATTCAAATTTAAATTATTAAAAATCCTGGGTCGTTACAATCTTCCCCCCTTAAAAGAATTTCGTCCTCGAAATTGCAAGTTAAGGAGAATAATTCATAATCCGTTTATTATTTTTCCAAAGCTAATCAGTTTTATTAACCTTTCAAACAAATCTTTTTATTAAAGATATACTATCATTTCAATTAGCTTTCCAACTTCAATTATAAGTTTCAAACAACATTGTTTACTTAACAATTCAAATTTAAATTTCAATTCAAATTTTCAACTTTCAAAATTTCTCAAAATTTTTCTAACTCCCTAAATTTTCGAAAAATTTCGCCAGAGTCTCCTTTGCGCGGCTAGATCGGTACGACTACAAAACGGCTCTACGGCCCCTCAGAATCAAAAAGAAAAGAGAAAGCCAAGTGGCTGGAGAAGGAAATCATCAAATCTCATATAAAAACTGAAATACGTACCTTTTTGTCGAGCAATTCAATTTTTTTAAATTCAAAATCAAAATTCCAATTCCTTTATATACCTGTATATCCTACTAGTAGTAGTATCCAATTCCAACATTCAAACTATTTTGCCAATTCAAGTTCAAAATTTCCAATACATGCTTCTTACACATTTTTTTAGTTTATTATTGAAGTTGCATATTCAATTCATTCGTTTCAATTCCAATTCAATTCTATTCAATTTCATTTGAATTCAATTACATAGCTTCCAATTGCGCTAGTTCAATTTCATTAACACTTAATGAATTTACATACAATCAACCAACAAGCAAATAACGACCAATGTACATTCAATACAACCAAATTTATTTATTTTACTTACATTCAATTTGGTTCAACTGTTTTAATTCCAATTGGTTTAACATTCAATTGATTTTCATTCAATTATTCAACTATTTTCAAATGAATTTACACTTGCATGCATCATTTCATATCAACTTATTCATATTCTATTGATTAACATTCAATCCATTCTTTATTCAATTGCTAGTTCTTTTTACAAATAAAATTGAATTTCATTTATATAATTTAAGTTCACATCTTTAACAATTTCATTTACTCACTTTATTCACTTACTTTGATATTAACATCAATTCTTTCAACATTACTTAACTTGCATTCCATTTCAACTTTATTTACCTCATTTAATTCACTTGATTATTTAACTTTGATGCAAAGATCGATTTTTTATTCAACTTCACTTAAGTTATTCCATTTAAACATCATTTGTTAATTAAACTTAAGTTTTACTTATCAATTCAATTCGGATTTTAAATTCCAAAGTAAATCCTATTTAACTTTTACTTAAGTCAAATTCATATCAATATTCAAATTCATATTCCATTTTACTTAACTTAATTGTTTAACCACTTCAACAACTGGTTTCACTTACATTTTCCCATTCTATAAGTCATGCAACTTATTATTCAACTTCTAACTTATATTATAAGTTCAAAACTTATTTCGCTTATACTTATCAACTTCAAGTTGAATTTTAATTTCAAATTGATTTATTACAACAAAACTTCAATTTTAAATTCATTATTGTAGCAAATCCATCACATAGAAACTCGAAAATGATACTGATGATGCTGCAGTCATCATCCTTATTATTTCCCAGTAACCATAGTGAAATCAATGCTAAATATTCTTTCAAAATTTCCCTTTATTTATAAATTACATTTATAAATCTTACTTATAAAATTTCACTTCTTATATACATAAGATTATTTTACAATTGTAAATCATTTTAATTATAATTCCATACTTATAATTCATTAGCTTATACAATTATTCTTTTTACGATAGTTGTTTTTATATAACTTATTCAAACAACTTTTAATTAACTTATATATATATATATATTTCAAACAATCAAACAATCAATTATACACACACTTCAATAATTCTTGAAAAAATTATTTTCTTATATAGAAAATATAATCAAGGTAAAATTATTTCATTTACCCAATTTAAAACAATATCATGTCGAATTGTTCTATTCAAGTGTTTAGAAACCCCTTCGATCCAGTTGTACAGACTGTGCCGACGAAGGTTCATATGCCACTCAATAAACCAATCATCACAATATAAAACAATTTTATATTCACTAACAAATACGCGCTCATATCTATTATTACACTCACACTCATTCTAGAGTACTGCTGACTCTATCTCTAATGAGTAATACCCAACAGAACCATGGTTGTCGCTTAACCACATGCTCTGATACCAAATGTAACGATCGAGATTTTTCGTTGCCGAAAAATCGAACCGTTAGGGTTTTAGAAGAAGAAAGAGGTAGAAGAAGAAAGAAAAGAAAGAGAGGAGAAAACAGAAAACAAGTAACAGAACGAGAAACAATATCAGAATCTCACAATCGCAGCGGAACAACATATAATAGATAAATGAATATTCATTAAAACAAAAGAACTATACCTTTTTATACATTACAGCACATTACATTACATCAATCAGAGTGTACGACAACAACAGCGGAAAAGAAATACTATATACAATAGATAATAGACCACGCTATCTGGCTCGCCTCCAGATCTGCACAGCAACTCCCGAATCCAGAATAACCTGATAACCTAACTCTAGACTGCCCGTGTGGAAAATAGTGGGCACCCAGAGTTTAGGAAAGGAACAATAAACTCCAGGTCAGTCATGTGACTGGTGTGAGAACTCAAAACAGTTTATCTTTAAACAAGCAACAACAGAATTTAAATTTAACTTTCGAAATTCGAAATGCTTTTTGGAAAATGAAACTACCATAAGGCCTCCCGCCACACACACAATGCAAACGCAGAATTGGAGGAGATTTCTCCTTATGATAGTCAAAGATGCTTACTACGCGAAAATCAAATCATTTTTGATATTATTACTAGTGCATAGTGTAGAAAACAATTTCGAAAGTAGAATATAAATCCTAGCCAACATAGACATTCCGAACTATGCCTACTGTAGCTACCATCCAAACAGTGGTGACCACCATAAGTGAATGGCAGGTAATACAACTAAAACCGTACAAGGCGCGTATTGGAGGAATGGATTTCCAACAAATGGTCAGGCTAAGGAACTTCCTACTGCCACATGGGATCGCCTCTGGCGGGACGTCCCGAGAAACTAACGTTACGGTTAGATCTCTGCCAACACAAGGCCGGGTTACCTCTGTAACTAGGTAACTACTACACGAATATGTCATCCCCCGGTCCTTTGGGACCTTTATCCGAGCGCTCGCAACAACACCACACAAATGTAACGAACCTCATTTCCGTCAGCAGTAACCGGTAGGCTTTTCAACCATCCCAGCCCCACCGTGGCTTACACTGATACCCCAGACCTTGCTTTTACAGCCAGCCTCTCGACTGTCACGGCTTACGCCTAACCAACCCCGTAAAGAGGACGTGTAGGGGTAAGAGTCTCCCGTTCGCCACCTAACGCAAAGCGAGAACCCCCCATCACGTTTCACCTAGATAAGCAAGTCTGGTCCGGGTTCGAACAGAACCGAAGGCACTTCCAAAGAAGCCCTTGCAATCCGGGTATTCACAATCCCGATAAAATTTCCCATCACAAAGGAAATCTCCATATCGTAGCTAACGATGCGGAGACAATCGATAGGTCATCCTATCGTTTTCACAAATACCCGGTCTTCAACACCGGTCTTCAAATGCAATCCAAACGACGTATCGCATATTCGGAATGGGATATATGACACAAAGGTCCTCTCCCGGCTAAACCGAATAGCGAGCGCTTATTTTTAAAAATAAGTGTGCATTCAATTCCAAACAAACACAATCAATACCATCCAAGGGTAAATATTGATAGTCGGTTATTTAACTATCAATAAAGATGCGCCACATCATCAGATTCCAAATAATTTTTCCAAAATTATTAAGTCCCAAAATATCTTTACAAGATATATATACACAATTTCCAAATAATTGCCCAATTTATTTGCTTTACCAAAACACCTTCACGATATAATTTCCACACTTAACCATTTGAAAACCCATTTCAAATTAAACACCTCAACCATTTGAAAACAAATTTCAAATTACATTAACCATTTGCAAACCAATTTCAAATAACCTTAACCATTTGAAAACTAATTTCAAATCACCTTAACCATTTGAAAACTAATTTCAAATTACTTTTCATCCTTTATACCCTTTGAAAACAAATTTCAAATCATCAAATAAATCTTTACCGATTTAATTTAAATTTACGTCCCAAATCCGTAAATTCATTTTCATACTTCAAAATAAATCAATATTTATTTTTAAACAAATTTCCCTTCCCCTTTTCAAATTCCATAGTGAATTTCCCAATTCCCAAAGATCTACACATACCCGATCCTCAAATCAATTTCAAAATATTCACTTTCAATTTACCTTTAAAAGGTGAATTCTCAAACGTTCCATTTCATATTGGAAAAACACTTCTAAACTTATTTAATAATAAATAATTCACAATTTAATTTCTTTTCAACAATTTCGAAAATATCCAATACACTTAAACCACCGTTAAGTATTTATTTCATTCCTATAAGGAAACTATTCTTTTATTCAAATTTATTTGGGTTAAAAACGAATGTTGCGTAAAACATCGTTACGATAACCCAAAACACTAGTTTATGGATTTGAGATTAAAAATAGATATATAAATCCAATACTATACAAATTATTCCCTTCTGTTTCTCGAAAACGTCTATTTCAACAATCAATGTTGAAATCTATGTTTTCAATACTCAATACATTTTAAAACACCTTTAATTCGTTTTAAATTCCATTTAAAACATTCCTTTCCCAAAAACAAACCCATTTTATTTAATAATCTATTCAATATTCAAAATAGTGAATATAGCCCACTTAACAAATTCCCATATTTCAATTTATGAAATCCGATGGATTTCAAATTTATAAACATAGTTTATAAATTCCATTTCTATTATAAACCCCAATTTTATAAATTCCTTTATTAATCCAATGCAATTTACATAACCCAATTTCATACCCAAAAGCCATATTGTAGGTTAAATACTTATAATATTATTTATTTACCAAATCGTTCCTTTGAACTTCACCAATTTAAAATCTTATCACTTACAAGATTTCTTTATGGTTTATAATAATTTCAACTAATGAAATCTTCATTTATTAACAATTTCTATAAAATTCCCCTTTTTAATGCCCAAATCCATTTTTATAAGTTAATAACTTATAAGCTTAAAATTTTCCAATAACCATTCGTTTTATAAATTTCACATTTATTAATCTATAAATCCTAGTGAAATTCATGTTATACATCAACTTAACACTTTATAAATTTATTCTATAACTTCAATAAATTTAATTTAAAAACATCCATTTATAAAATCCTTTATATAAACCATTAATAATAATAACTTCCCAAAAACCAAATTTAACTATTTTATAAAAACCTATTATTGTTAAAAATTTCTTTTAAGTTATATTTTATAAAAATATAAATTTTAAAACATAAAATTTTATCCATCTATTTATTTTAAAATTTAATCAATTCAAAATTTTAATAAACCATATTCTTTGAAAAATCGATTTAAAACCCCTTTTAAATTCAAAACCGTTATTTTTAATTTTAAAAATTGAATCCGATGATGCAACAGCATCAGATGGTCAATCACGGGGATAAGTGTCATATATCAATATGATTATCAACAATCAACATAATATTTATAAACAAATAAATATGTGAGGAATCCAGTTGGATCCCTCCAACCTGTTACCCTGCAACCACAGACGTTAGCACAATACCAATTCCACTTCGAGGTGGAATATCGCGGTATATGGGATTTTATAAATATCCGCTTAATAGGCGGCGCAATAGGGTCTCATCCGCTATACGAGGCGGGGAATCAAATCCAATATATACATATGCCAATATATATATATTGCTATATATAGTATATATCCTATTATATCTACTACCACAATCAATCAACAATTATCAATCAATATTAACTATTTAAAATTTTAAACAAAACCTTTCGATTGAGTGAGGAGTTCTCACCTTGATTTTGTTTCCGTTTTCGCGTTCGTTTTCGAATAAAATTAAACGAACGTTTAATTTTACCCGAAATTCAAACGACCTCCAATCGACTCCAAACCAGTTGCACTGCGAAGAGCACGACGATACGAAGCCAACGCAAAAAACCTCGTCCGAATCCGACCTCGCATGAACAAGTTATGGCTTTTAGAAGTTACACGATTTGAAATTTAAACTTAAACTAAAAAAAAGAAAAAAATATTCATCTCACCTCCCCCCACACGCGCGGGCCCCCCCACCTTTGTTCCTCCCGTTTGAAACGCGATTCCACCTCCAGGTAGCAATTTTCGAACGCACGTAACCCATATCATCAAGAAACCCTAAATCACGCACACCACAAACATCGACGAAACCCCATCATATCGGCACCATATCGAAGCTCATCACATATGCTACACACGGCCAGAAGAGCAGTCAACTCGGTCAACCCCAGCGCATGGAATTGCGTGCGCAACTTTCGTGCTTCCAGCTCGATTTGCCGCCAATCCGCTTCGAGTTAAACGATCATAACCGTTGGATTCCGAGATCTCAGAGTGCTCTACAATTTACTAGTTGAAGGTTTCGCGAATCGATGAGCGGATTGAGAAATAATTTGGAAAATAAATTGGTGATTTTCGGCCATTAACTGGGGTGGAGGCGGCTGAGCAAAAATGGCTAGGGTTTAGAAAGAATAATTAGTATATACATGTTATTAATATTATTTTAACAATAAAATCTCCAATTTAACACTTATGCAAACGAACTCCAAACGACGCGTGCCGCCAGGCGATCCTAAGGTTTTTCCGCATTCCGGACACAATGGAACAGGTTTCGTAAGCTAATTCGATCGTATGTGAGAGATACGGCAATAAACAGTCGATTTAAATTTAAACCGATTTAAACGATTTCTAGGCGTTTTGGCTTGTACCGGACAAACGGCAAATCCAAACGACTTGAAATTTGAAATCTTGCAATAATATCACATTACGGATCCGATGAAACTGGTTTCGTCGAAATCCGAGACCGTTTGAAAAATGGCTATTTTAACTCGCCGAATTAAAATTAAAACGATATCGATGCGTTTCGAGCTGCCACGGTCAAACGACAACTCCGTTTGCTACGAAATTTGAAATCCGATAATAACTAACTATTACGGATCCAATGGAACTCGTTTCGTTCAATTCTGAGACTGTTCAAAAATTGGCTATTTTTCAGTCGATAATTAAATATTAAAATATTCAATTTTTACAAATTAACTCCAAATTCAGTTTTACAAGTTCTAAAATATCTCTATAACTTTAATATGATAAAATAAAATTTTCCAAACCATTTTCAATCATATTTAACCCAATATTAAATTATTTGTGGAATTTCACTATTAAATAATCGATTTAAATTACCCTATTAAATCCAATATTCGAAAAATAAATTATTCGACTTCAAAAATTCACTTATTAATATTTAAAATTAATTAAATATTCAAATTTAAATTATTAAAAATCCTGGGTCGTTACAAAAATATACTAAATATTATTTTTTAATGACATTCTTTGAAAACACTTTTCAAATAAACTTATTCAAAAAAGGTATCAATGTCTGGACTAAGTCTAAGGTAATATATCCAGACTAGGTCAACGGAATATACCAAACGGAATATATGATACCAAAAGGGGCAACTGAAATGTTTGCAAGTCATTACAAATATATCGGAATACAATCAAAACAGTAAATTTCGTAGGGATTGGATTTCCAACTTGATAGGAAATTAGTGGCCTTTTTCTCTGATCCATGCATAACAAACATAGTTCCCACGGTGCCCTAACCGCTTTTCTCGAACTAGTCTATAACATTCCCAATTTTTAGCTAGATTTAAATTGATAATTAATTTAACTTTTTGATTTAAATTGTGAATTTATTGGTGAATTAATTAGAAAAATTTCAGAATAAATAAAAATATGTAATTTAAAGATAATTTTAATTTGGAAATTCGAAGAATAAAAATCTTGAAAATAAATTGAATTTAAAATTTTATATTTAAAACTAATAAAAGTTGTTTTCTAATATATATGAAAGTTATGATTTGAAATTTATACAATAATTTTCAAAAGGTTATTTTAAGTTAAATTTTATATTACAATATTTAAATATATATACTTTCTTCTTAAGTGTTTCATGAACTTAAATGGTTTATATTTATATAAATATTTATAAGTACATAACATTTAAACCATATTATATAAACATAAAAAAGATGATTCTTGAATATACAAAGATGTAAATATATTGACATAAAGGTCTAAATCAAAATTTATAAAATTACTTAAAAGAGGGAAATAAACATAAATTTTTATAAACGACACTAGTAAGATAAGTAACTACATACCTTAATAAGTGTTAACAAAGAGAACAAGTGGAAAAGCTTTTATATCTCTTTAGTAATAATATTAACACGTATTAAAAGATAATAAACCAGGCTTCTTCATTTCAGTTGAATTCTTTCTCTTATCTTCTCAAACCTAAACTACATATCAAAAGAAAATCAAATAAAACCAAAGAAAGAAAACTAAAAACAGTGCAAAAAGAAGAAAACAAACGTAGAAATTAAATATAAAATCAAAAAAATAAATTTAAGATCAAGCAATTTTCAAGCCTGGAAAATCAAACAAAGCAGTTGAAAGAATAAAAAATAAACAGCAGTTTTTCTAAGCAGATTCAATCTAAAAGCAAGATTAAACCCAGAAGATCAGAATCAAAGTTCAAATTCAATAACCAGACCAAAGCAAAGTTTAAAGCAAATCAAATAGCAAATTCAAGGTTCAAGTACAAAACTGGTTGCCAATTTTCAAAAATCAAAATCTGTTCGTCTGCCTTTATATTTAGGTGAGCAAATTACCCTCTGATTTTGTTTATATATTGTGATATCGGTGATTAAAATTTGGGTATGTTAGGAATTATGTTGTATAAGTGTAAATATATCTGTATATCTACATATGCAGGTAGAGATTGTTGTGTGCATCGATATATTCTTCTCTCTATTTAAGTACAGGATTAAGGCCACTCAAACAAAAATTTAAATTGCTCTTTATATGATCAATATTAATGTAAGATCATAGAAGATAAAATAAGGGTATGAATGTGAAATTTTTTTAGAAAATAATTCCAAGAAAAAATGTTAAATAAACATTTTGAAAAGGGTAATTTACAGTAATATCATAATATATCAGAAAATTCGAATATCTTAACCAAAATCTGATTACATAATCAAGTTTGTATCATGAAATAATGATTTTTGGTGAAGGTATCGCAATTTCTAATCTTATAATGGTCGAGAAATTTAGGTTTGAACGGAATAGACAAATTCGTCAAATTCCATCGAACAGCAAGATTAGGTTCTTCGTGATTTGGCTAGATGGTGGTTCAGGGATCGACGGTCATCAGAAAAATAATCGTAGAATTTATTATTCGCCGTGGCGAACGATTGACGTGATAGTAGGGTTTTTAACCTAGTTTTGTTCAATGTTGAAGAGACGACGATTTCGTCGTCAACGTTGCATTGGGATGTATCGCACCAAGGGTGATTGGTACGTGGGTGAGTGGCGAGGTTGTGGACACAACGGCGTGGTCGCAGGTGATCGGTGTTGATCAGATGAGGAATTTTTGTCATCGGCAATTGGGTTCCAGTTTTGTTAGACTTGTTCAAATTTCAAATTCGTTGTTGTGGAGGGGATCTGGGTAGTTATGGTTATCGGGGAGGTCATCGGCGATGTATCGGAGGCCACGGCGATGGCCCAAGCATCGTCGGCCGATTGTACACGTGCACGTGTATTGGCGTGTATCTGTTGTTTGAGGGACGATGAAGCTCGGAGACGAACTCGAAGGGATTCATGAAATAAATCGAAGCAAAAGAAAATGAGGGGTAACTCAGGGTTGGTCTTGGGTTTTCTGAAGACTGGCTCGAGTTTACAGATTTAGAATAAAAACAGTTTTGACTTTTAAACAAATCAAGTTAATTTAAAAGAAATTTTTGTAAAAGCGTGTTCTTTTGGTAAATAATAAGTGTTATCTAAGTTTGGATTGGTTGAAAGCTTTTTTAAATAAAATCATTTTTATTTAACCAAGTTTAAAAATGTTTAAGATACATATAAACTTTATTTTAAAGTTCATTTTAAATAAACTTAATAATATTAAAAGTTAATTAAGAAGAAATGTTTTAATTATTAATTAACTTTAAAAATCTAAATAAATTTATTTATTAATGATTATAAATTTTATGGTTTATTAAATAAAGATTTTTATTGATAATTTATTAAGATAAATGGATTATCTTTTAATTTATTAAAATTTTAAGTGATTAAGGATTTATTATTAATAAAAGTAACTAAGTGATAACTACTTAATGAAAGTGATAATTACCCAATGTAATTAAAAGGTATTAATTATTTAATTACTTAAAGATTTATTAATTAATTTGATTTACTAATTAATTTATATGATTAATTAAAAGGATAATTAATCAAGGTGATTAATTTATTATGTAGTTAATTAAAAGATTAATAAGTCAAGGTGATTAATTTAATTATGTTATTAATTAAAGGTCAATTAATTAATAATTAAAATTTATTAATAAATAGTTAAGGAATGATCAAGGTTAATTAATTTCATGATTAAGGTTAATCAAATATTGATTAAAAGTTAACTAATGAATAATTAAGGATTAATTAATTTATAATTATGGATAATTAATCATTAATTAAGGATAATTAACCGTTAATTAAGGATAATTAATAAAAGTAATTATATGATTAATTAATTATAATTAATAAAAATGACTATAATGACTTAATAATAAAATAGGGTTAGGTAATTTATTAAAATTAGATAATTAGTTAATCTTGCTTGTGAATGATTAATTATATTGAATGGTTGAATTGATTGCCACCTATGATCTAAAATATTCTATAATGTGAATTGTTTGAATTGAGCTGTGCGTGATTTACTTATCTGTAATGTATTTATTTATTTATATGTGATGCATTTCCATATCTTTCTGTAACTCTGTGAATGGAAGATAAGCGTTATAGGATTATATCGCTTATTGATATGGATGTGCTTGATTCTGGGATGATTGATGATATTGCACTTTTGTGTAAAACCCCTGGACCACACTCACAGACACACAAATAAGGATTTCACAGGAAATTGGTTAAGGCACAGGTTTTTTGGAATAATGAAAAGATTTTGAAAATTGAATCTTGAATCCAAAATGTTTGGAAGTGTAATGAGATAAAAATGGAAAACTTTTGTAAAGGATGTTTTGAAATTACTTTGAATATAATATTGGTTATTAAAGTCTGAATTTGAAATGATTTCAAAGTATTAAAGTTGAATTTTATATAAGTTTAAAGATTTGAAATTACTTCCAAACATTCTTATATATAGTTAAAGTTGATTTCTGAATTTTTTTAAAAGATGAATCATTGAGGAATAAACAATACTTTGAAACTATGGTATGAGGCAACTCGATCTTGTCCTTTAAAATGGCTATAACTTGAGTAAATTTAATCGGATTGTTTCGAAGGGTAAAACCTTCGTTTTCAAATAATAAAAGTTTTGTATAAAGAAAGGATTCCAGTTTTGTTGAAAAGGTTTTTCAAGTTATGAATGAATCTTTGCAAATGGTTTCGGAAGCTATAAATTGAGTCTTTGATCTGGATTAGTAAATCAAATTTTGAAAAGGAATTTGTTTTAAGCTATGAATAAATCTTTCTTAAAGATTTAGTAAATCTTGTTTTGAATTAAAGGAATTCTAAAGATAGATCTTTTGTGAAAATACTATGAATGAATCTTTGTTAAAGATTGGTGAACGTTGTTTCAAATTGAAAAGGTTTTTTGTTTAAAAGATTAAAACGAAGAAATTGTTTAAACCATTGAAAGGATTTTAGATACGCAAGTTACTTTTGCAATCCCTCTCAGTTTAGATTCCAAAGAACTGTCTTCCCAACTAGAATAGCTTCCTTAATCAAGATCAATTCCTCCAGAATGGCTTATCTACCAGAAAAACTAATAGATCACTTTCAACAAATATCCTACTCTGCTGAGCCAAAAGGTCTTCCTTAACCAAAGGCTTCTTGAAACACAAAACTGCCACAGTAGCTTGAACACCATCCTGACATTTTTCCCAACCTCTACGATCGTTCCACTACCACCAGTGAAGACCATGTCCATCTCGGTCAACTGGATCACCCGAGACAATCCAAGACTTCAATTCTAGTTCATCCCAAACTGCTCCCAAATTCTAATACTAAAATTTATAAATCTTTTGTTCAAAGATTTAAGGTGGAAATTTGTTTAAACCATTCAAGGGAAAGGTTTTTGTGAAATGTGTTGTGACTTAACTAAGATCCGAATGGATCCATATGTTTTTAAAGTTAAGCGCTCATTATTCGGTTTAGCAGAGCGAGGACTTTATATCATAAAACCCATTCCGAATAATGATACGATGATATGGATAACATATGAAGACCGGTGGCGAAGACTGGGTATTTTCGAGAACGAAAGGATTACCCGTTGAATGACTCTGCATTGAGTTGCTATGGTATAGAGATATCCATATGTGATGGGGAGTTCAATCGGGATTGTGAATACCCGAATTGCAAGGGCTTCTTTGGAAGTGCCTTCGGTTCCGTTCGAACCAGGGATGGTCTTGTATGGATGTATGTCTTACTTTACACTTTGAGATGTAAAGCTGGTTTCTATCAAATACATTTCTGTTGTGGTGGAGAATTTATTCTCTTAGCTTAACACCCTTCTCTGAGACGTACGGGCTCAGAGGTTATGTAGTTGATGGTTACTAATGATACATTCCTAATTTAGTAATGTGGCATGCGAAGTGCTTCTAATCATTTGTTGATCAAAGCATGGCTTTTGTGAAAAGCGTAGCTTTATGGATGAAACCTCATCAGGACCTCACTCCCAGAAAATGGTTGAAACAGAAAAGATGTAGCAAGGTTATTTGGGGATAGTGCCCCCTAAGGTATGTCTATTTCCTTCTGGATAGAAGTGGTATCATGGTATGGAGCATTGGTACTTAACATATGTGGTTGCTGCAAACTTATTGCTTTGTGGTTATTGGCGTCGAGGCCTCGGATAAAGGTCGGTTACGACCGAGAGGTGGCATACTCATGACAGTTAATTACCTTGTTATAGAGGTAAGCTGACCTTGTGTTGGCGGAGATCCGGTTACATTCTCGGGGCATTCCTCCAGAGGCGTACCCATGTGTCCAAGGAAGTTCCTTAGCCTGACCATTTGTTGGAGATCAAATCACCGATGTGTGCCCTTTACGATTGCAGTTGTATAACCTACCATTCTAAAATGGTAGCTATAGCAGGCATAATGTAATGGTACCTATGCTGGCTAAGATTAATATTTTACTTTCGAAATGTTTTCTGCACTATGCACTAATAATAATAACCAAAATTTTTTGCGTATCAAGCATGTTTGACTACCATAAGGAGAAATCTCCCCCTAGTGTGCGATTGCATTGTGTGTGTGCCGGGGGGCTTTAAGGTAGTTTCATTCTCCAAAAAGCATTGCAGATTTCTTTTAAATTCTTTTCCTTTGCTTTTGTTAAAGATAATTTGTTTTCGTTTTCTCACACCAGTCCCGTGACTTACCTGGAGTTTATTGTTCCCTTTCTAAACTCTGGGTGCCCACAATTTTCCACATGGGCAGCCTAGAGTTAGATTTTCAGATAATCAGCTAGTAGATATAGATCCGATAGCCTTCAGCTTTCAGTTTGGAATTCTTTAGAGTCTTTGGATTGTGTTATTCGGTTTGCATGACTAACTTTGCTTAATAAAACTTGATGGTGGTTCGAGCCTTTGGATTTGAATCTTTGGAGTTTGGGCATTGGAGAGATATCTTTCCGCTACTGATGTTATCTCTTCTTCTGGTGCTATTATATTTCCATTGTTGTGTATCCCTGATGTATATTGATATCATTTGTATCAATGTGTTGTATCAAATATTGTACATCAATAATATTATTTATTTTTCTTCTGCTGTATTGTATTTACTTAATGTGTTATAAGCTCCGGTGAACCAGATTCGATGTTTGAGTCTGCGACAATCGAATACGGGTGATTATTCGGTGCCGACTTTCGAAGGTCTAGTCAGGGTCGTTACAATGGTATCAGCGCTAAAGGTTGAGTAAAAACTTTAGCTCAGGAGTATAACATATTAGGTGACTCATTAGAGATAGGGTCACAAATGCACTAGAATGAGTATCCCTAAGATATCCGTCCGCTTGCCTCAGTTAATTATCTAACTATCCACTGATAGTGAGTATGAGCGCAAGAAGAGGATGAGGTAGGGGACACGGGAGTACACTACAAATGATTAATACTCTGTGTGACGCCCCACCTCTATACCCACGCTAGCCAAGAACACTACGGTGTAGTGCTGTCAACTAGCACGGAGAATAAGGCTGTTGAGGAGCGGCCATCAATAGTTGGCCTTACACTAGTATTGGTTATCTCGATAGGAGTGATATATATATTCTTTCATTTTTCATCTCTGGTTTATTTTCTCCCATCGAAATACCCCAATTCCAGTATAAAACGAACTATGATGGTTCATAATAGTTTAGAACATTAAATATAAAATAATAACACAGATAAATATAAATGCGGAACACAGATGAAACAGAAATTCTCATATATACAATAACTGATGTCAGTTACAATACATTTGACACGGTACATGTGATACAACTACAATAGTCAACTCAGGAAGTTACATATACAAGTACATTAACGTATATAATATACATGAATACATATCTTCCTATACAATCATACAGACTACTACAAATAACGACGACTACTCCAAAAGATATGAAAGAACTTCATAGCTCTAGCAGCAACCCAAAACAGAATATCTACAACCTGAAATACTCGGTCTGACCCGAGTATTAAATTCAAAAGAAAATAATACTCGGGTCAGTCTAATTCAAACTCAGTTATTAGTGCAAGAAGCAATAATAATCAAATAATGAATAGACGACAGTAATTAAACCAAATCAGAATGCAATTCAGAATATTGGATTGAAATAACAGAACAGTCCAAACCATTGAAATATCAATTAAAATATTAATTCAAGTAGGGCTGCAGTACACGCACGCGTGCACTGCCTCGCCACTACCGCATATGGAATACGCAAAAGATCCATAAATCAAACAAATAGATTATCATACACGCCATACCGTGTGGCTGCAGTTCACGCTTGCGTGCACTGCCTTGCCACTATAGTGATGATGTACCCAATAAATACCGTGTGGCTGCAGTTCACGCTTGCGTGCTCTGCCGTGCCACTATAGTGATGATGTACCCAAAAGATCAACGAACCAAAATCAGTGAAGGTTCAAATATCAATCCAAATGCACATGGTACGGTGAACTACAAAGTGGTACATTCATGATGCATAGAAAGATGCAGTTCGAATAAAACTGCAATTAACCAGAAATCGTTCAAATGAATAAATGTACCAGGTTGGACATTCTTTTGCAAGTAGCAGTGGAGCTACTTGTACTCAAGTGAAACAATGCAACTGGTAGGGGAAGTGCAGCAGTGATCAAAACATATAACCCAGCTAAACATGTGAACTGGTCGAAACAATACAATGCAAGCTCCAAAAGATACAACAGTTCTACAACTGTGAAACTGGACAGAGCTACCAGGAATGTACACTGATGTTCATGATGGCAGTAAAACATCATGGCAATAAAAATTCAAAGATGCAACAAAAATGGAACTGCATGATTCAGTTCACACAATGCTATAGGACTTGAGAGTGTACAAATGAAGACACAGAGCAATAAAAACCCATATACAACAATCAAACAAGTGCAGCAGGAAAAAAGGGGGGCAAGGCTGCACTGTGATAATGGTATACAAACCAATTGCCACTAAGTAGAAGTAAAGTATGTACAGCAGCAAAGAAGTCAAGGCTAAAATCAACAAAGCAACTTCATTCATGTCTAAATGACTGAAATAACAAAGCCGTCGTTCGAACTAAATTCCAGTGAAGCCTAAATGAAACCAAGGCATTAAAAATGCAAAAAGAGCTACATGAACACTAGTGGTACGAAAATGCAAACTCAACATTAATGCAAACAGAGGTGGAAAGACAATGAATGCTTAGTTTATCTGCATATTAAGTATGAATTCAGAAGTTGCAGTGAATCAACAAAAGTGCTCAAGTATCTGCATATCAGTTATGCAAAACCAAGTTGCAGTTAACAAGTATCATAAAAATTTAGTTCCAAGTCAAGTATTAATGATGTGGACAGAACAAGCTAATTGAGTGCCAAACTTCGAGTCAAGCAGCAGACAGGGAAGTGCAGCCTCAACATGAAGTTTAACAGTGCCAACAAATGCAAGAAGCAAGTGGCAGCAGTTTAAAACTTCCACAAGTGAATGAAAAATATGTATAAAAATGAATGTACATAACAAACTGTACATGGCTAAACAATTCAGAGGTGCACGAGAAGCAGCATAACTCAAATGAGCAAGTGCACAAGGCTGTGTACAATATAAAAATGCAACTGCAAATTACAAGGGGGATGACAATGTAAAATGAGCCATAGTTCGACAGAGAAATGAATAAGGCAAGCCGACATCAGTGACACAGGTATGAAGATTGACCAGAAATGCAACTCCCAACAAATGCGTAAATATGAATCAAACTCATATACACTGCAATAATCAATATACTGCAAGTACGACAAGTAAAAGATGGACATCGAGATGGTCAGAGACGAGGCTCACGCGGGCCGAGAAATCAAAGCCATAATTCAAAAATCAAGTAGTTAGCGAGTTCACAGATTCGAACATAAGCAAGAAACCATAAAAGCAATACCCCAAATAAATTTTCATCTCGAATCAATAACAAGATAAACTCGAACTACCGAAACACTACACTAAGGATGAATTGAGATGTGAGTGAGAGAATCACTCACCTATGCCACGAGTTGGAGCAGCCGACGAGAGCACGAGCGCGAGCAGCCATTAATTGATGAAGCCCTAATTTTTGCCGATGAAGGAAGAACAATACGAGGCCTCCATTTTTTTTCTCTCGTGTTGTTTTAATTAGGGTTCGAAAAATGAAAAAGGGGATCGGGTCGAATTGAATAAAAAGGAGAAAGGGGAACGGGTTTCTTTTATTTTTATTTTTATTTTTTTTTTGCAAATTATTTTCCACGGCTTCAAACATTTAAATGTGGGCCGAGAATTTATTTTAAAGCCCGATAAAATTTTACTTAAAATTTGTAAAAGAATTTTAAATCCAAATTTAAAAACTTCAATCGGAAATTTGTGTCAATATTAATCGTTTAAATTGTCGATTATAATTCGACACGAATATCGGGTTGTTACAGACTCCCCTCCTTAAAGAAATTGCGTCCTCGCAATCTTAAGGAATATATGGACAAAAGGTAACAACCAAAAGAGCATATCATCACAAGATGAAGAAATTCGAAGTAGGAAGTTCACCATAAAGAGCATGATAGAGAAAGCCTGATCGTGATTGCTCGATGAATTCTCTGGATTCCAAAGTGAAATTCATAGGATTTGAGAACCAATAAACTTTCACGAGAAAACATCTTTATTTCGAAGGTGCCGAACCCCCGAAACATTGATGTGAATAGAATGTTGCTCAACGTCAAATCTGGTGAAACTTCAATTTCTTCAATAATACCGGGCTCAAAAATTGAAATCGGAAATTCCTAAGGCATTTCCGTAATTGGAAGACGTAAAAAAACGTCATGAATAGTAGAAAATTGAGCCGGTACACTGGCGTAGTACAATATAAACGCCAAAGAAATCTTTTAATTTCATAAAGGAAATTCACAAATTATCAACAAAATCTAATCATCAATAGATAATTCAGAGATCTCAAATCACAAATATTCGATTATCAAAAACGATAATCAAATCAACAAGTATTCGATTATCAAAATCGAAAATCAATCTTAAATCACAAATATTTAATTATCACAAACGACAATTAAATCTCAAATATCTAATTATCAATAGATAATTAGAAACAATAAATATCTGATTATCAAAAACGATAAATCAGAAATCACGAATCAACGATTATTTAATTATCACAATTGATAATCAAATCACAAATATCTAATTATCACAAACGATAATTAGATCTCAAATATCTGATTATCACAAGCGATAATCAGAAACAATAAATATCTGATTATCAAAAACGATAAATCAGAAATCATAAACATCCAATTATCAAAACGATAATCAGAAATTACCACAACGGTAATCAAATTTCAAATTACAAATTTTTCAATTAACGAGTCCGAAATTAACCGAAATAGCAAACGCACATGATTCATAACCACGAGTTTTACTAAATCGTTTAATTCACTTCATCGTTTCCTTGAAAGTGTTAAATTGTGTATTTTAAATAAATAACATTTTACGTTCTCAAACGGACAAGTCCGGAATTAAGCGAATCAGTAAAAGAAAGGGGTCATAGTCCTCGATTTTTCTGAAACGTTTAATTCGCTTCCTCATTCTTTTGAAAGCGCAAATCGTAAAGATTTTGAAAACAATTTTGATTTATATTTTGAAATATTTTGAAGAATAACAAATTTTTAAAACACGTGATTAAAATAGCAATGTCAGTAGCAACTTCGACATACGTCAAAATTTCATCGAAATAATTGGCATCAAAATATAATACCAATGAATTTTCGTTCATCAAAAAGGTCACAAGAATCTTCTCAAAGATAGAAAGGGATATCATACCCTAAACTTGTATTCATAACAAGTCAATAACACACGAATTCACCAATGCACAAGAATTGATAAAACTTATCAATAGAAATCACGAAAATTGGTGAAGCACAAATTCTAGAAATCCTCACAAGAAATCCAGAAAACACAAGCTAAGAGTATGAGAACTCGAACGCGAGTATGAAAACTCAAACGGAGTATGAAAACTCGAACAGAGTATGAAAACTCAAACGGAGTATGAAAACTCGAACAGAGTATGAAAACTCTAACGGAGTATGAAAACTCGAACAGAGTATGAAAACTCAAACGGAGTATGAAAACTCGAACAGAGTATGAAAACTCAAACGGAGTATGAAAACTCAAACGGAGTATGAAAACTCGAACAGAGTATGGAAACTCAAACCGGAGTATGAAAACTCGAACGCGAGTATGAAAACTCAAACGGAGTATGAAAACTCGAACAGAGTATGAAAACTCAAACGGAGTATGAAAACTCGAACAGAGTATGAAAACTCAAACGGAGTATGAAAACTCGAACGGAGTATGAAAACTCGAACAGAGTATAAAAACTCAAAGGAGAGTATGGAAACTCACCAACACGCGAGCATGAAAATTCATCAACACATGTAACGCATAACGAGAACGGGAGCATGAAAACTCACCTACATGCGAGCATGAAAACTCACCAACACGTGCAATGCAAAGCGAGAACGGGAGCACAGAATCTCACCTACACGTGAGCATGAAAATCACCAACACGGGCAACGCAAAGCGAGAACGGGAGCACGGAATCTCACCTACACGCGAGCATGAAAAATCATCAACACGTGCAACGCAAAGCGAGAACGGGAGCACGGAATCTCACCTACCCGCGAGCATGAAAAATCATCAACACGTGCAACGCAAAGCGAGAACGGGAGCACGGAATCTCACCTACACGTGAGCATGAAAATCACCAACACGGGCAACGCAAAGCGAGAACGGGAGCACGGAATCTCACCTACACGCGAGCATGAAAAATCATCAACACGTGCAACGCAAAGCGAGAACGGGAGCACGTAATCTCACCTACCCGCGAGCATGAAAAATCATCAACACGTGCAACGCATAACGAGACGCTATCTCATGGTTGCAAGCCATTAATTTTGACACACGAATGGCCCGAAGACCGTGGGGCGCTACCCCACATGTGTGAGTCGAAATCACACAGATTGAGGTCCAGACTAACCAAAAAATCAAAAGAGGTATGTGTGAGTGGAATCACACAAGTGGTGTCTAGTCTAACCTCACAATCAAAAGAAAAGTATGTGTGAATGAAATCACACAAGTGGTGTCTAGACAATCCTCAAAGCCCAAGAGATATGTGTGAGACGAAATCACACCGATGAGGCCTAGTCTAACCGTAAAAATGATCGTCATGATCAACGAGAAGTGTCAATTACACTAAGTCAGTAAATGTAAAAGTTTAGCATCATGTCCCATAACCACTTACTTAACTTAAATATTTACGAACAAACTGTAAATCTTCACTAATAAAATTTGTCACTAGAGGTTCAGTCGAACAAGTCCAACAATTAACCGATGAAGTAAACGCAAGCGTTTCATACCACTTGTTTTACTAAGCCGTTTAATTAGATTTCTCATACGAGTGAAATAAAGATTTGTATATACTAATAGATTGGAAAACAGTTTCAAAAACGAGTTTGGTATTGAAAATAGAGTTGAAAACATTTTGATAAAAAAGTTTTTGATATTTACTACTAGTATTGAAACCTTTATTTTTTTAAAGTGACAAATCACAAAAATGATTGTAGAAACAATCAATCACAAGAATTCACATACGAAGACGTGAATAGAATACAAAGAATTTCGATTCCAAATCCATAAAAGTAGGAATACCCAAAATTCCTGAAATAGAAGTTATCAAAGTCGACAAAGGTGATAACAACTAACCGGAAAAGAAGAACCGATCAACAATTGGAAAAACAAAGCAGAACGAGTATAAATGCTTGAATGACTTTAGCAAAAGTAAAAGTCAAGTCAACGTCGATATCGACAAGGCAAAGACCAAGACAATTTCTTTTATACCAAAGAAATTTTAAAACTATCAGAGAGAAGCACATGAAAACCAACAAACCATGGATAAACAGTCAGAGTCGACAATTGGAATGCAATTTGTCTCAAAGATTGATACCCAAAACCCAATTGTATGGAAACTGCATTAAGTACACGAATCAGAGATAAGAATGCATATATATAGCAGTTCGAATAAACAATGCGAGTTCAAATCGAAGTGGGTACTAGTTGCAGCAATATGCAACTTGGTAGAGCATATATACACTGATACTTAGAAGTGTAAACTCAAGTGAGCAAGTGCGATAGAGAATAGCAGCAATGCTCACGAATAAGCGTTAGGAATTCATTCCTAACAATCAAAGATGATCTTAAGACAAAGATGTGAAATAAAACATCGACAAATAGTTGTAACACATGTACTATCTAAGTTATGTTTTATATTTGTTCTAAACCCCAGGCTCTGATACCAAGCCGTGACGCCCCACCTCTATACCCACGCTAGCCAAGAACACTACGGTGTAGTGCTGTCAACTAGCACGGAGAATAAGGCTGTTGAGGAGCGGCCATCAATAGTTGGCCTTACACTAGTATTGGTTATCTCGATAGGAGTGATATATATATTCTATCATTTTTCATCTCTGGTTTATTTTCTCCCATCGAAATACCCCAATTCCAGTATAAAACGAACTACGATGGTTCATAATAGTTTAGAACATTAAATATAAAATAATAACACAGATAAATATAAACGCGGAACACAGATGAAACAGAAATTCTCATATATACAATAACTGATGTCAGTTACAATACATTTGACACGGTACATGTGATACAACTACAATAGTCAACTCAGGAAGTTACATATACAAGTACATTAACGTATATAATATACATGAATACATATCTTCCTATACAATCATACAGACTACTACAAATAACGACGACTACTCCAAAGGATATGAAAGAACTTCATAGCTCTAGCAGCAACCCAAAACAGAATATCTACAACCTGAAATACTCGGTCTGACCCGAGTATTAAATTCAAAAGAAAATAATACTCGGGTCAGTCTAATTCAAACTCAGTTATTAGTGCACAGAAGCAATAATAATCAAATAATGAATAGACGACAGTATTTAAACCAAATCAGAATGCAATTCAGAATATTGGATTGAAATAACAGAACAGTTCAAACCATTGAAATATCAATTAAAATATTAATTCAAGTAGGGCTGCAGTACACGCACGCGTGCACTGCCTCGCCACTACCGCATATGGAATACGCAAAAGATCCATAAATCAAACAAATAGATTATCATACACGCCATACCGTGTGGCTGCAGTTCACGCTTGCGTGCACTGCCTTGCCACTATAGTGATGATGTACCCAATAAATACCGTGTGGCTGCAGTTCACGTTTGCGTGCACTGCCGTGCCACTATAGTGATGATGTACCCAAAAGATCAACGAACCAAAATCAGTGAAGGTTCAAATATCAATCCAAATGCACATGGTACGGTGAACTACAAAGTGGTACATTCATGATGCACAGAAAGATGCAGTTCGAATAAAACTGCAATTAACCAGAAATCGTTCAAATGAATAAATGTACCAGGTTGGACATTCTTTTGCAAGTAGCAGTGGAGCTACTTGTACTCAAGTGAAACAATGCAACTGGTAGGGGAAGTGCAGCAGTGATCAAAACATATAACCCAGCTAAACATGTGAACTGGTCGAAACAATACAATGCAAGCTCCAAAAGATACAACAGTTCTACAACTGTGAAACTGGACAGAGCTACCAGGAATGTACACTGATGTTCATGATGGCAGTAAAACATCATGGCAATAAAAATTCAAAGATGCAACAAAAATGGAACTGCATGATTCAGTTCACACAATGCTATAGGACTTGAGAGTGTACAAATGAAGACACAGAGCAATAAAAACCCATATACAACAATCAAACAAGTGCAGCAGGAAAAAAGGGGGGCAAGGCTGCACTATGATAATGGTATACAAACCAATTGCCACTAAGTAGAAGTAAAGTATGTACAGCAGCAAGGAAGTCAAGGCTAAAATCAACAAAGCAACTTCATTCATGTCTAAATGACTGAAATAACAAAGCCGTCGTTCGAACTAAATTCCAGTGAAGCCTAAATGAAACCAAGGCATTAAAAATGCAAAAAGAGCTACATGAACACTAGTGGTACGAAAATGCAAACTCAACATTAATGCAAACAGAGGTGGAAAGACAATGAATGCTTAGTTTATCTGCATATTAAGTATGAATTCAGAAGTTGCAGTGAATCAACAAAAGTGCTCAAGTATCTGCATATCAGTTATGCAAAACCAAGTTGCAGTTAACAAGTATCATAAAAATTTAGTTCCAAGTCAAGTATTAATGATGTGGATAGAACAAGCTAATTGAGTGCCAAACTTCGAGTCAAGCAGCAGACAGGGAAGTGCAGCCTCAACATGAAGTTTAACAGTGCCAACAAATGCAAGAAGCAAGTGGCAGCAGTTTAAAACTTCCACAAGTGAATGAAAAATATGTATAAAAATGAATGTACATAACAAACTGTACAGGGCTAAACAATTCAGAGGTGCACGAGAAGCAGCATAACTCAAATGAGCAAGTGCACAAGGCTGTGTACAATATAAAAATGCAACTGCAAATTACAAGGGGGATGACACTGTAAAATGAGCCATAGTTCGACAGAGAAATGAATAAGGCAAGCCGACATCAGTGACACAGGTATGAAGATTGACCAGAAATGCAACTCCCAACAAATGCGTAAATATGAATCAAACTCATATACACTGCAATAATCAATATACTGCAAGTACGACAAGTAAAAGATGGACATCGAGATGGTCAGAGACGAGGCTCACGCGGGCCGAGAAATCAAAGCCATAATTCAAAAATCAAGTAGTTAGCGAGTTCACAGATTCGAACATAAGCAAGAAACCATAAAAGCAATACCCCAAATAAATTTTCATCTCGAATCAATAGCAAGATAAACTCGAACTACCGAAACACTACACTAAGGATGAATTGAGATGTGAGTGAGAGAATCACTCACCTATGCCACGAGTTGGAGCAGCCGACGAGAGCACGAGCGCGAGCAGCCATTAATTGATGAAGCCCTAATTTTTGCCGATGAAGGACGAACAATACGAGGCCGCCATTTTTTTTCTCTCGTGTTGTTTTAATTAGGGTTCGAAAAATGAAAAAGGGGATCGGGTCGAATTGAATAAAAAGGAGAAAGGGGAACGGGTTTCTTTTATTTTATTTTATTTTTTTTTTTTGCAAATTATTTTCCACGGCTTCAAACATTTAAATGTGGGCCGAGAATTTATTTTAAAGCCCGATAAAATTTTACTTAAAATTTGTAAAAGAATTTTAAATCCAAATTTAAAAACTTCAATCGGAAATTTGTGTCAATATTAATCGTTTAAATTGTCGATTATAATTCGACACGAATATCGGGTTGTTACACTCTGCAACAACGGAAACAACTTTCTATCAATCTCTTTGATCATCGTTCACTTCCAATTCTTTGATGGCTTCGTGGCAGCTTGAGGGAGAAGCTTTGATGTAGTGGTGGCCCTACGAATCGTTGTCGATAAGTTCCTATCTTGTATTTTTGCCATCGGTTCTTATCAATCTTTTCGTTTTAAATTTTAGTAAATTTGAAAATTTATTTGAACTAAAATAATTAACAAAATATGATGTTAGATTGGATTATATCCTTTTATCTAATCTTTGGGGTTCCACTATATTCTACGAACGGTTAGTTATCCCTTCAAACTAACCAGTGTCCCTACATATTTTGTAGACTGGATGACCGGAGTATCTTGTGAAGTGTTGAATATGTTCATTCTAGTATTTAGTGATGATATTCTGATCTTATAAGCCAAATGCATAATAGATGTTTCAGTTTGATCTGGTGAACCAATTCTTTATCTTTCATCTGTTCTTTGTTGTCTCCCTAGAAAATTTCGAGGACGAAATTTTCTTAAGGGAGAATCTGTAACATTCTCCATTTTTAGGTAGATTTAAATTGATAATTAATTTAATTTTTGGAATTAAATTGTGAAATTATTGGTGAATTGATTAGAAAAATTATAGAATAAATAAAAATGTGTTTTAAAGAGAATTTTAATTTGGAAATTCAAAGAATAAAAATCTTGAAAATGAATTGAATTTAAAACTTTATATTTAAAACTAATAAAAGTTGTTTTCTAATATATATGAAAATTATGATTTGAGATTTATATAACAATTTTCAAAAGCTAATTCTAAGTTAAATTTTATATATACAATATTTAAATATATATATTTTCTTCTTAAATTTTTCATGAAATAAATTGGTTTGTATTTGTATACATATTTATAAGTACATAACATTTAAACCATATTATATAAACATAAAAAAACATAATTCTTGAATATACAAAGGTGTAAATATATTAACATAAAGTTCTAAAAGAAATATTATAAAATTACGTAAAAGAGGGATATAAGCATATATTTTTATAAATGATATTTGTAAGATAAGTAACTACACACCTTAACAAGTGTTAACAAAGAGAACAAGTGCCAAAGCTTTTATTTCTCTTTCGTAATAATATTAACATGTATTAAAAGATAATATACCAGGCTTCTTCAATTGAATTCTTTCTCTTATCTTCTCTAACCTGAAACTACAGATCAAAAGAAAATCAAATAAAATCAAAGAAAGAAAACTGCAAACAGTGCAAAAAGAAGAAACACAAACCTGGAAATTAAAAAGAAAATCAAAAAAAGATCAAGCAATTTTCAAGCCTGGAAAATTAAACAAAGCAGGTCAAAGAATCAAAAATAAACAACAGTTTTTCTAAGAAACCTCAATCTGAAAGCAAGACTAAACCCAGAAAATTAGAATCAAAGTTCAAATTCAATAACCAGAGCAAAGAAAAGTTTAAAGCAAATCAAATAGCAAATTCAAAGTTCAAGTACAAAACTAGTTTCTAGTTTCAAAAATCAAAATCTGTTCCTCTACCTTCATATTCAGGTGAGCAAACTACCCTCTGATTTTGTTTATATATATTGATATCAGTGATTAATAATCAGGTTTGTTGTGAATTATGTTTTATAAGTGTAAATATATCAGTATATCTATATACACGGTAGAGATTGTTGTGTTCATGGATATATTCGTCCCTCTGTTTAAGTACAGGACTAAGGCTACTAAAACAAAATTTAAAATGCTCTTTATATGATCAATATCAGAGCAAGATCATTGAAGATAAACTAAGGGTATGAATGTGAACTTATTTTTAAAAAATAATTCCAAGTAAAAATATTAAATAAATATTGTGAAAAGAGTAATTTACAATAAGATCATAATATGTCAGAAAATTCGAACATCTTAACTTCAAAATCTGATTACATAACTAAGTTTGTGTCACGAAATAATAATTTTTGGTGAAGGTCCCATAATTTTTAAGCTTATAATGGTCGATAAATTTGGGTTCGAGCTGAATAGACAAATTCGTTAAATTCCATCAAACGACAAGATTAGATTCTTCGTGATTTGGTCAGAAGGTGGTTTAGGGATCGATGGTCATTAGAAAAATAGTCGTAGAATTTATTGTTCGCCGTGGCGAACGATTGACATGATAGTAGGGTTTTTAACCCAGTTTCTTTCAATGTTGAAGAGACGACGATCTCGTCATCGACGTTGCATTATGATGCATCGCACCGAGGAGGATTGGTTCGTGGGTAAGTGGCAAGGCAGTGGACAAGATGGCCTGGCCGTAGGTGATTGGTGGTGATCAGATGAGGAATTTTTTGTCATCGGCAATTGGGTTCCAGTTTTGTTTGACTTGCTTAAATTGTTAGTCCATTAAATGATGGTTTTGATGACAACAACCTTAGAATAGTTTATAAAATATAAATACTAACATTATAAGTTTATATATATATACATATATATATATATATATGTATGTATGTATGTATATGCAGGATTTAACCATGCAGGTACTAAGAAAGAAGACAGTACAGTATAGAGATTCAAGATATCAAGATAGAAGACTCATGAGTATCAAGATTATCAAGAGTTCGAGATTTCAAAGTTAAGTATTTTTTATTTGGAATTTTGTTAAAACTCATAGAAAAGCACTGAAATCTTAAAATCCAATTTATTCGTGGAATGGAATCCACTTCGAGCCTGTTAAAGGGATGGGACCCTAAGTAGGATGGAACCTACGAAAAATCTAGTGGAACATTGTTTTGCATCCGCTAACCTTTTATTCAAAATGATTTTTCAAAATTATATCCTGTTTTCAAAATGTTTTCAAAATTTTCCTTTTAAAAGATTCGAAACCCTCTATCCTGATTTTATATAATTTTAGCCTCAAAATTATCTTTAGTTTCAAAGTCAAATTACTCCTGATTTTAAACTACCTTTTAATATATTATATTTAACTTTTAAATATTCATACTTAGATTTAAAATATAAAATTAGAGTTAAATTCTATATATATTATTCTCTATATTTACATATGAATTTTAACTGTATTCAAGTATATTTATAAAGTTTAAATTAGTTTTAAATATAAGATAAAGGTTATTTTCAAAGAAAATCAAAACATCAAAAAATGCTTTGGGATGTCGACATGCCTATATACCCCATGTCGACATAGTGTCCGTTGAGTTCAAAATTTAAATTTCAAAAGAAGTGTCTATTCGCCGTAACTCTTTACGAATGGATATGGCTGTTGTTCTTCTATAAATAGGGGTTAGTTTCAACGAATTTAACATCAGATTTTCTGGTTTTTCACTCCCCTTCTTCTTCCACTTTTCTTAATACATATTCTTATCATTACTCTGCCGAAATCAACATTAAATCGAACTCATTGCTTCTAGTTTGATTCTCTATCACTCTCTCTACAAGATTCTCAGTGCTATTCAGAGTTATAGACTTTTCTGTAATCTATTAAGCGAGCAAAGGTGTGATTGTAGCCTTAAAAATCAATCAAGAAAGAAAAGGTGTGATTGTAGCCTTGGTAAATCAATTGGGTAAACTTGTGGCGCGGAAATCAAGTATCTCTACCCAGAGGATCGAAATTCTAGAGGGTGTACCTCGTAGTCTTGAAACCGTGGGTGTAATTGTACAATTGCTTTTGAAAGGAAATCCGTACTTGTGTTGCGGGACTGGATGTAGGGTAACTCTCAACCAGTATAAAATCCTGTGTGTTCTTTCCTTTACTGCTTTTGTTTTATTTTTGCATCTGTGTTTGTTTCTGTGATCATATCTGTGCCTGTATATTGCATACATCGGTGTCTAAATTAACATAAATCGAAAAAGATGTAGTAATTCTTTATCAACACTATTCACCTCCTCTAGTGTTAATCCTAGCCTTAAGATCCGTAATCCACATTTCTTACACAAATTTTGAATTCCTTGTCGTGGTGGGGATCTAGGTAGTTATAGTGATCAGTGAGGTCATCGGCGATGTATCGAAGGCCACAGCGATGGCCAGAGCATCGTCGGCCAATTGTACACGTGCACGTGTATTAGCATGTATCTGTTATTTGAGGAGACGAAGATTCTTGGGGACGAACTCGAAGGGATTCACGAAATAACTCAAAGCAAAAGAAAATGCGGGTTAACTCGGGGTTGGTCTTTGGTTTCCTGAAGGTTGGCTCGGGTTTACAGATTAAGAATAAAACCAGTTTTGACTTTTAAACTAATCAAGTTAATTTAAAACAAATTTTTGTAAAAGTAAGTTCTTTTAGTAAATAATAAGTGTTATCTGAGTTTGGATTGGTTTAAAGGTTTTTTAAATAAAATCATTTTTATTTAACCAAGTTTAAAAATGTTTAAGATACATATAAACTTTATTTTAAAGTTTATTTTAAATAAACTTAATAATATTAAAAGTTAATTAACAAGAAATGTTTTAATTGTTAATTAGCTTTAAAAACCTAAATTAATTAATTTATTAATGATAATTAATTTTAAGGTTTATTAAATAAAGATTTTAATGATAATTTATTAAGATAAATGGATTATCTTTTAGTTTATTAAAATTTTAAGTTATTAAAGATTTATTATTAATAAAAGTAGTTAAGTGATAAATGCTTAATGAAAGTGATAATTACCCAATGTAATCAAAAGGTATTAATTATTTAATGACTTATTACTTAATGTGATTTATTAATTAATTTATATGATTAATTAAAAGGATAATTAATCAAGGTGGTTAATTTATTACGTTGTTAATTAAAAGATTAATAAATCAAGCTGATTAATTTAATTATGTGATTAATTGAAGGTCAATTAATTAATAATTAAAATTTATTAATAAATAATTAAGGAATGATTAAGGTTAATTAATTTCATGATTAATGTAAATTAATTACATAATTAAGGTTAATTAAATATTGGTTAAAGCTTAATTAATGAATAATTAAGAATTAATTAATTTATAATTAAGTATAATTAATCATTAATTAAGGATAATTAATAAAAGTGATTATGTGACTAATTAATTATAATTAATAAAAATGACTGTAATTACTTAATAAAAAAACAGGGTTAGGAAATTCATTACAATCAGATACTTAATTAATCTTGCTTGTGAACGATTCATTGTATTAAATGGTTGAATGGATTGCTGCCTATGATCTGAAAAATTCTATGTGAATTGTTTGAATTGAGCTGTGTGTGATCTACTTATCTGTACTGTATTTATTTATTTATCTGTGATGCATTTCCATATCTATTAGTAACTCTGTAAATGGAAGATAAGCGTTATAGGATTATTCTGCTTATCGATATTGATGTGCTTGAATCAGAGATGATTGATGATATTGCACTTTTTTGTAAAATCCCTGGACCACACTCACACACACAAATATGAAATTCATAGAAAATTGGTTAAGACATGGGTTTTCAGAATAATGAAAAGATTTTGAAAATCGAATCTTGAATCAAAAATGTTTTGGAAGTGTAATGAGATAAAAATGGAAAACTTTTGTAAAGGAAGTTTTGAAATTACTTTGAATATAATATGGTTATTAATGTCTGAATTTGAAATGATTTCAAAGTATTAAAATTGAATTCTATATAAGTTTAAAGATTTGAAATATGTGCTAAATATTCTTCTATATAGTTAAAATTGATTTTTGGAAATAATAAAATTTTAAAAGATGAATCGTTGAGGAATAAACAATACTTTGAACTATGGTTTGAGGCAACTCGATCTTATCTTTTAAAAGGGCTATAACTTGAGTAAATTTAATCGAATTGTACCGAAGGGAAAAACCTCGGTTTTCAAATAATAATAGTTTTGTATAAAGAACAGATTCTAGTTTTGTTGAAAAGGTTTTTCAAGTTATGAATGAATCTTTGAAAATGGTTTTGGAAGCTATAAATTGAGTCTTTGATTTAAAGATTGGATTCGTAAATCAAATTTTGAAAAGGAATTTGTTTTGAAATCTATGAGTAAATCTTTCTTAAAGATTTAGTAAATCTTATTTTGAATTAAAGTGAATTCTAAAGATGTATCTTTTGTGAAAATATTATGAATGAATTTTATTAAAGATTGGTGAACCTTGTTTCAAATTGAAAAGGGTTTTAAAGTTGAATCTATTGTTTAAGAGATTAAAGTGAAGAAATTGTTTAAACCATTAAATGGTTTTTGGAAATAAAGCCTTTTTTCAAAGATTTAAAGTGGAAATTTGTTTAAACCATTCACGGGAAAGGTTTTTGTGAAATGTGCTGTGACTAAACACCCTTCTCTGAGACGTACGAGCTCAAAAGTTATGTAGTTGATGGTTACTAGTGATACATTCCCAATTTGGTAATGTGGCATGCGAAGTGTTGTTGATCATTTGTTGATCAAAGCATGGCTTTTGTGAAAAGCGTAGCTTTGTGGACGAAACCTCATCAGGATCTCACACCCCAAAAATGGTCGAAACAGGAAATATGCAGCAAGGTTATTTAGGGGTAGCGCCCCTTGAGGGTATGTCCATTTTCTTCTGGATGGAAGTGGTATCATGGTAAGGTGCCCAGATACTTAACTTATGTGGTTGCTGCAAACTTATTACTTTGTGGTTGTCGGTATCGAGGCCTCGGATAAAGGTCGGTTACGACCGAGGGGTGGCATACTCGTGATAGTTAGTTACCTAGTACAGAGGTAAACCAGCCTTGTGTTGGCAGAGATCCAGTTAGGTTCTTGGGGCGTCCCTCCAGAGGCGTACCTATGTGGCCCAGGAAGTTCCTTAGCACGACCATTTGTTGGAGATCCAATCACCAATACGTGCCCTTTACGATTGCAGTTGTATAACCTCCCACTCTTAAATGGTAGCTATAGCAGGCATAATATAATAGTACCTATGCTGGCTAAGATTAATATTATACTTTCGAAATGTTTTCTGCACTATGCGCTAATAATAATATCAAAATATTTTCGCGTATCAAGCATGTTTGACTATCATAAGGAGAAATCTCCCCAAGTGTGCGATTGCATTGTGTGTGTGCCGGGAGGCTTTATGGTAGTTTCATTTTCCAAAAAGCATTACGGATTTCTTTTAAATTATTGTTTTTTACTTTGTTAAAGATATACTGTTTTCGTTTGCTCACACCAGTCCCATGACTGATCTGGAGTTTATTGTTCCCTTTCTAAACTCTGGGTGCCCACAATTTTCCGCATGGGTAGCCTAGAGTTAGATTTTCAAATAATCAGCTAGTAGATATAGATTCGATAGCCTTTAGCTTTATGTTTGGAATTCTTTGGAGTCTTTGGATTGTGATGATCGCTTTGCATGACTGACCTTGTTTAATACAACTTGATGGTGGTTCGGGCTTTTGGATTGGAATCTTTGGAGTTTGGGCATTGGGGCGGCTACTGATGTTATCTCTTCTTCTGGTGCTATTATATTTCGCTATTGTGTATCTCTAATGTATATTGATATCATTTGTATCAATGTGTTGCATCAAACATTGTACATCAATAATATTATTCATTTTTCTTCCGCTGTGTGGTATTTACTTAATTTGTTATAAGCTCCGACGAACCAGATTCGAGGTTTCAGTCTGCGGCATTCGAATACGGGTGATGTATTCGGTGCCGATTTTCGAAGGTCGAGTCAGGGTCGTTACATAGTCACTTGGGACTGTACTTTCTATACTACCACTGATAACCGGTAGTTCCCTGCTTTTCTCAAGCTAACCACTTTATCCAAAATGGGGCAATAGATGCCTTGAGGGACATATTCCCCAAAGGACCCAACATATTGGACGCCACCATACATACTCACTTATTCTGAATTTATGTCTTTCAGACCACATAGTATCCCATATCATTTTCCAGGATGTTGGCTAGTGAGGCTACGCTCAATTTCTTCAAAGCCACGCTTTTCATACAAAACCACGCTTTGATCATAATAGGTTCCACTTTGAAAGCCATATTGTCATTCCACGTCACATGACTGATTTCTAAAAAAGTATAACTTCCTGAGCTCGTATGTCTTAGGAAAGGATGTTAAGCTAAGATAAGTTGCCTTCTCCGCCACCGAATGATATACATTTACAAAAACCACTCAAATGTGGTTTAGAATACAATGTCAAACAAACATCCATACAAGTTCGTTCTGGGACTGAACGAAACCGAAGGCACTCTCCTACTACCACTAGTAGCGAATAGTCCTTGCAATCCAAAAAATCTCCATAACGAGGAGACCCCTATTATAAATAACTCTATAATGGCAGCGACCCAAATCGTGTCAACAAGCAGTCCTCATACTATGTAGATTCACGGTCTTCAATGACCATCATCTTCAACATGTCTTCACTTTCGAACTTATACATTGCTTCGAAGTGGTTTTTGGATAGGGATCATCCAAATCCGACGCCGATTCCTTCGAAGCCAATCATCACTTTAAAAGATGTTAAGTTCATAAGTGGATATCAATCCTCAGTCAATTACTTCATCTTTTATTTAAATCAAATATCTTTCTTAGATATATTCTTTTCAGTTTATTCCATTTTCTTTTCAAGAGTATATGGAATTATTAAGCCTCATTTATCAAATCATTTGATTTATTTAAACCTTTCTTAAATCTTGGAATAATTCTAAATAATTTTCTCTTTTACTTAGAAAAACCTTTCCAAATCGATCATTAAATCTTAATCAAAGATTTCTTATATTCTAGCTATAAATTTTAACTTATGGAAAATATTCCCAAATCATTTATTAAATCTTAATCAAAGATTTCTTGCATTCAAGTCATAACATTTAACTTATGGAAAATATTCCCAAATTATTTATTAAACCTTAATCAACGATTTCCTCGTTAACTTCAAATCATATTCTTGTAAATCAAAGGTTTTCATAACAGAGCACTACTGCCACTTTAAAGATGGTAAATTTCACCTCTAGGGACTAATGGCAAGTAATCCTATATCATGAAGATCTTTGTCATCAATGATCATTGTCTTTAATATGTTTTATTTCGAAAATTAGTTGAAAGAGGATTTCGTATAAGAATCACCAAAATAGGATCTTGGTTTTTCGGATAGGAATCCCCCAAATCCGATCCCTAATCCTTCGTACCAATCATTGATAAAAAGATGGTAAGTTCACATGAGGTTTCGAAAATTAGTTTGAAGTGATTTTTGGATATGAATCACCCAAATCTGATCTCGGTTCTTCAGATAGGAATCACCCGATCCCAGTTCCTTTGTGCCAACCATCGAATAAAAAGATGTTAAATGTTTAATTAACATACAAATAATTTTTTTCTTTTCTTTTATCTTGGACAAACTTAAATATGATCTTTCAGAGCATCTGGGCTTTCCTTTTGATCTATTCCACCCCTCGTCTAAAAAGAGAAAATAGGCCGGTAAGTTCAGGACATTGGTTGCTCCATCCCTAACCTTAGTTAAACACCTTGTTTATCTTTTCAAATCTCATGGGTAGGACAAATGTACTAGTCGTTTCCGCATATTCAGTTTGTTATTATATTCAATATTCTTCAATTATTGTTTAAGTGCTACAAACAATTCCTCTTAGGTATTTTTTAAAATCTTATTAAATCTTCTAAATCATCTTCAAATGACTTAACTATTCTTTTAAAATCATTCAAAAAATATTTAGGAAAGAATTTTTACATTTAAACTCATATTCAAAAGGTTATAAAATTCGCAGCATAAAAGTGCTGTGGAAAGTAGTATATAAGCTTATTTGATTTAAACAGCCCTTTAATGTTTGAAAATTCGTATTTTACATTCCAAATTTATCATAAACCATTTTAATAGATTTATCAAATTTATTTCGCATTTTTAAAACATTTAAAATATCAATTTAAAACTTTGGTTACTTTACTGCAAAAGCGCGATTTTTTTGGAAAATTGTTTTGGACATATTTATAATATATTAGATGAAATCTTGATTTTCTTCCTTTATTTTTTAAACATGTTTAAATGTTTATAAAGTATTTATAGCTCATTTTAAAATAGTCTCTAAAATGTTTAAGCATTCCATATACACCATTTCATTTTCGATAGGAAAGTGATTTCCTCTGTGCTTACCGACGTGTATTAACATGAATGGGTAAAACAATTTAACAATCATACCAACCGGTTAATACTTAATGATCAAAGCATATATAAGAATCCATAGCAATCATCACACATCATCAAACATGTATATATATAAATATAGATGTTAAGTAGAGTTTCTCACCATAAACCAAAGCGATTAACGTCCTACCAACATTAAAACTAATCCACCCTTCACTAACTACTTCCTACTCCCCTTAAACATTAGTAAAAAAACTTTCCCTTCCTTCGACGTGCTTGGTCAAGGCTTGAGATGGAGGTTCACCGAAAGTATAGAGAAGATGTGGTAGAGCTTTGACCTTGAATTCTTAAAATTAGACCTGAAAAATAGGTCACCTTCACTCTTATTCTTGACTCTCTTACTCTCAAAAATTTAAAAACTTGTTAACCGAAAAGTTGTTGAAAATTCTTTTCTCTTGAATTTAGGAAAAAATAATCACTTGATTTTGACTAGTTTTGAGGAAGAAATGGTCAAAAGAATAGGGGCTATTCTTGGATTCACAAATATAAAGCCCGAAAATGTACTTAAAAGATTTGAGCTTTAGGTATAACAAACCTCAAAATTGGAAGAAATGATCAACATAAAAGTTGTAGCCACTAGAATTTCATATGGTTAAGAAAAATAATTTGTAATACGATTCTCCAAATTTACGATCTTCAAAATCATGAATTGATTATCAAAATTCATTATTTTCGAGTATGATTCCACTTATATAATCAAATTGTGAAATCTAGATAATCGAATTTCTGATTAAAATTCATCATCCCTGTAATATCCCATTTTCAAAATATTTACTTAATATATTCACTTGAAATTATTTTTAAAAATGAATTCTGGTTGACACTAACACATTTCCTTCAGAGATCAAAACATAAAAGGGGTTGGAAGAAGAGGAATTGAATTTTGATCTTGATATAAGCCTGTAAAATATGAACAGAGACATGATACCTGGAACACAGACATGCATACACATATTTACATCTATATACAAGCATGTAGGCATATTTAACAACTAATCAAGCAATTTTTTATATCATACATCAAGTGTCAAACACAACATCGAAATATATAGGCAGATTCAAGTGAGTTTACTCACCTGGATCAAAAGAACAGAGAACAGGGTTTTTATGCTTTGATCTGGAATTGGACTTTGATCTGAGGTTTGATTTTGATTTGCTACATGATTTGATGATCCTTGAAACTGAAGTTGATACTTGCTTCAAGCTTTCAAGTTGAACTTGTTAAAGATTGTTTGCTTGCTTGAAATCTTTGCTTTTGTTTTCCAGGTTTGATTTTGAACTTTGCTTCAGAATTTTGAGATGTAAAAGATTGTTTAATCTTGTTCTATTTTTTTCAGGCTTGAGTTTTGTTTGTTATTTGAATTTTTATTTCTGGTACCAGGTTTTGACTTTTGATAAAATTTGAATGAAAAAAAATGAGGCAGGAGTAAAGATATGTATATATAACTTTGTTCTCATTTTATCTATTATTTTTTAAAATAAAAAGAATATGACACTTGTATTACATTTTGAAATTAAATAAACACTTGTTTAATGCATGGCATAATTTACTTACATTTTTTGAATGGTATTTTAAATTTTTTACACTTGTATTCTTTCATGATACATGGTTTACATTTGTTTATTTCATGTTTAAAATACTTACACATGTCTCTTTATTCATGTATTAATAGTAAATATGTTTTAATATAATTTTATATTATATTACATATATATGTGTGTGTGTTTTTTTTATATTTTTAGAATTTTATTAACATATGTTAAAATCAATTACATATATTCTTATGCTTTTAATATTTATTTATATTTACAAACCATATTTATATCATATATAAATTTTAAATAAAATGATTTTAAAACTAATTATACATTAATAAATAGACATATATATATATATATATAAATTAGAATTTAATCCCTAAATAGTTTATTTGAAAATTATTATATTAAGTTCAAATCATAACTTTCGAATCACAATGTGTGTGTATATATATATTAAAATTAGAAAACAAATTTCTATTTGTTTATAAACTTTTTAAATCCAATTTATTTTAAGATTTATTTTTGAATTTCAAATTCAAATTCTATTTGCAATCTATGTATATACATAAACAAGCACTGGTCTTATTTATTTATGAAAACATTCAAATGAATTCACCAATTAATTTTAAAAAATTATATTAATTACTAAATAAAATTTGGCTTAAAAAGGGGATCGTTTCAGATTACCCCAAGAAAATTTCTTCCCCGAAATTTACTAGTCAAGGAGACAAACAAAGAACAGATAAACACACAAAAATATAGAGAATTGGTTTATCAGATCAAACTGAAATGTTTATTCTACATTTGTCTTACCAAATCAAAATATCATCAATAAATACGAGATCAAACTTATTCAATATTTCACGAAATACTCGAGTCATCTGATCTACGAAATAGGCAGGGGCATTGGTTAGTCCGAAGGGCATAACCAACCATTCGTAGAGTGTATCAGGACCCTAAGGAAACAAACAAACGGATACAATTTTCTGCAATTCTTAGCTGATGGAATCCTTGGACTAGATCCATCTTGGAAAAGAATCAATTGCATGGTGCTTGATTCGGGACAAAAGAAATTTATCTTTAAAAGTTAACTTATTAAGGTCACAAAAATCTACGCATAATTTCCAAGTGGTTTTAACCGAAATCATTTTATTGATAAAATTTGATTTAACTTTATATTTTGTTAACCAATTCCTTCAAAGTAAAATTTCAAATTTATTAATGTTAAAAATGAATAGGTGATAGGAAAATGATGATGAGAATATGAAATAGGAACCTTTCTATAACGTAAACAAAGATTCGCAGGGCCTCCTACCGAGTTCTGCCAATGTACTGGTCTCCGACAATACCCAAGCTTCTTCTTGTAATTGCCTGGAATCCACCAAAGAGTTGAAATTGGATGATGATCAAAAGAGATTGATGGAAAAGTTGTTCCTGGTTGTTATAGGGTATCGACCATTTGTATTGGTACTCCCCTGTCACCTACCTCGTCCTCTTCTTGCACTCATTCTCACTATCAGTGAATAGTAAGAGAATTGACCGAGGCATACAGACAAGATATCTTAGGAAATATACTCATTCTAGGGCATTTATAACCCCATCTCTAATGAGTCACCTAACGTGTTATACTCCGAAGCTAAAATCTTACTCAACCTTTAGCTCTGATACCAACTGTGACGACCCAGACTCGACCTTCAAAAATTGGCACCCAATACATCACCCGTTTTCGAATGTCGAAGATTCAAACGTTGAGTCTGGTTCGCCGGAGCTTATAACACATTAGGTGAAAACAACATAGCAGAAACAAAGAAGAATTTTATTGATACACAACAATTTATTACAACAATGATACAATATGAAGTGATCAACATTATCAGAGATATATACAACAACGAAAGAACATAGAAGTGGAAAACAACAACAACAACAGTGGAAAGATAACATCTTCATGATCTTCAAGAGAGAGAGAGAGAGAGAGAGAGAGAAAGACAGAATCTAACACTGCATCTTCATTGCCAAAGCTCCAAGGACTCCCAAACCAAAAAGCTCGAACCACTATCATGCTGTAGTGAAGCCAATTTGATCCCAAATTTACGCACTTCATGGACTGCCAAAATCTACATCTACTAGCTGACTATCTGATAACCTGACTCTAGACTTTCCGTGTGGAAAATTATAGGCACACAGAGTTTAGAAAGGGAACAATAAACTCCAAGTCAATAATGAGACTGGCGTGAGCAAAAAAAAAACAATTATTTGAACAAAAAGAAAAAAAAAATTCGCTATGCTTTTTGGAAATTGAAACTGCCATAAGGCCTCCCGGCACACACTCAATGCAATCGCACACATGGGGGAGATTTCTCCTTATGATAGCCAAACATGCTTGATACGCGAAAATCCTTTTTGATATTATAACTAGTGCATAGTGTGAATTTTTTTCGAAAGTATAATATAAATCTTAGCCAGCATACATACCATTATAGTATTCCTACAGCTACCATTTTAAATGGTAGGTTCTACAACTAAAACCGTACAAGGGTCGTATTGGGTGATTGGATTTCCAACAAATGGTCAAGGCTAAGGAACTTCCTTTCCGAATGGGTACGCCTCTGGAGGGACACCCCGAGAACCTAACCAAATCTTGCCAACACAAGAATGGGTTACCTCTGCAATTAGGTAACTAACTGTCACGAGTATGCCATCCCCCAGTCGTCACCGATGTTTACCGAGGCCTCACCAACAAATTCCAACAACCACATAAGTTAAACATCCGGGCTTCATACCATGATACCAATTTTTATCCAGAATGAAATGCACATACCCTAAGGGGCACGACCCCCGTAACCTTGCCGCATCCTTCCCGCTACGCCATTTTTGGGATGTGAGGTATGATAAAGTCTTGTCCCACAAAGTTACGCTTTTCACAAAAGCGATGCTTCGATCAACCAATGATCAACACTTAGCATGCCACATTACCAAATTGGGAATATATCAGTAGTAAATATCTACTACATAACCTCTGAGCTTGTTCGTCTCAGAGAAGGGTGTTAAGCTAAGAGAATAAATTCTCTACCACCAAACAGAAATGTATTTGATAGAAACCAGCTTAACATCTTAAAGTGTAACGTTAGACATACATTCATACAAGTCCATCCTAGGTCTGAATGGAACCGAATGCACTTTTTCCAATTAAGGAAAGAAGTCCTTACAAATCCGAATATTCCCTAATCACGTCCGGACTCCCCACTACTTAAGGTAATCTCTATAACGGAGCATCACAGTGTAGAGACAATCGACAGGTCATCCTTTCATTTTCGAAAATACCCGATCTTCCACCACCCTCTTCAAATGCAATCCATTGCGTCGTATCATTGTTCAGAATGGGTTTTATGACTTAATGTCCTCTCCTGGCTTAACCGAATAATGAGCTCTTATTTTAAAAAACAAATGGAGACATTGGTATCTTAGTTAAGTCATACTTTTAGCCCTTGTTTCCCAAAACCTTTTCTTTCGAATGGTTTAAACAAATTTCCATTTTTAATCTTTTAAACAAAAGATTCACCCTTTAAGATCCTCTTTAATTTGAAATAAGGTTTACCAAATCTTTAACAAAGATTCGTTCATTGTTTCAAAACTATTTCTATTGGATTTATCCATAACTCAAAATCATTTCGTTAAAAACTAGATATTCTTTCTTTATATGAAAACTATTATAATTTGAAAACAAAGATTTCTCGTTTTGGAAAATCCGATTAAATTTGCTCAAGTTAAAGCCTTTTAAATTATAAATCGGAAAATCAGCGAACTACCGTATCCTCAGTAAGTCATATTTGGGTTAAATTTAAATTCCCAAAAAATTCATTTAAAATATTTTAAAAATACATTAAAATACATATATATAACAAATATAATCCTATTTAAACCATAGTTTCCAAAATTTCAAAACTTTAACAAGCCATATTATATTCATAATAATTTTTAATCTCCAAACTTCCTTTCCAAAGATTTTTCATATTTTACCAAATTTTACTTCCAAACCATTTTGGATTCAAAATTCAACTTTAAATTTTTTTCACCATTTTGAATAATATTAATTGAAAATACCCATGACTTAACCAATTACCCGTGAAATCCATATTTTTGTGTATGTTTTATGTAGGGGTTTTGTATATAATAATGAAATATCACAACCATCATAAATCCAAGCAAAACAATACCAATAAGCGGTATAATCCTATAACTCTTATCTTTCATTCATAGATAAACATGTAAATTCATCATAGATAAATAAATCACAGCTCACAGCTTAATCCAAAACAATACATATCACATAACATCACACATCAGAGATATCAAACAATTTAAGATATTTAGTATAATTCATTCATCCATAAGTAAGATTAATTATTTTTTAATTCCCAATTAATTTAATTTAACCCCAAGTAAATTAAATTAATTACTTCAATTACTTTTTTAAACCCTGCTTAATTAGCATTAATTAACTACAAGTCATTTTAATTAGTTATTGAATTAATTTTTCACATAACTAATTTCATTAATTATCCTTCAATTAATGATTAATTATCCTTCAATTCATAACTAATTATCCATTAATTATTAATTAATTATCCCTTGATTATCAATTAATTAACCTCTAATTATTAATTAATTATCCTTTAGTCATTAATTAATTATCCTTAATTTAATTACACTAAGTAATTATCCCATAATCACTTGATTAATTAACCTTTAATCATTAATTAATTATCCTTAATTATCAATTAATTAACCTCTAATTAATTTCATTAAGTAATTACTTACATTAAGTAATCATCCTGTAATTTATTACATTGAGTGTTAACCATTAAGTAATTATTCTTTAATTACTTACATTAATTAATTAACCCCTAATTAGTTAATTATTCTTTGATTAATTAAATTAATTAATTACCCTGTAATTAATTAAATAATGATCCTTTATTTAATTAAGATCCTAAATTAATCAAAAGATAACCATTATCTTAATCAATTACTTAATGATTATTTAAATCTTATTTAACTAACCTTGAAAATAATTATTTTTAACGTATGAATTAACTTAAAATTATTAATTTAATTAAAAATACTTCTTTTTTAATTAACTACTTAATTATATCATTTAAATTTATTTAAATAAACTTAAGAATTCTTTTTAAACTAAAGAATATACAATAAAACATTTTAAACTTTTTTAAATAAGTTAAGAATTCATTTAAAAATAATTTATTTAAAACTTTAACAAACCCAAAGTTTAGATAAACATTTAATATTCAAAAGAAATGAATTACGAATATAGTTTAATTTTTTTTTATTTTTAGATTTTAAAATCTTGTTCATACTTTTCTTTTATTTAAAAGCCTTGTTAAAAAACAAACCCGAGCCCATAGCAAAAATAACCGAGTCAAAACCCAAAATCTCCGAGCTTAGTCTCGAGCTACTCCTCCTTATTTTTCTTTTTTAAAACTTTGTTTTAGTTTTAAATTTTAGAAACCTGTGCATACATGTGAACGACTCAGCAACAAACCCGAGTCAAAACCCACGCAAACACGGAAACATCTTCGAGCACCACACTATCTTCCCCGAGGCATCAACATCAGATACCAATAACAAACCGTGAACGTGCACACTTGGTCGAAGCATCTCCGACCATCGCCGTGACGACCCTCCGACTATCCAAAGCCATTAATCGTGCTTGAAAACAGAATCAAACTATTCGACACTCCCTGGAGCCCAAACTCGATCATCGAAAAAACACCTCATTCCGACCATCTCGATCACCAGAATTCACGCCGCTCTGCCTGGAGACTCGCCAAACCATCCTCTTCCTAATCCCCCTACTCCGGCCTCTTCTGATGCGACCGCGTCATCGAAATTGACTCTCGAATGTCATCCACCAAACCTGGCCATTAAACCCTATATAGCCGTCAACCAGCAACCATGGTGGTCTAGAACTCAAGCGAGTATTTTTCCTGTGACCTTCACCATCCCATCTTCCTCCAGCCTCGATCACGACAACCCTACCTCCACCGATCATTGGAATTCAATGAAAACCCAAAAACTGATCATCTCGAGATATCTCAAAATTTACAATCTTAAAAATCTTGAATTGATTATCAAAATTCATTATTTTCGAGTATGATTCCACTTATATAATCAAATTGTGAAATCCAGATAATTGAATTTCTAATTAAAATTTATCATCCCTGTAATATCCCATTTTAAAAATATTTACTTAATAAATTCACTTGAAATTATTTTTAAAAAAGAATTTTGGTTGATATTAACACATTTCCGTCAGAGATCAAAACTTAAAAAGGATTGGAAGAAGAGAATTGAATTTTGATCTTAATATAAGCCTGTAAAATTTGAACAAAGACATGATGCCCGAAATACCGATTTGCACACACATATTTACATCTATATACAAGCATGCATGCATATTTAACAACTAATCAAGCAATTTTTTATATTATACATCAAGTTTCAAACACAACATCAAAATATGTAGGAAAATTCAAGTGAGTTTACTCACCTAGATCAAAAGAAAAGAGAACAAGGTTTTTATGCTTTGACCTGGAAGTGGATTTTGATTTGAAGTTTGATTTTTTACGATCCTTGAAATTGAAGTTGATACTTGCTTCAAGCTTTTAGGTGAACTTGGTGAAGATTGTTTCCTTGCTTGAAATTTTTGCTTTTGTTTTCTAGGTTTGATTTTGAACTTTGCGTCTGAATTTTGAAATGTAAAAGATTGTTTGAACCTTGTTCTGTTTGTTTTCAGGCTTGAGTTTTTTTTGTTGTTTGAATTTTTATTTCTGGTTTAGTTTTTTTTTCCAGGTTTTGAGTTTTGATAAAATTTGAATGAGAGAAAATTAAAGTAGGAGTAGAGGTATGTGTATATAACATTGTTCTCATTTTATCAATTATTTTTAAAAGTAAAAAGAAGATGACACTTGTATTACATTTTGAAATTAAGTAAACACTTGTTTAATGCATGGCATAATTTACTTACATTTTTTGAATGGCATTTTAAAATTTTTACACTTGTATTCATTCATGTTACATGGTTTACATTTGTTAATTTCATGTTTAAAATACTTACACATGTCTCTTTATTCATGTATTAATAATAAATATGTTTTTAATATAATTTTATATTATATTTATTATTTAGTTTTGTATATATACATACATGTTTTTTTATATTTTTAAATTTATATTAACATATGTTAAAATCAATTATATATATATTCTTATGCTTTTAATATTTATTTATATTTACAAACCATATTTTTATCATATATAAATTTTAAAGAAAATGATTTTAAAACTAATTATACATTAATAAATAGACATATATATATATATATATATATATATATATATATTAGAATTTAATCCCTAAATAGTTTATTTGAAAATTATTGTACTAAATTCAAATCATTACTTTCAAATCACAATGTATATACATACATACATATATATATATACATATATATATACATATATTAAAATTAGAAAACAAATTTCTATTAGTTTATAAAGTTTTTAAGTCCAATTTATTTTTAAGATTTTATTTTTGAATTTCAAATTCAGATTTTATTTACAATCAATATATATAGATAAACAAGCACTTGTCTTATTTATTTATGGAAAAATTCAAATTAACTCACCAATTAATTCTAAAAAATGATATTAATTACTAAATAAATTTTTGCTTAATAAGGGGATCGTTACACTAGACATAAATCTCAATTTCCTATATCAAACCTAGGTGAATAATAGGTATGCATCTTAAGTTTTGAATGTTATTTTTGCTTTTAAGTTCAAGCCTGAATCTTTTGCTTATATTGTGCCATGCTATGATAGGTTAAATGACTATATTCTTATTGGTGAATTAAATTTATTTATTAAATTATTTGATAATTTTGTGTAACGACCTAAAATTTTCGATAATTAAAAGTATTTAATTTAACAAGATGTTGGTATTAATACTGGAAGAAATTTAAAATTGGTGATTTATTAATGAGAATAATAACTTGAATGAAATCAATTATAATTTAAATTTAAGGCAATTGATAATTATTTTAATGAAATTTCAATTAATTAAAATGATTGCAAAAATAAAATTTGGTTATAAAATGAAAATTAAGAAATAAACCAAATGTTGTATTAAACGGTGAAATTTTATGTAAATAATTTAAATTAATGTGGAAATCAACTATAATCAATGTAGTTAATTATTACGGTTAATATAACTTAAAAGTTGGCAACTTTAGAATATTGATGTAATAAATGATAAATAAGGAACTAAATTAAATGTTATCACTAATTGGCAAAATAGTATGTAACTAATTGTAATTGGATGAAATCAGTGTTGTGTAAGTGGTTATAACATTTGTTTGCGGATAATAAACTTATAAACGTAATTCAATCAAGTAAATGGTGAAAGTTATTATTTGTTACCTATTTATTTAATATGTTAGATTAAATTGAAAATCAATTGCAATTAAATGTAATTAAATATTACGTTAATATGAGTAAAGTTGATAGCTGTAAAATGTGAATGAAATAAAATGTATAGTAATGTGCCAACAGGGTTGGCGCAGTTGGTTGATGGTCCGGACTGCGTGATCGAAGGTCACGAGTTCGAGCGCCGAAACTGACAACCCTGTAACAAGTACCCGAAGTATGTGTTTGGCAGGCACATACTTCCCTAGAGTTTACAAGCGAAGCTTGGTTCTCTAGGTAATTCAAAAAAAAAAGTATAGTAATGTCAATGGTATTCATAAGCCAATAATTGATTTAATGACAAGAGTGAAATCGAGATAAATTAATTTATTGGAATTTAAATTAGTAATCAATAAATTTGTAACGACATGCGTTTTGAAAAGTTTAAAATGGACGATAAACCACACACTTTAGACTCAAACCATACAAAGAGGCAGATTGTTATTGGGGTAAATAAGGAAAGAAGAGGAAGAAAGAAAAAACGAACAAAACAGAATCTCATAGCGGATTGACCAAATATAACAATTAGATAAACAGTTCATGAAGTTGTTTTATAAAAATATTTGATTATACTTATACAACACAGAATCAAAGTTACACATACTAGAGAATAATGAATAATGCAGTGAAATAAATGATGTAGTGAAATAATGTAATAAATAATAGTAGTACAAGTCTTCGTCTTCATCCTCCAAAAATAAGGTCTTCAAATCCTGAAATGCTCATGCTGACCTGAGCGAATTGAAAAGACAAAACACTCGAGTCAGAACTAAAAGATCTTATGTAAGTTAAATCAACGGTAAATATGAGTGTGACGGCATCAGAGAGGTTTACGGTGTTTGATATCTTCTATCCAGTGTTTAACATGAGTGCAATAACTTAAGAGATGTTCGAGATTCACATCTCCTGAGGATCCGTTAAGCTATCTACTATGTAGTACAATATGCTATTATAATAGTGTCTACAATAAAGTTAAGTATTAAAATAGCGTTAAGGTGTTACCCATATCCCTCTTAACACATTTTATATATTCCCATACTCTATACCATGCCGTACGCTTCTCCGTAACTTGAGGTTACCCAAAGGACATCACATAGGTACGGTACAAAACAAAGTCGTAAAAGGCGCGATAGGGCATGTAAATATAACCCTCGAGGCAATGCCAGGGTAGATATACCGATTGTAGAACCGTGCTGGTGGTAACGCATAACAGCTACTACCAACCACCTCGTAACACACTCCCAAATCAAAATCAAGTGTTGGCCACCAAATCATCACAAATTTCATAATAAGGTATCGAAGAAGTGTGTCCGATAGGAGGAGTGACCTCAGTTGGCCCAGATGTAGCTCCTAGTTTAGTCACATCTATGCTAACCCACGGGAGTTAGGGTCACGTCATACCTTATATAGAAATCGTTCACCAAGCCATCCTACTTCATTTTTGGAATCTCCACCACGTACATAGTTGTTAAAGTGGTTTTCGGTATTGGCAGAGAGTATAACAATATCCGATCACAGTCACTTTAACAACCAATCGCTTATTACACACCGGATAGTTCTTTAACATTTCAAAAGTCAATTCACAATTTATATCAAAATATCATATTCTCAAAACCCAAATCACTTTCGAAATCATATTCACTTTAGAATTCTAATCACATTTGAAATCATACCTTTTTAGATATCATAATTTCTTCATAAATTATACTTCCAAAGTAGGTTAAACTCTCATGTCAAAATCATCATATTCAATTAATTATAACATTAAAATCCCAATTTAGGTTATAACAACATTTATCCGTATTTTCTTTTTAAACCAGTAAATTTGAATACAAACACTTCCCTCTACTTAGTCTAAAAATTTAGAAGATAATTTAAATAATTATAAGTAGTTAAAATAGCTATAAATAGTTAAAATACTCTAAATAGTTTAGTTATATATTAAAGATAATATTAAATTGATGTATGATAGTTAAATAATTCTAAAATAGAATAAATATAATTAAATTAGACTGAATATTTTTAAAAGAGATTAATTAGATTTAAAATAGGTTAAAATGGTTTATTTAGTTTAAAACAAATTAAATGGTTTAAAATAGGTAAAATTGATTTTATATAGTTAATATAGGTTAAAATTGTTTAATAGTTTAAAAATCTTAATTATTAAAGTCTTTAAAATAATATATTTTTGAAACATTTTATATTAAAATATGAGTTCGAAATCATTATCAATTTAACTATTTATTTTGATCTAATATATCTGGACCATTACAATTCCAAATCAACAAAACCCAATTTCAAATCTTCAATTCAAATCTTTCTAATCAGTGTTTGAAATATCAATTTAAATTATTCCAATCTCAATACATTTCAAAGTTATATTCCGATAAAATTTTATTTATATTTAAAAATTCAACTTTAAACTTTCAATTTAATTTCTTAAAGCAATCCTTTAAACTAATTCACATTTCAACATAAACTTGAATTTCCAATGATAATTAAATTTATATAAGTCAAATTTTATTTCAAAATATCATTTAGTTAAATTTAAAAATTAAGAATTTTAAAGTCATTTAATTTAACCAATCTTGTGTTCATATATAATTCTCTACCTAGGGTCAAGTGATACGGATATTTATCATTTCAATCCGCAATTTAAATTTTTTACGGTTATATATCATTTCAAACCGCAATCCCGAATTAATATAAAATCCATAAAATCGCTCAATTCTATCATTTCAACCCATAATGATTTTTCCTTAATCTATAGGTCGTTCGGGTATATATCATTTCAACCCATAGTGATTTTCAAATAATAATAAGTAAGGCAACTTGCATAGTGACAACAGTACATAAATTTTCATAACATCTAATCATTCAACATCAAAATCAAACATCTATCGAAATCATCATAAAATTCAGTTAATTAATTTCAACAATAACTAACTATCAATAATAGTCGTTTAACTGGAAATTTAGATTCAGCAATAATCAAATGACGATTTAATTCAAATAAATTCAAATTAACAAGAATAGCAATTTAAGTCTACCAAATAGCATAAATAAATTCCAAATCACATCATAAATTTAATTTAACAAACATAAGAAATTTTAGAAATCGTGAGTGGGTTAAAATACCCACCTTTGAATTTAAATCGAATTTAAATCCAATTTAGGGCCCAAATAAAAGCGATCTCAGAATTCGCCAAAACCAGTGTCAGAATGTCAGAAATTTAAATTCGATCCCAGCGGAAAGAACGGCGCATGAATCAGATCTCGTATGAAAAAGTAACGAGGATTAGAACATTTTGATATCGAAATTTAAATAAACAAGAAAATGAAAGAATTACCCAGACAAAATCGTCCACGTCAACATCTCTTGTACCACACTCAAAACGTTGAACCCAAAAGTTTCACAGGCACGCGATAAAGCCGTCGCCACTCGACCGTCGATGCCACCTCCCATTATGTCGTGGTCGCGCAAGCGCCACCCTGACGAAGTCCCGACCCATCTTTAAGCCACCGCGACCCTAGCGATCGCCCCGCCACGTGATCGACCCAAATCTGCAAACACAGCCGACGAAAAGTATAACCCTATTCGAATTAAACCGACAGTCTAATCGTCACATCACCAAGCAAATACCACCGATGCAAACCCTAAGTCACTATCTTTAATACGGTATCAATGATTTGATGATCCGACGTAGTTCTTCGGAATGTGATGAAAAACCGAGAATTCTTCCTTGAATTTCAGTCACACAAAAAATTAAATTAAACGAACAACAAAATTGACTTGCGCTTATCGAGAGCTTCGAATCGATTTATAATTCGATATAATTTGAGGAGTTTTAAATTTTAATTTGGTTTTGAAATTGAATTTGAGGCTTGGGAATTTGAGTTTGTTTCTGCAATTGGATAGGAGGAGCCACACATAATTGCACGTTTTGAAATGAGGAATTAGAAATTTAGGGTTTATAACGAGGTATCTATAGGAAGATCAGAAAAATAGAATGAATGGACAAGATTGATTTGGATTGAACGATAAATGACCTGAAAAGCCTGTTATGTCTCCGAAAAAAGGGGTCATCCCATATATCAAAATAGATGTTTTTAAAAATTTTAAACTCAATGGAATAGGTTTCAAGTGGTAATTCCATCGTATGAAGAAGTTATGCTAAAATCAGCTTATTTCAAATTGATTTCAATTAAATTAATTTCTAGGCGTTTCGAGTTCGTCCGATCAAACGACAAGTCCGATCGCTACGAAACTTGAAATTCTATAATAATCCACTGTTCGGATCCGATGGAACTGGTTTCGTCAAAATCCGAGACAGTTGCCAGAATGGCTAATTTCACATTAATTAATTAAATTAATATTAAATTAATTAATCACCTTTAATTCCATATTTATAAACTAGCAGATTTTCATCATTTTCGATTGCAAAGACATTTATAATAAATTAAAATAAATTTACATATCAATTCTGTTTTAATTATTTCAATAATTACCGTGCTCAATTTCAACTGTAATTATATCCAATTAATTATAAATTAGTTCAAATAAATTGTTTTAAATTTGGTTCCAACCTTTATGTTCAATCAACTAAAATTTGATAACATAGTTAACCTTTGTTTTACATTTCATTACATTAATGCACTCCAATTTCCATCTTTTATTTACATCAACTACTATGTTTCAATTATATTGAAATTTTGTCAGTTTTACACATTAATTATAATTTAAATTCCAATTAATTATTTTATCTTGGTTTTACTCATTTAATTACATCAATTATCATCCTATGAATAAAATTAGCATTTCCATTAATTTTATTACATTCACAAATTTCAGTTATTGTCTTAATCTCATTAATGTAATATTAAATTTCATTCAATTCTATTTTATTTCTCATTTTAATTTAGTAGACCAAATAAATAGGCAACTTATAACAATCTTTACCATAACTTTTAATAACACTTATGAATTCATTATTCATAAACAAATGTTACAATTCTTATATAATACTGATTTTATACAATTACCATTAACTATCTACTTCATACGATAGTTAAATATTTAATTTGTTTCTTATACTAAATTTTATAAACAAACATAACATTTACATTGTTTCCATTGATTGGAGTTTCATTAAAGTTGTTAATAATTGACTTATATTAACATGGTTACCTTTCATCCTATTTATTATTCCATTAACAAATTACAAATTTTTATTTCTTCCAAATTTAATTACCAAAATCTTATTAAATTAACAAATTCAAACCATTGAAAATTATGGGTCGTTAAACTCCCCCCCACACAAAACTTTTCGTCCTCAAAAAGGAAAAGAAGGGAAAAGAAGCAATTAAGAAATCAATATATCTTATTCAAAATATTAAATTTATAATAAATAAATTTACAAAATCAAATAATTTGAATAAAATATATCAATTTATAACAATTAAATCCTTTTATACTCAAATAATAAAGTTTGAAAAACATTCCTCAAAATTTTTTAAGTCCAAAATTTTCGAAAAATTTCAATAGAGTCTACTACATACGGAGAGATCTAGGAGAAATAATAATAAAAATAAAACAACATATATCACATAATTTTTAAAATAATATACCCCAACAGCGGGAAAGACAATATAATATCGCTAAAAAAACCGTAATCCGAGAACATACCTATTAGTAGGGCAAATAACGCTTATTTTATGAAACCAAAAGCAGTAGCTATTGCTTCCATAACCGGTATTTCACTTACGTAATCCAAAAGGGTTAATAATTATATAATATGAAATATTTCGAGTTGTTTCAACCACTAACAAACAAACCAATATAAAACAACAATCACTTGCAACAAATCATACTACCATCACATGAGATAAATGTAATCAACCATCCATCCATATCAAGCAAAACAAATAGTTTGTTTGGGTTAAGACACTTTTAATCACATAGGATGGCAAATAACTAATAAGTAAACCATTTACTCAACAGTCTTAGATAACATTCAATAGATTATTCATACATATAAACAACTTAAAGTATTCTTGCACAAACAATGCATAAACCAAAACAAACAACAAATTCCAAACATTACTCAGGCTCATTCTCACTAATTTCATTTAATATTTGTACCTTTTCTTCCGTTTCATTCATACAATGACCATTTCATTCATTCACATTCATTTATTTACATATGTTGTTTACATTTCTTGCATATGTTACTTATAAATAAGATTTTAAACATACGCCAACCAATTTCTTAAAGTACTATATAGGTTTCTTTGTAAATCAATTCGCATTCATTCATTCAATGATTATTTTCATTTACTTTCATTCATTACTTACAAAATTCATTTCCATTTATTCGCACAATGTAAATGTCTTTTTATTTCTTTACATTCATTTCTTAAATAAACTATCTCCATTCATTTGTTCATAATAATCATTGAATTCATTATGCAAGTATTTCATACGTTTTATTACAGTTTAGTTCACATAAAAAAATTATACACTTGATTTCCATTAGATATTAATATTCATTTGTGCGTAAGTTCATACTCGCGTCTTCTTACTTTTTAATTTACATTCATTACTTTACATAATGTTATTGAATATTAAAACTTTTTCCTAAATCCTTTCAACTTTTTCTGAAGTTATAGCCATTTGATTTATTATAGTATCCATTTTTCTATTCATTTTAATTATAAACAGCTTCCATCATTATCTTAAGTTTGAAATGATCTATTTACGCTATTCATCTTTTCTACCTATTTAATTATAAATAACTCCAACCATTTATTTATGTTTTTAATCATTTATTTATAATACTCACTTTTCTATTACACTTAATTAGTAATTTAAATCATTACTAAAGTTTATAACAACTATAATATCAAAGTTCTTATTTATAAAAGAATTTCATTGAACACTTTTTTACTTTAAGTTTTACTTGCATAACATTCCATTACATTTTATTTTTAACATTACAACTTTTAATATTTTAGTAAGTTATATATATATATATATATATATATATATATATTAGAATGTAGTTAGATATTAAACAAGCTTGTCTTATTTCATTTTAATTAACCTATTGTTCAATAGTCATATCCTTTATTTTATAGGTTACAAATTTAAATTTTCGTGTAATTTCATTTATAACCAAGCATTTAATTTTTTATTTCATTTTAGAAGTTCCAATTATATCTAAAGCAAATTATATCTAAAGAAAATTATACCTAGAAGTTCCAATTATAGATGTATATACTTACAGCTTATATCTAATTATATCTAAAGCAAACTGAAATTTATATTTGTTTACCAAAATAAATCTGCAGCACAACTACTATGGTGGCCTTCCCACTTTGAAACTCGAAACCGAATGTCGATGATGCGTGCACTCACCATCGAAATTACTTTTCAATGATAGAGAGGGGAGTACAAAACTTATTTCCTTCCAAAATTCCTTTAAACATTTCTTTCAAATTATATTGAAATATTTATATCAGAAAATACTTCTAAAAAATATTAATATTATATTCAAAATCATTCGATTTTTTTTCAAAGAACCCCAGAATTTAAGTTCTAGATTTCTAATTTACATTTATTTTATTTGCAAATCTTATTTCTAACCAATATTTATAAATTTGACTACCTAAAAAATAAATATATTACAACGAAGTATATCATGTATAAAATTATAATTTTATATACAAAATATATAATTGGCAAAATTATTTCATTTACCTATATTACAAAACAAATATTATGTCAATCCGCCTTATTAAGTGTTTATAAATTCCTATCTATGTCATAACATCCAATACACCAACCAGAATTTATAAATACAAATCGAAACAAATTAACACAATATTGAAACCCTTTTATAACACTAACAAATACGCTATCTCTCTCATATATATATATATATATATATATATATATATATATATATATAGACACGCACACTAATCGACTCATTCTAGGGTATTACTAACCTATTTAAATGATTCAAACCCCAAGGTTATCGTTAAACCAAAGCTCTGATACCAACTGGAATGGCCTCCATTTTTGGACGGTTTAAAATCGATGATAACAACACATGTCAGACTCAAACCATACAAAGAGGCAGATTATTATTGGGGTAAATAAGAAAAGAAGAGAAAGAAAGAAAAAAACAAAACAAAATATCGCAGCGGAATGACAAAATATAATAATCGAACAAATAGTTCATGAAGCTGTTCACAAAAACATTTGATTATACTTATATAACACAGAATCAGAGTTACACATACCATAGAATAATAAATAATGCAGCGGAATACATGATGCAATGAAATATTAGAATAAATAATAATAGTACAAGTCTTCATCTTCGTCCTCCAGAAATAAGATCTTCAAATCCTAAAATGCTCAAGATGACTCGAGCGAATTTAAAATACAAAATGCTCGAGTCTTAACTAAAAGATCTTATGTAAGTTAAATCAACGGTAAATATGAGTGTGACGGCGTCAGAGATGTTTACGGTGTTTGACATATCCTATCCAGTGTTTAACGTGAGTGCAATAACATAAGAGATGTTCGAGATTCACATCTTCTAAGGATCCGTTAAACTATCTACTATTTAGTACAATACGCTATTGTAATAGGGTCTACAATAAAGTAAAATATTAAATAGCGCTAAGGCGTTACCCATATTACGCTAAACACATTTTGTGTATTCCCATAGTCTATACAATGCCGTACGCTCCTTTGTAAATCAGAGGTTTACCCAAAGGACATCACATAGGTACGGTACAAAACAAACTCATAGAAGGCGCGCTAAGGCATGTGAACACGACACTCAAGGCAATGTTAGGGTAGATATATCAATTGCAGAACTGGGCTGGTGGTAACGCATAGTAGCACTACCGCCCACCTGGTAACACACTCCCAAATCAAAATCAAGGGATGGCCACCAAATCATCACAAATGTCATAATAAGGTATCAAAGAAGTGTGTTCGATAGGAGGAATGACCGCACTTGGCCCAGGTGTAGCTCCTGTTTTAGTCACATCCATGCTGACTCACGGGAGTCAGGGTCACGTCATATCTTATACAGAAATCGTTCACCAAACCATCCTACTTCATTTCTAGAATCTCCACCACGTACACAGTTGTTAAAGTGGTTTTCGGTATTGGCAGAGAGTATAACAATATCCAATCCCGGTCTCTTTAACAACCGGTCACTTATTACACGCTGGATTGTTCTTTTACATTTCAAAAGTCAATTCACAATTTGTATCAAAATATCATATTCTCAAAACCCAAATCACTTTCAAAATTATATTCACTTTCGAATTCTAATCACATTTGAAATCATATCATTTCCAAAATCATAATTTCTTCACAAATCATACTTCCAAAATAGGTTAAACTCTCATTCCAAAATCATCATATTCAATTAATTATAACATTTAAATCCCATCTTAGGTTATAATATCATTTAACTGTATTTGATTTTAAACCAGTGAATTTGAATATAAACACTTCCCTCTACTTTGTCTAAAAATTTAGAAGATAGTTTAAATAATTATAAGTAGTTAATATAGTTATAAACAGTTAAAATACTCTAAATAGTTTAGTTATTGATTAAAGATACTATTAAATTTATTTAAGATAGTTAAATAATTCTAAAATAGATTAAATATAATTAAATTGGATTAAATATCTTTAAAAGAGATTAATTAGATTTAAAATAAGTTAAAATGGTTTATTTAATTTAAAATAAAATAAATGGTTTAAATAGGTAAAAATGATTTATATAGTTAATTTAGGTTAAAACTGTTTAATACTTTAAAAACCTTAATAATTAAAGTTCTTAAAATAATATATTTTTAAAACAGTTTATATTAAAATATGAGTTTTAAATCAATATCAATTTAACTATTTATTTTATTCCAAAATATCTGGACCATTACAATTCCAAATCGACAATACCCAATTTCACATCGTCAGTTCAAATTCTTTCCAATCCATGTTTGAAATATCAGTTTAAATGATTCCAATCTCAATACATTTCAAAGTTATATTTCAAATCAATTCAATAACTTAATTCTGATAAAGTTTCATTTGTACTTAAAAATTCAACTTCAAATTTTCAATTTAATTTCTTAAAGCAGTCCTTTAAACCAATTGACATTTCAATATAAACTTGATTTTCCAATAATGATTTAATTTATATAAACCAAATTTTATTTCAAAATATCATTAATTAAATTCAAAAATTAAGAATTTTAAAATCATTTAATTTAACCAATCCGGTGTACGTACATAATTCTATACCCTAGGATCATGAGAGACATATATTTATCATTTCAATCCATGATGATTTTTCCTTAATATGCAAATCATTCGGTTATATATCATTTCAACCCATAGTGATTTTCAAATAATAATAATTAAGGCAACTTGTAGTGTGACAACAGTACATAAATTTTCATAACATCTAATCATCCAACATAAAAAATCAAACATCCATCAAAATCATCATACAATTCAATTAATTAATTTCAACAAATAATTAATTATCAATAAAAGTCATTTAACTCGAAATTTAGATTCAACAATAAATTAAGTGACAATTTAATTCTAATAAATTCAAGTTAACAAGAATAGCACATTAAGTCTATCAAACAACCATAAATAAATTCCAAATCATGGCATAAATTTAATTTAACAAACGCCAGAACTTTTAGAAGTTGTGAGTGGGTCAAGACACTCACCTCTGAATTTTAATCGAATATAAATCAATTTAAATTCGATTTAGGGCCCAAATTCAAAAGATCTCAGAATTCACCCTAACCAATGTCAAAATGTCAGAAATTTAATACGATCCCAACGGAACGAACCGCACATGAATCAGATTTTGTATAAAATAGTTATGAGGATTAGAACATATTAAAATCGAAATTTAAATAAACAAGAAAATAAAAGAACTACCCAGACAAAATCATCCACGTCAACATCTCATGTACACGCTCAGAACGCTGAAACCAAAAACTTCACTGTAACGACCCATAAATTTCCGATAATAAAATTTGCTATTTTAACAAGATTTTGTAATTTAATTTGGAAAGTAAAAAAAATTTATAATTTAATATTGAAATGAAGGCTAAAATGAAATATAGTAATGGTAATTAAAATTAATTATTGACAATTTGAGTCAGATTCTAATAAATGAAGTAGGGAAAGTGTTATACCTGGTTATGAATTGAAAATGAGAAATGAAAAGTAAGTATTGAATTAATTAATGAAATAACACATTGTTAACAATAATTGAATGTAAATTAAGGTAATAATGTTAGTGCAAGTTAATAAATAATTAATTTAGTGCAATCCCGATTAATTGAAACCAATTGTAAGATTATAATTGATTGTAATTAGTAAATTGGAAAATAAATTCAAATTTATATTAATTGATGAAATAATATGCAGTATACTGTAATTTGATAAAATCAATGTTAGATAAGTAATTTTGTAATATTTGTTGGTTGATAATAAAGTATGAATGAGATTAAATTAGGCAAATGGTAATAATGATTAATTGTTTACCCATTTATTTAATCTATTGAATTAGATCTAAATCCATTGCAATTAAACGTAATTAAAAACTATGTTAATGTGAATTTAGTTGATGACAGTAAAAATAATAGGGTAATTGGGTATATACTAATGTTAAATTTATCCATAAGATGATGATAGACTGAATAAAGAGATTTAAAACACACTGAATGAATTTATTTGAAATTAAAAATATAATTTATTTAAATTTACTTAAATTGTAGGTAAACACTATAAATTTTGCAATAAATCCTTGTTTGATTGACATGGCAATTTTGGTTAATGAATTATAAGTCTACTTGTAATCAAAAATGATAGAAATGGTAAATAATTAAATTTGAATTGAAGAAGTGATTGATTAATTTAATATTAAATTATTTAATTAACTGGAAAATATCTATTTTGGCCATTGACTCAGACTTCGATGAAATTAGTTTCATCAGATCCGTAACGGTAAATTATTGCAGGATTTCAAGTTTCGTAATGATCGGATTTATCGTTTGATCACATAGACTTGAAACGCCTAGAAATCAATTTAATTGAAATTAATTGAAATCAATTTGGAATAACCTGATTTTGGCATAACTTGTTCATAAGATGGAATTTGAACTTGATACCTATTCCATTGATTTTAGAATATTTAAAAACATCTATTTTGATATATGGGTTGACCCATTTTCGTTCCAAAGTCGAAACGGGCTTTTCGGACCATGTATCGTGCAACTTTCCAAACACAATTGAGTCCATTCAATTCTAATTTTGTTCCGCCTATATATATATCCAGTTATAAACCCTAGCAGCCATTCTACTTCTCATTTTTGTAGGTACATAAACTTATGTTGCTCCTCTTCCTCAATGGCTGAAAATCCTAATATTCCCAATCCAATTTCAATTCAAAATACAACTTCAGAACTCAAACTCTACAAACAATATCGAATTATATATGGATTTGAAGCTCTCAACGAGCGCAAGTCAAATATATGATTCGTTTCTCAATCTGTATTTCTATGTGTCCAAAATTTGAAGAATAATTTTCAGCCATTCATTGGCGTTCGACGATCGTCGTCCGATCGTCGAATTAAAGGCACCACGTTGTAGAGGGCGTTGAGCGCTGTTCATCTGTGTCGTTCATCTACTGGTTTGACGGCTGGATTTTGCTCGAAAATTCGATTAGGGTTAATCAAAAGTGGCAGCCGATGGGTTTTTTTGCGCAACGTCGCTCGACGTTCGGAGGTGGCTGGCCACGCGTGGGCCTCCGGAGATGATCGGCGGTTGATGGGAAACGGAGTTGCCTGGTTTTTGTGGGTACGTGCAACTGCCATGCGACGTGGTCGATGGTGGGCATGCGTGCTTCGTGTCTTAGGGTAAGGTCTGGAGAGAATCGCGTATAGAAGGTAATGAAGTGGCAGGTTCTGTGTTGTGTTTATTTTGTTTTGTTTTATTTTATTTGTATTCAAATCTTAATTGTTTTATGTTTCATACAAGGTCAAACTCACGTGCAGTTCATTCCGCTAGTATTGTATTTAAATTACGGACATTTTGACGCTAGTTTGGATGAATTCTGAGACTTTTTAAATTTTGGGTTTAAATTGGATTTAAATTCAATTTAAATTCAAAAAGAGAGTGTTTTAACCCACTCACAACTTCACAATTTTCTTATGTTTGTTAAACTGATTTATGGTGTGATTATAAATTTATTTATGACTGTTTGGCATATTTTGAATCATCACCACAGTTTATTTGAATTTATTTGGATGAAATAGTTATTTGATTTATTATTTAATATAAAATGACAGTAAATACCTATTATTTATTGTATGTTCTATATTGATGTTATTGATTGAATTGGATGATGGTTGTGATAAATGCTTGATGATTGATATTGGATGAATGGATGTTGTATTTTATATTGTTATAAATTGCAAGTTGTTATGGATTTTTATTTCATTCGGGATTGCGGATTGAAATGATATGTAACCGTATTTATATTTTAAATTACGGATTGAAATGATAAATATCCGTATTACTTGATCATCGGATAGAAAATTATATACAGACACCGTGGTCTATATTTAAAAATATTTTGGAATGATTTCTATGGTTTTGCAAAGAAATACATGGTTTTATGGAAATATGGATTTCAGAAATATGTTACTTTAGATATACAAGTCAAATTCATGATTTTTAGCTATGTATAAATTTGTTTGGTATAAAACAAGTTTAAAATGAAGATTGATTCCATTAAAATATAATATGGTTAAGTATTCATATAAATTATATATTTATATAGAGCTTATAATGATTTTAATAAAATTAAGACTGAGAAGATAGATTAGAAATTGATTTGAAATTGTAATTAATGTTGAAATTTATTAAATGAAACCGATTTGGAACTTATGGAATTTGAGATTTGTAAAGGATATGATTTATAACATGATATTGTTGAAGATGAATTAAATAAATAATTCAAGTATAAATAAATTGAAGGAAACAATTAGTTATTTGAAATTTGGGTTTTATTTAAATGATAGTGTATTTATTAAGTAAATATTTTGAAACTAAATAGTAGAAAAATTAATTATACGTATATATATATATATATATATGAATTTATCAAACTTAATTTTGAAATTGTTGAATACTTAAAGTTTGAAATATATTGAATTTGAAATGGTTTATTTTGGGGATCAAATCTGTTTTGAAATCAATAAAATTTGGAATAGTTTATTTGGAAACTGAATTGTATTGAAATTTATGATTTGGGATTTGGTTTAAATTTAAATTTTAGAAATTCGATTTGTTTGGAATTGATTTTAGGAATTGAAGAAGCTAGTTATTATATAAAGTAATTTAACATTTAAACCATTTAAGTGATGGAAGTTATGTTTCAAAGTTACGAGTTTCAAAGTATTATGATTTGAAGTGTTATAATTTCAAATGTTTGGTTTCGAAGTGTGTAACTTTGAAAGTGCTGTGATTTTGGAAAAAGGATATATTTGAAATAAAAATGATATTATATTGATTTGGGTCTTTATAGAAATGATATCATATTGATTTGGTTTTTCAAATGGAAACGATATCATATTTATATGGTTTTGAAATGGATATTATATTCTAGTTTTGAAGTATAATTATTTTGAAATGACCGCGGTGTTACAATAACATTTGATTGTTAAAAAGACCGGGATCGGAAGTTGTCATACTCTCTGCCAACTACGAAAACCACTTTAACAACTGTGTATGCGGTGGAGATTCCCGAATGAAGTAGGATGGTGGTGGCGTTTCTTTTGAGGTACATACATGGACCTGACTCCCGTGAGTTGGCATAAGATGGCTAAAGCGGGAGCGATTGATGAGCTAAGAAGATAGCATCTTTTATCGAACACATTCCTTCGATACCATTCTATTACTTTGTGATTGATTGGGGCCCTTTTTGATTTTGGGGTTGTGGCTCGAGGTGGGCGGTAGTAGCAGTTACGCGATACCACCGGTCCGTAAGCGTAACGTGTATATCTACCCTGGCATAGCCTAGTTGTGCCATGTCACCTACCCTAGCACGCCTTATACGATTTTGATTTGTGTCGTACCTATGGAGTATCCTCTGGTAGCCTCCCAATCAGGAGGCGTTACGGTGATGTATAGAATATTGGCACTATTACGTTTTAAGGGCTATATGGGTAACCCCTTAACTATATTTTAAAGTAAGTTTGTTTTACTTTTAGACATTATTATAATAGTGTATATTACTACATAGTAGATAGTTTAACGGATCATTAGGAGGTGTGAATCTCGAGCATCTCTTAAGTTACTACACTCACGTTTGACACTGGACAGGAGATGTCAAATCCCGTAAACATCTCTGATGCCGTTCCACTCATATTTATTTCTATTGATTTAACTCACATAAGATCTTTTGGTTCTGACTCGAGTGTTTGACTTTTCATTTCGCTCAGGTCAGTCTGAGTATTTCAGTTTTTGAGGACCTTATTTCTAGAGGACGAAGGCGAAGATTTATTATTACTATCATATATTATATTGTTCTACTGCATCACATTGTTCCACTGCGTTATTTTTTATTCTCTGGCATGTGTAACTCTGATATGTCAAATGTTTGTATTGAAAGAGGAGGCTATGCGGTAGGATCGTGTAATATGGAATAATGAAATAGTCTAGGTATATAAAGTAGGTAAATGCAAGGAGACACCAGGATTTTATACTGGTTCGGACCTCTCGTCCTACGTCCAGTCCCTAAGCTTCACTTAAGAATTTCACTAACTAACACCCTCACTTAACCCGGAGGAATAGGTTTGCAACTTACCCGAACAACCGAACGGGATTTCTTGCCTCAACTACCGAAGAGGACTTCAACTCAATTACTAAAATACAATATTCGACTTGTTGTGTTCTTGTCAACACTAATGAGATTAATGTAGTACAATATTCCTATAATCTTATCCTCGAGAATATGCAATGTGTTTGTGAAGATTTAGGAAATGTGAATTGCTATGAATCAAAAGAATGTTATAAATAAAAAAAGTGATTCAAGCAATAGATTGGTGATTGCTTTGAGAATATCTAGAGAATATGAACAAGAGAATAGTAAGATTAAAGCAAGAGAATTCGGTGAATTAAATGATGTTAGAATCATGTATATATACTTGTAGAAGAGATGCATATGTTGTCAAAGGTTGCAAACAAGAGATGCTTCCATTTCCATTGATGAATGGTTGCAACTCTTGGGAAGAAGAAGGTGTCTTTTCAGAGAAAATTCGCAGGTTTAAATTCAGTCGACTGAGCAGGAGATTCAGTCGACTGAAAATATGAAGAAAACTTTTCAGGAATAATTTCAGTCGACTGCACAGGTAATTCAGTCGACTGAAACTATGCAATTTTGTATATGTGTACAGTTTTAGTCGACTGGCCATGTCTGTTCAGTCGACTGAAGTATAAAAGTATGCACAGTGAACATGTGAATGAAGTTTTTATGAATGTGTTCTAATGTTCGTGCAAATCTCTTGAGGATAGATTTTAACAAATAATCTAGACTAAGGCATATAGAAAATCATACTAATGTTTATACTTTGGTCTTCATCCATCTTCTTCTAGCTTTTGCATTCTCTTCCTATTTGTTGAAGCTCATTGTCATAGATCAAAATCTTCGTGTATCAACATTCTCCCCCTTTTTGATTGATGAAAATACTATTCTAGAGATGTATATACTTACGTTCTCCCCCTGAATGTATGCACTATCTTTTCTACAAAACAAAGTTAGTGCCATAGATTTTCTCCCCCTTTGTCATCGACAAAAAGGAAGAACTAACAGCAGTAATAATATATCAAAACAATCACTAAATCATGGAGAATATAAGCATGAATTAAGAGAAATAAAAATGTTATGACAGACAAGCATAAAATGGCTATTTATACAAGCCATTAGAAAGTTTAAAAATAGACATAAAAAAAAAATCACTCATCCTTATCCCAGTCATATGAACCTTCCCTTCCAGTTGGTTCACGTATGACGGGTCCTCCTGTTGGTGGTCTAGGTGCTCTTCCTCCTTGGCCACAACTAGCTCCGCTTGCGCTGCTACTTGTATGCTCTTCGGATGTCGTCCATGTAAACGTGGGTGCTAGACGTTTGCCGCGAGATGTTGAAGCAGTAGTGGTGCTTGAGCACGAGATTGCATCCCAAAGCTTGTTGAAGAATCCTTTGATTTTATCATCTACCTTTTTTAAGACGAGTGTCAAGAATTTGTTGATTTCTTGACAATATCCCCAAGGATTGGTTGGTAGTGAAGCTTGGGTCAACAAGACGAATTTCATCATCTTGCTCGAGATGTTCTTCGTGGCGAGGTTGAGGAGGTGGTTGTTGTTGTTGTTGTTGTTGTTGTTGTTCTTGATGCCTTGCTTCCCATTCGGCAAGTGATATTATGCGAGGAGGTTGAGATGGGAGTTGCATTAGGCTTATGGTCCGATGGTTAATCTGTTGGACCATTGTATTCTCTGATTCAGGTAATGGCGTATCAACATTTAGGAGAAGTCGCATGATGTACTCTCCAAAGTAAATAGTGCGCATTTTGCCATTGTTGAAAGTGAGAATTCATCAAGAATGAGCTGTACCCAATTAACTTGTATATTGCTAAAAATAGCATATAAAGCTCGATAGTTATTTGGGTAGACAATTTCGTATGAGCCCGTGCGAGGAGTAATTGTTCTCATTAGGGCTTTATGGAGGATTCTTGCCATAGGTCGAAGGTAGGAGGACTTAAGATCCGTAAAGTTGATGTTATCATCCATAAATCGATGGTTGATGTTGTCACGAATGTGTGGATTGAATTCTATCTCCTCGAGCTTTCTTCCAACATTTGGGGACTCTAAAATGTGTGCTATTCTATCCAAGGAGAACCAAACTTTCTTTCCACACACCATACTCCAAACACTATTGTTTGGATTTCTTGGAGTTTGGTGTCCAAGATTAAGATTAGCATAAAATAATTTTACCATTACATGATTAATGGCATGATCATTTCTTTTCAAATCGAGAAGTGGAGTCAAAACTGCCGGATTTGTTAACGCTTGAAGGTTTGAAAGCTTTGAAAATCAACAAAAGAATGCTCAAAAATTCGAGAATTCTTCATCTTGTTCCATCGAGTGACAGCGGTTCCATCATAAAGCCATTGTGTTATTGCATCAATCGGCTCGGAGGATGAAGAAGATGAGGCTCTTGATCTTTTTGGTGCCATTTTGATGAGAATTGATTTGATTTTGAGGAATTTGAGAGCTAGGGTTTCGAAATTAATTTGGGAAAGAGGGTTTGTAGGAGGTAAAAGTGAATTGGTAGGGTAAAATCTGGTGGTTAAAAGGGGAAATTCTGCCTGGGAAGCAGCGTTCAGTCGACTGAATGTTCTGTTCAGTCGACTGAATCAAAGGCCGAAGTGTTCTGTGATAGATTCAGTCAACTGAGCAATACATTCAGTCGACTGAATTTTGTTGCTGAAATTTTCTGTTGAATTTTCAATCGACTGTGCAGATGGTTCCAGTCAACTGAACTTTGCATATATTGTTTTCTGTCATATTTTCAGTCGACTAAGCAAGGGAATTCAGTCGACTGAAACATGCAATGTTGTTGTTTCAGTTAATTTTTGAAATTAAACAATTTATTTAAAGGAATAATTACAAAAATACTGATATAAATATTTTAAAATTCAACTATTTCTTTGGGGATGGACTTGGAGTCTTCTTTCCTTCATTCTTCATGTAATTTATATCCCATGAATTCAGACTATATTGAGGAGTCTTAGGAGACATCCAAGGATTCACAGGATCAACTGGTGTACGATAAGATGAAGACGGATCAAGTGAGCTAACAGGGCAAGGTAGAGGTTCAGCCACTTCGTTCTTCTTTGATCCACAGAAGCGTGAACCAATTTTCTCTAGAAAGCTTAACCTTCTAGCTGTAACTTTTTGCTCGAAGTATAGCTCTCGTTGAAGATCTATATGTTGTTGTTGAAAGTGATGAATTTCATCAATCTTTCTTTTTGTGTCAGGTGAAATAAAGAGTCCACTTTTCTCCTTTTTCGATTCTGGTGTGAAACCAGTACGATAATTTTCCCATTTGTAAACCGGCTCATGTGCTGGTGTTGGTGTGGGAAGTTTTGGCGATGTTGGAGTGTTATCAACTGACGAGGTGATATTCATCGGAGAGAAGGAGTCGTTTGATGACATTTTATATTGAAATTGTTTAAGCTTTTAATCGTAAAATCGAGATGTGAAAATAAAAAATTTTAGAATTTATTTATAGCAGAGTTTTACTAAACAACTAATGGTTATAAATTATTTAGATTTTTAACCGCATAATGATTTAATGGTTAGGAGAATTTTGTTAGAAAAGTATGGTTCTTATTAAAAATTCAGTTTTTTAAAATGTGTGGTCTATAAATTATATAATGTAGCATATAACATTTCCCAAAAATATTTGATATGTTCATTCAGTCGACTGAACAGATTGTTTTAGTCGACTGAAATGAGTGAATATTTCAAATGCATCTCTAATTGATATCTTTAAAGGATATTATACCTAATTCTCGTCGAAGTTTTATAAAGGAGTTTTCTAATAGAGGTTTAGTAAATATATCGGCAATTTGATTTTCGGTAGAAATATGTTCTAAATTAATTATTCCTTTTTCGATATTGTCACGTAAAAAATGGTGACGAATATCTATACGTTTTGTACGAGAGTGATTAACCGGATTTTTAGATAAGTTTATTGTACTTGTATTATCACAATATATTGTAGAATTTGTTAAATTTATATTAAAATCTTTAAGTGTTTGTTGCATGTATATAACTTGAGTGCAAGCTAAAGCTGCTGATATATACTCTGCTTCGCATGTGGAGAGCGAGACACAATTATGTTTCTTACTAAAACAAGATACAAGTGATTTTCCAATGAAATGGCAAGTACCACTTGTACTTTTTCTATCCGTTCGAGATCCACCAAAATCAGCATCACTGAATGATACTAACTCAAACGAACATTCCTTTGGATAGAAAAGACCGAAATTTTTAGTTTGGTTAAGATATCGCATTATTCGAATCTTTAGGATCGGATTGAAAACGTGCACATAAACAAACACTCATCATTATGTCAAGTCTACTAGCGGTTAAATAGAGCAAAGAACCTATCATACTTCTAAACAATTTTTGATCTACACTTTTGCCATTTTCATCTCGATCGAGATGTGTAGTGGTACTCATATGAGTAGGTTTAGCAGAAGCGTTTTCCATACCAAATCGTTTTATTAAATTATCACAATATTTTTCTTGGTTTATAAAAATTCCATTTGTTAATTGTTTGATTTGAAGTCCGAGAAAATATGATAGTTCTCCCATATGAGACATTTCAAACTCATTAGTCATTATATCTGAAAATTCTTTACACAAATTTTCATTTGTTGAACCAAAGATAATATCATCTACATATATTTGAATTATTAAAATATCTTTGGCGGTATTTTTAATAAAAAGTGTCTGATCTACTTTTCCAATTTTAAATCCTGAGTTTAATAAATAACTTTTAAGTCTTTCATACCAAGCACGAGGAGCTTGTTTAAGACCATATAGTGCTTTCTTTAATTTAAATACATGATCCGGATATTATTCATGTATAAATAACGGAGGTTGTTCTACATATACATTTTCTTTAATAAAACCATTTAAAAATGCACTTTTAACATCCATTTGATAAAGTTTAAAATTGTGAAAACAAGCAAAGGCTAATAATATGCGTATTGCTTCCAATCTTGCAACGGGAGCAAAAGTTTCTTCAAAATCAATACCTTCATCTTGATTATACCCTTGTGCTACTAGTCTTGCTTTATTCCTTGTTATATTACCTTGTTCATCTACTTTATTTTTGTAAATCAATTTGGTCCAATTACTGATTGATTATTAGGACGGGGAACTAATTCCCAAACATTGTTACGTTCAAATTGATTTAATTCTTCTTGCATTGCGATAATCCAATAATCATCTGTTGATGCTTCTTTTGCATTTTTAGGTTCTATAGATGAAATGAAAGCTACATGACCCATTTGATTTAGTTGATTTTGTTCTAACTTGAGAATTTATTTCTCCTATTATATTTTGAGTTGGATGATCTCGTAATATTCTAGGAGGAGATCTTAGTTCAATATTATTTTCAAGGTTTATTTATTCTATATTTATCAATTCTTCATCATCTTTTATATTTACATTTTTATTAAAATTTTCATCAAAAGATATATGCAAAGTTTCTTCAATTAAGTTAGTTCGTTTATTAAATACTCGATATGCTTTACTTCGTTCAGAATATCCTACAAAAATTCCTTCATCAGCTTTTGAATCGAATTTTCCTAGTTGATCTTTTGTATTTAAAATAAAACATTTTGATCCAAAAATTTTAAAATAAGATATATTTGGTTTTTTATTATTGAATAGTTCAAAAGAAGTATTTTTAGTTAAAGGTCTAATTGAATATTTAATACATAACATGCAGTAGCAACGGCTTCTGCCCAAAAATGTTTTGGTAGAGAACACCCATTTAACAATGTTCTTGGGCATTCTTGTAATGTTCTATTCTTTCTTTCTACAACTCCATTTTGTTGAGGAGTTCTAGGAAAAGAGAAATTATGATTAATTCCTTTCTTTTTACAAAACGTTTCAAATACTTCATTTTCGAATTCGCCTCCATGATCACTTCGAATATTTTTAATTTTCAAATTTTTAATGTTTTGAATTCTTTTGACAAATGTTTTAAAATGCTCAAAAGTGTCGCTTTTATTTTTCATAAAAATAGTCCATGTATATCTTGAAAAATCATCAACAATTACAAATACGTATCGATTATGATTAATGGATTGAACTTGTGTTGGTCCGAATAAATCCATATGTAGTAATTCTAATGGTTGTAAAGTTGAAATATTTTTCTTAGATTTAAAAGATGATTTCGTTAATTTTCCTTTTTGACAATCATCACAAAAATTATTTATTTTAAAATTTATTTTGGGTAATCCTCTTACTAATTCATTTTTAGAAAGTTTTCTAATAGTTTTAAAATTTATATGACAAAATCTTTTGTGCCATAACCAAGGATCATTATCTTTGGCAAGTAAAAACATACTTGAATTATGATTAATATTCATATTTAAAACATAAATATTTATATCTCTACCTTCAAAAATTAGATTTTTGTTTTGATCAAAAATACTACATTTATTATTCGAGAAAATTATTTTAAAACCTTTGTCACACAGTTGACTTATGCTAAGTAGATTATGTTTTAAATTTTCAACTATTGAAACATTTGTTATAAAAGGTAATTTTGATGTACCGTAATTGTTCACATCTCCTTTGCCAATGATATAGCCTTTTGAATTGTCTCCGAAGGTAACCGAGCCACCATCAAAGTATGTGATGTTTGTAAGCATATCTTTGTCTCCGGTCATGTGTTTTGAACAACCACTGTCTAATATCCATTTCTTCTTTTTTGTGGGACCTGAAAAATAGATATGAAATTTTTGGTACCCACTTTTTAACAGGGTCCTAAGAAGTTAGAGTTTTAGGAAACCAAACCCAATTTGGTTTAGTATCCTTTTTATAAATATAGTTTTTATTATGATGAACATTATCCATAAATGTTTTAGTATATTTATTTCTTATTAATACATTGTTAGTTTTTGGTACCCAAATTGTAATTACCTTGTTTTCTACTTTCGTTTTAACAGGTTTCTTTATTAATATTTGTTGTTTTGAATACATATTCCACTTAAAATGTGTATTTTTCTTTCTAGGAATTTTTGACTCCTTTTTATATCCTAATCCGTGTCTACTTGAAGAGGATTGAGAATTTTCTAAAATCTTAGATAAATTTTCTCTTCCTTTGTTGAAGTTAGAAACATTTTTTGTGATGTTATCTAATCTAGCTTGAAGACTATTATTTTCTAACTCAACTTGTCTAATTTTAGTTTTTAACTCATGATTTTCAGAAACAATCATATCATTCTTTATCTTTTGAGTTTCAATTTCTTGACTTAAAAGTGATAATTGAGTTTCTGAATTTGAATAAGATTCTTAAACCTTTTCAAGTTCTTCTTCAAGAATTTTCTTTTCATCATTTAACATATCTCTTTCAAATTCAGCTTTATTTTGATTTTCACGAGTTTCTTTGAGTTTCTTTTTAAGAGTTTTTATTGTGTTCAAAAGTTCAGTGTTTACTTCAATTAAATCGTCGAAAGTTAAATTATTTACCTCGGATTCTTGAGCCATGAAGCATACATTTGCCTGTTCATTGTCGCTATCACTATCATTTTCGGATGATGATGAATCTGAATCGTCCCATGTTACAGAAAATGCCTTCTTTTTGAATTTATCCTTCTTGTTTTTGAAGTTTTTCTGATTTTCCTTCATTTGTTCTTGACAATCTTTTTGCATATGTCCTTTCTTATGACAATTGAAGCATTCTATATTTGAGGATGATGGTTTGTTCAACACATTCTTTTTGAATCCGTTTTTGTTTCCTTCTTTATACTTTAGGAATTTCTTGAAATTTTTGGCTATAAATGCTAGATCCTTATCTTCAGACTCTGATTCTTCCTTTTCCGCATAAAAAGCAATATTCTTTCTTTCTTGAGCTTGATCCTTTTTAGCTTGCATATTTACTTCATACGACATAAGATTTCCAATCAATTCTTCTGGTTTCATCGTAGATAAATCATTTGCTTCCTCGATTGCTAGTACTTTTCTTTCCCATTCATCAGTGAGTGAATTTAGAAGTTTAGACACAATGTCAAAGTCCATGTATCTTTCTCCTAGTCTGATTAGAGCATAATGAATGTCTTGAAATCTTGAGTACATGTCATTGATGGATTCATTTTGTCGCATTCTAAAGTTTTGGAATTGATTCTTTAGCATGGATATATTTGTTTGTTTAACCTTGTTTGTGCCTTCATGTATGATTTTAAGAGTTTCCCATATCTGATATGCAGTAGTACATATGCTAACACGGTTGAATTCATTTCTATCCAGGGCGCAAAATAGCATATACATAGCTTTGGCATTTGCACTTGCTTCATTCTTTTGAATTTGTGTCCATGTAGGATAATCGGTTATAGGTACAACGAACTCTGCTTGAGTAGCATTCCAGGCTTCGAAACTTGTTGCTTGCATATAAATCCTCATCCTTGTAGCCCAATAGTTATAGTTTAGTCCATTAAATAGAGGAGGTCTTTGGGTGGATTGTCCTTCTGCAAATGTAGAACTATAGGCAGATGTTGTGCTTGTACTTGAGTTATTTTCCATATTATCAATATGTCTAATAACGGTGTTATGGTTATAGGACGGCCTGCTCTGATACCAATTGAAAGAGGAGGCTACGCGGTAGGATCGTGTAATATGGAATAATGAAATAGTCTAGGTATATAAAGTAGGTAAATGCAAGGAGACACCAGGATTTTATACTGGTTCGGACCTCTCGTCCTACGTCCAGTCCCTGAGCTTCACTTAGGAATTTCACTAACTAAAACCCTCACTTCACCTGGAGGAATAGGTTTACAATTTACCCGAACAATCGAACGAGATTTCTTGCCTCAACTACCGAAGAGGACTTCAACTCAATTACTAAAATACAATATTCGACTTGTTGTGTTCTTGCCAACACTAATGAGTCTAATGTAGTACAATATTCCTATAATCTTATCCTCGAGAATATGCAATGTGTTTGTGAAGATTTAGGAAATGTGAATTGCTATGAATCAAAAGAATGTTATAAACAAAAACAGTGATTCAAGCAATAGATTGGTGATTGCTTTGAGAATATCTAGAGAATATGAACAAGAGAATAGTAAGATTAAAGCAAGAGAATTCGGTGAATTAAATGATGTTAGAATCATGTATATATACTTGTAGAAGAGATGCATATGTTGTCAAAGGTTGCAAACAAGAGATACTTCCATTTCCATTGATGAATGGTTGCAACTCTTGGGAAGAAGAAGGTGTCTTTTCAGAGAAAATTCGCAGGTTTAAATTCATTCGACTGAGCAGGAGATTCAGTCGACTGAAAATATGAAGAAAAATTTTCAGGAATAATTTCAGTCGACTGCACAGGTAATTCAGTCGACTGAAACTATGCTTGTATATGTGTACAGTTTCAGTCGACTGGCCATGTCTGTTCAGTCGACTGAAGTATAAAAGTATGCACAGTGAACATGTGAATGAAGTTTTTATGTATGTGTTCTAATGTTCGTGCAAATCTCTTGAGGATAGATTTTAACAAATAATCTAGACTAAGACACATAGAAAATCATACTAATTTTTATACTTTGGTCTTCATCTATCTTCTTCTAGCTTTTGCATTCTCTTCCTATTTGTTGAAGCTCATTGTCATTGATCAAAATCTTCGTGTATCAACATGTAAAACAGCTTCATGAACTGTTATTTGATTATTATATTTTATCATTCCACTGTGAGATTCTGTTTTGTTTTGTTTCATTCTCTGCTTTTCTTATTCACCCCAATAACAATCCGCTCTTTTGTATGGTTTGAGTTTGACATGTGTGGTTTATCATCGATTTAAAGCGTATAAAAGGCGGGATGTTACATTTGGTATCAGAGCTTTTGTTTAGCGATAAACCGTAGCTTTGTGGGGTCTAGTTCTTTACTAATAGGGTAGTAATACCCAATGATGAGTCGTTGAGTGTATACGTATGAGAGAGCATATTTGTTAGTGTTAAAAAAAGGTTTTGATATTGTGTTGATTTGTTTCATTTTGTATTTATAAATTCTAGTTAGTGCATAGGACGCTATGACATCAATAGGGATTTCTAAACACTTAATAGGATAGACCGACACAATATTTTTTTTTCAAATATAGGTGAATGAAATAATTTTGCCTATTGTATATTTTTTATATATAAAATAATTTTTTTAATAAATGATATATATTTGGTCGTAAGATATTGGTTGTTAGGTAGAGTAATTTATAAATATTAGTTTAAGGTAGGTTTTGAAGAGTAAAATAAAGAAGAATAAATTGGAAATTTTAGAATTTAAGTTTCGAGGTTTTGAAAATTTATTTCGAATAATTTTGGGATATAATAATAATGTTATTAGAAGTATTTTTCGATATAAATATTTCAATATAATTTGAAAGAATTCTTTTAAAGAAACTTTGGAAAGAAATAAGTTATATACTCCCCTCTATGTCATTAGGAAATAATTTCGTTGATGAGTGCACGCATCATTGACATTCATTTTTGAGTTTCAAAGTGGAAAGGCCACTGTAGTAGTTTTACTACAGATTTATTTTGATAAACAAAAATAAATTTTAAATTGTTTTAAATATACTTGAATCTATATAGGTTGGAAGTATATACATTTACCTGTTATTTTAAAATGATTTGAAATTTGGCCCGGTATTTTAGTTCTTAAGTTTCCATTAATTAATAGTTTCAATCATTGTAGTGAAATGGATTGTAACTAATTAATAATTGAAACCTCTAATTAAAATAAGAGACCAAATGCTAGGTTATAAATGAAATAACAAGAAAGTTGAAATTTATAATCTATAAAAACCAAAGGATATAATTATTGAACTTTAAATTTATTAAAAGAAATGGGATAAACTTGTATGATTTTCAATTGCATTCTTAAAAGCATATATATAACTAACCAAATAATAAAAGTTACAATGTTTAATAAGAAAATGTAATACGATATTACACAAGTAAGACTTGAAGTAATGACAGTGTTCAATTAATTGTTTTATGAGAATTTGATGTTATAGTGGTTATAAGCTTAAGTTATAATTGAAATATTACTATAATAAAATGTGATAGAAAGTAAATACTGCAAGTATATGACTATAAACTTAAGTTAATGAATTGAAATGCTAAGTTATTGATTGAACATGAACACTATTAATAAATGAATGTAAATAAATGAAATTGAGTAGTGAATAAATGAATATATTGTAACTAAAAAAATAATTTATATGATATGAATGAAAAAGAAATCAAACAACAAATGTTATGAAATGAAATTAAAAAGAATGAACTTGACTTTTATTGCTTGGAATTCGATGTTTGTTCAGTTTTTGGGTTGTTTGGGCAGGATACTTTAAAATTGTTTGGACATATGAATAATCTATTTAGTTTCACCTAAGTCTGTTGAGTGAATGACACACTTAGTAGTTTATTTTTCATTCTATACAATTTGAAGTTTTTGAACCCGAACAACTATCATTTTTGTTTGATATGAATGGATAATTGATTGTGTTGATTTTCGATTGTATATTGCTTGCAAGTGATTGTCGTTTATAATGATTTGTTTGCTAGTGGATGAAACAAGATTAATATTTCATTCTATATACTTATTCACTCTTTTAGATTATATAAGTGAAATGCAGGTTATGGAAGCAATTGCTACTGCTTTTGGTTTCATATATAAGCGTTAATTGCCTGACAAATAGGTCTGTTCGCGGATTATGGTTTTCTAGCGATATTATATTATTTTTCCCGTGTGGGGATATATATTATTTTGGAAAATATATGTTTTATATTGTTATATTTGATATTATGTTTTATCCCGGGCCCCTCCATACAAAGGAGACTCTACCAAAATTTTCCGTAAATTTTGGACTTGGAAAAATTTTGAAAAATGTTTCTCGAAACTTTACTAATTTGAGTATAAAAAGATTTAATGGTTATAAATTGGTGTATTTTATTTAAATTTATTAATTTTGTAAATTTATTTGTTTATAAAGTTAATATTTCTGAATAAGATGTAATGTTTACTTAAATTTTCTTTTCCCTCCTTTTTCCTTTTCGGGGACGAAAAGTTTTGAGTGGGGGAGAGTATAACGACCCGTAAATTTATGATAATAAAATTTGTTATTTTAACAAGATTTTGTAATTTAATTTGGAAAGTAATAAAAACTTTAATATTTAATGTTGAAATGAATGCTAAAATGAAATATAGCAATGGTAATTAAAACTAATTATTAACAATTTGAATAAGATTCTAATAAATGAAGTAGTGAAAGTGTTATGCCTGGTTATAAATTGAAAAAGAGAAATTAAAAGTAAGTATTGAATTAATTAATGAAATAACACATTGTTAACAGTAATTGAATGTAAATTAAGGTAATAATGTTAATGCAAGTTAATAAATAATTAATTTAGTGCAATCTCGATTAATTGAAATCAATTGTAAGGTTATAATTGATTGTAATTAGTAAATTAAAAAATAAACTCAAATTTGTATTAATTGATGAAATAATATGTAGTAAACTGTAATTTGATAAAATCAATGTTAGATAAGTAATTTTATAATATTTGTTGGTTGATAATAAAATATGAATGAGATTAAATTAGGCAAATGATGATAATCATTAATAGTTTACCCATTTATTTAGTCTATTGAATTAGATCTAAATCCATTGCAATTAAACGTATTTAAAAACTACGTTAATGTGAATTTAGTTGAATACGGTAAAAATATTAGGGTAATTGGATACATACTAATTTCAAATTTATCCATAAGACGATGATTGATTGAATAAAGAGATTTAAAACAAATTGAATTAATTTATTTATAATTAAAAATATAATTTATTTGAATTTACTTAAATCGAAGGTAAACATATAAATTTTGCAATAAATCCTTATTTGGTTGACATGGAAAATTTGATTAATGAATTATAAATTTATATGTAATCAGAAATGATAGAAATAGTAAATAATTAAATTTGAATTGAAGAAGTAATTAATTAATTTTATATTAAATTATTTAATTAATTGGAAAATAGCCATTTTGGCCACTGACTCGGATTTCGACGAAACTAGTTTCATCGGATCCGTAACAATTAATTATTGTAGGATTTCAAGTTTCGGACTTGTCGTTTGGTTATACGGACTCGAAACGCTTGGAAATCAATTTAATTGAAATTAATTGAAATCAATTTGGAATAACTTGATTTTGGCATAACTTCTTCATACGATAGAATTTGGACTTGAAACCTATTCCATTGATTTTAAAATATTTTAAAACATCTATTTTAATATATGGGTTGACCCATTTTCGTTCCGGAGTCGAAATGGGCTTTTCGGACCATGTAATCGTTCAACTTTCCAAACCCATTTGAGTCCATTCAAATCTAATTTTGTTCAGCCTATATCCAATTATAAACCCTAGCAGCTATTCTATTTCTCATTTCTGTACGTACAAAAACTTCTGTTGCTCATCTTCCTCAATGGCTGAAAACCCTAATCTTCACAATCGAATTTCATTTCAAAATATAACTTCAGAAATCAAACTCTACAAACTATATCGAATTATATATGGATTTGAAGCTCTCGACGAGCGCAAGTCAAATATATGATTCGTTTTTCAATTTGGGTTTCTGTGTGTCCGAAATTTAAATAATAATTTTCGGTCGTTCATTGGCGTTCGATGATCGCCGTCCGATCGACGAATCAAAGGCACCACGTTGTAGAGGGCGTTGAGCGCTGTTCATCTATGTCATTCATCTCGTAGTTTGACGACTGGATTTTGCTTGAAAATTTGATTAGCGTTAGCCAAAAGTGGCGGCAACTGTGTTTTTTTGCATGTCGCTCGATGTTCAGAGGTGGCTGGCCACGCGTGGCCTCTAAAGATGATCGACGGTCCATGGGAAACAGCGGCGCGAGATGGTCGTGGGCGCGTGTAACTGCAGTGCGACGTGGTCGACGGTGGGCGAGCATGCTTCGTGTTTTAGGGTAAGGTTTGGAGAGAATCGTGAGTAGAAGGTAATGACGTGGCAGGTTTTGTGTGGTGTTTATTTTACTTTATTTTATTTGAATTCAAATCTTAATTGTTCTAATATGAATAACTTTTTCATACGAGGTCAAATTCATGTGTGGTTCATTCCACTGGGATCGTATTTAAATTTCGAACATTTTGACGGTATTTTGGACGAATTCTAAGACAGTTTAAATTTTGGGTATAAATTGGATTTAAATTAAATTTAAATTAAAAAGGTGTGTGTTTTAACCATCGGATTTAAATTTTTACGGTATTTTGGACGAATTCTAAGACACTTCTAATTTTTTTATGTTTGTTAAATTGATTTATGATGTGATTAGAAATTTATTTATGATTGTTTGGCATATTTTGAATCATCATCTCAGTTTATTTGAATTTATTTGGATAAAATAGTTATTTAATTTATTACTGAATATAATGTGCAAGAAAATACCTGTTATTTATCATCTGTTCTATATTGATGTTATTGATTGAATTGGATGATGGTTGTAATAAATGTTTGATGATTGATATTGGATGAATGGATGTTGTATTTTATATTGTTATAAACTGCAAGTTGTTATGGATTTTTATTTCATTCAGGATTGCGGTTTGAAATGATATGTAACCGTATTTATATTTTAAATTACGGATTGAAATGATAAATATCCGTATTACTTGATCATAGGATAGAAAATTATATACATACACCGTGGTCTGTATATTAAAATATTTTGAAATAATTTCTATGGTTTTGCAAATAAATATATGGTTTGATTGAAATATGGATTTCAGATATTATATAAATGTTACTTTAGATATACATTTAAATTCATGATTTTTAGCTATGTATTAATTTGTTTAGAATAAAACAAGTTTAAAATAATGATTGATTTTATTAAAATATAATATGGTTATGTATTCATATAAATTATATATTTATGTAGAGCTTATAATGATTTTAATAAAATTAAGGCCGAAAAGATATATTTGAAATTGATTTGAAATTGTAATTAATGTAGAAATTTATTAAATGAAACCGATTTGGAACTTATGGAATTTGAGATTTGTAAAGGATGTGATTTATAACTTGATCTTGTTTAAGATGAATTAAATAAATATTTCAAGTATAAATAAATTGAAGGAAACATTTGGTTATTTGTAATTTGGGTTTTATTTAAATGATAGTGTGTTTATTAAGTAAATATTTCGAAACTGAATAATAGAAAATTGAATTATATATATATATATATATATATATATATATATATATATATATATATGAATTTATCAAACTTAGTTTTGAAATTGTTGAATACTTAAAATTTGAAATATATTGAATTAGAAATGGTTTATTTTGGGGATCAAATCTGTTTTGAAATCAATAAAATTTGGAATAGTTTATTTGGAAACTGAATTGTATTGAAATTTGTGATTTGGGATTTGGTTTAAATATAAATTTTTGAAATTCGAGTTGTTCGGAATTGATTTGAGGAATTGAAGAATCTATTTATTATATAAATTATTTTAACATTTAAACCATTTAAGTGATGAAAGTTATGTTTCAAAGTTACGAGTTTCAAAGTATTATGATTTTAAGTGTTATAATTTCAAGCGTTTGGTTTCGAAGTGTATAACTTTGAAAGTACTATGATTTTGGAGAAAGGATATATTTGAAATAAAAATGATATTATATTGATTTGGGTCTTTATAAAAATGATATCATATTGATTTGGTTTTTGAAATGGAAATGATATCTTTTTTATATGGTTTTGAAATGGATATTATATTCTGGTTTTGAAGTATAATTATTTTGAAATGACCGTGGTGTTATAATAAGTACGGTTGTTAAAGAGATCGAGATCGAAAGTTGTCATACTCTTTGCCAACTTCGAAAACCACTTTAACAACTGTGTATGCGGTGGAGATTTCAGAATGAAGTAGGATGGTGGCGGCATTTCCTTTGAGGTATGTATGTGGACCCGAATCCCGTGAGTTGGCATAAGGTGGCTAAAACAGGAGCGATTGACGGGCTAAGAAGGTATCACCTTTTATCGGACACACTCCTTCGATACCATTCAATTACTTTGTGATTGATTGGGGCCCTTATTGATTTTGGGGTTGTGGCTCGAGGTGGGCGGTAGTAGCTGTTATGCGTTACCACCGGTCCAAAAGCGCAGTTGGTATATCTACCCTGGCATTGCCTAGCAGTGTCGTGTCACCTATCCTAGCACGCCTTGTACGAGTTTGATTTGTGTCGTACCTATGGAGTATCCTCTGGTAGCCTCCCGATTAGGAGGTATTACGGTACTGTATTGACCATTGGCACTATTAGGTGTTAAGGGCTATATGGGTAACCCCTTAATGCTATTTTAAAGTAAGTTTTTCTACTTTTAGACATTATTATAATAGCGTATATTACTACATAGTAGATAGTTTAACGGATACTTAGGAGGTGTGAATCCCGAGCATCTCTTAAGTTACTGCACTCACGTTTGACACTGGATAGGGGACGTCAAATCCCATAAACATCTCTGACGTCGTTCCACTCATATTTATTTCTGTTGATTTAACTCACATAAGATCTTTTAGTTCTGACTCGAGTGTTTTGTTTTTTCAATTCGCTCGGGTCAGTCTGAGCATTTCAGGTTTTGAAGACCTTATTTCTGGAGGACGAAGGCGAAGATTTTATTATTACTATTATATACTATATTTTTCTACTGCATCACATGGTTCCACTGCGTTATTTATTATTCTCTGGCGTGTGTAACTCTGATATGTGTTGTATCAGTGTAATCGAATGTTTTGTAAAATAGCTTCACGAACTGTTATTTGATTATTACATTTTTTCATTCTGCTGTGAGATTCTGTTTTGTTATATTTCTTTCTCTTCTTTTCTTATTCACCCCAATAACAATCTGCTCTTTTGTATGGATTGAGTCTGACGTGTGTGGTTTATCGTCGATTTAAAACGTACAAAAAGGCGGGTTGTTACATTTACAGGCATGCGATAAACCCGTAGCCACTCGAACATCGACGCCACCTCCCATCACGACGCGGCCGCGCAGGCGCCACCCATCTCCAAGCCACCGCGACACTAGCGATCGCCCCACCACACCGATCGACCCAAATCTGCAACACAGCCGCCATAAAGTGTAACTTTATTCGAATTAAACTGACAATCTAACCGTCACACCACCTAGCAAATACCACCGATGCAAACCCCTCGTCACTCTCTTCAACACGATATACACGATTCGATGATCCGACGTTGTTTATTGAAATGTGATGAATGACCTAGAATTCTTCCTTAAATTTCGGTCAAACAGAAAACCAAATCGAAAAACGAGCAGCAAAATTGACTTTCATCGTTGAGAGCTTCGAAGTGATATATAATTCGATATGGTTTGAGGAGTGTTAATTTTTGATTTGATTTTGAAATTGAATTTGAGGCTTGGGAATGTGAGTTTGTTTCTGCCATTCGATAGGAGGATCCATACTGAATTGCACGTACTGAAATGAGGAATGAGAAATAATAGGGTTTATAACGAGGTATTTATAGGCAGATCAGAAAAATAGAATGAATGGACAAGATTGATTTGGATTGAATTGAACGATAAATGACCCGAAAAGCCCGTTCTGTCTCTGGAACAAAAATGGGTCATCCAATATATCAAAATAGATGTTTTTGAAAATTTTAAACTCAATATAATTGGTTTCAAGTCCTAATTCCTTCGTACGAAAAGTTATGATAAAATCAGCTTATTTCAAATTGATTTCAACTAAATCGATTTCTATGAGTTTCGAATCTGTCCGATCAAACGACAAGTCCGGTCGCTACAAAACTTGAAATCCTATAATAGTTCACCGTTTCTAATCCGATAAAACTGGTTTCGTTGAAATCCGAGACAGTTGCCAAATAGTCTAATTTCACATTAACTAAATAAATAAATATTAAATTAATTAATCACCTTTAATTCAATATTTATAAACTAGCAGATTTTCATAATTTTTTTACTGCAAAGACATTTATAATAAATTAAAATAAGTTTACATATCAATTAAGTGTTAATTATTTCAATAATTACCGTGTTCAATTTCAGCTGTAATTATATCCAATTAATTATAAATTAATTCAAATAAATTGTTTTAAATTTGGTTCCAACCTATATATTCAACCAATTAAAATCTGATAACATAGTTAACCTTTGTTTTACATTTCATTACATTAGTACATTCCATTTTCCATCTTTTATTTACGTCAACTAATATATTTCAATTATATTGAAACTTTGTCAATTTTACACATTAATTATAGTTTAAATCCCAATTAAATATTTTATCTTGGTTTTATCCTTTTTATTACATCAATTATTACCCTATGAAGAAAATTAGCATTTCCATTCATTTTATTTCAAAGACAAATTTGAGTTATTGTCTTAATCTCATTAATGTAACATTAAATTTCATTTAATTCTAATTGTTTTCCCATTTTAATTAAATAGACCAAATAAATAGTTAATTTATAACAATCGTTGCCATAACTTTTAATTATATGAATTCATTATTCACAAACAAATGTTACAATTCTTATATAATACTGATTTTCTTCAATTACCATTAACTATCTATTTCATACAGTAGTTAAATATTTACATTTGTTTCTTATATTCAATTTTATAACTAAGCATAACATTTACATTATTTCCATTGATTTGAGATTCATTAAAGTTGTTAATAATTGACATAAATTAACATGGTTACCTTTCTTCCTATTTATTATTCCATTAACAAATTACAAATTTTTATTTTTTCCAAATTTAATTACCAAAATCTTATTAAATTAACAATTTTAAATCATCGAAAATTACGGGTCGTTATAGAATCTATTTCAATTGAAATTTGAACGTTGTAATTAGTGCAATAATTAATGTTGAATTTGACATGGGTAATTGGTTTTAAATTGATTGCTAAGTCAATGAAATTAGAAATGATAAAAATTGTTAGTTATTAAATTAAATTTTAAAGGTGATCGATTAATTTAATAATAATTTATTTATTTAACGTGAAAATAGCCATTTTGGCCACTATCTCTGATTTCGACAAAACTAGTTTCATCGGATCCATAAAATCGAATTATTTTAGGATTTAAAATTTCTTAGCGATCGGACTTGTCGTTTGATCGCGTGGGCGTGAAACGCACAGAAATCAATTTAACAGGATTCAATTTAAATAAGCTGATTTTAAAAGCTAACTTCTGTATACATTGGAATTTGGACTTGAAACTTGTTTCATTGAGTTAAACAATTTCAAAAACCTATATTTCAATATATTGGTTGACCCATGTTCGCTTTGGGAACGAAAAGGGTTTTCGGGTCGTTGTTATCGTTTCGATCCAAACCTGCTTATATATAGGCTGTTATAAACCCCAGTTGTTTCTCATTTTATTATTTCTATATGCACATCTTCCTCCTCCTTCTCAAATAACATAACATTAAACCTAATTCCCGAATTCCAATACATAATTTCAAAAAAAAATTTGGTTCCTCCAGGTTTACTTCGAGTTAGGAAGAGGTCCGTTTTGAGTTCCAGAGGCAAAAACCTTGCAGCGACTCCGGGTCAAAGAGAACTCCATGCCAAGCAAGGCGGATCTGGTCACGCTTCGATTTCCAGACGCGAAAATCCTGTAGCATCTTTGGGTTAGGAGCCAAATGACTCGGGTCTCGGGTCGTTTTTGGCAAAAATTTAGAGTGAGCACCAGGTAATTGAGGTGGCCGACCAAAGTAAGACTCGAAGCCGAAATTTTTCAATCTTCTAACGTTAATAACTTTTGCACACGAGCTCGGATTCAGGCACGGTTTTCTCCTTTCCGATCGTATCCGAATTCCAGATATTTTTGAATATGTTTGGTTGCATTCTGAGATTGTCAAATTTTTGGGCTAATTTTGGATTTTAAATCGACGACAAATCGAAGGTGAGTGTTTTGACCCACTCACAGCTACTATATTATCTAATGTTAGTTAGATTAAATTTATGATGTGATTAGAAATTGATTGGTCGATGTTTGTTATATTCAAATTGTCATTCTAGCTAAATATGACCTTTAATGCATTTAAATCGCCATTTAATTTAGTATTGATTTTAATTGTCAATTGAATACTTGTTGATGATAATCAGTTAATTGATGTTATTTATTGGTTGATTGAATGGTGATTGTGATTGATCTTTGAGTGTAGATATTGGATGACTGGATGTTATATTTATATCATTATAACATTGTAAGTTCCTTTAATATATCGTTAGAAAATCCCTATGGGTTGAAATGATACATACCTGTACGATCCATAGATCAGGGAAAAATCGTTCTGGGTTGAAATGATAAACCCAAGTGATTTTATGGATTTTGAATTTTATTCGGGATTGTGGGTTGAAATGATATATATCCATAAATATGAAATATTTACAGATTGAAATGATAAATATCCGTATCACTTGACCATAGGGTAGAAAATTACACCAGATTGGTTAAACTAATGATTTTTAATCTTTATATTTTGAATTTAGTTAAATGCTGTTTTGAAGAAAATTTGATTTATATAAGCTAAATAATTTTTGAAAATCCGATTTTTAAATGTAAAATTGGTATTGGTTTAAATTGAAATTTTAAAGTTGGATTTGAAGTACAAATGAAATATATCGAAATTGAGTTATTGAAAATGTAAGTTTGAAATCTACTAAATTTGAAATAGCTTGGATTTATTGTTCGAACTTGGATTTGAAATCGATACGGATTAAATGGTTTAAATGAGAATTTTAATTGAAGGACAAAATTTAGTTTGTTGATTGGAAAGTTGGACATGGTCCAGATGTGTTGAAATGAAAGAAATAGTTCAATCTGATATTAATTTCAAATGTACCATTTTAATATAAACTGTTTAAAAATATATTATTTTATACCCTATTTATTAAGATTTTCAAACTATGAAACTTATTTAATATTTTTTAAAAAATTCAAACTATTTTAATCAATTTAAACTACTTTAATTTATTTTAATCTATTTAATCCAACTTAATCTATTTTAAACTAATTAACCTATTTTAATCTATTTTAAATCTATTTAACCTATTTTAAATCTATTAATTCTATTTTAAATCTGTTTAAACTATCTTTAATCCATTTAAACTATTTTTTATCTGATTTTTTTATAGTATTTAAACTATTTAAAAATAAATTTTAACTATGTTGAACTATTTAATCTATTCATAACTATCTTTCTATTTTGTAAATTTCAGACTACGTAAAGTGGAAGTGTTTATATTCAAACCCTTGATTTAAAAGCGAATACGGTTAAATGATGTTATAACCTAAGTCGGGAATTAAATACCACATTTGGCTGAATATGATGATTTTGAAATGAGGGTCTAAATAATTTTAGAAGTATGATTTTGAAAGAAAATATGATTTTGGAATTGATATGTTTCAAATTTGATATGATTTTGAAGGTGAATGCGATTTCGAAAGTGAATACGATTTTGGAAAGTGATATGGTTTGAATTGAATATGATATTTTGATATCAGTCATGAATCGGTTTTGAAAATGTAAAAGAGCAGTCCAGTTTGAAATTAGCGTTTAGTTGTTAAAGAAACCAAGATCAGATATTGTCATACTCTCTGCCAATGCCCAAAACAACTTTGAGGACCAAAATTTTCAACGTTTGAAATTAAAATATTTAATTGATTTTAAATGTTTGGAAGTTAGTTTAACTTGAATTTCAAAATTAACTATGAATTTGGTAATTTAATTTATTGAAGTTGGATAAAAATTTGAATCTTCAGTTTAAGCTGATTAAAAATATTTTTCAAAAGCTTCAGAAATTCATATTGATAATACTGAAGATAATGGAAGCTTCAGAATTGGATTTGAAAATGATTTGCTCAGTTTTGAAATTTTATCGTTTAAATCGATATTTAAAAATAGCATTCCGAGACACAGTCTCGGATTTCGACGAAACCAGTTCCATTGGATCCGTAATATTATATTATTATGGGATTTCAATTTTCATAATGTTTGGAGTTGTCGTTTGGCCGTACGATAAGGAAACGCGTTTAAAATTTATATTGAAAATTTAATATCATAACTGGGTCCAAAAAGCTATCTTCTTCATATGATCGAGTCAGGGCTCGAAAACTTTTCCATTTCGTTCGAAATAGGCGTATACCATTATGAACGCCTAGCAGCATGCCTCGATAGGTGATTAAAATTTTAAGTTATGGTTTCGAGATGATTTAAATTTAAAATTTAAATATAATTTGACTGGCTAAAAATTTCTTCACCTCAGAACTGTGTCTTTTCATACTATAGCTACTTGTCTTCTGGTTCACGCCATCTGTCACACTTATGCAATCGGTAAAACCACGTTGTCTTCTTTTCCAATTACAATCAAAAAATCAAAAGAAACTAAAATAGAACAAAATGGCCGAGCAAAACATTCCTTCTTCAAAATTGCATCTTCATTTTCTTCCTCATCCCTTTCCTTCTTATGCTGTTCGAAATAACAAGCAGTAAATCTTTAAACCCGAAGCTGATCGAAATCAATCTTCCTTTCGAATTCACAGCCAAATTTATTCTTCCTTTCTATCTCAAACGAAATCGAAAATTTGAACGAATCAAAGTCATGAGCCGGTGAACAATTCAATTCGTTTTACAGTAGTATTTTAGGGTTAGATCGCGGGGTTACTGGCGGCCGCGTTCGTTAAGGAAGTCAGGGGGTTTTCATCAAGGATTTCGATTCTCGAGAAATGGCATGGTTTCGAAGCAACGCGCTCACGAGGATGAGTTGTGATGTCGAAGGTAGTTATCGCGAGCAAATGGAAGTTTTGATGATTCGACTGTGGCTTGGGTGTCATCTCGAGTTCGAATACGAGACCACGGTGGCGTTTCGTGCTAGTGCTTGCACGACAGTGATCAGGGTAGGTGTCGCGCGAGGCAAATGAGGGCGGAGTAAAGTCGTGTGGGTCTGGATTCATGCGTAGTAGTGAGGTATTTTCATATAATTTATTTATTAGATTTGTATGTGCAAGAAGGAATTTTTTTAAAGCAATTCTGTTTTTAAATTTATATATGTATAATATATAGCAGAAATTATTTTTTACAGTAAAGTTATTCATCAATAAACAAGAAAATATAAGTGGATTTTTGGATCTATATATATTTTATAAAAAATTCATGAGGATTTCAAAAGAAATTTGGTTTTAAAATTTAATTTTTTAGTTAAATGAATTTGTTAAAATGGAAATTAGTTCAAAATCAATTTTTAATTTTGAAATTAAAATCATTGGTTAATTAAATTTACCCAATAGTAATTTAATTATTCGATCTATTTGAATATTAATAAATGATAAAATTATTTATGCAAGGTCAAAAGACATGAAAACGTGTCAAGATGGATTGGAAATGGATTGCATTCATATTTAAAGGTGAGATCTCCTCACTCAATCAAATATTTTTCTAATTTAATTTTAAATAGTTAAATTTAAAATTGTTGATTGTGTGCTTGAATGATGGTTGTTATTATTTGTTTTGAAATAGACCCTATGCACCGCATAATAGCAGATGATATTATATTTAAATCCCATATACCGCGATATTCCACCTCGAAGTGGAATTGGTATTATTCGATTATTTGGAGTTGTTGATTTCCCGCATTATATAGCGGACGAGACCCTATGCGTCGCATAATAGCGGATGATATTTTATAAATCCCATATACCGCGATATTCCACCTCGAAGTGGAATTGTATTTAATTATTGTGCTAACATCTCTGGATGCAGGGAAACAGGTTGGAGGGATCCAACTGGATTCCTCAAATAATTGAATTTATTTCAATATTGTGTGTTTATCATTTATAATCTATGTGTGACTATTTGTGATTGAGACTGTTGAAGGCTATAATTTGGCCAAATATATTTTTGGTATCGTATGATACCAGAAATAAATAAAATTTGATTTTTGAAATTTAATAGAAAATTTATAGTAAATTAATTTTAGAAAATTGAATGAATTTAAAAGAAAGAATTTTTTTTAAAAGATAATAAATTTGGTGTTGAAATAAGTTTAGAAATCAATTTTGGAAATTGATTTGGTATTTGAAAATAAATTTGGAAATCAATTTAGAATTTAATTCAGTGCTGAAAATGAATATTTGGAAATCGATTTGAAAATCGTATATCAATGGATATTTAGAAGTTTAAATCCATAATGGGAATTTATAAAGGAAAGAGAAATTTGTTTTAAAAATAAACATTTGATTATTTCTAAAAATGTGGAAAGGAAGTTACGAATTTGGAATGTAAATTTAAAATAAATCAAGAAGGATTTATTAAAAATGATCCATTTTGAAAAGGAAGCTGTATTTTCCCTAGAAAGCCGAGTACGTTCGTAAAATAACTTTTGAAATATAAATTAAAAGTTCTAGAGTTGGTTTTAAAAGATTATTTTGGAGAAATTAGGTTCTTAAGTTATTTTGTAAATCTTTAAAGTAAAGATTTATTTAATTAATTATAGAATTAATGAGTAAAGATTTAATTGATATTGATTTTAGAAATTGAATATTTAAATAGTTATATCCTATGTACTAATTTTATTTTAAAATTAGTTTTGGACTTGAATTTTGATATGAGATATTAGTATAATATTTTCATAACTAATATTTAAGCAAGGGTTTCAAAATAGTTTTATTTTAAATATTTCCAAGTATATTTTGGATAAGCATTTTAAAATATTTTGAACTCGGCAGATTTTCAGTGGAAATGAATAAATATTTGGAAATGTTTTCCACATGAGAAAAAAAATGATTTGAAATTTGTTTCCAAAGTATTGAAAGCTGAAAAATGATTTGAAATTTGTTTCAAATAGTTGAAGTGCTAAAATTTATCCGGCGAAGATATTTTTGAAAATAAATAATTGGGAAAAATTATTTATATCTCAGTGATTGTTGTGAATATTGTTTGATAGTGCTCGTTGTGAATGTTGATTGATAGTTAAATAAACGACTATCAATATTGGCCTTTTTAATGTCATTTGAATTTCGATGCGACCGGGGGTCGAATTCCAAATGGATATTCGAAACCCACATCGAACCTTTGTGATTGTGATGGATCTTTGATTTAAAAGATCAAAGTGGAAATTTGTTGTGATTTGTTTGAAATCTGATTGAACACTTATTTTTAAAGAAAAATAAGCTCTCTTTATTCAGATTAGCTGGGAGAGAACCTTGTGTCATAAAACTATTTCTGAATAATGATACGACGAAATGGGATTGCATTCGAAGACGGTGTTGAAGATTGGGTATTTTTGAAAACTAAAGAATTACCTGTCGAATGTCTTTACACCGGGTTGCTCCGGTATAGAGATTTTATCACACTTTGTGATGGGGATTCCAGACGTGATTAGTGAATATCCGGATTTGCAAGGGCATCTTTGAAGTGCCTTCGGTTCCGTTCGATCCCTGAACGGACTCGTATGGATGTGTGTCTGACATTACATTTTGAGATATAAAGCTGATTTCTTTCAAATACATTTCTGTTAGTGGCGGAGAATTTATTCTCTTAGCTTAACACCCTTCTCTGAGACATACGAGATCAGAGATTATGTAGTTGATGGTTATTAGTTATATACTCCCAATTTGGTAATGTGGCATATGAAGTGCTACTGATCATTTGTTGATCAAAGCATGACTTTGTGAAAAGTGTAGCTTTGTGGACGAGACTTCGTCGGACCTCATACCTCAATAATGGTCAAAATAGGAAAGATGCGGCAAGGTTATGAGGGTCGCGCCCTTTAGGGTATGTCATTTCCTTCTGGAAAAGGGTAGTATCATGGTATGGAGCCCATATATTTTACCTATGTTGTTGCTGCAAATTTATTATACTTTATGGTTGTTGCTTTGTGGTTGAGGATCCTCGGATAAAGGTCGCAAACGACCGGGGGATGGCATACTCGAGTAGTAATTACCAAGTTATAGACGTAACCTGGCCTTGTGTTGGCAGAGATCTGGGTAGGTTCTCGAGACGTCCCTCCAGAGGCGTACCCATGTGGCAGTAGGAAGTTCCTTAGCCTGACCATTTGTTGAAAATCCAAACTCCAATACGCGCCTTGCACGGTTTTAGTTGTATAACCTGCCATTTACTTATGGTGGTCACCACTGTTTAGATGGTGGCTATAGTTGGCATAGTTCGGAATGTCTATGCTGGCTAAGATCAGTATTATACTTTAGAAATGTTTTCTGCACTATGAACTAATAATGATATCTAAAGGATTTTGCGTATTAAGCATGTTTGACTATCATAAGGAGAAATCTCCTCCAATTTTACGTTTGCATTGTGTGTGTGGCGGGAGGCCTTATGGTAGTTTCATTTTTCGAAAAGCATAACGGATTTTTTTTATTTTCTTTGTGAAAATAACTGTTTTAAGACCTCACACCAGTCCCACGACTGACCTTGCTTATCTTTGTGAAACGTGATGGGAGGTTCTCGCTTTTTGTTTGGTGGCGAGCAGGAGATTCTTACCCCTACACGTCCTCTTTAAGGGGTTGGCTAGCCGTAAGGCGTGACAGTTGAAAGGCTGGCCGTAAAAGCAAGGGTAGGGTACCATTGTGTGCCACGGTGGGGTTGGGATGGTTTAAAAGCATACCAGTCGAGATTGGCCGATGTCGATGGTTGAAAAGCCTAGTCCGTTACATATTAGTATTGTGATATCCCGGATTTATTTGAATTGATATTAAGTTAGATTTTAAATTGAATTTGAATTTAGATTTAAATTTCAATCTAAATGGATATATATATATATATCTTAAAAATATTTTAATAAGTTTTAAGATAAAATTTTGTTTAGAAGAAAAAAACTTAAAAGAATTATGTTAGTGTTTATTAAATAGTAAATAAACATAAAATTTTTATATTTACATTTAAAATGGATCAAATATATATGATTTAATTTTGATTACAAATTGGTTTATATTCTATTTTTCTTCAAAGATTTTATTCATATAAATTTTAGAAAAGCATCCATTAATTTACAAATGTATTGATTAATTAATATAAAAGCTTTAAATATCTTTTTAAATAAATGAATATGAAATAATTACAAGTGTTGATTTATTAAAGCTTACAAGGAAATACACGTAGGTTAATTAATAATAGCTTATGACAAGTGTCTTTTATATCTTTTCAATTTTTTTAAAAGTAATTAATAAGTGAGGAAATTAAGTTAAAAAATCATCCCCATATTACTCTTTCAGATGGTTTTATCAGTTGATTGTCTAAAACAAATCAAACAAAGAAATGAAACCAGGAAAAAATTAAAACCTGAAGAAAAAAAATGCCGACTAAAGTAAATCAAAGAAAATTCAACATACTCTATTTAGCGAAACTGGGTTCATGATCAACTTATAGATCAAGTAGAGATTTAATTCAGATTTCAAAATTACAACTCTAAGCCTCAGCTTTAAGAATCAAGCAGCAATTTCAGATTTTCTTACAGGCTTCTCTGTTCTTCTACTTTGCAGGTCAGTAGACAATTCTTAATTTAAGTTTTAAAATCTGTGTAAACATGTTGCATGCAGTAAAACTTCAGATAAATTGTAAAAGTATTTGTTGATTGTTATATATGAATTCATATGTATATATTATAAACATTTTTGGAATGCATGTCAGTGTTAGCCCTGTTCTTCACTTCCAGATTTCAGATATGGTACAAAATTAAATGCTTTGCGTCTGATAATTGTTAGACTTAAATGTATAAACAAGAATTGATTATTATAACAAGGTTTCAATTTTGAAAATAGTTCCAAGCTAAATCTGAAACTATTTTGAATAATAAAAGAAAGAACGATAAAGTTTCAAACCATATCAAAACATCAATCTTAATAATTTGGTGATTCAAGTATGCGATGTAAATTGTTATCAAAAATAATGATTTTAAAATTTAAATCATGAATTTTAGATTTAAGAATCAAGAAAAAAGGGCTGTTGAATTGGAAGCGAGTTTTCGCTATTCTCTAATGATCGACGCAACTTGGGGTTTCGAAACTATGGTTGAATAGAGCCTGGGTGTTGGCGATTGCGAGAAAATCGATCGCTTAAATTTTAAGTTACTGAGACGTCGGCAAAAGGTGCATTTAGCGTTTTTATTCGAGTTTTGGGGTCAAGGTTGTTCTTGGAAATGGCGATGACGTGATGGAATGGTATGACTGTGCAGCCAAGGGAAAATATTGAGGAAGGTATGGCGAAGTTTTCGATGAGATATGGTGGGCGCTGGCTGTTAGAGGAGGCGCGACGAGGTGGGTTTCCTGTCGATGTAATGGTTCCAGTTTGGGTCGATATGTTCAAATTCGCGCTATTGGGGAATCGCCGGAGTTTGAGGGTCAGGTGAGTCAAGGGGATGGTCGCCGACTTGCTGGTGACCATCGTGAGGAAGGGAGGTGGTCTGATGATCGGGACATGTGCACATGTGCACTGCGCATATCAACATTGCTGAGTTTGTGAATTTGGGAAGAAATCTTGTAACCAGGTTTTGTCTCGAAGCGATCTCGTGGGTAACTCGAAGTAGTAAGGGCTTGGGCTCGAGAGTGTGGTCAGTGTTTAAGGTCTGGATCCTAGCCGTGGAAATTTAGCGTATTGTTCCAAGAATTAAATCAGGAACCTTGGTCAAACTATTTTGCAAGATTCAAATTTCAGTAATTATCTAGTTCTAGAGAAGATGGTGAGCAAGTTTGCAAAGCAAGTTTCGCATAACAAAATTTTAAAGTTAGTATTTCAAACTTATTTAAACATGGGTTGAAATAATTATACAAAAGTTAATAACTTTTGTAACTTATTAAAGATATTTATGATTAGAAGATTTATTTATAATTTAGGGTTAATTAATCAACCTAAGTAGTTTAAGATTTACTGATGCGAATAATTACGGATTAATTAATTAAAAATTTAAGGTTAATTAATTTGTGATTATAAGAAATTTTACCAACAAATAAAGGTAAATTATTCAAGTAATAGTTACTTAATTAAAAGTATAATCACTTAGTGTAGCTGTTAAATAATTGCTAAATGGAGGTAAATTAAGAATAGTATCTACCTAATATCATTAGCCAAGATGATTAATTAGTGGATAAATTCTTAATATAAGTAAATAAGGCTTAATTACTTATGTAATTAACTAACGGATTTATTAATTAAGGGAACTTAATCAAGGATTAGTTAGGACTAAGTTTAATTACTTAAGGAAATTAATGAAGTATAATTACTAGATGAAGTAATTAATGGATAATTACAGGCTGTAATTAATTAATGGGTAATTTACTAGATGGAAAGTGATGAAAGAATAATTACTTAGTGGAAGTAATTAAGTGTTAATTATTCGATGTAATTAAAGAATTCATTAAATTAAGTGGTTAATTAATTAATGAAGGTGATTAAGGAAATTCATTAATGAATGTGATTTATCAAGGTTGATTAATGAATATGGTAAATTAATAAAAGGCTAATTACTGAATAGAATTAGGGAGGATAATTAGGGGATGATTGATTAATAGATTGTAATTTATTTTTGTTAGGCAGCATGATTGGAAGTGATTAAAGAAATTAAATTGATTTAATTAAGATTGGGTAACTAATTAATCTTGCTTATAAATGATTGGTTGATATTTCTGATATGAAATATTTGTGATATGATATGCTTGTTTGAACTATGATTTTGTGGTTACCTGTAGATGATTAATTTCTGTGTAAAAGTGAGATCTTGTGATTAAAGGTTGAATTGTGTTTCACCTGAATAACGTAGGTTAAGATGGCATTGAATTCGAAGAGACCGGAATCGGGTTTTAGTAAATACCCGAATCAACTTCGACTTGTGATTTAAAAATCCTGAACAGATTTGATATGTGAAATCTATAGGCTAGAATGGAATGATTTAAGTAAATTGGATCATTTAATCTAAGTTCGGTACTTAGGTATTTGAGTGTGTAATAAGTGTTGTCTATACCAAACTTGTGAATTTGTAGAATTGATATGAATCGCCCCGGGTTTATGTATGTTTTATACTGTTATATTCCATATTAGATGGGTTTACTCATGCTGGTTTCCAGCCTGACCTGGGTGTTACTTTGATGTAATGCTCGGGTCAGACCGAGTATTACAGATTTTCAGGTAGGGACATTCTGGAGTTTAGGAGGCGTGTTGGACAGCTGGAACGTATGGAGCATACCCGCTGTGATATATAGTTGTATATCTAGGATATGTTGTTTTTTTTAAAAAAAATTCGAGTGTTGTGTAAATGTTGTAACTCTGATATTTAAAATGTAAATGTACTGATACAGTTCTTTTCGTAAAGTGTTATTATTATTTGCTATTATATTTTATCTGCTGCGAATGTGAGATTGTGTGTTTCTTTTCTTTTCTTCTTCTTCTATCTCTTTTTCTTCTTTTCTCTAACTATCTGGAATTTTCAGGATCGAAATTTCCAGGCCGTTACATTTGGTATCAGAGCCAGGTTAAGCGAGAACTTGGCTCTGGTGGGATTACTCATTAAGGATAGGGTAAGTGGTACCCTAGGATGAGTTGAGTTTATATATATATATATATATATATATATATATATATATATATATATGAGAGCATACTTGTTACTTTCTTATATAAAGATTTTAAATGATTTTATATAAAATATATTTCTATATATAAAGCAATGTCTCTTTCTAATAAATACTAAGCTAATGGTTTTTCAAATCATTAAATTAAATTAAGAAGCAATAGCAAATACAACCAAACTGAAATTGAAATTGAATAAAGATAAGTTTGAAATGAATTCAAACTGAAATTAAAATTTTGATTATGGAAAGGAGTTTTAAAATAAGATAATAATAAATTGGTTTCCAGACATGATAAAATTGATTATTATCATAAATGGTTGTTGTATTTAATAATGAAATATTTTAAGGAAGTAAACCATTTAGATAAGTATGGGATATAAACTGAAATTGAAGTTGATCTAAATTGTGAAGTTTGAATTTAAGATTTAAAATTTTTTTGATAAAAGGAATAATAAATAATATTAATTGAATGAGAAAGCTTGATGCAAACAAGAGTATTTTGAAGATTTAAAGAAAATTGGTTTTGAATTAAAACCAAAGTTGGTTTAAATTTTAAAGTTTGACTTGGTGGGCCAAGGAATAAATATGTTTATATGAGAGATATACATAATATCAAAGATGGTTTGAGATAAACTCTAAATATTGAGTTTTAAATTGGGAATGAGATATGATACCCAAAATGATAAGTTTTTGAACTTACCAAGTGGGAAAATTATTTATGAGAAGTTCAAAATTTTGAAATGGAAGTTCATACTGGGTATGTTGACTGGATTAAGTGAATTGTGTTTAACTTTGGAAAGGTTAAATAAGTTGGAATGATCAACCTGATTTGGAAATTTCAAGATGAAATTGGGATTTAACTTGGGAAGTTAATGGTTGATTGGAATTGAGAGTTTGAGTGATCTCAGATTGGGTTTGAGATCCGAAAATTGGAAATTGATGAATGTTTTAAAATAATTTGAATGATACCATCTCGTTGTTTTTAATAATCTTTAAGCTGAAATTGGATTTGTTTAAATAAATGAGAAATCAAGTGTGGTAATATATCCATTATTGGCATAAAAAGAAAATCACACTTTAATTTGAAATTAAGGATAAGGAATTACTTTGAACTGAAAATTTGAATAATTACACTTGTAAATTAAAATTGTTTAAGGAACTAGTTTTAAACTGGAAGATAAAATTTGGTAATAAATAAAAATTTTGGGTTAAATTTGTTTTAAACTCTTATGAAAACTTTGAAATAAGTAAATAAAGATAATTTAAAATGAAAATTCTAGAAATTTGAGCTCAGAAATTAAATTGATTTAAAATGAAATTTAACTCGAATTTATATAATTCGAGATGGTTTAAATTTGGAATTTGAATTGAAATTAGTTCGAATTGAATTTGATTTGAATTAATTGAAATTGTGATTCAAGATGTATAAGTATAAAATTCAAAAGGAAATTTTGAATTGGATTAATTTGAAACGATCTGAAATTGAAGTGGGTTCAATTTGAAATTAGTCCGAATTGATTTGAATAATTTAGAATTGTAATTAAAGTTGAATAGTTTTAAATTCAAATGGAATTTGAATTGAATTTGGGAGGAAATCAAGAATAATTCAACTTGACTTGGAAATGGAGTTTGAAATTGGAACTAGTTCAATTGAAATTTATTTGATTTAGTAGAATTTGAGATCAAGGTTGAATAAAGTTAAACTTGGAAAGAAACTGAGGTTAAGTCAACTTGAATTGGGATTGAACCAATTTCAATGGAAATTGAAGTTATTTAAAATTGGAATTGGGTCAATTTAAATGGAAGAGGAAATTTAAATTGAATTGATTGGAAATGGAGGTTGTTAATTGAACAGTTTTGACTCTGGACTATTTTTAATATTAATTGTTTTAATATAAACCTATTTTTCCAGGCTATTCATTATATATACAACCTTTCTTTTAAAAGCCAAACTATCTTATACTTGTTTTACAATTATTTTTGGAACTATTTAATAATTTTTCAACTATTTACTGTTTTTCAACTACTTTATGACAAATTACTATTTTATAGCTATTTTGCAATTATTTAAAATTTCTATAATTATTCGACTATTTTCCAACTATTTTACAACTACCTAACTATTTTACACCTATTTTACAAACTAGTAATTATTTTCCAACTACTTATCTGTTTTAATTTTTTCAAGCTATTTTCTAAATAAACTGGTCGGAGTTCAAACGGTTATTGGTTAAATACCCAATTGAGATAAGAATATAGGTGATAATCCAAATGGATTGAAGCAATTGTGAGTAAGTGAATGAAAATCAAAGTGAATGTGAATAATGGAATTAATTTGTCTAATAACCAATAAAGATAAATACATAGGGTGTACGTATGTTATTCTATTCGCATAATGATTTGATCCAGATTCGAGCACAGAAATTCGAGATAGTATGTTGATCCGTGTTGGGATTTTTCACTCGAGTTTCGATGGCGAACCTGGAAATGGATTGTTGATTGATTCTGGATATTCTCTATCATATTTATGAATATGCAGGAGAATGATGGATTTGATCAAGAAACCAGATCTGTGTCCGCAATAGGAAGTCGGTTGGACGGTGAGCGATCAGATTGGTATAGCGTACCGATGATATGTGTACATCGTACGGATTTGAATGAAAATGATATTGAAAAGAGTAATCGAATTTGAATATTTGATTTTGAGTAAACAAAGTTAAATATCTTTTTTTTATAAAATGAAACTCCCCTTGTTGAATCTATTGCCAGACGAAAGGATTTTGAAGGTGTTTTGAAGTATAAAAGGAATTTTATACAAGTTTGAAACGATCCAATGTTTAAAAAAAATTATATATATCTGTAAATGTATAAAAAGGATCTTATGAGGATTTTAGAAAAGGTTTTGGGGAACTTTGGATTTGGAAAGGCTTTTGATTTTTGGGTAAAATCAATATGAGAATTTGGAAGCCTAGTTTGAGAATTATCGATTTTGGAATAATCGATTTTGTGTAAAAGAGCTTTGTATGAGATCATACTAGGTGTATGATTTGAAGATACTATATGTGTATAGTATAAAATGTTTTGATGATGGCTCTGGGGAAAAAGGCGCTCCCTTGAAATGAACTTCTCAGGAGTGCCACCGGGTGGTGCTGCCTTGATCCCCGGGGGGGTTCTAAAGTTGATTCTGTGAGGAGTCCGGACAAAACTAGTTCCTGGGGATTACGAGTAGAGTATACCATAGCGAGAGTCGTGTGTGCCGCTGAGAGCCAATAGTCTGCGTTTGATTTTATATCGGTAGACTGCGACCTATGGTAACATAGCGAAAGTCGTGTGTGCCGTTGAGAGCCAAATTCTGCATTTGATTTTATATCGGTAGACTGCGACCTATGTAAGAGTGGAGAAGTTTCATTTTGACAGCGAAAATCAGAGGCCACAGAGAGCCTACGGTTACATGGACTTTTGCTGTGATGACAACGTAACTCAGGAATGTAACTGCGATCTGTTGTGAGATCCATGGCGTAGTCGAGAGGCCGTAGAGAGCCTGCAGTTACATGGACTTTTGCTGCGATGGCAACGTAACCCTGGAATGTAACTGCGACCATGGATGGGGGTGATGATTTCCAGAGTGTTCTCACCAAAGATATTTCCTCGATTTCAAAAAAGTTTTCTATATTTTCAATAAAATTATTTTCCAAGTATTTTCACTGGTGTTGATATTCTGCTAAGTACTTATAGATTTTCAGTCCTACGCCTGATCAACATATGACCGAATTTCTATGGGAACAAGGATGGACTTGTTGAAACATCAAGCTGTAAATGTACTTTTATAAAAACTATTTTGATAATATTATATAGATTTTAAAAGTGTTTTAAAAATGATCAAAGGAAATTATCTGAATTTAAGCATTTCAATAAATTCTGGTTTCGTTCCTTTTCGAGGACGAAAAGATTCTAAGGGGGGCGGAATGTGATGTCCCGGATTTATTTGAATTGATATTAAGTTAGATTTTAAATTGAATTTGAATTTAGATTTAAATTTCAATCTAAATGGATATATATATATATATACATATATATATCTTAAAAATATTTTAATAAGTTTTAAGATAAGATTTTGTTTAGAAGGAAAAAAATTATACAAATTAAGTTAGTGTTTATTAAATAGTAAATAAACACAAAGTTTTATATTTACATTTAAAATGAATCAAATATATATGATTTAATTTTGATTATAAATTGGTTTATATTCTATTTTTCGTCAAAGATTTTATTCATATAAATTTTAGAAAAGCATCCATTAATTTACAAATGTATTTATTAATTAATATAAAAGATTTAAATATCTTTTTAAATAAATGAATATGAAATAATTACAAGTTTTGATTTATTAAAGCTTATAAGGAAACACATGTAGGTTAATTAATAATAGCTTATGACAAGTGTCTTTTATATCTTTTCATTTTTTTTGAAATTAATTAATAAGTGAGGAAATTAAGTTATAAAAACATCCCCATATTCCTCTTTTAGATGGTTTTATCAGTTGTTGTCTAAAAACAAAACAAACAAAGAAATGAAACTAGGACAAAATTAAAACCTGAAGAAAAAAAATGCTGATCAAAGTAAACCGAAGAAAATTCAACGTACTCTATTTTGCGAAACCGGGTTCATGATCAACTCATAGATCAAGTAAAGATTTAATTCAGATTTCAAAATTACAATTCTAAGCCTCAGCTCTAAGAATCAAGCAGCAATTTCAGATTTTCTTACAGGCTTCTCTGTTCTTTTACTTTGCAGGTGAGTAGACAATTCTTAATTTAAGTTTTAAAATCTGTGTAAACATGTTGCATGCAGTAAAACTTCAGATAAATTGTAAAAGTATTTGTTGATTGTTGTATATGAATTCATATGTATATATTATAAAGATTTTTGGAATACATGTCAGTGTTAGCCCTGTTCTTCACTTCTAGATTTCAGATAGGGTACAAAATTAAATGCTTTACATCTGATAATTGTTAGACTTAAATGTATAAACAAGAATTGACTACTATAAAAGGTTTCAATTTTGAAAATAGCTCCAAGCTAAATCTCAAACTATTTTGAATAGTAAAAGAAAGAACAGTAAAGTTTCAAACCATATCAAAACATCAATCTTAATAATTTGGTGATTCAAGTATACGATGTAAATTATTATAAAAAATAATGATTTTTAAAATTAAAATCATGAATTTTAGATTTAAGAATCAAGAGAAAAGGGTTGTTGAATTGGAAGCGATTTTTCGCCATTCTCTGATGATCGACGCAACTTGGGGTTTCGAAACTATGGTTGAATAGAGCCTGGGCGTTGGCGATTGCGAGAAAATCAATCGCTTAAATTTTAAATTACTTAGACGTCGGCAAGAGGTATGACTGTGCACCCAAGGGAAAAGATTGAGGAAGGTATGGAGAAGTTTTCGATGAGATATGGTGGGCGCTGGCTGTTAGAGGAGGCGCGACGAGGCAGGTTTCCTGTCGATGTAATGGTTCCAGTTTGGGTCGATATGTTCAAATTCATGCTATTGGGGAATCGCCGGAGTTTGAGGGTCAGGTGAGTCAAGGGGGTGGTCCTGGTGACCATGGCGAGGAAGGGAAGTGGTCTGATGATCGGGACATGTGCACATGTGCACTGTGCATATCGACATTGCTGAGTTTGTGAATTTCGAAAGAAAGCTTGTAACCAGGTTTTGTCTCGAAGCGATCTCGTGGGTAACTCGAAGTAGTAAGGGTTTGGGCTCGAGAGTGTGGTCAGTTTTTAAGGTCTGGATCGTAGCCGTGGAAATTTAGCGTATTGTTCCAAGAATTAAATCAGTAACCATGGTCAGACTATTTTGCAAGATTCAAATTTCAGTAATTACCTAGTTCTAGAGAAGATGGCGAGCGAGTTTGCAAAGCAAATTTCATATAACAAAATTTTAAAGTTAATATTTCAAACTTATTTAAACTTGGGTTGAAATAATTATATACAAGTTAATAATTTGTGTAATTTTTTTTAAAGATATTTATGATTAGATGATTTATTTATAATTTAGTGTTAATTAATCAACCTAAGTAGTTTAAAGATTTACTGATGCGAATAATTATGGATTAATTAATTAAAAATTTAAGATTAATTAATTTGTGATTAAAAGAAATTTTACCAACATATAAAGGTAAATTATTCAGGTAATAGTTACTTAATTAAAAGTATAGTCACTTAGTGTAGCTGTTAAATAATTACTAAATGGAAGTAAATTAAGAATAATATCTACCTAATATCATTAGTCAAGATGATTAATTAGTGGATAAATTCTGAATATAAGTAAATAAGGCTTAATTACTTATGTAATAAACTAAAGGATTTATTAATTAAGGGAACTTTATCAAGGATTAGTTAGGACTAAGTATAATTACTTAAGGAAATTAATAAAGTATAATTACTAAATGAAGTAATTAATGGATAATTACAGGCCGTAAGTAATTAATGTGTAATTTACTTGATGGAAAGTGATGAAAGAATACTTACTTAGTGGAAGTAATTAAGTGTTAATTATCGATGTAAGTAATTAAAGGATTCATTAAATTAAGTGGTTAATTAATTAATGATGGTGATTAAGGAAATTCATTAATGAATGTGATTTATCAAGGTTGATTAATGAATATGGTAAATTAATAAAAGGCTAATTACTGAATAGAATTAGAGAGGATAATTAGGGGATGATTAATTAATGGATTGTAATTTATTTTTGTTAGGCAGAAAGATTGGAATTGATTAAAGAAATTAAATTGATTTAATTAAGATTGGGTAACTAATTAATCTTACTTATAAACGATTGGTTGATATTTCTGATATGAAATATTTGTGATATGATATGCTTGTTTGAACAGTGATCTTGTGGTTACCCGTAGATGATGAATTGCTCTGTAAAAGTGAGATCTTGTGATTAAAGGTTGAATTGTGTTTCACCTGAATAACGTGGGTTAAGATGGCATTGAATTCGAAGAGATCGGAATCGGCTATTAGTAAATACCCGAATCCACTTCGACTTGTGATTTAAAAAACCTGAATATATTTGATACGTGGAATCTATAGGCTAGAATGGAATGATTTAAGTAAATTGGATCATTTAATCTAAGTTCGGTACTTAGAGATTTGAGTGTGTAATAAGTGTTGTCTATACTAAAACTTGTGAATTTGTAGAATTGATATGAGTCACCCCAAGTTTATGTATGTTTTATGCTGTTATATTCCATATTAGATGGGTTTACTCACGCTGGTTTCCAGCATGACCCGGGTGTTACTTTGATGTAATGCTCGGGTCAGGCCGAGTATTACAGATTTTCAGGTAAGGACGTTCTGCAGTTCAAGAGGCGTGCTGGATAGCTGGAACGTATGGAGCATACCCGCTGTGATATATAGTTGTATATCTAGGATATGTTGTTTTTTTTTTAAATTTTCCAATGTTGTGTAAATGTTGTAACTCTGATATTCAAAATGTAAATGTACTGATACAGTTCTTTTCGTAAACTGTTAGTATTATTTGCTATTATATTTTATCCGCTGTGAATGTGAGATTGTTTGTTTCTTCTCTGTTCTTCTTCTTCTATCTCTTTTTCTTCTTTTCTCTAACTATCTGGAATTTTCGGGATCGAAATTTCTAGGTCGTTACATGTATCGGAGCATTTTGTTAAGAGACAACCCTGGCTCTGGTGGGTGTTACTAATTAAAGATGGAGTCAGCAGTACCCTAGAATGAGTGTGAGTGTAATAATAGATATGAGCGCGTATTTGTTAGTGAATATAAAAAACTTGTTTATACTGTGTTGACTTATCGGTTGGTTATTTATAGATTCTGGTCGGTGCAGTTAGGCCAACTGCATTGATAGGGGTTTCTAAACTCCTGAACAAGATATGCCGACACTGTATTGTTTTAAAAAAGGGTGAATGAAATAATTTTGCCTAAAACTATTTTCATAGATAAAGGAAATAATCCTTGTAAATTATTACAGTATATGGTTGCTTGGATGTTAGAAATTGATAATATTAAATTATTATCATTGATTATTGAATAGGAAATTGAAATCGTAACTCAAAAGTTAAGAAATAAAATCATACACAAATGGAATTTATAAATATAAATTGTAAATGTGATTTGTAATTTGAAATGGAATTCTAGAGAAATGTTTTGACAAGAATTGAATGGGTTTGACAAGTTTTGAAATTTCGTGTTTAGAAATGATTTTCAAGGGTTTTGAATAATGTTTTGAAGGGATAAAAGCTCTAAAATCTTCTAGGTCGTTGGAAAATAACTTCGGTAATGACCGCAGCATCATCGATGTTCATTTTCGAGTTTACAAGAGGGGAATTGCTGCCAAATTATTTAAAATTTGAGGTTATTTGAAAAACTGGGCTTGGTCTTGGAAGTTCAAAAGATAATTTAAATTGATTTCAAAATTTGTTTTGAAATGTTGAAAAGACTCTGGAATTTGATAAAAAAATAGTTATGGAATAATTTTTTTATTAAGGTGGAAAATAAAGTTGTGAATGAATAAATAAATTTACAATTGAAATTAAATGAAAGTGAAATTAAATGTTGAAATTCATTTTGAGTTTGTAAGTAAATAGAATTGGAATTGGAATTGTCTTTGATTTTTGATAAACAAAGCGAAGTATTAAAATGAAATTAGTAAGTGAAATTAATTGAAGAAATGACAAATTAATATGGTTTGAGATGAATTGAATTCAATATTTATAAATGAAAGATAAATTAAATTCGTATGGAATTTGAAATACAGTTTAAATATAAGTGGTTGTAAAGAAAATGGTGAATTAAAACTGAATTGTGTTTAGGGATGAACAAAATAATAAAACTGGAATTGAAAACTGAATATCGAAAACCAATTTGAATTGTGTGAAATAAAATGAAGTTGTAAAATTAGTTCGAAGTGAACTAAAGATAATAAAGGTGAAATGAACAAATGGTTTGAGATAAAACGAATTGGAATATGTAATGAATTAGAAAATAAAACTAATTTAAAATAGTGATATGAATCAGTTATGAATGAAAGATAGTTGATAAAATTCAATACTCGGAAGATAAATTGAATCCAAATTAAAATGAAATTATGAATTGAATTCAAATGAAATTAAAAGTGTAAGATTGAATGAAAATGGATATATAACTTCAATTGTAAAGTAAAAATGGTATAAGAAGTATATATTGAGAATTTTGTAAAGGAATGTGCAAAATAAATTTGATTATTATGGCTAGTAGAATATGCAGGTATGTTACAGGAAAAAGAAAAATTGGAATTGGGATTTCGAGGATAAATTTTGAATTGCTCGACAGAAAGGTATGTAATTAAATTTCAATATGAAATTTGATGATTTTCTTGTCTAGCCACATGGCCTTTCGCTTTCTTTTTGAATCTGGAGGTCGTGGTGCCATTTTTGTAGTCGTACCGAGCTAGCCGCGCAAAGGAGACGCTGGCGAAATTTTTTGAAAATTTAGGGAGTTAGAAAAATTTTAGGAAATATTTTTGATAATTCAAAATTTGAATTATGAAATAAATGAAGATTGTTTGAAAACTGTGAAGATTTTGCAAAGCTAGTTGAAATGATAATGGTTCTTTGATAAAAAGATTTGTTTTGGGCTAGTTGATAAAACCTTTAGTTTTGGAAAGATAGCAAATGGGTTAAGGATCATTCTTATTAACTAGTAATTTCGGAACGAAATTCTTTTAAGGGGGGAAAGATGTGAAGATCCAAAATTTTCAACATTTGAAATTAAAATATTTAATTGATTTTAAATGTTTGGAAGTTAGTTTAACTTGAATTTCAAAATTAACTATGAATTTGGCAATTTAATTATTGAATTTAATTTGTTGAAGTTGTGTAAAAATTAGGATCTTCAGTTTAAGCCGATTAAAAAATAATTTACAAAGGCTCAGGAAATTCATATTGATAATACTGAAGATAATGGAAGCTTCAGAATTGGATTTGAAAATGATTTGTTCAATTTTAAAATTTTATCATTTAAATCGATATTTTAAAATAGCATTTCGAGACACAGTCTCGGGTTTTGACGAAACCAGTTCCATTGGATCCGTAATATTGTAGTATTAACGGATTTCAATTTTCATATTGTTTGGAGTTGTCATTTTGTCGTACGATAAGCAACGCGTTGGAAATTTGTATCAAAAATTAAAATTTAATATAATAACTGGGTCCAAAAAGCTATCTTCTCTATACGATCGAGTTAGGACTCGGAAACTTTTCCATTTCGTTCGAAATAGGGGTATACCATTATGAATGCCTAGCATCATGCCTTGATAGGAGATCGAAATTTTAAATTATGGTTCCGAGATGATTTAAATTTAAAATTTAAATATAATTTGACCGGCCAAAAATTTCTTCACGTCAGAACTGTATCTTTTCATACTATAGCTACTTGTCTTCGGGTTCACGCCATCTATCACATTTATGAAATCAGTAAAACCACGTCGTCTTCATTTCGAATTACAATCAGAAAATCAAAAGAAACTAAAATAGAACAAAATGGCCGAGCAAAACATCCTTCTTCAGAATCGCGTGTTCATTTTCTTCCTCACCCCTTTCCTTCTTATGCTGTTCGAAATAACAAGCAGTAAATCTTCAAACCCGAAGCCGATCAAAATCAATCTTCCTTTCGAATTCACGGCCAAATTTACTCTTCCTTTCTGTCTCAAACGAAATCAAAAATTTGGACAAATCAAAGTCATGGGCCAGTGAACAATTCAATTCATTTTCCAGTCATATTTTAGAGTTAGACCGCGAGGCTACTGGCGGCCGCGTTCGTTAAGGAAGTCAGGGGGTTTTCGTCAAGGATTTCGATTCTCGAGAAATAGCATGGTTTCGAAGCGGCGCGCTCACGAGGATGAGTTGTGATGTCGAAGGTAGTTATCGCGAGCAAATGGAACATTTGATGATTCGACTGTGGCATGGGTGTAATCTCGAGTTCGAATACGAGACCATGGTTGGGTTTCGTGCCAGTGCGTGCACGACAGTTATCAGGGCAGGGGTCGAGCGAGGCAAGTGAGGCCGGAGTCAAGTCGTGTGGGTCTGGATGCATGCGTAGTAGTGAGGTATTTTCATATAATTTATTCATTAAGTTTGTATGTGCAGGAAGGGAAAAAAAATTAAAACAATTATGTTTTTGAATTTATATATGTATAATATATAGCAGAAATTATTTTTACAGTAAAGTTATTCTTGAATAAACAAGAAAATATAAGCGGATTTTTGGATCTATATATATTTTATAAAAAATTTATGCGAATTTCAAAAGAAATTTGGTTTCAAAATTTAATTTTTTTAGTTAAATGAATTTGTTAAAAGGCAATTAGTTCAAAATCAAATTTTAATTTTGAAATTAAAATCATTGTTTAATTAAATTTATCCAATAGTAATTTAATTATTCGGTCTATTCGAATATTAGTAAACGATAAAATTATTTATACACGGTCAAAAGACATGAAAATGTGTCAAGATGGATTGGAATCGGATTGCATTCATATTTAAAGGTGAGATCATCTCACTCAATCAAATATTTTTCTGATTTAATTTTAAATAGTTAAGTTTAAAATTGTTGATTGTGTGCTTGAATGATGGTTGTTATTATTTGTTTTGAAATAGACCCTATGTGTCGCATTATAGCGGATGATATTATATTTAAATCCTATATACCATGATATTCAACCTCGAAGTGGAATTGGTATTATATATGTATTTGGAGTTGTTGACTTCCCGCATTATATAGCGGATGAGACCCTATGCGCCACATAATAGCGGATGATATTTTATAAATCCCATATACCACGATATTCCACCTCGAAGTGGAACTGGTATTTAATTGTTGTGCTAACATCTGTGGATGCAGGGAAACAGGTTGGAGGGATCCAACTGGATTCCTTAAATAATTGAACTTATTTCAATATTGCGTGTCGATCGTTTATAATCTGTTTGTGACTATTTGTGATTGAAACTATTGAAGGCTATAATTTAGCCAAATATATTTTTGGTATCGTAAGATACCAGCAATAAATAAAATTTGATTTTTGAAATTTAGTGGAAAATTTATAGTAAATTAATTTAAGAAAATTGAATAAATTTAAAAGAAGGAATTTGTTTCAAAAGATAATAAATTTGGTGTTGAAATAAATTTGGAAATCAATTGTGGAAATTGATTTGGTATTTGAAAATAAATTTGTAAATCAATTTAGAATTTAATTCGGTGCTGAAAATGAATATTTTGAAATCGATTTGAAAATCGTATATCAAAGGATATTTGGAAGTTTAAATTCACAATGGGAATTTATAGAGGACAGGGAATTTTTTTTAAAAATAAACATTTGGTTATTTCTAAGAGTGTGGAATGGAATTTATGAATTTGGAATGTAAATTTAAAATAAATCCAGAAGGATTTATTAAAAACGATCCATTTTGAAAAGGTGGTGTATTTTCCCTGAAAAGCCGAGTATGTTTGTAAAATAGCTTTTGAAATATAAATTAAAAGTTCTAGAGTTGGTTTTAAAAGAATATTTTGGAGAAATTTGTTTCTTAAGTTATTTTGTAAATCTTTAAAGTAAAGATTTATTTAATTAATTATGGAAATAATGAGCAAAGATTTAATTGATATTGGTTTTAGAAATTGAATATTTAAATAGTTATATCCTATCTACTAATTTTATTTTAAAATTTGTTTTGGACTTGAATTTTGATATGAGATATTAGTATAATATTTTCATAACTAATATTTAAGCAAGTGTTTCAAAATAGTTTTATTTCAAATATTTTCAAGTATATTTTGGATAAGCATTTTAAAATGTTTTGAACTCGGTAGATTTTCAGTAGAAATGAATAAATATTTGGAAATATTTTCCACATAAGGATAAAAATGATTTGAAATTCGTTTCCAAAATATTGAAAGCTGAAAAATGATTTGAAATTTGTTTTCAAATAGTTGAAGTGCTAAATTTTATCTGGCGAAGATATTTATGAAAATAAATAATTGGGAAAAATTATTTAAATCTTGGTGATTGTTGTGAATATTGTTTGATAGTGGTCGTTGTGAATGTTGATTGATAGTTAAATAAATCGACTATCAATATTGGCCTTTTTAATGTCATTTGAATTTCTATGCGACCGGGGGTCGAATTCCAAATGGGTATTCGAAACGCACATCAAACCTTTGTGGTTGTGATGGATCTTTTATTCAAAAGATCAAAGTGGAAATTTGTTATGATTTGTTTGAAATCTGATTGAACACTTATTTTAAAAAAAATAAGCGCTCGTTATTCGGATTAGCCGGGAGAGGACCTTGTATCATAAAAACCATTCCGAATAATGATACGACGAAATGAGATTACATTTAAGACGGTGTTGAAGACCGAGTATTTTCGAAAACGAAAGGATTACCTGTCGAATGTCTCTGCACCGGGTTGCTCCGGTATAGAGATTTTATCACACTTTGTGATGGGTATTGCGGACGTGATTAGAGAATATCCGAATTTGCAAGGGCTTCTTTGAAGTGACTTCGGTTCTATTCGATCCCGGAATGGACTCGTAATTATGTGTGTGTGACATCACACTTTGAGATATAAAGCCGATTTCTATCAAATACATTTCTATTGGCGGCAGAGAATTTATTCTCTTAGCTTAACACCCTTCTTTGAGACGTATGAGCTCAGAGGTTATGTGGTTGATGGTTATTAGTGATATACTCCCAATTTGGTAGTGTGGCATACGAAGTGCTGCTGATCATTTGTTGATCAAAGCATGACTTTGTGAAAAGTGTAGCTTTGTGGACGAGACTTCGTCGGACCTCACACCCGTGAAATGGTCGAAACAGAAAAGATGCGATAAGGTTATGAGGGTCGCGCCCTTTAGGGTATGTCATTTTCTTCTGGAAAAGGGTAGTATCATGGTATGGAGCTTAGATATTTTACCAATGTTGTTGCTGCAAATTTATTATACTTTGTGGTTGTTGCTTTGTGGTTGAGGATCCTCGGATATAGGTCGCAAAAGACCGGGGGATGGCATACTCGAGTAGTAGTTACCTAGTTACAGAGGTAACCCGGCCTTGTGTTGGCAGAGATCCGGGTAGGTTCTCCGGACGTCCCTCCAGGGCATTACCCATGTGGCAGTAGGAAGTTCCTTAGCCTGACCATTTGTTGAAAATCCAAACTCCAATACGCGCCTTGTACGTTTTTAGTTGTATAACCTGCCATTTACTTATGGTGGTCACCGCTGTTTAGATTGTAGCTATAGTAGACATAGTTTGGAATGTCTATGCTGGCTAAGATCAATATTATACTTTCGAATTGTTTTCTGAACAATGCACTAATAGTGATATCTAAAGAATTTTGCGTACTAAGCATGTTTGACTATCATACGGAGAAATCTCCTCCAATTCTGCGTTTGCATTGTGTGTGTGGCGGGAGGCCTTATGGTAGTTTCATTTTCCAAAAAGCATAATGTATTTTTTTTATTTTCTTTTTTAAAATAACTATTTTAAGACCTCTCACCAGTCCTACGACTGATCTTTCTTATCTTTTTGAAATGCGATGGGGGGTTCTCGCTTTTTTTTTGGTGGCGAGCATGAGACTCTTACCCCTACACGTCCTCTTTAAGGGGTTGGTTAACCGTAAGGCGTGACAGTCAAAAGTCTAGCCGTAAAAACATGGGCAGGGTACGATTGTTTGCCACGGCAGGGCTGGGATGGTTGAAAAGCCTACCAATCGAGATTGGTCGACGTCGATGGTCGAAAAGCTCAGACTGTTACATAGTGGTATCGGAGCATTTGGTTAAGCGACAACCCTGGCTCTTATGGGTGCTACTCATTAGAGATAGAGTCAGCAGTACTCTAGAATGAGTGTTAGTGTAATAATAGATATGAGCGCATATTTGTTAGTGAATATAAAAAAATTGTTTATATTGTATTGACTTATCGGTTGATTGTTTATAGATTCTGGTCGGTGCAATTTGGCCAACTGTATCGATAGGGATTTCTAAACTCTTGAACAAGATAAACCGACACTGTATTGTTTTAAAATAGGGTGAATGAAATAATTTTACCCAAAACTATTTTCGCAGATAAAGGAAATAATCTTTGTAAATTATTGTAGTATATGGTTGCTTGGATGTTAGGAATTGATAATATTAAATTATTATCATTGATTATTGAATAGTAAATTGAAACCGTAACTCCAAAGTTAAGAAATAAAATCACATACAAATGGAATTTATAAATACAAATTGTAAATGTGATTTGTGATTTGAAATGGAATTCCAGAGAAATGTTTTGAAAAGAATTGAAAGGGTTTGAAAAGTTTTGAAATTTTGAGTTTAGAAATGAATTTCAATGGTTTTCAAAAATGTTTTGATGGGATAAAAGCTCTAAACTCTTTTAGGTCGCTGAAAAATAACTTCGATGATGACTGCAGCATCATCGATGTTCATTTTCGAGTTTCCAAGTGAGGAATTGCTGCCAAATTATTTAAAATTTGAGGTTATTTGGAAAACTGAGCTTGGTCTTGGAAGCTCAAAAGATAATTTGAATTGATTTAAAAATTGGTTTTGAAATGTTGGAAAGACTCTGTAATCTGTTAAAAAAATAGTTATGGAATAAAAAATTTATTAAGGTGGAAAATAAAGTTGGGAATGAATAAATAATTTTACAATTGAAATTAAATGAAAGTGAAATTGAATGTTGAAATTCATTTTGAGTTTGTAAGTAAATAGAACTGGAATTGGAATTGAATTTGATTTGTGATAAACAAAGCGAAGTATTGAAATGTAATTAGTAAGCGAAATTAATTGAAGAAATGACAAATTAATATGGTTTGAAATGAATTGAATTCAATATTTATAAATGAAAGATAAATTAAATTCATATGGAATTTGAAATCCAATTTAAATATAAGTGGTTGTAAAGTAAATGGTGAATTTAAATTGAATTATGTTTAGGGATGAACAAAAGAATAAAACTGGAATTGAAAACTGAATGTCGAAAACTAATTTGAATTGTGTGAAATAAAATGAATTTGTAAAATTAGTTTAAAGTGAACTAAAGATAACAAAGGTGAAATAAAGAAATGGTTTGAGATAAAATGAATTGGAATTTGTAATGAATTAGTAAATAAAACTAATTTAAAATAGTGATATGAATCAGTTGTGAATGAAAGATAGTTGATAAAATTCAATATTCTAAAGATAAATTGAATGGAAATTAAATTGAAATTGTGAATTGAATTCAAATGAAATTAAAAATGCAAGATTGAATGAAAATGGATATATAACTTCAATATTAATGTAAAAATGGTATAAGAAGTATATATTGAAAATATTGTAAAGGAATGTGAAAAATAAATTCGAATGTTGTAATTGGGTATTATGGCTAGTAGAATATGCAGGTATGTTACAGGAAAAAGAAAAATTGGAATTGGGATTTCGAAGATAAATTTTGGATTGCTCGACAAAAAGATATGTATTTAAATTTCTATATGAAATTTGATGATTTTCTTGTCTAGCCACTTGGATTTTTGTTTTCTTTTTAAATCTAGGGGTCGTGGTGCCATTTTTGTAGTCGTACCGAGCTAGCCGCGCAAAGGAGACGCTGGCGAAATTTTTCGAAAAATTTAGGGAGTTAGAAAAAAATTTTGAAATTTTTTTGATACTTTAAAATTTGAATTATGAAATAAATGAAGATTGTTTGGAAACTGTGAAGATTTTGCAAAGCTAGTTGAAATGATAATGGATCTTTGATAAAAAGATTTGTTTTTGGCAAGTTGATAAAACTGTTTAGTTTTGGGAAGATAGAAAATGGGTTAAGGACCATTCTTCTTAACTAATAATTTCGGGACGAAATTCTTTTAAGGGGAAAGGATGTGACGACCCAAAATTTTCAAAATTTGAAATTAAAATATTTAATTGATTTTAAATGTTAGGAAGTTAGTTCAACTTGAATTTCAAAAAACTATGAATTTGGCAATTTAATATTGAATTTAATTTATTGAAGTTGGATAAAAATTTGAATCTTCAGTTTAGGTTGATTGAAAATATTTTTCGAAGGCTTAGGAAATTCATATTGATAATACTGAAGACAATGGAAGCTTCAGAATTGGATTTGAAAATGATTTGTTCAGTTTTGTAATTTTATCGTTTAAATCGATATTTAAAATTAGCATTTCGAGACACAGTCTCGGATTTTGACGAAACCAGTTCCATTGGATCCGTAATATTGTATTTTTATCGGATTTCAATTTTCGTAATGTTTGGAGTTGCCATTTGGCCGTACGATAAGCAAAAGCGTTGAAAATTTATATCGAAAATTTAATATAATAACTGGGTCCAAAAAGCTATCTTCTCCGTATGATCGAGTTGGGACTCAAAAAATTTTCCATTTCATTCGAAGTAGGGGTATACCATTATGAATGCCTAGCAGCATGCCTTGATAGGAGATCGAAATTTTAAGTTATGGTTCCGAGATGATTTAAATTTAAAATTTAAATATAATTTGACTGGCCAAAAATTTCTTCATGTCAGAACTGTATCTTTTCATACTATAGCTACTTGTCTTCCGGTTCACGCCATCTATCACATTTATGAAATCGGTAAAACCACGTCGTCTTTATTTCCAATTACAATCAAAAAATCAAAAGAAACTAAAATAGAACAAAATGGCCAAGCAAAACGTTCCTTCTTCAGAATCGCGTCTTCATTTTCTTCCTCATCCCTTTCCTTCTTATGCTGTTCGAAATAACAAGCAGTAAATCTTCAAACCCAAAGCCGATCGAAATCAAGCTTCCTTTCGAATTCACGGCCAAATTTATCTTCCTTTCTGTCTCAAACGAAATTGAAAATTTGAACAAATCAAAGTCATGGGCCGGTGAACAATTCAATTCGTTTTGCAGTCATATTTTAGGGTTAGATCGCGAGGCAACTGGCGGCCGTGTTCGTTAAGGAAGTTAGGGGGTTTTCGTCAAGGATTTCGATTCTCGAGAAATGGCATGGTTTCGAAGCGGCGCGCTCACGAGGATGAGTTGTGATGTCGAAGGTAGTTATCGCGAGAAAATGGAAGTTTTGATGATTCGACTATGGCTTGGGTGTAATCTCGAGTTCGAATATGAGACCATGGTGGGGTTTCGTGCCAGTGCGTAGGCGGCAGTGATCAAGGCAGGGGTCGCGCGAGGCAAGTGAGTCCGGAGTCAAGTCATGTGGGTCTGGATTCATGCGTAGTAGTGAGGTATTTTCATATAATTTATTTATTAAATTTGTATATGCAGGAAGGAAATTTTATTTTAAATCGATTCTGTATTTAAATTTATATATGTATAATATGTAGCAGAAATTATTTTTACAGTAAAGTAATTCATGAATAAACAAGAAAATATAAGTGGATTTTTGGATCTATATATATTTTATAAAATTTTTATGAGGATTTCAAAAGAAATTTGGCTTTAAAATTAATTTTTTTTAGTTAAATGAATTTGTTAAAAGGAAATTAGTTCAAAATCAAATTTTAATTTTGAAATTAAAATCATTGGTTAATTAAATATATCCAATAATAATTTAATTATTCGATGTATTCGAATATTAATAAATGATAAAATTATTTGTACAAGGTCAAAAGACAGGAAAACGAGTCATGATGGATTGGAAATGGATTACATTCATATTTAAAGGTGAGATCTTCTCACTCAATCAAATATTTTTCTGATTTAGTTTTAAATAGTTAAATTTAAAATTGTTGATTGTGTGCTTGAACAATGGTTGTCATTATTTGTTTTGTAATAGACCCTGTGCACCGCATAATAGCGGGTGATATTATATTTAAATGCCATATACCGCGATATTCCACCTCGAAGTGGAATTGGTATTATATATGTATTTGGAGTTGTTGATTTCCCGCGTTATGTAGCGGATGAGACCCGATGCGCCGCATAATAGCAGATGATATTTTATAAATCCCATATACCGCGAGATTCCACCTCGAAGTGGAATTGGTATTTAATTGATGTGCTAACATCTTTGGATGCAGGGAAAGAGGTTGGAGGGATCCAACTGGATTCCTCAAATAATTGAATTTATTTCAATATTCTGTGTTGATCCTTTGTAATCGGTGTGTGACTATTTGTGATTGAAACTGTTAAAGGCTATAATTTAGCCAAATATATTTTTGGTATCGTAGGATACCGGAAATAAATAAAATTTGATTTTTGAAATTTAGTAGAAAATTTATAGTAAATTAATTTTAGAAAATTGAATAAATTTAAAAGAAGGAATTTGTTTCAAAAGATAATAAATTTGGTATTGAAATAAATTTAGAAATAAATTTTGGAAATTGATTTGGTATTTGAAAATAAATTTGGAAATCAATTTAGAATTTAATTCGGTGCCGAAAATGAATATTTGGAAATTGATTTGAAAATCGTATGTCAATGGATATTTAGAAGTTTAAATTCACAATGGGAATTTATAAAGGAAAGGAAAATTTGTTTTAAAAATAAACATTTGGTTATTTCTAAAATTGTGGAAAGTAATTTACGAATTTGGAATATAAATTTAAAATAAATCTAGAAGAATTTATTAAAAAAGATCCATTTTGAAAAGGAAGGTGTATTTTCCCTGAAAAGCCGAGTATGTTTATAAAATAGCTTTTGAAATATAAATTAAAAGTTCTAGAGTTGGTTTTAATAGATTATTTTTGAGAACTTAGTTTCTTAAGTTATTTTTTAAATCTTTAAAGTAAAGATTTATTTAATTAATTATGGAAGTGGCGAGTAAAGGTTTAATTGATATTGGTTTTAGAAATTGGATATTTAAATAGTTATATCTTATCTACTAATTTTATTTTAAAATTATTTTTGATATGAGATATTAGTATAATATTTTCATAACTAATATTTAAGCAAGTGTTTCAAAATATTTTTATTTTAAATATTTCTAAGTGTATTTTGGATAAGCATTTTAAAATATTTTGAACTGGCAGATTTTCAGTAGAAATGAATAAATATTTGAAAATGTTTTCCACATAAGGAAAAAAATGATTTGTAATTTGTTTCCAGCGTATTGAAAGCTGAAAAATGATTTGAAATTTGTTTTCAAATAGTTGAAGTGCTAAAATTTATCTGGCGAAGTATTTTTGAAAATAAATAATTGGGAAAAATTATTTAAATCTTGGTGATTATTGTTAATATTATTTGTAGTGGTCGTGAATGTTGATTGATAGTTAAATAACCGACTATCAATATTGGCCTTTTGAATGTCATTTGAATTTCGATGCGACCGGGGGCCAAATTCCAAATGGATATTCGAAACCCACATTGAACCTTTGTGGTTGTGATGGATCTTTTATTTAAAAGATCAAAGTGTAAATTTGTTATGATTTGTTTGAAACTGATTGAACACTTATTTTTAAAAAAAAAATAAGCGCTCGTTATTCGGATGAGCTGGGAGAGGACCTTGTGTCATTAAACCCATTCCGAATAATGATACGATGAAATGGGATTGCATTCGAAGATGGTGTTGAAGATCGGGGATTTTCGAAAACGAAAGGATTACCTATCAAATGTCTCTGCACCGGGTTGCTCCGGTATAGAGATTTTATCATACTTTGTGATGGGGATTTTGGACGTGATTAGTGAATATCCGGATTTGCAAGGGCTTCTTTGAAGTGCCTTCGGTTCCGTTCGATCTCAGAACAGACTCGTATGGATGTGTGTCTGACATTACACTTTGAGATATAAAGCTGATTTCTATCAAATACATTTCTGTGGTGGAGAATTTATTGTCTTAGCTTAGCACCCTTCTCTGAGACGTACGAGCTCAGAGGTTATGTAGTTGATGGTTATTAGTTATATACTCCCAATTTGGTAATGTGGTATACGAAGTGCTGCTGATCATTTGTTGATTAAAGCATGACTTTATGAAATGTGTAGCTTTGTGGACGAGACTTCGTCGGACCTCACACCCTGAAAATGGTCGAAACAGGAAAGATGCGGCAATGTTATGAGGGTCGCGTCCTTTAGCGCATGTCATTTCCTTCTGGAAAAGGGTAGTATCATGGTATGGAGCCCAGATATGTTACCTATGTTGTTGTTGCAAATTTATTATACTTTATGGTTGTTGCTTTGTGGTTGAGGATCCTCGGATAAAGGTCGCAAACGACCGAGGGATGGCATACTCGAGTAGTAGTTACCTTGTTACAGAGGTAACCCGGCCTTGTGTTAGCGGAGTTCCAGGTAGGTTCTTGGGACGTCCCTCCAGAGGCGTACCCATATGGTAGTAGGAAGTTCCTCAGCCTGACCATTTGTTGGAAATCCAAACTCCAATACGCGCCTTGTAAGGTTTTAGTTGTATAACCTGCCATTTACTTATGGTGGTCACCACTATTTAGACGGTAGCTATAGTAGGCATAGTTTGGAATATCTATGCTGGCTAAGATCAATATTATACTTTCGAAATGCTTTCTGCACTATGCACTAATAATGATATCTAAAGGATTTTGCGTATTAAGCATGTTTGACTATCATAAGGAGAAATCTCCTCCAATTCTGTGTTTGCATTGTGTGTGTGGTGGGACGCCTTATGGTATTTTCATTTTCCAAAAATCATGACAGATTTTTTTTCTTTGTGAAAACAACTGTTTTAAGATCTCACGCCAGTCCCATGACTAACCTGGAGTTTATTGTTCCCTTTCTAAACTCTGGGTGCCAACAATTTTCCGCACGGATAGCCTAGAGCCAGGTTATCAGTTATTCGGGAGCAAAGTTAGGAAGTTGCTATGGAGATCTAGAGGCAAGCTGGATGGAGAAGCGTATCACTTATATATGTAATATTTCTTTTCCGCTCTTTGTTGTTGTAAACTCTGATAATGTGTTGTATAAACTGATATAGTGTTTTTGTTGTAAAGATTATTCTTTATCTATTATATATTGTCCCGCTGTGAAATGTGAGATTCTGTTATTGTTCAATTTTCTTCTTCTTCTTAAACCCCAACGGTTCGGTTTTCCGGCATTCGACTGTGCAGCATTGGATACAGTGGACATATCGATGTCGACTTTCGGGCGTCGTAAAATTGGGTCGTTACAACAACTATAAAAACTATGTACGTGGTGGAGTTCCAAAATAAAGAAGGATGGTTTGGATAACAATTCTGTATGAGGTATTTAATTAGCCCTGACTCCCGTGAGTCATCTTGATATGACTAAAATAGGAGCCATGTCGGCCCAAGTGAGGTCGCACCTCCGGTCAAACACATTTATTCGATACCATATTGTGATTGATTTGGTGGCCACCCCTCGATTTGATTATGGGAGTGTCTTCTAAGGTGGGCGGTTGTAGCTGCTTTGTGTTTCCACCGGTCCAGATCAGCAAAACGATTGTATCCTACCCTCGTAATTGCCTCGCATGCCTTGTCAAATGCCTTATCGCGCCTTCTACGAGTTTGGTTTATGTCGTACCTATGGAGTGCTCCCTAATAGCCAATCAGTTTACGGTGGAGTTTATGGTATCTTTATGGACTACGGCATTATACAAAATGTGCTAAAGGGGATATGTGTAACACCTTAACTCTATTTTAATACTTTATTGTACTGTAGACACAATTATAATACTGTATTGTACTATGTATGTAGTTAGTTTAATGGATCCTTAGAAGATGGAAATCCTAAACATCTCTTAAGTTATTGCACTCACGTTGACACTGGATAGGAGATGTTGAACCCTGTAAAAATCTCTGACGGCGTTTCACTCATATTTGTTTACTGTTGATCTAACTTACACTAGATCTTTTTGTTCTGACTCGAGTGTTTTGTCTTTTCAATTCGCTCGGGTCGGTTTGAGCTTTTCAGTGCATCGAAGACTACTTTGGAGGACAAAGAAGGAGATTTGTATAATATTATTATTTATTTTATTTATTCTGCTGCATCATGTTGTTCCACTGTATTGTAGTTTATTTCTGTTGTATATAAATTTTATTTGTATTATAAAGTGTAATCAAATGTTATTTGTAAAACAGCTTCATTAACTGTTTATTTGATTTTTATATTTTGTCATTCCACACTACACCACAAAAGGCTTTTAACAGCGTTTGATAAACGCTGTAATATGATACAACAGCGTTATTAGAAACGCTGTATAACGACATGCTGTCGTATATACATAACTTACAACAGCGTTTCTATAAACGCTGTTGAAACATCTCTGTGACAGCGTTTATTACGAGCTGTCAATAATGTTTTTACAGCGTTTCAGACGTGCTGTATTATGTTTCAACAGCGTTTATAACTACACCAAAATAAGCTTTTAACAGCGTTCTAAAAACGCTGTAATAGGATATAACAGCGTTGTTAATAACGCTGTATAACTCCCGTTCCACAGTTGTTGCTCCCCTTTTCACAGCATTTTTATTATGCTGTTGGAGCAATGTACATTATCTTTTCATAGAATTGACAGCACGGTTTAAACGCTGTTGTTTGTTTGTACTATTTTTACAGCGTTGCACCATTGCAATATTTACACACTGGTATCATTAATCTAAATAGCATTTTATTATATTTCAACCGGATAATATACATAACATATACAAATCAAACTAAAAAATATCATATAAAAACATAACAATCAACCATTTCAATAAATTAAGTTGAATACAATATCCATAAACAAAGTTTACATAAATCCATAAACAACGATAATATTTATAAACTAATATCCTACGACAGTGGACAAAGGCACATATCTGCACCGACAACCAAGGCAACAAATGCAACTGCAGATACTTCATACCCATCTTCTCATCAACTTGCCTGAACACATTCGTCACTGACCATACAACCACACACTGTGCATATACCACTCTACCTTTGTCGAACTAGCAGCACTGACCACACTACCTCCTCTGCCAATACACTCCTGCCTTGCTGCTTCCCCTCTTCTCAACCACTTCATTTCTGCCCACCTGCACATTCGTACTGTGCACCCACACCACTACCATTCATATCACATAACTAAACTGCACCGTTACAGCTAAACTGCTCCACTGTAACCCCCACTGTCATTCAACATCCAACTGTGCACATATATCAGTGCACAAACACATCAAAACCACCACAGTTCTTACTCACCAACCCTTCACTGAACATACTTCATCAACATCAGTTCAAAACTCGAGCCGCTGCTGACACAGTCCCCTATCCCTCCACTTCGGTTCAAAATAAAAACATTCTCAATACCTACCAACCCTTCACATCTGACCACATACCATCAAACTGCCACCATTGCTTTGCTTCAACCCGACCACACCATCATATCTGCACAACCCACACAAACCAGAACTCCTGCACTTCTGCATTCAAACACGTCTACAATTCACACACATCTCCACAGAGCAACCAATACATCATCATACATAACTAACAAACATACCAGTGCTCCACCCCTCATAACCACTTCATACAACCATCCTTCCACCTCTGGCACAGAACAACTACTGACCATCACATAACCATCAACTCTCCTCGACCACTCTATCCCCACAGTTCACTACTTCCAGCAACACTGCATCAAGCTACAAATGTATCATCGAGCTCCTAAAACTATAAATCCAGCTAAATAAAAATTATAAGAAACAATTAACAAGAGGATCAAAGCTACATATCTATAATTGCAAGCTGATATCACTTCATATCAAAAATTATCCACCAAACAATAATAGAAATGACACTTAACTACTAAGAATCGGTACCCACGTCATAGAAATATACGCAGAAAATTTGTTAACCGAAAAATAAACTTTTAAGAGAACGCGATTATTACCCGAGGAAAAGATCTGAAGAACCAAAGAGACTCGGATAAAAAGATGTGGACTTCTGAGAATGAAAGAGCTTTTAGAATTTGCTTGTCCAATTTAATGTTGAATTCATCGTGACAATCGCTTAATGCAAAGTGTAGTTGAATGAAGAGACTTGAATTTTTGTATGTAGGGGAGAAATTACAATGTTGTGAGTAGCGTTTGTATGGAGGAGGATGTTTATTGATGGCAGCAGTTTGAATGCAAATGTACAGGGTTGAAGAAGTTTTGTATGTGGTAGACTTGAATTTTTTATGTCAGTAGCAAGTGGATGGAAGGTTGGCAATTTTGAATGAATGAAACGGTGGTGGCCAATGAAACAGTGGAAGGCACTGATGTAGTGGTACAGCAATTAGTTGTGAGAAGGCAGAAGGCTATTCGGGGAATGAAATGTATAGTTGAATGGTGTATGACTTGTTCTGAAGTGGCTGAAATGGGAGGTTGCACTGTTGTTTGAGTGGGATGATCGGGTTTGTTTTGTATGGGAGAATCAAGCAATGGTTGATGGTGGAAGCAGTGTTTCTGGTTAGTTGGTTTGAAGTGTTGTCGTGGCTGTTTGTGGTAGTGATGACAAGGGGATGGCCAGAGAATTGGTGGTGGATGGCAAATGTAACAGGGATGAAGTATGGTGATGGGGTGTGTATGCAGTTGTGAGGAGAAGCTGATGACTGTAAAGCAGGGTTGGTCAGCAAGCTATTCTGGTATGTTGTCGATGGGTTGAATATTGTGAACAGGCTTGTGAGTGGTGAACAGAGCAATAGTGTGCACAATGCACAGTGTGAAATAGTGAACAGAAATGCACACAAAGCAAGTGCTATAAAAACACTGAAAATTCAAAATTGCAATTGTATTGTAAAAAAAACTGAAATGAAAACTTTTTTTTTTGTATTTTTGTTTTGAAATGTCTGTTTTTTTTATGTAGAGAGGCAAATGTAAAATAAAATGAGAATTCAAAGAAATTCATAGTTAACATATTATTATTATTTATCATAGTTTATTATTATTAGTAGTATAAAATATTAAGTTATATATTATAATTATATAAACTAATCCTGTTAATTTTTATAAAACTTAGTTAATTTTGTTAAAATTTCATAATACTTAGTTAATTTTCATAAACTTATCTAATATTTATAAATATTAGTTAACTTAGTATTATTATTATAAATCTTAGTTAATAGTAATAATAATTATTATTATTATTTGGTTATGTTTTAAATTTTTATGTACTTAGTTAATTTTTATAAATTAAACTTGCTAAATTTTATAAAACTTGGTTAACTTAGTTAAAAAAATTTTATAATAATCATACTTAGTTAACTTAGTTAAATTTTTATAAATTTATTTAATATTTATAAATCTTAGTTAACTTATTATTATTATAATAATTATTAGTTAATAATAAATATTACTACTACTACTATTATAATATAAGATTTAGTTATATTTTATATTTTATAAACTAAACTTGTTAATTTTTATAAAACTTAATTAACTTAGATAAATTTTTATAATACTTAGTTAATTTCTATAAATTTAATATTTATAAATTTTAGTTAACCTATTATTATTATTATTATTACAAATCTTAGTTTATTATTATTATTACCATTATTATTATTACTATTACGATTATTATTATTATTATATAGAAGATAGAAGATTTAGTTATATTTTATATACTTTGTTAATTTTTGTAGACTAAACTTGTTAATTTTTATAAAGCTTAGTTAACTTAGTTAAATTTTTATAGTATTTGGTGAATTTTTATAAACTTATTTAATATTTATAAATCTTAGTTAACTTAGTATTATTATTATAAATCTTAGTTAATAGTAATAATTATTATTATTATTATTACTACTACTATAGAAGATTTTGTTGTATATTATATTTTTATATACTTAGATAATTTTTATAAATTAAACTTGTTAATTTTTATAAAACTTAGTTAACTTATTTAAATTTTTATAATACTTGATTAATTTTTATAAGCTTACTTAATATTCAAAAATCTTAGTTGACTTTATTATTATTATTTAAATTTTTATAATACTTAGAATAGCGGTTCGGGTATAATATAGCCAATTGGGCTGTGTATCTGAATCGGCCCACATAGAGTTGCACACTATAAATGCAACTATATCATGTACAAACTGAAGCAATTACAAACTGATTGAATAAAAAGCAATTGCTATTGTATATCAATTCTCTTGCTAAACATAGTTTTTCAAATTCTCTATCATGGTATCAGAGCTGTTTCAAGCTTAACGGCATTGAAATTAGATTTTGAAGAAAGAAAGAAGTCAAGATATCATCAGAGAATTATCATCATCTGATATCTTGATAACCCATCAGGTATATCTCATCATTTGGGTTACATAATTGATTTTGCTTATTAAAACAGGTGCCGTGCCAAAGAAATCAACAAGTTTCTGACTGCAACAAGTTTTTAAGCAAATTCCAAAGCAAGAAGATTCAGAAAAGAAAAATAGATATCAAGAAAGCAATCAAAGGCAGAAAGAAAGTAATTGCCCTGCCAAGAAATCATCAGAACACATTCATCATTTGATTCTGGCTGCAACTAACCTGAGCATACTGCATCTGAAGCAATCTTGCAACTGCAAGTTTCTGAATCATCAAGCTAGTTATCTCTTTTATTGATTTCAACACGGCTGAAGGAGACACCAACTCAGCAACCTCTGATAATATCACCAATCCTCAGCAACAAACTGCAGAAGTAGCTGGAAAGTTGATCAAGCCTGTCCTTAGCCCACAAAGTCAACTTATCACCATCCATTTTGAAGAAGATAATCATCTTCTATGGAAACTTCAAGTTGAAACTGCAATTCAAGGATATGGTCTTGAAGGATTCATTCTTGGAACTGAATCTATCCCACCAAGATGCATTGCTGACCAATAAAACAAATTAATCAGTAATGAAGATTACATAAAATATTACAGACAAGATAGGCTAATAAGTTCTTGGTTGTTATCATCCATCAATACAAATCTGTTATCACAAGTGATTGGCTGCAAATCTGCAAATGAGATTTGGATACTCAATCAGCTGCAAAGGTTAAGCATTACAAAAGACCGCTGCAAAACATCATTAAAGACAATCAACCTATGAGGGAATATTTAGCACAAGTCAACAATATATGTAATATGTTAGAAGCTGCAGGTCACAAGATCACTGAAAATGAACAAGTTTTGACCATCTTGAATGGTCTCAGTGATGAATATGAAGCATTTGTAGCAGTCATATCATATCAACTAACTCTACCTTCTATACAATATGTTCATTCAACACACGAAGAAAGAAATGATCACAAGAAACCACAGGATTCTGACTTATCAATCAACTATGCAACTAGTTCCAAAAACAAAGGACAAAACATCAACAAACAGAGTCAATATTATTAAAGAGGTGGATACTCAAACAGGGCTAGAGGTAGAGGAAGATGGAGTGGTAATAACAATAGACCAAAATGTCAAATCTGTGAGAAACTAGGTCACAATGCAATGAAATGCTATTTCAGACTTAATGTCAATTATGTGCCTAATCAGAACCAAAGTAATCAAAGAAATGGGAACATCAATGTTAATATGGCTCAAGTACAAACAGATACAAGTATTCAATCTGAGAATAACAGGATAAGCAATCCTAGATGTCACTACAAGATTAGAACACATTCAGGATGAAAGCTGATATCCAAATTCAAGGACAACTAATCATGTAACAAGCAATCTTGACAATTTAAATCTTGAAAATAAGAAGTATAGAGGTAAACAATCAATTTACATGGGAAATGGAGAGTCTATTAGTATTACTCATACTAGAAATGCATCCATCAAAGGTGCAAGGCAGTTATTTTCAAATAATTTATTAAGAGTGCCAAGAATAAAGAAAAATCTCGCGAGTGTATCACAATTTGCTAAAGATAATAATGTCTATTTTGAGTTCTACCTTAATTGTTGTTTAGTTAGAGACATACGAATTAAAGAAATTCTTTTGCAGTGTTGCTGTCAGGGCAAAATTTGTAAGAAAACAAAAGTATTGTAACATGGCTGAAACTGTTCAGCCAGAGAGATAAAAATGTATTTGATCTTTGGCATTATAAACTTGGTCATCCAAATGCAAAAATTGTTAAACAAGTATTTTGCGAAAATAAAATTCCTTTTGATAATACATCTGCACCATATACTTGTTCATACTGCCAGATGGGTGAAAGCCACAAATTAGCATTTAATGATTCATTAACTATGTACTCTAAACCTTTAGAATTAGCTGCAACTGATCTTTGGGGTCCAGCCCCAATATGTTTAGACTATGGCTACAAATATTATATATCATTTATTGATGCTTTATCTAGGCACACATGGATCTATTTTTTGAAATCAAAGTCTGAAACATGCAATGTAGTTGTTCATTTTATATCCTTAGTTGAAAAACAAACTGGTTGTCAAGTCAAGATAATGCAAACTGTTTGTGGAACTGCGTATAGTCCACTCAGCAGTTTTTTCAACAAAAAAGGGAATAATTCATAAAACTACACGTCCTTATATATCTGAACAAAATGATCTCATTCAGAGAAAACATAGACACAGTTGAATCAGGTCTTACATTGCTAGCTCAGGCATCTCTGCCACTAAAATCTTGGTCTAATTCATTTAGCACAGCTGTTTATTTAATTAATAGTTTGCCAACAAAAGTTCTCAAAGGAATAAGTCCTATAGAAACGCTATACAAAGTTAAACCTGATTATCAACACTTGAGATCCTTTGATTGTCCATGTTTTCCCTACTTGAGACCATATAATACTCATAAACTGAACTTCAGATCAAGACCGTGTACCTTTTTAGGTTATGGGACAAAACAAAAGGGATATAAATGTCTTGATGATAATGGAAAAAATATTTATAACGTGTTTAATGAGTATGTATTTTCCTTTAGGAATGCAGATATAAAAACTACCAAGAAAATATATAATCCAAAAGTATCAATACCTGATTTACCTGTGTGCACTGATATGCCTCAAACAAGGGAGACTGAAAGGACTGCTGGAGCTAATGAGTCTCAACTCACAATGTCAAAGCAACCAGGTCATGAGTCACCAGGACTACCCAGCTATCTCAGTCAATCTCCTGCACACTCAAGTCAGCAAACTCATCGAGTTAGTGAAGAAAATTCAGACCGTCTACAAAATCAATCAGGAAATAACAATAATCAAGCAAATGTTGAAGAACAACCACAAGTAAGAGCAGGCCATCCCATGGTCACAAAAGCAAACGGTGGCATTTTTAAACCAAAGTTATACACTGCAGTCACTGTTTCAGAGAGTCTGAAACATTTGAGCAAGCTTTCATGTTTGCAAAAAATAATGTAGTATGTAATTGTTGAATGGTTAATAGGGAATCCCATTACCCTATATAGTCGGTAAATAACCAAACAACTAATATTGTATCTATACCAATGTAAAATTTCAACTAAAGAGACTACATGAGTCTACCGTTGACCATCCAATATTAAATTTAAATACTAGACTTTAACCGTGTTTCTAATAAATTTCTATAAACTTCTACGGTAATACTATATTGACGATATTAATTAAATTTGTTTGCTAGTACCCATTTTTTGCATATCCATCGTTCTGCTGTCGGTGGTCATGGCGGCCATGATGGTGGTGGAAACAATAATAATTTTTACAAATTAGAAAAGTAAAGATAAAAACTGGAAAATGCTTCTTAATAATCATTAATTAGGAGGACAATATAAATCATATAAAATATTTTTGCTTTTGTGCTGCTATAACAATAGCCTAATATATAATCTGTGTATACTTGATAACATATATATGGGTTCTTTGTCTAGAAAAATGCACATAATAGATTCTGTATTTTCACATATCTATAACTACATATATTGTATATCTCTTTAGTTTAACATATCAAATTATGCTAAAAGGCTATTAGCTGTCAAAGAAAGCATAAGGAAGATGAATATGTAGAAGAAACTGAGAAGATTTCACCTGAGAGGTCTTCAACATGGTAATTTGATGAACATGACCAACAGCATCAAATTTTGCTGGGAAACCTACATTTGTCCTGGAGATTTTTGCCAAATTTACAATAAACCATTTGTAAGAAACTGTTTGCAAGAAAATCAAATGGTAAAAATAATTCCAACTCCTGAATGGAAGTTCAAAAGCCTAATTTTTCCAAAGATATAAGCATAATTATCTATAAAATAAATTTAACTGCAGTAACAGTTGCTTATTGATTTTTTTTACTATGTAATAATGGGAAAGTTGAAGGGCATGGTGAATATTAGCGTGGACATTTAACTGCAGTAACAGTTGCTTATTGATTTTTTTTACTAATATTATAATACTTTTAATTGTGAATTATGATCTTATCATCGTAATCATCGATTACTACCACATAATTATTGCATAATTTTGTTCGAAGTTATATTAAATATTACCATATTTATCATTCTCGACATATTTATCATTCTTGACTTTATTATTTTTGTTAAATCCTGTAAATAAGCATATAGCTTTTAGAATAAGCCTGGTGTAAAAATGGTTTGTTAAATTTGTCAAAAATCACAAAAAATTACCGTTGATTTTGTTCTTTCAAGTTGTTATACTCCCAACTTTGTGCATCCCACAGCCTTACTTCATGATCCAAACTGCCACTAGCAAGTATTTCAGTGCACAGTGGGTGAAATCTTACCTGCAGGGAATCAGTAATTGAGACTCTAAATAATAAATAATACATGAATACACATTTCCTAAAATTAAGAGGAAAAATAAACAAGATGCAGGAAACATTTTTTTATCCACTCGATAACAGAATCCACTATCGAAGAAATTAAACTAGGCTATCTTGTTAGGTCTCAGGTTGTAATCTATTATTTTCAGGCAATAAAAATAAAAAACAATGACGCAAAATGATGTGTTTTTTAATGTAAGAAAAAGTACATGCTCAATCTTCCTTGTATATCTAATTTTCAAACAAAGTATTTAATGCTTAAGGATGTCAGTCAAGGTAGATGAGGACTTTCTCCCCTGCAAGAATGGAAAAAAATAGGCTAAAATATTTTGTAATTTGTTTGGTCTTCAGTGAAATATATCTTTCTTGGACATAATAATAAGATTCTGGTTCTGTTTCAAATTCTTGTTGGAGTGATTTAATTATTAGCCTAAAAAGATGAATTTCCAAACGTTGTGCGTTGCAATGGAAATTGACTTTTGGTGAATGTAAATGATTGTTGATATATAACACTCTGAGTGGTCATAACTGGGTATAATATATTGGATCATAATTCCTAACATAACCGCAATTAACAGTTAGCATATAAAGATATTGCCGGAAGCAGAAATACACACACCACGATAATACATGCATAAAAGAGTGTATGTGGTCCACATGTGTGCAGGTGCACATACATACATATGTGTATGTGTACACGCACACACGAAAATATCCATCGACAGATATATGAAAAAATAGAAAAAACTTAAGTGATGAATATAATGATAGATGTATTATGCATACCACCCATGGTGTCCGCCGATGGCCACTCAAGATTTTTAAACATCTCCTGGTCTGGCAATCGATTATCTTAACAGTGTGATCACCACTGGAATATAACTAGACAGAGTTAGCAACTTATTGTAGAACAGCCATTAGCCTTTAAGAGAATAATAACAATTATTTATGAAAAAATTTCTACTACAAGTACAAACAATAATAACTCACTGTGTAGAAGCAATTGTCTTTCCATCCAAACTAAATGCTGCAGCAATTGTTGATCGTGGAGGAGGTGAAAGAGGGCAATATTTAGCTGACAAATGATGCAATGACTTTGCTTCTACCCTGAAAATGATGCCCTCAAATAAACATCAGATAAATGTCATCAAGATACTGATAATTGTGTAGAAAATAATATACAGCAATGTACTTGTAACCATGTTTTTGAGCACATTGCTAGGCTTGCTCGTCTCCTTCCTCAAATGAATATCAAATCATCACAGGTATTAATTGAAAATTTGCAACCATAAATACTTGCTCTTTAGTCATGATTATAGTTAGTAAATTTATCATCAAATATTTATCAACCATAAAACCCTTGGCCGAAAAGAAAAGGGAGTGGTTGACCAATGGGTCATTAAGTAAAATGAAAACTATGTTGCAAATTGGTGTATAAACTACTAGTTTTCCTAGGAGCCAAAAAATGGGAAGATGATCAAGTGATAGTGAAATTGTGTATCATAACCTAAGGCTATAGTTGCATCATCAAAAAGCACACATTCAAGTGAACCTAAATCCATTGGTTCAAGCCTTATCAGTGTGTGTGTGTGTGTGTGAAATTAGAGCTGGTTCGGAATCTTAAGGGTGGCATTGGAAATAATTTCAGTTTGAAAACCTTAGTTAATGTAATTTGATTTTGTAATACGACTTGGCCACACTCCATAGACTTCTGAATGGATAGGATTTGGATCACAGCATCAATCCATATATCCTTAGTACTAAGATTCATTATCCAATGGATTATGTACCATTATTACCCAATCTGCTGGATTATGAATAATTAAATCCAAATCCGATGAATTACTAAAATTTTGCCTCGATAGTTTGATATTTCCATTAAAGAAAACTTGTTTATTCAGAAAAGCATATGCGTAGAAATGGGTGCTTTTAGAAATAAATTTAAACTGCTGCTGCTGCTACTGAATACTAATAACAGACAAAAGGAAGGTCAGAGGTTTAACAATTTAGACAGAAATGAATGTTGGATGTAAAGGAAACGACTAGCATTCGAGCCTCAGGATCGATTATTTTCTTAAAAAACATTAACATATATTACTATAAAGAAGCAAACTTCCACATATTATAAGAACACAGGGTCTACAGGTTTGTAAGACAAAGATCCCACCTGCAACTCAAGCAAGAACTTGAAGGAGATTGTGAGGAACATGAATTTGATGAAGCAGATGCCATAGAAAACTTTGCATTGTCAATAAAATGCTGACTCATTGGTTCCTCTAAGCATGATAAGCCTGAAAAAGACAAAAAAATCATGATAAGCCTGAAAAAGACAACCACCTCCAAAACTGCTTCATACCACAGTACAACCACCACACAGCTTCCTGCCTCAAAACCACTCCACTGTCATACAACATCAACTCAACTTCATTTCCGTCACATATTCAACTTGTTCTCACTTCGACTACCGACCACTGACTTCACTCAACTGTCAACAACACTGCTTCCAAATTGCTAAACACTGATAACCACCTTGCCAATATCACAACACTGCTGCCTCCTCTGTCATCTTCCCCTACCATTCAAACAGCCAACTTGCCAGAGACAACTACATAGCTCCAACTACAACTTCAATAACCACTACTATCAAACAACAATCACACTGTTTCATTGCTATGCGTTTCTCGGTTAACAGAACCACAGACAACCAGCCTACACATCACTGTCAAACACCAGCATTCCAACATTCCAGCACAACAGCGACTTCAATAACCCAAAGCTCTACAACCCAAAGTCGAACTACGCAGCCTCACCAGAACCATCTAAACAATCCTCGAATGCTAATTTCTGTGAAATCCCAATCGCCTCAAACATCACAAGCATACACAAAACTCCAACCAACACCCACCACAGTTCAACTCGCAACCTCCTAGCCCCTTGACCACCAACAATCTCCTGACAACATACCCAAAAAAAATTCGCAACTGCCATTCACCAGAATCAAACCAAAGAATAGTGCCAGTCTCACCGTAGCTTCCTGAACATCGACGACTCTGAGCCAACAGATTCGCAACCATCAAAACCGCACACCAAAACAGATTCGCAACCATCTAAGCAGTCGTTCGCATGTTGTGGTGGTAGAATTGAAGCGATGGTTGGACAGATGCTGGCGATTTCGATTTAGGGTTATGCTTGGTATTTGGGGATATCGGGTGTAAAATTATGAAATGAACATGATTCAAGGAACAAATAAAGTATGAACAAGAGAACTGAGATTAGATTTGAAGAAATCGGGACAAAGAATGAAATGCAGGAGATTTTGGTGAAGAAGATAATTGATATTTTTTGTAATGAGGAATGAGAATAAGAAGGAAAGGCGGTAGAAAGAAATTTTAGTCCCGCGTTAATTTTTTAGCTCTATCCCTAAAATGTCAGCGTTTGTTGATTAATATTGTTCGTTTAAAATATTATCGACAGCATTTCCTTAAAAAACGCTGACAAATGTTGCTGTTGAAGGTGAATTTTCTTGTAGTGCCACTGCGAGATTTTGTTTTCTTTCTTTCTCTGTTTTTCTTATTTACCCCATAACAACCCTCCTTTTTGAATGGTTTGAGTCTAACGTGTATGGTTTTTCGCCGATTTAAACCATCCAAAAGGGTGGGCCGTTATAGTTTGAGTTAAGAAACTATCATATGACACATAAATGACTTGTGATTTTTACACGATGTTTGTAACATTACTTTGTGAGTGGGCTTTTAATTTCATAATTTTTGAATTTAACTAGAATATTTGGTGCATTTCTAAAGGTTGAGTTTATTTCTGGTTTTAATTATTAAAAATAATCAATTTAGGTTTTTTGCTCGGAAATTTTTATATGTCAAAGAAGATAATAAATTGGATTTATAATGGTTTTTCAGGATATTTGCCATGTATTTATGATTTAATATGAATTATTCGAGCTAGAAAGGCTCAGTTAGTATATTTAAATATTAATATAAAATGTAAGGTTTGCTAAGTACTTTGGCAATGATAAATCTGCCCTTAGCAGTTTTTGGGAAATGGTTATGGTAGAGAAGGTTGTATCCAATAGTATTTTGAAAAATACAAGGGGTTTTTGAAAAGAAATTACTTTTTTGAGTAAGAAATCAGTTTTTAAAGTAATTATGTGTTTGCCATATCTAAACTCACGATGTCGGCATGTACACTCTTCGACGTCGACCAAGAGAAATGCATAGGGTATCAACTTCGGTTGCTATGGAATGCATCGGGTTAGTCGAAGTGGGAACCTAAGCATTAGCTCGGCGTTGTGAACTTTGAAGTTGACTAGGCCGCTTTTCTTAATGCATCGATGCCACACTTTTAAATATGTCACTTGTTTTCAACAATGTTGCCGATCCATTGGTTCTGAAGTGGTATACAACGGTGGTAATGATGCTGCATGTTTTAAATACATTGACTTCGACTTTATAGGCATATGCCGCTACTATTGACTTTGACAATATTAATGTCGCGTTTTACAACTTCGACCCTAATGATTAATGGCTTTAATTCTTAACGCCTATTTACACTTTGGTCCTATTGATGTCGCTTTTTTTCCTTAAGGCGGTAGTGCCTAAGTTTATCTGTGTCGACTATATTCTTATAAGACTTTGAGTATGCAAACCAAGATTTAAATTTTATAACATCAACAGTCTAAGGAGTATGATGTATACATTATCGACTCTATGGACTTATGCTTTATAAGTTAAAGGTTTAAACGCTTTTATTGAAGAGGGGCGATGACCCCAATGGTGATGATGATGCCGAGCTTTATCAATATAGAGAATTTGATTATTTTGGCCTTATGGCCTATGTTTTGAAGGGTTAAGATCCTCATCGACAATATCTTGCCGAGTTTTATCAATATAACGACTTTATATTGTTTGGTTTTATAGCTTGTATTTTTGGAAGGCAATGACCTTAAATGACATCGAACTTCATTAATTAAGTTTTGTATAAGTATATATCATGGCATAAATATTTTGGATAAAGCAAAAGGGCTATATTTTCCTTATTTTAAACGTATTATTTCAAAGGATAAACCATTTATAAAAGTTATGTTTTCAATTAAATACAATGGGTGATTAGCCATGAAATTTATTGAAAAGAAAGATTAGTGTTCTTATCACCTTTGTATCAATTGTGATAGGATGGATTGGCTCAAAGATTAGAAAATAGATGGGACTAGTGCAGGGTCGTGCCCTATACTTTAGCTTGTAGCCTCTAGCTAGTATAAGTTCAAAATTCTAGTGTGTTGAGCTTTGTCACGGTTAAGACTAAAAGCCGATTTATGCACCTAAAGGAATGCACGAAGATGAGATAGGTTATTGGTAATTCCGCAGAACCATTAGGATCAGTTGGCCCAAGGAATACTATGTTTCGGACACACCATCCATTTGTCTTCTAAGAGTAGGTTAGAAAATTTGATATATCTAGTAGGCCCAAGTCAGCCATATGTTGGTAATCAGCGAAGAAAACTACGATGTTGGTATGCATAGTCCGTTGATTTAAAACGGCTGTTTGTGATTACCCATACTGCATGCGTGCATATTATTATCTATAACTTTATTTTAGCCAGTTTAGTTACTGGATTTTGATTTGCAAAAGTTATATTTTAATGGATACAGGTGAGGTGAAAACCCATTCTACTCAGCGGCATGGTCCCACTAGATATCAAATAGCCGATATGGTATATCATTATCTACACCAGGCTTTTTGTCTGACTCGAAGTATACGTTTTACTCTTAAACTCATGGATGCTCAAAATTTGATTATGTAGGTTGGGAGTAAGCACTTTGCAGGTTAAGTAAGTTTTGGTGAATAAAACTTCCAGAGACATATAGGAGGTAAAGCTAGCTATGTAGGAGTCTATCTATTACTACTATATGCTGTGTTATGTCAATTGATGTATGAATGTAGCGAAAATTGATGTATATATCTATTTAGAAACTCTAATCCAAAGGGACATATTCATAGGTAGTGCATGGAGTATTTTTTAATAATTACATTTTATCTGATCCTAGGCAACGTCGGGATTATGTACTAAATATGAAACTATGGCTTTGAAATGAAATATTGAAGTTTGCTTTTATTTCGTATTCTTTTGCTTCTGATGTTATGGATGCTATTAACATGACCACATTTTATCATCGAAAATTAATATTATAGAAGACGACAACATCTATAGCACATAGTTTCGGACCTCAAAATGGGGAATGTTACAACTTGGTATTAAAGCATTGGTTTATGTAAAACTAAAGAATTTTGAACTTTAAAAGAAGTTTTTGAAACATAATCCAAATGAATCAGAGAATATAGCTGGGTTATGAGATAACACAGTAGTATTGTACCTGTATTTGCTATATATATGTATATGCTTTACCTCTATTATCCCTCTCTCTTAGATAATTTATCCTACCTTAATAGAATGTCAATTTCTATATTTTTATTTTTCGGTGTAGGTTCTGTCAAATTTTCATAAATTATCCAATTCTAAAATGTATATAAAGGCACATCGTTTGAATTAACGATGGATATGTCAAAAAGGGAAAGAGATGCGCATGATATGGATACTCTTTTTCATAGTTTAAATTGTCTATTTCAATAAAAGAAAAGAAATAATTCCTTGTAATTTACAAAGAAGCAATGATCTTGCTCTTGGTTAATGCGTGGAAAATTTTGACGGTAATCCTTTTTGAATTGACGGCTCTGATAAATTAAAATATGGAAAGGAATGTTTTACATTAGAAGTTAGTAATTAGAAATAAGATATATATCCACACGTATAACCGTGCTAAATGTACAAAAATAAAAATATACAAATAACGTACAATGGCATTCGTAATAGTTATTAACAGTGTAGTAACGATAGAACTAGAATTTATGGGCATTAATTACAAACTTAATGAGCAATTAATCTGTAGTTAATTGAGAAATTAAAGGAATTAAATATCGACTAATTTTAGAATTTAATATGGTATTTATGGAGGAATTAAATAGGCATAATATATGGATTTTGAAACTAGTAAATAGATTAAAGTGGTTAGATGAGGATTGATTAGAGATTGTCCAATTTTTATATTGATGAACAATTATTACGAACGATAAAAATTTATTAGGAACTAAGAAGGAGAATTAAGGGAGGTGGGTGATGGTGAAATGAAATTCTAAGAATATCCATCTTAATTTTGTAAGGAGTATTAGGATCCTAACATCATTAACACCAGTTGATGATAAATGGAAACTTCTAGCAAAATTTTCTTTCAGAGTTTTTAGGATTGTTATCGCTAATTATCTTCCTTTAGTTATCAGAAAAGCATATGATATGGTATAAGATATGTTCATGTTTTCTCACTGAGATGATATAATGGATGGGATTAGTCTGCTAAATAAATATGTACATATCGAGAAACACCGTAAATAAAGAAATTTCATTAGCACACTTAACATGCGATAAGCAATAGGTAAGGCTGGAAGTTAACGATGAAATTATGTTAGTAACTGGAATAAAGAATACTTCAATCTAATTTAGCATTTTGAGGATAAATAAACTTTAACTTGCGAAGTGTCACCATTCTTGGATGATCATTCACCATGTAGGAGATAAGATGTATAGAGATATGAAGAGAAGTTTTCTATTAGTCAGTGATGAAGAAGTGAGTGGCTAAATTTGTTTTCAAATGTTGGATGAGCCAAAAGATTAAGATGGAGCAAGGAAAGCCTAGAGGATTTCTATTACCATTGGAGATACCAACTTGAAAATTGGAGCATATATCGATGGACTTTACAAATGGGTTTCCCAGGAGCCAAATGTTAGAACCCTTAGTTTATGATTTCCACGATGACAACTATACTATGGAAATCATATATATATATATATATATATATATATCATACAACTATACATATATGAATTCAAAGCAAGACAAAACACTACTGTGACAAGACAATGACTAAAGCACTGAAGAGATTCATCTACAAAGTTTGCATGAAGATCGAAGATAGATAAACTTAATAATAAACCCAGGAGAACATCACTTAACAGGTTCAAACGTCTGAATGCAGTTCATACGTTTGAACGTAGAAGATGAAAAAAATAGGTTCTCAGATGTCTGAAAACACCATTCTGACGTCTGAAACTGGCTCGGGCGGATAATTCAAATTACTACTGTCATCTCCAAAAGAGACACAACTCCATCTCTCCTCCACAACTCCTCACCAATGAACAGTGATGACTCTAGACTCAATGGGACGAGGTGTAACAACTAAAAGCAACCTTCTACAACTATATAAACGAGAATCAAAAGGGATCAAAGTACTATAACTAATTCACTCGACTCTCTATCTTGATCATCTCTTGTTCTAATCATCCACTTGCTATCAAATCTGCAAATCTGAGATCAGAAACTTCCATACTCTCTTGAACAATATTGTTTTCAATCATTCAAGAGATATAGGAAGTTCAATTGTACTATATAGTTAAAATCTGCACAATAGAGAACACATTCTTGACAGAGAAACTCTACTATTGTAAACCCGTTCCTCCGAGTGAAGTGAGGGTTATTTGGTGAAAGGAAATTCCGAAGAGGAGCTTCGGGACTGGACGTTTGACGGGAGGTCCGAACCAGCATAAAATCCCTGGTGTGATTATTCTTATTTACATACTTTACTATTATTACACTATAGTTTAAATTAGTCATATACTTGTGATTTGTATAATCAATCCACCATACTATGGACTTTCAATTGGTATCAGAGCTTACGGTTCTAGAGATGGTAAGAACATCCTAGAATAAATGGCTACAGAGAGATCTAGTCGAGGCAATAAAAAGAGGAAGAGCAATAAAGAAGAATCAAAGGAGCAAACAAATAAGTGCTTCATGGCTAAACTTAGATCACAATTGGTATGTTTAGATTCCTTATATAAAGATCTTTTAGCACATGGTGAATTATTAAAAATTGTAAAACTTTGAATAAAGTTAATACAATTTCTTTAGCTAAGTTAAAAATTATGAGCAAGAAATTTCCAATTTAAAAGAGGAAAATAAATTTGTGGTAAAACAAACTAAATGTTTTGAAAATACTGTAGAAGAACTTGTTTTACAAAAAGATTTCCTAGAAAAAGAAAATGAGCAGTTAGAAGATAAAAACAACGAGCTTTTAGAGGAAATAATGTTTTACAAAATAGAAATACATTTTTTGAAAATTCTTTAAATAATTCTAGTTCTTTAGTTTTGTCTCTTGAAAAAGAGAATGAAATTTTAATTGAAAAGAATTCAAAATTATCTAAAGATTGTGAGATTTTAAAATTTTTATTTTTCAAAAAAATAATTTGTGATTCTAAAGCAAATTTTGAAAGGTTAAATACAAAATCATAAATTTCAAGAAAGGTAAAGATATCTTATCTTCCTTAGTTACAAATTCAAGTGCTCACAATAATAAAAGCGATTTAGGCTTTAAACAAGCTAAAAATATTTTTTCTACTAGATATGCATTCTTGTATACTAATTTTAGTGCTAGTGCTAGTACTAGCAATCAAGATAGTCTTAAAACCAGTTGTAGTCATAATAGTACTTTGTTTAGAAATGATAGAAATTATTCTTCAATTACTAAGCTAATGACTAATAGTATTAAGATATGGATTCCAGCTAATATGATTGATCATGATAAACAAATTTATATTAGCAACTATTATAAGAATGTGATTTGTAATGAAAATTATATTTATAGAGGTTCAACCAAGTCCAACTGGGTATGGTTTCCAAAGACTTGACTCCCCGGACCTTAACGTAGTAAGTGGGTACCGAAAATGATTATTATTTATTGCAGGTACTCGAAGAAACAAATGGAAAAGGATAGATTTTGGAATTTCAAAGAATGATCCACACGTTTAATAGAATTACGTGCTTACAATGAAATATGGACTTCAGCAAATATGGTAAAATCAATTTTATTTTTTCTCCATAATTAATATTGAGTTTATCCCACTATTCACAAGTTTTTTTATATAATTTATTATATCACATTCTTTTTGATAATGACAAAGGGGGAGAAATTCATATGCATATTGACAGAGGGAGATATTATACTTAGTTGGAGATGTTATATTTAGGGGGAGAAACTTTTTGTAAATGTTATCTAAGTACATTGTATAGTTGTCATCATCAAAAAGGGGTAGAATGTTCGAACCCTTAGTTTACGATTTCGACGATGTCAACTATACAATGGAAATCATATACATACATACATACATACATACATACATACATACATATATATATATATATATATATGTATATCATACAACTATACAGATACGAATTCAAAGCAAGAAAAACCACTACTGTGATAAGACAATGACTAAAGCACTAAAGAGATTCATCTACAAAGTTGCACGAAGATCGAAGATAAATACACTCAGGAATAAATCCTGGAGAACATCACTTAACAGCTTCAGACGTCTGAATGTAGAACTTCATATGTCTGAACATAGAAGATGAAAAAATAATAATAGGTCTTAGATGTCTAAAAACACCATTTAGACGTCGGAAACTGGGCTTAGGGCAGATAATTCAAATTACAACTATCATCTTCAAAGAGACACAACTCCATCTCTCCTCCACAACTTTTCACCAGTGAACAGTGACGACTCTAGACTGAAAAGGAAGAGATGTAACTACTAGAATCAACCTTCTACAACTATGTAAACGAGAATCAAGAAGGTTCAAAGTACTGTAACTAATTCACTCGACTCTCCATCATGATCATGTCTTGTTCTAATCATCCACTTGCTATCAAATTTGTAAATTTAAGATCGTACACTTCTATACTCTCTTGAACAATATTGTATTCAATCATTTAAGGGACATAGGAAGTTCAATTGTACTATATAGTAAAAATCCATGTAATAGAGAACACATTCTTGACAAAGAAACTCTACTATTGTAAACATGTTCCTCCGGGTGAAGCGAGGGTTATTTGGTGAAAGAAAATTCCAAAGAGTAGTTTCGGGACTAGACGTAGGACGGAAGGTCCGAACCAGTATAAAATCCATGGTGTGATTATTCTTATTTACATACTTTACTATCGTTACACTATAGTTTAAATTAGTCATATACTTGTCATTTGTATAATCGATCCACCATATTATAGACTTTCACCAAAGAGGATATGAAGCAATTTGAGTCATAGTGGAAAGACCCACTAAAAGTGCCCATTTTATTCTCATTAGAAGCAATAGGAGCGTAAGATCTATAGCACAGATTTATATAAGGTGGTTGTCTGGCTACATGGAATTTTGATTAGTATCCTTAGTGATAGAGACCACTTGTTTAGTAGGGAATTTTGGATGCGTTTGTAGTTAGCTTTAAGAACTTCATTAAATCTTAGCACCTCTTACCACCCATAGGCTGATGGTTAAACTGGACGGGTGAATAGAACCTAGGAAGACTTATTAAGAGCTTACAACATGGATTTTGGAGGACGTTAGTGGACATTGGGAGCAGCACTGACCTTTAGTCAAATTCACATATAATAATAGTAACCAAACGAGTATTGCTATGGCACCCTATGAAGGGTTTTATGGAAGGCCATGAAAATCACCCAATTTTTAGCAGGATGCCATAGAAAATATTTTATTTGGACCATATTTAATTCATGAGACATCGAGTAAGGTAGAATTGATTTGGCAGCAAATGAAGCCGGCATAAGATTGCTAGGAATGCTATGCGAACAAGTAAAGAAAGATGTTTGAGTTGAAGTGTGAGACATGGTGTTTATTAAAGTTTCCTAATTTAGGTACGTCGTGAGATTTGGAAATTCGGGAAAGTTGGCACTAAGATTTGTTTAGCCTTTCCTAATTCTAGAAGAATAGGAAGACTTTCTTGTTGTGAGCAACTACCAGATAAGTTGGCAGGAGTCCATGATGTTTTTCACATTTTAGACTTAAGGAAATTCCTTCATAGCATGACCCTGAGGTAGCTAGGTAACTAGGTAGTTCCATGAAAAACTAGTTAGGCTAGTCTGAGCAAAATGAGGAGAAAATCTTCCAGAAATCATGAGGACTTGTAAATTTTTCGTTGGTAAACTTTTCTCCCCAAAATTAGATTTTGGTTGCATCGCAGATTGGATGGTAGGAGATGGCTGCCACACTTTTCACTATCACCTTTGCACTCATAAAGATTTTTTTTACATGTTTAGGATATTGCATTCGTGACAGGATTGAGCCCACCTGTAGTATGTCTGCATATTTAATGACATTATACGTTTGGTTGAGTAAATGGTTATGTAGATAACATGGTTGTATAATATGGATACTCACTACACGTTATGCTATCCATCCCTTGGGGATTTCAAGGAGGATTAAATCCTTTCTAAGAGGGATAATGTAACACCCCATAAAAATTAATACAAACTAACTAACAAGAAAAGAATTAATTAATAAGTTGCTGATAAGGGTTAATAGGGAAATTTTGCAAAATTTGGAATTAGGCCATGGAAGTTATGCCATTGCATTCACGGCAATTTTCCAATCAATTTTCATATATAATGTTTTAAAAACAGCGTTGGGATGATAAAGTTATGGATGTTCAAAGTTTTCAAATTCAAAATAATTTATATGGAATTCCAACTTTATATACATAACCAATTCTTAAATTTTAAATTTAAAAAGTAACAGTAATTAGATTTGAGGGTTAAGTATACATTATAATAAAAATTAGTTTTACAAAGTAATTAGGGAATTAAGTAAATTTATCTAAAGCAATAAATTAAACTTCCTAAAATAGGCCAATCGATCGACCGCTCCTTAGGACCAATTACACTAGTGGCCTGCCACCTAGGGTAGACTGGTTGATTGTGAATACTGGTGACGGGTAGGATTTTCATGTTTTGAATGGTCTAGATTTTATCATTTTAAATCGACTTAAATACGACAGTTCTGGTGCTTTTAAACCACCATAAATAAAAACCTAGCCCCTTCACTTTTATTCACAAATTATTTTGGAAATAAGTGAACCTCTACCAGGCTCTCTCCTCAAAAAATTCATAAATTATTCTTGGGTTTCAGGTAAAATTTTTTGTATGTAAGTTATTCAATTTCTAATCCTTTTCTCCTCCGATCCCTAATTTTCTAAATCTAATTCGTATACAATTTTATTGTTGTATATTACTAAAGGAGATATCTGTAAGAGATCATAGTAGGCGTAACATCTCCAAAATAGGAAGAGCTAAGGACTTGTTACGAGCGGAAATCTAATTTTTTACCATTTTAGTAATTTTATAGTATAAATTGGATTTAATATATGCCTTTGGGGAATTTTGTTTACGAAAACATCGCACTTAAATCCCACAATTCCCCTAAAGCAAAATGTCAACTCTTAAATTAGAATCTCAATTATTCTATATAGTAAAATAATGGAATTGTGCGAACATTGCAATTTTAATGTTTTACATTCTATTCCATTTCTTATCTTTTTTTGGATTCAATTAAGGGTTTTGTAAAGAATATATTAGAAAATGGTGTGTAAGGTACGCATTCTTTTATTTGTAGTTTGACTGATTATTTTGACAATATGAATATAAATTCCAATTTTCAGTTTTATACAAAGAAGCAGAATAGTGTGTAAAGGTATTTGAATTGTAACTTCTATTAATGTTGGTTTCCCTGTTTTAATTTAAAATAAGCTTGGTACGTATATTATTTTAGGAAAATCTATTGATTAAATTGTGCATATTGGATGTATGGTATATTTGCGATATGGAATTAGGATTGTTTAAGTTTGAAGTTTTAACATTTAAATGTTAGTTTAGGACGTAATCTTTGCATGCTTAGAAATATTTTTGAACACACACACAAATATATACACAGACACACAACACATACACACATAAACACACACACACACACACATATATATATATATATATATATATGCATGTGTGTGTGTATGTAAATAGCGTATAATTATAACATATCTTTTATTTAGTTAATATGCTATTAATTATCATTAAAGCCCCCTTAGGAAAGAAGTTGATTTTAAAGGCGAAATAAGAGTTTTCTTATAAGGCCTTGATATGGAATGTGGGGAGACATGTCATGGTATGTTAAGTGGGTGTTATAGTATGTTAAGAGGGTATTGTAAATTATGATTAAATTATATGGAAATGAGGTCAGCCAAAAGCACACGGAAGTCTTCCTTGTTAATCCGGCGATTAATAGTGTGACTTTGGGGATGATGTGAGGCATCACCACTAATAAGTACCCATAATGAATGTGAGGTTAGTTCCAATTTTATGGAGTAAATTTGCCCACCTATTCTTGCTACCAGTACCTACGAATAGTTGGACTAATGTGAGACATCACAATATGGGTTATGGCTCATAAGACGTAGAGCCTGCTTTGAGGTTGAAGGTATTTAGTGGCCCAATAGGGGCTCGCCTCTTCCCTATGTAGGAGTACTAAATGGTCGGGGTTAGCGGTTAGGCACGGTAGAGGATATCTCAAGAATGACCCACTTTAGGTTTGAAGTATTTAGTGGCCTGAAGAGATTTCACACAATGTCAACTAGGTACTACCAAAGAGGTGTCCACTATGGGATAGGTAGTTAATGACGGGGACCTGCCTAAAATAAGGTACTAAATGGTCAAAAAATACTTAATTTTGGTTAAAAAGGTAGTAAGTGGCTTGGGTGCTATCTTACATTGTAAGTACTGATAGTTCTTAAGATGATGATCAGAAAAACCTTAGGACTTGTTATAAAATGTAAATACTAATTTCTTTGTCTAGATATATATGTATATGCAGGATATATATGCAGGTACTAAGAACGAAGACTGTATAGTACAGGAATTCAAGACTGACGAATTCAAGATTGAAGAAATCAAGACTGAACACTCATGAGTATTAGGAGTTCATGATTTCAACATATCAAGATAAGTAATAGAGTCAAGATTTAAGTTAGAGCTTCATAATAGCACTAAAATCTTTATTCGGATTTTAATTGTGGAATGAATCCACCTTCTCGCTTTAATAGTGGAATGGAACCTACGACCTTTTAGTGTGATGGAACCCATGACCTTCTCTAATGGAATGGAATCCACGAAATTTTCAAAATGACTTATTTTCAGATTTTTTTCAATACTATCTTTTTAAAAAGACATCTCTCTCTCGGTTTGAATATTTTAGCCTTAATTCAAAAACTATTATTAATCATATTAATTTCAGAATCATTTCTTGCTTTTAAACTATCTCCTGGTTTAATATTTTAGCTTTAATCTCAAAATATTTATATATTTAGTTTTTATTGCTTTCGTATTTCGTACGATTACTTTCCAAAGATTTTTATAATCATAAAATATATTCAAAATATTTTGCAAAGTTCTAAGATTGTTTCGACAAACTTTAGGAAGAAAATCTTTTTTAAAACAAAAATCAATTTTCATTAATACTAGGCGATGTCAACATGCCTACACCCCCCATGCTGACAGGGTAGCCGTAGGTTTTAAAATTTAAAATCTCAAAAGAAATGTCTATTTTTCATAACCTTTCACGAATGGACATGACCATTATTCTCCTATATATACCAGTAGTTATCAACGAATTTTCACTTAATATTTCTTTGTTTTCTCTCCTCTTTCTCTTCCATTCTTATTTTCAAACATTCTTAACAAAACTCTGCCAAAATCCAAAGTGAATCAAACTCGATTGTCTCTAGCTTAATTTTCTTCCACTCTCTCTCAAAGATCTTAGTGCTATTCAAAGTTGTAGGATCATTTTTGATCAAAGATGGAAAGATTAAAGTGTATCGAGTCTCTCTCTATAAAAGTGTGATTGGAAACAGTGTGATTGTGGCCCCTAAACCAATTGGGTGTGCTTGTAAGCTGTAAATCAATTAGGTGATCTTGTAGCCTGGTTAAATCAATAGAGTTTGCCCTAGACTTAGGGATAGAAGGATGTATCTCATGGCCTTGATATCGAGGTCGTAATATCGACATTATATTTGAAAAGAAATATGCACAAGAAATTGTGTGGAATTGGATGTAGGGCAAATCTGAACCAGTATAAAATTCCGGTATGTTCTTTCCTTTACTGCTTTTATTTTGCTATTTGCATCTGTGTCTGGTTCTGTGATTATCTTTATGTTTATGAATTATATCTGTTTGGGTTTAATTTGGAATGATTTCAAAAAGATTCGTAAAGTTAATTAAACACTATTTACCCCATGCTTTATTATGAATTCTGCCTTAAGATCAGTAATCTACATTTCCTACATTTGGTACCAGAGCATTGGTTTTTAAATTTATCATGATTTGAATTTTAAAAAGGTTTAAAATGGAAATTTTTGGAGATTCTGTTGACACTTGCTCAAAACCGTCCAAATCAACATTGTCTCATAAGTCTACATATTGTTACTATAGAAAATCATGTTATCTAACGAATTGGTGTGTTGTGTAGGAATAGATGTGTTATATAGCTTTTGAAGAATCAACACTTAACGGACAAATTGTGCAAATCAAGAAAAACTAATGGACACTTGATAGTGGATGTTTAAGACACATGGCTGGTAATCCGAAGTTACCGAATGACATAATTTATGAAGATGGAGGACCAGTCAACTTTGAAGACAATTGAAAAGGATATGTGATTTGCATCGGCAATGTCAGTAACTCTAAAACCCTACTGTTTTCGATGTCCTGTTAGTTTGAAATTTAAAACACAACTTTCTTAGCATAAGTCAACTATGTTACAAGACTACAAAATTAAATTTGAAAAGGATAAATGTCAAATCGAAGATAATAAATCAAATATAATCTTTAAAGGAATTAGGAAGCAAAATATTTATATTCTCAGTATGAAAATCTCAAATGATAACCTATGTCTTTTGCCTAATACAAGTGACCCTTGGATTTGGCATAAAAGATTTGGGCATTTGAATATCAAACTCTTATCTAAACTTTTATAACTTGATTTAGTAAGAGTTCTTCGTAAATGGATTTTAAAGTAGATATTATATGTGATGTTTGTCAATTAGGAAAACTTAGGAAGAGTTTATTCAAAATGAAAGATAAGATTTCAATTTCAAAACCTCTTGAGTTACTTCATTAAGATCTGTTTGGTCTATTTCAAATTTAGTCAATAAATCATAGTAAATATGTTTTTGTAATTGTAAATGATCATTCAAGATTTACGTGGACAATTTTTCTGATACATAAACGTGATGCTTTTGATTTATTCAAAACTTTTGCAAAAAGAATTCAAAATCAACTTTCTTTAAAAAATCAAAACTATTCATAGTGATCACGATGGAGAATTTGAAAATAAATTTTTTGAGAATTTCAGTAATAAAAACGGAATAACTCGTAGTTTTTCTTTTCCAAAAACTCCGCAACAAAATGGAGTGGTAGAGCGTAAAAATAGAATGATGCAAGAGTGTGCAAGAACTATGCCTTCATATAGTAAATTACCAAAAAAAATTGGGCTGAAGCTGTCGCTATAGCTTGTCACATTTTGAATAGGATTTAATTAGACCTCTAACCAATAAAACACATCACACTGTTTCAATAAGAAACCAAAGTATCTTATTTTAAAGTTTTGGGAAGTAAATGCTTTATTCCAAATACAAAGGACAATTTGGATAAATTTGATCCTAAATCCAACAAAGGAATCATTATCGGATATTCTAATGGAAGTAAAGCATAAAGCGTTTTCAATTTAAAAACTAACACCATTGAAGATATAATGCATGTATCTTTTGATGAAAATTTTAAAGATTTTGTTCAAATAGATGATGCAGATGATTTTGTTACATTAAATAATGAATCAAATGAAACAAATTTTGGAACTGTTCATCCTAATAAAAGGATCAGCCTTTTAAAAGATCATCCTATAGAAAATATACTAGGAAATATTGAATCTATTGTTAGAAATAGATAATAAATAAACAAGACGAGTAATATAGCTTTTATATCAATTATTGAACCCAAAAATCCTAAGGAAGCATCATATGATGATTCATGGATTCTTGCTATGCAAGAAGAACTGAATCAATTCACCAGAAATATATATGGGAACTTGTTTCTAGACCTAAGGACAAAACTATAAAAGAAACTAAATGGGTTTGTAAAAATAAAATGAATGAACAAGGTGAGGTCGTCGGAAATAAAGCTTGGTTAATCGTGCAAGGTTATTGTCAAGAAGAAGGAATAGACTTTGATGAAACCTTTGCATCCGTAGCAAGATTAGAAGCCATTAGAATTCTACTAGCTTTGACAAATCACGACAATTTCAAATTATTTCAAATGGATGTCAAAAGTGCCCTTTTTAAATGGTTTTGTTAAAGAAGATGTTATATTGAACAACCTCCACTTTTTGGAAAAGAAAAATTTCCAAATCTTGTTTACAAATTAAATAAAGCTTTATATGGTCTGAAACCGGCTCCTAGAGCCTTGTATGACAAAATAAGATCTTACCTATTATAATCAAAATTTGAAATTGGTAGAGTAGATAATACTCTTTTTATTAAAAGAAACAAAAATAATATCCAATTAGTACAGATTTATGTAGATCATATCATTTTCGAATAACAAACAGTAAATGAATAAAGAGTTTTCTGAACTAATGACAAAAGAGTTTTGTGATGAGTCATATGGGTGAACTTACTTTCATTTTAGGATTGCAAATAAAATAATTAGATAGTGGTATTTTCATTAGTCAAGAAAAGTATGCTAGGGATCTAGTTAGTAAGTTTGGTATGACCACTGCGAGTGGAAAACCCACTCCTATAACAACCAATGAAGCCTTGAATAAAGAAGACATGTCAAAAATTGTTAATTAAAAACTACAGGGAAATGATTGGATCGCTACTCTATATAACTGCTAGTAGGCCTGATAACATGTATAATGTCTGTCACTGTGCAAGATACCAATCTCAACCTAAAGAAACCCATTTAAAAGCTGTTAAATGTATCCTAAGATATGTTAAACATGTTGAGTCAAAGCTTCTATGAAGATTTTGATTGCTGACAACAATATAAAGGCAATCGACAAATCAAGACCTTCATATGGTTCTCTAGATTATAGATTGATTATTTGATGTTATAATAGTAATAAACTTGTTAAAATCTATCCTCAAATAGTCATGCACAAAATATAATCAATATATATATACATTTATAGTGATATACACATTTATTGTGCAACTTAACAGAAACCGGTCGACCGGTCCAAAAATGAACGGTCGACCGTTCCTGTTAAATGTGCACAATAAACGTGCACACACGCACATAACGACTATATATTTAAAATCCTGTCTACCGGTCATTTTTTGACCTGTCGACCGTTTTTAAACAGAAAGCAAGTTTTCCAAAAGACACTTCTCTTCTCCAAGAGTTGCATCTCCTACCTTTCACCAATAATCACAACTCTTAATGGCAACTGTTTCACCAAGAGTTACAACTATTTTCTTCTTATATATACTCATCTAAAATCGTTGATTAAAACAAGAATTTATATGATTATTATATGCTTTCTCTGATCTTACTTTCTAACATTCTTGCATTCTAAAAGCACTCATTTAATTAATAGCTTATTGAATCATTGAAACTATTTTATACCTTTTGATTCAATAAGCAATATACCTTCTTTAATCTTCACAAAACATCATTCATATTCTTTGAGGATAAGATTATAGGAAGGTTGTACTACTAGTGACAAATCCGTGTTTTCAAGAACACAAGTTGTCAACAACAATTGTATTTGTTTGTGTTGAAGTCCTCGTGTTGTAAGAGGCAAGTGTTGAAGTCCTCAGTGTATTAGAGGCGTGAAATCCCGTTCGGCTGTTCGGGTGTTGTAAACCTGTTCCTCCGGGTGAAGCGAGGTAGTTAATAGTGAAAATCCAGATAGGAGTCTGGAACTGGACGTAGGACGGTGCTCCGAACCAGTATAAAAATCTCTGGTGTGATTTTTCTATTTTTATTTTTGCTTTGCTACTATCATCTATTTTCCGCATTTATATTATAGTCCATATTACACGATCCGTGTATACTATATTAGCACATATAATTGTATACACACCGCACTTTCATTTGGTATCAGAGCACGGTCATCATATAACCGTAACACAGTTATTTGATATATTCTTGTAATATGGCAAATAACGCAAGTACTAGCACTCAAAACACCACTTACACAGAAGGGCAATCGACACAAAGACCTCCATTTTTCAATGGTCTTAACTACAGTTATTGGGCAACACGTATGTCATTCTTTATGCAATCAAGTAGCTATGATGCTTGGAATGCTACTCAAAGAGAAATAGTGAATCCAACAACTGATTATTCAGAATGGACTGTGGCTGAGAAAACGGCAGCAGCCGTAAATGCAAGAGCAATAAATATGTTGTTCTGTGCATTAGACCAAAATGAATATAACCGTGTTAGTATCTGCACTACTGCATATCAAATTTGGCAAACGCTAAAAATCACTCATGAAGGTACTAACAAGGTTAAACAAGCCAAAATAGCCATGCTGAAAAGTCAATTTCAAAATTTCAAAATGAAACCAAATGAAACAATCAATGACATGTATTCACGGTTTCAAACTATTCACCATGCACTTATTGGCTTAGGACAAAAATATTCTGATTTTGATGTTGTTTCAACAGTCCTACATTCTCTGACTAATGAATGGGAAGGAAAAGTATTAGCAATTGAAGAAGCTAATGACCTTTCCGTCATGAAGCAGATGAATTGATAGGAAATTTAATGTCCTATGAAGCAAATTTGCAGGCTAGAAAAGAACAGAAAGAAGAAAAGAAAAATGTAGCATTTCATGTTGAGAAAGATGAAAATGAATCAGATTCTGAAGATGAAGATTTGGCGTTCATTGCTAAAGGTTTCAAAAAATTCCTAAAATATCGAAAAGCCAGTCGCTACAATAAAAGGAAACCTGGATCAAATAAACCATCTTCATCTGCTATAGAATGTTTCAACTGCCATAAAAAGGGACACATGCAGAAGGATTGTCCAGAACAAAAGAAAAAGTCAGAAAATGACAAATTCAAATATAAGAAGGACAAATCAAAGAAACGAGCCTTCTCAGTAACATGGGATGATTCAGAGTCATCTTCATCAGAAAGTGAAAGTGATTCGGAGAATGAACAAGCTAATGTTTGCTTTATGGCAACAGAAGATGAGGTACAAATTCCTACATTTGATGAATTACTTGATATTAATGCTGAATTGATAGTCAAATATAAAGACATAAAACGTCAATTAAAAGTAGTCAAAGCAGATTTAAGTAGAGCAGAGTTTGAACGAGATATGTTAAAAGATGAGAAGAAAATATTAGAAGAAGAACTTGAAAATATTCAAGAATCATCATCTAATGTTGACTCTCAAATATCTCTTTTGAGTCAAGAAATAGAAGCTCAAAAGGAGAAAAATAATGCTCTCACTACTGAAAATCATGAACTTAAAGCAAAAGTCAAAATTCTAGACCTAGAAAAAGCTAGTTTACAAACAAAGTTTGATGACATTACTCAAAATGTTTCTAACTTTAACAAAGGTCGAGAAAATTTGACTAAAATCATTGAAAGTTCACAATCTATTTCAGATGAACAAGGTTTGGGATATAACAAACATGAAACTAAGAAACATCTTAGAAATAAAAGGAAGAAAAAAGTACAAAAAACTGAAGCTAAGAAAAATGTTAGTTTATTATATTTCAAACCAAAACCAGTTGTGAAATTTCAAAAGAGAAATGTTAAGACTATCAAAATATGGGTTCCTAAAACAAATAATAATTTAATTAGGAACAAATACATTCAGCATTTCATGAATACTGTACATTTTAATAACAATTATATATATAAAGGGGATACCGGACCCAAATGGGTTTGGACTCCTAAGACCTAACTCTTAGGACCCTATAAAAAGTGGGTACCATGAACTTAATTCTATTTTTTGCAGGTCCCACTGAAGAAAAGAGGAAAGTGGATATTGGACAGTGGTTGCTCAAAACATATGACGGGAGACAAAAGCTTATTAACAAATATTAAATACTCAGATGGTGGCTCAGTCACTTTTGGAGACAATTCAAAAGGTTATATCATCGGCAAAGGCGATGTGAGCAATTGCGGTACATCTAACTTACCTCTTATTACTAATGTCATGCTAGTTAGAAATTTAAAACACAATTTACTTAGTATTAGTCAGTTATGTGACAAGGGTTTTATAATTTCCTTTTCAAATAATAAGTGTAGTATTTTAGATAAAGACCATAATTTAGTTTTTGAAGGTTATAGAGACAGAAATATATATATTCTAAATATGAATATTAATCATAATTCAGATATGTGTCTTGTGGCTAATGACAATGATCCATGGCTATGGCACAAACGTTTCTGTCATATAAACTTCAGAACTATTGACAAGCTAGCCAAAAACAATCTAGTTAGAGGACTACCCAAAATGAGTTTTAAAGTTAACAACATTTGTGATGCATGTCAATTAGGAAAATTGACCAAATCATCGTTTAAATCCAAGAAAGTCATATCAACATTACAACCACTTGAGTTACTGCACATGGATTTATTTGGACCTACTAGAGTTCAATCAATAAATCACAGTCAATATGTGCTTGTAATTGTTGATGATTTCTCTCGTTATACATGGACAATTTTCTTAAAAAATAAAAGTGATACTTTCAATCATTTCAAGTCCTTCGTCAAAAGAATTCAAAAATCAAAAGGGATTAAAGTTAAAAATATAAGAAGTGATCATGGCGGAGAGTTTGAAAATAATGAATTTGAACATTTTTGTACAAAGAAAGGTATATATCATAATTTTTCGTTTCCCAGAACTCCACAACAGAACGGAGTAGTAGAACGAAAGAACCGAACTTTACAAGAATGTGCAAGAACATTATTGAATGGAACTACCTTACCAAAACATTTCTGGGCAGAAGCTGTCGCAACCGCCTGTTATGTTTTAAATCGTGTGTCCATAAGACCTCTTACCAAGAACACTCCTTATGAATTGTTTAACAAAAGAAAGCCCAAAATCTCATACTTCAAAGTTTTTGGTTCTAAGTGCTTTATTTTAAATACGAAAGACCAGCTTGGAAAATTCGATCCAAAAGCCGATGAAGGAATATTTGTCGGTTATTCGGAACGAAGTAAGGCCTATCGGATATTTAATAAACGAACCAAAACTATTGAAGAATCACTTCATGTATCTTTTGATGAAATCTATCAGCATCCTCACACAATATCAGATGATGACGAATCAATAGTCATTAATAATCCAATCATCTCAAATACTGATTCTGACTCAGAAGTAATTATTGAGAATGCTCCTCAAATATGTGAATTACAAACACCACCAAGAATATTAAGAGACCATCCGGCCCAAAATATAATAGGTGAAATAACATCACATGTCAGAACAAGGAGTCAACTCAATCAAATGGGTCATGTCGCTTTTCTCTCAAATATCGAACCCAAGAATCCAAAAGAAGCTGCTACAGATGATTACTGGATCATTGCCATGCAGGAAGAACTAAATCAGTTTGAGCGCAATGACGTTTGGGAACTTGTTCCAAGACCAACTGATCAGTCAGTAATTGGTACTAAATGGGTCTATAAAAATAAGGCTGACGAACAAGGAAATATCACCAAAAATAAAGCAAGATTAGTAGCACAAGGATACAATCAAGAAGAAGGTATCGATTATGAAGAAACTTTTGCACCAGTTGCTCGACTAGAAGCTATTAGAATTCTATTATCTTTTGCTTGTCATCATAATTTCAAACTTTATCAGATGGATGTCAAAAGTGCTTTTCTCAATGGATTTATCAAAGAGAATGTCTATGTCGAACAACCTCCGTTGTTCGTACATGAAAAATATCCTGACCATGTGTTCAAACTTAAGAAAGCTCTGTATGGTTTAAAACAAGCACCTCGTGCTTGGTATGAACGATTACGTAGCTATCTTATTAATTCATGTTTTGAAATAGGCAAAGTCGATCAAACTTTGTTTATTAAACATTCTCGAAAAGATATTCTGGTTATCCAAATATATGTAGACGATATAATCTTTGGTTCAACAAACGATAAACTCTGCAAGGAATTTGCAAGTATTATGACCAAAGAATTTGAAATGTCTCATATGGGAGAACTATCTTATTTTCTTGGACTTCAAATCAAACAACTTTCAAACAGTATTTTTATCAATCAAGAAAAATACTGTGAAAATCTTATCAAACGCTTCGGATTACAAAATACATCTGGTAAACCAACTCCTATGAGTACAACTACACATCTTGAAAAAGATGAAAATAGTAAGAATGTTGACCAGAAATTATATCGAAGCATGATTGGTTCTCTTCTTTATCTTACAGCTAGTCGTCCAGATATATTAATGAGTGTTTGTTTATGTGCTCGTTTTCAAGCCGATCCAAAGGAATCACATTTACGAGCAGTGAAACGTATAATTCGTTATCTTAATAATACCAAAGATTTTGGTCTTTTCTATCCAAAAGAATGTCCATTTGAATTAGTATCATATAGTGATGCTGATTTTGGTGGCTCACGAACGGATAGAAAAAGTACAAGTGGTACGTGCCATTTTATTGGAAAATCACTTGTCTCTTGGTTTAGTAAGAAACAGAATTGTGTTTCACTATCAACATGTGAAGCTGAATATATATCAGCGGCTCTTGCTTGTACTCAAGTACTATATATGCAACAAACACTTCAAGATTTTGATATTCATTTATCAAATTCTATTATATACTGTGATAACACAAGTGCTATAAATCTTTCTAAAAATCCAGTGAATCACTCTCGAACTAAACACATTGATATCCGTCATCATTTCCTTAGAGATAATATTGAAAAAGGAAATATATGTCTTAAGTATGTTCATACTGACAATCAATTAGCCGATATTTTCACTAAGCCTTTACTTGAATCTAGTTTTATTAAACTACGAAGAGAGCTTGGCTTAGTATCTCGAAAAGATCTAGAATAGAACAAATTATTTACATTCTTAAGCTATATTTTTTTTCCATAACAATTTTAAAAATCAGAACTATAACCATCTCTACCTATTTTTAAACAAATATTTTAAAACTTTGGTTATGTTTACGGCCAATTCTTTTTATCAAATTCAAACCACAAGCTCTTAACAAACCTTTTTTTTTTATATAAACTTTTGAAACTACCTCTTTAATCATTCATTTCTTTTCTGAAAATTATATTCATCATACACAAGCTATCATGGCTCATATTTGTGACAAATGCGCACAAGAACCTCATATTTCAATCACAAGCTCGGATTCGGAGGAGAATTACTCTCCGATTACACCGAAACAGAAACCGGAGTGCTATCACCATTGTTCTCGCACTCCTGGTCATACGCCATCATCTAAACGTGTAAAGAAAGCACTATTTTGCTCTCCGCGCACGAAGGCACAAATCGATGAGATACATCACTACCAAAAGCATCAAATCGACCTACAGAGACAATTGCATTATGGACAAAACCAACTCTATCATGAACAACAACGTACGTCGGCACGTTTATCCGTCTTAGAAAGAATGGCATCGTTCTTCTGCGGATCAAACAAGCACGATGTTCATGAACCAATGCCATGCAGGCCATCGACTTCAACGACTCCAAACTCTTGGGATAGAAATTATAACGAGAATGAAGGAGCTCGAAATAAGTGGAGTCCAAGGGCTAAACGCATTGAAGACAACAAAAATTCTAATGACAACTCTCCTTCTCATTAGAATTTCATAATGTATATTGTTTTGTTTTCATATATATTTCTTGTAATATCATATATTCTGTAATAATAATATAATATAAAATATATGCAATCGATTTTTTTTTCAAAAATTTTGCGAAAACAATCAGTTTTCAACACAGAGCAAAACCGGTCGACCACCGTAATTTCTACCGGTCGACCAAAAAAGCTCTCGGGTTGAAAACGGTCGACCGGTAAAAATTAGGCGGTCGACCGGTCGAGCATTTTACAGTTTTTTTTTTATACACGTATATATTTTTACCCTACACTCATTTCTTTCTACTTCCTAACTGAAAGCTTTCCCAATTCCCAAACCCTAGTTCATATTTCTCAAGCTCCAAAACTCTCAAATCCTCATAAATGGCTCCACCACAAAAGAAATCAAAGAAAAGAGCATCTTCAGAATCTTCATCTCTAACTCTCTCTGCCAGAAAGTGGCTTGAAACTCTAGTTGTCGTAACTCGATGGAATCAAATGACAAATTATAAGTTCCATCCGGGCTCATTCATCAAATTCGAAGACTTCACTTCATACGGTATTCGTCGTTTAGCAAACAATTCCAATATTTCTCCTCTAATAGATTTTTCAGATAATAGCGTAGAAATTAATCACTTAATGATTAAATTATTCTACGCAAATATGAATTTAGAAGAATATACACCGGATAATCCAAATGGAGTTATTTGGTCGGTAGTTTGCGGCAAACGAATTTATCTTACTCATGATAGAATAGCTTCTATTCTTGGAATACCAAATCGAGGTGAAGAATTTTCATCGACATTTTGTGAAGTATTCACCCGAAATAGCACTAGCCATAAGTTTATAGAAGATAATAGTGACGGCACCAAATCGATTGGGCTACGACCGACAGCAAGGCTATTACATCGTGTCTTGATGCACTCTCTATTTCCTCGATTAGGAAATTATGATGCCGTCTACAAGGAAAATTTCAAGGCTCTTTATGCTATATACGGGGAAATCGAAATCAACTGGGCTCACATGATTTTCGATGAAATTTTAAAAGTGAATAACTCCACTCGACCTCATTTCTTCTATAATGAGTATATTATGCGCATATTGCTAGCATGTGGAGTAACAGCCCCTGATTCAGCAACATCTACACCAAAATGCATTGACTCCACTACCATCAAGCGCATGAAACTTCCTCCTCCCTATGTTCAGATTATGCCATTCGAACAATGGCAACAACGAGGTACACAAGCACAACAAGCTCCATCTTCCCGACCTCATTCCGGAGAAGTTAGGTTGTTGAAATCTAAGTCGTCTACAAGAGAATCTCTTGAAACCATCGCTCGTAATCAATTCTTACTTGAAGCGAGACTCAAACGTATGGATTCAAAAATTGACAAACGATTCAACAAGGTCAAGTCTTTCTTCAGTGCTATATGGGATGCTATATCATGTAGCACATTTGTATCTACCCAACATCAAGACCCCGGAAAGCGTCCGGCTCCTCCCACTTTCACTTGGTCAACATCCGAGGAATCTGCTGGTACAAGCGGACAAGGTCATGGAGAGACGTCTAGAGGTGATGACGATGACGATGATGACGATGATGATGATGAAGATGATGAGGAGGAGATTCAGTCGGACTAAAGCTAGTTTGTTTATTTTTTTAAGTTCTTTAAAAACATCTGTGACACTTGTACTAATTAGTGTCCATCTTATTGAACTATGGCATGTATGGTAGTTTTCAAAACATCTTATGTTTAATATGTATTATGCATTGTTCTTTTTTAGTTCATATTCTTTTTTGTTTACTCCTTTTTGTCGATGACAAAGGGGGAGAAAGGTGCTAATAATTGTTTGCAGAGAGAAAGGTGCTAATAATTGTCTGCAGGAAATCACATATTCAGGGGGAGATTCAATACTTTAGCTATATATTGTCATCAATCAAAAAGGGGGAGAAGTAAAGGTTCTAATAATTGTTTGCAGAGAGAAAGGTGCTAATAATTGTCTGCAGGAAATCACATATTCAGGGGGAGATTCAATACTTTAGCTATATATTGTCATCAATCAAAAAGGGGGAGAATGTTGAGTCAAAGCTTCTATGAAGATTTTGATTGCTGACAACAATATAAAGGCAATCGACAAATCAAGACCTTCATATGGTTCTCTAGATTATAGATTGATTATTTGATGTTATAATAGTAATAAACTTGTTAAAATCTATCCTCAAATAGTCATGCACAAAATATAATCAATATATATATACATTTATAGTGATATACACATTTATTGTGCAACTTAACAGAAACCGGTCGACCGGTCCAAAAATGAACGGTCGACCGTTCCTGTTAAATGTGCACAATAAACGTGCACACACGCACATAACGACTATATATTTAAAATCCTGTCTACCGGTCATTTTTTGACCTGTCGACCGTTTTTAAACAGAAAGCAAGTTTTCCAAAAGACACTTCTCTTCTCCAAGAGTTGCATCTCCTACCTTTCACCAATAATCACAACTCTTAATGGCAACTGTTTCACCAAGAGTTACAACTATTTTCTTCTTATATATACTCATCTAAAATCGTTGATTAAAACAAGAATTTATATGATTATTATATGCTTTCTCTGATCTTACTTTCTAACATTCTTGCATTCTAAAAGCACTCATTTAATTAATAGCTTATTGAATCATTGAAACTATTTTATACCTTTTGATTCAATAAGCAATATACCTTCTTTAATCTTCACAAAACATCATTCATATTCTTTGAGGATAAGATTATAGGAAGGTTGTACTACTAGTGACAAATCCGTGTTTTCAAGAACACAAGTTGTCAACAACAATTGTATTTGTTTGTGTTGAAGTCCTCGTGTTGTAAGAGGCAAGTGTTGAAGTCCTCAGTGTATTAGAGGCGTGAAATCCCGTTCGGCTGTTCGGGTATTGTAAACCTGTTCCTCCGGGTGAAGCGAGGTAGTTAATAGTGAAAATCCAGATAGGAGTCTGGGACTGGACGTAGGACGGTGCTCCGAACCAGTATAAAAATCTCTGGTGTGATTTTTCTGTTTTTATTTTTGCTTTGCTACTATCATCTATTTTCCGCATTTATATTATAGTCCATATTACACGATCCGTGTATACTATATTAGCACATATAATTGTATACACACCGCACTTTCAAAACACACTTTAGACTATGGCATATTTTTCATAAAAATGATTCGTTCGATTTAATCTCATATTGTGATGCTGACTATGCTGGTTGTAAATCAGACCGAAAAAGTATAATTTAAACTTGTCACTTTCTAGGACATTCTCTGGTTTCTTGATTTAGTACAAAAACAGAATACTATCTCACTATCAACAACTGAAGCAGAATGTATCTCTGCTTCTTTGACTTTTTCTCAAATTATCTATATGCAATAGACCCTAAAGGATTTTGGATTAAATATTTCAAAATCACCAATTTATTATGACAATACAAGTGCAATAAATTTATCCAAAAATCCTACTCAACATGCCAGAACCAAAAATATTGATATCAGACATCATTTTCTTAGAGATAATATAAGTAAGGAGATCATTTCTCTTGAATTTATCAACATTGAGAATCACATAGCTAATATTCTGACCAAACCCTTGAATCAATCAACCATTACTAAATTAAGAAGAGAACTAGGTATTCGTTCTATAACTGAGGTATAGAATGTAGATATAGTAACATATATATATATATATATATTTAAATAAATAGAGAAAAAACAAAATTGTTAAATTTTTAAAAGGATGTCAACATGCCCCTACCCTCATGTCGACATAAAAACGATCGGATTCGAAATTTTCATTTTTTCTCTAAAATCAGTTTGGTGGTTATATAACCATAATATTTCGAATTATTCTGTCTTCTAGCTTCATTTTCTCTGTAATAAACTTTTGAAAATACAAAGTAATGGCCTTCTCTTCTAAATCAAACAAAATGTGACCATTTCCTTCCCTTCTCCTAATTCTTGTCCATTCCAACATACTATATTGGCTCGAGTATTGAAGATCTCATAAATTATGAAGGGTTAACTGCAAATGCTAACTGAATTGCAAGTCATGCCAGTAAGGATGGCAAAGGAAGAAGAGAAACAAAGTAAAATTCTTAGAAATTTGCAAAAATTTCTAATGGATAATCATGCAGACCCTATTGTGATTGAAGATGATTCCTCTACATACGTATTCATAATCCATTAGTGGACGATGAAGAAGAAGAAAATGAGGAAGAAGCGCAATGGATGAGGAGGATAATGTTGTTTGCGTATCTGTTTTGACAAAAATGGTAATTTGATCAAACAACATGGAAAATTTTGTCCCTATTACCCTAGTTGTTCGATTCACAAGTCACCAATTGTCAAGGAGTCTCGTTAGATTGTTATTATATTAATGTTTTTATATTTTGTGTACTTGTATATATTTGTGTCTATGTTTCACATATATCTATAATGTAACATCATATATAACAAAATTAGATTTATGTATCGCTTATTATAATTCGTTATTTGCATTAAGTTCCATAGTATTAATTTAAGGGAGAATTATGTAGTTTAGGCTTAGTTTTTGTTGGTGACAAAGTGGGGGAAATATAAATTAGGATAGTTAGGCTGTTAGTTAGATTTAGATTAAGGGGGAATTAGTAGTTTAAGTGGGAGTCAGAGTAGAATCAGAGCTTGGTAGAGTATATTTTATAAAAATAAGTTGTCATCATCAAAAATGTGGAGATTCTTAGTTCCTGATATGATGGTTTTGATTGCAAAAATCCCAGGACTTGTTATAAAATATAAATACTAATATCTTTATCTAGATATATATGTATATGCAGGTTATTTATTTATATTTATATATATATATATGCAAGTGTGGAGAATGAAGAATCTAAAGTATAGAGATTCAAAACTGAAGACTCACTAGTATCAAGATTTCAAGATAAGTAATGTAGTTTAGATTTATGTTAAAACTTCATAATAGCACTAAAATCTTTGGTCGAATTTTAATTGTGGAATAGAATCCACCTTCTCGCTTCAATAGTTGGATGGAACTCACGACCTTCTCTAGTGGAATGGAATCCACGTAATCTTCAAAATGACTTACTTTTAGATTTTTTAAAACTATCTTTTTAAAAAGACACCTCTCCCGGTTTAAATATTTTAGACTCAATTCAAAAACCATTTTTAATCATATTAATTTCAAAATCATTTCTCGCTTTTAAAATAACTCTTGGTTTAATGTTTTAACTTTAATTTGAAAATATTTATATAGTTTTTGTTACATTCATATTTCGTAAGATCACGTTCCAAAGGTTTTTATAATCATAAAGTATATTCAAAATAGTTTACAAAGTTCTAAGATTGTTTCGAAAAACTTTGAAAAGAAAATCTCTTTTAAAACAAAAATAAATTTTCAAAAAATACTTGGGGATGTTGACATGCCTATACACCCCATGTCGACATGGCAGACGTAGATTTTAAAATTCAAATTTTCAAAAGAAGTGTCTGTTGGTCATAACCTTTCACCAATGGACATGACCGTTATTCTCCTATATATACCAGTAGTATTCAATGTAATTTTACTTAAGATTCTTTATTTTCTCTCCTCTTTCTCTTCCATTCTTATTTTCAAACATTCTTAAGAAAACTGTGCCAAAATCCTATGTGAATCAAACTCGATCATCTCAAGTTTGATTCTCTTCCACTCTCTCAAAGATCTCAGTGCCATTCAAAGTTGTAGGATCATTTGTGATCAAAGATGGAAAGATCAAAGCATATCGAGTCTCTCTATAAAAGTATGTTTGGAAACGGTGTGACTATGGCCCGTAAATCAATTGGGTGTGCTTGTAACCCGTAAATCAATTAGGTGATCTTGTAGCCTGGTTAAATCAATAGAGTTTGCCCTAGACTTAGGGACAAAAGAGTGTATCTCATGGCCCTGAAATCGAGGTTGTAATATCGACATTATATTTGAAAATAAATCTAAAATTGTGTGGGACTAGATGTAGGGTAACTCCAAACTAGTATAAAGTTCCTACGTATTATTTCCTTTACTGCTTTTATTTACTATTTACATCTATGTACGGTTTAGTAATTTTCTCTGGGTTTGAGAATTGCATCTGTTTGGGTTTAATTTGAAAATATTTCACAAAATTAATTAAACACTATTCACCTTCCCTCTATTATTAATTCTGCCTTAAGATCCGTAATCCGCATTTCCTACAAGGACATTATTGATGATATATACATGTTATGGGGTTTAAAGAGTAATGGTTATAGAATTGGACTTGGAAAGCCTTAGGGCTTATAATTGGAATACTTACAATATAGTTAGGATACATAAGAGATATTCTTATTTAAATCATACTACCCAAGTACTATTATAAAAAGGCTTGAAATTTTTATTCAACAGACATTGCTTTTCTGACTCCCTACTCATTACAGCACAACTTAAAGATGATGAATTTTTTTAGAGATGGTGGTGGAGATGTAGACTTGTGGCATCTATGTTATGATGTGCCTTTTGAAACTATTATGTAATTTGAAACACCGCACTGTAAATAATTGGAGATGTTATATTGGATTATGACGTATGTTTTTGACATTTGAATTTTTAAATAAAATGTACTATTTTGATATTATATTTTGTCCTTCCACTTTGACATTTTGAATGTATAGATAGACAGCTCTATGTACTATTCTTTTTATCAAGTTTACCAAAGTATAGATAAGAAGGGTCTAAGGTTCAATGGTCCTTTTTTGGGTCGATAATTAGGCGTGATTCACGGCGGGTTTCTGCAGTTAGGGCTTGGTCAATTGGCTTCGTAAACGGTGGAGAAATATTCATTTTTCGACTTGATAACAATAGTGTCCCAATTCCTTAAGCGAATGACTACCATGGACTTGCATTTACGGTTGGGGCTTTATCTAGTAGCTTCAGAAAAGATGGGGCGATGACGGGTTTGGGGCTTAATCTCAATAGCAACGTAGACTGTCAAGCAACCGACTTGCATAAAATTGTGCTTACGGGTTAGGATTCAATCAAATAGCTTTGAAATGGATGGGCAATGTCAAATTTTTGTTTTGATCCCAATAATGTCGTAGATTGTTAGGCGAATGACTAGCATGTACTTGACCTCAATAGTCACGTATGTTCTTTAGTGGGTTAGGACATAGGTTCAATTGTATCACAGTCATTTTCAACATATGAGCTGAGACGTTGGGCTTGGTTGATTGCATACATTTCGACGAAGGTGAGTTAGGGCTCGGGCTTAATCGTATCATAGTCATTTTTGGCATACGAGCTTGAGAATTTGTGTTCGATCATATGCATATGTTTAGGCAACGTCGAGTTGCGACTTTGGGCATAATTAAGTTGTAGTATTTTTGACATAAATGTTGAGACCTTATTCTAAATAGTATGATTATAATTATGCCATTATATATTTTATTGTGACCTTAGCACATGATATCACTATAGTATCGTATCATGCTTAGTTGAATTGTTGGATGCATGTGACACATGTTAATGCATGCTTTTCGAGCATAACTATTGTTTTACTAGCTTATTTGTATTATACACTTATCTGATGCATTTCACTCACTGGACATATATCTTAACCCATCTATCAATTTCTTCTTTTAATTATACTATGATTAGTCGATAGAGAGGGCAAGTGGTGGCTTGGAGGCATGATGGTACAACGAAGACATGCATTTATTTATTTGTTAGCTATATACTATTTATTTTATAATTTCCTAAATACTCAGACTCCTAATTTATTTTTGTGTTTGAGGATATTTTGTGACTAAAGGTGTAACAGCCCTAGTTTTAGATATTTATTTTATTATTAATTATTTAGTTTCAAAGTATATTTTTTATAAATTGTGTCTAAAGATATAGTTTAATTATTTAATTTGAAGATATATTTTATAAAATTGCATATGTCAATAAAATCTAATAATAACTGTGAAATTTTAAGCTAAGTTGAACAGTTGAATTTCGCGTTCAAAAGACGCGTCAATTATAGGGTATAAGTGACGTAATAAAACGTGTGTTTTTAAAATGTTATTTTTATGAAATTTTTTTTTTTTTTTTTTTGATGTTTTGGACTGCGTCTGTTTAGCGTAGTGTAAAAATCATGTTTTCGTAAAATTTTGGAGAAAAATATCAGTCAGAGATTTTATAACAAACGTTACGTTGCATTAACTGACAGTCTGATTTTAAATAAATTTGTATACGTTTTTCTAAGCTTTGCATAAATTCTTGCCATTCCATTTATTGTTTTCAAACTAAAATCAAATAAATAAAATGAAGTAAAAACTTAACATGGAAGTAACGTGTGAGACAAAAATCCAAGGAGAAATTTGTGCATGCCTAAATTGATACGATACATATCAACTCTTTCGTTCATCCTCTGATGTATACTTACCTTTATTTCTTCCCATATCAACGTATGCCTTAATTAAACCTTTTGTAAATCAAAACTGAATTGAATATGAGTTTGCCTTTCCTTTTCTCAGAAATAAAATCATGCATTGATAACTTCCCTTGTTTATTTCTTCAATCACGTTTAAGCATTTATTCAAAGAGAAAACTGAAGCAAATCTCTCGGCCTTCCAGTAAATTCAAAAACTTATAATTTTTGCAAACTGAACTAAAAAAAAAAAGAACATAAAGTTACGTACAAACTTTATATCCAGGCTTATATCACGCAACTTTTCATTTTGTACGTTTCTTTTTAAAAAGTTTTGCATTAAGTCTGGCCAGTTTGTTTATTAAATCAAACATAGGAGAATCAAAGCATGCTGAAATCACGCATGCATATTTACATATTTTCAAACTTTATATGTTGTGTAACTGCCTAAATCTTATATCACGTAAACATATTTATAACTTTTGTAACTGAAAGCTTTAAATCTCTACAGCTTCCTCTTTTTCCCCTGTGTTTTTGCCTATGATCTAGTATGGTATCTGCGAACGTCCAAATACATTTGTAAACATATTTAATACAAATCAAAATTTATGTAAATATAAATGAATCATCACACACGTATTCATATTTATATATATAAAACTGATACTTTAAACCATTTAAGCTGCTTGCCCTTTTCTCCCCATTTGTCCATTTGATTCCGCCTCAAACAAATCCTTTTATCTGCAAATCATCAATCTAAAATCACGCCTACATTAAATAGTATAAGATTTTGAAATCAAAGCTTCTCATAAAAATTACAGTTATCGCATGCATTAAATCTAGATTTCAATTGGCAGTTTTAAATCACGCATTCATACTTAACCTTGCCTATCTTTTCAACTTCTCAATTCCCATGTATATCTCTCTATTTCACCTTTATTGTGCAATAAATAAATAAATAAATAAATAAAATTTTCCGTTCCTAATCACACATATAATTCAAGCAAAGTATCCTGGAAGGAAATTACACAGTCCATATTCATCAAATCTGGAAATTTATAAGGCACGCATGCTTTTGAAAAAAAATTCTTATAACGTGCAAACATTTATATTTGGAAGATATATCACGCATGCATTAAAACTGGAAATGAATCACGCAACCTACAGTTAAAACAAATCTATATGTATTTGCTTGAATCACTAGTTGTATCAGCACCTCTGCCGTTTCTTAAGACCAAGGGAATATTGCATTGTATCACTATTTGCCGTTTGTTTGCCTATAAATCAATGTATAAACTAAATCACGTATAAGCATTTATCATATAGAAACTGATGTTTTCATTCCCATTTATCTCTCCTTTAATTCATACGAAGATTTAAAGCAAATATTTACCAAATCAATGCTTGAAATGTGAACGTATTCCCTGACATCTTGTATAATTGATAACTATTGATTTATCTCCTCTGATTTAGCTCGTCAGTTATATTCAAAGCCCTATATATTTATCCCATTGCTTTAATCACGTGAGTAAACAATTAACATAAGAAACTGATGCATTCAATCAATTGTGTATAACTGGCAGCAGATTTGATTTCTCTTCCTCTTAATATTGAAACCTTTATTTCTTTGAAACTGAAAGGAGAAATCACGCATATATGCAAAACGTTCAGATTTCAAAGCAATGCTCCGTTTCTATTCTTGCCATTTTCCCCATAAATCTCTGCAACTACTTCAAAGCATGTTTGCTTTAACCATGCAACTGTTTAATTGGAACATATTGTGAAATCAAAATATATTCATAATGAGCAGTTTAAAATCACACATATCATCTGGAAAGAAAAAAATATAAATCAAGCACCCTTCAAATGCGCATCAGTTCAAATTTATGTGCCTTGCCGTTTTATCATTTAATCACACATCACATAAATTTGAAGTTATAACAATGTATACCTGCCAAGATACCAGTTCTCTGGTATGAGCTCAAATCACGCAGGAAATTAATCTGGCATTAAATTATCATCAAGCTTTATACGTTGTGAAACTCTTGGCTTCCCCTGTATATTTCGAAGATTTATCCTTTTGCAAACTGATCAGTAAACCACGCTCATAACGTTCTAACAGAGGAGTGGTAGGAGAGATCAACGCTTACATTAATACTCGTACGTTTCATATCTGACTATTTCGCAAAATCCATCTATATATACTTTGCTTTATCTTCTTTAGTTTCATTCTCTCTTGTCTGTTCTTCTCGGGCTCGAACTCTTATCAGGTAAATGGTCTATGTCATTTTCTTTTCTTTGTTCAGATATTTCCTCTTCCTCGAAAATTTTGTTTTATCTCTGCCTTGCTCGGCCACACTACCATTTATCCACTTTGTTTTCTCTAAGAATCTTATCATATGCCTTGAACAACATATGGATCTGGGTTTATAGAGTTTTCTTTTTTTTTCTTTTTTTTTAGTATACATAATTAAGTCAGAGGTACTAACTTTATAGAACTGAGAGGTTACTTTGAAAAAATTTTTACATATGTAAAACCAAGTTCTATCAAACATCTCATTAACCTGAGTTTTCTTTTGATTTCAAAATCATGGGTTCGACTAGGGGTATAATAAGGAATTTGCTCATTTTTCTCCTTTCAGACAAACTGTATTTGTAAACTTAGACCAGGTTTGGGTTCTAGTTTGGGTAAGTCATTGCAAAAGAGGATAGAAGAAGAAAAGAGCATAGAGGCATATATGAGTGAATTAAGAAAAACGTAGTTGAGTGGTAGTCTGCATTTATAAAATTCATAGGCTGTGCATATCTGTGTATCACACGGTGCACGAATGGATCAGTAAAAACTTGCTTTGGATATGATGACCAAGCCTTGTGAGTGAATTCATCTAACCTGAGTGTTTAGTAAAAGGCTGGAGTTTGGGGATGCTAGTAATAGTTGAAGATAGGATGAGGTGTGTCTGTACAGTTTTTAAGCCTGGAAAGTTTAGATTGAAGATGGATGAAGTCATAAAGCAATGATGCAAATTAAGTTTAAAATGTAAGATAGTAGCTGGATTTGAAAAAGTGACTCTAAGTTTGAGGAAAATTTAAGCAACAACATTTTCATAATACATAGGAATGCAAGTGTGCACGTGTAAAATGTATATATCACGGCCATAAAGCAAAAGAAGTGTGCACGTGTATGCGTATTCAACATTTTGCCGTTTTTGTTTTAGGAAATTTTGTCGTAATTTTTGTGTTAGCACGGTTCACGTTTGGGGTATATTTTGGTCTATTTACACGGTGGAGTGGTCGAGCAAATCAAACCAATTCTCTTCCTATTTTAATTTTTCCTTGACCGTAAATTCTAAAGTCGCGTATTCAATATTTTGAATCCTGTTATAGATTTGAATCTAGGCGACATCCGAAGAATTTTGATCGTTACTCTCTGTCGTTCTTTTTCCGGTGAAATTGTCGTTTTGAAATTCAAATTTTCTGCAGCTTTCAGGTGAGTATTTCTCACCAGACATACGTATTTATATTTTAGTAAATTATTGCAAGTGTATGTGTAAAATTGTATTTCACTATTATCTGTCTGTAGTGTAATATAGAATGACGGACCCCAATTAAATTGACACCTCATCAGTTATTATCTGTTGTATTATATTCTGCAGTTATATTATATTATTGTTTATTTACTGCTTAAATCCCCACTGCAAGTTCCCTGTTATATATATATTGTTATAGGCTGAAATGATAGGCCTAAATAATTATTACTGTTCACTTGTTTGTTAACTGCTGTAAAATTTACTTGGGATTGCGGGTTTGAAATGATAGAACCCGGGGTTTTATAAATTACGGGTTGAAATGATATAAATCCGTATCACTTGACCTAGGCTAGAAAACTATATACAGGCCCGTGGTTCTTATAATATTTTCTGAAATATTTAAAAAAATTATTTTGGAAGTTAAATATTTGGGTTAATATTTTTAAAAAGCTTTTATTTGATTTTTGAACAAATATTAAATGTAATAAATAAATAAATATTTGAGTAAAACTTTGGAATATAACTTATGTTGGAAATCCTGAATTTTGAAAGAATAAGATTTCAATTAATAAATAAATAGATAAATAAGTTATATTTGGAAATATTTATTAAGTTAAACAATCTATTACAGCATTTAAATGCTGTCTTTTGAAATTAGACTAGTTTTACCCGCAACCTTAGGTAGCATTTCCTAAGTGCTATGGAATCTAGAATTTGATTGCTCTAAAATTTATGGAATTTGATAAATTTTATTTTACCTTAAGTTTTGGAAAAACTTAAGACATAATATTTATAACTGTATTTTCCTAAATAAATTAAAGATAAATATTCTGGTATTAAGTAAATTTTGGGAAAAATTTAATGGTTAAAATTTGGAGTTTTATTTATGGAAATTATGGGAATATTCAAGACTAAAAATATAAAACATTGATTTGTGAAAGAATAAATCCCAAACTAAGTTTTGAATAGTAAATACTCCAATTGGATATATATAAAAATTGAAATGGTTTTGGGAACATAAAGGGATATTTAAATTTTGGTTAAACTTTAAATAAAGAAATATATTTGTGAAGCTATGTAAATTATCTTCTTTACAAAGTAACCATAAAGTTAACCCATTTATATATATACCGTTGAATGTCCAAACCATTGTGTTTGGGAGTTATGGATTTAAGTAAAGTTTCCAAAACATTATCCTTTGAAGATATAATTCAAATATTTGGTCTCCAGATATTATAAACAGTATGGTTTTGGAAAGAATTATATTTGAATATAACGATATCCTATTGTTTTGGGTTTTAAAATGATATCGTATCTATAGTTTTGAAATGGAAATGTTTATTCTGATTTAAAGTATAAACTGTTTTTAAATAACCACGGGTTATAATAACGAAGGGTTGGCAAAGAGACCGGGATCGGATATGGACATACTCTCTGTCGATACCGAAAACCACTTTGACTAACCGTGTACGCGGTGGAGATTCCAGAATGAAGTAGGTTGGTGGTGACGGTTTCTTGAAAGGTATATACGTGGACCCGACTCCCGTGAGTTGGCATAAGGTAGCTAAAACAGGAGCGATTCTCGGATTAATGAGGTAGCTCCTCTGATCGAACGCACTTCTTCGTATACCATTCTATTGCTTATGTGATTGTTTGGGTGCACCCTTTGATTTGGGAGTGTTGTTCGAGGTGGGCGGTTGCTGCGGCTTCGCGTTACCACCGGTCCGGATAGCAATTGGTATATCTACCCTGGCATTGCCTAGTTGTGCCGTGTCACCTACCATATCGAGCCTTGTACGAGTTTGGTTTTCTCCCGTAGCCCGTGTGGTATCCTCTAGTTGCTTCCCGAGTAGGAGGAGCTATGATATTGGATGGACTACTGGGACTATTACGTGTTAAGGGCTATATGGGTAACCCCTTAATGCTAAGAAAAAAGTATGTTTATTTTATAAATAGACACTATTATAATAGCGCAATATATTACATAGTAAATAGTTTGACGGATCCTTAGAGGATGGGCGGTCCCAAGCATCCTTTAAGTTACTTGCTCTATATTACAGTACACTTGATTTAGCTTACATTATATAAGTATGTATGTCCTGACTCGAGTGTTTTGTTTTATTGTATGCTCGGGTCAGCCTGAGTTGCAGCTTCAGTTTCTTCTCCGTAGCTAGGACACTCAATAGATCATTCGTGCTATTGGAAGTTGTTTCAGCCTTTATCCTTTCTGGAATTCAAGACTTTGAAGACTCTCTATCTGTGTATGTTAAAATTTGTATTGAGGATTATAGACAATGTAAGTTCTGTTTTGTAAAGATGTATCAGTGGCTTCATGAACCACTAAATTTTTAATTTCCGCTGCGAGATTCTGATATCTGTGTATGTGATTCTGCGATTTATTTACTGTATATTCCGAGTTTTGCCAAATTTATTCTACAATCTATTATTTTGAACTATTCCAGCTCGACATGTTCTATTATTGTCGAATTCGAATGGTACAAAATAGTGGGTCGTTACAGCTGGTATCAGAGCTTTGGCTCTAGGCAAACTTAGAATGTATGGTAAATTGATTTATAGAATCACCTTCGTTCGAGCTTGAACCTCTTCCTTTTCGAATTTGGAACATTCCCTGTGGTTCCAAAGTTCATCCGTGTCCCTCACTTTCATCTACTTTAGATTCTGGAGTGTCCCATAACTCCACTTCGGATGATCTTTATAGTAAATTGGCGGTCTCGCCATTATTCTAATAAAGGGGCGAAACTCCTTTACCATTAACATTGATTCACCAGAGATTTATATTTATCCTCGGTTTATATGCCAGTATCTTTGGTTATTCCGAACTCTATCTCTTCGGATCAAATATAGATTTACCCAATCATATCGATCCGACTCTTCAAGTCACGGTTGACCAGATCAAGGTTGTCCGCGATTTATATAGACTTACCCAGTTCCTTATTCTGTTATTTAATCATCGGACCTTCTGATTTTAACTAGCTTGGATTCTATTTGATTTGAGTTCATCAAATTTGAATTTCTATCCTTGTTTTGGAAATTTACTCCTATATTTGAAAGGAAATCTAAAATATATATAAGTATAAATTTTCAGAAATTTTAATATTTAATTTAACTAGTGTCAGGAGATAATAGTTTGATTTTATTTGTGGTTTTGTAAACCATGTGTTTGTCTAAATAATTGAATATAAACAATGGTTATAAATTAATTTAGAAACAGAAATGAATATAAAACAAGAACTTGAGAATTCAATTTCTGATGGTTTCAAACTTTGGGATTAAAATTTTAAAAGTATATATTATTTAAAGTATTTTCAAAATAGAAGTTTGTTTCCCAAAGAATTTTAAAAATTTAGTGCTCTTCTCTTTGTCGCTGGAAAATAATTTCGGTGATGACTACAACATCATCGACATTCATTTTCGAGTTTCGAAGTGAAAGCCCATTCTGTAGTCTGGCTACAGTATTACCTTGAGATTTTATTTGATTTGAAATTTCTAAAGTATGACTTAATATATATATATATAGATATATAATTTAAATTTGATTGACATATTATGAATATATACTTATTTATCTGTAAATGGTTTGAGGGGAATCAGAAATTTAATTCTTAAAATTTTATCTTAGGAAATTTCAATAAATGGAAAATAAAATTCTGAATAAGAAATTCCAACTGGAAATAATTAAATTTGGAAGTTTTAGTTGTATAATACTCAATTTCATTTCAATATAACTTACCTTGATTTTTAAAAGTTAAAAATGAATTTGGAAAATATACAATATAAAAAGGATTTTATAACTAAAATTCGAGTGTATAACATTTATTATAACCACTCAAATTTTATTTATAAAATAGGTATTCCAAATAAAGTGTTAGGTTATTTGTTAAATTAAGAATTAAGAAAAATGTTGAACTAATTAGAAATATTATTATATCTGCTGTAGCATATTTTAAGTGCTGCTGTTCTAAAAATAAAATATTATGGAAATTTATAACTGAATAAATGAAGATTATTTTAAAAAGGTGTTATGATTTTAGTAGTATTTCCAAATAATAATCTATAAATTTTAATGACTTTCAAAGTATTATGATTTCAAATTTATTATCTTATCTTGTTTTCCAGACTATCTTAAATGTCCTTGGTTTCCCTATCTTCTACGGATTGGGATGCTATCGCTTATACCAGTCTATTTAGAAATCTCTCTATAGTCTTTAGAAATCTTTGTTACTCCTCAGGATCGGGACATTGTCCCATAGACTGACAGTCGAACTGGAAGGGTAAAACCGACTCTAGAAGATCTTCTTCGTGCTTTAAAATCCGGAACCATCCGTTTAAAATACTTGTTATCTAGCTTATCTTCTTTGTTTCTCTTCTTTCGTTCCTTTTCGAGGACGAAAAGTTCTTAAGTGGGGGAGAGTGTAACAGCCCTAGTTTTAGATATTTATTTTATTATTAATTATTTAGTTTCAAAGTATATTTTTTATAAATTGTGTCTAAAGATATAGTTTAATTATTTAATTTGAAGATATATTTTATAAAATTGCATATGTCAATAAAATCTAATAATAACTGTGAAATTTTAAGCTAAGTTGAACAGTTGAATTTCGCGTTCAAAAGACGCGTCAATTATAGGGTATAAGTGACGTAATAAAACGTGTGTTTTTAAAATGTTATTTTTATGAAATTTTTTTTTTTTTTTTTTTTTTTGATGTTTTGGACTGCGTCTGTTTAGCGTAGTGTAAAAATCATGTTTTCGTAAAATTTTGGAGAAAAATATCAGTCAGAGATTTTATAACAAACGTTACGTTGCATTAACTGACAGTCTGATTTTAAATAAATTTGTATACGTTTTTCTAAGCTTTGCATAAATTCTTGCCATTCCATTTATTGTTTTCAAACTAAAATCAAATAAATAAAATGAAGTAAAAACTTAACATGGAAGTAACGTGTGAGACAAAAATCCAAGGAGAAATTTGTGCATGCCTAAATTGATACGATACATATCAACTCTTTCGTTCATCCTCTGATGTATACTTACCTTTATTTCTTCCCATATCAACGTATGCCTTAATTAAACCTTTTGTAAATCAAAACTGAATTGAATATGAGTTTGCCTTTCCTTTTCTCAGAAATAAAATCATGCATTGATAACTTCCCTTGTTTATTTCTTCAATCACGTTTAAGCATTTATTCAAAGAGAAAACTGAAGCAAATCTCTCGGCCTTCCAGTAAATTCAAAAACTTATAATTTTTGCAAACTGAACTAAAAAAAAAAAGAACATAAAGTTACGTACAAACTTTATATCCAGGCTTATATCACGCAACTTTTCATTTTGTACGTTTCTTTTTAAAAAGTTTTGCATTAAGTCTGGCCAGTTTGTTTATTAAATCAAACATAGGAGAATCAAAGCATGCTGAAATCACGCATGCATATTTACATATTTTCAAACTTTATATGTTGTGTAACTGCCTAAATCTTATATCACGTAAACATATTTATAACTTTTGTAACTGAAAGCTTTAAATCTCTACAGCTTCCTCTTTTTCCCCTGTGTTTTTGCCTATGATCTAGTATGGTATCTGCGAACGTCCAAATACATTTGTAAACATATTTAATACAAATCAAAATTTATGTAAATATAAATGAATCATCACACACGTATTCATATTTATATATATAAAACTGATACTTTAAACCATTTAAGCTGCTTGCCCTTTTCTCCCCATTTGTCCATTTGATTCCGCCTCAAACAAATCCTTTTATCTGCAAATCATCAATCTAAAATCACGCCTACATTAAATAGTATAAGATTTTGAAATCAAAGCTTCTCATAAAAATTGCAGTTATCGCATGCATTAAATCTAGATTTCAATTGGCAGTTTTAAATCACGCATTCATACTTAACCTTGCCTATCTTTTCAACTTCTCAATTCCCATGTATATCTCTCTATTTCACCTTTATTGTGCAATAAATAAATAAATAAATAAATAAAATTTTCCGTTCCTAATCACACATATAATTCAAGCAAAGTATCCTGGAAGGAAATTACACAGTCCATATTCATCAAATCTGGAAATTTATAAGGCACGCATGCTTTTGAAAAAAAAATCTTATAACGTGCAAACATTTATATTTGGAAGATATATCACGCATGCATTAAAACTGGAAATGAATCACGCAACCTACAGTTAAAACAAATCTATATGTATTTGCTTGAATCACTAGTTGTATCAGCACCTCTGCCGTTTCTTAAGACCAAGGGAATATTGCATTGTATCACTATTTTCCGTTTGTTTGCCTATAAATCAATGTATAAACTAAATCACGTATAAGCATTTATCATATAGAAACTGATGTTTTCATTCCCATTTATCTCTCCTTTAATTCATACGAAGATTTAAAGCAAATATTTACCAAATCAATGCTTGAAATGTGAACGTATTCCCTGACATCTTGTATAATTGATAACTATTGATTTATCTCCTCTGATTTAGCTCGTCAGTTATATTCAAAGCCCTATATATTTATCCCATTGCTTTAATCACGTGAGTAAACAATTAACATAAGAAACTGATGCATTCAATCAATTGTGTATAACTGGCAGCAGATTTGATTTCTCTTCCTCTTAATATTGAAACCTTTATTTCTTTGAAACTGAAAGGAGAAATCACGCATATATGCAAAACGTTCAGATTTCAAAGCAATGCTCCGTTTCTATTCTTGCCATTTTCCCCATAAATCTCTGCAACTACTTCAAAGCATGTTTGCTTTAACCATGCAACTGTTTAATTGGAACATATTGTGAAATCAAAATATATTCATAATGAGCAGTTTAAAATCACACATATCATCTGGAAAGAAAAAAATATAAATCAAGCACCCTTCAAATGCGCATCAGTTCAAATTTATGTGCCTTGCCGTTTTATCATTTAATCACACATCACATAAATTTGAAGTTATAACAATGTATACCTGCCAAGATACCAGTTCTCTGGTATGAGCTCAAATCACGCAGGAAATTAATCTGGCATTAAATTATCATCAAGCTTTATACGTTGTGAAACTCTTGGCTTCCCCTGTATATTTCGAAGATTTATCCTTTTGCAAACTGATCAGTAAACCACGCTCATAACGTTCTAACAGAGGAGTGGTAGGAGAGATCAACGCTTACATTAATACTCGTACGTTTCATATCTGACTATTTCGCAAAATCCATCTATATATACTTTGCTTTATCTTCTTTAGTTTCATTCTCTCTTGTCTGTTCTTCTCGGGCTCGAACTCTTATCAGGTAAATGGTCTATGTCATTTTCTTTTCTTTGTTCAGATATTTCCTCTTCCTCGAAAATTTTGTTTTATCTCTGCCTTGCTCGGCCACACTACCATTTATCCACTTTGTTTTCTCTAAGAATCTTATCATATGCCTTGAACAACATATGGATCTGGGTTTATAGAGTTTTCTTTTTTTTCTTTTTTTTTAGTATACATAATTAAGTCAGAGGTACTAACTTTATAGAACTGAGAGGTTACTTTGAAAAAATTTTTACATATGTAAAACCAAGTTCTATCAAACATCTCATTAACCTGAGTTTTCTTTTGATTTCAAAATCATGGGTTCGACTAGGGGTATAATAAGGAATTTGCTCATTTTTCTCCTTTCAGACAAACTGTATTTGTAAACTTAGACCAGGTTTGGGTTCTAGTTTGGGTAAGTCATTGCAAAAGAGGATAGAAGAAGAAAAGAGCATAGAGGCATATATGAGTGAATTAAGAAAAACGTAGTTGAGTGGTAGTCTGCATTTATAAAATTCATAGGCTGTGCATATCTGTGTATCACACGGTGCACGAATGGATCAGTAAAAACTTGCTTTGGATATGATGACCAAGCCTTGTGAGTGAATTCATCTAACCTGAGTGTTTAGTAAAAGGCTGGAGTTTGGGGATGCTAGTAATAGTTGAAGATAGGATGAGGTGTGTCTGTACAGTTTTTAAGCCTGGAAAGTTTAGATTGAAGATGGATGAAGTCATAAAGCAATGATGCAAATTAAGTTTAAAATGTAAGATAGTAGCTGGATTTGAAAAAGTGACTCTAAGTTTGAGGAAAATTTAAGCAACAACATTTTCATAATACATAGGAATGCAAGTGTGCACGTGTAAAATGTATATATCACGGCCATAAAGCAAAAGAAGTGTGCACGTGTATGCGTATTCAACATTTTGCCGTTTTTGTTTTAGGAAATTTTGTCGTAATTTTTGTGTTAGCACGGTTCACGTTTGGGGTATATTTTGGTCTATTTACACGGTGGAGTGGTCGAGCAAATCAAACCAATTCTCTTCCTATTTTAATTTTTCCTTGACCGTAAATTCTAAAGTCGCGTATTCAATATTTTGAATCCTGTTATAGATTTGAATCTAGGCGACATCCGAAGAATTTTGATCGTTACTCTCTGTCGTTCTTTTTCCGGTGAAATTGTCGTTTTGAAATTCAAATTTTCTGCAGCTTTCAGGTGAGTATTTCTCACCAGACATACGTATTTATATTTTAGTAAATTATTGCAAGTGTATGTGTAAAATTGTATTTCACTATTATCTGTCTGTAGTGTAATATAGAATGACGGACCCCAATTAAATTGACACCTCATCAGTTATTATCTGTTGTATTATATTCTGCAGTTATATTATATTATTGTTTATTTACTGCTTAAATCCCCACTGCAAGTTCCCTGTTATATATATATTGTTATAGGCTGAAATGATAGGCCTAAATAATTATTACTGTTCACTTGTTTGTTAACTGCTGTAAAATTTACTTGGGATTGCGGGTTTGAAATGATAGAACCCGGGGTTTTATAAATTACGGGTTGAAATGATATAAATCCGTATCACTTGACCTAGGCTAGAAAACTATATACAGGCCCGTGGTTCTTATAATATTTTCTGAAATATTTAAAAAAATTATTTTGGAAGTTAAATATTTGGGTTAATATTTTTAAAAAGCTTTTATTTGATTTTTGAACAAATATTAAATGTAATAAATAAATAAATATTTGAGTAAAACTTTGGAATATAACTTATGTTGGAAATCCTGAATTTTGAAAGAATAAGATTTCAATTAATAAATAAATAGATAAATAAGTTATATTTGGAAATATTTATTAAGTTAAACAATCTATTACAACATTTAAATGCTGTCTTTTGAAATTAGACTAGTTTTACCCGCAACCTTAGGTAGCATTTCCTAAGTGCTATGGAATCTAGAATTTGATTGCTCTAAAATTTATGGAATTTGATAAATTTTATTTTACCTTAAGTTTTGGAAAAACTTAAGACATAATATTTATAACTGTATTTTCCTAAATAAATTAAAGATAAATATTCTGGTATTAAGTAAATTTTGGGAAAAATTTAATGGTTAAAATTTGGAGTTTTATTTATGGAAATTATGGGAATATTCAAGACTAAAAATATAAAACATTGATTTGTGAAAGAATAAAACCCAAACTAAGTTTTGAATAGTAAATACTCCAATTGGATATATATAAAAATTGAAATGGTTTTGGGAACATAAAGGGATATTTAAATTTTGGTTAAACTTTAAATAAAGAAATATATTTGTGAAGCTATGTAAATTATCTTCTTTACAAAGTAACCATAAAGTTAACCCATTTATATATATACCGTTGAATGTCCAAACCATTGTGTTTGGGAGTTATGGATTTAAGTAAAGTTTCCAAAACATTATCCTTTGAAGATATAATTCAAATATTTGGTCTCCAGATATTATAAACAGTATGGTTTTGGAAAGAATTATATTTGAATATAACGATATCCTATTGTTTTGGGTTTTAAAATGATATCGTATCTATAGTTTTGAAATGGAAATGTTTATTCTGATTTAAAGTATAAACTGTTTTTAAATAACCACGGGTTATAATAACGAAGGGTTGGCAAAGAGACCGGGATCGGATATGGACATACTCTCTGTCGATACCGAAAACCACTTTGACTAACCGTGTACGCGGTGGAGATTCCAGAATGAAGTAGGTTGGTGGTGACGGTTTCTTGAAAGGTATATACGTGGACCCGACTCCCGTGAGTTGGCATAAGGTGGCTAAAACAGGAGCGATTCTCGGATTAATGAGGTAGCTCCTCTGATCGAACGCACTTCTTCGTATACCATTCTATTGCTTATGTGATTGTTTGGGTGCACCCTTTGATTTGGGAGTGTTGTTCGAGGTGGGCGGTTGCTGCGGCTTCGCGTTACTACCGGTCCGGATAGCAATTGGTATATCTACCCTGGCATTGCCTAGTTGTGCCGTGTCACCTACCATATCGAGCCTTGTACGAGTTTGGTTTTCTCCCGTAGCCCGTGTGGTATCCTCTAGTTGCTTCCCGAGTAGGAGGAGCTATGATATTGGATGGACTACTGGGACTATTACGTGTTAAGGGCTATATGGGTAACCCCTTAATGCTAAGAAAAAAGTATGTTTATTTTATAAATAGACACTATTATAATAGCGCAATATATTACATAGTAAATAGTTTGACGGATCCTTAGAGGATGGGCGGTCCCAAGCATCCTTTAAGTTACTTGCTCTATATTACAGTACACTTGATTTAGCTTACATTATATAAGTATGTATGTCCTGACTCGAGTGTTTTGTTTTATTGTATGCTCGGGTCAGCCTGAGTTGCAGCTTCAGTTTCTTCTCCGTAGCTAGGACACTCAATAGATCATTCGTGCTATTGGAAGTTGTTTCAGCCTTTATCCTTTCTGGAATTCAAGACTTTGAAGACTCTCTATCTGTGTATGTTAAAATTTGTATTGAGGATTATAGACAATGTAAGTTCTGTTTTGTAAAGATGTATCAGTGGCTTCATGAACCACTAAATTTTTAATTTCCGCTGCGAGATTCTGATATCTGTGTATGTGATTCTGCGATTTATTTACTGTATATTCCGAGTTTTGCCAAATTTATTCTACAATCTATTATTTTGAACTATTCCAGCTCGACATGTTCTATTATTGTCGAATTCGAATGGTACAAAATAGTGGGTCGTTACAAAAGGCTATTAGTTACATCTTGTTTTATTTATCTAGGATTATGGTTTTTTAGTATTAAATTATATCCCTTTGTCGGTAAGGTTCCGAAAGTGTAAAATATTGTAGACAGCTCTATGTTATGCTTAATATTTTTAACTCAAAATGATTCATCATCTGTGAGGTCCGCAATGTTAGCTTTATTTTATGAATGAATTGGGGCAATATAGATGGTAGGTCCTTATCGAGCATTTCTAGCTGACAACTCAAATTTTCAGTGTAAATACAAAGGCAAAAATTGATTTACTATCATCGATATTACTCTAAAAACTAGAGTTTGTCTACTCCTTAATGAGGAGGTCTTCATTCCCATATATATAGATAATTCCTTAGTGTTTCTTAAATACTTAGGAATACATTTCACTTTTATCCAATGCTTTTCTTCGGGATTAGACTAATATCAACTTATGCATCATTGTGCATAAGTCACATCCGGTCTAGTGCATAGCATAACGTACATGATGGAATGGATCATGGATGCATATGTGTCCTCTTTGTACACTCCTTCATTTGTTCTGTATTAGTCTTCCTTTGTAGAAAATATAATTCTAGATTGCATTGAAATAATTCCATACTTGGAATTCTCCATAAAGAAACTTTTTAGTATGGTATATATGTATGGAAATCGGGACAATCCTAATTACCATTTTGGTCTATCTCAGTAGGTCATAATGCTATGGAGAATGTGACGACCCACCTTTCTGACCCTTGAGAATGACACTTAACACAACCTTGGTGTTTATGTGTCGCTGCTCAAGCTATCCAAAAGATGAGTTGTTGTGGGGCAAAATAAAAGAACAGATCACAAAAGAGAAAAGTCTCACATTAGAACGGTCACATATAATACAATAATAATATAGTACATCAGGTTTCTCCGAACTTTGAGTTATCAGAGTTACACAAAAGCACTATAATTGTCAGACTAGGAAGTTATACATTCTGCCTATATTTCTGATGCAAAATAAACAAACATAATCAAACAGCGAAAAAAATAAAATAAGTAGCCTCCTGCTCATCCACTATCTTCAAAGAGCGTAAAGGAAACCTGCTATCCTCGGACTACTCTAATAAAAGTGCTACCTAAGAGTTTAGCGAAAATAAAAATCTCAAGTTAGACAATAAGTCTATTATGAGCAAATCTCTAATAAAAAAAGGTGGGCATAAACAACAACATGTGAGACGACATTGCCAAATGATAAATGAGTTTCTCATTACAATGACAACACCCAACCCCAACAATAAATACAAATAATTAGGCATCATGAAGTAATTACGACATTTCCCAATGTAATTAAGAAAAAGTGAGTTTTAAAAATTCAAAATCAAAGGAAAGGAAAGGGAAATTTTTCAACAAAGGACTTGGATAGTGTATCCCTCTTACTGAAAGTATGCTTTACCATATACTTGAGAACAATGACGGCTCTCGAAAACCTCCAACCCGCACCGTACCTACCTTTACTGAGAATCTGAGTATTCCACATCTTATTGCACATATAACTAAAACCGATCTAGAGCAGATGTGAAAATACCTAATGGGAGCAACCCTACATAGCTTGGCCCTCACTCGTCCATTCCAAACAAGTGCCATCTCTCAGTTGAAATGAAGCCAGGAAAGTGGAGGGAGCATAACCTCTTGGCATTGCCTTGATGACATTTTTCACCTTCAAGGTAGAAATGAGTTCCTGCCTCGATGTTAATTGTTAATAGCATGACTAAATTCTTTCCATATAAGCGATATCGAATTACGAAAACTTTTTACCATAACCGAATCGAACTTTTACTTTTAAAACCAAACTTATGTTGGGATTTCACATTTCAAATAACGACTTAAAACAGTTTTAACAAATGATTTAGTAACTTTTAAAACTAATTCAATAACATTACTTAGAATGACTTATCCCTTTTAATCAATGATTAGTTACTTCAAACCAACACTATTTAAAATGATTAATTAACTTTAATCATCCTTGATTAAATGATTTATTAATTTTAAAACATCATTATTAGAATAATTATTTACCCCTTAAACATAATTATTAAAATTATTAATTAATTTTAAACATCATCATTAAAAAGATTAATTAAATTTAAAACATTATTATTAAGGCGGTTAAGTAATCTTAAAATATCATTAAAAAATTATTAATTAACTTTAATACTTCATTAATTACATAATTAATTAGCCTTAAATGTTATTAGTTAAGATGATCAATCAATTTGAAAAACCTCATTATTAAAATTATTTATTAATCTTACTTACATGATTATTTAAATAATTAATTAACCTTAATCATCATTATTTAAAATGATTTCTTAGATTTAAAGTACCATTATTAATAATTAACTAACCGTGAACCATCATTGTAAAAATGATTAATTAAAATGTATCCATCATTATAAAGAAATTAATTAATCTTGTAAAACCCTAACAAAAGTTTTAAACCAAAGATTCGAAACAAAAATGTTAGTTTCAAAACTGCCGATTTAGCGATAGTCGTTTTATGGACACTTCCATAAACACTTCTCACAATTCATGTACTTATCCAAACATCACAATGTATAGCATGAGCATATAAATAATAGTAAATAGCAACTTATACAGCATATAGTTCATCACTTGTAAACAAGAACATAACTTTCTAACTAACATCAAGATGTCAATTTTTCAAGGTCGTTAACTAGCCAAATCATCCAACAAATTTAACATATGCATACGTCAAGAAATAACATGCATTTCCATTAATATAGTAACGGTCAAAAATTTATTTAAAAGGTGAGGACTTGCTAACCAAAAAGTAATCAAACTTAGTTGAACCATTATCGAACTCTCGATCGACAGTAGATCTAAGCCTTTACAAAAGATGAAAATTTTGGACCTTAAATGGGCTTAAGTAGTACGGATTTAGAGGTTGTAGGGCTCGGCCTAGGGTGTTAAGTGGGATTTAGGCTTGTTTTTGAGAAGAGAAGGTGGAAGAAGAGAAAGGAGAATGTTTAAATATGTTTTTAAAATTAAAAGAGTGAAAAGGTTTCATTTATAAACATCGAAAATTTTATGCAAGCCATCAAGAATCTATTAAAAGCGTAGAAAGAAGATGTAACAATTTTTTAAAAGACGGAAAATGAAATGGTAAGGAGAGAGAAAAATTAGTGTTTTTTATACAAAATGGAAGCTGTAAAATTACCAAACTTACCTTTATCACATTACCCTCCATTCCAATGAATCCACATCATCATTTCCACCTTACATCCCTTTAAACATATGTTACCCACCCTCTTCCTATTATCTAGCATGTAAAACACTTCCATGTACTCATGTGTCATGAAATGTGACTTTTTTTGCTTATTTCATTTTTATTTTAAATTTTAATAAATATCACATCTCCTTCCTTTTCACTTAAATAAATAAAAATATAACAATTATTTTTACTAACCATACTTAAATTATTTAATAAATGTAGGTGTATAGATTAACTATAATGCACACAACATTTTCGGTAACTTTTAGATGCCGAAAAGTTGGAAATTCAAGATATAATTTCTGGTCGCATTTTCTATTTTCCTTTGAACTAATTATTTTTGTAAACAAATTTTGAAAATCATTCCCTATCACTAGTTATTACTTAAAAGAGTTTTATTTGAGTTATAATATATTTTAATTAATTATTTAAAAATATATTAAATATTGAGATTTAAAAGTGATTAAATTATGGGTCGTCCCACCTCCTCGCCTCCTCCTCGTTAAAGGAAATTTCATTCATGAAATTTATCATACACAATAGTAGATACCTAAAGAAACCCAAATGATATCATTCAATCAAACAAGTACAAAGAAGTGGCTCCACTATAGGTAGTGAGTACATTATATGGTATAACAACATGAAACAACTAAGACAACAACTCAGGATACAAATCTCTAGTATAATCTTCGGTTTTCCAAGTAAAATCACTATCATCCTCACTCCATTGGACCTTAACAAGATTCACTTCCATCATCCTCAATCGCTTTATAACTTAAGCGATGATGTGAATAAATGTAACAACCCGCATATTTGACGATTTTATATTTAAATGTTTTATTTAAATATAGCATCGTTAGTCGGACTAAAGTCCGAAATGCCACCTTTTGTAAACTGTCGATTTTGGACCCGAGACCACTTCCATTGAGTTCAAAATGGCATTTGATCTTTTTGAGTATAAACATTGATACGTTTGGAGTTGAGTTGAATTTTGCTATTTTTCTATTGGGCTTGGGTTTGGGTTTTAGCCCATTAACCTAACATAATACCCTAACTCCACCCCCTCACCTCTTCATTCATTCTCATTTCCTAATACTCTCAAGCTAATGTTAAAATGGGGGAAAGAAAGGAGACTCAAAATTCCTAAGCCCTAGTTTTGCAAGGAAATTCATGTTCTAGAAATCAAGGAGAATCATAGGTAAGCATCCTCTTCATCTTCTCCATCTCAATCTCTCTTCAATTCTCAGAAATTCGTAAACCCTAACTTAGGAAAAACTTCACCTTTGATAATAGATTGAAGATTCTAGAGGTGTATTGAAGCGAATTGGTCTTGCCTTGTCTTAAAGCTTCACATTTGTTATTTTTGGGTTTAAAGGTGAGTTGTTGAACTCACATTTATGTATATACCTTTAATAGCTGTTAAGTATGAATTTCTAGGACCTATTTCATGTTCATTTTCTTTGAATTGAATCAAATTGGTGAATTTTCCAATTTTTGATATTTTGAAGTCAAAATCTATGAAATCCTACATTGGATGTTTTGACATGTTGTTTGGAGTGTATTGAAGAGCCTATGGGGCTTTGTTGTCCCTTGGCATAAATCCCACGCCATCGTCGCTCGTTCGATTGCCTCCAAGACAATTTGGCCCTCAATGGCCTAGGCAGAATATTGCCCTGTGCTTCAGCTCAGACGTCTAGTAGTATGCTCAGACGTCTGAAGCTACGGAATAAAAATTCCAGACCTTCAGCTCAAATGTCTGAGCTTACATCCCATACGCCTGGGCGATTTGGAAGAAAATTCCAGACCTTCAGCTCAGATGTCAGGGGAAAGCACCAGATGTCTAGCACTGTTAAATTCAAGGAAATTGCCTATTTCTATGAGGCTTTCCATTTATATCGATTTTTGGTTGACCCGATTGGTCGTTGTCATTTATTATCAAATTTAATGATTTCTTCTTGGATTTTTGGAAATATCCATTTGATGGATTTGATACCGATTTCTATGGTTTTGACTCATGTCATCGTATGTGAATTTTTGGTGATTGATTCTTTTACAATCATTTCTATGATTTGTCACTTTAAAATACAAAGGTTTCTATACTAGTAGTAAATATTCAAACTCTTTCACAAAAATTATTTCAATGTTATTTTTAATACAAAGCTCATTTAAAAACCGTTTTTCAATCTATTAGAATATACAAATCTTTACCTCATTCGTATGAGAAACCTAGTTAAATGACTTAGCAAAACAAGTGGTATGAAACGGTTGCGTTTTCTTTGTCAGTTCGTTCTTGGACTTGTTCGATTGAACTCTCGTGACAATTTTCGAGTGGAAATTTACAATCTGTTCGTAAATAATTAAGTTAAGCTAGTGGTATTGGACATGAAGCTAAACTCATTTATTTACTAGCTTATTGTAATTCACACTTCTTACTAATCAATGATGATCATTTTATAGTTTAGACTAGCGATATGCGATGTCTCTTTGTCTATGTGGGGGACTATACCTCGTTATATTGAGCTTCGTCTCATTTCTTTTATGGGCTAGCGACCTACGTTCTTTGGAACAGTCGTGGAGCAATCGGCTCGATAAGTCGGAGCATAGGGCGTATCTTTCTAGGTGCGTCGATATTTGATTATGCATGGGGCGTATGTTTCTAGGTGCGTCGATGTCCGTTTATGCATGGGGTGTATCTTTCTAAGTGCGTCGACGTTTGAATATGCATGGGGCGTATCTTTCTAGTTGCGTCGATGTTCGTTTATGCATAGGGCGTATCTTTCTAGGCGCGTCGATGTTCGAAATATGCATTGGGCGTATCTTTTTAGGTGCATCGATGTTCGACTGTGCATGGGGCGTATCTTTTAATGCGCATTGATGTTGGTTTATGGAATAGCGTTCCGTTTATGATACACGTGTTGGTGAGTTTTAATGCTCCTGTTTGTGATAGGCCTCCCCCTTTATGATTTCTGCAATTTGTCTTTCACCAATTTTTACGGATGGCATTGATATGTTTTGTAAATATTTGTGATTTGGTGAATAAAATAAAGAATGTGACATTCTTTTTGGTATTTGAGAATATTTGAGATATTGTACGATTTTTGTTGTTATCTGATTTATACTGGTCACAGTATGGCATTATTGTTACCATAAATTTTCGTCATTTCTTATATCCTATCTCATTTTATATGATATTTATAGCTAGACTGATCCGTTTATTATTTTCTCCTTAAAGAATACTCGGGTCAGACCGAGGTATTTCAGGTGCTTCTGCTTGACTCCTTATCATGGTCGTTCATCCGATTTTTTGGCCAACTACTTTAGCTTAGTAGTTTTTGTTATTATACGCTCGAGATGGAGACTCCTTGATGTATGTATATTCTTTTGTCTTGCACTTGGACTTATTTTTTGTGATGTAGTGGATCTTATATGACCACTACTTTGATGTACACTTTTATATGATATATTCATATCTATTTCCGTTGTAGTGATATGAATATCCGTGACTAATTTATGTTATGTTTATTTTATATTTATTTTCGTAGACCACAAAGCCACAACATAGTAGCCTTGTGCGAGTATTTGATATGTCATATTTCCTCTTGAAACGAAATGTATATAATACTATCTGGCATATCGTACTTGCACAAGGCAATTACACAGATGGTCGCTCCTCAATAGCCTTATTCTTTGCGCTAGTCGATGGAATTATCTTGTAGTGTCCTTGGCTAGTGTGAGTATAAAGGTGGGGAGTTACAACTTAGAATCAAAGCCAAACTTCGGAACAATACAGTATATTATAGCATGGATCATTGTCCTAAGTCTTTCTTAGGAATCGTGCCTTAGGATTTAATTCGAGTCATTGGACCCATACTATCCTATTTTCTTTTATGATGCCTTGTTTTATCAATCATGATTGTTTGATATTCATTTTGAGAATGACCTTTTTACTTTTCTTTCTTTCTTTCTTAAAGAAGAGAAATGGTTAGATCCGGCCGTCCCAGCGTTGATTAATCCAGTGCTACTCCTAAGGATGGAGTATTTATGTCTGCCCAACAGCTTTTAGATCTTGTTGAGAATGCTCAAGTTACCGGACCCATTCCAGAGCCTACTCATCCTAAGTCTGGGCTTGCATGCTTGTGCAGCGATTATACCGATTTGGTGGAAGGCCATTCAAGGGTTCCGAAAGCGTAACAGAAATCCAAGTTTGGCTTAGATCATGCGACCACAACTTTTCTCGCATGAATCTTTTTGATCTCCATCGAGTCCAAGTGGCTTCTAGCATGCTCCAAGAAAGAGCATTAGATTGTATGAGCTTTTGATTTCGAAAATTATCGAAGTGGATATTACTTGGCCAATTCTGAGAAAGGTTCGAGTTGAAGTTTGTGCCGAAAGCTTAAAAGGTAACTTTGGCCGGATGTTTTATTGACCTTGTTCAAGGTGAATCTTCTATGGTAAATTATTTCGCATCTTTTGAATCTCTCTCTAAGTATAGGGTCGAGAATATTAATACCCCATTAAAGAAAAATCAGAGGTTTGTCTTTGGGTTGAATAAGAACCTCAAAAAGCCTTTACTTTTAAAACTAGAAGTTTCTTTCAATCAGCTTGTAGATATCACTCTTCGACTTGAAGAGGCCGATAAAGAACGTGATGTTGAATTTGTGGGTGCCAAACAGAACTTCAACAATAACATGAAGAGGCCTATTAAGTTTAGCTACCCCAATCCCAACAAGAAAGGGAAGCATGAAACTTCGATAGCAAAGACTCCTACCTCTAGTCATGGACAATGCTACAACTGTGGTTCTACGGACCACTATGCAAATGAGTGTCCGAAGCCCTTTTATTGTCGCTATTGCAAAAGTTTGAGTCATCATATATCTGTGTGCCCCATACTTCAAAGAAAGAAGGTGGGAAAGCTAAATGTTGTGCAAACTCCTAGTGATGCTTCTCTTGGTCAAGGTGTTTCTCATTCGATCCTTGATGGCATTAATTTGTTTTGTGATTATCCTATTCGAGTCCTTTTTTAAATGGATCCATCTCATTATTTTATATCAAAAGAACTTGCTGATTCTTTTTCTTTAAACCTTTTAGGCTTAAAGACTACACTGATAATTGCGAATCTGGTTGGTGGATCCACAACACTCAGTTTACTTTGTAAAAATGCCGAGATTATTTTATGTGATTATGCTTTCCGATCCGATTTGCATGTTATGTGCTACTTAGATTTCAAGATTTATTTTTTTGAGTGAATTGGCTTAATCATCATGAAGCCCATGTCCTATATCCCGATAGGACTATTCATCTTTGACATTCTCAGTCTTTTAAGCAGATATCTATTGTTCTTAATGAATTTGATTCCAATTCGGTGGCAACCTTACATTCTCTAAACACACATGACGAGGAAAATGACATTTCTCTCATTCAAGTAATTCGTGAATTTCACGCTATCTTTGAACTTGTCTTTGGATTATCACATGAGCAATCTTTTGAGTGGTGCTATGGTCTTTTCAGCTCGACATTGCCAATGGTTTTCGTTAGCTATGAGTTATGGAGGATAGCATTCCACTTACCGCATTTTGCACTCGTTATGGTTCTTATGAGTGACTTGTGATGTCATTCGGTTTGTCCAGCTTATTTCATCCATCTTATGAATTGAGTATTGTGCAAATATCTCGATGAGACCATCCTTTTATTCATTGATTATGAATGAAAATGACAATTTAAAATTTGCAAGTCTTTATAAGATATTTATAAGTATAATTGGATTTTGTTCTTAAAATGAGCAAAGAATATTCGTCAAGTTTGTAAGAGACATATTTATCATATAGAAGTGTTGTACTGCCCATTGAGTGCTTTAAGAATTCTGGTCGATGCGCTTGATCAACGTTATCAATAAGAATCTCCTAAACACTATGATGAGACAGTCAGACAAAGTAAATTGACTTGTAATAAGTAAATTTTTATAAAAAGACGATTACATAAAGTTAATTATAATTTTGAAAGTCTTAAGCTTTTCGGGAAAGAGGATCATTTAAAAGAACTTTTTCTAGTGCTCCTATTCTTGTGATTCCTGAAGGGAACCAAGACTTCATTGTTTGCACCGATGCTGGTCGTATTGGTTTGGGTGTCGTTTTCATGCAAAAAGGGAACATGTTATCACTTATATTTCTAAACAACTAAAGCCTACCGACACAGGATATATCACTCATGATCTTGTGCTCGCGGCCATTGTTTCCTCTCTTAGAATTTGGTGTTCATTCGCGTTTCACCTATGAAGGGCGTTGTGCATTTCAATCAATTGGGAAAATTAGCATACCGATATATTGGTCCATTTGTCATCACCAAACACATTGGTTTCGTGGCTTATCGCCTTTTATTACTGACTTAATTTTCTACTATTCATGACGCTTTCCACGTCTCTCAACTACAGAAATGCCTTAGGGATTTCGATTTTATTCTTGAGTCGGTGTTATTGAAGAAATTGAATTTTTACCTAATTTTACTTGTGAGAAACATCCTATTCATATCATTGCTACGGAGGTTAACCGCCTTTGTAATAAAGATGTTCCGCTTGTGAAGGTTTAATGGTCCTCAAATCCTAAGGATGTCTCTTGGTAATGTAGAAAATTCATCAAGCAAAAACATCCGGACTTATTCTTTCATGCTCCTTAAGGTGAACTTCTCATTTCAAAATTTCATCTTTTGTGTTGATATGCTTTTATGGTTGTCACTTATTTTTTTCTTAAGTATTGCAAGGACGCAAATTATTTAAGGAGGGGAGTTTGTAACAACCCGCATATTTACGATTGTATATTCAAATGTTTTATTTAAATATAGCATCGTTAGTCGGATTAAACTCCGAAATGCTACTTTTTGTAAACCGTCGAACTAGGACTCGAGACCACTTCCATTGAGTTCAAAATGGAGTTTGCGATCGTTTTGAGTATAAACATCGATATGTTTGGAGTTGAGTTGAATTTTGATATTTTTCTATTGGGCTTTGGGTTGGGTTTCAGCCCATTAACCCAACATAATACCCTTACTCCACCCCCTCTCCTATTCATTCATTCTCATTTGCTAATACTCTCAAGCTAAAGTAAAAATGGGGGAAAGAAAGGAGACTCAAAATTCCTAAGTCCTAGTTTTGCTTAGAAATTCAAATTCAAGTTCTAAAAACCGAGGAGAAGCATAGATAAGCATCCTCTTCATCTTCTCCATCTCAATCTCTCTTAAATTCTTAGAAAGTCCTAAAACCTAACTTAAGAAAAACTTCACCTTTGATAATAGATTGAAGATTCTAGAGGTGCATTGAAGAGGAATTGGTCTTGCCTTGTCTTAAAGCTACTCATTTGTTGTTTTTGGGTTTAAAGGCGAGTTCTTGAACTCACATCTATGTCTATACCTTTGATAGTTGTTAGGTATGAATTTCTAGCACCTATTTCATGTCATTTGCTTTGAATTGAATCCCGTTGGTGAGTTTTTCAATTTTTGATATTTTAAAGTCAAAATCTATGAAATCCTACATTGGATGTTTTGACATGTTGTTTGGATTGTATTGAAGAGCCTATAGGGCTGGGCTGCTGCTTGGCATAATTCCCAAGCCATCAACGCTCGTTCGATCGCCTCTGAGAAAATTCGGCCATCAACGGCCTAGGCAAAATATTGCCCTGATCTTTTGCTCAGACGTTTGGTAGTATGCTCAGACGCCTGGAGCTACGGAATAAAAATTTGAGACCTTCAGCACAAATGTCTGAGCTTACTTCCCAAACGCCTGGGCGATCTGGAAGAAAATTCTAGTCCTTCAGCTCAGACGTTTAAGGAAAGCAGCAGAGGTCTAACACTGCTAAATTTAAGGAAATTGCCTATTTCTATGTGGCTTTCCATTTATATCGATTTTTGGTTGACCCGCTTGGTCGTCGTCATTTCTTATCAACTTTAATGACTTCTTTCTAGACGTTTGGAAATATCCATTTGATGGATTTGATATCGATTTCTTTGGTTTTGATTCATGTCATCGTATGTGAATTTTTGGTGATTGATTATTTTTACAATCATTTCTGTGATTTGTCACTTTAAAATACAAAGGTTTCTATGCTAGTTGCAAATATTCAAACTCTTTCACAAAATGATTTCAACGTTATTTTTAACAAAAATCTCGTTTTAAAACCATTTTTCAATCAATTAGTATAAGCAAACCTTTTCCGCATTTGTTTGAGAAATCTAATTAAACGACTTAGCAAAACAAGTGGTATGAAACGCCTACGTTTTCTTTGTCGGTTAATTCTAGGACTTGTTTGATTGAACTCTTGTGAAAATTTTCAGGTGGAAATCTACAATCTATCTGTAAATAATTAAGTGAAGCTAGTGGTTATGGGACATGAAGCTAAACTCATTTATTTACTAGCTTAGTCTAATTCACACTTCTTACTGATCAATGATGATCATTTTATGGTTTAGACAAGCGATATGCGATGTCTCTTTGTCCACGTGGGGGACTATACCTTATTATATCGAGCTTCGTCTCATTTCTTTTATGGGCTAGCGATTCTTGGTATTTGGACCATTCGTGAAGCAATCGACTCGATAAGTCGAAGCATGGTGTGTCGATGTTTGATTATACATGGGGCGTATCTTCCTAGGTGCATCGATGTTCATTTGTGTATGTGGCATATCTTTCTAGGTGCGTCGATGATTTAATATGCACGTGGGGTATCTTTCTAGGTGCGTCGATGTTCGTTTATGCATGGGGTGTACCTTTCTAGGTGCGTCGATGTTGGAAAAATGCATGGGGCGTATCTATCTAGGTGCTTCGATGTTCGACTATGCATGGGCCGTATCTTTCTAGGTGCGTCGATGATTGGTTAATGGAGTAGCGTTCCATTTGTGATACACATGTTGGTGAGTTTTCATCCTCCCGTTTGTGATAGGTCTCCCACATTGTGATTTCTTGATTTTTAATTGATGATTTCTGGAATTTGTGTTTCACTAATTTTTGCAATTGGCATTGATATATTTTGTCAATATTTGCAGTTTGGTGAATAAAATGAAGAATATGACATTCTTTTTGGTGTTTGAGAATATTTGATATATTGTATGATTTTTGTTATTATCTGATTTATACTTGTTACAGTATGGCATTACTGTTATCATATGTTTTTTTCAAATCTCTTATCTTATCTCATTTTATATGATATTTATAGCTAGACTGATCCATTTATTATTTTCTTCTTAAATAATACTCGGGTCAGACCGAGGTATTTCTGGTGGTTCTGCTTGACTCCTTTCATGGTCCTTTATCTGACTTTTAGGCTAACTACTTTAGCTTAGTAGTTTTTGTTATTATACATTCTAGATATAGACTCCTTGATGTGTACATATTCTTTTGTCTTGCACTTGTACCTATACTTTTGTGATGCAGTGGATCTTATATGACCACTAGTTTGTTGTACACTTTTCTGTGATATATTCATATCTGTTTCTGCCTTAGTGATATGAATATCTGTGACTGATTTATGTTATGTTTATTTTATATTTGTTTTCAAATACCACATAGCCACTATGTAGTAGCCTTGTGTGAGTATTTGATATGTCGGATTTTCTCTTGAAACGAAATGCAAATAATACTATCTGACATATCGGTACTTGCATAAAGCAATTACAAAGATAGTCTCTCCTCAACAGCCTTTTTCTTCATGATAATCGACGACATCACCCTATAGTGTCCTTGGCTAGTATAAGTATAGATGTAGGGCATTACAATAAGCCACCTGAAAATGGTTAGGTTGGGTTGAACTTCCAAATCAACTTGCCACGCCATTTCCATTATCATCGAAGGGTCGTGTACATAGTTATATAAATGAGATATGTAAAATACGTTATGCGCATCTGATAGTCTATCTAGAAACTTCAGCCTACAAGCAAGTCTACCGATCCAGTCCTGAATATGAAAAGGGAAAATAAATAAAGTGGCTAACTTCCTAGATTTCCCAAACCTCATAACACTCTTTAACGAAGAAACCTTCACAGACACTGAATCTCCCACTGAGAACTCAAGTTCCCTACGCCTTCGGTCCGCATATCTCTTATGTTGATCCCATGCTTCCTTCATCTTTCTTATAACATCAACTACATTTTCAATTTCTTCTAAGATCATGTCGATCCCAAGAACAATCCTATCCCAGACTCCACTCGACATGAAGAAGAACGACTTGCCCGACCAAAAAGAGCTTCGAAAGGAGCTATGCCAATACTTTCCTTGTATTTTTTGTTGTAAGTGAACTCAACCAAGTTAAATAATCTTCAAAAGAACCTCCAAAGTTGAGAATGAATGCTCGTAATAAATATTTCAAGATCCAGTTCACTCTCGGTCTTCCTATCTGTCTATGGATGGTACGTGTACTTAGATTCCGCTTTGTCCCTATGGCAGTATGCAGTCCCTCTCAGAACATGCTAGTAAATATCGAGTCTCGATCACTTACATTACTACGAGGTATGTAACGACCCGTAAATTTTCGATAATTAAAATAGCTAATTTAATAAGATTTCATGATTTAATGTTAGAAAAAAATTTGTAATTCGTTTGGAATTATAATAACTGGAATGAATTGCGACAATAATTATCCAAGTTAAAAAAATAAAAAATAAATGCTACTTAGTGAATGCCTTTGCAATCAATAGTTGAATAGGATAATAAATAGTGAATTATTGGATAAGCAAAATTGTTTAAATTTGATATTTGGATTTTATTGAAATATTTAATAATGGGAATTGAATAACCGTATAATGGAAATGTGTGACGACCGCCCATGACTCCCGCACCAAATCAAGGAGAAATGTGCGCTGAAGGGCGTGCCAGGCAGCCATGGACGATAGTCAGGGTAAAAAAATAAAACAACAAACTCTATCGTACAACTCACAGCGCATGGACAAAATAAAATAGAGAAATATAATATAGTGAAGCTCCATAGAACAGGACATCATCATATAAGCATCATAATAGTTTTATACAAACAGATGAATCATCCATACATCAAAGCCTCGCTACATAACACTCAATCAAATACAGCAGCGGAATATCCAGTACATATAATAAGAAATAATATGCAAAAGCCTCCTGCTCGTCTTCGTTGTCATCAGCGTAAACCTCCATGTACAGCACCTGTCACCTGCTACCTAGTCTGCCCATCCCAACATGGATGAACAGCCCAAGGTAATAAGAGGAGACATAAAACCTTGAGTCAGACAAAGTCTTAGTGAGCGGTAAATCAACTATCAAACATACCAAAAGAGTATAAGGGATAAAAAGAATATGAACCAAACCATCCCACTCCACCTCTTTCTACAGTGATAGCTCCCAGACACACATTAAGGAGAAGTAGGCGTAACATAGCAGGCAATTAAAGTAAAGCAATAATCACTCGAGTCAAGGTCGATGTCTTCCAAATACAAACCCCCAAGGGCTAAACCAAGATCAGATAAGCACCCAGAAAACACCGCTCTTGAGACCGGATGATGATACAACCAAACGTCCAAACATCCATGACTTTGGCTATCACTATTAACCTTGCTTCGAAATCACCGTTAATTGAATGACCGACTCCTTCCTGAGCCATCTATCAAGGGCTAATGGTAACCCTGGTTCTAGACATAACTCCGCACGTCATCATGACCCGTGCCTAGGAATTTTCGCAACTACCCAGAGTACTCGACCACCTACCTGTAGTCTTCAGGGTGTCCAGACCACCTACCTGTAGTCTTTAAGGCAACCCTTGTACTCTTGCTTTGAGTTTGCTAGAACCTTCAACAACGATGAAATCCAAGCCTTCTAGTCATCCTCCTTGACGACTATTCTCAACCTAGCCCAAACTACCTCTTGAGCCATCCATTATCAATCAACTCGAACTACTCTTCAAGTTATCAACATGCTTGGAGTAATCCTCCTCGATTATACCATGGTTACATCATATCATGCCTCGCCTCATCTTCATCTTAGCAAAGGCTCATTTTAACATCATGGTTTGCCTCATCGCATCATGGCAAAATTCCCTCTCAACATCATCCAATCCATACATATGAGCTTCAACATCCTCTATATATGCCTTAAGCAACTTTCACCATTCAAGAGCATCTTCCGTAGCTTTTGAATCGTCTTTGACCATACTTGTCCAAATCTATCAACTAGATAACTCATTCACAACAATCAAACAAGGCAAACATTAATCCAAACAAATAAGTAGTCAATCAAGATCTAAATAGGCATTTATAATTAAAATGGCAATTTCGTAAATAAATGAGAATAGATCTATCATACATGAATCATGGGTTTTTAGCATAGATCTAACGAATATAAATCATGGGTTTTGTCCCTACAACTTGAGGAATGAACTTGCAAAAGTAAACATCTTCATAAGTAATGGATCTATACTTAGATCTAGGGAAAAATGCATAAAATCACTATCTACAACCCTCCAACAAACCACCAAACCAATATACTCCTTTGGGTCCGCGTGAGAGATAACCACCACTCACCGAATCACCCAAACACTTCAAAAACTATCAACTTCAGATCTGGACAGCAAGGATTCAAGCTTGATTCGTCGAAATCCCGCTTGAAACGATGAAATCTAGCTTGGTTGGATGAAGATCTTCAACTTTGGCTCTTGGATCTTTGATCTTGGATGGATGTTAGAACTAAATTGAAATGGAGAAAAGGAGATGAAGAAATGTTGTAGTCGAGCTCTCAAAATGGCAGCACTTCGTCGCTTCAAAATCCGGTGCCAAAAAGTTAGCCAAACACCTCTATTTATAGGCTGAAATCCCCCATGAGTCGTCCGCCCCTATGAGTCGTCCACGACTCATGACTCACGACTCAAGCCACTCCGACTCACGACTCAACACAGCTCAAGGCAAATACGACACAACACACACACACGGCACAGCATGCACATGACTCAACAACCCCTACGACTCATCACCTAGCCAAAGTTCCAATGACTTACGACTCAAGACCCTGCCGACTCAGCTACCCACAACCTAAGCCTTAACCCCTTAAGCCGCTAACCCATGAGTTGGCATCCCTTATGAGTCGGCCAACTACTAAATCGGCGATCTCCTTGGCTCGGCCATGCCTTAAGTCGTCACTCTATGAGTCGGTCAACACCTATGGGTCGGTCTTCTATGAGTCGGCCATCTTCTTAACCCACTAACTCGGCAACTCACTAACTCGGCCAAACCTATAGGTCGCTACCTCTATGAGTCGGTCAGATTCTCAACTCGGTCCACTAGTTAACTCGTTAACGACTCAACACTTAACACACGAGTTAACTTCCTATACGACTCAGGCTAGAGACAACATAAACAACACTAACGACCTGTAAATTCTACGATTTATCGACACGAAAAAATACGGGTCGTTACATTCTCTCCGCCTTAGGAATTTCGCCCCCGAAATTACAAACAAACAAGAGCAACCAAAACTATTCTGCATGCCTACCATCCATAGCAATCAACAAACCATGCATCCAATTACTATCCTAGCATGCAGAATTCTAAAACTTAGAACAAGTTAAAAATTCATGAGATGTCACGACACCTTAGGGCCATACCTCGAAGAGTTCAGGATGAGCTGCCTTCATCCTCTCTTCCTCCTCCCACGTACAGTCGTCAACATCATCACTCCATTGTACCTTGAGCAACGTAATCGTCTTCCTCCTAAGCTGTTTTGTGTCGGTTTCAACAACACGAAACGGCTTACGAGGTCTCGTAACAACTGGATCAACCTCCAAGTCTTCACAGCTATCAGCAGAAACCACTGCAGTTGGGTCATGCACATACTTCCGTAGATAAGATACATGGAAAACACTGTGCACACCCGCCATCTTTTTCGGTAACTCCAATCTATAAGCGAGCTTTCCAATTCGCTCGCTAATCGGGAATGGTCCAACAAATCTCGGAGTTAACTTTCCTTTCTTTCCAAATCGAATAACATTCTTCAGAGGAGAAATCTTCACAAAAACCATATCACCTACGTCGAATTCCAAATCCTTACGACGATTATTGGCATAACTTTTCTGACGATCTTGGGCTGCCTTCATTCGTTGCCGAATGATCCCTATACCATCCGAAGTCCGTCGAATCATCTCTGGCCCAAGTATCAGTTTTTCTCCAGTTTCCAACCAACATGTCGGAGAGTTACACGGTCTTCCATACAGTGCTTCATATGGTGCCATACCAATACTTGACTGGTAACTGTTATTGTACGCAAACTCCACCAAATGAAGATGATCTTCCCACGATCCTCCGAAATCCAAAACACATGCTCTGAGGAGATCTTCCAAAACTCGGTTGACTCTCTCAGTCTGACCATCTGTTTGAGGGTGGTAAGCTGTACTCAAACACAACTTAGTTCCCAAAACTTCCTGGAAGCTCTTCCAAAATCCACTAGTGAACAATGGGTCTCGATCGCTCACTATACTCTTCGGAACACCATGGAATCGAACAATCCACTTAACATACAACTCAGCCAACTTCGATGCAGTCCTAGTTGATCGAACAGGAATGAACCTTGCACTCTTAGTCAAACAATCTACAATGACCCAAATCCCTTCATTCCCTGTCCTTGTTCTAGGGAGACCATCGATAAAATCCATCGACACTTGCTCCCACTTCCATGTAGGAACCTCTAATGGCTGAAGCAATCCACTGGGCTTCTTCTGCTCAGCTTTCACCAACTGGCAGTTCATGCACTTGGAAATAAAATTTCCAACATCCTTCTTCATACCTTCCCAATAATAGGTTCTCTTCATATCCCGATACATCTTATTTCCTCCTGGATGAATTGTCAACTTCGAGTGATGACTTTCCCTAAGAACTTCATTTCTCAATCCATCCACATCGGGAACAACTAGTCGTCCTTGTTTTCGAAGCCAACCCTCTCGATCGACTTCAAATCCTTTATCCATTTCTGGATTCAATCCATATTCCAAATCTCGGATAATCTTGACAAGCTTATCGTCTCGCTTTTGGCTCTCGCCAATTCTCTCCACAAGTGTAGGCCTTATCGATAAGTTTGCCAACATCTCAGGTTCCAATTCACATCTAGGCCTGAAGTCAAATTCAGCCAAATACTCTAGACCCTTCCATTCCGAAAACATGGCTCCCAATCCTGCATGTCTTCGACTTAACGCATCTGCCACTGCGTTGCCTTTTCCCGGAGTATAGGCTATACCAAAATCATATGATGCTAAAAACTCTAGCCACCGCTGCTGTCGGAGATTCAAATCCTTTTGGGAGAACAGATACTTCAACGACTTATGATCCGTAAACAACTCGAATCGAACTCCCAATAGGTAATGTCTCCACATCTTCAAAGCAAAAACAATCGCCGCTAACTCCAAATCATGAGTCGGGTAATTCCTTTCATGCAGCTTCAGTTGTCGACTAGCATACGCAACAACTTTATCCTTCTGCATCAGCACTGCTCCAAGTCCAGTACCACATGCATCGGTATAAACCACCATGTCATCATTCCCACTTGGAATAGTTAAAACAGGAGCACTTATTAGTCGCTCTTTTAGGATTACGAAAGCTTGCTCACACTTATCATCCCACCTGAACACTTGGTTCTTCTTCGTCAATCCTGTTAACGGTGCAGCTATCTTGGAAAAGTCTTTGATAAACCGACGATAATATCCTGCTAATCCCAGAAAGCTTCTCACATCGGATGCATTCTTAGGTCTGACCCAATCCTGGATCGCTGCCACCTTAGCGGGATCAACCGCGATTCCATTTCCAGAGATAACATGGCCTAAGAACCTCACTTCACTCTTCCAGAAGTGACACTTCGAATACTTAGCCTTCAACTGATGTTTCCGCAAGATTTCCAAAACAATACTCAAGTGCGTCTTGTGCTCTTCTTCAGTTTTGGAATAAATCAGAATATCATCCACGAACATAAGCACGAACTTATTCAACTGATCTCTGAACACTCTATTCATAAGATCCACAAAATATGCTGGTGCGTTGGTCAATCCAAACGGCATTACCAGCCACTCATAAAATCCGGATGGTGTCCTAAAAGCAGTCTTCGGCACACTATCCTTAGCCACTCTCAACTAGTGAAATCCCGTTGCCAAATCCATCTGAGAAAACACCTTAGCCTCGTGAAGCTGATCAAACAAGTCATCTATTCTCGGCAATGGATACTTGTTCTTCTTAGTCACCTTATTCAGCTCACGATAATCCACACACAACCTTAACGATCCATCCGCTTTGGTTGCGAACACAACTGGTGCACCCCATTCGGACACACTTCTCCGAATGAATCCTTTCTGCAAAAGGTCATCAACTTGCACCTTCAGCTCTTGCTGTTCCCTAGGCGCCATCCGCCTAAGAGGCATCACAACAGGTCTGGCTCCCTCAACTAGATCGATACAAAACTCAATCTCCCTATGCGGCGGTAACCCTTTGACTTCATCAAAGACATCCTCAAATCCATTCACAATAGGCACCGATGACAGTCCATCCCGTGGAACAACCATCGAATACATGAAGCTCATGAAGACGCCTTCTTCATGCTTACATCGTATCACAACCTTTCGCCCTTCCATATTCCCGACGGTCACCTCCAGCCTCTCACAATCAATCCTTGCCGCATACTTTCTAAGCCAGTCCATACCCAAAATAATTCCGAACCCCGCAATGTTCAGAACAAAGCAATCACAAGCAAAAGAGCAATCATGACTCGACACAACTAGACCACGGCATATCATACACAAACATGACGAACCCCCAACTGGATTAGTCACAACCAATGGCCTATCAACAATATCCGGTTTCAAACCTAACCGGCCTACAAGATCATCACAAACAAAAGAATGCGACGCTCCAGTATCAAACAACACTCTAACTGGAACACCACAAATGGAAAGAGTACCTTGAACCACCACACTCTTCCCCTTCTCTTCAGCAGTAGGAGCTTTTGAAGACGACGGCACAGCTCCCATAGCATAAGCTTGCTCAATCTGCCTATCCTTCCTCGGCTCTGGACAATTCTTCTTGATATGTCCCAGCTTATCATAGTTATAACACTTTCCCGGCACCTTGGGATTCTTGCAATCTCTGAAGAGATGACCCTTCTGCTGACAGTTGTAGCAGGTCACTTCACCCTTCGGCTTCTTCTGGCCATCCTTACCCTTCTGTTGCTGCTGCTTCCTCTTCTTGTTTCCACCCTGCTGTGGTTTAGACTCTTCCTTGGTCACAACAACAACAGAACTCTCCCTAGGAAACAAACTCTCATGCCTGAGAGATTTCTCCACAAGCTTCTCAAATGGATCGTCCAAATGATCCACCAACTGTCTCCCAAGATAAGTGTCCAAGCCTGTCACAAACTTCTCATTCTTCTGATAGGGAGAATCAATATACGTCTGGCATATTTGGACAAAGCCTCAAACTCAGAAACATACTCAAGGACCGATCTCCCACCTTGCTTGAGCTCTACAAACTTCTTGAACAAAACAGATTTCTGAGCTGTAGAGATGAACTTAGCTTCAAATCTAGTTTGGAATTGCTCCCAAGTAATCTCCTCCTCCGGAGTATCAATGGTGATAGAATTCCACCAATCCGAAGCTCTCCCTTGAAGTTGCCTTGATGCGAGCTTCCTCTTAGTTGCATCCTCAATTCCCAAGTCACCAAAAATCCTTTGACAAGCATCAATCCATCTCTGCACCTCAATGGTCGATTCCGTTCCCAAGAAAACCTTTCCTCCAAGAGAAGTATAGTCCTTGCAAAGCTTAGAAAAATCCCCTGGTCTTGGAGCTTGAACTTGAACTCCCACATCCACTGATGATCCTGAAGCTGGTATTCTCCTCATGATCGAAGTCATCATGGCCTCAAACATAGGAGCATAATCAACAGCTTCCCTAGCAGCACGGCTTTCCCTCGCAGTTTGTCTCTCACTTCGACTCATCCTTAATATCTACAAAAAGGAATGATTTAGAACACCTTAAGAAACAACTGCATAAGGAGTTCAAATCCTTCTAAGCTACTATATTATATATAGTAATCATCCATCAAAATACAATTACGTCTCTCATACGTAGTTACGTCAGCGAGCGTTGGCTAAAATCGATTAACCCTGCTCTGATACCAAATGTGACGACCGCCCATGACTCCCGCACCAAATCAAGGAGAAATGTGCGCTGAAGGGCGTGCCAGGCAGCCATGGACGATAGTCAGGGTAAAAAATAAAACAGTAAACTCTATCGTACAACTCACAGCGCATGGACAAAATACAATAGAGAAATATAATATAGTGAAGCTCCATAGAACAGGACATCATCATATAAGCATCATAATAGTTTTATACAAACATATGAATCATCCATACATCAAAGCCTCACTACATAACACTCAATCAAATACAGTAGCAGAATATCCAGTACATATAATAAGAAATAATATGCAAAAGCCTCCTGCTCGTCTTCGTTGTCATCAGCGTAAACCTCCATGTACAGCACTTGTCACCTGCTACCTAGTCTGCCCATCCCGACATGGATGAACAGCCCAAGGTAATAAGAGGAGACATAAAACCTTGAGTCAGACAAAGTCTTAGTGAGCGGTAAATCAACTATCAAACATACCAAAAGAGTATAAGGGATAAAAAGAATAGGAACCAAACCATCCCACTCCACCTCTTTCTACAGTGATAGCACCCAGAAACACATTAAGGAGAAGTAGGCGTAACATAGGAGGCAATTAAAGTAAAGAAATAATCACTCGAGTCAAGGTCGATGTTTTCCAAATACAAACCCCCAAGGGCTAAACCAAGATCAGATAAGCACCCAGAAAACACCGCTCTTGAGACCGGATGATGATACAACCAAACGTCCAAACATCCATGACTCTGGCTATCACTGTTAACCTTGCTTCGAAATCACCGTTAATTGAATGACCGACTCCTTCCTGAGCCATCTATCAAGGGCTAATGGTAACCCTGGTTCTAGACATAACTCCGCACGTCATCATGACCCGTGCCTAGGAATTTTCGCAACTACCCAGAGTACTCGACCACCTACCTGTAGTCTTTAGGGTGTCCAGACCACCTACCTGTAGTCTTTAGGGCAACCCTTGTACTCTTGCTTTGAGTTTGCTAGAACCTTCAACAACGATGAAATCCAAGCCTTCTAGTCATCCTCCTTGACGACTATTCTCAACCTAGCCCAAACTACCTCTTGAGCCATCCATTATCAATCAACTCGAACTACTCTTCAAGTTATCAACATGCTTGGAGTAATCCTCCTCGATTATACCAAGGTTACATCATATCATGCCTCGTCTCATCTTTATCTTAGCAAAGGCTCATTTTAACATCATGGTTTGCCTCATCGCATCATGGCAAAATTCCCTCTCAACATCATCCAATCCATACATATGAGCTTCAATATCCTCTATATATGCCTTAAGCAACTTTCACCATTCAAGAGCCTCTTCCGTAGCTTTTGAATCGTCTTTGACCATACTTGTCCAAATCTATCAACTAGATAACTCATTCACAACAATCAAACAAGGCAAACATTAATCCAAACAAATAAGTAGTCAATCAAGATCTAAATAGGCATTTATAATTAAAATGGCAATTTCGTAAATAAATGAGAATAGATCTATCATACATGAATCATGGGTTTTTAGCATAGATCTAACGAATATAAATCATGGGTTTTGTCCCTACAACTTGAGGAATGAACTTGCAAAAGTAAACATCTTCATAAGTAATGGATCTATACTTAGATCTAAGGAAAAATGCATAAAATCACTATCTACAACCCTCCAACAAACCACAAAACCAATATACTCCTTTGGGTCCGCGTGAGAGATAACCACCACTCACCGAATCACCCAAACACTTCAAAAACTATCAACTTCAGATCTAGACAACAAGGATTCAAGCTTGATTCGTCGAAATCCCGCTTGAAACGATGAAATCTAGCTTAGTTGGATGAAGATCTTCAACTTTGGCTCTTGGATCTTTGATCTTGGATGGATGTTAGAACTAAATTGAAATGGAGAAAAGGAGATGAAGAAATGTTGTAGTCGAGCTCTCAAAATGGCAGCACTTCGTCGCTTCAAAATCCGGTGCCAAAAAGTGAGCCAAACACCTCTATTTATAGGCTGAAATCCCCCATGAGTCGTCCGCCCCTATGAGTCGTCCACGACTCATGACTCACGACTCAAGCCACTCCGACTCACGACTCAACACAGCTCAAGGAAAATACGACACAACACACACACACGGCACAGCATGCACACGACTCAACAACCCCTACGACTCATCACCTAGCCTAAGTTCCAACGACTTACGACTCAAGACCCTGTCGACTCAGCTACCCACGACCTAAGCCTTAACCCCTTAAGCCGCTAACCCATGAGTCGACATCCCTTATGAGTCGACCAACTACTAAATCGGCGATCTCCTTGGCTCGGCCATGCCTTAAGTCGTCACTCTATAAGTCGGTCAACACCTATGGGTCGGTCTTCTATGAGTTGGCCATCTTCTTAACCCACTAACTCGGCAACTCACTAACTCGGCCAAACCTATAGGTCGCTACCTCTATGAGTCCGTCAGATTCTCAACTCGGTCCACTAGTTAACTCGTTAACGACTCAACACTTGACACACGAGTTAACTTCCTATACGACTCAGGCTAGAGACAACATAAACAACACTAACGACCTGTAAATTCTACGATTTATCGACACGAAAAAATACGGGTCGTTACAAAATGGTTGTTCTATAATTTTAATTCGTTTCAAAAGTTAAATTTTTAAGTTCGTTTTGAATATTTCAAAAGATAGCGATTTAAGAATAATCAAATTTTTTTAAATTTAATATTACAAATGTTTGAATAATTAAATTCCGAATTTGATATGATTAATTTGATATTGAAATTTAATATATGAAAATAGAGTGAATAATTGAAATTTGATTTAATATGATTCAGATTGGTTTCCAAAGTGAATATAGGTTATATTGGGATTGTAATAGAGTTAATAAGATTTTAAAATTGGAAATTATTGGATAATTAAATAACTGGTTTAATATGATTAAAAATGATTTGTAAAATTTTATTTTATCATATTAAAGTAATAATGATGTTGTAGAACTTTTAAAATCGAATTAAAAGTAAATTTGTGGAAATTGAATACTTTAATATTTAATTGACGAGTTAAAATAGCCATTTTACAAACAATCTCGGATTTCGACGAAACCAGTTTCATCGGATTCGTAATGTTGTACTATTGTGAGATCTCAATTTTCGTGTCAATCGGATTTACCGTTTGACCGGGGCAAGCCAAAACGCTTAGAAATTAATTCAATCGATTTAATTTAAAATTGATCGTCTACTTCCGTAACTCGTGCATACGATCAAATTAGGGCTCGAAACCATTCCCTTTGCGTTTGTAATAAGGGTATAATAATATGGACACCTAGCGGCATATCTCGATAGGTGTTCTACATTTTAAGCTACGTAATCAAGGCAATTTAAAAATTTAAATATATATATATATATATATAAATATATATATATATATATATTGTTGAATTGACTATATTGCCATCAACCTTTTTCCTTTCACTTCTAAGTCATTGTAGCCTTCCCTTTTCATACACGCAACATCATGTCCTGTCCCTCCCTCCATTCTTTTTTTTTCTTAATTGCACGCTTCAGTTCCGAAGAAAAAGAAATGAAACATTAAAAATGGACTTCTTCACTTCTACTCGATATAAAAATCCCATACAAGTTTCTAAATTCAAGTTTAAGCATGCTCTTAGATCTGGTATAGCATTTATTGGGTGCGGCTGCCTTTCTTTTTGGATGCCGTGAGAGACATGGGTCTGGGCGACCTAGGGTTTCGGTTTTTGAGGGTTTGGAGGCGTATTTGCTCGAGGCGAGGCTGGATTCGAGTTTAGCATGGAAAGACGCATCTCCGGCCAAGATTTCATGAAGCTCGGTGGTGGGAGGTCGTTTGCGTCACTAAAGTGTTGAAGGGGAGGAGTGTTTGGACGCATTTTGATGGAGGGACTCGAGCTCGATGTTTTTACTATGGTTGGAGGGAGATTGAGGAAAGAGGGAGAATGGTGGTGGTCTCGGGTCGTGGCATGGAGAGATGGCGAACCTGGAAGTGTGCGTGCACGGCTTGGTTCCTGTGTCCACATTTCTTTTGTCAGGGTGGAAGAGTAGTTGGGGAAGAAGGGTGTTTGTGGGCCGGGCTAAATAATGTGGGTATGGGTTTAATAGAATAATATTATGATGGTGTTTAATTAAATTAAATTATTGGTGAACTTATAAAATGTATAACTCTCACATACGAGGTCCGATTGAGATGAGTCTTTTTGCGTTGCGATCGTGATGAAGAAAGCTTCGAAATGAAAGCGGTTTGGATGAATTTGGAGATAGTTGAAACTTGGGCTAAATTTGGAAGTCGTCCGGTTTAGTTCCAAACCGGAACGTCTCGGTAACAACAGGAAAATCAAGGTCAGTGTTTTATAACGCTCACAACGTACTAAATATCTTTATGCTAGTTAAATTGACATTATGAAGTGTTATGATTTTTATTTGTCATTGTTTGATAAAATTTAATTGTCATATAGATTGTCATTTGAATTAACCGTTGAAATTAAATTGACTGTTAAATTTAACTTGAAATTGAAATTGAATTGCGATTAAATTACCTGACATTGATAACTATGAAACTGCCATGAATTGTATTGTCTATTGGATGATGTATATGATGGATGTTATTGGTTGATATTTAAATGTTTGGATGTTTATTTGTTTATATATACTGTTATGCATACATATGACACTATGATTTGATTTAAGTAATATATACTCATCCCTGACATTTAATTGAAATAAATAATTACTTGGCCATAGGATAGAAAATTATATACGGACACCGAATTAGCTAAATTAATAATTTTTGGAATCGTCGATTTGAAATTATTTAAATGTTTTGATTTAAAGTTATAATAGAAATCAATTTATTGAAATCGAATTTATCGAAAATTGAGTTTGGAATGTTGAAATAAATTTGGTTAAAAGAAATCGTTAAATAATTAAAGTGGAGACTTTGGGATTTAAAATCGGGATATGATTGAATTTCGAAAATTGATTTGTTTAAAGATTTAACCTTAATTCGAGCTTTGAATATTACTAAGTAAAAGTGATATAAAAATGATACTTTGAAGTCGAGCTTGGAATTGAATCATATTTGAAATTTGGATTTAAACCCGAAATTTGATGGATAATTTTGTTAAGTGTTATAAATGGATATTTTGAAAAATCAAGCTCCAAATAGATATAAATTGAAATTGAATAAATTAAAGGTGAATATAAAATTGAATAAATTTGAAGTCAAAGTTGACATTGATTTGAATTGAAATCGAAATTGAATCGACAGAATGGAAATTGAAATTGATTTGAATTGGGAAGTTATAATTGAAATGGATTGGTTTTGAAGCTGTTTTATTTTGTTTTCCAAATTACTCGGTTACATAAACCATTTTTGAATACTTAAACTATTTTAATCTGTTTTAAATCTACTTAACCCAATTTAAATTATTTTAAACTAATTTATCTATTTCAAATCCATTTTAAGATTTTAAGTATTTTTAACTATTTTAATTATTTAAAACTACTTTTAAACTACTTAAAACTATTTTCTAAAATTCTAAGCTGGTCAATAAGGTGAAGTGTTTATGTTTAAATCTTGAATTTAAATACGAATTGGGTTAAATGAAGTTGCAACCTAAATTGAAATCCGAATTGATTTTGAAATCGAAATAAGATATTGAGACGAAAAAAAGATTTTGAAACGGAATCTTACATTTGAATAGATACGATGATATTTGAAATGTATTTTATTTTTGAAGCGAACATGATGTTTTGATATCAATTATGAATCGATTTGAAATGTAAAAGAGCCAACAGTGTAATAATACGTAGTTATTAAAGAGACCGGGATCAGATATGGACAGCTCTCTGGCGATACCGAACACCACTTTTATAACTATTATACGCGGAGTGTTGATCCAGAATGAAGTGGATGATTTGGTGAACGCGTTGACTGAAGAAAGAGAACGATATTGGATAACCCCTGACATGACTAAAACAGGAGCCGCGCCGGGCCATTGAGGTTCGCCACCTCTAGCGGACACGCTTCTTCGATACCATTTCTATTACATTTGTGATGAGATTTGGGTGCACCCCTTGATTTGGGAGTGTTGTTTCGCGGTGTTGAGGTAGCTGCTGGCTATGCTCAACATCAGTCCGGATCACGCAACTACTAGTATCCTAGTTGGTATCGCCTCATGTACCTTGTCATACTAATTATCCTATTCGCGACCACTACGTTATGTTTTGTGTTATACCTATGGGGTACCCTCTGATAACCACCAGTTTACGGTAGGGCTTACGGTGCTGTATAGACTATGGCATTATAAAAATGTGTTAAGGGGATTATGGTAACGCCTTAACGCTATTTTGATACTTTATATTACTGATAGGCATTATCTATTTAGCGTACGTTACTGCATAGTAGATAGTTTTACGGATCATTGAGAGATGGAAAATCCCGTAACATCTCTTGAGTTATTGCATGCACGTTGACACTGGATATGAGATGTCAAACCCCGTAAACGTCTCTGACGCCGATACACTCATATTTATTTACGATTGATTTAACTTTCATAAGGATATTTTAGTCCTGACTCGAGTGTTATGTCTTTTCATTACGCTCGGGTCAGTCCTGAGTTTTTCAGATTTTTGAAGATCTATTCTGGAGGATGAAGACGAAGATTTGGTATACTATTACTATTATTACCCTTGCATCATGCTATCTGCTGCATTATTTTAATTGTTCTGTTGTATATGTATAACTCTGATAAATGTTGTATAAATAAATTGTCAAAGTATAGTAAACAGCTTCATGAACTGTTTATTTGACTATTATATTTTATCCTACCGCTGCGAGATTCTGTGTTGTTTCTTTTCTTTTATTTCTCTTTCTTTTCTTTTCTTATTTACCCCAATAACCATCTGTCCTTTTGAATGGTTTGGAATCGGCATGTGTATTTGATCGTCGGTTTAAACTGTCCAAAAAGGTGGGTCGTTACAGTTGGTATCAGAGCTTTGGTTTAGCGATAACCTTAGCTTTATGGGGTTTGACTCTTTATAAATAGGGTAGTTATACCCTATGATGAGTCGCTGAGTGTATATATATGAGAGCGCGTATTTGTTAGTGATATAGAATGTTTTATATTGTGTCGGTTGATTTGTTGAGTGGTTTATGGATTCTGGTCAATACGAGTAATTAACGTTATTGATAGGGATCTCTAAACACTTAAACATAACAATTCGACATAGTATTGTTTTAAATTGGGTAAATGAAATAATTTTGCTCTAATTATATTTTGTATATAAAGAAAAATTTCAAAAGTTTATTGTGACTTATCTAGCTTACCTGGTTGTTAGGAATTAAAATATTAGTTATTATCATAAATTGGATATTGTAATTTAATAAATAAGATGAATTACAAAATGAACAGTAATAAAACAACTTGTGGAATGTTTTAAGGAAAAAATCCTATAAGATATTTTATAAAGGTAACTTATAAATTTAAAATAGATTTAAATTGGAAAATATTGAATTTAAAGACCCGGAGATCTTGAAAAATGGTTTTCAAAGCTTTGAAGAAATATATAGTAATATTAGTTGGAAATTGTTTATAGAAATATTTTGAAAGGATTTTTAAGAAGGAATGAATATAGTACTCCTCTCTTATGTCGCTGGAAAATAATTTCGGTGATGACTGCGCAACATCATCGACGTTCATTTTCGAGTCTCAAAGTGGGGGAGACTTCTAAGAAGCTTTGCTTTTCTTCGGAATTATTTTAGGTCAATGAATTTTGGTTTAAAATCCAAAGGTATGATTTGATATATATAAAAAAAGATATAAGTATATATGTTTAGTTCAAACGATTTGAAAAGAACCGGGCATTTAAAATTCTAAGTTATGTTAATTAGAAATTTTCAAATTATTTGAATGAAATGTGAATAACCAGAATTTATAAAATAAGAGGATTAAGATATCTAAGCTTATTGTTTGGGAAAACTTTAAAGTTGAAAGGTAAAGAGGATTTAAATAAATCAAATTTGTGTACATTCTAATCAAGAAAAATGAAATTCTATAAATATGTATAATACCGAATTTGCATTCTAATAACATATAATATGACTTACCGAATATTAAGAAGTTGAAGTAATGTTTTGGATACGTAATGAGATATTGTACAAATAAACAGAACCTGAAAATAATTGAAGTATACAAGTAAGGAAAACTCAAAAAGGAATTAAAATGTATATAAATGAAAATATGGTTATGATAAAAAGGTTATATACTTAAATACTAACATGAAATGATGAATGGGTAAATGGAACAAGTAAGTGAACTTAAGAAAGAAGACAAATGAATTGTATAATATCTTTTGTAAATTGGTTATAGAAAATAAATATAAATTGCATAGGAAAAATAATAAATGAATTTGTAACCTTTAAGATAACTATAAACTAAGAAAAGTCATATATGAGAAGTTAGACTTTTATGGAATGACTATAAACTAAAGTGATGATTAATAAAATGTTCCACAAATAAATTTGTATTAACTGACGCTATGAATATGGAGTAAATGTAAACCAAAGAATTAGGTATAGCTAAGAATCGATTGGGAAAGGAAATGGAGTTTAATTAAATTATATAGAATGTTTAAAATGAACTTGAGTAAGCAAATTCTCCGATATGATGTTTGAGAAAAGATAATGTTAAAGCATATGCTAGGTAAAGAAATGAATATGCTAACTGAATAATGGATTGTGAGTAATTAAGTGAAAAAAATAGAAGTCAATAAAATAATTTAGTATAGATAAATTGGATAGAAATCCATTTGAAGGTAATACGTGAGATTGTACGTATATTATTTTATTCGCATAACGATTTGATCCAAATTCGAGCACAAAATTTCGAGATGATTTATATCGATCAAAGTTAGGATTTTCCACTCGATTCTCGATGGCGAACCCTGGATATGGATTTTGGTTTGATTCTGGAATTCTCTATCATAGTATATGGCTTTGCAAGGAGAGTAACAGTTTCCAATCAAGGAACCAAATCTGAGTCCGCATTAGAGAGTCGGGTGAACGATACTAGTTGGAAGTGAAATTGTGTGATCGAATAAGCGATTAGATTTGATATTGCTCACGGATGATATATGTACGGCTTACGGACTTAATTAAAGTTAATATTCGAAATTTACGATGCCAAATATAAAACGATTCTTTTAAAATTATATAACAGGATATGTATATAAAAGAGATAAACCAAATTGAATGTAAAATTAATAATTTGGTTATGTTGGGTATGATTTGGTTGTTATATGATTGTCAGTTGATTGTATATAATTCATTAAGTGTTAATGAAATTGAAAGATATAAATCATTGAAATCAAATTGGAAGTTAATTGAATTTAATAGAATTTAATTTGATTCAAATTGGAAGTGAACTAATGTAAATATAAATTGGTGAATGTTAACTAATTGAATTGAGAATGAATGTTAGTAAAATCCAACGTTAATGAATCAACTTTGATTAAAAATTGAAAAAACAAGTCAATAAATATTAATGAGAAGTGAATTTATATTGATTGGTTATGGATTTGTTGGATGATAGTTGGATGATTGTTGATTGATGGTTGCATTGGTTGTTTGTTGCATTTGCTATGTTGGCACATGTAGTTGTTATGCTGCTATATTGTGTATATTGATATTATTTTCATATATGCATGTTTCTCATAGTTTGTTGAGGGTTTAGTAGGTGCGGATTGCGCTTGCTTCGCATTTGGAGCTCGCTTTCGCGCTATACTATTCGTATATGCTCGCTAAAAATATATAAGGTACATGTTTATTTTGTCATTGGATTTGGTGATTTTTGATGAGCCACTTGGCTTTTGATTTTCTTTTGTTGGTTTGGGGCCCGTAGAGGCGTTTTGTAGCTGTACCGATCGAGCCGCGCAAAGGAGACTCTGCCGAAATTTTCCGTAAATCCGGGTGTTAGAAAATTATTCAAGTTTTAATTTTTTTTTACTTGTTTTGATAACTAACTTTTAAGTTTAGAAAGCCGTTCGGAGTAAGTTAGTGGATGTGTAGTAATGATTTATAAATGGAATTTCATTGTTTTATAAGTGGATAATTTTGAATAAAATATATCAAATGTTGAATTCTTTACTTAGTTTTCCCTCTTTTCCCTTTTCGAGGACGAAAAGTTTTGAGTGGGGGAGAGTGTAACGACCCGTAAATTTTCGATAATTAAAATAGCTAATTTAATAAGATTTCGTGATTTAATGTTAGAAAAAAATTTGTAATTCGTTTGGAATAATAATAACTGGAATGAATTGCGACAATAATTATCCAAGGAAAAAAAATAAAAAAAATAAATGCTACTTAGTGAATGCCTTTGCAATCAATAGTTGAATAGGATAATAAATAGTGAATTATTGGATAAGCGAAATTGTTTAAATTTGATATTTGAAATTTATTGAAATATTTAATAATGGGAATTGAATAACTGTATAATGGAAATGGTTGTTCTATAATTTTAATTCGTTTCAAAAGTTAAATTTTTAAGTTCGTTTTGAATATTTCAAAAGATAGTGATTTAAGAATAATAAAATTTATTTAAATTTAATATTACAAATGTTTGAATAATTAAATTCCGAATTTGATACTGAAATTTAATATATGAAAATAGAGTGAATAATTGAAATTTGATTTTATATGATTCAGATTGGTTTCCAAAGTGAATATAGGTTATATTGGGATTATAATAGAGTTAATAAGATTTTAAAATTGGAAATTATTGGATAATTGAATAACTGGTTTAATATGACTAAAAATGATTTGTAAAATTTTATTTTATCATATTAAAGTAATAATGATATTGTAGAACTTTTAAAATCGAATTAAAAGTAAATTTGTGGAAATTGAATATTTTAATATTAATTGACGAGTTAAAATAGCCATTTTTCAAACAGTCTCGGATTTCGACGAAACCAGTTTCATCGGATTCGTAATGTTATATTATTGTGAGATCTCAATTTTCGTGTCAATCGGATTTACCGTTTGACCGGGGCAAGCCAAAACGCTTAGAAATTAATTCAATCGATTTAATTTAAAATTGATCGTCTACTTCCGTAATTCGTGCATACGGTCGAATTAGGGCTTTGCGTTTGTAATAAGGGTATAACATTATGGACACCTAGAGGCATACCTCGATAGGTGTTCGACATTTTAAGCTACGTAATCAAGGCGATTTAAAATTTTAAATATATATATATATATATATATATATATGTATGTATTGTTGAATTGACTATATTTTCATCAACCTTTTTCCTTTCACTTCTAAGTCACTGTAGCCTTCCCTGTTCATACACGCTAACATCATGTCCTGTCCCTCCCTCCATTCTTTTTTTTTCTTAATTGCACGCTTCAGTTCAGAAGAAAAAAAAATAAAACATTAAAAATGGACTTCTTCACTTCTACTCGATATAAAAATCCCATACAAGTTTCTAAATTCAAGTTTAAGCATGCTCTTAGATCTGGTATAGCATTTATTGGGTGCGGCTGCCGTTCTTTTTGGATGCCGTGAGAGACGTGGGTCTGGGCGAGCTAGGGTTTCGGTTTTTGAGGGTTTGGAGGCGTATTTGCTCGAGGCGAGGGTGGATTCGAGTTTAGCATGGAAAGACGCATCTCCGGCCAAGATTTCATGAAGCTCGGTGGTGGTAGGTCATTTGCGTCGCTACAGTGTTGAAGGGGAGGAGTGTTTGGACGCATTTTGATGGGGGGACTCGAGCTCGATGTTTTTGCTATGGTTGGAGGGAGATTGAGGAAAGAGGAAGAATGGTGGTGGTCTCGGGTCGTGGCATGGAGAGATGGCGAACCTGGAAGTGTGCGTGCACAGCTTGGTTCCTGTGTTCACATTTCTTTTGTCAGGGTGGAAGAGAAGTTGGGGAAGAAGGGTGTTTGTGCGCTAGGCTAAATAATGTGGGTATGGGTTTAATAGAATAATATTACGATGGTGTTTAATTAAATTAAATTATTGGTGAACTTATAAAATGTATGACTCTCACATACGAGGTCCGATTGAGACGAGTCTTTTTGCGTTGCAATCGTGATGACGAAAGCTTCGAAATGAAGTGGTTTGGATGAATTTGGAGATAGTTGAAACTTGGGCTAAATTTGGAAGTCGTCCGGTTTAGTTCCAAACCGGAACGTCTCGGTAACAACAGGAAAATCAAGGTGAGTGTTTTATAACGCTCACAACGTACTAAATATCTTTATGCTAGTTAAATTGACATTATGAAGTGTTATGATTTTTATTTGTCATTGTTTGATAAAATTTAATTGTCATATCGATTGTCATTTGAATTAACCGTTGAAATTAAATTGACCGTTAAATTTAAATTGATATTGAAATTGAATTGCGATTAAATTACCTGACATTGATAACTATGAAACTGCCATGAATTGTATTGTCTATTGGATGATGTATATAATGGATGTTATTGGTTGATATTTAAATGTTTGGATGTTTATTTGTTTATATATACTGTTATGCATACATATGACACTATGATTTGATTTAAGTAATATATACTCATCCCTGACATTTAATTGAAATAAATAATTACTTGGCCATAGGATAGAAAATTATATACGGACACCGAATTAGCTAAATTAATAATTTTTGGAATCGTCAATTTGAAATTATTTAAATGTTTTGATTTAAAGTTATAATAGAAATCAATTTATTGAAATCGAATTTATCGAAAATTGAGTTTGGAATGTTGAAATAAATTTGGTTAAAATAAATCGTTAAATAATTAAAGTGGAGACATTGGGATTTAAAATCGGGATAAGATTGAATTTCAAAAATTGATTTGTTTAAAGATTTAACCTTAATTCGAGCTTTGAATATTACTAAGTAAAAGTGATATAAAAATGATACTTTGAAGTCGAGCTTGGAATTGAATCATATTTGAAATTTGGATTTAAACTCGAAATTTGATGGATAATTTTGTTAAATGTTATAAATGGATATTTTGAAAAATCAAGCTCCAAATCAATATAAATTGAAATTGAATAAATTAAAGGTGAATATAAAATTGAATAAATTTGAAGTCAAAGTTGACATTGATTTGAATTGAAATCGAAATTGAATCGACAGAATGGAAATTGAAATTGATTTGAATTGGGAAGTTATAATTGAAATGGATTGGTTTTGAAGCTGTTTTATTTTGTTTTCCAAATTACTCGGTTACATAAACCATTTTTGAATACTTAAACTATTTTAATCTGTTTTAAATCTACTTAACCCGATTTAAATTATTTTAAACTAATTTATCTATTTCAAATCCATCTTAAGATTTTAAGTATTTTTAACTATTTTAATTATTTAAAACTACTTTTAAACTACTTAAAACTATTTTCTAAAATTCTAAGCTGGTCAATAAGGTGAAGTGTTTATGTCTAAATCTTGAATTTAAATACGAATTGGGTTAAATGAAGTTGCAACCTAAATTGAAATCCGAATTGATTTTGAAATCGAAATAAGATATTGAGACGAAAAAAAGATTTTGAAACGGAATCTTACATTTGAATAGATAGGATGATATTGAAAATGGATTTGATTTTTGAAGCGAACATGATATTTTGATATCAATTATGAATCGATTTGAAATGTAAAAGAGCCAACGGTGTAATAATACGTAGTTATTAAAGAGACCGGGATCGGATATAAACATACTCTCTGTCGATACCGAACACCACTTTAATAACTATTATACGCGGAGTGTTGATCCAGAATGAAGTGGATGATTTGGTGAACGCGTTGACTGAAGAAAGAGAACGATATTGGATGACCCCTGACATGACTAAAACAGGAGCCGCGCCGGGCCATTGAGGTTCGCCGCCTCTAGCGGACACGCTTCTTCGATACCATTTCTATTACATTTGTGATGCGATTTGGGTGCACCCCTTGATTTGGGACTGTTGTTTCGCGGTGTTGGGGTAGCTGTTGGCTATGCTCAACATCAGTCCGGATCATGCAACTACTAGTATCCTAGTTGGTATCGCCTCATGTACCTTTTCATACTAATTATCCTATTCGCGACCACTACGTTATGTTTTGTGTTATACCTATGGGGTACCCTCTGATAACCACCAGTTTACGGTGGGGCTTACGGTGCTGTATAGACTATGGCATTATAAAAATGTGTTAAGGGGGATTATGGTAACGCCTTAACGCTATTTTGATACTTTATATTACTGATAGGCATTATCTACTTAGCGTACGTTACTACATAGTAGATAGTTTAACGGATCCTTGAGAGATGAAAAATCCCGTAACATCTCTTGAGTTATTGCACGCACGTTGACACTGGATATGAGATGTCAAACCCCGTAAACGTCTCTGACGCCGATACACTCATATTTATTTACGATTGATTTAACTTTCATAAGGATATTTTAGTCCTGACTCGAGTGTTTTGTCTTTTCATTACGCTCGGGTCAGTCCAGAGTTTTTCAGATTTTTGAAGATCTATTCTGGAGGATGAAGACGAAGATTTGGTATACTATTACTATTGTTATCCTTGCATCATGCTATCTGCTGCATTATTTTAATTGTTCTGTTGTATATGTATAACTCTGATAAATGTTGTATAAATAAATTGTCAAAGTATAGTAAACAACTTAATGAACTGTTTATTTGACTATTATATTTTATCGTTCCGCTGCGAGATTCTATGCTGTTTCTTTTCCTTTATTTCACTTTCTTTTCTTTTCTTATTTGCCCCAATAACAATCTTCCCTTTTGAATGGTTTGGAACCGGCATGTGTATTTGATCGTCGGTTTAAACTGTCCAAAAAGGTGGGTCGTTACAAGGTATACCATAAAGCCATACAATCTCCTTCACATACAAACTCGTCGGGCACTTGGCTTTCCTAGTCAGTTTAACCAATATGAAATGAGCATTCTTGGTTAGCGTTCGACTATAACCCAACTACCTTTGTTCACTCTTCTTGACGTAGGAAGTCCATCATTAACCTAGGAAGTCCATCATTAAAATCCATTAAGAACGACTCCAACTTCCTCTTTAGGGTCCCAAGTGGCTGAAGTAGTCCAGTTGACTTCTGTTGGTCACACTTAATCTGCTGGTAGTTTGCACACCGACCAAAAACGATCGACACATCTTGCTTCATTCCCATCCACCAAAAGATTCTCTTCATATCCTTAAACATCTTGATCACTCTCGGGTGTAAAGACAACTTTGAATGGTGACAGGCTAAGAATTCTCTTCTAATACCATTAGCATTCCAAACAAAGATTTACCCGTTCATTCTCAATGTGCCTCAAGGATCAATTTCAAAACTAAAAACATTACCTTTTTCGACAGTTTTCTTGAGTCGAGCCAAAATAGGATCATTTCTTAACTAGCCACAGTTCTCTCCATCAAAACTGGCTTGACTTCTAAGTTAGTAGCCATTGTGACATTCCTACTCAACGCATCTGCAACTGCATTTGTTTTCCCAGGTGTGTGCAAAATTTCCAAATCATAAGAAGCGAGACACTCCAGCCATCTCTGCTGTTTCAAATTCAAAATTTTCTAGGTAAAATGATATTTTACTGACTTATGATCTATGTATGACTCAAAATTTTCACCTAGAAGATAATGCCTCCATATCTTCAGTGTGAAGGCAACAACCAAAAGCTCCACATCGTGCGTAGCATAATTTTTCTCATGTGGCTTTAGCTATCGACTTGCATTTGGAATAACCTTTCCATGTTGTAGTAGAACTGCTCCTAAACCAAAAATACAAGCATCTGTATATAGTGTAAAACCTCCTCTCCCATCTGGAGTACTCAGAACAGGAGCGCTACTCAACCACTCCTTCAATTCCTTGAATGTTTTATCATACTTAAGTGTCCATACGAACTTAACATCTTTTTTTTGTTAATTTCATCAAATGAGAAATAATACTCAGCGAATCTTTGATGAGCCTATGGTAAAAACCATCCAATCTTAAGAAACTTCAAACTTCCATCGCATTTTCAGGCTTCTTCTATTCTTGAACCGCAATAACTTTAGCTGGATTAATAGATATGCCTTCTCCTGGAAAAATATGCCACAAAACCGAACTTCATATTTCCCAAAATGACACTTAGTAAACTAAGCCTTCAACAAAAAGCTCCTTAGGGTATCGAGTATGACTCGAAGATGGTATGCATGCTCCATCTTCATCTTCGAATAGACAAGAATGTCATCAATAAAAACAAGGACAAATTTGTTAAGAACATCTTGAAACACTATATCCATTAAGTCCTCAAAGAAAGTGGGTGCATTAGTCAGCCTAAACAGCATAACTAACTACTCGTAGGAATTATCTGGAGCCCTAAAAGCTATTAAGTGCACGGTCTCTTCTGCTTCCCTAATTGACTAAAACTAGTGGAAAGATCCAATTGGAAAAATATCTAAAAGATGTGGAGCCAATCAAACATGCCATCGATCCTCGATAGGGGGTATTTATTCTTAATAGTCCTTTTATTAAACTCCCGGTAGTCTTTACATTATCTTAAAGAGCCATCTGTCTTGGTAACAAGGACAATTGGTGATCCCCAACTATAAGTACTACGTCTTATCAATCTCTTCCACAACCAGCTGAATGTTTGGCTTTCTAACTCTATTATTTCTTTTGGATCCAACCTTCGTAGGGGTTGTACAATAGGTCTAGATCTTGGAATCAGATCAATTTGGAACTCCACTTCACAGTGAGGAGGTAAATCTTGCATTTCATCGAAAACATCCGTTAAATCATAAACAACAGCCATATCTATCAACCCCAAAAATGGATCAACACCCTAGATTGAGTGTGAAAGCACTAGCCTTATTTATTAAGACAAATAAAATAAAAAATGCAATAATAAATCACAGAAAGAATAAAGAGGCCAGTGATTTTTATAGTAGTTCATCTATTAATGAAGCCTATGTCCACTTTATAGCTTTTATTGATCAACCGCTATTACAAAGGAGTTTGATTACTATATGATTCTTCTTTTCTAAATTAGATCAAGTTACCATTGTTAGAGAGAGCCAGAAGGATTTCAGTTGGCCCTTAATAGCTGTTGTGAGGGAGAAGAAGAGTGAAAAAATAATGACAGAGCTTCAACAGAGATCAAAGATGGTCCCCTTTCTGTTGTGCATGGGATGGTATCTACAAGAGTTAGAGAGAAATTGGGATGCAGACATTTCACCACAAGCCTGCAATTAGTGTAAAGAAGGAGCCCAGAAAATTTAGGGGTCCAATGAGCTAACTATTTAGATCGGTAAGAACCCAAATAATTATGAACTTTTATTGCTTCGACTATTAGGCTATCACCCTCCCTTTATTTCGATGATGTCCCAGTAATTTTGTAGGTTGTTGACATCTTTGATGGTGATTCACCTAGGAGTTTTACAAATCTGTAGTTTGAATCGGATAAGACTTTACTTTTTGAATTTCGAAGCTTGAAATGTTACCAAACTTGGTAGATAAGCTTAGTGGAGACATAAGAGTGTAAGACAAGTGGAATGGAGATCCAATAAAGAAAGTTTTTGGAAAACCAATTGACTGGATCGGTAACGATCCGAAACGTTACCATAAAAATGGTCCAAACTTCTTGGGGTTCTTTGTCTTGTATTTTTAGGCCTTTCGATCAAGTTTCGAATCATTTCGGCATAATATGAATGTTCTAACTCTATTTGAATTCTTCGGGGTTAAAAATCCAGTTAAAATTTGCTTCTCGGAGCATGCTTTCATTGGAAACAATGTATGCTTTGGAACTGGATATCTATAGGTTTCTGCTTCAAGGAGTTTTGATGATTGTGTCGAACCACTAGGAGAAGTTTGCTGTGATATGCCAGTTAGCTATGAAGCTTTCATTGTGGACCTTCATTGCTTGTGACTACAAAGCAATTTGGACTTGATATCCTTAGAATGCATATAAACATCAAGTGGGTCATTTCAGAGGAGTTTGGAATGATTCAGTTGACTAATTTTGGGCCAGTGCCGATCTAATGGGGTCAGATAGTACCGATCAGAGTACATGGAAATTTTTTGAGCAGTTGCTCTTACTTAAACTTTATATCACCCAAACCTTTTCACTTCATTCCATCCATTGCTTTTATTGCTTTTTTTGGTTAGTTGGTTGGTTGTCCATTAACTGTTTATTCTAGTTAGAATTCCAATTGTCTATACTAGCAATGCTGTCTACGCCTTGGAGATCACATAGTGCTTTAGTCCTGTAAGGAAACTCCTTTTGATGCCTCCGGGATGGTGGTGAAGCAAATTTTTTCCTCAGACGAGTGTACGTTACTCTAGAGCCAAGTATTGCTTTCCTTCTAAAACAGTCCCTTTTTGAGGGCTTATCTATGTTTTTATCGTCGTTTTGGATATATCATGATGATTTATTTCAAATTGGATGTAGTGGATGATTCCGTCGTATTGCTTTTCCCATTTCTGCCTTTCAATGATCCTATGAAGAAAAGCTTCGCATGTCCCTCTGGACAGCGCTTTCGAAATTGATTTCGCATCAATAACGGGTAAGTTCCATGAAAGGCAATCTTAAAGTATGAGTGATTCATTTTCTTAGCATAAGTGAGTTACCCATGCAGGATGGTACACCCATGCTGCTTAGGACACTGGACTCACTTTGCATTGATAACATACTGCAGTTGCCCTGGACAATACTTAGAATCCAATTGGTCGACTTACGTCGACTTCCCTTGGATTTCGAGCATTCTTCGTACAAAGATTTTATTCAAAGTAAAACATAACTGACAATGTTGAACGCCAAGTTTTATTATCGAAAAATGATTTCTCGGTCACCAAATCTTTAGTCTAGCAGAGCAACCTACACTCCTTCATGAGCTGGATCCTTCTCAGCTTAGGCTGTGCCTTTTGTTCTCGGTATGTCGGGACGATCGATTATGGATAAATTGCAAGGCACCTTTGCAATTATGGAGCTTCACACCAGTCTGTGTCTTCAGGGACTATTGTTTTGATAGCTCGATTTTGAGCATTCCTTTTTCTCGCTATGTCACCTTTTGTGTTTTGTGCAGCATATTTGTTTAATATCACTCCATACATGTAAATATTGCTCCTGCGGTCACTTTAGCATATTTTACTACATAGCTCTGTCAAAAACTATGGTCTGCCTTGTTCTTGCTAGTTCCATGACTGATCCTGTTTATGCTTAATCAAGTTCGTTTGACAAAGTGATGGTGTTTATGCCCCAGTTCGTAGTATTGATTACTTTGAGTACTAAGTCCATATATTTTTGGGAGACTAGGTCTCTAAAGCTATACATTTGATTGCCTTAGTTTGATAGACAAGATAGCCTATAATCTGGGAGTTTGCTTTTTGATTCCAAGCTTTTATTTTTTAATGATGTTCATTTCCTGACTGCAATTTAATTCTTCCGAGCCAACATCATCATACAATGTTATTCTAGTTGTATGTGTTGGAAAGAAGCATCGCCACCATCTTTCAGTATAGTAATTTCTTTCAATTCTTTGGTTGAGATCCAGGTAACGCATCGGTTCTGTCTTCAAGAAACTTGCAAATCAATGACCCAACCCAGTGGATTTTCCTTCGATTATGTAAATCATAGAATAGCTTAGGACTCTAGAAGGTAGGGCTGAGGATTTGATCATTCTCTCGATTCTGTTCCTAGAAGTCAATGTGTCGATTATCTCATTCTTGGGCTTTCTTCTTACCATCGCCAATCTTTGGGTGATGGCATCTCTTTGCAAGTTGGGACTAAGTGATCTAGTAGGATCGTGAGTAGGTCATTATCTTTTTGTCATCGCTGGGCTTTGAGCAATAGTAAATTTTTAAACGGTAAATCCTTCATCTTCTTTGTTAGCAATTTTGTTGCCTAAATGCTCTATTTTGTGAGACAGAACTGTCATCTAACCAACCTTGAGGTTTTTCATGCTTGGACTTGGCAATATTTATTTTGACCTAATATTTGTTCATCTTACCCCATCCAAGGACTAGATATTTTGAATGCCTATATATATGGGCATTTATGATAGATGGATAGATGCGGGACAAAGATTCGATTTCCCCTGATCTGGTTCTCTATCCTATTCTAGGGTTGAGGAAGTTTTGTGATTTCAATTTCAGCTTTCCATAATTATTCCTGCTTATCCTTGGCTATGCCTGCTTTTCTTGCTTGTTGACGTTGTCATGTAAGTTTTGTTAATATGTCAACTCCTATCTTCGGGAATTGATAAACTTTCTACTTGGTGCTAAGCAACAATTTCTCTAGGCTTCCTATTTTTTGGCTGTATTTAAATTCTAAGTTGAATTTTGGAAATTCGGTTATGCATCAGCTTTCATTCTTTGAAATTAGCACATGAGCAATTAAAATCTAGGATTTCCTTTCTGTGCATCTTTATTGCCATGCAGTGCTCCATTCCGACGATGTTAGGTTGAACCATCTGATTGATCTATGAAAGGTTATGTCTTTTTTTCGTTGCCTATCTTCGGGCAACAATAGTTTTTTGAAGACAAGGGTAGAAATCTAGTGAGAACCATAACCTATCTCCGAAACTTAGTGCGTTGATGGTTGACTATGGTGAGTGTTTCCCATTAACAATATAGATAAAAGTTTTCCTAACATGGCCGGAGCAACAATGATACTTAGTGAATAACAAATTTCTCGGCATTATCGAGGCAATGTCGGTACTTGGGGAATAGATAGTCACTCAGAGTTGCTAGGGCAATACCGTTACATAGGAAACAGAATGTTTTCGGACATTGTCGGGGCAACGTCGGTACTAAAGAAGTGAGAAAGTCCTGGACATTGCAGGGGCAACACCAATAATCAAGAGGTTGGAATTGATTTTTCCAGCTGATCCGACATTGCTTTTAATCGATTTGGGTACCAGTTTCAAATTTCAAAAACTAGCACTTCGACGATTGAATTGTAAAAGTCTTTTCTTAGTGCTGCCTATCTTTGGGCAGTGTTAAAGTCATGTTGGTAAGGATTGAATCATTCATCTGGTCTCGTAGAGTTGTGTGGATTCCATTTAAACAATGTGGTTGTTTTCTTAACATTACATAACTCCGGGACATGCAATTTTCTAAAAGAATTAGAGTCGCAGGAATCTCCATTGCTTTTCTTTGTTTATAACAATCAAATGTTCACTTTAGCTGTACATGGTACTACACAACCAATTCAATGGTTGTTATTATTGATGTAGGGTCAAATTTCCTTCGTTCGATTTTTTTTGCAAACCGACTTCCATTTGCGAAACTCGTTATTCCCAAATGCTAAATTTCAAGTGCTTATAGAGGGTTAGCTGCTATATGGTGAGTCGTTACATCACCCTTGGTAAGCTTGCACTCTTTCCATCATAATTATGGATTGGAAGAGTTCAATGATGTTTGTCTTGAGTCTATGACTATCAACTTTGCTTGTTCCACGCCATATATGCCCTGTTAGTGCATTGACATTGTTGTAGATATCCGCCTTATTCATTGGTTCCAATCTTCGGGAATCAATGGTTTAGCCTTTATATTCTAAGTATTCTCTCCTTGTCGTTGTTTGTCTTAGAACAATGGTAGTTTTCCACAAACAGGAGTCGTAGCATCTAATCAGTCCTTACATGGTTGATTACACCAAGCAAGGGTAAAGTCCATGTCTCGATGAATCTATGACGATTAGGATTTTTCCTTTCTTGTGTTGCTAGTCTCCGAGCAGTCTCAGATTCCTAAAAGTTGAGTTATTCCCTTAGAGCGTTGCTAATTTTTAGGCTACGATGAATTCTTGCAAGTTGGGGTTTGAGAACTCAGTCGAGCACCTGCTTCTGTCGTTGGAAATCGGTGCGTCGGTGACTTAATTCTGGAAAGGTCTTCCGTCATTGTCTATCTCTAGTCGACAGCAAGTTCCTCCATTAATCACATTTTTGAGCAATGATGAATTTAAGGAGTTCAATTTTCTTATTGATATGATAGTCTGAATGTTTCTGAGGCAATATCGATGTCTAGCAGGCTGGAGTAGTTTCTCTTTTAATTCCGCAATCGTTCATCATATTATACTATTTAGCTTTGTTGCGATTGTTGAAATTATCTGTTTGGTGTGCCAGAGCCATGGAGGGATTTTATTTGTCCTGACCAAGTGCTAGTTTGTTATGTGCCTCATATCCATGGGGCTAATTACTTTGAACACTTGATACGAGACTTGATGTTTTATGCGACTCTCCGGATGCCCCCATCAAGGTTGCATTACAGCTCCTATTTATGGAAGCTCATAACTTGACTTTAGATATTTTGGTCAAAGACTGGAATTTTTTGCTGAAATCTTGGTTTGGGAATTTTATGGCATTATTGGAAATGTCTATCTTTTTGGGTAGTATTGTTCGATTATTGTTGGTCCTACAATAAAAAAGTTTCCTAGTGTTGTGGAGATAACGCTCGTACTTAGAGAATTTCAATAATTAATTAAAGACGCTTGGGAGAAATCGATAGCTTAGTGTGACATAGAGATGCACCCAGTGACAAAGATTTTACTTGGAGATGATTCCACTGATCCAGAAAGCGATGCAAGACATACGAAATGCATGTGATGAGATTGAGCCTACTAGGAGGTGATTCCAGCGATCCAAGAAGTGGTGTGCAACTTACAAAATGCAAACGATGAGAGTGTGCTTATTTGGGGATGATTCCACTGATCCAAGATGTAATATGTGGCTTACGAAATGCGCACGATGAGATTGTGCTTACTTGGAGGTGATTCCATCGATCCAAAAAGCGATATGCGGTGTACCAAATGCACATAAGGAGGTTAAGTTTCTTGGAGGTGATTCCACTGATCAAAGTAGTGATGTCTAGCTTTTGAGATGCACACGATGGTTTGGGCCTTCCCAGTGCTGCCAAATTGGTATCGATTCTTAAAAGACATGGATCAAGTTCCATCGACCCGACGGTTTAAGTTAATTTGCTTCCGTCGACTCGGCGGGTGGATGAAGCATAGTTAGGGATGATTCCACTAACCCAAGTAGTGAATGAATGACTTTGAGTCGATTTGACCCCATCGACTCTACATGTTACTTTCATGGACATGATTTTATTAGTTCAAGAAGCTAATGGATTATTTTCGAGTCGATATGACCCCATCGGCTTAGCAGGTTGCTTACATGAATCTAGTTTTACTGGTTCAAGAAGCGAGGCAAGGCTTATAAATGTGTGTGATGGTTTGAGCCTTCCTATTGTAGCTTGAGTGACACTAGTTCCTAGAATGCATGGATCCAGTTCTGTTGATCCAACGGTATGACATCACTGGAACATCGTTTCAATGTTTCCAAGAGATAAGCAGTTTTTGAATCGGGTAACCACGGCTTGGGTTTATCTTCCATGTTAAGGGAAAAGATGCATGACTCTGCATATTAAGTAGCCATGGTAGCAAGATCTACAGGTGACCGTATGGAGGTGGGTATGAAGAAAGAGCCTGTAGGAGTGCAAGGTGAGAATCTTATCTTTTGGTCAATACTGCCTTCAACGAATGGGTCTTAGATTGGCATACGGTCTAAGAGGAAGAGGGACCGGTCATCATGGGTATTAAAGGTGGAGTTGGGAAGAGGTAAACAAGTATTATACTTTTATTTTGTTTGTTGCGCTAGGAAGGTCGTCAAGTCTGTAGTTGTTAGAATGCAGGAATTTTCAATCAGGCATAACAAAATTGTGGTATGACTAGTCTCAGCCTTCCTTATAGCTATTCAAGTGTGTGGCATTCCCTCCATGCTGCAGGGTTGTTTGGGCACTTGAACCGTATCCAGGGTTTCTTCACAACCTGTATGGTTGCCTTTGGTCCAGTGGATGCGGTTGTGTTTTCTTTATGATTAAAGCCTAGGAATGCCTCTACCTTTGGAGTTTGTATATTAGGGATTTGAGATACCTGGTTCTGTCGGATGATGATTCTTGGCTTGACTAGAGTTGGCCTCTGATTGATCACAAGGTCGGTTCAGTTTTGGTTTATTCTCTTTGAGCGATTTTGAACTTATGGAATTCAACAATGTTTGCTTCTTCGGTGTTAGAAGTGATTCAGTTGATTCTACGTAGTGACTAATTTGATTATCGATTCATAGTCCCAGAGCATGATTTCACATACTTTAGGATGTTCTAGATCAGATGACCGCTGTCTACCGGTTCGCCTTCGCGACGCTTTAGTTCATGATGGTAGTTAGTAAGCTTGTGCTCTTCATTTATAGTACGAGGGCATAGAAGCATTTTCTTCACCGTGTTGTCTGCAATGCTCCTAATGTCCTGGTAATGCTTAGTTGGAAAAGTAAACTAGATAAGGTTGGATGAGAAGTCATTGCTTTAGGTTGCTGCCTTCTCCCTTCGTAGCTAGCTAGCTAGCCAGAGTGTTATTTGATAGACATCCTTTCGTCAGTTGGCCAGGGCACTTGTCCTCTTGGTATTAGCGGCCTAACTTGGGTAGAAAGCCCCTGAGGTCTTGTAGCACCTTCACCGTTTTGTGTATTCTTTGGCAATTTGCTAGGGCTTTTTGAACATCCTTTAGGGGCTATTACTATCGATTGCATATGTTCCATCATATTTTGTTCAAGCAGTTAACTAAATTTGGAATCAAATATAGTTAAGTTAACTAAACTTGGTGAATGTATGTTGGTGACAACCACTTGTGTCCTCTTACTTTTTTCAAGTAGACGCTTTTCACGACTTTTACTCTTCACATTGCCACGAGCAGGAAATGCCATTAACATACTTTAAGTCAGTAATGGAAGCATGATAATCACCCTTCTGTCTTCAATCTCTTCTTCACCCTTCAACGAACTAATACTTTTTGTTGGAACTACAACTTACCACAATAAGGAAATACACTTTTCCATATTTCAAGGAGCAAAAAAAGTTTTGTTAGAGAATTAGCATGATGATGAGTCGGTAATCAGGGACACATTTGAAGCTTTTTGATTATTGTGCAAATAGCATCTCCGACTTTCTTCAAGCAAATTTTCTAGATCTTACTTTAGAATCTATCCAATCCAAGGTTGATAGCTTGATTTGAGCCTGAATTTAGTTTCTTAGTGAAAGCAACAAAATATTAACCCAAAAAATGGATCAACACCCTCGATTAAGTATGAAGGTACCAGCCCTATTTATCAAGGCAAATAAAATAGAAAATGCAATAGTAAATCGTACAAAAGGTAAAGAGACAAGAGTTTTTTTATAGTGGTTCGGCTGTTAATGAAGACTACATCCACTTTATAGATCTTATTGATCAACTGGTCTTGCAAAGGAGTTTGGATTACAAATGATTCTTTTTGCTTTGTTAGATCGAGCTACCACTGTTGGATACAACCGGAAAGAACTCATTTTCCCCTTAATGGCTCTTGTGAGAGAGAAGAGGAGTGAAGAAATAATGACAGAGCTTCAACGAAGATCAGAGCAGGCCCCGCTTCTATTGCAGAGGGATGGTATTTATAGGATTCGGAGAGCGCTTAGCCACAACCATTTCACTAGAAGCCTGCATTTAGTGTGAAGATGGAGCCAACAAAATTTTGGGGTCATAAGAGCTAACAATTTGGATCAGTACCGATCCAAACAGTTAAGCATTTTTTATGCTTCGACTATTTAGCTATCTTCCTTGCTTAATTTTGATGCTCTCCATGTAATTTTGCAGCTTGTTGACTTGATTTGATGGCGATTCACCTACGGGTTTGACTGATCTACAATTTGAATCAGCTAAGTCTTTAGTTCTTAAACTTGGATGCTTAAAATATTATCAAACTTGGTAGATAAGCTGAGTAGAGACATAAGAGTGTAAGACAAGTTGAAAGGAGATCTAATAAAGTAATATTCCGGATTGGATGGGTATTGATTCAAAATGTTAGCATGAAAATGGTTCAAACCTCTTAGGGTCCTTTGTCTTGTATAATTAGGCCTTCCAATTATGTTTCGAGTCATTCTGGCTTAATCTGAATGTTGTAACTCTTCTAGAACTCTACTGGGATAAAAACCCAGTTAACAATATCCCTTAGCTTCTCTTTAGCTACTTCGAGTATAAAAAAATACTCAACAACTTGTTAGGCTCCTTGTAAAATTATATACTCTAATATCTCCACCATCACTAACTGTGATGATCCTTTGATCACATTCCAATATTGCTCCAAACTTTGATAACCAATCCATTCGCAACAATACCCCAAAACCCATGAACCCAAGAACATACTGATAAAGGGAAGGAATAATTTCTATAAGTAATAGGCACACGTATACAAATAATGTCAAGATTTTTCGAACCCCCAATAAGGTTCGTCAGTCAAAGGGGATTACTCAAAAGGTTGGGTTTAAAGTTATGTCTATCAACAAGATTAACTGGAATGAAACTATGGGAAGCACCCATGTCGGATAATGCTGTAATAACAAACTTATGGATGGATAACTTACCTTGCAACACCTGCTTCCCCTTTAATCCTGAAAAAGTGGATGGTACCTCCGCAATAGCAAAGCCTGTCCTTGCATCCCTTTCTTAAGAAAAGGGTACTCATTTTTGCTTGTGGCAATTATAGCATGTGGTAGTCGGGCAATTAGGTGCAAAGTGACCCATTTTGTTACGCTTGAAACAAAGAATGCTTGCCAAGACGAGCTGCTTCTTCTACACTGGAAATCCACCCTCAAATTTCTTACCTAACCAATATTTCTTCCCATTAAACTTATGATTGAAATTCGGCTTGCCTCCAATACATTAATCATTGACAAAGGTTTGGCATTAACTGTAGGCATTATGCCCTTTTGGGCACCATTCTTAAAGTCAAGAGCTTCAAATCATAAAGCCATGCTGATAAGACTGGTGAATGTACCTGCAGGATAATTTGTCATTTCTCACTAAAACTCTGATCATATCCCATTCACAAACATTTCATTATTTTTAAGCGGTGTTTCTATCAATCCAAGTCCAAAACGTGGCAATGCAATAAGGTTGTGTTCATCCTATGCCACTATCATATCACCTTGCTTCAAATCCAAGAAACTTCCAAACAACTACGCCCTTCCGGCTTCTGGGTTAAACTACGCTTCAAAGACTTCCCTAAACTACGCCTTAGAGAACTCGTTCACTAACGTATTAGCCGCAAAGGAATGCCACCAGTCCATCGTTGACTTCTGAATTTGTTGCGATGCTAACAAACACTTCTTTACATCTTTAAACCAAGATCTCCAAATATCCTTTCATAGGATTTAAACCAAGTCTGTACTCGAAGAATATTCTCAGTACCATAGAATGGTTTCCCGTCCAAAGTTGTTTAATTCTAGCACAAAGTCGCGAAGTTCATAGGAGGTTGAATCTATGCAACATCTTCCTCTACGTGACCTACTACTGGCACATCTCTATTTTCTTTCCATTTGTAGTTGTCTCGGTTTTAGCTCCACCCCTTCCTCCTCTTCTTGTATTCATCTACTATTACCTAGATAGATAAAAGGTATCTTTAGAACACAACAATAAGACCAAAATATTCTTAAGTAAATCAATACCAGAAGATCTAGAATGAGACTTAAGAGGATAGATATTATTATTATAAAGAAAATTACAAATATGTTATCTTAAGATTAACTCATTCTAAGGCATCACTTACCCTATCTATAATGAGGGGTACCCCAATCAAAGCTCTGATATCAACTGCGATGTTTCATCTTTATGACCTTGGAGAATGATGCTTAACATAACCTTGATGTTCATGTACCGTTTCCCAAGCATACAAAAAATGAGTTTTCATAGGGTAAAATAAAAGAACACATCAGAACATAAAGGAATAAAGTAGTCTCACATCCGAATGGTCGAATATAGTATAATAATAATATAGTGCATCGGGTTACTCTGAGTACAGAATTACTAAAATTACACAAAAGTACTACAACTATCAAACTAGACAATCATAAATTCTATAATTACACTTTTTGATACAAAATACACATACATAATTATACGAAATAGATAAATAAATAGAAAAGGAGCCTCCGGCTCATCCATCATCTTTAAAGACCCCAAAGGAAACTTGCTACTCTCGAACTACTTAAATAAAATTGAGTACCGAAGAGTTTACGGAAAACAAACAACTCGGGTCAGGGAATAAGTATGGTATGAGAAAATATCTAATAGAAATGGTGGAAACAAACAACAGTAATGAGACCATGCTACCAAATGTAGAACGGGCTTCCCCCTACAATAACAAAATCCAACCCCAACAATGCATACAAATAATTAAACATAATGAAGTACTAAAGACACTTCCCCGTCCAATTAAGAAAAGGCAAGTTCTAAAAATTTGGAATTAAAGGAAAGGAAAAGGAAATTTTCCAATAAATGACTAGGAGGGTGCACTCCCCTTATCGGGTATACCTCTAGAATATACTTGAGAAGTATAATAGCTCTTAGGAACCTCCAAGCTGGACCCTGCCAGCCAAAATCGAGAATCCGGGTATTTCACATCTTATTGCGCATATAAACTAAACTAACCTAGAGTAGATGTGAAACTATCCTAATGGGAGCGATCCTACGTAGCACAGCCCCCACTCATACTTCGGTTTTAGTGGTTTTCGACAAAGGATATCAACGCTTAAATGAGCAACAAATCATTTAGAATGATGACACACAATGAAGAAAGATGAACCGATGTTAATAAATCAACTATCGAGAATAATTAAAAATTATTGTATATGGATATAAAATTTCATATCCTTAGCACCACTCATCGATTTCAAATAAGATCCATCCCCTAGTTTAAAATGAAGTCAGGCAAGTTGAGGTAATGTTAGCTTTAGGCATTTCCTTGTTGACATTTTTAACCTTCAAGACGAGTTCCTACCTCAGCATTTAATGTTCAGAGTATGACTTAATCCTTTCCATATAAGCGAGATAAGATTACGGAAGCTTCGATTCCATAACTGAATTAAACTTTTACTTTTAATACCAAACTTGTGTTGGGATTCACATTTCATAGAATAACTTTATCAATTTTAACAAATGATTTATTAGCTTTTAAAACTAAACAATTTCTTCAATATCAATGCATAGAATGATTTATCAACTTTAATCAATGATTAATTATTTCAAATATCTTTATTTAAAGTAACTAATTAGCTTTAGTCCGGAACGATTACTTCAAAACAACATTATTTAAGATGATTAATTAACTTTAATCATCCTTAATTAAATTATTTATTAATTTTAAACATCATTATTAGAATAATATAATACCCCTTAAACATTATTTTTAAAATGTTACTTGATCTTAAACATCACTATTAAAATAATTAATTAAATTTAAAACATTATCATTCAAGTGATTAATTAATCTTAAATATCAATTAAAAAATGATTAATTAATTTTAATACATCATTACTTACGTTACTTGTTCGCTTTAAATGTCATTAGTAAAGATGATTAATTAATTTTAAAAACATCATTATGAAAATGACTAAATAATCTGAATCACATCATTATTAAAATAATTAATTAACCTTCATCATCATTATTTAAAATAATTAATTAAATTTAAAAAATTGTCATTGAAATAATTAGTTAACCTCGAACAATCATTATAAAAATGATTAATTGAAATTTATCCATCATTAATAATTTAATCTTGTAAAACTCTAATAGAAGTTTTAAGCAAATGGTTCTAAATAAAGATGTATGTTTCAAAAGTGTTAATATAGCGGCAATTGCTATACGAACACTTCCATAAACACTTCTCACAATTCATTTACTTATCTAAGCATTAGGAAATATAGCATGAGCATATAAACGAATGTAAATAGCAACTTATATATGTATATAGTTCATCACTTTTAAATATGAATATAACCTTCCAACTAATCATCAAGATGTCAATGTTTCAAGGTGGTTAACTAGCCGAAGTATCCATCATATTTAACACATACAAAATTCAACAAATAACATGCATTTCCATTCTTACAGTAAGGTCAAAACTTTAATAACTTGGTGAGGATTTTTTCACCAAAGAGAAATCAAACTAAGCCGAATTATCATTGAACTCTTGATCAACGCTAGATTTTAGTATTTACTTGCTACAGATGGAATTTTTGGACCCTGAATGGACTTAAGTTGTAAAAGTTCGTCTTTTTGGACGGTTTAAATCGATAATAAGCCACACATTTCAAACTAAAACCTTTCAAAAGATAGGATTGTCATGGGGTAAATAAGAAAAAGAAGAGAAAAATATAAAACAAAACACAGAATCTCAAAGTGGAATCTCAAAATATAATAATCAAATAAACACTTCATGAAGTTGTTTTACAAATAACATTTGATTACACTTTTACAATACCGATCAGAGTTATATGCAACAGAATAAATAAATAATGCAGCGGAACATCATAATGTAGTAGGAAAAAATAAATAAATAATATAGTGTACAAATCTCCGTCTTCGTCCCTCAAAAAGCAGTCTTCGATACACCGAAAAGCTCAGACTGACCTGAGCGTAATCAAAAGAAAAAACATCCGAGTCAGAACTAAAAGATCATATGTAAGTTAAATCAACATTAAATAAATATGAGTGTAACGGCATCGGAGATGTTTACGTGGTTTGACATCTTCTATCCAGTGTCTAATGTGAATGCAATAACTTAAGCAATGTTCGAGGTTCCATCTCCTAAGGATCTGCTAAACTATCTACATACATAGAACAATATGCTATTATGATAGTGTCTATAGTAAAGTAAAGTATTAAAATAGCATTATGGCATTACCCATAAACCCCTTAACAAATTTTTATATATTCCCGTAGTCTATACAGTACCGTAATTCCTCCATAAACTGGAAGGCTATTAATGGGCACTCCATAGGTACGGTATAAACCAAACTCGTAGTGGGCGCGATAAGGCATGTGACAAGGCAAGCGAGGCAATGCCCAAGGCAGGATATTGCCATTTTGCAGATCCGAAATGGTGACAATGCATAGCAGCTACTACCGCCCACCTCGGAATACACTCGCAAATCAAATCGAGGGGTGCCCACCAAATCATTCTCAAAGTAATAATATGGTATCGAAGAAATGTGTCCGATCGGAGGTGCAACCTCATATGGCCCGGCATGACACCTATTTTAACCACATCAAGCTGACTCACGGGAGTCAAGGCTTCGTTAACACCTCATACAGAATCATTCGCCAAACGATCCTACTTAATTCCAGAATCTTCACCACGTACATAGTTCTTAAAGTGGTTTTCGGTATTGGCAAAGAGTATGACAGTATTCGATCTCGGTCTCTTTAACAATGAAACACTTATTTCACACCGAATGGTTCTCTTACATTTTCAAAACCTCTTCATAATTGATATCAAAATATCATATTCAATTCAAACCATATCACTTTCAAAATCATATTTACTTTCAAAATCATATTCACTTTCGAAATCATATCGATACGATATGTTAATTAAATCCTCATTTCAAACTCATCCTATTTACTCAAATATGTCATTTACTAGCAAATATCATTTCAAATCCTAACTTATGTTATAACATCATTTAAACATATTCACTTTAAAATCAAGGATTTAAAATATAAACACTTCCACTTTACACAATCTAAAATTTAGAAAATAGTTTAGATAGTTATAAATAGTTAAAGTTTAGCATAGTTAATATAAATTATTAAATAGTTTAAAATGCTTTAAAATAGTTTGAAATGGATTAAATAGTTTAAATAAATTTATGATCGTTTAAATTGAGTTAAAATAGTTTAAATAGATTCAAAATAGGTTAAATATATTCCAAATACATTTAAAATAGTTAAAATAGATTCAAAATAGATTAAATAGATTAAAAATAGATTAAAAAGATTTAAAGTAGTTTAAATAGATTTAAAATAGATTGAGTTAATTTAAATGTTTAAAAATCTTAATAATCAGGATTTTTAAAATAATATGTTTTAAATTGTTTATATTATAATAATAAAGTTGAGATTAATATCAAATTAAACATTTCTTTCATTTCAAAACATCCGGACCGTGTTCAGCTTTCAAATCAACTAACTAAAGTTGGTCTTTTAATTCAGATTGTCATTTAAAACCATTTAATCAATATCAATTTTAAATCCAAGTTTGAATTAACAATTTAAACCACTTCAAATTAAATAGATTTCATAGTTATTTTCAAATATTTCAATAACTCAATTTCGATGAAATTCATTTGTATTTGACAATTCAACTTTGAAATTTCAATTTAAATCCTTTAAACAATTTATTAAGACCAATTCCAATTTCAACATTTAAAGCTTGGATTTTCGAAAATTGTCCAATTTATATAAATCCAATTTATTTCAAAATATCATTTAACTGAATTAAAAAATTTAAGGATTTATAACCATTTATTTTAACCAATCCGGTGTACGTACATAATTTTCTACCATATGGTCAAGTGATACCGACATATATCATTTTAATCCGTAATAAATTTAATTTGTGGAATATATCACATCAATTTGCGATCCTGAATTAATATTCGAAATCCATAAAATCGCTCGGGTTTATCATTTCAACCCATAATGATTTTCCTTAATCTATAGATCGCTCGGGTATGTATCATTTCAACCTGCCGGGAACTTGCAAATTTATAACAATATAAAACATAACATCCAGTCATCATATATCAAAATACAACATCCATTACAATCACCATTCAGATCAACAAACAAATAACAACAGTTGACCGATTATCAACAATTGGTATTAACAGGTAATTTAAAATTAAATATAAAATTAAATGGGGATTAAATTTAATAAAAGTCAGATTTAACTAAATGACAATTTAAATATATTAAACATCAATCAAACAACTTCTAATCACATCACAAATTTAAATTAAATAACACAAGATAATTTAGTAGTTGTGAGTGGGTTAAAACACTCACCTTTGATTTCAAATCGACTTGAAATCCAAAATAAAGCCAAAATTGAATAGTTTCAGAATTCATCCAAACAAATTATAAAATGTCCGGAATTTCGATATGATCGCAATGGAACAAACCATGTGTAAATCCGACCTAGTATGTGAATGTTATGCACATTAGAACAATACATGATTGAAATTAAAATAAATAAAATAACAATTAATACATACACGTCATCTCAACTAGCGTTCCTCACGTGCTCGAGCTTCTCTCCGGAGCACGAAACCCTAACTCAGACCTTCATATATTCGTACAAGCTGAGCAACCGCCACCCTCAGCCTATCGCACAAACCCACGGTACCGCTGGCCTTTGCGGTCATGTCCCCCGCCTCAAACTTCGTGCCGACCTTCCCCAAGACTAAGCGACAGCCTGTGAGTCATGATCGACGCTTCAAAACTACACAGCTGCTGCCACATTGATGAAACCGTAGTCGAATATTTTTGAGCGATCCACCCATCGATTGACCAAAAGAACGGCACAAATGCACTCCCCTCCTCCCTATCCACACGATGGTACCCGTTATTTGACGATCCATCGTCGTTGATCAAATCCCTATGAACGACGAGTATTGTTCTCCATATTCTGGACACATGGAGACTCAAAACAAAGAAAGAACTACAGATCTAGATTGCGCTCTTCGAGAGCTTCGAATTAGTATATAATATGGTAGGGTTTCTGGAGTTCGATTTTGAAACTAATTTGGAAATTGAATTTAAGGTTTGTGTGTAAATTGGTTTTCTTCCATTGAGAAGAGAGAAATGGCAGAAATTTTAATATGTACATTAATGAGAAAAAAAGACTGCTAGGGTTAGAACAAAACTACTTATGTGAACAAAGCCCGATAAGAAAGAACAATATATTGAATCGGTTCGAACGACAATAATGACCCGAAAAGAACGTTTCGCCTCCGAAAAGAAAATAGGTCATCCCATATATCAAAATAGATGTTTTTGATATTTCTAGACTCAATGGAACATATTTCAAGTCCTAATTCCATCGTATGAAGAAGTTAGTTTTCAAATCAGCTTATTTTAAATTGATTTCTAAGCATTTCAAGTCTATATGATTAAACGAAAAGTCCAATTGCTACGAAACTTGAAATATTACACCGTTGCTGATCCGATGAAACTGATTTCGTCGAAATCCGAGACAGCGGCCAAAATGTCTATTTTCACATTAATTAAATAAGTTATTATTAAATTAATTAAGTCATATTTTTTATTCAAATTTTATAACTAACAAATTTTATCATTTTGATTACATAATAAATTATAATCCTTTAAAATAAATTTCCAAGACAAAACCAATGTTAAATATTGCACTAATGGCGGTGTTCAATTTTAATAGAAATAAATTCAATTGATTATTATTCTAAATTCCAATAAATTAATTTATTTCAATTTGCATCTTATTATTCATACAATTATTACATTATGGACATAGTTAACATTGGTTTTCCATTTATTAAAACAATATTCTATAGTTACCATCTTTTACCATATTAATCACAATATTTCAATTATATTAACATTTTATCGATTTCTAAATTATATTCAACAGACTAAATAAATATGTGAAAAATAACAATTGTTACCTTTTACTTAATTAAATCACATTTATAAGTTTATTATCTACAACAAATGTTATAATTACTTACACATCACAGATTATATTCAATTCTAATTTACAATATAGATTTTCACAGATTAATATAACATTTAATTTATTTCCTTATTTACAATTTATAACTAATTATACGTTATAATCACTTCAATAAATTCGAATTGCATTAGAATAGTTATCAATTTCTTTAAATTAACAATACTAACATTACATTCTAGTTATTTCTCTCATTATTAAATCTTAGATTTTAAATTTTCCACATCATTAAACTTCAAAACTTATTTAATTAGTAAATTTACTTTAACGAAAATTATAGGTTGTTACACTCTTCCCCACTAAAAAATTTTTGTCCTCGAAAAGGGGAAAGGAAGGAATTAAGAAACTAATATATTTTATTCAAAGTATTCAATTTATAAAAATAAATTTACATAATTAAATAATTTAAATAAAATATGTCAATTTATAAACAATTAAATCCTTTCATATTCAAGTTCAATAAAATTTTGAAAAACATTTCCACTTTCGAAGAATTTTCTAAGTCCAAATTCACGAAAAATTTCAGCAGTGACTCCTTTATATGGATAGATCCGAGAGAAATAATAATATCAAAAAATAATTATATATATATATTATTTCAAAATAAATATCCCAAACCGTGGGAAACAATATAATATCACTATAAAACCGTAATTCGAAAGCGTGCCTATTTGTCGGGCAAACAACGCTTATTAATTCAACCAAAAGCAGTAGCTATTGCTTCTATAAACTTGTATTTCAATTATATAATCCGAAAGAACCTTTTGTTCCTTTGTGTGATAGAAAAATTATCCCATTGAATTCTTTGGACATCCTAGAAATTTACATGAAGCCGATCTTGTTTTAAATTTACTGAGGCCAACATTCTTAATGTAAGCTGGATAATCCCACACATTTAATACTAAAGGGGGTTTCTCCCATGCCACTTCTTATACGGAGTCTTCGATAAATTTTTAGTAGGAATTAAATTATATACACACTACATTTTCTTAATAGGAAAAAGGTACTTCAGTCTTTCTTTTTGAAAATTCGCAAAATGTTACAGCCCAGCCCGAAAAAATGGACCATGTTTACAAAACTTACACCACTTCACATTATACATCTAATTACATGCTCAAACCCAAATCTACGCTACTTATTATCACTCTTCTTTCTGAAAAAAATGAAAAAAGAAAAAATTATGAATTAAATTTCTTTAAGCTTTAGTTGATTCTCTAAAAAAACTAGCTTATCCTTCCTTTGATGCTCTTCTACTTGGTTCCTCTCTCTCCTATTAAGATAAATCGTGATTGAGTTTACTTCTCATGGCTATTACAAAAGATTAGAGCTTGGCCTCTATCTGAGCCGATTTCACTTTCTTACAAATGTTTCTCATCACTTCTATTATACATCTGATCCAGATTAGATCTTAGACCTGACCCATTGCGAGGTTACTTGAAGCAGGTCTACGGTTTGGATCACAACATGGCTTTGAAGTAAAAGTAGCTTCTAATCTATCCGGATCTGAAGTGATAGAATGTTGATTGACCGAACAGGGCAATTTCAGATAATCGTGAACCGCTTGGATATTGCTGGTTGGATAATAAGCCATAGACGAGTATATTTTCTTTTGTTTCTTTTTCGATTTTTACATAATAATAGTACTGTCTTTACTATTGCAAATCCATCACTGTTCTTTTGTTAACTCTTTATCGTTATAAACTCTATTATTGCGCTCTTTCCATGCATGATAAATTATAGCAGTTAATAATATACATGATAAGTTCCTTTCTTTAGATTTTGCATGAAACTGATTGTTGATTGTTTGAATTTTTGCTCTTAAATCCATAGAATTTTCTATGTTAAATCCTATCCGAGTTTACCTTTCATCCATAACTAACCAACATACTTGCATTGAAAGAATAGATGTTTGCTTGTTTCTCTTTCTTCATGACACAATAAGCATGTTTTGTCTTTTATTTTTCCCCATTTGCTAACTTTTGCTTTGGTTGGCAATCTGTCTGTAATAGCAAAAAATGAATAGAAAGACATTTTTGGGCAATTTATTTTATCCCAAATTATTTCTGCCCGATCCATTTCTGACTGTTTTCCCTCGATGAATTCCCAAGTCTTTATAAGAGAACTTTACATTTTTTGTTACCAGCCATTTCCATTCATCATTATCAACATTTTCATTAGTAGGTAACTATATGATATTGTTACCAAATGAACTAGTTGTTGCATGTTGTTCTGGTTGCCAATGATGATTATGATTATCTCTGCAACTTTAGCTTTAACACTCCCTTAATAAGAAAATTGTTCCATCCATATATATTAATGTGTGATTCATTGTTGTACCAAGGATCAAACCATAAACATGTGTTCAAATCATCTTTAATGTTTCTTTTAATAACTTTCTCTACTATATCTCTATGCTTTAACAATTTTTCCATTGATCTTGATTGATCTGACTTTTTCACTATATTCTAAATGAACCTTTTTGATATATTTATTTCTTATCCATTTAGCCTTCATAGAGTCACTGCTGATAAGTCTCTAAATAAGCTTTGAACTAAATATCACACTGAGATCATTAAAGTTTCTAATGCCTATGCACCTTCTTGCTTTGATCTGCATACATTTTCCTGCGACATTTTGTAATAACCTCCTCTCCATAAAAAGTTGACACATGCTTTCTCTATTTTTGTTATTATACCCGCATGAATTTGATGATTTTGCATCCAATATAAAAAGCTTGCATATATTACTATGTATATTAATTCTACTCTTTCGGCAATGGACAACAATTTGCATGACCATGTCTTCATTCTTTCTGTAATCTGATGTAGAGGAACATTACAATCACTATCTTTAATTCGATTTGTAGAAAGAGGTAGCTCCAAATACTTTATCAGCAGGTTTCCATCAGCAATATGTAAGCATTCTAATATTTCGTCCTTGTTGCTGCAATGCTTTTTGAAATAGATTCTATTTTAAATTCATTCACATGTAAACCTACATATTTACACAACTCAAATATTTCTTAGTTGCATTATATACCATCTTTGACAAATAACATAAGATCATTTGCATATATGAGATGAGTTATACTAGGTTTAATCCTTTTTATAGGGCTAATATTCATTTTGATTTCTTCTATCTCCATTAGAATAGTAAAAATTTCCACTGTTATAGTAAATAAATAGGGGAGGGAGGGTCACCTTGTCTAATTCCCCTATTACTTTTCATAAAACCCATTGGTTGACCTTAAAAATATTATAGAAAAAGATGCTATAAGTATACATTTATATACTAACTCACCATTTTTTGTCAAATCCCATTTCTATCATCATCTTAAAAATAAAATTTCTACTTACTTTATCGTAGGCCTTTTGTGAATCTATCTTTATACGTATACTATTGCCTATTTTCTATTAAAGTTTCTTACCATTTCATGAGCTAACAAGGAATTTTCATGGATGTACCTCCCTAGCACAAAAACATTTTGATTTTTTCAAATAGTACATGGTATAAATTTATTTAGTTTGTTATTGAGAACTGTACCAATTATGTTGCATATATAGTTGCAACAAGAAATAGGTCTAAAATCTACAATATTATTAGGGTTTTGAGTTTTTGGAATTAGAGTTATATAAGTATGATTGAAACATTTAAGCATCTTTCCGCTTTCTATAAACACATTAACCACATTTAATATATACCCTTCAATATTATACCGATGAGTTTTATAAAATATTGAATTAAAGGAATCTGGACCCGGACTTTTATTATCGTTAGAGTTCAAAATTATTTGTTTGACTTCTTGCTTATTGGGTTTCTTTAATAAAATTTTAGAAGCAGTAGGATTCACTTTTTCTTGTATATAATATGGGGAATATCTGCAGATTCATTATGATTGTTAAATAGTTCTTTACAGTACTAAATTGCTTCTTTAGCCACTTTATCAAAACTATTTACAGAGCTACCAGTATCATAAAAAATATTGTCTACATTATTGATATGTTTTATACTAGACATTTTAGCATAATTTTTTTTATTAGCTTCATCACCTTGAGCTAACAAATCAATTTTTTCTTTTTGTTTAAGATTATTAACTTTTATTTGTAATTCTTTTAACATGTTGATTTGATTGGAGAAAAAGGTGGAGCCAATTTCTCTATTCTTTGGATTGATTTGCAATTGGTCTTGTAAATTCTTACCCTCTTGTTTAATTTGTAGATCACGTCATCATGTTGGAATTTATTTTATTTCACCATTTAAGTTTATGCTTTTTATGTTCTAAAACATATTAAGTCGAAATTAATTAGTAACCTAACTTTGAAAAGATATACGGTCTTTCTTATTTATTTATAACCCTCATCTTGAGTCTACCCATTTACAAACATAAATTTTTTATTTTTAGTTTTACTTTCAGTATCTTTTAAGTTTATTAAAATAGGTGTGTTATTACTTGTATTTTTCCCAACTGTTTTATAGGAAAAATCAAAAGCTTATTTATATAGTCTTCATTTATAAGATCCCTATCTAAGTCGCATTGAATGTTTCTAAATTCTCCTGATCTCTAGTGAATTTACAACATTCAACAAAGGTTCAATTAATCCGTTTCTAAAAAATTCATAGTTTTATCATTTTTTTAAAAGCTATTGGATTACAGCTGCTTTTTTCTCTCTGTCGTAAGAGTATTAAAATCCACTATCGGGACCCATCTATTATTACATTTCTTATTAATCTCTTTGATTTTTTTACATAAATTATCCCTTTCTTTTTCAAAATTACTTACATATACCTATTAATTGAATAACTAATCGACTATTATTTTGAATAAAACAATTTATAAACTGGTAATCTAGGGTCATATCACTTAATTCCAAAAGTTTGAGTAAAAATTAATATAATTCTTCCTTTAACCCCCACTGTAATTATTATTAATGCTTTTCTAATTATTTGGAGTTTTTTCAAAAAATATATCGTAATTATTATCGTCTAATTTGTTCTCTACTACTATATCTACAAATACCTTGTATTTCTTTATAACGTTAAGAAATTCAAAATGTTTATACGGGGCATTCATTCCCTTGATATTCCATGCTATAATTGACATTTTAAGTAAGATATAAGAAGTTTTAAGTTCTCATACGTAGGCTTGCAATCTTTCATTTTTTTATATTCTGTCCCTCCAGACTTAGATCATCTCATTCTAGATTGATTGGTATATACTTTTGCTTAAAGCTTTTTGACCCTTTTCTTTTACCATTAACTTCTTTGTAATTTCTTTTTAAATGTAGTAATATGGCTTGTAGATCTGTGCTGTGTGGCATACCAATATTGGTGATATACATTCTAGCATCTCTTGATACAGCACCTACCTTAGAGTATATCATTCTTTCTGTCATTACCACATCTAAAGTCAGTTCTAAGCAAGCATCATTAAGATTATCTGACTGTAATAGGCCTATGTTTAGTCATGGATCTATAACCATGGGGATTTCAGATTCAAAGACTTGTTTATTGTTTTGATCTCCCTATTTACGTTTATTTCCTACTTTATTAGGTTGTTTTGATTGTTGAAAGTGAAAGGATGAACTTCCTTCAATGATGATATGAGTAGAATGCTTATTGAGTTGTACATTCCCTACTTTTACTTGGGAACTACTATTTACTATTTCTGACTTTAAGATGTTCCTTTAAAAGCTTGATTCTTTTGAAAACTCTTTCCATTATTTTCCTATTTCGTTTTTTGTTCCTTAAAAGAGTTGTGATTTTTCTCTAAAGCACCTACTTGATTACTATTTGCTTGACTTTCCTAAACTTTTTTCCTAAGACATCTGCTCGATTGTAGTTTTCTTTATTTTCTTGACTAATTTTCTCCTTAGGAACCCATGCTTTCTTTGAACTACATTGGCTCCTATAGTGACCAAAGTATACGTTGATATCAAATTAAGGTGGAACTCATTTAAATTCATTTATATTCCACCTTTTGAACTATTGTTTTACTATTGTATAACGTAAAATTTATTTCATTTGGAAGTTCATATGGTCCCACATCTAGAAGAATTCGAGCAAAACTTAATCTAGTCCTCTTTACTATGGTTGCATCACATTTAATTTGTTTTAGTTATCCTACCTTTTGGCAAGACTGTGATATCATTGACATGACTAAGAATGGATGATCATCAGTATTAGGAATCGATTAAATATAATACTATAGACAACGGTCAGGCAGATTTGGACTAGGTCCCAATCAAGGTGCAATCAGCGTGAAGTGACTAATATAGACCATGAAGTTATATTTCAAGTTTGGAGCCGATCGGAGTTCGTATGCTCAAGTCATGGACGAAGCAAGAATTTGCATGGGTCGATAAAAAATGATCCAAAAAATATCCTAAATCATTAGATAACGATCAATATCTCGAGATCCATAAGGAAAATTCATTCAAAACATCCAGGACATCAAAAAATTGAAGACTAAAGCCTACAAAAACGATTGCTGGCGATAAAGTTGAAATTAGAGGTTGGCTGATTGTAGTTAGCTGATTGTTGTTAGCCGATTATTTTTGCCAAGCCATAAGAATGATCGGCATATTTCTGTGCACAATCCAAGTTTAATAAAGATCGATCCATGTCTACCAAGTTACAAGTCAGAATGATTCCATATTCGTGGGGCAATGTCAAGGGGCATGTGGGACCCCTCATAAACGACCGTACTAGAATTGGATGCAAGGAAAATGATCGGTCAACATTTGGCCGATCAATATTGATTGACAAGTTATTTCCACCGATCGGTATGGTGGGCCCTTATGAGCCAAAAGAGCCTTCTTGTGAAACCTTAGCGAAATATCTCATCGTCTTTCCCTATAAATATGAGCCTTTCGGTTCATTTTGGGGATGTTTAACTGCTGGTTACTTTAGTATTTATTATAATCAAGTTTCCTCTATTCCTTGCTGTTGTAATCATATTCATAAGTGATCAATAAAGTCAATATTCAAAGTGGACATAGGCCTACAATGCTGAACTACTATGAATCTCTGCTGTTGTTAGTTTAATCCATTCCTCTATTTTAAATTTACTTTCTTCACTTACTTCTCTACATAAATCTATCCTTGGGTGTTTGTGATCAATTTTGGCGCAAATATTTTGGTATTTTCACTGAGAGCTTGATTCTCAGCTTGCTAGGATCCACTTTGTTGCTACTAGATTGGATAAATCCCATAAAGGAGATCCATGAATAATGTTGCTTATACTACTTAGATTTTCTGAAATCTAAGTAAGGAGATTGATAATGCTGAGACATACCAGATATACTTCTCACAACGTGGATGGAAATGAGACTGCTAGCATGTAACAAGGAGTCCCAAGCAGTCAACCAGAAAATGTGAACATTGATCTGGTTGAAATTCAGAATCCCAACGATTCTATTACCAAAGCCGGATTTCATAATTTAATGAGAGGGCAGATGAAGAGCCGTCGACAGCTAAATTAGCAGATTCAGACCAATATCGACTTGATGAACCAAATCAATCAGCAGTAATGGATCAAAGCTAGAAGGGATCCTACCCCTTACTCAAGGTCAGAAAGCTCTAGTTCATCAGATGGACTGCATAGACATAGGCATCGTAGAACTGAAAGATGTCATGTAGAAACCATCGAGCTCCAATAGGTAGACCATCGTGGTTTGCCAGGGATGACAAGCGCTAGTCCCTCCACTAGAGAATGAAACTTACCTTCGCACGCGGGGATTCAAATTGGAGATGCTACGGTTAGTTTGGATGATGGAGCCTGATTGAATGTTGATCGGGTTCTTCCCCAGAATGATGGATAAATAAATGTACAAGATGCGCATTGCGAAGATGGTGATCCAAAAAGGCATGAAATGGCTCCCAGACATCGACCGGACCGTTAAGGTGAGTTGGAACACAACAACTGCTTGGCACCTACCATCCAATCGCCGAACATATCGACAATGGTCAAACAACTGGTAAGAGAGAACCAAGGCTTAACTAATGATGAATGGGGAATCTCGAGAAGCTATACGCCATACACCTATAATGTTTTGATTGTAGAATACCCAAGAAGGTTCAACATGCCATCGATGCCGGGCTACGAGGGAAAATCTAACCCATATCATGAGATATGAATGGTTGATGGATTTTGCATGCTGATAATGCGATCAAGTGAAGATGCTTTCCTATAAATCTCTCTAGAATAGCGACGATGTGGTTCATTAAGCTACCCCTAGATTCGAAGATTTAGCAAAAAAAATCCCTAGAGCAATTCTGGATGCATGTGACTCATCCTAAAGATGTGATGTTCCTTTCCAACATGATTTAAGCTCTGGGAGAATCGTCGAAATATTATTCGGAGTGATTTCATACAACTTTTATAGAGGTCAGTATTCCGAACGATCAGATGATACTCATGGCAATGTCGAGAGGGATTGACCCAGAGTTTGATTTTGGTAGTTGGCTAGCTGGTAAGCCGCCCACAACGGTGGAGTGCTTTTACTTAAAGGCGGCTCAGTTTTAAGAAAGGAGGAAGACAAGTCCACCAAAAAAAGAACGTTGCGAGACCAAGTGAAGAAGGAGTACAAAATAACATTGCATTAAAATAGTCCAATGACAGTTCTAGGAAAGTCCAAGTGAATGTTCAGAATAAACCAAATCAGCAAAAAGAGAGTCAAAGATAGGAACCGAGAACGAAAAAGGGATTTTGGACGGCTGAGGCCCATGATTCCAATGTATGATAATTACGCACCATTGAATACGTCCCTGGAGAATATCTATCTGTCTACTTGCAATAACATGAAGTATAGAAATCCGCCTCCAAAAGAGCCAACAGAGAAGCATAAGCAGACTGGAAAATATTGTCGGTTTCACGAGTGTTATGGGAATGATACAAATTAATGGAGGCATCTCCGAGATGTTATAGAAAAAGTGATACGGGAGAAGAAGTTATAATATTTTGTGAATGTCCTGTAGGATAAGGTAGAGGCTTTGATAATTGACCTGATGGCCATTTCAGCCACGATAGGTCCTACTTTTTTGAGAAGGATTTTTATTGGTTGTAGATGTTTGGTGGATATAATACTCAAAAATGCTTATGATCAGATGAGGAGGGAAGCCAAAGATTTAAAATCGTCTAAAGCTCGTATACACGATTTTAACGGTGTGGCAAACAAAGCTATTGGTTATGTGGAATTACCTGTTGAATTGGGAGAAGGTGAATGGAGGAGAGTGAGGATCATGCCATTTATTATTTTGGATGTTGACTCTCTATGTAATGTTTCTCTAGGTCAAACGACCCTAGCTTGGGTAGATCTTGGCTTATGTGTTTGACTTTGAAATTTCTGATGGATAATGGTGTTGGAGTTGTTCATGGTGATCAAGCAATTAGACATGCCTGTTATGTAGCTGAGTTGAAGGAAGCTCAGCTTAAAGAAAAAGGTAAGGGTGTGGACAAGACTATCTAAATCCAAGCCTTTGAGGATTGACAATAAGCACCTGAGCCTTAGCTAGGGTGCCACAGTTGGTTCTATAAAGATATAGATCCGAGAGACGAGGAAGAAGAGCCCAAAGAGACCAAGGCTGCGCCGGTTGAGCTAACGATTGATATCTCGGTCGGCCATGATGATCTATCACAAGTCCTTAGGTTGGATCACAGCTTAGCCCTCCGATGATGAAGGTAGTTGCTGGTTTTATCCAAGGGAACCTAGATGTATTTGCTTGGAATCACTCTAACATGTGTGCAATCTTTCCTTCCATTACGTGCCACGTATTGAATTTTGACCCGAGTATTTTTCGAGGAAGCAAAAAAAGTGGCATGGATTCGGAATGATCTGCCACTCTAAAAAAGGATGGGGAGAAACTAAAAGTCAACGGGTTTATCCGCGATGCACACTATCCTGAATAGGTATCTAATCATGTGCTTGTGAAGAAAGCGAATTGGAAAGGAGAACATGAATTGTTATTCAAATTTGAACAAGGCGTGCTCAAAAGATAGTTTACCCCATCCGAGGATTTGCCAGTTGGTGGATTCAACTGCAGGACACGAGTTGTTATCTCTCGTGGATGTATACTCGGGATATAACAAATTCCTAATGCATATCCCCGATCAAGGGCATATCGTTTTAATTACTGATGTTGGATTTTACTGCTACGTAGTAATGTCGTTCGGATTAAAGAATTAAGGAGCTACTTATCTTTGGTCAAAAATGTTTAAAGATCAGTTTGGAAAGATAATGGAAGCATACGCGGATGATATGCTTATGAAGTCATGACAATCAAGCGACCACATTGCAGACTTGGTAGAAATGTTTGACATCCTTCAACATTACAAGATGAAAATCAATCCATTGAATTGTTTTTTTGGGGTTGCATCTTGGAATTCTTAGGCTTTATTGTCAATGCGGTTGGAACAGAAGAAGATCTCGAGAAGATTCAAGCTATTCATGACATCCAAGCGCTAAGAACTATTAAACAGGTGCAGAGTCTGAATTAAAGATTTGTTGCCTTAAGCCGATTTATTTCTGGGGCTATCGATAGTGGAATTGTATATAGATGGACCATCCAACGATCATTGTTCCATAGCTAAAATTGTGCTTGTGACTCCGAAAAATCGATCAATCTGTTATGCATTTAAAGTTTGATTTAGAAAAAGACAATGAAGCCGAGTATGAAGCTCTGATTGCTGGACTCAATCTTCCTAGAGAACTTGGAATAAAATCCCATGAAATCATTTGCGATTTGTAGTAGGTGGTTTGTCAAGTTAGTGGAGATTATCAGGCTAAGGGACAATCGCTTGCCCTATATCTAACCCAAGTCCAAGAGTCGTTGACAAAATTTGAATACTACGACATTTCCTATATTCCTCGAGATCGAAATGACTTGCCCCATACTTAACCCAAGTCCAAGAATCATGGATGATCCCAATCAAAGACTTTTTGCTGCATTGAGTCTAACCCAACTCCAGTGTGTCACTCATGATGAGATAAAACATGTTCTAAGGGAAGTACATAAAAGGGAATGCGGCGATCACCGTAGGGGACAATCTTTGGCAAAGCAAATAATCTGGTATGGGTATTATTGGCTGACCGTGTATTGGTACACCGCTATATATGCGTGACGATGTGGCAAATGCCAGATATATGCAAAAGTCCTAAGGGATCCACCAATAAAAATCTCACAAATGGTTAGCCCATGGACGTTCGCTGATGTGCACGTAATTGTGCATATATTTACATCCATATTTTATCTCATTTTATTTAAATAATCATCATATTTGGGCATTTTAACATGTTTAAAATCAAAATTCAATTATTTCCAAACCATCATATTTTCATCATCATTCAGGGGCAAAACGGTCATTTTTGTGCATGTGCCAATGTAAGAATTTTTACTTGGACATTTTTTGATTATTTTTATAGGAATTTGGATGTATATGGAAGTGGCTTATATGAAGATACATGCATGCACAAGGAAATACAAAGGAATGAAGAGGAAATAATTCAAGTTCAAGATCATGGGGGACCCCACCCACTTACCTAACTTCCAATTAGAAGCTAAGCACATGCTAAAAGGACTTAAAGCTTCATGTACATATTAAGTGGGGATTAGTGAATGTTAATGATTACTTGGAGGCTACACCACCTCAAGGGTATTTTGGGAAGCCCCCTAAAAAGAGAATTAGGGTTTTATGCATGTATAAATAGCCCTCTTATGTACATGAAGATCATCATCTACTCTTTCATTTTACTTAGGAAATTAAGAAATCAAAGTGTAAGCTCAATGTTCTATGAAATAAAAATGGCTTCCAACCCTCTTTCTTCTCTCTTTTCTACATGCTTTTCTTTACTTTATTGTTAATGTTTATTTCTATGCTCTCTTTCTCCTTATGTTCATAGCTTAGATTCATATTTATGCAAGTAGTTAGTAGCTAATCTCTTTTGCCTTCTTTACTTATTTTCTATTTTTCTTTTCTTTTTAATGTTGAAACTTACATGTGATGCTTCAATGCCACAAATGAGTAGCTAAACCCCTTCAATTTAGGGGTGATGAAGCTCTCTAACTTTATGTAATTTCAACATTTTTATGATTTATGATCTCTTTGTTTATACTTCATGAATGTGAATTTTGATGTAAGTTTATACAAGTGGGTTTGATAGCTTATATTGCTTATGCAAATGAGCTATTCTTACTCAACATAAAAACAATTTACATCAACATTTGCTAATTAATTTTTGATTATGAAATGAAAGTAAAAATGAAATTTGATGATCTATGTTACTAGTTACAATAGTAAATAGATCATACTTAAAATAGTTTTTACTTTGGCTTCTTTTTCATGAGAATTGTAAGTGGTATAATTGTTGTATTATAGTTTGATGGTTTGAGTTATGTTAACTAATAACATAAACAAACCATACTTATGATAAATGCAATGATTATTTCACTTAATATCAAAGTTAGAGATCATAAATTATGTGTTTGTTGATTTACAAAAATTTGAGAGTGGATTTGCCTCTAAATTGTTCTATAGTCTAATAATTTTTGAATCGCATTTTCTAGTGTTAGCCTCATTTTATTTCTAGTTAACAAATCCTCTTCGACTTTGGTATAATTTGATTGAGTAGGAAATTTAAATCAACAATTCCTTGTGGATCGACCCGTATTCGCCACGTGCTACATTCGTACACCGTGCGCTTGCGGTTATATTTTAATTCAAAATTCGTTCGACGGTTTTCTAAACCGATAGAACTTCCGTCGACAAACAAGTTTTTGGGAATTGAACGAGAGTGCTGTGTTTTTGTTTTGTAAGAATTGAAGGAGATTGTTTTCTGTGTGTTTGGGCCGGGTTTGGTTGCTTTGTTAACTTCAAATGTGCATTTTTCTTGTGTTATCATAATTTGGCTTGTTTGATAGTGGGCCTGCAGTGGGCTTTAGCGGGTCTGATAGTTAGGTTTTGTGTAAAAAAAAAAGGAGAAAGGAATTGTTTTGATTCTTAATTTTTAGTTTGCTTTGTATTAAAGAAAAAAAAATTGTTCAAATATTTTTTTTTTAAGTAAAACCCTACTTTTAAATTTCCTCTCCAAAAAAAAAAAATTCAAAAAAAAAAACAAGTTCAAGTTATTTTATTTTCGTTTTTCATTTATTTTATTTTCAATTGTTTTGTTTTTCGCTTATTTTTTTTCATCTTTGATAAACATACAAAAAAATAATAACAATAAAAATTGTTGAACATATCTTGTTTTTCATTTCAGGTTGTCAAAGCAGAAAATTACAAGGAATTGTTTGCCAAAAGGAAAAATAATTGCTTTCCTTTGCTAAAATCGCCGCTAAAAAAAAAAGTTTTGCTAATAATCTGCACGCTCTGGTATTGTGCTTTCATCTCTAGTGCATTGTTGGTTGCTTGCATTTGCATTTATATATAACAAAAAAATAAAAATTCAAAAAAATCAAAAAATAAAAACAAACTTCATTTTAGTTGCATTGTTAATACACGTTTAATTTCTTGTTTTGCATTCATCTCATCTTATTTTCTTTTCTAAGTGCAATACCCCAATTCACATAAGGTGAGGGATTTCATCACCCTTTCCTTAGCCCACAAACGCATTTCATCGTAGAATTTGACTAATAATAAAGGTTAGACGTTGGACCTAAGGGTGTCACGAGCTCATTTAGGGCTTAATTGTATCTCCACAATTGTTTTATTTGAACGATTTTATTTTTTGGTGTCTAGGCTACGGCAGAGTAATAACCAGTTATAAAAATTACGGTGATACGTAAATATTATACTAGTTGTTCCTCTGAAGGTACTTAAACCTTCGGCTGCATTGCTACGGTAATTCGTGGTGCACCGATAACCCCTGTCTGTTACCTGGCTGAGAAATATTTTTGTTGATTTAAGACAAAGTGTGATTATACAATTTTGGGTTAGGAGCTACTAAGGACAGAAAATTGAAATTAAGTCCTTTGCATTCATTTAGTTGCATTAGTTCATGCATATTTAAAAAAAAAATTAAAAAATCCAAAATCCAAAAAAAAAATTGTTGATTTTAACTTGATTTTTCATTCAAAAAAAAATCCTTTTCTTTCTTTCCTCTGAAAATATTCAAAAATCCAAAAAAAATATATATAATCTTTTCAAAAAAAGAAAAATAGTTTGAAAAACAAAAATCAATTTCTATTTTCTTAAGAAAAAAAAATCTTTTTGGTAAATATTTGAAAATTCAAAAAACAAAAAAAATACAAAACCAAAACATATAAAAAAAAATTGAAAAAACCAAAAACAAAATAAAAATTAAACTTTTCTTTTGAAAATAAATCTCACTTGTTAAATAGTTTTCTCCCTTGTAAAAAAAAATTCAAAAAAAAAAAACAAACACGTTTTCAAATCTTCTTTCACTCCCTAAACTCAGTTCTAACTCCTTTCTCTTCTCGACTTTCACTTGTGCATGAGTACTTGGACTCGTGACACAACGACGAATCGTTGGACTCGCGACCCTTCTACAAACCGTTTAACTCGAACAGACGATCCTCCTGAAATGGCGAACGAAAACGACCCTCGAACTCTTATGGATAGAATCTTTCCCGACAGAGTTTCTATTCCATCTTGCATCACGTTACCCGCCCCTATGGGTAACCATTTCGAAATCCATTCAAACCATATTGCCACGCTTCCTAAATTTGGCAATTTCGAGCACGATGATCCATACATCTTTTTGACTAAATTCGAACAAGTTTGTGCAACCATTAAACTCCAACAACTTTCTGATGACGGAATCAAACTTCGATTAATCCCATTTGCTCTTACGGATTACGTTGAAAAATGGTTGTACAGCTTACCTTCGAACTCAATTAAAACGTGGGAAGAATTTGTAAAAGCTTTCCTAAAAAAGTTCTACCCCTTGGAAAAAACAAGTAGAATTCGAAACGAAATTGTAAATTTTCATCAATTCAAGGGTGAACCTTTTGGAAAATATTTTGAAAGATTCAAAGAGCTTTCGATAAAATGTCCACACCATAACTTTGAAAAATAGACGATTTGCCAAATCTTATACGATGGACTAGAAAACAGCTCACGAACGATGCTCGAATCAATGTGCCAAGGCAATTTTCTTGCCCAACATCATGATGATTCTTGGCAATTTCTTGAAAACCTCGCTGAAAAGTCGTCCCAATGGGAACGCTCGAACGAAAAATCAATCTACTCACGATCGAGTGCACACTCGATAGGATCTTCTGTTGCTTTGGAAGCTAAGATCGACGCAATGATTAAAAAATTCGATAACGTTTTCTCATCGAATCAAATAAACCAAGCTTCCCAACCGATGTGTTATAAATGCAATGATCCTAATCATATAGCCGATCAGTGTCCCAACTCTATCGAACAAATCAATGCTTTCAATAAAGCCAAAAACGACCCGTTTTCTCCAACGTACAACCCTGGTTGGAGAAATCATCCGAATTTTGCGTGGAGCCAAAACAATCCCAACACGAATACGATTCGTCCCAATTTTCAAGCATTTCCGAATAATGTTTCGAATCCTCCCTTTCATCCCAATAATTTTCAACCAAACCTTGCGGGCCCGTCTCATAATCAACCACAACAACCAAATTTTCCACCAAATTCTGCTCATCCTCCACAAGACGATAAACGTTTAACTTCGCTTGAGAAAACTCTTGAAATGTTGGCTAAGGCAACTACTCAAAGCCTTCAATCAAACAGCAATTTGCAAAATTTATTGACTTCATATATGCAAAACACAAACCAATCGATTGCAAAACTCGAAATGCAAATGAGTCAATTAGCCACGTCTGTAAGTGAACGTGAACGTGGAACATTCCCAAGCCAGCCCCTTCCAAATCCCAGAAATCAAAACGCAAATTCAAATCAAGCCCATGTTGTTCAAGATAGCAACGTCACCCAGTTGAATGCTATCACAACTCTCCGTTCTGGTAAACAAATCAATAATCAAGTCGTTGATCCAAATGATTTACCAGAAACTTTTCTCGACGCTTCTAAAACAACGAACGACTCAGAACAGAACGTGGAGCCAAACGTTGAATCGAATGACAATCAAAATTCTTCTTCTTCTACTCAAGTATACCCGCCTATTGAGTATCATGTTCCATTTCCACATCGTCTTCGACCAAAGAAACACTCGGACCAAACGGAAAAGATGTTGGAAATTTTTAAACAAGTAAAAGTGAACATCCCACTTCTTGACATCGTTCAGCAAGTCCCCACTTACGCGAAATTTCTTAAGGACTTGTGCACCCAAATGAGACACACTCAAGTGCCCAAAAAAGTCTTCTTAGCCGCTAGTTTGAGTGAAGTCTTGTCCCAATCCATGCCCGTTAAATACAAAGATCCTGGTTGCCCTACGATTTCGTGTACAATTGGAGACAAGACGATTAACAAATGTTTGATAGACTTAGGCGCGAGTGTCAACTTGATTCCATACTCCGTGTACGAACAATTAGGCTTAGGTAAGCTCAAACCCACAAAAGTTACGCTTCAATTTGCCGATCGTTCCATTAAGAAGCCCGTGGGCGAAATCGAAGACGTGCTCATTCGAGTAGGGCAATTCATATTCCCCGTTGACTTTATAGTTCTCGAAAAACAACCCATGATAAATCCCTCGAGTCAAATTCCATTGATTTTAGGCCGACCATTCTTAGCCACCTCAAACGCCTTAATCAATTGTCGTAACGGTTCGATGAAAATCTCTTTTGGAAACACGACTTTGGATCTTAACATTTTCAATCTTGGAAGCCACTCGAACGAACTTCGTGACCAAACATTAGAAGTTAGTGCCATTCACGAAAACTTTGAAAACGAAACATTTGATCTTAACGATGGACGCGAGGCCGAGTACGAAAAATTGTTTCATGAAGTTCCCAACGAGATCGAATACACTCTTCCCTTTGAATCGCTTCAAGTTGAGTCTGAATCTCACCCCAATTTACAATCGAAAAACTCCTGAAGTTGGACCTCAAACCACTTCCCGCTCACCTTAAGTATGCATACTTAGGTGAAAACGAAACTTGTCCTGTCATCATTTCTAACAATCTTTCTCTTGACCAAGAAGCTTCTCTTCTCTCTATTCTTTTGAAAAATACAGAAGCAATTGGGTGGTCCATTACCGATATTAAGGGAATTAGCCCTGCTATTGTCCAACATCGCATTCATTTGATTGACGAAGCCAAACCCACTCGTGATGCACAATGGAGGCTTAACCCAAAAATGAAAGATGTGGTTCGTGACGAAATTCTTAAGCTCCTCGATAATGGTATCATATACCCCATCTCCGATAGCCCATGGGTTAGCCCAATTCATGTCGTGCCTAAAAAGCCCGGACTTACTGTTATAAAAAATAACGCTAACGAACTTATTCCAACTCGTACTCAAACGGGTTGGCGTGTTTGCATTGACTATCGAAAACTGAATGCTGCAACACGTAAGGATCATTTCCCTCTTCCATTTATCGACCAAATGCTCGAACGTTTAGCCGGCCACGAATTCTATTGCTTCCTTGATGGTTATTCCGGCTATAACCAAATTCCAATCGCTCCCGACGATCCGGAGAAAACGACTTTCATGTGTCCATTCGGTACATTCGCTTATCGACGTATGCTATTCGGACTTTGTAACGCTCCTGCGACTTTCCAACGATGCATGGTTGGAATCTTTTCTGACATGATCGAGCGCTTTCTAGAAGTCTTTATGGACGATTTCTCTATCTTTGGCGATTCTTTTTCTCAATGTTTACATCATCTCGAGTTGGTTTTGAATCGATGTAAAGAAAAACACTTGACTTTGAATTAGGAAAAATGCCACTTTATGGTAAAACAAGGCATTGTCCTTGGACATATCATCTCAAATAAAGGCATTGAGGTAGACAAAGCGAAAATCGATGTTATTGCAAATCTACCCATTCCCAAATCTGTTAAGGACATTCGATCATTTCTAGGACACGCTGGCTTTTATCGACGATTTGTGAAAGACTTTAGCAAGATCGCTCGTCCTTTGACGACTCTTCTTGGAAAAGACGTTCCTTTCGATTTTAACTCCGAGTGTATCTCTTCTTTTGAACGTCTCAAAAACGAACTCATTTCTGCTCCAATCATTTGCGCGCCCAATTGGGATCTTCCTTTCGAAATCATGTGTGACGCTTCTAATTTTGCGGTTGGTGCTATCTTAGGACAACGCATCAACAAAATCCTTCATGTCATTTACTACGCGAGTATGACTTTGAACGGCGCTCAACTCAACTACACAATAACTGAAAAAGAACTTCTAGCTGTCGTTTTTGCGCTTGAAAAGTTTCGACCTTACTTGATAGGGTCATACATTACTGTGTACACGGACCATTCTGCACTTCGATATCTCTTCGCTAAAAAGGATGCTAAATCCCGTTTGATTCGTTGGATCCTTTTACTTCAAGAATTTGACCTTACAATTAAAGACAAAAAAGGATCCGATAATGTCATAGCCGATCACTTATCTCGTCTTTCGAACGCACCATCTTCCTTGCCGATCAATGAAAACTTCCCCGATGAACAACTTCTTTCGGTTTCTATCGATCCATGGTACGCTGATATAGTGAACTACTTAGTCACTAAAGAAACTCCCTCATCTTGGTCCAAACAGGACAAATGCAAATTCATGTCCCAAGTGAAATATTTCTATTGGGACGATCCATACTTGTTCAAATATTGTCCCGACCAAATCATCCGACATTGCATTCCGGATAATGAAATAAGGAGTGTTCTTTCGTTTTGCCACGATCAAGCGTGCGGCGGACATTTCGGTCTTCGAAAAACTACGGAAAAAGTGCTTCAGTGTGGTTTCTATTGGCCTTCGCTTTTCAAAGACTCGTTTGAATTTTGTAAAACTTGTGATCGATGTTAAATGCTTGGACGAATTTCTCGACGGGATATGATGCCTTTAAACACCATTCTTACGATCGAAATCTTTGATGTATGGGGTATCGACTTTATGGGACCTTTTCCCAATTCCTTTGGAAACTTGTATATCCTTCTCGCTGTCGATTACGTTTCAAAATGGGTCGAAGCCGTTCCTTGCAAAACCAATGACCACAGAATTGTTGTGAAATTTCTTAAAGAAAACATCTTTTCGAGGTTCTGCATACCTCGCACAATAATCAGTGATAACGGAACTCATTTTTGCAACCGTTCTTTTGAAACTTTAATAAAAAAATACTCGATAACCCACAAGTTATCCACTCCATATCATCCTCAGACTTGTGGCCAAGTTGAAGTTTCAAATCGACAAATACAACAAATCTTGGAGAAAACTGTTAATAAAAATTGAAAAGATTGGTCTCAGAAATTGACCGACGCGCTTTGTGCTTACCGTACTGCTTTTAAAACTAACCTTGGGATGTCCCCTTTTCGTTTAGTTTACGGTAAAGCTTGCCATTTACCCGTTGAAATTGAACACAAAGCGTTGTGGGCAATAAAAAACTTAAACTTTGATCATGAAGAAGCTGGCGAAAATCGAAAATTACAACTCAACGAACTAGAAGAACTTAGGAACGACGCGTATGAAAACGAGAAAATTTACAAAGAAAGAACCAAAGTTTTTTCATGACAAGTCAATCCTAAGGAAAAAGTTTTCGCCTAACCAGAAAGTTCTTTTATATGACTCGAGACTTCATTTATTCCCTGGGAAACTTAAATCAAGGTGGACCGGACCATTTGTGGTACGAACTGTTTTCCACATGGTGCCATAGAAATAGAAAACCCAAAGGATGGATCGATTTTCAAAGTCAACGGTCATCGTTTAAAACCCTTCTTGGAATTTCCCGGTAACCAAGAGGAGGAGCTCATGATCCTTCATGAGCCAAGCTACGTCTAGTAAGAATGTTAACCCTCTTTTGTAAATATGTACATATTTTTCCCCGTTACACTCATTATATCATGCATCGACTGTGGGGACATAGTCAAAATTAAGTATGGGGGGAGTCTCATTTTTATTTTATTTTTAGTTTTTCATGGCATTTTTGAATTTTCATTTTCTTCAAAAAAAAAATTCTCAAAACTCCTAAATCTCAGAAACATTTTCTTTTTACCATTTTGATTTATTTTTGAAGAAACACTATGGGATAAGTATAAGTTTTGGTTAATAAATTGAAATTTTTGAAAATTTATTTGTCTTAACAAAAAATAAAAATGAAGTTTGATTACAAATAACAATGGTTTTACTAGTATATAGGAAGGTTCATTTATGTTAATTATGAAGTATGTTCTAATTGAAAATCGTTGTTTAAAAAGTGGTAAATTTAAAGTAAAGGATATAACATTTTTGTCTTCTAAGTTAAATTGTGCTAAGATGATTTTGCAAAACTCTCTCTCTTAAAAAAAATATATATATAAAAAATAATAATAATAATAACATCCAAAGTATTCACTCTCATTTAAAAGTCCTCACGGTTATGCATGGGTGAATTACTTGAAATCTTTGATTATGTGCTTTCATACTCATTTAAAAGTCCTCACGATTATGCATGTATGGAACACATATAAAAAAAAAGAACAGACTTAATAAAAACCACCTACGGTCGATAGGTGTATGCACGAAAGTGTGTACACTCGCCATGCTCTGTACTCCCCTCATGTAAGCCCGAAAGGCAGTGCATGGGTGGTATATCTGGCCTCAGTTTACCTGAGCTAGGTGTGTAATTTTTCTTGCAAATAATGAGAGAGCAAGCAATTGAAATCCTAGCACTATTTTAACTTGTTTGACCTAACTTGTTATTGAAAAGAAATGAAAATGCCACTTTAATAAACTTTGATAATCAACTAAGGATCCATTTCATAATTACATTGTGTTATCAACCGAAACAACTAGCCAAACTATGGTCTATCTGTCATGACAACTTGATTTTTATTGGAAATTTTGACAAGTAAATGACTTAAATTTTCAAGACAATGACCAAAACTTGTATTTAACTTATTCGTGCCAATTTAAAAATAAATCCTTCATTTGTAAATATTTCCAAAAAAATTGCATTCATCTCTTTGTAAATAAATCTTGCAATTTGTAAATATTTTCATCCTGCATTTGGATTTTGTGGGTAGTATCCGCTGAAAACCCTCACGAGACAACACTCGTCCTACTGGGGACACCCAGAGGTTTAACGGCTTGTTGCATACGCTCAATGCAATCGTGCTCCCTACGGAAACGGATTTATCTTAGTTTTCCTTTATTCGAGGACGAATAAAAAGATAAGTGTGGGGGTATTTGATGTGCATGTAATTGTGCATATATTTACATCCATATTTTATCTCTTTTTATTTAAATAATCATCATATTTGGGCATTTTAACATGTTTAAAATCAAAATTCAGTTATTTCCAAACCATCATATTTTCATCATCATTCAGGGGCAAAACGGTCATTTTGTGCATGTGTCAATGTAAGAATTTTTACTTGGACATTTTTCGATTATTTTTATAGGAATTTGGATGTATATGGAAGTGGCTTATATGAAGATACATGCATGCACAAGGAAATACAAAGGAATGAAGAGGAAATAATTCTAGTTCAAGATCATGGAGGACCCCGCCCACTTACCTAACTTCCAATTAGAAGCTAAGCACATGCTAAAAGGACTTAAAGCTTCATGTACATAATAAGTGGGGATTAGTGAATGTTAATGATTACTTGGAGGCTACACCACCTCAAGGGTATTTTGGGAAGCTCCCTAAAAAGAGAATTAGGGTTTTATGCATGTATAAATACCCCTCTTATGTACATGAAGATCATCATCTACTCTTTCATTTTACTTAGGAAATTAAGAAATCAAAGTGTAAGCTCAATGTTCTATGAAATAAAAATGGCTTCCAAGCCTCTTTCTTCTCTCTTTTCTACATGCTTTTCTTTACTTTATTGTTAATGTTTATTTCTATGCTCTCTTTCTCCTTATGTTCATAGCTTAGATTCATATTTATGCAAGTAGTTAGTAGCTAATATCTTTTGCCTTCTTTACTTATTTTCTATTTTTCTTTTCTTTTTAATGTTGAAACTTACATGTGATGCTTCAATGCCACAAATGAGTAACTAAACCCCTTCAATTTAGGGGTGATGAAGCTCTCTAACTTTATGTAATTTCAACATTTTTATGATTTATGATCTCTTTTTTTATACTTCATGAATGTGAATTTTGATGTAAGTTTATACAAGTGGGTTTGATAGCTTATATTGCTTATGCAAATGAGCTATTCTTACTCAACATAAACACAATTTACATCAACATTTGCTAATTAATTTTTGATTATGAAATGAAAGTAAAAATGAAATTTGATGATCTATGTTACTAGTTACAATAGTAAATAGATCATACTTAAAATAGTTTTTGCTTTGGCTTTTTTTTCCATGAGAATTGTAAGTGGTATAATTGTTGTATTATAGTTTGATGGTTTGAGTTATGTTAACTAATAACATAAACAAACCATACTTATGATAAATGCAATGATTATTTCACTTAATATCAAAGTTAGAGATCATAAATTATGTGTTTGTTGATTTACAAAAATTTGAGAGTGGATTTGCCTCTAAATTGTTTTATAGTCTAATAATTTTTGAATTGCATTTTCTAGTGTTAGCCTCATTTTATTTCTAGTTAACAAATCCTCTTCAACTTTGGTATAATTTGATTGAGTACGAAATTTAAATCAACAATTCCTTGTGGATCGACCCGTATTCGCCGCGTGCTACATTCGTACACCGTGCGCTTGCGGTTATATTTTAATTCAAAATTCGTTCGACGGTTTTCTAAACCGATAGAACTTACGTCGACGAACAATCGCCATGTGGGCTGTAGACATTAGCAGATCCTTACCGATCTTTGAAGGTGGTGCAAAATATGCTATCGTTGCAGTTGATTACCTAACCAAATGGGCCGACACAGAACCTTTAGCTATGATCACAACCAAGAAAGTAATCAACGTTATTGCCTGAAACATCATATGCCGCTTTGGTCTTCCACGAACTATTGTAATGGATAATGGAACTCAATTCGATAGTGTTGAATTCAAAGACTTTTGTGGAAGATATCGTACTGAAAAGAGGTTTGCAGTTGTCCTCACACTCAAGCAAATGGAATGGTTGAAGCTGTAGACAGGATCATAAAGTCCATTCTGAAGATGCGTTTGGAGAAGGCTAGAGATCGGTGGGTGGATGAACTCCCTACAACATTGTGGGCATACAAAACCACCCATAAGTCAATGACTAGCCATACTCCATTCGCCCTTGCTTACGGTTTCGAAGCTGTTATTCTTGTTGAGCTCGAGGTTCCTTCTCATCGAGCAACTTACTGTGATCCAAAATGAATAAAGTTCTCCTTTCGAAATCTCTTGGCTTTATAGATGAGAAGTATAAAGAAGCAGATCGGAGGGCAGCTGCATATCGACGTCGAGTCGCATGCTATTACAACACAGTTCGACCTAGAACGTTCAAAATTGGCGATCTCGTCTTGAAACTAGATTTTCCTACCCCGTCACACATGAATCCAATTTGAAAAGTACGATTTGTCATTCAATAGAGGCTTGGAGAAGGTAGTTTCAAGCTAGCAACTATCGATAGCATTGCACTTCCAAGGGCATGGAATAGCGAATATCTTCAACGCTATTTCACTTAGTTTATTTCCTTTACATTTTAGTTGTATATACCATTAGAATTTTCTTTAGAATTTGATTTTCTGAATGTGTAATAAGATAGTTTACGTTATTCCTTTCCATTTAATGAAAAGGTTTCAGCTTCCTTTATATTTGTGTTTGCTATTGCATTGTATGCTAATTACATAACAAAACTGATTGATGTCAATATGTACGAACATGCTCCTAGATTTTGAAATCAATCAATCATGTTAACTCCCAATGAGATTAAACAAAATGAGCTTAATCTATTTGTTCATTTAACAACTCTCATTAGCATTCCAAAGTACATGATACATAATAAGAAATGATACGGTTGACAGTCTGATGTTCAAATAACTTTTACCTAACCGTGGAACTGAGATAAAATCAGAGCAACCGTGATATGAACGATTCCTCGCTAAATAGAACTTCAAATCCAAGAGAGGAAAATTAATCAATTAAGGGAGCACGATTCGAAAGCTCTCCGAAATAACTCTAGGTCCTCGGAGTGCGGATTGGTGTATAAACATAAATCGGGTGTGAACCAATCACTCGTGAAATAACTCGAAGTCCCTAGAGTGTGGAATGGAGTATAAACATAAACTGGATGTGAACCGACCACCCGCGAAATAATTCTAAGTCCACATAGTACGGACTGGAGTATAATTGTAAATCAGGTGTAAGCCGACCACCCATGAGATAAATCTTAGTCCCTAGAATGCAGACTGTAAAATAAACATAAATCTGGCGTGAATCGACTATTCGCAATATAACTCTGAGTCCATAGAGTGTGAACTAGAGTATAAACATATACTAGGTGCGATCCGACCACCCATCAACTAAATCTTATACCCAAAGCGTGGATACGAACATGAATGAAAAAATGAGTGGAGTTCGACCATTCTCTATTCCACGAACTCGATGGGAGGAGTATAAACTCACTAAGGATGGAATTTGACCATCCGACATCTAACCCCGCTAACCTAAAATCGGGGGAAGTTTTATAGGTACTCAGATAACCGTTGAATTAGATGAGTAACACTAAGGCTCGAGTCCAGTGTTTGATACGACTTGAGTCCACGACCTCAAGGAGAACTTAGGATGGATGAATCGGATCGACCTCCGTTCTGACTAGCAATGAATCACAAGTACATAAAATAAAAAAACATGATAGCTTGAACATTTACAGAAGTGAATACAAGGATCGTATATAAGAATAACGGAATTCTAAATTACTCTAATTCTTTTGTACATTATACAAGTTTATCCAAAATGCAAGACAAAAATGGAGGGTCGTCCCCAAATAAGCACGACCAAAGGAAAGGAAATGTAACCTCCTAATCTATTTACATATTGTCAAAATTCAAAGATTATTTCTTGGACTTTCTATCTTTCCTTTGCTTCTTCGAAGAGGCTCATTTTGAACTACTGATAGAACATCTCTTCGATCCTTTTTTGCCTCAACTTCTCTACAAAGAAGTATCCTCGGTCATATAAATTGAGGTGGTATCATCTTTGGAAGAAAGAGGGATGGAGGCACCCTTAGCATCACAAATAGCGGGGGAACATCCTAAGGAATTGTCCCACCAGGAGGGATCATTTGGAGTAGGACAGGAATTGGTTCATCGATCCCTAATCATCAGGATCATTTTTCACCTTCTTTTTCAACAGTTCTTCTCTCTCAATATGCTTTTTCATACTGAGCTCCCCAGTGGGGTCCAAAGAACCTGTGTTCACGACGTCTTCATCAAAAGGAATTTCATGGTGTAGGTCGCTTCCCTCCTTGAATACAGCCTCCATGAATTGATCATCAATAAAAAAGGCTTCTTCTTAAGCACCTTGAGTAGCGGCCGAAGTTGTAACTTTAATGGATTCGGTCATGGCGGCTAACGACTCAAACTGAGGCTTTTGAGAGGGAATAGGAGCAACTGCTGAAGCGTTCAAAGCTGAGAAAAAATAGGCATATTGATTAGAAATATCAATTGATAACACTCAAATTTTGTGGAAGATGGGAAAAGTCGATGGAATACCTTCGTCGGTACGCCTTCCTGGTTGAACCGAAGCTTCCTGAAAAATGTGCTCGAGAATTGGAGAAAGTTGTGGCTTTTTTGGAACAAACCCTGGGGATGGTTGAAGAGCCTTTTGCGAATCTAGAGATGACCTGAGGTGCCAGGGGAAATTCAGTCTTAACATCGGTTCGTGCTGACCTGGATCCTTCACCCACTTACGTGATGAAGCGACAACAGACTCTTTCTGGAGTGAGAGCTGAATATCGTGCAATGTTTTAGGTTCATCACCCAATAGCATTTAATTTTCAAACCTTGATGGATTGATATCCCCTGAATTAAGAAGTGTCTTCTCTTCTGCAACAAGAAATTCCCTAGTGCGTCAGAGCTAGTAGGGATAATCTTTACCAAGCCTTGTCAAATTTCTATGCTTGAGAACATTAGCATTGTATAGAACGAAAAGTGGGTCAAGCTCGTTCATTATTTCCTCCCTAACGTTGTCCTTGGTAGCTTCCGCTTCACATTATATAAGTGCATCGAAATTTTAGTCTTTTTGAATGCTGAGTCCCTCTCAAGTCTGATGTTTACATGCTCATCGTAATCATCGTGAGCGATTTCCAGGCATCATCTTTGTCTTTATTTGCATACTAAAACTTGGCCTTGAGATCCGCTATCTCTTTTAAGGCCGTGGATTCGTTATTATGAGCTATGTCCCATTCAAGTGATATCCTCAGGTTTCGATGGTGCAACACTTGAACCATATCAAGATGGCTTGATTTCATCTCTTCCATGGATTTCATTACAGCATTAGCTTTTCTGTCGGCTTCTGCTAAGGAGGTTCTAGAGGCTTTTAGCTTGTTATTCAAAGTGTCAATGATCCTTTTATCTTGAGCTTGTTGGCCTTTTAGTTTTTAATCTCCATCGCATGCTTGAAGGAGACTTTCGCAAATTTTCTACTGCCTTCATCCTTTCGCGATAATGCATGTGGATGTCGGTGACACAGTCAATAGTCATCTTTTGAACATGCTTTGAAACCTTTTTCAAGTTGGAAGGAAAGTAGAACCCTTCAAAACATAAGTTTAGAATTTCTTTGTGGGGCTGTGCCATACGAGAAGTAGGATTGATCGTAGATTCCTCGATAGCCGCTTCAACTTTAGTATTTTCTTTGCAGGGCCTATGGACGGTAGCATGTTCACCATGATGATGACAATCGCTGGCCACTGAGGATGAGATGGAACTAAAGGCTGAGGAGAAACTTAAGTAACAGGACGACCGTGAGAAGGATCGATAGGTACATCCCTGCGATCAGCTGGATTTTTAGGACCCTTTGAAGGAGGAGATCCAAATCTCGATTGATGTTTGTCTTGGGATGGCTTATCCTTATCACCTATATCTTGATGACCCCGATCCCGGCTAGGGCGATAGTTGGAATATAATAATCTCGATTGCTACGATAAGAGCCAGAGTGTGAACCTGATGGTTGGTGGTGTATATCCCGAAGGGAGTCAAACATGTTCCTCTTCCTCACTATTTTTTCAACAAAGAAAAACGAAAATCAGTCAACTCTAAGCATTAAAGAGCACAAGTCAAGTACAATGCAGTGTTGAGAGGTGTAAGTGTCCTAGTGTAACCCCCCAACAAACTTGGTGTAGGAGCCTTGCTCGTTGGTGTAACTTACCCTCCAAAAGTAGGAATCTTAGTGCCAACTGTGATGGGAGATTCCTACCCTTCGATAGTCACATCAGTAATGTGAAAAGCTTCAAGATCATGCAGAATCAGTAAACCAGACAAAGAGTCAAGTAGTAAACTTGAATGCTCTGACGGTTGGGAGGAGGATTCATCTCGAATAACTTTAGGAGCCATCGATGACTTGGATTTTTTAGAGAGGCGACTTTTTTTGGTAATTTCTGTGTGAATGTTTTCTTCTTTCTCCTACTATGAATCGAGGGTTATGAGGCTTGCAAGGTTCCGACATAGACCTCAGGACCGAATTTGTCGCCATTGTGACCAAGAACATCGCCCCTATGTCCGCTAGTATCAATATCAATAAATTCTTAGGCACTTAGAACTAGGGCACCACAGGATCGGCTAAATTATCCCTTTGACTGATTGTATCCCATCGTCTTATCCCTGTCATCTGAGCAACTTTGGTTAGCCCTACGATAAGACCCTCTTCTATCAAACAAAAAGTAACGTGGCGTTCATCCATAAGAATATATTCAATGTTCTTGTCCTCATGTGTATCAATTTTCTGAATTGTGACCCCCTCTTCATAAATGTTGCCGCTAGGTCGGGTGACGACACTTGGAAAGGAGTAACACAGTCAGAATACAACTTGGATATCATTTTTCCATACCGAGTTGAAAATTGTAGATAACACCTATATCTTTCCAGACATTGTAGAGCGAAACCGGGCAGGTAGCGAATGAAAAACCATTCATATTTAAAGGCAATTATCTGTTCCATGCTCCAATCAAAATCTGGCACCACTTCACTAATTCAAGAAATGTAAACGAGAGACTCCTTGCCTGTCACTGGAAAGTGAGAATGAATCGAACTTCTTCGATGGTTGGAGGACAGTGTAGAAACTCCATAAATACATATATGTACAGTTAAGAAGAGCATAGACTTTCGGCGGAGCTGCGTTGGAGCTATCCTTAAATAATGAAGAATCTCCCGAATGTATGAATTAAATGGTGGGATGCATTCGGACTAGCACATAAACTTGTTGCATGCGGTATACCATTCTGGGGGCCTACGAGCCCTATCATCCTATGATGGAACTAACACGTCGTAGAATGGGATTCTGTGCCTTACGTAGATTCTTTGGAGGGCATCTTCTTTGATTTATAAAGCTACTGAATAAGAAGTGTTCTTCGAAATGACTGCGTCCTCTAGAGTGTCGAGAGCAAGATCGATAACCTCCAGTGGAAAGATGGGAACAGTTTCAAAGAGATCAAATTAAGGGGCATGGATTTCCCATTATTCTGAATGATGATTAGATGGCGGACTATCATATTAAATTGCTGAACTTGATTCTATGTCAAAGCTATCCCTTTGGGAAGATGATCTAGCTAGCATAGCTGCGAGATGCCTAGAACGTCTAGAACCCTTTGCTACTAAACTTAGTAAGAATTATAGTTAGGTAAAGTAACTTATGCCCCTAGTGTATAGTTAGTGCTAGTGTGTTGCGGCGAAGTGTTATGTAGCACGGTAATAAGTTGTGCAAAACTAAATATAGAAAAGACGATGAGACTTCGAGGATAAACCAAAGTGACCGTCATTCCTGACCTTCTCAACTATTTCTATGTGTCGTCATAAACTGATGCAACTTGAGTTTCGTGATCGATCGTCAGCCAGCAAGAATTTGTTTTTATCTATGTTATTAATGAGCTTCAAGACAATAGTAGAAGGCATGGGTTCCATCATGGTTCAAAGGCAATTTGTTTCAAATATGTAGTTCAAACCTTATGCAAAGCATATGCAAGTCCGAACGTATATTAAAGTATGCAAGGCCAAAGCTCATCATTTAGCTTAAGTTTACTTATTTAAGTTCCATTTGTTGAGAAAGAAAAAAGAGAGGCTTAGTTGCAGGTAAGGCCAATCATTTGTGAAAGAAAACAAGGCCGATCATTCGTGAATATGAACAAGGTCAATCATTTACTTAGACAACGTTATCTGATCATTCGCAAAAGCTAATTTCTCTAATCTTTCTTATGAGCCTCCAACTCTAAAGCACTATTGATCGTTTATAGGCAATCTTCAAGCTACATTGTCCCAGGTATTCGTCAATCGTCCAAGAATGATCATGAAGGATCGATCGTACAACTTCTTTATATCCACTTCATCATCTTTCCTAACAAACGATCAACTAAGGCTATAATTCAATCATCCCTCATCAAGACAAGTCATTTAATGTCATTTGCATCAGATTGTAAGAATGGGAAAAGATAAAAGCATCAATCTAACGAATCGGTTATCATAGCGCTAATGAAGTTCAAAACCTCTTTCTTGTAATTATAAAGAAAGTGTAAGATTCGTTTTACCAAAGTCTAAAATATGGGAAAGGAGGAAGATTCAAAATCGATTCGAAGCAAAATATAAAGGAGGGTGATGATTTTTTGACGATCGTTGTTTGGATCGGCAAGAAGAAGAAAAGGACACTAATTTCTCTTTGCTTCAGTATGGAATGATACGAAGTAAGTGGAAGAAAGTAGCTAAGTGTTAAAGCTTATATTGGAAAGGTGTATGCCGATCGTTTCGGTCCCATAGATTATGTCGATCATCCCATATCCAAGTCATATGCCAATCGATCCACATCCAAGTTTTATGCCGATCGATCCACATCTCTGCTTTATGTTGATCGATCCACCTCCAAGCTCTGTGCCGTTCATTCTTTATCCAAATCAAGCACCGATCATTTCATTACCTGGCATACACTGACCATTTCATAATCATTAATGATTTCAAGTTTATTTTCTAAGAAAGGGAGGCTTATGGATATATATATAATATAGTACAAAAAAAGAGGGAAGAGAACATGCGCGAAAAAATGACGACTAGTGGAAACTGTTTAGAGAAAGTTATTTCCTTAAACTTGACAACGACTCGTGAATGTTTAATCGTGATAGAGAGTCTGGTGCAGGCATGTTTACGTACAATTTTACGTTTTAAAATTTAATTTTTTGAAATCGATAAAAAATATTGATCACCTGGAGTCGTCTTGAGAAAAAAATAAAAGCTAAGTTGCTGAAGCTTAGGGATTGCCAAAGTCAAAACAAGATGATCGCTAACAAATAATTAACCTATGTTTATGCTATTGGAAATCGACCAATCATCATGACAAATAAGGAAAATACTACCTTCGTAACAGCACAATGAAAGGATAACGACTATTCGATGAACAAGATGGGTTTCTTTCAAATGATTCCAGGTTGCGACGATTCAAATCACGTCATTATGATACACGACGTACTTTGAGGGGGGGGAAAATGTTATCCCTCCTTTCTGTGATATCATCGAGTTGGCTAAAAATATATGGTCATGAGCATTATGAATCGATTACATATAATACTATAGACAACGATCAGGCATATTCGGACTGGGTCCTAATCAAGGTGCAATCAGCATGAAGTTACTGGCATAGCCACATCAAGTTATATTTCAAGTATGGAGTTGACCAGAGTTCATTTTCTCGAGTTATGGAGGAAGCTAGAATTTGCATGGGTCGACCGAAAACGATCCATAAAACATCTCAAATCATCGGAGAACGATCAATATCTCGAGATCCATAAGGCCAGTTCATTTGAAACTTCCAGGACATCAACAAAATAAAGATTGAAGCCTACAAAAATGACCACATGCCATAAAGTTTAAATTAGAGGTTAGCCGATCATTTTTGCCAAGCCATAAAAAGATAGGCATATTTCAGCGCACGATCCAAATTTAACAAAGGACGATCTATGTCTCCCAAGTTATAAGTTAGAATGATTCCATATTCGAGGAGCAAAGTCAAGAGGCATGTAGGGCCCTTAAAAAACGATCACACTATAATTGGATGCAAGTAAAACGGTCGGTGAAAATTTGGTCGGTTATTATTGGTTATCGAGTTAAGTCCCCCAATCGTTATGGTGGGCCCCTATGGACCTAATGAGCCTTCTACCAGAATCTTAGAGAAATATCTCATCATCTCTCCCTATAAATACAGGCCTCGTGGTTCATTTTAAGGATTTTATGCTACTGGTTTCTTTAGACATTATTATAATCAAGTTTCCTCTATTCCTTGCTGCGGTAATCATATTCACAAGTGATCAATAAATTTAATTTTCAAAGTGGACATAGGCCTACAACGCCGAACCACTGTAAATCTCTATGTTTCTGATTATTGCTTTATATTTGCTGTTAGTTTAAACTATTCCTCATTTTTAAATTTAATTTCTTCACATACTTCTCTACATAAATCTATCCTTGGATGCTTATGACCAATTTTGGTGCAAAATATTTTCGATTTACTAGCTTAACATTGAAAGCCTTCTTATCCCACAATTTTAAATTTTCATTTGGCAATCTTATCCATATAGGCATTGTTATCAATAAATCTCTATCTAAATTGATGCTACTAGACTACCTTCCCATAATGATGAGTCTACCATCATAGAAATAAGTATTTCTTTAGAAAATTCTAGTATAGTCCAATGACTTTTTAAAGTTTATCAAGACAAACTTATTCTCTTTGGAAACACCTCAAATTCCCAGTTGGTTCCCGTACTTTCTAAATATATGCTTTAAAATACACAAAATATGGTTTGGCTTCAACAATATATGTAAGAACTGCATTTTTCCACTCTTCATTAGTTCTTTTGCAGACATCTTCTTTAATAATTCCTATCTTTTTATCACTTATTTTGATTGAGGAGATGTAGTCCGAATTACAACCATTAGTTTCTTGATTTTATTGTTCTCCGACAACAATATCTGCCTATGCTTTCTACCTTTGATTTATGTTCAGTGAGATGGTAGCTGGCTTTTTAAAATTATTTATTGTTTCTCTTTTATTGGATGTATTATTTTTAGGGATTTGGGATCTAGAATCCTTTTTCCTTAACATTTCTTTTGATTTTGTTTAATTTGGACAATAGCTCCTTCTTGATCGATCTTCGACGATTGGAAGCAGGCCTTCTATGATTTTGTATCGTTTGGAAATCATCTTCGTCTATGAAGATGTCCTATTGTGATGGATCTGTTATAAGAGGGATCAGGTGGTCTATCTAGGTTTGAATCGAGAATTGATAGATGAGTTTTGAGTAAAGGATTCTTTTCCATGTAGCCAAGTAGAAACCCTAAGTTTCACCTTTTTTCACTTTGTTGCATGTACTATTGTTGAGGTTTGATGATTTTGAGGTATTTCAATGTTACACTAAAAATTAACCTTCCGGCTATGATTAAAGATCTCTAGACAAGAAAGGAAAGAAGAGCGCGATACTTAAGCCTCCCAAAACTTTCGAAGGAATGCAACCGTTGAAGTTCACTAACCTAAAACCTTTTGAAGGGTCAAAAGGTTCTGCATCTAGAACCCAAGGAATTAAAATGAGAAGAAAGAGTTAAAAGTGAAATTAACTACTTAATGACCTTTTTGAAAGCACATCAAGCCTTCCGAACAGGTTGAGAAATGTACAAGACACCACTGGAATGTCGAAAGGTATATGAAGAAGACATTGAACATGAGTCAGCAAAGAGTAAAGAAGCAACCTTCCGACAAGGATGGAAGGTTCACGGTAGCATATGTAGGTAAAACCCTTTGGCTACAGTGAAATGTGTGTGAAGGAATATAGGGAAACAAACCGTTTAACAATACCCATGGGACTACAGAACCTTTCGACTAGGTCGAAAGGTTTGTAGATATATATAAAGGGTGACCTTCTGGCTCGGCCAAAGGCAGGAAGCTAAAAGGAGGGCCGCCTACGCCTATAAATAGGACCCAAAGGCCGCAGTTTACGGGGCCGATTTTTCTTTTACCTTATTCTTATAACACTAAAAGAAATGTGTTGTAACCCTAACTAGGAATCAATTTGAGGATTTGTAAAGAGCTAATCCTCAATAAAAAAGGAAGCATTATGTTTTGTCAAATTATTTATTATTTTTCTTGAATCCTCTTAGATTAACTCATATTTTCAACATTTACTCCAGCAGAAGGTTCTTGCCGACTAGATCAGAAACTTAGTTGGTCAAGCTATAAGTTTGATCTTCAAGAGTCATCAACTTTTCCACTTTAACTTTCCAGTACGGACGACAACTGACCCTGGTTACTTGAGCGGTAACCTTTTTAATTCATTGACCTTACAAACTGAATCCTTCAACTAAATTGGTAGCTTCTTATACTTTAACAACAACAAAACCTTCCACAATCTCCATCTAACCAATCTATCCACTCGGAAGAATTCAAGTCCAAGAGTATAGGACTCAATCCAACTGTGAATATTCATATACCTTCTGATAAATTTGAAATCGACTTCATATAAGTAGTCAAACCTTTCAGTAAGAGCAAGGGCTCTTATACACCACCCAGGAATTTATTATATTACCTATTGCTAAAGAGATTAGTCGTACAAACCTTTCGAAAACATTAAAGATCAAGCTTAAAGGGATAAGTTAATGAATAATCTTTCATACCACAAAGGAAACCTTTATAAGATACCCTACGAGATCTACCGTGGCAAAAGTTCTCTACCTAGAAGACCAGACCTACCTACTATGCCAAAAGGTCCAAATCAAGAATTAGAAACCATTGGAGCTAACCGCAAAAATAAATCTTAAGGATATCTCATCCTTTATCTAAACTACCTTTTCTACTTCTGTTGAAATATCTTTTGGCGTTTTAACTATAAATTTTGTTAACACTTTTGGCGCAAGAGGTATGGGTTGAACGTTCAACTTATTGGATTACACACCAAATCTTTTACTTAGACACTCTATTAAGACTCATCAGCTCCTCTTTTTGAACAAGAAATGGTTTGCTTTGAATGTAAGACTTACAATCCATTTGAATACAATTAATAGATAAGGTATGCATTCAATGTTCGAAGCCAGAGAAAGCTTTTTGCAGTACAAGATTGTTTCAAGGATCAACTGAACCTTTAAATGTAGGTCCTGATTATCGAATGAATTATAGCCAGCCCTTACTTGAAGGCCAAACCCTTCGCTTTTGAGCTCTACGAGTCATGAAGAGGAAAAGGCATGATATACCCTATTACTCATGGAAATGGAATATCAATCAGGTCCTTTCGGAACCGATTCCAACCTTCGCTTTAAAAAAGGAAAGTACAAAGAAAGAGGATCTATTTTAGTAAATGAGAGTGATCATACAGACGTATTCTAATGGAACTTCTTTTGAGGAGGAAATGGTAAAGGATTATGACATTTTTACACACAAATGGAATAAGATTATAAATGAATTCCACCACTCAAAGAAAAGCCATGAATGCATAGAATGGTTCACAACTAAAGGACTAAGCATAGTAGATAAATCGCCAAATGGGAGTAAAGATTATTAAGAAATTTCTAGCCGAAATCTTAAGAGTAAGAGAAAGATCATAGAAGAGAATCGACTAATAATGAGAAGAAAACTTGTCTCCCATGAAGGAGTGCATAAACCATGCCAAAATGAGGATTAGACTCTGATTGAAAATGGCTCAAAAGTCAAAACTCCTTAAGAATATGATCTACTACCGCGGTCGAAATGCCTACATCCAAATCAAGAAAGAAGCTGAGTTGATAGCCTTCTCAGAGAAAGAAGTCAAAATGTGAAAAGAAACTTAAAGGTTACATTGCAAGCTTTGAAAAGGACATGAAATAAATCAATGGTCCTGCACTTCCTAGAACAAGAAAAACTCAGGTAGTTTGCAAAAGATCAAACGGACTGAGGAATAAAAACTCTATTCTCAAAATAAGAAAAGTCTACATGATCAGTAGAGAAATTCTCCTTCAAATTTGGACTACCTAAAATGGTAGGCTGCCAATAAATGTAGAAAGCCCTCGGACGTGCCAGGATGGCCAGGTCAAGGCACCTCCTAGAGGGCGGGCGTATGCCTTTATCCATGCCAAAATCAAAAATGGCCAGGTTAAAGCAGCACAAGCCCTTATCCGCGTCATGCTATGGCCAAGATAAGACACCTTCTAGCGGGAGGATGGGTTATCCCTTGGTCCTGCAATGCTATGGCCTGGCCAAGGTACCAAACAAACCCTTAACCGTGTCACGCTATAGCTAGGTTAAGGCACCTCCTGGAAGGAGGTCGAGTAAGTCCTCGGGCCCGGCTTCAAAATAAGCTAGCCGAGTGCACCGTAAACCTGGACGAAATTTCCGATGGACTAAGAAAAGTCCTTGCCGAAAATAGGCACTGCTAGAAATCGGCATTACTTAAAACAAACAACCACTAAAAGGTAGATAATGTCTAAAATGACCAACACCCGAAATGGGATTTGCTTAATTAAGCATAAAATCGGGCAAAATAGTCCCCGCCTAAAATTGGCCACAACAAATAATAAATAGGCCAAAAAAACTCGGGCCTAAGAAAGAAAAAGCATGCCAAACATTGTCAAGGCCTATGGATGGCTTATTCAACAAGGAAATTAAAGAAAAGTCACAGACTTCCTCTCATCAGCATTTACTAGAGGGGTATTTTTGTCTTCTATTGCAGAAAATAATACTCCGATCTTTTACTACTTATTGCCAGATTGGTCCACTAATCTTCTTTTTTCGGATTGTTTTTTGGTTCTCTAGTACTTATGGCAAAAAAGGTGACCTTTTGATCTCCTATTAATACTGGATCAGTAGATTGTTCATTACTGAAAAGAGTATTCCAGACCCCAGAATCCTCATATTCTAAAGTCTAATACTGAACCTGGATTTCAGAATTCTTACTTCTAAGCATCAGCTATTAAGGGCCTAAATCTAAGTTTCAAATTATTAGCAAAAGCTAATCAATTATACTTGAATCTGGTTATCCAAGACTGCTACTTATTTAAACCCTAATCTGGGTACAAGGACCTCAAATTACTATTCATTTCAAATATGGGCCGAGAAATATTAAAATGACAAACAAAAAAGCTACTCATCCAAAATCTCAAACATTGGCTCCTAAACTAGAAAAAAGTGGAATGGCAAGGGAGGACAAAAGACTCGACAAGAATAAGAGTCGCCAAATGGAAAAATCGGAGGCATATTAAAGGTTTCGTTACAAAGGATCACACATCAGGTGATATTTTCAAGGTTATCGTAATTTACAAAGTTGTTTGCAAATAATGTAATTATATAGGAGACAAACTTGCGTGACCTAAATAAACTAACTATAAATCTTGGGACGCTCTGTTAAGGGTCTCCTCCACCGAAGGGTTGGCACCATGATGAATTATGGCTTGAATGACTTTCTTAAGTTTCTTTTCTTTTTCCCTGATTGGGTTTTCATTGTTAGTTTCTTCAATGTTAGTTTTTGGGGCGCGATTAAAGGCCCTATTCGTTTCTTTAAGGGTACTGTTTTCCATTTCTAACTCTACGATCTGCTTGTCTAGCAAATAATGTCGTATTCTAGTTTTTGATTATTGGTGGCATAATCATTGATGGTCTTGGAATACTTGACTTTTTGTTGCTTATTAAAATACTTAGTAATCTCAAATATCACTCTCTGACACCAGTTCCCCACCACATTCTCGTCTAAGACCGAGGGAGGATTGATCATGGTGGGAAAATTTTGAGCTATGAGATGCTTTGATTTAGTAGTCTTTGCAGTTGAGGAAGATTTTTGTGGAATCAGAAGTTTAATCTTTGGAATTTTATAACCCAAGATAACTTCTAGAGATTGTGCCTGGCTATCCTTTAATTTTATCTCCAGGTCATTTATTTGTTGGATAAGCTCAAACATTTTCTCATCAAAGTCAATTATGGGATTCGACATTACCTGGCGCTTAAGCAAAATAATCATCTCGTCTTTTTGATCTCAGCCTTGAGATGATCAATTTTATCTTTGTTATTTCTAACGATAATTTGCAGGGCAAGATATCTTTCCTACCATTGTACAGCCTCCATGTTGCCACCAAAGCGCTCTAATAACACATCATTTTGAGCCACAGCCGCTCCACTCTCTACCAATAATCTTTCGTTATAATATTGACTTAAGATACCAAGCTTTGAGTAGGAGAGGTCATAGACGACTGAGGATCCTATTCAAAAGGGAGAAATAAAATAGAATCATAGTAGAGACAAGAGGTAATAAATTATTCTAATAATGAATTACAACTCACACAGTTAAAAAGATAAAGTATACAAGGAATAATTCATACTTAAAGTTGAGAGACTACATTCCTAAATCGGCCTATTGTATTAACAGAAAGTGTAACTATCAAGTCAAATGGAATAGTAACTCCTTCTGGAGTAACAACTGGATGACACTTGCTGTAATCCCACTATCCAACTGGAGGACTATCACGATCGCAAATCAACTTTAATTGGAATGTTCTAATTTCCTTTAAGATAGTTTCTTTCTCTTCGCCAAGAAAATCAAAGCGAAGATGAGGGAATTCCATGTACAATTTTTGTAGGTCTCAAAGGAAGCAATGTCTTGTTAGCTTTAAAGTCTTTAAGAGTGATGCTTATTTAGAATAAAACCTTCTCAGGTTAACATATTGACTTTGGATGTCTCTTTGGACAACACGGCCTAAAGGACCGACATTCTGAAATAACTCAATAAAGGAGAAGGCTGAAACAATGACAACATTTCAAAAAACCTGTGTTCATAAAATAGTTACTTGTTACACATTCACAATTATTCATAAGGTTCGTACAAAACAGACTTAGAGAAAATTTCAGAAATGAATTTGTCCTTGTATTACTTAAGCTGCTTAGTAGGAAGGTTTTGGGGAATTGATTTGACCCGCGGTAAGTTCTATTATGTACCAGGATGCAGGTCAGATCCAAATTCATCTAAATATTTCTTGTGGAAATGTCTAAGTAGAACCTTGCTAAATTCACCCAAGTATGAGAAATATATGACTGAACGTCTGCAATATACTTTATCCAAGAAGTTAACTAAAATGTTTTTTTCCACAATCACAGTTCAGAACAAGGTTATTAACTCTTTATTTTCCTTCAGTAGAGCATTATATTGGAGGCGCACTTTCTTTAGTAACGGAGCCGCTCATTGAAATTTAAAAGATGCAAGTGTGGAGGTACTCCTGTCGAGACTATGATATTTCTCAGACAAGGCATTATGCTCCATTATTAATTTGTCTAATTCCCTATAAAGCTTGTAAATTTCTACTTGTTTTCTCTCAAGTTTCGTACTATAGGGGAATTTTGGCTTTTGATTTATGTAAAAAAAATGATGTATTACTAATTGTTATCTACCAAGTGCAAACATTTGAATAAAGAAGCCCATACCTGAGAAACTGGGACAGAAACTTGAGGAACTTGCTTATTCCCCGAAGTACCCTCTTATTGGACTGGAGCAGTTTCCTCCTTCAGAGGTGCATTCGGTCCAAATGATGTTTGATGTTTATTCATATAGGGAGATGGCTCCTTTTAAGGGGATTTGGTTGAACCACCGTTGTCCTCTTAAGCACCACCGTGACCTCCCTTGTCACCATTATGGCCCTGACCTCCAAGAGGGTTATCATTGTTATCATAATCATCGTTAACATCCTAATTTGTATAATCATCATCTTCTTTCTCATTTGGATCTTTATTTTGGTCACTCTCCTCCTCAGAGTCAGTGTCAATAGAATGATGGGATGTCAAAAGAGAGAGCTTTCTTAAAGTCAACCTTCCCATCTACACTCTCCAACTTAGGGCCCTGCTCGAATTGCTCAATTTTGTCCGTGACTCTTTTAGCTATAGTCGGGTGAAGTGAAGGGAAACTGAGGCTAGGACATTTATCATGATTATAGATATAAGCAATCATGAAGGCCTCTACATAGTAGTTCATCATCATGGACCCTCTAGTAGAATCGACGAAATTAGGAACATGCTTTTGGAAGTTGGTGAGAGTTTAAATAACAAGTCTAAGGGAAGCTCTAGACCTTTTTAGTTTATCTTCCAGCAATGTATTCATGGAAATTAAACGAGCCTTCTCATCCTCCGAGTCTTTTAAAGCAAGCTTCCATGCAAATTTCTCATTATAGGTATGTCGACGGTCTTGCTTCTCCACTTTAAGGTCAGCTTCAACCGTGGATAGAGAAGTCTGTACTCACTGGAGGTATGTCGACGAGCTTGCCTCTCCTCTTTAAGGTCAGATTCAACTTTTGAAAGAGAAGCCTGAACTCATTCCAGCTCGAAGGTAAAGTCATTTTGAGCGATTGTAAGTGAAGATATTTGACTTTTTAACTCAGCAATTTCTTATTAAAGCCTGCAGGATCCAGAGGAGAGTTTGGAGACATACTCATTAAAGGAAACCCAGTTCTTAGAATACTACAACAAGAAAAGAAATATAGGGTAGCAATTAAAAAGATCTAATGATAACAAAATTGATTAGATAGAAACTTATTAAAAGTTGTTGCTCCATAAGAGAGCGATGATTTTCCGTCAAGTCTGGATTAAAAGATGGAGGAGAAGAGGAAGTGAAAGGTTCTGATTGAAGAATAGACTTAACAAGATCGCCAAAATAAGTTGGAAACGAAGTGGAGGATGATGATCATGGAAGAGCGTGACACTTGGAATGAGTCCCAAAAAGAGCAATCCGCATCTATGCCGATACAGTTGGTGAATCAGGAATTGAAACAGGCGGAGTGGGAGCAGGCGGTGAAGGAATTGGCTCCATATTGTTTTATGAAGCTTCAGCAGCTGGACTTGTTGAAGATTTCTTTGGAGAAGTATCTTCTTTTCCCTAATCAAGGTCGATGACCTTTTTCATTTTGGATGGAGAGGCCTCTTTAGGAGGGTTTGCTTCCCTTCTTTTCATGGATTTTCTAGGGCTAGTAAAAAAACTCCATTACTTGTGAGACATCGAGCAACTTCCCTTAAGGGCATAACAACCTTGGGAGGAGCTATAACGATAAACACAAAAAATTAATCAGATAAAGTAAATTCGGGAATTCCATGGAAAGAGAACATCAAGTTAACATGGTACCTGAAGCGTTAGGACCAATTACCAACAGTGAAGTAAAAAGATCAACATTGCTTGGAGAGTAGAAGCGGCAACCCCGGGAGGTGAGCACGATGGTAGGTGGAGAACCAAGAATCTTTTGGCCAGTTGGCAATAAAGAATGTTTCCTTAAATTTGAAAGGGTCAAAAGCGACAACCTGCTCCTATGATGTTTTGGAGCTGCAGTTAATGAGTTGATTATTTTTTGATCTACATCATTGAGTTCTTTAGAAGGCTGACTTGGAAAAGATTGAAGGTTAGTTAGTAAGAGACATAGAGGAAAGCAAGGATGGTATGAGAATAAACTTACGAGGAGAAGCAAAGGCCCAGTGGACATCGAAAAAGCAATTGACAAAAAAGAATTAGTTTTCCCATTCCTTTAACTTGTCAATGCTGTCCAATATCAGTTTCTTGTACGCATTCACCCTCTAAATCTGTTTATTAGATTTTCTTGACCTTGCCAACTTGGTCAAGGAAGTTAAAATTTCAGGACCAAGTGATGTAAGTCCAAAATCCAGTTCTAGCATTTCAAGAGATAGGAGATGGGTATACACGTTAGGAGAAAGCTGTATCGGAGCAAATCCAATGTAAAATAGGTGGTAGTGTAGAAATACAGAAAATGGGAGGAAACCATAATTCCATATATGGATGGCAGTAAATGCAAAGTACCCCACTGGAGGGTTATCAATAGTATTAGTGGAGCTTGGAGGAATGGCTTCAACCTCAGTGATGCCAAACTTTTTCAAGATGGCATCAACATCATTTTAGGTTTCGATGAGGGAATGCTTGGCAACAGCTTCAACTTTTGGGGAACTCATTGTTCTGCCCAGTGAAAACGTTCTAATTAAAAAACACTAACCAATTATAGAATTGAATGTCTATAAAGGAAATAAAAGTAGACAAATCTTCTCAGATAGATTAAATATAAAATTATATACAAGTCTGGTTTAAACATTCGACAGTGTCGGAGAGAATAGTGACTTTAATTATTACCATTATGAACTAACATAATTTAAAAGTAAGTGGAAATGTAACTTTCTTAAAAACGTTGACAAGTTCCAAAGGAAAAAGCGAGAAGTTCTCTTGGTTGCTGCCTTTCGACAATGCCAAAGGTCTTATGAAAACTTAGGCCCATCGTAGGCACAACCTAAAACTAAATGACAAAACCTTTTAGTGAAAATAAATTTGGAAATCTAAAATTTCCTAAATAAGAAAATGAATATCATTAATATTATAGAAAGGTTCTGTTAAAGGTGTTAGGATGCCACTTTTAGAGTTAAAGGATCTCAACCATGTCGAGAGTATATGGACGAAAAGTTTAAGCCCTTTGATCCAGTTGAAAGCCCTTGGTTGGAAGGTTTAACTATAATTTTGCTTAACGTTCTGGCCATAATGGTAAAGTGGTGCTAAAAATACCTTCTGACGTCGTCGAAAGTTATGGGAGGGGTAAACCTAGTCGTTGCCGCCTCAAACTCTTTTGAAGGGGTAAGGAAGTCATTTCGCATCACCCATTTATGTGCTAGTGGGGCCCAGGTTACCATGTCTGGTTTAAGAATGCCCGTACCCAATAATAAATGCCATTTCAAATTTATCTTGAGGGACAAGGAAGATGAACCTGTTAGCAAAATTACCCTCATCTGGAATCCAATTAATTCGATTCCGAAGTATAACAAAACGATGTTAATAGGCAAAAATCAATCTTGGAAAGCCAAAGGTTGAATTAGGTGTTTTGGGCATAAAAATTAAATTCTACAAAAGAGGGGTTTTACCATGGCAAAAAACATCGATCTAAGATCCATAACCATAGATAAAGTTTATCCAAATATCGATTTAAAAAAAACCAATTTGATTTCGAATTTTGAGAAATTGAAAATTTGATCAGAAACTAATAACCGAGAAGATGAAACTAAAATTTATGAAATAAATTCAGAGAGCACCTTGCTGTAGTGAGTTGAGGTCTGGAAATTTTTGGGAATTCCTTTACTTGTTCGCGGTAGTTTTGATTTCAAGTAGGAGTGGAAGAAAGAGAAGAAGCGGATTATATAGGGAAAAGTCGTCCAAGTTCTTGACCATCGGATTCGACTTAGGTGAACGTTCTGGATCGACACGAGAAGATCAAGATGTAGAGAACTTTGATGCTTTCGGCAAAGATGACTTGGAAAGTCAATAGCATCCCTTCGAATGCGGGAGGGGCAAATGTTAAACTAAAAATTAACCTTCCAACTAAGACTAAAGATCCCTTGACAAGCAAGAAAAAGAAGAGCGCAGCTTAAACCTTCCGGAACATCCAAAGGGATGTAACCATTGAAGTTCACTAACCTAAAACCTTTTGAAGGGTCGAAAGGTTCCGCCTCTAGTATCCTAGGAATTCAATGGTGAAGAAAGAGTTAATGAAAGTGACAGCAACTACTTAATGACCTTTTCGTAAGCATACCAAGCATCCGAACTGGTTGAGAAATATACAAGAAACCTCTCGACAATGACGAACGTTTTATGAAGAAGACAGTGAACATGAGTCAGCAACGAGTAAAGAAGTAACATTCCAACATAGCTAGAAGGTTCACGACAGCATATGTAGGGAAAACCCATCGGCTACAGTGAAAAGTGTATGAAGGCATATAGGGAAACCGAACCTTCAATAATACCCGAGGAACCACAAAACCTTTCGACCAGGTTGAAAGGTTTGCAACTGTAAATAAAGGTGACCTTCTTACTTGACGAAGGCAGGAAGCCGGAAGGAGGGCTGCCTGGGTCTATAAATAGGACCCAAAGGCCTCAGTTTAGGGGCCGATTTTTCTTTCATCGCATTCTTGTAAGACCAAAAGAAATGTGTTGTAAACCTAACTGGGAATAATTTCCCAATTTGTAAAGTACTAATCTTGAATAAAAAGGAAAGTACTATTTTCTGTTAAATTATTTATTGTTTGCTTGAATCCTCATTAGACTAACCCAAACTTTTAGGATTTACTCCACCGAAAGTTTCTTGCCACGTAGGTCAGAAACTTAGTTGGTCAAGCTGTAACTTTGATCTTCAAGAGTAATCAACTTTTCCATTTTGACTTTTCGATACGGACAACAACTGATCTTGGTTAACTTAAGCAGTAACCTTTTGAAGTCATTGGCCTTACAAACTGAATCCTTCAACTAAATTGATGGCTTCTCATACTTTAACAGCACCAAAACCTTCCGCATTCTCCATCTGAGCAATTTAACCTTGGAAGAATTCAAGTCCAAGAGTGTAAGACTCAATCCAGTAGTGAATATTCATATACCTTCCGATGAAGTTGAAATCGACTTCATATAAGTGATCAAACCTTTCGGCAAGACCAAAGGCTCTTTACACCAGCCAAGAATTTATTATCTTACCTACTTCTAAAGAGATTAGTCATACTAGCCTTTCGAAAATATTAGATATCAACTTTAAATGAATAAGTTCAATGAATAATCATTCATACCACAAAGGAAAGCTTCACAAGATACCCTACGAGATTTATTGAGGTAAAAGTTATCTACATAGAAGACCAGACCTACCGACTATGCCGAAAGTTTGAAATCAAAAATTAGAAACCACTGGCGTTAAGCGCAAAAGTAAATCTTAAGGATATCTCGTCCTTTTCTAAACTACCTTTCCTACTTCTGGTGAAATATCTTTGGGGTGCTGGCCACAAATTTGGTTAACATTCATCCTTACTCATCATAGATTCAACAATATCTTACTCTAATTCCTTCTTTCTAAAACACCATTGTGTTATAGAGGACTGGGTAGAGTAATCTGAAAGACAATCCCATTGTCTTTTAAGTACTTTTGGAGGTCTCTACCGTTATCCAACTTTTAAACCAAACAACATTCTTATGGATATGGACTACAAAATGATCAAGAAATGGATTGAGGAATTTAGAGTTGTCTGGAATGATGAAAAAATAGAGCATGATAAGTTTGGCAAAAAATTGCGTAAGGAAAATCAGGTCAGTACTAATGTGATTAATCATGTCGGTACCTAGTCGTTTGATAAAGGGTGGCCCATTCTAGAACTACAGATGAAGTTGCCATGTATTTAAAGAAAATGAAGAAGATTCAATAACGAAAATCATTTTGCACTGATAAGATTTGGAGGGGAAATTTTATCAACTAAAGATAAAGGCTTGGAGACTTGAACAAATATTAAGAATAGTTGAAGAAGCAATATAAAAGAAAATGTCGACTCCGACATGTTAAAGATGTCGAGTTTTACTCTTCCTTCGTACTTTAAAACTTGGATCTATCTTTATACCTTTTCCTCAATGAGCTAACGACTTTAGAGGAGAAATCCGATAATCAATACACCTCATTTGGCAACAAAAAGGAACCTTTAGATCTTTATCTCATTTTTGGCAATGAAGTGCTCCTGAAATCGAAATTCAATAAATTACTTGATATGAGAACTCTGTGCTTCGATTGTACTTATGCAAATACATCAAAAAAAAGTTGATAGTGGATGTAAGCAATCAAATTGAGGGTGAACAACCAAAAAATCTAGTCCTTTTAATTTATATTTTTTCTACTGAATTCGTCTCATTTTTATATGGTTTAGAGTCTTGCATCAGTTATTGGTGCAACCTTTTGTTGCTTTAGTTGAGAAAGAAGAATCTCAAAAGTATATTTGTGCTTTCACTTTGGATTTGGAGAAGTACCAAGGTAAGATATGGAAAATGATTCCTTAGAAGATTAGATATGGTGTTTTACCGAAAGCGATGCTGGATGAGATCACCATGCAGAAGGTGAGACAACATAATCTTTGACTACTTTGTCATGATCTTCATCTCAAATGAAAAGGATGATGTTATGAATGCAAAGATGGTAGAATAACAAAGGTCTTAGATGGAACTAATAAGAAGTAAGCAAGAGTAGTTATTGATGTTGCTCTATTGTCGACAATGGATTGAACCGCGAAGGTGATGAAAAAGTAGAAGGAATCATCATCCTTTGATTCCAATAAAGAAAGCTTATACTTGACGGAACATAATAGAAGAGGTAGCAAACAACCGATGTATAGAGGGGTAAAACAAAAAAATGTATTGGTATCGCGAGGGCCAATCATGTCGGTACAATCATTTTTGTTGAAGCGCTGAATTTCTACAATAGCAAAGAAGATTTGCATGATGTTAACCCTAGTGAAGGGCATGCTATTGGTGCTTAGACTTAGTGGTGTTCATACATGTAGTATTCCAACGAATATTGCAGAACTAGCTGGAAGAGAACATAGTCCAACAAAGCATTTATAGAGTAGGTCTGGATGAATGGTTCCTCGAAAGATAGGGGAACCTAGATAGCATGCATCTAACCAAAATGTTTGCATAGTAAAATACTCAAGATTGTTCCTGACGATCATGTAGAAGCCTAATGCAGTATGGAATATATAATTGAAGATTGTTGCATTAGAGCTAGAATAGATGGGATGAGGAGTTGGGTTCATCACTGAGTCGAACCCCGTTCACTGAAAACATATTTGAAGCGAAATATCCAAAGAAGTTTGTGATGCCACTATGTAAATTTGCAATATTAACGACTAATTCAAGGTGGCATCTATTGAAGTATATATTGTACATACATTGGGCTTGTGTAACGAACGATGTCTGATATAGGTGTTTTCCATCCTAGACGGAGTAGCAACGATGTGGTTCACTCTATTCATGTTGAAGTCCATATCATCATTTGATCAGCTAGCTAAGAAGTTTATGGAGCAGTTCTAGGTCTACACTGTGCAATCAAGTGAAGTATATCATTATCGAATGTTCATTGGTGATCCAGAGAGACTCTAGAAGTCTTTTTAAAAATATTTACAATGCAGTCATGGAGGTAAGCATGTAATATCTAAAAAATTTGGTAAAAGTTATATATAAACGTTAATAATATAACAACGTGGAAATAATCGGATTTAATCTGTTAATAAAATAAATCAAAATTAAGGTAGGGCAAAATGGTTATTTTTGAACTTCAGAATTTGATGGTGAAACAAGTGTCATTGTGATTATCTTGTTTTATTGATTAGTGCATTATTTTGGTCTGTCCAATTTTGAGTCCATACGAGGGAATTATGGTTGAAGTATTGTCGAGCTGATCGAGCGCCAAAACTTAGAGTTTGAAATTTAAATTTATCATAACCCGCACCTCCTAATACACTGGTCCAAAGCCCAAAGTGACTTTTGAACAATCATCTGTGCCGAGAAGTACGAACTATCGAGTTTTTAAACATTATAGAGACTAAAAATATAAGGATAAAATTATGACATTCTGCACATTTAGATCTCCCAACGCAAGGGATAAAAATATAAATATAGAAAATAGTCATCGTAGAAAATATCCAGAAAAATAACACGGTCTTAACACATATTTAGTCAAGTCCACAGTACACAGAAATACATCAAGTAGTCTGATAGAATACTAGATATGATAAATAGTACACAGAGGTGAAAGGAAATAAAAAGCAACTCAAATTCCAAGCTTGTCTCTCTACGCACAAATCTCTAGGCTTATCACCTACTTCTATGTCCTCCTGTAGCGGATGAAAAAGAAAGGAAAATAACAGATCATATGAAAGTCTGATGAATGTGTTACATTATTAACATATGGTGATCACATGCAATTGAATTTAGTAATATTCCGTGTGACCTGGATTGTCTTACAAGTGTCCGTGAATTACTTGTTTTCTCTATGTAAGGGGTTTAGCTCAATACACACCTACACTAATGACTTGTGAAGGATCGTACATAAGATCGAACAACTAATCGAACCTTTAAAAATATAATGATAAGCTAATGGCTATTGGAACTATTCCACATAGGTTCCCCAATAATTTTCGACCATAGGACTGTTCCCGTAAATAAGACTATAGGTAACTCTTCCTACATAGATTTCCCTACAATTTCCATCATGGGACTACATTTCTCATCATCGCTGCATCCATTTCCTCCTCTCAATGGTAATGTAAAGCCTCTTATTACAGTGTGCCAAGATCCATCAACAACACAACATCATGTCGCATCACCATGAATACCAAGGAACTCCCATTGGTGTCGAGCCGCACACTACATTGGCATCATCATCAATGTCATGCATGTACTACAGAACCTCCCATAAGTGAAATTTGTGATATAATCGCCCCAGTTGAATATTGAGCCTTGCTGGATTAATAGCATTTATCCAGTCCTGTACGCCTTAGCATCGTCCATATAAAGAACTAACTTCCCTGTTATTTCTAACACATATATATATATATATATATATATATATAACATATACATACTACTATTTTACTCATAACTTGAGCCTTAGGTTAAGGTTCAGGGCTTTCCTAGAAAACGATAATCAATCGACCTTTTGACCATGAGTGGTCGACTGCTCCATTGGGTGGTCTACCAGTCGGAGTATTAATTTAAGTGTTAACTTAACCATCATGTTCAAATTTTCTTTTATTAGTTATGGTTTCTAATTCCAGAGTATAGTAATTTTTCATACTGAAACCCTAGTTACATAAATCCAATTCCATGAGTTTATAGTTGTATTTGCCCAAACTCATATTCATGTTCGCTTATTGAATTTCAAATTTCTATCATTAAATTATCCTCGATTTGGTAGAAAAAACTTTTAACAATTCGTATTTGATTAGGAAAGAGGGTATGATTTGGGTCAATCCTTATTTAATGGATTTATATCAAATTTTATTTACTGTTAAATCTCCAAATCCAAATGGGAGAGTTTACACTTCAATGTTTAACATCCTAGATCATGTAGAGTACACTGAAATTAATAATGTAAACCATCTAACAATCAACGAACCCACTCACCTTAAATCAAAGTTAATTTTCTCCAAAATATGCTTGGAATCTCTTTCCTTAATGTCTACTTGATTTGGTCTTCCATTCAATCCTTTACTTTTCTTTTTGATTTAATTTGAAGAAATTTGTGGTTTGAGGAGAAAGAGGATTTCATTTTGCAGAAAGAAAGGGTGGATGTTCAGTAGAAGAATAGGGTTTTTTGAGTTAGCCTAGGGTTGTATTTATAGAGATAAAAAATGATCTGGACCTTTACATTAATTATTATCCAATCTAGACAGTTCGGACGCTCAAAACCCTCATCCAGAATTGGTAGCTGATCTACCGCTTTAGATGGGAGCGGTTAACTGCTAGGGATCATCCAATCCTAATCTACATGTCGACCCATGGAGTTTTTTACTTAGTATATTTTGTTTCCTTATTTATTAATTATTTTCGACTATGAATTTTCAAATGTTTTTAACTTTTTCATACTAGCTCTTGTTTTAAAAAGTTAAATATGAAAGTTGTCTACAAAATCAGTACGAATGCAATGGTTTAAGTTTCATAGCCAAATTCAGATGGTTTTGAAAATTTCGTTTTTTCCCATATTATATTCAAATTTATATCTTACATTAAATTTTCGGTTTATTTTTAGGGTGTTACATTCTCCCCTCTTACAAGGATTTCTTCCTCGAAATCTCCAAGGATGGAAAATTTTAATTCATATGTACAAAAATCAATAAATAAATGCTTATACCCATCCATCAACTAGTGGTAGTCATTCTCCTTAACTAAATTTCTAGTGCAATATGTAGATGTAGGTGTGCCATGCGTATGAACCTATCTTAATGCAAAGATTAGGCGGTCTCACAATCTTGTCAACCTCCTGAAATGCAAGTGCTTATGTTATATGTCCATAATGTATGCAAAATCTTAAGTAAATATACTGGCAATTCTATATGTGTGCACAACCATTCAATCCATATGCAACAATCTTATACATATAATGCAATGAAAGATAAATAAGTGATGGTGTGAGTATATGCTAACTCGAGAATATATGTGGCAAAGTGTGTAAAGAACAATTTAATAAATGCGTCCATTAGCATCTGTAACAAAAAATACATTCTAATGACATACTCGCAACCATTCCTAGCATCCAATTATCCCTATCTATAGAGTATACTAGGCTAGAACCTAAAAAATAAATAGTCTATACTTATTCGACTAAAATTGGACAGTACTAGAAAAGGGTTGTGGATGGGTAGCTCGAATCCTCTCTTTAGGCTCATATATACTCTTCGCTACATCATCGCCTCACCGAACCTTAACAAGCTTGATAACTTTATTGTGGAGTTGCATTGTACCATGCTCAAGAATATGAGTGGCTGCACGATGAACAAGTGACTCCTTCTCTACCTCTACTTCCTTTAGCTGACTTGGCTCGATTATGATGGCTGTGCTGTACAGACACTGTTGTAAGTATGACAAATGGAATATGTTGTGCACTCCTGCTAACTTTTGATGAAGCTTCACTCTATGCTGACTTCCCTACTTTACCTGTGATTGGAAAATTCCTTACAATCCTTGGTGCCAACTTTCCCAAACTACCAAATCTTATGATGTGCCGAAGCAGTGAGACCTTCACAAAATCCATGTCGCCCACTGCAAACTTCAACTCTGCGCATCTTCCATCAATGCAAGCTTTTTACCAATCTTGCATAGTTTTCATCCTCCTACTAATTAAGTCTCTTCCCTGATGTCTCCATCAACATATTCGATCCAAAAATAATCATATCCATAGTGTCCCACCAACAAGACAGCAATCTACATGGCCTCTCATATAACAACTCAAATGGTGCCATCCCAATACTCGCTTAATAGCTATTATCATAGGTAAACTTCACCAATGATATGTAATCCTCCCAAGAGCCTCCAAATTTTAAGATGCACATTCGAAGCACTTATTTCATCCTCTCTAATTGTTCTTCCCATGATAAGCGGCACTCAAGCTCAACTCAGTGCCTAAACCCTCCTTTAGACTCTCCAAAATTTGCCGGTGAAAAGCCTATCTTGATGGAATAAGTAAGTGTAGTATGAAGTGTAGTAAGTGTAGTTAACTCATAAATAACCGTCTCTATGTGATAAAGGCAATAACAAGCTCCATAGTATTGTGCGGCGGAATGGAAAACAGGTAAGTTTAGTAACACGTGGGTATGACCTCCTGTCGGTCCTTAGTTTGGCTCCACATGCTCACCAGATATGATATCCCTCATCTACCCATTTAAGTGTAAAAGAGTAATAGGAAGCAAAGCATAAAACCCTGAGACAGACAATAGTTGGTGTGAGCGGTGGTAAACCTATAAATAATAATGAATCACTATTACAAGAAAAATGGTATGTAAAATCATACCTAACATGTCCCTACATCCACAGGTTCAACACATACACAAGATATACGCTTCTCTACTACATAGTCATCATGCGTTTATTATACATCAAATTACTAAGGGGTGTCCAAATATATACATTAATAATATTGAAATCATGTGACATCCCTAGGGTGATAAATAATCAAACAAACATAGCATCCTTCATCCATCCTTGCATTCACTCACTCAGTGTATTGGATATAAAATCACTCGCCGACCATCATAGTTAAGGACTAAACTATAAATCATGATAGTCTATGTCCTAGTTCCTCAATACTCAAATCCATGCCACTCAGTTGGCCCGAAAATAGAGTAACCATCATGTCAGCCCTGTCGAAACAAACGTCATACCTAGAATAAAGAGCCATCATACTCAAAGAAACATTGCCTCTCCAGTATATACCCCCACCCCATGAGTGCCCTATGAATCCTAGAGTATCGACTTTCCCTTTGCACACATCATCCGTAGCAGAATACATCCAGGAACCGATCACTTGACTCTCATCACAAAGCCACCGTGGTAGGGACGATTTTCTATAGCCACAATCAATTTTTGAATACCATCATATGTCACTATCCTTCCTTCAACAGATCCCTCAATCCAACACATAGTCCTCTTCTCTTCATCTCCAAGTACAGCTATCCATCATCGAAGCCATCATTCCCATAATGGAATCATCATTAGCGAATCACGGGTCATTGTCAGCGAAAATCGCCACTGAACTTTATGGTTTGGGACCTTATGATTCGGTACAAACCCCTGTACTTAGATGTATTTGGCTAGTTGTTTTGTTTAGTACTAGTTTAATGTCGACAAACCTAAAACACCAGAAGGTTTCAAAGCAAGCATGTGAAGAATCGTGGCAACCATATAAATAGCTTGAAGTATCACTTTTCCTCAATCCCGAAATGTACCAACGACCGATGCGTACCCCGATCCCATACTTCACACAACTAAATCATTGTAGGACTCCATTATATCAGACATATATCAACATTGATCGATGTCCATGGATTAATATCATTTCCTGGCTACCGTCCCTAACTTAGCCGAAATTGAACTTCCCCTAATCCGCTAGCCCATAGCTCAAAGCGATCTTTCTCATAATTCGATGCACCCCCACCAAAGCTTAAAGCATACTCCCTCAAACTCGAAGCAAGCAACCATCTATCCACTACTTAGAACGATCCATCCATCTTCGTTTGCGATTCCGAGTATTTCCCCTAAAACTCGAAGTGAACCATCCCTTGACCTGAGCACTCCTCGAAGCAACTGAATACCGATCCATAGCCTTCGAAATCATTACCGATATATCTTCAAACGACCATAACTCTTGTATATGAAATCTAAATGACTTAAAATTTAGAACATAGCCTTATGGGGACTTCGTTATCATCCCTTATCGATCACACACGATTTGGAACAATAATTATCGATCGGTATCGTTCCCTATATACCGATCCATAAGTTATTCCTAAAACTAAATCGCTATTTGATTGGCGTTTTCAACCATTCAACACACTTACATTCAAGAAATCATCATATACAATATATCCTAACAAGCATAAATCCCCACATGTCAAAATAAAGCCTAAATCCAAGGGTAGTATCCACAAGAACAAAGGAGATATATGAGAACACTAGTTACATAAATATTTTCCAAATCATTTGAAATTTACCTATGCTATTAAAGTGTGTTCAAAATATATTTTAGAGTTTGAAAATTGTTTATAAAAATTATTAAAGATCAAATAGTGGAAAGTTAGAGAGTAGGGGCTTAAACCACTCACCTAAATCCAAAGCAATCTAATCCAAGCCAAATGATGCATGAATTATAAGGTGAACAGCCGCGCCAAGATGATATCCAGCAGCAGATCTTTAATCTAAGATGTTAATCATGCTAATCTTCCTCTAATGACACATTTTCGCTAACTAAAGTAGGGATTATGGTAAATTTTTGGCTAAAAGGTGGTTAATGAGTGATTCTCTATATTTTTTGGTAGCGTGAAATGATAGAGAGAAGTCCCAACAGCCCTAACCTCATGCTAATCCCAGGCTGGGCTTTAGGCCTACCTATTAGCCCACTAACTATCCATTAAATTGTTTAAAACTAAATAAATTTCAAACAACCAAAACTACATAATGGTAAGTCTGTTTTCCTACTATGACCATTCAATGGAAAGAGAAACCATCATCCCGATCTAATGGAAGTGGTTTCGGAAGCCAATTTAGCTCATATCAAAATATATGGACCATAAAAGATTTTTAGGGTCAAAATTATCCGTTAAAAATTCCAAGGATAGAAAATGTCTCTAATAGTCATTTTCTAAAGACATAGAATTGCACGATCTCATATAAAAACAAATTTAATTTAATGTGTTCCTCTGATACGTAGAATATGGATCATTACACACTCTCTTAGGAATTTTTCCCCCAAAATCGTAAACAAAATTAACAAAGTCATCTCGTAGACCTAACAACCGTATACGAGCATAGGCAACCATCACACATCAAAGATTCATACACAACAACAAATGAAAAAGTTAACATCCAAGTGTATCCTACCATATGAGATACTACATAAAGGTATACTTCATATTGTTATAAGTGAAATCAAAATAGATAAATATAATTTCTCACCAAATAAAGGGATTTGAATATGCTTTCGTCACGCTCTTCTTGGTCTCCCAAGTGCAATTGGCTTTTGCTTTTTCTCCACTAAACCTTCAACAACTTCACCATCTTCCTCTTAAGCTTCTTTGCATCACGCCTAATGTATGAATAGGCCTGTGTGGTCTCAAAGCCTCTAGTTCAATCTCGATATCATCTAGTTGATCTGGTGCGATAGTTACACCTGAGTCGTGCTCAAATTTCGACAAGTGAGAAAGATGAAATACGTTGTGCACTCACGCCTTTCTTTGAGGTATGTCGACTCTGTAAGCAAGATTCCCAATTTTCTCTAGTATCAGAATCGAATTTATGAATCTTAATGACAACTTCCCTTTACTACTGACCCGAATTAGATTTTTCAATGGAGAGATCTTGGCAAATCCCATGTCATCGACAAAGAACTCTCGATATCTACGTCTCCTATCAACATAGCTCTTTTTTCTTTCTAGTGCATCTTCCATCCATTGTTGGATTATCTTGATCTTCTTCGAGGTTTAACTAGTCATATCTGGCCTAATTACTACTTTCTCGCCCACTTCCCACCAGTAAGAAGGCGCATTGCACGATTGATTATATAACGAATCAAATTGTGTCATTTCAATGTTGGACTAATAAACGTATTGGTATTCAAATTCAGCGAGATGCAAGTGATCATCTCTTGAGCATCCGACGTCGAGCATACAAACCTGCATGAGATCCTTTAAGATACGATTCACCCATTCAGTTTGGTCATTAATTTATGGGTGATAAGCTGTGCTAAGCTGCGGCTCTATTCCTAATGCCTCCTATTAGACCTTTCAAAAGACACTAGTGAACAATGGGTCCCAGTCAATCACAACGCTCTTTGACACACTACAGAATCGTACTACCCATTTCATATACAATTCAGCCAGTTCGATTGCCATTCTAATTGACTCGACGGGTATAAATCTACCACTTTTGGTAACTCGATCGATGATAACCCAAATGCTATCGTGCCTTTCCCTAGTCCTAGATGGTCCATTGATTAAAAATTCATTGATACTTGCTCCTATTTCCAGTCGAAAACTTCTAGCAATTGCATTAAGCCACTAAACTATTTTTGCTCTGCCTTAATCAACTGGCAGTTCATACACTTCGAGATGAATGTTCCAACGTCTGTCTTTATCCCTTATCAATAGAAGGTTTTCCACAATTGATGGGACATCTTATCATCATCCGGATGAATAGTCGATCTCGAAAGATGGCACTCTCATAGCACCTCATCCCACAACCCATTGACATCTGGAATAAACAATCTCCCATCCTCATGGAGCCAACCATCTTGGATGTGTCCACACTGTATCATCTCTTTAAACTCTACTCCAGCTTTAATCTTAGAAATAATGTCAGCTAACTTGGTATCACACCTCTGACTAGTACCGATCCGCTCAATCAGAGTAATTTTGATAATCAAGCTCGTCAATATCTTTGGCTCTAGCTCGCTTCTTGGTAGGAAATCATAACTAGCTATATACTATATCTGCGTCTAATTTAGGAACATAGCACCTAAGTTTCCATGTCTCCTTAATGCATCAACAATTGCATTACAATTCCCGGTGTACATGCAATCTCAATTTCATAAAAAGCTAGGAACTCTAACCATTGTTGTTGACAAAGATAGAGATCTTTCTACAAAAAAAGGTATTTCAACGATTTATGGTCGGTGAACAGCATAAACCCATCTCCAGAAAAGATAGATCCTTTAAATCTTCCTTGCAAACACAATCGCTACTAACTAAATAATCATCCGTGGGGTATTTCTTCTCATGTGGCTTTAATTATAGACTACCATATGCAACAAATTTGATTCTCTGCATCAATACTGTGCAAATCCAGTACCATAAGCATCAGTGTATACCATCATCTCTTCATTCTCGTTCGAGAATGTCAATAGTGGTGCACTCATTAACTTTTCCTTTCTAACTCACAATTGCCTAGTCACATCTCGCATCCCAAATCAAAGTTAGGTACTTTTTCGTCAAGAGAGTTAATAGTGTAGCTACTATGGAGAAGTCCTGTACGAAAAATTTATAATATCCAGCTAACCCCAATAAACTTCTTACATCCATAGCGTTTTTTGAGTCCAGTCTAATCTTGAACTGCTGCAAATTTTGCAGGATCCATGACAACACCCTGGTCATAAACATCATTACCCAAAATATTCATCTCCTCCTCTAAAGGTGGCATTTCAAAAACTTTGCTTTCAATCGGTGCACTATAAACACCTCAAACACGATCCTCAAATATGTCTTGTGTTCTTCCTTTATCTGTGAATTGACAAGAATATCACTAATGAACACAAGCATAAATATATTTAGCTGACCCTGAAAGACATGGTTCATGAGATCAATAAAGTATGACGGTGCATTAGTAAGAAAAACAATATCACCAACTACTTATAGAAACCTAATGACGTATGAAAAGTTGTAATCAGCACGCACTCATTTGTTACTCTCAATTTGTGAAATTATGTAGCAACATCCAACCGAGAGAATAATCTAGTACCATGAAGCGAGTCAAACAAGTCATCGATACATGGAAGTAAATACTTATTCTTCCTCATCAGTTTATTGAGGTCACGGTAATCAACACACGACCTAAACGAACATCCACCTTCATGGAGAATACTATTTGTGCTACCCACTTAGAAGTACTCCTATAAATCAACCCTTTTCAGAAAAGTTCATTTACTTTCACCTTAAGATCTCTCTGCTCTCTAGGTGCCATGCTCCTCAAAGGCGTCCCTATCAGCTAGCATCTTTAACCAAATCAATGCGGAACTCAATCTCCCTATGTCGCGGAAGTCCAGTCACCTCCTCAAATACAGCCGGATACTCTATAGAAATAGGCATTAATGACAACTAATTATATGGGATATTGAAGAAATATAGAAAACCGACCATCACGTCATCGTCCGGTATGTAGCCAAACATTACCACCCGCCCATCATCTACCCCAATTGTCACTAATGACTTTGCACAATTCACCGCTACTTTGTATCTATGAACCCCATCAATACCTAAACAATATCAAACCCAAGAAACCCAAAACATAGCAACCACAATCAAAAGAACATCCATGACCCAATAAGACCAAACCATGACAAACTATACAAAAGCTAGTGGAGCCTCTAATAGGGTTTATCACAATAAAAGGTCGGTCAATAATTTTGGATCTCAATCCTAATCTATCCACCAGCTCATTGATATAAAGGAATGTGAAGTCACGGTTTCAAACAAAACTCATATTGGAACATCATAAATAGAAAGCATACCTTGAACAACAATGCCTTTTCCCTTCTCTTTTGTCGATGGAGAAATCAACGAAGTCTGAATGGCATTGATAGCATATTCTTTTACCATCTACTTTTGCTTCAATGACTCTGGAAAGTCCTTCAATAGGTGCCCAAGCTTTTTGCAGTTGTAACATTTCTTCCCCTCAACCTTGTAGTCTCTACTATAGTGGCCCTTATCACTGTAGTAGTAACAAACGAGTGTGGTCTTACACTTCTTTAGAACGCCATATATGGAATAAAGAGCCATCACATTCTAGCATGTACCTCTACCTCTCTAGTTCCCTATGAATCCTTGAGTCTCAACTCGCCCTTCGCAAATGTCATATATAGTAGAGCACATCCTGGAACTGATCTCACTGCTCCCATCATGAAGCCACCGCGGTAGGGATGATTCTCTAAAGTCATCATTAATCGTCGAATACCATCATATGTCTCGTAGCCTTCCTTTAATTGTTCCATCAATCGTACTCATTGTCCTCCACTCTATATCTCCAAGTATAGCTACCCAACATTGAAGTCAAAACTTCCCATCATAGAATCGTCATCATCGAATCATTGGTCATCATCATCAAAAATCGCCATTAAACTCTATTTATTCGTGCTGATCCATATACTTAGTTGTATTTGGCTAAGTTCTTTTTAGTACGAGTTCAATGTCAACGAATCAAAAACTCAAAGAAAACGCCATCATGTTTCATCGCAAGCATATAAAGACTCAAGCAACCATCCAAATAGCTCGAAGTATCACTTTTCTTCAACCTCGAACCATCACCAATGATCCATGCCAATCTCAATACCACACTTCACACAACTAGGCCTTCCTTCACATAGATTTCCCTACATCGAATCAACGTCTACGCTGATCGATGTCCGTGGATCAGTACCGATCCGTGGCAACCGATCCTTGATTTTGCCAAAATTCAACTTCCTCCACTCCACTAGCCCATACCTCAAAGTGATCCTTCTCAAAATTCAATGCACCCTCACCAAAACTCGAAGCATGCTCTATAAAACCCGCAGCAAGCAACCACCGATCCTATACTTAGAGCGATCCATCCATCATCTTTTGTGACTCCAAGCATTTCCTCCAAAACTCAAAGTGAATCATCCTTTGACTCGAGCATGACTCAAAGCAGCCAAATACAGATCCATGGCCTTTAAAATCATCACTAGTCCAACTTCAAATGGCATAACTTTAGTATATGAGCTTCAAACGACTTGAAACTTGGAATGTAGCCTTATGGGGCCTTCCATATCAATGCATGTTGATCACACATGATTTGGAATTATAATTATCGATCAGTATCGATCCCTTTATGCTGATTCATAAGTTATTTCTAAAGCAGGATTGCCATTTGATTGTTATTTTCAGCCATTCAACAAACATACATTTAAGCAATCATTACACATTGTATATCCTAACAAGCATACATCCATATATTTCAAAATAATGCCTAAACCTAAGGGCAGTTGTTAACCCAAAAAATGGATCAACAGTATGGTTTGATTGTGAAAGCACCAGCCCTGCCCTCACAGAGCAATAATACAGATAATAAGTATAGAAAAAGACAGTAAAAGAAAGAAGACATGGGGATTTTATAGTGGTTTGGGTGTTAATGAAGCCTACATCCACTTTTAATTTTATTATAGAGTGATTTCTATTACAAGTAGTGTTTGGTTGCAAGGCTTTTGATTGTCCTCAGCTAGATTGAATCCCAAAGTTGGAATCCACTAGAGAATCACAGTGAATCCCATTGGAGATTATTGTGAGGGAGGTACAGAGCGAAGAAAGTTTCCAACAGAGCTTCAGTAACTATTTCGAAGAAGATCCTCTTTATGTTTTAGGTAGGATGGTATCTATAGAGATCGGGAAGCTTTTGGGCAAGGCTAGTTTGCCAATTGCTTGCAGATGGATGTAGGAGGACCTATAGGAGTTTAGCTCGTGACTCAAGACAAAAGCATGGATTGCTAGCGATCCATAAATTTAGCTTGCTCGCGAGCTAATGACTTAGCTACTCTCTCCATCATTTCGCCATGCTAGGTCGCAAGTGCATCGTGCCTTCATATGGATCATTGGCAATCCATTGTGCGTGGATCGCTAGCAGTCTATACACTTAGTATATTTTGTATTTTGTCTTCTAGACTCCTTAGCTCATGTTTCTCTAAGCAAACCATTTCATGGATCGTTGGCGATCCATAAAGTATGGATCCCTCGCGATCCAAGTACCTGGATTATCTTAAGAGATTGAAGTTTGGAATGCTTTCATGGCCTTGTACTAACGTTGCTCATGTTGTCTCATTGCACGTTGCTACGTTTCGATGTTGATTTACTAGCTGATCTATTAGCTAGTTGTGCTTAGCTGCTAATTGGACTGAACGGACGATGGTCCCTTGGTTTAATCAAATCAACCGATGCTTTAGCAATATTATTTGGCTCTTTTTAACTTGTTGCTTTAACCTTTTGGCTGAATTCTAAGCAATTCCGACTTCATCGACTTATTCCATCTTATATTGGATCCTGTTAGGTTAAAATCCCGGATAACCTTTGCTCCTAGAGTACGTTTTCCTTGGAAACATGACATGATCTGGAAGGTATCTATTTAGTAATTATTTATGGGATTCTAAATAATTGAATTAGAGTTTTGCAAATATGTAGTAGGTTATGCTGTTGATCACCTAGTCTTGGTCTTGACTACTACCGCTTGTCATAAAAAATCAAATTTCTCACCACCTCTTCTTGGTGTACTTTGAAATGATGGGTGGAGGTCGTAATGCAAATTTGAAGTCAGGGATGAGCAATTCTATAGACCGCTGCCGATCCATAGCCGATGGATCACTGGCGATCCATTGCCGATGGATTGCTAATGGATAGCTAGCGATCTTGGTACTTAGAGATTTTTCGTGTTTTTCTTTCCACTCGCCTATATAAGCCATTTGAGATGACATATTCTCCCACTTTTCATATGACCCGACCTCTTCCTTCTCTCATGCGACCTGATTACTTAGATGTGATTTGATTCAATCCTTCAACCCATCGATCTACAACAATTCCAGCCATCCATCATGATTTCCTTTTGCATCGCCGTCATTAGAGCATTGCAACTATTTCTCAAGCCACCTTTGATCAAAACCCTAGTTCAAAACCCTAGCTTTCCATTGTCTTAGATCACCGTCGATCCATCCACTCAGCTTGCTACCGACCCAATTGCAACTCATTGATCCCAGGTCATCGACTATTCCTATGTTTTAGACTCTAATTTGAGGTGGGTTTTGCTAATCAAAGTGTTCATTTAATGATTTGTTGGTGAGGTTGTGTTTTTGATGCTGGTCGTGATAAGTTTGAGTTGATTGCGGTTTAGTGGAGGATGATAGTAAATCGAGTCTTGAGTTTCTCTCAAAACGATATTCGGGCCTTGGCTTGGTGCTTGACATGTTTTGCTATCTTCGTCCACTAAGCTAGAATTGACCTGTGCAAAGTTCCATAGCTGATATTGCATGACAAGTCTCGAATTGATCCCGAATCTTTTGGAGGATTTGGACTTATCTTGCTTGCTTGTTGCATGTCCGGTGTCCTTAAAATGAGAAGATGTCCTTTCGGACGATGGATCCGTTATCAATCGTTGATCGATAATGGGTAAGTGTAGAGGAAGTAAAAACGAATGAAATTTTTTCATGAAATTTGTTTCCTTTTCCACTACTAGCGAACTATCTACACGGGATAAAGCATTTGTAGTGTTTTGGAAACCGAGCTCATCCCCAATAGACAACACACTGCTCTTACCCCGATAAAAACCTGAAATCCGTTCCATGGGCACGAACCGATATCTCTCTGAAATTCAAGTGTTGTAGTGGAAATTATTTATTTAGAATAGAATCACTTGACCATTTCGAATGGTACTTCCTATGTTTTAGAATGAATCTACCATCTTTATGCCTTAAATCGAGCAGAATATGGCCAATTGTTTCCAGTTGGTCCTGTCTTGGACCGAATGCCCCGTAATTTTAGAGTTCTGCTCAACCCTCCAGAGGGAGCTTCTTCAGTGGTTTTTGCTAAAGCTCTATGCAGTACTGCGTGCATCATGGTATACCAGAGGAGAACGTATGTTAACCGAAGCAGAATGAGTATGCTCACATGCCTCCTCCAGGACAAATCGCTTCCCGTCGGTATATGTGTCTGAATGGAGCTGTACCTTACTTTAACAACTTTCTGTGCGACTCTTTCAAACTCAAGCATTTCCCTGTTCCAGATTCATCCTAAAATTTATGCTATATTGACTTACTTGCACGTTCTTTTTATGCGAACTTTCAACCATGCTCTAGGATTTGACGAGTTGTGGTACTTTTTTCATTCAAGAGGAGAGATGAATGTCCATCCTTGATTGTGATTATGGCTCAAAGGAACCAAAAAATCGTTTTGCATCTATAGAGCAACTTGTCCCAGTTCAGGATTTAGTATTTCCTCGTTAGATGCCCTGACAGGTTTAACCGTCTTTGGACGACGGAGGGAAAGTTCATTTCCCTACTATCGAGTTCTGGCGCGTTACTATTGAGTTTGTAACAAGCCGTAAACTTCTTGTAGTTATCCCAAGCCCAAACAAGGATGTGTCTCTTAATGAAGTTTCTCGAAACCTAAAAACTATCGACGATGAGGAGAGGTCCATCAAAGTTTTGTTTACCGACGAAAACATGCTATAATATAGATTACTGTGAGATCCGCTATTCATTTTTGAGATCCCCTCTCCTGCTCGATCCAGGGTCTACACATGATCTACTTCTTTTCATGGTTTCGAAGAAGGCGCTTCTCAAGAGAGAGAGAGGGCTTGTTCGAGGAATCAGCTGAAGAGGCCCGCGAAGGAGGAGATGCTACTACGACCGAAGTTAGCGCCCCGGACAGAAAGCCTTTGATCCCAAAAGAAGGAGAAGAGGAGTTCCAACAGAAGGAAGGCAAGGCCGCAATGGGCATAGAGAAAGAGGAGGGGGAACTCGAGAGTAATAGCGATGAGTCCACCTCTAGCGATGAATTCTACGCAAAATCCTACGATGAGGTATTAGAATCATGCAATGAGGCACGGGAATGAGTCCCGTCATTCCAAGCTCACCTCCTTTAGATACGAGCGATAAAAGTAATTCCCTAGAAATTAAAGAGCATCGGGATTCTCTGAGTAAAGATGGTAGTGTAGAGTTTGGAGAGTTGCATGATATTTACGTCGATTTCGACGCGCTTGTGAGGGAGAAATTCAAATTTGAGGAGGTGCACCCTTGTTCGAGTGGTATTGCGCCTGAAGCTAGCCCGATTCCACCTACTATGGCCTCACAATCCAGTTTGTGACGACACTTTAGGCCATTCCCTTAAACACACTACACATTTCACTAGAGTACACCTGGTTTTGAACATCCTACTTATTTTTATCCCCTGTTACAAAGATCTTTCATTTCTTCTTCATGTCAGGTATGATAAGAGGACGTGACCTTTATGAAGACTTCGAAGAGTTCACTGACTTCCAGCGCATGTCTAGGCGTTCTTCGGGCCGTCATCAGCCCCAAGAGATGGAGGAAGAGTACAAGAGAAGGAAGGATTTAAAGGCCGAGACCCATCGCCAAGTGGAAAGAGATTGGAAATTATCATACAAAGGCGGGTATGAGAAGCGAAGGTCTTTTGATGAGAGGGAGGAGACATCGAAGTGATTAAAGTTGGACCACCATTTGTGTTCTTCGGAACAGCAAGCTCTGCTCCGATGCACTCCTCAACGGGTTAAGAAATCCCCATCACTTCTAACCATGTTCTACCTTTAACTTACATCCCATCATCTTCTGTTGTGCTTGTCCCCGGTGCTTCACGTCCCCACCGAAGACCTGCCTACATTCTTTTATCTGTTGCTTCCAAGCTTGTGGCAGCACTCCTTGGGTGGTTTCTGAGGGGGGCTAAGTTCGATCGTGACCTCCGTCCAATTCATTGAGATTCTTACATGCCACATCTTTAGGCTATTCAAATTGATTTAGACCAGGCCAAAGGGTTGGAAAAATTATGTAAGCTCTTGGAAGTCGCCAACAATTACCAGTAAATCCTCTCTTTTGAGTTAGAGGAGGATGATTTTGAAAGAGCATTGTCAAAACACGATGTAGGAATCAAATTGCTTGAGGAGGAGAGAGAAGCGGCGCTCCCAAAAGAGTAAGAGGAATGCTGACTTACTAAAATAAGTAAAAGCGGATCATGCCAGAATTGAGATTGTCCATAGGGACAAGATAAAAAAGGCTCATGCCAAGGAGGAGAAACCAAAAGAATAAGTGATTGCTCATAGCGCAACGTTTGAAGCCTAAAAGAAAACTATCTCTGACCATGACCTTATCGTCGTGGGGCAGAATAAGACTATCTCTGATCAGGCTGTGATGATCACCCGATTGTAGAACGAAGTTGCGTAGCTTAGCACTAAAAAGTCTCACGTTGAGGCCGAGAAGGCATCCGTTACGATGGGCTATCTAGAGCTTCAACGTGCTTTCAGAAGGAAGAAGGAAAAGAAGGATGAGACCATCTTGAACTTTTACGTCAAATCTATACTTCATTAGGGGAGCTTTAATTACTTTTGCTCGAAATTTCTATGCACTCTCGCTGTGGTTTAGGAGGAAATCTTGACCAGCTTTTGAGACATTGGCGATTTTTACACCGAGTAAGAGTTAGAGGATGCCTATCTCAATAAAGAATCAAAGAAGGCGTTGCTCGAGGGATGAGAAGTTTAAGGGTCGAAAGAGAGAAAGAAGCCGCTGATGCCGCTGTGACAGCTGCCGCCGGAGCACTCATTGGGCCTTTCATTTCTGGTGCTGACGAACAATCAGGGTAGTCCCAGGACCTGCCAACAAGTTAAGGACCTACGACTTTTCCTCAGGTAGTGGAACTAGCAAAGGCGGTGAGTATGAAATGGGCATTGTTGGCCACTCTTTAGCGCATGTAATCCTTTCGTTTCTCCGGAGTTTGGGAGTTTCCAACTTACGCCGTAAGAGTAGGAAAAATTTAATTCTTTTATTTTTTGATCTTATAGTTCTGTCCACCTTTCCTGTTGATGTGCTAGCTTCCTCAACGCCTGGACCTGCTGCCATTTCCATAGCCTCCGTGCTTGTTTCTGTTCTTGTTTCCATGTTTGTGTTTGGCTCACAGCCGGGACCAGAGTCCGAAAAGATAGCTATGCTGCATGACTTGGATTACCCTTCTGTGTCTTTGGAAGGTGACGTAATAGAAGTAGAAGTTAAGTAGCAGGAAGTTCAAATGGAGCAGCCTCCTAAGACTAAACATGAATTAGTCGTTATCAAGAAGGAGAAGGCTAAAGCGATCAAAGCCTCGAAGAGCTCCCGCAAATCATGAAAATGCAAAGCAAAGGGAGAAACTTCTAAGAAGGCATGGGAGCTAAAAGAGGACGTTGCCACTAAGAAGTTTGTTGATATTGTTGGCAGCGACACCACTCCAGAGTGAGGCAGAAACTACCAACAATGGGCATAAAAAGGGAGCAGTGGAAGGAAGCGCCGATGAACTTGTCTTTAGAGCGACCTAATTTTGTTTCCTTCTGAGTTATTTTATTCAAGTGCAGAGCCTACACTAAGTGTTTTTGTTGGGGAGTCTGTATTTTCTTTTTATAGGCCGGTGTTGTATGGGTATGGCCCACACGTTTTGACCTGGTGCAAAGAAAATTATATATAATACATTGATATTTTGACCGTACACTTATCTATCTATTCATATGTGTTCCGTGCACTTGTGGTTGTTTTGTTTACACTTATCCAATTTATATGATTGCCGCCAATTTTTTTTAGAGCAACAATTCCTTGTTTGGAGTAACAAAACTTGTGAATTTATTGTTTTCAATTTTTTATTTAAGTACCGATGTATGCCCCCTGCCCCAGTTCACAAGACTGTTTACTACAAATGACCACTAACTTATAGTTTAGGAAAATTTCATATTGAACTTGAAATTTGACTAAGTCACAGTTGATTTTCCTTGATTCGGAAGTTTTGCAACTTTAGCATGTAATCCAAATTTCTTGTGATATCCTAGTAAGTATGCAATAATGGGTGTTTGGGAGTCGCATATTGCATGGGTTAACTGATGGCAGTTTTAATCATTATGTTTCATTAATTGGAACATTTCTATTGGTTTGTAGCACCCTAGTTTTGTTGGAATTGTGCCCATTATTCCAAATCATGAAAGTAGTTGTTGCTGGTTACGAGATCCGTGGTTTTCGAGATCGATATGGTCCATCGATCTGGTTTTGATGCTCTCCAGCGCTGCCTATCTTCGGGCAATGTGAGGAGCTTACGCTTTAGGAGCATGATTTTTTGATGATTTTCCTCGGTATCGCCTATCTTCAGGCAATGTTGAGGAGTCGGTGCACGGCTTACTGGTGCACAACTTTTGACATTCCTTTGTGCCGCCTATCTTCGGGTAATGTGAGGAGTTTGTGTTTTGAAAGTTAGTCCACAGCTTATTGGATGTGTAATTTTTAGTTTTCCTCGGAGTTGGCTATCTTCGGGAAACTTGAGGAGTATAAGTTTTTAAAGAGTTAGTGCATGGCTTACGAAATGCATAGCTTTTCGTACTTCTCGGTGTTACTTATCTCCAAGCAATAAAAGGAGCGTACTTTTAGAAGTTAGTGCGCGGCTTAAGAAAGCATGGCTTTTGGTACTCCTCGGTGTTGCCTATCTTCAGGCAACGGAAGGAGCATATGTTTTGGCATGGCTCTTGAAATGTACGTCTTTTGGTACTCCTCATTATTACCTATCATCGGGCAACGTGAGAAGCATATGTTTTTGAAGTTAGTGCATGGCTTATGAAATGTGCGGATTTTGGTACTCCTCGGCATTTTCTATCCTCGGGAAACATGAGGAGCATAATTCTTGGCGCGGCTTACGAAATGCACCACTTTTAGTACTCCTTGGTGTTGCCTACCTCCTAGCAACATGAAGAGTATATGTTTTGGTGTGGCTTACGAAATGCACGACTTTTCATGTTTCTTGGCGTTGCCTATCTTTAGGCAATACGAGGAGCATATGTTTTGGTGCGGCTTATGATATGCACGGCTTTTCATGCTCCTTGATCTTGCCAATCTTCGAACAGTATGAGGAGCGTATGTTTTGGCGCAGCTTATGAAATGCATGGATTTTGGTACTCCTTGGTGTTGCATATCCACAAGCAACGCGAGGAGTGAATTTTTGGGTCTTCTCGATGATGCCCGAGCAACATCAGCTTTTAGAAGGCAAGGATAGGTTCCGTTGATCCAACGGTTTGAGTTGATTTGCTTCCATCGACATGGCGGGCAATTATTATGAACAATATTTTATTGGTCCAAAGAGAAAATCAGATTTTATTAAGGAAAGAAGGGCTGTTTTTTTTGCTATTTACAGTGCCCCTGGCATTCCAGGGCGACCCACCTGCCGAAAAATAGAGAGTACATAAAGTAGTTTTCAAATGGATAACGACGGAGTGATTTGCTATTCCATGCCCTAGGAATTTGAATTCCATCGATGGTTGTTATCTGTAAAGTTCCAACTCTTAGCTTTTGATTGATGACATATGAACCTTTACAATTTGGTCTGAAGGACCTCGGAATGGGGTAGACTCACTTGAGCACAAGATCTCCCAATTCGAAGGTTTGGCTGTGAACTTTGGAGTTGAAGTGCTGTGCGATCCTTTTTTAATGAGCGGCGGTTCTCAACTCAGCTTCTTTTCTTTTTTCTTTGATTACATCTAGTGATTCGAGTAGGAGCTGCTCGTTTTTCTTTTGATTGAAATTTTGCCTTCGGTGCGAGGGGTCTTCTAATTCAATAGGAATCATCAATTTTGAACCATACGCCAGAGCGAACAGGTGTGGCTGGTTTCCGCTTTGTGAGTGGTTCTATAAGCCCATAATGTTAGTGGAAGTTCATCAACCCTGTTTCCTTTCGCTTTAGTAGTCCCTTCATGATGGTTGACTTAATGATCTTGTTTAATGCTTTCACCCGGCCGTTTGCTTGCAGATGAGCCGATGCGGAAAAGCTCTTTTCAATTCGGAAGCGTTTGCAGAAGTCTTTGAACATGACACTTTCGAATTGGGTTCCGTTGTTAGTGATAATTTTCTTTGGCACACCAAACCTGCAAATAATGTTTTTAGTAATAAAATTAATGACTTTCTTTGTGGTTATGGTGGCCCGCGGTTCTACTACGGCACATTTTGTGAAACAATGTACGACAACTATAGCCTTTTTGGCTCCTCTTTTTGCTATCAGTAGCACACCAATCAAGTCTATTCCCCATATTACGAATTACCATGGGCTGACCATCTGCTTTAACAATGTTGAAGGAGTTCTTTTAATTTGTTGCATCCATCGCAGCGATCATATCTTCTGGCGTGGTTTGTAGAATCGCGGTTAATTGTTGGCCAAATTATTCATATCGTAGGACTTTCTTCGCAAGGGTTTCCCCCCCTAGTGTGGTCTCCACATTCACCTTCACGCACTTCCTTTAGGATTTGTCGGGCTTTGTCATCGGACACACACCTAAGAAGGGGCTTGAGAATTCCCTCCGATAGTGTATTCCATCTTGTATCATTAATCGTGGTGCTTTTCGGAGTAGCGTTTTCTATTGATTCCGGTCGGTTGGAAAAGTCCTTGCAAGTTAATATTCCTTTATCTGTGTCATCAATGTATCTTGTTCGATAGTGGTCTCGAGGATCCAGTCCACGTTCATTTCGTCTATGCTTGGGTGGGTTAGCATCTCAACTAGGACTAGCCCCAATGACCGAGCTTCTTCGAAACTCACTTATTTAGCCAAATAAACTGCCTTGGTGTTCTGCTCCCGCGAAATATGGGTTATGGTATAATGTTCGATATCGCTTAGCCACTCTTGCACTTTAGAAAGGTGTGGAGCAAGATTCTCCCCACGAGCCTGGTACTTCCCTTTCACTTGACAGACGACCAGCTAAGAGTCATTGTATACGTGAATAGATTTTATCTTGAGCATTTTCACAACTTTCAGTCCTGCAATCAGTGCTTTATATTCCACTTTGTAGTTTGTTGCAGGGAATTCCAAGCATAAAGCATAGCTAGTGGCTCCTGCCACTGGACAGAGGTTGTTAGATGCTCCATCGGCAAAAAGCATCCAATGCTTGTCTACCTCCAACTGTTCTTCGTCCTTGTCATCCGGCACAGAAAATTCGACGATGAAGTCTACTAATGCTTGCCTATTGATGGCTTTCCTTAGGTGGTATGTGATATCATATAGACTCGGTTCTATATTCCACTTAAGAAGTCGTCCGAAAGTTTCAAGTCGATATAACACTTGCTTCAGGGGTTGGTCAATCAACACTTTGATTGGATGAGCTTGAAAGTATGGCCAAAACTTCCTAGATGCGATCATAAGGCAATACGCTAGTTTTTCTAGTTTTGGGTAGTTTTTCTCTGCTCCAGTGAACCGCTTCCACATATAGTACACATGCCACTGGATTATGGCTTCTTCCCCCATGAGAGCGGCGATCAACGAATGCGGTGAGACCGCTAGGTTGATGAATGGAATTTCTCCATCCACAGGTTTGGATAGGATTGGCTGAGCTTCCATGTATCATAGCACTTCTTCGAAGCTGTTTGACAAGCCTCACTCCATTCTAATTTGTTCTTTCCCTTCTTCAATGCGTCGAAGAATTATATGCATTTGTATGTAGCTTTCTAGATAAATGGGCTCAATGCCACAACCTTTCCATTCAGGCTTTGAAGTTCCTTTTTATTCTTCAAGGCATAGACATCCCGTTGTACCATTATTTGTTCTGGATTTGCTTTAATGCCCTTGGCACTTACTATGACCCTAGGAATTTCAAAAAAATAACTCTGAAGTGACATTTGAGTGGATGAGTTTCATTCTGTACTTTTGAAGTATTTCAAACATTTCACCGTGATTTTCTAGATGGTCGGTAGCTACTCACAACTTGACCAACATGCCATCCATGTACACTTCCATAGTCTTTCCGATTCGGCATTTGAATATGGTATACACTAATCGTTGGTATGTTTCCTTGGCATTCATTGAACCAAACGACATATCTTGTAGCAGTACAATACCAGATCGGTGAAAAAGCTGGTGTTCTCTTGATCAGGCTTATGTATCAGGATGTGATTCTAGCCCGGGTATGCATCCATAAATGACAGCAATTCGCGTCCCGCCATGCTATATGCAAGACGATCGATGTTGGGTGGGGGAAGCTATCTTTTGGACAAGCTTTGTCTAGGTCTATAAAGTCAATACAAGTTTTCCACTTTCCATTAGACTTTTTGACTAAGGCTGGGTTTGATACACATTCAGGGTAAGTTGCATCTTAGATGAAGTCATTGGCCATTAGTTTGTCTACCACTTCTCTTAGTGCCTTGGACATTTTGGGGCTGACGCCATGTCTCTTCTGGTTTATTTGTGTGAATTTGGGGCAATATTAAGCGTATGGCAAGCAATTTCATGTCATACCCCACATATATCGGAGCACGTCCAAGCAAATACATCCAAGTTAGTGTGGAGAAACTTAGTTAGCTCTGACTGCATCTTTGTTTCTAAGGTGCGATCCAGTTTTTAAGGCCCGCATTGAGTCGTCCATAGTTACTAGGACAGACACCGTCAATTCTACTGGTGTTGCCCGATCCTACCCTGAATTCTTCTTTCTAGGGTCCAATGCCTTGTCGAATCAGCTATGACCCCCAAACCATGGGCGGATCTGTAGTCGCTATTCAGAGGATTCATGGATGTGGAGAGTTCTCCTCACATCCTACCCTTTTTCCTTTCTTTTCGACTCATGTAATTTTGGGATATAACATTCTCGGGCAGCACACCAGTCTCCTTTCATAATCTTGATTACTTCTCTATGGGGAACTTCATTGTTAGGCATGGACTAGAACTATTCTAAAATATGCTAGCGGCTTGCCATCCCAAAAAGGCGTTGTATGTTGACATTTCATCTACGGTCACAAAAGTCTGCATGAGGGTGACCCTTCACTCCGCTTCTCCAAGTTCCGTAGGAAGGTCAATTGTTCCTACTGGTTGTATGGGTTCATCGGTAAACCCCTGAGTCTTTGTTTGGCACATAGATACGCTTTTCTTGCCAATCTTCATCTGATCAAAAGTAGTTTGAAAAGAATATTAACATAACTACCACTATCAATCAACACTCGTCGAGCTACAACGGGCCTGATTCCAACAGTTACCACCAACAGATCGAGAGTTGGAGTTTTGATCCCTTCAGTGTCCCGATTTCGAAACACTATATCTCACTCAAAACCTTTTGCAGCTTGACCAGAGTTTCATAATCTATTGTGAGACATGAGTCTTTCGGAGCATGTTTCAACGAACTCGCGTACCATTCCATTCCTCCCCAACCTTTGTGCGGGGCGTGGTCCCCCAGATACCGTTCCAATAATAAGCCTTTGGTCAGCTTGTTTTGACCCTACATCACTAGTTCCTGCTTGAATTCCCCCAGATATCGTCCAATAATAAGCCGTTGGGGTTTTATGGCTTTCTCACGTACTGCTGGAGTCTATTGTCCTATATTAACTTTTCAATGAGATTCTTTAGGTGGCAGCATTCATTTGTATTCTGGCCATGTGTCTCGTGGAAGCGGTAGAAATTACCTAAGCGCTTTTCTTGCTCAGTTATCTCCCTCCTAGCGGGTTTCTTCTATTCTCAATTTCCTGTGTTGTGAGACATATATTTTCGGGAATGTCATTTTAAGGGGTATAACTTTCCTGTCTGAACTCTTCACATATTTTGTTATTGCCATTGCTATTTCTTTTGTTGGAGTTCTAATTTTTCCTCTTTTGATTCCCATCATTCCCCACAGCGTGCGCTTTTTGATTCATTGCAAGATCGTTCCTTCCAATGTTCATCTCTTGCACACCAGTAGACTTTCTTTCTGGCTCCTATGCTTCCTCCAATCTTAAGTACTGACTTGCTTTAGAATTGAAGTCATTCCTTGTGGTAGGCCACTTCATTTTAATCCATTTTCCGAATTCAGTCTCCGGTTAAATGGCACAGACTAACGCCATAAAAACCAGGTCCTCATTGGGGTTGCTTACTTCCGTTACAGTGGTATTAAATGAGTTCATGAAAGATTTCAGTGACTCTTTATGTCCTTGAAACAATCCGGATAAGGACATGACATTTTTGATGGCATGATATGGAGCCTGAACTGATCAAGGAATTTTGTTACTAAATGATCAAAGGTAGAAATAGATATCGGGGGAAGTCTGGTGAACCTATTGACGCAACTCCTTCTAGAAAGAGAGGGCAACATCGAAAGCGAATTGCCTCTGGAGCGTTCGCTCCGTTAATGTACTAGCTATACTTGTATAGATAGGGTTTTGGGACCTTCGTCCGTTGTAGGATTGGATAGCTGACATTGTGAATTTATCTGGATATTTTTTGTTTAAGATTTCATCAGTAAAAGGTGTCCAATTTGAAGCGGATCCCTATTCATCATCTCTTCGATTTTTACTCCCATCCATCAACCGCTTGACAATGTCTGCTATACATGCCTCTGATGTCCGGTAATCATGTGGACGGCAATCAGTCACTGCACCGAGTGTTTGACTATGCAAACAGTCTTAGGGCGTCGGCTGAAGCCTAGGCTCCAATGTCTCCAGGAGAGCCACTCCTGTGCGACCCTGTGGGCTTGCAGTTGGCCTGATTGGGGCAGTTTGGATGTTCCTAGCATCTTCGAGCGCGTTGACATTTTATTCTAATTGATGATCTTGCTCTCCATCTTCTGAATCAGAAAGATCCATAGCTATATTTACTTGCAAGGTTTTGGCCCCCTGATTTTAGTTTAGAATTGGTTGCCTTATAACAAACGGAGTACTTGCAATTCTGTCCACGTTAAGTCTTGTTGTCACCCTTTTTTGTGGCCGTTTTCCATTTCTTCTATGTAGTCCAGAAGTAGAGGAATTCTCTTATTCTATAGTAGTCGCGAGTTTAGGCATAATCCTTGGAGCAGGATTTGACTGTAAGGTTAAGGGAGCAATAAGCTTAACCATTACAGCCTTTTGGCTACTTTTCATTTTTTGGTTGATCTCATTAACCATCTTATTCAAAAAAATTCTTGGTGACAACTTCGAGTTGGCTGGAGGATGTAGGCACCGAATTTCCCAAGTTAGCACCATTTATAGTTTATTGGGAATTAACATTTTCTCCGACTATTACCGCCCCTATAGATCTTCCAAAGGCAGTTCTTCTTCTCCTAGGAGCCATTGTTTCCAAACAGTAGATTTTTCAAGCAAAGATTGAGGATCTATCTTCTAGACCTATGGGATCCAATGTAGATACCTAGATCTGAGCACTGAGTTGGAGTTCTCAGCGAAAGCACCAAAATGTTAACCCAAAAAATGGATCAACACCCTGGTTTGAGTGTGAAAGAAGCAGTCCTAGTCTCACAGAGCAATAATACAGATAATAGGTATAGAAAAAGACAGTAAAAGAAAGAAGACAAGGGATTTTTAAAGTTGTTCAGCTATTAATGAAGCCTACGCCCACTTCATAGTTTTATTATAGAATGATTGTTATTACAAGTAGTGTTAGGTTACAAGGCTTTTGATTGTCCTTAACTAGATTGAATCACTGGAGTTTGAATACTCTAGAGAATCATAGTGAATCCCTTTCTAGATTGTCGTGAGAGAGGTAGAAAGTGAAGAAAGTTTCCATTAGAGCTTCAGCAACTAGTTAAGAGAAGATCCCCTTTATGTTGTAGGTAAGATGATATTTATAAAGATCGGAGAGCTTCTAGGACAGGCCAGTTCGGCAATTGCTTATAGATGGTGTAGGAGGACCTATAGGAGTTTAACTCACGACTCGAGCTAAAGGCATGGATCACTAGCAATCCATGGTCTATGGATCGCTAGCGATTCATAGATTTAGCTCGCTCACTCGCTCGCTAATGACTTAGCTGCTATCTCCATCATTTCGCCATGGTAGATCACAAATGCATCATGCCTTCATATGGATCACTGGGGAAACATTGCTATGGATCGCTAGCAATCTATACGCTTAGTATATTTTGTATTTTGTCTTCTACGCTCCTCGGCTCCTGCTTCTCATGACGAACCATCATGTCGCATGGATCACTAGCAATCCATGTACTTGGATTGTTTTAGGAGATTGATGTTTGGAATGCTTTCATGGCCTTGTACTGACCTTGTTCGTGTTGTCTATTGCACGTTGCTCCATTTCGATGACGATCAACTAGCGGTTGTGCTTAGCTACTGATTGGACTGAATGGATGCTGATCCCTTGGTTTAATCAAATTCAGCCGATGCTTTAGTAATTTGATTTGGATCTCTTTAACTTGTTGCTTTATCCCTTTTGGCTGAATTCTAAGCCATTTTGACTTCATCAACTTATTCTGTCTTCTATTAGATCCAGCTAGATTAAAAACCCGAATGACAGTACTTTCCAATAGAACAAAGGAGATATATAAGAACGCTAGTTTTTTTAAATATTTTTCAAATCATTTCAAATATACATATGCTATTAAAGAGGGTTTAAAATGTATTTTAGAGTTCCAAAATTGTTTAGAAACATTATTAAACATCAGAATATAGCTAATTAGTATGCAGGGGCTTAAACTACTCACTTAAATCAAAAGCAATATATTCCAAGCCCAAAGATGCACGAATCCCAAGGTGAATGGCTGCTCCAAGATGATTTCCAGCAGCAAATCTTTAGCATAAGGTGCTAATCTAGCTAATCTTCCTTTAATGACATGTTTTGGCTAATTAATGTAGGTATTATGGTAACCTTTTGGCTAAAAGGTGGTTAATGAGGGATTTCTCTCTGTTTTTGGAAAGTGTGAAATAATTGAGAGAAGTCCTATTTTCCCTAACCTCATGCTTATCTTAAAATGGGCTCTAGGCCCACCTAGTAACCCACTAGTTACCCATTAAACTATTTAATCAAATGAAAATTAAATTAGCCATAACTCCCTCATGGTAAGTGCATTTTTCTATTATGACCAGTTTACGAATATGAAAACCATTATCCTAATCTACTGGAATGATTTTAGGCCTCAATTTAGCTCCTACCATAAGTTATAAGCATAGAAAATTTATATGGTCAAAATCATCCGATAAAAATTTTAAGGGTGGAAAATGTCTCTTATAGTCGGTTCTCAAAGCCATAGAATTTTATGACCTTATATAAAAATACTATTAATATCACACAATCCTCCGATACATAGAATACGGATTACAACAGTGGCCCTCTTACTCCTAACCAGAATAAAATGAGCGCATTTGCTCAGTCGGTGGACTATGACCAAAATACTTTCATTCTCTCTTCTACTCCTAGGTAATCCCTCGATGGAGTCCATAGAAATACTCCACAACTTCCACTATGGAATATCCAACGACTTCCGCAATCCTCTCGATTTCTTTTGTTCTGCTTTTACTCCCTGGGAATCTTACATTGGGATACATAATCTACCACATGCTTCTTTATACCGGGACAATAAAAGATTTCTTCATATCATGGTAGAATTTGTCTCTTTCAGGATAGATAGTCATCTAAGAATGGTGAGACTCGGTTTTACCATGTCAACCAAATCCAAAATGAAAAGAACACATAATCCACAGTCTCTCCACAACCACCCATTCAAATCAATGGAATAGAGCGTCGTAAATGAATCGACTGCTTTCCTTAACCAAGCTTCTCGAAAATATTCACTAACTCCTGTCTTGCTTTTGGCTTGACCTAACAATGTACGTAAGGGTAGGCTGCACATCGAAAGCTGCTAACAAACTTAGGAGGATGTTTGGCGATGGTTGGAAGTCAAACGTAGAGATGAATTCCAAATGCTTCCACTCTAAGAGCAAAGACTCAACATCGCATGCTACCTACTCATGGCATAGGCAATAACACTGCCTCTGCCTAGAGCATATGAGATATTGAAATCATGTGATGCCAAAAACTTCATCCACCTTTGCTGCCTTAAATCCAAGTCCTTTCATGAGAATAAATAATTCAAAGACTCATGATCTGCATACCACTCAAACCGCTCTCCTAATAGCTAGTACTTCTACGACATGAGTGTGAAGATAATGGCCACCAACTCAAGGTTACTAGTCTTCCTTTTTGCATCAAAGCTGCATCAAATCTTGTACCACAGGCATCGATATACACTGTGAATGCCTTCGTACGATTAGGTAATACTAAAATATGTGCATTATTCAATGCCTTCTTTGCTTTATAAATGCGTCCTCGCACTTCATATCCCATGAGAAAACCAAATTCTTCTTGGTAAGGCGGGCCAGAGGGGTAGAGATCTTCATGAACTTCTTAATGAACTTCCTATAGTAGCTTGCCAAACCAAGGAAATTGCTTGCTACCATAGCATTCTTTGGCATCAGTACAGTACTGCAGCAACTTTACTAGGATTAATCGCCAGCCCACTTTTGGCGACAACATGTCCCAAAACGCGTATATCCTTGTGGAAAAAGTGACACTTGGAAAACTTCGCCTTCAATTTATGATCACAGAGTGTATTGAGCAATATTTCTAAATAAAACCTATGCTCCTCCAAGCTTTTCAAATAAACTAATATGTCACCTAAAAATACCACCACGAACTTACTAAGAAACCCTCTAAAACTTGACTCATCAAATCAGCAAAGCGGGCAGGTGCATTGGTCAATCTGAAGGGCATGACTAACCTCCCATATCGTCCGTCGGGTGTACTAAAAAAATCTTCTGAATATTATCCATTGCCATATGCAACCAATGGTATTTGGTAGCCAAGCAAAGCTGAGAGAACACCTTCACTCCAATCAACTGATCAAAGAGATTGTCTTATAGGGAAATAGGTGACAGTTCTTCTTCTTCGGCTTGTTTAACTCTCGGTAATCGACGCAAAGCCTTAGAGAACCATCTACCTTAGTGGAAAAGATAACTAGTACATCCCACTCTAAAATACTCCAACTGGTGAAGCCTTTTCCAACACCTCATTCACTTGCATATTCAGTTTGCGTCTCGCCTTAGGAGCCAGATGCTTCAAAGTTAGAGCAACGGGTCTATTGTTTTCCATACGTTAAATAAGCAACTCGAACTCTCTCTAGGATGGGAGATCGATAATCTTGGGAAATACATTCAGATAATCTCTTACTATAAGCATTGAATCTAACTTATCATATGATAAGTCTAATGATTAAAGATAACTCAACATAACCGAACCTTTCAGATTGCAATAAATCTTTATACTACATCCAATATAAGTACACAACATAACAACCTTCCTACCACAATCTAAAATCTCCTTATATATCATCATCCAATCCCAACCTAAAATTAAACCAAATCTAGAAAATCCTAAGTCAAAAGCACCGCAATCGAACTCGACCCGCATAATAAACAATTTGAAATACATACATATCGTAGATAAATAAGTCGATCCTCTTAGAGGGTTTAATACAACTACATGGTTCGTAACTATGCCAGTGTCTATGTGTAACTCATCTACAAGCCTATTCGAGAATAAAGAGGGTGACGCCCGTATTAAATATGGTATAAACTAGTAAATTAGATATAGTTAATGCAACTTCGATCACGACCATCTTCCCTTTGTCCATAACTAGAGGTGCACTAAAGTTAGGAAATAATATATACTAAACTGAAACCACCTGGGTAGAGGTGTTTTGAGGTATTGGAAACTACCGCCTCATGTGCCAAAATTGATTACAGTTTTAGCACTTTTGAATTTTTCCATCTTGCATTCTTCACGAAATGTCCCTTCTTACTGCACTTCCTACATTGCTGCTCCTGCATCTTGATCTTTGCCTTAAGTCTGATTATGCCCTTGCATTAGTTCTATTGGAGTGTCTTCCTTTCTCACTTCTTGGGCTCATAACTTCACTTCCTATTGAGATATGGTATTCAGCAAGCCCATTTGCACCTGGCCCTCAAAAGTCATACTCATAGGAATATGACCGAGGGCCAAATCTTAGAGAGGTTAATGCAACCACTTCGCAAATCCCAAAGCCTTCTTGTTAGGGGTATTGAAAAGCTCCATTCCAAACCTACCCAAGTCATTGAACTGATTAATATACTCTTCCGCCGACATCTCTTCTTATTGTATATATATGAATTTCTCCAACTCTACTCCCTCTTCGACGCTAGAAATTTTTTATATCTCAAATCAACTCCTAAACTCCCCCTAAGTAATTTCTCCCTCATCAGTCTCAACAACCACCATATAGTACCGATTTAGAGCCTCCCCGTGTAAAAGCCAAGTGGCAATCTATCTCCGAACATCATCTATCAATCCAAAAATCCTCTTGAAGGTCTGTATCCATGTCCTCGAATTCACATATGAATCCTCATATATGGCTTCCCCCTAGCCTCGCAAAATCCTTACATAACTTGGCAAAATCGAAGGTAGGTTGGTGGGAACTGCACCTCGCACTCACTTCTTGGGTCCTCTATAAGGGTTAAGCTCGGTTTGTCCTCTTGCTTGTAGATAAAGGCGGGACTAAATCAGAATGTTCAAATTCGAAATCTCAGCTCTATCGCCTGGGCCGAAACCAGTAGAATTACTCATCCTTTCTATCTATGATTATAGGTTTATTAAAAAAATTCCATAAATAGTGTTGGCCAAAAAAATAAAAGGGCCATTCGTATTACATATACAAATATATAACTTTTGTAACTTATCTATAAATATATACTTTCGAAACCCATTTTGAAAATCTTTTTAAAAACCTTTACGTAAAAATCTTTTTTATCAAAAAGATTTCAAGTACGTTCTCTAGATAATCCTCTTGTTCTTAAGGAATTTCAAACTTAGGCTGTGATACCACATATAACTAACAATGCCTCCCGATACACCGATCTAAAATTTAAGCTGAATTTCAAACTCGCTTCTGTGCCAAGAAGCACGAGCTATCTGGTTTTGAATCATTATAGAAACTAAAAATCTAAGGATAAAATCTAAGGCATTTTACACTTTTAGATCTTACACCAGAAGGCAAATAATATAAACACAAAATAGCAATCTCAGAAAATATCCAAAAAATAACATAGTCTCAAAAAAATACATAGTCAAGTCTACATTATACATAAATACATCATATAGTCTTATAAAATACTAAATACGATAAATAATACATAGATGGTGATAGGAAATAAAAATTGACCTCCAATGCTAAGCTCGTCTCTCCATGCACAAATCTTCGAGCCTATCACTTGCTACCATGTGCTCCTATGATGGGGTAAAAGAAAGAAAAAGGTAGGTCAGATGAAAGTCTAGCGAATGAGTTACATTATCAATATATTGCGATTACATGTAATTAATGGGTTTAGCTCAGAAAACACCTACACAAACAACCTGTGAAGGCTTATACCCAAGGTCGAACAATGAAGCGGATCTTAAGACAACTATTGATCGGCTATTGGCTATTGGAACTATTCCACGTAGGTTTCCTTATGATTTCTAGCCAGAGGACAACGTTCTCACAACTACGACTGAATGGAATAATTCCAATATACGTTTCCCTACAATTTCCATCATGGGACTATATTTCCTACATTATGGCTACACGTATCCCATTTGCGCATTTAGAGGAGCCCTCAAGGCCGAATCGCTAACGTGTCTAATTGTAGCTGTATCCATGTCCACCTCTTAATGGTAACGTAATGTCTCTTATTGCAATGTGTCGGGATCCATCAACAACACAACATCACATCGTGTCACCATGAATAACAAGGAACACTCATTGGAGCTGGGCCATATAATCCATCAATTAGTTGACCCTTTGACTTAGAGTAGTCAACGCTTGCTATCAACCGGCTTAAATAAGTAAATTACTACCCGGAGTATTAATTCATGCATTGGTGTAATTACCGTTTCAATTTTGGTTATTAATTACAGTTTCCAATTCTAGAATGTATTATTTTTTCATATAGTAGCCCTAATTACATAAATCCATATTGTAAAACTAGAGTTGTATTTGCCCAAACTCATATTCAAGTTCACTTACAATATTTTCAATTTCAGACATAAACTTATCCTTAGTTTAACATAAAATGGTTGTAACAATTTATATTTTTAGGAAAAAGGGTATAAATCACGTCAACCCTTATTTAACAGGTTTATATCAAATTATATTTATTTTTAAATCTCCAAATCAAAATAAGAAGTTTATAGTTCAATCTTTAACAACCTAGATTATAGTTTACAAAAATTAATAATATGTAGATGAACTCACTCACCTAAAACCAATGTTATTTCCCTTAGAATATGCTTGGAATCTCATCTGTTCTTAGATCTTTTCTTGATTTGGCCTTCTATTCAATCCACATACTTTTCATTTTGATTGAATTTGATGAAATTTGTAATTTGAGAAGATAGAGGATTTTAGTTTGTAAAGAGACAAATTTTGGACATTCAATAGAAGATTGGGGTTTTCTGAATCAGCATAGGGTTGCATTTATAAAGGTAAAAAACAATCTATGTCATTGGATTAATTATTACCAAGTTTGGACCGCTCAACTGCTTAAAACCTCATCTAAAATGAATAACCAATCGACCGCTTTAGATTCAAGAAGTCGACAATTAGGGGTTGACCGATCCCAATCTAGATGCCGACCGATGGTTTTTAATGTTAGTGTATTTTCTATCATTGTTTGTCTAATTATTTTCAGCTGCAAATTTTCAAACATTTATAACTTTTTCACACTAGCTTCGATTTCAAAAATTTATACATAGAAGTTCCCCCAAAATCACTATGAGTGTAACATCATAAGTTTCATATCCAAATTCAAACGTTTTTGAAATTCCATTTTTTTCCCTTATTATAGTAAATTTAATACTTGTATTGAATTTTAGGCTAAACTTTTAGGCTGTTATAAAACTAGAGTAGATAGTTGCTTTTCGTCCTTTCCACTTAAACCTACTCACGTATCATTTTAGGTTCGAAAACCTATGCATGCTCCTTCTCCGCCTCCTTGTTCCTTCTTACAGAAAAAAGTCAAATCATCATAGTTTCCGTAAAACTCAATGAATTTTCGCGTAATCTGTGGTGTTATGAAGCTACTAGAGAGGACTAAGGGATTTGGAGTCAAAAGTCTAAAGAGAGAAGGCACCGTAGGCCGGACGGCGGAGGTTTAGGAAAAAATTAATGTATTTTTTTGAGTAATTCATGCTCTCCCCTTCGCATAATGTAGTTATGATGTTGTGTATATGATACGTTGGCTATATTAGAGTATATGAACACATTTTCACATTAAAAATTAGACTTAACTGAGACTTTGGAGGAAAATTAGAATTAATAGTGAAGTAGAACTAGGTTTGCACTAATATATAGTAATTTGATGAATATATCAACAAATTGATCAAATAATTTTCAAAATTGGACTTAGAAACATAGGGTTAGGTAATAAGGACATTCTAAGGCAACTAGAGGTGGAATAAAGGCGATTGGGGTGAAACATCGGGGTTTAGAAACCAAAATTTGTGGCTTGAGGAATACATGTACACCAATGCACTGGTCATGCCAACTAGTTCATTGATGCACTATAATTTAGGGCAAGCTGAACTTGGACCTTTAAAGGACTATATAATAATTGTTGACTCAAATCAAGTTTCTATTGTTTTTAACGGTGATCTGAGGCTATTTACGAGGTAAATAACGGCATTACGAATCGAGTGAAAGTGTGTGATAAACATTATTTAAATGGATACATATATACATATATATATATATAGATATATATATATATATATATATATATATATATATTATATGATTGACATAATGGTGTGATGATAGATAGCAATGAGAATGAGCCTATGGTTCAACTAGACAGCCCTGGGTACGGATATAGGAACAGACTTATGACAGAAATAGGTAACATAGGTATTGCATTGCTCACCTGTAGTGCTTTGGCGGATTAATGAGAGGAGGTGGATGATAGTGACTTTATTGGGCATGAGGTTAGTCTAGGCCATGAATCCAGTTACTTAGTGCAAGGATAACAAGTGACCCTATACGGCATACGGTTGTCCTTGGCATGAGTCCAATATATGATTGACATAACTGTGGATAATAGATAACCCTATATCACGCAAGGTGAGTTCAGGGAAGTAATTCTACATAAATGTGACATGATATGGCTAGATATATATGATAGTTCAGTATGGCATGACTAACCGAGCGTGAGGTGATCGAGCATAGGCTCATTTCGTGCTATAGAATTATTTTTGCAGTATATGCATTATATGTAGAGTAAAGAATGGCTAACTAATTAGACATATGTCTAATGCAATCCTACTTTTACTTATATATATTTATGTATGTATGTTAATGGAATTTGGAGACGAGATGGTATCAACGACAAAGACTCATTCGTATATATTATATATGATGTACATAAGTGTTATGATCTAGATTTGACTATGTGCATAGATTTTGTTGTATTCATATTGTTTAGACATATGTATTTGACAATGTATATATGTTATGGTGATGTAGTTATGACTATTTTGTACTATTTTTTATTTCCTTCCATTCTGAGACATTGAAAGTAGATAGTTAGAACTATATTTTTCTATTTTTATCTTACCCTAATGACGCATCCTTTCTGTTTTGGAGTTGCTGGCATCAGCTAAGGCGTTGAACCCATGGGTCGAAAAGGCTAGTTGTTACATTGGGTGTCAGAGGATACATTAGAAACTAGGATAGGAATTCGAAACGTACGGAGAGAGTGCACTACACCTCCATCTACCAATATACCTATATAATGCACTGTAAAGGTGCTAGGTCGATGTAGGACGATTGTCAAGGTTATTAAGTAAATAAAACAATCATAAAGTATGTCATACTTCTCACAACGCATCAAATAACATATAATAACTATAATATAGATATAAAATAGGCAAGGAAAAAATAACTAAATGAACCATAATACTAGAGTACACAAGTTAATAAAGTTATACAAGATAATAAGTTTTTATAAACTCAAACTAACCATAAATATAATAACTAATACAGTCTAGGCTCTATAGTATCGCACGGTGGAATAAGCTTAAGTAAATCGATATATAATACAAAAAAGCTCCACCATGCTTACCCTCTACATTGCCACGGTGTAGCACCTAGACTGCTATCTGCTTTACTAATTTACGAGAACCTAAGATAATAAAATGCAAAGCATAAAACCTCGAGTCCGACAATAGTCTGTGGTGAGCGGTAAGAAATTTCAAAAATACTATACAAGTCGATATAATAAGGAATAAAGGAATGTGAACCATACTTGACATGTCCTTGCAACTGAAGAGTTAGCACATAACATCGATTACATGCCACTCAATAAACATCGTAAAAGTATGTTCCATCCAAAATACAATATCAGTTGTTCAGGTGTCTACCCATGTCATATGGTAACCCTAGAGTGATAGTCTACTAGAAAATAAACAAAACAAGTTTGGTATCAATCAAACAATCACCGTTGTCACTTAATGTACCATAGATATATGATAACACATGTGACTATTCCTCTACTAGTGATTAAATGGAAAAATCTCGGTTTTTAATATACTCACCCACATTTTGAAGCTCACACTAGACCCATTTCATCGATCTAAGGTATACTTTTCCATTCCATTGATCCAAGGTAGCCATTCCAAGCACCCAATGAGTGTCCATACAATACTGTTCGTCGACGGAAATTCTGTCGGTTTAGAAAACCGTCGAACGAATTTTGAAATAAAAATAACCGCAAGCGCACGGTGTACGAATGTAGCACGCGGCGAATACGGGTCGATCCACAGGGAATTATTGATTTAAATTTCCTACTCAATCAAATTATACCAAAGTCAAGAGTGTGTTTAAGCTAGAAAATGAGAAAATGAACTAACTAACAAAAAGAAATGAAATGCAAATATGAGAGTTAAATGACAATTTAAAGAATAAATCCACTCTCTAGATCATGTAGTTCAACACATGAAATCATGATATCTCTTTTATGGTCATTAGTGTTTTAATTGATGCGTTTATTATAAGTATGACATATTTGAGCTATTGATTAGCCAACATAAGCCATCAAACTATAACACACCACTTAAAACACTTACTAACTTTCATGAAACTTGACAAAGAAAACGAAAACGAAATCTATTTTAAGTATGGCCTATTAACTATTGATTAGAAACGTAGACCATCAAATTTTAATTTCAAATCACTTTCTTATGCCATAATCATATATTCATGAAGAGGCATTTGTGTTAGTGATTGTTTAAGCATAGCCTATTTGGTGTCAACAATATAGACTATCAAATTCAAAGCAAAGACAACAAATTAAACCACTTCAATCATTCTCATTAAGCACAAAAAGAGAGCATGAATTGACAAAATGTTGAAGCTACATTAATTAGAGAGCTTCATTACCCCTAAATTGAAGGGGTTTAGCCTCTCATATTTGTCATCATATGAACAAATGTAGCTAACAACATGAAAGCAAAATGAAGAGGAAAAAGAGAGCAAAATGAAAAGATAAGCTAATTAACTTGCATAAAAGAGAAGAGATCTACACTACAACATAAAAAAGAGGCATGTAAAAGGAAAGAGCATGTATTAATAACATAAAAAAAAGGAAAATTACATGAAAATAAAAATGGCTAAGTAGCCATGAAAAGAGAAAGAGAGCTTTCTTTTATTTGATCTAAACTAATGAAGAGGAAGAGGAAGAGAGGAAGCCTAAGAGAGACTAAGAGAAGAGATGAGGCTACATGAAACATATGGGTATTTATACATGTATGAAACCCTAATTCATATTTTTGGGGAATGCCCAAAATGCCCCTTAGAAAGTGTGGAGGCCAAGTAATCATTAGCATGCCTTAATCCCCCATTAAGTGTACATGAAACCATTAACTCCAAAAGCATGTGCTTTAGCCTTTAATTTGTACATTAAGGTAGGTGGGTAGGTGGGGTCCTCCATGATCTTCACTTTGAATTATTTCCCTCTTCATTTCTTTATATCCATTTTGTGCATGCATGTTTCTTCATGAACCCACTAATATGAGAAGCTAAATTCCTACAAAATATTATAGAAATTTCCAATTAAATTCTCTCAAATTAATATACGTGCACAAATGGCCATTTTACCCTTATATGAAGATGAATGTGTGAAAATTTGGAATTAATATGAATTTTGGTTAAAACAAGTTAAAATACCCAATGTGGTCAATTATTTAATTTAACTAGAGTAAATATGGTGGTAAAAATATGCACATTTACGTGCACATCAAATACCCCCACACTTATATTTTTATTCGTCCTCGAATAAAGAAAAACTAAGATAAATCCGTTTTCGTAGGGAGCACGATTGCATTGAGCGTATGCAACAAGTCGTTAAACCTCTAGGTGTTCCCAGTAGGACGAGTGTTGTCTCGTGAGGGTTTTCAGCGGATACTACCCACAAAATCCAAATGCAGGATGAAAATATTTACAAAATGCAAGATTTATTTACAAAGAGATGAATGCAAATTTTTGAAAATATTTATAAATGAAGGATTTATTTTTAAATTGACACGAATAAGTTAAATATAGGTTTTGGTTATTATCTTGAAATTTATGTCATTTACTCGTCAAAATTTCCGACAAAAATCAAGTTATCATAACAAATAGACAATAGTTTAATTTGTTGTTGCGGTTGATAACAAAGTGTAATTATAAAATGGATCCTTAGTTGATTATCAAAGTTTATCAAAGTGGTATTTTCATTTCTTTTCAATTACAAATCAAATCAAATAAGTAAAAATAGTGCTAGGATTTCAATTACTTGCTCTCTCATTGTTTGCAAGAAAAATTACACACCTAGCTCAGGTAATCTGAGGCCAGATATACCACCCATGCACTGCCTTTCGGGCTTATGTGAAGGGAGTACAGAGCATGGCGAGTGCACACACCTTCAAGCATACACTATCGACCGTAGGTGGTTTTTATCAAGTCTTTTTTTTAACATGTGTTCCATACATCATAACCGTGAGGACTTTTAAATGAGTATGAAAGCACATAATCAAAAATTCCAAGTAATCACCCCTGCATAACCGTGAGGACTTTTAAATGAGAATGAATACTTGTATGTTATTATTATTATTTTTTTATATTTTTTTTTGAGAGGGAGTTTGCAAAATCATCTTAGCACCATTTAACCTAGAAGACAAAAAAAATGTTATCTCCTTTACTTTAAATCAACCACTTTTTAATACAAAGATTTTCAATTAGGATGTACTTCATAATTAACGCGTATGAATCTTCCTATATACTAGTTAAACCATTATTATTTGTAATCAAACTTCATTTTTATTTTTGTTAAGACCAATGAATTTTCAAAAATTTCAATTTAATAAACCAAAGCCATATATTTATCTTATAGTGTTTCTTTTAAAAATAAATCAAAAGAAAATTTGGTTTTGGGATTTTTTTTTTAATTTTTTTTTTGTGATTTTAAAGCAAAAATAAACCATGAAAAATAAAAACATTGAAGATGAGTCTCCCCCCCACACTTGATTTTTACTGTGTCCCCACAGTCAACCCAAGTGGAAGGAGAAAAATAAAATAAAAATCTAATATTTGCATGAAAGATTATTATTTACAAGAGATGAGAAAGTATACAGTCAAAAAGTAAACGAAACGGTCTTCTAAAGACCGATTCATTTGTCTCGTCAAATGTGAGAGACACAGCTCAAGCATGAAAAACCAAATAGTAAAATATTTCGCAATTGAATGTGGATTCGGAAAAACGAAAGTCATTTTATTGCAAATCATACGAGTTGTTTTATTTTCGATGATTTTTGGGGTAGATAGAAAAATTGGTTGAAGTTCAATTTCTTTCAAAGTATTGATTTCAAAACCAAAATGGTGATCGAAATTTTCCCCTTCAAAATTCAACTACTCGTTTTCAAAAAGTCCATAAAACTCATGTTCATTAAATTCGACTTCATTTGTTGGATTATCAACAACTTCATCATGTAAATCGAGTTTCAAAGTTGTCGTATTCAAATTTTCAGAAAAAGGAAGATCGAATTTTAAATCGAGTTTCGCACCCTTAAAAGAATTGAAATCCAACTCAATTACCGTATTTTCAACAACTTGATTAAGATCGTCATCATCAAATTCAAAAGTTGTTATTTGAAAATCGTCGATTTGGGTAAAAGGTGGATCATCCCTTAACTCATCACATGTTGAGATTTGATTTTTTTGTTCACGTTGTTTCATATAAGTTTCCAACAACAAATCCGTGTGATTATCGTAAATTTCATTCATTTGTTCAACAAAATCCAATTCAACGTTATTAAATTGAGAATTTTCGATTTGGATTTCTTGAGAACAAAAATTTTCACTCGTAACATGGTTAAGATATTCCCATTGCCAAATTTGTTTGAAAAGTTTTTCCCATTTTCATGTTGATTTAGGAATTCATTTTGGAGTTCGAAATTAAATTGGTATGGGTTATAATCGTAATCGTTTGAATTTTGAATTGAATTCAAATTTTGAAATCCTTGACTCGAGTTATTACACAAATCAGAATTACATAAATCATTTATCTCTTGATTTTGTCGTGCAGAAAGTTCGAGTAAAGATGAAATCATTTCAATGCTATTTTCAAGAGTCGAACGTTGGTCATCGTTTTGAAAATTTTGTTATTCGAAATTTGAATTATTTACAAAATAGTTGTTGTTAAAATATCCATACGAATTTGGACAGAAATCATGTGGATTATATTGATTTTCACAACTATTGTAAAATTCAAATGGATATGGATATTCAGACATTTTCAAGAATGTTTTTTTTGGTTTTTTTTAAAATTTTTTTTTTGGATTTTTTTTAAATTTCAAAGAAAAAGAAAAGGAATATTTAAAAAAAAATTGGTTTTGGATTTTGAAATTTTTTTTTTGTTTTTTTTTAAATATGCATGAACAAATGCAACTAAATGAATGCAAGGCTTAATTACAAATGATTTATCTTAAGTTAACCCAAAATTGTATATTCACAAATTGTCTTAGATAAACAAGATAGTTCTCTGCCACGTAACGGGCAGGATTTATCGGTGCACCACGAATCACCGTAGCAATGCAGCCGAAGGTTTAAGTACCTTCAGAGGAATAACCACTATAATATTTACGAATCACCGTAATATTTATAAAGGGTTATTACTCTGCCGTAGCCTAGACACCAAGAAATTAAATTGTTCAAAAAAGACAAATTGTCAATATACAATTAAGTGTTATCGATGTCTAACCGTTATTATTAATCAAAATCTAAGATGAAATGCAGAACGGAAACTAAACGTGTATTAACAATGCAACTACGAATGAATTTTTTTATTCTTTTAAAATGAAAATGCAAGCAACCAACAATTCAATTCAAATAAAACTAGAAATGAAAGGAGAATTTTTTAGCAAGTAGAGCAATTTATTTTGGCTAGCTAAGGAAGCAATTTTCAGCAAGCTATTCTTCCTTTATTTCCTACTTTGGCAACCTGAAAATTAAAAACTAAGATATATACAATATATATTTTTCTTTGGTTTTTTTTTTTTGAAAGGAAACTTAAAAGTAGGGTTTTACTTAAAAAAAATTGAGAAAAAGAAGACTAAAACAAATGGAAAATCAAAATAATAAGCAAATGAAGAAAGACTTGAATGTTATTATTATTTTTTAACCACAGCCAAAATAAAGTTCAAAAGTCAAAACCAAAATCAGGTTATGCTATAACACATTCATTTACCCGCAAGGCCCAACAATAAAATAGCAACAAAACCCAACTTATCCTCCCAAAGTCAACAAAAGAGATTCACTTTTTTTTCGTCCATTCAAAAATGAAATGCCAGAGATTTTTCTTTCGATCTTGAATAAAATTCCACCATGCAAATTTATAAAATTCTCGTTTGAAATCCAAAACCAAATCAGAATCCTTAATTCAATTACAAAATTTGTTCGATCCTAGCAGCATGAGTTTGAGTTCGAATTCAATTCCAAAAGCTTAGTCGTCGGCTGATGGTTGGATGATGGAATCGGCAGTGTCGAAGTCGAGGAATAATCAAGGGAGTACCTTTCTGTTTGCGTGGGAAGTGCGAAATTCTGCTTCACACAGCTTGGCCGTGAGTTGCTGTGGAGTTTCGTGTTTCAGGTCAGTGATAGTTTTTTCTTGGCTGGTTTTAACAGTGGTGAATTGAGGTAGTAGCAGCAGTGGTTGTGGCTGATTATGATATGTTGGCTGTACTTTGGTGTTTGAGTTTGGTCAGTGGGTGGTATTGTAAATATATGTTTGGGGATGTAAATTGATGTGAATGTGCTGTTGTGCGGAAATGGGTATCTCAAGGATGTTCAGAGATGAGGCGAGTGCAAGCGGAAGGTAGGCAGGGGAGGTGATTTGCAGAACTATGAAATATTTTTTTTTTTTTGCGTTTTGTTTTTTTGTTTTGTGATGGTGGACAGTGGTGTGTGTTCACTGATGGCAGTTCTGTTTTGTTCATGTGTTGTCGTCGTCAGGGTATTTGAATGGCTGTGGTGATTGTGGGTTGCGGCAGTGAGGCAATTTTGGGGAAATTGACAGATTTTGCAGTTATGGTTTGACAGTTTTGTAAGGAAATTGAAGTGACGGTTTGAGGTGACAGTTGCACAGAGATGGATGTAGTTTGGATGTGAGATGGTTTATGTTGTAGAGGAATGATTGTATGGAATTGCAGAAAAAATGACAGGGAGTTTAGAAGTATGTAGGGGAAGTGTTGGTGATGAAGTGGTGGAACTGTAGAGTCTGATGGTTGTTACTAATTGTAGAAGTGGTGGCCGAGGATTTGAATTGTAGAAGTGCAATGGCTTCTGGGGTGTATGGCTGTGGTTGGAGTGAATGGTCGGTTAGTATGAAGTATGGAGTGACCGCAGTGTTGTGGCTTGTATGCAGTTTGAATGGTAATGTGTAGTAAGTTGCACAATGACAGATACAGGGAGTGAAATGTGTATTTACAGATGGTTGAAGGATGGACAGTGGTTAAGGCAAGTAGAAGAATGATGCAGGCGGTTGGACAGTGAGGGGATTGTGAAGTGAGTGAATGAGAACGGATTGTGGTCGATGTTGGCTGCTTTGGAATGCTCTACAGTTGTATGGTTTAGTGAGATAGAAGTGGTGGAGGACTTTCTGTTGTATGGAGATAGCGTTGGTGTTTGCAAGTCTGGGGATGATTGAACGTGGTGAAGGGAATGTCAGCGGTGGAAGTATGTGAACTGTCGGAAGTGTGTATCGGCAGGCAGAGGGGAATAACAGTGAGAGAAGTGATGGAAGTTAGTTGGAGGAAGTTGTAGCAGTTGTAGATGTATGGGGTGAATGGAGCGATGCAGTGTTGTGGGAGAAGTCTGGTATGGTAATGGGCAATGAGTAGTGTGAAGTTGACTGCAGTGATATGATGTGAAGTAGCAGTGTGAAGTTTGGTAAGGCAGTGTATAGGGTAGTAAGAAGGGGAGGAGCTGTGTTTCAGTGGTTGTTTTGTATGAACAGGGGATATGGCAGCAAGATGAAGTTTGCAGTAATATAAAGACAGAGAGGGGGTTTGTGTGCAGGCTGATGTGCACAGTTTTGAAATTGTATATGTAAAATGTAAAGGCAAATGCAAATGTAAAATGTGAATGTAAAAGCAAATGCAAATATAAAGTAATTGTTTTTGAAATGGTTTTTTTTATAAAAAAAAAGGAAAGGCAAATGAAAATGCAAAACAATGAAGAACACAAACAAATGCACACAAAATCAAACAAACACAAAAAAAAAAAATTTAACACAACACACACAAAACAAACACACACACAAAAATCAAACACAAATAATTCGAAGAATAGAAAATTGAAATCAAAACAATTCCCCGGCAACGGTGCCAAAAACTTGTTCGTCGACGGAAATTCTATCGGTTTAGAAAACCGTCGAACGAATTTTGAAATAAAAATAACTGCAAGCGCACGGTGTACGAATGTAGCACGCGGCGAATACGGGTCGATCCACAGGGAATTGTTGATTTAAATTTCCTACTCAATCAAATTATACCAAAGTCAAGAGTGTGTTTAAGCTAAAAAATGAGAAGATGAACTAACTAACAAAAAGAAAAGAAATGCAAATATGAGAGTTAAATGACAATTTAAAGAATAAATCCACTCTCTAGATCATATAGTTCAACACACGAAATCATGATCTCTCTTTTATGGTCATTAGTGTTTTAATTGATGTGTTTATTATAAGTATGACATATTTGATCTATTGATTAGCCAACATAAGCCATCAAACTATAACACACCCCTTAAAACACTTACTAACTTTCATGAAACTTGACAAAGAAAATGAAAACGAAATCTATTTTAAGTATGGCCTATTAACTATTGATTAGAAACATAGACCATCAAATTTTAATTTCAAATCACTTTCTTATGCCATAATCATATATTCATGAAGAGGCATTTGTGTTAGTGATTGTTTAAGCATAGCCTATTCGGTGCCAACAATATAGACTATCAAATTCAAAGCAAAGACAACAAATTAAACCACTTCAATCATTCTCATTAAGCACAAAAAGAGAGCATGAATTGACAAAATGTTGAAGCTACATTAATTAGAGAGCTTCATTACCCCTAAATTGAAGGGGTTTAGCCTCTCATATTTGTCATCATATGAACAAATGTAGCTAACAACATGAAAGCAAAATGAAGAGGAAAAAGAGAGCAAAATGAAAAGATAAGCTAACTAACTTGCATAAAAGAGAAGAGATCTACACTACAACATAAAAAAGAGGCATGTAAAAGGAAAGAGCATGTATTAATAACATAAAAAAAAGGAAAATTACATGAAAATAAAAATGGCTAATTAGCCATGAAAAGAGAAAGAGAGCTTTCTTTTATTTGATCTAAACTAATGAAGAGGAAGAGGAAGAGAGGAGGCCTAAGCGAGACTAAGAGAAAAGATGAGGCTACATGAAACATATGGGTATTTATACATGTATGAAACCCTAATTCGTATTTTTAGGGAATGCCCAAAATGCCCCTTAGGAAGTGTGAAGGCCAAGTAATCATTAGCATGTCTTAATCCCCCATTAAGTGTACATGAAACCATTAACTCCAAAAGCATGTGCTTTAGCCTTTAATTTGTACATTAAGGTAGGTGGGTAGGTGGGGTCCTCCATGATCTTCACTTTGAATTATTTCCATCTTCATTCCTTTATATCCATTTTGTGCATGCATGTTTATTCATGAACCCACTAATATGAGAAGCTAAATTCCTACAAAATATTATAGAAATTTCCAATTAAATTCTCTCAAATTAATATACGTGCACAAATGGCCATTTTACCCTTATATGAAGATGAATATGTGAAAATTTGGAATTAATATGAATTTTGGTTAAAACAAGTTAAAATACCCAATATGGTCAATTATTTAATTTAAATAGAGTAAATATGGTGGTAAAAATATGCACATTTGCTTGCACATCAAATACCTGTGCTTACCTGTACGTCAAAAAACACTTCAAGTATTACTGTTCCCTTGGCATGCATATTTAAGCCCTTTGCTTGCACCATTAGTTTCCATTCACTCTTAAGGAACTATTTCACATTCCTTGCTTTCCACATTACCGTCCTTGTGGATAGTCATCCTCAAAACTCCATTCCGTCTACAATCTCTTCTTCTTTTTCCTCCTTGAAGTCCCTTTTTTAAAAGACATGAATCCCCAAGTCTCTACACCCAACCTAATGTTAAGAAAAGAGATCAATACCAACCTAAAATGGTCGGTAGCTACTTTAATACTTAACCAAATGTTTGTGTTTGGCTCCTGAAGCTCCTTTCTTGCATCACTCCGAAATTCCATTGCCATTGACCGAAGTACTTCTTCCATCGAACTAATTTCTACCAGACACGGACCTCTACTTCAGCATCCAAATCAACTCCAAACAACTTGGGACCAAAAGCATTAGCCCATCCTCTCCTTTAGAGCCCCTCTTCCAAGTTTTATCCTACTTTTAGCAACTTTTACGTTGTTTTACCCAAATCAACAACCACTTCCTAAGTAATCTAAAAGCACTACCAAACCATATCAAAGCAATACATAGAAACGTACATATCAGACATAAGCATCCACTCAACACATACAATACATCCAAACATGATTAACATACAAGATTTAGCTTAGATCTAGTTTTGAACTAAAAAGACATTATGATCCAAAGGGGTTGCAAAATCATCTAAATTCTTTTTCCTCTTTCAAATTGAGCCATAAACATATTTAAGGATTAAATTGAAGTTCAAAACTATTTTAGCATCACAATAATGTTAAAAACATTAACTATAGCTATATGGACAAGCAGGGGCAGGTGAGAGAACAATAATCACTCACCTAATATATAAAGTACAAACTTTAACCTTTAGATCTTAAGTTGACAGTAAAGAATACTAATTCTAAGCAACCAAAATGATGGATCTTCAATCCCCTTCACTAATCACCCCTCTAATGATGGACTAGGCTAAGTTTAGTAAGAAAAAGGTAAGCTTTTTAACGAAATTAGGGTTAATGGAGGTTTGGATTTTTTGGGGAATTGGCAAATGTTTTATCTTTCTCCATTACTCCCAATTAGGCATAGTTCCCAAAACTAGTTAGCGAGCTTAAGTATGAGCTTAATTTAGTTGTCCACTCTGTTCAACAACAAACAAAAATTAAGATGGTAATGTCGCCTAAATGGAAAGTTTTTTTTTTCAATTATGAGCACTCTACAAAAAGAGAAACCACAAACATGACCCATTGGAAGTGGTTTCAGCCTCTAATTTAGTAACCACCAAATGATATATGCCTTATAATAATATCTAGGTCCAACTGCCCGATAAATAGTATAAAAGTGGAAAAGTCTCAAATATTCATTTTCCAAAGTTTTAGAGTCATACAACCTCATATGATTTAAATAATAATCTTTTCGGTTCTCTAATACATAAAATACGGGTCATTATGTATAGACACACACATAGGAATTGACTACATATGCACACACCACTAACTATTCTAGTTTTGTTTACTACCTAGTGGGGAGTTGCTAATGAATGTCATTTTTATAGATAGATGAAAATGAGTAATTCATTCGAAATTGGAACAGCGACAAATGCAACGAATGCTGATGGGGTAGAACCCTGGTAGGGACTAACACCTAAATGTATGTGCTGGATATTCTAGGATTCAATTTTAAAATGTGGTTTAGAAGTTATATTCAGGCAACGAGTCAAGCTAGTGCCAACCTCAATGAACCCATAGCCACCACTACCACTACTAACTAAGTTGTGATTCCAGCCTTAGCACCACCAACCGTTGACTTTCCTAAGCTGTGTATTGATTTCTCCATCCTTGGTGGGAAGCCGTTTGTTAGGGCGGAACAATACTTGATGACTTGGGCATGGCTTAATAGTTGGTTAGGACATGTGATGTGATTAAGAGACATTTAGCTAATTGGAACCTACAAGGTGAGACCACATGTAGGCGGTAGGTGCCGATAGCCGAGGTAGATGAGAATACTACCACTTAGAGGTTGTTCAAGACAAGGTTTGAGACGAAGTTACTTTTTGTTGCTCAGAGGGAACTACTGCTGGAGAAGTTTATTTACCTTTGATGGAGAGAGATAACAGTTGGAGTGTACGTCATCTTAATAAGTAAGCTAGATTTGGATTTGAGTCAGGTATACCAAAAAGAAAAGAAGGCATTGATATTTACAAAAGGTTTGAATTCACATTTGAGAGAGCTTGCATTGAATAACATTTCGTATGGAGCTACTTTTGAGGGATTGGTTGAGGAAGCATTGTCGACTTTTTTGAGTTGGACATTGGGTAAGGAAGTAGAGGGCCATCAGTAGGATAAGCGTAGAGGAAATCGAACATAAGGTAGGAAAGGAAAACAACAAGCGATTGCTTATAACCAATGTTAAAGTGGGGATACATGGCCAAGAGCTGTATAATGAATCATTTTAAGGGTAGGTGTCATAACTACAACTAGAAGGGGTACTTAGTGAAGGATTGTAAGTCAACTTCAACTTAGAAGAATGTAAAGTGTTATAATCATGATTAGTTCGGATATATGAAAAGGGACTGTCCAGCTTTGAAGGGTGATGGTCAAATAGTGAAGGCTTATGATTTGGATGTTATATCAACTTCTAGTAAAGCATTATTGTTAGTTCTGGAGGATAAGAAATGGATTGTGATGGAAGATATGTTAATGTTTTCTAATTCTCAAGTTTGTACTTTATTTGACATCGGCGCATCTCATTCTTTCATAGTTAGCAAATTAGTCGATAATATATCCTTAACCTTGACGTCGTGCATGAGTCTGTTTTGGTGTCGAATCCTATCTAGGGATTGACATATTTATCGATGTTATGTCATAAGTTAAAGTCGATCATTTAGGGTAGGTGTTCCTCAATAACACATATGTTCTGCACTTTTTGAGGTACCAGTTGACATTGAGAATGGATTAGAAGCCTTGCTATGGAGTAGTGTTGTACTGCGACAGTTGGATGGTTTGATTAAGGAAGGGTAAAGGACTTGATTTGATTCTATGTTGTAAGCCCATTATTTCTGTTATGGAGACGTATTTGTGTTCACTCAGCCTTTCATAAGAGGGCTATCATTTTTACTCACAGCGAAAAATTGTCCAGATGAATTCAGAGAAGTTTCTAGTCTTTCGACCAAAGAAAAATTTAATTTTGAATTGATTTTTAGAAAGATGCAAGGCTGGTAGTGATGTCTCTTAGGCATATGGCTTCGATGAAAAGACAAGAATAGGATAAGGAGGTTTAGAATTATTGATGGAAGGCTTTATTCGAAGGGGTATCTCAGAATGGCGAGCGCCTATCATTTTCGCTACAAGGTAGTTAGTCACCTAAGGTAATGCATCAACTATCGAGGATTGAATAAGCTAGTAAAGAAAATCCTCTATCCGTTGCCTCAGATTGATGAAATTTTCTATCAGTTTGTTAGGGCGAAGGTTTTCTCTCATCCTGATTTGGGAATAGGGTTTCACCAATTGAGAGTCGCTATTGATAGTATCTTGAAGACCGCTTTTTATACACTTGATGGATTGTTTGAGTGGTTAATCGTGCCATTTGGGTTGACTAATGGTCCTGTTTATTTTGTAGATTTAATAGATATAGTATTCTAGGAGCAGTTAAATAGCTTTGTTATAGTCTTTGTGAATAACATTCTTATCTATTCCAGAGGTAAGGAAGAACACGAGATTCATTTTGAGAATGGAAGGCTAAGTTCTCTAAGTGTCACTTTTAGAGAAAAGTAGTTAATTTCCACGGGTATGTTGTATTGGTGGATGGATTGGTTATTGACCATGGAATGTAGCTACGGTAAGAGATTTAAGGACGTTAAAGAGTTCATCAGTAGTTCGTAGTCTTCTCAGTTTGTTTAGATTCTACTGGAAATGTATTAAGGATTTTGCATCAGCGCCTCTGACCCTTTGATGAAAAAGAACATAACTTTACTTGGAAGTTGGATTGTGAAGCAGTATTTGTTTGATTGTAGGTGTTATTTATGGGTTTGCCAATTTTGATCATTCTTGATACAAAACCTTTCACCAGACATAGTGATGCATGTTGTATTGGTCTTGGTTCTACCTTTATGTAAGAAGGGTAGGTAGTGGCATACGTGATCCATAGTTAGAGAATCATAAGAGAAATTATCTTACACTCGATTTGGTGTTAGCTTCTACCATATTCACATCAAAGTCATGGAGGCATTACAATTTGGGTGAGAGATTCTAGTTACCTAAAGACCATAAATCTTTCTAGTACCAGTTTTCTCGAAAGTATTTATAGTTAAGGTAGTAGTTGGGGATTGATTTCTTATCATTATATAATTTTAGGATTTCTTTTATAAGGAAAGGAAACTTAGTCGCAGGTTCCTTAGGTAGAGGATATACTGAAGTGAACGCTACATTACTACGATGGCGAATTTGGAGTTTATATCAAAGTTTGATATCCGACCCCGACCAAAGTATGCACCTAGAATTTTAGCAGCGATGAAGCATTTTCCTGAACTGACGGATCATATTGGGTTGAGCCAAGGGCAAGATGTGCCATTGATTGACATTATAAAGAAGATAGGATGGGGTGAACTATAGTATACCCTCATCTAAAGCTCAAAAAAGTATTCTATTAATACTAAAGTTGCCTGCTTTTCAACCAAAGATGATTACAACTGTACTAAGAAGATTAAAACGTGGATGAAACTGTTTGAAATTTCGTAGGCACATTTAGATCGAGAAAAAGAGTGGTTTAGAGAAAATTCATCCAAAAATACACTAAGTAAAAAAATCGATGTCCTCATGCTTTTTCTCCATAATCGTCCACTCCAACTTCATACGGTTTCTTATCTTACCCTTCCACATTTGTCCAAGAGATTTCTAATAGTTTTGGACAGCCTATTTCAAGAGTTTGAGAGATGGTAACTAGAATAGAAAAAAATCAAGTGATATGGGAACGATCATCAAAATCATCCAATAATCAATGGAAACAACATGAGACACCACAAAATGATGTAGGAAGTTGGATGCAAGAAAGTTCAAAGTTTTTTGAACTGAGGAAACATGCTGGCACTTACAAGTTTAAGTCGGTATCGACATGTTTGGTTAACTCAATGGATTCTGTGATTTGGCATGTGAATACAAGCTGTTCGCTGGACTCTCCTACCAGTAAACGTCTAATCCAATATGAGTATTCTCTATAAATACCGGCCTACCTGCAACCAAGGAGAGATAATTTGGCTTGATCCCTACTCCGATCTTCAGCTATGCTTTGATATCTCTTCTATTGGACCATCTCCTTCTTCACTCTTAACCTCTACCTCTCAAACACTCTAGAAACTTCGTTGTAAATCTAGAATCCACTAGATTATGGTCAAATCTGATATAATTTATTGTATTCCAAAGAGAAGACAGTGAATAACAAACTATAATGTGGACGTAGGCCAGATATTACCGAACCACTATAAAATTTCTTATGTGTTCTTTACTTTTCTATTATTCTTATTTTCTTGATCTTAGATTTATACTTTATTTACATTTATTGAAAAAGAACCGGTGTTTTCATCTGATTTCTTGGCGTTGATCCATTTTTTGGGTTAGTATTTTAGTACTTTCACTAGGAACATGAGCTAGATCTAAAGACAAGGAGCTTGAATCTAAGATTTGGAGAAAATAAAGAGGCCTAACACTAGATCTAAGTTTGAAGCAAGCAAACAAAAGTATGGGGGCAGCTGGGAGAAGTCTCCCTATTCCCATCAATCCGTCTACGTGGCTAGAGAAGAGACGGAGAAAATGATAAAGGAGACACCTAATGGATTAATGACTCAACAACAGGAAATTCTTGAAGGACTTTTTCAATGGGTGGGACAACAAGGAATAGCTGGTGTTGTTGTAACCCAGAACAAATGATCGAAAACAATGCAAGAGCAATAGAGATAGAGCAAAACAAACTGAAACAATGCGCCCTTGAACTAAACAAATTAACTCGGGGGCACGATCGATTTGGATCTAGGAAAAGCTTTAATGCTTGGAATGAGTGTTTTGGAGCCAGATTGGAAAATCAGAACACAAATCAAAGCTGCAGCTAGACCAAAAGCTCATCCTTGGTATGGGAGGCAGAATGAAATTATGAATCAGAGTCTTACATCTGACGACAACCTTATGATCGAGATGGATATGGGTCAGGTTTGATTCCTTTACCTTTACTTTAAATAAATGACGCAATATAACCACCGACTGCTAAATGTGTACGGGATCCCGAATAGTTCCTACACACTTTGGGTTGGAGGCCTAAAATGACTATTTAGAATGATAATAACCTCAGAATGCTTACACGTGTATGAGACCCAGATTGGTATCCAGGCACACTTCGAGTCGGATGTTTGGGATGACTATTTAAGATAATAATAACCTCGGACCACCTACACATGTACGGGACCTAGATTGGTCCTTAGGGACGCTCTGAGTTGTACGTTTGAGATTGATAATTAGGACTTCTGCTTATTTGATTTGATTTGATTATTTGACTTTGGAAAAATCTACATTGAATGTGATGATCGATATTGGTCATTTTAACTCCCATCCGGAGAGACGGGACAGGCGTGCAGGGTGTAATTCCCCTCGCTGGAGAGCGTGCGTATGGACTTGTACAATATTGATCGCATTATGTCCCATCCGAAGAGAGAAGACCTTAGTGTTGGGTGTAAGCTCCCTTGCCGAAGAGCGAGTGGATGGACTTATTGGATAGTGTGTCCCCTTACCAAAGAATGAGAGGATGGGTTTATTTGGTCATTGACTTACTTTTCCAGAGAGCTAGCGGAGCCATCAAGGATCCAGGGAGATCAGACACTAGATTGGGCGATAAATGAGAGATCGAAACCCAAAGTAGAATAATAGGCGATCCGGAGAGATCGCATCCTAACTAGAAAGTCAAACAATCTTGAAAGATCATCCCCTTAACATAAACGATAATCGATTTGGAGGGATCACGCATTAAATTGAATGTAACATGATCCATAGAGATCAAACCTTAGAATGGAAAAAAGATATAATAAAATGGTTTGAACGCCTTGTAATTAAAGTAAATAGATAAATCTTGGATGAACATGGGACAACTTTGATATGTGATGTAATGACTCCAATGAAAAAGGAATTATTATGATGTATAAACAATGATTAAGTATAAACTAAAATTCTTACCTGTAACAGGTTTAGAACGACTTGTGATTTACAAGAGAATCTGAAGGAACTAAATGGTTCAATAACATTAAGATCAAGGGATCGCAGAGAGCTCAATTATTGAAGATTGATTACTGGAACTTCTTCTCGAGCAAAGCACACCTCACATTTGAAAGGCATACTTTAGGTTCAAATGTTAACATGCTTTTGAACTATGGAAAATAACAACTAGACTTAGAAGATTAAAATGAGGGCAAAATGACATGAAATCTTGAAGGCAAGTTTAGATGGAGCAAAAGAGTGGCTCAGTGAAAATTCATCCACAAATAAGCTAAGTAGACTAGTTAGTTACGACATGTTCATGTCTGTACCGACATGTTTTTGCTCCACAATCGTACACTCAAACTTCATATGGTTTATTATCTTCCCCTTACATGTGTGTCCAAGAGATTTCTAAGATTTTGGACAACCTATTCCAAGAGTTGAATAGTTGACAGCTAGAACAGTAGAACAAATCAAGTGACGAAGGGACGTTTATCAAAATCGTCAAACAGTCGACGAAAAAACATGGGAAAATGCAAAATGAAGTAAGATGGATGCAAGAAAGTTCAATGTGCTTCAAACTAAGGAAACATGTCAGCATCGGCATATTTAAGATAGTACTGATATATTTAGTTAACTTGCGGCATTCTATGATTGGCACGTGACTTTGGGAAGATCTCTAGACTCTGCTCCCAGTAGACTTCTAACCTAATATGATTATTTCACTGTTAATACCAGCCTATCTACAACCAAGGAGAGATCTTTCTGCTTGAACTCTTCCCTGATCTTCAGATCTTCACTCTGAATCTGATCTCTCTTCCATTGGAGACTTCTCCTTCTCTTTACTCCTAACCACTACCTCTCAAAAACTAGTAAATCTGAGATCCACTAGCATTGGTTAGATCTGATATAATTCATTAATATAGAGAGAAGACAACGGATAACAATTAGACGTGGGCCATAGATTGCCCAACCACTATAAATGTTCTTATGTGTTCTTTACTTTTCTACTATTCGTACTTGCGTAATCTGAGATTTCTACTTCTTTTACATTTATTATAGATGAACAAGTGCTTTCATCTGATTTCTCGACGTTGGTCCATTTTTTGGGTTAACAATAGTCATCCTTAGCATTATCTCCAATGGAAAAATAGGATTCGTTATTGAAACATTAATACCAAGAGCGCTAGAATGTGCAATTATTCATTAATTTGCAAATTCATTACATTTCATTTCCTTAACCCTACAATCTCGTCATTCATATAAATATAATAACCACATATAGTTCCAAGAGCGACATACGATGATGCTCCCTTAGATGATCATAGTCTTAACTACATAAACGGTTATAGTGCATAACAATAATATAATCTTCTATATAGCAGCTTGCCACCTACATGTCTCTAGAAGCTTATTCGTCTAAACCTGAAGAAGACATACTTTCAACCTTCTCAATGTCAAATTGAATACCCTAGTGTTTAGGGGAAATATAAAACTTTGAATGAGACAAAAAGTTTAGTGTGAATAATATTATTCCATCTCCAAAAAAAATTTAGGTACTTAGTATGACAACTTCGCGAAGTGGAATCGGTTTCCCATCACTTATACCTTATCATAAATTTTTCTTCCATAATATATCCTACATCCAATATGATAGCTTTTAATCATCGTAACTATCACATCGTGCATGCGTTGGTTAAAAAGAACATTCTGTCATTCTAAAGGTTAACGGTTACACATTCTCAAAATTACCCAATCCTATATATGGTTCATTCAACGACATAGTTTTTCCAAAGTCACTATGAATTTATATTATTTTCTTGTGCCAACTAAAAATCTATCGGCTGAATCCGGCCACGATTTACCAAATAATTCAGCAGTCTTCTATTAGAGTGAGAAGAAATATCAACTGTCTCCTAAGATCGGTAGGAGAAAATAACAACAGTCTCCTAAAATGGTAGGAGAAAAAAATAACGGTCTCCTAAAAATGGTATGAAAAAACATGGGTGAGCCAACTGCAGCGAGTTCTTTCATATGTATAATTCTAAAAAAATTATCCGTAATATTAGAAAAGCCCTATGCATTGGAATCATGGAGCTGACTAACATAGGGCTACTGGTTGGAGGATAGAGGACCTTGCCCAGTCTCCATCCAAAATCTGGTTTTGGGTTAAGTGATCATTCTAATGCATCCTACAACAATTTGATCTTCCTGATCTCGTGGATGCAATTCTACTCACTCAGATGTTTAAGTCTGACCATACCCACTAATGGAACAACCCTAACTGCTTATCAGTTTCCAATTTTTCAAGGTCAAAATTTTCGACGATAACATTCATCAAATATTTGAGTATGCAACAATAACTACTAATGTTAGTAATTCATCTTATGCAACAATAACTGGTCAACAAACTAAATGGACATATCAAAAATCAGTTAAATATATGTTCAATAGTAGAACCAATTTATACACAAATTAAATTTCCAAAGTAATAGCTTCTTCTACACATAACTCTTTAAATATCGGCAGAATATCATTTCATTCCTATGAAAACTTTTGTAAATACCAAAAAAAATCATCCACTTTATTTCAGTAAATACTTGACAAATATAGAGTTAAAATCCATCCTATGTTATAAAATATAGCATATGTTCTTTCAAAACAAGTGTCACTGTGCCTTGTTAACTCTTGAGATTTTACGGGTTAAAATTTAAGGCCGTCGTACCTTATCAATTTCAATCCTTCGTAGGTTAATAAAATAGAGCCATCACACCCTAAAATATAGCCATCATGTCATACTAAAATCTTATCTTTCTTTGTGGAAAATATAGTCATCGTGACTAAATGAAACATAGGTTTACTCTTTTAAAATATAGGCTTTGTGCCTTTATAAAATGGTAACCATCGCGACATATCATACGCATCGTGAGTTGTTAAAAACATAGCTTTCATTTGAGGAAACATAATCTTGTAATTCATTAAAAACATTGCCTTTGTGCTATTAAAAACACAACGCTTTCATGGCTTATATAGATGGGTAAACAATGCGAGTAATTTGAGCAAAAAATTCAAGCAATGGAACTTAGCCTTCATGCTTTAACTAAAACACGGTTTTCATTTAATAAAAACACAGTCAGCCAGAGTTAACGTGATAGGGAGTATTGTGAGTAAATGGAAACAATGCTCCCATCAGTAATTAAAAATATAGCCTTCGTAGCTAATTGAAATGGAACTTTCATGAGTAAAAGCAAACCATTCGAAGGCCAGTAAAACTTAGCCGTCAAAGTAAAAATAAAGAACTAAATAATGATTATCTTGGACAATAGCTTTCGTGTGTTATACAAAATCTTTCAAAGGCTAACTAAAATAGAGCTATCGTGAACAATAGCTTTTATGCATAAAAAAGAGAGTTTTCTTAGGCTTATAATGGCATTTGTGTAATATTTTTGAAAATTGAAAATTTTCTTTTAAAAGCATAAAAATTTCACCAAACACATATTATTTTCCAAAATCTCATTGGCTAATATTCATCTTTCAGAATTCCTTCATAAATCAAATTGGAAAATTTACTTTAATTTTTCGAAAAAATAGTTATTTCCTAAAATTATATTATTGTCATACTTTGCAAACAAGTCCAACATGTGCCAAACAATTTATATTAAATTGTAAACCTTTAAAATAAAAAAATCCCAAAAAATCAACATTTACTTCCTCAACATCACATTTAAATTTCAAACCAAAATCATTATTCTTCATATATAAATAATTAAATCCCAAAATTTACCATCTCCTTTCATAGAAAATTCGCAAAAAGTTCATATAAATTCCCAAAATCGTGAAATTATAAATGCATCTCTAAAATAATAATTTGAACATCATATAAAAAAATTAGCTCTTTTGGAGGTCAAAAACTTTGCTTTTCACAAAAAAAAAACTCTTTATGAAAATTTCTAAAATTCATAAATAACAACAATTCAATCAAATACATGATTATTCATTCAACATGCATGATTAACAACAACAAAGTGAGATGGTAATATTATTTACCTTTTAATCCTAACTGAAATGTTATAATTTTCTCTAGCTTTTCTTCTTTAGCTTTTCTTCTTTCTTCTTTAGCTTTTCTTCTTTCTTCTTTAATTTTCTTTCTTCTTAATATTGATCGGCCTAGTTTTATTTTTGTTTAGATTGAGAATGAAATGCATATGGATATGGGAGAGGGAAGAGTACAGCATTTTACTTTTCATCTTCCACCCTTCCAAACATAAGTCTGTTAAATCTTATTTCATTATACACACTCTCTTTGTTATAATTATTAAGGCAAATATTAAGTAATTAATTTACCAAATTCCACATTAACAACTTCCAATTTAATTATCCCATAATAATTAAATATTTAATTTAGGTGCAATAAAACTAAAGGTGTTAGAGGCTACATTCCTTAAAAAATTATGTCTTCCAAATAGCGATAAGGGAATAACAACAAGAACATCAATCATGCAAACATATGTCGTAGGCACATAAAAGCGCCAATATTAGTCATCTCTACTAGTCAAAAGACTATATAGTAATATAGATCATATAGTCAAAATATATTGGGATACACTTCCTAATCCTATCCTCTATCCCGATGTAAAATCTCGTCAATCGATACTCTACTAAACCTTCACTTGCTTGACTGTCCTATTCCTTAATGATTCAAATCCCGATTGACCATAAGAAAAGGTCACCTAATGATTTTACCATAAGGCTCCACTACTAAATCTTCCAAAACCATTGGCTTTAATGAGATACATGAAAAATTTATGGACTCTTTCTTAAGTATTCCATAACTCCATATGATAAGCGAGTTTTCAGATTCTCTCAATGGTAGGAAACGAACAAACATATCAAGGTGTCAATTTCCTTGACTTCCCACTCGCATAACACCCTTCATTTGTGATACTTTCCCAGAACAGAATCCCCAATTTAGAATTCCAAGTCCTTTCACCACCTGTCTGCATAACTTTTCATCCTTGATTGAGCTTCCTTCATCCATAATTGGAATAACATAATGTTTTCGGTCACTTATTTTACCAAATCTAGACCAAGTATTGGTCGATCACTTGTCCCCAACCAACATGTAGAAGATTTGCATGCATTTCGTAAAGTGCTTCGAAGATACACTTATTACACTAGTCCGGTAGCTACTATTATAAGAAAACTTGGCTAAGTACAAATGATTTTCCCATGACCCTCCCAAGTTGAGTAAAAATGTTCTTAATAAATCTTTGAGAACTTTATTAACCCTTTTCGTCTGCCCATTAATCTGTGGATGACAGAAGATACTCATCTTTAGCTTGGTATCTAATTCATTTCTGAAAGCTCTTCCAGAACTCACTAGTAAATAATGGATCTCTACCACTTATAATGTTGCAAGTTATTCCATAATCTCTCACCATATTCTTCATGAATAATTTTGTCAAACTTGGTGTCATCCTTATCGACTTAATAGGGATAAAGTTTGTACTCTTAGTCAGTCTGTCAGCCACAATCCAAATGCTTTCATTTTCTTTATTCGACCATGGAAACCCTTCTATAATATCCATAGATATAGAATCTCATTCCACAATGACACTTCTAAAGGTTGAAGTAAGCCACTTGGCTTTCGATGCTCGGCTTTTAATTTTCGGCAATTCATACGTTGCTTTGCCCATAAGCCTACATCTGTGTTAACACCTTCTCAAAAGAAACTCCTATTCATATCCTCGTACATCTTTGTACCTTCTGGATAGATAGTAAACTTCAATCGATGACATTCTCTTAGAACTTCCTTTCTTAGATTATCAACATCCGGAACAAACAACCATCCTTTCTTTCTCAACCCGTCTCTTTGGTCAAGTATGAAGTCTTTCAAATCATTAATCTTATTTCCCACTTCCTGTCTTTTGATTCGATTGGCTAATATTGGGTAATATTTTTGCCTTGGAGCTATTCTTTCAATTAATAATGGTTGAACTTCTAGACAATGCACCATTGCGGTACTATGACTAAAATTGGTCGTCGACCTCATTCTAACTCCACATAAAGCTAATGCTTCTAAATCATTCCACCTAGATAACATCTCTAACACCACAATATGATGTTTTCTACTAAGTGCATCCACTGCTTTATTTTTCTCCCTAGGGTATAATCTATCCCTAAGGCATATGCTGCTCAAAGCTCTAGCTATTTTTGTTACCTTATATTCAACTCCTTCTAAGCGGATAAATACTTCAACGATTTATGGTTTGTAAACAACTCGAATTATTCTCCAAATAGATAGTGCCTCTATATTTCCAATGCAAAGATCACCACTGCCGACTCCAAATCATGTGTAGAAAATCTAACCTCGTATGGTCGAAGCGGCCAAGAAGCAAATGCGATAACTTTACTTCTCTGCATCAACACAACTCCTAACCCCAACCCACATGCTTTGGTATACACCATCAAATCTTGTTTCCCATCCATAACAACTAACAGGGGTACACTGGTTAATAAATGCTTTAGCTTTTGAAATTCTTCTTCACATTTACCGATCTAAATAAACTATACGACCTTTCTTGTTAGTATAGTCATCGTTGCTATTATATGAGAAAAATCTTGAATAAATCTCCTATAATTGCCATCAACCTTAAGAAACTTCGAACCTCGGTTTTGTTGTAGGGTATTCTCTAGTTATTAATAGCTTCGATTTTTGATGGGTCTATAGAGAACCGTTCTTCTAAACTATGTGCCTAGGAAACTTCAGTTCCCATTTCCAAAAATGACATTTAGAAAACTTCGCCTTTAGTTGACAGTGACTTAGCATTTTTAACATTATTCTAAGTTGAACTTCGCGCACTTGTTCAATCTTAGAATTTACCAAAATATCATCAATAAATACAAAAAAGAATCTATCCAAATGTTCTTGGAAGATCACGTTCATCAGATGAACAAAGAAAGCAGGCGCATTGGCAAATCCGTAGGTCAGGACTAACCATTCATATGAATAATATCCTATTCTAAACACCGTTAAAGGTATACTATCCTCTACCATTTTTAATTTTTAGAAACTCATTGCTATGACTAGTTGCGAAAACACCATGCCTTTGCTCAATTGATTAAATAAATCGTCAACCGTATGCAAATGATACAGATTCTTTATGGTCTTCTCATTCAGCCTTCTATAATCAACATATTTCTCTACAAGCCATCTGGTTTCTTCACGAACACCATTGCAGCTACCCAAGGGGAATCACTTGGTCTAATAAAATTCATGCTTTCTCAAACCATTTGCTGCACCTTTAACTCCTTTATCTCGATAGGTTTCATTCTATTTGGCGGTCTACTTATAGGTACAGCTCCAAGCATGAGAAATATTAGAAACATTATGAAATTTTCGACGATAATCTCTTAACAGGCTCAAAAACATCACCATACTCTCTTACAACAAAAAAACAATTTACTTCATCCTCCATACCTTCTACTGCACCCAATATTGCACAGACATTGAAACACAATTCTTCTAATGAGTACATAATTTGATCATGGTAATTAGATGCTTTAAGGATATTACTCGATCACGACAAAATATAATAGTGTTATATCGACTCAACCAATCCATATCAAAGATTATACCGAAACCCACAAAATCAAACACATACAGATTACATGTAAACATATGACCTAATAATTCAAACTATTTATGGTCACATCTCATTCCAAGGTTTGAATAGCCGTTTATTGGATTCGCTGCCCTTATAGAAGTAATAAGGTATGTCGTTTCAAGGTTTATGTTGTCTACCAAACATCTAGAGATAAAATAATGTGATGCTCCATTATCGAATAACACACTAATAAGAATGCTATGAAATAAGAAATGTTCCTCTTAAAATAGCCTTTCCCTTCTCTTATGTACTCGGTGAAGCAGTTGTAGGTTCTAAAGCAAAATCCTTTCCTTTTTGAGCTTTAGTTGATTTAGGACATTCATTCTTGATATGCCTCATCTTTTTGCTATTATAACAACTGACGATCTTCTTATCAGCAACTTTCCTGCTCTCGCCGGAACGGCACACATTTGCAAAGTGTCCATTCTTATAACACTTATAGCAAGTCACCTCAGTTTTTCTCATTTTCAGAACCCCTTTCTTTTGAGAAATCTTCTTGCCAAAGAACTTTCTTCTCTTTCCTTGGAAACTCATAGTCACCTAAAATTTATTGTCCCTCAGATATGCAAATATATCTTCATTCTTTAGTTCCATATCCACCGCACATTAAATAGATATCTAACGTGCAATATTGTTACCAACCTCTGGCTTCAAACCTCTAATGAACTTCTCATTCTACTTAAGCAAAGTGTTAATGATAGCGTGCTAATGCCTAGACAGCTCATAAAACTTCAAAACATACTATAGCACAGTGATTTCACATTCTTCCATCTTCATAAACTTCCTAAACAAAGTCGATTTTACTGCTTTGGATAGAAATTTCTTTTCAACCCTCTTTTTAAAGCCAACCTAAGTAAACTCCCTCTTTGGAACTCCCATAGTAAAACTATTAGACCAACATAAAGCAGCTCCTTGCAATTTCCTTAAAGCCAATCTCCTTTTCTGACTTTGAATCCAAGATCAACAAAAAAAACCTCACACTGAAGTAGCCAATCATCCAATTCAATGGCATTCTCCATCCCCAAGAATGGGTTTTATTCCAAGCTAGTATAATTTTGAATGAACATGACAAAGTTACTACAGGGAGCCATTTCTGGAATAGTAGCTACCGCATTAACAACGTCATCTTCAATCACTCTAGCTTCTACTCCAACATGAGTCACGCTGACAAATAACTAATACATGGTCTCTAATATCAAATAGTATGGTTCTAGGTCCCATATTAGCATTAGCGTTTATGCACGCATTTGTATTTGTGGTATTTTAGCATTCCCCGCATTTTTCCGAACATTTCCACTAGCTCCGATGCTTCTGCCTTCCAAGTTTAGTCTCCTCTTCCTAGTATCCAATTCTCATAATCTACATACTAGTCTTCATAAGATACAGGAGGATGGCCTAGGATGGAGGGGAGAGCATAGATAGATATATGTACTTATATATACATATATATAATATCGCTATCCAATACCTTAATTTTTTTCTACGTTCATTCGGGTTATGTTCTTTCAAAATATTATTAAATTTTATGTAACTTGGTATCCTGATACCAAATTGTAATATTCCCATTTTATGGTTCGGAAATAGATACCATTGACACTGAATTAAACCTTAGTATTATTTCCCAATGACAAAATGAGATCTGTTATTAAATCATTAACATGGAGATCAGTAGAATCTACAAAATTTTAAAAATCATTTTAATACATTGCTTTACAAATTCATTACATTTCATTTCCATAAACTCAAAAATCATCATTTAGATAAAATATAATAATTACATGTAGTTCCAAAAGTGACATATGATGACGCCCCCATGGACGATTAGAGCCTTAACTACATAAACAGTTACCTTGCCCGTTAGTACATACTTTCAACAAAATCAAAAGTAGTTAAACTACTCCATAGTGGTAATGTATTCTTCTACATAGTAGCTTACCTCCTACACATCTTCAAAAGCTTATTCATCTAAACCTTATAAAGCACTACTCTCAGCCGACCCAATGTCAACTTGAGTACCCTAGAATTTAGCGGAAGTCAAAAACGTTGGTCAAACAAAAAGATTGATATGAATAATATTATTACAACTCTAATCAAAATTCGAGTACTCGGTGAGCCAAGCCATGGAGCAAAACAGATTTCCCCTCACAAATAACATATCAATAATTATATCATGCATAACCTATCCTACATCAAAAATGATTAGCTCATGATCATAATAACATACCATATCATGCATGAATAGGTTAAAATGAATTTTCCATCATTCTTAAAGTTAAGGGTTACACATATTATATAACATCTTGCACTTCCCATCATGAATCGTGTCTAGAAATACGAGCTGTTGGGATTTTAAAACATTAAAGAGCAAAATTATAGGGACGTATTTCTATGACATTCTACACTTTCAGATCTTATAGCGGAAGGAATTAACATATAGGTACGGAAAATAGAAATTTGAGAAAAACAATCTCCAAAATACTAGATTTACAAGGACATTATTTCCAAATTACAATATAAAATTACAAACTTCTAAAATAATAAATGACTACAAGAGAATGACATAAAATATTAGAAATCAATCATTGGGCTTCTTTCTTTTTCATACTGTGTCCAATTACTGCTAAAGTATCATCCTAAAGTGAGGGAAAATGAAAAGAAAGCGGTGGCTCAGACAAAGGCGTTATGAAGGAGAGCATGACTAATAAGATAACTAAGTGCAACTGACTTTAAATCTACCCTAGGCGATACAAAGTGTCTATGAACTGCTAAGGTCCAATACCTAAGGATTCTTATCTAACAAATTGGGTGGAAACTACTAATCCACCCTCATTCTTATGATCGACTAAATCGAGAACTACTCTCTCGTCGCATCTACCATCACCATACTTCTAGGGAGGCAGAATACCGTAGGGCAAACTCATATGGTGACTCATCATATGGACCAAAGCTCACCACTTGATCGTATTGGCAAAATGCCTCTTATTGTACTATGTCGAGGTCCGCTATATGTGAACTCATGTTAATATCGAGCCCAACTTTCCTTTACTCTATAACTATAGCCACTTATTGTACTGCGCCGGCTTCCACTAGAACCACATTCCATAACCATGCATAAGTAATGTGCATTATGTGATCTCTAGTTAGTACAGGGATCTTAGATATTGTCTCAACAATGTTGTGCACACTGAATCATAACACCACTGAGCTTGTTGTGAAATACATTGCCCAAACTAACTCCATAATGAGAAATACATCGCCCTAATCCAATGAAAATAATGGAAAATACATCGCCCAATCTAATACCAATAATGTGAAATAAATCGCCCAATCTAATACCAATAATGTGAAATACGTCGCCCCAATCTAATACCAAAAGTGCGAAATACACGAGAACTGTCTAATAAAAATAACACGGTATACATTGCGCCAATAGTCCTAACACGGAACCAAACTACCATATCTTTTTTTGCATGCAACTTTGCCCAATTTAGTCCAACAAAAAAGTTCATTAACTAAATGTTTTCAACTTAAACTTTATGATTTTTGTCCATTTACTTTGGGCCCTAGGTCAAGATTCAAATTGCCCATTTTTAAACTAGACGGTGGACCTGAGCCATCCCCAGGTCAACCGCTACCGTTCGACCTAGTAATTTCTAAGTTCGACTGTACACTTATAAAATGTTATAGTTTCGTTGCTTTTGAATATCGATTAATTTATAATTAGCGTCATTGATTCCAGGCAATTAACAACACTAATTATCAATTTTAATTTGTTCTAACTTCGAGTTTAATTAATTATCCAATTTTAATCAGTTTTATGGTTTTTGAATTAGGGTTATAACTTAGCATTAATAAGAGTCCAATTTACCCAATTTCATAATATAATTTCAATTTAAATTATAGTGTTTAGGGTTTAGCCAATTCAATTTAAAATCAGTAAGTTAATTTTAGGGTTTCAACAATTCTAATCACATAAAATAGTTTAAAATCAAATTCATTAACCAAATTATTAAATCGTTCCCACTTTCCTTTTGGCCATGCCCAAGATCTTGAGAAATTAACCTCCAACAATGGCTCATTCCCTAAATTGCCTTAGTTTCCCCTTTGTCTACATGCTCTTGCATTTTAGGCTGATTGCAGTTTTATTTTTGGTTTTAGATTTAAGAAAATCTGGGCTGTTAAGGAGAAAATTTGATGGAGTTTAGTTATAGTACTTCAACAAAGAATTGGGATTTATGTTAACAACTTATTTATAGGCTTATTAGGTTAACATTTGGGACTATTAGATTAACCTCGGTTATTATCATAACCAAACATTAACTACTTCAGACGCAAGCAATCAATCAGGATCATTGGATTAAATACGTTGAATTTGGACGCTTTCTTAAACAATAAGTTAAATATTTTTAGTTCTTCCTTAAGGTTAATAATACATGTACATTCCTTTGACTCAATCAGTCAATCAATCAACCAATCAACCAACCAAACAACAAACCGATCAACTAATTAATTTTTATCTTAATCTATGTCCCTCAAATTATTCACTTATTCGTACATATACATACATATACTATTAACCATTTAAGCATAATTATACACGTCTATATGTGTGTATATACATATGTTGCTAATAAATTTATTTTCTGACCAAATATGCATAGCAGTTAGGTATTGGATTGGTTAAGGGCTTAAGGAGCCATATGCAAGCTTGGAAAAATATCAAGCCCGTTCGAGTCCAAGTGAAGTCATACACTTGTTCATAATTCAAGAATAGTCAAATGTAAGCATCTAAAAGAAGATGCTATGGAAATAGTTTATTATCCAAGTCCTTATGTGTAAAATTCTAGAGTTACAGTCCTTCAAAGAAATATGGTACGCAGTTATTAAATGTCCAAGGTCTTATGTTCAAATGTCACAAGAGTACAATAGGCTTCAAAATTCCCAAATCAATATAGGGTTTATAGCATTAAAAATATAAGAAATGAGGAAAGAACAATTCGCCCCCATTTGAAGCCAAAGACGTCTATTTATAGAGGTAAGTGGCATGGATGCCATCTGTTCATCTTCTAGATATTCAACATCTTCTATATACTGTTGATATTCATCATCTCCTTTGTATAGTTGATATTTTTCATCTCTTTCTACAGCAGAAGTTCAAAACTCCCTCTTGTTTGCTGATAACTCAATAACATTTGTTGCAACAGCAGTTTGTATAAGCTCGCCATCTCTCATTATCTAGAAGCTCGACATCTTGACATGGCATACCTCCTTTGTTACATGCTCTATAACGATCTATGTTGTAGAGCTTCAACGTTCTTTGTGTTGTGGAAGTTTATCAACATTTAGTGATACGGTACCTCCATCATCTCCCAAAAACTCGACACCGCCACATTATTGCTAATCATTCGATACCATCTTCTGTTGTTGATACTCGACAACCTTTATGGTTTTTGAGGCTCGATCCCATCTTCAAATGTCTTTATCTTCATAGCTATTTTGGGCTTAATAACCTAGGTATTTATTGGTTCAACACACCCATTACCTTATAGAAATTAGATATCCTCTTGTTTTTAGACCTTCATTTTGTCTCTTTATTATTGTTTTTCGACATCTATTACTTGTTAAATATCAATAAGACTTAGTGTTTTTGACACTTGTTATGCTTATAGACTTGACACCTCTTCACTATTTGCCATCTATTTGGAGTTCGATAATGTTAGAAACTCAGCTTCCTTTTGCTTGATATCCTTACCTTCTTTAAACTCGATACCTTTATGTTAGACATTGAATGCTTATTATCCTAGTTTTCTTCTGGCTCGACATCCTATATTGTCTTCAAACTCGACGTACTTTTCTTTAGAAGCTCAATATGAACATTCGTAGTAACATTTACACCCCTCCTTATGCAGAAGAAACTTATTATACTTTGATATAATATGTTTTTTCAAGTTGCCGCCTTAACGTTAACATTATTGCCTCGATATTGACATTGTTGTCTTTTGATATCAACATTAACGCCTGTTAGTATTATGCTTCGATCTCATTTGTTTACTTAAATTTAAATTAATGCTTTATATTACTTCTCTCTTCTCTTATAAATTCTTGCTTCTTCTTCTATTTTAAGATTTTACCCACAAGATAAACATGAAACAACAATTTCAATTTTTTTATCTTAATCAAAGTCCTTACATCTACTCAGCATTCAACCTCGATTTTAATGTGCGGCATCTATTTTTAATCTAAACGTTGACACCAAAAATTGATCAACACCCAAGAATAGATTGTAGAGAACCTTTGAGACCTACATCTAGCAGATATCAATTGAAATAAAAGGTCAATTAATGAAATAACTTAGAGAGATATAAGATTTTATAGTGGTTCGGTAATCTATGGCATACGTCCACTTTATAGCTTTGTCACTTAAAGATCTAATATAGTTTGTTTAAGGTTACTAGAGGTTTAAAAAGGAAAAATTTGCAAGTTGGGTTAAACGAATTCGAAGTCCTATTACTACCTAAAATTGCTGCTTTGTTGAATATTGTGTTGAGATAAAAGATGAAGAAAAGGCAGAGCTTCCGCGTGATGATGGTAGAAACTCAATCTTGTTTTGATTGCTTTATGGTTTGTATTTATAGGGGAAGCAGTCACGTAGGACCAGAAGTCGATTTAGAGTAGAGTCAAAACATCGGCCTAAAGGAGTGTGAAAAATCATGGGACCCATCGTGATGGACAAACATGTCGGTATCGACTTGCTCGTGTCGGTGCCGACATGACTGTGTTACTCCAATTTTTTCAAACTATTTTGCAAACTTCTTTTTTCTATATTTTGACGTGTTGCATATTGTTTTCATCGATCGTTGGTTTATTTTGATGATCATTCTTTCATTGCTTGATCTGCACTGTCGTTTCAACTATTTAAATCTTCAACTCTTGTAATAGGTCATTCGAAATCCTTGGAAATTACTTGAGCACGCATGGAAGAGGTAAAGAATTATTTGTATGAAATTAAGGAGATTGGGTATGAAGCTAAACAAGTCAACGCTGACATGAGTATGGACAAGTTGCCACCAACCTTTGCTCTTAGCATGTTTTCTTGTGATTTTTCTCTCGGCTATTATTTTGTCTAAGTGTGGCTTTAAGAGTTTAAGTTATTTTGTCTTCATTTTGATGTTCTAACTTCTGTTGATTTCTACTTGGATAAAAATCCAGTTAACGTTGGCCTCCAAAGTATGCTTTCACTAAAAAAAATGTATTCTCTGGATTGAAACTAGGCATGGATAGTAATTCTATGAATTCTAGTTAATTATTTGAATATCATCTTAAGACGTTGCTTTTATCTTACTTTGATTAATCAATTTCTGCTAACTGTTTGCTATAGTTTCTATTGACGTTTGTTTCCTTACATTGGTAATGTATTCTACATACCGGATTCCATACGCGGCTTTAAGTAGTCCAGTAGTTTTGTTGTAATTAATTTGAACTAAATTGGAGGAAATATAACATACTGGTATCGACTTAAACATATCGGTACTGACATGTTAGCATTAGACAAAAAATCCAATTTTCCATATAAGTAACACTTGTTAACGTATTCTTTTCATGCTTTCATATTTTCCTTCTAGTTTCAAGTCTTCCAACTCTTCTGCCCGTGTTTTCTCCTACTGACCATACTTTAACCTTCCACCGTCGACATCATCGACTTGATCTTACACCACTATCTCTTACCGCTACCTCTTTAGATTATTCACCGCCATTAAGCATTGCAACCACTTCTAGATCCATTGGTTGAATTCAAGGACCTAATTAATACTCAAAACCCTAGGACTCGACCTAAATTTACACTTGAACCAAAGGTTAGTGTTTATGACTTAGTGATGGCAGTGATGGAGATTATGACCTAGACTTTATTGGTTTAAGTTTTAAGTTAGGCAATAAATTTTTTATGCATTTAACTGGTGGCAAATCAAAATCTTACCTCGGTTGAGCTCATGTGATTCTGGAGAGAGGTTTGATTATTCACCTTCAATTGTCTTTTCTTTTGTGAAATTGGCTAAATCCCAATTATCAAATAGGTTCCTATACGATGATTCATTTTATGCTCAGGCATGTTGGATGATTTATTGAACTACCTTTCTATTTCTACATTTTCAGTGACCCTGACAAGATTAACTTTCCACATCGCTCCAGACAAAGAATTCATTATCGATTTTCACCAATAACAGCTAAATTTTGAAAGAAACAAGTCTAAATAGTGGCATGGCTTATTTTTTGAATGCTAGCCAGCTATTTGCACAAGATTGTATTTTCTCAATGTTCAAAACACTAGACTCACTTCATGTAGATAATATGCTGTGCCTGTCCCATCAACACTCATAATCCAATTGGTATGCACACGTCGACTTCTTTTGGATTCTTGGAGTTGGTACCATAGGCACTCTTATTCTATATTAAATATACTTGACCATGTTAAGCATCGAGTTTTGTTGTTTAGAATGACTCACTGATCACCCTAGATAAAGCTAGGCAAAAGACCGTGTCCTCCTAATGCTGCATCCTCTACGGCTTTAGTTTGACTAGCTATTCCAATCGAAACTTACCAACCTTCAACCTCTAAGTGTCAAGACAGTTGGTGGCAATTGATCCACTACCATGTCTGTTACCTTCAGGATTGAGGATTCTAACTAATCCGCAGATGCGAGTGGCCACTGCCTTGAAAGCGAACAACTTCGTACTGTCTGTCTACAACATGGCATCCTAGAGGAAGACGTCTACCTACCAATCGAAAATGAATTCGCTCATAATCTCCTACTTAGCTATACAGCTTTTAGTCACTACATGTGCCTTAGTGGTCCCATCCCATCATTTAGTTCTTTCCTGATGAAATTTCTACAAGTGATTGGACTGGGTCGATTTTAGGTTCGTCTGAAAGGCATGCCTTATTGAATTCATTATATGTCCTTTTATGTGAAAATTCGATTGGCCTCCATAATTTAACAAACTCACTTATCTTTTAAAATTCAAAAGGAGGGAACACTATTCGTCTTTATGATAATATAGGCATGGAAAAGACGTAATGTCATCGTGAAGCTTTATAATAAAGTTTCTTGTTTTAAGATGAATACTTCTTCGTATGCTGCCTTGGGTGATTCTGCCGTCTTTGGTAAGAGGAAGTAGGCATCTCTCGACCAATCTCTATTACCCTAAAATCTTCGACTTTGGGTTTCTAACTTAATGTACACTCGTGCAAGCCTTCCAAGATGTGATAATAAAAGGGAACATAAGAGAATGCTTAATGACTTAATGGTGGTCAATGCAAATCAACATACCATCAAGTTCCTTCTAATGAATGAGAACTTTCCAGAGCATGGTCTGCATCGTTCTAGAAGGATTGTTGATACTAAGTCCTTAGTACGAAATAGTTCTAGATCACGAACTTATTCCAATAGCTCTCCTCGTAGCTCTGATAAGAATCCTCAAGGGGAAGAATAGGATGCATCTGGTAAGAGCACATAGGGGAAGATGTTGGTAGGGGGACCGATGAGTTTGTGGAAGGTGAAGCCCCGGTGATAAGTGTGAGGATGCTAGAATGCCTATAATACAGGAGGAAGATGTAGGATTTGTGAGAAGAAAAGGAAAGGAGTCTGCCATTGGCAAAGAAGGTAGCTGTGCTAGCGAAGATGACAACGACTATCACGCTAGCAAGGAAGGAGATGAATCATTTGGCGAATTACCCGAAATGAGTTCTCCTCTCCCCACTCTCCTCCTCCGAAACAGATACTTACCGAAACTTCTGATAAAGCTGGTGACTAAATTGCTACAATTATTAAAGAAAATGCAGTTGGATCTCGTTCCTTTAGCAATGTTTTCATCAGTTTGACCGACTCGAACGAGATCGATTTTATATTTAGCAACATCATTGGTGAAGCGGGTTTCAACATTAAATTTTCTCCAAGGATAAGTGTCATGAAGGTGTAAAAATTTATCCTTACTCCCACGTGTACATGGTTTGTAGAGTAATTAGGGGGTCATCGGCATCATACACTTCACTTAGGGCCAAAAACACTCATTCTTGCATAACCTTGACTTCTGTAACTTCAATACTTATATGTTGTTCCTTCCCATTTTAGGTTTTATGGCTTGTGACAGGAATAGAGCTCTCTCTCATAATGAAAGTGAGTACAAGAGGCATACCCCCGAGCCTCATCCACCCAGCTATTACGAGATAGATGAATAAAGAAAAAAGAGGAAAGACTGTGGGTGTGATAAGGCTCGCAGGGCTGAAAGAGAACGTCTTGAGACTAAAAGGGAAAGAATAAAGAGGAATAGAGAGTCTAGTAGGGACTCTTCTCGTGTTGTGCATAAGTTACATTGGGACTCCTTCGAGAAGCGTGAGTGTACTTCTTCCTACATACCTCCATGTACCATTGCTTAAACTATTGTTCAATGGAAACTCCAATCGTCTCAAGCTTTAAGTACTGCTCCTACCATTCATTCCATGAGCATTATTATGTCAAATCTTCCTAACACCACTCCATGACTATCAACTTCCTAACTATATCTCTTCCTTTATAGTGTGAAGTTTGATTGGGACACTAAGGATGTGAAGAGGGAGATAACTGAAAAAAAGCTGCAAGAAGTTCAAGAAGACGTCGATGCATGGCTTGAGTGGAAGCGCCTATGTTAGGCTCTTTCCAGTGTAAATCAAATCCACTGTACATAATTCGAGTCACTTGCTAGGGAAAGGATCGAGCATGGGAGAATGATTAAGGAGCGAGAAGACAATATACTCAAAGCCACTAGAAATGAGATGTCGTCATTAAACAAAAAGAAAGCACAGACAAGTTGATGGAGGAACTGAAACAATCCCAGGACCAAGCCACAAACATGTTGAGAAATGAGCTAAAAGTCTCTCTTGTTAAGAGTGCATATTTCAAGAAATAAGTCGAGGAGAGGGTGTAGGATCTAGATTAACCCTAGAGGGGGGGTGAATAGGGTTATAGCAAATTTTCTCGAATTAAACACAGAAATATAATTGCAGAAATAAATATGCTGAAAAGTAAATCACACACAAAATTTACCCAGCTTCGGCAACCCCTGCCTACTGCTGCATTCACAGATTTCTATTAGAATTAAACAGTATCACGCTTACAAACACTCTACTAGACTCGCAAACATTTGCTCCCGCTCACAAACACTCTACTAGACTCGCAAATATTTGCTCCCGCTCACAAACACTCTACTAGACTCGCACACCCTGCTCCCGCCTATAGAGTTTCGTTTACTCGCAAACTCTGCTCCCGCCTACAATAGAACTTTGCTTACTCGCAAACTCTGCTCCCGCCTACAATAGAACTTTGCAAACTCGCACACCCTGCTCACTGAACTAATTCTAAATAGACAATCTGACACTACCTAAACCTAGGTGGTGATTTACAAAGTTTTGACTCGAAAAGTAAAAAACAACTTCAAAAATAAAACAGGAGCAAAAATTAAAATACGGACTTGAATGCGCAAATTTTTGCTCAATTAAAAAATAAGAAAAAACCCTTTAAAAAATTAAACCCTAAATAAGAGACTAATTCCCCTTTAAAATAATAAAGGCCGGCCCCTTTATCTTTCAACCCGTTCTTTTTCCTCTTTCTACTGTAAACAATGATGGCCAATTTCTTTGTCGAATTAGGGCTTCGGCTTCTTTCGAATTAGGGCTTCGGCTTCTTTCGAATTAGGGCTTCGGCTCTGGATAATTGATACTCTTTGCTCGTGCTCGTACTCTGATGTTTCGTGACTTGTTCTCTGATGATTCGCAACTTTGAGATTGTGAATTGTTCGCAGCTGCTTCTTTTGATGACCGAGTTCGTTAAATTGGTATGTATTACTTTCGTTTGCTGGTTTGATTGTTTACCTTTTTCTCTTGATAACTCGATGCCGATGATGTACTCTTGGGTTTGATATTTATATGAATTCGAATCAATTGATTCGTTCGTATTCACTTGCGACTTCATCACTTTCCTAATTTGTTGCAACTTGATACGCACGGCTTCTATTCTGTAGCGTTCGATTGCCTTGAGTCACACGACTTTAAATCTTTCCTCTTTTTGATACTTTGACTATTTCAAAGAATAATGATACGAATTTGATACTGTCATGAATTCGAATTGGACTTGGTCTGCCTGTAATCTCTGGTATTTCATTGCTGACTTTTTCATTGCTGACTTTTTCATACGGCAACAACTTGTTGATTACCTGTAGTTGCTGCTATATTACTTTGAATTGCATTCTGTGCATACTGTACTCGGTCGAGTTCATCCCCATTCTGTAGACCTGAACCTTGCATTTTATACATAAGTATATGCTCACTATCTTCTGTTCACCTGCATGTTTACTATGACGTTGGTCTTCATGTACTTGATATTGTAGTCTTCAAGTATATTTGATTGCCATATCATGTGCTTTGCATTGAGTTCATTTGAGATGTGACTCTGATCTTTATCGACACTGGCTGTTCATTGCTTGGTCTCTGTTGCATGCTTGCTGTATGTTGCACATGCTATATTGTATACTTATGTTGTCTCTCTGACTTTGCTGTATACATGCTTTTATGCTTGTGACATTCCTCTGCCTTGTTGAGTTCATGTGTTTGGTCACTGATGCATTACTGTAGTTGCCATATCTCATGCTCGAGCTCTTTGCCTACTTCATGACTGTACTGTTCTTGTTGAGTTGATAATGTTTCTGGTTTTGATCAATGCTCGGTCATGTTGCATATTTTACATTTGTATCACTGTTGGATCTTGCATGCTTTACATATATGCTCCACTTGTTCATTTTGTTCAAGTGTACTACTGCAGTTTGCATTTGTTCTTGATCGTGTATATTCTCGAATTGGTTGTGCACTGTTGATTAGTTTGCATTGTCATATTTTAGTCATGTTGCCTTCATTTGCCACTGAGTTGCATCGAGTAGCTGGACTTCTCATTCTATTGCACTTTGGTTTAGTTGTGCATTTGTCCAGCCATTCAAACTGATCTTGTACTTCTGGTTTTGATGTTGGTTTATTGATGCATTCATGTTCATGCACTCTCAGCTACATTCTGGTTTTTCACTGATCTTGCTGTGACACTTTGTTGCATGAGTTACTTATTGTTTGGATGATGTGAATGTCACTGTTGTACACTGTTGCTGTGCCATTGCTGTTGCCATGTGCATTGAACTTTGACCCTTTGTTGTTCATTTGGGCTGTTGGACTTGTTGTACATTGCATAGTGCATTGCCTTGTTTGTTGAAGTTGTGCTTGCACACTTGCTATTTTTGGCTGCGCACACGAGTTGGCGAGGCAGTGCACACGTGTATGAATGTACACGTGTGTATTGCAGCCACTTATGGTTACCTGTCCCTGTAATATCTATGTGCACGACTTTGTGATGAAATCAAGTGTGAATGATGACGAACAACCCAAATAACTGAGGCAAATCATATTTTCAAAAATCGTATTTCATTTTATATTGCAAAAATATTTCTTTTTCAATTTTACTGCGTTAGTGAATATTTTTGCAGATTGCTCAGATGCTGGATTCAAACTGGAATGTAGTTGAAGACAAAATACGAGTGTGAGTGATATGTAGTGAGGTTATCAATGTAAAAATATTTGTGATGTAATCGTGATGTAATCAAAAATGTATATGTATAGTGAGAGCATGAATTTGTACTATTCAAGATTGTAATAAATATTTGTTTGAATAAAATTTCTGTTTGAATTCAAAATCTGTTTAACTTGTTCTGTTTGAATTCAAATTCAAATTCTGTGTAATTTATGTTATTCAATAAATATTTATTTAATCTAAAAAAACAAAATAGTACATTACCAAATACATTTAAATGAATATATATGTTTATTATCATCAAACAAAAACATATAAGCGCATATTCAACAATCTCCCCCTTTTGATGATAACAAACATATATTTAAGATTTTGACCGTGTTAAATGTATTTGACCAATTATATACTTTAATTGCTCCCCCTATTTAAATGCTTCCTCTCTACATGATGCTCCCCCTACATATATGCATACAAATAGAAATATATTCAAATGAGCCTAGATGCATATGGGAAAATTATTTGACCTTTGCTTGATTTTATTTGACAAAATCTTAACTTTTCTCTCCCCCTTTTGTTATCAGCAAAAGAATAACAGTGTTGTAAAAATAGGGATGAAGTGATAGACATGAATCAAACATTTAACTCAATTGAATATAAATATTAAATTTCAATAAAACTCAAACAAAAATCATAATTACCCTTGTCAAGCGCATATTCCACTTTCAGAAGTGATGGGGATAAAATCATCAAAAATCATACAATTCTGTCTATTTGTGGTATATTTATTTCAGGAAATTTGAATATCTACTAACCATGCATAACCGTTAGGACTTTTAAATGAGATTAGTAGTATTCACAATTTTTATTTAAAAATGAAATCAAGTATCTTCTAACCACGCATGACCGTGAGGACTTTTAAATGGGATTAGAATCAACTTGTCTATTTGAGTCAATTAATTTTGATATGCGTTCCATACATGCATGACCATGAGGACTTTTAAATGAGCAAGGAAGCACATAATCAAAAATCCAAGTAATTCAACCATGCATAACCGTGAGGACTTTTAAATGAGAGTGAATACTTTGGATATTTATTTTTATTGCTAAATATAATAAGTTGAAGCACAAATAATTTCCTTCACAGATTTAAAGATATTGAAGAACAAATGATTTCCTTTGTAAACTACCACAAATTTACATACTAAAAATGATCTTGATGAGTGATGGTCGATAGAAAGATGATAGAAATAGAATTGGTCATGGAATTTTTACCCAACAAAAAGTTTTTATAACTCTTGTTATGAAATTCTAAAGAAATTTTCTAATTATACTTTCTTGAGTTATAATATATGATAAATATCAACACTCATCACTTTTTCAATCACTATTCATCTTTTCGATAATCAAAGGGAGTTAGATTAGTTAAAATAGTCATTTAAAATCAAATTCAAAAATGACTAATCTGTAAATATGGTCAAACATGATTTTCTCGAGGGGTTTTATAAGAAAAGTTTCTGCTATTTGAAAATTATTTCAAGTGAAAAATATGCAGATATTTTCTTCGAAAAACGGTGCAGCAAATGAATGTTTCAAAAAATTAATCACGTTCCACTAGTAATTTTTCTATCAACTATATTACCAGTGTAATCTGCATCTGAATTTAAATTTCACTCAATATTCACTCGTTGGATGTCAAAGACCAGATTGTGAAATTTCAACAAACTATTTCAGAATGAATTTTGAAATGAAGCCATGTTAACACTCAAACAAATATCATGGTGCTAATTTCAGAAACCGTAGGATAAACAATTATATTCATGAGTAATCAACAGTCAATCATCATAATTATTTCAAAAACAATTTCTTGAAGTTTCAACAATTTCTTAAAATCCTTTTTAACAGCTATCCCATGAAATTTGAAATCGTGCAAATTTACAAGCAGTGACCAAAATGTCAAAATATATCTACGTGTAGCATGAGTAATCAAGGATCAACAAAATACCATTATTTGACCGAACAAATTTATATGGATTAGTTCAAAGTTGAAAATCTGATTGGCCATCATTTAAGCACAAATCAAGGTCATAAATAAGAACAAGTCAAAAGAAAAATCATATCAATAAGTCAGAATTAAAGACATCACATCATTATCGCAATTTTGGCTGATTTAATTCAGAATATGGTGCAGATTATCACATTTAATATACCTTCACCTGTTTTACCTTTACGATAATTTCTCGTGATTGTCCATTGTGATTCTGTCACCTTTATACTAGGCTAAGGAACTTTGCTGTGTTGCCCGTTGTGTTTCTGGAACAGCCAAAATCCAGAGAACACCATTGTTGTTCCTTAGCCTGCCACCACACCTACACGATGAAAGATTTTTGTGACCTATTTGTTTTTATAGGTCCATGATTGTTAGTGGCAGAATATGAAACATATTTTTGTGGAGACCCAAAACTATTTATATATGTTCCTTTTGGCACCCAAATTTGTTTGACTTTCAAAGATTTTATATTTGTGTCTTTTGGAACCCAAATTGGTATAGTTTTCATGTGTTTGGGTCTATACCAACAATTATTTAGATTATGTCCAAATTTTCTACAAATCGTGCACATTAAATTGTCTTGATTAAATTTTGTGTTCCGATGACTATGATTTTCAGCATGATGTCCAATTATTTCAGATCGAGCAAAAACACTTTTACCTTTTGCATTATCATCATTTTGTGATTTCCCAAAACCTAGTCCTTTTCTATTGTTAGCAAAAATTTGATTTCCCAATAACATTTTGAAAGATTTTTCTCCTTTTGAAAAGTTATTCAGGGATTTCTCAAGATTTTGGACTTTGGTTTTTAATGTTGATTTTTCAGTGACGTGAGGTGCATCGATTTATAAAATCCTTTCTCCTAGTGTCGATGGTTTCCTTAAGATTCAAGTTTTCATTTTCAAGACTTTCGATGTTATTCCTAAGTTTTGATAATTCTGAATCTAAAATCTTACATTTTTTACATTCTAGGTTTTGAATATTTTCAAGTTCAGTTTTTAACCTAAAATTTTCACGAGCAAATTCTCTCCTACCAGATTTCAGTTTTTCAAGTTTAGATTCAAGAGCATTAACTACTTTAGTAAGATCAAGACACATAAAAACAAGATCTCTATAGGAATACTCACCTGCCTCACTAGATTCCTCAGAGCTTGAATATGAATTTGATTTTGCCATAAGACACAAGTTAACCTCCTCTGAGCTCCTATCCGAAACTTCCTCTCCTTCTTCATCATCCCAAGTCGCTGCAAATACCTTCTTCGTCTTTTTCTTTCCTCTGTTGTTTTTGAGAAGTGGGCATTTTTATATGAAGTGTCCGGGCTTCTTGCAGTTAAAGCACGTCGGTTCATTATCGGAATTGTTAGAATCTTTTGGCCTATTACGATTTGTTTTCTTCTTGCGTGGCTTGAATCTTGACCATTTTCTAAGATTATTGACAGCCATTGCAAGTTCTTCAATTGGATCTTCTCCTTCTTCATCGCTTTCTTCTTTGCTCTTTAAGGCAATCGTCTTCTTCTTTGGTTTGGAGTTGTTGCGCTCTTCCTTTTCTTTTAGCTCAAGCTCGTATGTCATCAAGTTACCAATCAACTCCTCCATGCTTAATTTACTCAAATCTTTCGATTCTTGGATTGCCGTGACTTTTGCCTCAAATTTCATCGGTAAGACTCATAGTATCTTCCGCACAAGCTCTACCTCAGTGAATACCTTCCCAAGTGCTCTAGCGTTGTACACCAAAGTTGAAAAGCGTCCAAACATGTCCTTTATGCTCTTGCCTTTGTCCATCACAAAGTTCTCGTATTCATTGCTGAATAGGGCTAGGCGAGACTCCTTGACTTGAGAAGTTCCTTCGTGTGTCACCTCCAAAGTGTGCCAAATTTCCTGTGCTGTTGTACAATGAGAAATTCTATTAAATTCATTTTTATCAAGAGCATATATCAAAGCATTCATGGCTTTAGCATTTGTCGTTTTCAATCTCTTATCGTTAGCATCCCACCTATCCTTAGGTTTAGGAATCTCAGTATCACCAACGATTATAGTTGGAGGTTTATAGCCAGTTTCAATAATATCCCAAACATCACAATCAACGGAACTAAGATAAATACTCATCCTAACTTTCCAATAAGCATAATCGTTCCCGTTAAACATGGGTGGCCTAACGATAGATTGCCCCTCAGAAAAAGCATTATTTGACGGATTCATGACTCTAGAGTTAAATAAAAATACCAGGCTCTGATACCACTTGTAGGATCTAGATTAACCCTAGAGGGGGGGGGGTTGAATAGGGTTATAGCAAATTTTCTCGAATTAAACACAGAAATATAATTGCAGAAATAAATATGCTGAAAAGTAAATCACACACAAAATTTACCCAGCTTCGGCAACCCCTACCTACTGCTGCATTCACAGATTTCTATTAGAATTAAACAGTATCACGCTTACAAACACTCTACTAGACTCGCAGACATTTGCTCCCGCTCACAAACACTCTACTAGACTCGCACACCCTGCTCCCGCCTATAGAGTTTCGTTTACTCGCAAACTCTGCTCCCGCCTACAATAGAACTTTGCTTACTCGCAAACTCTGCTCCCGCCTACAATAGAACTTTGCAAACTCGCATACCCTGCTCACCGAACTAATTCTAAATAGACAATCTGACACTACCTAAACCTAGGTGGTGATTTACAAAGTTTTGACTCGAAAAGTAAAAAACAACTTCAAAAATAAAACAGGAGCAAAAATTAAAATACGGACTTGAATGCGTAAATTTTTGCTCAATTAAAAAATAAGAAAAAACCCTCTAAAAAATTAAACCCTAAATAAGAGACTAATTCCCCTTTAAAATAATAAAGGCCGGCCCCTTTATCTTTCAACCCGTTCTCTTTTCCTCTTTCTACTGTAAACAATGATGGCCGATTTCTTTGTCGAATTAGCGCTTCGGCTTCTTTCGAATTAGGGCTTCGGCTTCTTTCGAATTAGGGCTTCGGCTTCTTTCGAATTAGGGCTTCGGCTCTGGATAATTGATACTCTTTGCTCGTGCTCGTTCTCTGATGTTTCGCGACTTGTTCCCTGATGATTCGCAACTTTGAGATTGTGAATTGTTCGCAGCTGCTTCTTTTGATGACCGAGTTCGTTAAATTGGTATGTATTACTTTCATTTGCTGGTTTGATTGTTTACTTTTTCTCTTGATAACTCGATGCCGATGATGTACTCTTGGGTTTGATATTTATATGAATTCGAATCAATTGATTCGTTCGTATTCACTTGCGACTTCATCACTTTCCTAATTTGTTGCAACTTGATACGCACGGCTTCTATTCTGTAGCGTTCGATTGCCTTGAGTCACACGACTTTAAATCTTTCCTCTTTTTGATACTTTGACTATTTCAAAGAATAATGATACGTATTTGATACTGTCATGAATTCGAATTGGACTTGGTCTGCCTGTAATCTCTGGTATTTCATTGCTGACTTTTTCATTGCTGACTTTTTCATTGCTGACTTTTTCATATGGCAACAACTTGTTGATTACCTATAGTTGCTGCTATATTACTTCGAATTGCATTCTGTGCATACTGTACTCGGTCGAGTTCATCCCCATTCTGTAGACCTGAACCTTGCATTTTATACATAAGTATATGCTCACTATCTTCTGTTCACCTGCATGTTTACTGTGACGTTGGTCTTCATGTACTTGATATTGTAGTCTTCAAGTATATTTGATTGCCATATCATGTGCTTTGCATTGAGTTCATTTGAGATGTGACTCTGATCTTTATCGACACTGGCTGTTCATTGCTTGGTCTCCGTTGCATGCTTGATGTATGTTGCACATGCTATATTGTATACTTATGTTGTCTCTCTGACTTTGCTGTATACATGCTTTTATGCTTGTGACATTCCTCTGCCTTGTTGAGTTCATGTGTTTGGTCACTGATGCATTACTGTAGTTGCCATATCTCATGCTCGAGCTCTTTGCCTACTTCATGACTGTACTGTTCTTGTTGAGTTGATAAAGTTTCTAGTTTTGATCAATGCTCGGTCATGTTGCATATTGGACATTTGTATCACTGTTAATTCTTGCATGCTTTACATATATGCTCCACTTGTTCATTTTGTTCAAGTGTACTACTGCAGTTTGCATTTGGTCTTGATCGTGTATATTCTCAAGTTGGTTGTGCACTGTTGATTAGTTTGCATTGTCATATTTTAGTCATGTTGCCTTCATTTGCCATTGAGTTGCATCGAGTAGCTGGACTTCTCATTCTATTGCACTTTGGTTTAGTTGTGCATTTGTCCAGCCATTCAAACTGATCTTGTACTTCTGGTTTTGATGTTGGTTTATTGATGCATTCATGTTCATGCACTCTCAGCTACATTCTGGTTTCTTCACTGATCTTGCTGTGACATTTTGTTGCATGAGTTACTTATTGTTTGGATGATGTGAATGTCACTGTTGTACACTGTTGCTGTGCCATTGCTGTTGCCATGTGCATTGAACTTTGACCCTTTGTTGTTCATTTGGGCTGCTGGACTTGTTGTACATTGCATAGTGCATTGCCTTGTTTATTGAAGTTGTGCTTGCACACTTGCTATTTTTGGCTGCGCACACGAGTTGGCGAGGCAGTGCACACGTGTATGAATGTACACGTGTGTTTTGCAGCCACTTATGGTTACCTGTCCCTGTAATATCTATGTGCACGACTTTGTGATGAAATCAAGTGTGAATGATGACGAACAACCCAAATAACTGAGGCAAATCATATTTTCAAAAATTGTATTTCATTTTATATTGCAAAAATATTTCTTTTTCAATTTTACTGCGTTATTGAATATTTTTGCAGATTGCTCAGATGCTGGATTCAAACTGGAATGCAGTTGAAGAAAAAATACGAGTGTGAGTGATATGTAGTGAGGTTATCAATGTAAAAATATTTGTGATGTAATCGTGATGTAATCAAAAATGTATATGTATAGTGGGAGCATGAATTTGTACTATTCAAGATTGTAATAAATATTTGTTTGAATAAAATTTCTGTTTGAATTCAAAATCTGTTTAACTTGTTCTGTTTGAATTCAAATTCAAATTCTTTGTAATTTATTTTATTCAATAAATATTTATTTAATCTAAAAAAAACAAAATAGTACATTACCAAATACATTTAAATGAATATATATGTTTATTATCATCAAACAAAAACATATAAGCGCATATTCAACAGAGGGTTGAAGCGCTCATTTAGAAAAAGAAGTCATACGGTCTAAAGACTAAGCACTCTTCAGAAAAACATCCGAGCTTGAATGTCTCGATGAGGAGAACTTAAAGCCTCAAGAAGAAAATAAGGGATGGCTATGAAGATGGATGCACTATTGATCGATTAGCTCATGAATGATATCGAATTCGCAGTTTGACGAAGTGAGCTTAAAGATCTTGAAGTAGTAAAAGTCATGGAAGATGAATCGAGAGCTAGAGAAAGGAAAGAGCTGAATTGCAATCTTCAGCACTTCTATTCGAGCGTTATCATGCATAGAAATCTAAAGTGGTTGGGAAAAGATTAAACGGATACTCTTGCTCATGCATGGGAAGAGGTGTCGCTACACTGAAATTAATTAATTGCTTTGAAATTGACCCTACGGTGCAATACATTGGTCGTAAACGAATTGAGATGCTTGTTGTAGGGAAAGAAATTATTTGTTGAGGGGGATGGCAAAGATGATGCTGATGACGTTATTGCTCTCGTAGGCTTTAGCTCTTCGGCTCGGCATGAAGCGTCTCTTTCTATGTTTAGAGAGATGATGATGATTATTCCTTCTTTAGCAACCGGCGCAACAACTGAGCCATATATCCCCATCCCAATGTTAAGTGAGTTTGAAGTTGAAATTCGAGGGAGGAGTCCTACTTCAGGTATTTCCTAGTTTATCCAGTGCTACAGCAACCCAATTTCACACCAAGTCCTTTACTAAGTTGTGCAACTCTCGTTATGAACTTATATCTTAGTCGGATGTCTTATCTTTGTCCTTCGTATCTCAAAGTTCATGCACTTAACCGATTTTCACTGCCTCGACTGCTGTTTCCATAGGTATGAGTACAAGGATCCAATCCTCCAACTCTAAGCCAAACTCTAATGCTTAACGAACTATGGGCTTGGAGGGATTGGAAGACATTTCTGCATCACATATGAAGGTCATTCAGATTATTGGTGTTGCTGGTCCAACCAATAAAGAATTGATTGCAGAGCGAATATATAAGGAAACTAAAGAGAAGATAAAGTTGTAGACACAGCTATATGCAACTAAGCGCAAATTTCTACCATTTACAATCAAGACTGGCAAGAAAAATTAAAGAGACAAGCCTACTAGGGGATCGACAGAGCTTAATTTTGGTGCTGGAGAAGTGCACAATCATTCTGGAGCCTAGACTCCTTCCGAAAAAAAGGGCAAAAAGCAGAAGATGATAAACCCCCTAGGGCGGTAAGAAGCGATGAGTTAACTAAGCATTAATGAAGAATAGCGCTTTTCGTTTTGGTATTTTTTGTGTCAAACGAGACTGTATACTTTTTATTTTCTTTTGAATCTTATAGTAGCCGATATTGTGTGGGTATGACCCTCGTTGTTTGTCCATGCATATGAAAAGATATTAGTAGTGAAAGATCAGCTCTTCTATTATAATCTCTCTTCTATACTTTTCTTATATTATATGTATTGTGCCTACTTATGTACCACTACATGTATATATAATATGATTGCCAGTTTCGCAATTTCCATATTATATTATTTTATCCGATGTGTTTGGGTATTTACTACAAGCCTATGCACATAATAGTGTAACTTGTTTATTTAGCACAACTCTATGCTTGTAAATAATATTCCTACAGTTATTTAGCATACTGTATTACTTAGTTTTATTGTGACTGCCAAAATACTTTATTCAGTGTAACAGAACTATGGAGTAGCCAACTCCATGACTATTTTCTATTCGGACTTAATAGAGCGCATCTTGACCAAATGTTAGTGTGCGCCCCACTCCACAAGATTGATTACTCCGAACATTGGATTTAAACATTTGATTCAGAGACCACATACCAAAGGGAAGCTTTAGAGTGTGGGAAGAACTCATGGTCAAAATCAAGTTCTAGTTTTCTAAGTATAAAATGGACACCGACATGAGAGGTTGTTACCGACCTTTGTGGCTTACTCTATGGTGACAACGACTTGGGTGAGGGTGAGAGTATGTCTTATAGAGATCGCCCAAGGTGTTGGGTTGGAGATTAGCTAAGTGTGGAAGGCAGTATTGACTTATTTCTAAGAAATATACGAGGGTGCTTTGAAGAAGTGATGACTTGATTTGGAGCAAAGAGGTCGGGGTCAAAGCATATGGGCTAGAAGCATTAGAAATAAGGAATGGGGTAGGAAGAGATGCCACTAGTTGGCCAAGTACAAAGGTCGGTATCGAGTTTAGAGGTCATTACCAAGCTCTTCTACTTGATCCTATGGGGATAGAACTTTTAGGGGTTGGTACAAGAGTTTAAGAGGTCGTGCAGTATGGCTTTGGCTCGTTTGCATAATGATTGATGGCAATGTAATGGCATGATGAAAGCTAGAGTTTTCAGGTTGTAACTCAACATTGAATGTTGTTAGGTTCCGAAGAAGACAACTCGATGTAGAAAGGAGTCCTAGAATAGAAAATCTTAAATGGTTCCTCGAGGATGATAACTTGACGTTGGAAGGATTCATTGAATAGGGGAATGTAGAATGGTTCCTCTAGGGTAATGGAAGCTAGTTGGAGAAAAGGAACGTGGTCGGATACACATACTAAGGGATAGTTGATACTCGGAGTTTTATGTTGTACTCAAAGCAGGGGTATCGTGAGGACCCTCATGGGTGTGTTGAAAGTTACTCTAGAACAGTTGAATGGATCTGTGTACCTGGACTGGCTGAATGGGTCAAGTGTCGATTTTGGGCTAAAATAGAGTACACTGAAAACTAAGACTTCCTTTATTCCCTTGCAGTAGAAAGGCCCTATGAATTATCATATATCCAGAGTACATCGTGATAGTGAGGACTATTCGATGGATGCTATGATTGCTTTGATTCTTTCCCTGCAGTCTATCACTCTAGGGTAGTCATTTGAGATAGGTATTGGAGAAATGGATACCCGATGACCTGTTATCATACTTAGTTGTACTATGCCTTTATGACACTTGGAGTAATATATTATGTTATTATGGACTAACTCTTGGATTGCAGGGACAGGTCAAGAATGATTCATATACCATTGTTTCTTATTATATCGACTTGTATAGTACTTTCACAGTCTGACTCGAGGTTTTATGCTTTGCTTCTTATTATCTTAAGTGCTCTTAAATGGATAGACCAGAGAGTAGATTGAGGTGTGAGGTGGTAGCTATGCAAAGGATGAGCTGGATGGAGCTATCTTGTATTTAATATGGTTTTTTATGGTTATTCCGTTGTGAAACATTGTGGAGTCTTGTCAGTGCTTTCTTATTATCATTAATATTGGATAATTATATGAGTTTACTTCTATTGTATCAACTATATTTCAAGATGTATAACTTTGTATATTTGTACTTTGATATTTGGATCACATATTTATTGTTGTCTCATCTATTTTATATCTATGATATTATATTTTATTCCATGCATTATGAGATATACTACATATTCTGTGATGTTTGTTTCATTTCAAAACTTGATGATCGCTCCAAATCGATCAGCATGACATCAACACACTATCTTATGTATATTAAGTGTCGGCGATGTATGGCGGTCATCTCATTTGGTATCAAAGCTTAGATTGCATTATTTAACCAAAGGGATACCGTGATTCTGTAGAGACAGGGAAGGTGTCCTCACCCTAGACTGAATTGAGAGAGTATATATGCGAGAGTACATACTTATTGTGTATTTTGATTTTCAAGACTATATGGTAATATATATAGTATATAACTTGCATGCACACGTGGGTACCATTGAAACAGTTTTCTTTTTGAGAGATCGATCATTCTTGTAATCGGTCAAGAATGAGCCAATGAAAAAGAAACATTATGTGGAACTCCACTTCCAGGGTTGAGCGAGGAGCGGGATCAGGGGCTGCTAATCCTAACTTGCAAGTTATGTTCAATGTGACGATGGCGAACATGCTTCAAAATACCCAAGCGGCCACATCGAATTTTCTGTTAGTGGTGGTGCTCAAGTGCAACGCTAAAGGCTGACATCGGGAAGCTACACAAATATCACTCTATTTTAGGAGGAAAGTCATTTCTTGGAATGGAGTTCGCTATCAAAGTTCAGAATTAGTTGGACACCTACGAGCGTATCTTTGGTGATATGGTGATTGATGAGGCCATGAGGAGGAAGCTGGACTTTAGACATCTTCAAGGGCGGCCCATGAACTGGTGGAATGCCATCACTGTTGCTACACCCAAGGATCGATTCACTTGGGTCCAATTCAAGGCAGGTTCGAGGAGAAGTTTGTTCTGCTTGCTAAGAAGTCGATTATTTTTAGGAGATTTACTAATTTAAAGTAGAGAGATATGTCTATTTTCGAATACATTTCTAAGTTTGATGCTTGTTGAAATATGAGTTGTTTTTATCAATACTACGTTGAGGAAGAACAATAAGTTTATTATGTGTCGCATGACTGTTTGAGAGAGAAGCTAGTGAGTCCCATCGATGAGCCTTTTAAGAAGCTCATCACAAAGGCTCGTCGCCAAGTGAGTTTATATCCATAGTCTAAATTAGCCATCGTCACTATGGAAGAGCAGAAATTGCAACAAAGCAGTGGAAGCAAGAAGAAGTAGTAGTTCATAAAGAGGAAGTAATCTCAGGGGAAGAATGAGTGGAAGGATGCTTACAAGAAAGTTAAATGGGATCCTATTTGCTATGGTTCGGGAGATAAGGGTCATCTGAACAAAGACTGCATGATCGATGGAAAGAAGAAATGTTACAACTGCGGCAAGCCGGGGCTTATACTGAAGAATTATCCTTAACAAGTGTAGCAGAAACAGGTTGTGGAGGAATGTAATCTGAATATTGTTCCAACTTCATCTAGTGATCCCTCGATGAAGGAGAAGGGGAAAGGTGTTGTCATTCAAGATATGCTTTCCCTTTATGATGTTCCATATGTGTTTTATTTGAAACTAAGGTTTCCATTCCTTTACATCTAGTGACCTATAGTAGATAGACTAGGATAGAATCCTAAAATGGTTGACCGACCATTGATTGTGACAAACCCTATTGGAGGCTCTACAAGCTTGTGTATGATTTGTCCTGGTTTAGTTTTATTGTGTCACAGATGCTCTTTCGTATGTGTTTATTTCGTTCTAAATTTCTTTGGCTTTGGGATTATCTTGAGAATGGATTGGCTAAGGAAATATGCGGCAGTAGTGAATTGTGAAAAGCTGTTAGCGACAATTGGGGCTGTGGAAGGGTGGATGGTAGTGATTGGCTACTTGCCAAAGGATGGTTTATGGTTAGCTCTCTATAATCGCTTGAGACTGCACAAATGAGCTGCCACATGTGCCTATCGTTGGAAAGTATTCGAAAGTATATAAGGAAGTGATCGGACTACCACCACATAGAGAGATCGAGTTTCATATAGACTTGGCAAAAGATGCTGGACCTATAGTGATTTCGTTGAGGCATATGTCACCTAGAAAGAAGAAGGCGTTGGAGGTGCCACTAAATGATCACTTGAAAAAAGGGTTCATTCTTAGGTGTATATCTGAGTGGGGTGCACCCATTGTATTCGCCACTATGGTGGACGGCTCTCAAAGGTTGTGTTGAATTATCGTGAGCTGAATAATGTGACAAAGAAGAACAAGTATCCACTCCCATATATAGATGACTTGTTAGATGAGCTCCAAAATGCGAAAGTGTTCTCCCAAGTGGATTTGGCTATGGGATTTCATATGTTGAGAGTAGTGAAGGAGAGTATTCAGGTCACCGTGTTTCGTACACTGTTTGGTTCTACGAGTGATTAGTTATGTCGTTCGGGCCTCCGACATACTTTATTGATCTCATGAACCTTGTCTTTAGGGGTCAGTTAAAGAAGTTCATACTTATGTTTTGGATTATATTCAGATCTATTCCAAGACAGAGGTGGAACAAAAGGCGCATTTGAGGATTGTTCACGAATTGCCATGGAAGCACAAGTTGAAAGAAGTATTTTTCAAATGTCACTTCTTGAGAAGGGAAGTGGGATTTTTAGGACTTGCCATCTCCATGTAATGCATCACAGTAGATCCTACCAAGGTGGCAGCAGTTCAGGAGTGGAGCCAATCCAAGAATGTTACTGACATGAGGAATTTCTTGACCGACGGGATAATATAGACGCTTTGTCAAGAACTTCTCAAAAGGTAGCCGCGTCGTTAACAAATTTATAAAGTGAAATCAAAATTTTACTTGAGTTCACCTGTATTGACCATTCTGGGCAGAAATAAGGAGCTGATAGTATACATAAACGCCTACGGTTCTAGATAGATTTGGTATTGATGCAGAAGGGAAAGGTTGTCGCTTATATTAGTCAACAGCTGAAGCCGGAGGGGAAGGTGTCGAACTCATGATTTGAAGTTGGCAGCAATAGTGTTTTCCTTTAAATTTGGAGGCATTACTTACTAGGGGAGTGGTTCTATTTGTTCGGGAACCACAAATCCTTGATGTACCATTTCTCCTAGAAGGAACTCAACCTTCGACAATAGAGATGGTTGGAACTCTTAGCCTCATATGACTTAGGCATTTCCTATCTGCCTTGTAGTGGGAATGCAGTTATTAATGCATTAAGCAGAAGGCATGCCCGTTTTGGATAGATGTTCTTAGAATGGAATTAGTGCGATTATATTCCTAGTTATGACTTCAGACCTTATTGTGAGTTAAATTCGTAGATGTTGGCAAACTTGACAAACAGACCTACTTTAATTGAACAGATCGGTACCAGTTAGAAGCAAGATGCTGGACGGGCATAGTCATGACGAAAATAGAAGGAGGAGTAGAGTCTGAGGGTATGAAGCAATATGGACTCGACCAAAAAGGTTGGCTCCGTAAGGGTGTGAGATTGTTTGTTCTTAATGTTGACGGACTGCGAGACGAGATACTACGAGAGTACCACTATTCCAGGTTGAACATACATCCCATCGTTAACAATATGTACGTAGATGAGGCAGGCCAAATATTAGGAAGGAATGAAGATGGATGTCCGGACATTCATCTCAAAGCGTACTAAGCCAATTGGTAAGGTAGAGCAAAATAAACCAAGTGTTCTATTGTAACAACTTGAAGTTCCTGAGTGGAAGTGGGAGAGCAAAATAAACCAAGTGTTCTATTGTAACAAATTGAAGTTCCCGAGTGGAAGTGGGAGCAGATATCAATGGATATCATAGATATATTACAAATGACTTTAGAAGGGTATGACAACATTCGGTTCATGGTCGATCGATTGATCAAGAGTTCTAGATTTATACCCATCAAGTCAAGCAGAATGGAAACCAAACTGGTCGAGTTGTATGTGAAATAGATCATATGATTTCTGGAAGTGCCGAAAAGAATTACGAACGATTAAGACCTATTGTTCCCTAGTGGGTTTTGGAAGAGCTTATAAGAGGTGTTGGGTACCGAGTTGTAATTTAGTACGGCTTATTATCCACAAACGAATGGGCAGACCGAGTGAGTGAATCATATACTAGAGATTTTCTTGTGAGCTTGCATTCTCGGTTTCAAAGGCTCATGGAATGTTCACTTGCAACTAGTAGAGTTCGCATACAATAATAGCTATCAGTCTAGTATGGATATAACACCATGTAAAGCATTGTTTAGCCAACCATGTAAGGTCCCATCAAGCTGATCCGAAGGGGACGAGAAACTGATGCTTGAGCCAGATATGATTGGAGAAATCTTGAAAAAGATAGAGATCATTAGGCAACGGATGAAAGCAGCACAAGATAAGTAGAAGAGTTACGTTGATAGAAAGTGTGGAAATTTAAAATTTTCTATCAGAGATATGGAATTCATAAAAATTTCTCCTTTGAAAAACATTATTCAACTCTGTAGCAAGGGGAAGTTGGCACTAAGATTCATTGGTCCTTTTCTGATAGCAGGGAGGATTGGGAACCTAGCATATAAGGTCAACTTCCCTTTGAAAATCGCAGGTGTGCACAACATCGTCCATGTTTCTTATCTGTGGAAGTTTATGCATGATTCAAGCATGATAATTGCATCGGATCAGCATGATGATATTCAAGATTCAACCAGAAGCTTCGAGGCCATGTAGGCCAATTCATATTATCAAATGCAATAAGAAACAGCTTAGGAGGAAGATGATGGAGTATTTGAAGGTTCAATGGGGCGAAAGTGAAGGCGATTGCAAATGGGAAACCAAGGAGAGTATAAGGGTCGCACATCTGGAGATCTTCACATGGTAAGTCTCATTGTTTATCATATTTACATTCACCTTCGATATAATATAGGGAAGTTTAGTATCCCGCAAGCTATGCATGGTTGCGCATTTGCCATGTCGGATGATACACATGATTGTTAGGCATGTGTGATTGGTTTTCTGTGTTTGGGGATTTTAGGGTCGAAATTCCTGAAAGGGGAGAGTGTACCGAACCATGTTTTACGTATTAAAGGATCATAAAATATTTCTATTTTATTCATATGAGGTCGTGTGGATCTAAGATTTTGGAAAACGACCCTTCACATCCATGATTTTTTGCGAATTTCTATGTGACAATTTTAATCTTGAAAATCTTTTTTGGACTATATCTTTTGAAAGGAGCTAGAACATGGTATCAAACCACTTCCATTGCTTTAGGATGATGATTTCTAATTTTGTAGATTGGTCATTATAGAAAAACAAACTTGTCGTTCGGGTGTTATAGCACTTTTAAATTTTGGTTGCCGTTGGACAATTTTAGCGGGTAATTAACTAAGCCCGTGCTTAGACCTGCTCCACATAAAAATTTATGCTAATAGGAGATTTTAAGAACTGACCTAAGTCATTTCCATATTCCCTAAAATAAATCCAATTCCCCATTAGCCCTAATTTAAAAAAATTACATCTTTTCCATACTAATCATAGCCAAGTCATTGATCAAAGCAGAGATTAGCATATAGGAGGTAGCGATTATCATTTTTATTGATTTGGGTCCTTCTTCCTTCTTGTCCACTTAAGATCTAAGGAAGTAATTAGGTACTTTACATATTTGGTGAGTGGTTCTTGGCTTCTCACTCATCTATGCTTGTTTATATTGTTAAAAGGCTTTTTTTTAACATGACATTGGTCTAAAAGGATTTTATAACTTTAACCGCTTATCAATATATGCTTACGACTAGAAATTGGAGATTTTGAAATTGTTTTTTAAATGTATTAACTCATGTCCATATACTAGTGTAATTTTCATCATTCATATGCATATGCTAATGTAAAACATAGATTTAGAGTAAACCTAGTTTAGTTATCACATTCTCATGCATCAGTTGTATTAATGGATGTACATGCATGTTATTTTATGATAGTATGTTTTTCTTTGATGTTGTTTTCTAGTGTTTTGGATGTTATGTAGATGGATGGGAAAATAGGCAAAACGGAGGAAAAAATGGTCGGAATTGGACAAAACATGGAGGGAAAGCTCCTTGGCTTAAGTTCACAAGTTCCAGTTTGCTAAGTACAGAATTTGGCTTTGACATGAGAGGTCGGTATGGTGAGGGCGACAGTATGTCTTGAAGAGTTTGCCCAAGGTGTTCGATTGGAAATTGACTAAGTGTGAAAGGCAGTACCAACTTGTTTCTAAGAGTTTTAGGTGGTTGCTTGGAAGATATGACGACTTGATTTGGAGTAGAGTGGTTGTGGTCAAAGCATATAAGCAAGAAGCACTACAAGCAAGGAATGTGATGAGAAGAGACTTGCACGTTGGTTGGCCAAGTACAAAGGTTGGTATCAAGTTCAAAGGTCGGTAGCTAACCCTTATGCTTGATCCTAGGGGGAAGGAACTTCTAGGGGGTTGTTACAGATGTTCAAGTGTCGTGTTGGAGATGTTGGTTTGTTCGCATGATGAATAATGGCCATATAACAACATGATAAAAGCTAGAGGCTTCGAATGGTAACTCGAGGTTGAATGGATTTAGGTTCCAAAGAGGATGGGTCGATGTGGAAAGGAGTCATAGAATGGAGAAAGTAGAATAGTTCCCCGTGGGTGACAGTTCGATGTTGAAAGGAGTAATTAACTGGGACCATGTAGAACTAGGATAATGAAAGCTATTTGGAGAAAAGGAAAGGACTCGGATACACGTACTAACATATCATTAATACTCGTAGTGTTTTATGTTGTACTTAAAGCAGAGGTATCATGAGGGTGCTTATGGGTATGTTGAAAGTTTCCCTGGATCAGTTGAATGGATATATATACCCAAGACCGATTGAACGGATCTACTATCAGCTTCAGGCTAAAGAAAATACACTGAAAACTCAGTTTTCCATTAGTCCCCGCCAGTAGAAAGGTCATACTAGTTATCATATATCCGGAGTATATTGAGTCATAGTGAGAATTGTTTGATGGATGCTATGACTGCTTTGATCAATGCTATGATTGCTTTGATTTCTTTCCCAATAGTCTGTCACTCTATGGTAGTCATTGGAGATAGTTGTTGGAGATAGGTGTACCTGGACACCCATTATCATACTTAGTTGTATTGCACCTTCATGGCACTTGGAGTAGCACATTATGTTATTATATGCTAACTCTTCAGTTGCAGGCACATGTCATGTATGATTTGTATACCTTTGTTTCTTATTATATTGACTTGTATAGTACTTTGAGATTCATTTTCCACTCACACTAGACTATTGTCCGACTTGAGGTTTTATGCTTTCCTTCTTATTATCTCGGTTTCTCTTAAATGAGTAGACCAGATAGCAGGTCCAGGTGTGATGCGATAGCTGTGCAGAGGACGAGCTGGACCGAGCTATCTCATATTACATATGGAATTATATGCTTATTCAGTTGTGCAACACTCTAGAGTCTTGCCAATGCTTGCCTAATATTATTAGCATGAGATGGTTATATGTGTTTACTTCTGTTGTACAAACTCTATTTCATGATGTGTAACTTTGTATATCCTTACCCTAATATTTTGATCATTTAACTATTACCGTCACTTCTATTTTATATCTATGATATTATATTTTATTTCATGCACTATGAGATATACTAAAGATTTTATGATGTTTGTTTAATTTTAAACCTTGATGATCTCTCTACATCCATCGGTATGACAAGTGCCGATGGTGTATGGCGATCATCGTAATCTTTGTTTTTGTCGGCCAGAAATATCCATAACGAAGAGCCTTTTTCACCAGTTTCTACCCCCCGGTGTGATCATCACAGTTGCCTTGGTGAATTTATATAAGGATCGTTCTAGCTTCATCTTTGGTTTTAAACTTGAGCAAGGGGCAGAGAACCCTCTCCAGTACAACACATCATCATGCATTACAAATTATGGCACCTTCTAGAGGAGCTTCATTCATTTTCCAGTTCAAGGGAGCATTCCTCTATGTAGGTAGTCCTTAATCGGTGTCATCCATGGTTCTTTTTCTTTCATGGCCTCCACAGCCCAATCAACATCTATTTGATCTACAATGGGAGCATATAATACTACTAGAACCGGTCCGAGTGACTGCACATCTCTAGACTAGCTAGTTTGGCTATATAGTTAGCCTTCATATTCTGCTCTCCTGGTTTATGAGTTATTATGGAATGTTCAATGTTGTTCAGAAATTCTTGTGCCTTCGATTGGTAAGGAGCGAGTTTCACTCCTTTAGTTTGATATTCTCTCTTCACTCGATATACGACTAGTTGAGAGTCACCGTAGATATGCAAAGCTTTATTCCCAGTTCCTTCGCAATCTTTAGTCCTGCTATTAATGCCTTATACTCTGCCTTGTTGTTAGTAGCAAGAAATTCTAGCCTCAAATAATAATAGATTGACCATTCTTCAAGAGTTTCAAGCACAACTCGCACTCCTAAGCATAAATTATTTGATGCACGGATGACGAACAACTTCCATTATGATGATAGACCATAGTGCCCTCCTCCTCGTCATTCTGATTAATGAGTTCATCGATGATGTCAGCCAATGCATGTCTTTTAATTGCTCTTCGAGGATGATAAGTGTTAGACCAAAAACTGCTATAACACTCATGACGCCAATTGTGATAAATTAATCCTTGATTTGTATTTGATTAAGTATAGCTCAATTAATGCTGACTCAATAGTGTTATCCTGGGCCAATATATCATTGAGAATTAATGCGAGATGGAATCATTAAAAATGGATTTATGATGTTAATAGGCCTTTGTGGTGAAATGTATGAAGGTCCATATGTTTTCTTAAAATATTATCCTCGAGTTCGCTTAAGGTCACAGGGAGTTAACATGTTCAAGAGTCTATATGGGCTTTCAAGAAAAAATGTTCCAAAAAGGGCCCGTATCATGTCATATATTCATAGGAGGTAAAGAATCCATTAAGCTCGTCAATGAGCTAGTAATTCATTCTAATATTTAAAGTCCAATGTCAATATAACTATGCATGTATATGCTTATCTAGTCCATAACTCCTTATAAATCACTATGCCGAGTTTTGAACTTAGAGGATTCAAATGTATGCACATTCATGTCAATAGTGTTCATAAAGGAATAATCAAAACAATAATCATGTTCAAGTCCTTGTTTGTATAAATTATGCATGATTATAGTCAAATTGATTTTGCTCCAATTCGATTTAGCAGTATAACAGTTTGATTTTAAGAATGGAAAAAAGAAATCATCATCCCTTTCTGTAAACCCCTAGGCCTATATTTATATGGGTTGATGGCTTGGTATTTAGCCCCATTCTACCATCAATATCTTTGGGAAGCTTGACTTTGGCAGCGTCAACAATGTCTCATGTCATTAGCTTCATCATGCGTTGGTTGTTGCTCTAGTAGTATTCGACACCAATGAAGGGCAGCTTGGCTATAGTGTGATATCATCATGAAGCTATATCATTCTTTAGGACATAAAATTTGATGATCTTTTGAATCCTTATGTATTGAGATGTTCTCGATTTATTGTTGGCGGCATCAGTTGAAGACATCACCAAGCATCGATGAAGGGTGGTGGCGATATAGGGAAGTATATTACAACAGCAACTTCAACCAATATAATGTCAACATTGACTACTCTAGGTGTTGACGACGTTCATTGCATTGATTGGCGCTCTTCACTAGTTGGTGGTTGTATTGAGTCGAAGCAACATTGACTATCATCCTATCTTTATGGATGTTGATGATATTCATCATTGATGTTGCGAAGATAGACTGCGATAATACCCCACAAGCGGGGTATTGATAACAACTTACTCCGTTAAGATTCGGCACCATTGTAGGGGCAGCATTAATAAGAAGTGGAGCTGATGACTTGTGGCAAGGCCTATCAACGATATCTATTTAATAAGCGGATGGGAACCTTGATGGGGATCGGCGTCAAGGAGGTACGATAAGGACAATATCGATATTAAGGTGATGGCTTAAAATAGTGAATTCCTTTGGCATTGTCGCTTGTTTTGAAGAAAGGCATATTCAATGAAAGAGATATGGATGAGAAGCAACATAATTCTATCTTATTCCACTAACTTTGGCTCATTACATCTTCATCACCATTGTTTGCTAAAGTGACTTTGTGGCTACTCTGTCGTGCCATACGATGCTATCAGTCCTTGAATAATGTCTAGCGACAGTGATTCTTTCATGGCACCACCATTCATAGTATTATCCCAGCATTGAAATTATATGGGTATCATTTACCCCTTCCTAGTACAAGTGATGCCTTTTTTAGTTTTTTATGTAAAATTAAGATTTTCTTTATAGTGCTTAGCATTTAGCAAGATCTTCTTTCTAGCGTTGTTCTCTTGTAAAACAAGTCATGACTTTGTTGTCAATCTTTCAGTCTGATTTCTAATGAACCTTTTAAAAGAGTATAAATGTCCTTTTGTTCTTAACCTAATGTTACTTTGGAAGATTATTAAGTTTAGAAAATTTTCTAATAAATATTTTCATGAACTAAAAACTAGATAGTTATTTATGAATTATAATTTCATAAGTGGAAATATCATTGGAGGGAATACTGGGGATCCTTAATGAAATTTCGTTGGTTCATCTGATAATTGTAATACAAAACTAGAAAATCCATCCGATAATACTAAAAGATCATGAATCCTTCTGGCAATTGTTTGCGTTAAAATTGGTCACAAACACCCTATTGTGGATGAAAGCACCCGATTACAGTCATCGATCACAGACACCAAGTATGATAGAGAATATAAACGTGAAGAACACTCAAAATTTAAAAGGACAACAGCTGAAGCACACTGTGATGCCCCACCTCTATACCCACTCTGGCCAAGGACACTACGGGGTAATGCCGTCAACTAACGCGGAGAATAAGGCTGTTGAGGAGCAACCATCCGCGTAATTGCTTTGTGCGAGCACCGATATGTCAGATGGTACAACATGCATCTGGTTTCGAGAGGAAATCCGACATACCGATACAAACTCAAAGCTACTACCCGGTGGCTATATGTATTCTTCGGAAACAATTATAGGAATAAACACAACACAAATCAGTCACAGACATCCATATCACAAAGGCGGAAATAGATATGAATATATAACACATGAAAGTGTACATCAGAGTAGTGGTCAAACAAGATCCACAATATCACAAAAGAATAGCTACAGGTGCTAGATAAAATAATATGGGTACATCAATGAGTCTATATCTCAAATGTATACAACAAAAACTACTAATCTAACCAGTTAGCCAAAATTCAGGGTGATAATCCCAAATGTGAAGTCAAGCAGAAGCACCTGTAACATCTCCGATTATTATTTAATAAGAAAATAATAAACAGATCAGTCTAGCCATAAATATCAGATAAAATGATATAGAATAAGAGATATGACATAAACATATGATAACCATAAAGCCATACCGTGATAAGTATGCAATTAAAAATCAACTAGGGATTAATCAGTATCACAAGAATCTTCTCAAAGATCAAAAGGAATGTCATACTTTTTATTTATATTCACCAAACCATAAATATTGACAATAATATCAATGTCAATCACAAAAGTTTAATGACACACAAATTCACCAATGCACAAATATTGATAAAACATATCAATGTAAATCACGAAAATTGGTGAAATACAAATTCTAGAAATCATCAATGGAAATCCAAAAATCACAAAAAGGGGGAGGCCTATCACAAAACGGGAGCATGAATACTTGCCAACACGTGTATCACAAAATGGAACGCTATTCCATGGTGGCTAACCATTAATTTTGAGCCGAAGCTCCACAAAACGGCCCGAAGACCATGGGTCGCTACCCCACCAAATTGAGCCGAAGCTACACAGAAACGGGGTTTAGTCACCCTCGTAGACAAAGAGACATCGCATAATTGCTAGTCTAAATCACAAAAATTATCATCAACGATCATCAAGAAGTGTCAATTAGAGTAAGCTGGTAAATATATAAGCTTAGCTTCATGTCCTATGACCACTAGCTCAACTTAAATATTTACGAACAAATTGTAGATCTCCAGTCGAAAATTGTCACATGAGATTCAATCGAACAAGTCCAAGAATTAACCGGCGAAGTTAACGCAAGCATTTCATACCACTTTTTTTTACTAAGCCATTTAATTAGATTTCTCGTACGAGTGAGATAAAGGTTTGTATATACTAGTAGATTGGAAAACGGTTTAAGAAACGAGCTTTGTAATAAAATAGTGTTGAAATTGTTTTAATGGAAGAGTTTTGATATTTACTACTAGTATAGAAAGCCTTTATATTTGTAAAGTGACAAATCACCAAAAAGATTGTAGAAACAATAAGTCACAAAAATTAACATTCAAAGACGTGAATAAAATCCATTCCCTTGCGACCTAACAAGCACGACTAATGACATAACATAAGTCAACACAAGAAATCAGCGGCTCAATGCATGCGACTCCACGACATACGACCTAAGAGATCGGCGACTTAAGAAATAGCATGCGGCCTAACGGAGCAACAAAACATGGCGCGAATTATGGCATGGCGTGACCTATAGCATGGCGCGACCTAACATGGCGCGACCTAAGTTGGTTGCGACCTAAGGAGCTAGCGGCATAACAGGCCGAGCGACCTATGGTATTGGAACGGCCTAAGTATGGCGCGACCAAACATGGCGCGACCTAAGTTGTGAGAGAAGGCCGAGCGACTTAAGGTGGAACGAGCTAAGCATGGTGCGACCTAAGTATGGCGCGACCTAAGGAGGTCAGCGACCTAAGACATGCCAACCTAAGTGGTAGAAGAGCAAACCGAGCAACCTATGTGGTCAGCGACCTAAGAGGTTGCGACCTAACTTGGTTGCGAGATAGCAGGTGCGACTTATCATGGCCGAGCGACCTAAGGGGTGGAACGACCTAATGGCCAAGTGACTTAAGGGGGTTGCAACCAAAGTCATGGAACGGCCTAACACAAAGCGAGCGACCTATGGGTTGCGACCTAAGGCAGGCCGACCTAACTGCAGGCCGAGAATCATATGTGCATGCCGAACGACCTAAGGGATAGAAATGCAAAAACTCTCTCAATTTGCCACCGATCGAGCACGGACGCTTGGGGATTATAGCCATCGGCTACCCGGTCCTATTGGCTCCTCGATGCATCACCAAAAACGTGTTTAAAAATCAAAGCTATGATTTTTAAATATTTGAACCCAAAATGTAAAAATTGGGATTTTCACCAATTTAATCCAAACCATGAGCAAATGCATATGAAAAAGTGTTAGGAATTCATACCCAACAATTAAAGATAGTTATAGACAAAGATGTGAGATAAAAATCTCACCTTTACACAAAATCAATGAAGAAGAAGCTTGAAAGCAAAGGAAGAATCAATGGCTTCTCTTTGAATTTGGAGTTAGATGTTGGATTTGCAAATGAACTAGGGCTTGGAGTTTTAATTTCCCATTCCTCCCTCCATTTTTGATGTAGCTTGAGTGTTAGGAAATGAAAGTAAAGTTATGAAGGAAAGAGTGGGTTGAGCTAGAGTTAATAGTTTTGGCTAATGGTCTAAACCAAACCCAAAGCCCAAAGTGAAAATGTGGTAAAATTCCACTAACTCCAAACCATATCAAAGTTTATATTCAAAAAAAAAGCAAACGGCGTTTTGGACCCAATGGAAGTGGTCCCGAGTCCTAATTCGACCGTATGCAAAAAGTAACTTTTCGGACTAAAATCCGACTAACGATAAAATATTAAAATAAAATATTTAAACATTCAATCGTAAAATATGCAGGTTGTTACAGATTCCCTTCCTTAAAGAAATTGCGTCCTCGCAATATTTAAGAAGAAAATATAAGGTAACAACCATTAAAGCTTATCAACACAAAAGAAATTTGAAACAAGAAATTCACCTCAAAGAGAACGGGAAAGTAAGTCCGGATGTGTTCGCTCGATGAACTCTCTAGATTCCCAAGAGCAATCCTTAGGATTTGAGGACCATTGAACTTTAACAAGCGGAACATCTTTATTTCGAAAGCGTTTGACCTCCGGAGCAATAATACTAATAGGATGTTGCTCATAAGTTAAATTAGGTGAAACTTCAATTTCTTCCACGTCATGAATAGTAGAAAACTGAGCCGGTAATAAAAGGCGATAAGCCATGGAACCAATATGTTCGGTGATAGGAAATGGACCAATATATCGAGGTGCTAACTTTCTCGATCGACTGAAACGTACAACACCCTTCATAGGTGAAACACGAATAAACACAAGATCTCTCACAGAAAATTCTAATTTCCTTCTCCGGTTATCGGCATAGGATTTTTGTCTACTCTGGGCTTCTTTCATCCTACGACGAATAAGGTCAATCTTTTCTGTGGAATCACGAGTAAAATCTGGACCTAAAACCAGCTTCTCGCCGGCCTCAAGCCAACAAGAAGGGGATCGGCATGGTCTTCCATAGAGTACCTCGAAAGGTGCCATACCAATACTAGATTGGAAGCTATTATTATAGGAAAACTAAACAAGAGAAAATGATCTTCCCAACTTCCACCAAAATCAAGAACACACGCACGGAGAAGATCTTCAAGAGTTTGATTCACACACTCGGTTTGTCCATCGGACTGAGGATGGTAAGCGGTGCTAAAATTAAGCTTCGTTCCCAAAGCTTTTTGAAGACTCTTCCAAAATCCACTACTAAACAATGGATCACGATCACTAACAATAGAAGAAGGAACTCCATGCAATTTAACGATTTCTTTAATAAAGAGTTTGGCCAAGAGAGGAACGGTTCGATTGGACCGAACGGGAATAAAATGGGCGGATTTAGTACGTCTATCGACTATCACCCATAAGTTATCATGACCCGAACGAGAACGGGAAGGCCTTCTATAAAATCCATGGAAATTTGATCCCACTTCCAAATTGGAATTTTTAAAGGTTGCAATAACCCACCGGGCCTTTGATGTTCGGCCTTAATGAGTTGGCAAGTCATACAACACTTAACAAAGTTAACAATATCAGATTTCATTCCCTCTCAATAATAAAGTCGCTTCATGTCCGCGTACATCTTACTACTACCGGGATGAATGGTAAATTTAGAACGATGAGAATCTTCTAAAATGTCTTTACAAAGATTACTAATATTTGGCACGACAAATCTACCAAATTTTCGAATACCACCACGAGAATCAATATCAAAGTCTTTCAAACCTTCAATATTAATTTTATCCCTAAAATTTTGGCCATGAAGAGCCAATTCGAGATCTAGCTTTTGAGCTTCAAGAATGCGGTCTAAAAGAGAAGGATGAGCCTCATGGCTACATAAAACAAGAGATGAACACAAGTTGGATACATGATCTTGAACCTCACAAGTGGATAAAATTCCAAGATCATTCCATTCGGATATCATCATAGAAACAACCGCTTGTTGCTTACGACAAAGTGCATCGACAACACGTTTTCCCTTTCAGGGAGTATAAAGAATATCAAGATCATAAGTTGTAAGAAATTTGTTGACGCAAATTAATTTCCTTTTGAGAAAATAGATACTTCAAAGATTTATGATCGATGTAAAGAATAAACTTTTCTCCCAAAAGATAATGACGCCAAATTCGAAGGGCGAAAACAATAGCCGCGAGTTCTAAATCTTGAGTGGCATATCTGGTCTCAGCTGGCTTCAATTGTCTAGAAGCATAAGCAATAACACGTACTCTTTGCATAAGGACGGCACCCAAACCAATGCGACTAGCATCGGTATAAACAATAAAATCTTGATTTCCCTCGGGAATAACAAGAATAGGAGCATCGGAAAGGAATTCTTTTAATTTCTGGAAAGAAGCCTCACATTTGTCCGACCAAATGTATTTAACTCCCTTCTTTGTCAAGCTAGTAAGAGGCACGGAAATTTTTGAAAAGTCTTTTATAAAACGACGGTAATAACCCGCCAATTCGAGAAAACTACGAATCTCCGTCACACTCTCCGGTCTCTTCCAATTTTGAATCGCTTCAATCTTTGAAGGATCCAAGGAAATTCCGGATTTGGAAATAATATGACCTAGAAACATCACACGAGATCGCCAAAAGTGGAATTTATAAAATTTTGCTTTTAATTGATTACTCCTAAGAGTTTCCAACATAATCCGAAGATGCTTTTCATGCTCCTCCTCGGTTTTTGAATACACAAGAATATCATCAATAAAGATGAGAAAAAACCGATCGAGGAAGTCTTTGAAAACTCTATTCATAAGGTCAACGAAATAAGCCAGAGAATTAATTTAACCAAATGTCATAACAAGCCATTCGTAAGATCCAAAACGAGTACGGAAAGATGTCAAAGGAATGTTATCCTCTGCAATACGAAGCTGATGAAAACTGGTAGCCAAGTCTAATTGTGAAAAGTCTCTAGCACCACTAAGTTGATCGAATAGATCACCAATTCGAGGTAAAGGATATTTATTTTTGATAGTAAGATCATTAAGTTTGCGGTAGTCAACGCAAAGCCTAAGTGTACCATCGGATTTATTCACAAAAATAGCCGAAGCTCCCCAAGGCGAGGAACTAGAGTGAATAAATTGCTTCGTCTCCAATTCGGATAATTATTTGCGCATCTCCTCATTTTCCTTATTGGACATGCGATAAGGAGGACGAGTAATAGGTTGAGCTCTAGGGATGAGATTATTTCTGAGCTCAATTGCTCGCTTAGGTGGTAATCCTAAAACGGGATCAAATATGTCGGAAAATTCATGAACAACGTGAATAAGAGAAATAATCTCCTCCTCATCATCATTATCGTCATCATAAGGATTTAAAGAATATAAAGATGCAACCAAGCTAGAATCCGAATCTTTAAGGTCAATAGAAATCCGCTTAACAGATTGAGGATGTCGAAGATGAATAGTCTGCTCGGGACATAGGATTTGGGCTTTATAGCGGCTAAGCCAATCCATTCCCAAAATCATTCCAAAGCCTAAGTAGAGCATAACTTGCAAATCGGCTCGGAAAGAAAAATCACACAAAATAATCTCGACATCTTTACACAATAAACTGATTGTTGCGGATCCACCAACCGGATTCGCAATTCTCAAAGAAGTCATTAAACACAAAACATTCAAAGAAAAAGTATCAATAAGTTCTTTTGAAATGAAAGATCCGTGTCAAAAAGAACTCGAATAGGATGGTCACGAAATAAAATAATGCCATCAAGGATGAAATGAGAAATACCTTAACCATGAGATGTGTTGCCAGGGGCTTGAGCAACATTAAGCTTTCCCTCCTTCCTGTTTTGAAGTTTGGGACACGAGGATGTATAATGGTCCGGGCTTTTGCAATAGCGACAAGCTCGGGGCTTTGAACACTTATTCGCATAATGGTCCTTAGAACCACAGTTGTAGCATTGCCCACCACTAGAGGTAGAAGTCTTAGTTGCCGGAGAGGCTTGCTTCCCTTTCTTATTGTTGGGATAAGGACCTATGAACTTATTAGGCCTTTTCTTGTTGTTGAAGTTTGGTTTGGCACCCATAACTTCAACATCACTTACTCTATCAGCCTCTTCAAGTCGAAGAGCGATATCAATGAGCTGATCAAAAGAAGCTTCTAATTTTAGAAGTAATGGCTTCTTGAGATTTTTATTCAAGTCATAGACAAATCTTTGGTTCTTTTTCAATGGGGTGTTTATGTACTCGACCCCGTATTTAGAAAGTGACTCGAATGATGTGACATAGTCTGCCATGGAAGATTCACCTTGAACAAGGTCTATGAAACGGCGAGCCAAAGTCACCTCCTCAGCTTCTGGCATGGAATTTCTCTCAAGTAAGATCCGCTTCATTTATTTCAGAAATCAGAAGCTCATACCAATCTAATGCTCTTTCTTGGAGCATACTAGAGGCCACTCGAACACGGTGAAGATCAATAAGATTCATGCGAGAAAAGATTCGATCGTACGTTCTCAGCCAAGCCTGGACTTCAATAATAGTTTCAGAACCTTTAAATGGCTTCCCACCCAAATTGGTATAATCGCTGCACAAACGTGCAAATCCAGACTTAGGGTGAGTAGACTCTGGATTAGATCCGGCTGCTTGAGCATTCCTTACAAGATCAAGAAGCTGCTGGGCAGACATAAATACTCCATCTTGGGGAGTAGCACCAGATTGACCGGCTCTGGGACGGCCAGGTCTAACCTTTTGTCTTCCTTTAGAAAGAAAGAAAGAAGAAGGATAAGGTTATTCACCAAATTAATATCAAGCAATCTTGATAGATAAAACAAGGAATCATAAAGAAAATAGGATGAATCGGTACGAAGACTCAAATTAAATCCTAAAGCACGACTCCTAAGAAGGACTTAGGACGATGATCCTTGCTAGATTATTCTACATTTTTTCGATGATTCGCTCTGATACCAAGCTGTGACTCCCCACCTCTATACCCACTCCAGCCAAGGACACTACCGGGTAATGCCGTCAACTAACGCGGAGAATAAGGCTGTTGAGGAGCGACCATCCGCGTAATTGCTTTGTGCGAGCACCGATATGTCGGATAGTACAACATGCATCTGGTTTCAGGAGGAAATCTGACATACCGATATAAACTCAAAGCTACTACCCGGTGGCTATATGTATTCTTCGAAAATAAGTATAGAAATAAACATAACATAAATCGGTCATAGACATCCATATCACAAAGGCGGAAGTAGATATGAATATATAAGACATGAAAGTTTACATCAGACTAGTGGTCAAACAAGATCCACAATATCACAAAAGAATAGCTACAAGTGTTAGACAAAAGAATATGTATACTTCAATGAGTCTATATCTCAAATGTATACAACAAAAACTACTAATCTAAGTAGTTAGCCAAAAGTCATGGTGATAATCCCAGATGTGAAGTCAAGCAGAAGCACCTGTAACATCTCGGTCTGACCCGAGTATTATTTAATAAGAAAATAATAAACGGATCAGTCTAGCCATAACTATCAGATAAAATGATATAGAATAAGAGATATGACATAAACATATGATAACCATAAAGCCATACCGTGATAAGTATGCAATTAAAAATCAACCAGGGATTAATCAGAATCACAAGAATCTTCTCAAAGATCAAAAGGAATGTCATACTTTTTATTTATATTCACCAAACCATAAATATTGACAATAATATCAATGTCAATCACAAAAGTTTAATGACACACAAATTCACCAATGCACAAATATTGATAAAACATATCAATGTAAATCACGAAAATTGGTGAAACACAAATTCTAGAAATCATCAATGGAAATCCAAAAATCACAAAAAGGGGGAGGCCTATCACAAAACGGGAGCATGAATACTCGCCAACACGTGTATCACAAAATGGAAAGCTATTCCGTGGTTGCTAACCATTAATTTTGAGCCGAAGCTCCACAAAACGGCCTGAAGACCATGGGTCACTGCCCCACCAAATTGAGCGAAGCTCCACAGAAACGGGGTTTAGTCTCCCTCGTAGACAAAGAGACATCGCACAATTGCTAGTCTAAATCACAAAAATGATCATCAACGATCATCAAGATGTGTCAATTACAGTAAGCTAGTAAATATATAAGCTTAGCTTCATGTCCCACAACCACTAGCCCAACTTAAATATTTACGAACAAATTGTAGATCTCCACTCAAAAATTGTCACAAGAGATTCAATCGAACAAGTCCAAGAATTAACCGGCGAAGTAAACGCAAGGGTTTCATACCACTTTTTTTTACTAAGCTGTTTAATTAGATTTCTCGTACGAGTGAGATAAATGTTTGTATACACAAGTAGATTGGAAAACTGTTTAAGAAACGAGCTTAAAATAGTACTGAAATCGTTTTAATGGAAGAGTTTTGATATTTACTACTAGTATAGAAAGCCGTTATATTTGTAAAGTGACAAATCACAAAAATGATTGTAGAAACAATAAGTCACAAAAATTCACATTCAAAGACATGAATAAAATCCAAAGAATTCGATTCCAGATCCTTCAAAGTGGAAACACCCTTGCAACTTAACAGCCATGACTAACGACATAATATAAGTCATCACAAGAAATCAGCGGCTCAACGCATGCAACTCCACGGCATACAACCTAAGAGATCAACGACTTAAGAAATAACATGCGGCCTAACAGAGCAACACAACATGGCGCGACTTACGGCATGGCGCGACCTATAGCATGGTGCGACCTAACATGGCATGATCTAAGTTGGTTGCGACCTAAGGAGCTAGGGGCATAACAGGCCGAGCGACCTATGGTACTGGAACGGCCTAAGTGAGGCGCGACCAAACATGGCGCGACCTAAGTTGTGAGAGAAGGATGAGCGACTTAAGGTGGAACAAGCTAAGCATGGCGCGACCTAAGTATAGCGCGACCTAAGGAGGTCAGCGACCTAAGACAGGCCGACCTGAGTGGTAGAAGAGCAAACCGAGTGACCTATGTGGTCAGCGACCTAAGAGGTTGCGACCTAACTTGGTTGCGAGATAGCACGTGCGACTTATCATGGCCGAGCGACCTAAGGGGTGGAACGACCTAATGGCCGAGTGACTTAAAGGGGTTGCGACCAAAGTAATGGAACGGCCTAACACAAGGCGAGCGACCTATGGGTTGCGACCTAAGGCAAGTCGACCTAACTGTAGGCCGAGAATCATATGTGCAGGCCGAACGACCTAAGGGATAGAAGTGCAAAAACTCTCTCAATTTGCAACCGATCGAGCACGGACGCTAGGGGATTATGCCCATCGGCTACTCGGTCCTATTGGCTCCTCGATGCATCACCAAAAACATATACAAACATCAAAGCTATGATTTTTAAAGATTTGAACCCAAAACACTAAAAATTGGGATTTTCACCAATTCAATTCAAACCAAGAGCAAATGCATATGAAAAGGTGTTAGGAATTCATACCCAACAATTAAAGATAGATACAGACAAAGATGTGAGATAAAAATCCCACCTTTACACAAAATAAATGAAGAAGAAGCTTGAAAGAAAAGGAAGAATCAATGGCTTCTCTTTGAATTTGGAGTTAGATGTTGGATTTGCAAATGAACTAGGGCTTGGAGTTTTAATTTCTCATTCCTCTCTCCATTTTTGATGAAGCTTGAGTGTTAGGAAATGGAAGTAAAGTTATGAAGGAAAGAGAGGGTTGAGCTAGAGTTAATAGTTTAGGCTAATGGGCTAAACCAAACCCAAAGCCCAAAGTGAAAAAGTGGCAAAATTACACTAACTCCAAATATATCAAAGTTTATACTCAAAAAGATCGTAAATGGCGTTTTGGATCCAATGGAAGTGGTCCCGAGTCCTAATTCGACCGTATGCAAAAAGTAACTTTTCGGACTAAAATCCGACTAACGATAAACTATTAAAATAAAATATTTAAACATTCAATCTTGAAATATGCGGGTTGTTACACACACGATTTATAGTGGTTCGATGTTGTAGCCTATGTCCACTTTGAAGAGTTGTTGTTTTATTGATTTTCACTTGCTGGTTACAAGATTATATGTAATAATAATCGAGTTACAAGGGAGTTCTACAGAGTAACGGCATAGAAGAACCAAAAAGATCCCCTTTTCTTAAGCTCTTGGACAGCTATTTATAGGTGCAGGCTGCAAATATCTCGCCTAGATCTCGTAAGACTCCGTCTCTCACATGGGTGGGACTACATGATCGATCCCCTGACACTTCGACTCGATCCATGATGAATACGTACCAAATCCGTATCAATCCATCATTACTCTTATTGGTTTGGTATCGACCAAGGACATTCTTGAGGTTGAGTGCAAGCTCCTGTTAAAATTTGGTGGCATTTGGACTTGTAGATTGTGAGGTATGATCGTTGCAAGTTTGGATTTGCACGACATTGTCGAGCTCGTATCGATGCCGTTCGTATCGGTATCTTCGTATCCATGCTAACACATGTAGACAGGATAACGTGGCACTATTCTCTAGGATCGACCGTCTTTTTATGTCGAGTAACCAAGTCCACCTCTCTTTTAGGCTTCATTCGTATCCATTGGTGTTACCTCGTTCGCATCCATCTAGCTTGCATCGTTTCATATTGATTGTTTGGAGGCATCTTCGATCCATACCAATAGACCATTTCGTATCGATCAATGCTGGCGCACGTATTATGTATCGATCTTTTTAGTGGTGCATTTCATATTGATATTTGGGGTCGGTTTCGTATCCATGCTTACATGTCGCTTCGCATCGATCAATGTTGGCACATGTTGTTCATATCGATCATTTTTAGGTGGATTTCGTATCGATCTGTGGCCAATCGATAAGAAAGGTTCAAGGCAGTCGATTGATACGAATTGGATGCACGAGTAATTACCGATGGATATGAATGAGGCTGTCTTAGATGGATACGAAGTAGAGGTGTTTAATGGATACGAAAACGAGTGGCATCTAATGGATACGAATGGGAATGGATTTAACGGATACGAGCTAGGGCCTTCCCTCTTGGTTTTGATCGATTCATTGCTCTAACTCAAAGAAGCCACCTCCTTGACCTGAAGTAATCTTGCTACTGACTTAGACCAAGTGCTGTAGCAACTCGAAGTAGCTTATAAATTTGCTAATCCATCTAAGACTCGAACAAACCCTTCTCTAACCCAAAGCAACATGCCTAAAGACCCGAAGTAAACCCAGGATGACCCAAAGCAAACTCGAAGCAACTTGAAGTGACTCAATATTTGTTGAAACCATATTTCAAACGTCTTGTGCTATTTGTTTATCGACTATGCTTTGTCTTGTGTAGTTGATTGGGTTAAATCCGCTAATGTATTGCCTTGCCAAAAGGCGAGTTAACACTTTGCCCCTAAAACATGCCTTACGATAGGAAGGTGTGTTATGTAGTGCCATAAGCTGGATGTTTATATCCTGTAATGACCTGTAAAATGATTGATATTCTTATATGATTATGAATAGCGATTGTTCGAGATCGTACACCATTTGGGACAGTATCTGACTGCTCGAGGTCATATTCCGTTCATGGCGAATTATGACCGTTCAATGTCGGGTGCCATTTGAGGCGAATTGTGACCATTCGTGGTCGGGTGTCGTTCGAGGCGAGATGTGGCCATTCACGGTCGGGTTCCTTTCGAGGCGCGTCGTGATCGTTCGCGATCCCGTACATGTGTAATTGACATAGCCATTATGGAATTACAATTACCAAATATATATTCAAAATGAGTCTTACAAATAAAATGTCCAACCCAATCAAATCCAGTGCAAAAAATAAAAAACAAAATAAAAACAGAGACATCAAAGTGCGGACACCAATACTGATGTGGTTAGTAGTCGTCTTAGACCACGCTTGAGGACCGTTCGTGATCATGTACATGTGTAAGCGACTTAACCATACAAGTGTGAATTTTGTCACTTATTCGTCGTTATTTTAATCAGTTGAGGACAAGCTGATGCCTTGATCTTGAGCGTCCCAAGTTGACGCAGATAGTGGTCATTTTTGCTCCACCGTTGCCGCTCGCCTCCTCATGTACTATAACAGCATGCCGTTTCGGATATGGCCATCTATCTCATCCCCGAAGTGTCTGCAGTCATTAGTACTATGGCCGCTTAGCTCATGGAATAGGCAATACTTATCTGATTTCCTCTCATTGTTGGTCGGATCGCTTCTCATCGACCTTTGATAAAGAACCTGCCCCCTAGTGTCTTAGTAGATTTATTCCAAAGTCTCGTTCAGCTCTGAATAAGAGGTGAATATTGGCTCCTTTCGCGGCCGCTTTAACTCATCCCCACTATTGTCTGCTTTCTATTTCCCTTTATCCTTACCTAAATCCTTTCTGGGCGGATCTCCGCTTTTGACTGCATAAACTTCAACTCCCTCTCCTTCCTCTCTTTCTCAGCATTTGCATCGTCTTGTCATAGAAACCTTTCTGCTTCGTGGTACAATTCTCCAAGATCAATGGGTGGATTCCTTTTCAACGAGTTCTTGAATTCTATGCGATCAGTTACGCTAGATACAACTGCCATCAAAACCATGGATAGATCTGGTCGATCCACTGATGTTTCCCCTGCATTGAATCGTATCAGAAAACTCCTCAAAGATTCCTCGGTTGTTTGTTTTAGTGTTGTCAAACTCATCACATTCTTCGGAGTCGAAATGTGAACTCTGAACTGCCTCATTAACTTCTCAGTCAACTCAGTCCATGTTCCAATAGAATCGCCCGCCAATTTCCTAAACCATATTGCTATGCCTGTCAAATACAATGGGAAACACCGGGCCATGACCTCCTCCAATGCCCCTAGTATCTCCATATGCCTCACATACCTCGTTAGATGAACAACAGGATCGGTCCTCACATCATACGTCTCCAGTATTGGCAGCTTGAATTCCGGTGGATTCATAGCCTGCCTAATTGCAGGAGCAAAAGGGATCCGATTCACATCTTCTAGATCTTTATTCACTAGTCCGCGTCTCATGGATTGCCTGGCCATCTCCGACAATCTGTCACTATCGCCAAGCTGTAGTCCTTGTCCATTACCTCTTATCTACCCCCTAAGTTCATGAGGAAATCTTGGAATCTGCTTTCCCAGACGAGCATCCATTCCTTTATCAACACCGTGTTGCTTAGCTCCTCGTGGTACTCTACTCGAGATTGGATCAACATGCTCCGGGTGAGTGCCCCTAGCTCGGGTGTTGCACCTGATGGTCCTTCTCTATTCTGAATTCTAGTCACTCCATGCTCCCGATCCCTATCTCTAGCATCTCTTGTAGTTACGTTTCCTTAATTCTGTACTCCAACTTGTCCAACTTGTCGAAGTAGGTTCAACATCATCTCCTCCTATCTTTTCAACATCCCTTCCTGCATAGCTTCCGTCATCATCTCTATCTCATCCCTTGTGATGAAAACCGAGGTCTGATTTGCTCCGGAGGAAGCCTCCTGACTCCCTTCGTATTGGCTCCTTTCAGTCCTTTGTCTTCTTATCGAATGCCTTGCCATAGCTTTTCGAATCTAAGCCCTTAAGCTTTTAGATCCAAAATCCAAGTTGTAAAATACCTGAATAATAACATCTTAATGAAAGCACCAAAATGTTTGCGACAAAATTGGTCAAAAGCACCCAATTGTCAAAGAAAAGAATCTGTCTACAATCACCAATCACATATAGCAAGTATGTAGAGAATATAAATGTGAAGAACACTCATAATTTAAAAGGACAATAGTTGAAACACATGATTTATAGTGGTTCGGCGTTGTAGCATACGTCCACATTGAAGAGTTGTTGTTTTATTGATTATCACTTGCTAGTTACAAGAGTAGAGATAATAATAATCGAGTTACAATGGAGTTTCTACAGAGTAATGGCATAGAAGAACTAAAAAGATCCCCTTTTCTGAAGCTCTTGGACTGCTATTTATAGGTGTAAGCTGCAAATATCTTGCCCAGATCTTGGAAGACTCCTTCTCTCACGTCGGTGGGCCTACGTGAACGATCCCTTGGCAATTTGACCCAATCTATCATCGATAAGTGCCAAATTCGTATCGATCCAAAATTGCTCCTTTTGGGTTTAGATCTATCATGGACATTCTTGAGGTTTTTTGCAAGTTCTTGTGAATATTTGGTGGCATTTGGACTTGTAGATTGTGATATATGAACGATGCAAGTTTGGATTTGCAAGGCATTGCCGAGCTTGTATCGATGCCATTTGTATCAGTATCTTCGTATCCATGCTAGCACGTGTTGACCGAAAAACGTGGCACTATCTTCTAGGATCGACCCTGTTTATATACCGAGTAACTGAGTCCACCTATTTTCTTGGCTTCATTCGTATCTATTGGTGTTACCTCCTTCGCATCCATCTAGTGTGCATCATTTTGTATCTGTTGTCTGGAAGCATCGTCGTATCCGTACCCATAGACTATTTCACATCAATCAATGCTGGCACATGTATTTCATATCAATCTTTTTAGTGGTGGATTTCGTATCGATATTTGGGGACGTTTTCGTATCCATGCTTACATGTCGCTTTGTATCGGTAAAAGTTGGCACATGTTTTTCGTATTAATCATTTGGAGGTGGATTTCATATCGATTTATGGGCGATCGATATGAAAGGTTCAAGGCAGTCGATCGATACCAACTGGACGCACGAGTAATTTCTTATGGATACGAAGAAGGCTGTTTTGGATGGATACACAACATAGGTGTTTGATGGATATGAAAAGGAGTGGCATCTAATGGATACGAATGGGAATGGATTTAATGGATATGAACCAGGGCTTTCCCTTTCGATTTTGATCGATTCATTGCTCTGACTCGAAGCAGCTGCATCCTTAACCCGAAGTAACCTTGCTACTGACTCAAAGCAAGTGCTATGGTGACTCAAAGCAGCTTGTAAATGTGCTAATCCATCGAAGACTCGAAGTAGACCCTTCTCTGGCCTGAAGCTGCATGCCTAAGAACCCGAAGTAAACGCTGGGATGAGCCAAAGCAAACTCCAAACAACTTGATGCGATTCAATCTTTGTTGGAAAAATATTTCAAACGTCTTGTGTTGTTTGTTTGTCGACTATGTTGTGTCTTGTGTAGTTGATTGGGTTAAATCCCTGATGTATTGCCTTGCCAAAAGGCGAATTTATAGCAATAATAAGAGACAAGAAATCCATATCTAGAAATAATAAAAGAAGACCAAAAATCCGTACCTAGCAATAATTGAACAAGACTAGTTATCCGCATTTAACAATAATAATAAAAGACCAAAAATCTATATTTGGAAATAATAGAAGAAGCCTAGAAACCTTTATCTGATAATGATATTAGAGGGCAAAAATTTCATATATGGAAATAGTAAAAGAAGACCAGAAATCCTTATCTGGTAATAATCGAAGACCGGAAATACTTATTTGGTAATAATTGTAGAAGGCAAGAAATCCTTATCTAGCAATAAGAATAGAAGATAAACCCATGTCTGGCAATAATAATAGAAGACCAGAATTCCTTATCTGGTAGTATGGATAGAAGATCGGAAATCCTTATCAGGAAATAATAGAAGAAGTCCAAAACCCTTGTCTGCCGATGATAATAGAAGACTAGAAACCATTATCCGGCAATGGTAATAGAATACCATGTTATCCCGCCTTTTGGCAAGGCCGTGACACTATGAATTTGACTAGAGATAAAGGACGTCTATCCCGGAGATCGATTATACACAGGTACACTACTGATACAAGTAAATTCTGCCCAAGTACGGATTGAGCTATAATCGATATGACATGAAATAAAGCTACGAAAGCCAACATTCCAAATTTCGAGTCAATCGGAGTTTGTATACTCGAGATATTGGACGATCAAAATCAAGGGTGACATCTACAATTCGTATCCATCTAAGAAAACACCATATTCATATCCATCAAAGTCAAGGAGGTGAAAGCTAGTTCATATCCATGAGTACACTGCATTTGCGTCCATCCTTTCAGAAGGCCTCCTTCGTATCCCCAAGCGGCCATTAGTTCATATCCCCCAAATGGGCAGCGCTCCGTATCCATCAAGCTCGCCCTACTTCGTATCCATCATGGCAGCAACCAGTTTGTATCCATGGAGGAAACACTACATTCATATCTAATCCCCAAAAGAGATGTAGTTCGTATCCATCGAACACCACATTCCTTCGTATCCATCGAACCAGAGCTGTTTCGTATCCATCAAGTTAAAACACTTCGTGTCTATCAACAATCGGCATCTCTTATCGGTCCCTTAATACACTTTGCGTATCGGTCTTCACCAACAAGATTCGTATGGATCATTACTGATCGATACGAGAGAGGCCATACATTATCGATACGAGGTCGAACACTTTATAATCGATATGAAGTGACTACCAACAATCGATGTGAAATGGAGGAAGATAGATGGATACAAATGAAGTCGCACCAGCGGATACAAGTAAAGCCTAAAAGAGAGGAAGACGCGATCCCTCGGCATGTCATATGAATCTAGCGTAGAATATAACACTCCATCACCTGATCGACACGTGCAAATCACCGATATGAAAAAGAGCGATACGAATCGTATCGATATGAAATCGGCAGCACACTGAAAATCAAAACTTGCATCGATTATGTGTCAGAATCTACAAGACCAATTACCACGAAATTTTCACCGGAGCTTGCGTACAACCTCAAGAATGTACCTGAAAAATCTCATCCATAAAGGACCAATTGTGGATCGATAAGAACTCAATTCATATCGCTCCCAGATCAAATCGAAATCACCTGAACTCGAACCCGTGGGCCCACCCATGTGAGAGAAGAAGTTTTTCAAGATTTGGGTGAGATATTTGTTGCCTACAATTATAAATAGCAACCTTGGACCTATAGAAAATGGTCTTTTGTCTTCACAATGCCGATATTCTGCCGAATTCATCACTACACTTCAATTGTATTGTTGTAATCTATTGTATTCAACGAATGAAATTTAATAAACGTCGATCATTTCATAGTGGACGTAAGCAATCCACCGAAGCACTCTAAATTCGTGTGTTTCTGTGTATTTTCTTATCTGCTGATTGGTTTGTTTATTAGATCTACCTCATTTTACATTTAATTTCTTCATTTTATCGATTCAAACACATCCGAAGAGTGTTGTGCCTAATTTTGGTACAAATACTTTGGTGCTTTCACTGAGAGAACCCAGTTTTTCACCTGCCCATTGGATCTACTACCAATATCTGATTGCAAGAATCTAAGGAGAAGATCTAGATTTCTAGCCTAGAAGTCCTTCCATCCTATTCAGATTTGTACCAAGTCTGGAAGAGAGCTTCGCTACCCACCATGATCAACACTAAGGCTACTTCAACAGCTGCAGATCCAGAAGGATGGGAAAGACAGAACCTCATACAACTTCCTCATACTACCAAAACACTGATGGACCTTTAGATCTGCAAGGCCATGTCACCAGGGAAGAGTTCGAACTGCTAATGCAAGAGCTGACTCAAAGCCACAAGCAGCTTACTCGGCAGTTCCATGCCAACGTGGAGTTGACTAACGAACTGAACCATGAAAGACGAAGGAGATCCAGAAGGCATCAAGCTTCCTATTCATCCACTGAAAGTTCAGCCTCTTCTGACTACAATCACAAATTCATGCACCCACGGTTGGATGGAAGCTATACCCAAGCTACTGGACATCGACGCACATGGATTCTTGGGCAACCGAGAGTTGTCCTGCTGACCACCCACCAAACCGGACCCCGATCCTGAATAGGGTTTATCTTACTACTGACAACCGCGTTGCTACCGCTGTTATTGAATTGGGAGTTGACACTCAGATTTGAACGGATCCCAACCACCATCAACATGATTATGCTCCTGAGCCTTATGTTACTGAAGACTTAGAACTAAAGAGGACAGATATGGACCGTCGATCATGGCCGGTCCATCCTCACATTGTGGAACCCGACCAAATGTTGGCTCAACACGCGTATAATGTCTAAATGCCAGATATCGCGACAATGATCTGTCAGATGATCCGTGAAAGTCTGGGCCTTACTTTTGATGACTGGGGAATCTTCCGAAGTCGTACCCCTTTCACCAATGATATCCTCTATGCTGAATTGCCTCGGTGATTCAAAATGCCAACTCTATCTTTTTACGAAGAGAGCTCTGACCCTCACCAACACATTTTAATGTTTGAATGTTTAATGAATGTCGCAAGTGCTGATAATGTGGTAAAGTGCCGAAGTTTCCCAATTTCCCTAGAGGGCATCACGACTATGTGGTTTGCACGCTTACCACACCGATCTATCTCATGTTTTGATTAGTTGGCCCAAAAGTTTGTTGAACAGTTCCACATGCATGTCAGAAGGCCCAGAGATGTTAATACGTTGTCCATGTCACTCAAGCCCATTGAGAAACACTCAAACGTTATCTAGAGAGGATTCATGCTACATGCGCCGAGATTAGTAATCCTAATGAAAACTCAATTCTGATGGCCTAATTAAGGGGATGGATCCGGATTCTGAGTTTGGCAACTGTTTGGCCGAAAAACCTCCTGCGTAATTGGACCATTTCTATTCTATGGCAGCTTGGTTCTTGAGAAGAGAGGATGCAAAACAGTCTAGGAAAAAGGATGACGTAAGGCCCGATATGGAAGGAATCCAAAGCAATGTCGCTGTAAAACAAACCGGAGAGAGTTCTGGAGAGGTACAGTTAAACATTTAGAATAAAAAAAACAACAGGAAAGCGATGGAAATCAGGACAGGAAATGGGACCAGAATCGCGGGCCGAGACGTAGAGCACCTATGTTTGATAATTATACCACTTTAAATACGTCTCTGGAAAATGTGTACTTGCAGACCTGCAATACTGTTCAATATAAGAAACCCACTCTGAAACAATCATCAGAAAAATAGATTCAAGCAGGGAAGTTTTGTAGGTTTCATGATAGTTATGGCCATAATACGAACGAGTGTCATCATTAACAGGATATTATCGAGAAGTTGATACGAGGTGCGGGCCCATTGAATCAAAACCAAATACCGAGTCAGGCTAGACAGTAGGAACCCGCTCGTACCGACGGGTGGTTGGTGATTAATAATGTCAGTGGTCGTCCTGATCTAGCAGATCGGAGCTGGAGGGAAATGGTGTCATATGCCAACTCTATTAGGCGTGCGAGCTTCGAATGTTGTAGTAATTTGGAAGACGGGGCTCCGACCAAATAACAGAAAAGGATGACAGACGACATCATATTTCAAAATAGGGATGCTAACAGAGTCAAAGCCCCAACCATTTATCCACTTGTCATTTCAGCACAAACAGTTCCTGCTTGGATGAAGAGGATCTTAGTGGACAATGGTAGTTCAATGAACATTCTGTTTGCATGAGCTTATGATCAGATGACGATGGAAGCGAAAGATTTGAAGCCTTGTTAGTCTCGTATTCACGGCTTCAATGAATGTGCGACTATACTCACTGGGATGGTGGAGCTACCAGTGGGATTGTGAGTTGGAGAATGTCGGGGAGTCCGGATACTACAGTTTATTGTATTGGACATAGACTCACCGTACAACGTTTTCTTGGGCCAACCGGCCCTAGCTGAGTTCAGGGCTGCTATTGCCCCCTGGTGTCTAACTTTGAAATTCCCTACCGAAAATGGAGTTGGAGTCGTTCAGGGAGACCAGGCTGCTGGATGAGCCTGTTATGTTGCTGAGTTGTAGGAAGCACGGTGAAAAGAAAAAGGAAAGGGCGTAGAGGAATGTCTCTATGTCCACTTTGAGAATAATTGACAGTCAATGCCTGGGCAAAGGCCTGGGCACCACAACCAATTCCTATAAGGTCTTGACCCGAGAGATACCGAAAGCGAAGACGAAGTAAAGACCGTCAGGCTTCTCCTGTAGAATTGATGACCGATGTTCCAATCGGTAACGATGATGATTCTAGATTGCTAAAGATTGGATCTCAGCTAAGCCAATAGATGTAAGAGGAATTGGTTGAATTTCTCTGGGAAAAACTCGATGTGTTTACCTAGATGCACTCCAACAAGTGTGGGATCTTGTCAGACATCGCTAGCCACACATTGAGTATTGACCCGCAACATGTCCCGATCATGCAAAAAAGGCGTGGTATGGATCCAGAGAGTTCTGCCGCCCTTAAGGAAGAGGTAGATAAACTTAGGTCGAACGGGTTTATCCAAGATGTATTATACCTAGAACGGGTGTCCAATCACTACCTGTTAGGAAACCTAATGGGAAATGGAGATAATGTGTTGAATACTCAGACTTAAATAAAGCTTGCCCTATAGATAGTTATCCACTTCCCCAAATTGATCAGCTTGTAGATTCAATGGCTGGACATGAAATCTTATCCTTCATGGATGCGTATTCCGGCTACACCAGATACTTATGCACTTGCCCGATCAAGCGCATACCAACTTCATCACCGATCTAGGACTTTATTTCTACAAAGTCATGCATTTTGGACTCAAAAATACTAGAGTAACTACCAAGGGTTAGTTAATCGAATGTTCGCTAACCAGATCTGAAACAATGGAGGTATACGTGGACGACATGCTTGCGAAATTGCGATTCTCCACTGATCATATTAGAGACCTGAAAATGATGATCAACATCCTCCGAGAGTACAGAATGAAACTCAACCCATTGAAGTATCATTTTGGGGTCGCATCTTGAAAATTCCTTGGATTCTTTGTCAATGCTCAAGGAATTGATGCCAATCCCGAGAAGATCTGGGCATTTAGAAATCTTGAGACTCTAAGGACTATAAAGCAAGTTCAGAGCATCAATGGGAAAGTGGCAGCACTGAGCAGGTTCATTTCAAAACTCACCGACAAATGCATTCCCTTCTTCGATCTGATCAGAAAAGGGAAACAAAACATTGAATGGAATATGGAATATGAGGGTACATTCCGAGTACTGGTTCAACACCTGTCCACACTACCCATTCTGTCAAAACCCATTGATCTCGAGAGATTGTACATCTACTTGGTGGTGCCAGGAGACATAATCAGTGCTGCCTTAATTTGGGAAGAGGACCGGATACAATGGCTAGTCTATTACGTTAGCAAACAACTGACCAGAGCAGAGAGGAATTACCCGAAGTTGGAATAGTTGGCTTATTGTCTTATCATTGCCTTAAGAAAGCTTCGTCCGTATTTTTAGGCTCATCCCATCATTATATACACCGACCAGCCATTATGATGGGTCCTTACGTGGCCTGAGATGTCTGGTAGGTAACTCAAGTGGAATATCGAGCTGAGTCAGTTCGACATCACTTACACACCAAGGCGAGCTATTCCGGCGTAAGTGCTAGCAGACTTCATCGCTGAATTTACTATCCTAGAGGACTTGCCTAAAACCAGTGAATCTCCCAAATATTTCCGGAAGCTACATACTAATGGTGCATCAAATGACCGTAGCTCAGACGCTATGGTTGTACTTGAAACTCTTGAAGGTCGATGTATATGCTATGCCTTAAAATTTGATTTCCATGCAACCAACAACGAGGCCGAATATGAAGCCCCGCTCGCCGGATTAAGGCTTGCTAGAGATTTAAGCATTGTTAGTGTGGAGATTACTACGATTCACAATTGGTCCTGTGCCAAGTTCGGGCGGAGTACCAAGCTCAAGACCGAAGACTGGCCACTTATTTCGCTCGGGTCCAGGAAATACTAAATCAGTTCGACTACTACACCATCTACTATATATCTCGAGAACACGATCAGAAAGCCGATTCCTTGGCAAAGTTAGCCAGTACTAGTGAGGCACAGCAAATGGGACTCGTTCCCATGGATGTATTATCTTCCTCGAGCATTGAGCAGGTGGAGACAGATTGGTTATTTGAAGTCATTCCCGATAAGGAGTCATGGATGACTCCGTTTAAAAGCTATCTCGAGCATGGGACCTTGCCAGAACACAGGAATGAAAAAAGGCAAGTTCTTTGAAAGGCCTCGCAGATTACCATTCAGAATGAAGCCTTGTATAAAAGAGGATACTCTATCCCTTTGCTCCAGCGTATTTCCCACAGTGAAGTCAAACGAGTATTGCATGATGTACACGAAGGAGAATGTGGCAATCACATCGGAGGGCAAGCTCTTACCAAGAAAGTGCTCCAGTATGGATACTATTACCCGATTGTAAATCGCAATGCATCGAATTACACCGTGAATGTAATAGATGTTAGAAACATGCTTTGGATTCTAAGAGCCCCGCCTACCGAAATAACTCAAATGGTCTGTCCTTAGCCGTTCGCATTATGTGGCATCGACATTATTGATTCTCAACCTCTAGGTAAAGGTGGTGTGAAGTACGTCATCGTTGCAGTTGATTACTTTACTAAATGGAAGGAAGCTGAGTCCCTTACCACTATCATAGTGAAGAAAGTGATCAACTTTGTTGTACGTAAAGTTATCTGTCAATTTGGTCTCCTCAATAACATCATCACTGACAACGGAACCCAATTGGACAGTGTTGAATTTAATATTTCGATCAATGGTTCCGCATCTAGATGAAGTTCTCTGTAGTTTCCCTCAAGCGAATGAGCTGGTTGAAGCTGTTAATAAAGTTATAAATTCCATTCTTAAGAAACAACTGGAAAAGGCCGAGGGCAAATGGGCTGATGAACTTCCTATGGCCTTATGGGCTTATCGAACAACCCACAAGTCCGTGACCGGCCACACTCAATTTTCTCTTTCCTACGGTTTAGAAGTCGTTATTCCGGTCGAGATTAAAGTACCTTCTCATCATGTGACATATTATGATCTGAAGACAAATGTTATATTACTTGCCAAATCTCTGGACTTATTGGATGAGAAGCGGGAAGAGGCTGATTTGAGAGCAGCCGAGTACCAAAGTCGAGTCACCCGTTTGTACAATGCCAAGGTCGGACCTTGAACCTTTGAACTTAGTGATCTCATCCTTAAGAAAACTTACACGGTCCCTTCGCATATGAAGCCAACGTGGGATGGGTCGTATGTTATTGAATGAAGACTTAGAGACGACACCTTTAAATTATCGACCGTTGATGGTCTCACTTTGCCGAGAGCCTGGAACAGCGAGAGTCTTCAATGCTACTACACACAATAGGCTTTATTTATTCATTCAGTATGCGTTTTCATTTGCAATTTGTTTATGCATTTCGAAATTTTAGTTTGTAATAAGGAAACCGACTTTGCCATATGTTCTTATTTCAACAATAAAATGCAATCTCTTCGAGCCAGAGCAATGATTTTCAAAATGCATCATACAACCATCACAATGCACAGAGAGATTAGTTCCACCCTAAGATGGAATTTATTCAAATAAAGAGGGACTATTATACGACATGTCACTCGCTAAGTGAAACCCAGCTTAGAGGCAAGCTACCAAACTGAAGCCAAAAAAGGATTGATACAGGACAATCCTCTAACTAAGTCCAGGTTCCCATAGTGCGAACTGGAGTATAAAATTACAAATGCGTGTTCAAAGGAAGTAGTTCCATCCACCTAACAACTTCGTCCGTATTTAAACCAACATCGAGGAGGATGGTTCTGTTCATCTAACGACCTTGCTTGTTAAATCAGGGTAGATGTGATCCGACCATCCACAATGCTGATACATCTACCATTCTCGGAGTGCGAACGAAATTCTAAAACTCACAACAAATATGATCAACTGCCTGTTAACTAACTCCAGATTCCCAAAGTGTGAACTGGAGTATCAACATCAAAATGGGTGTAACCAGCCACCCAACTAACAACTCCAAATTCCCGAAGTGTAAACTGGAGTATAAATACAAACCGGGTGTGAAACGACCACCCATGACACAACTCTTAGTCCTTAGAGAGTGGGCCGGAGTATAAACGTAAATTGGGTGTGACTGACCACCCATAAATCAATCTAAGTGCCCAGAGTGAGGACGAAATTCTAAATATCAAATGGGTGTGACTGACACCAGTAAAATAACTCAAGTCCCCGAAGCGCGGACATATCTCCAAACCTTAAGCGGGCCCGACCGACCACCGACGTAAAAGTACATTACCCAAAGTGTGGATATGGTCACCAATAGATGAGCGAGTGTCATTCAACCACCTGAAATCGTCTTGTTTCAGCCTTGTTTCAACAGAGTTAAGCTTGATTTATTAAAGACAAAAGGCGAATGCCAACCAATCTTTTAAATTTATCCTCGGGATTGGGGACAAAACATAAGTACCAACCACTGATCGAGACAATGTGGTGTCGACACTTGACTTAACGTTCAGTCATGAACCGAGGGCATGGTTTCAGGACTTAACAACTGAACTAAGACAAAATGGAATTTTATTTCAACTATTCTTTAAAAAGGAAGGATAAGTACAAAAGTATCCTACGTAATCCCACTAGCAAGGGTCGAACCTGTATCTATACATGGCCTATAAGAAAAGAAAAGAAATTCCTATCTGCCTACTAAAAATGAGGCAAGAAGGCATGTTTATTCTCTCATCTTCTTCCTCTTCTTCTTCGGCGTAGACCCGCTAGAACCACAGCTCAGATGTTTCTTCGAGCCTTCACTTTTTAGTGGTAGATCTCTGACCGAGGGAATTATGGTAACCTTTTCCTCCAAACTCACTTGAATAGGAATACTTTTTAAAGGTGGAGTCGGAGGAATAGGATCGATGTTAGAAGACGAGGGAGGCACACCGGTTTCGACCATAGTACCATCGGGAGAAATCATTCGTAGTGGAGCTGGACCAGGAAGGTGTTTCCATTTCGGTGTTAATCTCGGCTATTATCACCTCTTCATGGATTATTTGGGTGCCCCCGAGAATGCTAGCAGTTAGACCCGAGGAGCTAATCACTGGTACGCTTCCATCCATGACAAATAGCAGATCAGCAAAAGAGTCGCTTTGATGACCAGTAAGTTACTCCATCATCTATTCATCGAAAGTAAAAGTACTCCCTTATGCTCCATCAGTTGGTGAAGTGGCCACTGTGGTGGTCGCTTTTGATATGAGGACCTCCTGCTTGTGATGCGCCTCTTGGGTTGCAAGGGGCACAGCCGATGCAGCTCCTATCGCTGAATAGAGACAAAGAAAAGATTGTTAGTGATTACTTCAAGCAACACGCCCGACTTTGAATAAGCGCAAGAAATGTTCAGAATACATTCCACATAATGACTTGCAGGAGAAGCCGGAACAGCATCAGTGACATGCTGACGAGATAGAGACAACTGCGGTTGATCAAGATTGTATGCGAGCACAGATTGAGGATTAACCGTAGAAGCAGATTCGGGCAGGGTTAGCATAAGAATTCCAGAGCCCGCATCATGGTGCTCAATGCTAGAACCCTCTCCAGCCTCCAGATGCTGAGTACCAAGCCTCACTTTCACAAATGTAATAGCGATGCCGTGGAGATATCTTGTCTCATCCTCACTCAACACCCGATTCTCCAATTAAATTCATCGTTAGATTTGGCTTGATACTATGCTTTTTCATCTTCCACCAAGTGGCACCAAGCATTGTATAAGTGTGATGGATTGTTTTCTAGCCAGGTTGGACTTCGATTCTTCAGAACATTGGCGTTGTACGTATTATGAAGATCTTCTATTTCATCCTCCAACATGGTCTCCACCGCTTTCACTTCATTCTCAACCCTGGCTTCAGCTTCCTGAACTATGAGCGTTACTGCATCCCTTTCATCCCTAAACACCACATCCTATTCACAGGCTTCTTGGACGGCTATGTTTGCATCGTCTTTCTCTCTAACGACTTTGGCAAGTTTGGCTTTAAGCTCCTCAAGCTCATTAAGCACCCGTCTCTTTTGGCCATGACCGTGGTGGTCCGATGCCTAATCTCCTCAACCAAGGCTGTGTGTGTTCTCCTCATTTCTTCCATCCTACGAGCTGCCTCATCAGCTCTTTTATTAGCCTCTATCTCTAAATTTCTCACGGACTCGTTCTCATTGTTAAGCACTTGATTATGCGATTCATTTGAGCGAGATCAGTCCCTAAATTTTCGATTGTCTTCGCCGCTCAAAGGTCACCGCTAATACTTTGTCCTCGTTCTTCATCCATTCCCGGTATTGGCCATAAACAACATGAATGTAGTCGTGCATTGTTTGTTATGCCTCGATAGGAATTCTCTTTGAGAGCGAGGGAAAGATGAAACCATCAAAGCAGATATTTGGAAGATCTTTTTTCAGTTTAGCGATTCTAGCTGCTCCCTCCCTAATGGGCTCTGTGATGGCTTGCTCAATGACGACCGGAGTATCAGTTTCAATTCTCCGATGCTATGGGTCTGGCCTTGGTGCATGAGAAGGTAGTATTTGACCCGAAGGTTCCAGGGGTTGCTTACCAGAAACGGAGGGTTGTGTTAGACCTCCAGGTGGCTAAAGGCATGACTAGGGGCGACGCCTATACTCTCTTTCTCTCTCTGTCACTTTCCCTTTCGTAACACTCCCTCTCTTGACTAGAATAGACGCAATCCAAGTCTCTATCGGCATCTAGTCTGTGAGACTCATAATGTGAACTAGATGAATGGCGTGCAGAGTGAAGGCTACCATGTATAGATTCCTGCCTCGTCATCGTATCTATAAAATAAAAGAGAAACAGAGTTGGTAATGTCCAGAAATGGATAGCTTATGACTGGAAATTGTATAGTGCCGTAATGTGTATGTGTGCATGTGCAAACCCCCCGACCAACCGGTTATATCGGCCATACTCGAAGGAATTTACTCGCCTAGGTCTAAAGCGCTTTGAAGCCCTTCCAATACAATATCTTGTTGGAGCGACACATAGTCCGAAATATGAATGTCAACGAGTCTTTCGATGGGATTCTCCTTATGTGGGGTAGGAGATTTCGAAATTATAAAACCAATGACTGGCAAGGACATAGCCGCAGATTCAATCTTAAAGACTTGTGAAGCTTATGAGCAACCGCCTTGCCTTTCCAATTTCCCTCTGAATGTCGAGGATTATCTGAGGGCCCGACTATGGATTCGTCTTTGGTGAGCGTATCCTCTTCATCACCCTGCTTAGCTATTACAATCCTGGGTCCCCTATGCTTAGCCAGTCTTGCCGAAGCTTCCCTAAGAGATCCTTCGATCCCTATACTCTTGTCACTGTCAATTAGCCCAATGGCCCTCAAATTTTCATTTTTAAGCGCCGAGTCGATCTCTCTAATCTCACCAGGGACCTCTTGAAGAATTCGCACTATTTCCTTAAGGTGAGCACCATCGGGTCATGGAATCGCTGTTGTAAAGGAAAGAAAATGTTAGACTCAGCATCGATTACAACTATCCTATTAGTCGCCAGAGAAAATGCAACACTCACGTCTAACTAGCAACGGTCTAGCAAATACTGGCGGATGTCACACATAGAACCATTCAATTTTGAAATAGCTAAGTTTGGTCTAAGTTCCAATTACTATTTGATAGTTCCTGACAACCTCTAAGAATGTGAGATAAGGATTATCTCTCTGACTCTTTACATTGAACAAGAATCTAACTTCCTCTGGAGTTAGGTGCCAAAAAGGGTGCTTCATGAAGATGATGAACAAGATGTTCAGAAGAGCATGCCCATTCAGATGCAACTGTGATGATACAATCCCTAAGTAAGACAACACCTCTCGAATATACTGGTTGAATGATGGGAGCATCCTAGTTGTGCAGGAAAATCGATTCAAAGCAGTGTATCCTTCCGGAGGAGTGTGTGGCCTATCGTTCGAACCCGGCAGTGGGACATCTTCCAATGATAGCCCATGCCTCAAACAAATTCTCCCCAACATATCTTCAGAGACATTAGATGGTACATAATCTTATGGAGTCCTAATGAAGGTTTCTCCTGGTAGCTCGTTTGGACCTAGACTTATAACTTCGCCGCAATGACTGGCATCTCTATTATCGAAGGAGGTGGACCTTGAACCTCTTGTTTCTGTGAACTCCTAGGCTCCATACCTAATCAACTCATCAAAAACCATCGTCAGGTGGCAATAATCTCATGTTTCCCCCAGTGTGAAGTGCATGTATGTGTTGTGCAGTGCAGTGCTGTCAGTTACTTAAGAAAATTCTATGAAGATTAACAAAGTATTCGAACGATGAGACTTTAGAATTCAACCGGAGTGATCGTTATCGCTGACCATCGTAACCGTGCCATCCAAACTTTAGCCATCGATCCAAGTCTAGATTTATTGAATGTTGTCAAGTTACGGTTCTATCGACGAGCTTCGAAAGGCAGTCAAATATGCAGTGAAACAATTAAGTCCAGTTGTGCAATGCAGAAGCTCTTCGGAGTCAAATTTTCAAGTATGCGAGAAGTTTTTATCGATCAGGATTTAGACTTGGATCGATCACCTACAGAGCACTTCGTATATGTCATAAATGTCACTTCGTATCGGTCCTAAAACATCACTTCGTATCGATCAACTTATAGTACTTCATATCAATATAGAATCACTCACTTCGTACCGATCGAGGGATCATGAATTCGTATCGATCAAGGCATATTGATACGAATGCCATCGGTTATCAGTCAATTTGAATGACTGCGGTCTTATCGATACGAAACACACTATTTGTTTGATTCAAAGTTTCACTATGCGTCGGCACGATTTCGCTCTTCATTCCAGATCGATACGAGTGTTTCCTACATATTCGAGACTTCATCTTCTCCAAAGCTTTATAGAGACCACCTCCTCCCTTGACCTCATTCTGACCATCTTCGGCCTCCAATTCACCAGAATAGGTCACTGAAACAAATGAAATGGCAAGGAATCTTGAGCCTAATTGTTTTCAACACAAATTCATGATTTAATTACCTAGTTCTAACAATTGGTTTAGGGGATTGAAGGGTTGATGCAGTTTTAAAGCAAAGGCGGCCTTTTTTCTCTCTTATCCTGAGTGATACAAAGGCTACCAAAGAAAATAAACTAGGGAGAGAGTCTATCCATCTCCCAGTTATTACAATCGGCTGAAGCAGTCAATGACACAATCGGTACGAAAACCAATTTGTATCTGATGTTCAATTGAGGCAATTTCAACATCACCAATACGAATCAAATTTCGTGTCCATCCACTGCTTGTTTGAGATGAAGTAATTTGTATCCATCCAACGAGTGATACGAAGCACAGAGCCAAATCTTATTTGAACTGTTCGAGCCCGTTAGAAATGCATCGATACGAAGTGATGAGTTCATATCGACCAACATAGAGCCTGCGGAGATTCGTATCCATTGGTACAAAATGTCTTAGGAAGCCAACCAATTTGTGTCAGTCACCATCGATATGAAGATGACTTTTTAACTTTTCACATCGGCCCAGGAGAGTATCGATATGAAGAGATGCACTAAAACAACCAACAAACATTGCTATAACTCAAATTTCACATCGATTCAGGAGAGGACCGATAAGAAATTCGATACAAAAAGAAAAAATGACAACGACTTATAAACATGGAATAGTTAACGGGAGTTAGGTTAATACACAACTATGTGTGATGAATTAACATTAAATTTATTAAAATTCATAAGAATTGAATGCTCACCTGGTGGTAATTACAACGACGAACAATAGATTTCTAACACTCTACACTTAGTTACAACAATGCATCGTACAGTCATTGGCAGTCAATAATTCAATAATTATATTACTGGTGTAGGATCGATTTCACCCTAGAGGAGGGGTGAATTGGGAGATGCTATTAATTATAAAAATTATTGCGGAAGTTTATAAAATATTTTCAACACAGATATATCAAAATAGCAGTACAGATAGTAGCAGAAAAATAAATGCAGAAATAGAACGACACAGAATTTACCTAGCTTCGGCAAAACCCTGCCTACGTGCTGCCCCAAAGGTTTCTACTGGAAATTAAGCAGTCAAACGCTTACACACGTAAAATAGCGACACCCACTATCGACTAGCCTTAACCTTACGCTGAAAACCCTACCACAACTCAGCCACTGAGTTGCGAATTCTCAAACTACGCCACATAGTTTGTCCCCAAGTCACAAGACTAGTAATTACAATGTTTAAAAAAGGAAAATACAAATTTAAAAACAATTATAAAACAAAAACCCTAATTAAAAAATTATAAGCCTTATAATTATAACCCAACACAAAGGTAAATGCCGACCTAAATTTTTGTTAAGTGAAATATTATTCCCTTTATTTTTATCGGCCCGCTTCCTTGTGAAAAATGGTGGCTTCCTGTTGCTCTTTCTCATTCGTTCCTCTCTGATAAAAAATAGGGTTTTGGCAATTGAGGCAGCAATTGATTGTTGGTTGATTACAATGGCTATTGTACTACTTTGCTTCAACAATCGACCATTTTCTCGATTCTCATACGGCTGCTTCAATTCGATCGAGTTCGATTTAGACTTCGGTATGTAATTTATGCCCTTTTTCTTTACTCGTTAGTTTGTTTGAACTCGATGCATTTTCCGATGATGTTTTAGGGCTTATATAGGAATCGAATTACTTATTTTTCGTTCGTATATTTCATACGAGTTCGTCTATTAATTTTTTCTCGGCTGTATGATTTTGCTTGAACGTTGATGATGGTTTCTGACCTTTTCAATTTTGTATATTTGATTACTTGATTTACTTGATATTCACGGCTTTGAATTTTCCTTGCTCGATTCTTGACCACCACGTCTCTGACTTGTTCATCATATTCTTTGATCACGGCTTTGACTTTGCTATGACGATATTGATTCATTTCATCTCTATAGCATGTTGGAATTTGATTTGTTTGATTTCTACTTGCCGTCCCATGACTCCTGTACCATGATTTTTGAAATTGTTCAAATTTGCACCCTGGTTGTTTCAGATTGAAATTGGCCTTAACGTTGGTAATGATTTACTCGGTCCTTTTTTTGATGCTTGATGTTGTCTTTGTAACTTCGAACACTGTCACTACTTCCATGTTGCATTCTGTCTATGATGGAAACTGCACTATGACTGATTTGCTTTGTGTTTGAAATGCTTGGAGTCTTTGTACATTTACATAGTATTTGATTTGAGTTTCATTGATGTATATATTGTAGCTGTGTCATATTACTTTGAGGCAATTTTTATTGTTTAACTTGGTAGCCTCGAGCTCTGCCTTTACCGCATCTATATGTATGCCTCCGGTCTTTGATGTTGAGACCGTGCCACTGTTTCTTTTGTAGAATCGACTCATGTGTTCATGTTGTCTGTGCATCCATGTTGTCCAGTCTTGCATATTTGTTTCTTGTACAATCTGCTTGGTGTACATATTGTAGCTTGATTTCTTGCATATTGATATTGAGCCACCGTTTCACTGCTTTACGTACTTTGTCCATGCTATATTGCACTTTGATCAAAACTGCCACTTGATGCTCGCATCCCTGTGCTTAACGTTGTTTAGTCTGGTTTTCATTATGATGTTCTTTCATTGTTGTGATCTGATTTCATCTTGAATTGTGCGATCTTGAGTCTTGTACATGTATCATTCTCTTGACCCTTGTATATGTGACTTGTTTGCATTGTTCACTTGATTACTGAACTAGTTCTAGGTACATTGCATATTGAACTGGGTTGTAGCCTCGACTCTGTCCACTGTTGCATTATGTTGTACCTGTTTTGCTGCCTTCATGTGCATGGAGTCTTGTTGACATCACTGGTGCACTGACTTGAGTCTTCATTGCATTGAGTTTCACTGTATGGCTGTGTTCATTAGCTTGGTAGCAATCCTCATAGTATTTGTGAAATGCCGTGACTGTTCTACATTTCACTGTGCACTGCTATACCTATTGCTTTTGTTGTTCCTTCTATTCTTTGATCTCAATATTCATGCGTACTGATGTTGAGGCAGTGCGCACGTGTACTTGTACATTTTTGATTTTGAATTGCACCTGTGTTGAATCCAGCTTATAGCTCGAGTTTGACCTTGTGCTCATGTCGTGACTTTATTTGTATTGCACTTGAGTTGAACCCGGCTTTTAATTGGATTTGACCTTGTTCTCACCTGTCCCTGCAATTTTATCAAGTATATATCGATGTGCACGGCCTTATGGCATGTACAGTGATACATTGTGCATGTCACAAGCTATTCGTGTATGATGAATTCAAATTTAAATGATCACGAACAACCCAAATAACTGAGGCAAATATTATATTCAAATTCACATTTTATTTCATACTGCAAAAATATTCCTTTTCAATTTTACTACGTCAATATTTAACTTTGCAGATTGCTCAGATGCCGGATTCAATCTGGAATAAAGTTGTAGATAAATTACGAGTGAATGAGCAATATGTAGTGAGGTGTATTTGTAAACGATAAATTTTGATGTAATTGAATTTGTATTGTATTTGTATATATAGTGAGAGCTTGAATTTGTACTATTAAAAAATGGTAACAAATATTTGTTTGAATAAAATATCCATTTGAATTCAAATTCTGTGTTATTTATTTAATTCAGCAAATATATATTAATTATGTGAAAAATAAAATAGTACATTAACTAATACATTTAAATGAATATATATATATATATACGTTTATTATCATCAAACAAAAATCATATACTCGCATGTTCAACGATCTCCCCCTTTTGATGATAACAAATATATATTTAAGATTTTGAATTTGTTAAATGTATTTGATCATTCAATTTTCTTCCCCTATTTGAATTCTCCCTCTCTACACAAAGCTCCCCCTTCTTATATGCATGTAAATAAAAATATGCAAATAAGCCTAGATGCAAATAGAAAATCTTAACCTTTATTTGTCAAAATCTTAACTTTTCTCTCCCCCTTTTGTTATCAGTAAAAGAGTAATAGTTTTAGAAAAAATAGAAATAAAGTGATAGCTATTAATACAACATTAAAACTCAATCAAATATAAATATTAAATTTCAATAACAAATATAAAAAAAATCATAAATACTTTGTTAGGCGCATATTCCACTTTTAGAATGATGTGAATGATCCATCATATAAAACCATATAGTTGTGTCTATTTATGGTATTTTATTCTAGGAATTTGAATATCTACTAACCGTGCATAACCATTAGGACTTTTAAATGAGATTAGTAGTGTTCCATTTTTTTAAAAAATGAATTCAAGTATCTTCTAACCACGCATAACGTAAGGGCTTTTAAATGGGATTGCAACAACTTGTTTATTTAATTAATTAATTTTGATATGTGTTCCATACATGCATAACCATGAGGACTTTTAAATGAACATGGAAGCACATAACAAATTCCAAGTAACTTACCCATGCATAACCGTGAGGACTTTAAAATGAGAGTGAATACTTTAGTTTTTTTCTTATTTTTTAAAAAAAAATATAAAATGAAAAACGAATGATTCCTGTTTAAGTCACCACATATTGACATACTATAATGGATTTTGAGAGTGATGGTTGATAGAAATATGATAGAAATAGAAATGGTCATGGAATTTTTACCAACAAAAAGTTTTATAACTCTTGTTTAAATTCTAAAAATTTTTACTAATTATACCATCTCGAGTTATAATATATGATAAATATCAACACTCATCCCTTTTTCAAACACATTTACCCTTTCGATAATTAGTAGGGAGTCAAATTAGTCAATGTAATAATTTAAAATGAAATCCAAAAATAATTATAAAACCAAATTTTCCAAAATGACTAACCTGAAACAAGGTCAAAAATGATTTTCTAGAAGGTGTTTTATAAGAAAAATGCCTCCTAATTTGAAAATTATTTGAAATGAAAAATATGCAGATATTTTCTTTGAAAAACGATGCAGTTACTGAATGTCTCAACATAAATCACGTTCCACTAGTAATTTTTCTATCAACTAGATTACCAGTGTAATCTGCATCTGAATTTCTCTTTCACTCAAAATTATCGTTTGTTGAATGTTATAGACTAGACCGTGATGTTTCAACAAATTTCTTAAATTCTTTTTTTTAGCTTTTTAAATGAATATTCTTTTGAATTTTAATTGAAGCCGTGTAAATAGTCAAAAATGTGAACATAGAGTCAGCCATAAAATAATCAAATGTATTATCATCAACCAATAAAACATATTTTAAATCCAAACAAATATATATGATGTAGTTCAAAGACTCTAGAGATTTTTATAGTGTTCTTGGCATAAGAATATAATTGGCCAACAATTTTGAATAAGTCGGTATCAAAATCATCATTTATTTCATCATCACATTATTAGCTGATTTAATTCAGACTAAGGTGCAGATTATCACATTTAATATATCGTTCAAAATATACCATTGCCTGTTTTACCTTTACGATATTTTTTCGTTGTTGTCCATTGTGACTTTTCCACCTTCGTACTAGGCTAAGGAACTTTGCTTTGTTTTCCGTTGTGTTTCTGGAAGAGCCAGAATCCAGATAACACTGTTGTTGTTCCTTAGCCTGCCACCAGTCCTACACGATAGAAGATTTTTGTGACCTATTTGTTTTTATAGGTCCATGATCATTAGTGGCAGAATATTTTGAAAAATAATTTGTGGAGACCCAAAACTATTTGTATATGTTCCTTTTAGCACCCAGATTTGGTTAACTTTGAGAGATTTTATATTTGTGCCTTTTGGAACCCAAATTGGTATAGGTTTTACGTGTTTGGGTCTATACCAACAATTTTTTTGATTGTGTCCAAATTTTCTACAAATTGTGCATATTGAATTTACTTGATTAATCTCATTTCTAACATTTTTAGATTGATTATATGCAAGTACTTGTCTAACAGTATTAACAGTTTGTTTTCCTAACAGCATATTCAACGATTTTTCACTTTTTGAAAATTTATCTAAAGTCGTTGATAGTTGTTGGACTTGTGTTTTGAGAGATTCATTTTGGTTTAATAATTTTGTGCACTCTTTAATAGAATTTTCTTTTCTTGTATTTTCACTCTCTTTCAAAATCAGAATTTCATTTTCAAGAGATTTAATTTTGATTTCTGGTTTTTTAATCTCTTCTTCGAATGTTAGACACTTATCACACTTAGATCACTTGTTTTGATAGTTTTTAACTAATTGTTGAAGATGTTCATTTACTTCTATCAAACTATCTCTTTGAGATTCAATTTTTGCATATTTCTCCCTAAGTCATTCAAAACAGCCATTTACTTTGTGGAAATATACAAGTAGTTGTGAGTGAGTGAGTTTTGATACCTCGCTTGGCTCGTCATCATTGCTATCAGTTATATTACCTTGAAGGCACATATCTGCTTTATCGCTCTCACTGCTAGTACTCAGATTATCTTCATCACTATTATTCCACGTGGCTGAAAAATTTCTCCTTTTTGATTTCTTTTTAAAGTTGTGTCGATTTTGAGGACAATTGGGCTTGATGTGTCCGGGTTGATTGCACTTATGACTGATGATTTCTTGTTGTTCTGTGTTATATAGAACTTTGATTATTCTGCTTTTTAATTTTTGATTTAGAGATGGATTTCTGTATTTACGGTTCCACTTTTTTAATCTCTTTTTTACCATTTCCAACTCTACTGCTTCATCGTCGTCGTCGTCGTCATCTCTTTCAGTTGTTTCTTTAAGAGCTATTTTCAGTTGTTTCTTTAAGAGCTATTGATTTCTTTTGAGTATCTCCTCCGCCACGCTCTTCCTTGAATTTCATTTCTAGCTCATAAGTTGTGAGATTTCGATGAGTTCTTCAACTTTGATTTTTTCTAAATCTTTTGATTCTTGAATGGCAGTCACTTTTGCTTCAAAACTTCGTGGAAGGACTCTGAGGATTTTTGGGACTATTTCCAATTCTTTGTATGATTTTATGAGAGCTTTTGATTTGTATACGATGTTGGAAAGCCGTCCATACATCTCTTTAACATTTTCTTCCTTGGCTATTGTAAAATTCTCGTATTCGCTACCCAGCATGGCACGGCGAGATTCCTTGACTTGAGATGTTACTTCGTGAGTCACTTTTAGTGTGTGCCATATTTCCTGTGCAGTTAGACAATGTAAGACACGATTAAATTCAAACTGATCTAATGAACAAATAATCGAATTCATAGCTTTGGCATTAGTACTCTGTAAACTATTTTCTAGATCTGTCCATTGATCCTTCGGTTTATTTATTTCCTGATTATTTACAATCATAGTTGGTGCTCTATACCCTGTTTCAACAATATCCCAAGTGTCAATGGTTTTTAGAAAAATTTCCATCCAATTTTTTCGGTAAGCATATTCACCATTGAACATTGGTGGTCTAATTATGGGCCGACCCTCCACAAAAGCATTATTAAAAGAAGCCATTTTAAAAATTCAACTTTTTAAAACAAAAATTGGTTTTCAAAAAATCAAATTTTTTAAAATAAAAAATGGCTTTTGTACCTTGCTCTGATACCACCTGTAGGATCGATTTCACCCTAGAGGGAGGGTGAATAGGGTGATGTTATTAATTGTAAAAATTATTGTGGAAGTTTATAAAATATTTTCAACACAGATCTATCAAAATAGCAGCATAGATAATAGCAGAATAGTAAATGCAGATATAGAACGACACAGAATTTAACCAGCTTTGGCAAACCCTACCTACGTGCTGCCCCCAAGGTTTGTACTAGAAATTAAGCAGTCAGAAGCTTACATACGTAAACTCGCAACACCCGTTATCGACTAGCCTTAACTATACGCTCAAAACCCTGCCACAACTCAGCCATTGAGTTGCGAATTCTCAAACTACGCCATGTGTTTGTCCCCTAGTCACACGACTAGTAATTACGAAGTTTGAAAAAGAAATATACAAATTTAAAAACAATTATAAAAAAAACCCTAATTAAAGAATTACAAGTCCTATAATTGTAACCTAACCCAAAGGTAAAGGACGGTCCAAATTTTTGTTAAGTGAAATATTATTCCCTTTATTTTTATCGGCCGCTTCCTTGTGAAAAATGGTGGCTTCCTATTGCTCATACTCATTCATTCCTCTCTAATTAAAAATTAAGGTTTTGGCAATTGAGGCGCAGATTGATTGTTGGTTGATTATAATGGCTATTGTACTACTTTGCTTCGGTAATCGACGTTTCCTCGATTCTCAAATGGCTGCTTCAATTCGATCGAGTTCGATTTAGGCTTGGGTATGTAATTTATGCCTTTTTGCTTTACTCGTTTGTATGTTTGAACTCAATGCATTTTTCCAATGATGTTTTAGGGCTTATATAGGAATTGAATTCCTTATTTTTCATTTGTATATTTCATACGAGTTCGTCTATTGATTTTTTTTCTCGGCTGTACGATTTTGCTTTAACTTTGATGATGATTTCTGACCTTTTCAATTTCGTATATTTGATTACTTAATTTACTTGATAATCACGGCTTTGAATTTTCCTTGCTCGATTCTTGACCACCACGTCTCTGACTTGTTCATCATATTCTTTGATCATGGCTTTGACTTTGCTGTGACGATATTGATTCATTTCATCTCTGTAGCATGTTGGAATTTGACTTGTTTAATTTATGCTTGCCGTCCCATGATTGCTGTACCATGATTTTTGAAATTGTTCAAACTTGCACACTGATTGTTTCAGATTGAAATTGGCCTTGACTTTGATAATGATTTACTCTGGCCATTTTCTGATGCTTGATGTTGACCATTGTCTTTGTGACTTCGGCATTGTCACTACTTCCATGTTGCATTCTGTCTTTGATGGAAACTTACCGTGACTGATTTTCTTTGTGTTTGAAATGCTTGGAGCTTTTGTACATTTACATAGTATTTGACTTGAGTTTCATTGATGTTCATTGATGTATATGCTATAGCTATGTCATATTGCTTTGAGGCAATTTTAATTGTCTAACTTGGTAGCCTCGAGCTCTGCCTTTATCGCAACCATATGTATGCCTCCGGTCTTTGATGTTGAGACTATGCCATTGTTTCTTTTGTAGCATTGAATCATGTGTTCATGTTGTCTATGCATCCATTTTGTCCAGTCTTGCATATTTGTTTCATGTACAATCTGCTTGGTGTACATGTTGTAGCTTGATTTCTTGCATATTGATATTGAGCCACTGTTTCACCGTTTTATGTACTTTGTCCATGTTATACTGCTCTTTGATCAAAACTGCCACTTGATGCTTACATCCATGTGCTTAATGTTGTTTAGTCTGGTTTCCGTTGTGATGTTCATTTATTGTTGTGATCTGATTTCATCTTGAATTGTGCGGTCTTGATTCTTGTACATGTATCATTTGCTTGACCCTTGTATATGTGACTTGTTTGCATTGTTCACTTGATTACTGAACTAGTTTTGGGTACATTGCATATTGAACTGGGTTATAGCCTCGACTCTGTCCACTGTTGCATTATGTTGTACCTGTTTTGCTGCCTTCATGTACATATCGAGTCTTGTTGACATCACTGGTGCACTGACTTGAGTCTTTGTTGTATTGAATTTCACTATATGGTTGTGTTCATTAGCTTGGTAGCAATCCTCGTAGTATTTGTGAAATGCCTTGACTGTTCTTTGTTTCACTATGCACTCCTATACCTATTGCTTTTGATGTTCCTTCTATTATTTGATCTCAATATTCATGTGTACTGACGTTGAGGTAGTGCACACGTGTACTTGTACATTTTTGATTTTGAATTGCACCTGTGTTGAATCCAGCTTATAGCTCGAGCTTGACCTTATGCTCATGTCGTGACTTTATTTGTGTTGCACTTGAGTTGAACCCGACTTTTAATTGGGTTTGACCTTGTGCTCTCCTGTCCTTGTAATTTTATCAAGTATATATCGGTACGCACGGCCTTATGGCATGTTCAGTGATACATTGTTCATGTCACAAGCTGTTCGTGTATGATGAATTCAAATTTAAATGACGACGAACAACACAAATAACTAAGGAAAATATTATTTTCAAAGTTCACATTTTATTTCATACTACTAAAATATTTCCTTTTCAATTTTACCGCGTCAATATTTGTTTTTGCAGATTGTTCAGATGCAGGATTCAATCTGGAATAAAATTGTAGATAAATTAGGAGCGAACGAGCAATATGTAGTGAGGTGTATTTGCAAATGATAAATTGTGATGTAATCAAATTTGTATTGTATTTGTATATATATAGTGAGAGCTTGAATTTGTGCTATTCAAAAATTATAACAAATATTTGTTTGAATAAAATATCCGTTTGAATTCAAATTCTGTGTTATTTATTTTATTCAACAAATATATATTAATTATGTGAAAATTAAAATAGTACATTAAAAAATACATTTAAATGAATATATATATATATGTTTATTATCATCAAACCAAAGTCATATACTCGCATATTCAACAATTGAGAATCAATCGAAGGTTACATCTTTTGACAAAAAGACAACTACTCATTAAATCAGATAGAACTTTTCTAGCGGAAGGTCGTAACTTTTCAAAGCACGTCATGTTCACAAGACATACATTGCGGGGCAAATTTTATCCCACCACTAGGCAGGGCCTTAACACCAAGAATTTGATTAGAGATCAAGGACAGTCTATCCTGTAGATCGGTTATATATAGGTACACAATGGATACTAGTAAATTTTATTCGAGTCCAGATCGAGCTACAATCAATATGACATGACAAGTAAAGCCACGAAACCAACGTTCCAAATTTCGAATCAATCGGAGTTCGTATGCTCGAGATATTGGACGATCAAAATCAAAGGTGAGATCTGCAATTCGCATCCATCTATGCAAACACCATAAAGCCAGGGAGGTGACATCTAGTTCGTATCCATGAGAACACTGCGTTCGTGTCCATCCTCTCAGAAGATCTCGTTCATATACCCCAAGCGGTCATTAATCCATGTCCATCGAATGTGCATTGCTCCATATCCATCAAGCTCGCCCTACTTCGTATCCATCGTGCCTAACAGCCAGTCGTATCCATGGAGGAAACACCACATTCGTATTCATTACCCAAAAGTGATGTAGTTCGTATCCATTGAACACTACCTTCCTTCGTATCCATCGAACTAGAGGTGTTTTGTATCCATCAAGTTAACACATTTCATGTCCATCAACAATCGGCATCTCGTATCGGTCCTCTGAATACACTTTGTGTATCGGTCTTCACCTACATGATTCATATCAATCACTATTGATTGATATGAGAGAGGCCATACATTATCGATACGAGATCGATCACTTTAGAATCGACATGAAATGGAGGATGATAGATGGTTACGAATGAAGTTGCACCAGCGAATATGAATAAAGCCTAAAAGAGAGGAAGACTCGATCACTCGGCATGAAAGATGGATCGATCCTAGAATATAGGGCCACGTCACCTGATCGACACATGAAAATAACTGATACTAACAAGAGCAATACGAATCCAATCTATTTGAACTCGACAGCACTTTGAAAATCCAAACTTGCATCGATCATATCTCTGAATATACAAGTCCTAATGCCACCAGATTTTAATAGGAGGTTGTGTACAACCTCAAGAATCTACCTGACCAATCTCTTCCCAAAAGGACCAATTAAGGATCGAAACAAACTTAATTCGTTTCTCTCCCGGATCAAGTTGAAATCACCTGAACTCGTTCTCGTGGGACCACCGATGTGAGAGAAGAATTCTTCCGACATCTAGGCAAGATATTTGCTACCTACACCTACAAATAGCAACTTTGGACCTATTGAAAATGGACTTTTGGCTTCTCTATGCTGATACTCTGCCAAAATCATCATTACATTTTAATTGTACAGTTGTAATCTTCTTTAATTAGCGAGTGAAATTCAACAAAACGCCATTCATTTCACAGTGGATGTAGGCAATCTGCCGAACCACTCTAAATTCGTTTTTTGTGCATTTTCTTATCTGTTGATTGGTGTGTTTGTTAGATCTACCTAATTTTACATTTAATTTCTTCATTTCATCTCTTCAAATACATCCAAAGAGTGTTATACCCAATTTTTCCAAAACATACCATAATCCTCATCTGCCAATAATAATAGAAGAACAGAAATCCTTATCTGGAAATAAGAATAGAAGAGAAGAAATCCTTATTTGGCAATAAGAGTAGAAGACAAAAAATCCATATATGGCAAATGAAGATTGTGTTTTTTAAGGAGCTCAAATGTCTTATTTTTAGGGAATCTCCCTCTAGAAGATTATTTGACGTGAAGCGCTGGCTGGCTTTAATTTTTGATAGATGTTCCTCTGAAAGGTTGATTCATTTTGAGAGCTACTTGGCTCTGATTTTTAGTAGATTTGATTGAAGTCGTCGTAGGTGATGATCGCTACTTGGATCGCACCATTTATCACCATCTTAGGTGATGATTTAGATCTGTTGTCCGGTGAGTTTGGTTAGCTTTCTTGAGTAGAACCTTGACTTACTCGGCCTTCCTCTAGAAGGCGCTTCAGTGAGGCCTTTGATGACGACAATGAAGGCTTGTCCGGCACTTTAGTAAGATCTTTGATGATAGCACTAAAGGCATGCTCCATCCTCCTTTTAAGAGGCGCTTCAGTAAGGCCTTTGATGACGACACTAAAGGTTTTCTCCGTTCTCCCTCAGGTAGTTGCTTCTACGAGGCCTTTGATAACAACACTGAAGTCTTTTTCAGCACTTCGGACAGGCCAAAGGCTTACCCGTCCTCTCTTTAGGGGCGTTTTAGTGAGGCCATTGATGATGGCACTAAAAGCTTTCCTTTTACAAGGCCTTTGATGTCAATGAGCCTTTGATGGCCATGGGCCTTTGATGGTCGGGTTTTTTGTCTTAGAAGAGTCTCACTCCTTTTTATGGATGATCTGGTAAATTCTTCTTCTTCAACTTCTTTATTCATCCGTTGTTGGAAAATATGGTTGCAAATGACCAGCATTCCATGTTCTTTCTATTACGTTTCCATCAGGTCGGCATAATTTATAGGCCTCGATTGGGATGACTTTGTACATGATTAGGAATCCTTCCCAATTTGGCCGAAATGGATCATCTGCTAGATTCTTAGTATTTGTTGTTACTCTTTAGATTACTAAGTCTCCGTTTTGAAATGATCTTACTCTTATTCTAGAGTTAGAGTACACAGATATTCTTTGTTGATATTCAACTTCTTGTATGGCCACTTCATCTCGTAATTCATTGATTAGGTCCATAGATTCTTTCTATTTTGCTTAATTCGGTTTAAAAGCATACGCAATCATTTGATGAGAAGTTACTTCAACAGAAATTAGGAGCATTGATTCACATCCGTATGTTATGAAGAATGGGCTATGTCCTCTTTTAGTTTTAATAGATGTTCTATATGCCGATAGAAGGAGTGGTTGTTCCTCTTTCTAATTTCGTTTTTCTTTGTCCAACTACTTCTTTAGAATTGTCTTTATAGATTTATTAGCTGCTTCATCACCTCCATTTTCTTTCGGATGAGCTACGTATGAAAAGCGTTTGATGATTCCATTCAAATTACAAAATCAAGTGAATTCTTCACTTTTCTATTGAGTTCGATTACCGGGAATTATCTTGTACGAAATTCTATGTTTTGTAATGATGTTCTTAATTACGAACTTACGGAACTTTTCCTGCTGTGATATACGGAAGCGACTCGACTTCTACCCACTTCGTGAAGTAATCCATGGCTACAACTACGTATTTAGCTCCTCTTTGGATATTAGCAGTGGCTCGATTAGATCAAATCCCCATACATTGAAAGGCCATGGGCCGTAGGTAGAAGTCATTTTACTTGATAGCAAGGAAAGGATCTTAGAGAAATCTTAGCCTTTTTCACATCCTTTTACATAACCAATAGCTTGAATGGTCATCTGAGGCTAATAGATGCCTTGTTTCATAACATTCTTGGCCAGTTTCATACTAGTGGAATGGTCTCTGTAGAATCCTTCTTTGGCTTCCCCTAGTAACCTTGCTTCTGTTTATGGATCATCACATCTTAAGTAAGAGAGCAAATACCCTTTTTATAAATTACCCGTTTGTCATGATAAAAGTTGGAGATTGACTTTTATCCTCCTCATCTCCTTTTTATCTGTTGATGCTCTTTCTTTTGTTATATATTCGATGATAGGCGCCATCCAGTTATTCTTATATTAATTATTAGCTTTCATATGAGGATGTTTTTCTTGAAGAATCTAAGTTTTGTCTTCTTTCTTCTTGAGTGTTAAGGCTTGAGACCTGGTCAAGACAAAGGATTCATTTTCTGGATTGGTCTTTTCTCCTTTATACTATGATTCTCTTGGTAGCCTGCTGCGCGATGCGGGATTCTAGTGCACCTCGTGAGCTGGATAACTTAGCCAAAGAATTAGCTTGGGAGTTCTTGCCTCGTGTCAATGGGTGTATCGAGAAATCTTCGAACTGGTTAAAATTTTCAATAACCTTTTGACGTACAAAGTTAGTTAGGCATCCTTTGTTTGATATTTCTAGCTTAGGTAATTTACCATTAATTATGAAGCATTAAAAATCTTGATTCTAGGGATTTTTAGTTAGAAGGCTAAGGTAAGTCTTACTATCAGAGATTCATATCCCATCACATTGTTGGTGGCTGGAAATCCTTACTTCATTATATAATGTAAACGATGTCCATTGGGGTTATAACCACATATCCATTCCCGTCTTCTTGTTCATTTAAGGCTCCACCCATGAATAGTTGACACTTAGGTTTTAGATATTTTTTCTTTTTCGATTGCTCTTTAATGAATCTTGTACATTTGTTGACAAAATCGGCTAGAGCCTGTTCTTTAATTGATACCTAATGTAGGAATTTATCATCACATTGGCTAAGCTCTATTTCTCATTTAACTATTCTTTTTGAAGTTTTTGGCTTACTAATAACCTTTTTGGGTGTGGAATTAGTTTGGTCTTTGATTGGATGTGCTTGATATTAATCTCTCAAAATTCGCTTAGTGTGCATCAAACAGTATGCCAGTTTCTTTATAATTGGATATCTAGTTTCTGCATTTGTGCTTCCACTAATATAATATACTAGAAGCTGAATTCCCTTCTGTTCTCTTACTAACATTGAGCTAATTGCATTTTCAGAAATGGCCAAACAGAGATGAACATATTCCCCATGCGCAGGGCTAGAGAGAATATATGGTTTCTCCAAATGATCTTTCTGCTCCTTAAAAGCATTTTGATATTCCTCACTCCATTTGAAGTTATTCTTCTTCTTAAACACATTGAAGAATGGAATGCACTTTTTAATAGCATCGGAAATGAATCTATTCAACATTGCCACTCTCCCGTTTAAGCTCATTGCATATTTGCTTGTCTTAGGTTCTACCATATCTCTAATAGTTTAAATTTGGTCAGGGTTATATTTGATCCCTCTTGCACTGACGATATATCCCAAGAATTTGCTGGATTGAATTCCAAAAGAACATTTTTGTGTGTTAAGCTAATAACTTTTTAATACATCAACTATTTCATCTAGATCTTTTAGATGACTTCCTCTCTCCTGAGACTTGACCAACATATCATCTACACACACTTCCATATTTCGACCAATTTGTTCTTTGAACATACTATTCGCTAGTCTCTAGTATATTGCTCCATGTTCTTCAATCCAAAGGGCTTTACTTTTTAGCAATATGTTCTCCGGTCTACTATAAAACTAGTGTTTTCCTTGTCTGGTTTGAACAATGGAACTTGATTGTATCCAGAATACACGTCCACGAAAGACAAGAGTTAGTGTTCGCTCGTCGCGTCAACTAACTAATATATTCTGGGAGAGGATAGCAGTCCTTTAGGCATTCTGTATTCAAATTAGTGTATCGACACACGTTCTCCACTTCCTATTGGATTTCTTGACTAGCATTGGATTTGGTAACCACTTCAGATAAAATACCTCTTTGATAAATCCTTTTTCAAGCAATATTAATGCATTTGACCAAACTTTATTGAGACGTCTTTTCTATTACCGGATTGATGTGACATTTGGATCTATATTAAAAGCATGGCCCATAATGGTCGAACCTATTCCAACCAAATCCAAGTAGGTCCAGGCAATGCATCTTTGCTAGATTGGAGGAATCAAATTAGCTCTCCCTTGAATTTGCCATCCAGCACTTTTCTAATTTTAACTGCTTTGTTGTATCAGTTAAATCTATGCATATTTCTTCAGGATCTCTTATGTGCTTCATTATCTCTATTCATTTCACACTCTAGCTTAGTAACAATTTCCTTATTTTCTATTTTCTCATCTACTAGTTTACCGCCTTTCATTTTCTTTTCTTTTCGAGGATGTCAAATTTTCTGAACACAAATTTATGCTCTATTTATTGCTTTGGGTGATATTTTGAGGAATCATCAACCAATGGCTTTTTAGTATTTGTTCTAATTAACTCATTTTCTTCGGAATCATAACAAGAGGAATAGCCTTATTTGTATCACTCAATGGTGGCATAGTATACCTCACGAGCACTAAATTGTTCTCTCATTATGGCCCCTACCCCCTTTTGGTCAGGAATTTCAACATCAGATACTTTGGCAAAACAAAAAACATCAGCTTCATCTAAATCTTGTCTTCCAAAAAAGGTATTATAATATGAAGGTAGATCCATTGTGACAAAGAGAGTCTTAAAAGTCCGAGAAAGTGATGGGACTCCTATTTGCATAAGAGGTCTAATCTGCCCAGCAGGAGTTGACCCCTTATTGTTGAACCCAAAAATAAGTTCAAAATTCAGATCAAGATTTTATTTTGGAATCTCCATTTGGTCAAATGCATTTTTAAAAATTACTTTGACATCAGTTCCATATCCACCAAAATTGGGGTAGCTGCTGGCTATGCTCAACATTAGTCCGGATCACGCAACTACTAGTATCCTAGTTGGTATCGCCTCATGTACCTTGTTATACTGATTATCCAATTCGCGACCACTACGTTATGTTTTGTGTTATACCTATGGGGTACCCTCTGATAACCACCAGTTTACGGTGGGGCTTACGGTGCTGTATAGACTATGGCATTATAAAAATGTGTTAAGGGGGATTATGGTAACGCCTTAATGCTATTTTGATACTTTATATTACTGATAGGCATTATCTACTTAGCGTATATTACTACATAGTAGATAGTTTAACGGATCCTTAAGAGATGGAAAATCCCGTAACATCTCTTGAGTTATTGCACGCACGTTGACATTGGATATGAGATGTCAAACCCCGTAAACATCTCTGACGCCGTTACACTCATATTTATTTACGATTGATTTAACTTTCATAAGGATATTTTAGTCCTGACTCGAGTGTTTTGTCTTTTCATTATGCTCGGGTCAGTCCTGAGTTTTTCAGATTTTTGAAGATCTATTCTGGGGGATGAAGACGAAGATTTGGTATACTATTACTATTATTACCCTTGCATCCTGCTATCTGCTGCATTATTTTAATTGTTCTTTTGTATATGTATAACTCTGATAAATGTTGTATAAATAGTTTTCAAAGTATAGTAAACAGCTTCATGAATTGTTTATTTGACTATTATATTTTATCGTTCCGCTGCGAGATTCTGTGTTGTTTCATTTCCTTTATTTATCCTTCTCTTTCTTTTCTTAATTACCCCAATAACCATCTGCCCTTTTGAGTGGTTTGGGACTGGCATGTGTATTTGATCGTCGATTTAAACTGTCCAAAAAGGCGGGTCGTTTCATTTGGTATCAGAGCTTTGGTTTAGCGATAACCTTAGCTTTGTGGGGTCTGACTCTTTATAAATAGGGTAGTAATACCCTATGATGAGTCGCTGAGTGTATACATATGAGAGAGCGTATTTGTTAGTGATATAAAATGTTTTATATTGTGTCGGTTGATTTGTTGAGTGGCTTATGGATTCCGGTCAATACGAGTAATTAACGTCATTGATAGGGATCTCTAAACACTCGAACAGAACAATTCGACATAGTATTGTTTTGAAATTGGGTAAATGAAATAATTTTTCCCTAATTATATTTTTTATATAAAGAATTTATTTTCAAAAATTATTGTGATCTATCAAGCTTATTTAGTTGTTGGAAACGATAATATTGATTGTTATCATTAATTGGATGTTGTGTTTTAATAAATATGGTTTATTGAAAAATAAACAATAATAAAACTACTTGTTGAATGTTTTAAGAAAGAAAATTCTATAAGAATGTTTTATAAAGGCGACTTATAAATTAAAATAGATTTAAATTGGAAAATATTGAATTTAAGAACAGGAGGTTTTGACAATGGTTCTCAATGCTTTGAAGAAAATATATTGTGATATTAGTTGGAAAATATTTATGGGAAATATTTTGAAAGGATTTTAAGAAGGAATGAATGCAGTACTCCTCTCTTTTGTCGCTGGAAAATAATTTCGGTGATGACTGCGCAGCATCATCGACGTTCATTTTCGAGTCTCAAAGTGGGAAGACTTCTAAGAAGCTTTGCTTTTCTTCGAAATTATTTTGGGTAAATGGGTTTTGGTTTAAACTCCATAGGTATGATTTGATATATTAAAGATATAAGTGTATATGTTTATTTCAAATGATTTGAAAAGAACCGGGCATTTAAAATTCTAAGTTATGCAAATTAGTAATTTTCAAATGAAATGTGAATAACCAGAATTCTAAAATAAGAGGATTAAGATATCTAAGTTTATGTTTTGGGAAAACTTTAGAGTTGTAGTGTACCTTTAAAGTTGAAAGGTAAAGAGGATTTAACAAATTAAATTTGTGAACATTCTAATTAAGTAAAATGAAATTCTATAAATTTGTATAATACCAAAATTACATTCTGATAACATATAACAAGACTTCCCAAATGTTAAAAGTTAAAATGATGTTTTGGATATCTAATGAGATATTGTATAGATAAACAGAACCTGAAAGTAATTGAAATATACAAGTAAGGAAAACTCAAAAGGAATTAAAATATATATAAATGGAAAATTTGGTTGTGATAAAAATGTTATATACTTAAATATAGCATGAAATGATGAATGGATAAATGGAACAAGTAAGTGAACTTAAGAAAGAAGATAAATGAATCGTATTATATCTTTGTAAATTGGTTATAGAAAATAAATATAAATTGCAAAGGGGTTGTAAAAAATTTCTGAATTTGTAACCTTTAAGATAGCTGTAAACTAAGAAAAGTCATTTATGAGTGGTTAGACTTTTATAGGATGATTAATAAACTAAAGTGCCTGTTAATAAAATGTTCCACAAATGAATTTGTTATTAACTGAAATTATGAAAATGCAATAAATGTAAACAAAAGAATTTGGTATAGCTAAGAATCAATTGGAAAATGAAATTGAATTTAATTAAATTATATAGAATGTTTAAAATGAACTTGAGTAAGCATATTCTATGATATGATGTTTAAGAAAGGATAATGTTAAAGAATATGCTATGTAAAGAAATGAATATACTAACTGAATAATGGATTGTGAGTAATTAAGTGAAAAAAATATAAAAGCCAATAAAATAATTTAGTATAGATAAATTGGATAGAAATCCATTGGAAGGTAATACGTGAGTTGTACGTACATTATTTTGTTTGCATAACGATTCGATCCAAATTCGAGCATAAAATTTTGAGATGATTTATATCGATCCAAGTTAGGATTTTCCACTCGATTCTCGACGGCGAACCCTGGATATGGATTTTTGTTTTGATTCTGGAATTCTCTATCATAGTATATGGCTATGCAAAGAGAGTAACAGTTTCTAATCAAGGAACCAAATCTGAGTCCGCACTAGAGAGTCAGGTGAACGGTACTAGTTGGAAGTGAAATTGTGTGATCGAATAAGTGATTAGATTGATATTGCTCACGGATGATATATGTACGGCTAACTGACTTAATTAAAGTTAATATTGGAAATTTAAGATGCCGAATATAAAATGATTCTTTCAAAATTATATAACAGGATATATATATATATATATATAAGAGATAAACCAAATTGAATGTGAAATTAATAATTTGGTTATGATGGGTATGATTTGGTTGTTATATGATTGTTAGTTGATTGTACATAATTCATTAAGTGTTAATGAAATTGAAAGCTATAAATCATTGAAATCAAATTGGAAGTTAAATGAATTTAAATAGAATTTAATTTGATTCAAATTGGAAGTAAACTAATGTAAATATAAATTAGTTAATGTTAACTAAATGAATTGAGAATGAATGTAAGTAAAATCCAACGTTAATGAATCAACTATGATTAAAATTGAAAACCAAGTGAATAAATATTAATGAGAAGTGAATTTATATTGATTGATTATGGATTTGTTGGATGATAGTTGGATGATAATTGATTTGGTGGATGCATTTGTTGTTTAGTTGCATTTGCTATGTTGGCACATGTAGTTGTTATGTTGCTATATGGTGTATATTGATATTATTTTCATATATGCATGTTTCTCATGGTTTGTTGAGTGTTTAGTAGGTGCGGATTGCGCTTGCTTCGCATTTAGAGCTCGCTTTCGCGCTATATTAGCCGTATATGCTCGCTAATAATATATAAGGTACATATCTCGGATTACATACCGTACTTTTACACTTTTTTCCCTACGGGATGCCTCATCACTTGATGAGATGTATATTTGTGATATATATATATATATATATATATATATATATATATATATATATATATTGTCATTTTTTTCCGGATCGAGCCGCGCAAAGCAGACTCTGCCGAAATTTTCCGTAAATCCGGGTGTTAGAAAAATTTTCAAGTTGTTAAATTTTTTTTAACTTGTTTTGATAACTAACTTCTAAAGTTAGTAAGCCGTTCGGAGTAACTTAGTGGAAGCATAGTTATGACTTTATAAGTGGAATTTCATTGTTTTATAAGTTGGTAACTTTGAATAAAATATATCTAATGTTGAATTCTATACTTAATTCCTTTTCCCTTCTTTTTCCTTTTCGGGGACGAAAAGTTTTGAGTGGGGGAGAGTGTAACGACCCGTAAATTTTCAATAATTAAAATAGCTAATTTGATAAGATTTCGTGATTTAAGGTTAGAAAAAAATGGTAATTTATGTATGGTAATAATAAATAGAATGAAATGCAACTAATTTTATCTAAGTTAATTATTTATGAATTGAATGGAATCCCAAATCAATTGAAATAATATGTAGTCAAAGGTAATTAAATGAATTTGTATTGTATAGGTAATTGTGACACTTGTTTGTAAATAATAAACTTATAAGTAATTAAAAGTTAACGGTGATAATTATTTAAGTTACCTATTCATTTAGTTAGTCGAATTGAATATGTGAACCACTTGTAATTGGAATGAAAGTTTATATATTAGTTGAGTGCATTATCTCTAACTGTAGTTAAATAATAATGTGGAATTCATTTCATGTAATATAGTAAATCGACCGATAATGAAATTTTTATTTAAAAATCCAATATTGAAATCCGTTAAATATTGAGCAATTAAATTGTTTAAATTTAATATTTGGAATTTATTGAATAATTTAATAATGGGAATTGAATAACCGTATAATGGAAATGGTTGTTCTATAATTTTAATTCATTTCAAAGGTTAAATTTTTAAGTTCGTTTTTGAATATCTCAAAAGATAGTGATTCAAGAATAATAAATTTTGTTTAAATTTAATATTACGAATGTTTGAAGAATTAAATTCTGAATTTGATATGATTAATTTGATATTGAAATTTAATATATGAAAATAGAGTGAATAATTTAAATTTGATTTAATATGATTCAAATTGGTTTCCAAAGTGAATGTAAGTTATATTGGGATTATAATAGAGCTAATAAGATTTTTAAATTGGAATTTATTGGATAACTGAATAACGGGTTTAATATAATTAAAAAAATGATTTGTAAAATTCTATTTTATCATATTAAAGTTAGAATGATGTTGTAGAACTTTTAAATCGAATGAAAAGTAAATTTGTGAAAATTGAATATTTTAATATTTAATTGACGAGTTAAAATAGTCATTTTTCAAACAGTCTCGGATTTCGACGAAACTAGTTTCATCGGATCCGTAACGTGATATTATTGTAAGGTTTCAAATTTCGTGTCAATCGGATTTACCGTTTGTCCGGGGCAAGCTAAAACGCGTAGAAATTTGATTAACCGATTTAATTTAAAATCGATCGTTTATTTCCATAACTCTCACATATGATCGAATTGGCCTCCGAAACATGTTCCATTATGTCCGAAACGCGGGGTAAACCCTAGAAACGCCAGTCACCGCGCGAGATTCGGAGTTCGGAAAATCGGATGAATAGTAAATTGAAAATATTTTCTATAAAGGCACCATCTTCTTCACAAATCACTAAAACACTAACTCCTTTGTTCAGGCCGCCGCCAATGGTTTTAATGGCCAGAAAATTTCGATCCTTCTCCTCCCAATCTCTCACAATCCGTGAGGAATTAACAAAAGTTCTCAACTACAAGAATGTCAGGCACGAGGAGATCTTCGCATCCATATGGTGGATTAGCACGTAACTCGTTGTGTTTCTCTAATTTCTGTCTGGAAGTCCCGCCGTTCGTGCTTGTCATTCTCGAGCAGGGAGCAACCGAGCTCTAAGATATTCGAGCCGTGGGTAGAACACGAGGTGGGGTTCGAAACGCCATAGGCCGATCGACTTCAAACGACAAGAGGAGTTCGCGATAATTGGATTGATGATGGCGGCATAGGTTTTTCAAACGGGCCTGGGAGTTTTCACACGTACGTGAGGAAGGAAGCTCGTGCGGTCTTGATCTGTGGACTTGAAATCAACGGCCAGAGATGAGATTAGGTTTAATAATAATAGAAATTGTTAATTGATTATATATTAAAGATTGTATAATGTTTAAAACATTGTAACTCTTTCATACGAGGTCGAAATTCGACGAAACGAGTTGCGTTGTCTTCGTTTCATCGAGCATTACGCTATGGAGCTGGATTGGAATCGTTTGGAGCTAGTGAAAATTTCGATTCAAATCAAACGCTCGTTTAATTTTATTCGAAATAAAACGCTGGAACTACATTGAAATCAAGGTGAGTGTTTTATAACGCTCACAACGTACTAAATATCTTTATGCTAGTAAAATTTGGCATTATGAAGTGTTATGATTTTATTTGTAGTTGTTTGATAAAATTTAGTTGCCATATAGATTGTCATTTGAATTAACCGTTGAAAATTTAATTGACAGTTAAATTGAAATTGAAATTGAATTGCGATTAAACTACCTGATATTGATAACTATGAAATTGTCGTGAATTGTATTGTCTATTGGATGATGTATTTCGATGGATGCTATTGGTTGATATTTAAATGTTTGGATGTTTATTTGCTTATATATATCCTATTATGCATACATATGACACTGTGATTTGATTTAAGTGATATATATTCATCCCTGACGTTTAATTGAAATAACTGATCACTTGGCCATAGGACAGAAAATTATATACGGTCACCGGATTGGCTAAATTAATAATTTTTAAAATCGTCGATTTGAAATTTATTTAAATGTTTTGATTTAAAAGTTATAAATAGAAATCAATTTATAGAAATTGAATTTATCGGAAAATTGAGTTCGGAATGTTGAAATAAATTTTGGTTAAAAGAAATTGTTAAATAGTTTAAGTTGAGACTTTGAGATTAAAAATCGGGATATGATTGAATTTCGAAAATTTATTTGTTTCAAAGATTGAACATTATTTCGAGCTTTGAGTATTACTAAGTAAAAGTGTCATTTTGAAATTGAGCTTGGAATTGAATCATATTTGAAATTTGGATTTAAATTTGAATATTGAAGGATGATTTTGTTAAGTGTTATAAATTGATATTTTGAAAATCAGGCTCCAAATCGATATAAATTGAAATTGAATTAATTGAAGGTGAATGTAAAATTGAATTAATTTGAAGTCAAAGTTGACATTGATTTGAATTGAAATCGAAATTGAATCGGTAGAATGGAAATTGAAATTGATTTGAATTGGGAAGTTATAATTGAAATGGACTGGTTTTGAAGCTAGTTTATTTTGTTTTCCAAATTATTCTGTTATATAAACCATTTTTGAATACTTGAACTATTTTAATCTATTTTAAATCTACTTAACCCAATTTAAATTATTTTAAACTAATTTATCTATTTTAAACCCATTTTAAGATTTTAAGTATTTTAACTATTTTAATTATTTAAAACTACTTTTAAACTACTTAAAACTATTTTCTAAAAATTCAAGCTGGTCAATAAGGTGAAATGTTTATGTTTATATCTCGAATGTAAATACGAGTTGGGTTAAATGAAGTTGCAACCTAAATTGAAATTCGAAATGATTTGAAAATCGAAATGAGATATTGAGGCGAAAAATGATTTTTGAAACGGAATCTTATATTTTGAATAGATACGATGATAATTGAAATGGATTTGATTTTTAAAGCGAATATGATATTTTGATATCAATTATGAATCGATTTGAAATGTAAAAGAGTCAACGGTGTAATAATACATAGTTATTAAAGAGACCGGGATTAGATATGGACATACTCTCTGTCGATACCGAAAACCACTTTAATAACTTGTATACGCAGAGTGTTGATCCAGAATGAAGTGGATGGTTTGGTCAGCACGTTGATTGAAGAAAGAGAACGATATTGGATGACCCCTAACATGACTAAAACAGGATCCGCGCCGGGCCTTTGAGGTTCGCCATCTCTAGCGGACACACTTCTTCGATACCATATCTATTACATTTGTGATTCGATTTGGGTGCACCCCTTGATTTGGGAGTGTTGTTTCACGGTGTTGGGGTAGCTGCTGGCTATGCTCAATATCAATCCGGATCACGCAACTACTAGTATCCTAGTTGGTATCGCCTCATGTACCTTGTCATACTGATTATCCTATTCGCGACAACTACGTTATGTTTTGTGTTATACCTATAGGGTACCCTCTGATTACCACCAGTTTACGGTGGGGCTTACGGTGCTGTATAGACTATGGCATTATAAAAATGTGTTAAGGGGGATTATGGTAACGCCTTAACGCTATTTTGATACTTTATATTACTGACAGGCATTATCTACTTAGCGTATATTACTACATAGCAGATAGTTTAACGGATCCTTAAGGGATGGAAAATACCGTGACATCTCTTGAGTTATTGCACACACGTTGACACTGGATATGAGATGTCAAACCCCGTAAACATCTCTGACGCCGTTACACTCATATTTATTTACGATTGTTTTAACTTTCATAAGGATATTTTAGTCCTGACTCGAGTGTTTTGTCTTTTCATTACGCTCGGGTCAGTCCTAAGTTTTTCAGATTTTTGAAGATCTATTCTGGGGGATGAAGACGAAGATTTGGTATACTATTACTATTATTACCCTTGCATCATGCTATCTGCTGCATTATTTTAATTGTTCTGTTGTATATGTATAACTCTGACTATTATATTTTATCGTTCCGCTGCGAGATTCTGTGTTGTTTCATTTCCTTTATTTCTCCTTCCCTTTCTTTTCTTAATTACCCCAATAACCATCTGCCCTTTTGAATGGTTTAGGACCAGCATGTGTATTTGATCGTCGGTTTAAACTGTCCAAAAAGGCGGGTCGTTACAATAGAGCACACAATCCCCCGGAAGGGTTCACCGCATGCAACAGATTCATGTGTTGGACAGGAATAATGCCCCCATTAAACCAGTTCATTAGGGATGTGCTATTTTATCTGAGGATCGCACCTTCTCAGCTTTGTCCTAATGGATATGCGCTTCTCAACAGCTTGTACATTATATTTATGGAACATCTCTTCCGTCCCTCGACTATCGATGAGATCAGATATTTATTTGATATTAAGAGTCGGGCAGACAATCCATCGTTCACCTTCCTTGAAGCTGTTAGGAACTGCAAAGTTGTGGCAGGCACATGGGGTAAGTTGACCTATTACAAAATGGAATGGTTTTACGTGAGGTGCCCACCAAGATTCGCTAGGTGGTAGCTAGTCAGACGTAAGTTATATTACCTGTTTTGTTGCTAACCATGACTGGATAATATAGATTGATGTTGAATTCATTGCTATGTTTCTTTTACAGCTGCTATTCCACACCCCAAAGGAGCCCGGCACAAAGAGCTAGTAAGGACACTCTAAGTGGTGCCCGATGAGTTAAGAGAAACAGACGAATTCCTCACCGATGACAACTTGATAGCCGCCCGGCTTTTGGAGAAGCGACAGAGCGTAGGGCTCACAGAGGTACCAACAGTGGTCCCAACAAGACAAGGTGGAAGACGGGCTCCTTCGTGCCCCAAATCGAGGGAGCTCAGGCTGCGCCCGGCATAATAATCATGGAACCTCACGATAATGAGGGTACATAAGCTGGTCGAGAGCCTGCAGCCGTGCTTCCGTAGGACCCTCAATCATATATGAAAATGAGAAAAGGCAAAACTCTTGTCCACAAAATCAAGAAGAAAAAGATCATTGAAGCAATCCAATTTGTTACTACTTCCATTTGTCTGGTGACCTCTTCCCCATAGACAGAAAGTTCACTAAAACGGCTGTCGAGTATCCTATTCCGGAGGAAATGTCATCCTTCTCTGAGCTTGGGCTAGAGGGGCTTCACTACCCTTTGAGAATTAGTGTAGACCTAACCTTAATAGACATAGGGGAGTTGACTCCAATAAGCAAAGCTGCTACAACTGGTCAGTTGGAAGGTTTGCATATGCATACACACACTTCACGGCACCGCATGACATTCCACCACATGCTTCTTAATCTCTGGCGATGACTAATTTTATTCCTCTTTTCGTTTTTGCAGATACAATGATGAAGAAAGGATACATGCTTAGTAAACTCTACTCTTTGCACCATTCATCTGGAAAGCATTCTGAATCACTTCGCTGCAAAACCGAGAGAGATTATTATTACGGCTACCATTCTAGCCAGGAGCGTGAGGGCCACAATAGAGAAAAAGGGAGTTCATATCAAAGCATGCACCATTCTAGTCATGATCCCTACCATCGAAAGTGCCTTCGAAACCTTCTTGCCCCAACAAGTCCTCTTCTGAATCATCACACCAAACTGCGCCATCTCATGCTCGAAAAATCAGCATTCGACGCCTTGAATTGGGACAGAAAGTCGCCATAGAATAAACTACCATAGAGCCATTGGGTGAAGGAACCATCCATATTGATAAACTAAAGAAAGATTTCCTGAACATATACTACGATGGTTTCCACTTTCTTCCTAACTTGAAGAGAATCCCAAATGACATAGAGAAACTAGTGCAAGATTGCGTGCATGACACATACAGCCATTGTGATTGTGAAACTAGAGGGTGACCTTTCTCAAAAAGGCAAAATTACAAAGGTACTCACCAATGAGCTCGAGTCTTCAAGGAAAACCGAGATGGAGGCTGGCCAAAGAGCTGAGGAATCTAGGAAGTCCATGGAAAAATGAGAGACTCATATGGACTTAGTGTAGGAGACGGGTCATCGTAGCTCCTTTATCCTTCGAGAAAGGGATGTCGTGCTAAAATAAGTCGACGAACTAAAGGAAAAAACGGAGGCCGTCAAAGAAAAAGATGAAGCCAATAAACTTTCCCAGGAAGCATGCGAGGAGGCAGTGAAGCTTAGAGGAGAAAGGGATATTGCAAATCAAAAGGCTTTAGAAGCCGACACCAGTATCGAGAGGGAAATAAAAGCCATCGAGGCCAAGATGGCAAGTGAGTTGAGGATCTTCGAGTCACCTACAATGCAAAGATTCTGAAAAATTACAACTTGAACTGGGTTGGTGAGGACTATCCCTTCCAACTGTATAAGGCCTGGAACCGCCTGATTGAGGTTGAAATGGAGATCCATAATGTTGGAGCTATCGTTGAGTTTGAGTTAGAAACTCAAGTGTTGATTGGAGATGAGCCTAAAGTTCCTCATGACACGACAATCGTGCTTCAAAGTGAAGATTTGGCTACTAAATAACCAGAGGCCAGAGAAGGATCTAAGGGTGAACACCTTGACAGTGCTTCTAAAGTACCCCCCTGCATCTCAAACACCGCCCACATCTTCTGTCGACCCTCTAGTCGTGTCGGAGTATGATCTCGACAGGCCACATCTCACTCCGGTGATCAAGCATAGCTCAGAAGCCGTGTCAGCCCAACTTGGGAGCCAAACTGAGGAAGGTATTCTCGACACGTCTCCTATTTTTCAAAATGTGGGAACATTATTAGAGGACATTACTAATATATTCTCCCATCTTTACTCAGCTTTAGTTCTACATTGGCCAACCCTCTTACAAATCAAGAAGTTCACCATAAGAAGGAGGCAATAATAATGAAAGCCACAACTATGATAATTACTACTTCGGCCAGGGAGATGCATGATAGCGGTTATGTGTTTGTCGACCAATTGATGGAAGCACTCCTCAACTGTCAAAGTGACCCGAGCATTGAGGTGCCCTTTAACATTGATGAAGATATTATTATCATAGGCTCCTTGGGTTCGACCGACAGTCTTTCGATGGGTGAGTGCATGGATCGAGAAGAGCAAATAATAGAGGAAATTAAGGTTGAGATTGAGCAGGCCCGTAGAGTTAATGGAGGTATGGTGGGCCGTGGTCCTACCCCAATCCTTGTGCTCTCTCCGGGTGGAACCATATTTAAAACTAAAGCGCCTCATTCTTTTGGTATCGAAAGTGTCATCATTCCACCGGCTTCTCACAAAGAGGATACTTCGGTCCCTATGAGCTCCCAGCGGGAGACCGCATTAGTTCCCTCGGTTGAAGACAAGCCAACTGGAGCGAGCCGGGGAGGTAAGGGTTTTAAAAGAGGTCCGGGCGGTAGCTCGAGTGGATCAATGCCAAAGAAAATTAAGAAGAGCGGGGAACCGAAGGCGTAGATTAGCATTTTGACTTCCTTTCTTGTTGATAGTTAGAATAAGCTTCTTTTATTTAGCTTTTTGTAGGCCATGTATAGATGTGGGTTCGGCCCCCCTTCTTATAGGAATTCTTTGGACAGATTTTGTACTTATTTTCTGAAGAATAGCATGAAAGAAATTCCTTTTTTGTTTTTGGCATAACTCTGCGTTTATTTATTTGCTTAATTAAGCACTCACACTTTCATTCAATGTACTCATAAAGCCTTAGTCTCTGAGTTGAACTCGAGTTCGGTCTTTAAGTCCTAAGGTTGTGGCCTCGGGACATAGTCAAACATTTAGTTGATTCTCAACGTTGCATTGTCTCAATCAGCAGCTAGTACTTGAGTTGTGCACCCCAATTCTGGGGATAGTTGAAATAGTTAGTTGGTAGTCATCCTCCGCCTTCAATAACTTCGATTTAACTTAGTCAGAATCGAGTTAGTCAGAATCGAGTTAAAGTGATATGAGTCTGAGCAGTCGAATTACACTTGCTCATTTGCTAGCATCTACATCCACACTCTGAGGATCGATTTGTATGCCGACGGTCGATCATGTCTGCTTATTGTTTAGGATTACGTCCGCACTTTGGGGACATAATTTATTTTTATGGGTAACGAATCACACTCGTTTAACGTTTATACTCTAATCCACAATCTAAGAATCTAGATTTGGTCGACAGATGGTCGATCATATCTGCTTAAAGGTTAGGATCTTATTCATGCTCTGGGAATAAAAAGTTAAGGTTATGGATGGTCGGATCACATCCTCCTTGGTACAGTAAGCGAAGTCGTAGATGGGCGGACGCATCCACTTCGAGCTTGGAAAAAAGTGCGGTTGTAGATGGACGGGTTCATCTTCCTCGATCTTTGGAAAGAAGCGAGGTCGTGGATGGACAAATCCATCCTCCTCGAGCTTTGAAAAGAAGCGAGGTGAGGTCGTCGATGGATGGATCTATCCTCCATGAGCTTTGAAAAGAAGCGAAGCCAGGTTCTGGATGGACGGATCCACCCTCCTTGGGCTTTGAAAATAATGGAGGTCATGGATGGACGGATCCATTATCCTTGAGCTGGACGGTCGGTTCACATCCTAATTTTGGAGTTTGCACTTCAGCTCGCACTCTGGGAGCTAGAGTTTGTTGGAGAATTTTCGTGTTTTAATTCTCTTTTAATTGATTGTTGTTTGCCCCTCGAGCTCGGGGTTTCATCTAGCGAGTGATCGGTCGGATCATGATCACTCTCTATTTGAATGAGTCACACCATACGATGGAACTTAGCTCTTCATACATAATGGTGGTTGCATGATGCATTTAGGAATCACTAATTAGCTTTATGAGTCTGCGCTTTATTGCTGAAACAAGAAATCATGGAAAAATCAGTTGCCTTATTACAAGTACAAATACTCAAATTGCATAAACAAACTTGAAAAGGAAAGCAGACTAAATGAATGAAAACCGATTATATATAATAGCGGTGGAGACTTTAGCTGTTCCGTGCTCTCGATAGAGTGAGACAATCAATGGTTTAGAGCTTGAATGTGCCATCGATAAGCCTCCGTTCGATGACATACGGTCCTTCCAACATTGGTTTCATGTGCAAAGGTACCAGATTGACCCATTGAAGTATGAGATCACCAACTTTAAAGGAATTAGGTCGGACCTTGGTATGTATAATCGAGCAACTCGGTTGTGATGTGTGGGTGCCCTCAAATCAGCCTCTTCAAGCTTTTCCTCAAATAAATTCAGAGACTCTGCGAATAGGTTGGCATTCGTCTTCAGATCATAATAAGTCACACAGTGAGAGGGAAGCTCTAGCTAAACTAGAATAATGGCTGCGAAGCCATAAGGAAGTGTGAATGGTGTATGGCCGGTCATGGACTTGTGGGTAATTCGATATGCCCATAAGGCTATGAGAAGCTCATCGACCCACTTACCTCCAGCGTTCTCCAGTTGTTTCTTCAAAATGGACTTGATGACTTTGTTGACAACTTTGACTTGTCCATTCGCTTGAGGGTGAGCTACCGCCGAGAATTTTTTCTAGATGCGATAGTGTTGGAAGAAATTCTTAAACTCGGCACTATTGAATTAGGTTCTGTTGTCGGTTATAATTGCTTATGGGAGGCCAAATCAACAGACGATGTTGCGCACAACAAAGTTGATTAATTTCTTCGTCATGATAGTAGCAAAGGGCTTAGCTTCCACTCATTTAGTAAAGTAGTCAATCGCAACGATGGCGTACTATGAACCACCCTTGGCTAGAGGCAAGGACCCTATAATATCAATACCCCATGTAGCAGATGGCCATGGACTGACCATTTGAGTAATCTTAGTTGGTAAGGCTCTCAGAATTCTGGCATGTTTCTGGAACCTATCACATCTCTTAGCATAATCCGATGCGTCTTGATTTACGGTTGGCCAGTAATACAAGTACCTGTGTATCTTCTTTGCATGGGCTTGCCCCCTAGTGTGATTGCCACACTCTCCTTCATGCACTTCCTACAACACTCGCTTGATTTCATCGTGGGAGATACACGGAGTAAAGGAATAGAAAATCCCCTTCTGCATATGACTCCATCTTGGATAATAAATCTTAAAGCCTTTCAGAGAACCTATCGTTTTTCACCACTACACTCAGGTAACATTCGTATACAAGATAGTTTCTAATTAGGTTCATCCACGACTTCCTCTCAGGTGTTGCCTCATGAACCCAGTCTGTCTCTACCTGATCAGTACATAGAGCAGTAAGTGTCTCTACAGGGATGTGTCCCATCCACTATGCTTCGCCAGTGCAGGCCAGTTTCGCTAAAGAATCGGCCTTCTGATTTTTCTCTCGGGGTATACAGTAGATAGTTATTAGTCAAACTAGTTCAAAACTTCCTAGACCCGAAAAAGGTAGGAGGCCAACCTTTGGTTTCAGGCTTGATACTCTCCTCAAACCTGGCATACAACCAGTTGTGAATCGTAGTAAATTTCCACAGCGACGACTCCCAAATCCTTGGCAAGCCTTAGTCAAGCGAGTAAAGCTTTGAACTCAGCTTCATTGTTAGTTGCACGGAAGTCGAGTTTCAAAGCATAGCATGAAAATTGCTCCTCTGTGGTTTCAAGCACCACTCCAGCGCCCGCCCGCCGATCGTTAGATGCACTATCGGTGTATAGCTTCCATATATAGTTAGGAGGTTCACTGATTTTGGGATAGTCCTCCGATAGGGTGAGTTCAGCTATGAAATCCACCAAAACTTGTCCTTGAATTACTCGTCTCAAGGTATAAGTGATATCAAATTGACTCAGCTCGATGTTCCTCTTGAGCAACCTACTAGGCGTCTCAGGTCGCGTCTGGATCTATTGTAATGGCTGGTCAATGTAAACAGTGATCGGATAAGCTTGGGAGTATGGGCAAAGCTTTCTCAAGGCTACAACAACAATAAGCAAGCTTCTCTACCTTTGGATAGTTACTTTCCACACCCTTAAATCTTTTGCTGACATAATAGGCTGGTCGTTGGATCCGATCCTGTAACGGTACGGATTTTCGTTGCCGAAAAACCGAGATGTTATGGGTTTTAAAAAGAAGAAAGAAAGAAAAGAAAAAGGTAGAAGAAAATAGAAAGAAAACAGAGAATTTGAAAAATAGAAGATAGAAGAATTTTAAAAATAGAACGGACAGAAAGGAAACAACAGAACAACAACAGAATCTCACAATTCGCAGCGGAACAACATATAATAATAAATGGATAATCTTTAAACAAAGAACTATATCAGTTATTACATTACATCACATTTTATTACATCATATCATCACATTAGAGTGTACAACAACATACAACAACAAACAATGCAGCGGAAAAAGAAATACTATATAAACTAGTAATACGCCATGCCATCCAGCTTGCCTCCAGCAACTCCAGAATATCCAGAATATCCTGATAAACCTAACTCTTAACTGCCCGTGTGGAAATTGGTGGGCACCCAGAGTTTAGGAAGGAAAACAATAAACTCCGAGTCAGTCATGTGGCTGGTGTGAGAACTCAAAACAGTTTATTTACTTTAAAATCAAAATAGAGGAATATCTTTAAATCAATTCGCAATGCTTTTAAAAATGAGACTACCATAAGGCCTCCCGCACACACACACATGCAAACGCAGAATCGGAGGAGATTTCTCCTTATGATAGTCAAAGATGCTTGATACGCATTTAAAATAACATTTGATATTATTACTAGTGCATAATGTATAACAAATCATTTCGAAAATAAAGATATAAATCTTAGCCGACATAGACATTTCGAACTATGCCTACTATAGCTACTATCCAAACAGTGGTGACCACCATAAGTGAATAGCAGGTTCTATAACTAATATCGTACAAGTTTCGTATTGGGAATTGGATTTCCAACAAATGGTCAGGCCAAGGAACTTCCCATTGCCACATGAGAATGCCTCTGGATGGACATCCCCGAGAACCAAACCGGATCTCTACCAACACAAGGCCGGGTTACCCCTAACTGAGTAACAACTGACCGAATATGCCATCCCCCGGTCCTTTGGGACCTTTATCCGAGAGCGCTCTCTAATCAATTCACACAATCATAAAAACAAAGTGTTTCAACATGAGTAAGTATCTGGGCTCCATACCATGATACCACCCTTTTCCAGAAGGAAATGCACATATCCTAAAGGGCGCTACCCCTCATAACCTTGCCGCATCTTTCCTGTTTTGACCATTTCCGGGATGTGAGGCTCGACGAATTCACGTCCACAAAAACATACTTTATACAAAAGCCATGCTTTGGGTCAACAAATGATCAACACAATGATCACTAAGATAGACGATCAAATAAATGATCCTATCACAACAATCAACACAATGATCATTTCAGCATCACTCAGCATGTCACATTACCAAACTGGGAATATATCGCTGATAACTTCAACTATATAACCTTTGAGCACATACGTCTCAAAGAAGGGTGTTAAGCAAAGAATAAATTCTCCGCCACCAATAGAAATATATTTGAAAGAAATCGGCTTTATATCTCAAATTGTAATGTCAGACACACAATCCATACAAGTCTGTTCCGGGATCGAACAGAACCGAAGGCACTTACAAAGAAGTCCTTGCAATCCGGATATTCACAATCCTGATCGGATTTCCCATCACTTAGGGAGTCTCTATACCGTTGCAACTCAGTGCAGAGACAATCGATAGGTCATCCTATCGCTTTCGCAAATACCGGGTCTTCAACACCGATCTTCAATGCAATTCACAACGACGTACCACATATTCGGAATGGGTTATACGACCCCATGGTCCTTTCCCGGTTAACCCGAATAGTGAGCTCTTATTCAAAAATAAGTGTGCATTCAAATTCAATCAAAATCACATCAATTACCCATTCAAAGGGAAATATTGATAGTCGGTTATTGAACTATCAATGGATATGCATACATCACCAGATTCCAAATAATTTTCCAAATTATTTATTTTCCAAAATATCTTTACAAGATATATAATTTCAACACTTCAAAAATAAATCAATATTTATTTTTAACAATTCCACTTTCTTATATAAATTCCATAGTGAATTTATATTTTCAAAATATCCATGCATATGATTTCAAAATCCATTTCAATTTATCTTCAAAAAGATAAACTCTAAATATTCACTTCATATTGGAAAACATTTCCATACTTATTTATTCATAAGTAATTCACAAATCTCTTTTTATTTTCAACACTTAGAAAATATTCAATATACTTAAATCGAATTAAGTATATATTTCATTCTTTAAGAAAATCATTCACTTAAACATATTTATTTGGGTCAAAACGAATGTTACGTAAAACATCGTTACGACAACCCAAAATCACTAGTATAGGGATTCGAATTTAAATTAAATATATAAATCCCAATACTATACAAACATTTCCTTTCGGAAATCATTTACTATAACAACAGTGTTATAGTTCACCATTTCCTTTTATTTCTCGAAACATCTATTTCAACAATAAATGTTGAAATCTATGGTTTCGGATCTCAACACATTTTAAAACATCGTTAGATCGTTTTAATTCTATTTAAAATATCACATTCAAAACATTTTCTTTAACGTATTATTCACCATTCAAAAACGTGAATATACTATGTTAACAAATTTCATCCTTTTTATACTTTTTTAACTTAAAGGATTATTCACAGTCTAAAACGTGAATATAACTCCATTTATAAGTTATAACAATTAACTTATCAAAATAAGTCGTTTGCGAATTCATAAAACAACGTTTATAAATTCCATTTCTATTTATTTATAAAAACTTCTTTTTTTATAAATTCCTTTATTAACATATTTCAGTTTATAACTCAATTATAAAGTAAATGTTCATATTATAAGTTAAATACTTATAAAACGATTATTTTACAAAATCGTTCCTTTAACCTTCATAATTATAAATCTTATAACTTATAAGATTCAATGATTTATTCAAAACCCTTCTTTCAATAACTTTATAAAATTTATAAATCTTACTATTTATAAATTTCATCTATAACTTCACCATTTTTAATTTTATAAATCCATTCATTTACAAAATTCGTTTTCACTTCATTCAAACACTTATAAAAACTCGTTTTATAATGTCACTATTTCGATTTATAAATATCCGTTTATAAATCTCTTAATATAAATCAATTTATATTATTATTTTAAAACGTCTTTAAATTACTTTATAATTTCACCATTTTGATTTATAAAATAATCAAATTTTATAAATCCTATAGTTAAACTTTTAATAATAAATTCAAAAATCCAGTTTAAACTATTTTATAAAGTCATTAATTCATATTTCTCAAAAATCAGCTTTCAACTATGTTTCTTAAAAATCATAATTTTTATAACTTTAAAAAATTATAACGTTTATTTACTTAATATGGATCAAATCCAAAAATATAGTATATTCTCAAAAATCACTTTTAAAATCATTTTAAAATCCCAAAATTTGGGTCCAATGATGCTACACACCAAATAGTCAATCACGACTACAACGATATCATATATCAATATGAAAATCCATCAAATATCAAAATATCTGAAATCAAATAAAAACTGTTGAGGAATCCAGTTGGATCCCTCCAACCTGTTTCCTGCATCCAAAAACATTAGCACAATACCAATTTCGCTCCAGTACGAAATTATCGCGGTATATGTTTTTAATAAATAACATCCGCTTACTAACGGCGTAATAGGGTCTCATCCGCTAAACAAAAAATGCGGGAAATCAACAACTGCAATATACACATATGCCAATATATATATATTGATATTATATATAATACAAATTTCACTGTTTATGAAATATTCGCGGTATATGTTTATAATAAATAACATCCGCTTACTAACGGCGTATAATGTCTATTTTAACAATCAATAATTTACAGTCATCATTCAAACATGCATTCAAATATTTTAAATCTAACTATTTAAAATAAAATCGAAACCTATTCGATTGAGTGAGAAGTTCTCACCTTGGTTTTAATTTCCGTTTTAGCTTTTATTTCGAATAAAATTAAATGCGCGTTTAATTTTACCCGAAATTCTCACTAACTCCAAACGACTCCAAACCAACTCCATCGCGTAGTGCTCGTCCATACGATTCCAACGCAACTGAGTTTGCATTTTTTCGACCTCGTATGAAAAAGTTATTGATTTTACAAGTTTATACACGATTTAACTTATATAAATACAACTTTTACAAACCCACTTTCCATCACAGCCACATGATCCTTCATCCTTGCATCCTGGCCGTCCCCCACCCTTCTTCCTCATCACGTACAAGCTACAGGTCAAGGCCGACATCACAAACCCACTTAGCTTGAACTAGGGTTTCAATTTGCTCGCTCAATACTCGATGAAAATTCATCAAACCACTTGCAAATCGAAGCTCTCGTCGAGAGCTACCACCACCATCAACCACCTGAAGCTCGGCCTCCCCTAAACCCCTCGAGATGCGTGCGAACATCTGCAGGTTCGGCCCCTTTTTCTTCTTCTACGCGACTCCAAACACGATCTCCACCGTTGAATCTCTAGCTCGTGTTGTGCTCTTCATCTTTGTAGTTGAGCACTTCGCGTGAATGTCGACGGATTGGAAGGAATCAAAGGATGAACATTGAGCATTTCTGGCCATTGGTCATGTGGGTGGCGGCTAGGGTTTAAAAAATAGGGTTTAACTTTTTTTTTTAATTTATGAAGAGGTGAGATGTATTTATAGAAAAAGCTAGCGTAAACACTATTCATCCCGGGAATTCCGAACTCCGATTTAGGCGCCGTAACCAGCGTACCTAGGGTTTATCCCGCGTTTCGGACACAATGGAACAGGTTTCGGAAGCTAATTCGGAAGTATGTGCGAGTTATGGCTGTAAACGCTCAATTTAAATTAAACCGATTTAAGTCGATTTCTAGGCGTTTTAATTTGTACCGGACAAACGGTAAATCCAATTGACTTGAAATTTGAAACCTTACAATAATATCACATTACGGATCCGATGAAACTGGTTTCGTCGAAATCCGAGACTTTTTGAAAAATGGCTATTTTGACTCGCCAAATTTAAATTAAAAATAAATCGATGCGTTTCGAGCTGCCACGATCAAACGATAGCTCCGATTGACACGAAAATTGAAATCCGGTAATAACTAACTATTACGGATCCAATGGAACTGGTTTCGTTCAATTCTGAGACTGTTCAAAAATTGGCTATTTTACAGTCAATTATTAAATATTAAAATATTCAATTTTCACAAATTAACTTTTAATTCGATTTTAAAAGTTCTAAAATATCTCTATAACTCCAGTATGATTAAATAAAATTTTCCAAATTATTTCTAATCATATTTAACTCGATTTTCAATTATTTCCATAATTTAACATATTAAATTATCGATTTAATAATCCAATTAAATCCAAAAATTCAAATAAAAATTTATTTGACTTATAAATTCACTTATAAATATTTAAAATTAATTAAATATTCAAATTTTAATTTATAAAAATTCTGGGTCGTTACAATCTTTCGCCCTTAAAAGAATTTCGTCCTCGAAATTACAAGTAAGAAAAGTTACAGAATCTATTAATTTTCCCAAAATTCATAATTAAACTTCTTACAATTCTTTACTAAGTTTTCAAATCATACTTAGTTATCTTTTCAAAAACAATTATATCATTTAACTTTCAACTTTAAAACAAAGTTTAAAGTTTTCAAAATTTTCCAATTTTCTCAAATTTTTCTAACGCCATAAATTTTCGGAAAAATTCGCCATAGTCTCCTTTGCGCGGCTCGATCCGAAAAAAAAATGACAGTTTATATATCACAAATATACATCTCATCAAGTAATGAGGCATCCCGAAGGGAAAAAAATGTAAAAGTACGATATTTAATCCGAGATATGTACCTTATATTTTATTAGCAAGCATATACGGCTAATATAGCGCTAAAGCGAACTCCAAATGCGAAGCAAACGCGATCCGCACCTACTAAACGCTCAACAAACAACATGAGAATCATGCATATAGACAATAATCTCAATATACAACATATAGCAACATGATGACTATATATGTCACATAGCAATGCAACAATAGCAATATATATTCAACCATCAACCAACTACATCCATAACCAATCAATATTCATTTATATTCTCATTAGTATTCAATGAAATGGTTTTCACTCTAAATCATATTTGATTTATTAACATTGGATTTTATCAACATTCATTCTCAATTCAATTAGTTAACATTTACTAATTAAATCTAATTCACTTTCAATTCTTATTCAAACTTATTTACTTTCAATTTGAATTCAATTTCATAGCTTCCAATTTCGCTAATTCATTTTCATTAACACTTAATGAATTTTATACTATCAACTAACAATCAATATCAACCAATGTATATTAATTACCACCAAATTCCTTTGCTTATATTCATTCTCATTCTATTTATTCAACTTCCAATAACATTTGATTTTTAAATGAATCAACACTTACATTCATTACTCCATATCAACTTAAATTTACATTTAATTGATTATATTCAATCCATTCATTCAATTCAATTTCTAAAGTTGAATTTCATTACATAACTTAAGTTCCCACTTGTAAATAAATTCAGATTCCAATTCTAAAGTAAATTTTCATTTAACTTTAAATTCATTTTTATTTACAACTCATATTCATATAATTTCACTTTTATATATATAAGTTTATTTCACAATTGTAAACACTTTAATTATAATTCAATGCTTATAATTCTTTTGCTTATACAATTACTCTTTTATTTAGATTATCCAAACAACTAAACAATCACTTATATACACTTTAATAACTTTGAAAAATTATTCCTTTATATTCAAAATATAATCAAGGTAAAATTATTTCATTTACCCAATTTAAAATCAATATCGTGCCGAATTGTTCTATTCAAGTGTTTAGAGATCCTTATCAACAACGTTAATTACTCGTATTAACTAGAATCTATATACCACTCAACAAACCAATCATCACAATATAAAACAATTTTGTATTCACTAACAAATACGCTCTCATAGCTATTAATACACTCAAACTCATTCTAGAGTACTACTGACTCTATCTCTAATGAATTATACCCAACAGAACCATGGTTGTCGCTTAACCATCAGCTCTGATACCAAATGTAACATTCTAAAATTTTCGACTTTCGAAAATTCAACATCGACACTCACTTTATCGACTGCCGAATATCGAAGGCCGAAAACCGAGATGTTATGGGTTTTAAAAAGAAGAAAGAAAGAAAAGAAAAAGGTAGAAGAAAATAGAAAGAAAAAAGAGAATTTGAAAAATAGAAGATAGAAGAATTTTAAAAATAGAACGGACAGAAAGGAAACAACAGAACAACAACAGAATCTCACAATTCGCAGCGGAACAACATATAATAATAAATGAATAATCTTTAAACAAAGAACTATATCAGTTATTACATTACATCACATTTTATTACATCATATCATCACATCAGAGTGTACAACAACATACAACAACAAACAATGCAGCGGAAAAAGAAATACTATATAAACTAGTAATACGCCATGCCATCCAGCTTGCCTCCAGCAACTCCAGAATATCCAGAATATCCTGATAAACCTAACTCTTAACTGCCCGTGTGGAAATTGGTGGGCACCCAGAGTTTAGGAAGGAAAACAATAAACTCCGAGTCAGTCATGTGACTGGTGTGAGAACTCAAAACAGTTTATTTACTTTAAAATCAAAATAGAGGAATATCTTTAAATCAATTCGCAATGCTTTTAAAAATGAGACTACCATAAGGCCTCCCGCACACACACACATGCAAACGCAGAATCGGAGGAGATTTCTCCTTATGATAGTCAAAGATGCTTGATACGCATTTAAAATAACATTTGATATTATTACTAGTGCATAATGTATAACAAATCATTTCGAAAATAAAGATATAAATCTTAGCCGACATAGACATTTCGAACTATGCCTACTATAGCTACTATCCAAACAGTGGTGACCACCATAAGTGAATAGCAGGTTCTACAACTAATACCGTACAAGTTTCGTATTGGGAATTGGATTTCCAACAAATGGTCAGGCCAAGGAACTTCCCATTGCCACATGAGAATGCCTCTGGATGGACATCCCCGAGAACCAAACCGGATCTCTACCAACACAAGGCCGGGTTACCCCTAACTGAGTAACAACTGACCGAATATGCCATCCCCCGGTCCTTTGGGACCTTTATCCGAGAGCGCTCTCTAATCAATTCACACAATCATAAAAACAAAGTGTTTCAACATGAGTAAGTATCTGGGCTCCATACCATGATACCACCCTTTTCCAGAAGGAAATGCACATATCCTAAAGGGCGCTACCCCTCATAACCTTGCCGCATCTTTCCTGTTTTGACCATTTCCGGGATGTGAGGCTCGACGAATTCACGTCCACAAAAACATACTTTATACAAAAGCCATGCTTTGGGTCAACAAATGATCAACACAATGATCACTAAGATAGACGATCAAATAAATGATCCTATCACAACAATCAACACAATGATCATTTCAGCATCACTCAGCATGTCACATTACCAAACTGGGAATATATCGCTGATAACTTCAACTATATAACCTTTGAGCACATACGTATCAAAGAAGGGTGTTAAGCAAAGAATAAATTCTCCGCCACCAACAGAAATATATTTGAAAGAAATCGGCTTTATATCTCAAATTGTAATGTCAGACACACAATCCATACAAGTCTGTTCCGGGATCGAACAGAACCGAAGGCACTTACAAAGAAGTCCTTGCAATCCGGATATTCACAATCCTGATCGGATTTCCCATCACTTAGGGAGTCTCTATACCGTTGCAACTCAGTGCAGAGACAATCGATAGGTCATCCTATCGCTTTCGCAAATACCGGGTCTTCAACACCGATCTTCAATGCAATTCACAACGACGTACCACATATTCGGAATGGGTTATACGACCCCATGGTCCTTTCCCGGTTAACCCGAATAGTGAGCGCTTATTCAAAAATAAGTGTGCATTCAAATTCAATCAAAATCACATCAATTACCCATTCAAAGGGAAATATTGATAGTCGGTTATTGAACTATCAATGGATATGCATACATCACCAGATTCCAAATAATTTTCCAAATTATTTATTTTCCAAAATATCTTTACAAGATATATAATTTCAACACTTCAAAAATAAATCAATATTTATTTTTAACAATTCCACTTTCTTATATAAATTCCATAGTGAATTTATATTTTCAAAATATCCATGCATATGATTTCAAAATCCATTTCAATTTATCTTCAAAAAGATAAACTCTAAATATTCACTTCATATTGGAAAACATTTCCATACTTATTTATTCATAAGTAATTCACAAATCTCTTTTTATTTTCAACACTTAGAAAATATTCAATATACTTAAATCGAATTAAGTATATATTTCATTCTTTAAGAAAATCATTCACTTAAACATATTTATTTGGGTCAAAACGAATGTTACGTAAAACATCGTTACGACAACCCAAAATCACTAGTATAGGGATTCGAATTTAAATTAAATATATAAATCCCAATACTATACAAACATTTCCTTTCGGAAATCATTTACTATAACAACAGTGTTATAGTTCACCATTTCCTTTTATTTCTCGAAACATCTATTTCAACAATAAATGTTGAAATCTATGGTTTCGGATCTCAACACATTTTAAAACATCGTTAGATCGTTTTAATTCTATTTAAAATATCACATTCAAAACATTTTCTTTAACGTATTATTCACCATTCAAAAACGTGAATATACTATGTTAACAAATTTCATCCTTTTTATACTTTTTTAACTTAAAGGATTATTCACAGTCTAAAACGTGAATATAACTCCATTTATAAGTTATAACAATTAACTTATCAAAATAAGTCGTTTGCGAATTCATAAAACAACGTTTATAAATTCCATTTCTATTTATTTATAAAAACTTCTTTTTTTATAAATTCCTTTATTAACATATTTCAGTTTGTAACTCAATTATAAACTAAATGTTCATATTATAAGTTAAATACTTATAAAACGATTATTTTACAAAATCGTTCCTTTAACCTTCATAATTATAAATCTTATAACTTATAAGATTCAATGATTTATTCAAAACCCTTCTTTCAATAACTTTATAAAATTTATAAATCTTACTATTTATAAATTTCATCTATAACTTCACCATTTTTAATTTTATAAATCCATTCATTTACAAAATTCGTTTTCACTTCATTCAAACACTTATAAAAACTCGTTTTATAATGTCACTATTTCGATTTATAAATATCCGTTTATAAATCTCTTAATATAAATCAATTTATATTATTATTTTAAAACGTCTTTAAATTACTTTATAATTTCACCATTTTGATTTATAAAATAATCAAATTTTATAAATCCTATATTTAAACTTTTAATAATAAATTCAAAAATCCAGTTTAAACTATTTTATAAAGTCATTAATTCATATTTCTCAAAAATCAGCTTTCAACTATGTTTCTTAAAAATCATAATTTTTATAACTTTAAAAAATTATAACGTTTATTTACTTAATATGGATCAAATCCAAAAATATAGTATATTCTCAAAAATCACTTTTAAAATCATTTTAAAATCCCAAAATTTGGGTCCAATGATGCTACACACCAAATAGTCAATCACGACTACAACGATATCATATATCAATATGAAAATCCATCAAATATCAAAATATCTGAAATCAAATAAAAACTGTTGAGGAATCCAGTTGGATCCCTCCAACCTGTTTCCTGCATCCAAAAACATTAGCACAATACCAATTTCGCTCCAGTACGAAATTATCGCGGTATATGTTTTTAATAAATAACATCCGCTTACTAACGGCGTAATAGGGTCTCATCCGCTAAACAAAAAATGCGGGAAATCAACAACTGCAATATATACATATGCCAATATATATATATATTGATATTATATATAATACCAATTTCACTGTTTATGAAATATTCGCGGTATATGTTTATAATAAATAACATCCGCTTACTAACGGCGTATAATGTCTATTTTAACAATCAATAATTTACAGTCATCATTCAAACATGCATTCAAATATTTTAAATCTAACTATTTAAAATAAAATCGAAACCTATTCGATTGAGTGAGAAGTTCTCACCTTGGTTTTAATTTCCGTTTTAGCTTTTATTTCGAATAAAATTAAACGCGCGTTTAATTTTACCCGAAATTCTCACTAACTCCAAACGACTCCAAACCAACTCCATCGCGTAGTGCTCGTCCATACGATTCCAACGCAACTGAGTTTGCATTTTTTTCGACCTCGTATGAAAAAGTTATTGATTTTACAAGTTTATACACGATTTAACTTATATAAATACAACTTTTACAAACCCACTTTCCATCACAGCCACATGATCCTTCATCCTTGCATCCTGGCCGTCCCCCACCCTTCTTCCTCATCACGTACAAGCTACAGGTCAAGGCCGACATCACAAACCCACTTAGCTTGAACTAGGGTTTCAATTTGCTCGCTCAATACTCGATGAAAATTCATCAAACCACTTGCAAATCGAAGCTCTCGTCGAGAGCTACCACCACCATCAACCACCTGAAGCTCGGCCTCCCCTAAACCCCTCGAGATGCGTGCGAACATCTGCAGGTTCGGCCCCTTTTTCTCCTTCTACGCGACTCCAAACACGATCTCCACCGTTGAATCTCTAGCTCGTGTTGTGCTCTTCATCTTTGTAGTTGAGCACTTCGCGTGAATGTCGACGGATTGGAAGGAATCAAAGGATGAACATTGAGCATTTCTGGCCATTGGTCATGTGGGTGGCGGCTAGGGTTTAAAAAATAGGGTTTAACTTTTTTTTTTAATTTATGAAGAGGTGAGATGTATTTATAGAAAAAGCTAGCGTAAACACTATTCATCCCGGGAATTCCGAACTCCGATTTAGGCGCCGTAACCAGCGTACCTAGGGTTTATCCCGCGTTCCGGACACAATGGAACAGGTTTCGGAAGCTAATTCGGAAGTATGTGCGAGTTATGGCTGTAAACGCTCAATTTAAATTAAACCGATTTAAGTCGATTTCTAGGCGTTTTAATTTGTACCGGACAAACGGTAAATCCAATTGACTTGAAATTTGAAACCTTACAATAATATCATATTACGGATCCGATGAAACTGGTTTCGTCGAAATCCGAGACTTTTTGAAAAATGGCTATTTTGACTCGCCAAATTTAAATTAAAAGTAAATCGATGCGTTTCGAGCTGCCACGATCAAACGATAGCTCCGATTGACACGAAAATTGAAATCCGGTAATAACTAACTATTACGGATCCAATGGAACTGGTTTCGTTCAATTCTGAGACTGTTCAAAAATTGGCTATTTTACAGTCAATTATTAAATATTAAAATATTCAATTTTCACAAATTAACTTTTAATTCGATTTTAAAAGTTCTAAAATATCTCTATAACTCCAGTATGATTAAATAAAATTTTCCAAATTATTTCTAATCATATTTAACTCGATTTTCAATTATTTCCATAATTTAACATATTAAATTATCGATTTAATAATCCAATTAAATCCAAAAATTCAAATAAAAATTTATTTGACTTATAAATTCACTTATAAATATTTAAAATTAATTAAATATTCAAATTTTAATTTATAAAAATTCTGGGTCGTTACAATCTTTCCCCCTTAAAAGAATTTCGTCCTCGAAATTACAAGTAAGAAAAGTTACAGAATCTATTAATTTTCCCAAAATTCATAATTAAACTTCTTACAAATCTTTACTAAGTTTTCAAATCATACTTAGTTATCTTTTCAAAAACAATTATATCATTTAACTTTCAACTTTAAAACAAAGTTTAAAGTTTTCAAAATTTTCCAATTTTCTCAAATTTTTCTAACGCCTTAAATTTTCGGAAAAATTCGCCATAGTCTCCTTTGCGCGGCTCGATCCGAAAAAAAAATGACAGTTTATATATCACAAATATACATCTCATCAAGTAATGAGGCATCCCGAAGGGAAAAAAATGTAAAAGTACGATATTTAATCCGAGATATGTACCTTATATTTTATTAGCAAGCATATACGGCTAATATAGCGCTAAAGCGAACTCCAAATGCGAAGCAAACGCGATCCGCACCTACTAAACGCTCAACAAACAACATGAGAATCATGCATATAGACAATAATCTCAATATACAACATATAGCAACATGATGACTATATATGTCACATAGCAATGCAACAATAGCAATATATATTCAACCATCAACCAACTACATCCATAACCAATCAATATTCATTTATATTCTCATTAGTATTCAATGAAATGGTTTTCACTCTAAATCATATTTGATTTATTAACATTGGATTTTATCAACATTCATTCTCAATTCAATTAGTTAACATTTACTAATTAAATCTAATTCACTTTCAATTCTTATTCAAACTTATTTACTTTCAATTTGAATTCAATTTCATAGCTTCCAATTTCGCTAATTCATTTTCATTAACACTTAATGAATTTTATACTATCAACTAACAATCAATATCAACCAATGTATATTAATTACCACCAAATTCCTTTGCTTATATTCATTCTCATTCTATTTATTCAACTTCCAATAACATTTGATTTTTAAATGAATCAACACTTACATTCATTACTCCATATCAACTTAAATTTACATTTAATTGATTATATTCAATCCATTCATTCAATTCAATTTCTAAAGTTGAATTTCATTACATAACTTAAGTTCCCACTTGTAAATAAATTCAGATTCCAATTCTAAAGTAAATTTTCATTTAACTTTAAATTCATTTTTATTTACAACTCATATTCATATAATTTCACTTTTATATATATAAGTTTATTTCACAATTGTAAACACTTTAATTATAATTCAATGCTTATAATTCTTTTGCTTATACAATTACTCTTTTATTTAGATTATCCAAACAACTAAACAATCACTTATATACACTTTAATAACTTTGAAAAATTATTCCTTTATATTCAAAATATAATCAAGGTAAAATTATTTCATTTACCCAATTTAAAATCAATATCGTGCCGAATTGTTCTATTCAAGTGTTTAGAGATCCTTATCAACAACGTTAATTACTCGTATTAACTAGAATCTATATACCACTCAACAAACCAATCATCACAATATAAAACATTTTTGTATTCACTAACAAATACGCTCTCATAGCTATTAATACACTCAAACTCATTCTAGAGTACTACTGACTCTATCTCTAATGAATTATACCCAACAGAACCATGGTTGTCGCTTAACCATCAGCTCTGATACCAAATGTAACATTCTAAAATTTTCGACTTCCGAAAATTCAACATCGACACTCACTTTATCGACTGCCGAATATCGAAGGCCGAAAACCGAGATGTTATGGGTTTTAAAAAGAAGAAAGAAAGAAAAGAAAAAGGTAGAAGAAAATAGAAAGAAAACAGAGAATTTGAAAAATAGAAGATAGAAGAATTTTAAAAATAGAACGGACAGAAAGGAAACAACAGAACAACAACAGAATCTCACAATTCGCAGCGGAACAACATATAATAATAAATGAATAATCTTTAAACAAAGAACTATATCAGTTATTACATTACATCACATTTTATTACATCATATCATCACATCAGAGTGTACAACAACATACAACAACAAACAATGCAGCGGAAAAAGAAATACTATATAAACTAGTAATACGCCATGCCATCCAGCTTGCCTCCAGCAACTCCAGAATATCCAGAATATCCTGATAAACCTAACTCTTAACTGCCCGTGTGGAAATTGGTGGGCACCCAGAGTTTAGGAAGGAAAACAATAAACTCCGAGTCAGTCATGTGACTGGTGTGAGAACTCAAAACAGTTTATTTACTTTAAAATCAAAATAGAGGAATATCTTTAAATCAATTCGCAATGCTTTTAAAAATGAGACTACCATAAGGCCTCCCGCACACACACACATGCAAACGCAGAATCGGAGGAGATTTCTCCTTATGATAGTCAAAGATGCTTGATACGCATTTAAAATAACATTTGATATTATTACTAGTGCATAATGTATAACAAATCATTTCGAAAACAAAGATATAAATCTTAGCCGACATAGACATTTCGAACTATGCCTACTATAGCTACTATCCAAACAGTGGTGACCACCATAAGTGAATAGCAGGTTCTACAACTAATACCGTACAAGTTTCGTATTGGGAATTGGATTTCCAACAAATGGTCAGGCCAAGGAACTTCCCATTGCCACATGAGAATGCCTCTGGATGGACATCCCCGAGAACCAAACCGGATCTCTACCAACACAAGGCCGGGTTACCCCTAACTGAGTAACAACTGACCGAATATGCCATCCCCCGGTCCTTTGGGACCTTTATCCGAGAGCGCTCTCTAATCAATTCACACAATCATAAAAACAAAGTGTTTCAACATGAGTAAGTATCTGGGCTCCATACCATGATACCACCCTTTTCCAGAAGGAAATGCACATATCCTAAAGGGCGCTACCCCTCATAACCTTGCCGCATCTTTCCTGTTTTGACCATTTCCGGGATGTGAGGCTCGACGAATTCACGTCCACAAAAACATACTTTATACAAAAGCCATGCTTTGGGTCAACAAATGATCAACACAATGATCACTAAGATAGACGATCAAATAAATGATCCTATCACAACAATCAACACAATGATCATTTCAGCATCACTCAGCATGTCACATTACCAAACTGGGAATATATCGCTGATAACTTCAACTATATAACCTTTGAGCACATACGTCTCAAAGAAGGGTGTTAAGCAAAGAATAAATTCTCCGCCACCAACAGAAATATATTTGAAAGAAATCGGCTTTATATCTCAAATTGTAATGTCAGACACACAATCCATACAAGTCTGTTCCGGGATCGAACAGAACCGAAGGCACTTACAAAGAAGTCCTTGCAATCCGGATATTCACAATCCTGATCGGATTTCCCATCACTTAGGGAGTCTCTATACCGTTGCAACTCAGTGCAGAGACAATCGATAGGTCATCCTATCGCTTTCGCAAATACCGGGTCTTCAACACCGATCTTCAATGCAATTCACAACGACGTACCACATATTCGGAATGGGTTATACGACCCCATGGTCCTTTCCCGGTTAACCCGAATAGTGAGCGCTTATTCAAAAATAAGTGTGCATTCAAATTCAATCAAAATCACATCAATTACCCATTCAAAGGGAAATATTGATAGTCGGTTATTGAACTATCAATGGATATGCATACATCACCAGATTCCAAATAATTTTCCAAATTATTTATTTTCCAAAATATCTTTACAAGATATATAATTTCAACACTTCAAAAATAAATCAATATTTATTTTTAACAATTCCACTTTCTTATATAAATTCCATAGTGAATTTATATTTTCAAAATATCCATGCATATGATTTCAAAATCCATTTCAATTTATCTTCAAAAAGATAAACTCTAAATATTCACTTCATATTGGAAAACATTTCCATACTTATTTATTCATAAGTAATTCACAAATCTCTTTTTATTTTCAACACTTAGAAAATATTCAATATACTTAAATCGAATTAAGTATATATTTCATTCTTTAAGAAAATCATTCACTTAAACATATTTATTTGGGTCAAAACGAATGTTACGTAAAACATCGTTACGACAACCCAAAATCACTAGTATAGGGATTCGAATTTAAATTAAATATATAAATCCCAATACTATACAAACATTTCCTTTCGGAAATCATTTACTATAACAACAGTGTTATAGTTCACCATTTCCTTTTATTTCTCGAAACATCTATTTCAACAATAAATGTTGAAATCTATGGTTTCGGATCTCAACACATTTTAAAACATCGTTAGATCGTTTTAATTCTATTTAAAATATCACATTCAAAACATTTTCTTTAACGTATTATTCACCATTCAAAAACGTGAATATACTATGTTAACAAATTTCATCCTTTTTATACTTTTTTAACTTAAAGGATTATTCACAGTCTAAAACGTGAATATAACTCCATTTATAAGTTATAACAATTAACTTATCAAAATAAGTCGTTTGCGAATTCATAAAACAACGTTTATAAATTCCATTTCTATTTATTTATAAAAACTTCTTTTTTTATAAATTCCTTTATTAACATATTTCAGTTTATAACTCAATTATAAACTAAATGTTCATATTATAAGTTAAATACTTATAAAACGATTATTTTACAAAATCGTTCCTTTAACCTTCATAATTATAAATCTTATAACTTATAAGATTCAATGATTTATTCAAAACCCTTCTTTCAATAACTTTATAAAATTTATAAATCTTACTATTTATAAATTTCATCTATAACTTCACCATTTTTAATTTTATAAATCCATTCATTTACAAAATTCGTTTTCACTTCATTCAAACACTTATAAAAACTCGTTTTATAATGTCACTATTTCGATTTATAAATATCCGTTTATAAATCTCTTAATATAAATCAATTTATATTATTATTTTAAAACGTCTTTAAACTACTTTATAATTTCACCATTTTGATTTATAAAATAATCAAATTTTATAAATCCTATATTTAAACTTTTAATAATAAATTCAAAAATCCAGTTTAAACTATTTTATAAAGTCATTAATTCATATTTCTCAAAAATCAGCTTTCAACTATGTTTCTTAAAAATCATAATTTTTATAACTTTAAAAAATTATAACGTTTATTTACTTAATATGGATCAAATCCAAAAATATAGTATATTCTCAAAAATCACTTTTAAAATCATTTTAAAATCCCAAAATTTGGGTCCAATGATGCTACACACCAAATAGTCAATCACGACTACAACGATATCATATATCAATATGAAAATCCATCAAATATCAAAATATCTGAAATCAAATAAAAACTGTTGAGGAATCCAGTTGGATCCCTCCAACCTGTTTCCTGCATCCAAAAACATTAGCACAATACCAATTTCGCTCCAGTACGAAATTATCGCGGTATATGTTTTTAATAAATAACATCCGCTTACTAACGGCGTAATAGGGTCTCATCCGCTAAACAAAAAATGCGGGAAATCAACAACTGCAATATATACATATGCCAATATATATATATATTGATATTATATATAATACCAATTTCACTGTTTATGAAATATTCGCGGTATATGTTTATAATAAATAACATCCGCTTACTAACGGCGTATAATGTCTATTTTAACAATCAATAATTTACAGTCATCATTCAAACATGCATTCAAATATTTTAAATCTAACTATTTAAAATAAAATCGAAACCTATTCGATTGAGTGAGAAGTTCTCACCTTGGTTTTAATTTCCGTTTTAGCTTTTATTTCGAATAAAATTAAACGCGCGTTTAATTTTACCCGAAATTCTCACTAACTCCAAACGACTCCAAACCAACTCCATCGCGTAGTGCTCGTCCATACGATTTCAACGCAACTGAGTTTGCATTTTTTCGACCTCGTATGAAAAAGTTATTGATTTTACAAGTTTATACACGATTTAACTTATATAAATACAACTTTTACAAACCCACTTTCCATCACAGCCACATGATCCTTCATCCTTGCATCCTGGCCGTCCCCCACCCTTCTTCCTCATCACGTACAAGCTACAGGTCAAGGCCGACATCACAAACCCACTTAGCTTGAACTAGGGTTTCAATTTGCTCGCTCAATACTCGATGAAAATTCATCAAACCACTTGCAAATCGAAGCTCTCGTCGAGAGCTACCACCACCATCAACCACCTGAAGCTCGGCCTCCCCTAAACCCCTCGAGATGCGTGCGAACATCTGCAGGTTCGGCCCCTTTTTCTCCTTCTACGCGACTCCAAACACGATCTCCACCGTTGAATCTCTAGCTCGTGTTGTGCTCTTCATCTTTGTAGTTGAGCACTTCGCGTGAATGTCGACGGATTGGAAGGAATCAAAGGATGAACATTGAGCATTTCTGGCCATTGGTCATGTGGGTGGCGGCTAGGGTTTAAAAAATAGGGTTTAACTTTTTTTTTTAATTTATGAAGAGGTGAGATGTATTTATAGAAAAAGCTAGCGTAAACACTATTCATCCCGGGAATTCCGAACTCCGATTTAGGCGCCGTAACCAGCGTACCTAGGGTTTATCCCGCGTTCCGGACACAATGGAACAGGTTTCGGAAGCTAATTCGGAAGTATGTGCGAGTTATGGCTGTAAACGCTCAATTTAAATTAAACCGATTTAAGTCGATTTCTAGGCGTTTTAATTTGTACCGGACAAACGGTAAATCCAATTGACTTGAAATTTGAAACCTTACAATAATATCACATTACGGATCCGATGAAACTGGTTTCGTCGAAATCCGAGACTTTTTGAAAAATGGCTATTTTGACTCACCAAATTTAAATTAAAAATAAATCGATGCGTTTCGAGCTGCCACGATCAAACGATAGCTCCGATTGACACGAAAATTGAAATCCGGTAATAACTAACTATTACGGATCTAATGGAACTGGTTTTGTTCAATTCTGAGACTGTTCAAAAATTGGCTATTTTACAGTCAATTATTAAATATTAAAATATTCAATTTTCACAAATTAACTTTTAATTCGATTTTAAAAGTTCTAAAATATCTCTATAACTCCAGTATGATTAAATAAAATTTTCCAAATTATTTCTAATCATATTTAACTCGATTTTCAATTATTTCCATAATTTAACATATTAAATTATCGATTTAATAATCCAATTAAATCCAAAAATTCAAATAAAAATTTATTTGACTTATAAATTCACTTATAAATATTTAAAATTAATTAAATATTCAAATTTTAATTTATAAAAATTCTGGGTCGTTACAGATCCTCTTCTCGAACTAGCGTAGCGCTGATTGTGTTTGTTGGGACCGCCAGATATACATACAGCTTCCTGTGATCAACTAACTTCGCAAGATAGGAGGTGTCGCCAGACATTGTACTAGTGCTAGGAATGTTCCCTAACACTCCTCTGGCTACTCAAAATTCCAGTTTCCTTCTCTAATCGGATCGAAGAAGGGAATGCACTTGTCTGTGGATATAGAAATGAATATGCTTAAGGCTTCCACCTTCCCTTAAGACTTTGTAACTGCTTGATGGTTCTGGGAGTTTCGAGATTTCGAATCGCCTAAATTTTTTCGGGGTTAGCTTCAATCCCTCTGGCATCGACAATAAACCCAAGGAACTTCCCAGATGCAACTCCAAAATGAAACGTCAGTGGATTGAGCTTCATTTTGTACTATCGGAGTATGTTGAACATTATCTCTAAATCTCCGATATGGTTACTAGATAGTTACGATTTCACGAGCATATTGTCTACGTACAGCTCCATAGTCTTCCCGATCTGGTTTGAAAACATTCGACTTACAAGCCTCTGATAAGTTGCTCCAGCCTTTTTGAGTCCAAACGGCATCCTTGCAACAATAAAGTCCCAGATCAATGATAAAGCTAGTGTGCTCCTTATCTGGAAGGTGCATCGAGATTTGATTGTAGTTGGAGCTGTGCAGTTAAAGTGCTTGGCAGATTTAAAGCGGTGGAGATGCAAAAAGTCTTAGCAGGGATATAGCGAGGATATAGCGGGATATAGCCGATGGCTCTAAAATAGCATGTAAAAATCATACTTAATGTTTTTAAAAATATATAAATGGTAATTAAATGAAAAATTATCATTCAATTGAATTATAATTAATACATAAATAATTTTAAACAAAAAACATGTGTGAATATACTTTAAATAAACGTAAAACAGTCATATAACATAATTGAATTTAGTAGAATATTAGAGTATTTTCAGTTCTGAAAATATATTAAAAATTTAATCAAATAAATTAGTTTCATAAGTTTTATACTGTATAAATCCAATTTTTTGTTTCATTTTATTAAAGAAGATATAGCGGAAATAGCAAAATATAGCGGGAACAACAGGATATAACAGAAATAGCGGGGATTAAATCGAAAAGGCTATATTTTGGGGCTACATGGAAAAATCATAGCGGTAGAAATCCGTTATGGGATATAGCAGGGTTATAGCGGGGTAATAGCGGGGCATTAACTATACATAGTCGGAGTATGCATCCACGGAAAATAAGAGCTCATGTACGACTATTGTATCCACCATTTGATCGATTCTGGGAAGGGGAAACTGTGTTTGGGGCTGGCTTTGTCCGATCTGAATAGTCCACACATGTTCGCCATTTTCCATTCGACTTTTTGACAAGCATTGGATTTGATACCCACTCTGGGTATAAAGCATCACGAATAAACCATTAGCCTTGAGTTTATCCAGTTCTTCCTTAACGGTGGCAGATCTCTCTAGATCTATACCATGCCTTTTTTGTTTCACCGGGACGTGCCGCAGGTCTATATTTAATGCATGGCTTGCGATATTCAGCGAGATCCCATACATGTCTAAATGAATCTAGGCAAACATATTGAGGTTGGCCCGTAGAAAATCAACCAGTTCTTGTCTCGTCTAGGGGCTGAACTGAGACCCGATCTTTACCACTCTTGGATCATCATCTTCGTTGATCGGGACATCAATTGTCAACTCTACCAGGGAATCCTGCTATTCTTTGACTTCCCTTTCATTATCGTTATCTCCAGCATTAAGATCTTTAGGAAACTGGTCATGGTGCCTGAGCCTCGGCCTAGCGTTAGTTGTCAATCCTCCATAAAGCGGAAGCAGATAGATTCCTCCACTCCCTTATCTTTCTCCTTTTGCTGCCCATCCTGCAATTTCGCAACATAACAGGCATGTCCATCTGCCTGATCACTATGTACCACCCCGACTCCATTATCAGTGGGGAAATTTAGAGTCAAACACCAAGGGGTGACTGCTGCTCCAAATTCTCCAATGGTCGATCGTCCCAGAAAAGCACTGTAAGGAGAATGAATATCCAACACAACAAACTGCAACATCCTGACTCTTCGGCGATCACCAACACCTAACTCAATAGGTAACTCCACTATTCCAGCTGGTATGGGTGAACTATAATTGAAATCACGTATATGCGACTAGCACGGTTTCAGATCCTTCGCTTCCATCAGCATTTGATCGTAAGCATGCTTGAAAAGTATGGTCACAGAACTTTCACTATCAACTAAGATCCTCTTCATCCAAGCAAGACCTATTTGGTTAGAAATAACCAACGGATCAATAGTGGGAGCCTCGACTCTGTCGGCATCACGGTTTCTAAAAATGATGTAATCTGTCATTATCTTCTATTGCTTTTTCGGTGCCCCTTCGTTGGTGCCACTACAATGTTCGAAGTCCGCCTTCCTAATCGAACTTGGATATGATTCCATTTCCTTCCAGCTTCGATCGGCCAAATCTGGACCATCACTCACAATATTAATCACCAACTTCCCACCAGTATGTGAGGGTTCTTCAGGCCTAGCTTAGACTTGGCCTTGATTGGGATTAGATAGGCCCATTCTTCCATCTTTTGGAGTGCGAACAAACTGCTTTAACTTTCTCTCTCTAATCAAATTTTCAATAATATCTTGCAAACGATGGAATTCATTAGTGTTATGGCCGTAACAATCATGGATACAGAACTTCCCGGTCTGAATCTACTTCTCCGATGACGGTTTCGGAGCTGGTTTCTTGTGCTACCCAGTATTACAGATCTGAAGATATACATTTTCTAGCGATTATTCAAAGGGGTATGTTGATCGAACATAGGAGCTCTAGATCTCCCACGATGAGGGTCATTCTTCTTTCCTTGACCTCCATCACCCTTCTGCTGATTTTTCTTATTCTAAATATTTAACTATACCTTAACGAAGCTCTCTTCGGTCTGCTTCACTGCAACATTACTCTGGATACCTTCACTACTGGGCCCCGTAACGTCCTGCTTCCTAGACCATCTTACATCTTCTCTCCTCGAATACCGGGCTGCCTTTGCATAGAAATGATCCAACAAAGCAGGAGGTTTCCCAGCCAACCAACCACCAAATTCGGAATCAGGATCGATCCCTTTAGTCAATGCTATCAGAATAGAGTTGTCGTTAGGATTGCTGACTTCGACACAAGCAGCATGGAACCTTTCCAAATAATGCCTTAATGTGTCTCTTGGAGCATGAGTAACACTGGACAAGGTGTTTACATCCGTAGGTCTGGTAGAATGCATATGAAGCTGCTCAACAAACTTAGTAGCTAATTGGTCAAAACATGAAATAGATCTTGGCGGTAGACGGGTAAACCACATAGTCACAATGCCTACCAAGGAGATAGGAAAGCTTTTACATTTAATTGCATCGTCACCTCGAGCGGCATTCATAAGCCAGTCATATTTTATAATATTTTGGTTAGGATTCCAATTACCTTCATACACCAACAAGGTTGGCATCCTGAATCGACGGGGCGGTTTCACATGTAAGATATCATTAGTGAACGGGGTGTGACTTCTAGAAATTCCCAGTCATCATTAATGAGGCCTTGATGTTTCTTATGATTTGGTGTATCATAGTTGGAATATCGAACATCAAGGGATTCGAGGCCAAGTAATGGTCGGGTTCCATGTTACGAGGACGGTTTCGGTTGCTGTCTATGGTCCATTGCATGCCTCCTTGGCTTCCAGGCTTCATGGAAGTGAGGATCCTGAGCATGAATGCGGTGGAGAAAGTCTATATCTGGCTGGTTCTGGAACTCAAGATCTAGATTTACTGAAGAAACTACGTTGTCATGAGTTGTGTTATGAGGAAGTGTCCCTCCTCAGGAGGAGGGTGCAGCTTGATGCCTTATAGAAGGACCAATCCTAGCCCATCCAGGATTTGCAGCATACGGGTGCCCGGAGTCTTCTACGTAATCCTCATCGAACGGCGTTGCGTAGATCTGTGATAGGATTCATATGATGTCGAGCTTTCAAGCAAGGAATAAGAGGTATGCTCTCTTCTAGATCTCCCTCTTCTTTCTTCATTCAACCGGTTCAAAATTATCGTATTGGCATGGATCTGTTGAGTGAGCTCTTGATGGCTTTGAGTGAGCTCATGCGTGAGGGTCTGGAATTCCTCTCCATTTACTGGACCAAGTAGATATGAGCTCTAACTGATGTTTGGCCTATAGTAGCTAGCTGTGCGGGACTTTGCTTATCCCTTCCTTCTGGATTAGCAGTATTAGAAGCGGTTCTGGTATTGCACACTATATTGGATGTAGTTCTTCTTAGTTCTAGAATAATCTGAATATGATAGAAGGAACCACTGGAAGATCGATCTAAAACTCCTCTTAGATTTTAGCAATCCAACGACGGAAGGGGATCAATAGAATTAGAGAAAAAGCAGAGTTTTCTCGTTGAAAGCACTAAAGTGTTTGTACAAAAAAAAGGGTACAATACTCGTCGGATGTAACAAAAGATATTAGAATGAAGAAGTAAAATGGAAAATGAGGAAAATCTAACAATCACACCAAGAGAATATGCAATAACAGAAAGAAGATAAGAATTTATAGTGGTTCGGCTTTATAGCCTGCATCCACTTTGAAGGATTTGATTTTTATTGATTATTTTAAACTTAATTACAAAAGTACGATGGCTAATACTCAAACTACAATGGAGTTAAATACAAGCAGCATCATAAAAGTCCTCTTTTAGTTGCAACTAGTGTGCTATTTATCGGTGTGAAGTTGGAAATATCTGCGTTGAATCTCGGAATACCCTTTATGATGCCTAGGTAGGGCCACACAATCGATTTAGAGTTGTTTGGGATCGATCCCTGATCGATCCACATAGCATTTGTATCGATTGGAAATGGCTCCAATTGGGCTGCGATCGATCATGGACGTTACTGAGATGATATGCAACCTTCTGTGAAAATCTCATTGCATTTGGATGTGTGGTTGTGGAGTTACTGATCGATCAAAGTTGCAAATACAGAGTGGCTAATGCCATCATATCGATAACTTTCGAATCAAACCCTTCAAGTCGATGATGTGGAACTCGTACTTCGTGGAGATCTATATTTTGTGCATAGGGACCGTTTCCTTTGGGTTGACCGCTCCTCTCTATCCAATTGATGCTTTGCTTTCCCAATCAATGTTCCGCCCCATCTTCGTATCGATCATCGGCTTTACACTTTGTATCGATCAAGTAGTTGATCGATACGAAATGTTCAGTTTCTGACCAACTGAAGTGCGATCGATCTAGGGAGTGTTGGAGTCCATCGATATAGGGTTGAACCTTATGGATATAAATGATGGGTACCGAATCACGGAGTTATGTTCACTTCGTATCGATGTTGATGGATACAGTAGGGTGGATACCAAAGGGGCATATTTTGCATGGATCTTGATCGTTCCATAACTTGAGCATACGAACTTTGATTGACCTGAAATTTGGAATGTTGCTTTGCATGGCTCAGCTTGTCATCTCATGCTAATTAAGGCTCGATTCGGACTCGAACCAAGTTTGCATGTATCCAACGTGAATCTACAAATAACCGATTTCTCGAGCGGTCTGTCTTCGGTCTCTGGTCAAACCCTTGGTATCACGGCCTTGCCAAAAGGAGGGATAGCAGTATGGAAATTGACTTATTTTAAAAGGGGGACCAAAATGATTTAATTGTTTTGTTGATAAGAAGGGCTTATTTGTTAATGTTAGTTGGTTTTAGATTTGAGAAAATTGCGGCAATTATTAGAAAAATAATTCGATATTTTAATGTAACCAATCATGTGTTTATAAGTGGGCAAGTTATTTACATAAAGTTTGCATTATTTAGTAAAAGAAGCATGTAGAAAAAAGTAGATTTCGCCTCGACCTTTCAACCTAGAGCTTCCGCCTCCAACCTAGTCGAAACCATCTAGGCCAAAATCAATAAACCAATACATATATATTCAACTAGATGGTACATAGTGGATTGGAGAAAGCCGGAAGGTAGGTTGTCAAAATATAGCTTTTGAATGTGTTGGTTCCTTTGTTTTAAAAAAAAAAGCGCTTGTTTGTTTATCAAAGGGTTTCAAAGTAGTCAAAACCAATGGTTTCGAAAGGGTATTTCTAAAGAAGCTTTCAAAGGAAAGTTGTCGCCTTTGTTTTAAAATAGTAGCTTCCAAAGGAGTTGCTTAGTTTTTAATTGAAGCTTTTGGAAGACGTAGTTTCAACCAAGTCGAAACCCTTTTGTGAGTTGATGCCCTTCAATGGTATTGAAGACATCAATGCCGTCGAAAGGTATCGTTTATTTTATAATATAATAGCCACTACCTACTACTTTTGAAAAGGGTTAGGGGTTTTGAAGTTAATGGTTTCAAAAGTTTTCGATGCCAACCTTCTAACATTTTTACCCAGATGCTTGATGCTTTCAAAAGAGATGGTGTCGATGCCATTATGTTTCCTCAATATTTTTATATGATAAAGGATGGTTTTGAAACAAATGCTTTCACCTATATTCAATTTGACCAAAATAGTATTTTAAATGTAAACCCAATGTTTTGAAAGGGGTGCTTTTAAATGTTTTCGGGAGAGTTACTTCCATTGGTGTCGAAAGGGATACTTTCAACTAGTTTCAAAACTCGGATGTTATTGGGATTACCAATAGGTTCATAGTGATCCCATGAAAACTATGTTATAAAAAGGGGTTGGCAGAGGGCCAATTAGTTTGTAGTGCACCCATGAAATATATATCAGAATTAAGTCATTGATAGTTGTCACTAGTTTCCTAGACAACCCCATGAAAACTGGGATAAAGGAGAAGCTATAAGAGTTACCAATAGGTTCAGGAGAACCCATGAATTAGTTAAGTTATTAGGTAGAGGCCAATAGGTTCTTAGTGCATAATGAAAACTATGGAGTACGACAAGGAGTCCATGCAATATACTAGGGTTATTGTAAGCCCATAAAAAACTAATAGGTTAATAGAAACCCTAGTAACTATAAAATATGACAGGGAGTCAATTAAATAGAGGATGAGTAATCCAGTATGTTTTTAATATGTTTGCATATCATTATAATATTTTAAAACGTTTATGTTTTAACCATTGTGGATGCAGGAGCACAATATATGGTTTTATAAAAGGTTTTAGGATACTCGTGAGGGGAAACCCATTCCGCTAAGCGACGTGGTCTCACTAGATATCTAAATGATTTTACATGGTAGACTATTATTCATACTAAGCTTTATGTCTAACTCGAAGTTTATATTCCCTTAAATTCTCAATTACTCAATTGATGTTGAGTAGTTTGAGGGTTTAGGGTTTCCAGGTTCTCTTCTTAGATGAATAAAACTTTCAGAGGTGTGCAGGAGACAGTTAGTTGTTCAAAGTTATCTTTTTCTATTGTGCATTTTGGATGTAATGGCAGACTTATAAGCCTTATTATACACTCTGATCAACTAAGGTGGCATCTTTATTTGTCGCTCTTGGCATATGTGTAATAATTATAGTTTTTTGAATGAGGTTAACATATGTGGGATTACGTAATGAACATGAACTGTTTTGAATGGAATATGGGAATTTTTTTTAATTTTTTAATTTTTTTACTTATTCTTGTGTTATGTGTATCAATGTACCAAACACTACCGTATTTGGTCATCGAGGATTAATAATTATGGATGATTGCAACATCCATAACTGTTAGTTTTGGTCCTCCAAGTAGGGGGATGTTACAAGATTGGAGAAAGTCCGAAGGTATAGAGTCGAAACCTGGTGAGTCGAATCGTGCTTTCGAAGGGGTAGAAGTGGCTCTTGTAAAAATGGAACTGTTTTGGTTTTAAACAAGGCTTTCGAAGGGGTTGGAGCTTTCACCGTAACCAACTTGCTTCTATTTATATAAAGAAAGGGTTTTCAAATAGGTTCCTTCCTTTTGTTTTTTAAACAAGCTTTCGAAAGGGGTCGAAACCCCTGCGGCTGCATTCAACACTTTGATCAATGCCCTCGAAAGGTTTTTTTTGCCATAAATTTTAAAGCCGCCTCTCCCTGCTTTCAAAAATGTTGGTTTAGAAACCATTCACTTTCTTTTACTTAGGAATAATACTTTCGAAAGAAATACTTTCTCTTCGATAATTGAAAGTTAAACCCAAAGGTTTTGAAAGGAATGGTTTTAAATGGTTTCGAAGCTACGTTCCACAAACTTTTACTTGGACCCAATACTTTAGAAAGTTTTTTTAAGTAAAGGACTATAATGCTTTTGAAATATATATATATATATAATGAAGGTTTTGAAGGGTAGATTCCCCAACACTTTCGAAAGGTTTACTTTCAATATTTGAATAGAAGGTTTCCAATGCTTTCTAAAGGTAAGTTTAATGAGTTTGAAAAGAGGATGTCTAAGATTTTATAAAGCTTTCGAAGGGATGCTTTCCATGACCTCGAAAGGACTATTTTTAAAGGTTTCGAAAGGTATGTTTTGTCCTTCGGCTTAGTGTTTCAAGGTGAAGTAGGTAACCTATTTTGAAAGGGGTACTTTCAATGGATTCGAATAAAACTGTTTAAATGTTTTTAAAAAAAGGTTCGAATGTGTTATGTTGAATTTAAAACCTAACATTTTCTATGTTAAAGAAGGATTTTAACTTGTTTTAAAAGGGATAGATAACCATATTTCTTTACGTTCTCAGCAACATCGTTTGGTGTAAAGCATATATCATGGCAAATATATCTTAGTAAAGCAAAAGTATATTTTCCTTGTTTAAGTATGATTTAAAGGGTTAAATCAATTTGAAAGAAATTTTTTCAGGGAAAATTTGATGGAGTAGTTAACCCTAGGTAAATGACACAGATATTAAAACACTAGATGGGACTGGTATAGGGTCATGCCTTATACTTTATCTAGAAAACCCAAGCTAAAATAAGTCCAAAATTCCAGTATTAGTGCTTTGTCACAGGTAAGGCTAAAACGATGTTACATAAGAAAGGAATATACAGAGATAAAATTAGGTTATTGGTGAGCCCGCAAAGCCATCAGGTTCAGTTGACAATAGAAGAAGATAGTTAAGGGCAGATAGCCCAGTAGGGTGTCTTACAGATGTTAGATAATTGAGTATGTCTGGTGGGCCCAAGTTAGCAATTGATTATTTGTTAGCTAAACAATACTACATTGTGCGGATAGATAGTCCATTGATTAACTGATTTATGTGCATATATGATTTTGCTATTATTGCTTTAATCGGTTCGATTGCAGATTCTAATTTGCAAAAGATATGTTTTATAAGGGATATTAGTTAGGAGAAACTTGCTTCGCTAAGCGGCATTGTCTCACTTAATATCAGCTAACCAAGGTATAATAGTATTATTCATACCAGGCTTTATGTCTGACTCAAAGTTTACATTTTTCCCTTAAACTCTTGTGTGCTTAAAATTGATTTGAGTAGATTGAGAGTTTAATTTTTTCAAGTTTAGTAGGTTGGACAAATAAGCTTCCGATGACGTGTAGGAGGAAAAGTTAGGAGCTATTTAATTTTATTTCAGCTGTGATGTATTATGACTGATACATCTATTTAGTACTCTAATCATCCAAAGGGGCATCTTCATATGTTGCTCTTGGCGTAGTTTGTAATAATTATATTTGATCTCAACCTGAGAATCATTTTAGGATTATGTATCTGAATAAGAAATATTGATTTGAAATGTAATTGGAAAAGTTGTTTTAAAATCTATATTGAATTGTATTTCATATTCGTGTGCTTCTGATATAATGGTTACCATTAACATTACCGTATTTTGTCACCGAAAGTTAATACTATGGATTATTGCAGCATCTGTAGTGCTTAGCTTTGAGCCTCAAGATAGGGAATGTTACACATGTCGATCCCTCTAGTTGGAGCTAGCTGATGATGATCCCTCCTATGCGCTGGACCATATTTCATACTTCGAACATTATGCCTTGCATGTACACCAAGTCCATTCAACATTGGCTTCATATTACCATCTATACTTGACTTCTGGGCCACACAATCACCATTCTGGAGCCATTGACCTTGGTGGTAGTCGAATCTGATTTGTGCAATCAATTCAATATAGGCGGGTTAAAATGTCGGACAACACTTGCCCCCTAAAGTACAACTTTTGATGAACATGATGTGCTTTGAATTGAAGAAAGTTAGAGTCATCGAAATGAAATCCATGTAACATCCCCCTACTTGGAGGCCTAAAACTAATGGCTATAAATGTTGCAGCCATCCATAGTTATTAGTCCTCAGCGACCAAATGCGGTGACATTAGATACATTGATACACAGAAACACAAGAATATGGAAAAAAATTAAACAGCAAACAAATTCCACATTCCACTTCAAAATAATCTAAATTGATTACATAACCAAATTCATAGACCACGTTTAGATAAATATAATTATTACAAAATATGCTAAAGCGGCATATGAAGAAGCCCCCTTGGTCGATCAAAGTGTATAAATAGGCAAGAATCAAATTTTCCATTACAAACAAAACACACAGCGGAAATAAATTAAATCTAATAAAAAGCTTGCCTCCTGCACGTCCTCGGAAGCTTTATTCGTCTAAAAAAACCTGGAAATCTTAACTATCAATCTACTTAAAATCAATTGATTACCCGAGATTTTAAGGGGAAGACAAAGACTTCGAGTCAGACATAGAGCCTGGTATGAGTAATTTACCATCTCAAACCATTTAGATATCTAGTGGGACCACGCCGCTTAGCGGAACGGGTTTTCCTCTCACTAGTATCCTAAAACATTTATGGAACCATATATTGTGCTCCTGCATCCGCAATGGTTAAAACATAGTATTCCAAAAACATTTTGATGATATGAAAAACAAGTAAATCAAATATGGGTTATCCACCCCCATTCATTTTTACTATCCGTCTCCATTATAGTTTTATGTATTATTATTAACCTGTTTAATGTTCATAGACTATCTGTCCAATATCATAGTTTTCATGGGATTACTAAGAACCTATTGGTAACTCCAAAATCTTATCTCTTATCTGAGGTTTTATGGGCTAAACTAAATAGGAACCTATTGACTATCTGTCAATATCTTAATCCAGATAATAGTTTTCAAGGGCTAACTAAAAACCTACTGGCCCCTACCAGTATCAAATCTTAGTTTTCATGGACTTATCGTGAACCTATTGGCCCCTACCAATTTTTTTTTTATACACGGTTTTGATGGGCTCACTACGAACCTATTGCCCCCGCCAATATCTTTAATTAAAATTTTAACATTTCTTATGTTATATTCACTACTGGTCAACCTAACTAGTTATTTTGCTCTTCCCCAAAGTCTTGTTATAGGTTAACTACAATGTGAATAAGTATATGAAAAAGTAATACATCCAAAATCTTTATTTATGCCATGGTATTTCCTTTTAAAATGAGAATGGGTTATTTTTTTTGAAATCATAAACATCATTTTCGAAACCACTGGATGACCTCCTTCGAAAGCAAAGAAAATCCTTTCAAAATTCATAGTATACACCTTTTGAAGCTGTGTAAATTAATCTTTTCAAAACCAAATTATACCTTTCGAATGTATCAAAACCTTGCTTTCTAATCTTTAGGAAAATAATTTCGAAACTAATGAAAGTACCCCTTTTCGAAAGTATTGGGTTTACTCTTTAAAACATCAATTGGGTCAAAAATAGTTATATACGAACGTATCTTTTTTTGAAACTAATTATAATATTGTTCTTGGGGAAAAGATGATGTTGTCAGAACCATCTAGTTGAAAGCAACCACCTTTTTAAATTATAACATAAAAGGATAGAGTTGAAATCCCCTTTCGACTCCATTGCCTTCAAAACCCCCAAACCTTCGAAAGCATTTAGGATAAAGGCTTAGTTTTATGTTAAAACAAATAGAATCCTTCGACAGAATAGATGGCTTCAATAGAGTCGAAAAGAGAAAATTGGTGGCTGGGTTTTGACTTTATCGAAACCAACCCTTTCAAAATCTCTTATTTAAGGAGAAAGGTAGCCATTCGAAAGCTATTTATAAAGTACCTTCCGAAAGCATGACTTTTGACTATGTCGAAAGCTTTAAGTAAAACAAGGCAGGAATTTAACTTTAGAAAACGAACTAAGGTTTCGACTCTATAGGTTATCGACTCAGTCGAAAGACCTTCAAAAACTTGGCAGGCGCTTATCTTTTTAAAAGTGAACATTGGTTTCGACCCAGAGAAAGCATTGCTTTCGACACCCTACCTTCCGCTACTTACTAATTCACTTCATACCAACACCCTTGACACCATGTGCATTGGTTTCGACTGTAAGGGTTTCGATTGAGATGGATTCGACTGAGATGGATTCGACCGGGAAGGAGAGGAGATAAAGGAGTCGAAGGGTACTTTCGAAAGAGGCGGAATTTACTTTTTATGAAAACGGTGATTTATAACTAAATATGGCCATTGCTTTATAACAAACCTGCCAGTTGTAACTCCTTGATTGGCTACTTTAAAACTTTTCAAATGCTTTACCACTAAACCATCGCATTTATCAAATTTAAATCTGAATAAATATAAATGGTTAAGCCTTTACATTTACAAAATCCAATATTTGTAGATAAGTCCTTCTCTTGAAATAGTTTATTTCCTTTAGTAAATCAATTGGGGAAAACCCCCAAAATCACCTAAATTCAATTTTATCTTTCAGACCCAATTTTTTCCTGAAATACTCGAAATAAATTTTAAACCCAATTATATCATATTTTCGTCGAGAGATTCAAAACAGATTTTCTATAGCTTGGAAATTTCTGAAAATCAAAACCCATCTCCAAAATCATGTATTATTTAACATTAAAATTTTCTGTGGCATTCTAAAATCATAAACCCTCGGTTTTACCTTAAAACCGTGCTAATTCATACATAGTTGAATTAAAATGAATCAACTTTAATATAGCTCAAGCGTATCATCATCCATAGCATCATAAAATGAATTTTATCAAAAATCTGAAAATATATACATATCCATAGAGTAAAATAGAGATGGTACGAAATTGTTATTCACTTTATATTTGATAAGGAATTTGAGATTTGTTGTTGCTTAATCCTTCCTACCTTTGATCCTTAGTTTAAGATTGTAACCTTCCTCTTTTCCTCCTTGTTAATTGTCGGCTCATATGTTTTTGCATTTACTTTTGTTTTGAGAAAATGAATGCGAATAGACAAGAATGAGTAGCATATAACCATGTAAAATAAAATGGCTATTTACTAATATGCCCATGTGTAAACTAATTAACCTTTAAATCAATTTAAAGCCCATTTATTTAATTATTAAGCACGACCCTTTATATAATTTATTCGAATCCCAGTCCCCTTATCATCATCATTCTATTTCATTTATCTAAATAAATTTCCTAAATAATATTATAAAAAATTAGGGATGTTACAGGAACCTCCCTTAAAGAATTTCATCCTCAAAATTCTAGCAATCATCTATAGCAACTCCTAGCAACCATACTAGTCAAACTGACTAGCAACTATCTATATAAATCTAATATAGACATACCCTTAAAGCAGATCAGGATAAGTATCTCTAATCCTATCGTCTGCCACCCAAATACCGTTCTCGTTGTCGCTTCACTGAACTATCACCAACCTGTCTTTCTTATTCCTTAATCTTTTCTCATCTTTAGCTACAACCTGAACTTGTTGTCGAACAGAAGTCAAATTAGTCTCTAATACTAAGTCTTCCAAACCTATTAGAGGAATAGTAGTCTCTGGGTCTTGCACATACTTATGAAGATGAGACACATAAAATACATTATGGACACCTGCCATACTGCTCGGCAACTCTACTCTGCATGAGAGCTTTCTAATCCTCTCTATAATCTGGAATGGACCTACATTCTTGGGGCTAATTTCCTTGACTTTGCAAATCATATCACACCTTTCATTGGTGATACATTAGTGAAAACTTTATCTCTATCTGAAAATTCTAAGTCATTACGCCTCTTATTTGCATAACAATTCTGTCTTGGCTGAGCTTCCTTCATCCTTCCTTCGATTAACTCAATCTTTTCTAACATCTCTCTAACCAAATCTAGACCTAAGACTAATCTACCTCCAGTCTCTAATCAATATGCTGGTGATTTGCATGGTCGTCCATACAAAGCTTCAAACGGTGTCATTCCTATACTTGTCTAATAACTATTATTATAGGAAAACTCAACCAAATATATGCGATCCTCCCAAGATCCACCAAAGTCCAATACACAATTTCTTAGTAGATCCTCAAGCACTTTGTTAACTCTCTCTGTCTGCCCATCTGTCTGAGACACAATACTCATATTAAGCTTCATACCCATCACTTCCTGTAGACTCTTCCAAAATCACTAGTGAACAAAGCATCTCTGTTACTGACTATACTACTAGGAACTCCATGTAGTCTGACTATGTTCTTCAGGAATAACTTAGCTAAAACAGGTGGCGTTCTAGTTGACTTAACTGGAATGAAATAGGCACTCTTGATCAATCTGTCCACTATAACCCATATACTTTCATTACCTTTATTTGACATTGGTAACCCGTCTATAAATTTGATAGATATTGAATCCCATTTCCAAACTGGAATATCTAAAGGCTGAAGCAACCCACTTAATTTCTGATGTTCAGCTTTCACTTGTTGATAGTTTGCACACTGCCTAGCCCATAGCCAACATCCCCCTTCATGCCTTCACAATAGAAGCTCCTCTTCACATCCTATACACCTTGGACCCTCTAAGATTAATGATAAACTTGGACCAATGACATTCTCCAAGAACCTTTTTCCTCAAGTCCACAATATTCGAAACACACAATCGTCCTTTCATTCTTATCCATCCCCTCTAGTCAAGGCTAAAATCATTTTGATCATCTATCTCAGTTCCAACCTCAAGTCTTCTAATTCTTTTAGCTAACACTGGATCCTCCTTCTGCTTAGAAGCAATTTTCTCAATCAATATTGGTCGAACTTCTAAACAAGACAACTTGGCGGAATTCTGACTAGAACCAACATTCGATCTTAACTGCACATTTCAACCGACTAAAGTTTCTAAGGCTTTCCACTCTGCCATCATAGCTAACACTACCTTCTGATGTTTTCTGCTAAGAGCATTTGCCACCTTATTACCTTTTCCTTGTGTATACTCTATACCAAAACCATATGTAGCCAAAAACTCCAGCAATCTCTACTGCCTCATATTAAACTCCTTATAAAAGTATAAATACTGTAACATCCCACCTTTTTATATGGTATAAATCGACGATATACCACACACGTCAGACTCAAACCATGTAGAAGGGTGGATTGTTATTGGGGTGAATAAGAAAAGCAGAGAAAAAAATGAAACAAAATCTCATAGCGGAATGACAAAATATAATAATCAAATAATAGTTCATGAAGATGTTTTACAAAACATTTGACTATACTTATACAAAACATATCAGAGTTATACATACCAAAGAATAATAAATAATGTAGCGGAACAATATGAATGTGGTGGAATATAATAAATAATTATAATACAATCTTCGTCTTCGTCCTTCAGAAATAAAGCCTTCGAATCCTGAAATGCTCAGACTGACCCGAGCGAATTGAAAAGCCAAAACACTCGAGTCAGAACAAAAAGATCTTATGTGAGTTAAATCAATGGTAAATAATATGAGTGGAAAGGCGTCAGAGATGTTTACGGGATTTGACATCTTCTATCCTGTGTCAAATGTGAGTGCAGTAACTTAAGAGATGCTCAGGATTCACATCTCCTAAGGATCTGTTAAACTATTTACAATGTAGTAATATACGCTATTATAATAACGTATGTTAGTAAAGTAAATTTACTTTTAAATAGCGTTAAGGGGTTACCCATATAGCCCATAATACATAATAGTACCAGTAGTCTATACAGTACCGTAATACCTCCTGATCGGGAGGCTACGAGAGGATACTCCATACGTATGACACAAATCAAACTCGTACAAGGCGCGCTAGGGTAGGTAACACAGCACAACTAGGCAATATCAGGGTAGATATACCAATTACACTTTCGGACCGGTGGTCACGCGTAGTAGCTACTACCGCCCACCTTTAGCCATACCCCCAAATCAAAAGGTCCCCAATCAATCACAAAGTAATAGAATGGTATCGAAGGAGTTTGTATGATAAATGGTGCTACCTTCTTAGCCCGTCAATCGCTCATGTTTTAGCCACCTTATGCCAACTCACGGGAGTCGGATCCACGTATATACCTCAAAGGAATGCCGCCATCATCCTACTTCATTCTGGAATCTCCACCACATACACGGTCGTTAAAGTGTTTTTCGGAGTTGGCAGAGAGTTTGACAACTTCCGATCCCGGTCTCTTTAACAACCCAACATTATTATAACAACGCGGTCATTTCAAAATAATTATACTTCAAACCAAAATATAATATCCATTTCAAAACCATATAAACACGATATCATTTCTATTTCAAAAACCCAAATCAATATGATATCATTGTTATAAAACCTGAATCAATATAATATCATTTTTATTTCAAATATATCCTTTTTCCAAAATCATAGAACTTTCAAAGTTATACACTTCGAAACCCAACACTTGAAATTGTAACACCTTTAGATCATGATACTTTGAAATTCGTAACTTCGAAACATAACTTCCATCACTTAAATGGTTTAAATATTAAAATACTTTATATAATAAATAGCTTCTTCAATTTCGCAAATCAATTCCAAAACAACTCGAATTCCAAAATTTTATATTTAACCAAATCCCAAATCATAAATTTCAATAAGATTCAGATTCCAATTAAACTATTCCAAATTATATCGATTTCAAAGAAGATTTGATCCACAGAATAAACCATTCCAAATTCAATATATTTCAATTTTAAGTATTTAACAATTTCAAAACTAAGTTGGTAATTACAGTTCAACAATTTAATTTTTTATTATTTAGTTTTGAAATAATTTACATAATCAATCCATTATCATTTAAATAAAACTCAAATTACAAATTCATTTAATTCACCTTAAATCAAAAATCAAGTTATAAAAATCATACATTCTAAAATTTCAAATTTAATAAATTTCACATCAAATTTATTTGAGTTTAATTCTTAAATAAATTCAGTTTCAAATAAATCTCAATTTTATCTCCGACCTTATTTCATTTAAATCATTATAAACTCTATATTGAAATAAAATTTAAATACTTAACCATATTATCTTCAATAAAATCAAACTTATTATTAAGCTTATTCCATATTAAAACAAATTATTCATAGCCTAAAATCAAGGATAAAATAAAATTTATATAACATCTAAAATCAATATTTATCTAAAACCATATATTCCTTTACAAAACCATAGAAATCATTTCAAAATATTTTAATATATAGACCACAATGTATGTATATAATTTCTATCCTATGGTCAAGTGATACAGATATTTATCTTTTCAATCCGTAATTTAAAATATAAATACGGTTATATATCATTTCAAACTACAATCCCGAATGAAATAAAAATCCATAACAACTTGCAGTTTATAACAGTATAAAATACAACATCAATTCATCCAATATCAAACATCAGACATTTATCATAATCATCATCCAATTCAATCAATGACATCAATAAAGAACATATAATAAATAATACGTATTTACTGGCAGTTTATATTTAATAATAAATTAAATAACTATTTTATCCAAATAAATTCGAATAAACTTAGATGATGATTCAAAATATGCCAAAGAATCATAAATAAATTTCTAATCACATCATAAATCAATTTAACAAACATAAGAAATTTTAGAAATTGTGAGTGGGTAAAGCACTCACCTTTCGAATTTAAATTGAATTTAAATTCAAAATAAGCCCCAAAATTTGAACTGTCTCATAATTCAACCAAACTAGCATAAAAATGTTTGAAAATTTGATACGATCCTGGCAGAGAAAACCGCACTTGAATTGGACCTTATATGCAAAAGATATTGCGATTAGAACGATCAACAATATAAATTAAAAATAAATAAAAATAAAAATCAGAAAAACACGTCACCGATTCATCTTCTTCCACATGGCCTTCACAGAAACCCTAACCTGTAGCCAAGAACGCGCACGACCCAACATCGCCGCATCTCGAATCGCCTCCGCTGGTCATTGCAGCCACGGCCCGGAAATGCGCCGACCTCCACTCGAATCACGATCACGAACGATCCCCTCCATCGCCACTGATCAGACTTAAAACATTTGGCCGCCACTAAACTACTTGAACCCTAATGAATTTTGTAGCCAAATCCAACAGTTAATCAACCAAATGAATGACGTCGTTGACCTCTACTCGTCCCCCTCTAAGCGACAATACCCTTCGTTCCACGATCCGACAAAGTTGATCACGATGAGGTGAACGGCTGAGAATAAACTATGGCTTTCTAGAAAATTTTTGATTCGATTTCAAAAACGAATTTTAGATCTGCGATGCACTCGCTGAGTGCTTTCCGAAGATATAAAACATGATATAGTTTGAAGAGTTTTAAATTTTGAAGTTGAAATTTGAATTGGAATTGAACTGAGGAGTTTTAGGGTTTTCAACCATTGGAAAGAGGAGGAACAGAAATTTCTATACGTATAGAAATGAGAAACAAAAAGACTGGTGGGGTTTATAATGACATATATATAGGCATAACACAATGGAAACAAATGGGATTGATTGGTTTGGAAAAATGAACGATAACGACTCAAAAAGCCCGTTTCGACTCCGGGACGAGAGTGGGTCAACCCATATATCAAAATAGATGTTTATAGATATTTTAAACATAATGGAATGGGTTACAAGTGAAAATTCCAACGTATGAAGAAGTTATGATAAAATCAACTTATTTCAAACTGATTTCAATTAATTCCAATTTAATTTATTTCTAGGCATTTCAAGTCCGTACGATTAAAGGACAAGCCCGATCGTTATAAAACTTGAAATCCTACAATAATTCACCTTTATGGATCCGTTGAAACTGGTTTCGTTTAAATCCAAGTCAGTGGCCAAAATAGCTATTTTCCAGTTAATTAAATAATTTAATATTAAATTAATTAATCACTTCTTCAATTCAAATTTAATTATTAACCATTTCCATCATTTCTGATTACAAGTAAACTTCTAATTTATTAACTAAAATTTCTATATCAATCAAACAAGAATTTTTTTGCAAAATTTATAGTGTTTACCTTCAATTGAAGTAAATTCAAATAAATTATATTTTTAATTTCAATTAAATTAATATAATTTTTATTCAATCTCTTTATTTAATCAACCATCATCTTATCGATAAACTTAACATTAGTATATATCCAATTACCCTAATATTTTTACAGTCATCAATTAAATTCATATTAACGTAGTCTTTAATTTCGTTTAATTGTAATGGATTTAGATCTAATTCAGTAGATTAAATAAATGAGAAAACAATTAATGACTATCACCATTTGCCTAATTTAATCTCATTCATACTATATTGTCAAATAATAAGTATTATAATTTCTTATCTAACATTGATTCTATTAAATTAAAATTTATTACGTATTATTTCATCAATTAATATAACTCGGAATTTATTTCCCAATTTACTAATTATAATCAATTATAACCTTACAATTGGTTTCAATTATTGGGATTGCACTTTAATTATTTATTAACTTGCATTAACATTATTAGCTTAATTTACATTCAATTACATTAAACAATGTGTTATTTCATTGATTAATTCAATACGTACTTTTTTCTCGTATTCAATCTATAACCAGGTATAATGCTTTCGCTACTCCATTTATTAGAATTTTATTCAAATTGTTAATAATTAGTTTTAATTACCATTGCTACATTTCATTTCTCACAATCACTTCATTATAAATTATAAATTTTTTATCTCTTTCTAAATTTAATTACAAAAATCTTATTAAATTAACCGATTTAATTATTGAAATTTACGGGTCGTTACACTCTCCCCCACTCAAAACTTTTCGTCCCCGAAAAGGAGAAAGAAGGGAAAAGAAAGAATTGAGTAAACAATACATCTTATCTAAAAATATTAACTTTGTAAACAAATAAATTTACAAAATTAATTTAGTTAAATAAAATATACCAATTTATAACCACTAAATCTTTTTATACTCAAATTAGTAAAGTTTGGAATACATTTTTCAAAATTTTCTAAGTCCAAAATTCATGGAAAATTTCGATAGAGTCTCCTTTGTATGGAGACACTGGGGAGAAAATATAATATGAAATATAACAATATATCACAATATCTCAAAATAATATATCCCAACAACAGGAAATATATGTGTGTATATATATATATATAATAGCACCGGAAAACTGTAATCCGAGAACGTACCTATTTGTCGGGCAATTAACGCTTATTTTATGAAGCCAAAAGCAATAGAAATTGCTTCCATAACCTGTACTTCAATTATATAATCCAAAAGGAGTTAATAATTATATAAAATGAAATATTTAAAGCTGTTTCAACCACAAACAAACAAATCAATATAACAACAATCACTTGCAACCAATATACAATCATCATATAAAATAACCACAAATCAATTATCCATTCATATCAAACAAAATAAATAGTTGTTCGGGTTCAAAACTTTAAATTGTACAGAATGAAAAATAAACTACTAAATGCACCATTTACTCAACGGTCTTAGATAAAACTAGATGGATTATTCGTACATCCAAACAATTTTAATGTATCCTTGCCCAAACGACCATAAATGCGACGACCCGAAATATTGGACAATTTAAATTGGGATATTTAATTGATTTTAATATTTAAAGGTTAGTTTGTAACTTAAATTTCAAATATCACCATTATTTGGAAATTTAACTATTGGATTTAATTATTGGAAATTGGGTAAAATGTTGATTCTAGAATTTTAAGCCTGTTAAAAATAACTTAAGGGTTTGTAAAATTTATATCGATAGTACTGAAGATAGTAAAAGTGTTGAAATTGAATTTGGGAATGTTTTGTTAAGTTTTGAAAATATATCGTTTAAATTGACGTTTGAAAATAGGCTTCCAAGGCATAGTCTTGGAATTCGACGAAAGCATTTCCATTGAATCCGTAATATTATATTATTATCGTGTTTCGATTTTCGAAGTATTTGGGGTTGTTGTATGAGCGTACGATATATAAACGCACTTAAATCTACATCGAGAATTCAATTTAATAACTGGGTCCAAAAGCTATCTTCTCCCTACGATCGAATTTGGACTCGAAACCTTTTCCATTGCGTTCAGAATAGGGGTATAACATTATAAACGCCCAGTGGCACGCCTCGATAGAAAGTCAAGATTTTAAGTGGTGGATTCAAATTGATTCAAATTTAAATTGAAATAAAATATCCATATATTGTTTGACTAGTCAACTTCAGCTGAGATTTCCATTCACATCAGCCGCTTCTTTTTCATCACCTTTTTTCTTTCGTTTTCGTGGTCACTGTAGCAAGACAGCTTCTTTTTCCAAGGCATATCCCGTATGCAAAGAAATTCAAACACATAAACATCTTCTCCCTTTTGTCTGTCTTTCACTTTTTAACAACACAGCCGATTCAAAGATAGATCAAACGAAAAAAAGGGCTTCAAAGGAAAGAAAAATGGAGCCGATCTTCGTTATCTGATCATCCACTGACCTGTAAATCCTGAGACAACCCCCTAAATTCATGTTTCTACACTCCTTTCACTTTGATATTCGAATTGGAGGTCGTGTCATCATCCTTTGGTGGTTGACATGGCAGTGTTCAGCTAGGGTTCGATTTTCTCAGTATTTGGCCTTAGATGCAAGATATGGATGGTGGATTTGTGCTCGTGGGATGGAAGAGCACTTCGGTGTAGAAGATAGAAAATTCTGGTCATCCATGGGTGATCGCGATTTTCTTCTCTCTTCTCGCGAGGTCAAGTTCCTAGGCTTGTCGCATTTTAGAAGAAGGCAGCGGAGGTATGAGTTCGTTTTAGGAGGAGGTGAATGACATGAAGGTGGTTTCAGACCATTGATCATCATATCGTTAGACTGTATCTCTGATACGCGGGCATGAATTTGGGAAGGAGCAGGCGATCTTGATTTGGGGGAAAACTGCGAGCTGGGTGGGCTTGGTCGATTGTTGCAGTGAGGTTTTATTAGTTCTTTTGTTAATTTTATATATTCATATTACAGAAAACAGAGGATTATTTTTATGGCTAAAGTTAAGGAAAATATAATATGTAACCCAGTGTTTAATTTTTACAGTAATAGGCAAAACCATTTCTGTTTTAATTTAAAAATATATAGATTAGATTTTGAAATTGGAAATTTTAAAATGGTAATGGGGTTTATGTAAATAAATTAGATATTATATCTATATAGATTAATTCTTGCATATAGGTAGTTTCAAAGAAAAAAGAGAGAGAGGTAAATATACATAAACCTATATTTAAACTTTATAGTCCATTTTAAAATGGATTATGGTGATTAAATTGTCGGCTTACCTATTTAATTATGTTAAAAAGATTTTTTCCAAGGAAAATTATGAGTTTAAAATAAAATCATGCATTAATTAAATTTATCAAATGGAAGTTTGATTGTTCGATTTATTCGAATATTAACAAAATCATCAAATGCTTTTATATGGTCTATAATGTGAAGAAAATAAGTCGAGATGGAAGTGGATTGCTAATAGAATCAAAGGTGAGTTAATCTCACTCATCTGGGTTTAATTTAAATTTAAATGGTTGAATTTAAATAATTGGTTGAATGATTGAATTGAATTGATGTGCTATATTATATATAGTAGTATAGTATATATTGGAGTGATTGATTTCCCACGTTATATAGCGAATGAGACCCTATGCACCGCATAATAGCGGATGATATTATATTAATCCCATATACCATGATATTCCAACTCGAAGTGGAAATAGTATTGTGCTAACATCTGTGGATGCAGGGAAACAGGTTGGAGGGATCCAACGGGATTCCTTAAAATATTTAGATTTGTTCTAATAATTTTGTGTTATGATTATTTGATACATTGTGATGAATTATATTGATAATTGGAATATTGAATGCTATGGATTGCTTGAATATATTTCGGTACACTAAGTTATCAAAATATATAGAATTGGATTTTTGAAAAGAAAATAAAAGAGTGAATATTTAAGTAAAATAATTATAGAGAATTGAAATAAAAATAAGAATGAATTGGAAAGGAATAAAAGTGATTTTAAATTCTGATAAGTTCCGGGTATGAGAAAGAGATTTTGAGTAAACAGAGAGATAATGAATTTTAAAATTAAGTGAGGTTATATCAAGAAATAAAGAATTTATTTTAAAATTCAAGGTTGAATTTATTTGCAAGGTTGAAGAAGACATTTGGAAAATATGAAATTGGTACTTTCAGTTAAAAAGATTTTAAATCGTAATTAAGGAATAAAGTCTGAAATTAATGGATTTTGAAATAAATTGAGTAAGTAAAGAAATTTATTTCAAATGGAGTAAATTGGGAATCAATTTGGAAATTGATTTATGTGTTTGAAATTGGAAATTTAAAGGCGAACGTGACTATGAAATTTATAAATTGGGTTTATAAAAGCAAAGTGATATATCAGTGGATATTTGGAAGAATAAATTCATGGTGAGAATTTATTAAAGGAATGGGCAAATTTGTTTAAAAATAAAGGGTGATTTATTTTTAAAAATGTGTGGAAAGAAAGCGTATTTCCCTGAATAGCCAAGTACGTTTCAATTCTAAACTTAAGTGAGGTTATATCAAGAAATGAAGAATTTATTTTAAATTTCAATTTTGAATTTATTTACAAGGTTAAAGAAGAAATTCAAAAAAATATGAAATTGCTACTTTCAGTTAAAAAGAATTTAAATCATAAATAAGGAATAAAGTCCGAAATTAATGGATTTTGAAATAAATTGAGTAAGTAAAGAAATTTATTTCAAATGGAGTAAATTGGGAATCAATTTGGAAGTTGATTTAAGTGTTTGAAATTGGAAATTTAAAGGAGAATGTGACTATGAAATTTATAAACTGGGTTTATAAAAGCAAAGTGATATATTAGTGGATATTTGGAAGAATAAATTCACGGTGAGAATTTATTAAAGGAATGGGAAAATTTGTTTAAAAATAAATGGTGATTTATTTTTAAAAAGGTGTGGAAGGAAAGCGTATTTCCCTGAATAGCCAAGTACGTTTCAAACAAATTTTAAGTATAAGTAAAGAGTTTCAAATTATTTAAAAAGTATGTTTAGAAAACTTATTATTTCTAAATGTTTAAATTCTAAAGTTAGTATTTTCTTTTAATCTATTATAGTAGTAATTATTTAAAGGTAGCTTGGTATTATATTTTAAAAGTTAGAAAGTAAATTTTATATTGTACAAAATAGTTTTATTTTAAATATTCTTAAAGTATATATTTTGAATAAGTATTAAGGTAATTTTTAATTTAAATGTTTTAAAGTATATTTTATAGTAAAGTGTTTTAAGTTATTTTAAAAATCTAAAGTTTTTATGCTTGGCATTTTCAGTGGAAATAAATATTTAGGAATTTATTTCATGAGAAAAGTGTGGTTTGAAAACTGTTTTCAAAAGGGTTAAAAATGGAAATATATCTTTGGAAGATATTTTGAGGATAATAAATAATTCAGAAGAAATTATTTATGTTTGATGGATGTTTGTGAATGTCAATTGATAGTAAAATAACAGACTACCAATATTGGACAATGCGTTGATCGTTTCGAAGAGACCGGGATCAGGATTAATTTCTCGAAAACCACTTCGATCCGGTTTGTACGTTTTCGTGAGGAAGACGAGTTTGGATTCGAAGGTGGAGCAGTGAAGTGCAAGGGCTAGTCGCTACTAATCCGGAGGTGATTCCAAAATGGATGCAGTGGAGTAGTGCCTTCGGTTCCGTTCAAACTCGGGACAGACTTGTATGGATGAATGCTTTTAGAACATCGTCAGGTGGACGATGAGCATTCTAAATGATATGTTCTAAAACGGTAACGCTTAGTCTCGAGCCTCATCAACCAGGAATGACTGAAAATAAGGGGTTATGCAGCAAGGCTAAGTGGGTAGCACCCATTAGGGTGAGGTCGTCCCTGTCTAGATGTCCCTTTTATTCGGCTTAGTGGTGCGGTTGCTGATCCCAACCATGGGGTGATCTTACTCGGGAATATCCAATAAGGGAAAGTCCCGGTCTTGTGTTGCAGGGGATTGGGAGTAATCCTTGGTACGGTGATCTAGGCCACGTATTGTGACAGGTGGTACCCCAATGCCTAGTTATCAGTTGGAAATCCATTCTCCCTATGCGCCTGTACGGTTTTGATTGTGCCCAACTATTTCTAAAAGGTAAGATGCAAGCATTTCAGATAGATTCTATTTTACTCTCTATAGACACTATTATAATATCAGAGGATTTTGATCAAAATTGTTTTGGCTATCTTAAGGTAAAAACCCGACATGTTTATTTGTGGCGTGGTCTTACGAGATGCTTTTGTTTTCAAAAAAAATTTGAAACTTTAATAATCATTTTGACTGTGGTTTTCTCACGTTGGTATTCCAGACTGACTCAGGTGTTATTTAATTATAATGTGCGGGTCAGACCAAATATTATAGAATACAGGATATGATGCGGTGGAGCTCAAGAGACGATTTGGATGGCTATACGTACTTCCGTACTTGATTATTATTCCGTTGTGTATTCAGTCTTGAGGACAAGTTTATATGACTTTCCAGTTGTATGTTATTGATGTTGTTGAACTCTGATGATGTATTCTGCTGATGTATGTATAAAACATATATAGTTTTATTTTGTGTAAAGATTTGTTATTATCTATTATATTTTATTCCGCTGCGATGGTTTGATTATAATGTTGTTTTTTATTTTCTTCTTCTACCTCTTCTTCTTTAACCCAAATGGTTCGTATTTCTGATTATCTTGAGTTAATTGACGTAGAATAGTGTTGACTCAAGGGGTACGGATTTGCGGGTCATTACAGTTGGTATCAGAGCTGAAAGGTTAAGCGAGAACCTTGGCTCTGGTGGGGACTACTCATTAGAGATAGAGTTAGTAGTACTCTAGAATGAGTTTGAGTGTACTAATAGATATAAGCACGTATTTGTTAGTGCGTATAAAAATGGTTTTATATTGTACTGATTGATTTTTATTGAGTGGCATACGAACCCCGTTGGCACAGTCTGGACAAATGTATCGAAGGGGTTTTAAACACTTGAATAGAACAATTCGACAAAATATTGTTTTCGAAAGCGGGTAAATGAAATAATTTTACCCAAAAATATATTTCGATATACAAGAAATATTTTCTTAAATTGATATATAACTTGGATGTTTGGATGATAATATTTAAAAAAAAATAAGATTATAAAAATTGGAGTGACTTGGATAATCAAATGGGAATTTGTATGAGCGTAAATTATGCAAATGAATTATAGTTAAATTTTGATTTAGGCCAAAATCTGAAAATTTAAAACCCCGAGATTTTGGAAGTGGTTTTCAAAGTGTTTTGAAGACAAATAATAGCATTATTGTTTTAGAAGTATGTCTGAAAGGAAAATTTTCAAATAAATTTTGGGAAGGAATATAGCATTGACCACACTTCGGTCGCTGGAAAATAACTTCGGCGATGGCTGCAACATCATCGATGTTCATTTTCGAATTTCTAAGTGACGGATTTGCTGCCACATTGATTTGTTCAGCATAACTAGTTTGTTTTTTAAATTTCAAAGGAAATTTGTTGGGGATAAAAAACCAGGATTGGTTTAAAAATTTGAGAAATGTGATTTTGAGATAATGGTGATTTCAAAATGGTTTGAAAACCAAAAGCCGGATGTTTAAAAATCCTGAAATCCTTATTAATATAATTTAGAGACCATTAGAAGATAAGTTATAAACTTATAAATATTGAATGATTTTGATGAGGAATATGGGGATTGGATTTTGGAATTAAAATTAAAGGTGAAAGTTAAAAATGAGAATTTAACTTGGGTTAAGATTAAACTTTGAAATTTAATTGATGATTGTAAGAAATAATCAGTAAATCTTAAATGTGATTGGAATGGGAAAATAAAAATTAAATTTGGATTGTGTGGGATGATATTAAATTGAATTAAGTCCTTGCTTAATAAAATTCAAAAGAATGGTATGTAGCTAGATTTAACTAGAGTTGAGTTAAATAAAAATGAATTGAAATAAATTCATTGAGTTATAGATAATATTAAATGAAATAAAATTCTTACTTAAATAAATAAGTGTAAACTAAGTAAGTGTTGTATTAGAATAAATAAGCTTCGGAAGCTTATAAAAGAAACGAAAAGCATAGAAATAAAAATATAATCCCTAGTTAAAAGTAAAGTGAAAATGTGATTGACTGTAAATGGATGGAGAAGCATGAATATTATTAAGTGAGTAGCTTATAAAAACGTAAATAGGGAATAAATAAGCCAAAATAAAAGTGTTGGAATTTTGGAAAATGAAAGAAAATCCAAACTGGAATTATGAAAAAAAATTTGAATTCAGGAAAATTTAATGAAGTGATTTTCATAATAAAATCGAATATTGATTTAAAAGTCGGAAGTAGGCTAATTAGCTAAATAAATTATTTGATAGAGTATGTTAATAAAATTTAACTCGGTTAAATAAAATGGATTGTAAGTTAATAATTAAGTTTGGGAATAAACTCGAACTATACATAGAATTCGACTTGGATTGATAATGAATTAAATAAGTGGAGATGTTGTAAAAATAAAATGGAATTGGATCATAATAGAAATGATTTGAGTTGCAAATAAAATCCAATTCGAGTATAAATTAGTTAAATATGTGCTTGGATATTATTTTTATAAATTGAGAATGTGAATTAAGATTAAAATGGACGGGCTAACTGAATTAAATGGAATTTGATTAGATGAGAATCAAATAAAATGGATGTGGACTTAGGTTTGAAGTTGGAATAAATTGAAGTAAATTAACTTAAGTCAGGAATAATTAGAAGCACGGCTTCGAGTAAGAATGGAAGGCCATTAAATAAAAGCTTGGGTTGAATTAATATGGGAATGGTTAGCAGCATACAAGCATGGAATGTGTCGAGCTAAATAAAATGGTTGTGAATGAATTAAAATGGAAGAAATTAGATATAAATTGAGTTAGAATCAGTTTTAATGGGTATAAGCTTATGTTAATTATTTATTCACATGAATATAGTGGAATTGCGTAGAAATAAATTGTCTTTTGACGAAAACGAGAATAAATAAAATTCTATGTATTGATAGAAGTGAAATAAAATTGATTTTGAAATCAATTGAATTGAATATGAGCTTGTTTGGATTAAAAATAAATTGAATGTAAGAAATTGAAGTGTAAACCATTAAAATTGAATGGAATGGCACATGAATTGGTTGAAATCAATTGAAATAGTCTTGAAATCACATAAATTGTTCATGGATAGTGTTTGGTGCATGTTGCTTATGCAATGCATGTGCTTAGCTATTGAAAGTAAGTGAAATGTTAATATATTTTGTATATTTAGTACTTACATGTTTAAATTGAGTAAGTGCAGGTACCGGGAAGCCGTTTGGCTGGATTTGGACGCGCTAATTGCTAAAATAATAAGCTGCTTGCTTAAAAATGATAAATAAATGTACGCCTACGCAATAAAAATAGGAAATATGAACTGTTTTTGCTTTTCCGACCATGTGGGTCGATGTATATATATTTATATCTCTTGTCAAATTGCAAAAGCTCCTCTGTACAAAGGAGACTCTGCCAAAAAAATATGGAAATTTTAGGAGTTAGAAAATTTTTGGAAATTTTTGGGACAATTTTCATTAGCAACAAAATGATTTCGTATTGGAATTGAAATAAGGGATTTTAATTTGGAAATTCAAACTAATTGTTTAGTTGGAACTAAAGGATTAGGAAAGTGAATTTGGGATTTTTGATTTTAGAGGATAAATTGAAATTTGCTCGGCAATGGTATGTATTTAAATTTCTCTATGAAATTTGATGATTTTCTAGTCTAGCCACTTGGCTTTTGTTTTCTTTTGAAATCTGGGGGCCCGTAGACACATTTTATAGTTGTACCGAGCTAGCCGTGCAAAGGAGACGTTGGCGAATTTTTTTTTTTAATTTAGGGAATTTGAGAAAGTTTTGATAATTTAAATTTGTATTTAAATTTAAATTTGAATAAGTGGATTAAATAATGTTGTTGGAAACTATGGAAGGTTTTGGGAAATGGGTCGAAGTAATAGTGGGTCTTTAATAAAAGATATGTTATGGCAAGTTGATAAAACTGTTTGGTTTTGGAAAATAGTAATGGGTATTGAATCATTCTTCTTAGTAGCAATTTCGAGGACGAAATTCTTTTAAGGGTGGAGGAATGTGACGATCCGTGTGACTCCCCGCCTCTATACCCACGCTAGCCAAGAACATTACGGTGAATGCTGTCAACTAGCACGGAGAATAAGGCTGTTGAGGAGCGACCATCCGTGTAATTGCTTTGCTCGAGCATTGATATGTCAGATAGTATAACAATCCGACATACCGACACAAACTCAAAGCTACTACACAGTGGCCGTAATATCTTCAGAAACAAATATAGAAATAAACATAACATAAATCAGTCATAAATAATTCATATCACAAGGGCGGAATAAGATATGAATATTACACATAAAAGTGTACATAAGAGTAGTGGTCAGAAAGATCCACAATAACCCAAAATAATATCAACATGTGCTACACAAAAGAATACATCAATGAGTCAATATCCCAAGAGTATACAACAAAAAATACTAATCTAAGTAGTAAGCAAAAGGTCAGAGTAATGGATCCCTGGAGAGAAGTCAAGTCGAAGCACCTGCAACATCTCGGTCTGACCCGAGTATTATTTATAAGAAAATAATAAACAGATCAGTCTAGCTATAAATATCAGATAACATGATATAGAACGAGAGATATGGCATAGACGTATAATATCCATAATGGCATACTACTATAAGTATGTAAATGATAATCAACAAACAATTAATCAATATCAAAGAATCTTCTCAAAGATCCAAAAAGGGTATCATACCCAAAACTTGTATTCACAACAAGTTAATGACACACAAATTCACCCATGCACAAAAATTGATAAATCATACCAATAGAAATCACAAAAATAGGTGAAGAAGAAAATTCCAGAATTCGACACACGAAACCCAGAAATCACACAAAATAGGGGGGAGGCCTATCACACGAACGGGAGCACGAAAACTCACCAACAGCTGTAACACACGAACGAGAAGCTATCTCATGGTAGCTAGCCATTAATTTGACACACGAATGGTCCGAAGACCTGACACACGAATGGTCCGAAGATCGTGGGTTGCTACCCCACCAATTTGAGTCGAAACTCCATAAAGCGGGGTTTAGTCTCCCTCGCAGACAAAGAGACATCGCACAATTGCTAGTCTAAACCATAAAATGATCATCATCGATCATCAAGAAGTGTCAATTACAATAAGCTAGTAAATATATGAGTTTAGCTTCATGTCCCATAACCACTTGCTTAACTTAAATATTTACGAACAAACTGTAGATCTCCACTAGAAAATTGTCACAAGAGTTTCAATCGAACAAGTCTAAGAATTAACCGACGAAGTAAACGCAAGCGTTTCATACCACTAGTTTTACAAAGCCGTTTAATTAGATTTCTCATACGAGTGAGATAAAGGTTTATATATACTAATAGATTAGAAGTCGGTTTGAGAAAACGAGCTTTGTAATAAAATAGTGTTGAAATCATTTGAAGAAAGAGTTTTGATATTTACTACTAGTATAGAAAACATTTATATTTTTAAAGTGACAAATCACAAAGAAGATTGTAAGAACAATCAATCACTAAAATTCACATTCGAAGACGTGAATAAAATCCAAAGAAACCGATAAAAAATCCATCGAAATGGATATTCAAAAATCCCTAAATAGGAGTCATCAAAGGCATAATAAATGATAACAACAAATAGGATCATCACGAATCGATTTAAATTGGAATTCTCAAGCGAATAGGAAAATAGGCAAAATAGTGCTGATTCAGACGTCTGAAATCAAGGATTCAGACGTCTGAATCTGGAAAATAAATATTTTCCAAAGACAGAATCCAGACGTCTGAATCCTTGGATCCAGACGTCTGAAATATGCACTTTTTAGCCTATTTCCTTTCTGGTTCCAAATGAACCAATTCAGACGTATGAAACCATATATTCAGACGTCTGAATCTGGGAAAAGAAATCTTCCCAAAACAATATTCAGACGTCTGAATATTACGTTTCAAACGTCTGAATCTGGGGTTCCGGGCATTCCCTGAACCTAGGCCAAAAATGGCCAAACGAATATCAAAAACGATCGAACGATTAAATGGCGATGACTAAGGAATTATGTCCAACGACAACCCAGCCTAAACGGCTCTTCGATACGCCTAAAATATCAATGTCCAAGCATCCATAATAGGATTTTCATAAATTAGGCCAAAACACCAAAAATTGGAATATACACGAAATCGATCCAAACCAAAATCAATTGCACAGAAATAAACGTTAGGAATTCATACCTAACAATCGAAGATAATTATAGACAAAGATGTGAGATAAAAATCTCACCTTTTTACAAAATCAAACAAGAAGAAGCTTGAAAGCAAATAGAGAATCAACCTCTATTCAACACAACCCAAATGTGCTTGAATCTATACTCAAAACAAGAACATTCCTAAAATTAGGTTTAGGAATTTCTGAAATTGGTAAGAGAATAAGTTGGAGAAGAAGAAGAGAATACTTACCAATGGGTTCTCTTGAATTTGGAGCTAGGAATTTGAGGTTGCAAGAGGAACTAGGGTTTTGGAGTTTTAATTTCCAATCTCTCCCACCATTATTGCCTTAGAACTGAAAAGAGAAGAAAATGAGGGTGAATGGGGAAGAGTGGCTCAGATTTGAGTATAAGTTAAACATAGGGCTGAGCCCAAACCCAAACCCAAAGTGAAAAGGTAGCAAAATCAACTCTCTCCAAACATATCGAAGCTTATACTCAAAAAGGTCGCAAACGGCATTTTAAACTCAATGGGAGTGGTCCCGAGTCCTAATTCGACCGTATGCAAAAAGTAGCTTTTCGGACTAAAATCCGACTAACGATAAAATATTTAAATAAAATATTTAAATATAAAATCGATAAATATGCGGGTTGTTACAGACTCCCCTCCTTAAAGAAATTGCGTCCTCGCAATATTTAAGAAGAAGATATGTAGTAACAACCATAAAAGCATATTCAACACAAAAGAAATTTAAAATAAGAAGTTCACCTCAAAGAGCACGAGAAAGTAAGTCCGGATGTGTTCGCTCGATGTACTCTCTAGATTCCCAAGAACAATCCTTAGGATTTGAAGACCATTGAACTTTAACAAGCGGAACATCTTTATTTCGAAGTCGTTTGACCTCTGAAGCAATGATACGAGTAGGATGTTGCTCATAAGTTAAATTAGGCGAAACTTCAATCTCTTCCACAACACCGGGCTCAAGAAAAGAATCGGAATCTCGAAGGCATTTCCGTAATTGAGAAACGTGAAACACGTCATGAATAGCAGAAAATTGAGCCAGTAATAAAAGGCGATAAGCCATGGAACCAATACGCTCAGTGATAGGAAATGGCCCAATATATCGAGGAGCCAATTTTCCCGATTGACTGAAAGGTACAACACCTTTCATAGGTGAAACACGAATGAACACAAGATCTCCCACAGAAAATTCTAACTTCCTTCTCCGGTTATCGGCATAGGATTTTTGTCTACTCTGGGCTTCTTTCATCCTATGTCGAATAAGTTCAATTTTCTCTGTGGAATCCCGAATAAAATCTGGACCTAAAACCAGCTTCTCACCGGCCTCAAGCCAACAAGAAGGAGATCGACATGGCCTTCCATAAAGTGCCTCGAAAGGTGCCATACCAATACTAGATTGGAAGCTATTATTATAGGAAAATTCAACAAGTGAAATATGATCTTCCCAACTTCCACCAAAATCAAGAACACCAGCACGAAGAAGATCTTCAAGAGTTTGATTCACACGCTCGGTTTGTCCGTCGGACTGAGGATGATAAGCGGTGCTAAAATTAAGCTTCGTTCCCAAATCTTTTTGAAGACTCTTCCAAAATCCACTAGTAAATAATGGATCTCGATCACTAACAATAGAAGTAGGAACACCATGTAATTTAACAATCTCTTTAACAAAGAGTTTGGCCAAAAGAGGAACGGTTCGGTTAGACCGAACGGGAATAAAATGGGCGGAATTAGTAAGTCTATCAAGAATCACCCATAAGCTATCATGACCCGATCGAGAATGGGGAAGGCCATCTATAAAATCCATGGAAATCTGGTCCCACTTCCAAATTGGAATTTCTAAAGGTTGCAATAACCCATCGGGCCTTTGATGTTCGGCCTTAACGAGTTGGCAAGTCATGCAACGCTTAACGAAGTTAGCGATGTCAAGTTTCATTCCCTCCCAATAATAAAGTGGCTTCATATCCGCGTACATTTTACTACAACCGGGATGAATGGTGAATTTGGAACGATGAGAATCTTCTAAAATATCTTTTAGAAGATCACTAATATTTGGCACGATAAGTCTACCAAATCTCCAAATGCCGCCACGAGAATCGATATTAAAGTCTTTCAAACCTTCAATATCAATTTTATCCTTAATATTTTGGCCAAGAAGAGCCAATTCAGGATCCAACCCTTGAGCTTCAAGAATGCGGTCTAAAAGAGAAGGATGAGCCTCAAGGCTACATAAAATAAGAGATGAACATAAATCGGTAACACGGTCTCGAATTTCACAAGTGGATAAAATCTTGAGATCGTTCCATTCGGATATCATCATAGAAACAACCGCTTGTTGCTTTGGACTAAGTGCATCAGCAATGCGATTTCCCTTTCCGGGAGTATAAAGGATATCAAGATCATATGGTGCAAGAAATTCGAGCCAACGTTGTTGACGCAAATTAAGTTCCTTTTGGGAGAATAAATACTTCAAGGACTTATGATCAGTATAAAGAACAAATTTCTCTCCTAAAAGATAATGACGCCAAATACGAAGGGCGAAAACAATAGCCGCGAGTTCTAAATTATGAGTGGCATATCTAGTCTCGGCTGGCTTCAATTGCCTAGAAGCATAAGCAATAACACGTTCTTTTTGCATAAGAACGGCACCCAAAACAACGCGACTAGCATCGGTATAAACAACGAAATCTTGATTCCCCTCAGGAATAACAAGAATAGAAGCATCAGAAAGGAGTTCTTTTAATTTTTGAAAAGGAGCTTCACATTTGTCCGACCAAATGTATTTAACACCTTTCTTCGTCAAGCTAGTGAGAGGCACGACAATCTTAGAAAAGTCTTTGATAAAACGACGGTAATAGCCCGCCAATCCGAGAAAACTACGAATCTCTGTCACACTCTCTGGTCTCTTCCAACCTTGAATCGCTTCAATCTTTGAAGGATCTATGGAAATTCCGGATTCGGAAATAATGTGACCGAGAAACTTCACACGAGATTGCCAAAAGTGGCATTTAGAAAATTTTGCCTTTAATTGATTACTCCTAAGAGTTTCCAACACAATTCGAAGATGCTTTTCATGCTCCTCCTCGGTTTTTGAATACACAAGAATATCATCGATAAAGATAAGAACAAACCGGTCGAGGAAGTCTTTGAAAACTCTATTCATAAGGTCAACGAAATAAGCCGGAGCATTCGTTAGACCAAATGGCATAACAAGCCATTCATAAGATCTATAACGAGTACGGAACGATGTCAAAGGAATACTATCCTCTGCAATACGAAGCTGATGAAATCCAATAGCTAAGTCTAATTGTGAAAAGACTCTAGCACCACTAAGTTGATCGAATAGATCATCAATCCGAGGTAAAGTATACTTATTTTTGATAGTAAGATCATTAAGCTTGCGGTAGTCAACGCAAAGCCTAAGTGTTCCATCAGATTTCTTCACAAAAATAGCTGAAGCTCCCCAAGGCGAAGAACTAGAGCAAATAAATTGCTTCGTCTCTAATTCGGATAATTGTTTACGCATCTCCTCGTTTTCTTTATTGGACATACGATACGGAGGACGAGTGATAGGTTGAGCTCCAGGAATAAGATTAATTCTGAACTCAATTGCTCGCTTAGGTGGTAATCCTAAAACGGGCTCGAATAATTCGGAAAATTCACGAACGACGTGAATAAGAGAAATAATATCACCCTTATCGTCATCATCGTCATCACGAGGATTTAAAGAATATAAAGATGCAACCAAGCTGGAATCTGAATCTTTAAGATTAATAGAAATCTGCTTAATAGATTGAGGATATCGAAGATGAATAGTCCGCTCAGGACACAGGATATGAGCTTCATAAAGGTTAAGCCAATCCATTCCCAAAATCATTCCAAAGCCTAAATAACGCATGACATGCAAATCAGCTCGGAAAGAAAAATCACACAAAATAATCTCGACATCTTTACACAATAAACTGATTGTCGCGGATCCACCAACCGGATTCGCAATTCTCAAAGAAGTCATTAAACACAAAACATCCAAAGAAAAAGTATCAACAAGTTCTTTTGATATAAAAGAATGGGATGCACCCGTATCAAAAAGAACTCGAATAGGTTGATCACGAAATATAATAATACCATCAAGGATAGAATGAGATATACCTTGGCCACGAGATGTGTTGCCAGGGGCTTGAGCAACATTAAGCTTTCCCTCCTTCCTATTTTGAAGTTTGGGACATACATGCATAAAATGGTCCGGGCTTTTGCAATAGCGACAAGTACGAGGCTTTGAACACTTGTTCGCAAAATGGTCTTTCGAACCACAATTATATCATTTCCCTTGAGTAGAGGAAAAGGTCTTTTCAACAGGAGTTGCTTGACTCCCTTTCTTATTGGGATAAGGGCCTTTGAATTTGCTTGGCCTCTTCTTGTTGTTGAAGTTTGGTTTGGAACCCACCACTTCAACATCATTCTCCCTATCCGCCTCTTCAAGACGAAGTGCGATATCAACGAGTTGGTCGAAAGAAACTTCTAATTTTAGAAGTAATGGCTTCTTGAGATTTTTGTTTAAGCCATAGACGAACCTCTGGTTCTTCTTTAAAGGGGTGTTGATGTATTCAACCCCATATTTGGAAAGCGACTCGAAGGAGGCGACGTAATCAGTCACGGAGGACTCACCTTGAACAAGGTCTATAAGTCGTCGAGCCAATGTTACTTTCTCTGCATCTGGTACAAATTTCAACTCGAAGCGTTCTCGGAATTGTTCCCAGGTGAGATCCGCTTCATTAATCTCAGAAATAAGAAGCTCGTACCAGTCCAATGCTCTTTCTCGGAGCATACTAGAGGCCACCTGAACTCGGTGAAGGTCAATAAGATTCATGCGAGAAAAGATTCGATCGCATGACCTTAGCCAAGCCTGTACTTCAATAATAGTTTCGGAACCTTTGAATGGCTCCCCACCCAAATTAGTGTAATCACTGCACAAGCGTGCAAATCCCGACTTTGGGTGAATAGGTTCCGGGTTAGCTCCAGCTGCTTGAGCATTCGTCACTAAATCAAGAAGCTGTTGAGCAGTCATAAAAACTCCATCCTGGGGTGGAGTGCTAGATGGTAAGGCTCTGGGGCGGCCTGGTCTAGACATTTTCTTTCTTTAGAAAGAAAGAAGAAGAAGAAAAAGGTTATTCACCAAATTCAATATCAAGCAATTCTTGATAGATAAAACAAGGAATCATAAAAGAAAATAGGATGAATCGGTACGAAGACTCGAATAAAATCCTAAAGCACGACTCCTAAGGTAGACTTAGGACGATGATCCTTGTTATATTATTCCATATTGTTCCGAAGTTTGGCTCTGATACCAAGCTGTGACGCCCCACCTCTATACCCACGCTAGCCAAGAACATTACGGTGAATGCTGTCAACTAGCACGGAGAATAAGGCTGTTGAGGAGCGACCATTCGTGTAATTGCTTTGCTCGAGCATTGATATGTCAGATAGTATAACAATCCGACATACCGACACAAACTCAAAGCTACTACACAGTGGCTGTAATATCTTCAGAAACAAATGTAGAAATAAACATAACATAAATCATCACAGATAATTCATATCACAAAGGCGGAATAAGATATGAATATTACACATAAAAGTGTACATCAGAGTAGTGGTCAGAAACATCCACAATAACACAAAATAATAGCAACATGTGCTACACAAAAGAATACATTAATGAGTCAATATCTCAAGAGTATACAACAAAAACTACTAATCTAAGTAGTAAGCAAAAAGGTCAGAGTAATGGATCCCTGGAGAGAAGTCAAGTCGAAGCACCTGCAACATCTCGGTCTGACCCGAGTATTATTTATAAGAAAATAATAAACCGATCAGTCTAGCTATAAATATCAGATAACATGATATAGAACGAGGGATATGGCATAGACGTATAATATCCATAATGGCATACTACTATAAGTATGTAAATGATAATCAACAAACAATTAATCAATATCAAAGAATCTTCTCAAAGATCCAAAAAGGGTATCATACCCAAAACTTGTATTCACAACAAGTTAATGACACACAAATTCACCCATGCACAAAAATTGATAAATCATACCAATAGAAATTACAAAAATAGGTGAAGAAGAAAATTCCAGAATTCGACACACGAAACCCAGAAATCACACAAAATAGGGGAGAGGCCTATCACACGAACGGGAGCATGAAAACTCACCAACAACTGTAGCACACGAACGAGAAGCTATCTCATGGTAGCTAGCCATTAATTTGACACACGAATGGTCCGAAGACCTGACACACGAATGGTCCGAAGACCGTGGGTTGCTACCCCACCAATTTGAGTCGAAACTCCACAAAGCGGGGTTTAGTCTCCCTCGCAGACAAAGAGACATCGCACAATTGCTAGTCTAAACCATAAAATGATCATCATCGATCATCAAGAAGTGTCAATTACAATAAGCTAGTAAATATATAAGTTTAGCTTCATGTCCCATAACCACTTGCTTAACTTAAATATTTACGAACAAACTGTAGATCTCCACTAGAAAATTGTCACAACAGTTTCAATCGAACAAGTCCAAGAATTAACCGACGAAGTAAACGCAAGCGTTTCATACCACTAGTTTTACTAAGCCGTTTAATTAGATTTCTCATATGAGTGAGGTAAAGGTTTATATATACTAATAGATTAGAAGTCGGTTTGAGAAAACGAGCTTTGTAATAAAATAGTGTTGAAATCATTTGAAGAAAGAGTTTTGATATTTACTACTAGTATAGAAAACCTTTTTATTTTTAAAGTGACAAATCACAAAGAATATTTTAAGAACAATCAATCACTAAAATTCACATTCGAAGACTTGAATAAAATCCAAAGAAACTGATAAAGAATCCATCGAAATGGATATTCAAAAATCCTTAAATAGGAGTCATCAAAGGCATAATAAATGATAACAACAAATAGAATCATCACCAATATATTTAAATTGGAATTCTCAAGCGAATAGGCAAATAGAAAAAATAGTGCTGATTCAGACGTCTGAAATCAAGGATTCAAACGTCTGAATCTGGAAAATAAATATTTTCCAAAGACAGAATTCAGACGTCTGAATCCTTGGATCCAGACGTCTGAAATATGCACTTTTTAGCCTATTTCCTTTCTGGTTCCAAATGAACCAATTCAGATGCCTGAAACCATATATTCAGACGTCTGAATCTAGGAATCAAAATCTTCCCAGAACAATATTCAGACGTCTGAATATTACGTTTCAGACGTCTGAATCTGGGGTTCAGGGCATTCCCTGAACCTAGGCCAAAAATGGCCAAACGAATATCGAAAACGATCGAACGAGCAAATGGCGATGACTAAGGAATTACGTCGAATAACAACCCAGCCTAAACGGCTCTTCGATACGCCTCAAATATCAATGTCCAAGTATCCATAATAGGATTTTCATAAATTAGGCCAAAACACCAAAAATTGGAATATACACGAAATCGATCCAAACCAAAATCAATTGTACACGAATAAACATTAGGAATTCATACCTAACAATCGAAGATAATTATAGACAAAGATGTGAGATAAAAATCTCACCTTTTTACAAAATCAAACAAGAAGAAGCTTGAAAGCAAATGGAGAATCAACCTCTCTTGAACACAACCCAAATGAGCTTGAATCTATGCTCAAAACAAGAACATTCCCAAAATTAGGTTTAGGAATTTCTGAAATTGGTAAGAGAATAAGTTAGAGAAGAAGAAGAGAATACTTACCAATGGGTTCTCTTGAATTTGGAGCTAGGAATTTGAGGTTGCAAGAGGAACTAGGGTTTTGGAGTTTTAATTTCCAATCTCTCCCACCATTATTGTCTTAGAACTGAAAAGAGAAGAAAATGAGGGTGAATGGGGAAGAGTGGCTCAGATTTGAGTATAAGTTAAACATAGTGCTGAGCTCAAACCCAAACCCAAAGTGAAAAGGTAGCAAAATCAACTCTCTCCAAACATATCGAAGCTTATACTCAAAAAGGTCGCAAACGACATTTTAAACTCAATGGGAGTGGTCCCGAGTCCTAATTCGACCGTATGCAAAAAGTAGCTTTTCGGACTAAAATCCGACTAACGATAAAATATTTAAATAAAATATTTAAATATAAAATCGATAAATATGCAGGTTGTTACAATCCGGAATTTTGGACGATTTAAATTGGGATATTTAATTATTGGATTTAATTCCTGGAAATTGGGTAAAATGTTGAATGGAATTTTAAGCCTGTTAAAAATAATTTAAGGGTTTGTAAAATTTATATCGATAGTACTGAACAGTGTTGAATTGAATTTGGGAATGTTTTGTTAATTTTTGAAAATATATCGTTTAAATTGACGTTTAAAAATAGATTTTTGAGGCACAGTCTCGAAATTCGAGGAAACCGGTTCCATTGAATCCGTAATATTATATTATTATTGGGTTTCAATTTTCGTACTAGTTGAAGTCGTTTTGTGAGCGTACGATATATAAATCCGCTTAAATCTATATTGAAAATTCAATTTAATAACTGGATCCAAAAGATATCTTCTCCATACGATCGAATTAGGACTCAGAACCTTTTCCACTATGTTTGGAATATGGGTATAACATTATAAACATCTAGTGGCACGTCTCGATAGGAAGTAAAAAATTTAAGTGGTGGATTCAAGTCGATTCAAATTTAAATTTAAATAAAATATCCATATATTGTTTGACTAGTCAACTTCAGCTGAGATTTCCATTCACATCAGCCGCTTCTTTTTCATCACCTTTTTGCTTTCATTTCGTGGTCACTATAGCAAGACTACTTCTTTTTCCAAGGCATATCCTATACGCAAAGCAGTTCAAACACGTAACACCTTTTTCCCTTTTTCTGTCTTTCACTTTTTAATAACATAGCCGATTCAAAGATAGATTGAACGAAAAAAAGGGGCTTCAAAGGAAGAAAAATGGAGCCAATCTTCCTTATATGATCATCCACTGACCTATAAATCCTGAGACAACCCCCTAAATTCATGTTTCTGCACTCCTTTCACTTTGATATTCAAATTGGAGGTAGCGGCATCATCCTTTGGTGGTCGACATGGCAGTGCTCAGCTATGGTTCGAGTTTCTTCGGTATTAGCCCTTCGATGCGTGATATGGATGGTGGATCTGTGCTCGTGGGATGGAAGAGCACTTTGGTGTAGAAGATGGAAAATTTCGGTCATCCATGGGTGATCGCGATTTTCTTCTCTCTTCTTGCGAGGACGAGTTCCTGGGCTTGTCGCATTTTGGAAGAAGGCAGCGGAGGTATGAGTTCGTTTTAGGAGGAGGTGAATGGCATGAAGGTGGTTTTATACCACTGATCATCGTATCGTTAGATCGTATCTCTGATACGCGTGCATGAATTTGGGAAGGTGCAGGTGATCTTGATTTGGGGGAAAACTGCGAGCTGGGTCGGTTTGGTCGATTGTAGCAGTGAGGTATTTTTAGTTCTTGTTAATTTTACATATTCATATTACAAAAAACAGAGAATTATTTTTTGGCTAAAGTTAGCAAAAATATAATTTATAACCCAGTGTTTAACTTTTACAGTAATAGGCAAAACCATTTTTGTTTTAGTTTAAATATATATAGATCAGATTTTGAAATTGGAAGTTTTAAAATGGTTATAAGGTTTATGTAAATAAATTAGATATTATATCTATATAGATTAATTCTTGCATATAGGTAGTTTCGAAGAAAAAAAAAGAGGTAAATATACATAAACCTATATTTAAACTTTACAGTCCATTTTAAAAATGGATTACGGGGATTAAATTGTTAGCTAACCTATTTAATTATTTTAAAAAGATTTTTTCCAAGGAAAATTATGAGTTTAAAATAAAATCAAGGGTTAATTAAATTTATCAAATGGAAGTTTAATTGTTCGATTTATTCGAATATTAATAAAATCATCTAATGCTTTTATAAGGTCTATAATCGTGAAGAAAATAAGTCGAGATGGAAGTGGATTGCTAACAAAATCAAAGGTGAGTTAATCTCACTCATATGGGTTTAATTTAAATTTAAATGGTTGAATTTAAATAATTGGTTGAATGATTGAATTGAATTGATGTGCTATATTATATATAGTAGTATAGTATATATTGGAGTGATTGATTTCCCGCGTTATATAGCGGATGAGACCGTATGCACCGCATAATAGCGGATGATGTTATATTAATCCCATATACCGCGATATTCCACCTAGAAGTGGAATTGGTATTGTGCTAACATATGTGTATGTAGGAAAACATGTTGGAGGGATCAACGGGATTCCTCAAACTATTTAGATTTGTTCTAATAATTCTGTGTTATGATTATTTGATATGCTGTGATGAATTATATTGATAATTGAAATATTGAATGGTATGGTTTGCTTGAATATATTTCGGTACACTAAGTTATCAAAATACATAGAATTGGATTTTAAAAAGAAAATAAAAGGGTGAATTTTTAAGTAAAATAATTATAGAGAATTTGAGTAAAAATAAGAATGAATTAGAAAGGAATAAAAGTGATTTTTGAATTCTAATAAATTCTGGTTATGAGAAAGAGATTTTGAGTAAACAGAGAGATAATGAATTTTAAAATTAAGTGAGGTTATATCAAGAAATAAAGAAGTTATTTTAAAATTCAAAGTTGAATTTATTTGCAAGGTTAAAGAAGAAATTTTTAAAATATGAAATTAGTATTTTCAGTTAAAAAGATTTTAAATCATAATTAAGGAATAAAGTCTGAAATTAATGGATTTTGAAATAAATTGAGTAAGTAAAGAAATTTATTTCAAATGGAGTAAATTGGGAATCAATTTGGAAATTGATTTAAGTGTTTGAAATTGAAAATTTAAAGGAGAATGTGACTATGAAATTTATAAACTGGGTTTATAAAAGCAAAGTGATATATCAGTGGATATTTGGAAGAATAAATTTATGGTGGGAATTTATTAAAGGAATGGGTCGATTTGTTTAAAAATAAATAGTGATTTATTTTAAAAAAGGTGCGGATGGAAAGCATATTTCCCTGAATAGCCAAGTATGTTTCAAACAAATTTTAGGTATAAGTAAAGAGTTTTAAATTGTTTAAAAAGTATGTTTAGAAAACTTATTATTTCTAAATGTTTAAATTCTAAAGTAAGTATTTTCTTTTAATCTATTATAGCAGTAATTAGTTAAAGGTGGCTTGGTATTATGTTTTAAAAGTTAGAAAGTCAGTTTTATATTGCACAAAGTAGTTTTATTTTAAATATTCTTAAAGTATATATTTTGAATAAGTATTAAGGTAATTTTTAATTTAAATGTTTTAAAGGATATTTTATAATAAAGTGTTTTAAAATATTTTAAATATCTAAAGTTTTTGTGCTTGGTGTTTTCAGTGAAAATAAATATTTGGGAATTTATCTCATAAGAAAAATGTGGTTTGAAAACTGTTTTCAAAAGGGTTAAAAATGGAAATATATCTTGCGAAAATATTTTTAGGATAATAAATAATTCAGGAGAAATTATAATGTTTGATGGATGTTTGTGAATGTCAATTGATGGTTAAATAACCGACTATCAATATTGAATAATGCGTTGAAAGTTTCGAAGAGACCGAGATCGGGATTAATTTCTCGAAAACTACTTCGATCCGGTTTGTACATTTTCATGAGGAAGACGAATTTGGATTCCAAGGTGGAGTAGTGAAGTGGAAAGGCTAGTCGCTACTAATCCTGAGGTTATTCTAAAATGGATGTAGTAGGATTAGTGCCTTTGGTTCCGTTCGAACCCAGGACGGACTTGTATGGATGAAAGCTTTCAGAACATCGTCAGGTGGACGATGAGCATTAAGTGATATGTTCTAAAAAGGTAACGCTTAGCCTCGAGCCTCATCAACCGGGAATGACTGAAAATCATGGGTTATGCAGCAAGGCTAAGTGGGTAACTCCCATTAGGGTGAGGTCATCCCTGTCTAGATGTCCTTTTTATTCGGCTTAGTGGTGCGTTGCTGATCCCAACCGTGGGGTGATCATACTCGAGATTATCCAGTAAGGGGTGGTCCCGGTCTTGTATTGCAGGGGATTGGGAGTAATCCTCGGTACAGTGATCGTGGCCACTTACTGTGACAAGTGGTACCCTAGTGCCTAGTCATTAGTTGGAAATCCATTCTCCCTACGCGCCTGTACGGTTTTGATTGTGCCCAACTATTACTGAAACGTGATGCAAGCATTTCAACTAGATTCTATTTTACTTTCTATAGACACTATTATAATATCAGAGGATTTTGGTACAAAGTGTTTTGGCTATCGTAAGGTAAAAATCCGACATGTTTATTATGGCGTGGTCTTACGACATGCTTTTGTTTTCAAAAGAATTTTGAAACTTTAATAATCAATTTGAGTGTGGTTTTCTCACGCTGGTATTCCAGACTGACTCGGGTGTTATTTAATTATAATGCTCGGGTCAGACCGAGTATTATAGAATACAGGATATGATGCTGTGGAGCTCAGGAGACGAGCTGGATGACAATACGTACTTCTGTAGTTGATTATTATTCCGCTGTGTATTTAGTCTTGAGGACAAGTTTACATGACTGTCCAGTTGTATGTTATTGATGTTGTTGAACTCTGATGATGTATTCTGGATGTATGTATAAAACAGATATAGTTTTCTTTTGTGTAAAGATCTGTTATTATCTATTATATTTTATTACGCTGCGATGGTTAGGTTCTGATGTTGTTTTCTATTTTCCTTTTCTACCTCTTCTTCTTTAACCCAATTGATTCGTATTTCTGATCATCTTGAGTTAATTGATATAGAATAATGTTGACTCAATGGGTACGGATTTGCGGGTCATTACAATAAACTAAACAAACAACAAATTCCAAGCAATAAATCAAGTTCATTCTTTTTAATTTCATTTCTAAATGATCATTTCTTAAGTTCACATTTATTTCTTGCAATTTTCATTTCCATCCATTGATTCATTGTTTATTTCACTTATTTGCACTTATACTTACATAAATTTATTTTTATTTATTCACATCATATAAATTTCTTTTTATTGCATTACATTCATTCATTTCTAAATTTCATTTATCCATAGAATTCATGTTCAATTCAGTTACTTGGCATATCAATTTCATTTACTTAAGTTTAAAATCATCTACTTACAACATTTACCTTTTATCATATTTTATTATAGTAACCTTTCAACTGTAACTTAAGTTATAACTCTATAGCCTCAATACTTATTTGTTAAAGAGTTTCATTGAATACTCTCATTATTTCAAGTTTTACATGTATAATTTCCCACTACATTTTCTTTTACCATTTTAACTTTTTATAATTGATAAGTTTTATATATCTTTAAGAATATAATTGAAAGTTACACAAGTTTATTTTATTTCTTTTAATTAACTTAATGTTCAATACTAATATCCTTTGCTTCATAGGTTACAATTTTAAATTTCTTTTAATCACATTTATAACTTAGCATTAAATCTCTTATTTTAAATTTAGAGGTTCCAATTATTAATTAGCTACATTCCATTTCACTATAATAATTGAAAATATTGATTAACGGGAAATTAAGAACTAAATATCGGGATAAATTCCAAATCATTTTAAAATAATAGATAAATGTATATACTTACAACTTATATATATCTAATTATATTTAAAGAAATTCAAAATTTATATTTCTTTATTAAAATAAATCTGCAGTAAAACTACTACAGTGGCCTTCCCACTCGAAAACTCGAGAGTGAATGTCGATGATGCATGCACTCATCGCCGAAATTATTTTCCAGCGACAGAGAAGGGAGTACAGAACTTATTTCTTTTCAAAATTTCTTTAAAACAATTCTTTCAAATCATATTGAAATATATTTTAGAAAATACTTATAAACAATATTATTATATTCCAAATCCTTTGAAAGCAATTTTCAAAATCCCGGACTTAAGTTCTAAAATTTCCTATTTTCATTGATTTTATTTTCTTCAAATCTTGTTTCCAATCAATATTTATAAATTTCACTACCTAACATCCAACATATTACAACCAAATATGACTTTATAAAATTTATGACTTTATATATAGAAAATATAATAGGCAAAAAAATTTCATTCACCTATATTCAAAACAAATATTGTGTAGGTCTGCCATATTAAGTTTTTAGAAATCCCTATTGATGTCATAGCATCCTATGCACCAACCAGAATTTATAAATACAAAACGAAACAAATTAACACAACATCAAAACCCTTTTATAACACTAACAAATACGCTCTCTCATATATATATATATATACACACACTCAGCGACTCATCATAGAATATTACTACCATATTAATAAAGAGTCAGACCCACAAAGCTAAGGTTTTCGCTAAACCAAAGCTCTGTTACCAAATGTAACATCCTGCCTTTTTTATACGGTTTAAATCGACGATAAACCACACACGTCAGACTCAAACCATACATAAGGGCGGATTGTTATTGGGGTGAATAAGAAAAAGCAGATAAAGAAAAAAATGAAATAGAATCTCACAGCGGAATGACAAAAGATAATAATCAAATAACAGTTCATGAAGTTGTTTTTACAAAACATTTGATTATGCTTATACAACACATATCACAGCTACACATACCAGAGAATAATAAATAATGCAGCGGAACTGTATGAATGTAGTGGAATATAATAGATAATAGTAATACAATCTTCGTCTTCGTCCTCCAGAAATAAAGCCTTCGAATCCTGAAATTCTCTGACTGACCCGAGCGAATTGAAAAGACAAAACACTCGAGTCAGAAACTAAAAGATCTTATGTGAGTTAAATCAATGGTAAATAATATGAGTGGAACGGCGTCAGAGATGTTTACGGGATTTGACATCTCCTATCCAGTGTCAAACGCGAGTGCAATAACTTAAGAGATGCTCTGGATTCACATCTCCTAAGGATCCTTTAAACTATTTACTATGTAGTAATATACGCTATTATAATAGTGTCTATTAGTAAAGTAAAATCACTTTTAAATAGCATTAAGGGATTACCCATATAGCCCTTAACACATAATAGTGCCACTAGTCTATACAGTACCGTAATACCTCCTGATATGGAGGCTACCAGAGGATACTCCATAGGTACGACACAAATCAAACTCGTACAAAGCGTGCTAGGGTAGGTGACATGGCACAACTAGGCAATGCCAGGGTAGATATACCAATTATGCTTCCGGACCGGCGGTAACGCGTAGCAGCTACTACTGCCCACCTTAAGTCACACCCCAAATCAAAAGGGCCCCAATCAATCACAAAGTAATAGAATGATATCAAAGGAGTGTGTCCGATAAAAGATGCTACCTTCTTAGCCCATTAATCGCTCATGTTTTAGCCACCTTATGCCAACTCACGGGAGTCGGGTCCACGTATATACCTCAAAGGAATGCCGCCGCCATCCTACTTCATTCTAGAATCTCCACCGCGTACACGATTGTTAAAGTGGTTTTCGGAGTTGGCAGAGAATATGACAACTGCCAATCCCGGTCTCTTTAACAAACCCGCGTTATTATAACACCGTGGTCATTTCAAAATAATTATACTTCAAAACCAAAATATAATATCCATTTCAAAACCATATAAATATGATATCATTTCCATTTCAAAAACCCAAATCAATATGATATCATTGTTATAAAACCCGAATCAATATAATATCATTTTTATTTCAAATATATCCTTTTTCCAAAATCATAGCACTTTTAAAGTTATACATTTCGAAACCAAACACTTGAAATTATAACACTTTCAAATCATGATACTTTGAAATTCATAACTTTGAAACATAACTTCCATCACTTAAATGGTTTAAATATTAAAATACTTTATATAATAAATAACTTCTTCAATTTCACAAATCAATTCCAAAACAACTCGAATTCCAAAATTTAATATATAACCAAATCCCAAATCATAAATTTCAATACGATTCAGATTCCAATTAAACTAATCCAAATTATATCAATTTCAAAACAGATTTGATCCACAGAATAAACCATTTCAAATGCAATATATTTCAATTTTAAGTATTCAACAATTTCAAAACTAAGTTAGTAATTACGGTTCAACAATTCAATTTTCTATTATTTAGTTATGAAATAATTTACATAATCAATCCATTATCATTTAAATAAAACTCAAATTACAAATAACTAAATATTTCCTTCAATTTATTTATATTTGAAATATTCATTTAATTCACCTTAATTCAAAAATCAAGTTATAAAAATCATACATTTTAAAATTTCATATTGAATAAATTTCACATTAAATTTATTTAAGTTTAATTCTTAAATAAATTCAGTTTCAAATAAATCTCAAATTTATCTTCCAACCTTATTTCATTTAAATCATTATAAACTCTATATTGAAATAAAATTTAAATACTTAACCATATTATCTTTAATAAAATCAAACTTATTATTAAGCTTATTCTGTATTAAAATAAATTATTCATAGCTTAAAATCAAGTATAAAATAACATTTATACAATATCTAAAATCAATATTTATCTAAAACATATATTCCTTTACAAAACCATAGAAATCATTTCAAAATATTTTTATATATAGACCACGATGTCCGTATATAATTTTCTATACTATGGTCAAGTGATACAGATATTTATCATTTCAATCCGTAATTTAAAATACAAATACGGTTATATATCATTTCAAACCGCAATCCCGAACGAAATAAAAATCCATAACAACTTGCAGTATATAACAATACAACATCCATTCATCCAATATCAATCATCAAACATTTATCACAATCATCATCCAATTCAATCAATAACATCAATATAGAACAGATAATAAATAACATGTATTTACTGGCAGTTTATGTTCAATAATAAATTAAATTACCGTTTTATCCAAATAAACTCAAATAAACCGAGATGATGATTTAAAATATGCCAAATAGTCATAAATAAATTTCTAATCACATCATAAATCAATTTAACAAACATAAGAAATTTTAGAAGTTGTGAGTAGGTTAAAACACTCACGTTTCAAATTTAAATTGAATTTAAATTCAAAATAAGCCCCAAAATTTGAACGGTCTCAGAATTCAAGCAAACTAATGCCAAATTGTCCGAAATTTCGATACAATCCTAGAGAAGAAAACCGCACGTGAATTGGACCTTGTATGCAAAAGATATTGCGATTAGAACGATCAACAATATAAATTAAAAATAAATATAAAATAAAAATCAGAAAAACACGTCACCGGTTCATCTTCTTCCATGCGGCCTTCACAGAAACCCAAACTTGTTGACAAGAACGTGCGTGACCCAACGCCGCTGCATTTTGAATCGCCTCCGCTTGTCATTGAGGCCACGGCCCGACGCTACGCCGACCTCCACGCGACTCACGATCACGAACAATCCCCTCCACCGCCACTGATCGGACCCAAAACTGCCGTTCGCTACCAAACTACTCGAACCCTAATGAATTTTGTAGCTAAATCCAATAGTTAATCAACCAAATGAATGACGATGATGACCTCCACTTGTCCCCCTCTACGCGACCATACCACTGTTACACAATCCGACAAAGTTGATCACGATAAGGTGAACTACCGGGAATAAACTATAGGTTTCTGGAAAAAATTTGATTCGATTTCAAAAATGAATTTCGGATTTGCATTTTGCTCGGTGGGGGCTTTCCGACGATATAAAATATGATATAGTTTGAAGAATTTTAAATTTTGAATTTTAAATTTGAATTGGAATTGAACTAAGGAGTTTTTGGGTTTTCAGCCATTGGAAAGAGGAGAAACGGAAATCTTTGTACGTACGGAAATAAGAAATAGAAAGGCTGCTAGGTTTTATAACGACATATATATAGGCAGAACACAATGGAAACAAATGGGCTTGATTGGTTTGGGAAAATGAACGATAACGACCCGAAAAACCCGTTTCGACTCCAAAACGAAAATGGGTCAACCCATATATCAAAATAGATGTTTTTAGATATTTTAAACACAATGGAACATGTTTCAAGTCCAAATTCCATCGTATGAAGAAGTTATGCTAAAATGAACTTATTTCGAATTGATTTCAATTAATTCCAATTTAATTTATCTCTAGGCGTTTCAAGTCTGTACGATCAAACGAGAAGCCCGATCGTTATGAAACTTGAAATCCTACAATAATTCACCGTTACGGATCCGATGAAACTGGTTTTGTCGAAATCCGAGTCAGTGGTCAAAATGGCTATTTTCCTGTTAATTAAATAATTTAATATTAACTTAAATAATCACTTCTTCAATTCAAATTTAGTTATTTACCATTTCTATGGTTTCTGATTACAGGTAAACTTCTAATTCATGAACCAAAATTTCTATATCAATCAAACAAGTATTTTTTTTGCAAAATTTTCAGTGTTTACCTTCAATTTAAGTAAATTCAAATAAATTATATTTTAATTTCAATTAAATTAATACAATTTGTATTCAATCTCTTTATTTAATCAATCATCATCTTATGGATAAATTTAACATTAGTATATATCCAATTACCTTAATATTTTTACATTCATCGACTAAATTCATATTAACGTAGTCTTTAATTTCGTTTAATTGCAATGGATTTAGATCTAATTCAATAGATTAAATAAGTGGGAAAACAATTAATGATTATCACCATTTGCCTAATTTAATCTCATTCATTCGTTATTATCAAATAAAAAGTATTATAATTACTTATCTAATATTGATTCTATCAAATTACAATTTATTATGCATTATTTCATCAATTAATATAACTTGGAATTTATTACCCAATTTACTAATTACAATCAATTATAACCTTAAAATTGGTTTCAATTAATTGGGATTGCACTAATTAATTATTTATTAACTTTCATTAACATTATTACCTTAATTTACATTCAATTACTGTTAACAATGTGTTATTTCATTAATTAATTCAATGCTTAGTTTTTTCCCTCATATTCAATTTATAACCACGTATAACACTTTCACTACTTCATTTATTAGAATTTTATTCAAATTGTTAATAATTAGTTTTAATTACCATTGTTACATTTCATTTCTAACACTCGCGTCATTATAAATTATAAAGTTTTTATTTCTTTCTAAATTTAATTACAAAAATCTTATTAAATTAACCAGTTTAATTATCTAAATTTACGGGTCGTTACAAATACCGTAAAGACTTATGATCATTATAAAGCTGAAACCTCTCCCCTAGGAGATAATGTCTCCAATTCTTCAATGCAAGGATCATAGCTCCCAACTACAAATCATGAGTAGGATATCTGACTTCATGCGGTCTAAGCTGCCTAGATGCGTAGGCAACGACTTTACCATTCGGCATCAACACTGCTCCTAATATAGTTTTCACATGCATTAATATACACTACTAATTCTTGATTTCCGTCTGGAACTACTAACACGAGTGCATTAGTTAACAAATGCTTTAACTTAAGGAATACTTCCTCACATTTGTCGGACCAAACAAATCTCACTTCCTTCCTGGTTAGCTTAGATAATAGTGCTTCTTTCCATGAGAAATCCTTAATGAATCTTCGGTAGCAGCCAGCAAGTCCAAGAAAAATCCTGATCTCGGTCACCGTCTCTGGTCTCTTCCAATTATTCATGGATTCGATCATATCTGGATCGACTGACAATCTCTTCTATGAAATCATGTGACCAATAAATTTTACATCTTTCTTCCAGAAATGACATTTGGTAAACTTTTCCTTCTGTGTATTCTGTCGTAGCATCTCAAATACCACTCTAAGATGAACTTCACACTCTCTCTCGTCCTTAGAGTAGACTATAATGTCATCTATAAACACCAACACAAACCTATCCAAATACTCTTGGAAAACTGGATTCATCAAATCTACAAAAAAGCAGGTGCATTCGTTTATCAAAATGGCATCACTAACCACTCATATGAACCGCACCTAGTTCAAAATGATGTTAAAGGAATACTGTCCTCCACCACTCTTAACTGATGGAAACTATTGCCAAGTCCAATTGGGAAAACACTCTGGATCGACTCAACTGATCAAACATATAATCTATTCTTAGCAAAGAATATTTATTCGTAATTATCCTTTTGTTTCACTTATGAAAGTTGATCCACATCCTTAACGACCCATCCAGTTTCTTTATGAATTCTACGGCTGCTCCCCAAGGTGAACTGCTTGGTCTAATAAAACTCTTTTCTGCTAGATCCACTAGCAGCACCATCAATTCTTTCATCTCAGTAAGTGTCATCCTGCTAGGTGGTCTACTTATAGGTTTAGCTCCCGGTACATGATATATTCTAAACTCAATAGCTCTTTTCGTAGGTAGTCTAGTGACTGGCTCAATGACATTTGCAAACTTTCTTGCTACCCAAACCTAACTTAGCTCATTTCCTACTTCCATAGCATTAAGCACAACACTAACACTCCGGTCAGTATTATCTACTGAGATTATCACTCGGTTATGGCCATCAAGGTGCCTTAGTGATATCTCCCTATCCAAGAAATATATTATAGCCTCATACCTACCCAACCAATCCATACCTAAAATGAATCTGATATCTACGAAATCAATAACATACAAATTGCAGGTAAACTTATGACCTAATAATTCAAGTTCTAGATGGTCACATCTTAACCCAAGGGTTTCATACCCTCCTATTGGATTCGCAAACCTGAAGGAAGTAACAAGGTAGGTGGGTACTAAACATAATTTATCAATCAAACACTAAGATATAATGAATGTGATGCACCAGTATCAAAAAGTACCCTAACTGGAATACTCTGAATCAAAAATGTACCTTCCATCATAGTGTTTCCTTTATTTGCTGCAGTAGGCCTAGCTGGTCCTATAGCAAAAACTTTTCTTTTGTTCTCCCTAACTGGCTCTGGACACTGATTCTTGTAATAGCCAATTTGATCATAGTTGAAGCACTTTACATTCTTCTTACTTGCAGCTTTCTTCCTATTTCCTGACTGGCATTCATTCGCAAAATGACCCTTCTTGTCACACTTATAGTAAACTACCATAACCTTTGACTTCTTTGCGGTATCTCCCTTCTGGGCACCCTTCTTTTTAAAGAACTTTATCTTCTTCCCCTGAGTACCCTGAGTTTGCTTTGAATTCCCTTTAGAAAACTCAACAAGTAACTCCTAATTGCAAATGGCTATCTCCTCCAGCGTATTACAAAGATCACGGGCATGTGTCATGTTCATTCTAGCAAGCTCGGGCATCAATCCCCAAATGAAACTCTCATTCCTTTTGATGTCATTATCTATAGCAGCATATCTATATCGAGATAGCTCTTCAAACTTAGTAGCATACTTTACCACTGACATCTCTCCTTGCACTAAATCCATAAACTTCCTCAGCAACTCAGACTTAGCAAACTAGATAAGAACATCTGCTCAAATCTCATTTTAAAATCATCCCGAACTAACTCCTCTTTCGAAACCCCGGCAGCGACACTATTACACCAATGTAGTGCTGAACCTGCAACAGTCTAGAGGCCACCTTCCCTTTTTCCCATCATTTAGGCCCAAATCTGTAAATATACGCTCACAATGCAACAACCAATTCTGATCCTCTATGGAACTCTCTGTTCCCAAGAATGGCTTCCCACCCAAACTGGAATAATATCTACTCAACAAAGCGTAATTATTCCCAACTGGAGCGACAGAATTTGCTCCTCCTACATTTGCAACACCACTAGTAACAGCCCCAGCATGCATCAAATCAACAAGGAACTGATACATCGCCCCTATATAAACTGGTGGATTTTCAGCACCCACATTGGCATCAGCGTTTTGATTACTAGCATTAGAATGTTCACCCCGGTTCCTCCTAGTAGTGGGTCTAGCATTTCCAACAGTTGTGGTGCTTCCTCTATCGAGATTTTCTCTTTCGTTTCCTACTTCCATATCTCCTTTCTCGTAAATCTGCATACGAGCCTTAGTAAGATATAGAAGAACAATCTAAGAGGGTGGGGAATGTGTACTTATATATATATATATATATATATATATATATATATAACTATATGTAACAAATATAAGTATTTTACTATAGCGTTAACCCAAACCCCAAACTTATTATCTGATTCATTGGATTATGATTGGAAAATCTTCTAGGTTTAAGTTTCTTTTAAAGTTCCATAAACCTATGCTCTGATACCAACTTTAACATCCCTACTAGGAGGCCCAAAATTAACGGCTACAGATGTTGTAGTCATCCATAGTTATTAATCCTCGGTTACCAAATATGGCAACATTAGATACATTGATACATTGAAACACAAGAATATGAAAAAAAAATTAAACAACATACAAATACCACATTCCATTTCAAAGTATTCCAAATTGATTACGTAATCCCAATTCGTAGACCATTTTCAAATAACATATAATTATTACAAAATACGTCAGGAGCGACATATGAAGATGCCCTCATGGTTTATCTAAGTATATAAATAGGCAAGAATCAAATTTGCCTTTACATATAAAACACATAATGGAAATAAAAGAACACTAATAAAAAGCTTGCCTTCTGCATGTCCTCGAAAGCTTTATCCGTCTAAAAGAACACCTAAAAACCTTAACTCTCAACATACGCTAAATAAATTGAGTACCCGAGAGTTTAAGGGGAAAAAAGTTCATGTCAGACATAACGCCTAGTATGAACAATAATTTACCATCTCAAACCATTTAGATATCTAGTGGGACCACGTCGATTAGTAGAACGGGTTTTCCCCACACTAGTAACCTAAAACATATATGAAACCATATACTATGCTCCTACATCTGCAATAGTTAAAACATATTATTTCAAAAACATTATGATGATATGAAAGACAAGTAAATCAAATCTGGATTACCCATCCCTTTCAGTTTGACTATCCGCCTCCTTCATAGTTTCTATGATTACTATTAACCTATTAAATGTTTATGGACTATACGTCCAATATCATAGTTGTCATGGGATTACTAAGAACCTATTGTTAACTCTAATATCTTATCTCTTATCCTTGTTTTCATGGGATAATTAGGAACCTATTGACTAATTATATATATCTTAATCCGGATATAGTTTTCATGGGCTAACTACAAACCTACTGGCCCCTGCCAGTATCAAATCATAGTATTCATGGACTAACTATGAACCTATTGGCCCCTGCCAATATCTTTACTATATATAGTTTTCATCAGTTCACTATGAACCTATTGGCCCCTGCCAATATCTTTAATTAAAATTTTAACATTTCATAGGTAATATTCACTATTGGGTCAACCTAACTAGTTATTCTGCACTTCCCCAAAGTCCAATTATAGGCTGATTACAATGTGAATAAGTATATAAAAAAGTAATACTTCCAAAATCTTTATTTATGCCATGGTATTTCCTTTTAAAATGCGAATGTGCAACAACCTGCCTTTTTGGATGGTTTAAATCGACGATAAACCACATATGTCAGACTCAAACCATAGAAAGAGGTAAATTGTTTTGGGGTATATAAAAAAACAGAGAAAGAAAGAAAACAAAAAAAGAATCTCATAGCGGGATGACAAAATATATTAATCAAATAATGGTTCATGAAGCTGTTTTATAAATACATTTGATTATTCTTTTACAGCACAAAATCATAGTTACATAAAACAGGAATAGACAAACAAATGCGGCAGAACAACATAATGCAGTGGAATACATATAATAAGTGATAATATTTCAGAATCTTCATCTTCATCCGCTAGAAAGTAGTCTTCGATAAACTAAAAAGCTCAGGCTGACCCGAGCGAATTGAAAAGATAAAACATTCTAGTCAGAACTAAAAGATCATATGTAAGATAAATCAACTATCAATAAATATGAGTGTAACAGTGTCAAAGATGGTTACAGGGTTTTACATCTCCTATCTAGTGTCAACGTGAGTGCAATAACTTAAGAGATGTTGGGGATTACCATCTCCTAAGGATCCGTTAAACAGTCTACTATGCATTACAATACGCTATTATAATATGTCTATAGTACATTAAAGTATTAAAATAGCGTTAAGGCATTACCCATATCCCCTTTAACACATTTTATATATTCCCGTAATCTATACAATGCTATAAGCTCCACCAAACCAGTGGTTTACCCAGTGGACACCCCTTAGATACGGTACAAAACAAACTCGTAGAAGGCGCTCTAGGGCATGTGAACACGACACTCGAGGCAATGCCAGGGTAGATATACCAGTTGCAGAACCGAGCTAGTGGTAACGCATAGCAGCTACTACCACCCACCTCGGAACACACTCCCATAATCAAATCATGGGATGACCACCAAATCATCATCAAGTCATATGGTATCGAAGAAGCATGTTCGATCGGAGGAAAGTCCTTACTTGGCCCAGGTATAGCTCTTGTTTTAGTCACATCTAAGATGACTCACGGGGTCAGGGTCACGTAAATACCCATACAGAAATCATTCGCTAAACAATCCTACTTCATTTTTGAAATCTCTGCCACGTACATAGATGTTAAAGTAGTTTTCGGTATTGGCAGAGAGTATGATAGTTATCCAATTCCGGTCTCTTTAACAACCAAATGCTTATTTTACACCGGATGGTTGTTTTATATTTCAAAAAGTCGATTCACAATTTATATCAAAATATCATATTCAATTTCAAATCATATTTCTTTCAAAATCATATTCACTTCCAAACTATATTCACTTTCAAAATCATATCACATTTGGAATCATATCTTTTGCGAAATCACAAATTCTTTCAAAAACCATATTTCCAAAATAGGTTAAACCCTCATTTCAATGTCGTCATATTCAATCAATTATGTCAAATTCCAAAGTAAGTTATAACATCATTTATTTTAAATCAAGGATTTGAATATAAACACTTCCACTTTGAATTGTCTGAAATTTAGAAAATAGTTTAGATAGTTATAAATAGTTTAAATAGTTTTAAAAATAGTTCAAGTAGTAAAAATAGTTTAAATCGATTTAAATTTGATACAATTGGATTTAAAATGTTTAAATAGATTTAAATATAGATTAAATATAGAATAAATACATATAAATTATATTAAGTAGATTTTAAATAGATTAAATAGATTTAAAATATATTAAATAGATTTAAAATAGATTAAATAAATTAAATGAGTTTAAAATAGGTAAATTAGATTAAATGATATTAAATAGGTTATAATGGATTAAAATACATTAAAATGGTTTAAATTGATTAAAATAGTTAATTTATTTTAAAATAGTTCAAATTAGTTTAAAATAGATTTCAAAGTTATATCTAAACATTTCAATAACTCAATTCCAATAAATCCATTTATATTTCACACTTCAACTTCGAAATTCCAATTTAAATCCTTTGAACAATTCATTAAATCAATTCAAATTTAAATTCTATTTCAAATACCAATTAACCGAATTCAAAATTTAAAGAATCAAAAATCATTTAATTTAACTAATCAAGTATCCGTATATAATTTTCTACCTTATGGTCAAGTGATACAGATATTTATCATTACAATCCGCAAATTTAAAATTTTATGGTTATATATCTTTTCAGGTCGCAATCCCAAATTAAGTAAAAATCCATAAAATCGTTTGAGTCTATCATTTCAACCCATAACGATTTTCCCCTAATCTATAAATCATTCGGGTATGTATTATTTCAACCCATAGGGAACTTGAAGTGTTATAACCACATAAAATACAACATCTAGTCATCCAATATCAAAATCAAACCTCCATCATAATTGTCATCCAAATCAATCGATAAACATAAATAGATAACTGATAATCAATAACAGGTACTAAATTGACAATTTAAATTCAATATTCAATTAAACTATGATTAAATGCAATAAAAGTCAAATTTAACTAGAATGACAATTTAAACATACCAAACATCAATCAATTAATTTCTAATCACATCATAAATTAACTTTAACTAACATAAGATAGTTTAGTAATTGTGAGTGGGTTAAAACACTCACCTTTGGATTCAAATTGATTTGAAATCCAAAATAAGTCTCAAATTTCAACAGCCTCAGAATTTGTCAAAACCAATTCCATAATGTTAGAAATTTTGATCGAAACGAAACAAACCGCGCGCAAAACCGAGCTCGTATGAAAAAGTTATTGATGTTAGAAGGTTCAGAATTAAATTAAAATTAAAATAAATAAAAATAAAAGAATACACTTCACTACGGTACCTGATTGCCCACAAACCATAATGCATCTCGATTATGAACGCATGCACCCATCAGCCGCGACCATCAAATCACCTCCTCTGGCCATCGCGACCATGGCCAAACACTCCGCCGACCCTCCACAAGCCTCACGACCCCCGACGACCACGAACGACCCCCAGCCACTGATCGAGCCCAAAAGGGGCCGGCCTCCACCTAGTAATGATATCCTACTCAAATATCGAAGATTATCTACCAATCAATAAGACAAATGAATGACGCCGATGCACTCCGCTTGACCATCTCCACAACCCCATACCCTCCAATCGACGATCCGTCGAAGTCGATCGCAACCCAATGAGCGACAGAGACTAAATCACCATATTGTAACGACCCAGAAATTCTGTCAATTAAAATTTGTATATTTAATTGATTTTAAATATTAATAAGTGAAATTTATAAGTCGAATAAATTTTATTTCGAATATCTGGATTTAATTGAATAATTAAATCGATAATTTAATATTTGAAATTGCATAAATAATTGGAAATTGGGTTTAATATGTATAAAAATGATTTATAAAGTTATATTAAATCATATTGGAGTTAGAACAATGTTTGTAAACTTTTAAAATTGAACTAAAAGTTAATTTGCGAAAATTGAATATTTTAATATTTAAATCGACTAGTGAAAATAGCCATTTTTCAAACGGTCTCAGATTTAGACGAAACCAGTTTCATCGGATCCGTAATGTCAAATTATTATAGGGTTTCAAATTTCGTGTCAATCGGATTTACCGTTTGTCCGGGGCAAGCCAAAACGCATAGAAATTGGTTTAAATCGGTTTAATTTAATTTGATCGTTTATTTCCGTAACTCGCACATATGATCGAATTAGCCTCTGAAACATGTTCCATTGTGTCCGGAACACGGGGTAAAACTTAGGAACGCCAGCCGGCACGCTTCGTTTGGAGTTTGGAAATTTTTGAATGAATAGTGATTGGCCAATTTTCTACAAAAGCCCATGCTTATTCACAATTTTCAACAAAAGAAAACCCTAGGTCAAATAGCTTTAGCTGCCTCCATGTATTCAATGGCCGAAATCATTCCACTTTCTTCATTTTTGTTCTTCAAATCCACACTTCAATTCGAGAAACTCCCAACTACAATCTTGTAGATCATCACGGGATCTATATTCTCAACGGTCAAGATCTAAAATAACTTCACGAATCGACAGAAATTGGCATTCAAAGGTCGTGCGTTCATGGGTCAAAAACACGGTAATGGGGAGGAGGAGTTCAACCAAGTTCCAGCCGAAGATGGGCGTATCTTGATCGTCGCCAGAGTGTAGGAGGAGGGTCGCGTCATTAGGGTTGGATGGCGGCCGTGGGTTGTATTCGTGCGTGACCTGGAAATAATATGCGTTAGGGAAGAAGAAGGGCCGAACGACTTTGATCTCGTGAATTATGATGGACGGCCATGATTGAAGGTTAAAGAAAATAAAAGAAATTGTAATATTAATTATATTGTAATTCGTTCTAAACTTTAAAAATATGTATCTTTGTCATACGAGGTCGAAAACGCACGAAACGAATTGCGTTGGGTTCGTATTGATGGGCACGATGGAGCTGGATTGGATTCGTTTAGAGCTAGTGATAATTTCGGGTAAAATTAAACGCGTGTTTAATTTTATTTGAAATAAAACGAAGAAACTGAATTGAAACCAAGGTGACAACTTCTCACTCAATCGAATTGTTTCGATTTAAATTTTAAATAGTTAAATTTAAAATTTGTTTGATTGTATGCCTGGATGATAAATTACTATCTACTAAAGGTTAAAATAGACATTATATGCCGTATATTAAGCGGATGTTATTTATCAAAGAAATATACCGCGATAATTCCATCTTGATTGGAATTGGTATTATATATGTACTTGGAGTTAATTTTCCCGCATTATAGAGCGGCCTATTGCGCCGTATAATAGCGGAAAATATTTTATAAATCCTATATACCGCGATATTCCGTATTGGAACGGAATTGGTATTGTGCTAACATCTGTGGATGCAGGGAAACGGGTTGGAGGGATCCAACTGGATTCCTCACCAGTATTTACTTGATTACAGATATTTTGATATATGTTGATTACCATATACTGATATATGATGTCTTTGTTGTCGTGATTGACAATTTGGTGTGTTGCATCATTGGGCCAATTTTGGAATTATAAAAGGATTTTAAAGTGATGATTTTCAAATTGAAAAAGGGTTTTAAAGTGATTTTTGAGAATATACGTTTTATTAAATTTTGGAATTAATTTATTTTAAATAAATAAACGTTATAATTTTTAAATTTTATAAAAAATTATGATTTTTGTAAAATATAACCGAAATGTGATTTTTGAAATAAATAGTTGATAAATTTATAAGATGGTTTAAATTGGGATTTTTTGAATTATTATAAACGATTTATATAAAAGATTTATAAAATTGATATTTATAAATTAAAATATTGGAATTATAAAACGAATTTTTATAAGTGTTAAAAATGAAGTTTGTACATGGATTTATAAGTAAATAAGAATTTTAGATTTATAAATTGATGATGATATAAAAGAATGAATTTGTGAATAAATGGATTGCAAGTAATTTAATTATAAATTGGATCTCGGCATGTAAATGAAAAGGAAATTTATAAATCGAAGTCGTTATAAAATATAAATGTGAATTTATAAACATTGTTTTATAAATCCGAAATCAATTGAATTTGATGAATTAAACATAAAAGTTTATTAAAGGAGAGATATTCGTGATTTTGGACAGCGAATTATCCTTTAAGTTAAATGTTGTAATAATAAGAGTTTGGTTGGGAATTATATTCACGATTTTGGACAGTGAATATATTATTAAATAAAATGGATATGTTTTGGGAAGTGATGTTTTAAATAGAATTAAAAGGATTTAAAGATGTTTTAAAATGCGTTAATTATCGAATACATAGATTTCAGCATTTATTGTTGAAATAGACATTTTTGAGAAATACAAGGAAATGGTGGACTATAACAATGTTGTTAATAGTAAATGATTTCCGAAAGAAATGTTTTATATAGTTTTGGGATTTATATATCTATCTTAATTTCGAATCCCTATACTAGTGATTTTGGGTCGTCATAGCGATGTTTTACACAACATTCGTTTTGACTCAAATAAATGTGTTTAAGCGCACGTTTTCTTTAAGGAATGAAATATATACTTAATTTCGATTTAAGTATATTGAATATTTTCCAAGTGTTGAAAATAAATGGATTTGTGAATTACTTATTATTAAATAAGTATGGAAATGTTTTCCAATATGAAGTGAATGTTTTGTGATTTTATCTTTTAAAGATAAATTGAAAATGAATATTAGAAATTGATTGGGAAATCATATATTCATAGATATTTTGGAAATGTGAATTCATTATGGAATTTATAAAAGAAAGGGAAATGAATTTTACGAATTTAGAACGTAAATATAAAGTAAATCGTTAAAGATTTGTTTAATTGGTTTAAATGAACAATTTTGAAATGAAAGTATTTCTGCGTAAGGAAAATGATTGAAATTTGTTTTCAAAAGTTGTAAAGGTGAAAAGTGATTTGAAATTTGTTTTCAAATGTTGAAGTGTGGAAAATATATATCTTGTAAAGATATTTTTGAAAAATAAATTTTTTGGGAAATTATTTGGAATCTGGTGATGTTGTGCATATTTATTGATAGTTAAATAACCGACTATCAATATTTACCTTTAAATGGATATTTGTTGTGATTTGCTTGAATTTGAATACCACACTTATTTTCAAAATAAGCGCTCACTATTCGGGTTAGCTGGGATAGGACCTTTGGGTTGTATAACCCATTCCGAATATGTGATACGACGTTATGGATTGCATTTGAAGACCGGTGTTGAAGATCGGATATTTTTGAAAATGGAAGGATTACCGTTGAATGGCTCTACATCGGCTGATCTCCGATATAGACGTTTTATCACCCTTAGTGACGGGAAGTCCGGACGTGATTAGTGAATATCCGGATTGCAAGGGCTTCTTTGGAAGTGCCTTCGGTTCCGTTCGATCCCGGAACGGACATGTATGGATGTGTGTCTGACATTACAATTTGAGATGTAAAGCTGGTTTCTATCAAATATATTTCCGTCGGTGGCGGAGAATTTATTCTCTTAGCTTAACACCCTTCTCTGAGACGTACGAGCTCAGAGGTTATGTAGTTGATGGTTACTAGTGATACGTTCCCAAATTGGTAATGTGGCATACGAAGTGCTGTTGAGCATTTGACGATCAAAGCACAGCTTTTGTATAAAGCGTGGCTTTGTGGACGAGACTTCGTCGGACCTCACACCCCGGAAATGGTCAAAACAGGAAGGATGCGGCAACGTCCCTTTAGTGTATGTCATTCCTTCTGGATAGAGGTGGTATCATGGTATGGAGCCCCGATACTTAACCTATGTTGTTGATGCAAATTTATTACTTTATGGTTGTTGGAATCGAGGATCCTCGGATATAGATCGGTTACGATCGGGGAATGACGTATTTGTGTCAGTAGTTACCCAGTTTGAAGGGTAACCCAGCCTTGTGTTGGCAGAGATACGGTTAGGTTCTCGGGTCGTCTCTCCGTAGGCATACCCATGTGGCAATAGGAAGTTCCTTGGCCTGACCATTTGTTAGAAATTCAAACTTCAATACGCACCTTGTGCGGTTTTAGTTGTAGAACCTTCCATTTACTTATGGTGGTTACCACTGTTTAGATGGTAGCTATAGTAGGCATACGATAATGGTCGTATGTTGGCTAAGATTTATATCTTTACTTACGAAATGATTTTTCCTACACTATGCACTAGTAATAATATCAAATGTTTCTTTTTAATGCGTATCAAGCATCTTTGATTATCATATGGAGAAATCTCCTCCGATTCTGCGTTTGCATTGTGTGTGTGTGCGGGAGGCCTTACCGTAGTCTCATTTTCTAAAAAGCATTGCGAATCTATTTTAAAATATCCTTTTGTTTGTTTTAAAAGATAAACTGTTTAAGTTGTCACACCAGTCCCATGACTGACTCGGAGTTTATTGTTTCCTTCCTAAACTCTGGGTGCCTACCAATTTCCCCACGGGCAGTCTAGAGTCAGGTTATCAGGTCATTCTGGAACGCGGGAGTTGCTGTAAAGATCTGGAGGCAAGCTGGATGGCATGGCGTATTACTAGTATATAGTATTTCTTTTCCACTGTTTGTTATTGTACACTCTGATGATGTAATGTAATGTGATGTGATGTAATGAAATATCTGTTATAGTTCTTTGTTTAAAGATTATTCATTTATCTGTTATATGTTGTTCCGCTGCGATTGTGAGATTCTGATATTTTTTTCTGTTTCTTCTTCTACCTTTCTCTTCTTCTTTAATCATAACGGTACGGTTTTCCGGCATTCGATTGCTCGGCAGTTGATGCAGTGGACGTATTGATGTCGGTTTTCAAGCGTCGAAAAATCGCATTCATTACATCTGGTATCAGAGCATATGGTTAAGCGACAGCCATGACACTGTTGGGAATTACTCATTAGAGATAGAGTCAGTAGTACTCTAGAATCAGTGTGAGTGTAATAATAGATATGAGCGCCTATTTGTTAGTGAATATGAAATTGTTTTATATTGTGTTTGCTTATCCGTTGAGCTGTTTATGAATTCTGGTCGGTAGTGTGGGACGCCATATTATCGATAGGGATTTCTAAACACTTGAACGACGCAAGTCGACATAGTATTGTTTAAATAGGGTAAATGAAATAATTTTACCTCGATTATATTTTATATACAAAGGAATAATTTTTCAGAATTATTAAGTATATATGAATTAAAAGTTGTTTGGTTGTTGAAACGTAAGAATGTATATAAGTTAATTAAAAGATGTTTGGATAATTTAATTAAAAGAATGAATTGTATAAGCAAATGAATTATAAGTATGGAATTATAATTAAAATAATTTACAATTATAAAATAATCTTATATATAAGAAGTGAAATTATATAAGTAAAAGATTTGTAAATGTGATTTATAATCTGAAATAAAATTCCAGAGAAGTGTTTTGAAAGGATTTGATATTTTGGAAAATTGTTTTGGAGAAATTAAAGCTCTAAACTCTTTTCGGTCGCTAGAAAATAATCCCGATGATGATCGCGACATCATTGGTGTTCATTTTCGGGTTTCCAAAAGAGGAATTGCTGCCTGATTATTTTAAATGAAAGTTGTCTGGAAAATTTAGATTTGGTTTTGGAAATTCAAAAGATAATTTGAATTGGTTTCAAAAATGGTTTTGAAAGATTGAAAAGACTCTGGAATGTTATATAAAATGATTGGAATACAATTATTAAGTTGGAAAATAAATTGTGAATGAATAAATAAAATTTGCAAGTGTAAGAAAATGAAATTGAAATCCATTTCGAATTTGAAAGTAAATAGAACTAGAATTGGAATCTGAATTGGATTTATAAATGGAATATAACTTAAGTGAAGTTGAATAAAGTTAATTTTGGTATCGAAGTAAATTAATCAAAAGAAGTGATGAATTTGAACTTGAGTTATATAAATGAAATTCAATCTTATATTGTTAAATGAATTAGCAATTGAATTAATAAACGGATTGAATGTTAATCAATTGAATGTAAAAGAATTGATATGGGATAATGGATGTAAGTGTAAATTCATTAGAAGCTAATGTTATTGGAAGTTGAATAATTAAATGAAAATCAATTAAATATAAACAAATTGGAATTAAAAGTGTTTGACCAAATTGAATGTAAATTTAACAATTTGGTTATGATGGTTAGGATTTGGTTATTATATGATTGATAGTTGATTGTATATAATTCATTAAGTGTTAAATGAAAATGAATTAATGAAATGGAAAGCTATAAATCATTGAAATCAAATTGGAACATAAGTGAATCTTAAATAGGATTGAATTTGATTTGTAAGTGAACCAGCTTGAATATGAATTAGTGAACGATTACTAATTGAATATGATTAAATGAAAAAAAAACCAATTCACTGAATATTAATGAGAATATGAATGAATATTTATTTGGTTAGTTGGATGATAATTGGTGATGGTTGGATTGTTGTTTTGATTGCATTTGCTATATTGGAATATGTAGTTGTTGTAGTGATATATGTTGTATATTGATATTACTTTCATATGTGCATGTTCTCATGGTTTGTTGAGTGTTTAGTAGGTGCAGATTGCGCTTGCTTCGTGTTTGGAGCTCATTTTCGCGCTATATTAGCCGTATATGCTCGCTAATAAAATATAAGGTACATATCTCGGATTATTTCGTACCTTTACACTTTTTTTCCTGCGGGATGCCTCATCACTTGATGAGATTTATATTTGTGATATATATATGTACTGTCATTTTTTTTCGGATTGAGCCGCGCAAAGGAGACTTTGGCGAATTTTTTCGAAAATTTAAGGCGAATATTTTTGAGAAAATTGGGAAATTTTCGAAAACTAAGTTTGGATTTGGAAACTTAGTAAAGATTTTGTAAGAAGTTTAACTATGAATTTTGGGAAAATTAAACACTTAAGAGATTTGAAAAATCCAAACACTTAAGAGATTTGAAAAATCCAATTTGAATGGTTTGTTTTCGAAAGTTAATGGATTCTGTAACTTTTCTTACTTGGTAATTTCTAGGACGAAATTCATTTAAGGGGGGAGTTTTAATAAGTGAAAATTATAAGTCGAATAAATTTTATTTCGAATATCTGGATTTAATTGAATAATTAAATCGATAATTTAATATTTGAAATTGCGTAAATAATTGGAAATTGGGTTTAATGTGTATAAAAATTATTTATAAAGTTATATTAAATCATATTGGAGTTAGAAAAATGTTTGTGAACTTTTAAAATTGAATTAGAAGTTAATTTGTGAAAATTTAATATTTTAATATTAAATCGACTAGTGAAAATAGCCATTTTTCAAACGGTCTTGGATTTCGTCGAAACCAGTTTCATCGGATCCGTAATATCAAATTATTGTATGTTTTCAAATTTCATGTCAATCGAATTTACCGTTTGTCCGAGGCAAGCCAAAGCACATAGAAATTGGTTTAAATCGGTTTAATTTAATTTGATCATTTATTTCCATAACTCGTACATATGATCGAGTTAGCCTCCGAAACATGTTCCATTGTTTCCGGAACGCGGGGTAAACCTTAGGAACGCCAGCCGGCATGCTTCGTTTGGAGTTCGAATTTTTTTGAATGAATAGTGATTAGCCAATTTTCTAGAAAAGCCCATGCTTATTCACAATTTTCAACAAAAGAAAACCCTAGGTCAAATAGCTTCAGCCGCCTCCATGTATTCAATGGCTGAAATCATTCCATTTTCTTCCTTCTTGTTCTTCAAATCCACACTTCAATTCGAGAAACTCCCAACTACAATCTTGTAGATCATCACGGGATCTATATTCTCAACGGTCAAGATCTAAAATAACTTCACGAATCGACAGAAATTGGCATTCAAAGGCCATCCGTTCATGGGTCAAAAACACGGTAATGAGGAGGCCGAGTTCAACCAAGTTCCAGCCGAAGATGGCTCGCGTGATGGGCTTCGTCGTGGCGTATCTTGATCGTCGCCAAAGTGAAGGAGGAGGGTCGCGTCATTAGGGTTGGATGGCGGCCGTGGGTTGTATTCGTGCGTGACCTGGATATAATATGCGTTAGGGAAGAAGAAGGGGCTGAACGGCCTTGATCTCGTGAATTATGATGGACGGCCATGATTGAAGGTTAAAGAAAATAAAAGAAATTGTAATATTAATTATATTGTAATTCGTTCTAAACTTTAAAAATATGTATCTTTGTCATACGAGGTCGAAAACGCACGAAACGAATTGCGTTGGGTTCGTATTGACGAGTACTACGGGATGGAGCTGGATTGGAGTCGTTTAGAGCTAATGATAATTTCGGGTAAAACTAAACGCGTGTTTAATTTTATTCGAAATAAAACTCTAAAACTAAATTGAAACCATGGTGAGAACTTCTCACTCAATCGAATTGTTTCGATTTAAATTTTAAATAGTTAAATTTAAAATTTGCTTGATTGTATGCCTGGTTGATAAATTTCTACCTATTGATGGTTAAAATAGACATTATACACCGTATATTAAGCGGATGTTATTTATTAAAAACATATACCGCGATAATTCCATCTTGATTGGAATTGGTATTATATATGTACTTAGAGTTGATTTTCCCGCATTATATAGCGGATGAGACCCTATTGCGCCATATAATAGCGGATAATATTTTATAAATCCTATATACCGCGATATTCCGTATTGGAACGGAATTGGTATTGTGCCAACATCTGTGGATGTAGGGAAACAGGTTGGAGGGATCCAACTGGACTCCTCATCGGTATTTATTTGATTACAGATATTTTGATATATGTTGATTATCATATACAAATATATGATGTCTTTGTTGTCGTGATTGACTATTTTGTGTATTGCATCATTGGGCCAATTTTGGAATTATAAAAGGATTTTAAAGTGATGATTTTCAAATTTAAAAAGGGTTTTAAAGTGATTTTTGAAAATATACGTTTTATTAAATTTTGGAATTGATTTATTTAAATAAATAAACGTTATAATTTTTAAATGTTATAAAAAATTATGATTTTTGTAAAATATAACCGAAATATGATTTTTGAAATAAATAGTTGATAAATTTATAAGATGGTTTAAATTGGGATTTTTTGAATTATTATAAACGATTTATATAAAAGATTTATAAAATTGATATTTATAAATTAAAATATTGGAATTATAAAACGAATTTTTATAAGTGTTAAAAATGAAGTTTGTACATGGATTTATAAGTAAATAAGAATTTTAGATTTATAAATTGATGATGATATAAAAGAATGAATTTGTGAATAAATGGATTGCAAGTAATTTACTTATAAATTGATCTCGACATGTAAATGAAATATAAATAGAATTGGTAAACAAAGGAGATTTATAAACCGAAGACGTTATAAAATATAAATGTGAATTTATAAACGTTGTTTTATAAATCCAAAATCGATTGAATTTGATGAATTAAACATAGAAGTTTATTAAAGGAGAGATATTCGTGATTTTGGACAGCGAATTATCCTTTAAGTTAAATGTTGTCATAACAAGAGTTTGGTCGGGAATTATATTCACGATTTTGGACATTGAATATATTATTAAATAAAATGGATATGTTTTGGGAAGTGATGTTTTAAATAGAATTAAAACGATTTAAAGATGTTTTAAAATGCGTTAAGTATCGAATACATAGATTTCAACATTTATTGTTGAAATAGACGTTTTCGAGAAATAGAAGGAAATGGTGGACAATAACACTATTGCTATAGTAAATTATTTCCGAAAGGAAATGTTTTATATAGTATTGGGATTTATATATCTATCTTAATTTCGAATCCCTATACTAGTGATTTTGGGTCGTCGTAACGATGTTTTACGCAACTTTCGTTTTGACTCAAATAAATGTGTTTAAGCGCACATTTTCTTTAAGGAATAAAATATATACTTAATTTCGATTTAAGTATATTGAATATGTTCCAAGTGTTGAAAATAAATGGATTTGTGAATTACTTATTATTAAATAAGTATGGAAATGTTTTCCAATATGAAGTGAATGTTTTGTGATTTTATCTTTTAAAGATAAATTGAAAATGAATATTAGAAATCGATTGGGAAATCGTATATTCATAGATATTTTGGAAATGTGAATTCATTATGGAATTTATAAAAGAAAGGGAAATGAATTTTACGGATTTGGAACGTAAATATAAAGTAAATCGTTAAAGATTTATTTAATTGGTTTAAATGAACCATTTTGAAATGAACGTATTTCCGCGTAAGGAAAATGATTGAAATTTGTTTTCAAAAGTTGTAAAGGTGAAAAGTGATTTCAAATTTGTTTTCAAACGTTGAAGTGTGGAAAATATATATCTTGTAAAGATATTTTTGGAAAATAAATAATTAGGGAAATTATTTGGAATCTGGTGATGTTGTGCATATTTATTGATAGTTAAATAACCGACTATCAATATTTACCTTAAATGGGTATTTGTTGTGATTTGCTTGAATTTGAATGCCACACTTATTTTCAAAATAAGCGCTCACTATTCGGGTTAGCCGGGAAAGGACCTTTGGGTCGTATAACCCATTCCGAATATGTGATACGTCGTTATGGTTGCATTTGAAGACCGGTGTTGAAGACCGGATATTATTGAAAACCGAAGGATTACCGTCGAATGACTCTGCATCGGCTGATCTCCGATATAGAGGTTTTATCACCCTTAGTGACGGAAAGTCTGGACGTGATTAGTGAATATCCGGATTGCAAAGGCTTCTTTGGAAGTGCCTTCGGTTCTGTTCGATCCCGGAACGGAATTGTATGGATGTGTGTCTGACATTACAATTTGAGATGTAAAGCTGGTTTCTATCAAATATATTTCTGTCGGTGGCGGAGAATTTATTCTCTTAGCTTAACACCCTTCTCTGAGATGTACGAGCTCAGAGGTTATGTAGTTGATGGTTACTAGTGATACATTCCCAAATTGGTAATGTGGCATACGAAGTGCTATTGACCATTTGATGATCAAAGCACAGCTTTTTTATAAATCGTGGCATTATGGACGAGACTTCGTCGGACCTCACACCCCGGAAATAGTCAAAACAAGAAGGATGCGGCAAGGTTTATTAGGGGGTAGCACCCCTTTAGTGTATGTCATTCCTTCTGGATAGAGGTGGTATCATGGTATGAAGCCCAGATACTTAACCTATGTTGTTGCTGCAAATTTATTACTTTGTGGTTGTTGGAACCGAGGATCCTCGGATATAGATTGGTTACGATCGGGGAATGACATATTTGTGCCAGTAGTTACCCAGTTTGAAGGGTAACCCGACTTTGTGTTGGCAGAGATCCGGTTAGGTTCTCGGGTCGTCTTTCCAGAGGCGTACCCATGTGGCAATGGGAAGTTCCTTGGCCTGACCATTTGTTGGAAATCCAAACTTCAATACGCATCTTGTACGATTTTAGTTGTAGAACCTGCCATTTACTTATGGTGGTCACCACTATTTAGATGGTAGCTATAATAGGCATACGATAATGGTCGTATGTTGGCTAAGATTTATATATTTACTTTTGAAATGATTTTTCCTACACTATGCACTAGTAATAATATCAAATGTTTCTTTTTAATGCGTATCAAGCATCTTTGACTATCATAAGGAGAAATCTCCTCCAATTCTACATTTGCATTGTGTGCGTGTGTGGGAGGCCTTATGGTAGTCTCATTTTCTAAAAAGCATTGCAAATCTATTTTAAAATATCCCTTTGTTTGTTTTAAAAGATAAAATGTTTAAGTTCTCACACCAGTCCTATGACTGACTTGGAGTTTATTGTTTCCTTCCTAAACTCTGGGTGCCCACCAATTTCCACACGGGCAGTCTAGAGTCAGGTTATCAGGTCATTCTGGAACGCGGGAGTTGCTGTAGAGATCTGGAGGCAAGCTGGATGGCATGGCGTATTACTAGTATATAGTATTTATTTTCCATTGTTTGTTATTGTATACTCTGATGATGTAATGTAATGTAATGTGATGTAATGAAATAACTGATATAGTTCTTTGTTTAAAGATTATTCATTTATCTGTTATATGTTGTTCCGCTGCGATTGTGAGATACTGATATTGTTTTTTGTTTATTCTTGTTTTTTCTCTCTTCTTCTACCTTTCTCTTCTTCTTTAATAACTGTACGGTTTTCTGGCATTCGATTGCACGGCAATTGATATAGTGAACGTATTGATGCTGGTTTTCGAGCGTCAAAAAATCGCATTCGTTACACATATTCTGGCCACATGAAAACCCAAATTGAAAAACAGACTACAGATTTGACTTGCGCTTATCAAGAACTTCAAATCGATATATAATATGATAGGGTTTGGAGGGATTTGATTTGGAAGTTGAATTTTGAATTGAAATTGAAATGAGGAATTTATGGTTTTCAGCGATTGAGAAAGTGGAATAGGCAGAAAGAGTTGTACGCACATAAATTAGAAAATGAAAAGCTACTAGGGTTTTAAACAAAACAATATATACTAACGAAGCCGATAAGAAAGAATGAACATTGAATAGATTTGAATTAACAAATACGACCCAAAAAGCCCATTCTGTCTCCGAAACAAAAATAGGTCATCCCATATATCAAATCAGTTGTTTTTGATATTTTTAAATTCGATCGAACATGTTTCAAGTCCAAATTCCATCTTATGAAGAAATTAGCTTAAATCAGCTTATTTAAAATTGATTTCAATTGAATTTAATTAAATCAGTTTCTACGCGTTCTAAGCCCGTATGATCAAGCGACAAGTCTGATCGCTATGAAACTCAAAATCATACAATAATTCACCATTACGGATCCGATGAAACTGGTTTTGTTGAAATCCATGACATTGGCCAATATCTCTAATTTTTCATTTATTAAATAAATGAATATTAAATTAATTCACTTCTAATATTAAATTTAATTCACTAACCATTTTTTCATTTTTGATTACATAGATATTTACAATAATTTAAAGCAAATTTACATATCAAATTCAGTGTTAAATATTTCACTAATTACAGAGTTCAATTTCAACTGTAATTAAATCCAATTAATTAAAATTAAATTCCAATAAATTGATTTAGTTTGATTTCAATCTTTTTATTGAATCAATTATTACTTTATAGACCAACTTCACATTTGTTTATATCTTATTACACTAATATTTTACAATCATCGTCGTTTACCAGCATTCCAACAATATTGAACTTTTATTGATTTTGACATTAATTATAATTTAAAATCCCACAACTTCATTTATCTCAGTTTTCATTTTTATTATTAAATCAATTTATTGCTTTATGAATGTAATTGACATTTCAGTACATTTTATTACATTTTCAATTTGCAGCAATTGTCTTAACTTACTCATATTGACATTTATTTTGTTATTGATTAACTAAATTGGTAACAAATAACAATCGTCACCATTTCTACACTTAATGGCATTTGTAATTTATCATTTACAAGCAAATGTTATAACAATTCTCATGACGCAAGTTTTATTCAATTACGATTTATTACACATTATTTCATTAATAACTCAAAATTTAAATTTTCAATTACTCCTTTAATCCAGTTATTAATTAATACATCCATTATTATAGCTAATTTGCAATTTATAGCCAGTTGTAACTTTTATAATCCTTTAATTAAGTGGAATTACATTTAAAGCAGTTATCAATTACCTTAAATTAATACTATAACATTTCATTCCAGTTACATTCTTATTATTAAACCACAAAATTTTATTTCATCCAGCATTAAATCAAAAAATTACATTAAACTAAAAAAATTAATTATCGAAAATTACGAGTCGTTACACTCTCCCCCACTCAAAATTTTTCGTCCTCGAAAAGGAAAAAGAAGGGAAAAGAAGGAATTAAGAAATCAATATATATAATTCAAAATATTAAATTAATAAACAATTAATTTACATAATTAAATAATTTAAATAAAATATATCAATTTATAACAATTAAATCCTTTTTGTACTCAAGTTAATAAAATTTTGGAAAACATTTCATAAAATTTTCTAAGTCCAAAATTCATAGAAAATTTCGACATACGGAGAGGTCTGGGAGAAATAATAGTATCAATAATGATAATGTATATCATATTTCCCAAAATAAAATATCCCAAACAACGGGAAAACATAAAATATCATTAGAAAACCGTAATCCGAGAACATACCTATTTGTCGGGCAAAACAATGCTTATTTTATGAAACCAAAAGCAATAGCTATTGCTTCCATACCCGTATTTCACTTATATAATCCAAAAGAGTTAATAATTATATAAAAGTGAAATATTTAAGTTGTTTCAATACATAACAAACAAATCATCATTTCATAACAATAATCATTTGAAAACAACAGTACAAACATCATTTTCAAAAAAAGAGCAATCAACCATCCATAGCAACCAAAACAAATGGTTTTTTCAAGTTCAGAACTTCTAATCATATAAAATGATAAATAAACTACTAAGTAAACCATAAACTCAACAGTCGTCGACAAGACTCAACAGATTAGCTATACATCTTTATATAAAACAGAAGAATCCTTTCCTAACTAATCCAAACGCCAACAAACAAAGAATTCAACATAATTTTTTTTGTTTACTCTATTTATCTTTTCACATGATTTATTGGTCATTTTTTTCTTCATATAATGGTTTTTTTTTATTCATGTTCATTACATGCAAAATTTTATTTCACATTCATTCATATAAAGCATATCTCCTTAAATTTACATTCTTTAATTACATAAGTTATATCCATTTCAATTATTTGGATCACAAATGAATTCATTATTGAAGTACTGTATACAGTTTATTTCAATTTACTTTACATTTACTATTTAGTTTAATTTTCCTTTTTTCCATTTACTTTTCTTTTCTCATTCATATAATGTCTATTTTTATTAATTTACATTCGTTACTACTTACAAAAGTTCATTTCTCCTTTATTCATACATTTTCATTTTATTTCATTTTATCACTTTACATTCATTGCTTAAATAAGTTATTTTTATTTTAGTTATTTAATTTTACATTATTTGGTAGGTTTCTTTATGATTTAATTCTCCATTTAGAGTTCATTTCTTTCTCACGTTCATTCTTCCATATTTAAAGTATTATTGAATATTAACCCCATTTCTAAATCATTTCAATATTCTTGATGTTATAATCATTCAAATAATGTAGTACTCATTTTAATTATGAATGGCTTCAATATTAGTTTAAGTTTATAATCCATTACTTATAGTATTCATCTTTTCTATTCATTCCGATTATAAATAGCTTAAAATGTTAACTTAAGCTTATAATCGTTTTTATTACATTGTTCACTTTTATTACATTTAATTAGTTGCCTTCCAACTATTAACTTTAGTTTATACCAATTTATAACATTAGAATTCTTATTTATAAAGTAAGTCCATTGAACACCTTCATTTACTAAAGTTTACTTGTACAATATTCTATTACATATTCTTTTTAACATTTCAACTTTTAATAATTTAGTAAGTTATATATATTTCTTTTATAATGCAATGAAAAGTTAAACAAGTTACTTCATTCATTTTAGTAAACAAAATGTTTTATAATTACATCTTTTAAAATTTCGTTATTCTTTAACCTGTAAGTTACCAATTTCCAACTTTTTATCTATTTCATTAATCATTTTAACATCAAATTTCTTATTTTCATTTTAGAAGTTTCCAATTATTAATATAGTCAAAATTCCATTCATTACAATGATTTCAATTTCTAATTTACAGAAACTTAAGAACTAAACAGCCGAGTTTCATTTCAATTATTTTAAAATAATAATATATATAATCATATCTTTTATATATATCAAATCATATTTGGAATTGAAAATTAAGATTAATTTATCAAAACAATTGTGCAAAAAAATTATTATAACGGTCTCCCCTCTTTGAAACTCCAAAATGAACGTCGATGATGCGTGCACTCATCACCGAATTTATTTTTCAATGACAGAGAGGAGAGTACATAACTTATTTCTTTTAAATTCTTTTCAAAACTTCCTTCCAAATCACATTGAAATATTTATATTGGAAAATATTTCCAAATAATACTAATATTATATTCTAAAACCTTTCGAAAGAAATTTTCAAAAATCCTAGAACTTCAGTTCTCAAATTTCAATTTATATTCATTTTACTTGTAAATTTTACTTTAAAATCAATATTTATAAAATTTCTCTACCTAACAAACAAAATATTACATCCAACTATATCATTTATAAAAAAAATTTATATACAAAGTATAAAATAGGCAAAATTATTTCATTTACCAACATTTCAAAACTATATTATGTCGGTTTGTCCTATTCAGTGTTTAAAAATCCTTATCGATGTCATAGCGTTCTATGCACTGACTAGAATTTATAAATGCATAACGGAACAAAATAACACAATACAAAAACCATTTATAACACTATAAAATACGCCCACTTGTATATATACACTTAGTGACTCTTTCTACGGTATTACTACCCTATTTCTAAAGAGTCAGACCCCACAAAGCTAAGGTTATCGCTGAACCAAAGCTCCGATACGGACTTTAACGACCTTCCTTTTTTGGGCGGTTTAAATCGATGATAAACCATACGTGTCAGACTCAAACCATACAAAGGGGCAGATTGTTACTGGGGTAAATAAGAAAAAGTAGAGAAACAAAGAAATCAAAAACAGAATCTCATAGCGGAATGATAAAATATAAAAATTAAATAACAGTTCATAAAGCAATACATTTGATTATTCTTTTACAACACAAAGTCAGAGTTACATAAAACATGAACAAATAAATAAATGCAGTGGAACAACATGATGGAGTGGAATACATATAATAAGTAATAATAATTTAGAATCTTCGTCTTCGTCCTCAAGAAAGCAGTCTTCGATAAACTAAAAAGCTCGGACTAACCCAAGCGAATTGAAAAGACAAAACACTCGAGTCAGAACTAAAAGAACTTATGTAAGTTAAATCAATAGTCAATAAATATGAGTGTTACAGCGTTAGAGATGGTTAGAGAGTTCGAAATTTCCTATCCAGTGTCAACGTGAGTGCAATAACTTAAGAGTTGTTCGGGATTACCATCTCCTAAGGATCAATTAAACTACTACTATGTAGTACAATACGCTATTAGAATATGTCTGCAGTAAATTAAAGTATTAAAATAGCGTTAAGGCGTTACCCATATCCCCTTAACACATTTTATATATTCCCGTAGTCTATACAATGCCGTAAGCTCCACCAAACCAGTGGTTTACCCAAAGGACACCCCATAGGGACGGTACAAAACAAACTCGTAGAAGGTTCCATAGAGCATGTGAACACGGCACTCGAGGCAATGCTAGGGTAGATATACCAATTGCAGAATCGGGCTTGTGGTAATGCATAACAGCTACTACTGCCCACCTCGTAACACACTCCCATAATCAAATCGAGGGGTGGCCACCAAATCCTCACAAAGCCATAATATGGTATTGCAGAAGCATGTACGATCGGAGGAGTGACCTCACTTGGCCCAAGTATAGCTCCTGTTTTAGTCACATCTAAGCTGATTCATGGGAGTCGGGGTAACGTAAATACCTCATATAGAAATAATTCGCCAACCATCCTACTTCATTTTTGGAATCTCCACCACATACACAGTTGTTAAGTGGTTTTTGGTATTGGCGGAGAGTATGACAATTATTCGATCCCAGTATCTTTAACAACCAAACGCTTATTTCACACTGGATGGTTCTTTTAAATTTGAAAAGGTCAATTCACAATTTATATCAAAATTTCATATTCGATATCAAATCATGTCTCCTCGAAATCATATTCACTTCCAAACTATATTTACTTTCAAAATCTTATCACATTTGAAATCATATCGTTTCCGAAATTACAATTTTTTTCAAAAACCATATTTCCAAAATAGGTTAAACCCTCATTTCAAAATCATCATATTCAATGAATTATGTCATTTAAATCCCAACTTAAGTTATAACATCCTTTAACCATATTCGCTTTTAAATCAGGGATTTGAATATAAACACTTCCACTTTACATAGTCTGAAATTTAGAAAATAGTTTAGATAGTTATGAATAGCTTAAATAGTTTTAAACATAGTTTAAGTAGTAAAAATAGTTTAAATAAATTTAAATTTGATATAGTTGGATTTTTAAAAAAAAATATAGATTAAATATAGAATAAATACATTTGAATTATATCAAGTAGATTTTAAATAGATTAAATAAATTTAAAATAGATTAAATAGATTTAAATTATATTAAATAGATTAATAGTAGATTAAATAAATTAAATTATTTTAAAATAGGTAAATTAGATTAAAGTTTATTAAATTGGTTATAATGTATTAGAATAAATTAAAATGGTTTAAATTGACTAAAATAGTTAATTTAATTTAAAATAGTTTAAATTAGTTAAAATAGATTTCAAAGTCATATCTAAACATTTCAAAAGCTCAATTGCGATAAATCTATTTTTATTTGACATTTCAACTTCAAAACTCCAAATTACATCCTTTGGACAACTCATTAAATCAATTCCAATTTAAATTCTATTTCAAACTACTAGTTAACTAAATTCAAAATTTAAAGAATAAAAAATCATCTAATTTAACCATAACGTGTCTGTATATAATTTTCTTACCTATGGTCAAGTGATACGGATATTTATCATTTCAATCAGCAAATTTAAAATTTTACGGTTATATATCATTTCAAACATAAATCCCAAATTAAATAAAAATTGATAAAATCGTTCGAGTCTATCATTTCAACCCATAACGATTTCCCCTAATCTATAGATAATTCGGGTATGTAACATTTTAGCCCATAGGGAACTTGAAGTGTTATAACCATATAAAATACAACATACAGTCATCCAATATCAAAAATCAAACATCAATCACAATCATCATCCAAATCAATCAATAAACATCAGTAGATAACTGATAATCAATAACAAATATTAAATTGGCAATTTAAATTCAATATTCAATTAAACTATGATTAAATGCAAGAAAAGTCAAATTTAACTAGAATGACAAATTAAACGTAACAAAAATCAATCAATTAATTTCTAATCACACCATAAATTAAACTTAACTAACATTAGACAGTTTAATTCAACTATGAGGAACTACCGCCCTCACCACCGATCGAGCCCAAAAGGGAACGACCGCCACCTAGTAACGAAACTCTACTAGAATTTCAGTGTTGATTTGTCTAAGACAAACGAATGATGTTGATGTACTCCGCTCGATCATCTCTACAACCCGGTACCCTCCAATTGATGATCCGTCAAAGTCGATTGCAATCCAATGAAAGGCTGAGACTAAATCACCCAATTATGGCCACAAAGAAACCCAAATCAAAAAAAAACTACAAATTTGACTTGCGCTCATCGAGGTCTTCATATCGATATACAATATGATAGGTTTTGGAGGAATTTGATTTTGAAATTGAATTTTGAATTGAAATTGAAATGCGAAATTTAGGATTTTCAGTCATTGAGAAAAAAGAATAGAAAGAAGGAGTTGTACGTATAGAAATGACAAAATGAAAAGCTTCTAGGGTTTTGAACAAAACAATATATACTAACAAAGACCGATAAGACAGAATGAACATCGAATAGATTTGAATTGACGAATACGACCCGAAAAGCCCGTTCTGCCTCCGAAACGAAAGTGGGTCATCCCATATATCAAATCAGATGTTTTCAATATTTTTAAATCAATGGAATAGTTTTCGAGTCCATACGATCTAGCGACTAGTCCGATCGCTAAGAAACTCAAAATCCTACAATAATTTACCGTTACAGATCCGATGAAACTAGCTTCGTCGAAATCCGAGATAGTGGCCAATATGGTTAGTTTTTCGTTAATTAAATAAATTAATATTAAACTAATTAAATCACTTTTCATATTCAACTTAATTAACTAACCATTTTTATCATTTTTGATTACATGGACATTTAAAATAATTTAAAGCAAATTTACATACCAAATTCAGTGTTAAATATTTCACTAATTATAATGTTCAATTTCAAATGTAATTAAATCTAATTAATTAAAATTTAATTCCAATAAATTGATTTAATTTGATTTCACTCTTTTTATTCAGCCAATTATTACTATATAGATCTAGTTCACATTTGTTTATATCATATTACATTAATATTCTACAATTATCGTCTTTTACCATATTAGTTGCAGCATTCCAACAATATTGAACCTTTGTTGATTCTGATATTAATTATAATTTAAAATCCCACAACTTCATTTATATCGGTTTTCATTTTTATTATTAAATTAATTTATTTTCCTATGAGTGTAATTGGTATTTCTATACATTTTATTACATTCCTAATTTGCGGTTATTGTCTTAACTCACATCAATGTAGCATTTATTTACATTTATTTTGTTATTGTTTAACTAAATTGGTAACAAATAACAGTTGTCGCCATTTCTACATTTAATGACATTTTTAAGTTACCATTACAAGCAAATTTTATAACATTTCTCATGACACATATTCTATTCAATTACAATTTATTACACATTATTTCGTTAATAAACAATATCTAAATTATCAATTAATATGTAACAACCCGGATATTTTAACGATTTTAAATAACGTAATTAATTGAATTTTTACGAAATTTTAAATAATTCAATTTTTAAATAGAAATTTGATATTTGGAATACCTATATATAAACATAGCAAATAGTAAACTTTCAACAGATAATATGGAAGTTTATTTTATTGTGTAATTTTACTTCAATTTAAATCAGTTAATATTAGATGTAATAAAATATTTTCTAAACTTGAATATTTTTATACAGTAAATTTGTAAATCATCTTCTGAGTGAGACATGATCTTTCGTGTCATCAAATTTGAACTGCTATTGCTATGCTTATCTTATTTCTGGTGTTTTAGCAACATTTTGGTACCGAATATTGACTTTTGATTGGGTGATCGTGCCACTGATATCTGTATACCATTTTGATCATCATGTCGTGTTGATCTCCGTAGTATATTCATTTGTGTGTTTTGGAATTCAGGACACGACAAAGTCGATAAACCGATCGGTCATATCGGTTCCGCATTTGACCCTTTGGTTCCTGTGTCTTTTCAATTGTCAGCCGTATAATATCAATGTTCGTCTACCTTTAATACGTCATGAACTTACGTGCGTGACTTTCAACATCCTACCGTTAACTTTATATTGTTGCTTCGTTCTGTTCACTATTTGAAAAGAAATGATATATATTCATATATATATAATATTTACGCAATATACATCTTTCTCCTTTATCACTCGGCATTCTATATTTTGCCCATGGCTGAAAGCTTTCATTACCTCCTTCCTCACCCCTGGCTACAACTTCTCCAGCTAACCATCCTTCATCGAGCTCTCCAGCAACTGAGAAAAACCCTCATATGCCCTATCCCACTTCCTCCTGATGCCACACATAAGCAGCCCATCCTCCAACAGCCCATTCTCCCATCAACCAAACACCACCCCTCACCTCCATGACCGAGCGCGACACCCCTCCAAGGCAACCACCACCCGAGCAGCCACTTCTTCTTAAGTTCGCCACTTTCTTGTCTAAGATTCAAAACCGGTGCCTGCCCCTCGATGCCAAATGCCAGTCCACTCTATGCCTCCTCAAACCCATAACCCAGATCTCAAAACCCATTCTTGTTCTTACCCAGGCTGAGCCACCTCTGGCTGTGCCTCCCTCTCTATGGCAGCCAGCTCATCTTCCTCTTCCCTCCTCTTTGTAGCATAAGGGTATGCAAATTTATATATGTACTATTATATATTAGTTTTATAGGAAAGCTTATATACTTGCTAGTTAATTAATATATATATATATAAGTATGTATATTTATATGTTTCAAATGTTGTTTTACGTCAGTAAGTTGCATATGTTAGATTTTATAAGGTAATAATGTTAGTTATATATTTGGGTTTTGAAAGATGTATGTGTATGCAGTTTAGTTATATAAGTTGTTGTTATATAGTTCATATAAATCATATTATATGCAAATTTTTATAAGTTATAACATCCCGTGTTTGCATATTTTGTTGGAGTATGCATATATATTTTTAAAATATAAGATTGTAAAATATATTGTGTGTTAGGTCTATTGAGTTTTATATACCTATTGCTTACTAAAATATTTAACTATATCTATATGTATTTTTTTAAGTTATAAATTATAGTATATAGGAGCAATATATATTATAGGTTTTTATGTATAATATGTTTGTTGTATATATAAGTTCATAGCAGTTTTATGAAATCTATTTTGAATCCATACATATATATAGTGTAACTTGTTTTGCCGTAAGAAAGGTAATGTATATATATTTTGTTATTAGAATATTGTTTTAAGTGTTTGTATATTCTATTTTACAGTATATTTACAATAGTTTGTTAAAGGGTTATGTATATTATTTTGCTCGGTTTATGAAGATATATATATGTATGTATGTAAGTATGCATGTATGTATGTATGTTATAAAGTCACATACCTGCACTTGTGACAGCTAGTGCACCATTTTTGCTAGTCCTGTTCATTATATATATATATATATATATATATAAGTAGATTGACGTTAAAATCTGGTTATATATAAAGTGGTATAGTTATATATACTAGTGTACATTAGTTTGATTTTCAAGTTTATATATGAAGACTTTGTTACAGGTGTTTTAAATTTAAACAATGGTTTTATAATATATATATAGACACACACACACACATTTTAATATTTGCCTTAAGATTTAAATGTTTATTTTACAAATAATGATATATATATATATATATATATATATATTTCCATTTATATCAAGTTGGTTTGATTTTTTCATCGACTTCTATTTATCAGTTTTGTTCGTCAAATTCGTGTCAATCTTGCTTTGCTTTGGAATTCGTAGCTTGTTTTGTTGTCAAACTCCTCTAGCCTTGAAAGGTCAATCACTCATGATTAACGTTTATATATTTATTAGATTTGATTTCATTTGAAACCACAATTGAAATATGTTGTTGCTAGCTATTTAACTGCTATATATATATGCCATTATCTGTAAATATTCATCTATGACATCTGACACCATGATCTGTTATTTATATTTTATCTGTTATTAATGATATATGCCTGTTATTGATATGTTATGCTGTTATCATCACTATTCTCACTCTGCAAGTTCCCTGCTAGTATAGAATTCCTTATGGGTCGAAATGATACATACTCAAACGATCTTGTAGAATAGGAAAAAATCGTTATGGATTAAAATGATAAACCCAAGCGATTTTCATTTCATTGAATTTGGGATTGCGGGTTGAAAAGATATATCCCGTATATATTTAAATTACAGATTTAAATGATAAATAACTGTATCACTTGACCATTGGATAGAAAAATATATATAGACATCGTTGGTGTGTATATATATACGTATTTTATATGTATATATTTTAAAACGGTTTCCAGAGTTTTGAAAGAAAAAGAAATATATATATATATATGTGGTTTTATATAAATATTGATTTTATTATATATAAATGTTTTTTATATATGTTTGAAAATTTAGATTTTTTAAATTTTATGTTTTGAAATTTATCAACTATAATTTAGTTTTGAAATTTATTAATTTTATGATTTTACTTATAAATTTTACTATTTTAAAAATATATAAATTAAGTTTTAATATAAAATAAGTTTAATAATAAGATTTGATTTAATAAAGTTTGATTTAATTAGTATAATATGTTTTAAGTATTATTTAAAATTATATTTTAAAAGTATATTTTATATAATTTTAATAAGTTAAGGTTGGAAAGATAAATTTAAATTGATTTGAAACTTATTGAATTGAGATTTTAAAGATATGATTATAAAGATAAGATATTTCAAGTTCAAATAAGTTGAAGGGATTATTTAGTTATTTGTAATTTAAGGTCTTATTTAAATAATGTTGTATTGACTAAGTAAAAATTTCAAAACTAAATAATAGTAAAGTTGAATTTGAAATATAAACGAATTTATCAAAATTGAGTTATTATAAATGTTTGAATATTGAAAGCTTTGAAATCTATTGAAATTGAAATGGTTTTGTGACAACCTAGAATTTTTAGATATTTGAAATTAGAATATTTAATTTATTTTAAATATTTGGAAGTTGGTTTAACTTGAATTTCAAATATCATTATTTATTTGGCAATTAAATTATTAAATTAATAATTAGAGATTGGGTAAAATATTAAATCTTGAGTTTTAAGCTTGTTAAAAATATTTCTATGGCATATAAAATTTATACTAATAGTACTAAAAATGATAAAAGCTTTAAAATTGAATTTTAAGGTGATTTGTTCAGTTTTGAAATTATATAGTTCAAATTGACATTTAAAAATAGCCTTCCGAGGCACAATCTTGGAATCTACGAAACCAGTTCCATTAGATTCGTAATAGTGTTTTATTATCGGATTTTAATTTTCATAGTGTTTGGAGTGATCGTTTGGCCGTACGGTAGATAAATGCACTGAAGTCTATATCGAAATTTTAATATAATAACTAGGTCCAATAAGCTATCTTCTCTATACGATCGAATTAGGACTCAAAACCTTTTCCATTGTGTTCGGAATAGGGGTTTAACATTATAAATGCCTGGCGGCACGCTTTGGTAGGAGTTTGAGATTTTTGGCCGTGAATTCAAGATGATTTGAATTCAAATTTAAATATAATGAATATTTTGATTGATCAAAACTTCATTTAAATTCTTTTACTTTTTTTAGCCACTTGTCTTCCAAGTTACACCATTTGTCTTGCGCATAGAAAATTTTGAGCATGCATCTTCGTTTTAAAAATAATAATAAAAAAAGCAAACGAAGAATGGAAATTCTAATGGCCGAAATCCCTCTTCCTACTTCCAGTTTTAAACACAAATCTCCTCTCCTCTCCTCCTTAAAACTTCTTTCTATTCTAAAAAAAATCAATGGCCGCGCAGAACCATAGAGGAAATCGTGTTTCCTTTTCTGCCATCTCCCTAATTCACTAACGCGTGCACCCGTGTCGTCTAGAGGGGAGGGGTGTACCGCAATATTGGAGGGGGCGATATTCTAGACGATGAGCGGCGGCATGCATGTCGTGAACGATGACGTAGAGGGCCAGCAGTGAGCTAGCGCTCACGATTAGGGATATCGTTCGCATGGGTTCGTGTTGAGTCGGCGTAGCAGTTGGGTTGCAACCAATGTTCATTGTAGTTTTGCAGGGTAGGGGTCGTGCCACGACTATTGTGTTCTGGGTGTAGCATCAACAGATTTTTGGATAGGTGCCGATCGTGTGAGAGGGTAATTTGCTATCTGCATTCTCGATTAATTTTAATAAAATTCATTTAATTTAAAATGAATACTTATAAATTTTATAACATTTCATATGTGGTTCAAATGGATGGCGATAGTCGGGTTGGTTCGTAGCAGTGAGACCTGCGCGTTTGAATTATTATTGAAATGGATTGTAGATTAAATCTAATTTGAGTTAATCTTACTCATCTGGGTATTATTTAAATTTAAATAGTTAAATTTAAATTTTGGTTAAATGATTGAATTGATTGGATGTTGTATATTATATATAGTAGTATTTATATTTGAGCGATTGATTTCCCGCATTATATAGCGGATGAAACCCTATGCGTCGCATAATAGCGGATGAGATAATATGATCCAATATACCATGATATTCCACCTCGAAGTGGAATTTGTATTTTTATATTGTGCTAACATTTGTGGATGCCGAGAAAACAGGTTGGAGGGATCCAACTGGATTCCTCAAAATGTTTGAATTTATTTTATATATTCAGCGATATGATTATGTGATGATATGTGATGAATTATATTGATCATATTGAGAATTGGAATTTATTGAATACTCTATCTTGGTTAAATATATATACCAGAATTTTGAGAATTGAAATATATATATGAAGTTTGGATTTTTTTAAAGTAAATAAAAAGGTAATCTTAAATAAAATAATTGTAAGGAATTTGGACAATTAAAATGATTTGTAAGAATAAAAGTTTATTTTAAATTGTAACGGATAAATCCATAGTATGAGAAAAGAGAATATTTTGAATAAATGAATTCAAGTGATAATATTTAAAAAGGAGTAAAGAACTTATTTAAAAAATTCAAGGTTTAAATTTATTTGGAAAAGATATAGAAGAAATTTGGAAAGTATGAAATTTGTATTTTTAGTTTAAATAAGATTTTACATCATGATAAAGAAGTTAAATATGAAATTAATGAGTTTTGAAATAAATTTTAATAAGAAAAGAAATTTATTTTTAAAAATAGGGTTAATTTTGAAAATCAATTTGAAATTGATTAAATGTTTGAAATTGTGTTTTTAAAAGGAATTTGAGACTATGGAATTTATAAAATGGGTTTATATGGTGGAAAAAGATATCAGTGGATATTTGAAAATATAAATTCATAGTGGGAATTAATAAAGGAATGGGTAATTTTAAAAAATAAATAAATAGTGGTTTATTTTTAAAAAGATGTGGAAGAGAAGTGTATTTCCCTGAAAAGGCAGGTACGTTTTTCAAAGCAGATTTTTAGTATGAGTTAAAAGTTTTAAAAGTGTTTAAAAGAATGTTTTTAAGAAATTATTATTTAAGTTTTTATAAATTTAAAAGTAAACATTTATATATTAATTATAGTAGTAATTAATTGAAAGGTTTGACTAGTATTATTATTTTAAGGATAATTATTAATATTTATATTTTATAAATAGTTTTATTTAAAGATAGTTTGGTTAAAGTTTTACTTGAAACTTGTATAGAATTTCATAACTCTTATTTAGAATTTTGTTTGACTTAACTTTTATGTTAAAAATTAGTTTTATATTTTTATAAAGTAGTTTTACTTTAAAAAAATTAAGAGTTTTTTAGGTTCAAGGAAAAAGCTAGAGAAATTTTTAGTTTTAAGGACAAGAAATTTGTTTTTTAGGCTAAAGGACACTTTTCAGTGTAAATCGCCGAATGATAGTTGTAACTATCATTTTCAGTTTACACTAAAAAGTGTCCTTCAGACTAAAAAACAAACTTGTTGTCCCTAAGATTAAATTTTTTTGCAACTTCTTCCTTGTGCCTATTTACCTGAAAAATTAAAGTATATATTTTTGAATAAAAGTGTTTAAGTAATTTTAATTTAAATGTTTTAAAGTATGCTTTAGAATAAAATGATTTAAATTATTTTTAAAATCATAAGTATTTAGTACTTGCCGGTTTTTAGTGGAAATAAAATATATGGGTGGAAATTTATTTCCACGAGAGAGAGAAAAGTGATTTGAAAACTACTTCAAAGGATTGAAAGGAAAATATCCTGCGATGATATTTAAAAATAAATAATTTGGGAGAATTTATTATGGCTTGATGATTGTTTGTGAATGTTGTTTGATAGTTAAATAACAGACTATCAATATTGGCCAATGCGTTGATCGTTTCAAAGAGACAGGGATGAGAATTTTTTTCCGAAACCACTTCGATCCGGTTTGAACGTTTTTGTGAAGAAGACAAGAGTTTGGAGTCAAAGATGGAGCAGTGAAGCACAAGGACTAATTGCTACTAATCCTGAGGGTGATTTCAAAATGGATGTAGTAGGAGTAGTGCCTTCGGTTCCGTTCGAACCCGGAACGGACTTGTATGGATGAATGCTTTCATAACATCGTAAGGAGGACGATGAGCATTCTAAGTGATTATGTGCTAAAAAGGTTACGCATAGCCTCGAGCTTCATCAACCGGAATGGCTAAAACAGGGGAGGTGCACACAAGGCTAACTGGCTAGCAACCAATTAGGGTAGGGTCACCCCTATCTAGACGTCCCTTTATATATTCGGCTGTGTGGCGGTTGTCGATCCTAACCGCGGGGTGAACTTATTCAGACTATCTAGTAAGGGGTAGCTTTGGCTTTTTGTTGATGTGGATTGGGAGTGATCCTCGGTACGGCAATCTAGTCCACGTACTGTGACGAGCGATACCCCAGTAGCCCTGCCATTGATTGAAATCCATTCTCCCTACGCGTCTTTTACGGCTTTTGTTTGTAGAAACCACTTTGTGGCTAGTAGCTGGAATTTAATAATGTAACAATTTCGGCTAGTTGAATAAGTATTTGTATATGGACACTATTATAATATCAGAGGATTTTATAAGAAAAGTTTTGGTTATTGTAAGGTAAAAACCTCGCATATTTATTTGTGGCGTGGTCTTACGAGATACCTTTGATTTCAAAGGATTTTGAAAACTTTAATAATCCAATTGAGTGTGTTTTCTCACGCTGGTTTTCTAGACTGACTAGGGTGTTCTCGGGTGAGATCGAGTATTATAGAGTACAGATTCTGGATGGACTACTGGGGAGCTCAGGAGACGAGCTGGATGGCGAGACGTTCCGACGTATTTGATGTATATTCCGCTGTGTATTCAGTTTTAGAAGGATGAGATATTATAATCGTCCTGAGTTGTGTTGTTGATTGTAGTGAACTCTGATGTTGTATTCTAATGATGTATGTATAAATAGATATAATTTCTTTTGGTTTAATGGTCTGTTATCATCTATTATATTTTATTCCGCTGCGTTGATAAGATTCTGATATTGTTTCTATTTCTTCCTCTACCTCCTTTTTTTAACCCTAATGGTTCGATTTTCGAGCATTGAAAAATCTGGTCGCCTCACTTGGTATCAGAGTTGAAGGTTAAACCTTGGCTCTGGTGGGGATTACTCACTAGAGACTGTAGTACTCTAGAATGAGTTTGAGTGTATTAATAGATATGAGCGCGTATTTGTTAGCGAATATAAAAATTGGTTTTATATTGTGGTGACTTATCGGTTAAATGTTTATAAATTCTGGTCGATATATGGGACGCCATGTGATCGACAGGGTTTTCTAAACTCTTAAGCAAGATAAACCGACATAGTATCATTTTAAATAGGGTAAATGAAATAATTTTGCCCAAATTATTTTTGTATATAGAGGAAATAATTTCCTATAAATTATTATAGTTATATATGGTTGATTGATTGTTAAGAGGTGATAATATTAAATTATTGTCGTTTAGGTGTTAAATGAATAGAAGTTAAGATAATAACCCAAGATTAAGGAATACATTCATTAACAAAATGAAATTTATAAATGTGAATTATGAATGTGGTTTATAATTGAAAATGATATAAAAGTTCCAGAGTAATGCTTGAATATGAATTGGCATGATTTGAAATTTGGAGTTTTGGGAAACGATTAAGTTCCTTTGTGTTTGAAAATGGTTTTCAAAAGTTTTGGAGGAATAATGGTGATAGTATTCAAGAAATGTTTTGGATTTGATTTGAAATTGGTGAGATTTGGAATTTAAAAATATTTGGAAGAATGTTTTAAAAAGGTAAAAGCACTAAACTCTTTTGGTCGTTGGAAAATAACTTCGGTGATGACTGCAGCATCATCGATGTTCATTTTTGAGTTTCCAAGAGAGGAATTGCTAGCCGAATGATTTAATTTGGAGTAGTTTGCAAAACTGGGTTAGTTTTAAAAATTCAAGGGATAATTGGATATGCAATTTAATTATGGATTTCAAAAATGATTTTCTAAATATTGAAGTTTTGGTTTGGTTTTGATTTTAAAATACAAAGGAATATTGAATATTTTGAATTGGTATTGTTGCAAAATTTAGTTTAATTTTGTAGTGCAAATGAATATTTTTCTTTGATATAATTGATTTCAAAAATGATTTTTAAATGTTGACTAATTGATTAAAAGAGACTCTGGAATCTTGTTAAAAATGAAATTGGAATAATAGGCTAGGAAACTTATAGAAGTTAAAAATTCAAATTAAAATGGAATGTAATTGAATCGGGTAAATAAAAGTAAATTTTTTTTTATTGGAAGTAAACTTGTGGGAGAACAAATTTATTTAAATTTGTAAGTAATAGAACTAGAATTAGAGTGGAATAATGGAATCAATTTAAATTGTGTCGAGAAAAGTGAATTGTAAGGAACCAATGGAAATAAAAGTTTAGAAATAAACTTTTTATTGAAATATGAAATTTGTGGAATAATATTCAACACGAAAGGGTCAAATAAAGGTAAGTGTGACCAGAGAATAAAGTTAGAAAAGATAAGCCAATTAAAGAAGGTTGGTAAATGGAATGGAAATTAAATTGTGGATAGACAAATGAGTTTGCATTTGTAAGAACATAGAATTGAAACTGAATATTGGGAATTAATTTAGACTGTGTGTAATGGAAGCTAGTCAAGTTTTGACTAATCAAAATAAAGGACTGAGATAAAATTAGTGAGTAAACTAATTTACTCAAGAGGGTAAGCAAATAAATTGGAATTGTATGTTGAGATGACATTTAAATTAAAATGTGTAAAATAAAATGAAGTTATAGAGTAAATTTGAAATGAACCAAAATTATAAAAGTTTGTAATAAAATTTTTATTTGAGATTTAAAATAAATTAGTAAGTGGAACTAGTTTAAAATAATAATATGAATCAGCTGGGAATGGAAGATAATTGATAAAATTCAATATTCAGAATTTGAAGATGGATTGAATTCAAGTAGAATTGAAAATGAAAATCTGAGTGAAAATTTGGCAAAGGTACTGAGATTCGAGATTAATTAGTAAATTAATGCAAATTGAACCTATATGGAATTGGAATCCAAAATTTATCAACTGTAGTTAAAAACCAAGTGGTAAAGTGAAGTAATAATATAAGAGTATATAAAATGCTTATATTAAACTTATGAAAAGTTAAGGGTGAAAGTTCTTAAGTAAATTTGGTATCGGAATTATATTAAGTAATATTAAAATGGAGATTAAGTAAGATTGTGAAATTGGGTAATTCTGGATAAGAGAATGGAAACCAAAATTAATGTGAATAAAGGAGAATTGATATAGCTAAAAATCAATTGGGGCTAAATATGTAGGATATATGTATATTATTTGATTCATATTGATTCGATCCTGATTCGAGCATAGAATTTCGAGATAGTTAAATCTTGGGATTTTTCATTCGATTTTCGACGACGAACTCTGGATATGGATTTTTGATTGGTTCAAGAAATTCTCTATTAAGTTTGTGGCTATGCAAGGAGAATGACGATTTATGATCAAGAAACCAGATTTGAGTCCGCATTAGGAAGTCGGGTGGACGATACTGGTTCGAAAGTGAAATTGTGTGATCCAGTGAGCGATCGAATTTGGGTAATGCGTACGGATGATATGCGCATCATACGGATGAGAATGAAATAGCAATTGAGATGAAAACTTTTGTAAAGAAATGTATAAAATGATTTTAAAAGCTATGATTGGATGTTATTGCTAAGTAGGATATTCAGGCGTTAAAAAGCAAATGGGAATTTAGGATTTTTAATTTCAAAAGATAAATTGAAATTTGCTCAGCAAATGTATGTATTCAAATTTCTGTATGAAATTTGATGATTTTCTGGTCTAGCCACTTAGCTTTTTGTTTCTTTTGAAATCTGGGGACCCATAGAGGCATTTTGTAGTTGTACCGAGCTAGCCGCGCAAAGGTGAAGCTGGCAAAAAATTTCGGAAATTTACGTAGTCAGAAAATTTTTGAGAAAATTTTGATAATTTAAAAGTTGATTTTTTTTATTTTAAATTTCAATTGATGAGTAAATAATATTTTTGGAAGTGGAGGTTGAGTTAGGAAGTTAGTGAGGGTGATTATGTCTTTAATAAAAAGATTTGTTTTGGGGAAGTTGTCAGAAAACTATTGGCTTTGAGGAAAATAGTTATCGGGTTGTGGACCATTCCTCTTAACTAGTAATTTCGGGGACGAAATTCTTTTAAGGGGGAAGGAATTTGATAACCCAGAATTTTTAGATATTTGAAATTGGAATATTTAATTTATTTTAAATATTTGGAAGTTTGTTTAACTTGAATTTCAAATACCATTATTTATTTGGAAATTAAACTATTTAATTTAATAATTAGAGATTGGGTAGATTATTAAATCTTGAGTTTTAAGCTTGTTAAAAATATTTCTATGGCTTACAAAATTTATATTAATAGTACTGAAAATAATAAAAGCTTTAAAGTTGAATTTTAAGGTGATTTGTGTAGTTTTGAAATTATACAGTTTAAATTGATATTTAAAAATAGCCTTCCGAGACACAGTCTTGGAATTCGACGAAGCCAGTTCCATTGGATCCGCAATAGTGTTTTATTATCGGATTTTATTTTCCGTAGTGTTTGGAGTGATTGTTTGGTCGTACGATAGATAAACGCGCTGAAGTCTATATCGAAATTTTAATATGATAACTGGGTCCAAAAAGCTGTCTACTCTATATGATCGAATTAGAACTAAAAACCTTTTCCATTGTGTTTGGAATAGGGGTTTAACATTATAAACGCTTGGCGGCACTTTTTCATAGGAGTTCGAGATTGTTAGCCGCGAATTCGAGACGATTTAAAATCAAATTTAAATATAATGAATATTTTGACTGATCAAAACTTTATTTAAATTCTTTTACTATTTTCAGCCACTTGCCTTCCAGGTTACACCACTTGTCTTGCATACAGAAAATTTTGAGCACACGTCTTCATTTTAAAAATAATAATAATAAAAGCAAACGAAGAAAGGAAATTTTAATGGCCGAAATCCCTCTTCCTACTTCTAGTTTTAAACGCAAATCTCCTCTCCTCTCCTCCTTAAAAATTCTTTCTGTTTAAAAAAATCAATGGTCACGCAGAATCATAGAGGAAATCACGTTTCCTTTTCTCCAATCTCTCTAATTCATTAACGCGTGCACTCGCATCGTCTGGAGGGGAGAGGTGTGCCACGATATTGGAGGGGCGATATTCTGGACGATGAGCGACGGCGCGCGTGTCGAGAACGATGACGTATAGGTGCAGTAGCAAGCTAGCGCTCACAATTAGGGATACCGTTCACATGGGTTCATGTTGAGTTGGCGGAGTAGTTGGGTTGCAACCGATGTTCAACACAGTTTTGCAGGGTGGGGGTCATGCTGCGACTATTATGTTCTGGGTGTAGCGTCAACAGATTTTCGGATAGGTGCCGATCATGCGAGAGGGTAATTTGCTGTCTACATTCTCGGTTAATTTTAATAAAATTCATTTAATTTAAAATGGATACTTATAAAATTTTATAACGTTTCATATGAGGTTCAAATGGATGGCGGTAGTCGGGTTGGTTCATTGCAGTGAGACCTACGCGTTGGAATTATTATTGAAATGGATTGCAAATTAAATATAAGGTGAGTTAATCTCACTCATCTGGGTATTATTTAAATTTAAATAGTTAAATTTAAATTTTGGTTGAATGATTGAATTGATTGGATAGGATATATCATATATAGTAGTATATATATTGGAGTGATTAATTTTCCGCATTATATAGCAGATGAAACCCAATGCGCCGCATAATAGCGGATGAGATAATATGATCCCATATACCGCGATATTCCACCTCGAAGTGGAATTGGTATTTTTATATTGTGCTAAAATCTATGGATGCAGGGAAAACAGGTTGGAGCGATCCAACTGGATTCCTCAAAACGTTTGAATTTATTTTATATGTTCAGTGATATGATTATGTGATGATATGTGATGAATTATATTGATCATATTGGGAATTGGAATTTATTGAATACTCTGGCTTAGTTAAATATATACATTGGAATTTTAAGAATTGAAATATATATATGAATTTTAGATTTTTTTTAAAGTAAATAAAAAGTTAATATTAAATAAAATAATTATAAGTGTTGGGCGCATTTCCACTACCGGACCAGAAGCAAGGGAAAGAAGATCGGACCAAGGACTACCGGTCCTAATCCATGCTACCGAGCCAAAGCTAGGAAGGCATTATCGAACCAACCACCTCCAACCATTTACTACCGAACCAAAATCCCAATACACCCACCACCGAATCAATTACCACTGGACCAGGCACTATCGAACCAACCCCTTTTCTCCATTCACCACCGGATCAACCTCTTCCGCTCCAACCACTACCGGACCATCCACAATCGGACCATCGTCAACAGGCCAGATTGCTTCAGCCCAGGCCCACCAGCAGCTACATACATCCAGGACCCCTGCCCCCAGCCTCACTCTATAAATAGAGGGGCAGGGGTATAACAATGGCAGACAAGTTTGAGAGCTCAACAAGAAGCCTTGGTGGATCAACTCATGTCACGCTTAAGGGATGTTGAAGAAACCAACCGCAACACTGAATCATGGGGTGAGTCCCGGTCTGGAGGATCTGGGAGACGACAAAGGTCTTTCTTCTTCGAAGAGGCTAACAACAGAAACAACTATGGTAGGAGCCGAGCCCGGACTCAGTCCACATTCCGACCCGAGGAAACACTTGGAACCGAACCCAACAGGGGAGGTACCAGGCAGGGGTCGGATGTAGCTGAGCCCGTCATGCTACCTAACCACGGAAACACCAATGGACGGGGCCGAGCTGGAGTTCCGCCCGATGTTGGACCCGAGGAAGTGCTGAGAACAGAACCCAGCAGGGGAAGATAAAGGCAAGGGCCAACTGTGGCTGACACCAGCGTGCCTCCGGGAGACCAGAGGCAGCCATTGGAGAATGTTAGGAGTGATAAACGATACCATCCCTATAGGTCATCTGGACAGAATCAATCCCGCAGGGAAGAACCAAACTCATTTCTATCCGCTCCAAGTTCTGATGAAATGATGGCGCGACTCTTCAAAGAGTGCGTCCAACGAGAACAAAGGGATCGAGGGATAGGCGCTAGGGTAAGCAGCCCCTTCACCCGCAATATCGAAACAGCCATCACCCCCCGGGAATGGAAAATGCCAACAATGGAACCTTACGAAGGAACCTCTGACCCCGTCGTACACTTACAAAGATACACACAGCATATGCTCATGAGCGGAGCAATAGAGTGAGTGTTGTGTAAATGCTTCCCACTATTCTTGGCAGATCTAGCTACCTCCTGGTTCTGCCATCTACCCCAAGGGTCCATCAGCTCATGGGAAATGTTGAAAGAAAAGTTCATCAGCCAGTTCCACATTCATGTGGAACAACCCAGGGACGCTTATACCCTATCTAATATCAAACAGAAACCTAGAGAGACAGTGAAACAATATCTAACCCGATTCAACGCCGCAGCGGCCGCAGTCCAAGATGCCGACGAGAAACTTATCCTAATGGCCCTCTGCAGTGGTGTACACCCGAATACTAAATTTGCCAGGAGACTAACGAAAGAAAAGCCAGCTACCTTACCCGATTTCTTCCATGAAGCCGGGAAATATATGAGACTTGAAGATGCTGCCATTGAAAGGCAGACAGGGCAACAAACCAAGGCAGCTCATGGCAACACCTCCGCAGTAGCAAAGGGCGTTCGAAGAAATGACTCCAGAGATAGTGCTGGGGCAAGAAGGGAGAAAAACGCTTATATAGGCCAGGGCCGAGATTTGACTCTTAAACTCCTCTAAATGAAACAATCGAAAACATCTTCTTGGCCACCCAAGACGAAGTTAGATACAAGCGCCCCCCCGCACAAGAAGGAATCAGATAATGCAATTAAGTCTGGAAAGTTCTGCCGCTTCCACGAATCTCATGGGCATGAAACCAATGAATGTCATCATCTCCGGGACTTGATTGAAGAACACATCAGAAGGAAGAGACTGGAGCGCTATGTGAAAGGTCAGAACAAGACTTCAACTCTTGCCAATGAGAACCCAAGGATACCCCTCCCGGAAGTTGGCGGAGGAAATCGCAACACCAGCGGCTCCAGTTAAGAGAAGATAGTGGTCCTTACCATATCAGGAGGACCACACATCGCCGATGGAAGTTGGGCAGAGATGGAAAGATACGGTAAGTCACTTAGGGACAATGAAGGCTAAGTCAATTCCGTTATGGAAGAACGCCACCCGAAACGGAAGGAGAATGATGACATCACATTCAATAGGCGTGATCTAGAGGGAAGGCAGTACCCTCACATGGATCCTATGGTCATCTCTGCCTGGTTCGGTCCAGCCAAGGTTTTTCGAATTCTAGTAGACACTGAAAGCTCGGTAAATATCTTATTCAAACATGCTTTCGAAAAAATGAAGCTGTCAATGAAGGATGTGTCTCCCAACAGCAAACCGTTACATGGCTTCACTGGAGATGTGAAGATTCCCCTCGGGCAACTGGACCTCTTTGTCGAGATAGGAAGTCATCCCCGCTCCGTTGTGCGGAAACAAACATTTGTGCTAATAGAAAGCCACTCGGCCTACAACGGCTTTTTGGGGAGACCAGCCTTGTCTGACTTCCAAATTGTCCTAGCCCCATGGTGCCTGAAGATGAAATTTCCAACGGATAACGGAATAGGAGAAATAGAGGGAGATCAAGACGCCGCTCGAGATTGCTATGTGACTGAACTTCGCTATAACCGCAGGAAGGATAAAGGAAAGGATGCCGAGACTTCTCTCTGCAAGAAAAACTTGGAAGCATAGCAATTAAAGAAACCCCTCCTCTTCGATACACTAGCGATCCTTTCAACGAATTAGACCCAAGGGACAAGGTGGAGGAGGCCACCACCGAGCCTGCAGGGGCTATGGAATTTGTATCTGTAGACAAACACGACCCAAGTAGACTACTGAGAGTTAGGTCTCAGTTAAGAGCGAATTTGAAGGATCAACTCGTCGATTTTCTTCGCCACAACATGGATGTATTTGCATGGACGCACGCCGACATGACAGGAATCTCCCCAGACGTAGCATGCCACGTACTGAACATCGATCCCACCACGGTGCCAGTGAAGCAGAAAAAGAGGAGCATGGGGGCAGAACGATCAGCAGCCCTCGAGGAAGAAGTAAAGAACTTACTTGCTAATGACTTCATACGAGAAGCCATCTACCCAGAATAGATCGCCAACCCGGTACTAGTAAAGAAGGCTAACGGGAAGTGGAGAATATGCATCGACTTCTCCAACTTAAATGACGCTTGCCCGAAGGACTGCTTCCCACTCCCCCGAATCGATCAGCTCGTGGACAACACAGTTAGACACGAACTCTTATCCTTTATGGATGCGTACTCAGGATATAACCAGATCCCTATGCACGCCCCCGATCAAGACCACACTAGTTTCATCACTGACCGGGGATTGTACTGTTACAAAGTAATGCCTTATGGACTTAAAAACGCCGGAGCTACTTATCAGCGCCTCGTCAACAAGATGTTTGCAGAATTAATAGGACGAACTATGGAAGTTTATGTGGATGACATGCTGGTAAAATCGAGGAAAGCCAACGATCATATAAACCACTTGGACGAGATGTTTCAAGTACATCGCCAATATGGAATGAAGCTGAATCCTATAAAGTGCTCCTTCGGAGTGTCGTCGGGAAAGTTCTTGGGACTCATCGTCCATGCCAGGGGGATTGAAGCAAACCCCGAACAAGTCCGGGCTTTGCAAGATATCAGGATACCATCCACGCGAAGAGAGATGCAAAGCCTAAACGGGAAGGTGGCAGCCCTAAGCAGGTTCATCTCTAAAGCAACCGACAAATGCATCCCTTTCTTTGAAGCTCTGAAAAAAGACAAAGTAAAGTTCGAATGGACTGACGAATGCTCGACAGCCTTCCTTAACTTAATCGAACACCTCCAGAAACCACCAGTACTCTCAACTCCAAATGAAGGTGAGGAACTATACCTATACCTTGCTGTATCATCCCATGCTTTAAGCGCCGCTTTGGTGAGAGAAGACAACCACGCACAGCGGCTCGTATACTTTGTAAGCAAGAGATTTACGGGGGCAGAAGCCAGATAACCTAAACTTGAAAAGCTAGCATACTGTTTGCTAATCATGTCACGGAAACTGCGACACTATTTCCAATCTCATTCCATCAGAGTTTTAACCGATCAACCGCTAAGGCAGGTACTCCATCGCCCCGACACTTCTGGACGACTACTTAAATAGTGCATTGAACTGAGTCAATATGATATCACCTATCAACCTCGCACCGCCATCAAGGGACAAGCCATGGCCGATTTTATTGCCGAATTCACTACCAATGAGGGGTAAGGATCAATCCGAGATAGCAAAAGATATCAAGTGGAATCTCTTTGTAGATGGAGCATCAAACGAACAGGGGTCGGGGGCAGGTATTGTGATAATCACACCCAAGGGAAGGAAGCTGCACTATGCCCTAAGGTTAGAATTCGCTGCCACCAACAACGATGCAGAATATGAAGCATTAATAGCAGGACTGGAACTCGCCTTAGAAATTGGAGTCGGCTCTTTATGTCTCCATAGCAATTCTCAACTTATTGTAAATCAAATACTGAGAGAATTCCAGACTCGAGGAGAACGACTCACAGCTTATCTAAAGAAGACCAAGCTGCTGCTCACTCAATTGGATCACTATTTAATCAAACACGTTCCTCGAGAGGAGAACCGAGAGGCTGACGAACTGGCAAAGCAAGCTAGCATGAAGAACAGCACCATTTCTGGAACGTTAGCCACCTCAAAAAAACTAGTCCCAAGTTTGGAACAAGAAGATATGATAGCTGCTATCGAAGAAGAAACTTGGATGACTCCTATCCGAAAATACTTGTAAGATGGCACACTACCCAACGAGCGTAACAAAGTCAGGAAAATCTTGAGGAGTGCTTCCCGCTACACGATACAAGAAGGCATCCTCTATCGGCGCGGCTTCTCTAACCCCTTATTAAGATGTGTCGCCGGAAGAGAAACCAAGGAAATCTTATCCAACATCCATCAAGGAAGTTGCGGAGACCACACTGGAGGGAAGACTCTGGCAAAGACGATACTCCGATATGGATATTTCTGGCCCACCTTAAACAAAGACGCCTTGGTCTTCGTCAAAAAATGCAACAGATGTCAGAAATTTGCTAAAATCCCTCGACTACCAACCAATGAGATTACTCAGATGACCTGTCTTTGGCCCTTTGCGGTATGGGGAATTGACCTGATTGGCGAACTACCGATGGGCCGAGGCAGAGCCAAATATGCTATAGTGGCAGTCGACTATTTCACCAAATGGGTAGAAGCGGAACCTTTAAATAAAATATCTTCGGCAAAAGTTATTAACTTCTTGATCAAAAATGTTTTATGCAGGTACGGGTTCCACTCAAAATAATATTAGACAATGGACTTCAATTTGACAGCGAGGAATTCACCGACTGGTGCCGAGAGCACGGAATTCACAAAAGCTTCTCATCTGTAGCTTATCCCCAGGAAAACGGACAAGTCGAAGCTGTCAACAAAATTCTCAAAACTTTAATCAAGAAGAAGCTTGAAAAGTCAAAAGGCGCTTGGGTGGATGAACTTCCTACGGCACTTTGGGCCTACCGCACAACTTACAGAACATCAACAGGACATACTCCTTTCTCTTTGGCATACGGATCGGAGGCCATGCTCCCAGTTCAAACTGTAGTGCCCTCCCACCGTAGGATCCACTACAACCCAGAAGAGAATGAAGAACTCCTACACATGTCTTTGGACCTAACTGAAGAAAGAAGAAATGATGCAGCACTTAAGGCGACAGCTCACAAGCAAAAAGTGGCAGCACGATACAACTCCAAAGTCAAGCACCACGACTTACGAGAAGGAGATCTTGTTCTCAAACGGATCTTCCCGCGCCCCGGAGCGTTAGATCCTATCTGGGACGGACCCTATGTAATTCATAAAGATCTCCACAACGGAGCTTATATTTTGTCAACAGTGGACGGAGAGGTGTTCCAGAGGGCATGGAACATCCAACACCTTCGTCGATACTTTTCTTAACTTGTACTGCCCATATGAAGTGAATTAACAAAGAGAATTAGTGGACGTAGGCATTTTCGTGCCGAACCACTTTAAAAATCTTGTCTCTTTTTAACTTGTTCCTTTATATCTTGGCTGCTTGTTAAGCTTTATCCTTTTCTGTTGAACAAAATCCTGTATAACGACATTTCCATTCTGGATACTTCACGGCACACCTCACCTAGACAAGAACCAACTGGTACTATACGAATCTATGCCCTCGTCAATGAGACACTTTTGCTCCAGCATCCCTCTGCTGCGGGTTAACTCGTTGCTCGCGACGGCCCTCAAAGCCAAGTGTAATGAGCCGATCATAAGCCACCGAGAAGGCCGACTATAGCCGAGGCAGCTCATTACGGCGTTCGGCTCGCCGAACCGATTATAAGCCCTAACATAAGGTGTGGCCAGCTAGGGGCAGTTCACAGTTGACGATCGGCACCCACGCTAGCCGGCTACGGTAAATCGAATAATACCCACGATTACGGGCTATAATGGCCCGGGTAGTTACTGTGCGCGATCTCGGCTCCGATGTGTCTTAAGTATGGCTGTGGTAAAAAAGAAAACTCCCCGCGGAGGCGTAAGATGGGTGACGAATGTCGCCAAGACCCACAGCTAGGGAAAGTGGCTACAAAACCCGTTTGCCACTAACTTAAGCACATGGAAGGCCTTCCGTGATTGGAAGTTTTACCGTTTTCTTATATTTCCTTTCTATTTAAAGACTTTCGTCCTATCCTCTATAACGACCCTTAAAGTATAAGGCACAAAATGGGAGACACTCTCTAGTGGAAATGAGAACTCACATCTGGATAACAGGTCACTCAGCTGCATTCCATCCTCAGTCACACAAGACATTCAAAGCTACCGTCTACAACTAAAACATGAAGGGCGGTACTTCCTTTTCTTGTACATAAACATGTAGCTATAGCCTATTCACACATCACACTAACACTGTGAGACATGAAATTATATTTTAAGCAAGAGCTTAGCATCAAACACGATTAAAGCACATGCATATACACAGCTATATTTCTTGTGCAATACATCAAAGTAATGACAACATTCAAATACGATAGAATCAACTTATGTTATGAAATTGTATAAGAATAAAATCATTCGCTACAACGGCATAATTACAAAATTACATCCTGAAAGTACATTAATGTTTTGGACTAGTGTATTCAGGAATGCCAAGTTAAAAAAAAAGGGGGGTAGTCAGCTGTAGCAGGGCTCCGCCTCTATCCTGCTAGACCCCCGGTATCTACTTGACCACAGGATCAGAATTACCAGCATGCTGGCCAGAGGTCCCACCTGTCCGATTCAGGAGAAGAATCCATCAGATAAATGATACGCAATCAAGTTAAGATAAGATTGAGAGGGAAGACTTATTAGCATCTGCTACCTGATCATCGTCCCCCAACCGCACACCCACTTCCTCGGCGGTAAGTAGCCGCATGCCCTCCTTCACTGCCACTTTCTCCTCCTTAGTAAACTGACCACATCCATCCTGAAAGCTACACCACCCTCCTCATCCGCCTCAGTCTTGGCCTCCTCCAAAGCCCGAAGATATATCCTAGCCATGACCCGAGGATAGTCGTCCATCTAGGACAGGTTTCGTTGCTTCCAAGTACGGAAGTACATGTCCTGGAGCATCTCATCCGTCATCCCCTCGTTCTCCTCAAACTCCCTCATCCGGGCCTCGGAAGCCGAAAGCCTTGCGACGACAGCATCTCTCGCCAATCGGTATCTCGAGTAGTCAGCCTGAAGGGATTTCCGCATCGCTTCATTCTCCTCCTTCGGCTTGGCTTGAGCAAGCTCTACGGCCTCAAGCCTCCCAGATAACTCCTCTATCTGCTCAAGATATGCTCTCCGAACCTTATCCACCGTAGGAATGGCCATATCGATTCGTTCCTTGCAGGTGGCCTCCATCTTTCGCAGCTCGGCTCTGCTAGCCTCCTCCATAGTTCTCTTTAGCCGTCTGGAGGCCTCCTCATGCTGGGAGATCTGAATGGCCTGATCGGCAAGCTGTTTGGCCTGATCGGAAACCATTAGCCGCAACCGAATGTTAGCACTTCCGATTTCCTCCCCAGCCTTGACCAGTTGGGCGTGATTCCCCATCAACTTCTTGGTCTCCTCAGCCACCTGATCGATGTTTGCCTTGGCCTCGTGCCCCATAGTCACAATCCGAGTGGTCGACAAGTCGAGATCCAAAGACTTAGCCTCGTCAAGCACCCTTACCATAGGATTGCGGGACAGGAGGTGCTCACCGGTAACCTCATCGAAGGAAACATCATGAGAACTCGGGTCAAGATCTGGATGACCCGCAAATGGGTTACGAGCTAAGCCAGGACGATCAGCACGAGTAACGGTAGGATTCTCTGATGGATGCGGAGATGGTATGGACTCAGTATCCTCTCCCGTGATGTCATAGATAGGCTGGGTTGAGGGCTGAGGTCAAAGCGAAGGTTCGAACATGGAACGCCTCCTCTTTTTCTTTTGAATATCCTCTTCGATGACCTCGAGAAGAGGACGGTAGCCGACCACGCCCCCAGAACGGTCAGTCGAGGGCTTTGGTTTAGCAGAAGCTTTGAGGAGTTTGAACTGTTCGAGGCGGTGCCGAATGTCTGATGTCTTGGCCGCCTTACCCGTTCCTGAAATGAAAACCAAGTGTTACAAGCATGCATGAGACTATAATCCGAGAAACGTATGAAGTTAAAAAAGGAGTCAAGAATTCACCTTGAACCGCCGGAGTTGCCTTAGCTGAAATTCTCTCAGAAGATAGACTGGCACCAGTCCAGGCCTTATCAGACTTCTTCGATTTCTCCAACAAGGCTGGCCCTTCCTCCAACCCTTAAAGGCGTGGCGGAAAGCATCATCCGTCCACTCTTGAATCTCTCCCGCTTGCCTAGAGGTCAAGGCACCAATGCCACTACCACTCTGCCCTTCGCCACCGTTACCACCGTCACCTTCTCCATCACCTCCGCTCTCCTCCTCGCCTCTTTCCTCCTCTCCACTTTCCTCCTCCGGAACATCTGGGCATGTGCTGGGAGAGGGTCCATCAGATTTCTTAAGCTTCTTCTCCCCAACGACTGGAGGTATCGAGAAGGGCCTCCTCTTGCTACTCTTTGTCGTGGCCCCTCCTTTGGCTTTGGCAGCTCTTTCCTCAGTCGTATCCCTCTACTTGACCATAGACTGATGTGGTAGGATTACGTTGTGCTCCAGGAGAGTGGCATTCCTGATTAGGTAAGAAGCTGACCTATCCCTTCCTGAAATGGCCTCTATCTCCGCGGCCATCCGAACCAAGTGTTCATTCTCTACGACTGCAAAGCCACGTGTCGCTAGCAAGAAATAAAAGGACATAAGAAGAAGCATCTCAGTCAGAACGGAAATTATAAATGAGCTTCAACTTACAGCCAGAGGTGAAGCGATGGATCGAAACAGTGTCATCCTGGACGAAGAACCATTCCTTCATGAATATGGTGAACTTTGAATACAAGTCCAGGACCGGCTTGAAGGACATGGCTGATTCCAAGCTGATGTATGGAGACCCCTTCTTGTAACCCCTCAAGTTATATAGATATCGAATTTCCCGGTTAGAAGGGAGCGCCTGTACTTTCTCTGGAAAATCACGAATGGGCACACCAAGATAGCGTAAGAATTGGGCTAAAGCTGGAAGGGGGCCACCTTCAAATAAGTAATGAAGCTAACTATCCAGGCATTGATTGGAGGAATGGCCCCACACATGCAGTGGTACCTACTATAAACAAAGTATCCTTCAGGGGGATTATATGGCATGACTCCCTTCTCTGGCCGCAGCATGCGCTCTCTATCAATCCCAAAGGAACGGGAGATAACATCAAGCTGCTCCTCTCTGAGAGAACTCGGAAAGCAATCAGGAGGAGAGTTCAGAAGCTCTTGAGGACCATATCCATCCACTAGTGACCTCGAGGTGGGTCCCTGTCGTCCCAGTCCTGGCTGGGCTGGGGGCACCACAGGGGACTCTCTTCCGTCTGTAGACTTTCTCTTTTCTGATCGAGTTTCCACTTTGCAAGACATTTATCTGTAACACCGAAAAAACATATTGTTAGAACAAGGAGTATGGAAATACAAACAAACAAGTACATGCAGCCTGGAGTCTCATTTGCAATTCGAAACATAAAAGCTCGAGACCAAAGACCATTCGGCCTCACACTTCTCAAACTCATTCGGCAATTCAAGGACAAAAGGTCATTCGTTATTTTGGGGGGCCACGAGCCCATTCGGTAATTGAAAATAAGAGTTCATTCGGCAGAGTAGATCCTCACCTGGCTCGGCAAGAACTTGATTCGGCTAACACGTTGATTCGGCAGGTTTGATTCAGTAAAAATGGGGGAGTGGTTCGGCTGATGAGGAAAAACAGAGGCGTTAGGCCCCTATTTATAAGCAAATACCAATAGCCGGACCAGTTGGTTCGGCGCTAGAGACCGGATTAGGACATCCAAGCGTAAAGCAAAGCACGCCATGTGCATGCACATGCCCTACTTTGGGGGGCAAGTGTTGGGCGCATTTCCACCACCGGACCAGAAGCAAGGGAAAGAAGACCGAACCAAGGACAACCGGTCCAAATCCATACTACCGAGCCAAAGCTAGGAAGGCATTACCGAACCAACCACCGCCAACCATTCACTACCGAACCAAAATCCCAATACACCCACTACCGAATCAACTACCACCGGACCAGGCACTACCGAACCAACCCCTTTTCTCCATTCACCACCGGATCAATCTCTACCGCTCCAACCACTACCGGACCACCCACAACCAGACCAACATCAACAGGCCAGATTGCTTCAGCCCAGGCCCACCAATAGCTACATACATCCAGGACCCCTGCCCCCAGCCTCACTCTATAAATAGAGGGGCAGGGGTACAACAATGGCAGACAAGTTTGAGAGCTCAAGCACGGATAGAACTTTCAAACAACTTTCAGTTACTTGTAATCAAAGCTTTGTACTTGTAATCTGAATAGAAGAGGAGAATAACATATAAAGTGGACGTAGGCACGTTCTGGCCGAACCACTATAAATCCATGTGTCTTTTACAATTTAGTCCCTGCTTTTTATATATATTCATAAACCACCCAAATCACTAAGAACAACGTATAATCAACTAAATCATACGACTTGGAGGTGTTTGCCCATTTTTTGTGCAAACAATAAGGAATTTGGATAATTAAAATGATTTGGAAGAATTAAAGTTGATTTTTAAATTATAATGGATAAATCCAAAGTATGAGAAGTGAGAATAATTGAATTCAAGTGATTATATTTAAAAAGAAGTAAAGAATTTATTTTAAAATTCAAGGTTTAAATTTGTTTGGAAAAGATAAAGAAGAAATTTGAAAAGTATGAAATTTATATTTTTAGTTTAAATAAGATTTTAAATCATGACAAAGAAGTTAAATCTGAAATTAATGAGCTTTGAAATAAATTTCGATAGGAAAAGAAATTTATTTTTAAAAATGAGGTTAATTTTGAAAATCAATTTGAAATTGATTAAATGTTTGAAACTGTGATTTTAAAAGGAAGTTGAGACTATGGAATTTATAAACTAGGTTTATAAGATGAAACAAGATATCAGTGGATATTTGTAAATTTAAATTCATAGAGGGAATTATAAAGGAATGGGTAATTAGTTTTAAAAATAAATAATGGTTTATTTTAAAAAGGTGTGGAAGAGATGTGTATTTCCATGAAATGCCAAGTACATTTTTCAAAGCAGATTTTTAGTATAAGTTAAAAGTTTTAAAATTGTTTAAAGGATGTTTTTAAGAAATTATTATTTAAGTTGTTTTAAATTTAAAGGTAAACACTTATTTAAATTAATTATAGTAGTAAATAATTGAAAGGTTTGACTAGTATTATGATTTTAAGGAAAATTATTAACATTTATATTTGATAAATAGTTTTATTTAAAGATAGTTTGGTTAAAGTTTTATTTGAAACTTGTATAGAATTTCATAACTCATATTTAGAATTTAGTTTGGCTTTTTTATGTTAAAAATTAGTTTTATGTTTCTATAAAGTAGTTTTGCTTTAAAAATAATTTAAAGTATATATTTTTGAATAAAAGTGTTTAAGTAATTTTAATTTAAATGTTTTAAAGTATGCTTTAGAATAAAATGATTTAAATTATTTTTAAAATCTTAAGTATTTAGGACTTGGCGGTTTCAGTGGAAATAAAATAATTAGATGGAAATTTATTTCCATGAGAGAGAGAAAAGTGATTTGAAAACTAGTTTCAAAGGATTGAAATGTAGGAAAATGTCTTACGAAGATATTTAGAAACAAACAATTTGGGAGAAATTGTTATGGCTTGATGATTGTTTGTGAATGTTGTTTGATAGTTAAATAACCGACTATCAATATTGGCCAATGCGCTGATCGTTTCAAAGAGATTGGGAATGGAATTATTTTCTGAAACCACTTCGATCTGGTTTGAACGTTTTCGTGAAGAAGACAAGAGTTTGGAGTCGAAGATGGAGCAGTGAAGTGCAACGGATAATCGCTACTAGTCCCGAGGGTGATTTCAAAATGGATGTAGTCGGAGTAATGCCTTCGGTTCCGTTCGAACCCGGAACGGACTTACATGGACGAATGCTTTCAAAACATCGTCAGGAGGATGATGTGCATTCTCATTGATTGTGTGCTAAAAAGGTAACACATAGCCTCGAGCCTCATTAACTGGGAATGGTTAAAACAAGTGAGGTGCACACAAGGCTAAGTGGCTAGCAACCAATTAGGGTAAGGTCACCCCTTTCTAGATGTCCCTTTATATATTCGGCTATGTGGTGGTTGCTGATCCCAACGTCGGGTGAACGTATCCGGACTATCCAGTAAGGGCTAGCTCCATCTTTATGTTGCAGGGGATTGGGAGTAATCCTTGGTATGATGATCTAGGCTGCGTACTATGATGGGCGGTACCCCAATAGCCCTGCCATTGATGGAAATCCATTCTCCCTACGCGCCTTTTACGGTTTTTGTTTGTAGAACCCACTCCGTGGCTAATAGCTGGAATTTAATAATGTAACAATTTCTGCTATTTGAATAAGTATTTGTATATAGACACTATTATAATATTAGAGGATTTTATAACAAATGTTTTGCTTATCATAAGGTAAAAACCCGGCATGTTTATTTATGGCGTGGTCTTACGAGATACCTTTGATTTAAAAGGATTTTGAAAACTTCAATAATCCAATTGAGTGTGTTTTCTCGCGCTGATTTTCCAAACTGTCTCAGGTGTTATTTAACTATAATGCTCGGGTCAGACCGAGTATTATAGAGTACGGATTCTGGACGGACTACTGTGGAGCTCAAGAGACGAGCTGGATGGCGAGACGTATCCGACGTATTTGATGTATATTCCGCTGTGTATTCAGTTTTGGAAGGATGAGATATTATAGTCTTCCTGAGTTATGTTGTTGATTGTATTGAACTCTGATACTGTATTCTAATGATGTATATATAAACAGATATAATTTCTTTTGGTGTAAAGATCTGTTATCATATATTATATTTTATTCCGTTGCATTGTTAAGATTATGATATTGTTTCTATTTCTTCTTCTACCTCCTTCGTCTTTTAACCCTAATGGTTCGATTTTCGGGCATTGAAAATCATGCCGTTACAGGTTTGATTTGTAGTTCAAATCTATATTTGAAATCGATATAAAACGGTTTATTGAGATGTTGAATTAAATTGAAATTTGTGAATTAAGATTTAATTGAATTGAATTTTTGAATTCGAATTATTTGATTCGATTTGTGAACTTGAGGAAACTATTTTACTTTCTTAAGTATTTTAATGTAATATATAAATATTTTTCTTTATAAATTATTTTAATGTAAAATTATTTTAATATAAAATATTTTTAATATAAACTATTATTAACATAAAACTTTTTTATATAAAACTATTTTAATATAAAACTATTTTTAATATACTAATTACTTTAATGTAAACTATTTAATTAATAACTATTTAAATTATTTTATTATATTAACTATTTTATTTATAACTAATTTAATATATACACTATTATTAATATCTAAACTATTTAAGAGGAAAGTGTTATAAATTTCAAAGTATTATGATTTCAAAGGTTATATTTTCCAAGTGTTATAATTTCAAAGTGTTATAATTTTGAAAGAGTTATAATTTTAGAAAGTGTTATGATTTTGGAAATCAATATTATTTTAACTGAGATATGATATCCTGTTTATATGGTTTAGAAATGGATATGTTATTTTGGTTTTGAATTATGCTATTTTGAAATGACCAAGGTGTTATAAGAACGACTGGTTGTTAAAGAGCCGGGATCGGTTATTGTCATACTCTCTACCAATGCCAAAAGCCACCTTAACAACTGCGTACGTAATGAAGATTCCAAAATGAAGTAGGATGGTGGCAACGATTCTATATGAGGTATATACGTGGGCCTGACTCCTATGATTTACCCTAAGGTAGCTAGAACAGGAGCAATTGATAGGTCAAGTGAGATAGTGTAACGACCCGTAATTTTCGATAATATAAATTAGTTAATTTAATTATGAAATGATAATTAGAATTAAATGCAACAATGTTAATTTAAGTCATTTATTAAAAATTATAATGAAAATTCAATTAATCGAGATGATTTCAATGTTATACTTAGTTCTAAAGTAAATATAGGCAAACAAATGTAAATGTGAAATTTATCAATAATAAATGGTTATTGAATAAAATCAATATTATGTAAGAAATTATAATAGTTAATTATAAATAATAAACCCTTACAAATGTGATAAAAAGTAAATAGGAAACAATTATTATGTGTTACCTATTTATTTAACATGTTAAAACTGAATTGGAAGTCAATTGCAATTAATTCCCTTAATTAGTGCAGTTAATGTAAATTAAATTGATCATTGTGGAATATAAATTCAATAGGATGTAACCAATGAAAATTTTAATCATAATATAACTATTAATTTGAATAAAAAGAGTGGAAATTAGGTTTGATCAATTTATTGGAGTTTATATTATAATAAATGGAATATTTGCAATCAATGTTACATTAATATGGAATAAGACAATAACAATAGTGTGAATATCAAAGGAATGGAAATGTTAATTTTATTCATTGGATAATAATTGACTTTAATAAGAGAATGAAACTAAGATAAATAAATTTATCGAGACTTTAATTATTACTGATGTGTCAAATTGACCAAAATTCAATAAAATGGAAATATAATAATTGATACAAATAAAAGATGGAAATTGGAATATATTCATGTAATGAAATGTAAAACAAATGCTAACTATGTTATTTTATTTATAATTGGTGGAATATAAAGGTTGAAATCAAATTAAAGCAATTTATTGAAATTAAATTATAATAAATTGGATTTAGTGAAATTTGAACACTGTAATTAGTGTAATAACCAACATTGAATTGTCATATAAACTTGTAGTAAGTCATTTCAAATGTCCAAGTGATTAAAAATGATGAAATTGGTTAGTTCATAAATTTTGAATTAAAAAGTGATTAATTGATTTTATATTAATTTATTTAATTAATGTGAAAATAGCCATTTTGACCACTGACTCGAATTTCGACGAAACCATTTTCGTCGGATCCGTAACAGTGAATTAATGTAGGATTTCAAGATTCGTAGGTATCGGATTTGTCTTTTGATCGTATGATCTCGATATGCCTAGAAATCAATTTAATTAAAATTAATTTGAGATAAGCTGATTTTAACATAACTTCTTTATACCATGGAATTAGGATTTGAAACCTGTTGCATTGAATATAAAATTATTGAAAACATCTATTTTGATATATGGGTTGACCCTTTTTCGTTCTTGAGGCAGAAATAGCTTTTTTGGTCGCTTATCGTTCAACTTTCAAACCAATCTTGTCCGTTCTTTCTATTTTCAACCGTACATATAAATAGCATGTTATATACGCTAGTTCATTTCTTATTTCTAATTTCATTACGTACAATTCCATTTGCTTCTCTCTTCCTAATGGCTGCAAACCCTAATTCCTAAATTGCAAATCCAAATCAAAAATCAAATTGAAAGTCAAACTCATCAAATTATTTCAACTTATATATCGATTTGAAGCTCTCGACGAGCGCATCTCAGATCTTTAATTCGTTATCCTGTTTGAACCTCTGTTTTCCCGAAAATTGAAGAACAAATCTCGACCGTTCATTGATTTAAATTTTGGATGAATTCTGAGAATGTTCAAATTTTGGATTTAAATTCGATTTAAATTCAAAGGTGAGTGTTTTAACCTACTCACAACTTCTAAAATTTCTTATACTTGTTAAATCAAATTTATGATGTGATTAGAAATTTATTTATGGCTATTTAGTATATTTTAATAGTTAGTTTGAATTTATTTAAATCGGTATTTAATTTATTATCGAATTTAGATCGCTGGTTAAATATGTGTTATTGATTTTCAAACGTCTATTGATGTTTTTTGATTGACTTGGGTGATGATTGTGTTGGATGATTGATTAGATATTGGATGAATGGATGTTGTACCTTATATCGTTATAATGCTACAAGTTCACTATGGGTTGAAATGATACATACCCGAACGATCTTATAGATTGAAGGAAAATCGTTATGGGTAGAAATGATAAACCCGAACAGTTTTCATTGATTTGAAAATGTTTATTTTGTTATTGGTTGAAATGACATATACCCATATAATTTCTTGAATTTTGATTTTATTTGGAACTGAATTATTTAAAGGGTTTAAGTTAGTTCAAACTTTGGATTTGATTTAATTAGATGATTAAGATTGATATTTTGAACTATTTGAAACCCTTTAAATAAAGATATGTTGTACACTTGATAGGAGATGAAAAGTCCAGCAACATCTCTGAAGCCATTGCAATCATATTTTTATTTTGATTAATTTGACTTACATAAGATCTTTTAGTTCTGGCTCGAATGATTTTTTTTCATTACGCTCGGGTTAGTCCAAGCTTTTCAGTGTATTGAAGACCATTTTATTTTCTAAAGGACGAAGACAAAGATTTGGTATATTATTACTATTATTATAACTATTGCACTACATCATGTATTCTGCTGCATTTTTGTTATTCCTACTTTATGTATAACTCTGATTTGAATTGTAAAAGTGTAGTCACATGTTATTGTAAAACATCTTCATGAACTGTTTATTTGATTATTATATTTTGTCATTAGCTACAAGATTCTGTGTTATATTTTTCCCTCTTTTCTTTTATTTTCTTATTTACCCCATTAACAATCCTCCCTTTTGAATGGTTTGAATTAGACATGTGTGGTTTATTGTCGATTTAAACCGTCCAAAATGGCAGGTCGTTACAGTTCGTATCAGAGATTTGGTTTAGACATACCTTATCCTGTTGGGGTTAACTCGTTAGAGATAGGGTAGTAATATCCTAGAATGAGTTGTCTGAGTGTATATATGAGAGCTTGTATTTGTGAGTGTTATAGAAATGTTTTATATAAGTTTCGAAATGAAATTATTTTTCTTAATATTATATGATATATATATATAAAGGAATAAATTTTATAACTAATATATTTACTTATAATGTGTTTGATTTATGAAATGGTAATATTTAGTTATTTCCATTTATTGTTAATTGGTTGAGTTTTTGTCAGTTTATAAGCATTGACTAATTATTGTTGATGAATTAATGGACTAAACACTAGTTTAATAATGATGTATTAAAGAGAATAGAATGAATAGTTAGGATATTTGTTTATGTAGTCGAAATGTTGTTGTGAATTTTGTTATTTGTTGATCGGTAGTTTCAACTATTGGAAAATGGAATATTTAGATATTTTTGGATTATCATAACCTTCTGAATTAATATGTGAGTTGAAACATAGAATTTATGTTGAATTATGCAGTTGAATTTGATAGCCTTAATTTGAAAGCAAGTGAAACAAGGTCTAATTTGTTATATATATGTTTAGTAAATGAATAGAATTGTTGTATACATTCTTGGCATGTAATGTAATAATATACAAGAGTGAACTTTAAGCCTTGGGATGTTTAAATTGAAATTATGATTAAGGAAAAGTTGTATATGAGATTAAATTGGAAAAATACGTTTATAAACTTAATTAACATTTATGAAATGTGTCATAAGTAAATTGAATGGTAAAGGTGAAACTAAATGGGACAAGCAAGTATGAATTAAAAGTGGAATGGTTATAAATAAAGTTGTGATGACTTTAAACTCGAACAATGTCTTGTAAAAAGGAATTAAGCTTTTATAAATTGGTTATAAACTTAAGAAAACTCCTTATGAAATTATTTGCAAATAAATGTAGTATTAAATGAGAAATATTACATGTGAAATGAATGTAATTTAAATTAAAGAGAAATATAAGTAATATTATGAGAATGAATATATTATTGTTTTACATTAAATGGAGAAATTCTGTGAAACAAATATTAAAGTATGAAGTGATATTTGGGTTAATCGATGAGATTAAAAATGAATTTAATTGAAATGCAATTGTGATGAAACAAATTGGAATAATAATGTAAGTATTATGTATATTTTTTTATTCGAAAAATAAATTTGTTCCGGATTTGAGTACACAAGTTCAAGTGAATTACACCACTTCTTGTTGGGATTTTTCATTCGATTCTTGATGGAGAATATTTGATATGGATTTGTGGTTTGATTCTAGAACTCTCTATCATAGTATATGGATATGCAAGGAGAACGACGGTTTCTAGTAAAGAAACCATATCAAAGTACGCATTAGGGAGGTTGAATGAACAATTCTAGTTCGTAAGTGAACTTATGTGATCGAGCGAGCAATCGAATGTGATTTTGCACAATGATGACATATGTGCATCTTATGCTCTAATATTATTGATATGCTTTGACGCTGAAATTGGAAGTTGTTGGGTTAGATATCCTTATAACTAAAATTGGAATTTTCTTGTATGCAAAACTACTCTTGATTTTAAACCATTTTTCAAGACTATTTTCTTTTATTTTCTTATACAAACTATCTTATTCTATTTTATTTACAAAACTATTTTACAAACTATTTTATTTACAAAACTGTTTTACAAACTATTTTACAAACTATTTTATTTACAGACTATTTTACAAACTATTTTATTTACAAAACTATTTTACAAACTATTTTACTTATGAACTATTTTACACAACCATTTTTATACAAAACTATTTTACAAAACAATTTTATATACAAAACTATTCAAAATTCAAAACCTTTTATAAAGCAAAGATATTGAATCTCATATGGCTTTTCATACAGAAAAATTGATTTTCGAAAATTTTGACTATTCTATAAAATGGACCTTATATAAATACAAGGGATTTTGAAAACGATTGATATTGTAAGGTATTCGTCCTGAAGAAATAAATCATATATATAACGGTATTTATATAAGAATGATTTGATATACTCGAGATTATTGATGTTGGAAAGTACTTTATCTGAAAATGAAATCTTATACATAATGGAATTTATATAAGTGCGATATTTGAAGCTATGATTTTGAACGGGTACTATATATGGTATGTAATATTTTGAAGTAAGAGGTATGTGGAAGTACCCTCCGCGAAGATGTATAGTATGATATGCTTCGATCCAAAATGGACTTGGGGAATCTAGGAATGGATTCGATCGGTAAACGCTAATGGACTTGGGTGAATTCAGAAATGGATTCAAACTGATATGGTTGTGCAGGCTTAAACTAATGAGTTCCTCGATTTGTTCAGGGTAGATGGTTCTTTAGTTTACCCAATGGAGGCACTTTCGATCCTGGGGAAGGAAGTGCATCCATTTTGTAAATCATTGAATCAGCAGCATACCACTGCAGCAGGGGTCGATGATCCCTTGTCTACGAACTGGCTACGATATTTTTCTGGAATCTGGAAGGTGGAAGGATCTTCTTGAAAGTTTTATGTTCATTGCGTAAATACTATATCAACAGCGGGTCACTACTATCGCATTATCATCATTTGACATTGGATTTTAGGCGGTACTTCTCATACCTATTTTTTATGTATTTTTCAATAGGTGTTGAAACAGGTCTACTAAGTACTTGGAGAATTCTAGCTTTGTGCCTGATCAACGCATGGCCAGAGTCTACAAGAATGAGGACAAACCTGTTAAGACATCAAGTTATAAAAGTATTTTGATTAAGTATTGTATAAAAGATATTTTGTTCATTTTTTTGTCAATTCTAAATACTTTAAAATTTAAAATATTTCTTATTTTAAAACAACATGGTTTAATAGTAAATTATTATTGTTGTAAATATTTTAGAAATTATTAATTCGACAAAACATATTAAAAGTAAATGACTATTGATTTATTAATAATGTTTGAAAGGTATCTTGAGATAAAACTAATAAATTTATAAATAATGGATGTAATGTTTTCAATAGCTTCTTTGTAGATATAAGTAATGATGTAAGTAATTATTTTCAAATAGTTTACATATATTTATAAAGATGTTTTTTAAAATATGTAAATGGTATTTATAAATGAAGCAAGCATTTTTACAAATGAATTTTTGAAAAGTATTAAAGTATTAAAGATGATTGATTTGCAAATGAAGCTTTCAAATGATATTTCAAGTAAAATGTAACAACCCTCATATTTAACGATTATATATTTAAATATAGCGTCGTTAGTCGGATTTAGGTCCGAAATGTTACTTTTTGCAAATGGCCGAATTGGAGCTCGAAACTACCTTTATTGGTTCCAAAATGGCGTTTGTGATATTTTTGAGTATAATCTTTGATATGTTTGGAGTTTGTGAAATTTTGGCTACTTTTTCTATTGGGTTTAGGTTGGGTTCAACCCACTAGCTTAACTAAATACCCTAGCTCAGCCCCTTCTCTTCATTCATCTCCTTTACATTTTCATTTCTCAAGCTAAAACTGAAATGGTGGAAGGGAAAGAGAAATAGAAATTTGCAAGCCCTAGTTTCAACTTCCAACTTGATTCTTGCTCCAAAATCAAAGAGAATCCATTGGTAAGCTCTTCTTCATCTTCTCCAACTCTTCTCCTCTTCAATTTCAGAAAATTTCCTAAACCTAAATTAGGAAATACTTGTTTTATTCTTAGATTGAAGCTTATTGAGTTGGAGTAGAGTTTGGTTGGTCTTCTCCTTGTTGTTGAGCTTCTTCTTCTTCTTTGTTTAGGTTAAAGGTGAGTTTTGAACTCACATCTACTTCTTTTGATTTCATAGATGTTGGGTATGAATTCCTAACACCTTGTTTATATGCACTTGCTTTTGTTTTGGATTGAATTGGTGAATATCCAAATTTTTAGTGTTTGGGTTCAATTCCTTAAAGATCCTAACTTTGATGTTGGACCATGTTTTTGGTAGCGAATCGAAGAGCTAATGGAGCTGGGGTATCTATTGGCTAAGGCTCCTTAACTCCATTGCTCGAACGGTCGCATTTTGGAAGAACTTGTATTTCATTGGAAAAAAGGGAAGAAACTGCAAATTTATGCAGTTCGGCCGACCGAGCCCTGTAGCCAGTCGACCGACCTGCTCATGTCGAGTTTTTTATTTATTTCCTACATCTGGCCAGCCGACCGAGCCCTGCAACCGGTCGACCGACCTGCTCATGTTTTGCCTGTTTTGCCTATTTTTGCATATTTTGATTTGTTTCCCAAATTTTATCGATTCAAGTTGCTTTTTAGTAGTTGTTATTGCATCTTTGACTTTTATAACTTATTCTTGACTTCATTCACGGGTTTTTATAAAATAATCTCTCGGATCACATTTAAAAGCTCGTTTCTCCAATTTATAAATTCTATTTAAAACACACACACAATTTCGCACTTCGAGCGGAGTGGAAGGGAGATTAAATGGTTAGGTAAAACACGGACCATGAATCTGTGCGTTAATCTTTTCGATTAGTCCCCGACCTATTCGATTGATTGTTTTGACCTTTGTGTTTGGTTTACCGATTATATGAGGTGAACTTTGTACTGCTTTGAGTGTGAAATTAACTAACGGATAGTAAACCGTTTAGTGCGAACGAGTGGTTATGGGACTCACGTTACCACTTTTTGGATTCCTTTTTGAGAGTTATGACACATTCCACCAGTTAGTGGTGTCCGGTACTGGGTCTCTGACCTTCACCACTACGGTTTGTTGCCTTCGGGTATGTGCCTTCGGGTTTGTGCCTTCGGGTTTGTTGCCCTTTAGTATCTCTTCCGATGTTGGTCGTTATGAGCCGCATGGGTGATATTAGGTTGCCATTTAGTATTGCTTCCGATGTTGGTCGTTATGAGCCGCATGGGTGATATTGGGTTTGGATTCTTCGGGCTCATGGATCCTTGTTTGTATAGTACTGAGCTCGAGCAATTTTATAATGTTTCATTCATATGTATATTCCCTTGGTATCGCCCTTCGGTGTTGGTCATTATGAGTCGCATGATGCATAGCGTTTACCTTGCGGAACTTGTGTACCTTATTGGTATTTGTTATTGCCTTATGGCTTGCTTTGAGATATTCTTATCCTTTGTTCCTATATGTTGCCGATGATATGAGGCTTGTTCTATATGATTCATCTTTTGTTGATGATTATGTTATCTCTTCCAGAGATATTTGTTATACTTTGTAACCTTGCAGGTTTATTGTTGTTCAGTTTATCTAACTGATTTGTTTAGCTAGACTGACCCGTGTATTTTATACTCGGGTCAGACCGAGATGTTTCAGGTTAGGTACATTTGGACTTAGCCTATTTTGCTTCCGCATGGACTACTCCGCTAGCTTCTTTTGTCATGGCTTTTTGTGTAGTCCTATTTTGTAGTAACTCTGATGTATTCTATGGACTCGTCTGTATATTGTGGTTTACTATACCACTCGACATGTATTATTTTGTATACTCTGTTATGTATCAGTGTATGTGTATATGATGATATACTGTTCTGTGATGTATATTACATTTGAGTTGTTATATTCTGTTCTGATAGATCCAACCACCTATGGTTTTGTTTTAAGTATTCATTGGGTATGTCGACCTGCTTGGTATGTGTATTGTCGATGTATTCAATAGATAATTAGAGCAAGGCTATAGATGGTCGCTCCTAACCAGCCTTATTCTCCGTGTTAGTTGACGGCATTACCCTGTAGTGTCCTTGGCTAGCGTGGGTATAGAGGTGGGGCGTCACAGCGTGGTATCAGAGCTGCGTTCAGGACAAAATATGATAAACAAAGAATAGATGCACATATTACGTTACATCAACGTGTACAAGTGATACAAATCTTTGAATCATCGTGTCTCTTTATTCCATCAAGGTTAGATAGAGTTTGGGAATACGTCTAGGAATGCATTTCTATTCCGTAGTATTCCATATTGCAATATCTACCTTGTGAATGATCTTGTTCTTATCTTACCTTCAGCGTATGGCTGGAAGAGGCAGGGGACGACGTTCGGATGCTGGGCAATCCAGTGGCACACATCCGGATGGCGTTTATATGTCTGCTGTTCAGTTTTTGGAGTTGTTTAGGAGCACTCAGCCTCCAGTTCCTCCTCGAGTGTCTCCACCTCGCAAGTCTGCCTTTTCACGTCAGTGCAGTGATTTTGCTCATCTTGGAGGAAAGCCGTTTAAAGGCTCCGAATCCGTTCTTGAAGTCCAAGCTTGGATTCGCACGTGCGAGCGTATCTTTTCTCGCATGGATCTTTCTGACCATGATAGAGTTCTTGTAACTTCTAGCTTATTACAAGAGCGTGCCCTTGATTGGTATGAGCTTCTTGTAGCCGAGATTGATGAGTCTACTCTTTCTTGGACTCAATTTCGGGAGCGATTTGAACTCAAGTTCGTTCCCGAATCTGAAATTTTTTTATTGACCCGTCACTTCCTTGAGTTGAAGCAAGGGAAATCTTCTGTTTCTGAGTATGTTGCATCATTCGAAGCTTTATCTAAGTATGGTCTTGAATTCATCAGCACTTCTTATGAGAAGAATTTGAAGTTTGTTTCTGGTCTTAAGAAGTATCTTAAGAAATCTTTGTTGCTCCAAATTAAGATTTCTTTTGAGGAATTGGTTGATTCGGCACTTCACCTCGAGACCGTCGAGAAGGAGTGTGATAGTAATGTTGATGTCGAGGTTTCCAAGAACCCCAACAAGAGGCCGTTTCCAATTCAGAAGTCCAGGCCTTTTCCTTCTAAGAAGAAGAAGACTGGTTGTCCTAGTTCTCAGCCTCAGTCTTCCGGAACACCTTTCGTTCGAAAGTGTTTTAATTGTGGTTCTCCGGATCATATTATTCGAGCTTGTCCTAAACCTCTCTTCTGCCGATATTGCAAGAAGGAAGGTCATCATGTTTCAGCTTGCCCTACTGTTACGGCTGGTGCCAAGTCTAACAGGCTTTATGCTGCCAAGGCTTCTGAAGGTCCTTCTCAACCCAAAGGTATATCTCCATCTATTTTGGAAGGTTCTATTTTATTTTGTGATCATAGTATACGAGTTCTTTTCGATACGGGTGCTTCACATTCCTTTGTATCGAAAAAGCTTGTCGATGATTTATCTTTGGATGTTTCTTGTTTAGTTACTTCTTTAAGGATTGCGAATCCTATTGGGGGATCCGCGACCCTTAGTTTGCTTTGTGATAATGTTGAGATTATTTTATGTGGCTTTTCTTTTCGTGCGAATCTGCACGTTATTCCTTGGCTGGGATTTGATATGATTTTGGTTATGGACTGGCTAGTGAGATATGATGTCAGGATTATTTGTTCGGAGAGAATTTTATATCTTCGACATCCGGATTCGCCTACTCAGCTATCTCTTATTCTTCGGGATGTGGATAATTCCGAAATGGCTTTGTATTCTCTTGATTCGCGAGATGGTGATGATATATCTCGTATTCCTATTGCTTGTGACTTTTCTGATGTTTTTGAGCCTGTATCGGGTTTGCCACCTAAGCGGGCAATTGAGTTCCGCATTGATCTCATTCCAGACGCGCAGCCAGTTAGTCGTCCTCCTACGAGGATGTCTACAAAGGAAAATGAGGAACTCAAGAAGCAGGTTTTAGAGCTTGAGTCCAAGCAGTTGATTCAGTCCAGTTTTTCTCCGTGGGGATCCGCGGTCGTCTTCGTGAAGAAGTCCGATGGAACTCTTAGGCTTTGCATTGACTATCGCAAGCTTAACGAGTTAACCATCAAGAATAGGTATCCATTGCCTAGGATCGATGATATGTTCGATCTATTGAGTGGGGCTAAGGTCTTTTCTCAGCTTGACCTTGCCACAGGTTTTCATCAGTTACGAGTCGCGGAGGATAGCATACCTCTTACAGCTTTCCGCACTCGGTATGGTTCTTTTGAGTGGCTCGTTATGCCGTTCGGTTTGACGAACGCTCCTGCTTTCTTTGTAGATCTAATGAATCGAGTATTCCGGGAATATCTCGATAAGTTCGTCCTTGTCTTCATTGATGATATCCTTATTTATTCTAAGTCTGAAGCCGAGCATGCTAATCACTTGAGAATTGTCTTGAGTACTCTCCGTCATCATCAGCTTAGAGCCAAATTCTCCAAGTGCCATTTTTGGGAGAATAATGTTGGAACTTCGTATTCACAATACTTTGTAATTACGATATTTTGACTATGACAACTATATAAGTTACTATGTATACTAACATATTTATTGCAGGAATCAATCAAAGGATAGATTCAAAAGAGCTCCAATACTTAAAGTATGTATTGAGTCTGTGTCTAGTAATAATAGTATGTTAAAATCTCTCCTATATGATATATTGCATGATCATCTTTTTAAAAATAAGAAATTCAGTTTTCATGTTACATTCAGACGTCTGAATAGCTCATTTAAGACGTCTGAATCTGTAATATAGAATATTGTATATTACAATATTCAGACGTCTGAAATGAGATATTCAGACGTCTGAAAATGACCAAAAATGGCCTATTTGCTTTCTGTTTCAAATATCGTTTAAATTCAGAAGTCTAAAATTTAAATTTCAGACGTCTGAATATTTACAACGGCTATTTTTTGAAAAGGCATTTCCATTCATGAAGAGTTGCGACCTTTAATTCAACAGCTTTTGATGATAACTCTTCATGAACAATTACAACCATTTATTACCTATATAAACACATTAGAATCAAGTTTTAAATCAACAAAATTCTATTGATTACAATTCGATTATTGAAATTCTTGATTCTAACTCATTTGTGCTAAAAATATCATTCAAATTCAAATTCTACTTTCTTAATCTTCACGCATTCATATATGTATCATAAAGGAGAAAGATTATAGGAAGTTTGTACTATCAAGAGACAAATTCGTGTTATCAAGAACACATTGTGTCAAGTATACTTTTATATAAGTTGAAGTCCTCCTCGGCTGTTGAGGCGAAATCCTGTTCTGCTGCTCAGGTCCCTTGTTCGGCTGTTCAAGGGTTGTTGTAAACCTGTTCCTCCGGGTTAAGTGAGGATTGTTGTTAGTGAAATTCCAGAAGGAGTCTGGGACTGGACGTAGAACGGGAAGTTCGAACCAGTATAAAAATTCCTGGTGTGCTTGTTTGATTTTTATTTACTCTGCTATATTAACTTTGTTTTATTTCCGCACTAGTATATTATAATTCCATATAGCACGATCCGCATCCACAGTCACTTCCATTTGGTATCAAAGCCTTGTTTCTAATAACCGTTACACAGTTATTTGATATTCTGCTAAAATGGAAAACAACACCAACACTAGTTTCATTGAAGGACAATCCACTGCTCGACCTCCACTATTCAATGGTATGAATTACAATTATTGGGCAACTCGAATGCGTATATATATGCAAGCTAATGGTTTTGACTCATGGAATATTACTCCAACCGAATATAATATTCCTACAACAGAATATTCTACATGGTCAAACACACAAAGACTAGATGCTACCGCTAACGCCAAAGCTATGAATATGCTATTTTGTGCTTTAGATAGAAATGAGTTTAACCGTGTTAATACGTGTAAAACTGCTTATGAAATATGGAGAACACTTAAGATTACTCACGAAGGAATTAACAAGGTTAAACAAAGCAAAATTTCCATGCTCAAAAAACAATTTCAAAATTTTAAAATGAAGCAAGATGAAACTATAAATGATATGTATTCTAGATTCCAAGATATATATCATTCTTTACTAGGACTTGGAGAAAAGTATTCCGATTTTGATATTGTTTCAAAAATCCTTAACTCTTTAACGGATGAATGGGAAAGAAAAGTTTTAGCTATTGAAGAAGCTAATGACCTTTCTACTATGAAACCAGAAGAGTTGATAGGAAATCTAATGTCATATGAAGTAAATTTGCAGGCTAAAAGAGTACAAGCACAAGACAAAAAGAATATAGCATTCCATGCTGAAAAAGAAGAATCAGATTCTGATGAAGAAGACTTAGCATTCATTGCTAAAAAATTTAAAAAGTTTTTAAAATTCAGAAAAGGAAATCGAAACAATGGCAAAAGGAACTACAACAGCAATCCAAATAAGCCATCTTCATCCATATTAGAATGCTTTAACTGTCACAAGAAAGGACATATGCAAAAGGATTGTCTAGAACAGAAGAAAACATATCACAATAAGAATCGAAAGGACAAAACAAAAAGAAAAGCATTTTCAGTAACATGGGATGACTCAGATTCCTCATCTTCTTTAGAAAGCAGCAGTGATAGTGAGAAAGAATAGGCGAATGTTTGTTTTATGGCTTCAGAAAATGAGGTAAGTGATCTTACTTTTGATGATATGATTGAAATAAATTCAGAACTTCTTGATAATCTAAAAAGCATCAAAAGAAAATATAAAGAAGCTCTTGAAAATCAGAGAAAAGCATAATTCGAAAGAGATATGCTTAACGATGAAAAGAAAATATTAGAAGAAGAAATTGGAAAACTTCAAGATAAAGTTTCCAATGATAATTCTCAATTTACTTTATTGAGTCAAGAAATTGAAACTCAAAAAGGAAAGAATGATTCTCTCATCTCTGAAAATCATGAGCTAAAAACTAAGATTAAAATGATAGAATTAGAAAATACTTGTCTCAAAACCAAATTAGAAAATATTTCTAAAAATATTTCCAACTTTAATAAAGGAAGAGAAAATCTATCTAGTATTATTGAAAATTCTCAGTCCACTTCAAATAAGAATGGACTAGGATATTTTAAGAAATCTCTATCTAAAATGAAAATTAGGAGAAATAATTCTCATATAAATTCTAAAAATTCCAATACCATAAAAATATGGGTTCCCAAAACAAACAATAATTTAATTAGAAATAAATATATAAATCTCTTTTTTGAAACTGTTCATAAAAATCAGAATTATATATTTAAAGAGAATACTGAACCTACTTGGGTTTGGTTTCCTAAGACCTAACTCTTAGGACCCTATAAACGGTGGGTACCAATGTTATTATGATTATTTGCAGGACCCACTTTTAAAAAGAGGAAAATGGATACTCGACAGCGGTTGCTCAAAACATATGACTGGAGACAAAAATATGTTATCAAACATCACTTACTCAAATTGAGGCTCTGTCACTTTTGGAGACAATTCCAAAGGATATATCATTGGAAAAGGCGACGCCAGCAATGTCGGTACATCTGATTTACCTCTTATTTCAAATGTTTTATTAGTGAAAAATTTAAAACACAATCTTTTAAGTATCAGCCAATTATATGACAAAGGTTTCAAAATCTCTTTTTCTGAAGATAAGTGTAGCATTCGTGATAAAAATCAAAATCTTATTTTTGAAGGATATAGAGATAAAAATATATATGTTTTGAATATGAAAATCAATCATAATTCAGATATGTGTTTAATAGCTAATGAAAATGATCCTTGGCTATGGCACAAAAGATTCTGTCATATAAACTTCAAAACTATAAATAAACTTTCCAAAAATAATTTAGTCAGAGGATTACCGAAAATAAACTTCAAAATTAATCATATTTGTGATGCATGTCAATAAGAAAAATTAACAAAATCATCCTTTAAATCAAAAAAGGTTATCTCTACTTTACAACCACTTGAACAACTACATATGGATCTATTTGGACCAACCCAAGTTCAATCCATTAACCATAATAGATATGTGTTTGTAATAGTAGATGATTTCTCTAGATATACTTGGACTATTTTTATGAAAAACAAAAATGATACGTTTGAGCAGTTTAAAATTTTTGCTAAACGTATTCAGAATTTAAAAGGTCTAAAATAAAAAATATAAGAAGTGATCATGGAGGAGAATTTGAAAACGAAGCTTTTGATCATTTTTGTAAAAAGAAAGGAATTTTTCATAATTTTTCGTTTCCTAGAACTCCACAACAAAACGGAGTTGTAGAACGTAAAAATAGAACTTTACAAGAATGTGCACGAACTTTGTTAAATGGAAGCACTCTTCCAAAACATTTCTGGCAGAAGCTGTTGCAACTGCATGTTATGTTTTAAATCGTGTTTCTATTCGACCTCTAACAAAAAATACTCCTTATGAACTTTTTACTGGAAGAAAACCAAAAATTTCTTATTTTAAAGTATTTGGTTCAAAATGCTTTATATTAAATACAAAAGATCAGCTTGGAAAATTCGATGCGAAATCTGACGAAGGAATCTTTCTAGGATATTCGGATCGCAGCAAAGCTTATCGTGTATTTAAAAAAAAAATCAAATATTATTGAAGAAACATTAAATGTTTCTTTCGATGAAAATTTTCTACAAAAACCAAGTATTCAAAAAGATGATGATTTTCCAGATAACATTACAAATACAGATACTATAAATTTTGAAAATAATGAAAACATTGTTGACAATAATATTGAATTAAGGAATTCACCAAAAATATTAAGGGATCATCCTATACAAAATATTATTGGGGAAATTAATTCAAATATTCGAACTAGAAGTCAACTAAATAAAATGGGCCACGTAGCATACCTTTCTAATATCGAGCCAAAGAATCCCAAAGAAGCTTCCACAGATGACTACTGGATAATAGCAACGCAAGAAGAGCTAAACCAGTTTGAACGGAATGAAGTTTGGGAATTAGTTCCTAAACCAAGTGATCAGGCCATTATTGGAACAAAATGGGTTTACAAAAATAAAGCAGATGAACAAGGAAATATCACTAGAAATAAAGCAAGATTAGTTGCACAAGGTTACAATCAAGAGGAAGGAATTGACTATGAAGAAACATTTGCTCCGGTTGCAAGACTAGAAGCAATTCGAATATTTATGGCCTATGCACGTTTTCATAATTTCAAACTTTATCAAATGGATGTTAAAAGTGCCTTTTTAAATGGTTACATAAAAGAAAAAGTGTATGTTGAACAACCTCCTCTATTTATTCACGAAAAATTCCCTGATCACGTATATAAACTTAAAAAGGCACTTTACGGTTTGAAACAAGCACCACGTGCTTGGTATGACCATCTAAAGACTTATCTAATTTCTTCGGGTTTCCTAATTGGGAAAGTTGATCAAACACTTTTTATAAAACATTCTAAAAAGGATATTTTAATAGTTCAAATTTATGTTGATGATATCATTTTTGGCTCTACGAATGACAAATTATGCCAGGAATTTTCAGAAATAATGACCAAAGAATTTGAAATGTCTCATATGGGTGAATTAACATATTTTCTTGGATTACAAATAAAACAACTTCAAAATGGCATTTTTATTAATCAAGAAAAATATTGTATTAATCTAATCAAACGTTTCGGAATGGAAAATACTTCTGCCAAACCAACTCCAATGAGTACAACTACACATCTTGAAAAAGATGACAATGGCAAAAGTGTTGACCAGAAACTATACCGAAGTATGATTGGATCATTACTATATTTAACTACAAGTCGTCTTGATATAATGATGAGTGTTTGTTTGTGTGCTAGATTTCAAGCTAATCCAAAAGAATCACATTTAAAAGCAGTAAAACGGATATTACGTTATCTTACAAACACAAAGGATTTTGGTCTGTTTTACCCAAAAGGATGTCCATTCGAATTAGTCTCATATAGTGATGCTGAATTTGGTGGTTCTCGAACAGATCGAAAAAGTACGAGTGGTACGTGCCATTTCATTGGGAAATCTCTCGTATCCTGGTTTAGTAAGAAACAAAATTATGTTTCTCTTTCTACATGCGAAGCAGAATACATTTCTGCTGCTCTAGCATGTACTCAAGTAATTTATATGCAACAAACACTCAAAGATTTCAATATTAATTTATCAAACTCTACAATATACTGTGACAACTCGAATGCTATTAACTTGTCTAAAAATCCTATCAATCATTCACGAACAAAACATATTGACATTCGTCATCACTTCCTTCGTGACAATGTTGAAAAAGGAACAAGAAATTTAGATTTTGTATCTTCTGAAAATCAGTTAGCTGATATTTTTACAAAACCTCTTTTAGAAAACGTTTTTATTAAGCTAAGACGGGAACTTGGTATTGTTTTTGTTAAAAATTTATAATTCTGTAACGATTTTTTTATATAGTTATGCATCTACTATCTATATTATATTTGCACCCAACATATGTGTTTATTCTCTAAAAATCTCATAACTAACAAATTAGTAACAAATATTTCTAACCTTCCATTTTTTTAAATTTTATTATCCATTAGTTAGTAACTAAACAAAACTAACTATATGTAACCATTAATATAAAACTAATTTCTTTAAATAGTTTTTTTCTTTCATTTCATTTTAAAACACCAAAATAAAATTCTCCATCAATGAAATTCAACCTAGTTATTTTACTTCTCTCTATGGCTTCTAATTCTGACAATTCTCCATCAGCTTATTCAACGTCTTATTTAACGTCTTCTTTCAAGATTTTAGCAACTCCAACTCCTCGTGAACAAGCTCGTCCTGAACGTGAACACTCTGGTTATACACCAGATAAGAAGAAATCTCGACGATTTCTTTTCTTTGGTTCTCCATCAACCAAAGAAAAAATATCCGAGATTCATCATTATCAAAAAGAGCAATTGGATTTGCAACGTGAGATGTATTATGAACAAAAAATACATGCTAAACGACTTAGCTTCATTGAAAAAGTGGCATTTAAATTTTGTGGTACATCTCCAGAAAAAGACGTAGTCAAACCGTCAACTTCTCATCAATTAAAAACATCAGGTTCGAATCCATGGGAACCAAGTCCACAACGTCCTCCAGTTTCTCCAAACTCGTGGGAACGAACGTCATACTGGTCTCCTTTACAACCATTCACAGAAATTACAAAAATCGAACCAGAAGAATGCAAATCTCCAAATGCTTCGGAAAATTAACTTCTAATTTTATTTTCTTGTAATTCTGTTCTATTTGTTGTTTTTATTATTTATTAAATATTTGAAAATCTTCTCATTCTGTTCAATATTAATATATTATTTCTATCATTTATTTTTAATTTTTCATGCAAATGTCTTAAATTTTAAGTTTCAGACGTCTGAAGCTATTGGTTCAGACGTATGAATATTGTAGAAAAATAAAAAAATTTCTACAGTTTCAGACGTCTGAAACTTAAGATTCAGACGTCTGAAACAAGTCAAAAATGAACTAATTCTTTTCTGGTTAAAATTTTTACATTTCAGACGTCTGAAATTAAATTCCAGACGTCTGAATTCAAATGGTGATTCAAAATTCAAGGGCTTTTTAGAAATTTTCCACCAACCAACCACCTTTATTACTTCCATCTTCTTCTTCCTTTCCCCTAAATAACCGAACCAGCACCATTATCACCCTTCAAAACTTCATTTTATCATCTCCAATCTTCAATTTTTTCACCAAAAAACTCCAAATGGCTCCAAAAGCAAAGCGACCAAGAGCTTCAACTTCATCTTCTACACCTAATATAGACCAATGGTTGTGGAATGATGAAGCCAAGAAAAGGTTTGCTCAGATGGACAGATCTGGCTTCTTTCCAGGAGCTTTTGTGAAGTATGATGAATTCCAACCCTATAGGATTCAACAAATTGCCAATTCAAGCGGGTTAGAATCTTTATTGTCATTTTCTACGAATAATGTCAAAATAAATCATCTACTGGTTAAGTTATTCTATGCAAACATGAATTTGGATCATCATCATCCACATAATCGCGAAAATTGTATTTGGACTTGGGTATGTGGAGTAAAAATATATCTCCCATTAGTTCGTCTTGGAGATATCTTGCAATGCCCTTCATCCGGGACTGATTTAGATGACATTGATGCTTCACTCTCCCTAGAAAATAGAGATGAAGTCTCTCATAGATTTCTATCTGATGATATCACTAGGTTAACTTCTGTCAAACTAAGGCCTCAAGCCCGTATTCTTCATCGTGCTTTAATTCGTTCCGTTTTACCACGAACCGAAAGTTATGAAGTCATAAACAAACGGAATTTCCAAGCTTTATACGCCATTTATTCCGAACAACCTATAAATTGGGGGCAAGTTATTCTTGAAGAATTTATGGATGTTAATCGCCGTCGCCGATATAAAACGTTTCATTATGGAGCATATATTATGAAAATTCTTAGACACTATGAGGTAACTTTTCTCGAATCCGAATTTTCACCCATAAAAGAACTTGGCTCCAAAACATTAGGGTTGATGAATTTGCCCAAACGTCCTCAGAATCTTAATTTTATTTCTTTTCAAGAATGGATCTCAAATAGGGTTTGGATTCTTCGGGCTCATGGATCCTTGTTTGTACAGTACTGAGCTCGAGCAATTTTATAATGTTTCATTCATATGTATATTCCCTTGGTATTGCCCTTCGGTGTTGATCATTATGAGCCGCATGATGCATAGCGTTTACCTTGTGGAACTTGTGTACCTTATTGGTATTTGTTATTGCCTTATGGCTTGCTTTGGGATATTCTTATCCTTTGTTCCTATATGTTGCCGATGATATGAGGCTTGTTCTATATGATTCATCTTTTGTTGATGATTATGTTATCTCTTCCAGAGATATTTGTTATACTTTGTAACCTTGCAGGTTTATTGTTGTTCAGTTTATCTAACTGATTTGTTAAGCTAGACTGACCCGTGTATTTTATACTCGGGTCAGACCGAGATGTTTCAGGTTAGGCACATTTGGACTTAGCCTATTTTGCTTCCGCATGGACTACTCCGCTAGCTTCTTTTGTCATGGCTTTTTGTGTAGTCCTATTTTGTAGTAACTCTGATGTATTCTATGGACTCGTCTGTATATTGTGGTTTGCTATACCACTCGACATGTATTATTTTGTATACTCTGTTATGTATCAGTGTATGTGTATATGATGATCTACTGTTCTGTGATGTATATTACATTTGAGTTGTTATATTTTGTTCTGATAGATCCAACCACCTATGGTTTTGTTTTAAGTATTCATTGGGTATGTCGACCTGCTTGGTATGTGTATTGTCGATGTATTCAATAGATAATTAGAGCAAGGCTATAGATGGTCGCTCCTAACCAGCCTTATTCTCCGTGTTAGTTGACGGCATTACCCTGTAGTGTCCTTGGCTAGCGTGGGTATAGAGGTGGGGCGTCACAGCGTGGTATCAGAGCTGCGTTTAGGACAAAATATGATAAACACAGAATAGATGCACATATTATGGTACATCAAAGTGTACAAGTGATACATGAATCATCGTATCTCTTTATTCCATCAAGGTTAGATAGAGTTTGGGAATACGTCTAGGAATGCATTCTATTCCGTAGTATTCCATATTGCAATATCTATCTTGTGAATAATCTTGTTCTTATCTTACCTTCAGCGTATGGCTGGAAGAGGCAGGGGACGACGTTCGGATGCTGGGCAATCTAGTGGCACACATCCGGATGGTGTTTATATGTCTGCTGATCAGTTTTTGGAGTTGTTTAGGAGCACTCAGCCTCCAGTTCCTCCTCGAGTGTCTCCACCTCGCAAGTCTGCCTTTGCACGTCAGTGCAGTGATTTTGCTCATCTTGGAGGAAAGCCGTTTAAAGGCTCCGAATCCGTTCTTGAAGTCCAAGCTTGGTTTCGCACGTGCGAGCGTATCTTTTCTCGCATGGATCTTTCTTACCATGATAGAGTTCTTGTAACTTCTAGCTTATTACAAGAGCGTGCCCTTGATTAGTATGAGCTTCTTGTAGCCGAGATTGATGAGTCTACTCTTTCTTGGACTCAGTTTCGGGAGCGATTTGAACTCAAGTTCGTTTCCGAATCTGAAAAAGTTTTATTGACCCGTCACTTCCTTGAGTTGAAGCAAGGGAAATCTTCTGTTTCTGAGTATGTTGCATCATTCGAGGCTTTATCTAAGTATGGTCTTGAATTCATCAGCACTTCTTATAAGAAGAATTTGAAGTTTGTTTCTGGTCTTAAGAAGTATCTTAAGAAATCTTTGTTGCTCCAACTTAAGCTTTCTTTTGAGGAGTTGGTTGATTCGGCACTTCACCTCGAGACCGTCGAGAAGGAGTGTGATAGTAATGTTGATGTCGAGGTTTCCAAGAACCCCAACAAGAGGCCGTTTCCAATTCAAAAGTCCAGGCCTTTTCCTTCTAAGAAGAAGAAGACTGGTTGTCCTAGTTCTCAGCCTCAGTCTTCCGGAACACCTTTCGTTCGAAAGTGTTTTAATTGTGGTTCTCCGGATCATATTATTCGAGCTTGTCCTAAACCTCTCTTCTGCCGATATTGCAAGAAGGAAGGTCATCATGTTTCAGCTTGCCCTACTGTTCCGGTTGGTGCCAAGTCTAGCAGGCTTTATGCTGCCAAGGCTTCTGAAGGTCCTTCTCAGCCCAAAGGTATATCTCCATCTATTTTGGAAGGTTCTATTTTATTTTGTGATCATAGTATACGAGTTCTTTTCGATACGGTGCTTCACATTCCTTTGTATCGAAAAAGCTCGTCGATGATTTATCTTTGGATGTTTCTTGTTTGGTTACTTCTTTAAGGATTGCGAATCCTATTGGGGGATCCGCGACCCTTAGTTTGCTTTGTGATGATGTTGAGATTGTTTTATGTGGCTTTTCTTTTCGTGCGAATCTGCATGTTATTCCTTGTCTGGGATTTGATATGATTTTGGGTATGGACTGGCTAGTGAGATATGATGCCAGGATTATTTGTTCGGAGAGAATTTTATATCTTCGACATCCGGATTCGCCTACTCAGCTATCTCTTATTCTTCGGGATGTGGATAATTCCGAAATGGCTTTGTATTCTCTTGATTCGCGAGATGGTGATGATATATCTCGTATTCCTATTGCTTGTGACTTTTCTGATGTTTTTGAGCCTGTATCGGGTTTGCCACCTAAGCGGGCAATTGAGTTCCGCATTGATCTCATTCCAGACGCGCAGCCAGTTAGTCGTCCTCCTACGAGGATGTCTACAAAGGAAAATGAGGAACTCAAGAAGCAGCTTTTAGAGCTTGAGTCCAAGCAGTTGATTCAGTCCAGTTTGTCTCCGTGGGGATCCGCGGTCGTCTTCGTGAAGAAGTCCGATGGAACTCTTAGGCTTTGCATTGACTATCGCAAGCTTAACGAGTTAACCATCAGGAATAGGTATCCATTGCCTAGGATCGATGATATGTTCGATCTATTGAGTGGGGCTAAGGTCTTTTCTCAGCTTGACCTTGCCACAGGTTTTCATCAGTTACGAGTCGCGGAGGATAGCATACCTCTTACAGCTTTCCGCACTCGGTATGGTTCTTTTGAGTGGCTCGTTATGCCGTTCGGTTTGACGAACGCTCCTGCTTTCTATGTAGATCTAATGAATCGAGTATTCCGGGAATATCTCGATAAGTTCGTCCTTGTCTTCATTGATGATATCCTTATTTATTCTAAGTCTGAAGCCGAGCATGCTAATCACTTGAGAATTGTCTTGAGTACTCTCCGTCATCATCAGCTTAGAGCCAAATTCTCCAAGTGCCATTTTTGGGAGAATAATGTTGGAACTTCGTATTCACAATACTTTGTAATTACGATATTTTGACTATGACAACTATATAAGTTACTATGTATACTAACATATTTATTGCAGGAATCAATCAAAGGATAGATTCAAAAGAGCTCCAACACTTAAAGTATGTATTGAGTCCGTGTCTAGTAATAATAGTATGTTAAAATCTCTCCTATATGATATATTGCATGATCATCTTTTTAAAAATAAGAAATTCAGTTTTCATGTTACATTCAAACGTCTGAATAGCTCATTTCAGACGTCTGAATCTGTAATATAGAATATTGTATATTACAATATTCAGACGTCTGAAATGAGATATTCAGACGTCTGAAAATGACCAAAAATGGCCTATTTGCTTTCTGTTTCAAATATCGTTTAAATTCAGAAGTCTGAAATTTAAATTTCAGACGTCTGAATATTTACAACGGCTATTTTTTGAAAAGGCATTTCCATTCATGAAGAGTTGCGACCTTTAATTCAACAGCTTTTGATGATAACTCTTCATGAACAATTACAACCATTTATTATCTATATAAACACATTAGAATCAAGTTTTAAATCAACAAAATTCTATTGATTATTATTCGATTATTGAAATTCTTGATTCTAACTCATTTGTGCTAAAAATATCATTCAAATTCAAATTCTACTTTCTTAATCTTCACGCATTCATACATATATAATAAAGGAGAAAGATTATAGGAAGTTTGTACTATCAAGAGACAAATTCGTGTTATCAAGAACATATTGTGTCAAGTATACTTTTATATAAGTTGAAGTCCTCTTCGGCTGTTGAGGCGAAATCCTGTTCTGCTGCTCAGGTCCCTTGTTCGGCTGTTCAAGGGTTGTTGTAAACCTGTTCCTCCGGGTTAAGTGAGGATTGTTGTTAGTGAAATTCCATAAGGAGTCTGGGACTGGACGTAGAACGGGAAGTTCGAACCAGTATAAAAATTTCTGGTGTGCTTGTTTGATTTTTATTTACTCTGCTATAGTAACTTTGTTTTATTTCCGCACTAGTATATTATAATTCCATATAGCACGATCCACATCCACGGTCACTTTCAAATAAGGTTAAGTTCTTAGGCCATGTTGTATCTTCCGATGGCATTTCTGTCGATCCCTCAAAGATCGAAGCCATCCAGAATTGGAAGAGGCCTGAGAATGTGCATGAGGTTCGTAGTTTTCTTGGATTGGCGGGTTATTACCGTCGGTTCATTAAGGATTTTTCCCGTGTTGTGCTTCCTCTCACTTGCCTTACTCGGAAAGGCATTCGTTTTGATTGGTCCGACAAGTGTGAAGCTTCCTTTCTGGCATTGAAGGAACTTCTCACTAATGCTCCTATTCTTGTGGTTCCCGAGGGGAATCATGATCTTGTTGTCTACACCGATGTTTGTGGTAGTGGTCTCGGTGCTGTTCTTATGCAGAAGGATCGGGTAGTTGCTTATGCTTCTAGGCAACTGCGTCCGAATGAAGTTAGCTATGCCACTCATGATCTTGAACTAGCCGCCATTGTCTTTGCCTTCAAGATTTGGCGACACTATTTATTGGGCGAGCGCTTCATTCTCTATACCGATCATAAATCTTTGAAATATTTGTTTACTCAGAAGGAACTCAATATGAAACAACAACGTTGGCTCGAGTTTCTTGCCTCCTATGACTTTAATATCCTGTATACCCCTGGTAAGGGTAATCGTGTTGCTGATGCGCTTAGTCGCAAACATTCGGCTATTATTTCTATGATGCTTGCCGAATGGGATATTCTTGAGACTCTATCTTTTTGTGAAATTCGGGATCGAGGTTCATCTTCTGATTGTCCTATCCTATTATTTAGTTTGGGAGCTCGACCTATTTTGTTGGATCGTATTGCCGATGCTCAGCGGCGTGATCCTGATTTGTTGCATTTTATTCAGCTTTGTGAGTCTGGATCTTGTGATGAGGCGTTGCAAGATTTTAACATTGATTCTCATGGGTGTCTTCGTAAGAAGAACCGTCTTTTCGTGCCTTCTGTTCTTGCACTTAGGCATGACATTCTTGATGACTGTCACCGTTCTAAGTATACTATTCATCCCGGTAGTAGCAAGATGTATGCCGATATGCGTTGTCTTTATTATTGGGAAGGCATGAAGCGCGATGTGGCGAGTTATGTGAGCAATTGCATAACTTGTCAGCGTTTCAAGGCCGAGCATCAGTGTCCTTCGGGTCTTCTTCAGCCTCTTGAGATTCCATTGTGGAAATGGGATCAGATATCTATGGATTTCATTGACGGCCTACCTCGTTCGAGATCAGGCCATTCTAGTATTTGGGTTATTGTTGATTGCCTCACCAAGTCTGCTCATTTTGTCCCAATTAGGTCTAATAGAACAGCTTCGCATTTGGCTAAGTTATTTGTCAAGGAAATCGTGAGATTGCACGGTGTTCCTAGTTCTATTGTGAGTGATCGTGATCCTTTATTCACGAGTCATTTTTGGAAGAGTCTTCAGCAAGCTTTGGGAACAAAGCTTAATTTTTCTACAGCTTATCATCCGCAGTCTGATGGACAGACTGAACGGGTGAATCGTATCTTGGAAGATCTTCTCCGTATTTGTATTTTTGATTTTGGTGGTAATTGGGAGGATCATCTACCTCTTGTAGAGTTCTCCTACAATAATAGTTTTCAATCTAGTATCGGTATGGCTCCTTTTGAAGCCTTATACGGAAGGCCATGTCGATCACCTTCTTGTTGGTTGGAATCTGGAGAGAAGCTTATTCTTGGTCCAGATTTTGTTCGTGATTCTTCCGAGAAGATTGATCTTATTCGGTTGAGAATGAAAGAGACACTGAGTCGCCAGAAATCCTACGCGGACAACCATAGGAAGCCTCTCGAGTTCTCGATCGGCGATCTTGTTTTTATTCGTGTTTCTCCTTTGAAAGGGGTTATGCGTTTCAGTACGACTGGGAAATTGGCTCCTCGCTTTATAGGACCATTTTCTATTACTGAACGTATTGGCCCTGTGGCTTATAGAGTTTCACTTCCTGTTCATTTATCTGGCATTCATGACGTGTTTCACGTCTCGCAACTTCGGAAGTGTCCTCGGGAGTCGGATTCTGTTATTACTTCTCCTGATTTGTTAGAGCTTGAGATCTCACCGGACTTATCTATTGTACAGCAACCTATTCGCGTGCTTGACACGAAGGTGCGACACCTTCGAAACAAGGACGTGCCGCTGTTAAGGTTCAATGGTCCGCTAATCCCAATGACTGTACTTGGGAAACCAGAGAGTTTATCGAGCGATCTTATCCGGGTTTTCTATCTTAGCTTGTAAACGGTGAGTATGTCTTTTCCTCTCAAGCTTATTTCCTTTTTCTTTTGAATGTTGCATGTATGTAGTTGTTACAAATATCGTCTCTAGGAATTGCGAGGACGCAATTTTGTAAGGAGGGAAGATCTGTAACAACCCGCATATTTAACAATTATATATTTAAATATTTTATTTAAATATAGCGTCGTTAGTCGGATTTAGGTCCGAAATGTTACTTTTTGCAAACGGCCGAATTAGAGCTCGAAACTACCTTCATTGGTTCCAAAATGGCGTTTGCGATCTTTTTGAGTATAATCTTTGATATGTTTGGAGTTTGTGAAATTTTGGCTACTTTTTCTATTGGGTTTGGGTTGGGTTCAGCCCACTAGCTTAACTAAATAACCTAGCTCAGCCCCTTCTCTTCATTCATCTCCTTTTCATTTTCATTTCTTAAGCTAAAACTGAAATGGTGGAAGGGAAAGAGAAATAGAAATTTGCAAGCCTAGTTTCAACTTCCAACTTGATTCTTGCTCCAAAATCAAAGAGAATCCATTGGTAAGCTCTTCTTCATCTTCTCCAACTCTTCTCCTCTTCAATTTCAGAAAATTTCCTAAACCTAAATTAGGAAATACTTGTTTTATTCTTAGATTGAAGCTTATTGAGTTGGAGTAGAGTTTGGTTGGTCTTCCCCTTGTTGTTGAGCTTCTTCTTCTTCTTTGTTTGGGTTAAAGGTGAGTTTTGAACTCACATCTACTTCCCTTGATTTCATAGATGTTGGGTATGAATTCCTAACACCTTGTTTATATGCACTTGCTTTTGGTTTGGATTGAATTGGTGAATATCCAAATTTTTAGTGTTTGGGTTCAATTCCTTAAAGATCCTAACTTTGATATTGGAACATGTTTTTGGTAGCAAATCGAAGAGCTAATGGAGCTAGGGTATCTATTGGCTAAGGCTCCTTAACTCCATTGCTCGAACGGTCGCATTTTGGAAGAACTTGTATTTCATTGGAAAAAAGGAAAGAAACTGCAAATTTATGCAGTTCGGCCGACCGAGCCCTGTAGCCGGTCGACCGACCTGCTCATGTCGAGTTTTTTATTTATTTCATGCATTTGGCCAGCCGACCGAGCCCTGCAACCGGTCGACCGAACTGCTCATGTTTTGCCTGTTTTGCCTATTTTTGCATATTTTGATTTGTTTTCCAAATTTTATCGATTCAAGTTGCTTTTTAGTAGTTGTTATTGCATCTTTGACTTTGATAACTTATTCTTGACTTCATTCACGGGTTTTTATAAAATAATCTCTCGGATCACATTTAAAAGCTCGTTTCTCCAATTTATAAATTCTATTTAAAACAAACACACAATTTCACACTTCGAGCGGAGTGGAAGGGAGATTAAATGGTTAGGTAAAACACGGACCATGAATTTGTGCGTTTATCTTTTCGATTAGTCCCTGACCTATTCGATTGATTGTTTTGACCTTTGTGTTTGGTTTACCGATGATATGAGGTGAACTTTGTACTGCTTTGAGTGTGAAATTAACTAGCGGATAGTAAACCGTTTAGTGCGAACGAGTGGTTATGGGACTCACGTTACCACTTTTCGGATTCCTTTTTGAGAGTTATGACACATTCCGCCAGTTAGTGGTGTCCAGTACTGGGTCTCTGACCTTCACCACTACTGTTTGTTGCCTTCGGGTATGTGCCTTCGGGTTTGTGCCTTCGGGTTGCACAATTCCATTTGCTTCTCTCTTCCCAATGGTTACAAACCCTAATTCCCAAATTGCAAATCCAAATCAAATTGAAAATCAAACTCCTCAAACAATATCGACTTATATATTAATTTGATGCTCTCGACGAGCACATCTTAGATCTGTAATTCGTTTTTCCAATTTGAACCTCTAGTTTTTCGAAAACTGAAGAATAAATCTCTGCCATTCATCACGTTCCGATGAACTTCGTCGGATCGTCAAATAGAGGGTATAGTTGGGCAGAGATCGGCATGGGAAGTTCATTTATGTTGTTCGCTTGATGGTTTGATGGTTGGATGCACATCTATAATCGATTAAGGTTTTGTGGAGGGGTGGAGACACATGGCAATATAGGCGGCGTGGGGAGGTCGAGTAGTGCCGGTGGGCGTGCCGTGTCATGGCGAGGCGAGCAGTAGTGATTGGCGCCGCTCTGGTGGCGTCAGAAATTGATGGCCAACGGTGTCGATTTTGGGTCAAATGTAGTCTGGGAGTATTCGTGCGTGTGGAGAGGTTTAGCTGTCGTGGCCGATTTTGATTGGTAATATTTGTATTATTTTATTTATTTTTTATTATTATTATTTTTTAGTTAAATCATGTAACTTTTAATACGTATAACTTTTACATACGAGGTCCAATTCACGTGCGGTTTCTTGCATTGTAATCGTATAGAAATTATGGACATTTTGATGTAAGTTTCGATGAATTCTGAGAAGTTCAAATTTTGGATTTAAATTTGATTTAAATTCAAAGGTGAGTGTTTTAACCCACACACAACTTCTAAAATTTCTTATTTTGTTAAATCAAATTTATGATGTGATTAGAAATTTATTTATGGCTGTTTGGTATATTTTAATAGTTAATTTGAATTTATTTGAATTAAATCGGTATTTAATTTTTTATCGAATTTAGATTGCCTGTTAAATATCTGTTATTGATTTTCAGTTATCTATTTATGTTTATTGATTGATTTGGGTGATGATTATGTTGGATGATTGATTGTTGATATTGGATGAATGAATGTTGTACCTTATATCATTATAATGCTACAAGTTCACTATGGGTTGAAATGATACATACCCAAACGATCTTATAGATTAAGGAAAAATCGTTATGGGTTGAAATGATAAACCCGAACGGTTTTCATTGATTTGAAAATGTTGATTTTGGTACTGGTTGAAATGACATATACCCATATAATTTCTTGAATTTGGATTTTATTTGGAACTTGATTATTTAAAGGGTTTAAGTAATATCAAACTTCGGAATTTTTTTTAATTAGATGATTAAGATTGATATTTCGAATTATTTGAAACCCTTTAAATAAATATATTCGCATTGTACACTTGATAGGAGATGAAAAATCTCATAACATCTCTAAAGCCATTGCATACATAAGATCTTTTAGTTCTGACTCGAGTGTTTTGTTTTCATTACGCTTAGGTCAGTCTGAGCTTTTCAGTGTATTGAAGATCATTCTATTTTCTGGAGGATGAAAATGAAGATTTAGTATATTATTACTATTTATTATAATTATTCCACTACATCTTGTATTCCGCTGCATTTTAGTTTATTCCTACTGTATATATAACTCTGATTTGAATTATAAAAGTATAATCACATGTTATTGTAAAACAGCTTCATGAACTGTTTATTGTATTATTATATTTTGTCATTCCGCTGCGAGATTCTGTTTTATGTTTTTCCCTCTTTCCTTTTATTTTCTTATTTACCCCATTAACAACCCTTCCTTTTGAATGGTTTGAATCAGACATGTGTAGTTTATTGTCGATTTAAACCATCCAAAAAGCCAGGTCGTTACAGATAGCTCCTCCAATCGGACACACTTCTTCGATACCATTCTATTACTTTGTGATTGATTGAGTGCACCCTTGTATTTTTGGGAGTGTGGATCGAGGTGGGCGGTAGCTGCGGCTATGCATTACCACCGGCCCGGAAGTGTAATTAGTATATCTACCTTGGCATTGCCTAGTTGTACCGTGTCACCTACCTTACCGAGACCACTATAAGTTTGTTTTGTACAATACCTATGGAGTGCCCTCTGACGACGCCCAATATGGGGGAGATTACGAGGTTGTATAGACTATGGGAATATATAAAATATGTTAAGGGGGATATGGGTAATGCCTTAATGCTATTTTGATAGCTTACTTTATTATAGACATATTATAATAGCGTATTGTACTACATAGTAGATAGTTCCACGGACAGTTAGAGGATGGGTATCCCAACCATCCTTTGAGTTACTTGTATTTCACTTGATATTTCACTTGAGTTAGATATATTGGTATAACAATGTTAATCCTGACTCGAGTGTTTTGTGTTTTTCTTTATGCTCGGGTCAAACTGAGTGTCATAGCATTTGAGACTCACCTTTAGAGTTGGAGCTTCGCTTGGAGATCTAACTATCTATTTTTCTTGCAGATATTCAGCTGAATCCAATGATATATTAGGATCTTGTTATTTGATTATTGTATTGAGACTTCTATGTATTGGAGACTTTTGTTGTATCCTATTTAACTCAGTTATATATATACATAATAGCTTCATGAACTACTATTCATTTGTTTCCGCTGCTTATTATTATATTACTCCGTGTTTGTGATTCTATGATTAATTTATTTATTGTACATGCTGAGTTTTGCCAAATATAAATTAACAATCTGATATATTGAGCAATTCAAGTACAGTATGTATGGATGCGAATGGTTGAAAATATCGAGATGTTACAATTGGTATCAGAGTTTTGGTTTTAGGCAAAACTTAGCATATAGAGTAGATGTAATTACTACCTTCGTTCGAGTTTGAATCTCTTCCTCTTTGATTCGGGTGTCGTTTGAATTTTAGAACATTCCTTGTTCAGAAATCCATCCTTGTTTTCCTATTCGTGTTCTTTCGATTCTAGAGTTTCCCATAACTCCACTTCGGCTGATCTCTATAATGAATCGGCGGTCCCGCCAATTCTAGAATGATTTGTAAAGGGGTAAAATTCCTTTATGACAGGCATCGATTTACAAAAGTTTTCTGTATCATCGGTTTAGATGCTGCTATCTCTTGCTATGCCCGAATTCTATTCTCTTGTAATCGGATGTCGATTTGTCTCTGAATTCTGCATCAATCTTATTTGTGAAATCACGGTTGACTCGGCTAAGGTCGCCCGCGATTTATATAAGTCCATCCATTCTTTTCTCTCTTTGTAATCTATTTATCTCTCTATCGAGCTTATCTTCTGGCTAGAATTATTTTGATTATGGTCCCTTTAAATTGGAATCTCTATCCTTGTTTTGAAATCCATCCTTGAATCATCGAGTGAGGGAGTGTATTTGTGATTTATAGAAAATATTTTATATATTGTGTTGTTTGAGTTGTTAATGTTGATTTGGGGTTTTAATCGATTCGTCTGATCAACGCTATCCATGGGAATTTCAAAACACTTGAACAGAGCAAATTGACACAATTTTCTTTTTAAATTGGTAAATGGAATAATTTTGTATGATTATATTATATATAAATATAAATTTTTATGAAATTAAAAAGTTAAATAAATTGGTTGTCCGAAATGATAATATTTGATTTTAATTATTTGTTATGTAAACCGTTGACGATTGCAAAATGATAAATAAATGAAATTATAAAACATGGTTTATCAATTGGTTTGGAATTGAAATGAATTTGAATAAAGAATTTGAGAATTAAATTTCCAGTATTTTGGAAAGTTTGACTTTTAAATTCGATTTAAAAGTATTTTCGAATAGAAATCGTTTCCAAAGAATTTTAAAAGTTTTTAAATTAGTACTCTTCTCTTTGGTCGCTAGAAAATAATTTTGGTGATGACGGCCGCATCATCGACATACATTTTCGAGTTTCAGAGTGGATTGACCACTTAGTAGTTTTGCTACACTTTTGTTTTGGAAAATGAATTTGATTTGAAATTCTTATGTGCGATTTGATGGTATATAATTATAGATTTGATTTGATATATAGAATATATACACACACGCGCGCGCGCGCACACACATTTATTTCTAACGGTTTGAAGTGAAATGGAAATTTAACTCTTAAATTTTTGTTAAGGAAGATTTCAATTAAAAATTAATCCAAATTTTTTTAGAATAAATAGTTAAACTGGAAATAATTGAATTGGGAAGAGAAAGAATTATATTGTTGGATAAAATATGATTATAATAAATGTTTATACACTTAATTTATGATAATTGAAATTGTTAATTGAAATAAAATCAACTTAATGAAATACCTTGAGTTTAAAATCAATTATTGAATATTAATTAATTTAAATTGAAATTTATATGGTTTTAAATTAGTTGTTTTATTTTTTTTTCCAAATTTATTATTCTTTCTAGTTGTTTCTATTCTCCTACCTCTTTCCTTTTTGGGTCGAAAAGTTTTGAGCGGGGGAGAGTGTAGCAACAAGGATATTTTAGAGGTTTTAAATAACGTAATTAACTGAATTTTTATCAAATTTTTAATAGTTGAATTTTGAAATGGAAATTTGATATATGTATATATAAACATAGAAAATGTTAAATTTTCATCAGATAATATGGAAGTTTATCTTATTGTGTAATTTTATTTCAATTTAAATCAGTTAATATTAGATGGTAATAAAATATTTTCCAAACCTGAATATCTTTTTGCAATAAATTTGTAAATCATCCTCTGAGTGAGACGTCATCTTCCATGTCATCAAATTTGAACTGCTATTGCTTCATTTATCTTATTTTCGGCATTTTAGCATCATTTTAGCACCGAATATCAACTTTCGATTGGATGATCGTATCACTGATTTCTGTATACCGTTTCGATCGTCTCGTCGTACAAATCTCCGTAGTATATTTATTCGTGTGTTTCGGAATTCGAGACACGACAAAATCGGTAAACTGATCAGTCATATCGGTTCAGCATTTGACCCTTTGGTTCTTGTGTCTTTTCAATTTCCAGCCGTATAATATCTACGCTCATCTGGCTTTAATATGTCCTGAGTTTGCGTGCGTGACTTCCAATATCCTACTGTCAGTTATACCGCTGCTTCGTTCTATTCATTATTTGAAAAGAAATTATATATATATATAATATTAATGCAATATATTTCCTTTTCCTTTGCCACTTGGCATTCTATATTTTTCCCATGAACGAAAGCTTTCATTACCTCCTTCATCACCCTTGGCTGCAACCTTTCCAGCCAACCATTCATCACCGAGCTCCGCCAGCAACCGAGCAAAACACCCACATGCCTCATCCCGCTTCCTCCTAATGCCACACTTAAGCAACCCATCCTCCAACAGCCCATTCTCCCATCAGCCAAACACTGCTCCTCACCTCCATGACCGAGCATGACACCTCTCCACGGTAACCACCGCCCAAGCAGCCAATTCTCCTCAAGCTCGCCACTTGCCAGTCCAAGATTCAAAACCGTCGCTTTCCCCTTGATGCCAAATGCCAGCTCGCTCGGAGCCTCCTCAAACCCCTACCCAGATCTCAAAACCCATTCTTATTCTTACCTAGGCCAAGCCACCTCTTGCGGTGCCTCCCTATCTGTAGCAGCTAGCTCATCTTCCCTCCTCTCTATGGCATAAGGGTATGCAAATTTATATATGTACTATTATATATTAGTTTTATATGCAAGTTTATATATTAGCTAGTTAATTTATATATATAAGTATGTATATGTATATGTTTCGAATGTTGTTTTGCGCCAGTAAGTTACATATGTTAGATTTTATAAAGTAATAATGTTAGTTATATATTTGGGTTTTGAAAGATGTATGTGTATGTCAGTTTAGTTATATAAGTGATTGTTATATAGTTCATACAAATCATATTATATGTAAATTTTTATAAGTTATAATATGCCGTGTCTGCATATTTGGTTGGTGTATGCATATATATATATATATATATATATATATATATATATATTAAAATATAAGATTGTATAATATATTGTCTGTCGGGTCTGTTATGTTTTATATACCTGTTGCTTACTAAAATATTTTACTATATATATATATATGTATATTTTAAGTTGTATATTATAGTATATAGGAGCAATATATATATATATATATATATATATATTACAGTTTGTTATGTATGATATGTTTGTTGTATATATAAGTTCATAGCAGTTTTATGAATTCTGTTTTGAATCCATACATTTATATAGTGTAATTTTGTTTTGTCGTGCGAAAGGTAATGTATATATATTTTGTTATTAGAATATTATTTTAAGTGTTTGTAAATTATAGTTTACAGTATATTTACAACAGTGTGTTAAAGGGTAATATATATTATTTTGCTCTATTTATAAAGATATTTGTATATATGCTATAAAGTTACATGCATGTACTTGTGACAGCCTGTGCACCATTTTTGCTAGTCCTGTTCATTACTATATATATATATATAAGTAGATTGACCTTAAAATCTGGTTATATATAAAGTCATATAGTTATGTATACTAGTATACATTAGTTTGATTTTCAAATTTATAAATGAAGACTTTGTTATAGGTGTTTTAAATTTAAACAATGGTTTTATAATATAATATATATTTTTATACACACACATTTCAATATTTGTCTTAAGATTTAAATGTTGGTTTTATAAAATGATAAAAATAGTATATATATACTATTTCCATTTATATCAAGCTGATTTGATTTGTTTCATTGACTTCTATTTATCAGCTTTGTTCATCAAATTCGTGCCAATCTTGCTTTGCTTTGGAATTCGTAGCTTGTTCTATTGTCAAACTCCTCTAGCCTCGAAAGGTGATCAATCACTCACAATTAACGTTCTTATATTTATTAGATTTGATTTCATTTGAAACGAAAATTGAAATATGTTGTTTCTAGCTATTTAACTGCTATATATATATGTCATTATCTGTAACTGTTCACCTGTTACAACTGACATCATGATCTGTTATTTATATTTCATCTGTTATTGATGATATATGCCGTTTATCGATATGTTATATTGTTATCATCACTATTCCCACTATGCAAGTTCCATGTCAGTATGGAATTCCCTATGGGTTGAAATGATACATACCCGAACGATCTTGTAGAATAGGAAAAAATCATTATGGGTTGAAATGATAAACCCAAATGATTTTCATTTCATTGAATTTGAGATTGCGGGTTGAAAAGATATATACCCACAGATATTTAAATTACGGATTGAAATGATAAATATCTATATTACTTGACTGTAGGATAAAAAATTATATACAAACACTTTTGGTCTATATATATATATATATATATATATATATATATATATTAAAATGATTTCTAGGGTTGAAAGAAATATATATATATATATATGGTTTTATTTAAATATTGATTTTATTGTATATAAATGTTATTTTATATATTTTTTGAAATTTAGATTTCAAAAATTTTATGTTTTGAAATTTATTAACTATAAGTTAGTTTTGAAATTTATTAATTTTAAGATTTCACTTACAAATTTTACTATTTTAAAAATATATAAATTAAGTTTTAATGTAAAATAAGTTTAATAAAAAGATTTGATTTAATAAAGTTTGATTTAATTAGTATAATATGTTTTAAATATTATTTAAAATTATATTTTAAAATTAGATTTTACATAATTTGATAAATTAAGGTTGGAAAGATAAATTTAAATTGATATGAAACTTATTGAATTGAGATTTTAAAGATATGGTTTATAACTTGATTTAGATTTAAAGTGATTAAATGAATATTTCAAGTTCACATAAATTGAAGGGAATATTCAGTTATTTTTAATTTAAGGTTTTATTTAAATGATATCGCATTGATTAAGTAAATATTTCAAAACTAAATAATAGTAAAGTTGAATTTGAAATATAAATGAATTTATCAAAATTGAGTTATTATAAATGTTTGAATATTTAAAGCTTTGAAATCTATCGAAATTGAAATGGTTTGATTTGTTGTTTAAATCTATATTTAAAATCGATATAAAACAGTTTATTGAGATATTGAATTAAAATGAAATTTATGAATTAAGATTTAATTTAATTGAATTTTTTAATTCGAATTATTTGATTCGATTTGTGAACCAGAGGAAACTATTTTACGATCCTAAATAATATATATAAATATTTTACTTTATAAATTATTTTAATGCAAAATTATTTTAATATAAACTATTTTTAATATAAACTATTGTAACGTCCCACCTTTTTGCAGGCTTTAAACCGACGATGAACCACACATGCCATACTTAAAGCATACAGAAGGGCGGATTGTTATGAGGTAAATAAGAAAAAGTAGAGAGAAAAATAAACAAATAAAATATTGCAGCGGAACGATAAAATATAATAATCAAATATACAGTTCATGAAGCTGTTTTACAAAATATTCGATTATACTTATATAATACATATCATAGTTACACATACCGAAGAAAAATCAATAACAACGCAGCGGAACAGTGAGAATATAGTGGAATACCATAATAACTAAGAATAATAAATCTTCATCTTCGTCCACCAGAATACGGTCTTCAAGTCTTGAAATGTTGAGGCTGACCCGAGCGAATTGAAAAGACAAAACACTTGAGTCAGAACTAAAAGGTCTTATGTAAGTTTAATCAACAATAACAATATGAGTGGAACGACGTCAGAGATGTTTACGGGATTTTACATCTCCTATCCAATGTCTAACGTGAGTGCAGTAACTCAAGAGATGCCCGGGATTCACATCTCCGAAGGATCCGTTAAACTATTTACTTTGTAGTAATATTTCGCTATTATTATAATGTCTATTAGTAAAATAAACTTACTTTTAAATAGCATTAAGGCTTTACATTTTCCACCTTAACATGTAATAGTCCCAGTAGTCCATCCAGTATCAGCACATCTCCAGATCAGGAGACTACCCTAAATAATCCACGGGCTACGGGAGAAAACCAAACTCGTACAAGGCGCGATATGGTAGGTGACACGGCACAACTAGGCAATGCTAGGGTAGATAAACCAATTACGCTTCCGAGCCGGTGGTAACGCGTAGTAGCTACTACCGCCCGCCTCGAGCCATACCCCCAAATAAAAGATCAAAAGTGGCCACCGAATCAATCCAAAGTCAGAGTATAATATCGAAGGGATGTGTCTGATAAAAGGTGCTACCTTCTTAGCCCGTCAATCGCTCCTGTTTTAGCCACCTTATGCCAACTCACGGGAGTCAGGTCCACGTATTTACCTCAGAGGAAACGCCATCACCATCCTACTTCATTCTGGAATCTCCATCGCATACACGGTTGTTAAAGTGGTTTTCGGAGCTGGCAGAGAGTATGACAACTTCCGATCCAGGTCTCTTCAACACCAAACGTTATTATAACACCACGGTCATTTCAAAATAATTTATACTTCAAAACCAGGATACAATATTCATTTCAAAACCGTATAAATACGATATCATTTCCGTTTCAAAACCGAACCAATACGATATCATTTTAAAAAATCATAGTATTTCAAAGTTATAAAATTTCGAATCCAAGGACTTAAAACTATAACATTTCCAAAACGTAATACTTTGAAATTAATAATTTTGAAACATAAATTCCACCATTTCATGGATTAAATATTAAAATATTTTATAAAACAAACTAGCTTCTTAAATTTCGCAAATCAATTCCAAAACAACTCGAATTTCTAAATTTTACATTTAATATATTTCAAAGCTTAAATATTCAATATTTCAAAACTAAATTTTATAATTCATATATTTACCAATTTCACTTTTACTATTATTTAGTGTTGAAATATTTTCTTACTAAATCTAATATCCTTTAAATAAATCTTCAAACTTCAATAACTGAATATTCCTCAATTTATTCATTTAAACACCTTAAACCCGGATTAAGTTATAAAACCATATTCTTTTAAAATCTCAATTTCAATAAGTTCCAAATGGATTCTTATTAAATATAATCCTTAATTAGATAAAATCTCAAATCAATTTCAAATTATGTTCTCAACCTAGATTTATAAAAATCAATATAAACTCTATATTAAAATATAATTGAAGTAAATACTTATCCATATAATGTTTTAATAAAATCAAACTTATTATTAAATTTATTTTATACTTCAAACATATTTTATTCATAGCTTAAACCAAGAATTTAACTATATATAAAAGAACATTAATAAAATATCCAAATCAATATCTCATAAAATCATATATTTCTTTTCAAAACCATTGCAATCATTTCAAAATATTTTTTATATGGACCGCGGTGTCTGTATATAATTTTCTATTCTATGGTCAAGTGATACGGATATTTATCATTTCGATCCATAATTTAAAATAAAAATACGGTTATATATCATTCCAAACCGCAATCCCGAATGAAATAAAAATGGATAACAACTTGCAGTTTACAACGATATAAATAAAACATCCATTCATTCAATATCAATCATCAACCATTTATCATAATCATCATCCAATTCAACAATAACATCAATATAGAACAGAAAATAAATAACAAGTAATTACTGGCAGTTTATATTCAATGATAAATTAATTTAACTGGTAGTTTATTTGCAATAATAAATTGAATAAAAATTTAATTCAACAAATTCAATTTAACAGGAATGATGATAAAAATATATCAAATAGCAATAAATAAATTTCTAATCACATCAAAAATTTATTTAACAAACATAGGAAATTTTAGAAGTTGTGAGTGGGTTAAAACACTCACCTTTTGAAATTAAATTGAATTTAAATCCAATTTAATCCCAAAATTTGAACAGCTTCAGAATTCGTCCAAACCAAAGCCAAAGTGTCAAGAATTCCAATACGAACCTAGCAGAGAAAATCGCGCATGAAACGGACCTTGTACGTAAAAGTTATGCACATTAGAAGATTTCAAAATTAAATTTAAAATAAAATAAACAAAACAAAAAAAATACATAGTTCTCCCCTCCCACATGGCCACGTCATCACAGAATCTTGCGTGTTCCAGAACACAAACTAGTTAAGCCATCCCCCTTTGACCGAGAAATCAAGCCGCCTCCGTCCACGATAGCTGACGCCGACCACACCCTTGCACTCGTCCTGCCCCACCGCACCTCCCTGCATCATCGCGACCATCCCTAGGCAACATCGTCGCCGCTGCTTTTTAGGTTTGACGAAACCCTAATTCGTGAATTCTCAATGCCACTGCCACCAATGAGGCTGCGAGCACCACTAAATGACTTCCCTCGACGAGTTCTACAATACCCTGATTTTGATTTCATCGATTGAAGCCAAAATCAGAAAGCCCCAATTTAGCCAAGGGTTTCTAAATTTATGAACTTTGATCGAGATTTGCCATTGATTCGAGCATCAATTCCAAAAAAAACACTATACGCAGATTCGTATTGTCGAGATATACCATATATAATTTTTATGAATTTTTTTGAGGAGTTAGAATTTTCAATTTGATTTTTGAATTGCAATTTGATTTGGAATTGTCCGCCATTGAAATAAGGAGGTGAGAAGGAATTGCACGTACAAACAAATGAGGAATAGAGTTAGGCTAGGGTTTATAACTGGGTATATATAGACAAAGCTGAAATAGAATGGATTGGATCGATTGGAAATACGCGTTGACCGACAAAATGGCCCGAAAATCCCGTTCTGACTCCGGAACGAAATTGGGTCAACCCATACATCAAAATAGATGTTTTTAAATATTTTAAATGCGATGGAATAGGTTTCAAGTCCAAATTCCATCGTACGAAGAATTTATGCTAAAATCAAAATTTTCCAAATTGATTTCAATTTCATTGATTTCAATTGATTTCAATTTCATTGATTTCAAGGCATTTCGAGTCAGTACGATCAAACGACAAGTCAGATCGCTACGAAACTTAAAATCCTACAATAATTATCTGTTACGGTTCCAATGAAACTGGTTTCGTCGAAATCCAAGTCAATGACCAAAATGGCTATTTTCACATTATTAAATAAATTAATAATTAATTAATTGAGTCAAATTTTCAATTTCAATTCTATAATTGACAATTCCTATCATTTTTAAATTTCTTAATCATTTACAATAATCTAAACAAATTTAAATGTCAATTTAGAGTTGACTAATTTATCCATTTCAGTATTAACCTCGATTTCATTAAATTCAGAAATTATAAATTTAATTTCCAATAATTCTATTAAATTTACCTTTCATTCTATTACTCAATTCATTATTATCAAACGGATAAAATTATCCTTGGATACAAAGTCTATACATTAATATTCTAACATTCCACCTTTATTTTAATTAAGGTAATATTTAAATATTAAATTTCATTTATTCATCATTAAATCTAATTATTATAGTTCAAACCCCATTAGATTGATAAGACTTCATTTCCATTCTTTTAAATTCAACAAATTACCCTATTATGGATAGTGTTAACATTATTGAATCAATTATCATTTTATGGGAAGAATTAATATTGGCTTACTCTTATTACATTAATAATTTCCATTTTATTCATATTTCCAATTAATATTGTAATTAATTTCATTCACATACAAATAGATTAATTTATTATAGATTTCCTTCCATTTAATTAAAATTGATTCCTATGAATTGGTTTGATTTAATTGCCATCTTACTAGGTCCATTTTTACTTAATATACCTAATTACATTAGTTTCATCCAATTACACAAATATACGCCTATTTACATCTTAATTTGAATAAATATTACATTTCTAAATGTGTACTTCTATCCATTGTACACATTTATTAAGGGTTAAAACCAATTAATGCATTTACCTTAATTCCATTCTTATACCAATTTATTACTTTATCCATACATTGTGTTCCTATGAATTTTATACATACACGCTTTCCGTTATTATATTAATTGTCATTAAAGAAAAGTTCTTTATTAGTCACCAATGATCATACCAACTCATATCACACTAATCCTATTCAGTTCCCATTTATTACACAGATTCATATTAATAAATCAACATTTACATTTGTTACTTACATTAAACTTAAACCATGTTATACCATTTTACATTATTTCATTTATTGCAATTTCATTCAATTTATACAAATTCAGCTTTAGTTAACTTTGTTGTTACATTTCATCCTAGTTATTGTTTCATTATTCATATTTGTTTCAATATTATTCCATTTATAAATTTTAATGTTTGCAATAGTTTTTTTTATATTCCATTTATAACTAAGTCATAACATTTAAATTATTTTATTAAATTGGCATGTTCATTCAAGTTCATTAATTATTAACTTGCATTAACCTATTTCCTTAATTTACATTCAATTACTGTTTATTATTATTAATTCACTAATGAATTCACTATTTACCTTGGTTTTCTTATACTCAATTTTTAGCCTAGTATAACAATTTACATCACTTCAATTATTCGTAGTTTCATTTCAATTGTTAATACTTAGCTTTAATTTCCAGGGTTGCATTTCACTTTACCGTTCATTTCATTGTTAAATTACAAAAATTTTATCTCTTCACTATTAACTTACCAAAATCTTATTTAATTAATGAATTTTAATTATAAAAAATTACGGATCATTACATTCTCCCCCACTCAAAACTTTTCATCCCCGAAAAGGAAAAGAATGGAAAAAGAGGAACTTATAAATCAATATATATTATTCCAAACATTATATTCCTAGCCATAAATTTATAAACAATTTATAAAATATATAGATTTATAAACAATTAAATCTTTTTATATTCAATTTAATAAAGTTTGGAAAACATTTTCAAAGATTTTCAAAGTCCAAAATTTATGGAAAATTTCGGCAGAGTCTTCTTTGTACGGAGAGGCTCGGGAGAAATATAATATCGAATATAACAATATATAACATATATTTTCCAAAATAATATATCCCAATACGGAAAAAATAATATAATAGCGCTATAAAACCGTAATCTAAGAATGTACCAATTTGTCAGGAAAATAACGCTTAATTATGAAACCAAAAGCAGTAGCAATTGCTTCCATAACCTGTATTTCACTTATATAATCCAAAAACTGTTAATAATTATATCAAATGAAATATTTAAAGTTGTTTCAAACAATTCAATATAAAACAACAATCATTGCAACCACAGCATACACCTCAAATACAAATCAACCATTCAAGAATCCATTCACATCAAACAAAACAAATAGTTATTCGGGTTTAAAACTTTAAATTGTACGAAATGAAAAATAAACTACTTGGTGTGATATCCTAGAATTTTTGACAATATCTATTTAATAATCTGTATTAAAAATTAAATTGATTTGATAATTTTTTTTAATAAAATTTGAATTAATTTAAAAATCTTCTTTAATAAATATTTAATTGGTAGATTTTATCTTTTAAAGCCAATAAATTGGTTTCTATTTATAATATTAATATATGGTTTGTATTGTAAATAGATTAGCTTTGTTTTAAATTTAATAAATAAAGCATATTTTCTAATTCTAATATTTTTAGTAATTTGAAAATTTGTTTTTATTTAATATAAAGCTTTTCAAAGTTATTAAATAAATAAATATATGATTTTAAATTGTTAAGATAGATGTTTAAATGTTTAAAATGATTTTGGCTTAAGTTTAAATTTAAATTAATTAACAAAATGGTTTGTTTTAAAATATAGCTTAATAAAATATGTAATTTATTAATATAGAAATAATTTCTTTTATAATTATTTTAAAGTGATAATGAGTTATTTCTAAAAACATATTAATAATGTATTGTTTTTACAAATAGATTTTGAATAAAAATAGAATTGTTATTTCAAATTGAATTTTAGAATTTGATTTGAATTAAATATAAAGTTTTGAAATCCAAAGTATAGATTTTTAAATTGTTTTGTATTTCTAAATATATGCATAAGCTTTTATTTATAAGTATAATTGGTTTTTATTTCTTTTAAAAAAATTTCTATACATATAAAATACTAATTAACTAATTAATTAGGCATAACTTGTATATTAACATTTAAATTAAATACAAATTACTTTAAAAAGACATGTGTTGTTTTCCTAAGCATCATATAACAAGTGTTTAGTGTTAAACATTCCAATTTGACAAATGCTAAGATAATTTACAAGTGTTCTTATTTATTTTCATTTTCTTTTATTATATTAAATCACAAAATTCACTTATATAAATACATTTGCCTCTCACCTTTCTTCTTTTTTTCTACCTTCATAATTCAAAGTTAAGAAAACAAATCTGAAAACATACAAACCATTTTCAGATTCAAAATCAAACCAGAAATCAATTCTTTGCAAATTATTTTCAAAACAAAATCTGTAGTCAACTAAATCAGTAATCATCTTCAAATCCTCAGTTCAAAAATGAAAATCATTACCCTGTAACATTTTCCAGATCCTCTGATCAAATAAGCAAAAGTATTCCAGTTTTTCAAAACAAATCTTGAATTATCTTCTACATGCAAACCTACAATTTCAAATCTGTTTTAAAGCCTGTATCTTCAAATTCATGCACCTGCATTTTCAAAGCAACTTCATTTTCAAGCACACAAGTTTTTAAAGAAGCATTTCAGTTTTTAAAGAGTTCAAGTATCAAGAAGGCTGTTTTCAAATCTGGAAACCAGTTTTCAAGCGTTTTCAAAAATTGGTGCTCTGTCTTCTATTTTCAAGTGAGTAACTTTTAAAAAATTTAAAATATAGTTTGGTTGCATGCTAGTATGGTTGAATATAAATAAGTATTGCATGTGTATATAGGTAAAAATCTAATGTGAATATTTGATTGTGTGCATACTGTATACATATATTGTGCTCTGTCTTGTTTTCCAAGCTAAATTTTTATTTAAAAATCCTTATCACATGATCTAGTGTTTGATAGGATCTGATTATCAAACAAATGTTGCTTGATTTAAACTAGATTTATGTTTAAAAATTTAAAATTAGACAAAATAAGGCTTGTTGTCTCTGGAAGTATTTAAAACATCAATGCATGTTGATATAAATCAAAATTCAAACTGTATAATTTATAAATTCAATATTATAGATTGAATACATCAACTAAAACATGATTTTTAAATTAAGAATCATAGCATAAAATTTAGGGATGAATGTACAGTTCTTGTTTGAACTGAAAATGAACTTTTCGGGTTTTCTGGTAATTTATGTATATGGAGGGGATGGGTTTCTTCCTGATGACGGAGGGGTGATCAGAGACGCTCGGAAAATATTTGATGGTGATGAAAATCATCGGGGAAGTTGCACCAGTGGGATTTCTTTTAGAACCCTAGTTTTAGTTAGGCTTAGGAAATCGATCATCTCAGGTTCTATAGTGGATCGAGTGCAATGGGGCTTTGGGTGATGGAAGTAGGCGTGTTGACGAGGACGTGGCCAGAGTTCTAGTACTTCTGGTGGTCGGAGGGTCGAAGGCGAAGCGTTGCCGGGTTTTGGGTTTGTGTAGTTCTGTTGTTCCAGGTTTAGATGTGTCATCTCGAATGCGATTTCGAGGTTAAGTGTTCGATCTAATGATCGAGTTAGGGTGATTGAGTGATTTTGGATGTGGAAAGATCATCGCGGATGATCGGAGATGACATGTAGCAACGTGCATGTGCACAGTGCACTGTTGTCAGATGAGTTGCTTGGGTTCTGATTTGTATTCGACTTAATGGTGTAGACTCGAAGGAGATAGATAGGTTGCTCGGAGTAAAGTGTGTTTGGGCTCGAAGTCATAAGGATAGTGCCTCAGGTTAATTATTTGTAGTAGGTTTTAACAGAAACCTGTTGTTCTGTTTTTAAATCTTAAAATAAATTAAAAGCTCGGTTTAAATGAAAAGTAAAGTTTTAAATCTAGTTTTTCAATCTGGAGTTTAAGTTTAAATCTCAGTTTTCAAATAAGGTAAAGTTTTTAAATTTGAATTGATTTAACTACTTTAAAAAGGGTTAAGTAGTTTGAGTTTTAAAATGAAGTTTAAAAAAAAATATGAGTAAGTTTTAAAGTGAAGTTTAATTCAAGAAATCAAAGATTTAAATATGTTTTTCAGTTTGAAATAAAAGAAGTTTTGAATTTGAAGATTTAAACAATTTTGTATGTTAAAGTGTATATTTAAAATTATTTGAATCTAAAAATGAATTTGGTTTAAACTCTTATAAACTTCTTTTATAAAACAAGCATTTCTTTACCATGTAATTTAAAAAGGTTTAAATTGTTTAAACTTTGTTTAAGTTAAATTGTATTCATTTTAAATCGCATATTTGAAATGAAATGTTAAAGTAAATTCAATAGTAAAATTGGTTTCAAATGTTTTTGTTAATGACAATTTAGTCATATTAAGAAATGTTTTAATCTTAAAATTAATAAGATTTAATGATTTGAAATTAATTAAATTAATGAGGTAATTAAGGAATAATTAGTTAATTTAATTAATTAATGATTAAGGATAAATAAATAATTGATTAAGGGTTAATCAATTTGTAATTAAAGATCATTAATTAAATAATTAAATATTATTAATTAATGATTAAAGATTTATTAATTAAGAAATTAAGTTATAATCAAGGTTAATTAATCAAATAATTAAGGAGTAATTAAGTTATAGTTAACACTTAAGTAATTAAATAATTATAAATTAATTAATGGATAACTAAAGATAAATTAATTTGTAATTAACAATGGTTAATCTAAGCTAATTACTTAATGGAAGTAATTATAGAATGGTTAATGATGGTCATTAACTAGGATTATTTAAGTAATTAATTAATGTGATTAATTTTAATAATTAATTAGATTAATTAATTTAATGATAATCATTTGTGAATTCTTTAAGAATAATTATTTCATGAAAGTAATTAAGGAATTAAATACTTAATGTAATTAATTTAGTTTAATGTGATTATTTAAATTGATTAATTAAGTTTAATTAATTTAAACACTAGATTATTTGATAATAATTACTTAATGTAATTTTTGGAATGTAATTACTTAGTGAAATAATTAATGGTAATTACTCAATGTAATTAATAGAAGATGTTTTAAGAATGGAAGTAATTTGAGTATAATTACTTTGTAATTAATCAAGGGGTTAATTAAGAAATTAATTAAGGAGTAATTAATTTATTTAATGAAGTGATTAAGGTTAGTTAATTATTGAATGTGATTAATCAGGAATGATTAATAATTGTGGTTTAATTAAGATTAATTACTTATTATAATTAATTTAAATAAAGAAATTAATTAAAAATGTAATTAGGGATCATTAATTAATATAAGTAATGATGTAATTAAAGTTGATTAATTAAGATTAATTTATCAAAGATAAGTGATTAAAGGTAATTAATTAATGTAATTAATTAAGGATTAATGTAATTAATTATAGTTAATTAATTAATAAAGTAATTGAAGGTTAATTACCGTGTTGGTTAAGAATAATTAATTAATTAAAGATAATTACTTGAATGTAATTAAAGGATAATTGATCAAGGGTGATTAATTAAGGTAATTAATTAGAGGATGTTTAATTAATTAACTTGTAATTAACTAAATGGTTAAGTAAGCAAGATTTAAACTGATGAAGTAATTAATTTAATTTATTTTAAATTAATTATAAAATGAAGTAATTAATTTAACTCACTTTAAATTAACTAGAGATGGAAGTAATTAATTTAATTCATTTTAAATTAATTATAGATGATGTGATTAAGTGAATCCTTGCTTATGTATGAATGAATAATGCTGATTGCCTTCAATGGTTTGTGATCTCAGATATGAGATTAGTGATGTTGTGTGATATGAATGATTTGGTTGCATTGTGATCATAATATGGATTATCTGTTTATGATGATAGTATGGATTATCTATTTACAATGATAATGTGGATCATCTGTTTATAATGATAATATTGATTATCTATTGTGATTTGTGAATTATCTATCTATGTGTATATAGATAATATTGAATTGAATTGTTTTAACTTTAAAATAACTTGGATTTAAAAGACACGTTTTGGATTTCGATGAGATCGGGATCGGGTTTTCAGATTTGGACATCCGAAAACCACATCGATCGAATTTAACGATAGGTCGTGAATCTCAAGTGAAGATGAAGATTCAGAGTGCAAGGTTATCGTCGCTAACTCTGAGGGTGATTCCAAAATGAGTGTAATGAGATAATACATTCGGTTTCGTTCGAACCCGTAACAAAATTGTATGGATTGAACGCTTTTAGAACATCGTCAGGTGGACGATGAGCATTCTAAGAGATGTGTTCCTCAATGGTAATCGTAGCCTCAAGCCTCATCAACCGAGAATGGCTAAAACAGGGGAATTGCAGCAAGGCTAAGTGGGTCATGCCCAAGTCGGACGAGATTTTCCCCTATCTAGAGGCCCCTTTTTATTCGGCTGTGTGGGAAGTTGTGAGCTCCAACTACCGTGGTTGTCTTGTTCGGGACTGTCCAGTAAGGGATGGTTCCGGCCTTGTGTTGCAGGGGATTGGGAGTAATCCTCGGTACGTTGATCTAGGCCATGTACTGTGACGGGCGGTACCCCAGTAGCCCTGCCATTGTATGGAATCCAAAATCCAATAAGTGTCATCGGATTTGATTGTATTACCCACTTTATTGGCTAGTAGCTGGAATTTAATCATGAAACAATTTCGTCTATTTCATATTTATTTGGAAACCCTAGACCTATTATAATATCACTGGATTTCCTATCAAATGTTTTGGTTAGCGTAAGGTAAAAACTATTCCATGTTTATGTGTGGGAACTCTTACGTGATACCTTTCTTTTCAAAAGGTTTTTTTAAACTCTTGGGTACTCAAATTTTTACGAGTAGCCAAGTGATTAAGGTTAACTTTGACGAATTTTGGAGGAGCAATGGAGCAGGAGGCTTCTGCGTTATAGTTATATATATAGTGTTCCGCTGTGTTGGTTTCTTTGAGTAGTTTTCTTATATTGTATTGAGTTGTATAACTAGACAGATGTTTATAACTGTCTAATATGTGATGTGTAATCTGTGTAACTCTGATAATGGTTGTAAACTATGTAATATTTATGTTATTAATATAATTTATTCATTCTGCTGTTGAGATTCTGACGTTGTTTCTTCTTTCTCTTCTTTCCTTTCTCTTTTCTATCCCTTTTCTTTCTTCAAGCTGATGCGATTTTCTGTGGTGAGAAAGTCGGGTCGTCTCACTTAGTGCACCATTTACTCAACAGTCTTAGATGAAGCTAAATAGATTATTCATTCATCTAAACAAGTTTAAAGCGTCCTTGCCCAAACAATCATAAACCAAACAAACAACGATTTCAAACAACAGATTAAGTTTATTCTTATTAATTTCATTTCATTTTTTTTCTTTTCATTTATTACTTACAATTATTCATTTTCGTTTATTCAGGTCATGTAAGTTTCTTTTTATTGCTTTACATTTATTCATTTCTCAATTTCATTTATTTATTTAGTGCTTACCTATCTATTATATTTAATTATGGTTACATTTGAATTACAACTTAAGTTTATAACTCTATAACATCAATTCTTATTAATAAAAGCAATTTATTGAACACTTTCATTACATAAGTTTACTTGTATAATTTGCCATTACAACTCTTTAACATTTTAACTTTTAATATTTGGTGAGTTATACATATATGCTTTGAGAATGTAATTGAAAGTTATACAAGTTTTCTCATTTCTTTTAATTAATTCATTGTTCAATAATTTTATCTTTTGTCTTATAAGTTACAATTTTAATTTTCTGATAATTTCCTTTATAATGTAGCATTAAATCTCTTATTTGATTTAGAGGTTTCAATCATTAATTAAATTCCATTTCACTAAACTAATTGAAACTATTAATTAAGAGAAACTTAAGAACTAAATACCTGGCTTAAATTTGAAATCATTTTAAAATAATAGATAAATGTATATACTTACAACTTATATATCCGATTATATTTAAAACAATTCAAAATTTACATTTGTTTATCAAAATAAATCTGCAGTAAAAGTACTACAGTGGCCTTCCCACTTCGAAACTCGGAAATGAATGTCGATGATGCGTGCAGTCATCACCGAAATTATTTTCCAACGACAGAGATGGGAGAACATAACTTACTTTTTCCAAAATTTCTTTAAAGCAATTCTTTCAAATCACACCGAACTATTATATCAGAAAATACTTCTAAATAGTATTATTATTATATTCCAAAATTATTCAAATGAAATTTTAAAAACCCCGGAACTTACGTTCTAAATAACCAATTTTTATTTATTTTATTTTCAATCTCATTTCAAGTATTATTTATAATTTTCATTACTTAACAACCAATATATTGCAACTGAATATATATAGCATTTATAAAATTTATTTTATATATATAGAAAATATAATAGGAAAAATTATTTCATTCACCTATATTGTGTCGGTCTGTCCTATTAAGTATTTAGAAATCCCTATTGATGCCATAGCGTCTCATGCATCAACCAGAATTTATAAATACAAAACGGAAAAAATTAACACAATATTAAAGCCTTTTTATAAAACTAACAAATACGCTCTCTCATATATAAGCTCAGCGACTCATCATAGGGTATTACAACCCTATTAATAAAGAGTCAAACCCACAAAGCTAAGGTTTATCGCTAAACCAAAGCTCTGATACCAGATGCAACGTCCCCCCTTTTTGCAGGCTTTAAACGGATGATGAACCACACACGCCAGACTTAAAACATGCAAAAGGGCAGATTGTTATGGGGTAAATAAGAAAAAGCAGAGAAAGAAAAATAAACAAATAGAATCTTGCAACAGAACGATAAATATAATAATCAAATATACAGTTCATGAAGATGTTTTACAAAGTATTCGATTATACTTATATAATACATATCAGAGTTACACATACCAGAGAAAAATAAATAACAATGCAGCGGAACAGTGGGGATATAGTGGAATACCATAATAACTAATAATAATAAATCTTCGTCTTTGTCCTCCAGAATACGGTCTTCAAATCCTGAAATGCTCAGGCTGACCCGAGCAAATTGAAAAGACAAAACACTCGAGTCAGAACTAAAAGATCTCATGTAATTTAAATCAACAATAAACAATATGAGTGGAACGACGTCAGAGATGTTTACGGGATTTGAAATCTCTTATCTAGTGTCTAACGTGAGTGCAGTAACTTAAGAGATGCTCGGGATTCACATCTCCTAAGGATCCATTAAACTATTTAAAATGTAGTAATATTTCGCTATTATAATAATGTTTGTTAGTAAAAAAATGTACTTTTAAAGAGCATTATGGCTTTACATTTTCCACCTTAACACGTAATAGTCCCATTAGTCCATCCAGTATCATCGCATCTACAGATCGGGAGACTACCCTAAATACTCCACGGGCTATGGGAGAAAACAAACTCGTACAAGGCACGATAGGGTAGGTGACACGGCGCAACTAGGCAATGCTAGGGTAGATATACTAATTACGCTTCCGGGCCGGTGGTAACGCGTAGCAGCTACTACCGCCCACCTCGAGCCACACCCCCAAATCAAAAATCAAAAGTGGCCATCGAATCAATCCAAAGTCAGAGTATAATATCGAAGGGATGTGTCTGATAAAAGGTGCTACCTTCTTGGGCCGTCAATCGCTCCTGTTTTAGCCACCTTATGCCAACCCACGAGAGTCGGGTCCACGTATTTACCTTAAAGGAAACGCCGCCACCATCCTACTTCATTCTAGAATCTTAACAGCGTACAGGGTTGTTAAAGTGGTTTTCAGAGTCGGCAGAGAGTATAACAACTTCTGATCCCGGTCTCTTCAACAACCAAACGTTATTATAAAACCGCGGTCATTTCAAAATAATTTATACTTCAAAATTAGGATATAATATTCATTTCAAAACCATATAAATACGATATCATTTCTATTTCGAAAACGAACCAATACGATATCATTTTAAAAATCATAGTATTTCAAAGTTATAAAATTTCGAATCCAAAAACTTAAAACTATAACATTTCCAAAACGTAATACTTTGAAATTAATAACTTTGAAACATAACTTCCACCCTTTCATGGATTAAATATTAAAATATTTTATAAAACAAACTAGCTTCTTAAATTTCAGAAATCAATTCCAAAACAAGTCGAATTTCTAAATTTTAAACTTAATATATATCAAAGCTTAAATATTCAATATATCAAAACTAAATTTTATAATTTATATTTACCAATTTCACTTTTACTATTATTTAGTTTTGAAATATTTTCTTACTAAATCAAATATCCTTTAAATAAAACTTCAAACTTCAATAACTGAATATTCCTCAATTTATTCTTTTAAATCACCTTAAACTCGGATTAAGTTATAAAACCATATTCTTTTAAAATCTCAATTTCAATAAGTTCCAAATGGATTCTTATTAAATATAATCCTTATTTAGATAAAATCTCAAATCAATTTCAAACTATCTTCTCAACCTTGATTTTTAAAAATCAATATAAACTCTATATTAAAATATAATTTAAGTTAATACTTATACATATTATGTTTTGATAAATCAAACTTATTACTTAACTTATTTTATAATTTAAACAAATTTTACTCATAGCTTAAACCAAGAATTTAACTATATATAAAAGAACATTTATAAAATATCCAAATCAATATCTCATAAAATCATATATTTCTTTTCATAACCGTAGAAATCATTTCAAAATATTTTATATATAGACCACGGTGTCTGTATATAATTTTCTATCCTATGGTCAAGTGATACAGATATTTATCAATTTAATCCGTAATTTAAAATAAAAATACTGTTATATATCATTTCAAACCGCAATCCCGAATGAAATAAAAATGGATAACAACTTGCAGTTTATAACAATATAAATAAAACATCCATTCATCTAATATCAATCGTCAACCATTTATCACAAACATCATCCAATTCAATAATAACATCAATATAAAACAGAAAATAAATAACAAGTAGTTACTGGCAGTTTACATTTAATAATAAATTAATTTAACTAGCAGTTTATTTGCAATAATAAATTGAATAACAATTTAATTCAACAAATTCAATTTAATAGGAATGATGATAAAAATATACCAAACAACAATAAATAAATTTCTAATCAAAAATTAATTTAACAAACATAAGAAATTTTAGAACTTGTGAGTGGGTTAAAACACTCACCTTTTGAATTTAAATTGAATTTAAATCCAATTTAAACCCAAAATTTGAATAGCCTTAGAATTCGTCCAAACTAGGTCCAAAGTGTCCGGAATTCCAATACGAACCTAGCGGAGAAAACCACGCATGAAATGGACCTCGTACGTGAAAGTTATACATATTAGAAGATTTCAAAATCAAATTTAAAATAAAATAAATAAAACAAAAAATACGTCGTTCTCCCCTCCCACATGGCCATGTCATCACAGAAAGTTGCATGTTCCATAACCCAAACTCGTTCCGCCGTCCCCCTTTGACTGAGAAATAAGGCCGCCTCCGTCCACAATAGCTGACGCCGACCACACCCTTGCACTCGCCACGCCCCACCGCCCCTCCCTGCATTATCGCGGCCATCCCTAGGCGAAGCCACCGCTGCTGCTTTTAAGGTTTGATGAAACCCTAATTCGTGAATTCCCGAAGCCACAGCGGCTGCGACCACCACCAAACAAATTCCCTTGATGAGTTCTACAATACCAAGATTTTGATTTCGTCGATTGAAGCCAAAATCAGAAAGCCGCAATTTAGCTTAGGTTTTCGAAATTTATGAACTTTGACCGAGATTTGCTGTTGATTCGAGCATCAATTCCAAAAACAAACACTAGACTCAGATTCATATTGTCGAGATATACGATATATAATTTTTCTGAATTTTTTTGAGGAGTTTGAATTTTCAATTTGATTTTTGATTTGCAATTTGATTTGGAATTATCCGCCATTGAAATAAAGAGGTGAGAAGGAATTGTACGTACAGACAAATGAGGAATAGAGGTAGGTTAGGATTTATAACAAGGTATTTATAGGCAAAGCTAAAATAGAATGGATCGGATCGATTGGATATATGCGTTGACCGACAAAATGGCCCGAAAAGCCCGTACTAACTCCAGAACGAAATTGGGTCACCTATATTTATCAAAATAGTTGTTTTTAAATATTTTAAACGCGATGGAACAGGTTTGAAGTCCGAATTCCATTGTATGAAGAAGTTATGCTAAAATTTAATTTTCCAAACTGATTTCAATTGATTTCAATTTCATTGATTTCAAGGCGTTTCGAGTCCATACGATCAAACGACAAGTCCAATCGCTACGAAACTTGAAATCCTACAATAATTCACCGTTACCGATCCGATGAAACTGGTTTCGTCGAAATCCGAGTCAGTGGCCAAAATGGTTATTTTCACATTAATTAAATAAATTAATAATTAATTAATTAAGTCAAATTTTCAATTTCAATTTTGTAATTGACAATTCCTATCATTTTTAAATTTCTTAATTATTTACAATGATTTAAACAAATTTAAATGTCAATTTAGAGTTGATTAATTTATCCATTTCAGTATTAACCTCGATTTCATTAAATTCAGAAATTATAAATTTAATTTCCAATAGTTCTATTAAATTTACCTTTCATTCTATTATTCAATTCATTATTATCAAATGGATGAAATTATCCTTGGATTCAAATTCTATACGTTAATATTCTGACATTCCATCTTTATTTTAATTAACGTAATATTTGAATATTAAATTTCATTTATTCGCCATTAAATCCAATTATTATAGTTTAAATCCCATTAGATTGATAAGACTACATTTCCATTCTTTTAAATTCAACAAATTGCCCTATTATGGATAGTATTAACATTGTTGAATCAATTACCATTTTATGGGAAGAATTATTATTGGCTTACTCTTATTACATTAATAATTACCATTTTATTATAGTAATTAATTTCATTCACTTACAAATAAATTCATTTATTATTGATTTCCTTCTAATTAATTAAAATTGATTCCTATGAATTGGTTTGATTTAATTGCCATCTTACTAGGTCCATTTTTACTTAATATACCTAATTACATTAGTTTTATCTCATTACACAAATATATGCCTATTTACATCTTAATTTGAATAAATATTACATTTCGAGATGTGTACTTCTATCCATTGTACGCATTTATTAAGGGTTAAAACCAGTTAACGCATTTACCTTAATTCCATTCTTATACCAATTTATTACTTAATCCATACATTACATTTCTATGAAATTTGTACGTACACACTTTCCGTTATTATATTAATTGTCATTAAAGAAACGTTCTTTATTAGTCACCAATGATTATACCAACTCATATCACACTAATCCTATTCAATTCCCATTTATTACACGGATTCATATTAATAAATCAACATTTACATTTGTTACTTACATTCAACTTATAACCAAGTTATACCATTTTACATTATTTCATTTATCGCAATTTCATTCAATTTATACAAATTCAGCTTTAATTAACTTCGTTGTTACATTTCATCCTAGTTATTATTTCATTATTCATTTACAAATTTTATTTGTTTCAATATTATTCCATTTATAAATTTTAATGTTTGCGTTAGTTTTTTTTATATTCCATTTATGACTAAGTCATAACATTTAAATTATTTTATTAAATTGGCATGTTCATTCAAGTTCATTATTAATAACTTGCATTAACCTATTTCCTTAATTTACATTCAATTACTGTTTATTTTTATTAATTCATTAATTAATTCACTATTTACCTCTGTTTTCTTATACTCAATTTTTAGCCAAGTATAACAATTTACATCACTTCAATTAATCGTAGTTTCATTTCAATTGTTAATACTTAGCTTTAATTTCCAGTGTTGAATTTCATTTTACCATTCATTTCATTGTTAAATTATAAAAATTTTATCTCTTTACTATTAACTTACCAAAATCTTTTTAAATTAACGAATTTTAATTATCGAAAATTACGGGTCGTTGCAACTATTTTTAATATAAAACTATTTTTAATATAAAACTATTTTAATATAAAACTATTTTTAATACACTAATTACTTTAATATAAACTATTTAATTTGTAACTATTTTATATACAAATTATTTTATCGTATTAACTATTTTATTTATAACTAATTTAATATATATACTATTGTTAATATCTAGACTGTTTAAGAGGAAAGTGTTATGGATTTCAAAGTATTATGGTTTTAAAAGTAATATTTTCCAAGTGTTATAATTTCAACGTTTTATAATTTCAAAAGAGTTATAATTTTGGAATGTGTTAAAATTTTGGAAATGAATATTATATTGAGTGAGAAATGATATCGTATTGATGTGGTTTCGAAATGGATATGTTATTTTTGTTTTAAAGTATGATATTTTGAAATGACCAATGTGTTATAATAATGATTGGTTGTTAAAAAGACCGAGATCGATTATTTTCATACTCTCTGCCAATACCGAAAACCACTTTACAACTATGTGCGTGGTGGAGATTCCAGAATGAACTAGGATGGTAGCGACGATTCTATATGAGGTATATACGTGGACCTGACTCCCGCGAGTCAACTTAAGGTGGCTAAAATATGAGCAATTAACGGGCCAAGTAAGGTAGCTCCTCCGATCGGATACACTTCTTCGATACCATTCTATTACTTTGTGATTGAGTAGGTGCACCCTTGGATTTTGAGGAGTGTGGATAGACGTGGGCGGTAGCTGCGGCTATGCGTTACCACAAGCCCAGTGGTTTAATTGGTATATCTACCATGGCATTGCCTAGTTGTGCCGTGTCACCTACCTTATGGAAACCACTACGAGTTTATTTTTTTCCATACCTATGGAGTGCCCTTTGATGACACCCAGTACGAGGGAGATTACGGAACTATATAGACTATAGGGAATATATAAAATGTGTTAAGGGGGATATGGGTAACACCTTAACGCTATTTTGATAGTTTACTTTACTATAGACATATTATAATAGCGTATTGTACTACATAGTAGATAGTTCCACGGATCCTTATAGGATGGGTATCCCAAACATCCTTTGAGTTACTTGTATTTCAATTGATATTTCACTTTGAGTTGGATTTATTGATATATGTATGTCAATCCTGACTCGAGTGTTTGTGTTTTGCTTTATGCTCGGGTCAAACTGATTGTCACATCATTTAAGACGCACCTTTGGAGTTGGAGCTTCGCTTGGAGATCCATCTATCTATTCAGCTTGTAGTTATTCAGTTGACTCCAGTGATATATTTAGATCTCTTTTTATTTGATTATTGTATTGAGACTTCTATGTATTCGAGACTTCTGTTGTATCTTGTTTAACTCTGTTATGTATATATAGTAGCTCATGAACTACTATTCATTTGTTTCCACTGCTTATTGTTATATTACTCCGTGTTTGTGATTCTGTGATTGATTTATTTACTATATGCTGAGTTATTCCAAATATAAATTAACAATCTGATATATTGAGTCATTCAAGTCCTACATGTGTGGATGCGAATGGTTGAAAATATCAAGATGTTACATAATGCATTCATTATAATAATTAATTTGCAATTTATAACCAATTGTGGCATTTTTAGTCCTTTAGTTAATTCAAATTACATTTAAAGTATTTATCAATTACCTTAAAATAATACTATTACATTTCATTCCATTTACATTCTTATTATTAAACCAAAAAAAATTATTTCTTCCAACATTAAATCACAAAACTTTATTAAATTGACAAATTTTAATTATTGAAAATTATGGGTCATTACAGAATGGGTTATTGGTTTTGAAATCTTAAAACATCACTTTCGAAACCATTGGACGACCTCCTTCGAAAGTATAGAATACCTCCATTCAAAACTCTAAGTATACACCTTTCGAAGCCATATAAATCAATCCTTTCCTAATAAATGATACCTTTCGAATGCCTCAAAACCTTTCATGCTAATATTTAGGAAATGACTTCGAAACTATTGAAAGTACCCCTTTTGAAAGTATTGTGTTTACTCTTTAAAAAATCAATTGGGTCAAAAATAGTAACATACGAAAGTATCACTTTCAAAACCAAGTATAATATTGTTTTGGGGGAAAAGTTGATGGTGTCAGAACCATCTTGTTGAAAGCAACAACCTTTTTAAATTAAAACATCAAAGGATAGATTCGAAACCCCCTTTCGACTCCATTGCCTTCAAAACCCCCAACCCTTCGAAAGCATTCATGAAAAAGGCTTAGTTTTAAGTTAAAACAAAGAGAACCTTCTACAGCATAGATGGCTTCAATACAGTCAAAAGGAGAAAATTTGTGGCTGGGTTTTAACATGGTCGAAACCAACCCTTTCGAAAGCTCTTATTTAAGGAGAAAGGTAGCTCTTTGAAAGTTATTTATAAAGTCCCTTTCGAAAGCATGACTTTCTACTATGTCGAAAAATTAAGTAAAATAAGGCAGGATATAACTTTCGAAAAAAATACTAAGGTTTCGACTCTATAGGGTATCGACTCGGTCGAAAGCCCTTCAAAAACTTGGCATGCACTAATCATTTTAAAAGTGAACCTTGGTTTCGACCTTGAGGAAAGCATTGGTTTCGACGCCGTACCTTCCGCTACTTACCAATTCACTTTGTACCAATACCCTTAATACCATGGGCATTGGTTTCAACGGTGGGGGTTTCGACTGAGATGGAGCGGAGGTAAAGGAGCCGAAGGATACTTCCGAAAGAGACAGAATTTCCTTTTTCTGAAAACACTGATTTATAGCTAAATATAGCCAATACTTCATAACTAATCTTCCAGTTGTAACTCATTGATTGGCCACTTTAAAACTTTTCAAATGCTTTACCACTAAACCACAGCATTTACCAAATATAAATATAAATAAATATAAATGGTAAAGACTTTCCATTTATAAAATCCAGTATTTGTAGATAAGTCCTCTTGAAATAATTTATTTCCTTTAGTAAATCAATTGGGAAAAATCCCCAAAAATCACCAAAATTCAATTTTATCATGCAATCAAACATATTAAAATTTCAGACCCAATTTCTTCCTAAAATACTCAAAATAAATTTTAAACCCAAGTATATAATATTTTCCTTTAGAAATTCATAAGAAATTTTCTATAGCTTGGAAATTTCTGAAAATCAAAACTCTTCTCCAAAATCAATTATTATTTAACATAAAAAATTTCCATGGCATTATAAAATCATAAACCCTCGGTTTTACCCTAAAACGATGCTAATTGATATATAGTTGAATTAAAATAAATCAACCGTAATATAGCTCAAGCATATCATTATCCATAACATCATAAAGCGAATTTAATCACAAATCCAAATATATATATATATATATATATATATATATTCATAGATTGAAATAGAGATGGTATGAAATTTTTATTCACCTTAGATTTGACAAGGAAATTGAGATTTGTTGTTGCTTAATCCTTCCTAGCTTTGATCCATAGTTTAAGATTGTAATCTTCCTCTTTTCCTCCTTGTTAATGGCTGGCTCTTAAGGTTTTTGCGTTTATTTTTGTTTTGAGAAAATGAACGTGAATAGACAAAAATGAGAAGTGCATAGCCATGTAAAATAAAATGGATATTTACTAATATGCTCATGTGTAAACTAATTAACCTTTAAACAAATTTAAAGCCCATTTATTTAATTATTAAGAACGACCCTTTATGTGGTTTATTCAAATCTCAGTCTCCTTATCATCATTATTATATTTAATTAATCTAATTAATTTTCCCGAATAATGTTATCAAAAAATTAGGTATGTTACAATCCATCTAGTTATCTAAATAACTGATATCCGTCCGTCGAATTATTTTTCAAAGGTGTTGTATTTCTAATTGATCGTTAGGTCACTTGGTCGGTTTCCACTAATATAAGTCTAGGGCTATATTCAATCAGTTGATGGATGTATGTCTGATTCCACAAGACTAACAATCTTTGGTTATCTGGTTTAATCGTGAACTCAAGGGCTTTAGGTTAGATTCCAGCTTCTGTCGATTTCAAAAATTGAAATTTTAGGTCATATACATGCACGTTGACATGCATGTCCATGTCGTTGGCTCCTGGATGTCTTTGTACGTTCACAGGTCATCGCCAACTTTCTTTGCATTTTGTATGTTTATGATTTTTATAATTTTTACGATTATATTCATTTTCACGCACGTTCATGGCCAATCCCTCACTCTCTATTCTTACTTTTTTTTATTTTTTTCTCGTTTTTAAATGTTTTTAGGGATTGACATATGATTAGCCGACCCTTTTCTCTCTTTTCTTCATGCTCACAGGGGTCGGTATGTTCTATGCCAAACCCTTTAACTTTGCCTTGTCCCATGTATTCCATGATGATCCCCCTATATTGCTAGTCGTATCCTCTTCCATTGTTTTGCATTCTGAACCCCCCACCTTATATAAGCCATCATTCTTCTTTTCCAACTTCACTTACTTTATTTTCCTAATATCCTTCTTTGCACCAAACCCTCTTATTCTATCCTCACAACTGAACCCTCCTACCATTAGCTTGAAATCCTTCTGCAATCCAACCTATCCCACGAACTCTCTTCCTTTCACCTTCCACTTTGAATGTCTCCAAACACTCGCTTACACTCTAACCCATATGACTCACATAGGTAAGATTTTAATTTATACTCTTTGATTTTATGACGAGATAATGGATCTATGCCATCGGTGATCACGATGGCATTTGATGGAACGATGGAGTGGTGGCGGAGTAGCCTGGAGGAGGTGAGTTATGGAGTGTGATAGGGCTCGGTAGAATAAGTAAGGAGGAAGAAGAAGGGAGAGCATAGAAAGGATTGGTTGGGATGTGTTGTATGGCATGGATATACCGATTCCTTGTTTGATGATGTGGGAGAGGGATCGGTATGGAAGTTTAATGGGAAGATGGTTAAAACGGTGAAGTTAGAGGGGTCGATTGAGTGGACTTACGTGGGAGGACCCGTGTTGGAAGTTTGGTGGGCGATGGTGAAGTAGAGGGATTGGTATTATTTGTGGAAGAGAAGTAGGGGTCAGTAGTATTAGGGATCGGCAAACTTTGTTTAAGTCAAAGGATTGGTATCCTTTGTTTGAAGAGACCGATTGATCGTGATGCTCTAGGGTAGGGATCGACATATAGGGAGTGACATACATGTTCGTTGAACTTGAAACCTAATTCAAACTTGTTTGATAAATTACTACCAATACACCTCAAGGAACTTGAACATATGATGACGATGAACAACATGACTTGCATATTCATTATTGAACTTGAGACTGAAAAATCAATTTCCTGGAACATTCAACATGAACTAAAATTTAGCACGTGGACCTGAATAGAAGATCTCATGCTTTGATATGCCGATAGTCGATCCCAAAGCTTTCTCAACCGATCAATCTCTTCACCAGTTGAGATAGACAACGATGACGACCACATTGGTTGAAATCCAAAATCTCGTCATTTAATTTCACAATCTTATTTAAAGCTATCTATTTTGGTTATGCACTATACTACATGACACTAGATCACATTTAGCATGGGATGAACAGGTAAACTTTTCTAATCTTGATTATCTACTAATTATAATTAACATGGACTTCATACACTCAATGAATTTAGCTGCAATGGCTTCTAAACCAGCCTTGCAATATAGCAATCCTGAAGTAGAGTCGGGTTGTACGACCATATCTGGCAAGCTTTCCCCTGGTCATCAAGCTAAACAAATGGTTGTTTCTAGACCGTTAGCCAACCGTTTTTCTAATGTTCACATCCTCCTAGCAGAAGATATAAGTCCTGCACCTGATGTTGTAGAAGATGCTATATTTTGGATAAATCGACAGATTTTCAGTCCTCTAGAATAGGTGAGGTCACCCTTCCCTGGCTATGTCACAGACACGGAATTCCATTCGAAGAAGTCCAAGCTCCTTTGATAAATGATAGGGCTCACTTGTCCCCGAAGGGGTACACAACATGCAACAAATTTATTTGCTCGGCCAGATGCATGCCGCCCTTCAATTCTTTTATTTGGGAAATGTTAAGATATCTTTGAAAAGATCCCACTCAACTTCACCCAAATAGCTACGCCTTTCTTTATGGAACTTTTTTACTATTCATAATCATTCTGTTACGCCCACCGAATCCTGAGGACATAAGGTTCATTTATAACTTTAAACAAAAATCAGAAAGTCCTTCCTATGTCTTTCTCGAGCCTTCACCCAATTTCCAAGTCTTAAATGGTTCTTAGAAAAAAGTTAATCTTTTCAAACACGAATGGTTTTACGTTCGATGTCCACCTAGCTTCGCAAGGCGATGGTTGGAAGGATGTAAGTGTTATCTTCTCTTTATTCTCAACTTCTCTAGTCTAAGTCATGTTTTTGAATCAACTAACATCTTGATTATTTACAAGTTTTTGCCCATATCCAGAGGGCAACAGTTTTTTAAGAGTGACCTCCGTAATTTGTGCAATCCCTTTCAAAAAAACGAACATTGGAATTCTCGTAACGAATGAGCTATTGACTCTATTTGGGTTCTAGAAGAGGATCACACCATCGGGCTCCTTGGAAGTACTACATCACTGATAAATTTTGTAGAACAAATAGGAGATGTGTATAACCCTTTCGTGCACCCAATCAAAGGGACTCAGGATGACTTCGAAGAAGGCGAAATTAGGGGTGCCCTGATTAATGAACCTGGCAACACTGATGCAGGCCCAGGCAAGGGGCATGTGGTCAAACCGTAATAAGGTGCGCAACCCCAAATGCTAACTAAGTGAAGAAAGAAACTGGCACATAAGCTTTGCAGAAGATAAACTACTAAGGATCTAGAGTTTGTTATCCCAAATATTGACGAAGTGTCATCTTCCCAACACTTAGAAAGTTCAATGAAATAATTTTCAAATCAGCAAATCCCCGATGGCGTTTGACTTATGGCCTCCCTAACATTAATATCGAGGGGCTCCATTCTCCCACTAGGAGTGGTGATGGCATTCTTCCTACCAGCAAAGGAGAGAAAACACCTATATGCAAGCCTACAGCTACTGGTCCATCATAGGGGATAGTAGCACACTTGTAATCACATGCACTCCACCATATGCTCTTCATCAATCTTTTGTATAATGGTTACTTATAAATTATTGTTTGGTTTTTGGAGGTGCAATGTCCTAGTCTCAAGCTTTTGATCGCTTAAGGGGCTCTTCGAAGTAATATGGATTTAATCACGGCTTAGAATTAGGTAGGCGTAAGGAAAGAGATGACGGGCGAGAAAAAAGTCATCGCTTAACGGAACCTTCATCTTCCAGTCGTAAGTCCCAGTCTCAGTCATCCGACCAGGAAGGTCAACCCAATCATTCTATTTATGGTGGTGATTAGACTTATTTTCAAGGGCCTCAAGTTACCGTGCCACACAAGTAATATTATGGCTCTTTAGGCTCTAGTTGATCTTGCAACAGTTGGTCAAGCAAACATCCAATCGTCAGTTTCGATCCATCATTACCGACCGCTACTCCTAAAGTTTTCACAACAGAGAAATTGGATGAGCTTAAGGTTAATTTTCCAACAATTTGCTTCGATAGGCTCAAGTTCCTTCCCTCAATTCACAAAATCCCAAGGAATGTCAAAGCTATCTCTCTCGCATGCGTTTATGATGTTCTCATTTAGCATGAGTCGTTCCAACACTTAATAGAAAAAATCTCTAAAGTATCTATTGAGCGACAATATGAAATAGATCATCTCAAGCTAGAGATGATCTATGATTAAGATATAATTAAGAACTAAGATATTGAGATCTCGGAGTTGATGACAAAACTAACTAAGGCGAAAAAGAGTGCTAAGGAATCATCTGAGGCAGTGAGTCGTTTGGAAGTTGCCTATAAGAAGGAACTTGATGTTGCCCTCAATCGCAGCGGCGCACTTTCTTTGGAAATGGAGTTCTTGCAAAAGCAGAAAGATAACTTGACCCGCTTGGAGTTCTTGCAAAAGGAGAAAGATATCTTGACCCGTCGAGTTGAGGAGCTTCTTATGAAAAAAAGGAAAAGAAGGTCGGGGCTCAAGAAGAATCATAGATATTTTGCGAAGAGGCTGTTGAAGCCAAGAGTCTGAAAATCATACTTGACGAGAAACTTGCTAAAATAAAAGCCCTCAAAGAAGATGTGGGAGAGGCTGGTCGTAAGGAAATGATAGAAAAGATTGAAGCCTAGGTAGAGGATGCTAAAGTGTCCATTCCAAATGAAATCATGGGCATGTTTATCCCCTGTTCATTGAATATAATGATAAAGTCTTTGTCCATTGGACTCGAGCTTCCTTGGCGAAGGTTATCTTGAGTAGTTTATCGAGGATTGGGAGTATATTGTCGAGATGAAAAAGAGGGAGTTTGGCGATGCCGAATTTGATGAAAATAAATTAGTGCGAAAGATCCTTTGTAGAAACGATCCACTGACCCCGCCGCAGCGAGACATCGATATCTCGACATTCTAGTGCCTTCCGGTAAATGTAAATATATTGGTAAATCCTCAGAGTCTGATCCCAAAAGCCCGTTTTCTTTTCAAACGGCAAGAGCGTTAGTTTCTTTGGGACCAGGGAAAGATTTTGACTACGATCTAGACAAAACCGGTTACGAATCCACTGTTGCTAACCAAATTTATAGTCAACACTCCAAATAGTATTTAAAGAAGAACAGGGAAGCTAGGTTCAATACTGCCGAAAGGTTTATTTGACTATCCACTTATTCACCAGAAAGAATATTCAATTCTTGGGTAGTTTGTAGGAACTTTTGACCTTGTCGAAAGGTTTTATAACTTGTATGAAGTTGATTTCAACTTTGCTGAAAGGTATGTGTCAACTGAGTTTATGGACAACACTCTACAAATATAAGTAGATGTAGCTAATGCCATTGGTGAAAGGTAGGGCCTCTAAGAGGATCAGTAAGTACCCTATCGGTAACCTAGAATTACTCCAAGTAACGAGATTAGGTTGATCTATACCGAAGGGTTGGTGATCTATAAGATCTCCTACATATCTCTACTTGGGGTTGGACTTTGAACCTGATCTTTCAATGTGGTATGGGAGGTCTTGGTGTAGGATTAAGAGAATCCTTCTGGACTTTCTAAGTTAATGTCGAATGATCTTCGATTTAGTTGAACCCCCATAAGATTCCTATCACAAGCTATTTCCTTGGAATTTCCTTAGTTTTCCTTATATAAGAAATAGACCTGCATCCTGCTGAAAGGTTAGGTAAATGGCTATTTGGGGCCCAGAGGGCTGTTAAGGTTGTTGGGATATGACATGTTATGATTCTTGTTGGAAGGTTTGACTTACAGATTTCCTGATTTCAAAGATTTTATGGACATTGATTCCAAAATCTTCCTCTATGACCGAAAGGTTTTGGTTGCAAGCTAGAGGTCTCCAGAAGGATGTTAAGGTTATCTAAGACAGAATATCATTATCTCCGTTTGTTAAGGATCTTTCATAGGTGCTGCACCTGAAAATTGGAATTAAAACAACAAAAATTATTATAAACTATAAAGTAAACTTATGAGATTGAAGTCTTCCCTCTGATCAATGAATAAATTCCACTTTTTACTAAATTCCCAAATCACTAACCGATTAGGATTACAGAGCTATGATTTTAGAAGTTACAAGATTTAGAATGAGGAAAAATCACCTCGAACAGGGCCCCTTGGGTCTTATTTATAGATGTCGGTGGCCATGCTTTCGTCCCTGTGCCTTTGGCTGGACCGAAAGATTCCGTTCTTTTGCACAGTTGCTAATCTTCCGACTTCGTTGAAATGTTTTTTTTTGCATGTTATAGTTGATCTTTGAGAACTACCGAAGGATCCTTTCTTCCATTTGCTTTTAGAAACCTAATGCCCACTTTGGAAACTCTACCACATGTACGGTAGGTGAACCCTTCGATGGTACCAGAGGGTTTCCGGCTATTGTGAACACTTCGACTTTGTCGGAAGGTTTCTTTTTACATGGATGTTGCAAAGAGCTGGGAATTTCTTGAACATTGTTAGAGGGTTGCCTTATGTTCTATGCTGACTTATGAATGTCGCCTTCATCGTAGACCTTTCGACACTATCGAAAGGTGTTCAGTAGGTGTTTCGACTGGCCCAAAAGGCCTATTATGCTTTCGGAAAGGTTGTTATAGGGTTGCTTGTCCTTGTCTTGACTTCTTTACCTCCTTCGGAGGGCAAGAGCTTCTTGGATGCTATGGAATAATACCCTCTGTCTTCTGCAAAAGGTCACGAGCCGCTTCATATTGTTGAGTGCAACCCCTCGATCTCATCGGAAGGTCTGATCCATATTATTTACTTCTTCCCTTTATGTGAGATTTCCTGCCTTCATCGGAAGGTGAATTTTTGGAGTAATATTTTCCCACTCTTATGAAAGGGATGCCCTTGACTTTCCAAGTCATCCTCTCTAAGATCTATAGAATTTCCAGCTTCCTTTTTCTGTAAACGTAATTACCATGTACCAGTAAAAGAGTTCTTTTAAACAATTTGACCTCCCTCAAAACAAAGAGGTCATTATCTAAACCTGATTTAAAACCTTTTAGGCCATCTTTCCTATTCATTCATTTTCCAAGTAAAATTTAAGACTACATTCAGCATCTAGTTAATAATATAAACTGAGATCCACTTTAGTATTTTTTTTAGTAACCTTAAGTATCTATTTTTATCCTTTCGAAGGGAATTAAGGCCGTGGCAATGAATTTACCCCTTTTTAACCTTCAGATAGGACCGGAAGGTATTCCAACCTCAATTTTTTCTATTGTTGGAAGGTTTATATAGTTTAATGGTTAGTCCTTTCGGAAATAAGCTTTTTTTGAAGTCTAAGAGTCCTAGATCTTTCGATTCCTTTCTCGTATATCAAAACATCATATAACAAGGTAACTGTTTGTACCAAAATTGGACACAACACTCTTCGGGAGTCTTTTGAAGAGATAATAAATGAAGAATATGAATTAAAAATGAGGATTATCTAACAAAAACTCCAAAAAACAGTGAAGTAAAGACAAAGGCAAGCAATTTATAGTGGTTCGACACGTTGCCTACGTCCACTATGAAGTTTTAGCAATTTTATTGATTCTCTTTCAACGTTTACAAGAGATTACAGCAAGCAACAGCAGGATACAACTGAAAATTCGAAATCAACAGCTAGTATACGATGTAGGATGATGAAGATCTCGATTCGGCAGAGTCTGGGCGCTTGAGAGTCGAAAGATCCCTTTTCCGTTGGCTCTGGGGATCTATTTATAGGCGTAGGCTGCTGATATTTTGCTGAAAACTCAGGAGACCACTTCTGGCACGTGAGGGGGCCCACATGCCCGGTCTTAGGAAGTTTGGGCCAACTTTTGCACCGGTTCGAACTCCATTCGAACCGATCAAGAATTTATCCAATCGAGGTGAAATTTGGTGTGGACACTCTTCGACATGAATGCAAGCTTCTGTGAAAATTTCGTGGCATTTGGATCAGTGGATTGAGAGATATGATGGATTCGAGATGGGGTTTACTGCGTGGCTGTTTGGTTCGAAACCATCCATTCGAATCGATGGTTTCGAACCGATGGTGGCATGTGCCTTCGTGGTGACGTGGAGCGCAAACTTCGAACCGACCCGGTCTGCACTCCGAGTTGACCGCTTCGTCTCCATGTTTCTCGACGCGTTTGAACCGATGGATGACACGTCATCGTGGCTGGTTAACCCAGTGGATTGGAACGAAGCTTCACAGATGGGTTCGAAGAAGGCTCTCATGATGGGTTCGAACAAGGCTTTACAGATGGCTTCGAACAACCGATGCTTGATGGGTTCGAACTTGTGTTTCTCTGATGGATGCGCGCTTTGCAACCTCTCCATGGACATGAGGCCCACCGATGCGAACCAGATGGGTTCGAAGTTGATGGATTCGAACCAGGCACTCCGATGGGTTCAAAGTCCATCGATTCGAAGGTGATTGATTCGAATGGTACTTGACGATGGGTTCGAAGACACCTACCGTGATGGGTTCGAAACCAGTGCTTTCCCCTTCAAGTTGAATCGATCATAACTCGAGCGTATGAACTCGGATTGACTCGAAATTTGAGATGAAGGCTCCTACGGTCTTTCTTGTCTTGTCCTATCAATTGTAGTATAATTCGGACTCGGACAAAATTCAGTGATTATCCATAGCGAAACGAAGTATGGCCAATCTCTGATACGAACCACCCTTTGTTTTTGAACGATCTATTGGCATCACGGCTTTGCCAAAAAGCGGGATAACATTTTGCCCCCCAAAGTACGTCTTGTGGGAACATGACGTGCTTTAAATAGCTGCAATTTCTTTCTGAACAATTATTGCTCTCTTTTTTGTTGAGACTCGTACTCCATATTGCTATAACCTTGCGTTGACATGTTTGATTGCTGTATAATAGCGCTTAGCTGTTGGCTGTTGCACGTGTAACAATATAAGTACTCGATCCCTGTAAATGTTTAAAATCGAATGTTAGTTTGACATATATGCACATATGTTAGTTTGACCCTTGTTAATGTTGTGCGTCCACGGGTCGTTGTCAGCTTGGTTGGCCATTGAATTTCTTATCGATTCTCTCCTGAATCGATTTGGAAATTTAAGTTGAGACAATGCATGATGGCTGTTATGAAAAATCCCTTCGTATCGATCCTCTCCTGGACCAATATAGAAGGTCAAAGGAAACGACTTTGGGTTGTGTGAATGTGATACTTCGAACCGATGCGTTGGAGCATTGATGGGTTCGAAATCTACATTCGAACCGATGTGAGAGGATGGATCCGAGATATTAATTCGTATCGATAGGTTATGAAGGATATGAAACAGTCATTCGTATTGATTGGTTGTGATGGATACGAAATCCCTATTCGTAACGGTAGGTTGTGGATGGAGTTATGGGTTTGCTGTGTGAACAGGACTTTCGAACCGATGTGCCCAATGTTTGTTTCGTATCGATGCAGCTCGTCGCCCTATTGTGCGCTTCGTACCAATGAAATGCGGGGGTAACTTCGAACCGCTAGGGTCCTAGGCCGATGGGTTCGAAGGTTGACCTCGAATCGATACAATAATGGACCGGTTGTGACCGGTGGAGTTAACTGGGATACGAAATGGCCCGGTCACTTCCTAGGTCTCATATAAATAGCAGGGAGCCTCACTTTTTCACTTTTTACTTTTTTACTTTCTGCCTTGTGTTTTTTGTACTCTGCATCGTTTCAAAGCCTTAGAGAAGAAGGAACTTCATCACGTGTTCGAACCATTCAAGATCCAAGACTATAACTCCTCGAATCCATCACTTGAACAAGGTAATTAGCCTCGAATCCAAACGGCAAAGTTACTTCGAACCTATCTCTCCTTCATCGATTGCTTAGTCTCGAGATTGGCAAAATCAGATCTGGTTTGGGAAGGCTTCGAACCGATATGTGGATTCGAGTTCGAATCGATGATGGCGGCGTCACTCTTCGTTGGATTTCGCATCGATCTCTGGAATGACTTTATGAGGGTGACATAGTTCGCACCGATTGACCATCTTTGATGGTTCCATTCGAATCGATGGTTTCGAATCCCTCAACCATCGGTTCGAGGTTCTCAACTTTTCATCGACACGGAGGGCATCGATTCGAACGTGGCCGATGTTAAGTTGAGGGTTCCCCTATCGGTTCGAACCAGTTAACCAAGCATCGATTCGAAGTCATCCTTCATTGATCGATTCGAACTTGACACCTGACCATCGATTCGAAGCGCGCCTTTCTGCATCGATTCGAAGTGACGTTAGTATGGGTTCGAATGAGCTTCCTTTATTCGATTCGAACCCTCTATGATGGATACCAAAGTTTGACATTTTCTAAGAATAATTCCGGCAAGCTTCATCCTTGCATATTCGGACTTGATAGTCACGCTGTACACTTGACCACCTTTCAAAGCTCGTCGATGGAACCATAATAACTTCTACCCAAATCAAATTCCATCATACAAACGGTTCAGTAATGACGGTCAGCGATGACGGTCATCATAACTGGGGAAATTAGCTTTGTCGTTTGCATGTTTCCTTTAATCCTGTGACACTTATTCAAGTAATGCATGGCACTATACAACATACACTCATACACTTTGCACTGGGGAACGCACCGGTCCTTTGTCGTCTAACGATGGTTTCTCATGAGTTAGCTAGTCATGGAACCTTCAAGTTCACAACAGCAGGAGGTCCAAAGCACAGCTGCTCCGAGACTAGAGGTTCCAGATATTGAACCTAAGATCATTGGTCCGGCCCCGGACGAACTTCCCAATGCGTCTTTTATTGCCAATCTGTTGGATTCCATTCAATCCAATATTTCTGAAGATATGTTGGGGAGAATATGCTTGAGGCACGGCCTGTCACTGGATGACGTGTTATTGGCGGGGCCGAATGATAGACCACACAACCTACCGGAGGGATATACAGCATTTAATCGCCACGCGTGCGGGGCTGGGGCGCTTCCTCCGTTCAACGAGTACATAAGGGAAGTGCTGTCCTTTTTGAGGATCGCCCCATCTTAACTTCACCCGAACGGATATGCCTCCGTGAATAGTTTATTCATCGTCTTACCTTCACAGACCACCGATCCCGACAGAGATTAGATATCAATTTAATTTCAAAACTCGAGGCGATTACCCTTCCTTCACATTTCTGGAAGCAGTGAGGAATTGCCAGGTGGTCACTGGGTCCTGGACCAGATTGAGTTACTATAGGACGGAATGGTTCTATGTCAGGTGTCCTCCGGGGTTTGCCCTGCGATGGTTATTCAGACGTGAGTGTAGCTGAGTTATCAAGTAATTACTAAGGCAATTGCGGTTAAAGTGAAACTTATGTTTTTTTCTTTTTACAGCAACGATTCAGCGACCTGAGGGCGTACACTTTAAGGAGATGGTGCGAGTACTTCGAGAAGTCCCGAGTGGAGATAGGGATATCGAGTCGCTGTTGACCGATAGGAATCTTCGGACTTACGAGTTGATCGAACGGGGGCAGAGCATACTGTTCGAGGGGGCATTAAGGACCGTTTCGAAGAAGCGAGTCAAGCATAAGAAGCCCAAAGCTACTACAGCCGAGGAGGCTGATTCTGAAAGAACAAATACTGACGACGAGCCGTTATTTGGGCCTACAGATGTGGTTCAGGATGTTGAAGAGCAAAGAAAAGGCAAGGCAGTCGTCGCACGTCAACTAAGAAGGGGAGATGGAAATCGGTTGTCACGGCCCGATCCTCTCCCGGAGTTAGAATTTTTTAGATGTCTCCTCCACGAACTGAAAGTCTTTACGAAGGGCTTACCGATCTTCCAATCCCGGATGATGTGTCTTTTCAACATGATGCCGGGTTGGAGGAGTTCCATCATACTCTAGAATTGAGCGAGCCTTTTATTACTAGCTCAGCCGACACTTCTGGTTGGTCGGGGGGAATACATATTCACACACATTTCACGACACTACATAGCCCTGAGTCCTAGGTCATCGGTTTCGAGAAACCACTAACTTTATTCTCATTTCGCTTTGCAGATATTATGACTGGACGCGGCTCGATGTTAGGGAGCCTGCGACATGCTCACAAATATTCCTCATATTACGAGTCACAACGGAGAGAAAAAGATAGGGAATATGATCGCAGGTACTCCGGGTATTCTAGCCAAGAACGGAGAGATAGGGATTACAGACATCGGTCTCGATCGCGCACTACTCCTCCAAGAGCTCCTATACCACCTCCCGTTCATGTTTCTCGTCCTTCTGATTCCTCGCACTACCAGTCGGCCTCTCAATCTTCTAAGCATGAATCTCGCCATCCCAGATCTGAGGCAATGCCTCCAATAGTCGTGGAACAACCTCCTACTGAAATTTCAGGGGAAGGAGCAATCAGGCTTGCTCAACTGAAGAAGGACTTTCCAAATATTTGCTTTGATAACTACATTTTTCCTCTTCACTTGAAAAGAATCCCGCCGGAGGCCGAGCAGACGGCGCACGATTATGTGCATGACTTTTATGCCCAATACAGGGCGTGGTACAAGGCGGCCGAGAAAGCGTCGTCATTGGCCTTTGAGCGTGGGGCCACCATCGAAAAATTGCAGTCTGAGTTAGCTCAAAAGAGCCGTATTATTGATGTGCTAAACACTGAAGCTGAATCTTCTCGAAAATCTGAAATGGAGGCTATCAAAAAGGCCGACGAAGCCCAAGCAACGATGGACAGGATGAAATGTGAGCACTATGCCACGATAGAGGGCATGGGCCACCGAAACACCCTTGTCACTGCTGAGAGGGACGCAGCCCTGAAGGAGTTAAACGAGCTTAAGTCCAAATTCGCCGAGATCGCCAAGGATAGGGATGATGCGAATAATGCAGCCCAGGAGGCGTGTGAACAGGCCGTGATTCTCTGGACTGAACGCGATGCAGCAGTAGCCAAGGTCCAGGCGGTTGAGACGGAGGTTGAGGAGAAAGTTCATCAAGCGGAGGCCAGGCTGGAGGCCGATATTGAAGATTTGCTCGTCACTTATAATGCCAACGTGTTGAGACACCGAAATTTGGCCTGGCTCCAAGACTACCCGATACACCTCCGCAGCGCTTGGGGTCGATTGGTTGAGGAAGAAGAGGAAGCACGTCCGGGTGAATCGGTCGACCGATTCGGACTTGAAAACCGGCTACTGACAGACGATGAGAAGAAGGTCCTTCATGACGCTATTATCGCTCATGAGGAGGAGATGATTGGTGGCCGTTCTCTGGAGGTTGGAGAGGGATCGGGTGTCGAGCACCACTCTACTGTTACTGATATTACCGCTCCACCTTCATTAGTGCCTGTATCTGTGGTCGGTTCACAATCTGTTCCTGCTTATGACCCAGAACAGCCGCGGTTATCTCCCATTCGGGAGCACGTCTCTGAGGCCGTCCAACTGTCAACGAGCCAAACTGAGGAAGGTACTTGAACATATCTCAAGTGTGCTTTCTATTAAAGTGTTTGTTTTGAAGTGATTGCTTATATCCTCTTCTCCTCTTTGTTCAGTAACCGAAATTACTCCGGCATCTTCGGCTCAGGAGTCTATCCAAGGGCAAAAAGCCATCACCACTGAAACAACTGTCGTAACGACGGTAGTGTCTACTGAGATGGCGCAGGGGAGATCCTTATCTCTTGACGAACAGATGGTGAGCGAGCCGCTTGGTCAACAGGGTGATCCCTTTACAGACTTGCCATTTATCATCAGTAACCTCCCGCCAACCTCTAGCTCTTCAATGCAGATTGCGGATGCCCCCGGCCAAGCCCAAACGATTCGTGATGAAGAGAACTTGGCCGAGATTCATGCAGAATTAGAAGCGGCGGGGCAAAGTAGCATTGTTGGCGGCAGTACGGCGGCGCATAGCCCAACGCCTTTAAGGACAACAACATCAGGTGGCACTATCCCATCTTCCATCGCGGGTCGGGTCCCTCCTACTCCTCCGGCAGGGAGCTTTCATTTAAGTTCAAGTTCTGAAGAGGACATTGACATTATGCCCCCTGCCAAAGAACATCCACCGTAGAGGAGGCCGTCCAAATGAAGGATCTCCGTTCCTAGTGATTCTGATGACGAACCGCTGATAAGGAAGCCAAGGAAGAAGGAATAGATCGGCCTCCCAAACAGATTTTTTGGTAGATAGGAACTTGTTTTCGTTTTTTGTTATTAGGCCGTGTATAGATGCTGGTTCGGCCCCTACTAGTAGGGATTCCTTTTTTGGAGAACTTATTTGCATGTAAGTCCTTGTCTTCAGTTAGTTGAAATAAAATTTAGTTTCTTTGTTTCAACTCTCATTGCTTTTGTGCTTAAGTGTTTGTAGTGTTTTGTTTTCAGTCCGGTGCACTCATGGTGTTTTTACCGTTAGGTAGAGTTCGTTTTTATTCTTCAAGTCTGAGAATCTTGGTCGCAAGTTGTGATCAATGAATAATCGAACTCCGGACATTGTATCACTTTGGTTAGCGATTAACACTTAGCTTTTTTTGCCCCTATTCTCGGTGAATAACATTTGTGCTCCGGTGGTTGAATGCGTTTATTGCAAACCTTAAGCACATGTCCACATTCTGGGGACTTAAGATAATTTGAGATCGATAATCCGGTTCGTACTCCGGGAATTCGAGAGTTATCGATGTTTGTAACATGGTTCGCGCTCCGGGAACTTGGAATTGATGTTCACATTCCAATTCACACTCTGCGGATTGGAGTTAGTATTAACATTTCAGTTCGCGCTACGGGAACTTTGACTTGGTATTTGTGCTCCAATTCACACTCCGGGAGTTTGGAGATAGCATGTATGTTTGGGTTCGCGCTTCGGGAACCTGTAATTTATATATATACTCCATTCACGTTCTACGAAGTTGGAGTTAGCCGCTGGATGGTCAGTCACATCTACGTGGGCTTTTTAGGAGTCCGTTCACACTCGGGGAACGATGGATTCGACGTTTATACCCTAATTCACGCTCTGGGAAACTGGAGTCCGTTCGCACTCCGGGAAAGAGTGGTTGAATGTTTATACTCCAATTCGCACTCTGGGAAGTTGGAGTCCGTTCGCACTCCGGGAACGAGTTATTGAATATTTATACTCCAATTCACACTCTGGGAAGTTGGAGTCTGTTCGCACTCCGGGAAGGAGTTATTGAATATTTATACTCCAATTCACACTCTGGGAAGTTGGAGTCCGTTCGCACTCCGGGAATGAGTTATTGAATATTTATACTCCAATTCACACTCTGGGAAGTTGGAGTCCGTTCGCACTCCGGGAACGACTTATTGAATATTTATACTCCAACTCACACTCTAGGAAGTTGGAGTCCGTTCGCACTCCGAGAACGACTTATTGAATATTTATACTCCAAGTCACACTCTGCGAAGTTGGAGTCCGTATTTACACTCTAGTCCGCGCTCCGGGGACTTAGAGTTATTTCAATGTTTATACTCCAGTTCGCACTCTGGGAATCTGGAGTTAGTGTGAGGATTGTCGTGTATCAATCCTTTTAAATGTTAATGTGGTGACATGCCCCCGAGCTTGGGCTTCACATAGCGAGTGACCGGTCGTATCACAGTCACTCCCTACTTGAATTGAATCCCACCGTATGATGGAACTTAGCTCTTCGTGCATTGTGATGTTTTGCGGCGTATTCGATAAATCACAGCTCTGGCTTAAATAGATAGCATTTTATTGCTGAAATGAGAAAATATGGCAAAGTCAGCTGCCTTATTACAAGTTCGAGTTTCAAAATGCGAAAATAAAATGTAAAGGAAATAACGAGCTAAAACAAAAAAAGCCTGTTATGTATAGTAGCGACGGAGACTCTCGCTATTCCAGGCTCTCGGCAGAGTTAGACCGTGAACGGTCGATAACTTGAATGTTCCATCTTCGATCTTTTGTGAAATCACATACGGTCCTTCCCAATTTGGCTTCATGTGAGAAGGAACCGGATAAACTCTCTTGAGTACAAGGTCGCCAAGTTCGAAGGTCCGCGGCCGGACCTTGGCATTGTACATTCGGGCGACTCGACTCCGATGTGCGGCTGCCCTTAAATCAGCCTCTTCGCGCCTCTCATCGAGCAGATCCAGGGATTCGGCAAGTAGTATAGCATTCGTTTTCGGATCATAATATGTCACACGATGAGAATGAACTTCCATTTAGACCGGAATAACAGCTTCAGCGCCATAAGATAGAGAAAATGGAGTGTGGCCGGTTGCAGTTTTGTGAGTCGTCCGATAAGCCCACAAGGCCATGGGAAGTTCATCAACCCACTTGCCCCCGGCCTTTTCCAGTCGTTTCTTCAAAATAGATTTGATGACCTTATTTACGGCTTCGACTTGGCCATTTGCTTGCGGGTGTGCAACAGCGGAGAATTTCTTATGGATAAGGAATCGCAGACAGAAATTCTTGAATTCAGAGCTGTCAAACTGGGCTCCGTTATCGGTAATAATAGTATGCGGGAGACCGAACCAATAGATGATATTGCGTACTACAAAGTTGATAACTTTCTTCGTCGTGATTGTTGCAAGTGGTTCGGCTTCCGCCCATTTCGTGAAGTAATCGACTGCGACGATAGTATACTTCACGCCACCTTTGGCCAAAGGCAATGTTCCAATTATATCAATCCCCCATATTGCAAACGGCCATTGACTGACCATTTGGGTCATCTCAATAGGCGGGGCTCTAGGAATCCGAGCGTGTTTTTAGCATCTATCACATTTTTTGACATAGTCCATGGCATCGTGATTTATAGTAGGCCAATAATATCTGTATCGGAGTATTTTCTTGGCAAGTGCTTGTCCCCTAGTGTGATCGCCACATTCTCCTTCGTGTACATCATGTAACACTCGTTTGCTCTCGTTGTGCGCGATACACCGGAGAAGAGGAATGGAATATCCCCTTCGATACATAACTCCATTTTGAATAACAAATCGTGAAGCCTTTCGTAGAATTTGTCTTTTCTCGCTTCGACGCTTGGGCAATACACCACGTTCGATATAATCTCGATAAGGAGTCATCCACGACTCCCTATTGGAGGTAGCTTCAAATGTGAAATCGGTCTCCCTTCGATCAATGCTCGGAGAGGATAGGGTTTCAACCGGAACGACCCCTAACTACTGAGCCTCACCCGTACTTGCTAACTTGGCCAACGAATCGGCTTTTTGATTGTGCTCTCGGGGTATGTAGAAAATGGCATAGTAATCGAATTGATCAAGCATCTCCAGAACTCGAGTTAGATAAGCAGCTACTCTTCTGTCTTTGGCCTGATAATCTCCTCGAACTTGACATACTATCAACTGGGAATCACAATAGATCTCTACAGCGATGATTTTCAGATCACGGGCAAATTTTACTCCAGTAAGTAGAGCTTCGTACTCGGCTTCATTGTTGGTTGCACGGAACTCGAACTTTAAAGCATAACATATGGATCATCCCTCGGGGGTTTCAAGAACTACCCCAGCTCCTGAGCACCGATCGTTTGACGCTCCATCGGTGTACAGCTTCCATATGTATTCGGGAGATTTGCTGGTCTCGGGCAAGTCTTTGGGAACAGTGAATTCGGCTATAAAATCTGCTAGGACTTGACCGTGAATGGCCCTTCTTGGAGTATAAGGGATGTCGAATTGACTCAGTTCGATGTCCCATTTTAGTAACCTACCAGACATCTCAAGCCGCGTGAGGACCTGTCGTAACGGCTGATCGGTGTACACAGTAATAGGATAAGCTTGAAAATATGGACGAAGCTTCCTCGAGGCAATGACTAGGAAATATGCGAACTTTTCGAGCTTTGGATAATTTCTCTCGGCTCCGGTCAATCGTTTACTCACATAGTAGACCGGTTTTTGCACTCGGTCTTCCTCCCGAATTAATGCAGCACTGATTGCATTTTCCGATACCGCCAGGTAGTGATATAACTGTTCATGATCTACAGGATTTGAAAGGATTGGTGGTACGGAAAGATGTTGGACTAGCGATTGAAATGCGCCCTCACATTCTGCAGTCCATTCGAAGTTTCGTTTCCCTTTCCGAATCAAATCGAAGAAGGGAATGCATTTGTCGGTCGAATTTGAGATAAACCTGCTTAGTGTTGCGACTTTCCCGTTAAGGCTCTGAACTTGATTTATGGTTCTCGGAGTTTGAAGATTTCTGATAGCCCAGATCTTCTTAGGGTTGGCCTCTATTCCTCGGGCATTGACAATGAATCCAAGGAATTTTCCGGATGCGACTCCGAAATGACACTTTAGCGGATTAAGCTTCATTCCGTATTTCCGGAGGATACTGAACATTGACTCCAAGTCTTTGACGTGATCAACGGAGTATCGTGATTTCACCAACATGTCATCTACATAAACCTCCATAGTCTTCCCAATCTGATCGGCAAACATTCGGTTGACTAAGCGTTGGTAAGTTGCACCAGCATTCTTTAATCCAAAAGGCATGACCTTGTAGCAGTATAATCCCAAGTCGGTTACGAAGCTTGTGTGCTCTTGATCGGGTACATGCATGGGTATCTGATTGTAACCTGAGTAAGCGTCCATGAAGGATAATAATTCATGTCCTACGGTTGAATCTACCAGTTGATCGATTCGGGGAAGTGGAAAGCTGTCTTTCGGGCAGGCTTTATTCAAGTCCGAGTAATCGATACACGTTCTCCATTTTCCGTTTGGTTTCCGGACGAGTACGGGATTGGACACCCACTCTGGGTATAAAGCGTCTCAAATGAACCCATTGATTTCAACTTATCGACCTCTTCTTTCAGGGAGGCAGATCTCTCTGGATCCATACCATGCCTTTTTTGCTTGATCGGGACAAACCGCGGGTCAATATTTAGGGTGTGGCTCGCAATGTCTGGCGAGATCCCACGCATATCAGAATGCGTCCAAGCAAATACGTCCAGATTTGCTTGGAGAAACTCGACCAATTCCCGTTGTGCTTGCAGGCTCAACTGCGACCCAAATTTCAACATCTTTGAATTATCGTTACCATTGATCGGAACGTCGATTGTTAATTCAGCTGGTGAAGCCTGACTTTCTCTAGATTCATCTTTATTCTCACTGTCTTGGGGGTCTAGATCCTTCTGGAATTGGTCGTGAGGCCCGGGCTGAGGCCCAGGCGTTAATTGTCAACTGTCGGTGAAACGGACGTAGAGAGATTCCTCTACGCCCTTTCCTTTTTCCTTTCGCTGCGCCTCTCGCAGCTCAGCAACATAGCAAGCTCTCCCTGCAGCTTGATCTCCTTGTATAACCCCTATCCCGCGATCAGTAGGGAACTTAAGGGTCAAACACCATGGGCAATAGCTGCCCTAAATTCAGCGAGGGTCGGTCGGCCCAAGAAAGCATTATACGGAGAAGGAATATCCAAGACAACAAATTGTAACATTCGAACTCTTCGGCATTCTCCCACTCCCAACTCCACCGGCAATTCAACCATTCCGGTTGGTATCGTCGCACTTCCGTTGAAGCCGTGGACTCGTGATTGACAAGGTTTTAAGTCCTTAGCTTCCATCTTCATTAAATCATATGCTCTTTTAAACAGTATGTTCACAGAACTCCCACTGTCTACCAAGATCCTCTTCATCCAAGCAGGACCAACTTGAGCGGATATAACCAGTGGGTCGATCGTGGGGGCTTCGATTCTATCAGCATCTCGATTTCTAAACACGATGTCGTCTGTCATCGTCTTCTGTTGTTTAGCCGGAGCCCCGTCTTCAGAATTGCTACAACACTCGAAGTCTGCATGCCTGATCGCACTGGCATACGACTCCATTTCCCCCCAGCTTCTGTCTGCCGGATGGGGACCACCACTTATTGTATTGATAACCTACCTCCCGTCCGTACGAGCGGGTTCACCCTGCCTTTCCTGATTCTGTGTACGATTTTGATTGGATGGGCCCGCTCCACCAGACTACGGCGCCCGAACAAACTGGTCCAACTTTCTCTCTCTGATTAACTTTTCAATGAGGTCTTGCAAATGCCTACACTCATTGGTATTATGCCCGTAACTTTCATAAAACCTACAGAATTTTCCCGTTTGAATCTGCCTCTCCGAGAAGGCTTCGGAGCAGGCTTCTTGTATTGCATAGTATTACAATCTATAGGTATACGTTTTCCAGCGACGTGTTAAGTGGTGTATAACTGTCAAACATTGCGGCCCTACGCCTCGGACCACGATTCTGATCTTCCTTCTCGCTTCGGTTATCACCGTTTCTCGGTCGTTGAGTCTGTTTATTTTGAATATTCAACTCGACTTTTCCTGAACTCTCGCCGGTCTGTTTAACCGCAACATTACTCTGAATCCCTTCACTGCTGGGCCTTGCATCGTCCTGCTTCCTAGACTATTTCGCATCCTCTCGCCCCAAGAACTGAGTGGCTTTGGAATAGAAACGGTCCAACGATGCGGGAGGCTTTCCAGCCAACCAATTTCCAAACTCGGAATCAGGGTCGATTCCTTTAGTCAAAGCCATTGAGATAGAATTATCATTGGGGTTGGTGATCTCTGCGCACGTAGCATTAAACCTCTCCAAATATCGTCTAAGTGTTTCTCCGGGAGCTTGAGTAACACTTGATAAGGTATCAACATCCTTAGGTCTGGCAATATGCATACAAAACTGCTTAACAAATTTGGTAGCTAACTGATCAAAAGAAGAAATAGATCGCGGTGGTAGTCGTGTAAACCACATCGTCGCAATTCCCCCTAAGGAAATGGGAAAACTACGGCATTTTACTGCGTCATCAGCTCTCGCAATGGTCGTCGACCATTCGTACTTCAAAATATGTTGATTTGGGTCGGAATTCCCTTCATACATGGGCAGGGTTGGCATTGTGAATCGCCTAGGAGGTTCAGCATACAATATGTCATCAGTGAACGGGGTATGACTTCGGGAGATTCCCCAATCGTCATTTGTTAGGCCTTGACTCTTGCGAATCATTTGGCGTACCATGGTTGAGAGGTCTGGTGTTGCTACATTCTGAGGGTGGTGAGCCAAAGTGTGGTCGGGTTCCACAGTGCGAAATGGGATCGGACGCTGTCGACGATCCGTGTCTCGCCTCCTTGGCACAATGTCTTCCGGGACATAGGGTTCTGGTGCTCGTTCCTGCTGGTGGTATGCCTGGTTGGAGTGATTTCGGGTATCAACTCCTATGTCAACCGCAGCGGTGGTGGCATTGTTATCCGCGGTGTGTTGCGGTACAACGCCCCCTCGGGATGAGGGTCCTGTATGAAAACTAGCGGATGGGCCTACTCTTATCTGTCCCACGGTCAATGCTGGCTAGTGGTCAACGGCCTGTGCATAGCTTCCCTCTAGCCTGGGACGGGTGGATCTGTGATTGTAGTCGGATGAAGCAGAACTTTTCGTGGAGGAACGAGACGCATGATCCCTCCTAGATCTTCTACGCCCTTGGCGATCTAGTTGGCTGGCTAACTCAGTGTAAACGCGCAACTGCTCGGCTAGCTGTTGCCGACTTTGAGTTAGTTCTTGAAGCAACGTCTGGAACTCTTGCCTGGTGACCAGACCCGAGGGGTCAGAATGCCCGGTATCATCTTGGTTAGGTGGAGGTAGTTGCGCGGGATTTTGTCTATCCCGACCTTCTTGACCGGCGGCAGATGTGGTTCTTGTGCTAACCATTTTAGATAGTGAACTCCTTCTCTAGACTTTGGCAAATCTGAATAGAACGGAAGGAATCTGAAGATGAAATCTGGATCTCTCCCTTAGATTTATGCAATCCGGTATCGGCGGCAGATCCAAGGAGCAGGAGAAAAAATGGGTTTTCTCAGTGAAAGTACCAAAGTATTTGTACCAAAATTGGGCACAACACTCTTCGGGAGTCTTTTGAAGAGATAATAAATGAAGAATATGAATTAAAAATGAGGATTATCTAACAAAAACTCCAAAAAACAGTGAAGTAAAGACAAAGGCAAGCAATTTATAGTGGTTCGGCACGTCGCCTACATCCACTGTGAAGTTTTAGCAATTTTATTGATTCTCTTTCAACGTTTACAAGCGATTACAGCAAGCAACAACAGGATACAACTGAAAATTCGAAATCAACAGCTAATATACGATGTAGGATGATAAAGATCTCGATCCGGAAGAGTCTGGGCGCTTGAGAGTCGAAAGATCCTTTTTCCGTTGGCTCTGGGGCTCTATTTATAGGCGTAGGCTGCTGATATTTCGCTGAAAACTAGGGAGACCACTTCTGGCACGTGAGGGGGCCCACATGCCCGGTCTTAGGAAATTTGGGCCCACTTTGGCATCGGTTAGAACTCCATTCGAACCAATCAAGAATTTATCCAATCGAGGTGAAATTTGGTGTGGACACTCTTCGACATGAATACAAGCTTCTGTGAAAATTTCGTGGAATTTGGATCAGTGGATTGAGAGATATGATGGATTCGAGATGGGGTTTACTGCGTGGCTGTTTGGTTCGAAACCATCCATTCGAATCGAGGGTTTCGAACCGATGGTGGCATGTGCCTTCGTGGTGACGTGGAGCGCAAACTTCGAACCAACCCGGTCTTCACTCCGAGTTGACCGCTTCGTCTCCATGTATCTCGGCGCGTTTGAACCGATGGATGACACATCATCGTGGCTGGTTGACCCAGTGGATTCGAACGAAGCTTCACAGATGGGTTCGAAGAAGGCTCCCATGATGGGCTCGAACAAGGCTTTACAGATGGCTTCGAACAACCGATGCTTGATGGGTTCGAACTTGTGTTTCTCTGATGGATGCGTGCTTTGCAACCTCTCCAAAGACATGAGGCCCACCGATGTGAACCAGATGGGTTCGAAGTTGATGGATTCGAACCGAGGCACTCTGATGGGTTCGAAGTCCATCGATTCGAAGGTGATTGATTCGAATGGTACTTGACGATGGGTTCGAAGACACCTACCGTGATGGGTTCGAAACCAGTGATTTCCCCTTCAAGTTGAATCGATCATAACTCGAGCGTATGAACTCGGATTCTCGAAATTTGAGATAAAGGCTCCTATGGTCTTTCTTGTCTTGTCCTATCAATTGTAGTATAATTCGAACTCGGACAAAATTCAGCGATATCCATAGCGAAACGAAGTATGGCCAATCTTTGATACGAACCACCCTTTGTTTTTGATCGATCTGTTGGCATCACGGCTTTGCCAAAAAGCGGGATAATAGTAACAAATACATAAACACATTTTTAGCTGCACAACATATCTTTAGAAATTCAACTAAAATATCAAAATATTCACATATATAATGCTTTGTGCTACATTTTCCAAAGTGATTTGTCAATATGTACTTGTTCAGAATGACACTAACATCCTAGCATTAGACACCGGAAACAATTAAAAGCAGTAAGATGGTCTTTCCCTTTCCTATAGATCGTCCGACAAAGGTGAAAGGTCAAGAGTGCAATCGACGGAGTTGAAGATGATGGGTTCTACCAAGACTGGCTAATAAGGCGTGTAGGTTATCAGCGTAAGGTTTTCCCAGAAGCATCCTAGATGGCTAAATCAATCTAGAATATGTTCATAGCTAGATCAAAAAGTAAGGAGTATGTTTCTTTTATATGTGGATTAAGGACATTAGGCTGTAGGTGGTTCGTGTTACTAGATTGCATGCTATTGACTTCTTCCGCCTCTTGCAGTTGGTTCAGTAAGCTGAACGTTAAGCAGCAGCAACAATGCGGTGGTTTTGCGTTGGCAAAATTAGGATGAATTTGATGGAGATTACATGAGGCTATTGATATTTTTCTCTCTTGTTTTTTTTATTTTAGAAATAAATGTTTACATAATAAGACTTAGGAGAGAAAGGGGAGCAGACGAGTTGAATTAATAGGGATTTTGGTGCAAAGATATAGACATTCTCTCTCATTTTCCTAGAGACTGTCGTTAATTATTTTTGTCATCTTGTATAATCACGGTTTCTATTTTTATTTGAAAGCAAATATGGGCTAAAAATTATCTGGTGAAGTTTTGCAAAAGGTAGCCTGGGTGCATGCTTTTTTAAAAAAGAGCAGTGAATTTCTAACCTTATTTTAGGCAATAGGTAGAGAGGGATATCTTGATTAATTCTGTATAAAGCGAATTTTTGACACTTTACCGTGAAATTTTACATTCGAGTGAATACCATTGTGTGTTCATTCAGTTATTTCTATATTAATGTAAATTAGGAGCTGGCCTAAAATCCTGGCGCATGTTGTAACTTGCCTTGAATTAGGTTGATTTCCCAAAATTCTTCCTTAAGTCATTTAGGTGCTATAAGTATAAGTTTATTTTCGAATTTCCTTCTAAGTCCATTTTGTGCAAATTGGGGGAGTGATCATATATAGGTGACAAGCAATTACTCTATGAATATACGTTTCTTAATACGTATTTTATGTTTAGCTTGTTTGTACTATGTTATTCCAAACTAATTGTTCCTTAAATCATGTCTCACTAATAAGCCAACCTAGTCAACATGTTATATAGAGGAAGATCTCCTTCAAAATGGCCTAATATCATACCTTAGGGTAAACGGTTTTTGTACGTAGAACACCCTCTCTCCTTACTCAGCTTCCTTCAAAGGTAGAAGGAAAATTTATTTTGAAGAAAATTAGGATATTCTATTCGATAATGATTGATAATTACACTTTAATACCCTTCTAATCGAGAGGTGAAACTAGCAAATACACGCAAGCTACCATTCTAGACGGGTTTATTATATCTTATTATTAACAACAATTTTCAACAATAAGCATACTCTAGTATATGTTCTTATTGCTGAAATAAGGAGATTTGATTTCTGTTTTGCTTGTTGATATGGGAGACTTGAACAAGACTAGTTTTTTCTTCTGAAGCTCCTTCTTCGGAGTTCGGAATTGTCATGGATAAGTTAAGAATGGAGCTCAAACAAAGTTAATTTTTACAAAGACTTCTTTAATTTCTAATCTCAAATGTCGCACTATTCAAAGATTCTTTACGGAAATTGAGATTTTGAAATTAAATCTTCAAGAAAGAGGGAGGCTGGGAAACTGAAATTTTAAAGCATTTCAGTGGTGGAGATACTTGTGTAAATCTCGACTTGAAATGACTAAGCTTTATGAGAAGATAGACAACTTAGAAATAAAATCTAAAGATAGTCAGATTCCATGCAAATCTTCAGAATCCATATTTGATAACTCAGTTTCAAGTGTCAATACTATAATATCCATGAGTTTTGCTAATATGATTAATAAGGTCACGCGCATCCCAATTTATACATAGGATCTGATTTCCATACCTTGGTAATGCTATGCAGCATTATGGAATACTTATAATATTGTAAATGCTACATATTTCGTTATCTTTGTTTTCACCATGTTTATCACTGATTTGGATATGCCTCTTGGAGATTGATGTGTCTCCAAGCTTTTCGTTTCAATCCATGACTCCTCTTCTGATTAAGTGAATCTAGATTCTTTGTCACCCTATCTTTCCTACAGAACATGTAGCACATAGTACTCTTTAATTATTAGCTTGAAATTGACAACCTAATCTAGAAGGCCTTATTTGCCTAGATTAGCAAAGCATTATGGCAATTATAAGAAAAGTGATTCATTAAAAATGTCAAACTCTAATATTTATCCATAATGAGTATGAACATGGATTTAGCTCCATTCACTAGTTCGACATTCCTGAAAGTAGTTAATGTTAAGCTTTATATAATTATCGAAATCTAACATTTACTTAATGAAGATGCTGATGGGACATTTATGACTGGGATCTTGATATAGTAGTTTTTTTGGATTTATTTCTTGTTATCAAGGGAATCTGAGAATGAGAAGGTTGGAAGTTCCCATTAGGAAACTTTTTTGGCAGCAATCTTCTTCCAATAACATTCCTTGATTCAGGTCAAATTACTTGAGATAAATAAAATCCCAAAGATTGTTTAACTAGGTTTGGATTTTCAATAAGCAGTAGGCGTAGCATCATTAACGACGAAGTTCTACAAGATATCACCGGACCCAAATTCAGGCGTTAGAAAATATTGAAATAATTTTGCAGTCGCTTTTTGGTATACTTTGATAATTGGCGATGGAGAGTTAGAATTGCGAAATTCCTTTCCTTGATAATAAGCAATAGAACCCTACCGCATCGTTTCCAATAATGGTCGTCATAAGAATAGAAATTCAAATTTACTGATACGATATCAGAATCTTTAATTTGATGTGGCACATGATACTTAGTAGAGGACCAAGAATTCACACTGGTTTTTAGAATCAAAAGACCAGGAAATCCATCTTGGAATTTGGGAAATAAAAGTTTAGAATACCATATTTATCGGTTAACATTAAAGGATCATGAATTTAGCCCGACAATGAGTAATAAAAGACCAAACTACCATTCTCGGTAATAAGTGATAGAAGACCAGAATGACACTTTCAAAATTTTAGTTCTAGTAACAGAAGTCCAAGGTTTCATTAATAACAGAAGGCCGGAATACCACTTCTGATAATAAGCAATAAAGAACCAGAATACCATTTCTGGTAAAAAGTAATAGAATACCAGAACATCATTTCTTGTAATAAATAATAGAAGACCTTCTGGTAATAAGCAATAGAAGACCAGAATACCATTTCTGGTAATAAGCAATAGAAGGCCAGAATATTATTCCTAGTAATTAATAATAGAAGACTAGAATACTATTTTTGATAATAAATAATAGAAAATTAGAATACCATTTCTGGTAATAAGTAATAGAAGACTAGAATACCCATTTGGCAGAAGTTCAAGAGTTCTTTCTAATTCTATCTATTGAATGTGTCATCTTTAGGCTTTGAGGATGTCTTGCATGCTTTTACTTTCTCGCGCCAAAGTTTTCTTTGTCCATTCATCATTTTTTGGCCTATTTGAGATGGTGGCTCTTTTGTCCGATTTTATGCTTATTTAAACAGAGCCTGTTTCAGGCTGTTTGCCATCTTTGACACTACCGACCTTTTCGGTGAATGTTATTTTAAGTGATGCTAATTTTTGGCCGTGCCTATTTCAGGCATGGACTTTTCTTAGTCCACCGAACATTTCATCTGGGTTTCTGGTGCGCTCATCTAAATTATTCTGAAGCAGGGACCAAGGACTTACCCGACCTCCCTCTAGGAGGCGCCTTATCCTTGCCATAACATGACACGGTTAAAGGATTGTTCGGTACCTTGGCCAGGCCATAGCATGGCAGGACCAAGGGATTCCCCGTCCTCCCTTCTAGAGTTGCATTATCCTGGCCATAGCATGACGTGGATAAGGGCTTGTGCTGCTTTAACCTAGTCATTTCTGGTTGGTGCGGATAAAGGCATACGCCTCCCTCCAAGGGGTTCCTTAACCTGACCATCTTGGCGTGACCAAGGGCTTTCCACCATTATTACTAGCCTACCTTTTTAGGTAGTCCAAGTTTAAGGAGAATTCTTCTCCCGATCATGTAGACTTTTCTTATTTCGAGAATAGAGCCTTTGTTTCATGGTTTGATTAATCCTTTATAAATTGTTTCAACTTTCCTTGTTGTTGAAAATGTAGGACCATTTTTCCAAGTAGTTTACATTGGTTAGTATCTCGTCCGTTCATGAGATGGAAGTTGAAATATGCTCCTTTAACCTTCTCCCAAACCCAGCCTTTTTCTTTTGAGAGGGCCAATAGTTCGGTTTATTTTTGGTTCTAATACAAAGGTCCTCAATTGACGTGGTAAGATTGTATTCTCCAAGAAGTATTGATTTTTGAGCTGTCTTTGGCTGGCATCTAACTCTTTTGTAGACTAATTCAAATACTTCTTCTTGATGAATTTTTCATTGCCCGTTGGTTCTCTTTCAAAAGCTTTCCTTTCAATCTTAGGGTTTCGGTTGGATACTCCTTGGTAATTCTTATATTTTTGCTGGGCGGTTCTGTTATCTTTCTTATTTCTTTAGTCCTTGATTTTCCCAGATGCTCATAGTTTTCCCTTGGGTGGCCGACCTCATTTATGATCTTACTCCATTTGTTTGTGAAGTTATCATAATCCTTTATCATCTGTTTTTCAAAGATAGTTCCTTGGAAATATGACTGGATAGTTCTTCTCGTTCGATTAAAGATGTTGCCACTTCCATTTATTCATTTTCCAAGAGCAAAAATCAGAGTTGGTCCCACATGAAAGGGGTTCAAGCTCCATTTTTCAGGGTCATAAGATTGCGCCTTCTTTTTGTTTCTAATCTTCAAGGCTTCAAGCTTTAACCTTTGTTCTCATCTTGATTAAAGTCTCTGATTCTTACATAAGAATGCTTTACCAAGTGTAGTTCGGAAGACCCTTGCTTGGACTTCTTGAATCTTTTAGCCATGTCTAATCAGTAATAAGTGAATTTGATGTGGAACTGGTTCGATGAGAATCAAAGTATTGTAGTGTCAGGAAATCAACCAAGTCGGAGGTTCAGGCCCTCCTTCTAGCGCCAAAAATGTTAACCAAATTTATAGTCAACACCACAAAAAGTATTTAAACAGGAATATGGAAGCTAGGTTTTGTACTACCGAAAGGTTTTAGTGACTATCCACTTATTCACAAGATAGATTTTTCAATTCTTGGTAATATGTAGGAAATTTTGACCTTGTCGAAAGGTTTTATTACTTCTATGAAGTTGATTTCAACTTTGCCGAAAGGTATGTGTCAACTGACTTTATGGATAACGCTCCAAAAAATATAAGTAGATGAATCTATTGGCAATTGGTGGAAGGTAGGTTCTCTAAGAGGATTAGTAAATACCTTATTGATACCCTAGAATTGCTCCAAGTAACGAGATTAGGTTGATCTATACCGAAGGGTTGGTGATCTATAGGATCTCCTATATATCTCTACATAGGATTGGACTTTGAACTTGATCTTTCGATGTGGTCTCGAAGGTCTAGGTACAGAATTAAGAAAATCGTTCCAGCCTTGCTTAGTAAATGCCAAATGATCTTCGATTTAGTAGAACCTCTATAAGTTTCCTCCCGAAAGCTATTTCCTTGAACAGAATAGAATTTCCTTAGTTTACCTTATATAAGAAATAGACCTGTATCCTGCTGAAAGGCTAGGTAAATGGCTGTTTGGGGCTCGAAGGGTTGTTAAGGTTGTTGGGATATGAGATGTTATTGTTCTTGTCATAAGGTTCGACTTATAAATTTCCTAATTCTAGAAGATTTTTTGGAAATTGATTCTAATGATTTCCCTCTGCGATCGGAAGGTTTTGGTTGCAGGCTAGAGGTCTCCAGAAGGATGTTAAGGTTTTCCAAGAGGGAATATTGTTATCTCCGGTTGTTAAGGACCTTATGAAGGGGCTGCACCTGAAAATTAGAATTAAGCCAGCAAAAATTATTACAAGCCATAAAGTGAACTTATTAGATTGAAGACTTCCCTCTGATCCATGAATAAATTCCACTTTTTATTGAATTCCCAAATCACTACCCAATTAGGGTTATAGAGGTATGATTTTAGAAGTTCTAAGATTTAGTATAAGGAAAAATCTTCCTTGAAAAAAGGACTCTTAGGTCTTATTTATATATGTCGGTGGCCATTCTTCCATCCATGTGCCTTCGATTGAGCCAAAAGGTTCCTTTCTTTTGCAAAGTTGATAACCTTCCGACTTTGTTGAAAGGTTTTCTTTTTGCATGTTATTGCGAATCTTTGAGAACTGTCGAAAGATCCTTTATTCCATTTGCTGTTAGAAACCTATTTTCCTTATTGGAAACTCTGTAAGATGTATGGTAGGTGAACCCTTCGGCAATGCCAGAGGGTTTTCGGCTGTTGCGAACACTTCGACTCTGTTGGAGGGGTTCATTTTTGCTTGGATGTTGCTGAGAACTGAGCTTTTCTTGAACATTGTTAGAGGGTTGCCTTACGTTATTTCTTGACTTACGAATGTTGCCTTAATCATAGATCCTTCGATGCCATTGAAAGGTGTTCAGTAGGTGTTCCAACCAGCTCGAAAGGCTTATTATGCTTTCGGAAAGGTTGTTATAGGGTTGCTTGTCCTTGTCTTGACTTCTTTATCTCCTTCGAAGGGCAAGAGATTCTTTGATTCTATGGAATAATACCCTCCGTCTTCTACGAAAGGTCTTGAGCCACTTCATACTGTTGACTGCAACCCTTTGACCTCTTCGGAAGGTCTAATATGTATTCTTTTCCTTCTGCCCATTGTTTGAGGTCTCCTGACTTCAGCGAAAGGTGAATTTTTGGAGTGACAAAAATCTCGAACCATACTCCAAAAGGGAGTACTTTGGGGACAAGTGAGAGCCAGCCGAACATAAGTATTCTACCTTACTCTTCACGTTTCGTGAAATTTTGCTCTTTATACCCAATAGCGATGAGATTATTTTCTTTTTTTGGCAAATCCGTGGGTCTTCAAGGTCTAAGCCACATGGTAGAAATTGATGCTGCCATGGAGAAACAATTGATCTCAACTAAGATTTCAGTAGCCACCGATGCCCTAGGGCCTAAGGCTCAAGTTGTCAGAGCACGTGATGAGGATAAGGCTGAAGATCCGCTACCGATGGGTGAATCTAACGATGTTGTGATTACCGACGCTTCCGAACACACTAATGAGCTCAGCTTGAAGGAATGTATCGAGAAGTAGGAGTTGCTAATGAGAAAAGTCAAAGCTGAGTTCGTCGCCATGGACATTGATGATTTAAATCTCGTCCCTTTACAAGTCAACCTAGTGGGTCGATTCCTAGAGAACTCCCTCCAAGCTTCGAATGCTCTTTTGCCATGGGTGGTAAAGGATCAAGGAAATGGACAAGCATAAGGTCAAATTACACCACTCCCAAGAAATGCAAAAAGGAGAGAAGACAAAAGAAGTAGCCATTTGCTTAGGCTTTATTTGTGCCTAAATTGTATAGCTTTTTTCACTTTTGTTAAATCCAAAAAGATGGAATAAAAAAGAAGTACCAAACATCGGGCTCGAGCCTAAGTATTACACTGTCGGATTCAGTAGTTTGAGTGATTATACTCCCTCCCCCAGTCTTAGGTCAAAAGAGTTATGCATCGATGGTCGAACTCCATCCTCATTGAGTTTATGCTCCTCCTATCGATTTCAGGCCGAAGTTCATAGAATAGCGGTGGTCGGACCACACTCGTCTATTTATTTATACTCATATCCATGCTCTGGGGGTAAGAGTTGGTTAGCGGGTGGTCGATTCACACCCAATTTATGTTTATACTCCAGTCCTCACCCTAGGACTTAGATTTAGTTCATGGGTGGTCAATTCACACCAGATTCATGTTTATACTCCAGTCCACACTCTGGGGCCTTAGAGTTATTTCGAAAAATTGTCAAATCATGATTTCGTTAATTGATTAATTTGCCCTCCAAGTTCTAGTGTTTTATTTAGCGAGCGACCAGTGGTGTCATGGTCGCTCTTGATTTATTTCAGTCCCATCATTCGGCCGGATATATTTGGTCATTAGATGGTCGTGTCATATCCATTCCTCATTATGTATCCCATCCATTGGGTTATGAACAAGAGTTATCGAATGAACGGTTGGTGCATGCTCTCCTATTAAGGTCCATTGGGAACTAGCATAATTGGTTAGTTCCAAACTCTGGGAACATGTCCAGACATATCGACATCAGTCGGTTTCATAATGTAACTAATATGTAATGCTACAACAAATATAAATATAAAGGAAGTTCAATGTAACAACCATGTATTTTCAACCATTCGCATCCGCACATGTCGGACTTAAATTGCTCAAAATACCGCGTTGTAAATAAAATTTGGCAAATCTCAGAATATACAGTAAATAAAATCACAGATCACAGACACGGAGTAATAATAGTGCAGTGGAAGTAAAAGGGATAGTAGTTCATGAAGCTACTATATAAATATATCAGAGTTACATAAGATACAACAGAAGAAATAAAGTACAAAAGAAGTCTTAAGATAATAACCAAGTACAAAATGAATACAACACTGGAATCAACAGAATAACTGTAAGTGAAACAGATAAAACTGGACAAGCAGATAATCTCTAACAATTCCAATCTCTAGAAAGTGGAAATCCAAATCTGTGAATACTCAGGCTGACCCGAGCGTAAATAAAAAAATACAAACACTCGAGTCAGGACATACACACTTATACAATGTAAACCAACTCAAGTGAACTGTAGTAAAAGTACAAGTAACTTAAAGGATGCTTGGGACCGCCCATCCTTTAAGGATCCGTCAAACTATTTACTATGTAGTAATATTGCGCTATTATAATAATGTCTAATATTAAAATAAACTTACTTTTAAATAAGGTTAAGGAGTGGCCCAATATTCCCCTTAACACAAATAATGCCAGTAGCCTATACAGTACATGCATATCTCCTGATCGGGAGACTACGAGAAGATACTGCATAGGTACGACACAAGTAGAAACTCGTAGTAAAGGCTCGATATGGTAGGTGACACGGCACACAAGGCAATGCCAGGGTAGATATACCAATTACACACTCGGGCTGGTGGTAACGCAGCAGCCACATACGCCCACCGCGCAACACATTCCCACAAAATCGGAGGGGCGCCCAAACAATCACAAGTAATAGTATGGTATCGGAGAAATGCGTCCTCTACGAGGTGCGACCACAACTGGCCCGAGACCGCTCTTGTTTTAGCCACCTTATGCCAACTCACGGGAGTTGGGTCCACGTAACATACCATAAGAACGTCGCCACCATCCTACTTCATTCTGAAATCTCCACTGCGTACACGGCTAGTCAAAGTGGTTTTCAGTATCGACAGAGAGTATGCCCATATCCGATCCCGGTCCCTTTGCCAACCAATCGTTATTATAACTCGTGGTTATAACTTAAAAATAATATTTTATACTTTAAAACAAAATATCATTTAAATCCAAATCTGTATCAAAATAAAGATTAAATCATTTCGAAACCATTTCTATATATCAACGTACCATATATTTCAAATTCAAATGTTTATCAAAATAAATATCACATTTCTAACCATTTCAACATATTAAATTATCGTATCTTTTCAAACTTCCTTTCAAATCATTTTAATATATTAAAATATCATATTCTTTCAAAATTTCCTTTCAAATCATTTTAATATATTAAAATATCATATCTTTCAAAAACACATTTCAAATCATTTTAATATATATAAATATCATATCTTTTCAAAACCACATTTCAAATCATTTTAATATCAAAATATCATATCTTTCAAAACTACACTTCAAAACATTTAATATATATAAAAATGTCATATCTTCCAAAACTTCATTTCAAAACATTTTTAATGTCAAAATATCATATCTTTCTAAACTTCATTTCAAAACATCATATAATTTCAAATCCAAATATTCAACATTAAATACCTTTTAAATTCAAAGATATCATTCATTTATTATCATTCCAAATCACCTTTTAAATAGCTTATATTTTAATCAAAATAATTCATTTAAACCTTTTAAAATTTAAGTTTATATACTTTCAAATCAAGTATTCAATATCCAAAGTTTAAACCATTATGAGTTCGTTTACCAAGTTAAAACCATAAACATTGAAAATTTCAACCTTTCACAGCGTTTAGAAAAAGCTGCCGTAAGTTATACTTGAAAACATTTCAATTTAAACCATTTAAACATTATAAAAAAAAAATCATATTTTAACATTCAAAGATGTTCATTACAATACTCTTTTAATTAATGATTTTTCTAAAGCAAACCTTTTATAATTAAATCAAATTTCACGAATCCACTTAATAAATTCAAGTGTAAACTTTCCCATTTTTACATTTAACACTTCATTAACATTTACATTTTCAAATCATCATTTCACAAATTAAACAAAATTTCCAATTTATTTAATTAACTTAAACCCACAACTAAGACCAAATTAACATTTCCAGGTCAAGTTCATTTTAAAATTACACTTTTAAGCATTCATTCATTTAACCATTTTAATACATTGAAAAATCAATAATACTTTATTAATTCTTTTAAACTCAAATTTAATCAAATCGTCATATTTACCATTTTCCAAATATAATTAAATTTGTATTTTATTTATATAACTTAAAATTCCCTTTTTAAACCAAAACCCAAATTTTCAAACTTTAAGTTATATTTCAATAATTCAACTTAACCATTTATTTATTTAACATTTTCCACTTATACAAAAATCATAAATCCTTTATTTAAAACACTTTAAAATCTATTTGAATCAGATTATCATAAATTTACATTTAAACCACTTAAAATTTTATTTATATAACTTAAATGTCATTTTAAAAGCCAAAGTCCTAATTTCCAAATTTAAGTTATATTTCAAAATTTCACTTTTTACCATTCATTTGAATTACATTTTTAACTTCTAGAAAAATTCAAAATTTCTTTATTTAAACATTAAAATCCAATTTAAATCAAATTTCATAATTTTTCACTTTTAAAAAATATTTAAAATATTCAAAATACTTTATAAAATATAACCACGGGCCTGTATATAGTTTTCTAACCTAGGTCAAGTGATACAGATATATATCATTTCAATCCGCAGTTTAAAAAGAAAAATCCGGGTTCTATCATTTCAAACCCACAATCCCAAGTAAAAATAAAATAAATAAAAACCGTTCAGGCCTATCATTTCAACCCATAACGATTTTTCCCTATTCTAAAGTCCGTTCGGGTATGTATCATTTCAACCCATAGTGAACCTAATCTACAGGGAACTAGCAGTGTGATAAACAGATATAAATGAATAGTATAGCATGACATAACTGTAACAGATGATATGACATGAAATTTAACAGGTTGAACATCATATATAAATAATCACATGGCAGTTATAACATTATATATTTTTCTGCACATTTAGTTGTTGTTGTTTCACAACTGCATAAGTACAAATGTCGTGTGAGGTTTACTCACCTCAAAATGCTGGAGATTGCAATACAACTGACATAATGTAATCAAGAGCAAAATGACAAGCCAATGGAATTGAGTGTAGAGCGAATCCAAGCTAAAGATCTTGTGTTACAACCCAAACAAAAATCAAAACAATTTGTAAATACAATACCAATTTGAAATGAAATAACTTTTGAATAAAAAGAGATATGAATGCACAGTCTTTTGCCTTTCCTTCTCTACTATTTAGCACGGCCTAGGGATGTTGTTTAGCTTGTCTTTGAACAAGTTTGGCTCAGGTTTGGTCAAGTGTGTGCATGGCCTAGGTAGTGGAATATGGTGGAGAAGGTTACAACATGAAGTGTGAAGATGTTTAAGGCAATTAGTATGGTTTTGGCCAACAAAAGGGCTCGGCCTTGGAGTGGTTTGGCTTGGACATTCAAGTCCAGGTCTGGAAAGTGGTTTAAATGATGAGAAGGGATCTAGAAAATAAGGTGGTGGCGGCCTATGGTAGTGGCCAAGGTGGTGGATGAAGGTATGAAGTGATAAGATGGCTAGCATGGATGTTTCAAGGCTTTATGTATTGTTTTTATGGAGTTTTGGTTCATGGGGGTCTCGGCCATGTCAATTTCAGATCAAGATAGAGGCTAAGATGATGGGTAATGGTGGTAGCAAGGTGGCGGTGGTGGCTAGAGGTGGTGGTCGTGGTGCATAATGAAGGTGTGGAGGTGATAAGGTGATGGCTTGCATAGTTAAGGGTTTTCAAGGCATGTTGCATAGTTTTTGTGGAGTTGTTCATCATAGAGTGGTGTGGCCTGGTTAAATCAGAGGGGTAGGTGGGTGATGGTGACAAGGAGGAGGTAGTAGAGGTGGTGGCCATGGCAAGCAAGTGGTGGCCGAGCAAACAAGCTAGAGAATCAAGGCACAACCATAGGAAAACAATGGAAAACGAAGAGAAAAAGAAGAAAAAGAAGGAGAGGCCATTACCACATCTTCTTGCTGTGAAAATGAGATGGAATGAGGTATTTTTCATGTGAATATGAGTTAAGAAACTCATGGCTACAATCAGATAGTGTATGGCCAAAGAGAAATTAAATGGTCGTGAGCAAATGAAAGGTCTTGGTACATGAAAAGTCTTAGGTTTTCAAAGTTAAGTCTCTTCACATTTCCTTTTCTTAAATTCAAATAAAAAATAATTTTAGTAAATACATTTAAAAACCGAAACCAAGTGAAATAATATGAAAATAAATAATATAATTTAAAGAAAATAGAAAAGAATAAAAAAAATTGCTTAAAAATCCAAAAAAGTGTCCAGAAATTACAATTAAATCACCATTGACTTTGAAAAATTATCCACTTCATTTTAAAAATATTATGAAGTAATTGAAATAAAATAATTTATTTATCATTTCTAAAATAAAATAAATAATTAAATTGGAGAAAAATAGAAAAAGAACTAAGGAAATTGTTTAAAAATTGAAAAGAGGGCATGAAAATTACAAATAAAATATCACTAGCCTTATAAAATTTCTCTATCACTTTAAAACAAATAAGAAGTCAAATAAATAAATAAATAAATGAGGAAAAGATAAATTTGTAATGAGAAGAAATTAATTTCTTAAGAAAATATAAAAATAAATAAAGAATTTCTTTAATAAATTGAAACTAGAAATTAAAAATTATAAACAGAATACAACTGACATTGGAAAATGTCAATCACACTTTTAAAAATGTTTTAAAACCAAAATATATACATAGAATGTTATTTTACACATGTAAATATAAATTAGAACATTACATGACCAAATGAAATATTATTTATTAATTTAAAATAAACAATTTTGTTAAATACAGCAAATTACACACAATAGTTAAAAGGGCATAACTTTCACATAATAAATCAGATTTCAACGAAACAAAAAGTAGTGTTCTTAAAATTTTATTTACTTTCATAATAAAATATAAAATCCAAATTTTCAAATATTTAAAATTTAAATTTAAAAGTCAATGTTTGACTATATTGACAAAGATTCATATTTTCTGAAAATATTCAATTTATTTATGTTTGGAATTCTAATTGACATCAAAATCAAAATTTATATTTAAAATAAAAAAATTTACTCTCTTTCATAAATAAAATAAACTTTTAAATCCGTAAATTCAATTTAAAAATAATTGTAAAATACAAGGTTGTTACACTCTCCCCCACTCGAAACTTTTCGTCCTCGAAAAGGAACGAGGTACGAGAAAGCACAGAAAAAGATAGAATGAAATAGGATTAAGATAAGATGACAAGAAGATTAAAATTATACCTGGTAACTGTTGTTATAGGTAAGTTTAACAAGATGGATGTGATTAAATCAAGAACACAAACACGAAAAAGATCCTCTGGAGTCTGAATCACCCTTTTCACTTGACCGACGATCTATGGATGGAAAAACAGCGTTCAGATTCCAAATGAGTACCAAAGATTTTCAAAGATTATAGAAAGAGTTCTAAACAGAAAGATTATAGAAAGATGCATATACCAGTCTGTAGCAAGATAAGGATAATAAGGACAACCAAAGATAGTTTGAAAAACAAATAAGGAAATAAGTTTGAAACCATGGAAATTTCAACTTAAACAGAAAAAAAATTTTTTTTACACAAGTTAAATAAATCTTAACTATCTTAAATTTCATTATCTTATTATCCAATCATCTTAAATTAACAATTTTAAAACTATGGTTTTGAAAAATAATCATTTATTATACTCATAATGTACTTAATAAATTTAATTCTTCTTTATTCCTAATTAAAATCAAATTTATTCCTCTCAATATATTTATCACTAATGTTAAATATACTCACACTTATTATAACTGCTTTATTTTATTCTTAGTTCTTTTAACATTATTTTATTGTAAGTTATTCAATTACCCTTTATTATATTTACCTTTGTTAATCATTTTATAACTAAAATTTAAGTGTATAACATTTATTATAACCACTCAAATCTTATTTACAAAATCTTTTTATATTGTATATTATCAATTTACATTGTTAACTTCGGAAATTAAGGTAAGTTGTATTAGATTGGAATTGTATTATACAAATAAAACTTTCTGATTAAATCATTTCATGATTGAATATTCATCCAAAATTTTGATTTTCCTTTTATAATTGAAATTATTCTTTAAAATTAAATTTAAGAATTAAATTTTCGATTTCTTCAAACCTTAGGGATAAATAAATGTATGTACATAATTTATCAAATCAAATTTAAATCATATATCTATATATATTATAAATCAAGTCATATTTTAGAAATTCAAATCAATTTGATTTCCCAAAAAAAGCTGTAGCATGACTACAGAGCGGTCTCTTCACTTCAAAACTCGAAAATGAATGTCATTGATGCTGCACTCATCACCGAAATTATTTTCCAGCGACAAAGAGAAGAGCACTAATTTTTAAACTTTAAAATCCTTTGGAAACATATTCTTATTCGAAAATACTTTAAATAATATACTTTAAAACTTAAATACGAGGTTTGAAACCATCATAAATTAAATTCTCAAATTTCTTGTTTTAAATTCATTTCAGTTCCCAAATCAATGTATAAACAACTACTTATGAATTCATTTATAGAACAATAAATGATAAGTCAAGTATTATCATTTCAAATAATCAATTTAAATCAATTTATTAAGTTCCGTAAATTTACTTATATATCAAAATTTATTTCAGTAACCAAATTTAAAAATAATATTGTGTCAGTTTGTGCGGTCAAAGTGTTTTAAAAATCCTATCGATAGCGTTGATCAGACGAATCGATCGGAAACCCAAATCAACATTAACAACTCAAACAACACAATATATAAAACAAAACATAGATATACAAGTACAATTCAAAATTTTTGGAAGAATAGATTGGAAACAAAAGATAAGATGATTAAATAACAGAGTAGGGAGATGGGTAAGCTTAAGTAAGTCGCGGGCAACCATAACCGGGTCAACCGTGTCTTAAAGAATAAGATCAATGTGGATTTTCTAGGGTAAATCTACATTCGATCTCAATAGATAGAGTTTGGAATAACAAAAGATATTAGCATCTAAACCAAGGATAGATATAAATCTCTGGTGAATCGATGCTAATTGTAAAGGAGTTTTCCCCTTTACAAATGAATTTGAAATTGGCGAGACCGCCGACTCACTAAAAAGATCATTCGAAGGGAGTTATGGGATACTCCAGATTCAAAGGAAGATGAATAGTGAGGGATACGAATGGATTTTGGAACCGTAGAGAACGTTCCAAAATTCAAAGGAAATTTGAATCAAAAAGGAAAGATTCAAACTCGAACGAAAGTGATTCTGTAAATAATTTACCTTATATTCTATGTTTTGCCTCAAAGCCAAAGCTCTGATACCAAATATAACAACCAGGTATTTTCAACCATTCGCATCTGCACATGTCGGACTTGAATTGCTCAAATATCGCGTTGTAAATAAAATTTGGCAAATCTCAGAATATACAGTAAATAAAATCACAGATCATAGACACAGAGTAATAATATTGCAGCGGAAGTAAAAGAGATAGTAGTTCATGAAGCTACTATATAAATATATTAGAGTTACATAAGGTACAACAGAAGAAATAAAGTACAAAAGAAGTCTTAAGATAATAACCAAGTACAAAATGAATATAACACTGGGATCAACAGAATAACTGGAAGTGAAACAGATAAAAATGGACAAGCAGATAATCTCCAGCGATTCCAATCTCTAGAAAGTGGAAATCCAAATATGTGAATACTCAGGCTGACCCGAACATAAATAAAAAAATACAAACACTCGAGTCAGGACATACATACTTATACAATGTAAACCAACTCAAGTGAACTGTAGTAAAAGTACAAGTAACTTAAAGGATGCTTGGGACCACCCATCTTTTAAGGATCCGTCAAACTATTTACTATGTAGTAATATTGCGCTATTATAATAAAGTCTAATAGTAAAATAAAATTACTTTTAAATAGCGTTAAGGAGTGACTCAATATTCCCCTTTACACAAATAATGCCAATAGTCTATACAGTACCTGCATATCTCCTGATCGGGAGACTACGAGAAGATACTGCATAGGTACGGCACAAATAGAAACTCGTAGTAAAGGCTTGATATGGTAGGTGACACGGCACATAAGGCAATGCCAGGGTAGATATACCAATTACGACACTCGGGCTGGTGGTAAGGCAGCAGCCACATATGCCCACCGTGGAATACATTCCCACATAATCGGAGGGGCGGCCAAACAATCACAAGTAATAGTATGGTATCGAAGAAATGCGTCCGCTATGAGGTACGACCTCAACTGGCCCGAGACCGCTCCTGTTTTAGCCACCTTATGCCAACTCACGGGAGTTAGGTCCACGTAACATACCATAAAAACGTCGCCACCATCCTTCTTAATTCTAGAATCTCCACTGCGTACACGGTTAGTCAAAGTGGTTTTCGGTATCGACAGAGAGTATGCCCATATCCCATCCCGGTCTCTTTGCCAACCAATCGTTATTATAACCCATGGTTATAACTTAAAAATAATATTTTATGCTTCAAAAAAAAATATCATTTCAATCCAAATGTTTATCAAAATAAAGATTAAATCATTTCCAAACCATTTCTATATATCAACATACCATATATTTCAAATTCAAATATTTATCAAAATAAATATCAAGTCATTTCTAACCATTTCAAGATATTAAATTATCGTATCTTTTCAAACTTCCTTTCAAATCATTTTAATATATTAAAATACCATATCCTTTCAAAAATTCCTCTCAAATCATTTTAATATATTAAAATATCATATCTTTCAAAAACACATTTCAAATCATTTTAATATATATAAATATCATATCTTTTCAAAACCACATTTCAAATCATTTTAATATCAAAGTATCATATCTTTCAAAACTTCATTTCAAAACATTTAATATATATATCAAAATATCATATCTTTCAAAACTTCATTTCAAAACATTTAATATATATATCAAAATATCATATCTTTCAAAACTTCATTTCAAAACATTTTTAATATCAAAATATCATATCTTTCAAAACATCATTTCAAAACATCATATAAGTTCAAATCCAAATATTCAACTTTAAATACCTTTTAAATTCAAAGATATCATTCATTTATTATCATTCCAAATCACCTTTTAAATAGCTTATATTTTAATTAAAATAATTCATTTAAACCATTTAAAATTTAAGTTTATATACTTTCAAATCAAGTATTCAATTTCCAAAGTTTAAACCATTATGAGTTCATTTACTAAGTTAAAACCATAAACATTGAAAAATTCAACCTTTCACAGCGTTCAAAAAAAGCTGCTGTAAGTTATGCTTGAAAACATTTCAATTTAAACCATTTAAACGTTAGAAAAAAAATCATATTTTAACATTCAAAGATGTTCATTACAATACTCTTTTAATTAATAATTTTTATAAAGCAAACCTTTTATAATTAAATCAAATTTCATGAATCCACTTAATAAATTCAAGTGTAAACTTTCCCATTTTTACATTAACACTTTATTAGCATTTACATTTTCGAATCACCATTTCACAAATTAAACTAAATTTCGAATTTATTTAATTAACTTAAACCCTTAACTAAAACCAAATTCACATTACTAGGTCTAGTTCATTTTAAAATTACACTTTTAAGCATTCGTTCATTTAACCATTTTAATACATAGAAAAATCAATAATACTTTATTAATTCATTTAAACTCAAATTTAATCAAATCATCATATTTACCATTTTTCAAATATAATTAAATTTCTATTTTATTTATATAACTTAAAATTCCCTTTTTAAACCAAAACCCAAATTTCCAAACTTTAAATTATATTTCAATAATTAAACTTAACCATTTATTTATTTAACATTTTTCACTTATACAAAAATCATAAATCCTTTAATTAAAACACTTTAAAATCTATTTAAATAAAATATCATAAATTTACATTTAAACCACTTAAAATTTTATTTATATAACTTAAATGTCATTTTAAAAGCCAAAGTCCAAATTCCCAAATTTAAGTTATATTTCAAAATTCACTTTTTACTTACATTTTTAACTTCTAGAAAAATCCAAAATTTCTTTATTTATACATTAAAATCCAATTTAAATCAAATTTCATAATTTTTCACTTTTAAAAAATATATAAAATATTCAAAATACTTTATAAAATATAACCACGGGCCTGTATATAGTTTTCTAACCTATGTCAAGTGATACGGATATATATCATTTCAATCCGCAGTTTAAAAAGAAAAATCCGGGTTCTATCATTTCAAACCCGCAATCCCAAGTAAAAATAAAATAAATAAAAACCGTTCAGGCCTATCATTTCAACCCATAACGATTTTTCCCTATTCTAAAGTCCGTTCGGGTATGTATCATTTCAACCCATAGTGAACCTAATCTACAGGGAACTAGCAGTGTGATAAACAGATATAAATGAATAGTATAGCATGACATAACTGTAACAGATGATATGACATGAAATTTAACAGGTTGAACATCATATATAAATAATCACATGGCAGTTATAACATTATATATTTTTCTGCACATTTAGTTGTTGTTGTTTCACAACTGCATAAGTATAAATGTCGTGTGAGCTTTACTCACCTCAAAATGCTGGAGATTGCAACGCAACTGATACAATGGAATCAAGAGCAAAATGACAATCCAATGGACTTGAGTGCAGAGCGAATCTAAGCTAAAGATCTTGTGTTACAACCCAAACAAAAATCAAAACAATTTATAAATACAATACCAATTTGAAATGAAATAACTTTTGAATAAAAAGAGATATGAATGCACAGTCTTTTGCCTTGCCTTCTCTACTATTTGGCACAGCCTAGGGATGTTGTTTGGCTCTGGTTTGAACAAGTTTGGCTCAGGTTTGGTCAAGTGTATGCATGGCCTAGGTAGTGGAATATGGTGGAGAAGGTTCCAACATGAAGTGTGAAGAGGTTTAAGGTAATTAGTATGGTTTTGGCTAACAAAAGGGCTCGGCCTTGGAGTGTTTTGGCTTGGACGTTCAAGTTCAAGTCTGGACAGTGGTTTAATGGATGAGTAGGGATCTAAACAATGAGGTGGTGGCGGCCTATAGTGGTGGCCAAGGTGGTGGATGAAGGTATGAAGTGATAAGATGACTAGCATGGATGTTTCAAGGCTTTATGTATTGTTTTTATGGAGTTTTGGTTCATGGAGGTCTCGGACATGTCAATTTCAGATCTGTACAGAGGCTAAGATGATGTGTAGTGGTGTAGCAAGGTGGCGGTGGTGGCTAGAGGTGGTGGTCGTGGTGTATAATGAAGGTGTGGAGGTGATAAGGTGATGGCTTGCATAGTTAAGGGTTTTCAAGGCATGTTGCATAGTTTTTGTGGAGTTGTTCATCATGTAGTGGTGTGGCTTGGTTAAATCAGAGAGGTAGGTGGGTGATGGTGACAAGAAGGAGGTAGTGGAGGTGGTGGCCATGGCAAGCAAGTGGTGGCCGAGCAAACAAGCTAGAGAATCAAGGCACAACCATAGGAAAACAATGGAAAAGGAAGAAAAAGAAGGAGAGGCCATTACCCCATCTTCTTGCTATAAAAATGAGGTGGAATGAGGTATTTTTCACATGAATATGAGTTAAGAAACTCATGGCTACAATCTGGTAGTGTATGGCCAAAGAGAAATTAAATGGTCGTGAGCAAATGAAAGGTCTTGGTACATGAAAAGTCTTAGGTTTTCAAAGTTAAGTCTCTTCACATTTCCTTTTCTTAAATTCAAATAAAAAATATAATTTTAGTAAATACATTTAAAAACCGAAACCAAGTGAAATAATATGAAATAAATAATAAAATTTAAAGAAAATAAAAAAGAATAAAAGAAATTGCTTAAAAATCCAAAACAATGTCCAGAAATTACAATTAAACCACCATTGACTTTGGAAAATTATCCACTTCATTTTAAAAATATTATCAAGTAAAATTTGAAATAAAATAATTTATTTATCATTTCTAAAATAAAATAAATAATTAAATTGGAGAAAAATAGAAAAAGAACTAAAAAAATTGTTTAAAAATTGAAAACAGGGCATGAAAATTACAAATAAAATATCACCAGCCTTATAAATTTTCTCTATCACTTTAAAATAAATAAGAAGTCAAATAAATAAATAAATAAGGAAAAAATAAAGTTTGAATGAGAATAAATTAAGTTTTTAAGAAAATATAAAAACAAATAAAGAATTTCTTTAACAAATTGAAACTATAAATTAAAATTATAAACAGAATACAACTGACATTAGAAAATGTCAATCACACTTTTAAAAATGTTTTAAAACCAAAATATATACATAGCATGTTATTTTTTACACATGTAAATATAAATTAGAACATTACATGACCAAATAAAATATTATTTATATAATTTAAAATAAATAATTTTGTTAAATACAGTGAATTACACACAATAGTTAAAAGGGCATAACTTTCACATAATAGGTCAGATTTCAACGAAACGAAAAGCAGTGTGCTTAAAATTTTATTTACTTTCATAATAAAAGACAAAATCCAAATTTTCAAATATTTAAAATTTAAATTTAAAAGTCAAGGTTTGACTATATTGACAAAAATTCATATTTTCTGAAAACATTCAATTTATTTATGTTTGGAATTCTAATTGACATCAAAATCACAATTTATATTTAAAATAACAAAATTTATTCTCTTTCATAAATAAAATAAAGCTTTTAAATCCGTAAATTCAATTTAAAAATAATTGTAAAATATAGGGTTGTTACATTCAAACTTTATTTTCTAAATAGAAAGAAATGACATGATTTGTCTTACCACATATCCAGAAAATTAAACACTAAAGAAAATTCTGAAAGTAGATACAATTGAATGAAGAAAGAAGCAAAGTAAGTGAAATAGCATCATAAATGCTCGCTATTCCACGCTCTTGGGAGTGTGATACCATCAACAGTAGCTAGCTTAAAAGTTCCCTCTTAAAGTATCTGTTCAGTGATGTATGGCCTTTTCCAAGTAGGGTTCATATGCCACAGGGCAAGAAAAATCCTTTTGAAGACGAGATCCCCGATTTCAAAGGTTCTAGGTCGAAATTTGATGTTATAATATTGGGCGACTTGGTACTGGTGCCTAGCTTCCATCTAATTTTCTTTTTCGTGCTTCTCATCTGTAATGTTTAGAGATTCCAAGAGAAGATCTTTACTCATTAGGGGATCATAGTAGGTCAATCGATGAGAAGGTACTTCGACCTCAACAGGAATAATTGCTTCAGAATCGCAAGCAACGGTGAATGGAGTATGGCATGTTGCAGACTTGTAGGCAGTCCTACAATCCCATAGTGCTATCGGGTGTTCATCCACCCACTTCCCTTTAGTGTTTTCCAAATGCTTCTTAAAAATGGACTTTATGATTTTTTTTTCAAGCTTCAACTTGCCCATTCGCTTGAGGGTGAGCGACTGCTGCAAATTTCTTTTCAATGTGATATCTCCGGCAGAAGTCTTTAAATTCAGCACTGTCCAATTGAGTCCCGTTATCTGTTACAAAAGTTGGTGGAAAGCCAAAATGATAGATGATGTTTCGGATGATGAAATTGGTTACTTTCTTGGTTGTGATCATTCTTAAAGATTTTCTTTCGCCTATTTAGTGAAGTAATCAACTGCGATGATAATGTAGTTTGCACCACCTTTAGAGATCGATAAGGAACGGATAATATCAATACTCCATATGGCAAACAACCATGGGCTAACCATTTGCGTGATTTCTATCGGCAGTGCTCTTGGAACTTTTGCATATATCAAAAATTCGTCGCATCGTGTAACAAAGTCAGCAGCATATCGATTGACAGCCAGCAAAAAAAACCTATTGTTAGCGCCAAAATTGATCACTAACACCCAAATCTAAGCGAAAGCACCAAAAACCAATCACAGGTAGAACGTATGTAGAGGATATACATATGAAGAACAGTAAAAATTAAAATCGAAGAGGTAAAGAATAACATATTTTATAGTGGTTCGGCTAACTCCGGCCTACGTCCACTATAGAAATTTCCTTTAGGTTGCTGTAACAATCGATTACAGTTACAAATTGGTAGAGTAGCCTTGGCCTTAGAAAAAAGAAAGCAAGAGAGCCGAAAAGAAGATTCCCCCATGTGGAGTCCCACGTAATGTATTTATAGGCAAATCTCGAGTTATAGGGCTTCTTGAGTAATCTGGGTTCATCAGGACCATAGCCAATCCAACATCCTTCATCACAACCGACCCACACTACCGTGCTAATCGGCTTATGCCGAACCACTCCACCAATGACGAGCCATGTACGAACTTCCAAACTTCACCGAGCAGCACATCAAGCAACCATGTCGATCCCCCTGATACTCCACCGAGCTACCCGAGTGATGTCCCGAAGTCACATGCCTCGGGACTCAAAGTAACTAAACCATATACTCGTGCCGATCCGAGGTTACGAGTGCATCAACTTGAAGTCATCGGTCCACGTTTTTGCCGAACCACATGTGCCGAGCCTTCCCGATCAAACCAAGTCCAAACTCTAACACCGATCCACTACATCCCAATCGAACCATACCACCGAGACTGAACGACCTCTCCTGGCCAGACCACACCACTACATCGGGCCATACCATCCTGACCATAACACCACACCGAGCCACATCTTCCCGACCGAACCATACCATAAATGTCGAACAACCTCTCCTAGTCGAACCACACCGCTACACCGGGCCACACCATCTGGACCATACCGCCACACCAAGCCCCATCTTCCCGACAGAGCCATACCATCAAGGCCGAACGACCTCTCCTGGCCGAACCATACCGCTACACCGAGCTACACCATCCTGACCATACCACCACACTGAGCTGCATCCACTACCGAACCATCTTGATGCCCGACCGAGGCGTACTTCCTACACCAAACGACGTTATTTACATGGAGAAACATCCACTGCCAATCCAATTCACCTTCGAACCACGGACAGAGCTGATCCGCCCATGCCGAGCTACCTAGAAGACTTCAAGAAATCATCCATATGACTCGAAGCTCGACTCCATATGACTCGAAGACAATCCAGGGGGACTTGCGACTCATCGAAACCCAAGTTTCAAGCATCCAATAGACTTTATCCACAGACTATGCAGAATCTCGTTAGTAAATCCATGACTATTATCCATCCTTTATCGTCCATCCATCTACTCAACTAAATCCACCGTTACCCAGCCTCGACGAACGAGCGGCCGATTTAATTGAATCCACCTACCTGCGGCCTTGTTAAAAGGAGGGTTAACATTTGCCTCCCAAAACATGCCTTGCTATCGAAAGGTGTGTTTTGAATAGACTCAAATCCGATATCCGAAGTCTATATGTTATCCATAGTCGTACCTTCCTATTCAAATCCAATCCAGTTACCAAATCCTCATCCAATTTCACTTCCATCTGAAATCAATTAACTGAATCCATGATCTCTCCAGATCACTTTATCTGAGTTTGGGACCTCTTTGGGTCTAAATCCTAAGCCGGGACCTCACCAGGTCCATGCCCAAATCCTTAGCTATTTGTAGCCAATATCCAAATCTGTAACATCTCCAAGTTCTTGCCAAGCGCAACCTGCGCCTGACGACCTATGTCAAGTAATTCCATGCTATTCCTGGTTCGGTGTCCCGGAATGTGGACTAATGTCGTGGCTTAAGTCCTAAGTCGAATCTTGATTGTTACAGACCCTTGCCGAGCATAGTCCATACTCGACGGCCTGAAATAGTAACTGATAGATAATATGGGGCCTAAATCCTATACCGAATCCTGGTCTCTCCGGGCCCTTGCCGAGCATAGTCCATGCTCAACGACCTTTTAACCAAAACCCAGACAAAAAGTCAACCAAAATCCAGATTCAAACCAGAAAACCGAAAATCCATACCAAAAGTCCAAATCAAATCCAAATCAAAAAGCAAGCATCCAAACCAAAATCCAAACCAAGAAACCAATAAAACTAGGAGCTCAAACCGTACCCCAAAACCAAAGAAGAAAAAGAAAACGTCCAAGCTTAAAGGAAAAAATAAATTTTACAAACCGTAGCGTCTCTATAAACCATTATCTTAAAGCATGCCTAAGGGTTATCTCCGACCCTGTACATGAGTAAGTGATTAGCCGTTTACCCAGAGTTTTTTAATTATTCCAAACCACCACGATTAGTTGATGACTAACCGGCCACCATTCCTGGGCCTTATGCCTTCGTCATTCAAGGTAGGCGGTGGCTGCTCCTGTTCCACCGTCGCATTCTGAGTTTCGACATATTGCGGCAATCCTTACATCTTCCTCGATTATATCCTTTAGATGCCTACAGCTATTAGTATCATGCCCGTCCAAGCCATGAAAGAGACAGTGCTTTCTCGATGCCCTTTTACGTTCTGAGGGTTCCCTCCTTACCGGCCTTCGATAATGAAGGCAATCCCGTGTATCCAAGAATATCCGCTCCATTGCTGCATTATATCCTGTATAAGTGAAGAATTTGGTTCTCCCCTGCGCTTCCTTTTCCCTCTATCCTTTTCTTTACCTGAGCTTTCATCGGGCAGTCCTCCATCCTTAACCATGTTTACTTCCTTTGACCTTATATCCAAACATGCATCCTCTTGTCGAAGAAATCTCTCAGCTTTATGAAAAAATTCCTCGGGATCCATTGGTGGGTCCTATATTAATGATACTTTGAAATCTGAATTATCCCTAACTCCTGATACCACATCCATCAAAACAATTGATAGATCTGGGCAATCCATCGAAGCAACTACCACAATAAACCGAGTTAAGAATGTCCTGAGCGATTCATCCACCCGTTGTTTAACTAACATTAGCGTCATCACATTCTTTGGCCTTTTTATGTGAAATCGAAACTAACTCAAGAACTTGTCCACCAGTTATGTCCATGTTCCAATGGATCCATCATCCAGCTGTATAAACCACATAGAAGCTATATCAGTCGTACTGGGGGAAACATCAGGCCATGACATCCTTTGATGCCCCTAGCACTTCAAAATGCCTTATGTACCTCATCAAGTAATCAGTGGGATATGTCTTACCATTGTATACTTCCAAAGTGGATAGCTTGAAATTGAGTGGATTCCTAGCTATCCTAATGTTACGGTGAACGGAGTTCTGTTTACTCCCTCCAAATCCCTAACTGCCAAACCTTCGCGAATAGTCCTCCTAATAATGTCAGCCAATCCGATGTTTTCTACCAAGGGTTGCTCCCTAGCCGTATTTCCTAGCTGCTCTCCAACTCCATGCTGAAATTCTGGCACATACTCTTCATCACGTACTCCTGTGTTCCTGTTGATACCGGGTTGCACAGCGTCACCTGATATCCCTCCATGGGTTGGTCCAACATTATCTAGCGGTGTCCCCCTATGTATCGGTCCACCCGGGTTAATAGTTGTTTGTTGATTAGGAGCTGCCCCCTACTGAATCACTCCATCCTACAAATTGAGCACTTGTAGTTCTTGATTGTCCAACTTGCATAAGAAGAGCCTGCATCATCTCCTATTGCCGTTTCATCTTCTGCTCCTACATTAAATCCATGACAACCTACATATCGTCCCGAGTTATATAGATGGATGCATAATCCCTTCCAGCTCCAGAAGTGGCTGCTTGATTTCCCTCCTTGTTGCCCCTTTTCGCAACTTGCTTTCTTATTGGTGGTCTAACAATGGCTTTCTAGAATCCAAATTCCCAAACTCTGAATCCCTGAACGCTAGCTTTCCTAGCGAAAGCACCAAAATTTTAGCACCAAAATTGGTCACTAACACCCAAATCCAAGCGAAAGCACCAAATACCAATCATGGATCATAGATAGAATGTATGTAGAGAGTATAAATATAAAGAACAGTAAAAATTAAAATGGAAGCAGTAAAGAACAACAGATTTTATAGTGGTTCGGAAAAATCCGGCGTACGTCCGCTCTAGAAATTTCCGTTACATTGCTCTAACAATCAATTACAGTTACAAAATGGTAGAGTAGCCTTAGCCTTAGAAAATAAAACGAAAGAGCGCTGAAAAGAAGATCCCCATTTGGAGTCCCACATGTTTTATTTATAGAAAAATCTCGAGTTACTAGGCTACCTGAGTAGTCCGGGCCCATCAGGACCATAGCAACTGCAGCATCCTTCATCACAACTGGCCCACACTGCAGTGTCGACCGGTCTATGCTGAACCACTCCACCAATGACCGAGCAATGTACGAACTTCCAACCTTCACTAAGCGACACCTTAAGCAACCACGTCGATCCACCTGATACTCCACCGAGCTACCCGAGTGATGTCCCAAAGTCACATGCCTCAGGACTCGAAGCCATATACTCGTGACGACCCATAGTTACGAGCACCTCGACTCGAAGCCCCACCAGTCCACATTTGGTCGTACCACATGTGCCGAGCCTTCTCGACCAAACCTCATCCAAACTCCAACAACGATCCACTTCATCCCAATCGAACCATACCACTGAGGCCGAACGACCTCTCCTAGTCGAACCACACCAATACATCGGACCACACCATCCTGACCATACCACCACACCGAGCCACATCTTCCCGACCAAACCATACCATCAAGGCCGAACGACCTCTCCTGGCCGAACCACACCACTACACCATGCTACATCATCCTGACCATACCACCATACCGAGCCAAATCTTCCCGACTAACCGTACCATCAAGGCCGAACGACCTCTCCTGGCAGAACTACACCGCTACACCAAGCCACACCATCATGACTATACCACTACACCGAGCCACATCCACTACCGAACCATCTTGATGCCCGACCGATCCATACTTCCCAGACCGAACGACATCATTTACACCGAGCCACATCCACTGCCGATTTAATTCACCTTCGTGCCACTAACACAGTTGAACCACCCATACCGAGCCACCTAGAAGACTTGAAAAAATCATCCATATGACTCGAAGCTTGACTCCATATGACTTGAAGCAAATCCAGGGCGACTTGCAACTCATCGAAACTCAAGTATCAATTATCTGTTAACCTTCATCCATCAACTGTGCCGAATCCCGACTGTAAATCCACGACTATTATCCATCCTTGATCGTCCATCCATCTAGTTGAATCCACCGTAACCCAGCCTTGACGAACGAGTAGACGATTTAATTGAATCCGTCTGTCTGAGGCCTTGCCAAAAGGCGGGTTAACATTTTCCCCCAAAACATGCCTTGCTATCGAAAGGTGTGCTTTAAATAGCCTCAAATCCGATATCCGTAGCTTATATGTTATCCATAGCCACACCTTCCTATTCAAATCCAATACAGTAACCAAATCCTCATCCAATTTCATATCCATCCGAAATTAATTGGTTGAATCCACGATCTCTTCGAATCATTTTATCTGAGTCTGAGACCTCTCCGGTCTAAATCCTAAGCCAGTACCTCACTGGGGCCATGCCCAAATCCTTATCTTTTTGTAGCCAATATTCAAATCCGTAACCTCTCTGGCTTCTTGCCAAGCGCAAGCTACGCTTGACGACCAATGTCAAGTAATGCCATGGTGTTCCCGGTTCAGCGTCCCTGAACATTGAGTAATTCCATGGCTTAAGTCCTAAGTCGAACCCCGGTCGCTCTGGACCCTTGCCGAGCATAGTCCATACTCGACGACATGAAATAGTAACCGATAGATAATATGAGACCTAAATCCTAGGCCGAATCCTGGTCTCTCCGGGCCCTTGCCGAGCGTAGTCCATGCTTGATGACCTTTTAACCAAAACTCAAACAAAAAGTCAACCAAAATCCAAAATCCAGATTCAAACCAGAAAACCGAAAATCTAAACCAAAATTCCAAATCAAAATTCAAGTCAAAAAGCAAGCATCCAAACCAAAATCCAAACCAAGAAACCAACAAAACCAGGAATTCTAACCAAACCCCAAAACCAAAGCAGAAAAAGCAAATGTCCAAGCCAAAAGGAACAAAATGAATTTCATAAACCGGAGCGTCTCGGTAAACCATCATCTTATAGCATGCCTAAGGGTTATCTCCAACCCTGTACATGAGTAAGTGATTTACTCGTTTTCCCGGAGTTTGTTACTTATTCCAAACCATCACGATTAGTTAATGCCCAACCGGCCACCATTCCTGGGCCTCATGCCTTCGTCATTCAAGGTAGATAGTGGCTGCTCTTGTTCCACCGTCGCATTCCAAGAATATCCGCTCCAGTGTTGCATTCAATCCTGTGTAAGTGGAAAATTTTGGTTCTCCCCGGTGCTTCCTCTTCCCTTTATCCTTTTCTTTACACGAGCTTTCACTGGGTAGTCCTCCATCCTTAACCATGTTTACTTCCTTTGACCTCATATCCAAACATGCATCCTCTTGTCGAAGAAATATCTCAGCTCTATGAAAGAGTTCCCCGAGATCCGTTGGCGGGTCCTGTATCAATGATACTTTGAAATCCGAATTATCCCGGACTCCTGATACCGCAGCCATCATAACCAGTGATGGATCTGGTCGATCCACCGAAGCAACTACAACATTAAACCGAGTTAAGAATGTCCTGAGCGATTCATCCGCCCCCTATTTAAATGACGTCAGTGTCATCATGTTTTTTGGCTTTTTTATGTGAACTCGAAACTGACTCAAGAACTTGTCCAACAGTTCTGTCCATGTTCTAATGGATCCATCTCCAGCTGTCTGAACCACATAGCAGTTATATCAGTCAAGTACATGGGGATTGGGCTATGATCTTCTCTAATGCCCCAAGCACTTCAAAATTCCATGTGTACCTCATCAGGTGGTCAGTGGGATCCGTCTTACCATTGTATACTTTCAGAGTGGGTAGCTTGAAATCGGGTGGATTCCTAGCTATCCTAATGTTACAGGTGAACGGACTTTTGTTTACTCCCTCCAAATCCCTATTTGCTTGACCTCCACGAATAGTCCGCTTAATAATGTCAACCAATCCGACATTTCCAACCAAGGGTTGCCCCCAATCTGTATTTCCTAGCTACTCCCCAACTCGGTGCGGAAATTCTGGCACATACTCCTCGTCACGTACTCCTGTGTTCCTGTTGATACCGGGTTGCACAGCATCACCTGATTTCCCTCCATGGGCAGGTCCAGCATTATCTGGTGGTCTGCCCCCAAGTCTTGGTCCATCCAGGTAAATAGTTGTTTGTTGATTGAGAGCTACCCCCTTAATTGAATAACTCCATCTGCCTGCTGGTTGAGTCCCTTTAATCCAGCTCCTAGAACTTGAGCATCTGCAGTTCCTGATTGTCCAATTGCCAAGAAGAACCTACATCATCTCCTCTTTTCGTTTCATCATCTCTGCATCTCGTCCCGAGTTATGTAGATGGATGCATGATCTGTTCCAGCTCCAGAAGTGGCTGCGTGAAATTCCCTCCTGGTTGCTCCTTTCCACTACTTTCTTTTTTGTTGGTGGTCTAGCCATTGCTTTCTAGAATCCAAGTTCCCAAGCTTCTGAATCCCCGAATGCTAGTTCTCTCAGTGAAAGCACCAAAATGTTAGCGCCAAAAATGGTCACTAACACCCAAATCCAAGCAAAAGCACCAAATACCAAACACAGTTCACAGATAGAACATATGTAGAGAGTATAAATATGAGGAACAATAAAAATTGAAATAGAAGCAGTAAAGAACAACAGATTTTATAGTGGTTCGGCTAACTCTGGCCTACGTCCACTCTAGAAATTTCCTTTAGATTGCTTTAAAAATCAATTACAGTTACAAATTGGTAGAGTAACCTTAGCCTTAGAAAATAGAAAACAAGAGAGCCGAAAAGAAGATCCCCCTATTTGTAGTCCCATATGTTGTATTTATAGGAAAATCTAGAGTTACTGGGCTTCCTGAGTACTCCCGGCCCATCAGGACCATAGCAAGGCCAACATCCTTCATCACAACCGACCCATACTGCCATGCCAATCGGCCTATGCCAAACCATTCCACCAATGACCGAGCCATGTACGAACTTCCAACCTTCACCGAGCGGCACCCTAACAACCACGCTGATCCACCTGATATTCCACTGAGCTACCCGTGTGATGTCCCGAAGTCACACGCCTCAGGAGTCGAAGTAACCGAACCACACACTTGTGCCGTCCTGAAGTTACGAGCGCCTTGACTCGAAGTCACTGGTCCATGAATTTGCCAAACCACATGTGTCGAGCCTTCCCGAACAAACCATGTCCATACTCCAACACCAATCCACTTCATCCCAATGAACCATACCACTGTGGACGAACGACCTCTCCTGGCTGAACCACACCACTACAACGGGCCACACGATCAAGACCATACCACCACACCGAGCCACATCTTCCCGACCGAGCCATACCATCAAGACCGAACTACCTCTCTTGGCGGAACCACAACGCTACACAGGGCCACACCATCCTGACCATACCACCACACCAAGCCACATTTTCCCGACCGAGCCATACCATCATGGCCGAACGACCTCTCCTGGCTGAATCACACCGCTACACCGGGCCACACCATCCTGACCATACCACCACACCGAGCCACATCCACTACCAAACCACTTGATGCCCGACCGATCCATACTTCCCAGACCGATCGACATCATTTACACCAAGCCACATCCACTGCAGATCCAATTCACCTTCGAGCCACTGACATAGCCGAGCCACCCATCCCGAGCCACCTAGAAGACAGGAAGAAATCATCCATATGACTCGAAGCTCAACTCCATATGACTCGAAGTAAATCCAGTGCGACTTGTGACTCATCAAAACCCACGTTTCAAGTATCCAACAACCTCCGTCCATCGACTGTGTCGAATCCCAACTGTAAATCCATAAATATTATCCAACCTCGATCGTCTATCTATCCGATCGACTAAATCCACCATAACCCAGCCTCGACGAACGAGCTGTCAATTTAATTGAATCCGCCTGTCTGCGGCCTTGCCAAAATGCTGGTTAACACCTATAACGGAGTATTTTCTTTGTTAGAGTTTGCTCTCTTGTGTGATCGCCACTTTCCCATTGATAAACTTCCTTAAGGACCCATTTTATCTCATCATGGGTGATACAATGGAGTAAGGGAACAGAAAACCCCTTTCTGTACATAACTCTTTCTTGAATGGTATATCATAAAGCTTTATGAAGGAATTGTCGCTTTTCAATCCTTTGTTACGGTAGGACTCCTTGTAGAAAATAGTTTTTAATCGGAATAATCCATGATTCCTCCTCAGCTTCCACCTCTTGTACCCGGTTGATTTCTACCAGGTTTATACTCGGGAAATTAAATACTTCGACCAGAACCAGGACCATTTGTCATGCATCCCTGGTGCTAGCAAACTTTACCAATGAATTGGCCTCTTTGTTTTGATCTCGAGGAATATGCTAATGTCATAGTACCCTAAGTCAGTCAAAATGTCTTGGACTTGGGTAAGGTATGGAGAAAGTCGTTGTCTCTTAGCTTGGTTATCTCCCTTGACTAGATATACTACCAATTATGAGTCAAAACAAAATTTAAGAGAATTTATTCCCACTTCTTGGAGATTTTAAGTCCAACAATCGGAGCCTCATACTCGAATTCGTAGTTTGTCGTAGGGAAATCAAGCTTTAAAGCATAGAAGATTGGCCGATCTTTGGGAGTTACAAGCATAATTCCAGCTTCAGAAAAATGATCATTGGATGCTCCATCAGTATACAATTTCCACCGTGTGGTAGCGATTTCGCTGTTCCCCGGGAAATCATCCCACGTTGTAAATTCTGCTATAAAATCTGCCAGTGCCTGACCCTGGATAGCCCTCCATGGGAGATAAGTGATATGGAAATAAGCTCGATATTCCACTTGAATAACCTTCCAAACGTCTCAAGTCGCTGCAGGACCTGCTAACGGCTAGTCGGTATAAATAATGATCAGGTGTGCCTGGAAGTATGAGCGGAGCTATCGTGATGCAATCAGTAAGTAGTATGCTAGTTTCTCTATTTTCGAATAGTTCCTTTTAGCTCCCATCAATCGTTTGCTGACATAATATACGGTCTTTGGATTCGATTCTCTTCGCGAAGCAACGCTACACTTATAGCATGAACGAACACAGCTAAGTAGATATATAAATCTTTATGATCCACTGGCGTCGGTAAGATGCGAGGTCTCTCTAAGTGGTTCATCAAAGCTTGAAATGCGTCTTTACAATCTTATGTCCATTTGAAGTTCCTTTCTCCTTTCCTAATCAAGTCAAAGAAAGGAATGCATTTATCAATAGCTTTGGAAATGAATCGGCTTAAGGCAGCAAACTTCCCATTCAGAATTTGTACTTGTGTGATAGTCTTTGGCGCTTTGATATCGTAGATAACTTGAATTTTCTCGGGATTAGCTTCAATTCGACTGACATTAGCGATAAACCCAAGAACTTCCCTGATGCTACGCTAAAAGAATACTTCAAATGATTCATTTTCATCTTGTAATGTTGGAGGATGTTAAACATTTCTGCTAGTTCTCTAAAGTGGTCACTTGACCGTTGTGACTTAACGAACATATCAACCACATATACTTCCATTGTTTTTCCAATATTATTTTTAAACATCCTGCTGACTAAGGGCTAGCAAGTCGCTCCGGCATTCTTTAGTCCAAATGCCATCACCACATAGCAAAACAATCCAACATCGGTAGTGAAGCTAGTGTGCTCTTGATCGGAGATGTGCATTGGGATTTGATTATACCCTAAGTACGCATGCATGAAAGATAGCAATTCGTGACCCGTGGTTGAGTCTACCACCTGGTCGATTCTTAGAAGGGGAAAACTGTTTACTGGGCATGCCCCATTTCGGTCCGAGTAATCAATGCATGTTGTCCATTACCCGTTTGCCTTCTTCAAAGTACAAGATTACATACTCACTTAGGTAGAGGGCATTGCAAATAAACCCATTGACTTTGAGTCTATTCGCTTCCTCTTTAAGAACGACAGATTTCTCCAGATTCATGCCACGTCTTTTTTGTTTTACGGGAACATCCCTCGGGTTAATATTCAATGCATGGCTCACAATGGCAGGTGAGATCCTGCACATATCAGAGTGAATCCAAGCGAGCACTTCAAGACTCACTCAGAGAAATCTAGCAAGTTCTCTCATCATCGAGGGTCTATGCTATGATACAATTATCAGGACCCGTGTCGGATCGTTGTGGCTAACTGAGATGTCAGTCGTCATGTTAGCCGGTGCAAGCTTGGTCTCTTTGGGCTTCTCCTCGTCATCTCTTGGATCAATATCTCTATAAAACTGATGTGGCACCCGAACCAAGGTTCAAGTGCTAGTTGTCAATCTTCAATGGCTTGGATGCGAACTGACTTGTCCACACCCTTACAGCTCTCCTTCCATTGTGCATCCCTCAACTCAACTACATAACAAGCAAATATAGTCACCTAATCACCATGAATAACCCCAACATTGTTATCCATTCGGAACTTCAAAGTTAAACACCATGGAGGAAGAGCTGCTCGGAACTCAACTAGGGTAGGTCGGCCTAGAAAAGCATTGTATAGAGAGTTAACATCCAAAACAACAAAAGGTAGACTCTGCACTCTCCTACGGTCACCTTCTCCCAACTCTACAGGTAATTCAACATAACCAACAGCTTCAGTTGCAGCTCTGTTAAAGCCATGAATGCAGGCTTTAGACGATTTCAAATCTTTGGCTTCCATCCTCGTTTTGATCATAAGCTTTCTTGAAATTATTTTTACAGAACATCCACAATCAACCAATATCATTTTCACAAGAGCGTGGCCGATCATGGCCAAAATAACCATTGGGTTGATCAATGGAGCCTGCACCTTGTCCGCGTCTCTTTTTCTAAACACAATATCATCCGCCATTATACGTTCCTATTTTTTCGAAGCTCCATCTTCTGTATTCAAATAATATTTAAAATCCACGTGCTTAATGCACTGGCGTAGTGCCCCATCTCATGTGAGCTTTTATCTGTATAGTGCGTTCCTCCGACAATTGTTTTTATTACCAATCTACCACCAGTATGCGCTGGCTCCTTAGCCCTGCGCGGTGCTTGTCCTTGGTTGGGTCGGATGTCCCCGGTCTGCCATCTAACAATTTGTAAACCGCTGTGACTTCTTTCTCGAATCATGTAATGACCCTATTTTTCCACCCTGAAAACCCGCACCGATACTCCTTGGTCACGAATTCCCAAGAAATGAAAAACCAACTCATTAAGGATGAAATTAAAGAAACAAGAACATAACAGAATAACACAAGGGAATAGAACAGAATCTCACAACGCATGGAGAAATATAATATTAGACAATATATTTACAGTGGAAAATGTTTAAAAACATGTCAATCAGAGTCTAACCTATGATCAGCCAGGAAAGTTATAAACTTCATTCTTGCAATTGAAGCAATAGATAAACAACAACAAAAATGGCATGCGTAAGTAATAAGACTACACTCATACATAGATGCAGATCTCCAGCACTCCTCTGGAACGCTCGAACCTTCTATCATGTTGCACTACGCCAAAGTAAACACAATCCCATTTAATCCCTATCCAAGAAACTCTCTAAGTCTAGCCTTCTCTCTTCTCGGCTAGCATAGCAAATTCTGAAAAGACTTGGTACTGACCAAAGTGTTAAAAACACCCGAATCAGGGTTGGAAAACCAGCTTAAGAAAACAATCCCAAATGTGACAGTGTCACAATTGAACGCCAAATAAGAAATTTGTATTTTGAAAACAAAGGGTGTCTCATAAGACCACGTAGGATAAAAACACCGAATGCGTTTTTCGCTTATGATAAATGATTACGCCAAAAACAAGGGATATTATTTTTAATGACATCATTTTGAAAGTGCTTTTAAAGTAAACTTATGAATCTTAGATGAAATTGTTACATTCATTAAATTCCCACATTTGGTCTACAACCAAAATCGTACAAGCCTCTTAATGGATTATTGGATTCCATACTAGCAACCAAGGTAAGGGACTACCTTCAGTACAGTACAGCTCTAGAGAGCTGCACATGGGTGTGAGTTACCCACGCAATGCCTAAACAAGACTTCCAATCCAACCGATAGAACGAATACGCCAGTTTACTCAATCGTTTTCGACCTTCCAAGCGTGCCCATAGGACATACTTGAAATTCGGACATATAGAGGGAAATTAGTTTTCTGTCTAGAAGGGAAAATGCTGGCATTCTCATGGGTGCTAAACCATGACTCATCTTGTCGCACGCCCTGTTTTAATCACTCCTCGTTCGTTGAGGCTCTAGATAACGCATTACCTTTTCATTCCAGCCCATTCACTCTGAATGCCACATTGCTAGATCCACCAATTACTGATTGACTCCCACAAAAATACAACCTCCAGCTCGTACGTCTCAGAGAAGGGTGTTAAGCTAAGAGAAGTTGCCTCCTCCACCACTAAACAGACGTACATTTGTAAAATTCAACATTCGTAATCATTGGAAATGCTTTGTTGGATATTCTCCCATGCAAGTCTTCCAGGTAAAGGATGAACCGAAGGCACCACCCTACTGCATCCCAAATCGCAGTAGCCACAGCCTTTGCATCATCGTAGATCCCACAACAAGCAACCACTGCAATTCATTTACCTCGGGAGCAACTCTGAGGTTATCAACAAGTAACCCACTTTCCATAGAAGATCTTTGGTCTTCAACATCATAGAGATTTTTCATCTTGGTTTCATCAATCATTTATCCAATTCTAGAACGTTGTTCATTGATTCGAAGTGGTCTTTGGATCGGGATATTACCCAAAATCCTACCCTAGTTCCTTCGATATCAATTATCGAAATAAAATGTGTATATGTGCATACAGAATTGTTAAGCCTCATTTAATTTTATTACTTTACCCGTTTTTCCCAATTAGATTTAGTTCCTGATTGTAAAACATTAAGAGAATAATTTCGCAAGTGCAAAGCTTGAAGGCCTAAACCAACATCAGATCGACACCTAGAAACTACCCAACTTAACATCACAATAATTGAGTTCCAATTCATTTTTGCTTGTCCAGTTCTCTTTTCTTTATCTTGTCAAAAATTTTACATGATCTTTGACAAGTACCCGGATATACCTTTCAATCCGTTCCACGCCTCTCTAAGAAATAAACAAGGGTAGATGGATTTCCCGTCATGTTAACTACGTCGTTTGCTTTCATAGATCTCATAGGCGGTACAAGATGTACTCTTAGGTCTTACCACATAACCCTTATAGTTATTTACTTTAATTCTCATTCAGAGATAATACCTCACTTATAACTTAAGTCTTCAATGTCATACTCAGTTATTTATCTGCAAATAATGATGCCTTCTATGTTGGGGAACTATTTCTTCTCAGACCTTGGTTCATCACATTTTTTATCCTTTAAATAACAGTTTCTTCCATATCGCGAAGTCTAATGCCGCTTCCAAGCTTATTCCCAAATATTTTTTATTATTTAAATAATTCATTTGTCTATAGAATTTGACCATTTTTCTAAGTCTTTAGAAAATTCCCAAATAAATCTTAAAAATCATAATCAATTATTATGAAATCATTCATAAAATATTTGAGTCAAAACTTCATTCCACTTCCATAACTTCAAAATCCAATTTCTTAATCGCTATTAAATAGTGATTAACTAGGTCATTATCCATAATTATATTGTTGATTAAGTATAAACTAATTTTTTTCTTCCAAAACCTCATCATTATATTATAATGAATTTAGAAATTTATTTTATGATTTTTATAATTATAAAACTCTACTTATAAAAAACCGGATTTAACCGCTCTTACAGCGACCTTTTTGACAACTATTTTACTCATAACTTGAGATTTTCAAATTGAAAACTTAACTTTTTGGATCCATCTGAAAGCTATTATCTTTACTGATAAAACATTCCTGTTTTAAGCCATTCTGACTTGAAACACATTTTACACTTCTGTTCGAAATTACAGGCCGCATAACCACGAACTGTCACTCCGGAAGTGCCCAATTTTGACCGTTTAGTGAATCATTCCGAAATTTGCCCGGGACACTTCCAAAACACTTATAAGTGATTAACCATTTTTTCTACTTTGTGAACTTATAAAATACTATTTTCCAATATATTTTTCTTTTATAATATTATTTTATTATAATATTATATTCAAACTTTTCTTGATTAAAAACCCATTTTAATTCTTTTTTCTCTTTTATTTTAAAGAGGCTTAACCCTTTTCATTTGTTAATGTCTGTGTAATGTGACTTGGAATTCCTTATAAAAGTCATGATATTAACATTTAAACATGCCTAACTAACATAGTTGTATTGTTTATACTTGCCATACAGTATTATACCATAAACAAAACCAAATCATTCAATCATCCATATAACGTCCAATGTTGTCATACGAGGATTAGTAAATCAACACAACAAAGTTTGCTAACTTTTTTTTACTAGTCGCTTACTAAATTTTCAAGATTGCTTACTAGCTTTTCCTAACTTGTTAATTAACTTTCCAAACATGTTCATATTTACAAGTTATACTCATTATGACTTATTAAGCATAAATCTAAGCTAAAGAGACGAAGTTTGTCTTACTAACTGGCATCCATATTAATTAAACATTAATATCACTTTATAATCATAAAGCTAAATTTTAAGCGGCGAAGTGTTCTTAAAATCAAGCTCCTGCTTTCTCGAGCTTTCTCCGAATGAATTCGCCGTCGCTTTTGCTCCTTGTCTAGCTTCCAATCTACTACCAAACATTACATTGTTCGTCCTAGGCATGTACCAAGCCAAACTCCGAGCTTTTGCACTTCCATTTCCTTCCAAACTCTACCGGTGCTTCAAGCCTTCACTCCGGCATAACCTACCCTTGTTTTTCCTTCACCGGAGCTTTCCAAACTCCATCTTGACTTTGAAACTTTGGGTCATGGCATGCATATAGAGTTGGTGAACTCCGACTACGACGAAACTAAGCTAGTTTGCTTTGGAACGCTTCAATAAGCTTAGATCCATGTCTGGATCTAATTTTTAACTATTTTTTGGACTATTTTATCCTTGATTTACAGCACGAATCCATTATTTATGGTTGAGAGCTTGAGAGAGATGAGAGAGAAAATGAAGAAGAAAGTGAGAATGAGAGGGGACTATTTATAGGCAAACTATAGGAAATATCTTAGCGTTATGTCACATCGACACTTTATTTAACATCGATGCTTTATGTCACATCACCTACACCATGTCATCCTCTCCTACACCCCACCATATGCCTGAATCATGGATGTCCCATCAAGAAGTTTCTACACACCTTACACCCCGATACATGCTTCATACCTCTTCTTTAGGTCAAATCAAGCTACCCCATACCCACACACGCCTACACATGGCCCACACTCTTCCAGACACTCTTCTACACGTTACTTTATGTGGGTGGGACCCATTTGAGGTTTTGTTAACTCATATGCGGGTTATATGACATTCTGGTGACATTTGGCGACTTCTACATGACGTTTTATGCAACGTTTTACAATGTATTTTCATTCTCTTTATCTGTCACATATTTTATCATATATTCATCTTTATACAAATCTAAACAAAGTTTACCAATCATATTTGAATAATCTTATCTCACTTAAACTCTTTGGATTAATTATAAAATCCTTTATATTGAATTCTGTAAAAGTGCTGCGGAGTTACGCTGTCAAATCTCAATAACGTTACAACTAGTGTTATCTTTTCTAAGAGTGATCATAACTTCTTATGAGTCATTATAACTTATTTCCTATCACTTTATAATATGTAAAATGTATTATTAAATTATTAAATCTCTATTTAATCTAGAAAATTAATTACTAAATACTATGATGATGTCCTAATTACTTTTTATTTCCAAAAATAAAATATTTTATTTCATATACTCTGTTATTTAGATAAATAAGTGTACCTATCCAAATCCATGAGTGATTATTAAGAAAATCTCAAATTTTCCGAAAATTGATTTCTCGCCTTTTTTGAAAAAAAAAAATCAGAAATCCTTCTTATGTTCTAAACCTTTTAAAAAAGTATTATCATTATTTATTAGGATTTAAATCCTCAAAAATTATGTTATAAAGCCTTATATTTGAATATTTAAAAATAAATATAGTTTATCAAAGTGGTAAATTTGCGGATCGTTACATTCTCCACTCCTTAAAAGAATTTTGTCCCCAAAATTACCAAGATTGGAAAATATGACGAGAGCCAACTTTCTTCTCGTATGATGTATATAAACCATCCATATGCAACCTGTATGATTCGATCTACTATCCGAATTCACAACTATCCTTTCCAAACAAGTACTGATCCTTTAGTGTAGAACAATGATCAGACTTCTTATTTTCGAGTCCTTTGCTTTCCTTACATAGCGCTCATCTACGATAAAAAACTCAAGCATCCTACTTAAATATTCTTATCAATATTTGCCATCAATAATCAAGTTATCCATATTCTTTCGTACTGGTGTAAACACCTCAAGTATTGTACTTGAATCTACAACCGACCAAAATACGATGAAATGATTCATGCGCATTTTATGTACTTGGTTATCTTTTAAAATACTTATAAATTATCCCAAAACGGTATAGATCAAGAATTTCCAAAACAACTAGGATCTAGGTATTACCAATAGTATCTTTTCATTCCCTCAACAATGGGGGATATACTCAAGAGAAGTGCTTACCATCTGAACATAGTCTCCCACCCATTTTTAGCTACTTTCGAGACACTCGAACTAATCATAATTAAACTTTTTATTCTTTTTCTAATTTCTACTTTGAAGTTACTATACCTTTTTATAACTCTAACAAGTTATTTCATTTCTTAAGGATTTGTCCGTACTGAACCTGTTTTCAACTGCCCACTAATAAAGAGGATAATCCACTATGTATAAGATCCTGATTACCAAAACAAATATCACGCCAATACTTGGAAGATTATTCCGATCGTCAGCAAAAAAATTGAGACTTACTCACCGAAATTTCCATATTTTTCAAAACTTTGGAATAATATCGTTATGATTTCATTTTCTCAAATTCTTTACAAATTCTATATTTACAATTTATTCTCTATAGAGTATGACTTTTCAAAATGTCTTTATCAATTTATTATCCTAATAAACTTTATTAATCTTTCACATAACAATTGTTATCAAGCACCATTTAGTCAAATCATGAAACTGAATTCACAAGGTGATTATTATTCAAACTTTTTATTTTTTGCACATATGAGGATTAGTCATTTTATTAACTAAGGATGTTGTTATCTTTTACTAATTTTATATTTCTTAATCTTTGAAAACTCTTATCCGTAGTTCCTTACATTTTTACGAGAAAACTCTTTATCCTTCTAAACAAGTTGATATAGATACAAAGAGAACTACTTTACTTTCGTAACTTGTTACATTTTTCTTCTGCTTTATAGCCTTAATAAAAAAACATTCAACACAAATATTTTTACTACACAATACTACCATAGCCTATCGACTGAACATAATAATACATGAGTCGGCTTATCTTTCCTACTCAAACTTCATTTCGAACTCATCAACCCCGAACTCCTCCTTTGCCTTTGATTCTGACTCAGACTCTGATTCGGTATCAGATCCTTCTTCCAGATCTTCGATGTCAGCTAGATTTCCAGTGACTTCCTCTTCAATCTTTTCCTCCTCTTGCCCATACGCTACATCGTTTTCTCCATTCTGGGAATGTGCATCCACATACTGCTGCTACCATTGGGAAAATGCATCCTTCGGAAAAACGATTGCCTCAACGCCGCTTAACCATGCCTCCTCATAAGGTTCCTCCATGTACCCCGAATCTCCACTGTGGTCAGAGTCTATACCAGAAACTGGTGTCTCGGATTCGTCTACCCATGGCTCAACCCACTCATAACCTACCACTGGCTTGGGTGAAAAGCCTGGCCATTCCTTAAAGTGAAATCCTGAATAGTCCTCTACGTCGAAACTAGCTGGAACGAGATCCACATATCACTCCCTTCCTTAGAACAAAGCATGTCAGCAAAGGGTATATCATAGTCTTCGTCGCTGACCAAGTATAATGCTTCTATTTCGATCCAAATGTATTAACTTATCCCTGAACATCTTATAGTCAAATTGTGAGATTCTAGTCACAAGATGTCCAGCGATTTTGTATTTAATAAACAACCCACATACATCACCTAATCCTTAATAATACATAGCTAAGCGTATCATAATAAATGGTTACCTGTAACCCCTATCGGAGATATGATATCTTATTCTATCCATGATTATCAACCTTATCTCAGTTTAATATGTGATGTTGACAAACTTAGTGTCATTTACCGAATAATTTATAGTCGAACTGCGAGTTCTAATCACAAGCTGTCCAGACTCAAATTGAATGTCTAACTTCAATCCGCTATTTTAAATTCAAACAATCACTAATCATATCAATCAATAAATGATATTGCTATCATTCCTTTTGAAAGACATAATATAATTCTATGGGAAAATTATTTCATTTACCATGGAAAATCATTTTATACATAAAAATAACAAGTACACGCTCACACACACACACACACAGATATATATATATATATATATATATATATATATATAAACATACACACACACTCGGACTCGTTCTAGGGTATTACTATCCCTCCTAGGATAATACTAATCCTATCTTTGATGAGACATTCACCCAATCAAGCTTCGGTTGTCGCTTAATCTATGCTCTGATACCACCTATAACGACCCGATTTTTCATGCCCCGAAAATCCACATTGATGCTCCTCGGTTACGAATTCCCAAGAAACGAAAAACCGACTCATTAAGGATTAAATAAAGAAACAAGAACAGAACAGAATAACATAGCGGAATAGAATAGAATCTCACAACACAAGGAGAAAATATAACATTTAACAATATCTTTACAGTGGAAAACATTTAAAAACATATCAATCAAAGTCTAACATATGATCAGCCTAGATAGTTGTAAACTTTGTCCTTACAATTGCTGAAATAGATAAACAACAACGAACATAACATGCATAAGTTATAAGACTATGCCCATACGTAGATGTAGATCTCCAGGACTCCTTTGGAAAGCTTGAACCTCCTATCATGTTGCATTACGCCAAAGCAAACGCGATCCCATATGATCTCTATCCAACAAACTCCCTAAGTCCAGCCCTCTCGCTTCTCGGCTTGCATAGCTAATCCTAAAATCACTCAGTGGAGACTAGAGTTTTGAAAACACCCGGATCAGGTTTGGAAAATCCAGTGTAAGAACACGATCCTAAGTGTGGCAGTTTCACAATTGAATGCCAAAACATAAATCCATATTTTGAAAACAAAGGGAGTCCCATAAGACCACGTAGGATAAAAGCACTGAATGCATTTTTCTCTTGTGATAACCATAAAATGCTTATGCCAAAAATAATGGATATTAGTTTTAATGACATTATTTTGAAGTTCTTTACAAGTAAACTTATGAATCTTAGCTGAAATTGTAACATTCATTAAATTCCCTTATTTGTTCTACAATCAAAATTATATAAGGCTCTTACTGGATTACTGGATTCTATACTAGCAACCAAGGTAAGGGACTACCTTCCATATAGTACACCTCTAGAGAGAAGCATCTGGGTGTGAGTTCTACATGTAATGCCTAGATAAGACTGCGTATCCAACCGATGGACCGAATTTGCCATTTTCCCCACTCGTTTCTGACGTTCCAAGCGTGCTCATGACACATACATTAAATCCTGAGATATAGAGGGAAATTAGTTTTCTGTGCAGAAGGGAAAATGCAGGCGTTCTTATGGGTGCTAAACCATCACTCATCTTGCCGCAGGCCCTGTTTCAATCACTCCCCATTTGATGAGGCTCGAGGTAACGCATTACCAATTCATTCTAGCTCATTCACTCTGAATGCCACAATGCCAGATCTGCCAATTACTATTTGGCTCCCACAAAAATACAACTTCCGAGCTTATACTTCAGAGAAGGGTGTTAAGCTATGAGAAGTTGCCTTCTCCACCACCAAACAGATGTATGTTTGTAAAAGTCAATGTTCGTAATCATTGGGAATGCTTTGTCGGACATTCTCCCATGCAAGTCATCCTGGTAAAAGATGAACCGAAGGCACCACCTTACAGCATCCCTAATTGCAATAGCTGTAGACCTTGTATCATCGTAGATCCCACAACAAGGAATCGCTTCTATTCATTTACATCGGGAGCAAATCCAAGGTTATCAACAAGCAACTCGCTTGCTGTAGAAGATCTGCAATCTTCAATGCCGTAGAGATTTTCCACCTCGGTTTCTTCAGTTCTCCATTTCTGGAACATCGTTCATTGATTCGAAGTGGTCTTCGGATCGAGACTTTACCCTAAATCTGACTTCAATTCCTTCGATATCAATTATTGAGATAAAATGTATATATGTGTATACAGAATCGTTAAGCCTCATTTAATTTAATTGCTTAACCCCTTTTCTCAATTAGAATCAGTTCCTAATTGTAGAACATGAAGAGAATAATTTTCCAACTGCAAACCACGAAGGCCTAAACCCACATCAGATCCACACCCAGAAAACTACCAAACTTAACATCACAACAATAGAGTTCCAATTCCTTTTTGCTTATCCAGTTCCCTTTTCTTTATCTTGTCAAAGCTTTTGCATGATCTTTTATAAGTAGTCGGATATATCTTTCAATCCGTTCCACCCCTCGTCTATGAAATAAACAAGGTCACATGGATTTCTCTTCCTGTTAACTACCCTATTAGCTATCTCAGGTCTCATAAGTGGGACAAGATGTATACTACTACATAACCCTTTCTATTATTTACTTTAATTCTCACTCAGAGACAATACCTCTTTCATAACTTAAGTCTACGATTTAAAACTTAATTATTTATCAGCAAACAATAAGGCCTTTAAAGTTGGGGAACTATTTCCTCCAAGACCTTGGTTCAATCGCATTCTTTATCCTTTAAATAATGGTCGCTTCCATACCTTGAAGTCTAGTGCCACTTTCGAGCTTATTTCCAAATATTGTTCATTATTTAAACAATTCATTGACATAGAAGTTGACCATTTTTTCGAGTCTTTAGAAAATTCGCAAACAAATCTTAAAAATCATAATTAATTATTATGAAATCATTCATAAAAGATTTGGGTCAAAAACTCCTTCCAATTCCTTGATTTCAAAATCTAATTCCTTAATTGCAAGTGAATACAAATTAACTAGGTCATTTTCCATTGTTATATTTTTGATTAAATATAAACTCATTTTTATCTTCCAATACCTCATTACTATATTAATAACGAATTTAGAGATTTATTTCACAATTTTCAGAATTATAAAACTCTACTTAATAAACTCTGGATTTAACCGCTCTTACAACGACCTTTTTGAAAATTGTTTTACTCATTATTTGAGATTTTCAAATTGGAAATTTAAGTTTTCATATCCATTTGAAAGCTATTAACCTTATGGATAAAATGTATCCCACCTTAAGTCATTCCAACTTTAAATGCATTTTACACTTCCATTCGAAATTACAGGTCGCATAACCACGTATTGTAATTGCGGAAAGTGCCCAATTTTGACCGTTTGGTGAATTGTTCTAGAACTTTCTCGGGAAACTTGCAAAATAATTATAAATGATTATAAATTACTATAACCATTTATTTCTACTTTTTCAACTTATAAATTATTATTTTCACATATTTTATCTTTTATAATATTATATTATTATAATATTATATTCAAACTTTTTATGATTTAAAACCCATTTTAAATCCTTTTTCTCCTTTACTTTAAAGGGGCTTAACCATTTCTGTATGTACCCATATTAATGTATATGTAACATGACTTGAAATTCCAAATAAAATTCATGATATTAACATATTAACATGTCAAACTAACATAGGTGTGTTGTCTATACTTACCATATAATATCACGCCATCAACACAACCAAATCATTTGTCGTCCATATAGCATCCGATGATATCATCCAAAGATTAGTAAATCAACACAACCAAATTTACTAACTTTTCTTTACTAGTTGCTTACTAAATTTTCGATTTTGCTTGCTAACTTTTCATGTTTGCTTACTAACTTTTCATAACTTGTTAATTAACTTTCCAAACATGTACATATTTATAGGTTATACTCATTATTACTTATTAATCATAAATCTAAGCTAAAGAGGTGAAGTGTGTCTTACTAACTTGCAGTGATATTAATTAAACATTAACATCACTTTATAATCAAAAAGCTAAACTTTAAGCGGCGAAGTGTTCTTACAATCAAGCTCCCTCCTTCCCCAGCTTTCTCCGGATGAATTCGCCATCGCTTTCATTCCTTGTCGAGCTTCCTATCTACTACCAAACACTACACGGTTCGGCCTAGGCATGTACCAAGCCAGACTCCTAGCTTTTGCACTTCCATTTGCTTCCAAACTTCACTGGTGCTTCACGCGTTCTCTCCAGCATAACCTACCCTTGCTTTTCCTTCACTGGAGCTTCCCAAACTTTATATTAACTTTGAAACTTTCAACTGCGGCATGCATGTGGAGTTGGTGAACTCCGACGACGACGAAACCAAGCAAGTTGGCTCCGAAACAAGAAGCTTAGATCAATGGCCAGATCTAACTTTTGACTAGTTTTTGAACAGTTTCTCTTTGATTCGCGGCATGGAAGCCCTTGATGGTGCTATAGGGCTTGATAGAGATAAGAGAGAAAATGAAGAAGAAACAAAGTGAAAATGAGTGAGGGGGGAGTATTTATAGGCAAACCTTAGGAAATATCTTAGCTTTATGTCACATCGATGCTTTATGTCGCATCACCCTTATCATGCCGTCCTCTCCTACACCCCCACTATACCACCGAATCATGGATGTCCCATCAGGAAGCTTCTACACACCTTACACCACCATACCCTCCATTAAATGCTCCATACCTCTTCTTTATGTCAAATCAAGCTACACCATACCCACACATGCGTACACACGGCCCACATTCTTCCACACACTCTTCTACACGTTACTTTATGTGGGTGGACCTATTTGTGGTTTTGTTAACTCATATGCAGGTTATACGGCATTCTGATGACATTTGGCGACTTTTACGCGATGTATTATGCAAAATTTTACAACATATTTTTATTCTCTTTATCCGTCACATAGTTTATCATATACTCATCTCTATGCAAGTGTAAAAAATGTTTACAAATCATATTCAAATAATCTTATCTCACTTAAACTCCTTAAATTAATTATAAAATCCTTTATATTGAATATACAAAAAGTGCTATGGATTCACGCTGTCAAATCTCAATAACGTTACAACTAGTATTATCTTTTCTAAGAGTGGTCATAACTTCTTTTAAATCATTATAACCTATTTCCTATCACTTTATAATATATAAAATGAATTATTAAATTATTAAATGTAACGTTTTGATTTTTCGACGCTCGAAAACCGACATTAATACGTCCACTGTATCAACTGCCGAACAATCGAAGGTCGGAAAACCGTACCGTTAGGGTTAAAGAAAAAGAAAAGATAGAAGAAGAGAGAGAAAGATAGAACAGAACAGAAAGAAGCAACAGAACAATATCAGAATCGCACAATCGTAGTGGAACAACATATAATAAATAAATGAATAATCTTTAAACAAAGAACTATATGAGTTATTACATTACATCATATTACATTACATTCATCATCAGAGTGTACAACAACAAACAACAACAAACAGCGGAAAGGAAATACTATATACTAGTAATACGCGAAATACTATATACTAGTAATACGCCATGCCATCCAGCTTGCCTCCAGCAACTCCTGAATTCCAGAATATCCTGATAACCTGACTCTTGACTGCCCGTGTGGAAATTGGTGGGCACCCAGAGTTTAGGAAGGAAAACAATAAACTCCGAGTCAGTCATGTGACTGGTGTGAGAACTAAAACAGTTTATCTTTAAAACAAAGAACAGGATAATTTTAAAATAGATTCGCAATGCTTTTTAGAAAATGAGACTACCATAAGGCCTCCCGCACACACACACAATGCAAACGCAGAATCGGAGGAGATTTCTCCTTATGATAGTCAAAGATGCTTGATACGCATTAAAAAGAAACATTTGATATTATTACTAGTGCATAGTGTAGGAAAAATCATTTCGAAAATAAAGATATAAATCTTAGCCAACATACGACCATTATCGTATTCCTACTACAGCTACCATGTTCAATAGCAGGTTACCGCCACATTCCATGGCATGTTATACAATTAAAACCGTACAAGATCGTATTGTTTCTTTGGATTTCGAACAAATGGTCAGGCCAAGGAACTTCCCATTGCCACATGGGTACGCCTCTGGAAAGACGACATGAGAGCCAAACCGGATCTCTTCCAACACAAGGTCGGGTTACCCATAACTAGGTAACTACTGACACGAATATGTCATCCCCAGATCGTAATCGATCAATCTGAGGATCCTCGATTTCCAACAACCACAAAGCAATAAATTTGCAGCAGCAACATAGGTTAAGTATCTGAGCTCCATACCATGATACCACCTCTATCCAGAAGGAATGACATGCACTAAAGGGGCGCTACCCCCTAATAACCTTGCTGCATCCTTCCTGTTTTTCCCATTTCTGGGGTGTGAGGTCCGACAAAGTCTCGTCCACAAAGCCACGCTTTATACAAAAGCTGTGGTTTGGGTCAACAAATGATCAAAGTAATGATCACCAAGATAAATGATCAAACAAATGATGGTATCACAAATGATCAAACAATTATCATCCCACGCCAACATACAGCGTGCCACACTACCAAATTGGGAGTATATTACTAATAACCTTCAACTACATAACCTCTGAGCTCGTACGTCTCAGAGAAGGGTGTTAAGCTAAGAGAATAAATTCTCCGCCACCAACAGAAATATATTTGAAAGAAATCATCTTTATATCTCAACTTGTAATGTCGGACATACAATCCATCCAAGTTTGTTCCGGGCTCGAACAGAACCGAAGGCACTTACAAAGAAGTCCTTGCATTCCGGATAATTTCTAATCACGTCCGGACTTCCCGTCACTAAGGGTGATAAAACCTCTATATCGGAGATCAGCCGATGCAGAGTAACTCAACGGTAATCCTTCCGTTTTCAAAAATATCCGGTCTTCAACACCGGTCATCAAATGCAATCCATTACGACGTATCACATATTCGGAATGGGTTATACGACCCCAAGGTCCTTTCCCGGCTAACCCGAATAGTGAGCGCTTATTCAAAAATAAGTGTGGCATTTAAATTCAAACAATCACAACAAATACCTATTTAAAGGTAAATATTGATAGTCAGTTATTTAACTATCAATAGGCGTGTTCAACATCACCAGATTCCAAATAATTTCCCAAATTATTTACTTTCCAAAATATCTTTACAAGATATATATTTTTCACACTTCAACATTTGAAAACAAATTTTCAAATCACTCTTCACCATTACCACTTTTGAAAACAAATTTCAATCATTTTCCTTATGCGAAATACTTTCATTTCAACATGGTTCATTTAAACCAATTAAATAAATCCTTACCGATTTACTTTATATTTACGTTCCAAATCCGTAAATTAATTCCCATACATCAAAAATAAATCAATGTTTATTTTTAAACAAATTCCCCTTTTCATTTATAAATTCCATAGTGAATTTACAATTCCAAAATATCTATGAATATACAATTTTCAAATTGATTTCTAATATTCATTTTCCATTATCTTTAAAAGATAAAATCTCAAAATATTCACTTCATATTGGAAAACACTTCCATACTTATTTAATAATAAGTAATTCACAAATCCATTTATTTTCAACACTTGGAAAACATTCAATACACTTAAATCGAAATTAAGTATATATTTCATTCTTTAAGGAAAACATTCACTTAAACACATTTATTTGGGCCAAAACGAATGTTGCGTAAAACATCGTTACGACAACCCAAAATCACTAGTATAGGGATTCGAAATTTAGATAGATATATAAATCCCAATACTATATAAAACCTTACCTTTCGGAAACCATTTACTATAACAACAGTGTTATAGTCCACCATTTCCTTATTCCTCGAAAATGTCTATTTCAACACTTATAAAAGCTCGTTTTATAATTTCTATATTTTAATTTATAAACATAAATTTTTATACAACTTTTATATAAGTTGTTTATAATAATTCAAAAATCACAATTTAAACTATTTTATAATTTATCAACTACTTATTTCAAAAATCACACTTCAGTTATATTTCGCAAAAATCATAATTTTAAAATATTAAAATTTTAACGTTTATTTTATTTAAGATGAATCAATTCAAAATTTGAATAAAACGTATAATTTCAAAAATCACTTTAAAAATCCCTTTAAAATCAAAATCGTAATTTTATTAAACTTTAAAAATGGATCCGATGATGCAACAGCACCAAATAATCAATCACGACATCCAAATATCATATATCAATATGATAATCAACAAATATCACAATATCTGTAAATAAATCAATATAGTTGAGGAATCCAGTTGGATCCCTCCAACTTTTTTCCCTGCATCCACAAACATTAGCACAATACCAATTTCGTTCTAGTACGGAATTATCGCGGTATATGGGATTTATAAAATATTATCCGCTTAATAGACGGCGCAATAGGGTCTCATCCGCTATATAATGCGGGAAATCAAATCCAAGTAAATAGATAATACCAATTTCACTGTACTGTGAAATATTCGCGGTATATGTTTTTAATAAATAACCTCCGCTTACTAACGGAACATAATGTCTATTTCGACAAATCAATAGATAACAATCATCATTCAAACATACAATCAACAATTTTAAATCTAATATTTAAAATTTAAATCGAAACTATTCGATTGAGTGAGTAGTTCTCACCTTGATTTCAATTTCGTTTTTAGGTTTTATTTTCGAATAAAATTAAACACGCGTTTAATTTCATCCGAAATTCTCACTAGCTCCAAATAACTCCAATCCAGTTCCATAGCGTAGTGCTCGACAAAACGAAGCCAACGCAATTCATTTCCTTGAATTCCGACCTCGTATGCAAAAGTTAGAGCATTTTAAAGATCATACGAATTTAAATATAATTAAATTACATATTAAATTTTATTTCCAAACCCTAACATCATCTAGCCGTTGATTTTTTTGTTTGATTGCATCAGGCCGCCCCCTTCATTTCTCTTCCCTCCTGTTCGTGATTCCCAGCAGAACACGAAACCCATTTAACACGTTCGAACCCCTCAAGTCGCACCCCCCCAGATGACGTCGGCCATTGATCCAAGGCCTTCAGCGCGTGCGCCTCCGCAAGCTATGCTCCAGGCCGTGACCGTACCGAGCTCGGTCCTTTGTTTGCTTGGGAATTCGAGCCTAAACGTCACTCATTCGAACGCAAACTCCCATCAATCCGTTGCATTGATTATGATCATCACCGTTGGATTCGTAGAGCTTGAGATGCTCTACGATCTACTAGTTGGAAGTTTTTCGAATTGAAGTGTGGATTTGAAGAAAATGAGGGAGGAAGATGAGTGATTTTCGGCCATTGCTTATGGAGGTGGCGGTTGCGTATAACTAGGGTTAGGGTTTCATCTTGTTTGCAAAATAGAAGATAATGGTCCTTACATAGAAAATTGCCAAATTACTATTCACCCGAATTTTTTTCGAACTCCAAATCTCGCGCGGTGACCGGCGTTTCTAGGGTTTACCCCGCGTTCCGAACACAATGGAATGTGTTTCGGAGGCTAATTCGATCATCTGTGCGAGTTACGGCAATAAACGATCGATTTAAATTAAACCGATTTAAACTAATTTCTAGGCGTTTTGGCTTGCCCCGGACAAACGGTAAATCCGATTGACATGAAATTTGAAACGATACAATAATATCACATTACGGATCCGATGAAACTAGTTTCGTTGAAATCCGAGACTGTTTGAAAAAATGACTATTTTAACTCGCCAAATTAATATTAAAAGAATTTCGATGCGTTTCGAGCTGCCACGGTGAAACGAAAACTCAGATTGCTACGAAAATTGAAATCCGATAATAAAAAACTATTACGGATCCAATGGAACTAGTCTCGTCCAATTCTGAGACTGTTCGAAAAATGGCTATTTTCCAGTCAATAATTAAATATTAAAATATTCAATTTTCACAAATAAACTTTTAATTCGATTTTAAAAGTTTTATAACATCATTCTAACTCTAATATGATATAATAAAATTTTACAAATCAATTTCAATCATATTTAACCCAATTTTCAATTATTTCTGTAATTTCACATATTAAATTATCGATTTAATTATCCAATTAAATCCAATTATTCGAAATAAAATTTATTCGACTTATAAATTTCACTTGTTAATATTTAAATTCAATTAAATATTCATATTTTAATTAACAAAAATTCTGGGTCGTTACATACTTCCCCCCTTAAAAGAATTTCGTCCTCGAAATTACCAAGTAAGAAAAAATCTTGAGATCCATTAACTTTCCAAAACAAACCGTTAAATTTAGATTTTTAAAAATCTCTTAAGTGTTTAACTTTTCCAAAATTCATAGTTAAACTTCTTACAATAACTTTACTAAGTTTCCAAATCCAAACATAGTTTCCAAAAAATTTCCAATTTTCTCAAAAATATTCTAATGCCTTAAATTTTCGAAAAAATTCGCCAAAGTCTCCTTTGCGCGGCTCAATCCGGAAAAAAAATGACAGTATATATATCACAAATATACATCTCATCAAGTGATGAGGCATCCCGCAGGGAAAAAAGTGTAAAAGTACTGTATGTAATCCGAGATATGTACCTTATTTATTATTAGCGAGCATATATGGCTAATATAGCGCGAAAGCGAGCCCTAAATGCAAAGTAAACGCCATATGCACCTACTAATCACTCAGTAACAACATGAGAAACATGTATGTATGAAAATAACATCAATATACAACATATAGTAACATATCAACTACATGTGCCAACATAGCAATGCATTCAATCAACAAATGCAACCATCAACCAACTATCATTCATAACCAAAACAATATTCATTCATATTCAATTAGTTTACATTTACTAATTCATATTAAATTTGGTTCATTTCCAAATCAAATTCAATTCTATTTCAGATTCACTTAACTTCCAATTTGAATTCAATTACATTAGCTTCCAATTTTGCTAATTCAATTTCATTAACGCTTAATGAATTCATATACAATCAACTAACATCCATATAACAACCAATGTATATTCAACATAACCAAATTATTTAATTTACATTCGATTTGGTTCAACACCGTTAATTCCAATTGGTTTAATATTAAATTGATTTCCATTCAATTATTCAACGTCCAATTACATTAGCTTTTAATGAATTAACACTTACATCCATCATTTCATTTCAATTCATTTACATTAGATTGATTAGCATTCACTTCATTCATTTACTAATTTATTTCATTAGTACAATTCGATTCATTCATTAATTCATTGCTAATTTATTCAACAAATAAGGTTGAATTTCTTTATATAACTCAAGTTTACATTCTTAATGACTTTATTTCATTAATTCGCTTTGTTATTTTACTTCGATACCAAAATCAACTTCATTCAATACTACTTAAGTTATATTTCATTTCAAATATCATTTGTTTAACTTAACTTAATTTCCACTTATAAATTCAATTCAGATTCCAATTCTATTTAACTTTTTACCAAAGCCAAATTTATTATCTCATATTATAAGTTCAAAACTCTTTTCACTTATATTCATCAATTACAACTTGGATTTTAATTGATTTACTTATACTTACTTTAATTTAACTCCATCCTTTAAGTTAAATTTTTTTTATCAAAATTCAAATATGTATAAGTTATCAACTCACTTATCATTCCTATAAATATTTTAAATAGGATTCCAGAGTCCTTTCAATCTTTCAAAACCATTTTTTTTTGAAACCAATTCAAATTACCTTTTGAATTTCCAAAACCAAATCCAAATTTTCCAAACAACTTTCATTAAAACAATTTGGCAGCAATCCCTCTTTTGGAAACCCGAAAATAAACACCAACGATGTTGCAGTCATTATCGGAATTATTTTCCAGTGACTAAAAAGAGTTTAGAGCTTTAATTCTCCAAAACAATTTTTCAAAATATCAAATCCTTTCAAAACACTTCTCTGGAATTTTATTTTCATATTATAAATCACATTTACAAACCTTTTACTTATATAATTTCACTTCTTATATATAAGATTATTTCACAAGGGTAAATCATTTTAATTATAATTCCATACTTATAATTTCAACTGCCTATACAACTTATTCTTTTACAGCTGTTGTTTTTATTCAACTTATTCAACAACCAAACAATCAATTATATACTTTAATAATTCTAAAAAATTATTTCCTTTATATATAAAATATAATCAAGGAAAAATTATTTCATTTACCCAATTTAAAATGATATTATGTCGACTTGCCTCGTTTAAGAGTTTAGAAACCCCTATCGATTACGGTTGTACACCCCACACCGACCAGAATTCATAAACAGCTCAACGAATAAGCAAACACAATATAAAACAATTTATATTCACTAACAAATACGAGCTCATATTTATTGTTACACTCATACTCATTCTAGAGTACTACTGACTCTATCTCTAATGAGAAATACCCAACAGAACCATGGTTATCGCTTAACCATATGCTTTGATACCAAATGTGACGACCACAACTTTTCGATTTTTCAACGCTCGAAAACCGACATTAAAACGTCCACTGTATCAACTGCCGAACAATCGAAGGTCGAAAAACCGTACCGTTAGGGTTAAAGAAAAAGAAAAGATAGAAGAAGAGAGAGAAAGATAGAACAGAACAGAAAGAAGCACCAGAACAATATCAGAATCTCACAATCGCAGCGGAACAACATATAATAAATAAATGAATAATCTTTAAACAAAGAACTATATCAGTTATTACATTACATCATATTACATTACATTTCATCATCAGAGTGTACAATAACAAACAACAACAAACAGCGGAAAGGAAATACTGTATACTAGTAATACGCCATGCCATCCAGCTTGCCTCCAGCAACTTCTAAATTCCAGAATATCCTGATAACCTGACTCTTGACTGCCCGTGTGGAAACTGGTGGGCACCCAGAGTTTAGGAAGGAAAAAATAAACTCCGAGTCAGTCATGTGACTGGTGTGAGAACTAAAACAGTTTATCTTTAAAACAAAGAATAGGATAATTTTAAAATAGATTCGCTATGCTTTTTAGAAAATTAGACTACCATAAGGCCTCCCGCACACACACCCAATGCAAACACAGAATCAGAGGAGATTTATACTTATGATATTCAAAGATGCTTGATATGCATTAAAAAGAAACATTTGATATTATTACTAATGCATAGTGTAGGAAAAATCATTTCAAAAATAAAGCTATAAATCTTAGCCAACATACGACCATTATCGTATGCCTACTATAGCTACCGTGTTCAATAGCAGGTTACCGCCACATTCCATGGCAGGTTATACAACTAAAACCGTACAAGATCGTATTGTTTCTTTGGATTTCCAACAAATGGTCAGGCCAAGGAACTTCCCTTTTCCACATGGGTACGCCTCTGGAAAGACGACCCGAGAACCAAACCGGATCTCTGCCAACACAAGGCCGGGTTACCCCTAACTGGGTAACTACTGACACGAATATGTCATCCCCCGATCGTAACCGATCTATCCGAGGATCCTCGATTTCCAACAACCACAAAGCAATAAATTTGCAGCAACAACATAGGTTAAGCATCTGGGTTCCATACCTTGATACGACCTCTATCCAGAAGGAATGACATACACTAAAGGGGCGCTACCCCCTAATAACCTTGCTGCATCCTTCCTGTTTTGACCATTTCCGGGGTGTGAGGTCCGACGAAGTCTCGTCCACAAAGCCACGCTTTATACAAAACTGTGCTTTGGGTCAACAAATGATCAAAGTAATGATCACCAAGATAAATGATCAAACAAATGATGATATCACAAATGATCAAACAATGATCATCCCACAGCAACACTCAGCATGCCACACTACCAAATTGGGAGTATATTACTAATAACCTTCAACTACATAACCTCTGAGCTCGTACGTCTCAGAGAAGGGTGTTAAGCTAAGAGAATAAATTCTCCGCCACCAACAGAAATATATTTGAAAGAAATCAGCTTTATATCTCAACTTGTAATGTCAGACTTAAAATCCATCCAAGTCTGTTCCGGGCTCGAACAGAACCGAAGGCACTTACAAAGAAGTCCTTGCATTCCGGATAATTTCTAATCACGTCCGGACTTCCCGTCACTAAGGGTGATAAAACCTCTATATCGGAGATCAGCCGATGCAGAGTAACTCAGCAGTAATCCTTCCGTTTTCAAAAATATCTGGTCTTCAACACCGGTCATCAAATGCAATCCACTACGACGTAACACATATTCGGAATGGGTTATACGACCCCAAGGTCCTTTCCCGGCTAACTCGAATAGTGAGCGCTTATTCAAAAATAAGTGTGGCATTCAAATTCAAACAATCACAACAAATACCTATTTAAAAGTAAATATTGATAGTTCGTTATTTAACTATCAATAGGCGTGTTCAACATCACCAGATTCCAAATAATTTCCCAAATTATTTACTTTCCAAAATATCTTTACAAGATATATATTTTTCACACTTCAACATTTGAAAACAAATTTTCAAATCACTCTTCACCTTTACCACTTTTGAAAACAAATTTCAATCATTTTCCTTATGCGAAATACTTTCATTTCAACATGGTTCATTTAAACCAATTAAATAAATCCTTACCGATTTACTTTATATTTACGTTCCAAATCTGTAAATTAATTCCCATACTTCAAAAATAAATCAATGTTTATTTTTAAACAAATTCCCCTTTTCATTTATAAATTCCATAGTGAATTTACAATTCCAAAATATCTATGAATATACAATTTCCAAATTGATTTCTAATATTCATTTTCCATTATCTTTAAAAGATAAAATCTCAAAATATTCACTTCATATTGGAAAACACTTCCATTCTTATTTAATAATAAGTAATTCACAAATCCATTTATTTTCAACACTTGGAAAACGTTCAATATACTTAAATCGAAATTAAGTATATATTTCATTCTTTAAGGAAAACATTCACTTAAACACATTTATTTGGGCCAAAACGAATGTTGCGTAAAACATCGTTACGACAACCCAAAATCACTAGTATAGGGATTCGAAATTTTGATAGATATATAAATCCTAATACTATATAAAACCTTTTTTTTCGAAAACCATTTACTATAACAACAGTGTTATAGTCCACCATTTCCTTATTCCTCGAAAACGTCTATTTCAACACTTATAAAAGCTCGTTTTATAATTTCTATATTTTAATTTATAAACATCAATTGTTATACAACTTTATATAAATTTTTTATAATAATTCAAAAATCCCAATTTAAACTATTTTATAATTTATCAACTACTTATTTCAAAAATCACATTTCAGTTATATTTCGCAAAAATCATAATTTCAAAATATTAAAATTTTAACGTTTATTTTATTTAAGATGAATCAATTCAAAATTTGAATAAAACGTATAATTTCAAAAATCACTTTAAAAATCCCTTTAAAATCAAAATCGTTATTTTCTTAAACTTTAAAAATGGATCCGATGATGCAACAACTCCAAATAATCAATCACGACATCCAAATATCATATATCAATATGATAATCAACAAATATCACAATATTTGTAAATAAATCAAAATAGTTGAGGAATCCAGTTGGATCCCTCCAACCTGTTTCCCTGCATCCACAAACTTTAGCACAATACAGATTCCGTTCCAGTACGGAATTATCGCGGTATATGGGATTTATAAAATATTATCCGCTTAATAGACGGCGCAATAGGGTCTCATCCGCTATATAATGCGGGAAATCAACTCCAAGTACATAGATATTACCAATTTCATTTTACTGTGAAATATTCGCGGTATATGTTTTTAATAAATAACCTCCGCTTACTAAAGGCGCATAATGTCTATTTTAACAAATCAATAGATGTTATCCCGCCTTTTTAGCAAGGCCGTGATATCAAAAGATCGACCGAGAAAAGCAAGATAGCTCGTCTGAAAAGTTGGTCAACTCAGCATCTCAACAAAGCAAGTTCCGTTGAATGATTTCTCATCTAAGATCCCCTACGGAGGGGGGGTCCGGGGGGTGCCAACCCCCAAGGTGGGGGTGCGGGGGCAACGCCACCGCTATAGTGTTCGACCTGACTGGTCAGGTCGCAGGGGTCCGAGGGAGACGCCCCCGGCGGGGTGCGGGGAAGCGCCCCGTCCAAAACAGTATGCAACTTAGAGCATGGAGTATCCAACAACCTAGAGAATGCAGCGAGTTAGCGACCTAAAAAGTCCACGACCTAGCGACTTAGCCATGTATCCGACTTAACGAGTTAAGGTTTCCAACGACCTAACATTCTCCAGGTCTCAGCGACCTACTTCCTGCCGACCTAAGCGGCTCAGCGACTTAAGGCGTAAAGTAACCCGGTGGTCCAACGACCTAAAACTAAACGAGTTAACAACTTACAGGAAGTCGCGACCTAAGGCTGCAGCGACCTAGGAGATATCACGACCTAAAAGTGGGACGACCTAAAGAATTCGCGACCTAAAAACTTAGCGACCTAAGACTTCACGAGTTAGCAATCTATCCCTCCAAGTTAGGTCGCTCGCGACCTAACTCTAACCCGTAGCTCGCGACCTAACCTTAACCCGTAGCTCGCGACCTAACTCTAACCCGTAGCTCGCGACCTAACTCTAACCCGTAGCTCGCGACCTAACCTTAACCCGTAGCTCGCGACTTAAAGCATACCCCGCCTTTTTAGGTCGCTCCAGGACATACATTCTATGGCCGTTATCCCTTAGGTCGCCTTCCTTCTTCTGCCGCTCCACTAGGTCGCCAACGACCAACGACTCACCATAGGTCGCTCCAATCGACCTAGACCTGATTTTCACCTACAAATACTCCACCAACTCCACATTCGAGGGGGGCTTTTTTTGGATTCAAAGATGCCGAGACTCTGCAGTTTTATCGACTCTTCCAACGTTTCAACCATCAAAGAATCTTCATCAAGAGATCTACATCATCAAAGAGAATCCAAGAAGCAATACATCATTAAAGTTCTAATCTCTTTCTTCGATCGTGTTGTAAATCGTGTTGTAAAGTGTTGTGATCTTGAAATCGTATTGTAAAGTGTTGTGATCTTGTAAAAGTGTGCTCGAAGAAGCTAATGGAGAATGTAAAGTGGATGTAGGCTTGTTAGAAGCCAAACCGCTATAAAAATCTCTATCTCTTTTACTTTTCTGCTATTTTCTTTTTACTTTGTTTCCCGTGCAGACGGGTGGTGCTTTCACTTCATCACGATATACACCGGGTGTTAGCGTTAAAGCTATTTTTACCGTTAACAATAGATAATAATCATCATTCAAACATACAATCAACAATTTTAAATCTAACTATTTAAAATTTAAATCAAAACTATTCGATTGAGTGAGAAGTTCTCGCCTTGATTTCAATTTCGTTTTCAGCTTTTATTTTCGAATAAAATTAAACACGCGTTTAATTTTACCCGAAATTCTCACTAGCTCCAAATGAATCCAAACCAGCTCCATAGCGTAGTGCTCGACAAAACAAAGCCAACGCAATTGGTTTCGTTGAATTCCGACCTCATACGCAAAAGTTAGAGCATTTTAAAGATCGTACGAACTTAAATATAATTAAATTACATATTAAATTTTATTTCCAAACCCTAACATCATCTAGCTATTGATTTTTTTGTTTGATTGCATCAGGCCTCCACCTTCCTTTCTCTTCCCTCCCGTTTGTGATTCTCAGCAGAACACAAAACCCATTTAACACGTTCGAACCCCTCAAGTCGCACCTCCCCAGATGACGTCGGCCATTGATCCAAGACCTTCAGCGCGTGCGCCTCCGCAAGCTATGCTCTAGGCCGTGACCGTGCCGAGCTCAGTCCTTTGTTTGCTTGGGAATTCGAGCCTAAACGTCACTCATTCAAACGCAAATTCCCATCAATCCGTTGCATTGATTATGATCATCACCGTTGGATTCGTAGAGCTTGAGATGCTCTACGATCTACTAGTTGGAAGTTTTTCAAATTGAAGTGTGGATTTGAAGAAAATGAGGGAGGAAGATGAGTGATTTTCGGCCATTTCTTATGGAGGTGGCGGCTGCGTATAACTGGGGTTGGGGTTTCATCTTGTTTGCAAAATAGAAGATAATGGTCCTTATATAGAAAATTGCCAAATTACTATTCACCCGAATTTTTTTCGAACTCCAAATCTCGCGCGGTGACCGGCGTTTCTAGGGTTTACCCCGCGTTCCGAACACAATGGAACATGTTTCGGAAGCTAATTCGATCATCTGTGCGAGTTACGGCAATAAACGATCGATTTAAATTAAACCAATTTAAACTAATTTCTAGGCGTTTTGGCTTGCCCCGGACAAATGGTAAATCTGATTGACATGAAATTTGAAACAATACAATAATATCACATTACAGATCCGATGAAGCTGGTTTCGTCGAAATCTGAGACTGTTTGAAAAATGACTATTTTAACTCGCCAAATTAATATTAAAACAATTTCGATGCGTTTCGAGCTGCCATGGTCAAACGAAAACTCCGATTGCTACGAAAATTGAAATCCAATAATAACAAACTATTACGGATCCAATGGAACTAGTCCGTCCAATTCTGAGACTGTTCGAAAATTGGCTATTTTCCAATCGATAATTAAATACTAAAATATTCAATTTTCACAAATAAACTTTTAATTCGATTTTAAAAGTTCTATAACATCATTCTAACTCCACTATGATATAATAAAATTTTACAAATCAATTTCATTCATATTTAACCCAATTTTCAATTATTTCTGTAATTTCACATATTAAATTATCGATTTAATTATCCAATTAAATCCAATTATTCGAAATAAAATTTATTCGACTTATAAATTTCACTTATTAATATTTAAATTCAATTAAATATTCATATTTTAGTTAACAAAAATTCTGGGCCGTTACATTAAATGTCGATTTAATCCAGTAAATTAATTACTAATTATTGTGATGATGTCCTAATTACTTTTTATTTCTAAAAATAAAATAAAATATTTTATTTCTAAAAATAAAATAAAATATTTTATTTCATATTCTCACTTATTTAGATATATAAGCGTACCTATCCAAAGTCGTGCACGATTATTGACAAAATCTAAAATTTACAAAAAACTGATTTCTCGTCGTTTTTTACGAAAAAATCAGAATATCCTTATTTTTTCTATACCTTTAAAAAATTATCATCATTATTTATTAGTGTTCAGATCCTCATAAGTTATGTTATAAAGCCTTGTATTTGAATATTTAAAAATAAATATATTTTATCAAAGTGATAAATTTATGGGTCGTTACAAATCAACTTTTCGATAATATACTAGAGATGGCTGCATTCATTTGTATTATGCCCATAGCATTCGTGGAACCGACAGTATTTCCCAATTTGTTTCTACTTCTTTATTCATTCTTTTGTAGGCGACTTCCTGTATTGCATGGTACTGTAGGTGGACAAATAGATATTCTCCAAGGTCATATTCAGCGACATGTAAGTATCGTACACCGGAATCCTAGGCTTCCCTATTCCAGAATCCCTCTTTCATTCTATACTCCCTCTCCACTCGGTCCCGCAACATTCTTCTTCCCGGCGGACTTGTCTTCCTCCTTTCTTAAATACTGAGCCGCCTTTGCATAAAAGCGATCCAACGTTGCGGGTGGCTTGCCAGCCAACCAATCGCCAAAATCAGATTCTCGTCAATCCTCTCGTCACGACCATCAATATTGCATGGTCATTTGGATTGCTAATTTTTGTAATATCCCTATAAAACCTCTCCAAATAACCTTTAGTGATTTTCCCAGAGCTTGGATCACGCTCGACAAGGACATCCCATCTTTGGTGGCGAGTTGCAAGCATACAGAACTACACCATAAACCTTGTTGCCAAACCATCGAATCTAGAAACCGATCGTGGGGGTAGCCTTTTGAACCACATCGTTGCTATTCCAAAGAGATTTATATGGAAACATCTACACTTGGTTGCATCATCCACTTGCGTGGAATCCATTAGCCATTCATATCTCATGATGTGCTGCCTGGGTTTAGTTTATCCCTCGTAGGCAGGCATCGACGACATGTTGAATCTCCTTGGATACTCGACATGTAGAACATTATCAGTCAACGGGGTATGGCTTCTTGAGATTCCCCAGTCAGTGGCTGTCAAGCCCTGGTACTTTCTCTAGCTGTTCAAGCATAGTCGATAAGTCCAGCATTTGGATCGTTGGTGCTAAGTGGTGGTTGTGCTCCACCTCATATAAACGGTCCGGTCGATGACTATGGACCGTTCCATGCCTTCTTGGTTCACCATCTTCCTAATGTAAATCTCATAAATTCACTTCATCGTTATTCCAGGGAAGCATTTAATCAACTTTTAATCAAACTCCATCATCCTAACTAACTGAAGCAGTTCCAGCTTGATTCTCAGTATGCATGGGTAGGTTCCCTCATCTAGAGGAGGGATCAGTATCGATCCCTATAGAGGGATCGGCACCGATCGGTCCTGGCAAACCACGATGTTCTGCCGGTTGATGCCTCGAAGTTTCAGTGTGATATTTGTCTTTTTTGTGACGCCTATGCCTATGATACTCTCCTAATGCGTTAGAACTGTGCGATGTCAAGCAAGGGATGGGGTCCCTCCTAGCTTTTCCTCGTTGATACCGATTGAGATACTTCATTAAGTTAATATTGGTCTGAATCTGTTGATTTAATTATCAATAGTTCTCCATCATCTCTCTGATTAGAGTCTAAAATTTAGCTCTTGTAATAGAATCGGTAGGAATCTGGACTTCGACTAGTTCAGAATTCACATCCATTGGTTGATTTCTTGGGCCTCCTTACTAGACACTAGCGTCCTGATTTCCTTTCACATTCTAAGAAGCAGATCTAGTAAGATCACCATTGTCGATAGCTTTGCTTAGAATTTTGCAAATCTTAGTAGATGAGCAAATTTCGTGAAGATAACTATGGATCTCTTTTAGGGGATTTATGCAATCTAGTAGCAACAAAGGGATCCTAATAAGCTGAGAGTCAAAACTCTCAGTGAAAGCACCAAAATGTTTGCACCAAAAATTAGCAAAACAACCAATAGAAGCTTTTTGAAGAGAATTAAATGAAGAATAAAATGGAAACAATAGATAATAACAATGAAACAGCAATAAACTGAAAGAAAAAGCATGTACATATGATCTATAGTGGTTCGACATTGTTTACCGACGTCCACTTTGAATAGACTGCTTTTTTAACTCCTTTATAATATGAGTACAAAAGGGATATGATAAAAATCCTTAGTTACCAAGAAAATAAAGCAAACAACAGTATAAATTTCCCCAAAAGGAACAACCAAGATGGTATTTATAGATGAAGGTTTTCAAATATCTCTATGGAAACTCTACTGAAAGGCCCTCTAAACTATATGGGCCCACTAGAGGGATCACTAGGCCTTATTCCCAAAGAGAAAGAATCAGTACCGATCCCTTCTTTTCTTAAAATTTGGGATTCAATCCATATAGTAGCTTCCTGATGCAAGAACATGTTTGGCCTCCAAATTTCATGTCATTTGAATTAATCGAGCTTGAGTTATTATTTGATCATTGATTCAACATGGCTTGCATCCTCCTTTTTGCCGATCCGTCCAACCTTGTCCTTTTGATGTGTGATCCCTATGGTAGGTTTCGTAGGGCCCCTATGTCTTACTCTCCAAGTTTTATAAGCATTAGACTTGTAGATCCTGAGGTATTGATTGTTTTCTACAAGAATGCTTTCATCCCCAGAAACATGTCGATCCCTCTTATTGGAGCTAGCTTATGCCGATCCCTCCTATATGTTGAACCATATTTCATACTTCGAACATTCTACCTTGCATATACACCATGTCCATTCAACGTTGGCTTCATGTTACCATTAGTACTTGACTTCTGGGCCACATAATCACCACTCTAGAGTCGTCCACCTTGATGGTAGTCAAATCTAACTTGTGTAATCAATTCAATATAGCCAAGTTAAAATGCCGGATAATACAGGTGGATCGGGGTTTTAAGTTTTCTTCACGTAATACATGAGCCTATTGTCCCATATTAAGTCCTCGATCATGTCTTTTAGATGTTGACACTCCTTTGTATTATGCTCGCGAGTTTCCAAGAAGTTGCAAAACTTCCCTGATCGCTTTTCTTTTTGGATGCTTCCACCTAGACGGTTTATTGTATCGCTCAGTTACTTAAGGGGCAAGGTAGATGCCCTCCAACTATCAGTCAAGGGTGTATAGTCTTTAGGCCTTAGATTACTAAAACATTTTACATTCCCATCACACCTACCGGAATTTTGGTCCCACTATCTCTTATTTTCTTTTTTTTCCTACACTTCTGACACTTGCTGCAGAACTGTTTCTTTCCTATTTAAACGCGTCATTACTTGGATCACTTACTTTGGTGGCTCATCGATAGTTTTGCCTTCAATCATACTCTCTTCTTCAATCCTTAGAAATTGGTTTTACTTTTGGTGAGATTCTTCCATGATAGTTGGTTTCGTTATTTTAATCCATTTAACTAAATCTATTTCTAGATGGATGGCTCAGACCAAAGCCATAAATATGATGCCTTCCTTTATATTGGCCATGTCGGTAACAGCAATGTTAAACCGGTTCTAGAAAGCTTTCGATGACTCATTGGGCCCTTGGTAAAATCCAGATAAGGACATCACGTCCTTTGGTCATGTGGTGTGAAGTCTAAACTATCCCAAAAACTTTCTTGCCAGCTCATTAAAGTGGAAATAGACTTTGGTGCAAGTCTCATAAGCCATATGCATGCAACTCCTTCCAAAAAGATAGGGAAACACCTACAATGGATGGTACACGTAGCTCTAACTCTGTCCATACACCAATCTTATTTAACCAAGTGTTATTTATGGTCCATTGTTCTATTATATGATGGCATAGTTGGCATGATGAATCTTTAGGGGTATTCTTCTCATAAGATATTCATTATAAAAAGTGTTTTGTTTAGCATAGAACCCCCAGTCTTTATTTCTCCTACTTTTATTTCCTCCATCAAAAGTTTGACCATGTCTGCCATGTATTCTTCGTTGGGGCAGTTATCTGCAAATCGACTGTTAAGGGCTACTCCAAATGTTTGACTCCATAAACGATCTTGGTTGCGAACTATAGCCTAGGTTCTCCATTCAGCATTCCGTTGGTGTGCGGTTGGTCTTGCCATAGTAGTTAGAGCTATAGCTCTAGAATTTTGTTTGTTAACACCAGTATTCAATCCTAAGTCTCCACCATCAAGTGACATACCATCTTTGGAGTCTTAAATGAGCACGGTGTCACCATCATGAGTAGTGCTTACCTAAAGTTTTAGTCGACTCCAAGTTGTTTTGGCTCAGCACTATCCTATCTCCTTACATAGGGAAACCCCTACTTCCTCCTACAACGTCCCTTACAACTACGGCAGTTGTTTCCTTCTGTATTTTTTGTCCATCACTCCTATTTAGCCCGGAATCAAAGGAACATTCTTATTCTATTGCAGGAGAAGTTTCTCTTCTAGTTCTCCTTGGAGTTGGCGGTTGAAAAGATAGTAACATGTCCATCTTATCCATAAAATCTTTTATACTATTAGGAATTTCTAGTTAAGATTTTTGACAATTTGATTAAGCTTTTCATTAGTGACAACTTCCTATTGAGTAGAAGATCCAAGTAGCATATTTCTATTATTTACTTCTTTTTGGTGGTTGTTTCTGTCATCACTACTAACTATTATTCCTACCAATCTTCGAGATGTAGATTATCCTTTCCTTGGAGCTATTGGAACAGGAAGTATTTAATTTCTCCAAGAAACTTTCTTGATCTAACTTCTAGATCTTATGTGATCTAAAGTAGAGATCCAGATCCAGATCAAAACCTAAGTTCGGTTATCATTGAAATCACTAAATTGTTACCTCCATAAATAGATCAACATCTAAGAATAGATTGTGGGAACATGTAAGACCTAGGTCTAGCAGATAGCAGTTGAAATAAAAGGTCGATAACCGAAATAAAGTAGAGCGACACAAGATTTTATAGTGGTTCGGCAATCTATAGCCTACTTCAACTTTATAGCTATTGTTTGCACCAAAATTGGGCAAACACCCTTCGGATGTTTTTGAAGAGATAGTAAATGAAGAACTTGAATTGGAAATAGGGACTATCTAACAAAAACTCCAAGTCACAGAAAAGTAAATTGCGCAGAAGACAAGGATTTAGAGTGGTTCGGCCATGCGCCTACGTCCACTATGAAGTTTTATCACTTTATTTCTTAATACTTGAAGATTACAAGTGCTTTTCAGCAAATTACAACAGCAAATGGACTTAAATTCGAAATTAACAGCAATTGAGATAGTATGGAGTGATTCTGGCAGCGTTTAGGCTTGTTCTTCTTCTCCAAATTCTCCGACCCCTTCTTTGAATGACCAGGGGCTCTATTTATAGGTGTGGAAGGCCAAAATCCCGCCTAAATCATGGAGAGGCTGCTTGGCACGTGACGGGGGGCCCACAGGCCCGCGTTCTTGAAGTGCGTGCCCAGTTTGGGATCGATTCGAAGTGAACTTCGAATCGATCAAAAAAATTGTCCAATTGCGATGAAACTTGGCGTGGACGTTCTTCATCATGTAGACAAACTTCTGTAAAAATTTCATGGGATTTGGATCAGTAGATTGGTAGTTATGATCGGTTCGAAATTGGGTGTTTGGCATGCTGTTTGGTTCGAATCGATGGAATCGATTCGTTCGAATCGATGCATGGCCGAAGCGAATACTTCGAATCGATTGGGGCGCGCCTGTCTTCGAGCCGATCCATGTTCGTGCTAGCTTAGCCGCTTTGTTAGATTCGAAGGTCGTCTTCGAATCGATGGAGTGGATTCGTTCGAATCGATCCAAATGCGCCCTGGATCGATTCGAAGTTGTCGAAGTCGATGGAGTCGAAGGTGAGTGATGGAGTCGAAGATGATGGATGGATTCGAAGCATAGGATGGAGTCGAGGCTGTGATGGGTTCGAAGTAGGGAGTTACTTAGATGGATTCGAATGTCGCCTCTTCCTATGGGTTCGAATATGATGGGTTCGAAATAGATGGTTTCGAACACGATGGTTTCGAACACGATGGGTTCGAATATGATGGGTTCGAACATGATGGGTTCGAACCGAGCAATGTGCACCTTCTTAACTTGAATCCATCATAACTTGAGCATATGACCTCGGATTGACTTGAAATTTGAAATGCTGGCTTCTATGGTCATTCTTGTCATGCCTTATCAATTGCGGCCCGATCCGGGCTAGGACAGAATTCATCGATATCCATAGTGAAGTGAAATACGACCAATCTCTGAGGTGGACTGTTTTCTGTTTTTGACCAATCCTTTGGTATCACGGCTTTTGCCCAAAAAGCGGGATAACATTTTGCCCCCCAAAGTACGTCTTGTGGGAACATGACGTGCTTTGAATAGTCGCCATTTTATTCTGAAGATTATTGCTCCCTTTTCGTTGAGACTCATATACCATATTGCCGTAACCTTGCCTTGATATGATTGATTACTGTGCGACTGTGCTTAATCGTTGGCTGTCGTTGCTATAACAGGGTGAATATTTGATCCCTGTGGATGTTCAAAATCGAACGTTAGTTCATTATGTGTGCACATACATTAGCTCCGCCCTTATTAACGTCGTGTGTCCATGAGTCATGTCGATCTTTGTTTGCTGCCGAACTCCGTCTCGATTTTCTCCTGAATCGATTTTAGATTCAAGCCAAAGTGTTGTTAATCAGTGGTTTTTGATGGGTTCGAAGTTATGCTTGTATGAGTTGATGGCTTTCGAATCGATGGCCCGATGGGCCTCGCGCTTCGAATCGATCGGACCTTCGATCCATCCTTTGCCCATGTGCTTCTTCGAATCAATGTTGCCTCGTATCGATGCCGTTTTGCTGGATTCGAAGCTTAGAAGGGATTCGGAGCTGTGATGGATTCGAAACTTGGATGGATTCGAAACTCCTGATGGATTCGAAACTTGGATGGATTCGAAACTCCTGATGGATTCGAAGCTTAGAAGGGATTCGGAACTTGGATGGATTCGAAGCTTCCAATGGATTCGAAACTTGGATGGATTCGAAACTCCTGATGGATTCGAAACTTGGATGGATTCGAAACTCCTGATGGATTCGAAACTTGGATGGATTTGAAACTTAGAAGGGATTCGGAAGTGGTCCTTCGAATCGATGGGAGTCGAAGTGACACTTATCCCTTTTGGAATCCGTATAAATACATGAGGCAGACTTCATTTTCACTTTTTTACCTTTTACCATTGCTTTAGCTGCCTCTCCGAATCGATTTCCCAGAGCCAAATCAAACGTGCTTTTTCACGAATCGACCAAATTCCTTCAAGCTTCCATTCGTAATCAAACTAAATCAGGTAACCAAGGGGTCGATTCGATTTGAGAATGATAGAAACCGTAATCTTTTTTGGCATTGGTTCAACCCCTTCTTCTGGAAATTTTTGGAGAGTGATGAGGTTTGAACGAAGTAGGCCGACTCCATGTAACTGAGGAATGCAAACTTTTGAGCCGTATCGATCAGGGGTGCGCGCTTTGAGTTGGTTTCGAATGTGCAGCTTCGAATCGATGATTGCAGGAGAACACAACAAAAAAGGCGTGCGGTGATGGATTCGAAACAGTGGCATTCTGATCGAGTCGAAGGAGCTCACTACTGATCGGTTCGAAGCAATGATACGTTCATCGGTTCGAAGGAGTTCAACTCCGATGGATCCGAAGCTAGGTGGGACTCCGTGGATTCGAACCGCTCTTGATGGATTCGAAGGAGCTCGACTTCGATGGATTCGAAGTCAGGTGGGGCTCCGTGGATTCGAACCGCTCTTGATGGATTCGAAGGAATCTGACTTCGATGGATTCGAAGTCAGGTGGGGCTCCATGGGTTCGAACTGCGCCGATTCGAGGTTCATCGATCTGACTCGTGTCGAATCGAGTCGATCGATTCGAACGTTCTTGCTTCTGGAACTTCCACCTCATCGATTCGTTCCAATACCTGAATTACGACCACCTTTAAATCGAACTCTAACGAACTCACTAAATTTTTAGCATATTTGATTCCGACGAGCTTCGTCCTTCGCATGATCAAAGTTGACCTGACCTGTCTTTTGGAGCTCGTCGATGGCACCATGACTTAAACACATATAACGAATTCATACTTGAATTGGTCAGTAGTATCCGAGGGACGCGAAAGTGACGGTCAGCGATGACGGTCGTTTTCATTCTCTGATTCAAAAGCCTAGTCGTTCAGACACCGTGTTCTACTCTTGTAAAATTTGTTTTAGTTATGTATTTGCACTGCACGGCATATCCATATGCTTCACACCGGGGAACATACGGGCTTTCTTCGTTTTTAACACTGCTTTCTCGTGAGTTAGTTAATTATGGAGTCTTCGGATTCTGAACAACAAGAGTTACAAAGCTTGCCTCCTCCAATGCTAGAAATTCCAGAGATCCTTCCTGAAGTAATAGATCCTGCTCCGGACGAATTGCCGGAGGCCTTACTTATCGAGGATCCCATAGACTCCGTCCGATCTAATATTTCTGGAGCATTATTGGGTCGGATATGTTCGAAACATAACTTATCCCCAGATGATGTTTTGCTACCGGGAGTTGATGATAGGCCTCACAATCCACCCGAGGGCTATACTGCTTTTTATCGCCACGCTTGTGCGGCTGGAACTCTCCCTCCGTTTAACCAATATATCAGGGAGATGCTATCGTTCATTGGAATCGCTCCCGCACAACTTCACCCCAACGGGCACGCGTTACTGAATATCAGGGAGATGCTATCGTTCATTGGAATCGCTCCCGCACAACTTCACCCCAACGGGCACGCGTTACTGAACAGTGTTTTCATCTTATTCATGGACCGCCTTTTTCGTCCGCCTAGGCCAGCTGAGATTAGACATATATTCAACTTCAAGAGCAGGGGTGATAGTCCATCGTTCACCTTTCTGGAGGCAGTTAGAAACTGCCAGATTGTGACGGGGCCTGGACCAGACTCAGTTACTTTAAGAATGGATGGTTCTTTGTCCGATGCCCCCCAGGATTCGCTAGGCGATGGCTGTCCAGACGTAAGTGTCGTAAATCGTGTTAGCCTTCTTTAATGGTCATTGTCAACACTCGAACTGACATCAGGTGTTTTTTCTTGCAGCTATCATATCAAGGCCAGACGGTGGTCGATACAGAAACGTCATCCGAGGTCTACAAGAGGTTCCGAGTGATCAGAGTATTGTCGTTGAAGGGTTTGTGAAATCGGCTCTGAAGGCAAAAAAGAAGACCGGTGTAGCGATAAGAGGAATGGGCGATGATGAGAGGACGCCTACTGACACCGGGCTAGCGGCTGATTTTCCCCAAGCAGGGAAAAAGCGGAAAGGCAAGGCTGTTGTTCCTAAATTTGCGAGACGGAAGTCTGTAATCGTGTCTCGCTTGATTCCTGGAATTATTTCTTCTGACTCCGCTCTTTGTCAATCAGGAAACATTTTCGCAAAACTGGATGACGTTCCCATCCCGGAATGCGTTTCTCTTTATCACGAGTCCGGGTTGGTTGAGCTCCGGGAAGCGTTAGACATAAGCGGGCTTTTACCCATTAGCACAGTCGATACTTCTGGTTGGTCGGGGGCTTTGCACATTTGCATACACTTTCATGACACTACATGACTGCTTCACTCGCCCTATTGATTTTGCCTGGTACTTAACTTAACTGTATCTCTTTTCCAGGTAATATGGCTGGTCGTCAGACTACATTGGACAAACTCCGGAGAGTGCATCACCCCTCAACCTATTATGAATCTCGTCGTGGAGGCCCCGATCGTGATCGTGACCGGAGGCAATATGGCCAGGAGTATTATGCAAAGGATCATCACTGTGGTAACTCCAGCCAGGAACGATCAGACAGAGATCGTAGGCATCGCTCCCCATCTCCATCTCCTCCGCAATCCCGAAGTCATGTCCAGGCATCCGAGCCTCTGCGACATCAGTCATCTTCGCAGGTTTCGAGGCTTGAGCCACATCGTTCTCGAACCGGGGTCGCAACGTCTATGTCTGGGGAGGAGACCCTTATTGAGTCTTCCGGCGAAGGGGCCATCAGGCTTGCTCAACTGAGGAAAGATTTTCCAGAGATTTGCTTTGATGCTTGTATTTTTCCTCCCAATCTTAAAAGAATTCCCGATAATGCCGCGACTACGGCGCTCAGCTACACCCGTGACTTTTTTGCTCAGTACAAAGAATGGTACAAAGCGGCTGTTAAGGCTTCCAAAGCTGCCTTCGACCGGGCCCAAATCATCGAGAAGCTAGAGGCCGACTTGGCTCAAAAGAGTCGTATTGTCGACATACTCCAATCTGAGGCGGAATCTTCCCGCAAGGCCGAGGTCGAGTCGTTACAGAAGGTTGATGAGACATTAGCTGAAATGGCGAAAATGCAACAGGCACATTGTACTTTAGTTGAAGACTTAGGCCATCGATACAAGAATGTTGAATCTGAGAGGGATGCAGCAGTGAAGGAACTAGAGGAGCTAAAGGCTAGGTTCGCTGACATGAATAAAGAAAAAGACGACGCGAACGTGGCTGCGCAAGAGGCGTGTGAGCAGGCTGTATCTTTTCGGGCTGAGCGCGATGCGGCAATTGCAAGGGTTAAGGAGGTTGAATCGGAGTTGGAGGAGAGAGTCCAAGCAGAGAGGTTCTAGATGGAGGCCGAATTCGACGATCTTTTGGACACATATAATGCCAATGTATTGGAGCATAGAAATCTCTCCTGGCTAGGGGATCACTCGATGCCTCTCTACAATGCTTGGAAGAAATTAGTGGAAAACAAGAGGATGTCTTGTCCGGATTCGGTATTAGATGAGTTTGAGCTTGAGTCACGTCTGCTCAGCGAGGATGAGAGGAGGACCCTTCATGAAGCAATCATTTCTGTTGAAAAAGAAAGACTTGTCGTCCATCAAACGGAGGTTGGCGAAGGTTCGGGTATCGTGCACCATAGCGAGAATACTGAAGTCCCCGTTTCGACTTCATCCGAAGCTGCTGCCGTGGTTGATCCACAAGCTATTCCAGCCTACAATCCGGACCAACCGGAACTGTCTTCGGGCAAGACGCTCGTCCCTGAGCTTGTTCAAGCTCCAAGGCAAGGTAAAGTAGGTATTTTGATTACTCCCTTTACGTCTTAAAACATTGATTTTAGAGGGAATTTCTTGGTCTGATAGCTCTAATTTTGGTTGTTTAGTGACCGAGAGTGTCGCACCCATGCTCCCTATTCCTTCGGCTTTATATCCTACATGTGGAGTTATTGTCACCGAGGCGATTTCAACTGCCGCCATGGTTGGTGATATGGGAGAGGGAGGCTCAATGTCATTCGATGTTCAAATGTTTGAAGAGCTATTTGGTCATCCTCTTGATCCCATGCCCGACCTCTCTTTTGTGACGAGCAGAGCTGCTCCAGTTTCTAGTTCGATCGTGACGACCACTGGCATACCTAGCGCAGCTCAACTGTCTCGAGAGGAGGAGATTTTAGCAGAGATAAGTGCCGAGATGGCCAAGACAGTGACAGTTGGTCCCGGTGGTGACGCCGTTCCTTCAAGCTTATCTTCTCTAATGATGATTTCTCCTGGTGGCACAGTAACCGTCTCGAGTGTTGCTGAACAAGTATCTGTTACTGCTCCCATGCCCTCGGTTCGTCCTCATAAAAGGATCTCCATCCCTTCCAGTTCTGAGGAAGATGTTGATATCATGCCGGAACCGGAGGATGTTCCAAAGAAAGGCAAAAAGTCTCGTAGGAAGCCAGGCAGTGGGTCTAGCGGCTCGACTCCGAGGAAGAAACACCGGAGGAAGAAAGAGTGAGCCCCTCGCTTTGTCGTGAGATTTACGGATAACAATTCTTTTGCCTCTTCTTTTGTTCTTTCTTGGGCCATGTGTATGTATGGATGCGGCCTCCACTTAATTGAAACATCTTTACTTGCCATGTAATCAAACTTGTTTTTGTTGGTTGATGAAATGGGAAATTACACTTTTCTTCTTACCTGAATGCCTTGCAGTATTTGTTTTGTATCCGCTCAGTATTTATATAGCTTCGTGTCGTGATTTAATGAATGAGTCGGATTCTGAGTATATTATCACTTAAGCCAGCGATTAGCACCCAGCTATTTGCCCCTTAGTTGCGGGGAATAATACTCATATTCTGGCGGCTGATTGCGTTTATTGCAAGCCCTGAGCACATGCCCCCCCTTCTGGGGATTCATGACAATTTGAGATTGATAATCTGTCCTGCATTCCAGGAATCTGAGGGTTATCGATGTTTACACTCCATTCCACGCTATAGGAATTGGGAGTTGATGTTGATATCTCGGCCCGTATTTCGGGAACTTCGAATTGTTACTTGTACTTTGATTCGCGCTTCGGGAATCTGGATTAGATGTTTATACTCCAATTTGCACTCTGGGAAGTTGGAGTCCATTTGCGCTCTGGGAACGACTTATTGGATGTTTATACTCCAATTCATACTCTGGGAAGTTGGAGTCCGTTCGCGTTCTGGGAACGATTTATTGGATGTTTATACTCCAATTCACACTCTGAGGAGTTGGAGTCCGTTCGCACTTTGGAAACGACTTATTAGATGTTTTATACTCCAATTCACGCTCTGGGAAGTTGGAGTCCGTTCGCACTCTGGGAACGATTTATTGGATGTTTATACTCCAATTCATAATCTGGGAAGTTGGAGTCCGTTCGCGCTCTGGGAACGACTTATTTTATACTCTAATTCACACTCTGAGAAGTTGGAGTCCGTTCGCGCTCTGGGAACGACTTATTTTATACTCCAATTCACACTCTGAGAAGTTGGAGTCCGTTCGCACTCTGGGAACGATTTATTGGATGTTTTATACTCCAATTCGCACTCTGGGAAGTTGGAGTTAGTAAAACGATTGTCGTGTATCAATCCCTGTGAATGCTGGTATTGTGTTTTGCCCCCGAGCTCGGGTCTCATTTAGTGAGTGACTGGTCGTATCACGGTTACTCCCTATTTGGATAAATCCCACCATGTGATGGAATTTAGCTCTTCGTGCAATGTGATATTATGTGTTATTTTCAGTGAATCACAACTTTTGGCTCGAAGAGATGGCGTTTTATTGCTGAAACAAAAGAAGCATGGCAACATCAGTTGCCTTATTACAAGTTCAAATTTCAAAATGCAAAAAAAAACAAAATGTTAAGGATGAAATTGATAGAAAGATAAATAAAGCCTGTCAGGTGTAGTAGTGACGGAGGCTTCCGCTATTCTAGGCTCTTGGTAAAGTGAGACCATCAACGGTCGATAACTTGAATGTGCCATCTCTGAGTTTTTGTGAAATCATATACGGCCCTTCCCAATTTGGGTTCATGTGCGAAGGAGCCGGGTAAATTTTTTTGAGTACCAGGTCGCCGGGTTCAAAAGTTCGTGGGCGGACCTTGGCGTTGTATATTCGAGCGACTCGACTTAGATATGCAGCTGCCCTCACGTCGGCTTCTTCATGTTTCTCATCAAGCAGATCTAGGGATTCAGCAAGTAATATAGCATTCGTTTTCGGGTTGTAGTATGTCACACGGTGAGAGTGAACTTCCATTTCGACCGGGATAACTGCTTCGGAGCCATAGGATAGAGAAAAAGGGGTGTGCCCGGTTGCAGTTTTGTGAGTCGTTCTGTACGCCCACAGGGCCATTGGTAGCTCATCAACCCACTTGCCCCCGGCTTTCTCCAGTCTTTTCTTCAATATAGACTTGATAACCTTGTTGACGGCCTCGACCTGACCATTCGCTTGCGGGTGCGCTACTGCTGAGAATCTCTTATGGATGTGAAATCGCTGACAGAAGTCCCTGAATTCGGCACTGTCGAATTGGGTTCCATTGTCGGTGATTATAGTATGCGGGAGACCGTACCGGCAGATGATGTTGCGTACCACGAAGTTGATTACCTTTTTTGTTGTTATCGTTGCAAGAGGCTCGGCCTCAGCCCACTTGGTGAAGTAATCAACCGCCACAATGGCGTACCTTGCACCCCCTTTAGCTAAAGGCAATGCACCGATTATATCCATCCCCCACATCGCAAATGGCCACGGGCTGACCATTTGGGTTATTTTAGAAGGCGGGGCTCTAGGGACCCGAGCGTGTCTCTGGCATTTATCACATCTTTTGGCATAATCCATAGCATCGCGGTTAACGGTAGGCCAATAGTATCCGTATCGAAGTATTTTCTTGGCAAGCGCTTGCCCCCCAGTGTGATCGCCACATTCTCCTTCGTGCACCTCACGCAACACTCGCTTGATTTCGTCATGCGCGATATATCGGAGAAGAGGAACAGAGTATCCTCTCCGATACATAACTCCGTTTTGAATGACAAATCGTGACACCTTTCGAAGAACCTGTCTTCTTTCACTTCGTCGTTCAGGCAGGGTGCCATGCTCAATGTAATCTTGGTATGGAGTCATCCACGATTCCTTCTCGGAGGTAGCTTCTAATGTGAAATCATTCTCCGTTCGATCAACGCTCGGAGAGGATAATGTCTCGACGGGGACGAGCCCCAAGTGTTGAGCTTCGCCTGTATTTGCCAACTTTGCCAATGAATCGGCTTTCTGATTGTGCTCTCGGGGTATGTAAAAAATGGTATAATAATCAAACTGATCCAGTATTTCTCGGACCTGGGCTAGATAAGCGGCTAGCCTTCGATCCTTGGCCTGATATTCACCCCGAACTTGGCATACCACCAACTGGGAATCGCAGTAGATCTCCACAGCGATAATTCTCAGGTCTCGGGCTAACTTCAACCCGGTGAGCAAGGCTTCGTATTCAGCTTCGTTGTTGGTTGCCCGGAAATCAAACTTTAAGGCGTAGCAGATGGATCGGCCCTCGGGAGTCTCAAGCACAATCCCTACGCCCGAGCACCGATCGTTGGATGCGCCATCAGTGTATAGCTTCCATATATATTCGGGGGAGTTACTAGTTTCAGGTAAGTCTTCAGGAACAGTGAATTCAGCAATGAAATCTGCTAAGACTTGACCGTGTATGGCTCTCCTTGGAACATATGTGATGTCGAATTGACTCAGCTCAATGTTCCACTTTAGTAACCTGCCAGACGTCTCAGGTCGTGTGAGGACCTGTCGTAACGGTTGATCGGTGTACACAATGATAGGGTGAGCCTGAAAATATGGACGGAGCTTCCTCGAGGCGATGACTAGGCAGTATGCCAACTTTTCTAGCCTTGGGTAATTTCTCTCGGCCCCGGTCAATCGTTTACTGACATAATAGACTGGTTTCTGTGTTCGGTCTTCCTCTCGAACCAATGCAGCACTAATGGCGTTTTCAGATACAGCCAGATAAAGGTATAATTGTTCGTGATCAACAGGTTTTGAAAGAATCGGTGGTGTGGAAAGATGCTGGATTAGCGATTGAAACGCGCCCTCACATTCCGTAGTCCATTCGAAGTTTCGTTTCCCCTTTCGGATCAGATCGAAAAAGGGTATGCATTTATCCGTTGATTTCGAGATGACCTGCTCAGCGCTGCAACCTTTCCATTGAGACTTTGAACCTGTTTTATGGTCCTCGGGGTTTGAAGATTCCTGATTGCCCAGATCTTCTCGGGGTTGGCCTCTATTCCCCGGGCGTTGACGATGAACCCAAGGAATTTTCCGGAAGCAACCCCAAAATGACATTTTAACGGATTTAGCTTCATCCCATATCTCCGGAGGACATTGAACATTGACTCCAAGTCCTTGACATGATCAGTGGAGTATCGTGATTTTACCAACATGTCGTCCACGTAGACCTCCATGGTTTTCCCGATCTGGTCGGCAAACATTCGGTTGACTAAGCGTTGGTAAGTTGCTCCGGCATTCTTTAAACCAAAAGGCATGACCATGTAGCAGTATAGTCCTAGGTCAGTTACGAAGCTTGTATGTTCTTGATCGGGCACATGCATGGGTATCTGATTGTACCCGGAGTAAGCATCCATGAAAGACAATAATTCATGTCCGGCCGTCGAATCCACAAGTTGATCGATTCGAGGAAGTGGAAAACTGTCTTTTGGACAAGCCTTATTTAAGTCAGAGTAGTCGATGCACGTTCTCCATTTTCCATTTGGTTTGCGGACAAGTACAGGATTGGATACCCACTCCGGGTACAAAGCATCTCGGATTAACCCATTCGTTTTCAACTTGTCGACTTCTTCTTTGAGGGCGGCAGATCTCTCTGGATCCATACCGCGTCTCTTTTGCTTGACCGGGATGTACCGCGGGTCAATATTTAAGGTGTGGCTCACGATGTCCGACGAGATTCCACACATATCGGAGTGCGTCCAGGCGAATACGTCTAGATTCGCTTGGAGAAATTCGACCAATTCCTGTTGTGCTTGCAGGTTTAGCTGAGACCCAATTTTCAATATTTTCGAATCGTTATTGTCATCAATTGGAACATCGATCGTCAGCTCGGCTGGGGAAGCTTGACTTTCTTTGGATCCATCATTATCTTCAGTGTCTCGAGGGTCAAGATCCTTCTGGAATTGGTCGTGGTGCCCGGGCCGAGGCCCAGGCGCTAATTGTCAATCATCGGTAAAGCGGACGCGGAGAGATTCCCCCACGCCCTTTCCTTTCTCCCTCCTTTGTGCTTCTCGTAGTTCAGCAACATAACAGGCTCTCCCGGCAGCCTGGTCCCCTTGAATGACCCCAATCCCGTGGTCAGTAGCGAACTTTAGAGTCAAACACCACGGGGCAATTGCTGCCCTAAATTCTGCAAGGGCTGGTCGGCCCAAAAAGGCATTATAGGGTGAATGGATATCCAGGACAACAAACTGTAACATTCGGACTCTACGGCGTTCTCCGTTTCCCAATTCTACTGGCAATTCCACCATCCCGGTGGGTATATTAGCACTTCCATCGAAGTAGTGAATCCTACATTGACAAGGCTTTAGATCCTTAGCTTCCATCTTCATCTGATCATATGCCCTTTTAAACAAGATGTTTACTGAGCTTCGACTGTCTACTAGGATCCTCTTCATCCAAGCAGGACCAACCTGGGCGGATATGACTAGTGGGTCTATGGTCGGGGCTTCGACTTTGTCAGCATCTCGGTTTCTAAATACGATATCATCCGCCATCGTCTTCTGTTGCTTAGCCGGAGCCCCTTCATCAAGTGTACTGCAGCTTTCAAAACTTATGTGCCTGATCGAATTGGCGTATGATTCCATTTCCCTCCAACTTCGATCCGCTGGATGAGGGCCACCACTGACTGTATTTATGACCAACCTTCCGCTTGTACGAGCGGGCTCCTCCTGTCTTTCCTGGTTCTGCGCACGATTTTGGTTTGACGGGCCCACACCACCGGCTTGCGGTGCCCGCACAAATTGATCCAACTTCCTCTCTCTGATCAGTTTTTCAATAAGGTCTTGCAGATGCCTGCAGTCATTGGTGTTGTGCCCATAGCTTTCGTGAAATCTACAAAACTTCCCCGTTTGGATCTGTTTCTCTGATGATGGCTTCGGAGTCGGCTTCTTATATTGCATCGCATTACAGGTTTGTAGATATACGTTTTCCAATGTCGTATTCAGTGGTGTATAGCTTTCAAACATTTGCGCCCTACGTCGCGGACCACGGTTCTGATCCTGCTTCTTACTCCTATTATCGCCGTGCCTTGGCTGGGGTTGCTTGTTCTGAATATTCAACTGCGCTCTTCCTGAGCCCTCTCCTGACTGTTTAACCGCCACATTGCTTTGAACCCCTTCATTGCTGGGCCTCGCATCGTCCTGCTTCCTAGATTGTTTCGCATCCTCACGCCTCAGGAATTGGGCGGCTTTGGAATAGAAACGATCCAACGATGCGGGAGGTTTTCCAGCTAGCCAGTTTCCAAAATCAGAGTCGGGGTCAATCCCCTTAGTCAGAGCCATCAAGATTGAATTATCATTGGGGTTAGTAATTTCTGCGCAGGCAGCGTTGAATCTTTCCAGGTATCGCCTGAGTGACACTAGATAAAGTGTTTACATCTTTAGGCCTGGCGATGTGCATACGGAATTGTTCGATAAATTTGGTTGCCAATTGGTCAAACGAGGAGATAGACCGTGGTGGTAATCGTGTAAACCACATTGTCGCAATCCCCCCCAAGGAAATAGGAAAATTACGGCACTTTACTGCGTCATCAGCTCTTGCAGCAGTCATTGACCATTCGTATTTTAGAATATGCTGGCTAGGGTCGGAGTTTCCTTCATACATGGGCAAAGCCGGCATTCTGAATCACCGGGGAGGCTCAGCATACAATATGTCATCAGTGAACGAGGTGTGACTTCGAGAGATCCCCCAATCGTCATTTGTCAAACCTTGACTTTCACGAACCATTTGGCGGACCATAGCTGAGAGATCAGGTGTTTCTGTATTCGAAGGGTGTCGAGCCAAAGTGCGGTCTGGCTCCACAGTGCGAGGTGGGATCGGGCGCTGTCGATGATCCGAATCTCGCCTCCTTGGCTCGACATCTTCTGGGATGTTCGGTCCTGGGACACGTTCCTGTGGGTGGTAGTTTGGACTGGAGTGATTTCGGGTGTCAACTCCTGTGTCAACTGCGGTGGCTTGGTTATATGCAGTGTGCTGTGGGACAGTGCCTCCTCGAGAGGAGGGTCCCGTATGAAAACTGGCAGAGGGGCCAACTCTTATTTGCCCAACAGTCAACGTTTGCCGGAGACCAGAAGCATGCGCATGACTTCCGTCTAGCCTGGGGCGCGTAGATCTGCCATCATAGTCGGATGAGGCAGAGCTTTCCGTGGAAGAATGCGGAGCGTGGTCCCTCTTTGATCTCCTTCGCCCTTGGTGGTTTAGTTGGTTAGCCAATTCAGCATTGACACGTAGCTGCTCAGTTAGCTGTTGTCGGCTTTTAGTTAATTCCTGCAGTAATGTTTGGAACTCCTGTCTTGTAACCGGACCCGACTGATCCGTTTGCCCAATGGCATCCTGATTGGCTGACTGTAGCTGTGCGGGATTTTGCCTATCCTGACCTTCTTGGTTACCAATGTTGGAAGTGGTTCTCATACTAACCATCCTGAAGGTTGGATTCCTGTCCTAGATTTTGAGCAAACCTGAAAAGAATGGATGGAATCTGAATTTGAAGTCTGGATCTCCCTCTTAGATTTGTGCAATCCGGTATCGAAGATAGATCCACGGAGCGGGAGAAAGAACTGGTTCTTTTTCTTTCTCAGTGAAAGCACTGTTAGCACCAAAATTGGTCACTAACACCCAAATGTAAATGAAAGCACCAACTAACAGTAATCCAGAAAACAGCAACACAGATCACCAAATTAAGCAGATAAAAAGAAGAAAAGATAAAAGAGACGAAATTTTTATAGTGGTTCGGCAAAATCTATGGCCTACATCCACTTTATAATTTATTTATCACTCGTAGTTTCATATTACAAGAGATTTTGAGGAGCAGAGGAGAAGTCATATTTTCTATTTCATTTTCTTCCCCTTTTTTCTTTTGCAATACTTGGTGTCTTTATAGCTGTAAGCCTTGACCCGGTGATTGTGTGGAATTGTAGTGACGCTGACTAGGCTGGTATTAATTGCAGCATAATCTTCTTATTTAAGATAAGGATGAAGGGAATTAAGGAATATTTGATATAGAAATGGTTGACATTAATTAGTAATAAATAAGCAGGTTATCATTGCAATTTTGGGCATTAAATCCGGCTTTGGTGGGTACTGGTATTTATGGTGGAGATATGGCTGTTTTTTATTAATTATTTGAGGTAATAAATGCAAGGAAATCAAGAAGTAAATCTTTAATTTCTTCTTCAAGGATGGTGACTAATTTGCTGGATAACATTTGCCCCTCGAAGTACGCCTTGTTGGCAACGAGGTGTGCTTCGCTCAAGAACTTGTTTTGGTGAAAGCAAATTTGTTGGCATCAAATTCTCATCTCTCTGAATGTTTGAGAGATGTTAAGTGTCTGACCATTCCTGCATAAAGAGATAGAGTTAATCATTCATATTCGAGAGCATCCATATTCTAAAGAGAGCAGTTCTCAAGTCGCTTCTATAACCTTTGATTGAAAGCAAAGACGATGTTGTAAAGATTTTGGAAAGGTGTCACCCTTAGGAACGAATCAGAGCATGGCTGTGGACCGTTCGTGGTCGCTCATCACATGTGTAAGTCGTTCTCCAAGCACTAACCTTTACAACTAATTTTATGCAAGAAATCATTTTTTTTATGAGTGTCGCTCATGGAAAGGAATCAGAGTATTGGACCGCTTACATTCGGGATTGCTTACATGAGTAAATCGCTTCCCAAATGCTAAATTTTAAAGCATTTTTTGATGATGCATAATTCAAATGCAGAAAGGATTCTAAATCCTAGATCTCATTTTATTTAGTTCAGTTCATTTGATGATAATTTCTATTTGATTAGCAGACCCTAGAGTTGGTTACTTATCTGGGTGAGGGGCTTTGCATGCTCCCTGTTTCTGGTTCTTGCTGATTGCCCCTAGGTATTTGCTTCATGGTAGAAGGAAAGTTTGAATGAGAGGACGCCTCCTAGTTGCCCCCTTGCTGATTTCCTTCCATAGCACTTTTTTTTATATGAGGCTTCTTCATCTTCTAAAAGCTAGATCTAGGAACCTGTTTTCTAGATCTAAATCTTTTCTTTTAGATCTAGAGTTGGATCTTCTTCCTAACATAAAATAAGCTTCAGATCTGAGATTTCTTTGTTCTTCTCAGTGAAAGCACCAAAATTTTTGCACCAAAATTGGGCAAACACCCTTCGGAAGTTTTTGAAGAGATAGTAAATGAAGAACTTGAATTGGAAATAGGGACTATCTAACAAAAACTCCAAGTCACAGAAAAGTAAATTGCGCAGAAGACAAGGATTTAGAGTGGTTCGGCCATGCGCCTACGTCCAATATGAAGTTTTATCACTTTATTTCTTAATACTTGAAGATTACAAGTGCTTTTCAGCAAATTACAACAGCAAATGGACTTAAATTCGAAATTAACAGCAATTGAGATAGTATGGAGTGATTCTGGCAGCGTTTAGGCTTGTTCTTCTTCTCCAAATTCTCCGACCCCTTCTCTGAATGACCAGGGGCTCTATTTATAGGTGTGGAAGGCCAAAATCCCGCCTAAATCATGGAGAGGCTGCTTGGCACGTGACGGGGGGCCCACAGGCCTGCGTTCTTGAAGTGCGTGCCCAGTTTGGGATCGATTCGAAGTGAACTTCGAATCGATCAAAAAAATTGTCCAATTGCGATGAAACTTGGCGTGGACGTTCTTCATCATGTAGACAAACTTCTGTAAAAATTTCATGGGATTTGGATCAGTAGATTGGGAGTTATGATCGGTTCGAAATTGGGTGTTCGGCATGCTGTTTGGTTCGAATCGATGGAATCGATTCGTTCGAATCGATGCATGGCCGAAGCGAATACTTCGAATCGATTGGGGCGCGCCCGTCTTCGAGTCGATCCATGTTCATGCTAGCTTAGCCGCTTTGTTAGATTCGAAGGTCGTCTTCGAATCGATGGAGTAGATTCGTTCGAATCGATCCAAATGCGCCCTGGATCGATTCGAAGTTGTCGAAGTCGATGGAGTCGAAGGTGAGTGATGGAGTCGAAGATGATGGATGGATTCGAAGCATAGGATGGAGTCGAGGCTGTGATGGGTTCGAAGTAGGGAGTTACTTAGATGGATTCGAATGTCGCCTCTTCCTACGGGTTCGAATATGATGGGTTCGAAATAGATGGTTTCGAACACGATGGTTTCGAACACGATGGGTTCGAATATGATGGGTTCGAACATGATGGGTTCGAACCGAGCAATGTGCACCTTCTTAACTTGAATCCATCATAACTTGAGCATATGACCTCGGATTGACTTGAAATTTGAAATGCTGGCTTCTATGGTCTTTCTTGTCATGCCTTATCAATTGCGGACCGATCCGGGCTCGGACAGAATTCATCGATATCCATAGTGAAGTGAAATACGACCAATCTCTGAGGTGAACTGTTTTCTGTTTTTGACCAATCCTTTGGTATCACGGCTTTTGCCCAAAAAGCGGGATAACAGCTATGTTGCTTAAAGATTTGATGTATTTGTTTGAGATTACAAGAGATTTGAAAAGAATAAGTCATAGGTACATGGGTTAGACAAATTCTAAGTCTTAGAATTGCACAAAGTAGCTGCCTTGGTGAATATAATGTGGAGATAGAAGATGAAGAAGAAGCAGAGCTTCCGCGTAGTGATGGCAGAAACCCGATCCTATTTTTATTGCTTCATGGTTTGTATTTATAGAGGAAACAATCATGTTGGACTAGGAGTCGAGTTAGACCACAGCCTGAACGTTGGACCGAAGGAGTGTGGAAAATCATGGGACCCATTGAGATGAACAAACATGTCGGTATCGACCTATTCCTATTGGTGTCGACATATTCGTATTGCTCCAATTTGGTCGAACTCTTTTGTACTCTTCTCCTTTCTCTGTTGTGAGGTGTTCCATATTGTTTTCATCGATCTTGGTTAATTTTGATGATCATTCTTTCATGACTTGGTTTGCTCTACCATTTCAACTATTGAATCTCTAACTCTTGTAATAGGCCATTCAAAATCATTGGAAATCATTTGAGCACACATGGAAGAGGTAAAGAATTACAAATGTGAAATTGTAGAGATTGGGTATGAAGCTAAAAAAGTTGGCACCAACATGAGCATGAATAAGTCGGCATCGACCACTCCCCTTAGCGAGTTTTATTATGATTTTTCTCATAGTTATTCGTTTTCCCTATCTAAGCATGCATTTAAGATTTCATGTCATTCCGTCTTTGTTTTGACGTACTAATTTCTATTATTTTTGGTTGGTCCAAAATTCGGTTAATACTAAACGAAAGCAAAAGGGGGAATATTTTGATTTTGAAATTAGGTTTTAAGGCGACTAGGTTTGTGTACCTTCATAATTTTGATAATCTTAGTGTACAGATTCAAATGTCCACTACAATGCATCATTTTTCGACAATTTGATGGTTATTATGCATTTGACAACTTTCTGGAAATTGGATAACTTTCTGGAGTTTCAATGAGAAGGATCAATACCTATTTAGAAGTTCGACACTTAATAAGGAATTTAGTTAATTACTAAAAAATCAATATCCATTTAGGATTTTACAACCAATTATTAATTAATTACCGGGTCACATGTTCATTAGTTGTCTTAAAACTTAATATCTAATTTGAAATTTGGTACAGTTTTAAGGTTTCACTAACTAGTTATGAAGTCAATAATAAGTTAGAGATTGGATAATCATTTAGGAATTCAATAACTAGTTATGAATTAAACAATTGTTTGAAGGGTTCACATTCGGTTATAAACTCAACAACCTTATAGTAAATTTCTATCCTTCTATCAATTTGGCAATTACTTAAAGGGTTGTTATGAAATTAGTATTTTGTATAAGTACGTTGTCCCACGTTGGGTTCAGAAAGTAGTATTTAACCGAAAAAATGGATCAACACCCTGGATTAATTGTAAAAGCACTAGCCATATTTATCAGAGTGAATTAATAAAAAATAAAAATCAAGAGAGCATAAATTTTAAAATGGCAAGAAAATATTATATTGGTTCAGTTTTTAACAAAGCCTACATCCACTTTATAACTTTTCTTATTAACTGGTTTCTATTACAAGTTGAATTAGATTACAATATGATAGAATCTCCTAAGTTAGATCAAGTCAAATGTACTTAAAGATGACTGGAGAATCACAGTTGCTTCTTGATGACTATTCTTTGGGAGAAGAAGAGTGAAGAATAATAGTAAAGAACAGTCTCTACAAAGTTCCAACAACAAGGCTAGAAGACCTTATTTACCTTGTAGGTAGGGTTGTATTTATAGTCATAGGAGAGTAATTAGTCTAGGCCGCTTTGCCAGAGGCCTACACTCGATGTTATAAAGGTGTTTTGAAAATTTTATAACGCTCCAACATAATCCTATGGACCGCCAATGATCCATGGAGCATGGATTGCTAGCGATCCATGAACTTAGGGGATTTTTGGACTTCTTCCTTTAGGTTGCACTCCTTGTCTTATGTAGCTGCTCTCCGTGTGGTTTCATAGCTAGTTGCCTTGTTTTGATGATGATTCATACACGAGTTTGATTGATGTATTACTAGAATCAGATAGGTCTTCGGTTCTCGAACTAAGTTGCTTAGAAGGCTATGAAACTTGGCAAACATATTTAGAAGAGGCAATGAATCAAGATGCAAGAGTTTAGATGACGTGATGAATCGCTAGCGATCCATAGGTGATGAATCTCTAGCGATCCATCTTCTTAGCCTTTTTTTTTTTTTGATTTTCCTTGAGTGCTATTGGCTTGTTCTTTTGGATGCCTTGTTTAGGTTTCAAGTCATTTTGGCATAGCCTAGATGTTCTAACTCCGATTGAACCTATTTGGTTATAAATCTGGTATACATTTGCCCCTGCAGGGTATACCATTGTTGAAAACAAGGCACGCTCTGGTACTGGTCGTCTTTGAATTCCTATTTCATGAAATCCAGTCAGTCGTGTTAGGTTTACCAAGAAGTATTGTTTTTGACTTTTTAGGTTTTTGTTGGGTTTGGGATGTGAATCATCATTATTCATCGAAACATATCAATTTTGACTCTGTAATTTCTAAAGTGTTAATGAATGGTAAGGGGGTTGATGTTAGATGGCAAATTTTCTATCGGTTAGAAAATCGCTGAAATATCATATCATTATAAACCGCAATCACACGGCGTAAAATTGCAGTACGCATGCATGTACGGGTCGATCCGCCAGGAAATGAATCAATTTTAAATTAAACTCAATCAAATTAGAGAAATATTTGAAGATGTATTAACTAAAATTTCTAAAAACTAACAAAAAGAAGTTAGAAAACTAAGTATGAGATTAAAAGTAGTTTAAGAGCAAATATACTCTCATGATCATATAAATTAACATTCATGAAGTTATGATCTTTTCTTTTATCTTGTCATTTGTGAATTAATTGATGCATTTATCATAAATATGGCCTTATTATGTTATTAATTAACACATTTAAACCTTCAAACTCTAATGCACCCTCTAACCGACTTACTAACATTAATTAAAATGACATGAAATTAAAAGTAGAATCTATTTTAAGCATGACTTATTTACTACTTAATTAGTAACATAAACCATCAAATTTTGATTTAATTTATATCTCCATTACCATAATCATATGTAGATGAAGAGGTAATTATTGATTCTTATGGCTAAGCATAGCCTTTTTTTGGACAACATAGGCTATCAAACTCAATATTAAACACAAAATCACATAAATATCAACATGTCATTAAGCACAAAAAAGGAAGATCATAATATGAATTCATTTTGTTAATTCATAATGAATCATTACAGCTTCATCACCCCAAAATTGAAAGGGTTTAGCTACACATAGTGGAATTCATGTTAACATAAAATGATTTTGACAAAAAAAAGAAAAAGGAAAAAAAGAACTAATCGAAAGAAAAGATAATTAACTACTTGTGTAAAGTAAATCTAAAATAATAGCATGAATTAAAAGAGAGAATAAGAGAATAAAAGAGCATAATAAAAACATAAATAGAAATTGCATGAAAATAAAAACAAGGCTAAGAATCCATGAAAGAAACTTTTATATTCTTTGAATTTGTGGTTACAACTTGCATGAAAGGTAAGAAGATTACTACGTGAAACATAAGGGGTATTTATACATGACTATAACCCTAATCCATTTTATGGAACTCCCTAAAATACTCTTAAAGTAGTGTGGCCTCTAAGCTATCGTTAGCATGAAATTTATCTTTCATTAAATGTGCATGTGCCTTTAATCTCTACTAACATATGCATTAGCTTTTAATTGTGGTCTATCGGTTAGAAGGCAGGATGGTCCTCTATGATTACACGAATTCTTTTATTTCTTCATTTCTTTGGCTTCCAACTCTTGTATATGCATATTTCAATGAAACCACTTCCAAGTTGAATCCAAATTCCTACAAAACAAATTAAAATGTGCAAGTAATTTTCTCCAAATTAATTTACAATGAAAATTACCGTTTTCCCCCCATGTAGATGCATGAATGATGATTTGAAAGCATTTTTAAAATTTGGTTTTAAACATTTAAAAACATCCAATTATGACATTTATTTTACTAAAATGAGATTGAGTGTGCGCGTAAAAATGTACATTTTTACGTGCAAATCGGTTGAGTTTGAAAAGTTTGGGCAAAAGTTAACTTGAAATGATGGATCACTAGCGATCCTGAGTTGATGGATTCGTAGAGATCCAATTACTTGGAGTATTTTCTGCTGAAATCTTTCCTGCTTAATACTATTTTCGTGCCGACCCTTCTTACTTGCTTTTTCCTCTCTTTCTTTTCTTACGACCCGAACCAACAACGACCAAAACCCTAACCAGCTGTTGCCACCGCTGCCATAAATCTTTAACGCCAGAGACTACTACCGCCGAACTCAGCCACCTCCACAATCACACCGAGCCAAACCCTAGCACCAGAATCGCCACTTACTTGGATCACTACTAACCTTGCAGACTACTAACCCTAGCTTGGATCTTTATAAACCCGAAATCGAACCTGTTTTCCTCCGATCCAAGGTTATTGATGACATGATTATCATATTGGTGGTGGTTTCCATTGAATTTGGGGGGATCAATGAGAATGGTGAACGAAGCTGGTTGATTGCGATTTATTAGAGGTAGATGGTGGATTCTAGTCTTGCACTTGTCGCATTCTATCTTCGTCCACTAAATCAAAATTGATTAGCACGCCTCGATGGTTCCGACGAGGTGGTTTACTATGGACTTGGTCATGCTAGATTAGTCTTACTAACGCACGCTCAATGTATCTGAAAATAGAATGAGCTTTCAATGTTGCTTTGAACAACGGATCTGTTACATCGACCAATAACGGGTAAGTGTAGGAGGAAAAATTTCGATGAATTATCTGCAATGCTTTTTCCTTTTTCTACTACGAGTGACTATCTACACATGATAGAGAAATCGTAGTGTTCAGGACATCTAGCCCATCACACATAGCTAACACACTGCACTTGCTTAGTCAACTCTTGGAATCCAATGAGTTGGCACCAGTCAAAGTCTTTTTGGAATTCAGGCGTTAAACATACGGGGATTTCTATTTAAAAACAGGGTTACCTGACCATGTTGCATAAAAATTCTACTATCTAGAATGAAGCATCCATCCTCTCGGCTTAAATCCTGTGGAGGAAGCCCGACACTTTCAGAAGCGGAATCGTCATCGTTTACGTCTTCGCAAATGATTCCAACAACGCCTACTTCTTCGACACCATAGGCTCGTCAATTAGTGATAATCGGCCCTGTCGTTGATCGATATCCATTGAACTTTAGAGTTTTATTCAACCCTCTAGAGAGAGTTTTTACTATCATTTCTGCTAAAGTTCTTCATAATATTTGTTTATAGCATAGTATTACAAACGATGATGTGTGCCTTCCACTGAAAAATGAGTTTGCACGCATGCCACCTCCAAGTTACACCGCATGCTATCATTACATGTGCTTGAATAGGGTAGTGCCCCCAATTAATCATTTCTTGAAAGGCGCACTTCTTAAATTGGTAATAGCCCCATTTCAGATTCGTTCCAATGGTTATGCAATATTGACTTGCCATCATGTATTGTTTATGTGGGCATTCAACGGTGCCCCAAGCTTCGATGAATTGAGACAGTTCCTTTCATTCAAGAAGAGAGAGGAATTGTATCACCACATATTTTTAGTAAAATTATTTAGAATGTTTAACTAGCTAAATAAAATAAAATAATGTTAGATGATTTATAGATTGAGATTTCATCAAAATTTAGGGTAGCCATGCCCTGTTATTATGTCATTCGAAATGGGATAACCTAAATAAGATATGTTAGGAAATATGGAAGGGAAAAATGGGAAATAGGATGAACTTATACCCTAAACCTTCAGGAAAAAAATATACATTCAATCTCGTTTTTCAAGCAAAAAAACTGTAAGGCCGACCACCATTTTCAATCTCTAGAGAAGATAAAAGATAGGATTTCAAGAAGAAGAAGTGAATCAACTTGTTCATGTTTAAGTGTAAAACCGAAATGATTTTGCACGATTATGCCATGTTTTGAATGATTAGTGGTTTATATATGCTTGTTGGTGATTTATACGTATTCATATAAGTTTTTATGATATGTTTGATATGAAAACTATATTAAATTACATTCAAATGCCTTGCAAATTTGAATGTAGATCGGAAATGATATTTTAGAGATGGGTTCCAATTTTCATAATTTTCTGAGTTATGGTGGATTTTATATTAATTTTCCATTGAAGAAAATGGTTCATTGGGTCATAAATTATTTATGGAAAAATATATAATTATTTGGGCCTGAAATATATATACATTAGAAAACATATTGAAAAGGATTTTCTAGAATTTCTATAGAATTTTCCCAAGTATTTTGATGAGTATATAACATTATTTTAAGTTTGGGACTTAAATGTTTTACATATTTAGTTAAGGAGAAGGGGTATTTTACGAATAATTTAAATTAAATAATTAGCTCTGAAATGTGTAGCACTTTTTAATGGTAAAAAAAAGGCAACTAGTCAAAATTTTACACGTAAAACAGGTTAGAAAAGAACCTTTTATTTCAGGCTTTAAAACTGTTTCATTGCTTTCGGTACCTGCTTTTGTCTCAGTTGGCTTTCGACCAAGTCTTTCTGCCCCTATCTCCATTGAAACAATGCACTCGGTATCAAGAAATTGGTACATAGCGAATTAGATAGAAGGCGAAAGCTATAAGGTCGAAACCATAGGTTCAGAAGGGGTCGAAATGTAACTTTGTTTTTACATTAAAATGCACCTGCTTGCTTTTGACTAAATAGCTTTCGACTCGGTCGAATTTGACTAGGTCAATGGATTTAAAAGAGATGGTTTCGAATGGGTTGCACTTTAGTGCGAAATATTTGCTTTCGACAAAGTCAAAACCCTTTTAGATGCTGCCTTCTACCTTTTGACTACAATGCTTTCAAAGGGAGTGCTTTGCTTTTAAAACTCGGCCGCTTCTCCAATGTTTTCGAAATGATGGTTTCGACACCATCTCTTCTTTACTAAGAAATGATTTCAAAATATATGATTTCGACTTAAATGTTTTAAAGACCCTTTTTCTAAAAATGGAAGTATCACTCAATTGGTTTCAAAAGAGATGGTTTTGATGGTTTCGAAAGAATTACTTTCGACTTCAATGGAATTCTTATCCTTTTGCTCCACTTGAAGGCATAATTCAAAAGGTATCAACCAAGATGGTTTTTAGAGGTTTCGAAGTAGTAAACTTTGAATAGTTTCTAAAGGTTTCCATATGTTTTAAATTGAACCCAAAGGCTTTTGAAAGGTCTAGTATTTCAATATTTTTAAAGAGTTTTAATGAATGGTTTCAAAGTGGTGGTTCCCCAAGGTTTCGAACGGGTTGAAAGGGAAGGTTTTCTTTTATTTTCGAAGCTTTCGATGAAAAGAAAGGATTTTTTATTCCAATGATTTTGAAAGGAAATGTTTAAAGGTTTTAAAGATGGATGTCTATTATTTTGAAGCTTTCGATGAAAAGAAAGGAAAGGATTTTCCAATGTTTTCGAAAGACAAGGTTTAATGGTTTTGAAAGGGGTAAAGTTTTCATCGGCAAGGGGTTGAGTAATATATATATATATATATATATATATATATATATATATATAACATGGCAAGATATTTTGAGTAAAGCATGAAGGATATATTTTTTCCTTGTATAAGTGTGATTTAAAGATTTAAATCAAATTTGAAAGAGTTTTTCGAGGAAAATTTAAGGGAAGTTATCCCAAAGAGAAAGTGACTCAGTTATTAGAATACCAAATGAGACTGCATAGGGTCACACCCTATACATTAGCAATTAGCCCTAGCTAATTTAGTCCAAAATCCCAGTGTGTAGGGCTTTTTCACAGGTAAGGAAAAAAAATGATTACATATAGAAGGGAATATATGTTTTTATATAGATAGGTTATTGGTGAGCCCATAAAACCATTAGGATCAGGTGACACTATGAGATGTTAAGTTAGGGACAAACCATTCAGAAGAGAAGTGTCTAATAGATAGTTAAGGATAGACCGTCGAGATGAGCTGTGTCTAGTAGATGTTAGATAAATTATATAAGTTTTTCGGTAGGCCCGAGTCATCCAAAGGTTAATAGTAAGCCAAATAAAACTATAGTAATCGGACAGATAGTCATTTGTTACCTGGTATGTATGTTTTATTAATATAACGATGCTTTATAGTTTTAACCAGTTTTGGTTGTAGGATAAAGGTTTGCAAATGATATGTTTTAAAAGGATGTTAGTGAGGGAAAACCCGTTCCACTATGTGGCATGGTCTCACTTAACATTAATAACAGGATGTATAGTATTATTCACACCAGGCTTTATGTCTGACTCGAAGTTTATGTTTTTCCCCTTAAACTCTCGGGTGCTCAAAACTGATTTGAGTAGGCTAAGGGTTGAGGTTCTTTTAGATTTTAGTAGGTCGACGAAAAAAGTTACCTGTTTGCACAAAAACTAGGCAAACACCTCCGAGTTCGAATTTGGTTAAGTTGCCTTTAGGTTGTCTGACATGTTACTTTTAATGTCTTTATACGCTATCAGATAATTATTATAGTCCCTGAACAGTTCGCGTTCTTAGAGTAGGAAAGCAGCTTAAAGGAAGTAAAACACATGAAAGTTTATAATGGTTCAGCCATAACTTACCTACATCCACAGTCCATCTTATTATGCTTCTTTGATTTGGTGACAAATACAAGTTTGATTAGAAAGAGCAAAAACTTAGAGCAGCTGGGGTAGTTGAATCTCGGCAGAGTTTTCCCTTTCTTCTCCAAATATCTATCCCCATTATTGTTGTGGAGCTGCGGTATTTACAGAGTGATGTCATAAAGGGTGGAGGTGGAGTTATAACCTCCTAGGTTTGGTTCGGCATGGTGCAAGCTTGTCTAGTTTGGTCGTGTGAGTCTGGGTCGGTATCGAAGCCAACTAGCTTTGGTTCGGCAGCGAAAGATAGGGGGTCCTTGAAGTCGCTTTTGTTTTGAGATTGACATGTTGACTTGCCGTACCAAACATCTGGTCCTGCATTCTTATGATGTGTCGGACTAGCTATCTGGTCTGGCATCCCAATGTTGTGCCGTACCAGATATTTGGCCCGACATTTTCGGGGATGCTGATCTAAACACTTGGTTCGGCATCCTAGCTTGCATACTTCATCTAGTATCTTTTCTTTCCCCTTTCTCTTATCACTTGCCTTTCTCATATGCCAATATACCGAGCCAACACTTGCCACCAAAGTACGTTGTGTTGCTACACAATGTGCTTTGTTTGGTTCAACACATAATCTCGTCAACCGGTCCGAAATCTTAAGAAAAATCATTGACTATTCGACTTCCCTTCCTTTCCATTTTTCAAATATCGCACCCTTCTTTTATCTTCTGAATTAGAATTCCTTAATCTTCCTAAGTCGATTGAAGCTTCTAATGCTTGAATCGCTGACATTTCCACTTCTCAACTACTTGAGGTAAGGCTTCAAGATCTGATCTCTGTTCCAAGGGCTTTGAGGTTTAAGTTCTAGGGGAGTTTGGTACTTTTTTTTAGCATAGAGGTTCTTTGTTCTAAGCCGAGGGAAGGAAGTCCATTTGAGTAAGCGCTAGGAAAAAGATGCCTACAAGGCTGAGGCCGATGCGTTGAAGGTGGAGCAGGTTCGGCTGAGGAGAGAAAAAGAACAGTATATGAACAAGGTAGTGTCTCTTCAAGCCGAAGTTGACAAATCTACAGACTTCTATGAGAGTGTAAATTAGATGTTAAAGGACACCTACTAGATATTTTGGAAGCATAGGAACCTTCAATGGATAGACGATTACCCTCAAGTGATGGATGTGATCCATACTCGGCTCATTGAGGAGACCAAGGCTACGGTTTCCCAAGAAGAAGGAACCGTTTATGATGTTGGAACGGTGAATTGTCAATTCATGTGGAAGAGACTAAGGCCATCGCTAGAGGATACGAGCTGCTAACGAAGGATGAGGATGATGAAGAGGGTTCGAACTATGAGGGTCTCGGTGACCCACACAACATTACCATAGGTACCTTATCTTTTTTACTTTAGCTTCGTTATCTCTTATCTCAGACCTTAAGACTCGTGACCTTTCTTTCTTGCATCGTGCAGGGATGGCTTTAGGACAAGTTATGCCACCTTCACCTTCAAAGGATGCTGATGGGGCATCATAAAGAGAGGTAGAGTCCCTTGAGTGATTCGAGCCTTTAAAGGACATGGTCGGAGGGAGCGGACCGAGTGAAAAGGTGTACCTCCAGCTTAATCGAGGAAGTTTCCCCCTTTCTATATGCATTTTGGAGGATGCAGGGTCATTCTGTATATATGTGTGTATATATATTGTACATACAGATTTAATGTTGCAAATTTAGACTTTTGTCCTTTATATGTTTATCTGAAATGATCTTTATGACATATGATTTTGTAGTTCGCCTTGCCAGCTTGTGAACTTCTTATGACTTAGTTAATCGCCATTGTGTTTTGAAATGCGGGAAACTATAAACTTGTTGCTATGTTCAAGCTCGATCATAAATAATAATTACTGGGGCTATCTCCCATGTCGTGAGTATTATTCAATTTATTATTGCCAGCGTGCATGTTGTCGATCGTCAACTACGAACTACCCTTGGCAGTAGCCACGCCTTAATCGTTGGGTTTACAATCGATCCGCAGTTGCAGATGAGCCGTACGCCAGTGATAAACTGCCTAAAATATAAGTCGTGCCTAATCCTTGGCTTATAATCGGTTCATCATTGCCGGCTCGAGGGCACCGACCGTCGGCATTGAACTGCCTAGGCTTGTTTTATGCCTTTTGTCATGGCTATCTTATTTTCACTACTGCCAATGAGCACTTGCAATTGATTGCAATAGGAATAACATCAAGTAAACAATTAAGTAGAAAAATTGAAATAAGAAAAATAATGGAAGACATCAAATTTTATAGTGGTTCGACCGGAATATGCCTATGTCCACTGTCTTTCTTTTATTGCTTCAGTTAATACATGCTTCCCTACCGTTGAAAAGAAATAACGACCAAGGTGTTGGAGATTCCATTCTTTCCCAAACAACTCCCTGTCGACTGTTGATAGGATGTAAGCTCCATTACGAAGATCCTTATGAACAATAAACGGTCCTTCCCAAATTGGGTCTAGCGCTTCTGGTCTTGGAAAGACCTGCTTGAGTACCAAGTCCCCTTCTGGCAGTGCTCGAGGTTTCACCTTGAAGGTATATTGCCTTGCCACTTTCTTTCTATGTGCGGCGGCTTTAAGGGCAGTGTTGTTCTTTCTCTCCTCGATTAAATCTATCGACTTATTCAAGAGTTCTTCATTTTCTTCGGGATTATAATGCATCCTTTGGTGCGATGGGACGACTATTTCGGTTGGGATCTTGGCTTTGGCGCTGTATGCTAATGCGAACGACGTATGTCTTGTCGTGATTTCATTGGAATTTCGGTAAGTCCATAGTGCAGTAGGTAGTACGTCGACGCTGCCCCCGTTCGACTTCTCCAATTTGTTTTTTATCAGCGTTTTTAAAAACCTTGCTTATCGCTTCGACCTTACTGTTGGCCTAGGGATAAGCTACAGCCAAGAAGCTTCAAGCAATCCCATGTTCTTCGCACCAACTGGAGAATTATTTATTATCAAATTGGAGTTTTTTGTCCGATATAGAAGATACCCATACCTACATAGGATGTTTCGTAACAGGAAGTTTGTCACCTTGTCAGATGAAATCTTGTTTAAGGGTTCATCTTCCACCCATTTAGCGAAATAATCCACTGCCACTATGGTGTATCTTGCCCCTCATCGACCCATGGGGAGTTCCTCGATCAAATCAATCCCCCAAATTGCAAAGGGCCATGGGTTGACGATTTGGATCAAACCGGTAGGTGGTAGTCTCGAGACTTTGGCAAATCTTTGGCACCTGTCACATTTTTTAGCGAAATCGGTAGCTTCTTTGTTTAGTATGGGCCAAAAGTATCCATAATAGAGAATTTTCCTTGCTCGAGTTTGCCCGTCGATGTGATCGCCACACCTTCCTTAATGTTTGTTATCAAGTACATCCTTCGCTTCGTTTTCAGTAATACACCTCAATAATAGGTTGGAAAAACCACGATGGTACAGCATGCCCTTCTGGATGGTGTAGTGGACACCTTCCTTAGGATTCTTCTGACCTTCTTTCGTTCCACGGTAAGGTCCCATCTTGTAGATATCTTATGATGGGGGTCATCCATGTCTCCTCTCCACTAGCGGTTGCTGTAATTTGAAGACACTCAAAACTTGGTGTAATTTGACTGATGATGGGGATTTCCCCCGACATTGGTTCAGTCCTTATGCTTTCCTTTTTGGCGAGGGCATCTTCCTCTTGATTTTTTCCTCGCGGGATGTGTTTTATTACATGGTTGTCAAGCATATCGAGGAGGGTATTGGCCCTTTTGAGGTAAGATGTGGCTTCTGTCCACGAGTCTAGAATTCTCCGAGGATCTAGTTCACATTCAGCCGTGAGTCACTGTGAATACATATCGACCTAGCTTCTATCTCTTTCATGATCTCTAAGCTAACAATCACTACTTCATATTCAGCTTGAATATTGGTTGTAGTGAACTCTAGCTTTAGCGCGCGGCATAACTTTCTTCCTCAAGGTGTGACTATTACGACTCCTGCCCCCGAGCCAAGCCCATTCAATACTCCATCAAAAAAATTCCATCTGCTACTTCATTAATTTTTACTTTTCTCTTCATCTCGTATTGTAAACTCAGCTATGAAATTTGGCAAAGCTTGTCCTTTAATTACAGTGCGCAGGTGGTTGGTGATGTCGTATTGGCTTATCTCAATGCCCCTCTTTAGTAGGAGCCCTGATGTATCTGGCTTATGCAAGACTTATCTTAGGGATTGATCCATCAGAACCTTAATGTAGTGTGATTAAAAGTAAGGACGTAATTTTCTGGATGCTATGAGTAGACAGTAAGCCATTTTTCAATCTACGGGTATCTAGCTTCTATGCTAGTGGATCTCTTGCTAACGAAGTTTACCGGTCTCTAGATTTGATCATCTTCTCGTACGAGTGCTGCACTTAGGGCATGGTAGGATACAGCCAGGTATAAGTAATGGCTCTCTCCATCCATCGGAGTGGAGAGTACTGGAGGCTTCTGCAGATGTTTGAGTAAATTTTAGAAGGCAAAGTAGCACTCTTTAGTCCATTCAAACTTTCCTTTGTCTCCTATGAGGGCTTCGAAGAACGAGATACACTTGTCTGTTGCTTTGGATATAAACCTACTAAGAGTGGCTACCTTCCCATTTAGGCTCTGCATTTCTCTTTATGTTGTCAGGATATTGATGTCCTTCAAAGCATATACCTTTTTAAGATTTTCCTCTATCCCTCTAGCATGTATGATAAAACCTAAGAACTTACCTAAAGATACCCCAAAAGAGCATTTTAATGGGTTTAGCTTCATTTGGTATTTGCGCAACACTTGGAACTTCTTGTCAACTTCTCGATTTCAAACATAGAGGAACAAATCAGGGAGTTTGCGCTATGTATGGGTGGAAATCTGACCGGAGTCTGGCTTTAAAAGAGGAACACCACAATCTTGTGACCCTTTTAACCCGACTAAGCAAAGAGGACCCTGAACGCGATTTGGTTCCAGTTCTAGCCGCAATCAAGAAAGCAGTTCGCCAGTCGGTTGCGAATAACCAAATACACGAACGATAGCTTGAAAACCATATGAATATGGAAAAAGGCCATGAAAGGATGATCAATGACTCGTATAAATTACTTAATGGAAAATGACTCAAAGAAATCCAACGAATAACTAATAATCCTGTTAGAGAGAAAAATTAGCTAACATTCCTTTTTCCACCTACGACATCGGGTTTTGGATACTCGTGTTTTACCGAACTTAACAAAGAGCGCTTTCTTATGACAAGAACTGCAATTGTAAAAAAAAGTATTTTTTAATAAAGAAATGGTTGATATATTCAAGATAATTATGTATTTAGAAAATACCATCTCAATTCATTATTTGTGGCTCAGATAATCCACTGCTTTTCTTGATTTGACAAGCATGTCATCGATATAGACTTCCATGGATTGACCAATTTGCTGCTCAATCATCTTATTAACCAAACTATGATAGGTAGCGCCGGCATTTTTTAGTTCGAAAGGCATGACCATGTAACAGTACAGGCCTAAGTCCTTTATGAAGCTAGTGTTTTCTTGATCCAGTACATGCATAGGAATCTGGTTGTATCCCGAATACGCATCCATAAATGAAACAACTCATGCCCTACGGTTCCATCCACTAGTCGGTCGATTTGGGTTAAACGGAAACAGCCTTTAGGGCAAGCATCATTGAAGTTGGAGAAGTCAATGCATGTTCAACACTTTCCATTAGGCTTCTTCACCATGACTGGATTGGAGATTCACTCCGGGTAAATGGCTTCGCGGATAAAACCATTGGCGAGCAGGTACTTCACTTCCTCGTTGAGAAAGGTTGATCGTTCTATCCCCATGCTTCTTTTCTTTTGCTTCACATAGACTTTGGTTGGATGAACATTGAAAGAATAGCAAGCTACTTCGAGGATATCCTCACCATGTCCTCATGTGTCCATGTGAACGCATCCAAATTCTTTCATATGAATCCTATCAGCTGGACTTTGAGGTTCAGATTTAGCTGAGAACCTATCTTTAAAAGCTTTGTTTTGTCGTGTTTGTTTACTGACACATGTTCCATAGCCTCAACTGGATTGGCGTTGACCTCCTCCTCCTTATATTTAGAGTCCAATTCGGTTAATGGGTCGCTAGTATAATCAAGAGGAGGGGCCTTCTTTGATTGTTACGCTTTTGAATTTTTGGCGCCGCGGACGACCCCTACGCATTTTCCATTTTTCTTATTTTGGCGAAGTTCAATCACATAACAATCGCGAGATGCATCTTGGTCCTCGTCCACTTCTCCTATTTCGTTATCTGTTGGGAATTTCATCTTCAAGCACAACATTACTAATAATATTTGAAAGTCTGACAATGCCGGTCTTCCCAAGAAGGCGTCCTAGGCGGAGTGCCTGTCCACTAGTATGAATGATTGCTTTTGCACAACTGATCGGGGGTTGACTTCCAAGCTCAACAAACAAGTCAGCTATCCAATCGGCATTGTGGCTTCCCCATTGAACCCATGTAAAGGCTTGTGGCATGGAGATACATATTTCATTGACAATCTCATTTTATTGAACGAATGTTTAAATAATATTTTCACCAAGCTTCCTATATGGACCAAAATGCAAAACACCTCGACCGGGCTGATTCGGGAAGAGATAACCAAGGGGTCGGTATGTGGATACTGTTTTCCAACCAAATCTTCAACCTTGAAGGTCATTTCAATTCTTTCTCTCCGCTTTGAGATGCAACCTTCAATTATGGAATGACCGTATCCTTCCCTATCCTTTAAGGATTTTCCATACCTTTCCATTTTAGCCCAACTTCCATCAATGGTCCTCCAGATATGGTGTGGACAGTTATCTTTTCTTGGTTAGAGCGGCTTGCACCTGTTCCTTCCTTATTATTCCCTTGCGAGGTTTGCCCAGATCCTTCATGGGTCGAAGTAGGAGAATTGTGTCCTCTCTGCACGTATCGCTCTAGCTTCTTTTTTGGATATATTCCTCAATGAGATCCCGTGAATGTTGGCGTTCTTCGGTGTTATATCCATGAGACTCATGGAAGCAACAATACTTCCCTGTTTTAATCGAGGCCTCTGATTCTTTTTTGTATAGAGGGCATTCTTATTTCAACACGTGTTGAGTAGCCTTGTAAATGTTGTCCACTATGTCATTCAGAGGCGTGTATGAATCGAATCTTGGTCCGAGTCGGTACGTCGCTTATTGCCTTTCCGATTCCCAAAATTGCCTTGGTGGCCACTTTTTACTTCACTGTTCTGCTTATTCCCTTCCCTTCGGGCTGGGGCACTCATGTTTCCCTGGGCATCAAAAGCCTTTGCAGGTCGCTCACTATTTTGTTGGGCCACCGCGTCCTCCAATCTCATGTATTTCCCAACTTCATGAAAGAAATCCTAAAGACTTAAGGGTTTCTCCTACGTCAACCTTCTTGTGAGTTTGGAATGAGGGTGGACGCCTCCGCATATTGCCATTAGTGCAAGCCTCTCTTTTTGGCGCTTTGCACTACTACTGCAGTAGCGTTAAAGTAGGTAAGATATTGTTGTAGCGGTTCTCCCGCTTTTTGTCTCTCGTCTGATAGGTAATAGGCATCCTTGGGCAGTTCTACATGGATTCGGAATTGACTTATGAATCTTTGCTTCAACATTTCCCAAGAGCTAATAGAGCCATGAGGCAGGCGACAAAACCATATGGTTGCTAGGTCTGACAAGAATAGCGGAAATCATTTACACAACACACCCTCTATTTCTCCATACATGAGCCTGTGTTGGGTGTAACACTGTAAGTGGATGATTGGGTCGGACATGCCTTTGTAGGGATCCATAGTGGGCATCTTCCATTCTCGAGGAGTTATTTTTGCTTCTATGTCCCTGGTGAATGGGTCAGACACCCTTGTTCCTACATCTCTTTCGTCCTGTTCGCGCCTGGGATACTCACTGAAGAGGCATGTCATTCTTTCCTCAAATTTTAGGGCAGACTTAGGAGAAGTGGAGGCTTCCCTTTGATACTGATGATGTATGGAACCTTGGTTGAGGTTGGATTGGCGACGGCTAGATCGAAGCATGACAGGGTCAGTCATAGCCGGTCCTTGCCTAGTGCCCCTTTGACTAGGCCCAGCTCCTGGCGCTCTTTCGGTACTGGCTTTGGGCTGAGTCCTGGCTCAGGTTTGAGTTCTTGTAACTTCTTGATTGAATTCCTCATTCGTAGGGGATCTGTTCCGTCTAGAAGACTCTCCAAATTGAGTTTCATTTCGAGATTCTGTTTTGTGAGTGGACTCCTCTATGCCCCTTAAGCGTGTCATGAGCTAGTCCACTAAAGTTTTTTGCTGGGCAACAAAGCGTCCAGTCATCTCATTCACAACTCTATCTAAGTCTTCTTGGGTGACAACTGAACCTAGAAGCTAAGAATGGGTGGCTTAGTTTACTTAATCCTTTTGGACGAGATTGAGCGCACTAGCAGTTGCCGCATTCATACCCATATCAGCATTCCTCTCAGAGGGAGCCATGTTTTAATGATGTGTTAAGGTTGGAAGGAGAGCGGACTGAGAGTTCTGCTCCCTACAACATTTCTCAGTGAAAGCAACAAAAATGTTTGCACAAAAATTGGGCAAACACCTCCAAGTTTGAATTTGGTTAAATTGCATTTAGGTTGTTTGAAATGCTACTTTTAATGTCTCTATATGCTATCAGATAATTATTACAGTCATAGAACAGTTCATAGGCTCAACGTTGGAAAGTAACTTAAAGGAAGTAAAACACGCGAAATTCTATAGTGGTTCGGCTAGAACGTGCCTGCATCCACTGTTCGTCTTATTATGCTTCTGTGGTTTGGTTACAAATACAAGTTTGAATAGAAATAGTAAAAATGTAGAGTAGCTGGGGTGGTTGAATCTCAGTAGATTTTTCCCTTAATTCTCCAAAAATCCATCCCCATTGTTGTTGAGGTGCTCTGGTACTTATAAAATGATGTTATGAAGGGTGGAGGTGGAGTTGTAACCTCCCAGGTTTGGTTTGGCATGGTGCGAGCTTGTCTGGTTCGCTAGTGAGAGTCTGGGTCGGTATCAAACCCATCTAGCTTTGGTTCAATGGTAAGAGATGGAGGGGGGTCCTTGGAGTCGCTTTTGTCTTGAGGTTGACATGTTGACTTTCCAGACCAAACATCTGGTCCTGCATTCTCATGATGTGTCGGACCAGATATCTTGTCCAGCATCCCAATGTTGTGCTGGACCAGATATCTGGTCTAGCATTTTCGAGGATGTTGATCCAAACACTTGATCCGGCATCCCAGCTTGCATACTTCATCCGGTATCTTTTCTTTTCCCTTTCTCTTGTAGCTTTCCTTTTCGTATTCCAATGTACCGAGCTAACACTACCGAAGGAGAGCAGGAGGCTAACGGATAGCTATTTAGGAGTTGCAGTTCTTTGTTTTGTGTTTATTTCTGCTGTGCATGTATCTGGTCAATTATGACTATATGACACTGATCATCCAAGGAGGCATCTTCATATGTCGCTTTCGGCACATTTTTTTAATAAGTATATTTTATCATTGCATGGGAAACTTTGGAATTATGTAATTAGAATATGAAACATCTATTATGAAATGTAATGGAAAAATGTTTTTTTGAAATATATGCTTTGTTTCATATTCGAGCGCTTTTGATATTATAGATACCATTAACATAGCTGTATTTAGTCGTCGGAAATTAATACTATAGATGACTGCAGCATATATAGTGCTTAGCTTTGGGCCTCTATATAGGGGTGTTACAACTTGGTATCAAAGCATGGTTTATGAAATACCTTAACTAAAAATGATATTTGAAAACATAATCCTTTGAATTAGAGATAGGATCGAGGTACGGGATAACGTTGTAGTAACTTACTTGTATTTGCTATATATATGTATGTATATGCTATATCTCTAGATTCCTATCTTTGTTAGGCTATTCTTTTGTATCTCATGAGTTTTGAATATAGATATGGACGGAAGAAGAGTCAGGGTTAATCTTTGAGGAAAAAGCACCATCACAAATGGAAATGCCCGACCAAATGCTAGAAGAGGTCTAGGTCAGTCTCAAACTAAAAACGTTGGTGCTAGGGTTTCCCAAGTGGACATGGGAGCCATGTATCCATTCTTCATAAGCATGATTTAAGATAGAATCACAGTTGGAGTTGTTGGAGGTAATGTTACTAGAGGAGGAGATTGAGAAGCTCCAGTAGTCAATCAGTATGCTAACATGAGCAGAGACTATACTAGTCTTGGAGGAAAACCGTTTATCAGAACGAAGGATGCTATTGAAGCAGAAAACTGGCTGCTACATTACGGGAGGATTTTCGCTGACCTAGGGGTCAATAATGAGTTGAAAAGGCGATTTTCCTCAAGACAGCTCCAAGGAGCTACTCTATTTTGGTGGAATGTTATAACGCTGGCATGGATAAAGGGACCATGACATGGGCATAGTTCAGGAGGAGGTTTCAAGAAAGGTTCATGTTAGTAATGGCGCAGTCTGTCTTGGCCAGGAAGTTTGCTGTGATGGAACAAGGGGAAATGTTAGTTTTGGAATAAGCTAGAAGATTCGAAGAGTTTTCCCGGTTTGTGTATGCCACTATTGAAAAAACGTTGAAGAAAAATGAAAATTTTATTAGTGGATCGAAGCCGGAGTTGGCTAGACCTACTTTACCACACATTAAAAACCTGTGTGATGTGGTAGTGGAAATGGCATTGAGACACAAGGAGATATTAGCATGCTTGGAGAAAAAGAAGGAGAAAGAGGTCCAGGTCAGACCTGGCCAAAAGACAAAGTTTTTCCACAAAATGAATGCTCAAAAAGGAGGTGCGACAAAGAAAGGAAAGCTTAGGTGGACTGCTATAAGTGTGATAAAAAAGGCCATTATGCTCATGAGTGTCGGGCAGGCAAAGGAAAGAAGGCTGCTGAGAAGAAAGGTATTAGATGCTTTAACTGTAATCAAATTGGGCACTACAAGAACCGATGTAAAGAGCTGGCAAAGGGGATAACGGCCAAGTGTTTGCATTGGAGCCTACTACGTCAAAGCCGATAGTGCAGGAGAAAGGAAAGGCTATGTTAGGAGGTACACTTCAGATCCATGATATGTCTATTATCTTTTCGTTTGATACTGGTGCATCATACTCTTTTATATCTCAATGTTTGGTAGGTAAACTAAACCTAGAACGCAAATATTTGGTTACTTCCTTAAGGGTTGCAAATCCGATAGGAGGATATGCGATGCTTGGGATGAATTGTGACCACTTAGACTTTGACCTACTGGGTTAAACCTTTATTTGCAATGTTCATGTATTTAATTTTGTTTGGTTTGAAATTATATTGGGTATGGATTGGTTAAGTAATTATGATGCTAGGATATTTTGCCTAGGTAGGAAAATATCACTTAGACACCCGGTTTGTAATGATCGGATAATTTATATCATAGAAAACCCCAGTTGTGAGGTGAATGCCTTATTGGGTGTTATGAAATTAGAGGATGAGTTAAATCGCATTTTCTTAGTTAGAGAATTTATGGATGTGTTTGAACCTGTGGTTGGATTACCGCCAAAACGAGCCATTGAGTTTCAGATTGATTTAGTGCCTAGTGTAGAACCAGTGAGTAGGCCACCAAGCAGAAAGACACTAGCAGAGATGAGGGAGTTAAAAGCTCAGTTTGTAGATTTGGAAGGCAACAACTTTATCGGACCGAGTAGTTCACCTTGGGGTGCAGCTGCTATATTTGCTAAGAAGCTGGAAGGATCGTTAAGACTATGTATCGATTATAGTAAGCCAAATGAGAAGACAATAAAGAACCGATATCAACAGCCAAGGATTCATGATTTGTTCGATCAGTTAAGTGGGGCTAGGATATTCTCTCAGTTATATTTTGCAATAGGATTTCATCAGCTTCGAGTAGTGGAAGATAGTGTACCTTTGATGGCATTCAGCATGAGATATGGGATGCATGAATGTTTAGTCATGCCATTCAGACTCACTTATGCACCGGCATTATTTGTTGATTTGATGAATCAAATCTTCCGAAAGCACTTCGATAGATTTGTGCTGGTTTTTATACATGATATTTCGATATACTCTGAGAATGAGAAGGAGCATGAAGTTCATCTTAGAATTGCGGTAGAAACGCTAAGGCAACATCAGCTAAGGAAAAGTTTACAAAGTTCCATTTTTGGAAGAAGGAAGCGAAGTTTCTTGGTCAAGTGGTTTCAGAGAAAGGAATGTCAGTTGATCCAGAAAAGATTGAAGCCGTTAAAAATTGGGAGAGGCCAGAAACAGTAACTGAGATAAGAGGTTCCTTAGATTGGCCAAATATTGTCGAAGGTTTATAAAGGATTTCTCGGAGAATGCAGCACCGATGACAGAGCTTAACACAAAAAGATGTATAGTTTGAATGGACCGACAAGTATGAGGAAGCATTTCAAAGCTTGAAGTAGTTGTTGACACTGCACCTGTGTTAGTGGTTTCGAAGGGCAATCAAGATTTAGTTGTTTATACTGATGCATGTGGAATAGTATTGGGAGCTATACCAAATGCAGAGAAGTAAAGTGATTGCCGACGCTTCTAGACAGCTCAGATGGCATGAGGTTAGATATCCAACACATGACTTGGAGTTGCCTACAGTTATATTTGTATTGAAGGTGTGGAGGCATTACCTTTTGGGAGAGAGTTTTGAGCTCTATTCAGATCATAAGTCATTGAAGTACTTGTTCTCTCAGAAGTTGTTGAACATGAGACAACAAAGATGGTTACTCGTTATTTTGGAATACAGTACAGACCAGAAAATAAGTTGGCAGTTGCATATAGTAGAAAACATCAGAATACAGTGTTATCTATGATAGCAGAGTGGAAAGACTTAGAATCATTGTCAGCTGATAGAATACTGTGGAGATCCGAAGCTGAATCTAGTAGAGAGTCTGCTAGGTTGTCTTGTTTAGAAAGTCCAACCGGTAATGATTAAGAAGACAACTACTAAATAGGAGGAGGATTTAGTTTTAGCTGAACAGATCAGAAAGCTAAGTGAAGGAATAGAGAGCGATGACTTAAAGGATTTTCATCTTGACCAAAATGGATGGATGAGAAAGAAAGGCAGATTATGTGTTCCTAATGTGGGAGACATAACTAAAGAGATTTTGAAGGAATGCCATCATTCAAAGTTCACTATTCATCCAGGAAGGACGAAGATGTATCAAGATACGAAGAGAAGTTTCTTCTAGGAAGGCATGCAGAGGGATGTTGGCTTCTGGGTGAAACAGTGTCTGAACTGTCAGCGGGTAAAAGTATAGCATCAAAAGCCGAGAGGATTACTTCAACCATTGGACATTCCAGTATTGAAGTGGGATTCCATTTCTATGGATTTTATATATGGATTTCCAAGTTCTAATAGAAGGAATGAAAATATATGGGTCATAGTAGACATATTAAATAAGGGCCCGCATTTCATTTCGGTTAAGGCAAATAGGACGGCACCTGTATTGGCTATGTTATTAATGAAGAATGTGGTTAGACTATGTGGAATTCCAAGTAGCATTGTTAGTGATAGAGATTATTTTTTTTACTAGCGATTTCTGTAAGAATCTTCAAGAAAATTAAGGAACCAAGCTCAAGATGAGTACCGCTTATCATCCATAGACTAATTGGCAGACAGAAAGAGTCAACAAGATCTTGGAGGACTTGTTACGAGCATGTGTATTGGACTACAATGGATCATGGGAAGACTACCTACACCTAATCGAGTTTTCATAAAATAATAGTTATCAGCCTTGTATAGGAATGACATAGTTGGAGGCTTTGTATGGAAGACCATGAAAATCCTTGAATGTTGGTTAGAGACTGGGGATAGACTGATTCTTGGTCCTGATTTGGTAAAAGAAGTAGCAGAAAAGATTGAGCTAATAAGAGAGAGAATGAAGGAAGCTCAGTCTGAACAGAAAAGCTAAGAAGATAAAAGATGAAAATATTTAGAGTTCTCGGTTGGAGATCATGTTTTTGCCAAAGTCTCGCCGATGAATGGTGTTATTAGGTTCTGAAAGAGAGGGTTGTTAGCACCACGATTGGTAGGATCGTTCCATACTTTAGAAAGAATTGGAAAAATCGCGTATAGAGTAGAGTTAACGAGTAATTTGGTGGTCCACAATGTTTTTCATGTATCTCATCTGAGGAAACGTGTTAGGGATCCAGACACTACTATAGCACCGACAGTTTTAGAGGACTTATTAGTGGAACTAGATATGACTACACTTAGGAAGCCAATTCGGATAGTCACAAGAGATAAGAAGAAGTTGAGGAACAAGAGAGTCAAATTAGTGAAATTCTAGTGGAGTGATGATGCTAGAGACTATACTTGGGAGACTGAGAGCTGGATTAGAGACGCTTGTCTTGATTTTTTTGATGATGTGTTTTACCTTTGAATGTTTAATGTGTTCCTTATCGTAATTTCGAGGACGAAATTCTTAAATGATGGGAGATTGTAACACCCCATATTTTTGGTAACGTTATTTATAATATTTAATTAGCTAATTAAAATAAAATATTGTAAGTTGATTAACAGATTGAGATTTAATTAAAATTTAGGGTAGTCGTGCCTTGTTAATATGTAATTCAAAACAAAATAACATAAATAAGATATGTTAGGAAATAAGGAAGGGAAAATGGGAAATATGATGAACTTATACCCTACCTTAAGGAAAAAAACACACGTTCATTCCATTTTTTCAAGCAAAAACACCCAAAGGCCGGCCACCATTTTCAATCTCAAGAGAAGATAAAAGCTAGGATTTCATGAAGAAGAAGTGAATCAACTTGTTCAACATCAAATCTCATATTTTGATCACAAAGCTAAGGTAAATGATTACGACATCCCATTTCTCTTGTAGTTTTTTTGGATTTAAGGGTAAAAGCGAAAAGATTTTCCATGATTATGACATGTTTTGAACGACTAGACGTTTAAATATGCTTGTTGATGATTTATGCATATTCATATAAGTTTTTATGATACGTAAGATATGAAAACCTTATTAAATGACATCCATATGCCTTGCAAATTTGAATGTAGATCGGAAATTATATTTTAAGGATGTTTTTCAATTTTCGTAATTTTCTGAATTATGGTGGATTTAGTATTAATTTTCCAGTGAACAAAATGATTTATTGGGTTATAAATTATTTACGAAAAATATATAATTATTTGGGCTGAAATTTATACATGTTAGAAAACATAATGAAAAGGATTTTTAGGAATTTTTACAGAATTTCCCTAAGTGTTTTGCTGAATATATAAAATTATTCAAGGTATGAGACTTGAATACTTTATACACTTAACTAAGGAGAATGGTTATTTTGCAAATGATTTGGATTAAATAATTAGCTCTCAAATGTGAAACACTTTTTAATGGTAAAAAAAGAGGCAACCAATCAAAATTTACATGTAATGCAAGTTAGTTGAAAAGAACTGTTTATTTCAGGCTTTAAAATTTATTTCTTTCGGCACTTGCTTTCGACTCAATTGGCTTTCAATTCAGCTGGATTTCGACCCTCCGCCTCCATCTCCATCGAAACCAATGTGCCTGGTATAAAGAAATTGGTACTTAGCGAATTGGATAGAAGGCGAAAGGTATGAGATCGATACCATAGGTTTCGTAGGGGTCGAGATGTCACTTTGTTTTTAAATTAAAATGCACTTGCTTGCTTTCGACTCGGTTGGCTTTCGACTGGGTCAAAGGATTTAAAAAAGATGGTTGTGAATGGTTTTCACTTTAGTTTTAAATATTTTCTTTTGACAAAGTCGAAACCTTTTTAGCGCTGCCATCTGCCTTTTGACTACAATGCTTTCGAAGGGAATGCTTTGCTTTTAAAACTTAGGCCACTTTTCCAATGCTTTCGAAAGGATGGTTTCAACACCATCACTTCTTTAATTAGGAAATGGTTTCAAAGTAGATGCTTTCGACTTAAATGTTTTAAAGACCTTTTTTCTAAAAATGGAAGTATAATCCACATGGTTTCAAAAGAGATGGTTTTTATGGTTTCGAAAGAAGTGCTTTAGACTTCAATGGGCTTCTTATCCATTTTCTCTACTTGAATGCATAATTCATAAGGTTTTGACCGAGATGGTTTTAAAATGTTTCGAAGTAGTAAATTTTGAATGGTTTCTAAAGGTTTCCACATTGTTAATCGACAAGGTTTCCATCGGATTAAAAATTTGCCCAAAAATTTCAAAATAAATTTAACCGCAAGCGCACGACAGACTATTGTAGTACGTCGCGAGTACGGGTTGATCCGTAAGGGAATTTTGAATATTTTAAGAATCTATTCAATCAAATTAGACCAAATGGAGGAGAAATTGTTAACTAGAAACAAAATGAAGCTAAAACCAGAATTAAAATGAGGTTAAAACTATGAGATTAGAAAATAATTAAGACGAAAATCCACTCTTATATTTTTGTAAATCAACAAAACAAAAAATTTATGATCTCTAAATTTGATATTAAGTGAAATAATCATTGAATTTATCATAACCGTGGTTTGTTTATGTTATTAATTAACATGACTCAAACCATCAAACTGTAATACAACAATGATACCACTTCCAATTCTCATGAAAATGAAGCCAAAGAAAAGCTATTTTAAATATGATCTATTTCCTATTGTAACTAGTAATATAGATCATAAAATTTCATTTTTACTTCCATTTCAAAATAAAAAATTAATTAGCCAATGATGACGTAAATTGTGTTTATGTTGAATAAGAATAGCTCATTTTCATAATCAATATAGCAATCAAACCCACTTGTATAAACTTACATCAAAATTTACTTCATGAAGCACAAATCAAATGAGACCATAAACCATAGGAATGATGAAATTACATAATATTTAAGAGCTTCATTATCCCTAAATTAAAGGGGTTTAGCTACTCATTTGTGGCATTGAAGCAACACAAGTAAATTTCAACATTAAAAAGAGAGAAAAATAGAAAATAAGCAAAGAAAGCAAAAGAGTTTAGCTACTAACTACTTTCATAAAAATATAAACTATACTACTTGCATGAATGTAAATCTAAGCTATGAACGTAAAGAGAAAGAGAGCATAGAAATAAACATTAACAATCAAACAAAGAAAATCATGTAGAAAAGAGAGAAGAAAGAGGCTTAGAAGCCATTTTTATTTCACTTTGATTTTTGTTTACAACTTGCTAATTTCCTAAGTAAACATATATGAGAGTAGAAGATGATCTCATGTACATAAGAGGGTTATTTATACATGCATAAAACCCTAGTTCCGTTTTTAGGGAGCTTCCCAAAGTACCCTTGAGGTAGAATGGCCATCAAGTAATCATTAACATCCAATAATCCCCCACTTAAATGTACATGAAGCTTTAATGACCTTTTAGCATATGCTTAGCTCCTAATTGAAAATCAAGGTAAGTGGATGGGGTCCTCCATGATCTTGAACTTGAATAATTTCCTCTTCATTTTCTTTGTAGTTCCTTGTGCGTTCATACATCATTATCAATCCCTCTTCTATATGCATCAAAATATCCTATAAAAATCATAAAAATTGTCCAAGTAAAAATTCTTACATTGACACAAACACAAAAATGAACTTTTTTCCCCTGAATAAAGATGAAAATATGATGGTATGAAAATAATTGAATTTTTATTTTAAACATGTTAAAATTCCCAAATATGATGTTTATTTAAATAAAAGAGATAAAATATGGATGTAAATATATGCACATTTACGTGCACATCAAATACCCCTACACTTATCTTTTTATTCGTCGTCGAACGAAGAAAACCTAAGTTAACTTTGTTTCGTAGGGTGCACGATTGTATTGAGTGTATGCAACAAGCCGTTAAACCTCTGGGTGTCCCCAGTAGGACGAGTGTTGTCTCGTGAGGGCTTTCAACAGATACTACTTACAAAATTCAAATGCAAAGTGAAAATATTTACAAAGTGCATGATTTATTTAAAATGGGATGAACGCAAGTTTCTGAAAGTATTTAAAAATGAAAGGTTTACTTTTAAATAGACACAAATAAGTTAAATACAAGTTTTGGTCAATGTCTTGAAAATTTAAGTCATTTACTCGTCAAAATTTCTAATAAAAATCAAGTTTTCATAACAGATAGACCATAGTTTAGCTAGTTGTTTCGGTTGATAACACAATTTAATTAGGAAATGGATCCTCAGTTGATTATCTATGTTTATTAAAGTGGTATTTTCATTTCTTACTAATAACAAGTTAAATCAAACAAGTTAAATTGGTGCTTAGATTTCATGTGCTTACTTTCTCTTATTTCAAAATTTTATTGGTATTAATAATATTTATATATGCCTAACTTAGGTAAACTGAGGCCAGATATATTACCCATGCACTGCCTTCTGGGCTTATGTGAGGGGAATACAGAGCGTGGCGAGTGAACATACGAATGTGAACACCTATCGACTGTAGGTATTATTAATAAAAGAATTTATATATATATACACCTAGCCCAGATAAATTATGGCCAGCTATACCAATCGTGCACCGCCTTTTGGGCTTACGTGAGAAAGGTACAAAGCATGGCGAGTGTACACACAAGTGTGTACACCATCGACCATAGGTGTTAATAGAAAATATTTACAAATATATAAAAAAAATTTGGAGAAAGAGAGATTTTTGCAAAATCATCTTAGCACCATTAAACTTAGAAGATAAAAATGTTTTATCCTTTAATTTAAATTTACCACTTTTTTAAACAAAGATTTTCAATTAAAACATACTTCATAATTAACACAGATGAACAGACTTATATACTAGTTAAACCATTGTTATTTGTAATAAAACTTCATTTTTATTTTTGTTAAGACAAATAAATTTTCAAAAATTTCAGTTTATTAACCAAAACTTATACTAATCCCATAGTGTTTCTTCAAAAATAAATCAAAATGCTAAATAGAAATTGTTTTGGGATTTAGAAATTTTGATTTTTTTTTAGATAAAGGAAAAATGAAAATTCAAAAATGCCATGGAAAAAAAATAAGACCCCCCACACTTAATTTTGACCGTCACCCGACAGTCAATGCATGATATAATGAGTGTAACGGGGAAAACTATGTACATATTTACAAAAGAGGGTTAACATTCTTACTAGACGTAGCTTGGCTCATGAAGGATCATGAACTCCTCCTCTTGATTATTTGGAAATTCCTAAAAAGGTTTCAAACGATGACCATTGACTTTGAAAATCGATCCATCCCTTGGGTTTTCTATTTCTATGGCACCATGTGGAAAAACAGTTCGTTACACAAATGGTCCGGTCCACCTTGATTTATGTTTCTCAGGGAATAAATGAAGTTTTGAGTCATATAAAAGAACTTTTTGGTTAGACGAAAACATTTTCCTTAGGATTGACTTGTCATGAAAAACTTTGGTTCTTTCTTTGTAAATTTTCTCGTTTTTATATGCATCGTTCCTAAGTTCTTCTAGTTCGTTGAGTAGTAGTTTTCGGTTTTTGCTAGCTTTTCAAGATCAAAGTTTAAATTTTTTTTATTGCCCACAATGATTTGTGTTCAATTTCAACGGGTAAATGGAAAGTTTTGCCGTAAACTAAATGAAAGGGGACATCCTAAGGTTAATTTTAAAAGCGGTACGGTAAGCACAAAGCGCGTCGGTCAATTTCTGAGAACAATATTTTCGATTTTTGTTGACAGTTTTTCTCCATGATTTTTTTTATTTGAAGGTTTGAAAGTTCAACTTGCCCACGAGTCTGAGGATGATACGGAGTGGATAACTTATGGGTTATCGAGTATTTCTTCATTAAAGTTTCAAAAGAACGGTTACAAAAATGGGTTACATTATCACTGATTATTGTGCAAGGTGTGCCGAGCCTCGAATAGATGTTTTCTTTGAGAAATTTCACAACAATTCTATGGTCATTGGTCTTGCACAGAACGGCTTCGACCCATTTTGAGACGTAATCAACAGCAAGAAGGATATTCAAGTTTCTAAAAGAATTGGGTAAAGTTCCCATAAAGTCGATACCCCAAACATTTAGGATTTCGATCGTAAGAATGGGATTTATAGACACCATATCTCGTTAAGAAATTCGTCCAAGCATTTGACATCGATCGCAAGTTTTACAAAATTCAGATGTTTAAAGAGAGAAGGCCAATAGAAACCACATTGAAGCGCCTTTTCCGCAGTTTTTTAAGGACCGAAATATCCCCCGCACGTGTGATCATGGCAAAACAAAAGAACATTCTAGATCTCATTATCCGGAATGCAACGTCTGATGATTCGGTTGGGAAAATATTTGAACAAGTATGGGTCGTCCCAATAGAAATATTTCACTTGGGACATGAATTTGTATTTGTCTTGTTTGGACCATGATGAGAGAGTTTCTTTAGTGACTAAGTAGTTCACGATAACAGCAGACCATGGATCGATAGAAATCGAAAGAACTTGTTCATCGTGGAAGTTTTCATTGATCGGTAAAGAACATGGTGCGTTTGGAAGAAGAGATAAGTGATTGGCTATGACATTATCAGATCCTTTTTTTTCTTTAATTGTAAGTTCAAATTCTTGAAGTAAAAGGATCCAACGAATTAGGCGGGATTTAGCATCCCTTTTAGCGAAGAGATATCGAAGAGCATAGTGATCCATGTACATAGTTATGTTTGAACCTATCAAATAAGGTCGAAACTTTTCAAGCGTAAAAACGATAGCTAGAAGCTCTTTTTCGGTTGTTGTGTAGTTGAGTTGAGCGTCATTTAAAGTCATACTCACGTAGTAAATGACGTGAAGGATCTTGTTGATGCGTTGTCCTAAGACAGCACCAACCGCAATGTTAGACGTGACACACATTATTTCAAAAGGAAGATCCCAATTGGATGCGCAAATGATTGTAGCAGAAATGAGTTCGTTCTTAAGAAGTTCGAAAGAAGAAATACACTCAAAGTTGAAATCGAACGGAACATCTTTTTCGAGAAGAGTCGTCAAAGGACAAGCGATTTTACTAAAGTCTATCACAAAGCGTCGGCAAAAGCCAGCATATCCTAGAAATGATCGAGTGCTTAACATATTTGGGAATGGGTAGATTTGCGATGACATCGATTTTCGCTTTATCTATCTCAATGCATTTATTTGAGATGATATTTCCAAGGACTATGCCTTGTTTGACCATAAAATGGCATTTTTTCCCTATTCAAAGTCAAATGGTTTTCTTTATATCGATTCAGAACCAACTCGAGGTGATGTAAATATTGGGAAAAAGAATCGCCAAAGATAGAGAAATCATCCATAAAAAATTCTAGAAAGCGTTCAATCATATCGGAAAAGATGCCAACCATGCATCGTTGGAAAGTCGCAGGAGCATTACAAAGTCCGAATGGCATACGTCGATAAGCAATGGTACCAAATAGACACATGAAAGTCATTTTCTCTTGATCTTCGGGAGCGATTTGAATTTGGTTATAGCCGGAATAACCATCAAGGAAGCAGTAGAATTCGTGGCCAGCTAAACGATCGAGCATTTGGTCAATGAAAGGAAGAGGGAAGTGATCTTTACGTGTTGCGGCATTTAGTTTTCGATAGTCAATGCGAACACGCTAACCCGTTTGAGTATGAGTTGGAATAAGTTCGTTTGAATCGTTCTTAAGAACGGTTAGCCCAGATTTTTTCGGTACAACGTGAATTGGGCTAACCCATGAACTATTAGAGATTAGGAAAGTGATTCCGTTGTCGAGAAGTTTAAGAATTTCATCATGCACCGCATCTTTCATTTTTGGATTAAGCCTTCATTGCGCGTCACGAATAGGCTTGGCGTCATCGATTAAATGGATGCGATGTTGAACAAGAGCGGGACTAATTCCCTTAGTATCGGTAATCGACCATCAAATTGCATCTCTGTTTTTCGTAAGAATAGAGAGTAATGAGGTTTCTTGATCAGGAGAGAGAGTTGCGAAAATTATGACGGGCAACGTTTCGTCATTACCTAAGTATGCGTACTTAAGGAGATCATGAAGTGGTTTGAGGTCCAACTTTGGGAGTTTTTCGATCAAAGAGTTGGGTTGAGATTCGGACTCAACTTCAAGCGATTCAAAGGGAAGAGTGTGTTCAATCTCGTTTGGAATTTCGTGAAATAATTTTTCGTACTCAGTCTCACGTTCATCATTAAGATCAAGTATTTCATTTTCATAGTTTTCGTGAATGACACTAACTTCCAACATTTGATCACGAGGTTATTCGATTGGCTTTCAAGATTGAAAATATTAAGATCCAAAGTCATGTTCCCGAAAGAGATTTTCATTGAACCGTTACAACAATTGATTAAGGCATTTGAGGTGGCTAAGAATGGTCGGCCTAAAATCAATGGAATTTGACTCAAAGGATTTGTCACGGGTTGTGTTTGAGAACGATAAAATCAACGGGGAATATGCATTGCCCTACCCGAATGAGCACGTCCTCGATTTCTTCCATGGGCTTTTTAATAAAGCGATCGACAAATTGAAGCGTGACTTTCGTGAGTTTGAGCTCACCTAAGCCTAATTGTTCGTACACGGAGTATGGAATCAAGTTGACATTTGCACTTAAATCGATCAAGTATTTGTTGATCGTCGTGTCTCCGATTGTACACAAAATCGTAGGGCAGCCAGAATCTTTGTATTTTACGGGCATGGATTGGGATAAGACATCACTCAAACTGGCGATTAAGAAGACTTTTTTGGGCACTTGAGTGTGTCGCTTTTGGGTGTACAAGTCCTTAAGAAATTTCGCTTAAGTGGGGACTTGTTGAAGGATATCAAGAAGCGGGATGTTCACTTTCACTTGTTTAAAAATTTCCAACATCTTTTCCATTTGGTCCGAGTGTTTCTTTGGTTGGAGACGATGTGGAAATGGAACACAATACTCGGTAGGTAGGTCTACTCGAGTAGAAGAAGAATTTTGATTGACAATTGATTCAACGTTTGGCTCCACGTTCTGTTCTGATTCCTTCATCGTTTTAGAAGTGTCGAGAGAGGTTTTCGGTAAATCGTGTGGATTAACGACTTGATTATCGATTTGTTTACTCAAACGTACGTGATAGCATTCAATTGGGTGGCATTGTTATCTTGAACAACATGGGCTTGATTTGAATTTATGTTTTGATTTCTAGGATTTGGAATTGGCTGGCTTGGGAATGTTCCTCGTTCGCGTTTACTTACAGACGTGGCTAATTAACTCATTTGCATTTCGAGTTTTGCAATCGATTGGTTTGTGTTCTACATATATGAAGTCAATAAATTTTGCAAATTACTGTTTGATTTCGAGCGAAGTTAAACTTTATCATCTTGGGGAGGATGCACAACATTTGGTTGAAAATTTTATTGTTGCGGTTGATTATGGGACGAACCCGCAAAGTTTGGTTGAAAATTGTTGGGCTGAAAGGGAGGATTCGAAGCATTATTCGAGAATGCTTGAAAATTGGGACGAATTGTATTCGTGTTGGGATTGTTTTGGTTCCATGCAAAATTCGAATGATTTCTCCAACCAGGGTTGTACGCTGGAGAAAACTGATCGTTTTGGCTTTATTGGGAGCATTGATTTGTTCGACAGAATTGCGACACTGATCGGCTATATGATTAGGATCGTTGCATTTATAACACATTGGTTGGGAAGCTTGGTTCATTTGATTCGATGAGAAAACGTTATCAAATTTTTTTAATCATTGCGTCAATCTTAGCTTCCAAAGCAAAAGAAGATCCTATCGAGTGTGTACTCGATCGTGAGTAAATTGATTTTTCGTTCGAGCGTTCCCATTAGGACGACTTTTCAGCGAGGTTTTTAAGAAATTGCCAAGCATCGTCGTGATGTTGGGCAAGAATGTTCCTTAGCACATTGATTCAAGCATGATTCATGAGCTATTTTCGAGTCCATCGTATGCGATTTAGCAAATCCTCCATTTTTCAAAGTTATGGTGTGGACATTTTATCAAAAGCTATTTGAATCTTTCAAAATATTTTCTAATGGTTCTCCTTTGAATTGATCAAAATTTACAATTTCGATTTGAATTCTACTCATTCTTTCTAGGGGTTAAAACTTTTTTGAGAAAGATTTTACAAATTCTTCCCAAGTTTCAATTGAGTTCGAGGTTAAGCTGTACAACCATTTTTCAACGTAATCCGTAAGAGCGAATGGGATTAATCGAAGTTTAATTCCATCATCAAGAAGTTGTTGGAGTTTAATGGTTGCGCAAACTTGTTCGAATTTAGTCAAGAAAATGTATAGGTCATCGTGCTCGAAATTGCTAAATTTCGGAAGTGTGGCAATATGGTTCAAGTGAGTTTCGAAATGGTTACCCGTAGGGGCGGGTAACATGATGCAAGATGGAATAGAAACTCTATTGGGAAAGATTCTATCCATAAGAGTTAGAGGGGCGTTTTCGTTCGTCATTTCGGGAGGATCGTCTGTTTGAGTTAAACGATTAGTGGTTGAGTCGCGAGTCCAACGATTGGTTGTTGTGTCACGAGTCCAAGAACTAATGCACAATTGAAAGTCAAAAAGAGAAACAAGTTAGAATCGAGTTTAGTGAATGAAAGAAGATTTGAAAAACGAAATGAAAAATTGTTTTTTATTGTTTTTTTTTAAAGGAAGAAAACTATTTACCAAGTGGAATTTATTTTCAAAAGAGAAGTTTGATTTTTGTTTTTTTCAAATTTTTTTATATGTTTTTGTATGTTTTTTTTGAATTTTCAAATATTTACCAAAAGGATTTTTTGTTTTCTCAAAAAATGGAAATTTGATTTTTGTTTTATTTTCCAATTTTCAATTTTTTTTTGAAAATATTTTATATTTTTTTGTATTTGACTGAAAATTTTCGAAGGAAAAGAAAAAAAATGATTTTTTTGGATTAAAAACTAAGTTAAATAAAATTTACAATTTTTTTGGATTTTGGATTTTTTTGCATGAACTATTGCAACTAAATGAATGCAAAGCACTTAATTATAGTTTTCTGTTCTTAGTAGCTCCTAATCCAAAATTGCATAATCACACTTTGTCTTAAATCAACAAAATATTTCTCAGTCAGGTAACGGACATGAGTTATCGGTGCACCACGAATCACCATAGCAATGCAGCCGAAGGTTTATGTACCTTTGGAGGAACAACCACTATAATATTTACGAGTCGCCGTAATATTTATAAATGGTTATTATTCTGCCGTAACCTAGACACCAAGAAATAACATTGCTCAAAGAAAACAATTGTGAACACACAATTAAGCCCTAAGTGAGCTCGTGACACCCTTAATTCCAACGTCTAATCTTTATTATTAGTCAAATTCTACGATGAAATGCGTTTGTGGGCCAAGAAAAAGTTGATGAAATTCCTCACCTTATGTGAGTTGGGGTATTTTCCATAGAAAAGAAAATAAGATGAGATTAATGCAAAACAGAAATTAAACGTGAATTTACAATGCAACTAAAATGGAGTTTGTTTTTTGTTTTTTGAATTTTTTATATATATATATATGCAAATGCAAGCAACCAATAATGCAATTCAAATAAAAATAAGGGAAAATGGCATGATACCAGAGCATGTAGATTATTGGCAATTTTATTTTTATTTCTTTTTAGTTGCAGGTTTTTTTAGCAAAGCAAAGCAATTATTAGCAAGCAATTCTGCTTCTTGATTTTCTGCGTTTTCAACTTGAAATGAAAAACAAGATATATATACAAAGATTATTATTATTATTATTATTATTATTATTATTATTATTATTTTGAATGGGTAAACAATTTTTTTTTTTAAATGGATACAACAAAATTAAAAACAAATTAAGCAAACATATTTCTTTTAAGGATTGAAGTAAAGAAATTTACCCAAAACAAAATTAAAACAAAATAAAAAAATAAAAAGGAAGAACAACTTCACCCAAGCCCACGATATTCCACAGCCTATTTCATTTTTTTTAAATGGCTCGGCCCAATAAAATTTTACCCACCCTACAAATTAATTTAGCACACCCGAAACCTTTTTTTTAACGACTACAAACTCCTTCCCAGTTTGTTAATGCTAAATTCTCAAATTCACGAAATAATTTCTCGAACTCGCGAATTCAAATCTTTACTCGCGAAAACAAAATTCAACTCTCATAGTGAAAACAAGTGGATTGCAGATTCAGGGCGATTGCGAGTGCAATTAGGTTGCTGAGAATTGTCACGGTGGTTTGCCTGAAACGATTCGAGGTCGCGAGTTGAAGATTGCTTTGATTTGCAGGCGAGTGAGCGGCGTCGATTTGATGTTGAGGAGGTGGTTGCGTTCGAGGTGGTGAATGAAAGTGAGGCGATGGGATGTTGCAAGTGGGAGGATAGGTTCGCTGATGAAGTGGAGGATGACATAGTTCGTGTAAGGCGGAGTTTGAGGTGGTTTGCTTGTTAGAGTGATGTTTCCGGCGGCGTTCGATTTGCAGTCAAGATTGACTGTGGTGCTGATCGCGTTCTCCGTGATTGAGGATATTTGCAGATTGATGGTGTAAGTGCACAGTTTCAAGGCAGAGGTCTGGGGAAGTGGAATTAGCAACGGTGGAGTGGTCGCTGTTGCGTGGGAAGTTTGTAGAAGTGGAATGTGGGATGGTTGTGGGTTAAGTGGAGCTGCAATTGTGGTTGACAAATTGAAACGATGGGAGAATGTGCTTGATGTTGGAGATGAACAGAGTAGAGGTGGTTATTCAGGTTGTTTCAGGCAGTGGTATGCCGATGTTGGTTGATGATTTTAGATAAGGTGTATATAGGAATGGTGCAGAGTAGAAGAAGTGGCGATGAAGGAGCAGTATTGGTGTGAGGTGTCGTTGGGTGGCTGGAATTTTGGTGAGGGGAAGGGGAATGTTAAAGACTGTTATAATGGCAGATTGGAGGAGGGTAGTTGTGGTAGTCGATTGGAGAGGATGATTGGCAGTACAGGTAGAAGTTGGAGGATGTAAGAGTGGCTTTAGCGGTGTCTTGGGAAGTATGTGCAGTTGAAGGCACTGATGATGGTAGTCAGAAGTGATGGCATGTGCAATTTTCAGTGGTGAATGGGGATGAGTCGGTGGTTGATCAGTATGATGGAGGAGTGGCGGGATATGGAGCAGTGGGTATTTGCAGTAGTGATGGTTGTACGGTTTCAGGTCATATTGTGGAGTGAAGGAGTTAGTGATGGCAGAAATGTAGACAGTTTGAAGTTGTTACATATGGTTGGAAATGTATGTGCACAGAGATGGTTTAGGGGATGAAAATTGTGTTTGTATTTGAAAACTGGAAATGCAAGTTGAAAATGAAATAATTTTTTTTTATGAAATAAAGGAAACTGAAATTCACAAATGCAAAATAATTGTACCAGTTGCAGATTGAACTGTAATAAAGTGCTTGCAAAACAAATGAAAATTCAATGAAAATGGTGCAGTGCAAAATACTTCAAATTGTCAAACTTGAGTAGTGAACACACATGAAAAGTAGGCAAAATAGAAACATACAAATGCTTTGAACACAGTAAAACAACCAAAACCAAACACAAATTTTTTATTTTTAATTGCAAATACACACAAAATAAAAACACATAAAAATCAAACAACAACTAATCCGAAGAATAGAAAACTAAAATAAAAAACAACTCCGCAGCAACGGTGCCAAAAACTTGTTAATCGACAAGATTTCTATCGGATTAAAAATTTACAGAAAATAAATAAATTTAACCGCAAGCGCACAGCGTGCTGTTGTAGTACGTGGCGAGTACGGATCGATCCGTAGGTAATTTTTAAGATTTTAAGAATCTATTCAATCAAATTAGACAAATGGAGGAGAAATTGTTAACTAGAAACAAAATGAAGCAAAAGCTAGAATTAAAAAGAGATTAAAACTATGAGATTAGAAAACAATATAGAGGCAAATTACTCTTGTATATTTTTTTAAATCAACAAACAAATAATTTATGATCTCTAACTTTGATATTAAGTGAAATAATCATTGCATCTATCATAAGTATGGTTTGTTTATGTTATTAATTAACATAACTTAAACCATCAAACTATAATACAATAATTATAGCACTTCTAATTCTCATGAAAATAAAGCCAAAGCAAAAGCTATTTTAGTATAATCTGTTTAATATTGTAACTAGTAATATAGATTATCAAATTTCATTTCAAAATCAAAAATTAATTAGCAATCATGATGTAAATTTCGTTTATGTTGAATAAGAATAACTCATTTGCATAAACAATATAAGCTTTCAAAACCATTTGTATAAACTTATATCAAAATTTACTTCATGAAGCACAAATCAAATGAGATCATAAACCATATAAATGTTGCAATTACATAATATTTGAAAGCTTCATTACCCCTAAATTGAAGGAGTTTAGCTATTTATTTGTGGCATTGAAGCAACACAAGTAAATTTCAACATTAAAAAGAGAAGAAAATATAAAATAAGCAAAGAAAGAAAAGGAGATTAGCTACGAACTACTTGCATAAAAATATAAACTACACTGCTTGCATGAATGTAAATCTATGCTACGAATATAAAGAGAAATTGTGCATAGAAATAAACATTAACAATAAAACAAAGAAAAGCATGTAGAAAAGAAAGAAGAAAGAGGCTTGGAAGTCAATTTTATTTCACTTTGATTTTTGTTTAAAACTTGCTAATTTCCTAAGTAAACATATATGAGAGTAGAAGATGATCTCATGTACATAAGAGGGTTATTTGTACATGCATAAAACCCTAATTCCTTTTTTAGGGAGATTCTCAAAGTACCATTGAGGTAGTATGACAACCAAGTAATCATTAACATTCACTAATTCCCCACTTAAATGTACATGAAGCTTTAATGACCTTTTAGCATGTGCTTAGCTCCTAATTGAAAATCAAGGTAAGTGGATGGGGTCCTCCATAATATTGAATTATTTCCTCTTCATTCCTTTGGAGTTCCTTGTGCGTGCATACATCATCATGAATCTCTTTTCCATATGCATCAAAATATTCTATAAAAATCTTAAAAATTGTCCAAGCTAAAAATTCTTACATTAACACATACACAAAAATGACCGTTTTGCCCCTGAGTGAAGATGGAAATATAATGGTTTGAAAATAATTGAATTTTGGTTTAAAACGTGTTAAAATGCCCAAATATGATGTTTATTTAAATAATAAGAGATAAAATATGGATGTAAATATATGCACATTTACGTGCATATCACACATGTTTTAAACTGAACCCGAACGCTTTCGAAAGGTCTAGTATTTCAATATTTTCAAAAGAGTTTTAATGAGTGGTTTCGAAGGGGTGGTTCCCTAGGGTTTTGAAGGGGTCGAAAGGCAAGATTTTCCTTTATTTTCAAAGCTTTCAATGAAAAGAAAGGAACGGTTATTCCAATAATTTTGAAAGGCACTGTTTAAAGGTTTTAAAGAGGGATGTCTATTATTTCGAAGCTTTCGACGAAAAGAAAGGAAAGGATTATCCAATGTTTTCGAAAGACAAGGTTTAGTGGTTTCGAAAGGGGTAAATGTTTTCATCAACAAGGGGTTGAGTAATATATATAACATGGCAAGATAGCATGGAAATATATATATTTTTCTCGTATAAGTATGATTTGAAGATTTAAATAAACTTTGAAAGAGTTTTTCGAGGAAAATTTAAGGAATTTTATCCCTAAGGGAAATGAATCTGATATAGAATACCAGACGAAAGTGGTATAAGATCGTGCCTTTTACATTAGCTATTGACCCCAGCTAATTCAGTCTAAAATTCCAGTGTGTAGGGCTTTGTCATAGGTAAAACTAAAATTATGATTATACATAGAAGGGAATATATGTTTGTATACAGATAGGTTATTGGTGAGTCTGCAAAACCATTAGGATCAAGTGACCCTGTGAGATGTTAAGTTAGGGATAGAATGTCCAAAAGAGAAGTGTTTAGCAGATAGTTAAGGATAGACTGTCCAGAAGAGACGTGTCTAACATATGTTAGATAAATTATGTTATTTTGTCTGGTAGGCCCGAATCAGCCAAAGGTTAATAGTAAGCTAAACAAAACTATAGTAATCGGACAAATAGTCCATTTGTTACCTGATATGTATGTTTACATAATATAATGATGCTTTGCAGTTTTAACTAGTTTTGGTTGCAGGATAAAAGGTTTGCAAAATATATGTTTTAAAAGGATGTTAGTAAGGGGAAACCCGTTCCGCTAAGTGCATGGTCTCGCTTAACATTAATAACCGGTATGTATAGTATTATTCACACCAGGCTTTATGTTTGACTCAAAGTTAATGTTTTCCCCTTAAACTCTTGGATGCTCTAATTCGATTATGCTAAGGGTTGAGGTTCTTTCAAGTTTTAGTAGGATGACAAATAAAGATAATGGAGGAGCGCAGGAGGCAAACAGATAGCTATTTAGAAGTTGTAGTTCTTTGTTTTGTGTCTATTTTTGCTTGTATGTATTGGGTCAATTATAAATATATAACTCTGATCATCCAAGGGGGAATCTTCATATGTCACTCTTGAAGTATTTTGTAATAAGTATATTTTATCATTACCTAAAAAACGTTTGGAATTATGTAATTGGAATATGAGACATCTATTTTGAAATGTAATGGAAAATTGTTGTTTTGAAATCTGTGCTTTGTTTCATATTCGAGTGCTTATGATATTATAGATACCATTCATGCAGCCTTATTCAGATGTCGGAAGTTAATACTATAGATGACTAGCATCTGTCGTGCTTAGCTTTAGGTCTTTAAATAGGCGATGTTATAGGAATGATCATCTATTGCGATTGTCGAGGCTTAGAGAAATCGCAAAATCATGTTGCCACTCCATAGCAACATATCCCAGTTCAAGACCCGGTATTTCGTCGTTAGATGTCCTGAAGGGTTTGATTGTCTTTGGATGATAGGACGTATGAGAACTATTATGATGGTAAGGGGTTTTTGTAAACTGAATGCTTCTTATAATTATCCCAAGGCCAAATAAAATCCAGCACTTGATCTAATCTTCCATACTCTGAAGGCCATAAATGATAGAGAGAGATTGGTCAATCATTTTCTAACGAACGAGAATTTGCGTCGGTATGGATAATTACATCCCGGGAGCTTTATCATCGTTGTAGAGGTTCCATCCCCTATCCATCCTAGGATTAGAACAGGCTCCACTTCTTCATCGCACAATTCATAAGAGAGCAATCCATAAGGAGAAAAAGGTCCTTCCGGTGGAACAATCGAGGAAATTTGTGAAGAAAAGGGCATTACAACCGGAGCTATTATTCCAAACAGGATGCCCTTGATCCTGGAGGAAGAGGATAAGGAGTTCAAACAATAAGAAGGCAAGGCTACGGTGATCATAGAAAAAGAAAAAGGTGAAATTGAAAGTGGAAGTGGCAATGACCCCTCCAATAGCGATGAGGAGTTTGATGCGTGTTTTAGCGAGGGAGATATCGAATCATGTGATGAAAGTTCGGGAATGACTCCCATTCTCTTAGGTTTGCCTCCCTAATAGGTTATTCCTAAAGATGCTCCCCCAGCAACTAAACGACTTTATGGTTCTCCGCCTATGGAAACTGATATCAACTTCAGGGACTTGAGCAATGTTTATGTGGATATTGCAAAATCATGTGAGACGATTTTGAGTCTGTGGGAATGTCCTCTCACTCCGATCATGCTGTTTCCAAAATTAGCCTGACTCCTACTATAGTCACTTTCCGACCAAGTTTTTGAAGTCCTTTTAGGGCATCTGCATATGTTATATACTCCACTAAGGTCACGTATACTTATGTATGCATTATTTGAGCTCATTTTCTACTGCTAAAGTTACTTTATTATTTTTTATATTAGGTACTATGCAAGGTCGTGGACTCTACGAAGATCTTGAATAATTTACGGATGCACAACGTGGGTAGAAATGGACTTCAAGCCGTCGCCAGCCCCAAGAAATTGAGGAAGAATGGAGGAGGAGAAATGATAGGGAAGCTGAAGCTCATCGTCGGGATGATAGGGACCGAGGCAGAGTTCATAGGGCTGGCTATGAGAAGAGGAAGACTCCCAATGATCAGGAAGAGCCATCCAAAAAGTTGAAAGTAGATCGTGATCCATATACTTCCAAGGAGCATACATCTAGCAAGGCTCCAGTGTAGGATCTAGATTAACCCTAGAGGGGGGTGAATAGGGTTATAGCAAATTTTTGCGAATTAAACACAGAAGCAAACTGCAGAAATAAATATGCTGAAAAATAAATCACACACAGAATTTACCCAGCTTCGGCAACCCATGCCTACTGCTGCATTCCCAGATTTCTATTAGAATTAAACAGTTTCCCGCTTACAAACACTCTAACAGACTTGCAAACCCTGCTACCGCCTATAGAGTTTTGCAAACTTGCAAACCCTGCTAACTGGACTAACTCTAACTAGACAATCTGTCAACACCTAAACCCTAGGTGATAATTTATCATGTTTTGTTTTGAAAAGAACATACAAATAAAGCAAATTATAAAAGCAAGCACTAAATTTAAAACTATTTAAATTATCTTGCCTTTATAATAAACATAAAAATACCCTAACCCAAAACAAACAAAAGATATGCGGTCACTTCCCTTTATCTTATTTCACCCGGTCCATTTTCTTTTGTTTGTGAAAAAAAATGGCGGCCCTCTGTTTATTCGATCTGAATTAGGGCTTCTGTTTCTTCCTCGAATTTGGGGCTTCGGCTTCTTTCTGATGTCTGATTAAGCTCTTGCTTGTCCTTTGATGATTGATGCTTGTTGCTAGCTCGTTCTCTGTTGATCGAGTTTGTTGATGGTTCGGTATGTTATTTCTTTTGTTGCTTGTTTGATTGCTTGCTTTTTAACTCGATTGTTCTGTTGTCTATGATGATTTCTTGGGGTGTATTTATAGGGTTGAAACCCTAATTAACACTGTCAGATTTGATTTCTTCATGTCGTTGATTTTCCTGAATTTTGTTCTGGATTTGGAGTATTCCTTTCTTGATTCAATTTCTAATAATTGCTGACCATATTTGAATTCGAATTAATTAATTCGAAAATTTCTTGCTGTATTTGTTGTCTCGGTCCTCATTTGAATTAATACTGACCATATATGAATTCGAGAAATTTGCTGCAGAGATTTCTTTCCAAATTAGAAATCTTTGGCTTAATCAAAGACTTAATCAAAAGATACGAATTTGTTCTTTAACTTCGGCTTGATTTCTGCACTGCCTTGTACTTGCCACTGTCTTGTGTTCCCTACTGCACGTTCACCAGTTTACTTTATATGTGCATATATACATTTGTATGTGTGTATGCATATATTTTTGGGTTTGTACTTGGATTTGAACTGCTTCATGTTATGTTAATCTTGATTTTGGGACTGCCACTGACTTCTTTGTTGTAACTTGAAATAGTTTTGACAATTCGAATTTCACTTGCATACTCCATGTTGCATTATCACTGTGTTGCATTGTAGCTCCATCTTGACTTGAACTTTTTCACTGTATCAGATGCTACACTTGTTCATGTATTCAACTGTTGCACTTGAGTTTGTTTCCACTGCTTCATCAAGTTGTATTCATCCCTTGTATGCTTCAAGTTGCCTTGAGTTGAACTTATCTTGGGTTTGACCTTGTTTGTGACTTTTGTGCATTGTGTTATGTTGTTGTATTTGCATTGTGTTACTGATTTTGGTCGAGACTTTGTTTGTTGCAGTTTGTCACTGTAATTGCTGTTACATTACTTCACAGTGTTGCATTTGTTCATGTAGCTCTGTTGTTGCTGTGTTCCATGAACATGCTTCACTGTATTATGAAAATGTTGCATTGTACTCTGACCTTGTTGCCTCTGTTCATTTGCCGGTTAGCTTACTCGTTCGGTCTTTACTGCATTGCTTCTGATCATGTTGCACAATTTATGTTGTTTCCAGTTGCACTTGGTCATTTTGTATCTGCATTTGTTATTTCTGAAGCTCGAGTTGCACTTGCTTACTGCTTGATGTTCTTGTGACTCTTGCTATGTCTTTGTGCATTTTAACCTGTAACTTGAACTTCACTGTCCGCTGTAGTTTGAACTGTGCATTTGGACTTGAATCTGTAACCTTCCTCATGTATACACATGCGTATGTATGTGTGTGTGTGTGTATTCTTGTGTTGGTTCATTGGTTTACTGGTGCATACATGTTGCTTGTGTATACTTGTGTGGTGGTGCACTTGCCTTGTGATTCTGTTCATTCCTAGTTGGTGCAGTATTCATGTTTTTGTTGGTCTGGACATTTGTGGGATATTTGACTGTTTTTGGCTCGATGTTGTTAATGCATTCATGACCACTGTCTTGCATATTTTTGATAAAGTGTGACTGATGTTGCACTTGGTCTTTGTTCTTCTCTGTTATGTTGCTTTGAATGAATTTGTGTTTTGTTGTAGTTTGTGCACACGAGTTGGCGTGGCAGTGCACACGTATACGAATGTATACGTGTGTACTGCAGCCAGTTATAATTGCATGTCCCTGATAAAAATTACTGATATGCATAGATATTGCACAATCAAAGATGATGACAATAACCCATGTATCTGAGACACAAACAAATTTTATTTTTGCAAATTTAAATTTGTTTGTTTTCAGATTACTGTTGTAGTTGCTAATTATACAGGTACACAGGAGACAGGACGAGAAGTGGTGCTGAACAATGCAGATAGATGCAGATGTGCAGACAGAGTGAAAAACTGAGTGTTGAGTGTTGTAGTGAGAAAAGTAAAATGTATGAACTGATGTGTGTATATATATATAGAGAGAGCTGAAAACTTTGTATTGTTTAAGTGTTGTAATAAAATATTATATTGAATAAAAAATACTAGTTGAATTATATAGATTCTGTGCAATAGTATAATTATTCAATATGAATATTTCTTCCTTTCTGTATATAGTCCAAACTGCAAACACATATATATATTGATATATATATGTTTGTTATCATCAAACAAAAAATCACATCAAACAATCTCCCCCTTTTGATGATGACAAACATATATATTAAAGATTTTGAAATGCTAATACATGTGTTTGAACATGAACATGAAATTTTTAGCTCCCCCTATTTGAATGCTCCCCCTACAACCAAGACCACTCCCTATTTAGAAGATAACAAAAAAATTACAAAAGAATAAAAGAACTAAAGAAAAATTAACTAACAACATTTAACCAAATTTGTTGAAATAGGTCACAAAATATTTACTTTCTCATCAAAATCTTGTTCTTCTCCCCCTTTTGTCATTATCAAAAGACTGACAAAAAAACAATGGAACAGTAGGAACAAAAAATAATATATCATAACGAGATAAAAAATTCCATATTGTAGAGGATGGATCGATGATCAGTTTTAATAAGAAGAGAGATATTTTAACATTAATTTGACATTTAAGCACAAAAACAAAAAAAAATAAGCACTTACTAACCACGCATAACCATAAGGACTTTTAAATGGGATTAGCAGTTACTTATTAGTCTAAGCATCCAGACTATTAAGTGAGACCAGAATACTTAGTTACCATACTCCATCCATGCATAACCATAAGGACTTTTAAATGAGAATGGAGTAATGATAAAAATAATTCACTCACATGCTCCATCCATGCATAACCATAAGGACTTTTAAATGAGAATGAATGCATGAGAGTTATTATTATTTATTATTAAAAATTTTTATTTATTTATTTTTTATTTTTATTTATTTATTTATTATTATTATTATTTTTTTATTTAAAAATAATTCACTCTTCTTATTTTATCAAACCATTATGAATGATAGAAAGATGGTAGAAATAGAAATGATCGTGGAATAAGTTACCAAGTTAATTATATTATGTAATATCCAGTACTGAATACCATATTCGAATCAATCTTTGGAAAATATCCAAAACTTGTTTGAATCCTAGAAATTGAAGTTGAAAGTATATATCCAAGAATATTTCAACCTAACAATGAAAAATGGTTAGTCAATTTCTATAATCCCCAAATCCAAACGTAATCTAGAAAATCTGTCTTCGGGGAGGGGTTTTGTGAAAATATCAGCAAGTTGAGCCTCAGTTGAAATATATTCAATGCAAATGTCTTCCTTAGCAATGTGATCTCTAAGAAAGTGGTGTCTCACATCAATGTGTTTTGTGCGTGAATGATGAACAGGATTATTTGATAAGTCTATTGCACTTTTACTGTCACATTTTAATGGAACTTGTTTATAAACTAAGCCAAAATCAGAAAGAGTTTGCATCATCCATAAAATTTGAGCACAGCAACTTCCTAAAGCAATATATTCTGCTTCAGTGGTGGATAATGCAACACAATTCTGTTTTCGACTTGACCATGAAACTAATGAATGTCCTAGCATGAAACATGTCCCACTGGTGCTTTTCCTGTCAACCAATGAACCAGCATAATCAGCATCAGAATAACCAACTAAATCAAAGTTTTCACAAGAAGGGTACCATAATCCAAATTTGTGTGTGTGTGAAAGATATCTCAAAATTCGTTTAGTGGCTTTCAAATGAGATTCTTTAGGATCAGATTGAAAACGTGCACACAAACACACAGAAAACATAATATCAGGTCTAGAAGCAGTAAGATAGAGAAGTGAACCAATTATCCCTCGATATTTTTTCTGATCAACAGCACTTCCTTTCTCGTCTTTGTCCAACTTTGTTGATGGGCTCATAGGAGTTCTCAATGGTTTGGAGTTCTCAACTCCAAATTTCTTCAACAGTTCCAACACATACTTGGATTGCGAAATGAAAATGCCATCACTGCTTTGCTTGATTTGAAATCCAAGAAAATATTTCAATTCTCCAACCAAGCTCATCTCGAATTTAGCCTGCATGACTTGTTCAAATTTCTCGCACAAGAGTTCATTAGTAGCACCATAAATGATATCATCCACATAAATCTGAACAATCAAAAAATCACTTCCTTTATGTAATAGAAACAGTGTCGTGTCAGCACTCCCCTTTTCAAAGCCATTTTCCAAAAGATATGTACAAAGGCAGTCATACCAAGCTCTAGGAGCTTGCTTAAGACCATATAATGATTTTTCAAGTTTATACACATGATTTGGAAAAACATGATTTTCAAAACCGGGGGGTTGTTCAACAAAAACTTCTTCTTTCAGATCACCATTTAGAAATGCACTTTTTACATCCATTTGTTTTAGTTTGAAACCTTTATAACAAGCAAAGCTGAGCAAAATCATAATGGCTTCTAACCTAGCAACTGGTGCAAATGTCTCATCAAAATCTATGCCTTCTATTTGGTTATATCCTTTTGCGACCAACCTAGCTTTGTTTCTAATTACATTTCCTGATTCATCAAGTTTGTTTTTGAACACCCATTTAGTTCCTACAATTGGATAGTCATTAGGCCTAGGAACTAATTTCCAAACTTTATTTCTCTCAAATTGATTAAGTTCATCTTGCATTGCTAAAACCCAACTTTCATCATTAAGAGCCATTTCAACAGAATCAGGTTTTATTTCAGAAATAAAACCACTATGACAACAAAACGCACACAAATTTTTATCAAATGCAGAGCGAGTGCGTATACCTTCCGTAGGATCTCCTATAACCAATTCAGGAGGATGATTGGATTTGAACTTCAATCTATCAGCATCAACAGTCCTACTTCCATCTTTCTCAGTAGATGTCCCTTCTTTAATGCCTTCATGATCTACCCCGTCATCACCCGTTTTTTCAGTCGTCCTTTCCAGATCAGATTCATCAAATTTCACATTGACTGATTCAACAATTGTCTTTGTTCATTTGTTGTATATCCTGTAAGCCTTGCTCCTTGTTGAATAGCCCATGAAATTCCTTCATCGGCCTTTGATTCAAATTTTCCAAGTTGATCACCTGTGTTAAGAATGAAACAAGGGCATCCAAAAACACGAAAATAAGAGAAGTTAGGTTTCCTTTCATGCCACACTTCATAAGCAGTTTTGCCAAGTATTGGTCTAATCATTACTCTATTCATTACGTAGCACGAAGTATTCACCGCCTCTGCCCAAAAAGTTAGAGGTAGTTTATACTCACTCAACATGGATCTAGCCAATTTTTGTAATGTACGATTTTTCCTTTCAACCACCACATTTTGTTGAGGTGTTCGTGGGGCAGAAAATTCATGTTTTAAACCATTTTCTTCACAAAAGTTTTCAAATTCTGAATTTTCAAATTCGCCTCCATGATCACTTCTCAAAGTTTTAATTGAAACTCCTTTTTCATTTTGAACAAGTTTAGCAAATTTTGAAAAATAATCAAAAGATTCAGACTTTTTGGCTAAGAAATAAACCCATGTAAATCTAGAATAATCGTCAACCAATACATAACAATAACGTTTTCCATTCAAGCTTGCAATTTCATTTGGTCCAAATAAGTCCATATGAATTAATTCGAGGACCCTTGATGTGCTAACAATGTTTTTAGGGCGAAATGATGATCGACTAAGCTTGCCCAAGGAACATGCTTTACACACTTTGTTATCTTTAAATTTCTGATGTGGTAACCCTCTGACTAATTCTTTCGTTTCAAGATTTCTTAAGAGACTCATGCTAGCATGTCCAAGTCTCCTATGCCATAAAGATGCCTCTTCGTCAGTGGCTACCAAACATCTGGAAAGATTTAGATTGTCAAACGAAAGTGAGTAAACATTTCCTTTTCTTTTGCCCATAAAAACAATGTTATTAGAAGTTTTATCAATGATTTTGCAAGTATCACTATCAAAAACCACATTCATACCTTTGTCACATAGTTGGCTAATAGAAATGAGATTGTGATGCAAATTATCAACGTATAAAACATTAGTCAAGGAAAAAGTACCATTACTTACTTCACCTTTCCCAATAATCTTACACTTGCTATTATCTCCCATGATCACATTTCCACCTCTAAACTTCTCTAGGCTAAGGAACTTAGATTTATCACCTGTCATATGTCTAGAACAACCTGAATCTAGAAACCATTCTTGTTGCTCCTTAGCCCGCCAACAGACCTACATAAAGAGAGAGGAGGATGACCTAGAGAAACTCTTAGGTCCAATGATATTAGTAACTGAAGCATTGTGAACAAACAATCCCTTTGGAACCCAAACTTGTTTTGTCCTTTTATTTTTGTTCCTATAGACATGAAATTTGTTTGTAGAATTCTTAGGAACCCAAACTTGTATAAATTTTGTGTTCTTGTTCCTATGACTACAATTTTCAACACGATGTCCAATTTCACTTCTAACAAAGACACTCTTACCTTTTGCATGATCATCTACCTGTGTTTTCCCAAAACCTAGTCCTTTTCTGTTGTTAGCAAAGAGTTGATTTCCCAATAACATGTTAAATGATTTTTCTCCTCTTGAAAAGTTATTCAGAGATTTCTCAAGATTTTGGACTTTGGTTTTTAGTGTTGTGTTTTCAGTTACAAGTGTGGTGCATCTGTTTATAAAATCCTTTTTCCTAGTGTCAATGGTTTCCTTAAGACTTGAGTTTTCTTTTTCAAGATTATCGAAGCTATTCTTAAGTCTTGATATTTCTGAATCTAAAGTTTTACATTTTTTGCAGTCTAGGTTTTGAATATTCTCAAGTTCAGTTTCTAGCCTAGTATTCTCATGAACAAGTTCTCTCCTGTCAGACTTTAATTTTTCAATTTTAGTTTCAAGAGTATCAATTGTATTAGTAAGATCATAACACATTAAAACAAGTTCTTTATAAGAATAGTCACGTACCTCACTGGATTCCTCTGAACTTGTTTCTGAATCTGATTTTGCCATAAGGCACAAGTTAGCCTCTTCTGAGCTATTATCCGAAACTTCTTCTCCTTCTTCATCATCCCAAGTTGCTGCAAAGGCCTTCTTCTTCTTTTTCTTTCCTTTGTTGTTCTTGAGAAGTGGACATTTTTGTTTGAAGTGGCCAGGCTTTTTGCAGTTAAAGCATGTCAATTCATTATCGGAATCATCAGAATCTTTTGACTTATTACCACTTGTTTTCTTCTTGCGTGGCCTGAATTTTGACCATTTTCTTAGATTATTGACAGCCATCGCAAGCTCTTCAATTGGATCTTCTTCTTCTTCACCGCTTTCTTCTTTGCTTTTTAAGGCAATCGTCTTCTTTTTTGATTCGGAGTTGTTATGTTCCTCCTTTGCCTTTAGCTCAAGCTCATATGTCATCAAGTTTCCGATCAACTCCTCCATGCTTAGTTTACTCAGATCTTTTGATTCTTGTATCGCAGTGACTTTTGCCTCAAAGTTCATTGGTAAGACTCGCAGTATCTTCCATACAAGCTCTACTTCAGTGAAGACCTTCCCAAGCGCTCTAGCATTGTACACCAAAGTTGAAAATCGTCCAAACATATCTTTTATGCTCTCGCCCTTTTCCATAACAAAGTTTTCGTATTCATTGCTAAATAGAGCTAGTCGTGACTCCTTGACTTGAGAAGTTCCTTCGTGTGTCACCTCCAGAGTGTGCCAAATTTCTTGTGCTGTTGTACAATGTGAAATTCTATTAAATTCATTTTTATCAAGAGCACAGATCAAAGCGTTCATTGCTTTGGCATTTGTAGTTTTTAATTTCTTATCGTTAGCATCCCACCTATCCTTAGGTTTAGGAATCTCAGTATCACCAACAACTATAGTGGGAGATTTATAGCCAGTTTCAATAATATCCCAAACATCATAATCGACAGAACTAAGATAAATACTCATTCTAACTTTCTAATAAGCATAATCATTCCCATTAAACATGGGTGGCCTAGCAATAGATTGCCCCTCAGAAAAAGCTTTATTTGGTGGATTCATGACTCTAGAGTTAAAGTAAAATACCTTGCTTTGATACCACTTGTAGGATCTAGATTAACCCTAGAGGGGGGTGAATAGGGTTATAGAAAATTTTTGCGAATTAAACACAGAAGCAAACTGCAGAAATAAATATGCTGAAAAATAAATCACACACAGAATTTACCCAGCTTCGGCAACCCCTGCCTACTGCTGCATTCCCAGATTTCTATTAGAATTAAACAGTTTCCCGCTTACAAACACTCTAACAGACTTGCAAACCCTGCTACCGCCTATAGAGTTTTGCAAACTTGCAAACCCTGCTAACTGGACTAACTCTAACTAGACAATCTGTCAACACCTAAACCCTAGGTGATAATTTATCATGTTTTGTTTTGAAAAGAACATACAAATAAAGCAAATTATAAAAGCAAGCACTAAATTTAAAACTATTTAAATTATCTTGCCTTTATAATAAACATAAAAATACCCTAACCCAAAACAAACAAAAGATATGCGGTCACTTCCCTTTATCTTATTTCACCCGGTCCATTTTCTTTTGTTTGTGAAAAAAAATGGCGGCCCTCTGTGTATTCGATCTGAATTAGGGCTTCTGTTTCTTCCTCGAATTTGGGGCTTCGGCTTCTTTCTGATGTCTGATTAAGCTCTTGCTTGTCCTTTGATGATTGATGCTTGTTGCTAGCTCGTTCTCTGTTGATCGAGTTTGTTGATGGTTCGGTATGTTATTTCTTTTGTTGCTTGTTTGATTGCTTGCTTTTTAACTCGATTGTTCTGTTGTCTATGATGATTTCTTGGGGTGTATTTATAGGGTTGAAACCCTAATTAACACTGTCAGATTTGATTTCTTCATGTCGTTGATTTTCCTGAATTTTGTTCTGGATTTGGAGTATTCCTTTCTTGATTCAATTTCGAATAATTGCTGACCATATTTGAATTCGAATTAATTAATTCGAAAATTTCTTGCTGTATTTGTTGTCTCGGTCCTCATTTGAATTAATACTGACCATATATGAATTCGAGAAATTTGCTGCAGAGATTTCTTTCCAAATTAGAAATCTTTGACTTAATCAAAGACTTAATCAAAAGATACGAATTTGTTCTTTAACTTCGGCTTGATTTCTGCACTGCCTTGTACTTGCCACTGTCTTGTGTTCCCTACTGCACATTCACCAGTTTACTTTATATGTGCATATATACATTTGTATGTGTGTATGCGTATATTTTTGAGTTTGTACTTGGATTTGAACTGCTTCATGTTATGTTAATCTTGATTTTGGGACTACCACTGACTTCTTTGTTGTAACTTGAAATAGTTTTGACAATTCGAATTTCACTTGCATACTCCATGTTGCATTATCACTGTGTTGCATTGTAGCTCCATCTTGACTTGAACTTTTTCACTGTATCAGATGCTACACTTGTTCATGTATTCAACTGTTGCACTTGAGTTTGTTTCCACTGCTTCATCAAGTTGTATTCATCCCTTGTATGCTTCAAGTTGCCTTGAGTTGAACTTATCTTGGGTTTGACCTTGTTTGTGACTTTTGTGCATTGTGCTATGTTGTTGTATTTGCATTGTGTTACTGATTTTGGTCGAGACTTTGTTTGTTGCAGTTTGTCACTGTAATTGCTGTTACATTACTTCACAGTGTTGCATTTGTTCATGTAGCTCTGTTGTTGCTGTGTTCCATGAGCATGCTTCACTGTATTATGAAAATGTTGCATTGTACTCTGACCTTGTTGCCTCTGTTCATTTGCCGGTTAGCTTACTCGTTCGGTCTTTACTGCATTGCTTCTGATCATGTTGCACAATTTCTGTTGTTTCCAGTTGCACTTGGTCATTTTGTATCTGCATTTGTTATTTCTGAAGCTCGAGTTGCACTTGCTTACTGCTTGATGGTCTTGTGACTCTTGCTATGTCTTTGTGCATTTTAACCTGTAACTTGAACTTCACTGTCCGCTGTAGTTTGAACTGTGCATTTGGACTTGAATCTGTAACCTTCCTCATGTATACACATGCGTATGTATGTGTGTGTGTATTCTTGTGTTGGTTCATTGGTTTACTGGTGCATACATGTTGCTTGTGTATACTTGTGTGGTGGTGCACTTGCCTTGTGATTCTGTTCATTCCTAGTTGGTGCAGTATTCATGTTTTTGTTGGTCTGGACATTTGTGGGATATTTGACTGTTTCTGGCTCGATGTTGTTAATGCATTCATGACCACTGTCTTGCATATTTTTGATAAAGTGTGACTGATGCTGCACTTGGTCTTTGTTCTTCTCTGTTATGTTGCTTTGAATGAATTTGTGTTTTGTTGTAGTTTGTGCACACGAGTTGGCGTGGCAGTGCACACGTATACGAATGTATACGTGTGTACTGCAGCCAGTTATAATTGCCTGTCCCTGATAAAAATTACTGATATGCATAGATATTGCACAATCAAAGATGATGACAATAACCCATGTATTTGAGACACAAACAAATTTTATTTTTGCAAATTTAAATTTGTTTGTTTTCAGATTACTGTTGTAGTTGCTAATTATACAGGTACACAGGAGACAGGACGAGAAGTGGTGCTGGACAGTGCAGATAGATGCAGATGTGCAGACAGAGTGAAAAACTGAGTGTTGGGTGTTGTAGTGAGAAAAGTAAAATGTATGAACTGATGTGTGTATATATATATAGAGAGAGCTGAAAACTTTGTATTGTTTAAGTGTTGTAATAAAATATTATATTGAATAAAAAATACTAGTTGAATTATATAGATTCTGTGCAATAGTATAATTATTCAATATGAATATTTCTTCCTTTCTGTATATAGTCCAAACTGCAAACACATATATATATTGATATATATATGTTTGTTATCATCAAACAAAAAATCACATCAAACATCCAGTTCCTATTAAAATTGAGGTTCTGACTTCTACTATTAAGGTTGCTCCATCAATCCACTCTGTTAACTCATATTGTGTCCGCTTCTGCATTTCACGCCCTTGCAGGAGGCCTGCTTATATTCTGCCATCTAATGCACCTAAATTTGAGGTCGTGCTCCCTGGTTGGTTTATGAAGGGAGTTAAATTCGACCATGCCTGCTTTTATTCGTAATGATTTGTCTATACCTCATCTCCCGGCGATTTAGAGCGACTTAGATCAAGCTGAAGGATGGGGGAAATTATGTGAGCAACTGGCGGACCCAAACCGCAACATCTATCAAGAGACACTTTCTTTCAAGTTGGTGAAAGTTAATTACGAAAAGATATAGACGAATCATGATGACAGATTTGATCAACTAACAAAAGAGAAAGATGCTTCCATCCGAGATAGTAAGAGCAACGCTAATTTACCAAAGGAATTAAAGGAGGCTCATGCAAAAATTAAAATCATGTTCAGAGATGAAATCAAGGAAGCCCATGCTAATAAAGGCAAGTTAAAAAAGGGGATTGAAACTCGAGATGAGATCATTGAAGCTAAAAAGAGAACCATTTCTGGTCCTAATGAAACTGTCGAAGCTCATAAGAAAACTATTGCTGATTATGCGGGGATGGTGGAATTCCGATATAAGACCATCTCTACCCAGGCTGAAGTGATTGATTTGCTCTAAGAAAAAGTTGCGCAACTCGATGTTGGAAAGGCCAAGGTCGAAGTTAAGAATGTCGCCATGATGGCAGACTATTTGGAGCTACAAGATACCTTCAAAAGAAGATGGATAATTCCATCCTGAACTTTTACGTCAACTCCCTATTGCATCAGGGAAGTCTTTGTTATTTGGGCCCCAAATTATCGCGTACTCTTGCTCTGGTTTGGGAAGAAGTCCCGGTCTATTTCTAAGAAGACCTGGATGCATACATTGAACAAGAGCTAATGGATGACATGTCTAAACGAAGAACCAAAATGGGCTTTGGTAGAGGGTTGAGAGACTATTCAGGTTGATAGGGAGCCAAAAGCCGCCTATACTACCACAGCTACTAAAGCACTCTTAGAGCCTTTCAGTTCTTAGCCTTGGAAATCATCTAAGCGGCCTCATTATCAGACAGAAATCATTTCGGTTATGACCGGTATTGGTTTGTTATCTGCCCCTTCAGCAGCGATTTACGAAGCCTTAGGTGGTCCTGAAACTTCACCCAAGATTATGCAACCATCTAAATATGGAAGCGGTGAGGGGTATGAGGTGGATACACAGTTCTGATGCAGGTAACTTTCTTGTTCCTTCCGAGTTTGAGGACTCCTAACTTACGCCGCAAGAACAAGATGAAATGAATTGCTTTCCTTTTTGATCTTATTGGTCCGTCTTCTTTGCTTGTCAAACTGCCAATTTCCCAATCCTAGGGACTACTGCTATTTCGACCGCTTCAATGGTAGTTTCTATAGCTGCATTGATCACGACGCCCATGTTTAGCTCGCAACCATGGCTGAAATTTGAGAAGATCGTTACTTTGCATGGCCTAGATAGCCCCTCGGTATCTCTAGAGGGCGATTTGGTAGCAGCTAACACTCGAGAGATGCTAGCTAGCTAGGTAAAACTGAGCAGCAGATGATGGCAGTTAAGAAGGAAAAGGTAGAGGAGAAAAATTCTTTGAGGAGCTCCTATAAGTCCTATAGCCAAGAACAAGTCTTCCACGGGGGACCCAAATAATAAGAAGGAGACATGGGCATTGAGCCTATAATCCTTATCAGTGGTAGCGATACGACTCCCAGTGCAGATGCTGAGGGGTAGATGAAACTTCCGACCAAAGGCAGGAAAGAAAATGGTGTCAAGAAGCACTGATGGGCTCATGTGATAGTGGAGCCGAATTTTGTAGCATTTTGATTTGTTTGACATGTATTTTCTACAAGTGCAGAGTCTGCCCTTATTACTTTTGTTGTTGTAGAATCTATACTTATCTTTTTTTTGGTGATATCATATGGGTATGGCCCCCACATTCTGACTTTGTACAAAAAATGTTATGAGCAATGAAAAGGTTAAGTTTCTACTGCTATCTCTTATGTGTCCTTTCTTATTTATCATGTACTTAACTTGGTTTTATACCACTTATGTGTCTACATGCACGATTTCTTATTCCGCAATTTCTATACTCCATATTGTTGTGCTATATTTTATGGTATATGATGCCTTTATTTCCATGATTTGATGCATTATGTATGCATATTTTCAGTTTTATAACTATATATGTTGTGATTTCCAAAATTCTTTGTTCATCTTAACAGGACTTGAGGTAGTTTTCCTCCAACTAAGTGTTGGTGTGCGCATCCCTATTTCACAAGGTTGTTTACTTCAGGTACTTGATAAATGACCGGTTGATACGAGCGATTCCCTGGATGTCTGTAGCCAAATTTACTTTACGGTTCCTATCTTCGAGAACTTATGACTTCATTATATTTCCAAAATAAATTGTTTCACATTCACGTCACATAAACCAGATCGTTTCCCAGGCACAGATTAAATATTATTATTACAAATTACGCCGAGAGAGGTATATGAAGATACCCCCATGGTTGATTAGTGTTATATGGTCAATTAGACCTAGTACATAACATCACAGCGGAAAAACCATCATGACATAAATAAAACAGCAAATCCTAGGTAGTTATCCGTTGCGTCTTGCACCTCCAGTAGCTTAGTCATCAACATTCTAAAACCTGAAAAGATCCTTAACCTCTCAACCTACTCAAATTAATTTTTAGCACTCGAGAGTTTAAGGGGAAAAAAATAAACTTCCAGTCAGACATAAAGCCTGGTATGAATAATAACATACATCCCGGTTTAATTTTGCTAAGTGAGACCATGCCGCTTAGCGGAACGGGTTTCCCCTGACTAACATCCTTTTCAAAACATATCTTTGCAAATCCTATCATATAACCATATACTATACTCCTGCATCCACAGTGGTTAAATTCTACAAAATAAACATTATGTAAACATACGTAAATATCAGGTAATGAACTATCTATTCAAAATTAAAAGTTTTGTTTAGATAACTTTTAACCTTTGGCTGATTTTGGCCTACTAGACAATATAATAAAAATTAACCTAACACCTGTTAGATATTCATATTTTTGATTATCTTCCCTTATCTATCTGTTTAACATTTCCCATCAGGATGATCTGTCCTAAACTATCTATGAAATATCTCACTTCTGGACGGTTTGTCCCTAACTTAGTTATCTCCCAAGTCTTCCCGATCCTAATGGTTTTTTAGACTCACCAACGACCTATCTATATACAACATGTATTCCTTTCGGTGTGTAATCAAAATCTTAGTCTACCCGCAACCAAGCCCTACACAGTAGAATTTTTGACAACAATTTGCAAGGGCTACTAGCTAATGCATAGGGTGCGACCCATACTAGTCCCATCTAGTTATCTAATATTTGAGTCATTTATACTTAACGATCTCTCCTATAATTTTCCTTGAAAACAATTTTAAAATGATTTAAACCTTTAAATCAAACTTCAAACAAGGTAAAGAATATAATCTTTATAATTTACTCAAACCATACTGCCATGTCAGATATATATATATATATATATATATATATCTTTTACTCAATTCAGTTAAGGAAAACACTTAACCATTTGAAAGAACCTCATTCCATACTTTGAAATTATTCCCTTCAATCAACGTTTAAACCTTTCGAAATCGTTTTTCAAACATTTCAAACTCATTCGTAGCAGCCCTTACGGAAGCTATAAACTTTAGATATCCTTCTTTAAAATCTCTTTAAGTCATTGCCTTAGAAAAACCTTTGGAAAACCTTCCTCCGTAAACCTTTTGAAAAAATATAATAAACCTTTCGAAACAGATCGATAAACAAACACATCGAATACATAAAACCCTTTAAAACACAAACCCCTCGAAGGCATATTAGGCTCAATTTAAAGTAATCTGGAAACCTTCTTTTAAAACCTTTCATCTTTATTAAAACAACCTTCTAAAAGCCTTGGGTTATATTTTATAAACAAGGATAAACTACCTAACTTGGAAGCTTCCTTCCGAAAGCATTAGAGAAACGACTAAAACTAGGTAAACCTTTCGACAGGGTCGGAAGGTTCAAAGCAAAAACCTTTACAAAAGCAGTTGAAACCCTTCGGCTGTGTCGGAAGGTTTCAAAACAAGGTAATGGAGGAAGCAACAACAACCTATCGACTATTGTTAGCACCAAAATTGGTCACTAACACCCTTGAGTAGAGTTATGTAGAGAGATTAATGAAGAGATTAAGTTAAAACAGAAGAATAGTGTAATTCAGTGTCAAAAGAACAATAAAAACGAGAACACCAGATTTATAGTGGTTCGGCGTAACTGCCTACATCCACTTTGAGTTTGATCTTTATTGCTTTCTCAATTACTTGAATACAGATACAATCCGTAAATCAATCACTTGAATACAAGTTTGAAATAAAAAGCGGAGAGTATAAAAAATGGCAGAGTCTCCCCAGTGTTCCTGGAAAAAGGTCCCTTTTCAGTGTGCCCTTGCCCTTCTATTTATAGACGAAGATGGGTTGGACTTCCTTGGTGGGCCTGGTGGCTGAATATCTCGGTCCAAATGGAATAAGCCCTGTGTGCTGAGTGGAACATGCCGAACGGTCGGCATGCTGAGCCCTCCTTTCCAAGTCGATGGATCTCTCTGTTGAATGGAGGAAGCGGGCCGAACGATGCTGGGATGCCGAGTGAGGCGTGGTACGCCGAGTAGAGGGAATGCCGAACACAGGACATGCCGAGCAAAGGATATGCCGAGCACAGGATGTGCCAAACAAAGGGTATGCCGAGTGAAGAGCAGGCCGAGTGGAGGGAGTGCCGAGTGAAATGCTGAAGGTCTCGTGCCGAGTGCAAACCTGGATGGACGTACGTTCTTCAATGCCGAGTACAACCCTTGACTGCCGAACGTTCATGGATGCCGAACGTGCATGGATGTCGAACGTGCCTTGTACGTCGAACGTTCTTGGTGCCGAGTGCTCCTATATGCCGAGCATTCCATAATTGCCGAATGATATACAATATCGAACGATTCTCAATGCTGAGCATCCTTCTAACGTCGAACGCTCTTGATTGCCAAAACATATCGACTGCATCAAACCCATATATCCTCAGGCCCTTCTTGGTTAGAATCTTGTCTAATGCTAATGATAACTTCTTCAACTGTCGTCTTGTAACCGGACTAAGGTTCCGGTTAACACTTGCCCCCCAAAGTGTGTCGTGTGAAGCAACGCGACATGCTTTGAATCATCGAGTATTCCTTGTCTCTAGAAAGAAATCCATCGTGTTCCTTGAACAATCATTATCCTTTAATTTTATCCTCCCAAGGTGTCGTATCCTTTCTTTGGTCATCATGATGCTTGGTCGATTCCCAGTGTTATGAATCCAAGGTTGTAGTTCATCAGTGGTCATCCGTGTCTGATTCTACAGAGCTAGTAAGCTTCGGCTATCTGATCCAGTCTTTTCTTAATAACCCTTAGTGACAATTCAATTTCTGTTAATTTCAAGAATTCGAACTTTTTCGGATGTACACATGCACGTTCGGGTACATGTTCTTTCCATTGGCTCTCGAATGCATTTTATATGCTTATAAGTCGTCGCCAACTCCGTCCAGTTCAATTGCAATTCAATCGCGATTCCTTGTTTGTATTTTCTGTGAAATAAGGGTTGCAATCAGCCACTTGAGGAGTTTTCCAAACCCCTCTTCAGTACAGACTCTATGATTTTGTTCACAGCTTCAACCTTTAGGATTGGTAAGAAGAGGACGTCAATGCCCCCAAGTGGGAAACGGCCGTGGACTAGCCATTTGAGTAATTTCCATCGGTGGGGTTCCTAGATTTTTGCAAACATCTTGCACTTTTCGCATTGTCTAGCATGATCGACCGTATCTAGATTGATAGTTGGCCAATAATACCTGTAGCAAAGTCTCTTCTTTATCATGGTTTTCCCCCTGATGCTATTACCGCATTCTTCTTCATAGAATTTGCTCAAGATATCATCATGGGCGATGCGCCGAAGCATGGGGATGGATAAACTCCTTTTGACAAACGACTTATTCTTAGATGATTTGGTATGAAGATTTGAGGAGGATCTGTCATTTTCCATTCCTCCATTCAGTAAGAATTCCTCATGGTAGATAGCCTTTGATGGGAGTCAACCATGACACCTTTTCATTTTGTTCGCTGAGGTGTGTAATGATGTAATACGTGAAGTCGGTTAGTGGCCCTTGGACTTGGTCGAGATAAGGAGCAAGACAATGCCCCCTAGCAAGATCAACTTCCGTAAATTTGTATACTACCAATCAAGAATCACAAAAGATATGTAAAGTTTTCACTTCAAATCCTCTAGCAAGTTTGAGGCTGGCAGCCAAGGCTTCATACTAAGCATCGTTGTTTGTTATAGGTAAATCGAGTTTCAGGACGTAGCAGATTGATCGTTCCTCAGGAGTTATTATCATGACTCCTATGCCATAACACTGATCATTGGATGCTCCATCCGCGTATATTTTCCATCTTATGGTTGGTTCTCTGCTACTCTTCGAGTAGTGTTCTGAGGTAGTGAATTTGGGTGTGAGGTCTGCTGATTTCCGTCCTTAGATAGCCCTTCGAGGGAAATGAGTGATATCGAATTAGCTTAGTTTGATATTTTATTTAAGTAGTCTTTCAGACATCTTAGGTCATTGTATGCCCTGTCGCAACGGCTGGTAGGCATAGACTTTGAAGTATTGAGCCTAAAAGTAAGAGTGGAGCTTTCATGGTGAAATCAATATATATTATGCTAGGTTTTGTAGCTTCGGGTTGATATCCAATGCATGGCTCGCGATAGTTAATGAAATCACATATGCATGTTAGAATGGGTCCAAGGGAACATATCATCATTTATTCAAAAAAATCCAACTAATTCTTTTATGATCACTATAATGAGCTGTGATCCGATATTTAGCACCCGGGAAGGGGTCGCCATGGCTGGCTGTAATGTCGACCGTCAACTTAGCCGGTGCCATCCCAGATTCTTTGAGTACAGATGTAACTATTTTGCATAACATTCAATGTGAAATATGTAACTATTTTGCATAACATTCAATGTGAAATATGTAACTATTTTTCATAACATTCAATGTGAAATATGGTTGGGATGACCAATGTTGACGGTTACTCTAGTCGAATCCTAGAGTCTTGTCATGAGTTATTAAGTCTAATAGTGAAGGACTCTGAATGCTCTTATAGATTATCAGCGAATGGCCAAAGATCAGGCTTAAAAGCGCACTGAAGGAAATGTCGAGTGGGGGTCAGCCTCGAGTGGCGTGCAACTGTATTCCTGGATCTTGCTATGAGTTTGAATTTACTTGTATATTCGAGTAACGCACTTTCTATTCAATGCATTCGCGATCCTTTACCCACCCTTCGGGTTGGAGTGAAAGTCAATTGCCCATGAGCCTAGGTATCGATTTAATGATTCTATCTCTAGGCATCTTTTCGGTCGTTGCCTTGAGTAGCTGTAAGCACTATATATAAGTTTTAATACTGAGCTATCGTAGCCAGTCTTTGGATGACTATGCGCCTTCTCCCAGTCTCGGGTTGATAAATGTACTGCATAGAGAATTTTTGACCAAGTATTCGCGGTTTACCCTCCTTTCCACACTCTGGAGGTCATGGTTTTTCAAGAATCATACGAGTCACATTCGTATGTGCTTGGTACGGATCGGTATTGGCCCTCGATCTGAGGTATGATATAGTCGGTTGCTCGTGGCTTCGGATGCCGTTTCGATTGGTTCTGTATTGAGTCCTCCCTGTAGTCGTTACCTTAAGTTGTAAAGGATGCTAAGCTAGCGATATAGCGAGTCTGATTTCTCTTCTTTCAATGACTTGTTCTTCTGCCCCCGGTCTTGGGTTAGCAGAGTTAGTTTGTGGATGGTCCAATTGCATCTGTAGCGAGTTTATACTCCTCCCGTCGACTTTAGGTCGGAGTTGGTGAATGAATGGTCGAATCGCATTCTTCATTTGCCTATGGTCGCAGTCGCATTCTGGGGACTAGAGGCAGTTGAAGAGCCATTAGTCACACCTATTTGATGTTTACACCCTGTCCACTCTCTGGGGACTGAATTTTAGCAGAAAATGGTAGAACCACATTTTCTTCGATTAATTCCTCTTGCACTAGTTAATGGCGAAAGTCGAAGTGTAGTCGGTCACATTATGACAACTTTAATTTGATGTTTCTCCTACTGAATTGCAGGAAGGAGTTGATTGGCGGATGGTTATGTCACATCCGTCTATGTTGCATGCACAACCCGCCAGATCATTGGTTAGAGTTAGCGGATGTACGGTTGTATCATGTTCATTTGCGGTAGGATAGGTAATCACGTCCATTTAGAATAAGACGTTCAGCTGGGTTCGCTTTGCGAATCTACATCTCATTGTCGAATCAAGGAAGAAATTTTGGCTTGTTGGGTTGGAGTGCATCCCTATAAGATTATGCTATAGGTCCCGTGCTGGGAATAAGTGTTGATGCATGAATGGACATGTCATGCTCGCTTAGTGCTAGATGGTCGGATCGCATCCGATTTTTTATGACAAGTGCGCCCCCATGTCCGGGAAAGAGTTGGAAAGCAGATAGTCAAACCACATCCCCTTTTTGTACTACAGAACTTGCTGAGGAACCAGAGTTGGTAGAAGGGGAGTCGAATTGCATCCCTCCTGGTATTTACATTCCATACCATGCTTTAAGGACTGGAGTTGGTTGATGTGTGATCTGTCACACCCACTTGGCATTTGCGCTCCAGTCCACACTCTCAGGACTACAGTGAGTTGGTGTTTTACATTCCAATTCGTGCTCTGGGAGTCTGGAGTTTGTTGATGGGTGGTCGGTCACACCCATTTGGTATTTTAGGATTATATCTGCCCTCCGGGGACTTAAATTGTTTTACGGGTGGTCAGTCACGCCCATTCTGGTGTTTATACTCCAGTTCGCGCTTTGGGGACTTAGAGTTATTTGCAATCGATGATCTGATTCGCACTCTGGGAACCTAGAGTTGAGGTTTATACTCCAATTCGCACTCTGGGAACCTAGAGTTGAGGTTTATACTCTAATTCGCAATTTGGGAATTTGGAGTTAGCTGACAGATGGTCAGTCACATCTATTTAGGCTTTTTAGGAGTTCGTTCGCATTCTGGGAATGATGGATCTATCGGGATCGTGGATGGTCAGATCACATCCACCTCGAGTCAACAAGTGAGGTTGTTAGATGGACAGATCCATCCTCTTCGAAACTACATTTATAAGTTTGTACTCCAGCTCACACTCTGGGAGACCAGAGTCAGTTGAAGGATTGTCGTGTATCAATCCTTTTTTGGCTTCAGTGTGGTGACTTGTCCTTATGCTCAGGATTTAATTTGGCGAGTGATTGGTGGCATCTCGATTATTTTCCACTTATCTACCATCAATAAAGGATGAGATTTAGTTTATGGATGGTTGAATCGCATCAGTGTTCATTTGGATCCCACTTCTGCCAAGCCTGAGGAGTAAGATTAATGTTCTGTCAAGCTTTGAGCTCGATCAGATGATGGGATGGTCGAACTCTATTCTTAGCAGGTTAATAATCCTTCGGACGATTCCATGCCGAAGTTTGCGGAATAGAGAATGGTCGGAATCCACTCGTCTATTTATCGATATTTATACACCACTCTGCATTCTGGTGACCTAGTGTTGTTCTCCCCCCGGTCGGCTCGCGCCCAATTTGTGTTCATGCTTCGGTCCACGCTCCGGGGACTTAGAGATTTGTCAAACTGTTTATGCTTTAGTCCACAGTCGGGACACAAAGATTTTCGTCAATTCATTTATACTCCAGTGCACACTCCAGGAACTTGGAGTAATCTAGTCTGCCTCTGGGATTTAGAGATTCTTCTCAAGTCGTCTATAATCTAGTCCGTGCTCTGGGGACTGAGAGTACTGTAGTCCGCACTCTGGGGACGTAGAAGTCTTTTAAGCCGTTTATAATCTAGTCCGCACTCAGGGGACTTAGAGTGCTTTAGTCCGCATTCTGGGGACATAGAGGTTTTTAGTCATTTATACTCTAGTCCGCGCTCAGGGGACTTAGAGTACTTTAGTCCGCATTCTGGGGACGTAGAGGTTTTTGAGTCATTTATACTCTAGTCCGCTCTCAGGGGACTTAGAGTACTTTAGTCCGCATTCTGTCTCCCATTCGAGAGGTTGAGACCCCCCGGATGGCTGAGAGTTTGCCTGCACCTGGTAGATAATCCTTCTCTTTAAGATTCTGAAAATCATCATTCTTTATGCAGGACTATTGAATTCTAATGCTGTTTTCCACGATTTTGTGCAGCCCGTTATGACCCCGAGTCCACTCCGAGAAGCGATGTCGCCGAGGAAGCGGGGGAGAAAACAAGTGAAGCCACTCATGTGGGGTAGGCTCCTGGTCCAGACGCTCAGGTGATCGGAGCGCTTGATGAAGACAAGTCCAAAACCTCCTCTCCTACCGACGGGGGTTATGAAGTAGAAATTACAGGCGCCTCTGAGCACACATCCGAACACACATCCGAATTGAGCATGAAGGAGCGGCTCGAGAAAGAGAAGGAGGAGACAGTCAAGGTCAAAGTAGAGCCCCGAGTTGTGGACTTGGACGATCCTTTGAACAAGCCGTTGAAGGTCATCCTTCCTGGCGGGTCCAAGTCCATGGAAGTTCCCCGTACTTCTTCAGTTGCTACCCCTCTATCAAAGAGGAGTACCAACGGTAAATGCTCTGGAGAGGAGCCATCTGGAAAGAAGTTGAAGAAGCACAAGAACTGTTCACTATCCTCGTTCAACGAGAGTTAGTTTAACTTGTGTAATTATTTTCATCTATTTCCTTAGTCCTTGTAAATAGAATGTCGACTCCGAACTTTGGAGGGGTTGTAATAGAAACTTATTTCTGAATAAAGTTTAGTTCCTTTATCTGTCTTACAAAAGACTCTTATTGTTCAGTTTTCTTTGTGATTGTGATTTTAATCCAAGCAGTTGTGAGTAACACAGACTTCTCGGTCCATCTTCATATAACTCGAAAAATCTTCGGGAGTTGTTGAACCTCCATTCTGTGCTTCGAGAACTTAGAATACTTTCTAGCCCATATGTCAGGGATTCGACAAATTCAAGTCATCTGTGTCATAGTTCATATTCAGGGAACTTGGAGATCCGAATCGCTTATATTCGAGTCTGCATTATGGGGACTTAGAGTACTCCAGTCCGCACTCTGGGGACTTGGAGGTTTGAGTCATTTATACTCCAGTCCGCACTCTGGGGACTTGGAGTACTCCATTCTGCACTCCGGGGACTGGGAGATTTTGAATCATTTATACTTGAGTTCGCACTCCGGGACTTGGAGGTTTGAGTCATTTATACTCGAGTCCGCACTCTGGGGACTTGGAGTACTCCAGTCCGCACTCCGGGGACTTGGAGGTTTTAGTCGTTTATACTCGAGTCCGCACTCCGGGGACTTAGAGGACTCCAGTCAACGCTCTGGGGACTTGGAGGTTTAAGTCGTTTATACTCGAGTCCACACTCCGGGGACTTAGAGTACTCCAGTCCGCGCTCTGGGGACTTGGAGGTTTAAGTCGTTTAAACTCTAGTCCGCGCTCTGGGGACTTAGAGTACTCCAGTCCGCACTCTGGGGACTTGGAGGTTTGAGTCGTTTATACTCTAGTCCGCGCTCTGTGGACTTAGAGTACTCCAGTCCGCACTGTGGGGACTTGGAGGTTTGAATCGTTTATACTCTAGTCCGCGCTCTGGGGACTTAGAGTACTCCAGTCCGCACTTTGGGGACTTGGAGGTTTCAGTCATTTAAACTCTAGTCCGTGCTCTGGGGACTTAGAGTACTCCAGTCCGCGCTCTGGGGACTTGGAGGTTTAAGTCGTTTATACTCTAGTCCGCGCTCTGGGGACTTGGAGATTTGAGTCGTTTATACTCTAGTCCGCGCTCTGGGTACTTAGAGTACTCCAGTCCGCACTCTGAGGACTTGGAGGTTTAAGTCATTTATACTCTAGTCTGCGCTCTGGGGACTTAGAGTACTCCAGTCCGTGCTCTGGGGACTTGGAGGTTTAAGTCGTTTATACTCTAGTCCGCGCTCTGGGGACTTAGAGTACTCCAGTCCACACTCTGGGGACTTGGAGGTTTAAGTCATGTATACTCTTGTCCGCGCTCTGGGGCCTTAGAGTACTCCAGTCCACACTCTGGGGACTTGGAGGTTTAAGTCATGTATACTCTTGTCCGCGCTCCGAGGACTTAGAGTACTCCAGTCCGCGCTCTGGGACTTGGAGGTTTAAGTTGATAGTAGTTGTATTTCCACTCTTTAATTTGTATTCATCTACCGTATCGAGGCTAATGTTGTCGAATGAACAGTCGAACCACGCTTTCTCATGGAATGGGATCTTGCCCCCAGCTCAAGGGACGAAATTTGAAAAATGGACGATCGATTCTCGTCCGCTTGGTAATTATAGCTCTTCCAATCGAGTCAAGGAAGGAGGTATATGACAGATGGTTGGATCACATCCGTGTTGGGTTAGATAGAAGAATCTCTTACAATTTGCTCCGTATCTCCTTCTTTTGTGTTGAAGGCAGGATTTGGTGTGTAGATGGTCAAATCACGTCCACTCTAGACAGATCTTTGCGTCACTGAGCTTCAGAAGAGGCCTCTGTATTTTGTCAAACTTTGTTCTATGACTTGATTTGAGTGGGCGATCAGGCCATACTAATTCCAAGCCTTGTTCAGGTCTCCGAGTCAAACGTGGAGGTCAATGAATAGATGGTCAGTCATGTCGACTTTATATTTGGGCTCTAATCGTAATGAGCTTTTCAATCTCTAGTTCTTGGCCCTAAATTAAAGGCACATGATTGATGATGAGTGATTGAATTATTCTCATCTAGATGTACTCCACGCGTCCGATCATGGTCTGCGTGGATTGGTTGGTGACCAAACCTGAGTATCCAATCTCCCTTGGCTCCTTTCAAAGGGATGTCGGCCGTCAGCAGTCCAATTGATAATCATAGCCCTTTATTAATAGGCATCGGATATTCGCTGCCCGCCATTCTACAGGACATGTACATACTATTGAAGCTTTACTTTCTAGATCAGCTTTTTGATCACACCTCGGAGGTGTTTGTAATCGCCCGTGTTAGGATTAGTGAGCATTTGGGAATATACAACATTCCCCTGATTTTCTTTAGACTTTGGTGTACTCTCTCGAGGTTGGTTTCCAATATCACTCCGAGTCGTGAGTCTTCAAGTAGAGGTTGTCAATTGAATCTTTCAAAGAGCATATGAGCCAAATTTTGAGGTCTTGTTTCGGCTACTAGGATCTACATCCTTAGTCATTGGGCCTTCATTGTTATTTTCCTTAGTCTGTTCTGCTCCTCCACACTTTGATTTAGATTCATTATTGTCATAGAAACGATCCATGGTCGTTGGAGGCTCTCCAGCTAACCGGCTGCTAAAATATATATGGAGGTCGATTATCCTCAAGTGATCAATATAATATCCCTTTGAGGGTATCGTTCGAGTAGCAGTGGTTTGTCCGCTCCCTTATTGTCGTTCAGAAGCTATCGCTAGATCCTCTATGCCCCGGTCGATCAGGGGATGTGAGGGAAGTAGATAGAATGTTCATTTATTAAGTTGAGTTTTGAATTCACTATAGGGGTCGTATAAGAGACCGGTGTAACTTAAGTTTGGAACGGTCTGGATGCCGCTCGGCATATACAATACCGTTCGGCATTAGAGGTGGTCGGCATAGAGGTATGTTCGGCCTGGAAGAGCGTTCGGCCTAGAGTTTTGGATTGGCCTGGAGGAGCGTTCGGCCTAGAGGATCGGCTAGGAGTGTTCGGCCAAGATGGTTCGGTCAGGAGTGTTCAGCCAAGATGGTTCGGCCAGGAGTGTTCGGCCAAAATGGATCGGCCACGAGTGTTCGGCCAAGATGGATCGGCCACGAGTGTTCGACCAAGATGGTTCGACCAAGAGTGTTCGACCAAGTGTAACTCGGCATACACCTTTTTCTGCAACAATCGGCATAGACTTTTTCTGGGGCGATCGGTTGAATTGCCTTTAGAGGAGGGTCGTCCTTCATTCAACTTGAGTGCAAACTTTAACATCCAATCGCCAAATCTTGCGTGCATCAGTGAATCCAATCTACGGCTATCAGCTTCCTTTAGATTTCTTTCAAATCTGAGTAGAATAGGAAGTTTTCTATTAGACAACTGGATCTATCTCGCGAATATGGAAATCCAATAGTAGATGATGAGATCCAATCAAGCTGAGAATTCAATTCTCGGTGAAAGCACCAAAATGTTAGCACCAAAATTGGTCACTAACACCCTTGAGTAGAGTTATGTAGAGAGATTAATTAAGAGATTAAGTTAAAACAGAAGACTAGTGTAATTCAGTGTCAAAAGAACAATAAAAACGAGAACACCAGATTTATAGTGGTTCGGCGTAATTGCCTACATCCACTTTGAGTTTGATCTTTATTGATTTCTCAATTACTTGAATACAGATACAATCCGTAAATCAATCACTTGAATACAAGTTTGAAATAAAAAGCGGAGAGTATAAAAAATGGCAGAGTCTCCCCAGTGGTCCTGGAAAAAGGTCCATTTTCAGTGTGCCCCTGCCCTTCTATTTATAGACGAAGATGGGTTGGACTTCCTTGGTGGGCCTGGTGGCTGAATATCTCGGTCCAAATGGAATAAGCCCTGTGTGCTGAGTGGAACATGCCGAACGGTCGGCATGCCGAGCCCTCCTTTCCAAGTCGATGGATCTCTCTGTTGAATGGAGGAAGCGAGCCGAACGATGCTGGGATGCCGAGTGAGGCGTGGATGCCGAGTGAAAGCATACGCCGAGTAGAGGGAATACCAAACACAGGACATGCCGAGAAAAGGATATGCCGAGCACAGGATGTGCCGAACAAAGGGTATGCCGAGTGAAAAGCAGGCCGAGTGGAGGGAGTGCCGAGTGAAATGCTGAAGGTCTCGGGTCGAGTGCAAACCTGGATGGACGTACGTTCTTCAATGCCGAGTACAACCCTTGACTGCCGAACGTTCATGGATGCCGAACGTGCATGGATGCCGAACGTGCCTTGTACGCTGAACGTTCTTGGTGCCGAGTGCTCCTATATGCCGAGCATTCCATAATTGCCGAACGATATACTATATCGAACGATTCTCAATGCCGAGCGTCCTTCTAACGTCGAACGCTCTTGATTGCCAAAACATGTCGACTGCATCAAACCCATATATCCTCAGGCCCTTCTTGGTCAGAATCTTGTCTAATGCTAATGATAACTTCTTCAACTGTCGTCTTGTAACGGGACCAAGGTGCCGGTTAACAACTATGTCAAAATTTTAAATAATTTGACCTAGTCGGAAGTAGAAAATTCGGAAGCTCAAATTCAAAGGCAAAGTAGGCGAAAGCTTTTCACTTATAAAATGATCGTATACCAACCTCTTAGGCCATCAACTTTTTGGCTTAGAACCTTTCGACTATATTCAATTCATTGCGTACTAATTACTTGATACCTTATGCATTGAACTTTGACCTTATCGAAAGCTAACCATTCGATTGAGACGAAAGGTCTGGGCGGAAGGTAAACTGCCGTATAGGCTGAAACACTGAAAAAGTGCGATTTTTGTTTTTAAACTTAAAATGGAAACTTTTCAACTAACCTGCCTTTGTTCTCAAATTTTCATTGGTCAATAAAATACTTTTCAGAAATGTGATACCGCTACTACTAAAATTTATAAATCATTTTATTTCGCAAAATGCCCCTTCTCCTTAAAATATATAAAACATCTAAGTCCCGTACCTTAAATGATTTTATATATCCCTTAAATGACTTAGGAAATTATGGAAAATCCCATAAAAACTATTTTAATATATTGCGTAACATAGTAAAATCTCAAACCCAAACAATTATTATTTTATCTAAAAATAATTTATAACCCAATAAATAATTTTCTTCATTCGAAAGTACATATAAAATCCATAATAAATCGAAAAATTATGGAAATCAAAACTCATCTCTAAAATATTATTCCAGACCTATATTTAAATTTCCAAGGTATTCGGATGTCATTAAATAGGGCTTCCATGTTAAACATATCATAAAACCTGTGTAGTTAATGCCCCGCTATTACCCCGCTACAACCCCGCTATATCTCATAGCGGATATCTACCGCTACGATTTTTCCATATAGCCCCAGAATATAGCCTTTCTGCTTAAACCCCGCTATTTCCGCTATATCCCGTTATTTCCGCTATATTCCGATATTCCCGCTATATCTTTTTTTATAAAATGAATTGAAAATTTACATTTATACATTATAAAATTATGAAACTAATTTATTTGATTTAATTTTTAATATATTTTCAGAAATGAAAATACTCTAATATTCTACCAAATTCAATTATGTTATATAACAATTTTTCGTTTATTTGAAGTATATTCGCACATGTTTTTATATAAAATTATTTAGGTATTATTTATAATTTAATTGAATGATAATTTTTCATTTAATTACCATTTATATATTTGCAAAAAACTAAATACGAGTTTTATATGCTATTTTAGAGCTATCCGCTATATCCCGCTATATCCTCGTTGTATCCCTGCTATAACTTTTTGCACCTCCACCGCTTTGAATCTACCGAACGCATTAACTGCACAACATAAAACATGAATAAGCATATATAATTTCATAAACTATAAATACATACATACATATGTATATATTTAAATATCAAATGTGGCAATAATATAGCAAAAACATTTTGGACCTAATCAAAAAGCCAGAAAACTAAAAGAATTAGGAATGTAGTAATTATTCACCTTAGCTTCTGAGGTTATAGATGAGATTTTTGATTGTTGAATTAGTTAATTGCTTCTCTTCTCTTGAACCTTAGCTTTACTTCTTCTCTTGAGAATGGGAAATGGTGGTAGGCCGTAGCAATTTAGTTTTTTTGTGAAATGAGAGTGAATAAACGATAATTACCATCTCGTAAGAGTTTATGGTATAAGGTTTTACTATTTCTCATAATGCCCTTCTCATTTCCTAACACATTATCTAGTGTTATTTCATTTTAATTAACCCACTTAGCATGGCACGGCTGCCTTTAACTAATCAAACTTCAACATATTAATCTTCACATTATTTAATTTAATCTTGTTAATTAAATGTCTTAAATAAGGTTAGAGAAATATGGGGTGTTACACAATTTTAAGTTGTTTTAAAGTCGGATGTCTAAAGTTTTTTTTGCTTTCGAAAGGAATGATTTCAATAGTTTCGAAAGGTTTGATGATTTGTTTCGAAAGGTAAGGTTTTGTCCTTTTGGCTTAGAAAATTAAAATGTTTCACTTGGTTTTTAACGAGATGTTTTCAAAAGTTTAGAAAGAGGTACTTCAAATGTTTGAATGTTTTCATCAATTAAGGTTTGAGTAAAGAAGATATATATATATATATATATAATACGGTAATGTGATTTTGAGTAAAGCTTAAAGATTATATATTTTCCTGGTTTGAGTTTGATTTATAGGTTTTAAATCATTTGGAAAATGTTTTCAAGAATAAATATTGGAGGGGATCTTTAAGTGAAAGTGACTCGGACATTAGAATACCAGATGGGACTAATATGGGGTCGTGCCCTTTACATTAGCTGTTAACCATTGCTAATTTTTGTTCAAAATTCTAGTGTATAGGGTTTAGTTATAGGTAGACAAAAATTATGATTACACACTGAAAGGAATATATGTTGTATGCAGATAGGTTATTGGTGAGCCCGAATGACCATTATGATCAGGAAGACCTAGGAGATGATTAAGTTAGGGACAGATCGTCCAGAAGTGACGTATTTAACAGATAGTTAAGGACAGATAGTCCATAGGAAGAATAGCTAACGGGTGTTAGATTAATTTTGATTATATGGTTTGGTAGGCCCGAGTTATCCAAAGGTTACAAGTTATCCAAATAAAAATTATGTGTTTGAACAGATAGGCCATTATTCCCGGATATTGATGTTTGATTACATAATGAATTACTTTACAGTATTTAATCAGTTTTGGTTACAGGAAAAGGTTTTTGAAAGATATGTTTTAAAATGATGTTAGTGAGGGGAATCCCATTCCGCTGAGCGGCGTGGTCACACCTAACATTTTAAACCGGGATGTATAGTATTATTCACACCAGGCTTTATGTCTGATTCGAAGTTTATATTTTCCTCTTAAACACTCGGTTGCTCAAAATTAATTTATGTTGACTAAGAGGTTAAGGCCTTTTCAGCTTTTAGTAGGATGACGAATAAGGCTACCAGAGGCTTGTAGGAGGCAAACAGATAGCTATTTAGGAGTTGTTGTTCTTCTTTTATGTTTTGATATATTTTTGATGTGTTTTGTATTAAGTCTATTATGACTCTATGAATCTGATCATCCATGGAGGTACTTCCTATATCGCTCTTAGTATATTTGTAATAACTATATTTTATCTGTACCTGGGAACGTATTTGGGATTATGTAAGTTGAATATAGAACATCTATTTTAAATGTAATGAAGTAAAGTTGTTTGAAATCTGTATTTTGTTTCATATTTGAAATCTATGTTTTGTTTCATATTCAAGTGCTTCTGATATTATAGATACCATTAACATAGCCATATTTAGTCACTGGAAGCTAATACTATATATGATTGCAGCATTTGTAGCGCTTATTTTTGGCTTTTAAATAGAGGATGCTACAACAAACTAGCCTTTCGATTGAATTCTTTCATGGCGGTCGGTTGCTTCAGCTTAATCCATCTCCCAAAATCTGACTCTGGATGGATCGAGCGGACAAAAGCCATGAAAATCATATCCTCGTTTGGATTGCTCTTTTAGGGGATGACTATGTTAAAGTGGTTCATAAACAGTTTTAGTGAATTATTAGAACCTTGGAAGTAACCAGATAGAGGCATCACGTCCTATGGCTGAGCCGGGAGTAGTCTAAATTGATCCAAGAACTTCCTAACTAGCTCGTCGAAGGTTTAGATAGATCATGGAGGGAGTCTAGTAGACCACATGGAGGAAACTCCATCAAGATAGATGGGGAAACATCTGCAACAAATTGTATCTATTGCCATGCACTATCCATTTTCCAAATGTACTTGTACAAGTGCTATTGAGGGTTAATAGTTTCATTGTAGATAGGTATAGTTAGTGGTACGGTGAATTTCTTAGGGTACTCTGCCCTTAGGATAATATCGGTGAAGGGAATTGGCTCGGAGTCAAACCCCAATCATCATCCTTTCTACCCTTGCTTTCTTCCATCAAGCATCTGACCATGTCCGCTATGTATGCCTCACTTGTCCACTCACCAACAGGTTGGTTGTTAGTAGCTGCGCTAAGTGTTTCACTTTGCAAACAGTCTTGATTGGTTGGCTGAATCCTAGGCTCTCCAGTCTTTGGATGAGTCACTCCTTCAGAAGTCCGTTGGTAGGTTGTTAGTCTTGCAGGTGGAGTTTGATCATTGGAGTTAAATTCACCTTCCTTAAGTTGCTCGCCTTCCTAAGAGACAGTATCGGCTATTAGTATGTCCACATGTAGAGTTTTCTCTCCTAAGTTTTACAGTAGGCGCTTTTATAGTGGGTGGAGTATTAGCATTTTCCACTATCTTGACACCCGGAGCTCCACCCATTACTTCCTTTTGTTTATATTTTCTATTTCTTCTAATTGATCCAGAAACTGAAGAAAGCACTTGCTCCGTAGCAACCACGGCTTCAGTGCCGTTCTGGGAGTAATTAGTCATTGAAGCGTTGAGGGAGCATCTATTTTTTCCATAAGAGACTTTTCACTATTTTTCATTTTTGGTTAATTTCATCAACCAACCGGTTAGTTCCCCATTAGTCACAACTTCATGCTGAGTGGAGGATCCTCGCACTTGATCTCTAGTGGTAGCTCCAAGTCGTAGGTTGTTTGGATTGTTGACTTCAACTTGCCGAGGGATTGTTTCTTCTCCAGCAATAGCAGCGCCTATGGATCTTGCGGAGGTAGTTCTCTTCCTTCTTGGTGCCATTGGTTTTCAATAACAAATCTTCTAAGTAGAAATTGATGGTCTAACTTCTGGACCTATTTGATCTAAAGTAGAGAGCTAGAACCAAGCCAAGATTTAGATTTCTTAGTGAAAGCACCAAAATATTAGCCTAAAAATGGATCAAGATCCTGAATTGAGTGTGAAAGCATTAGCCATGTTTATCCAAGCAAATAAAATAGAAAAATATATATTAAAAGAGCAGTAATAGTAAAGAGACAAGAGAACTGTATGGTGGTTCTGTAGTTAATGAAGCGTACGTCCATTTTATAACTAATTATAAATTCATTAGCCGTTTATGTATTTTCTGTTTTACAAACTGATAATTAGTTAAAAACTTCATTAACTATTACGAGCCCGGTACTTACTTACAGATCTAACAACAAGTCATAGGTTCAACATTACATTATGAATTCACTAGTACGATGTAAATTGGATTCATTGTTGTAAACCTAGTGGCTAGTTATGACCTCAGTATCTAGAAGTGAACTTGATAATTAACAATAAATTTTGAATCATTTACGAAGGTGCTAAGCATCTACTAACTAGACATCTTATATATAATCGATACATAACAACAAATATTTTCGGTGAGGTATCAAGTAGTTATTAATTTGATAACCTTTTATGGTTTTGACATTTTATTATGAATTAGAAGGTTTTCAATTTATCAAGTATTTATAGGTTAGACACCCAATTGTTCATTTTTGCATCTTTATTTAGGAATTCCGCCTTCCTTTAACATTTTCTTAAGTATTTCCAACTTCTTATCAAATATATAATACTTCCCCAATCTTGTATAATATCATCTAGTAGATAAATAGATAGTAAAGAAGATGATAAAGGTTCCAAACATTCTCCAACAGTATAAAAAGGAGATTATAGGCTTGTCCCATCTCTTATAACAATCCAGGATGAAGTCAATACCATCCTGCAACAATTTGGGATTATTGATGTAGAGGGCAAAGTTGCGGGACCATCTGGCATGACACATAATCCTTCGTACAGTTTCTTTGCTTTTACGCCGATTCACATTTGGCATTCTAGCTATCTACCTCTTTTAAACTTCTTTATCCAATACATAGATCACCTAGGCATTGCCCCAATATAATTGCTACCCAATTCCTACACTTATCTAAGTTGTCTCAAGATCTTGACTAGAGAAGTTGAACTTCCTTCTCTCGATGTTGATACCCTTTGCTCAATAGTAATCCCCGTCAAACTGGCGAATTAGCCAGTGGGTACTATGTATTGTCTTCTCCCTTAGAAAAGTTTGATCTCCAATTTGATCGGCGGATCCAAAGAATGGGAGAACCAATTTTTCTATGTTAAGGGCCACACTTCTAAAATTAGAGGGTCCTTCTTTGCTTGTAGTAAATCTTGTCACCTTTTCTTTTATTACTTATACTACATTTTATTATTATACTATACAATTATCCCTTTTTTAGAATTTTCTTCCATGGGAAAAAATGCTTCTATTGTTAAAGCAATTGGTACTTTGAGTTTTGTGTCTCAAATTATGAGAGACAAACATAGGATCCTAATTGAGGTCAATCTTGGAAAATACTCCTTGATCTTGGAAAACCAAAAGGTGCTTGGGGAACCCATATGGCAAAGAAAGATTCTCACGAGAGACAACCCCTTGTTGCTGTTAAACAAGATTATTTTTCTAAATCTTCCCTATTTATAGCGACTCTTTGGGTAAGCTTTTATTATGATTGCCAACAATGCCTTCTACATCCTTATCTTATGATTTTTTTCTCTAATTTAGGTTCTACTCATGTGGTTGCAGCCACTAAATCCAAAAAGGATAAGACACGCATTTCTACATCAATTGACTTACTACTGACCCCATCGAGCACTCCATTACTAAAGCGCTTGAAAATATTGACACTGAGAATCATAAAAGAAAAACATGCTCCGACGATTTATCTGGAGACTTGCACTTTACCAAACAAGTGGCATCACCTTGGAGAAGGTCAAATTCTCATTGTTATCGAAGAAGAACCAAACATAGACGTGGCTGTAGTTAATCAAGTTTCTAGTTTTGCTAAGTAAAGCGTGTTAGATAGAAATCCTCAAAGCAAAGCAGATGCTATTCACACCCTAAATCCTTATATTAATATTTCAATTCCTTCACCCGTAGATGTTATACTATGTTTGTATCAGGATCTAGGCATTATGATGACCGCCATATACTACCCAACCATCAATGATCTAAAAGAGTGCTGTAAACGTGCCAGGCAGATATGTGACGATCATCAATTGTTGAAATTTAAACAAGAGAAACCTATTTCATATCTCACAGTGAATGGATGAAATATAATACATAAAATATACAACATAATATAGTGAGCCATAACAAATGAAAGTTACATCTCCACTAAATCATAAGTTATGGATACAAATGTCATATGAACTGCATACAATACTTCTCACTACAATCCTCTTATACTTGTTTAACAATTAGTTTTCTATCGGTTTAGAAAATAGTCAAAACTTTCGAATGAAAATTACCGTAAGTGCACTCGTACAATTTTTGTATGTGGCGAGTATGGGTCGATCCGTAGGGAATAGTTTTTGATTTTAAAATTTTAAATTCAATCAGATTAGACCAAAATGAGAGGAAATTGTTAACTACAAAAACGAAGCCATAGCTAGAACTGAAACGTGATTTAAAAACTATTAGACTAGAGAATAATTTAGAGGCGAATCCACTCTTATTTTTTTTTGTAAATCAACAAACAAATAATATATGACCTCTAGCTTTGATATTAAGTGAAATAATTGTTGTATTTACCGTAAGTATGGTTTTTTTATGTTATTTGTAGCGACCCGCTATTTTGGACTATTCGCATCCGCACATGTCGGACTTGAATAATTCAAAATACCAAATTGTTAATTTAAATTTGACAAAACTCAGATATACAGTAAATAAATAATTACAGAATCACAGACACAGAGTAATAATATACAGCGGAAGTAAAAGAGATAGTAGTTCATGAAGCTACTATATGATATATAAGATACATCAGAGTTAAATAAGTTACAATAGAAGTCGAATACAACAGTCAAATATAAGAATCAGAATACATCACTGGAATCATCGAATATCTGAAAGCTGGATAGATAGTTGGATCTTCAAGCAGAGCTCCAACTCCAAAGGTGAGTCCCAAAAGCTGAACCACTCAGTCTGACCCGAGCGTAAAGCAAAACACAAAACACTCGAGTCAGGATTAATATTCTCATATCAATAAATCCAACTCAAGTAAAATAGCAATCGAAATACATGTAACTCAAAGGATGCTGGAATAACCATCCTTTAAGGATCCGTTAAACTATCTACTATGTAGTAGTATACGCTAAATAGATAATGCCTATCAGTAATATAAATATCAAAATAGTGTTAAGGCGTTACCATTATCCCCCTTAACACATTTTAAATAAATGTCATAGTCTATACAGCACTGTAAACTCCACCGTAAACTAGTGGGATATCAGGGAGTACTCCATAGGTATAACACAAAACAAATTCGTAGTGGTCGTGTATATAGGGATACAAGTATGACAAGGCACATGAGGCAATACCCAAGGTAGTGAAACTAACGTTCGCCTGATCCGGACTGGTGAGAACGCATCGCCGCAGCGATCGCAACACCGCGAAACAACACTCCTGAAATTCCGAGGTTGCACCAATCAATCACAAGTAATGAGTAGTAGTTACGAAGAAGTTTGTTCGCTCGAGGTGGCTAAACCCATTTGGCCCGGCACGGCTCCTAATTTTAGTCATTTCCAATTTGACACAAGTGTCAAGGCTATCCATTATCGTTCTCTTTCTTCAGTCATCACGTACATCATTCCAACCATTTCATTCTGGATCATCACTCCGCATATAGTTATTAAAGTGGTTTTCGGTTTAGATAGAGAGTATATCCATAACGGATTCCGGTCTCTTTAATAACTTTCGTAATTATCACACCGATTGGTCGTTTAGTAAATTTCAAATCAAATCAAATTCAATCTCAATTAGAGTTTAAAAATCAACATTTCATTTGTCTTTCACTATCAATTTCCAAAATTTACGTTTCAAAACTTCCAAATTACCATTTCAAAGTCTTACAATTCAATTTCAATTTTTGTTTAAAACAATTCAAATATTGGTTCAAGTTCGTATATAAGTTTCATTCCGAAATCATTTGATTTAATTTAATTTAACATTCAAATCAATTTATACTCATTTATCGATTTCATTTAATATTCGTTAAGTTTATTTATCATTCAAACAGTTTCCATTTAATTTCCAATTTATTAAATCAATTACTTAAGTTCAATTTCATTATATCAACTTACAAATTTAATTAAATTAGATTCGTCAAATCCAATTCTTAAATTCCAAGTCTTACATTAATTTCAATAAATCGCAATTTATTTCTTGTTAAAGAAATTCAACTTCAATTATTTATTTGCTTAGTTTCAAATTTCAAAACTCAAACAATAAAGGACTGAATTTCACATATTCAATAAGTTCAATTCCACTTATTAACTTACTTAAATAATTTCCAAAACTTAATTGATACCAATTTCATTTATTAACGAAGTTCAAATTCACTTAATCAAAAATTCAATTTCTCTTATCGAAGACTTCAAAAATTTTATTCAATTATCAAATAATTCAATTTTATTCAATTATTAAATAATTTCAATCTTAATTATTAATAATTTCAAAATTAAGAATTACAAATTTGATTATCAATTCAAACTTAATTATTAAATCATTTCCACTTAATTATGAATTCAACTTAATAATTTCAAACTTAATTATGATTTCAAACTTAATTATAATTTCAAATTTAATTATTAAATGATTTCAAATTTAATAATTTCAAAACTCAATTATTACTAATTCCAAATTATTTATTAATAATTCCAAATTTAATTATTAAATAATTAAATTCAAACAACGTTCTTTCGTCAATTACTACGTTGAAATTTGTTTCAGATTTCAATCTTTACAATTTCCTTTCATAAAAATTCAAATTCTAACTTCATTTCAAAACTTATTCTTTGCTCGAAACAAATCATTATTTTAGTTATATCAAATTATTAACCAATCGGATTTTATTTAATTCTCTATCCTAGGTCAAATTCATTTGGGTATATATCATTTCAACCCGATTCCAATTCAATTCAACAATCAAAGCATAACAAAGGGAACTTGCAGTGTGATAATTGGGATGGTGTCAAAGTAAATAAACAAGCAATAACAACAATCCATAACAATCCAATAATTCATTCAAATAATCCCGAAATAATCGTATTAATTCGCATTATTGTTTGTGCGAGTTAATAATATTATTTCTAGAATCTACACTATCGTTTCATGTAGATTAAAGATTATTACATTATGGTTTTTCCACTTGTCATTCAATTTCAATTACAAATCTAATACTATAACAAATTAATCCAATATACGTTCAAAGCTTCAAAGTGTAATTTATCAAATTTTACGTGTCAATTAACTTAACAATTAAAAGGGTCATATTATTCAAGTTAACTAATCACATTCAACACATATGTCGATTCACATTTTTAAACTATCCTACGCCAAATTTAATTGCATAATATTTATCACTTATACATTATAATTTAACATCCAATAAACAACAATCAATCAATCAATTATCATCCAAACTGTATTATCATCGCATAAATAATTAACAGATGATGGTGTCAGATGTCACAAGTGAACTGATACATAAATAGCAGTGCATTAAATAACAATAGCATATTTCAATTGCCGTCTCAATTGAAATCAAATTTAATAAATAAAAGAATATTAATCGTGAGTGATTACTCACCTTTCGAGGCTAGAGAGATGAATAGACAACGAAGTTGAGCCACGGATCGTAAGCACGATTTTCGGAATAACTAGATTGGCATGAATCGACTAGCAAAGCTGTTAAATATGAATCGTCGAAATCAAATCAGAAGAGGAGCGATGAAAGTAAATGGTATCAGTGAACATATATACATAACTATATTCCAAAATTAAACACATAAAATATATAATAAAAAAATCAATTCTAAACATATATTTTCAAATCGATATTTAATTTAACACAGATAAAATTCCATAGATATGCATTTCTAACGCCATCTTACAATTAAATCACATATATTTTTAAATTCAGCATATTATCATTTATTTATTATTATTATTATTATTTTATTAACAGCAATATCCAAAATCATCTTTCTTAAATACAACATTTAAAAGAAATCAAATCAAAACATTCAACATAGCAATAATTACAAAACATGTCCTGCGTCAAAGTTTAACAATATACTTCTATGTGCTACCGAGATCGAAATGGTCTGAAATTTGGAATGAATAAAGATCAAAACTTGTATTTCAAACTGCAAAAGAATCACTTGATTTGGACAAGAGACGAGAACAGTTACGATGTCACGAACATAGACTCAGGCCATGTTGCGACTGTCAAATGTTCAGGTCTGAAAACCCTTCTGGGTCTGACTTTCAGGTAAGAAACAGAGGACTGAAACACCTTGTATGAAGCTAAAATTTCATATACAGAAAGTAGAAAACTTTATCTTTTAAACAAAAAGGGAGTCACTGTATTCCGACGTAAGACGGAAGAGATACGATGCGGAAAACATGAACTCAGGTCGTGTTTGCAGCAGTGTAAACTAATTTCAAGTACAAAAGAACAGCTGCCTGGGTCAAACTTCTAGATCCTCGACCACTGAACAAACGATGTCGGATTTCGCTGAAATTTGACATGCATAAACTAGGTAACTTCGACTCTTTTTTAAAAATAGAATCAATCCATTTCGATAAAACATGATGGAGATATGATATCGTGAACATGTAGTCCAACTGCTGTTCAGAAAAAATAATAAACATGCAAACAAGTGCAAAATCAGTTTGGTTGCAACTTTCAGGTATAAACAAATCTATATACACTCGATTTAAACATATCAAAAATACAACATCTTATAAATAAACCCTTTCATAAATTCTATATTACAGCTCAATGGAATATATATAAACTATATAATTGATTTATAACTTAAACTCATATATAAACTGCAAGGTATCTGTACTTATAGAATATTTGTAAAACACGATTTAAACTCACTTTATGAATACTAATATATGTTCCTAACAGATCCCACCAAAATCATATGAAAACTTGTATAGCTATATATACGTTAATTTCTATCATATGTTATCAACAGCTAACATATATACAACTTCTAGGAACCTTTTTATATATAACAAATCTTATTATTTAAATTTATTTTATATATTTAAAAATCTGTAAACACAAAAATATATAAATACAGTAGCATTATGTAATATATTCAACATAGAAAGCAAACTTATATGACTTCATAAATATGCAAACTTACGGCAAAAGTAGAAAGAGTCAAGCAAGGATTTGAAAGGCGGAGTTCAGGCTGGCCGATGGGAAGAGCTTTGGTTTGGCAATGAAAGTTACGACATTCGGAAGAGAGAAGGCACGGCAGTGGAGGGGATGCAAGGCTAGGTCGGCTGTGGGATTGCTTTGGCGGAGGCTGCTTTATGCGTAGGTTGTGGTCACGGCTAGTGAGGCGGTTTTCATGGTATGTCGGAGTGATGGGCTGTAGTGGTGATGTTGCCGGGCGTGGGTGGTTGTTCGGCCATGCGAACGACTTGTGGCGGGTGAGGTTCGAGGAGAATGGTGGTCGGTCAGAAGCTCAGGCGGTGATGAGCTGACGTGGGTATGTATGTGATTGAGGTTTGGGTTGCGTCAAATTTTGGAGTAGTGGCCACGCGGGTTGGCGGAGGAAACTGGAACTTGGCGCGGAGGTAGGAGATGCGGTGACAGGCGGTTACGGCCATTCACATATATTTTATTTACAGAAGTATGAAAAGGATTGGGAGGAAGAAGAGAAAGATGAGGGAGGAGCTAAGTTTGAAAGGAGAAATGGACGGTTCCAAAGCACTTCAACATAATATTCATGTAATACACTGAATATTGTAACGCATGCATAAAAAAAAGAGACCCGGTAATAAAGTTTAACGTTGGGAACAAGTCACAATCATTAACTTTTGGGAAATTTGAAAAGTAGTGACCAGCCGCTTGGAAAAATTTAATGTCCGCTGAATACCAAAAGCTCCAGAATGCGTACCGATACGGCTATTCGCTTTGCGATTTTTTTTGTCTCATAATGGACATCGAAATTGATAATCGAATATACCATAGAGATCATTATGATGATATGATCAAAACGGCATACAGATATTAGCGGTACGGATGAATTATAAAAATTTGAATTTTTTACTAACGGAAAATGCGTGAAAAACACAGAAAAATAAGATCGACGGAGCTAAAAAAGTCCGAATTTGGAAAAACGACAAACTGACAACTTGCTCAAAATATGGTTTAGAATTTTTCCATGTAAAAATATTTTGGTTTTGAAAATGTTTTATTTTCATCGCTTCTACCTCACTAAATTGAAGTAAATTTACGCACGAAATAAACTTTCATATTTTCGGACGAAAATTTACCGGTTGCTATGTTTAACTAGATGAATTTCAAATATCAAATTTATATTGCATAATTTTATCGTTTAAAATTCCACAAAATTTCAATAAAATGCGTTACGAAAACCGGTTAAATTTACGGGTCGTTACATTATTAATTAATATAACTCAAACAATCAAACTATAATACAACAAATAAACCACTTTCCAATTCTCATGAAAATGAAGCCGAAGAAAAAGCTATTTTAAGAATGATCTAATTACTATTGTAACTAGTAATATAGATCATCAAATTTCATTTTTACTTTTATTTCAAAATCAAAAATTAATTAGCAAATGATGATGTAAATTGTGTTTATGTTGAATAAGAATAGCTCATTTGCATAAGCAATATAAGCTATCAAACCCACTTGTATAAACTTACATCAAAATTCACTTTCATGAAGCATAAGCTAAAGAGATTATAAATCATAAAAATGTTGAAATTACATAATATTCGAGAGCTTCATTACCCCTAGATTGAAGGGGTTTAGCTATGCATTTGTGTTATTATATCAACACATGTGATTTTCGACATTAAAAGCGAAAGAAATAGAAACTAAACAAAGGAGGAATTGAGATTAACTATTAAGCCACTTGCATAAAAGAAACAAAACAAAACTATACTACTTGCATGAATATAAACCTAATCTACCAATAAAGGAAAGAAGAGAGCGTAGAAGTAAAAAAATGAAGATAAAAGTAAATAAACACAAGTAGAAAGGAGAAGAGAAAGAGAATAGGAAGCCATTTTTATTTCATGAAACATAGGGTTTACAACTTTCATTTTTAATTTCCTAACTAATGTAAAAGAGTAGAAGATATTTAAATGTACATAAGAGGGCTAATACATGCATAAATCCCTAATTCAATATTTAGGGAGCTTCCCAAATGTCCATTAGGATGTATGACCATCAAGTAACCATTAGCCACTAATTAATTTCTCATTAAATATGCATGATGCTTTAATCTCCACTTAATTGTCCATTAGCTTCTAATTGTAGATTTAGACATGTGGGTGGGGTCCTTCATGATCTATTATTTTCTTCTTCTTTCCTTTGTATTCATTTGTGCATGCATATATCTTCATGAATCTCTCTTTCATATGCATCAAAATTTCCTTAAAAAATCATAAAAATATGTCCAAGTAAAAAATCTCAAATTGATACATGCACAAAAATGACCATTTTACCCCTAGACGAAGATGAATATATGACGATTTGAAAAAAAATTGAATTTTGGTTTTAAACATGTTAAAATTTTCGAATATGATATTTATTTAAACAAAAATAGATAAAATATGGATGTAAATATATGCATATTTACGTGCAAATCAAATACCCTCACACTTATCTTTTTATTTGTCCTCGAATAAAGGAAAACTAAGATAAATCTGTTTTCGTAGAGAGCACGATTGCATTGAGCGTATGCAATAAACCGTTAAACCTCTGGTGTCCATAGTAGGATGAGTGTTGTCTCATGAGGGTTTTAAGCGGATATTACCCATAAATTCCAAATGCAAAGTGAAAATATTTACAAATGAAGGATTTACTTTCAAATCGACACAAAATAAGTTAAATATAAGTTTTGATCATTAACTTCAAAATTTAAGTCATTTACTCTTCAAAATTTCCAATAAAAATAAAGTTGTCGAAACAGATATACTACAGTTTAGCTAGTTGTTTCGCTTGATAACACAACGTAATTCTGAAATGGATCCTCAGTTGATTATCAAAGTTTGTCAAAGTGATATTCTCATTTCTTTTCAATAACAAGTTAAATCAAACAAGTAAAATTAGTGCTTAGATTTCAATTGCTTACTCTCTCTATTTTTTTGAAAATTTAATTGATATTTACAATGTTTACATATGTCTAACTCAGATAAACTAAGGCCAAACATATTACCCATGCACCGCCTTTCGGACTAATGTGAGGGAATACAGAGCGTGGCGAGTGAATACATAAGTGTGAACACTTGTCGACTGCAGGCATTAATAAAAAGAATTTTTATACACATACACCTAACTCAGATAAACTGAGGCCAGATATACCGATCGTGCACTGCCTTTCGGGCTTACATGAGAAGGGTACAGAGCATGGCGAGTGAACACACGAGTCTAAACACACGACTCTAGGTGTTAAAAATATATATAGATATATACAAATGATTTTTTTTGTTTTATTTTATGAAAGAGAGTTCTGCAAAATCATCTTAGCACCATTTAACTTAAATGATAAAAATGTTATATCCTTTACTTTAAATTTACCACTTTTTTAAACAAAGATTTTCAATTATAACATACTTCATAATTAAAAATATGAACCTTCCTATATACTAGTTAAACCATTGTTATTTGTAATTAAACTTCATTTTTATTTTTGGTAAGGCAAATAAATTTTCAAAAATTTCAATTTATTAACCAAAACGTATACTTATCCCATGTTGGTTCTTTAAAAATAAATCAAAATGCTAAATGAAAATGTTTTTGAGATTTAGAAATTTTGAAACTTTTTAGTTAAAAGAAAATGAAAATTCAAAAATGCCATGAAAAACTAAAAAAAATTTGAAAATGAGACTCCCCTTCACACTTAATTTTGACTGTTTCCCCATAGTCAATGCATGATATAATGAGTGTAACAGGGAAAATATGTACATATTTACAAAAGAGGGCTAACATTCTTACTAGATGTAGCTTGGCTCTTGAAGAATCATGACGTCCTCCTCTTGGTTACTTGGCAATTCCAAGGAAGGTTTCAAATGATGACCCTTGACTTTGAAAATCGATCCATCCCTGGGTTTTCTATTTCTACGGCACCATGTGGAAAAACAGTTCGTGCCACAAATGTTCCGGTCCATCTTGATTTAAGTTTCCCATGGAATAAATGAAGTCTTGAGTCATATAAAAGAAATTTCTGGTTAGGAGAAAACGTTTTCCTTAGGATTGACTTATCATGAAAAACTTTTATTCTTTCTTTGTAAATCTTCTCGTTTTCATACGCGTCGTTCCTAAGTTCTTCTAGTTCGTTGAGTTGTATTTTTCGGTTTTCGTCAGCTTTCTCAAGATCAAAGTTTAAGTTCTCTATTGCCAACAATGCTTTGTGTTCGATTTCAACGGGTAAATGGCAAGCTTTACCGTAAACTAAACGAAATGGAGATGTCCCAAGGTTAGTTTAAAAGCAGCATGGTAAGCCCAAAGCGCGTCGGTCAATTTCTAAGACCAATCTTTTCGATTTTTATTGACAGTTTTCTCCAAGATTTGTTTTATTTAACGATTCAAAACATCGACTTGCCCACAAGTCTGAGGATGTTACAGATATAGGTTATTGAGTATTTCTTTATTAATGTTTCAAAGATCGATTGCGAAAATGGGTTCTGTTATCACTTATTATTGTGCGAGGTGTGCCGAACCTTGGAAAGATATTTTCTTTGAGAATTTTCACAACAATTCTATGGTCGTTGGATTTGCATGGAACGACTTCGACCCATTTTGAGACGTAATCAACAGTGAGAAGGATATACAAGTTTCCAAAAGAATTGGGAAAAGGTCCCATAAAGGCGATACCCTGAACATCAAAGATTTCGATCGTAAGAATGGGGTTTGAAAGCATCATATCTTGTCAAGAAATTCGTCCACGCATTTGACATCGATCGCAGGTTTTAAAAAATTCAAACGTGTCTTTGAAAAGAGAAGGCCAATAGAAACCTCACTGAAGCACTTTTTCCATAGTTTTTCGAGGACCGAAATGTCCACCACATGCTTGACTGTGGCAAAAGTAAAGAACACTCCTGATCTCATTATTTGGAATGCAATGTCAGATGATTTGGTCGGGGCAATATTTGAACAAGTATGGATCGTCCCAATAGAAATATTTCATTTGGGACATGAATTGGTATTTGTCCTGTTTGGACCAGGATGTGGGAGTTTCTTTAGTGAATAAGTAATTCACTATATCAGCCTAACATGGATCGATAGAAATCGTAAGAAGTTGTTCGTCGGGGAAGCTTTCGTTGATTGGCAAAGAAGATGGTGTGTTCGAAAGACAAGACAAGTGATCAGTTATAACATGATCGGATCCTTTTTTGTTTTTGATTGTAAGGTCAAATTCTTGAAGTAAAAGGAACCAATGAATCAAATAGGATTTAGCATCCTTTTTAGCGAAGAGGTATCGAAGTGCAGATCGGTCCGTGTACACAGTAACGTGTGAACCTATCAAGTGAGGTTGAAACTTTTCGAGTGCAAAAACGACAACTAGAAGCTCTTTTTCGGTTGTTGTGTAGTTGAGTTGAGCGTCATTCAGAGTCATGCTAGTGTAGTAGATAACATGAAGGATCATATTGATGCGTCGTCCTAAGACAGCACAAACCATAAAGTTAAAAGCGTCGCACATTATTTCAAATGGGAGATCCCAATTGGGTGCGCTAATGATTCGAGCAGAAATTAGTTCGTTTTTGTGACGATCAAAAGAAGAGATACAATCAGAGTTGAAATTGAATGGAATGTATTTTTCGAGAAGAGTGGTCAAAGGACGAGCGATTTTGCTAAAGTCTTTCACAAAGCATCGGTAAAAGCTAGCATGTCCTAGAAATGATCGAATGTCCTTAATAGATTTGGGACTGGGTTGGTTTGCAATTACATTGCCTTTCGCTTTGTCTACCTCAATGCCTTTATTTGAGACGATATGTCCAAGGACTATGCCTTGTTTGACCATAAATTGGCATTTTTCTCAATTCAAAGTCAAATGTTTTTCCTTACATCGATTTAGAACCAACTCAATATGATGTGCACTGTAACATCCCTGTATTTTGTGATTATTTTAATTGTATATTTTATTTACTTTAAATTGGATTTCCTGATTTAAAACTTTGTTTTATTTATCAAAATGAATAATTTTGTTATTTTAAAATAAATTTTGATTTTTACGTGAATTATAATTTCAAACATGAATAAATAGATATTTTCTAGAAAAGTGGATTTTTGATCAATCTGGTCAAACTTTGACTTTTAAATTTAAAATTTAAATTTTTGAATTTTATCTTTTATTATGAAAATAGATTAAATTTTACGTATACTGCTTTTCATCTCATTGAAATCTGATTAATATTGTGAAAGTTATGCTATTTACAATATTGTGTGTAAATTGATTTATTTAACAATATTGTTTATTTTAATTTATATAAATAATATGTTTATTTGACATATCTTGTTCTAATTTGTGTATATATGTGTAATATGTTATTTTTTATATATATTTTATTTTTAAAATAGTTTTAAAGTGTAGTTGTTATTTTTCCAAAACTAGTTATATTTTGTTTTCAATTTTCAATACTAGTTTATATATAATTAACTATTTTCTTATTTTTTTCTATATTTTTATAAAATTTATTTATTCATTTCAATTTCACTACATTTTGTATTCATTTTTATTTTATTTACCTAGATTTTATTTTGATTTATTTGCATAAAGATAAGGAAATTTCAGAAGTCTAATGCCTTTTAACCTTTGACCTTCCAGCTTCACATCTCTTCACAAATTGGGCTGTCCTCTCCCTATCTTCCAGCCGTGAGTTTTTCTATACAATTCATGTGAGAAAACACTTTATCACTTCATATTTCACGTCACTTTCAGATCTGAAGAGAAAACCCTTGGTAATGTCTTCTTTTTCCCACTTTTTCTTCTCCTTTCATTGAATTTTCCTTTGAAATTGCCTTGCCTCTTCATGCTTTAGCCTGGCCATACTTCTCCACCACCTCCTCTGGCCAACTCCACCACCATCCACAGCCACATCACCCTCCTCTCCCTCTGACTTGACCAGGCCGTGAGCCCCTTTAAGCTATCATCACCAAATGTTGCAAAATTCCCTTTAATATGCCATAGCCGAATCCCTTAATCACCTACCCTTCATTTTTCACCTAAACCACCTCCTTTGCGGCCACCACCTGATCCTCCACCACCTCGGTCCGCCACTCCAGATCCCACCTGACCTGTAGCATGAATGGTCGAGCCCACATCAGTCAAGGACGAACCCAATGTGCGAACCAAAATCACTTATTGGCCTTAATCATTTTGTATACCTATGTCGTAACTTACACCACTCCAACTCCTTACTAGCCATGCCATTATGGACCTATACCTGACCCTATGCACCACTTTGGCCGAGCACACATGACCCTAGGCCAGCACATGAAGGTTGAGACAGTGGTCAAAGCAAATTTGTTCATTGTTGCTTTTATTTTAAAATGTTTCAATTTGTATTCTATGTTGAAATCATAAGTATATTTAGTTTGAAATCGTACTTATACTTGTCTTGTTTTATGGGTTGTGTACAAGATCTAGCTTGGTTCTCTTCCCACTCAAGTCAAAAGTCGTGTTATCATGCTTTCGGGATTCGTTTATGTGCTTTTTTCTTGCTATCTCCAGCTTAAGCAAGTGAGTATTTCACACAAGGCATTCTGTACTTATATAATTAGTAAACTGATAACATGTGAATCTGTAGACTATATTATCATACTATACTTGCCTGTGATATGTATCATTCGGTGTTCACCCTATTTATACACTTGTCATATCATCTATTACTGCTATATGATGTTATATGTTATTTATATCTGTTTATCACACTGCAAGTTCCCTATAGAATAGAATCACTATGGGTTGAAATGATACATACCCGAACAGACTTTAGAATAGGGAAAAATCGTTATGGTCTAAAATGATAGGCCTGAGCGATTTTTATTTACTTTTCATTTACTTGATATTGCGGGTTTGAAATGATAGAACCCGAATTTTTCTTTTTAAATTGCAGATTGAAATGATATATATCCATATCACTTGACCTAGACTAGAAAATTATATATAGACCCGGGGTTAAAATATATTTTTCAAATTTTTTTAAAGTATTTTAAAAATGTAAATATTATGATATTTTGATTTAAATTTAATTAAAAATGTTTTTTCCAAAATATTAGTGATTTTCTACAAATTTGTAAGTGAACTAAACAAATGGTAAAGTAGAATTTGAAATATAAGTAAATTTTGGAATTTATGATTTTGTTTATAAATGGAATTTAAGTTAAGTGAGAAAATATGATAATTTTATTTAAATTGAATTAAAAATGATTTTTATAAAGTTTTAATGATTTTTGTACAAATTAAAATGTGAAATAAATAAATGTTTAAGTTGAAATTTAAATATAACTTAAATTTGAAATTTGAATTTTTTTTGGTTAAAAGTGAATTTTAAATTTAATAAATAAAATGAAAATAAGTTATGATTTTATAATGGGAATTTTAAACTTAAGTGTTAAGTTAAATTTTAACTATAAAGAATTGAAATTGATATGCCTGAATCTAATAAGTAAAATATTACTAAAATTTGATTTTTGTATGAAAATTTCACTTTATAAAATCATAAATTAAAAGGTACTTAAATGATCAATTTTTAAAGTGAGAAAATGTGACTTTATAAGTTAAAAATGGTTTAAATTAAAGTTTAATTATTTATGAAATTGTAAATTAAATAACAACACTTCAGAAATGCTATCGTTTTTGAAGTTAACGTGAAATTTGAAGTAAATGATATTACAACACTTTGTAAGTGCCGTGGTTTATACAAATGAACTATGGCTAAATTTTAACTAAGTGATATTACAACACTTGGTAAGCGCTGTGGTAGCAGAAAGATAACTAAAATATGAAACTAAATAAATGGCTACGAGCACTTGATAAGTGCTGCGGTAGGCTGAAATGAACCGTTTTCAAATGAATTGAACTATTACAACAGTTTTATTTATATGCTGTCTTTTCCGAATAAAATGTTTTAAGTGAACTAAACTATTACTGTAGTTTTGTTTAAATACCGTCTTTGTTGAATTTAACCATTTCAAACATAACTTTTAGCAGTTTTTCTAAATGTTGTGAAAGGCTTTAATTTTCAATGATTAAGGTTGTTAACTAAATAAATGAGCTCAGAATTGTCTAAAATTTTGGGAATTCAATACTTGATTTGTAAATATAATAATTTCACTTTTAAATGGTTTAAATGAATTGTATTGATTTAAATATAAAATAGTTGAAAGGTGATTTGAAATGATAATAAATGAATGATATCTTTGAATTAAAAGGGTATTTAAATTTGAATATTTGGATTTGAATTCAAATAATGATTTGATATGAAGTTTGAAAGGATATGATATTTTGATATATTGAAATGGTTTGGAAATGATTTGATCTCTATTTTGATAAAGATTTTAATCTAAAAATGATACTTTATTTTGAAGTATAAACCATGATTTTTAAATTATAACCACGGGTTATAATAACGATTGGTTGTTAAAGAGACCGGGATCGGATATGGACATACTCTCTGTCGATACCAAAAACCACTTTAATAACTGTGTACGCGGTGGAGATTCCAGAACGAAGTAGGATGGTGGCGACGATCCTCTTGAGGTATGAGCGTAGACCCGACTCCCGTGAGTTGGCGTAAGGTGGCTAAACAGGAGCGATCGACGGGCTAAGTGAGGTAGCTCGTCCGATCGGACACATTCCTTCGATGCTATACTCTTATCTGTGGTTGATTTGATGGCCATCCTTCGATTTTGGTTTGGGAGTGTGTTCCGAGGTGGGCGGTATTGGTTGCTATGCGTTACCACCAGCCTGAAAGCATAATTGGTATATCTACCTTGGCATTGCCTCATGTGCCGTGTCACCTACCATATCGAGCCTTACTATGAGTTTGGTTTTCTCCCGTAGCCCATGGAGTATTTAAGGTATTCTCCCGATCTGGAGATATGTTGATACTGGATAGACTACTGGGACTATTATGTGTTGGGGGCTTTATGGGTAACCCTTCGACGCTATTTTAAAGTAAGTTTATTTTACTGTAGACATTATTATAATAGCGCAATATTACTACATAGTAAATAGTTTAACGGATCCTTAAGGGATGGACGGTCCTAAGCATCCTTTAAGTTACCTGTATTTATTACAGTTCACTTGAGTTGATTTACATTATATAAGTATGCATGTCCTGACTCGAGTGTTTTGTGTTTTCTTTACGCTCGGGTCAGCCTTTGTATTCACGGCTTAGCTTTGGATTTCTCTTTCTGGAGCTAGGAATCGCTGGAGATTCTACCTATCTAGTTATTTATCTTTTTCAGTTTTAGTTGTTCTGTTTCAGCTCTTGTATTAGTGAACTTCTATGTATTTGGTATTTCTATTTTATTTGTTTTCAGACTGATATTATGTATTTGTTTGAGAGTTTATTATAGTAGCTTCATGAACTACTATGGTATTTTAATTTCCGCAGTGAGTTATTCTGATATATCTGTGTCTGTGATTCTGTGATTGCATTTCATTTGCCCCAAATTTTATTACAATATGGTATTTTGAGCAATTCAAGTCCGACATGTGCGGATGCGAATGGCTGAAAATATCGGGTTGTTACATTTGGTATCAAGACTTTAGTTTTACGCAAACCTTAGATTGTGGAGCAAAAACTCATTAGAGATAGGGTAGAAATACCCTAGAATGAGTGAAATCAATCTCAGAATCACTTTCTTGTGAGAGAACGTATTTTCAAAGTATAAACGATTTTCAAAGATTATTTTGATATAAATTTTTCATGTTTTAAAGGGATTTTTCAAATGTTTTCTAAACTTCCTTCCTTTCATATCTACCTTGTTAGTATTTTCTTCTTTAAGATATTCATCCAAGTGAATTTTATCTTATCTTATCTTTGTCTCCTCCATATCTTGTCCTAAATTCATTCTTAATTTTGTTTAGGATGAATCGAGGAAATGCCAGAGGTAGGGTTGTGCCCAGCTTCTCAACCTGTTGCACCTATTAAGTTCACTGTTCTCTATAAAGAATTCTCTCAACTTGGTTGTACCAAGTTTTCCGGTTCAGAGAGCATTATTGAAGTTCAACAATGGTTATGTAGTTTAGGGAGGATATTTACTGTCTTGGGATGTTTGATGTCTAGAAACGTCAGTTAGCAGCTTGGCAGCTGCAAGAGTCTGCCCTAGATTGATGGGAGTCTATTCGACTAACACCGTCGAGGCTGATATTTCTTAGGGAGCAGTTTAGTTACCTTCTCGTGTTTCATTGAATTCTGTTTCTATGTCTCTTTCGTACTTTTCTTTGCTTATATATCATATTTTTCAAGGATGCTTTCGTTGCTAAGTGGATTCCCGAAGAAGGGAAATCCCAGCGTTATAGGGAGTTTATGGATCTCAAGCAAGGAAGCATGTCTTTTTCTGAGTATGAGCGGAAGTTCAATGAACTTTCTAAGTTCGGTCCTAGCCTGATTGACACTCCTCTCAAGAAGAATGAGAAGTTCATTTTTGGTGCTCGTCCCGAGTATTGTGGTCGTCTCATTTCTCATGTTCATGGCACTTTTTACCCAGTTTATGGATATGGCTATACGTTATGAGAACCCTACTTCTAAGGGTTATGCTGCTGTTGGTGCTGCTTTATCTTAGTCTTCCTCTGCTAACTCTAAGAAGAGAAAGACTAATTTCCAGCAGCAGAAGCAGAATTGGCTCAAGAATGCGGGTTTGGGATCTTCATCATCTTCTCCTTCTCAGAAACAACCTGTTGATCTTTCTTCTATCACCTGCTTCAGATGTGATCAAAAGGACACTATGCCAATAGCTGCCCTACTTTAGCTAGTGCTGCTGTACCTACTCCTTCTCAGTTGGTTAAGCCTTTCGGTATATTTGCTATCAAGTCTGCATCTTCTTCAGCTCCTGTTCCTACTGCTCCTAGTGATGACCAAGGTACTCTTCAGTGCAACCTTTTCTTTATTTTTGTATCATGTTCGTGTTTTATTTGATACTGGAGTTTTCCATGATTTCATTTCTGTTGATTGGTGTGATAAGTTTGAGTATCTCCTTTCTCCTAAGTTTGCTTCTATATCTTCATGTGTTTCAAATCCAATTGGGGCTCTACAAACCTTAATAGGATGAGTAACATGTAGAATTTCTCTATTCTGATCATTGCTTTAGTGGTGATCTTCATTTGACTCCTATAGTCAGATTCTATCCCGATGTATTTGGTGAAGTCACTGCTTTACCTCCTAAGCGGGAAATTGATTTTCGTATTGATCTCATTCCTGGAGCTCTGAGAATGGGTTCTATAAATGATTAGTCATACCTTTTGGTTAGATTAATGCTCCTGTTTTCTTTGTTGATTTGATGAATCTTGTTTTTTGTGCTGTGCTTAATAAATTCTCTAAATACCATTTCTAGGAAGGAAGTTCGGTTCCTTAGACATATTATTTCTATTAATGGAATTTCTATTGATCCAATCATGATCGCTATGATCAATGAAAGTCTTTCTTTCTCTTTTCCTTAGTCATTCAATTATTCTATCTTTTCTGTTGTTCTTATTTCTCCCTATTCTGCTTCAAGATTGGGAAACTTCTAAGACTTCTTTTGAGATTTCGTAGTTTTCTGAGCCTTGCCGGTTATACCGGAGATTCATTGAGAATTTTGCTCAGATTGCTGCACTTCTCACTACTTAGTTTATCTAGGTTATTGTGGATAGACTGACTAAGTCCTCTCATTTCATTCCGGTCAAGTTTACCCATTCTGCTTCTAACTTGCATGAGATCTACATGAGAGATTATTCATCTCCATGGTGTTCTTCTCAATATTGTTGGTGATCGTGATCCTATCTTTTCCTGTCAGTTTGGAAAGATTTTCTAGAATCTTTGGGTACTCATCTGAATCTGAGCACTGCTTACCATCCACAGACCGACGGTCAAACGGGAGGAGTGAATCAGATTTCTCGAAGATCTTCTTCGTGCCAATGTTCTTAATTCTGGAGGATCTTGGGAAGATTATCTTCACTTGGTTAAACTTACCTATAACAATGGTTATCAGGTATAATCTCAATCTTCGTGTCATCCTGTCTTAATCCTATTTCATTCTATCTTTTTCTGTGTTTTCCCGTACCTCGTTCCTTTTCGAGGACGAAAAGTTTTGAGTGGGGGAGAGTGTAACAACCCTGTATTTTGTGATTATTTTAATTTTATATTTTATTTATTTTAAATTAGATTTCCTGATTTAAAACTTTATTTTATTTATCAAAATTAATAATTTTGTTATTTTAAAATAAATTTTGATTTTTACGTGAATTATAATTTCAAACATGAATAAATATAATATTTTCTAGAAAAGTGGATTTTTGGTCAATCTGGTCAAACTTTGACTTTTAAATTTAAAAGTTAAATTTTTGAATTTACTATGAAAATATATTAAATTTTAAGTATACTGCTTTTCGTTTCATTGAAATTTGATTATTATTGTGAAAGTTATGCTATTTACAATATTATGTGTAAATTGATTTATTTAATAATATTGTTTATTTTAATTTATATAAATAATATTTTTGTTTGACATATCTTACTCTAATTTGTGTATATATGTGTAATATGTTATGTTTTGTATATACTTTATTTTTAAAACATTTTTAAAGTGTAGTTGTTATTTTTCCAAAATTAGTTATATTTTGTTTTCAATTTTCAATACTAGTTTGTATATAATTATCTACTTTCTTATATTTTTCTATATTTTTATAAAATTTATTTATTCATTTCATTTTCACCATATTTTTTTATTCATTTTTATTTTATTTACCTTGATTTTATTTTGATTTATTTGCATAAAGAAAAGGAAATTTCGAAAGTCTAATGCCTTTTAACCTTTGACCTTCTACCTTCACATCTCTTCACAAATTGGGTTGTCCTCTCTCTATCTTCCAGACAATATTTTTTTTATGCAATTCACATGAGAAAACACTTTCTCACTTCAATTTTCATGTCAGTTTCAGATCTGAAGAGAAAACCCTTGGTAATGTCTTCTTTTTCCTACTTTTTCTTCTTCTTTCATTGAATTTTCCTTTGAAATTGCCTTGCCTCTTCATGCTTTAGCTCGGCCATACTCCTCCACCACCTCCTCCGACCAACTCCACCACCATCCACAACCACATCACCCTCCTCTCCCTTTGACTTGACCAGGCCGTGAGCCGCCTTGAATCTATCATCACCAGATGTTGCAAAATTCTCTTGAATATGCCATAGCCGAACCCCTAAATCACCTACCCTTCATTTTTCACCTAAACCACCTCCTTAGCCGACACTACCTGATCCTCCACCGCCTCTGGCCGCCACTCCAGACCCCACCTGACCTATATCATGAATGGTCGAGCCCACATCTGTCAAGGCCGAACCCATTGTGTGCAACAAAATCACTTATTGGCCTTAATCACTTTGTATTCCTATGTTGTAACTTACACCACTCCAACTCCTTACTAGCCCTGCCTTTATGGACCTATACCTGACCCTATGCACCACTTTGGCTGAGCATACCTGACCTAGGCTAAGCACATAAAGGTGGAGGCAATGGTCAAAGAAAATTTGTTCATTGTTGCTTTTATTTTAAAATGTTTCAGTTTGTATTCTATGTTGAAATCATGAGTATATTTGGTTTGAAATCATACTTATACTTGTCTGATTTTATGGGTTATGTACAAGATCTAGCTCGGTTCTCTTCCCATTCAAGTCAAAAGTCGTGTTATCATGCTTTCGGGATTCGTTTACGTGTTTTTGTCTTGCTATCTCCAGCCGAAACAAGCGAGTATTTCTCATAAGGCATTATGTACTTATATAATTAGAAAACTGATACCATGTGAATCTGTAGACTATATTATCATATTATACCTGCCTGTGATATGTGTCATATGATGTTCACCCTATTTACACACTTGTCATATCATCTGTTACTACTATATGATGTTATACTGTTATTTATATCTGTTTATCACACTGCAAGTTCCCTGTAGAATAGAATCACTATGGGTTGAAATGATACGTACCCGAACGGACTTTAGAATTGGGAAAAATCGTTATGGGCTGAAATGATAGGCCTGTGCGTTTTTTATTTAATTTTCATTTATTTGGGATTGCGGGTTTGAAATGATAGAACCCGAATTTTTCTTTTTAAATTGCAGATTGAAGTGATTCATATCCGTATCACTTGACCTAGGCTAGAAAATTATATACAGACCCGTGGTTAAAATATAATTTTCAATTTTTTTAAAGTATTTTAAAAATGGAAATATTATATTATTTTGATTTAAATTTAATTAAAAATAATTTTTCTAAAATATTAGTGATTTTTTATAAATTTATAAGTGAAATAAATAAACAAATGGTAAAGTAGAATTTGAAATATAAGTAAATTTTGGAATTTATGATTTTGTTTATAAATGGAATTTAAGTTAAGTGAGAAAATATGATAATTTGATTTAAATTGAATTAAAAATGATTTTTATAAAGTGTTAATGATTTTTGTACAAATTAAAATGTGAAATAAATAAATGTTTTTGTTGAAATTTAAATATAACTTAAATTTGAATTTTGAATTTTTTGGTTAAAAGGGAATTTTAAATTTAATAAATAAAGTGAAAATAAGTTATAATTTTATAATGGGAATTTTAAACTTAAGTGTTAAGTTAAATTTTAATTATAAAGAATTGAAATTGATATGCTTGAATCTAATGAGTAAATTATTGTTAAAATTTGATTTTTGTATGAAAATTTCACTTTATAAAATCATAAATTAAAAGGTATTTAAGTGATCATATTAAAAGTGAGAAAATATGACTTTATAAGTTAAAAATGGTTTAAATTAAAGTTTAATTATTTATGAAATTGTAAATTAAATAACAGCACTTCAGAAATGCTATCGTTTTCGAAGTTAACCAGAAATATGAAGTAAATGATATTACGGCACTTTGTAAGTGCTATGGTTGATACAAATGTACTATGGCTAAATTTTAACTAAGTGATATTACAGCACTTGGTAAGTGCTGTGGTAGCAGAAAGATAACTAAAATATGAAACTAAATAAAGGGCTACAGTAGCATTGTTTTGATTTTCAAGTTTTTCTAGAAGCTATGAAAGGATGAAACTAAGATAACTTTCAGCAGTTTTTCTAGAAGCTATGAAAGGATGTAATTTTCAATGATTAAGGTTTTTAACTAAATAAATGAGCTCATAATTGTCTAAATTTTGGGAATTCAATACTTGATTTGTAAATATAATAATTTCACTTTTAAATGGTTTAAATGAATTGTTTTGATTTAAATATAAACTATTTGAAAGGTGATTTGAAATGATAATAAATGAATGGTATCTTTGAATTAAAAGGGTATTTAAATTTGAATATTTGGATTTGAATTCAAATAATGATTTGAAATGAAGTTTGAAAGGATATGATATTTTGATATATTGAAATGGTTTGGAAATGATTTGATCTTTATTTTGATAAAGATTTTAATATGAAAATGATACTTTATTTTGAAGTATAAACTATGATTTTTAAATTATAACCACGGTTAATAATAACGATTGGTTGTTAAAGAGACTGGGATCTGATATGGACATACTCCCTGTCGATATCGAAAACCACTTTAACAACTGTGTACGCCGTGGAGATTCCAGAATGAAGTAGGATGGTGGCGACGATCCTCTTGAGGTATGAACATAGACCCGACTCCCGTGAGTTGGCTTAAGATGGCTAAAACAGAAGCGATCGACAGGTCAAGTGAGGTAGCTCCTCCGATCAGACACATTCCTTTGATACTATACTCTTATCTTGTGGTTGATTTGATGGACATTCTCCAATTTTGTTTTGGGAGTGTGTTCTAAGGTGGGCGGTAGTGGCTGCTATGCGTTACCACCAGCCCGGAAGCGTAATTGGTATATCTACCCTGGCATTGCCTCGTGTGCCGTGTCACCTACCATATCGAGCCTTACTACGAGTTTGTTTTTCTCCCATAGCCCATGGAGTATTTAGGGTAGTCTCTCGATCTGTAGATATGCTGATACTGGATGGACTACTGGGACTATTATGTGTTGGGGGCTATATGGGTAACCCTTCGACGCTATTTTAAAGTAAGTTTATTTTACTATAGACATTATTACAATAGCTCAATATTACCACATAGTAAATAGTTTAACGGATCCTTAGAGAATGGACGGTCCCAAGCATCCTTTAAGTTACTTGTACTTTATTACAGTTCACTTGAGTTGGTTTACATTATATAAATATGTATGTCCTGACTCGAGTGTTTTGTGTTTTGCTTTACGCTCGGGTCAGCCTGAGTATTCACAGTTTAGCTTTGGATTTCTCTTTCTGGGGCTAGGAATCGCCGGAGATTCTACCTATCTAGTTATTTATCTTTTTCAGTTTCAGTTGTTCTGTTTCAGCACTTTTATTAGTGAACTTTTATGTATTTGGTATTTCTATTGTATTTATTTTCAGACTGATATTATGTATTTGTTTTGAGAGTTTGTTATACTAGCTTCATGAACTACTATGATATTTTAATTTCCGCTGTGAGTTATTTTGATATTTCTATGTCTGTGTGTAACATACCTGAAATTTTATTTAAGATAATTTGATAATTAATTTTATTTTTGAAATTAAGTTATGAATTTAATTATAAATTAATTCGAAAATTTATTAGAATAAATAAAATTAATTGATCTGAAATCCAGTGACTTATAAATAAGTATTTGATTTGTACTTTAAGAGAAATAGATGATAAATGGAATATAAAGATATATTTATGAAAATGTATTTGATTATTTATTCATTTATAAGTACATAACATTTAAACCCATAATTAGTATAAATTGGAATTAAACCATTTTAAAATATGATTCCTAATATAAGTTTGTAAATATATAAATAAATATGAAAACAATACATTTGAATTCAGGTTTGTGTATGTATTTAAAACATTAAAACATAATAGTTCAACTTGAATAGGATCTGATAAATTGATTTCAAATCATGTGTTATTAAATTGTATAAGTAAGAAAAACATGAAAACATGCCTTGTAAATAAAAAAAGAAATGAAATAAGGTTAAAAAAACAAACGTATAAATTAATTTAAAGTAAGGATTTAAAAATAAAATTTAAAATTAATTGAACTAAAGGTCTAAACATAAATTTATCACATAATGACATTTGTAACCAAAGTAACTACATAAACTAACAAACGTAAGCCTAATATGATTTGTAAATTACAAGTGGCATTTGAATTTTTCTTTTAAACTTAATTTTGACAACATGTATTAAGAAAACTAACCAAGCTAATGTATTAAGTTTTCTTCCATCTCCAGAATTATCAAATTTAAAATCTAGAAATATAAAAATCAAAACAGATTCAAAGTTGAATCAAAAACAGGTTCAAAGTTGAATCAAAAACAGGTTCAAAAAAAAAATCAGTAAGATTCAAACTGGAAATTCCAAAAACAGTCAAATTTGCAAACCTGTAGACATAGAAAATAGAAATCAAAGCTTCAACATGAAATGAAGATCTGGACAGCAAGCAAAACTGCAGAATTGAAAAACCAGATCAAACAAGTCATTCTCTTTTCTTTGTTTCTCTGCTCTGTCATTCTCAGGTAAATTCAAGAAAACTCATGAGTAAGATAAATTTTTGAAGCAATTAAAACCTTAATAAACTCTATCATTTTCAATTTGAGGGGATGATAACACAAAACAAAGAAAATCTGGGGATTTAAGCAAGTAAACAAGTGAGATTCAAAGACTGAAGGCAGAGCAGTTTGAAAGGAATTGCATGGTTCAGATTTTCAAAACTCAAGCTTCTCCTCTGTCCTTCAAAAACAATGTGAGTACACTCTATTTTTTAAACCCAATATTCTTGATGATAATGATTTGGAATACTATCTGAATGTGAGTAACAATTTTTTTAAATACTTAAGTATAAGTATAAATTGCATGTTGATGCCTGTGATAAGTATGGTTTGTGTGAATATAGATGAGCAAGTTTGCATATATATATATATATATATATATATATATATATATATATATATATATATATATATATATATATATGGATGTGGATGTGGATGTGTGCATATCTACTAATGCTTAAACACCTCTGTTCCCATTTCAAACTCAAAATTTGGTGTAAAATACTCTATTTCTTAAACCCAGTCATTATTAAGATTTAGAATTTAAACAAAATAGGTTTTTTATATCATGGATTGAAGTTTAAAGATTTATTCATATTAATAGTATTTTGTATTGACCCTGGAAATCAAGAACAACAGAGGAAATTCAATATAAGTCAAAATCCAAAACTTTGTAAATCATGATTCGGGATTTTAAAATGATTTCTTAATCAAAAACTAGATTTTTAATACTAAAATCAAGATATTTAGTTTGGATTTGATGATTTATATCAGGGTGGAACTCAATTTGAGTTTTTGAGTAATTCTGGAAATCTCGAAGATTTGGAAGGCTGTGACTTGCCGTGGTGATGCAAGAATGTTTGAGAAGTTAGGGAAAAAGCTTGATAGTGGAGTAGATCAATGTAGCGAGGCAGTTGATCGAGTTTGTTAGTAAACCTGGTCTTGAGTGTTCTGGAAATTTTGATCGGTATAATTCCAATGGTGGATCGAGTGCTGCAAAACTTTGGGAAAAGGTAGCTTGAATGTGGATGAAGCCGTGGCGAAGGTGGAGGTACTCCGATGGTTGGAATTTCGTGTGCGAGTCATTTTTTAGGTTTTGAGGGGGTGGACCTGTTGTGTTTCCAGGTTTTGGATTTGACTCGAATTCGATTTCGAGACGTGTTGGAGGTAATCTGGTTATTGAGTTTGGGTTTAGGAATGCCAGTCGACATGGGAAGATCATCGTCGATGATCAGAATCATCCACAACCTCCGTGCATGTGCACGGTGAACATTTGTAGGTTTTGATGTTTTTGGTTTAGGCTAAGAAAAGTTACTAAAGTTTTACTCGAGTTATTTAGGGTTTGGATCGAGTTTATTTGCTTTTGACTCGGGAAATTTTTGTATGGCTTGGGTAAGTAAGTTACAGGTTTTAAAACCTGTAAGTTTTAGAATTTTTAAACCTGACAGCAATTTGAGATTTAAAACAAATTTAAATGGAATTTAAATTTGTATACTATATTTGAACAAAGTTTAAATCAGTTTGAAGTGTGGATTCAAATTTATTTTTGAATTCTAATTTGAAATGAAATAAAAAATTTAAAATATTTAAATATGGTTTTTCAGGTTTAAAAACCTGACAGTTTCAGATTTTAAATTTAATTTAAAATTTGAAACCATAATTCAGACAGTGGTTTAAATTCAAAGTTTAAACTATAAATTCAAATGAAGCTTTTGAATCTTAAGGTTTAAAAAAAATGTAATTTGGATTTTAAAAAAAATCAAGAATATAAAATCAAAGATTTAAATCAAAGGTTTAAAATAAATAGTTAATCTAATGGATTCAAGTTACTTTGAATCCAAATCTGGAAATTTAAATTAGTTTTAAAACTGAATGTTTTAAACAAGTTTAAAATTAAATAGCTTTTAAAATTTTATTTGTTTTCAAACAAATGTTTTACTTGATTTTGATAAAATTCTTTTATAAAGGTTATCTTAATTTTGAGTGAAGAGTTAAGTAAATTGTTTTAACTTGAATTTGCAAGATAAAATGTAATGTATTTTAAAGCTTAAATTTTTAATAAAAATTTAAGTAAATTAGTTATAATTTTTCTTATATAGGGTTATAAGTGGGTATTTAAATTTAGTAAATGTTTAAATATACAATCATTTTGAATCTTAAATTCAAAATGGAATTTGAATTTAAATTTAAAGTGTAATGTTTAAAATACACTTAAATGTTAATGAAATCATTAATAAAGAAATTAATTATCTTAGAGATAATTAAGGTAATAAATTGATTTAAGTAATAAGTTAATTAAAGAATGATTTATTTAATTTATAAATAAATAATTCATATTAATTTATAATTAGAATTGATTAATAATGAACTAATCTAAGATAATTCCTTAAGAAAGTAATTAAAGAAATGTTATTAATTAATGAAGATAATTAACTAGGGATTATTAAGTAATTAAATTAACGTGATTAATTTTAATAATCAATTAGATTAATTAATTTAGATAATCAATTATACATTTTTGAATGTAATTACTAAATTAAAGTAATTAAGGGATTAATTAATTATTGTAATTAATTTTGGTAATGTGATTAATTTAAGTTAGTTAATTAATTAATTTAGTTTAATCAACTTAAGAAAATCCTTTGATAATTGTATAAGTGTAATTACTTAGTGTAATTAATGGAGATAATTACTTAGGGAAGTAATAAATGATAATTTCTGGGAGGTAATTAGTGAATATGATTTATAAATGAAGTAATTTGGGTAATTACTTTTGTTATTAATTAAGGGTGATTAATAATTGTGTTTAATTAAAGATTAATTACTTAATGTAATTAATTTAAATAAAGTAGTTTAATTTAAATATAAGTAGAGACCATTAATTAATATAATTAATGATGTAATTGATAATGGACAAATTAAGGAATAATTAATAATGAGGTGATTAATTGATGTAATTAATTAAGGTGATTGATTAATTAATTTATATCAAATGATTTGCAATTAATTAATCAGGATTGGATAATTAATTCATAAGTAATTAATTTAATTCGAAATTAAATGAATTAATTAGGATTAAACGATTAATTAATCCTACCTATAAATGATTATTGAATTCTTGACCTTGCTTATGAATGTTTGCCTTGTATGAATTGCCTTGAATTGATTGATTTGTGATATTCTGTTCTGTGAATAGAGCTGTGTATAATTTATTTATTTATTTATTTATTCATCTGTGATAGATGTATCTGTGAATCTGTAAATGAAGATAAGCGTTATAGATTATACCGCTTATCGATATTTTTGTGTTTTGATCTGTGATGATTGAATAATGTTGCACTATTGTGTTAAAACCCTGGACTACACCTTACACACACAAATATGGATTGCACGAGGAAATTGGTTAAGTCACAGATTTTGAAATGGTTTTAAAATTGAATTTTAAATCCAAAATAGTTTTGGAAATGTAATTGGAGTTAATATGAAAAGTTTTTGAAAAGAGGTTTTAAGGATAAAAGTTATTTTGAATAACTTAATAAAGATTTGAAAATTTGAATAATTTGATTTAAATTGAATTCAATATCTGAAATTGAATTCTATATTTGGTATTTATGACGTAAAACGGTTATACAAGCTATAAATGTGTTTACATGGGTTTTTAAAACCATTATAAAAGTATGGTTTTGAGAAATTGATTTTAACCCAAGTTTATATTTGAAAGGCCTTAACTCGAGCAATTATAATCGGGTTTTCCGAAACGGAAACAAGTGGTTTTAATAATAATAGTTTTATACAAGGAAAGAATTTACAAAATTATGATGAAAGGGTTTTCAAATTTGAAATGGAATGGCTTTGAAAGCTATAATTGAATCTTTGTGAAAGACAGTTGAACCCTATTTTAAAATTGAATAGGATTTCAAACAGTGTATCTTTTATATATAAAAGATTTAAATGGGAATTGTTTTAAAAAGCTATGAAATGAGTCTTTGATTTAAAGACCGGATGAGTTAATCCAATTTTGAAATGGAATTGTTTTGAAAAGCTATGAATGAATCTTTTGGTTTAAAAGATTTGTAAATGGTAATTTGTTTAACCATTTGAAAGAAAAGGTATAGGTAATAAGTTGTGACTTAACTGAGATCCCATATCCATATGTTTTTAAATATTGCGCACACTATTCGGTTTAGCCGGGAGAGGACCTTTGTGTCGTATAACCCATTCCGAATAGTGATACGACGTATATGGATAGCAATTGAAGACCGGTGGTGAAGACCGGATATTTTCGAAAACGAAAGGGTTTCTTGTCGAATGTCTCTGCATCGGCTGATCCCCGGTATAGAGATTTGAGCACCCATTGTGATGGGAAGTCCGGACATGATTAGAAATTGTTCGGATTTCCAAGGACTTCTTTTGAAGTGCCTTCGGTTCAGTTTGAACCCGGAACAGACTTGTATGGATGTGTGTCGGACATTACACTTTGAGATGTTAAACTGAAATCTATCAAATACATTTCTGTTCGGTGGCGGAGATTTATTCTCTTAGCTTAACATCATTTTCTGAGACGTACAAGCTCTGAGGTTATGTAGTTGATGGTTACTAGTGATACATTCCCAATTTGGTGATGTGGCATACGAAGTGCTACTGATCATTTGTTGATCAAAGCATGGCTTTTGTAAAAAGCGTAACTTTGTGGACGAGACTTCATCGAACTTCACAACTCGGAATGGTTGAAACAGGAAGAATGCGGCAAGGTTATTTGGAGGTAGCGCCCCTTGAGGGTATGTTCATTTCCTTCTGGATAGAGGTGGTATCATGGTATGGAGCCCAGATACTTAGCCTATGTGATTGTTGCAAATTTATTACTTTGTGGTTGTTGGTGAATCCCGGGATAATGGTCGATTACGACCGGGGGATGGCATACTCGTGTCAGTAGTTACCTAGTTACAGAGGTAACCCGACCTTGTGTTGGCAGAGATCCGGTTAGGTTCTCGGGGCGTCCCTCCAGAGGCATACCCATGTGGCAATCGGAAGTTCCTAGGCTTGACCATTTGTGGGAAATCCAATTACCCGTGACGTTGCGATTTTCGACTCACGAAGGTCGACATCAATACGTCCACTGTATCAACTGCCGAGCAATCGAAGGCCGAAAAACCGTACCGTTAGGGTTAAAGAAGAGGTAGAAGATAGAAGAAGAAAAAAAGAAGAAAACAGAAACAATATCAGAATCTCACAATCGCAGCGGAACAAATATAATACATAAATGAATAATCTTATTAAAACAAAGAACTATATCAGTTATTACATTACATCACATTTTATCACATTATCAGAGTTTAAAACAACAAATAGCGGAAAAGAAATACTATATACTAGTTGATACGCCAAGCCATCCAGCTTGCCTTCAAATCTATAGAGCGACCTCTAAATTCCTGAATATCCTGATAACCTGACTCTAGACTGCCCGTGTGGAAATTGGTGGGCACCCAGAGTTTAGGAAGAGAACAATAAGCTCCAAGTCAGCCATGTGACTAGTGTGAGAACTTAAAACAGTTATATCTTTAAAAATAAACGAAGAAATATTTTAAAATAGATTCGTAATGCTTTTAGAAAATGAGACTTCCATAAGGCCTCCCGCATACACACGCAATGCAAACGCAGAATCAGTGGTGATTTCTCCTTATGATACTCAAACATACTTGATACGAGAAATTTTCTTTAATATTATTACTATAAGTGCAAAGTGTAGGAAAACATTTCGAAAGTATGATATAAATCTTAGCCAACATACGACTAAAACCGTACAAGGTTCGTATTGTTTCTTTGGATTTCCAACAAATGGCCAGGCCAAGGAACTTCCCATTGCCACATGAAAACGCCTCTGGAAAGACGCCCCGAGAACCTAACTAGATCTCTGCCAACACAAGGCCGGGTTACCCCTAATTGGGTAACTACTGACACGAGTATGCCATCCCCCGGTCGTAAACGACCTTTCCCGGGATCCCAGCAACAAATCACAAAGTAATATATATATATATATATATATATATATATATATATCTGCGATATCAACATAAGTTAATTATCTAGGCTCCATACTATTATACCACTTCTATCCAGAAGGAAATACACATACCCTAAGGGGCAATACCCCCAATAACCTTGCTGCATCTTTCCTGTTTCGACCATTTTGGGTGTGAGGTTCGACGAAGTCTCATTTACAAAGCTACGCTTTTTACAAAAGCCATGCTTTGATCAACAAATGATCAGCAGCACTCAGCATGCCACATTACCAAATTGGAGATATATCACTCATAACCTTCAACTACATAACCTCCAAGCTCGTACATCTCATAGAAGGGTGTTAAGCTAAGAGAATAAATTCTCCGCCACCAACAGAAATGTATTTGAAAGAAATCTGCTATATATCTCAATTTGTAATGTCAGACATACAATCCATTCAAGTCTATTCTGGGTTAGAACAGAACCGAAGGCACTTCCAAAGAAGTCCTTGCAATCCGGGTATTCACAATCCCGATCGGACTTCCCATCACTTAGGCAATCTCTATACCGGCGCAACTCAGTGCAGAGACAATCAACGAGTTATCCTCTCGTTCTCGAAAATACCCGGTCTTCACCACCGGTCTTCAAATGCTATCCATAACGACGTATCATTATTCGGAATGGGTTATATGATACAAAGGTCCTCTCCTGGCTAAACCGAATAACGAGCGCTTATTTTTAAAACAATTGTAGCATTCAAATTCAAGCAATCACAACAAATACCCATTTAAAGGTAAATATTGATAGTCGGTTATTAAACTATCAAAGAAAACCAACAAATATTCAGTACCATAACAATCACTAGGCCCTTTTATTAATCTTCCATCAATTAAATAACTTGCCTAATATTCACTTCAATTTATCTTTGAAAAGATATATTCTCTAAACCCTTTCAATTTCTACATTGGAAAACATTTCCATATACTTATTTAACAACAAGTAATTCACAAATCCATTTATTTTCAATACTTAGAAAATATTCGATATACTTAAAACACGATTAAGTATGTATATTTTATCCTTTTAAGGAAAACATTCTCCTTTAACACATTTATTTGAGTCAAAACGAATGTTGCGTAAAACATCATTACGATAACTCAAAATCACTAGTATAGGGATTCGAAATTAAGATAGATATATAATTCCCAATACTATATAAAACATTTCTTTTCGAAAATCATTTACTATAACAACAGTGCTATAGTCCATTTTTCCTTATTTCTCGAAAACGTCTATTTCAACAATGAATGTTGAAATCTATGGTTTATACACTTAATACATTTTAAAACAACTTCAAATCGTTTTCATTCCATTTAAAATATTACTCCTTAAAACATTTCTTTAATATATTATTCACTGACCCAAAATCATGAATATATCTCCTTTAATAAGCCATAATAATTAACTTATCAAATAAGTCGATTTCCGATTTATAAAACAATGTTCATAAATTCTATTTATATTTTATAACAAATTCAACTTATAAAAGCACTTCATTAACAAATTCTATCCATATTCCATTTACACGTAAAAATCCAAATTATAAGCAAATTTCTTATAATTCTCTATTTACAAATTCATTCTTATTATCTAACTTCAAAATCGTAGATTCTATTCTTTTATAAAAATCCATTTATAATCATCATTTTAAAACGTCTTTAAAAACTCCTTTATAATTTCATCACCTTGATTTATAAAAATCAAATTTTATAAATCTTATATATAAAGTTTTTATAATAAATCCAAAATCTCATTTTAAACTATTTTATAAAATTCATTAAGTCCATATTTCAAAAATAAATTTTCAACTATATTTCTCAAAAATCATAGTTTTTATAACATAAAATTTATAGCGTTTATTGATTTTAAAATGACTCAATTTCAAAATTCAATAAAACGTATACTTTCAAAAATCACTTTAATATCCTTTTAAATTCGTAATCGTTACTTTAACATTTTTAAAGCTCCAAAAATAGGCCCAATGCTGCAACAGCACTAAATATAACAATCACGGCATACATAAAATCATATATCATACGATAACAGAATATATCACAATATCTGTAAATAAATCAATACCGGTGAGGAATCCAGTTGGATCCCTCCAACCTGTTTACCTCCATCCACAGATGTTAGCACAATACCAATTCCGTTCAAATATGGAATATCGCGGTATATAAGATTTATAAAATATTATTCGCTATTATGCGGCGCAATAGGGTCTCAACCGCTATATAATGCGGGAAAATCAACTCCAAGTACCTATATAATACCAGTTCCACTTCAGGGCGAAATATCACGGTATATGGGTTGAATAAATAACATCCACTTAATATATGGCATATAGGGTCTATTTCCATACAATAGATAATAATTTATCATTCAATCATACAATGAAGCAATTTTAAATCTAACTATTTAAAATTTAAATTGAAACAGATTCAATTGAGTGAGAAGTTCTCACTTTGTTTCCGATAACAGTCGTAGTGTTTTATTTCGAATAAAATTAAACGCGCGTTTAATTTTACCCAAAATTTTCACTAGCTCCAATCAACTCCAATCCAGCTCTATTGCGTAGTGCTCGACAATATGAACCCAACGCAATTCGTTTCGTGCGAAACGGACCTCGTATGAACAAGTTATGACGTTACAAAGATTACACGAATTTTAATATAATAATTTACACTTTTATTTATATTATTTATAAACCTTCCCAAATCTGGCCGTTCGTTTTGGCATAGAAGATCACGGCCGCTCCCTCCATCTTCTCCTTCCCCAGATTAAACACGCATATGAAACCCACGACTGCCACCTTACTTCGAATTTTCGCGACCATCACGAGTATCTAGAATACGATCAAACACCACCAAGTTAAAACCCCTCACGCAAGATACAAACGGCCAGAAGTTGGTTGAACTCGGTCGCCCCCTCTCGTCGAACAACGCGTGCGAACGTGCCATGAACGCGAGCTCCTAGCTCCCTTCTCGTCGCGAATTAGACGATCACCACCGTTGGATAGCAAGATCTCAACGTGCTCTCCAACACTGTGGTTGAATGTTTTTGCTAAAATCTGATGGGTTAAGAGAGATCGGAGGAGAAAGGACATGAAAATATCGGCCGTTGATAATATGGAGTCGGCTGTAACCCTAGCCAGGGTTTTGAGTGTAAATGTGAAAAACGAAGGTCCTTTTATAGAAAATTTCCGTGCACTATTCATCCGAAATTTTTTCGAACTCCAAACGAAGCGTGCCACCTGGCGTTTAAAATGTTTTACCCTTATTCCGAACGCAACGGAATATATATCGGTAACCAATTTGATCAAATTTGAAAGATAAGTTTTTGAATCGACTATTTAAATTCAAAATTCACTCGAATCGATTTCTACGCGTTTTAGCTTGCCCCGGACAAACCGTAAATCCGATTGACACGAAATTTGAAACCATATAATTATTTAACATTACGGATCCGATGAAACTTTTCTCGTTGAAATCTGAGACTGTTTGAAAAATGGCTAATTTAACTCGTCAATTAAATATTAAAATATTCAATTTCCACAAATTTACTTTTAATTCGATTTTAAAAGTTCTATAACATCATTCTAACTCCAATATGATTCAATACTACTCTACAAATCAATTTAAATCACATTAAACCCAATTTCCATTTATTTCTGTAATTTCAAATTAAATTATCGATTTAATTATCCAATTAAATCTAGATAATTGAAATAAAATTTATTCGACCTACAAATTTTACTTGTTAATATTTAAAATCAATTAAATATATGAATTTCAAATGACAAAAATTTTGGGTCGTTACAAACTTCCCCCTTTAAAAGAATTTCGTCGTCGAAATTACCAAGAAAGAAAAAAGTTACAAAATCCATTAACTTTTCAAAAACAAACCGTTCAAATTTAAATTTCAAATTCACTTAAACATTTTAACTTTTCCAAAATCCATAGTTAAACTTCTTATAAAAACTTTACTAATTTTTCAAATCATACTTAGTTATCTTTTCAAAATTTTCCAATTTTCTCGAAAATATTCCAACGCCTTAAATTTTCAGAAAAATTCGCCATAGTCTCCTTTGCGCGGTTCGATCCAAAAAAAATCGCAATATATATATCAAAAATATACATCTCATCAAGTAATGAGGCATCCCGTAGGGAGAAAAAAGTGTAAAAGTACGATATGTAATCTGAGATATGTACCTTGTATATTATTAGCGAGCATATACGGCTAATATAACACGAAAGCGAGCTCCAATCCACACCTACTAAACACTCAAGAACAATGAGAAACATGTATATATGAAAGTAATATCAATACACAACATATACCACTACACAACTACATATTCCAATATAGCAAATGCAACAAAAGCAACAAATCCAACCATCGACCAACTAGCATTCAACTAACATCCATAACTAAATCAATATTCATGCACTTCTCATTAATATTTGATTCACATTTAAAATCACATTTGATTCATCAATGTTTGATGTTTTTACAGACATTCATTTATTCATATTCAAGTTGGTTCACTTCCAAATCAAATTCAATTCTATTTAAGATTCACTTAACTACCAATTTGATTTCAATTACTTCAACTTTCAATTTCATTAATTCAATTTCATATGGATTTCTATACAATCAACTAACAATCAATCTAACAACCAATACAACCAAATTCATTACTTTGCTTACATTCATTCAATTTGGTTCATCACTTTTAATTAGATTTAATGAATTAACACTTACATCCATTATTTGATATGAATTTATTTACATTTAATTGATTTACATTCAATTCTATTTCCAATTCATTTAACCACAAAAGTTGAATTTCATTACATAACTCAAGGTCATATTCATCACTTCACTTTACTAATTTACTTCAATACCAAAATCAACTGCATTCAACATCACTTAAGTTATATTCTGTTTAAACATCATTTGTTTAACTTAACTTAAATTTTCAAATCCAATTCAGATTCCGATTCTAAAGTAAATTCTATTTACTTTTATTTACAATTCATATTTATACATATATTCATATAGTTTCACTTCTTATATATATAAGATTTTTTTTCACAATTGTAAATCATAATAATTAAAATTCCATACTTAATAATTCATTTACTTATACAATTTATTCTTTTCAATATGTTTTATTTAACTTATTCAAACATCCTTTAATTAACTTATATATATTCTTATATTTTCAACGATCAAACAATCAATTTGTATACACTTTAATAATTTTGAAAAATTATCTATTTTATATGTAAAATATAATTTTGGGTAAAATTATTTCATTTACCCAATTTAAAATAATACCACTCAACAAACCAATCATCACTATATAAAACGATTTTATGTTAACTAACAAATACGCTCTCATAGCTATTATTACACTCGCACTCATTCTAGAGTACTACAAACTCTATCTCTAATGAGTAATTCCCAATAGAGCCAAGGTTGTCACTTAACCAAATGCTCTGATACCAAATGTGACGGGCGAGAATTTTCGAATCACGAAGGTCGACATCAATACGTCCACTGTATCAACTGCCGAACAATCGAAGGCCGAAAAACCGTACCGTTAGGGTTAAAGAAGAGGTAGAAGATAGAAGAAAGAAGAAGAAAACAGAAACAATATCAGAATATCACAGTCGCAGCGGAACAAATATAATACATAAATGAATAATCTTATTAAAACAAAGAACTATATTAGTTATTACATTACATCATATTTTATCACATTATCAGAGTTTACAACAACAAACAGCGGAAAAGAAATACTGTATACTAGTTGATACGCCAAGCCATCCAGCTTGCCTCCAAATCCCTACAGCGACTTCTGAATTCCAGAATATCCTGATAACCTGACTCTAGACTGCCCATGTGGAAATTGGTGGGCACCCAGAGTTTAGGAAGAGAACAATAAACTCCAAGTCAGTCATGTGACCGGTGTGAGAACTTAGAACAGTTATATCTTTAAAAATAAACAAAGAAATATTTTAAAATAGATTCGTAATGCTTTTAGAAAATGAGACTACCATAAGGCCTCCCCCCCCCACACACACACACAATGCAAACGCAGAATCGAAGGAGATTTCTCCTTATTATAGTCAAACATGCTTGATACGATAAATTTTCTTTGATATTATTACTATAAGTGCAAAGTGTAAGAAAACATTTCGAAAGTATGATATAAATCTTAGCCAACGTACGACCATTATCGTATGCCTACTATAGCTACCATGTTCAATAACGTACGACCATTATCGTATTGTTTCTTTGGATTTCCAACAAATGGTCAGGCGAAGGAACTTCCAATTGGCACATGGAAACGCCTCTGGAAAGATGCCCCGAAAACCTAACCGAATCTCTGCCAACACAAGGCCGGATTACCCCTAACTGGGTAACTACTGACACGAGGATGCCATCCCCCGGTCATAAACGATCTTTCCCGAGATCCCCGCAACAAATCACAAAGTAATATATATATATATATATATATATATATATATCTGCGATATCAACATAAGTTAAGTATTTGGGCTCCATACCATGATACCAGTTCTATCCAGAAGAAAATGCACATACCCTAAGGGGCGCTACCCCTAATAACCTTGCTGCATCTTTCCTGTTTCGACCATTTCGAGGTGTGAGGTTCGACGAAGTCTCGTCCACAAATCTACGCTTTTTACAAAAGCCACGCTTTTTACAAAAGCCACGTTTTGATCAACAAATGATCAGCAGCACTCAGCCTGCCACATTACCAAATTGGGAATATATCACTGATAACCTTCAACTACATAACCTCTAAGCTCGTACGTCTCAGAGAAGGGTGTTAAGCTAAGAGAATAAATTCTCCGCCACCAACAGAAATGTATTTGAAAGAAATCTTCTTTATATCTCAATTTGTAATGTCAGACATTAAATCCATTCAAGTCTATTCTGGGATCGAACAGAACCGAAGGCACTTCCAAAGAAGTCCTTGCAATCCGGGTATTCACAATCCCGATCGGACTTCCCATCACTTAGGGAATCTCTATACCGGCGCGACTCAGTGCAAAGACAATCAACGAGTTATCCTCTCGTTCTCGAAAATACCCGGTCTTCACCACCGGTCTTCAAATGCTATCCATAACGACGTATCATTATTCGGAATGGGTTATATGACACAAAGGTCCTCTCCCTGCTAAACTTAATAACGAGCGCTTATTTTTAAAGAATTGTAGCATTCAAATTCAAGCAATCACAACAAATACCCATTTAAAGGTAAATATTGGTAGTCGGTTATTAAACTATCAAAGAAAACCAACAAATATTCAGTACCATAACAATCACTAGGCCCTTTTATTAATCTTCCATCAATTAAATAACTTGCCAAATATTCACTTCAATTTATCTTTAAAAAGATATATTCTCTAAACCCTTTCAATTTCTACATTGGAAATTTTTTCCAAATTCTTGTTTAACAATAAGTAATTCACAAATCCATTTATTTTCAATACTTAGAAAATATTCGATATGTTTAAAACACGATTACGTATATATATTTTATCCTTTTAAGGAAAACATTCTCTTGAACACATTTATTTGAGTCAAAACGAATGTTGCGTAAAACATCGTTACGAAAACTCAAAATCACTAGTATAGGGATTCGAAATTAAGATAGATATATAAATCCCAATACTATATAAAACATTTCTTTTCGAAAATCATTTACTATAACAACAGTGTTATAGTCCATCTTTTCCTTATTTCTCGAAAACTTCTATTTCAACAATGAATGTTGAAATCTATGGTTTCGACACTTAATACATTTTAAAACAACTTCAAATCGTTTTAATTCTATTTAAAATATCACTCCTTAAAACATTTCTTTAATATATTATTCACTATCCCAAAATCGTGAATATAACTCCTTTAATAAACCATGATAATTAACTTATCAAATAAGTTGATTTCGGATTTATAAAACAATGTTTATAAATTCCATTTATATTTTATAACAACTTCAACTTATAAAAGCACTTTATTAACAAATTCTATCCATATTCCATTTACACGCAAAAATCGAAATTATAAGCAAATTTCTTATAATTCTCTATTTTCAAATTCATTCTTTTTATATAACTTCAAAATCGTAGATTCTATTCTTTTATAAAAATCCATTTATAATCATCATTTTAAAATGTCTTTAGAAACTCCTTTATAATTTCATCAATTTGATTTATAAAAATCAAATTTTATAAATCTTATATATAAAGTTTTTATAATAAATTTAAAATCTCAATTTTAAACTATTTTATAAAATTCATTAACTCCATATTTCAAAAATAAATTTGAACTATATTTCTCAAAAATCATAGTTTTTATAACATAAAAATTATAACGTTTATTTATTTTAAAATGAATCAATTTCAAAATTCAATAAAACGTATACTTTCAAAAATCACTTTAAAATCCTTTTAAATTCGAAATCGTTACTTTAACATTTTTAAAACTCCAAAAATAGGCCCAATGCTGCAACAACACTAAACATAAAAATCACGACATCTAAAACATCATATATCATATGATAACATAATATATCACAATATCTCTAAATAAACCAATATTGGTGAGGAATCCAGTTGGATCCCTCCAACCTGTTTCCCTGCATCCACAGTTGTTAGCACAATACCAATTCCATTCAAATGCAGAATATCATGGTATATAGGATTTATAAAATATTATCCGCTATTATGCGGCGCAATAGGGTCTCATCCGCTATATAATGCGGGAAAATCAACTCCAAGTACATATATAATACCAATTCCACTTCAGGGTGAAATATCGCAGTATATGGGTTTAATAAATAACATCCGCTTAATATACGGCGTATAGGGTCTATTTCAATACAACAGATAATAATTTATCGTTCAATCACATAATCAAGCAATTTCAAATCTAACTATTTAAAATTTAAATCGTAACAGACTCGATCGAGTGAGAAGTTCTCACCTTGTTTCCAATAATAGTCGTAGTGTTTTATTTCGAATAAAATTAAATGCGCGTCTAATTTTATCCAAAATTTTCACTAGCTCCAATCAACTCCAATCGAGCTCTATTGCGTAGTGCTCGACAATACGAACCTAACGCAATTCATTTCGTGCGAAACGAACCTCGTATGAACAAGTTATGACATTACAAAGATTACACGAATTTTAATATAATAATTTACACTTTTATTTATATTATTTATAAACCTTAGCAAATCTGGCTGTTTGTTTCGGCATAGAAGATCACGGCCGCTCCATCCATCTTCTCCTTCCCCAGATTTAACACGCATATGAAACCCACGGCCGCCACCTTACTTCGAATTTTCGCGACCATCACGAGTATCTAGAACACGATCAAACACCACCAAGTTAAAGCCCCCTCTCGTCGAACGACGCATGCGAACGTGCCATGAACGCGAGCTCCTAGCTCCCTCCTCGTCGCGAATTAGACGATCACCACCGTTGGATAGCAAGATCTCAACGTGCTCTCCAACAATGTAGTTGAAGGTTTTTGCTAAAAGATGATGGATTGAGATTGATCGGAGGAGAAAGGAAATGAAAATATCTGCCATAGATAATATGGAGGCAGCTGTAACCCTAGCCAGGGTTTTGAGTGTAAAAGTGAAAAATGAAGGTCCTTTTATAGAAAATTTCCGTGCACTATTCACCCGAAATTTTTCGAACTCCAAACGAAGCGTGCCGCCTGGCGTTTATAATGTTTTACCCCTATTCCGAACGCAATGGAATATATACCGGGAGCCAATTCGATCAAATTTGAAAGATAATTTTTTGAATCGACTATTTAAATTCAAAATTCACTCCAATCGATTAATACACGTTTTAGCTTGCCCCGGACAAACCGTAAATCTGATTGACACAAAATTTGAAACCATAATATAATTTAACATTACGGATCCGATGAAACTGGTTTCGTCGAAATCCGAGACTGTTTGAAAAATGACTAATTTAACTCGCCAATTAAATATTAAAATGTTCAATTTCCACAAATTAACTTTTAATTTGATTTTAAAAGTTCTATAATATCATTCTAACTCCAATATGATTCAATACGACTCTACAAATCAATTTAAATCACATTAAACCCAATTTCCATTTATTTCTGTAATTTCAAATGTTAAATTATCGATTTAATTATCCAATTAAATCTAGATATTCGAAATAAAATTTATTCGACCTACAAATTTTACTTGTTAATATTTAAAATAAATTAAATATATGAATTTCAAATGACAGAAATTCTGGGTCGTTACATTACCAATACTTGCCTTGTACGGTTTTAGTTGTAGAACCTGCCATCTAACATGGTAGCTATAGTAGGCATACTATAATGGTACGTATGCTGGCTAAGATTAATATTGTACTTTTGAAATATTTTCCACTATGCACTAATAATAATATCAAATAGTTTTCACGTATCAAGCATGTTTGACTATCATAAGGAGAAATCTCCCCCAAGTGTGTGATTGCATTGTGGGTGTGCCGGGAGGCCTTATGGTAGTTTCATTTTCCAAAAAGCATTGCGGATTTCAAATTTAAATCCTTTTGTTTGTTTTTAAAGATAAAATGTTTTGTTTGCTCATACCAGTCACACGACTGATCCAGAGTTTATTGTTCCCTTCCTAAACTCTGGGTGCCCACTACTTTCCACACGGGCAGTCTAGAGTTGGTTTTTGTAGATAGTAGATATCGATTCAATAGCTTCCAGCTTTCTCTTTGGTATTCTTTGATGACTTTGGATATTGAAGTATTTGGTGTGGACGAGACTTGCTTGTCTAGGTGAAACGTGATGGTGGTTCGAGCTAGTGGCTTGGAGTTCTTGCTTTGGAGCATTGGATTGGAGATCTTTAGAGTTTTTGGCTCCGCTGCTATATCATATTGTTATTCTACTGTAGCATTGTTATTTTGTATCTCTGATATTGATTCATATTGTATCATTGTTGTATTGAATATTATATATCAAGGATATTCATTCTTTTCTTCCGCTGTGTTGTTATACTTGATGTGCTATAAGCTCCAGCGAGCCAGATTCGGCGTTTGGATCTGCGACATTGGAATACGAGTGTCGTATTCGGTGCCGATTTTCGAAGGTCGAGTCAGGGCCGTTACAGTGGTATCAGAGCTGAAGGTTGAAACTTTAGCTCAGGAGTATAACACATTAAGTAACTGATTAGAGATAGGGTGAAGTATACCCTAGAATGAGTACATCCCTAAGATATCCATTCGAATGCCTCAGTAAATTCTCTTACTATCCCCTGATAGTGAGTATGAGTGCAAGAAGAGGATGAGATAGGGGACAGGGGAGTACCACTAAAAATGGTTAATACCCTGCAATAGCGGAAACAACTTTCTCTATCAATCTCCTTTGATTCGTCTTTTCAATTCTTTAATGATTCCTGGCAACTCCAGGAAGAAGCTTTGATTTTGCATGGGACACAAACTCCAGATGGGTCAGAAACATTTGTTTGGATGAATTGTTTGCTTTGGTTGTTATGGTTGATAAATATATTTTGGTTGTTCAAACTAAAAGTTTCATAATTATATCCATATATCTGTCTATTCTTTGGGGTATTCCTACTTGAGCTTGGAATCCATACCCAATGTTTGAGAATTATGGAAGATTAAATTCATTTATTTGTTCTTTTGGGTCTTGATATATTCTACGAATGGTTAGTTATCCTTTAAACTAATCAATATCCCTGTATATTCGTAGATTTGTGACACAAGTATCTTGATTCATTCTTGTATCCATTTTTTATATTCTGATTTGGTAAGCCAAATGCAGAATAGATACTCAGTTTGATTTGGAAACTGTCTTTCTATCTTTGTGAATCCATTTTTTGTTGTCTCCCTTACAAATTTCGAGGACGAAATTTTCTTAAGGGGGGAATCTGTAACATCCCTGAAATTTTAGTTAAGATAATTTGATAATTAATTTTATTTTTGAAATTAAGTTGTCAATTTATATATCAATTTATTAGAAAATTTATTGGAATAAATAAAATTAATTGATTTGAAATCCAGTGAATTATAAATAAATATTTGATTTGAACTTTAAGAGAAATAGATTAGAAATGGAATATAAAGATATATTTATGAAAATGTATTTGATTATTTATTCATTTATAAGTACATAACATTTAAACCCATAATTAGTATAAATTGGAATTAAACCATTTTAAATATGATTCCTAATATAAGTTTGTAAATATATAAATAAATATGAAAACAATACATTTGAATTAAGGTTTGTGTATGTATTTAAAACATTAAAACATAATAGTTCAACTTGAATAGGATTTGATAAATTGATTTCAAATCATGTGTTATTAAATTGTATAAGTAAGAAAAACATGAAAACATGGCTTGTAAATAAAAAAAATGAAATGAAATAAGGTTTAAAAAAATGTATAAATTAATTTAAAGTAAGGATTTAAAACCAAAATTTAAAATTAATTGAACTAAAAGTCTAAACATAAATTTATCACATAATGACATTTGTAACCAAAGTAACTACATAAACTAACAAATGTAAGCCTAATATGATTTGTAAATTACAAGTGGCATTTGAATTTTTCTTTTAAACTTGATTTTGACAACATGTATTAAGAAAACTAACCAAGCTAATATATTAAGTTTTCTTTCGTCTCCAAAATTATCAAATTTAAAATCTGGAAATATAAAAATCAAAACAGATTCAAAGTTGAATCAAAATCAGGTTCAAAGTTGAATCAAAAACAGGTTCAAAAAAATCCGTGAGATTCAAACTGGAAATTCCAAAACATCAAATTTTCAAACCTGTAGACATAGAAAAAAAAAATCAAAGCTTCAACCTGAAATGAAGATCTGAACAGCAAGAAGAATTGCAGAATTGAAAAACCAGATCAAACAAATCATTCTCTGTTCTTTGTTTCTCTGCTCTGTCATTCTCAGGTAAATTCAAGAAAACTCATGAGTAAGATAAATTTTTGAAGCAATTAAAACCTTAATAAACTCTATCACTTTCAATCTGAGGGGATGATAACACAAAACAAAGAAAATCTAGGGATTTAAGCAAGTAAACAAGTGAGATTCAAAGATTGAAGGCAGAGCAGTTTGAAAGGAATTGCATGGTTCAGATTTTCAAAACTCAAGCTTCTCCTCTGTCCTTCAAAAACAATGTGAGCAAACTCTATCTTTTAAGCCCAATAATCTTGATGATAATGATTTGGAATATTGTCTGAATGTGAGTAACAATTTTTTAAAATACTTAAGTATAAGTATAAATTGCATGTTGATGCCTGTGATAAGTATGATTTGTGTGAATGTAGATGAGTAAGTTTGCATATATATATATATATATATATATATATATATATAGATGTGGATATGTGCATATCAGCTAATGTTTAAACACCTCTGTTCCTATTTCAAACTCAATATTTGGTGCAAAATACTCTATTTCTTAAATCCAGTCATTATTAAGATTTAGAATTTAAACAGAATAGGTTTTTTATATCATGGATTGAAGTTTAAAGATTTATTCATATTAATAGTATTTTGTATTGACCCTGGAAATCAAGAACAGCAGAGGAAATTCAATATAAGTCAAAATCCAAAACTTTGTAAATCATGATTCAGATTTTAAAATGATTTCTAAATCAAAATCTAGATTTTTAAAACTAAAATCAAGATATTTAGTTTTGATTTGATGATGTATATCTGGATTGAACTCAATTTGAGTTTTTGAGTAATTCTGGAAATCTCGAAGATTTGGAAGGCTATGACTTGCCGTGGTGATGCAAGAATGTTTGAGAATTTAGGGAAAAATGCTTGATAGTGGAGCAGATCAACGTGGCGACGGCGGTTGATCGAGTTTGTTAGTAACCCTTGTCTTGGGTGTTTTGGAAATTTTGATCAGTATAATTCCTATGGTGGACGAGTGCTACAAAACTTCGGGAAAAGGTAGCTTGAATGTGGATGAAACCGTGGTCAAAGGTGGAGGTACTCCGATGGTTGGAATTTCGTGTGCGAGTCATTTTTCAGGTTTTGAGGGGGTGGACCGGTTGTGTTTCCAGGTTTTGGATTTGACTCGAATTCGATTTCGAGACGAGTTGGAGGTAATCTGGTGATTGAGTTTGGGTTTGGGAATGCCAGCCGACATGGGAAGATCATCGTCGATGATCAGAATCATCCACAACCTCCGTGCATATGCACGGTGAACATTTATATGTTTTGATGTTTTTGGTTTAGGCTGAGAAAAGTTACTCAAGTTTTACTCGAGTTATTTAGGGTTTGGATCGACTTTATTTGCTTTTGACTCGGGAAATTTTTGTATGGCTTGGGTAAGTAAGTTACAGGTTTTTAAACCTGTAAGTTTTAGAATTTTTAAACCAGACAGCAATTTGAGATTTAAAACAAATTTGAATGGAATTTAAATTTATATACTAGATTTGAACAAAGTTTAAATCAGTTTGAAGTGTGGATTCGAATTTATTTTTGAATTCTAATTTGAAATGAAATAAAAGTTTTAAAATATTTAAATATGGATCTAGAAATAATCAGATTTAATGCATTAAAAAAATCAAAAACAAGAAGGGACAAAATGTTCATTTTCAATTCTTGAATTTATAGCGAAAGAAGAACCATTGTGTACATCTCATTTTTCTAATTCACGTAGTATTTGGTTTGTCTCGTTTAGAGTCCAAGAGGGAATTATGGTTAAAATAGTGTCGCGTTGATCGGGCGCTAAAATTTTGAGTTAGAAATTTAAATTGAACTGAGCAGTTGCTTTCTCTCCTTTCCACTTAAAACAAACTCATATATCTTTTCAGTTTCAAGAAATAATGCTTGCTCCTCTCTATTCTCTTCTTCCTTCTTACAAACTAAAAATCAAATCATCGTAACTTCCTTAAAATTCAAAGAAATTTCACGAAATTAGTAGAATTGTGAAGCTAGTGTAAAGGACTACATACCTATAGCAATTTGGAAGGGAAATTCCAAAGCGAGGAGGCACAGCAGGCCGGGAAATAGAGGCTAATGTTTGAAGCAGAGAATATTATAAGTGATTTGTGGTTTCCCCTTTGTATAATGCAATCATGATGTTATGTATATGATCGATTGGACATTTTAGCGTAGATAAACACTTACATATATTAAAATAACTAGGATTAGGGATGGAAATTGGGGTTAACAGTAAACTAGAAATAGGTTTACACTAATTTATAGTAACTTAATGAATATATGTACAAATTGGTAAAAAAAATTAAAAACAAACTTAGAAACATAGGATTAGGTACTAGGGACATTCTTAGGCTATCAGAAGTAGAACATAGGTAATTGAAGGTGAAAAATTGGGGTTGAAAAGCCAAATTTGCAGCATGGAAACTATGAGGAAAGCACGTACACGGGTGCATCGGTCATGCCAACCGATCCACCAGTGCACTATATTCAAGGTAGGTTGAACATGGACCTGTAAGGTCCTATATAAAATAAATACAGTTTGGATCAAGTACCTATTGTTTTTTGAAGGTGATTAGAAACCATTCACAAGGAAAATAACGGCGTTACAAATTGAGTGAATATGTGTTATGATTGACCGTTATTTACGTAGATATGTATATTATCATGATATTGAATTGATGCGATGATAAATGGGGATGCAGACGAGCGTTTGGCAAAAGTATGCTGTAACGACCCAGAATTTTTAGAAATTAAAATTTGAATATTTAATTAATTTTAAATATTAACAAGTGAAATTTATAAGTCAAATAAATTTTTATTTGAATTATTGGATTTAATTGGATAATTAAATCGATAATTTAATATGTTAAATTATGGAAATAATTGAAGATCGAGTTAAATATGATTGAAAATGATTTGTAAAATTTTATTTTATCATATGGGAGTTAGAACGATATTTTAGAACTTTTAAAATCGAATTAAAAGTTAATTTGTGAAAATTGAATATTTTAATATTTAAATCGACTAGTGAAAATAGTCAATTTTTGAACAGTCTCAGAATTGAACGAAACCAATTCCATTGGATCCGTAATAGTTAGTTATTACCGGATTTCAAATTTCGTGTCAATCGGAGCTATCGTTTGATCGTGGCAGCTCGAAACGCATCGAATTATTTTTAATTTTAATTTAGCGAGTTAAAATAGCCATTATTCAAAAAGTCTCGGATTTCGACGAAACCAGTTTCATCGGATCCGTAATGTGATATTATTGTAAGGTTTCAAATTTCGTGTCAATTGGATTTATCGTTTGTCCGATACGAATTAAAACGCCTAGAAATCGATTTAAATCGGTTTAATTTAAATTGAACGTTTATAGCCATAACTCGCACAGATGTCCGAATTAGCTTCCGAAACCGATTCCATTGTGTCCGGAACGCGGGGTAAACCCTAAAAACGCTAGTTACGGCGCGTAAATCGGAGTTTAGAAAACCCGGATGAATAGTGTTCAAAAATCTTCTATAAATAGGCCCAAAATTCACAAAAAAAAAAAAAAAAAATTAAAACCCTAGTTTCATCACGTAGCCGCCACCCAGGTTCCAACGGCCGAAAACTTCCACACTTCTTCCCCTCAAATCTCCAAATTCATTCACTTTTAACAGAAACTCTCAACTACAATCTTGTAGAGCACAACACGAACTAGCTATTCAACGGTCAAGATCGTATTTAACGAAGCGGATTGATGGGAATCATGCCACAAAGGCCTCGCGTTCGCACGTGTTTCTAGGGCAAATGGAGCGACCGAGTTCCAAGACCTTCCAGCCGAGCATAGAGGGGATGGAGGCGCACGTGTTCATGCTTCCTGATCGAATTTTCGTCGAGCGTTGGAGGATCAAAATCGAACCCTAGTTAGGGCTAGATGGGTTCATGCGCACGGCTTGGTTACTGGAGTGAACGAGAAGATGAAGGGGGGGCGTTGGATGTGGTGTGGACGGTTATGATGAGGGAATGGTAAAAATTATAAAGAAAAGTTGTAAATTATATAAATATAAATTCGTGAATATTCATAAATGCATAACTTTTTCATACGAGGTCGAAAACGCGCGAAACCAGTTGCGTTGGAATCGTATGGACGAGCACTACGCGATGGAATTGGATTGGAGTCGTTTGGAGTTAGTGAGAATTTTGGGTAAAATTAAACGTCCGTTTAATTTTATTCGAAATAAATCGCTAAAACGAAATTAAAATCAAGGTGAGAACTTCTCACTCAATCGAATCGGTTTCGATTTTATTTTAAATAGTTAGATTTAAAATTGTTGAATGCATGTTTGAATGATGATTGATATCTATTGATTGTTAAAATAGACATTATGCGCCGTTAGTAAGCGATGTTATTTATTAAAAACATATACCGTGAATATTCCATAAACAGTGAAATTGGTATTATATATAATAGCAATATATATATATTGGCATATGTATATATTGGAGTTATTGATTTCCCACATTTTTGTTTAGCGGATGAGACCCTATTGCGCCGTCTATTAAGCGGATAATATTTAAAATCCGATATACCGCGATAATTTCGTACTGGAGCGAAATTGGTATTGTGCTAATGTTTGTGGATGCAGGAAAACAGGTTGGAGGGATCCAACTGGATTCCTCAACAATTTTTATTTGATTTCAGATATTTTGATATTTGATGGATTATCATATTGATATATGATATCGTTGTTGTCGTGATTGACTATTTGATATGTAGCAGCATTGGACCAAATTTTGAAACTTTAAAATGATTTTTAAAGTGATTTTTGAAAAGTATACGTTTTATAAAATAATTTTGGAATTGATTTATTTTAAATAAATAAACGTATAATTTTAATGTTATATAAAAATTATGATTTTTGTGAAATATAGTTAAAAGCTGATTTTTGAGAAATAAGGGTTAATGATTTTATAAAATAGTTTAAATTGAATTTCTGAATTTATTGTAAAAATTTTAAATATAGGATTTATAAAATTTAATTATTTTATGAATCAAAATGGTGAAATAATAAAGGAGTTTAAAAACGTTTTAAAGAATAATATGAATTGATTTATATAAGAGATTTATAAATGGATATTTATAAATTGAAATATTGAAATTATAAAACGAGCTTTTATAAGTGTTAGAATGAATTGTAAATGAATTTCATTGATGAATGAAATTTATAGAATTTTATATGGTGAAGTTATAAATGGAATTTTATAAGCAGTAGGTTTATAAAATTTATTAAGTTATTAAAATAATGGTTATGGATAAATGAATGAATCTTATAAGTTATAAGATTTATAATTTGGGAAGTTAAAAAGAACGATTTTGTAAAATAATCGTTTTATAAGCATTTGACTTATAATATAAACGTTTGATATATAATTGAGTTATGAGAATAGGTGAATAAAGGAATTTATAAACATTGTTTTATAAATTCACAAATGACTTATTTTGATAAGTAAATTGTTAAAACCTATAAATGAAGTTATATTCACGTTTTTGACCGTGAATAATCCTTTAAAATAAAATGTATAGAAATGATGAAATTTGTTAACGTAGTATATTCATGTAAATTGAATAGTGAATAATATGTTAAAGAAATGTTTAGATTTGATGTTTTAAATAGAATTAAAACGATCTAACGATGTTTAAAATGTGTTAAGATTCAAAACCATAGATTTCAACATTTATTGTTGAAATAGATGTTTTCGAGAAATGAAAGGAAATAGTGGACTATAACACTGTTGTTATAGTAAATGATTTCCGAAAGGAAATGTTTTGTATAGTATTGGGGTTTATATATCTATTTTAACTTCGAATCCCTATACTAGTGATTTTGGGTTGTTGTAACGATGTTTTACGCAACATTCGTTTTGGCCCAAATAAATATGTTTAAGAGAATGATTTCCTTAAAGAATGAAATATATACTTAATCTCGATTCAAGTATATTGAATATTTTCCAAGTGTTGAAAATAAAATTTGTGAATTACTTATTAAATAAGTATGGAAATGTTTTCCAATATGAAGTGAATAATTAGAATTTATCTTTTTGAAGATAAATTGAAATGAATAATTGAAATCGTATATTCATAGATATTTTGAAATATAAATTCACTATGGAATTTATAAAAGAAAGTGGAATTTGTTAAAAATAAATATTGATTTATTTTTGAGATATTAAATTATATATCTTGTAAAGATATTTTGGAAAATAAATAATTTAGAAAATTATTTGGAATCTGGTGATGTGTGCATATCCATTGATAGTTCAATAACCGACTATCAATATTTCCCTTTGAATGGGTATTTGATGTGATTTGTTTGAATGTGAATGCCACACTTATTTTTGAATAAGCGCTCACTATTCGGGTTAACCGGGAAAGGACCATGGGGTCGTATAACCCATTCCGAATATGTGATACGTCGTTATGATAGCATTGAAGATCGGTGTTGAAGACCCGGTATTTGCGAGAGCGATAGGATGACCTATCGATTGTCTCTGCACTGAGTTGCAACGGTATAGAGACTCCCTAAGTGATGGGAAATCCGATCAGGATTGTGAATATCCGGATTGCAAGGACTTCTTTGTAAGTGCCTTCGGTTTTATTCGAGCCCGGAACAGACTTATATGGATTGTATGTCTGACATTACAAATTGAGATATAAAGCAGATTTCTTTCAAATATATTTCTGTTGGTGGCGGAGAATTTATTCTTTTAGCTTAACACCCTTCTCTGAGACGTACGAGCTCAGAGGTTATGTAGTTGAATGTTATCAGCGATATATTCCCAATTTGGTAATGTGACATGCTGAGTGTTGCTGTAAATGATCATTGTGTTGATTATTTGTGATAGGATCGTTTATTTGATCGTCTATCTTTGTGATCATTTCTATGATCATTTGTTGACCCAAAGCATGGCTTTTGTATAAAGTATGTCTTTGTGGACGTGACTTCGTCGAGCCTCACACCCCGTGAATGGTCAAAACAGGAAAGAAGCAGCAAGGTTATGAGGGGTAGCGCCCTTTAGGATGTGTGCATTTCCTTCTGGAAAAGGGTAGTATCATGGTATGGAGCCCAGATACTTACTCATGTTGAAAACACTTTATGATTGTGTGAATTGATTACGAGCGCTCGGTGAAAGGTCCCAAAGGACCGGGGGATGGCATATTCGGTCAGTTGTTACTCAGTTAGGGGTAACCCGGCCTTGTGTTGGTAGAGATCCGGTTTGGTTCTCGGGGATGTCCATCCAGAGGCATTCTCATGTGGCAATGGGAAGTTCCTTGGCCTGATCATTCGTTGGAAATCCAAAGAAATAATACGATCTTGTACGGTATTAGTTGTAGAACCTATCATTCACTTATGGTGGCGCCCCACTGTTTGGATGGTAGCTATAGTAGGCATACGATAATGGTCGTATGTTGGCTAAGATTTATATTCTACTTTCGAAATGAATTTTTCCTACACTATGCACTAGTAATAATATCAAATGTTCTTTTAAATGCGTATCAAGCATCTTTGACTATCATAAGGAGAAATCTCCTCCGATTCTGCGTTTGCATGTGTGTGTGTGCGGGAGGCCTTATGGTAGTCTCATTTTTAAAAGCATTGCGAATGGACTTTAAAAATATTCATCTATTTTGTTTTCAAAGATAAATAAACTGTTTTGAGTTCTCACACCAGTCACATGACCGACTCGGAGTTTATTGTTTTCCTTCCTAAACTCTGGGTGCCCACCAATTTCTACACGGGCAGTCAAGAGTTAGGTTTATCAGGATATTCTGGATATTCAGGAGTTGCTGGAGGCAAGCTGGATGGCATGCCGTATTACTAGTTATATAGTATTTCTTTTTCCGCTGCACTGTGTATTGTTTGTTGTTGTTGTACACTCTGATGATATGATGTAAAGTATAAAATGTAATAACTGATATAGTTCTTTGTTTAAAGATTATTCATTTATTATTATATGTTGTTCCGCTGCGAATTGTGAGATTCTGTTGTTGTTCTGTTGTTTTCAGTTCCGTTCTATTTTCTGTTTTCTTTCCTCTCTATTTTTCTATGCTCTATTTTCTTTTCTCTCTATTTTCTCTATTTCCTATCTTCCTTCTCTCTTTTTCTTTCCTTTTCTTTTCTTAAATTCTTTTTAAAACCCTAATTATTCGGTTTTCCTTTCTATTTTCTATCTATTCTCTCCTATGTTCTTTCCTCTCTATTTTCTATCTTTTTCTCTCTTTTTCTTTGTTTTTATTTTTCTTAAACCATAACATTTCGGGTTTCCGGCCTTCGATTTCTCGGCAGTCGATAAAGTGAGTATCGATGTTGAATTTTTGAAAGTCGAAAATTTTCAGGACGTTACAATTTGGTATCAGAGCTTACGGTTAAGCGACAACCATGGTTCTGTTGGGTATTACTCATTAGAGATAGAGTCAGTAGTACTCTAGAATGAGTTGGAGTGTAATAATAGCTATGAGAGCGTATTTGTTAGTGAATATAAAATTGTTCTATATTGTGATGATTGGTTTATTGAGTGGTATATGAACTTTCGTCAGCGTGGTCCGCAAGACTATGCCGAAGGGGTTTCTAAACACTTGAATAGAACAATTCGACACAGTATTGTTTTAAATTGGGTAAATGAAATAATTTTACCTTGATTATATTTTATATATAAAGGAATAATTTTTCAGAATTATTAAAGTGTATATAAGTTGATTGTTAGGTTGTTTGAATAATCTAAATTGAAGAATAATTGTATAAACAAAAGAATTATGAGATTGAATTATAATTAAAGTAATTTACAATTGTGAAATAAACATATATATATAAGAAGTGAAACTATATGAATATATTTATAAATATGAGTTGTAATAAAAATGAACTTGAGTTATGAAATGAAATTCAACTTTTGTAATTGAATTGAATGAATGGTTAAAATGTTAATCAATTAAATGTGAATAATTGATAAGAAATAATGAATATAAGTGTTAATTCATTAAAATCTAATGTTATTGAAAGTTGAATTGTTGAATAAAAATCAATTAATTAAACCAATTGATAAGCAAAGGAATTTGGTTGAAATTAATATATATACATTGGTTGTTATATGATTGTTAGTTGATTGTATATAATTCATTAAGTGTTAATGAAATTGAGTTAATGAAATTGGAAACTAAAGTAATTAAAATTCAATTGGAAGTTAAGTGAATCTTAAGTAGATTTGAATTTGATTTGGAAGTGAACCAACATATGAATTAGTGAATATAAACTAATAGAAAATGAATGATAGTAAGAACATCCACTGTATATGAATCAAATGTGATTAAATTGAAAACCAATTCATTGAATATTAACGAGAATATGAAGGAATAGATATTGGTTATGAATGATGGTTGGTTGATGTTTGCATGTGTTGCTTTAGTTGCATTTGCTATGTTGACATATATAGTTATTATGTTGCTATAGGTTGTATATTGATACTATTTTCATATATGCATGTTCTCATGTTGTTTGTTGAGTGATTAGTAGGTGCGGATCGCGTTTGCTTCACATTTGGAGCTCGCTTTCGCGCTATATTAGCCGTATATGCTTGCTAATAAAATATAAGGTACATATCTCGGATTACATACCGTACATTTATACTTTTTCCCTTCGGGATGCCTCATTACTTGATGAGATGTATATTTGTGATATATATACTGTCATTTTTTTTTCGGATCGAGCCGCGCAAAAGAGACTATGGCGAATTTTTCCGGAAATTTAAGGCGTTAGAAAAAAATTGAGAAAATTGGAAAATTTTTGAAAACTTTAAACTTTGATTTGGAAATTGAAAGTTAAACAATAGTAATTGTTTTTGAAAAGATAACTAAGTATGATTTGAAAACTTAGTAAAGGTATTATAAGAAATTTAACTATGAATTTTGGGAAAATTAATAGATTATGTTACTTTTCTTACTTGTTAATTTCGAGGACGAAATTCTTTTAAGGGGGAAAGATTGTAACGACCCAGAATTTTTAGAAATTAAAATTTGAATATTTAATTAATTTTAAATATTAATAAGTGAAATTTATAAGTCAAATAAATTTTTATTTGAATTATTGGATTTAATTGGATAATTAAATCGATAATTTAATATGTTAAATTATGGAAATAATTGAAGATCGAGTTAAATATGATTGAAAATGATTTGTAAAATTTTATTTTATCATATGGGAGTTAGAACGATATTTTAGAACTTTTAAAATCGAATTAAAAGTTAATTTGTGAAAATTGAATATTTTAATATTTAAATCGACTAGTGCAAATAGTCAATTTTTGAACAGTCTAAGAATTGAACGAAACCAGTTCCATTGGATCCGTAATAGTTAGTTATTACTGGATTTCAAATTTCGTGTCAATCGGAGCTATCGTTTGATCGTGGCAGCTCGAAAGGCATCGAATTATTTTTAATTTTAATTTAGCGAGTTAAAATAGCCATTTTTCAAAAAGTCTCGGATTTCGACGAAACCAGTTTCATCGGATCCGTAATGTGATATTAATGTAAGATTTCAAATTTCGTGTCAATTGGATTTACCGTTTGTCCGATACGAATTAAAACGCCTAGAAATCGATTTAAATCGGTTTAATTTAAATTGAACGTTTATAGCCATAACTCGCACAGATGTCCGAATTAGCTAAACCTGTTCCATTGTGTCCGGAACGCGGGGTAAACCCTAGAAACGCTGATTACGGTGCGTAAATCGGAGTTTAGAAAACCCGGATGAATAGTGTTCAAAAATCTTCTATAAATAGGCCCAAAATTCACAAAAATAAAAAAAAAAATTTAAAACCCTAGTTTCATCACGTAGCCGCCACCCAGGTTCCAACGGCCGAAAACTTCCACACTTCTTCCCCTCAAATCTCCAAATTCATTCACTTTTAACAGAAACTCTCAACTACAATCTTGTAGAGCACAACACGAACTAGCTATTCAACGGTCAAGATCGTATTTAACGAAACAGATTGATGGGAATCGTGCCACAAAGGCCTCGCGTTCGCACGTGTTTCTAGGGCAAATGGAGCGACCGAGTTCCAAGACCTTCCAGCCGAGCATAGAGGGGATGGAGGCGCACGTGTTCATGCTTCCTGATCGAATTTTCGTCGAGCGTTGGAGGATCAAAATCGAACCCTAGTTTGGGCTAGATGGGTTCATGCGCACGGCTTGGTTACTGGAGTGAACGAGAAGATGAAGGGGGGGCGTTGGATCTGGTGTGGACGGTTATGATGAGGGAATGGTAAAAATTATAAAGAAAAGTTGTAAATTATATAAATATAAATTCGTGAATATTCATAAATGCATAACTTTTTCATACGAGGTCGAAAACGCGCGAAACCAGTTGCGTTGGAATCGTATGGACGAGCACTACGTGATGGAATTGGATTGGAGTCGTTTGGAGTTAGTGAGAATTTTGGGTAAAATTAAACGTCCGTTTAATTTTATTCGAAATAAATCGCTAAAACGAAATTAAAATCAAGGTGAGAACTTCTCACTCAATCGAATCGGTTTCGATTTTATTTTAAATAGTTAGATTTAAAATTATTGAATGCATGTTTGAATGATGATTGATATCTATTGATTGTTAAAATAGACATTATGCGCCGTTAGTAAGCGAATGTTATTTATTAAAAACATATACCGCGAATATTTCATAAGCAGTGAAATTGGTATTATATATAATAGCAATATATATATATTGGCATATGTATATATTGGAGTTATTGATTTCCCGCATTTTTGTTTAGCGGATGAGACCCTATTGCGCCGTCTATTAAGCGAATAATATTTAAAATCCCATATACCGCGATAATTTCGTACTGGAGTGAAATTGGTATTGTGCTAATGTTTGTGGATGCAGGAAAACAGGTTGGAGGGAGCCAACTGGATTCCTCAACAGTTTTTATTTGATTTCAGATATTTTGATATTTGATGGATTATCATATTGATATATGATATCGTTGTTGTCGTGATTGACTATTTGATATGTAGCAGCATTGGACCAAATTTTGAAACTTTAAAATGATTTTTAAAGTGATTTTTGAAAAGTATACGTTTTATAAAATAATTTTGGAATTGATTTATTTTAAATAAATAAACGTATAATTTTAATGTTATATAAAAATTATGATTTTTGTGAAATATAGTTAAAAGCTGATTTTTGAGAAATAAGGGTTAATGATTTTATAAAATAGTTTAAATTGAATTTCTGAATTTATTGTAAAAAGTTTAAATATAGGATTTATAAAATTTAATTATTTTATGAATCAAAATGGTGAAATAATAAAGGAGTTTAAAAACGTTTTAAAGAATAATATGAATTGATTTATATAAGAGATTTATAAATGGATATTTATAAATTGAAATATTGAAATTATAAAACGAGGTTTTATAAGTGTTAGAATGAATTGTAAATGAATTTCATTGATGAATGAAATTTATAGAATTTTATACGGTGAAGTTATAAATGGAATTTTATAAGCAGTAGGTTTATAAAATTTATTAAGTTATTAAAAATAATGGTTATGGATAAATGAATGAATCTTATAAGTTATAAGATTTATAATTTGGGAAGTTAAAAAGAACGATTTTGTAAAATAATCGTTTTATAAGCATTTGACTTATAATATAAACGTTTGATATATAATTGAGTTATGAGAATAGGTGAATAAAGGAATTTATAAACATTGTTTTATAAATTCGCAAATGACTTATTTTGATAAGTAAATTGTTAAAACCTATAAATGAAGTTATATTCACGTTTTTGACCGTGAATAATCCTTTAAAATAAAATGTATAGAAATGATGAAATTTGTTAACGTAGTATATTCACGTAAATTGAATAGTGAATAATATGTTAAAGAAATGTTTAGATTTGATGTTTTAAATAGAATTAAAACGATCTAACGATGTTTAAAATGTGTTAAGATTCAAAACCATAGATTTCAACATTTATTGTTGAAATAGATGTTTTCGAGAAATAAAAGGAAATAGTGGACTATAACACTGTTGTTATAGTAAATGATTTCCGAAAGGAAATGTTTTGTATAGTATTGGGGTTTATATATCTATTTTAACTTCGAATCCCTATACTAGTGATTTTGGGTTGTTGTAACGATGTTTTACGCAACATTCGTTTTGGCCCAAATAAATATGTTTAAGAGAATGATTTCCTTAAAGAATGAAATATATGCTTAATCTCGATTCAAGTATACTGAATATTTTCCAAGTGTTGAAAATAAAATTTGTGAATTACTTATTAAATAAGTATGGAAATGTTTTCCAATATGAAGTGAATAATTAGAATTTATCTTTTTGAAGATAAATTGAAATGAATAATTGAAATCGTATATTCATAGATATTTTGAAATATAAATTCACTATGGAATTTATAAAAGAAAGTGGAATTTGTTAAAAATAAATATTGATTTATTTTTGAGATATTAAATTATATATCTTGTAAAGATATTTTGGAAAATAAATAATTTAGAAAATTATTTGGAATCTGGTGATGTGTGCATATCCATTGATAGTTCAATAACCGACTATCAATATTTCCCTTTGAATGGGTATTTGATGTGATTTGTTTGAATGTGAATGCCACGCTTATTTTTGAATAAGCGCTCACTATTCGGGTTAACCGGGAAAGGACCATGGGGTCGTATAACCCATTCCGAATATGTGATACGTCATTATGATAGCATTGAAGATCGGTGTTGAAGACCCGGTATTTGCGAGAGCGATAGGATGACCTATCGATTGTCTCTGCACTGAGTTGCAACGGTATAGAGACTCCCTAAGTGATGGGAAATCCGATCAGGATTGTGAATATCCGGATTGCAAGGACTTCTTTGTAAGTGCCTTCGGTTTTGTTCGAGCCCGGAACAGAGTTGTATGGATTGTATGTTTGACATTACAAATTGAGATATAAAGCAGATTTCTTTCAAATATATTTATGTTGGTGGCGGAGAATTTATTCTTTTAGCTTAACACCCTTCTCTGAGACGTACGAGCTCAGAGGTTATGTAGTTGAATGTTATCAGCGATATATTCCCAATTTGGTAATGTGACATGCTGAGTGTTGCTGTAAATGATCATTATGTTGATTATTTGTGATAGGATCGTTTATTTGATCGTCTATCTTTGTGATCATTTCTATGATCATTTGTTGACCCAAAGCATGGCTTTTGTATAAAGTATGTTTTTGTGGACGTGATTTCGTCGAGCCTCACACCCCGTGAATGGTCAAAACAGGAAAGAAGCAGCAAGGTTATGAGGGGTAGCGCCCTTTAGGATGTGTGCATTTCCTTCTGGAAAAGGGTAGTATCATGGTATGGAGCCCAGATACTTACTCATGTTGAAAACACTTTATGATTGTGTGAATTGATTACGAGCGCTCGGTGAAAGGTCCCAAAGGACCGGGGGATGGCATATTCGGTCAGTTGTTACTCAGTTAGGGGTAACCCGGCCTTGTGTTGGTAGAGATCCGGTTTGGTTCTCGGGGATGTCCATCCAGAGGCATTCTCATGTGGCAATGGGAAGTTCCTTGGCCTGATCATTCGTTGGAAATCCAAAGAAACAATACGATCTTGTACGGTATTAGTTGTAGAACCTATCATTCACTTATGGTGGCGCCCCACTGTTTGGATGGTAGCTATAGTAGGCATACGATAATGGTCGTATGTTGGCTCAGATTTATATTCTACTTTCGAAATGAATTTTTCCTACACTATGCACTAGTAATAATATCAAATGTTCTTTTAAATGCGTATCAAGCATCTTTGACTATCATAAGGAGAAATCTCCTCCGATTCTGCGTTTGCATGTGTGTGTGTGCGGGAGGCCTTATGGTAGTCTCATTTTTAAAAGCATTGCGAATGGACTTTAAAAATATTCATCTATTTTGTTTTCAAAGATAAATAAACTGTTTTGAGTTCTCACACCAGTCACATGACTGACTCGGAGTTTATTGTTTTCCTTCCTAAACTCTGGATGCCCACCAATTTCTACACGGGCAGTCAAGAGTTAGGTTTATCAGGATATTCTGGATATTCAGGAGTTGCTGGAGGCAAGCTGGATGGCATGCCGTATTACTAGTTATATAGTATTTCTTTTTCCGCTGCACTGTGTATTGTTTGTTTTTGTTGTACACTCTGATGATATGATGTAAAGTATAAAATGTAATAACTGATATAGTTCTTTGTTTAAAGATTATTCATTTATTATTATATGTTGTTCCGCTGCGAATTGTGAGATTCTGTTGTTGTTCTGTTGTTTTCAGTTCCGTTCTATTTTCTGTTTTCTTCCCTCTCTATTTTTCTATGCTCTATTTTCTTTTCTCTCTATTTTCTCTATTTCCTATCTTCCTTCTCTCTTTTTCTTTCTTTTTCTTTTCTTAAATTCTTTTTAAAACCCTAACTATTCGGTTTTCCTTTCTATTTTCTATCTATTCTCTCCTATGTTCTTTCCTCTCTATTTTCTATCTTTTTCTCTCTTTTTCTTTGTTTTTCTTTTTCTTAAACCATAACATTTCGGGTTTTCGGCCTTCGATTTCTTAACAGTCGATAAAGCGAGTATCGATGTTGAATTTTTGAAAGTCGAAAATTTTCGGGACGTTACATATGCAGCTTAGGATATGGATACGGATACGATCCGATGACACAAGTATTCAAGTATTATTGGTTGTGGAATAAAGGATCTTAAGGGTAATTTAACACTATAGGGGGTGAATTGTGTTTTTTAACTTATGTAAATTTTTTTAAATGCTTTTAGGATTAACAACAAATCACATATTAAAAACAAGATTTTGTACTAACAATCGGGCATAGATGCAATCAAAGAAAAATATAATAGCAATAAAATAAAATGTAGAGAGTTATAGAGATGGCACTAGGTACTTTGTGCTGGTTCAGATTTCTCCTACATCTAGTCTCGTACAATTTCTTATACAGAATTCTTTTCAAGTGCGAACATTATACGATAGCAAGTAAAACTAATTTAAAATCTTGATTACAAGGCTACGAAACACACCCTTATTTGTTCTGATTCCAAAGAAGACTCACTTGATTTGAATGAGCTATATGCACATCCACTATATTTGAACAAGCAACTACGCACATCCACTTGATTTAAAAAGGATACAAGCACAACCATATAAATAAGAGTAGAGTTGATGTTTTTTCCAAAGAAAAATTCTTGTACTTTGGATATAGTGGATCCTATAGCCTTTCTGATAGCACATGGATCTGTGAAATGAGAGAGATGTTTTCAAAATAGTAAGAAAGCAATATTGAATCAATAAAGTGAAGTATGAATTGACTCTATATGATTTTGAAGAATGTAGAGTATATTTTTCAGATTGTAAGAAGTGGAAAGAAAGTAAGTACTAAATAGTTAATAATTCATTTGTGATCTCCTTTATATAGTAAATAAACATATGTATCCATTCGTGAAAGGTTGCGTCTAAAAGAAACTTCCATTCAAAATTTAAAAAACAATCCAATGGTCCATATGTTGACATATAGAAACAAGTATGTCGGCATATCCCAGTAATTTTTGAAAATAATTTTCTTTTACATTGTTTTAAAAATCCTATATTTTGAAAAATAATTTGAACATAGCTTCTAAATATTTCAAAATGTCAAAAATATTCCAAAAAAATATTTTGAAATTTAAATAATTTATATTTATTTAAAAAATTAAAGATAAAAAATTGGAGATAACAATAAGAGATCTCTCTCAAGTTTTAGAACCTAAAATTTTGATGTTTAGATTGTGACAACTATATAAGTAAATATTATATGAACTAACAAAACTTGGAAAAGAAGATATTGCTTTTACTCGAGAAATAGTCTAACAATTTGCAAGAAAAGATTTTACACTACTTTCTTGCTGTTTCGATTTTAAATCGATTCAGCTGGCTGAGTTGCTCCATTTAGACGACTGAATTTTCACAACGACTATATTTTCAATAGACATTTCAATTGAGTGAACAGAGACAACTCTTGATTCAAGAGTTGCTTCCATATTCTTCCATGGCCACTTTCATGAATGATTGCAACTCTTGATTACTATACATAGCCATGAAATCCATTGTTCTAAATACTTAATTCTGAATCTATTTTCTCATTCTTATTGTCAAAGCAATCTTGTTATCTACATTAAATATTTTTGTTCCAATCACTTGTTCATTCAAGAAAACTTGATAAGTGATAATAAACTTCCTATCTTCACGGATTAAAAGATATACCACAAAGGAGAAGATTAATAGAAGGGTGTACGTTGTTGACTTATTAGTGCTACTCAAGAGCATACTCAGTCGGAAGAAATTTTACTGTTTGTATTAGAAGTCCTGTTCGTTTGCTCGGGCGATTGAAGTCCTACTCTGTTGCTTAGGCGGTAGAAGTCTTGTTTGGTTGCTTAGGCGGTATAATATCCGTTCCTCCGGGTCAAATGAGGTTTTATAGTTGAATTCCAGAGGGAGTTTGGGATTAGACGTAGAACTGGAAGTTTGAACCAGTATAAAAATCTCGAGTGTCATTTAATTTATTATTTTACTTTTATATTTATATTCTACACAAGTAAATAGTTTCGTTAATATTCCATATTGCATGATCCTTAGTCACCTTCACTTGCTATCAAAGCCTAGAATTCTATCGGTCTTCACAACATCATAGAATAATGGCCGAGAAAAGATCAGGTCGAAATACAGTAAGAAAAAAGCTTGAAACTATCAGGGCAACAACAAATAAGGACTATAAAAAGGTACTTTCTAATTTACATATTTCAGTAAATGAGAATAATGAATTAGTTGGTATAAGCGATAAGATCTCAAAGTTAATCTTATTATTTTAGAAAAGATGAAATCAATCGAACTTGAAAATGAGAAATTGAAAAATGAGAAATTAAATTTAGAAAATCAACTTGATGTTTTAGAAAATAATTTTATAACTCTTAAAATTTCTTGATGAACAAAACACCTTATTTGATAAAGAGAAAGAAAAAATTTCAAAAGAAATTTTTTATTTGAAAAGACAAAATGATTTATTATAATCTTCTTTAGATAATCCAGAATCTAAAAATTTTCTTCTCAAAAATGAGAATTGTAAGTTAAAAAACGAGAATTCTGAATTAAATGAGAAAATTAATATTTCAAAAAATAGTAATATTTCTTTTGGAAATAACAATTGTGACTTTAAAACTAAATTGGAAACCGTAAAAAAGAATTCATGAAATTTAATAAGGGTTAAAATGATTTAAACATGATTTTATCTAATTTTAGACCTTTATGCGATAAAAGTGGTTTATGATATAATAAAGCTAATCGTAGAAATAGCACTATATACGCTATCATGTATAGTAAAAATGTTAGTGTTAGTACCAGATTTCAAGTAAAGTCTAAATCTAACTTTTTTGGTAATTCAAGCACTACTATGACCAAGAATAATATCTTTAGAAGAATAAAATCAATGATGGGAGAAATGAATAAAAATTATCAAAGTACTTGGGTTCTTGTTAATTAGAAAAACAGAGAAAAATACATTGACGATTATTTTGATGTACTAGCTAATAATGAAAATTATATCTATAAAGCTTCAACCACACTCTAATGTGCATGGCTTCCAAAGACCAAACACCCGGATCCTAACATAGGATATGGGTACCAGAATACATATCTCATTTTTTTCCCAAGTACACCACATATAAAGGGGGAGATATATTCAAAATTTTCTGATACTTATGGAAATGAAGCCGCTGATGTTCAAATTTTCATTGAGAGTAATTTACGTGATGTGACTATTGTATGTTCTATGATATTTTGAGTCTAATACTGCTTCTCATAAATTTTTTATTTTTACAAACTTTTTATTTCTCCTATTTATATATATTTCCTTTTTGTCGATGACAAAGGGGGAGAAAAAGGTACGTTATAATGATAGGGGAGTATTAAGACAGAGGGAGTATAAAATTATTTATTTTTATTGAAAAATTTTCATAGATGTCATCATCAAAAAGAGGAAGAATGTTAGAACCTAGAATTTTGATATTATGATTGTGAAAACTATACAAGTAAATATTATATGAACTAAACAAACTTGCAGAAGAAGATATTGCTTTTTCTTGAGAAAAACCTAAAAATTTGTACACCAGATTCTGGATGAAGCTTAAGTAAAGTATTAAGTTTAAGGTCCAAGTTTAGTAGTAAATTTATGTTAAAATCTCACTGAAGTGGTATGTACATGCGCACACAATTAAGTTTTCAAAACATTTAGATAAGCCAAAAAACTCTAAAAATAGCTGGCTAAATGGAATAAGTCCGCCGGCTTAATACTATGCATGTGCACAAATTATTTTGAATATTCAGACGATCAGCTGACCATGCAATTTTAGTTGATTAGATTGTGTCACTTTTACACTATTTTCATGCTGTTTCGATTTCAAATCGATTCAGCTGGTTGAGTATCTCCATTCGGACGGCTGAATTTTCATAATGGCTATATTTTCATTGGACAATTCAATGAATAGAAACAACTTTTGATTCAAGAGTTTCTTCCATATTCTTTCATGGCTAATTCACGAATGATTACAACTCTTGATTCCTATATATAGCCATGAAATTCATTGTTTTAAAAACTTACTTTTGATTCTGTTTTCTTATTCTTATTATCTAAACAATCTTGCTATTTGCATTTAATATTTTCGTTCTAATACTTGTTTATTCAAGCAAACTTCATAAGTGGTTAAATAAACTTCATATCTTCATGAATTACAAGATATACCATAAGTAAGAAGATTATAGGAAAGGTGTACGTTATAGACTTATTAGTGCTACTCAAGAGCATACTCAGTTAGAAGCAATTTTAGTGTTTGCATTAGAAGTCCTATTCGGTTGCTCAGGCGTTTGAAGTCCTTTTTGTTGCTTAGACGGTAGAAGTCATCTTCGGTTGCTCAAGCAGTGTAATATATGTTCCTTCGGGTCAAGTGAGGGTTTATAGTTGAAGTTCCGAAGGAATCTAGGACTGGACGTAGAGCGGGAAGTTTGTACCAGTATAAAAATCCCTAGTGTCATTTACTTTATTATTTTACTTTTATATTAATATTTCACACAAGTAAATAGTTTAGTTAATATTCCGTATTGCATGATCCTTAGTCATTTTCATCAAGGACTTTAAAAATATATTCTATTGACTCTAAACACTAAATTATAAGCTCAGGATCTTCATCTCTTTATCTTCGAACATCTTCATTTCATTGTCTTTGAACTCACGAGTCTTCATATCCTTATTTTGAGTCTTTATACTGTACAATCTTCGGTTCAACACCCATATAATTTTCTGCACTATATACTGTATAACTTGCCAAAACATTAGTATCTATATTTTATATGGTTGTTGTCATTAAAATCAAAAATTAAGATATTAACAATCTCTCCCTTTTTGATGATGACAACCATTCAATATTTCTGTATATAAATATTATATAACTCCCTATAGGCTATATAACTCCCACTAAATATAAAGATGCGTATATTTTATATTATCCTCCCTCTTTGTCATCAAAAAAATCGTGAAAAATAGAACCAACCTAAATGATATACTTATAATATGTAGAGTCAAAATCAATAACTTATATTTAAGCTTTATGCTGATTAATATGGATTTACTTATACAATGGTGATTGGACTGAATGAAATACATTAGGCACAAATGAGGATACTGAATGTGACATTATCAAGATATAATATGTGAGACTAAAATAAAGAAAGTACAGTGTATTTAATATATGTAATCATCAATTATTAAATTATATACTAAATATTAAGGACAACAAATTTAAAAAAAGCAATCTTTATTTATTTATTTTATTTATAATACACACCATCTAATCTTGTCCTATTGTTATATAATGTATATAATCGCACCAAATCAAACTTATAGTAATAAATCCAAGCCAAAGAGTATTAACTATTTACTATCAATATTAAAATAAATAAGTTTAACATGCACACTTACAAATTAAAACAAGCAGAAGTCCAGATATTCATACGGACTTCAACCCAACCTTCATATTCAAAGATTGTATTTTCTTTGGTGGCATCCAAACCTTCATTATCTTTGGTTATTTAGAATTCTAGGTTGTTGGTTTGACTATCTATGATGAGAAAGGAAATAAACGAGCGAAGAGCTTTAAAATGCTTCTGTTGCTCTTTTATCATTTGCGTTTAGCTTAGTTCCAAATGCCTTTGATACCTTAGAATAAAAGAGAGAATATCATTGAATGATTGGAGTGACTTCTTAAGGATTTCGTGATGTTTTTGGAGTAGAGAAGAAATTATTATTAAGAAAAAATGTTGAGAATGGAAGGGGTGGAAAATAAAATGATGAGTGAATTTTTCTGAAGGAAGTAGATTTTAATAGGAGTGAAAAGTCATTTGGAATGTTTGAATTAATGGTGGTTACAATATTTTAAGATTTTAAATTTTTTCCAAATGATTATATTATGCCGATGTATAAATATATTTATGTCAACATATCTGCCTGAAAATTATTTTTCAATTTTTGGCATAACTTTAGTTTCAATCTAATACAATTATAGTTTAATGATTTACACAGAGTAATAAAATAATATATAACAACAAAAACTAATTTTTCATTGACAAAATAAGACGATATATGGCAAAACTGAAAATATAAGAACATAACTTGAAATAAACTAAGCAAAACATGGGAAATAAAAGCCAGAAAAGTTATAATGGATTACGAGATAGAATTAAAAATAACTATGGAGATATGCTCTTATCAAGCTTCTTCATAATCTTCATAAAATACTTATCCACTTTGTTGGAAAGATTAGTAAACTTCTTACTTAGATTCTTTTGATTTTTGATAATTTTCTCTGGTTTTTAAAGTATTCCTTTGCTTGAGCATTGAGATGGTCTTTCAGAACTTTCAAAGAAGTCTTTACTTCCTTCGCCGCTTTTACATCTTCCCATTGAATTCCACAACTTTCTTCTTCTTCAATTTCTTATTGTTCTTCCCTTGCTTGTATTTCTTCTTTCTGGGGAAGAGTTTCATAAGGTTCAAAGTAAGGAGTAATATGCATGAGAGAAATGTTGGATTTGTTGAAAATTTTCTGAGGCGAATTGGATCTTCTTTAAGATCAAAAACAAAGTATTCAAAAATTCGGTTAAAATACACGCACTGGAAAACTGTGTTCTTTTGTCTAGAAATATCCTTTTGGAAAAAATCATTGAAGATGGCTTATGTCTAATTGATGTTGTAGTTTCCATAGATGGCAAAAGGAGCAAAAAGCTTTTGGGTAAAGTTATTATAATTATCTGTCCTTGGAGTGATGAGTTGTTGTAAAATGAGATTCATAAGTCCCATTTTTGGTCAAAGATTTTGTTTTTGAATTCAATGTCTTCATCGTTAGCAAAAATGTTGTGATAAACATCTCGATTTTGTTCCTCAGTTTTAAAACTGGAGAGTTCAATTCCGCTAAATTTACAACAAAATATTCGATCCAAAATTATACAATCTAAAATAATTATATTTCCTTTTACACCGCTCCAAACTTGTCCTTCTTCTCCTTCTAAAAATTTTCCATTCAAATTTGCATAAAACATTTTAATTGAATCCAGATAACCTATGAAATCAATTCGAAAATGAACTAAGAATGTCATTTTGGAAACAAAGATCTTAAAGACCATAAGAAGAATAATCATCAAACAATTGCAAATCTTCCAGGAACACCTTTTTCGAAAGTAACATATTCAACATATGTGTAGATGGATTCTTTGTCATTGCAAAGAAAGCCTTCTATTTTATTTCTGTGTTTATTGGTTTTTGGTTAGCTTGAGAAGGTCATTGTTATGTAGTTAAGGAGATAATAGAGCAAAGAGATATTTTGAATTTCTAAAATAAAGCGAGTGAATAAATGGATAGAGATAAAATTATTTAACAGAGAGTGAATTGACATTTCAATTATGAAAACGTGCATTTATAGTTTATGGAATAAATGCAAAAGAGAGTGAAATTCAATATTTGAAATTGAAAAGAAATTTCAAAATTCTAATAAATACGTTGACTTATAGATTTGTGTATGTCGACATATGGGCTAAAAATCCAAAAATAAGACTAAGGTAAAAGATTCATACATGCACACAAACACACACACACCCACACTTGTATGCATTCGATATTATCATTAATCCTTATTTTGTTCCTAAATCCAATAATCCAAAAAAATTGAAACAAAATTTAAATATAAAAAGTACCACTTTTTGCTCCTTTCCTCTGATCTATTTTGATTAATCTACTATTGTCGTGAAACACATGTTTGCATTTTCCATGTCGGGTTCATTGTCACTTGAAGTAGTATCTAATTCATTTAATATTGTTGTGTAAACACATTTTCTGTTTATGGATGAGTAAGTGATTGGCAAGATCCTTCATTTATTCTGATGTGGAAAATCTATGTGCAAATGACGAGGTTTATCACAATTGAAACAGCTAATTTTAGTTCCATTTCCATAAGTCTTGTTTTCAGGACTACAAAAGTTATTCATCTTTCTCTACTTTAGGAACTTTCTGAAATTCCTAGTCATAAAGGCATCATAAAGGCAATTTCCTCATCATTGTCATCACCTGAGTCCTGATCGTCGGTTATTACATTCAGAGCCATGTTTTTTTTCCTGATTTCTTCTCCTTTGCAATTGTGCTTTATAGATCATTGAATTACCAATTAGCTCTTACATTATTAGAGTGCTATTGTCCTTTTCTATTCTATTTCTAATGTCTTTTGATCCTACTCTAAAAAGACTGAATTGAGGTCTTTTTTAACTTGGTCATTTTTATGAATTTTTTTATCTAAAGATACTAAAGAATGTACTATATCTTGAAACGTATAATACATGTCAGAAATAGACTCATTTTGATTTATTTTAAATAATTGAAACTAACTAGTTGACATGGAAATTTTAGTTAGTTTAACTTTACTAGTGCCTTCATATGTAACTTGCAATTTTATCCAAATATCATATGCAGACCTACAAATAAAGACATTATTAATTTCACTTTAATATAATGAGCAAAATAAAATATTTAAGGCTTTAGAATTATTAAGTGCATGTGTCTTTTGGTCAGCATTCCATTGTAGAAAGTCAGTTTAGGGTTCAGTGTACTCATTCTATGCAATATTTGAAACATCTAAACCATTAAACTATAAATAAATATCCATCCTACATGACCAATAGGTGTAATAACAACCAATAAATAGTGAGGATCCAGTAGTAGATTATACTTCTAAAAAAGTATAAACAAGTTTACTAATTGTGCTGCTATCCATTTATACTTTTCAAAACCCAAATTACGAGTTTTTAAAAACCTAGTGCTCTGATACCAAATATGGGTTGCGAAATGATAGATCTTAAGGCTAATTTAACATTAGCGGGGTATGAATAATGTTTTCTAACTTGTATAAATCTTTTTAAAAAAATTCAGTACTAATATCAAACTACATATTAAAAATACAGTTTTATGCTAACAATCAGTCACAGATGCAATCACAGATAAATATAAAAGCAATAAAGTAAAATGTAAAGAATTAGATAGATGAGGCCAAGGATTTTATACTAGTTCGGATTTATCCTGCATCTAGTCATGTATAACTTCTTGTACAGATTTCTTTTCAAGCTCCCACTTTGTACAGTAGCAAGTAAACTAATTTACAATCTTGATTTTAAGGCTACGGACACCTTCTTGTATTCTGAGTCCAGAGCAAACTTAATTGGTTTGAATAGGCTACAAGCACATCCACTAGATTTGAATGGGCAATTAAGCACATCCACTTGATTTAAAAGAGATACAAGCACACCCACATAAACAGGTGAAGAGCCGATGTTTTTCCAAAGACAAATTCTTATACTTTGGATAAAGTGGATCCTATAGCCTCGTTGATAGGACTTGATCTTTGAAATGGGGGATGTCATTCCAATATAGTAAGAAAGTAGTATTGAATCAGTACAATGAAGTATGAATTGATTTTATATGACTTTTAAGAATGTAAAGTATATTTTTCAAGAGAAATTTAAAGTGTGACGCCCCACCTCCATAGTCACACTAGCCAAGGAAACTATAGAGTAATGCTGTCAACTAGCAAGAAGAATAAGGCTGTTGAGGAGCTACCATCTGTGTAATGCTTTGTGTGAGCACTGATATGTCAGATAGTATTACATGCATTTCGTTTCAAGAGGAAATCTGGCACACCAACTACAAGCTCAAAACTACTACACAGTGGCTATGAGATCTTTGAAAAAAATATAAAATAAGCACAAAACAAATCAGTCACAGATATTCATATCACTAAGGCGGAAACAGATATGAACATGACACATAAAAGTGTACAACAATGTAGTGGTCATATAAGATCCACTACATCACGAAAGAATAGATACAACTGCTAGATAAAAGAATATGTATACATCAAGGATTCTCTATCTCGAATGTGTAAAAGCAAAAACTACTAAGCTAAGTAGTTAGCCAAAGTCAAAAGCTAGTCCCAGCTAAGAAATCAAGTGGAAGCACCTGTAATACCTCGGTCCGACCCGAGTATTATTTAAGAAGAAAAATAATAAATGAACCAGTCTAGCTATAAATATCATATAAGATGAGATAGGATAAGCGATATGACAACAACAAACATGATATAATATCTCAAATTTTCTCAAAACACCAAAAAGAATATCATACTCTTAGCTTATTCACCAAACCTCAGATGTTGAAAAAACATATAACACATATTGTAAAAATTGGTGAAAACATAAAATTCCAGAAATCAATAATTAGAAATCCAGAAAACGTAAAGAGGGAGATCAACCCCAAATGGGGGCATGAAAACTCACTAACACGTGCGTCACAAACGGGACGCTATCCCATGGGTCGCTAACCCGTAAAAATACGGGGTGCAGTCCCCCAGGGAATAATAAACTGAACATCGATACACCTAAAACCCCATGCATTGTCGAACATCGACGCACTTGAAAATATACTCCCCATGCACATACTTATTGAGCCGAACATCGACACACGTAAAAAGATAAGCCTCATGTACCGAAGTCCTTAAGCGGGTTGCTCCATGAACGATCAAAAGACTAGGGGTCACTAGCCCCAAAAAATGAGACGAAGTTCCATAAAACAAGGTACAGACCTCAATGTGGACAAAGATACATCGCATTTCGCTAGACTAAACCATAAAATAATCACCATTGGTCAGTAAGAAGTGTGAATCACACTAAGCTAGTAAATATATGAGTTTAGCTTCATCTTCCATAACCAGTAGCTTAACTTAAATATTTATGAACAAACTGTAGATTTCAACTTGAAAATTGTCACAAGATTTCAATCGAACAAGTCCTAGAATTAACTGACGAAGGAAACGTAAGCATTTCATACCACTTGTTTTGCTAAGCCGTTTAACTAGATTTCTCATACGAATTAGGTAAAGGTTTATATATATATATATACACTAATTGATTGGAAAACGGTTTTAAAAACAAGTTTTGTATTAAAAATAGTGTTGAAATCATTTTTGTGAAAGAGTTTGAATATTTACTACTAGTATAAAAACCTTTGTATTTTATAGTGACAAGTCACAGAAATGATTGTAAAAACAACCTAACATCAAAAATCCGCATTCAACAAAGTGAATTAAAACCATAAAAATTGATATCACATCCATCAAATGGACATTCCGAAAAATCTTGAAAAGAAGCCTTCAAGTCGATAATAAATGACAATAACTAATCAAATCAATACAAATCGATAAAAATCGAAAATCCATAAAAAACAGGCGAAATGCAAGAATTACACAGAACGAGACGTCTGGTTGGATTGGCCAGACGTCTGACCTAGGGTTTGGCCATTTTCATTATATTTTTCCTTTTTTGTAAAATCTCCAAAACCCCTAATCAGACGTTTGACCGGTTGAACTAGACGTCTGGTTCTTTTTTCTACCATTTTATTTTCTTCTTCATTATATAATTTTTCCAGGGACCCCTACCGGACGTTCGAGTTTTTCAACTAGATGTCTAATCACCTGGACCTAGGCAGAATTTGTCTAGGCCAATGATGGCCAAATCGATTCGGAAGAGATAGGACGAGCGATGGAGACTAGGGATTTATGCCAAGTGACAATCCAGCCTTATAGGCTCTTTGATACACCCTGAATATCATGTCCAAAGATCCAAGATAGGATCTATAAAGATTTTGACTTAAAAATGCCAAAAATTGGAAAATTAGCCAAGCCAATTCAATTCAAAATAAAATGGACATTAATAGATGTTAGTAATTCATACCTAACAACTATCAAAGGTATAGACATAGATGTGAGTTCAAGAACTCACCTTTAAACCCAAAAAAAACGAATGAGAAGCTTAAAACAAAGGAAAGATCAACCACTCTAAACTTCAACCCAAGAAGCTCAAATCTAAGCTCATAAGCAAATATTTCCTAAGTTAGGGTTTAGGAATTTTTGAAAATTGAAGGGAGATTGAGATGGAGAAGATGAAGAGGATGTTTACCTAAGCTTCTCTTTGATTTTTTTTTGGAGCTTGAATCTTGAATTTCCTAATAATATGGGGTTTAAGAATTTTAATTTCCTCTTCTTTCCCTCATTTTCCTTTAGCTTGAGAGTGTTAGAAAAATAGAATTAATGAATGAAGAGGGGAGTGGAGTTAGGGTATTTTATTGGGTTAGTGGGCTGAAACCCAAACCCAAAGCCCAATATGAAAAATAGCAAAATTCTACTCAACTCCAAACATATCGATGTTTATACTCAAAAAGGTGGCAAACTTCGTTTTGATCTCAATGGAAGTCGTCTCAAGTCCTAATTCGACTGTTTACAAAAGTAGCATTTCAGACTTTAATTCGACTAACGATGCTATATTTAAATATATAATCATAAAATATGCGGGTTGTTACAAACTCCTCTCCTTAAAGAAATTGCGTCCTTGCAATTCTTAAGAAGAAAACAAAGAGTAACAACCATAAAAGCATATCAACACAAAAGAAAATTTGAAATAAGAAGTTCACCTCATAGGCTAAAGAGAGTAAGTCCGGATGTGTTCACTCGATGAATTCTCTGGATTTCCAAGAACAATCCTTAGGATTTGAGGACTATAGAACTTTCACAAGTGGGACATCTTTATTACGAAGACAATTAACCTCCATAGCAATGATATGAGTAAGATGTTGCTTATAAGTCAAATTAGGTGGAACTTCAATTTCCTCAATAACACCGGCATCAAGAATAGAATTGAAATCCCTAAGGTATTTTCGTAGTTGAGAGACATGGAAAACGTTATTAAGAGCAGCAAATTCAGCCGGTAATAAAAAAGGATAAGCCACGGAACCAATGCGTTCGGTGATGGGAAATAGAGTAATATATCGAGATGATAATTTTTTCGATCGACTGAAACACACAACACCCTTCACAGGTGAAACGCGGATAAACACCAAATCTCCCATAAAAATTTCCAAATTCCTTCTTCGGTTATCGACATAGAATTTTTGTCTGCTTTGAGCTTCTTTCATCCTGTGACGAATAAGGTCAGTCTTTTCTGTGGAATTACGAATAAAATCTGGACCTAAAACAAGCTTCTCATCGGCCTCAAGCCAACAAGAAGGAGATCGGCATGGCCTTCCATAGAGTGCTTCAAAAGGTACCATACAATACTATATTAGAAGCTTTTATTGTAAGAAAACTCAGTAAGTTAAATACGATCTTCCCAACTTCCACCAAATCAAGAACACATGCACGAAGAAGATTTTCAAGAGTTTGATTCACACGCTCGGTTTGTCCATCGGACTGAGGATGATTAGCGGTGCTAAAATTAAGCTTCGTTTCCAAAGCTTTTCGAAGACTTTTCCAAAATCCAATAGTTAATAATGGATCACGATCACTAACAATAGAAGTTGGAACTCCATGCAATTTAACAATTTCTTTGATATAAAGTTTGGCCAAAAGAGGTATGGTCCGATTAGACCGAACGGGAATAAAATGGGCAGATTTTGCAAGCCTATCTACTATCACCCACAAACCGTCATGACCCGAACAAGAACGGGGAAGACCATCAATAAAGTCCATGGAGACTTGATCCCACTTCCAAAGAAGAATATCCAAAGGTTGCAATAACTTATCGGGCCTTTGATGCTCGGCCTTTATGAGTTGGCAACTTATGCAACATTTAATGAAGTTAGAAATATCGGATTTCATTCCATCCCAATAATAAAGTCGCTTCATATCCGCATACATTTTGCTACTACCGAGATGAATGGTAAACTTAGAACGATGAGAATCTTCTAAAATGTCTTTACGAAGCTTACTAATATTTGGCACAATAAGTCTACCAAATTTTTGAATACCTCCACGAGCATTAATATTAAAGTATTTCAAACCATCAACCTTATTTTGATCCCTACAACTTTGTCTAAGAAGAGCCAATTCGGAATCTTGCTTTTGAGCTTCAAGGATGCGGTCCAAAAGGGAAGGATGATCCTTAAGGCAACATAAAACAAGAGTAACATGAATCAAATTCGTGATATCGAATCTCACAAGTGGATAAAATCTCGAGATCATTCCATTCAGATATCATCATGGAAACAACCACTTGTTTCTTACGGCTAAGGGCGTCGTCAAAATGATTTCCCTTTTTGGGAGTATAAAGAATATCAAGATCATAAGATGCAAGGAATTCAAGCCAACGTTGTTGATGCAAATTAAGTTCCTTTTAAGAAAAAAAATACTTCAAAGACTTATGATCGGTGTAGAGAAAAAATTTCTCTCCCAGAAGATAATGACGCCAAATTCTAAGGGTGAAAACAATAGCCGCGAGCTCTAAATCATGCGTCACATATCTAGTCTCGGCAGGCTTTAATTGTCATAGAAGCATAAGCGATAACACGTTCCCTTTGCATGAGAACGGTACCGGGTTCATTGCCGTTAAGGAAAATTGTAATTTAAAATTCTTAATAAAGGACAAGAATTTGTATAATTTGCACAGTTGTTCCCATAGATGTATATGAGGCCATGCTTTTCTAGATTCTATTATGGTAATGATCTTTATTCACCTTCACTTCCACTTGAATCAATAGCCTAGTCTAACTTTTACCCTAACATTTTTGGTGCTTTAATTGAAAGTTAAACCGAAGGCTCGCTCCCTTTGATTCACTACTCAAATATAAATCAAACTTGCTTGGACTTTAAACTATGGTAATTAAGTCTTAACAAGGATCTTTTAAACCACATCTGGACCATTTACCTTACCTAATAAGAAAATGCCAATTTAGAAAAAAAAAACAAGAATTGAATTTGAGAGGATTGGCTTTTTCGAACATTGGAAGAATAGAAAAGGATTGCTTAATACAACCTAAGTAAATATAGTTTAAAGCCCTTCCATATTGGAGAAGAGCCAATCTTTGCCATAGCTAAAAAAACTAAGATCGGAAATTTTAAGCCAAAGAAAAGGAGATGATGTAAAATTTGAAAAGGATTCATTTTCTTATATTACTCGGAGCAAATTCAAGATGAAGCACGGCCTTAGAAACTGAAATGAACATGATTTTGCAAAAATTTCTTAGAAACGAGAAAAAATGGGGAAACGTAAGTTGGAAGAAGGTAATGGAATGTAAAAGTCCCATAAAAAGTATAAAGATGAATAAGGGAAACCTAAAGAAAATAGACCAAAGGAAAAAATCATCACTCCCCTTCTCATCCCTTAAGAGGAAGTGTATTTTCGAACCAAAGGAAGGTTAAGCTATTGGATCTCCAACAAAGTCACAAGAAATAAAGAAAGGCATATGGTGGGATTGTACTATCACTATCACAATGTTAATGGATACCACAACAATGATTGTCAAGCTCAATCTGTAATCACTAAATACTATGTCAGAAATAGGGAATTGCATGAATTCATAGATGTAACGGCCCAGAATTTTCGATCCCGAAAATTCCAGATAGTTATGAAAGAAGAAAGAGATAGAAGAAGAAGAAACATCAACATCTCACATTCGCAGCAAATAAAATATAATAATAAACAATAACAGTTTACAAAGAATAATATTCTATCGATTACATTTTTATACATCAGAGTTACACATATATACAGACACTGAATATACACAATCACCATACCTCAGACATACAAAAATATAATACAGCGGAGATATTCTATAGGTTCCTGCTATCCCGCTCGACTACTGAGATCCAGAATGTCCTTACCTGAAAATCTGTAATACTCGGTCTAACCCAAGCATTACATCAAAGTAACACCCGGGTCAGGCTGGAAACCAGCATGAGTAAACCCATCTAACATGGAATACAAAAACATACAACTTATATAAACCCGGGGTAACTCATATCAATTTATAATTTCACAAGTTGTTATAGACATCACTTATTTCACACATCAATTTCTAAGTGCCAAACTTAGATTAAATGGTCAAATTTAATTAAATCATTCCATACCAGCCTATTGATTTCACATATCAACTCTATAAAAAATTATTGTAGGTTGCAAATCGAAGTGGTTTCGGGTATTTACTAATACCTGGCTCGGTCTCTTCGATTTCAATGTTGTTCTTTACGCCAAATTGTTCAAGTTTTAACAATACAATTTATATTCAGGACAACATATTTACACAATAATTCATCTTAGATAGATACTACATTATCACAGTACAACCAACATTGCCTATCACAGAGCATCATACATTAATAAATTTCAAGGCATTCAATCATGACTTAATCATCCCAAAAGCAAGTTTAATTGTTCACATAATTAAATTTAGCCAAATAAATTACTTACCTAATCGTACTTAATTAACTTTAATTACAAACCATTTTTTGTTACTTTAAATAATTAATGCAATTAAATAATCATTCTTAATTATCAAGCTTAAGTAATTATCCTTAATTACTTAATTATTTCCTAATTAATCACATTAATTAAGCTTTGATTAATTAATTACTTTAACGAATTAACTCTTCAATTACTCACATTAAGTAAATTTTTTATTTATTAATTATCTCTTAATTATTTCCATTAAGTAATTATTCCATAATCACTTAAGTTAAATTAATTAACCCTTAATCACCTCCATTAGTTAATTATATTTAACAAATTACATTCATTTATTAACCTTTAATTAATCATATTAAGAAATTAACTATCCTTTAATTAATTACATTCAGTAATTACTCTTTAATCACTTATACTAAGTAATTAACTATCCAATACTTTACATTAATAGATTATATTTCAATTTGTAAAATCTTAAATATTTTGAGATAAACCACATACTTTAATTAATTACTTAGTTTCATCAATAAACTTATTTGAATTCAAAAGTTGAAATTAATTCATTCAAAGCACCTCTTTATTAAGTTTTTAATATACTTATTTTGAAACCTATTTGGCAATGGTTTTGAAGACTTGTTCATTTCTTTTGTTTATAAACTTGTTAAGAATTTTCTATTGCCTTAAACCTTGGTTAAAATCATAACAAAGAACCCGAGCTGATCCTGATCTATTCCTGAATCCAAAACTTATCCACTTCTCTTAGAAAACTCGAGGACGACTTCAAGCAACACCAAAATATTAAGCCCAGTATTTTTTTTAACAAAACCATTCAATTCCAAAATGTCACAATTACAAAGAAATATTCACTACAATACTTAATCAAACCAACATCCTACGTATTTAACTGCTCAATTCGGTGGGTTTCCTACCAGCATAACTGAAATAACACACTAGCCAGTACTAACCTATGGTTATGTTGATTTGAGGGATTAAGTTACTTTATTTACTAACCATAACTAATTTTAATACTAACCTTAAATTTTACACTAAAACCTGTATTAACTAGTGTTATGCGTATTAACAAATAGAATAAATCAAACAACTTGGTTCCTATATAAACTAAATAAATAAATCAGGGAATTGAGTTGTAACATTTTTAACTAAACTGATATAAATAAATGTCACTCATCTTAAAGCACAGCCTAGATACCTACCCAACCGACCCAACTTCTAATACTATCATTAATACTGTTTGCTCAAACACAAGCCTACAGACTTATTTTCCCTCATGTGCAATGCAAGGAATCCACTTTCTTAGACCAATTCCACAATAGCTTCTTTTTATTCCTACCACTAAATCGCCCGAACACTTTCCCTTCATATTATTCTTTCCTACCAGCTCTCTCGTGTACCCAAACCTTCCTGCATCCATCAACTTCTTCCATATCCACTTGCTAGTGTCTGTTACTTCCCCTGCACCTCTTCTCAATCTAACACTTCAACACCAAACAAGCGCCTCCACTTCAACACGAATTCAAGCACCTAGTCACACATTGTTGCACACAAAACACATCCACTCATCTAAACAAGTGAACTCATGTACCCAACACTCACAGCCGCACACATTTCAACACCATTCTCACTGGCCCAAATGCATGAATACATACAAATACAATAAGGGACGTGCACACACAATACTTTCACACACACAACATGCATGCACGGGTAAAAGTTAAAGAAAAGAAATGGAGAGGGAAAAAAAATTGTGTGCAGTGAAGAAAAGGAAAGTTGCTTAGCATTTTGAGAGTAAAAGATGGGATGAAACAAAATATAAGACAGAGAAAAAGAAAAAAATGTATAGGCATTACATTCATTCACGACCTATATTCAAATCTATTATTATGCAATCACAGATTTAAAATTATATTTCCATTCTATTCTTAACATAAGCATGTTGTAGAGAAGACTCGATAAGCTCAAGAACGTAATAAAATAAATAAGGTTAAACTATCGGATTACAATTAGATGTCAGAAGTAGAGATAAATTTACCCGTTTATAAAATAAGTACATCAAATTACTCACCTTATTGCTGAACAGCTGCCTATTTCTGGAATCCAACAGTCTATTGAAGCTTGATTTTTGAATTGTAACACGATTTGTTGATTTGAATCTGCTGTCAGTTGAATCTGAATTCGCACTTTGTTTTAGATGATCTTGAATTGCTTCAGTTGTTAGCCTGATAGTTGATTAGTATTATTTTATTATTTTATTATTTTATTTTTGCTTAAATTTTTGTTTTGGTTTTAAAGAAAGATGATGGAAATCGAGATTGAAAAGGTGAATATCGAAAGCTCAGGAACTGTTTACAGCTTTGATTCTCGAGTCATTTTATTATTTATTTATTTTCAACTTAAAGAACCATATCGCCACTTGAAATTTCCAATGCTTATGCAACTACACATGTAATATGCATGTGTAAATAAATTTTAAATGTTTTATAAAACTTTTATATTTAAATTTTCTATTAATAAATACATTTCTTAATTTATATAAATAAAATCTTTAAAGGAAATAATATAAAACAAATCTTATTCATATATTTTAAATCCAAAATATTTAAAATAATTATCTTTTAGATTTCAAATTGAAATTCACTTTCAAATTAAAAATCCAATTTGAAATCAACTCAAATATATGTATATATCTAAGCAACACAAAATAAATTTGTAAATAATAATTCTATTTTAAAATTTATATCCGTCTTTAAGAATATATCACATTTGAATTTGCTTAAAATTTCTAGAATATTACAGATGTTCATTATTATATTTTCAATTTTTTTATTATCAAGATTATCTATTTACCATACAAATCAATATTTTAATAATTTTAATCCTGTTAATTATCAATTAACATATGTCCAAAAATCCAGGTTATCACACTCCTTTCCCCTTTAGAACTTTTCGTCCTCGAAAAGGAACGAAGCCAGAATTTATTATAATGCTTAAAATCAAACAAATTTCCTTTGATCATTTTAAAATACTTTTTCAAAATATATAACATTGACAAAATAGTTTTATAATAATACTTTTTATAACTCGATGTTTCATCAAGTCCATCCTCGTTCTTTGAGAAATTCGGTCGTACGTTGATTATGCGCGACTGAAAATCTATAAGTACTTGGCAGACTCGTTTCCAACATACAGTGAAAATACTTTGAAAAATAATTTTAATAAAAATATAGGAAACAGTTTTTGGAAATAGAGGATATATCTTTTGGTGAGAATGCTTTGGAAATCATCACCCCCATCCATGATCGCAGTTACATCCTGGGTTACGTTGCCATCGCAGCAAAAGTACATGTAACTGTAGGCACTCCGCGCCCCTCGATTTCACCATGGAACCCACAACAGACTGTAGTTACATTCCAAGGTTACGTTGCCATCGCAGCAAAAGTCCATGTAACTATTGGCTCTCAGCGGCACACACGATTTTCACTGTCAAAATGGAACTTCTCCACTCCTACATAGGTCGTAGTCTATCGATATAAAATCAAACGTAGACTGTTGGCTCTCAGCGGCATACACGACTTTCGCTATGTTACCATAGGTCGCAGTCTACCGATATAAAATCAAACGTAGACTGTTGGCTCTCAGCGGCACACACGACTTTCGCTGTGGTATACTCTACTCGTAATCCTCAAAAACTAGTTTTTTTCGGACTCCTCATAGGATCAACTTTAGAAACCCCCTTGGGGTTCAAGGCAGCACCACCCGATGGCACTCCTGAGAAGTTCATTTCAAGGGAGCGCCTTTTTCCCAGAGCCATCATCAAAACACTTTATACTATACGCATATAGTATCTTTCAAATCATACACCTAGTATAATCTCATACAAAGCTCCTTTACACAAAATCAATTATCGCAAAATCGATAATTCTCAAACTAGGCTTTCCAAATTTCAATATTGATTTTACCCAAAAATCAAAAGCCTTTCCAAATCCAAAGGTTCCCAAAATATTTTTCCAAAATCCTCATAAGATCCTTTATATACATATATACAGATATATATAATTTTCAAAACTTTGGATCATTTCAAACTTGTATAAAACTCCTTTTACACTTCAAACATTTTCAAAATCCCTTTTCTTTCGGTAATAGATTCAACAAGGGAAAATTTATCTTACATAATAAAGATATATAACTTTGTTTCTTCAAAATCAAATATTCAAATTTTCTCCAATATCAATTTCATTCAAAACTGTACGATGTACACTTATCATTCGTATGCTATACCAACCTGATCGCTCACTCGATCACACAATTTCACTTTCGAACTAATATCGTCAACTCGACCTCCTAGTGCGGACGCAAATCTGGTTTCTTAATCAGAAATTGTCATTCTCCTTGCATAGCCATAACTATGATAGGGAAGATCTAGAACCAACCAAAAATCCATACCCCGGGCTCGCCATTGAAAATCGAGTGAAAAATCCCAACTCGAATCGATATATCTATCTCGAAATTCTGTGCTCGAATCTGGATAAAATCACTATGCGAATAGAATAATATACATACATCCTACGTATTTAACTTCACTGATTATTAGCCAAATCAATTTCTCTTTCTATTCACATTTCCTTTAGATTCAATCCACTTACTCACATTTTCCTTAATCCCCATTTGGATTATTCTTTCATTCTTATCTCAGTTGGGTATTTAACTAATAACAACTTGAACTCCGACCAGTTTATTTTAAAAATAGCTTGAAAATTTAAAAATAGATAATTAGTTGAAAAATAATTATTAGTTTGCAAAATAGCTGTAAAATAGTTAACTAATTGTAAAATAGTTGGAAAATAGTTAAATAGTTATAGAAATTTTAAATAATTGCAAAATAGCCACTACTACAAAACAGGCCATTTGCATCGGTTGTTTACCCCCTTTTTGCATCAGTTCAACAACCGATGCATATGCAACCGATGCAACAGGCTTAACACTTTTGGATCACTTCTGAAACCGATGCAAAAAGGCCTTTTTTACATTGGTTGTTACTAACCGCTGATGCAAAATATCATGGTTGGTTGCTTGAACACAGCCTCCATGTTGCATCGGTTGTAATGAAAACCGATGCAACAAAGGAACTTGTTGCATAGGTTGTTGTTGAAAACCGATGCAAACTAATCCCTCTATTGCATCGGTTTTTTATAACAACCGATGCAAACTAATCCCTCAGAAACCATTATTACAGTACTCAAATAGACTATATATATATATATATATATATATATATTATTAATAATCTTTATATATAAAAAAAAGAAAAAAACATACACAAAAAAGAGAACATTGCATTCATCTTCAATTTTGTTACAGATTTTCAATTACATTTCAATTCATTGGCACTTTCATCACTGTACATTATCGATTTCTATGAAAAAAACTACACTACACTGTGCACTGTCCTCTCTACCATCAACATTACAACTTACTCAATCAGTCCAACCACCTTCTGCTGCCTTCCAACAACCGCCTTCACCAGTTGCACACTACTTCAAACAACCTAAAGTCCTACCACCAACCTGAAGTCTACCCACCAATTTGCCTTCATGTACAGCAGCCCACCAGTTTAGACAATACACAATATGCACTAAGTTTTGTTAAAATCATGAAGCTATTTAGTATCGGTATGGTATGATCACTGAATTTGCACGTTTGTTTGATACTGATATTTTCTCCGAAACGATGGGTTGAAAAAAACAACTTTTACTACATCATTCTATTTTTAAAAACTACAAGAACCAAGTAAAAGTCATTGTACTGCAGGAGTATCGTTCCCGGCTGAACTGTATGAGAGTGTTATACGTATAAATCAACCAAACATGTAAGAAGAGTGTAATATATGTACCACTACACCATAATTGAGTCTTCTCCTTTCCCATTGAGAAGCATATTTCCTGTCAGGGCCATGTTATTTCCAAGCCTTCCTGCTCCAAATCAAGAAATGTTACAAAATGTTAATAATCACTTCTCAAGACATTTTTAAGTTCATTTTTTAGTTAAAATAAACCAACTACCAAATATTACCAATTAAAGCATGTATTAGTTGAAACTAGGTGATGATACTAAACATTTATAATACAAACAACTCCAAAGGCTCAAATTAATCACATAACACTAAATTTTACTATTTTTTCTGTTTCAAACAGTGAATTTTAGGAACCATGGGAATGCCGAATAATACATTTGGACTTGATGTTTGACCAAAATGGATATTTGTGAAAAAAGTATTCTAAAACTATAAAAACGGTATGTTCAATACCATGAGACATGGTAAATGGAAAATTAGTGTAAATTTGGAATATAATCCTTAACTTTTGGTAGTCAAAGCTCCAGTAAGATTAGGAAAAAAAAAAGAGGAAGTATAGGAACATATATGTTTCTTTCTGAACTAAAATCCCATAGTAGGTATACTTCAGTTACACCAAGATAATTCTACTCCATTAATGATTAAGAAGTATAAAATATGAAAATATAAGTGAATTTCTTATGCATACAAATTTGAACTGCAATTTTGCATTTGCTACCGTTTGATACTCTCTTTTTAAATATGAATCAGTTTATGAGATAACAGATCAGTTCCTATTGACTTGTCTTTTGGTCTGAATGTTAAGCAAAGATTGTTTAATTGGTAAAAAATGCAATGCAGAATATGGTTCTTGGTAATTTTGTTGCAAAAAAGAGCATTTTCATTTGAAATTGTGGAGCTAATATTAAGTATGAAATGGTATAAGAAGTATTATGAATTCACCTATGTGATACAGAATGTGGAATATTTAACAGCACGTCAGTTGTATGCTATTTAGATGATTGTGTGTTCTAAATTAGTTTTGAAGCCGGTGTATAACAAACTAATTTTGACTATCAAACCTGAATCTGCATCAAAAAATCATTCTGGCTATTTCCTCTCCTTCATTTGTATCCTTAAGCATGCAATGAAGCACCTCATTCACCTAAAACACACACTGTCCAGCAATGCCTGTATTTTATGCCCCTTTATCTTCAACCAAGACATCCCTACTACACACAACCCACTTTCGTATCCTCCCTCAACAATAGTGCAACAACTGGTCAAAAGCATACGATAGTTAAAAGCAAAATAACAACGTTTAGTAGAAACTGATTTTAAAGTAGTAACATTCATAAAATATTGCTCACACACCTGATTTAATGATAAAAGAACATAATATAAATACATTGTTTCATATGAATACAGTGGCTGTCACTTTGTACTGAGCTGCGAAGATAGTGCAATGATGCTAATGTTTGGCGTCAGATTAAAATGGAATGAGGTGCTTTAATTTGCTTTAAACTGTGGAGGCAACCAGGTAGAGAGTGTGTATGTAGGTTTCTGAAGACATGAGAAGGCAATCAGTGAAGAACGCTGATAGATTTGGGGATAAATGGCCGAGATATGCGTAGTCTAACTGAAGTGATGTTTGAGTGACAGTACGACAGTAAGAATTCTTTAATGAACTCAGTATGTGTAGTGAGTTTCTGTGAAGAAACGTTGCATAGTAGAGATGATTTGTTGTGTAGTAGTGCTGTTGAATGAAGACATTCCAAGTGCATTGCCGCTGAACTAGTACACTATCAACTAAGAAAAAAGACTACATTAAAAAATTTCAGGTTCCAAAATCTCCATTATCGTAAGAACTGGTGATCGTCTAGTTATAGGATCCTCTCTTTGATTATTTACTTATAATAAATTTACAAGCCAATCCATATAATATCTAATTTAATAAGTTACACGCAGACTCTACTAACCTTGATTTAACCCATTGATATGCACTGATAATCAATTAGCAAGCAACAAGTCTCTACACTATAATTTGATTCACTCTCCAACACAGTAGCAAAAAATTTAAGTGTGGTGAACAGTTTAACATGTTTTAATCAACACGACTTCCACGATCCAACAGCTTTTGGTATTTTCCAGTAGAGAGGTTTATAAAGACACAACAACTCGATACAAAATTATTACTAAAAAACATGGAATGTTTAATAAATAATCTTGCCCAAAAAATTCAAATTTACAAAAGACTACCAAATTCTTCAAAAGTCCCAATTCAATTTTGGAAAAAATCTACTGGGATACAAAATGGGACACGATTACTAACACGTTGAATATTGAACTTCACCTAAACTCAACCCTATGAGTGAACACAATGAGATCCAACGGTCCAAAGTTATATGCTTTTCCATATGACTCCACTATCTAAATAGTGCTTTCCAACTAGTATATTCTTATCTACAATTGAAACTGAAGTTGAATAAATATGTGGAGCAATTCAAATATATATTTTACTAGAGGTATGATCAAATATAATTGGCTCTAGCTGGCTTTGAAAACCAGCTTATCTTTCTCTATACATGATCGATCATAGTTTAACGGCTATATATTCAATATTATCACAGTAATTAAGTGCATTTCAACAGTTTACTCTATCTTGTCTTTGAAAGCATTTCAATTAAATAAAAGATATATAATTAGTTACTGAACTATTGTAAGCAGGACTTACGTGCCGCTAGAGCCATCACCAGCGAAAGACATGAGCCCCTTAATCCCTCCACAACAACTATGTCCAATAACCACTATATTCTCCACCTGGATAAATATTGTTAATTAATTAAATGTCGGCTATGATTAAAATGCTGCTAAACACAAATACTTCAAATTATGCAATATATAAGCAATGTCTTACTTAATACTATGAGGTGAAGTGGAAAAATGGTGGGTTTACCATGTATGTCACTATTTATAATAGTCATATGATAGACTGCACATGCAATTAATAGCATTCTGAATCTTATAGATTGCATCCCTCATGGAACAAAATTCCACAAGGAGAGTCCCATAAGTCACATTTTTTCTTTTGAATAGATCATAAGGGTAGCTTTACAGAAATTCCAATAAAATAAATCAATGAATAACACATGAGTAAATATTATTCCACTTTGACTAGCCAATTAAGACATGTGTGTACAAGTATTGAATGAGTGAAAATATGCAAAAAAATGTTTGAATTAAAAAAATTTACCTTGAGATGCAGAACTGCATACTCAACTGTTGCTCCAGTTGCAGAAAACTTAGTCTGCACCAACGTAATACATACACTAAATTGTAAATAATGAGCACACTAATGTTGTTTGTATAAATTGGAATAGAATGTTGCATATGATTACATACTTTATCATAAGGTGGAACCGTGGCAGCAATGTTACGCATGACAAATGCCTCTCCTGGACTAAAGTTAATTGTATCTAAGAATGCATAATTATATAATATTACTTCTTTTATTATGTTATCATTGATGTTATTATCAAGGGTACTGCAACACTACCGAATGTGCATATGATCTCAATTCCAGTGAGTGCAATGGTCTTTAATAACTTACAGTATTTATTATAAGAAGAAGGAGAAGATGACCGCTAATAAACAGATTTTAAACATGTGTAAATAAATGGAAAAGAAAGAAGGAAAAAAAGGAGAAAAAAAAATAGAGGAACCGACCTTTGTAAAATATGCAGGCTGCCCAAGGGAGCTTCAAGTGGAAGAGGAAAACTGTGTGGTGGCATGCAAAAGTGCATGTGAAGCATTCGGTCTGGATCAGTACTGTTGCAGTGGAAAGTTTGCTAACCCAACCACATGCAAGCCTTCGTTTTACTCCACCATTTTTAAGAGGGCCTGCCCTAGAGCTTATAGCTATGCTTTTGATGATGGAACCAGTACCTTTACCTGCAAGGCTTCCGACTATAACGTCGTCTTCTGTCCCACTTTTAATGGGTAAGATAAGCTTGACATGATATCAAGAGCACATACAGCACTCAAATCCCAATTCTATTATATCTGCTACGTTGACCCTGCATTTATTGTAACATTGTGGTTAGCCTGTTAAACTATTGCTAGAAATGATAGCATATTCAAAGTAGCCACATACGTAGCTTGGCCGATAAAATCATTTGCAGTGAAAGTGTCTTTGTCCATGATTCTCAGAATGATTTTATGCTCGTTCCTTGATCCTTCCACATAATGCACCAAAAATCTCAGTGTCTCGTTCCATGTTAATTTGTGCCTTGTTCTGCGTCTTAAGTTATTTACAACCAGATCAATTACTTAATGAGCATGAAAATTATATATAACACAGATTTTCAATGATATAACATCCCAGTTGGTTAATATGATATCACCAAAAATTTGAATTTTCTAAACAACAACGTTATTTTCTATGTACTTATTTAGTTTCAATTGGCAACAAGCCTGCAGTAGCCCTTATGTCACAACTGTATGATAAGCATATCAAAACATAATAAATTAATGCCTCAAGATTCATTCCATAGAGTTATATATTTTCAACATTCCAATTACTAAAGCACAATGTCACAACTTCTAGTTCTTAACAAAATTAGGACTTGCGGCATCCTGTCAACAATCTCTTCATCTGTATCATTAGCCAACTCAATCAAAAAAGCAAAAGAAGGAAACAAACTTAAGCTTAGAAATACATATGACCATCTTTGCATCTAGGAAAAATAAGGCTTTTTTCATCTTCTTTTCCAATAAAATTAATATCACTTATTGCTTAATGAAATAAGCTACCTATACATGTACTTTTTACAAAGCCTATCTCAGCTTCCGTTATACAGTATGCTATTTGTACTTATCTCTTTGAGATACTATTAATCCAATCAACATATTAAGAAGGTAAAAAACCTTATTTCTTTATGAGAAAATTTTAGATTTTATTGTCAATTCAAAGGTAAAAAGGTTATAGAAATCAACTTCCCTCACTCCTTTTCACTTTCAAAGTTAATCATCCAAAGGAAAAAAAATGGAACTAACATAGAACCATTATCAGCTTCAGCAAAATCATTGAATTTATTCAATGATACGAAACAATTCTAATTAAAAAGATAGATGGCTTGAACAATCATTTGTTTTAATGGTGATCTTGACTGTTAGAAGAATCATCTACAAAATATAGCTTCATTTAAATTTCATAGTTCGGAAAACATAGAGGTGTAACGCAAGAAGTGCATACGTATTAGTTACTTAATATGTGTGTGTGCACACGCATGCACATGTGCATGGGTATGTGCGCGTGTGTGCGTGCACATATATGTGTTTAATAAGTTATAAATAGTCATATCCATATCCAATAATAATCAAAATTTTATAAACTAAAAATGAAACAACTTGCTGTACAAATGAAACTATGGCAACGGTAACTATCATGTATATTCGTATGGGCTTCTATTTGTTCTTTAACAAATGCATTACCTGCTACTTCTTGGTCTGGCACATCTATCGTTATTATTTATTTTGAATTTGCATGGATGATATCTCCAAGATATAAATGATTAGTCACATATGCACAACTTTTACTCGCCTATTCTATTTCATAACTTAACTGTAGACATAAAATTTCAAACATTTAGTAAAAAAAAATATGTGTACTATTTTCACACTATGACCCACACTGTGCTTTTTTAATGTATAATATGGAACCAGAACTACAACAATGTTTTCGAACACCAGTATATTGTTTTTAAATAATGTAAAGTTTGAAAATCAACTTATATATATATATATATATTATAAAATCAGTGAAATAGTTATTATTTCATATTTGATAATGGATACATAATTAAAAAGCTAGTGTTAATTTTTTTGGTTATCTACAAAATTTTCATTCTAACATAATCCAATTACTATCACAAGTTTAGTTAAGCATGTTTTAGTATTTTTCTTTTACTTAAGGAAACAAACATTTGATAACTATGAAGTTAATCATGCATTTATCCCTTGCAATGTAGCAATAAGGTAAGCAAACTTATCACATTAGATTATAGTATGGCACCACATCAGCTTTGCAAATGTAATGTAAATTGAATTTAATTGAAAAGAAAATCACGGTCAATGAAGTTAAAGATCTCAAACTTTTATATCAAGGAACAGGTGGATTTGATATAGAAAATACAATATTCCATCTTATACATTTACGACAACATATCTAAAAAAACCAACAAAGCACAAATATATCCCTTAGCTTCGAATGTGTTATTGCTCAAATCTCTGAAGAAAATATTTACTATTTATTCATTGATATAAACCATGAAGCAGTTATTGCATAATAGATACTTACAGTTCGTTTGCTATTTATCCATCTACCATTGCATCTGACCTTGTCCACCATCTTGCTTACAACATTTCACATAACCACTCCCTGCTTTCCTTTCATACACAGACAATACTTCCATCACAACTAACCTACAAACCACACGAGCACCACCATTACCTTTATAAACTGCTTCACTACATCATTCGACAACCCCACAGTACTGCCTACAAACGATTTCAAATATATATCATCCAACAAACTTCAATATCGACCATCGCCTGAACCAACATCGCCTACGACCCTAGTAGATCCAACGCCGACCTCATTCACCTCCACTCACCGCCCCAATCGAACTCCTACAACATCACCAACCAACATCAAACTCGAAGCCCTATCGCAACCTCACCCAGTTCGACGACATTGTTCCCCAGCTCCTCATCCAATCGCCTGCGATTGCTTCAATCACTACCTAAATCACCCAAAGCGACTGCCATCATGGAATCGCTCTCGATTTTAGGGTTTTTTTTAAGCAGCGAATTGTTTGGGGAAAAGAATGGGAGCGGCGAAAAATTGGAAAGGCGGGATTTAAGACATGAGCAACGAATACCCTAAATAATATTGCATCGCCTGTGCTAGCAAACCGATGCCAAAATTATTATTTTGGACGTAGTTGCGTCGGTTGACTTTAAAACCGATGCGACTAAAACTATTTGCATCGGTTGTTGGTGACAACTAATTAAAATTTGATTTTTTTATTACCTATTGCTTTTCACGTATCAATTGCATCGGTTATTAAGATAGAACTGATGCAAATAGTTCTATTTGCATCAGTTTTTACTGCAACCGATTCAAATGAGGCGATGCAAATGGCCTGTTTTGTAGTAGTGAGCTACAAAATAGTAATTAGTTATAATAGTAGTTGAAAAACAGTAATTAGTTTATAAAACAGTTGAAAAATTGTTAAATAGTTCCAAAAATAATGGTGTATGTATAAGATAGTTTTAGGTTTTAAAAGAAAAGTTGTAAATAGTTAGGAAAAATAGATTTGTACTTAAACAATTTATTTTGAAAATAGTCCAGAGTCAAACTGTTCAATTCCCAACCTCCATTTTCAATCAATTCAATTTAAATTTCCACTTCCATTTTAATTGACTTAGTTCCAAATTAAATAATCTTCAATTTCCATTGAAATTGATTTAACCCCAATTCAAGTTGAATTAACCTCAGTTTGTTTCCAAATTTATCTTTATTCAACTTTGATCTCAAATTCTACTAATTCAAATAAATTTCAATTAAACTAGTTTAAATTTCAATTCATTTCAACTCCAGTTTGAATTAATCCCAATTTCAGACTTCATTTCCAAATCAAGTAGAATTATTCTTGATTTCCTCCAAATTCAATCAATTCAAATTCCGTTTGAATTTAAAACTATTCAACTTTAATTACAATTCCAAATTATTCAAATCAATTTGGGCTAATTTCAAATTGAACCCACTTCTATTTCATATGGCTTCAAATCAATCCAATTCAAATTTTCCGTTTGAATTTTATACTTATACATCTTCAATCACAGTTTCAATTAATTAAATCAAATTCAATTTGAACCAATTCAATTCAAATTTCAAATTTAAACCATCTCGAATTATATAAATTCGAGTTAAACCTTTAAGTGTTGATCTAATCCTTTAAATCAAATCAACTTATATCTTTAAACCATTTAATTCTGAATCCAAATTCCATTTTTTTTACCAATTTCAGTGTTCAAATAATTATTGAAATCCTTTTTAAACATCCAAATCCTTAAAATTCAATTTATCACCAAATTCCAATTTTGAAACCAAACTTTTGAAGTTTTATCTTAAACATTCAAATCTTAAGTCTAAAATGATTTCATATCCTTAATTTCAAATTAAAGTTTTATTTCCCATTTATTTCAATAATGGATATATTATCACAATCCATTTCTTTATTCATTTAAGCAAATCCAATTCACAATTTAAAGATTTTTAATAACAATAGGATGATATTATCCAATTTATTTCAATTTCCAGATCTTAAACCCATTTTGAGATCACACAAATTCTCAATTCAAATTAACCATTTAACTTCCCAAGTTAAATTCCAATTTCATATTGAAATTTCCAAATCAGGTTATCCATTTAAACTTATTTAACTTCCTCTAAGTTAAATTCAATTTACCTAATCTAGTCAAATTTACACCATTTGAATTTTCCATTCACATTTTTATACTTCAGATTTATAGTCTTCCCACTTAAGTTTAATTCTTACTTCACTTTGGGTTTTACATCACATTCCAAGGAAAATTCAAAACTTAACCTAAGGGTTTATTTCATATTTATTTCCTTTACACCAGGTTACTTTTAAATTTTAAACCACCTTTGGTTTTAAATTCAATCAAATTCTTTTAAGATTTTCAAACGACTCTTGTTTAATCAAGTTCTATCATTCAAATAATATTAAATAACATTATTTATTATTTCTTTATTACTTTGAAACAAAAATTTCAAATTCTGGACCCAGATTTAAAACTCCATAATTCAGATCAACTTTAGTTCCAATTTACAAGTCATACTTGCCTAAATATTTTACTTCTTTAAAACATTTCATTTTGCTTACTCATTAATTATTAAACACAACTATCATTTAGGATAATAACCAAGATTATCATATCTAAAACGATTCATTATCATCTTATTCTGAAAAACTTCTCTAATTTAAGATTTCAATTTCAGTTTGAATCCATTTCAAACTTATCTTTATTTAATTTCAGTTTGGTTATATTATATTACTTCTTAATTTGATTCCAATAATTTAACAACCGATTTCCTTAACATTTATTAGTAAGAAATATTGCTTCATATAGATATATATATTAAAATAAATACTTATATAAAATCATTTAAAATCTTTATATCAAAAAATAACAAGTACGCTCTCACATACACACACACACACACACACACACACACACACACACACACACTCAACTCATTCTATGGTACTATTGACCCTATCCTAAATGATTATCCCACCAGAGCCAAGGTTCTCGGTTAACCTAGCTCTGATACCAATTGTAACGGCCCAGAATTTTCGATCCTGAAAATTCCGGATAGTTATGAAAAAGAAGAAAGAGATAGAAGAAGAAGAAACATTAACATCTCATATTCGCAGCGGATAAAATATAATAATAAACAATAATAGTTTACAAAAGAATAATATTCTATCGATTACATTTTTATACATCAGAGTTACACATATATACAAACACTGAATATACACAATCACCATACCTCAGATATACAATAATATAATACAACGGAGATATTCTATACGTTCCTGCCATCCCGCTCGACTCCTGGGCTCCAGAACGTCCTTACCTGAAAATCTGTAATACTCGGTCTGACCCGAGCATTACATCAAAGTAACTCCCGGGTCAGGCTGGAAGCCAGCGTGAGTAAACCCATCTAACATGGAATACAAAAGCATACAACTTATATAAACCTAGGGTAACTCATATCAATTTATAATTTCACAAGTTGTTATAGACATCACTTATTTCACACATCAATTTCTAAGTGCCAAACTTAGATTAAATGGTCCAATTTAATTAAATCATTCCATACCAGCCTATTGCTTTCACATATCAACTCTATAAAGAATTATTGTAGGTTGCAAATCGAAGTAGTTTCGGGTATTTACTGATACCCGACCTGGTCTCTTCGATTTCAATGTTGCTCTTTACACCAAATTGTTCAAGTTTTAACAATACAATTTATATTCAGGATAACATATTTACACAATAATTCGTCTTAGTTAGATACTACATTATCACTGTACAACCAACATTGCCTATCACAGAGCATCATACATTAATAAATTTCAAGGCATTCAATCATGACTTAATCATCCCAAAAGCAAGTTTAACTGTTCACATAATTAAATTTAGCCAAATAAATTACTTACCAAGCCCTACTTAATTAACTTTAATTACAAACCCTTTGTTATTACTTTAAATAATTAATGAAATTAATTAATCATTCTTAATTATCCAGCTTAAGTAATTAGACTTAATTACTTAATTATTTCTTAATTAATCACATTAATTAAGCTTTGATTAATTAATTACATTAGCGAATTAACTCTTCAATTACTCACATTAAGTAAATTTTTTATTAATTATATCTTAATTATTTCCATTGAGTAATTATTCCATAATCACTTAAGTTAAATTAATTAACCCTTAATCACCTTCATTAGTTAATTATCTTTAACTAATTACATTCATTTATTAACCTTTAATTAATCATATTAAAAAATTAACTATCCTTTAATTAATTACATTCGGTAATTACTCTTTAATCACTTATACTAAGTAATTAACTATCCAATACTTTACATTAATAGATTATATTTCAATTTGTAAAATCTTAAATATTTTGAGATAAACCACATACTTTAATTAATTACTTGGTTTCATCAATAAACTTATTTGAATTCAAAAGTTGAAATTAATTCATTCAAAGCACCTCTTTATTAAGTTTTTAATATACTTATTTTGAAACATATTTGGTAATGGTTTTGAAGACTTATTCATTTCTTTTGTTTATAAACTTGTTAAGAATTTTCTATTGCCTTAAACCTTGGTTAAAATCATAACAAAGAACCCGAGCCGATCCCGATCTATTCCCGAATCCAAAACTTATCCACTTCTCTTAGAAAACTCGAGGACGACTTCGAGCAACACCCCAATATTAAGCCCAGTATTTTTTTAACAAAACCGTTCAATTCCAAAATGTCATAATCAAAAGAAATATTCACTACAATATTTAGTCAAACCAACGTCTTACGTATTTAACTGCTCAATTCGGTGGGTTTCCTATCAGCATAACTGAAATAATACACTAGCCAGTATTAACCTAAGGTTATGTTGATTTGAGGGATTAAGTTCTAACCATAACTAATTTCAATACTAACCTTAAATTTTACACTAAAACCTGTGTTAACTAGTGCTATGCGTATTAACAAATTGAATAAATCAATCAACTTGGTTCCTTTATAAACTAAATAAATAAATCAGGGAATTGAGTAGTAACATTTTTAACTAAACTGATATAAATAAATGTCACTCATCTCAAAGCATACCCCAGATACCTACCCAACCGACCCAACTTCCAATACTATCATTAATACTGTTTGCTCAAGCACAAGCCTGCAGACTTGTCTTCCGTTATGTGCAATGCAAGGAATCCATTTTCTTGGACCAATTCCACAGTAGCTTCTTTTTATTCCTATCACTAACTCGCCTGAACACTTTCCCTTCATTATTCTTTCCTACTAGCTCTCTCGTGTACCCAAACCTTCCTGCATCCATCAACTTCTTTCATATCCACTTGCTAGTGTCTGTTACTTCCCATGCACCTCTTCTCAACCTAACACTTCAATACCAAACAAGCGCCTCCACTTCAACACGAATTCAAGCACCTAGTCACACACTACTGCACACAAAACACATTCACTCATCTAAACAAGTGAACTCATGTACCCAACACTCACAGCCGCACACATTTCAACACCATTCTCACTGGCCCAAATGCATAAATACATACAAATACAATAAGGGACGTGCACACACAATACTTTCACACACACAACATGCATGCACGGGTAAAAGTTAAGGAAAAGAAATGGTGAGGGAAAAAAATTGTGTGCAGTGAAGAAAAAGAAAGTTGCTGAGCATTTTGAGAGTAAAAGATGGGATGAAACAAAATATAAGACAGAAAAAAAGAAAAAATAATGTATAGGCATTACATTCATTCACGACCTATATTCAAATCTATTATTATGCAATCACAGACTTAAAATTATATTTCCATTCTACTCTTAACATAAGCATGTTGTAGAGAAGACTCGATAAGCTCAAGAACGTAATAAAATAAATAAGGTTAAACTATCGGATTACAATTAGATGTCAGAAGTAGAGATAAATTTACCTATTTGTAAAATAAGTACATCAAATTACTCAACTTATTGCTGAACAGCGGCCTATTTCTGGAATCCGACAGTTGATTGAAGCTTGATTTTTGAATTGTAACACGATTTGTTGATTTGAATCTACTGTCAGTTGAATCTGAGTTCGCACTTTGTTTTAGATGATCTTGAATTGCTTCAGTTGTTAGCCTGATAGTTGATTAGTATTATTTTATTTTTATTTTTTTGCTTAAATTTTTGGTTTGGTTTTAAAGTAAGATGAAGGAAATCGAGATTGAAAAGGAGAACATGGAAAGCTCAGGAACTGTTTACAGCTTTAATTCTCGAGTCATTTTATTATTTATTTATTTTCAACTTAAAGAAACATATCGCCACTTGTAATTTCCAAGGCTTATACAACTACACATGTAATATGCATGTGTAAATAAATTTTAAATGTTTTATAAAACTTTTATATTTAAATTTTCTATTAATAAATACATTTCTTAATTTATATAAATAAAATCTTTAAAGGAAATAATATAAAACAAATCTTATTCATATATTTTAAATCTAATATATTTAAAATAATTATCTTTTAGATTTCAAATTTAAATTCAAATTCAAACTCACTTTCAAATTAAAAATCCAATTTGAAATTAACTCAAATATATGTATATATCTAAGTAACACAAATTAAATTTGTACATAATAATTCTTTTTAAAATTTATATCCATCTTTAAAAACATCACATTTGAATTTACTTAAAATTTACAGAATATCACCGATGTTCTATATTATATTTTCAATTTTTTTATTATCAGGATTATCTATTTACCATACAAATCAATATTTTAATAATATTAATCCTGTTAATTATCAATTAACAGATGTCCAAAAATCTAGGATATCACAATTGAATCCCAATGTTTAAGAAATTAGAACAAAGGTAAGCAATACCAAGTGTAAAGAAAGTAATCAAAAATTCTATTTTGAAAACAAAACGAGGCATTAATGGATCTTCTAAAAAGCCTTTGGTCCTACTGTCAGGCTTGGCCAAAGCATCCATCTAAGGGAGATGGTCGAAAATCCTTTAGTCCTGCCTTCGGGCTTGGTTGGAGGAACCATCCAACGAGTGATAGTTAATTGAGCCTTTGGTCCTGCCGCTAGGCCTGGCTAAAGCACTCATATTAGGGAGGTGGTCGAATAGCCTTCGGTTTTTCCATCAGGTAAATCCAGAGCAACTATCTAAAGAGTAATGTCAATTAAGCCTTTAGTCCTACCCTTAGGCCTGGCCAAAGTGCCCCTCTAAGAAAGATGGTTGCAAATCCTACAGACCTGCCTTCGAGGATAGCCCGAGCAACAATCCAAAGAATGATGTTTAGTTAAATATTTTGTCCCACCACCGGGCCTGACCAAAGCATCCATCCAAGTGATGGTCGAAAAGCTTCAGTCTCGCTTTCGGGCTTGACCGGAGCAACCATCTAAAGAGTGATGGTCAATCAAGCGTCCGATCATCAGTCCTGGCCAAAGTATATACATAAGATAAGTGAATGGAAAAGCATGATTACATAATAAATCTTTACACAACGCCCAAGGAATTCAGCACTCCACCACTTAAAACCTATCGTGGGAAATTGAGTATACCCAAAATATAACGCCCAAGGAATATAACGCTCCACAACGCCTAAGGAAGCATCTTTATACGGTGATAAGGCGTCTATACTCACAAGCTGCAAGTCGAAGGGACCTATTTTTAGAAGAAAGGTGTTTGAGAAACAAATTTTGTTACATAAGAGGGAGACTAAGAAGCTTTCAGTCATGGGGCATTGTACTAGAGAATTTGTGAAAAATATGTTCAATTTTTCGACAACAAGAGCTAGTGGATTATTCCTTTTCTTTTTCATTAGGGGGCTCTCCCAAAACTCAATGGGTTAGCAGAATCGGAGAGTATTACTTTAAATTCTCTTCAGTATAAAACCTCATCTAGCTTCTTAACAGTGCAGTAGCATCTCCAAAAGTAGGAATCTTAGAAAAAACTCGAGGATCGGTGTTCTTTGAATTAGGAGTTAGCATTCATCATATCCAAAAAGGATGTCAATAAAAACTAATGTAGATGTTAAGTGATTTAAAAAATATAACAAGAATGCATAATAGGGATCAAGAATCTTCTAGTATTGTTTGGAGAAAAACATCTTATATAAAAGAGCAAGTGACTTCAGTCCCAAGGCTTGATGACAAATCAGTCACTACTCTACCACCGATAGAACTAAGATAGTAAATAGACCTATAAGCTGATTCTTCATTCTTTGAAGAGTAACAAGGAAGCAAAGGATGGAAGGAACGAATTCTTCCAACTTGAGCTGTTTGAACAAAATGACTAGGGAATTGTTATAACTATAGGAGTTAGGGACAAATTGAATATGAGCAATCTTCAAAAAGGCCAGGACCTTAGGGAAAAAGGGGTTGAAGGGTAGATAACATGAGTGAAGGATGTAGTGAGGGGTGAAGGAAAAGAACCCTTCGGAAGGAGTGTTGAATCGATCATTTAGGCTTGAAAACCTTGCTTCAGTCCGAAAAATACCAAGAGCGGAGTCGATGTTTTCTTGCTTTGTAAAGTAACATTGATGAGAAATGTAAATCATCTCTTCAGAAGAACCCTAAAGCTTGGAGTACTAAGGGGAATTTGATGCTTCTTCGAAAAGCGGTTTCGTGCCTCCATTTATGAAATATACAATAAAATAATTTTAATTATTTAAATAAAATTCCTAAAACCTTAAAAAGAAGCCATCCTAAGTTAAGAATGAAAAGCTTATTAAGCACTCAAACATTCTAGTGACTACAATATGCCGAGGTAGTATTCTAATAATAAGAGATATGAGTCTGTGAGTGGAAAGGGTCAAGACTTGTTAATTTTCCATAAGGATATTGTATATCAACGTGCAATATAAAAATCATAGGAAGAAACTTTATCGCGCCATATGCATATGAAGTTTTGGAAAATCAGCATTTGAATTTTAACCCACCATAATTCAAATGTTGATAAAATATGTGAAAATATATAATGACAAACAAAATTGCTAGGATCATCTAACAACTAGCTATCGTGAGTATATAAGGATATAAGTATATGGGTATATGAGTACACGATTATGCATTTGTGGAGTACAAAGTCAAGATAAAATCGTCATGTATAAGTTTTCATGAATAAAAGTACAACAATATTCCATGGAATAATTAAAAATATATAAGGCTTTCATGAGTAAGGTTTGCGAAATTCTTATATACAAACTCCACAAGATGACTTCAAAAAATGTCATCATAAGATAAAATCATCATGTATAAAACACATCACAATGATTTTGAACATAGTCATCCTAGGACAAAATCCTAATGAATAAACTCTTCGCAATGAGTTTGAACATGGTCGCCGCGAAACATGGTCCTTCTGTATAAGACTCTTCGCTGTGAGTTTGAACATGGTCGTCGCCAAACATGGTCCTTATGTATAAAACTCTTTGAGATGATTTTTAAAATGGTCATTACAAAACATGGTCCTATTGTGTAGAACTCTCCATGATGAGTCATAAACATGGTTGTCATGAGACCTAAACCTTAAGTGCAAAAACCTTTATGATGTGCTTGATCATAATCATCATAAGACATGACTTCAACTAAAAACAAACTCTTTGCGATCAGTTTTAACTTAGCAATCATGATGCATAGACCTCAAGTATAAAATTATTCACAACGGTCTTGAATATATTCACCAGGAATAAAGCATAAAAATAAGGTCATGGTATAAATTGCACACGATGGCTTAATCTTCGAGTACTCTGCCATCAAGAAGAAACCCATCATACAACGATGGATCAGTTTCATTAAATAATGGATACATAACTTATAAAGCCTAAAACCCATAAATAGTGAAATGGCAAGAAAAGTAACCAAATTGGGATTTAAACAACAATTGGAAAAGAAAACACGAAGAAATCACTAAGATTGAAATAAATAAGTAAAATTCATCCTTATAAAATTAAGATTGATCAAAGCAACTTTAAAGCCGCGATAAAAAGAAACAAGTAAACTAATAAATAAAAAAATGTTTTCCAAATAAGGATTGGGAAAAGTAATATCAGGTTTTGGGAAATATAACGGGAGTAGGAAAATTTTGATAAAAGCAAAAAGAAGAAAGTGAGAGGAAGATTCACTATTTATAGGATGAGAGAGAAAGTGAGATTAAAAGGAAATGAATATCATTGGCTAAGATGAGAACTTTTTGAATATGAATCGAAATACTTATACTAAAATATAAGGGAAATTATAATAGAACGATGATGGTTAAGAGTTATACCCTAAATACGTCAGTCGTTGCAGGGTAACAGGGTAGAAAGCCTTTGCAGGACAAGCACAAGGGCTATCGAGAAGAGTCTCCAAAAGAGCCATCGAAGAGAGTTCTATAATGCTATAGTGAAAAGTCTTCAAAAGAGCTATTGCAAAGAACCTCCAAAAGGGCAGTCGTGAAGAGTCTCCAAAAGAGCCATCGAAAAGAGTTCTATAAAGCAATTGCGAAAAGCCTCTAAAAGAGCTACCGCGATGAGTCTCAAAAAGAGTTGTCATGAAGAATCTCCAAAAGGGCTAACAAAGAGAGTTCCATAAAGCTATCAAGAAGAGTCTCCAAAAGAGCTAAAGTGAAGAGTCTTCAAAAGATCCATCAAAGAGTGTTCCATAAAGCTATCGAGAAGAGTTTCCTCTGAGCTATCGTGAAAGGTCTATAGAGTAATTTGTAGGAAACTTCTATGTGATAAATTTTGATATGAAAGAAAAAAGCTATCGTAGGAAGTTCTATGAAGCCTTCACGTGTCATTCTCCAAGTGGTAAACCAAGCTATCAAAAGAAGTTTCATTTTGATACCGTATAAAACTTTTGGATGGTAAATAAAGCTATCATGAAGTATTTAATGATGCATCACACGTGGTTTAGGAAATTCCAACAAGCTATCAAGAACAATTCTAAATAGAGGTGACTTAAGCTATCGTGTAAGGTTTCTAAGATGTTGTCATGCTCAATTCACAAAATAAAATCCATCATGAATCCATATCATGGGGATGAGTTTGAATTGTCGCTTGCTATTTTGAAGCAAAAGGATAGAGCCACCTTAGAAGGTTTCAAGAGAGACATCTTGTATAATATTGAATGAGGAACTATCATTAAATTATTGTGCCATATGTCATCTCAGTCGAGTGCCACGTGGACCAATTATGGCCGTCGACTTCCAATGGAATGTCGTGTGTAAAATTCTCTATAATCTTGGGGCAAACCCTACCTAAAAAATGTTTGAATTTCTAAATACCTCCTTCTCCTTCATCTTCATTTTTTCCCCTACTTTGTGTAATGAGTTTGGATTTGGGGTTTCATGGCTGTTAGGGAAAATTGTAATTGAGAATTTTGTAAAAGGGACAAGCACTGGCATAATTTTCATAGTTATTCCTATTGATATACATAATGGCAGGCATTTGTGGATTCTATTATGATAATAATCTTCGTTCACCATCACTGCCCCTTCAAATACTAACTAACTTTTAATCTACCAAGATGGGCTACTATTATTCATACCATACTTTTTGTATGACCCAAGTTTTTTATTTCCCCTAACTACTTGGGCGCTATGTTTGGAATTGGTTAGGCTAAGAGTTGGGTATTCTGATGTTTTAACGAACTAGCTTTTGAAGACATGTAAGAGGCAAGCTATTATTAGATTTTATTTCCACTGTGTGATATTTTAATTGCTTCGGAAGACTTTGATCATCCAATGAGATACCTTCATATATCGCCCTTGGAATTATAATTATAATTGTTATATTTATCATAACAATGTAGTCGTAGGGTTGTGAGACTAAAATGTAATGAATTTTCAAGTTAACAAATGAAATTTTACTGTGAAAATTTGTAAATTTTAGTGTTCTTGATGTTAATGATATAGTACTAATCTCCTTTTGTCAATGGAAAATATTACTAAGGATGATTGTAGCATCAGTGGTATCTATTTTTGAGCCTCAACATGGGGATGTTACAGCTTAGTATTAGAGCACAGGATTGCATAAAATTTAATAAGACTTTGAAAATTATAACCCATATGAAATTAGAAAGAATGAAATTTAGGGTATGGAATAGCGATATAATAGTCTACTTTTTATTTTCTGTATATACAATATATAATAAGTGTATCCATCCATAATCTCTCCTCTGTCATAGAAGAATCTTTCGGATCTTATAAAGACTCGTATATAGATTATGAGAAATGGATACCAAAACAAGAAGGATAAACTGGGAGGTAGGAGCATACTTACTAATGGAAATGTTTAGGCCAATGCTAGGAACACTAACCAAACCACCAATGCAAATGCAAAGGCTAATGCTAATGTGGATGGTAGAGTTGCACGAGTTGATATAGGGATGACGCATTGGTTCTTTGTTAATATGATGTAAGCTGAAGCAATGTATACACTAGGTGGAGGTAATGCCAGTAATACAGGAACTACCACACCAGAAGTAGCTGTGTATAAAAACTATGCTGCTTTAAGTTGGGATTATACTAGCTTAGGAGTGAAGCCATTCTTAGGAACAAAGAAAGCCATTGAAGTGGAGGATTGACTTCTTCGGTATGAAATAATATTTTCTTTATTTAGGACTAAACAATGATCAGAAAAGGAGATTGGCATCGAGGTTGTTGCAAGGAGCTACATTCTACTAGGTGGAATAGTGTTACCATATGAGTTCTGTATGAGAAGCTTATTTGGGCTGACTTTAAAGTATGGTTTGAAGAGAAGTTTCTATCCAAAGAAGCTAAGTCAACTCTGTGTAGAAAGTTCTCAGAGTTGGTACACGGCGACCATCTAGAGTTTGATTTGTTAGATCATTTGTTTGCCTATAATTTGTATGCATTTGATTTTGTGGGTTATAGGATAATTCTTGGTATGGATTGATTAAGCCAATAAGATGATAGGATATCTTTCAAGAAAAGGTAATATCCTTAAAACACCCTGATGACGTTACCGAATTATATGCTCATTTGAAGAATCGAGTTTTGACATCTTAGCAATGTTTGGTGCATTGGAAGGTTTGGAGGATGAAATTAAACAGTTTTTATTGTAAGAGAATACGTTGATATTTATAAGCCTATTACGGGAATACTATCGAAACGTGCTATAGATTTTTGAATAAACTTGGGCCTTTAGTTGAACCTATAAGTAGACCACCAAGCATAATGATACCTATTGAGATGAAGGGGTTAAAGGTGAGGCTAGTGGATCTAGAAGGTAAGAATTTTATAAGACTAAGCAGTTTTCCTTAAGGAGTTGCAGTGGGTTCATGAATAAACCGAATGAATCATTGAGAGTATGTATTGAAAACAGGAAGCTAAAAGAGAAGACGATAAAGAATTAGTATCATTTGCCTAAGATTGATGATTTATTCGATCAATTGAGTGGATCCTATCGTTTTTTGCAACTAGGCCTAGCAACGTGTTTCCACCAATTTAGAATGGCCGAGGATAATATACCATTAACGGTGTTTCTAACAAGATATGGTTCATATGAGCGGTTAGACATACTCTTCGGACGGACCAACGCACCAACAATCTTTGTAAATTTGATGAACCAGGTCTTTGGAGAGAATTAAGAAAGATTCATGTTAGTGTTTATTGACGAAATTTTCATTAATTCTAAGAATGAACAAGAGCATGAGTTCATCTCAGAATAGTGTTAGATATGCTGAGGCACCATCAACTAAAGGCGAACTTTTCAAAATCTTATTTTTTGGAAAAAAGAAGTGAAATTTCTTTGGCAAGTAGTTTCAAAGAGTGGATTGTCGATAGAACGGTCAAAGGTTGAAGCTATTAATAACTGGAAAAGACCTGAGACAATGATTGAGTTTAGAAGTTTCTTGGGGTTAGTTGGCTACTACCAGACATTTATCAAAGATTTTTTTCGTATAGAGGCACCGACAACAAAACAAACAAGGAAGCTCATGAAGATTGTTTGGACCGATAAATGTAAAGAAGCTAAAGCATTGATTGACCAATATGTCCGTATTATTTATTCTGGATGGGAATCAAGATTTGGTGGTGTATACTGTTGCACGTTGATATAGGTTCGGAATTGTATTAATGCAGAGAGGTAAAATCATTGCCTGTGCTTCTTGACGGCTTCGACCGCATGATATTAGATATCTTACTCATTATCTGAAGTTGGCAGCAGTGATTATTGTGCTGAAGTTATGGAGACACTATCTGTTGGGAGAACGATTCGAGTTATTCAAGGATCATAATTCGTTGAAGAACTTATTCTCTCAAAAGTGGTTGTATATGATAGAACAAAGATGGTCGTAATTCCTTGCAGCATATGACTTTGGGATTAAGTGTACATCGAAGAATGGAAATATAGTAGTGGATGCATTTAGTAGTAAAGGTCAAAATTTGGTATTGGTAATGTTGTATGAATAATTTCAAGGCGCTGGCTTCATGTGGAGTTAGAATGAGATCAACGGCCAGTTCTAGTCAAAATACCACAATGGATTTTTATCTAGAAGTTCGACTGGTATTGATCGAAAGAATTTCCATACAGCATTACGATGATCCAATACTAGATGATTGATATAAGAGATTAGAAGTGGGAAGTGAGATAAATGGTTTGAAAGATTCTGTATTTGACTAAAGATGATGGTTAAGAAAGAAAGGATGGTTGTGCGTTCCAAGTATGGTTAATTTGAGAAAGGAAGTTCTTAGAGAATGTCCTTGATCAATGTTTACCATTCATCCTAAAGGTACAAAAATGTATTAGGACATGAAGACGAGTTTCTTCTAGGAAGGTATGAAGAGAGATGCATGCTCATGCATGAAGCAAATATGAATTGCCAATATGTAAAAGCCAAGCATCAAAAGCTAAGTGGATTACTTCAACCTTTGGAAGGCCCACTTTAGAAATGGGATCTATGGAATTTATAGATGGGTTGCTAAGTTCGAATAAGGGAAATGAAAGAATTTGGTTACTGGTTGATAGACTAACCAAGAGTGCACACTTTATCCCTGTTAAGTCAACAAGGAAGGCACTTAGTTTGGCGAAGTTATTCATGAAGAATGTTGTAAATCTTCATGGAATATCGAATAGCATTGTAAGTGATAGACATCCTTTATTTACTAGTGTGCTTCGAAAAAACCTGCAAAATAAATTAGGTACCAAGCTGAAGCTTAATACTGCATACCATCCGCAAACTAATGGATAAACGAAAAGGGTTAACATGGAACCTGAGGATTTATTGAGAGCTTAAGTACTAGACTTTGGAGGGTCATGGGAAGACCTTTTGCACTTAGTCAACTTTTCCATATTAATATTTACCAGACCAGTATAAGGATGGCACCTTTCGAAATACTTTACGGAAGACTAGCCAAATCACTTACATGTTGGTTAGAGATAGGTGATAGACTGATACTAGGTCTGCATTTGGTGAACTAAGCCATAGAAAAGGTTGAGTTAATCTGAGCAATGATGGTAAAAACTTAATCAAAGCAGAAAAACTACGTAGATAAAAGGCTAAGGACTTAGAATTCTTGGTTTGAGATCTTGTTTATATAAAGGTATCACTGATACAGGGCGTTGTATGATTTGGAAAGATGGGGAAATTAGAAACTGGATATATTGGTCTGTTTATTATCACAAAGAGAATCAAAAAACTCGTTTATCGTATCGAGTTACCGAATAGTTTAGCAGGAGTCCATAACAGCTTTCATGTATCTCATCTTAGGAAGTATGTGCATGATAAGAGACAACTATAGACCAATGATTTTGGAAGACTTAGTAGTGGAGCCTGATATGATCATCACTGTGCAACCTATTTGTATAATTGATGGATATATGAAGGAGTTAAGGAATAAGACAATCAAATTTGTAAAAGCCTAGTGGAACGACTTCGAGAAAGATCATACTTGGGAGAAAGAGAATTAGATCAAGTAGGCGCATCCCAATCTGTTTGATTGTATGATCTACTATTATATAGACATTTACTTGAAGTTATGACGAGTATTGTTGCTTTTATATGCTTGTGATATATATATTTGTATGATTGATGTGCCTGTTATTGTTTACCTCATTGCAATTTTGAGGATGAAATTCTTTAAAGAGTGGAGCCTGTAAAACCCCTAATATTTATTGCATATTATTTAAATATTTAATTATGAATTAATTAAATGGAAATTTAGAAATTTGGGGTTTGTTGTATTAATTAAATTGAGTTTGGTCTTAACAAATAAAATTAAGAGAATATTTAAAAGAAACTATAATAGTAAACATAAGGGAAGAAGGGTATCTTCCCTTTCCCTATCCATTTTTCATTTCAGTCTCAAAGTAAAAACATAATGAAGAAGATTGCTACCATTATCAACTAAGAAAAAGAAGATATGTTAAAGGGAAAAAGCTATAGCTAATTCCATCATTTCAAAAAGCTAAAAAGGTGAACAATATGCATCCATCTCCTTTTGTTTTGACGTGTTTAGTTTGGATTTGATATGGATCCGAATTTTTGATTTGTTAAATACTATGCCTATGGATTAAATAATCATGTAAATGGGTTTATGAATTATCTTCAGGAATATTAAGAAATTTTCCAAAGGGTTTTGATATGAAAAACTAAGTTTTTGATATTTAAATATTCTAAAACGTAGGCATGATATTTGACGTATTGTTTTGGAAATGGATTTTTAATTTCATACTTTTTGGGGTATTATGGCCTTATTATCAATTTTACATCTCGTCCCAAATTTAAAACAAAACATTTAGAGTTTATTTCAAACCATCTTTGATATTATGTATATTCCTCATATATACATATAATTTCCTTTACACACCAAGTTATCCTTAAATTTTAAACCACCTTTGGTTTTTAATTCAAAACAAATTTTCTATAAATTTCAACTCCTGTTTGAATCAAGCTCTTTTACTCAAATAATACTATTTATTATTTCTTTCAAACACTTGGAACAAATTCCTAAATTTCTGGACATAGATTTAAATTATTTTATTCTGGAAACACTTCTACAAATTCAAGATTTTAATTTCAGTTTGAATCCATTTCAAACTTGTCTTTATTCAATTTAAATTTGGTTGTATTCCTATTACCACTTAATTCTTATTATTACTTATAATTCAATTATTACAACAACTAATTTCCTTAACATAATAGAAAAAAATTATTGCTTAATAAACTTATATAAGATTCATTTACTTTTGAAACTATTTAAAAACCTTTATATAAGAAAAACAAGCATGCTCTCTTATACACACACACACACACACACACACACACACACACACTTATAATCTTATCACAATACATCACAATAAGTGTTTGACCTAAATTTGGCTGGAAACCAGGGTAACTCGTACTTTTCTACGAGTTCTAATCTTATTTAGGTCAAACACTTATTTCCAACTACTCAGTTTTAAATATCCATGATCCTTAACCCTTTATTCCAGTCTATTTGATTCTACACATCAAATTCATAATGACTAAGAATTACAAATCAAAGTGGTTTCGGGTATTGCTAATACCCGCCCCTGGTCTCTTTGAAATCAATGTCATCTCAAGCCCAGCTTGTTTAAGTAAATACAAACCAATTCTAAATACAGGTTCACAAATTCTCACAAAAAATCAATTATCGATCGGAAACTTATAATCTCATAGTTCAACCAATCATATCATGTCACAATACATCACAATCTCAATATCAGAGATATTCAAACAAACTAAGGTATTCAGTGCAAGTTATCATCTATAGGCAAGATAAAGAACCAAACAATTCTTAATTAATTTAATTTAATCACCATTATAAATTAAATTAATTATCCTTAATCCTGCTTAATTAACTTTAATTACTTATGAATAAATCACTAATCCTGGTTAATCAACATTAATTAATTACAAACCTTAATCATTAATTAATCTTTAATCGTTAATTCATCAATTATTAATTGATAAATAAATCGATCCTTAATCATTAAATAATTACCTTTAAATTAAGTAATTATCTTTAAATTAATTACCTGAAGTAATCTTTAATTATCACATAAATAAATTAATCACCTTGATTAATTTTTCTTTAATTAATCACATGAATTGAATCTTTAAGAAATTAAATATTTAATTCTTGAATTACATTGGGTGATTTATCCTTCTAAATTACCTTTATTAATAAATTATCAATTACTTATCATTCAAATCTTAAATTTTTTGAAATAAATTCATTATCCACTTATTATCTTAAAATATTTAAGTTAGATTAATAATTAAAAAAAAATTAATCAAATTCAAATCTTGGATTAATATTTACAAAAGAATTTTCTTTAACAAAAAATTGTTTAAAATTTAAAATCTGCTATACTCAAATGCTCACGCGTGCGGCTCGATAAAAGACCCGAGCCCATCCTCTTCCTGTTCGAGCATCAACTCGAGTAGAACTTCATCGTTCCCAAACCACATCTCGTGTGCACAGACCAATTGGTGCACATGTACCTACCGCCCACGACACTCCGGCGCCCACAACCATCATCGCCAAGTCAACTACGACGTCCACAATCCCCAGAACTACTCGGCATTTCCAATAGAGCACTGAAACCAAATTCGAACCCACCAGCGTCCCCAGGAACAAATACTCCGTCCAAAACTCGCCTCTTTCAGGTGACGCTGACCACCAGAGAATGCTATTCTTCGTCTGTAGCCTTGCTACGATCCTCTGCCTCGATTCCACTACAACCGGCCTCCTCCGATGCTCCGATGACCAAGCAGCAATCAACTTTTCGACCACGACCTCAAAGCCTCCTAAAACCCTAATTCGACACCACACCGCCGCCTTGGTGATCAGAAAATTCATCACACAATTTTCCCGAGGTTCCTATCATGCCAGCTTCCCCCATGATCAAATCGACACCCAAAACCATCGTCGATCATGAGAATCCGACATTTTAAACAAATCTGTTCAACTCGAGGACTCTCGACATGCCCAGCACTAGAAATCATGGTTTTCATATCATAATTCATCATTTACACATGTGAATCATTTTATACAATCCAAACTCAAAAAAGTGTTCACAAAATTTTCCTGTTTTAAAAAGATTTCACCGTAATATTAAATTTTCAAAATATTTATTCGGTAAACACACCTAAATCTATTTTTTGAAACGATATTACACTGATAAAAAACATATCTTTTCTAGAGGTCATAACTTGAATTCGATTGGATGGGAAGATATAAATCTTTTTCCTAGTGAGTTTGAGTCTGTGAACATAAACAAAGACTTATATACGTGCATATTCACAGCTTCACATAGGGATATCATACGTATATTCAAACATTCACATCTATATTCTCATGCTAACATTATTTACTAACTTCCTATAAAGATTCATCACATGCATTGAATTTATACAACCAGTTTTAGGCTTTAGAAGTTTGATTTACTCATCTATCTCCTGAGAACAGAGAACACATTTTAAGTTTCTTGCTTCCAGACCTTTGATTTATCTTTGTTTAAATTTATACTGATTTCAGGTTTTAACTTGCATTTTCTTTTTTTTCAGGTTTAAAATGTTTTTAGGCCTAAAATCTTTGATTTTTGTTCTAGGTTTATAACTTATATACAGTCATCTATATACATATAACATACAACACACAATTCACAGTCATAAAAACATATGTCACAACTTATGTCTAATTTTTATCACAAGCAATCCAGAATAACATATGGGTTTAAATGCTTGCTCACCTGGTATTGTTGAACAGAGACAGACTATTTTTCTTTTCCTTATTGATTTGAAAATCTTGCTTTTTTTTCCTGAAACCTGGATTTGATTTTGAGTTGTAGAGTTGCTTTGATTTCTAGTTGACTCTCTGTTTTTCATTTTAAACTGAACTTGAACCTTTGTATTGCTGAGTTGAGATGAATCTGATTCTTGCAATTTTGGAATAGCCACTTGATTTAAAACTGGAAATCTTTTGATTTTAAACTTGCCTTAGATCTGCTTTAATTTTACTTCAGGTTGAAGCTCTTTTTTTATGGCTTCAGGTTTTGAAGAATATAGTCTGGATTTTTTTCTTCTTTTTTTATTGCATTTAACCTAATTTCAAATTAAAAGAGAATGCCATTTGTAGAACTAAGCTTACATTTGTCAATACGTATAATCACTTTCTTACAAGTGTTGGTATGCAAAAATGAAATATTTACAAGTGTTTTAAATTTATATTTAAATGTCTCTTGTGTCTTGTATGTATTTATATTAATAAATATTATTATTATTTTTTGAATTTTCTTCATATATATACAAAGTACAAAAATTTGAAGTATATAAAAATGTATTTAAACCCTTGTTAAATCTTATTTTAGGATATTATGATTTGAACTACTAAATATTTGTTTTTATTAATCTATGTTGATATCCTTAATACAAATCAAAATAAACTCCTTTATTTAAACCTCATTTAACTATCATACTTTTTTTTATTTATATATACTTATCTTTTTAGAGTTTTTAAATCATATAATTTAACACTTCTTAACTTCTGTTTTATATAGTTTTTTTATGATATTATATTTCCCAATTATAATTATATACAATTTTTACAAAAAATGTTTTAAACAAATTATACATTAAATAAATTACCCATATATATATATAATTTTAAAATCCAAATTATTTACTAAGGCATTTACTTGAATTTTAAATTCAAGTTTCGAATTCAAACTCAAATTCAAAATTCAAATTTTAGTTACAATCTAGGTATAACTATTTATTATCAGATTTATTTGTTAAATCTATAAATCAGTATTTCTATTAATTAACCCAGTTAATTAACAATTAACAGATACTCCAAAATCAGGGTTATCATATTCCTTCCCCCTTCGAATCTTTTCGTCCTCGAAAAGAAACGAAGCCAGAATTTAAAATTATCTTTTAAACATTTTTAACTATAAATTTTTTTATTTCAAAACTTACAAATACTTTAAAATCTATAGTTTTATAAAAATATCATTTTATAACTCGATGTTTCAACCAATCCATCCTTGTTCTCATAGAAATTCGGTCGTACGTTGATCTAGCGTAGGACTGAAAATCTATAAGTACTTAGCGGACCCATTTTCAACACTCAGTGAAAATACCTGAAAAATAATTTTATTGGAAATATAGAAAACATTTTGAAAATAGAGGAAACATCCTTTGGTGCTCTGAAAATCATCATCCTCATCCATGGTCGCAGTTAACCCGATGGTTACATTGCCGTCCCAGCAAAATCCATAGATAACTGTAGGCCTCCGCGCCCCTCGATTACGCCATGGAACCCGTTATAGATCGCAGTTACATCCACGGTTACGTTGCCATCGCAGCAAAAGTCCATGTAACTGTATGCCTCAGCGCCCTCGATTTTCGCTGCAAAATGAAACTTCACCCCTCCCACATAGGTCGCAGTCTACCGATGTAAAATCAAACATTGACTATTGGCTCTCAACAGCACACACGACTTTCGCTATGTCACCATAGGTCGCAGTCTACCGATATAAAATCAAACGTAGACTGTTGGCTCTCAGCAGCACACACGACTTCCGCTATAGTCTGTAGTAGATCGCAGTGACATCTGGTTACACTATCGTCGTAGCATAACCCAAATGCCTCTGTAGGCATCAACGCCCTTGACTTTCGCTACACACTACACATAATACTCAGGAATTAGTTTGTCAGGACTCCTCAAAGGATCAACTTTAGAACCCTCCTTTAGGGTTCAAGGCAGTACCACCCTGTGGTACTCCTATGAAGTTCATTTCAAGGGAGCGCCTTTTCTCCAAAGCTAATCTCAAAACACTTTATACTATACACATATAGTATCTTCCAAATCATACACCTAGTATGAATCTCATATAAATCTTCTTTCTCAAAATCGATTATCCCAAAATCGATAATTCTCAAATTAGGCTTTTCCAAATCCAATATTGATTTTACCCAAAAATCAAAAAACTTTCAAATAAAAAGGTTCCAAACCTTTTCCCAAAATCATTCTCATAAGATCCTTTATATATATATATATATATATATATATATATATATATATATATATAACCTTGGAAAATCTTTGGATGATTTCAAACTTGTATAGAATCCCTTTTGTACTTCAAATATTTTCAAAAACTTTTCATTTTGGCTAGATTCAACAAGGGGAGATTTACCTTTATAACAAAGATATATAACTTTGTCTATTCCAAATCAAATGTCGAATTTGATTACTCTATAATGTCACTTACCATATTACTTACTTTCATAAAGTAAATTTCCATTTTATTTTATCATATATTTCACAAAATATGCCATTCATTTCAAAAACCATTCCACACTCTTATCCACAAATTCCCAGTATCAATTTCATTCAAACTCGTACGATGTACACATATCATCTGTACGCTATATCAATCTGATTGCTCACTCGATCACACAATTTCACTTTGAAACTAGTATCGTCCACCCGACTTTCTAGTGCGTACATAGATCTGATTTCTTGATCAGAAACCTTCATTCTTCTTGCATAGTCATAACTATGATAGAGAATATCAAGAACCAATAAACAATCCATATTCAGGTTCGCCGTTGAAAATAGAGTGAAAAATTCTAACTCGGATCGATATACTATCTCGAAATTATGTACTCGAATCCGGATCAAATCACTATGCGAATAGAATAATATATGTAAATCCTACGTATTTATCTTTATTGGTTATTAGCCAAATCAATTTCTCCTTTCTATTCACATTCACTTTAATTTCTATCCATACATTCACAATTGTTTCAATTCCATTTGGATTATCTCTTTAATCCTTATCTCTATTGGTGTTAATCATAAACAGTTTGTGCTCTAACTAGCTCAAAATTAGAAAATAATTTGGAAGGTTAAAAATAGATAAGTAGTTGAAAAATAATTATTAGTTTGTAAAATAGCTATAAAATGGTTAAGTAATTGTAAGATAGCTGAAAAAATAGTCAAATAGTTATAAAAAATTTAAATAATTGCAAAATAGTTGTAAAATAGTAATTAATTTGTGAAATAGTTGAAAAATAGCAATTAGTTTATATAACAGTTACAATATAGTTAAATAATTCCAAAAGTATTTATAAAATAAGTATAAGATAATTTTGAGTTTAATAAGAAAGGTTGTATATGTAATAAATAGCTTGGGAAAAAAATAGATTTGTATGAAAATAATTTATTTGGAAAATAGTCCAGAGCCAAACTGTTCAATTCCCAATCTCCATTCCCATCAATTGCCAATTTCCAATTAACTTTCAATTTCAATTCAAATTAAGTTAACTTTCATTCTCATCCCATATTCAAATCAACTTCCTATTGAATTTTAACTCATTCAACTTCAATTTCACTTCAATTTACCCAATTTCAAATTTCCATTTGAATTTTTAGACTTATCCATCTTAAATCATAATTCTAATTAATTCAAATTAATTTCGAATTGAACCAATTTCTATTTTTAATTTATTTCTACTCCAGTTTGAATTTAATCCCAACTCAAGTTGAATTATCCTTGGTTCTTTCCAAATTCAAATCAAATTCCATTTGAATTTAAAACTATTCAACTTTAGTCACAAATCCAAATTATTTGAATTAATTTCAATTTGAACTAATGCAAATTTAAATCTCAACTTTAAACCATCTCGAATTATATAAATTCGAGTTAAATTTTTAAATGCTGATTTAATCCTTTAAATCAAATCAACTTATATCTTTAAACCATTTAATTCTGAATCAAAATTCCATTTTCAACCTATTTCAAACTTCAAATAGTAATTCAAATCCTTTTTAAACAACTAAATCTTTTAAATTCAATTTAACACCAAACTTCAATTCTGAAACCAAACCTTTGAAGTTTTATCTTAAACATTCAAATCTTAAGTCCAAAATGATTCCATTTTATCTTAATAATGGATATATTAGCACACCCCATTTCTTCATTCATTTAAACAAATCCAATTTCAGCTTAAAGATTATTAATAACAACAAAAAGATATCATTCAAATTATTTTAAAACATCCATCCATTTTCAATTTCCAGATTTCAGACCCATTTTGAGATCACAGAACTCCCAATTCAAATTAACCATTTAACTTTTCAAATTAAATCCTAGTTTCATCTTGAAATTTCCAATTCGGGTTGCTCGTTAAATTATTTAACTTTCCCAACGCTAAATTCAATTTACTTAATCCAGCCAATCTTACCCAATTTGAATTCCCATTTCAAATTCTAAACTTTACACTAATAATCTTCCCACTTATAAGTTTCAAAACTTATCATTTTGGGTATCACATCTCGTTTCAAATTTAAAACTCAACATTTGGAGTTTATTTCAAACCATCTTTGATATTATGTATATTCCTCATATATACACATTATTTCCTTTACACACCAAGTAATCCTTAAATTTTAAACCACCTTTGGTTTTTAATTCAAAACAAATTTCTATAAATTTTTCAAACAACTCTTGTTTGAATCAAGCTCTTTTATTCAAATAATGCTATTTATTAATTCTTTCAAACACTTGGAACAAATTCCCAAATTTCTAGACTTAGATTTAAATTATCTTATTCTGGAAACACATCTACAAATTCAAGATTTTAATTTCAGTTTGAATCCATTTCAAACTTGTCTTTATTCAATTTAAATGTAACGACCCGGAATTTTGGGCAAAATGAATTTAATAATCTGTATTAATAATTAATTGATTTGATAATTTTTCTTTATAATTTTAATTTAAGTCGATAAATTTAATCTTTTAAAGGTTAATAAATTTTTAGTTTGGTAATTTTGATCAATATTTTTCAAGCTAATAAATTTTTTATTCTATTTATAATATATATTTGATATATATTGTGAATAGGAGATCTTTTGTTTAAAATAAAAGATTGTATTTTCAAATTGTAATATATATGTATGTATATGTTATAATTTGGAATGGTTTTGAAATTTAATTTAATCTGTTGATAATTTATATATGTGTGAATATTGTAATTTGAAGCTTTGTTTTAAAAATTAATATTTTTCAAAAGCTAATTTAAGATTAATTCAATTGTTTGCAAAATATAAGATAATTATTTATTTTTAAATATGATAATTTAGAGTTTTGTTTTGTTTTCTTTAAAGTGTTTAAATTTTAAAATGATTATAAATGTATATATAAATGTTTTAGATTTTTCAAATACATGTATAAGAAATATATTTATATTATAACTAGTTTTATAAAATTTTCTTTAAAGATTAAACTTATATATATATATATATATATATTCATACATTAGTATTTATTAATTTAAGTAGATTAAGTAAACAAGTAAGCTTTCTATTACATTTAAATTAAATAAAAATTTAATTAAAAACACTTAATAACATGTGTAAACATGTTAGGACATCTCATAAACACATGTAAGAAAATTAAGCATAATGGATGACATTTGTTCAAATTAATAACAAGTGTCTTCATTTTAGAATTTAAACCATAACATAATTCATATAAAAATAAAAACCTTTTCATCTCTTCTTCTTTCTTCAGTCTATTTCCATTATTCTCAGCTGAAAAAAAATCAAATATGAATCAAATTGCAAACCTGCAACACCAAATCAACCTGCAAATTCTAGTGAAGTTTAACCCAGCAGTTTAAATCAACCTGCAAATTTAAAACTTGCAATTTCAAAGGGATCAAGATCAACATCAGTTCAACATTTAGATCATCAAATTGTAAGCATGCAAGGATACGGATTTCTACAGCAATCAAAAGCATAATTTTCTAGATTCATGATGCAAAGCCTGGAAATTGAAAACATGCTATGCAATTAAATAAGGTGAGTAAATAATTTTAAAAATAGTTAATCTGGATTTAAGTACCATGCATGTGATGATCTGATTCGAGTCTGGTGTTGTATGAAAATCTTCAGTACTTATAGTATTGAATAAAAAGATATGTTTATATATGTGTAAAAGAAAGGTCTGTGTATAAATAACTCTCTTTTACTTATTGTTCCTGAACAGGTTTCATTTTCAAAGAAAAAAAATTAAAATCTTCCACTAAACATCATTAGTTGACATTGATGATCAAATGGAAGTTTTGTATTAATTTTTGACAGTGATCTTAAGAATAGTTACTGTAAATTTAAATTCACAAATAATTTTTAAATTGGAAAATACAGTGAATCTTGATTTTTGTGAGAATCAATAATCTTAGTTTTTGTTTTGGATTGTGTAAATGAATTATTTGTTAAAAATAATGATTTTTAACATGCAATCCATAATTTTTAATTTGATAACAAATTGGGGATATAAGGTTGAAGGGTTTCGGTAATTCGATCAATTGCCGATGAGACTTTGATCGAAGCTGGCTTATATGTGGTGGATGTTGGGAAAAATATAATTGAAATTTTCCAATGTTTGATTTGTTCGAAATTGATCCAACTAGGGTTTATACTAGTTTGGGTTTCGGCTTGACTGTCTTGGCAATTGCGTCGCGAATGACGGACTGCAGTGTGTCGCGAGGTGTTTGAATTGCTTGGCGAAGTGTGGAGCACCATCAGGTACGACGGGAAAGTTCATCAACGTCGAGTTCGTCATCAATGGGGGTTTTTGGGTGGCTCGTGCTTTCTACAGTTTCGAGCAGTGTGTTCGAATTTCGATTCGATTACTTTTTGTTCGATCTGGGTTTAAGTTCTTGCTCACGCACGTTCATGTGATCGATGGCGATGGTCGCGACGATCTGGTTTGGCCGGAGGTGATGGGACACGTGCACGAGCGTACGTGTGTGTGCACACTGGGTAATTGGTTTGGGGAAGATGAGATCGTCCCGTAGGAGCACTCGTGATTTTCTCTGGTTCGACTCGAAGTTGTGGATCTATGGTTAGTCTTCGGGGCTGACTCGTGTTTGTCAGGTGATTTACTCAAGTTGTTTGGTCGTGCGTTGTTTCCTGGGCAGTACTGCGTAATAATAAGTTTACAAATTAAAACTTGTTCTTTGTAAGTAAAGGTTAATCAACTTTTAAAAAGTGTTAATTGAATTCAATTACAAATTTAAAATGTTTTAAATGATTTCCTTGAAAGCAAAGAATAATTGAATTTAGTTCAAATTTAAATTGTTAAGAAGTTTGAATTTGATAGTAATTATCTAAATAGATGTTGAATTTCAATTTAATGAAATGTTTTGAATTTTAAGTATTGAATCAAGGTTTTGAGTAATGTTTTAAAATCTTGAGTTTCAAATTTTATTTAAAATGAATAAGTTAACTTAGATAATTAATATGTTTTAAATTTTAAAATTTGTTTCTAAATGCATTATTTTCAAATAAAGTTAAAGTTATAATTTTGTAAAACAAATTGAAATAATTTGTTTTTAAGTTATTAAATTTTAATTAATTTCAAATAATTTATTTATGAAGATAAATAATGTTAAATTATTTTGATATGAATTTAAGAAATACTTAATTAAAATATAATTTGTTAATAAGTAAAGATTTAATTAACATTAATGCTTTTCTTAATTAATTAAGGATTTTAAAATATGAAGTAAATTAATTAAATAATGAGTTAATTGTTTATTTAATTTTAAATAATAACTTAATTATGGATTAATTAAGCGTAATTACTTAATGAAGTAATTTGTAACGACCCAGAATTTTTATTAATTAAAATTTGAATATTTAATTTATTTTAAATATTAATGAGTGAATTTATAAGTCGAATAAATTTTTATTTGAATTTTTGGATTTAATTGGATAATTAAATCGATAATTTAATATGTTAAATTATGGAAATAATTGAAAATTGAGTTAAATATGATTGTAAATGATTTGTAAAATTTTATTTTATCATATGGGAGTTAGAACGATATTTTAGAACCTTTAAAAATCGAATTTAAAGTTAAATTGTGAAAATTGAATATTTTAATATTTAAATCGACTAGTGAAATTAGCCAATTTTTGAACAGTCTCAGAATTGAACGAAACCAGTTCCATTGGATCCGTAATGGTTAGCTATTATCGGATTTCCATTTTCGTGTCAATCGGAGTTATCGTTTGAGAGTGGCAGCTCGAAACGCATCGAATTGTTTTTAATTTAAATTTGACGAGTGAAAATAGCCATTTTTCAAAAAGTCTCGGATTTCGACGAAACCAGTTTCATCGGATCCGTAATGTGATATTATTGTAAGGTTTCAAATTTCAAGTCAATTGGATTTACCGTTTGTCCGGTACAAATTAAAACGCCTAGAAATCGATTTAAATCGGTTTAATTTAAATTGAACGTTTGTAGCCATAACTCGCACAGATGTCCGAATTAGCTTTCGAAACCTGTTCCATTGTGTCCGAAACGCGGGGTAAACCTTAGAAACGCTGGTTACGGCGCGTAAATCGGAGTTTGGAATTCCCGGATGAATAGTGTCGATCGATTTTCCTATAAATTGACCAACACCCCCCTCTATCTCTAAAAATATAAAAAAAGAAAGAAAATAAACCCTAGCCGGCCCTAACAAATGAAAGGCCAGAATTTTCCATACTTCCTCCCTCAATAACTCCAAATCCGTTCATCGATTCCAGAAATCTCCAACTACAAAAGTATAGAGCTCGATGAGATCTTGGATTTCAACGGTTATGATCGTCAATGGCTTCACGGATCATCGGCAAATTTGGTTTGAAGGGGGCCGGCTGCGCACGTTTTTCGAGGGGGAATAGGGGGCCGAGTGCCACAATGGTCAGGCCGTGGGTGGAGTGAGGGGAGGCGCACGTGTTGCAACTTCCTGATCGTGTTCAAGTTGAGTGTGGTGATGGATAAATCAAAACCTAATATGGTGTACATGGGTTTTGTGTGCGTTCGATGATGTTTGTAGGTTATTTGCGCGTGAAGGAAGATGAAGGCTAGCTACGGTCGTGATGGCATGTTGTTAGATCTAACGGCCTTGATTAAGTTGAGGGTAAAATTGTTAATTTAGGTTGTAAAATTTATGGATATAAATTCGTGTAAGTTTAAAAATCAATAACTTTTTCATACGAGGTCGAAAACGCGCGAAACCAGTTGCGTTGGAATCGTATGGACGAGCACTACGCGATGAAATTGGATTGGAGTCGTTTGGAGTTAGTGAAAATTTCGTGTAAAATTAAACGTCCGTTTAATTTTATTCGAAATAAATCGCTAAAACAGAATTTAAAATCAAGGTGAGAACTTCTCACTCAATCGAATCAGTTTCGATTCTATTTTAAATAGTTAGATTTAAAATATTTGAATGCATGTTTGAATGATGATTATTATGTATTGATTGTTAAAATAGACATTATACGCCGTTAGTAAGCGGATGTTATTTATTAAAAACATATACCGCGAATATTTCATAAACAGTGAAATTGGTATTATATATAGTAGCAATATATATATATATATATATTGGCATATGTATATATTGGAGTTGTTGATTTTCCGCATTTTTTGTTTAGCGGATGAGACCCTATTACGCCGTTATTAAGCGGATAATATTTAATAAAAACATATACCGCGATAATTTCGTACTGGAACGGAATTGGTATTGTGCTAATGTTTGTGGATGCAGGAAAACAGGTTGGAGGGATCCAACTGGATTCCTCAACAGTATTTATTTGATTTCAGATATTTTGATATTTGATGGATTTTCATATTGATATATGATATCGTTATTGTCGTGATTGACTATTTGATATGTAGCATCATTGGACCAAGTTTTGGAATTTTAAATTTTATAAAGTGATTTTTGAAAATATACTTTATGTTTGGAATTTGATCTATTTTAAATAAATAAACGTCATAATTTTTAATGTTATAAAAATTATGATTTTTGAGAAAAATAGTTAAAAACTGATTTTTGAGAATATGATGCTAACGATTTTATAAAATAGTTTAATCGGGATTTTAGAATTTATTGTGAAAAGTTTAAATATAGGATTTATAAAATTTAATTATTTTATGAATCAAAATGGTGAAATAATAAAGGAGATTAAAGACGTTTTAAAAGGATAATATAAATTGATTTATATTAAGAGATTTATAAATGGATATTTATAAATTGAAATATGGACATTATAAAACGAGCTTTTATAAGTGTTTGAATGAAGTGAAAATGAATTTCATAATTGAATGGAATTTATAGAATTTTAAACAGTGAAGTTATAAATGAAATTTTATAAACAGTAGGTTTATAAAATTTATAAAGTTATTGAAAGAATGAATTTTGGATAAATAAACAATCTTATAAGTTATAAGATTTATAATTATGAAGTTTAAAGGAACGATTTTTGGGAACGAATAAATTATAAGTATTTAACTTATAATATGAACCTTTAGTTTTATAATTGAGTTATAAATTGAATAGGTTAATAAAGGAATTTATAAAAGGAAGTTGTTATAAAATAAATAGAAATGGAGTTTATAAACGTTGTTTTATAAATTCACAAACGACTTATTTTGATAAGTAAATTGTTGAAACCTATTAATGGAGTTATATTCACGTTTTTGACTGTGAAAAATCCTTTGAAATAAAATGAATAGAAGTGATGAAATTGTTAATGTAGTATATTCACGTTTTTGAATAGTGAATAATATGTTAAAGAAATTGTTTTGAATGTGATATTTGAAATAGAATTAAAACAATCTAACGATGTTTTAAATGTGTTGAGATTCGAAACCATAGATTTCAACATTTATTGTTGAAATAGACGTTTTCGAGAAATAGAAGGAAATAATGGACTATCACACTGTTATTATAGTAAATGATTTCCGAAAGGAAATGTTTTGCATAGTATGGGGATTTATATATCTATTTTAATTTCGAATCCCTATACTAGTGATTTTGGGTGGTCGTAACAATGTTTTACGCAACATTCGTTTTGGCCCAAATAAATATGTTTAAGAGAATGATTTCCTTAAAGAATGAAATATATACTTAATTTCGATTGAAGTATATTGAATATTTTCTAAGTGTTGAAAATAAATAAAATCTGTGAATTACTTATGAATAAATAAGTATGGAAATGTTTTCCAATATAAAGTGAATATTTTGAGAATTTATCTTTTTGAAGATAAATTGAAATGAATAATTGAAATCGTATATTCATGAATATTTTAGAATGAAAATTCACTATGGAATTTGTGAATAGAAAGGGGAATTTGTTTAAAAATAAATATTGATTTATTTTTGAAGTATGAAATAATATATCTTGTAAAGATATTTTTGGAAAATAAATAATTTGGAAAATTATTTGGAATCTGGTGATGTTGTGCATATCCATTGATAGTTCAATAATCGACTATCAATATTTCCCTTTGAATGGGTAATTGATGTGATTTGTTTGAATGTGAATGCTACACTTATTTTTGAATAAGCGCTCACTATTCGGGTTAACCGGGAAAGGACCATGGGGTCGTATAACCCATTCCGAATATGTGATACGTCGTTATGAATTGCATTTGAAGATCGGTGTTGAAGACCCGGTATTTGCGAGAGCGATAGGATGACCTGTCGATTGTCTCTGCACTGAGTTGCAGCGGTATAGAGACTCCCTAAGTGATGGGAAATCCGATCAGGATTGTGAATATCTGGATTGCAAGGACTTCTTTGTAAGTGCCTTCGGTTTTGTTCGAGCCCGGAACAGACTTGTATGGATTGTATGTCTGACATTACAAGTTGAGATATAAAGCCGATTTCTTTCAAATATATTTCTGTTGGTGGCGAAGAATTTATTCTTTTAGCTTAACACCCTTCTCTGAGACGTACGATCTTAGAGGTTATATAGTTGAATGTTATCAGCGATATATTCCCAATTTGGTAATGTGACATGCTGAGTGTTGCTGTAAATGATCATTGTGTTGATTATTTGTGATAGGATCGTTTATTTGATCATCTATCCTGGTGATCATTTCTATGATCATTTGTTGACCCAAAGCATGGCTTTTGTATAAAGTATGTTTTTGTGGACGTGACTTCGTCGAGCCTCACACCCCGGAAATGGTCAAAACAGGAAAGATGCGGCAAGGTTATGAGGGGTAGCTCCCTTTAGGGTATGTGCATTTCCTTCTGGATAGAGGTGGTATCATGGTATGGAGCCCAGATATTTAACCTATGTGGTTACTGCGAATTTATTACTTTGTGGTTGTTGGTTATCGGGATCCCGTGAGAAAGGTCGTTTACGATCGGGGAATGGCGTGCTCGTGTCAGTAGTTACCCAGTTAGGGGTAACCCGGCCTTGTGTTGGCAGAGTTCCGGTTTGGTTCTTGGGAATGTCCTTCCAGAGGCATTCTCATGTGGCAATGGGAAGTTCCTTGGCCTGACCATTTGTTGGAAATCCAAAGAAACAATACGAAACTTGTACGGTTTTAGTTGTATAACCTGCTATGGAATGTGGCGGTAACCTGCTATTGAACATAGTTAGCTGTAGTAGGCATAGTTCGGAATGTCTATGTTGGCTAAGATTTATATTCTACTTTCGAAATAAATTTTTCCTACACTATGCACTAGTAATAATATCAAATGTTCTTTTAAATGCGTATCAAGCATCTTTGACTATCATAAGGAGAAATCTCCTCCGATTCTGCGTTTGCATTGTGTGTGTGTGCGGGAGGCCTTATGGTAGTCTCATTTTTAAAAGCATTGCGAATTGACTTTAAAAATATTCCTCTATTTTGATTTTAAAGATAAATAAACTGTTTTGAGTTCTCACACCAGTCACATGACTGACTTGGAGTTTATTGTTTTCCTTCCTAAACTCTGGGTGCCCACCAATTTCCACACGGGCAGTCAAGAGTTAAGGTTTATCAGGATATTCTGGATATTCTGGAGTTGTTGGAGGCAAGCTGGATGGCATGGCGTATTACTAGTATATAGTATTTCTTTTTCCGCTGCATTGTTTGATGTTGATTGTTGTTGTACACTCTGATGATGTAATGAAATGAAATGTAATGTAATGTAATAACTGATATAGTTCTTTGTTTAAAGATTATTCATTTATTTATTATATGTTGTTCCGCTGCGAATTGTGAGATTCTGTTGTTGTTTTCTGTTCCGTTCTATTTTAAAAAAATTCTGTTTTCTTTCCTCCCCATCTTCTACCTTTTTCTCTCTTCTTCTCTTTTCTTAAATTCTTTTTCTTAAAACCATAACATTTCGGGTTTCCGGCCTTCGATTTCTCGGCAGTCGATAAAGTGAGTGTCGATGTTGAATTTTCGAAAGTCGAAAATTTCCGGGACGTTACATTTGGTATCAGAGCATATGGTTAAGCGACAACCATGGTTCTGTTGGGTATTACTCGTTAGAGATAGAGTCAGTAGTACTCTAGAATGAGTTTGAGTGTATTAATAGCTATGAGAGCGTATTTGATAGTGAATATATAAAATTGTTTTATATTGTGATGATTGGTTTATTGAGTGGCATATGAACTTTCGTCAGCGTGGTCCGCAAGACTATGCCGAAGGGTTTCTAAACACTTGAATAGAACAATTCGACACAATATTGTTTTAAAATTGGGTAAATGAAATAATTTTACCTTGAGTATATTTTGTATATGAAGAAATAATTTTCAGAATTATTAAAATGTATATAAGTTGATTGTTTAGTAGTTTGAATAATCTAAACAAAAGAATAAATTGTATAAGCAAAAGAATTATAAGAGTTAAATTATAATTAAAGTGATTTACAATTGTGAATAAACTTATATATATAAGAAGTGAAACTATATGAATATATTTATGAATTTAGTTGTAAATAAAAATGAATTTAAAGTTAAATGGAAAATTTACTTAAAATTGGAAGCTGAATTGATTTATAAATGGGAATTTAAGTTAAGTAAAACCAAGTGATGTTTATAAAATGAAATATAACTTAAGTGATATGGAATGAAGTTGATATTAGTATCAAAGTAAATTAATAAAATTAAGTGATGGATATGAACTTGAGTTATATAAATGAAATTCAACTTTTGTAATAGAATTGAATGAATGGATTGAATATTAATCAATTAAATGTGAATTAAGTTGATATGAAATAATGAATATAAGTGTAATTCATTAAAATCTAATGTTATTAGAAAGTTAAATAATTGAATGAAAATCAATTAAATTAAACCAATTGTAAGCAAAAGAATTTGGTTGTAATTAATATACATTGATTGTTATATGATTGTTAGTTGATTGTATATAATTCATTAAGTGTTAATGAAATTGATTTAATAAAACTGGAAGCTAAAGTAATTGAAATTCAATTGGAAGTTAAGTGAAACTTAAATAGAATTGAATTTGAATTGGAAGTGAACCAACTTGAATATGAATTAGTGAATATAAACTAATTGAAAATGAATGTTAGTAAACCCAATGTAAATGAATCAAATGTGATTAAATTGAAAACCAATTCATTGAATATTAATGAGAATATAAATGAATATTTATTGGTTATGGATGTTAGTTGGATGATAGTTGGTTGATGTTTGCATTTGTTGTTTAGTTACATTTGCTATGTTGACATATATAGTTATTATGTTGCTATATGATGTATGTAGATACTATGTACATATATGCATGTTCTCATGTTGTTTGTTGAGTGTTTAGTAGGTGTGGATCGCGTTTGCTTCGCATTTGGAGCTCGCTTTCGCGCTATATTAGCCGTATATGCTTGCTAATAAAATATAAGGTACATATGTCGGATTACATACCGTACTTTTATACTTTTTCCCTGCGGGATGCCTCATTACTTGATGAGATGTATATTTGTGATATATATATACTGTCATTTTTTTTTCGGATCGAGCCGCGCAAAGGAGACTATGGCGAATTTTTCCGAAAATTTAAGGCGTTAGAAAAATTTGAGAAAATCTGGAAAATTTTGAAAACTTTAACTTTGATTTTGGAATTGAAAGTTAAACAATAGTAGTTGTTTTTGAAAAGATAACTAAGTATGATTTGAAAACTTAGTAAGTTATTGTAAGAAGTTTGACTATGGATTTTGGAAAATTAATAAATTCTATAACTTTTCTTACTAGTTAATTTCGAGGACGAAATTCTTTTAAGTGGGGAAGATTGTAACGACCCAGAATTTTTATTAATTAAAATTTGAATATTTAATTTATTTTAAATATTAATGAGTGAATTTATAAGTTGAATAAATTTTTATTTGAATTTTTGGATTTAATTGGATAATTAAATCGATAATTTAATATGTTAAATTATGGAAATAATTGAAAATTGAGTTAAATATGATTGTAAATGATTTGTAAAATTTTATTTTATCATATGGGAGTTAGAACGATATTTTAGAACCTTTAAAAATCGAATTTAAAGTTAAATTGTGAAAATTGAATATTTTAATATTTAAATCGACTAGTGAAATTAGCCAATTTTTGAACAGTCTCAGAATTGAACGAAACCATTTCCATTGGATCCGTAATGGTTAGTTATTATCGGATTTCAATTTTCGTGTCAATCGGAGTTATCGTTTGAGCGTGGCAGCTCGAAACGCATCAAATTGTTTTTAATTTAAATTTGACGAGTGAAAATAGCCATTTTTCAAAAAGTCTCGGATTTCGACGAAACCAGTTTCATCGGATCCGTAATGTGATATTATTGTAAGGTTTCAAATTTCAAGTCAATTGGATTTACCGTTTGTCCGGTACAAATTAAAACGCCTAGAAATCGATTTAAATCGGTTTAATTTAAATTGAACGTTTGTAGCCATAACTAGCACAGATGTCCGAATTAGCTTTCGAAACCTGTTCCATTGTGTCCGGAACGCGGGGTAAACCTTAGAAACGCTGGTTACGGCGCGTAAATCGGAGTTTGGAATTCCCGGATGAATAGTGTCGATCGATTTTCCTATAAATAGACCAACACCCCCCTCTATCTCTAAAAATAAAAAATAAAAAAAATAAACCCTAGCCGGCCCTAACAAATGAAAGGCTAGAATTTTCCATACTTCCTCCCTCAATAACTCCAAATCCGTTCATCGATTCCAGAAATCTCCCACTACAAAAGTATAGAGCTCGATGAGATCTTGGATTTCAACGGTTATGATCGTCAATGGCTTCACGGATCATCGGCAAATTTGGTTTGAAGGGGGCCGGCTGCGCACGTTTTTCGAGGGGGAATAGGGGGCCGAGTGCCACAATGGTCAGGCCGTGGGTGGAGTGAGGGGAGGCGCACATGTTGCAACTTCCTGATCGTGTTCAAGTTGAGTGTGGAGATGGATAAATCAAAACCTAATATGGTGTACATGGGTTTTGTGTGCGTTCGATGATGTCTGTAGGTTATTTGCGCGTGAAGGAAGATGAAGGCTAGCTACGGTCATGATGGCATGTTGTTAGATCTAACGGCCTTGATTAAGTTGAGGGTAAAATTGTTAATTTAGGTCGTAAAATTTATGGATATAAATTCGTGTAAGTTTAAAAATCAATAACTTTTTCATACGAGGTCGAAAACGCGCGAAACCAGTTGCGTTGGAATCGTATGGACGAGCACTACGCGAGAAATTGGATTGGAGTCGTTTGGAGTTAGTGAAAATTTTGTGTAAAATTAAACGTCCGTTTAATTTTATTCGAAATAAATCGCTAAAATGGAATTTAAAATCAAGGTGAGAACTTCTCACTCAATCGAATCAGTTTCGATTCTATTTTAAATAGTTAGATTTAAAATATTTGAATGCATGTTTGAATGATGATTGTTATGTATTGATTGTTAAAATAGACATTATACGTCGTTAGTAAGCGGATGTTATTTATTAAAAACATATACCGCGAATATTTCATAAACAGTGAAATTGGTATTATATATAGTAGCAATATATATATATATTGGCATATGTATATATTGGAGTTGTTGATTTCCCGCATTTTTTGTTTAGCGGATGAGACCCTATTACGCCGTTATTAAGCGGATAATATTTTATAAGAACATATACCGCGATAATTTCGTACTGGAACGGAATTGGTATTGTGCTAATGTTTGTGGATGCAGGAAAACAGGTTGGAGGGATCCAACTGGATTCCTCAACAGTATTTATTTGATTTCAGATATTTTGATATTTGATGGATTTTCATATTGATATATGATATCGTTGTTGTCGTTATTGACTATTTCATATGTAGCATCATTGGACCAAGTTTTGGAATTTTAAAATGATTTATAAAGTGATTTTTGAAAATATACTTTATGTTTGGAATTTGATCTATTTTAAATAAATAAACGTCATAATTTTTAATGTTATAAAAATTATGATTTTTGAGAAAAATAGTTAAAAAATGATTTTTGAGAATATGATGCTAACGATTTTATAAAATAGTTTAATCGGGATTTTAGAATTTATTGTGAAAAGTTTAAATATAGGATTTATAAAATTTAATTATTTTATGAATCAAAATGGTGAAATAATAAAGGAGATTAAAGACATTTTAAAAGGATAATATAAATTGATTTATATTAAGAGATTTATAAATGGATATTTATAAATTGAAATATGGACATTATAAAACGAGTTTTTATAAGTGTTTGAATGAAGTGAAAATGAATTTCATAATTGAATGGAATTTATAGAATTTTAAACAGGGAAGTTACAAATAAAATTTTATAAACAATAGGTTTATAAAATTTATAAAGTTATTGAAAGAATGAATTTTGGATAAATAAACAATCTTATAAGTTATAAGATTTATAACTATGAAGTTTAAAGGAACGATTTTTGGGAACGAATAAATTATAAGTATTTAACTTATAATATGAACCTTTAGTTTTATAATTGAGTTATAAATTGAATAGGTTAATAAAGGAATTTATAAAAGGAAGTTGTTATAAAATAAATAGAAATGGAATTTATAAACGTTGTTTTATAAATTCACAAACGACTTATTTTGATAAGTAAATTATTGAAACCTATTAATGGAGTTATATTCACGTTTTTGACTGTGAAAAATCCTTTGAAATAAAATGAATAGAAGTGATGAAATTGTTAATGTAGTATATTCACGTTTTTGAATAGTGAATAATATGTTAAAGAAATTGTTTTGAATGTGATATTTGAAATAGAATTAAAACGATCTAACGATGTTTTAAATGTGTTGAGATTCGAAACCATAGATTTCAACATTTATTGTTGAAATAGACGTTTTCGAGAAATAGAAGGAAATAATGGACTATCACACTGTTGTTATAGTAAATGATTTCCGAAAGGAAATGTTTTGCATAGTATGGGGATTTATATATCTATTTTAATTTCGAATCCCTATACTAGTGATTTTGGGTGGTCGTAACAATGTTTTACGCAACATTCGTTTTGGCCCAAATAAATATGTTTAAGAGAATGATTTCCTTAAAGAATGAAATATATACTTAATTTCGATTGAAGTATATTGAATATTTTCTAAGTGTTGAAAATAAATAAAATCTATGAATTATTTATGAATAAATAAGTATGGAAATGTTTTCCAATATAAAGTGAATATTTTGAGAATTTATCTTTTTGAAGATAAATAGAAATGAATAATTGAAATCGTATATTCATGAATATTTTAGAATGAAAATTCACTATGGAATTTGTGAATAGAAAGGGGAATTTGTTTAAAAATAAATATTGATTTATTTTTGAAGTATGAAATAATATATCTTGTAAAGATATTTTTGAAAAATAAATAATTTGGAAAATTATTTGGAATCTGGTGATGTTGTGCATATCCATTGATAGTTCAATAATCGACTATCAATATTTCCCTTTGAATGGGTAATTGATGTGATTTGTTTGAATGTGAATGTTACACTTATTTTTGAATAAGCGCTCACTATTCGGGTTAACCGGGAAAGGACCATGGGGTCGTATAACCCATTCCGAATATGTGATACGTCGTTATGAATTGCATTTGAAGATCGGTGTTGAAGACCCGGTATTTGCGAGAGCGATAGGATGACCTGTCGATTGTCTCTGCACTGAGTTGCAGCGGTATAGAGACTCCCTAAGTGAAGGGAAATCCGATCAGGATTGTGAATATCCGGATTGCAAGGACTTCTTTGTAAGTGCCTTCGGTTTTGTTCGAGCCCGGAACAGACTTGTATGGATTGTATGTCTGACATTACAAGTTGAGATATAAAGCCGATTTCTTTCAAATATATTTCTGTTGGTGGCGAAGAATTTATTCTTTTAGCTTAACACCCTTCTCTGAGACGTACGAGCTTAGAGGTTATATAGTTGAATGTTATCAGCGATATATTCCCAATTTGGTAATGTGACATGCTGAGTGTTGCTGTAAATGATCATTGTGTTGATTATTTGTGATAGGATCGTTTATTTGATCGTCTATCCTGGTGATCATTTCTATGATCATTTGTTGACCCAAAGCATGGCTTTTGTATAAAGTATGTTTTTGTGGACGTGACTTCGTCGAGCCTCACACCCCGGAAATGGTCAAAACAGGAAAGATGCGGCAAGGTTATGAGGGGTAGCTCCCTTTAGGGTATGTGCATTTCCTTCTGGATAGAGGTGGTATCATGGTATGGAGCCCAGATATTTAACCTATGTGGTTACTACGAATTTATTACTTTGTGGTTGTTGGTTATCGGGATCCCGTGAGAAAGGTCGTTTACGATCGGGGAATGGCGTGCTCGTGTCAGTAGTTACCCAGTTAGGGGTAACCCGGCCTTGTGTTGGCAGAGTTCCGGTTTGGTTCTCGGGAATGTCCTTCCAGAGGCATTCTCATGTGGCAATGGGAAGTTCCTTGGCCTGACCATTTGTTGGAAATCCAAAGAAACAATACGAAACTTGTACGGTTTTAGTTGTATAACTTGCTATGGAATGTGGCGGTAACCTGCTATTGAACATAGTTAGCTGTAGTAGGCATAGTTCGGAATGTCTATGTTGGCTAAGATTTATATTCTACTTTCGAAATAAATTTTTCCTACACTATGCACTAGTAATAATATCAAATGTTCTTTTAAATGCGTATCAAGCATCTTTGACTATCATAAGGAGAAATCTCCTCCGATTCTGCGTTTGCATTGTGTGTGTGTGCGGGAGGCCTTATGGTAGTCTCATTTTTAAAAGCATTGCGAATTGACTTTAAAAATATTCCTCTATTTTGATTTTAAAGATAAATAAACTGTTTTGAGTTCTCACACCAGTCACATGACTGACTTGGAGTTTATTGTTTTCCTTCCTAAACTCTGGGTGCCCACCAATTTCCACACGGGCAGTCAAGAGTTAAGGTTTATCAGGATATTCTGGATATTCTGGAGTTGCTGGAGGCAAGCTGGATGGCATGGCGTATTACTAGTATATAGTATTTCTTTTTCCACTGCATTGTTTGATGTTGATTGTTGTTGTACACTCTGATGATGTAATGAAATGAAATGTAATGTAATGAAATAACTGATATAGTTCTTTGTTTAAAGATTATTCATTTATTTATTATATGTTGTTCCGCTGCGAATTGTGAGATTCTGTTGTTGTTTTCTGTTCCGTTCTATTTTAAAAAATTTCTGTTTTCTTTCCTCCCCATCTTCTACCTTTTTCTCTCTTCTTCTCTTTTCTTAAATTCTTTTTCTTAAAACCATAACATTTCGGGTTTCCGGCCTTCGATTTCTCGGCAGTCGATAAAGTGAGTGTCGATGTTGAATTTTCGAAAGTCGAAAATTTCCGGGACGTTACATTATTAATGATTGATTATTGAATGTAATTAAGAAATGGAAATTACTTATGGAAGTAATTAGTGGAAATTACTCATGGGAGTAATTAATGGAAGTTAATTAATTATGGAGTAATTAATTAAAGAATTAAGAATTATTTAATGATGGAATTAATTACTTGTTAAGGTAATTAAGAGAATAATCATTTAATGGAAGTGATTAGAAGATAATTACTTATGTATGTAATTAAGAGTTAATTACTTAATTATTTTAGTTAGTTAATTAATGTGATTAATTAATTAATTAATGTGATTAATTTAAGATTAATTACTAAGTGTAATTAATTAAAAATGTAATTAGTTAATAAAGTAATTAATTAAGGATTTATTAATTAATTTAAATCGAATAGTAATTACTTAATGAAGTAATTAAAGATTAATTAATTAGAATAATTAATAAAGGGTTACTATAATTAATTACGAAGTTAATTAATTAAGATAAGTAATTATAAATTGTTAATTATTGTTTATGATTAATGAGATGATTAATTACAAGTTAATTATTAATTAATAAAGATCATTAGTTCATTAATGAATTAATCAAGTTTGATTAATAAAAGTGATTAATTTAAGTGTGATTAATTAATTGTAATTAATTGAGGATTAATGTAATTAACTATAGTTGATTAATAAATGGAAGTAAATGTAGGATCATTAATTATTGTAATTAATGATAGTAATTAAAGGTTAATTACTGAATATGGTTAAGGATAATTACTTGAATGTAATTAAAGTATAATTAATCAAGGAAGATTAATTAAAGAAGATCATTAAGAGATGATTAATTTATTTATTTGGAATAAATTAATGAAGAAGGATTTAGGTAATCCAATTGATTTAGAGTTAATCAATTATGCTTATGAATGATTGATTTATTGATTAATATTGGATGATTGATATTGGGTGATTGGTTGATACTGGATGATTTGGATATCTATGATATGTGATATGCTGCTTTGTGAGATGAATATTTGATATGAATTATCTATTTTGATAATGTGATTCATCTATCTGTTTATATCATCCTGAATATAAGTTAATTGTTTAAACCCTTAAACAACTTGGACATTTAAAATGGCGTTTGGTTTCGGTGAGACCGCGATCGGGTTTCCATATTTGGATATCCAAAAACCACATCGATTCCAGTTAAACGTTAGGTCGTGAATCCAAGTGGAGATTTGTGAAGACTCGAGGTGTAAGAACTATTCGTCAGTATAACTCTGTGGGTGATTCCATGATGAGTTTGACAGAAATAGTACTTATAGGTTCGAGATGGTGATTTAGAGTGCAAGGGCTATGGTCGTTGACTTTGAGGGTGATTCCAAAATGAGTGCAACGAGATAGTGCCTTCGGCTTCGTTCGAACCCGAAACGAACTTGTATGGTTTGAATGCTTTCAAAATATCGTCAGGTGGACGATGAACAATCTAAGATAGATGTGTTATATAAAGGTAATCGTAGCCTCAAGCCTCATCAACCCGGGAATGGCTAAAATAGGGAAGGTGCAGCGAGGCTAGGTGGGTAGCACCTATTTCAGGGTGAGGTCATTCCTATCTAGATGTCCCTTTATTTCGGCTTTGTGGGTGGTTGGTCGCGCCAACCACGGGGTGATCTTACTCGGGACTGTTCACTAAGGAATCGTTCCGGCTTTGTGATGCAGGGGAGTTAGGGTGGCTCCTCGGTGCATTGATCTAGGCCACGTACTATGACGGGCGGTACCCCGATAGCCCTGCCATTGATGGAAACCCATTCTTCCTATGAGATCCTACGGTTTTGTTTGTATTACCCACTTTTGTGGCTAGTAGCCGGAATTTAATAGATGTAACAGTTTCGGCTATTTCTTATTTACTTGTAAACCCTAGACACTGTTATAATTTCACTGGATTTCCTATCAAATGTTTTGGTTATCTTAAGGTAAATTTTTTTCCATGTTTATGTGGGGGAAGTCTTACGTGATACCTTTTCTTTTTAAAGGTTTTTCCGAAGTTAAGCAATTTTAACCCATTTACTCACACCAGACCCCTGTTTGACCCGAGTGTTTATTTTCTGTTTTATTAAACTCTAGGGTACTCATATTATGTATGAGTAGTCGAGGGATCAGGTTTGCTTGGCGAATTCTGGAGGAGATATGGAGCAGGAGGCTTCCATGTGTAGATATATTATAGTTCCGCTGTGTTTGTGTTGTATCCGTATCTTGTGATATCTTGAGTTGTATAGTTAGACAGATGTTTATAACTATCTAATTTTTGTTGTATATGTTGTGTACTCTGATTTAATATGATAGTATGTAATATTTTATATGATTTATTATATTTCATTCGTTCCACTACGAATTGTTTGTTGTTGTTGTGTTTCTTCTTTCTCTTTCTTTTCTTCTTCTATCCCTTTCTTTCATAATTAGTGATGCGACTTTCTGGTGATAGGATGTCGGGTCGCTACACTTGGTATCAGAGCGTTAGGTTGAGTGAATACCTAGGCTCTGGAGTGATGTCTTTCTTGAGAGAGCGTACTTGTAATTTTTATATATAACTATATATATATATATATATATATATATATATATATATATATATACACTTCATCTGTTGGGTTATCTGTTCGGGTTTTCCAACATAAGTTTTAGAGGTAGATGGAGTAGTGGTGTGTGCGTGTAACACGACTACCACTAATGGGAGAGGTCCATATGTATGAGGTTCGAAGGATTTTGTCGAGACTGTAGACCTAATACCGTCTCGGGTAAGATTTGTAACTTGGAGTAAGGATTTCTCTGATATCCGAAGGAAATCTTTTAAAAGATTCGGAGTTTATCTTTGAAGTGTAAGTTTGGATCTGTCGGAAGTGCAAAAGTAAGTGATGGTATCTTGATAACAGCGTGATGAGATGCAGTATCCATGGATATTTCCGAAGATGTTTTCTCTTGAAGCATTTTTAGAAACAGTTGAGGAGTAGTTTTTACCTGCTGCAGGGAAGACTTGTCTGTGTTGAAGTTGTCTGGATCTTTAGCATGGAGGTTGGCTGTTTTGGAATATGAGACTACGGTCTATGAGTTGCTTCACTTTGGCATGGTCTCACTTGTCATTCCTTAAGGAGAGCGAGATGTTGGTGCTTGGTTTGGGGTCTAAGTTTATTGAGAGGTTGTTTGCCATCTCGGAGGTCCGTTGTGTGGTTTGTTGATAGTTTTGGTTTTTGAGAAGCTTTTGGATTAGAAGTCTTTCGTTAGCTGTGGTAGCAGTGCAGTTCGAAGTGTTCGGTGTGCTGACGAGAAGGTCTTTTAGCTTCGTAGTATCATCGAGGTAGAGTTTGGAAGCAGCAGTGTGGCTCGTTTCTCCGAATGTTCAGGAATTTTTGTTTCTTTTTTTAGTAGTCCGGCAGTTGGTGAAGTTTTCTTGAAGAGTTAACCTTGTTTAGAAAAGCTTAAGGCTGTTCTAATTGGTAAAGAGAGGATAGTTTCTTTGGAATCCGAATTAGGTAGGATCGCAAAAGTGACTTGCGATTAGTTTGGAATTTATCTTGATCAATTTTTTGTTTGAGACTGAGGGTTCTCATGTGGAAGTAGGACCTACTGTAGTGATCAGAAGTTTGTCTGCATCTGGAAGTTGAGTTCCATATTGTTTTGGTAGTTAGCCTAGTTGTAGGATGGTTCTTGGAGAAGGAAGAGTTGGAGTAGCAGCTCATAATTTTTGGAATTTGGATTAGTCAGATCTAGTTTTTGAGTTGGACTCTGCTGTAAGGTTGTGTGACCGAGTCAGATGGGTCACTCAGATTTTATGGATTTGATGAACAAAGTTTCCCGGATATATTGGATAAGTTTGTTTTCGTGTTCATTAACAGTATTCTCATCTATTTTAGAATCAGAGTTGTGCAGCGGAAGCGAGTTAGCAGCTGTGCGAGGAAGGAAGCAGTTCAGTTTGCTATTGCTTGAGAAGTAGAGCTTGTGTTCTGAATTTCGATGGATTTTGGAAGACTTTTCTGTTGGATAGAATCCAGAAATTGGTTTTCTTTGGTCTAGTTGTTTATGGAAGCATCAGCATAGGTTAAGCTGATCAGGAAGAAGATTGGCAGCGTAGGATTTGTCTGTTGAGTTATGCAGATATGAGATTAGGAGTTTGGAATTTGAAGTTGGAGACTTCATTGTTGTTAAGATTTCTCTGGTTAAGAGAGCAGTAATTGTGTAAGATTGGATGGCTAGTTCTGAGGAATTTGGGATTTCTTGTCTGTGTTTTGATAGGATAAGATTGAATTGCCAGTTTGGATACCTGGAATTCATTATATTTCACCAATCTCTGAGGGAGTACGTATATGATTCTTTGTTGGTTGTGGAATCTGTAGTCCAGTTGGATTTGGAAGTTGAGCTAGACTTGAGTATAGTCCGATGTTCTGTTCAGATTGGTGGATCTAGAGAGGAGGGGAGCTCTGGATTTTGGTGGTATAGTATGTTAGCTTCTGTAGAGCGAGTCTCCCGGTGATTTATACTTAGGAAACTCAAGATAGTAGTAGAAGATTTATTCTGATTTGTGTCAGGATTATTAGTAAGGTTTGTTTGTTTGATTGATTGCTATGGTTGTTAGTAACTGGTTGATAGGAATGCTTTGCTGTTTGAAATTGAAATCTTTGCTGGGTTATTAAATTACCTTTGCTTTTAAATTTCGGGACGAAATTCTTTAAAGGGGGAAGGATCGTAACGACCGGGAATTTTGGGCAATATGAATTTAATAATCTGTATTAATAATTAATTGATTTAATAATTTTTCTTTATAATTTTAATTTAAGTTGATAAATTTAATCTTTTAAAGGTTAATAAATTTATAATCTGGTAATTTTGATCAATGTTTTTCAAGCTAATAAAAAATTTACTCTATTTATAATATATATTTGATATATATTGTGAATAGGAGATCTTTTGTTTTAAATAAAGATTGTATTTTCAAATTGTAATATATATGTATATATATGTTATAATTAGGAATGGTTTTGAAATTTAATTTAATATTTTGATAATTTATATATGTATGAATATTGTAATTTGAAGCTTTGTTTTAGGAATTAATATTTTTCAAAAGCTAATTTAAGATTAATTCAATTGTTTGCAAAATATAAGATAATTATTTATTTTTAAATATGATAATTTAGAGTTTTGTTTTGTTTTCTTTAAAGTGTTTAAATTTTAAAATGATTATAAATGTTTATATAAATGTTTTAGATTTTTAAAATACATGTATAAGAAATATATTTGTATTATAACTAGTTTTATAAAATTTTCTTTAAAGATTAAACTTATATATATATATATATTCATACATAAGTATTTATTAATTTAAGTGGATTAAGTAAATAAGCAAGCTTTCTATTAAATTTAAATTAAATAAAAATTTAATTAAAAACACGTAATAGCATGTGTAAACATGTTAGCACATCTCATAAACAATGTAAGAAAATTAAGCATAATGGATGACATTTGTTCAAATTAATAACATGAGTCTTCATTTTAGAATTTAAACCATAACATAATTCATATAAAAATAAAAACCTTTTCATCTCTTCTTCTTTCTTCAATCTATTTCCATTGTTCTCACCTGAAAAAAAAAATCAAATATGAATCAAATTGCAAACCTGCAACACCAAATCAACCTGCAAATTCTAGTGAAGGTCAACTCAGCAGTTTAAAATCAACCTGCAAATTTAAAACCTGCAATTTCAAAGGGATCAAGATCAACATCAGTTCAACATTTAGATCGTCAAATTTTAAGCATGCAAGGATTCAGATTTCTACAACAATCAAAAGCATATTTTTCCAAATTCATGATGCAAAGCCCGCAAAATTGAAAACATGCTCTGCAATTAAATAAGGTGAGTAAATAATTTTAAAAACAGTTAATCTAGATTTAAGTACCATGCGTGTGATGATCTGATTTGAGTCTGGTATTGTATGAAAATCTTCAGTACTTATAGTATTGAATAAATAGATATGTTTATATATGTGTAAAAGAAAGGTTTGTGTATAAATAACTCTCTGCTACTTATTATTCCTGACCAGGTTTCACTTTCAAAGAAAAAAAATCTTCCACTAAACATCATTTGTTGACATTGATGATCAAATGGAAGTTGTGTATTAATGTTTAACAGTGATTTTAAGAATAGTTACTGTAAATTTAAATTCACGAATAATTTTTAAATTGGAAAATACAGTGAATCTTGATTTTTGTCAGAAAATCAATAATCTTAGTTCTTGTTTAGAATTGTGTAAATGAATTAGTTGTTAAAAATTAATGATTTTTAACATGCAATCCATAATTTTTAATTCGATAACCAATTGGGGATTTAAGGTTGAAGGGTTTCGGCAATTTGATCAATTGCCGATGATCAACTCTTTGATTTGAGTTGAGATTTGATCGAAGCTGGCTTATATGTAGTGGATGTTGGGAAAAATATAATTGAAAATTTCCAATGTTTGATTTGTTCGAAATTAATCGAACTAGGGTTTATACTAGTTTGGGTTTCGGCTTGACTGTCTTAACAATTGCGTCGCGAATGACGGACCGCGGTGTGTCGCGAGGTGTTTGAATTGCTTGGTGAAGTGTGGAGCACCATCATGTACGACGGCGAAGTTCATCAAGGTCGAGTTCGTGGGCAATGGGGGTTTTTGTGTGGCTCGTGCTTTCTGCAGTTTCGAGCAGTATGTTCGAATTTCTATTCGATTACTTTTTGTTCGATCTGGGTTTATGTTCTTGCTTGCGCACGTTCATGTGATCGATGGCGATGGTCGTGATGACCTGGTTTGGCCGGAGGTGATGGGACACGTGCACGAGCGTACGTGTGTGTGTGTGCACTGGGTAATTGGTTTGGGGAAGATGAGATCGTCCCGAAGGAGCACTCGTGTTTTTCTTTGGTTCGACTCGAAGTTGTGGATCTGTGGTTAGTTTTCGAGGCTGACTCATGTTTGTTAGGTGATTTACTCGAGTTGTTTGGTCGTGCGTTGTTTCCTGGGCAGTACTGTGTAATAATAAGTTTACAAATTAAAACTTACTCTTTGTAAGTAAAGGCTAATCAACTTTTAAAAAGTGTTAATGAATTCAATTACAAATTTAAAATGTTTTAAATGATTTCCTTGAAAGCAAAGAATAATTGAATTTATTTTAAATTTAAATTGTTAAGAAGTTTGAATTTGAAAGCAATTATCTAAGTAGATGTTGAATTTGAATTTAAAGAAATGTTTTGAATTTTAATTTAAAAAAGAAGTGTTTCAATTTTAAGTACTGAATCAAGGTTTTAAGTAATGTTTTAAAAACTTAAGTTTCAAATTTTATTTAAAATGAATAAGTTAACTTATATAATCAATATGTTTTAAATTTTGAAATTTGTTTCTAAATGATTTTCAATTAAAGTTATAATTTTGTAAAACAAATTGAAATAATTTGTTTTTAAGTTATTAAAATTTGATTAATTTCAAATAATTTGTTTATGAAGATAAATAATGTTAAATTATTTTGATATGAATTTAAGAAATACTTAATTAAAATATAATTTGCTAATAAGTAAAGATTTAATTAAGATTAATGCTTTTCTTAATTAATTAAGGATTTTAAAATATAAGAAGTAAATTAGTTATTTAATTAATTTTAAATAATTAGTTAATTGTTTGTTTAATTTTAAATAATCACTTAATTATGGATTAATTAAGCGTAATTACTTAATGAAGTAATTAATGATTGATTATTGAATGTAATTAAGAAATGGAAATTACTTATGGAAGTAATTAGTGGAAATTACTCATGGGAGTAATTAATGGAAGCGATTATTGGTTAATCACTAGATGTTATTAATCTAAGGAATTGATTAATATGATTGTTTTGAAATTAATTAATTATGGAGTAATTAATTAAAGAATTAAGAATTATTTAATGATGGAATTAATTATTTGTTAAGGTAATTAAGAGAATAATCATTTAATGGAAGTAATTAGAAGATAGTTACTTATGTAAGTAATTAAAAGTTAATTACTTAATTATTTTAGTTAATTAATTAATGTGATTAATTAATTAATGAATGTGATTAATTTAAGATTAATTACTAAGTGTAATTTATTAAAAATGTAATTAATTAATAAACTAATTAATTAAAGATATATTAATTAATTTAAATTGAATAATAATTACTTAATGAAGTAATTAAAGATTAATTAATTAGAATAAATAATCAAGGGTTAATATAATTAATTAAGAAGTTAATTAATTAAGATAAATAATTACAAATTGTTAATTATTGTTTATGATTAATAAGATGATTAATTACAAGTTAATTATTAATTAATAAAGATCATTAGTTAATTAATGAATTAATCAAGGTTGATTAATAAAAGTGATTAATTTAAGTGTGATTAATTAATTGTAATTAATTGAGGATTAATGTAATTAATTATTGTTGATTAATAAATGAAAGTAAATGTAGGATCATTAATTATTGTAATTAATGATAGTAATTAAAGGTTAATTACTGAATATGGTTAAGGATAATTACTTGAATGTAATTAAAGTATAATTAATGAAGGAAGATTAATTAAAGAAGATCAATAAGAGATGATTAATTTATTTATTTGGAATAAATTAATGAAGAAGGATTTAGGTAATCCAATTGATTTAGAGTTAATCAATTCTGCTTATGAATGATTGATTTATTGATTAATATTGGATGATTGATATTGGATGATTGGTTGATACTGGATGATTTGGATATCTATGATATGTGATATGCTGCTTTGTGAGATGAATGTTTTATATGAATTATCTATTGTGATATTGTGATTCATCTATCTGTTTATGTCATTTTGAATATAACTTAATTGTTTAAACCCTTAAACAACTTGGACATTTAAAATGGCGTTTGGTTTCGCTGAGACCGGGATCGGGTTTCCATATTTGGATATCCGAAAACAACATCGATTCCGATTAAACATTAGGTCGTGAATCCAAGTGGAGCTTTGTGAAGACTCGAGGTGTAAGAACTGTTCGTCAGTATAACTTTGTGGGTGATTCCGTGATGAGTTTGACGGAAATAGTACTTATAGGTTCGAGATGGTGATTTAGAGTGCAAGGGCTATGGTCGTTGACTGTGAGGGTGATTCCAAAATGAGTGCAACAAGATAGTGCCTTCAGTTTGAATGGTCGTTGACTGTGAGGGTGATTCTAAAATGAGTGCAACAAGATAGTGCCTTCGGTTTCATTCAAACCCGGAACGAACTTGTATGGATTGAATGCTTTCAGAACATCGTCAGGTGGACGATGAGCATTCTAAGATAGATGTGTTCTATAAAGGTAATCGCAGCCTCAAGCCTCATTAACCCGGGAATGGATAAAACAGGGGAGATGCAGCAAGGGTATGTGGGTAGCACCCATTTCAAGGTGAGGTCATTCCTGTCTAGATGTCCCTTTATTTCGGCTTTGTGAGTGGTTGGTCGCGCCAACCACGGGGTGATCTTACTCAAGACTGTTCACTAAGGAACGGTTCCGGCTTTTTAGTGCAGGGGAGTTAGGGTGGCTCCTCGGTACGTTGATCTAGGCCACATACTGTGGCGGGCGTTACCCTGGTAGCCCTGCCATTGATGGAAACCCATTCTTCCTACGAGACCCTACGATTTTGTTTGTATTATCCACTTTTGTGGCTAGTAGCTGGAATTTAATAGATGTAATAATTTCGGATATTTCTTATTTACTTGAAAGCCCTATACACTATTATAATATCACTGGATTTCCTATCAAATGTTTTGGTTAGCGTAAGGCAAAAACATTTCTATGTTTATGTGTGGGAAGTCTTTTGTGATACCTTTTCTTTTCAAAGGTTTTTCTAAAGTTAAGCAATTTTAACCCGTTTACTCACACCAGACCCCTGTCTCACCCGAGTGTTTATTTTCTGTTTTATTAAACTCTTGGGTACTCATATTATGTATGAGTAGTCGAGGGATCAGGTTTGCTTGACGAATTATGGAGGAGATATGGAGCAGGAGGCTTCCACGTGTAGATATATTATGGTTCCGCGGTGTTTGTGTTGTATCTGTATCTTGTGATATCTTGAGTTGTATAGTTAGACAGATGTTTATAACTGTCTAATTTGTGTTGTATAAGTTTGTACTCTGATGTAATATGATACTATGAAATATTTTATGTGATATATTATATTTCATTCGTTCCGCTGTGAGTTGTTTGTTGTTGTTGTTTGTATTTCTTCTTTCTCTTTCTTTTCTTCTTCTATCCCTTTATTTCTTAATTAGTGATGCGACTTTCTGGTGTTAGGAAGTTGGGGTCACTACATTAAATTTTGTTGTATTTCTATTACCACTTAATTCTTATTATTACCTATAATTCAATTAATACAACAACCAATTTCCTTAATACAATAGGAAAAAATCTATTGCTTAATAAACTTATAAAAGATTTATTTATTTTTGAAACTATTTTAAAACCTTTATATAAGAAAATAACAAGTACGCTCTCTTATATATGTACGTATACACACGCACTTAACTCATTTTAGGCTACCATTGGCCCTCCCTAATGAGTAAACCCATCAGAGCCAAGGTTCTCGCTTAATCTTCAGCTCTGTTACCAAAATGTAACGACCTGAAAATTTCGATCCAGAAAATTCCAGATAGTTAGGAAAAGAAGAAAAGAGAAAGAAGAAGAAACAGAAACAAGATACAGAAAACTCACATTTCACAACGGATCAAAATATAATATCACATAAAATAACAGTTTACAAAACAAATCTGTATCAGTTAATTTACATTAACACCTCGGAGTTACAACATTTACACAAACTCTGGACAGTTAATATCACATGTCCCAGATATACAACAATGTATCACAGCGGAAACACTCCATACGTTTCTGCCATTCAGCTCGCCTCCTAAGCTCCAGAACGTCCTTACCTGAAATCTGTAATACTCGGTCTGACCCGAGCATTACATCAAAGTAACACTTGGTCAGGCTGGAAACTAGCGTGCGTATACCCATCTAACAATGAAATTCTAAGTTGTAAAACTTAAATGGATTACCAGGGTAACTCTTACAATTCTACGAGTTCTAATCTCATTTAGGTCAAACACTTATTTCCAACTACTCAGCTTTAAATATCCATGATCCTTAACCCTTTATTCCAGCATATTTGATTCTACGCATAAAATTTATAATGACTAAGAACTACAAATCGAAGTGGTTTCGGGTATTGCTGATACCCGTATCCGGTCTCTTCGAAATCAATGCCATCTTAAACCCAGCTTGTTTAAGTAGATACAAGTCAATTCTAAATACAGGTTCACAAATTCTCACAACAAATCAATTGTCGACCGGAAACTTATAATATCACAGTTTAACCCATCATATCATATCACAATACATCACAATCTCAATATCAGAGATATTCAAACAAACTAAGGTATTCAATTCAAGTTATCATCTACAGGCAAGATAAAGAACCAAACAATTCTTAATTAATTTAATTTAATCACCATTATAAATTAAATTAATTATCTTTAATCCTTCTTAATTAACTTTAATTACTTATGAATAAATCACTAATCCTGGTTAATCAACATTAATTAATTACAAACCTTAATCATTAATTAATCTTTAATCATTAATTAATCAATTCTTAATTAATAAATAAATCAATCCTTAATCATTTAATAATTACCATTAAATTGAGTAATTATATTTAAATTAATTACCTGAAGTAATCTTTAATTTATCACAAAAATGAATTGATCACCTTGATTAATTTTTCTTTAATTAATTAATCACATTAATTGAATCTTTAAGAAATTAAATATTTAATTCTTGAATTACATTAGGTAATTTATCCTTCTAAATTACCTTTGTTAATAAATTATCAATTAATTATCATTCAAATCTTAACTTTTTTGAAATAAATTCATTATCCACTTATTACTTAAATCAAATCTTGGATTAATATTTGCAAAAGAATTTGTTTCAACCAAAAATTGTTTAAAATTTAAAATCTGCTATACTCAAATGCTTACGCGTGCAGCTCGATAAAAGACCCGAGCTCATCCTCTTCCTACCCAAGCATAAACCCAAGTAAAACTTCGTCGTTCCCAAACCACATCTCGCGTAAACAGACCAACTAGTGCATGTACATCTACCGCCGACGACACTCCGGCGCCCACGACCATCATCGCCAAGTCAACTACAACATCCACAATCCCCTGAACTACTCAGCATTTCCAATAGAGCACCAAAACCAAGTTCGAACCCATCTGAGTCCCTTAGAACAAATACTCCGACCAAAGCTCGCCTCGTTCCGGCGACGCTGACCACCAGAGAAAGCCATTCTTCGCCAGAAACCACGCTGCAATCCTCTGCCTCGATTCCACCACAACCGGCCTCCTTCGGTGCTCCGATGACCAAGCAAATATCAACTTTTTGACCACGACCTAAAAGCCTCCTTAAACCCTAATTCAACACCACGCCACCGCCTTGGTGATCAAAAAATTCATCACACAATTTTCCAAAGGTTCCCATCATGCCAGCTTCCTCCAGGATCAACTCGACACCCAAAACGATCGTCGATCATCAGAATTCGAAATTTTAAACAAATTCGTTCAACTCGAGGACTCTCGACATGCCCAACACTATAAATCATGGTTTCCATATAATAATTCATCATTTACACATGCAAATCAGTTTGTACAATCCAAACTCAAAATAGTGTTCATAAATTTTCCTGTTTTAAAAAGATTTCACTGTAATGTTAAATTTTCGAAATATTTATTTGGTAAACACACCTAAATCCATTTTTAAAAATGATATTACACTAATACAAACATATCTCTAGAGATCATAACTTGAATTCGATTGGATGGGAAGATATAAATCTTTTTCCCAATGAGTTTTGAGCGTGTGAACATAAACAGAGACTTATATATGTGCATATTCATAGCGTCGCACAGGCATATCATACTTATATTCAAACATTCACATCTATATTCTCATGCTAACATTATTTACTAAATTCCTATAAAGATTCATCACATGCATTGAATTTATACCACCCGTTTTAGGCTTTAGAAGTTTGATTTACTCATCTGTCTCCTGAGAACAGAGAACAAATTTTAAGTTTCTTGCTTCCAGACCTTTGATTTATCTTTGTTTTGATTTATATTGATTTCAGGCTTTAACTTGCATTTGCTTTTTTTTCAGGTTTAAAATGTTTTCAGGCTTAAAAGCTTTGATTTTTGTTCCAGGTTTATAACTTATATACAGTCATCTATGTACATATAACATACAACACACAATTCAAAGTCATAAAAACATATGTCACAACTTATATCAAATTTTTATCACAAGCAATCTAGAATAACATATGGGTTTAAATGCCTGCTCACCTGGTCTTTTTGAACAGAGGTCGGCTATTTTTCTTTTTCTTTTTGATCTGAAAATCTTGCTTTTGTTTTTTTTTTTGAAACCTAGATTTGATTTTGAGTGGTAGAGTTGCTTTGATTTCTAGTCGACTCTCTGTTTTTCATTTTAAATGGAACTTTAACCTTTTATTGCCGAGTTGAGATGAATCTGATTCTTGCACTTTCGGAATAGCCATTTGATTTAAAGCTGGAAATCTTTTGATTTTAAATGCCATAGATCTACTTTAATTTTACTTCAGGTTGAAACTCTTTTTTTATGGTTTTAGGTTTTGAAGAAAATAGTCTGGCTTTTCTTCTTCTTTCATTTAATTACATTTTACCTAATTTCAAATTAAAAGAGAATGACATTTGTAAAACTAAGCTTACATTTGTTAATACATAATCATTTTCTTACAAGTGTTGGTATGCAAAAATGAAATATTTACAAGTGTCTTAAACTTATATTTAAATGTCTCTTGTGTCTTGTATGTATTTATATTAATAAATATTATTATTTATAAAAACTTTTCTTTATATATATACAAAGTGCAAAAATTTCAAGTATATAAAAATGTGTTTAAACCCTTGTTAAATCTTATTTTAGGCTATTATGATTTGAACTACTAAATACTTGTTTTTATTAATATATGCTGATATCCTTAATACAAATCAAAATAAACTCCTTTATTTAAACCTCATTAATTATCATACTTATTTTATTAATAAATACTTATCTTTTTAGAGTTCTTAAATCATATAATTTAACACTTGTTAACTTATGTTTTATATAGTTTTTTATTATATTATATTTCCCAATTATAATTATATATAATTTTTGCAGAATTTTAAACCAATTATACATTAAATAAATTGCCTATATATATTATTTTAAAATCCAAATTATTTACTAAGGCATTTACTTAAATCTTAAATTCAAGTTTTAAATTCAAACTCAAATTCAAATTCAAATTCAAATTTGAATTACAATCCAGGTATAACTATTTATTATCAAATTTATTTGTTAAATCTATATATCAGTATTTCTATTAATTAACCCCGTTAATTGACAATTAACAGATACTCCAAAATCCGGGTTATCATATTACTCCCCCTTTGAATCTTTTCATCCTCGAAAAGGAACGAAGCCATAATTTTAAATTATCCTTTAAACATTTTTAACTATAAATTTTTTATTTATTTCAAAACTTACAAATGCTTTAAAATCTATAGTTTTATAAAAATATCATTTTATAACTCGATGTTTCAACCAGTCCATCCTTGTTCTCATAGAAATTCAGTCATACGTTGATCAGGCGTATGACTGAAAATCTATAAGTACTTAGCAGACCCATTTTTAACACCTAATGAAAATACTTGGAAAATAATTTTATTGAAAATATGGAAAACATTTTAAAAATAGAGGAAACATCTTTTGGTGAGAATGCTCTAAAAATCATCACCCCCATCCATGGCCGCATTTAACCCGATGGTTATATTGCCGTCCCTGCAAAATCCATAGATAATTGCAGGTCTCCGCGCCCCTCGATTACGCCATGGAACCCGTTACAGATCACAGTTACATTCAGGGTTACGCTGCCATCGCAACGAAAGTCCATGTAACTTTATGCCTCAGCGCCCTCGTTTTTCGCTGCCAATTGAAACTTCAATAGTCCCACATAGGTCGTAGTCTACCGATGTAAAATCAAATGTAGACTGTTGGCTCTCAACAGCCACAGGACTTTCGCTATGTCACCATAGGTCGCAGTCTACCGACATAAAATCAAAAGTGGACCGTTGGCTCACACACGACTTCCGCTATGGTCTGCAGTAGATCGCATCGACATCTAGTGACACTATCGTCATAGCATAACCCAAATGCCTCTATAGGCATCAGCGTCCTCGACTTTCGCTACACATTACACATAATCCTCAGGAACTAGTTTGTCCGGACTCCTCACAGGATCAACTTCAGAACTCCCCTAGGGTTCAAGGCAGTACCACCCTGTGGTACTCGTATGAAGTTCATTTCAAGGAGTTCCTTTTTCTCCAGAGCCAATCTTAAAACACATTATACTATGCACATATAGTATCTTCCAAATCATACACCTAGTATTAATCTCATATAATCTCCTTTCTCAAAATCAACTATCTCAAAATCGATAATTCTCAAATTAGGCTTTTCGAAATCCAATATTGATTTTACCCAAAAATCAAGCCTTTCCAAATACAAAGGTTCCAAACCTTTTCCCAAAATCATTCTCATAAGATCCTTTATATATATAGATATATATAACCTTGAAAAATCTTAGGATCATTTCAAACTTGTATAAAATCCCTTTTATACTTCAAATATTTTCAAAAACTTTTCATTCTGGCTAGATTCAACAATGGGAGATTTATCTTATATAACAAAGATATATAACTTTGTTTATTCCAAATCTAATATTCAAATTTGATTACACTATAAAGTCACTTACCGTATTACTTACTTTCATAAAGTAAATTTATATCATGGAAATATCCAATTTCCATTTTATTTTATCATATATTTCACAAAATATACCATTCATTTCAAAAACCATTCCACATTCTTATCCACAAATTCCCAGTATTAATTTCATTCAAACTCGTACGATGTACACATATCATCTATATGCTATATCAATTCAATCACTCACTCGATCGCACAATTTCACTTCCGAACAAGTATCGTCCACCCGACTTTCTAGTGCGGACTCAAATCTGGTTTCTTGATCAGAAACCATCATTCTCCTCGCATAGTCATAACTATGATAGAGAACATCCAAAACCAATCAACAATCCACGTCCAGGTTCGCCATCAAAAATCGAGTGAAAAATCCTAAATCGGATCGATATACTATCTCGAAATTCTACACTCGAATCCGGATCAAATCACTATGCGAATAGAATAATATACGTACATCCTACGTATTTATCTTTATTGGTTATTAGCCAAATCAATTTCTCCTTTCTATTTACATTCACTTTAATTTCTATCTATATATTCACAATTGTTTCAATTCCATTTGTATTATCTCTCTAATTTGTATCTTTATTGGTAATTAATCATAAACAGTTTTGCACTCTGACCAGCTTAAAATTAGTTAATAATTTGGAAGGTTAAAAATAGATAAGTAGTTGAAAAATAATTATTAGTTTGTAAAATAGCTGTAAAATAGTTAAGTAATTGTAAGATCGTTGAAAAAATAGTCAAATAGTTATAGAAATTTTAAATAATTGCAAAATAGTAGTAAAATAGTAATTAATTTATAAAATAGTTACAAAATAGTTAAATAATTCCAAAAGAAGTTATAAAATAAGTATAAGATAGTTTTGAGTTTAATAAGAAAGGTTGTATATATAATAAATAGCTTGGGAAAAAAATAGAGTTGTATTAAAACAATTTATTTTGAAAATAGTCCAGAGCCAAACAGTTCAATTTCCAATCCCCATTCCCATCAATTTCCAATTTCCAATTAACTTTCAATTTCAATTCAAATTAAGTTAACTTCCATTCTCATCCCAAAATCAAATCAACTTCCTATTTGAATTTTAACTCATTCAACTTCAATTTCACTTCAATTTATCTAATTTCAAATTTTCGTTTGAATTTTTAGACTTATCCATCTTCAATCATAATTCCAATTAATTCAAATAAATTTCAAATTGAACCAATTTCAATTTTCAATTTCTTTCAACTCTAGTTTGAATTTAATCCCAACTCAAGTTGAATTATCCTTGATTCTTTCCAAATTCAAATCAAATTCCATCTGAATTTAAAACTATTCAACTTTAATCACAAATCCAAATTATTTAAATCAATCTCAATTTGAACTAATGCAAATTTAAATCTCAACTTTAAACCATCTCGAATTATATAAATTAGAGTTAAATTTTTAAATGTTGATTTAATCCTTCAATTCAAATCAACTTATATCTTTAACCCATTTAATTCTGAATCCAAATTCCATTTTTATCCTATTTCAAAGTTCAAATAATAATTCTAATCCTTTTTAAACAACTAAATCTTTGAAATTCAATTTATCACCAAACTTCAATTTTGAAACCAAACCTTTGAAGTTTTATCTTAAACATTCAAATCTTAAGTCCAAAATGATTCCATTTTATCTTAACAATGGATATATTACCACACCCCATTTCTTCATTCAATTAAACAAATACAATTTCAGCTTAAAGATTATTAATAACAACAGGATGATATCATTCAAATTATTTTTAAACATCCATCCGTTTCCAATTTCCAGATTTCAAACCCATTTTGAGATCGCACAACTCCCAATTCAAATTAACCATTTAACTTTTCAAGTAAAATCCCAATTTCATCTTGAAATTTCCAATTCAGGTTGCGTATTAAACTATTTAACTTTCCCAAAGTTAAATTCAATTTACTTAATCCAGCCAACCTTACCCAATTTGAATTCCCATTTCAAATTCTAAACTTTACATTAATAATCTTCCCACTTATAAGTTTCAAAACTTATCACTTTAGGTATAATATCTCGTTCCAAATTTAAAACTCAACATTCAGAGTTTATTTCAAACCATCTTTGATATTATGTATATTCCTCATATATACATATTATTTCTTTACACACCAAGTTATCCTTAAATTTTAAACCACCTTTGGTTTTTAATTCAAAACAAATTTCTATAAATTTTTCAAACAACTCTTGTTTGAATCAAGCTCTTTTATTCAAATAATACTATTTATTATTTCTTTCAAACCCTTGGAACAAATTCCTAAATTTCTGGACTTAGATTTAACTTATCTTATTCTGGAAATACTTCTACAAATTCAAGATTTTAATTTCAGTTTGAATCCATTTCAAACTTGTCTTTATTTAATTTAAATTTGGTTGTATTTCTATTACCACTTAATTCTTATTATTACTTATGATTCAATTAATACAACAACCAATTTCCTTAATATAATAGGTAAAAAACTTTAGCTTAATAAACTTATATAAGATTCTTTTTCTTTTGAAACTATTTTAAAACCTTTATATAAGAAATAACAAGCACACTCTCTTATATATATAGACACTCAATTCATTCTAGGGTACCATTAACCCTCCTTAATGAGTAAACCCATCAGAGCCAAGGTTCTCGCTTAACCTTCAACTCTGATACCAAAATGTAACGACCTGGAAATTTCGATCCAGAAAATTCCAGATAGTTAGGAAAAGAAGTAAAAAGAAAGAAGAAGAAACAGAAACAGGACATAGAAAACTCACATTTCGCAATGGATCAAAATTAATATCACATAAAATAGAAGTTTACAAAACAAAACAGTATTAGTTAATTTACATTAATACATTAGAGTTACAACATTTACACAAACTCTGGACATTTAATATCTCATGTCCCAGATATACAACAATGTATCACAGTGGAATCACTCCATACGTTCGCCTCCTGAGCTCCAGAACGTCCTTACCTGAAATCTGTAATACTCGGTCCGACCCGAGCATTACATCAAAGTAACACCCGGGTCAGGCTAGAAACCATCGTGAGTAAACCCATCTAACAATGAAAATCTAAGTTATAAAACTTAAATGGATTACCAGAGTAACTGTACTTTTCTACGAGTTCTAATCTTATTTAGGCCAAACACTTATTTCCAACTACACAGTTTTAAATATCCATGATCCTTAACCCTTTATTCCAGCCTGTTTGATTCTACACATCAAATTTATAATGATTAAGAATTACAAATCGAAGTGGTTTCAAGTATTGCTGATACCCGCCCTCGGTCTCTTCAAAATAGATATCATCTTAAACCTAGCTTGTCTAAGTAGATACAAATCAATTCTAAATATAGGTTCACAAATTCTCACAACAAATCAATTATCGATCGGAAACTTATAATATCACATTTCAACCCATCATATCATATCACAGTACATCGCAATCTCAATATCAGAGATATTCAAACAAACTAAGGTATTCAATTCAAGTTATCATCTACAGGCAAGATAAAGAACCAAACAATTCTTAATTAATTTAATTTAATCACCATTATAAATTAAATTAATTATCTTTAATCCTTCTTAATTAACTTTAATTACTTATGAATAAATCACTAATCCTGGTTAATCAATATTAATTAATTACAAACCTTAATCATAATTAATCTTTAATCATTAATTAATCAATCCTTAATTAATTAATAAATCAATCCTTAATCATTACATGATTACCTTTAAATTAAGTAATTATCTTTAAATTAATTACCTAAAGTAATCTTTAATTTATCACATAAATGAATTAATCACCTTGATTAATTTTTCTTCAATTAATCACATGAATTGAATCTTTAAGAAATTAAATATTTAATTCGTGAATTACATTGGGTAATTTATCCTTCTAAATTACCTTTATTAATAATTTATCAATTTACCATCATTCAAATCTTAAATTTTTTGAAATAAATTCATTATCCACTTATTATCTTAAAATCTTTAAGTTAGATTAATAATTAAAAAAAATTATCCAATTTAAATCTTGGATTAATATTTGCAAAAGAATTTGTTTTAACCAAAAATTGTTTAAAATTTAAAATCTGCTATACTCAAATGCTCACGCGTGTAGCTCGATAAAAGACCCGAGCCCATCTTCTTCTAGCCCGAGCATCAACCTAAGTAAAACTTCGTCATTCCCAAACCACACCTCGTGTGCACAGACCAACTGGTGCACGTGCACCTACCGCCGACGACACTCCGGCGCCTATGACCATCATCGCCTAGTCAACTACGACGTCTACAATCCCTTGAACTACTCAGCATCTTCAATAGAGCACCAAAACCAAATTCGAACCCATCAGAGTCCCCTAGAACAAATACTCTGTCCAAAACTCACCTCGTTCAGGCGATGCTGACCACCAAAGAACGCCATTCTCTGTCTGGAACCTCGCTACGATCCTCTGCCTCGATTCCACTACAACCGGCCTCCTTCGATGCTCCATTGACCAAGCAGCAATCAACTTTTCGACCACGACCCCATAGCCTTCTTAAACCCTAATTCGAAACCACGACGCTGCCTTGGTGATATGAAACTTCATCACACAATTTTCCCGAGGTTCCCATCATGCCAGCTTCCCCCATGATCAACTCGACACCCAAAACCATCGTCGATCACCAGAATGCGACATTTTAGACAAATCCATTCAACTCGAGGACTCACGACTTGCCCAACACTAGAAATCATAGTTTCCATATCATAATTCATCGTTTACACATGCGAATTAGTTTATACAATCCAAACTCAAAATAGTGTTCATAAATTTTCCTGTTTTAAAAAGATTTCACTGTAATATTAAATTTTCAAAATATTTATTCGATAAACACACCTAAATCTATTTTTAAAAATGATATTACACTGATACAAACATATCTTTTCTAAAGATCATAACTTGAATTCGATTGGATGGGAAGATATAAATCTTATTCCTAGTGAGTTTGAGGCCGTGAACATAAACAGAGACTTATATACGTGCATATTCATAGCTTCACACAGGCATATCATACTTATATTCAAATATTCACACCTATATTCTCTTGCTAACATTATTTACTAAATTCCTATAAAGATTCATCACATGCATTGAATTTATACAACCAGTTTTAGGTTTTAGAAGTTTGATTTACTCATCTGTTTCCTGAGCGCAGAGAACAAATTTTAAGTTTCTTGCTTCCAGACCTTTGATTTATCTTTGTTTTGATTTATACTGATTTTCGGTTTTAGTTTGCATTTGCTTTTTTTCACGTTTATAATGTTTTCAGGCGTTAAACCTTTGATTTTTGTTCCAGGTTTATAATCTATATATAGTCATCTATATACATATAGCATACAACGCACAATTCACAGTCATGAAAACATATGTCACAACTTATATCAAATTTTTATCACAAGCAATCTAGAATAACTTATAGGTTTAAATGCTTGCTCACCTTGTTTTTTTGAACAGAGATAGGCTATTTTTCTTTTTCTTTTTGATCTGAAAATCTTGCTTTTGTTTTTTTTGAAACCTGCATTTGATTTTGAGTTGTAGAGTTACTTTGATTTCTAGTTGACTCTCTATTTCTCATTTTAAACTGAACTTGAACCTTTGTATTGCTGAGTTGAGATGAATCTGATTCTTGCACTTTTGGAATCGCCACTTTATTTAAAATTGGAAATCTTTTGATTTTAGACTTGCCTTAGATCTGCTTTAATTTTAGTTCAGATTGAATTTTTTTTTTTTGGTTTTACGTTTTGAAGAAAATAGTCTGGCTTTTTTTTACATTTTACCTTATTTCAAATTAAAAGAGAATGCCATTTGTAAAACTATGCTCACATTTGTCAATACATATAATCATTTTCTTACAAGTGTTGATATGCAAAAATGAGATATGTACAAGTGTTTTAAACTTATATTTAAATGTCTCTTGTGTCTTGTATGTATTTATATTAATAAATATTATTATTATTTTAAACTTTTCTTTATATATATACAAAGTAAAAAAATTCGAGTATATAAAAATGTATTTAAACCCTTGTTAAATCTTATTTTAGGCTATTATGATTTGAACTACTAAATATTTGTTTTTATTAATCTATATTGATGTCCTTAATACAAATCAAAATAAACTCCTTTATTTAAACCTCATTGAACTATCATACTTTTTTTATTAATAAATACTTTTCTTTTTAGAGTTTTTAAATAATATAATTTGATACTTGTTAACTTATGTTTTATATAGTTTTTTATTATATTATATTTCGCAATTATAATTATATACAATTTTTATAGAAAATGTTTTAAACCAATTACACATTAAATAAATTACCTATATATATATATTATTTTAAAATCCAAATTATTTACTAAGGCATTTACTTAAATCTTAAATTCAAGTTTCAAATTCAAACTCAAATTCAAATTCAAATTTGAATTACAATCCAGGTATAACTATTATCAAATTTATTTGTTAAATCTATAAATTAGTATTTCTATTGATTAACCCCGTTAATTGTTAATTAACAAATACTCCAAAATCTGGGTTATCATATCTACCTACTTAGTAAAGTAATCTATAGCTATTATTGAGAACTTTGCTCCTCCTTTTGAGACTGAAAGAGGTCCAATCAATCAATGCCCCAAAAAATCAAAAGGCCATTGAATTGTGATAGTAGTCGACTCATTTGGAGGTAACCATGGAATCCTAGAAAACTTTTGAAATTTACCGCACCTTTTAATATAGGTTAATGCATCCCATGTCCTACAGAATCAGTAATATCCTTATCTCATTACCTTCTTTGCTAGTTTTATCCTATTAGAGGGCTTTCAACAGAATCACTCACGAGTTTCATTCCACAGCCTTGCTCTTGTTTCTAGGTACTGCATCGCAAGAAAGGTGTTGGGTAATGTTTCCTAAAAATACATTATTGATAATCGTATATGAAGAGGCTTGGTATCTCAACTTCACGACTCATTTTTCCCTTTGGGAGAAACCCCTTTCTCAAAGTACTCAATTAAGGGCATCATCCAACTATTGGCATATCTGTCCACATAATTATTACTCTCATTCTTTTAGGAACCATTTCATGATAACCCTCTCCTTGAGGGTCCTCCTTATCATATTGCGGTTCCTGACCTTAGAATCGAGTTAGAATTAGGGCATCATTATTTGAACCTTCTTTTTTTAGTTCGATATTAGGGTTTTATTTGAGTCCAACGGGAATTATTTTAACTTCTAGTGCCCATCGTAGGTTTGTTAATTTTGCTAAATAATCTTCTTGCATATTCTTTTCTCTTAGTATTTAATGAATAGAAAAGTCTTCAAACCAAAATATCATTTCATGGATAGCATTTACATACTGAACCAACCGAGTGTCTTTGGTTTGTATCAACCTTTTAAACTGGTTTACAATTAACTATGAATCACTGAATATGTCGATTCTTAGGATTTTTAGTCATTGAGCCTAATCTTGCTATAATGGATTCATTCTCAACCATATTATTAGTTGTATAATACTCTTGTTTCATTGCATAATGTAGTTTGTGCCCATAAGGTACAATTATCATATAACCGGCTTCAGCTCCCTATTTGTTCGAAGCTCCGTCTACGTTTAAATTCCATCTTGGCTTAAGCTTCTTTTCCTTTTCAAAATGATCTTTAATGAATACCGTACATTCTACTGCAATGTCAACTAAGGCTTGCTCTTTGATTGATACTCAAAGTAAATATTCAATGTCATATTAGATCAACTCCATCCCTCATTTTATTAATCTTCCTAAGGTCTCGGGTTTGCTAGGGACTTTCCTTAATGGATAATTGTTTAGCACTTTGATTGGGTGGGCTTGGAAACATCACCTTAGATTTTTGCTGATGGCAGCAACCAATAAGCTAACATCTATATAATCGATATCTAGCTTCGACATCTTTTAATCTCTTTCCTATATAGTATACAAGGAATTGGATCTTATTGCCCTCCCTTATTAGGACAAAGATAATTGCATGTTCTATACTACCATATATAAGAATAATCTTTCTCCTTTTATGAGGCTAGAAAGTTAAAAGTAATTTTTCTAAATAATCTTTTAGCTCCTAGAAGTTTTTTTGGCACTCTCCAATCTATTCAATGATTTTTTGTTTCTTAATTACAACGAAGAAAGTAATGCATTTATTGATTTCTCTTGAAATGAATACGTTGAGTGTGTTGACTCATCCATTCAATCTCATTACTTCGTTACTTGTTTGGGGTCCTTCCATCTAATTGATTTGATCTGGTAGAGGTTAGCCTCTATTCCCCATGCACTTACCCAAGAATTTCTCAGATTGAATTCTGAAGGTGCGCTTTTGCAGATTCGGTTTCATTTTTACATCCTCAATATCAAATACATTTCGTTTAGATGTCTCACATGACCAGCTTCTTTCTTGGACATCATAACATTTCATCTACATATACTTCAATGTTTATCCTATTTTGGACTTTGAACATTCTATTTACCAACCGCTGATATGTGGCTCCTGCATTCTTTAATTCAAAAGGAATCACTTTGTAATAATGCATTCCCTAATCAGTTACAAAACTTGTATGTTTCTCATCAGGTTTGAACATAGGAATATGGTTATATCCTAAATATGCATCCAAAATGAAAGAAACTTATAACCACTTCTGGCATGAACAGTTGATCAGTTCTTGAAAGTGGGTAGCAATCTTTCGGCCATGCTTTGCCAAAATTTGTATGATCAAGACACATTCTCCACTTTCCATTGGACTTTTTGACAAATACTATTTTGTCTAGCCACTTTGGATAAAACACTTCTCTATTGAATTTGTTTTCTAATATCCTTTTTATCACCTCTTAAAGTGCCATAGTACAAACTCTATCAAACGGTTTTGACCCTTGTGGCATTTTCCATCTTTAGAACTTTTACCAAACAGTTTTGACCCTAAAAACTTATAAAGCCTATAAGTTTTGATAGGATATGAATTGGGGTCTGAAACCACTTCCAATACATCAGAATGATAGTTTTCCATTCCGTAGAGTGGTCATAATAGAAAACAGACTTTTCGTTTATGAGATATAACTGTTCCAAGTATGGATTACTGCTGGCCAAATTAATGGTTATTTGTTAAGCCCATACTTAAGCCTACTAACCAATTTTAGGATTTACGCCTAATAAGGGATGATGGGACAGATCTAATAACTTTTCTCATTTCCCAAAGTAAGTTTAAACCTAAGTTAATCTATTTTCTATCAAAAAGCTCCTCTTTTTCAAACTAAAATTAGCCTAAATTATCATTAAGGAATAATTAGGAAAAGGAAAATCTTAGATCTATCATTTGGCAACCTAGAAATCGTAGTCTAGCAATTCATTTAGTATAGGAGAATTATTGGGTATATTGGTTATTGTGTGAGTGGTTTTGTAGTTCTCACTATTCTATACATATAGATATGAAAAGTAAGGTTTTTAAGATGATTCCGATGCTAATGATTTTTTCAAACCAAGATTTATCTTTAATAACATGTTTAGGTTGAATTTAAGAAGATAAAAATGTATTTAAATACGTTTTTCACCCTTTTCTAATCACGCTGTCATTTTTAAACAAAACTATACCTAGGTAATATTATGTTCTTAAATCATGTATGAATCAATTGGATATGTTACTTGAATGCTAAGGAATGATATTGAATTATGTTTGCTCTTCCATGGATTTTTATGATGTGTTTGTTGATGGTTTTAGGTAGTTAGGAAAGTGCTATGTAGATCGGTGTGAATGGCATCAAAATTGTCGGAATTCGATGGATTTTGGATATGATGGGTTGGAGGCTTTGGGGAGCACGCTTTGAAAATTTTAAGTGGTTCAGAGTTGATTAGTAGCCAAAACTCAGCTCAGTAAAAGAACTCAATAGTGGCTCAAAAGAGGTCGGTGGAGAATAGTTTTGGTAGTGTTTGGCTACTTGCTTCGAGACTTAGAACAAGAAACTTTAGGACATGTATGAGTTCAAGAAAAGAATGGTGTTTGAGAACAGCTTCAAAAGTTAAGGAAGGAAAACTACCCAGTATTGAGAGGTAGGACACGGTACCAACATGATTTCCTTAGAAAAGTTGCAGCAAAAAGTTCAGGGCAACGAAGGAAGGACTACTGGGGAGTTAAAGGTGGAACGTAGTCGGTGCCTGAAGTAATTAGCCAAATTTTGGAGTTGGTAAAACCACCTTAATTCCAAGATGAACAACTTGGTATCGATATGATTAGGATTTAGCCAAATTTGACCAAACTTTCAGGTTATGTTTAAGGGTCATCCAAGTCGTGCCAGCGGTGTTCTTTCGTACAATGTTCGGTTGTAACATGGTTACACGATGAAGGATGATGATTAACGGGTGAAGCAATGTTGGAATGCTTTGATGTGATGGCTTCGTGACTTTGGGCTGTTAATTTAGTGATTGAGGTAGATGTCTAGAGAGGTTCCAAAGGAGATGACTTAATCGATAGAGTCACGATGATAATTATCCACCAAGACGGATTCGAGGAAGGGAACCCGTGGATAGAACATTGAAGAGTTCTATTTTGGAAAGAAATGTTGAAGGGTTCCGTAATGTTGAATAAAACTAGATCGAGCGAGAATGGACTCAGATACGCATATTAAAGGACCGTTAATAGTCGTAGTGTCTTTGGATGTACTCTTAAGTGGGGGTATTGTGAGGTAGCTCAGTAGGTACTTGGAACAGCTACCGTGAATAGTTAAAAGGATCTATGTACCCTTGATTGAGGAATGGATCTAGTATTAGCCTTGGGCTGGTGTTTGGGTACAAAGAAGATAAAGAATTTTCCAATAATCCCTGGTAGTGGAATGGTTTTATAGGTTATCATATATCCAGGGCATGTTGATTGGTAGTGAGGATTGTTTTATGGATGTTATGTTTTCTATAATTGCTATTGCTATTGAGTATCACTCTAGGGATGTCACATGATGTAGGTATCTTGGAGATCGATATCTAGAACCCCGATAGTATACACAGGAATTTTGTATACCTTATGATAGTAGAGTAGAATATCATCGTTGTTATATGCTAACTCTTTGGGTTTCGTGAAATGTCAGGTATAATTCTTGTATCTTTGTTCCTAAGGATATCGACTTGTATAGTATTTTTATATTTTTTTATCGCTTACATCCGACTGTTTTCTAAACTAGGTTTTAGGCCTTGCTTCTTATTGTGTCAGGTAGTCTTAAATGAGTAGACTAGGTAGTAGGTTTGGGTGATAAGCGATACAATATAGAGGACGTGTAACAACCCGCATATTTATCGATTTTATATTTAAATATTTTATTAAATATTTTATCGTTAGTCGGATTTTAGTCCGAAAAGCTACTTTTTGCATACGGTCGAATTAGGACTTGGGACCACTCCCATTTGAGTTTAAAATGCCGTTTGCGACCTTTTTGAGTATAAGCTTCGATATGTTTGGAGAAAGTTGATTTCTGCTACTTTTTACTTTGGGTTTGGTTTTTGGGCTCAACCCTATGTTAACTTATGCTCAAATCTGAGCCACTCTTCCCCACTCACCCTCATTCTCTTCTCATTTCAGTTTTTAGAGTGTTAATGGTGGGAGAGATTGGAAATTAAAATTCCAAAACCCTAGTTTCTCTTGCAAATCAAATTCCTTGCTCCAAACTCAAGAAGAACCCATTGGTAAGCTTCTCTTCTTCTTCTCCAACTTATTCTCTTCCCAATTTCAGAAATTCCTAAACCTAATCTTGGGAATGTTCTTGTTTTTGAGCTTAGATTCAAGCTCATTTGGGTTGGGTTGAAGAGAGGTTGATTCTCCAATTGCTTTCAAGCTTCTTCTTGTTCGATTTTGTGAAAAGGTGAGATTTTTATCTCACATCTATGACTATAATTATCTTTGGTTGTTGGGTATGAATTCCTAACACTTCTTCATGTGCATTTGCTCTGGATTTGGATTGGATTTGTGAATATTCCAATTTTTGGGTTTTTAAGACAAATTTGTGTAAAATCCTTTTATGGATGTTTGATCATGCTTTTGGTGATGCATCGAGGAGCATATAGGGCCGGGTTGCCGTTTGGCATAAACCCTTAGAGCCAATGTTCGTCCGATTGCATTTTGGAAGAGTTTGCTCTTCATTTGAATAAGGTTGAAAAACAGCCCAGGCATGATTCAGTCGACTAAAAATCTCTGTTCAGTCGACTGAACCTGAAACCCGAGAGTTTCCAGGCATGATTCAGTCGACTGAAAAACTCTGCACAGTCGACTGAAACTGGAAACAGAAAGTTTCCTGAACCTGGAAAATTTCCATGTACAGGGTCAGTCGACTGAAATTCTCTGTTCAGTCGACTGAACCTGCTGTTTGTGTCCAATTTGCCTTTTTGGATTGAAATTCCAATTTAAATCGATTCGTGATAATCCTATTTGTTGTTATCATCTATTATGACTTTGATGACTCTTTTTAGGGATTTTTGAATATCCATTTCGATGGATCCTTTATTGATTTCGATGGATTTTATTCACGTCTTCGTATGTGAATTTTTGTGATTTGATTGTTCTTACAATCTTCTTCATGATTTGTCACTTTAAAAATATAAAGGTTTTCTATACTAGTAGTAAATATCAAAACTCTTTCCTCAAACGATTTCAATACTATTTTAATACCAAATTCGTTTATAAAACCGTTTTCCAATCTATTAGTATATACAAACCTTTACCTCACTCGTATGAGAAATCTAATTAAACGGCTTAGTAAAACAAGTGGTATGAAATGCTTGCGTTTACTTTGTCGGTTAATTCTTGGACTTGTTCGATTGAACCTCTTGTGACAATTTTCTAGTGGAGATTTATAGTTTGTTCGTAAATATTTAAGTTAAGCAAGTGGTTATGGGACATGAAGCTAAACTCATATATTTACTAGCTTAGTGTAATTGACACTTCTCGCTGATCATGACGATCATCTTTGTGATTTAGACTAGCAATGTGCGATGTCTCTTTGTCTGCGAGGGAGACTAAACCCCGTTTTGTGGAGTTTCGACTCAATTTGTGATGGGGTAGCAACCCATGGTCTTCGGGCCGTTTGTGGAGCTTCGGCTCAATTTGTGATGGTTAGCAACCATGGAATTAGCATTCCGTTTGTGATACACGTGTTGGTGAGCTTTATGCTCCCGTTTGTGATAGGCCTCCCCCCCTTTGTGATTTCTGGATTTCTTGTGTAGATTCCTAGATTTTGTGTTTCACCAATTTTCGTGATTTCCATTGATAAGTTTTATCAATATTTGTGCATTGGTGAATTTGTGTGTCATTGACTTTAGTGGTTTCTGGATTTCTTGTGTAGTCTTCTGGAATTTGTGTGTCATTGACTTTTGTGATTGACGTTGATATTATCGTCAATATTTATGGTATGGTGAACGAAATTAGGAGTATGACGTTTCTTTGATTCTTGTGTAGATTTGGTGACATTGATTAATCTCTTGATGATTATCAACTAAGTATATATTTATATATATATATCACAGCTCGGCATTGTGATTATTATGTGTTTAGTCATATCTCTTACTCTATATCGTTTCATCTGATATTTATAGTTAGACAGATCCGTTTATTATTTTCTTATTAAATAATACTCGGGTCAGACCGAGATGTTACAGGTGCTTCTGCTTGACTTCTCTCTTGGGATTGATTTCTCTTGCTTTTGGTTAACTACTTAGATTAGTAGTTTTTGTTGTATACATTGAGATATAGACTCCATAATGTATACTTATTCTTTTGTGTAGTTCATGTAACTATTCTTTTGTGATATTGTGGAACTTTTGAGACCACTACTCTGATGTACACTTTCTAGTGTAATATTCATATCTTATTCCGCCTTTGTGATATGAATTGTCTGTGACTGATTTGTGTTATGTTTATTTCTATATTTGTTTCCGAAGGATTTATATAGCCACCGTGTAGTAGCTTTGAGTTTGTGTTGGTATGTCGGATTTCCTCTTAAAATAGAATGCATGTTATATTATCTGACATATCGGTGCTCGCGCAAAGAAATTACACGGATGGTCGCTCCTCAACAGCCTTATTCTCCATGCTAGTCGACAGCATTCACCGTTATGTTCTTGGCTAGCGTGGGTATAGAGGTGGGGCGTCACAGGACGAGTAGGTTTCGATGCTTTCTAATGTTTATATTTTGGGCATAATGTTGCTTATTTTGTGTACGACACTATGGAGCCTATACAGTGTTCGTTTACTTTATATAGTGATGGTTTATCATTTGAGCTTATTTATCAGTTGTTAGTACTCTATTGTTGTTTTGTATAACTATATAAGCCCGTGCACTCCGATTTTATGGTTTATTTAGTTACCGCTATCTCTCCTGTTTCATATTTGTGTTCATTATTACATTTTAGCTAGTGTTTTGTGAGATATATGGCATGTTTTGTGATCATTTATTTGCTTTACAACCCTAGTGATCTCCTACATCGGTTGGGTACCATAGCAGTGCACTAAGTAGGTATATTGGATGCAGGAGGTGTAGGACGGTCGTCAAATGCAGGATAACACTTACCTTTATTAGTAAGCTTTTTGTTAACAAAGCCTAATTTGGATCAAGACGAACTATCAAATTTGAACTCCACTCTGCAAAGATGTCATTACCTTTTTGAACTGTCTTTGTGAAGCAATGCTTCTATTCCAAACAGCTATGGAATAACATCTGTTCAACAGATATAAATGCTAAAGTATCCCATTTAAATTCCTCATTTAGTTTTGAGATCTTTGGAAGATTTTCATTTTTTTTGGTTAGGTAGGAATTCATCTTTTGGCATTTTAATCTTGTCCATTGCTTTTATTTCATTTTCTCATTATCATTTCCATTTTTATATATAATAAAAAATGGATCGGTACTGATCCATAAGCATGTGTGCCGATCATTTTGTATCATGCTATTATTTAAATAATAGTGGGCTGATTTCATTCTTCGCCTTATTTTTCTCATCTTGTTTAACCACCATCTCCTTTGGGTTTTTACGACTCCTTTTCCATGCCACTATTGGTGTCATTGCTACCTTTCAGAAGCTTGTTAATTTCCTGGCCAATCCTTATCAATAAGCCACGAGAACCAAATCTTCACCATTCCATTCAAATTTACTACCGAACCATTTGGACATAGGATTTGTCTTTTCAACCTTGGTGCCATTTTCTTGCTCCATACCTAAGCCAAAGTGGATCGCCGCCGCCGCCTTATGACTGTCAACATCAAACTGTAGCCACCGACTCATATTTGACCTTAATTTCATATATCTCCTTCCTTCACTCTTTGTCATGGCTAATTAGAAACATCGGACTCAAGATTCTTGGGTTATGCGAAGTTGACTCTTAGCTCTTGTAGGTCTGACCATATGTTTTTTCATACTCAAACACATAGTGTCCACTTCAGGTTTCTTAGGCCATGGATTTTCAGTTTCTCAAGTGGTCATTTCATTTACCAATTTGTGATAAGTTTTACATGTGGAACGAAGGGGAGGTTGGCTATCGTTGAATTCTAGGTGATTTGGTGTGAGAAAATTTCAAGGAATGGTTACATCGAACGCACTTAGGCGTCCAATGGAACCGCATAACAACATTTAGAGTTAAACATCACAATCCTATGATACTAAAAAGAAAGGCTCCAAGTCGCATTGGATAATGGTTCCATTGTCGTATATTCTACGAAAATGGGTAAAATCTATCACACGTATCCATAGGGAGATGGAGACTGTTCGCCAATATGAGCAAGCTATCTATATGGAGTGTTCGCATAAACCATTCCATGGATGCATGACACACACTACATAGTTTGAATCGCACATCATTACTTATGTCGACGTGTTAGACACGATCTGTCAACACGCATCGGCAACCATTAGATATTATACATCGGCTACACAAGGATAGTTAAAGAATAAAGATTAAACCTATATTGTACCTCACCATGCTCATGTATCGTGTTTCAGTAAGTTATGGATCATAGACGCTCCCAGTGCCTCCCTGTGATTGGTGCGATTTCTTCCACCTTAGATTTTATGTAACAAACCTATTATTAACTACATAATTATGTAACTTTAATTATGGTTAATTAATTTTATCAGAGATTTATGAAATTTAATTGTAAAATTAAATCTAGCTTTTAGGAATAATTTATTTGATTTATTTAAGAAATGATTTTCATTTCTTGATGAGGATTTCAATTTTAATTTGAAATATTAATTTTGGGAAATTTGATTAGTAATTTTATTTTGACTTTAATGGGTTTGGCAATTTTCGATAAATCTAATATTTGAGAAAATGGATTTATTTAGATTTAAAAGTTGTTAACTTTTGAGTTTTCCATTTAATGAAATGAGAGACTATCTCTTCTTAAAATATTAAAAAGAAGGTCAAGATAATTATTTCAGTTATATTTCTTTCTTTTATTTTGAAGATAAAACATTGAAGCATATTATTAATTTTTCTATAAAAATTTCTACGTGAAGTCTAAGTAGAAAAATGAAGTGAAGAAGAATTTTAATTCATTTAATTAAAATATGGATTTGGGCCTAAGTAGATTTCAGCCCATTAGTGCAAATAAGAGAGGATAACTCTCTTTAGCAAACTCTAAATGAACTATACATTCATTTTTGCAAAGTAAGAAAAGCAAAACTGGGTTTCTCAAATTAGAAAACTCAAACCCTAAGAGAGTGTAATCACCAATTTAATATGCAAATAAATTCCAATAAAATCTACAATAATCTCGGTAGCTTCTCAATCACTTCTACATCCTTTAAGCTATTCTCTTTAGTGATTTGGATCAATTGCTTACTAGTTGTTTTTTGTTTTCTTAGTTTTAGGTAATTTTGTTCAAGCATAGAGTTATCAAGGCTTAATTGAGGATATAGCAAGCTATAGAAGTGTAAATGTGAGTTAAACCTCATAACACCAATTTCGAGATCAATTCACATGTGTGGTTGGGTGTATCTGTTATTGATTTCTATTGTTTCATTGAATTGATTTCTTGTTGTTTAAATTCATTGCATGCAAAAAGTATTAGTTCTTAGAAACTAGAAAATTGATATTTTAATTAAAATTATGATGCCATGTTTGAGTTATAGTTGATGTATTTCCACCCTAGAACTCTTTTAATCAATCTAGATCGAAGAGCTATCATCTGAGTCTGACCGAAGGGTTTCCTAGAGCTGAAAAGCCCTCGAATTTTCCGCAACTAATACACTAGTGTGCCCCACCAATGGATCGATGGGCAATAGCCAAAGGCTATTCAGCTCTAGGAAATTGCCCTAGTCCATCCCTTCGTCGTCTCGTTTATTGGTGTGTGTTTCTATGCACTAGATGGATGATTATAATATATTATGGAGGCAATTTCAACTCATATTTGCTAGTGGAATAAATTTATAGAAATAGAATTGAAGACGATATAGAAGTTGAACTATATAGACCAATTCATGGCTATAAGATTATGATGACCTTGGATTTAGTGTTAGTGAATTCTTTTGTGTTATATGGACTTTGAATCACTTTGATACGAAGGTTTGGAATATTGTAAATTTATGTCCATCTATTTTATTTATAAAAATAATTTCATATCAAGAAAGTTTAATTTAAGTTTACAAATATCAAACTTGTTTCTAAATTAATTTATTTCTTTTTATAAATGATTTTTATAAAAAGTTATATATATAGTATTGGTATTATAATGGTAATGGATTTTGGAAACATGGTTTTAGAAATATAAACCTAATTTGTTTCTAAGTAAAATGGTTATATATCACAAAATGGATTTGGAAGAATAATAAATATGGTTTTATAGGTTCAATGGACTTATATATATATATATATATATATATATATATATATATATATATATATATATATATATATAAACACACATATACATACACGCACGCACACACACATATATATGGTTTTTAAAACATGGTTTGTTAACTAATTATTTTGTATGAATTTTGAGACAACTATGTGTGTGTGTATAATATAATTTTGGAGCAATTCGGGTTCGTGGAAGATTTTATCAGATAGTGAATATTTATATAAAGTTAAATAATAAAGGAATTTATGGAATATTATATTATTGGATTTCTAAACTTTAAACACAAAAGGGAAAATGTTTTTAGGGTCTTAATTATGCAATATGGGGAGTATTAATAATCAGTTTAGTATTACCATTTGGTTTAATTTCTCTTGAGTAATGCTTTATCGAATATTGAACAACTCATTTAATAGAATATTTGAGCGGAACTTGCTAGCCCACTAGCAAATACTCGAATTTCACCAGATAATATGGGATGCCTTGGTTAAATTCCTATGATTTCTATTAGGAAATATTTAACATTTAGAGTTGTATTCTCTTTTGGTCTTTGGTGGGACTAATAGATCCTTAGGAGAATATAGTTTAGGTTTTCCAATGGTATTATTAACAAGTGATATTTACTAGCTTCTCGTAAAACTTGAATTTCACCAGGCAGTATGGGATGTTTTAGTTAAGTTCTAGTGATTAATGAAAGTGATAGTATTTCGCACTTTAGAGTACATTTCCTTGTGGTGTTTGGTGTGACCAATAGATCCTTAAGATATATGCTCATGGATTTCTACACATTTATAAAGATAAACAATCTAGAGACTTTTGAGTCATGGTTGCTACGATCACATTGATCAGTATGGACTATCCTTGAGATCAGTTGTGATTCTGTGTTCCCAGTATGAGTATAATCTTTGGTATCGGATCGGTATGAGTGATACCTTTGTTTGTTTGTTTACCACTATCTGAGTATAATCATTGCAACTGGTATGGACGATCATTATGACCGGTATGGATTGAAATCTCTTGGATTGTGGAAACTTGGATTATGTGACTATTCTATATTCGTGAAATAAATATATACCCCTGTGTCTTGAGGTGGATTTTGAGTTAAATTAATTTCGTGACTTGTTATGTCTTGGACATATGGATTTACTTATATGTCATATATTTTTTATGTTATATCTTCTTCTCACCCTTTTGGATATTTAGAGATAGTCTGACCTGAGTGTTATTTTAATGCTCGGGTCAGGCCGATACTTTTCAAATTACGGGATAGATTGGCCTTTGGATGGTTGCGCTAGCAAGGAGATAAACATTTTTGACTTTTTGTTTATCTTATTTAGGATTTATGTCTGTTTATGAGATGTATAATTGAGATAGAGATTTGTATCAGATATATTATGTGTGTCCAGTGTAATATTTTGTAGACTCTCGGTATTTATATGTATATGATGGTTATTATTCCGTTATGATATGTGACTATTGTTTATATAATATACTTTTCTATCTTTGAGAAACCATTATGATTATTACTTTGGACTAAGACTGTATATGTCAAGTTTTACTTTAGAGATTAAGAAAAACCGTAAGCATGACGTGTTAGTGTTAGTTTAAAGATATATTCACAACCAGTCATCCTGAACAAGTCGTATTCTCTGTATTATTGTACATCATTATTTATAATGTTATTGAATAATATGGGCATAGCGGCGGGGTCATTATAGTTTGGCATCAAAGCTGGGTCAAAACATTGAAGAATATAATATCATAGATCTAAGGACTAGATGGCTTAGAGTCCAGTCTCTTGGGGTGTATGGTAGATAGTTATATTATCTATATAGGAATAATAATATAAAATTATTATAGGAACAATCATTGGGAAGTATTTGTGAAAATTTTGGATTACTTTACAAATTATTTTTTATAAAATGATTTTAAAAGTTAGTGTTGTATACTGGTGTTCTGGTCCATTAGTGATTAGTGTTGCATAGCGGAAGCCGATGGACTGTTTTCGCTGAGCATAATAACTGGATGTTTGTATATGTTTGATTGGATAATGTGTGGATAGATGGTTGATGTAACAACCCGTAAATTTAAGTGGTTTTAATAACATTATTTATTGAATTTTTGTGAAATTTTAAATAATAAAAATTTAATATTTGAAATGTGCCTTCTTAAATATAGCATTTGGTAAATTTTCTTCAGATAATATGAAAGTTTATTTTATTGTGTAATTTTATTTAAATTCAAATCAGTCAATATTAGATGATAATAAAATGTTTTCAAAACCTGAATATTTTATATAATAAATTTGTAAATCATCTTCTGAGTGGCGCGTCATATTTCGTTTTTTCAAATTTTGACTGTTATTGCTCCGTTTATCTTATTTCTTGCAAATTATCTGCATTTTCGGTGCTGATATCGACTTTTGATTTGATAATCGTGCACTAATATCTGTATACCGTTGTGCTCGTCTCACCGTGCTGATCTCCGTAGTATATTTATTTTTGTATTTTGAGGTTTGATGCGCACAAAACGATTGAACAGTTCGTCATATTGGTACCCATTTCGAGTGAAGAATGTTCTGTGATCTTCAATTATCAGCCGTTGAGAAATAAAACGGTCATCTGCTTTTACTATTTCATGGTTCCTTAAATTTAATTCACTGACATTTCTACTCCATACATTTCTACTCTTATATTATTTTTCTAACAGTCCAATTATAGAATAAAGGTAACTTTCCACGGCTTAACAATTCACCTTTTTCCTGAAACCCATTTCTAATTTGTGCTTCATCTCAGCTCCTCCTCCTTCTCACTTCCACCTCCCTCTATCTTTCTCTCCAACCTCCCTTCACTATTTAATTTATCGGCTTCCCACCTGCTGTTCGAACAACCACTCAAGCAGCCTTGAACCGAGTAGTTTCTTTTGCCTCTGATCACGGCAAGTCTGATCACCCGAGATCCACACCACCATGTTTTCTTCTCTCCTCACTTCGGCTATAGCTGGCTTCCTCCTGCTGGCCTCGTCGACATCCTCCACCTCGCACTTAGATCCACGCGTGTAGTCTCGTGCCGTCTATCACTTTCGTGCTTCGGCTCAGCATCGCCTCCTCCAGTTCGGCCCTACTTGGTCGTGCTCGCTGGCCGCAACTGTCGTCGAACTTCCCTTCCCTAATAGTCAAGCTGATTGCTTTCCAGACTTCATCACCCCGTTCTCTTGCTCGAGCATACCCCATAGTATACAGCCGCATGTTGTCCTCATTTATAGAATGTAAGATTTGTTAATTACGTATATTTAGTTGTTTATATATATACTGTTATAGTATATATTTTATATAAGTTCTTTATATAATCTAAATAAAGCTTTCATATTATAAATTTTATACACTTTATATTAGTATATTTTATAATATACTATATATATAGTTATGGATTGCGTACTGCCTTGTTTCCTTTGTTTATATCTCATGACTTCTATATGCACGTGTATAAGTTTACACTATAAGTATACAAAGAAATATTTGATGTTGCTGTATATAAAATGAATATTCACATAACTATTTGCCATCTGATTGTATATATAGAATATAGATATTTCGTGGTATAAGTTACAACTAAGCATATAATTTGAAACTACTTCTAATAATATATAATGTCTTATTTCACATCATCTATTTGTTTATATATATGTATAGTTATATATAAAGATTTACTATGATTTGTTTCATTCTACATAACACTGTAAGTTTATTAAAAACATTGATTTTAAATAAATATATCTTTCTTTAGGTAAGATGATATAGGTAGTAAAATTTATGTTGTACATTGTTTATTTCATTATATAATAATGAAGACAAATATATGTTGTGTTACTTATAAAAGCTTAAGTCAATTGGTTTATGTTGAATTCTAGTTACAGATACATACGTTATATATAGGATATATAGTTTATATGTGTTTTAATTTATAATATGACATATATAGTTATATATAGTTATATATAAGTTCGCTTTTACACATGGTCTCCATCGATCCAGTTTGACTTGATTTCATCAATTCATATTTATCAGCTTTGATCGTCGAACTTGTGTCCATCGTGCTTTGCTTTGAAATTCGTGCTTGGATTCGTAACTCGGTTTCAATGTCTATCTTCTCCAACTTTAAAAGGTGAGTTTATCACCCTCGACATCTGTACTTATATTTTTGTGAAATGATGACGAGTGAATCTGTATAAACTGATATGTTATTCATACATGCTTGTGATATATTTATGATGTTAAATGCTATTTATATATCAGTTACATCATCTTATATGATACATTATATTATACTATTATTTTATTTCCTGTTATCACACTGCAAGTTCCCCATCACTATAGGTTGAAATGATACATACCCGTACGGACCTTAGAATAAGGAAAAAACATTACGGGCTGAAATGATAGCCTCGAGTGATTTTTATTGTACTTGATTTACTTGGAATTGCGGGTTTGAAATGATAGAACCCGGATTATTCTACTTAAATTAAGAATTGAAATGATACATAACTGTATCATTTGACCTAGGTTAGAAAATATTATACAGGCCCATGGTTAATATTTTGATAGTAATATTTTCCTAAAAATTTATTAAGTTTTTGAATTTTTATGATATATGGAATTTAACTTAAATTTGATTTAGTGATTTGAAATGTAAAGAGATATTGATTTTCAATAAAAAAAATTATAAGTTGATAATTGGTTTTAAATTGTAATTTAAAAATCTTTATTTGGTTTTATATTGTAATTTAAAGATCTTCATCCATGATAAATAACTTAATAATTAGATTTGATTTAATATGGAATCTTGAATCCAACCTTGTGATTTTATTAAAGATTATTTCCTGAAATGGGCATGTTGTGCATAACGGATAATATTTTGAATTGAGAAAATGAAATACAGTTTTAATTGGGAATTTTTTAATAAAATTTATTAACTTGAAATGGTGTATAAATGAATAGATTTATAAAGAAAATGTGATTGTCATATTAACTGTGACAAATATTTTATTTATGAAATGGGTATGTTTATAAAATAAAGAATTCTGATTTAAAGGATCAAAATGTATTTTATGACATAATTGATAATAGGAAATTTGGTTTTTAGATGGAAAGTTTATGTTTAAGTTGTGGAAGGAATATCTTATTTAAGAAATGGGTATTTTAATTAAAGTGTTAAGTTATTTGCTAAATTAAAAGTTAAGTAAATTAGTAAACCTTGACTTAATAAATGAAGTATAGTTTAGTTAGGTATTTTATTTATAAAGGTTAGTTTTAATAAATCACAAGTTAAATGATATCCAAATGAATATTTCTGAATCGTGAAAGTGATAATTTATAAGTTAAAAAGGGTAAAAATTTAGAGTGTTAATGTTTCTAAAAAGTTCTAATAAAATATGGAATTGTATTAAATTTTAAATTGACTTTAAATATATTAATTTGAAACTTATTGGAATTGAAAATTTAAGAATATGACTTTATAAAGTGGTTTGGATTAAAACGATTTAAAGGAATATTTGAAATTTAACAAATTAAAGGAAATAGTCGGTGATTTGAAAATTTGGGTTTTATTTAAATGATATATATATTGATTTGGTTTTGGAATTTAAATGATATATTATTATTTCGGTTTTGAAATGGAAAGGATATATTGATTTGGTTTTGAAATGAAATAATATAGTATTTATTTTTGAAAATGGATATTACTTTGGAAATTATTAGTGTTTGATTTTAAATGGTTTTGGAATAGAAATGTTTTGAAACAAATATCCGTGGGTTGTAATAACGGTTGGTTGTGGAAGAGACCAGGATCGGTTATGGGCATACACTCTGTTGATACCGAAAACCATTTTAACAACCGTGTACGCAGTGGAGATTCCAGAATGAAGAAGGATGGTGGCGACATTCTTTTGAGGTTTATAGGTGGGCCCGACTCCCGTGAGTTGGCATAAGGTGGCTAAAATAGGAGCGATTCCGAGCCAGTGAGGTAGCCCCTCTTACTGGCACAATTCTTCGATACCATTCTATTACTTTTTGATTGATTGGGGCCCTTTCGATTTTTGGGGGTGTGGCTCGAGGTGGGCGGGAGCCGCGCTCTATACTCATCACTAGTCCGGATGGCAATTGGTATATCTACCCTGACATTGCCTCGTTTTGGCGTGTCACCTACCCTATCGCGCCTTGTACGAGTTTGGTTTTCTCCCGTAGCCCGTGGAGTATCCTTTGGTGGCTTCCCGATCAGGAGGGACTATGATACTGAATGGACTAGTGGGACTATTACGTGTTAAGGTGGAAAATGTAAAGCCTTAACGTATTTTAAAAGTAAGTTTATTTTACTATAGACATAATTATAATAGTGAAATATTACTACATAGTAAATAGTTTAACGGACCCTTAGAGGATGGGCGGTCCTAAGCATCCTTTAAGTTACTTGTACCTTATATTATAGTTCACTTGAGTTAGTTTACATTGTATAAGTATGTATGTCCTGACTCGAGTGTTTTGTGTTTTGCTTACCCCCGGGTCATACTGAGTGATACAACATTAGAGACTCACCTTCAGATTTGGAGCTTTGTCTGAAGATCCAGCTATCTATTTCATTTCAGTTATCCAGTTTTCCAGTTCATTCTAGTGATGTATTCTGAATTGTACTTTATTATCGTATTGAGACTTCAGTTGTATCTTTTATAACTCTGATGTATTTATATAGTAGATTCATGAACTACTATCTCTTTGCTTCCGCTGCATTATATTACTCTGTGTCTGTGATTCTGTGATTCATTTATTTGTTGTATATTCTGAGATTTTCCAAATTTATTCTACAATTCGGTATTTTGAGCAATTCAAGTCCGGCATGTGCGGATGCAAATGGTTGAAAATATCGGGTCCTTACAGTTGGTATCAGAGCTTTGGCTCTAGGCAAACTTAGCATATATGTTAAATTTATTTGCGGAATCACTTTATTTCGAGCTTGAATCTCTTCCTCTTTAGTTTAAATTTCCTTTATATTTTGGAACGTTCCCTGCGGTTCCAAAATCCATTATTGTCCCTCACTATTCGTCTTCTTTTGGTTCTAGAGTATTCCATAACTCCACTTCGAATGATCTTTATAATGAGTTGGCAGTCTCGCCAATCTCAAATTGATTTGTAAAGGCGTGAAGCTCCTTTACAACATCATCGATTCACCGAAGATTTATATATCCTTGGTTTAGATGCTAGTATCTCTTGTTATCCCGAATGCTATCTTTAGGGATCGAATGTAGATTTGCCTCAGAATTCCCCATCGATCTTATTCTTGAAGTCACGGTTGACCTGGTAAAGGTTGCCCGCGATTTATATAAGCTTATCCACCTCTCTATTCTGTTATTTAATCATCTTGTCTTTTGTTTCAAACTTATCATTAAATCATTTTTGTAGTGTATTTTTAAAACTAATATTTAAAAATGTTTTATTTTATATTGTATTGTTTGAGTTGTTGATGTTGATTTGGGTTTCCGATCGATTCGTCTGATCAACGCTATCTATAGGATCTCCAAAACACTTGAACGGAGCAAACCGACACAACATGGTTTTCAAATTTAGAAATGAATAGGTTTTGTAATATTATATTATATTATATTGTAGGTAAGTATAATCTTTCTGATTTTTTACAATTAATTGAATTTGATAATAAGAAATAATATTTGACTTTATATATATTGTAACAAGTAGCTTTTGTTTCATATATAAATAATTGAACTACAAAACATGGTAACAAATTAATGTGCAAATTAAAATGAATTTAAATCAAGAATTTTAGAATTTAATTTTCGGTGATTTCGAACTTTGATTTTAAAGTTTTAAAGATATATTATTTGAACTATTTTCGGAATAGAGATCATTTTCAAAGAATTTTAAGTTTTAAATCAGTGCTTTTCTCTTTGTCGTTGGAAAATAATTTCGGTGATGATAGTAGCATCATTGACATTCATTTTCGAATTTCGAAGTGGAGAGACCAACTCGTAGCTTTGTTACACTTTTGCTTTGGATAATTAAATTGATTTGAATTTCCGAAATATGACTTGATTTAATATATATATATATATATTGATACATGATTTTAAAATTTGATTTGATATATATTAAGTATATATATTTATTCATCTCTAAAATAGTTTGAAGTTAATCGGAAATCTAATTCTTAATTTTTTTATCTTAAAGTATAATTTCAATTATAAGAGAAAATCAAATTTTGAATAAATATTTAAGATTAAGATAATTGGATTTTATAAATAGAATTTGAGTGGTTATAATAAATGTTATACACTTAAATTTTAGTTATAAAAGATTAATAGAGGTAAATAGAATAAAGGTTAACTGAATAATATTTAGTGCAAAATGGTGTTAAAAGAATTTATAAATAAATTAGAGTAGTTATAATAAGTGTAAATATAATTAATATATGTGATTAGATATATTACGTGGAATAAATTTAATAATAATTTGAAATAAAAAAGAACTAAATTATTGAATAAATTATAAGTATAATAAATGATTTTCAAATTCATGATTTTGACGTTGTTAATTTAAGATGATTGGATAGTAAGATAATGAATTTAGAAATAGTTAAAATTGTTTTAATTTAAGTGAAATCAAATGGGATAAATAAATTTGATAGATAAAATAAATATTGTTTTGGAGGGAACCTTTTATATCAAATATTAATAAAATTAAATTAAATCAACTTACTCAAAATTTCTTGAATTTAAATCAATCATTGAATATAAATTTGTTTAAATTGAAACTTATATAGTTTTAAATTAATTGATTATTTTATTTTCCAATCTATTTTTCTTTCTGGTTGTTTTATTCTCCTCCCTCATTCTTTTTAGAGGACAAAAAGTTTTGAGTGGGGGAGAGTGTAACGACCCGTAAATTTAGCCGGCTTTTAATAACGTTATTAATTGAATTTTTGTGAAATTTTAAATAATAAAAATTTAATATTTGAAATATGCCTTCTTAAATATAGCAATTGGTAAATTTTCATCAGATAATATGAAAGTTTATTTTATTATGTAATTTTATTCAAATTCAAATCAGTCAATATTTGATGATAATAAAATATTTTTGAAACCTGAATATTTTATATAATAAATTTGTATATCATCTTCCGAGTGACACACCATATTTCGTTTTTTCAAATTTTGACTGTTATTGCTCTGTTTATCTTATTTATGGCAAATTAACTGCATTTTTGGTACTGATATCGACTTTTGATTTGATAATCATGCACTAATATTTGTATACCATTTTGATTGTCTCGCTGTGTTGATCTCCATAGTATATTTATTTCTGTATTTTGAGGTCTGATGCATGACGAAACGATTGAACAGTTCGTTGTATCGATACCCATTTCGAGTGAAGAATGTTCTATGATCTTATCAATTATCAACCATTGAAAAATCAAAAGGTCGCCTGCTTTTACTATTTCATGAATTATGGTGCTACTTTCATGGCTCCCTATATTTAATTCACTAACGTTTCTACTCCATATGTTTCTACTCTTTATTATTTTTCTAACAGTATAATTATATAATAAAGGTAACTTTTCACGGCTTAACAATTCACCTTTTTCCAGAAACCCATTTCTAATCTCTGCTTCGTCTTCCTTTTAAAACACTGCTCCTCCGCCTTCTCACTTCCTCCTCCCTCTATCTTTCTCTCCAACCTCCCCTCACTATTAAATTTATAGGCCTTCCACTTACTGTTCGAACAACCACTCAAGCAACCTTGAATCGAGCATTTTTTTGCCTCCAACCACAGCAAGTCCGATCACCGGAGATCCACACCACCGTATTTTCTTCTCTCCTCACTTTGGCTATAGTCGGCTTCCTCCTGCTGGCCTTGTTGACATCCTCCACCTCGCACTCAGATCCACGCCTACAATCTCATGCCGTCCATCACCTTCGTGCTGCGGCTCAGCATCGCCCCCTCCAGTTCGGCCCTACTTGGCCGTGCTCACTGGCCGCAAATATCGCCGACCTTGCCTCCCCTAATAGCCGAGCGCATCACTTTCCAGACTTCATCACCTCATCCTCTTACTCGAGCCTACACCATAGCAGCCGCATGTTGTCCTCATTTATAGAATGTAAGTTTTGTTAATTACATATATTTAGTTGCTGTCTATATATATACAGTTATAGTATATATTTTATATAATTTTTGTATATAATCTAAGTACATCTTACATACTATAAAGTTTATATATTGTATATTAATGAATTTCATAATATACTATATATATAATTATGGGTTGCGTACTGCCTTGTTTCCTTTGTGTATATCTCATGACTTCTATATGTGTGTGTACAAGTTTACACTATAAGTATACAAAGAAATATTTGATGTTGTTGTATATAAAATGAATATTCACATAACTACTTACCATTTGATTATATATATAGAATATAGATAAGTTGTGGTATAAGTTACAGCTAAGCCTATAATTTGAAACGCTTCTAATAATATATAATGTCTTATTTCACATCATCTATTTGTTTATATATATGTATAGTTCTATATATAAAGATACAATGTTTTGTTTCAGTCTACATAACAGTGTAAGTTTTTGAAAACATTGGTTTTAAATAAATATATCTTATTGTAGGTAAGATGATAAGGATAGTAAAATTAATGTTATACGTTGTTTATTTTATTATACAACATCGAAGATAAATATATGTTGTGTTGCTTATAAAATCTTAAGTTAATTGGTTTATGTTGATTTTTAGTTACAGATATATGTTGTATATAGGATAAATAGTTTATTTGTGTTTGAATTTCAAATATGATTTATATATAAGTTTACTTTTACAAATGGTCTCTACTAATCTAGTCTGACTTGATTTCATCAATTCATATTTATCAGCATTGGTCGTCCAACTCATGTCCGTCGTGCTTTGCTTCAAAATTCGTGCTTGGATTCGTAACTAAATTTCATCATCTATCTTCTCCAGCTTTAAAAGGTGAGTTTGTCACTCTCGACATCTGTACTTATATTATTGTGAAATGATGACAAGTGAATCTATAAAAACAGATATATGTTATTCATACATGCTTGTGATATATTTATGATGTTAAATGTTGTTTATATGTCAGTTACATCATCTGATATGATATAATATATTATACTGTTATTTTATTTCCTGTTATCACACTGCAAGTTCCCTACCACTATACCCAAATGGACCTTAGAATAAGGAAAAAAATTATTATGGGCTGAAATGGTAGGCTCAAGTGATTTTTGTTGTACTTGATTTACTTGGAATTGCGGGTTTGAAACGATCAAACTTGGAGTTTTCTGCTTAAATTACGGATTGTACTGATACATATCTATATCACTTGACCTTAGTTAGAAAATATTATACAGTCCTATGCCTATTATTTTTAAAGTAATATTTTCCTAAAAATTTGTTAAGTATTTTAAATTTTTAGGATATATGGAATTTAACTTAAATTTGATTTAATGATTTGAAATGTAAAGAGATATTGATTTTCTATAAGTTATTTTATAAGTTGATAATTGGTTTTAAATTGTAATTTAAAAATCTTTATTAGGTTTTAAATTGTAATTTAAAGATCTTTATCCATGATAAATAACTTAATAATTAGATTTGATTTAATATGGAATCTTGAATCTAACCTAGTGATTTTATTAAAGGTTATTTCCAGAAATGGATATGTTGTGTATAATGGATAATGTATTTTCAATTGAGAAAATGAAATACAGTTTTAATTGGGCATTTCATCATAAAATTTAGTAACTTGAAATCATGGTTAATTGATGTCTAAATGAATAGATTTATAAAGAAAATGTGATTATTATATTAACTATGACAAATATTTTATTTGTGAAACGGGTATATTTGTAAAATAAAGAATTCTGATTTAAAGGATCAAAATGTATTTAAATTATGACTTAATTGATAATTGGAAATTTGGTTTTTAGTTGGAAAGTTTGAGTTTAACTTGTGGAAGGAATATCCTATTTATGAAATGGGTATTTTAAATAAAGTGTTAAGTTATTTATTAAATTAAAAGTTAAGTTAATTAGTGAACCTTGAATTAATAAATGAAGTAAAGTTTAATTAGGATAGTTTATTTATAAAAGTTTGATTTAATAAATCATAAGTTAAATGATATCCAAATGAATATTTCTGAATCGTGAAAGTGATATTTTATAAGTTAAAAATGGTTAAATTTTAAGTTTTAGTGTTTTTGAAAAGTTATAATAAAATGTGGAATTGTATTAAATTTTAAATTGACTTTAAATATATTAATTTGAAACTTATTGAAATTAAAGATTTAAGAATATGACATCATAAAGTGATTTGGGTTAAAATGATTTAAAGGAATATTTCAAGTTTAATAAATTGAAGGAAATATTTAGTGATTTGGAAATTCGGGTTTTATTTAAATGACATATATTGATTTGGTTTTGGAATTTAAATGATATATTATTACTTTGGTTTTGGAATGGAAAGGATATATTGATTTGGTTTGGAAATGAAATAATATAGTATTTATTTTTGAAAATGTATATTACTTTGGAAAGTAATAGTATTTGATTTTAAATGGTTTTGGAATAGAAATGTTTTGAAACAAATATCCATGGGTTATAATAACGGTTGTTTGTTGAAGAGACCAGGATCGGATATAAGAATACTCTCTGTCGATACCCAAAACCACTTTAACAACCGAGTACGCGGTGGGGATTCCAGAATGAAGAAGGATGTTAGCGACGTTCTATTGAGGTATATACGTGAACCTGATTCCCGTGAGTTGGCATAAGGTGCTAAAATAGGACCGATTCCGGGCCAGTGAGATAGCTCCTCTTATCGGACATACTCCTTCGATACCATTCTATTACTTTGTGATTGATTGAGGCCCTTTTGAATTTCTGGGGTGTGGCTCAACGTGGGCGGTTGCTGCGCGCTATGTGTCACCACTAGTTCAGATGGCAATTGGTATATCTACCCTGGCATTGCCTCGTTGTGTCGTGTCACCTATCCTATCGCACCTTGTACGAGTTTGGTTTTCTCCCATAGCATGTGGAGTATCCTCTGGTGGCTTTCCGATTAGGAGGAACTATGATACTGGGACTATTACGTGTTAAGGTGAAAAATGTAAAGCCTTAATGTTATTTAAAAGTAAGTTTACTTTACTATAGACATTATTATAATAGCGAAATATTACTACATAGTAAATAGTTCAATGGATCCTTAGAGGATGGGTGGTCCCAAGCATCCTTTAAGTTACTTGTACCTTATATTACAGTTCATGTGACGCCCCACCTCTATACCCACGCTAGCCAAGGACACTACAGGGTCATGCCGTCAACTAGCACGGAGAATAAGGCTGTTGAGGAGCGACCATCCGTGCAATTGCTTTGTGCGAGCACGCTATGTAGGATAGTATAACATGCATTTGATTTCGAGAGGAAATCCGACACACCGATACAAACTCAAAGCTACTACACTGTAACGACCCGCAAATCCGTACCCCTTGAGTTAACACTATTCTACAACAATCAACTCAAGTTGTACAGAAATACGAACCATTTGAGTTTAAGAAGAAGAGGTAGAAGAAGAGAAAACAAAAATCAACATCATAATCTAACCATCGCAGCGGAATAAAATATAATAGATAATAAATAATCTTTACTCAAAATCAAATTTGTCTGTTTACATACATTACATCATCAGAGTACATCAGTTACAGCTCACATCAATAACATACAATGGGTACACAACAACTCAACAGTGGAAATATATATATATATATACAAGTACGAGATTACGTATCGTCATCCAGCTCGTCTCCTGAGCTCCACAGCATTATATCATGTATTCTATAATACTCGGTCTGACCCGAGCATTACAGTTAAATAATACCCGAGTTAGTCTGGAATACCAGCGTGAGAAAATCACACCCAATTTATTATTAAAGTTTCAAAAATTCTTTGAAAACAAAAGCATCTCGTAAGACCACGCCACAAATAAACATGTCGGGTTTTTACCTTACGATAGCTAAAACAATTTTTGTAGAAATCCTCTGATATTATAATAGGGTCTATATACAAATACTTATAAAATAGCCGAAATTGTTACATTCATTAAATTCCAGCTACTAGCCACCGAAGTGGGTAATACAAACAAAACTCGTACAAGGCTCGTAGGGAAAATGGATTTCCAACAATGACTAGGCACTGGGGTACCACCTGTCACAGTACGGGGCCTAGATCACCGTACCGAGGATTACTCCCTTCATCCCCTACAACACAAGGCCGGAAGCATTCCTTACTGAACAGTCCCGAACAAGATAAACCCCGTGGTTGGCGCAACCAACCACCCACTAAGCCGAAATATATAAAAAGGGACATCTAGACAGGGGAAATATCTTGTCCTGCTTGGGCATGACCCACCTAACCTTGCTGCATATCCCCTAATTTTCAGTCATTCCCGGTTGATGAGGCTTGAGGCTAAGCGTTACCTTTAGAACGTTTAACTTAGAATGCCCATCGCCCACCTGACGATGTTTCGCAAGCATTCATCCATACAAGTCCGTTCTAGGTTCGAACGGAACCGAAGGCACTACTCCTACTACATCCATTTTGGAAATATCCTCAGGATTAGTAGCGACTAGCCCTTGCACTTCACTGCTCCATCTTCGACTCCGAACACGTTTTTCGCACGAAACGTACAAACCGGATCGAAGTGGTTTTCGAGAAATAAATCTCGATTCCGGTCTCTTCGAAACGATCAACGCATTGGTCCAATATTGATAGTCGGTTATTTAACTATCAATTTCTATTCACAAACATCCATCAAACAATAAATAAATTTCCAAATTACTTATTACCTTCCAAATATCTTCACAAGATATATTTCTATTTTCAACCCTTTGAAAACAGTTTCAAATCCCTCATTCTTTTCAGAATCAACTTTCCCGAATATTTTCTATCTCCTCTGAAACCACCAAGTACAAAACTAGATTTAAAAATAAATTTAAAACACTTTACTTAGAAATATATATATACTGTTAAAATATTTAAATTAAACTACTTTAATAATTTGATTAAAATACATCTTATATGAATATTTGAAAATAAAGTTACTTAATAAAATATAAAACTAGATTTCCACCTTTTGAAACAAAATACTAAGTCACTTTTTAAATAATTACTACTATAATAGATTTGAGGAAATATTTACCTTGAAATTTAAATATTAGCAATAATAAATTTTTCAAAACATACCTTTTAAAAACAATTTTAAAACTATTAACTTATATTTAAAATTTATTTGAAAGCGTACTTAGTGATCCAGGAAGAATTCCAGCTTCAAACATTTAAATCAATTTTTCCAGATTGATTTTCAATTTATTCCATTTGAAATAGGTTTCTTAAATTACTCAATTCATTTCAAATTTCATTTAATTATGCACTTAATTATTATTGTTATTCTTTTCCATTTGATTTTAAATCTTTTAACTGAAATATACAAATTTCAGCTTTTCCCAACTTCTTCTTTATTATTATATTTTTTTTTAAAATTTAAATCTTACATAATGTTTTGTTCTTTAATTAATATCGTTGAAGATTGTAATTCAATAACTTCCTGTTTATTCAAATTTCCTTTCTGTACTTCACAATTTATTTATTAGAAATTTAAAGTCACATTATTTCTTCTCCAATTCGTTCTTAAATTTATTCAAACTTTCTATAATTATTTCGCTTTCAAATTTACTTCCGTTTAATTTCTTTTCAACAAACCAATTCATATATTTTGGGAATTCATTATAACCGAATATCCAATCAAACCACAACATTCAATATTCCAAGATAACTCATCATAGGATATCAAATAATCACAACAGAGAACATTGAATAATTTAAATATATGTGAGGGGTCCAGTTGGATCCCTCCAACCTGTTTTCCCTGCATCCAAAGGTGTTAGCACAATAATATACCAATTTCAGAATATAACATACAACAGCATATTCATCAATTTCAACCATTCAAACAATTTAAATTAATCATTTAAATTTAGATTTAAACTGAGTGAGATTAACTCACCTTTTACTTCATTTTGCAGTTCCACTTCACCCTCGATTTGATTCCACGATTATTGACCTTTCTCGAATGCTAGCCTCTGACCTACCCAGAACACGCACGGCCTCCACGATTGACTGAATCCATTTGCAGCAGATCCCACCACCCATGCACGCTCGCACGCGGTGCTCCCCACTGCTTCGTCGCCTCTTCCAAAGAGACCCACTTCCTCACTCGTGCAACCCACCATGCCCAGATGCAACGCCACCTGAGCTCGAATCGAACTCGAGTCACCGTAACCTTCTCCTTCCCCACGAATTCGAACTCAAATCGAATCGAACTCACGCTCAGATCCCTCTTCACGCGTGCAGAGATCGAGTTCAACCCCACGAGAACGAATCCCTAAGGCCGCTGCCAACCATCACCACTCGTATGAGCATGTCCTCGCGAACGCCACGACATCACCATGCGAATAAGCTCAGGCCGCGACTCGTCCCCTCGCCTCTCTGGATCTCGCGATTCAATCACCCATTTATTTTTCTCGAATGAATTTGATTTGCACAGGAAGAAGAAAAGGGGAATCGGCGAACCAATTAAAAAGGAGGCAGGGTGATTGTCGTTTACCATAAGTTCGGCCATTATTTTTTCCTTTTCTTTTTTTCTTTTCGAAAACGAACTGGAAGATAGAGGAGATAAGGAGAAGCTCGGCCTTGTTCGTGCGTTAATTTAGTTTTCCTTTTTTTTATTAAAGAAGAGAATGACTTAAAAGGATAATGGAGGGGGTACAAGGCTTCCCTTAGAAGCTATTTTTATTTTATTATTTCTTTTCGTATATTTATTATTAATATCATTTGTTTTATCCCATTATTATTATTATTATTATCTTCGAGCATTTTGATTGTTGATCGAACGGCTAAAAATTCCAGATTAAATACTTTGTCCATTTTCTAATTATTCAATTCTGTTATTTAATTATCAAATAAATAGCGATATTCGTAATTCAAGTTGAAATTATTATCTTGAATATTTAAAATCAATCAAATATTAAAATTTTGGACGCTCAAAAATTTCGGGTCGTCACATTCCTCCCCCCTTAAAAGAATTTCGTCCCCGAAATTACTAATTAGGAAGAATGGTCCAATACCCGTTTATTATTTCCCTAAACCAAACAATTTTCTAACGATTCAACATCTTACCAATTATCTTTTATATAAAAGACTCATTATCTTTCTTACTAACTTCCAAACCTTTCTCTAGTTCCAAACCATACCATTTGTTTAACCATTCAAGTTTCAATTTAAAACCAAATTTTGAATTATCAAAATTTCTCAAAATTTTTCTAACTCTCTATTTTCCGAAAAATTTCGCCAGCGTCTCCTTTGGGCGGCTAGCTCGGTACAACTACAAAATGGCTCTACGGCCTCCCAAATCCAAAAAGAAAACAAAAAGCCAAATGGCTCAATCCAAATCCAAATCCCAGTCAAATTCCATACCAAATTTAAATGCGTACCTTTTTTTTTCGAGCATTTCAAATTTTATCTTTTCATATCAAACCCAATTTTCTTTTTCCCTTTATAAAACCTGCATACCTGCTTAGCACCAATATCCAAACACAATATTCCAAAACATTTTATCGACTTTCTTACAAAATGTCAATATCTATTCATTTCGATATTATCTTAGATTTTATTTGTAATATCAATTTCCAATCTAGAATTTACCATTCCTTTCTTAAGTTAGTGTAAACATTTTATATGTCTCTTATCTTTATTTCTCTTTATCTCTTTTAGTTTATACTTATTTCTATCCAAATCGATTTCCACATTACATATGTATTTCATTTATTTTCAACTTTGAATTTTAAATTTTATCCTTCATTTAAACTAATTTAAGTCATTATGTTAATTAGTTTCATTTACTAACTTATTTTAGTTTCCAATTCTAAATAGTTTGGTCGTTAACAAAAATTTTCAAAAATTTCAAAAATTTTCTAACTCCCAAAATTTCTGAAATTTTTTGGCAGAGTCCCCTTTGTACGGAGGAGCTTTTGCAATTTGACAAAAGAGATGAATATATATACATCGACCCACACGGTCGGAAAAACCAAAAACAGTTCATATTTCCTAATTAATTGCGTAGGCGTACCTTATTTAGCATTTTTAAGCAAGCGGCTTATTATTTTTAGCAAATAGCACAACCCAAATCCAGCCATACGGCTTCCAGGTACCTGTACTTACTCAATTTAAACATGTAAGTGCCAAATATATGAAGTTTAACAGCATATCACTTATTTGTAATAGTTAAAACATATGAATTCTAAAAGAAACTCATACCCAACATTTTCCGTAAGCTATTTATATAGTTTCCAAGCAAATTCAACTATTCCAACTTATTTACAAACCATTTTCATTAAATTTGAATGGTCTTCCATCTATTCGTACACAGCTTCAACAAATTTGAATAATTTAAAACTCAATTGCTTATATTTAATTTATTCTTAAGCAAACTGAACTCATATTTAATTCAATTGATCTCAAAATTAATTTATTTTACTTCTATCGACTCATAGAATTTTAATTACTTCCATTTACATTCGATGATAATTTATTCTTTGCAATTTGACAAGATCTAGGTGAATAAATAAGCATTCATGGTTTATAACCATTTTAAAGGGATTTCAACTCAATTCTATTCCATTTTTAAATTTATTCACGATCCATATATTCTCATTTTCATTGCATTTCAGATTTGAATCCATTCACTTTGCATCTCACTGTATTATCCAAACCAGTTCATTCAAAACCATTAACAATTTTGGTTCATCTTCATTGCCAATTAAATTTCCTTTTAATTTCAATTCATTCACGACCATTTATTTAGCTCGACACACTCTATTTGAATTTCATCCACAATCCATTCATTTACATTTCATTTCACATCTGTTTATTCGGAACTATTTATTTAGCTCAAAAACAATCCAAGCTATTTCATTCCATAACCATTTCTCAACGTATTTAAACCATATTTCATTTTATTCTTATTTATTCCATCATTTATTTAATATAATTAGTTTATCCACATTCACTTAAACCATTCTAATAAACTCGAAACATTCTATTTTCCTTATTGTCTCAAGTTATATCAATCCTTTAATAATTTTAAATGGCTTACAATTATTTATTCTGGAATTTCATTCCATTAATATTATTCATAACTCACCGAATTTTATTTCGATTAAAAATTTATTTTCACTTGATTCTATTTCAACCCAATCTCATTTTAAATTTGCAATTTCATTTGATTGGTTATTATCAAATTTACCTTTCAGATTCAGTTCATCCAATTTATTACATGGCCATTTCCAATTTGTTTCCACTTATTCGGATTTTTTTTTGCAATTCATCCCATTACTATTTTAATCCATTTCATTTTTATTCTATACTTCCCTAATTATATTTACTTTGTTTACACTTCAAGTCTAATTTTAATTAATAACTCAAGTTCTGATTCTATTATTCACTTTTAATTTACCATCCAATTTACTAACTCACGACTCAACCTCATTCTCAATTACTTTCACTTCATCAACAATTTGAATCAATTTTAATTTATAACTTGAGTTTATTTCCAACTTCATCATAAACTTACAATTCAATTCCATTAACTAATTTATTATCCAATTAGTTCTCCCCTTATTCATAATCCAACACTTGAATTTTTATTCCAAATATCACTCCATTTAATTTTCTTAAGTTCAATATTTATTTTATACTTCAAGTTTGGATCCTCATTTCATTTTTCAATTTATCGAAATATTGATTTTGGGCATTGTATTCCATTTTAAATTTTATAAGTCATAACTTATATGTCATGCAATCACACTCATTCTAGGCTTGAATATATTCATCCATTATTTTTAACTCAAGCCTGCTATTTATTTATAGTCCAAGCATATTTTATTTCTATGGATTTTTAACTCTCTTATAAGTTATTCTAGTTTATTTATTTAAATTCTCATGTCTTATCCAATTTATTTTCATTTATCCAGGTAAGAATTTAATTCCATTGAATAATTCAGCTGAATTTTTATTCCAATTCAATTTTATCTTAATTTGGATTTATTTAACTCAATTCGATTCCAACCTGATTCGAATACAACTGAATATTACTTCAGCTTATTCAATAAATTTCAATCCAATCAAATTTTCATTTCCAACTCCAAGTTAATTTTCATTTTCAACTTTTCTCTTTAAATTTTAATTCCAACATTCAAAGCCTATATTTCCTTCCTAATTTAAAAACTCAACTCAATTTTATAAGCTTACAATTTATCTCATCAGGATTTTTAAACTCCCGGCTTTGGCTTCAAATCATTTTGAAATCTCCAATATCTCAAACCAAATTTCTCAAAAAATTTAATCCAATCCTGGCTTTTATTTCCAACAAATTTCCCTTGAAATTTTCAAAAACATCTGCTGTCCTAAACAAATCAATTTGGTAGCAATTCTTCACTTAGAAATTCGAAAATGAATACTGATGATGCGGCCGTCATCATCAGAATTATTTTCCAATAATCCAAGTGATTTCAATGCTATATTACTTCCAAAATCCATTTCAAACAAATTTCCTTTCAGAAATACCTCCAAACAATGATGCCATCATTTATCTTTAAAAATACTTCCAAATCCCCGGGATTTAAATTTCCAAATCTTGCTTAAATAAGCTTTAACTATATTTCTTTTGTACAGTTTATGCTTATACAAATTCTCACTTGATTACATTTCAATTTTATAATTACATTTATAATTCATATTTACAAATTTCATTTTATCATGAATTTATTCTTTCAAACTTTGATTATATTTCCATTTTCTAGTTAAATTTTCACTTAACAATGATAATACTTTAATATTATCATTTCTAACATCCAAGCAACCATATATTAGCTACATAGTTTTCAAAAACTATTCTTTATATCAAGATATGTTTTTGGGTAAAATTATTTCATTTACCCATATTTAAAACAATACCGTGTTGATTGCTCTATTCAAGTGTTTAGAAACCCCTTCAATACAGTTACGCAGACTGTGTCGACGAAGGTTCATATGCCACTCAATAAACCAATCAACACATTATTAAAACAATTTATATTCACTAACAAATACGCGCTCATATTTATTAATACGCTCAAACTCATTATAGAGTACTACGGACTCTAATTTATGAGTAATTCCCACCAGAGCCAAGGTTATCACCAACCTAAGCTCTGATACCAAGTGTAACGACCCGCAAATCCGTACCCCTTGAGTTAACACTATTCTACAACAATCAACTCAAGTTGTACAGAAATACGAACCATTTGAGTTTAAGAAGAAGAGGTAGAAGAAGAGAAAACAAAAATCAACATCAGAATCGCAGCGGAATAAAATATAATAGATAATAAATAATCTTTACTCAAAATCAAATTTATCTGTTTACATACATTACATCATCAGAGTACATCAGTCACAGCTCACATCAATAACATACAATGGGTACACAACAACTCAACAGCGGAAATATATATATATATACAAGTACGAGATTACGTATCGTCATCCAGCTCTTCTCCTGAGCTCCACAGCATCATATCCTGTATTCTATAATACTCGGTCTGACCCGAGCATTACAGTTAAATAATACCCGAGTCAGTCTGGAATACCAGCGTGAGAAAATCACACCCAATTTATTATCAAAGTTTCAAAAATTCTTTGAAAACAAAAGCATCTCGTAAGACCACGCCACAAATAAAAATGTCGGGTTTTTACCTTACGATAGCTAAAACAATTTTTATAGAAATCCTCTGACATTATAATAGGGTCTATATACAAATACTTATAAAATAGCCGAAATTGTTACATTCATTAAATTCCAGCTACTAGCCACCGAAGTGGGTAATACAAACAAAACTCGTACAAGGCTCATAGAGAAAATGGATTTCCAACAATGACTAGGCACTGGGGTACCACCTGTCACAGTACGGGGCCTAGATCACCGTATCAAGGATTACTCCCTTCATCCCCTGCAACACAAGGCCGGAACCATTCCTTACTGAACAGTCCCGAACAAGATAAACCCCGTGGTTGGCGCGACCAACCACCCACTAAGCCGAAATATATAAAAAGGGACATCTAGACAGGGGAAATATCTTGTCCTGCTTGGGCATGACCCACCTAACCTTGCTGCATATCCCCTGATTTTCATTCATTCCCGGTTGATGAGGCTTGAGGCTAAGCGTTACCTTTAGAACGTTTCACTTAGAATGCCCATCGCCCACCTGACGATGTTTCGCAAGCATTCATCCATACAAGTCCGTTCCGGGTTCGAACGGAACCGAAGGCACTACTCCTACTACATCCATTTTGGAAATATCCTCAGGATTAGTAGCGACTAGCCCTTGCACTTCACTGCTCCATCTTCGACTCCGAACACGTTTTTCGCACGAAACGTACAAACCGGATCGAAGTGGTTTTCGAGAAATAAATCTCGATCCCGGTCTCTTCGAAACGATCAACACATTGGTCCAATATTGATAGTCGGTTATTTAACTATCAATTTCTATTCACAAACATCCATCAAACAATAAATAAATTTCCGAATTACTTATTACCTTCCAAATATCTTCACAAGATATATTTCTATTTTCAACCCTTTGAAAACAGTTTCAAATCCCTCATTCTTTTCAGAATCAACCTTTTCAAATATTTTCTATCTCCTCTGAAACCACCAAGTACAAAACTAGATTTAAAAATAAATTTAAAACACTTTACTTAGAAATATATATATACTGTTAAAACATTTAAATTAAACTACTTTAATAATTTGATTAAAATACATCTTATATGAATATTTGAAAATAAAGTTACTTAATAAAATATAAAACTAGATTTCCACCTTTTGAAACAAAATACTAAGTCACTTTTTAAATAATTACTACTATAATAGATTTGAGGAAATATTTACCTTGAAATTTAAATATTAGAAATAATAAATTTTTCAAAACATACCTTTTAAAAACAATTTTAAAACTATTAACTTATATTTAAAATTTATTTGAAAGCGCACTTAGTGATCCAGGAAGAATTCCAGCTTCAAACATTTAAATCAATTTTTCCAGATTGATTTTCAATTTATTCCATTTGAAACAGGTTTCTTAAATTACTCAATTATTTCAAATTTCATTAATTATGCACTTAATTATTATTGTTATTCTTTTCCATTTGATTTTAAATCTTTTAACTGAAATATACAAATTTCAGCTTTTCCCAACTTCTTCTTTATTATTATATTTTTTTTTAAAATTTAAATCTTACATTTTAAATAAATGTTTTGTTCTTTAATTAATATCGTTGAAGATTGTAATTCAATAACTTCCTGTTTATTCAAATTTCCTTTCTATACTTCACAATTTATTTATTAGAAATTTAAAGTCACATTATTTCTTCTCCAATTCGTTCTTAAATTTATTTAAACTTTCTATAATTATTTCGCTTACAAATTTACTTCCGTTTAATTTCTTTTCAACAATCCAATTCATATATTTTGGGAATTCATTATAACCGAATATCCAATCAAACCACAACATTCAATATTCCAAGATAACTCATCATAGGATATCAAATAATCACAACAGAGAATATTGAATAATTTAAATATATGTGAGGGGTCCAGTTGGATCCCTCCAACCTGTTTTCCCTGCATCCAAAGGTGTTAGCACAATAATATACCAATTTCAGAATATAACATACAACAGCATATTCATCAATTTCAACCATTCAAACAATTTAAATTAATCATTTAAATTTAGATTTAAACTGAGTGAGACTAACTCACCTTTTACTTCATTTTGCAGTTCCACTTCACCCTCGATTTGATTCCACGATTATTGACCTTTCTCGAATGCTAGCCTCTAACCTACCCAGAACACGCGCGGCCTCCACGATTGACTGAATCCATTTGCAGCAGATCCCACCACCCATGCGCGCTCGCACGCGGTGCTCCCCACTGCTTCGTCGCCTCTTCCAAAGAGACCCACTTCCTCACTCGTGCAACCCACCATGCCCAGATGCAACGCCACCTGAGCTCGAATCGAACTCGAGTCACCGTAACCTTCTCCTTCCCCACGAATTCGAACTCAAATCGAATCGAACTCACGCTCAGATCCCTCTTCATGCGTGCAGAGATCGAGTTCAACCCCACGAGAACGAATCCTTAAGGCCGCTGCCAACCATCACCACTCGTATGAGCATGTCCTCGCGAACGCCGCGACATCACCATGCGAATAAGCTCAGGCCGCGACTCGTCCCCTCGCCTCTCTGGATCTCGCGATTCAATCACCCATTTATTTTTCTCGAACGAATTTGATTTGCACAGGAAGAAGAAAAGGGGAATCGGCGAACCAATTAAAAAGGAGGCAGGGTGATTGTCGTTTACCATAAGTTCGGCCATTATTTTTTCTTTTCTTTTTTTTTCGAAAATGAACTGGAAGATGGAGGAGATAAGGAGAAGCTCGGCCTTGTTCGTGCGTTAATTTAGTTTTCCTTTTTTTTTATTAAAGAAGAGAACGACTTAAAAGGATAATGGAGAGGGTACAAGGCTTCCCTTAGAAGCTATTTTTATTTTATTATTTCTTTTCGTATATTTATTATTAATATCATTTGTTTTATCCCATTATTATTATTATTATCTTCGAGCATTTTGATTGTTGATCGAACGGCTAAAAATTCCAGATTAAATACTTTGTCCATTTTCTAATTATTCAATTCTATTATTTAATTATCAAATAAATAGCGATATTCGTAATTCAAGTTGAAATTATTATCTTGAATATTTAAAATCAATCAAATATTCAAATTTTGAATGCTCAAAAATTTCGGGTCGTCACATAGTGGCTATAGTAATCTTCGGAAACAAATATAGAAATAAGCATAACACAAATCAGTCACAGATAATTCATATCACAAAGGCGGAAGAAGATATTAATATATATAATTAACAAATGAAAGTGTATATCAGAGTAGTGGTCAAAAAGATCCACAATAATACAAAAGAATAGCAACACGTGCTATACAAAAGAATACAACTACGAGTCCATATCTCAAATGTATACAACAAAATAAACTACTAATCTAAGTAGTAGCCAAAAGTCAGAGAAGTCAATCCCAAGTGAGAAGTAAAGCAGAAGCACTTGCAACATCTCGGTCTGACCCGAGTATTATTTAATAAGAAAATAATAAACGGATCAGTCTAGCTATAAATATCAGATGAAGCGATATAGAATAAGAGATATGACTAAACACATAATAATCACAATGCCAAACTGTGATAACTAAGTAATTGAAAATCAACAAGAGATTTATCAATATCACAAAAATCTACTCAAAGATCAAAAAAATGTCATACTCCTTATTTCGTTCACCAAACCATAAATATTGACGATTATATCAATATCATTCACAAAAGTCAGTGACACACAAATTCACCAATGCACAAATATTGATAAAACTTATCAATGAAAATCACGAAAATTGGTGAAACACAAATTCTAGAAATCATCTCAAGAAATCCAGAAATCACAACAAGGGGGAAGGCCTATCACAAACGGGAGCATAAAGCTCACCAACACGTGTATCACAAACGGAACGCTAATTCCATGGTTGCTAACCATCACAAATTGAGCCGAAGCTCCACAAACGGCCCGAAGACCATGGGTTGTTGCCCCACCAATTTGAGTCGAAACTCCACAAAACGGGGTTTAGTCTCCCTCGCAGACAAAGAGACGTCGCACATTGCTAGTCTAAATCACAAAGATGATCGTCATGATCAACGAGAAGTGTCAATTACAGTAAGCTAGTAAATATATGAGTTTAGCTTCATGTCCCATAACCACTTGCTTAACTTAAATATTTACGAACAAACTGCAGATCTTCACTAGAAAATTGTCACAGGAGATTCAATCGAACAAGTACAAGAATTAACCGACGAAGTAAACGCAAGCGTTTCATACCACTCGTTTTACTAGGTCGTTTAATTAGATTTCTCATACGAGTGAGGTAAAGGCTTGTATATACTAATAGATTGGAAAGTGGTTTAAGAAACGAGGTTTGCAATAGAATAGTGTTGAAATCGTTTTGATGAAAGAATTTTGATATTTACGACAAGTATTGAAACCTTTATATTTTCAAAGTGACAAATCACAAAGAAGATTGTAGGAACAATCATTCACTAAAATTGACATTCGAAGACGTGAATAAAATCCAAAGAAACCGATAAGGAATCTAACAAAATGGATATTCAAAAATCCCTAAAAAGGAGTCATCAAAGTCATAATAAATGATAACAACAAATAGGATCATCACGAATCGATTTAAATTGGAATTCTTAAACAAAAAGGCAAGCAGGCAAAACACTACAGTTTCAGACGTCTGAAACAAGTGGTTCAGACGTCTGAATCTGGAAAGAAAAAAATTTGCAGAACGTGATTCAGATGTCTGAACCAAATGTTTCAGACGTCTGAAATAGGCTTTTTAGCCTAATTTCTTTCTGTTTGAAAACGAGCCAATTCAGATGTCTAAAATCCCACATTCGGACGTCTGAAACTGGAATTTTGAGGATTTCCTGAACCTCGACCAAAAATGGCAAACGAATATCAGAAACGATCGAACGAGCACATGACGACTAAGGATTTACGCCACGCGACAACCCAGCCTTAACGGCTCTTCGATACGCCTCAAATATCAATGTCCAAATATCCATAATAGGATTTTAATAGATTTTGATTTCAAAACACCAAAAATTGGAATATACACCAAATCAATCCAAACGAAAATCAATTGCACAAGAATAAGTGTTAGGAATTTATACCTAACAATCGAAGATAATTATAGACAAAGATGTGAGATAAAAATCTCACATTTGAACCCAAACGATTGAAGAAGAAGCTTGAAAGCAAAGGAGAATCAACCACTCTTCAAATCCAACTCAAGAAGCTTGATTCTAAGCTTAAAAGAAGAACATTCCCAAAATTAGGTTTAGGAATTTCTGAAATTGAGAAGAGAATGAGTTGGAGAAGAAGAAGAGAAGGCTTACCAATGGGTTCTTCAATTAGTTTTTGGAGCTAGGGTTTGATTTGCAAAAGAAAACTAGGGCTTGGAGTTTTAATTTCCCATCTCTCCCACCATTGATGCTTTAGAACTGAAAAGAGGAGGAAGTGAGAGTGAATGGGGGGAGTGGTTCAGATTTGAGTATAAGTTAGACATAGGGATGAATGAAACCCAAACCCAAAGTGAAAAAGTAGCAAAACTTGACTAACCCCAAACATATCGAAGCTTATACTCAAAAAGTTCGCAAATGGCATTTTAAACTCAATGGAAGTGGTCCCGAGGTCCTAATTCGACCGTATGCAAAAAGTAGCTTTTCGAACTAAATTCCGAGTATTGATAAAATATTTAAATAAAATATTTAAATATAAAAATCGATAAATATGCGGGTTGTACAGACTCCCCTCCATAAAGAAATTGCGTCCTCGCAATATTTAAGAAGAAAATATAAAGTAACAACCATAAAAGCATATTCAACACAAAAGAAATTTGAAATAAAAGATTCACCTTAAAGAGCACGGGAAAACAAGTCCGGATGTGATCGCTTGATGAACTCACTAGATTCCCAAGAACAATCCTTAGGATTTGAAGACCATTGAATTTTCACAAGCGGAACATCCTTATTTCGAAGTCGTTTGACTTCCGAAGCAATAATACGAATAGGATGTTGCTCATAAGTTAAATTAGGTGAAACCTCAATTTCTTCCACAACTCCGGGCTCAAGAATAGAATCGGAATCTCGAAGGCACTTCCGTAATTGAGAAACGTGAAACACATCATGAATAGCAGAAAACTGAGCCGGCAATAAAAGGCGATAAGCCACGGAACGAATACGTTCGGTGATAGGAAATGGCCCAATATATCGAGACGCTAATTTTCCCGATCGACTGAAACGTACAACACCTTTCATAGGTGAAACACGAATAAAAACAAGATCTCCAACAGAAAATCCTAATCTTCTTCTTCGATTATCGGCATAGGATTTTTTTCTACTCTGGGCTTCTTTCATCCTATGTCGAATAAGGTCAATTTTCTCTGTGGAATCCCGAACCAAATCTGGACCTAAAACCAGCTTCTCACCGGCCTCAAGCCAACAAGAAGGAGATGGGCATGGCCTTCCATAGAGTGCCTCGAAAGGTGCCATACCAATACTAGATTGGAAGCTATTATTATAGGAAAATTCAACAAGTGAAATATGTTCTTCCCAACTTCCACCAAAATCAAGAACACATGCACGAAGAAGATCTTCCAGAGTTTGGTTCATACGCTCGGTTTGTCCATCGGACTGAGGATGATAAGCGGTGCAAAAATTAAGCTTCGTTCCTAAAGCTTTTGGAAGACTCTTCCAAAATCCACTAGTAAACAATGGATCGCGATCACTAACAATAGAAGTAGGAACTCCACGCAATTTAACAATTTCTTTAATAAAAAGTTACGGTCCGATGGACCGAATGGGAATAAAATGGGTGGATTTAGTAAGCCTATCAACTATAACCCATAAGCTATCATGACCCGAACGAGAACGGGGAAGGCCGTCAATAAAATCCATGGAAATTTGATCCCACTTCCAAATTGGAATTTCTAAAGATTGCAATAACACATCGGGCCTTTGATGTTCGGCCTTAACGAGTTGGCAAGTCATGCAATGCTTAACGAAGTTAGCAATATCAGATTTCATTCCCTCCCAGTAATAAAGCCGCTTCATATCCGCGTACATTTTACTACTACCGGGATGAATGGTAAATTTAGAACGATGTGAATCTTCTAAAATATCTTTACGAAGATCACTAATATTTGGCACGATAAGTCTACCAAATTTCCAAATGCCGCCACGAGAATCGATATTAAAGTCTTTCAAACCTTCAATATCAATTTTATCCTTAATATTTTGGCCAAGAAGAGCCAATTCAGGATCTAGCCCTTGAGCTTCAAGAATGCGGTCTAAAAGAGAAGGATGAGCCTCAAGGCTACATAAAACAAGAGATGAACATAAATCGGAAACACGGTCTCGAATTTCGCAAGTGGGTAAAATCTCGAGATCGTTCCATTCGGATATCATCATAGAAACAACAAATTGTTGTTTACGGCTAAGAGCATCGGCGACATGATTACCCTTACCGGGAGTATAAAGCATATCAAGATCATATGGTGCAAGAAATTCGAGCCAACGCTGCTGACGCAAATTAAGTTCCTTTTGAGAGAATAAATATTTCAAGGACTTATGATCGGTATAAAGAACAAATTTCTCTCCTAAAAGACAATGACGCCAAATCCGAAGAGCAAAAACAATAGTCGCGAGTTCTAAATCATTTGTGGCATATCTACTCTCGGCAGGCTTCAATTTCCTAGAAGCAAAAACAATAACACGTTCTCTTTGCATAAGAACGGCACCCAAACCAACGCGACTAGCATCGGTATAAACAACGAAACCTTGATTCCCCTCGGGAATAACAAGAATAGGAGCATTAGAAAGAAGTTCCTTTAGTTTCTGAAAAGAAATTTCACATTTGTCCGACCAAATGTATTTAACACCATTCTTCGTTAAGCTAGTGAGAGGCATGGCAATTTTAGAAAAGTCTTTGATAAAACGGCGGTAATAACCCTCCAATCCAAGAAAACTACGAATCTCCGTCACACTCTCCGGCCTCTTCCAATCTTGAATCGCTTCAATCTTTGAAGGATCCATGGAAATTCCGGATTCGGAAATAATATGACCGAGAAACTTCACATGAGATTGCCAAAAGTGGCATTTAGAAAATTTCACCTTTAATTGATTACTCTTAAGAGTTTCCAATACAATCCGAAGATGCTTTTCATGTTCCTCCTCGGTTTTTGAATACACAAGAATATCATCAATAAAGATGAGAACAAATCGGTCGAGGAAGTCTTCGAAAACTCTATTCATAAGGTCAACGAAATAAGCCGGAGCATTCGTTAGACCAAATGGCATAACAAGCCATTCATAAGATCTATAACGAGTATGGAACAATGTCAAAGGATTGCTATCCTTTGCAATACGAAGCTGATGAAATCCAGTAGCTAAGTCTAATTGTGAAAAGACTCTAGCACCACTAAGTTGATCGAATAGATCATCAATCCGAGGTAAAGAATATTTATTTTTGATAGTAAGATCATTAAGCTTGCGGTAGTCAACGCAAAGCCTAAGCGTACCGTCGGATTTCTTCACAAAAATAGTCGTAGCTCCCCAAGGCGAGGAACTAGAGCGAATAAATTGCTTCATCTCCAATTTGGATAATTGTTTATGCATCTCTTCATTTTCTTTATTTGACATACGATAAGGAGGACTTTGGGCACTTGTTCGCATAATGGTCCTTCGAACCACAATTATAGCATTCACAAATGACCAAAGGAAGAAGTCTTTGCCACTGGGGTTGCTTGCTTCCCTTTCTTATTAGGATAAGGGCCTTTGAATTTACTGGGCCTTTTCTTGTTGTTGTTGAAGCTTGTCTTGGGACCCACCACTTCAACATCATTTTCCCTATCCGCCTCTTCAAGACGAAGAGCGATATCAATGAGTTGGTCGAAAGAAACTTCTAACTTTAGAAGTAATGGCTTCTTGAGATTTTTGTTTAAGCCATAGAAAAATCTTTGATTTTTCTTCAATGGGGTGTTGATATATTCAACCCCGTATTTAGAGAGAGATTCAAAAGACGCGACATAGTCAGTCATGGAAGATTCACCTTGAACAAGGTTAATAAAACGGCGAGCCAAAGTCACCTTCTCAACTTCTGGCACGAATTTTAACTCGAAGCGCTCTTGGAATTTTTCCCAAGTGAGATCCGCTTCATTTATTTCAGAAATCAGAAGCTCGTACCAGTCTAATGCTCTTTCTTGGAGCATACTAGAAGCCACCTGAACTCGGTGAAGATCAATGAGGTTCATGCGAGAAAAGATTCGATCGCATGTTCTCAACCAAGCCTGGACTTCAATAATAGTTTCAGAACCTTTAAATGGCTTCCCACCCAGGTTGGTGTAATCATCGCACAAACGTGCAAACCCAGATTTAGGGTGAGTGGTTCCGGATTAGAACCAGCTGCTTGAGCATTCGTGACAAGGTCAAGAAGTTGCTGGGCAGTCATAAAAACTCCATCTTGGGGAGTAGCACTAGATTGACCGGCGTTGGGACGGCCAGGTCTAACCATTTCTCTTCCTTTAGAAAGAAATAAAGAAGAAGAAAAAGGTTATTCACAACAGGAATATCAAGCAAACTTGATAGACAAAACAAGGAATTATAAAGAAAATAGGATGAATCGGTACGAAGACTCGAATTAAATCCTAAGGCACGACTCCTAAGAAGGACTTAGGACGATGATCCTTATTAAATTATTCTACATTGTTCCGAAGTTTGACTCTGATACCATGCTGTGACGCCCAACCTCTATACCCATGCTAGCCAAGGGCACTACAGGGTAATGCCGTCAACTAGCACGGAGAATAAGGATGTTGAGGAGCGACCATCCATGCAATTGCTTTGTGCGAGCACCGCTATGTCGGATAGTATAACATGCATTTGATTTCAAGAGGAAATCCGACACACCGATACAAACTCAAAGCTACTACACAGTGGCTATAATAATCTTCGGAAACAAATATAGAAATAAGCATAACACAAATCAGTCACAGATAATTCATATCACAAAGGCGGAAGAAGATATGAATATATATAACTAACACATGAAAGTGTATATCAGGGTAGTGGTCAAAAAAATCCATAATAATACAAAAGAATAGCAACACATGCTATACAAAAGAATACAACTATGAGTCCATATCTCAAGTATATACAACAAAATAAACAACTAATCTGAGTAGTTAGCCAAAAGTCAGAGAAGTCAATCCCAAGTGAGAAGTCAAGCAGAAGCACCTGTAACATCTCGGTCTGAACCGAGTATTATTTAATAAGAAAATAATAAACGGATAAATCTAGCTATAAATATCAGATGAAGCGATATAGAATAAGAGATATGACTAAACACAAAATAATCACAATGCCAAACTGTGATAACTAAGTAATTGAAAATCAACAAGAGATTTATCAATATCACAAAAATCTACTCAAAGATCAAAAAAATGTCATACTCCTTATTTCGTTCACCAAATCATAAATATTGACGATTATATCAATATCATTCACAAAAGTCAATGACACACAAATTCACCAATGCACAAATATTGATAAAACTTATCAATGAAAATCACGAAAATTGGTGAAACACAAATTCTAGAAATCATCTCAAGAAATCCAGAAATCACAAAAAGGGGGAAGGCCTATCACAAACGAGAGCATAAAGCTCACCAACACGTGTATCACAAACGAAACGCTAATTCCATGGTTGCTAACCATCACAAATTGAGCCGAAGCTCCACAAACGGCCCGAAGACCATGGGTTGCTACCCCACCAATTTGAGTCGAAACTCCATAAAACGGGGGTTAGTCTCCCTCGCAGACAAAGAGACATCGCACATTGCTAGTCCAAATCACAAAGATGATCGTCATGATCAACAAGAAGTGTCAATTACACTAAGCTAGTAAATATATGAGTTTAGCTTCATGTCCCATAACCACTTGCTTAACTTAAATATTTACGAACAAACTGTAGATCTCCACTAGAAAATTGTCACAAGAGATTCAATCGAACAAGTCCAAGAATTAACCGACGAAGTAAACGCAAGCATTTCATACCACTCGTTTTACTAGGTCGTTTAATTAGATTTCTCATACGAGTGAGGTAAAGGCTTGTATATACTAATAGATTGGAAAGCGGTTTAAGAAACGAGCTTTGTAATAAAATAGTGTTGAAATCAATTTGATGAAAGAATTTTGATATTTACTACTAGTATTGAAACCTTTATATTTTTAAAGTGATAAATCACAAAGAAGATTGTAGGAACAATCATTCACTAAAATTCACATTCGAAGATGTGAATAAAATCCAAAGAAACCGATAAAGAATCCAGTGAAATGGATATTCAAAAATCCCTAAAAAGGAGTCATCAAAGTCATAATAAATGATAACAACAAATAGGATCATTACGAATCGATTTAAGTTGGAATTCTTAAAAAAAAGGCAAGCAGGCAAAACACTACAGTTTCAGACGTCTGAATCTGGAAAAATAAAAATTTCCAGAACGTGATTCAGACGTCTGAACCAAATGTTTCAGACGTCTGAAATAGGCGTTTTTAGCCTAATTTCTTTCTGTTTGAAAAGCCAATTCAGACGTCTGAAATCCCATATTCAGACGTCTGAAACTAGAATTTTGAGGATTTCCTGAACCTCGACCAAAAATGGCCAAACGAATATCGAAAACGATCGAAGGAGCAAATGACGACTAAGGATTTACGCCACGTGACAACCCAGCCTTAACGGCTCTTCGATACGCCTCAAATATCAATGTCCAAATATCCATAATAGGATTTTCATAGATTTTGATTTCAAAACACCAAAAATTGGAATATACACCAAATCAATCCAAACAAAAATCAATTGCACAAGAATAAGTGTTAGGAATTCATACCTAACAATCGAAGATAATTATAGACAAAGATGTGAGATAAAAATCTCACCTTTGAACCCAAACGATTGAAGAAGAAGCTTGAAAGCAAAGGAGAATCAACCACTCTTCAAATCCAACTCAAGAAGCTTGATTCTAAGCTTTAAAGAAGAACATTCCCAAAATTAGGTTTAGAAATTTTTGAAATTGAGAAGAGAATGAGTTGGAGAAGAAGGGTTCTTCAATTAGTTTTGGAGCTAGAGTTTGATTTGCAAAAGAAAACTTGGGCTTGGAGTTTTAATTTCCCATCTCTCCCACCATTGATGCTTTAGAACTGAAAAGAGGAGGAAGTGAGAGTGAATGGGGGGAGTGGTTCAGATTTGAGTATAAGTTAGACATAGGGCTGAACCAAACCCAAACCCGAAGTGAAAAAGTAGCAAAACTTGACTAACTCCAAACATATCGAAGCTTATACTTAAAAAGGTTGCAAACAGCATTTTAAACTCAATGGAAGTGGTCCCGAGTCCTAATTCGACCGTATGCAAAAATTAGCTTTTCGGACTAAATTTCGAGTATTGATAAAATATTTAAATATAAAAATCGATAAATGTGCGGGTTGTTACAGTTCACTTGAGTTGTTTTACATTGTGTAAGTATGTATGTCCTGACTCGAGTGTTTTATGTTTTGTTTTTCGCTCGGGTCAGACTGAGTGATACAGCATTAGAGACTCACCTTCAGAGTCGGTGCTTTGCCTAAAGATCTAGCTATCTATTTCATTTCAGTTATCCAGTTGATTCCATTTTTCTAATTGATTCCAGTGATGTATTCTGAATTGTACTTGATTATCATATTACGACTTCTGTTGTATCTTGTATAACTTTGATGTATTTATATAGTAGCTTCATGAACTATCTCTTTGCTTCCACTGCATTATATTACTCTGTGTATGTGACCCTGTGATTTATTTATTTGCTGTATATTCTAAGATTTTCCAAATTTATTCTACAATTTGGTATTTGGAGCAATTCAAGTCCGGCATGTCCGGATGCGAATGTTTGAAAATATCGGGTCGTTATTGTTGAATGTAGTATTGGATTGCTCCTAGGGATTTTATTTTATATAGGAATATAGAGAGTTATAAATTTTGGGATTTAATTGTGTTAAATTGTCCTTTTAATTGTTTATGAATTCTGGTCGAGACGTTGGTTGCATGGTGTCGATAGGGATTCCCAAACACTTTGACAAGATAGTCAGACATTGTCGAGACGTTGGTTGCATGGTGTCAATAGGGATTCCTAAACTCTTTGACGAGATAGTCAGACATTGTAGTATTGAGTTATATATATTAAGTACTATTAATCATTGTGAATGGGTTATAAATAATATTAAAGTAAGAAATAAAGTATTAAATAAATTGAGTGTTAGAATGAGATAAATGTTTCAGAAAATATATTTACATGTAAAAAAGATATTTTACGGAAAATATGTATACATGTACATACAAATGCGATAAATTTTCAAAGTATTTTGGTTTTAAATAATATTTTGAAAAGAATTATCTTGAGCTATATTGTTATTTGGAAAGAAAATACTAATTGAAGTTTTAATAACAATATTTAGTAAATGATTCGAAATCAAATATTACTATTTGTAAAATTAAAATAGTTGAGGAAAAATATTTTGAAATATAAATTAAGAAGAAAATTTACATACATATATACATATATACATACATATATATCTCTGTGTGTGTGTGTATGTTGTAACGACCGGGATTTTCGACTCACGAAAATTGACATTAATACGTCCACTATATCAACTGTCGAGCAATCGAAGGACGGAAAACCGAACCGTTAGGGTTAAAGAAGAAGAGGTAGAAGAAGAAAGAAAGAAAGAAGAAGAAAACAGAAACAATAACAGAATCTCACATTTCGCAGCGGAACAACATATAATATATCAATGAATAATCGTTAAAACAAAGAATCATATGTGTTATTACAATACATCACATTACATTACATTATCAGAGTTTAAACAAACAGAGGAAAAGAAATACTACATACTAGTTGATATGCCACGCCATCCAGCTTGCCTCCAGATCTCTATAGCAACTCCTGAATTCCAGAATAACCTGATAACCTGACTCTAGGCTGCCCATATGGAAAATGATGGGCACCCAGAGTTTAGGAAGGGAACAATAAACTCCAGGTCAGTCATGGGACTAGTGTGAGAATTTAAAACAGTTATATCTTTAAAACAAACAAAGAAATATTTTAAAATAGATTCGCAATGCTTTTAGAAAATGTAACTACCATAAGGCCTCCCGCACATACACACAATGCAAATGCAGAATCAGAGGAGATTTCTCCTTTTGATAGTCAAACATGCTTGATACGCAGAAAAATTTCTTTGATATTATTACTATAAGTTCAAATTGTAGGAAAACATTTCGAAAGTATAATATAAATCTTAGCCAACATAGACATTCCTAACTATGCCTACTATAACTACCATGTTCAATAGAAGGTTACCGCCACATTCCATGGCAGGTTATACAACTAAAACCGTACAGGGCTCGTATTGTTTCTTTGGATTTCCAACAAATGGTCAGACCAAGGAACTTCCCATTGCCACATGGGTACGCCTTTGGAAGGACGCCCCGAGAACCTAACCGGATCTCTACCAACACAAGGCCGGGTTACCTCTACAAAAGTAGGTAACTACTGACACGAATACGTCATCCCCCAGTTGTAAACAACCTTTATTCGAGGATCCTCATCCAACAACGATCACAAAGTCATATATATTTGCGAAATTCACATTAAGTTAAGTATCTGGGCTCCATACCATGATACTACTTCTATCCAGAAGGAAATGCATGTACTCTAAGGGGCGCTACTCCCTATAACCTTGCTGCATCTTTCCTGTTTTGACCATTACCGGGGTGTGAGGTCCGATGAAGTCTCGTCCACAAAGCTACACTTTTCACAAAAGCTATGCTTTGATCAACAAATGATCAGCAGCACCTCGTATGCCACATTACCAAATTGGGAATGTATCACTAGTAACCATCAACTACATAACCTCTGAGCTCGTACATCTCAGAGAAGGGTGTTAAGCTAAAAGAATAAATTCTCCGCCACCAACAGAAATGTATTTGATAGAAACCAGCTTTACGTCTCAAATCGTAACGTCAGACACACATCCATACAAGTCCTTTCTGAGATCGACTGGAACCGAAGGCACTTCCAAAAGAAGCCCTTGCAATCCGGATATTCGCTAATTACGTCCGAATTTCCCATCACAAAGGGTGATAAAATCTCTATATCGGAGATCAGCCGATGCAGAGACATATGATGGTAATCCTTCGTTTTCGAAAATATCCGGTCTTTGACACCGGTCTTCAAATGCTATCCATTATAATGTATCACTATTCGTAATGGGATTCATGACCCAAAGGTCCTCTCCCGGCTAAACCGAATAACGAGCGCTTATTTTACAAGAAACATATGGATATTGGGGTCTCATTTAAGTCACAGCTTAAAGCCCAAAACTTTTCATTCGAATGGTTAAAATAAATTGCCATTTCCAATCTTTTAAACAGAAAAATTTATTGCAACAACCTTCAATGGTTTAAACAACTTTCCACACTTTAATCTTTTAAGCAAAAAGATTCAATTCACAAAGTTCACCCAATCACAAAGATCTATTTACGGATTTCAAAACAATTTCCATTTTAATTAGATTAACTCGTTAAATCTTCAAATCAAGGTTTAACTTATAGCTTTCAAGATTCGTTTCCAAAGATTCATTTATAGCCTTTCAAAACATTTCAATTTCAAACTTGGAACCTTTCAACACAAATTGGAAGTTCATTACTTATGTGACAGCTTTTATTATTTGAGAGCAAATAGTTTTCGTTTCAGAAAAATCCAATTATACTTGCACGAGTTAAAGCCCTTGAATTAAATTCAAATACCCAAATCAATACATTGAAAATGGTTTGACCCATATATAATTAGTGTAACATCTTTAATCCCAAGTTTCCAAACATAGAATTCAATTTCAAATCATGAATTCAAATTTAAGTCAAATTATTTCATTTCAAAACTTTATCAACTTATTCAAAAATAAATTTTATCTTGAAATTCCATTCCAAAAGCTTTTCGGTTTAAAACCAATCCATTTCCAAAACCATTTGGATTTAAATATTCAATTTTTTTAACTATTTCAAAATCTGTGACTCAATCGATTTCCTCGTGAAATCCATATTTGTGTGTGTATAAGCGTGGTCCAGGGGTTTAAGACAATAGTGTAACAACATTCAATCATCACAGATTAAAACACAGAAATATAGTTGATAAGCGATATAAACTATAACACTTATTGTCCATCCACAAATTAACAGATAATATACAAATGTAAATAAATGAATAAATTATACACAGCTCAATCCACAGAACAAAATATCATAGATTAGAAAGGACAATCGATTCAAGGCGTCTCATATAATACGATCATTCATAAGTAAGGTCAAGCATTCAATAGTCATTTATAAGTAGGATTAATTTAATTACTTAATCCTAACTAATTCAATTGATTTCCAATTAAATTAATTGCTTATGAATTAATTATCCAATCTCAATTAATTAATTACAAATCATTTGATATAAATTAATTAATCAATCACTTTAATTAATTAAATTATTCTTAATTAATCATATTAATTAAGTTAACCTTTAAACAAATTACATAATTAATTAACCCCTTAATTATTATTTTTAAGAAATTAAACCTTTAATTACTTACCATTAAGCAATCATGTCATACCAACAAATCAGTAATTACCAATTAATCTTTATCAATAAATTAATTAAAATATCCAATTTTAATTACAATTAGTAATTAACCCCTTAATTACTTTCTTTTTTAAGAAATTAAACCTTTAATTACTTACCATTAAGCAATCATCTCATACCAACAAATCATTAATTACCAATTAATCTTTATCAATAAATTAATCAAAATATCCAATTTTAATTACAATTAGTAATTAACCCCTTAATTGCTTTCATTAAGTAATTAACAATTTACAATTGATTATCTTAATTAATAAATCAAATTAATTATCAAAATTAATCACATTTATTTAATTACTTAATAATCCTTAGTTAATTATCTTCATTAACTAATAACATTTCCTTAATTATTTTCTTAAGAAATTATCTTAGATTAATTCATTATTAATCATTACTAATTATAAATTAATCTAAATTATGTATTTATAAATTAAATAAATCATTCTTCAATTACCATATTAATTAATCCTTAATTATTTAATAAATTAAGTGTTAACTATAACTTAATAAATCCTTATTTTGAATAAATTCTTCAACTTTTAAATAATATTACCCGAAATCTATTTATTTAAGCTTTTCCCTTATTTTGAAATTTAATTCAATAAAATTAAAAAATAAAACTTTATTATTTTAGAATTCCTTCTTTTAAATTTATCCAATTCTCAGAAATAAATTTTAATATAAAATTTCAACCTGAATTCTTCAAAAATCAAATTTTTATTTATTTACGGTATCTAACGATACCAAAATTATATTTGGCTAAATTTTAGCCTTCAACGATTTCAATCATAAAGATAATCACATAGAGATTATAAAAAAAATCAACATGCAACATTGAAACAAATTCAATTATTTGAGGAATCCAGTTGGATCCCTCCAACCTGTTTCCCTGCATCCACAGATGTTAGCATAATACCAATCCCGTTTCAAGACGGAATATCACGTTGCATGGGCTTATATAAAATATTATCCACTATTATGTGGCGCAATAGGGTGTCATCTGCTATATAATGCGAGAAATTAACTCCAAGTACATATATAATACCAATTCCACTTCAAGGTGGAATATCGCGGTATATGTGTTTAATATAATATCCTCCGCTTAATATGCGGCGTATAGGGTCTATTTCAATACAACAGATAGCAACCATCATTCAATCACACAATCAAATAATTTTAAATTTAACTATTTTAAATTTAAATCGAAATAAATTCGATTGAGTGAGAAGTTCTCACCTTGTTTGAAATACAGTTGCAATGTTTTATTTCGAATAAAATTAAACGCCCGTTTAATTTTACCTAAAATTTACACTAGTTCCGATCAATCCCAATCCAACTCCATTTCGTAGTGCACACGAATACGATTCCAGCGCAAGTCGTTTCGTCAATTTTCGACCTCGTATGAACAAGTTATAGCCTTTTAAACATTATACGAATTTATATAAATAAATTTCACAACTTTTATTTTATTTTATAACCTAGATTCCATCAGGGTCGTTGCTTCTAGGTGATGAAATCGTGGTCGCGCCTTCCATCTTCATCTCCGTTCGTATCTTGCAGGTTTCAAAAGAAACCCAAGCCGCCACCATCCACTTGATTTTCGCAACCACCATAGGACACTTGAAGGCGATCGAACACCACCCTTTCGAAGCTCGTGCTCCAACTCACCTACGGCTTGAACAACATGCAACTCGGCCATCCCTAGGCCTCGTAAAACGTGAACGAACGCACACGTTCAAACCCTTTTTGTCGTCGATTCAATGCATCGTTTTCGATCATCACCATATGGATTTAAAGCTCTCATCGCCCTCTATAATTTGTTAGTCGAAGATTCCTTGAATAGATCGATGGATTGAAAGAAATCAATAGAAGAAAGTTGGCAAATTTCGTCCATTAAAATTGAAAGCGGCGGCTGAAGAATAGGGTTAGGGTTTTGGTGAAAATAATGAATTATGAAGTCCTTTTATAGAAAATTCTCAAAACACTATTCATCCGAAATTTTTCCGAACTCCAAACGAAGCGTGCCGCCTGGCGTTTATAATGTTTTACCCCTATTCCGAACGCAATGGAATATATATCAGGAGCCAATTCGATCGTATTTTGAAGATAGGTTTTCAAATCGACTATTTTAAATTTAAAATTCGCTTAAACCGATTTCTACGCATTTTTGCTTGCCCCGGACAAACGGTAAATCCGATTGACACGAAATTTAAAATCTTACAATAATTTAACATTACGGATCCGATGAAACTAATTTCGTCGAAATTCGAGACTGTTTAAAAAATGCCTATTTTTTACTCGTTAATTAAATATTAAAATATTCAATTTCCATAAACAAACTTTTAATTCAATTTTAAAAGTTCTACAACATCATTGTAACTCCAATATGATTTAATACAACTTTACAATCAATTTTAATCACTATAAACCCAATTCCCAATTATTTATGTAATTTCAAATATTTAATTATCGATTTAATTATCCAATTAAATCTAGATATTCGAAATAAAATTTATTCGACTTACAAATTTTTACTTGTTAATATTTAAAATCAATTAAATATAAAAATTTCAAACGACAGGAATTCTGGGTCATTACATATGTATTTAAAAAAATTAGTGATTTCGAAAATTATGATGAGGCTATAAAAGTGCATTATATATCTATTATTTTTTGATGACCTGTGCAACCACCGAACCTTTGTAATAACAGTGGTTAGTGGCGGAGCTATGTTGACTTTAAGGTCAACATAGCAGCCAATTAACATAGAGATTCACTATCAATAGATGGCAAGGCAACATCATTAAATTACTTATAAATAGTGAATGTTTATTTTAAAATATATGCTGAGAAGAATAATATGTGAGAATTTTTTATTTATTGCGTATATCTTTTTATAATTTAGGTGGATGTCAAATTTTGGAATTTTAAATACAAAATTGATGGGAAAAGGAATTGGAACTTTATATTTGATGATTTAGATTATACTCTTAGGAAAGGTGTAGATTTTGGAAAAAGTTATATGGAAATAAGAACTAAAATTTGAAAATTTAATTTAAAATTTTCTTTCATTAAGGAAATTACGAGGATGCAATTTTCTTAAGGTGGAAGTCTATATCAACCCTGTTGTTAATTACCTAATTAATTAAGTTTAATTATTGTTAATTTATTTTATCAAAGATTTGTGAAATTTAATTATAAATTTAAATCCCGTTTTTGGAAATAATTGATTTGGTTTATTTAAAAAGTGAGTTTCACTTCTTAAAGAGGATTTTAGTTTAAATTTGAATGGTTAATTTGGAAAAATTTGATTAGGAATTTTATTTGGACTTTTTTAGTTTGGAAATTTTTGATAAATCTTATATTTGAGAATATGGATTTATTTAGATTTAAAAGTTGTTAACCTTGGAATTTTTAATTTGATGAAAACAAGAGATTGTCTCTTTTTAAAATATTGAAAAGAAGACAAAAATAATTATTTGGGTTATATTTATTTCTTTCATTTTGAAGTTAAAAGGCGGAAGTACACTTAGAGTTTTTCTGTAAAAATTTCGATGTAAAATCTATGTAGAAAAATAAGGTGGCGTAAAATTTTAATTCATTTAATTAAAATATGGGTTTAGAACTGAGTATATTTCAGCCCACTAGTGCAAATAAGAGAGAATTATCTCTCCTTGGCAAAATCTAAATGAACTATACATTTTTTTTGCATAGTCAGAAAAGCAAAACTAGGTGTGTCAAGTTAGAAAACTCTAATGCTAAGAGAACAAAATCACCAATTTAAATTGGAAATTAATTCCAATAAAATCTACAAAAATTCAGGTAAGCTTCTCAATCAGCTCTACATCCTTTAGCATATTCTATTTTCTGATTTTGATCTCGTTTTTTGATCAATCGCTTGCTAGTTGGTTTCTATTTTGAGTTTTTAGGTAATTTTGTTGAAGCTAAGGGTTACCAAGGCTTAATCTGGGATCTAGCAAGCTATAAGCAGTGCAAAGGTGAGTTAAACCTCACAAGACCTATCTCTATATCAATTCCCATGTTTAGTGGGGTGATTCTATTATTAGTTGCAATTTTTTTATTGAATCAATTTGTTGTTGTTTAAAATCATTTCATGCTGAAAGTACTAATTCTTAAAAGTTAGAAAATTGATATTCTAATTAAAGTTATGATTCCATGTTTGAGTTGTAGTTGATATATTTACACCTGAGAACCCTGGTAATCAATCTAAGATCAAAGAATTATCTCATAGTCTGACCGAAGGGTTTCCCGGAGCTGAAACAGCCCGAGGATTCCCCATTACCACACCTATATGCCCCACCGATGGACCTGTGAGCAATAGCCAAGGGCTGTTTAGCTCTAGGAAATTGCCCGTAATCCGTCCATTCATCGTCCCGTTTGTTGGTGTTTGTTGCTATCCTTAAGATGGATGATCGTAATATGTTATGGAGGCAATTTCAACTCATATTTTCTAGTAGAATAAATTTATAAAAATAGATTTGGGGATGACATAGAAGTCGAAATATATGGATCAATTCATGGCTATAATGTTGTGATGACCTTAGATTTAGTTGTAGTGAATTATTTTTTGTTATATGGAATTTGAATCATTTTGATTCAAAGTTTTGGAATATTATAACCATATATCTATCTACTTTATTTACATAAATAACTTTATAAAAGGGAGTTTAATCTAAGTTTACAAATGTCAAACTTGTTTATAAATTAATCTAGTTGTTTTTATGAATTGTTATATATACAATATTGGTATTATAAACGATTATGGATTTTGGAAATATGGTTTTGGAATTTTTTAATCTTCCTTTTGGGTAGTAGTATATAGGAAGATTTAACCCAATAGACTTTATGATCATCAACCTAAAAGACTGGAGAGATGGTTACTAAGATTGGAGATCTATAATATTTGAAACTTCGGACTATAGTCAGTTGGATCCGGATGGAAAACACTTGAAAAATGGCTAAGTATGGAAATGATACTTCCTCTAAAAGAGGGATCGACATAAAAGGATCAGATTAAACAGGATGCACACAACACAACTCAATGATGATCGCTTCATAGTTCAACAACCACAAGGCAGACTGAAACGAAACTTTGGAAACATGATAACAGTACCCAAGGGAGTCTACCCTACGAATCATATGGCATTTGGAGAGGTTCGGTGGGATCGTCCCCTATCCCTCAATAGGATTCGGCCATCTTCCCTCTTAGGGATTGGCTAAACCTAACTTTGTAGCAAAGATCGATCAATATCTCAACATCTACGCATCCAATTGACATGAAACTTGGAGCACAAGCTTACTACAACATATGGAACACCCCATCGGGATCACATATCAAATGGGATACTTTGGAGGGATCGGCTCCTATCCCTCCAAAGGGATTGGTCGAAATTAGATTACATGTAACATCACTTAACTGAAAATTTTATACCTCACAAACTGTAAGTCGGGGTGGCATGAAATTTATATGGCAAGTAGCTACCATCATGGGGAACCCCTCAAAAGGGTCACACCCCATTTGGACACTAAAATAAGGATCGTAGCTGATCCCTATTGTGGGCCCCAATTGGCCTGAAAATTCTTTTGTGGCCTCATCGTGGCTTGAAGGTTCTTCTATCGAAATTTCAGCCCGATTCATGCACGTATTCACTTATAAATACAACAGGCACGACGTCATAAGAGGAATCTTCCTTTATCTTCTCTTTTTCTTCAACCTAGGCAATACTTTGCTAATTTTATTCTTGGATTTTGGATTATAACCGCAAACAAACTACGATATAATAAAAGAGATTACTTTGGAGTGGATGTAGGCCGGAGTTAGCCGAACCACTATAAATCTTTTCTATTTTTACTTGCTTTCATTTTTAGTTTGTATGTTTTTTATGTTATATTCTCTACATTAGATATTGTCTAAGATCGGTGACTGTATATTGATGCTTTCATACAATTGGGTGTTTGTGGCAAATTTTGCCACCAACATTTTGGTGCTTTCACTAACAAAGCTAGCAACAATGAATTTGGAATATGGATTAAGAGCTTGGAAAATATCTAGATCTTAGATTTGGAGAAATCGTGAAAAATCAGACAAAGAGAGTGCTACCAGAAAGGAGCCACAATGGAGGGAGTTAGGAGGCCTGCTCATAAGCTAGACCTAATCAAGCTTCTTTCTACATCACCAGGGATGAAATTGAAATGATGATGGGTGCTACAACGGAAAGGATGTTGAAAAGACAGAAGTAGATAATGTATAATTTATTCCAACAGATTAGACAAGCTGGAGCACAGAACCAAGGAAATAGAGTAGTAGGAACTAATGACTACATAGATAAAGGAGTTGAATCAGTAGAAATCGCTAGAAATCAAAACCATGAACATAGAGACGAAGCTATTGAACAAAGGACTAAAACAAAGCAGCTGGAGGTATTCCTTGGCCATCTTAGAGGATTGGCCTCGAACCCTCTATAGGGATCGACCCCGATCCCTAAAATCTAAGGGGCATGCCTCGGGTCTAATTGGTCGTGATGTTTGAGGACCTGCAGTTGATCCAATGGAGCTTAATGCAAATCGAAATTTGGATACTCATTCAGAGGAGTACATTTCCAAATTCCATTATGGATTTAGTGTAATGACTCAGAATTTGACTGCTTTAAAATATACTATTTAAAGTGATTTTAAATATAAAAATATATATTTTATGATTTAAATAATATTAGATACGATTTGCAAAGAGAAATATACACAAAAATAGGAATAATTGCTTATATCGACAAAAGTAACAAAATCCTGATTTATGAAAAGTAAGTTTCAATGGTTAAATAAATTATTTTAATTAGTTTATAAGTGTTTATATTTTTAAATAATATTATAAAAAATTATTTTTAAATTTCGTTTACAAAAATAAATTATAACAGCCCAAATTTTTAACAAGTATTTTTCACTCTTATTTATAAAACTTTGGGTTTATTTTAAAAAAAAAATCTCTAAATGTTAAAATGATTAAAACATTGCCCAAATTTTTAAATAAACGATAAGATTTCTGAAATGTTGACTTTGGTTAAGAATTAACTCTAATTGGAAATTTTGTAATTCTAAAATTTTAATCTATTAAACTCTAATCTCTAATTCTTTTAATTTAACTAAATTATTTGTAACAACATTTTTCTTTACTTTTACCCTTTTTAAAATTTTTGGTTATATAGATTTAGTGCAAGTAATTAATATTCTGTAAATAAAATATACTTTTTACGAACACACATTGTTTCTTAGTTTAATAATAAATAAATAGATTTTTGATTGAATAATATATAGAAAGAAATAAACTTCTAAAATTGTATAACATAGGGTAAATGAGCTGTTTAAATTACACGTATGAATGGTACGTATTTAATTGATATTCTTTAAACGTATTTTTCTGGATATAAGTAGCAAATAAATAGAGAAAAGGTAAAAAAAAGTATAAAATTTAAATACGTTATTTTCGTTATACTTTAGGTATAATTTTTGCGTCTGTTATACGCATTCTAAATATATTCACTTTTCTTTTGCTTCAAATTATTTTAAATTTGGTATAAATCTTTGTTTCGGAACCGTTCCAAAATCTTTGCCAAATAAATTCTTGCCGTTTCTTTTATAAATCAAAGGGAAAAAAAATTAATCGTTGCCTATTTTCACCTTAAATCAGCGCAAGATTTTATTTATAGAGCACGTTCAAAAGTTCATTTATCTCTTGCCTCTTTTCTTCCCTTTTGATCAACACAATTTCCTCCATTTAAAACTCAAGCACCACGCGCAATTATTCGCCCCGACCGGTTATAAATTATCTCTTGCAGTTTCCCCCTCTTAAATCACTCAAGATACCCTATGTACATATTCCAATCACGGGTATAATTGTTTTAAATCAATTCTTGCCGTTACTTTGCTAAAATCACTCAACCTATTTAATTATAAAACACGCAACCTTTAATAATGCAGTGAAATCATTCTTTTCCTTTAGCATTCTAAAATTTGAATTCACTTGCCATTTTTTCTGCATTGATTCTTCGCATGCCCAAAAACACGCAACCCACTATATAAATTCATAACCCCTCGTTCACATTTCCATCGCCACCTCATATTTTTCACTGCATTTTAGGTTCCACTTCTCCTTCCTTGCGTGAGCAAGCTACAGCAGGTATGGCCTTTTCCTCCTTTTGTTTCTTTTCCACCTTGTTGTGTTCATTTTTCTCAGCCTATATGCCTAATGAAACCACTGCCTGACATATCAATGCTTGACCGAGATTTGTAGCAGCCGAGCCTTGATTTTTTTATAACTTTTTTCGCCATCTGTGAATAAAAGTTGTACTCTATTTTCAATCTAAAATAATAATATATGGCTAAGCCTACATATTCGATTCTCATTGTTGATGAACACTTTGTATCTTTCCTTTCAAGGAATTCGGAAAACAAGATGAAAATTTGTATCTTTTCTCTGAAAAAATTTTGACAAACAAATAAGGTCTCGTGCACCAGAGAAAAAAAATACATAAGAAAAGTAATTTACCCAGTCCCTTACCTTGCTGCACATGAGTGCACGACTGTGCACAGGCCGTGCATAGGAGTTGGACCTAAACCGAAAATTTTTGTCACCTTTTGTTTTTTTCCGAAAGGAAAGAAAAAAATGTACGCCTCCTTGGTTTTTTATCATAGACTAATTGCCTAAATGCACCACTGACTTGAGTGCGTGCATGGGATTTCTTAGTATGAATTTGGATTTAGGCCGAGCCTTTGGGTTGATGATCGAGTCGGGAAATTTGAAGGGTAGAGCCATTACGTAAAAAAAAGTTCTTTTCTTGTTCCAAATTTTCTATGTTCGTGATTTAATTCGAATGCTTAATTTATTTTTTTATTTATCTTGTTTCAAGATTGGAATCAGTTTGTCTCATCTTTCAATATTTGATCGTGCTTTTTGTACGCTGTTCTGGTAGTTATTATATTTTGAGTCAAAATCTTCAGCTTCATAAAGGTGAGTATTTTCACCTAGACAAACGTACTTTTATATCTGTAAATAAATAACAAGTGTAATTGTAGAATGATTTCTTTTCATTTTATTTGACTGTGATATAAATTGATGATGTTAAAAATTAAACCTACACATCATCAGTTATATTATATACTGCTTTATGTATGCTATTGCACTATTTATTTATTTACTGATTATCATACTGCCAGTTCCCTCTAGGATAGAATAGATCAGGCTGAAATGATAGGCCTAAACAATATTTATTTGTTTATTTATTTATTTATTTATTTTTTAACTTGGGATTGCGGTTTGAAATGATAGAACCCGGTTTTCTTTGTAAATTACGGATTGAAATGATATATTTTCCGTATCACTTGACCTAGGATAGAAAATATTATACAGACCCGTGGTTATGTATGTATGTATGTATATATGTATGTATGTATGTGTATTTTTTTGAAATTTTAAATGATTCTTTATTAAAAATTGGATCAAAAATGATGTTTATATGTGCAGTGATATTATACTAGTTGAATACATAAATAATGTTAGAAATTTAAAGTATAAGTTTATCTTGAGGATTTGGATTTGTAAAACAAATGGAATTTAAGTTAAGAAATAAAATATGAATTTTGGTATAACTTGAATATAAAGCAAATTACTAATTAAGTTTTCTAGGAAATAAATAGTTAAATTAGTGAAATATGGAAGTTAAAATTTAACTTGATTTAGAAGGGAGGTTGGTTCTGAAATAAAGGTAAGATAAGAAATTAATTGGAAATTTGTTTATTTTTGGATATGGGAATTTAACTTAATTGTAAGTAAAATTCATAGAAATTTATACTTAATTTTAATAAGTAAATATAAAGGAGTAGATATATATTTGAAAAATTCACTTTATGAAAATCATAAATTATTGAGTAAATTTAAATGATTATTTAAAATTATGATTTTATAAGTCAAATTTGTTTAAGTAAAGGCTTATATTTTGTTAAAAATTATATTTAATCTACTCAATCTGTTGTAAAGGATATTTCCGCACTTTGCCGGTGCTGAGATTTGATACAAATGAACTAAGGCTAAACCTTTGGGATTTATACGGGATTTTGAATTATACTTCACGTTTAAATATTTTCAAATATATTATTTTATTGAAATATAAACTATTTTGGATCTTATAACCACGGTAATAATAACGTTGGTTGTTAAAGAGACCGGGATCAGATATGGGCATACTCTATGTCGATACCGAAAACCACTTTAACAACCGTGTACACGGTGGAGATTCCAAAATGAAGTAGGATGGTGGTGACGTTTCCTTTGAGGTAAATACGTGGACCCGACTCCCGTGAGTTGGCATAAGGTGGCTAAAACAGGAGCGATCGACGGACTAATGAGGTAACACCTTTGATCGGACGCACTTCTTCGTATGCCATTCTATTACTTTGTGATTGTTTGGTGCGCACCTTTGATTTGGGAGTGTTTTTCGAGGTGGGAGGTAGTAGCAGCTACGTGTTTCCACCGGTCTGGAAGCGTAATTGGTATATCTACCCTGGCATTACCTAGTTGTGCCGTGTCACCTACCCTAGCGAGCCCCATACGAGTTTGATTTGTGTCATACCTATGGAGTATCCTCTGGTAGCCTCCCGATCAGGAGGTATTATGGTACTGTATAGACTATTGGCACTATTACGTGTTAAGGGGAATATTGGGTCACTCCTTAACGCTATTTTAAGGTAAGTTTATTTTAGTAATAGACACTATTATAATAGCGAAGTATTACTACATAGTAAATAGTTTAACGGATCCTTAGAGGATGGGCGGTCCCAAGCATCCTTTAAGTTACTTGTACTTTATTACAGTTCACTTGAATTAGCTTACACTGTATAAGTATGTATGTCCTGACTCGAGTGTTTATGTTTTATTTTACGCTCGGGTCGGCCTGAGTTTCAGTCCAGTCTTCATCCACGGAGCTAGGACTTCTGTGGATCACCCTTTAAGCTGCTGTTAAAATTTCCTTTCAGTTCTTTATCTTAAATTTATGTAATCAAGATAATTTAATATTGAGAGTTTCTGTGGAGATTTCAAACTATATTTGGTTTAAGACTATGTACTTTATGCTTGTTTTGAGACTATTTATAGTGGCTTCATGAACCACTAAGTAACTTTTAAATTCCGCTGCGAGTATTATGATTTCTATGTCTGTGATTCTGTGATTTGATTTCATTTTCTCCAAATTTATTTACAATCTATTGTTTTGAACTTTGAAAAGTTTTAAATTTATTATCGAATTTGAATGGTACAAAATAATCGGTCGTTACATAAATAGTTTAACTAAAACGTCAAAATATAACCGTAGAACATTTTGTCGAAAATCAACGCTTTGTCGATTTAAAATTATCGCAACATTGTTGCAACTTTACTTTCATATATATGAAAATAGTATAAGTATTAACTAATTCACTAATCAAGTTTACTTTTACTAAACATATTTAGAAAATTCTAGAATGTAATTAACAAAAAGTAAGCATAAAAAGACAAAAAGTGTTATAAAAGTCAAAAAGTAAACATTAAATCAAACGAACATAATTATTATCTTCTTTACTTAATGCTTAAGTGAAAATGATATAAATTAGTGATTTGAAATGTGATGTTAAGTGTCGAAAAGGTAAGTATACTTTAAGTTAAAGTAAGGGTATTTTTGTCAACACATAATAATATTTTATTCCAAACTTTTCCTACAAATACCTACCACTTCTTTCATAAACTACACGCACTTTCCATTCTTCCTCTCCTTACTTTTCTAAACTTTCTTCTTCTTATTCCTTAGAGCATTAATGGATTCCTTTTAGCTTGAAATAATTTAAAGTAATAATGAAATCCTGTCGGGAATCGGAAGTTAATAGTCCATTTAAGTTCAAAATAAAGTTAGCGAAACTATAGCAGATTTAAAGAAGTTTCGAAAAAATAGTAGCGAAGCTATAGTCCAAATCCACAGTGATAAAGTTAGTAAAATTGGTAGGAAGTGTGCTTTAGATCAAGAGTTTCTTTCCTTAAAGTTTGATGGAGCGGAATCTAAAGTGAGTTATTCCTCCTTTAAGTTTATTAAAACCATTGCTAAGTTGAAAGAACTTTAAATGCTAAGTGTTGTTTGAAAACCCTTGTTGAATGCTTTTTTACTTTGTTTGCTAAAACAATAGTTTTGTTTCGCTTGTTTAAGTATTTGTATGGTTAATTAAGTATTTTAAAATTTAGAAGTTAATTACTTAATGGGGTATGGAAATGAAGAGTACACATGTTTTGTCTGTGAGATCCAAGGAGACTTGGGCGAGGGATGTCAAAGGGAAAGCCTAGATGCTCTAAAATAAATATCAAACTATTTTAACCCAATATAAAATAAAATGTCATAAATATTTGGTAGAATGAAGCATTGATTACCATTTGTTGATGTTTTTATTTCATCGATTGATTGTTTGAATTAGGCTTGGCCAATTTATGAGCAATATTATTATTTGTTTATTGTTGACTTTTGCTCGACCAGTTTATGAGCAATTATAATCCAAATGCATGGGCTAGATAGAAAAAAGTTGTAGGCTAACACCTTGCGATTTATTTCACGATTTGACTAAAAGGTGTTTAGCGAAAATGTTGGTTCATTTAATTATTATAATTGGTTATAATATGTAACGATCCAGAATTTTTAACTATTTAATTTGAGAATATTTAATTAATTTTAAATATTTGAATGATGGTTTGGATTGAATTTTCAATATAACTTTGAATTTGGCGATTAAATTTTAGAATTTAATCTATTGAAAGTTGAATAAAAATTTGAATCTTCAATTTTAATCCGATTAAAAATATTTCAAAGGCTTGTGAATTTCATATTGATAATATTGAAGATTTTAGAAGCTTCAGAATCGAATTTGAAACTGCTTTGTTCAGTTTTGAAAATTTAATCGTTCGAATCGATATTTAAAATAACCGTCCGAGGCACAGTCTCGGAATTCGACGAAACCAGTTCCATTGGGTCCGTAATATTGAATTATTACCGGATTTCAAATTTCGTATTTTTCTGAGTTTATGTGTGAGCATATGACATGTAAACGCGTTGAACGTTTATATCGAAAAATTCAAATTTAAAATTTTATTTATATACCCTAATCTACTTCACCATACTTTCTTTCACCATCACAACTGTTCCCTATCTTTTCCACACTATTGCAAGTTGAGGCTGGCACGCTTCTAATCGTGTTCCCCCTTCCTCATTAAATACGTACCCTTTCCTAACAATTCAAAACCGAATTCAGTTCATGAAAAAAAAGAAAAAAAAAAGAAGAAGAAAAAAGGGGGAAATGGCCGCGTGCGCGCGACTCGGCGGCGGCTCGCGTAGGGGTGGTGGCTAATGGGATGAAGGCCGATGGCGATAGGGGTCACGACGTCGTGACGTAATGCTCGCGTGTCGATTTGAAATCGATCAAATCTAGGGCTGTTGTCGTGGGGGGGGGGGGTGCGCGATTCGATGGTAGGGAGCTCACGATTGGTGATGGCAACGGCGACGCTCGCAAGCGCAAGGTGTGGAGTCGCGATTTCCAGTGGCGATTCGTGGAGATGGCGGCATCGGCTCGCGTGAGGTCAGGGGCTTGATTTGTACAGTGAGGTATTTTTTTTTTCTTTTTATTATATATTCGATTTCTGAATTAATATATGTATATACAGGAAGGAAAAAAAATATACAGTAAAGGAGAAAAAATAATAATTAGCAGTAAGTTATAAATGCTGTTATATATATATATATATATATATATATTTGCAGGTTTTAATATTTGCAGAAAGACAAATGTTATAATATGTATGTCGTTTTAAAATAAAAATCGAATAATACAAGTAATTTGTTTAAAATTTAAAAGCATTAGTTTGAAATTAAAATGTATGGTTAAATAAATTTAATTTAAAAAGAAATTTAAATTTTTAGTTAATCAAATTTATTAAAATAAAAAGGAAATTTAGTTCAATTAAGAATTTCTAAGTTAAAATTATTTTCAAAGGAAAAATTAGTTTTAATAAATTTGTTTAAACAAGAAACTGGTTTAAATAAAACAATTGATTAATTAAAGAAATCAAGAACGAAAATTTAATAGTTCGATTTAATTCGAATATTAATAAAATCATTGGCTAATTTAAATTTAACTAATAGGAATTTAATTTATTTAATGAAATGATTTATTTAAGAGGAATTAAGATTGAAATTTAGTTTTTAACAAATTTATTTAAAAGAAAATCGATTTAAAGATATTAATTTAAGGTAAAAGGATTAGTAGAAATAAATTTTAAAGGAAATTTAATTTTTAAACTTTTAGTTAAATAAATTTGCTAAAGAAAATTTGTTTGAAGTTGAATCATTAGACAATTAAAATTATTAAACGGAAAAGGTTAAAAAGAGATTTAGTTTTAAAATTTGTAACCTTTTGTTAAACGAATTTAATTAAAGAAAATCAGTTTGAATTTTTAATTTTTAGTTTAAAATAAAAATCATTAACTTAAGATTGAGATAATTAGTTCGAATATTCTATTTAAAAGGAAAAATTTATTTATAACAAAATTAATAGTTAAAAACCAAAATCTATTAGTTGATTTAATTTATGAAAAGGAAATTTAATTTAAATAGGAAATTTCTAGTTAGAATTATTTTAAAAAGGGATAATTTGTTAACTTAATTTATTTAAGTAAGTTAGTTGAAATTAAATTTGGAGTAGACAAATTGTTAAGAGTAACATATTTGAAATTGAAAGTAAGTTTGGTTAATTAAATTAATTTTTTAGTTAAAATAAATCATTAAACAAGAAACTGGTTTAAACAAAACTACGAGTTAATTTAACTATTAAAAATGAAATCACCAATGAATCGAAATTATCAATTGAAAATTTATTATTCGATCTGTTCGAATATTAATTGAATTGTATAAAATATTTATACTAGGTATAAATGAAGAAATCAAGTTGAATGGGAAAGTGGATTGCTAATAAAAGCAAAGGTGAGAACTTCTCACTCAAAAGGAATTTTATTGTTTATTTAAATTTTAATAGTTAAATTTAAAATTGATTGACTGTGTTGATTGAATGTTTGAATGATGATTGTTATATATATATTGGATGTGAATAGACCCTATACGCCGTTAGTAAGCGGAGGTTATTTATTACACACATATACCGCGATATTCCACCTCGAAGTGGAATTGGTATTATATTATATATATAGCAATATATATATATTGGCATATGTATATATTGCAGTTGATTGATTTCCCGCATTTTCTTTTAGCGGATGAGACCCTATTGCGCCGTTAGTAAGCGGATATATTTTTATAAAATCCCATATACCGCGATATTCCGTCTCGAAACGGAATGGTATTGTGCTAATGTCTGTGGATGCAGGGAAACAGGTTGGAGGGATCCAACTGGATTCCTCACAAATATTTGTTTGATTTCATATATAGTGATATTTGATTGTTTATCATGGATGATATATGATATTGAAAATCGTGATTGACTATTGATGTGTTACATCATCGGATCCAATTTTTGAAGTTTAAAAATAACGATTTTTATTTTAAGAGATTTCTAAAGTAATTTTGAAGATATACGCTTTATAAATATTTTTAGAATTGATTCATTCTAAATAAATAAACGTTAAAATTTTAATGTTATAAAAATTATATTTTTGAGAAATATAGTTAAAAGTTGATTTTTGAAAATATGAGATTAACGATTTTATAAAAATTGGGATTTTTGAATAAATTATAAAAAGGTTTAAAAATAGGATTTATGAAATTGGATTATTTCTAAATCAAAAGATGGATTTATAAAAGAGTAAAAGGCATTTTAAAAATAGTAAAATAAATTGATTTATATTAAAGGATTTACAAATGGATATTTGTAAATTAAAATATTGGAATTATAAAACGAAGTTTTTATAAGAGTTAGGATGAATTGTGAATGAATTTCACAAATGAATGAATTTATAGAATTATGAACGGTGAAGTTATAATTGGAATTTTATAAACAGTAGGTTTATAAAATTTGTGAAGTTATTTAAAAGAATAAGATTTTGGATAGATAGATGAATCTTATAAGTTATAAGATTTATAGAAATTGTGAAGATTAAAGGAATGATTTATTTTTTAAACAAATAAATTATAAGTATTTAACTTATAATATGAATTTTTAGTATATCATTGTGATATGAATTGAGATAAGTTAATAAAGGAAATTTATAAAAGGAAGTTGTTATAAAAGAAATAGAAATAGAATTTATAAACATTGTTTTATAAATCAGCAACGACTTATTTTGATAAGTGAATTGTTGAAATTTTTAATGGAGTTATATTCATGTTTTAGACAATGAATAATTCCTTAAAATAAAATGAATAGAAGTGATGAAATTTATTAACAAGGTATATTCACGTTTTTAAATAGTGAATAATATGTTAAAGAAATTATTTAGAATGTGATGTTTTAAATAAGATTAAACCGATCTAACGATGTTTTAAAATATGTTGAGATTCGAAACCATAGATTTCAACGTTTATTGTTGAAATAGATGTTTTCGAGAAATAAAAGGAAATGGTAGACTATAACACTGTTGTTATAGTAAATAATTTCCGAAAGGAAATGTTTTGTATAGTATTGGGATTTATATATATCTATTTTAATTTCGAATCCCTATACTAGTGATTTTGGGTTGTCGTAACGATGTTTTACGTAACATTCGTTTTGGACCAAATAAATATGATTAAGTGAATGATTTCCTTAAAGAATGAAATATATACTTAATTTCGATTAGAGGATATGGAATATTTTCCAAGGTTGAAAATAAATAAAATTTGTGGATTACTTATAAAATAAATAAGTATGGAAATTGTTTTTCCAATGAGAAATGGAAAGTTTAGAGAATTTATCTTTTTGAAGATAAATTGAAATGAATATTTGAAATCGTATATTCATAAATATTTTGGGAATATAAATTCAATATGGAATTTATAAAGGAAATTTGGAAAATAGGTTTAAAAAAATAAATATTGATTTATTTTTGAGATATGGAAAGTTATATCTTCTAAAGATATTTTTGGAATTAAATAATTTGGAAAATTATTTGGAATCTGGTGATGTTGGCATATCCATTGATAGTTCAATAACCGACTATCGATATATACCTTTGAATAGGTATTTGTTGTGAATTTGGTTGAAATTGAATGCCACACTTGTTTTTTTAAAATAAGCGCTCACTATTCGGGTTAACCGGGAAAGGACCATGGGGTCGTATAACCCATTCCGAATATGTGATACGTCGTATGAATTGCATTCGAAGACGGTGTTGAAGACCGGATATTTTCGAAAACGAGAGGGTTTCTTGTCGAATGTCTTTGCATCGACTGGTCCCCGGTATAGGGACTCCATATGTGATGGGAAGTCCGAACGTGATTAGTGAATATCCGGATTGCAAGGACTTCTTTGTAAGTGCCTTCGGTTCTGTTCGAGCCCGGAACAGACTTGTATGGATTGTGTGTCTGACATTACAAGTTGAGATATAAAGCCGATTTCTTTCAAATATATTTCTGTGGTGGCGGAGAATTTATTCTTTTAGCTTAACACCCTTCTCTGAGACGTACGAGCTCAGAGGTTATATAGTTGAAGTTATCAGCGATATATTCCCAGTTTGGTAATGTGACATGCTGAGTGATGCTGAAATGATCATTGTGTTGATTATTGTGATAGGATCATTTATTTGATCGTCTATCTTAGTGATCATTGTGTTGATCATTTGTTGACCCAAAGCATGGCTTTTGTATAAAGTATGTTTTTGTGGACGTGAATTCGTCGAGCCTCACACCCCGTGAATAGTCAAAACAGGAAAGAAGCAGCAAGGTTATGAGGGGTAGCACCCTTTAGGATGTGTCCATTTCCTTCTGGAAAAGGGTGGTATCATGGTATGGAGCCCAGATACTTACTCATGTTGAAAACACTTTATGATTGTGTGAATTGATTACGAGCGCTCGGTTGATAAAGGTCCCAAAGGACCGGGGGATGGCATATTCGGTCAGTTGTTACTCAGTTAGGAGTAACCCGGCCTTGTGTTGGTAGAGATCCGGTTTGGTTCTCGGGGATGTCCATCCAGAGGCATTCTCATGTGGCAATGGGAAGTTCCTTGGCCTGACCATTCGTTGGAAATCCAAAGAAACAATACGATCTTGTACGGTTTTAGTTGTAGAACCTGCCATCTAATATGGTAGCTATTAGTAAGCATAATATAATGGTACCTATGCTGGCTAAGATTTATATCTTTATTTTCGAAATAAATTTTCTACACTATGCACTAATAATAATATCAAAATTGATTTGATTTTTGCGTAGAAGCATCTTTGACTAACATAAGAAGAAATCTCCTCCAAGTCTGCGTTTGCATTGTGTGTGTGGTGGGAGGTCTTATGGTAGTTACATTTTCAAAAGCATTGCGAATTGAATTTAAAAATATTCCTCTATTTTTGATTTTAAAGTTAAATAAACTGTTTTAAGTTCTCGCACCAGTCACATGACTGACTCGGAGTTTATTGTTTTCCTTCCTAAACTCTGGGTGCCCACCAATTTTCCACACGGGCAGTCAAGAGTTAGGCTTATCAGGATATTCTGGAATTCAGGAGTTGCTGGAGGCAAGCTGGATGGCATGACGTATTACTAATATATATAGTATTTCTTTTCCGCTGTTTAAAATAGTTTGTTGTTGTTATACACTCTGATGTAATGTAATATAATGTAATGTAATATAATGTGATGTAATAACTGATATAGTTCTTTATTTAAAGATTATTCATTTATCTATTACATGTTGTTCCGCTGCGAATTGTGAGATTCTGATGTGTTCTATTGTTTATTTCTGTTCTGTTTTCTTTCTCTCCTCTTCTACCTCTTTCTTTTCTTAAATTCTTCTTTCTTAAAAACCCCCTCAGTGTTCGGTTTTTCGGCAACGAAAAATCGTGTCCTGACAATGTGGTATCAGAGCTGTTGGTTAAGCGACAACCATGGTTCTGATGGGTATTACTCGTTAGAGATAGAGTCAGCAGTACTCTAGAATGAGTTTGAGTGTAATAATAGATATGAGAGCGTACTTGTTAGTAAATATAAAATTGTTTTTGAATCGAGTAAATAAGATAATTTTGCCCAAAACTATTTTTGGTATAGAAAGAAATGATTTTCTATGAATTATTATAGTATATGGTTGCATGATTGTTGGAAGTGATAATATTGAATTATTATCATTAGTATATGGAATTAAATAAAATGGATTGATTCAAATAAATTAACTTGATAATTTATTTATTTATGAAATAATTTCAAATGGAATGAATATGAAGATGGTATATGAATTTGTAGTAAGCAATAAAAATTGAACTGAGCAACTAACTAAATTCGAGATGAATTGAATATTGAAATGAATTAGTGAATAAAACTAATTTAAGGTAGTAATATGAATTACTAAATGAAAGTTAATCGTTAGAATTCAATATTTAGAATTGAGAATTGAATTCGAATGAAATTTAAATTGTGAATAAAATAGAAATTGTGAATTTAATTCAAATGAAATTGAAATGAAAAATTGAATGAGAATGAATGTATAACTTCAATAATGAAGCAAAAATGTATAAGAAACATATGTTGAAAATTTTGTAATAGAATTGGCAAAATGGTTTGAATCTTGGAATTGGATGCTACTATTAGCAGGTTATACAGGTATATAAAGGAATGGAAATTTTGATTTCAAAGATAAAAATTGAATTGCTCGACAAAAAGGTACGTATTTCAATTTTAATATGAGATTTGATGACTTTCTTCTCTAGCCACTTGGCTTTTCTCTTTTCTTTTTGATTCTGAGGGGCCGTGGTGCCATTTTGTAGTCGTACCGATCGAGCCGCGCAAAGGAAACGCTGGCGAAATTTTTCGAAAATTTAGGGCGTTAGAAAATTTTTGAGAAAAATTTGAAAGTTTGAAATTTGAATTTAAATTTGAATTTTGAAGTAAACAATATTGTTTGAAACCTATAATTGGAGTTCGAAAGCTAGTTGAAATGATAGTGAATCTCTAGTAAAAAGATTTAGGTTGGTAAGTTGATAAAACTATTTGGATTGTGAAAAATAATGGACGGGATAAGGGCATTCTTCTTAACTTGTAATTTCGGGACGAAATTCTTTTAAGGGGGAAAGATTGTAACGATCCAGAATTTTTAACTATTTAATTTGAGAATATTTAATTAATTTTAAATATTTGAATGATGGTTTGGATTGAATTTTCAATATAACTTTGAATTTGGCGATTAAATTTTAGAATTTAATCTATTGAAAGTTGAATAAAAATTTGAATCTTCAATTTTAATCCGATTAAAAATATTTCAAAGGCTTGTAAATTTCATATTGATAATATTGAAGATTTTAGAAGCTTCAGAATCGAATTTGAAACTGCTTTGTTCAGTTTTGAAAATTTAATCGTTCGAATCGATATTTAAAATAGCCGTCCGAGCCACAGTCTCGGAATTCGACGAAACCAGTTCCATTGGGTCCGTAATATTGAATTATTACCGGATTTCAAATTTCGTATTTTTCTGAGTTTATGTGTGAGCATATGACATGTAAACGCGTTGAACGTTTATATCGAAAAATTCAAATTTAAAATTTTATTTATATACCCTAATCTACTTCACCATACTTTCTTTCACCATCACAACTGTTCCCTATCTTTTCCACACTATTGCAAGTTGAGGCTGGCACGCTTCTAATCGTGTTCCCCCTTCCTCATTAAATACGTACCCTTTCCTAACAATTCAAAACCGAATTCAGTTCATGAAAAAAAAGAAAAAAAAAAGAAGAAGAAAAAAGGGGGAAATGGCCGCGTGCGCGCGAATCGGCGGCGGCTCGCGTAGGGGTGGTGGCTAATGGGATGAAGGCCGATGGCGATAGGGGTCACGACGTCGTGACGTAATGCTCGCGTGTCGATTTGAAATCGATCAAATCTAGGGCTGTTGTCGTGGGGGGGGGGTGCGCGATTCGATGGTAGGGAGCTCACGATTGGTGATGGCAACGGCGACGCTCGCAAGCGCAAGGTGTGGAGTCGCGATTTCCAGTGGCGATTCGTGGAGATGGCGGCATCGGCTCGCGTGAGGTCAGGGGCTTGATTTGTACAGTGAGGTATTTTTTTTTCTTTTTATTATATATTCGATTTCTGAATTAATATATGTATATACAGGAAGGAAAAAAAAATATACAGTAAAGGAGAAAAAATAATAATTAGCTGTAAGTTATAAATGCTGTTTTATATATATATATATATATATATATATATATATATATATATATATATGCAGGTTTTAATATTTGCAGAAAGACAAATGTTATAATATGTATGTCGTTTTAAAATAAAAATCGAATAATACAAGTAATTTGTTTAAAATTTAAAAGCATTAGTTTGAAATTAAAATGTATGGTTAAATAAATTTAATTTAAAAAGAAATTTAAATTTTTAGTTAATCAAATTTATTAAAATAAAAAGGAAATTTAGTTCAATTAAGAATTTCTAAGTTAAAATTATTTTCAAAGGAAAAATTAGTTTTAATAAATTTGTTTAAACAAGAAACTGGTTTAAATAAAACAATTGATTAATTAAAGAAATCAAGAACGAAAATTTAATAGTTCGATTTAATTCGAATATTAATAAAATCATTGGCTAATTTAAATTTAACTAATAGGAATTTAATTTATTTAATGAAATGAATTATTTAAGAGGAATTAAGATTGAAATTTAGTTTTTAACAAATTTATTTAAAAGAAAATCGATTTAAAGATATTAATTTAAGGTAAAAGGATTAGTAGAAATAAATTTTAAAGGAAATTTAATTTTTAAACTTTTAGTTAAATAAATTTGCTAAAGAAAATTTGTTTGAAGTTGAATCATTAGACAATTAAAATTATTAAACGGAAAAGGTTAAAAAGAGATTTAGTTTTAAAATTTGTAACCTTTTGTTAAACGAATTTAATTAAAGAAAATCAGTTTGAATTTTTAATTTTTAGTTTAAAATAAAAATCATTAACTTAAGATTGAGATAATTAGTTCGAATATTCTATTTAAAAGGAAAAATTTATTTATAACAAAATTAATAGTTAAAAACCAAAATCTATTAGTTGATTTAATTTATGAAAAGGAAATTTAATTTAAATAGGAAATTTCTAGTTAGAATTATTTTAAAAAGGGATAATTTGTTAACTTAATTTATTTAAGTAAGTTAGTTGAAATTAAATTTGGAGTAGACAAATTGTTAAGAGTAACATATTTGAAATTGAAAGTAAGTTTGGTTAATTAAATTAATTTTTTAGTTAAAATAAATCATTAAACAAGAAACTGGTTTAAACAAAACTACGAGTTAATTTAACTATTAAAAATGAAATCACCAATGAATCGAAATTATCAATTGAAAATTCATTATTCGATCTGTTCGAATATTAATTGAATTGTATAAAATATTTATACTAGGTATAAATGAAGAAATCAAGTTGAATGGGAAAGTGGATTGCTAATAAAAGCAAAGGTGAGAACTTCTCACTCAAAAGGAATTTTATTGTTTATTTAAATTTTAATAGTTAAATTTAAAATTGATTGACTGTGTTGATTGAATGTTTGAATGATGATTGTTATATATATATTGGATGTGAATAGACCCTATACGCCGTTAGTAAGCGGAGGTTATTTATTACACACATATACCGCGATATTCCACCTCGAAGTGGAATTGGTATTATATTATATATATAGCAATATATATATATTGGCATATGTATATATTGCAGTTGATTGATTTCCCGCATTTTCTTTTAGCGGATGAGACCCTATTGCGCCGTTAGTAAGCGGATATATTTTTATAAAATCCCATATACCGCGATATTCCGTCTCGAAACGGAATGGTATTGTGCTAATGTCTGTGGATGCAGGGAAACAGGTTGGAGGGATCCAACTGGATTCCTCACAAATATTTGTTTGATTTCATATATAGTGATATTTGATTGTTTATCATGGATGATATATGATATTGAAAATCGTGATTGACTATTGATGTGTTACATCATCGGATCCAATTTTTGAAGTTTAAAAATAACGATTTTTATTTCTAAAGTAATTTTGAAGATATACGCTTTATAAATATTTTTAGAATTGATTCATTCTAAATAAATAAACGTTAAAATTTTAATGTTATAAAAATTATATTTTTGAGAAATATAGTTAAAAGTTGATTTTTGAAAATATGAGATTAACGATTTTATAAAAATTGGGATTTTTGAATAAATTATAAAAAGGTTTAAAAATAGGATTTATGAAATTGGATTATTTCTAAATCAAAAGATGGATTTATAAAAGAGTAAAATGCATTTTAAAAATAGTAAAATAAATTGATTTATATTAAAGGATTTACAAATGGATATTTGTAAATTAAAATATTGGAATTATAAAACGAAGTTTTTATAAGAGTTAGGATGAATTGTGAATGAATTTCACAAATGAATGAATTTATAGAATTATGAACGGTGAAGTTATAATTGGAATTTTATAAACAGTAGGTTTATAAAATTTGTGAAGTTATTTAAAAGAATAAGATTTTGGATAGATAGATGAATCTTATAAGTTATAAGATTTATAGAAATTGTGAAGATTAAAGGAATGATTTATTTTTTAAACAAATAAATTATAAGTATTTAACTTATAATATGAATTTTTAGTATATCATTGTGATATGAATTGAGATAAGTTAATAAAGGAAATTTATAAAAGGAAGTTGTTATAAAAGAAATAGAAATAGAATTTATAAACATTGTTTTATAAATCAGCAACGACTTATTTTGATAAGTGAATTGTTGAAATTTTTAATGGAGTTATATTCATGTTTTAGACAATGAATAATTCCTTAAAATAAAATGAATAGAAGTGATGAAATTTATTAACAAGGTATATTCACGTTTTTAAATAGTGAATAATATGTTAAAGAAATTATTTAGAATGTGATGTTTTAAATAAGATTAAACCGATCTAACGATGTTTTAAAATATGTTGAGATTCGAAACCATAGATTTCAACGTTTATTGTTGAAATAGATGTTTTCGAGAAATAAAAGGAAATGGTAGACTATAACACTGTTGTTATAGTAAATAATTTCCGAAAGGAAATGTTTTGTATAGTATTGGGATTTATATATATCTATTTTAATTTCGAATCCCTATACTAGTGATTTTGGGTTGTCGTAACGATGTTTTACGTAACATTCGTTTTGGCCCAAATAAATATGATTAAGTGAATGATTTCCTTAAAGAATGAAATATATACTTAATTTCGATTAGAGGATATGGAATATTTTCCAAGGTTGAAAATAAATAAAATTTGTGGATTACTTATAAAATAAATAAGTATGGAAATTGTTTTTCCAATGAGAAATGGAAAGTTTAGAGAATTTATCTTTTTGAAGATAAATTGAAATGAATATTTGAAATCGTATATTCATAAATATTTTGGGAATATAAATTCAATATGGAATTTATAAAGGAAATTTGGAAAATAGGTTTAAAAAAATAAATATTGATTTATTTTTGAGATATGGAAAGTTATATCTTCTAAAGATATTTTTGGAATTAAATAATTTGGAAAATTATTTGGAATCTGGTGATGTTGGCATATCCATTGATAGTTCAATAACCGACTATCGATATATACCTTTGAATAGGTATTTGTTGTGAATTTGGTTGAAATTGAATGCCACACTTGTTTTTTTAAAATAAGCGCTCACTATTCGGGTTAACCGGGAAAGGACCATGGGGTCGTATAACCCATTCCGAATATGTGATACGTCGTATGAATTGCATTCGAAGACGGTGTTGAAGACCGGATATTTTCGAAAACGAGAGGGTTTCTTGTCGAATGTCTTTGCATCGACTGGTCCCCGGTATAGGGACTCCATATGTGATGGGAAGTCCGAACGTGATTAGTGAATATCCGGATTGCAAGGACTTCTTTGTAAGTGCCTTCGGTTCTGTTCGAGCCCGGAACAGACTTGTATGGATTGTGTGTCTGACATTACAAGTTGAGATATAAAGCCGATTTCTTTCAAATATATTTCTGTGGTGGCGGAGAATTTATTCTTTTAGCTTAACACCCTTCTCTAAGACGTACGAGCTCAGAGGTTATATAGTTGAAGTTATCAGCGATATATTCCCAGTTTGGTAATGTGACATGCTGAGTGATGCTGAAATGATCATTGTGTTGATTATTGTGATAGGATCATTTATTTGATCGTCTATCTTAGTGATCATTGTGTTGATCATTTGTTGACCCAAAGCATGGCTTTTGTATAAAGTATGTTTTTGTGGACGTGAATTCGTCGAGCCTCACACCCCGTGAATAGTCAAAACAGGAAAGAAGCAGCAAGGTTATGAGGGGTAGCACCCTTTAGGATGTGTCCATTTCCTTCTGGAAAAGGGTGGTATCATGGTATGGAGCCCAGATACTTACTCATGTTGAAAACACTTTATGATTGTGTGAATTGATTACGAGCGCTCGGTTGATAAAGGTCCCAAAGGACCGGGGGATGGCATATTCGGTCAGTTGTTACTCAGTTAGGAGTAACCCGGCCTTGTGTTGGTAGAGATCCGGTTTGGTTCTCGGGGATGTCCATCCAGAGGCATTCTCATGTGGCAATGGGAAGTTCCTTGGCCTGACCATTCGTTGGAAATCCAAAGAAACAATACGATCTTGTACGGTTTTAGTTGTAGAACCTGCCATCTAATATGGTAGCTATTAGTAAGCATAATATAATGGTACCTATGCTGGCTAAGATTTATATCTTTATTTTCGAAATAAATTTTCTACACTATGCACTAATAATAATATCAAAATTGATTTGATTTTTGCGTAGAAGCATCTTTGACTAACATAAGAAGAAATCTCCTCCAAGTCTGCGTTTGCATTGTGTGTGTGGTGGGAGGTCTTATGGTAGTTACATTTTCAAAAGCATTGCGAATTGAATTTAAAAATATTCCTCTATTTTTGATTTTAAAGTTAAATAAACTGTTTTAAGTTCTCGCACCAGTCACATGACTGACTCGGAGTTTATTGTTTTCCTTCCTAAACTCTGGGTGCCCACCAATTTTCCACACGGGCAGTCAAGAGTTAGGCTTATCAGGATATTCTGGAATTCAGGAGTTGCTGGAGGCAAGCTGGATGGCATGACGTATTACTAATATATATAGTATTTCTTTTCCGCTGTTTAAAATAGTTTGTTGTTGTTATACACTCTGATGTAATGTAATATAATGTAATGTAATATAATGTAATGTAATAACTGATATAGTTCTTTATTTAAAGATTATTCATTTATCTATTACATGTTGTTCCGCTGCGAATTGTGAGATTCTGATGTGTTCTATTGTTTATTTCTGTTCTGTTTTCTTTCTCTCCTCTTCTACCTCTTTCTTTTCTTAAATTCTTCTTTCTTAAAAACCCCCTCAGTGTTCGGTTTTTCGGCAACGAAAAATCGTGTCCTGACATAATAATTGAACTTAAATCTAATGAATTGTTTTTGAAGTTGGATTTTTATAGAATAAGTGTTGTGAAATGTTTTCCCTTTAAAAGAGAGAGAAATATTTGGAAATAATATTTTGAATATAAAAAAGTGGTTTATATAAAGAGTGGTTTTATAAAATTATTTATAAAACGAAAAAAATTCAAGGGCTGAACCTGATGGTTTTAAGATGAGTTTTGAAAGGATTTCGAAATGGAAATTATTATAGATTTGAAGTATTTGTAATTATTAGTGTCAATGATTTCGCTACTTCGGGATATAAAGTGATTTGTTATGTTATCAAAAATTCGGCTAACCCGAAATCAAGGAAACGCATGGGCAAAGGAGGTGCAGATGTACTATAGCCTTAGTGTAGTCCGCTCTTGGAATAGAGGGATGCACTAATCTATTATTTATTCGGAAGGATTGACCTAGGGGCCTGGTTAGGGCAAGAAACCTCCCAAGATTTGGTAGCATATAGTTTTGTATGCTTATATATATGTATCGTTTCAAAAAAGTGATTTGTTTTCAGATCCCGAAGTAAAGACTTGTTTGAATATTATATATATATATATATATATATATATATATATATATATATATATATATATATATATATATTTCAGAATTTTGAAATAAGAATTTAGGAATAAAGTCCAAAGAGATAATTTCTGTAAAGTTAATTAGATTTTAAATCTAAAATTAAAGATTAAGTCTAAGTAGGCAGTTTTGGGAATTGAATATTGTTTGTTCATCATAGGCTCTATGAGTCTTATTTGCGGTAGGAGAACTACGTTGGTATTTGAACGGCTAAATGTCTATTGAGTTAGAAAATAGCCAAATTAATTTTGAAATAAAAATTAACTATAAGCGCATGGCATACTATCGTAGTATGTAGTGAGTACGGGTCGATCCGTAGGGAATTGTTGATTTTAAATCTCTATTCAATCAAATTATACTGAAGTTGAGAGTGAACTAAACTAGAAATGTAAGAAAACAAATAAAAATAACCAAAAGAAAAATAGATAAAAATATGAAAGTTAAATGACAAATTAGAGATAATTCCACTCTCTAGATCATATAGTTCAACAAATTATGAAATTATGATCTCGCTCTTTTGGTCATTAGTGGATTTGAATGATGTTCTTATCATAAGTATGACATATTTGTGCTATTAATTAGTCCAAAAACTTTAACACAACCTCTGATCCACTATTCATGTAATGACCCGTAATTTTCGATAATTAAATTAGTTAATTTAATAAATTTTTATGATTTAATGTTGAAAGAAAAAAATTGTGATTAATAATAGAAATATAACTAGAATAAAATGAAATAGTATTAATTTAAGGTAATTAATAACTACTTTAAATGTAATTCCAATTAATTGAGATGAATAAAAGTTATAATTGGATATAGATTATAAATTAATTATAATAATGTGTATTAATTGATAAAGGGATAAAAAGGCCAATTGAAAATTTAAACATTGGTTAATAAATGAAATAATGTGTAATAAATTGAAATTAAATAAAATTAGTGTAATGAGGGTTTGTAACGACCCGTGGATTTCGTTAATTTAATTTGTCATATTAATTAGACTTTGGAATTAAATTTATAAAGAAATATAATTGTTATGATTTGTAATGCAGTAAATGTTAAGAATTAACCTATGGAATATTATATTGATTAAAATAGACTTAATTAAAAAAAGGTTGAATTGAATAAATCCTATTTATTGGAACCTTATTTATTGGTATACAAATTTATATTAAATGAGTTTTTGTAAGAAATTGAAATTTGAATAGAATTCTAATGAATGAAAGTGGTGAAAAGATTATACCCGGATGTAATTGTATATGAGAAATAAAGGAAAGTATTAAATTGATTTATGTAATAAAACATTGTTAACAGTATTTGATTGTAAATTAAGGAAACGTGTTAATGCAAGTTAATATTTAATGGACTTGAATGAGCGTTACAATTTAATTAAAATTCAAATATTATAACTTAGCTATAAATAGAATATAATAAAAACAAATACAATAAATGTTAGAAATGAAATTTTAATGTTCGTTGTTGATAATAAACCTTACTTTAATGATTATTAGTATAGTAACGGAAGTGTAAATGAGAATTAAATAGAAACATAGGTTTATTTTAAGGTAGTAATTGATAAATTGGGAAGAAAGTTCATAGTATGTTAATTGATGAATTAATACGCAATGTATGTAGAGTAATAAGTTGGTTTAAGGATGAAATTACGGAAAATTCATTTATTGGTTTTAAAACCTTAATTAATGCATTTAATTGATAGAAGTACATTTAGGAATATAATATTCATTCAAATTAAGTGGTACATAGGCGTGTATTAATGTCATGAAATTAAAATTTAGCGTATATGAAATTATAAATCCGGATTGATAAGTAACGAACTTATGAATGCAATTAAAAGCAAATAGGTGGCAATTGATATAGGTTGCTTGTTTATTTAATATGTCAAATAAATTTTTGGTAATCGATTTCAATAAATCTTAATTTAACATCTGGTTAATGTAAATTAAAGTAACAATTGATGTAATAAAGAATGGAAAGCCTATTAAATGGGATTATTGAAAATAAAATTGGTAATTTCTGAATTAGTGAAATTGGAAGTAAGGATAGTAATTATGCTAATAATTAAAATGGGAGTCAATTAGAATTTAATGAACTTTAATGTATATTAATGAGAATTTAAGACAATAGTCACCAGATATGAAGGAAATAGGATGAATTGAAATGTAGTTTATTTGTAAAACAATAAGTGATGTAATATGTGATAACCTGAATTTTGGAATATTTGTTAATTAACGGGTTAACTAATAGAAATATTGAATTATAGATTTAAGAAATAATTCTGATAATAAATAGTTATAGCTGGATTGTAATTCAAATTTGAATCTAAATTTGAATTTGAAACTTGAATTTAAGATTTAAGTAAATGCCTTAGTAAATAATTTGGATATGTATATAGATAAATTAGAACTAATAAATGCTAAACTATAAATATCTGAATAAGTATTCAAATCATTATCCTCTAATATAATTATTTAAATTGGGAAAACTTATTTTCCTCAAACAGATTAAATATGTGATTATTAATATATGATTATTTTTAATGTAAGATTAAGATTTTTAGATCTTCTCTTTTAAAGGTTATATATATATATATGTGTGTGTAAATATCAAGGAGGGATGAATATAAATGATAAAATATAAATTTAGAAAAGGGTTATTAATTTACAACTGTATTCATTAATTAGGAAAAATTAGTTTAAAAAGCTTTTAAAAACCATTTAAAAATAATATAAATAAAATTAATACAAGTGGAACCTTTAAAACAATGTTAAAAACACTTGTAAACTAATTAGCTTTTAATGTGACAAATGTTAGCATTTGAAAACAAGTGTCAAATTTATTTCTTATTCATTTTATTTTCTTTTTAGATCCAAATCTACATTTAGATAAACATATCATCATCTTCTTCTTTTTATCTTCTCAACTTTTAAAGAAAACTCCAACTTGAAAAACATTTTTTCAAAAACAGATAATGATCATAAACCTGAAATTCATTCCCTCGGGAACAAATGCAACCCAGAAAGGAATTAAAGCCTGTAACCATTTAGTAAAAGTTTTTAACATCTTCAAATGCATACTGCCTCAATCAAAGCTGCTTCTTCAACTTGAGGTGAACCAGCATGCAATTGCAAGTTTTTTTTAAAATCAAAGAATTTTAAAACAAGCATGCGTTCATCATTCAACCTGAGTTGTCAAATGCAATCTGGAATTGGCTTCTGCATGCAAAACTGAGATAATTAGGCCTGCATTTTCTTTTGAGCTGGGAGCATGCATGTAGTCTATACATCAGGAAGCAAAAGCTTTTCAGCATAATCAAGTTCAAAGTTTTCAAAGGGTTTTTCTAATTTAATGTGCTCTGTTCATCAAGCTTTAACATGTGAGTGAATCTTTTATTATAAAAATTTAAGTAGATAAAAGTGGTTTGCATGCTTTTAATTTGAAGTGAATATAATTTCTGAAATTTATAGTGAATATTTATATATATGAATATTTAAGTGTGCATGTTTGCTTTCCTGTACAATTCAGTTCCTTTAATTTCAAGCTGCTGTTTGATTTTAAAAACCATAATCTCTCGATTCAATCACTGTAAAATCTGAGTTTCAAATGAAGCTTGTTAGTTTAATTACACACTTTAATTTGGAAGTTTACTTAAGTTAAAATAATCTTAGATTATCTTTGGAAACTGAATTAAATGATCAAGTTCAAAAATAAGTGGAAATTGTAGTATCTCAATTTATGGTTTCAGGATTGTAATATGTAACATCACATAAAGTTATGATTTTTAAAATAAAGATTACAATTTTTAGTGTTAAATCCAGAGTGCGGCTTTTGTTTGAACTGGGAAAGGAAAAGGGGAAAGTTCTGTTGATATATGGGTTCGAATGAGTTGAATCTTCTTCTGGAGGTAGATGAGGAGTCGGAGAGGCCAACAAAATTATCAGGCTATGGTATAATTCATGTTGGTGATGGTAATTGTGATTTGGAAGTATAGAACCCTAGTTTTACTGGGTTTAATAAAATCGAACATCTCGACAATTACGGTTGATCGAGTTCTACTATTCTTTGGGAATTGGAAGATGATGGATAGTTGAAGAATTCGCCGGAGTTTTAGAGGCGACGGTGGTTGGAGGCGTTTGGGTGAGATGTTGACAGGTTTGGATGGGTGGGTAGTTGTCTGTTTCAGGTCTTGTTCCAGGTTGGAATTCTTACCTCGAATCTGGATTTCGAGCATTGGTCGATTGGGTTGGTGTATGGTTTGTCTGAGGGGATGATCGACGACGGTGGAGTGGTCGTGAAGTTGACCTAAGTTGGCCGGAGGCACTAAAAAGGTGCATAGAGCAATGTGGATATTCATGTAAATGTTCGGATTGAGTTTGGTTGCCTCGCGTTGGTCTCGGGGTATTCGAGTTTTAGCTCGAAGCAGGTAGGGTTATGACTCGAAGCAGGTAGGGTTGAGCTTGAGTATACTATAGTTGCAGTTTTTGCTTTTAAGGTTTTTCTAAAACCTGACTGTGTGCAGGTTTAAATCTTAAACTAAATTTAAATAAAAGAAGCAAAGTAAGATTTAAACCAAAAGTTGAAACAAGTTAAAATATGAATTCAAAATGAATTTGAATTCTTGTTTTCAAATAAATAATATTTAAAAAAAGTGAAATGTTTAATAACTAAAACTTGTACAGTATTTATACAGAGAATTTATAAATCTGAAATAAGATCTAAAAATGATTTTTTAAATTTAAGTTAAAATCTGGATTGAATTTTAATCTGAATTCAAATAGTTTAAATCTTTTTTTTTAGTTGGTTTAAAATAAAACAGAACCCTGTTTCTGTTTTGAAAATTTAAGGGAAAATTTTAAATGTAAACTAAAGTTTAAAGATTTGTTAAAACCTGAGTTTGAAATCTGATTTCAAATTTGTTTGAATCTGAGTTTGAATAATTTAAATTTGAAGTTTGAAATTTTTTTTAACAACTTTTAAAGTAAAAGAAGAATATTGGTTTTGAATTTAAACTGAAAGTTTTAAATTGTAAAATAGAAATTGAAAATAAGTTTAATTTCTAGTTTCTTTTTAATTGAAATCTGGAAATTGTGTTTCAGTTTTTAATATAAAATAAGTTTGAATTTAAATTGTTTATGTTTAGTTACTTAATAGAATTAATTAATAAATTAATGACTTGATGTAATTAATTGGTTTAATGTGATTAGTTTAGATTGATTAATTAAGTTTAATTAATTTAAACACTTGATGATTTGATGAATAATTACTTATCGTAATTAATGGAATTGTAATTACTTTGGGAAGTAATTAATCGATAATTACTGAATGTAATTTAAGGTGTTAATGATAGAAGTAATTTGGATTAAATTATTTTGTATAATTAATCAAGGGGATTAATTAGAGATAATTAAGGAGTAATTAATTTATTGATGAAGTAATTAAGGTAGTTAATCACTGATGTTATTAATCATAGGTGATTAATAGTCATGGTTAGCAATTAATTAATGAAACAATTAAAGGTTAATTACCGAATTGGGTTAAGGCCAATTAATTTGTGAAATTAATTAAGGATTAATTACTTAAATATAATTAAAGGATAAATAGAACGATATTAGAAGTCTTTGATTAATTGTTATTCCTAATATGTGGTTTGTGATGCTATGTGATAAGATATGTTTGATTTAAATTTTGATGAAGTGGTTATCTATTGTTGATGAATTATGTGACATCTTGTTTTTAAAATTGAGTTGTATTTCATTTGAATAATTTGAGTTAAGATGATATTGGTTTTGAAGAGACCGGAGTCGGGTATTAGTAAATACCCGAAACCACTTCGATTCTTTATAAATTACTAGGTGAAATCAATAAGCTGGAAAGGAATGATTAAAATGAATGGAACCATTTAATCTAAGTTTTGGATACTTAGAAATTGATGTGTGATATAAGTAATGTCTATAACTACTTGTGGAGTTGTAAATTGATATAAGTTACCCCGGGTTTATATAAGATGTATGCTTTTGTATTCCTTGTTAGTTGGGTTTACTCACGCTGGTTTCCAGCCTGACCCGGGTGTTACTTTGATGTAATGCTCGGATCAGACCGAGTATTACAGATTTTCAGGTAAGGACGTTCTGGAGCTCAGGAGGCGAGCTGGATGGCAGGGACGTATGGAGAGTTTCCACTATGATATTGTATATATCTGAGACATGTTAAATTGTATCTGTCCAATGCTGTGTAAAATTGTTGTAACTCTGATATGTCGATGATTGATAGATACAGTTTTCTTTGGTATAACTATTATTATTGATATTATATTTTATCCGCTGCGAATGTGAGATGTGTGATTCTTTTCTGTTCTTCTTCTTCTATCTTTTCTTCTTTTCTCTAACTGTCTGGAAATTTCGGGATGGAAATTTCCGGGTCGTTACAGTTGGTATCAGAGCCAGGTTAAGCGAGAACCTTGGCTCTGGTGGGATTACTCATTAAGGATAGGGTAAGTGGTACCCTAGAATGAGTTGAGTGTGTGTATATATATATGAGAGAGCGTACTTGTTATTTTCTTATATAAAGATTTTAAAAGATTTTATATAAGAATATATTTTGATATATAAACAGTATTTCTTTTTAATAAATATTAAGGGAATTGGTTGATAGATTATTGAATTAAATTAAGAAGTATTAGGAATACAACCAAAATGAAATTAAATAAAGATAAGTTTGAAATGGATTCAAACTGAAATTGAAGTCCTGAATTGGAAAAATATTTCAGAATAAGATGACAATGGATGGTTTTAGGTATGATAATTTTGGTTATTATTATCAATGGTTGTTGTATTTAATAATGAAATGTTTTAAGGAAAGTAACCATTTGAAGAGAGTAACTTGTAAATTTGAAAGGATGTAAATTAAAGTGGATTTCGAATTGTGAAGTTCTGAATTCTAAATTTAAACATTTGAATTGGTTTCAAAATGTTAAAGGAAATTATATTATTCAAACTATTTTCAATATGATCTTAAAATAAGAAATGTTTGAAAATTTTAAAGAGAATTTGTTTTGAATTAAAACCAAAGGTGGTTTAAATATTAGAATTTGGCTTGGTGAGCCAAGTAGTAAATATGAATATGTGTGGATATACTTAAATATTAAAGTTAGTTCGAAATAAACTTTAAATATTGAGTTTTTAATTTGGAATAAGATATGATACCCAAAGTGATAAGTTTTTGAACTTAATAAGTAGGAAGATTATTTATGTGAAGTTTAAAATTTGAAAAGGAAGTTCAAATTGGGTAAGGTTGACTGAATTAAGTAAATTGAGCTTAACTCGGGAAAAAGTTAAATAAGTTGGAATGATCACATGATTTGGGAATTTCAAGATGGAATTGGAATTTAATTTGGGGAGTTAAATGGTTAATCTGAATTGGGAGTTTGTGTGATCTCAAAATGGGTTTGAGATCTAGAAATTGAAAATGAATGGAAGTTTTAAAATTAATTAGATGATATCATCCTATTGTTGTTAAAAATCTTTAAGTTGTGAATTGGATTTGTTTAAATGGATGAGAAATGGAGTATGGTAATCCATTGTTGGGATAAAAAGGTAAATTGATTTAAAGGAATTAAATCAACATTTGAAGTATTAACTCGAATTTATATAATTCGAGATGGTTTAAATTTGAAATTTGAAATTAGTTCAAATTGAATTTTATTTGAATTGATAGAAACTGTGATTGAAGATGTATGAGTATAAGATTCAAATGGAAAATTTGAATTGGATTGATTTGAATAATTGGGAATTGTAATTAAAATTGAATAGTTTTAAATTCAAATGGAATTTTAATTGAATTTGGGAGGAAATCAAGAATAATTCAATTTGATTTGGAAATGGAGTTTGAAATTGGGATTAATTCAAACTGGAGTTGAAATGAATTAAAATTGGAACTAGTTCAATTGGAATTTACTTGAATTAGTAGAATTTGAGATCAGGGTTGAATAAAGTTAAATTTGGAAAGAAACTGAGGTTAATTCAACTTGAATTGGGGTTGAATCAATTTCAATGGAAATTGAAGTTATTTAAATTGGAATTGGGTCAATTTAAATGGAAGTGGACTTTAAATTGAATTGATTTAGAATGGAGATGGGAATTAAATAGTTTTGACTCTGGGCAATTTTTAATATAAACCTATTTTTCCAAACGATTCATTATAAATACAACCTCTCTTTTAAAAGCCAAACTATCTTATTCTGGTTTTACAATTATTTTTGAAACTGTTTAATTATTTTCCAACTGTTTTATAAACTAATTACTATATTTCAACTATTTTACAAAACTAATTACCATCTTACTATTATTTTGCAATTATCTAAAATTTTTATAATTTTTCAAGCTATTTTCTAACTATTTTACACCTATTTTACAAACTAGTAATTATTTTCCAACTGCTTATCTATTTTTAAAATTTTAATCTATTTTCTAAAATAAACTGGTCGGAGTTCAAACTATTAATGGTTAGATACCCAATTGAGATAAGAATAGAGGTGATAATCCAAATGGATTGAAGCAATTGTGAGTAAGTGAATGAAAATCAAAGTGAATATGAATAGAAATGGATTTGATTTGGCTAATGACCAATAAAGATGAATACATAGGATGTACGTATGTTATTCTATTCGCATAGTAATGTGATCCAGATTCGAGCATAGAATTTCGAGATAGTATGTCGATCCGAGTTGGAATTTTTTTCACTCGATTTTCTACGGCGAACGTGGATATGGATTGTTGATTGGTTCTGGATATTCTCTATCATAGTTATGACTATGCAAGGAGAATGACGGTTTCTGATCAAGAAACCAGATCTGTGTCCGCACTAGGAAGTCGGTGGACGATACTAGTTCGGAAGTGAAATTGTGTGATCGAGTGAGCGATCAGATTGGTATAGCGTACGGATGATATGTGTACATCGTACGGATTTGGATGAAAATGATATTGGAAAGAGTAATCAAATTTGGATATCATATTTTGAGTAAACAAAGTATATATCTTTGTTTTATAAGATAAAACTCCCCTTGATGAATCTATTGCCAGAAGGAATGGATTTTGAAAGTGTTTGAAGTATAAAAGATTTTATACAAGTTTAAAATGATCCAAATATTTTTATCAAGGATTTTATATACATATATCTCTATATATAAAGGATCATATATGGATTTTGGAAAAAGTTTTGGGAACCTGTGGATATGGAAAGGCTTTTGATTTTTAGGTAAAATCAATATTGAATTTGGAAAGCCTAGTTTGAGAATTATCGATTTTGGAATAAACGATTTTGTGTAAAGGAGCTTTGTATGAGATCATACCAGGTGTATGATTTGAAGATACTATACGTGTATAGTATAAAATATTTTGATGATGGCTCTGGGGAAAAAGGCTCTCCCTTGAAATGAACTTCTCAGGAGTACCACCGGGTGGTGCTGCCTTGAGCCCCAAGGGGGGGGGTTCTAAAGTTGATCCTGTGAGGAGTCCAGACAAAACTAGTTCCTGGGGATTATGAGTAGAGTATACTGTAACGATCCTGAATTTTGAACAATTTAAAAATGAAGATATTTAATTAATTTTAAATACTTGAGATAATTTTAAATTGAATTCCAATAAAAATATGAAGTTGGCGATTAAATTTTTGAATTTAATCTATTTAAAGTTGAATAGAATTTGAATTTAACTTTGGAATTTGAAATTGAATATTGAATAGGTATTTAAAATTTGAACTAATGACTTAGAAAAAAAATATATAATTTGGATTTATGAATTATATTTATGTAAACTTATAAATTGATGTTGAACTGTAAAACGTTTATAAGTTTATTTTAAAAAAAAAAGAGAAAAAAAAAACAATTTACAAAACAAAATTGAATCCAAAATAAAAATATAATTATATATATAATAAAATAAATAAAATAAATATAAAAATAAAATAAAAAAATAAAGTATACACTACCTTACCCATCAGCTAAATCCACGCCTTCATTTACGCCATAACCCACGAACCACAAACACGATCTCCTTCTCCCATAAAACACGAACCCCCCTTCCCCTATCATTTCATTTTCATACGAAAGAAAAAAAAAAGAAACGAAATAAAAATGGCGGCCGTATTCTCCTCTTCGTCTTCCTTCAGAAATTAGGGATTTGCGAATTTGGAGCTTCGATTCGTCTCTCATTCGCCTTCACAAAATTGGGGGCTTCGACCTTGTTTAGATTGTGCTGTGCTCCGTACTCTTCGGCTGTTTCGATTATTAAAGGTGAGTTTTTGGCTCACGATTGATTTTAATGCAAGTTTTTGAATTTTTTCGAATTGGGTTTTGGTTGCATGCTATGTTTTGGGGGTTATTGGTTATCAATTGCTCGGTTAATTTAATTAAACTGATAGGAACAGATAAGTTGCTTGGTTGCATACTATGATTTGGTGTTATTTGCTATCACTTGCTCGATTGCTTGAATTTTAAATTGTTAAGAACAGATGTTGTTAATTTTGTTTTTAAACTGTTGAGAACAGATTCTACCCAAATATTTGTTTTAAATTAAAAAGAACAAGTGCTATTTGGTTTTGTTTTAAAATTGATAAGAACAGACACTATTTGGAGTTTAATTTAAACTGATGAGAACAGATGCTATTTGGTTTTGTTTTAAATTGATAAGAACGGATGCTATCAATTTTGTTTTCTTTTTAAAACTAATGAGAACAGATGCTATTAAGATTTACCTTTTTGCTAGATGAGGAAAATTTTGTTGCATGAACTGTTTTTGAACCTCTATGCATGTGTGTTGTATATATGTGCCTCTGAAAACAAATGTAACTGGCCTTAATCTCAAATATCTTAAATTATTAGAACAAGTTTAAAACTAGAATACATGTTGAAACTGGGAAAAAAATAAATATATTACAGTTTTAAATAAACTGTTGGGGAGAAAAACCTTTCTGTTTTAAAACAGAAATAGAAATTTGAAGTATCTGTTATGCTAGTGGATGTTAGGTGTTAGATGCTTTTATTAATGGAGTGTTTATGCAAGAATGGAGATATGGATTGGGTTTTCCAGGTTTGGGTAGTTGATGTCTGGTGAATTTCTGGTGGTGTGCAGGGTTTATGTTCTCGAAGTAAGCCCCGAGTTTTTGTGCTTCTGACCCGAAGCAGGGGATTGATTAACTCCAAGTAAACTATGGGTGTTTTGGGTTTATGGCTACAGGGTTTCTAACCAGAGAGTATTTGCAGTTTTGATTTTAATAGAATTCATATTTTAAGTTGAAACTTGGATTCAAATATGAAGAGGAACTGAATTCAAATGAAGTTCTGAGTTCAAGGGTTTTAAAAATGAATTTTTAAATTTAAACAAGTTTTAAATTCTGTTTTAAATCAAGTTTTAAAACAAAACAGTTTCAGGTATAAAATCCTGTAGCTCTGCAATTTCCAACATTTGAATGAAATTTAAATTTTTGTGTGGGAATTTGATTTTAGGTGGAAGAACCCACTTCCATGTGCCTACACTCTTTGATTTGATATATGCTTAAAGGATGATCTGGAATGTTGTTAAATATGCCTGAATGTTAAATGTATCAGTGCATACATGTTTTTGAATGTTTGTATATCTGTGTATATGCCTCTGTTTAAACAGTGTAGGCTAGACCTATTTTTCTTTAAAATTTAAATCCTCCTTATAAAATTGATGTTATGCTTTAATCTTTAAAGAAAATCTGTAGCAAATCTCCTCCCTGAATTTTTTTATTTTTGTTTGTGAGTAACTCTTTTTGAAAACTTAAATATAAACTGTTGTTTTAAATAGGTATGTTTGTGTATGCTATTTAGATTGCATGTTGATTTGTTTGCCTGTGCATCTGATTTTAAATGTATTGTTGAACATATGCATACAAAATTTTGAATGTATGTGACTGTGCTCTTATGATTCTAGTTCCAGATTCTTATACATTTTAAAATTATAAATACAATGTTATAATCTGAAAACTTAAACAAAAGGATGAATTTTAAAAACTAAAATCAAATTGTTTAGTCAAGGATGGACACTGCAGTACCCATCTGAACTGAAATTGGGTTTTGACCAATCTTTGATGACATTTTGGTAACTCAGTTCTGGTTCTTCATGCATGTTGTCTTTATATAGTTTGCTAGGTGTAGTGGTTATTGCCAGTTGCCTCTAGTTACTTGATTTTTGCTGTCTGCATGCAGTGGCAGTTATATATATATATGTCCATGCACTTGAAACAACTATTTGATGCTGCACACTTGTGCTTTGCCTTGATCACTTCTGCTGTGTCATTTGTGCAGTTGGTCTTGCAATTGTTGTTATTTATGTCTTCATGTTCATTAGAGTTCTGTTGCTCTTATACCATTCTGTTGCATTTGGGCTTGATGTTTCGGCCTGCATACTTTTCAGTGCTTCATTGTTGCACTATGTTGGTATAACTATTGCATTTGGGTTATTTTGTTGCTCTAAATTGTAGTCTGCACTACCATGTATGTCATCATTAAGATTGTCATTAAGAGTTTTTGAATTTTGTTGCATTGGTGCATTTCTGTAGAACCACTGCACTTTGTAGTTGCTGATCATTTTATACATACATTTATGTATGTTTGTCTTGGGTCTCTGTCGTATGCACTATTGTAGTGCTACTGCACTGTGTCATTGTTTGCTCTGCACTTGGGTGGCTCAGGCTTGATTATCTGGACTGTTTAGTTTGACATGTAGTCTCTTCTTGGCTTTGATATTGCTGAGTCTTTGCCGTTGATGCTATTTTATGGTTTGCAACCGTGTCACTTGAGACTGCTACCTGTACTTGTGTTCTTTGTGCATTGCACTGGCTGTTGTTGCATACTGTACTTCTTTTGCCACTGTTTGGTTGATGACACTCGAACTTGATTATCTGTTGGCTGCGCACACGTGTTGGCGAGGCAGTGCACATGTGTGCAAAGTATACGTGTGTACTGCAGCCACACGGGATTGACAGATTTTAAAAATTGAAGTTGTTAATATAAAAATCCAAAATAGATGAAATTTGATTCATTTGTTTCATCTTCTCTGTTACCATTTTATTCAATTCATTGCAAATTTAATTACTTGAATTAAGATTAATCCTGACTCGAGTGTTTTGTGTTTTGCAATTAACGCTCGGGTCAGACCGAGTATTTTTACAGCTTGAAGATTTTCAGGCCGCGAAGTTAGAGAGAGAGGGGAAAGCACTTCACTGAAGTTTTTCGAAATTTTTTTTTTCTTTGTACTCTAAAAGATATATATATATATAGATAAATTGTTCCGCTGTATAAAAATTTAATGCATTGTACAAACTCTGATGTATGTAAGAAAAATTCATTTATGAATAATATTATGATTATTCTGTGATTCTGTGGCTGATTCTGTTTAAACTCTATAAACTGACTAACAATCCGTCATTTTGAACGTTTCTAGTTGGTTTAATTACCGACTAGAGGCGGTCAGAGCGGCGGGTCGTTACATATACCATAGCGAAAGTCGTGTGTGTCGCTGAGAGCCAACAGTCTGCGTTTGATTTTATATCGGCAGACTGCGACCTATGTAGGAGTGGAGAGGTTTCATTTCGAAAGCGAAAATCAGAGGCTGCTGAGAGCCTGCAGTTACATGGACTTTTGCTGCAACGACAACGTAACCCTGGGTGTAACTGTGATCTGTTGTTTGGGATCCATGGCGTAATCGAGAGGCCACTGAGAGCCTGCAGTTACATGGACTTTTGCTGCGATGGCAACGTAACCCTGGAATGTAACTATGACCATGGATGGAAGTGATGATTTCCAGAGCATCCTCACCAAAGATATATCCTCTATTTTCAAAAATTGTTTTCTATATTTGCAATAAAATTAATTTCAAAGTGTTTTCACTGGATGTTGGAAACGGGTCCGCCAAGCACTTGTAGATTTTCAGTCCTACGCCCGATCAACGTATGACCGAATTTCTGTGAGAACGAAGATGGACTTATTGAGACATCAAGTTATAAAATGATATTTTTTATAAAACTATTTTAACAATACTATATAGATTTTAAAAGTATTTTAAAATGATCAAAGAATATTTTAACTGTTTTTTTAAATAAAAAATAAATATTTAATAAAATCTTCTTTCGCTCCTTTTCGAGGACGAAAAGATTCAAAGGGGGGAGGAATGTGATAACCTGAATTTTGGAATATCTGTTAATTAACGGGTTAACTAATAGAAATATTGAATTATAGATTTAACAAATAATTCTGATAAGAAATAGTTATACCTGGATTGTAATTCAAATTTGAATTTGAATTTGAATTTGAATTTGAATTTGAAACTTGAATTTAAGATTTAAGTAAATGCTTTAGTAAATAATTTGGATATGTATATAGATAAATTAGAACTAGTAAATGCTAAACTATAAATATCTGAATAAGTATTCAAATCATTATCCTCTAATATAATTATTTAAATTGGGCAAACTTATTTTCTTCAAACGGATTAAATATGTGATTGTTAATATACGATTATTTTTAATGTAAGATTAAATTTTTTAAATCTTCTCTTTTAAAGGTTATATATATGTGTAAATATCAAGGGGAGATGAATATAAATGATAAAATATAAATTTAGAAAAGGGTTTATTAATTACAATTGTATTCATTAATTAGGAAAAATTAGTTTAAAAAGCTTTTAAAAACAATTTAAAAATAATATAAATAAAATTAATACAAGTGTAACCTTTAAAACAATGTTAAAAACACTTGTAAACTAATTAGCTTTTAATGTGACAATTGTTAGCATTTGAAAACAAGTGTCAAATTTATTTCTTATTTATTTTATTTTCTTTTTAGATCCAAATCTACATTTAATAAACATATCATCTTCTTTCTTTTTTATCTTCTCAACTTTTAAAAAAAACTACAACTTGTAAAACATTTTTCTAAAAACAGATAATGATCATAAACCTGAAATTCATTCCTTCAGGAACAAATGTAACCCATGAAAGAAATTAAAGCCCGTAACCATTTAGTAAAAGTTTGTAACATCTTCAAATGCATACTGCCTCAATCAAAGCTTCTTCTTCAACTTGAGGTGAACCAGCATGCAACTGCAAGTTTTTTTTAAAATCAAAGAATTTTAAAACAAGCATGCGTTCATCATTCAACCTGAGTTGTCAAAGGAAATCTGGAATTGGCTTTTGCATGCAAAACTGAGATAATTAGGCCTGCATTTTCTTTTGAGCTGGGAGCATGCATGTAGTCTATACATCAGGAAGCAAAAGCTTTTCAGCATAATCAAGTTCAAAATTTTCAAAGGGTTTTTCTAATTTAATGTGCTCTGTTCATCAAGCTTTAATAGGTGAGTGAATCTTTTATTATAAAAATTTGAGTAGATAAAAGTGGATTGCATGCTTTTAATTTGAAGTGAATATAATTTATGAAATTTACAGTGAATATTTGTATATATGAATATTTAAGTGTGCATGTTTGCTTTCCTGTACAATTCTGTTCCTTTAATTTCAAGCTGCTGTTTGATTTTAAAAACCATAATCTCTTGATTTAATCGTTGTAAAATCTGATTTTCAAATGAAGCTTGTTAGTTTAATTGCAAACTTTAATTTGGAAGTTTACTTAAGTTAAAATAATCTTAGGTTATCTCTGGAAACTGAATTAAATGATCAAGTTCAAAAATAAGTGAAAATTGTAGTATCTCAATTTATGGTTTCAGGATTGTAATATGAAACATCACATAAAGTTATGATTTTTAAAATAAAGATTACAATTTTTAGTGTTAAATCCAGAGTGCGGTTTTTGTTTGAACTGGGAAAGGAAAAGGGGAAAGTTCTGTTGATATATGGGTTCGAATGAGTTGAATCTTCTTCTGGAGGTAGATGAGGGGTCGGAGAGGCCAAGAAAATTATCAGGCTATGGTGTAATTCATGTTGGTGATGGTAATTGTGATTTGGAAGTGTAGAACCCTAGTTTTACCGGGTTTGATAAAATCGAACATCTCGGCAATTACGGTTGATCGAGTTCTACTATTATTTGGGCATTGGAAGATGATGGATAGTTGAAGAATTCGCCGGAGTTTCAGAGGCGACGGTGGTCGGAGGCGTTTGGGTGAGATGTTGACAGGTTTGGATGGGTGGGTAGTTGTCTGTTTCAGGTCTTGTTCCAGGTTGGAATTCTTACCTCGAATCTGGATTTCGAGCATTGATCGATAGGGTTGGTGTATGGTTTGTCTGAGGGGATGACCGGTGACGGTGGAGTGGTCGTGAAGTTGACCTAAGTTAGCCGGAGGCACTGTACAGGTGCACAGAGCAATGTGGATATTCATGTAAATGTTGGGATTGAGTTTGGTTGCGTCGCGTTGGTCTCGGGGTATTCGAGTTTTAGCTCGAAGCAGGTAGGGTTGTGGCTCGAAGTAAAAGGGTTAAGCTCGAGTATACTATAGTTGCAATTTTTGTTTTTAAGGTTTTTCTAAAACCTGATTGTGTGCAGGTTTAAATCTTAAACTAAATTTAAATAAAAGAAGCAAAGAAAGATTTAAGCCAAAAGTTGAAACAAGTTAAAATATGAATTCAATATGAATTTGAATTCTTGTTTTCAAATAAACAATTTAAAAAAAATGTGAAATGTTTAATAACCAAAACCTGTACAGTATTTATAAAGAGAATTTATAAGTCTGAAATAAGATCTAAACATGATTTTTTAAATTTAAGTTAAAATCTAGATTGAATTTTAATCTGAATTCAAATAGTTTAAATCTTTTTTTTTTAGTTGGTTTAAAATAAAAATAAACCATGTTTCTGTTTTGAAAATTTAGGGGAAAATTTGAAATGTAAACTAAAGTTTAAAGATTTGTTAAAACCTAAGTTTGAAATCTAGATTTAAAATTGGTTTGAATCCGAGTTTGAATAATTTAAATTTGAAATTTGAAATTTTGTTTAACAACTTTTAAAGTAAAAGAAGAATATTGGTTTTGAATTTAAACTGAAAGTTTTAAGTTGTAAAATAGAAATTGAAAATAAGTTTAATTTCTAGTTTCTTTTTAATTGAAATCTGGAAATTGTGTCACAGTTTTTAAAATAAAATAAGTTTGAATTTAAATTGTTTATGTTTAGTTACTTAATAGAATTAATTAATTACTTGATGTAATTAATTGGTTTAATGTGATTAGTTTAGATTGATTAATTAAGTTTAATTAATTTAAACACTTGATGATTTGATGAATAATTACTTATCGTAATTAATGGAATTGTAATTACTTAGGGAAGTAATTAATCGATAATTACTAAATGTAATTTAAGGTATTAATGATAGAAGTAATTTGGATTAAATTATTTTGTATAATTAATCAAGGGGATTAATTAGAGATAATTAACGAGTAATTAATTTATTGATGAAGTAATTAAAGGTAGTTAATCACTGATGTTATTAATCAAAGGTGATTAATAGTCATGGTTAGCAATTAATTAATGAAACAATTAAAGTTTAATTACCGAATTGGGTTAAGGCCAATTAATTTGTGAAAATAATTAAGGATTAATTACTTAAATATAATTAAAGGATAAATAGAACGATATTGGAAGTCTATGATTAATTGTTATTCCTAATATGTGGTCTGTGATGCTACGTGATAAGTTATGTTTGATTTAAATTTTGATGATGTGGTTATCTATCTTGTTTTTAAAATTGAGTTGTATTTCATTTGAATAATTTGAGTTAAGATGATATTGGTTTCGAAGAGACCGGAGTCGGGTATTAGTAAATACCCGAAACCACTTCGATTCTTTATAAATTACTAGGTGAAATCAATAAGCTGGAAAGGAATGATTAAAATGAATGGAACCATTTAATCTAAGTTTTGGATACTTAGAAATTGATGTGTGATATAAGTAATGTCTATAACTACTTGTGGAGTTGTAAATTGATATATGTTACCCCAGGTTTATATAAGATGTATGCTTTTGTATTCATTGTTAGTTGGGTTTACTCACGCTGGTTTCCAGCCTGACCCGGGTGTTACTTTGATGTAATGCTCGGGTCAGACCGAGTATTACAGATTTTCAGGTAAGGACGTTCTGGAGCTCAGGGGGCAAGTTGGATGGCAGGGACGTATGGAGAGTTTCCACTATGATATTGTATATATCTGAGACATGTTAAACTGTATCTGTCCAATGCTGTGTAAAATTGTTGTAACTCTGATATGTCGATGAAAATTGATAGATACAGTTTTCTTTGGTATAACTATTATTATTGATATTATATTTTATCCGCTGCGAATGTGAGATTGTGTGATTCTTTTCTTTTCTTCTTCTTCTATCTTTTCTTCTTTTCTCTAACTATCTGGAAATTTCGGGATGGAAATTTCCGGGTCGTTACATTTGGTATTAGAGCCAGGTTAAGCGAGAACCTTGGCTCTGGTGGGATTACTCATTAAGGATAGGGTAAGTGGTACCCTAGAATGAGTTGAGTCTGTGTATATATATATATGAGGGAGCGTACTTGTTATTTTCTTATATAAAGATTTTAAAAGATTTTATATAAGAATATATTTTGATATATAAACAGTATTTCTTTTTAATAAATATTAAGGGAATTGGTTGATAGATTATTGAATTAAATTAAGAAGTATTAGAAATACAACCAAAATGAAATTAAATAAAGATAAGTTTGAAATGGATTCAAACTGAAATCGAAGTCCTGAATTGGAAAAATATTTCAGAATAAGATGATAATGGATGGTTTTAGATATGATAATTTTGGTTATTATCATCGATGGTTGTTGTATTTAATAATGAAATGTTTTAAGGAAAGTAACCATTTGAAGAGAGTAACTTGTAAATTTGAAAGGATGTAAATTAAAGTGGATTTCGAATTGTGAAGTTCTGAATTCTAAATTTAAACATTTGAATTGGTTTCAAAATGTTAAAGGAATTTATATTATTCAAACTATTTTGAATATGATCTTAAAATAAGAAATGTTTGAAAATTTTAAAGAGAATTTGTTTTGAATTAAAACCAAAGGTGGTTTAAATATTAAAATTTGGCTTGGTGAGCCAAGAAGTAAATATGAATATGTGTGGATATACTTAAATATTAAAGTTAGTTCGAAATAAACTCTAAATACTGAGTTTTAAATTTGAAATAAGATATGATACCCAAAGTGATAAGTTTTTGAACTTAATAAGTGGGAAGATTATTTATGTGAAGTTTAAAATTTGAAAAGGAAGTTCAAATTGGGTAAGGTTGACTGAATTAAGTAAATTGAGTTTAACTTGGGAAAAAGTTAAATAAGTTGGAATGATCACATGATTTGGGAATTTCAAGATGGAATTGGAATTTAATTTGGGGAGTTAAATGGTTAATCTTAATTGGGAGTTTGTGTGATCTCAAAATGGGTTTGAGATCTAAAAATTGAAAATGAATGGAAGTTTTAAAATAAATTAGATGATATCATCCTATTGTTGTCAAAAATCTTTAAGTTGTGAATTGGATTTGTTTAAATGAATGAGAAATGGACTATGGTAATCCATTGTTGGGATAAAAAGGTAAACTGATTTAAAGGAATTAAATCAACATTTGAAGTATTAACTCGAATTTATATAATTCGAGATGGTTTAAATTTGAAATTTGAAATTAGTTCAAATTGAGTTTGATTTGAGTTGATTGAAATTGTGATTGAAGGTGTATGAGTATAAGATTCAAATGGAAAATTGGAATTGGATTGATTTGAATAATTGGGAAATGTAATTAAAATTGAATAGTTTTAAATTCAAATGGAATTTTAATTGAATTTGGGAGGAAATCAAGAATAATTCAATTTGATTTGGACATGGAGTTTGAAATTGGGATTAATTCAAACTGGAGTTGAAATGAATTAAAATTGGAACTAGTTCAATTGGAATTTACTTGAATTAGTAGAATTTGAGATTAGGGTTGAATAAAGTTAAATTTGGAAAGAAACTGAGGTTAATTCAACTTGAATTGGGGTTGAATCAATTTCAATGGAAATTGAAGTTATTTAAATTGGAATTGGGTCAATTTAAATGGAAGTGGACTTAAAATTGAATTGATTTGGAATGGAGATGGGAATTAAACAGTTTTGACTCTGGGCAATTTTTAATATAAACCTATTTTTCCAAACGATTCATTATATATACAACATTTCTTTTAAAAGCCAAACTATCTTATTCTGGTTTTACAATTATTTTTGAAACTGTTTAATTATTTTCCAACTGTTTTATAAACTAATTACTATATTTCAACTATTTTACAAAACTAAATACCATCTTACTATTATTTTGCAATTATCTAAAAAATTTATAATTTTTCAAGCTATTTTCTAACTATTTTACACCTATTTTACAAACTAGTAATTATTTTTCAACTACTTATCTATTTTTAAATTTTTAAGCTATTTTCTAAAATAAACTGGTCGGAGTTCAAACTATTAATGGTTAGATACCCAATCGAGATAAGAATAGAGGTGATAATCCAAATGGATTAAAGCAATTGTGAGTAAGTGAATGAAAATCAAAGTGAATGTTAATCGAAATGGAATAGATTTGGCTAATGACCAATAAAGTTGAATACAAGGGATGTACGTATGTTGTTTTATTCGCATAGTAATGTGATCCAGATTCGAGCAAAGAATTTCGAGATAGTATGTCGATCCGAGTTGGAATTTTTTTCACTCGATTTTCTACGGCGAACCTGGATATGGATTGTTGATTGGTTCTGGATATTCTCTACCATAACTATGACTATGCAAGGAGAATGACGGTTTCTGATCAAGAAACCAGATCTGTGTCCGCACTAGGAAGTCGGTGGACGATACTAGTTCGGAAGTGAAATTGTGTGATCGAGTGAGCGATCAGATTGGTATAGCGTACGGATGATATGTGTACATCGTACGGATTTGGATGAAAATGATATTGGAAAGAGTAATCAAATTTGGATATCATATTTTGAGTAAACAAAGTATATATCTTTGTTTTATAAGATAAAACTCCCCTTGATGAATCTGTTGCCAGAAGGAATGGATTTTGAAAGTGTTTGTAGTATAAAAGGATTTTATACAAATTTAAAATGATCCAAATATTTTTATCAAGGATTTTATATACATATATCTCTATATATAAAGGATCATATGTGGATTTTGGAAAAAGTTTTGGGAACCTGTGGATATGGAAAGGCTTTTGATTTTTAGGTAAAATCAATATTGAATTTGAAAAGCCTAGTTTGAGAATTATCGATTTTGGAATAATCGATTTTGTGTAAAGGAGCTTTGTATGAGATCATACCAGGTGTATGATTTGAAGATACTATATGTGTATAGTATAAAATGTTTTGATGATGGCCCTGGGCAAAAAGGCGCTCCCTTGAAATAAACTTCTCAGGAGTACCACCGGGTGGTGCTGCCTTGAGCCCCAAGGGGGGTTCTAAAGTTGATCCTGTGAGGAGTCCAAACAAAACTAGTTCCTGGGGATTATGAGTAGAGTATACCATAATGAAAGTCGTGTGTGCCGCTGAGAGCCAACCGTCTGCGTTTGATTTTATATCGGCAGACTGCGACCTATGTAGGAGCGGAGAGGTTTCATTTCGAAAGCGAAAATTAGAGGCCGCTGAGAGCCTGCAGTTACATGGACTTTTGCTGCGACGACAACGTAACCCTGAGTGTAACTGTGATCTGTTGTTTAGGATCCATGGCGTAATCGAGAGGCCACTGAGAGCCTGCAGTTACATGGACTTTTGCTGCGATGGCAACGTAACCCTGGAATGTAACTATGACCATGGATGGGGGAGATGATTTCGAGAGCATCCTCACCAAAGATATATCCTCTATTTTCAAAAATTGTTTTCTATATTTCCAATAAAATTATTTTCAAAGTGTTTTCACTGGATGTTGGAAACGGGTCCGCCAAGCACTTGTAGATTTTCAGTCCTACGCCTGATCAACGTATGACCGAATTTCTGTGAGAACGAAGATGGACTTATTGAGACATCAAGTTATAAAATGATATTTTCTATAAAACTATTTTGACAATACTATATAGATTTTAAAAGTATTTTAAAATGATCAAAGAATATTTTAACTGTTTTTTAAATAAAAAATAAATATTTAATAAATCTGCTTTCGTTCCTTTTCGAGGACGAAAAGATTCAAAGGGGGGAGGAATGTGATAACCTGAATTTTGGAATATCTGTTAATTAACGGGTTAACTAATAGAAATATTGAATTATATATTTAACAAATAATTCTGATAACAAATAGTTATACCTGGATTGTAATTCAAATTTGAATCTGAATTTGAATTTGAATTTGAATTTGAAACTTGAACTTAAGATTTAAGTAAATGCTTTAGTAAATAATTTGGATATGTATATAGATAAATTAGAACTAATAAATGCTAAACTATAAATATCTGAATAAGTATTCAAATCATTATCCTCTAATATAATTATTTAAATTGGGCAAACTTATTTTCTTCAAACGGATTAAATATGTGATTGTTAATATACGATTATTTTTAATGTAAGATTAAGATTTTTAAATCTTCTCGTTTAAAGGTTATATATATGTGTAAATATCAAGGAGAGATGAATATAAATGATAAAATATAAATTTAGAAAAGGGTCTATTAATTACAATTGTATTCATTAATTAGGAAAAATTAGTTTAAAAAGCTTTTAAAAACAATTTAAAAATAATATAAATAAAATTAATACAAGTGTAGCCTTTAAAACAATGTTAAAAACACTTGTAAACTAATTAGCTTTTAAAGTGACAAATGTTAGCATTTGAAAACAAGTGTCAAATTTATTTCATATTTATTTTATTTTCTTTTTAGATCCAAATCTACATTTAGATAAACATATCATCTTCTTCTTCTTTTTTTCATCTTCTCAACTTTTAAACAAAACTCCAACTTGTAAAACATTTTTCTAAAAATAGATAATGATCATAAACCTGAAATTCATTCCCTCGGGAACAAATGCAACCCAGAAAGGAATTAAAGCTTGTAACCATTTAGTAAAAGTTTGTAACATCTTCAAATGCATACTGCCTCAATCAAAGCTTCTTCTTCAACTTGAGGTGAACCAGCATGCAACTGCAAGTTTTTTTTAAAATCAAAGAATTTTAAAACAAGCATGCGTTCATCATTCAACCTGAGTTGTCAAAGGAAATCTGGAATTGGCTTTTGCATGCAAAAATGAGATAATTAGGCCTGCATTTTCTTTTGAGCTGGGAGCATGCATGTAGTCTATACATCAGGAAGCAAAAGCTTTTCAGCATAATCAAGTTCAAAGTTTTCAAAGGGTTTTTCTAATTTAATGTGCTCTGTTCACCAAGCTTTAACAGGTGAGTGAATCTTTTATTATAAAAATTTGAGTAGATAAAAGTGGATTGCATGCTTTTAATTTGAAGTGAATATAATTTATGAAATTTACAGTGAATATTTATATATATGAATATTTAAGTGTGCATGTGTAACAACCCGCATATTTATCGATTTTATATTTAAATATTTTATTTAAATATTTTATCGTTAGTCGGATTTTAGTCCGAAAAGCTACTTTTTGCATACGGTCGAATTAGGACTCGGGACCACTCCCATTGAGTTTAAAATGCCGTTTGCGACCTTTTTGAGTATAAGCTTCGATATGTTTGGAGAAAGTTGATTTTTGCTACTTTTTACTTTGGATTTGGTTTTTGGGCTCAGCCCTATGTTAACTTATACTCCAAGACTGAACCACTCTCCCCATTCTCCGTCACTTCTTTCTCTTTTTAGTTTTCTTAGCATTAATGGTGGGAGAGATTGGAAATTAAAACTCCAAAACCCTAGTTTCTCTTGCAAATCAAATTCATAGCTCCAAACTCAAGAAAAACCCATTGATAAGCTTCTCTTCTTCTTCTCCAACTTATTATCTTACCAATTTCATAAATTCCTAAACCTAATTTCGGGAATGTTCTTGTTTTGAGCTTAGATTCAAGCTCAATTGGGTTGTGTTGAAGAGAGGTTGATTCTCCATTTGCTTTCAAGCTTCTTCTCGTTTGATTTTGTGAAAAGGTGAGATTTTTATCTCACATCTATGACTATAATTTTCTTTGGTTGTTAGGTTTGAATTCCTAACACTTCTTCATGTGCATTTGCTCTTGATTTGGATTGGTTTTGTGAATATTCCAATTTTTGGTTTTTAAGTCAAATTTGTGTGAAAATCCTTATATGGATGTTTGATCATGCTTTTAGTGATGCACCGAGGAGCATATAGGGACGGGTTGCCGATTGGCATAAACCCTTAGAGCCATTGTTCGTCCGGTCGCATTTTGGAAGAGTTTGCTCTTCATTTGAATAAGGCTGAAAAACAGCCCAGGCATGATTCAGTCGACTGAACCTGGAACCCGAGAGTTTCCATGCATGATTCAGTCGACTGAAAAATTCTGCACAGTCGACTGAACCTGGAAACAGAAAGTTTCCTGAACCTGGAAAATTTCCAAGTACAGGGTCAGTCGACTGAAAACTCTGTTCAGTCGACTGAACCTTCTGTTTGAGTCCAATTGGCCTTTTTGGATTGAATTTCCAATTTAAATCGATTCGTGATGATCCTATTTATTGTCATCATTTATTATCATCTTTGATGACTTATTTTCTTTGGGAATTTTAGATATATCCTCTTCGATGGATCCTTTATCGATTTCATTGGATTTTTATTCACATCTTCGAATGTGATCTTTGTGATTGATTGTTTCTACAATCCCCCTTGTGCTTTGTCACTTTAAAAATATAAAGGTTTTCTATACTAGTAGTAAATATCAAAACTCTGTCCTCATACGATTTCAATACTATTTTAATACCAAATTCGTTTATAAAACCGTTTTCCAATCTATTAGTATATATAAACCTTTACCTCACTCGTATGAGAAATCTAATTAAACGACTTAGTAAAACAAGTGGTATGAAACGCTTGCGTTCACTTTGTTGGTTAATTCTTGGACTTGTTCGATTGAAACTCTTGTGACACTTTTCTAGTGGAGATATACAATTTGTTCGTAACTATTTAAGTTAAGCTAGTGGTTATGGGACATGATGCTAAGCTCATATATTTACTAGCTTACTGTAATCGACACTTCTCGTTGATCATGACGATCATCTTTGTGATTTAGACTAGCAATGTGCGATGTCTCTTTGTCTGCGAGGGAGACTAAACCCCGTTTTGTGGAGTTTCGACTCAATTTGTGATGGGGTAGCAACCCATGGTCTTCGGGCCGTTTGTGGAGCTTTGGCTCAATTTGTGATGGTTAGCGACCATGGAATTAGCGTTCCGTTTGTGATACACGTGTTGGTGAGCTTTATGCTCCCGTTTGTGATAGGCCTCCCTCCCTTTGTGATTTCTGGATTTCTTGTGTAGATTCCTAGAATTTGTGTTTCACCAATTTTCGTGATTTCCATTGATAAGTTTTATCAATATTTGTGCATTGGTGAATTTGTGTGTCATTGACTTTAGTGATTTCTGGATTTCTTGTGTAGCCTTCTGGAATTTGTGTGTCATTGACTTTTGTGATTGACATTGATATTAGCGTCAATATTTATGGTATGGTGATCAAAATAAGGAGTATGACGTTTCTTTGATTCTTGTGTAGATTTGGTGACATTGATTAATCTCTTGATTATTATCAACTAAGTATATATATATATATATATATATATCACAGCTTGGCATTGTGATTATTATGTATTTAGTCATATCTCTTATTCTATATCGTTTCATCTGATATCTATAGTTAGACTGATCCGTTTACTATTTTCTTATTAAATAATACTCGGGTCAGACCGAGATGTTACAGGTGCTTTTGCTTGACTTCTCATCCGGGATTAACTCCTTGACTTTTGGTTAACTACTTAGATTAGTAGTTTTTGTTGTATAAATTTGAGATATAGACTCCATAATGTATACTTATTCTTTTGTGTAGTTCATGTAACTATTCTTTTGTGATATTGTGGATCTTTTTAGACCACTACTCTGATGTACATTTCCTAGTGTAATATTCATATCTATTTCCTCCTTTGTGATATGAATTGTCTGTGACTGATTTGTGTTATGCTTATTTCTATATTTGTTTTCCGAAGGATTTATATAGCCACCGTGTAGTAGCTTTGAGTTTGTGTCGGTATGTCGGATTTCCTCTTGAAATAGAATGCATGTTATATTATCTGACATATCGGTGCTCACGCAAAAAAATTACACGGATGGTCGCTCCTCAACAGCCTTATTCTCCGTGCTAGTCGACAGCATTCACCGTAATGTTCTTGGCTAGCGTGGGTATAGAGGTGGGGCGTCACAGCATGTTTGCTTTCCTGTACAATTCTGTTCCTTTAATTTCAAGCTGTTGTTTGATTTTAAAAACCATAATCTCTTGATTTAATCGCTGTAAAATCTGAGTTTCAAATGAAGCTTGTTAGTTTAATTGCAAACTTTAATTTGGAAGTTTACTTAAGTTAAAATAATCTTAGGTTATCTCTGGAAACTGAATTAAATGATCAAGTTCAAAAATAAGTGAAAATTGTAGTATCTCAATTTATGGTTTCAGGATTGTAATATGAAACATCACATAAAGTTATGATTTTTAAAATAAAGATTACAATTTTTAGTGTTAAATCTAGAGTGCGGTTTTTGTTTGAACTGGGAAAGGAAAAGGGGAAAGTTCTGTCGATATATGGGTTCGAATGAGTTGAATCTTCTTCTGGAGGTAGATGAGGGGTCGGAGAGGCCAAGAAAATTATCAGGCTATGGTGTAATTCATGTTGGTGATGGTAATTGTGATTTGGAAGTGTAGAACCCTAGTTTTACCGGGTTTGATAAAATCAAACATCTCGGCAATTACGGTTGATCGAGTTCTACTATTATTTGGGCATTGGAAGATGATGGATAGTTGAAGAATTCGCCGGAGTTTTAGAGGCGACGGTGGTCGGAGGCGTTTGGGTGAGATGTTGACAGGTTTGGATGGGTGGGTAGTTGTCTGTTTCAGGTCTTGTTCCAGGTTGGAATTCTTACCTCAAATCTGGATTTCGAGCATTGGTCGATAGGGTTGGTGTATGGTTTGTCTGAGGGGATAATCGGCGACGGTGGAGTGGTCGTGAAGTTGACCTAAGTTAGCCGGAGGCACTGTACAGGTGCACAGAGCAATGTGGATATTCATGTAAATGTTGGGATTGAGTTTGGTTGCGTCGCGTTGGTCTCGGGGTATTCGAGTTTTAGCTCGACGCAGGTAGGGTTGTGACTCGAAGTAAAAGGGTTGAGCTCGAGTATACTATAGTTGCAGTTTTTGTTTTTAAGGTTTTTCTAAAACCTGACTGTGTGTAGGTTTAAATCTTAAACTAAATTTAAATAAAAGAAGCAAAGAAAGATAAACCAAAAGTTGAAACAAGTTAAAATATGAATTCAAAATGAATTTGAATTCTTGTTTTCAAATAAATAATTTTAAAAAAAGGTGAAATGTTTAATAACTAAAACCTGTACTGTATTTATAAAGAGAATTTGTAAGTCTGAAATAAGATCTAAACATGATTTTTTAAATTTTAGTTAAAATCTGGATTGAATTTTAATCTGAATTCAAATAGTTTAAATCTTGTTTTTTTAGTTGGCTTAAAATAAAACAGAACCCTGTTTCTGTTTTGAAAATTTAGGGGAAAATTTGAAATGTAAACTAAAGTTTAAAGATTTGTTAAAACCTAAGTTTGAAATCTGGTTTCAAATTGGTTTGAATCCGAGTTTGAATAATTTCAATTTGAAATTTGAAATTTTGTTTAACAACTTTTAAAGTAAAAGAAGAATATTGGTTTTGAATTTAAACTGAAAGTTTTAAATTGTAAAATAGAAATTGAAAATAAGTTTAATTTCTAGTTTCTTTTTAATTGAAATCTGGAAATTGTGTCACAGTTTTTAAAATAAAATAAGTTTGAATTTAATTTGTTTATGTTTAGTTACTTAATAGAATTAATTGATTACTTGATGTAATTAACTGGTTTAATGTGATTAGTTTAGATTGATTAATTAAGTTTAATTAATTTAAACGCTTGATGATTTGATGAATAATTACTTATCGTAATTAATGGAATTGTAATTATTAGGGAAGTAATTAATCGATAATTACTGAATGTAATTTAAGGTGTTAATGATAGAAGTAATTTGGATTAAATTATTTTGTATAATTAATCAAGGGGATTAATTAGAGATAATTAACGAGTAATTAATTTATTGATGAAGTAATTAAGGGTAGTTAATCACTGATGTTATTAATCAAAGGTGATTAATAGTCATGGTTAGCAATTAATTAATGAAACAATTAAAGGTTAATTACCGAATTGGGTTAAGGCCAATTAATTTGTGAAATTAATTAAGGATTAATTACTTAAATATAATTAAAGGATAAATAGAATGATATTGGAAGTCTTTGATTAATTGTTATTCCTAATATGTGGTCTGTGATGCTATGTGCTAAGATATGTTTGATTTAAATTTGGATGATGTGGTTATCTATCTTGTTTTTAAAATTGAGTTGTATTTCATTTGAATAATTTGAGTTAAGATGATATTGGTTTCGAAGAGACCGGAGTCGGGTATTAGTAAATACCCGAAACCACTTCGATTCTTTATAAATTACTAGGTGAAATCAATAAGCTGGAAAGGAATGATTAAAATGAATGGAACCATTTAATCTAAGTTTTGGATACTTAGAAATAGATGTGTCTTATAAGTAATGTCTATAACTACTTGTGGAGTTGTAAATTGACATAAGTTACCCTGGGTTTATATAAGATGTATGCTTTTGTATTCCTTGTTAGTTGGGTTTACTAAAGCTGGTTTCCAGCCTGACCCAGGTGTTACTTTGATGTAATGCTCGGGTCAGACCGAGTATTACAGATTTCAGGTAAGGACGTTCTGGAGCTCAGGAGGCGAGCTGGATGGCAGGGACATATGGAGAGTTTCCACTATGAAATTTTCTGAGACATGTTAAATTGTATCTGTCCAATGTTGTATAAAGTTGTTGTAACTCTGATATGTCGATGAAAATTGATAGATACAGTTTTCTTAGGTATAACTATTATTATTGATATTATATTTTATCCACTGCGAATGTGAGGTTGTGTGATTCTTTTCTGTTCTTCTTCTTCTATCTTTTCTTCTTTTCTCTAACTATCTGGAAATTTCAAGATGGAAATTTTCGGGTCGTTACATAATATAGGAATGAAATCAAAATAGATAAGTTTAATTGAGACTTTAGTTTCAAATAACTTGTGAAATTGACCAACATATAGTAAATGGAAATATGATAGTTATTAAATAAAGGATGAAATGAGAGCATTAATGTAATGAATGTAAAATAGATATTAACTATGATTATAGAAAGGTTTAATAGAAAATGGAAGGATTGAAATCAGGTTTAAAGCAATGTATTGTAGGTAGTTATAAATAACTGGATTTATTAAATTGAAAATAAATGGAATTAAACATCTAAATATTACGTTAATAGAAATTTAACTAAAATCCAAAAATATTAAATAATAGACTTTGAACCCAATATTAAATCCATCTACTTAAAATTCATGGATGGAATAACCATTGATTTATTTAATTTAATAGAATTTTTGGGAATTTAATTTATAAATTTGAATATAATGAAATTGAAGATTTGACATTGCAATTGATAGATTTATCAACTTTAAATTGACATCTAAACTTGTTTAAATTTTTATATAAATGATTAAGAATTATAAAGTGATAAAAATTGTCATTTTCAGAATTTAAACGCGAAATTTGATTTAATTAATTTATTTTAAATTTATTTAATTAATATAAAAATAGCTATTTTGGACACTGACTCGGATTTCAACGAAACAAGTTTCATCGGATCCGTAACAGTGAATTATGGTAGGATTTTAAGTTTCGTATCGATCGGACTTGTCGTTTGATCGTACGTACTCTAAACGCCTTAAAATCGATAAATTGAAATCAACTTGAAAAATATTGGTTTGAGAATAACTTTTTCATACGATGGAATTTGGACTTGAAACTTGTTCCATCACGTTTAAAATATTTAAAAACACCTATTTTGATATATGGATTGACTCAATTTCGTTTCGGAGTCGAAACGGGCTTTTTGGGCCACTTTGGCGTTAGCGCGTATATCCAACCTTATCCATCCATTCTAATTTCTGACCTACCTATATAAACCCCGTTATAAACCCTAGCCTCTCTAATTCTCATTTGTATGTATGCAATTCAGCTATCTCTCCTCCTCAAAGGTAGACAACAAAATTTCAGATCCAATTCAAATTCAAAATCAAAGTCAAAAATCCAGACTCCTCAGAAAAATTTAGAAAAATTATTTATTGAAGCTCTCGAAGTGCGTAATCTTCTGGTGAAATTTGTTTTTCGTTTTGGATTGTCATTTGACCGGTAAAAATCGAAGAAGTCTCGACCGTTCATCACGTCGAAATCAAACTCGACGGATCGACGAACCGTTTCTGGGTTTTGTAGAGGGGACCGAAGGGAGTTAATCTATGGTGTTTGTTCGCTGTTTCAACGGTTGGATGTGGCACAATTTTCGATTTAGGTTCAAATACTTGAGGCGGCGGCTGTGCTCGTTTTCATAGGAGGGACGATCGAGCGAGCTTGTGCTCGAAGGTGATCTCGTAGGTGGTGGCGCGTGCGCGCATCTAGGCCAGGCAACGTGAGGCGAGCGGCGGCTCCGGTTGACGAATGCGATGTACAGGGTCCGGTTTGTTAGGGTTTGGCATGCGTTTCGCTTCTTGTAGATTGAGATGGGAAGATGACGTGGCTAGGTATTTGTGTTCTTCTTTTTATTTTCATATATTTTTTTATTGGTTTTCAATCGTAATTTTCGCTATATCTTTCACATACGAACACCAATTCACGCCCTGGTTTTTTTGTTAGGATCGTATTGAAATTCTGGACTTTATGACGCTAGTTTGGACGAATTCGAAGACCGTCAAATTTTGGGTTTAAATTGAATTTAGATTCAATTTAAATTCAAAAGGTGAGTGTTTTAACCCACTCACAACTTCTAAAATTTCTTAAGTTCATTAAATTTATATATGATGTGATTTAGAATTTATTTATGGTTGTTTTGAATATTTTTAATCAACATCTCAGTTAATTTCCTTTGTTTAAATTAAATTGCTATTTAATTTATTCATTGCATTTAAACTTCCAAATAAATCATTAATTAATCATTCATTGCATATAAACTGCTAAGTAAATAGTTATTTAAATTTTTATTGAGTATAAATTGCTATTTAATATCTGTTGTTTATTATCCGTTCTATATTGATGCTATTGTTGGATTTGATGATGATTGTGATAAATGGTTGATGGTTGATATTGGATGAATGGGTGCTGAATTTTATATGGTTATAAATTGCAAGTTATTATGCATTTTCATTTCATTCGGGATTGTGGTTTGAAATGATACATAACCGCATTTTTATATTTAAATTGCGGATTGAAATTACAAGTATCTGTATCACTTGACCATAGGATAGAAAGTTATATACAGACACCGCGGTCTATATATAAAAATATTTTGAAATGTTTCCTTTGGTTTCGTAATGAAATATATATGGTTTTATGAGATATCGATTCGGATATTTGATAAAGGTTATTTTATATATAGTAAAATTCTTGGTTTTAAGCTATGTATGAAATTGTTTAAAGTATAAATAAATTTAATAATAAAGATGATTTTATTAAATTATAATATGGGAAGTATTTACTTAAATAATAAATTTTTATATAGTGTTTATATTGATTTTTATAAATCAAGTTTGAGAAAATAGCTTTGAAATGGACTTGAGATTTTATTTAATAAAAAATTTTATTTCACAAAAAAAAAATCCATTGGAACTTATTGAAATTTAGATTTAAAAAAAAAATGGTTTTAAAACTAAACTCGGGGTTAAGGTGGTTTAAGTAAATATATCAAGTCTAAATGAATTGAGGAATATTCAATTTTTGAAATTTGAAGTTTTATTAAAGGGTTATTAGATTTTTAAGTAAATATTTCAAAACAAATAATAGAAAAGTGGAATTGGTATATATAAATGAATTAAAAAAAATTAGTTTTGAAATATCGAATTTTAAGCTTTGAAAATATTGAATTAGAAATGGTTTATGTGGAGGTACAAATCGATATTTGGAATTTATTTGTGAAATTAAAGAAGTTATTTTAATTTAATATTTAAACCATTTGATGGGTATAGTTATATTTCAAAGTTATGAAATTCAAATCTTATGTTTTGGAATGTTATATTTCAAGCGTTTGGTTTCGAAATATTATAACTTTGAAAATGTTATGGTTTTAGAAAAGGATATATTTGAAATAAAAATGATATTATATTAATTTGGGTTTATAAATGATATCATACTGATTTGGTTTTAAAATTAAGATGATATCGTATTTATATATTTTTGAAATGAACAATTTATTCTGGTTTTGAAGTATAATTATTTTAAAATGGCCGCGGTGTTATAATAACGTTTGGTTGTTGAAGAGATCGGGATCGGAAGTTGTCATACTCTCTGCCAACTCCGAAAACCACTTTAACAACCGTGTACGCGGTGGAGATTCCAGAATGAAGTAGGATGGTGGCGGCGTTTCCTTTAAGGTATATACATGGACCCGACTCCCGTGAGTTGTCTTAAGGTGGCTAAAACAGGAGCGATTCTCGGGCCAATGACCTTTGATCGGACACACTCCTTCGATATTATACTCTGACTTTTGGATTGATTCGGTGGCTACTTTTGATTTTTGATTTCGGGGATGTTGTTCAAGGTGGGCGGTAATAGCTACTACGCGTTACCACCAGCCCGGATGCGTAATTGGTATATCTACCCTAGCTTTGCCTAGTTGTGTCGTGTCACCTACACTATCGCGCCTTGTACGAGTTTGGTTTTCTCCTGTAGCCGTGTGGTATCCTCTGGTGGCTTCCCGATCAGGAGGGACCATGATATTGGATGGACTACTGGGACTATTACGTGTTAAGGGCTATATGGGTAACCCCTTAATGCTAAGAAAAAAGTAAGTTTATTTTACTATTAGACATTATTATAATAGCGAAATATTACTACATAGTAAATAGTTTAACGGATCCTTAGGAGATGTGAATCCCGAGCATCTCTTAAGTTACTGCACTCATATTTATTTCTGTTAATTTAACTCACATAAGATATTTTAGTTCTGACTCGAATGTTTTGTCTTTCCAATTCGCTCGGGTCAGCCTGAGCATTTCAGGATTCGAAGACTTTAGCTCTGGAGGACGAGGACGAAGATTTATATTACTATTATCTACTATATTATTCCACTACACCGTTTTTTTCCGTTGCATTGTTATTATTCACTAGTATGTGAAACTCTAATGTGTATTGTATAAATATAATCAAATGTTTATGAAACAGCTTTATGAACTGTATATTTGATTATTATATTATATTTGATTATTATATTTTATCCTTCTGCTGTGAGATTCTGTTTTGTTTTATTTCTTTCTTGTTTTTCTTATTTACCCCATAACAATCCGCCCTTCCGTATGGTTTGAATTGACACGTGTGTCGATTTAAATCGTACGAAAAGGCGGGACGTTATAGGGTTGCTATAACATTTGCTTGTAAATAATAAACTCACAAATATTATTAAATGTAGAGATGGTGACTATTATTATTTGTTACCTATTTATTTAACTTGTTAATTCAAATTTGAAATGAACTGCAATGAATGAAATTTAATATAGTGTTAAAATGGATCAAGATAATAACTGTAGAATATTAATGTAATTTGATAGAAACCAATGTTAATGGTATACTGAGAACGAATGATTGAATATAAAGCTTTGAAATCAAGTTAATCAAATTATTGGAATTTAAATTATAATAATTGGATTTATTCCAATTAAATGTACTTGAATGTTACATTAATATGAGTTAAGTCAATAACCATTAAAAGTGAATGTAATAGAATAAATGAAAATTTTAATTACATTTATAAGACAATAATTGATGTAATGAAAAGAGTGAAACAAAGATAAATTAATTTATTGAGATTCTAAATTATAATATAATTGACAAAAATTCAATATAATGAATATAAAGTAACCAAAACAAATAAAAGGTGGAAATTGAAGAATATTATTGTAATAAAATATAAAACAATGTTAGCTATGTTGATAGAGTAATAATTGACTGAATAAAAAGATTGAAATCAGTTTATTCAAATTAATTATAATTAGTTGGAATTTATTTAAAGTTGGAACAAAACACGGCAATTTGTGTAATGATTAACACTGAAATTATATGTAAACTTGTTTTAATTTATAATAAATGTCTAATTAATCAAAAGGGACGAAAAATTGTTATTTTAGAAATATTGAATTTAAAAGTGATTAATTAATTTAATATTAAATTATTAAAGGTAAAAATAGCCATTTTGGACATTGTCTCAGATTTCGACGAAACAAGTTTCATCGGATCCATAACAGTGAATTATTATAAAGTTTCAAGTTTCGTAGCGATCAGACTTATCGTTTGATTGTACGGACTCGAAATGCGTAGAAATCAATTTAATTCAATTCAATTGAAATCAATTTAGAAATAAGCTGATTTTAAGTTAACTTCTTCGCACGTTGGAATTAGGACTTGAAACCTGTTCCATTGAGTTTAAACATCTATCTTGATATATGGAATGTCCTGTCTTCGTTCCGGAAGCAAAACGGGCTTTTTTGGTCATATTTGTCGTTTCAAATCTATTCGGATGTTTATTCGTTTCTTTCGGGCCTCATTTGTTTCCCACATCTAGCAGTCTTATAGTACATACAACTCCTTCTGTCTGTTTCTCAATGGCTTAAAACCCTAAATTCCTTATTTCTATTTCAATTTCAATTCAAAATTCAACTTCAAAATCAAACTCCTCCAAATCCTAAATAGTTCTATGTCGTTTCGAAGCTCTCGACGAGCGCAACTCAGATCTATAATTCGTTTTTGCAATCGAATCATGGTTTGGTCAGAAAATTTTGAGTTGTTCTCGGCTATTCATTTGGTTACGATCGACTTTACCAGATCGTCAATCCGTTGGTACTAGATTGTGGAGAGGACCGGGGGAGTTCATCTATGCAAGTTGGAGGTTGATCGGATGGTTGGATCAGCCTAAATAATTCGGTAAGGGTTTTAAACCCTTGGTGGCAGCTGAGCTCTTAGTTGATTGGGGAGCGAACGAACATGTGCTCGTTGTCATAGGGGAGGGTTTAGGCGATGGCGGTATGTTAGAGGGTGGTCGTGCCCTAGCGTAGGTGGCAGTGGTCGAGCGTGCCAACTAGCGGTAGGGCATGATGTAAGTATCGAAGCCGGGGAGGGTTCGGTGAATAGGAGATGTTGACGTGGCTTCTTGTTACTGGGTAGTCTCTTTTTATTTTATTAATTTAAATTTCATTTTCAAATATTCTAACTCGAATAACTTTTGCAGATGAGCTCAGAATTGCGCGTGGTTTGTTTGGTTGGGATCATATTGATATTCCGGACATTTTGATGCTGGTTTGGTCGAATTCCGAGACGATTGAAATTTGGGCCTTTCTTTCGATTTCAAATTGTTTTGAAATCAAAGGTGAGTGTTTTAACCCACTCATAATTTCTAAATAATTTTATGTTAGTTAAATTAAATTTACGATGTGATTAGAAATCTATTGATCGATGTTTGTTATGTTTAAATTGTTATTCTCGTTAAATTTGACTATTATTGCATTACATCATCGTTTAATTTAATATTGAATTTAAATTGTCAATTTAATACCTGTTATTGACGATCAGTTATCTTTTGATATTAATTGACTAATTTGGATGATGATTGTGATGGATGTTTGTGTAACAACCCGCATATTTATCGATTTTATATTTAAATATTTTATTTAAATATTTTGTCGTTAATCGGATATTGGTCCGAAAAACTACTTCTTACAAACGGTCAAATTAGGACCTGAAACCACTTCCATTGAGTTCGAAATGCCGTTTACAATCTTTTTAAGTATAAACTTTGATATGTTTGGGGTTAGTGGAATTTCACTAACTTTTCCCGCTTTGGACTTTGGGTTGGTTTAGCCTATTAAACTTAAGTTCCAACCCCTTCTCCTCATCTCTTCATAAATTCCTACCTAACTCTATTTTTAGCATTAATGGTGAGTGGAAAGGGAAATTAAAATACCAAGCCCAAGTTCATTAGCAAATTCAACATCCAACTCCAAAATCAAAGTAAAGACATTGGATTCAAGCATGTAGTTGCTTCTCTATTGACTTCAAGCTTCTTCTTCATTGAATTTGTGCAAAGGTGAGATTTTTATCTCACAATTCTAGTCTGTAATCATATGGGACTGTTGGGAATGATTCCCCATCACTTTAGCATGTACATTTGCATTTGGTTCAGATTGGATTGGCGAAAAACTCCAATTTTTAGTGTTTTTGGTAAAATTCTGCACTTAGGTCGTTCTGCCAATGCTAGGTCATTCGCGTGGAAAAGTCTCGGCCTTCAAATAGCTCGTTTCTGGCCTGAAATCGTTCTACAGCCTCAGGTCGCTCGGCACTAGGTCGTAGGTCGTAGGTCGTTTGGACATGAAATGTCGCCTCGGAGTTAGGTCGCTGGGTCGTAGGTCGTTAGGCTTAGGTCGTTAAGTCGTTCCCTTTGTTGGAAACGTCTCCTCGGTCTTAGGTCGTTAGACCTTAGGTCGGCCCCACTTTATGTCGTTAGACCTTTATACTTTAGGTCGTTGCTAGGCCTTTCCACATAGGTCGCTCGGACTTTGTTCCATTTGATCGCGAACCTCGATGGGTCGCGTACCCACTTAAGTCGCTCGACCACTAGGTCGCAAACACCTCTAGGTCGCTCGACCCCTTTAACTCGTAGGTCGCTCGACCCCTTTAACTCGTAGGTCGCTCGCCTCCCTTAGGTCGTTAGACCTTAATACCGTTAGGTCGCGTGACCTTAATACCTTTAGGTCGTGTACCCTGTTAGGTCGCAAGTTTAATTAGGTCGTTCGGCCTTAAAATGTTAGGTCGCTTGGTCTGTGCTTTTGTTAGGTCGTGAGTCCCTTAAATCGCTCGCCTCTATTAGGTCGCTCCTTTCTGCTAACTCGCGAACACCTCTAGGTCGCAACCAATAGGTCGCTTGATCCTATCTTCCCTTAGGTCTTCACTAGGTCGTACCGTTTTAGACGGGGCGCCACCCCCTGGACCCCCGCGACCTGACCGGGCAGGTCGAACCCCGTAGCGGGGGTGTTGCCCCCGCACCCCCACCTTGGGGGTTTGCCACCCCCCCCCCCCCGGACCCCCCTCCCGTAGGGGATATTATCTGAAAAACATTCAACAGAACTTGCTTTGTTGAGATGCTGAGTTGACCATTCTTCGAGACAAACTATATTTGGCTTCTCGGTCGATTTTATGGTATCATGTCCTTGCTAAGAAGACGGGATAACAACTTTAGAAATATGAAGGTTTCAATACTAGTAGTAAATATCAAAACTCTTTCAACAAAATGATTTCAAATCTATTTTCAATAACAAAGCTCTTTTCTTAAACCGTTTTCCAATCTACTAGTATATACAAACCTTTACCTCACTCGGATGAGAAATCTAATTAAACGGCTTAGTAAAACAAGTGGTATGAAACGCTTGCGTTCACTTCGTCGGTTAATTCTTGGACTTGTTCGATTAAACCTCTTGTGACAATTTTCTAGTGAAGATTTACAGTTTGTTCGTAAATATTTAAGTTAAGCAAGTGGTTATGGGACACGAAGATAAACTTTTATATTTACTAGCTTAGTGTAATTGACACTTCTCGTTGATCATGACGATCATTTTATGATTTAGACTAGCAATTGTGCGATGTCACTTTGTTTGCAGGGTTAGACTAGACCTCATGGGTTTGATTCCGATTCACACATATCTCTTTGTTCGCAAGGTTAGTCTAGACACCATTTGTGTGATTCCACTCACACATACCTTTTTGTTGCGAGGTTAGGCTAGACACCATTTGTGTGATTCCACACACACATACCTTTTTTCTTTTGATTAGCCTAGACCTCAACTGGGTGATTCCGACTCACCTATATGGGGTAGCTCCCCATGGTCTTCGGACCGTCATGTGATAGGACTCATTCCCTTTTTGCTGTGATTTCTGGTTTTGTTATGTTGATTTCTAGAATTTATGTCATTGACTTGTTATGAGTACAAGTTTAGGGTATGATGCCCTCTTTGGATCTTTGAGAAGATTCTTGTGATATTGATTTATCTCTTATTGATTGATCTTCTGTTGATCATCATTTGCATACTTATAGTAGTATGCCAGTATGGATATTTTATGTTTATGTCCATATCTTTTATTTTATACCATGTCATCTGATATTTATAGCTAGACTGATTCGTTTATTATTTTCTTAAATAATACTCGGGTCAGACCGAGATGTTACAGGTGCTTCTGCTTGACTTCTTCTCGGGATTTTCTACTCTGACTTTTGGCTAACTATTTAGATTAGCAGTTTTTGTTGTATACAATTGAGATATAGAATCATAGTTGTATTCTTTTGTATAACATGTGTTGCTATTCTTTTGTATTATTGTGGATCTTTTTGACCATTACCCTGATGTACACTTTCATCTGTTAGTTATATATTCCTATCTTCTTCCGCATTTGTGATATGGATGTCTGTGACTGATTTGTGTTATGCTTATTTCTATGTTTGTTTCCGAAGATTATTTATAGCCACCATGTGATAAGCAATCACATGGATGGTCGCTCCTCAACAGCCTTATTCTCCGTGCTAGTTGACAGCACTACACCATAGTGTTCTTGGCTAGCTTAGGTATAGAGGTGGGGCGTCACAGCTTGGTATCGGAGCCAAACTTCGGAACAATGTAGAATAACTTAACAAGGATCGTCGTCTTAAGTCCACCTTAGGAGTTATGTCTTAGGATTAATTCGAGTCGTCGTACCGATTCATCCTATATCCTTTATGATTCCTTGTTTTATCTAGCAAGATTGCTTGATATTCATTAGTGAATAAACTTCTTCTTTCTCTTCTTTCTTTCTTAAGGAAGAGAAATGGTTAGACCTGGTCGTCCCAGAGCTGGACCATCTAGTGCTCCACCCCAAGATGGAGTTTTTATGACTACCCAGCAACTTCTTGACCTTGTCACGAATGCTCAAGCAGCTGGTTCTAATCCGGAACCTACTCACCCTAAATCTGGGTTTGCACGTTTGTGCAATGATTACACCAACCTGGGTGGGAAGCCATTTAAAGGTTCTGAAACTATCATCGAGGTCCCGGCTTGGTTGAGGACCTGCGATCGAATCTTCATTCGCATGAATCTCCTCGATTTTCACCGTGTTCAGGTGGCTTCCAATATGCTCCAAGAGAGAGCATTGGACTGGTATGAACTTCTTATTTCTGAAGTCAACGAAGCGGACCTTACCTTGGAGCAATTCCTGACACGCTTCGAGTTAAAATTTGCACCAGAAGCAGAGAAGGTAACTCTGGCTCGACGCTTTATAGACCTTGTTCAAGGTGAGTCCTCTGTGACTGATTATGTCGCAGCCTTTGAGTCGCTTTCCAAATATGGGGTTGAATACATCAACACCCCAATGAAGAAGAACCAGAGGTTCGTTTATGGCTTAAACAAAAGCCTCAAGAAGTCATTACTTCTAAAGTTAGAAGTTCCTTTCGACCAACTTATAGATATCACTCTTCATTTGGAAGAGGCTGATAAAGAAAGTGATGTTGAAGTAGTAGCTTCCAAACCCAACTTCAACAACAAAAAGTGGCCCAGTAAATTCAAAGGCCCTTATCCCAACAAAAAGGGTAAGCTTGCAACCCCTGCAGCAAAGTCTCCTTTTCCTAGTGGTGTGAGATGCTTCAACTGTGGATCTGGGGATCATTTTGCGAATAAGTTCTCTAAGACCAAATCTTGTCGCTATTGTAAGAGCCCGGATCATTACATACATCAATGCCTCAAACGTGAAGGCAAGAAGGAGGGAAAGTTAAACGTGGCTCAAGCCCTTGGCAACACATCTCGTGGCCAAGGTATTTCTCATTCCATTCTTAATGGTATTATTTTATTTCATGCTCAACCTATTAGAGTTCTCTTTGATACGGGTGCATCCCATTCTTTTATATCAAAGGAACTTGTCGACACTTTCTCTTTAAATGTTGATGCTTTAATGACTTCCTTGAGAATTGCGAATCCTGTTGGTGGATCCGGAATTCTTAGTTTGCTTTGTAAAATGTGGAGATTATTTTATGTGATTTTACATTCCTAGCCGATTTGCATGTTATGTGTTACCTAGGCTTTGGAATGATTTTGGGAATGGATTGGCTTAATCGTTATGAAGCTCATATCCTATGTCCTGAGCGGACTATTTATCTTCGACATCCGCAATCTGTAAATCAGATTTCTATTATTCTTAAAGATTCAGATTCTGTGTTGTCTGCATCTTTATATTCTTTAAATCCTCATGATAATGATGATGATGATGAGGAAGACGTCATTTCTCGAATTCACGTCGTTTGTGAATTTTCTGACATATTTGAGCCCGTTTTAGGTTTACCACCTAAATGAGCAATTGAGTTCAGAATTAATCTTACCCCTGAAGCTCAACCTATTACTCGTCCTCCTTATCGCATGTCTAATAAGGAAAATGAGAAGATGCGTAAACAATATCTGAATTGGAGACGAAGCAATTTATTCGCTCTAGTTCCTCGCCTTGGGGAGCTTCGGCTATTTTCGTGAAGAAATCCGACGGTACGCCTAGGCTTTGCGTTGACTATCGCAAGCTTAACGATCTAACTATTAAAAATAAATATCCTTTACCTCGGATTGGCGATCTGTTTGATCAGCTTAGCGGAGCTAGGGTCTTTTCACAGTTGGACCTGGCTATCGGTTTTCATCAGCTTTGTATTGCTGAGGATAGTATTCCTTTGACATCGTTCCGTATCGTTATGGATCTTATGAATGGCTTGTTATGCCATTCGGTTTAACGAATGCTCTGGCTTACTTTGTTGACCTCATGAATCGAGTTTTCAAGGCTTTCCTCGATCGGTTTGTTCTCATCTTCATTGATGATATCCTTGTGTATTCTAAAACCGAGGAGGAGCATGAAAAGCCTCTTCGGATTGTATTGGAAACTCTTAGGAGTAATCAATTAACGGAGAAATTTTCTAAATGCCACTTTTGGCAATCTCGTGTGAAGTTTCTCGGTCATATTATTTCCGAATCCGGAATTTCCGTGGATCCTTCAAAGATTGAAGCGATTCAAGATTGGAAGAGACCGGAGAGTGTGACAGAGATTTGTAGTTTTCTCGAATTGGTGGATTATTACTGTCGTTTCATTAAAGACTTTTTTAAGATTGTCGTGCCTCTTACTGGCTTGACTAAGAAGGGAGTTAAATACATTTGGTCGGACAAATGTGAAGCCTCTTTTCAGAAATTGAAAGAACTCCTTTCTGATGCTCCTATTCTTGTTGTTCCCGAGGGGAATCAAGATTTTGTTGTTTATACTTATGCTAGTCATGTTGGTTTAGGTGCCGTTCTTATGCAAAAAGAACGTGTTATTGCTTATGCTTCTAGGCAATTGAAGCCGGCCAAGACTAGATATGCCACACATGATTTAGAACTCGCGGCTATTGTTTTTGCCCTTCGAATTTGGCGTCATTATCTATTGGGAGAGAATTTTATTCTTTAGACGGATCATAAGTCTTTGAAATATTTATTTTCTCAAAAGGAACTTAATTTGCGTCAATAGCGTTGGCTTGAGTTCCTTGCACCTTATGATCTTAATATTCTTTATACCCCGGTAAGGGTAATCGTGTCGCCGATGCTCTTAGCCATAAACAACAAGCAGTTGTTTCTATGATGTTATCCGAATGGAACGATCTCGAGATTATATCCACTTGTGAGATTCGAGAGCGCGTATCTGATTTATGCTCATCACTTGTTTTATGTAGCCTTGAGGCTCATCCTTCTCTTTTAGACCGCATTCTTGAAGCTCAAGGGCTAGATCCTGAGTTGGCTCTTCTTGGCCAAAATGTTAAGGATAAAATTGATATTGAAGGTTTGAAAGACTTTGATATTGATTCTCGTGAGGGCATTCGAAAATTTGATAGACTTATCGTACCAAATATTGGTGATCTTCGTAAAGATATTTTAGAAGATTCTTATCGTTCTAAATTCACCATTAATCCCGGTAGTAGTAAAATGTACGCTGATATGAAGCGACTTTATTATTGGGAGAGAATGAAATCTGATATTGCTAATTTTGTTAAGTGTTGCATGACTTGCCAACTTGTCAAGGCCGAACATCAAAGGCCTGGGGGTTATTGCAACCTTTAGAAATTTCAATTTGGAAGTGGGACCAAATTTCCATGGATTTCATAGATGGCCTTCCCCGTTCTCGTTCGGGTCATGATAGCTTATGGGTGATCATTGATAGACTTACTAAATCTGCCCATTTTATTCCCGTTCGATCTAACCGAACCGTTTCTCTTTTGGCCAAACTCTTTATCAAAGAAATTGTTAAATTGCATGGAGTTCGTACTTCTATTGTTAGCGATCGAGATCCACTGTTTACTAGTGGATTTTGGAAGAGTCTTCAAAAAGCTTTAGGAACGAAGCTTAATTTCAGCACTGCTTATCATCACCAGTCCGATGGACAAACCGAGCGTGTGAATCAAACTCTTGAAGATCTTCTGCGAGCTTGTGTTCTTGATTTTGGTGGAAGTTGGGAAGATCATATTTCACTTGTCGAATTTTCCTATAATAATAGCTTCCAATCTAGTATTGGTATGGCACCTTTCGAGTCACTTTACGGAAGGCCATGTCGATCTCCTTCTTGTTGGCTTGAGGCCAGTGAGAGGCTGGTTTTAGGTCTAGACTTTATTCGTGATTCCACAGAAAAGATTGAACTTATTCGACATAGGATGAAAGAAGCCCAGAGTAGACAAAAATCCTATGCCAATAATCGAAGAAGGAAGTTAGAACTTTCTGTTGGAGATCTTGTTTTTATTCGTGTTTCACTTATGAAAGGTGTTGTACGTTTCAGTCGGTCGGGAAAGTTAGCGCCTCGATATATTGGGCCATTTCCTATTACTGAACGTATTGGTTCCATGGCTTATCGCCTTTCATTACCGGCTCAGTTTTCTGCCATGCATGACGTTTATCATGTTTCTCAATTACGGAAATGCCTTCGAGATTCTGATTCTATTCTTGAGCCTGGTATTATGGAAGAAATTGAAGTTTCGCCAAAATTTAACTTACGAGCAACATCCTATTCGAATTATTGCTTCGGAGGTCAAACGACTTCGAAATAAAGATGTTCCGCTTGTGAAGGTTCAATGGTCCTCAAATCCTAAGGATTGCTCTTGGGAATCCAGAGAATTCATCGAGCGAACACATCTGGACTTGCTTACTCCTCTTTGAGGTGAACTTCCTATTTCAAATTTCTTTTGTGTTAATATGCTTCTATGGTTGTTACTTTTTATTTCCATCTTATATATTGCAAGGAGGCAATTTCTTTAAGGAAGGGAGTCTGTAACAACCCGCGTATTTATCGATTTTATATTTAAATATTTTATCGTTAATCAGATATTGGTCCGAAAAGCTACATTTTGCAAACGGTCAAATTAGGACCCGAGACCACTTCCATTGAGTTTGAAATGCCGTTTACAATCTTTTTAAGTATAAACTTTGATATGTTTGGGGTTAGTGGAATTTCATTAACTTTTCCCGCTTTGGACTTTGGGTTGGTTTAGCCTACTAAACCTAAGTTCCAACCCCTTCTCCCCATCTCTTCATAAATTCCTAACTAACTCTAGTTTTAGCATTAATGGTGAGTGGAAAGGGAAATTAAAATTCCAAGCCCAAGTTCATTAGAAAATTCAACATCCAACTCCAAAATCAAAGTAAAGACATTGGATTCAAGCTTGTAGTTGCTTCTCTATTGACTTCAAGCTTCTTCTTCATTGAATTTGTGCAAAGATGAGATTTTTATCTCATAATTCTAGTCTATAACTATAAAGGACTGTTGGAAATGATTCCCCATCACTTTAGCATGTACATTTGCATTTGGTTTGGATTGGATTGGTGAAAACCTCCAATTTTTTGTGTTTTTGGTAAAATTCTGCACTTAAGTCGTTCGGCCAATGCTATGTCGTTCGCGTGGAAAAGTCTCAGCCTTCAAATAGCTCGTTTCTGGGCTTAAATCGTTCTACAGCCTTAGGTCGCTCGGCACTAGGTCGTAGGTCGTAGGTCGTTTGGCCACGAAATGTCGCCTCGGAGTTAGGTCGCAAGGTCGCTGGGTCGTAGGTTGTTAGGCTTAGGTCGTTAAGTCGTTCCCTCTGTTGGAAACGTCTCCTCGGTCTTAGGTCGTTAGACCTTATGTCGGCCCCCTCTTTAGGTCGTTAGACCTTTATACTTTAGGTCGTTGCTCGGCCTTTCCACATAGGTCGCTCGGCCTTTGTTCCATTTGATCGCGAACCTCGACGGGTCGCGTACCCACTTAAGTCGCTCGACCACTAGATCGCGAGCACCTCTAGGTCGCTCGACCCCTTTAACTCGTAGGTCGCTCGACCCCTTTAACTCGTAGGTCGCTCGCCTCCCTTAGGTCGTTAGACCTTAATACCGTTAGGTCGCGTGACCTTAATACCTTTAGGTCGTGTACCCCGTTAGGTCGCGAGTTTAATTAGGTCGTTCGGCCTTAAAATGTTAGGTCGCTTGGCCTGTGCTTTTGTTAGGTCGCGAGTCCCTTAAGTCGCTCGCCTCTGTTAGGTCGCTCGTTTTTGCTAACTCGCGAACACCCCTAGGTTGCAACCAATAGGTCGCTCGATCCTATCCTCCCTTAGGTCTTCACTAGGTCGTACCGTTTTGGATGGGGCGCTGCCCACTGGACCCGCGCGACCTGACCGGGCAGGTCAGACCCCGTAGCGGGGGTGTTGCCCCCGCACCCCCACCTTGGGGGGTTGCCACCCCCTCCGGAGCCCCCCCTACGTAGGGGATCTTATCTGAAAAACATTCAACAGAACTTGCTTTGTTGAGATGCTGAGTTGACCATTCTTCGAGACAAACTATCTTTGGCTTCTCGGTCGATTTTATGGTATCACGGCCTTGCTAAGAAGGCGGGATAACAACATTAGAAATATGAAGGTTTCAATACTAGTAGTAAATATCGAAACTCTTTCAGCAAAATGATTTCAACTCTATTTTCTATAACGAAGTTCTTTTCTTAGACCGTTTTCCAATCTACTAGTATATACAAACCTTTACCTCACTCGGATGAGAAATCTAATTAAATGGCTTAGTAAAACAAGTGGTAGAAACGCTTGCGTTCTCTTTGTCGGTTAATTCTTGGACTTGTTCGAATGAACCCCTTGTGACAATTTTCTAGTGAAGATTTACAATTTGTTCGTAAATATTTAAGTTAAGAAAGTGGTTATGGGACACGAAGATAAAATTTTATATTTACTAGCTTAGTGTAATTGACACTTCTCATTGATCAGGACGATCATTTTATGATTTAGACTAGCAATTGTGCGATGTCTCTTTGTTTGCAAGGTTAGACTAGACCTCATGGGTGTGATTCCGACTCACACATATCTCTTTGTCCGCAGGGTTAGTCTAGACACCATTTGTGTGATTCCACTCACACATACCTTTTTGTTGCGAGGTTAGACTAGACACCATTTGTGTGATTCCACTCACACATACCTTTTTGCTTTTGATAAGCCTAGACCTCATCTGGGTGATTCCGACTCACCCATATAGGATAGCTCCCCATGGTCTTCGGACCGTCATGTGATAGGCCTCTTTCCCTTTTTCCTGTGATTTCTGGATTTCTTGTGTTGATTTCTGGAATTTATGTCATTGACTTGTTAGGAGTACAAGTTTAGGGTATGATGCCCTCTTTGGATCTTTAAGAAGATTCTTGTGATATTGATTTATCTCTTATTGATAGATCTTCTATTGATCACCATTTGCATACTTATAGTAGTATGTCAGTATGGATATTTTATGTTTATGTCCATATCTTTTATTTTATACCATGTCATCTAATATTTATAGCTAGACTGATCCGTTTATTATTTTCTTAAATAATACTTGGGTCAGATCGAGATGTTACATGTGCTTCTGCTTGACTTCTTCTCGGGATTTGCTACTCTGACTTTTGGCTAACTATTTAGATTAGCAGTTTTTGTTGTATACACTTGAGATATAGACTCATAGTTGTATTCTTTTGTATCACACGTGTTGCTATTCTTTTGTATTATTGTGGATCTTTTTGACTACTACCCTGATGTACACTTTCATGTGTTAGTTATATATTCATATCTTCTTCCGCCTTTGTGATATGGATGTCTGTGACTGATTTGTGTTATGCTTATTTCTATGTTTGTTTCTGAAGATTATTTATAGCCACCGTGTGATAAGCAATCACATGGATGGTCGCTCCTCAACAGCCTTATTCTCCATGCTAGTTGACAGCACTACACCGTAGTGTTCTTGGCTAGCGTGGGTATAGAGTTGGGGCGTCACAGCTTGGTATCGGACCCAAACTTCGGAACAATGTAGAATAACTTAACAAGGATCATCGTCCTAAGTCCACCTTAGGAGTTATGTCTTAGGATTAATTCGAGTCGTCGTACCGATTCATCCTATATCCTTTATGATTCCTTGTTTTATCTAGCAAGATTGCTTAATATTCATTAGTGAATAATCTTCTTCTTTCTCTTCTTTCTTTCTGAAGGAAGACAAAATGGTTAGACCTGGTCGTCCCAGAGCTGGACCATCTAGTGCTCCACCCCAAGATGGAGTTTTTATGACTACCCAGCAACTTCTTGGCCTTGTCACGAATGCTCAAGCAGCTGGTTCTAATCCGGAACCTACTCACCCTAAATCTGGGTTTGCACGTTTGTGCAATGATTACACCAACCTGGGTGGGAAGCCATTTAAAGGTTCTGAAACTATCATCGAGGTCCAGGCTTGGTTGAGGACCTGCGATCGAATCATCATTCGCATGAATCTCCTCGATCATCACCGTGTTCAGGTGGCTTCCAGTATGCTCCAAGAGAGAGCATTGGACTGGTATGAACTTCTTATTTCTGAAGTCAACGAAGCGGACCTTACCTGGGAGCAATTCCGGACACGCTTCGAGGTAAAATTTGTACCAGAACCAGAGAAGGTAACTCTGGCTCGACGCGGTGAGTCCTCTGTGACTGATTATGTCGCAGCCTTTGAGTCGCTTTCCAAATATGGGGTTGAATACATCAACACCCCATTGAAGAAGAACCAGAGGTTCGTTTATGGCTTAAACAAAAGCCTCAAGAAGCCATTACTTCTAAAGTTAGAAGTTCCTTTCGACCAACTTATAGATATCGCTCTTCGTTTGGAAGAGGATGATAAAGAAAGTGATGTCGAAGTAGCAGCTTCCAAACCCAACTTCAACAACAAAAAGAGGCCCAGTAAATTCAAAGGCCCTTATCCCAACAAAAAGGGTAAGCATGCAACCCCTGCGGCAAAGTCTCCTTTTCCTAGTGGTGTGAGATGCTTCAACTGTGGATCTGGGGATCATTTTGCGAATAAGTGCTCTAAGCCAAAATCTTGTCACTATTGTAAGAGCTCGGATCATTACATACATCAATGCCTCAAACGTGAAGGCAAGAAGGAGGGAAAGTTAAACGTGGCTCAAGCCCCTGGAAACACATCTCGTGACCAAGGTATTTCTCATTCCATTCTTGATGGTATTATTTTATTTCATGATCAACCTATTAGAGTTCTCTTTGATACGGGTGCATCCCATTCTTTTATATCAAAGGAACTTGTCGACACTTTCTCTTTAAATGTTGATGCTTTAATGACTTCCTTGAGAATTGCGAATCCTGTTGGTGGATCCGCAACTCTTAGTTTGCTTTGTAAAAATGTGGAGATTATTTTATGTGATTTTCCATTCCTAGCCGATTTGCATGTTATGCGTTACCTAGGCTTTGGAATGATTTTGGGAATGGATTGGCTTAATCGTTACGAAGCTCATATCCTATGTCCTGAGCGGACTATTTATCTCCGACATCCGCAATCTGTAAATCAGATTTCTATTATTCTTAAAGATTCAGATTCTGCGTTGATTGCATCTTTATATTCTTTAAATCCTCATGATAATGATGATGATGATGTGGAAGATGTCATTTCTCGAATTCACGTCGTTTGTGAATTTTCCGACATTTTTGAGCCCGTTTTAGGTTTACCACCTAAAAGAGCAACTGAGTTCAGAATTAATCTTACCCCTGATGCTCAACCTATTACTCATCCTCCTTATCGCATGTCTAATAAGGAAAATGAGGAGATGCGCAAACAATTATCTGAATTGAAGACGTAGCAATTTATTCGCTCTAGCTCCTCGCCTTGGGGAGCTTCGGCTATTTTCGTGAAGAAATCCGACGATACGCTTGGGCTTTGCGTTGACTATCGCAAGCTTAACGATCTGACTATTAAAAATAAATATCCTTTACCTCGGATTGACGATCTGTTTGATCAGCTTAGCGGAGCTAGGGTCTTTTCACAGTTGGACTTGGCTACCGGTTTTCATCAGCATCGTATTGTTGAGGATAGTATTCTTTTCACATCGTTCCGTACTCGTTATGAATCTTATGAATGGCTTGTTATGCCATTCTGTTTAACGAATGCTCCGGCTTACTTCCTTGACCTCATGAATCGAGTTTTCAAGGCTTTCCTCGATTGGTTTGTTCTCATCTTCATTGATGATATCCTTGTGTATTCTAAAACCGAGGAGGAGCATGAAAAGCATCTTCGGATTGTATTGGAAACTCTTAGGAGTAATCAATTAAAGGCGAAATTTTCTAAATGCCACTTTTGGCAATCTCGTTTGAAGGATTTGAATTGGAATTTCAAAGTTGAATTGTCAAATATAAATGAATTTTATCAAAATTTAGTTATTGAAAGTGTTTGAATATAACTTTGAAATCTATTTTAAACTAATTTACACTATTTTAATCAATTTAAACTATTTTAATTTATTTTAATCTACTATAACCTATTTAATCCAATTTAACCTAATTTACGTATTTTAGACTAATTAAATTTATTTAATCTATTTTAAATCTATTTAATATAATTTAAATCTACTTAATATAATTTAAATTTATTTACTCTATTTCAAATCTATTTAATATATTTTAAACCTATTTAATCTATTTTAAACCTATTTAATTAATTTTAAATCTAATTAAATCAAATTTAAATCTCTGTAAACTATTTTCACTCTTTAAACTATTTTCTCTATCAAATTTTAAACTATTTTCTTTTATTAAAAATATTTATGACCACCTAAACTATTTTCTAAAATTTCAGACTGTGCAAAGTTGAAGTATTTGTATTAAAATCCTTAATGATTTACAACCTAAGTTGGAATTTGGAATTGATACCTTTTGTAAAATGACATACATGAGAAATATGATGACTTCGGAGCTAGGATTTAATTAACCTACCTTATTGATAAATTCAAAAGAGAACATGATTTCTGAAGGTGAATATAATTTTGAAAGTGAATATGATTTCGAAAGAGATATGATTTGAAATTGAATATGATATTTTGATGTCAATTGTAAATTGACTTTTTTTGAAATGTAAAAGAATCATCTGTTATGAAATAATCATTTGGTTGTTAAAGAGACCAGGATCGGATATTGTCATACTATCTGCCAATACCGAAAACCACTTTAACAACCGTGTATGTGGTGGAGATTCCAAAAATGAAGTAGGATGGTTTGGTAAACGATTCTGTATGAGGTATTTACATGACCCTGACTCCCGTGAGTCCGCTTAGATGTGATTAAAACAGGAGCTATACCAGGCCAAGTGAGGTCATTCCTCCTATCGGGCACATTTCTTCGATACTATATTTGGATTTGTGATTGATTTTATGGCCACCCTTCGATTTTGATTATAGGAGTATGTCCGAGGTGGACGTTAGTAGCTGTTATGCGTTTTCACCAGTCCAGGAGTGCAATTAGTATATCTACCCTAATTCCTCGAGTGTCATGTTCACATGCCCTATCGCACCTTCTGCGACTTTGTTTTGTACCATACCTATGGAGTGCCCTCTGATAGCCCTTCTATTTACGGATGAATTACTGTACTATATAGACTCCGAGAATATATAAAAATATGTGAAGGGGGATATGGGTAACGCCTTAATGCTATTTTAATAGTTACTTTACTATAGACACTACTATAATAGCGTATTGTACAACATAGTAGATAGTTTAACGGATTCTTAGGAGATGGAAATCCCGAACATCTCTTAAGTTATCACACTCACGTTAGACACTGGATAGGAGATGTCAAACCCCGTAAACAACTCTGATGCCGTTACACTCTTATTCATTTATCATTGATTTAACTTACATAAGATCTTCTGGTTTTAACTCGAGTGTTTTGTCTTTTCACTTCGCTCTGGTCAGTCTGAGCTTTTCAGTTTATCAAAGACTTCATTCTGGAGGATGAAGACGAAGATTTTGTCCTATTATTATGTATTATATTTGTTTCACTGCATCAAGCAGTTGCATTTATTTATTTACTGTTATTCTTGTTGTATGTAACCCTGATTTGTATTATAAAAGTTAAATCAATGTTATTGTAAACTGATTCATGAACTGTTTATTTGATTATTATATTTTGTCGTTCCGCTGTGAGATTTTGTATTTGTTTTCTTTCTTTATCTACTTTTCTTGTTTACCCCATAATAACCTGCCCTTTCGAATGGTTTGAGTCTGATGTGCGTGTCTGCTCAAAATGTCCAGAATGGCAGGTCGTTACAATTGGTATCAGAGCTTTGGTTTAGCGATAAGCTTAGCTTTGTGGGGTCTGACTCATATAAAATAAGGTAGTATACCCTAGAATGAGTTGCTGAGTGTATATATACGAGAGAGCATATTTGTTAGTGTTATAAAGGTTTTGTATTGTGTTAATTTGTTCCATTTTTATTTACAGATATTGGCCGGTGCATAGGACGCTATGACATCGATTGGAATTCTTAAACACTTAAGAGGATAGATCGACATAATATTGTTTTGAAATATAGGTAAATGAAATAATTTTACCTGGCACATATTTTGTATATAAAAGAATAATTTTATAAATGATATAGTTGGTTGTAATATGTTGTTTGTTAGGTAAAGAAATTTTATGAATATTGATTGAAAAATAGAATTTATAAATAAAATGAATATAAACTCAAAATTTTAGAATTGATGTTCCGAGATTTATGAAAATTTCATTCGAAAGATTTTTGAATATTATATTAGTAGTATTTAGAAATATTTTCTGATATGAATATTTCAATATGATTTGAAAGAAATGTTTTAAATAAATTTTAGAATGAAATAAGTTTGTACTCCCCTCTTAGTCCCTAGAAAATAATTTCGATGATGCGTGCACGCATCATCAATGTTCATTTTTGAATTTCAAAGTGGGATGACCGCTATAGTAGTTTTACAACATATCCATTTTGATAAACGAAACTTGTTTTATTTTTGGAGTTGGATTTGATATCAATATATATGTAAGACATGATTATATATATTATTTGAAAATAATTAAAATGAGACTCGGTTGTTTAGTTCTTAAGTTTCCATAAATTAGAAAATGAAATTGTGGTAATGAATGGAACCTTGACTATATTAATAATTGAAAGCTTCTAAAATGAAAATAAGAAATTTGATGTTAAAATGATTAATGAAATAGATAAGAAATTGAATTTTTAAATTGAAAATAAAAAGGAAATGAAAATTAGAAATGGTAATTATTGATCATTTTGTTAACTAAATAAATAAGAGAAACTTGGGTAATATTTAGTTGCATTCTAAAGACATATATATAACTTACCAAAATGTTAAAAGTTGAAATGTTAAATTGGATATGTAATAGAATATTATACAAGTAAATTTTAGAAGATGAAAGGGTTCGGTGGAATTACTTTTATAAATATGAATTGTGATATTATAAATTGTTAAAAAACATAAGTCAATAATTTGAAGTGCTACTAATTAAATGCAATAGAAGTAAATAATGTAAGAAAAATTATTATAAACTTAAGATTATATTTAAGCTATTTGTAATCAGATTGATTGGTAAGGAGGATACTGTAAGTAAATAGTTATAAACTTGAATTAATATTGAAGCCATTTATAATTAAAATGAGTACTATATAAATTGAATGATTATAAATTCTGAGAACATCAAAAATGAATTAGAAATGGAGTTAATTTTCAACAATGCTATATAAGCAAGAATGAATGTGAAAAGACGTTATCTATAAATGGTGAATTAAATTGTAAAGAGACTTACCTAATAATGTATAATCCAATAATTTAAATAAAAATAACTTATTTAAGCAATGAATGTAAAGTAATAAAATGAAAGAAAATGACATTGTATAAATAAGGAGAAATGAACTTTTGTAAGTAATAACTAATGTAAATTAATGAATATAAATATTATATGAACGAGAAAAGAAAAGTGAATCAAAAAAAGAGAAAACCAACTAAATTGTAAATATGGAGTAAATTGAAACAAAATATATACAATACTTCAACAATGAATCCATTTGTGAACCAAATAATAGAAATAAATATAATTTATGTAAGTAAAGAATGTAAATTAATGAAATATGCCTTATATTAATAAATGAGAATAAAAATTTTGTAAGTAATGAACTTGAATTAAAGAAAATCAATGTATGAAAATTGAACAATAAATAATTTGAAAAACATAAATAGAGTAAACCTAAAAATATGTTGGATTCTTTGTTTGTATTGACTTATGGATTGGTTGGGAAAGGATACTTCTATTTCGTTTAAACATTTGTTAATAATCTACAAATTTTATCAGCAACTGTTGAGTGTATGGTTTACTTCATACTTTATTTATCATTTTATATGATTAGAAGTTCTGAACCCGAACAAATCATCTGTTTTGATTGCTATGGATGGATGGCTGATTGCTTTAATTGAATGTGATGATAGTATGTTTGATTGTAAAGTGACTTTGGTTAAGTTGTGATTATTTTGCTATTGTTAGTTGAAATAACTTAATATTTCTCTTTTACAAAATTATTAACCCTTTTGGATTATATAAGTGAAATATAGGTTATGGAAGCAATTGCTACTGCTTTTTGTATTAGAAAATAAGCGTTATTTGCTCGACAAATAGGTACGCCTTCGAATTATGGTTATTAGCTATATTATATTATTTTTCTCATGGTTTGGGATTTTAAAAATATGATATATATTGCTATTAATGATAACATTATTTCTCTCAGACCTCCCCGTACAAACGAGACTTTGCCAAAAAATTCTGTGAATTTTGGACTTAGAAAATTTTGTGAAATGTTACCAAACTTTTGTTAATTTGAATATAAAAGGATTTATTATTATTAATTGATATATTTCATCAAAATTATTTAATTATGTATATTGATTGTTTATAAATTTAATATTTTAAATAAGATATATTAATTTCATCTTTTTCCTTCCTTTTTCCTTTTCCAGAATGAAAAGTAATTAGTGGGTAGAGTAACGACCCGTAATTTTCGATAATTAAATTAGTTAATTTAATAAAGTTTTCTGATTTAATGTTGAAAGAAATAAAAATTTATGATTAATAATAAGAATATAATTGGAATAAAATGAAATAGTATTAATTTAAGTTAATTGATAACTACTTTAAATGTAATTCCAATTAATTGAGATGGATAGAAGTTATAATTGGATATAGATTATAAATTAATTATAATAATGTGTATTAATTGATAATAGAATAAAAAGGGCAATTGAAAATTTAAATGTTGATTAATAAATGAAACAGTGTGTAATAGATTGAAATTGAATAAAAATTGTGTACTGAGGGTTGTTATAACATTTGATTGTAAATAACAAACTCACAAATGTTATTTGTAACAACCCCCAATTTCGTACCATTCAAATCGACAATAATCCACACATGTCAGACTTGAATGATGCGAAATAACAGATTGTAAATAAATTTGGAGCAAATGAAATCAAATATACAGAATCACGGACACAGAACAAACAGAATAACTCGCAGCGGAATATAAAATAACATAGTAGTTCATGAAGCTACTATAACAGAGTCTCAAACCAAATACATAATATAGTCTGAAAAACAACAGAATAGAAATCCCAAATACATAGAAGTTCACTAATACATGAGATAAACCAATACAGCTGAAACAGAAGTAGATAAATATGTAGATAAGTAGAAACTCCAGTGAAAGACCAGCTCCAGGAAGAGAATCCAAAGCTGTGAATACTCAGGCTGACCCGAGCGTAAAGCAAAACACAAAACACTCGAGTCAGGACAATATATACTTATGTAATGTAAACCAACTCAAGTGAACTGTAATAAAGATACCAGTAACTTAAATGATGCCTGGGACCGCCCATCCTCTAAGGATCCGTTAAACTATTTACTATATAGCAATATTTCGCTATTATACTAATGTCTACAGTAAAATAAACATACTTTTAAATAGCGTTCCGGGCTACCCATATCACCCTTCACACATAATAGTCCCAGTAGTCCATCCAATATCATGCCATCTCCACTCCGGCTGACTGTCAGAGGATACCACACGGGCTACGGGAGAAAGACAAACTCGTAGTAAAGGCTCGGTATGGTAGGTGACACGGCACATAAGGCAATGCCAGGGTAGATATACCAATTACGCACACGGGCTGGTGGTAACGCAGCAGCTACATACGCCCACCCCGAACAACACTCCAAAAATCCAGGGGTGCACCCAATCGATCACAACAGTAATAGAATGGTATCGAAGAAGTGTGTTCAACCAGAGGTGCTACCTCCTTTGGCCCGAGATCGCTGCTGTTTTAGCCACCTTATGCCAACTCACGGGAGTTAGGTCCACGAAATGTACCTTAGGAACGTCGTCACCATCCTACTTCATTCTGGAATCTCAACCGCGCACACAGTTGTTAAAGTGGTTTTCGGTATCGACAGAGAGTATGTCCATATCCGATCCCGGTCTCTTCAACAACCAATCGTTATTATAACCCGTAGTTATAATTTCAAAAATGGTATTTATTTCTCAAAATCCAATATCATTTCAAATCCATTTCTAAATATCAACTTATCATTTCATTTGAAAAACATATTCATTTTTATTCAATTTAAAAATACCATTCTCATTTCAAAATAGTTCAATTCCAACAAATTACTTCATTTAAATCCTTTAAAAGTGAAGTTATTACATTTAATAATTAAATTATTAAACTTCCAAAATTTTCAACTTTCAAAGTTCATTTATTCACTTAATTTTATCAAAACAGTGAAAATTCAACTTTCGCAGCATTTGGAATTTGCTACAGAAAGTTATATTCAAAACAGTTAAATTTAACAAAGACAACGTTTAAAATGTTGTAATAATGTTACATTAGTTTCAAAGAAAAAAAAACTTAGTTTAATCCAACAATTATATTTTCTATAATTCACTTTTAACTTATAAAATCACATAATTTTACTTTTATAACCATCATTTAATTTTCTTTAATTTCATGATTTCATAAAGTTAAATTTCCATTTAAAAATTCATATCTAACACTAATTCACTTATTAAATTGCAGTGTCCAATTTTAAATTCATTACACTTAAATTTCAACCTAACACTTAAGTTAAAATTCTCAAATATAACTTAGTTTATATTTTTATTTAATTAAAAATTCACTTTTAAGTCAATTCCAAAAGTTCCAATTTTAGTTACAATTTAAATTTTCAACTTAAATATTCATTTATTTCACATTTCAACTTTATTAAAATCATTAATATGATATAAAATCACTTTAAATTCCTTTAAATTCAAATTATCATAATTTTATCTTGCTTTCATATTCTATTTAATTTTAAATTATAATTAAATCAAATTTCCCAAAATAGCTTACATTCAAAATTTTCTAACCTTTTCGTTAATTTATGTCACTTGTAATTATTCAGAAAATCAATAATATTTTACCAAAAATCATTTTTAATTAGGTTTAAATCAAAATATTTTAATATTTACATTTCTAAAATAATTTTAAAAAATTTAGAAAAATATATTAACTACGGGTCTGTATATAATTTTCTACACTAGGAAAAGTGATACGGGTAATATATCATTTCAACCCGTAATTTACAAAGAAAAATCCGGGTTTTATCTTTTCAAACCCGCAGTCCCAAGTAAATGAAATAAATTTGAAAATCATTCAGGCCTATCATTTCAGCCCATAACGATTTTCCCTTATTCTAAAGTCCGTTCGGGTATGTATCATTTCAACCCATAGTGATTCTAATCTAAAGGGAACTTGCCGTGTGATAAACGGATAAAATAACATAACAACATAATATAACAGTAAGAAATGTCATAATAGGTGTTTAAGCATGGGTGAACATCATATAATAGTGACATAGCAAATAATAATATAGTGATGCAGTTTACATATTCACACGTGATCAATTTACTATTCATATAAGTATAAAACTGTCTGGTGAGAATAACTTACAGTTTTGAGTTGACGACACAACGATGAATTGCACAAACGGGATCTACACAAGCACAAAAGTACGACACATATACGAATGGAGGAGCCAAGGATTAATTCCCTTGAATACCAATCAAACAAAACAATATAACAATTATAAGGTTTCAGACCAAAAATTCGATAAACTATGCTAGAAATAACTTCATAAAACAAAGTTGAAATGCTTTGCACTTGCTTCCGACATCCCATAGGCTCGGCCAGAGGTGGAGTACAGGTCTAAGGCAATGGTTTTGGGTCAGGTCTGGGTTGCTAAGGTCGGCCTAACATGAGTTTGTTGATGGCAAAAATTATGGAGATGGAACAACAACACAGCAAGGCATAACTACTAACAACGTCACAAGTTTCAAGAAAACAAAGCTCGGCCAAGGCTGCTGTGGTCATGGCCAGAGGAGTGGGGTCCACTGTGGTGATGTGGCAGAGGGTGCTGGAGGTGCTGGAGGTGGTGGTGGTCATGTAGGTGGCGGCCATGGGTGGTGGAAGTGGTGGATGTGAAGGCTTGTGCTCGGCTAGGTCAAGATGTTGGAGTTTGGTGAACTTGGTGAAGGAACTACCGCCTAGGGTGGTACGGATGGGGATGGTCAGTGAGGAGGAGGTGCTGGTGGCGTGCTCAGGTGGTGGTGGTGGAGGCAGGGGCTGGAGAGGGGCATGGTCGATCCTATGATAAAGAAAATCAAGTGCAAATCAAACGAAAAATCAACATAAGTGAACAAAAGGAGATAAAAGAAAATAGAATTTTACCAACTTCTCAAACAAGTGATGGCCGAATTTTTTTTCAGAAATTAGGTGAGAAATGATGTAGGTGAATGAATAATGAAGTGGTTGGTTGAAGATGTGGAGAGTTATGGCTAATTGATGGCAAGAGTTTAGGAAAATGAAGAGGTGGGAAAATCAAAAGCCATTGGAAATAAAAGGTCACAAACCCTTTCAATTTACCTTTAATTATTTATAAAAGTTTATATATTCTGAAATAACAATATTATCAGATAAAATTTCGAAACTTTAACAAAATATAAAAATATATATACCATTTATTAATTATATAGAGAAAAATTAAGAAAAAATAGTTAAAACAGTGAACTAGACAAGAAAATTTGAAAGTAAATGAAATAAATAAGACAAAAATTCATATGAGCTTTTAAAGTATTTTTAAACATAAATAATAACATAAAACAAAATTTTATTCACAAAATAAATATTTAAAATTTAATTTAAATATAATTTTTAATGTAGAAATGCAAAAAAATGGGAAAACAGCCCTTAAAAATAGGAAATCAATACAGTAAATTTTGGAAAAGTTCTATTATTATTTTTAAAATATTTAGAGGTGAAATTTCACAAATAAAACAAATTTAAAATAAAATAAAGAAATTTAAAATGAAGAAAATGGTAGAAAATTGGAAAATAGCCTTTAAAGATAGGAAATAAATACAGTAAATTTTGGAAAAATTACATTATCATTTTAAAAATGTTTAGAAATGATATCACACAAATAAACAAATTTAAATTAATTTAAAAATGAAATAAAGTCAAATTTAAATACATAGTCAAAATCTAGGGTTGTTACACTCTCCCCCACCCAAATCTTTTCGTCCTCGAAAAGAACGGAAAGGAAAAATAAAGAGAAACAAGATAGAGAAACAAAATAGTACCTGAAACGAATAGTTACGGATTCGAAGCGCGAATGCTCTCCTCCGTTTCCCAAGTACAATCTCGATCATCAGTACTCCACTGTACTTTGACCAGATTAACAGATTTTCTTCTGAGCTGCTTCGTATCTCTATCGACAATACGAAGTGGCTTCCTCTCAACAGTCAGGTTAGGCTCAATATCCAAACTATCAAGAGCAGAAGGCTGGACAATAAGAGATGGATCATGGAGATGACGGCGAAGATGTGAGACATGGAATACATCATGCACACCAGAAAGCTTCTCGGGCAAATCCAGACGATAAGCCAAAGAACCAACTCTTTCCATGATGTGGAAAGGACCAATGAACCTGGGAGAAAGCTACCCTCTATGAACAAAGCGAATGACAATCCTCAAGGGAGAAACCTTAAGGAACACCTGATCACCAACAGCAAATTCCAAATTCCGCCTACGCCTATCAGCATATTTCTTCTGTCTATCCTGAGCGACTCTCAGCCTCTTCTCAATCTCCTCAACTTTCTCAGAAGCTTCCAAAATCACTTCAGGACCAAGAACCAAACGATTACCGGATTCAATCCAGCAAGATGGAGATCTGCAAGGTCGCCCGTATAAAGCAGCAAACGGAGACATTTTGAGACTGGCCTGAATGCAAAGATGGAATGAGATAGATAAAAAGATCAAGAATAGACTGAAAACAGAAGATAAGATAATACCTGATAGCTATTATTGTAGGTAAATTCAGCAAGATGGAGATAATCTTCCCAAGATCCTCCAAAATCAAGCACACAAGCATGAAGAAGATCCTCGAGAATCTGATTTACTCTTTCCGTCTGACCGTCGATCTGAGGATGATAAGTAGTGCTCAGATTCAAACAAGTACCTAAAGATTCCTGAAAAGCCTTCCAGAACTGACTAGTAAAGATAGGGTCACGATCACAAACAATACTGAGAGGAACACCATGGAGACAAACGATCTCTCTCATGTAAATCTCAGATAAACTAGAAGCAGAACAAGTAGACTTGACCGGAATAAAATGAGCGGACTTGGTCAGTCTATCAACAATAACCCAGATACTCTCATTGCCTTTCCGAGTCCTTGGTAAACCATCAATGAAATCCATGGAAACCTGTTCCCACTTCCAATTAGGAATCTTGAGGGGCTGCAACAAACCAGGGGTCTTCTGGTGATCGGCTTTGACTTGCTGACCAGTCGCACACCGACTAACAAAGATAGAGATATCCCTCTTCATCCCCTTCCACCAATAAAGCCTCTTCATATCCTGATACATCTTCGACACACCAGGATGAATAGAAAGTCTGGATCTATGATTTTCCTGAAGAAACTCCTGTCTCAAACTATCAACCTTCGGAACACAAATCCTGCCATTAATCCGCAAAATCCCTTTGTCATCAATCTGAGCTCCGCTACTACCTCTACTACCACCAACTCTGCTACGAACACTCTCCTTCATCAATCTAAGCATCTCATCCTCATCCTGCTTAGCCATAATCTGATCAAGAAGAGGAGAAGAAGAAACAACAAGCTGACACAACAATGCCTTCTTCCGACTCAGAGCATCGGCCACAACATTAGCTTTACCGGGAGTATAGTTAATGTCGAGGTCGTAAGAAGCCAGAAACTCAAGCCAACGAACTTGCCTCTGATTCAGATCCTTCTGGGTGAAGATATATCTCAGAGACTGATGATCTGTGAAAAGCTCAAACTTGGTTCCAAGAAGATGATGCCTCCAAAGTTTCAAAGCAAAGACAACAGCAAGTAACTCTAAATCATGAGCAGCATAATTTGCTTCGTGGGTCTTCAAGTGACGGCTGGCATAGGCAATAACCCTACCATCCTGCATGAGAGAAGCATCCAAACCCTCACGACTAGCATCAGTATAAACTGTAAATCCCTCACTCCCATTCGGAACAGTAAGAACTGGTGCGGAAGTTAGCTTGCTCTTCAACTCACTGAATGCAGCCTTACACTTATCACTCCAGACAAATCTGGCATTCTTCCGAGTTAAAGCTGTGAGAGGTGCAGCAATCCGAGAAAAATTCTCAATGAATCTCCGGTAGTAACCGGCAAGGCCCAGAAAACTACGAATATCAGATGGAGTCTTTGGAGTTTCCCAATCCTGGAAAAATCAGGGGAAAATAAAACAATAGGAAAAAAATAGAATTATTAAAATGATAGAGAAAGAGAAAAAAGAAAGACTTACATTGATCGCAGCAATCTTAACTGGATCAACAGAGACTCCATTACTAGAAACAATATGCCCGAGATAATGGACTTCATCCTTCCAGAAATGGCATTTAGAAAATTTAGCCTTTAACTGATGATTTCTGAGAGTCTCAAGAACATATTTCAAATGCGACTTATGCTCATCCTTAGTCTTAGAGAAGACAAGGATATCATCAACAAAGACTAGCACAAATTTATTAAGCACATCACGAAAAACACGATTCATCAAATCAACAAAGAAAGCAGGAGCATTAGTCAAACCAAAAGGCATGACTAACCATTCATAAAATCCATTTTCAGTGCGGAAAGCAGTCTTGGGAATGCTATCCTCAGCAACCCTGAGCTGATGAAAACCTGTGGCAAGGTCAAGCTGAGAGAAAATAGTGGCACCATGAAGTTGATCAAACATATCATTGATACGAGGCATAGGATATCTGTTTTTCATAGTGAGCTTGTTCAGCTCCCTATAATCAACACACATCCGAAGTGAACCATCAGATTTGGTGACAAAAACTACCGCAGCTCCCCATTCAGAAAAATTGGGCCTAATCAGACCTTTGGAAGATAAGTCTTCAATTTGCTTTCCCATCTCAACCTTCTTGCGGGGTTCCATTCTTCTAGGAGGAAGAACAATAGGTCGAGCACCAGGAATAAGATCAATCCGAAAATCAATTTCCCGCTTCGGAGGTAAAGAAATGACTTCGCCAAATACATCGGGATATAATCTAACATAGGAGTTGAATCAAGGTCACTGGAAGAAGAATCCAAAGAATAAATAAAGTTGCCAGCAAAATCCTGAGGCATGCGGCACTGAATAATCAAGGAATTCCCTTGATCATCAACAAGCTGAACAGACCGGGCTTTACAAGAGATATGAGCATTATGATTCACTAACCAATCCTGACCAAGCAATAAATCAAAAGCATCGAAGCCCAGAATATAAAATCACCACTAAAGCGATGATCAGAATGGAGAAGTTTCACCTCTCGACAAATCCGATTAAGGTTAGCAGGACCCCCAATAGGATTTGAAATACATAATGGAACAGAAGTATACTCAGGAGAAAGGAGATGTTCAAACTTATCACACAAATCAACAGAAATAAAACTGTGTGAAGAACCAGTATCAAACAACAAACGAACAGGATGATGAAATAAAGTAAATGAACCCTGGAGTGTACCTTGGTCATCACTAGGAGCAGGGGCAGGTGGAGGAACTGGAGATGTGGCAGAAGTGACAGCAAATATACCAGAAGGAGTACCCCTCTGCTGGGTAGGGCAATCCTTCTTAAAATGACCGGGCTGGAGACAGATATGGAAGAGATCACGTCTAACCGACTGAACAGGTGGAGGAACTGTAGCACTAGATAATGTGGGACAGCTATTGACATAGCGCCCTCTCTGATCACACCTAAAGCAAGTGATGGAGGAGATATCAACTGGTTGCCTCTGAGCAGGGGCAGATGATGAAGATCCCAAACCAGGACGCTTCTGCCAATTCTTCTTCTACTGCTGGAAATTTGGCTTACGCTTCTTGGAAACTGCAGAGGAAGACTGAGCACCAGAAACAGCAGGACTTTTGGATGTGGGATTCTCATAGCGAATAGCCATATCCATCAGCTGGGTGAAAGAACCATGAACATGAGAAATAAGGCGACTATAATACTCTGGCCGAGCACCAGCAATAAATTTCACATTCTTCTTAAGAGGAGTATCAATAAGGCCAGGACCGAACTTGGAAAGTTCATCTAATTTCCTCTCATACTCAGCAAAAGACATGGTACCCTGCTTCTGATCCATATACTCACGATAAAGCTGAGATTTCCCGGCTTCTAGCATCCATTTTGCCACAAAAGCCTCCCTGGAAAAGAGATACAGAAAACAAGCTTAAGATAGATTCAAAGAAAGGAAAAATAGGAACAAAATTAAGGTAACCCAAAGGATACCTAAACTGCTCCCAAGAGAGATCAGCCTCGACGGTGTTAGCTGTAACGGACTCCCACCAATCTAAAGCAGAATCATGCAACTACCAGGCTGCAAGCTGACGCTCCTGAGCATCAGTAATGTCAAGACCAGTAAATATTCTCTCAAGACTCCGCAACCACTGCTGAGCCTCAATGATAGTCTCTGAACCGGTGAATGGGGTTACACCAAGTTGAGAGAATTCCTTACAAAGAACAGTGAACCTGACTGGAGCAACAGGTTGAGGAGCTGGGGCAATACTGCGACCCTTAACTCTGGCATTTCCCCGATTCATCCTGAAAAATATCAAGAATGAATTTAGGATAAGAATAAAGACAAGCGGAAGACAAATTAAGATAAGGCAAGATAATACACTTGGATGAATATCTTAAAGAAAGAAAAGATCCTAACAAGATAGGTACGAAAGAAAGGAAAGTTAGAAAAGATTTGAAAATCCTTTAAAAGCAAGAAAAATTTATATATCAAAATAATCTTTGAAAATCCTTTAAAAACATTTTGAAAAATCATTTTATACTTTGAAAATACGTCTCTCACAAAGATATGATTCTGAGATTGATTTCACTCATTCTAGGGTGGAAATACCCTATCTCTAATGAGTTTTTGCTCCGCAGAGGCAATGGTTGCCAAAACCAAAGCTCTGATACCAACTGTAACAACCCCAATTTCGTACCATTCAAATCGACAATAATCCACACATGTCAGACTTGAATGATGCGAAATAACAGATTGTAAATAAATTTGGAGCAAATGAAATCAAATATACAGAATCACAGACACAGAACAAACAGAATAACTCGCAGCGGAATATAAAATAACGTAGTAGTTCATGAAGCTACTATAACAGAGTCTCAAACCAAATACATAATATAGTCTGAAAAACAACAGAATAGAAATCCCAAATACATAGAAGTTCACTAATACATGAGATAAACTAATACAGCTGAAACAGAAGTAGATAAATATGTAGATAAGTAGAAACTCCAGTGAAAGACCAGCTCCAGGAAGAGAATCCAAAGCTGTGAATACTCAGGCTGACCCGAGCGTAAAGCAAAACACAAAACACTCGAGTCAGGACAATATATACTTATATAATGTAAACCAACTCAAGTGAACTGTAATAAAGATACAAGTAACTTAAAGGATGCCTGGGACCGCCCATCCTCTAAGGATCCGTTAAACTATTTACTATATAGTAATATTTCGCTATTATACTAATGTCTACTGTAAAATAAACATACTTTTAAATAGCGTTCCCGGCTACCCATATCACCCTTCACACATAATAGTCCCAGTAGTCCATCCAATTTCATGCCATCTCCACTCCGGGTGACTGTCAGAGGATACCACACGGGCTACGGTAGAAAGACAAACTCGTAGTAAAGGCTCGGTATGGTAGGTGACACGACACACAAGGCAATGCCAGGGTAGATATACCAATTACGCACACGGGCTGGTGGTAACGCAGCAACCACATACACCTACCTCAAACAACACTCCAAGAATCAAGGGGTGCACCCAATCGATCACAACAATAATAGAATGGTATCGAAGAAGTGTGTTCAGCCAGAGGTGCTACCTCCTTTGGCCCGAGATCGCTCCTGTTTTAGCCACCTTATGCTAATTCACGGGAGTTAGGTCCACGAAATGTACCTTAGGAACGTCGTCACCATCCTACTTCATTCTGGAATTTCCACCGCGCACACAGTTGTTAAAGTGGTTTTCGGTATCAACAGAGAGTATGTCCATATCCGATCCCGGTCTCTTTAACAACCAATCGTTATTATAACCCGTAGTTATAATTTCAAAAATGGTATTTATTTCTCAAAATCCAATATCATTTAAAATCCATTTCAAAATATCAACTTATCATTTCATTTGAAAAACATATTCATTTTTATTCAATTTAAAAATACCATTCTCATTTCAAAATAATTCAATTCCAACAAATTACTTCATTAAAATCCTTTAAAAGTGAAGTTATTACATTTAATAATTAAATTATTAAACTTTCAAAATTTTCAACTTTCAAAGTTCATTCATTCACTTAATTTTATCAAAACAGTGAAAATTCAACTTTCGAAGCATTTGGAATTTGCTACAGAAAGTTATATTCAAAACAGTTAAATTTAACAAAGACAGCGTTTAAAATGCTGTAATAGTGTTACATTAGTTTCAAAGAAAAAAAAACTTAGTTTAATCCAACAATTATATTTTCTATAATTCACTTTTAACTTATAAAATCACATAATTTTACTTTTATAACCGTCATTTAATTTTCTTTAATTTCATGATTTCATAAAGTTAAATTTCCATTTAAAAATTTATATCTAACACTAATTCACTTATTAAATTGCAGTGTCCAATTTTAAATTCATTACATTTAAATTTCAACCTAAAACTTAAGTTAAAATTCTCAAATATAACTTAGTTTATATTTTTATTTACTTAATTAAAAATTCACTTTTAAGTCAATTCCAAAAGTTCCAATTTTAGTTACAATTTAAAATTTCAACTTAAATATTCATTTATTTCACATTTCAACTTTATTAAAATCATTAATATGATATAAAGTCACTTTAAGTTCCTTTAAATTCAAATTATCATAAATTTATCATGCTTTCATATTCTATTTAATTTCAAATTATAATTAAATCAAATTTTCCAAAATAGCTTACATTCAAAATTTTCTAACCTTTTCGTTAATTTATTTCACTTGTAATTATTCAGAAAATCAATAATATTTTACCAAAAATCATTTTTAATTAGGTTTAAATCAAAATATTTTAATATTTACATTTCTAAAATAATTTTAAAAATTTTAGAAAAATATACTAACTACGGGTCTGTAAATAATTTTCTACACTAGGAAAAGTGATACGGGTAATATATCATTTCAACCCGTAATTTACAAAGAAAAATCCCGGTTTTATCATTTCAAACCCGCAGTCCCAAGTAAATGAAATAAATTTGAAAATCATTCAGGCCTATCATTTCATCCCATAACGATTTTCCCTTATTCTAAAGTCCGTTCGGGTATGTATCATTTCAACCCATAGTGATTCTAATCTAAAGGGAACTTGCAGTGTGATAAACGGATAAAATAACAGAACAGCATAATATAACAGTAACAAATGTCATAATAGGTGTTTAAGCATGGATGAACATCATATAATAGTGACATAGCAAATAATAATATAGTGATGCAATTTACATATTCACAAGTGATCAATTTACTATTCATATAAGTATAAAACTGTCTAGTGAGAATAACTCATTGTTTTGAGTTGATGACACAATGACGAATTGCACAAACAGGATCTACACAAGTACAAAAGCACGACACAGATACGAATGGAGGAGCCAAGGATTAATTCCCTTGAATACCAATCAAACAAAACAATATAACAATTATAAGGTTTCGGACCAAAAATTCGATAAACTATGCTAGAAATAACTTCATAAAACAAAGCTGAAATGCTTTGCAGTTGCTTCCGACTTCCCATAGGCATGGCCAGAGGTGGAGTACAGGTCTAAGGCAATGGTTTTGGGTCAGGTCTGGGTTGCTAAGGTCGGCCTAACATGAGTTTGTTGTTGGCAAAAATTATGGAGATGGAACAACAACACAACAAGCATAACTACTAACAACGTCACAAGTTTCAAGCAAGCAAAGCTCGGCCAAGGCTGCTGTGGTCATGGCCAGAGAAGTGGGGTCCACTGTGGTGATGTGGCAGAGGGTGCTGGAGGTGCTGGAGGTGGTGGTGGTCATGTAGGTGGCGGCCATGGGTGGTGGAAGTGGTGTATGTGAAGGCATGTGCTCGGCTAGGTCAAGATGTTGGAGTTTGGTGAACTTGGTGAAGGAAATACCGCCTAGGGTGGTACGGATGGGGATGGTCAGTGAGGAGGAGGTGCTGGTGGCGTGCTCAGGTGGTGGTGGCGGCGGCAGGGGCTGGAGAGGGGCATGGCCGATCCTTTGATAAAGAAAATCAAGTGCAAATCAAACGAAAAATCAACATAAGTGAACAAAAGGAGATAAAAGAAAATAGAATTTTACCAACTTCTCAAACAAGTGATGGCCGATTTTTTTTTCAGAAATTAGGTGAGAAATGATGTACGTGAATGATGAATGAAGTGGTTGGCTGAAGATGTGAAGAGTTATGGCTAATTGATGGCAAGAGTTTAGGAAAATGAAGAGGTGGGAAAATCAAAAGCCATTGGAAATAAAAGGTCACAAACCCTTTCAATTTACCTTTAATTATTTATAAAAGTTTATATATTCTGAAATAACAATATTATCAGGTAAAATTTCGAAACTTTAATAGAATATAAAAATATATATACCATTTATTAATTATATAAAGAAAAATTAAGAAAAAATAGTTAAAACAGTGAACTAGACAAGAAAATTTGAAAGTAAATGAAATAAATAAGAAAAAAATTCATATGAGCTTGTAAAGTATTTTTAAACATAAATAATAACATAAAAAAAAAATTTATTCACACAATAAATATTTAAAATTAAATTTAAATATAATTTTTAATGGAGAAATAGCAAAAAAAGGGGAAAACAGCCCTTAAAAATAGGAAATCAATACAGTAAATTTTGGAAAAATTCTATTATTATTTTTAAAATATTTAGACGTGAAATTTCACAAATAAAACAAATTTAAAATAAAATAAAGAAATTTAAAATGAAGAAAATGGCAGAAAATTGTAAAACAGCCTTTAAAAATAGGAAATAAATACAGTAAATTTTGGAAAAATTACATTATCATTTTAAAAATGTTTAGAAATGATATCACACAAATAAACAAATTTAAATTAATTTCAAAATGAAATAAAGTCAAATCTAAATATATAGTCAAAATCTAGGGTTGTTGCATTATTAAATGTAGAGATGGTGACAATGTTGTTTGTTACTATTTATTTAACTTGTTAATTCAAATTAGAAATAAATTGCAATGAAAGAAATTTTATATATTGTTATAATGGATTAAGATAATCACTGTAGAATATTAATGTAATTTGATAGAAACCAATGTTCATGGTATACTGAGAACAATGAATGGTTGAATATAAAGCTTTGAAATCAAGTTGATCAAATTATTAGAATTTAAATTATAATAATTGGATTTATTGCAATTAAATGTAGTCAAATGTTACTTTAATATGAGCTAACTCAATAACAATAAATGGTGAATGCAATAAAATATATGAAAATGTTAAATATATTTATAAGACAATAATTGATGTAATGAAAAGAGTGAAACAAGGATAAATTAATTTACTGAGATTCTAAATTATGATATAATTGACAAAAATTCAATATAACAAATATATAGTAACCAACACAAATAAAAGGTGGAAATTGAAGAATATTAATGTATTAAAATATAAAACAATGTTAACTATGTATATAGAGTAATAATTGATTGAAGAAAAAGACTGAAATCAAATTAAATCAATTTATTGGAATTAATTATAATTAATTGGAATTTATTTACAGTTGGAACTGAACATGGTAATTTTTGTAATGATTAACACTGAAATTATATGTAAACTTTTTAAAATTATTATAAATGTCTAAGTAATCAAAAGGAATGAAAATTTGTTAGTTTATAAATATTGAATTTAAAACTGATTAATTAATTTAATATTAATTTATTTAATTAATGTAAAATAGCCATTTAGGCCGTTGTCTCGAATATCGACGAATTCAGTTTCATCGGATCCGTAATAGTGAATTATTGTAAGATTTCAAGTCTCGTAGCGATTGGACTAGTCGTTTGATCGTATGGGCTCGAAACGCGTAGAAATCAATTTAATTAAATTCAATTGAAATCAATTTTGAAATAAGCTGATTTTAAGTTAACTTCTTCACAGGATGGAATTAGAAACTTGAAACTTGTTCCGTTGAGTTTACAAATATCAAAAACATCTATTTTGACATATGGAATGACCTATTTTCATTCCGGAAGCAGAACGGGATTTTTGGGTCGTATTTGTCGTTTCAAATCAATTCTGATGTTTATTCATTTCTATCAGGCCTCGGTTATATAAATAGTATTGTTTCCCAAACACTAGTAGTCATTTCCTTGTTACAGTACGTACAACTCCTTCTATCTTATTCCTCTTTCTCAATGGCTGAAAACCTTAAATTTCTCATTTCAATTTCAATTTCAATTCAAAATTCAACTTCATAATCAAACTCCTCTAAACCTTAACAAATTATACATCAATTTGAAGCTCTCAATGAGCGCAACTCAGATTTGCAATTCGTTTTTGCAGTCGAATCATGGTTTGGTCAGAAAATGTTGACCTGTTCTCGGTTCATTAGGTTATGATCAACTTCAACAAATCATCGATCTGTTAGTACTAGGTTGTGGAGAAGACCGCAGGGATTTCATCTATGCAAGTTGGAGGGTGATCAGATGGTTGGATCAGCCTAAAAAATTCAATTAGGGTTCCAAACCCTAGGCGGTGGCTGAGCTCGTGGTTGATTTGGGGGAGATCGAATGTGTGCTTGTTGTCATGGGGAGGGTTTAGGCGATTGTGGTATGTCAGAGGGTGGTCGCGGCCTGGCGTAGGCAGCCGTGGGCAAGCATGGCAACTGGCGGTAGGGCGTGATGTGAATGTCGATGGCGGATAGAGTTTTAGCAAATAAGAGATGTTGATGTGGCTTCTTGTTACTGAGTAATCTCATTTTATTTTATTTATTTAAATTTCGTTTTCAAATATTCTAACTCGATTAACTTTTGCATACGAGCTTAGAATTGCGCATGGTTTCTTTCGCTAGGATTGTATCAAAATTTTAGACATTTCAACGCTTGTTTGGACGAATTTTGAGACGGTTGAAATTTGGGTCTTCATTTGGATTTTAAATTGTTTTGAAATCAAAGGTGAGTGTTTTAACCCACTCACAATTTCTAAACTATCTTATGTTAGTTTAATTAAATTTACGAGGTGATTAGAAATTTGTTGATCTTGGTTGGTATGTTTAAATTGTTATTCAAGTTAAATTTGACTATTATTGCATTAAATCATCATTTGATTTAATATTGAATTTAAATTGTCAATTTAATACCGGTTATTGATGATCAGTTATCTGTTGATATTTACTGACTAATTTGGACGATGATTATGACAGATGTTTTATTATTGACATTGGATGACTGGATGTTATATTTTTATTGTTATAACACTGTAATTTTCCTATGGGTTGAAATGATACATACCCGAACGATTTATAGATTAGGGAAAATCGTTATGGGTTGAAATGATAGACTCGAGCGATTTTATGGATTTTTACTTAATTGGAGATTGCAGTTTGAAATGATATATAACCGTAAAAATTTAAATTGCGAATTGAAACGATAAATATCCAAATTGCTTGACCATAGGGTAGAAATATATATACAGACACCGGATTAGTTAAATTAAATGATTTTAAATCCTAAATTTTTGAATTCAGGTAAATGATATTTTGAAATAAAATTGGATTTATAAAACTGAATTATTTCTGAAAATCCAAGCTTTAAATGATGAAACTGGAATTCGTTCAAGGGAATTGTTCAAAGGATTTAAATTGAAATTTCAAAGTTGAATTGTCAAATATAAATGAATTTTATCAAAATTGAGTTATTGACAGTGTTTGAATATAACTTTGGATTCTATTTTAAACTAACTTAAACTATTTTAATTTATTTAACTATTTTAATCAATTTAAACTATTTTAATTTATTTTAATCTACTATAACCTATTTAATCCAATTTAATCTAATTTACGTATTTTAAAGTAATTAAATTTATTTAATCTATTTTAAATCTATTTAATATAACTTAAATCTATTTAATCTTTTTTAAATCTATTTAATATAATTTAAATCTATTTAATCTATTTTAAACCTATTTAACTTTTAATCTAATTAAATCAAATTTAAATCTCTTTATATTTTTACTATTTAAACTATTTTAAACCAATTTTTAAACTAATTTCTTTCATTAAAACTATTTATGACCACCTAAACTATTTTCTAAAATTTCAGACTGTGTAAAGTTGAAGTATTTATATTAAAATCTTTGATGAATTACAACCTAACTTGGACTTTGGAATCGATACCTTTTTGTGAAATGACATATTTATGAAATATTATGATTTCAGAGCTAGGATTTAATTAACTTATCTTATTGATAAATTCAAAAGTGAACATGATTTTTGAAGGTGAATATGATTTTGAAAGTGAATATAATTTTGAAAGTGAATATGATTTCTAAAAGGATATGAGTTGAAATTGAATATGATATTTTGATATCAATTGTGAATTGACTATTTTGAAATGTAAATGGACCATCTGGTGTGAAATAAACATTTGGTTGTTAAAGAGACCGAGATCGGATGTTGTCATACTCTCTGCCAATACCCAAAACCACTTTAACAACTGTGTACGTGGTGGAGATTCCAGAAATGAAGAAGGATGGTTTGGTGATTGATTTAGTATGAGTTATTTACATGACCCTGACTCCCGTGAGTCAGCTTAGATGTGACTAAAACAGGAGCTATGCCGGGCCAAGTGTGGTCATTCCTCCTATCGGGCACATTTCTTCAATACTATATTTGACTTTGTGATTGATTTATTTGCCACCCCTTGACTTTGATTATGGCAATGTGTTCAAGGTGGGCGGTAGTAGTTGTTATGCGATACTACCAGTTCAGGAGTGTAATTGGTATATCTACCATAGCATTTCCTCGAGTGCCATGTTCACATGCCCTATCGCGCCTTCTACGAGTTTTGTTTGTACCATACCTATAGAGTGCCCTCTAACAGCCCTCCTATTTGCGGAGGAATTACGGTACTGTATAAACTATGGGAATATATAAAAATGTGTTAAGGGAGATACGGGTAATTCCTTAACGCTATTTTAATACTTTAGTTTACTGTAGACATTATTATAATAGCATTTTATACTACATAGTAGATAATTTAACGGATCCTTAGGAGATGCAAATCCTGAACATCTCTTAAGTTATCACACTCACGTTAGACATTGGATAGGAGATGTCAAGCCCAGTAAACATCTCTAGTGCCATTACACTCATATTTATTTATCATTAATTTAACTCACATAAGATCTTCTAGTTCTGACTCGAGTGTTTTGTCTTTTCAATTCTCTCGGGTCAGTTTGAGCTTTTCAGTTTATCGAAGACTACTTTCTAGTGGATGAAGACAAAGATTTTATACTATTAATATGTATTATATTTACTCCACTACATCATGTTGTCCCACTACATTTAATTATTTATTATTATTCTTGTTGTATGTAACTCTGATCTGCATTATAAAAGTTAAATCAATGTTATTGTAAACAACTTCATGAACTGTTTAATTGATTATTATATTTTGTCCTTCCGCTGCGAGATTCTGTATTTTTTGTATTTCTTTCTCTGCTATTCTTATTTACCCTTAACAATTTTCCCTTTTGAATGGTTTGAATCTAACATGTATGTCTACATAAAACGTCCAAACTGGCAGGTCATTACAATTCAAGTCTAATGAAAAATGACAACAAGTTGAAAATGAAATCTATTTTAAGCATGGCCTATTAACAATTGTGTAGAAATATAGGCCATTAAATTTAAATTTCGACGTTCACTTCATTACCATCATCATATGTAGATGAAGTGGTAATTATCGATTATGATTATTTAGGCATAGCCTTTTTGTTATGAACAACATGGACTATCAAATTCAACATTAGACAATAAATCACATTAACATTCATTCAAGCGCAAAAGAGATCAAAAATTAACAAGTTATGTTGAAGATACATAATTAGAGAGATTCATTACCCCTAAATTAAAGGGGTTTAGCCTCTCATATTTGTTATCAATTCAACAAATATAGCTTGCAATATGAAACAAAAGGAAGAGGAAAAGGAGCTTAATGAACAAGAAATAAAACTATTCTACTTGAATTAAAGTCAAACTACACTGCTAGCATAAAAGGAAGTAAACAAGAAAAGAAAAGGGAAATGTAGTAACGTTGCATAAAAAATAAATTACATGAAAGAAATGGCTAAGTAGCCATGAAAAGAAAAGAGAAGCTTTCTTTTACTTCTAAGCTAAAAACTAATTAAGAAGAAGAGAGCCTAAGAGAGACTAAGACAGGAGAGGTCACATGAAACATAATGGGTATTTATACAAGTTTAAAACCCTAATTCACTTTTTTGGAGAATGCCCAAACTACCCCTCTAGGAAGTGTGGTGGCCAAGTAACCATTAGCATCTAATAATCATCCATTAAATGTGCATTAAGAGTTAATGGCTTTTAACATGTGGCATAGCTCTAATTTGTACATTAAGCTAGGTGGGTATGTGGGGTCCTCCATGATCATGGCTTTGAATTATTTTCATCTTCATTTGTTCTCTACACTCTGGTGCATGCATATATCTTCATGAAACCACTTGTGAAATTCACTAAACTTCCTACAAAACAACATAGAAAATTCCAAGTAAATTTTCACAATTTAATAAATGCACAAAAATGTCAGTTTTGCCCCTATATTAAGATGAATGTTTGACGATTTGAAAATAATTTGAATTTTGGCATAAACTAGTTAAATTACCCGATATGATCATTTATTTAATTTAAATAGATTAAATATGGTAGTAAAAAATATGCATATTTACATGCACATCAAATATCCAACACTTATCTTTTTATTCGTCCTCGAATAAAGAAAGCTAAGACAAATCTTTTCTTGTAGGGAGCATGATTGCATTGAGCGTATGCAACAAGCCTTTAAACATCTAGGTGTCTCCAGTAGGACGAATGTTGTCCCATGAGGGTTTTCAGCTGATACTACCCACAAAATCCAAATGCAAAATGAAAATATTTACAAAATGCAAAATTTATTTACAATGATATGGATGCAAGTTTTTTTGAAAATATTTACAAATGAAGGATTTAGTTTTATATCACCACAAATAAGTTAAATATAGGTTTTTGTTATTATCTTTAAAATTTAAGCCATTTACTCATCAAAATTTCCACTAAAAACGAAGTTATCAAAGCAAATATACTAAAGTTTAACTCGTTGTTTCGGTTGATAACACATTGTAACTATGAAATAGATCCTTAGTCGATTATCATGGTTTATCAAAGTGATATTTTCATACCTTTTCAATAACAAGTCAAATCAAATAAGTTAATATAGTGCTTGGATTTAAATTTCTTACTCTCTCTATATTTTATTGATATTAGCAATATTTACATATGCCTAACTCGGATAAACTGAGGCCTGATATATTACCAATGCAATGCCGTGCGACTTACGTGAGGGAAATACAGAGCGTGGCGAGCAAACACACAAGTGTAAACACTTATTGACTGAAGGCATTATTAGTAAAAGAATTTTAATATACATACATCCAACTTAGATAAAATGAAGCTAGATATACCGATCATGCACTACCTTACGGGCTTACGTGAGAAGGATACAGAGCAGGCGAGTGAACACACGAGTGTGAACACATGACTCTAGGTATTTATTAGAAAATATACATGTATACTAGAAATATGTTTTTCTTTTTTATGTTTTTTTTGTCTTTTGTTTTTTAGAAGAGAGAGTTTCACACTATCATCTAAGCACCACTTAACTTAGAAGACAATAAAATGTTATACCATTACTTTAAATCAACCATATTTTAAAACAAATATTTTCAATTGGGATGTATTTCATAATTAATACGTATGAATCTTTCTATATACTAGTTAAACCATTGTTATTTACACTCAAACTTCATTTTAATTTTTGTTAAGACAAATAAATTTCAAAAATTTCAATTTAATAAACCAAAACCATATATTTGTCCTATAGTGTTTCTTTAAAAATAAATCAAAATGCTTAAAAGAATTGTTTTTGAAATTGTTTTTTGAGTTTTGGAAGAAAAATGAAAAGTTAATCATTAAATTAAAAAAGTAGATGAGTCTCCTCCCACACTTGATTTCGAATGTGTCCCCACAGTCAACCCTAGTGGAAGGAGAGAAATAAAAGAACAATAAAAAGATGACCTGTATTTACATGAAAATGAACGGTATTTACATGAGATTGGAAAGTATATCGTCAAAAACTAAATGAAACGGTCTTCCAAAGACTGATTCATTTGTCTCGTCAGGCATGCGAGACACGGCTTATGCGCTAAAAACCAAACCATAAAAGATTTTGAAGTTGAATGTGGATGTGGAAAAATTAATGTTGTTTTTAATGAAAATCGTATGAGTTGTTTTATTTTCGATGATTTTTGGGGTTGATAAAACAATTGATTGAAATTCAAGTTTATTTTGACCAAATTGAAATTCAAGCTTATCATTGAAAACTTCTTCAGAATAATCAATTTCAAATTCAAAATGGTGATCTAAATCTTCCACATCAGAATTAAAAAAATCGTCGTCGCAAACTCATCACATGTTAGGATTTGATTTTGTTGTTCATGTAATTTTTCGTATGTTTCAATCAACAAATCCGTGTGATCGTCGTAAATTTTGTTCATTTGTTCAATAAAATCCAACTTATAATTATTGACTTGAGTATTTTCAATTTGGATTTATTGAGAACAAAAAAATTTACTCGTATCTTAACTGAGATTATTACCATTGCCAAAATTATTTGAAAAGTGGATAGCATTTTTGTTTTGATTTTGAAATTCATTTTGGAGTTCAAAATTGAATTGGCATGGGTCATACTCGAAATCGTTTGCATGTTGAAGTGAATTCAAATCTCGAGTACTTTGAAAATTTTGACTTGAGTTATCACACGAATAAGAATTACACAAATCATTTATCATTTTATTATTTTGTGTAGTGAATTCAAGTAATGACGAAGTCGATTCGATGCATTTTTCAAGATTTCAGAGTTGCTCGTCATTTTGAAAATTTTGTGATTCAAAATCCGAACTATTTAAACAATAGTTGTTGTTGAAATATCCATAAGAATTTCAAGTGAAATTAAAAGGATTATATTTAATTTCACTGTAACATTCCCATTTTTAAATCAAATTCAAATTGGAAATTAATTTAATTTTTGGAATTAAATTGTGAATAAATTTGATATTTCCTAAATTAAACAAGATATGTGTTTGTTTATTTATATAAATAAATTTGAAATTTGAAATTTGAGAAAACTCAAAAATAAATAGATTGGAAATAAATTGGACTTAAAACTTATTTTCAAGTTAATAAGAATTTGTTTTCTAAGTATATTAAATATGCAGTTTGATTTGAAAACGATATTTCGAATTTGATATAATAATTTTTTCAAAGGCTAATTAAGAATTAAATTCTAATATATTTATTCATGCATAATTAAATTTTAAAACCATTTTCTTTAAAATATTATATAAATGATTAATAAAGAAAATGTATTTATTTAAGTAGGAAATATAATATAAAATTATATTTAAAATATTATTTAAAGTGTTTTATAAACGTAAGTACTTAATTCAAACGAGGGTTTAAAAACATAAAACATGTTTTATAAACTAAAATTAAGTGAGGTCTTAAAACAAAGTTATAAATAAATTTAAGAAAAGGTTTAAAACATAAATTTCTTGTTTAAGACAAGTGTAAAACATGAAGATAAGATAATAACAAGTGTTAGCATAACATGATTTAGATAATACAATTGATAATTGTAAAATTATAAACTCATGTATTAATAAGTGCAGCCATTTTACCTTATGAAATAAACAAGTGGCTTGATCTCTTTTTAATTAAAAAAATATTTAAAACATTTTGGTTAAGAAATAACCAAGCTATTCTCAATTGTCTCAAACTGAAACAAATGTGAAAAACAAAAACAAGATTAAAGCAAAAAAACCATTCAAAAGAAAATAAAACCTGAGCAAAGCTAAAACCAGAACTAAATCAAAGCAAGATCAAGGCAGATCTGATTCAATTAAAAAGATTTCCAAACCTGGAATAAAAACCTCAATCAAGCTAAAGTTCCTTAAAACTGGAATCAAGCTAAGCAGAGATTCAACTCATATACATCATGTAAGATCTATTCATACTCAAAGATCAGATTCAAACTCAAGTAAGTCAAACTTCAGATCATCTCAAACAAGCTAATAATCAAATATATCAAGTAACTCAAGTCAGGCTTCTTCTCTGTTTTAACATTCCAGGTGAGTAAATTCCATTTTAAACCCAATCTTTTATCTTGATCTTTGCTCTATGATGATGAATGAGAATGATGATGCTGTAAAATGTGTTGTATGGATAAAAATATGTTGCACGTATATAGAAAGATATATGTGTGTATGCATGTCTAGGTATATGTATATTCATACATCTCTGTTAAAACTACAATCTCCAACCCATCAAAATATATTCAATTACTCATTTTACAATCGAATTTAGGCCCTGATTTCTAAAGGAAAACGTTTCTGACATGATAACATCATTTTTGAAAATAAATTTAAGAGTATTTGTTGAGTAATTATTTCAAAATTTTGAATTTACAATGAAAACTTGATATAAGTCAAAATTCAAGGATATAATTTTCAAGTTATTGATTTTAGGAACGGAATCACATTTGGAAAAAAAGGAATTTTGGCATTTAAATCATGATTTTTAAGTTAAGAAATTTCAAGCATTGGTTAGTTGAACGAAATCGAGTTTTTTCTCGATTTCCAGCAATCGCAGGGTTCAGAAATCTCGGGATGGTGGCTGGAGGAAGATTGAAGGTCAGTGGTTCGGGGAAAAATGGCAACTGGGGTTCTCGTAAGCTGTGGTGGCCGAAAAATGATGATGTAGGGTTTAATGACCAGGTTTGATCGATGATGTTTGAGAGTAAATTTTGGTGACGTGGTCGCATCGAGCTTGACCAGAGAAAAGGGAATCGTCGCATTGGACAGTGGCGAGGTTTTAGGGTGGTCGATGTGATCTTCGGTGGTCAGAGCTAGGAGGAGCGGTTGATTTCGATGGTCTGGTTTTGTTCCAGGTGGATGTTAGGTAGCTCAAAAATCGATTTTGGGTTTGATTTGTGGAACTGGGTGGCCGGATTGTTGAGACAGGTGGTCGTCGACATGCCGACGATGGCGTTGATGGTCTGAGCCGCAGCGATTGTTTATGTAGGTGCACGATGTCTGTTGTATCAGAAGCTTTTGCGTTGGGTTGAAAGATTGGGGAAGGAGGTTTGCTCTCGAAGATGGCCTCATAAAGTTTTGTTGTTGGCCCGAGTGCGTGCTCGAGTATGTTCATGTGTGTGATATCATGTTTAAGAAGTTTTAAAATTTAAAATAAAACAATGAATAAATAGGAAAGAAAGGGGAGAAACTCGAAGCAGGTCTCGGTTGAATCATGCGTTGGCTCGGGTAAGTACCCGAAGTCATCTCGGGTCAGTAAAAAATGTATTTTCAAAGTTTCAAAATTTTTAACAAATCAAGTTTTAATTTGAATCATTTGTCTTAACCCATTTATTATAAATGTTTTATTTAAATTATGGTTTGTTTAAAGTTTTTAAATAAATTATTCTAAAATTTATTTAAGTTTAAAATATTTTATTATGTATCCCTTATTAAACCTTTATTTTAATTATACATTGATTATGTATCACTTAATCGATGCTTAATTTGCTAATTAACTTAAGAATCTTAAGTATGTCAATGACAATTAATTCCAAGGCTTATTAAATACAGATTAAAATGTTGATTGAAATCAATTAATTGGTAATTTATTTTAAATAAGTGATTAGGGATAATCACTTATGGTAATCGGTTAATAATAATTAATTAAGGATAATTAATTAATGTGATAAATCAATTAAGGTAATTAATTTGGGGACAATTAATTAATGAAGATTAATAAATGATAAGTAATTAAAGAGCAATTAATTACTTTGGAATAATTACTTAATTAAAATTAATTCATTAATAATTAAGGTTGATTAATTAAGTAATTAAAGAACAATTACTCGATGTAATTAATTAGTGATTTGGATTAATCACTTATTGTAATTAATTAAGGATAATTAATTATATAGTAATTAATTAAGGGTTAATTAATTGATTAATTAATTAATTAAGGGTAATTAATTAAAGGTTAATTAAATAATTAAAGGTTAATTATTTAATGATTAAAGATTTATTTATTTATTAATTAAGGTTAATTAATTAATAATTAAAGTTTGATTGATTTATTATTAAAGGTTAATGAATGAATGATTAAAGGTTAATTAATTAAGATGGTTTGTAATTGTAATTAATTAATGTTAATTAACCAGGACTAATAATTTATTCATAGGTATTTAATCTGGTTAAATTAATCAGAAAATTAATTGATTTTACTTATGAATGTTTGCATTCTATTAAATGTTGAATTGTTTGATATCCCTGGTGTGTGATGCTTTATGATATGAATTATTTTGAATTGAGCTGTGATGAATGTAGTTTATTTATCCGTGATGAATTTATATTGTTTATCTGTGAATCTGTGAATAAAGATAAGCGTTATAAGATTATACCGCTTATCAATATTGCTGTGCTTGAACCTATAACAATTGATGATGTTGCACTATTGTGTAAAACTCCTAGACTACACCATACACACACAAATATGGATTTCACGCGGAAATCGGTTAAGTCACAAATATTTTGAAATCTAAATATTTGGTTTAAAGGTTGTAATTTGGATCCAAATAGTTTTGAAATGTAATTGAATTGAATATGAAAAGCCTTTGAAAGGGAAGTTTTGAATTGAAATTTAGTTTTGAATAAACTATATCTTGTTAAAAATTATTTGAAATTATTTTGGAAATCATGGTTTGAAAGGTTTATACAATATATATATATCTGTATTTAAAACTATTTTAAATAAATTGTTTGGGAATTTGAATTTAATTCAAGTTAGAACTTGTCGATGATACGGCAGTTCATTGATTTTCTGCTTTATACTTTTAAAGGCTATAACTTGTGTATATTTGAATAGATTTTTTCAAAACAAAATGTATTTATTTTCAATTTATAATAGCTTTCAAATAAAGAAAGGATTTCCAGTTTTTTTGAAAAAGGGTTTCAAATTTGAAAGGGAATAGTTTTGAAAGCTATAAATGAATCTTTGTGAAAGATTGGTGAACTTTGTTTCCAAACTGAAGAGGATCTTAAAGGCGTATCTTTTGTATGAAAGATTTCGAATTGAAATAGTTTTGAAAGCTATGAATAAATCTTTGTGAAAGATTGGTGAACTTTGTGAAGTGAATCTTTTTGTTTAAAAGATTAAAAGTGGAAATTTGTTTAAACCATTTGAAAGAAAGGTTTTGGGTTTTAATTTGTGGCTTATCCAAGATCCCATATATCCATATGTTTTTAAAATTAAGCACTCATTATTCGGTTTAGCCGGGGAGAGGACTTTGTGTCGTATAACCCATTCCAAATAATGATACAACGTTATGGATAGCATTTGAAGACCGGTGGTGAAGACGGAATATTTTCGAGAATGAAAGGATAACCCATCGAATGTCTCTGCACTAAGTCGCACCGGTATAGAGATCTCCACATGTGATGAGGAGTCCGATCGAGATTGTGAATACTCAGATTGCAAGGGCTTCTTTGAAGTGACTTCGGTTCTGTTCGAACCCGGAACAGACTTCTATGGATGTATGTCAGACGTTACACTTTGAGATATAAAGTTGGTTTCTATCAAATACATTTTTGTTTGGTGGCGGAGAATTTATTCTCTTAGCTTAACACTCTTCTCTGAGACATACGAGCTCAGAGGTTATGTAGTTGATGGTTACTAGTCATACATCCCCAATTTGGTAATGTGGCATACGAAGCGTTGCTGATCATTTATTGATTAAAGCATGGCTTTTGTGTAAAGCGTAGCTTTGTGGAACGTGCGTCGAGCCTCACAAACCGGAATGGTCGAAACAGGAAAGTTGTGGCAAGGTTATTTGGGGGTAGCGCCCCTTGAGGGTATATCCATTTTCTTCTGGATAGAAGTGGTATCATGATATGGGAGCCCAGATGCTTAACTTATGTGTTTTCTACAAATTTATTACTTTGTGGTTTTTTCTTTATGGTCGAGGACCCTTGGATAAAGGTCGGTTACGACCAGGGGATGGCATACTCTTGTAGTAGTTACCTAGTTACAGAGGTAACCCGACCTTGTGTTAGCAGAGAGCTGGTTAAGTTCCCGGGACGTCCCTCCAGAGGTGTACTCATGTGGCCTAGGAAGTTCCTTAGCATGACCATTTGTTGGAAGTCCAATCACCAATACGAGCCCTTTATGATTGTAGTTGTAGAACCTGCCATTCTTAAATTATAGCCATAGTAGGCATAGTATAATGGTACATATGCTAACTAAGATTAATATTATACTTTCGAAAGGTTTTTTGCATTATGCACTAATAATAATATCAAAATGATTTTGCATATCAAGCATGTTTGAAATCAAAAGGAGAAATCTCCTCCAAGTGTGCGACTGAATTGTGTGTGTGCCGGGAGGCATTATGGTAGTTTCATTTTCCAAAAAGCATTGTAGATTTCTTTTAAATTCTTTGTTTTGATTTTGTTAAAGATAAAATGTTTTTGTTTGCTCACACCAGTCCCTTGACTGATCTGCAATTTATTGTTTCCTTCCTAAACTCTGCATGCCTACAATTTTCGACACGAGCAGTCTAGAGTTAGATTTTCAGATTATCAGCCAGTAGATATATATTCGATAGCCTTCAGCTTCCTATTTGGAATTCTTTGGAATCTTTGGATCTTGGCAATTGCATTGCTGTCTGGCCTTGCTTAATACAACTTGGTGGTGGTTCGAGAATCTTGGATTGGAGTTTGTGGATTTGACATTAAAGACATTGTCTTTTCGTTGCTAAGCTTTTTATCTTCTACTGTTGATTCTTTCCATTGTATCTCGCCTCTGATGATGCTGATATTCAATTGTTTCATATATTGTATCTATTGTGTTAATGTGTTATAAGCTCCTGCACGAATTGGATTTCAATGGTTGAATCTATGGCATTCGAATACAAGTGAAGTACGGTTGTAGATTTTCGAATGCTGAAATTCGGGTCGTGACAAGTGGTATCAGAGCTGAAGGTTGAACTTTAGCTCAAGAGTATAACACATTAGGTGACTCATTAGAGATAGAGTTGCAAATACCCTAGAATGAGTATATCCCTAAGATATCCATCCGTATGCTTTAATAAATTCTCTTACTATCCAGTGATAGTGAGTATAAGTGCAAGAAGAGGACGAGGTAGGGGACAGGGGAGTACCACTACAAATGGTCAATACCCTGCAACAACGAAAACAATCTTTCTCTAATCAAGCTATTTGATCGTCGTCCAATTTCCATTCTTTGATGATTTTCTGGCAGCTACAGAAAGAAGAATTGGTGTGATAGTGGCCCTTCTAATCATGATGGATAAGTTCCTAATTTGTATTCTCCTCACTAGTTTCTTATCAGCTTTTCGTTTTTAACTTTAATGAATTTAAAATTCTATTTGAAATAAATTGATTAACAAATATGAAGTTAAATCGGACTGTATCAGTAAAGAGATTTCAATCAAAACCAAAGTTTGAAAGGATCAAAGTCCGAAGAGGGACATGTTGGTGTATATTTTAGGGTATTCCTACCTGGATTGAGTATCCGCTGCTTTTTCTGTTGGGTCTAGATATATTCTACGAGTGGTTAGTTGTCCCTTCGAACTAACCAATTCCCCTACAGACCGGATCACCCAAATACTTTGTAAGAATTAAATGAGTTTGTTCTCATATCTATGGTTGATATTCCTTTTTGGTAAACCAAATGCAGAATAAATATTCAGTTTGATCCGGTGAACCATTTCTCTGTGTGTTCATCTGTTCTTTGTTGTCTCCATGTCTAACAAATTTCGAGGATGAAATTTTCTTAAGTGGGAATTTGTAACATTCCCATTTTTAAATCAAATTCAAATTGAAAATTAATTTAATTTTTGAAATTAAATTGTGAATAAATTTGATATTTCACAAAGTAAACAAGATATGTGCTTGTTTATTTATATAAATAAATTTGTAATTTGAAATTTTAATTTGAAAACTCTAAAATAAATATATTGGAGATAAATTGGATTTTTAATTTTATTTTTAAGTTAATAAGAATTTGTTTTCTAATTATATTAGATATGCATTTTGATTTGAAAATGATATTTTGAATCTGATATAATAAATTATTCAAAGGCTACTTAAGAATTAAATTCTCATATATTTATTCAGTAGTGGGAACCCGTGCTTCGCATATGGACCGCACTTAACCTCTTATCATCATAACACGTTTAAATGATTTATCTGGTTCATTTTTTAAGAAATAGTGATCTTTTTTTATCAATTTTCAAATAAGTTTGCATTTTGTCCAAAACTTGTGTATAAATCTTTGAAAATAGTAATGCGGATAATACTGGTGTTTGATAAACAATTGCAAAATATCAAGCAAAAATGATTTCAAAGATAAAATTTCCACACAATACATATATAAATTATACACATATAAATTTATTGTGTGCATCAGCTGTATTATATGTAACTTCATTTGGTGAGATACATTTATCAATCGTTTTCTTTAATACTAGATGTCGTTGATTCCATTTGCTATTCAGTAATAACTATCTATAAGTGTAGTGCATGTAACAACATTTGGTTTACACTTGACCATTAATCCAAAAATACCAAAAGCAACATTGACATGATTCATGAGAACACAAGTGTTGATGACGATCCCATAACTGACTATGTCTAGGAACATATTATGCAGCATCATATTATTGTAGAATGATATGATCAGAGGATAAAGAGATTTATTTCTGTTTTGAATGATTCTTGTGAAAAATATGCTAAATCTAAAGCATACCTATTTTATGTCTGAAGTGTTGGAAATAACAACCATTGTTCAACAATATTTATTTTAATGTGAAGAATATCATTGTATTTCTTTTACAGTCAAACCAAATTCAATATAATAAGAAGGATACAATGGTATTTAATGTTTTTGATCTTTCTGATTCCATCTAACATTGTTGTTGTATTTCGGTAATGTTCGATTTCACCAGACTTGACTGCAATTTGTGAAAGTAGAATCAGGGGCTGGAAATATTTAAAACAATCATTGGCATAGATTAGTTAAAATAAATAAAGTCAAACAGATTTAATAACGTTAATAATATGAATAATCCGAAAAACTATGATTTAAAACAAATTATTTTTAGCTATCAACAATGGATATCATTGGAAAGCATATTAAATTTTAGATTTAATAGTGAAATCGATTCTTAAATCCAATTAATGTAGAAAAAGTTATCACATTTCAAAGTTTGGAATAGGAACAAATTAAAAACGTGACTGTTCATTTTCCAAAATATGAAGGAGGCCTGTGTGCTCTTGAAATCCAACTGACTAATAATATTATAGTATAGATGTATAATTAAATTTTAAAAACATTTTTTTAAAAGATTATATAAATGATTAATAAAGAAAACGTATTTATTTAAATAGAAAATATAACATAAAATTATATTTAAATATTATTTAAAGTGTTTAAAATATAAACACAAATACATAATTCAAAAAGGGTTTAAAAAAATAAAACATGTTTTATAAATTAAAATAAAGTGAGGGTTTAAAACAAAGTTATAAATAAATTCAAGAAAAGGTTTAAAACATAAATTTCTTGTTTAAGACAAGTGTAAAACATGAAGATAAGATAATAATAAGTGTTAGCATAACATGATTTGGATAATACAAGTGACAATTGTAAAATTATAGTATTAACATGTGCAGCCATTTTACCTCATGAAATAAACAAGTGGCTTGATCTCTTTTTAATTAAAATATATATATATAAAACATTTGGTTAAGAAATAACCATGCTATTCTCAATTGTCTCAAACCGAAACAAATCTGAAAAACAAAAACAAGGTTAAAACAAAAAACCATTCAAAAGAAAATAAAACCTGAGCAAAGCTAAAACCAAAATTGAATCAAAGCAAGATCAAGGCAGATCCGATTCAATTCAAGAGATTTTCAAACCTGGAATAAAAACTTGAATCAAGCTAAAGTTCCTCAAAAATGGAATCAAGCTAAGAAAAGATTCAACCCATATACATCATGCAAGATCAATTCATATTCAAAGATCAGATTCAAGCTCAAGTAAATCAAACTTCAGATCATCTTAAACAAGCTAATAATCAAATATATCAAGTAACTCAAGTCAGGCTTCTTCTTTGTTTTAACATTCCATGTGAGTAAACTTTATTTTAAACCCAATCTTTTATCCTAATTTGTTCTCTGTGATAATGAATGAGATTGATGATGTTGTAAGATGTGTTGTATGGATAATAATATGCTGCATGTATATAGAAAGATATATATGTGTATGCATGTTTGAGCATATGTATATTCATATATCTCTATTAAAAGTGCAGGTTCCAACCCATCAAAATAAATTCAATTACTCATTTTACAATCGAATTTCGGCCCTGATTTCTAAAAGGAAAACATTTGTAACATGATAACATCATTTTTGAAAATAAATTCAAGAGTATTTGTTGAGCAATTATTTCAAAATTTTGAATTTACAGTGAAAACTTGATATAAGTCAAAATTCGAAGATATGATTTTCAATTTTTTATTTCAGGAACGAAATCACATTTGAAATAATGAATTTTGCATTTAAATCATGATTTTTAAGTTATGAAATTTCGAGCATTGGTGAGTTGAACGTAATCGAGTTTTTCTCGATTTTCGACGATCACAGGTCCAAAAATCTTAGGATGGTGGCTGGAAGAAGATTGAAGGTCAGTGGTTAGGGGGAAAACGGCAACTGGGTTCTCGTAAGCTATGGTAGCCGGAAAATGATGGTGTAGGGTTTAATGACCAGGTCTGGTCGATGATGTTTGAGAGTTAATTTTGGCGACGTGGTCGCATCGAGCTTGACCAGAGCAAAGGGAAATGTAGCATTGGACAATGTTGAGGTTTTAGGGTGGTCGATGTGATCTCCGGTGGTTAGAGCTAGGAGGAGCGGATGATTTCGATGGTCTGGTTTTGTTCCAGGTGGATGTGAGGTAGCTCAAAAATCAATTTCGGGTTTGATTCGTGGAACTGAGTGGCCAGATAGTTGAGAGAGGTGATCGTCGATATGCCGACGATGGGGATGATGGTCTGAGCCACCGCGATTGTTTGTGAAGGTGCACAGTGTCTACTGTATCAGAAGCTTTTGGGTTGTGTTGAAAGATTAGGGGAGGAGGTTCAGTCTCGAAGATGGCCTCGTAAAGTTTCGTTGTTGGGCCAACTGTGTGCTCGGGTATGCTCAAGTGTGTGATATCATGTTTAAGAAGTTTTAAAATTTAAACTAAAACAATGAATAAATAGGAAAGAAAAGGGAGAAACTCGAAGCAGGTCTCTGATGAATCATGCGTTGGCTCGGGTAAGTACCCGAAGTCATCTGGGGTTAGTAAAAAGATGTATTTTCAAAGTTTCAAAATTTTTAACAAATCAAGTTTTAATTTGAATCATTTGTCTTAACCCATTTATTTTAAATGTTTTATAAAATTATTGTTTGTTTAAAGTTTTTAAATTAATTATTTTAAAATTTATTTAATTTTAAAGTATTTTATTATTTATCCTTTATTAAACCTTTATTTTAATCATACATTGATTATGTATCACTTAATCGATGCTTAATTTGCTAATTAAGTTAAGAATCCTAAGTTAATTTATATGTCAATGAAAATTAATTCCAAGGCTTATTAAATAGGGATTAAAATGTTGATTGAAATTAATTAATTTGTAATTTAACTTATATAAGTGATTAGGGATAATCACTTATTAATTAAGAATAATTAATTAATTAAGGATAATTAATTAATGTGATAAATCAATTAAGGTAATTAATTTGAGAATAACTAATTAAAGAAGATTAATTAATGATAAGTAATTAAAGAGTAATTATTACTTAAGGATAATTACTTAATTAAAAGTAATTAATTAATAATTAAGGTTGATTAATTAAGTAATTAAAGAACAATTACTCGATGTAATTAATTAGTGATTTGGATAAATCACTTATTGTAATTAATTAAGGACAATTAATTAAATGTAATTTATTAAGGGTTAATTAATTAATTAATTAATTAAGGGTAATTAATGGATAATTAAATAATTAAAGGTTAATTATTTAATGATTAAAGATTGATTTATTTATTAAATTAAGGTTGATTAATTAATAATTAAAGGTTGATTAATTTACTATTAACGGTTAATGAATGAATGATTAACGGTTAATTTATTAAGATGGTTAGTAATTAATTAATGTTAATTAACCAAGATTCATAATTTATTAATAGGTATTTAATTTGTTTAAATTAATCAGAAAATTAATTGATCTTACTTATGAATGTTTGCATTCTACTGAATGTTGAACTATTTGATATCCCTGGTGTGTGATGCTTTGTGATATGAATTATTTGAATTGAGCTGTGATGAATGTAATTTATTTACCTGTGATGAATTTATATTGTTTATCTGTGAATCTGTGAATAAAGATAAGCGTTATAAGATTATATAGCTTATCGATATTGTTGTGCTTGAATCTATAATGATTGATGATGTTGCACTATTGTGTAAAACCCCTGGACTACACCATACACACACAAATATGGATTTCATGAGGAAATCGGTTAAGTCAAAGATGTTTTGAATCTAAATATTTTGTTTAAAGGTTGTAGTTTGAATCCAAATAGTATTGAAATGGAATTGAATTGAATATGAAAAGCCTTTGAAAGGGAAGTTTTGAATTGAAATTTAGTTTTGAACAAACTATATTCTGTTAAATATTATTTGAAATTATTTTGGAAATCATGGTTTGAAAGGTTTATACAATATATATACATATTTGTATTTAAAACTATTTTAAACAAATTGTTTGGGAATTTGAATTTAATTCAAACTAGAACTTGCCAATGAAACTGCAATTCATTGATTTTCTTCTTTGTGCTTTTAAAGGCTATAACTTGTGTATATTTGAATAGATTTTTCCAAAACAAAATGTATTTATTTTCAAATGAAAATAGCATTCAGATAAAGAAAGGATTTCCAGTTTCGTTGAAAAAGGGTTTCAAATTTGAAAGGGAATAGTTTTGAAAGCTATAAATGAATCTTCGTGAAAGATTGATGAACTTTGTTTCCAAATTGAAGAGGATCTTAAAGGTGTATCTTTTGTATAAAAGATTTGGATTTGAAATAGTTTTGAAAGCTATGAATAAATCTTTGTGAAAGATTGGTGAACTTTGTGAAGTGAATTTTTTGTTTAGAAGATTAAAAGTGGAAATTTGTTTAAACCACTTGAAAGAAAGGTTTTGGGTTTTAAATTGTGGCTTAACTAAGATCCCATATATCCATATGTTTTTAAAATTAAGCACACATTATTCGGTTTAGCTAAATTGTGTCATATAACACATTCCGAATAATGATACGATGTTATGGATAGCATTTGAAGACTGGTGCTGAAGACTGGGTATTTTCCAGAATGAAAGGATTACCCGTCGAATATCTCTGCGCTGAGTCATGCCGGTATAGAGATCTCCATATATGATGGGGAGTCCGATCGGAATTGGTAATACCTGGATTGCAAGGGATTCTTTGAAGTGCCTTCGATTCTGTTCGAACCCGGAACAGACTTGTATGGATGTATATCTGACGTTACACTTTGAGATGTAAAGCTGGTTTCTATCAATTTGTTTGGTGGCGGAGAATTTATTCTCTTAGCTCAATACCCTTCTCTGAGACGTACGAGCTCAGAGGCTATGAAGTTCATGGTTACTGTAACGACCCGATTTTACGACGCCCGAAAGTCGACATTTATACGTTCACTGTAACAAATGTCGCACAGTCGGATGCCGGAAATCCAAACCGTTAGGGTTAAAGAAGAAGAAGATAGAAGAAGAACAGAAACAATAAATGAATCTCACATTTTGCAGCGGAACAAATATAATAGATAAATGAATAATCTTTAAAACAAAGAATCATCTCAGTTAATACAATACAACATCAGAGTTTACAACGACATCGTACATCACAGACAATTATTATAACTTGACTATATGAAAACTGATTCGCGCTAACCATACGCAACGGACACACATAGTAAAGATACGTCTCGCCATCCAGCTTTAACTCTTGATCTCCACAGCAACTCTTTTCTGACTTCGCTCTCGAATAACCGATAACCTGACTCTAGGCTGCACGTGTGGAAAATTATGTGCACCCAAAGTTTAGAAAGGGAACAATAAACTCCAGGTCAGTCATGGGACTGGTGTGAGATCTTAAAAACAGTTATTCTTTAACAAAAGGAAAACAAAGGAATTTAAAAGAAATCCGCAACGCTTTTTGGAAAATGAAACTACCATAAGGCTTTCCGCCACACACACAATGCAAATGCAGAATTGGAGGAGATTTCTCCTTATGATAGTCAAATATGCTTGATACGCAAAATCCTTAGTATTATTATTATTAGTGCATAGTGTGGAAAACATTTCGAAAATACAATATTAATCTTAGCCAGCATAAACATTCTAAACTATGCCTACTATAGCTACCATCAAAATAGTGGGGCACCACCATAAGTAGATGGCAGGTTATACAACTAAAACCGTATAAGGCGCGTATTGGAGTTGGGTTTCCAACAAATGGTCAGGCTAAGAAACTTCCTATTGCCACATGGGAACGCCTCTGGCCCCGACAACCTTACCGGATCTCTGCCAACACAAGTACCTCTGCAAAAATAGGTAACTACTACACGAGTATGCCATCCCCCGGTTGTAAAAAACCTTTATCTGAGGATCCTCAATACCAACAATCACAAAGTAATATATATTTGCGATATCCACATAAGTTAAGTATCTTGGCTCCATACCATGATACCACTTCTATCCAGAAGGAAATGCACATACACTAAGGGGTGCTACCCTCTATAACCTTGCTGCATCCTTCCTGTTTTGACCATTCTAGGGTGTGAAGTTCGATGAAGTCTCGTCCACAAAGCTACGCTTTTCATAAAAGCCATGCTTTGATCAACAAATGATCAGCAGCACTTCGTATTCCACATTACCAAATTGGGAATGTATCACTAGTAACCATCAACTATATAACCTCTGAGCTCGTACGTCTCAGAGAAGGGTGTTAAGCTAAGAGAATAAATTCTCCGCCACCAACAGAAATTTATTTGATAGAAACCAGCTTTACATCTCAAAGTGTAACGTCAGACACACATCCATACAAGTCCGTTCCGGGATCGAACGGAACCGAAGGCACTTCAAAAGAAGCCCTTGCAAATCCGGATATTCACTAATCACGTCCGAAATCCCCATCACAAAGGGTGATAAAATCTCTATACTGGAGCAACCCGGTGCAAAGACATTCGACAGGTAATCCTTTCGCTTTCGAAAATACCCGGTCTTCAACACCGTCTTCAAATGCAATCCCACTTCGTCGTATCGTTATTCGAAATGGGTTTTATGACATAAGGTCCTCACCCGGCTAATCCGAATAACGAGCGCTTCTTTTAAAAATAGGTGTTCATTCAGATTCAAACAAATCACAACAAATTCCACTTTGATCTTTTAAATAAAAGATCCATCACAATCACAAAGGTTCGATGTGGATTTCGAATATCCGTTTGGAATTCGACTCCCGGTCGCATCGAAATTCAAATGCCATTTAAAGGCCAATATTGATTGTCGGTTATTTAACTATCAATCATCATTCACAACAATCACTGAATTTCAAATAATTTTCCCCCAATTTTTTTCTTCAATATATCTTTGCAAGATAAAATTTCACTTCATCCATTTGAAAACAATTTCAAATCAATTTCCACATTTCTAAATTTTTTGAAACAAAATTCAAAACACTCTTCTCACGCGGAATACATTTCCAAACATTTATTCATTTCCACTAAAAACCTGCCGATTTCAAATATTTTAAAATAATATAAAATGCTTATTCAAAATATACTTGGAAACATTTAAGATAAACTATTTTAGAATATTTACTTAAATATTAGTTATGAAAAATATTATACTAATATCTCATATAAAAATTCAAGTCCAAAACTAATTTTAAAATAAAATTAGTAGATAGAGTACAAATATTTAAATAATTATTTTCTAAATCAAATATCAATTTAAATCTTTAAAATAATCCCTTATATAATTAATTAAATAAAATTTTACTTTAAAACAATTTCCAAAACTAATTTTTTTAAAAATATGGTGACGCCCCACCTCTATACCCACGCTAGCCAAGAACATTACGGTGAATGCTGTCGACTAGCATGGAGAATAAGGCTGTTGAGGAGCGACCATCCGTGTAATTTCTTTGCGCGAGCACCGATATGTCAGATAATATAACATGCATTCTATTTCAAGAGGAAATCCGACATACCAACACAAACTCAAAGCTACTACACAGTGGCTATAAAATCCTTCGGAAACAAATATAGAAATAAACATAACACAAATCAGTCACAGACAATTCATATCACAAAGGCGGAATAAGATATGAATATTACACTAGAAAGTGTACATCAGAGTAGTGGTCTCAAAAGTTCCACAATATCACAAAAGAATAGTTACATGAACTACGCAAAAGAATAAGTATACATTATGGAGTCTATATCTCAAATGTATACAACAAAATAACTACTAATCTAAGTAGTTAACCCAAAAGTCAAGGAGTTAATCCCGGATGAGAAGTCAAGCAGAAGCACCTGTAACATCTCGGTCTGACCCGAGTATTATTTAATAAGAAAATAATAAATGGATCAGTCTAACTATAAATATCAGATGAAACGATATAGAATAAGAGATATGACTAAACACGTAATAATCACAATGCCAAGCTGTGATATATATATATATATATACTTAGTTGATCATCAAGAGATTAATCAATGTCACCAAATCTACACAAGAATCAAAGAAGTGTCATACTCATTATTTCGTTCATCAAACCACAAATATTGACGATAATATCAATGTCAATCACCAAAGTCAAAGACGCACAAATTCCAGAAGACTACACAAGAAATCCAGAAATCACAAAAGTCAATGACACACAAATTCACCAATGCACAAATATTGATAAAACTTATCAATGGAAATCACGAAAATTGGTGAAACACAAATTCTAGAAATCTACACAAGAAATCCAGAAATCACAAAAAATAGAGGGGGGAGGCCTATCACAAACGGGAGCATAAAGCTCACCAACACGTGTATCACAAACGGAACGCTAATTCCATGGTCACTAACCATCACAAATTGAGCCGAAGCTCCACAAACGGCCCGAAGACCATGGGTTGCTACACCATCACAAATTGAGTCGAAACTCCACAAAACGGGGTTTAGTCTCCCTCGCAGACAAAGAGACATCGCACATTGCTAGTCTAAATCACAAAGATGATCGTCATGATCAACGAGAAGTGTCGATTACACTAAGCTAGTAAATATATGAGTTTAGCTTCATGTCCCATAACCACTTGCTTAACTTAAATATTTACGAACAAACTGTAAGTCTCCACTAGAAAATTGTCACAAGAGGTTCAATCGAACAAGTCCAATAATTAATCGATAAAGTAAACGCAAGCGTTTCATACCACTTGTTTTACTAAGCCGTTTAATTAGATTTCTCATACGAGTGAGGTAAAGGTTTGTATATACTAATAGATTGGAAAACGGTTTTATAAACCAGTCTGGTATTAAAATAGTATTGAAATCGTTTGAGGAAAGGGTTTTGATATTTACTACTAGTATAGAAAACCTTTATATTTTTAAAGTGACAAATCACGAAGAAGATTGTAAGAACAATCAATCACAAAAATTCACATACGAAGACGTGAATAAAATCCAAAGAAATCGATAAAGAATCCATCAAAATGGATATTCAAAAATCCCTAAAAAGAGTCATCAAAATCATAATAGATGATAACAACAAATAGGATTATCACAAATCGACTTAAATTGGAATTCCAATCCAAAAAGGCAAATTGGACTCAAACAGCAGGTTCAGTCGACTGAACAGAGAATTTCAGTCGACTGACCCTGTACATGGAAATTTTCCAGGTTCAGGAAACCTTCTGTTTCCAGTTTCAGTCGACTGTGCAGAGTTTTTCAGTCGACTGAATCATGCTTGGAAACTCTCGGGTTTCAGGTTCAGTCGACTGAACAGAGATTTCAGTCGACTGAATCATGCCTGGGCTGTTTTTCAGCCTTATTCAAATGAAGAGCAAACTCTTCCAAAATGCAATCGGACGAACATTGGCTCTAAGGGTTTATGCTAATCGGCAACCCGGCCCTATATGCTCCTCGATGCATCACCAAAAGCATGATCAAACATCCATAAAAGGATTTTACACAAATTTGACTTAAAAACCCAAAAATTGGAATATTTACAAAACCAATCCAAATCAAGAGCAAATGCACATGAAGAAGTGTTAGGAATTCATACCCAACAACCAAAGATAATTATAGTCATAGATGTGAGATAAAAATCTCACCTTTTCACAAAAATCGAACAAGAAGAAGCTTGAAAGCAAATGGAGAATCAACCTCTCTTCAATGACAACCCAACTGAGCTTGAATCTAAGCTCAAAAACAAGAACATTCCCAAGATTAGGTTTAGGAATTTCTGAAATTGGGAAGAGAATAAGTTGGAGAAGAAGAAGAGAAGCTTACCAATGGGTTCTTCTTGAGTTTGGAGCAAGGAATTTGATTTGCAAGAGAAACTAGGGTTTTGGAATTTTAATTTCCAATCTCTCCCACCATTAACACTCTAAAAACTGAAATGAGAAGAGAATGAGGGTGAGTGGGGAAGAGTGACTCAAATTTGAGCATAAGTTAACATAGGGTTGAGCCCAAAAACCAAACCCAAAGTAAAAAGTAGCAGAAATCAACTTTCTCCAAACATATCGAAGCTTATACTCAAAAAGGTCGCAAACGGCATTTTAAACTCAATGGGAGTGGTCCCGAGCCCTAATTCGACCGTATGCAAAAAGTAGCTTTTCGGACTAAAATCCGACTACCGATAAAATATTTAAATATAAAATCGACAAATATGCGGGTTGTTACAGACTCCCCTCCTTAAAGAAATTGCGTCCTCGCAATATTACAAGAAGAAGATATATAGTAACAACCATAGAAGCATATTCAACACAAAAGAAGTTTGAAATAAGAAGTTCACCTCAAAGAGCACGAGAAAGTAAGTCCGGATGTGTACGCTCGATGTACTCTCTAGATTCCCAAGAACAATCCTTAGGATTTGAAGACCATTGAACTTTAACAAGCGGAACATCTTTATTTCGAAGTCGTTTGACTTCCGAAGCAATAATACGAATAGGATGTTGCTCATAAGTTAAATTAGGCGAAACTTCAATCTCTTCCACAACACCGGGCTCAAGAATAGAATCGGAATCTCGAAGACATTTCCGAAGTTGAGAAACGTGAAACACGTCATGCATAGCAGGAAATTGAGCCGGTAATAAAAGGCGATAAGCCATGGAACCAATATGTTCGGTGATAGGAAATGGCCCAATATATCGAGGCGCTAACTTTCCCGATCGACTGAAACGTACAACACCTTTCATAGGTGAAACACGAATGAACACAAGATCTCCCACAGAAAATTCTAACTTCCTTCTCCGGTTATCGGCATAGGATTTTTGTCTACTTTGGGCTTCTTTCATCCTATGACGAATAAGATCAATCTTTTCTGTGGAATCACGAATAAAATCTGGACCTAAAGCCAGCCTCTCACCGGCCTCAAGCCAACAAGAAGGAGATCGGCATGGCCTACCATAGAGTGCCTCGAAAGGTGCCATACCAATACTAGATTGGAAGCTATTATTATAGGAAAATTCAACAAGTGAGATATGATCTTCCCAACCTCCACCAAAATCAAGAACACAAGCACGAAGAAGATCTTCAAGAGTTTGATTCACACGCTCGGTTTGTCCATCGGACTGGGGATGATAAGCGGTGCTAAAATTAAGCTTCGTTCGCAAAGCTTTTTGAAGACTCTTCCAAAATCCACTAGTAAACAATGGATCACGATCACTAACAATTGAAGTAGGAACCCCATGCAATTTAACAATTTCTTTGATAAATATCTTGGCCAAAAGAGGAACAGTTCGGTTAGACCGAACGGGAATAAAATGGGCGGATTTAGTAAGTCTATCAACAATTACCCATAAGCTATCATAACCCGATCGAGAACGGGGAAGGCCATCTATAAAATCCATGGAAATTTGATCCCACTTCCAAACTGGAATTTCTAAAGGTTGCAATAACCCACCGGGCCTTTGATGTTCGGCCTTAACGAGTTGGCAAGTCATGCAACGTTTAACGAAGTTAGCGATGTCAAGTTTCATTCCCTCCCAATAATAAAGTCGCTTCATATCCGCGTACATTTTACTACTACCGGGATGAATGGTAAACTTAGAACGATGTGAATCTTCTAAAACATCTTTACGAAGATCACCAATATTTGGCACGACAAGTCTACCAAATCTCCGAATGCCGCCACGAGAATCGATATCAAAGTCTTTCAAACCTTCAATATCCATTTTATCCCTAATATTTTGGCCAAGAAGAGCCAAGTCGGGATCTAGCCCTTGAGCTTCAAGAATGCGGTCTAAAAGAGATGGATGAGCCACAAGGCTACATAAAACAAACGATGAGCATAAATCGGAAACACGGTCTCGAATTTCGCAAGTGGATAAAATCTCGAGATCGTTCCATTCGGATATCATCATAGAAACAACAGCTTGTTGTTTACGGCTAAGAGCATCGGCGACAAGATTACCCTTACCGGGAGTATAAAGAATATCAAGATCATATGGTGCAAGAAATTCGAGCCAACGCTGTTGACGCAAATTAAGTTCCTTTTGAGAGAATAAATATTTCAAAGACTTATGATCTGTGTAAAGAACAAATTTCTCTCCTAAGAGATAATGACGCCAAATCCGAAGAGCAAAAACAATAGCCGCGAGCTCTAAATCACGAGTGGCATATCTAGTCTCAGCAGGCTTTAATTGCCTAGAAGCATAAGCAATAACGCGTTCCTTTTGCATAAGAACGGCACCCAAACCAATGCGACTAGCATCGGTATAAACAACGAAATCTTGATTCCCTTCGGGAATAACAAGAATAGGAGCATTAGAAAGAAGTTCTTTTAATTTCTGAAAAGAAGCTTCACATTTGTCCGACCAAATGTATTTAACACCTTCCTTCGTCAAGCTAGTGAGAGGCACGGCAATTTTAGAAAAGTCTTTAATAAAACAACGGTAATAGCCCGCCAATCCAAGAAAACTACGAATCTCAGTCACATTCTCCGGTCTCTTCCAATCTTGAATCGCTTCAATCTTTGAAGGATCCACGGAAATTCCGGATTCGGAAATGATGTGACCGAGAAACTTCACACGAGATTGCCAAAAATGGCATTTAGAAAATTTTGCCTTTGATTGATTACTCCTAAGAGTTTCCAACACAATCCGAAGATGTTTTTCATGCTCCTCCTCGGTTTTAGAATAAACAAGAATATCATCGATAAAGATGAGAACAAACCGGTCGAGAAAGTCTTTAAAAACTCGATTCATTAAGTCAACGAAATAAGCCGGGGCATTAGTTAACCCAAATGGCATAACAATCCATTCATAAGATCCATACCGAGTACGGAACAATGTTAAAGGAATGCTATCCTCTGCAATACGAAGCTGATGAAAACCGGTAGCCAAGTCCAATTGTGAAAAGACTCTAGCACCACTAAGTTGATCGAACAGATCATCAATCCGAGGTAAAGGATATTTATTTTTGATAGTAAGATCATTAAGCTTGCGATAGTCAACGCAAAGCCTAAGTGTACCATCGGATTTCTTCACAAAAATAGCTGAAGCTCCCCAAGGCGAGGAACTAGAGCGAATAAATTGCTTGGTCTCCGATTCTGATAATTGTTTACGCATCTCCTCGTTTTCTTTATTGGACATACGATAAGGAGGACGAGTGATAGGTTGAGCTCCCGGAATAAGATTAATTCTGAACTCAATTGCTCGTTTAGGTGGTAATCCTAAAACGGTCTCGAATATGTTGGAAAATTCACAAACGACGTGAATCAGAGAAATAATATCACCCTCATCATCATCGTCATCATCACGAGGATTTAAAGAATATAAAGATGCAACCAAAGCAGAATCTGAATCTTTAAGAATAACAGAAACCTGATTAACAGATTGAGGATGTCGAAGATGAATAGTCCGCTCAGGACATAGGATATGAGCTTCATAACGGTTAAGCCAATCCATTCCCAAAATCATTCCAAAGCCTAAATAACGCATGACATGCAAATCGGCTCGGAAAGAAAAATCACACAAAATAATCTCGACATCTTTACACAATAAACTGATTGTTGCGGATCCACCAACCGGATTCGCAATTCTCAAAGAACTCATTAAACACAAAACATCCAAGGAAAAAGTATCAACAAGTTCTTTTGATATAAAAGAATGGGACGCACCCGTATCAAAAAGAACTCGAATAGGATGATCACGAAACAAAATAATTCCATCTAGAATAGAATGAGAAATACCTTGGCCATGAGATGTGTTGCCAGGGGCTTGAGCAACATTTAACTTTCCCTCCTTCTTGCCCTGAAGCTTGGGGCATGAAGATATAACATGACCGGGAACTTTGCAGTAGCGACAAGAAAGAGACTTTGGGCACTTGTTCGCATAATGGTCCTTCGAACCACAATTATAGCATTCCCCACGACCAAAGGAAGAAATCTTTGCCACGGAGGTTGCTTGCTTCCCTTTCTTATTGGGATAAGGGCCTTTAAATTTGTTTGACCTCTTTCTGTTGTTGAAGTTTGGTTTGGAACCCACCACTTCAACATCATTCTCTCTATCCGCCTCTTCAAGACGAAGAGCGATATCAACGAGTTGGTCGAAAGAAACTTCTAACTTTAAAAGTAATGGCTTCTTGAGGCATTTGTTTAAGCCATAAACGAATCTCTGATTCTTCTTAAGAGGGGTGTTGATGTATTCAACCCCATATTTGGAAAGCGACTCGAAGGAGGCGACGTAATCAGTCACGGAGGACTCACCTTGAACAAGGTCTATAAATCGTCGAGCCAATGTCACTTTTTCAGCTTCCGGTACGAATTTCAACTCGAAGCGTTCTCGGAATTTCTCCCAAGTGAGATCCGCTTCATTAGTTTCAGAAATAAGGAGCTCGTACCAGTCCAATGCTCTTTCTCGGAGCATACTAGAGGCCACCTGAACTCGGTGAAGGTCAATAAGGTTCATGCGAGAAAAGATTCGATCGCATGACCTTAGCCAAGCCTGTACCTCAATAACAGTTTCGGAACCTCTGAATGGACCCCCACCCAAATTAGTGTAATCGCTACACAAGCGTGCAAATCCCGACTTTGGGTGAGTAGGTTCCGGGTTAGCTCCAGCTGCTTGAGCATTTGTTACCAAATCAAGAAGCTGTTGAGCAGTCATAAAAACTCCATCCTGGGGCGGAGCGCTAGATGGCACGGCTCTGGGGCGGCCAGGTCTAAACATTTCTCTTCCTTTAGAAAGAAAGAAGAAGAAGAAAAGGTTATTCACCAAATTGAATATCAAGCAATCTTGATAGATAAAACAAGGAATCATAAAGAAAATAGGATAGAACGGTACGAAGACCCGAATAAAATCCTAAATCACAACTCCTAAGAAAGACTTAGGACGATGATCCTTGTTATAATATTCCATATTGTTCCGAAGTTTGGCTCTGATACCAAGCTGTGACGCCCCACCTCTATACCCACGCTAGCCAAGAACATTACGGTGAATGCTGTCGACTAGCATGGAGAATAAGGCTGTTGAGGAGCGACCATCCGTGTAATTTCTTTGCGCGAGCACCGATATGTCAGATAATATAACATGCATTCTATTTCAAGAGGAAATCCGACATACCAACACAAACTCAAAGTTACTACACAGTGGCTATAAAATCCTTCGGAAACAAATATAGAAATAAACATAACACAAATCAGTCACAGACAATTCATATCACAAAGGCGGAATAAGATATGAATATTACACTAGAAAGTGTACATCAGAGTAGTGGTCTCAAAAGTTCCACAATATCACAAAAGAATAGTTACATGAACTACACAAAAGAATAAGTATACATTATGGAGTCTATATCTCAAATGTATACAACAAAATAACTACTAATCTAAGTAGTTAACCCAAAAGTCAAGGAGTTAATCCCGGATGAGAAGTCAAGCAGAAGCACCTGTAACATCTCGGTCTGACCCGAGTATTATTTAATAAGAAAATAATAAACGGATCAGTCTAACTATAAATATCAGATGAAACGATATAGAATAAGAGATATGACTAAACACATAATAATCACAATGCCAAGCTGTGATATATATATATATATATACTTAGTTGATAATCATCAAGAGATTAATCAATGTCACCAAATCTACACAAGAATCAAAGAAGTGTCATACTCATTATTTCGTTCATCAAACCACAAATATTGACGATAATATCAATGTCAATCACCAAAGTCAAAGACGCACAAATTCCAGAAGACTACACAAGAAATCCAGAAATCACAAAAGTCAATGACACACAAATTCACCAATGCACAAATATTGATAAAACTTATCAATGGAAATCACGAAAATTGGTGAAACACAAATTCTAGAAATCTACACAAGAAATCCAGAAATCACAAAAAATAGAGGGGGGGAGGCCTATCACAAACGGGAGCATAAAGCTCACCAACACGTGTGTCACAAACGGAATGCTAATTCCATGGTCGCTAACCATCACAAATTGAGCCGAAGCTCCACAAACGGCCCGAAGACCATGGGTTGCTACACCATCACAAATTGAGTCGAAACTCCACAAAACGGGGTTTAGTCTCCCTCGCAGACAAAGAGACATCGCACATTGCTAGTCTAAATCACAAAGATGATCGTCATGATCAACGAGAAGTGTCGATTACACTATGCTAGTAAATATATGAGTTTAGCTTCATGTCCCATAACCACTTGCTTAACTTAAATATTTACGAACAAACTGTAAGTCTCCACTAGAAAATTATCACAAGAGGTTCAATCGAACAAGTCCAAGAATTAATCGATAAAGTAAACGCAAGTGTTTCATACCACTTGTTTTACTAAGCCGTTTAATTAGATTTCTCATACGAGTGAGGTAAAGGTTTGTATATACTAATAGATTGGAAAACGGTTTTATAAACGAGTTTGGTATTAAAATAGTATTGAAATAGTTTGAGGAAAGAGTTTTGATATTTACTACTAGTATAGAAAACCTTTATATTTTTAAAGTGACAAATCACGAAGAAGATTGTAAGAACAATCAATCACAAAAATTCACATACGAAGACGTGAATAAAATCCAAAGAAATCGATAAAGAATCCATCGAAATGGATATTCAAAAATCCCTAAAAAGAGTCATCAAAATCATAATAGATGATAACAACAAATAGGATTATCACAAATCGACTTAAATTGGAATTCCAATCCAAAAAGGCAAATTGGACTCAAACAGCAGGTCAGTCGACTGAACAGAGAATTTCAGTCGACTGACCCTGTACATGGAAATTTTCCAGGTTCAGGAAACTTTCTGTTTCTAGTTTCAGTCGACTGTGCAGAGTTTTTCAGTCGACTGAATCATGCCTGGAAACTCTCGGGTTTCAGGTTCAGTCGACTGAACAGAGATTTCAGTCGACTGAATCATGCCTGGGCTGTTTTTCAGCCTTATTCAAATGAAGAGCAAACTCTTCCAAAATGCAATCGGACGAACATTGGCTCTAAGGGTTTATGCTAATCGGCAACCCGGCCCTATATGCTCCCCAATGCATCACCAAAAGCATGATCAAACATCCATAAAAGGATTTTACACAAATTTGACTTAAAAACCCAAAAATTGGAATATTCACAAAACCAATCCAAATCAAGAGCAAATGCACATGAAGAAGTGTTAGGAATTCATACCCAACAACCAAAGATGATTATAGTCATAGATGTGAGATAAAAATCTCACCTTTTCACAAAAATCGAACAAGAAGAAGCTTGAAAGCAAATGGAGAATCAACCTCTCTTCAATGACAACCCAACTGAGCTTGAATCTAAGCTCAAAAACAAGAACATTCCCAAGATTAGGTTTAGGAATTTCTGAAATTGGGAAGAGAATAAGTTGGAGAAGAAGAAGAGAAGCTTACCAATGGGTTCTTCTTGAGTTTGGAGCAAGGAATTTGATTTGCAAGAGAAACTAGGGTTTTGGAATTTTAATTTCCAATCTCTCCCACCATTAACACTCTAAAAACTGAATGAGAAGAGAATGAGGGTGAGTGGGGAAGAGTGGCTCAGATTTGAGCATAAGTTAACATAGGGTTGAGCCCAAAAACCAAACCCAAAGTAAAAAGTAGCAGAAATCAACTTTCTCCAAACATATCGAAGCTTATACTCAAAAAGGTCGCAAACGGCATTTTAAACTCAATGGGAGTGGTCCCGAGCCCTAATTCGACCGTATGCAAAAAGTAGCTTTTCGGACTAAAATCCGACTACCGATAAAATATTTAAATAAAATATTTAAATATAAAATCGACAAATATGCGGCTTATACTCAAAAAGGTCGCAAACGGCATTTTAAACTCAATGGGAGTGGTCCCGAGCCCTAATTCGACCGTATGCAAAAAGTAGCTTTTCGGACTAAAATCCGACTACCGATAAAATATTTAAATAAAATATTTAAATATAAAATCGACAAATATGCGGGTTGTTACAAATATTATTTTAAAATCAAATCAAAAACTTTTAAATTTTACTCAAAAGCTATTTTAAAAATATACTCGGCTTTCCAGGGCAAAATTCTTTTTCCATTACAAAATGGTCCATTCAAATAATTAATAAATCTTCTCGATTTATTTTAATTTACATTTCAAATTTGTAAATTCCTTTCCATACTTTACAAATAAAACAATATTTATTTTTAAACTATTTACCTTTTCTTCACAAATTCCCGTTGTGAATTTACATTTCCAAATGTCAACTGATATACGAATTTTAAATCGATTCCCAAATAACACCTTCAAACCAAAACAAATCCCAAATTGATTTTCAATTTATTTCAAACACAAAATCAAATTCCAATTTGATTTTCCAAATTAATTTTCCAATATCAAATCAATTTCAAATTGATTTCCCAAATTATTTCCAAAACACCAAACCAAATTTCCAAATCGATTCCTAAGATTTATTTTAACTCCAAATTAATTCCCGAATCGATTTCTAAAATTAATTTCACTCCAAATTTAATTTCTAAATTTATTTCCTTTTGAAATAAATTTCTTTATCTCTTTCAAATATTTAAAATACGTATCTTAAATAAATTCTTCAACTATTAAACAATATTACTCGAAATTCCTTTATTAAATTATTTTCCCATATTTTTGGGATTTATTCGATTGGATTATAAAAATCAACTATAATACTTTAATTGTAACGGTCTAGGCTTTTCTACTTTAATTTCCAAAAATCCAATTTCATACTTTTGGTATCCTACGGTACCAAAAATATAATCGGCTAAATTTTAGCCTTCAATGGTTTCAATCATAAATAGTCACACACAGATTACAAATAATCAACACAAAAATTTGAAAACAAATCAAAATGTTTGAGGAATCCAGTTGGATCCCTCCAACCTGTTTCCCTGCATCCATAGACGTTAGCACAACAATTAAATACCAATTCCACTTCGAGGTGGAAAATCACGGTATATGGGATTTATAAAATATCATCCGCTATTATGCGGCACAATAGGGTCTCATCCGCTATATAACGCGGGAAATCAACAACTCCAAATACATATATAATGCCAATTCCAATTCGAGGTGGAATATCGCGGTATATGGGTTTAATATAATAACCTCTGCTATTATGCGGCCCATAGGGTCTAAACTAATATAACCAATTATAAATCAATCGTCCAAGCATAATCAATTTTAAATCTAACTATTCAGAATTTAAATCAGAAAATATTTGATTGAGTGAGAAGATCTCACCTTTGATTACGCATGCAACCCATTTCCAATCCTGCTTGTTTCTTGATTTTTCTAGACCTTGTATAAACAATTATATGGTTTATTAATATTTGAATAAATCAAACACTTAAATTCCATTTGAATAAATTTAATTAACCAATGGTTTTAATTTCAAAAATTAAAATTTGATTTTTAAACTAATTTCTTTTTAACAAAATATTTTTCTTTTCCTTTGAAACTCATATACTAAAAAATAAAATTTTTAATTAACCAAGGGTTTTAACCTGAACTAATAATTGGGTTTTAAACTAATAAAAATTATTTTTTTTCCTTTTGAAACTACTTATACACACACACACACATACACACTTGTAAAATAATTTATAGATTTAAAAAAATCATATTTTTATTTAAATCCACACATTTAAATCCCTATATTTCTTTTTCCCGAAGAAATCTTATATAAATATCCAACTGTTTCACGCTTTTATACATATTCAAGTAGATATTTTTTTTTAACTTTAAAATTATCTGGAATTAATTTTCAATTTTTTTCCTAAATAAATATATACATATATTAAAACTGAAATATCAAATACCTTACTGCTCTCACCACTCGTGCTTGCTCGCGTACGCGACCTGCTGCCTTCGCCGTAACGCCTCGAGATCGCCTCGACTTTCATCCAGCCCAGCCTCGATCATCTGAACTCATGACGCGACCCAATACCACGCTACCGAGACACAGCTTCCACCATCGCAGAGCCTCCAATGTCGCACCTCCATCGCTTCGCGTCATACGACACCCTCATCCCTAGATCGAATCATTGATTTCAACCACGAACATGGCGTCATGCCTCGCGAACATCACCTCACGACGCCACGATTTCCCCCTTAGCAAGTGCCGACCAAACCCTAGGTGCCAATTGAATCTAACCAGTCGCGATCAAGTTAATGAAGCCTTGATTTTGTTCGAACATGAGCACGCGATTTTGTTTTAGTCGCCAATTTTTTTCTTTTTTCTACTGATTTGATTTTAATTTCTATTTCGTTTGGGAAAAAACTCGGCTGTTTATTATTTTATTTTAATTTTTTATCAAACCAAGACGCATGGTAAAGAAGGTGACACGTGCTTGAATGTTGAAACGTGTAGTTATCTTAGGAAATAGTATGATATTAAATACACAAATATACATAAAATTTAAATTCAAATTTAGATTCAAATCGTTCAAATTTCGCAATTCAAAATCTCAATCTTCGATCGAAGCGTGCCGCCATACATTCGTAATGTTTAACCCCTATCTCAAACGCAATGGAAAAGGTTCTGAGTCCAAATTCGACTGTATGGAGAAGATAGCCTTTTTGAACCAGTTAAAACATTAAAATTTAAATTTTCAGCGCGTTTGCTTATCGTACGACCACACAACAATTCCAAATGCTACGGAAATTGAAATCCGATAATAAAACACTATTACGAATCCAACAGAACTGGTTTCGTCAAAATCCGAGACCGTGCCTCGGAAGATTATTTTTAAATATCGATTTAAACGATATATTTTCAAAACTGATTAAATCGCTTTCAAAATCAATTCTGAAGCTTCCATTGTCTTCAGTGTTATCAATATAAATTTTCTAAGCCATCAAATTATTTTTAACGGGCTCAAAATTGAAGATTTACAATTTTACCCAAATTTCTATAATTAAATTCAATATTTAAATTACCAAATTCATTCTGATATCTGAAATTCAAGTCAGACTATCTTTCAAACATTTAAAATCATTTAAATATTATAATTTCAAATGCTAAAATTTCTGGGTCGTCACATCCTTCCCCCCTTAAAAGAATTTCGTCTCGAAATTACAAGTTAAGAAGTACGATCATTAACCTGTTTATCACTTTTCCAATTCAAATAGTTTTTTCAACAACTTGCCAAAAAAATCTTTTTATTAAAGATCATCATTCCAACTAACTTTCCAAAATTAATCATAGATTCCATATAAACTGTTTTCTTAACAATTCAAATTTTAAATTTTCAGCATTTTCTCAAAAAATTTCTAACTCCCTAAATTTTTGAAAAATTTTGCCAGCGTCTCCTTTGCGCGGCTAGCTCGGTATGACTACAAAAATGGCATCACGGCCCCCGGATTTCAAAAAGAAAAGAAAAGGCCAAGCGGCTAGACAAGAAGATCATCAAATTTCATACTGAAATTCAGATACATACCTTTTTGCCGAGCAATTCAAAATATATCTTCGAAATCAAAATCCCAATTCCATTTCCTTTAATACGCCTGCATATCCTGCTAGCCATAATATCCAATTACAACATTCAAATTTATTTTGCACATTCCTTTACAAAAATTTCAATACTCACTTCTTATACCATTTTTACTTTACTATTGAAGTTATATATCCATTTTCATTCTATCTGGCATTTTTAATTTCATCTGAATTCAATTTACATTTTCAATTCTATTTGGATTCAATTCACCTTCTGAATATTGAATTTTATCAATCATCTTTCATTCCCAACTGATTCATATCACTATTTTAAATTAGTTTCATTTACTAATTCATTACAAATTCTAATTTATTTTAACTCAAACCATTTTTTTATTTCCATCTTTATTATCTTTAGTTCACTTCGAACAACTTCGTTTTATTTCACATAATTCAAATTGGTCCTCAATATTCAGTTCCAATCCCAATTTTATTCTTTTGTTCATTCCCAAACACAATTTAATTCACTATTTTGATTTATACCCGCTTATATTTAAACTGGATTTCAAATTCCATATGAATTCAATTTAACTTTTATTTATAAATATTGAATTCAATTCAGTTCAAACCATATCTAAATTTATCATTCCTTCTATTAGTTTCAGTTACTAATTTTATTTCAATACTCTGCTTTACAAATCAAATTCAATTCCAATTCCAGTTCTATTTGCTTACAAATTCGAAATGAATTTCAATATTCAATTTCACTTTCATTTAAATTGCAATTGTAAATTTATTCTCAAATTCACATTCATATAAATTAACTCAAATCTTCAATTTCAATTTCCTTTTGAATCTATATCATTATTTTATTTGACTTAAATTTTCAATCTCAATTCTTTAATTAAATTTTCATTTTTTTAAACCTTTGAGAACCATTTTCAAACTCAATGGAATTTAATTTCCAAAATTTGCAATTTAAAAACTTTTCAAAGCTTTTTTCTGGAATTCCATTTCAAACTACAATCACATTTACAATTTATATTTACAAATCCTATTTGTATATGAATTTTATTTCTCAACTTTAAGTTATGATTTCAATTATAATAATTTAATATTATCACTTCCTAACAAGCAAGCATACATATACTATAATAATTTATGGAAAATTATTCTTTTTATATACAAAATAGTTTTGGGTAAAATTATTTCATTTACCCTAATTTAAAACAATATCGTGTTGAATTGTTCTATACGAGTGTTTAGAGATTCCTATCGATAGAGTTGTACAGACTATATCGACCAGAATCCATATACCACTCAACAAACCAATCATCACAATATAAAATAAATTTTATATTCACTAACAAATACACGCTCATATCTATTATTACACTCAAACTAATTCTAGAGTACTACCGACTCTATCTCTAATGAGTAACACCCAACGGAGCCAAGGTTGTCGCTTAACCAAATGCTCTGATACCACTTTGTAACGACCCGATTTTACAAAGCCCGAAAGTCGACATTTATACGTCCACTGTATCAAATGTCGCACAGTCGAATGCCGAAAAACCGAACCGTTAGGGTTAAAGAAGAAGAAGATAGAAGAAGAACAGAAACAATAACAGAATCTCACATTTAACAGCGGAACAAACATAATAGATAAATGAATAATCTTTAAAACAAAGAATCATCTCAGTTAATACAATAAAACATCAGAGTTTACAACGACATCATACATCACTGACAGTTATTATAACTTGACTATATGAAAAGTGATTTGCACTAACCATAAACAATGGACACTACATAGTAAAGATACGTCTCGCCATCCAGCTTCAACTCCTGATCTCCACAGCAACTCTTTTCTTACTTCGCTCCCGAATAACTGCTAACCTGACTCTAGGCTACCCGTGTGGAAAATTATGGATACCCAGAGTTTAGAAAGGGAACAATAAACTCCAGGTCAGACATGGGACTGGTGTGAGATCTTAAAAACAGTTATTCTTTAACAAAAGGAAAAAAAAGGAATTTAAAAGAAATCCACAATGCTTTTTGAAAAATGAAACTACCATAAGGCCTCCCGCCACACACACAATGCAAATGCAGAATTGGAGGAGATTTCTCCTTATGATAGTCAAACATGCTTGATACGCAAAATCCTTTAATATTATTATTATTAGCGCATAGTGTGGAAAACATTTCGAAAATATAATATTAATCTTAGCCAACATAGACATTCTGAACTATGCCTACTATAGCTACCATCTAAACAGTAGGGCGCCACCATAAGTAGATGGCAGGTTATACAACTAAAACCGTACAAGGCACGTATTGGAGATTGGGTTTCCAACAAATGGTCAGGCTAAGGAATTTCCTAGTACCACATGGGAATGCCTCTGGAGGGACGCTCTGAGAACCTAACCGGATCTCTGCCAACACAAGACAGGCTTACCTCTGCAAAAATAGGTAACTACTACACGAGTATGCCACCCCCCGGTTGTAAATACCTTTGTCCGAGGATCCTCAATGTGAAGACCCGCAAATCCATACTCCTTGAATATACACTAATCTCCGTAGATTAATTCAAGATGAACAGAAATACGAATTCTCAATGTTTAAGAAAAAGGAAAAGGGAGAAGAGGAGAGAGGAAAGATAGAAAATAGAGAGAAAAGAAAATAGAAAGAATAGAAAGAAAACAACAGAACAACATCAGAATCTCACAATCGCAGCGGAACAACGTATAATAGATAAATGAATAATCTTTAAACAAAGAACTATATCAGTTATTACATTACATCACATTTCATTACATCATATCGTCAGAGTGTACAACAACATACAACAACAAACGGCGGAAAAGAAATACTATATACTAGTAATACGCCATGCCATCTAGCTTGCCTCCAGCAACTCCTGAATATCCAGAATATCCTGATAAACATAACTCTTGACTGCCCGTGTGGAAATTGGTGGAAATATTCGCGGTATATGTTTTTAATAAATAACCTCCACTTACTAACGGCGCATAATGTCTATTTTATCAATCAATAGATAACAATCATCATTCAAACATGCATTCAAATATTTTAAATCTAACTGTTTAAAATAAAATCGAAACTGATTCGATTGAGTGAGAAGTTCTCACCTTGATTTCAATTTCGTTTTAGCGATTTATTTCGAATAAAATTAAACGCGCGTTTAATTTTACCCGAAATTCTCACTAACTCCAAACAACTCCAATCCAATTCCATAGCGTAGTGCTCCTCTATACGACTCCAACGCAACTGGTTTCGCGCGTTTTCGACCTCGTATGAAAAAGTTATGCATTATACAAGTTTTACACGATTTATATAAACTAATTACAACAAAACCTTATAATTTAAACCTAACTTTTAATCATGGCCCTCCATCACAAACCCAAACACATCAGGCCCGTCCCCAACCTTCTCCCCCACTCTCCATCTTCACGCGTCCAGTACAAGAGAACCCAACATCGACCCTCCTCCCTTATGCACGCGACCACTTACGTTCATCGATACCCCGATCAAGAGATGCCATTCGAATGAGCTACACGAGCCTCACCACTGCCCCAAACACGAGCAAGCTCGGTCGTGTCTTCCCCCCAGAAAACCGTGCGCAACCTTCGGCCTTTGAGCCACGATTTCAACCACCACACTGCTCCATTCACGATCATATCTGTATGGATTCGTAGCCCTCGACGTTAGCTACAACTTTGCAGTTGAATACCTTGCTTGATTGTGAATGGATTTGACGAATTTGAGGGAGGAAGGACATTAAATTCTGGCCGTGTATTTAGGTGGAGGCGGTTGCGTTTTTAACCTAGGTTATATTTTTTTTTATTTGTGAAAGGTTAAGGGTTATTTATAGGAAAACGAACGACACTATTCATCCCGGAAATTTCAAACTCCGATTCACGCGCCGTAACCAGCGTTTCTGAGGTTTACCCCACGTTCCGGACACAATGGAACAGGTTTCGAAAGCTAATTCGATCATCTGTGCGAGTTATGGCAATAAACGTTCAATTTGAATTAAACCGATCTAACGATTTTCTAGGCGTTTTAATTTGTACCGGACAAACGGTAAATCCAATTGACACGAAATTTTAAACCTTACAATAATATCACATTACGGATCCGATGAAACTGGTTTCGTTGAAATCCGAGAATGTTTGAAAAATGGCTATTTTAACTCGCCAATTAATATTAAAAACAATTCGATGCGTTTCGAGCTGCTACGATCAAACGATAACTTTAATTGCTACGAAAATTGAAATCCGGTAATAACTAACTATTACGGATCCAATGGAACTGGTCTCGTCCAATTCTGAGACTGTTCAAAAATTGACTATTTTCACTAGTCGATTTTAATATTAAAATATTCAATTTTCACAAATAAACTTTTAATTCGATTTTAAAAGTTCTAAAATATCGTTCTAACTTCAATATGATATAATAAAATTTTACAAATCATTTTCAATCATATTTAACCCAATTTTCAATTATTTCCATAATTTAACATATTAAATTATCGATTTAATTATTCAATTAAATCCAATTATTCAAATAAAATTTATTGGACTTATAAATTTCACTTATTATTATTTAAAATAAATTAAATATTCAAATTTTAATTATCAAAAATTCTGGGTCGTTACAATCTTCCCCCCTTAAAAGAATTTCGTCCTCGAAATTATCAAGTAAGAAAAGTTACAGAATCTATTAACTTTCTAAAATCCATAGTTAAATTTCTTACAAAACTTTACTAAGTTTCCAAATCATACTTAGTTATCTTTTCAAAACAACTACTATCTTGTTTGACTTCCAATTCTAAAATCAAAGTTATAGTTTTCAAAAAATTTCCAATTTTCTCAAATTTTTTCTAATGCCTTAAATTTTCGGAAAAATTCGCCATAGTCTCCTTTGCGCGGCTCGATCCGAAAAAAAAAATGACAGTATATATATCACAAATATACATCTCATCAAGTAATGAGGCATCTCGAAGGGAAAAAGTGTCAAAGTACGATATTTGATCCGAGATATGTACCTTATATTTTATTAGCGAGCATATACGGCTAATATAGCGCGAAAGCGAGCTCCAAATGCGAAGCAAACGCGATCTGCACCTACTAAACACTCAACAAACAACATGAGAACATGCATATATGAAAATAGTATCAATATACAACATATAGCAACAAAATAACTATGTATGCCAACATAGCAAATGTAGTAGAAGCAATATGTTCAACCATCAACCAACTAACATCCAACTAGTATTCATAACCAATAAATATTCATTCATATTCTCATTAGTATTCAATGAAATGGTTTTCAATTTTAATCACATTTGATTCATTAACAGTGGATGTTTTTACTAACATTCATTTTCAATTAGTTTATAGTCACTAATTCATATTCAAGTTGGTTCACTTCCAAATCAAATTCAATTCCATTTAAGATTCACTTAACTTCCAATTGAATTTCAATTACTTTAGCTTCCAATTTCATTAATTCAATTTCATTAATACTTAATGAATTATATATAATCAACTAACAATCATATAACAACTAATGTATATTAATCACAACCAAATTCCTTTGCTTTCATTCATTCAAATTTGGTTTAACACCATCACTTTCAATTGGTTTAATTAAATTGATTTTCATTCAACTATTCAACTTTCAATAACATTACATTTTAATGAATTACACTTACATTCATTATTTCATATCAATTATTCACATTTAATTGATTAACATTCAATCCATTAATTCAATTCAATTACAAAAGTTGAATTTCATTTATATAACTTAAGTTCATATCCATCTTATAAACATCACTTGGTTTTTTTTTACTTAACTTAAATTCCAACTTATAAATAAATTCAGATTCCAATTCTAAAGTAAATTTTCATTTAACTTTAAATTCATTTTTATTTACAACTCATATTCACAAATATATTCATATAGTTTCACTACTTATATATATAAGTTTATTTCACAATTGCAAATCACTTTAATTATAATTCAATTCTTATAATTCATTTGCTTATACAATTATTCTTTTATTTAGATTATTCAAACAACTAAACAATCTACTTATATACACTTTAATAATTCTGAAAAATTATTTCTTTATATATAAAATATAATTAAGGTAAAATTATTTCATTTACCCAATTTTAAAACAATACTGTGTCGAATTGTTCTATTCAAGTGTTTAGAAACCCCTTCGATTCAGTTTCGAGGCTGCGCCGACGAAGGTTCATATACCACTCAACAAACCAATCATCACAATATAAAACAATTTTATATTCACTAACAAATACGCTCTCATAGCTATTATTACACTCAAACTCATTCTAGAGTACTACTGAATCTATCTCTAATGAGTAATACCCAACAGAACCATGGTTGTCGCTTAACCATATGCTCTGATACCACCTGTGAAGACCCGCAAATCCGTACTCCTTGAATATACACTAATCTCCGTAGATTAATTCAAGATGAACAGAAATACGAATTCTCAATGTTTAAGAAAAAGGAAAAGGGAGAAGAGGAGAGAGGAAAGATAGAAAATAGAGAGAAAAGAAAATAGAAAGAACAGAAAGAAAACAACAGAACAACATCAGAATCTCACAATCGCAGCGGAATAACGTATAATAGATAAATGAATAATCTTTAAACAAAGAACTATATCAGTTATTACATTACATCACATTTCATTACATCATATCATCAGAGTGTACAACAACATACAACAACAAACAGCGGAAAAGAAATACTATATACTAGTAATACGCCATGCCATCTAGCTTGCCTCCAGCAACTCCTGAATATCCAGAATATCCTGATAAACCTAACTCTTGAATGCCGGTGTGGAAATTGGTGGATCCGTAATGTGATATTATTGTAAGGTTTAAAATCCACCAATTTCCACACGGGCAGTCAAGAGTTAGGTTTATCAGGATATTCTGGATATTCAGGAGTTGCTGGAGGCAAGCTAGATGTTATGGCGTATTACTAGTATATAGTATTTCTTTTCCGCTGTTTGTTGTTGCATGTTGTTGTACACTCTGATGATATGATGTAATGAAATGTGATGTAATGTAATAACTGATATAGTTCTTTGTTTAAAGATTATTCATTTATCTATTGTACGTTGTTCCGCTGCGATTGTGAGATTCTGATGTTGCTCTGTTGTTTTCTTTCTGTTCTTTCTATTTTCTTTTCTCTCTATTTTCTATCTTTCCTCTCTCCTCTTCTCCCTTTTCCTTTTTCTTAAACATTGAGAATTCGTATTTCTGTTCATCTTGAATTAATCTACGGAGATTAGTGTATATTCAAGGAGTACGGATTTGCGGGTCTTCACAGGTGGTATCAGAGCATATGGTTAAGCGACAACCATGGTTCTGTTGGGTATTACTCATTAGAGATAGAGTCAGTAGTACTCTAGAATGAGTTTGAGTGTAATAATAGCTATGAGAGCGTATTTGTTAGTGAATATAAAATTGTTTTATATTGTGATGATTGGTTTGTTGAGTGGTATATGAACCTTCGTCGGCGCAGCCTCGAAACTGAATCGAAGGGGTTTCTAAACACTTGAATAGAACAATTCGACACAGTATTGTTTTAAAATTGGGTAAATGAAATAATTTTACCTTAATTATATTTTACATATAAAGAAATAATTTTTCAGAATTATTAAAGTGTATATAAGTAGATTGTTTAGTTGTTTGAATAATCTAAATAAAAGAATAATTGTATAAGCAAATGAATTATAAGAATTGAATTATAATTAAAGTGATTTGCAATTGTGAAATAAACTTATATATACAAGAAGTGAAACTATATGAATATATTTGTGAATATGAGTTGTAAATAAAAATGAATTTAAAGTTAAATGAAAATTTACTTTAGAATTGGAATCTGAATTTATTTATAAGTTGGAATTTAAGTTAAGTAAAAAAAATCCAAGTGATGTTTATAAGATGGATATGAACTTAAGTTATATAAATGAAATTCCACTTTTGTAATTAAATTGAATTAATGGATTGAATGTTAATCAATTAAATGTGAATAATTGATATGAAATAATGAATGTAAGTGTAATTCATTAAAATGTAATGTTATTGAAAGTTGAATAGTTGAATGAAAATCAATTTAATTAAACCAATTGAAAGTGATGGTGTTAAACCAAATTTGAATGAATGATAGCAAAGGAATTTGGTTGTGATTAATATACATTGTTTGTTATATGATTGTTAGTTGATTATATATAATTCATTAAGTATTAATGAAATTGAATTAATGAAATTGGAAGCTAAAGTAATTGAAATTCAATTGGAAGTTAAGTGAATCTTAAATGGAATTGAATTTGATTTGGAAGTGAACCAACTTGAATATGAATTAGTGAATATAAACTAATTGAAAATGAATGTTAGTAAAAACATCCACTGTTAATGAATCAAATGTGATTAAAATTGAAAACCATTTCATTGAATATTAATGAGAATATGAATGAATATTTATTGGTTATGAATACTAGTTGGATGTTAGTTGGTTGATGGTTGAACATATTGCTTTTACTACATTTGCTATGTTGGCATAGATAGTTATTTTGTTGCTATATGTTGTATATTGATACTATTTTCATATATGCATGTTCTCATGTTGTTTGTTGAGTGTTTAGTAGGTGCGGATCGCGTTTGCTTCGCATTTGGAGCTCGCTTTCGCGCTATATTAGCCGTATATGCTCGCTAATAAAATATAAGGTACATATCTCGGATTAAATATCGTACTTTTACACTTTTTCCCTTCGGGATGCCTCATTACTTGATGATATGTATATTTGTGATATATATACTGTCATATTTTTTTTTTCGGATCGAGCCGCGCAAAGGAGACTATGGCGAATTTTTCCGAAAATTTAAGGCGTTAGAAAAAATTTGAGAAAATGGGAAATTTTTTGAAAACTATAACTTTGATTTTAGAATTGAAAGTCAAACAAGATAGTAGTTGTTTTGAAAAGATAACTAAGTATGATTTGGAAACTTAGTAAAGTTTTGTAAGAAATTTAACTATGGATTTTAGAAAGTTAATAGATTCTGTAACTTTTCTTACTTGATAATTTCGAGGACGAAATTCTTTTAAGGGGGGAAGATTGTAACGATCCAGAATTTTTGATAATTAAAATTTGAATATTTAATTTATTTTAAATATTAATTAGTGAAATTTATAAGTCGAATAAATTTTATTTTAATAATTGGATTTAATTGAATAATTAAATCGATAATTTAATATGTTAAATTATGGAAATAATTGAAAATTGGGTTAAATATGATTGAAAATGATTTGTAAAATTTTATTATATCATATTGAAGTTAGAACGAGATAGTAGTTGTTTTGAAAAGATAACTAAGTATGATTTGGAAACTTAGTAAAGTTTTGTAAGAAATTTAACTATGGAGTTTAGAAAGTTAATAGATTCTGTAACTTTTCTTACTTGATAATTTCGAGGACGAAATTCTTGTAAGGGGGGAAGATTGTAACGACCCAGAATTTTTGATAATTAAAATTTCAATATTTAATTTATTTTAAATATTAATAAGTGAAATTTATAAGTCGAATAAATTTTATTTGAATAATTGGATTTAATTGAATAATTAAATCGATAATTTAATATGTTAAATTATGGAAATAATTGAAAATTGGGTTAAATATGATTGAAAATGATTTGTAAAATTTTATTATATCATATTGAAGTTAGAACGAGATAGTAGTTGTTTTGAAAAGATAACTAAGTATGATTTGGAAACTTAGTAAAGTTTTGTAAGAAATTTAACTATGGATTTTAGAAAGTTAATAGATTCTGTAACTTTTCTTACTTGATAATTTCGAGGACGAAATTCTTTTAAGGGGGGAAGATTGTAACGACCCAGAATTTTTGATAATTAAAATTTGAATATTTAATTTATTTTAAATATTAATAAGTGAAATTTATAAGTCGAATAAATTTTATTTGAATAATTGGATTTAATTGAATAATTAAATCGATAATTTAATATGTTAAATTATGGAAATAATTGAAAATTGGGTTAAATATGATTGAAAATGATTTGTAAAATTTTATTATATCATATTGAAGTTAGAACGATATTTTAGAACTTTTAAAATCGAATTAAAAGTTTATTTGTGAAAATTGAATATTTTAATATTAAAATCGACTAGTGAAAATAGTCAATTTTTGAACAGTCTCAGAATTGGACGAGACCAGTTCCATTGGATCCGTAATAGTTAGTTATTACCGGATTTCAATTTTCGTAGCAATTGGAGTTATCGTTTGATCGTAGCAGCTCGAAACGCATAGAATTGTTTTTAATATTAATTTGGCGAGTTAAAATAGCCATTTTTCAAACAGTCTCGGATTTCGACGAAACCAGTTTCATCGGACACGTAATGTGATATTATTGTAAGGTTTAAAATTTCGTGTCGATTGGATTTGCCGTTTGTCCGGTACAAATTAAAACGCCTAGAAAATCGTTTAAATCGGTTTAATTCAAATTGAACGTTTATTGCCATAACTTGCACAGATGATCGAATTAGCTTTCGAAACCTGTTCCATTGTGTTCGGAACGCGGGGTAAACCCCAGAAACGCTGGTTACGGCGCGTGAATCGGAGTTTGGAATTTCCGGGATGAATAGTGTCTTTCGTTTTCCTATAAATAACCCTTAACCTTTCACAAATAAAGTAATAATATATAACCTAGGTTAAAAACGCAGCCGCCTCCACCTAAATACACGGCCAGAATTTAATGTCCTTCCTCCCTCAAATTCGTCAAATCCATTCACAATCAAGCAAGGTATTCAACTGCAAAGTTGTAGCTAACGTCGAGGGCTACGAATCCATACGGATATGATCGTGAATGGAGCAGTGTGGTGGTCGAAATCGTGGCTCAAAGGCCGAAGGTTGCGCACGGTTTTCTGGGGGGAAGACACGACCGAGCTTGCTCGTGTTTGGGGCGGTGGTGAGGCTCGTGTATCTCGTTCGAATGGCATCTCCTGATCGGGGTATCGATGAACGTAAGTGGTCGCGTGCATAAGGGAGGAGGGTCGACGGTGGGTTCTCTTGTACTGGACGTGTGAAGATGGAGAGTGGGGGAGAAGGTTGGGGACGGGCCTGATGTGTTTGGGTTTGTGATGGAGGGCCGTGATTAAAAGTTAGGTTTAAATTATAAGGTTTTGTTGTAATTAGTTTATATAAATCGTGTAAAACTTGTATAATGCATAACTTTTTCATACGAGGTCGAAAACGCACGAAACTAGTTGCATTGGAATCGTATGGAGGAGCACTACAATATGGAATTGAATTGGAGTCGTTTGGAGTTAGTGAGAATTTCGGGTAAAATTAAACGCGCGTTTAATTTTATTCGAAATAAATCGCTAAAACGAAATTGAAATCAAGGTGAGAACTTCTCACTCAATCGAATCAGTTTCGATTTTATTTTAAATAGTTAGATTTAAAATATTTGAATGCATGTTTGAATGATGATTGTTATCTATTGATCGATAAAATAGACATTATGCGCCGTTAGTAAGCGGAGGTTATTTATTAAAAACATATACCGCGAATATTTCATAAACAGTGAAATTGGTATTATATATAATAGCAATATATATATATTGGCATATGTATATATTGCAGTTGTTGATTTCCCGCACTTGTATAGCGGATGAGACCCTATTGCGCCGTCTATTAAGCGGATAATATTTTAAATCCCATATATCGCGATAATTCCGTACTGGAGCGGAATTGGTATTGTGGTAATGTTTGTGGATGCAGGAAAACAGGTTGGAGGGATCCAACTGGATTCCTCGACAGTATTTATTTGATTTCAGATATTTTGATATTTGATGGATTATCATATCGATATATGATGTCGTTGTTGTCGTGATTGACTATTTGGTGTGTAGCATCATTGGGCCAAGATTTTGGAATTTTAAAATGATTTTTGAAGTGATTTTTGAAAATATACTATATGTTTGGAATTGATTCATTTTAAATAAATAAACGATATAATTTTAATGTTATAAAAATTATGATTTTTGAGAAATATAGTTAAAGGTTGATTTTTGAAAATATGGGGTTAATGATTTTATAAAATAGTTAAACCGGGATTTTTGAAATTATTGTGAAAAGTTTAAATATAGGATTTATGAAAACTAATTATTTTATAAATCAAAATGATGAAATTATAAAGGAGATTAAAGATGTTTTAAAAGAATAATATAAATTGATTTATATAAAAAGATTTATAAATTGATAATTTATAAATTAAAATATTTGAATTATAAAACGAGTTTTTATAAGGGTTAGAATGAATTGTAAATGAATTTCATTAATGAATGAAATTTATAGAATTATAAACGGTGAAGTTAAAATGGAATTTTATAAACAGTAGGTTTATAAAATTTATAAAGTTATTGGAAGAATAGATTTGGATAAATAAACGAATCTTATAAGTTATAAGATTTATAATTATGAAGTTTAAAGGAACAATTTTGTAAATAAATAAATTATAAGCATTTGACTTATAATATGAATTTTTAGTATATCATTGAGATATGAATTGAATAGGTTAATAAAGAAATTTATAAACGTTGTTTTATGAATTCGAAAACGACTTATTTTGATAAGTAAATTGTTGAAACCTATTAATGGAGTTATATTCACGTTTTAGACTGTGAATAATCCTTTAAAATGAAATGTATAGAAATGATGAAATTGTTAACGTAGTATATTCACGTTTTTGAATAGTGAATAATATGTAAAGAAATTGTTTTGAATGTGATATTTTAAAAAGAATTAAAATGATCTAACGATGTTTTAAAATGTGTTAAGATTCAAAACCATAGATTTCAACATTTATTGTTGAAATATACGTCTTCGAGAAATAAAAGGAAATGGTGGACTATAACACTGTTGTTATAGTAAATGATTTCCGAAAGGAAATGTTTTGTATAGTATTGGGATTTATATATCTATTTTAATTTCGAATCCCCATACTAGTGATTTTGGGTTGTCGTAACGATGTTTTACGCAACATTCGTTTTGGCCCAAATAAATATGTTTAAGAGAATGATTTCCTTAAAGAATGAAATATATGCTTAATTTCGATTAAAGTATATTGAATATTTTCCAAGTGTAGAAAATAAAAAGATTGTGAATTACTTATTAAATAAGTATGGAAATGTTTTCCAATATAAAGTGAATATTTTGAGAATTTATCTTTTTGAAGATAAATTGAAAATGAATATTTGAAACCTATTGAAAATCATATATGCATGGATATTGTGAAATATAAATTCACTATGGAATTTATGAATGAAAAGGGAAGTTGTTTTAAAAAAATTAAAAACTGATTTATTTTTGAGGTGTGAAAACTATTTATCTAGTAAAGATATTTTTGGGAAATAAATAATTTGGAAAATTATTTGGAATCTGGTGATGTGTGCATATCCATTGATAGTTCAATAACCGACTATCAATATTTACCTTTGAAAGGTATTTGTTGTGATTTGCTTGAATTTGAATGCACACTTATTTTTAAATTATTGCGCTCGTTATTCGGATTACCCATTCCGAATAGTGATACGACGTAATGGATAGCATTGAAGATCGGTGTTGAAGACCCGGTATTTGCGAGAGCGATAGGATGACCTGTCGATTGACTCTGCACCGAGTTGCTCCGGTATTGAGTTCTCCATATGTGATGGGAAATCCGATCAGGATTGTGGATATCCGGATTGCAAGGACTTCTTTGTAAGTGCCTTCGGTTCTGTTCGAGCGCGGAACAGACTTGTATGGATTGTATGTCTGACATTACAAATTGAGATATAAAGCAGATTTCTTTCAAAAATATTTCTGTTAGTGGCGGAGAATTTATTCTTTTAGCTTAACACCCTTCTCTGAGACGTACGAGCTCAGAGGTTATGTAGTTGAAGGATATCAGCAATATATTCCCAATTTGGTAATGTGACATACTGAGTGTTGCTGTGAAATGATCATTGTGTTGATTATTTGTGATAGGATCATTTATTTGATCATCTATCTTGGTGATCATTTCTATGATCATTTGTTGACCCAAAGCATGGCTTTTGCATAAAGTATGTTTTTGTGGACATGACTTCGTCGAGCCTCACACCCCGGAATAGTCAAAACAGGAAAGATGCGGCAAGGTTATGAGGGGTAGCGCCCTTTAGGGTATGTGCATTTCCTTCTGAAAAAGGGTGGTATCATGGTATGGAGCCCAGATACTTACTCATGTTGAAACACTTTATTTATTGTGTGATGATGGTGACGAGCGCTCGGTTAAAGGTCCCAAAGGACCGGGGGATGGCATACTCGGTCAGTTGTTACTCAGTTAGGGGTAACCCGGCCTTGTGTTGGCAGAGATCCGGTTTGGTTCTCGGGGATGTCCTTCCAGAGGCATTCTCATGTGGCAATGGGAAGTTCCTTGGCCTGATCATTCGTTGGAAATCCAAAGAAACAATACGAGACTTGTACGGTTTTAGTTGTACAACATGCTGTGGAATGTGGCAGTAACCTGCTATTGAGCATGGTAGCTATAGTAGGGATAAGTGCGAAATGTCTATGCTGGCTAAGATTTATATCTTTATTTTCGAAATGATTTTCTCTACACTATGCACTAGTAATAATATCAAATGTTCTTTTTAATGCGTATCAAGCATCTTTGACTATCATAAGGAGAAATCTCCTCCGATTCTGCGTTTGCATTGTGTGTGTGTGCGGGAGGCCTTATGGTAGTCTCATTTTTAAAAGCATTGCGAATTGACTTTAAAAATATTCTTCTATTTTGATTTTTTTAAGACAAATAAACTGTTTTGAGTTCTTACACCAGTCACATGACGGACTCGGAGTTTATTTTTTTCCTTCCTAAACTCGGGGTGCCCACCAATTTCCACACGGGCAGTCAAGAGTTAGGTTTATCAGGATATTCTGGATATTCAGGAGTTGCTGGAGGCAAGCTAGATGGCATGGCGTATTACTAGTATATAGTATTTCTTTTCCGGTGTTTGTTGTTGTATGTTGTTGTACACTCTGATGATATGATGTAATGAAATGTGATGTAATGTAATAACTGATATAGTTCTTTGTTTAAAGATTATTCATTTATCTATTATACGTTGTTCCGCTGCGATTGTTAGATTCTGAAGTTGTTCTGTTGTTTTCTTTCTGTTCTTTCTATTTTCTTTTCTCTCTATTTTCTATCTTTCCTCTCTCCTCTTCTCCCTTTTCCTTTTTCTTAAACATTGAGAATTCGTATTTCTGTTCATCTTGAATTAATCTACGGAGATTAGTGTATATTCAAGGAGTACGGATTTGCGGGTCTTCACACTCAATACCAACAATCACAAAGTAATATATATTTGCGATATCCACACAAGTTAAGTATCTGGGTTCCATACCATGATACCACTTCTATTCAGAAGGAAATGCACATACCCTAAGGGGCACTACCCCCTATAACCTTTGCTGCATCCTTCCTGTTTTGACCATTCCGGGTAGTGAAGTTCGACGAAGTCTCGTACACAAAGCTACGCTTTTCACAAAAGCCATGCTTTGATCAACAAATGATCGCAGCACTTCGTATGCCACATTACCAAATTGGGAATGTATCACTAGTAACCGTCAACTACATAACCTATGAGCTCGTACGTCTTAGAGATGGGTGTTAAGCTAAGAGAATAAATTTTCCGCCACCAACAGAAACATATTTGATAGAAAATAGCTTTACATCTCAAAGTGTAACGTCTGACACACGTCCATACAAGTCCGTTCCGGGATCGAACGGAACCGAAGGCACTTCAAAAGTAGCCCTTGCAAATCCGGATATTCACTAATCATGTCCATAATCCCTATCACAAGGGGTGATAAAATATCTATACTGGAGCAACCCGGTGCAGAGACATTCGACAGGTAATCCTTTCGCTTTCGAAAATACCCGGTCTTCAACACCGTCTTCAAATGCAATCCTATTTCGTCGTATCGTTATTCGGAATGGGTTTTATGACACAAGGTCCTCTCCCGGCTAATTCGAATAACGAGCGCTTATTTTAAAAATAGGCGTTCATTTAGATTCAAACAAATCACAATAAATTCCACTTTGATCTTTTAAATAAAAGATCCATCACAACCACAAAGGTTCGATGTGGGTTTCGAATATCCATTTGGAATTCGACTCCCCGTCGCATCGAAATTCAAATGTCATTTAAAGGCCAATATTGATAGTCGGTTATTTAACTATCAACCATCATTCACAACAATCACTGAATTTCAAATAATTTTCCCTCAATTTTTTTTCAATATATCTTCGCAAGATAAAATTTCACACCTCATCCATTTGAAAACAATTTCAAATCAATTTCCACATTTCTATCTTTTTTGAAAACAAATTCAAAAGACTCTACTCACGCGGAATACATTTCCAAACATTTATTCATTTTCACTGAAAATCTACCGATTTCAAATATTTTAAAATAATATAAAATACTTATTCAAAATATACTTGGAAACATTTAAAATAAACTATTTTAGAATATTTGCTTAAATATTAGTTGTGAAAATATTATACTAATATCTCATATAAAAATTCAAGTCCAAAACTAATTTTGAAATAAAATTAGTAGATAGAGTATAAATATTTAAATAATTATTTTCTAAATCAAATATCAATTTAAATCTTTAAAATAATCCCTGATATGATTAATTAAATAAATTTTTACTTTAAAACAATTTCCAAAACTAATTTAGTTAACAATATTATTTTACAGTCAAATCTAAAACTATTAAATTTTATTCAAAAGCTATTTTAAAAATATACTCGGCTTTCCAGGGAAGAATTCTTTTTCCGTTAGAAAATGGTCCATTCAAATAATTAATAAATCTTCTCGATTTATTTTAATTTACATTCCAAATTTGTAAATTCCTTTCCACACTTTAAAAATAAACCAATATTTATTTTTAAACAATTTCCCTTTTCTTCATAAATTCCCGTTGTGAATTTACATTTCCAAATATCAACTGATTTACGAATTTTAAATCGATTCCCAAATATCACCTTCAAACCAAATCAAATCCCAAATTGATTTCCAATTTATTTCAAACACAAAATCAAATTCCAATTTGATTTCCCAAATTAATTTTCCAATATCAAATCAATTTCAAATTGATTTCCTAAATTATTTCCAAAACACCAAGCCAAATTTCCAAATCGATTCCAAAGATTTATTTTAACTCCAAATTAATTGCCGAATCAATTTCTAAAATTAATTTCACTCCAAATTTAATTCCAAATGTAATTTCTAAATTTATTTCCTTTTGAAATAAATTCCTTTATCTATTTCAAATATTTAAAATACGTATCTTAAATAAATTCTTCAACTATTAAACAATATTACTCGAAATTCATTTATTAAAATATTTTCCCATATTTTTGGAATTTATTCGATCGGATTATTAAAATCAACTTTAATACTTTAATTGTAACGGTCTACGCTTTTCTACTTTAATTTTCAAAAATCCAATTTCATATTTCTGGTATCCTACGATACCAAAAATATATTCGGCTAAATTTTAGCCTTCAATAGTTTCAATCACAAATAGTCACACAAAGATTATAAATAATCAACACAAAAATTTGAAAACAAATCAAAATGTTTGAGGAATCCGGTTGGATCCCTCCAACCTGTTTCCCTACATCCACAGACGTTAGCACAACAATTAAATACCAATTCCACTTCGAGGTGGAATATCGTAGTATATGGGATTTATAAAATATCATCCGCTATTATGCGGCGCAACAGGGTCTCATCTGCTATATAATGTGGGAAATCAACAACTCCAAAGACATATATAATACCAATTCCACTTCGAGGTGGAATATCGCGGTATATGGGTTTAATATAATAACCTCCGCTATTATGCGGTGCATATGGTCTAAACTAATATAACAGATTATAAATCAATCATCCAAGCACAATCAATTTTAAATCTAAATATTCAAAATTTAAATCAGAAAAATATTTGATTGAGTGAGAAGATCTCACCTTTGATTACGCATGCAACCCATTTCCAATCCAGCTTGTTTCATGATTTTTCTAGACCTTGTATAGACAATTATATGGTTTATTAATAATTGAATAAATCGAACAATTAAATTCCATTTGAATAAATTTAATTAATCAACGGTTTTAATTTCAAAAATTAAAATTTGATTTTAAACTAATTTCTTTTTAACAAAATATTTTCTTTTCCTTTGAAAATCATATACTAAAAAAGAAATTTTTTAATTAACCAAGGGTTTTAACTTGAACTAATAATTGGGTTTTAAACTAATAAAAAAATTTCCTTTTGAAACTACCTATATACACACACACACACTTATAAAATAATTTATAGATTTTAAAAAATCATATTTTTATTTAAATCCACACATTTAAATCCCTATATTTCTTTTTCCCGAAGAAATCTTATATAAATATCCTACTGTTTCAAGCTTTTATACATATTCAAGTAGATATATATTTTTTTTTAATTTTTTTATTTAACTTTAAAATTATCTGGAATTAATTTTCTATTTTTTTCCTAAATAAATATATACATATATTAAAACTGAAATATCAAATACCTTATTACTCTCACCACTCGCGCTTGCTCGCGTACGCGATCTGCTGCCTTCGCCGTAACGCCTCGAGATCTCCTCGACTTTGATCCAACCCAGCCTTGATCATCTGAACTCATGACGCGACCCAATACCACGCGACTGAGACACAGCTTCCACCATCGCAGATCCTACAATGTCGCGCCTCCATTGCTTTACGTCATACGCCACGCCCATCCCTAGATCGAATCATTGATTTCGACTACAGACATCGCTTCATGCATTGCGAGCATCACCTCACGACGCCGCGACTTCCCCCTTAGCACGCGCCAACCAAACCCTAGGTGCCAATTGAATCTAACCAGTCGTGATCAAGTCAATGAAGCCTTGATTTTTTTTTAACATGAGCACGCGATTTTGTTTTAGTCGCCATTTTTTTCCTTTTTTCTACTGATTCGATTTTAATTTCTGTTTCGTTTGGGAAAAAACTCGGTTGTTCATTATTTTATTTTTACTTTTTATCAAATGAAGACGCATGCTAAAGAAGGTGACATGTGCTTGAATATTGAAACGTGTAGTTATCTTAGGAAATAATATGATATTAAATACACAAATATATATAAAATTTAAATTCAAATTTGGATTTAAATCGCTCAAATTTCGCAATTCAAAATCTCGATCTTTGATCGAAGCGTGCCGCCAGCGTTCATAATGTTTAACCCCTATCTCGAATGCAATGGAAAAGGTTCCGAGTCCAAATTCGACCGTATGGAGAAGATAGCCATTTTTAACCAGTTAAAACATTAAAATTCAATTTAAATTTCAGCGCGTTTGCTTATCGTACGGCGACACAACAATTCCGAATGCTACGGAAATTGAAATCCGATAATAAAATACTATTACGGATCCAACAGAACTGGTTTCGTCAAAATCCGAGAGCGTGCCTCGGAATATTATTTTTAAATATCGATTTAAACTGTATATTTTCAAAACTGATTAAATCGCTTTCAAATTCAATTCTGAAGCTTCCATTATCATCGGTATTATTAATATAAATTTTCTAAGCCATCAAATTATTTTTAACGGGTTCAAAATTGAAGATTTACAATTTTACCCAAATTTCTATAACTAGATTCAATAATTAAATTACCAAATTCATTCTGATATCTGGAATTCAAGTCAGACTATCTTTCAAACATTTAAAAAATCTTTTAAATATTTTAATTTCAAATGTTATAATTTCCGGGTCGTCACAGTTACTAGTGATACATTCCCAATTTGGTAATGTGGCATACGAAGTGCTACTGATCATTCTTTGATCAAAGCATCGCTTTTGTGTAAAGAATAGCTTTGCGGAACGTGACTTCGTCGAGCCTCACAAACAAAAATGGTCGAAATTGGAAAGATGCGGCCAGGTTATTTGGGGGTAGCGCCTTGAGGGTATGTCCATTTCCTTCTAGATAGAAGTGGTATCATGGTATAGAGCCCAAATACTTAACTTATGTGGTTGCTACAAATTTATTACTTTGTGGTTGTTGCTTTGTGTTTGTGGGCCCTCGGATAAAGGTCGGTTACGACCGGGGGATTGCATACTCGTGTAGTAGTTACCTCGTTACAGAGGTAACCTAGCCTTGTGTTGGCAGAGAGCTGGTTAAGTTCCCAACGCGTCCCTCCAGAGGCTTAATCATGTGGCCCAGGAAGTTCCTTAGCCTGATCATTTGTTGGAAATCCAATCACCAATACGAGCCATTTACGATTGCAGTTGTAGAACCTGCCATTCTTAAATGGTAGTTATAGTAGGCATAGTATAACGGTACCTATGCTTTCTAAGATTAATATTATACTTTCGAAAAGTTTTCTGCACTATGCACGTATAATAATATCAAAATGATTTTGCATATCAAGCATGATTGACTATCACAAGGAGAAATCTCCTCCAAGTGTGCGATTGAATTGTGTGTGTGCCGGGAGGCTTTGTGGTAGTTTCATTTTCCAAAAAGCATTGTGGGATTTCTTTTAAATTCTTTTGTTTTGCTTTTGTTAAAGATAAACTATTTTTGTTTGCTCACATCAGCCCCATGACTGACCTGGAGTTTATTGTTCCCTTCCTAAACTCTAGGTGCCCACAATTTTCCATACGGACAATCTAGAGTTTGATTTTCAGATTATCAGCTAGTAGATATAGATTCGATGGCCTTTAGCTTCCCATTTGGAATTCTTTGGAAACTTTGGATCTTGGCAATTGCATTGCTGGCTGGCCTTTCTTAATACAACTTGGTGGTGGTTCGAGCTTCTTGGATTGGAGTTTTGGCATTTGGCATTAAAGACATTGTCTTTTCGTTGCTGAGCTTTTTGTCTTCTACTATTAATTCTTTCCGTTGTATCTTGTCTCTGATGAGGTTGATATTCAATTGTTTCAGATATTGTATCTATTGTGTATTAATAAAGTTCTTCATTTTCTTCGACTGGTTGTTATAATTAATGTGTTATAAGCTCCGACTCGAATCGGATTTAAACGGTTGAATCTGCAGTATTTGAATATGAGTAAAGTATGGATGTCAATTTTCGAACGCTGAAATTCGGGTCGTGACAAGTGGTATCAGAGCTGAAGGTTGAACTTTAGCTCAAGAGTATAACACATTAGGTGACTCATTAGAGATAGGACTACAAATACCCTAGAATGAGTATATCCCTAAGATATCCTTCCGCATGCCTCAGTAAATTCTCTTACTATCCACTAATAGTGAGCATGAGTGCATGAAGAGGACGAGGTAGGGGACAGGGGAGCACCACTACAAATGGTCAATACCCTGCAACAATGAAAACTATCTTTCTCTAATCAATCTATTTGATCATCATCCAATTTCCATTCTTTGATGATTTTCTAGCAGCTACGGAAAGTAGATTTGGTGTGATAGTGGCCCTGCTAGTCATGGTAGATAAGTTCCTAATTCGTATTTTCCTCACTAGTTTCTTATCAGCTTTTCGTTTTTAAACTTAATGAATTTAAAATTCTGTTTGAAATAAATTGATTAACAAATATGAAGTTAAATTGGATTGTATCAATAAAACGATTTCAATTGGAACCAAAGTTTGAAAGGATCAATGTCCAAAGAGGGACAAGTTGGTGTATACTTTGGGATATTCCAACCTGGATAAGTATCCATTGTTTGTTCTATTGGGTCCAGATATATTCTACAAGTGGTTAGTTGTCCCTTCGAACTAACCAATGCCCCTGCATATTTCGTAGACCGGATCACCCGAATACTTTGTAAGATATTAAATGGGTTTATTCTCATAACTATTGTTGATATTCTGATTTGGTAAGCCAAATGCAGAATACGTATTCAATTTGATCTGGTGAACCATTTCTATGTGTGTTTATCTGTTCTTTGTTTTCTCCCTGTCTAGCAAATTTCGAGAACGAAATTTTCTTAAAGAGGGGAATTTGTAATATTCTCGTTTTTAAATCAAATTCAAATCGGAAATTAATTTAATTTTGGAATTAAATTGTGAATAAATTTGATATTTCCCAAATTAAACAAGATATCTGCTTGTTTATTTAGATAAATAAATTTTTAATTTGAAATTTTATTTTGAAAACTCAAAAATAAATATATTGGAAATAAATTGGATTTAAAATTTTACTTTTAAGTTAATAAGAATTTTTTTTCTAATGATATTAAATACGCATTTTGATTTGAAAATGATATTTTAAATTGGATATAATAAATTTTTCAAAGGCTAATTAAGAATTATATTCTAATATATTTATTCATGTATAAATTTTAAAACCATTTTCTTTAAAATATTATATAAATGATTAATAAATAAATGTATTTATTTAAATAGGAAATATAATATAAAATTATATTTAAAATATTATTTAAAGTATTTAAAATATAAACATAAGTATTTAATTCAAACAAGGGTTTAAAAACATAAAACATGTTTTATAAATTAAAATAGGGTGAGGGTTTAAAACAAAGTTATAAATAAATTCACAAAAAGGTTTAAAACATAAATTTCTTTTTTAAGACAAGTGTAAAACATGAAGATAAGACAATAACAAGTGTTAGCATAACATGATTTGGATAATACAAGTGACAATTGTAAAATTATAAACTCATGTATTAACAAGTGTAGCCATTTTACCTCATGAAATAAACAAGTGGCTTGATCTCTTTTTAATTAAAATATATATAACATTTTGGTTAAGAAATAACCAAGCTATTCTCAATTGTCTCAAACTAAAACAAACCCGAAAAACAAAAAACAAGGTTAAAACATAAAAACCATTCAAATGAAAATAAAACCTGAGCAAAGCTAAAAGGAGAACTGAATCAAAGTAAGATCAAGGTAGATCTGATTCAATTCAAAAGATTTCAAACCTGGAATAAAAACCTGAATCACGCTAAAGTTCCTCAAAACTATATCAAGCTAAGCAGAGATTCAACTCATATACATCATGCAAGATCTATTCATATTCAAAGATAAGATTCAAACTCAAGTAAATCAAACTTTAGATCATCTCAAACAAGCTAGTAATCAAATATATCAAGTAACTCAAGTAAGGCTTCTTCTCCGTTTTAACATTCCAGGTGAGTAAACTCCATTTTAAACCCAATCTTTTATCTTGATCTGTGCTCTGTGATGATGAATGGGATTGATGATGTTGTAAGATGTGTTGTATGGATAATAATATGTTGCATGTATATAAAAAGATATATGTGTGTATGCGTGTCTGCGTATATGTATATTCATATATCTTTGTTAAAACTACAGGCTCCAACCCATCAAAATAAATTCAGTTACTCATTTTACAATCGAATTTAGGCCCTGTTTTCTAAAAGGAAAACGTTTGCAACATGATATCATCATTTCTAAAAATAAATTCAAGAGTATTTGTTGTGTAATTATTTTAAAATTTTTAATTTATAGTGAAAACTTGATATAAGTCAAAATTCAAAGATATGATTTTCAAGTTTTTTATTTTAGGAATGGCATCGCATTTGGAAATAATGAATTTTGGCATTTAAATCGTGATTTTTAAGCTAAGAAATTTTGAGCATTGGTTAGTTGTTGTCAAACCCCGTAAACATCTCTGACGTCATCACACTCATATTTACCGTTGATTTAACTTGCATAAGATCTTTAAGTTCTAACTCAAGTGTTTTTTCTTATCAATTCGCTCGGGTCAGCTATAGCATTTCAGGGTTGAAAACCTTATTTCTTGAGGACCAAGACGAAAATTTGTACTAGTATTATTTATTATATTCTGCTACATCATGTTGTTCCGCTGCATTTTATTTATTCACTTATTCTTATTGTGTGTAACTCTGATTCTGTATTGTATTAGTAATCAAATTTATTTGTAAACAGCTTCATAAACTATTATTTGATTGTTATATTTTGTTCTTCAGCTGCGAGATTATATATTTGTTTATTTATTTCTCTTTTTTTATTTACCCCAATAATAATCTGCCCTTCTATATGGCTTGAGTTGGAATGCGTGTCTGCTTAAAATGTCTGAAAATGCAAGTCGTTACCAAAATGGAGTTTAAACTACCAGAGCTGGAAGTATATTGTAACGCCTTTCATGCATCGAAAGATAAGTCATTACAGGTAGAAGAAAAAGAAAGATAAGAAGAAACTACACAATCATAGAATCTCACCACGAATCAGAACAACATATAATAGATAACAAAGGGTATTGCATTGTCATTTCCATAATAATAATACGTCAGAGTCATTACAGCACAACCTTCCGTTGGACAGTTATTACTGCCTACCCATATAAAAATACATAGATCCTACATAGACACGGTGGGAAAAGATAATAACTAACTAACAGTGAAGCCATTTGCTCCAGCTTCTTCAAAATGCTTCCGTAAGAAACCTGGATCACTTGGCTACTTATGCAAATTTGAGTACCAAAGAGTTTTAGAAAAAGAAAATAAAACTCCGAATCAGACATGGGTTTTGTGTTAGTAAGCTCAAAACAACTTAAATTTTAGTTTTATAAAACGCTTTAAATCAAAAGTATCTTGTAAGATCACGCCTTACACAAACATCGATGGATTTTTACCTTAAGGTAACAAAAATACTTTATATAGAAATTCAGTGATATTATCATAATATCTAAGGGTTTCAAGTAAAATAGAACATAGCTGAAATGCTTGAATCTGGCATTTCAACATATTTAGGTACAACTAAATCCGTATGGAACTTATTAAAGAACTGATTCCATACAATGACTAAGTTAGTAGGGTACCTTCCATCACGGTGCATCTATAGATAAAATAACACAGAGGACCTCACTTGGATCCCCTACTAACATAAGACAGGCCTATGCCTTGCTAGATAGTACCAAATAAGATCACCCCTCGGTTGGGATCAGCAACCGTACCGAAGCATACATGAGTTGATAGTAGGGACTCTAAATAGTGATGACCTTACTGTAATGGGAGCGACCCACTTATCCTTGCTGCATCTCCCAAGTTTTATTCATTCCTGCTAGATGAGGCCTGAGGCTACGTTTAGCTTTATTATGTATTTCCACTTGTAGTGCTAAGTCACCTTCAAGATGTTGGCATGATGTCAGCATTCATCCTCACAAGTAGTTCAGAAGATGAACGACCCGAAGGCACTATTTCCACTACACCCATTTTGGAATCACCCTCAAGGTTAGTAGCAAATAACCCTTGTGATTCAAGTCTTCATCTTGGATCTTTCCTTTACTACTTCCAGTTCGAACGCTTCCATTGGTTCGAAGTGGTTTTCAGATAACAACTAATATCCGATCACGGTCTCTCCAAACCAACATTCCATAATTTTAAAGTGTCAAGTAGTTTATAGTGGACGATCCCACTATCAAGGTGTAAGATTTCCATAGATCATACGTTCTATATGCTTAGATTATCATGGCTCGCTTATCGAAATTAACTCCCTTGTATTCATCACGTTCCTGCAGTGCGGCATTCATGATAAGTAAAAGTTAACTTACTTTCAATAAAACGTATCAACATTTAACAACTACTTTAAATCATTTGGCTACTTAATAGCGTAGACGAGATCCTTTGGTTTTAAAACAGTTTTCTTAAACAAGAAAGTTGGTTAAAAATGAATAGCCGAAAGAGTTTTGAAAGAAACTTTAAAATAAATAAGCTTTAACTAAATCATAAGTTCAAAACTTTATTAAGCTTTATTAAACTTAATTAAATCAAACATTATACTTTGAACCTTAATTAAATAAAAATTATTTGTAACTAAACTTTAATTAACATTCATTTAAGAATTAAACCCTAATTAAATGGGTAATTAACCTTTAATTAAATAATAATTAGTTAATTAATTAACTCTGATTTAATAATTGATTAAAATAAATAAACCTGATTAAATAAAAGTAAATTTTGTTTTATCCTAATTAATCAATATTTAAAACTTCCTTAATTATAAATAATTAACTTGGTTAATATTTTCTGAAATTCTAATTACTAAACCTAATTACTTTATTAATTAATTAAATAATAATTACCCTAATTAATAATTTAAATAATAAATTATTAAATAATTAAAATTTGAACTTTTGACTTAATTAGTTTGAAATGAGTTTTCAAAAACAGTTCAAAAGAAAACACTTTGAAACTTGAAATCGTGAAATTATCTGAATTGCATCCATAGCGATTATCACTATGAGCGCAGTTCACTAGAATTGATTTCTAAGAGAAAACTTTACTTTATCTCTAGTTACTAAATGTTTACGACACAAAAGAAAGAGTTTTGAAAACTTTAAATAAAAGGTGAAAACTTGGAAAAACATAATTTTAAAATTCAAAACTTGAAACATGATTTTGTTTTCAAATCGAATCTCACGTCCTTTGCGACTTTTCAAGTTACTACTTCATAACCATTTCATAACATAACTTGGTTTTTGTCTTCATAATAACACTACCATCATGTCATAATCAAGCATTCACATATCCATGTTCAACATATTATTTAACAACCCAAATCACATCTCAAACATGAACTTATAATCTTATGCCATCAAAACAACATGATTTTTCAATGTAACAACCAATATATTTTCACAACGTATAATTCATCAAAGTCAAGTTATTTTATTTTCCAAAGACAAGAGAGTTTTACTCATCGAAACTTTACTATTAATGGCGAACTTTTGCTAAAACTTGAAAATAACTTAGGGACTTGCCAAAATTGAAACTTTGGATGCTTGAACATGTTAACGAGCTCGGCCATATCGTGTTTGGGCTCGGCTTAATGGACTTTAGGCTCGACCATGTGGGCTAGTGGAGGATGGTGCTTGTATTTTGGAAGAGAAGGTGTTGAAATAAGTGTAGAATTGATTTTAGATGGAAATGTAATTGTTTTTCTAAAGTTAGAAGATATGAGGAGAAGCCATGGATATGTTTTCTCTAGCTTTTAGGAAATTTAAAGCAGAGAAGGATACTGTAAAATGAGAAACATGAGAGTTAAGGGGTATACATAGGCGTAGGAAATTAATTAAAAAAGTACAAGTGCTTATATTTAAATATATACATATGTTGCACCTCTACTCCTCCCCCCCTCATCATTTTTTTTCCACATCTACTCCCTCCCCCCATCTTGCACATTTCATGCCATATCTAATATACTTTGTGTTGAAAATGCTAGTTTTATATGTGTGTGTATGTATATGTATATGTATATGTATATGTATATATAATTTTCTTTATAAATTACTTTCTCTTATTCTTATATATATACACTTTTAAAGAGAAGTACATACAGTCATATACACATGTATTCATCATATTAAAATATTTTGTGATGTTTATATAAGTGTTTACAATTTGACAGTTTAAATAACTTTTAACCAATGAAAAATCAATATTTCGAAAAATAATTTCTTGTCACATTTCTCTATTTCTTTATGAAATATATAAATCGGTAAACAAATTTTGAAAATGATTTTATCATCATTAGTTATCATTTAAAATAGTTTCATTTATTTATAAAAATTCAATTATAAATAATAAATTAAATATCCATTTAATTAGCGATTAAATTCTATGCACTAAGCATCCATATTACGCAAAAATCTATATATTCATATCATAACCACATACAATGATATGCACTAAGCATCCATAGCAGACAAACATACACTACACATGCAACCTATCACGAGCTATCCTAACATCAACTCAAGATAGGTTTCTTTCATATGATCCAAAGTGTCCCAAGTGCAGTCTCTTAGATCCTTGCTCAACTGAATCTTGACTAGTCGTACCAACTTGTTACGCAATCTCTTTTCATCCTAATTCACAACAAAAACAAGATCTCTAACCACTATCAAGTCCGGTTCTATCTCCAATTCCTCTTGAACAGATGCTCCAAAATCAAAGACGGGTAATGAATATATTTTCTCAAATGTGACACATGGAACACATTATGAACTGCTGTCAATTACTTTGGCAACTCGACCCTACAAGTAAGTAATCTGATCCTCTCAAGAATACGGAAAGTTCCAACATACCTTGCACCTAGCTTCCCAGCTTTTCCAAAACTAACAGCTCCACTTATTGGTGAAATCTTTATGAAAACCAAGTCTCTAACCACAAATTCCAAATCTCTTCGCCTCTTATCAGCATTACTCTTTTAGCGAGCTTGGGCTTACCTACTTCATTCTTTTCTTAACCACAACCACTTTTTTGGTAGCTTCTTGGATCATGTTCGGCCCAAGCACTAATCTGTCTTTCGTCTTGACCCAACATGCCAGTGACTTTCATGGTCTTTCATATAGGGCTTCCTAAGCTGCCATTTTGATGTTCACCTAGAAACTATTGTTATAGGGGAGCTCAACCAAATGCAAATGATCCTCCCATGATCAGCCAAAATCCAATATACACGCTCTCAAGAGATCCTCCGGAATTTGATTCACTCGCTTTGTCTGTCCGTCTATTTGAGGGTGATATAATGTGCTTAAGCTTAACCTTGCTCCTTGAGTCATTTGTAATGTCTTCCAAAATTAACGGGAAAATATGGGGTCTCGATCGCATGCTATATTCATTGGAACTCCATGCAACCTGACAATCTCTCTCATAAAAATTCCAAGTTTTTGGTTTTTACCGAAATAAAATGTGCGCTCTTCATTAGACGATCCACGATAACCCATACTCCTTCATTTCCTTTTCTGGTTCTGGGTAAACCATCGAAAAAATACATCGATTTCATTTCAAATTTCCAAAGGTTGTAATAATCAGGCTATTTTCTAAAGATCACTTTTGATCCATTGGCAGCACAAACATCTGTATTAACTGAAATGTCTTTCTTCATTCTCGGCCACTAAATACTCTTTTCTTGTCTTTATGCATCTTATGAACTCCTGGATGAATAATTAACTTAGACTTGTTGCATTAGACAAAACTTCCTGCCTCAACCCATCCACATCTGAAGCAAACAAACAATCGTTCGTCCTTAAAGCACCTCGATCGTCCATCTCAAAATCTAAACACTTATTTCCTTTAACTCCTTGAACTAACCCTTCTAGTATTTCATCCTTCCTTTGATTTCTTATATTTCATTCCTCAAGTGTTAGGTTAACTTCCATAAGAGTCAAAACAGCATTCCTGCTTAGGGCATCTGCCACCACATTAGCCTTCCCTGGCACATAAAAAAATATCCAAGTCTAAGGACCTTATAAACTCTAACCACCTCTATTGCCTCGGGTTTGGATCCTTTTAACAAAAAACATACTTTAGGGATTTATAATCCATGAAGAGATTGAATTTTTCACCTAATTAAAGAAAGAAAACATAATCCTAAAATCTCTAAGGATTAGGAAGAAACTAAGAAGTATAAAAGGATCCTTACCTAGTAGGTAGTGTCTTCACATTTTCAATGCGAAGACAACGACCGGTATTTCTAGGTCATGCATAGCATAGTTCTTCTCATGAGGCTTCAACTATTTACATGCATACACAATCACCCTACCATGCTGCATCAAAACAGCGTCCAGTCCCACTCCACAAGCATCTATGTAAACCGTGAATTCACTATTTCCATCTAGAATAGCTAAAAATAGTGCACTTGTCAATCTCTTCTTCATTTCTAGAAATGCTTCTTCCACACTTTGGAGTCAATATAAACTTCTCCCCCTTCTTAGTCAGCTTAGTCAAATGGGAGGAAATTTTAGAATAATCTTGAATAAATATCCTATAGGCTCCGACCAAACCTAAGAACCTACGAACCTTGGTAGGAGTCCACGGTTGCTTCCGTTTCTGAATAGCTTCCACCTTCGCTGGATCCACTGAAATACCTTCTCCAGTCAAAATATATCCTAAGAATCTTACCTTCGATTTCCAAAAATGGCACGTAGAAATTTTTTCCTTCCGCACAAGTCTCCAACACCACTTCTAAATGATGTATATGCACCTCCTCAGATTTGAGTAGACAAGGATGCCATCGATAAAAACTAACACAAACTTATTAAGAACATCTCAAAAAACACGGTTCATGAGGTCTACTAAATATGTAGGTGCATTGGTTAGCCTAAAATGCATAACCAACCACTCAAATAAATAATTAGGGCCTCTAAACACAGTTAAGGGTATACTATCTTCAGCAACCCTCAATTGATGGAATCCAGTAGCTAGAGCCATGTGAGAAAATATCGTAGCTTTATGAAGTTGGTCAAAAGACTATCGATGCAAGGTAAGGGGTTATTGTTTCTAATTATTGGCTTATTTAACTCCCTATAGTCTACATACAACCTTAAAGATCCACAAGACTTAGCTGCAATAACTACTGCAGACCCTCCACTCGAACAAATGGGTCAAATCAATCATCTCCTTAACAGGTCCTAAGATTGACTCACTAACTCTTCTCTCTTTCTCCCTCGGAGCCATTCTTCGCATATGTTAAACCACAAGTCATCACCATGGACTAAATAAATGTGGAACTCTCACTGCGGGGGTAAAATTTTAACCTCTTCTAATACTCAGGAAAATTCTTAACAACTTCAATAGACCAAAATTTTCTTGGGATGCCCCCAAGGCATACAAGAAACTACACATATGAACGTCAGGTTCCTCACACGGTATTTTAGAAATTCTTTCCAATTTGGTTATTGATGATACAGTTCTTTCATTACAATCTAAAACTGCTCCATATTGCGATGACCAATCCATACCAAGAATAATGTCAAATCCTTTAAAGTCTAAGACATACGGATTATAGGAAAAGTGATGAGATAGGTAGAAAATTGGCATATTCGCACAAATCATATTCAAATAGGTTATACCACCTATGGGGTTAACGCACACATAGGGTTTTCCACAATACTTGGAACAAGATGAAAATTTTCTACTAGTTCCAAAGAGATAAAACTATGAGAGGCACCAGTATCAAATAATGTCGATCAAAAATACCATTAATAAGTAAGGTACCTTCAACGATGCTTTTTCCCTTCATATCCGTTGAAGTAGACGGTTCATTCTTAATGGCGTATAACTTGGGCTGCTACACCTTCTTTATGAGTGGCCAGTCCGCTACCATATGCCTGAGCTGATGCAATTAAAAAGAGAGTATTCTGGACCATTGGATAGATACGTCCACTTTGTTACTTTAGAGCTTCTTAATGCGGACAGTACCTCGCAATATGTCCTTTCTGCTTGCAAATACATCAACCACTATCCTTAGACTTATCTCCTTGATCTTCTCCTTATTACCCTTTTCCCGTTACCACCAGTATTTCCACTAGATGCCACTGCAGTACGCCTTTTCTTTCCCAAGGCTTCGTACCCTAGAGCCATCTCGACTAAATCCAAAAAAGTACCCTTAACATGAGCTATCATTTTCTCATGGTACTCTTCTTTCATACCTAAAATAAACATCTCATTTTCTTTTATAGGGTGTTGATCGATTCCGATCCGAAACAAGATAGCTCGTTGAACTTAGTCTCATATTCTGCTACAAATAGATCCCCTTGCATCAAGTCCATGAAGTTCCTGTACATCTCGGTCCTTTTTGCTGTTGGCAAGAATTTGTCCGCAAAAATTTCTTTAAATCGGGCCACCAAAAAACTCTTCTTCTAGTTCATTTGCATTAAGGGAGTCCCACTAAGCTGCCACTCCCTCCTCTAGTTGCCATGCAGCTAATAACTTTTTTTGTTCATCGGATAAACCAAGACCTTTAAAAACTTTTCTCAAGATCACAACCAAGCTTGCACTTCCATGCTAGACTAAGTTCCTTTAAGTGGTTTCCCTAATTGGTTAGTGTAATCCTTGCAGAAGTTTGCAAAATTCACTCTTGGATGCTCTGGTGCTGCCTCTTGGGCAATCCGAACTCCTCTAAGATTTAGGGGTTAACCATTTGTAGTCATAGTGCTACCTGCTTCCGTACCTGTATACCTCAGTTACTCATATCTTACTACCTGGATATAGTAAGATAATATTAGAATACCTGAACGAGATAAAGCTTTAAAGAAGGGTACTAATCAAACCTAATAAGCTGATATGTCTATCATATATATATATATATATATATATATATATATGAATAAAAATTACAAATATGCACTCTTGAAGTCGACCTCAACCCAAATCCTAGGTGTTTGCTTAACCTTAGCTCTGATACAATAAATGTAACGACCACCTTTCTTGCACCAAAAGATGAGCCATAAATGGTAGAAGAGAAAGAAAGATAACAAGATACTATGCAATCATAGAATCTCACCATGAATCAGAACATATAATAGATAACATAGGATATTACATTGTGAATTCCATAATAATAAATTAGAGTTATTACAGCTCCTACTGGACAGATATAACTACTCCCCATACAAAAATGTGTAAATCGTACATAAACACATCTAAATAAGATAATAACTAGCTAATAGTGAAGCCTCGGCTCCTTAAAACTGCTTCTGTAAGAAACCTGGATCATTGACTACTCGTACAAATTTGGGTACCCAAAATTTTTAGGAAAAGAAAATAAAATTCTATGTCATACATAGGTCTAATGTGAGTAAACTCAAAACAACATAAATTTTACTTTTATAAAAAGCTTTTAAATCAAAAGTATCTAGTAAGATCATGCCGCACATAAACACGGAAGGGTTTTTACCTTTCGATAACGAAAAAACTTTGTATAGAAATCCAGTGATATTATCATAATGTCTACGGTTTATCGGTCAACCATAAACTTTGCGTTTGTGGATGGGATCCCACAAGAAGGGTTAGAATGGCTGTTCCCGCTCCTTGGGAGGTACCAAATAAATGACTACTGGAATCAGGGTTTTGGGCATAAAGATTCCACTGACCCGTAAGAAGCGGTTCCAACCCACAAGTAAAACAGAGCATTGCTAAAATGCTTGCATCTCACATTTCAACATATTTGGGTACAACTAAATCCGTACGATATTTATTGGAGAATAGATTCCATATAATGACTGGGCTATTGGGGTACTGCCAATCATGATGCACCTCTAGATAAAATAACACCGAGGTCCTAACTTGGATCCCCTGACAACACAAGAATGGCCTACCCTTTGCTTTATAGTACCAAAAAAGACCACCCCACGGTTGGAATCAGCAACCGTACCGAAGCATACATGAGTTGATAGTAGGGACCCTAGATAGGGATAACTTTACCTAATGGGAGCGACCCACATAGCTTTGCTACATCTTCCCCCATTTTAGTAATTTTTGGTTGATGAGGCCTAAGGCTACATCTACCTTTATTATAGCATTGCCATTTGGAATGCTACATCGCCTTTTAGATATTGACACTATGTCAGCATTCGTCCATATAAGTCCTTTAGGAGATGAATGAACCGAAGGCACTATTTCCACTACAACCGTTTTGGAATCACCTCAAGGTAAGTAGAAAATAGCCCTTGCACTTCAAAGTCTTCATCATGGACCTTGCCTTTATAGTTTCCAATTTGAATGCTTCCATTGGTTCGAAGTGGTTTTCGGATAACAACTAATATGGTCTCTTCAGACCAAATTTCAATAATTTTAAAAGGTAAAGTTGTTTATAGTGGACCATCCCACTAACAGGGTGTAAGATTTGCATATGAACATACATTTCATATGCTTAGATTATCATGGCTTGCTTATTGAAATTAACTCCCTTATATTCATCATATGCCCGAAGTGTGGTATGTCGTAAGTACAAGTCAACTTACTTTCAATAAAATGTGTGGGCAAGAGATCCTTTGGTTTTAAAACAATTTTCTTAAACAAGAAAGTTGGTTAAAAATAAATACCCGATAGTGTTTTATACGACTCTTGGTATCTTCGTAAATCTTTGGTACTTATCACATTGTCTAGTTAATTAGCTGTATATAAGTTGACCGTTGGCCAAAAATATCTGTAACGAAGTACCTTCTTTGTCAATGCCTGGCCCCTAGTAGATCACCACAATCTCTTTCATGCACATTAGCAACGATTTTCATGGCTTCCTCTTTGGTGACATACCACAGCAAGGGTGTCGAAATCCGGCTAATTAAAATACTCCTTGCAAAAAAAGCATTATGCCCTACATAAGATTTTGTGCAATTCATTCTTACCATTCGACAGATTTCCTTTTAGCAAATATTTGTTTATTGGTATCATCCGTGCATACTTTTCCTCCTCGGACTCCAAGATCTAGTTAACATCCATCTCATTAAAACTTAAAGTTGATAACACTTCTACCAAAATGATTCACAAAAGGTGTGCATCCCCAGTACTGGCCAGATGGGCCAATTAATAAGTTTCGCAATCTTTCCTCGATATGTGCGCTACGGTATAATGATCAATATCATCCAGGAATTCCAATGCTTTCATCAAGTAAGTGGCAAGAGTCGCTTCCCTAGCTTGAAACTCCTTTTTCATTAGACAGACCACCAACTGAGAATCGATGAATATATGCAACGTCTTGGCTATTATTTCCTTTGCTATTTATAGCCCATAATCAATGCTTCATATTCAGCTTCATTATTTATCGTTGGGAACTCTAGCTTCATAGCAAAGTAAATCTCGTCCTTTCAGGGTCATGAGAACTATTCCTACCTAAGAATGTTGCTCATTGGATGTTTCATCTATGTATAATTTCTAATATGTTAGTAGGACCAAATCTTCTTCCGCTTCTCTATTTTGAACGTTGAACTCGGCAATAAAATCTACCAGTGCATGTTCTTTGATTGTATTTCTAGGATAATATGACATACTACATTGATTCAGCTCGATAATCATTTTATTAATCTTCTCGAAGTCTAGGGTCAATGTAATACTTGCCTCTATGGTTGATCAATCTACACTTCTACTAGGTGAGCCTGGATGTATGCCAGCAACTTCCTCAAAGTAATCAAAATTCATTATGCCATCTTCTCTTACTTTCACTACAACAAAAAGGGTCTTTTATAGCGGCATATAGCCGCTATTAGTCACAACCATAGCGGTTTGATAAGTGCTGTATATCGACATGTCATAAAAAATTGTTGAATATTTATAGCACAAAATATGTCGCTATGGTTGAGTTTAGTTTTATAACGCAAATTCGCCGCTATGGTACGTTAATTCAGTAGCTCATTTTAGCTGATATAATACAGCTAAATCTCAACAGAACTGGAAATCTTTATAACACCATTTTGCCGCTATAAAATATTTATTCAATAGCTCATTGTAGCTGCTATAATACAGCTAAATCTCAACGGAATTGGAAATCTTTATAACACCATTTTGACGCTATAAAATATTTATTCAATAGCGGTCATTTCACGCTATTAAATCAACATGTTATAGTATTGATATATTTTTCATTACAGCGTACAAACATTAAAGCAAGTGCATAACCATTGAATAAAACATAAGCCTGCAGCCAAGTTAACACAGAGAAACGGAAAATAATGTCAATTTAATAAGTGTACAAACATTATAGAGTACAAACATTAAAGTAATCCTTCCAAATATTAAAGAGTACAAACATTACAGAGTTCCAACATGCAAGATCTGATCTAGTTGCGTACTAAGGACCTTGCTTCCTTCCAAATACGTGCCCGGGCCAGAAGAAGAGGTGTTGTTGGAAATGCAATTGTCACAACTGCCACCCATAAAATTTCACACTTTACAAATTAAAAAACAACCCAACCATTAAATCACTATTAAAATAATTTAAAGATTCAAACCACTTTCAGAATTATGCACAAACATAGATCAATTTATATGTTTGCCTTCTTTTGCTCTCTGGATATGTCTAGTCCCTTTAGATAATAATTATTTGATTTTAGCTCAAACATAAGACTTTCATCATAGTTTGAGTCTGCAAATACCTCCTATTAACTTCAAATTTTACAAACCAGTCTGGCTACTTCATTTACAAATTAGTAGCAAAACTCATGTGCAATAAGTTGGGTTAACCTGATGATCAGGGACTTCTCGATTGTTACTCATGTCCTTAAACCAAAAGAATTAAAGCACTCATATACAAAAATTAGATTCAGCTCAAACAGTGTAATGAAAAATTGTAAGGTGATAAGATCACTAATTATTTGCACCTAAATAGAACATGCTTTCGTACCTGAAATCTTAGAGGAAAACAATTTGAAATAGCACTAGCAAATAAGGGTTTCTCTATACAATTTTCTATGGACAATGAGGGCATGTTTGCTTCTTTTTTCGCTTATCCAAAGATATTGAACTCGAGAAGCTATCTAGCTAGTGTTATCTATTAATTGTTTATTCGAATAAACATTTGAATTATAAATCATATATTATCATAATCTAGAACAGCTTATCCATATATGTGGCAATGTGTAAATATTAGTAATGGATTATACCTAGTAATTTACAATAAAAATAACACAAACGCAGATACTACGTAGATAAAGGTTAACAATAATGCAATGAATCTAATTTTTGATTCTTTGAAACGATTCAATTATAATTGGTATTCATACTATATAATTTTTTTATTTTAAAATAACAGACGAAAATAATTTATTATAATGCATAAGAAATCAGAAAAAACACATATGAATAAAACCATTTCAGCAAAAACATCTTTCACTTTTCTTAGTAAAGTCTTCAAATAGTATGTCAATTATAATATTTTTGCAATTCAAAATTTCATATACAACTAAAGATACCACTAATCCCTTTAACATCTGTTCTTAAAGAATAAAAAGTAGTCCAAAGAAAAATTTTATTACCTTCAAATAAGAAATAACACTATCCACGTTTAGACTGATAAAGCACTGCATCTTCCATCTATAACTCGTCTTTTCTTAAATTCGGTTTATATCATTACGTACTAGTACTCCACCAACTAGAATTTAAAGCCAATAACTAAATGTAACAATAAACAAAAAAATGAACGTTAAAGACTTACTCAAAATTCATTCCATTACGACGTGCGTAGCAGGCCAAGCTATAATAAAAGAGAGGGCATCTTCCATGTACTGCAATTCGGATGTTTGCCTCCATAGTTCTACCGCTGGCTCTTTTACGGTCATCCCACTCTGAGTAATTTTAGAAAGTATAGTACTGCATATCGATAAATATTACTACAAGCATGTAAAGCATGCCTATGTATAAACTGGAAACAACAACTTCATGTATAATAATAAGTGGATACCTGTATCCAATCCCTGGTACACGAATACCTTTCTTTTTCATACTTTCGAAAAACTCGTAAGGAGTGAGGTCCTGAAGGAAAGCGCAACGTTTGAAGAATATCCTAGAAATTTATAACATTCAAAATTATACTAATGAATTCATTCAAAGCTACTCACCCTGTCATGTCCTTTCTAGCTCTTGTTGTCACTATAGCATTATGAGCTCCAGATACACAAGGTCCATGTTCAGCATATAACATGATGCACATCTAGCAATAAATCCAATAATTAGCACAAGGATAGAAAGTTGATCCTTCATTTTCTAGTGAATTATGGTAGAAAAGAAGAGTTAACATGATAAATTGTGTTAAAATTCGTGTGCTTTGTAATAATTACCAATTCCTATGCATCTTTGTAATTGTAATTTGTTTTCCAATTAAACATTGTTTAGAGTGGAGGAAAGATGATAGTAGAGAGGAGAAGAGATATGAATATTGGTGTAAAGAAGGAGGAGGATGATAAAGTTGGCTTATAAGGAAAGTGGAAGTGACTGGTAATTGAACTGTTGGGAAGTATAATGCATCGGACGTCAACGTTATACTTCCCAACGATCGGTGAACGGGGTAGTGGCGGGGAAAAAACAACGTTAGGGCATCTAACGCGTCAGACATGTCACCAATGTTAACGGAAAAAAAATGACTGCGATGTCCCCACTTTCATTACCTTTCAATTAACATTATTTTCTATTGTTTTTTCTAGGCAAATGATAAGATTCTGTTCTTACTAAGGAAAAGCTAAAAAAGAAGGTGGTGGTTAAAGGACTGCACATTTGGATATAAGAAGGTTTTCGGTGCATGGCCGTCAAATTTGGATTTTTTTTGGGTTGGGTTTGGTCGAACTTTTTGACCCGTCGTACCTAAAAGTGGAGTCATTTGTGAGTGTCCAAAAAGAAAGCAAGGCTGCACTTTTTATTTGTAGACAGCAGATGAACATTGAACACCTATGAAATAGAAATGAAAATAAAATTCCAGAGCTGATTTATATATGTAACAGGATTGTTTGAGCTCCATGATACTTAAATAATTTAGCAAGGAAAGATACTATATTACAGAACCTTTCTTAGTTGTTAAAAGAACGAATTTGTATCAATTCAGGGATATTTAATAAAACATGATAGGTCATGAATGGTTAACATATAATACATGACTTGTAACGTAATTAAATACAAAGTTATATTGGTGTACATAGCAACTCGACCTACATCAAAGATATCGATTAGGAGAGATCTATTATAAAACTAAAAGCAGATTAAAATAATCTGATCAGCATATTATCCATCTGAAAATGATTAACAATCTATAGGGATGTTAAAGCTGCAGACATGACAGTACATGTTAATGCGTCAAGAATATCACGGTTTGCAAGCTACATTTGTTGGCAATCCTCACTTTCTTCTACCTTGAAAAACAAGATAAGAAATGGTGTAAATAAATCAATATTAGATCCATTTCCTTATTCAAATATAAAGAACGCGATGATTCACGTAAATTAAAATCTTTACTGGTTTCACCGATGCTTGGTCTTTAGTAACTCCATACATAAGATAAGCACACAATAATTCACACAACAAATGAAAGAAAAAATACGTCAATAATTTTTCACAAATAGCTACCTTGCATCGTTTTTCAATGTTGAGTGAATATCCTAATCCTTTATCCCCTATCTGCCCTATTACAGTTGCACGATAAAATCCTAATGATAAAAACAGAATTTTCATAGGTAAACCATCCATTAGCTTCTTGATTCTAGAGGTTACCCTATGCTTGAATGATTTGATAACTCTAACTAATCAAGTCCCTCTGTTACTATCTTGATTCTTGAGGAAAACCCAATATTAGCATATCAGCAGACTACAAGGCTTCCGAAGATACTCAAGTATGTTATCTTCCAATCATGTGCTCTTATGAGTTGAAAACTATTTCCCTCTAACGTGTTTTATGTTAGTGGCTTATTTGCTGGATAACAGAATTTGGTTTTGATTCATAATGTTGTGTTTAATTAAACAAGTAGTCCATAAATGTTATCGATTTTGTAGTGGTAGATGATATTTCTAAGGCAGTATAAAGAAACCTAATATAAGCTTATTCATTAGAAATACCTAGGGAATTTAATGTTTTATTCTATATGCATATATTTAGCAAATTATTTCATTGAAACATTCTATATACTAGTGGCCTACATATTGGATAACACCTGGATGAGATTATGCGGAAAGATGTAGTATGGATTTTTTTTCCTATTCGTTGTTCTCCTACTTTGTTTTGTTATATTATAGGACGATGGTACTGGTTGGTCTATTTTGTTCTATTGCAATAAAATAGGCTAGCAAATCATCTGCCAAATCAAAATCAGTAACAGTAGGCTTGAATTCGTTTATGTTCATATAAGTATCTTCTATAAACTAAATCATTGCTAGGAGCATCGTAAACATGCAATTAAATGAACATCGAATCAAGCAGATATTGATGAAGACCAATGGCGTAGTCAGGGTTTAAGTTTGGTGAGGTCATAAAAATGTGAGGGTTCGGGAGTGGTAATCTCCAAGAAATTTTTTTGTAGAAAGTATTCGACGAAATTAAAGAAAATTTCATTATAAACAATAGAATAACCATAGACAATAAGTAATAAAATAATATTTGATTACAAATATAGTCGATTATTTTGATCTTTTCAAATTAAAAAACCATAACATAAATACTAAAAAATCTAACGTTGTTCTTGTCGAGTTCTCATATTTTGAAACTCGTCAATGATTATTACTAATCTAAAATAAAAAAAATACTTCATTATAATTTCAGTAAATTATATTACTTCTTTGCCAAACTCATCATTATTGTACCATACTCATATTATTTCATCAAATTCTTTACCAAATCATGAAAAATTTAGCAAATTCATTAACATTTCGGTAAATTCATTATCGTTTCAGCAAATCTATCTCTACAAGGAGTATCATTTCATAAAATTTCATTTCAGTCATAATTTAACAAATTAAATTTATTCAAATCAACCCAAAATAACTAGCTATGTTCAAATCAGTAGCTCCGTTCAATTCAATAATTAATTCAAGTAAAATCCTAAATAATTAGGTTCAAATCAATGAGAATTAAAACTATGGTTAGCAGATTACCATTACTGTTGATGGGATTAGATGAATGGAGTAACATAACGCCAAAGAGGCACGGAAAGCTGATTTGAAGTGCCTGGTATGGATTGACTTTTGCTCGATGACTTGAGAAGAAACTTGCGATCAACATTTATTTATTTTATTTTTTTATGAAAACGCGTTCTTTTTTGACGGCTTCTAATTTTTTATGTGAATTTCATTTCTGAACTTCGCTCCGTCCCCGATGAAGAGCGAAATCGAAGGTTGGAGATTAGGGTTCGAGACGATGTCGACTTCACAACTGTTGAAGATCGGAGATGGACTAGAATGGCTGAAGTTAGATAACTAGAGATGGAGATGGAAGAGAACGTCGGTTAGGGTTATTTCGTTTTGGGAGGGAGATGAAAATTTTTAATTGTTATTTAGGAGGGAGACCTTTTTGGAGGGAGACGCAAATTTTGGGGCCAAAACGTTACACATGTACCGTAGAAAACAAAAGGACAAATAATTAAAGGTAAACAATAACGCTTTAGAATAACGCGTTATTAAATGGCGTTATTAATAACATGTTTTCTTGTAGTGTTTGGATAATTCTTCTCTGCTCTGGTGAACTGTTTGCTGATGTTATATTAGCCTTTGGATTTTGCTCTACTTATGCTCCAAGGTTGTGCTCGATGCACGAGTAGAAATAGCTAGGTAAACGAACAGATCTTCTCCTTCCAAAGTCTTTGACAATATTGGTAGTCCCTCTATATGGTTTACCAAATTCTAGAAAGCATCATGGCATTCCTCTATCTTGACAAATTTTCCTTTCTCCTTCTTAAGGGCATCAAAGAAAGGTATGCAATTGTCCATCGCTTTTAAAATAAATCAACTCAGCACAGTGACTTTCCCATTCAAGCTTTACATCTCCGACCTTATCCTTGGGGCAGTAACCTCTTTCAATGCTTTGATATACTCTGGATTAGCTTAAATTCCCCTTTATTTTACAACGAAAGCCAAAAACTTGGCCGACTTGACTCTGAAAGAATAATTCAATGAATTGATCTTCATTCCGTATTTTCAACGGACATCGAACATCTTTGAGAGGTTGTCCATGTGATTCATCGATCACTATGACTTCATAAGCATATCATTCGCATAAACCATAATAGTTCATTTGATATGTTCTTTGAACATTCTATGCATAAATCTCTGGTAGTTAGCTCTACCACTTTTCTGTCCAAATGGCATTAACTGATAGCAATATAGCCCCAAGTAAGTAATGAAACTTTGTTTCTCTTGATCTAAAATATGCATCATTATCTAATTGTAACTAGAGTCTGTATCACAAAGGAAAGTAGTTCGTGTCCAGATGTTCCATCCACAAGTTGGACAATGATTAGCAATGGGAAGCTATCTCTTGGGCACGCCTTATTCGAGACTAAATACTCAATGTATGTCTTCCATTTTCTATTCCCCTTCTTGCCCAACCCTGGTTTTGGTACCCACTTCAGGTATAATGCATCGTGGATGAAGCCAATTTCCATTATTGTATCCACTTCGTCTTTCAATGCACCAAATTGCTCCGGTTCAATACTTTGTCTCATTTGCTTCATGAGAGGGCATCTTTCGTCCACATTCAGTGCATGGCATGCTATCTCCGATGAAATTCCACACACATCAGAATGTGTCCAAGCAAACACATCCAGGTTTTTCCAAAGAAACCCTACTAACTCCTTTCTCAACTTTATGCCAAGCTGAGATCCAACCTTAAAAAACCATGTGGTGTCATCGTCATTGATCAGATGTTGATTATCAGCTCTGTTAGTGTCTCCATCACATTACCTAACTCTTTTCACGGATCTATAGGCCTGTAGAACATGCTATGGGACCCAAGCCAGAGCTTAGATGGTGTTTGTTATAGATCGGTACTCTTGATATAGGGAGACTTCTGTGTATTCTCTCCTTTTTTATGTTGTTTTGCCTCTCTGAGCTCTATGACATAACATTCTCGACGAATGCTTACGCCGCCTTGTATAGATCCAACTCTATTCTCGATAGGAAACTTCATCACCAAAGACAATGGAGCAAGTGCAAGTTTGAAACTACCAATGGTTGGTCGATCCAAGAAGATATTATAGGCTGAGAGTTTATGGACCACAACAAACATTTGTACTCACAACCTCTTGTAGTCTCCATTATCCATTTAAATAGACAAATCAATACAACCAATAAGATCTTTGGCCTCTCCAATAAATCCATGAATATAAGATTTACATGGCTTCAGATCCTTCTTACTGATCGACATCTGATCAAAGGTTTTTTTATATAAAATATTACACAAGTTCCCTAAATCAGTGAGGACTCGGTGCTCTGTTGTTGGTCAGACCATGGTCATAATACTAATAGTCAAGCTTTGTTTGCATAAAAAATGGGCAAACACCTCCGAGTCGTATGATTTAGTCGATTTTAAGTTGTTCTTAGTGATTTGGGTGATTCATGCAAATATGTAAAAAGCAGGGAGACTAAACTGTAAAAGACACACAGATTTATAGTGGTTCGGCCAGAATGTGCCTACGTCCACTTTATATGTTATTCTCCTTCGCTCTTCAGATTACAAGTACAAAGCTTTGATTACAAGTATATGAAAGTTGTTTGAAAGTTCTGTCCGTGCTTGAGCTCTCAAACTTGTCTACCATTGTTGTACCCCTACCCCTCTATTTATAGAGTGAGGCTGGGGGTAGAGGTCTTGGATGTATATAGCTGCTGGTGGGCCTGGGCTGATGTATTCTGGCCTGGCAATGTTGGTTCGGTGATGCCTTGGTCCGGGGAAGGTAGGAGTGGCCTTCGGTCCGGTATTGGTTGGAGTGGCTATGGTTCGGCGGTGCTTGGTCCGGCGATGGGTTGGTAGTGGGTGGAGCGTTGATTGGTTCGGCAGTAGGTGGAGAGTGTATTGGTTCGGCAAGGACATGGGAAGTGGGTCGGTTCGGCAGGCATGGGAAGTGGGCTGGTTCGGTAGTAGGTGGAGAGTGGATTGGTTCGGCAGGGACAAGGGAAGTGTGTTGGTTCGGCAGTAGGTGTAGAGTGGATTGGTTCGGCTTCGGTAGGTCGGTTGGTTCGGTGGGACTTGGTCCGGTGAAGGGTGGGAACGACCCAACATTTGCCCCCCAAAGTGGGGCATATGTCAGCATATGTCACGCTTTGTTTTAGCTTGGGGAATTCTTATTCGGTCCCGAGCGCCGAACCAGTTGGTCCGGTCACTTCTATTTGCCTATAAGTATGGGCATTAAGCTCTCGTTGTTCCCTACCAAGTGAGCTAGCCGAACTAGATTATCCTGCCGAATCAATCGTATTGCCGAATCAACTTGACTACCGAATCAGGTGATTGCTGAATGTCTTTTATGTTTTGAACTGCCGAATGAATCGTGGAGTGCGAGTGCCGAATGAACCTTCGAGCCTTGAGCTACCTGATGAAACTGAGAAGCTCGAGTGCCGAATGGCTTTCGAGCCTTGAGCTACTGAATGAGCTTGAGTGCCGAATGAATTTTTAACCCTAAACTACCGAATGACATCTTTATGCTTCGAATTATGAATGAGATTCCAGACTGTATGTACTTGCTTGTCTACTTCCCTCGTTCTAACGATGCACTTTTTGTGTTTGCAGATAAATATCTCGCAAAGCAGAAACTTGATCAGATAGGAAGAAATCCACGAACAGAGAAGAGTCCTCCACAGTGCCCCCAGCTCAGTCAGGATCGCGACGTCATGAACCTCCCCCGAGATCACTAGTAGATGGGTCGGCCCTCAGGAGCTCCTGAACTCGCCACCTGACTGCTTTCCTAGCTCCCTTAAAGAGGAGCAGCTTGATGTTATATCTCGTTCTTTCGGGATTAACAGAGCACACATGGTGCTGCCAGGGAATGGAGTTATGTCGTATGACCCCCCTGAAGGATATTTCACTTATATTAGGTACCATTGCATGTGCAGGGCCATTCCCTCGATCAATGCTTGGATAGTCAGCTTCATTACCTATTTGAAGGTGGCCCCTTTCCAGCTTCAGCCCAATTCTCATGTTATCTTGGTGATTCTATTCATCATTTTCCAGAGAAAATACGGGCGTCCCCCTTCCAACCGGGAGATTCGGTATTTGTACAACTTGAGGGGCTATAAGAAGGGGTCTCCATACATCAGCTTGGAATCGGCCGTGTCCTTGAAGCCGGTCCTGGACTTATATTCGAAGTTCAACATGTTCAAGAAAGAATGGTTTTTCGTCAAGGATGACTCTGTTTCTATCTGTCGCTTCACCTCCAGCTGTAAGTTGAAGCTTATTTATAATTTCTGTTCTGACTGCAATGCTTCTTCTTATGTGTTTTTGTTTCTTGCTAGCGACATGTGGCTTTGCGGTCGTGGAGAACGATCGCCTGGTTCAGATGGCTGCGAAGATAGAAGCCATTTCGAGAAGGGAGAGGTCGGCTTCTTACCTGATCAGGAATGCTACTCTTCTGCAGCACAACTTGATTCTACCACGTCAGTCAGTGGTCAAGCAGAGAGACACAACTGAGGAGAGGGCTGTCAAAGCTAAAGGAGGGGTCACGACGAAGAGCAGCAAGAGGAAATCCGTCTCGATACCTCCAGTCGCCGGGGGGAAGAAGCTCAAGAAATCCGATGGACCCTCCCCTAGCACATGTCCAGATGTTTCGGAGGAGGAAAATGTGGAAGAGGAAAGAGGGGAGGAGGAGAGCGGAGGTGATGGAGAAGGTGATGGTGGTGATGGTGGCGAAGAACAGACCGGTGATGGTGTCGGGCTTTGTCTTTTGGGCAAGCAGGGGAGATCCAAGAGTGGACAGATGATGCTTTCCACCAGGCTTTTGAGGGATTGGAGGAAGGATCGGCCTTGGTGGAGAAGCCAAAGAAAACTGATAAGGCCGGGGCTGGCGCCGATTCATCTTCCAGGAGCATTTCAGCTAAGGAAACTCCGACGATTGAAGGTGAATTTTTGACTCCTCTTTTAACTTCATATGTTTCTTGGATTATAGTCTCATACATGCTTGTAACACTTGGTTTTTATCCCAAGAACGGGTAAGGTAGCCAAGACATCAGACATTCGGCACCGTCTCGAACAATTCAAACTCCTCAAAGCTTCCGCTAAACCAAAACCTCCGACCAACCATTCCGGGGACGTAGTCGGCTACCGTCCTCTTCTCGGAGTTATTGAAGAGGATATCCAAAAGAAAAAGAGGAGTCGCTTCTTATTCGAACCTTCACCTGGTCCTCAGCCCCCAACCCAGCCTATTCATGATATCACAGGGGAGGATACTTAGTTCATACCCTCTCCGCATCCGTCTGAAAATCCTACCGTTACTCAGATTGATCGTCCCGGTTTGGCTCGTAATCCATTTGCGGGTCATCCAGATCTGGATCTAGGTTCTCATGATATTTCCTTTGACGAGGTTTACTGGTGAACACCTTCTTCCTCGCAATCCTATGGTAAGGGTGCTTGATGAGGCCAAGTCCCTGGACCTTGATTTGCTTACTACTCGAATTGTAACCATTGGGGATGAAACCAAGGCAAATATCGACCAGGTTGCTGAGAAGACTAGGAAGTTGATGGGGCATCATGCCCGGCTGGTCAAGGCCAGGGAGGAAATTGGGGGTTCCAACATAAGATTGCGGTTAGTGGTTTCCGACCAGGCCAAGCAACTCGCCGATCAGGCCATCTAGATCTCTCAGCACGAGGCTGCCTCCAGACGGCTAAAGAAAACCATGGAAGAGGCTAGCAGAGCCGAGCTGCGGAAAATGGAGGCCTTCTGCAAGGAACGGATCGATATGGCCATTGCAACGGTGGATGAGTTTCGAAAAGCGGATCTCGAGCGGGTGGAGGAGTTATCTGGGAAGCTTGAAGCCGCGGAGCTTGCTCAAGCCGAGCTGAAGGAGGAGATGGAGGCGATGAGGAAATCCCTTCAGGCTGATCGCTCGCGATAGCGATCTGAGTGGGATGCTGCCATTGCAAAGCTGTTGGCTTCTGAGGTCCGAATGAGGGAGTTTGAGGAGAATGAGGGGATGATGGATAAGATGCCCCAGGATATGTATTTCCGTACTTGGAAGCAGGGCAACTTATCCTGGATGGATGATTACCCCCGAATCATGGCCAGGATTTATCTCCAGGTTCTGGAGGAGGCCAAGGCCGATGCGGATAAGGAGGGTGGCATGGCCTTCGGAATGAATGTGGTTACGACCCAATTCACTAAGGAGGAGAAAGTGGTGGTGAAGTAGGGCATGCGGCTGCTCGCTACTGAGGAGGTAGGTGTGCAGTTGGGGGATGATGATCAAGGAACAGATGCTGGTAAGTCTTCCATTTTAGCCTTTTCATAGCTTGGTTTCTTATTGTTTATTCAATGAATTCTTCTCCTCAATTGGACAGGCGAGACCTCTGAAGCACCAACTACCTCTGGTTAGCACGCTGGGAGTTCTGATCCGGCGGTAAAGTAGACCTCGGAGGGCTAGCAGGATAGAGGCGAAGCCCTGATGCAGTCGGCTCCTTGGCTTGATCTGGACATTTTTCAGTTTACTTGACATCGCTATCTATGTTAGTCTTAAAACATTAATGTAATTTTTAGGCTGTAATTATGTAACGAACAACTTGATTTTTGGCATGTAACTTTATAGTATAAGCTGACTTTGTCATGTTTGAATGCTGTCGTTAATTTGATGTGTTGCATAAAATATAGTTGTGCATGTGTTAGTGATTCAATTGTGTTTGACGCTAAGTTCTTGCTTAAAATCGAGTTTCATGTCTTGCAATATTAGTGTGATGTGCGAATAAATTATAGTTACATATTTATGTACAAGACAAGAAAGTACCGCCCTTCAAGTTTTAGATGTAGACGGTAGCTTTGAATGCCTTGTGTAATCGAATATGGAATGCAGCTGAGTGACCTGCCATCCAGCTGTGAGTTCTTATTCCCCTTAGCGAGTGTCTCCTATTTTGTGTCCTGTACTTTAGTGATCGTTATAGAGGATAGGATGAAAGTTTTTATAAATAAAATGGATATATAAGAAATAGTAAAAGTTCCAATCACGGAAGGCCTTCGACGCACTTAAGTTCGTGGCAAACGGGCTTTATAGTCACTTTCCCTAGCTGTGCATCTTGGAGACATTTGTCACCCATCTTACGCCTCCGTGGGGAGTTTTCTTTTTTACCACAGCCGTACTTTAGACACATCGGAGCCGGGATCGCGCACGGTAACTACCCGGGCCATTATGGCCCGTAATCATGGGTTTTATTCGATTTACTGTGGCCGGCTAGCGCGGGTGCCGATCGTCAACTGTGAACTGCCCCTGGCTGGCCACACCTTATGTTGGGGCTTATAATCGGTTCACGGTTGCCGGCAAGCCGAACGCCGTAATGAGCTGCCTAGGCTATGGTTGGCCTTCTCGGCGGCTTATAATCGGCTCATTACAGTTGGCTTTAAGGGCTGTCACAAGCAATGAGTTAACCCGCAGCAGAGGGATGTTGGAGCAAAAGTGTCTCATTGGCGAGGGCATAGATGCGTATAATACCTCTTAGGCTTTGTCCAGGAGAAGTTGTGCTACGATGCCCTGAATGGAGATGTCATCTACACAGGATTTTGTTCAACAGAAAAGGATAAAGCTCAACAAGTAGCCAAGATATAAAGGAACAAGTTAAAAAGGAGATACGTTTTTAAAGTGGTTCGGCACGAAAATGCCTACGTCCACTGATTCTCTTTGTTAATTCACTTTATATGGGCAGTACAAGTTAAGAAAAGTATCGACGAAGGTGTTGGATGTTACATGCCCTCTGGAACACCTTTCCGTCCACTATTGACAAAATATAAGTTCCGTTGTGGAGATCTTTATGAATTACATATGGTCCGTCCCAGATGGGATCTAGCGCCCCGGGACGCGAGAAGATTCGCTTGAGGACAAGGTCTCCTTCTTATACGCCGCGATGCTTGACTTTGGAGTTGTATTGTGCAGCCACTTTTTGCTTTTGAGCTGCTGCTTTGAGTGCTACATCATTTCTTCTTTCTTCGATTAGATACAAAGACATGTGGAGGAGTTCTTCGTTCTCTTTTGGGTTGTAGTGGATCCTACGGTGGGATGGCACTACAGTTTCAACTGGGAGCATGGCCTTCGATCCGTATGCCAAAGAGAAAGGAGTATGCCCTGTTGATGTTCTGAAAGACGTGCGGTGGGCCCAAAGTGCCGTAGGAAGTTCATCCACCCAAGCGCCTTTTGACTTTTCAAGCTTCTTCTTGATTAGAGTTTTAAGAATTATGTTGACAGCTTCGACTTGTCCATTTTCCTGGGGATAAGCCACGGCTGAGAAGCTTTTGTGAATTCCGTGCTCTTGGCACCAGTCGGTGAACTCCTCGCTGTCAAACTGAAGTCCATTGTCCGATATGATTTTGAGTGGAAATCCGTACCTGCATAGAACATTTTTGATCAAGAAGTTAATAACTTTTGCCGAAGATATTTTATTTAGAGGTTCCGCTTCCACCCATTTGGTTAAATAGTCGACTGCCACTATAGCATATTTGGCTCCGCCTCGGCCCATCGGCAGTTCGCCAATCAAGTCAATTCCCCATACTGCAAAGGACCAAGTGTTGGTCATTTGAGTAATCTCATTTGTTGGTAGTCGAGGAATCTTAGCAAATTTCTAACATCTGTCGCATCTTTTGATGAAGTCTAAGGCGTTTTTGTTTAAAGTGGGCCAGTAATATCCATATCGGAGCGTCTTCTTTGCCAAAGTATGCCCACCAGTGTGATCTCCGCAACTCCCTTGATGGATGTTGGATAAGATTTTCTTGGCTTCCCTTCCAGCAACACACCTTAATAAGGGGTTAGAGAAGCCGCGTCGATAGAGGATGTCTTTTGTATTGTGTAGCGGGAAGCTCTCCTCAAGATTTTCCTGACCTCGTTACACTCGTTGGGTAGTGTGCCATTTTGTAAGTATTTCCGGATAGGAGTCATCCAAGTTTCTTCTTCGATTGCAGCTATCAGATCTTCTTGTTCGAAACTTGGGGCGAGTTGTTTCGAGATGGCTACTGTTCCGGAAATGGTGTTGTTCATCATGCTAGCTTGCTTTGCCAGTTCGTCGACCTCTCGATTCTCTTCTCGAGGAATGTGTTTGAGTAAATAGTGATCCAATTGATCGAGCAGCAGCTTGGTCTTCTTTAGATATGCTGCGAGTCTTTCTCCTCGAGTCTGAAACTCTCCTAGTACTTGGTTTACGATAAGTTGAGAATCACTATGAAGACATAAAGAACTGACTCCGATTTCTAAGGCAAGTTCTAATCCTGCTATTACTGCTTCATTTTCTGCATCGTTGTTGGTGGCAGCGAATTCCAACCTTAGGGCATAGTGCAGCTTCCTTCCCTTGGGGGTGATTATCACAATACCTGCCCCCAAGCCTTATTCGTTTGATGCTCCATCTACAAAGAGATTCCACTTGATATCTTTTGTTATTTCAGATTGATCCTTACCTTCGTTGATAGTGAATTCGACGATGAAATCGGCCATGGCTTGTCCTTCGATGGCGGTGCGAGGATGGTAGGTGATATCATATTGACTCAGTTCAATGCACCATTTAAGTAGTCGCCCAGAAGTGTCGGGGCGATGGAGTACCTGCCTTAGCGGTTGATGTGTTAAAACTCTGATGGAATGAGATGGAAATAGTGTCGCAGTTTCCGTGACTTGATTAGCAAACAGTATGCTAGCTTCTCAAGTTTAGGGTATCTGGCTTCTGCCCCTGTAACTGTCTTGCTTACAAAGTATACGGGCCGCTGCGCGCGGTTGTCTTCTCTCACCAAAGCAGCGCTTAGAGCATGGGACGATACAGCAAGGTATAGGTATAGTTCTTCGCCTTCATTTGGAGTTGAGAGTACTGGTGGTCTCTGGAGGTGTTGGATTAGGTTATGGAAGTCTGTCGAGCATTCGTCAGTCCATTCGAACTTTCCTTTGTCTTTCTTTAAGGATTCGAAGAAACGGATGCATTTGTCGGTTGCTTTAGAGATGAATATGCTTACGGCGGCCACCTTCCCATTTAGGCTTTGCATCTCTCTTCGAGTGGATGGTATCTCGATATCTTGCAAAGCCCGGACTTGTTCGGGGTTTGCTTCAATCCCCCTGGCATGGACGATGAATCCCAAGAACTTTCCCGGCGATATTCCAAAGGAGCACTTTAGAGGATTCAGCTTCATTCCATATTGGCGAAGTACTTGAAATATCTCGTCCAGGTGGCTTACATGATCGTTGGCTTTCCTTGGTTTTACCGGCATGTCGTCCACATAAACTTCCATAGTTCGTCCTATTAGTTCCGCAAACATCTTGTTGACGAGGCGCTGATAAGTAGCTCCGGCGTTTTTAAGTCCAAAAGGCATTACCCTGTAGCAGTACAATCCCCGGTCAGTGATGAAACTAGTATGGTCTTGATCGGGGGCGTGCATAGGAATCTGGTCATATCCTGAGTATGCGTCCATAAAAGATAAGAGTTCGTGCCCGGCTATGCTGTCCACGAGTCGATCAATTCGGGGGGATGGGAAGAAATCCTTCGGGCAAGCATCATTTAAGTTGGAGAAGTCAATGCATGTTGGCCACTTCCCATTAGCCTTCTTTACTAGTACCGGGTTGGCGATCCATTCTGGGTAGATGGCTTCTCGTATGAAGTTATTGGCAAGTAGGTTCTTTACTTCTTCCTCGAGGGCTGCTGATCGTTCTGCCCTCATACTTCTCTTTTTCTGCTTTACTGGCACCTTGGTGGGATCGATGTTCAGTACGTGGCATGCTACGCCTGGGGAGATTCCAGTCATGTCGGCGTGCGTCCATGCAAATACACCCAAGTTGTGGCGAAGAAAATCGACGAGTTGATCCTTCAACTCTGCTCTTAACTGAGACCCGATTCTCAGCAGTCTACTTGGATCGCGTTTGTCTACAGATACAAATTCCATAGCCTCTGCAGGCTCGGCGGTGGCCTCCTCCTCTTTGTCCCTGGGGTCTAATTCATTGAAAGGATCACTGGTATATCGAAGAGGAGGGGCTTTCTTTAGTTGCTATGCTTCCAAGTTTTTCTTGCAAAGAGTAGTCTCTGCATCCTTCTCTTTATCCTTCCTGCGGTTATTGCGAAATTCAGTTACATAGCAATCTCGAGCGGCGTCTTAATTTCCTTCTACTTCCCCTATCCCATTATCTGTTGGAAATTTCATCTTCAGGCACCAAGGGGCCAGGACAATCTGGAAGTCAGACAAGGCTGGTCTTCCTAAAAAGGCGTTGTAGGCCGAGTGGTTATCTATCAGCACAAATGTTTGTTTCCGCACAACGGAGCGGGGATGACTTTCTATTTCGACAAAGAGGTCCAATTGCCCGAGGGGCATCTTCGCATCTCTAGTGAAACCATGTAGTGGTTTGTTGCAGGGAGACACGTCCTTTATTGACAGCTTCATTCTGTCGAAAGCATGCTTGAATAGAATGTTTACGGAGCTTCCAGTATCTACCAGAATTCGAAAAACTTCGGCTGGGCCGAACCAGGCAGAGATAACCATAGGATCCATGTAAGGGTACTGCCATCCTTCTAGGTCTCGCCTACTGAATGTGATGTCATTATCCTCTTTCCGCTTCGGGCGGCGTTCTTCCATGACGGAATTGATGCAATCTTCATTTTTTCTAAGTGACTTTCCATATCTTTCCATTTCTGCCCAGTTTCTGTCGGCGATGTGTGGTCCTCCTGATATTGTACGGACCACTATCTTCTCTTGACTGGAACCACTGGTGTTGTGATTTCTTCAGCCTGTCTTTGGGTGGAGTTGCCCTGGGTTCTCCTTGGCAGGAGCTGGAGTCATGTCCTGACCCTTTACATAGTGTTCCAATCTCTTCCTTCTGATGTGTTCTTCAATCAGGTCCCGAAGATGACGGCATTCATTGGTATCATGCCCATGGGATTCGTGAAAACGGCAGAACTTTCCAGACTTGATTGCGTGATCTGATTCCTTCTTGTACGGGGGGCGTTTGTATTTAAGCTATTCTTAGGTGGCCAGGAAGATGTTTTCAACTGTTTCATTCAAAGGAGTGTAAGCGTAAAATCTTGGTCCTGGCCGACATAGGCGTTTTTCTCCCTTCCTGCCCCCAGCATTGTCTCGAGAGTCATTTCTTCCGATGTCCTTTGCTGTAGCGGGTGCGTTGCCATGAGCTGCCTTGGCTTGCTGCCCTGTCTGCCTTTCGGTGGCAGCGTCTTCAAGTCTCATATACTTTCCGGCTTCATGGAAGAAATTGGGTAAGGTAGCTGGCTTTTCTTTCGTTAATCTTTTAGCAAACTTGGCATCCGGATGTATGCCACTACAAAGAGCCATTAGGATAAGTTTCTCATCGGCATCTTGGACTACAGCCGCTGCGGCGTTGAATCGGGTTAGATATTGTTGCACTGTCTCTCCGAGCTTCTATTTGATATTAGATAGGGAATAAGCATCCTTGGGTTGTTCCACATGAATGCGGAACTGGTTGATGAACTTTTCTTTCAACATTTCCCATGAGCTGATGGATCCTTGGGGTAGATGGCAGAACCAGGAGGTAGCTAGATCTGCCAAGAATAGTGGAAAGCATTTACACAACACTCCCTCTGTTGCTCCGCTCATGAGCATATGCTATGTGTATCTCTGCAAGTGTACTACGGGGTCAGAGGTTCCCTTGTAAGGTTCCATTGTTGGCATTTTCCATTCCTGAGTAGTGATGGCAGTTTCGATATTGCGGGTGAAGGGGCTGGTTACCCTAGGCCTATCCCCCTATCCCTTTGGTCCCGTTTGACGCACTCTTTGAACAATCGCGCCATCCATTCATCAGAACTTGGAGCGGATAGAAATGAGTTTGGTTCTTCTCTGCGAGATTGATTCCATCCAGATGACCTTTAGGGATGGTATCGTCTATTACTCCTCACATTTTCCGGTCGTTGTCTTCGGTCATCTGGGAGCATGCTGGGGTCAGCCATAGTTGGCCCTTGCCTCGATCTTCCCTTACTGGGCTCTGTCCTAAGCATTCCCTCGAGTCCAACTTTGGGCTGGACTCCAGCTCGTCCCCGTCCATTGGTGTTCCCATGGTTAGGTAGCATGACAGGCTCAGCCATATCCGACTCCTGCCTGGTACCTCCCCCGTTGGGTTCGGTTCCAAGTGTTTTCTCAGGTCGGAATTCGGGCTGAGTCTGGGCTCGGCTCCTACCATTGTTGTTTCTGTTGTTAGCTTCTTCGAAGAAGAAAGATCTTTATCGCCTCCCAGATCCTCCAAACTGGGACTCACCCCATGATTCGGTGTTGTGGTTGGATTCTTCAGCATCCCTTAAGCGTGACATGAGTTGGTCCACCAAGGCTTCTTGTTGAGACGCGAAGCGGTTAGTTACTTCAGCCACAACCCTGTCCAGATCTTCCCTAGTAATTGGTTGTTCCGTAACAGGGGCTGTCGGATTTGCTTGATTTCCATTTGCCGTAGGAACAGGACGATTCTCTTGATCTCTGAACATTGGATCTGGGATACTGCTAGTTGCGATGTTCTTTCCTTTGCTAGCATCTTTCCTCTGCTTGAGAGGCATGTTTCCTAAGCAATAAGTGATGCTGTTGGGAAGAAGGTTGAGTGGGAGAAGCTGAAGCTTGTAGCTCGAGCTCTCAGTGAAAGCAACAAAAATGTTTGCACGAAAAATGGGCAAGCACCTCCAAGTCGTATGATTTAGTCGATTTTAAGTTGTTCTTAGTGATTTGGGTGATTCATGCAAATATGTAAAAAGCAGAGACTAAACCGTAAAAGACACACAGATTTATAGTGGTTCGGCCAGAATGCGCCTACGTCCACTTTATAAGTTATTCTCCTTCGCTCTTCAGATTACAAGTACAAAGCTTTGATTACAAGTATATGAAAGTTGTTTGAAAGTTATGTTCGTTCTTGAGCTCTCAAACTTATCTACCATTGTTGTACCCCTACCCCTCTATTTATAGAGTGAGGCTGGGGGTAGGGGTCTTGGATGTATATAGCTGCTGGTAGGCCTGAGCTGATGTAATCTAGCCTGGCAATGTTGGTTCGGTGATGCCTTGGTCCGGGGAAGGTAGGAGTGGCCTTCGGTCCGGTATTGGTTGGAGTGGCTTTGGTTCGGCGGTGTTTGGCCCGGCGGTGGGTTTGTAGTGGGTCGAGCGTTGATTGGTTCGGCAGTAGGTGGAGAGTGTATTGGTTCGGCAGGGACATGGGAGGTGGGTTGGTTCGGCAGGCATGGGAAGTGGGTTGGTTCGGCAGTAGGTGGAGAGTGGATTGGATTGGCAGGGATAAGGGAAGTGGGTTGGTTCGGCAGTAGGTGGAGAGTGGATTGGTTCGGCTTCGGTAGGTCGGTTGGTTCGGTGGGACTTGGTCCGGTGAAGGGTGGGAACGCACCCAACAAGCTTTGATTCTATGACCCTATCGTCGTCTCTGTTTTAGAAAACGATATCATCAATCCTCGTTCTCTATTGTTTCGCTAGAGTTCCATCTTTTATGGCTAAACATGTTCCTTGCGGCATGTGCCTCAATGAGCTGCTTTGCCTTTCATTTCATTCCAGCTCTTTTCTATAGGATGAGGCTCTTCAGAAATGGTGTTTATCATAATCCTTCTCTCAGGCTATCGTAGGCCATCTCCATCGGATGTTGCCTAATCCCATTAAGGTTATCGTTCACCTACCCATCGGTCTATGTGTTTTTGACGTACTGTTGTAGCTTTTTCTTCCCTATCCAATCCTTGAATACATCTCTAAGGTGTCTACATTTATTGGAATTATACCCATGAATTTCATGAAAACGTCAACATTTTCCAGAATGTTTTTCCTTTATGGTATCCTCTCTCAAGAACGGCTTCTTATAGTTATTAGTACTCTACATAGTAAGGTTGATATTTTCAATAGAATAGTTTGATGTAGTGTAATATCTCGGTCTAGTATACCCAGTGTGCGTCTTGATGTCCTGATTCTTCCCACCCGTGCCTTGTTTTTCCTCTTTGCATTATTGTTATTTCCAACATTTACGATAATATTTCTTGTGTTATCACTGCTCTACTTGATAGCATCATTGTTTCAAACAACGAAACTTGGCCCATCAAAAATGTCTGTAACCAAATCAATAGTTAAATATGCCTCTTCCAAACATAGAAATGTGGATGCCATTCTATAAAATTCCCTCATGGTAGACGGTCGTTTTCCTCATCCATCTACCAAAATCAATCGTTGGGTTAACTCCACATACCAATACCATTTACACTATCTCCTCTCTTAGATTACTCACTTCTATAACTGTAGTGTTGAACCATCTACAAATTCTTTCAGAGTCTCTCTCGAACACTGTAAACGTTTAACAGAGATATCTCATCCTTCGATCGAGCAGTATGGAGCTTGAACTGCTCCATGAAAATCCTTGCCAAATAATCAAAAGATGATATGGACCTTGCATGATCCTAATGAACCACATCGTAGCGACCCTATCTAAGAATACAGGAAAGCACCCACATCTTTAGCATCCTTGGCACGAGCACTATCCATGTGTGATTACTTCTATGCTGATTCTCATTCGATAATCTCTTTACCATATCAGCGATGTAATCCTCACTGGATTGGAGAAATGGACGAGCATCAGGAACATCCCCGAGTGATTGACTAAGTAATTGCTCTTGGTTCTTTGCCAGATTTCTATGCTCCCCTATCTCTGAAGAAGCCATTCGTCTAAGAACCCTTTGCTATGCCTCATCAGACTATATTTTCTCCTAGTTAGTTCAACAGCATTCATCTGGGCACCGCTAATCAGGCCATGCTAGATTTCTCCACACCATTTCCTGCCACCTTTTGGATCTTACTCTAAGAATCTCTAAGGGCCACTAAGCCGGATCGATCAATACTGAATTGTGCAGACCAATCGATACTGATCATAATAACAAATGCAACTTCTGTCAAGTTCCTATCCTTGATGTTCAAGCATCCCTCCTCTCCATCTTATGCTTTCCATTTATCTAATTTCATGCTGATAAGGATGAACTCTCTTCCTTAGAGTTAGAAGATAGTGAATCTATGTGGCTTTTCATATGCCTTTGTTATAACTAGGCCATCATAGCAAAACAACTCACCATCTTCTCCAAGATGGAGTTTTAGCTCTCTACCATCTTCTTGTTCGTTTAAGCGATCATCCGATACAACTCCACCCTTGTCACTATCTCCGGTGTACTTGGGGCTTCTAGAAGAGTTGGTTGATTTGTTGCCCACCAAGTTAAGAGCCATCATTGGTTGCTTCAATGATGGGTCTAGAAGTAGATGTCTCTTTATCCTTTACTGGGGCATTTTTTCTTAAATGTATTGACAGTTTCCTTCCAAATCCAAAAAACCACAAATCTTCAAATTCGAAACTATTAGATCTAGCATTTAGATTTCCTCTAATCCAAAGTGAAAGTGAAGATCTATAACTAAGGCTAGTCCTTCTCAGTGAAAGCACAAAAATGTTTGCTCCAAAAATAGGACAAACACCTTATCAAACAAAAAACCGAAATGATGGATACTAAAGAATGAAAAGAAAAGGACATGCAAGAATTTATAGTTTTTCAACCAAAATCAATAGATTACATCCACTATTAACTTTGCTACCAATTATCTTTTTCTTTTTATAAGGCATTTACAACAACTGGTATTCAAACAATTCGGCTATGATTTTGACTGAATTTGGATGCAAAAATCGGTTCACCAAAAAGATCCCATTTCCAAATCATTAACCTTGCTATTTACAGATGAATTTGTCCAACATAATCGTCGAAATTCTCTCAAACACATTCTCCTATCAAATCTGAAGTTTCTACAAAAAAAATCATGTCAAAATTGAATATGTCACGAAGTTAAAATGATTGGTCCTGATTGTATGTATTAGTACTGAGTTATCCATATTTTCCACATTATCCTTCTCCTTGGCTTGGGCTTCATACTTGATTGGACCATGTTTTTATTACTTAATGACAAATTAAGGATCAATACATATCCAAAAGGAAGGGACCGAGTTATTTCTTGATCTTGGACAATTCAACATACTTTTGCTTCTTTCATCACCATACTTCTTCAAAGAAGTTAATTACATCTACCACTATAAAGTTTGTTACCTATCGTTGATGCCTAACCCAATCTTAGTCATTTTCCTTGCATACTTTATTCTCGATCTACTTCCTAATGACTTAGTAGTCCAGAACCATCGAGATATTACTTGGTTTAATGCAGAAAGATAGTGATGTCTAACCTACAAATTGAAACATCCATAGATCACTATTGGATTTAGGAACATTGAGGATTGTCAACTTATAATGTGAAAGCTAACTAATTTCTTATACATATTAAACATACGAAAAAAAAGCACCCCTAGGTTGTGTAGGTTATAAATGAATTTTAATTACTTACTACTAGTGTTATAATTAACTCACAAAACCTTATCTGATCCTGTGCAGTTAAAGCACTCTGTCGCTCTATAGCGTTTAAGGTGTGAAAAGTTGTAGCAGAGATATATCGAGGATATAGCAGGATCTAGCGGACGACTTTAAAAAGAGGTATGATGAACATTCTATATTAAAAAGAGGAACAAGTATTGCTTATTATTTCCCACCAAGCAAAATATGTTATAATAAAGTAAAAATCAACAAAGTTGACACTTAAAAAGTAAGAACAAGTTATAATAACCGATAGCGTATATCATTGTTACATCAACTTTGAAGTTACCATAAAATTTAAAAGTAAGACATCAAGCAAAATGCTTATTTATAAGAAAGGGGGATATAGCTGGGAAACAAAATCGAAGATATAGCAGATTATTTCCACAATATCGGGGATATATCGGGGCAATATCAGGGAATTGACTACATAGATCTGATCACCTCAATATCTCCTCTTTATGTCTATTATAGAAGGATATGGAAGTAGGTGAAGTGATCAGGATAAAGTATGTGGAAAAGGCAAGTTGGCGCCTCAGAGATGTATTTATTTACAGTTATTATCCTATGGACCTTACTTTGTTTGTTATATAAACATTATTGTATTGTCATTTGGAAATCCTATTTTATCAGTACTTGTATGGACCACGACTATTTTAATATAATATTGATTTGTGATTATTTTCAATGCTTATATTTTATTTCCTTCCATTGCGAGATTTGAAAGTGTATAATTTTCAAAATTGTATTTGTCTCGGTATCATGTAGAACATATAAACCTAGCAATTTGTACTTCTTTGCATGACTCGAGTTCAAATGCCATTTTGGGTTTTGAATTGGTGTGTCCAAAAGTGTTGGTTATTACATGTAACATGTAATAGATAGAAATTCCAATATCCATATGTGTGTGTAGATATACATATGTTTATACATCATCGCACTATCATGCCATGTTATGAATATCTGAGGTTATTAAAAGTAACCATTGAATGAAAACAATTAATGTTTTTTATTAGAAAGGGGAACCTGCAAATCAAAAAAAAAGAGATGTCATTATAAACTGATCTCAAATAGCGACTATTATATTTCCCCAGATCTAGGGTTTCGCACCCTAGACCTCCTCCCCAATTTTTTTCTTTTTTTCTCTTTTCTCACCTACCATATATAATCTCAATCAAAGGAAGGGAGGCCTAAAGTGTAGGTAGAGGAGCTAGAGAAGAAGGACAGATGGAAGACAGTATCAAAGAAAGTAAAGAAGGCAGTGGAGTCAGGCAAATCCTCTAAGGAGGGAGAGATGAGAACGTTAGGGTTTCTTATGAGGTAGGAGGACAGGACAGACTTTGGTAGGGGCGGAATAGAGCAGTACAGTCGATAATCAAGGGAAATGATAATAGAATAGTTGCAAATTTCATGGTGAACACCCAAAAAATATCATACTGTGAAGAAGTAAAAGAAGCAAAGAAGCTTTAGTTAAGAGAGGGAGACATGCATTTTGTACAGACAAAAACCGGGAATGGGATTAGGGGAGGAAGCATATCGACTAAAGTGATTATGGAAACGGAAAGTGGTTGGAAAAATTGTGTTATGTTGTATGTGGTAGGTCCCCGATCATATTACAAGGCTTTGGAAGCATATGTGAAATGTACTTGAAGAATGTGAGGAACTTTCCATTATAATCGAGAGAAAATGGATTCTTTATTATCAGGTTTGAGACTGAATTAGATAATGATAAAATCATTGAAGAGGGACTACAGTTCTTGGATAAAAAAACTGATTATTATGAAAAAAATTGGATCCTAATATGGAAGCAAATAGAGACTTTCTGACTAGATTTCTAACCTGTATTAGATTACCAGGACTTAGCTTTAGAATGTTGGGACCCAAGGCAATAGGAGCATTAGTCCTATGTGAATTACCATAAGGCTGGACGAGGCCACATTAAATAAGACCAGAATACTTTCTGAGTTTCGGTAGATACTAAGGCAAAGTTTGGTTTTCTAACTATTCTAGAAGCTAACGGAGAGAATGATGAAGTATTTAAACAAGAAGTAATACATGAGGGTATACCATCTAGATGTGGGAACTGCATGTGTTTTAGACATTCTAAAAACCAGAGCCCAGTGACTAAGAAATTGGTTCAAAAGAAGATGGAGGAAAAGGATTGAATGGAAGCAGAAAAAGAAGTTGGAGAGCAGAAAGAGTAGAGAAAGGAGGGAAAGGTAGAATTGAAAATTGAAGAGCAATAAGAACCCAAGGGAGATAAAGAGGCCAGAAAGGATAACGCCGGCATAACAAAGATCGAAGATTCTGTTAAGTCTTTGAACAAAGTTGAGGAAACTATTAAACAATTGATTCGGGTCAAAGAAGCTATTTTAAAGGAGGTGGACAAGGAGGAAATTTTGACAGATAACAATCCAAAAGAGACGTTCTAAGTGTAACAACCCAGTTGTCTGTACAGTCTAGCTGACAATAAACCGTATCTATCAACTCAAATTGAATAAAAAGGCAGATGGTTAAGGGTGAAGAAGGAGAAAGAAGATAAGAAGAAAACTAAACAACACAGAATCTTACAGCGGAACAAATAATGTCTCATATACCATAAATCTTTACACATAAAAAAATTGTAATATATGTATATACAAACATCAATCGAGGTATACTAACTTCTCTCAGCCTGGACAGTTATAACAATTTGTCCTCACAATTGCTGATAATCATAACAATGAATACAGCGGAAAACAACCATCTATGTGAATACATCTCTGGACCTCCAAATCATCTCTTGAAGCTCCAAGCATCCAAATCTATCTGTAATGTACTCTGTCTAACCTGAGCATTATAATAAAATATCACATGAGACAGTTTGGAACCAGCGTGAGAAACACGCGCCCAATTTAATTTAAAGTTATACAAAAATCTTTGAAATCAAAAGTTATCTCGTGAGACCACGCCACATATAAACATGATGGGTTTTTGCCTCATGATAACCAAAACCTTTTATATCGAAATCATTTGATATTATAATAGGGTATATAGAAAATAAACTATGAAATAGCTGAAATGCTTGCATCTCACATTTCAGCGTATTTGGTATTCAACTAAAACCGTACGGTGTTTATTGGAGAATGGATTCCATACAATGACTAGGCACTTGGGTACCACCTATCATGGTATACGTAAAGAAAATATACTGAGGACCTCACCTTGATCCCATGCCAACACAAGACCGGCCTACCCTTACTGGATAGTACCGAATATGTCATCACCCAGGTTGCGACCAACCCTTCATATTCGAGATGTCATGCACAACAAATCCATAAATATGTAGATGTATCCAAAAGGGTGACAACATACCACAATGGGTGCGACCTACTTAGCCTTGCTGCATCTCCCCTGATCAGTCATTCCTAGTTGATGAGGCTTGAGTCTATGATTACCTTTCAAGAAATTTACATTAGAATTCTCATTGCCATTCAATGGTAATGTGCTAATAGCATTCATCCATACAAGTTGTTTTGGTTCTGAACAAATCGAATCTCTAAAACCACCATATTTGCTATCTCCACGATATCATAATTTGTATTGCTTCAATCGGATCGAAGTGGTTTTTCATATAATTAAATCTGATCCTGGTCTCTTTGAAACAATCAACGAATTTGTCCAGATTTTTGTTAGTCGGTTGGTTAACTATCAAATTACACACATAAGCAGTCACTAGGCCCATATTATAACTCTTTCAAAACATTTATTTCAAAATATCTTTACAAAGACCTATATTCAAATCTTTTCAAATATTTCAATATTTGAAAAGGATTTCAAATACTTAAATCCATAACATGATATTCTAACCCATATCAACACTTAGAATTATTTCCAGATCAACTTATAGTTCATTACTTAGAAAAATATTTCTATAATAAGTATTTCATCGCTAAAATATCACCAAAACTTTAATTCCAATACTTAAGAAAATATTATAAGTATATTTCTCAAAATCATATCTAATATCCATACTTAGAAAATATTCCGTGCTTATCTCATAAATCTTCAAAAAAAAATTATTAATTCCTTGACAATTTAAAAAAAAAACTGATTATACTTATATATAATCCAACTAACAATTTATAACTCCTTTATTGAATTCAGATCATTTCGAAGTTCCCATATCTAAACAATTTGGATACTTTATTTTCTCAAATTTCTTAAGTCCCCGAATTCCATTATAAGATTTTCACTTATAAAATTGCATCCATTAAATAAAATCTGGTTCACAAATCTTGAGAGCATTTATAAATAAATTGCAATAACTTACTTTCAAATTATATATATATAATAAATTTCAAAACATGTTTAAATAATTATTTAAAATATCAAAGCACTTACAAAATAAATGTCAATAACTAATTCCAATTCATTTACAAAAAATTTAATCGATTTTCAAAACTTGTTTATAAAACTTAGAATTCATTTCAACAAATTTAAATATTTGATTAACTAACTTTTCTAAAGTATTGTACTCCAATTAATAGTTTATAAAACTACATAGTTTAGTAAACAAAAATCCTTTTCTAAAAACAAACCTTAACTTCTTGTGAAAAAACCATTTTTAAAATTCAACATACCCATTTTTTGTACTCGTAAGTTTCTCTCGATTCATCACAAATCGATTCACATTTCCAATTTCATAACTATTCCTAAATTCCAAAATAGGATTTACTATTTCTTTCCAAACCAATTCCCATATCTTATTTTAAATTCACACCGTGAATTTATATTTCTAACTTATCAATTGATAATCATTTCGCTTCATTGTTTTTAAATTTTATAAACTCATTTCTAGTTTTTAAAAGGTTTATATTACAAAAAACTATTTATAAATCAATTTCTAATTAAAATTCCATTTATAAATCTATTTCTGAAATAACCCAAACTATATGCCAAAGCAATTCAAATCTCGATTTTGACTTCCATTTCTTATTTTAGGAATAATATTTAATATCCATTTTTTAAAAATCCTCATTTTAAAAGTTCTCCGTTTGAAACCATTTTATTAAAAGCTAAAATACTATCCAAAATCCAATCACTTATTTTGTCCAATTCAGTTCCCTTTTAAATAATCCCAAAATTAAAATAAATACATTCATTTCCAAAATCGCCTTTGAATTTCCTTTTTAAATTCAAAAATATTATTTATTATATACCAAAATTTAGGCCAATGCTACTTTAGCATTCAATAAATCAAATCATAACATAATCTATAACAGTTTATTCATACACATCATATATCGTTATATATGAAATCAAAATCAACATTTTTGAGGAATCCAGTTGAATCCCTCCAACCTGTTTGCTTACAACCACGGATGTTATATAATCGCAGAAATATAATCACCAATTCGAGGTGGGATGTCACAATAAAAAAGTTCATCCGCTATTATGTGGGGGCATGGTGTCTCATCCGCTCCAATCGGTGAGAATATTCAACACAACTAACATATATATATATATATATATATATATATATATATATACTACTATATATAATATAACATCTAACTTATAAAATATTATAAATTCATCCTATCAACCAATAAATAATTTTTAATATTGTAAATTAAAACCAGTAATCCAAATGAGTGAGATTTACTCACATTTACGCTTTACTATTGCCGATGCGTTCCGATTTGGAACTAAAACCGGACGACGCCCGGTTTTTGTCCAAATTTCCATTGTCTCCAAATTTATCCAAACTAGTTCCATTGGGAAGCACTCGTCGTCACAATCGCAACGTAAAAAGTTTCATCCTAATCAGACCACGTATTAGAGGAAATTCATAAATTATTGGCAAATTTAAATAAAAAATTACAACACAACTTTATATAAATTACCAAACTGCCCTTACCACTATCTCTCATCTTCTCCTAATGTGCACAGAGATTCAGTGAAACAAACCATGGCCATGCACGATAACTCAACAACACGGAGCTAGACACAACGTAAATCGATTCCGTCTTTGCCAATAGCCTTCTCTCGACGAACCGCACCTGCATATGCCCGCAAATCGAAGCTCGATCACCCCTTGTAAGTCACGACTTGCTACTATCGCTTTTAACCACCTATGTGATGCAATGTCCAAACAGAGGCGGCACCTTTCCAAACTCGAAACCTTCATGTTACTCCGCCTGAGAAAGCAAATGCTACCAATGACAACTCCTATCATTGCCTAAATCGGCCACAATTTCGAACCCGAACCTCACTTCTTTCAACCAAACCTATGAAAACACTACCGCACCCCACCATAAGCATCTCAGGTCGAAGTCCAAACTTAAATAGTATTTTCAAAATTTGTTTCTGATTTTTTTGCTGAGTAGATTTCGAGAAACTCATTTTTGATTACACTTTTCCTGTTTTTTCTTTTTGTTTGGAGACGATTTAAAAAGCAGAGGATGGATGGAAACTACATATCAGGGTAGGGTTGCTTACTTCAGATAAAGAGGCTGATAGGCTGAGTAGGGGTTCACTTTGAAAATTTAAAACATTATTTAACTCCAAAATTTCTCATTCATAGTAACTTAAAATCCAGAACTCCTATCAAAGTGTGCCGCCTGGCGTTTCTAATGTTATACCCTATTCCGAATGAAATGGACAAGTTTCGAGACCTAATTCGATCGTATGGAGAGGATAGCTTTTTGAATCCAATTATTATGTTAAATTTTCAATATTAATTTCAGTGCGTTTCGATCTCCCACGGCCAAATGATTCATCCGATCGTTATGAATTTTTAATGGTGCGTTATAATTCATTATTACGGATCCAACAACAATAGTTTCGTCGAAGTCCGAGACTATGCCCAGAAGGCTATTTTTACTTGTAAATTAAAATGGATTATTTTAAAAATCAAGCAATTCACTTTTAAATTCCATTTAAAAGTTTTATTACCTTCATTCTTCTTAACAGAAATTTAATAAGCCGCTAAATCATTTTTATCCAAATAAAAATTCAAGGTTAAATTACTTAAATGATTTCAATTATTAAATTCAATAAATAAACCTATCCGATAAATCGCTATATTTGGAATTTTAGTTATTTAACCTATAGAATTATCTTCTCAATATTTAAAATTAATTAAATATTCTAATTTCAAATGACCAAAATTCTAGGTCATTACAATAAGATAGTGAAATGGTAGATAAAAAATGGACAGGGTAAATAAAATCTAGAATGAATCCTCAGTAAAAGAGGAGAGGGTAATAGCGAAGAGGAACGAACAAATCATAGTCACCACAACTTCTACTTTACCCCTTGATAAAGCAGAACGGTCTACGGGACCCATCTAGACCTCTCTGCCATTACTAGCAGCTCCAGATCATCGTAAGGACGAAGCATCATCAGATTCTCATCTGATTTGCCTAACTTTATCTTTTTCCAGATACTCTTATAATAATTCGTCCCTTTCCCATGATTGTACTAATTTGAATGTTATTGTTTACACGAAAAGTCAAGAGGAATGAGGAAGAAGGCAAACATGGAGTAAAAAATAGACGATTTGCATGAACCACTGATATGATTCCATTTAAAATCCCTGTCAACTATAGGATAAAGAAAGAAACAATCAAGAAAGACATTCTAGTAAGGAAAAACCCAGATTATGGTGAGAAGTATGGAGAAAAGAAAGGGGAGATTAAAGAAGCCAGGTTTCAAGGTAGGGAGCTATGTTGTTGATCCAAACCTTCCAATTGACTATAAAAAGTCGGAATATAAGAGATTTCCATAAGCATAATAGACCAATGGAAATCAACAAACTAATTTGTAAATATAAGGTTAGCTGTATAGGTATCTTGGAGAATAAACTGAAGGTGATAGAAAATGAACAGTTAAGAAGGAAAATTGATATAAAGTGGAATATATGAGCAATGTGTCTTGTTACTTTAAGTGCAAGATAATTGTGTTAATGAATTATAAAGTTTGTGGAATTAATTTATTAAGTATGAGCATACATAACATTATGATGGAGCTCATAATGTGAGAGTGATGTGCACGTAAATGTGCATATTTTTACTTCCGTATTCAATCTAATTTAATTAAATAAATGAGCATATAGGGTGTTTTAAAATGTTTAAACCAAAATTCAAATTATTTTCAAATCATCATTTATTCATCTTCATATAAGAGCGAATTGGTCATGTGCATATATTAATTTTAGAAAATTTACATGGATATTTTAATGCTATTTGTAAGAATTTGAATGGGAATATGATGAAGGCTTCATTGAACATATGCATGCATAAGAAGAAACAAAGGAATGAAGATGGAAATTAGCAAAACTCATGTATCATGGAGGAACCCACCTACGTTAATCTTCAGTTGGGAGCTAATGCACATGTTAGTGGAGCTAAAAATTTCATGCACATTTATATGGAGAATTATCCCATGCTAATGATAACTTGGTGGTCACACTTCCTCAAGATTATTTCGGGTAGTCCTCAAAATTAGGCATTAGGGTTTTAGGCTTGTCTAAATACCCCATAAGTTCATGTAATTAAGTCCCTAGCCTCCTCTTTAGTTAGTATAGTTTTGGCTCAAAAATAAATTACAAACTCTCTTTTTCTATTTCATGGTTGCTTAGCCATTTTCTTTTTTTGTGTAATTTTCTTCTTTATGCAACATAATTTCATGCTCTTTTACTTTTTCTTTATTTTATGCAATTAGTATGGTTTTATTTCTTGTGAGTAGAGTAGATTTATTTCATGCGAAATTAGTTATTCTATGTTGCAATCTATATTCGTTGATATGATTACAAATATGAGAAGCTAAACCCAATCAATTTAGGGATACCGAAGCTCTCTTAATCATGCAGATTCAACATTTTGATAATTTTTTATCTCTTTTTGTGCTTAATGGAAATATTAGGTGTGGTTAAATGTTGTTATTTTAGGTTTGAATTTGATAGCCGATCATGTTGACACCAAATATGCCATGCTTAAACAAACAAAAACTCAAATTACATCTTCATCTACATATAATTATGGTAATGAAGTGAATGTTAAAATCAAAATTTTATGGTCTATATTTCTAATCAATAGTTAATAGATCATGCTTATAATATATTTTATTTTCAAGTTCATTGTCATTTTCACGAGAGTTAAAAAGTGGTTTAGTGGGTATGTTAAAGTTTGATGGTTTATATTGGACTAATTAATACCACAAGTATACCATAATTATTGATACATGTCAACTAAATTCAGTAATGACGAAAAGAGAGATCATAATTTCATATATGTTGATTTATGTGATCTTGAGAAGGACATTGCCTCTAAATTTCCTTCTACTTTCATATTCTTATCCACTTTCTCTTGTTTATTTTCTACATTTTTAGTTTAAAACAATTTTAAACTCTTGGTTCGTTTGATTAAACAGAATTATAAATCAATACAATTCCCAACGGCTCGACACGTACTCGCCACGTATTTATTAGATCATATGGTTTTGAATGCTGACAAGATACGAAAGTTCATGAATCTACGACTACGACAAATCCGAACTCATCGACTCAAATATGGTTCGTTTTGATATTGGTCCTAACTAGAGTCAATAAGTGTGCATATATATAAAAAGTCTAGTTTAGAGCTTTGTTAAAATCTACCCTCAAGGTTCATCACTCAAAAATTCTTTTACAAACTTAAGTTCGTTTTACAATCTTTATACACACACAAATGTTTTAGTGCACTGAAATAACAGCACTTAGTCGACTGACTCCTGTGGACAGTCGACTGAGGCTATGTAAAAAAAATTAAAAAAAAAGGGAAGCCAGTCGACTAAACACATTAGGTCAGTTGACTGACTCTGTACAAATTTTTGTGCACGTTTTGAATTCAGTCCACTGAAAAAGCATGTTCGGTCGACTAAAAACAACAACTGTCAATTTTTTCGAAAGTCACTTCTTTTCATCAGAAGGTATCTTCCTCCTGGATGGTTACATCTCTTAGTTTCTAACAGATACCTATCTTCAGAATTCACATCTCATCACACACTATATAAACACTCAAGATTCATAAATCTAATCACCTAATTTTCTAATATCTTTTTGATCTATAGCACTTTGCAATCTTGAGTTCATTATTTACAATCTCTCATACAATTGTTGCTTAAAAATTCACTTCTATATTTTTCAAGAAATATTGATCTTTTAATTCTTCATATGGACACAAATATACACATCTATCTTGAGGAAAAGATTATAGGAAGGGTGTACTACAAGTGTCAAATCAATGTTATTCAGAACACACAAAGTCAAGTTAAATCCAGTCTGTAAGAAAGTCCTGATCGGTTACTCAGGCGGTCAAGTCCTGTTCTGTTGCTCAAGCGGTCAAGTCCTATTCGGTTGCTCAAGCAGTGTAATACCTATTCCTCCGGATTAAGTGAGGGTTGCTGGCTACAATTCCAAAAGGAGTCTGGGACTAGACGTAGAACGGGAGTTTAAACCAGTATAAAAATTCCTGATGTCATTTTTAATTTACTGATGTTATTTTCTACACTAGTTATTTATTATATTCCAAATTATTCAATCCTACAACATAATCACTTTTGGTACTAATATTGTACGTCATGCACTTGCGGTTATTTTTAATTTAAATTTTCGGTTATTTTCTAATTCGATGGAAATTAGTCCTCAAACAAGTTTTTAACGCCGTTGCTGGGGAATTTATTTGATTTTATATTCTACGAATTACTATTTTTGCTTAATTTTATTGTTTGCTTCATTTCGCATTTGCATTCGCATATTCTAAGAAAACATACAATTTAAAAAAAATTTATTACATTTATAAGTTCGTTTACAAATTTCTTTTCTTTTACAAAATTTATATTTGCCTCTCAATGACAATTGCATTCACTGCTCTACTGTTTCATATCACCTCCTTGGTGCACAGTGGTATCTTCCATTAACCTCCATTACTAGTCATATCAATACCTCACTGTCACATACACCCACCACTGCCTTGCATCAAGCCTTACTCCAAAATCCCTCAACAAACCGACCATCCCTACATATCACTGTGCCTACTACCTATACAAACAACCACAATCTATCACAAACTATCAACCACCACTACATATATTGCTGTAGACCTATCACCAGACCATCTTCCCTGATCTCACCAAAATTTCAGTTTATAAAACTAATACATTGCACATCAGTGCAACTTCAGACAATAGAAACTTCAATCACCTAAACAGTCTTCCACTTCATCAATTGTCATCAATACACATTACAAACCGCCTTCAATTTCTCCTATGACCACAATATCATTCAGTCATTAGCAACACACTTCTATTCCTCTGCTTTTCACTGCACTCTTCCTTCATAAGCCAGCTGTTTCCATTGCTACTACCAACCCTTGTGCACATTCCATCCACTTCAAACTGACATACTTCAGTACAAACTCCCACCATCTTTTCCCACAAAAAAGTGCTAACAAAACTACACTTTTCCTTCTTATACCCACTGACACACATTACTTATGTAACGACCTAGAATCGACCTTCGAAAATCGGCACCAAATACATCACCCGTATTCGACTGCCGCAGATTCAAATGTCGAATCTAGTTCGTCGGAGCTTATCACATTAAGAACAACAACAAGCTAAAAGAAAATGAATAATTTTGTTGATACACAACAGTTGGTATAATATGGTTACAACAATATCAAAGACAATATATAACAACAGAAAAGATAACAATAGAAGAGATTACTCCAACATGATCTTCAAAAGGGAGTGAATCCACAACTACATCTCTAATAAAAAACTCCAAAGCTCCTTGGCAAATAGCTTACAAAACAAAAGCTCGAACCACCATCTTTGTTGACATAAGCAAGGTCAGTCTGGGAATGCAATTGCCAAAATCCAACGAGTTCCAAACAGAAAGCTGAAGGCTACCCAATCTACATCTACTAGCTGACTATCTAAAAATTTGATTCTTGGCTGCTCGTGTGGAAAATTGTGGGCACCCAAAGTTTAGAAAGGGAACAATAAAATCAAGGTCGGTCATGAAACTAGTGTGAGCAAAAAAATAGTTTATTTGAACAAAAACAAACAAAAGAATTCAAAAAGAAATCTGCAATGTTTTTTTTTTGGAAAATGAAACTACCGTAAGGCCTCCCGCCACACACACAATGCAAACGCACAATTGAAGGTGATTTCTCCTTATGATAGTCAAACATGCTTGATAGGCAAAAACCTTTTGATATTTTTATTAGTGCATAATGCAGAAAACATTTCGAAAGTATAATATTAATCTTATCAGCATACACATTGCGTAGTATGCCTACTATAGCTACCACTTGAACGGCGGGTCACCACCATAAGTAAATGGAAGGTTATACAACTAAAACCGTACAACGCTCATATTGTTTCTTTGCATTTCCAACAAATGGTCAGGCTAAGGAACTTCCTACACCGAATTGGAAGCCTCTGGCGGGACGCCTCTGAGAACCTAATCGGATCTCTACCAACACAAGGCCGGGTTACCTCTGTAACTAGGCAACTACTACACGAGTAATGCCATCCCCCGGTCGTTACCGACCTTTATCTGCAATTCACCAATAAATAGAGATAAACAACATAGGTTAAATATCTGGGCTCCATGCCATGATACACCTTTTATCCAGAAGGAAATGGACATACCCTAAAGGGCGCGACCCTCATAACCTTTCTGCAACATTTCTGTTTCGACCATTTCCGGGGTTTGAGGTTCGACGAGGTCTCATCCACAAAGCTACGCTTTCCACAAAAGCCATGCTTTGATCAACAAATGATCGGCAGCACTTCGTATGCCATATTACAAAATTGGGAATGTATCATTAGTAACCACAACTACATAACCTATGAGCTCGTATGTCTCAAAGAAGGGTGTTAAGCTCAGAGAATAAATTCTCTGCCACCAAACAGAAATGTATTTGATAGAAACCAGCTTTACATCTCAAAGTTTAATTGTCAGACACACATCCATACAAGTCCATTACGGGTTCAAACGGAACCGAAGTCACTTCAAAGAAACCCTTGTAATCCGGGTATTCACAATCCCAATCGGACTCCCCATCACTTATGGAAATCTCTATACCGGCGCGACTAAGTGCAGAGACATTCGACGGGTAATCCTTTCGTTCTCGAAAATACCTGGTCTTCACCAGCGGTCTTCAAATGATATCCATTTACATCGTAACATTATTCGGAATGGGTTATATGACACAAAGTCCTCTCCTGGCTATACCGAATAATGAGCGTTAACTTTAAAACCATATGGATATATTGGGATCTTAGTTAAGTCACAACTTATTACCCAAAACCTTTCTTTCAAATAGTTTAAACTAATTTCCACAAAAGATTCACCCTTTAATCTTTTAAACAAAAGATTCATCTTTTAAACAAAAGATCCGACCTTGAAGATCCTCTTCAATTTGAAAACAAAGTTCACCAATCATTCACAAAGATTCATTTATACTTTTCAAAATAATTCCATTTCAAATTTGAAACCTTTTCAATAAGAACTAGAAATCCTTTCTTTATTTGAAATCCATTATCATTTGAAAACAAAGAGTTTTTGTTTTGGGAGAATCCAATCAAATATGCACAAGTTGTAGCCTTTAAAATATAAACTTGGGTTGAATTCAAATTCCCAAAATAATACTTTTAAAGTACCTAAAAATGGTTTAAAATCAATATATATACACACACACACATTATATAACTTGTACGACCTTTTGAAACCATAGTTTCCAAACATATATTCATAGAACTCAACTTCAAAATCTTGAATTAAAATTCAAATCAAACTATTTCAATTTCAAAACTTTGACAAGTTCTTCAAAATAATTTTTATCTTTAAAACTCCTTTTCAAAAGCTTTCGGATTTGACCCAATTCCATTTCCAAACCATTTTGGATTCAAAATCCAGTTTTGAAAACCATTTTGAATAAAATAGTATTAAATTCAAATATTTATGACTTAACCAATTCCCTTGTGAAATCCATATTTTTGTGTGTGTGGTGTAGTCTAGGGGTTTTACACACAACAATACAATATCGTTAATCATCATAATCCAAACATAGCAATATTGATAAGCATTATAATCCTATAACGCTTATCTTCATTCACAGATTCATAGATAATTCATATGAATTCATTACAGATAAAATAATTACATTCATCATAGGTTAAATCAAAACAATTCATATCATAGAGCATCACATATCAAGGGTATCAAACAGTTCAACATTCAATAGAATCCAAACATTCATAAGTAAGATCGATTAACATCTGATTATAATTAATTTAAACCAGATTAATTACTTATGAATAAATTACAAATCCAAGTTAATTAATATTAATTAATTACAGCCCTTTTTAATTAATTGACCATTAATCATTTATTAATTGACCCTTAATAATAAATTAACCTTTAATTATTAATTCATCAATCTCAATTAATAAATCAATCAACCTTTCATGATTAAATAATTAACCGTTAATTATTTAATTATCCTTTAATTAGTTATCCTCAATTAATTTTATTAATTTATTAACCCTTAATTAATAAATCATCCCTTAATCATTTTCATTAATTAACCTTTAATTGATTAATTATCCTCAAATTAATTACCTTAACTAACTAATCATATTAATTAATTATCCTTTAATTAAGTATTGTTTAATCACTTGATTTATCAACCTTTAATCATTAATTAATTTCTTTTAATTACTTTCGTTAAGTAATTAATTATCCTTTTATCATCAATTAAGAAATTAATTAATTAATTATTCTTTAACTACTATCATTAAGTAATTATTCCTTGAGTAATTAATTAACTTCTAATTACTTAAACTTTAATTAATTAAAAGATAAATCGTTTATTTTAATTAATCACTTAATTATCATTAAAAACCTTAAATTAATAATCCTTGGTAATAAATCATTATTAACAAATCAATTAACTTTAACTTTTAAGTTAACGATTTAAAAACATTTGATTAACCTCTTAATTTCATTATTAAGTTTATTTAAAATAAACTTTAAAATAAAGGTTATATATATTTTGAATGTTTAAAACATTCTAAACTTAATAATTTTAAAATGTTTATTTTCGAAATCCTTCACTAATCCAAATTTTTTTAAAAAAATATTCATTATTTAAAATGAATGAGTTGAACATTTTTAAATTAGAATGTGTTTTAAAGTTTAAAACTGTTTTTATCCACTAACCCGAGCCATTTCATGATTTCCCCGGACACGACTTCGAGAAACGTACATCTACATTTTCCCCGAGTATTTTCACGAATTTCATCGAGTCGAACCCGAGTAGCTTTATCTTCCTCAATTTCCCAAAAACCAATAGATACACATTTCCATGGGTACACGTGCACAGCCGCCTGATCGACCTCCGACCATCGCCGCCATCACTGGCAAGTCGTCCACGACCTCTACCTTTGATTCGACCACCCAAATCATCAAAACTCACCCGCAATCAAAATCGAACCATCAAGCTTCAACCTGGATTCCTCCCAGCACTAGAAAATCATCACGCGACGCCGCGACAAGCCACCAGCGACTACGTACCTCCGACCAGATAAGCACATTGTCCTATGCCACTTTTCCCCTTGGTGCGATCACCTACGATCAACTGTCGATGGTGCGATCACCTGTTTTTCTGTAACGACCCGGAATTTTGGACAATATAAATTTAATAATCTGGGTTTAAATTTATTTTGAATTGATAATTTTGATTAATAAATTTGATATTGATTTAATAATCTTCTTCATTTAATTATTAATAATGTGAATTTATTTTTAATAATATTATAAATTGTTTTCTATTTAATAATGTATATGTATTTATATATTTTAAATAGACAATTTGTTTTAGTTAAAATTAGTATAGCATATTTTTAATATGTTTTGAAAATAGAAATGGTGATTTATTTTTAAGTTAAGCTTTTCAAAATTATTTTAATTAAATAACTATATGATTTTAAATATGAGACAAATGTTTTAATTAGTTTAAAATTCATTTTAATTCAAGTTTATATATTAAAATATGATACAAAATATTTGTGTTATTCTTTTTAAATTATTTATTGATAATTTAGATTGTCAATTTAATTTGGAATTTAAAATACAAATATAAAATGTGAACATGTATTCTATATGTTAATGTAACCTCTTTTATAAATTCCTTTTAATTGTTTTAAATGTTTCTTTTCTAATGAACTACTTGTATATTATAATAATGCTTTGCTTTTCTTTAGAGAATTATTTATATTCATAACTATGTGTATGAATTAATTAAATAAGTTTAATTTATCTTTAACACTTATTTAAATAACATATTATTTAAAGAGACATGTGTATGTATATTAAGGATTTAAGTTAACAAGTGTCTCTATGTTTACATGTGTCATTGTTTCAATATTTCATTTTCTTTTTCTTTATTTTCTGAAAATACATTCATATGAATTAGTTTCTTCATTTCATATGCATTTGTTTCATTCCTTAATAAAAGAAAATCAGAAACTCTTCAAACATAAAAATCTCATTCTCAAACCACATACAAAAATGCATTTCTTAAACCTGATAACATATGCATGCAACTCCTCTATTTCAAAACAAATCTGCATTTCTTTGCATATGAAAACAAAGGGCTTTGCATTCATCAAATCTTCATCAAGAAAACCTGCATCAAACAATCAAACTCCTCAAACTCAAAATATTATCTCCATGTTCTTGCATCTGTAATCAAAAGCCCTACATTTCTAAACAAACCTGCATGCATCAATAAGAAAGCAAACATTTGCATTTCTTTTCAAATCTGGAAATGCAAGAAAACCTGCATTTTCTTTGCATATGCAAATTTCAAGTAAGGCCTGCATGCAACTTCTCTCTACAAATACAAGCCTGCATGTCTTAAAAAGCAATATTCAAGTATAAAAAGGGTTCAAGCTACTGCATTTCAAAGGAGCCTGCCTGCATTCATTTTCATGATCTGGAATGATACCCTGCATATTGAATGTGCTCTGCATGCTAAAATCTGAGGTCTGCATATTGAGGTGAGTAACATTTAACTTAAAATAAATTAAGTAGGAATGTATATTTGTTTATTTGTTGAGATAAATTTTTATACATGTTTTTACTGCCTGTGTATACATATGAAATGCAATGCATGCTTGATTTCTAAAGTTCAGATTATTATAGTTTAGTTAAATTTGATAAACAGTTTTCCTTCTTGATCTGGATGTTATCATAGATTAGCATTTGAGTGGAATTTGATTATTTCATGATAACATAAAAATTTAAATGCCTTTTATAAGTTGTGTAGTTCTATGATGTCTGGAAACATAAAAACAAACTAAATTCTGTATAAACTTGAAAATGTGGATATATTGAATTGGTGTTTCAAGTTTACTATCAGAATCATTTAATAAATTCAAGAAATTTTAGATTAGAAATTAAGTTTGCAATGTAAAGAGTAAAATGCAGTTCATGTGAACTATATTTTACAATTTTATCAAAATCAGTTGAATCTTGCATTTGAACTATTTGAAATTGATTTTGGAGTGAATGTAGCTATCAATTAACATAGGAAAATTATTGAATTGATCTACAATTCAAGTTTGAGATGGGAATTTGGATTTATGTTGTAGAACCCTAGTTACTGTGTTCTAAAATGTTTTGGGTGCTGCGGCTTCAGGGATGCATCGAGTTCAAAGATGTTTGAGGTATGGATGGATGGTGTGGTGATGAAGCAATCACCGGAGTTTGGTCGATGATGGTGGTAGGAGATGGAAGTTAATGGTGTTGACAGGTTTCAGGGGTATTGGGGTTAGGCTGTTACAGGTTTGGCTTTAGACTTGATTTCAAATTCAAGTTGATCCCATGGAGATCTGGGGTATTGATGAGGGAGTGTGTTCTCTGATAGATAGGGGATGGTCGGAGAAGATAGTCAGAGGTGACTGGAGTGGGGAAGTGGATGCACAGGTGTATGTGCATGTTGATGATGAGGTAGTGTGATGTTGGTGGTTGCAGAGATTTTAGCTCGGGTAGGTCTCGGGTTATTTGGAAAAAAACTCGGAGTAGCAGGGTAGTTGACTCGAAGTCGAATAGGGGTCTGTGTGTTTGGGTTTCAGGTCTTAGAACTGAACCTGTTATGTTTCCAGAATTTAAAAGTAAAGTTTTAAATTTAAATATGGAGATTGAATTAGAAATAAACTGAATCTAAAATTGAATTCAGATTGTTTGAATTCTTATTTTTGTAATAATGTAAATGCAGAATTCAAATTGGTTAAAAAAAAAATATAAAAGAACAGGGAAAACTGTTGCAGGTTTTTAAATTTGAAATACAAGTTTAAATTGTAATCTTAATTTAGACTTAGGCTTCAATAACTTGAATTTGAATATGAATTTAAATAAGTTTAAAATCCTGTTCTTTGAAATTATTTTAATCCTGGAAATTTATAAAGTTTAAGTTTATTTTTTTTAGAAAACAGAAAAAAAACTGTTTTCTGTTTCATATGTAAAGATTAAGTTTAATTTGAAAGTGAAGATTTAAATGAGTTTAAGTTTGAATTTGAATATGAATTCAAATTTGGATGGTCAGAGATTTGAAGTCAATTATTGTTTTTAAATTTAAATTTGATTTTTCAAAATCACAAGTATAAATGCATTGTTGTTTTGCATATTGAATTGAAAGTTAAGTACTTAAAGTTAGAAGTGCAAATGAATTCAATCTGAGTTTTAAATCTGGATTTAAATTTTAAACTTCAGTTTTTAAAATAAGTATTTAAATTTAAATTGTTTTCAAATGACTTACATTTGAATTGGAGTTGTAAATTGTAGAAGGAGATTTAAAGAGTTAAATCTAAAATAAGTTTGAAAGTGTATTTCAAATTTTGAAATTTAAAGATATTTTTAAATTGATTTGAATTTGATTTGAATTGAAAATTTAAATTCTTTAATATTATTAACAAAATATATGTTTCTTGTAAACATATAAGATTTAGATTTGTATTATTTTAGAATCTTATTTTAAATGAATTTAAGTCTTAAAGTTTAAAAGAAATGTTAAATGAAACTAAAGTAAATTTAAAAACATTTTGTTTTTAAATGCATGATTGAAATAAGAAATGTTTTATCTTAAGATAAATGAAAGATTAATGATTGGATTCATTAATTATTAAAGTAATTAAGATGAATGTTAATTATTTAATTAATTAAAGTATGGATGTTTAATTAAATAATTAAAGATGTTTAATTTAATTTGAGATTAATTAATTAAGTTTAATTAATCTATAATTAATGATGGTTAATTAAATTTTAATTTATAATTAAGATTTATTTAATCAAGGGATTAATGATAATTAAGATTTTAATTAACACTTAGTTAATTAATAATTAGAGATTAATTAAATAGTAATTAAATATTAATTACTTAATAACTAATAATGATTAATATAAGTTAATCTCTTAATTAAGTAATTAAGAAATGTTAATGAAGTCATTAACTTAAGATTTATTTAACAATTAATTAATGTGATTAATTTTTGATAATTAATTAGATTAATTAATTAAGAATAATCAATTGTTTTAGATTTAATTACTTAATGAAAGTAATTAAAGAGTTAATTACTTAATGTAATTAATTAAGGTTAATGTGATTTGTTTAGATTAATTAATTAAGTTTAATTGGTTTAAACAATTGTGGATTGTTTGATAATTACTTTATGTAATTTATAAATTTGTAATTACTTAAGGAAGTAATTAATAATTACAGGATGTAATTAAAGATATTTGATATAGAAGTAATTTGGATTTAAATTACTTTGAAAATTAATTAAGGGAATTAATTTAGATAATTAATTAAGAATAATTAATTATTGGGTTGAGTAATTAATGTAGTTAATTACTGAATGGTTATTAATCAAGGGTGATTAATATATATGTAGGGTTCAATATAATTAACTTGTGTAATCAACTTATAAGCTAATTACTTATTGTAATTAGAGATAGTTAATCAGTAATGATTAATTGAAAGAATATTGAGATGATGATTTATAAATTGATTTGTAATCAATGGATGGTTTAGTTAAGCAGGATTTTGATGATTAATTTAATTCATTTTAAATTAATTTGAGTTCAGTAATTAATTTAATTCATTTTAAATTAATTATTGAAGATGTGATCATTAGATCATTTGCTTATGTTTGATGATTGGAATTGGTTGACTGGTATGGTTTGTAATCTCAGTTATGAGTAGTGTATGTGATATGGATGCATTGGTTGCTTTTGGATGATAATATGGATTATCAGATTATGATATGATTATCTGTTGATAATGATAAGGTTGATTATCTGTTATGTTGTGAATTATCTATCTGTGTATATTTAGATAATGAATTGAATTGTTTTAAACTTAAAACAACTTGGACATAAAAGACACGCTTTGTATTTCGATGAGACCGGGATCGGGTTTCCATATTTGGATATCCGAAAACCACATCGATTCCAATTAACGTTAGGTCGTTAATCCAAGTGGAGCGAGTGAAGACTCGAGGTGTAAGGGCTATACGTCAGTATAACTCTGTGGGTGATTCCGTAATGAGTTTGACGGAATAGTACTTATAGATTCGAGATGGTGAATCAGAGTGCAAGGGTTATTGTCGTTAACACTGAGGGTGATTCCAATATGAGTGTAACGAGATAATGCCTTCGGTTTCGTTCGAACCCGGAACGAACTTGTATGGATTGAATGCTTTCAGAACATCGTCAGGTGGACGATGAGCATTCTAAGAGATGTGTTCTCTAAAGGTAATCGTAGCCTCAAGCCTCATCAACCGGGAATGGCTAAAACAGGGGAGGTGCAGCAAGGCTTCGTGGGTAGCCCCCACTGGAGAGCAAGATTTACCCCTGTCTAGAGGTCCCTTTTATTTCGGCTGTGTGGGCAGTTGGAACGTACGCCAACTGCGGGGTTGTCTTGTTCGGAACTATTCAGTAAGGAATGGGTCCGGCTTTGTGTTGCAGGGGATGAAGGGAGTAATCCTCGGTACGTTGATCTAGGCCACGTACTGTGACGGGCGGTACCCCAGTAGCCCTGCCATTGTATGGAATCCAAAATCCAATAAGTGCCAACGGTTTTGATTGTATTACCCACTTTTGTGGCTAGTAGCTGGAATTTAATGAATGTAACAATTTCGGCTATTTCTTATTTATTTGAAAACCCTAGACACTATTATAATATCATCGGATTTCCTATCAAATGTTTTGGTTAGCGTAAGGTAAAAACTTTTCCATGTTTATGTGTGGGAAGTCTTACGTGATACCTTTCTTTTCAAAAGGTTTTTAAAAAGTTAAGCAACTTTAACCTGTTACTCACACCAGACCCATGTCTGACCCGGAGTTATTTCTGTTTTTTTTCTTTAACTCTTGCGTACTCAAATTTTTATGAGTAGTCAAGGGAATTCAGGTTAGGATTCAGGTTAGCTTTGACGATTTGTGGAGGAGCATATGGAGCAGGAGGCTTCTGCGTATAGTTATATAGTTCCGCTGTGTGTGTTCTCTGAGTTGTTGTATTATGTTGTATAACTAGACAGGTGTTTATAACTGTCTAGTATGTGTTGTTTTAGCTGTGTATCTCTGATATGGTTGTAAACTATGTAATGTATTATGTTATTAATATAATTTATTCGTTCCGCTGTGTTAGATTCTGATGTTGTTTTCTTCTTCTCTTCTTTCTTTTCTTCTTCTATCCCTTTCTTTCTTAATTCATGACGCGATTTTCTGGGAGTGAAAGTTGGTCGTGACATTTTGGTATCAGAGCGTTAGGTTGAGTGAATACCTAGGCTCTGTAGTGGTGTCTTTCTTGAGAGAGCGTATTTGTATTTTTAATATATATATATTTATTGGTTCTACCTATTTGTTGGATTACCTGTTCAGGTTTTTCCAATGTAAATTATAAAAGGTAGATAAGGTAGAAGTGTGTGTAACACGACTACCATTGGTTGGAAGTGTATTGTCGAGACTGTAGACCTAATACCGTCTCGAGTGAGTTCTGTTGTGATGAAGTACTTCATCGATCTCTGAAGGAAACCTGTTAAGGTTCGGAGTTCATCTTTGAAGTGCTGAGTTGAGTTTTGATCTGGCGGTAGGGCAGAAGTAAGCAAGTGATGGTATCTTGATATCTTAGGAAGTTGTAGCTGCGTGATGAGATGCAGTGACTATGGATATTTCCGAAGATGTTTCTTTGGAATAAGAATAAGTAGTGAGTCAACCTGTGATGTGGCTGAGTTTAGCTGAGTGTTCTGAGTTGATAGGGAGTCTTCTGGCTGAGTAGTTTTTCTGAAGTGGAGTTCAGAAGCAGCAGAGTGGATCTTTTCTCTAGAGGTTAGCTAAGTCAGCATAAGCTGTTCTGTTTGGTTAAGAGAGAGCAGTTTCTTTGGATTTAGGCTGAGTAGATCGCAAAAATGACTTGCGATAGTATGTTCTCTTGTGTTTGTTGGAGATTGTCTGGATGTCTTCTGGAAGTCAGAGTTTGTCAGCATCTAGAAATCGAGTTTTCTTTCCAGGAATGGAACTGGTGGTTCAGTTAGTAGATGGATGGTTCCTTGAGATAAAAGTTGGAGAAGCAACTCAGGTTTGGGAGGAACATCTGAGTTTTCTTTATGGATATGTGGAACCATATTTTTGTGCTGGGTTGTCTGGTCTGTGCTTGTGCTCTTCGTCAGCATTTTCTTCTGTTTCGGATCAGAGATGAGCAGCGGAAGCAGTTTGGAGGTGTTTCTGTTTTGTTTCTCGGATAAGAAGAAGTTTGTTCTGTCTTCTGTTGTTGAGGAGCAGGGTTCGTGTTTTTGGTTTATGAGTGATCTTGAGGAGATCATTGGATTGTTTTGATTCAGTCTGTTTCTTTTGGAATCAGCAAGAGTTAAGCTGATCAGGATGGATGTTGGTAGCCCAGGATCGTCCGAAGAGTTCTTATGGATACGAGACAGAGAAATTTGGATTCTGGAATTGGAGATTGGATCTTGGTTAAGTTTTTTCTCTGATTCAAGGAGCTATAAGTTTGGGAAGCTAACTCCGAAGAGTATTGGTTTCTTCTGTGTTTTGGGTTAGATGAGTGTTTGGTTTTCTGGAGTTGAATTGCCAGTTTGGATAACTGGGATTCAGTATGTTACACGTATCTCTGAGGGAGTTCGTGTTTGATATTTCTGGTTGTGGAACCAGCAGTTTAGGATGGTTTGGTTGTTGAGTCAGACTCGTCTGTAGTCTGATATTCTTATAGAATTGTTGTTAGGAGCTCTATAGCTTAGTAGTATTGATTGATTGAATTTTATAGAGCGAGTATCCCGATATATATATACCGGGGAAACTCGTGAAGGTTTTATCCAAAATTCTTTTGGATAATTAGATTTGTTTTGATTGTGTGAATTGGTTGCTTTGGTTGTTGGCATATGATTAGCATATGCTGTGTTTTAAAATAAAATCTATAAATAGATTATTAAATTGTCTTTGTTTTAAATTTCGGGGACGAAATTCTTTTAAGGGGGAAGGATTGTAACGACCCGGAATTTTGGACAATATAAATTTAATAATCTGGGTTTAAATTTATTTTGAATTGATAATTTTGATTAATAAATTTGATATTGATTTAATAATCTTCTTCATTTAATTATTAATAATGTGAATTTATTTTTAATAATATTATAAATTGTTTTCTATTTAATAATGTATATGTATTTATATATTTTAAATAGACAATTTGTTTTAGTTAAAATTAGTATAGCATATTTTTAATATGTTTTGAAAATAGAAATGGTGATTTATTTTTAAGTTAAGCTTTTCAAAATTATTTTAATTAAATAACTATATGATTTTAAATATGAGACAAATGTTTTAATTAGTTTAAAATTCATTTTAATTCAAGTTTATATATTAAAATATGATACAAAATATTTGTGTTATTCTTTTTAAATTATTTATTGATAATTTAGATTGTCAATTTAATTTGGAATTTAAAATACAAATATAAAATGTGAACATGTATTCTATATGTTAATGTAACCTCTTTTATAAATTCCTTTTAATTGTTTTAAATGTTTCTTTTCTAATGAACTACTTGTATATTATAATAATGCTTTGCTTTTCTTTAGAGAATTATTTATATTCATAACTATGTGTATGAATTAATTAAATAAGTTTAATTTATCTTTAACACTTATTTAAATAACATATTATTTAAAGAGACATGTGTATGTATATTAAGGATTTAAGTTAACAAGTGTCTCTATGTTTACATGTGTCATTGTTTCAATATTTCATTTTCTTTTTCTTTATTTTCTGAAAATACATTCATATGAATTAGTTTCTTCATTTCATATGCATTTGTTTCATTCCTTAATAAAAGAAAATCAGAAACTCTTCAAACATAAAAATCTCATTCTCAAACCACATACAAAAATGCATTTCTTAAACCTGATAACATATGCATGCAACTCCTCTATTTCAAAACAAATCTGCATTTCTTTGCATATGAAAACAAAGGGCTTTGCATTCATCAAATCTTCATCAAGAAAACCTGCATCAAACAATCAAACTCCTCAAACTCAAAATATTATCTCCATGTTCTTGCATCTGTAATCAAAAGCCCTACATTTCTAAACAAACCTGCATGCATCAATAAGAAAGCAAACATTTGCATTTCTTTTCAAATCTGGAAATGCAAGAAAACCTGCATTTTCTTTGCATATGCAAATTTCAAGTAAGGCCTGCATGCAACTTCTCTCTACAAATACAAGCCTGCATGTCTTAAAAAGCAATATTCAAGTATAAAAAGGGTTCAAGCTACTGCATTTCAAAGGAGCCTGCCTGCATTCATTTTCATGATCTGGAATGATACCCTGCATATTGAATGTGCTCTGCATGCTAAAATCTGAGGTCTGCATATTGAGGTGAGTAACATTTAACTTAAAATAAATTAAGTAGGAATGTATATTTGTTTATTTGTTGAGATAAATTTTTATACATGTTTTTACTGCCTGTGTATACATATGAAATGCAATGCATGCTTGATTTCTAAAGTTCAGATTATTATAGTTTAGTTAAATTTGATAAACAGTTTTCCTTCTTGATCTGGATGTTATCATAGATTAGCATTTGAGTGGAATTTGATTATTTCATGATAACATAAAAATTTAAATGCCTTTTATAAGTTGTGTAGTTCTATGATGTCTGGAAACATAAAAACAAACTAAATTCTGTATAAACTTGAAAATGTGGATATATTGAATTGGTGTTTCAAGTTTACTATCAGAATCATTTAATAAATTCAAGAAATTTTAGATTAGAAATTAAGTTTGCAATGTAAAGAGTAAAATGCAGTTCATGTGAACTATATTTTACAATTTTATCAAAATCAGTTGAATCTTGCATTTGAACTATTTGAAATTGATTTTGGAGTGAATGTAGCTATCAATTAACATAGGAAAATTATTGAATTGATCTACAATTCAAGTTTGAGATGGGAATTTGGATTTATGTTGTAGAACCCTAGTTACTGTGTTCTAAAATGTTTTGGGTGCTGCGGCTTCAGGGATGCATCGAGTTCAAAGATGTTTGAGGTATGGATGGATGGTGTGGTGATGAAGCAATCACCGGAGTTTGGTCGATGATGGTGGTAGGAGATGGAAGTTAATGGTGTTGACAGGTTTCAGGGGTATTGGGGTTAGGCTGTTACAGGTTTGGCTTTAGACTTGATTTCAAATTCAAGTTGATCCCATGGAGATCTGGGGTATTGATGAGGGAGTGTGTTCTCTGATAGATAGGGGATGGTCGGAGAAGATAGTCAGAGGTGACTGGAGTGGGGAAGTGGATGCACAGGTGTATGTGCATGTTGATGATGAGGTAGTGTGATGTTGGTGGTTGCAGAGATTTTAGCTCGGGTAGGTCTCGGGTTATTTGGAAAAAAACTCGGAGTAGCAGGGTAGTTGACTCGAAGTCGAATAGGGGTCTGTGTGTTTGGGTTTCAGGTCTTAGAACTGAACCTGTTATGTTTCCAGAATTTAAAAGTAAAGTTTTAAATTTAAATATGGAGATTGAATTAGAAATAAACTGAATCTAAAATTGAATTCAGATTGTTTGAATTCTTATTTTTGTAATAATGTAAATGCAGAATTCAAATTGGTTAAAAAAAAAATATAAAAGAACAGGGAAAACTGTTGCAGGTTTTTAAATTTGAAATACAAGTTTAAATTGTAATCTTAATTTAGACTTAGGCTTCAATAACTTGAATTTGAATATGAATTTAAATAAGTTTAAAATCCTGTTCTTTGAAATTATTTTAATCCTGGAAATTTATAAAGTTTAAGTTTATTTTTTTTAGAAAACAGAAAAAAAACTGTTTTCTGTTTCATATGTAAAGATTAAGTTTAATTTGAAAGTGAAGATTTAAATGAGTTTAAGTTTGAATTTGAATATGAATTCAAATTTGGATGGTCAGAGATTTGAAGTCAATTATTGTTTTTAAATTTAAATTTGATTTTTCAAAATCACAAGTATAAATGCATTGTTGTTTTGCATATTGAATTGAAAGTTAAGTACTTAAAGTTAGAAGTGCAAATGAATTCAATCTGAGTTTTAAATCTGGATTTAAATTTTAAACTTCAGTTTTTAAAATAAGTATTTAAATTTAAATTGTTTTCAAATGACTTACATTTGAATTGGAGTTGTAAATTGTAGAAGGAGATTTAAAGAGTTAAATCTAAAATAAGTTTGAAAGTGTATTTCAAATTTTGAAATTTAAAGATATTTTTAAATTGATTTGAATTTGATTTGAATTGAAAATTTAAATTCTTTAATATTATTAACAAAATATATGTTTCTTGTAAACATATAAGATTTAGATTTGTATTATTTTAGAATCTTATTTTAAATGAATTTAAGTCTTAAAGTTTAAAAGAAATGTTAAATGAAACTAAAGTAAATTTAAAAACATTTTGTTTTTAAATGCATGATTGAAATAAGAAATGTTTTATCTTAAGATAAATGAAAGATTAATGATTGGATTCATTAATTATTAAAGTAATTAAGATGAATGTTAATTATTTAATTAATTAAAGTATGGATGTTTAATTAAATAATTAAAGATGTTTAATTTAATTTGAGATTAATTAATTAAGTTTAATTAATCTATAATTAATGATGGTTAATTAAATTTTAATTTATAATTAAGATTTATTTAATCAAGGGATTAATGATAATTAAGATTTTAATTAACACTTAGTTAATTAATAATTAGAGATTAATTAAATAGTAATTAAATATTAATTACTTAATAACTAATAATGATTAATATAAGTTAATCTCTTAATTAAGTAATTAAGAAATGTTAATGAAGTCATTAACTTAAGATTTATTTAACAATTAATTAATGTGATTAATTTTTGATAATTAATTAGATTAATTAATTAAGAATAATCAATTGTTTTAGATTTAATTACTTAATGAAAGTAATTAAAGAGTTAATTACTTAATGTAATTAATTAAGGTTAATGTGATTTGTTTAGATTAATTAATTAAGTTTAATTGGTTTAAACAATTGTGGATTGTTTGATAATTACTTTATGTAATTTATAAATTTGTAATTACTTAAGGAAGTAATTAATAATTACAGGATGTAATTAAAGATATTTGATATAGAAGTAATTTGGATTTAAATTACTTTGAAAATTAATTAAGGGAATTAATTTAGATAATTAATTAAGAATAATTAATTATTGGGTTGAGTAATTAATGTAGTTAATTACTGAATGGTTATTAATCAAGGGTGATTAATATATATGTAGGGTTCAATATAATTAACTTGTGTAATCAACTTATAAGCTAATTACTTATTGTAATTAGAGATAGTTAATCAGTAATGATTAATTGAAAGAATATTGAGATGATGATTTATAAATTGATTTGTAATCAATGGATGGTTTAGTTAAGCAGGATTTTGATGATTAATTTAATTCATTTTAAATTAATTTGAGTTCAGTAATTAATTTAATTCATTTTAAATTAATTATTGAAGATGTGATCATTAGATCATTTGCTTATGTTTGATGATTGGAATTGGTTGACTGGTATGGTTTGTAATCTCAGTTATGAGTAGTGTATGTGATATGGATGCATTGGTTGCTTTTGGATGATAATATGGATTATCAGATTATGATATGATTATCTGTTGATAATGATAAGGTTGATTATCTGTTATGTTGTGAATTATCTATCTGTGTATATTTAGATAATGAATTGAATTGTTTTAAACTTAAAACAACTTGGACATAAAAGACACGCTTTGTATTTCGATGAGACCGGGATCGGGTTTCCATATTTGGATATCCGAAAACCACATCGATTCCAATTAACGTTAGGTCGTTAATCCAAGTGGAGCGAGTGAAGACTCGAGGTGTAAGGGCTATACGTCAGTATAACTCTGTGGGTGATTCCGTAATGAGTTTGACGGAATAGTACTTATAGATTCGAGATGGTGAATCAGAGTGCAAGGGTTATTGTCGTTAACACTGAGGGTGATTCCAATATGAGTGTAACGAGATAATGCCTTCGGTTTCGTTCGAACCCGGAACGAACTTGTATGGATTGAATGCTTTCAGAACATCGTCAGGTGGACGATGAGCATTCTAAGAGATGTGTTCTCTAAAGGTAATCGTAGCCTCAAGCCTCATCAACCGGGAATGGCTAAAACAGGGGAGGTGCAGCAAGGCTTCGTGGGTAGCCCCCACTGGAGAGCAAGATTTACCCCTGTCTAGAGGTCCCTTTTATTTCGGCTGTGTGGGCAGTTGGAACGTACGCCAACTGCGGGGTTGTCTTGTTCGGAACTATTCAGTAAGGAATGGGTCCGGCTTTGTGTTGCAGGGGATGAAGGGAGTAATCCTCGGTACGTTGATCTAGGCCACGTACTGTGACGGGCGGTACCCCAGTAGCCCTGCCATTGTATGGAATCCAAAATCCAATAAGTGCCAACGGTTTTGATTGTATTACCCACTTTTGTGGCTAGTAGCTGGAATTTAATGAATGTAACAATTTCGGCTATTTCTTATTTATTTGAAAACCCTAGACACTATTATAATATCATCGGATTTCCTATCAAATGTTTTGGTTAGCGTAAGGTAAAAACTTTTCCATGTTTATGTGTGGGAAGTCTTACGTGATACCTTTCTTTTCAAAAGGTTTTTAAAAAGTTAAGCAACTTTAACCTGTTACTCACACCAGACCCATGTCTGACCCGGAGTTATTTCTGTTTTTTTTCTTTAACTCTTGCGTACTCAAATTTTTATGAGTAGTCAAGGGAATTCAGGTTAGGATTCAGGTTAGCTTTGACGATTTGTGGAGGAGCATATGGAGCAGGAGGCTTCTGCGTATAGTTATATAGTTCCGCTGTGTGTGTTCTCTGAGTTGTTGTATTATGTTGTATAACTAGACAGGTGTTTATAACTGTCTAGTATGTGTTGTTTTAGCTGTGTATCTCTGATATGGTTGTAAACTATGTAATGTATTATGTTATTAATATAATTTATTCGTTCCGCTGTGTTAGATTCTGATGTTGTTTTCTTCTTCTCTTCTTTCTTTTCTTCTTCTATCCCTTTCTTTCTTAATTCATAACGCGATTTTCTGGGAGTGAAAGTTGGTCGTGACATTTTCAGCCTCGACCAAAAATAGGGTTTAAACCCTATTTTGACCCACCGCCGCCGCCACGGTGGCTAAGAAAACATCCACCCATTATTGCCAAGCTCTCCCTTACCCTGACCTCCTCTAGTCGAAATCCCGAGGCCTCACCACTCTCCAGTCACCAGAAATTGCCAAAAAATCGAAATCTGATCAACTATGAAATTCTCACACAATATAACACTAAAAACCCTAAATTTCCTTTTAAAAATATAGATTTCAAATTCGATTCAAGTTATATACTTGAATCAGCAAATTATAATATCGAATTTTAACATATTCTAAAACAATTTACTGTCATCCCATTTTCGAGAAAAAATTCCAATTTATTTACTTAAATTTATTTTTAAGACTTAATCTATGACTAAACAAACATTTCTTGTTTGAAAACTAAATCCTAACAGAGATCAAAAGAAGAGATATTGAATTTTTATCCAAAATTTAAAATTCTGTAACAAGAAACAGAGTTGAAAAGACATGCACACCCAATCTACCTATGTATATATACACATATAGGCAATTATTTTCACACATACAACATTTTACACAACAAAACTTCCAATATCCATCATGACACATAACAGATTCAAGTTAGAAATGTAAGTTTGCTCACCTGATAATATGAGCAGAGAGACAGGCTTTTGATCTGGAACCAAACTTTTGATCTATTATTTTGAAACAAATGCTTGAACCTATGATTTACTCTATTGAGTTAATCTGTACTTGAATTTGTTTGAGTTGCTTTGCTCTGGATCGAGTTAGGTTGAAGCTTTGAATTTGTTTTCTCATGTTGAAGATTATTTTGATTATCTAGGTTTTGATAATTTTGTTTTCTGTTTTGAGTTTGGGTTTTTCAGGCTCTAATTTTGTTTTGATTTCTTTCTTTGTTTTGTATTTTGGTTTGAGAAGTTTTAATCTGAGTATAGCTGGTTTATCACTTGTTCATATCTTATATTTTAGATTTAAAAGAAAAATCTTTTGCTTGCCACTTGTATTTTCATGTTTATTTCTTTTTTACACTTGTTCATACATGAATTTATGAACATACAAATGTCAAATGTAATTAAATTATGTTAAACCCTTACTTAATTTAATTTATAAATTGTGTTTTAAACCCTTATGTTATTATAAATTATGTAATATGTTTTTATAAATATAGTTTATTTTCAAATATGCTTTTATATTTGTATTATATCCATATATATACAAACCATGTATAAATTTTAAAAGAAAGAATATATACTTATTATGTTTATCTATATATATACTAACCATGCTTATTTCATAAATTTCAAAAGATAAAAATATATTTAAGCTTTTTATAAATCCTTGTCTTTTATTTTATATTTTTAATTTTTTAGATAATACATTTCTTTTTTATGAATTAATATTTTTATATTTATATTCATACATATATAACTTTTTTAAAAGAGAATGATTTTTAAAATCTTAATTACACACTGACAATTAATTACATACACATATATATAAATTATAAAGTTTTAAATCCAATTTATTTTATAAGATATTTACTTTTGAGTTTCCAATTCAAATTTCTATTTACAATCTATTTAGACAACACATATCTTATTTATTTTGGAAAAATTCAAATTAATTTCACCAATTTGTCCACAAATTGATATTAATTACCAAAGTTATTTAGGCCTAAATACTGGGAATGTTATATATTACCCCCTTAAGGAAATTTCGACCCAAAAATTTGCTAGACAGGGAGACAACAAAGAACATACGAAAGATAGAGAAATTGACTATTACATCAATTCGAAATATCTTTTCTATATTTGGTTTACCAAATCAGAATATCAAAAATAGATACGAGAATGAAACTTATTTAATTCTTCTCGAAATACCCGGGTCATCAGGCCTATAAAATATGAAGGGCGTTGGTTAATTCGAAAGGGCAACTAGCCATTCGTAGAATATATTTGGACCCTAAAGAATAGACAAATGGATATAATCCAATTCAGTTTTATATTTCGTTAACCAATTTATTCCAATTAAAATTTCAAATTTATTAAAGTTAAAACGAAAAAAGTTGATAAGAAACTGATTACTAGAAATAGGGAATTGTAAACAAAGATCCGTAGGGCCACCACCACACCGAAGCTTCTTCTTGTAGCTGCTAGGAAGACATCAGAGAATTAGAAGGATGAATCAAAAGAGAGTGATAAAAAGTTATTCCCGTTGTTGCAGGGTATCGATCATTTATAGTGATACTCCTCTATCCCCTATCTCGTCCTCTTCTTGCACTCATACTTACTATCAGTAGATAGTAAGAGAATTTACTGAGACATACGGACTGATATCTTAGGGATATTCTCATTCTAGGGCATTTATAACCCTATCTCTAATGAGCTACCAAATGTGTTATACTCCTTAGCTAAATTTTTTACTCAACCTTCAGCTTTAATACCAAATGTAATGACCCTGAATCGTCCTTCGAAAATTGGCACAAAATACATCACCCATATTCGAATGCCACAGATTCAAACGTTGAATCTGGTTCGCCGGAGCTTATAACACATTAAGTACAACAACAAAGCGGAAGAAAATGAATGACTTTATTGATACACAACAGCTGATACAATATGGTTACAACAATATCATAGACAATATATAACAGTGGAAAAGATAACAACGGAAGAGATAACTCCAACATGATCTTCAAAAGGGAGTGAATCCATAACAACATCTCTAATCCAAAGCTCCAAAGCTCCTAGGCAAACAGCTTACAAAATAAAAGCTCGAACCACCATCATTTTTGACTTAAGCAAGGTCAGTCCGTGAATGCAATTTCCGAAATCCAAATAATTCTAAACAGAAAGCTAAAGGCTATCCAATCTACATCTACCAACTGACTATCTAAAAATTTGATTCTGGGCTGCCTGTGTTGAAAATTATGGGCATCCAAAGTTTAGAAAGGGAACAATAAACTCCAGGCCAGTCATGTGACTGGTGTGAGCAAAAAAAACAGTTTATTTGAACAAAAACAAAAAAAAGAATTTAAAAAGAAATCCGCAATGTTTTTTTTTTGGAAAACAAAATTACCATAAGGCCTCCCGCCACACACACAATGCAATCGCACAATTGGAGGAGATTTCTCCTTATGATATTCAAACATGCTTGATACGCGAAAACCTTTTGATATTATTATTAGTGCATAGTGCAGAAAACATTTCGAAAGTATAATATTAATCTTAGCCAGCATACATATTTCGTAGTATGCCTACTATAGCTACCACTTAAATGGCAGGTCACCGCCATAAGTAAATGGAAGGTTATATAAATAAAACCGCATAGGCTCGTATTTTTTCTTTGGATTTCCAACAAATGGTCATGCTAAGGAACTTCCTACATCGAATGGGACGCCTCCGAGAACCTAACCGGATCTCTGCCAACACAAGGCCGGGTTACCTCTGTAATTAGGTAACTACTAAACGAGTAATGCCACCCCCCGGTAGTTACCGACCTTTATCCCAGGATTCACCAAAAAATAGCAACAACCACATAGGTTAAATATCTGGGCTCCATGCCATGATTGCACCTTTTATCCAGAAGGAAATGGACATACCCTAAAGGGCACGACCCTCATAACCTTGCTGCAACATTCCTGTTTCGACCATTTCTGGGATGTGAGGTTCGACGAGATCTCGTCCATAAAGCTATGCTTTTCACCAAAGCCGTGCTTTGATCAACAAATTATCAGCAGCACTTCATATGCCACATTACCAAATTGGGAATGTATCACTAGTAACCATCATCTACATAACCTCTGAGCTCGTATGTCTTAGAGAAGGGTGTTAAGCTAAGGGAATAAAATCTCTGCCACTAAACAGAAATGTATTTGACAGAAACCAGCTTTACATCTCAAAATGTAATGTCGGACACACATCCATACAAGTCTGTTCTGGGTTTGAACGGAACCGAAGGCACTTCAAAGAAGCCCTTGCAATCCGGGTATTCATAATCCCGATCGGACTCCCCATCACATATGGAGATCTCTATATCGGCGCGACTCAGCGCGGAGACATTCAACGGGTAATCCTTTCGTTCTCGAAAATACCCGGTCTTCGCCACCGGTCTTCAAATGCTATCCATTTACGCCGTATGATTATTCGAAATGGGTTATATAACACAAAGTCCTCTCCCTGCTAAACAAAATAATGAGCATTAATTTTAGAACCATATGGATATATTGGGATATTAGTTAAGTCGCAACTCATTACCCAAAACCTTTTTGTCAAATGGTTTAAACGAAATTTCCACAAAAGATTCACCCTTTAATCTTTTAAACAAAAGATTCATCTTTTAAACGAAATATGCACCCTTGAAGATCCTCTTCAATTTGAAAACAAAGTTCACCAATCTTTCACAAAGATTCATTCATAGTTTTCAAAACAATTCCATTTCAAATTTGAAACTTTTCACAAAAACTAGAAACCTTTCTTTATTTGAAAGCCATTATCATTTAAAAACAAAAAGTTTTTGTTTCGAAAAAATCCGATCAAATATGCATAAGTAATAGCCTTTAAAATATAAACTTGGATTAAATTCAAATTCCGAAAATAATACTTTTAAAATACCTAAAAATGGTTTAAAATCAACATATATATATACACATACATTATATAACTTGTATAATCTTTTTAAACCATAGTTTCCAAACATATATTCATAGAACTCAACTTCAAATCTTGAATTCAAATTCAAATCAAATTATTTTAATTTCAAAACTTTAATAAGTTATTCAAAATAATTTTTATCTTTAAAACTCCATTTCAAAAGCTTTCATATTTAACCCAATTCCATTTCCAAACCATTTTAGATTCAAAATTCAATTCTAAAAACCATTTTGAATAAAATAATATTAAATTCAAATATCTGTGACTTAACCGATTCCCTCGTGAAATTCATATTTGTGTATGTGGTGTAGTCCAGGGATTTTACACACAACAATACAATATCATTAATCGTCACAATCCAAACACAAAAATATTAATAGCGGTATAATCCTATAACGCTTATCTTCATTCACATATTCATAGATAAATAATATAAATTCATCACGGATAAAATAATTACATTCATCACAGTTCAAATCAAAACAATTCATATCATAGAGCATCACATATCAGAGGTATCAAACAATTCAACATTCAGTAGAATTCAAACATTCATAAGTAAGATCAATTAACATATGCTTATAACTAATTTAAACCAGATTAATTACTTGTGAATAAATTACAAATCACGGTTAATTAATATTAATTAATTACAACCCTTTTTAATTAATTAACAATTAATCATTTATTAATTGACCCTTAATAATAAATTAACCTTTAATTATTAATTCATCAACCTCAATTAATAAATCAATCAACCTTTAATGATTAAATCATTAACTTTTAATTATTTAATTATCCTTTAATTAATCATCCTCAATTAATTTTATTAATTAATTAACCCTTAATTAATAAAACATCCCTTAATCATTTTCATTAATTAAACTTTAATTGATTAATTACCCTCAAATTAATTACCATAATTAATTAATCATATTAATTAATTATCCTTTAATTAATTATTATTTAATCACTTGACTTATCAACCTTTAATCATTAATTAATTTCTTTTAATTACTTTCATTAAGTAATTAATTATCCTTTTATCATCAATTAAGAAATTAATTAATTATTCTTTAACTCCTATCATTAAGTAATTATTCTTTGAGTAATTAATTAATTTCTAATTACTTAAACTTTAATTAATTAAAAGATAAATCGTTTATTTTAATTAATCACTTAATTATCATTAAAAACCTTAAATTAATAAACCTTGGTAATAAATCATTATTAACAAATCAATTAACTTTAGCTTTTAAGTTAACGATTTAAAAACATTTGATTAACCTCTTAATTTCATACTAAGTTTATTTTAAATAAACTTTAAAATAAAGATTATATATTTTAAAACATTCTAAACTTAATAATTTTAAAATGTTTATTTTCAAAATCCTTCACTAATCCAAATTTTAAACAAAATATTCATTATTTAAAATGAATGAGTTAAACATTTTTTAATTTGAATGTGTTTTAAAGTTTAAAACCGTTTTTATCAACAAACCCAAGCCATTTCATGATTTCCCCGGACATGACTTCGAAAAACGTACATCTTCGTTTTCCTCGAGTATTTTCGCGAAGTTCTTCGAGTCGAACCCGAGTAGCTTCATTTTCCTCAATTTCCCAAAAATCAATACGCATTTCCACGTGTACACATGCACAGCCGCCTGATGGACCTCCGACCATCGCCGCCATCACTGGCAAGTCGCCCACGACCTCTACCTTCGATTCGACCACCCAGATCATCAAAACTCGCCCGCAATCAAAATCAAACCATCAAGCTTCAATCTGGAATCCTCCCCGCACCATAAAATCGTCATGCGACGCCGCGACAAGCCACCAGCGACTACGAACCTCCGACCAGAGAAGCATCATTGTCCTATGCTAATTTTCTCGACGGTGCGATCTCCTACAATCAACTGTCGACGGCGCGATCGCCTGTTTTTCAGCCTCGACCAAAACTAGGGTTTAAACCCTATTTCAACCCGCCGCCACTGCCATGCTGGCTAAGAAAACCTCCACCCATTTTTCCCGAGATCTCCTTCACCGTGACCTCCTCCAGTCAAAACCCCATGGCCTCACCACCCTCCTGTCGCCAGAAATTGCCAAAAAACCAAAATCTGATCAAATACGAAATACTCACACAATATAACACTAAAAATCCTAACTTTACCTTTAAAAATCATAGATTTCGAAATCGATTCAAGTTATATACTTGAATCAGCAAATTATAGTATCTGATTTTAACATGTTTTAAAAAAATTATTGTCTTCACATTTTCCAGATAAAATTCCAATGTATTTACTTAAATTTATTTACTTAAATTTATTTTTAAGACTTATTCTGTGACTAAACAAACATTTCTTGTTTAAAAACTAAATCCTAACAGAGATCAGAAGAAGAGATATTGAATTTTGATCTAAATTTTAAAATTCTGTAACAAGAAACAGAGTTGAACATACATGCACAACCTATCTACCTATGTGTGTATATACATACAGGCAACTTTTTTCACACATAAAACATTTTACACAACAAAACTTCCAATATCCATCATGACGGATAATAGGTTCAAGTTCGAAATGGAAGTTTGCTCACTAATAATAGAATAGAGAGATAGGCTTCTAATCTTGAACCAAACTTTTGATCTATTATTTTGAAATTGATGCTTGAACCTATGATTAACTCTGTTGAATTGATCTGTACTTGAATTTGTTTGAGTTGCTTTGCGCTGGATTGAGTCGGGTTGAAGCATTGAATTTGTTTTCTCAAGTTGAAGATTATTTTGATTTTCCAGGTTCTGATAATTTTGTTTTCTGTATTGATTTTGGGTTTTTCAGGCTCTAATTTTGTTTTGATTTCTTTCTTTGTTTTGTAGTTTGGTTTGAGAAGTTTTAATCTGAGTATAGGCTGGTTTATCACTTGTTCATATCTTATAATTTTAGATTTAAAAGAAAAATCTTTTGCTTGCCACTTGTATTTTCATGTTTATTTCTTTTCTACACTTGTTTATACATGAATTTATGAAAATACAAATTTCATATGTAATTAAATTATGTTTAAACCCTTAATTTAATTTATAAATTTTGTTTTAAACCCTTATGTTATTATGAATTATGTAATACGTTTTTATAAATATAGTTTATGTTTAAATATGCTTTTATATTTGTATTATATCCATATATATATAAACCATGTATAAATTTTAAAAGAAAGAATATATACTTATTATGTTTATCTATATATATACTAACCATGCTTATTTCATAAATTTCAAAAGATAAAAATATATTAAAGTTATTTATAAATCCTTGTCTTTTATTTTATATTTTCAATTTTTTTAGATAATACATTTCTTTTTTATCAATTTATATTTTTATATTTATATTATACATATATAACTTTTTGAAAAGATAATGATTTTTGAAATCTTAATTATACACTAACAATTTATTACATGCTCGTATATATAATTTATAAAGTTTTAAATCCAACTTATTTTATATGATATTTACTTTTGAATTTCCAATTCAAATTCCTATTTACAATCTATTTAAACAACATATATCTTATTTATTTTGGAAAATTCAAATTAATTTCACCAATTTATTAACAAATTTACATTAATTACCAAATTTGTTTTGGCCTAAAAACCGTGAATGTTACAGATTCCCCCTTAAGAAAATTTCGACCTAGAAATTTGCTAGACAGGGAGACAACAAAGAATAGACGAAAGAAAGAGAAATGGGCTATTAGATCAATTCGAAATATCTACTCTATATTTGGTTTACCAAATCAGAATATCAACAATAGATACAAGAACGAACTTAATTTAAATTTTCTCATGATACTCGGGTCATCAGGCCTACGAAATATGCAGGGCATTGGTTAATTAGAAAGGGCAACTAACCATTCGTAGAATATATTTGGACCCCAAAGAATAGACAAATAGATATAATCCAATTTAGTTTTATATTTCGTTAACCAATTTATTCCAATTAAAATTTCAAATTTATTGAAGTTAAAATGAAAATGATTGATAAGAAACTGATGATTAGAAATAGGAATTTGTAAACAAAGATCCGTAGGGGGGCCACCACACCGGAGCTTCTTCTTGTACCAGATAGGAAGACATCAGAGAATCTGAAGGATGAATCAAAAGAGAGTGATAGAAAAGTTGTTCCCGTTGTTGCAGGGTATCGTTAATTTGTAGTGATGCTCCCCTGTCCCCTACCTTGTCCTCTTCTTGCATTCATACTTATTATCAAGGATAGTAAGAGAATTTACTAAGGCATACAGATGGATATCTTAGGGATATACTCATTCTAGGGCATTTATAACCCTATCTCTAATGAGCTACCTAATGTGTTATACTCCTGAGCTAAAGTTTTTACTCAACCTTCAGCTTTGATACCAAATGTAACGACCCTGAATCGACCTTTGAAACTCGGCACCAAATACATCCCTGTATTCGAATACCGTAGATTCAACCAACGAATCTGGTTCGCCGGTGCTTATAACACATTACATACAACAACACAACGGAAGAAAATGAATAACTTTATTGATACACAACGGCTGATGCAATATGGTTACAACAATATGAGAGACAATATATAACAGCGGAAAAGATAACAATGGAAGGAACGACTCCAACATGATCTTCAAAAGGGAGTGAATCCACAACTACATCTCCAATCCAAATGTAACATCCCAAAAATTTATCAATTAAAATTAATAATATATTGTAAACTCTAGGAATTTAATTTGAAATTATATTGAAAAGTCTCAAACAAATAAAATAAGTGGTAATCATATATGAATAAATTCTAATTTCTTTTGAGTTAAATTTTTTGAAATAATGAATGTTTTAAAAAAGTCATTTGAATTTAAAATTATATACATATATGTATATTGCATATATGAGTAGAATTGAATATATATTGAAATTGAATTTAAATTGTTCAAGATATGTGTGAATATATAAGTGGACACAAATGGTTATACTTCAAGTTTGAATTGGAATTTTAATTTTAATTTAAAATAAAAAAATTTAAAAAAATAAGTGGCATTTAAAATCATTAAGGTGTAATGTATATAATGTAAATATTGGTTAGAGCAATTCTTTTAACATTATGTATATATATATACACACAAATGAATAAGGGGTGTATTCATTTATAAAGTGAATATGATATAGAAAATTTAATAAAAATCTTTTGCCTTGTAAAATTACAAATGCTAAACAAACATAAAGGAGACGGAGTAAAGAAATCAACATGCATTGAGATCGCATGATTGTTTTTTACAAATGGCATTCAAATATCATTGCTTGAATAAAATAATAAGAATTAAAAATTATAGAAAACTTTTCAGCTTCCATTTTCAAATTATTTAGCCTCCAAATCTTTGAAAGTACAGTAACGAAAGATTGAGCATCACAAAACTCAATATTCAAAGGCAACAGTAAAAATCAGAAAAAGAACTGCCAACCTTTTCTTCAATTCAAAAGTAAAAAATTAAAATCTGAAGATCTTTCTAAACATCAAGCTGTAGTTCATGATTCCATCTATCAGGTAAATTTTAAAACTTTACAGTTTAACGGATTTGTAGTTTTAAAATCAAGTTTTAATAAACCAATTCAAAACTGCAGGTTATTTTAAAACAAGTGCTTCAGTTTTTGGCTAAGGAAACAGTGCAGGATTTCTGAAATAAATTTAAGGCAAGAAAAATTCTTTTTTAAAATTTTTTATTGGAAGTTGTTAATCAGTAATAAAGCAAAGATTTAAACAATTATATTAATCAGTTGCAGGAGGAAATCAAGCTCAAAGATAAAATCTATTTCTAGTCTTCAAGTTGTAGGAAAAAAAGCTTTCTCTATTATATAAAAGAATTCAACTGTAAGTAAATTTAAAATTTCTGTTATTGATGAATTAAGTAAATAAATACAACAAAGAGTAATCAAAGATCTGTACTTGCAAGTTGCAGATCTAAACTTCAAAATTTAAAGTAGGAAAAGGAAACAAAATCAGGCTTCGTCCTTCTTTTGAAAACTGTCAGAAACTTTCTGTCTTCAGGAAAAAGGTGAGTAAACCTCTGTTTTATTCAATTATTTGTTGTATGTGTGCCTGAATGGATGTTGAAAAGCCCTTGCATGTGAATGAATTGATGTGCTTGTGTTTCTTTTGCCTGGAAATGTTATTTTCTTTCTTGTTCTTCTGTTCCTGTAAGTCTCTGGTTTAAAAAATGAAACCATGCTAGATTCAACATCTTTCCCTCTATTCTCCTCTGAAATTAAATTCTAAACAAATTAGAATGTATTTTAAACTTGCACTATGTTTTCAGTAATAAATCAAAGCAAAGTTTTGTAGTTTTCTTTTTCCTGGAAACTATGAAAACACAGTCACATTTAAGTCTTTGGTCTACAGAGCAAACCATGCAAAATTCAAGATCTCTCTCTATCCTTCTCTGAAATTAAAGTATAAACAAATTAAAGTGATGTTTGGGCATGCATTATGTTTAGTAACTGATCAAAGCAAAGCAACATGTTTTATTCTTTTCTGGAAAATGCAAAACACAGTCACAATCCAAATAAGCAAGAAATTCGAACCTCGTGGATTTTTATTTCAGTAATGTTATTTGAATCCCCTTTAAAAATAACGAATTTCGAAACCAAAATTCAAATTTTTCATTAAATTTTCACTGAGATATTTGGGTTGATCACAAAGCTGAACTTTTGCCAAATTCTGGTGATCCAAACGTTGGTGCACCTCGAGTTCGTCATCATAGCTAGATTGAATGTTCGAGATCACTAGAAATATACAAGTGGAATAATTTTGAAACAGCAAAATCCAATTTTAACAAAATTTTGAAAAACATAAGTTAAATAATTTTCTGAATACGTTCTTTATTAAATAAAGGTGGTTGTTAATGGAGGATGAAGTAAATGATATTGAAATGTCTTTTGAAATTAATGGAATTCAAAGATATTTCAAATTTATATTTTTAAATAAAAATTATTTTACATTTAACTTAATAAAATTTTTGAAGTAAATCAAATATTCAAGTGTTAACTTAAAACTAAATTTATTTATAATGATGAAATAGTAATTAACAATTAATGCTTTGTAATGATTTTATAATTAATAATTAATTAAATAAATAATAGTCAATTAATAAAAGTAACTAAACTTAATTAGTTAACAAATTAAGAATTAATAAATTAAGATAATTAATTGAAGAATAATTAATTAGTAAAGTTAATTAAGATTTGATTAATTCATAGTTAAGTAAAATTAATCATTGATTCAAAATAATTAATAAAAATAAGTATGCGGTTAATTCACTTAAATCATTTAATCTTAATTGAAGATGATTGACTATCATCAATTGTTGTGCACTGGATTGACATTTCTGTTGTGATACTGTGATTGCTTTGTGCTGAACTGTGATTCATGATTTATTTCTATATGTATGTGAAAACCCCTTAGCCAGTAAAACGGCATTTAAACTTCGATGCGACAGGGAGCCCGATTCCAGTTAGTTATCTGAAACCCACATCGAACCCTGAATGTGAATCCTTGTAATTGATACACCCACGTGTTTTAAAATTAAGCGTGCACTATTCGGATTAGCCGGGTGTTATCCCATTTTTTGGTCAAAACTAGGATATCCTTGTTGTGTGCGTTTCCACCACGACCAGGAGCAAAAAGAAGCATTCAGCATCTCATTCGGCATTCCCATCTCCCTGAGTTCATCCGGTAATGTCTCATTCGGCATTCTCTAGTAGGAAGGAACACTCGGCACTCACACATGAAGCTTCATTCGGCAGTACGAGTACATGTCCATTCGGCATGGCCAGCCCTTTCTCATTCGGCGATGCAAGCATGTGTCCATTCGGCGTAACCAGCCTCTGCAAGCATGTGTCCATTCGGCGTAACCAGCCACCTTCCCTTCAAGCTCACCACCGAACCAGCCCTTCCACCACTCCTAGCCGAACCGACTCCCAAGCCACAGCCGGACCACCATATGCCGAACCAACATCACTCCCTACTAATACCGGACCACCCCTTCCCACCGGACCGGCCTCTACTACCGAATGGAGCTCCGCCGAACCAGATGACTGCCAGTCCAGATTGCTTCAGCCCGGGCCCACCAGCAGCTATATGCATCCAAGACCCCTGCCCCCTACCTCACTCTATAAATAGAGGGGCAGGGGTACAACAATGGCAGACAAGTTTGAGAGCTCAAACCTGGAAGGAACTTTCAAACAACTTTCATATACTTGTACTACAAGCTTTGTACTTGTAATCGGATTGGAGAAGGAGAATAACATATAAAGTGGACGTAGGCACGCTTTGGCCGAACCACTATAAATCTGTGTGTCTTTTACAGTTTAGTCCCTGCTTTTTACGTATTTGCATAAACCACCTAAATCACTACGAACAACATAAAACCAACTAAATCATACAACTCGGAGCTGTTTGCCCATCTTTTGTGCAAACATATTTGAGTTATTTGCTGAGATCTGTAATTTGTGCTTGAATATCGCTGACTTATATTCATACACTGGTGCTTTCACGACTTTGGGTGTTTGCGGCCATTTTTTACGCAAACATTTTGGTGCTTTCACTGAGAGGGACCAGCTCCCACTACATCGGATAGAAGCTTGGATTTGAAAGACAATGACTAGGCAAAACAGTAGAAGGCTAAGGGCTGAGAGAAGCCAACAAGGAGGAAGTCAACAAGCATCCTCCGGAGGTGAGGAAGGACCGGCTTCGATCTACATAACCCGGGATGAAATGGAAGCCATAACAAATTCACTGCAAGAGAGGTTGCTGAAAAGTCAACAGGAAATGATGCAAACTTTCTTGGAGCAAATGAGAGCTGCAGGGATGCAGAATTTAGGAACAGCTACAACGGCTATGGATGCAGGACAAGAAGCTAGGGTTATGGAACCCAACGAAGGACAAGATACGGAGCCAGGTAGCAATCAACAAGGGCTTGGGGGCAGGCCCACGGGATTCAACACAGGAGAACCTTTGGAAGGAGTTCAACAGGCTAGAACCAACGTTGCTGCTAACGAGCCACACGAAGAGTATGTACCGGAGTTCCCTCGGGGGCAACCCTCAACAGACAATGGCGGATTAGTAGATATAATCAGGAAGACTGTGCGAGGTGGTTTGACCAACGGAGACTTGGAAGGAGTAAACAGGAGTCCGTTCACTCGGGAAATAAGGATGGCTCAGAATCCACCAAAGTTCAAACTACCTAGCGTGGAGGTATACAATGGCAAGGAAGACCCCACGGATCACTTGATGAGATACACCAGACACATGGAAGTGCTGGGGGCATCGGAGGAGGTGATGGCCCGATGCTTTCCTTTATACTTGACGGACTTAGCTGCGATGTGGTTCAGACAGCTGGAGGAAGGATCTATCAGGACTTGGAGGGAATTGGTGGAAAGGTTTCTGGGGCAATTTCGGGTTCATGTCAAGAGACCGAAGAACGTGATGACGTTGACATCGGTAAGGCAAAGGATGGATGAATCGCTTAGAGCTTTTCTAACTCGATTCAGTGCCGCAGTTGCTTCGGTGGATCGGCCCGATCCATCGATGGTTTTAATGGCAGCAGTATCAGGAGTCAGGGAGAACTCGGATTTCAAGGTATCTCTGATACGAGATCCCCCACGGAATCTCGACGAATTCTTTCATGAGGCAGAAAGGTTCCTTCGACAAGAAGATGCGAGTTCGGATTTAAAGTTGAAAAAGGTAAATGCAGTTGAAGGGGGAGGACCATCCAGCAATGGTTCGGATAAAAACAAAGGAAAAAGGAAGTTGGACGATGATTCTGGAAATGCTAGGAAGCAATGGAAGGATCCAAAGTTTTCCACATACACAGGATTGAACGAAACACTGGAACGGATATACCTGGATACTCGAAATCGCCTTCATTATCGGAGGCCGGCTAGGAGAGAACCAACAGAACGGGAAAGGACATCAGGAAGGCACTGCCTCTTCCATGATTTGGATGGACACGACACCAACAGCTGCAGGCACTTAAAGGACATAATTGAGGAACATGTAAGGAATGGACAACTGCCGCAATATGTTGGACCTCGGAATGCAACGGCGAGGCAGGAGCAGCTGCCGCCTACCTCAAGCTACGATGGTGGGAGGCCCAGGAATGATGGTCGGTTGATCGTCCCTTGACCAGGTTAACATAAAATAAGTAGCAAACTGTTGGCAAGCAACCAAGTCATTTACACATGTACGGGGACGGAGATAGCCCCTAGGCATGCTCTGAATGATAATGGGCTGCGATGCTATGGTTTGTGAAATTTATCTTTTGCTTTTGGATTGGACACTGCTTTTTTCTTTTTGGTTTTCGGTTTTGGAGCTTGGATTGAGCTCCTGGTTTTCCTTGCTTTTTGATTTGGATTTTCCTTTGGACAATTGTTTTCGGTTTTGGATGCTGGTTTGGATTTCTGGTTTTCTGGTTTTGGATTTGGATTCTGGATTTGGATTCTGGATTTGGATTTTGGATTTGGATTTTGGATTGGATTTTTATCTGATTTTTGATAAACGGTCGTCGGGTATGGATTATGCCTGGCAAGGGGTGAGTCGCTTTGCCCGAACGTGGTAAATTGACTCATTCAGGTCGTCGAGTATGGACTATGCTCGGCAAGGGTCCGGAGTGATCAGGATTCGGCCTAGGACTTAGGCCCTATGTTATCAATCGTTATTTTCAGCTCGTCGAGTATGGACTATGCTCGGCAAGGGTCCGGAGAGACCAGGATTCGGCTTAGGACTTAAGCCATGGCATTGTACAGCGCCCAGGGACACTGGGCCAAGGTCGTCAAGTGTGGATTACGCTTGGCAAGAACCCGGAGAGGTTAGCTCAACGCCCAGGGACACTGGGCCACGGTCGTCAAGTGTGGATTACGCTCGACAAGAACACGAGGAGGCTAGCTTAATGTCCAGGGACACTGGACCAAGATCGTCAGGTGTGGATTGCGCTTGGCAAGAGCCCGGAGAGGTTATGAATTTGGATATCGACTATGAATTTGGATATCGACCCAGAGAGGTCCTGGATTCGGTTGTTGGCTATTGGATAAGGATGGTTTGGGACTCGGTTGTCGAGTTCGGATGGACATGGAATTGGCTCAAGCTTTGCTTATTGGATTCGGAACTATTCAAAACACGCCTTGTTATCACAAGGCATGTTTTGGGGGGCAAAGTGTTATCCCATTTTTTGGTCAAAACTAGGATATCCTTGTTGTGTGCGTTTCCACCACGACCAGGAGCAAAAAGAAGCATTCAGCATCTCATTCGGCATTCCCATCTCCCTGAGTTCATCCGGTAATGTCTCATTCGGCATTCTCTAGTAGGAAGGAACACTCGGCACTCACACATGAAGCTTCATTCGGCAGTACGAGTACATGTCCATTCGGCATGGCCAGCCCTTTCTCATTCGGCGATGCAAGCATGTGTCCATTCGGCGTAACCAGCCTCTGCAAGCATGTGTCCATTCGGCGTAACCAGCCACCTTCCCTTCAAGCTCACCACCGAACCAGCCCTTCCACCACTCCTAGCCGAACCGACTCCCAAGCCACAGCCGGACCACCATATGCCGAACCAACATCACTCCCTACTAATACCGGACCACCCCTTCCCACCGGACCGGCCTCTACTACCGAATGGAGCTCCGCCGAACCAGATGACTGCCAGTCCAGATTGCTTCAGCCCGGGCCCACCAGCAGCTATATGCATCCAAGACCCCTGCCCCCTACCTCACTCTATAAATAGAGGGGCAGGGGTACAACAATGGCAGACAAGTTTGAGAGCTCAAACCTGGAAGGAACTTTCAAACAACTTTCATATACTTGTACTACAAGCTTTGTACTTGTAATCGGATTGGAGAAGGAGAATAACATATAAAGTGGACGTAGGCACGCTTTGGCCGAACCACTATAAATCTGTGTGTCTTTTACAGTTTAGTCCCTGCTTTTTACGTATTTGCATAAACCACCTAAATCACTACGAACAACATAAAACCAACTAAATCATACAACTCGGAGCTGTTTGCCCATCTTTTGTGCAAACATATTTGAGTTATTTGCTGAGATCTGTAATTTGTGCTTGAATATCGCTGACTTATATTCATACACTGGTGCTTTCACGACTTTGGGTGTTTGCGGCCATTTTTTACGCAAACACCGGGAGAGGACCTTTGTGTCATATAACCCATTCTGAATAGTGATGCGACGAAATGAATAGCATTTGAAGACGGTGATGAAGACCGGGTGTCTTCGAGAATGATAGGATAACCTATCGATTGTCTCTGCACTGAGTTGCTCCGGTATAGAGATCTCCACATATGATGGGGAGTCCGATCGGAATTGGGGATACCCGGATTGGTAAGGGCTTCTTCCTTTATTGGACGAAGTGCCTTAGGTTCTGTTCGAAACCGGAACAGATTTTTATGGTTGTGTGTCTCACACTACACTTTGAGATATAAAGCCAATTTCTTTCAAATACATATCTGTTGGCGGCGGAGAATTTAATCTCTTAGCTTAACACCCTTCTCTGAGACGTATGAGCTCAGAGGTTATGTAGTTGAAGGTTATCAGCGTTATGCTCCTAATTTGGTAGTATGGCATACTAAGTGCTACTGTGTGTTGATGATCATTTGTCATCATTTGTGATCAAAGCATGGCTTTCGTGTAAAGCGTAGCTTTGCGGACGCGGCCTCATCGGACCTCACACTCCGGAAATGGTCGAAACAGGAAAGATGCGGCACGGTTATGAGGGTTACACCCTTTAGGGTATGTCATTTCTTTCTGGAAAAAGGTGGTATCATGATATGGAGCCCAGATACTTTACCTATGTGGTTGCTGCAATCTCATTTACTGTGTGGTTGTTGCTTTGTAGAGGGCTTTCGAATAAAGGTCGCAAACGACTGGTGAATGGCATAGTCGAGTAGTAGTTACATAGTTACAGAGGTAACCCAGCCTTGTGTTGGCAGAGAACTGGTTAAGTTCTCGGGACGTCCCTCCAGAGGCGTACCCATGTGGCAGTAGGAAGTTCCTTCGCCTGACCATTTGTTGGAAATCCAAAGAAACAATATGAGCCCTTTATGGTTTTAGTGTATAACCTGCCATGCAGCGTGGCGGTAACCTGCCACAAAACATGGAAGCTATAGTAGGCATACGATGAAATGTGGTATGCTGGCTAAGATTAATATTATACTTTTGAAATGGCTTTCTACACTATGCACTAGTAATAATATCAAAGAATTTTTCCCGTACCAAGCATATTTGACTATCATAAGAAGAAATCTCCTCCAATTCTACGATTGATTGTGTGTGTGGTGGGAGGTCTTATGGTAGTTTCATTTTCAAAAAAGCATACCGGATTTTCTTTTATAGATCTTTTTTTATTTAAAAGTAACTGTTTTTGTTTACTCGTACCAATCTCATGACCGACCTGGAGTTTATTATTTCCTTTCTAAACTCTGGGTGCCCATCATTTCCACACGAGCAGCCTAGTAACAGGTTTCCCCGTTTTGGTGTTAGCTGTATTTGAGAGTCTTTTTAGTTTGGAGGCTATCGGTTTTTGGAGGCTTTTACCTTGGAGATATTTTGGAAGCTTTTGGATCTCAAGGTGCTTAGTTTTTGGAAGTTCACTATCACTATGTTTCCTTGAATACTTTTTGGCATATGATCACTAGTTGTTCTATTATAATTTTCCATTTGAAGTTGTGATATATGTATTATGATACTCTGATGCTGTAATGAATATTATGATGATGTTGTATCTGTGATGTAATGCATGATATTCATTTTGTTTCCGTTGTCTTACATTCATCTAATGTTGTTATAAGCTCCATCCGACTAGAGTTCGATGTTTGAATCTTCGGCAGTCGAATACAAGTGAGGTATTTGATGTCAATTTTCGAACATTGGATTTCGGGTCATGACATGTGGTATCAGAGCTAAAGGTTGAGTAAGAACTTTAGCTACGAAGTACAACACCTTAGATGGCTCATTAGAGATAGGGTGAAGTATACCCTAGAATGAGTATAACTGAGACCGAAACCCTAAATTTTCTTAGTCTATTTCCTTTAACTGCTGATATTCCTTAAGATATCTCGTCCGAATATCTAAATCAATTTTCTTACTAATTATAGATAGTAAGGATGAGCGGACGAAGAGGAAGAGCTGGGGGGCGAGGAAATGCCATAGCACCTAGCCAAGTTCCCACAACAGCAGAAGCAGCTTTATCTACTCAGCATCAGCCGAATCTGGCTGATTTATACAAGAGTTTCTCAAGGCTTGGTGCTAGGCCGTTCACCGGCAAAGAGTCGATTGTTGAGGCCCAGGCATGGATCAGATCATGTGAAAGAATCTTTAAAGGGCTAAAGCTGCAAGATGATCAGATGTGTCTCATAGCTTCTTGCCAACTTCAAGATGAAGCTTTAGCATGGTGGGAGACAGTCACTGTTGACGAGCCAGAAGACGAGTTCACTTGGGAGAGATTCAAAGAAGTATTTGGGAAGCGCTACATGCCATCAGCAGGGTTTCTCGAATGTACCAGGAATTCATGGACTTAAAGCAGGGGAGTTTGTCATTCGAGGAGTATCTAAACAAATTCAATAAATTGTCTCGTTTGGCCCAGAATTGGTGAACACACCTTTAAAGAAGAATGAAAGGTTCATTCGTGGGATGAATAAGAAGTTTCACGAAAGGATGATTGGCCATGTCAAAGAACCCTTTTCAGATTTTGTTGATATGGGATACAGATATGCTACACTTGACATGCAAGAATCCCCGGTGGAGAAAGGAAATTCGAGCAATCAAAATTGGAAGAAGAGGAAATTTGAAGGTAAGAAACCATGGCACGGTAAGGAGAAAAAGAAGAGCAATCAAGGAAGCACAGCAGAGAATGTCACTTGCTTTAATTGCTAGGAAAAGGGCCATTATTCTAGCAGATGTACGAAGCCTAAGAGACAAGTCAATCAATCCATTCAAGCAAAGCCCAGGAAATGTTATTATTGTCAGAGATTGGGACATGAAGTTAAAGACTGCCCAGTCATGAAGCAAGCTCAGACAGTCAAGGTGTAAACAGTCAAAGACAAACCCGCATCTTCCAAAGTAGAAAAGGGGAAAGGAGTTCTGGAAGGTAATCTCACTATTTATGATAGCATTGTTAGAGTTCTATTTGACAAGGGCGCTACACGCAGTTTTATCTCTCAGCAAGCTATTAATGAATTGAATCTTGAACCTAATTTTGTTGATGAGCCTATACGCGTAAAGAATCCAGTTAGAGGTCCCACGAATCTTTGTCTTCGATGTAGAGATGTTCCTATCTCATATTCTTGTTACCAATTCCCTATTGATCCCTTTGTCCTTGATTTTAACGAGTTTGAAGTCTTGGTCGGAATGGATGGGCTAGCAAAATATGAAGCCAAATTGGATTGCAATAATCGATTGATTTCAATCAAAACCAAAATTGCAGATTTCATCGAGATTTCTTGTGAGGACCCTAGTCCTAAAAGAGAAGGGTTGATGTATAATTTAGGTTATTCCGAACCCTGTCTGGAGTCCATACCCATTGTTAGAGATTTTCCAGATGTATTTGAAGAAGTGAAATCTCTACCCGCACACCGAGAAATAGAATTCAGAATTGACCTAGTACCCAATGCTCGTCCTGTCGTTCACGCAAGTCGCAGGATGGCACCTAGGGAAAGGGTTGAATTAGTTCCGCAAACCAATGATCTACTAGCAAAAGGGTTGATTCGGCCCAGTGTTTTTGAATGGGGTTCAGCCGTCATGTTTTTTTCCAAATCGGACGGATCTTTGAGATTGTGTGTGGATTACCGCGATCTGAATAAGCTGACTCTCAAGAGCAAATTTCCATTACCCAGAATTGATGATCTATTTGATCAATTGCACGGCGCTCGTTTCTTTTCGAAGATGGATCTAGTTCAGGGGTTCCATCAACTACAAATCGCCGAAGATTGTGTTCATTTGACCGCTTTCAAGGGTCCTAATATGTTCTACGTATGGTTAGTCATGCCTTTTGGGATAAACAATGCTCCAGCATACTTCGTAGATCTTATGACTCATGTGTTTCGAGAAGTATTGAATAAATTTGTACTCGTATTTATTGATGATATTTTGGTCTATTCCAAGACCGAAGAGGGGCATGCCCGGCACCTTAGAATCATTTTGGAGATACCAAGGAGAAATATTCTATTCACAAAATTTTCCAAATGCCATTTCTGGGTCAAAGAAGTTAAATTTCTCGGCCATATTGTTAATGAAGAAGGGATTTTTGTTGATCCTAGCAAAATTTTCGCTATAATTGATTGGAGAAAACCCACTACACCAAAAGAAGTTCGAAGCTTTTTGGGTTTAGCAGGTTATTATCGGAAGTTTGTTCAGGACTTTTTGAAGTTAGCTAGTCCGTTGACCAAGCTAATAATGAAGAATGCAAAATTCAATTGGACTCCAAAATGTGACAAAGATTTTCAGGAGTTGAAGAAGAGATTAATCACCACTCATGTTCTCGCTATTATCAACGGGAACTAGGGTTTATCTGTTTATACCGATGCTTGTAGTGAAGGGTTGGGTGTGGTATTAATGCAGAATGGGAAGGTAATTGCCTACGCGAGTAGACAATTGCGTACTCATGAAAGAAATTATCCAACCCATGATTTGGAGCTTTTGGCTGTTATCTTCGCTTTGAAAATAAGGCGACATTATCTTCTGGGTAAGAATCTTTTCAGCTTTCTTAACAATCTACGAATTTAATTTAACTTAACTTAACAAATATACTTATTGAACTTTCTTCATTCTAGGCGAAAAATTCGAATTATTCACCGACCACAAATCTTTGAAATATCTCTTCACCCAGAAAGATCTAAATCTGCGACAACAACATTGGTTGGAATTTCTAGCATCTTATGACCTAGATATCCAATATACGCCCGGAAAAGCCAATGTAGTTGTCGACACTTTAAGTGGGAGGCATGATGTTCTTGCATATCTTGTTGTTACTCCTACTCTCCTTGAAAAGATCGCCAGCAAGCAAAAAGAAGACCAGTTCCTTCGGGGAATTTGTAAAAGAATACATCATGGTGAGGATTCTAGTTTTGAAATTGATGATAATGAAGTTATAAGGTGAAAGGCAGGATTCGTGTCCCAGACATCCCTGATCTGAAACGTGAAGTTTTAGATGAATGTCACAAATCTAAATTCAGCATCCATCCAGGAGTCAATAAAATGTATCGAGATATCAAAAGAACTTTCTGGTGGAAGACGATGAAAAGGGATATATCCATATATGTGAGTCGTTGTGCTGCTTGCCAATAAATCAAAAGCGATCAAAAGAAAATGGAAGGTTTACTTCAGTCTTTAGAGGTACCCAAGTAGAAATGGGACCAAGTATCTATAACGACCCGCAATTCTATACCCTTGAGTCGACACAATTTTACATCAATCAACTCAAGTTGAACAGAAATACAAACCATTAGGGTTAAAGAAGAAGAGGTAGAAGAAGAGAATCAGAAAATAACAACAGAATATTACCATCGCAGCGGAATAAAATATAATAGATATTCAATGATTTTTACACAAAAGAAAACTATATCTGTTTATACATACATCATCAGAGTTCAACGACATCAATAACATACAACTGGATACACAGCGGAACATTAATCAAGTACGAAAGTACATATCGCCATCCAGCTCGTCTCCTGAGCTCCACAGCATCATATCCTGTATCCTATAATACTCCGTCTAACCCGAGCGTTATAGTTAAATAACATCCGAGTCAGTCTGGAATACCAGCGTGAGAAAACCACACTCAAATTGGTTATTAAAGTTTCAAAATTTCTTTTAAAATCAAAAGCATCTTGTAAAACCACGCCACAAATAAACATGTCGGGTTTTTACCTTACGATAGCTAAAACACTTTATATTAAAATCCTCTGGTATTATAATAGGGTCTATATACAAATACTTATTAAAATAGCCGAAATTGTTACATGATTAAATTCCAGCCACTAGCCATAAAGTGGGTAATACGAACAAAATTCGTAAAAGGCGCGTAGGGAGAATGGATTTCCAACTAATGACTAGGCACTGGGGTACCACCTGTCACCGTATCTGGTCTAGATCAGTATATAGAGGATCGCTCCCGACCCCCTGCAACACAAGACCGTGACTACCCCTTACTGGATAATCCCAAGTAAGATCACCCCACGGTTGTGATCAACAACCGCACCACTAAGCCGAATAAAAAGGGACATCTAGACAAGGATGACCTCACCCTGAAATAGGTGCTACCCACCTTGCCTTGCTGCATAACCCTTGATTTTCAGTCATTCCCGGTTGATGAGACTTGAGGCTAAGCGTTACCTTTTAGAACGTTTCACTTAGAATGCCCATCGTCCACCTGACGATGTTCCGAAAGCATTTCGTCCATACAAGTCTGTCGCGGGTTCGAACGGAACCGAAGGCACTACTCCTACTACGTCCATTTTAGAAATGTCCTCAGGATTAGCAGCTACTAGCCCTTGCACTACACTGCTCCATCTCCAACTCCAAACTCGTTTTTCCACGAAAGCGTATAAACCGGATCGAAATGGTTTTCGAGAAATAAATCCCGATCCCGGTCTCTTCGAACCGATCAGCGCATTAGCCAATATTGATAGTCGGTTATTTAACTATCAATTAACATTCACAAACATCCATCAAACAATAAATAATTTCTCCAAAATTATTTATTAATCTCAAAATATCTTCACAAGATATATTTCCACTTTTCAAACCTCTTTGAAAACAGTTTCAAACTATCTTCCTTTTACAGAATAAATTTCCCAAATATTTTCTATATCCACTGAAATCATCAAGCACAAAACTTTAGATTTTTAAAATAATTTAAAAACACTTTATTGTAAAATATGCTTTAACATTTAAATTTAGAAAAACTAATTTAATACTTAATTAAAAATAATACTTTAGGAATATTTAAAATAAGGTTACTTTATAAAATATAAAACTAAATTTTCTCCTTTAAACAAATTGCCAAATCATCTTTTAAATAACTATTACAGAAATAAAGTTTTGAAAATACTTAGTTTAGTACTTAAATATTCAGAAATAATAAATTTTCTAAAACTTACTTTTTAAAACAACTTAAACTTTTAACTTATACCTTTAAATTTGTTTGAAAATGTACTCGGCTACTCAGGGAAATAAGCTTTTCTTCCACGTCCTTTACAAATAAATCACTATTTATTTTTAACAAATTCTCCCATTCCTTTAATAAATTCTCATAGTGAATTTATTCTTCCCAAATATCCACTGATATATTTTACTTTACTTTTATAAACCCAGTCCAAACATTTCATAGTCACAACCTTCATTTAAAATCCCAATTCCAACACTTAAATCAATTCTCAAATGGATTCCAATTTACCTAATTTGAAATAAGTTCCTTTACTTAGTTTATTCAAAATCCATTAACCTCATATTTCATTTCTTAATTATAATTAAAATCCTTTTAACTAAAAATGTCAATTTCAGATTTCCCAAATTCCTTTTCTATTCCTTTGAATAATAAGCTTAAATCTTTAAAATAAATTCTTTTGCTTTTTAAAGTGCTCCACTTAAGTTTTTTTGAATTCATTATTTCCCTGTTATTTAAATCTTCTTTCCTAGTCGGAATTTATTTATTAACAATTAAAATCCACTTTTATTCTTTTCCAATTCATTCTTAAATTTAGTCAACTTCTCTATAATTATTATTTTTACTTATAAATTATCTTCTTTGCTTTCTTTCCAAAAATCCAATTTTATATATTTGGATAACTTAGTACCGAAATATTAAATCAACCCATAGCATCCCATATTTCTAATTACAGTATAATTCAACCCAGAATTGCAAATAATCATAACATAGGACTATTAGAATAATCTAGATAATTTTGAGGAATCCAATTGGATCCCTCCAACCCATTTCCCTACATCCACATACGTTAGCACAATATAAAATACCAATTCCACTTCGAGGTGGAATATCTAAAATTGTCATTTTTAGTTAAAAGGTAATTATAATTAAAAATGAAATATGAGGTTAATGGATTTTGAAAAAATTGAGTAAGTAAAGGAACTTATTTCAAATTAGGTAAATTGGAATCCATTTGAGAATTGATTTAAGTATTGGAATTGGGATTTTAAAACAAGGTTGTGACTGTGAAATGTTTGGACTGGGCTTATAAAAGTAAAGTAAAATATATCAGTGGATATTTGGGAAGAATTTCACTGTGTGAATTTATTAAAGGAATGGGAGAATTTGTTAAAAATAAATAGTGATTTATTTGTAAAGGACGTGGAAGAAAAGCTTATTTCCCTAAGTAGCCGAGTACTTTTTCAAACAAATTTAAAGGTATAAGTTAAAAGTTTAAGTTGTTTTAAAAAGTATGTTTTAGAAAATTTATTATTTCTGAATGTTTAAATTCTAAAGTAAGTATTCTTAAAAATTTATTTTCGTAATAATTATTTAAAAGATGATTTGTTAATTTGTTTAAAGGAGAAAAGCTATTTTTATATTTTATAAAGTAACCTTATTTTAAATATTCCTAAAGTATTATTTTTAATTAAGTATTAAAGTAGTTTTTCTAAATTTAAATGTTAAAGCATATTTTACAATAAAGTATTTTTACATTATTTTAAAAATCTAAAGTTTTATGCTTGGTTATTTCAGTGGAAATAGAAAATATTTGGGAAATTTATTCTGTAAAAGGAAGATAGCTTGAAACTGTTTTCAAAAGGGTTTGAAAAGTGGAAATATATCTTGTGAATATATTTTGAGATTAATAAATAATTTTGGAGAAATTATTTATTGTTTGATGGATGTTTGTGAATGTTAATTGATAGTTAAATAACCGACTATCAATATTGGCCATAGCATTGATCGTTTCGAAGAGACCGGGACCGGGATTTATTTCTCGAAAACCACTTCGATCCGGTTTATACGCTTTTGTGGAAAAACGAGTTCAGAGTCGGAGATGGGGCAGTGAAGTGTAAGAGCTAGTCGCTACTAATCCTAAGGATATTTCCAAAATGGATGTAGTAGGAGTAGTGCCTTCGGTTCAATTCGAACCCGGGACGGACTTGTACGGACGAATGCTTTCGGAACATCGCCAGGTGGACGATGGGCATTCTAAGTGAAACGTTCTATAAGGTAACACTTAGCCTTAAGCCTCATCAACCGGAAATGACTGAAAATCCGAGGTTATGCAGCAAGGCTAGGTGGGTAGCACCCATTTCAGGGTGAGATCATTCCTGTCTATATGTCCCTTTTTATTCGGCTTAGTGGTGCGGTTGCTGATCACAACCGTGGGGTGATCTTACTCGGGATTATCCAGTAAGGGGTAGTCCCAGTCTTGTGTTGCAGGGGGTCCGGAGTGATCCTTGGTATACTGATCTAGACCAAATACCATGACAGGTGGTACCCCAGTGCCTAGTCATTAGTTGGAAATCCATTCTCCCTGCGCGCCTTTTACGTGTTTTATTTGTATTGCCCACTTTGTGGCTAGCAGCCGGAATTTAATCATGTAACAATTTCGGCTATTTTAATAAGTATTTGTATATAGACCCTATTATAATATCAGAGGATTTTAATAAAAAGTGTTTTAGCTGTCGTAAGGTAAAAACCCGATATGTTAATTTATGGCGTGGTCTTACGAGATGCTTTTGATTTTCAAAGAAATTTTGAAACTTTAATAATCAATTTGAGTGTGGTTTTCTCACGCTGGTATTTCAGACTGACTCGGGTGTTATTTAACTATAATGCTCGGGTCAGACCAAGTATTATAGGATATAGGATATGATGTTGTGGAGCTCAGGAAACGAGCTGGATGGCGATACGTACTTCCGTGCTTGATTATTGTTCTGCTGTGTATCCGGTTGTATGTTATTGATGTCGTTGAACTCTGATGATGTATGTATAAACAGATATAGTTTTCTTTTGTGTAAAGATCATTGAATGTCTATTATATTTTATTCCATTGTGATGGTAAGATTCTGTTGTTGTTTTCTGATTTCTCTTCTTCTACCTCTTCTTCTTTAACCCTAATGGTTCGTATTTTTGTTCAACTTGAGTTGATTGATGTAGAATAGTGTCGACTCAAGGGGTACAGAACTGCGGGTCGTTACATTTGGTATCAGAGCATAGGTTGGTGATAACCTTGGCTCTGGTGGGAATTACTCATAGAATAGAGTCCGTAGTACTCTAGAATGAGCTTGAGTGTATTAATAGATATGAGCGCGCATTTGTTAGTGAATATAAAATTGTTTTTATATTGTGTTGATTTATCGGTTGAGTGTTTATAGATTATGGTCAATATGTAGGACGCCATGTTATCGATAGGGATTTCTAAACTCTAAAACAAGATAAATCGACACGGTATTGTTTTAAATAGGGTAAATGAAATAATTTTACCCAAAATTATTTTTGTATACAAAGGAAATGATTTTCCGTAAATTGTTATAGTTATATATGAATGCTTGGTTGTTAGAAAGTGATAATATTAAATTATTATCATTGTATGAGAATTGAATAAGAAATTGAAATAAAAACCAAAGATGAAGGAATAAATTAATAAATAAACGGAATTTGTAAATGTTATTTATAATTGAATAAGGAATTGAAATCATAAAAAAAAACTAGAAACAAATTCATATACAAATGAAATTTGTAAATGTAAACTATAAACGTTAATGTGATTAATAATTAAAATAAGATAAAATTCCAAAGTAATGTTAGAATATAAATTTAAAGGATTTGGAATTTGGAAATTTGGAAATTTAAATTCCTTTAAATTTGAAAATAATTCTCAAAAAGTTGGGAAAAATAATATATATTTGAGAATATTTTTGAATCGGATTTGAAATCTAGAGAGATTTGGAATTTAAAAATATTTGAAGGGTTTTAAAAGAGATAAAAGCATTGAACTCTTTTCGGTCGCTGGAAAATATTTCGATGATATCGCAACATCATCGGTGTTCATTTTCGAGCTTCCAAGAGGGGGATTGCAACCTGGATGTTTTGGATTAATGTTTGTTTGTGAAATTTGGTTTGATTTTGAAATGCAAAGAAATAGTTTGATTTAGATATATATGTTTTCAAAATTGAATTTTGAACATTTTAGTAATGTTTTAAAACTCTGGAGTTGGTTTGAAATGTTTGGATAAAACTCTAGAAACTTATTTAAAATGATTATAGAATGGTAAATAAGTTTGGAAACTTATAAAAAAAAAGTTAGCAAACGGAAGATAAATAAATTGGAGAACTTATAAAAATTTAAATTTTGAACTAAATTAGAATGTTACTAAACCAAGTTAAACAAAAAGTGAATGTGAGGAAATAAATCTAAGTAGGCTAAAGGAAATAAGTAAATGAAATAAAATTTATTGGTTAAAAATGAAATTGAATATTGGATGATGTTTGATTTAAAATTGTGTAAAATAAAGTGCAGAATTAGTTCAAATGGACTAAAAATAATTAATATTTGGAAATTAAATTTATTGGCTGAAAATGAATTCGTGAATGAATATTAATAAGTTAGTAGCTTTTAAAAATTTAAAAAGGAAATAAATAAGCCTAAATAAAAATATTGGTATTCTGGAAATGAAAAAAAAAATCCAACTCAAGCATAAATTGGATGACCTTATTTCTAATAAATTCAATAATGAATTGTTAATGTGAATTAAAATTTAAAAATGGATAAAAGAATAAACTAATTGAATAAATTAGTAAAATGGTTAGGATTTGATCAAAGGGAAACCAAATCAAAAATTTAATTGGAAGTTGGTGGAATAAAAAAAACTAAAGTTATTGGGTGGAATAATTTGAAGAAAATAAATAACTGAAGTAAATTGTGAGATGGTTATTTAATATATTGGTTGTCGAGTTTAATAAAATGGTTTGGAATCAAACTTTTTGGAAATGAAAGAAAATGCAATGAAAAGATTGTGAATAAATTAAAATGGGATGGAATCAAGTGTAGATTGAGTTGGAAACAATTTAAAATGGTTATAAAGCTTAAGTAATTATTCACATTAATATTGTCGAATTGCATAAGAAAATGGATCGTACGATGTAAACGGGATTAGATCAAACTATATGAGTTATTAGAAGTGAAATAGGATGATTTTACAATCAATTGGAATGAATATGAGTTTGTTTTGCTTAGAAGGAATTAAATATAAGCGAGTAAGTTGTAAATCACTTAAACTGAATGGATGGTTTGAGAATTGGTTGTAAGCAATTGTAACAAGTGTCGGAACCTTATATGTGCTTATGGAAATTATATAACGTGCATTATATGTGAAATTTATATGTTAGCTATTGAAAGTAAGTGAAATGTTAATAAATTGCATATATTTAGTACTTATATGTTTGAATTGAGTAAGTAGGTGCCGAGACCGTTTGGCTGGATTTGATCGCGCAAAATGCTAAATAATAAGCCGCTTGCTTAAAAATGCTAAATAAAGGTACGCCTACATAATAAAAATAGGAAATATGAACTGTTTTTGTCTTTCCGACCGGGTGGGTCGATGTATATATATTTATATCTCTTGTCAAATTGCAAAAGATCCTCCGTACAAAAGAGACTCTGCCAAAAAATTTCGAAAATTTTGGGAATTAGAAATTTTTTTGAAAATTTTAGGATAATTTTTGTTAGCGACAAAACGATTTTAGATTGGAAATTGAAATAAATTAGGGAATGAAGATAATTTAAAATAATGATATGAATTAGTATAAATGGAAGATAAAATTCAATATCCAGAGTTGAAAATAAATTGAATTCATATGGAAATGGGAGAACCAATTTGAATAAAAGTAGATATAAGCTAAGTAGTGAAGTGAAAATAAATATAAGAAGTGTATAAAATACTTATATTGAACTTAAGAAGAAATTGTGAAATTCTTAAGTAATATGGGTGTCGGGAAAATACATTGAATAAGCATTTGAGTGAAGATTTAATAAAAATATATGTACAGCATACGGCTTGAATGGATAGATATTGAAATTTAGTAAAGAAGTCAATAAAATGATTTTAAAAAGCTATGATTGGATATTATTGCTAAGTAGGATATGCAGGTATTATAAAGGAAAAGGAAAATTGGTTTTGATTTCAGAAGATAAATTTGAATTGCTCGACAAAAAGGTATGCGTTTAAATTTCTGTATGAAATTTGATTGGGTTTTTTATTTAGCCGCTTGGCTTTTTGTTTTCTATTGGAATTTGAGAGCCCGTAGAGGCACTTTGTAGTTGTACCGAGCTATCCGTGCAATGGAGACGCTGGCGAAATTTTTTGAAAATTTAGAGATTTAGAAAATTTTTGAGAAAATTTTGATAGTTCAAATTTAGTTTTAAATTGAAATTTGAACGATTAAGAAAATAGTATTGTTTGAAAGCTATGGGAGAGTTTGGGAAGTTAGTAAGAATGATAATGGGTCTTCTATAAAAAGGTAGTTGGTAGGATGTTGAATTGTTGGTTTTAGGAAAAGTAAACGGGTATTGGACCATTCTTCCTAACTAGTAATTTCGGGGACGAAATTCTTTTAAGGGGGAGGAATGTGACGATCCGGAATTTTTGACCATTTGAAATTGGAATATTTAATTGATTTTAAATATTTGAAAGGTTAATTTTAACTTGAATTCAAATATCACTATTTATTTGATAATTAAATTATGAATTAAATAATTTGAAGTTGGATAAAATGTTGAATCTGGAGTTTCGTGCGTGTTAAAAATATTTTAAAGGCTTGCAAAATTTATATTGATAGTGCTGAGGATAATAAAAGTTTTAAAATTGAATTTAACAGTGATTTGTTCAATTTTGAAATTTTATCGTTTAAATTGAATTTAAAAATAACTTTCCGAGGCATAGTCTCGTAATTCAACGAAACTAGTTCCATTGGACCCGTAATATCGTATTATTATCGGATTTCAAATTTTGTAGTGATTGGAGTAGTTGTCTGAGCATACGATGTATAAACGCGTTGAAATTTTATATCGAAAATTCAATATAATAACCGGTTCAAAAAGCTACCTTATTCATACGATCGAAATATGACTCGAAACCTTTTCCTTTGCGCTCAAAATAGGGGTATAACATTATAAATGCCTAGCGGCACGCTTTGATAGGATGTCAAGATTTTAAGATACGAATTCAAGTCGATTTAAATTTAAATTTTAAATATAATCTACACTTGGTCTGACAAATCAATGAACTTCACATCAGCCGTTATTCTCAAATCACTATAGCTAGCCAATTTCTACACGCAACAGATCTTGTCTTCCTTTTTCTTTATATTCATACGCAATCAAACATATCAATTCAAAATTAAAGAAATATAATAATTTGCAAATTTTATATACGATTCTTATGCCTGCAACGATATCGCCGGCCCTTCCCCGAATTTCCTTTTTCTTCCCAGTTGAAAAAAAAAATCCATAGCCGATGTCAGAGCGATAAAAAAAAGGGACAATCAATTCAATTTAAATTCAAATAGAGTAGAGAGTAACGCCGCCTCGTTCCAGTTTCAACATCGCGAGGCGATGGCTTGAGTCGAGTTACGAGAGCGGCCTTCCTTTTTCGAATCGATTTCGTATCTAAGGGGACTGTGGTTTCGCACGGCATCTTCAATTCATTCGATCTGGAGGAGTGTGCAGCTTCATACTCGCGCACGAGGGTTTAAAGGTCGTAGATGAGTTCATGGAAGAGTTTGGCACCTCTGATCGAAATCTGAAAAGGGCATTACTTGTTTGGTTGTTGTGACCTGCTGGTGGTCAGGGGCAAGAGGGATGGGTCGCATTTTCCTTCGGGTCACCGTGGTTGCGCGCGCGATTCCGAGATGCTCGGCATCTTTGAGGAACTATGGTGGCCGAACTCGGCATGAGATTGGTGAAGTGCTATCGCCTGGGGAAGTCGAGAACTCAGAGGTGTAGGATTTTTAATTTTAATTTAAATTTAATAATATATATGTATATATGTATATATATACATTGAAGGGAAAATTTATTACTGAAGTGAAAAAAAAATAGGTAACTCAGCATTTGATATTTACAGGATTTTAAATAGAGGAAATAATATATGTATATAAAATTTGGTTTCGAAATATCTATGGATTTTTGGTATTATGCGGTTCAAAAGGAAATGAATTTACATGTGCACGTTTATAATGTACTAGGTTATTTTAAAATAGTGTATTTTTGGAAATTAATTTACTTAATTAACTTATTAAATTAATTGGTTGCTAAAATAATCTTTAAAAAGGGAATTAGTTTAAAATTAAATTAAATTGTTTAAAATGAAACCACTAGTTAATTAAATTATAAAATGGAAATTTATTGCTCAATTGACTCGAATGTTAATAAAACGTCTAATGTTTTTACAATGTCTAAAATCGTGGAATCAAATCGAGAATGAAGTGGATAGCAAATTTAAAGGAAAATGTGAGTTAACCTCACTCATCTGGCTTGTTCTTTAAATTTAAACAGTTAAATTTAAAATATTTGGTTGATTGGTTGAATTTATCGGATGTGGTATATTATAAAGTATATATACTATATATTGGAGCAATTGGTTTCCTGCGTTATATAGCGGATGAGACCCTATGCGCCGCATAATAACGGATGATATTATATTAATCCCATATACCGCGATATTCCACCTCGAAGTGGAATTGGTATTTTATATTGTGCTAACGTATGTGGATGCAGGGAAATGGGTTGGAGAGATTCAATTGGATTCCTCAAAATTATCTAGATTATTCTAATAATCCCATGTTATGATTATTTGCTATTCTGGGTTGAATTATATTGATAATTAGAAATGTTGGATGCTATGGATTGATTTAATATTTCGGTACTAAGTTATCAAAATATATAGAATCGGATTTTTGGAAAGAAAGTAAACAAGAGAATTTATAAGCAAAAAAAATAATTATAGAGAAGTTGACTAAATTTAAGAATGAATTGGAAAAGAATAAAAGTGGATTTTAAATGTTAACAAATAAATTCCGAGTAGGGAAAGAATATTTAAATAAACAGGGAAATAATGAATTTAAAAAAACTTAAGTGGGGCATTTTAAAAAGCAAAAGAATTTATTTTAAAGATTTAAGCTTTAAATTTATTCACAGGAATAGAAAAGGAATTTGGAAAATCTGAAATTGACATATTTAGTTAAAAGGATTTTAATTATAATTAAAAATGAAATATGAGGTTAATGGATTTTGAATAATTTGAGTAAGTAAAGGAACTTATTTCAAATTAGGTAAATTGGAATCCATTTGAGAATTGATTTAAGTGTTGGAATTGGGATTTTAAAAGAAGGTTGTGACTATGAAATGTTTGGAATGGGTTTATAAAAGTAAAGTAAAATATATCAGTGGATATTTGGGAAGAATAAATTCACTGTGAGAATTTATTAAAGGAATGGGATAATTTGTTAAAAATAAATAGTGATTTATTTGTAAAGGACGTGGAAGAAAAGCTTATTTCCCCGAGTAGCCGAGTACATTTTCAAACAAATTTAAAGGTATAAGTTAAAAGTTTAAGTTGTTTTAAAAAGTATGTTTTAGAAAATTTATTATTTATGAATGTTTAAATACTAAACTAAGTATTTTCAAAACTTTATTTTTGTAATAGTTATTTAAAAGATGATTTGGCAACTTGTTTAAACGAGAAAATCTAGTTTTGTATTTTATAAAGTAACCTTATTTTAAATATTCCTAAAGTATTATTTTTAATTAATTATTAAAGTAGTTTTTCTAAATTTAAATGTTAAAGCATATTTTACAATAAAAGTGTTTTTAAATTATTTTAAAAATCTAAAGTTTTATGCTTGATGATTTCAGTGGAAATAGAAAATATTTGGGAAATTTATTGTGTAAAAGGAAGATAGTTTGAAACTGTTTTCAAAAAGGTTTGAAAAGTGGAAATATATCTTGTGAAGATATTTTGATATTAATAAATAATTTTGGAGAAACTATTTATTTTTTGATGAATGTTTATGAATGTTAATTGATAGTTAAATAACCGACTATCAATATTGGCCAATGCGCTGATCTTTTCGAAGAGACCGGGATCAGGATTTCTTTCTTGAAAACCACTTTGATCCAGTTTATACGCTTTTGTGGAAAAACGAGTTCGGAGTCGGAGATGGAGCGGTGAAGTGCAAGGGCTAGTCGCTACTAATCCTGAGGATATTTCCAAAATGGATGTAGTAGGAGTAGTGCCTTCGGTTCCGTTCGAACCCGGGACGGACTTGTATGGACGAATGCTTTCGGAACATCGTCAGGTGGACGATGGGAAATCTAAGTGAAACGTTCTAAAAGGTAACGCTTAGCCTCAAGCCTCATCAACCGGGAATGACTGAAAATCAGGGGTTGTGCAGCAAGACTAGGTGGGTAGCACCCATTTCAGGGTGAGGTCATCCCTGTCTAGATGTCCCTTTTTATTCGGCTTAGTGGTGCGGTTGCTGATCACAACCGTGGGGTGATCTTACTCGGGATTATCCAGTAAGGGGTAGTCTCGGTCTTATGTTGCAGGGGGTCGGGAGTGATCCTCCGTATACTGATCTAGACCAGATACGTGATAGGTGGTACCCCAGTGCCTAGTCATTAGTTGGAAATCCATTCTCCCTATGCGCCTTTTACGAGTTTTGTTTGTATTACCCACAATTGATATATTCACGCGCAATCGAATATATCAATTCAAAATTAAAGAAATATAAAAATTTGGAAATTTTACATACGATTCTTATGCCTGTAACGATATCGCCGGCCCTTCCCCGAATTTCCTTTTTCTTCCCAGTTGAAAAAAAAATCAATAGCCGATGTCAGAGCGATAAAAAAAAGGGACAATCAAATCAATTTAAATTCAAATAGAGTAGAGAGTAACGCCGCCTCGTTCCAGTTTCAACATCACAAGGAAGTGGCTTAAGTCGAATTACGAGAGCGGCCTTCCCTTTTCGAATCGATTTCGTATCTAAGGGGATTATGGTTTCGCACGGCATCTTCAATTCGTTCGATCTGGAGGAGCGTGCAGCTTCATGCTCGTGCATGAGGGGTTGGAGGTTGTAGTTGAGTTCATGGCAGAGTTTGGCACCTCTGACCGAAATCTGAAAAGGGCATTACTTTTTTGGTTGTTGTGACCTGTTGGTGGTCAGCGGCAAGTGGGATGGGTCGCGTTTTCCTTCGGGTCGCCGTGGGTTGCGTGTGCGATACCGAGATGCTCGGCATCTTTGAGGAACTATGGTGGCCGAACTCGGCATGAGATTGGTGAAGTGCTATCGCCTGGGGAAGTCGAGAACTTAGAGTTATAGGATTTTTATTTTTAATTTAAATTTAGTAATATATATGTATATATGTATATATATATATATACACAGTGAAGGGAAAATTATTCTGAAGTGAAAAAAAAATATAGGTAACTCAGCATTTGATATTTACAGGATTTTAAACAGAGGAAATAATATATGTATATAAATTTGGTTTCTAAATCTCTACGGACTTTTGATATTATGCGGTTCAAAAGGAAATGAATTTACATGTACACGTTTATAATTTACTAGGTTATTTTAAAATAGTGTATTTTTGGAAATTAATTTATTTAATTAACTTATTAAATTAATTGGTTGCTAAAATATCTGTTAAAAAGGGAATTGGTTTAAAATTAAATTAAATTGTTTAAAATGAAACCACTTGTTAATTAAATTATCAAATGGAAATTTAAATTGCTCAATTGGCTCGAATATTAATAAAACATCTAATGTTTTTACAAGGTCTGAAATCGTGGTATCAAATCGAGAATGAAGTGGATTACAAATTTAAAGGAAAAGGTGAGTTAACCTCACTCATCTTGCTTGTTCTTTAAATTTAAACAGTTAAATTTAAAATATTTGGTTGATTGGTTGAATTTATTGGATGTGGCATATTATATAGTATATATATAGTATATATTGGAGCAATTGATTTCCCGCGTTTTATAGCGGATGAGACCCCTGTACCCCATAATAGCGGATGATATTATATTAATCCCATATACCGCGATATTCCACCTCGAAGTGGAATTGGTATTTTATATTGTGCTAACTTCTGTGGATGCAGGGAAATGGGTTGGAGGGATCCGACTGGATTCCTCTAAACTATCTAGATTATTCTAATAATCCCATGTTATGATTATTTGCTATTCTGGGTTGAATTATTTTGATAATTAGAAATGTTGAATGCTATGGGTTGATTTAATATTTCGGTACTAAGTTATCAAAATATATAGAATCGTATTTTTGGAAAGAAAGTAAACAAGAGAATTTATAAGTAAAATAATAATTATAGAGAAGTTGACTAAATTTAAGAATGAATTGGAAAAGAATAAAAGTGGATTTTAAATGTTCATAAATAAATTCCAAGTAGGGAAAGAAGATTAAATAAACAGGGAAATAATGAATTTAAGAAAAACTTAAGTGGAACATTTTAAAAAGCAAAAGAATTTATTTTAAAGATTTAAGCTTTAAATTTATTCAAAGGAATGGAAAAGGAATTTGGAAAATCTGAAATTGATATTTTTAGTTAAAAGGATTTTAATTATAATTAAGGACTGAAATATGAGGTTAATGGATTTTGAATAAATTGAGTAAGTAAAGGAACTTATTTCAAATTAGGTAAATTGGAATCCATTTGAGAATTGATTTAAGTGTTGGAATTGGGATTTTAAAAGAAGGTTGTGACTATGAAATGTTTGGACTGGGTTTATAAAAGTAAAGTAAAATATATCAGTGGATATTTGGGAAGAATAAATTCACTTTGAGAATTTATTAAAGGAATGGGTGAATTTGTTAAAAATAAATAGTGATATATTTGTAAAAGGACGTGAAAGAAAAGCTTATTTCCCTGAGTAGCCTAGTACGTTTTCAAACAAATTTAAAGATATAAGTTAAAAGTTTAAGTTGTTTTAAAAAGTATGTTTTAGAAAATTTATTATTTCTAAATGTTTAAATACTAAACTAAGTATTTTCAAAACTTTATTTTTGTAATAATTATTTAAAAGATGATTTGGTAATTTGTTTAAAGGAGAAAATCTAGTTTTATATTTTATAAAGTAACCTTATTTTAAATATTCCTAAATTATTATTTTTAATTAAGTATTAAAGTGGTTTTTCTAAATTTAAATGTTAAAGCATATTTTAGAATAAAGTGTTTTTAAATTATTTTAAAAATCTAAATTTTTATGCTTGGTGATTTCAGTGGAAACAGAAAATATTTGAGAAATTTATTCTGTAAAAGGAAGATAGTTTGAAACTGTTTTCAAAAAGTTTTGAAAAGTGGAAATATATCTTGTGAAGATATTTTGATATTAACAAATAGTTTTGGAGAAATTATTTATTGTTTGATGGATGTTTGTGAATGTTAATTGATAGTTAAATAACCGACTATCATAATTGGCCAATGCGCTGATTGTTTCGAAGAGACCGGAATCGAGATTTGTTTCTCGAAAACCACTTCGATCCGGTTTATACGCTTTTATGGAAAAACAAGTTCGAAGTCGGAGATGGAGCAGTGAAGTGCAAGGGCTAGTCGCTACTAGTCCTGAGGATATTTCCAAAATGGATGTTGTAGGAGTAGTGCCTTCGGTTCCGTTCGAACCTGGGACGGACTTGTATGGACGAATGCTTTCGGAACATCGTCAGGTGGACGATGGGCATTCTAAGTGAAACATTCTAAAAGGTAACGCTTAGCCTCAAGCCTCATCAACTGGGAATGACTGAAAATCAAGGTTTATGCAGCAAGGCTAAGTGGGTAGCAACCATTTCAGTGTGAGGTCATCCCTGTCTAGATGTCCCTTTTTATTCGGCTTAGCGGTGCGGTTGCTGATCACAACCGTGGGGTGATCTTACTCGGGATTATCCAGTGAGGGGTAGTCCCGGTCTTGTGTTTCAGGGGGTCGGGAGTGATCCTCGGTATACTAATCTAGGCCAAATACCATGATAGGTGGTACCCCAGTGCCTAGTCATTATTTGGAAATCCATTCTCCCTACGCGCTTTTTACGAGTTTTGTTTGTATTACCCAATTAATGGCTAGCAGCAGGAATTTAATCTTGTAACAATTTCGGCTATTTTAATAAGTATTTGTATATAGACCCTATTATAATATCTGAAGTTTTTAATAAGAAGTGTTTTAGCCATCGCAAGGTAAAAACCCGACATGTTTATTTATGGCGTGGTCTTACGAGATGCTTTTGATTTTCAAAGAAATTTGAAACTTTAATAATCAATTTGAGTGTGGTTTTCTCACGCTGGTACTCTAGACTGAATCGGATGTTATTTAACTATAATGCTCAGGTCATACCGAGTATTATAGGATACAGGATATGATGCTGTGGAGCTCAGGAGATGAGCTGGATGGCGATACGTACTTCCGTACTTGATTATTGTTCCGCTGTGTATCCAGTTGTATGTTATTGATGTCGTCGAACTTTGATGATGTACTCTGGTGATGTATGTATAAACAGATATAGTTTTCTTTTGTGTAAAGATCATTGAATATCTATTATATGTTATTCCACTGTGATGGTAAGATTCTGTTGTTGTTTTCTGATTTCTCTTCTTCTACCTCTTCTTCTTTAACCCCAATGGTTCGTATTCTGTTCAACTTCAGTTGATTGATGTAGAATAGTGTCGACTCAAGGGGTAGTTACAGTATCGATGGATTTCATCGACGGTTTGCCTCGTACTCGAAAAGGCAATGTAGCAATTTAGGTCATTGTGGACCGTTTGACTAAGACAGCTCACTTCTTGCCAGTAAAATCTACCCGCATGGCAGCACGTTTAGCCGAATTATATGTGAAAGAAGTTGTCCGTCTACACGGCATTCCTAGCAGCAAAGTGAGTGATCGTGATCCGATCTTCACTAGTAGATTTTGGGTGGCATTTCAAGACGCATTGGGAACAAAACTTAATTTCAGCACTGCTTATCACCCACAGTCTGATGGGCAGACTGAGAGGATTAACCGAATCTTAGAAGACCTATTGCGTGCTTGTATACTTGATTTTGCTGGTTCTTGGGAGGACCATTTGCATTTGGTCGAGTTCTCTTATAACAATAGCTATCGGGACAGTATAGAGATGGCTCCTTTTGAGGCTTTATATGGTCGTCCGTGTCGATCACCGGCATGCTGGATTGAGGCTAGTGATAGACTCGTCCTTGAACCGTATATGATTAAAGAAGCCACAGAGAAAGTTGATTCTATTCGAAAGAAGTTGAGGACGGCTCAGTGTCGTCAAAAGAGTTATTAAGATCGCGGAAGAAGGGATTTGGAATTCCAGATTGGGGATTCTGTCTTTCTTAAAGTATCTCCTATGCGAGGTGTACTAAGGTTTGGGAAGACCGGTAAGCTGGCACCGCGGTATATTGGTCCTTTTCCTATTCTGGAGAGGATCGGTTCTTTAGCCTATCGAGTGCAGTTGCCTAGCTGGTTATCTGGTGTGCATGATGTATTTCACATTTCTAACCTTCGGAAGTGTGTGCATGATCCGGATAGTATTATTGAAGAAGCTGCTCAATAGGATCTCGAAATCACTCCCAATTTAACAGTTAAAAGAGAACCGATAAAGATTGTTGATCGAGATGCGAAGTAATAGAGAAACAAAGTTGTGAAACTAGTTAAAGTTCAGTGGAGTGGCGATCCAAAGGACTGTACTTGGAAAACTGAAGATAATATGCAGAAATCATATCCCAATTGCAGAGTGGATTTCTCGGCTTAAGCTAGTAAGCCATTTCCTTATTCTTTCTAAATTCGTATAATCTTTGTTTGTTTTTCTCTCTTTCAAATTTCGAGGATGAAATTTTCTTAAGGAGGGGATATCTGTAACATCCTAAAAATTTATCAATTATATATTTTAAACTCTTGGAATTTAATTTGAAATTAAATTGAAAAGTCTCAAACAAATAAAATAAGTGATAATCATATATGAATAAATTCTAATTTCTTTTGAGTTAAATTTTTTGAAATAATGAATGTTTTAAAAGTCATTTGAATTTAAAATTATATACATATATGTATATTGCATATATGAGTAGAATTTAATATATATTGAAATTGAATTTAAATTGTTCAAGATATGTGTGAATATATAAATGGACATAAATGGTTATATTTCAAGTTTGAATTGAAATTTGAATTTTAATTTAAAATAAATGTTTTTAAAAAAAAGCGGCATTTAAAATCATTAAGGTTTAATGTATATAATGTGAATATTGGTTAAAGCAATTCTTTTAATATTGTGTGTATATATATATACACAAATGTATAAGGGGTATATTCATTTATAACGTGAATATGACATAAAAAAATTATTAAAAATTCTTTCGTCTTGTAAAATTACAAATGCTAAACATACATAAAGGAGATGGAGTAAAGAAGTCAACATGCATTGAGATCTCATGATTATTATTTTTACAAATGGCATTCAATATCATTGCTTGAATAAAATAATAAGATTTAAAAATTATAGAAAACTTTTCAGCTTCCATTTTCAAATTATTTAGCCTGCAAATCTCTGAAAGTACAGTAACAAAAGATTAAGCATCGCAAATCTCAATATTCAAAGGCAACAGTAAAAATCAGAAAAAGAACAGCCAACCTTTTCTTCAATTCAAAAGTAAAAAATTAAAATCTGAAGATCTTTCTAAACATCAAGCTATAGTTTATGATTCCATTTCTCAGGTAAATTTTCGAACTTTATAGTTTAATGGATTTGTAGTTTTAAAATCAAGTTTTAATAAACCAATTCAAAACTGCAGGTTAGTTTAAAACAAGTGTTTCAGTTTTTGGCTAAGGTAACAGTGTAGGATTTCTGAAATAAATTTAAGGCAAGTAAATTTCTTTTTTAAAAAAAATTTATTGGAAGTTGTTAATCACTAATAAAGCAAAGATTTAAACAATTATATTAATCAGTTGCAGGAGGAAATCAAGCTCAAAGATTAAATCTATTTCTGGTCTTTAAGTTGCAGAAAAAAAAGCTTTCTCTATTATATAAAAGAATTCAACTGTAAGTAAATTTAAAATTTCTATTATAGATGAATTAAGTAAATAAATACAACAAAGAGTAATCAAAGATCTGTACTTGCAAGTTGCAGATCCAAACTTCAAGATTTAAAGTAGGAAAAGGAAAAAAAATTAGGCTTCATCCTTCTTTTGAAAACTTTCAGGAACTTTCTGTCTTCAGGAAAAAGGTGAGTAAACCTCTGTTTTATTCAATTATTTGTTGTATGTGTGCCTGAATGGATGTTGAAAAGCCCTTGCATGTGAATGAATTGATGTGCTTGTGTTTCTTTTTCCTGGAAATGTTATTTTCTTTCCTGTTCTTCTATTCCTGTAAGTCTCTGGTTTACAAAATGAAACCATGCTAGATTCAACATCTTTCTCTCTATTCTCCTCTGAAATTAAAGTCTAAACAAATTAGAATGTTGTTTAAACTTGCACTATGTTTTCAGTAATAAATCAAAGCAAAGTTTTGTAGTTTCCTTTTTCCTGGAAACTATGAAAACACAGCCACATTTAAGTCTCTGGTTTATAGAGCAAACCATGCCAAATTCATGATCTCTCTCTATCCTTCTCTAAAATTAAAGTATAAACAAATTAAAGTGATGTTTGGACATGCATTATGTTTAGTAACTGATCAAAGAAAAGCAACATGTTTTATTCTTTTCTGGAAAATGTAAAACACAGTCACAATCCAAATAAGCAAGAAATTCGAACCTCAAAGATTTTTATTTCAGTAATGTTATTTGAATCCCCTTTAAAAATAATGAATTTAGTACACAAAATTAAAAAAATTCATTAAATTTTCACTGAGATATTGGGGTTGATCGAAAAGTTAAACTTTTACCAAATTCTAATGATCCAAACGTTGGTGGGCCTCGAGTTCGTCGTCACAGCTAGATTGAATGTTCGAGATCACTAGAAAAATAAGTGGAATTTATAAATCCTTAAATTTTTAATTCGAGATCAAATTAGGGTTTAATAACCCATTTCTGTTCACGTTTGAAATGATGGTGCTGCGCCATCATAAGGTGATCGGACTTCGTGCCTCCGGTGCCAATCGCGGCGTCGTACGTTGATGGAGCTTCGGTCGAGTTTTGGTGACCGTTGACGGCCAGAGGAGGTGGGGCGATAGCATTTTCTGGTGATTTTTTTTGATGGAGTACGGGTTGAGGAACTCAATTTCGATCGTGGCAAATGTTAGTATTTTGGGGTGGCTCGATAGGTCGAGAACGTCGCCGTCGACCTGACGACGGCCGTAACTTTGGCCAGTGATGACCGGGACGGTGTGCAACGTGCACACGGCCTTGATTGTATCAGTAGTTTGTTTTTGGAGGTGACGGCTTTTGACTCGAAGCACTACTCGGGGATTTGGGAAGAAGGCTCGAAGTCAAGTTCGCGTCGTTTTGGCGTTTTATCGGGTCGCTGTAAAAACTTAAACAAATTTTTGTGAAAAATTTTATACGGGTCATTTTGGGTAAAAACTCGAAGTAATGGGCATTTTTCTCGGGGACGACTCGAGGCAGCCTCGGGTTGGCTATGAAACAACAATATCCAGTTTTAACAAAATTCTGAAAAACATAAGTTAAATAATTTTCTGAATACATTCTTTATTAAATAAAGGTAGTTGTTAATGGAGGGTGAAGTAAATGATATTGAAACGTTTTTTTTTTGAAATTAATGGAATTCAAAGATATTCAAATTTATATTTTTAAACAAAAATTGTTTTACATTTAACTTAATAAATTTTTTGAAGTAAATCAAATATTCAAGTGTTAACTTAAAACCAAATTTATTTATAATGATGAAATAGTAATTAACAATTAATGTTTTGTAATGATTTTATAATTAATAATTAATTAATTAAAGAATAGTCAATTAAAAAAAGTAATTAAACTTATTAGTTAACAAATTAAGAATTAATAAATTAAGATAATTAATTACTAAAGTTAATTAAGATTTAATTAATTCATAGTTAAGTAAAATTAATCATTGATTTAAAATAATTAATAAAAATAAGTATGTGGTTAATTCACTTAAATCATTTCACCTTAATTAAAGATGATTGACTATCATTAAGTGTTGTGCACTAGATTGACATTTTTGTTGTGATGCTGTGATTGCTTTGTGTTGAACTGTGATTCATGATTTGTTTCTATATGTATGTGAAAACCCCTTTGCTCGTAAAAAGGCATTTGAACTTGGATGCGCCAGGGAGTCGGATTCCAGTTAGTTATTCGAAACCCACATCGAACCCTGAATGTGAATCCTTGTAATTGATACACCCACGTGTTTTAAAATTAAGTGTTCACTATTTGGATTAGCCGGGAGAGGACCTTTGTGTCATATAACCCATTCCGAATAGTGATGCGACGATGAATAGCATTTGAAGACGGTGATGAAGACCGAGTGTCTTCGAGAATGATAGGATAACCTATCGAATGTCTCTGTACTGAGTTGCTCCGGTATAGAGATCTCCACATTTGATGGGGAGTCCGATCGGAATTGGGGATACCCGGATTGGCAAGGGCTTCTTCCTTTATTGGACGAAGTGCCTTCAGTTCTGTTCGAACCCGAAACAGACTTGTATTGTTGTGTGTCTGACACAACACTTTGAGATATAAAGCCGATTTCTTTCAAATACATATCTGTTGGTGGCGGAGAATTTATTTTTTTAGCTTAACACCCTTCTTTGAGACGTACGAGCTTAGAGGTTATATAGTTGAAGGTTATCAGCGTTATGCTCCCAATATGGTAGTGTGGCATGCTAAGTACTGCTGTGTGTTGATGATCATTTGTGATCATTTGTGATCAAAGCATGGCTTTCGTGTAAAGCGTAGCTTTGTGGACGAGACCTCATCGGACCTCACACCCCGGAAATGGTCGAAACAGGAAAGATGCGGCAAGGTTATGAGGGTCGCACCCTTTAGGGTATGTCATTTCCTGCTGGAAAAAGGTGGTATCATGGTATGGAGTCCAGGTACTTTACCTATGTGGTTGCTGCAATCTCATTTACTGTGTGGTTGTTGCTTTGTAGAAGGCCCTCGGATAAAGGTCGCAAACGACCGGGGAATGGTATAGTCGAGTAGTAGTTACCTAGTTACAGAGATAACCGGCCATGTGTTGGCAGAGAACTGGTTAAGTTCTCGGGACGTCCCTCCAGAGGCGTACCCATGTGGCAGTAGGAAGTTCCTTAGCCTGACCATTTGTTGGAAATCCAAAGAAACAATACGAGCCCTGTATGGTTTTAGTTGTATAACCTGCCATGCAGCATGGCAGTAACCTGCCATAAAACATGGTAGCTATAGTAGGCATACGACGAAATGTGGTATGCTGGCTAAGATTAATATTATACTTTCGAAATGGCTTTCTACACTATGCACTAGTAATAATATCAAAGAATTTTTCCCGTATCAAGCATATTTGACTATCATAAAAAGAAATCTCCTCCAATTCTGCGATTGCATTGTGTGTGTGGCGGGAGGTCTTATCGTAGTTTCATTTTCCAAAAAGCATACCAGATTTTCTTTTATAGATCTTGTTTTATTTAAAAGCAACTGTTTTTGTTTACTCATACCGGTCCCTTGACTGACCCGGAGTTTATTGTTTCCTTTCTAAACTCTGGGTGTCCATCATTTCCACACGGGCAGCCTAGTAGCAGATTTCCGTGGTTTGGTGTTAGCTGTATTTTAGAGTCTTTTTGGTTTGAAGGCTATCGGTTTTTGGAGGCTTTTACCTTGGAGATATTTTGGGAGCTTTTGGATCTCAAGGTTCTTAGTTTTTGGAAGTTCACTATCACTCTATTTCCTTGAAGACTTCTTGGCATATGATCACTAGTTGTTCTATTATGATGTTCCATTTGGAGTTGTGATGTATGTATTATGATACTCTGATGCTGTAATGGATATTATGATGATGTTGTATCTTTGATATAATGCATGATATTCATTTTGTTTCCGCTGTTTTATATTCATCTAATGTTGTTATAAGATGGATCTGACTAGAGTTCGATGTTTGAATCTTCGGCAGTCGAATACAAGTGAGGTATTTGAAGTCAATTTTCGAACGTTGGATTTCGGGTCGTGACACCAAAACTCCCAAGCTCCTTGGCAAACAGCTTTCAAAACAAAAGCTCGAACCACCATCATTGTTGACTAAATCAAGGTCAGTCCGGGAATGCAATTTCCAAGATCCAAAGAATTCCAAACAGAAAGCTTAAGGCTACACAATCTACATCTACTAGCTGACTATTTGAAAATTTGATTCTAGACGGCCTGTGTGGAAAATTATGGGCACCCAGAGTTTAGAAAGGGAACAATAAACTTCAGGTCAGTCATGGGACTGGTGTGAGCAAACAAAAACAGTTTATTTGAACAAAAAAAAAAAGAATTTGAAAAGAAATCCGCAATGTTTTTTTTGGAAAATGAAATTTCCATAAGGCTCTCGCCACACACACAATGTGAGTGCACAATTGGAGGATATTTCTCCTTATGATAGTCAAACATGCTTGATATGCGAAAACTTTTTGATATTCTTATTAGTGCATAGTGCAGAAAACATTTCGAAAGTATAATATTAATCTTAGCCAGCATACACATTTCATAGCATGCCTACTATAGCTACCACTTAAACAGCGGGTCACCACCGTAAGTAAATGGCAGGTTATATAACTATAGCCGTGCAGGCTCGTATTTTTTCTTTGCATTTCCAACAAATGGTCAGGCTAAGGAACTTCCTACACCAAATGGGATGCTCTAGAGGGACGCTGTAACGACCCGATATTTTCAACCATTCGCATCCACACATGTCGGACTTGAATAGCATAAAATACCAAATTGTAATTTAAATTTGGCAAAACATAGCATAAACGGTAAATAAATAGTCACAGATCACAGAAATAGAGTAATAAAATGCAGCAGAAGTAAAGAAATAGTAGTTCATGAAGCTACTATATAAATACATCAGAGTCAAACAAGATACAATAGAGATAACAACGTATAATGGAGGTCTCAACATGATAACCAGGTATGAATCAAAATACATCACTGGAACCAACCGGATAACTGGAATCAACTGGATAACCGAAAGTGAAATAGATAGCTATATCTTCAAGCAAAGCTTCCAACTTTGAAGGTGAGTCTCAAATGCTGTATCACTCAGTCTGACCCGAGCGTAAAGCAAAACACAAAACACTCGACTCAGGACATACGTACTTATACAATGTAAACCAACTCAAGTGAACTGTAATATAAGGTACAAGTAACCTTAAAGGATGCTTGGGACCGCCCATCCTCTAAGGATCCGTTAAACTATTTACTATGTAGCAATATTTTGCTATTATAATAATGTCTATTAGTAAAATAAACTTACTTTTAAATAGTGTTAAAGCTTCACATTTTCCACCTTAACATGTAATAATGCCAATAGTCTATACAGTACCGTAATACCTCCCGATCGAGAGGCTACCAGAGGATACTCCATAGGTACGACACAAATAGAAACTCATAGAAGGCGCGCTAGGGTAGGTGACACGGCACAACTAGGCAATGCTAGGGTAGATATACCAATTACGCATCCGGGCTAGTGGTAACGCGTAGCCGCTACTACCGCCCCCTCGAACAACACCCCCAAAATCAAAAATCAAAAGTGGCCACCGAATCAATCCAAAAGTCAGAGTATAATATCGAAGGAGTGCGTCCAATCATAGGAATAACCTCATTGGCCCGAGAATCGCTCCTGTTTTAGCCACCTTATGCCAACTCACGGGAGTCGGGTCAACGTATATACCTCCGAGGAAACGCCGCCGCCATCCTACTTCATTCTGGAATCTCCACCGCGTACAAGGTTGTTAAAGTGGTTTTCGGAGTTGGCAGAGAGTATGACAACTTCTGATCCTGGTCTCTTTAACAACCAAATGTTATTATAACCCATGGATTTTTATTTCAAAATCATTTATACTTTCAAACCAAACTAGCATATCCATTTCAAAATCATATCATTTCTTTCAAAATAGTATATACTTTCAAAAAGTATCATACTCATTTCAAAACTATATCACAATAGTATCATTTCCATTTCAAAACTAATTCAATAATATATCATTTAAATAAAACCCAAATTTCCAAATGACTGAATATTTCCATCAATTTACTAAACTTGAAATATTTCTTTAAATTATCCTAGCATTTTGGAAATGTAACCTTAAGGAATCATAGCATTTTTGGAATGTAATACTTTCCACTTTTATACAATCAAAGTATTTATATACTTACAAATTTTAACATGGTCATTTCATCATAGCCTTATAGTTAAATAAACTTTGTTACTGTAATATCCAATTTAAAGCTGAAATTCTTATGCTAAGTTAAAAGTACCTTATTAACTTACATTATTATTACAATAAAGAAACTTTATTATTTTAATCATTTAAAATATGTCATTTACATTAATTAAAACTTATATATCAAATGTACATTATCAACTTACATTTTATTATTTCAGTAAGAAACATTTATCATTTTATTTAATTTAAAATACACCATTACATTAATTAAAACTTACATGTCAAATGTACGTTTTAACTTATATTTATTACAATAAAGAGCATTTATCATTTTAATCAATATTACACTAATTAAAACTTACATTATCAAATGTACGTTTTAATTTACATTTATATTACAGTAAAGAGCATTTATCATTTAATCAATATTACACTAGTTAAAACTTACATTATCAAATGTCCGTTTTAATTTATATTTTTATTACAGTAAAGAGCATTTATTATTTAAATCAATATTACACTACTTAAAACTTACATTATCAGATGTCCGTTTTAATTTACATTTCTATTACAGTGAAGAGCATTTATCATTTAATCAATATTACATTAATTAAAACTTTACATGTTTCTTTCATTAATTAAAACTTTACATGTTTCTTGCATTAACTAAAAACTTTACACGTTTCTTTCATTAATTAGGACTTTACACATTTCTTTCATAAATTAAAACTTTACACGTTCCTTTCATAAATTAAAACTGTACACGTTTCTTTTATAAATTAAAACATTACACGTTTCTTTCATTAATTAAGACTTACACATTTATTTCATAAATTAATTGTTTACACGTTTCTTTCATAAATTAAAATTGTATATGTTTCTTGCATTAAATAAAACTTTACACTTTAAAACAATTATCAGCTTATAACATTTTAACTTATAAAAACTGATATCTCTTTATATTTCAAACCTTTAAATCAAATTTCAAGTTCAAAATTCATATATTCCAAAATTTCAAAATAATTAATAATTTTTTAGGAAAATATTGCTTTAAAAATATTAACCACGGGCCTGTATAATATTTTCTAACCTAGGTCAAGTGATACGGATATGTATCATTTCAATCCGTAATTTAAAAAGAAAAATCCAAGTTCTATCATTTCAAACCCGCAATCCCAAGAAAAATAAATTACGAAAAAAAATCAATAAAAAATCACTCAAGCCTATCATTTCACCCCATAGTGATATTCCTTATCCTAAAGTCCGTTCGAGTATGTATCAATTCAACCCATAGTGATAGGGAACTTGCAGTGGTGATTAACAGAAATAAAATAATAGTATACATATAATATCATAACAAATTATGTAACAAATATATAAACGGCATTTAACATCATGTAATCACAACACAGGCATATATGAATGACATATCAATGTCTACAACACAAGCATATATGAATGACATATCAATGTCTACAGATTCACTTGTCATTTTTTCACAAAAATATAAGTATGTATGTCTAGAGTGATAAAAAATCACCTTTTAAAAGCTAGAATTGACAAATTCAGAATAAAAATCCAAACTCCGCAAAGCATGAAAAAGCACGACAAAGCACAATGCAAACTTGAGTGGATGAAGAGTCGGATCCAAATCTTGTATGCAAACAAATATTACATACATAAGAATACGATTCAACACAAAACAATAGATGTTAAAGCAATGGAAAAATAAATGAATCAAAGTGATATAACTGAGCTTAATCAATCAATGGCTTGGTTACACCACATATGGTTTCAACCATCATCTTATATTGCTTGGTCATGATGGTTAGAGGTGTGCTAGAGGCCAGAGGCTGAGTATAAGCATGAAGAACAAAGAAGAAACAAAAAGAGAAAAAGAAAGAAGAGGAAGAGAAGCCATGGATCTAGAGCTTGAATATAATTTTCTTTCACGCAAATGATAATGAGAAGTTTTGGGAAGTTTTTATGCGTGATAGGAAAGAGAAATTCATGGCTAGATTAAAGGAATGAATGGCTAAGGTAAGTAATAAAGAGGCTATGCAATAAAAGGCAAGATTTTGAATGGTTTGGAAAATAAAATGGAAACAAATACTTGATGTATTTAATAAAAAAAAAATCTTTCTTTCAAGAGATGAAATGAGAAATGGAATAAAATGAGATATGTTTCAGGAGTTTTGTACGTGAATGATAAAAAGAAATACATGGCTATATAAGAAAATAAATAGCTAAGGAGTTATGAATACTAGGGAAACGGAAAGGCATAAGTTAAGGGGGAAGAAACGTACAATATAGTTTATTTTTAAATGCAAATGAAAAAAAAAACGAGAGATGGGAAATAAATTTTTGTACATGAATTTTCAACTTGATATGCAAGGCTATGAGTAGAGTAATTCATGGCTAGGAATGAGGAGGAAATGACAATAAAATAATAAAGGCCATGCAAATGAAAAAGGCAAGAGTTTAAACAATGAAACGTATGCCTCTTAAATTTCTCCAAGCCATTTATTTGCATACATTTAATGTGAAGTAAATGTGTACGTGAATTATGAAGTGGAGTGTGAAAGAAGCTATGCGGTAGGATCGTATAATATGGAATAGTGGAATGGTATAGACAAATAACAATAAGCAATAAGTAAAGTAGACACCAAGACTTTATACTGGTTCGGACCTCTTGTCCTGCGTCCAGTCCCTAAGCTCCTCTTAGGAATTATAACTAACAATCCTCACTTAATCCGGAGGAATAGGTTTACAACTTACCCGAACAACCGAATGGGATTTCTTGCCTCAACTACCGAAGAGGACTTCAACTAGGTACCAAGAGTATTTTTGACTTATTGTGTTCTTGATAACACTAATGAGTCTAATTGAGTACAACTTTCCTATAATCTAATACTCAAGAATATAAAACGTGATTATGAAGATTTAGGAAATATAAATAGCTATGAATCAAAAGAGTATTAAAAATAAATTAGAGATTCAAGCAATTGAAGTGGTTTGTGAATGCTTTTGAAAACTTGAGTAATCTGAAAATATAATAGAGAGATTAAAGCAATTAGAATTGGTGATTTTGCAAATGATAGAAACATGTTTTTATATGTGTAGAAGAGGTGTAACCATTTGCAAAACGTGCAGGCAAGAGATGCATCCATTTCCATTGGAGAATGGCTGCAACTCTTGGGAAGAAGAAGGTGTCTCTTCAGGAAAAATTCGTAGGTTCAAATTCAGTCGACTGAACAGGGATCTCAGTCGACTGGAACAGTGCATGTTGTAAAATGTGTAACGGGTTCAGTCGACTAAAATATCATGTTCAGTCGACTGAACTGGTAGATTATTCACAATGAACACTTAACTGAAATATGAAGTTGCGTTATGTGTTTTTTGTGTTTTTGCAAGTTTCTTGAGGATGGATTTTAATAATAAAACTAAGGTTAAGACCTATATATAATAATTACTCATGATATCCTTGGTTTACATAGTCCTTCCTTTAGATTTGCACATTTCTCTCCCTTTTTGTCCAAGCACATTGTCATTGATCAAAATATAGCGTATTAACATTCTCCCCCTTTTTGATTGATGACAAAACCTATGTTTGTAGAGATGTAATTTATGTTTCCTCCCCTTGAATATATGCACTATTTTTTCTATAAAACAAAGTTAGTGACCTTTCTCCCCCTTTGTCATCGACAAAAAGGAAGTAATATATATATAATTGTCAAGAATAAATAATCTCATACAGACATAACCATAGTATGAATTAAACAAACCATAGAGTTTCATAAACGAAGGCTATTTATACAAGCCTTATCGTAAATGTTTGAGAATAAATAAAGTTTCTGGAAATCAAACAATAAAAATTATCACTGATCCTTGTCCCAATCATAAGATCCTTCATGTCCTCCCTCTGGTTCTCGAATAACCGGGCCACCGGTTGGTTGTTGAAAAGTTCTACTTCCTTGACCACCACTGTTACCACTAGTGTTGCTGCTTGGATTTTCTTCGGAAGACGTCTATGTGAATGTTGGAGCCGGATGCTTGCCGCGTGAGGTCGTAGCAGAAGTGGAACTTGTGCATGAGATGGCATCCCATAGCTTGTTGAAGAAACCTTTTATTCTATCAAGTTTGTGATCAACCTTATTGAGGCGATTATCAAGAATTTGTTGATTTCTTGATAGAATTCCTAATGACTGATTTGTAGTATAATCCGGTTGAACAAGACGAATATCATCATCTTGAATATGAGGTTCTTCTTGTTGGGCCTGAGGAGAATGGTGAGGTTGTTGATTACGTGCTTCCCATTTGGCTAGAGACATGATGCGAGGAGGTCTTACCGGGAGTTTCATGAGGCTTATAGTTTGTTGGTTGATTTGGTGAACCATTGTAGATTCGGACACTGGTAGTGGCGAATCAACGTTGAGGAGTAGTCGCATGATACACTCGCCATAGTATATTGTTCCCATTTTTCCATTATTCAATGTAAGAAATTCATCAAGAATTAATTGAACCCAATTAACTTTAAATTACCCCAAATGACATAGAGTGTCCGATAGTTATTTGGGTATACGATTTCATATGAGCCTACGCGAGGAGTGATGGTTCGCATAAGGGCTTTGTGTAGAAGCCTAGCTCTTGGTCGTAAAGAAGTCGATTTGATATCCCGGATATTAATGTTATCATCCAAAAATTGATGATTGATGTTGTCTCGAATATGAGGATTAAATTCTATTTCCTCAAGCTTTCTACCAATGTTAGGAGATCCTAGAATATGTGCAATGCGGTCTGGAGAAAACCATACCTTTTTACCGCACACCATACTCCAAACACTATCGTTTGGATTTCGTGGAGTTTGGTGTCCAAGATTTAGATTAGCGTAGAACAATTTTACCATAATATGATTAATGGCAAGATCATTGCGTTTAATATCTAGTAGGGATATCAAACCTGCTTGATCGGTCAAGGCTTGAATGTTGTAAATTTGAAGACTTTGGAAATCGATGAATGAGTGTTCGAAAATCCTTGAATTCTTCATTTTATTCCATCTAGTGACGGCCACTCCATCATAAAGCCATTGAGCAATTTGAGCATCAATTGGCTCGGAGGATGTTGAAGTAGAAGCTCTTGATCGTTTGGGAGGCATTTTTGTGAAGTATGGAGGAGAAATTGAAATAAAAAGTTAAGATTGGAAGCTAGGGTTTTAGGAGAAATGGTGATGAAGCTTGGAGAATGGTAAAAGTAAAAGGTAAAGTGACAAAACTGATGGGTAAAAAGAGAAAAATAATCTGGGAAACGACGTTCAGTCGACTGAATTGTTTTTCAGTCGACTGAAAAGGTACCCGAAAATTTTCTGGGTAAGATTCAATCAACTGAACAGAGTTTGTAGTCGACTGAATTCGTGAATGACAAGTTTCTGTGTAAAGTTCAGTTGATTGAGCAGAAATTTGTAATCGACTGAACTTTTGGCTGAAAGTTTCTGTGTTAATTTCAGTTGACTGAGCAGAAAAATTCGGTTGACTGAATTTTGCGTTTTTTAGTTTTATGTTGAAAATATATGTAAATGTTTTATTTAATGAAATTTTTACAATTGTATAATAATATTACAATACAACATCATTATTTTAACCTTAAAAAATATCATTTCTTTGAAGTTGGAGTCTTGGGGGATGAGTCTTCTTCTTTTGTGTTGTATATCTTTCATTCGCCATATAGTTTTTGTCCCATGAATTTGGACTATAATGATGTCTTTGAGGCGAGACCCAAGGATGTATTGGGTCGTTTCATGTACGATACGGCGAAGATGGATCATACGGATTAACTGGTCGTGGTAAAGGTTCACTCACATCCTTTTTCTTCGAGCTACAAAACTTCAAACCAATTTGTTCAAGAAAGCTTAGGCGTTTGGTCGTTACTTTCTGTTCAAAATAAAATTCTCGTTGAAGGCCTAGTTGTTGTTGGGATAATGATGAATTTCATCGGTCTTTTTCTTGGTGTTGGGAGAAATAAATAGCGAACGTTTGGCCTTCTTGGAATCCGGTGTATACCCGGTTCGGTAATTTTCCCATTTATACACAGGCTCGTGTGTTGGTGTTGGCGTAGGAAGTTGAGGTGAATCAGGTGAGCTATCGGTTGAAAAAGTTATGATGATGGGAGAGTTTGATTTGTTGGAAGACATTTTTCTACAGAGATTGATCGTTTTGAAAAAGAATTTGTATTTTGTTTAAAATTTTAACATGTATATATGGGTTTGGAGTTATATAAACAAAATGTGGCGTAAAATCATTAAGGATTTAGAACCAGAAATTAAATTAATGGTTAATAATTTGCTTTGAAATGGATGGTTATGTTTTAGTGTATGAAATATTAGCTAATTCAAATGTATAAATGATTAAGTTTTTCAAACCTATAGTTATGTAAAAAATAATGTCTACCTTTTAAATGAAGTGAATTAAAGTAATAGATATGTTACTCATGTATTAGGTTCCTTGCCATTATAATTCTTGTTATTAAATATCCTTGAAAGAAATTATTCCTAATTCTCGTCGTAATTTTATGAATGAGTTTTCTAGTAATGGTTTAGTAAATATATCGGCAATTTGATTTTCGGTAGAAATATATTCTAAATTGATAATTCCTTTTTCGATATTTTCACGTAGAAAATGGTGACGAATATCAATATGTTTTATACGAGAGTGATTTACTGGATTTTTAGATAAATTTATTGTACTTTTATTATCACAATATATTGTAGAGTTCGTTAAATTTATATTAAAATCTTTAAGTGTTTGTTGCATATATATGACTTGGGTACTAGCTAATGCGGCAGATATATATTCCACTCCACAGGTTGAAAGCGAGACATATTTTTGTTTCTTACTAAACCAAGATACAAGTGATTTTCCAATGAAATGGCACGTACCACTTGTACTTTTTCTATATATTCGAGATCCACCAAAATCAGCATCACTAAATGAAACTAACTCGAATGGACAATCTTTTGGATAGAAAAGACCAAAATCTTTAGTATTATTAAGATATCGCATAATTCGTTTTACGGCTCTTAAATGTGATTCTTTTGGATTAGCTTGAAAACGTGCACATAAACATACACTCATCATAATGTCTGGTCTACTAGCGGTTAGGTAAAGCAAAGAGCCTATCATACTTCTAAACAATTTTTGGTCTGCACTCTTGCCATTTTCATCTCGATCGAGATTAGTTGTGGTACTCATAGGAGTAGGTTTACCAGAAGTGTTTTCCATTCCAAAGCGTTTAATTAGATTAGCGTAATATTTTTCTTGGTTTAATAAAATTCCGTTTGTTAATTGTTTAATTTGAAGACCGAGAAAGTAAGATAATTCTCCCATATGTGACATTTCGAACTCTTTAGTCATTATATTTGAAAATTCTTTATACAATTTTTCATTAGTTGAACCAAATATAATGTCATCTACATATATGTGAATTATTAAAATATCTTTAGTAGTGTTTTTAATGAATAAAGTTTGATCTACTTTTCCAATTTGAAATCCCGAATCTAGTAGATAGCTCTTAAGTCTCTCTTACCAAGCACGATGTGCTTGTTTGAGACCATATAAGGCTTTCTTTAATTTATATACATGATCCAGATATCTTTCATCAGTGAATAAAGGGAGTTGTTCTACATATACATTTTCTTTTTTAAAACCATTTAAAAAAGTACTTTTAACATCCATTTGATAAAGTTTAAAATTGTGAAAACAAGCGTAAGCTAATAGAATACGTATTGCTTCTAATCTTGCAACAGGAGAAAATGTTTCTTCTCCTCTTGGTTATATCCTTGTGTTACTAGTCTAGCTTTATTTCTAGTTATATTTCCTTGTTCATCTACTTTATTTTTGTAAACCCATTTAGTTCCTATAACTGGTTGATTAGTAGGCCGGGGAACTAATTCCCAAACATCGTTACGTTCAAATTGTTTTAATTCTTCTTGCATAACAACAATCCAGTAGTCATCTGTTGATGCTTCTTTAGGATTTTTAGGTTCTATTGTTGAAATAAAGGCAACATGTCCCATTTGGTTTAGTTGACTTCTTGTTTGAACTTGTAAGTCAATTTCTCTAATTATGTTTTGTGTAGGATGATCTCGTAGAGTCTAAAAGGAGATCTAATTTTATTATTATCGATTTTATTAATATTTTCATTATTTTCAAAACTTATATTTTCTGTGTTAGATTAATTTCTTCATCATCTTTGATAATTGTATGTTTATTAAAATTTTCATCAAAAGATACATGTAAAGTTTCTTCTATTACATTTGTTCGTTTATTAAAAACACGATATGCCTTACTTCGTTCTGAATAACCTACAAAAATACCATGGTCAGCTTTTGAATCGAATTTTCCAAGTTGGTCTTTTATGTTAAGAATAAAACATTTTGATCCAAATATTTTTAAGTACGAAATATTAGGTTTTCTTCCATTAAAAAGTTCATATGACGTGTTTTTAGTTAAAGGTCTTATGGAAATACGATTTAATACATAGCACGCAGTTGCTACAGCTTCTGCCCAAAAATGCTTTGGTAATGTACTTCCATTTAATAACGTTCTTGCGCATTCTTGAAGAGTTCTATTTTTCCTTTCTACAACTCCATTTTGTCGTGGAGTTCTAGGAAATAAAATTTATGATTTATTCCTTTCTTTTTACATAATAATTCAAATGATTCATTTTCAAATTCGCCTCCATGATCACTCCTTATATTTTTGACTTTTAAATTCTTAATATTTTGAATTCTTTTGACAAAAATTTTGAAATATTCAAAAGTATCACTTTTATTTTTCATAAATATCGTCCATGCATATCTTGAGAAATCACCAACTGTTACAAAAACATATCGATTATAGTTAATAGATTGAAGCTGTGTTGGTCCGAATAAATCGATATGTAATAATTCTAATGGTTGTAAAGTTTAAATGACTTTCTTCGATTTAAAAGATGATTTAGTTAATTTATCCAGTTGACAATCATCGCAAATATTATTTATTTTAAAATTTATTTTTGGTAAGCCTTTGACTAATTCATTTTTTGAAAGTTTTTGAATAATCTTAAAATTAATATGACAAAATCTTTTGTGCCATAACCATGGATCATTATCTTTGACCATTAAACACATATCTTTGTTATTATTAATTTTCATGTTTAAAACATAAATATTTCTATCTCTCTTTCCTTCAAAAATAATATTTTGATTTTGATCAAATATACAACATTTATTTTCAGAAAAAGTTATTTTAAAACCTTTATCGCATAGTTGACTTATGGTTAATAAGTTATGTTTTAAGTTTTTACTAAAGAAACATTTGTAATAATGGGTAAATTTGATATACCGTAGTTGCACATATCTCCTTTGCCAATGATGAAGCCTTTGGAGTCATCTCCGAAGGTAACAAAGCCACCATCAAAGTATGAAATATTTGTAAGCATTTCTTGGTTTCCGGTCATGTGTTTTGAGCAACCACTATCCAAAATCTATTTTCTTTTCTTGAGTGGGATCTGCAAAAAATATTAATAAATACATTGGTACCCACCCTTTAATAGGGTCCTAAGAGTTAGATCTTAGGAAGCCAAACCCAAGTGGGTTTAGTATCACTTTTATAAATATAATTTTTATTGTTATGAACAGTATTCATAAATGTTTTAACATATTTGTTCCTAATTAAATAATTGTTAGTCTTTGGAACCTAAATTTTAATTATCTTAGTTTCTACTTTTGTTTTAGTAGGTGCTCTTAATGATATATTATGTTTTGAACCATTATTGTTCTTAAGATTAGTATTTTTCTTTTGAGAAATTTTTGACTCCTTTTTATATCCTAATCCATGTTTATTTGAGGAAGATTGAGAATTTTCTAAAATCTTAGATAAATTTTCTCTTCCTTTGTTAAAATTAGAAATATTTTTAGTAATGTTATCTAATTTAAGTTGAAGACTAGTATTTTCTAATTCAACTTGTTTTATTTTATTTTTTAAATTGTGATTTTCAGAAATAATTTGATCATTCTTTGTCTTTTGAGTTTCAATTTCTTGGCTCAAAAGTAAAAGTTGATTGTTTGAGTTTGAGAGAGATTCTTGAACTTTTTCAAGTTCTTCTTCCAATATTTTTTTCGTATTTTAACATATCTCTTTCAAATTCAGTTTTGTTTTGATTTTCACGTGTCTCTTTAAGTTTCTTTTTGAGAATTTTTATAGTATTTAAAAATTCAGTGTTTACTTCTATTAAATCATCATAAGATAAATCATTAACCTCGGATTCTTGAGCCATAAAGCATACATTTGCTTGTTCATTGTCGCTATCACTATCACTTTCGGATGAAGATGAATCTGGGTCGTCCCATGTTACAGAAAACGCCTTCTTTTTGAATTTATCCTTCTTATTTTTGTTGTTGAAGATTTTTTGATTTTCCTTATTTTGTTCTGGACAATCCTTGTGCATGTGTCCTTTCTTGTGACAATTGAAGCATTCTATATTTGAAGATGAAGGTTTGTTCAAGAGATTCTTTTTGAAACCGTTTTTATTTCCTTTTCTATATTTCAAGAATTTCTTGAAATTTTTGGCAATAAATGCTAAATCCTCATCTTCAGAGTCTGATTCTTCCTTTTCTATGTGAAAAGCCACATATTTTCTTTCCTGTGCTTGGTCTTTCTTAGCTTGCATGTTAACTTCATAAGACATAAGGTTTCCAATTAATTCTTCTGATTTCATTGTAGACAGATCATATGCTTCCTCGATTGCTAATACTTTTCTCTCCCATTCATCAGTGAGTGAATTTAGGACCTTAGATACAATATCAAAATCCGTAAATTTTTCTCCTACTCCTACTAAGGCATGATGAATGTCTTGGAATCTCAAGTACATGTCATTGATAGATTCATTTTGTCGCATTCTAAAGTTTTGGAACTGGTTCTTTAACATGGAAATCTTTGTTTGTTTGACCTTGTTTGTGCCTTCATATATGGTTCTAAGTGTATCCCATATCTGATGTGCAGTAGTACAAATGCTAACACGATCGAACTCATTTCTATCCACAGAGCAAAATAGCATATTCATAGCTTTGGCATTTGCACTGGCTTCATTCTTCTGAGTTTGTGTCCATGTAGGATAATCAGTTGTGGGTATAACGAACTCTGTTTGAGTTGCATTCTAGGCTTCAAAACTTGTTACTTGCATATAAATCCTCATTCTTGTAGCCCAATAATTATAGTTTAATCCATTGAATAGAGGAGGTCTTTGGGTAGATTGTCCTTCTGCAAATGTAGAGCTATATGCAGCTATTGTGCTTGTGCTTGTGTTATTTTCCATATTATCAATATGTCAAATAACGGTGTTATGGTTATAGGATGGCCTTGCTCTAATACCAATTGAAAGAAGCTATGCGGTAGGATCGTATAATATGGAATAGTGGAATGGTATAGATAAATAACAATAAGCAATAAGTAAAGTAGACACTAAGACTTTATACTGGTTCGGACCTCTTGTCCTACGTCCAGTCCCTAAGCTCCTCTTAGGAATTCTAACTAACAACCCTCACTTAAACCGGAGGAATAGGTTTACAACTTACCCGAACAACCGAACGGGATTTCTTGCCTCAACTACCGAAGAGGACTTCAACTAGGTACAAAGAGTATTTTTGACTTATTGTGTTCTTGATAACACAAATGAGTCTAATTGAGTACAACTTTCCTATAATCTAATCCTCAAGAATATGAAATGTGATTATGAAAATTTTGAAATATAAATAGCTATGAATCAAAAGAGTATTAAAAATAATTCAAAGATTCAAGCAATTGAAGTGGTTTGTGAACGCTTTTGAAAACTTGAGTAATCTGATAATATAATAGAGAGATTAAAGCAATTAGAATTGGTGATTTTGCAAATGATAGAAACATGTTTTCATATGTGTAGAAGAGGTGTATCCATTTGCAAAAGGTGCAGGCAAGAGATGTGTTGGGCGAATTCTCACTACCGGTCCAAGGCTTCTCCAACTACCATTGACCGAACCAACTCTCACCACTCCATCAACTACCGATCCAAACTCCCTCTCCATCAACTACCGGTCCAAGCTCACTCACCATCTACCTGCCGAATCCAATCCATGCCGAACCAACACACTTCCCCACACCTACCGGACCACCTTCGTGCCGAACCAAACTCATGTCCACCTACCACCGAACCACGCCTGCCGAATAAACCTCCTGTCCACCGAATCAACCTTCATTCCATACACTACCAAATGAACCACCGGTCCAACCATCTCCTACCACCAATCGAACCATCTTAACCACTGTCGAATCAAGGCCAAGAAGACACGACCGAACCAAATTGCCAGGCCAGATCGCTCCAGCCCAGGCCCACCAGCAGCTATATACTTCCAGGACCTCTGCCCCCAGCCTCACTCTATAAATAGAGGGGCAGGGGTACAACAATGGCAGACAAGTTTGAGAGCTCAAGCACGGAAGGAACTTTCAAACAACTTTCATATACTTGTATACAAAGCCTTGTACTTGTAATCTGAAACAAAAAGGAGAATAACATATAAAGTAGACGTAGGCACGTTCTGGCCGAACCACTATAAATATGTGTGTCTTTTACAATTTAGTCCCTGTTTTTCATATATTTGCATAAATAACCCAAATCACTAGAAACAACATAAAATCGACTAATTCGTACGACTTGGAGGTGTTTGCCCATTTTTTGTGTTTGCGCAAAAAAAGGGTAAACACCTCCAATCGTATTATTTAGTCGATTTTATTTGGTTTTCAACGATTCGGGTGACTTATGCAAATATGTAAAAAGCAGGGACTAAACTGCAAAAGACACACAGATTTATAGTGGTTCGGCCAGAACGTGCCTACATCCACTTTATATGTTATTATCCTTTTTCTTTCAGATTACAAGTACAAAGCTTTGCATACAAGTATATGAAAGTTGTTTGAAAGTTCCTTCCATGCTTGAGCTCTCAAACTTGTATGTCATTGCTGTACCCATGTCCCTCTATTTATAGAGTGAGGTTGGGGGCAGGGGTCTTGGATGTATACAGCTGCTGGTGGGCTTGGGCTAGAGCAATTTGGCCTGGCAGTTTGGTTCGGTATGCCTTGGTTCGGCCATGCTTGGAGAAGGTTGGATTGGTGGAAGGAGAATGGAGCTGGACACGTGTTGGTTCGGTGAGTGATGGTCCGGTAGTGGTTTGGTCCGGTGATGAGTTGAGGAGTTGGTCCGGTATAGGTTGGTCCGGTGGTAGGTGAAGTAGGTTGGTTCGGTGGCATGTGGTCCGGTGGAGCATGGAAGTGGAGTTTGGTTCGGTAATGCAAGGAGGTTGGTATCTGGTTCGGCATGTAGGGGAGTGGCATCTGGTTCGGTGGAGAGGATTGGTTCGGTATCATGTGGTTGGTTCGGCAGGAATGGTTCTCTTTGGTTCGGCAGGTGACTGGTCCGGTAGGAGTTGGTTCGGTGGTGAGGAAGAGGCCGGTCTTTGGCTCGGTAGTATCTATGGTTCGACTAGGAATTGGTTCGGTGAAAACACCCCCCAACACATGCCCTCCAAAGTGGGGCACGTGCTTGCATGTGTCGCGCTTTGTTCTCCTGCAGTTGATATAGCTTTGTTCGGTCCTGGGTGTGCCGAACCAGTTGGTCCGGTTGTCCTGTGCTCTTTTATATATAGGGGCTACACCCCCCTTCGTTACCCCTTACCGAATCAGAGAGAGCCAAACCAGGTATACATTTTCTCGCCGAATGACCACGAATGGTTTTCAATGCCGAATGCTTCTTCGTGTTGCTCTACCGAATGAGCTTATGCCGAATGAGTTTTGGTTTTGTTTTACCGGATGAACTTCTATATTTAAATCTTGAGTGATATCTTAGACTTACATACGCTTGCTCGCTTTATACACTTGCTTGCTTATATTTCCATACTTCTTGTTCTAACAACATGTCTTTCGCTTTCGTGTTTGCAGATAAATGTCTCTAAGAGTGGAGACCCGATCAAAGAAGAAGAGATCCCAGGGCAGGGAAGAGCCTTCCGCCGTGCCCCCAGCTCAGCCAAGACCAGAACGTCATGGACCTGCCCTGAGGTCGTTAGTGGACGGATATGCTCTCCAGGAGCTTCTGGACTCCCCGCCCGACTGTTTTCCTAGCTCCCTCAAAGAGGAGCATCTCGACGCCATATCTCGTTCTTTTAGGATTGATAGAGCGCTCATGGTGCTGCCAGGGGCTGGAGTTATGCCATATGATAGAGCGTCCATGAGTCTCTCTTCTCCTTCTTCTCCATTCTCTCTCTCTAGTTCCTGAACATTCCTTACGAGAGTCTGCATGCTCTTCATTTGATGATGAGGCCACCGAGGAATTCCCAACTCTCTGCATTTGTTCTTCAAAAGAGTTAGACCTATGTTTAATTCTTTCGCTGCTTGCGATATTGGCAAGTAAAAGTACTTCGATACTAGTTCAAATGTTAAGGCCATTTTTTCCTTGTTCATCGTTAATTTCTTTTTTTGCCTTTTGATTCTTCCTTCTGATCATCATTAGATATCATGTAGCTCAACTTGGACTTCTCTATCTCATAACTCAAGTCGTTGAAGATGATATTGAACTCTTCAGAAAGGGCCAGAGAAGCTAAACGAGGATCTGAAGGATGGTTTAGAGGAATGGCATTGATTATTTCATCCAAATCTGGTACTTCATTGTTCAAACCATTGAATGATCCTTTACTGAAATCTAGTTGAGCATCATCAAATCCACTGGGAAGACCAACAATATCGTTCCAAAGATTATGATCATCTAAGTAGTGCAATTGGTTATTCATGACCGCAGAAGGACTGATCATGTAATTCTGTATACGATATTGAAATGTGTAGTCAATGCAAAGAAGATTGAAGCTGGTAATGAATGTGCATTTCATCTTGAGTGTTCTGAGTTCAAGCCTTGCTTCCCCTTCTTTTCTTTTTAGGTTTTCATAACTTGATCGTTTACTGTTTGTTTAATAAATTCCTCTTTTGAATTGGACAGGTGGGACTTCCGATCAACATGCTGGGAGCTCCGACCCTGCGGCTAAGTAGGCTTGGAGAGTTGGTAGGATGAGGGCGAAGCGTGGATGCAGCTGGTTCCTTGTCCGGATTCGGCCACCTTTTGATTTCTTTTTATTGTTGTTTATGTTAGTCCAAAACATTGATGTGACTATAATAATATTGTTTATGATGAATGACTTTATGTAATTTCATAACATAACCTGATTCCTTTATGTTGGAATGTTATCGCTATTTTGTTGTGCTGTGTAAGTGATGTAACTATGCATGTTACTAGTGGCTTGACTGTGCCTGATGCCAAGTTGTTTGCTTAAAGTATAATTTTCTCATTTTGCAACGTAAATGTGATGTGTGAATATGAACTGCAGCTATGCATTAATGTATAAAAGTAGAAGGTACCGCCCTTCATGTTTCGGCTGTGGACGGCAACTTCGTGCACCCTGTAAGACTAAGCATGGAATGCTGTTGAGTGTCTCGTCATCCGATTGTAAGTTTCTGTTCCCATTAGCGAGAGTTCCCTATTTCATGTCCTGTACTTTCAAGCACCGTTACGGAGAATAGGAGAAAAGTTTTAAACGAAATGGAAATATAGGAAAAGTAAAACTTCCAGTCATGGAAGGCCGTCGATGTGCTTAAGTTCGTGGCAAACGGGTTTTGTAGTCACTTTCCCTAGCTGTGGGTCTTGGAGACATTTGTCACCCATCTTACGCCTCTGCGGGGAGTTTTCTTTTTTACCACAGCCGCACTTAAGACACATCGGAGCCGATCGCGCACAGTAACTACCCGGGCCATTATGGCCCGTAATTGCGGGTATTATTCGATTTACTGTGGTCGGCTAGCGTGGGGGCCGATCGTCAACTGTGAACTGCCCCTGGCTGGCCACACCTTATGTTGGGGCTTATGGTCGGTTCACAGTTGCCGGCGAGCCGAATCGCTGTAATGAGCTGCCATGGCATAATCGGCCTTCTCGGTGGCTTATACTCGGCTTATTACAGTCGGCTTTAAGGGTCGAGGCAAACAATGAGTTAACTCGCGGTAGAGGGATACCGGAGCAAAGCGTCTCATTGGCGAGGGCATAGGATCGTAGCGTGCCTGTTAGATTTTGTCCAGGTGGAGTTGTGTTGTGAAGCTCTGAATTGAAATGTCATCTGCAAAGGATTTTGTTCAACAGCAAAGGATAAAGCTTAACAAGTAGCCAAGATATAAAGGAACAAGTTAACAAGAGCCAAGTTTTGTAAAGTGGTTCGGCACGAAAATGCCTACGTCCACTGATTCTCTTTGTTAATTCACTTCATATGGGCAGTACAAGTTAAGAAAAGTATCGACGGAGGTGTCGGATGTTCCATGCCCTCTGGAACACCTCTCCGTCCACTGTTGACAAAATATAAGCTCCGTTGTGGAGATCTTTATGAATTACATATGGTCCGTCCCAGATTGGATCCAGCGCTCCTGGGCGCGGAAAGATTCGCTTGAGGACATGATCTCCTTCTTGTAAGCTGCGATGTTTGACTTTGGAGTTGTATAGTGCTACCACTTTTTGTCTGTGAGCTGCTACTTTGAGTGCTGCGTCGTTTCTCCTTTCCTCAATCAGATCCAAAGACATGAGGAGGAGTTCTTCGTTTTCTTATGGATTGTAGTGGATCCTACGGTGGGAAGGCACAATAGTCTCAACTGGGAGCATTGCCTCCGATCCGTATGCCAAAGAGAAAGGAGTATGTCATGTTGATGTTCTGAAAGATGTGCGGTAGGCCCAAAGTGTCGTAGGAAGATGATCCACCCAAGCGCCCTTTGACTTTTCAAGCTTCTTCTTGATCAGCGTTTTGAGAATTTTGTTGACAGCTTCGACTTGGCCATTTGCCTGGGGATAAGCCACGGATGAGAAGCTTTTGTGAATCCCGTGCTCTTGGCACCAGTCGTGAATTCCTCGCTGTCAAACTGAAGCCCGTTGTCTGATATGATTTTGAGTGGTACTCCGTACCTGCACAGGACATTTTTGATCAAGAAGTTAATGATTTTTGTCGAAGATATTTTATTTAGAGGTTCTGCTTTCACCCATTTGGTGAAGTAGTCGACTGCTACTATAGCATATTTAGCTCCGCCTCAGCCCATTGGCAGTTCACCAATCAAGTCAATTCCCCATACTGCAAAGGGCCAAGGGCTAGTCATTTGAGTGATCTCATTTATCGGTAGTCGAGGAATTTTGGCAAATTTATGACATCTGTCACATTTTTTGACGAAGTCTAAGGCGTCTTTGTTCAAGGTGGGCCAGAAATATCCATATCGGAGTATCTTCTTTTGCCAGAGTCTGCCCTCCAGTGTGATCTCCGCAGCTTCCCTGGTGGATGCTGGATAAGATTTCTTTGGCTTCCCTTCCAGCGACACATCGTAATAAGGGGTTAGAGAAGCCGCGCCGGTAGAGGATTCCTTCTTGCAGTGTGTAGCGGGAAGCTTTCCTCAAGATTTTCCTGAATTTGCTACGCTCGCTGGGCAATGCACCATCTTGTAAGTATTTCCGGATAGGATCCATCTAAGTTTCTTCTTCAATCGCAGCTATCAGATCCTCCCGTTCGAAGCTCGGGGCTAGTTGTTTTGAGACGGCTATTGCTCCCGAAAAGGAGTTGTTCTTCATGCTGGCTTGTTTTGCCAGTTCGTCGGCCTCTTGATTCTCCTCTCGAGGAATATGTCTGATCAAATAGTGATCCAGTTAGTTAAGTAGCAGCTTGGTCTTCTTTAGGTATGCTGTGAGTCGTTCTCCTCGAGTCTGGAACTCTCCTAGTATTTGATTTACAATGAGTTGAGAATCACTATAAAGATATAAAGAACGGACTCCTATTTCTAAGGCAAGTTCTAATCCGGCGATTACTGCTTCATATTCTGCATCGTTATTGGTGGCGGCGAATTCCAACCTCAGGGCATAGTGCAGCTTCCTTCCCTTGGGGGTGACTATCACGATGCCTGCCCCCGAGCCTTGTTCGTTTGATGTTCCATCTACAAAGAGATTCAATTTGACGTCTTCTGACAACTCGGATTGCTCCCTACCTTCACCGGTGGTGAATTCGGCAATGAAATCGGCCATAGCTTGTCCCTTGATGACGGTGCGAGGATGGTAGGTGATATCATATTGACTCAATTCGATGCACCATTTAAGTAACCGCCCAGAAGTATCGGGACGATGAAGTACTTGCCTTAGTGGTTGATCGGTTAGAACTCGGATGGAATGAGACTGGAAGTAGTGTCGCAGTTTCCGTGATGTGATTAGTAAGCAGTACGCTAGCTTCTCGAGTTTAGGATATCTGGTTTCTGCCCCCGTCAACCTCTTACTTACGAAGTATACGGGCCGTTGTGTGCGGTTGTCTTCTCTCACCAACGCGGCGCTTAGGGCATGTGGTGACACAGCAAGGTAAATGTATAACTCTTCGCCTTCACTTGGAGTTGAGAGTACTGGTGGTCTCTGGAGGTGCTCGATTAGGTTATGGAAGGCTGTCAAGCATTCGTCAGTCCATTCGAACTTTCCTTTGTCTTTCTTTAGGGCTTCGAAGAAAGGGACACACTTGTCAGTTGCTTTGGAGATGAATCTGCTTAGGGCGGCTACTTTCCCATTTAGGCTTTGCATTTCCCTTCGAGTGGAAGGTATCTTGATGTTTTTCAAAGCTTGGACTTGTTCGGGGTTTGCTTCAATTCCTCTGGCATGGACGATGAATCCTAGGAATTTTCCAGACGATACTCCGAAGGAGCACTTGAGAGGATTCAGCCTCATTCCATATTGGCGAAGTACTTGAAACATCTCACCCAAGTGGCTTACATGATCGTTGGCTTTTCTTGACTTCACTAGCATGTCGTCCACATAAACTTCCATGGTTCGTCCTATCAGTTCTGCAAACATCTTGTTGACGAGGCGCTGATAAGTAGCTTCGGCGTTTTTGAGTCCAAAAGGCATTACCTTGTAATAGTACAATCCCCGGTCAGTGATGAAACTAGTATGGTCTTGATCGGGGGCATGCATAGGAATTTGGTTGTATCCTGAGTACGCATCCATAAAAGATAAGAGCTCGTGCCCGGCTGTGCTATCCACAAGCTGATCGATTCGGGGGAGTGGGAAACAATCCTTCGGGCAAGCGTCGTTTAAGTTAGAGAAGTCAATGCATGTCCGCCACTTCCCGTTAGCCTTCTTTACTAGTACCGGATTGGCGATCTACTCGGGGTAGATGGCTTCACGTATGAAGTTGTTGGCTAGTAGGTTCTTTACTTCCTCATCGAGGGCTGCTGACCGTTCTGCCCCCATGCTTCTCTTTTTCTGTTTCACTGGTGCCTTGGTAGGGTCGATGTTCAATGCGTGGCATGCTATATCCGAGGAGATTCCAGTCATGTCAGCATGCGTCCACGCAAATACATCTAGGTTGTGGCGGAGGAAATCAATGAGTTGATCCTTTAATTCTGCTTTTAACTGAGATCCGATTTTCAATAGTTTACTTGAGTCGTGTTTGTCTACAGATACAAACTCCATAGCCTCTGCAGGCTTAGAAACAACATAAAATCGACTAATTCGTACGACTTGGAGGTGTTTGCCCATTTTTTGTTCAAACATTTTTGGTGCTTTCACCGAGAACTTCGAACCCGAAGCTTCAAGCTTCCCCCACTCAGCCTTCTTCCTAACAGCATCGCTTGGTGCCTGGACAACATGACTTCCAGGCAGAGAAAGGGAAAGAACATCGCAACTAGCAGCATTCCGGATCCAGTAATCACAGATCAAGAGAATCATCCCATTCCAACAGCAGTACCGAACGAGGATCAGACAAACCCGACAGCCCCTGCCACGGAACAACCGGCAGCAATTACTAGGGCAGATCTAAACAGAGTTGTGGCTGAAGTAACTAACCACTTCACATCCCAACAAGAAGCTTTGGTGGACCAACTCATGTCACGCTTAAGGGATGCTGAAGAATCCAACCGCGACACTGAATCATGGGGTGAATCCCAATCCGGAGGATCTGGGGGGCGACAAAGGTCTTCCTTCTTCGAAGAAACTATCGACAGAAACAACAATGGTAGGAGTCGAGCCCGAACTCAGCCCGAACTCCGACCCGAGGAAACGCTTGGAACCGAACCCCGCAGGGGAGTTACCTGGCAAGGATCGGATGTAGCTGAGCCGGTCATGCTGCCTAGCCAGAGAAACACTAATGAACAGAGCCGATCTAGAACCCAGCCCGAAGTTGACCCTGAGGAAATGCTTCAGAACCCCACAGGGAAAGATCAAGGCAAGGGCCAACTATAGCTGAACCTAGCATGCATCCGGACAGCCAAAGACAGCCGCTGAGAAACGCTAGGAGTGATAGACTATACCACCCCTACAGGCCATCCAGACAGAATCGATCCCGCAGGGAAGAACCAAGCTCTTTCTTATCTGCCCCATATTCTGATGAGAGGATGGCACGATTGTTCAGAGAATGCGTCCATCGGGACCAAAGAGATCGTGGGATAGGTGCTAGAGTAACCAGCCCTTTCACCCGCGATATTGAAATTGCCATCACCCCTCGAGAATGGAAAATGCCGACGATGGAACCGTACAAGGGAACTTCCGACCCCGTTGTACACTTGCAGAGATACACACAGCATATGCTCATGAGCGGAGCAACAGAAGGAGTGTTGTGTAAATGCTTTCCGCTATTCCTAGCAGACCTAGCTACCTCCTGGTTCTGCCATCTACCCCAAGGATCTATCAGCTCATGGGAGATGTTGAAAGAAAAGTTCATTAGCCAGTTCCGCATTCATATGGAACAACCCAAGGATGCTTATTCTCTATCTACTGTCAAACAGAAATCCGAAGAGACACTGCAACAATATCTAACCCGGTTCAACGCTGCAGGGGCAGCAGTCAAAGATGCCGATGAGAAACTCACCCTAATGGCCCTCTGTAGTGGTGTGCACCCAGATACTAAGTTTGCTAGAAGACTAGCTAAAGAAAAACCAGCTACCTTGCCCGATTTCTTCCATGAAGCTGGAAAGTACATGAGACTCGAAGAGGCTGCCACTGAAAGGAAGACAGGACCACAGGCTAAGACGGCTCATGGAAACGCCCCCGCCGCAGCGAAGGACATTCGGAGAAACGACTCCAGAGACAATGCAGGGGGCAAGAAGCGAGAAAAGCGCTTGTACCGACCAGGACCGAGATTTGACGCTTACACTCCCTTGAATGAAACAGTCGAGAACATCTTCCTGGCCACCCAAGACGAACTTACATACAATCTCCCCCCATACAAGAAAGAGTCAGATCGCGCAATCCAGTCCGGAAAATTCTGCCGTTTCCACGAGTCTCATGGGCACGATACCAATGAATGTCGCCATCTCCGAGACCTAATTGAAGAACACGTCAGGAGAAAGAGGCTGGAATGCTATGTAAAGGGCCAGGACAGGACTCCAGCTCCCGCCAAGGAAAACCCAGGGCAGCTCCACCCAGAGACAGGCGAAGGAAATCGCAACACCAGCGGTTCCAGCCAAGAGAAGATGGTGGTCCGTACAATATCAGAAGGGCCACACATCGCCGACAAGAGCTGGGCAGAAATGGAAAGATATGGCAACTCACTCAGAAGCGAGGGAGACTGCGTCAATTTTGTTATGGAAGAACGCCACCCTAAGCGGAAGGAAAATAATGACATCACATTCAGTGGGCGCGACCTAGAAGGAAGGCAATACCCTCATATGGATCCTATGGTCATCTCTGCCTGGTTCGGCCCAGCTGAAGTTTTTCGAATCCTAGTAGACACTGGAAGCTCAGTGAATATTCTGTTCAAGCATGCTTTCGACAAAATGAAGCTGTCAATGAAGGACGTGTCTCCCTGCAACAAACCGCTACATGGTTTCACTGGAGAAGCAAAGATGCCCCTCGGACAATTGGATCTCTTTGTTGAATTGGGAAGTCATCCCCGCTCCGCCGTTCGGAAACAAACATTCATGCTAATAGACAACCACTCGGCCTGCAATGCCTTTTTGGGAAGACCAGCCTTGTCCGACTTCCAAATTGTCCTCGCCCCATGGTGCCTGAAGATGAAGTTCCCAACGGATAATGGAGTGGGAGAAGTAGAAGGGGATCAAGACGCCGCTCGGGACTGCTATGTCACCGAACTTCGCAATAATCGCAGGAGAGATAAAGGGAAAAATGCAGAGACTGTTCTCTGCATGAAAAGCTTGGAAGCATAGCAACTAAAGAAAGCCCCTCCTCTTCGGTATACCAGTGATCCTTTTAATGAATTAGACCCCAGGGACAAAGAGGAAAAGGCCACCGCCGAGCCTGCAGAGGCTATGGAATTCGTATCTGTAGACAAACGCGACCCAAGTAAACTACTGAGAGTCGGATCTCAGTTAAAAAGAGAATTAAAGAATCAACTCATTGATTTTCTTCGCCACAACATGGATGTATTTGCATGGACGCATGCTGATATGACTGGAATCTCCCCGGACATAGCATGCCACGCACTAAACATTGATCCTACCAAGGTACCGGTAAAGCAAAAGAAGAGAAGTATGGGGCAGAACGATCAGCAGCCCTCGAGGAAGAAGTAAAGAACTTACTTTCCAATGACTTCATACGTGAAGCCATCTACCTGGAATGGATCACCAACCCGGTACTGGTAAAGAAAGCTAATGGGAAGTGTCGAACATGCATCGTTTTCTCCAACTTAAATGACGCTTGCCCGAAAGACTGCTTCCCACTCCCCCGAATCGACCAACTCGTGGACAGCACTGCCGGACACGAACTTTTATCCTTTATGGACGCATACTCAGGATATAACCAGATCCATATGCACGCTCCCGATCAAGACCACACTAGCTTCATCGCTGACCGAGGGTTGTACTGCTACAAGGTAATGCCATTTGGACTTAAAAGCGCCGGAGCTACTTAGCAACGCCTCGTTAACAAGATGTTTGCAGAACTAATAGGACGAACTATGGAAGTTTATGTGGATGACATGCTGGTAAAATCGAGGAAAGCCAACGACCATATAAACCACCTGGACGAGATGTTTCAAGTACTTCGCCAATATGGAATGAAGCTGAACCCTCTAAAGTGCTCCTTTGGAGTATCATCGGGAAAGTTCCTGGGATTCATCGTTCATGCCAGGGGGATTGAAGCAAACCCCGAACAAGTCCGAGCTTTACGAGATATCAAGACACCATCTACTCGAAGAGAGATGCAAAGCCTAAACGGGAAAGTGGCCGCCCTGAGTAGGTTCATCTCTAAAGCAACCGACAAATGCATCCCTTTCTTCGAAGCTCTAAAGAAAGACAAAGGAAAGTTCGAATCGACTGACGAATGCTCGACAGCCTTCCTTAACTTAATCGGACACCTCCAGAGACCACCGGTACTTTCAACTCCAAATGAAGGCGAGGAACTATACCTATACCTTGCTGTATCATCCCACGCTTTGAGCGCCGCTTTGGTGAGAGAAGACAACCGCGCGCAACGGCCCGTATACTTCGTAAGTAAGAGGTTTACGGAGGCAGAAGTCAGATACCCTAAACTTGAAAAGCTAGCATACTGTTTGCTTATCACGTCGCGGAAACTGCGACACTATTTCCAGTCTCATTCTATCAGAGTTTTAACCGATCAACCGCTAAGGCAAGTGCTCCATCGCCCCGACACTTCTGGGCGGTTACTTAAGTGGTGCATTGAACTAAGTCAATATGATATCACTTACCATCCTCGCACCGCTATCAAGGGGCAAGCCATAGCTGATTTCATTGCCAAATTCACTACTAGCGAAGGTAAGGACCAATCTGAAATAGCAGAAGATATCAAGTGGAATCTCTTCGTAGATGGAGCATCGAACGAACAAGGCTCAGGGGCAGGTGTTGTGATAATCACCCCCAGGGGAAAGAAGCTGCACTACGCCCTAAGATTGGAATTCGCTGCCACCAACAATGACGCAGAATACGAAGCAGTGATAGCCGGATTAGAACTTGCACTGGAAATTGGAGTCAGTTCTTTATGTCTCCATAGTGATTCTCAACTTATTGTAAATCAAATACTGGGAGAATTCCAGACTCGAGGAGAACGACTCACAGCGTATCTAAAGAAGACCAGGCTACTGCTTAATCAATTAGATCACTATTTAATCAAACACATTCCCCGAGAAGAGAATCAAGAGGCCGACGAACTAGCAAAACAAGCTAGCATGAAGAACACACTATTTTCAGAGCATTAACCATCTCAAAACAGCTGGCACCAAGTTTCGAGCAAGTAAATCTGATAGCTGCAACCGAAGAAGAAACATGGATGACCCCTATCCGAGAATACTTACAAAACGGCACCCTACCCGATGGGCGAAATGAAATTAAGAAAATTCTAAGAAAAGCTTCCCGCTACACAATGCAAGAGGGCATCTTCTATCGGCGCGGCTTCTCTAACCCCTTATTTAGGTGCGTTGCTGGAAGAGAAGCCAGGGAAATTCTATCCAATATCCATCAGGGAAGTTGTGGAGATCACACTGGAGGGCAGACTCTGGCAAAGAAGATACTCCGATATGGATATTATTGGCCCACTTTAAACAAAGATGCCTTGGACTTCGTCAAGAATTGCGACAGGTGTCATAAATTTGCCAAGATTCCTCGACTACCCATAAATGAGATTACCCAAATGACTAGCCCTTGGCCCTTTGCGGTATGGGGAATTGACTTGATTGGTGAACTGCCAATGGGCCGAGGTGGAGCTAAATATGCTATAGTAGCAGTCGACTATTTCACCAAATGGGTGGAAGCAGAACCTCTGAATAAAATATCTTCGACAAAAATCATTAACTTCTTGATCAAAAATGTTCTGTGCAGGTACGGAGTACCACTCAAAATCATATAAGACAATGGACTTCAGTTTGACAGCAAGGAATTCACCAACTGGTTCCAAGAGCTCGGGATTCACAAAAGCTTCTCATCCGTGGCTTATCCCCAGGAAAATGGACAAGTCGAAGCTGTCAACAAGATTCTCAAGACTCTAATCAAGAAGAAGCTTGAAAAGTCAAAAGGCGCTTGGGTGGACGAACTTCCTACAGCACTATGGGCCTACTGCACTTCTTTCAGAGCATCAACAGGGCATACTCCGTTCTCTTTGGCATACGGATCAGAGGCCATGCTCCCAGTTGAAACTATTGTACCTTCCCACCGTAGGATCCACTACAACCCCGAAGAAAATGAAGAACTCCTCCACATGTCTTTGGATCTAATTGAGGAGAGAATAAATGATGCAGCACTCAAAGCAGCAGCTCACAGACAAAAAGTGGCAGCACTATACAACTCCAAAGTCAAACATCGCAGCTTACAAGAAGGAGATCTTGTCCTCAAGCGAATCTTTCCGCGCCCAGGAGCGCTGGATCCAATCTGGGACGGACCATATGTAATTCATAAAGATCTCCACAACGGAGCTTATATTTTGTCAACAGTGGACGGAGAGGTGTTCCAGAGGGCATGGAACATCCGACACCTCCTTCGATACTTTTATTAACTTGTACTACCCATATGAAGTGAATTAACAAAGAGAATCAGTGGACGTAGGCATTTTCGTGCCGAACCACTTTAAAAAACTTGGCTCTTGTTAACTTGTTCCTTTATATCTTGGCTACTTGTTAAGCTTTATCCTTTGTTGTTGAACAAAATCCTTTGCAGATGACATTTCCATTCAGAGCTTCACAACACAACTCCACCTGTACAAAATCTAACAGGTACGCCACGATCCTATGCCCTCGCCAATGAGACACTTTGCTCCGGTATCCCTCTACCGCGAGTTAACTCATTGTTTGCCTCGGCTCTTAAAGCCGACTGTAATGAGCCGAGTATAAGCCACCGAGAAGGCCGATTATGCCATGGCAGCTCATTACAGCGATTCGGCTCGTCGGCAACTGTGAACCGACCATAAGCCCCAACATAAGGTGTGGCCAGCCAGGGGCAGTTCACAGTTGACGATCGACCCCCACGCTAGCCGGCCACAGTAAATCGAATAATACCCACGATTACGGGCCATAATGGCCCGGGTAGTTACTGTGCGCGATCGGCTCCGATGTGTCTTAAGTGCGGCTGTGGTAAAAAAGAAAACTCCCCGCAGAGGCGTAAGATGGGTGACAAATGTCTCCAAGACCCACAGCTAGGGAAAGTGACTACAAAACCCGTTTGCCACGAACTTAAGCACATCGACGGCCTTCCGTGACTGGAAGTTTTACTTTTCCTATATTTCCATTTCATTTAAAACTTTTCTCCTATTCTCCGTAACGGTGCTTGAAAGTACAGCACATGAAATAGGGAATGCTCGCTAATGGTAACAGAAACTTACAATCGGATGACGAGACACTCAACAGCATCCCGTGCTTAGTCTTACAGGGCGCACAAAGTTGCCGTCCACAGCCGAAACATGAAGGGCGGTACCTTCTACTTTTATACGTTAGTGCATAGCTGCAGTTCATATTCACACATAACATTTACGTTGCAAAGTGAGAAAATTATACTTTAAGCAAAAAACTTGGCATCGGGCACAGTCAAGCCACTAGTAACATGCATAATTACATCACTAACACAACACAACAAAATAGCGATAACATTCCAACATAAAGGAATCATCTTATGTTATGAAATTACATAAAGTCATTCATCATAAACAATATTATTACAGTCACATCAATGTTTTGGACTAACATAAACAGCGATAAAAGGAAATCAAAAGGTGACCGAATCCGGACAAGGAACCAGCTGCGTCCGCACCTCACCCTCATCCTACCTGCTCTCCAAGCCTACTTAGCCGCAGGGTCGGAGCTCCCAGCATGCTTATCAGAAGTCCCACCTGTCCAATTCAGAAGAGGAATCCATTAAACCAACAACGGACGATCAAGTCATGAAAAACTAAAATAGGGAGAACTCACCAGCACCCGCTTCTTGGTCCTCATCCCCCAACTGCACACCGGCTTCCTCCGCGGCAAGTAGCCGCATCCCCTCCTTCACTGCTATCTTCTCCTCCTTTGAGAACTGGGCGGTTACCATGTCCATCCTGAATGCCGCTCCACCTTCCTTATCCGCATCGGCCTTGGCCTCCTCCAAAGCCCGGAGATATATCCTAGCCATGATCCGGGGATAGTCATCCATCCAGGATAGATTACCCTGCTTCCAGGTACGGAAGTACATATCCTGCAACATCTCATCCATCATCCCCTCATTCTCCTCAAACTACCTCACCCGGGCCTCGGAGGACAACAACTTGGCGATGGCAACATCCCTCTCCGATCGATATCTCAAACGGTCAGCCTGGAGAGACCTTCTCATTTCCTCCATCTCTTCCTTTAGCCTGGCCTGAGCAAGCTCTGCGGCCTCAAGCCTCCCAGATAACTCCTCTACCTGCTCGAGATCCGCCCTCTAAACCTCATCCACCGTAGCAATATCTATGTCAATCCGCTCCTTGCAGGCGGCCTCCGTCTTTCGCAACTCAGCCTTGCTAGCCTCCTCCATGGTTTTCTTTAGTCATCGGGAGGCCGTCTCGTGTTGGGATATCTGGATAGCCTGATCGGCAAGCTGTTTGGCCTGGTCAGAAACCTGTAGCCGCAACCGGATGTTAGCACTTCCTCCCCAGCCCTGGCCAGTCGAGCGTGATGCTCCATTAGCCTCTTGGTTTCCTCAGCCACCCGATCGATGATTGCCTTGGTCTCATTCCCCATGGTCACAATCCGAGTAGTAAGCAAATCGAGGTCTAACGACTTAGCCTCATCAAGCGCCCGTACCATGGGATTGCGGGGAAGAAGATGCTCACCCGTAACCTCATCAAAAGAGATATCCTGAAAACTCGGGTCCAGATCAGGATGGCCGACAAATGGGTTGCGATCCAAACCAGGACGGTCTATCGGAGTGACGGTTGGATTTTCGGACGGATGGGGGGAAGGCATAAACTCAGTATCCTCTTCAGTAATATCATGGATGGGATGGACTGGAGGCTGAGGGCCAAGTGAAGGTTCAAACGAAGATCGGACCCTCTTCCTCCTTTGCATATCTTCTTCAATAACTCCAAGAAGAGGGCGATATCTAACTTCATCCCCAGGACGGCTGATTGGCGGCTTTGGTTTGGCAGAAGCTTTGAGTAGCTTATACTGTTCGAGGCGGTGCCGGATATCTGATGACTTGGTCGCCTTACCTACTCCTGGAATAAAAGCCAAGTGTTACGAACACACAATGATCCACAATTCAAGAAATATGTTAAGATAAAGAGAGTAAGAAGGCACATCTATTATACAAACCCTGCGGAGGAGTAGGATACTGCAATAAGTCCTGAATCTCATTCCAGGACGAAAGCGAACCATAAAATATTCCTAAGTCCCTATCGTAAATGGAGTCTGCAGAAGTCAAAAGTTCACCTTGAATCGCTGGAGTCGTCGTAGCTGAAGAACTCTTAGAGAATGAATCGGCACCAGCCCCAGCCTTGTCAACCTCCTTTGCCTTCTCCACCGAGGCTGATCCTTCCTCCAACCCCTCAAAAGCCTGGCGGAAGGCATCATCCGTCTACTCCTGGATCTCCCCTGCCTGCTCAGAAGACAAAGCCCCGGCACCACTACCACCCTGTCCTTCACCTTCTCCATCTCCTCCGCTCTCCTCCTCGCCTCTTTCCTCCTCTCCACCTTCCTCCTCCGGAATGTCTGGACATGTGCTTGGAGAGGGTCCATCAGACTTCTTAACCTTCTTTCCCCCAACGGCTGGAGGTACCGAGAAAGGTCTTCTCTTGCTACTCTTCGCAGTAGCCCCATCCTTAGCTTTAGCAGCCCTCTCCTCGGCTGTATCTCTCTGTTTAACCACAGATTGACGTGGCAGAATCAGGTTATACTCCAGGAGAGTGGCATTCCTGATCAGGTAAGAAGCCGACCTATCCCTTCCCGAAATGACCATTATTTCAGCAGCCATTCGCGCCAAGGAATCATTCTCCACGACCGCAAAGCCACCTGTTTCTAGCAAGAAATAAAAGCATATAAGAAGAAGCATTACGATCGGGACAAGGAAAACATAAATGAAGTTCAACTTACAGCCGGAAGTGAAAAGGCAGAAAGAAACAGAGTCATCCTTAATGAAAAACCATTCTTTCTTGAACATGCCGAACTTCGAGTACAAATCCAGAACAGGCTTGAAGGGCATGGCCGCTTCCAAGCTGACATATGAAGACCCCTTCTTATAGCCTCTTAAGTTGTACAGATACCGGATCTCCCGGTTGGAAGGGGGACGCCCATATTTCCTCTGAAAGATGATGAAAAGACTCACCAGAATGGCGTAGGAGTTAGGCTGAAGCTGGAATGGAGCCACCTTCAAATATGTGATAAAGCTAACTATCCAAGCGTTGAGAGGCGGGATAGCACCGCACATGCAATGATATCTGTTGTAAGCAAAGTAGCCTTCGGGGGGGTCATACGGCATCACTCCTTCCCCTGGCAACAGCATGCATGCTCTATCAATCCCGAAGGAGCAGGAGATAACATCAAGTTGCTCCTCTCTGAGAGAGCTCGGAAAGCAATCAGGAGGAGAGTTCAGAAGCTTTTGGGGACCATACCTGTCTACTAGCGACCTCGGGGTAGGTCCACGACGTTCCGGTCCTGGCTGGGCATAGGGCACGACGAAAGACTCACTTCTGTCCGTAGATTTTTTCTTTTCTGATCGGGTTTCCACCTTGTGAGACATTTATCTGCAAACATAAATGCAAGAGTATATTATTAGAACAAGGAGATGCAGAGATACAAACAAGCAAGTGCGTAAAGTCTGGGGTTCTCGTTTGTGATTTTAAAAAAAAGTACGAAAGGCCTGAGAATTCATTCGACAAACCAAACTCCCCAGGGTTCATTCGGCATTCCCAATACCAGGGTTCGTTCGGCATTCTCAGTACAAGGTTCGTTCGGCATTTAAGAGCAAAAGCTCATTCGGTACTCAGAACCCTCGAGCACATCCGGTAGTTCAAGTACAACGGTCCATTCGGGGATCAAACCCTCAAGCTCATTCGGTAGTACAGTATAAAATTCATTCGGCAGCAAGGGGGTCTCACCTGGTTCGGCTAGCGTCTTGATTCGGCGAAACTAAGGGTTTGATTCGGCAAAAGGTTCGGCTTGGTTGGTAAGGAATGACGAAGGCGCGTGACCCCTATTTATAAGCAAACCTCAATGACCGGACCGCAAGGCTCGGCGCTTAAAACCGAATGAGGCTATCCCAGCAAAACAAAGCGTGACACATGCAGGCATGTGCCCCACTTTGGGGAGCAAGTGTTGGGCGAATTCTCACTACCGGTCCAAGGCTTCTCCAACTACCATTGACCGAACCAACTCTCACCACTCCATCAACTACCGATCCAAACTCCCTCTCCATCAACTACCGGTCCAAGCTCACTCACCATCTACCTGCGGAATCCAATCCCTGCTGAACCAACACACTTCCCCACACCTACCGGACCACCTTCGTGCCGAACCAAACTCCTGTCCACCTACCACCGAACCACGCCTGCCGAATAAACCTCTTGTCTACTGAATCAACCTTCATTCCATACACTACCAAATGAACCACCGGTCCAACCATCTCCTACCACCAATCGAACCATCTTAACCACTGCCGAATCAAGGCCAAGAAGACACGACCGAAACAAATTGCCAGGCCAGATCGCTCCAGTCCAGGCCCACCAGCAGCTATATACTTCCAGGACCTCTGCCCCCAGCCTCACTCTATAAATAGAGGGGCAGGGGTACAACAATGGCAGACAAGTTTGAAAGCTCAAGCACGGAAGGAACTTTCAAACAACTTTCATATACTTGTATACAAAGCTTTGTACTTGTAATCTGAAAGAAAAAGGAGAATAACATATAAAGTGGACGTAGGCACGTTCTGGCCGAACCACTATAAATCTGTGTGTCTTTTACAATTTAGTCCCTGTTTTTCATATATTTGCATAAATAACCCAACTCACTAGAAACAACATAAAATCGACTAATTCGTACGACTTGGAGGTGTTTGCCCATTTTTTGTGCAAACAAGATGCATCCATTTCCATTGGAGAATGGCTGCAACTCTTGGTAAGAAGAAGGTGTCTCTTCAGAAAAAATTCGCAGGTTCAAATTCAGTCGACTGAACAGGGATTTCAGTCGACTGAACAGGGATTTCAGTCGACTGAACAGGGATTTCAGTCGACTGGAACTGTGCATGTTGTAAATGTGTAACAGGTTCAATCGACTGAAATATCCTGTTCAGTCGACTGAACTGGTAGATTATGCACAATGAACACTTAACTGAAATATGAAGTTGTGTTATGTGTTTTTTTGTGTTTGTGTAAGTTTCTTGAGGATAGATTTTAACAATAAAACTAAGACTAAGACCTATATATAATAATTACTCATGATATCCTTGGTTTTCATAGTCCTTCCTTTTGCTTTGCACATTTCTCTTCCTTTTTGTTGAAGCACATTGTCATTGATCAAAATATAGCGTATCAATGGAGTGGATGGAAAGAAAAGATTTAAATGGCTAAAGAGGAGTAAATGATAGGAAAACGAAAAGGCTAGGAAATAAAAGGCAAGAAATAAGGAGAAAGAAACACACACACACACACACACACACACACACATATATATATATAATTCTTAAATGCAATTGAAAAGAGGATATTTTGAGATGTTTGTACGTGATTAATAAGAGCAATTCATGGCTATGAATGGTGAATGGCTAGTGTAAGTAAAAAAGAGGGTAGCAAATAAAAAGGCAAGCATTAAAGAAATGTAACGCATGTCTCCTTGATTTCTTCCAAGCCTTTTATGAAAAGATATACACACAAGTAAAATCCAATAAATAAAGTTTAGATAAACAAAATAGAAAAATAAAATAACATAGAAAATAAAAAATATAAAAATGCACATAGAAAATAGAAATTGAAATACAGAAAATAAATGCGTGTAAAAGTCTGTAATTTATCTAATTTAAAAAGTATAACTCAGAATTTAACAAAACGAAAAGAAGAACAGATATCATAAATATATTCTGCTTCAAAGAAAAAGATTAAAATTTAAAAATTCAAATTTTTTTAAAAATTTAAACTGAAAATTCAAATTTTGACCAAAATAAAAAAATTTCAAAAATCGTTTATTTATTGCATTTGGAAAATAAATTACAAACAAATTCCAAACTTACGTTGGAAAAATTCTAAAAATTCACTTTTAAATAATTTAAAAATCAAAATTTCAAATAAAAATTTAATTAAAAATATTCACAAAATTACGGGCTGTTACAGACGCCCCCGAGAACCTAACCAGATCTTTGCCAACACAAGGCCGGATTATCTCTATAACTAGGTAACTACTACATGAGTAATGCCCCCCCAACCCCTCCCCCGGTCGTTACTGACCTTTATCCCTGTGACGACCCGGAATTTTTGAGCATTTGAAATTGGAATATTTAATTTATTTTTAAATATTTAAAAGTTAATTTTAACTTGAATTCAAATATCACTATTTATTTGATAATTAAAGTTTTGAATTTGATAAATTGAAAATTGGATAAGATGTTGAATTTGGAGTTCTAGGCCTGTTAAAAAGAATTTGAAGGCTTGTAAAATTTATATTGATAGTACTGAAGATAATAGAAGTTGTAAAATTGAAATTAACAATGGTTTGTTCAGTTTTAAAATTTTATAGTTTAAATTGAATTTAAAAATAGCCTTCCAAGGCACAGTCTCGGATTTTGACGAAACCAGTTACATTGGATCCGTAATATTGAATTATTATCGGATTTCAAATTTCGTATTGATCGGAGTTGTTGTGTGAGCATACGACATATAAACGCGCTTAAATCTATATCGAAAATTCGGGTCGATTTAAATTTATTTTGAATCAAATTAAGACATTGTTTAAACAGTCAAATCCTTTCACGTCAAAAACTTTTCCATTTCTTTTCAAGGCACTATAGTAAGTTTATTCCAACACACGTCCCTCTTTTCTTTCCTTTTCAGTTTAAAAATCACGGCGATAAAATCGTGCAAAGCACACTTCCTTTGGCTTACGAAACACAATTCTTTACCCTTCTTTTGGAAGCCAAAATCAAGCTCCTCTAAGTCAATTCGCGCACCCTTATTCTCATTAAATCGAACGAATATCAGAAAAAATGAATAATGGCCGCTTGCCATTTCTTTCAGGCCAAATCAGATTAAAAAAAAAGGAGGGGGGCAGCGTTCCCTTTTATTTCGATTTTCAAAGGAATTATCGCGTTCATGCTCCGGCAAATCTGATGTATCTTCGTTCGGGATTGTGAAGCCGAGATTCAATGCAAGCTCGGAGGCGATTTTGTGGGTCGCGATGATGGGGGGGTTTCACGATTTCACCATCGTCCGCATCTTTCAACGATCGATCTTAGATCGATCTCGGTCGCGAGCAAGGGGGCGGGGTAGCAGCGACGCTTGGGCATTGGTAACGGCGGCATCTTCAAGTCGAAGTTTTAGATTCTTTTCAAGCTCGCGTGGAGATAGACGAGGATCGATCGCGTAGCTCGATGTGCGGCGACTCGAACGCGTCAGAGTGGGCGAGTTCCTCCAGTATTCTCGAGGTTTAAAATTTGTTATTTCACCTATTTAATTTCTTTGATACAAGCTCGAATTGATTTCAAAGGAATCCTTTAAGTAAAATAAGTTTTGGGCAATTTTCAATAAATTAGAATGTCGGAGAATTTAAGGTTAGTCTGGAATAGAATTTGGAAATTAAATAAGCGAATAAGTTGATAATTTAATACTTATAAAAAATGATAAACTAGGATTATTTATTTGGTCACGGTCTGAGAATTTATAAATTTGTATTTAAGGCTGTGGAAATTCCAGTTGGAATGAGTTAATAATCCAGTTAGGTCGTCACGGTATATTTTGATCTAGACTTGTCACATGTAAGTGTAACACCCTGTTATAAATTTATTATCAGTTTTAAAATAAATTATAAGTAAATTAAATTATTGATTAATTAAATTTATTTAGTGGTTATTGATTAGTTCAAACGATAATAAACTATAAATTGTTTATTTAAGGTCAAACACTTGGAAATCCAAAGCAATATTGAAGTGGATTGCAAAACTAAATCAAAGGTGAGCTAATCTCACTCAGCTGAATTTAATTTAAAATTTAAATAGTCAAATTTAAACAATTGATTGATTGATTTGTTTTGGTGTGTTATATGTAGTAGTATATCTTGGAATGTTTGATTTCCCGCATTAAATGGTGGATGATTTTAGATTTAAAACCCGTATATTGTGATATTCCACCTTGAAGTGGAATTGGTATTTTATGTTTTGCTAACAATTGTGGATGCAGGAAAACAAGTTGGAGGGATCCAACTGGATTCCTCAACACTTATTTAAATTATTCAATGTTCTCTGTGTGATTATTGGATATTCTATGATGAATTATATTAGAATATTGAATGCTATAGTCTGCTTGAATATTTCGGTACTTTGATTTATCTAAATATACTGGATTGGACTTTGAAAAGAAACAAAGAAGTGAACTTTTAAGAAAATAATTATAAAGAATGTAAATAAATTAAGATGAATTGGATATGAATATTAGTGGTTCCAAAATACTAATTAATAAGTTATGTATATGGAAAGGAATTTTTGATTAAACAGAGAGTTAATGAGATTTGAAACTTCGGTGTTATTATTTAAAATGACAAAACATTTATTTAAAATTTAAGATTTAAATTATTGAAAAGAATAAAAAAATCAGGAAGAATCTGAAAATTTGTATATTTCAGTTAAAAGATTTAAAATCAAATGGAAAATAATAATAATAAAAATAAAGTCCATAATTAACGAATTACGAAATGAATTGAGTAAGTAAAGAAATTTATTTCAAATGGAATAAATTGAGAATCAATTCGGAAAATTGATTTAAGTGATTGAGATTGGAAATTCTCCCTGAATAATCAAGTACGTTTTCAAAGTAAATTTTTAAATATAAGTTAATAGTTTTAAAGTTGTTTTAAAAATCAAGTTTTGGATAATTTATTGTTTCTAAATATTTAAATTCTAAAAGTAGGTATTTTCTTTTAATCTATTATGGTAGTAATTATTTAAAGAGTGACTTAGTATTTTGTTTTTTTTTAGTGAAAATCTATTTTTATATTTTATTAAGTAACCTTATTTTCAAATATTCATATAGTATGTATTTTTAGCAAATTCTTGAAGTAGTTTTAACTTAAATGATTTAAAGTATATTTCAAAGTAAAGTGTTTTAAATTATTTAAAAAAATCTATTTTTGTGCATGGTGATTTCAGTGGAGATAGAAAATATTTGGGAAAGTTTATTTTGAAAAAGAAAGATGGTTTGGAATTGTTTTCAAAGGGTTGAAAATAGAAATATATCTTGTGAAGATATTGTGAGATTAATAAATAACTTGGGAAATTATTTATTGTTGGATGGATGTTTGTGAATATAAATTGATAGTTAAATAACCGACTATCAATATTGGACAAATGCGTTGATCGTTTCGAAGAGACCGGGATCGAGATTTATTTAACGAAAACCACTTCGATCCGGTTTGTACGTTTCGTGGAAAACGACTTTTTGGATTCAAAGATGGAGCAGTGAAGTGCAAGGGCTAGTCGCTACTAATCCTGAGGATATTTCCAAAATGGATGTAGTAGGAATAGTGTCTTCGCTTCCGTTCGAATCCGGGACGAGCTTGTATGGATGAATGCTTCGGAACATCGTCAGGTGGACGATGGGCATTGTAAGGGATATGTTCTAAAAAAAGGTAATGCTTAGCCTCAAGCCTCATCAACCGAGAATTACTGAAAATCAGGGGTTATGCAGAAGGCTTCGTGGGTAGCCCCCACTTGAGGGTGAGGTCATCCCTGTCTAGATGTTCCTTTTTATTTCGGCTTAGTGGGCGGTTGCTGATCCCAACCGCAGGGTGATCTTGCTCGGGACTGTCCAGTAAGGGATGGTTCCGGACTTGTGTTGTAGGGGACTTAGGGTGGGTCCTCGGTACGCTGTTCTAGACCAGGTATTGTGACAGGTGGTACCCTAGTGCCTAGTCATTAGTTGGAAATCCATTTTCCCTACGCGCCCGTATGGTTTTGATTGTGCCCAACTATTGCTGAAACGTGAGATGCAAGCATTTCAGCTAGATTCTATTTTACTTTCTATAGACACTATTATAATATCAGATGATTTTAATAAAAAAATGTTTTGGCTATCATAAGGTAAAAACCCGACATGTTTATTTGTGGCGTGGTCTTACGAGATGCTTTTGTTTTCAAAAGGATTTTGAAACTTTAATAATCAATTGAGTGTGATTTTCTCACGCTGGTATTCCAAACTGACTCGGGTGTTATTTAACTATAATGCTCGGGTCAGACCGAGTATTATAGGATACAGGATTTGATGCTGTGGAGCTCAGGAGACGAGCAGGATGACGATACGTACTTTCGTACTTGTTTATATATATTCCGCTGTGTTGATTAGCTGTAGAGCCAGTTGTATGTTATTGATGTTGAACTGAGACTGATGTACTCTGATGATGTAATATATAAATAGATATATTTATTTTGGTGTAAAGATATGTTAATATCTATTATATTTTATTCCGCTGCGATGGTTAGATTCTGATGTTGTTTTCTATTTTCTTCTTCTACCTCTTCTTCTTTAACCCAAATGGTTCGTATTTCTGTGCAACTTGAGTTGATTGTTGTAGAATAGTGTTGAGTCAAGGAGTACGGATTTGCGGGTCATTACAATCCCGGGATTCACCAACAAATAGCAACAACCACATAGGTTAAATATCTGGGCTGCATACCATGATATCACCTTTTATCCAGAAGGAAATGGACATACCCTAAAGGGCGCGGCCCTCATAACCTTGCTGCAACATTCCTGTTTTGACTATTTCCGGGTGTGAGGCTCGACGAGGTCTCATCCACAAAGCTACGCTTTTCACAAAAGCCATGCTTTGATCAATAAATGATTAGCAGCACTTCATATGCCACATTACCAAATTGGGAATATACCACTAGTAACCATCATCTGCATAACCTCTGAGCTCGTACATCTCAGAGAAGCGTGTTAAGCTAAGGGAATAAATTCTCCGCCACCAAACAGAAATATATTTGATAGAAACCAGTTTTACATCTCAAAGTGTAATGTCAGACACACATCCATACAAGTCCGTTCCAGGTTCGAACGGAACTGAAGGCACTTCAAAGAAGCCCTTGCAATCCGGGTATTCATAATCCCAATCGAACTCCCCGTCACATATGGAGATCTCTATACCGGCACGACTCAGTGCAGAGACATTCGACGAGTAATCCTTTTGTTCTCGAAAATACCCGGTCTTCACCACCGGTCTTCAAATGCTTTCCATTTATGTCGTATCATTATTCGGAATGGGTTATATGACACAAAGTCCTCTCCCAGCTAAATTGAATAATAGGCGTTAATTTTAAAACCATATGGATATATTGGAATATTAGTTAAGTCACAACTTATTACCCAAAACCTTTCTTTCAAATGGTTTAAATAAAATTTCCACAAAAGGTTCACCCTTTAATCTTTTAAACAAAATATTCATCTTTTAAACAAAAGATCCATCCTTGAAGATCCTCTTCAATTTGAAAACAAAGTTCACAAATCTTTCACAAAGATTCGTTCATAGTTTTCAAAACAATTCCATTTCAAATTTGAAACCTTTTCAACAAAAACTACAAAATCCTTTCTTTATTTGAAAGTTATTATCATTTGAAAACAAAAAGATTTTGTTTTGGGAAAATCCGATCAAATATGCACAAGTTATAGCCTTTAAAATATAAGCTTGGGTTAAATTCAAATTCCGAAAATAATACTTTTAAAATACCTTAAAATGGTTTAAAATCAATATATATACACACACACATACATTATATAACTTGTATAACCTTTTTAAACCGTAGTTTCCAAACACATATTCATATAATTCAACTTCAAATCTTGAATTCAAATTCAAATCAAACTATTTTAATTTCAAAACTTTAACAACTTAGTCAAAATAATTTTTATCTTTAAAACTCCTTTTCAAAAGCTTTCATATTTAACCCAATTCCATTTCCAAACCATTTTGGATTCAAAATTCAATTTTAAAAACCATTTGTAATATTAAACTCAAATATTTGTGACTTAATCGATTCCCTCGTGAAATCCATATTTGTGTGTGTGTGGTGTAGTCCAGGGGTTTACACACAACAATACAATATCAATGATCATCACAATCCAAACACGGTAATATTAATAAGCGGTATAATCCTATAACGCTTATCTTCATTCACAGATTCATAGATAAATAATATAAATTCATCACAGATGAAATAATTACATTCATCACAGTTTAAATCAAAACAATTCATATCACAGAGCATCACATATCAGGGGTATCAAACAATTCAACATTCAATTGAATCCAAATATTCATAAGTAAGATCAATTAACATCTGATTATAATTAATTTAAATCGGATTAAATACTTATAAAAAAATTTACAAATCCTAGTTAATTAATATTAATTAATTACAAGCCTTTTTAATTAATTAACCATTAACCATTTATTAATTCACCCTTGATAATAAATTAACCTTCAATTATTAATTCATCAAACTCAATTAATAAATCAATCAACCTTTAATGATTAAATAATTAACCTTTAATTATTTAATTATCCTTTAATTAATTATCCTCAATTAATTTTATTAATTTATTAACCCTTAATTAATAAATCATCCCTTAATCATTTTCATTAATTAACCTTTAATTGATTAATTATCCTCAAATTAATTACCTTAATTAATTAATTGTATTAATTAAGTATCCTTTAATTAATTATTGTTTAATCACTTGATTTATCAACCTCTAATCATTAATTAATTTCTTTTAATTACTTTCATTAAGTAATTAATTATCCTTTTTATCATCAATTAAGAAATTAATGAATTAATTATTCTTTAACTAATATCATTAAGTAATTATTCTTTGAGTAATAAATTAATTTCTAATTACTTAAACTTTAATTAATTAAAAAATAACTCGTTTATTTTAATTAATCACTTAATTATCATTAAAAACCTTAAATTAATAAACCTTGGTAATAAATCATTATTAACAAATCAATTAACTTTAACTTTTAAGTTAACAATTTAAAAACATTTGATTAACTTCTTAATTTCATTAATAAGTTTATTTAAAATAAAATTTAAAATAAAGGTTATATTTACATATTTTAAAACATTCTAAGCTTAATAATTTTATAAATGATTTATTTTCACAATCCTTCACTAATCCAAATTTTAAACAAAATATTCATTATTTAAAATGAATGAGTTAAACATCTTTAAATTTGAATTTGTTTTAAAGTTTAAAACTGATTTTATCCACAAACCCGAGCCATTTCATGATTTCCCCGGACATGACTTCAAGAAAACATACATCTCCTTTTCCCCCATGTATTTTCGTGAATTTCTTTGAGTCGAACCCGAGTAGCTTCATCTTCCTCAATTTCCCAAAAATCAACAGATACACATTTCCAAGTGTACACGTGCACAGCTGCCTGATTGATCTCCGACCATCGCCGCCATCACTGGCAAGTCGTCCACGACCTCTATCTTCAATTCGACCACCCAGATCATCAAAACTCACCCGCAATCAAAATCGAACCATCAGGCTTCAACCTGGAATCCTCCCAGCACCAGAAAATCGTCACTCGACGTCGCGACAAGCCATTAGCGACTACGAACCTCCGCCATGGAAGCATCATTGTACTATGCTACTTTTCCCCTTGGTGCGATCACCTACGATCAACTATCGACGGCGCGATCACCTGTTTTTCAGCCTCGACCAAAACTAGGGTTTAAACCCTCTTTCAACCTATCGCCGCCGCCACGGTGACTAAGAAAATCTCCACCCATTTTTTCCGGGCTCTCCTTCATCCTGACCTCCTTCAGTCGAAACCCCGAGGCCTCACCACTCTCCAGTCGCCAGAAATTGCCAAAAAACCAAAATATGATCAACTATGAAACGCTCACACAATATAACACTAAAAATCCTAAATTTCCTTTTAAAAAATCATAGATTTCAAAATCGATTCAAGTTATATACTTGAATCAGCAAATTATAATATCTGATTTTAACATGTTTTAAGAATTTTTACTGTCTTCCCATTTTCCAGATAAAATTCCAATTTATCTACTTAAATTTATTTTTAAGACTTAATATATGACTAAACAAACATTTCTTGTTTGAAAACTAAATCCTAACAGAGATCAGAAGAAGAAATATTGAATTTTGATCTAAATTTTAAAATTCTGTAACAAGAAACAGAGTTGAACAAACATGCACAACCTATCTACCTATGTATATATATACATACAGGCAATTTTTTTCACACATACAACATTTTACACAACAAAACTTCCAATATCCATCATAACAGATAATAGATTCAAGTTCGAAATGGTAGTTTGCTCACCTGATAATATCAACAGAGAGACAGGCTTTCGATCTGGAACCAAACTTTTAATCTAATATTTTGAAACTGATGCTTGAACCTCTGATTTACTCTGTTGAATTGATCTGTACTTAAATTGAGTTGCTTTGCTCTGGATCGAGTCAGTTGAAGCTTTGAATTTGTTTTCTCAGGTTGAAGATTATTTTGATTTTCCAGGTTTTGATGATTTTGTTTTCTATTTTGATTTTGGGCTTTTCAGGCTTTAATTTTGTTTTGATTTCTTTGTTTGTTTTGTAGTTTTGTTTGAGAAGTTTTAATCTGAGTATAGTCTGGTTTATCACTTGTTCATATCTTATAATTTTAGATTTAAACGAAAAATCTTTTGCTTGCCACTTGTATTTTCATGTTTATTTCTTTTTTACACTTGTTCATACATGAATTTATAAACATACAAATATCATATGTAATTAAATTATGTTTAAACCCTTACTTAATTTAATTTATAAATTTTGTTTTAAACCCTTATGTTATTATAAATTATGTAATATGTTTTTATAAATATAATTTATGTTTAAATATGCTTTTATATTTGTATTGTATCCATTTATATACAAACCATGTATAAATTTTAAAAGAAAGAATATATACTTATTATGCTTATCTATATATATGCTAACCATGCTTATTTCATAAATTTCAAAAGATAAAAGTATATTAAAGCTTTTTATAAATCCTTGTCTTTTATTTTATATTTTCAGTTTTTTTTAGACAATACATTTCCTTTTTATCAATTTATATTTTTATATCTATATTCATACATATATATATATCTTTTTTAAAAGAGAATGATTTTTAAAATCTTAGTTATACACTAACAATTAATTACATACACATATATATATATATAAATTATTAAGTTTTAAATCCAATTTATTTTATAAGATATTTAATTTTGAATTTCCAATTCAAATTTCTATTTACAATCTATTTAAACAACATATATCTAATTTATTTTGAAAATTTTCAAATTAATTTCAATTACCAAATTTATTTTGGCCTAAAAACCGGGAATGTTACATCTTATACACTGCTCTACAGTCATATCAACCATACCACAATACCCACCATACATCAACACACACCAAGTCATCACTATATACCATCTCTTCCTTACACTGGCCACAGTCCATATTACAGCACATCCCCTGTGCACACAGTGCACACAATGACCATTCTTACTACACTCTTACTTCACCTTCAAGCAACGCTCCTACCACTAAAGCAGCAACAGTGAACATATCTAACCTGCCAACAATCTCAACTTCTGGCCATCATCTCCTCTGCCATCCCCTTGACATAGTGCAAAAGCATCACCAGCAACAATTCATTTTCTCAGTACAACAACCATCAGTTCATTTCAAAACTTGTTCGGTGCAAAAACATCTAACTAACTAACGTTCATCATTTCAAACCACCAGTTCATTTCGACCACCAGTTCAGTGAAAAAACATCTAGCCTGCACATCAGTGTCTCATCAGCCCACTGCACCAGAACCATTATCAGTTCATACAAGACCCTCACCGTTACATACATTTGCACTCCCTTGCATTCACTTCATCAAATCCTCAAACTGCCCTCTGCCACTCTGTGCAACTGTGCTTCACACTTCATTCCAAACAACCATACTTCAACACTGACTCTTCTTCAACATATCAACACCACCAGCCTTCAAACAAACCATCATCCACAAACTACTGTAACTTTACATACATAGCCTCCCCTGTGCCTGACCACATCAACATCCCCAAACAACTTCCTTCACTCCTTACTGACACTTCAAACCATTAACATACCAACCATTCAATAGTTCCTCTAACCTTGCAGCATTCATAAAACTGCAACTACCACAAACTTCCTTCTCTGTCACCACCATATCAGTTATCATCCTGCCCACATACTACCTACCTTTCTCCTTTTCAATTCATTGCAGCACCATCACAGAAGACCACTGACATCAACCATTCACTGTTGTCCTTCAACAAATACACCTCTCGACTTCACCTAGTGCAACAGCATACACTTCCATCAACATTTCTACCTTACTTCACATTCAACATTACACACTACCATTGCAAAAATCAGCTGCACCATTACTACACACCATATACCCTTCTTTCACTGTGCATACATTACTGCACATCCATCCGTCCACTGCTACATACAATTAAACCATTCTTTTGCTTATACATCCAAGAAGATACTTCTGCAAGCAACTTCAACTGTCAACGCTGTCAACACTTTACTCTTCATCAAATCTTTGTACACAAATACCCTGAACCATACATATCAACATCACTAGTTTCCACTGCTTATCTACACCATCACCAGACCAACAAACAGCTTCCAACCATCATTGACTACTGCCACACCATCAACATATCAAAAACCACCTCCGTCCCAAACAGTTACAACCAGGGCTCCTCTGCCAATATACATCACCTTATGCTACATCACCAACTGCTCTCCTCGGTTCGACCATCTCCACTTCCAAGACACTGCTACCTCGTTATTCCATCGTCACACTACTGCTTCAACACAGTTCTTCAACACCCACCCACACTTGCTGCTGCAACACATCTCCAGTCACCGCGTACATTCTTCCCGCTACATTCATCATCTTCTTCCTGCCACAACATCAAACCATACTGCTAATCAAACCATACTTGCTGCCAACTTACTCCCTGAATCATTTATATCTTCACATCCACACACTGTCTACTTCCATAACCTTCAAATTTGTCATTGTCCCACAGCCTTGCTTCCAATCACAAAAACTCTGTCAGTATCACCACCAACTACTAGTGCCACCATCTCTGCCGTTAAACATCTCATAATACACATCTCCCCTTCAAACACTCGCCTCTGCCTTGCCACAAGAAGACATCACCGTAACCCAAACCACTGCCTACAGATAATCACGAAACCACTTCTGCAACTACATCGAACACCTCATACCACACTTCTCCAACTAATCACCACCTCCTCAAATCAGAAACCAGCAACCACCACAATTATCCATTATCGAACCCAAAACTCCTCCTCGAGAACAACCATCGCAACCCAATTTGACCCAATTCAAAACTTCTTAGCGAAGCGCGACCACCTGACAACAGCCCTAAATCCACCGCTCTCCCAGAATTGCCTTCACCAAATCGACGCCTCACCTTCACCAATTACTTGAAAAGGAGCTTGTGAAATTCGAATTCGATTTTTATTTTTGATTTTGATTATTGGGATTTTGAAGGTTGTTAGGAAACGAGAAGTTGGTTTGAGATGTTGGGATTTCGATTCTGATCTTGTTTATTCGAGTAAATGCTTTCGTTCTCATTTTTTTTTTAAAAAAAAAAGGAAAATGAAAAAGATAGTGTTTTAGTTGTTTTAGCGGGTCGGGGACTTTTGTATGGGCTTGTGAAAGCGTTTTTGAAGTATTCGTTAAAATCTCTTTTATTTTAAGTTGTTTTAAAATTTTACTTTGTTTCACTCTTGAATTTAAAAATAAAAAAATAAAAAAATCTTTTTCTATCCTTTTTCCTTTGACAATTGTATATATCTTGTTCGAAATTTATAGGTTGCAGGTGGCAGAAGTGCTTGCTAAAATATATTGCTTGCATGCTTATATATAAAAAAATTGCTGCTTAAAATAAAATTTGCTAATTATTCTGCACACTCTGTTATCGTGCCCTTATCCCTTATTTTTATTTTGTTTTGCATTATTGGTTGCTTGCATTTTTTCTTTAAAAAAATTCAAAAATAAAAACAGAAACAAATTTCATTTGTAATCGCATTGTTAATACACGTTTAATTTCAGTTTTTCATTTCATCTTAGAACTTGACTAATAATAACGGTTAGACACTTGACTTGAGGGTGTCACAAGCTCACTTAGGACTTAATAGTATATTGACAAGTTATCATTTTTCAACAATTTATTTTTTTTGGTGTCTAGGCTACGGCAGAACAATAATCAGCTATAAATATTACAGCTATTCGTAAATATTATATTGATTGCTTCTTTGAAGTACTTAAACCTTCAGTTGCATTACTACGATGATCCGTGCTGCACCGATTAATCATGTCAGTTACTTGACTGAGAACTATCTTGTTAGATTAAAACAAACCGTGATTATAAAATTTTGAGTTAGAAGCTACTTAGGATAGATAATTTGTAATTGAGTCCTCGCATTCATTTAGTTCCATTAGTTTATGCATATTTAAAAAAATTGAAAAAAAATAAAAATCCAAAACTAAAAAATTGGTAAATTTTTTCATAACATAGTTTTTAAAAATCTTTTCCTTTGAAATTTTTCCGTAAAAATCATAAATCCAAAGAAAATTACATTTTTTTAGAAAAACAAAAATCCAATATATATATATATATATATATATATATATAATATTTTCAAAAAACAAAAAAAAATGAAAATCCAAAAAAAAACAAAAATCAATGTTCCCTTTTTGAATTCTCTTTGGTAAATACTTTTCCTTTAAAAAAATCCAACATAAAAAACATTCTTGAATACATCTGAATTTTCTAGAATTATACAATAGTTCATGAAATCAATATAATCTATATAGTTTCACATCAAACCCTTATGGATATTTTAATGACAACTATTGTACAAACAATTCAAATTTTGAACCACAAAATTTACAATGTTATGACCAACCCTCAACCCTATAAAATAGCATTGAAACGGTTTCATCTCTACTTGAACTCTCTACACAACAAAATCAAATGATAAATGAGTTGTGTAGTTCATATTTGTTTGTGCATAACGATCAAGGATTTTAAAATAATCAAAATTGGAGTTTAGTTCAAAATTCAAATGATTTCGATTATAACCCGTGCCAATTCAATTTTGAACTTCAAAATGAATTTCAAAATCAAAACGAAAATGAAAACAACTATTTAAATGATTTTGGCAATGGGACTTGTTTCAATCATGGTGAAAATTTTTGTTCTCAACAATTTCAAATTGAAAATTCTCAAGTTAATAATTATAAATAGGAGTTTGTTGAGAAAATGAAAGAGATTTACAATGATCACATGGATTTATTGTTTGAAACATATATGAAAGAATGGGAGCAACACAATCAAATCCTAACATTTGACGAGTCAAGTGATAATCCACCTTTTATCAAAATCGGTGATTTTCAAATAACAACTTTTGAAATTGAAAATGACAATCTCAATGAAATTTTTGAAAATATGTTAATTGAGTTGGATTTCAATTCTTTTGAGGGTGAGAAACTCGATTTAAAATTCGATCTTCCTTTTCTTGATTTTGAAAAATTGAATATGTAACATCCAAAAATTTTAATAAATATTTTAATTTAATTTATTTGAAAACTTGGGCTTTAATTATTTAAAAATTGAATTTTTGAATTTTCCAATGTGATTTTGGATTTTGTTTATAAATTATTTTCAAATACAATAAAATAAATATTTTCTGAAAATTTTATATTTTGGTCAACTGTGGTCAAACTTTGACTTTCAGTTGAAAAATTTTAGTTTGAATTTTTAATTTCTAATCTTTTTCTTTGAAAGTATAATTGATTCTGATATTAGTGTTACTTTTTGTTTCGTAAAATTCTATTTTATACTTTTAAAATTTGATATATTTTAGCGTTTTACATGCAATTATTTTTCATATTTTATTTGTTATTTTCTATTGTCTATTTCCTATGTTCATTTCTATTTTATATTCATTTTATATTTTCTATTTTGTTGGACCCCTTTTTTTTGAAATTTCGACTTGGAAATTCAAAGGGACTTAAGTTTCTTTTTCTTTAATTTATGACTTTTCATTTTCGAGCCTCTTCATTTCGTAGTCGTGCATTTCATTCTCAAGCTGTTCATTTCACACCTCAAATCATCTCTTTCTCATCTCTTTCTCATTTCATTTCCTGTAAAAAAATACAGTAAGTTTTCTTTTCATGGCTTCCTCTTCCTTCCTCTTTTACAATTTTCTTTTTCTCTTTTTGTTTGCCAAAACAAGCTCGGCCTCATGATCTAGCCGGCCATCTTCCTCCGTCGCCACCTCCTCCTAACCGGCCACCATCACCTTATCACCTCCCCTATGCCTTGCAGTGAGCATTGGATCCAAAATCCATCACCAAAACAAGTTAGAAACCTAGCCGAGCCTATTGATCATCATCCCCTCCTTGTTTGCCTTGGCCACCCTTATTCCTCCACCACCTTGCCTTGACCGTGACCCATCTCCATCACCTAGCCATGATCCTTATGCCTTGATCCAGATCCGACTTGACCGAACCATTAGCACATAGTGGCCGAGCCATGTTGCATAGGGCCGAACCCAACTTTCACTTGCCTTGCCTTTTTGCATTCCATAACCCTATCTCTTCACCTTCCATAGCCTAGCCGTGCTTCTACCTGACCATAGCCGAGTCTAGATGCCTCAAACAATGATGGACGAGCCATGTTGTGGTGATGGTTGAGCCCAATTGCGTAGTGGTCGAGCCCACTTATTGATTAAGCCAATGTTTTCTTCATTTTGATTCATGTTTTGTTCATTGTTTTAATTTATTTCTTGTGTTGAATTATATACTTATATATGTTTATATTTATCTGTTACAAGATCTGAATCTTGGCTCTCTATCCATTCAAATCTAAGTCGTGCTTTTTCATGCTTTCCGAAGTTTATTCGTGTGTTTTGAATTGTTAACTCCAACTTTAGAAGGTGAGTTTATCACTGTCAACATTCATACTTATATAATTGTGAAACACTGGCATGAAAATTGTAGTGATGATATGATAGTAATTTATATATGCCTGTGATATGATGTTTCATGATGTTGTAACCTGATATTTATTTGTTACATCACCTGATATGATAGGCCATATTATACTGTTTATTTTATTTACTATTTCTTACACTGTAAGTTCCCTTAGAATAGCATCACTATGGGTTGAAATGATACATACCCGAACGGACATTAGAATAAGGAAAAATCATTATGAGCTGAAAATATTGGCTCAAGCGATTTTTATTTATTTTGTTTGACTTGGGATTGCGGATTTGAAATCATAGAACTCGGATTTTTATTTTAAATTACGGATTGAAATGATACATATTCATATCATTTGACCTACGTTAGAAAATTATATACAGACCCTGGTTAATTTTAAATTTTTTTCAAAATTTATTAAGTATTTTTGAAGTGTAAATTATGAAGTTTTAACTTAAATTTGGATTAAATGATTTAAGCAAATGTTACAGTGATTTTCCATAAGTTAAAAATGTATAAGTAAATAAATGGGTTAAAATGTAATTTAAAATATGACTTAACTTGATAATTGAAAATTTAGTTTCAAATGGAAATTTTTAGGCTTAACATAGGAAAAAAAGAATATTCTATTTTGAATTGGGAAATTTTAAATAAAGTATTAAGTCAATTGTTAAGATAAAAAATTGAGTAAAATAATGTACATTTGACTTATTAAACAAGTTAAGTTTAATTTGGATATTATTTATAAAACTTTATTTTATTTAACCATAAGTTGAATGATATCGAAATAAATATTTTGGAAAAGTGAGATATGTTTTATAAGTTAAAAATGGTGAAAATTTGAAATTATAATGTCTCTGAAATGTTGTAACAAACCTTAGTTATGTATTTGCAGCATTTCCAAAATGCTATTGTTTTAAAATAGCATTTGCTAAGTGCTACCATTTCTGAAATATAACTATGTTCTGAAATACTAAAATTTACCTACTATAGCACTTTATAAGTGCTGCTGTTTCTGAAATTGAACTGTTTTTGAAATACTAAAATTTACCTACTGTAGCACTTTATAAGTGCTGCTGTATCTAAAATTGAATTGTTTTTAAAATACTAAAATTTACCTACCGTAGCACTTTATAAGTGATGCTGTCTCTGAAATTGAACTATTTTTGAAATACTAATTTTATCTACTGTAGCACTTTATAAGTGCTACTGTTTCTGAAAATGAACTGGTTTGAAATACTAATATATCTACTGTAGCACTTTATAAATGCTGTTGTTTCTGAAAAATAATGTTTTGATATTGTTGTAATTGAATAAATGAACGAAGAAAATGCTACAATCTTGGAAATTGAATATTTGATTTGAAAGAGTAACGACTCATATTTAAATGGTTTAAATGAATTATTTGATTTGGAATATAAACCATTTTTGAAATTTATAACCGGGTAATAATAACGTTGGGTTGTTAAAGAGACTGAGATCGGAAGTTGTCATACTCTTTGCCAACTTCGAAAACCACTTTAACAACCGTGGACGCGGTGGAGATTTTAAAATGAAGTAGGAAGTGTGGCGATGTCCTTTGAGGTATGAACGTGGACCCGACACCCGTGAGTTGGCATAAGGTGCTAAAACAGGAGCGATTCCGGGCCAATGAGGTAGCTCCTCTTGTCAGGCACACTTCTTCGATACCATTCTATTACTTCGTGATTGATTGGGGTACCCTTTGATTTTGAGAGTGTGGCTCGAGGTGGGCGGTAGTGGCCGCTATGCATTACCACCAGTCCGGATGCGTAATTGGTATATTTAACCTGACATTGCCTCGTGCCATGTCACCTACCTAGTGTGCCTTATACGTGTTTTGTTTTGTACCATACCTATGGAGTGCCCTCTGACGACGCCCACTACCTGGTAGATTACGATATTGTATAGACTATGAGAATATATATAAAATGTGTTAAGGGGATATTGGGCAACTTTTTAACGCTATTTTCAAGTATATTATACTTTACTTTAGACATTATTATAATAGCGTATACTACTACACAGTAAATAGTTTAACGGATCCTTAGAGGATTGGCGGTCCCAATCATCCTTTAAGTTACTTGTGCATTTTGTTACAGTTCACCTGAGCTGGTTTACATTATATAAGTATGCATGTCCCGACTTGAGTGTTTGTGTTTATTTTCTTACGCTCAGGTCAGCCTGAGTATTAGCTTTGGATTTCACCTTCTGGGGCTAGAGGAATTGCTGGATCTATTCTGTATTTCTATTCAGATTATGTACTAGTGGACATTTATGTATTGGGATTTCTGTTGTATTTACCTTGAAGACTCTGGATTTCATACTTGTTCTGAGACTGTGTTTGAGACTGTGTTGTAGTAGCTTCATGAACTACTACTGCTATTTTATTTCCACCGCGAGTTATTCTGATTTATCTGTGTTCGTGATTCTGTGATTGGTCTTATTTGCTCCAAATTATATTGCAATCTATTATTTTGAATTATTCAAGTCAGACATGTGTGGTTTTATTGCCCATTTGAATGGTCTAAAATAGTGGGTCATTACAGTTGGTATTAGAGCCAGGTTTTAGGCAAACCTTAGCCAGCGGAGCAAACTCATTAGAGATAGGGTAGAAATACCCTAGAATGAGTGAAACCAATCTTAGAATCCCTTCTTTGTGAGAGAACGTATTTTATAGTATAAAATGATTTTTCAATGATTTCAAAGGATTTTAAAAAATTATTTTAATAAAAAAATTTCTTGTTTTGAAATCAAATTTTTCTTAACTTCCTTCTTTTTCTTATTCACATTATTAGTATTGTCTTTGTTTAGGATTTCAATTCAAATTGAATCTTATCTTATATAATCTTGTCTTTTTTTCTCAATTACCTCTGTCCTAAAATTCATTCTTGATTTTTCAGGATGAGTCACAGGAATGCTAGAGGTAGGGGACGTGGTGTTGCCCCAGCTCCTAAGCCTGTTGCACCAGTTAGGTTCACCAAACTCTGTAAGGAACACACTAAACTTGGTGGAACAAAGTTTACTGGATCTGAGAGCATTATTGAGGCTCAGCAATGGTTGAAGGATTCAGAGAGGATTTTCTCTGGTCTTGAGATCACTAATGCCCAGCAGCATCAGTTGGCAGCTTGGCAGTTGAATGGAGCAGCCTTGGATTGGTGGGAGTCTGTCACAGCTCACATTGCTGAGGCTGACATTTCATGGGAACAATTTAGGTATCATCTTCTGCTTGTCTTGAATTTGGTTTAGTTTTTTTTTCTTTTTGAAATCTGTCTTATGTTCTTTATCGTGCTTTAGGGATGCTTTTGTTGTGAAATGGATGCCCGAGGCAGGGAAGCCTCGGCTGTATCGGGAATTCATGGATATCAAACAGGGTGATATGTCTTCTTCTAAGTAAGAGAGGAAGTTCAATGAACTTTCTAAGTTTGGCCCAAATCTGATTGACACTGCTCTCAAGAAAAATGAGAAGTTCATTGTCGGTGCTCGTTCTGAGTATTATGATCGTCTCATCGCTCATGTTCATAGCCCTTTCACCACTCTAATGGATATGGCCATTAGATATGAGAATCCTTCTTCTAAGGATCCTCCAGCTGCTCGTTCAGCTTCATCTCAGTCTTTTTATGGTAATCCTAAAAAGAGAAAGCCAAATTTTCATTAGAAGAAGAAGTGGAACAAAACTCCAGGTTCGGGATCTTCTTCATCTTAGAGGCGGTCTATCGACCTATCCTCTATTACTTGCTTCAGATGTAATCAGAGGGGACACTATGCTAATAGTTGTCCTACTTTAGTTGGTGCTCCTATTCCTCCTCCAGCTCAGTTGACTAGGCATGATCTCTGCCACATTTGCCTACAACCTGACCATTTCAAGAAGGACTACCCCACTCAACAGAAGGGCAAGTCATCTGGTATTTTTGTTGTTACCTCTGCATCTTCACCAGCTCCACCTCCTGCACCTACACCACTTGCTCCTGCTCCTAGTAATGCTCAAGGTACACTTCAGGAAACTTTTTCTCTGTTTAATTTTCCTTTTTGCGTTCTGTTTGATACTGTAGCTTCCCAGAGCTTTATCTACATGGATCTTTGTAATAAATTTGAGCATATCCTTTCTCCTAAGTTTGCTGATGAGCTTTTGTGTGTTTCAATTCCTATTTTGGGGTCCCGCGAACCTTAGTAGGATTTGTAACCAAGTGAAACTTCTCTATTTTGATCACCGTTTCAGTGTGATTTCTATTGTCTGGGTTTTGATGCTTTTGATCTATTGCTTGGGGATGATTGGATGAACGGGCATGATGCCGTTATCTTTTGAAAAACCCGGATTGTTTCTCTTGTGGATGATTTTGGTAATTCTTTGGTGATTCAGTGTTGCTTGCCTTAGGATTATGCCGGCAGTTTTATTTATTCTCTTGACTCTTCTCCGGATGATCTTGACTCTATTCCTGTGATCATACTCTATCCCGATTTATATGGTGAAGTCACTTCTTTACCACCTAAGCGGGAAATTGAGTTTCGTATTGATCTTATTCCTGGAGCTCGACCTGTATTTCTTCCTCCTAGAAGAATGGCACCTCATGAGAATGTTTAGTTAAGGAAGCAAATTGAGGACTTGTTCTCCAAGGGTCTGATCGGACCTAACCATTCAAAATGGGGAGCAGCAGTGGCTTTCGTCACTAAGTCCAATGGTTTTTTGAGGATGTTTGTAACAGCCCGCAAATCCGTACTCCTTGAGTTAACACTATTCTACAACAATCAACTCAAGTTGCACAGAAATACGAACCATTTGGATTTAAGAAGAAGGGGTAGAAGAAGAGAAAACAAAATCAACATCAGAATCTAACCATCGCAGCGGAATAATATATAATAGATAGTAAATAATCTTTACTCAAAATCAAATGTATCTGTTTACATACATTACATCATCAGAGTACATCAGTCACAGCTCACATCAATAACATACAATGGATACACAACAACTCAAACAGCGGAATATATATATAACAAGTACGACTATACGTATCGTCAATCCAGCTCGTCTCCTGAGCTCCACAGCATCATATCCTGTATTCTATAATACTCGGTCTGACCCGAGCATTACAGTTAAATAACACCCGAGTCAGTCTGGATTACCAGCGTGAGAAAATCACACCCAATTGATTATTAAAGTTTCAAAAATCCTTTGAAAACAAAAGCATCTCGTAAGACCATGCCACAAATAAACATGTCGGGTTTTTACCTTACGATAGCTAAAACAATTTTTATAGAAATCCTCTGATATTATAATAGGGTCTATATACAAATACTTATAAAATAGCCGAAATTGTTACATCTATTAAATTCCAGCTACTAGCCACAGAGTGGGTAATACAAACAAAACTCGTACAAGGCTCGTAGGGAAAATGGATTTCCAACAATGACTAGGCACTGGGGTACCACCTGTCACAGTACGGGGCCTAGATCACCGTACCGAGGATTACTCCCTTCATCCCCTGCAACATAAGGTTGGAACCATTCCTTACTGAACAGTTCCGAACGAGATAAACCCCGTGGTTGGCGCGACCAACCATCCACTAAGCCGAAATATAAAAAGGGACATCTAGACAGGGGAAATATCTTGTCCTGCTTGGGCATGACCCACCTAACCTTGCTGCATATCCCCTGATTTTCAGTCATTCCCGGTTGATGAGGCTTGAGGCTAAGCGTTACCTTTTAGAACGTTTCACTTAGAATGCCCATCGCCCACCTGATGATGTTTCGCAAGCATTCATCCATACAAGTCCGTTCCGAGTTCGAACGAAACCGAAGGCACTATTCCTACTACATCCATTTTGGAAATATCCTCAGGATTAGTAGCGACTAGCTCTTGCTCTTCACTGCTAAATCTTCGAATCCAAAATCGTTTACACGAAACGTACAAACCGGATCGAAGTGGTTTTCGAGAAATAAATCTCGATCCCGGTCTCTTCGAAACGATCAACGCATTTGTCCAATATTGATAGTCGGTTATTTGACTATCAATTTATATTCACAAACATCCATCAAACAATAAATAATTTCCCAAATTATTTATTAACCTCAAAATATCTTCACAAGATACATTTCTATTTTCAATCTTTTGGAAACAGTTTCAAACCATCTTTCTTTCCAGAATAAACTTTTCCAAATATTTTCTATCTCCTCTGAAATTACCAAGCACAAAACCAGATTTTAAATAATTTAAAACACTTTACTTTGAAATATATACTTTAAAACACTTTGGATAAAATTACTTAAATAATTTGTTAAAAATACATACTATATGAATTTGAGAAAATAAGGTTACTTTATAAAATATAAAACCAGGTTTTCACTTTTAAAACAAATACTAAGTCACTTTTAAATAATTAATGCTATAATATATTAAAAGGAAATACTTGCCTTAGAAATTAAATATTAGAAATAATAAATTTTACAAAACGTGATTTCTTTAAAAACAATTTTAAAACATTTAATTTATATTTAAAAATTTACTTCTAAAAATAAACGTGAACTTGGTCATCCAGAGAAATTTTCAACTTCAAGCACTTAAATCAATTTCCCGAATTAATTCCCAATTTATTCCATTCGAAATAAGTTTCCTTTAATTACTCAATTCATCTCAAATTTTCATTAATTATGCACTTAATTATTATTGTTAATATTTTCCATTTGACTTTAAATCTTTAACTGAAATATACACATTTCACCTTTTCCCAACCTCTTCTTTATTTCTTTCAATAATTTAAATCTTAAATTTTAAATAAATGTTTTATTCTTTTAATTAATGTCACTGAAGATTCAAATTCATTAACTCTTTGTTTATTCAAATTTCCATTCTATACTCAAGATTTATTTACTAGAATTCATAAAGTCACTTTATTGCTTTCCAATTCATTTAAAAATTTATTCAAATTTCTATAATTATTTTACTTACAATTTCACTTCTTTTATTATATTACCAAAATCCAATTTATATATTTTTAGTAATTCATCATACCCAATAATTTCCAATCAAATCATAGCATTCAATATTTCAATATAATCCATCATAGCATATCAAATAATCACAACAGAGGGTATTAAATAATTTTAAATAAATGTTGAGGGGTCCAGTTGGATCCCTCCAACTTGTTTCCCCTGCATCCACAGACGTTAGTACAGTAATATGCCAATTCCAGAATATACCATAACATAGCACATCAATCAATTTCAACCATTCAAACAATTATTTAAATTTAATCATTTTAAATTTAAATTTAAACTGAGTGAGATTAACTCACCTTTATTTTATTAGCATCCCATTTCCAATCCAGGTTGCTTTCTTCTCTATTTTTAACCTTGTATAAACAATTTGTGATTCATTACCATTTGAATTAACCAACTAATTAATCACTATTTAAATAAACTTAATTAGAACTAAAGAATCTAATTTATACTGATGATTTAATTTATTAATTATTTAAATAAAAACTAAATTTCCTTTGAACAAATTAATTCCCTTTTACCTCACTGTAACGTCAAATGTTGAGTTACTCTTTCTATTTCTCTCTGTTACCTAAACTATAAATACATGTTATATATTTATACTTGTACATGAATCTCCTATACTAGAATTTCTTCTTTGTAAATATTTTTTTTTCTTTTTTTCTTTTTTTTTCAACATAAAAAAATAAATAAAAAATAAACAAAGAAAATACCTCAGCTAAATCCTACTGCAATAAGCCCAAAAGGATTCGACTCATGCTCATCACCACATCGCGACGAGTCGCCGCCACCTAGCGTCGATCGACGCCCCTCCAACGCTAACCAACGCATCCACATAGAGCCCACCGACCTCGACAACATCGCGATCTCAACTCGAGATTCCGAGCTTCCCAACCACGCTGACACCGGCCTGCCCACACACCCCTCTCAAACCTCTGCAGCTCGACAACGAACCCCCAAACATCGAGCTCTGCCCAGCACGATACCTCGTGACCCCACTCACGGCCTCGCCTAAACGCAAACCCCTGCCCTGAAGAATCGAATTCGATTTCCACTAATGAAGATCGACCCAGAGTATGACTCGTGAACGAAACTCACAATTGATTTCTGCCATTTTGAACGAGATGCAAACTTAAAAAGAAAGAAGAGAGGGAAGCAATTTTCTTCAGCCATTAAAGGAAACAGGAACGAGATATTTTTTTTTCACCGAGTGCGTGGGGTTTGGAAAGAAGGTAAAAGGGGTTCGGCCCCTAACGTGTTGCGTTTTGTTGTTTTCTTTTTTTATATATATATGCGGCTGAAAGCTTCCCTTTGAAGCTTCCTCTCTTGTTTATCTATTTATTATATTATTATATATATATTTAGTTCAAGCATTTTTATCGTTGACGGAACGGCTGAAAGAAAATTTGAGCAGACCAACATTTCTTTATTTAAATTCAATTTGTCGCTATATAAATTTTCAACGCGTTTACTTACCGTACGCTCACACAACAACTCCGACTCAAACGGAATTTGAAATCCGATAATAATTCAATATTACGGACCCAATGGAACTGGTTTCATCGAATTCCGAGACTGTGCCTCGGAAGGCTCTTTTTAAATTCAATTTAAACGATATATTTTTAAAATTGAACCAAACACTCCCAAATTTCAAGTTTAACACTGTTACTATATTCTTAGCGTTGTCAATATAAATTTTATAAGCCTTCAAATCATTTAAACATGCTTCAAAATTTCAGATTCAACGTTTTACCCAACTTCACCTATTTAATTCAAAAATTTAATTATCAGATAAATAGTGATATTCATAATTCAAATTAAAATTACTCTATTAAATATATAAATCAATTAAATATTCCGATTTAAATGCTCGAAAATTCCGGGTCGTCACATTCCTTCCCCCTTAAAAGAATTTCGTCCCCGAAATTACTAACTAGAAAGAATGATCCAATACCCGTTTTACTATTTTTCCTAAAACCAAACAGTTCAACATCTATCCAACTATCTTTTTATAAAAGACCCAATATCATTCTTATTAACTTTTCAAATCCTTCTCAAGTTTGTAAAACGATCCTATTTGCTCAACCATTCCAGTTTCAATCTTAAAAACCAATTTTGAATTATCAAAATTTTCTCAAAATTTTCTAACTCCCTAAATTCCCGAAAAATTTCGCCAGCGTTTCCCTTGTGCGGCTGACTCGGTACAACTACAAAATGGTTCTACGGCCTCCCAAATCCAAAAAGAAAACAAAAAGGCCAAGTGGCTCAATCCCAAATCCAAATCCAAATCCCAATCAAATTCCATACCAAATTTAAATACATACCTTTTTGTCGAGCATTTCAAATTTTATCTTTTCATATCAAACCCAATTTTCTTTTCCCTTTATAATACCTGCATACCTGCTTAGCACCAATATCCAAACACAATATTCCAAAACATTTTATCGACTTTCGCACAAAATGCCAATATCTATTCATCCAAACATCAACTCAGAATATAATTGCAATATTCAATTTCCAATTAAGAATTGATCATTCCTTACTTAAGTTAGTATAAGCATTATATATGTTTCCTAAATTTATTTTCATCTTCCACTTTAGTTTATATCTATTTATATTCAAATTGATTCTTTCATTTTCATATGGATTCAATTTATCTTAAACTCTAAATTTTTAAACTTTTTTTCCATTAATAAATAATTCATATCATTACTTTAAGTTAGTTTCCTTTACTAAATTAGTTTAGTTTCCAATTTGAATTCGTTAGTCGTTAACACAATTTTTTTTCAAAAATTTCAAAAAATTTCTAACTCCCAAAATTTCTGAATTTTTTTGGCAGAGTCCCCTTTGTACAGAGGAGCTTTAGCAATTTGACAAAAGAGATAAATATACATACATCGACCCACACGGTCGGAAAAACCAAAAACAGTTCATATTTCCTAAATTTATTACGTAGGCGTACCTTATTTAGCATTTTAAGCAAGCGGCTTATTAATTTTAGCAAATAGCCCAACCCAAATCCAGCCACATGGCTTCCAGGTACCTGTACTTACTCAGTTTAAACTTGTAAGTGCCAAATATAAGAAGTTTAACACATTTCACTATTTAGCAATAGTTAAAACATATGAATTCTAAAAGCAATTCACACCAAACATTTTTCCGTAAGCAATTTATATAGTTTCCATGCTGATTCAACTGCTTCAATTAATTTATAAACCATTTATATGCAATTTGAATGGTTTTCAATCCATTCGTACACAACTTCATCAATTCGAATGGTTTAAAACTCAATTGCTTACATTTAATTTATTCTTAAGCAAACTGAACTCCTAGTTAATTCAATTACTTTCAAAATCAATTTATTTCACTCCTATTAATTCATAGAATTTTAATTACCTCCATTTACATCCAATGATATTTATTCTATGCAAATTTGACAAGATCTATGTGAATAAACAAGTATTTATGTTTTATAACCAATTTAAATGGATTTTAACTCAATTTATTCTTAATTCTATTCCATTAGAAAATTTATTCACAATCCATATATTCTCAGTTCCATTGCATTTAAATTTTATTAACCAAAATTAGTTCATTCAAAACCATTAACAATTTAGGTACATCTCCATTACCAATTAAATTTTCCTTCTTATTTTAATTCATTCACATCCATTCATTTATATTTAAAACCATTCCATAATTGTTTATTCCAAACTATTTTATTTAGCTCGAAAACAATCCAGGTTATTTCATTCAATAACCATTTCAATTATATTCATGATCTATTCATTTGCATTTCATTTAAAACCATTCTATTTTTCTCATTGACTCCAAGTTAAACGGTATACAAATTCTTATTTAAGAATTTCATTCCTTTGAAAATTATCGACAACTCACCGAATTTTATTACAATTAAAACTTATTTTTACTTGATTTAAAACCAATCCAATATCATTAAACTTTGCTCAATTTGATTTCCATTTAACTCCTTCATCTATTTAGCTTAAGTCAATTTACTTCAATTTATTCAAATTTTATACTTAAGCTCATTTTCATTTTCAAGTAAACCCTCTCTCAAGTAAATCTCTTTTTTTTTTAAATCTGCAATTTCATTTGATTGGTTATTATAAAATTTAACTTTCCAGATTTACTCATTCAACTTATTACAAGGCCGTTTCCAATTTACTTTCACTTATATGGATTTTATTTGTAATTCATTCCATCACTATTTTAATCCATTTCATGTTTATTATATACTTCCCTAATTATATTTACTTTGTTTACACTTCAAGTCTAATTTTAATTAATAAATCAAGTTCTGATTCTATTATTCACTTTTAATTTACCATCCAATTTACTAACTCACAATTCAACCTCATTCTCAATTATTTTCACTTCATCAACAATTTGAATCAATTTTAATTAATAACTTGAGTTTATTTCCAACTTCATCATAAACTTATAATTCAATTCCATTAACTAATTTATTATCCAATTAGTTCTCCCCTTATTCATAATCCAACACTTGAAATTTTATTCAAAATATCACTTCATTTAATTTTTTTAAGTTCAATATTTATTTTATAGTTCAAGTTTGGATCCTCATTTCATTTTTCGATTTATCAAAATATTGATTTTGGGCATTGTATTCCATTTTCAATTTAATAAGTCACAACTTATTATTTTATACAATTCCATTCATCATAAGCCGGAATATATTCATCTTTTATTTTTAACTCAAGCCTTCTATTTATTTATGGCCCAAGCATATTTTATTTCCATGGATCTTTAATTCTTTTATAAGTTATTCTGATTTATTTATTTCAATTCTCATTTCTTATCCAATTTACTTCCCATTTATTCAGGTAAGAATTTAATTTCATTAATTAATTCAATTGAATTCTCATCCCAACTCAATTTCACTTTAACTCGGATTTATTTAACTCAATTCGAATACAACTGGATATTCGTTCAGCTTATTCAACTAATTTCAATCCAGTCAAATTTTTATTTTCAAATCCAAGTTAATTTCATTTTCAACTTTTCTCTTTAAATTTTAATTCCAACATTCAAAGCCTATATTCCCTGCCTGATTTAAAAATCATCTCAATTTATAAGCTTACAATCATCTCATCAGGATTTTTAACTCCCGGCTTTGGCTTCAAATCATTTTGAAATCTCCAATATCTCAAACCACATTTCTCAAAAAATTTAATCCAATCCTGGCTTTTATTTCCAACAAATTTCCTTCGAAATTTTCAAAAACATCCGCTTCCAGAACAAATCACTTTGGTAGCAATTCGTCACTTAGAAATTCGAAGATGAATATTGATGATGCGACCGTCATCATCAGAATTATTTTCCAATAATCCAAGTAATTTCAATGCTATATCACTTTCAAAATCCATTTAAAACAAATTTCCTTTCAGAAATACCTCCAAAACAATGCTATCATTTATCTTCAAAACACTTCCAAATTTTTGGGATTTAAATTTCCAAATCCTGCTTAAATCAATTTTTTTTTCTATAATACATTTGCATAGCTTATGTTCATACAAATTCTCATTTGATTATATTTAAATTTATAATTTTACATTTATAATTCATATTTACAAATTTCATTTTATCATGAATTTATTCCTTCAAACTTTGATTATATTTCCATTTTCTAGTTAAATTTTCACTTAACAATGATAATACTTTAATATTATCATTTCTAACATCCAAGCAACCATATATTAGCTACATAGTTTTCAAAAACTATTCTTTTATATCAAGATATGTTTTTGGGTAAAATTATTTCATTTACCCATATTTAAAACAATACCGTGTCGATTGCTCTATTCAAGTGTTTAGAAACCCCTTCAATACAATTGCGCAGACTGTGTCGACGAAGGTTTATATGCCACTCAATAAATCAATCAACACAATATTAAAACAATTTATATTCACTAACGAATACGCGCTCATATCTATTAATACGCTCAAACTCATTATAGAGTACTACAGACTCTATTTTAAATGAGTAATTCCCACCAGAGCCAAGGTTATCTCCAATCTAAGCTCTGATACCAACTGTAACAGCCCGCAAATCCGTACCCCTTGAGTTAACACTATTCTACAACAATCAACTCAAGTTGCACAGAAATACGAACCATTTGGATTTAAGAAGAAGAGGTAGAAGAAGAGAAAACAAAATCAACATCAGAATCTAACCATCGCAGCGGAATAATATATAATAGATAGTAAATAGTCATTACTCAAAATCAAATGTATCTGTTTACATACATTACATCATCAGAGTACATCAGTCACAGCTCACATCAATAACATACAATGGATACACAACAACTCAAACAGCGGAATATATATATATAACAAGTACGACTATACGTATCGTCAATCCAGCTCGTCTCCTGAGCTCCACAGCATCATATCCTGTATTCTATAATACTCGGTCTGACCCGAGCATTACAGTTAAATAACACCCGAGTCAGTCTGGATTACCAGCGTGAGAAAATCACACCCAATTGATTATTAAAGTTTCAAAAATCCTTTGAAAACAAAAGCATCTCGTAAGACCACGCCACAAATAAACATGTCGGGTTTTTACCTTACGATAGCTAAAACAATTTTTATAGAAATCCTCTGATATTATAATAGGGTCTATATACAAATACTTATAAAATAGCCGAAATTGTTACATCTATTAAATTCCAGCTACTAGCCACAGAGTGGGTAATACAAACAAAACTCGTACAAGGCTCGTAGGAAAAATGGATTTCCAACAATGACTAGGCACTGGGGTACCACCTGTCACAGTACGGGGCCTAAATCACCGTACCGAGGATTACTCCCTTCATCCTTTGCAACACAAGGCCGGAACCATTCCTTACTGAACAGTTCCGAACAAGATAAACCCCGTGGTTGGCGCGACCAACCACCCACTAAGCCGAAATATAAAAAGGGACATCTAGACAGGGGAAATATCTTGTCCTGCTTGGGCATGACCCACCTAACCTTGCTGCATATCCCCTGATTTTCAGTCATTCCCGGTTGATGAGGCTTGAGGCTAAGCGTTACCTTTTAGAACGTTTCACTTAGAATGCCCATCGCCCACCTGACGATGTTTCGCAAGCATTCATCCATACAAGTCCGTTCCGAGTTCGAACGAAACTGAAGGCACTATTCCTACTACATCCATTTTGGAAATATTCTCAGGATTAGTAGCGACTAGCCCTTGCTCTTCACTGCTCCATCTTCGAATCCAGAATCGTTTACACGAAACGTACAAACCGGATCGAAGTGGTTTTCGAGAAATAAATCTCGATCCCGGTCTCTTCGAAACGATCAATGCATTTGTCCAATATTGACAGTCGGTTATTTAACTATCAATTTATATTCACAAACATCCATCAAACAATAAATAATTTCCCAAATTATTTATTAACCTCAAAATATCTTCACAAGATACATTTTATTTTCAATCTTTTGGAAACAGTTTCAAACCATCTTTCTTTTCAGAATAAACTTTTCCAAATATTTTCTATCTCCTCTGAAATTACCAAGCACAAAACCAGATTTTAAATAATTTAAAACACTTTACTTTGAAATATATACTTTAAAACACTTTGGATAAAATTACTTAAATAATTTGTTAAAAATACATACTATATGAATTTGAGAAAATAAGGTTACTTTATAAAATATAAAACCAGGTTTTCACTTTTAAAACAAATACTAAGTCACTTTTAAATAATTAATGCTATAATATATTAAAAGGAAATACTTGCCTTAGAAATTAAATATTATAAATAATAAATTTTACAAAACGTGATTTCTTTAAAAACAATTTTAAAACATTTAATTTATATTTACAAATTTACTTTTAAAAATAAACGTGAACTTGGTCATCCAGAGAAATTTCCAACTTCAAGCGCTTAAATCAATTTCCCGAATTGATTCCCAATTTATTCCATTCGAAATAAGTTTCCTTTAATTACTCAATTCATCTCAAATTTTCATTAATTATGCACTTAATTATTATTGTTAATATTTTCCATTTGACTTTAAATCTTTAACTGAAATATACACATTTCACCTTTTCCCAACCTCTTCTTTATTTCTTTCAATAATTTAAATCTTAAATTTTAAATAAATGTTTTATTCTTTTAATTAATATCACTGAAGATTCAAATTCATTAACTCTTTGTTTATTCAAATTTCCATTCTATACTCAAGATTTATTTACTAGAATTCTTAAAGTCACTTTATTGCTTTCCAATTCATTTAAAAATTTATTCAAATTTCTATAATTATTTTACTTACAATTTCACTTCTTTTATTATCTTACCAAAATCCAATTTATATATTTTTAGTAATTCATCATACCCAATAATTTCCAATCAAATCATAGCATTCAATATTTCAATATAATCCATCATAGCATATCAAATAATCACAACAGAGGGTATTAAATAATTTTAAATAAATGTTGAGGGGTCCAGTTGGATCCCTCCAACCTGTTTCCCCTGCATCCACAGACGTTAGTACAGTAATATGCCAATTCCAGAATATACCATAACATAGCACATCAATCAATTTCAACCATTCAAACAATTATTTAAATTTAATCATTTTAAATTTAAATTTAAACTGAGTGAGATTAACTCACCTTTATTTTATTAGCATCCCATTTCCAATCCAGGTTGCTTTCTTCTCGATTTTTAACCTTGTATAAACAATTTGTGATTCATTACCATTTGAATTAACCAACCAATTAATCACTATTTAAATAAACTTAATTAGAACTAAAGAATCTAATTTATACTGATGATTTAATTTATTAATTATTTAAATAAAAACTAAATTTCCTTTGAACAAATTAATTCCCTTTTACCTCACTGTAACGTCAAATGTTGAGTTACTCTTTCTATTTCTCTCTGTTACCTAAACTATAAATACATGTTATATATTTATACTTGTACATGAATCTCCTATACTAGAATTTCTTCTCTGTAAATATTTTCTTTTTTCTTTTTTTTTCAACATAAAAAAATTAAAAAAAATTAAACAAAGAAAATACCTCAGCTAAATCCTACTGCAATAAGCCCAAAAGGATTCGACTCATGCTCATCACCACATCGCGACGAGTCGCTGCTACCCAGCATCAATCGACGCCCCTCCAACGCTAACCAACGCATCCACATAGAGCCCACCGACCTCGACAACATCGCAATCTCAACTCGAGATTCCGAGTTCCCAACCACGCTGACACCGGCCTGCCCACACACCCCTCTCAAACCTCTGCAGCTCGACAACGAACCCCCAAACATGGAGCTCTGCCCCAGCACGATACCTCGTGACCCTACTCACGGCCTCGCCTAAACGCAAACCCCTACCCTGAAGAATCGAATTCGATTTCCACTAATGAACATCGACCCAGAGTATGACTCGTGAACGAAACTCACAATTGATTTCTGCCATTTTGAACGAGATGCAAACTTAAAAAGAAAGAAGAGAGGGAAGCAATTTTCTTCAGCCATTAAAGGAAACAGGAACGAGATATTTTTTTTTTCACCGAGTGCGTGGGATTTGGAAAGAAGGTAAAAGGGGTTCGGCCCCTAACGTGTTGCGTTTTGTTGTTTTCTTTTTTTTATATATATATGCGGCTGAAAGCTTCCCTTTGAAGCTTCCTCTCTTGTTTATCTATTTATTATATTATTATATATATTTTTAGTTCAAGCATTTTTATCGTTGACGGAACGGCTGAAAGAAAATTTGAGCAGACCAACATTTCTTTATTTAAATTCAATTTGTCGCTATATAAATTTTCAACGCGTTTACTTACCGTACGCTCACACAACAACTCCGACTCAAACGGAATTTGAAATCCGATAATAATTCAATATTACGGACCCAATGGAACTGGTTTCATCGAATTCCGAGACTGTGCCTCGGAAGGCTCTTTTTAAATTCAATTTAAACGATATAATTTTAAAATTGAACCAAACACTCCCAAATTTCAAGTTTTACACTGTTACTATATTCTTAGCGTTGTCAATATAAATTTTATAAGCCTTCAAATCATTTAAACAGGCTTCAAAATTTCAGATTCAACGTTTTACCCAACTTCACCTATTTAATTCAAAAATTTAATTATCAGATAAATAGTGATATTCATAATTCAAATTAAAATTACTCTATTAAATATTTAAAATCAATTAATTATTCCGATTTAAATGCTCGAAAATTCCGGGTCGTCACAATGTTTGTTGATTATAGGGATCTGAACAAGCTCACTATGAGGAATAGATATCATATGCCTTGCATTAATGATATGTTTGATCAGCTCCATGGAGCCACTGTTTTCTCTTAGCTTGATCTTGCCACAGGTTTTCACCAGCTCAGAGTTGCTAAGGAAAGTATTCCCAAGACTGCTTTTCGTACTAAGAATGGTTTTTATGAATGGTTAGTCATGCTTTTTGGTTTGACTAATGCTCCTGCTTTCTTTGTTGATTTGATGAATCGTGTTTTTCATGGTGTGCTTAACAAATTTGTTCTAGTCTTTGTTAATGATATTCTTGTATTCTCCAAGTCTAAGGAAGATCATAAATCCCACTTGAGCTGTGTTCTGGCGAATCTTAGGAGTCATCAATTGAAAGCTAAATTCTTGAAATGCCATTTCAGAAAGGACGAAGTCCAATTCCTTAGACTATTGGTTCTAGTGATGGAGTTTCTTTTGATCCAGTCAAGATCGCTGCGATCAATGTAAGTCTTTCCTTTCTTTTATTTTTTGTGGTCCTTATTTCTCCCTATTCTACTACAGGATTAGGAAACTGTGATGCCCCACCTCTATGCTCGCAATAACAAAGAGTATTAAAAGAAATACTGTCTGTTATCACGAAGAATAAGGCTAGATAGGAGCGGCCATCCGTAGTTAGGCCTTACACTAGTATTGGTTACCTCGATAGGAGTGGTATATATTTTTATTTTTCCTCTCATATTTATTTACTTTCATCGACATACCCAATCATTGTATAAGACGAACTACGATGGTTCATAATAGTTTAGGACAATATACATAATAATAACACAGATAAAGAAATGCGGAACACAAATATAACAGAAAGTCTCATATATATATAACTAATGTCAGTTGATATACATGTGATACAATACATATGATACAACTACAACTGTCGACTCTGGAATTTACATATACAAGTACATTGTCGTGAACAATATACATGAATATACAACATCCTATACAAATACACTGACTACTACAATAACGACGACTACTCCAAAAAGATATGAAAAGACTTCATAGCTCTAGCAGCAACCCACAGCTAAAAATCTACAACCTGTAAATACTCGGTCTGACCCGAGTATTACATTCAAAAGAAAATAATACCCGGGTCAGTCTAATTCAAACTCAGTTATTAGTGCACAGAAGCAATAATAATTAAATAATGAATAGATGATAGTCATGATAAATCTCGTATATCCGATCCTTAAATAAAGAAATCGGATAACGATAAATATAACCCTTAACGGTGTTAAACAATATATCAGCAGATTCAAATTATCAACTAAGATATGTGAAAGGGATATCAATGAAGATAATATGGAAAACATCAAAATTGCCTAATCGGCAATTAACAACAAAATCATCAAATTAAACCAATCAAAATATGATTCAAAACATATTGAATGGAATAAACGAAACAATTCAAACAATTTAAATATCAATTAAAACGACACTTCGAGTAGGGCTGTAGTACACGCACGCGTGTACGGCCTCGCCACTACTACATATGGAATATGCCAAAGATCAATAAATCATAACAAAATAGAATATCATAAAAGCCATACCGTGTGGCTGCAGTTCACGCTTGCGTGCACTGCCTTGCCATTACAGTGATAATGTACCCAAAACTCAATTCCGTGTGGCTGCAGTTCACGCTTGCGTGCACTGCCTTGCCATTACAGTGATAATGTACCCAAAAGCTCAACGAACCAAAATCGATGAAGAATCAATTTCAGTGCAACAACAAAAAAATCAGATGTACTGCAGTCACCACAAGAACTCAAGGACAAACTGCAACAAAACGGCAGCCACCTCAAGGTCACAAGGGCCGGACTAAAACCAAAACCTCAGATGCACAATCGAAACAAACGCATCAGTGGGTAAGGCTGCGCAGTGCAAATGGTATGCAAACCAAATGCCACTATGTGAATGTAATAACACAGCGCAGGGACAAATGAATCAGATGTGCACATGAAACTGCACATGGCAGTGACATGATGAAACAGTGCTAACAACCAAATAAAGGCAATGGTACTAACATGAAGACACAGAGGAATAAGGTGACAGCTACAGAGATATGGCCAAAATCATTAACCAAATGCAGAGGTCAAGCTAATGTTACATGAATACTTGCATCTAATGGTGCAAATACAACCTGCAGCTATACACAATGGTATATGACCAAAAGCAATGCAAACTAATGCACTAAGCAAAGCACTAGTACCACTTCATGAAATGGGATAATATGCAACCGTAACTTATGTACAAAACATGAAGGCAGGGCACAAGTCAGGTAGTGGTAAAGTTGAAGCCCAAAGTGAACACATTGAAACATGCATAGGCATAAACTACCCAACCTTGATGCCGCAAAATGCCACATGAACAAGAATGAAACAAAGGTGACAACATGGGACTGTACCAAGTAAATGGCACAAGAGACAGGATGATCCAAGTGCAGGCTCAATATAAATGTACGAGTAGTCAAGCATCAACTCAGACCAGATAGAAGCCCAATGGGTACACCAACACGACAACAAACATGGTCAGCTAGAATGTGCAACCTGAACCACTAAAGCAAGGACTCAAGCACATCATGTAAAAGAGTTCAACATTGAACTGGTAGAATCAAAGTAAGCTGCATATACGACAACTATACCGGCCTCAATAATGAAGAACAAATGAATGCAAGACAGTAGCAAGTTCGAACAAGTGAATAAATCATAAGCAAGTGACAGTGAACGAGTTAGGATCAAAGCACTAACGCCTATAGACTTGAAGACCAAATGAAGAATCAAATATAAATGCCACTGTCTCAACAGTTACAGTGCAACGGACCTGGGAGGTGAGCCGTGTTTATGAACACGATGCAAACCAGAGTATAACAAACTCCCAGTAACAACATAAAAGTAATGAAATAACCCATGAACCAATAACTCGAGCACAATGTCAACATCAAAGACACCGCATAATTAAAGTAAACAAACGGTGTATAATGCAACAACAGTTCAGTATGCAGTAGTTTCAAATCGAGGCCGAAGCCATTAGAAATTCAGGAAATCAGAAATGGCCGAAGTCAAAAGCAAACAACATCATCAAACTCGAACAGTCGAAATTGAAGGCCACAAACAAAATAAACACCTGAGGTCAAAGATCAATAAAACGAAATAAAGTGGCCAAAGTAATTATCATCTTCAAAACATAATTGAACAAAATTCAACTGTCGAAATGCGAGTTGAAGAAGATGTGAGTGAAAAAGTTCACTCACCTTTGACATCGAAGCAGCCGTGGCACTCAAGAATCGAACGAGGCCAAAGACGAACTCAAACCAAGCGAGGCCGTGATCGAAACTCTAGCAAGTGGCCACTCTCTCCTCTCGTCTGATTTAGCTAGTGCTACGAAATTAAATGGAGGAGGAGGAACCACGAAGAAGCCGCCATTTTTACTTCCTTCGTTCGTTTAATTTAGGGTTTACAAACGAATAAGAAAAACGAAATGGGGACGGTCGAATTGGATTAAAAAGGGAACGGCATCGAGAATATTAAAGGAATATTGGGCCAATATTTTAGTTAATGCCCAAACATCACTTGAAAAGTTTTAAAAGAATTCAACCGATTACATAAATTCCTAACAGCAAGTATCAACCAAATTAAATCGTTTTAATGACGAAATTTAATTGTTATAAATTCCGGGTTGTTACAGACTTCCTTCCTTATAAAAATTGCATCCCCGCAATTTTCATAAGTAAAGTCGTCAATAACAATAAATTTTCTAACATAAACTGGTTAAGCTAGAAAATGAAGGCAAAGAATTCAAACATCAAAGAAATCTTTTAAATTTTTAATACAAGAAATTCACAAATTCTCAACAAAGTCTAGTTATTAAAAGATAATCAGAACACAGAAGTCACACAACAGCAATATCTAATTATCGATACGATAATTAGAAAATAGCAAAATCTAATTATCAACAGAGATAGATAGAAAACAGCATTTCAATATAATCAACAAATATTTAATTATCACAATCGATAATCAAATTTCAAATCAATCAAATATTCAATTATCAATAACGATAATCAAATCTCAAATCAACAATTATTCGATTATCAAAAACGATAATCAAATCTCAAATCAACAAATATTCTATTATCAAAACGATAATCAAATCAACAAATCAACAAATATTCGATTATCAAAAACGATAATCACATCTCAAATCAACAATTATTCGATTATCAAAAACGATAATCAAATCTCAAATCAACAAATATTCGATTATCAAAAACGATAATCAAATCAACAAATCAACAAATATTCGATTATCAAAAACGATAATCTAATCAACAAATCAACAAATATTCGATTATCAAAAACGATAATCAAATCAACAAATCAACAAATATTCGATTATCAAAACGATAATCAAATCTCAAATCAACAATTATTCGATTATCAAAAACGATAATCAAATCAACAAATCAACAAATATTCGATTATCAAAAACGATAATCAAATCAACAAATATTCTATTATCAAAACGATAATCAAATCTCAAATCAACAAATATTCGATTATCAAAAACGATAATCAAATCAACAAATCAACAAATATTCGATTATCAAAACGATAATCAAATCTCAATCAACAAATATTCGATTAGCAAAAACGATAATCAAATCAACAAATCAACAAATATTCGATTATCAAAACGATAATCAAATCTCAAATCAACAAATATTCGATTATCAAAAACGATAATCAAATCAACAAATCAACAAATATTCGATTATCAAAACGATAATCAAATCTCAAATCAACAAATATTTGATTATCAAAAACGATAATCAAATCAACAAATATTCGAATATCAAAACGATAATCAAATCTCAAATCAACAAATATTCGATTATCAAAAACGATAATCAATTCAACAAATCAACGAATATTTGATTATCAAAAACGATAATCACATCTCAAATCAACAATTATTCGATTATCAAAAACGATAATCAAATCTCAAATCAAAAAATATTCGATTATCAAAAACGATAATCAAATCAACAAATCAACAAATATTCGATTATCAAAAACGATAATCAAATCTCAAATCAACAAATATTCGATTATCAAAAACGATAATCAAATCAACAAATCAACAAATATTCGATTATCAAAAACGATAATCAAATCAACAAATATTCGATTATCAAAACGATAATCAAATCTCAAATCAACAATTATTCGATTATCAAAAACGATAATCAAATCAACAAATCAACAAATATTCGATTATCAAAAACGATAATCAAATCAACAAATCAACAAATATTCGATTATCAAAACGATAATCAAATCTCAAATCAAAAAATATTCGATTATCAAAAACGATAATCAAATCAACAAATATTCGATTATCAAAACGATAATCAAATCTCAAAACAACAAATATTCGATTATCAAAAACGATAATCAAATCAACAAATATTCGATTATCAAAACGATAATCAAATCTCAAATCAACAAATATTCGATTATCAAAAACGATAATCAAATCAACAAATCAACAAATATTTAATTATCAAAAACGATAATTAGAACTCATATCAACAAATATCCGATTACCTGCAGATAATTGGATGCAACAAATATCTAGAATCAATTAAGATAACTAGAAAATCAACATAAAAGGTGGATCGATCCCAACAAATGGCGAGTTTTAGCTACGCCGCACGTGCATCAACAAATGGCCAAAGCCTACCAAGTACCCAACATAATTTTTGGCGCCCAACAAATGACCCGAAGGTCCAACAAATGACCCGAAGGTCTGGTACTGGTATTGACCCGAAGGTCCAACAAATGACCCGGAGGTCCAACATAGTGGCTCGAAAGCACACGAAATTCATCATATATTCAATTAACGAGTCCGAAATTAACCGAAATAGCAAACGCACATGTCCCATACCACGTGTTTTACTAAATCGTTTGATTCTCTTCATCGTTTCCTTGAACGTGTAAAATCATCAAAATCATCAAACAACAAATGTTTCAATTAACGAGTCCGGAATTAACCGAAATAGTAAAAGTGTGGTTTCATACTCCGCACTTTTGCTACATCGTTTAAATCTCTTCATCGTTTCCTTGAAAGTGCAAATTGTGTATTCCAAAAATAACATTTCACATTCTCAAACGGACAAGTCCGGAATTAAACGAATCAGTAAAAGAAAGGGGTCATAGTACTCGATTTTTTTGAAACGTTTAAGTCACTTTCTCATTCTTCTGAAAACGCAAACTGTAAAAATTCTGAAAACAATTTCATTTATTTTATAAAAGTAATAATTTACATTCTCAAACGAACAAGTCTGGAATTAAGCGAATCAATAAAAGAAAGGGGTCATAGTCCTCGATTTTTCTGAAACGTTTAAATCTCTTTCTCATTCTTTTGAAAACGTAAACTGAAAAAAATTTAAAACAATTTTTATTTTTGAAACCATTTGAAAATCCGTGCTCAAAACAGCAATATCAAAAACAATTTCGATATGGAAATTGTACTTCTCAAAGCACCGTAAAATCGGATCTCAAAATCAGAATAGCGGAATAACCGCTTGAAAATCCACTTTAAAATTTGATGGTTACTGAAGTCAAAGCGACAGCAAATTTTTAACGTCAAAATCTCATCAAAATAATTCGCAACAAAATATAACACTAGTGAATTTTCATTCATCAAAAACATTCATCAAAAATGTCAGCAAAACACCGTACTTCAACAATTTAGCACTAGTGTTAAAATCCCGTTATAAAAATAACGGCAACCAAATACGTTTCATAACCAAGCATCGGTTCAACGTAAAATTAATGTAGTAACGTGCAACTCATGTTTGCACGCACACTATAAAATAAACAAAGAAATTACTCAAATATATCTCCGATGAAGATATTTTAAAACAACAGAAATCTAATCAGATATGATTAGCATCAAAGAAAATCAACAAGAATTTCAACAATTCAGAATCACTGGTTAAACAACATAATGAAATTAAATTCATTTTCATATTTTGATTTGTAAATCAAAATAATTATCAGCCGTACTCAGCGAAGCAGTCACACTGTTTTCGCTGCGCACTCTGATAAACAAAACACAATTCACTTTTATTTTTAAATAAAGCTATTTAAAAATTTCATCAAAATTTCAAAACTTAAATTTTTGACTCAAAACACGACTAAAACATCGACAATTAGTTGTAACACATGTTTCATCTAAGTCATGTTTTATATTATGTCCATAAACCTCAAGCTTTGATACCAACTGTGACGCCCCACCTCTATGCTCGCAATAACAAAGAGTATTAAAAGAAATACTGTCTGTTATCACGAAGAATAAGGCTGGATAGGAGCGGCCATCCGTAGTTAGGCCTTACACTAGTATTGGTTACCTCTATAGGAGTGGTATATATTTTTATTTTTCCTCTCATATTTATTTACTTTCATCGACATACCCAATCCTTGTATAAGACGAACTACGATGGTTCATAATAGTTTAGGACAATATACATAATAATAACACAGATAAAGAAATGCGGAACACAAATATAACAGAAAGTCTCATATATATATAACTAATGTTAGTTGATATACATGTGATACAATACATATGATACAACTACAACTGTCGACTCTGGAATTTACATATACAAGTACATTGTCGTGAACAATATACATGAATATACAACATCCTATACAAATACACTGACTACTACAATAACGACGACTACTCCAAAAAGATATGAAAAGACTTCATAGCTCTAGCAGCAACCCACAGCTAAAAATCTACAACCTGTAAATACTCGGTCTGACCCGAGTATTACATTCAAAAGAAAATAATACCCGGGTCAGTCTAATTCAAACTCAGTTATTAGTGCACAGAAGCAATAATAATTAAATAATGAATAGACGATAGTCATGATAAATCTCGTATATCTGATCCTTAAATAAAGAAATCGGATAACGATAAATATAACCCTTAACGGTGTTAAACAATATATCAGCAGATTCAAATTATCAACTAAGATATGTGAAACGGATATCAATGAAGATAATATGGAAAACATCAAAATTGCCTAATCGGCAATTAACAACAAAATCATCAAATTAAACCAATCAAAATATGATTCAAAACATATTGAATGGAATAAACGAAACAATTCAAACAATTTAAATATCAATTAAAACGACACTTCGAGTAGGGCTGCAGTACACGCACGCGTGTACGGCCTCGCCACTACTACATATGGAATATGCCAAAGATCAATAAATCATAACAAAATAGAATATCATAAAAGCCATACCGTGTGGCTGCAGTTCACGCTTGCGTGCACTGCCTTGCCATTACAGTGATAATGTACCCAAAACTCAATTCCGTGTGGCTGCAGTTCACGCTTGCATGCACTGCCTTGCCATTACAGTGATAATGTACCCAAAAGCTCAACGAACCAAAATCGATGAAGAATCAATTTCAGTGCAACAACAAAAAAATCAGATATACTGCAGTCACCACAAGAACTCAAGGACAAACTGCAACAAAACGGCAGCCACCTCAAGGTCACAAGGGCCGGACTGAAACCAAAAACTCAGATGCACAATCGAAACAAACGCATCAGTGGGTAAGGCTGCGCAGTGCAAATGGTATGCAAACCAAATGCCACTATGTGAATGTAATAACACAGCGCAGGGACAAATGAATCAGATGTGCACATGAAACTGCACATGGCAGTGACATGATGAAACAGTGCTAACAACCAAATAAAGGCAATGGTACTAACATGAAGACACAGAGGAATAAGGTGACAGCTACAGAGATATGGCCAAAATCATTAACCAAATGCAGAGGTCAAGCTAATGTTACATGAATACTTGCATCTAATGGTGCAAATACAACCTGCAGCTATACACAATGGTATATGACCAAAAGCAATGTAAACTAATGCACTAAGCAAAGCACTAGTACCACTTCATGAAATGGGATAATATGCAACCGTAACTTATGTACAAAACATGAAGGCAGGGCACAAGTCAGGTAGTGGTAAAGTTGAAGCCCAAAGTGAACACATTGAAACATGCATAGGCATAAACTACCCAACCTTGATGCCGCAAAACAGTAATTGCCACATGAACAAGAATGAAACAAAGGTGACAAAATGGGACTGTACCAAGTAAATGGCACAAGAGACAGGATGATACAAGTGCAGGCTCAATATAAATGTACGAGTAGTCAAGCATCAACTCAGACCAGATAGAAGCCCAATGGGTACACCAACACGACAACAAACATGGTCAGCTAGAATGTGCAACCTGAACCACTAAAGCAAGGACTCAAGCACATCATGTAAAAGAGTTCAACATTGAACTGGTAGAATCAAAGTAAGCTGCATATACGACAACTATACCGGCCTCAATAATGAAGAACAAATGAATGCAATACAGTAGCAAGTTCGAACAAGTGAACAAATCATAAGCAAGTGACAGTGAACGAGTCAGGGTCAAAGCACTAACGCCTATAGACTTGAAGACCAAATAAAGAATCAAATATAAATGCCACTGTCTCAACAGTTACAGTGCAACAGACCTGGGAGGTGAGCCGTGTTTATGAACACGATGCAAACCAGAGTATAACAAACTCCCAGTAACAACATAAAAGTAATGAAATAACCCATGAACCAATAACTCGAGCACAATGTCAACATCAAAGACACCGCAGAATTAAAGTAAACAAACGGTGTATAATGCAACAACAGTTCAGTATGCAGTAGTTTCAAATCGAGGTCGAAGCCATTAGAAATTCAGGAAATCAGAAATGACCGAAGTCAAAAGCAAACAACATCATCAAACTCGAACAGTCGAAATTGAAGGCCACAAACAAAATAAACACCTGAGGTCAAAGATCAATAAAACGAAATAAAGTGGCCAAAGTAATTATCATCTTCAAAACATAATTGAACAAAATTCAACTGTCGAAATGCGAGTTGAAGAAGATGTGAGTGAAAAAGTTCACTCACCTTTGACATCGAAGCAGCCGTGGCACTCAAGAATCGAACGAGGCCAAAGACGAACTCAAACCAAGCGAGGCCGTGATCGAAACTCTAGCAAGTGGCCACTCTCTCCTCTCGTCTGATTTAGCTAGTGCTACGAAATTAAATGGAGGAGGAGGAACCACGAAGAAGCCGCCATTTTTACTTCCTTCGTTCGTTTAATTTAGGGTTTACAAACGAATAAGAAAAATGAAATGGGGACGGTCGAATTGGATTAAAAAGGGAACGGCATCGAGAATATTAAAGGAATATTGGGCCAATATTTTAGTTAATGCCCAAACATCACTTGAAAAGTTTTAAAAGAATTCAACCGATTACATAAATTCCTAACAGCAAGTATCAACCAAATTAAATCGTTTTAATGACGAAATTTAATTGTTATAAATTCCGGGTTGTTATAGAAACTCTTAGGACTCCATCTGATATTCGCAGTTTTCTGGGCCTTGCCGGTTATTATCGGAGATTAATTGAGAATTTTGCTTGGATTTCTACACCTCTCACTACTTTAACTCATAAAAATGCTAACTTTATATGGAGTGATAAGTTCGAAGCTGCATTCAACGAGTTGAAGCGTAAGCTTACTTCCATCCCAGTGCTTACCGTTACGAACGGAATGAGGGATTTATGGTATACAATGATGTCTGTCGTGAGGGTTTGGGAGCTGTTTTGATGCAAGATGGAAAGGTGATTTCATATGCTAGTCGTCAGTTGAAGACCCATAAGGAAAATTATGCAGCTCATGATTTGGAATTGCTTGCTGTTGTCTTTGCTTTGAAGCTTTGGAGGCATCATCTTTTGGGTTCTAAGTATGAGCTCTTTACTGATCATCAGTCTTTGAAGTATAATATTCACCCAGAAGGGTTTGAATCAGCGGCAGGTCTGGTGGCTTGAGTTTCTTGCTTCTTATGATCTTGACATTAGCTGTACCCTAGGGAAAGCTAATGTTGTAGTCGATGCTTTGAGTAGGAAGAAGGCTTTGTTGTGTCAGTTTCTTGTTTCTTCTTCTCCTCTTTTGGATTGTATCATTGCTAAGCAGGATGAGGATGTGATGCTTAGGCATATGAAGGAGAGCGTTCATAGCAGAGTTGGTGGTAATAGTCCTGGTGGCAGAGGGATTTTGAGGTTTAATAATCGGATTTGTGTCTCGAATGTTAATGGATTAAGGCAAGAGTTACTTCGGGAAAATCATTGATCCATACTTTCTATTCACCCTGGTGTCACGAAGATGTATCAGGATATGAAGAAGCTTTATTGGTGGAGAGGTATTAGGTGAGATATCTCTATATTTGTTAGTGGGTGTGCGACTTGTCAGCAAGTCAAGGCAGATCATCAGAAGACCCCTGGTTTGTTGCAGCCCCTGGAGGTTCCCAATTGGAAATGGGAACAGGTTTCCATGGATTTTATTGATGGATTACCAAGGACTCGGTGGGGTAGTAAGAGTATTTGGGTTATTGTGGATAGATTGATAAAATCAGCTCATTTCATTTCTGTCAAATCTACTCGTTCTGCTTCTAGTTTGGCTGAGATCCATATGAGGGAGGTTGTTCGTCTCCATGGTGTTCCTCTTAGTATTGTTTGTGATCGAGATCCTACCTTCAACAGTAAGGTTTGGAAGGATTTTCAGGACTCTTTGGGTACTTGTTTGAATCTTAGCACTGCTTACCATCCGCAGACCGACGGTCAAACGGAAAGAGCGAATCAGATTCTCGAAGATCTTCTTCGTGCTTGTGTTCTGGATTACGGAGGATCTTGGAAAGATCATCTCCATCTTGTTGAATTCACCTACAACAACAGTTATCAGGTATATTTTCAGTCTTCTATTTTGATCATATCTTAATCTTTTATCAGTCTCATTCCGTCTTTGAATTCAGGCTAGTATTGAAATATCTCCATTTTCTGCTCTTTCCGGAAGACCTTGTAGATCTCCGTCTTGTTGGTTTGAATCTAGTAATCATTTGGTTCTTGGTCCTGACGTGATTTTGGAGGCTTCTGAGAAGGTTGAGAAGATTAAGAGGAAGATGAGGAGTGCACATGATAGGCAGAAGAAGTATGCTGATCAGCGTAGGAGGAGCTTGGAGTCTGTTGTCGGTGATTTGCTTTTCCTTAAGGTCTCTCCCTTAAGGAATGTGATTCAGTTTGGTCGAAGAGGGAAGTTTGCTCCTACGTTTGTTGGTCCTTTTCGAATCTCAAAGAGGATAGGGTCTTTGGCTTATCATTTGAATTTTCCTGAGAAGTTTTCTGCAGTGCATAATGTATTCCATGTTTCGCATCTTCGTCGATATCTGAATGATTGATCTTTGATTATCCAACCTTCTGCTCTCGAGAATTTGGATATTGAGCCTAATCTGACTATCGAGAGGAAGCCACTTCGTATTATCGAAAGAGGTACGAAGTAGCTGAAAAGGAAATCTATCAACCTAGTCAAAGTGCAGTGGAGTACGGATGATCGGGATAGTACCTGGGAGACGGAGGAGTGCCTACGTGCTTCGAATCCAGAATTGTTTATTTTAGGTATTATTTGCTTTTCTATCTTATCTTTCTTTGCTTTCCGTGTCTCGTTCCTTTTCAAGGACGAAAAGTTTTGAGTGAGGGAGAGTGTAACAATCCAAAAAATTTAATAAATATTTGAATTCAATTTATTTGAAAACTTAGATTTTAATTATTTAAAATTAAAATTTTGGAATTTTCCAATGTAATTTTTGATTTTGTTGATAAGTTATTTTCCAAATACAATAAAATAAATATTTTTTGAAAATTTTATATTTTGGTCAAATGTGGTCAAACTTTGACTTTCATTTGAAAATTTTAAATTTAATCTTTAATTTCTAATCTTTTTCTTTGAAACTATACTTGATTCTGATATTCGTGCTACTTTTTGTTCTGTAAAATTCGGCTTTATACTTTTAAAATTTGATAAATTTCAGCGTTTAACATGCAATTATTTTCCATATTTTATTTGTTATTTTCTACCTATGTTCATTTCTATGTTATATTCATTTTCTATTTTCTATTTTCTTAGAACCTTTTTATTTGATTTTTATTTGAAATTTTGGCTTGGAAATTCAAAGGGACTTAAATTTCTTTTTCTTTAATTTTTGACTTTTCATTTTCTAGCCTCTTCATTTCCTAGCCGTGCATTTCATTCTCAAGCCATTCATTTCACTCCCCAAATCACGTACAAAATGTCCCATTCTCATCTCATTCTAGTTTTATTTCCTGAAAAAAAAATACAATAAGTTTTCTTTTCATGGCTTTCTCTTCTTTCCCATTTTGCATTTTTTTCTTCTCTTTTTGTTTGCCACAAGCAAGCTCGGTCTCATGCTCTAGCCGACCATCTTCCTCCACCACCACCTCCTCCTAACCGGCCACCATCACCTTATCACCACCCCTATGCCTTGTCGTGAGCATTGGGTCCAAAATCCATCACCAAAACAAGTTAGAAACGCTAGCCGAGCCTATTGATCATCGTCCCCTCCTTGTTTGCCTCGGCCACCCTTATTCCTTCACTACCTTGCCTTGGCTGTGATCCATCTCCATCACCTAGCCGTGATCCTTGTGCCTTGATCCAGATCTGACTTGACCGAGCCATTAGCACATAGTGGCCGAACCGTGTTGCATAGGGCCGAACCCAACTTTCACTTGCCTTGCCTTTTTGCATTCCATAACCCTATCTCTTCACCTACCATAGCCTAGCCGTGCTTCTATCTGACATAGCCGAGCCTAGATGTCTCAAACAATGATGACCGAGCCATGTTGTGGTGATGGTTGAGCCCATTTGTATAGTGGCCGAGCCCACTTATTGATTAAACCCATGTTTTCTTCATTTTGATTCATGTTTTGTTCATTGTTTTAATTTATTTCTTGTGTTGAATTATATACTTATATATGTTTACATTTATCTGTTTACAAGATCTTAATCTTGGCTCTCCATCCACTCAAATCTAAGTCGTGCTTTATCATGCTTTTCGAAGTTTATTCATGTGTTTGGAATTGTTAACTCCGGCTTTAGAAGGTGAGTTTAGCACTCTCGATATTCGTACTTATATAATTGTGAAACAATGGCATGCGAATTATAGTGATGATACGATAGCAATTTATATATGCCTGTGATATGATGTTTCATGATGTTGTAACCTGATATTTATTTGTTACACACCTTATATGATAGGCCAAATTATACTGTTTATTTTATTTTCTGTTTCTCACACTACAAGTTCCCTGTAGAATAGAATCACCGTGGGTTGAAACGATACATACCCGAACGGACATTAGAATAAGGAAAAATCATTACGAGCTGAAATGATAGGCTCATGCGATTTTTATTTATTTTTATGGCTGGGATTGCAGGGTCGAAATGATAGAACCCGAATTTTTATTTTAAATCACGGATTGAAATGATACATATCTGTATCACTTGACCTAGGTTAGAAAATTATATACAGACCCGTGGTTAATTTTAAAAAATTTCTGAAATTTATTAAGTATTTTTGAAGTTTAAATTATGAAATTTTAACTTAAATTTGGATTTAAATGATTTATATAAATGTTATAGTGATTTTGAGTAAGTTAAAAATGTGTAAGTAAATAAATGGGTTAAAATGTAATTTAAAATATGACTTAACTTGTTAATTGAAAATTTAGTTTCAAATGGAAATTTTTAGGCTTAACTTAGAAAAAAAAGGAATATTCTATTTTCAAATGGGAAAATTTAAATAAAGTATTAAGTTAGTTGTTAAGATAAAAAGTTAAGTAAAATAATGTACATTTGACTTAATAAATAAATTATAGTTTAATTTGGATATTTATTCGTAAAACTATATTTTATCTAACCATAAGTTAAACGATATCCAAATAAATATTTTGCAAAAGTAAGATATGTTTTATAAGTTAGAAATGGTGATAAGTTGAAATTATAATGTCTCTGAAATGTTGTAATAAACCTTAGATATGTATTGGCAGTATTTCCAAAATGCTTTGGTTTTAAGGTGGCATTTGCTAAGTGCTACCATTTCTGAAATATAACTATGTTGTGAAATACTAAAATTTACCTACTATAGCACTTTATAAGTGCTACTGTTTTCAAAATTGAACTATTTTTGAAATACTAAAATTTACCTACTGTAGCACTTTATAAGTGCCGCTGTTTCTGAAATTGAACTGTTTCTGAAATACTAATTTGATCTACTGTAGCACTTTATAAGTGCTGCTATTTCTGAAAGTGAACTGTTTTGAAATACTAATATATCTACCGTAGCACTTTATAATTTCTACTATTTCTGAAAAATATAATGTTTTGAAATTGTTGTAATTGAACAAATGAACTTAGAAAATGCTACAATCCTGGAAATTGAATATTTGATTTGAAAGGGTAATGACTTCATATTTAAATGGTTTAAATGAATTATTTGATTTGGAATATAAACCATTTTTGAAATTTATAACCACAGGCAATAATAACGTTGGGTTGTTAAAGAGACCAGGATCGGAAGTTGTCATACTCTCTGCCAACTCCGACTTTAACAACCCTGCACGCAATGGAAATTCTAGAATGAAGTAGGATGGTGACGACGTCCTTTGGGGTATGGACATGGACCCGACACCCCTGAGCTGGCATAAGGTGGCTAAAATAGGAGCGATTCCGAGCCAATGAGGTAGCTCCTCTTATCGGACACACTTCTTTGATACCATTCTATTACTTTGTGATTGATTGGGGTACCCTTTGATTTTGGGAGTGTGGCTCGAGGTGGGCAGTAGTGGCTGCTATGCATTACCACCGGTCCGGATGCGTAATTGGTATATCTATCCTAGAATTGCCTCGTTGTGCCATGTCACCTACCCTAGCGCACCTTATACAAGTTTTGTTTTGTACCATACCTATGGAGTGCCTTCTGACGACGCCCAGTACGGGGGAGATTACGGTACTGCATAGACTATGGGAATATATAAAATGTGTTAATGGAGATTTGATTTAATAAAGTTTGATTTAATTAGTATATAATATGTTTAAGTATTTATTTAAATCTTTATTTTAAAATAGATTTTCATAACAATTTTTAATAAAATTAAGGTTGGAAAGATAGTTTGAAATTGATTTGAAATTATATTTATTTGAACTTATTGAATTTGAGATTTTAAGGATATGATTATAACTTGATTTTGATTTAAGGTGATTCAAAGAATATTTTCAAATTTAAATAAATTTATATGGGATAATTGGTTTTTATTTAAATTTGTATTTTGAAACTTTATTTAAATGATATTGGATTGACTAAGTGAATAATTCAATATTAAATAATGATAAAGCTGAATTTGAAAAATAAATGAATTTATCAAATTGAGTTATTGTAAAGGTTTAAATATTTTAAACTTTGAAATCTATTGGAATTGTAATGGTTTACAATTGTAGTTTATATCTGTATTTGAAATCGATATAAAATGGTTTATTGAGATTTAAATCAAATTGAAATGGAAGAACTGAGATTTGATTCAAATGGGATTTTGGAATTTGAGTTGATTTGTATTGATTTGTGAACTTTGAGGAAACTATTTTTATCATATAAAGTATTTTAAAATACATATAAATATTTTACTTTATAAATTATTTTAATATATATATATATATCAATTTTAACATAAAACTATTTTAATATATATAAATTATTTTAATATAAGTTATTTTTAATATAAAACTATTTTAATATACTAATTATTTTATTATATTAACTATTTTATTTTATAAACTGTTTATTATATATACTATTTTATTATATATACCATTTTCTATATCTAAACTGTTTAAGTAGAAAGTATTATGATTTCAAAGTGTTGTGATTTCCAAAGTGTTATAATTTCTAAATTTTATAACTTCAAAAGAGTTATAACTTTGAAAGTGCTATGATTTTGGAAATGAATACTATTTTAAAGAATAATGATATCGGATTTATATGGTTTTGAAATGAATATTTTTTGATATGCAATATAGACTATTTAAAATGAAATGACCACGGTGTTATAATAACGTTTTGTTGTTAAAGATACCAGGATCGGTTATTGTCATACTCTCTGCCAATAGCGAAAACCACTTAACAACCGTGTACGTGGTGGAGATTCCAGAATGAAGTAGGATTGTTGGTGACGATTCTGTATGAGGTATATACGTGGGCCTGGCTCCCGTGAGTTAGCTTAAGGTGGCTGAAACAGGAGCAATTGACGGGCCAAGTGAGGTCACTCCTCCAAGCGGATACACTCCTTTGATACCATTCTATCACTTTATGATAGATTGGTGCACCCTTTGATTTTTTTGGGAGTGTGGACGAGTTGGGCGGTAGCTGTGACTATGCATTACCAACAGTCCAGAATTGTAATTGGTATATCTACTCTGGCATTGCCTAATTGTGCCATGTCACCTACCATATCGAGACCGCTATGAGTTTGTATTGTGTCGTACCTATGAAGTGCCCTTTGGTAGCTTCCATTTTTCGAAGGCATTACCGTACTGTATCGACTATGACACTATAAAATGTGTTAAGGGGGATATGGGAAACGCCTTAACGATACTTTAATAGTTTATCTTACTATAGACATATTATTGTACTACATAATAGATAGTCCCACGGATCCTTAGAGGATGGGTATCTCAAACATCCTTTAAGTTGCTTGTATTTCAGTTAATATTTCACTTGAGTTGGATTTATTGATATATTAAGCCTTACACGAGTGTTTTGTGTTTTTTTTATGCTCGAGTCAGACTGAGTGTCACAGCATTTGAAACTTACCTTTGGATTTGGAGCTTCGCTTGGAGATCCATCCATATCTATTCAGCTTTCAGTTATTCAGTTGACTCCAATGATATATTCAGATTTTGATATTTGACTATTGTATTGAACTTCTATATGTTCAAGACTTCTGTTGTATCTTGTTTTAACTCTGTTATATATATAGTAGCTTCATAACTACTATTCCTTTGTTTCCGCTGCTTATTGTTATATTACTCTTTATATGTGATTCTGTGATTATTTTATTTACTGTATATGTTGAGTTTTTCCAAATATAAATTAACAATCTGATATTTTAAGCAATTCAAGTCCAACCTTTGTGGATGCAAATGGCACGAAATGCCGACATGTTACAAGTGGTATCAGAGCTTTGGTTTTGGGCAAAACTTAGTATATATGGTAGAATTTAATTACAGAATCACCTTCATTTGAGCTTGAATTCCTTCCTCTTTGACTCAGATTTCCTTTGAATTTTGGAATGTTTTCCTCGGTTCCAAAATCCATTCTTTCCTCTCCCTATTCGTATTTTCTTAATTCTGGAGTATCCCATAACTCCACTTTAGATGATATCTATAATGAGTCGATGGTTTCGCCAATCTTAGAGTGATTTGTAAAGAGGTGAAACTCCTTTACAACAAGCATCGATTCATTGGAGATTTGTATATCCTCGATTTAGATGTTGCTATCTTGCTATGCTCGAATTCTACCTCTTGTGATCAGATGTCGATTTGCCTCAAATTTGCATCGATCTTACTTTTGAAGTCACGGTCGACCCGGTTAAGGTCGCCCGCAATTAATATCAGTATATCCATCTTTCTATTTTGTAATTTAATTATCTCATCTTCGTTTCTAGCCTATCTTCGAACTAGAATTCTCTTGACTAGGGTTCGTCTAAATTTGGATCTTTACCGTTGTTTTGAAATCCATTTTCTTACATCATCGAGTGAGGGTGTGTATTTACAATTAATATAAAATATTTTAGTGTGATGTTTGAGTTGTTAGGTTTATATGGGGTTCTGATCGATTCATCTGGCCAACGCTATCGATAGGAATTCCAAAACACTTGAATAGAGCAGACTGACAAAATATTGGTTTTAATTTTGGTAAATGAAATATACTTTTATATGATTATATTATATATATATATATATAAGTATAAATTTTCTGAAACTAAATAGTTAAATGAATGGATTGTTAGAAATAATAATATTTGACCTTCATTTATTGTTTTGTAAACTTCTGACTATTGCCACATAAGATAATAAATGAATTTATAAACTGACTTGGAATTGAAATGAATCTAAACAAAGAATTTGAGAACTAAATTTCTAGTATATTTTTGAAATTTGTTTTTAAAATTTTAAAGGAGTGTTATTTAAAAGTATTTTCGAATAAAAAATTGTTTTCAAAGGATTTTAAAAGTTTTAAATCTGTACTCTCTTCGTTTGTCATTGGAAAATAATTTCAATAATGACAGCAGATCATCGACATTCATTTTCGAGTTTCAGAGTAGTGAGACCATTTATAGCTTTGCTACATTTTGTTTTCAGAAAATAAATTTGATTTGAATTTCTTAAGTATGACTTGATGTATAATATATATATAAGTATATGTTAATAAATATAATTTGATATATTGATTATGCATATATATATATATACATATATGTATGTATACATTTATCTCAAATGGTTTGAAGTGAAACCGAAAATTTAATTCTTACATTTCATGTTAAAGGATGATTTCAATTATAAAACTGAAGTCCAGATTTTTGAATAAATATTTAAAACTTGAAATAATTGAATAAGGAAAATTTACTTGTATAATACTCAATTTCATTCCAACATATATAACTTACCTAAATTATTCAGAAGTTGAATATGTAATTGAATAGTATGCAATATAAAATGATGTTAAAGGAATTTTATAAATTTAAGTGGTTATAATAAAATTTATTCCACTTAATCAATGTGATAGGATATGTTAAATAAGAATAAATTGAATAATAATTTTAAAAAAAAATTAATTTGTTGAATAAAATATAATTATAATAAATGTTTAAGCACAAAATTTATATGATTATAGAAAATGTTAATTGAGATAGATTAAATAATAAGATAATGTCTAAATAAATATGAATTTAGGAATAGTTAAGATTGAACTTTAAGTGAAATTAACTTAAGTGAAATCAAGTGGATTGAATTACTGAGATAAATAAAACGAATTTTGTTTTAAAACAAAATTCTGTAATAAAGGTTAATAATTTAAATTAAATTAACTGAATTTAAATACCTTGAATTGAAATCAATTAAATGAATATAAACCAATTTGAAATTTTATTAAAATTTATATGGTTTTAAATTAATTCTTTATTTATATTTCAAATATATTTTCTTTCTATTTGTTCTATTCTCCTACCTCATTCTTTTTTGGGGACGAAAAGTTTTGAGTGTTGGAGAGTGTAACGATACGTAAATTTTAATGGTTTTAGATGACGTAATTAACTGAATTTTTATGAAATTTTAAATAATTGAAATTGGAAATAAAAATTTGATATTTGGAATATGTTTATATAAACATAGAAATAGTAAATTTTCATCCGATAATATGCAAGTTTATTTTATTGTGTAATTTTATTTCAATTTAAATCAGTTAATATTTGATGATAATAAAATGTTTTCCAAACTTGAATATTTTATATAATAAATTTATGTATCATCTTTTGAGTGAGACGTCATATTTCGTTTCACAAAATTTGGACTGCTATTGCTCCGTTTGTTTTATTTTCGGCGTTTTAGCAGCATTTTCGGTACTAATATCAACTTTTGATAGGATGATTGTATCGCTGATATCTGTATACCATTTTGATCGTCTCGTTGTGCTGATCTCTGTGGTATATTTTTTTCATGTGTTTTGTAGTTCGAGACACAATGAAATCAGTGAGCCGATCAGTCGTATCGGTTCCGTATTTGGACCTGTGCCTTTTCGTTGCTCCTTAAGACAACAAATAGCCATCAGCTTTTATTCTACCTGGTAGTCAATGTACAACCTTTGATATTCTTACCATTTTAATATATATATATATATAGGTGGGTCGTTTCATTTTCTTTCTGGTTATAAAAAAAATAAGAAACCAATATTTCTTTTCGTTTTTCTTCTAACATTGCCTGAAGCTCCTTCCACTTTCATACGAAACCCATCAACCCAATATTTCAAAAAGCTTTACCCATTCCCCTATCCAAGCATACCCACCTCCTCCCCTCTTGGCCTCGCATGCAACCAGGCTTCCACCTCAAACGACCGAAGGCCGAACCTTCACCCCCTACCCTCCTTCTCTTTCCATGTCTGACGCCACACCACTTCTTACTTCCACCACTCCATGATAACCCCATTGCTGAACCCATGCTTCCATCTCTTTCTTCACCTTTCCCATTCCCCATGCCCAGTCACCCACCCAAGCTTCCTCCACCAGCCGAGCCTACTTCCAGACCCTCCACCTCTGCTTTTGCTTCTTATTCTTCTTTGAGAAGGTTATATCTTATTTATTATATAGGGTAGTATATATTATGTGCAATTATAAATATATATATATATATATATATATGTTTATAAAATCTAGTTTATACGGTTAATTTATACATATGTATTTGCATGTTTGCAGTCTTATTTATCCTTCTTCTTACAGTTTACAGTTTTGGATTATAATTATATATATATATGTGTATGTATGTATGTATGTATATATGTTGTGCAAATGTTATATTTCAAAGGTATATGTGACTGCATATGAGTCTATATATCTATATGTGTGTGTGTGTGTGTGTGTGTATATATTGATTTTTATCTTATAATATATAGAGTTGTTATATATAAAAGTGTAATGGTTGATATGTGTGTGTGTGTGTGTTTATATTTGTATGCATGATTTTATAAAAATTATGACATGTAAGTATATATTAACTTTGTTATTTGTTTATGGAAATATAAGTTCATATGGTAACTACATTCAATTATATGTGTGTTGTTTAATTATATATGTATGTTTAACTATATATGTTATATCAGTTTAAATATATACACAATCTATAGTTAAAGTGTATATATATAGTTATATTTGTTCTTCCTTATAGTTTATATATATAGTTATGTTTTATTCGTAAACTAGCCTGCGCATGTATAGGTTTACATTTGTTTTATATTTTAATATGTATGCATACAAATATATATATATATATATATATATATATATATTCATCCATACATAAGTCGTATAATAAATACAAGGTCTATGGGCCTATGCAAATATTTGTTTTATTTTCTGCTTTGTATTGCTGAAAAGAAAGTTTATATAAATGTCTGTTTAAAAGTATTTATATATATTATGATCAGATCCCAGTAGTTTTACACTAATGTATATATATTATTGTATGTTAAGGTATATGTTTGATTTTTAATTTAAATATAATATATAGACATGTCATTTTAAAAATGTATTTAAATTAAATATTTTTCTAAGCAAATGTTAATACAATATACATTTCATTCAATTATATCAAGCTAATTTTGATTTTTCCTTTGACTCCAATTTATCAGCTTTGTTCGTCGAATTCGTGCTAATATAGATTTGCTCTGGAATTCGTGCTTGGATTCGTAACTCATTTCATTTTCGAATCACTCTAGCCTCGAAAGGTGAGAAATCACTCATGATTAACATTTTTATATTTATTAAATTGGATTTCATTTGAAACAAAAATTAAAATATGCTGCTAAATTGAACTGTTAATTATATAATTGCTATATATGATATGCTATTATCTGTAATTGTTCACCTGTGATATATGACACCATATCCTGTTGTATACATTTTATTTAATTTATCACTGATGATATATGCATGTTGGTGATATGTTATATTTTATCATAACTGTTCTCGCACTGCAAGTTCCCTGTTAGTATAGAATTCCCTATGCATTGAAGTGATACATATCTGAACGATCTTGTAGAATAGGAGAAAATCGTTATGGGTTGAAATGATAAACCTAAGCGATTTTAATTGAGTTGAATTTTTGGATTGTGGGTAGAAATGATATATAACCGTAGATATTTAAATTGCGGATTGAAATGATAATGTCAGTATCACTTGACCATAGGATAGAAAATAGTATACAGACACCATTGGTCTATGTATATTCTGAAATGATTTCCAAAGTTTTAAACAGAAATATATATGGTTTTATATAAATATTTATTTTTAAAATTTGTAATGTTATTTTATACATGTTTAGAATTTTAGATTTCTTAAAATTATATTTTTTGAAAATTCTAAAGTTATAAGTTAGTTTTGAAATTATAAATTTTAAGATTTTACTTATAATTTTACTTATAATTTTACTATTTTTAAATTATATAAAGATAAGTTTAAATATAAAAATAAATTTAATAATAAGATTTCATTTGCTAAAGTTTGATTTTAATTAGCATATAATATTTTTAAGTATTTATTTTTATTTTCAAATAGATTCTACAGTAATTTTTAATAAAATTAAGGGTGGAAAGGTAGTTTGAAATTATATTTATTTAAGAATTATACTTAAATAAGATTGATTTTGAACTTATTGAATTTGAGATTTTAAGGATATGATTTTATAACTTGATTTTTATTTAAGATGATTTAATGAATATTTTCAAATTTAAATAAATTTAAATGGGATAATTGGTTTTTATTTAAATATGTATTTTGAAACTTTATTTAAATGATATTGTATTGACTGAGTGAATATTTCAATATCAAATAATGGTAAAGTTGAATTTAAAATATAAATGAATTTATCAAATTGAGTCATGGTAAAGGTTTAAATATTTTAAATTTTGAAATCTATTAGAATTGAAATTCATATCTGTATTTTAAATCGATATAAAATGGTTTATTGAGATTTGAATCGAATTGAAATAGAAGAACTGAAATTTGATTTCAATGGGATTTTGGAATTTGAATTGATTTGAATTGATTTGTGAACTTTGAGGAAACTGTTTTTATCATATAAAGTATTTAAAAATATATATAAATATTTTACAAATTATTTTAATATATACATATCAGTTTTAATATAAAACTATTTTAATATATATATATATTATTTTAATATAAACTATTTTTAATATGAAATTGTTTTAATATACTAATTATTTTATTATATAAACTATTTTATTTTATAAACTATTTTATTATATAAATTATTTTATTGTATATACTATTTTCTATATCTAAACCGTTTAAGTAGAAAGTATTATGATTTCAAAGTATTATGATTTCCAAAGTGTTATAATTTTTACGTTTTATAACTTCCAAAGTGTTATAACTTTGAAAGTGCTATGGTTTTGGAAATGAACACTATTTTAAAGAAAAATGATACCAGATTTATATGATTTTGAAATGAATATGTTTTGATATGAGATATAGATTATTTGAAATGAAATGACAATGGTGTTGTTATAATAACGTTCAGTTGTTAAAGAGACCGGCATCGGTTATTGTCATACTCTCTGCCAATACCGAAAACCATTTTAACAACCGTGTACGTAGTGGAGATTCCAGAATGAAGTAGGATGGTTGGTGACGAGTCAATATGAGGTATATACGTGGACTTGACTCCTGTAAGTTAGCTTAAGTGGCTAAAACAGGAGCAATTGACGGGCCAAGTGAGATAGCTCCTCCGAGCGGACACACTCCTTCGATACTATTCTATTACTTTATGATAGATTGGGTGCACGCTCTGATTTTTTTAAGGAGTATGGATGAGTTAGGCGGTTGCTGCGGCTATACATTACAAACAGTCCGAAAGTTCAATTGGTACCCTGGCATTGCCTAGTTATGCCCTGTCGCCTACTATATCGAGACCACTACGAGTTTATTTTATGTGTATCTATGGAGTGCCCTCTGGTAGCTTCTATTATGCGGAGGCATTACGGTACTGTATCGACTATGGCACTATAAAATGTGTTAAGTCGGATATGGGTAACGCCTGAACGCTATTTTAATAGTTTATCTTACTATAGACATATTATAATAGCGTATTGTACTATATAGTAGATAGTTCCACGGATCCTTAGAGGATGGGTATCTCAAACATCTTATAAGTTACTTGTATTCAATTGATATTTCACTTGAGTTGGATATGTTGCTATAAGAATGTTAATCCTGACTCGAGCGTTTTGTGTTTTGTTTTATGCTCGGGTTACACAGAGTGCCACAGCATTTGAAACTCGCCTTTGGAGTTGGAGCTTCGCTTGGAGATCCATCTATATCTATTCAGCTTTTAGTTATTCAGTTCACTCCAGTGATATATTTAGATTTTGATATTTGACTATTGTATTGAGACTTCTATATATTCGAGACTTCTGTTGTATCTTATTATAACTCTGTTATATATAAAGTAGCTTCATAAACTACTATTCATTTGTTTCTGATGCTTATTTTTATATTACTCTGTGTCTATGGTACTGTGATTACTTTATTTACTGTATATGCTGAGTTTCGCCAAAAATAAATTAACAATATGATATTTTGAGCAATTCAAGTCTGTCATGTGTGGATGCAAATGGCACGAAATAGTGGGATATTACAACTTTTGTTTATCAACATATTTCAGCTAGCTGAATAATACCAATTAGACGTATGAATGCTGAAGCTTTTCATAATTTGATATGATGTTTCAACCGCCTGAACGGTTTAATTCAGCCGGCTGAATTAGGCCTGAAAATGCCTATTTCTTTACTGTTTTCGAAATTAACAAATTTAAAAGGATGAATTGTTATTTCAGCTAGCTGAATATTTATAATGGCTGTTTTCTTTATGAAAAGACACTTCTCTTCATCGAAGAGAAACATCTTTAAATCAATAGTTTACCTGTTTCTTTTCATTGTTATCTTTTACGAATAGTTGCAACTTTTAATCTCTATAAATAGATTTTAGAATTCAAAAAACTGGCTGATTTTAATATTCTTGAATTCTTATTTCTTATTCTCTATTTTCAATTTGCACTCAAACTGCATACAATCTTTGATCGTTGATCGCTCTATCTTTCGCATTCTTCAAGCACGTTACACTATAAATGAGAAGATTATAGGAAGATTGTACTTAATTGACTAATCAGTGCTATTTAAAGGACAAATTATGGTCAGACGCTTTTGTTTATTTGTAAAGAAATTCTGCTCGGTTGCTTAAGTGGTAGGACGGTTGCTTAAGCGGTGAAGTCCTGCTTTGTTGCTCGGGCGGTATAAACCTATTCCACCAGGCTAAGTGAGGGCTGCTAGTTTAATTCCAGAAGGAGTCTAGGACTGGACGTAGAACCGGATTTCGAACCAGTATAAAATCTCTAGTGTCATTTGCTTTACTTGTGACAACCTGCAAATCCGTACCCTTTGAATCGACAATAAACCACACATGTCTGACCCAAGAAGCATAGACTGACAGAAAGTCAAGAGAAAGAAAAGAAGACAGAAGAAGAGAAGAAAGAGAGAAAATAGAACAAACAGAACAATACAGAATCTCACGTCGCAGCGGAAAATATATAATATCATATCAATGATCTTTACAAAACAGAAACTGTATATACATACATCAATCAGAGTTCAACAATCAATCACGAGTAATCAACCTGAACAATTATAATAACCTGTCCTCGCAATTGTCGATACTATACAACCAAGCATCGGGTAAAAATAAATGCATGTATACGAAAATGAAGATCTCTAGCTCTCCTATTGAAGCGCCAAAAGCAACGATCTGAACCTGTAAATATACTCGGTCTGACCCGAGCATTGAAAGGAAAGAACGCCCGGATTATTCTGGTAAACTAGCATGAGAAACACACTCAATTGAATTTATTGAATTGCCAAACTTTTCCTTTATCAAAACAAAAGTATCTCATAAGACACCCCCACACACAAACACAGACCTATTTTTTCCTTATGATAACTAAAACATTTCATATCAAATCATCTTATGTTATAATAGTGTCCAATATACAAATAGTATTCAAAATAGCCGAAATTGTTACAATTATTAAATTCCAGCATACTAAGCTCCACAAATAAAATGGTAGGTACATAGTGAAGTATGGATTTCCATACGAATGACCAGGTCAAAGGACTACCTTTCCGCAATACATCTCTAGAGGAATGTACCGAGGACCATCACAAAGGATCCTCTACCAACACAAGACCGGCCCACCACTATAACTAGAAGGTACCGAATATATCATCCTTCGATCGTTACCGACCTTTTCCGAGGGGCCTCTAGCATACAAACCACAATAATCAGATGCACGATGTCATAGCATGTAAAGATATGCCTAGAAGAGGATGATCATATCCTAATGGAAGCGAACTACTTAGCCTTGTCGCATCTAACCCTGTTTTGGCCATTTCCTGTCGATGAGGCCTGAGGTAATGATTGTCTTTCACATATCACAAATCACCTCACTTTGAATTCCACACTGCCATTTCAATTGACTATTATATGTCTTCCACAAAAATACAACCCTTAAGCTCATACGTCTCAAGGAGGGTGTTAAGCTAAGAGAAGTTGCCTTCTCCGCCACCGCTGATGTACGTTTGTAAAAGCCAATGTATGTTATCTTAGAAATGCAATATTAGACAAACATCTATACAAGTTGTCCATGAACAGCACAAACTGAAGGTATTTTCCTCCACATCCTATTGGAAAATCCCTAGGATTAGTAGAGAATAGTCCTTACATTGGATATTTCATAACAAAAAGACTACTGCTATTGGATGTATATTGGGATTTTTACCCCAAATGATCAACAAGCAGTCTTCCACTATAAAAATACAAAATATCAATATCATCAAAATCTGCACAAACCAAACGCATATACTTTGGTCCAAAAGTGGTTTATGGATAAACTGATCCTGGACTCTTCGCATCAACAACGCAAAAGTTTTTCTCCACTTCACACGGAAACTAAGTCTCATTGACTTATCATGTCTCCAACTTTCAACTTGCTATCCTTCGGCCAAGAAGGAAGCTCGATAAATTGGGATAATACTCTGCACTGCATGAATAAACATCCTCAACACAAAAGATAGTCAAGCCTATATAGAAGGCTACGTACTAAGTGTACGACTAAACAGTTCCCACATCAAGTTGAGGAACTAAAATGGCCAAATTTGATAGTTGGTTATTTAACAATCAAAGCAACAAAGAAACATTTAGCATCATAAAAAATCATTATGACCTTTTAATTAATCTTTTATTAATTAAATCATTTTTCAAATATTCACTTCAAGTTATATTTAAAAGATATATTCTCAAAACCATTTCAACTTTTCAACATTGGAAAACATTTCCATATACTTATTTAATAAAAGTAATTCAAAAGTTCATTGATTTTCAACACTTAGAAAATATTACATATACTTAAATCACGATTAAGTATATATTTTATCCTATAAGGAAAACATTCTCTTAACATATTTATTCGGGTCAAAACGAATGTTGCGTAAAACATCATTACGACAACTCAAAATTACTAGTATAGGGATTCGAAAATAAGATAGATATATAAATCTCGTATACTATACAAAACATTTCCTTTTGAAAATCATTTACTATAACAACAGTGTTTTAGTCCGTCATTTCCTTATTTCTCGAAAACGTCTATTTCAACAATGGATGTTGAACTCTGTGGTTTCGTACTTAACACATTTTAAAACATCTTCAAACCATTTAACTCCATTTAAAAGATCACTTTCAAAACATTTATTTAATTTAAAAGATTATTCCTTGTCCAAAATCATGAATATAGTTCATTTACCAAATCCAATATTTCTACATATTAATTGAAGGATAATCCATTACTAAAATCATGAATATAATCCCTTTAATAAACTTTGATAATTTACTTATCAAAATATAGTTGATTTCGGATTTATAAAATAATGTTTTTAAATTCACATTTATATTTATAAAACTTCCATTTATAAAATCCCTTTACTAACAAATTCCATTTATAACTCAATTACATGCCAAAATCCAATTTATAAGTCAATTACTAATAAATCTCTTATTTACAAATTCATTTTATAACTTCACAATTTGTAAATCTAATTCACTTATAAAACCCATTTATAACCTCTTTTTAATACTTTTAAAACTCCTTTGTAATTCCAGTATTTTGATTTATAAAATATCAATTTTATAAATCTTATATATAAACCGTTTATAATAAATCAAAAATCCGAATTTAAACTATTTAAAAAACCATTAACTCCATATTTCAAAAATCACATTCCAATTATATTTTATAAAAATCATAAATTTTATAACATAAAAACTATAACATTTATTTATTCAAAGTAAATTCATTTCTTTAACAATTCAAAATTTTAACAAAACGTATATTATCAAAATCACTTGAAAATCTTTTTTAAATTTGAAATCATCACTTTAATATTTTTAATTTACCAAAAATCGGCCCAATGCCGCAACAGCACTAAATACATCAATTACGACATCCAAAACATCATATATCATATGATAACAACATATATCACAATATCTGTAAATAAAACTAATACTGTTGAGGAACTAGTTGGATCCCTCCAACCCATCACCTGTAACAAATATCCATATTAAAAAATATGTACAGTGTCCGCTTCGAGGCAGATGCGCGTATAAAGGGTCATCCGCTCATACACGGGAGCGTATAGGGTCTCATCTCCTCCAATAGGCTGGAATATATCCAAATACCAATCAATATATGTAATATATCATATATCATCCAAACAATCATCAATCATCACAAAATAAATTTATTCTCGCTTATATAAAAATATAAGTGAGACAAACAGAGCGAGTTTTACTCACTTTGGTTCCAATAGTAGTTGCAGTGTTTTATTCCGAATAAAATTAAACAGCCATTTAATTTTATCCAAAATTTACACTAGCTCCAATCAACTCCAAACCAGCTCTAAAATGTAGTGCTAGTCAATACGGACCCAATGCAACTTGGTTCGTCAAAAACGAACTTCGTATGACAAAGTTTTGCATTTTTAAAGTTTACAGGAATATATATATATATATATATATATATATATATATAAATTAATTTACATTTATTTTTATTTTTAAAACCTAGAATCAACCTATGCCGTTCATTTTACTTCCATCAAATCTGAGCCGCATATGTTATCTTCTTCCTCTCCCGCGTTCAACTCAAACTTAACTAAACCCATGGAACCGTAGATATCATTTGAATTTACGCAACCACCACCCTCATTTTTACTATGATACAACATTACCTATCGACGCACTGAAACGTGCCCCACGAACACCTAGAATACAGTTGAACTCAGTGCATCCATGGCCGAGAAAAACAAGGATGAACACGTGCATTTTGAATGGGAATTGCCGAAGATCTATAGCTCGAAATCCAATCTTGACCGTTGATCGTGTAGTACTCACCGCCCTCTACAATTTTCTAGTTGATAATTTTTTGAAACAATGCATGGATTTGAAGAGATTGAGGGAAGAAAGAGGTGAATTTCTGGCCATGCAAAAGTTAATGGCAGCTGGCCTTAGCTTTATTAGGGTTTTGACAAATAGAATAAAATTGTGGCCTTTTATACAAAATATTGCCACACTATTCACCCGAAATTTTTTCGAACTCCAAAAGAATCATGCCACCTGGCGTTTATAATTTTTACCCCTATTTCAAACACAATGGAATGTATATTGAGAGCCAATTCGATCATATTTGAAAGATAGGTTTTCGAGTCGAATTATTTAAATTTAAAATTTACTCAAACAAATTTTTACATATTTTAGCTTGCCACGAGTAAACCATAAATCCAATTGACCAGAAATTTGAAATATTAAAATAATATGACATTACGGATCTAATGAAACTAGTTTCGTCGAAATCTGAGACTATATGAAAAATGACTATCTTTACACGTTAATTTAATATTAAAATATTCAGTTTCTAGAATTTAACTTTTAATTCAATTTTAAAAGTTCTCTGACATCACTCTAATTCAAATAGAATTTAATTCAAATTTATAAATCATTTTCATTCATATATAATTCAATTTCCAGTTATTTTTGAAATTTCAAATATTAAATAAACAATTTAGTTATCCTGTTGAATCCTTATATTCGAAATATAATTTATTCAGCTTATAAACTAAACTTGTGAATATTTAAAATCAACTAAATATCTAAATTTCAAATGACTAAAATTCTGGGTCGTTACATTCTCCCATACTTAAAATAATTTCGTCCTCGAAATTACCAAGTAAGAAAAAATCACAAAATCCATTAACTTTTTAAAACAATTCGTTCAAATTAGATATCAACATTATTTAACCTTTTATTTTTTGGCAAGGCCATCCTGTTTTTAAAGTGGGCAGTCCACTATTTATTAAACAAATCAAAATACAAATGCTTAGAAACATTATTTAACCTTTTAACTTTTCCCAAAATCGATTTGTTAAACTTCTTATAAAAACTTTTCTAAGTTCCCAAATCATACTTAGCTATTCTTTTCAAAACCACTAATATCGTTTAATTATCGGCTCAATATCAAAAAATTTGTTATCGAAATTTTTATTCAAAATTTTTCTAATGTCTTAAATTTTCAAAAAAATTCGCCAACGCCTCCTTTGCGAGGTTCGATTATGGTAGGATCACAACATATATATATATAAATATATATATAAATATATATATATATATATATATATATATATCACAACATCTCATCTTCAAGGGTGAGGCATCTCGTAGGGAAAAAGTGTTGAAGTACGATATCTAATCCGAGGTATGTACCTTATATATTATTAGCGAGCATATACGGCTAATATAGCGCGAAAGCGAGCTCTAAATGCGAAGCATACGCCATCCGCACGTAATAACACTCAACAAACAAATGAGAAACATGTATGTATGAATGTAATATATACAACATATACCGATACAAGAACTATATATGTCAATTTAGAAAATGAAATCAAAAACAACAAATCCAACCATCAGATAACTATCATCCAACTAACATCCAACAAACCAATCTCTATCCAACAAATCCATAACCAAATCAATATACCTTTATTTATTAATTAATATGCATTGGACTGGCTTCCAATTTAAATCACATTTGACTCATTAACATTATGTTTTACTAACATTCATTTTCAATTAGTTTACATTTACTAATTTACATTCGAGTTAGTTCACTTCCAAATCAAGTTAAACTCAATTCTATTTAGATTTACTTTACTTTTGATTCGAATTCAATTACTTAGCTTTCAATTTCATTAATATAATTGGGTTTAACACGTTTAATTAGCTTTAAATGAATTAACACTTACATCCATATTCCATATGAATTCATTTTCATTCGATTGATTAACACTCAATTCATATTTCAATTCTAATTTATTCCATTAGTTCAATTCAATCATTAATTCGATTGCTAATTCATTTCACAACTGCAAGTTGAATTTCATTATAACTCAAATTCATATTCATTCAACTACTTTAGTTCATTAACTTCTTGTTATTCAACTTTAATTTTCATATTCATTTTACTTATCAAAATCAACTTCATTCAACATCACTTAAGTTACGTTTCATTTCAACTTCATTTACACTTACCTGCATTATACAACTTAAGTTCACTTTAATTCAATTCAAATTCTATTTTAGTTAAATTTTACTTAAGTCAATTTCCTATCACTCATTCAAATTAAGATTTTGTTTTGCTTAACGAGATTGTTTAGGCATTTTAACAATTGGTTTTACTTACATCTCTCATTCTATAAGTTATGTAACTTATTTATTCAAACTGTGTAACTTATTTATTCAAAATTCCAAATCATATCATATAATCACTTAACCAGTCAAGTTTTCATTTTTATTTCAATAACTTATCTAAGCCAGTTCAAATCCAATTCAATTTATTTAACTTTCCTTTAGTTAAATTTCAATTTATATAATTCGCTTATTTTTTCAAATTTATTTAACTTTACCAAAGCAAATTCTTATTTTATGCTATAAGTCCAAAAATCATTTCACTTGCATTTACCAATTTCAACTTGGATTTTATATTCAAATTTGTTTATCACAACAAAACTTAAATTTCAATTTACTCTTGGTAGCAAATCAATCATACAGAAACTCGAAAATGACACTAATGATGCTGTAGTCATCACCCTTATTATTTCCCAGTAATGGTAGTGAATTCAGTGTTTTATATTCTTTTTAAAAATCTTATAATCATATTTATAAATCTTTACTTATATAATTTTCCTATTTTACTTCACTTACATAAAATTCATTTCAAATTTATCTATCTTATTTATATTTATAACAATATAATATCTTTTTACTTCGAAAAATAATTGTCAAAATCAACGGGATTCAAATTTCTCAAATTTTATTTTAAATTCATTTTTATTCATAATTCATATTTATAGATATACTCATTTAGTTTCATTTCTTATGTACAAGATTAATTTCACAACTGTAATTCATATTAATTATAATTCCATACTATATAATTCATTGGCTTATATAATTTATTCTTTTACAATTGTTGTTTTTATCAAGATTATTCAAACATCTTTTATTAATTTATATATATTTACATTTTCAATAACCAAATAATCCATTTGTATACACTTTAACAATTTTTGAAAAATTGTTTCCTTTATATATAAAATATAATTGAGGTAAAATTATTTCATTTATCCAATTTAAAAATAATACTATGCCGACTTGCCTCGTTTAAGTTTTTAGAAATCCCTATCGATAACATAACGTCCCATATACCAACCAAAATTCACAAACAACTCAACGGATAAGTAAATACAATATAAAACATTTTTATATTTGCTAACAAATACACGCTCATATATATAATACAATCAAACTCAATCTAGGGTGCTACTGTCCCTATCTATACTGAGTACACATCAAAGCTTAGGAATATACAAAATCTATGCTCTGATACCATATGTGATGACCCGCAAATCCATACCCTTTGAACTGACAATAAACCACACATGTCTGACCCAAAAAGCATAGACTGACGGAAAGTCAAGAGAAAGAAAAGAAGAGAGAAGAAAGAGAGAAGATTAAACTAAACAGAACAATACAGAATCTCACATCGTGGTTGAAAACATATCATGTCATATCAATGATCTTTACAAAACAGAAACTATATATACATAAATCAATCAGAGTTCAACAATCAATCACTAGTTATCAGCCTGGACAGTTATAATAACCTGTCCTCAAATTGCCGATAATATGCAACAACCACGTAGCGGATAATAAACAGATATGTGCATATGAAAATGAAGATCTCCAGCTCTCCTGCTGAAGCTCCAAAAACACCAATCAAACCTATAAATATACTCGGTCTGATCAGAGCATTGAAAGGGAAGAACGTCCGGATCAGTCTGGTAAACAGCGCGAGAAAAACACTCAATTGAATTTATTTAATCACCAAACTTTTCCTTTATCAAAACAAAAGTATCTCGTAAGACACGCCCACACACAAACACGGACATGTTTCACGTTACAATAACTGAAACATTTCATATCAAATCATCTTATATTATAATAGTGTCTAGTATACAAATAATATTCCAAATAGCTGGAATTGTCATCATTATTAAATTACAACATACTAGGCTCTATAAATAAAATGACAGGTATGTAGTGGAGTTTGGATTTCCATAAAAATGACCAGGTGAAGAGACTACCTTTCGACAGTACATCTCTAGAGGAATGTACTGAGGACCATTACAAAGGGTCCTCTGCCAACGCACGACCGGCCTACCTCAACAACTAGATGGTAATGAATATATCAGCTGCCAGTCGTTACTGACCTTTTTTGAGGGCCCTCTAGCATATAAACCACAATAAACAGATACACGACGTCATAGCGTGTAAAGATATATCTAGAAGAGGATGATCATATGCTAATGGAAGCGACCCACTTAGCATTGCCGCGTCTAACCCTATTTTGGTTGTTTTCGGTTGATGAGGCCTAAGGTAATGATTCTCATTCACATATCACAAATCACATCACTTTGAATGCACACGGCTATTCTCGTTACCTACTAATTGCCTTCCACAAAAATACAACTCTTAAGCAGTTAAGCTCATACACCTCAAGGAGGGTGTTAAGCTAAGAGAAGTTGCCTTCTTCGCCACCACCGATGTATGTTTGTAAAAACTAATGTATGTTATCTTAGAAATGCAATGTCAGACAAACATCCATACATAGGGAAAACCGAAGGAACTTTCCTACCACATCCTATCGGGAAATCTCTAGGATTAATAGCCAATAGCCCTTGCATTGGATATTTCATAAGGAAGAGATTACTAATAGATGCATATTGAGATTTTAACCCCAAACGATAGAAAGCAGTCCTCCACTGTGAAAATCCGGAATATCAATATCATCATAACCTGCATAAATCAAATGCATATACGTTGGTCCAAAGTGGTTTTCGGATAAACCGATCCCGGTCTCTTCGCACCAACAACGCAAAAGCGTTTCTCAACCTCACATCGAAACTAAGTCTCATAGACTTATCACGTCTTCAACTTTCAACTTGCCATCCTTCGACTAAGAAGGAAGCTCGATGGATTGGGGTAATACTCCGCACTACACGAATCAACATCCTCAACACAAACAATAAGCAAGCCTACACAGAAGGCTTCGTACTAAGTGTACGACTATATAGTTCCCACATCAAGTCGAAGAACTAAAATGGTCAAATTTGATAGTCGGCTATTTAACTATCAAAGCAACAAACAAATATTTAGCACCATAAACAATAATTAGGCTCTTTTAATTAATCTTTTATTAATTAAATCATTTGCCAAATATTCACTTCAAATTATCTTTAAAAGATATATTCTCAAAACCATTTCAATTTTTCAATATTGGAAAACATTTCCATATACTTATTTAATAAATGTAATTCAAAAATCCATTTATTTTCAACACTTACAAAATATTACATATACTAAAATCACGATAAAGTATATATTTTATCCTATAAGGGAAACATCATCTTAACATTTTTATTCGGGTGAAAACGAATGTTGCATAAAACATCGTTACGACAACCCAAAATCACTAGTATAAGGATTCGAAAATAAGATAGATATATAAATCCCATATACTATACAAAACATTTCCTTTCGATATTATAACAATAGTGTTATAGTCCATCATTTCCTTATTTCTCGAAAACGTCTATTTCAACATTGAATGTTGAAATTTATGGTTTTGATACTTAACACATTTCAAAACATCTTCAAACCATTTAACTCCATTTAAAAGATTACTTTCAAAACATTTATTTAATTTAAAAGATTATTCACTATCCAAAATCGTGAATATAGTTCATTTACCAAATCCAATATTTCTACATATTTATTAAAGGATAATCCATTGTCCAAAATCGTGAATATAATGCATTTAATAAACTTTCATATTTAACTTATCAAAATATAGTTGATTTTGGATTTATAAAATAATGTTTATAAATTCACATTTATATTTTATAGAACTTCCATTTATAAAATCCCTTCACTAACTAATTCCATTTATAATTCAATTACATGCCAAAATCCTATTTATAAGTTAATTATTTGTAAATCTCTTATTCAAAAATTCATTCATTTTATAACTTCACAATTCGTAAATCTTATTCACTTATAAAATCCATTTATAACTTCATTTTAACACTTTCAAAACTCCTTTATAATTCCAGTATTTTGATTTATAAAAATATTAATTTTGTAAACCTTATTTATAAACCGTTTATTATAAATAAAAAAATCCCAATTTAAACTATTTTACAAAATCATTAACTGCATATTTCAAAGATCGCGTTCTAATTATATTTCACAAAAATCATAATTTTTATAACATAAAAATTATACTATTTATTTATTCAAAATAAATTCATCTCTTTAACAATTCAAAAATTTAACAAAACCAATATTTTCAAAATCACTTGAAAATCCTTTTTAAATTTGAAATCATCAGTTTAATATTTTTAATTTACCAAAAATAGGCACAATGCTGCAACAGCACTAAATAAATCAATCACGTCATCCAAAACATCATATATCACATGATAACGGCATATATCACAATATCTGTTAATACAACCAATACTGGTGAGCAATCCATTTGGATCCCTCCTACTAGTCACCTGCAACAAATATACGCATTAGAAATATTTACAATGTCCACTTCGAGGCAGACGCATGTACAAAGGGTTATTCGCTCATACACGAGAACATATAGGGTCTCATCTACTCCATTAGGCATGAGTATATCCAAATACCAATCAGTATATATAATATATCATATACCATCCAACAATCATCAATCATTGCAAAATAAATTTATTCTCACTTATGTAAAATATAAGCGAGATAGAGAGAGTGAGTTCTACTCACCTTGGTTTAAATAGAAGTTGCAGTGTTTTATTCTGAATAAAATTAAACAGCCGTTTAATTTTACCTCAAATTCATGCTAGCTCTAATTAACTCCAAACAAGCTCTAAAATGTAATGCTCGTGAATACAAACCCAGTGCAACTTGTTTCGTCAAAAATGGAACTTATATGACAAAGTAATGAATTTTTAGAGTTGATACGAACTTATATATATAAAGTAATTTACGTTTCTTTTTATTTTTAAAACTTAGAATCAATCTAGGCCATTCATTTTAATTCCATCAAATCTTAACCGCATGTGTTATCTTCTTTCTCTCCGACGTTCTACTCGAACGTAAATAAACCCATGGAGCCACCGATATCATTTGAATTAACGCGACCACCACCCTCATTTTGACGATCATCCAACACCACCTATCGACGCATCGAAGCGAGCCCCACCAACACCTCAAACACCATTGAAATCTGTGCATCCATGGCCAAGAAAAACGAGGTTGAACACGTGCTTATTGAATGGGAATTGCCGACGATCCATAGCTCGAAATCCAATCTTGACCGTTGATCGTGTAATACTCACCGCCCTCTACAATTTTCTAGTTGATAATTTTTAAAGCAATGCGTGGATTTGAAAGATCGAGGAAAGAACTAGGTTAATTTCTGGCCGTGCAAAAATTAATGGCGGCTAGCCCTAGCTCTGTTACGGTTTTGGCAAATAGAATAAAATTGTGGCCTTTTATAAAAAACATTGCGACGCTATTCACTTGAAATTTTTTCGAACTACAAATGAAGCGTACCGCCTAGCATTTATAATGTTTTACCCCTTATTCTGAACAAAATGGAATATATATCAAGAGCCAGTTCGATCGTATTTGGAAGATATGTTTTCGAATATAATTATTTACATTTAAAATTTAAATAACAAATTTCTATGTGTTTTAGCTTGCCACGACTAAACCGTAAATCCGATTGACATGAAATTTGAAATCTTACATTAATATAACATTACAGATCCAACGAAATTGGTTTTGTTGAAATCCGAGACTGTATGAAAAATGACTATTTTTACACGTTAATTAAATATTTAAATATTCAATTTCTAGAAGTTAACTTTTAATTCAGTTTAGAAGTTCTCCAACATCATTCTAATTCAAATAGAATTTAACTCTACTTTATAAATCATTTTCATTCATATATACTTCAAATTCCAATTATTTCTGAAATTTCAAACTGAAATACTAAGTTGTTACATTACTCTTTTAATTATCTACTTAATTATTATTCCGCACAAGTAGTTTATCCATATTACACGATCCTATAGCATAGTCACTTTCATTTAGTATCAGAGCTTGGAATTCTAGAGATCATAACAACATCCTAGAATAAATGGCTACAAAGAGATCTAATCAAGGCAATAAGAAGAGGAAGAGCAATAAAGAAAAATCAAAGGATCAAGCAAACAAATGCTTCATGGCTAAACTCATATCACAATCGATATACTTAGATTTTTTATGTAAAGATCTTCTGTTAGCACACGATGAAATATTAAAAGATTGTAAAACTTTAAATAAAGTTAATATAATTGCTTTAGCTAAGTTAAAAGATTGTGATCAAGAAATTTCAAATTTAGAAGAGGAAAATAAATTTTTGGTAAAACAAATTAAATGTTTTGAAAATACCATAGAAGAACTTGTTTTACAAAAAGGTTTCCTACAAAAAGAAAATGAGCAGTTAGAAGATAAAAATAATAATCTTTTAGAGGAAATCAGTGTTTTGCAAAATAAAAATACATTTTTGATAAATTCTTTAAATAATTGTAGTTCTTTAATTTGTCTCTTGAAAAAAAGAATGAAGCTTTGATTAAAAAGAATTTAGAATTATCTAAAGAATGTGAGATTTTAAAAGATAATGATAATATTTTTCAAAAAGAATTTTGTGATTCTAAAGTAAAATTTGAAAGATTAAATATAAAAATTACAGTTTTTAACAAAGGTAAAGATATCTTGTCTTACTTAGTTATAAATTTAAAAGCTCACAATGAAAATAGCGGTTTAGGCTATAAACAAGCTAAAAGTTACAGTCATAATACTACTTTGTTTAGAAATGATAGAAATTATTCGTCAAATACTAAGCTAATGACTAATGGTATTAAGATATGGATTCCAGCTCATATGATTAATCATGATAAACAACTTTATATTAGCAATTATTATAAGAATGTGACTTGTCATGAAAACTATATCTATAACGGTTCAACCATACCCAAATGTGTATGTTTTTCTAAAAATTAGGAAATTATAAGAAACTTGGGTATCGCATGCTTTAAATATCAATTATTTTTTTGATACCTTAGATTATAAGTAGTAGTTATTTTAAAATTACTTCATTGTTTTTTTGGATACAACCACACCTATTATGGTAAGGTTTTCATCCTGTGATTAACCCTCGAACCTTATCATAGTAAGTTGGTACCAAAAATGATTATTATTTACTACAGGTACTCGGAGAAACAAAAGGAAAAGGATAAATTTTGGAATTTTAAAGGATATTCTGTACGATTCATAGAATTACGTGCTTACAATGAAATATGGACTTTCGCAAATATGGTAAAATCTATTTTATTTTTTTACATAATTAATATTGAGTTTATCCTGCTATTTACAAGATAATTTATAAAATTTATTATATTCCCGCATTCTTTTTGATAATCACAAAGGAGGAGAATTTCATATGCATGTTGATAGAGGGAGATATTATACTTATGGAGAGATGTTATACTTAAGTGGAGCTTTAAATATATTAATATTGTTTTATATATATAATGAATATTTTTAAAAAATTGTATAGCTGTCATCATCAAAACGGTGAGAATGTTAGAACCTCAGTTGTTGGATTTTAATGACAACAACTATACAATTATGCCAAAGATTCTCTATGCTAATTTGCAGGTACATGAGCATCCAAAAGAGACAAACAAATACGTTCAAAATGAAGATATATAGTACAAAAAAGGATAAAAGTTTGTATATGGAGATACAAGAAGAGATTTATAAGATAGAGACAAGACGAAGGTGACAAACAAAGTATTATTAGTCATGTCTAGAGTTTACAAATGTTAAAATCTTCTCAAAATGATACACACACATATAAAATTCATATTTTAAACGAAAAATCAAGTTTTCATTAAATTGCATGGAGCAAGACTCAAACATGGGTCACTAGTTTAGAAGGCAAGTGCTCTAATCAAATGAGCTACGGTAACTTTTGTTTGTCAACAGAATTCAGCCTGTTGAATAATATCATTTAGATGGTTGAATGCTGAAACTTTTCATAAATTGATATGAAGTTTCAGCCAGCTAAATGGTTTAATTCATCCACCTGAATTAGGCATGAATATGCCTATTTCTTTGCTATTTTCGAAATTAACAAAATCAGAAGGCTGAATTATTCTTTCAACCGGTTGAATATTTATAAAAGCTATTTTCTTTATGAAAAGACACTTCTCTTCATCGAAGGAAAACATCTTTAAATCAATAGTTGCATCAGTTTCTTTTCAATGTTATCTTTCATGAATCATTACTACTTTTTAATCTCTATAAATAGATTTCAGAATTCAAAAAATAAATAACTTAACTGATTTTAATATTCTTGAATTCTTATCTCTTATTCTTTATTTTTAATTTGCACTCAAACTGCATAAAATCTCTAATCGTTAATCATTCTATCTTCTGCATCTTCAAGCGCGTTACACTATATATCATAAAGGAGAAGATTATAGGAGGATTGTACTTAATTGACTTATCGGTGCTATTTAAAGAGCATACTACAATCAGGCACTTGAAGTCCTGTTCGGTTGCTCGGGGGTAGAAGTAATATTCGGTTGCTTAGGCGATGGAACTTCTATTTGGTTGCTCAGGCGCTATAAACCTATTCTTCCAAGTTAATTGAGGGTTGCTAGTTTAATTGCAGAAGGAGTCTGGATTGGATGTAGAATGAGAGTTCAAAACGGTATAAAAATCTCTGGTGTCATTTGCTTTACTGCTTTAATTATTTACTTAATTATATTCCACACAAGTAGTTTATTCATATTATACGATCCTATAACACGGTCACTTTCATTATCTTTCTTTAAAAAGGGAAAACTTAGCATATACCATGGGAAGTAGTGTGTAAAAGCAAAGAGGAGGGTGGTCTTAGATTAAGATAGCTGGAAGAGATTAAAATTATTCTCATAGTCAAAGGATATGGAAGATAATTAACAAAGAAGGTGTTTGGCCTAAATGGATTAGGGAGATACTTGAAAGAGAAGTCTTTTTGGAAAATTCAGGTAAGACAAGACGATTCAAGAGTATAGAAAAATGTTTTGAGAAATAGGGGCGAGGCTCTAAAATGTATGGATATAAGGATAGTAGATGGCCAAACTACATCTTTATGGTTTGATCCATGGATCAGAAGAGGAAGTCAAATTAATAAATTGGGAATGGATACTCTAGAAAGAGTGAGAGGAGAAGAATTGCTCTTGAAAGATATTATTAGTGCCAACGAATGGAGGGTGCAAAGACTTAGTTATCTTGGGCAATTTAAACAAGAGATCGAAAATATTAAAATTTACAAAGATGGTAAGCCGGACTATTCGATGTAGGCATGAAATAAACATTACAAAACATTTTCAAGGCGATGTGGCATTCAATCAGAACAACATATGATAAAGTATCGTGGGCAAATTTTAGTTGGAAGAAGGTTAACGGTTCCAAATGGCAGTTTGTGCTTTCAAGTCAGTAAGTAATTCTTTGCCTAACAAAAAAAGGTTTAACCAAAGAGGTTTAAACATCAGAACCACTTGTCTTCTATGTGGTGGCATGAAAGGAATGTGGTTCATCTATATTTCGAGTGCAAATACTATGCATACATTTGGAACTGGTGTCGAATAAAGCAAAATTTGTTTGCATCATACACATCGGTTCTTAACATTACCAATGAAGTTGAAAACACCAACTTGCATTATAACCAGAAGGTAAGAGGTAGAGACATACCAAGTTTAATTTTTACAACTTATGTTTAGTTCATTTGGCAATAGAGAAATTGCCATGTTTTCAACCGAATCAAGAGAACAAAACAACCTGTTTGTCGACGGATCAAAGAGACATTGAAAATCAGGGCATGCATATCAAAATACATGTCAAACAACCACAACATAAATGAATCTACGGAAATTGGGTTTAGAGCTTCTCACTAACCACCCATATTAGGCGGTTTCATCCTCACAACTGTTTTAGTAATTCATGCAAATCCAAAGAAGCACTCCCTTGCTAACTTTTGGTATCTCTTTAAATTGACTCTGTTTTACTTTATAATTAATTTTTTAGCATCTATTACAGAAATTGAATTTAGCTACACATATAAGAAAACCTCGAAACAAAAGTGCAGGTCTTGTCTAGTTGTTCTTGTAGGGACTAATATCCTGGGAGAAAAGTTGAAACTAAGAGTCAGTAAAGAAAATTGAAAAGTGTCATAGAGAAAGAAGAAGCCAGTATTGAGTTATCTTGTTCGAATTCAAAGAGAGACATGCAAAACAATGGAACTAACCAGATCTATGTCAGATCTACTAGATTGGTATAGGCTTAGAGAGATAGATGCACTAGAGCTAATAGGCTAAATTCAAATAGCATAATGTCAAAATTAGATAATTGAAGAAGCGAAAGAGGAGCCCAGCCTCTTGCGAAAACTCAAAAACTACAAATTATGGTAGTTGTTTTTTTGGTGCCACTGTTCAAGGAAAGTCTTAGTTAGAAGGGGTAAAGTAAATGAAGTAATGCATCTAAAGTGTAATGTGCTAGTAGTTTAGAGAATCCTAGCCTTCCAGTAGTGGTATTGAGTCGGGTCTCATAATTATACCGAGGCGGGCCTGTTTTGTAATAATTGTATATTTTTTCTTTTTTATGCTGATATACGCTCTTTTATTTTAAGAGACAGTTATAGAGTTTATTTCGGAGACATGGGATGTAAAAACACTTTTATTTTAGGTTTTATATGATCTGCGAACCTGATATACTCTGATGCTCTTATTTGTGGTTCAATTGATTATATTAATGTCTCGCATGTTTTACATCTGTTATATTATATTATATTTTGTCTGCATTCTGTAAGATGTTGTATAGGTTCTTTGTTTGGATTTTTTTCTACTTTATACTCTTGGCTACCACCCTAAATCGGTCGGGAATCTCTGCAACACACTATACAGGTATACAAGGTACTGGAGGGGTTAGGCAGTCATCACATTTGGTATCAGAGTTTTGGTTTCATAGACGACCTAAACTGATGCTTGGGTCCACTAGAGATAAGGAAGGAGATATTGCCATAGATTGGATCAATCGATATATTATAGAGTGTGATTGTTGGTTTTGAAAACTATACAGTAGTATATATATAGTATATAAGTTGCATTGCATTCATAGACACCACTTATTCTTTTAGAAAGACAGATCATTCTTTTTACAGTTTGTAAGAATGAGCCAACTAACAAGGAATGCTGCGAGGAACTACATTTCTAATGTTAAGGAGAGGGCGGGATCAGGGACTGCTAACCTCGAATTGCAGAACATGTTCACTGAGATAGTGCGAAACATGGTTCAAATGCCTAATTTGCTCCTACTACTATTGTTGCTGATGGTACTCTAGTGCATGAACGGAGGGTCGATTTTTCCAGACTAAGGAAAGACTCTATAGTTTGGGAGGCAAACTGTTTCTTGGAACTAAATCAGTTGTCAAATCCAGGCCTGGTTAGAAACCTGCAAACGCATATGGAGTTAGAGGATGTAATGAAGAGGAATATGATCTCTTGATGGCTTCAAGGATGAGCTATGGGATTGTGGAATGCCATCAAGATACTGCTCCAGATGATCAAATTACTTGGGAGCAATTTAAGGTGAGATTTAAAGAGAATTTTATATCGGCTGATCAGAAGTCGGTGCTCTTTCGAAAGTTTGCTGACTTAAGATAGGAAGATATGTCTATGTTAGAGTACGTGGCCGAGTTCGACATGCTATCATGGCATGGTCTATCTATTAGCAATACCCCTCTCAAGAAGAATGAGATATTTGTCACGGGCTTGGATGATTATCTTAGAGAAAAGCAAGTATGGCGTATCGATGAGACCTTTGAGAGGCTAGTATAGAAGGCTCTTTGACAAGAACATCTATATCCAAAGCCTAAATCAGTTATTGTTCTAAGGAAGATCCAAAGCCACTAGCTGGCAAGGGGTAAGTGGAAACGGGATAATAACAAGAAGAAGAAGCTTTAAAAGGGAAGCTAGAAGAAAGGCAAGTAGGAGTCTACTTGATATAACTGTGGATAAAGCGGCCATCTTAGCAAGAATTGCAAAAATGAGAAGAAAGGATGTTTTAACTACAAAAGGTTGGGGCATATGAAGAAGGATTGCCAGAGCCACTGAGGAACTAGCAGGTTGTGTTTACTTGTGCTTTGAATATTATTCCAGCTTTGTTAAGTGCTCTATTTGCAAAGGAGAAGGGGAAGGTCATCATTATACAGGATATGGTTTCTATTTTTGATACACTTGTACATGCTTTATTTCATATTGGGGCTTCACATTCATTTATATCTAGTGATTTGGTAGATAGATTAAGATTAGACCGAAGATATTTGGCTGAACTTTGATTGTTACAAACTTTGTTGGGGGATCGACTGGCATTTGCATGGTTTCTCGAGACATGACCTTATCGAGTCATGGGTATTTATTTGCTTATGATTACTTTGTTTTGGGTTTTTTGGGAATTGGTATTATTCTAGGGATGGTTTGACTAAGAATGCAATTATGGTAGATTGCGAGAGGCTGTTGGCGATGAACGGGGATGTGGAGGAGAATGGTAGTGATTGGTTGCCTAGCGGAGAATGGAATAATTGTTAGCATTCTATATTTACTAGATAGGTTATCATCTGTTCCTATCATTAGAGAGTATCCGGATGTATTCAAGGTGATGATAGAATTACTGCCATACTGAGAGAATAAGTTTCACATAAACTTAGTGAAGGATGCCAGATGGATAGTTATGCCCTTGAGGTGTATGGCATCCAGAGAGAAAAAGGAGATGGAGGTGGAAGTGAATAACCTGTCAAGGCGAGGATTCATCCATAAAAGCATAGCTAAGTGAAGTGCACCTATAGTATTCACCACCAAGGCAGATGGATCTTTGCGGTTGTGTGTATATTATCCCGAGCAGAATAAGGTGACAAAGAAGAACAAGTATCCAGTTCCGTGTATAGATGACTTGTTTGATCAGCACTATGGTGCGGAGGTGTTCAATTAGCTTGACCATATGATGGGGTTTTATCGACTAAAAGTAGTGATAAAGAGTGTGTTGATCAAAATGTTTCATACTCCATTTAGGTTCTATGAGTGGTTGTTTATGCCATTCAGGCTAACCAACTCACCGGCTTACTTTGTTGATCTTACGAACCATGGTTTTAGGGATTAGCTAAATAAATTTATTCTTTTATTTGTTTATTTATACTTTTGTTTGTGAACGATATCCTTGTTTATTCGAGGATTGAGCAAGAACATGAGGAGAATTTGAGAATTGTGCTCAAGATGTTGAGGAAGCACCGACTAAATGTGAAGTTTACGATGTGTAACATCTAAAGGAGGGAACTATGATTTTTGGATCATATTGTGTTTTAGTAGGGTATTGATGTAGGTCCTTCGATTATGGTAGTAGTACAGGATTGGGATCATCCTAAGGCCACTATAGGTGTGAGAAGTTTCCTTAGCTTAGAAGGATACTATAGACGTTTTATTAAGGACTTCCTAAGGTAACGTTCCCACTAACCAAGTTGACGAAGAAGAACCAGACTTTTTTGAGATGCGAGGTGCGAGCAAGTGTTCATAAGTCTGACGGAGAGTTGATGAAAGAACCGGTATTAGCCATTCTAAGCGGGAATAGGGAGCTGACTGTATACACAGAAGACTGTGGCACTTGACTTGGTGGGTGTTGATGAAGAGGGGAAAGGTTGTCGCCTATGCTAGTCGACAATTGAAACTACATGAGAATAAGTATCCAACTAATGATTTGGAGTTAGTGGTAGTAGTATTCTCTTTGAAGATATAGAGACATTATTTGCATGGGGAGAGTATTTGAGTTGTAAACAAACCACAAGTCGTTGAAGTATCTATTCTCCCATAAGGACATTAGCCTTCGTTGGCAATGATTTTTAGAGTTCCTAGCCTCCATTGACTTTGACATTTCCTATGCCCCTAGTAAGGAAAATGCAATTGTTGATGCATTATGTTGGAGACATAGTAGCTTAGAAGCAATGTTCCTAGAGTGTAAGCAGTTGGAATTTATCACTGGCTATGAGTTTAGACCTCAATGTGAGCTAGAGCTGAAAGTATTGGCTAGCACAATGATTAGACCTACCTTGATTGAGCGGATTTGTACTAGTCAAAGGCGAAAAGCCATACCACTAGAAATTATGGGGAAGATAAAGGAAGTAGTAGAGCCTGAGGAGATGATGCAATACGAGCTCAACCATGATGGTTTGCTCCATGGAGTTGGGAGGTTGTTTGTTCTCGATGTCAATGAGAGATGTAATAAACTGGTCCTTAATGGGTCTGAATTTAAACTAAATCCAAATCCAAATCCATTAGGGTATGGATCGTTGTTTTTGGTAACCTGTAATAAACACAAGCATATCAAAGTGCGATCATTATAAACTCATAGCGGAACTGAAAATATAATTGAACATAAATACCAACAGAGGCTACTGCTATGGAATCAATAGTATTCCTTGAATATCTATTTGCCTTGTTAGTTCCGAGCATGAATAAGAAGACTTCACCATCAACTGTTCTTGTCTCGAATCAGCAGTTTGTCCCTCTAAATCTATCATTTGGCTTATAATGGGGAGGGGGTCAGAACAATGTTCTAGTAACTGAAAAAAGCACATACTTTACTCATAACACAAATTTATGTCGATTGATTTTCATTTAAATGTTATGTCTATTTATTATGGCTAATCCGTTTAATCCTAAGTGTGTGTACGCTATGCCTAACATTCTCCGAGGTATAAGTATAATTATATGTGTATATATATATAATATTTGTATGTGTTTATCTATATGTGTTAACCCAAAAAAGGATCAACACCCTGAAAGCACCAGCTATGTTGTTATAGGGCAATAATATAAGAATAAATGTAGAAAAGCAGGAATAGAAAGAAGACAAGAGAATTTTTTATAGTGACTCGGCTATTAATGAAGCCTACGTCCACTTTATAGTCTTTATTATTGATTGATTATTGTTACAAGTTGTATTTGGTTACAAAGCTCTTGAATACCCTTAGTTAAATTGAACCTCCAATGTTGGAATCCACTGGAGAAACACAGTGAATTCCTTTGAAGACAGTTGTGAGGGAGGTGAACGGTGAAGAAAACTTTGAGTAGAGTTTCAGCAATTAGTCCGGAGAAGATCACATTTGTGTTGCAGGTAGCATGGTACTTATAAAGATTGGAGAGTCACTGGGCCAAGCCCCTTCACCAGACGCTTGCAGATGATCAGGGGAAGGAACTGTGGGACATCTGTAGTACCCCAAGCCAAATGCATGGATCTCTAGCGATCCATGATCTTTGGATTGTTAGCAATCCATAGAGTATGTTCGAAGGAGAGCCAACTCCTTAGCACTTCCCTATGCTTTATTCCATTTGAGCCGCAGCGACCCAATGACGATTTATGTATCGCTGGCGATCCATAGTGCATGAATCGATAGCGATCCATCTACTTAGCTTTTTTTGGACCTTGGTGTTTTAAGTGTCTTTGTCGTCTTGTATTGATGTTGTTCATGTAGTCTTGTTGCACGATGCAGCTTGTTTTGATGATGGTTTACTTACTGGTTGTATTTAGCTGTTGACTGGATGAGACAAATGCTTGTCTCTTAATTTAACTAACTCGGAATCTCTTCAAACTCAGTCATTGCTTCTGTAATATGGATTGAATCATGATACAAGAGGTTCTAAAATTTCTGAGTTAAACCCATGGATCGCTAGTGATCCATGGGCCATGGATCGCTAGCGATCCATGTTCTTATTGAGTTTTCTCGTTCCATTTTCTTGACCTTCTTTATCTCATTACTCTAGTTCTTTTGGTTGACTTCCGGGCTATTCTGACTTGACCAAGTTGCTCGGACTCCTCTTGGATCCGGCTGAGTTAAAAATGTGGATAAGATTTGCCCCTAGAGTACTTCTTCATCGAAAACAAGGCGTGCTCTGGAAGTGATCGCTTTTTATTCCAGGCTTGTAGAATTTCAAGTTGTCATGTTAGAATTATCCAAATTTGAATTTGAATCGACTGTCGCTTGTTAAGTTTCACCCTAGGTTGTCATTGCTTGGCAAAAAAAGACCAAATTTCGCACTATATTTTCGGAGTGCCTCGAAGTAGTGGGTAGACATTTCCAGGCAAGTTTGAGGTCGCAGGCATGCAACTCTATGGATCGCTAGCGATCCATAGCTAATAGATCACTAGCGACATGAGTACTTAGCCTTTTCTCTTGCGTGTTTTTCCTTTCTTATTTAAACACTTAAGCCAACCTCACCCATGCCTATTTCATGACCCGTGCTTGCCATACCCTCTAGTGATTTAAGCTTCCTCCCATGACCTAATCAATCTTCCTTGGTGACCCGACCCAACACTATGCACGTTTCCATTGCGATCTCCTCAACCCTGTTGAAATTACTTTGCTGCAGATTACAGATCTCTGACCATCTCCTTAATTTCTATCACGCTAAACCCATGCCCTTTTCATTTGCTCTATAGGGTCACCCCCAATCCACCATACTTGGCTCACAGATCTTGATGGTTCGACCGTCTTCTTGTTTAGATCATCAATTCAAGTGGTTCCGTTGATTATGACATTAGTTTTTTGTTTTGGCAGCGAAGTTGTATTCGCGATGTTAATCGTAAAGAGACTGGGTCGACTGTAGTAAGGAAGATAGTAAATCAAGTCATGAGTTCTTCATGGAATAACATTTGGGCCTTGGCCCGATGGTTGACATGTTTTGCTGTCTTCGTCCATTGAGCCAGAATTGACTTATGCTAGATCCCATAGTCGATATTACACGACACATCGTGAATTGGATTCGTCCTTTCGGGATATTCAGATTGATTTTGCTTTCATTTGCATGCACGGTGTACCTGTACTGGAAGGTATTTTTCACGTCGTTTCCAAAAACGGATCCCTTATCGATCGTTGATCGATAATGGATAAGTGTAGGAGAAATGATTTCAAAATGAAAGTGATATGGGAAGTCCTATTACCTCTCTGCTGCAAGCGTACTATCTACATAGGGTAAAGCGTTCGTAGTGTTTAGGACACCGAACCCACCACCGATAGATAATATATCGTACATGCACCAGTACATACTTAAAGCCCGACATAATAGTGCGAGCCAATATTTCTTTGGAATTCAAGTATGGTACAGGGAGTTCTTATTTTAAGATTGAATTACCTGATAGTTTCAGATGTAAGTTCTGTTATTTAGAATGAAGTGCCTGTCCTCTCATTGTAGATCTAGCGAAGGAAGTCCGGTGCTTTAGGAGGCCGAGTCATCGTCTGTCGCCCCTCCTTCTTCTACTTCACAGGCTGAGTATGACCTGCTAGTTTCGGTTGGTTCAGTCATGAGACGGACTCCTTCTAATTTTAGAGTTCTTATAAATCCGCCAAAGAGTGCTTCTTCGGCGATCTCTGCCAAAATCTTGCACAATATCTGCCCACAACATGACATCTTGGAGGAAGATGTGCGTCTCCTAAAGAAGGATGAGTTCGCTCATATGCCACCCCCGGGATATATAGCTTGTCATTAGTATATGAGCTTGAACGGAGTTGTGCCCCCCTTTTAATGATTTCTTGAGAGAGACTCTCTCAAACTTAGGGATTGCTCCATTTCAGATTCACCCCAACGACTACGCCACCTTAACTTGTCTGCACGTCCTTTTCATGTGAACATTCAACCGTGCCCTACCTTTAATGAGTCGAGATACTTTCTTTCATTCAAAAGAAGAGATGAGTGCCTGTAAGGACCCGATTCTTCGTCTTTCGAAAATTCAACATCGATACTCACTTTATCGACTGCCGAGCAATCGAATGACGGAAAACCGAACACTTAGGGTTTTAAGAAAAAGAAAAAGAGAGAAGAGGAGAGAAAAAGATAGAAAATAGAGAGAAAAGAACATAGAAAATAGAACGGAACAGAAAACAGCAGAACAATTACAGAATCTCACAATTCGCAGCGGAACAACATATAATAGATAAATGAATAATCTTTAAACAAAGAACTATATCAGTTATTACATTACATCACATTTCATTACATCATCATCAGAGTGTACAACAACAAACAACAACAAACAGTGCAGCGGAAAAAAGAAATACTATATAAACTAGTAATACGCCATGCCATCCAGCTTGCCTCCAGCAACTCCTGAATATCCAGAATATCCTGATAAACCTAACTATTAACTGCCCGTGTGGAAATTGGTGGGCACCCAGAGTTTAGGAAGGAAAACAATAAACTCCGAGTCAGTCATGTGACTGGTGTGGGAACTCAAAACAGTTTATTTATCTTTTAAAAATCAAAATAGAGGAATATTTTTAAAGTCAATTCGCAATGCTTTTAAAAATGAGACTACCATAAGACCTCCCGCCACACACACAATGCAAACGCAGACTTGGAGGAGATTTTTCCTTATGATAGTCAAAGATGCTTGATACGTATTAAAAAGAACATTTGATATTATTATTAGTGCATAGTGTAGGAAAAAATCATTTTGAAATTAGAATATAAATCTTAGCCAGCATAGGTACCATTATAGTATGCTTACTATAGCTACCATATTAAATGGCAGGTTCTACAACTAAAACCGTACAAGTCTCGTATTGTTTCTTTGGATTTCTAACGAATGATCAGGCCAAGGAACTTCCCATTGCCACATGAGAATGCCTCTGGATGGACATCCCCGAGAACCAAACCGGATCTCTACCAACACAAGGCCGGGTTACCCCTAACTGAGTAACAACTGACCGAATATGCCATCCCCCGGTCCTTTGGGACCTTTTCAACTGAGCGCTCGCAATCAATTCACACAATCATAAAGTGTTTTCAACATGAGTAAGTATCTGGGCTCCATACCATGATACCACCCTTTTCCAGAAGGAAATGCACACATCCTAAAGGGCGCTACTCCTCATAACCTTGCTGCATCTTTCCTGTTTTGACCATTCATGGGGTGTGAGGCTCGACGAAGTCACGTCCACAAAAACATACTTTATACAAAAGCCATGCTTTGGGTCAACAAATGATCATAGAAATGATCACCAGGATAGACGATCAAACAAATGATCCTATCACCAATAATCAACACAATGATCATTTCACAGCAACACTCAGCATGTCACTTACCAAATTGGGAATATATCGCTGATAACATTCAACTACATAACCTCTGAGCTCGTACGTCTCAGAGAAGGGTGTTAAGCTAAAAGAATAAATTCTCCGCCACCAACAGAAATATATTTGAAAGAAATCGGCTTTACATCTCAATTTGTAACGTCAAACATACAATCCATACAAGTCTGTTCCGGGCTCGAACAAAACCGAAGGCACTTCTCACGAAGCCCTTGCAATCCGGGTATTCACAATCCCGATCGAATTTTCCATCACTTAGGAAATCTCTATACCAGGAGCTACCCAGTGCAGAGACAATCGATAGGTCATTCGATCGCTTTCGCAAATACTCGGTCTTCAACACCGGTCATCAATTGCAATTCATAACGACGTATCACATATTCGGAATGGGTTATACGACCCCATGGTCCTTTCCCGGTTAACCCGAATAGTGAGCGCTTATTCAAAAATAAGTGTGGCATTCAAATTCAAACAATCACATCAAATACCCATTCAAAGGGAAATATTGATAGTCGGTTATTGAACTATCAATGGATATGCACAACATCACCAGATTCCAAATAATTTTCCAAATTATTTATTTTCCAAAATATCTTTACAAGATATATAGTTCAATATCTCAAAAATAAATCAATATTTATTTTTAACAAATTCCACTTTCTTTTATAAATTCCTTAGTGAATTTATAATCCAAAATATCTATGAATATTCGATTTCAATTATTCATTTCAATTTATCTTCAAAAAGATAAATTCTCTAATATTCACTTTATATTGGAAAACATTTCCATACTTATTTATTCATAAGTAATTCACAAATTTTATTTATTCTCAACACTTAGAAAATATTCAATATACTTCAATCGAAATTAAGTATATATTTCATTCTTTAAGGAAATCATTCTTTTATCCATATTTATTTGGGCCAAAACGAATGTTGCGTAAAACATTGTTACGACAACCCAAAATCACTAGTATAGGGATTCGAAATTAAAATAGATATATAAATCCCAATACTATACAAAACATTTCCTTTCGGAAATCATTTACTATAACAACAGTGTTATAGTCCACCATTTCCTTTTATTTCTCGAAAACACCTATTTCAACAATGAATGTTGAAATCTATGGTTTTGAATCTCAACACATTTTAAAACATCGTTAGATCGTTTTAATTCAATTCAAAATATCGCATTCTAAACAATTTCTTTAACATATTATTCACTATTCAAAAACGTGAATATACTACGTTAACAAATTTCATCCTTTTATATATTTTATTTCAAAGGATTATTCACAGTCAAAACGTGAATATAATTCCATTAATAGGTTACAACAATTTACTTATCAAAATAAGTCGTTTGCGAATTTTATAAAACAACGTTTATAAATTCCATTTCTATTTGTTTTATAACAACTTCCTTTTATAAATTCCTTTATTAACCTATTCACTTTATATCTCAATTATGAACCAAAAGTCCATATTATAAGTTAAATACTTATAAAACGATTATTTTACAAAATCGTTCTTTTAAACTTCATAATTATAAATCTTATAACTTACAAGATTCAATTATTTATCCAAGTATATTCTTTAATAACTTCACAAAATTTATAAATCTTACTATTTATAAATTATCAATTAATAAATCTTTTTATATAAATCAATTTATATTACTATTTTAAAACGTCTTTAAATTCATTTATAATTTCATCATTTTGATTTATAAAATAATCAAATTTTATAAATCCTATATTTAAACTTTTTACAATAAATTCAGAAATCTCGATTTAACTATTTTATAAAATCATTAGCATCATATTTTCAAAAATCAGTTTTTAACTATATTTCTCAAAAATATAATTTTTATAACATTAAAAATTATATCGTTTATTTATTTAAAATGAATCAATTTCCAAACATATAGTATATTTTCAAAAACCACTTTAAAAATCATTTTAAAATTCCAAAATTTGGTCCAATGATGCTACATACCAAATAGTCAATCACGACAACAACGATATCATATATCGATATGATAATCAATCAAATATCAAAATATCTGAATTCAAATAAATACTCTTGAGGAATCCAGTTGGATCCCTCCAACCTGTTTTCCTGCATCCACAAACATTAGCACAATACCAATTCCGCTCCAGTATGAAATTATCGCGGTATATGCGATTTAAAAATATTATCCGCTTAATAGACGGCGTAATAGGGTCTCATCCGCTAAAAAAATGCGGGAAATCAACAACTCCAATATATACATATGCCAATATATATATATATATTGCTATTATATATAATACCAATTTCACTGTTTATGAAATATTCGCGGTATATGTTTTTAATAAATAACATCCGCTTACTAACGGCGCATAATGTCTATTTTAACAATCAATAGATAACAATCATCATTCAAACATGCATTCAAATATTTTAAATCTAACTATTTAAAATGAAATCGAAACTGATTCGATTGAGTGAGAAGTTCTCACCTTGATTTCAATTTCGTTTTAGCGATTATTTCGAATATAATTAAACACGCGTTTAATTATACCCGAAATTTTCACTATTTCCAATCGCTCCCAAATCAGCTTCGCAGCGTAGAGCTCGTCAAAACGAATCCAACGCCGCTTGTTTCGTAATTTTTCGACCTCGCATGAGAAAGTTATACATTTTTAAACATCATACAAATTTCAATATAATTAATTAACAATCTAATTTAATTTCTTTAACCTAAAAACAAATCAGGGCCGCACGTTCTGGAGATGAAAATCTGGCCGATAGTTGAAGCTTCTTCCTCCAACGTTCCAGCATCGTGAAAACCCATACAAGGCCGCACTAGGGTTAGCCTTCGTTCGAAAATCACTCGCCTATATCACGATCAGAGACCATCATCTTGAAGCCAACGCTCGACTCCACCACCGCCCCAAACGCCATGAAGTCTGGTCGTCCCTTTTGTACGCGAAGCGAGGGTGAACGGCCACCAAACACGGGTCCATAGCTCCTCCATCGCTGCGCCATACCGCATCATCGCCGTACGGATCTGTAGTGCTCGAGACCATCTACAATTCTCGTGTTGAAGCTTCATTGAATCGATGAATGGATTGGATGAAATCAGAGGGGAAACGAGAAGAGTTGCTGGCCTTCGGTTGTATAAGTGGCGGCCACGAAAAGTAGATTAGGGTTTTATATTATTTTTCTTATTTTTTTGCGAGAGGTTGGTTATTTATAGAGAAATTTCGAACACTATTCATCCGGAAATTCCAAACTCCGATTTACGCGCCGTAACCAGCGTTTCTAGGGTTTACCCCACGTTCCGGACACAATGAAACAGGTTTCGGAAGATAATTCGGACATCTGTGCGAGTTATGGCTATAAACGTTCAATTTAAATTAAACCGATTTAAACGATTTTCTAGGCGTTTTAATTTGTACCGGACAAACGATTGACACGAAATTTGAAACCTTACAAAAATATCACATTACGGATCCGATGAAACTGGTTTCGTCGAAATCCGAGACTTTTTGAAAAATGGCTATTTTAACTCGCCAAATTAAAATTAAAAATAATTCGATGCGTTTCGAGCTGCCACGCTCAAACGATAACTCCGATTGACACGAAAATTGAAATCCGGTAATAACTAACTATTACGGATCCAATGGAACTAGTTTCGTCCAATTCTGAGACTATTCAAAAATTGACTATTTTCACTAGTCGATTAAATATTAAAATATTCAATTTTCACAAATTAAATTTTAAATCGATTATAAAAGTTCTAAAATATCATTCTAACTCCAACATGATAAAATAAAATTTTACAAATCATTTTCAATCATATTTAACTCAATTTTCAATTATTTCCATAAATTAACGTATTAAATTATTGATTTAATTATTCAATTAAATCCAATTATTCGAAATAAAATTTATTCGACTTATAAATTCACTTATTAATATTTAAAATTAATTAAATATTCAAATTTTAATTACTAAAAATTCCGGGTCGTTACAGTGCCCTTCCTTGGTTGAAATCGAGGCCCAGAGATATCTTAAAATTGTTTTGCAACTGCAGAGCAACTTAAAGACTCGATACTTCTTTGTCAGATGTCTCGAAGGGTTCAACCTTCTTTGGACAACCGGGGGTAAGATCCCTTTCTTTCTCATTGAGTTCCGATGTGTCAGTGTTATATTTCTAACAAGTAAAATAATTCTCACAATTATTTTGAGGCCAAACAGGGACTTGTCTCTCGATGGGATTTTGCGAAACTTAAAGGCTATCTATACTGTGGAAAGATCTATTATAGTCTTATAAACTGATGGACACATGCTTCGATACAGACTACTGCATCCGGGGAGATCCACAGTGTAGGATCGATTTCACCCTAGAAGGAGGGTGAATAGGGTGAAATGATAATTATAAAAATTATTTTGGAAGCTTATAAAATTATTTCAACACAGATAAATCAAAATATAGCAGCACAGATAATAGCAGAATAATAAATGCAAAAATAGAATGACATAGAATTGACCCAGCTTCGGCAAAACCCTGCCTACGTGCTGCCTCCAAGGTTTCTACTAGAAATTAAGTAGTCGCACGCTTACGCACGTAAACTTGCGACACCCGCTACTGACTAACCTTACTCTACGCTCAAAACCCTGCCACAACTCAACCATTGAGTCACGAATTCTCAAACTACGCCACGTAATTTGTCCCCTAGTCACCCGTCTAGTAATTACAACGTTTAAAAGAGAAATACAAATTAAAAAACCATTTAAAAACAAAAGAAACTAAACCCTAATTTAAAACCCTTTTATAAACCAATGAAAAGAAGGCCGGCTCAATTTGACTTAATATTATTTCCTTTCTTCTTTTTTGTATGTCGGCCCGCTTCCTTGAGAAAAATGGTGGCTTTCTTCATTCATTCCTCTCTGATTAAAAATTAGGGCTTTGAGAAACGAAGGTGCCGGCTTTGTTGATTGATCATGTGGGTTGTTCTCGTGATTGCTTAACGACTGATTGTATTTGTTACTTTGCACGCGGCTGCTCCTTCTCGATCGAGTTCGGTGATTTGGTATGTGATTTTTTGCTTTTGCTTTACTGTTATGCTTGCTTGAACTCGATTGATTGAAAGCCGATGATGATTGGGTTTTTATATGGGGTTCGAACCCCTTGATTTTCGTTCGTATATATTTGTTGAAATTATCTTCGACCGTTTGATTATTCTTGAACGATGGTGATTTATCTGACTTCTTCAATTGATATAACTTCGTTACTTGATACTCACGGTCTTGATTCATGACTTGGTCAATTTACTTGGCCACCACGGTTTCGAACTTGGACTGTGCTGATGTTGATTTCGATCTTTGTTTCCTTTGACTCCGGTCAATTGCACATGGCTTCAACTTGATGTTGCTTTATGCTATTGAGCCTTGTTCGAACTTGTACCCTGGTTATTTTGAGATTGCTACCTCATTTATGTTTTGTTCATCACTATTTTCATTTTGCCTGTACTCTATTTTCTGTTGTACTGTACTGCTGCATATCACTGCTTTTGCTGTTTTACCTTCTTATCGAATTGCACTACTTGCATATCCACATAAACTTGTTGTATCACCATTTCATGTTTACTTGAAGCTGTTGATGAATTTTGTCAATTATTTCAGCTAGAGCTGTATTTCATTGTAATGCTTATTTGAAGTTACCGTAGTGTTGCAGTCTTGAGTCTTGTACATGTATCATTAGCTTGACCATTGTGACTTGTTTGCATTGTTCATGTTATGTTCAAGTGTTATATACTTTTCTCTGGCATATTAATTCCTCTGGCCATTTGTGTTCATTCCTGATAGCACTATCCATCTGAGTACATTCTTCACTATAGTGTATTGCTTGCATTCATATTTTTGCTCTCTGGTTCATTTTGATTTGGGTTGTTGTGCCATTTACTGGTTCTCTGTCTTGTTCAAAACTAATACTTTTATTTGCACTTGGTCACTATGTATCACTGTTGCATTCCTGTATATGCTTTGAGTCATGGTAGCAGTGATTTGAACTTTTAGCCTTTGGTTTGTAATCTCTGATTCATTGTTGACTTTTTTGTTGTTTGGATTAGCTTGTGGTCTTAGTTCTTTGTACTTCTGTGTAGACTGTTTGCTGGTGCACACATTTCATTTGTTCCAGACCTCTATCATGCATGTTGCCATTCCTTTGGTGCAGTTTCATGTATTTTGTTTATAGCCACTGGTTCATTAGTGTTTGATCATTGATGTTGTTCATGCTATCTGGATCAGTGCAGTGTGCATTCTAGCTTGTAACTGTGTCACAGTGATGCATCAAGTTGTTGTGTTTGAAACTTGAACTCTGTTGGTTCATCGTTGTTGTTGCTCTGTTCATTTTCATGTGTTGATTGTTTACCACTTAGTCAAGCTTTTCTTGTGTGGTCAGCTCCACTTTTTGTTCTGGTTTGATGTACTTCATTGAGTATGACATGAAATGGTTCATCACTGTTTTATGTGTTTGCATCCTCCATATATACTTGATGTCTGATTGCCTCGAGTATAGAATTGCATTCACTTGTGTACATGTTGCATATTCACCTGGTTGGAGCTTTACTTTGTTTTGTACTTGTAATCTGAGTATATTGCACACTCTGGCCTTCATGTATACTTCCTATGCATTGAGGTTGCTCCCCACCATTTTATTGCATTTGGATTTGTTTTTCGAATTACACCTGAGTTGAATCCAGCTTGTAGCTCGGGTTTGACCTTGTGTTGAACATTGTGACATTATTTTTATTGTACTTGAGTTGAACCCGGCATTTTGGGTTTGACATGTGCTCACCTGTCCTTGTAGTTCTATCAAGTGTATATATCGGTGTGCACGACCTTGTGGCATATATACACTGTGTATGTCACAAGTTGTTCGTGTATAATGAATTCAAAATTAAATGATGACGAACAACCCAAATAACTGAGGCAAATATTATTTTCAAAATCCACATTTTATTTTATACTGCAAAAATATTTTATTTTCAATTTTACTACGTCAATGTATATTTTGGCAGATTACTCAAATGCTAGATTCACGTTAGAATGAAGTTGAAGATCGGTACGAGTTGAGTGAATGAGTGATATGTAGTGAGGTGCAATGTAAATGTAAAATTGTGATATAATCAAAATTGTATTGTAATTATAGTTGTATATATATAATGAGAGCTTGAAATTTGTACTATGCATTAATGGAAATAAATATTTGTTTGAATAAATTTTTTGTTTGAATTCAAATTATGTGTTATTTATTTTATTCAACAAATATTTATTTAATCTACGAAAAATAAAATAGTACATTAACAAATACATTTAAATGAATATATATATATATATATATATATGTTTATTACCATCAAACAAAAATCATATAATCGCATGTTCAACAATCTCCCCCTTTTGATGATAACAAAATATATTTAAGATTTTGAATATGTTAAATGTATTTGATCATTGATATAATCTAATTGCTCCCCCTATTTAAATGCTTCCTCTCTACACAAAGCTCTCCCTTCATATATGCATACAATTAAAAATATGCAAATGAGCCTAGATGCAAATAGAAAATAATTGACCTTTGCTTGATTTTATTTAACAAAATCTTAACTTTTCTCTCCCTCTTTTGTTATCAGCAAAAGAGTAATAGTGTTAGAAAAGTGGAGATAAAGTGATAGATATTAATCCAACGTTAAAACTCAATTGAATATAAATATTAAATTTCAATAAAAAATAAAACGAAAATCATATATACTTTATTAGACGCATATTCCACTTTTAGAATGATGGAAATTATGTCATCATATAAAACCATACAGTTGTGTCTATTTGTGGTATATTTATATCAGGAATTTGAATATCTACCAACTATATATAACCGCTATGACTTTTAAATGAGATTAGTAGTATTCCAAAAAAAATTAAAAATTAATTCAAGAATCTTATAACCACGCATAACCATAAGGACTTTTAAATAGGATTAGAATCGACTTGTTTGTTTTGAAAATCAATTTTGATATGCGTTCTATACATGCATAAACGTGAGGACTTTTAAATGAGCATGGAAGCACATAACAAATTCCAAGTAATTCGCCCATGCATAACCGTGAGGGCTTTTAAATGAGAGTGAACACTTTGGATTTTATTTTGTTTTATTATTATTATTATTATTATTATTTTATTTTATTAAAAAATGTAAAATGAAAAACAAATGATTCTTGTTTAAAGTACCACATATTGACAAACTATATTGAATTTTGATGAGTGATGGTCGTTAGAAATATGATAGTAATAGGGATGGTCATGGAAATTTTAACAACAAAAAGTTTTATAACTCTTGTTTAAATTTCTAAAGAAATTTACTGATTATACCGACTCGAGTCATAATATATGATAAATATCAACACTCATCACTTTTTCAATCACTATTTATCTTTTCGATAATTATTAGGGAGTCAGATTAGTCAAAATAGTCATTTAAAATAAAATTCAAAAAATAATTATAAAATCAATTTTTCAAAATGACTGATCTGAAAACATGGTCAAAAATGATTTTCTAGAAGGGGTTATATAAGAAAATTTTCTGTTATTTTAAAATTATTTGAAATGAAAAATATGTAGATATTTTCTTTGAAAAAACGATGCAGTTACTATTTGTCTCAACAAAAATCATGTTCAACTAGTAATTTTTCTATCAACTAGATTACTAGTGTAATCTGCATCTGAATTTCTTTTTCACTCAAAATTATCATTAATTGAATTTGATAGACCAGACCATGAAGTGTGCAACAAATAAATTCTCAAAATCAATGACATTCTCTTGAATTTAAATTGAAGCCGTGCAAATAATCAAAAACCGTGAATATATAGTTAGCCGTAAAATAACCAAATGCATTACATCCAATAAAACACTATTATTAATCCAAACTAATATATATGAAGTAATTCAAAGGCTCTAGAGAATTTTATAGTGTTTTTGGCATAAGATTATAATTGGCCAACAATTTTGAATAAGTCAGAATCAAAATCATCATTATTTCATCATCACATTATTGGTTGATTTAACTCAGATTACGGTGCAGATTATCACATTTAATATATCGTCCAAATAAATATAACATTACCTGTTTTACCTTTATGATATTTTTCATTGTTATCCCTTGTGATTCTGTCACCTTTGTACTAGGCTAAGGAACTTGCTTTGTCGCTCGTTGTGTCCTTGGAACAGCCAGAATCCAAGTAACACTATTATTGTTCCTTAGCCTGCCACCACACCTACACCTTGAAAGATTTTTGTGACCTATTTGTTGTTATAGGTCCATGATTGTTAGTGGCAGAATATTTTGAAAAATAATTTTATGGAGACCCAAAACTATTTATATATGTTCCTTTCGGAACCCAGATTTGTTTAACTTTGATAGATTTTATATTTGTGCCTTTTGGAACCCAAATTGGTATATTTTTCACATGTTTGGGTCTATACCAACAATTATTGTGATTGTTTCCATATTTTCTACAAATTATGCACATAGAATTGACTTGGTTAATTTTGCTTTTAACATTTTTAGATTGATTATATCCAAGTCCTTGTCTAACTGTATTAACAGTATGCTTTCCCAATAGCATATTCAACGATTTTTCACTTTTTGAAAATTTATCTAAAGTCGTTGATAATTGTTGAACTTGTGTTTTGAGAGATTTATTTTCGTTTAACAATTGTGTGCACTTTTCAATAGAATTCTCTCTCCTAATATTTTCACTCTCTTTTAAAATCAGAATTTCATTTTCAATTGATTTTATATTAGTTTCTGATTTTTTTAATTTCTTCTTCAAACAATGGACACTTGTCATATTTAGGGTACTTATTTTGATAGTTGTAAACTAATTGTTCAAGTTGTCCTTTTAGTTCAATCAAACTATCTCTTTGTGATTCAATTTTAGCATATTTCTTCCTAAGTCGTTCAAAACAGCCATTTACTTCGTGGAAATATATAAGTAATTCTGAGTGAGTGAGTTTTGATACCTCGCTTGGCTCGTCATCGTCGCTATTAGTTATATTTCCTTGAAGGCACATATCTGCTTTCTCACTCTCACTGCTAGTACTTTGATTATCTTCATCACTTGTATTCCATGTGGCTGCAAAACTTCTCATTTTGATTTCTTTTCAAAGTTGTGTCGGTTTTGAGGACAACTGGGCTTAATGTGTCCAGGTTGGTTGCACTTGTAACAAATGATCTCCTGTTCATCTGAGTAGTCTAGTGCTTTGGCTATGCTGCTTTTCAATTTTTGATTTCGAGCTGGATTTGCATATCTGTGATTCCACGTTTTGAATTTCTTCATTAGTAGTGCCAGCTCTGCTGCTCCGTCATCACCATCGTTATCATAACTTTCGGTTGTTCCTTTGAGAGCTATTGATTTCTTTCGAGTATCTCCTCCTTCACGCTCTTCCTTGAATTTAATTTTAGCTCATAAGTGGTGAGATTTCCGATGAGTTCTTCAACTTTCATCTGTTTCAAATCTTTTGATTCTTGAATGGCAGTCACTTTTGCTTCAAAACTTCGTGGAAGGACTCTGAGGATTTTTTGGACTATTTCCAATTCCGTGTGAGATTTTCCGAGAGCTTTTGATTTGTATACGATATTGGAAAGTCGTCCATACATCTCTTTGGCATTTTCTTCCTTCGCCATTGTGAAGTTCTCGTATTCGCTGCTTAGCATGGCAAGGTGAGATTCTTTGACTTGAGATGTCCCTTTGTGAGTCACTTCTAGTGTGTGCCATATTTTCTGTGCAGTTAAACAATATGAGGCACGATTAAATTCAAATTGATCCAATGAACAGATAATAGAATTCTAGCTTTAGCATTAGCATTTTGTAATTTATTTTCTAGTTCTATCCATGATCCTTTGGTTTCTCTATTTCCTGATTATCTACAATTATAGTTGGTGCTCTATAACCTATCTCAACAATATTCCAAGCGTCAATGGTTTTCAGAAAAAATTTCATTCTATTTTTCCAGTAGGCGTATTCACCATTGAACATTGGTGGTCTAACTATGGACTGACCCTCAGCAAAAGCATTATTAAGAGAAGCCATTTTAAAAATTCAAATTTAAAAACAAAAATTGATTTTTGAAAAATCAAATTTTTTAAAAAAAAAAGTTGACTTCTATTCCTAGCTCTGATACCACTTGTAGGATCGATTTCAACCTGGAGGGGGGTAAATAGGGCGATACTGATAATTATAAAAATTATTGCGAAAGCTTATAAAATTATTTCAACACAGACAAATCATAATTATAGCAGCACAGATAATAGCAGAATAATAAATGCAGAAATAGAACGACACAGAATTTACCCAGCTTCGACAAAACCCTGCCTACGTGCTGCCCACAAGGTTTCTACTAGAAATTAAGTAGTCACACGCTTACACACGTAAACTTGCAACACCCGCTACTGACTAACCTAACTCTACAATCAAAACCCTACCACAACTCAGCCACTGAGTTGCGAATTCTCAAACTACGCCATATAGTCTGTCCCCTAGTCACGCGACTAGTAATTACAAAGTATAAAAGAGAAATACAAATTAAAAAACAAAAGAAGCTAAACCCTAATTTAAAACCCTTTTATTATAAACTAATGAAAAGAAGGCCGGCCCAATTTGACTTAATATTATTTCCTTTCTTCTTTTATCTATGTCGGCCCGCTTCCTTGTGAAAATGGTGGCTTTATTTGTTCGTTCCTCTCTGATTAAAAATTAGGGCTTTGAGAAATGAAGGTGCCGACTTTGTTGATCGATCATGTGGGTTGTTCTCGTGATTGCTTGACGATCGATTGTATTTGTTACTTTGCATGCGGCTGCTCCTTCTCGATCGAGTTCGGTGATTTGGTATGTGATTTATTGCTTTTGCTTTATTGTTATGCTTTCTTGAACTCGATTGATTGAAAGCCTATGATAATTGGGTTTTTATATAGGGTTCGAACCCCTTGATTTTTGTTCGTATATATTTGTTGAAATTGTCTTCGGCCATTTGATTTTTCTTGAACGATGGTGATTTATCTGACTTCTTCAATTCATATAACTTCGTTACTTGATACTCATGGTCTTGATTCATGATTTGGTCAATTTACTTGGCCACCACGGTTCGAATTTGAACTGTGCTAATGTTGATTTTGATCTTTGTTTCCTTTGACTTCGGTCAGTTGCTCATGGCTTCAACTTGATGTTGCTTTATGCTGTTGAGCTTTGTTCGAACTTGTACCCTGGATATTTTGAGACTGCTACCTCATTTATATTTTTTTCATCACTGTTTAGATTTTGCATGTACTTGATTTTCTATTGTACTGTACTGCTACATATCACTGCTTTTGCTGTTTTACCTTGTTATCGAATTGCACCACTTGCATATCCATATAAACTTGCTGTATCAACATTTCATGTTTACTTGAAGATGCTTGATGAATTTGAGTCAATTGTTTCAGCTAGAGTTTTATTTCATTGTAATGTTTATTTGAAGTTGTCGTAGTGTTGCAGTCTTGAGTCTTGTACATGTATCATTAGATTGACCCTTGTGACTTGTTTGCATTGTTGATGCTATGTTCAAGTGTGATATACTTTTCTCTGGCATATTAATTCATCTGGCCATTTGTGTTCATTCCTGATAGCACTGTCCACCTAAGTACAGTCTTCACTGTAGCGTATTGCTTGCACTCATATTTTTGCTGTCTGGTTCATTTTGATTTTGGTTGTAGTGCCATTTACTGGTTCTCTGTCTTGTTCAAAACTGATACTTTTATTTGCACTTGGTCACTGCGTATCACTGTTGCATTCCTGTATGTGCTTCGAGTCATGGTAGCAGTGACTTGAACTTTTAGCCTTTGGTTTGCAATCTCTGATTCATTGTTGACTTTGTTGTTGTTTGAATTAGCTTGTGGTCTTGGTTCTTTGTACTTCTGTGTAGACTGTTTGCTGGTGCACACATTTCATTTGTTCCAGACCTCTATCATGCATGTTGCCATTCCTTTGGCGCAGTTTCATGTATTTTTTTTATAGCCACTGGTTTATTAGTGTTTGATCATTTATGTTGTTCATGCTTTCTGGATTAGTGCAGTGTGCATTCTAGCTTGTAACTGTGTCACAGTGATGCATCAAGTTGTTGTGTTTGAAACTTGAACTATGTTGGTTCATCATTTTTGTTGCTCTGTTCATTTTCATGTGTTGTTTGTTTACCACTTGGTCAAGCTTTTCTTGTGTGGTTAGTTCCACTTGCTGTTCTGGTTTGATGTACTTCATTGAGTTTGACATGAAATGGTTCATCACTATTTTATGTGTTTGCAGCCTCCATATATACTTGATGTCTGATTGCCTCGAGTACTGAATTGCATTCACCTGTGTACATATTGCATATTCACTTGGTTGAAGCTTTACTTTTTTTTGCACTTGTAGTCTGATTATATTGCACACTCTGGCCTTCATGTATACTTCCTGTGCATTGAGGTTGCTCCCAACCATTTTATTGCATTTGGATTTGTTTTTCGAATTACACCTGAGTTGAATCCAGCTTGTAGCTCGGGTTTGACCTTGTGCTGAATATTGTGACATTATTTTTATTGCACTTGAGTTGAACCTGGCGTTTTGGGTTTGACCTGTGCTCACCTGTCCCTGTAATTCTATCAAGTGTATATATCGGTGTGCACGACCTTGTGGCATATACAATGATACACAGTGTATGTCACAAGCTATTCGGGTATGATGAATTCAAAATAAATGATGACGAACAACCCAAATAACTGAGGAAGATATTATTTTCTTTTATACGGCAAAAATATTTTATTTTCAATTTTACCGCGTCAATGTATATTTTTGCAGATTACTCAGATGTTGGATTCACATTGGAATGAAGTTGAAGTTCAGTATGAGTTGAGTGAATGAGTGATATATAGTGAGGTGCAATGTAAATGTGAAATTGTGATGTAATCAAAATTGTACTGTAATTGAAGTTGTATATATATAGTGAGAGCTTGAAATTTGTACTATACAAAAATTGTAATAAATATTTGTTTGAATAAAATTTCTGTTTGAATTCAAATTCTGTGTTATTTATTTTATTTAGAAAATATTTATTTAATCTACGAAAAATAAAATAGTACATTAACAAATACATTTAAATGAACATATATATGTTTATTATCATCAAACAAAAATCATATAATCGCATATTCAACACGCAGTTCCAATTGAGATCCTATCCCCTTCTTCATCTAGGGTGCGCATACGATCAACCTCCTCATCTTACGGTTCCAAAGAGGGCGCATTTCAAGAACAGGGAGGCCCATCCAACAAGTCGACTGAAGAGACTCGCGAGCAAAAGGATGTTGTCATGACCATAACCAGTTGCTAAGTTAGAATTTCAATTCCGAAAGAAGAGGAGGGGGGTTTAATCAAAGGGAAGGCAACTCCATGATAAATATAGAGAGAGAGGAGGGAAAGATCAAAAGTAGTAGTGATAAGTCCAATTCTAGTGATGATTTCTATGTAGAGTCCGACGATGAGGATTCTGAATCATGAGATGAGACTCAGAGGATAAGTCCTGTTATTCCGAGCTCACCTCCTCCAAACATGAGTGGTAAAGGTGGTACCCCAAAAACAAGAGGACGTTGGGATTCTCCGAGTAAAGACGTTGGTGTGGATTCGGAGATTTGAGCAAAGTTTACACCGATTTCGATGCTCTTATGGGGGAAGACTTCAAATTCAAAGATACATCACCTTGTCCGAGCCATGTTGCACTCATAATTAGCCCAATCCCTTCCATTACGTCCACCAGCTCTGGTTCATGACATCGCTTTAGGCCCTCGTCCAAAACACATTGCACGTTTAACTAGGGTTGCGCACACACTCATATATGTTTCTTGCATGTTCACCATTTCTAAGACTTTTTATCCATCTTCCATGTCAGGTACCATGATAGGACCCGGTTTCTAAGATGATTTTGAAGAATTCACCAGCTCTCAGCGTTGGTCAAAGCAGTCCTCCAACCATCACCAGCCCTATGAAACAAAGTAGGAATATCTTAGAAGAAAGGATTTGGAGGCCGAAACCCATCTTCGAGACAAGAGGGAACGAGGTCGAGTATGCAAAGGTGGGCATGAAAAGAGGAAGACCTTCGATGAGAGAGAGGAGCCGTTGAAAAGTCAAAGTTTTGCAGTTCCCATTCTTCGAAACAATAGGCCTTCGCTCCGACCCCACTTCGATTTGTCCTGAAATCCCAATTTCTTCCGTCCACATTCCATCTTCAACTCAAGTTCGGTTGCCTCATTTGGTTCTTGCCCCTGGTTCTTCACACCCCCACCAAATTCCTGCCTATGTCCTTCCATCTGGTCCTTCCAGGCTTGAGGCAGTGCTTCCCGGGTGGTTTTTAAGAAAGGTTAAGTTTGATCGTGATTTTCGTTCGGTTCGTAGAGATACCTATATGCCCACCTCCAGGCAACCCAGAATGATTTAGATAGGCTAAAGGGTGGGAAAAACAGTGCAAATAGTTGGCAGATACGAACTGCAACAATTATCAAGAAATCCTCCCCTTCGAATTGGAGAAGGACGATTTTGAAAGAGTGTTAACGGAATGCGATGTGAGAATTAAACCGTTGGAAGAGGAAAGGGATGCGGCACTTCAATAAAGCAAGAACAACGTCGGCTTACTGAAGGAGTCAAAAGAGGTGCATGCGAAGATCGAGATCGTCCTGAGAGATAAAATCAAAAAACGCATGCCGAAGAAGTTACACTACAAGCGGAACTTGAAACCCACGGTATGATCATTGTGGCGAGCGAGGTACTTGTATTACCTTCTGCATTGATTTTCATAGTTCCTGTTGTCACCCTTTTCTACGGTCGCTTCCCGTTTCTCCTGTTTAAGTCATAAATAGAAGAATTTTCTTGCTCTATGGTAGCCATAGGTTCAAGTATAGTTCTTGGAGCATGGTTTGACTGTAAGGTTATAAAAGCATTGAGCTTATCCATCAAAGCTCTCTGACTGCTTTCCATTTTTTGGTTGATTTCGTTAACCATTTTTTTCAACTCACCTCTTGTTACAACTTCGCGTTGATTAGAAGATGTTGATGCCTGATCTCCTACGTTGACACATTTACTTCAGTTTTTTGATGATTCATATCTTCCCTAGCTACCACTGCCCTACGGTCTTTCCAGAGGTAGTTCTCTTTCTTCTTGGATCCATTGATTCCAAGCAACAGATTCTTCAAGCAATGATTGAGGATCTAACTTCTCAACATGTCTGATCCAAAGTCGATAGATATTTCTAAACCCTGAGTTGGGTTTTCAATGGAAGTACTAAAATATTAACCCAAAAAATAGATCAACACCCTTGTTTGAGCGAGAAAGCACCAGCCATATTCTTACAGAACAATAGTACAAAGAATAAATGTAGAAAAGCAGGAATAGAAAGAAGACAAGAGAATTTTATAGTGGTTAGGCTGTTAACAAAGCCTATGTCCACTTTATAGTCTTTATTATTTACTGATTGCTATTACAAGTAGTATTTGATTACAAAGTTCTTAAATATCCTTAGCTAGAGTGAATATCCAAGGTTGCAATCCACTGGAGAATCACAGTGAATTCCTTTGAAGATCATTGTAAGGAAGGTGGGGAGTGAAGAAAGCTTCCCGTAGAGTTTCAGCAATCTATCCACAGAAGATCCCATTTGTGTTGTAGGTAGGATGGTACTTACAGAGACTGGAGAGTCGCTGGGACAAGCCCGTTCACCAGATGCTTGCAGATGATCACAAGAAGGAATAGTGGGAGTTCTACAGTGACCCTAGCCAAAAGCATGGACTGCCAGCGATCCATAGAGTATGTTCGAAGGCAAGCCAACTCCTTAGCACTTCCCTTTACTTTGTTCCATTTGACCTGCAGCGACCCAATGACGATGTGCGGATTGCTGGAGATCCATAGTGCATGGATCGCTAGCGATCCATACACTTAGTTTTTTTCTAGACCTTGGTGTCTGGAGTGTCTTGTCATCTTGTATCGATGTTGTTCATGTAGTCTTCCTACATGACGCCTTATTTTGGTGACGGTTTACTTGCTGGTTGTATTTATCTGCTAATTGGACAAGGCAAATGCTTGTCACTTGATGTAACTAACTCTAAATCTCGTCAAACTCAGCCATTGCTTCTGTAATATGGATTTAATTGTGATATAAGAGCTCTGAAAACTTCTAAGTTAAACCCATTGATTGCTAGCAATCCATAAGTCATGGATCGCTAGTGATCCATGTCCTTAGTGAGTACTCTCATTCCATTTTTTGGCATTCTTTGTCTCGTTACTCTAGTTCTTTTTGTTGACTTCTAGGCTATTTTGACTCGACCAAGTAGCTCTGACTCCTCTAGGATCTGGCTGGGTTAAAAACCCGGATAATAGATGTATGTATGCAAATATACATATACGTATCTAAACGATGTACCACCAGAAAAACCCCGGCCACCTAATACTTCTTGAATGGGGAGGAGGCTGGGAGGGAGCAGACCCCACGTCCATTTATTAATCCCCAAAGCGGGCCCTTTGCAATGTAAACGCTAGTCAATCGGTCCTAGCTATAGAGAACGATGACGCCTATATATAGCTCTATAATTTATATTTTCACCGCTATACTGCTAACGCCTCTCAAAGACTCATCTAAGGGTTAACTAGCCCACCTCCGATAAGAAAACGTCTAACCAGCTAACTTTGAGATATGTGCATATCCCATATGGATTCCATACTAGTATGAAGCAAATCCATCAATTCGTAGCCCGAGCCTTTACTACCGACTACTGGGGACAGTTAGTGGCCATAGCCTATATGCCAGTCCTAATGCAAAATACCGATCTAATAAAAATATTTACATAGCACGTCGAGCTTCCTCAACTAACATCCGGTTTAGACTATCCTAATATACGACAAGGAAAATGTCCCTTTCAGTTACTTAATACCTCTTATTAGAAATGAACAGACAACATTTCCTTAAAAGTACTAAGCCATTTAATACTTCAAATCCAAGGCGAACCCTTGGTACATTTTTCCTTATCTATCCACAATGCATATCCTTTCCTCATGGGTCCTACGGTTTAAAATGTTCCACATTAGTAGTAAGTATACATAATTGTTATTAGCCTCTAGGTGAAAGACAAACTTCTGTTATGTAACTCTACTGACCTCGCAACCTAACCCATTAAACCAAACAAACCATCTAAGACTTAAATTTTGGGCTAGGTCCATTAACTTATGCTAGTTCTAATCGTACGATTAAGGCTGTATAATTTCTTACTATGAAAATTATATTTCCTTCTAGCATTTAATTCTTACCTTTTACATTTATTTACTATATTCCATAAATGTAAATTATATGTAATAAATGCTCATCATTATTCTATTTGTACGATCTCTAATTACATTTATCCATTTATTCTAATTCAATCTATTATGCCTATTCCATTTCCCCTTAAATGCTATATTAAATCCTTTAATCAATCCCAATAATCACATTTATTTCCCTATTTAATTTTGTAGGTCCCTATTTACGGCACATTTCTTTCCCTATTAATTTTGGAGTTACTGTATCTTCTCAATCACACCTCTTAGTTCTATAATTTAATACGCTATTAATAACTAATATGAATATCGTCGTAAATTACGCTATATATGTTTTTATTTTTAATTGATAAGCATGGTTATACGTGTGTGTGTGTGTATTCTAACAATTACATCCTAAACTAAAACACTCTTTTCTACGTTTTAATTTATCAGAGTTGTCCTTCCTAAAAGGATTACCGTATTTATAGGACTTCGAATCAATACCAATCATTATTATTTTAAATTCGCACCTTCGACCACGTCAAAATCCTCAACACTACAACTCAACCGACCGATGTTAGTTTTATTAATTAATATCACTGTTAACATTTGTTAATCTGATACCTTATTTGTTTGGTCATGACCATTTGTTTCTATTTTCTATTCACATTAACTTTCTTAAACCCTAAGCAACAGCCAAAATTAATTAATGTTTATTTATTTCACAAATTATATTTTATTTCCTTAATTACATATATAATTATTTTTGATTCGTAAATTTTGAATGTTAATAACTTTTTGTTGGAACTCCAATTGGAAAACTTTATATATGAAAATTTATCAGAAAATCACCGCGAACTCAATAGTGCAAGTTTTGTAGCAGAATTTCGATGTTTGTCAAAACTCTATTTTTTTATTTTAATTAAATTCTCCTTAATTAATTGTTGTCAAAATTACAAGGTGTTACATTCTGCTCTCTTAAAATAATTTCGTCCCCGAAATTCCTTAAGGATAGAATCACAAAACATAATGTGCAACCATTTTTAAATATTAAACTAATTATTGTACAACCAATTTTGCAAATAACCATGTACAAGTGCTCGATATATCACAACTATGTGATATGCATACTGAGCAGTTCTACACTAATGCCTCTTATATGAATCATCTGTTAAACAATTTTAAAAATATGATGCAAGCAGCCTAAATATACTAGCAGTTCTATATATATATATATATATATATATATGTATGTATGTATGTATGTCTGTGTGTGTGTATGCAAATTTTAAAAATCAAAAAAATTGTTTTACGTCCAAATTTTCTTACACTTCTATGAATAGAAGTATAGTTCGGCCAATTTTTCATCCAATCCCTACCATCCAAAATTCGAGCACATCGTTGCTTCCATCCAAAATTTGAAAAACCATATTTTCTAAACATATTTTCTTTATGCTGAAAAAGAGTCTAGATAGAGAATTCTATATCTCCATGCTTTTCCTATGTACCCAACTTCCCATTCTAAGTTGGAATCTTCTATTATACCTAGATTTTACCCTCAAACTTTTCCAAGTACAGTTCGCATAAGTAAATTTTATTTTAATTTTTAAAACATTATTGTTTTAAAACTAGTTCTGTTTAACTACAGATAAGGTATGGAAAAAGAGATTCCATAGCTAAAACAACGTTTTCTCCCTGTCGCTAACTATATTTTATTTTACTATCACTTCTACTGCACAATAAAATTTCTATTTGCTAACCTGCAAACGTTTTCTTATGTTAAGCATGTGACATTTCATCAGAAATCTTTTTAATTCAAAATCATAAAATATTTGGAAAAAAATTTAAAAATTCTATTTTTTCCAAACTTTTCACAAAAGTAATTTATTTCCCAAAAACAAGAAGTTTAAATAAATTTTTCAAAGGTACATATGTATCTTTTTTCAAAACAGTTCTTGCCACGTCCTATACAATTGGGGTTTAGTCAACTTCCATAATGGACCCTATCCTATTACACAGTAAATCTTAAATTTTCAGAAGCTTTTTTATTTTATAATAACACCAGCATACAAGTTCAAACATGTTCACTTGTAAATTTCAACTTCTAAATTACGTAGATATTGAACCGTGGCTTCGCAAATACCTTTTCTCTCCCCTTCGCTTGCCAAAATTTAATTCCACAAGTTTATCTATTTTTTGGGACTTAAATATTACTTTCTTTTAGTAGCTAATTCAATAAATACCCTAATTTACTTTATAAACTCCAATCTTTTATTTATTTATTTTGCATTAGTTAAGTGTCTACATGAGTTCCTTACTTACAATGTTTTCCAATTAATGTAATGGTCCGTCCAGAAAACCAATTTTCAAAAGGAGCATTTTCCATGATATCATACTTGTTTTATACAACAGAAACAACTACCTCTTACAAACCAAACCTAAAAAGAACAATTGTTGAAGGGTGCCCTACAACATTTACTAACATTTGTGATTTTGTGGCTTCATCGTCCTACTAAAATTAAATGGAATTTTACAACATATCATACCACTATAACCCACATATCTTAACTTCATTTTGGCTTCTCATAATTAAGATTCATCCACTACTTCCATTATCACAGCCAATTATTGGACAAACTGTGCATTTGCATATTATAGTAAGAAGAAATATAAACAATGCACATTTAGAATAACTCAATGGCAAATTGGCTTAGTAGAATAACTTTCCACGTCTATCTTGCCTTCCTTAACCCTATGTCTACCAACATCCTCTATGTGCATTTGCTATCTTATTACCCTCTATTACTATCTTCCTTAATCCAAATCTGTTGATAGTATTCTCAAATTTTTGGTACTCACCATCTTTATCCTTGACCTCTTTTGCAAGCTTGTTCTAGGACTGTAAGAGGTGTACTTTGTTACAATCCATCATTTTTTTGTAGGTTTTCTTATCGCTTGCAAAAATGTCTAAGAAGAATTTCTAGGTTCTCATCAATATTTCTTAAATTCAACAGGGATCCTTTAACGCTACTCTATGAGCAATCGTCGTTATTTTTCTTAATAACCTTACCTTTTACCACAACTTCCCTTGGCGGTCATCCCTATCCATTCCACATTAAAAAAATATTTTAGTTAAGCACTTAATCCCAAACTTTTATCTTTAAAAGTACAAACATAGAAACCTTTTATTGAATTCTCAAAAAATAACACAGTGTTTTAACTTTTAAAACAATAATTAAATTTTTAAAAATTATTTTCCTTTTTCTTCAAACTATCTTTTTCTATTAAAGCCCATTTTTAGCAACAAAGATTTCTACTTCTTAAAATTGGGATTTTTAACCTAAACTATTTATTAAGTTTTTCTTTTAAAAACTCACTTCTTATACTAAATAAATTCTTTAAAATACACTTTATAATGTTTTCAAAATACCTTTTACAGTTTTAAACAATAAAAACTCGAGTAGACAAGAAAACTTACATCCTATTATTTTCTTATTACTCATTTTATCTCCACCTCCAATCGATACTGGAGTCTTTAATATCGTGTAAAGGAGAATTTTTTTTTAAAGGCATGTGCAATCAACAAGCACAATAGTCGAAAATATCTATTTTCTTTATTTTGTTTTTAATTTCCTAAATTGCTTCTAATTAGATTACCAGCATTAATTTTAATATAATCTCCTAACATCATTTCTAATTGCTAATATTATTTATATAAATTTCTAATATTGCTTCTATTTATATTTCGTAATGTTACTACTAGTTTACCGTCTTTTACCTAAACTGCTCATATTTATCAACTTTTCCTCTCAATTGACTAACTTCTAATTGAACCATTGTGGTATTACTTTTCATTTCGGGATTGAGTCTTCTTTCTAGTACTATTTATTCCATTTAAACCAAGTACAACTTCTTATTATCCACCCCTAAAAAAATTTACAATTTAAAATTTTTCATTTCATGACTATACATACACTTATACATTTTTTCAAAAGAAAAAACTTTTTATTAAAACTCTATTTATTGAAATTTCCAATTTAACTAATTTCAATTTCTATTAAAACATTTTAATTAAATAAAATGTAGATAAATTATTTTTAGAATCAAATGATTTTAAATAAATTTCCCAAAAGTATTTTTTTTCTCTTTCAAAGTTTTTCATACAATGATTTTTTTTTCACAGAAATCCATTATTTACTTAAATAGGGTTTTCTACCTTCAATTAGCTCCTTTGAAATTCCTTTCAAATATTTTTTTTTTTTCCAATTTTCACTTTTATACTAAATTCTTTTATATGGGGTCGGACTTAGAATGGAATTTTATTTATCTCTTCCTTTATTCTTTTCTTCTTTTCTACTTACTTATTGACTTATCTTCTCCCTGAATGTTTAAAATTCGGCTATCTTCTTGAAGTCACTAGTACATAAATTCATTCGAGAACTTATTTAATTCTTTCTTTCAGATATCTACAACATATAAACTCTTACTTTTCCTTTATTCGAAACTATTGTACATCATCAATCGGTAATCCAATGGGTATCTACAACCGTTGGGCTATTGAGGGCTGAGCTAGAGAGTCATATATTATCCAGCTTCAGGGACCTTCCATATGCTGCACTCATGCTCTTCTTGATTCAACACTTTCCAATATGACCTATTTTCCATGGGGTAACCGGATAGGCATATAATATATATAATAATAGATAAAAATACAAATACGCTCATTCATTGTATCCTAATTTTTAAGATCGACTAACCTAAGCTTTGATACCAAATGTGACGCCCGCACCCCAATGGGCCTGAATTTTTGCTAATTTGAAAACCCAAGTCCATCAAAGTATGGATCGTTGATTGGTATCCTGTAAATAAATAATTAAGTAAATGCATATCAGAGCACTATCGGTATAACTTACAATGGAATAGTAAAGTATAATAAATCATATAGTTACCGACCAAGATTGCCACTTCCAATATTAGTGTCCTCGTTAGTGCCAAGCATGCATGAGGAAACCTGTACTTCCACTATTCTCGCCTTGCACCGGTACTTGTCTCTCTTAAGCTATCCTATGGGTTGTAATAAAGGGGGCTTGGAATAACATTCTGGAGAGTGGTAAATTATAAACTTTATACATAACACTCGTTTATGTCGATTGTCCCCATCTAACCGAAGTAGACCATAACTACATATGTGTGTGTAGGAACAATAGTCCCTCATTGGGCCAAGTTGCTAACCCTGCTACTATCTCTAACCCAACATTCTAGCAGGATCCATTCAGTGTAGTATCACGTCTCGCCGTCGTGTGTATACCAAGGAAAACCCGTAGTGCCTAATAACGACGTAATATAATTTAGTCATATTCTATCCCAACTTAGGGATATTCTAGTTAACAGCTTCCTATTATGGACTCGGCTCCACGGACTACGCCATTCCTTTTGAAATGCCTCTATTGAGAGCTTTATAGACTTGCCTCTAACAAACAAACTAGCAAACAACCATAGGGGTCCATGACCTAAACGTGACCTACATTAGTAGGTGGTGTAGCCCGTTTAGATGTGACCCATGTCTTTCCCGCTGGCCGCTCAGGACCGATGACGTTCTTGACCTATTTATAGCTCCTATTCCCCAATATGGTACCAACACACTAGTGCCGACCTTTGCTTACCGTCCATTTAGATTGCCTAATGCAATCAAGGCAATGCCCCTCTTACAAGATTGCAATAGGCCCTACTAGATTATTCCTTCACCTGTACATAGACGTATATAATTCCATGAGCCATATAGTTGGATATGTCACATGTCATTATAATGTATACACAACCGTGGGTAGCCCCTTATGGTGGGCAGACTTCTGCTGTGTAACACAACTAACCTCGCATTCCAACCAATTCTAATAACTATATCATCCTCATCCACCTAAGTTATTTACTAACCTAATAATTCATATCCGTCATAAATGCATACTTGAGGCAATGTGTATATATACAGATATATATACACACATTTATATATACATATACACACACCCACACAAAATTTTATATATATTTGTATGTTTGTGCCTCCATTGTTCAACTTTTAATAACATTTCTTTACTTTTTAATGCATTTACTTCCTATTCAATTTAAGGTCATTGACCGCTTCCCTTTAAAAGATATAAATATCTTTTCTCATTTACTTCAATTTCTTTTTATTGAAGTTTTCCTTCTATACCATTTTATCATTTACGACCTTTGCTTGTTTAAGAACCTTCCATAATCTTTTTATTGTTATATTATTACTTGCCTACCTTTACATCATTGTTATTTAATATTTGTCTTGCTTATATTGCATATATTAATTCTTCTCTTAGACCATTATTATTATCACATTTAAAATTCTTTAATTAATCCTAATGGATTTTTGTATTTTGATGCACTAGATTTACAACTGTCCCATAAGGAAATGTTAATACTGTAAATTTCAATGTTTTATCCAAAAGAAGAATTTGTGTACGTTTGGAATTAAAAGAATTATCCATTTCATAGTTATTGAAATAGACAATACAAAATACAGTATATATCCCTATTTTATACATCCTTTTCTTTTAAGCATATTTCTTATTTTTTCAAATGATGCACTTTTATTTATGAAACCTGATAATCTATAGAAGTTTACATTGCAACCACTTATATTCTAAAGAATTAAGCACTACTAAAATCCCTTCAATTTTATTTTGATAATTCTAATTTACATTTTACTTGTATAAGTCATTTAAATATATAAATTTGGAACTACATATAGTTCATCAAATTCAAGGAATACTACTATCCAATATTCATGTAATGTATAATCCAAGTTATCGATCATAGAATATTTTAGCGGAGTTTATAAATTTACCACACGTATAAAATTTTAGCCTACAACTTCAAAGGCAAATAAGGATAGATTTACAATAATATAAATCCAATATTATATTAAAATATATAATTTCTCACTTACTTTTATAGCTTTTCAAATCTCTAGATCTAATCTATGTTATTCTAGTTTGACTCTCCTTATCCTTTCTATTTGAATATATATACCGTAAGCATACATACATCAATTAGAAATATAGATCAGTGAAGAGAGTTGGATTTAATTTTAAATTTGGATTTGAATTTAAAATTTATCTTGGCTTTCATGATTTAGTTCATCCCTATTCTTCTGCTCAATATACTCTAATATACTCCACTTATATATACGTATATAAACTATAACTACTCTTAGAATTAAGAATTTTGTGAAGAAAAGAAAATGGCAGAGCGTCATCATTGCTTTAGAAAATATAAGAAGAAAAGTGAAAGGTTAGGTCCATATTTATATGGCTTCGAATCAACGCTAGCCGTTAGACTCTATTATTTTAAATTTGGACCGTTCGGACACGTCAAAATCCTCAATTCGACAGTTCAACGGTCGACCGCCATCCCCTACAAGTCGATCACTAGCAGCTGACCGGTCAAACTTAGGGGTCGAACGATCGATGTTAACTTGGTTAATTAATATCACTATTAACGTTTGTTAATTTGACACCTTATATGTTTGGTCAAGACCATTTATTTCTGTTTTCTAGTCACATTAACTTTCCTAAACCTTAAGCAACCATCCACATTAACTAATATTAATCTATTTCACTAGTTACGTTTTATTATCTTAATTACATATATAATTATTTATAATTCTAAAATTTTAAACGTTGATGACTTTTTCGTTCGAACTCGAATCGGAAAACTTTATGCCTGAAAATTGATCAGATAATCGCTATGAACCCAAAGTTTCGTAGCCAAATTCCAATGTTAGTAAAAACTATATTTTTCAATGTTATTATTGATTTATTAATTGCACTTTAATTAATTATCATCAAAATTATGGAGTGTTGCATTATTCCATAATAAATAGTGTAACATCCTCATTACGAGGCCCGGAACTAAGGGATGAGGATGCTATAGTCATTTATAATATTAATTTCTGGTGACAAAATACGGCTATGTTAGTCATATCTATAATATCAGAAGTACATGAATATGAAAATTTTCAAACACAATTTAATAATTAACTTCCATTTCATTACAAAATAAAATTTCAAATTCATTACATAATCTCATTCGGTCACTCATTAAGAGAAAATATAATTATTATAAAATACTCCAAGAGTGACATATGAAGATGCCATCTTGGTTGATCAAAGTCTAATGCTTGACAATTATAAAAATTTCCATTATACTTATGCATCCATAAATAACACATAGAAAATAAGATAAATCTCAAAATATAGCTAGCTTGCCTCCTACACATCTCCGGAAACTTATTCGTCTAACCTGAAAATTCCTACTTCCGACCTACTCAAATGAGTACCCTAGAGTTTGAGGAGAAAAAAAATCAGGTCAAACAAAAAGTCTAGTGTGAATAATAACATTCCATCTCGAACAAAATAGATATCTAGCGAGACCACACCATTGAGCGGAATTTATTTTCCCATCACTGGTATCTTATCCAAATATGTTGATCATAGTCATGCAGCTACAACCACAATGGTTAGAACAACATAACATGAACTTATGCAAGTATGTAATGTGAGTAAGTCTGACTCTCTATCAAGGGTTATATCTACCTTAATTTCATCCATTCTCACAAAACTGGTTATCTATCTCAACTCGTAGTTTTCTAGGATCATTATGAACCAATTAGTTTTCATGGGCTGACTAATAACCTATCAAATTTTTTAGGGACTATCTGTTATGAATCATAGTTTTCATCGGATCACTAGGAATCTATTGGCTTCCACTAATAATACTTTCCACTCATAATTTCAAGAGATCACCATGAATCTATTGGAATTTTTCAGTACCATATCTCAAACCATAATTTTCATGGGATCATTATGAACCTATTGGGATTCTCCAATAACAAACCTTCAGTCATAATTTTAATGGGAACACTAAGAACCTATTGAAATTCTCTAATAACATCACTTGATCCATCGTTTTCATAGTATGACCATGAATCTATCGACCACTTCTAATATCATATTTCAAATTATAATCCTTTGATCAGTCTAAGCATCCTACACCGTTAATCCACCTAATCTCTTGGATGAAATTCTACTAACTCAGGAGTCGAATTTGCTATATTTACTATTAGGTCAATCTAACTAGTTATTTTGCCTAAATTGTACCCATAATGCAGTTATGGGTCATGATGATATGAGTATGACAATAATAATTATGCAAAAATAACTGATCAAATAATAACAAGAACAGATAGCAAAGATCGTTCAAATATGTTCAATCGATGGTCATTGGCATCTTATAATTACTTAATCTTAAGTAATTACTCCCTTGGGTAATTTTATATCAAAATTTTGGATAACAATAATTTATTACATGAAAACATTTATCATCATATATGATTAATCCCCTTAATTCATATATAAAATAAGAAAAATATACCCATTACTTCACCAATTTCTCATGCCAATTTATAATCCATTTTAATACTGCCATGTATACTTCCGGTATTATTATGAGGATGTCGCACCTCTTCTTTATAGGGCATAGCGCCATAAGTTAAAATACGCTCTTCGTTCAAAACTAGCCGCATCAATATGGCCAGCATTGATGACATACGACATCAGTATTACAAAACTATTGATATTGGGTGCTTTATAACAGTAAGGTCGACATTGATGACTTCTGACATCAATGCCTTAAAAGGTCAATATTGATTCCATAAAATTGGGCTACTATGCTGCTATAAAATATAATATTGAAATTGATAACAGGTGGCATCATTGTCATTTTATATCGACATCGAAAGTATGTAGGTATAAGTGGCATCATTTCCATAATACTTCTATCTCATAAGTAATAATAGTGGCATCACTGCCAAAATTATTTAATTTCGGAAATAATGCTTGCGGCATTATTGCCTTATGTTATGGCGTCAAATAGGAAGTATAAAGCATCGTTTAAAACTATGGTGCAAACTTGCGGCATCAATGCCTTATGTTATAGATTTTAAAGCAACGGAATAAGGCATCGTCGTAGTTTTGGTGTTACGAGATTACTATTTTCCCACAAACTCAATGCGAAAGGCGTTGTAGTAATAGAACTTCAGCCAAAACAGATTCATTTCATACCAACCGAGTTGATATCGTAAGCGTCCATTCTGGTAAATATCGCTGGGGTTCGGCATAAACTTTGGCAACATGGCAATATCATAATTATTATAAAATCTATATTATTTCTATTAAAAGCAATTACTTTTCTCCAACCCTTAATCTTTTTCGGGTTTCTATTGGTTAAACCTACTTTATAAATTACTTTTTAAAAAAACTACGGCAACTTGTTTTCTTTTCTAAAAATCCATTTCATACCCATCAAATAATATTAATTATTTAATACTTATTTGTAAGCTTCTCTAGTTAAAAAAAGTTCATATAAAATCATAATCTCTTGGGAAAAATCCCAAAAATCACTATTAACGTACTCTTTAACATATAAAAAAATTGGAAACCAAAATCTTTATTTTATTATTTGTAATAATTAAAACCGAAAATAAATGTCCTTTCTTTCTTAAGAAATTCATAACAAATTCCTATAAATTTGAAAATTGATGAAATTGAAAATTCATCTCCATAATTATTTTTTACACAACATACCCAAGAATTAAATCATTTGGAGATCATAAACTAAGGTTTTAACCATAAACCTATTAGAATAATTTCCTAAAAATTTCATAAAAGTTTCAATAATTCATTATTTAACCAAGCAATGGTAAAAATCAAACATAGCACATCATCAACGAATCAAAACCATTCAGATCTAAAATCAAAAAAGAACCAAAATGAGATAGTTTTATCATTATTCACCTTCATTTGGATAATGGAGTTGAGATTTGATGGAGAATGATTTCCTTAGCTTTTCTTTTGAAATTTCTTGGCTTTCTTCTTCTAATCCTTTTTAGTTATGACCGACCTCTGTGGTTTGCAATTTCATTGTTATGAAATGGAGAATGTAATGGAAAGGAGGGTTTATGGGATAAAAGAATGATCTAATCCTAATTTTCCTCTCCCATATATTCTCTTCTATATTATCAGAGAATTCCCCTACCTAATTTCGTCCGTGTTTTTCTGAGATACCCGAAATGCCCTTCCGTCTCTCATCTTTTTGCATTTCTATTTTCACCTCTCTTCTTCTCCTATTGTTATTTCCTAAAATAAAATAAACATAAAAGCCACCACACTCATATCTCCCCCTGTTCTTCTCCTATCGTTCCCCACATCCAACCTGACTCAGCATCCATCGTCGTCGCCATCGCCTTCTCCCGCGACCGACCGCTGCTCGGTCCAGTCCAATTCCAGATCTATCATCTTCTCCAACATCAGTGCGATCCCGCAAACTAGGGTTATTCTGTATGCTTCCAGATCCGCTCTCTTCTCCGGCTTTTTAGGTGCTATTAAGGTTAGTTCAACGAAAACTGTTCAAGATCTATAATCAACTGTCGGTTTTGTCCGGTTAAGTTTAATGAAATACCATAATTCATGTTATTCTTTATATTGCTGGTGGTTGATATATTTCTAAATTTGTTGTCAAAGATAAAGCGAGCTACAATCTACTTATGTTTTTAATTTATTTGATTATATTACTTGCAACTATGACCAACATAATTGATTAGGAGTTTCATTTGCGAGCAGAACTACATTGATTTCAGTTTGAGCGTAGTTGCACATCAGTGTTATTCTGTAAGCTTGCCACCAATTTGGTTCTGAGGTTAATGTGATCTCTTACTATTATAGAAATATCTTATGGGTTTTAAGCAACTAAGGAGTAACAGAAAAAGGAAAATGCCATCCCATGGCTTAAATGCACACATTAACCTTATAACTTGTTATTTTTACAATTATGGCAGGTTTCTAGATTTGGAAATTATTATAAAATTTGTAGCTATTTATGTGATGATTACGTTAGAATGTCCTATCTTTACAATTCATTGAAAGACACCCAAAAGCACCATTTCAATCATCATTCAATTTACACAAATACTCTCACAAATAGCTAGCACCTCATGTATATGCATGTGTGGGTGCATTGTTGGTATGATAGTATAATATATAGATAATTAATAAACTAACAAAGCGTACTTAGAATTTATTTCAAAATTAAGAAATTGAACATTTAAGGATTACATCAACGGTTTACTAAATACAAATTATGTGATAATAATATATATAAGATTGCTTTGTGGCAGCCTATGGGCCACAACAATAGCCTGCTGGGTTACTATGCTGATGGGTTTGATAAAGAGCTTTGTATTTGTAAAATATTGTCACGTGGATAGTGAAATATTCAAAATATCAAGCGTGGTTAATTAGAAGGTCAAATTTCATACATGCGTAGTTAAATATACTTCTGTTATACTTTAATTTATATGCTTAAATACTTATGTATAGTTTGAATTGAAGTTAGTAACCTTAACTTGCTGCAATTATAAATGTAAATATCATGTTAATTAAAACTTTTCTTAAATCACAGTCAATAGTTACAATACTCCCTACAAGTGATAAAAAAAGGTAAAAGTACCATTTAGTAGATTGTTTATAGTGAATGTATAATATATTTTCCACTGTTTAAACATAATCATGTAGTAATAGGATCATGATTTTATGATAGTTGCATCCGTTTACATTGTACTATGTATATAGCATCAAACTGAATTGTCATGGCTACACTTAAATGGAATAAAGTCATAGTGAGCTTTCTTGATGCCACTGCTCTCTCAATAATGTTGATTGATGGTCATCTTTTATGGTCTTTTACAGAACAAAGAGGTGCATATTCTCTGCATTGTTCATCAACGACATTGCTAAGGAGTTCCTCTATATATGCTTATGAATATTGTAGGTAAGATTAATCTTTGAATGCAGCATCAGCACAAAATAAATCAACTTGCATAACCACTTTGGGGCCAAAAGCAACAACAAAGTACCATGTCTTAAGAACGGATAAGCTATGTTTGAAATTTCTACTTGCAGAAGCATGCATAGTCAAATCATCTCAATCTTTTCTTTTCTTTTTTTTAAATAAAATCATTATAGTGACATTGTATTCTTTGGCACTACTATTATCATCTATATATTCTATATGTTGAAATCTCATAAAATATATAATATTTTTTAGAAAGCATAGATCTTAACAATGCATTCTTCCAAGTTAAATCTGTTATGAGAAATCTATATCTATGGCGTTCACGAACCTTCTTGATTTTTGGTATGTTTCACTGAGTTACATATTGCTGGATAAAGTAATCTCATTGGAACACCAATAATAATATACATAAGGAAACAACATAAAACCATTTGAGCTTTTGGTGTTTGATATTTTGTAGACATCTATTCTCGGCTATTTTAAGGCAAAATACCGCAACACATAGGTACATGTTTTAGTAATCGTGATAAATTCAAGAGGTCCTATTACTTTGCAATTTGGCAATTCATTTTTTATTATCTCTATATTATTCGGTAGTTAAATTCTTACTTTAAAATGTAGCATATAAAATTTGGTATGGCATGAATCACTAGTGAGGATAGCAAATTTTAAAGCTTCAAATATAAAGTATGTGGGTGAGTACTATTGAAGAATCTTATGTGTGGATGTCTTGATCGATCAACATATTTCCATGTAATAATTATGTAAGCACCACATTAACCTTGAGTAAAGACCTCTATGAACCAAACCTATCTCGATGCTATCAAATAAAACTTAGGTACCATATTATATGCATGCTGGAATCACCTGTTCTGATTTAAGACCATAGGAGATAAATGTTATAGGATTTGGATTATTAGTTCAAGATCATAAGAAATGCATAATTGGTTAGAAAAACACTAGATTTTTGTTGTGCTAACTGATATTTCTCCATTCTAATTAAAGCTGAAACACACACATACGCACATACACTATTCTATTATTTTGTGTCTCAAATCTTTAATTGCCTAAAAAATATGGTATGCCATGTCCATTGTTGTTCAATGTGTAATGTAGGTAAGCTGAGTTTCTGAGTTATTGGTTTTCTGTAGTATGTCGGAATATAAAAAATTAGAAATATGTTTGTATATGGGTTATCAACGAAGAAGTTTAAAATTTCTATTGACACAATTTGTTTTTCCTATTAATTTTGATTTAACGAATTTTTCATGATTGTTTAACCTCTGATTAGGGGATTTTGCTTCTGGCTTATTTATTACTGTAAAACTATTTTATAATTATTTCAACTTTGATTTTTAGCATTTAATTTCAAATTTTATACGATTTTTATTATTACTGTTTTGACAACTATACAAGCAGACACTAGAAAATGACATGCTAATATGCACTCCTATAAAATGGTTAACAAAGTAAATTATTACATCATGCTCAACAATCTAAAATATGTTCAATAATCTTAATTTGAATTCATCAATCCACTTCAGGATCACAAATTTTCAGTAATTGGCTTTCATATTTGTATGAAGTTGGGTAAAAATACTGAATGCTTTGAGCATTTGTGTTTTCTAATAATGATAAAGTACAGTTTACAAGCTTCCATGAGTCTATAGTTTTAGTGAGTATGCTAATAAAAATTTAGAATTTACACTCATATGCGGTAATTAACTTACGTTGAAATTACCCTAGCCTCACCTATCTTCTTCTTCATTCTTCTTCTTCTATCTTTAATTTTTTCCATGGCAGACTCATCCAAGTTTCATCCCGCACTCACCATCACTAATGTTAAATCTCTTATTCCCATAACATTAGACAATGAGCAAGTCATGTATCATTCTTGGGCTACTCTGTTTACCTATCTTTCTAGGGTTCATGATCTTTATGATCACTTGGTTCCACCAACGGAGGAGAAGGCTATGGCTGCCTATGTCCAGGCTAAGTCCGCTGATCCAGCACTTTGGAGGCGTTTGGATGTCGTTGTCTTGCAATAGATTTACAGCACCTTTTCTTCCAATCTTCTCCTTGCTATTCCCAGATGTAATGACACGGCAGAGGGGGCATGGAACCGTCTTGAAGCTCTTTTTCATGACAACAAAGCCTCTCGGACTACCGATCTCGAGGAGGACTTTACAAATGCTGCTTTTGAGGCTTTCAACTCGATCGACAATTATTGTAATTATCTACAATCTTTGGCGGATAGGTTGGTTGATGTTGATGCTCCCGTGACAAATGGTCGTCTGGTTTTACGTCTCTTCAGGTCCTTACTAGAAGCGTATAGTGGTACGATGGACTATATACAAAATCAAGAGCCTTGCCATCCTTTGAGAGTTGTCGTTCAAGGTTGAAAATGGCTGAGCGTACTATCAAGGCTCGTCAAGCTCGTGAAACTGGTGGTTTTGGGAGTCGGTCCAATGGTGTTGCCATGGTTGCCACTGATTCATCTGCAAGCAACAAATGCAACAACAATAATAAAGGGAGGAACAATTTTAAAAACAATGGAAAGGAAAAGGTCCACCAAAGTACTAATGGGTCCAGTCCTAGTCAACCGCCATATCAACAGCACCAGTGGCAGCCATGTCAGTAGGCCCCACCATCACAGCGGCAGCAGCCAGGTTGGGGAGGGTGGACTATACTTTCTTGCCCATTTCCCGCATACTCTTGGCAGCCAAGGCCCAATCCAGCGGTCCAACGTCCCTCCTCTTCTGGATCAGGCTTACTTGGGTCCAGACCTCAAGCTTTCAATGCAGTTGCTCCTCCTGCTCCTAGCTACATGCCCACCGACATTAAGCCCGCTATGCAAGCTCTTTCTTTTTCTCAACCAGATGGAAATTACTACATGGATACTGGTGCTACATCTCACATGACGGAAAATGCAGGTATTTTCTCTTCTTATTTAAATTCAAGCAATAAGCATCATAACATTATTGTTGGTAATGATCATTTAATTCCAATTATTGGTCACGGTCATACCACATTGCCTCCACCTTACCCACCATTTACCCTAAACAATGTGTTACATGCTCCTAGACTCATTAAAAATCTGGTCTCTGTTCGTAAATTCACCACAGATAATATGGTTTCTATCTCTTTTGACCCTTTTGGTTTCTCTGTTAATGACTTACAGATCGAGACCAGACTAATGAGATGTGATAGCACTGAGAGCTTATATCCACTTTTCTCCGACTCTCAAGCCATTTCTTCCAAAAATCATTCTGCTTTTACTACTTTGCCTTTGAATATTTGGCACAATCGTTTAGGTCATCTTGGCGATGCTATTCTTAAGTCTCTTTGTAGTAAAAAGTTTACTGATTGTAATAAGGTTTGTAAAACTTTTTGTTCTTCTTGTCCTTTTGGGAAACATTCTAAGCTACCATTTTATGATTCAGTGTCATATACTTTTCTTCCGTTTGATATTGTTCACAGTGATCTTTGGACTTCTCCTATTGTTAGTACTTTCGGCCATTGTTAATATATTCTTTTTGTTGATGACTATAGCAAATTTTTGTGGACCTTCCCTATTGCAAAAAAATCTCAGGTCAAACAACTTTTCTTAGCGTTTCATGCTTTAGTCAAGACACAATTTGAACGTAATATTCAGACTTTTTAGTGTGATAATGGTACGGAATACATTAATGGCACTTTTAAGGATTCTTTGAGAAACATGGTATTCTTTTCCGTCTCTCATGTCCTCATACATCTCCTCAAAACGGAAAGGCCGAAAGACACATAAAATCCATAAATAATATTATCCGGACTATTCTTGCTCATGCATCTATGCCACTCTCCTTTTGGCATCATGCTCTCTCCATGGCTACATATCTTCTCAATATCTTTCCTTCCAAGGTATTGAATTACCAATCACCCGCTCAAATCCTCTGTCAAAGTGATCCAGATTATTCAGGTTTGCGTGTTTTTGGTTGCTTATGTTTCCCATTATTCCCCTCTTCTACTATTCATAAATTACAAGATAGGTCGACTCCTTGTGCTTATTTAGGTCCGGCTCCTAATCATCATGGCGCCAAATGTTATGACATGTCTAGTGGTAAAATCATAATTTGTCGTCATGTTCGTTTTGTTGAAACGGAATTTCCATTCTCCAAACTCCACAAAACAAAACCTTCGAATTATGATTTTTTGAATGACAATATTAATCCTCAATTAATATAACATTTATCTCAAAATACCACACAACAAAATATGCAGCTTGACCCAACAACGCTGCCCAACGACTCGTCCTCTCTTCCTCAATCTAGGTCAAAGTCTCACAAAGGCCTAGATTCCACACCTCCCACTGCTGCCTACACTCGGTCCTCTATTTCCTCTTCTGACCCATCCTCTCTTCCCCACAGTCCAACCCTGTCTATGACCTCCCCTACTTTGACTATTCCTCACACCACCCCAATGCCTCCCAACCCCATTTCAACTCGCATGACCACTTGTGCATCAAATGGCATTTTTAAACCCAACCCCAAATACTCTTCTAATTACCATACTCCGAAAAACCCTGTTAGTGCGCTTAGTGATCATAATTGGAAAAGTGCAACGTTGGATGAATTTAATGCTTTAATTGAGAATAAGACTTGGGAAATAGTGCCTAGGCCGCCTAATGTTAATGTTATTCGGCCTATGTGGATTTTTCGTCATAAATATAAGTCTGATGGCTCTTTTGAGCGTTATAAAGCTCGTCTTGTAGGTAATGGAAATACACAGCAACAGGACATTGATTGTGATGAAACGTTTAGCCCCGTGGTTAAACCGGTCACCATTAGAGCGGTTCTCAGCATTGCTCTTCCTAAATCTTGGCCCATTCATCAAATGGGTGTCAAGAATGCTTTCTTGCATGGTCATCTCAATGAAGCAGTTTATATGCATCAACCCATGGGTTTTCGTAACAAAAATTATCCTAATCATGTTTGTCTTTTAAAGAAATCTTTGTACAGATTAAAACAGGCTCCTCAAGCTTGGTACAAAAAATTTGCTGATTTTGTTGTTACCATTGCGTTCTCTCATAGTACATCAGATCACTCTTTATTCATCTATAAGAATGGTTCTGATATTGCTTATATTCTGTTATATGTGAATGACATTATACTTACAGCTTCTTCTGATCGTCTTCGTAAGTATATTATGACTCTCTTAGCTTCTGAATTTGCTATGAAGGATCTAGGTCCTTTGATTTTCTTTTTGGGTATTGCTGTCACTCGTCATGCCCATGGTCTTTTCTTATCTTAGACACAGTATGCTGCAAAAATTAGTGAACGTGCCGGAATGTCTTACTGCAATTCATGTCCTACTCCTGTTGACACTAAGTCTAAACTAAGTGCCACCGCAGACACTCCTTATAATGATCCGACTAAGTCTCGTAGTCTTGCAGGTGCTCTTCAGTATCTTACATTCACTTGACCAGACATTTCCTATGTCGTGCAGCAGATCTGCCTTCGTATGCATTCCCCGACTAATGAGCATATGAAAGCTCTTAAGCGTATCATACGCTATCTCCAGGGTACCCTTTCTTTTGGTCTCCACTTATACAAATCCAATATTAATCGTATTATCTCATATACAGATGCAGATTGGGGTACTTTTCCTGACACCCGTCATTCTACCTCTGGTTATTGTGTATTTCTTGGAGATAATTTGATTTCTTGGTCTTCGAAACGGCAACCTACTCTTTCTCATAGTAGTGCTGAAGTGTAGTCTAGGGGTGTTGCTAATGTTGTTTCTGATTCGTGCTGGATCAAAAATTTGCTTTTAGAGTTGCATTGTCCTATTCAAAAGGCTACTCTAGTTTATTGTGATAATGTGAGTGTTATATACTTATCCGGCAATCCTGTTCAGCATCAACGCACTAGACACATTGAGATGGATATTCATTTCGTCTATGAGAAAGTAGCTCGTGGTGAAGTGCGTGTGCTTCATGTACCGTCCCGTTATCAAATTGTTGATATTTTTACAAAAGGGCCTCCGCGCGTATTATTTAATGATTTCAGGGACAGTATAAGCATACGAGAACCTCCCGCTTCAACTGAGGGGGTGTGATAGAATATATTTTACATATATTTTAGGCATTAAAATATTTCAAAATATTTCCTGATATTACCTGCATTTATTCTCTGATATTTCCTGCATTTATTCTCTGATTTGACTTAATCTTTATTTGGCATTTATTTATTTAGTTACCTTTGTTTTAGCAAATCAGTTGATTTGATGATATCTGTATTTAGGAAGTATTTATTTTCTATCATGAACAGTATGATTCAGTGGTATAGATCTGAAACAAACTGAACATCTCAGTTGAACTTGGCTAATAAGTGTTTTATGTTGTCTAATAGACATTATTTAATCTTTCTTATTCTTTTTGCACGGTAAAGGTTACGTTTATTATAGGCTTTTAGGCATTGTGTTAGATAAACTTTACTTGAAAAGGTTAGTGGTCTAATGTATATGAATTAAATAAAGGGTTAATATATTAGTAAATTTGAAATTTATTTAATATAATTGAATTAATAGTACTAATGCAATCAAACTTGAAGCTTGGTTGCACTTTCAAAGGTGTTTAAACATTTTCATGCATTTTAAGGTTTTTTGCGCTAAATGTCAGTTGCTTACATTTTCAATAACCTTTTTTACTTTTTTTGGCATCGAAATATTGATAGGGAAATTCATATCATTTGGAAGAAATTACATGTTTTTCTTATGTGTAGCATTCTTTCAACTTTTATTTACAATTATATATGACATGTAATGCCAAGAAGTAGCAATGGAGATGGAATTTATATTGCAATCAAGACAGCCCAGGGCTTTACAATTTACCATTGCTCCTGATTCACCTACTACTCCTCAACAAGAACCACCATATCTATACTCTCACTTTATACTTCCAACTTCATTGGCTTTATTTTTTCAATCTATAGTTAGTGGACGGGGGGTCTGCCCTTTTTTTATACGTTCTTCATTCCTTAATTTCACTTTTGGCTTTTACAAACCAAATTTTTTAAGTATGTTAAAAAGGAATTCATGTTGCAAAAATGCGCAATGTCATCTTATTTGATCGTGAGTTGGAAATATGAACCAAGGAAAGAAAGATAATATCTAAAATTTATGATATGCTGGAAGTTGATGGTGGTACTGTAATGAATCTTCTTTGTATTTCATAACGTAATATTTCCACATTACAATATATATAAGTCATGTGATATGACTTACAAGTCAAACATGGCCTGAAGATTTACCTTACAATTTGTTAATGGCTTGAATGTTCTTGAATTGTATTGAATGCGAAACATATCTTTGCTGCTATTCTAATTGTTCATGGATGGTATTGAATACATTTCTACACACATTCTAGAAAACTTAGATCGAAGAATTCAGATCATAATAGCTCATAGTTCTGTTTGGTGAAACATTCCTAAATGTTGCAAGCTCTTTTGACATTTCGTCATTTTATATGAAAATAAATAAATAATATAATTTTTTTCGTTTAGAAGAGGTGTTACTGACAAATGATATATTGTCTGTGAGAATTTATTTTATGTTTATCATTTGCTAAGTGTTTGCAAAAATTTATTTTATTCAGTTCTAGAACGTTCGAAGGATGCAAAGTATTACCTTCGGTTTTTCATTACTTTTCTAACACAATTTAAATCTCTATTAAGCACAAAGGGATATTAAAGGTGTCAATTTTAGTTATCAGTTATTTAACCTATAAGATTTTGATCCTTACTATATAACCACCTCCTATCGTTTTCTTCTATATTTAATGAGCATTGGTGCCAAATTATGTATATTAAAGTAAACTAATTAACACATTATTTCAATATCCATATTTCATGGTTTAACTATGCTTCACAAAAGAGTAGCGTAAGTGATTTACCTGGTTCATAAAAACTTTTAGGTCATTTTCTGTTTACTCAATATTAATAATAGAGGAGTAGTGTAGTTTATTTTATTGTAAGAAGTGGCAAAATATAAACACAGTCACATAATCTTTCAAATTTGAAATTTCAAAATGTTACGGTGAAAGGCCTATGCATTGAATTCTCCCAGTTACTAGAAAAGATGAAGCCATGTTGTGAAGTGATGATGTATATAATATGTTTCCACATTAGCTAAAAGAGCATATGGATGTATAAATACAACTATCGTTTCCATTTCCACCAATATAAAATAAACTAAAAAAAACAAATGACAAAACTTTAGTAAGAAAATTGATTATGGCTGTTCTTCAGTTGTTTTGGTCTTCTCAAATGCCCTTTTGGGTTCAGTTTACGCTGCTAATTATACTGTCAAACCTACTTTCAAGAGTGAAACTATAAATGCATGCACATTGTGATTTGTAGGCCCACTCAGACGTGCATATATACTCGTATTTTTAAAACAATCTTATTAACTAATTAGTTAAGGCCTACCCGATTAATTATCAAATCTCAATATCCTTATCACTCCACACATATTCCGTTGAATCTATTTAATTAAATCTTATGAATAATACTCGTCAAAATTAAAGGTGTTACATAGTGCTTTCTCTATCACCTATTACATTGTCACCTTGTCCACTATCATCTTCGCTACCCCACTTTCAAATTTGATCTATCCCTCCTACTATGGCTGACGACATGAACAAATATGAGAAACAAATATTCTCATATGCCGGTTTTTAATTTATGAAGAATTTGTAATTTTCGGAGTAGATCGAATTTTTGAAAGTTGATCGAATTTTATGTTATTGCGGTACAGATTCAAAACGCGAAGAGAAAAAATGAAAAATTTGTTGAAAATAATTTGAAAGATATTTGGTGGAAAATGTTTTCAGAAGGTTCCGCTGTGCATATTGAAACTTAGCAGCTAAAAGTCTTGGCTACAAAAAAAAAAAAAAAAAAAAAAAAAAAAAAAAAAAAAAAAAAAAAAAAGAGCATCTGGTTTCACACACTGCGTGAATCAAGCTTGAACACGCGGTAACTAAAATTCCAACCACAAACACATATTTTTTGGAAGTAACACTACCTTGTCAGCTCAACTTTGTTATAGGCATCATGTATGAAAATTTGATACAAGGACATTAACGATTGATATTTATTTCAAATAATTTAAAGTGTGAACATTTATTATTAATGCTAGCCAGCGTGATTTCAAGAATCCAACTCAAACTACCAACCATCGCAAACAACAATTGAATTGTTAATGTTGAAGCAAATGCATGACAATGAGCATATACAAAAGACAAGCTGAATGTCGTTGTTTGTTGCGGAAAAAGAAGCGTTAACAACAATAAGGATAATAGTGAATTTTAAAATTTTGAAGACTATCGCTGTGTGATTTACTTGAACAAAAGTGAACATAATTTAGGTATGTAAAAGGAATACTGGATACGTATGTATCCGTAGGCCATACATTTAAGAACCCCGCTGCATGAAGCATGAATTCAATTAATTTCTGACCGCGACTGCTCGTTTTGTCGCACACAGTTGTATTCACTGCCATTAAATGTCTGTGATTCAAGTCCAAACATATTAGAGACAAGATATGTATTTAATATCCGCTTTTTCCTTGCCAGGCTACTCAACTGTTTTGTCGTTTTGTCTTTCACTGTTTGATGTGTTGCTTCTCCATTTAGGCAACAAGTCCTCGGTACACATGTTCAAAACTGAACAATCTTTTATCAACGGCGTGACTTTTTTCCTTTCCTTATTCTGGACTACATTATCAATTAATCTAACTTATAATGTTTTAAAACATGTTTCGATAACCAATATAATAATATATAACAATGATAAAATTTATTGATTTAATTAATCTAGTACACGTGAAAGAACAAACATTATGAACTTTAGATTGAACTTGAGCAAGGCTTAAATGGAACGTAATATTCCAATGCAACACCAACAGCTAAAACGAGGTTTGAACGTAAAACGTAGGAATGTAAACATAAATAAGATGTTTGAAACAACTTTTTTAGTTCAAACAAAAGGAATTTACATTTACCAAACCGTTAGGATCATCTCATATGTTGCAAACTGAAATGGTGATTTAAAATTGAAATAGTCACACATCAGCAAATAAATTGAAGGTACAGTGTATAAATTTGATATATAAATATGCGTGGGTAATTACGTAACGTTGAGTATTGTTTTGGTGTACTAGTTTACGCCAACTCATACGCACACTACGTGCAAGAGATGGTAAACCTGGTCCAACCATTGTCGAAACTTGACAAATACTAACTTAAAGTTTAGAAGGGATAATGATACACAACTGTGCACTATTGTTTGGGGCTCTGGTAACGGTGGAAGGATGGCTAGAGGAGTTGCACGAGAACTGTGTATTATTGTTGCACAGAGTTTCACAGTGGGTGTTTTTTTTTTCCAAAAAAATTGTCAATGTAAAAGGAAAAAAAAAAGATGTAAATAGAAAAATGTAATGAAATGGAATTTTTTTTTTTTTTTTTGTGTTTTTAAAAGAAATGAATCATGATACCGTGTATTCCAACATATCACAGTGTATTCACTTTCTGTATGTTGGGCCTGAGTTGTTTGTTTAGCCCAAAAGATGAGTTTTGTATATAAGCACAGTGTACACTACATATCAGAGAGATGAAAAAGATTACAGAAACATTTTTTCTTTCAAGTTTCAAATACAGAATTGTTATTCAATCAACAATACATCAAACTTCTCAAACTTTATCTTGGTATCAGAGCCAATACTTCAAGCCTAACGGCATTTCAGAAGCATCCAAAAATCTGCAGTTTCAATTTTCATTTGAAAGATAACAGAACTCAAGGCTCTGTGAAGATTTTCTGCAAGCAGTTTTAAAATTAGAAGTTTGTTGAAAGTCAAGAAATCATCAGAGAAATATCATCATCTGATTTCTTGAAACCCATCAGGTACATTTCATCATTTGAGTTTATAAAGTTTAATTTGCCTATAAAACAGGTATCGTGTCAAGAAATAGCTAAATTTCTGGCTGCAGCAAGTTTTATAAAAAAAGGAGTACTAATTCAGTTGAAAGAAAGACTTTGAAAATCAGTTTCTGAAATCAAGAAAGCAATAAAAAGCAGAAAGATAATCATTGTCTTGCCAAGAATCCATCAGATTATATAATCATAATTGGATTCGGCTGCAATTTACCTGGTTGATCTGCAATCAAGCCTTCTTGTGTTTTGAAGTTCATAGATTTACTCAGAGTTCAATTCTTTATCATTGATTTCTTCATGGCTGAAGGAGATAACTCATCAGCAACTTCAGATTCTAATCACAATTCTCAGCAGTAGACAGTTGATGCAGCAGAAAAGTTGATCAAAACTGTCATTATTCCTCAAAGTCGGCTTATTACCATCCATTTAGAAGAAGATAATTATCTTCCATGGAAGCTTCAAGTTGAAACTGCCATACAAGGGTATGGTCTTGAAAGTTTCATCCTTGGCACCAATCCAATACCCCCAAGATTCATTACTGATACACAAGGAAAAACAGTTAGCAATAAAGAATACACAAGATATTACAGGCAAGATAGATTAATAAGTTCTTGGTTGTTATCTTCTATCAATACAAAGCTGTTACCACAAGTTATAGATTGTAAAACAGCTAATGAAATATGGATTACATTAGAAAGGATATTCAATACTTAATCCGCAGCAAAGATTATGCATTACAAGAGACAACTTCAAAATGTCAGCAAGGATAATCAACTCATGAGAGATTATTTGGCACAAGTTAACAACATATGCAACATGTTAGAAGCTGCTGGGCTTAAGATTTCTGAAACAGAACATGTATTGTCTATATTGAATGGTCTCAGTGATGAGTATGAGGCAGTAGTTGCAGTATTATCATCTCAACCCACTTTACCTTATGTTGAGTATGTTCATTCAACATTGCTTGCTCATGAACCAAGATTGGATCAAAAGAAACCTCAAGATTCAGATCTGTCAATTAATTATGTTGCTAGTAATAAAAACAGAGGCTCAAGCATCAACAAACAAAGTCAATCTTATCAAAGAGGGGGTAATTCAAATAGATCCAAAGGCAAAGGAAGGTGGGGAAACAACAACAACAATGGACCAAGATATCAAATATGTGAGAAATTGGGTCATATAGCAATGAAGTGCTACTTCAGATTCAATGCAAACTATATGCCAAATCAAAATCAAAATAATCAGAGAAATGGTAATCCAAGTATCAACATAGCACAGGTGCAATCTGACATAAACAGTTTATCTGATAATAGCGAAGGAATTAATCAAGATACAACAGCAAAGTCAGAACATATTCATGATGAAAGCTGGTATCCAGATTCAGGAGCTACTAATCACATTACTAGCAATCTTGACAATTTAAATCTTGACAATAGAGAGTACAGAGGTAAACAAACAATTTGCATGGGAAAATGGTAAGTCTATTAATATTACTCATACTGGAAATGCATCTATTAAAGGTACAAGACGGTTATTTTTGAATAATTTGTTAAGAGTGCCAAAAATAAATAAAAATCTCATGAGCGTCTCTTAATTTGCTAGAGACAATAATGTTTGTTTTGAATTTTACCAAAATTATTGTTTAGTTAGAGACATTCTGACTAAAGAAATTATGTTATAGGGAAATGCTGCGAGGGTTCTGTACAGATTCAATGTTGTTAGTTCAGGAAAGTTTGAGAGAAATCATCAAAGTTGCAACATTGCTGAAGTTAGGCAGACAGAGAAAAATAAAGATGTGTTTAATCTTTGGTACTATAAACTTGGTCATCCTAACGCAAATGTAGTTAAACAAGTTCCAATGAAAATAAGATTTGTTCTGTTGATATATCTTTGCCATATGTATGTTCTTATGGTCAAATGGGTAAGAGTCACAAATTAGTATTTAGTGATTCTTTAACTATATATTCAAAATCATTGGAGTTAGTTGCAACAGATTTATGGGGCCCAACTCCAATATACTCATATTATGGATTCAGGTACTATATATCATTTATTGATGCATTTTCAAGGCATACATGGATATACTTTTTGAAGTCTAAATCTGAAACATGCAAAGTTGTTACTCATTTTATATCTCTAGCAGAAAAACAAACTGGCTGTTAGGTGAAAATTATGCAAACTGATGGTGGGACTGATTATAAGCCACTGAGTAACTATATAAGTAAAAAGAGAATATTTAATAGAATTACTTGTCCCTATACATCTGAACAAAATGGGTTAATAGAAAGAAAACATAGACATATTGTTGAGACGGGTCTTACTTTATTAGCTCAAGCATATTTGCTACTGAAATTTTGGCCTGAGTCTTTTAATACAGCTGTGTATCTAATTAATAGATTGCCAACAAAGGTTCTCAAAGGAATATCTCCTATAGAAAAATTATTTGGAATAAAACCTGATTATCAATACTTAAGAACCTTTGGATGTTTATATTTTCCTTAATTAAGATCTTATAATAGTAATAAATTAGATTTTAGATCAAGACCATGCACATTTTTAGGATATGGAACCAATCAAAAGGGTTATAAATGTCTTAATGATAATGGAATAATATATGTTAGCAGGCATGTTGTTTTTAATGAGTAGGTGTTTCCTTTCAGCAATTCCACAATAAAAACAAGCAGAAAGGTATATAATCCAAATGTTTCCATATTTGACATACCTATATATTCTAATGATTTGCAAACTTGGAAGAATGAAAGGACTGTTGGTGCTGATGATTCTCAACACATAGATCAATCAGGTCATGAATCATCTGAGCAGTCCAACTATCACAGTCAATCTCCTGCACATACAAATTGGCAATCACAACAAGTAAGTGAAAATAATACAGAAAATCAAGGAGATCAATCAGAAAATAGTAACACAAGTGAAGGAGAACAACCACAAGCTACAGTAGGTCATCCCATGATCACAAGAGCAAAAAGTGGTATTTTAATTCAATCAGAAAATAGCAACACAAGTGAAGGAGAACAACTACAAGCTACAACAGGTCATCCCATGCTCACAAGAGCAAAAAGTGGTATTTTCAAACCGAAGTTATATACTGCAGTAAGCAGTACTGTAGAGCCTGAAACCTTTGAGCAAGCTATGTTGATAAGAACTGAAAAGCAGCCATGGATGAGGAATATAATGCACTCATGAAAAACAAAACATGGAGTTTAGTATATCCTCCAGAAAATAAAATATAATTGGGTGCAAATGGATTTTCAAATTAAAGAAAAATCCAGATGGAACAGTTGCTAGATATAAGGCCAGACTTGTGGCTAAAGGTTATACAAAGGAGTATGGATTTCACTACAATGAGACATTTTCTCCTGTAGTCAAATCTACAACCATAAGAATTATCCTGTCTATTGCCTTATATAAACATTGGAATATTATGCAACTTGATGTCAATAATGCTTTTTTGAATGGCATATTGTAGGAAGAAATATTTATGGAGCAGCCTCAAGGGTATGAACAGATATAAATCTTGTTTGTAAATTGAATAAGGCCATATATGGTCTTAAACAGACTCCAAGAGTCTGGTTTGATAGATTGAAAGCCACATTATCTACATTGGGCTATCAATCTACCAAATCAGATAAGTCTTTATTTATCAAGATCAATAGAAATTCTAGTATATACATTTTAATATATGTTGATGACTTAATTATTACAGGGATGATGGGAATGAAATCAACAAACTTACTCAATATCTTGATGAACAACTTTCAATTAAGGATCTTGGTGAATTAAATTATTTTGGGTATTGAAGTCAAAAGGAGATCAAATTCAACAATGTATTTAAGTCAAGTATATTTTAGAGTTGCTATCTAAAACAAAAATGGATAAACAAAGCCACAACCAACACCTATGATAAGCAGTCAACAGCTAACTAAAAACAGGGGAGAACCCATAACTAATATCAAACAACATAGAAGTGTTGTTGGGGCTTTGCAATATGTAACAATTACTAGACCTGATATATCTTTCAGTGTGAATAAAGTTTGTCAATTTATGCATGAACCACAAGATAATCATTGGAAAACAGTCAAACAAATACTGAGATATCTAAAAGGAACTGCTAATTTTGGTCTTCTACAAAAGGATTGCAACAACTTTACTTTAACTGGATATTCAGATGCAGATTGGGCTACTGATTTAGATGACAGAAGGTCTATAACAGGATATTCATTTATCTTGGAAATAACCCTATATCATGGTGTTCAAAGAAACAGACTACGATATCCAGATCTAGCACAGAAGCTGAATATCGCAGTGTGGCCAGTACTACAGCAGAAATGATTTGGATTCAATCGCTATTAAGTGAACTAAATCTTAAGCTACATGTCAAACCAACCTTGTGTTGTGATAATCAGAGTGCAATATACATGGCAGCAAATCCTATTCAACATTCGAAGACAAAGCATATAGAAATTGATCTTCATTTTGTTCGAGAGCATGTGTTAAAGGGAAACATACATATAAATTATGTACCTGCACCTTACCAGCGAGCTGATGCACTGACAAAAGCTCTATCTGCTCGAAACTTCTTCAGATTTCGAAGTGACTTAAAGGTTGACGAAATTCTAGAAGATACAAGAAGAGTTACTAACTGATTTGAGTACTTCAATACAAATATCATCTTTAATTTTTGATTCTTTGCAAATTTGAGCTTACTTCAGCAAGCATATGTTCTCACATAGGTATAATCAGCTCAACACTTCATCAGATCTCAAAGCGACTCAACGATTAAAGGAATTTCAGATGGTACTAGAAGAGTTCGGTCTGATTTCTAATTTTCAGCAACTATGAGTTTATTCAACTTCAAATAGCTTAGATCCAGACGAGAGATGGCTAGATCTACTCATTTTGATTCAAATTCTTCACTAAAGACTGGAATTTTCGAAGATTTGAAGCTCGGCGAATAAAGTGTGGTCGCCATGCCCTAACCCTAACTTCGGTTTGAGGAGGGGGGAGGGTAAAAGAAATGAATTATGATAACATGTATTCCAATAGATTACAATGTATTCACTTTCTGTATGTTGGGCCGAGTTGTTTGTTTAGCCCAAAAGATAAGTTTTATATATAAGCGCAGTGTACACTGCATATCAGAGAGATGAAAAAGATTACAGAAACATTTTTTCTTTCAAGTTTCAAATACAGAATTGTTATTCAATTATCAATACATCAAACTTCACAAACTTTATCTGTTTTCTTTTAAATATATACAATGTAAATGCAAAACAAATAAAAAACAACAATCGCGCAAACAAATGCAAGCTACAAACACAAAAAAAACTTTTATTTTTTTTAATTGCAAACAAACATATAAAATTAAAAACATGAAAATATGAACGAAAATAATTCGAAGACTAGAAATTAAAAATCAAAATAAATTACCCGGCAACTGCACCAAAAACTTGTTTAACGACGGAAATTCTATCGAACTAGAAAATCGTCGAAATATTTATAATAAAATTTATACCACAAAAGCACGACGTATAAAAGTTAGTATGCAGCGAGTACGGGTTGATCCACAGGAAATTGTTGATTTTAAATTTCCATTCAATCAAATTAACGTAAAATTTAGAGAGTGGTTAGCTAAAAATGAGAAAAATGACAAAAGAAAAGTGATAAAAATATGAGAGTGTAGACGAAATTTAGAGGTAATTACACTCTCTGGGTCATATAGTTCAACAAAACGTGAAATTATGATTTTTTTTTATCATTAGTTAGTTTAATTGATGTGTTTATTACAAGTATGGTCTATTTGTGCTATTAATTAGCACAACATAAGTCATTAAACTATAACACACGCCTTAAACAACTTAACAAAAAGCGCCTGTCAAGGGTTCGGCCGATTCAAAAGCAGTTATTTAAAAACAAAGGCGCAACCTCTTGAAACCATTCTTTTTAAAGTCAATGACCTAGTCGAAAGCAAATCAAGTCGAAAGCTATTCAGTCGAAAGCAATGCAGGTGCATTTTTATTTTAAAGCAAAGTAGTGCTTAACCCCTTCAGAGTCCCTTGTTTCGACCCAATGCCTTATGCCTATGTCCTAATCACTATGTACTAAATATCTGATACCATGAGCAATGGTTTCGTTGAAATCGAAGGGAGAGGTAAGAGTCGAAAGCTTGGTACTGAAAGCATTGAAACAGGAAAAAACACGTAGATTTGACTTTTTAAACTATATGTTTGTACCTAACCTGCCTTGTTTGTCAAATTATGATTGGTTGCAAGTTTTTGTTAAAAAAAAAAGTACTGCCGATTTTCAGAAATAAGAATTTGGATTATTTACAAAATACCCCTTCTTCTTTTTATAAATAAAGAAAACATTTAAGTCTCATACCTTAAATAATTTTACATATCCATTGAAACGCTTAGGATAATTCCATAAAAATTCCAGAAAATAATTTTTACTAAGTCTTCTTACATATTAATTTCAGACCCTAAGCCAATATAATTTGGCTGTAATTAATTTTAAACCCAAAAGCATTTTCTTCACTAGAAAATTCATATAAAATCCACATTAATTTTAAAAATTATACAAATTGAAATCTATTTTTAAATTATCATTTTTGATCTAAATCTAAATTCGCTAGATAATTGGTTGTCATTTAATAGGTTTTCTAAATCAATTCTCATCATAAAATGCATATAAAATAGCTTAAATCATCAACAAGTATGTATGTATGTGTATATATGTGTGTGTGTGTGTGTATGTTTGTGCGTTTTTGTGTGTGTGTATCCATTTATCAATCAAAACATGGCAAACCAACTACAAATACTTTCGGAATTTATATAAAATCAAAATAAATTAAAATATGAGATGCAGTCATTGTTCATCTTTACTTTTTGATTAAGAAGAGATTTATTCTTGATTAAGTGATTTGATTCTTCCTCTTGAATTTTTCTTCTTTGCTCTTCCTAATGGTGGCCGACCTTAGCTCTATATTTTTGTTTCATGAAAAAATGAATGAACGTGAGTGTTGAGGGGTTAAAAGTTTAGGATACAAGGATATGCCTTATTCCTATTTTGTTCTTGCATATTTCCCAACATTTTATTCTCTTTTTATTCTTTAGTTCACTGTTTAACATGACACGACTACCTCTTATTTAATCACGAATCTCCACTAATCAACATACATTATTTTATTTTACTTAACTTATTAAATATCTCAAATATTGTTACAAAAAATATGGAGTGTTACACTTTTGTTATCACTAGCATTATCTATAATATATTAATGTCTTTTCTTCCACTAATGCTAACAATACTTCCTCTTCTATAGGGTTTGATTTAGTTTTACATATTACTTTAACCATTAATACTCTTTCCTCATTAAAAATTATATAATTTTGTGAAATACTTACTGCCTCCTTCCTAGTTTCATCATATTCATGTGTAGATTCATCCTTATTGTCAAACACATTACCTATGTTATTGATATGTTTTCTTCTAGAAATTTTTTTTGCAATCATCCCCTGTGCTAACCAGTCTACTTTTGTCTTTTAGTTTTTCATCTATTAAATCTTGAATAGCTTCGTTTGCTTTCTTAGCTTTGCTATGGTTTCGTTCATTAACCTATTTTATCTATTCCAGTTTTTAAGACACGACTTGATGTTGTTCAAAAACATACTAAAATGGAATACTTGTACCATAACATGAAAAGTATTAACATTTTTCCATTACCTCCTTATATTCACCATCAAATATCCACTCGTTTTTGCATCTAAATGGAATACTTTTATTATTATTCGCATTTTCGCTGTTACATAACGAGTATATATGCACGTCCAGGTGGACCTGCATCTAATCACATTGTGCATGCATTAATCCAGCAATACGCTTCTAATCAAAATATTTACTTACTTTTATATGTTTATTAAAAATTTAAATACTGAAAATGAGATTACATTTAAAAATCAGTTTCTATATGGGTGTATAATCAAGTATTAGTGAAATTTCACACTATTTAACATGTTCACTTTTTGTCTTGGTCTTACATAATTTAAGTGCTCATACATTTTTTCTGGTTACATAGTTTAAATGCTCATATATGTTCCCAATAATTACAATGCTTATGAGTGTATAATTAGCTATTTCAAATTTAACAGTACATTTTGTACATTCACTTTTAACAGTACATTTTGTACATTCGCTTTTTAGTGGCAACTTTCTGAACATTCCATTCTGTTTGACTTCCCATGCTTTTTGAAACTGTCTAGCCTATTGCAGTGCAATTTAGAATTAAGGATTAAAAACAACGTTTTGAGTTAAAGAGTATTCGACTAAAAAGTCTCCTCTATCATTATATTATGAACAAACCCCTTGATGAAGTATAAATTAGATGTTCAACAATGAAGTCCACAAATTTGAAATATTACCTTTTTCTAAAATGTAAGCTTTTTTAGCTTAGAATTCATATGAGAGTTGTTAACTTTGTTTTCTTCCATTTACATTATTGGTTTAAGCTAGCATTCAAGCTTTCTATTTTGCAAAAGAAGAATAAATGAGATGGAGAGGTGAATAAATTGTGGACAAAACATAAATTTATATTTTGATCAAAATATACCCACTTTTAAGCTACACAATGCTATTCAAATGTTTGCAAAGTTATAAAAATAAGCAATAAAAGAAACGCTTTATTTTATTTTCGTTCAAAAGTAATTTTGGATTTTAAAGAACTTAGTTGCCATTATTATATATATATATATATATATATATATAACATTATTTTATTTTCTATTAGGACATTTGTTTCGTAATTTGGTGACGTTGAACTTTATTAATAATTTCCACCCTTTGTAAGTTGGGGACTTGGTTAGCTTCCATTGTTTGATGTTGAGTTCTCTCGTTGATTCTAGGACTTCTACGTGGTTTTAACTTGGAAAATTGATCGCCTTCCATGAGTTGATGATGAAATTCACAAAGTTTCAAATGGAATTTGTTTGACCTATAATGCTTAAAAAAATACTCAATCTGTATTATAAGTGAACATCACCATTTAAGCGTTAAGAGCTAAGTTGCATATATTTATTAGTAAAACTAAAATACCTAATATAAGTAATAATATGTTTCATAGTAACAGTTGGAACATGCTTTACAACATGTAGATGTAGTAGAAAATATGTAAAAGAATTTTTCATAGAATGTGAAGTAATTGTAGTTAACAAAATAATTATTTAACAAAAAAATATTTAACTTATATTATGCAGTTAGTAGGTGTGGAATGTTATTATAAATAGAATATAAAAATACATCTACCACAAACATCATCCTATGTAATGTTTGGATAAGCTAAAAGAATATGAGATATCAACAAACTAAGTTGCTTTCGCTGTTCAATTTTTACCAAATTTGAATTTCCAAGACGTACCTCTTGAGTAACAATCAAAGTTGAGCGATGAAGACAAAAAAATTCTTCTGATAATATAACCTGTAGAACAAACAAATTGAAAGTAAGACAAAAAAAAGAAAAATGCAAGAGAACTTAAAATATAATAATGCAACAATAAGAAGAATAAGTTTTTAACAATGCAATAATAAGAAACGTAAGGTTTTAACAATGCAGTAATAATCAAGTGTAAGCAGTATCACAGAATTTTTAATCGCAACTTATGTATTATATAATTGACTGTAAAAGAAGATGCATGTTAAAAATAAGTATAGCTGTTTTTGGTGAATGAAAGATATTTGGTTGCCTTATTTGTTAATGTCCAAATGTCTCTGTTAAAATGCATACAACTCCTCCCTTCTGTCTAGAAGAAATTAAAGCTTTTTGGGACTAAAAGCTTTAATTTCGACAGCACTTCACTTCTTTTTCGCCTACGCATAACTTTGCATCCAAGGGATATATTCATATTGTGTTTTCTAAAATAAATTAAAGTCTTTTGGGACTAAAGACTTTAATTTGTTTTTGTTGTATTTGTTAAAATAATATATAATGGTTAATTTCAAATAAACATTACATTCATATCTATATTTAACCAAATGCAATTTCACACGTCAAAAAAAATAATATACATACATACATACATATATATATAACACTAACAATGAAATATATATTTGTTCAAATTTGAATAATATATGATTATTAAAAATTGGGTTGCATATAAATTGCATTCAAAACTTAGTCTTACCTACAATTTTCATAAGCATATATAGAGAAACTCCTTAGCAATGTCGTTGATGAACAATACAAAGAATATGCTCCTCTGTGTCGTGTAAAAGACCACAAAAGATGAAAATCAATCAACAGAGTACAATTTTCATAAGCATATGTATTTAACTTGTGACCATATATTGCCAGGATAATTTTCATAAGCATATAACCAACACTTTCAAACACCTTCCATCGCCTGCAAATCACCTTAATCACCTGCAAACCCCACACTTTCAAATAAACATCACTGAACTGCATTGTTCATCAAATAATTGTTGTTAACCACCTCTGTTAACATCCACAGCCAAGCAGTTTCTGCCATCATCACTCATTCATTTTTTCCACACTTCCACCAGTCATATAACTTCTCCTCTGACAACCATCACTGCCTGAACTCCCCCTTACACACTTCACCATAACTCCATACACAATTCTGCAATCCTGCAACTCCATACATACACAAAATTCACCCTATCACCTCATCAGCCTACCATAACATCCTCATCTCACCAACTTCCATCCATCATCTCAAAACCACAAAACAATACTTCATTGCCCCATCCCTATAAGATCAAAACTGTCCAATCCCTTCACCGCTAACGCCTCAGCAACCAAACTCACAAATCCACAAATCCACAAATCGACAGCCTCATTGCTGCAAACAGACACTGTCACCCTCACTTAAATTCAATCAATTCCTCGCCTACATCCAAACCACCTACTGCTGAGACCACTCCAACATCATACTCCAGTTCCAGTCACAACCAGAGACAACCAAATATCACTATACTACCCATTTACAGTTCAACAACCCCCCCCCCCCCCCCCGCCATCTGTCACAACGGACCACCACTTGCAATCATTTTCAACACTTCCATCCTCTCTGACCAAACAACTACCCAAAGCTTCAGCAGTTCACTGATACTTCATGCCACTCATACCACTCAACATACCATATTATCCATTGATTGCCTGATCGCACCACAACCATCTAATCACCTGACCCTTTCCTTGATCGCACCGCCAATCATCTGCCACCATACATTTCAACATAGCAGCAGCCATAACTTCATCATCCCACTCATTCACTACTTCACACATGCAACTCAATCAACAACTTCTACTTCAACAAATTTCACTCCCCTGGCACAACTTTTCTGCCCATAGCCAAAACCCACCAACATTACCAGAGACAATCAAATATTCCTCCACCAGAGCCAATCACCAAATTCCAAAATCACCAGCTCTTCCAATGAATATCGCCTGAAGCCCAACTCCATTCGCAAACCACCGATAACCAATCACCGCAATTCACTTCACCAGATAACCGCACCCAGTCAACCCACGATGAACATCTTGCTTCCACAACTCCATCACGAACTGGATATCCAAAAATCGCCACGACTCTAAAAATCACCAAAACTCAATTCACCAAATCGAACTCACACCCATCATCTAAAGCATCCCAATCGAACCACGCCGTACGAACAGTCCAGCCTCCACGCAACACTCGCCTTCACCTACCTCTAAACCAAACCCATCGACAACCACGACATCGTGACTCAACTGCAGTCGCGACCCACGAATTGAATCGTCGACCAAGTTTCGAGTTTGGAAAGTGATTTCGATTTTTAGAATAAATCTTGGAATTGATTAACGAAGTGAAAGTTTGTTATACGTACTATGAGATCAGCATGTGATTAGGGTTGATAGTTCGGGTAGGGTTGTTAGTGGCCAAGGCGATGGGTTGCATTGTAATGAAACATATAAGGGGAATCGATTTGGGGATTAGAGTAAGGGAATGTCGACAGACGAATTGGGGGAAAAGATCACTTTTTAGGTTGTGCGAATAAGAATAGGAACAGGAGGCGCGGAAGGGAAAAGTAAGGACAATTTGGGAAGTTCAAAAAGACACCAAGTAAATTAGGTCGTGGAATTCTCTTTATTAGCAGTAAAGATAAAGATAAAGATAATAACATAGCAATGGTCACTTCTATTTTGTTCTAAGGTACAACACATAAACTTTGGGAACTTTTCAAAGAATTCTTTATTGACTAGTATTTTCTTACCTATTCTTACAGTGTATTTTCTTACCTATTCTCGATATCCGAGTGTACTTATTTCCATTGATTGCTGGCTATATTAATCCAGTTTCTAATATAATCTTAATTATTTCATCGTATTTACCTTGAGGTTTAATATTCCCCAATCTTCTCATATGAGTACATTATAGTATTCAAGTCTTCCACTATTAATCATGTAATTTATATTTATTGCTCATACCTCTAAAATTGTTCCATAATTCATATTTTTTTCAGTTTCAAAATTACTTCCATAGGTACCAGTAATTTGTATTGATATTCCATATATACTACTTAAAGTGTAATGTATACATTGAAATCATTATTCAAAATTTCATTTTTACCAAATGTTTGAATCCCTAATTAATAATATCCTAGTACTACCCCCATACTTATTATTATTTACCTATTTACAACTGTCAGCCGGTCTTAGACAGAATTACTCAGTGTTTCGATCATTCATTTTAATTTCTTATTATTGATGGAATGATTGTTGGTTTATATCCCTTAGCATATCTAATATATCAGTTTGTTTTGAGGAAGAGTTCATCCCTCTCACATTTCGTGCTATTAAACACACGATTCGATTCATATAAAGAGATGTTCCAGTTTTCCTACGTGACGATGAAGCACTTCCATTTTTTTCATGTTCTACCCTTAGCTTTAAGCTGGTTTGTCATTTTATCCCATTTTGCACTGTGTGACGCGTACTTCCACTTGAAATCCGCTTTCTCCTTTTGCCTGACTATAAACCCTTTGTTGTTTTTTTGCAGTAGTGCTTTTGAACTTTGATCAGGATTGTGAGGCTGCTCTAAGCTGTTGCACACCATGCCCTCGGTGTCTATGACACATTCTGCCTATGGGATAATATCATTAGAGCACTTCGTTCATTGTTGATATTATTGTGTAGTGACGGTCGGGCTAAGTTTATCATCTCCAGCACGCAACATATGCGATGAGTTGACATACATTTATTGTAGCATAAGAAATTCTTAATGTTATGTGTCTACCGACCCTTGTTTACACACTACGTTTACATCAAATTTTAGTAGTTTTTGAGTGCATTGTTTGTCTGCATGTTAGCTCAGTTCATCACTTGTGTAATGATGGTCGGACTAAGCTCTTAATCTTCAGCATGCGGCGTACGTTTATGAGTTGGTACAGCTTACTGTGTTGGACTAAGCTCATATTTATACACCACATCTTCGTTTAATTTTAGTGATATGAGACTAATACAATTCCAAACCATATTATTATTTCCAAAAGGAGAGATGACTCTAACAAATATGTTGTGCATATTTACTTATTTCTGTGTTATTTTACGATGTAACTAAAAATGGAATTGGATTGGGACTTGGAGATTCCACACTACAAGAAAAAGGCAGAATACCGACAGCCAAGACCGACGGCTTCCGACGGCCATTTTCCGACGGCTTTCGACGGGCCGTCGGCGGCCGTCGGAAGCCGTCGCAAATTTGCGATTATACCAGCCAGCCGAGCCCTTTCTTCCTCCTCCATTTCATACGAAAAAAACCCAAAAAACCCCCCAAATTCAACCCCTAAGCTTCCAATCCCTAATTTTTAGCTTCCGGATCTTCCAACGCACTCTAATCAAGCTTCAGTACTCTTAATCTCAGGTATAATCTCTTATTTTTATGAAAAATTCAGTTTTTACCCTAATTATAGATTTGCATAAATTGATAAATTAGGGCGAATTAATGATTGCAATTGTTTCCACTAGCGTAATAACGGTTTATAGCATCACATGGTATACCAATTTCATCTTTTATCGTGAAATTGTGATAAACACGTATAATTTGTGCATGTTCATGTATATGTATTTTGTTGTGTATGCCTTGATTCGACGATTGTATACGTTATTTGGAATAAGATAAAATGATTGAATGAACTAGGAGTATTATATTGTGCACGTTTTTACTTATGACACAAAAAAAATGCATTACTCTAAATTATAATTGTGTGTATTGAAAAATGACAAAATGTTAAACCAGCCCTAAGTTGATGCGTAATACGTCGAATAAATGTGTGAAATTAATATATAAATGTGAACAGTGAGTAAAACTGTATTTTTGAGTAAAATGCGCGCATGTTAACCGACAAATGTCCCTTAGAGAGTTTTTGGCCCCGTCTGACGAGTGTTGTACATGATCGTTGTATAAATAGTCGTTTTTTTCGAAAAACGACCATTTATATTCATCTGGTACAATGTTTGTCGGATTTGTCCCTGTATTGGACAAGTTATGAACACAGTAAGAATTTACATTTTGTATACTACTTCGTCTCAAACGGTTCATAAAATTTCGCCCTAACTTTTCTTTTTTGTTTCCTGCGTACACGCATTTGTGTACAATGCAGGGAACAAAAGGGAAATGCTGCCGAAATTTTATTGAATCGTTTGGGACGAAGTAATATACGAAATGTAAATGCTTACTGTGTTTGTAATGGGAGGTAGGATGTCTGACCAATGAAAAAAAATTATATATTTTTAATCGTTACGTACGTTAAAAAATGAAATGTGCCCTATTTGAAAATATTTTTAAATTTGTGAAGTTGTTCTTTAAATTCAAAATATTATACGAACATGAAAATAATCTTTTTCGAATGTGTATTCTTCAAAATAAATATTAAATTTTGAACTTCTCATTTTGTCAAATAGGAAAAATGATTGATTATTTTGTTGATCGAAGGAGATGGATGTACCAAAGAAAAGGAATGAGGGGCTCAATAAAAGAAGATTTTTATAACGGTATAAACGTGTTTGTTGAATTCGCCTTAAGTAATAACGGAAACGATCCAGAAATTCGTTGTCCGTGTAGTAGGTGTAGACATTTGAAGTTTTTGTTACCAGATATTGTGAAAGTTCATTTGTGCCAACACGGTTTCACACCCGAATATTATGTTTGGGATCGGCATGGAGAAGTTGTAGCAAATACTTCTGTAGAGTCTGAAAGTGTCGTTAACGAAATAGTTTCAACGACCCGTATAGAAAATATGGTCGAAGATGCAGCACGATCAATGTTTCCTATGGTTGAAGTTGACGACGATGATGTAAATGTTGAAGAACCAAATATTGAAGCTAAGAAAATTTATGATTTACTAGATGCAGCTAAAAAACCTATTTGGGATGGTTGTAAAAGCGGCACGCAGCTGTCAGTAATCGCAGAATACATTGCGATGAAGTCAAAATACAACATCACTGAAGCTGGGTTTACGGCTGTTGTACAAGCTGCAAAAAGACATATGCCGCCCGATAATCTAATGTGTGAAAATCACTACGAAGTTAAAAAACTTATGTCGGCTTTTGGTTTACCGTATCAGAAAATAGATACATGTTTAAAAGGATGCATGTTGTTTTGGAAAGAAGACGCAAACCTTAGAAATTGTAAAGTTTGTAACCAGGAGAGATACAAACCAAGAAAAAAGAAGGGTAAGGAAGTTCCGTACAAGCGTATGCACTACTTACCCATAACTCCAAGACTTCAAAGATTATACGCATCTTCTGTAACTGCGTCTAATATGAGGTGGCATAGCGTGAGAACGGAGGAAGAGGGTACGTTGACACATCCGGCCGATGGAGAAGCATGGAAGCATTTCGATAAAACGTATCCAAATTTTGCAGCGGAGAGTCGAAATGTTAGATTAGGATTATGTACGGACGGTTTTTCTCCATTTTCTCAATTTGGTTCTAAATATTCATCCTGGCCCATTATCGTCACACCGTATAATTTACCTCCATGGATGTGCATGAAAACGCAATATATGTTTCTTACTGTTGTCGTTCCTGGCCCCGACGATCCGACACAAGGAATCGATGTATATTTACAACCGTTGATTGAGGAGTTAAAAATACTGTGGAACGAAGGAGTAGAAACATACGATGTGTCAAAGAAGAAAAATTTTCGTATGTTTGCTTCTTTGTTGTGGACTATAAGTGATTTTCCTGCCTATGCAATGCTTTCGGGATGGAGTACTGCCGGTCGTCTAGCATGTCCATATTGCATGGATGAAACACGAGCGTTTTCTTTACCTCATGGTAAGAAAATTTCATGGTTTGACTGTCATCGATATTTTCTCCATGTAAATCATCCCTTCAGAGGAGACAAGAAAAACTTTTTAGCTAATAGAGTAGAAAATAGACAACCACCGACGATATGGTCAAGCGAAGACATATATGAACTTGTTAAGGACTATCCAAAGATATATGAAACGGGGGAGCAAACAGAAATTGAAGGCAAATCAGTTGTTCATAACTGGTGCAAACAAACTATTTTTTGGGAGTTGCCGTATTGGAAACATCTTCTGCTTCGCCATAACATAGATGTGATGCACAATGAGAAAAATGTATTTGATAATGTGTTTAACACAATTTTGAATGTGAAAGGGAAGACGAAGGATGATTTGAAATCAAGACGTGATATAGAAGAATTATGCAAACGTCCCGAGCTTCATATGAAACCAAATGACAGTAAAAAACCAAAAGCTTGTTACGAATTAGATAATAATCAAGTTAAAGCTGTGTTAAAATGGGTGGAAGGGTTAAGATTTCCTGATGGGATATCATCAAATCTTCGTAGATGTGTTGACTTTAAAAATAGTAGATTGAGCGGAATGAAAACTCACGACTGTCACATAATGATGGAAAATTTATTTCCCGTTATGTTTAAAGAACTACTGCCGTTAAAAGTTTGGAAGGTAGTAACGGAGCTTAGTATGTTTTACAAAGAGCTTTGTTCGACTACTTTAAAAGTGCAACGTTTACGTAAACTTGAAGTGGACATTCCTATATTGCTTTGCAAATTAGAGAAAATATTTCCGCCAGGTTTTTTTAATGTGATGGAACATTTACCTGTTCATCTTCCATCTGAAGCACGACTTCGAGGTCCTGTCCAATACGGATGGATGTATCCATTTGAGAGGTATGTAATATGTTATAACGTAATTTAATTGCATTTGAAAGATGAAGTTAATATAAATTAATGTTGCATAGATATTTGAATCATCTGAAGAAAAAAGTGAGACAAAAAGCACGAGTTGAAGGTTCGATATGTAAATCTTACATCGAAGAAGAAGCTTCGTTCTTTTTCTCTCACTATTTCAGTGACCATGTGAATATTTCATTTCAAAGTGTTCCTCGTAATGATGAAGGCGACGAACAAGAGTCCTCTCAAGCAATGTTATCTATTTTTAGACAACATGGTCGGCCTTCTGGAAAATGTGTGGAAATATGGCTAGACGATAGAGATCTTCGTGTAGCACACACTTATATTCTTCTAAATTGTGCCGAGGTTGCACCGTTTGTTAGGTAATCTGAAATAATAATTTTTGTTTTATTCTTTTCTGTAATGCATGCGCGTGTATAACCTAATGTAATAATTTGTTTATATAAACAGTGTTTATGAACGGGAACATCCGAACGGAGATCTCAGTAAAGAATTTTCCCGTTGGTTTTCAAATTACGTTTATGAGCCGAAAAATTGTGTTGTTGACGAAGGGTTGAAACATCTTGCAATGGGACCAAAAAGAGTGGTCAAGACATATCCAATATATTTCGTCAATGGATACAAATTTAACACTAAAGAATACGGTGCAGAAAAATTAACAAATAATACTGGTGTATTTGTTAAAGGTAGTGACGATCCAGAAAACCATTTAAATGATTTTTATGGCGTTCTAACACAAATTTTGCAACTGACATATTTCTCAAGACCCGCGGAGGAGGTGTTTCTATTTAGATGCAATTGGTTTAGCAATGTTCCAGGTTCTGGAATTAATGTGCATAAGGATTATAATCTTATCGAAATAAAGCATACATCGCACTATCACAAGTATGATCCTTTTGTACTAGCCAAACAAGCATTGCAAGTTTATTACGCTCCTTATCCGTCTCTAAAAAGAGATAAAGCAGATTGGTCTGCAGTTTTTAAAACAAAGGCCAGATTCACATTCGATGGGAAGAATATTCCGGACGAACAAGCTTATCAGGCAGATCTTGAGCAAAATAACGAAATAATAATTACAGACGATCATACAGATTTTGGTCCTTTGATCGATGAATCAAATGTTTTGGTAGAAGCGTTTGACAGTGCAGAGGAAAATATCGTCGAAAACGAGACCGAATCTGAATCAGAAGACGATGATGACTGATATAAATTTGAATCTGTTTTTTTGCAATTGATGTAACTATGTTGAATTCTTGATGTATTATGAAATTGATGTAACTATGAAACTAAATCCGTTTACTATTGTTTTATGTTATTTCAATTTGTCATTTATTTAGCAATTTTTATTAAAAATGCAATGAACTCTGCTTATCGTAGGAAGAGTACACCCATCATGAATCAGGTATAACAAACTTACATGTCTATTTACATTTCAGTCATTATAATTAAGCAATTTATACCATTGATGTCATGTTCATATGAAATATATTTCATTATCATGTTTTTATTCTCTTATATAATGATGTGTAAACGTCACAGGTTTATCATTATGTCACATAGAGGGAGGAGCTCTTCCCGTTCTTCAGGAGGCGATGGCAGTGGCCCATCGCAAGCGCCACACCGTCCAGTTGTTACGTTAGCCCCCAAAGCAGATGGGTAAAAATTAAATCTTATTCATCATCTTATTTTTTCTATACTATACGTATGTACTTATCTGTATCGTACTTAAAAACAGGGGGTTCGAGCTACTACCCACTAAGGTAGTGTTGGACGTCTCCAGAGCAGCATATCGTAGTAGGATGAGTGCGTGCTGGCCAAAGTGGGATACCATCCCTCCGCACATCATAGAGTGCATATGGCAGGATGTCCTAGTATGTGTAATTTTTATGTTTTCCATTTTTAATTCGTTTTTGTCGTTTTTCTACCGTTTATCGTTTAAAGTGTAATCTTTTTTTAACACAGGCTGAGATAGACATCCAGACAGATGATATGCAGCTGGCACGAGCATACTGGATGAGGAAGATGCGAAAGAACTACAGAGACACGATATCTGAGGTTAAGAAATCCGGGAAGAGACCACGGTGGATGGGGGAGAGCGTGTGGCAAGCTTGGTTGAGCTACTGGGAGACGGACGAGGCGAAGGCAAGTATACTAATTTTTTTTCAATTATTAATTTAACGTGATTGAAAAATAATGTATCAAATTTTGAATGTACAGGCAGAGTCAGATAGAAACTCTGCAAATAGAAATAAGAATCCCGTTACTCATCGCGGAGGATCGAAGTCGTTTCAGCAGTATCGGCAGGAGTTGGTAAATTTAATTACTGAATAATAAATGTAAATAGTTTATGCTATATGATTTTAAATGTATAATAATTGTATGTAACAATCAACTTCAGGAAGCCGAGGCACATGGTCCTGTCAGCTATATGGACGTGTTCACCCGTACGCATGCTGTTGAGCATGTTAATCCAGACGGGACTGTTTCGTACACATGGCAGGACGATAAATCCAGTAAAAGCCATGTAAGCATATTTCATTTTATTCAGTATTAGTAATTGTTTTAGTTGTCAAATTATTATGAAATAAGATATGATATTATTAATTTGTCAATGCAGGAGATGTTTATGGAGCAGCGACAGAAACTCCTTTCTGATACGGGTCGAGAGCAGCTGACGACCGATGAAGAGGACATTATTTTTGAGTCCGTTATGAGTCCACCAGAGCATGGTCGACGATACGGATTTGGCAATTTAGCGGTAAATAATTTAATTTTTCTTAAAATACTTAAAATATGATATTCTTACCTTTTCAAAACAATAAACTTTGATTTTATTTATTTTTCAATTATTGCAGTCCAGTAGTCAGAGTAGGAGACGGCGGAGTAGACCTCAGAGCGAGCTAGCAAGTATAGAAGAATTACAGACTAGAGTTCAGCAGTTGGAGGAGCAGAACCGCCAACAGGCCATGCAGACGGCACAGTTATTTGAGTACATGCAGCAGTTTGGTGGCCGCTTCCCTTCATCGGCTGGCTCTGGATCTGGGGCAGATTGATTCATTGCTTTCTAATTCGTTCGTGCAGGTATGTTTAGTTTTAGTTTACAATGATTTGGTAGAAGGAACAATTAATTGTTGATATGTATAATTATGTATAATACACTTGGTTCTGTAGCTGTATCAGGATATGCATGATTAGAACAGTTATTGTTAGTATTATTGTTAATGTTGGAATGTTATGTATATTTTGTATTTTATTTTTATTCTAATTTAGTTTATTTCTGTGTCTATTGAATATTTTGGAGTATTGGTTTGCATGTTTGGTTGGATTATTGTTTATTTGATTGTGCAGTATTGATATTGTAGTGTTTGGAAGAGAAATGTGGTTGGAAGGCTCTATTTGCAGCAGATTTTAAAAAAAAACAGCAGCTTTCCGACGGCTTCCGACGGCTCTCGACGGCTTATTGGTCGAAATTTTCCGGCGGTTTCCGACGGGTTCCGACGGCTTATTGGCCTGATTTCCGACGGTTTCCGACGGTTTCCGACGGCCGTCGGAAGCCGTCGGAAACCGCCGGAAACCGCCGGAAACCGTCGATAATGTATACGGCATCACCCGTCGGTAGCCGTCGGAAATACTGCTCCCCGACGCCTTCATTTCCGACGGCTTTTTCCGACGGCCGCCGACGGCTTCCGACGGCCGCCGACGGTTTTCAGCCGTCGGAAATCCCCCCTCCCCTTGTAGTGCCAGTTCCAAAGGCCTATTTATTCTTTCCATTCCCTAAAGTTGCTCTCTATAGTTTGTCTCATGTGCTTTCGTATTGCCTCTCTTTTACATATTGAATACATTTAACCATGATCTGAACATCTTGTTCAGCGAGTCGTTGAGAACCATCAATTACTTTGTTTATATTATTGCCAATATGACTATTTTCATTACCGGTAATGATACCTTATTGTTCATATGATATGAAATTATATAATATTAAGATTTTTAGAACTTTATGATAGGTGGTAGTGGGTATCATGGAGATATTTTTGTTTTTGGGTGTAATGAACATGAATGTAAAAGTTAATTCTAAGATGCAGACAATCACGTAGCCGTAGTAGAGGTGGAACCATGATTGTTTCAAATCACAGGCAAGCAGAATCATGCCACGGTGGATGGTTTTAGACTAAGTAGAAGGAGCCAGATGAGAAAGGCAACGAATAATAATGGATACAGTTGCAATGTTTGGAATCAGATTTAAGAGTACAAACCAAACCAATCATTAACCTTACGTGTACTGATGGTGAGGGCGAGCTAGAAATAAAACCCTTTTCTTTTCTGTTCTTTGGTTTATTGTGATGCAAAAGCAATGCAACAAATTACGCGATCTGTGCAACTTTAATTAACAACCCCCTCCCAGGCTCCCATAATGCTCGGCCTGTATATGATTAATTATTGGGATATGCTTGTTCAAATGTTGCTTTCACCTTTTTGATTTGATTGTTTTATTTAACATCTCATTTTGTTTTCTTCTTGTACATAGAACGTCCTATTTGTGTGGACGCCATATATTATTAAATTTTGGATGGTCATCCAATTTCTGGAAACATTAATGAACATTTTTTAGTTGGTGGTAGCAAGAAACATTATTATAGTCTAGACGCCGACAATGGAATAGTTCCCAAAGTACTCCATCTAAACTCTACATGTTTCGCACCAATGATTTTAAAAATGGCCGCATGGTACATGCCGACAAGCAACGCACGGACGAATACTCGTTTATTTGGTATACGTGTGCTGGATATATATTAAACAGTTCATAATGCTTTCCTACGATTTATTTAGTTACACTGATCGGTTGTTTTATTGTTTAATTTCATTTAAGGTAGAAAGACCGGCCGTTAACTGTGTAGTTTTAAAAAAAGATATCTGTTGGAATTTCTCATTAGTTTGATTAAACACAAATTTACTGGCTTAGAGGATGGTGGGGTCTAACCGTTTCAACTGTATAATTTCAGGAGAATTTTTTTTTTTTTTACTACACTTCTGCGTTTAATTTCACTTACACATATAATATAATGATATCATATTGAATACAAAGTTATTTGCATTATTAGACACGGAAGCACAAAACATAATTAAAACGGAGTTTTTCTATAGGCTTTTTTTCAAACACTCAACGAAAATCTTTAAAATTCACTTCGCGGCCTCTAAAAGTGAAGTTTTACAAAAACCTCTATCAAATTTTCAAGCAAAAACGTACATTTTAAAATGCATATATTTGCAGCTAGAAATACGCATATTTGCAGACAAAATTGCAAAATTTTATCTCACAAAATGTACAAGCAGAACTATAAATATTTGCATTTTAAACTATAAATATTTACAATTCTTGTTGCATATATACTACAGTTTAAAATACATATTTTTGCTGAAAATTTTGAAAGAGTTTTTGTAAAATTTGTTTTTATGAAGGGTTTTTTCAGTTATTAAGTTAAATAATAAAAGACGAATCCTAATTTCCTTCCTTTTTTATTTTAGACCACTTTTAAAAACTTATCATGTGTTACAGCAGTTTCAAAACTTTTGACTACGGCAGCGTCATGCTGTCAAGTAAGTATTGGCGACGTTGAAATATCGTTAGTATATTCTTTTTTTACAATTCTAATCACATTTCAAAAGGCGTCGGTATGTTACAATTTTACATACTGTCGCAATTTCAAAAGTAGCCAGTTTGTTACGAATTTAATACAGGCAAAAACCAAATGACATTTGAAAAAGCACCGGTATATAAATTTTTAATACGTCGACGTACTTTGAAATGCAGCGTGTGTGTAGTGACACCCTAAACAGTGCAACATCTCTATAACCTTACGATTTCCACCACACAATCTGAACTAAATAAAATAACTTTCTCTCTTTCAACTAGCCATGCTATTTAATTCAGATTGTACGGTGGAAATCATAAGACTATAGGGGTGCTGGTACTGTTTGGGGAGTCATTGAATGCTTTTCATATATATATATATATATATAGACACACACACACACACATATGTATGTATGTGTGTATATGTATACGTATGTCGACCACATTTCAAATGTCATCAGTACATTTTTGACAGCGTAACACTAACATAACTAAAAATAATCTATATCTCTAATAGTTTAAAGCTGGTCTAGATATGGTCGACTACATTTCAAATGCCATCAGTACATTCTTGACAGCGTAACACTAACATAACTAAAAGTAATCTATATCTCCAATAGTTTGAAGCCGGCCTAAATGCTTCATAAGTTTTAAAAGTGACCTAAACCAACATTCAAAATCATGTACTCTTATGCACTTGTATCTTGATCGTAAATATATGTAACCAAAAATTCTAAACAATTATGTTCGAGGTTCAAATTTGTACCTTAGTATTCATGTTGAGTCGTATATAATTTAATGTTTTTGACAAAATAAATAGATTGCAATAATGTGGTGGTGGAAGTATATGAAGTGTTTTTGTCAAGCGAAAGAGAATCCAAAAAGAGTAGGCTGGCGGAAGAGAAATGTGTTTTTATGTCATGGAAGGGGTACGAGAAAGGAGTGCAAAAAAGAAATATGAAAAAGAATAATAATTTTTACTATTGAAGCAAAAGATGAAATTTTGTTGTTATTGGTGATGAACGCTTTTGAGGGCAATGCATCAATTTGCCAATGTCACCCGAATGGGTTAATTCCAATATTACTTGGTTATTTCGTTCAACGCGTGCGGTTGAATGAATTTAGTCATGGCACTTCTACCTTACTACTGCTATAAGTACATCTTTTATTAAATCAAATTATTGTAAATTATATACTTATATTTGTAATATTGTTTTACCTTTATAATAACTCAAGAATTGATTGAACACTTGAATTATACCCTTCTACCATGAGAGCTTAATGATAAAATATACAATTGAAGTCAAAGAAGCAAACTGAAATACATAGTAGAAGATTGAACTGCACAAACAGAATTCATCCAAGCCTTCTTAATTTGCACAAATAGGTTTTTATTTTATATCGCCGTTTTGTAATTGCACAGTCTGAATTTGCACGAACATTAATTTTTTTACAAATATTTATACTTGCTTAATTTCAGATCGTGTCATTACAAATTGGGATTTTGTATTTGTATCCTTTAAGTAAGTAAATCATGACCCGGTGAAATGAAGTCTATTACCTAAAGTTGAAATATAAATTTATATTTTTTTTCTCAATCTATAAATAAAATTTCTCCTATTGTTCATACAATTTAGTGTGTTTGTTTCATAATTCTGCTCCATTTTACAAAAACTCAAATGAACAGCATAGTACAATATGATTGAGAGACACAGATCATCAAGTATTGTACTTATAAAAGTTAATCACGTACGTAGTTTAATCTTCTAATGTCAGTTAACAAAAATCAAATCATGCTGTTTATTATAACCGCATCTTATTCTTTGATGTCACATAACTTAAAGAAGAAAATATAACTAGTCCTGGTTTAGCTTAGTCTGTTAAATTATTGTAGAAAACAATCGTTTAATCAAGTTACTCTAGCAAGACATTAGTTGTTCGTTGAAAGAGAATTCGCAAAAGTAAATGATATGTATTTTATTAAAATGACTGTTGGTTATGTACATACTGTATTCCTTGTATTTATATACGTTACATATATGGACCGTTGTAACTAATACTTACATGGACCGGGTCGAATAAATAAAGGAATACCTGACCTCTTACTTACAAAAGAATATGTAACCGATATCACAAACTTATGCTCATTATTATGCCCCCTCAAAAATATGTAGGATTTTCACCCTTCTCTTGCTTCTGCGCCGCCATGGAGATTTGCTTAAGAAAATAAGCTGCATCTCATAAATCCCCCAGATCTGGCTTGTCTTGTTTAACTCCTTCCCGGTTTTCTTTTGCTTTATCAACGGTGTTGCAGTCAACCACGTTTGAATCGATTTTGAGTCTTGAGAAATTTTTGACGAAAATTGCCTTTGTTAAAATGTCAGCACGTTGATATCCAGCAGGGATGTGACGAACATCAAGTCTTCCTTTGCTTATCTGTTAACGAACAAAGTGCAAATCGATCTCGACGTGCTTTGTTCGAGAATTGAGAAGTGGGTTGGCGGAGAGGGCAACGGTACTCAGGTTATCACACCAAATTATTGGTCCTTTTATTGGCTTTATTCCGATTTCGAATAGTAACGGCTCGATCCAAATTAATTCTGCAGTTGTGCTGACAACTGCTCGGTACTCAGCTTCGGTCTGGAGCGTGAGACAGTGGCTTGCTTTTTGGAGCACCATGATATTGGGTTGTCGCCAAGATAAATGTAGAATCCAGAAGTGGATCTTCTGTCGTCTGGGTCGGTAGCCCAGTCGGCATCAGCGTAAGCTTGTAAATTTAATTTTTTGCATGAATGTAATGATATTCCATAATTAATTGTTCCTCTAAGATAGCGCGGTACCCTCTTTACTGCCTTCCAATGCTCATCTCTTGGTCGTTGCATAAATTGAAAAATGTTGTGTAGGATCTAGATTAACCCTAGAGGGGGGTGAATAGGGTTATAGCAAATTTTCTTGATTTAAACACAGAAATAAACTGTAAAATTAAATATGCTGAAAAATAAATCACACACAAAATTTACCCAGCTTCGGCAACCCCTGCCTACTGCTGCATTCACAGATTTCTATTAGAATTAAACAGTATCACGCTTACAAACACTCTACTAGACTCGCAGACATTTGCTCCCGCTCACAAACACTCTACTAGACTCGCACACCCTGCTCGCAAACATTTGCTCCCGCTCACAAACACTCTACTAGACTCGCACACCCTGCTCCGCCTATAGAGTTTCGCTTACTCGCAAACTTTGCTTCCCGCCTATAGAGCTTCGCTTACTCGCAAACTCTGCTCCCGCCTATACAGCTTTGCAAACTCGCACACCCTGCTCACTGAACTAATTCTAACTAGACAATCTGACACTGCCTAAACCCTAGGTGGTGATTTACAAATTCTTTGATTTGAAAAATAAAAAACAACAATTAAAAAACAATAGAAAATAACCCTAAACCCTAATCAACAATATAATAAAACCCTTTTATAAAATTAAAACACTAAACCCCCTTTTAATAATAAGGCCGGCCCACTCCCTTATTTCACCCGATCCTTTTTGTCTCGTTCCTTTGCTTTGAGAGTAATGGCGGCTTCGTCCTGTTTCTGAAATTAGGGCTTCGTCTCTTCTACTCCAAATTAGGGTTTGAAGCTGCCGACTTTATGTTTGATTAATAATGCGCGAGTAGCTTTGACCTTCTCTCGTTGCTCTCTTCGGCTTCTTCGTTGTTCGATCGAGTTTGACTCCTTGCTTCGGTATGTAATTTTATCCTTTTTGCTTTACTGATTGATGCTTGAACTCGATCGTGATTCGAGTTGGATGATTTGTTCTTTGTTATGCTCGAACTCGAATAGATTTGCCGATGATGATCCTAGGGTTTATATAGGATTCAAAACCCTATTTTTGCGTTCGTATACGTTCATTTGAATTTGTCAATGGTCGTTCGATCTTATATTGATGCTTGGGATTGATCTGACTTTGTCAATTTCGTATTTTTGGTAGCTTGATTTACACGGTATTGATTTGATTTCGTGGTCAATTTGCTTGGCTATCACGGTGAACTTTTGATTGACTTGTTCAACTTTGGTTTATACGGCAGAGATCTTTCTTCTTTTATTTGTTTTGACTTTGTCAAAAATTTGCACATATTTGATTATTCGACTTGGTCATCTCTGCACTGTACAATTTGTTCATCTCTGTAGTATTGATTTTCACGGCATTGTCTTTGGGTACTCTGTTTCGTATGTATGCTGTGCATTTGTAGTTGGTTTGAAAACTTTTGTGTTGTACTGTCTTGATTTCTGCCTTGTCCATTCTCGTGTGTTCATCCCTGTAGTATATGCTAGTGATACATTTTGGAGCTGGTTCATGTTGCATTGAGCTTTGACCCTTTGTTGTTCATCTGCATGGTCTCTGTTGCATTCATTTGTTTGCATTAACCTGGTTCTCTTTTATTTTCTTTGTTCGTGATGGCGGCCTTGACTTGTTGTTATGTAGTTGCACTGCACTGGCCTGCTGCCATACTTGTTCACTAGTGCATGTATCACTGTATGTAGCTCATTGAAGTGTTGCTGCATTGAATATTGAGTCTTTGTGGTCTGCACTTGATTTCTTCACTGTGAACGTCGACTTTATTGTTGTTTGCTGCATATGGCTTCTCTGGTCGGTTTTACATGAACTTTACTTGGGCATTTTGTATGTTTCATTTTACTTGACTTCTGTTCATGTCGGCACTGGCTTTGATGTTGTATATGAGATGCATTCATTACTGCAATACTTGTTGCACTTTAGTTGTTCACCATGTTGCATTCACTCCATTTTCTGTCTTGACTTCACTGTGAATTTGGTCTTCATAATACATGCATTGCTGTTGTCATGATTGCTGTGGCACTGAACTTGAGTTGTCTTCATCTTTGTTCATTGATTGTTAACACTTTGGTCGTTTCTGTTATGTCATCTGAACTGCTGCCACTCTGTAGTTTCTCTGCACTTTGGTGGCTCTGGCTATGTTGTTACTGCATTCACGACCACTGTCTTGCATTTTTGCTTGTACTATCCGGTCTGGTTGAACTTTCATTGAGTTTTGTTGCACTGTTTTTGACATGTGAACTGCCATGATTGTTGCAGTCCATTTTGCTGTTGGTCTTCGTTTTATTCATGTCATGTTGCCTTGTGTTGGATCCAGTTTTAAAAACTCGGGTTTGACCTTGTGCTCGTGTCGTGATTTTCAATGTTATTGCACGTGAGTTGAACCCGGTTTTTCATTTGGGTTTGACCTGTCCTCGCCTGTCCCTGTAAATCAATCAAGTGTATATATCGGCGTGCACGGCCTTGTGGCATATACAGTAATACACTGTGTAGGTCATAAGTTGTTTGTGTATGATGAATTCAAATTTAAATGATGACGAACAACCCAAATAACTGAGGCAAATCATATTTTCAAAAATCATATTTCATTTTATATTGCAAAAATATTTCTTTTTCAAATTTATTGCGTTTGAGAATATTTTTGCAGATTACTCGGATGCTGGAATCTGACTGGAATGCAGTTGAAGACAAAATACGAGTGTGAGTGATATGTAGTGAGGTTATAAATGTAAATTGAATTGTGATGTATTCAAAACTGTATATGTATAGTGAGAGCATGAAATTGTACTATTCAAGATTGTAATAAATATTTGTTTGAATAATATATTCGTTTGAATTCAAATTCTGTGTCATTTAATTTTATTCAGCAAATATTTATTTATTCTATGAAAAATAAAATAGTACGTTAACAAATACATTTAAACGAATATATATATGTTTATTATCATCAAACAAAAATCATATAAGCGCAAAGCGCATATTCAACATGTTGTCGACACTGTAGCATATTTCTAGTCTTGTGATAGTAACGTACTGTAGAGCACCTACTATACTTCTATATTGTCGATCATTAGAAATGAGTTCTCCTTTGTGACGACCGCCCATGACTCCTGCACCAAAACAAGGAAATAGTGCGCTGAAAGGCGTGCCAGGTAGCCATGGACGATAGTCAGGGTGAAATAAAACAGCAACTCTATCGTACAACTCACAGCGCATGGATAAAATACAATAGAGAAATATATAGTGAAGCTCCATAACAGAAAAATCATCATATAAGCATCGTAGTAGTTTTATACAAACATGAATCATCCATACATCAAAGCCTCACTACAAACACTCAATCAGATATACAGCGGAACACCCAGTACATATAGTAAGAAAACTAGTATGCAAAGCCTCCTGCTCGTCTTCGTCATCATCAGCGTAGATCTCTAAGAACAGCACCTGTCACCTGCTACCTAGTCTGCCCATCCCAACATGGATGAACAACCCAAGGTAATAAGAGGAGACATAAAACCTTGAGTCAGACAAAGTCTTAGTGAGCAGTAAATCAACTATCAAACATACCAAAAGAGCATAAAGGATAAAAGGAATAGGAACCAAACCATCCCACTCCACCTCTTTCTACAGTGATAGCCCCCAGACACACACCAAGGAGAAGTAAGCATAACATAGCAGATAATTAAGGTAAAGCAATAATCACTCGAGTCAAGGGCGATGTTTTCCAAATACAAACCCCCAAGGCCTAAACCAAGATCAGATAAGCACCTAGAAAATACCGCTCTTGAGACCGAATGATGATACAACCAAACGTCCAAACATCCATGACTCTGGCTATCACTGTTATCCTTGCTTTGATTTCACCGTTGATTGAATGACCATCCGTCAAGGGCTAATGGTAACCCCGGTTCTAGGCATAGCTCCGCACGTCATCGTGACCCGTGCCTAGGACTTACCTACTCTGCCCAGAGTACTCAACTACCTACCTGTAGTCTTTTGGGTGTCCCGACTACCTACCTGTAGTCGTTATGGGCGCCCCATGTACTCTTGCTTTTGAGCATGCTAGAACCTTCAACAACGATGAGATCCAAGCCTCCTAGTCATCCTCCTTGACGACTATCCTCATACTAGCTCAAGCTACCTCTCGAGCAATCCATTATCAACCAACTCGAACCATCCCTCGAGTTATCAACATGCTTGGAATGATCCCTGCCTGGATTACGCCAAGTCTACATCACATCATACTTCGCTTTATCACACCATAGCAAAGTCTCAACTCAACAACATGGTTTGCCTCATCGCATCATGTCAAAGTTCCATCTCAACATCATTCAATCCATACATATGAGGTTCAACATCCGCCACATATGCCTTTAGCAGCTTTCACCATTCAAGAGCCTCTTCTGTAGCTTTTGAATCATCTTTGACCATACTTGTCCAAATCTATCAACTAGATAGCTCATTCACAACAATCAATCAAGGCAAACATTAATCCAAACAAATAAGTATTCAATCAAGATCTAATTAGGCATTTATAACTACAATGGCAATTTCGTAAATAAATGAGCATAGAACTAACATACATGAATCATGGGTTTTTAGCATAGATCTAGCAAATATAAAACATGGGTTTTGTTTCTATAACTTAATAAATGAACTTGCATAGGTAAACATCTTCACAAACAATGGATCTACACTTGGATCTAAGAAAATGCACAAAATCACTATCTACAACACTCCAACAAACCACCAATCCAATATACTCTTTTGGGTCCGCGTGAGAGATAACCACCACTCACCAAATCACCTAAACACCTCAAAAACAAAACACTTCAGATCTGGACAGCGAAGAACAAGGCTTGATCCGGCAAAGTCTCGCTTAAAACGATGAAATCTAGCTTCGTTGGATGCAGATCTTCAACTTTGGCCCTTGAATCTTTGATCTCGATCTTCGATCTTGGATGGATGTTAGAACTAGATTGAAATGGAGAAAAGAAGATGAAGAAATGTTGTAGTCGAGCTCTCAAAATGGCAGCACTTCGTCGCTTCAAAAATCAGTGCCAAAAAGTGAGCCAAAGTCCTCTATTTATAGGCTGATTTTCCCCTGAGTCGTCGCCCCTTAGGTCGGCCCCGACCTAACCCATGAGTCGTCCACGACTCAAGCCAATCCTACCGACACAAGCTCAACTAGCCTCTGCCGACCCAACGACCTATCTGCCACACGACTCATCGGCATAGCCGACCTAACTCTCATACGACTCAAACACAGGCAGTGCTTTGACCCAACGACCTACACGATACAAAGGCCTCCGACCTAACTTAGGTCGCTGCCGACTTAACTAGTATACCGACCCAACTACACAACACACACACACAGGGTCACACGACCTAGTTCCCTGCCGACCTAAACCCAGAACACATACCGACTCACGACTTAACAACTTCACGAGATAACACACCCTGCCGACCTAAGCCCCCTACCGACTCAAAACCCCACCGACTCAACTATCCACGTCCTAAGCCTTAACCCCTTAAGCCGCTCTACCTATAAGTCGGTCAAACGACTTAACACTGAGTCGCTCACTACCTTGACCTGTTAACTCGGCAACTCACTAACTCGGCCAAATCTATAGGTCGCTACCTCTATGAGTCGGTCACAACTTATCCCATGAGTCGGTCAGATTCTAACATGGTCACAAATCTTAGGTCGTATACCCTCATGAGTCGGCCACCCTTTAACTCATCCAAACCCTATAAGCCGTGACTCGTTCAATCCTTAAGTCAGCTAAGCCTATGAGTCGGTCACGACTCAACACTAAACACACGAGTTAACTCCCCCTACGACTCATGCTAGAGACAACATAAACAACACTAACAACCTGTAAATTTTACGATCTATCGACACGTAAAATACGGGTCGTTACATTCTCTCCCCCTTAGGAATTTCGCCCCCGAAATTCCAAGCAAACAACAGCAATCAAAGATATTCTGCATGCCTACCATCCATAGCAATCAACAAACCATGCATCCAATTCTAGCCTAGCATGCAGAATTCTAAGACTTAGAACAAGCTACAAATTCATGAGATGTCACGACACTTTAGGGCCATACCTCGAAGAGTTCGGGATGAGCTGCCTTCATCCTCTCTTCCTCCTCCCACGTACAGTCGTTAACATCATCACTCCATTGTACCTTGAGCAACGTAATCGTCTTCCTCCTAAGCTGTTTCGTATCGGTTTCAACAATACGAAGCGGCTTACGAGGTCTCGTAACCACTGGATCAACCTCTAAGTCTTCACAGCTATCAGCAGAAACCACAGTAGTTGGGTCATGCACATACTTCCGTAGATAAGATACATGAAAGACATTGTGCACACCCGCCATCTTTTCCGGTAACTCCAACCTGTAAGCGAGTTTTCCAATTCGTTCGATAATCGGGAATGGTCCAACAAATCTCGGAATTAACTTTCCTTTCTTCCCAAATCTAATAGCACTCTTCAATGGAGAAATCTTCACAAAAACCATCTCTCCCACATCGAATTCCAAATCCTTACGACGATTATCGGCATAACTTTTCTGACGATTTTGGGCTGCTTTCATTCGTTGCCGAATGATCTCTATACAATCCGAAGTCTGTCGAATCATCTCTGGCCCAAGTATCATCTTTTCTCCAGTTTCTAACCAACATGTCGGAGAGTTACACGGTCTTCCATACAATGCCTCATATGGTGCCATACCAATACTCGACTGATAACTGTTATTATATGCAAACTCCACCAAATGAAGATGATCTTCCCATGATCCTCCGAAGTCCAAAACACATGCTCTAAGGAGATCTTCCAAAACTCGGTTGACTCTCTCAGTCTGACCATCTGTTTGAGGGTGATAAGCTGTACTCAAACACAACTCGGTTCCCAAAACTTCCTGGAAGCTCTTCCAAAATCCACTAGTGAACAATGGGTCTCGATCGCTCACTATACTCTTCGGAACACCATGGAATCGAACTATCCACTTAACATAAAGCTCAGCCAGCTTCGATGCAGTCCTAGTCGATCGAACAGGAATGAATCTTGCACTCTTAGTCAACCGATCTACTATGACCCAAATTCCTTCATTTCCTGCCCTGGTCCTAGGTAGACCATCGATAAAATCCATCGATATCTACTCCCACTTCCATGTAGGAACCTCTAATGGCTGAAGTAATCCACTGGGCTTCTTCTGCTCAGCTTTCACCAACTGGCAGTTCATACACTTGGAAATAAAATTTCCAACATCTTTCTTCATACCTCCCCAGTAATAGGCTCTCTTCATATCCCGATACATTTTATTTCCACCTGGATGAATCGTCAACTTCGAGTGATGACTTTCCCTTAGAACTTCATCTCTCAATCCATCTATATCGGGAACAACCAGTCGTCCTTGCTTCCCAAGCCAACCCTCTCGATCGACCTCGAATCTCTTATCCTTCTCTGGGTCCAATCCGGATTCCAAATCTCGGATAATCTTGACAAGCTTATCGTCTCTCTTTTGGCTCTCGCCAATCCTTTCCACAAGAGTAGGTCTTATCGATAAGTTTGCCAACATCTCAGGTTCCAATTCGCACCTGGGCCTGAAGTCAAACTCAGCCAAATACTCAAGACTCTTCCATTCCGAAATCATGGCTCCCAATCCCGCATGTCTTCGACTTAACGCATCAGCCACTGCGTTACCTTTTCCCGGAGTACAGGCTATACCAAAATCATAAGATACTAAGAACTCTAGCCATCTTTGCTGTCGAAGATTCAAATCCTTTTGGGAGAACAGATACTTCAACGACTTATGATCTGTAAACAACTCGAATCTAACTCCCAATAGATAATGTCTCCACATCTTCAAAGCAAACACAATCGCCGCTAACTCCAAATCATGAGTCGGATAATTTCTTTCATGCGGCTTCAGTTGTCGACTTGCATACGCAACAACTTTATCCTTCTGCATTAGCACTGCTCCAAGTCCAGTGCCACATGCATCGGTGTAAACCACCATCTCATCATTCCCACTTGGAATAGTCAAAACAGGAGCACTCGTCAGTCGCTCTTTCAGGATTACGAAAGCTTGCTCACACTTATCATCCCATTTGAACACTTGGTTCTTCTTCGTCAATCCTGTCAACGGTGCAGCTATCTTGGAAAAGTCTTTGATAAACCGACGATAATATCCTGCTAATCCAAGAAAACTCCTTACATCAGATGCATTCTTAGGTCTAACCCAATCCTGGATTGCTGCCACCTTAGCGGGATCAACCGCTATTCCATTTCCAGAGATAACATGGCCTAAGAACCTCACTTCACTCTTCCAGAAGTGACACTTCGAAAACTTAGCCTTCAGCTGATGTTTCCGCAAGATTTCCAAAACAATTCTCAAGTGCGTCTTGTGCTCTTCCTCAGTTCTGGAATAAACCAAAATATCATCCACGAATACAAGCACGAACTTATTCAACTGATCTCTGAATACTCTATTCATAAGATCCACAAAATATGCTGGTGCGTTAGTCAACCCAAACGGCATTACCAGCCACTCATAAAACCCGGGTGGTGTCCTGAAAGCAGTATTCGGCACACTATCCTTTGCCACTCTCAACTGGTGAAATCCCGTTGCCAAATCCATCTGGGAAAACACCTTAGCCTCGTGAAGCTGATCAAACAAGTCATCTATTCTCGGCAATGGATACTTGTTCTTCTTAGTCAACTTATTTAGCTCACGATAATCCACACACAATCTCAACGATCCATCCGCTTTGGTTGCGAACACAACTGGTGCACCCCATTCGGACACACTTCTCCGAATGAATCCTTTCTGCAAAAGGTCATCAACCTGCACCCTCAACTCTAGCTGCTCCCTAGGCGCCATCCGCCTAAGAGGCATCACAACTGGTCTGGCTCCCTCGACTAGATCAATACGAAACTCGATCTCCCTATGCGGCGGTAACCCTTTGACTTCGTCAAAGACGTCCTCAAATCCATTCACAATAGGCACTGATGACAGTCCATCCCGTGGAACAACCAGCGAATACATGAAGCTCATGAAGACGCCTTCCTCATGCTTACATCGTATCACAACCTTTCGCCCTTCCACATTCCCGACTGTCACCTCAAGCCTCTCACAATCAATCCTTGCCGCATACTTCCTGAGCCAGTCCATACCCAAAATAATTCCGAACCCCGCAAAGTTCAGAACAAAGCAATCACAAACAAACGAGCAATCATGACTCGACACAACTAGACCACGGCATATCATACACAAACATGACGAACCCCCAACTGGATTAGTCACAACCAATGGCCTATCAACAATATCCGGTCTCAAACCTAACCGGTCTACCAAATCATTACAAACAAAAGAATGCGACGCTCCAGTATCAAACAGCACTCTAACTGGAACACCACAGATAGAAAGAGTACCTTGAACCACCACACTCTTCCCTTTCTCTTCAGCAGTAGGAGCTTTTGAAGACGACGGCACAACTCCCAAAGCATAAGCTTGCACAATCTGCCTATCTTTCCTCGGCTCTGGGCAATCCTTCTTGATATGTCCCAGCTTATCACAGTTATAACATTTTCCCGGCACCTTGGGATTCTTACAATCTTTGTAAAGATGGCCCTTCTGTTGGCAGTTATAACAAGTCACTTCGCCTTTCGGCTTCTTCTGGCCATCCTTGCCCTTTTGCTGCTGCTGCTTCCTCCTCTTATTGCCACTCTGGTGTGGTTTAGATCCTTCCCTGGTTACAGCAACAACAGAACTTTCCTTAGGAAACAAACTCTCATGCCTAAGGGCTTTCTCCACAAGCTTCTCAAATGGATCGTCCAAATGATCCACTAACTGCCTCCCAAGATAAGCATCCAGACCAGTCACAAACTTCTCATTCTTCTGATAGGGAGAATCAATGTACGATCTGGCATACTTGGACAAAGCTTCAAACTCAGAAATATACTTAAGAACTGGTCTCCCACCTTGCTTGAGCTCTACAAACCTCTTGAACAAAACAGACTTCTGAGCCGTAGAGATGAACTTGGCATCAAATCTAACTTGGAATTGCTCCCAAGTGATCTCTTCTTCTGGAGTATCGATGGTGATAGAATTCCACCAATCAGCAGCTCTTCCCTGAAGCTGTCTCGATGCAAGCTTCCTCTTAGTTGCATCCTCAATCCCTAAGTCACCAAAGATCCTTCGACATGCATCAGTCCATCTCTGCACCTCAATAGTCGACTCCGTCCCCAAGAAAGCTTTTCCTCCAAGAGAAGTATAATCCTTGCAAAGCTTAGCAAAATCCACCGGTCTTGGAGCTTGAACTTGAACTCCCACATCCACTGATGATCCTGAAGCTGGTATCCTTCTCATGATCGAAGTCATCATCGCTTCGAACATAGTTCCATAATCAACAGCTCCTTCACCAGCACGGCTTTCCCTTGCAGCTGGTCTTCCTCTTCGACTCATCCTTCTCATCTGTAATAAGAATGATTAGAACACCTTAAGAAACAACTGCATAAGGAGTTCAAATCCTTCTAGGCTACTATATTATATATAGTAATCATCCATCAAAATACAATTACGTCTCTCATACGTAGTTACGTCAGCGAGCGTTGGCTAAAATCGATTAACCAAAGCTCTGATACCAAATGTGACGACCGCCCATGACTCCTGCACCAAAACAAGGAAATAGTGCGCTGAAAGGCGTGCCAGGTAGCCATGGACGATAGTCAGGGTGAAATAAAACAGCAACTCTATCGTACAACTCACAGCGCATGGATAAAATACAATAGAGAAATATATAGTGAAGCTCCATAACAGAAAAATCATCATATAAGCATCGTAGTAGTTTTATACAAACATGAATCATCATACATCAAAGCCTCACTACAAACACTCAATCAGATATACAACGGAACACCCAGTACATATAGTAAGAAAACTAGTATGCAAAGCCTCCTGCTCGTCTTCGTCATCATCAGCGTAGATCTCTAAGAACAGCACCTGTCACCTGCTACCTAGTCTGCCCATCCCAACATGGATGAACAGCCCAAGGTAATAAGAGGAGACATAAAACCTTGAGTCAGACAAAGTCTTAGTGAGCAGTAAATCAACTATCAAACATACCAAAAGAGCATAAAGGATAAAAGGAATAGGAACCAAACCATCCCACTCCACCTCTTTCTACAGTGATAGCCCCCAGACACACACCAAGGAGAAGTAAGCATAACATAGCAGATAATTAAGGTAAAGCAATAATCACTCGAGTCAAGGGCGATGTTTTCCAAATACAAACCCCCAAGGCCTAAACCAAGATCAGATAAGCACCTAGAAAATACCGCTCTTGAGACCGAATGATGATACAACCAAACGTCCAAACATCCATGACTCTGGCTATCACTGTTATCCTTGCTTTGATTTCACCGTTGATTGAATGACCATCCGTCAAGGGCTAATGGTAACCCCGGTTCTAGGCATAGCTCCGCACGTCATCGTGACCCGTGCCTAGGACTTACCTACTCTACCCAGAGTACTCAACTACCTACCTGTAGTCTTTTGGGTGTCCCGACTACCTACCTGTAGTCGTTATGGGCGCCCCATGTACTCTTGCTTTTGAGCATGCTAGAACCTTCAACAACGATGAGATCCAAGCCTCCTAGTCATCCTCCTTGACGACTATCCTCATACTAGCTCAAGCTACCTCTCGAGCAATCCATTATCAACCAACTCGAACCATCCCTCGAGTTATCAACATGCTTGGAATGATCCCTGCCTGGATTACGCCAAGTCTACATCACATCATACTTCGCTTTATCACACCATAGCAAAGTCTCAACTCAACAACATGGTTTGCCTCATCGCATCATGGCAAAGTTCCATCTCAACATCATTCAATCCATACATATGAGCTTCAACATCCGCCACATATGCCTTTAGCAGCTTTCACCATTCAAGAGCCTCTTCTGTAGCTTTTGAATCATCTTTGACCATACTTGTCCAAATCTATCAACTAGATAGCTCATTCACAACAATCAATCAAGGCAAACATTAATCCAAACAAATAAGTATTCAATCAAGATCTAATTAGGCATTTATAACTACAATGGCAATTTCGTAAATAAATGAGCATAGAACTAACATACATGAATCATGGGTTTTTAGCATAGATCTAGCAAATATAAAACATGGGTTTTGTTTCTATAACTTAATAAATGAACTTGCATAGGTAAACATCTTCACAAACAATGGATCTACACTTGGATCTAAGAAAATGCACAAAATCACTATCTACAACACTCCAACAAACCACCAATCCAATATACTCCTTTGGGTCCGCGTGAGAGATAACCACCACTCACCAAATCACCTAAACACCTCAAAAACAAAACACTTCAGATCTGGACAGCGAAGAACAAGGCTTGATCCGGCAAAGTCTCGCTTAAAACGATGAAATCTAGCTTCGTTGGATGAAGATCTTCAACTTTGGCCCTTGAATCTTTGATCTCGATCTTCGATCTTGGATGGATGTTAGAACTAGATTGAAATGGAGAAAAGAAGATGAAGAAATGTTGTAGTCGAGCTCTCAAAATGGCAGCACTTCGTCGCTTCAAAAATCAGTGCCAAAAAGTGAGCCAAAGTCCTCTATTTATAGGCTGATTTTCCCCTGAGTCGTCGCCCCTTAGGTCGGCCCCGACCTAACCCATGAGTCGTCCACGACTCAAGCCAATCCTACCGACACAAGCTCAACTAGCCTCTGCCGACCCAACAACCTATCTGCCACACGACTCATCGGCATAGCCGACCTAACTCTCATACGACTCAAACACAGGCAGTGCTTTGACCCAACGACCTACACGATACAAAGGCCTCCGACCTAACTTAGGTCGCTCCCGACTTAACTAGTATACCGACCCAACTACACAACACACACACACACAGGGTCACACGACCTAGTTCCCTGCCGACCTAAACCCAGAACACATACCGACTCACGACTTAACAACTTCACGAGATAACACACCCTGCCGACCTAAGCCCCCTACCGACTCAAAACCCCACCGACTCAACTATCCACGTCCTAAGCCTTAACCCCTTAAGCCGCTCTACCTATAAGTCGGTCAAACGACTTAACACTGAGTCGCTCACTACCTTGACCTGTTAACTCGGCAACTCACTAACTCGGCCAAATCTATAGGTCGCTACGTCTATGAGTCGGTCACAACTTATCCCATGAGTCGGTCAGATTCTAACATGGTCACAAATCTTAGGTCGTATACCCTCATGAGTCGGCCACCCTTTAACTCATCCAAACCCTATAAGCCGTGACTCGTTCAATCCTTAAGTCAGCTAAGCCTATGAGTCGGTCACGACTCAACACTAAACACACGAGTTAACTCCCCCTACGACTCATGCTAGAGACAACATAAACAACACTAACAACCTGTAAATTTTACGATCTATCGACACGTAAAATACGGGTCGTTACATCCTTTGTCTTTTGAAAGATGAAGGTTACTGGTCATAGGAGTAGGTAAAGGTTTAGCCAGATCCATTTTTGCTCTAGTAAGAATCTCTGTGATATATTTGCTTTGACTTAGAACTAGCTCCGTGTTGCTTTTCTTTTCAACTTCTATGCTCAAGAAATAGCTTAAATCACCAAGTTCTTTGATAGAGAAAGTTTGATTCAACCGTTGAATAGTTTTACTGATTTCACTGTTATCACTCCTTGTAATAAATATGTCATCTACATATACCAGTAGATAGACAGTTTGCCCATGATTTGTTTTTATATACAGAGAATTGTCTGACTTGGTTGGCTTGTATCCCAATCTGATCAGAGTTGTCTGAAAATTTTCATGCCATACTCTTGGATCCTGCTTGAGTCCATAAATAGCCTTGTGAAGTTTGCATTATTGCTTTGCATGTACCCTTTTGGTTGTTTCATATAAACCTCCTCTTGTAGATCCTCATTTAGGAAGGCATTGTTTACATCTAACTGTTTAATATTCCACAGTTTGCGTAGTACTATGGTTAGAATAATTCGTATAGTGGTTGGTTTCACTACAGGAGAAAAAGTTTCATTAAAATCAAAACCAAACTGCTGTGTATATCCCTTTGCTATAAGTCTTGCTTTGTATCTTGCTATGCTACCATTTGGATTTTTCTTTACTTTGTATGTCAATTTACTTCCAATAATATTTTTGTGACTGGGTGGATGAACTAGACTCCATGTTTTGTTTCTTGTGAGGGCATTATATTCTTCATCCATGGCTAATTTCCATTGATCATACTTGATAGCTTCTTCATAAGTAGTAGGTTCCTTTTGATTTAGACAAGCTGTGTATACTTTGGGTTTGAAAATACCACTTTTAGCTCTTGTAATCATATGATGTTCTGTTCTTGTAGGAATACTGGGTTGTTCATTGACACTGGAGTGTTCTGAACATGGTGAATTGCTTTCATTATGTTCTGAACTTTCTTTATAATTGGAACAGTTATGTGGTGAGATGTTGAGATGATCACTTGACTCAGTTGAACTATGACCTGGTCTGATGGATGACAAGGTGTGTTGTGGTCCTGATGTCTTATCAACTTCTTGCCCACTGTTCCAGTCAGTAACTTTAGGTGTTGGTGGTATAGACACCTTTGTGTTATATATTTTCTGTGTGGTTTGTATTCCTTTATTTGCAAAAGGAAAAATGATTTCATTAAATACAACATGTCTTGAAATATACACTTTACCATCATTAATGAGGCACTTATATCCTTTCTGGTTACTAGCATATCCTAAAAATGTGCAAGGAACAGATTTAAGACTCAACTTGTGAGTGTTATATGGTCTAAGGCATGAAAAACACAAACAACCAAAGTTCTTAGTTCTGAATAAACTGGTTTTATATTAAATAACACTTCATTTGGACTTTTCCAACTAAGAACCTTAGTTGGTAGTTTGTTAATTAAATAAACCGATGTAGTAAATGCATCAGGCCAGAATTTCATTGGTAAAGACCCCTGAGCCAACAGTGTCAATCCAGTTTCAACTATATGCCTGTATTTCTTTCCATTAAACCATTCTGTTCGAAAGTATGTGGACAAGTAACTCTATGTATAATTCCTCTATTTTGGAAATATTCTTTCAGAGGTTTAAATTCACTACCTCCATCTGATTGGATAGTCTTAACCTCACCGTTACACTGTTTTTCAGCTTGACTAATAAATTGAATGACTACTTTGCATACCTCTGATTTAGCCTTGAGAAAATATATCTATGTATATCTAGAATAAGCATCAACAAATGAAATATAGTACCTGAATTCATAGTCTGAATTTACTGGAGTGGGTCCCCAGAGATCCATAGCTATAAGTTCAAGTGGTTTATTGTAAACAGTAATAGAGTCCGCAAAAGGTAGTTTGTGACTTTTGCCAAGTTGACAAGTTGTACATATATAAGGAACAAAAATATTATCAAAAAGAACATTATTACTTTTCAGAACATGTTTTACAGTTTTAACATTGAGATGTCCCAATTTGCAATGCCATACATCAAATGCACTCTTTTTACTAGTGACATTAGTTTCTAAATTGTTGCACCATGATCTTTTATGAGTGAATTTCTTTGTATTCCCAAGATTGAATTTGTACAGCCCATTGTGCAGTCTACCCTGTAACAATATATCTTGACTTGATAAGTCTCTAACAGTGCAGAATTTTGGGTGAAACTCAAAGTATACATTGTTGTCATTAGCAAATTGTGATACACTAATCATATTCTTTTTAATTCGAGGAACAGTTAACAAGTTATTCAAGTAAAATTGTCTTTTACCTTTAATGCTGTAATTTCCAACATGAGTTATACTTATAGGTTCACCATTACCCATAAAAATAGACTGTGTACCTAAATATTCTTTGCTGCCAAGATTCAAATTCTGGATGTTGTTAGTTAGATGATTAGTAGCACCTGAATCTGTATACCATTCTTCACAGTGAATGTCTTCAGGTCTGATAAGAGTTTCTAGATTCATTTGAGTACCTTGAGTGTCTCCATTCCGACTTCTTGTTGTTTTCCTTAATTGGGCTACATTTGCATTTGGATTAAAGCCTTTTTGTATGCCTTGACTTTGATTAGTATTACTGCTATCAGTATTGTATCTAAAGTAGCATTTGCTTGAAATATGACCAAAATTTTCACATATTTGACATTTAACTCTGTTACTGTTGTTCCATCTTCCACTCCTTCCTCTTCCTCTCCGATTAAGACCACCTCTGTTGATTTATGTCTTTTCTTGATTCTTGTTTCTTGAATTTGATGCATAGTTAACTGAATAATCTGATGTACTTGACTTTCTCTATTCAACTCCGCCTTCATGAGCAAGAAGAGAGGAGTGAACAAATTGCATATTGGGTAGTGTCTCTCCAGAGGAGATGACTGCAATGACAGACTCATATTCCTCACTAAGACCATTCATTATGGTCAATATCTGCTCAGTTTCAGAGATCTTATAACCTGCTGTCTCTAGTAGATCATAGAATGACTTAATCTTGGTCAAGTACTCTCTCATAGACATATTTTCCTTTTTCAAGTTTTGTAGTTCTCTCTTGTAATGCATAATACGAGCATCAGATTGAGAATTAAAAATCTGCTCTACAATTTTCCAAATTTCAAAAGAAGAACTGCATTCAACAATTTGATGCAACAGATTGACACTGATTGATGATAAAAGTCATGCTGATAGTAGACTATCTTGTCTCTTGTATTTCACATAATCTTGATTACTTATCATTTTGCCTTCTCTGTCTGTTGTCATTACAGGTGGAATTGCAATAGTTCCTTTGATAAATGCTTCGAGACCATAGCCATTTATGGCAGTTTCAACTTGATATTTCCAAAGCAAGAAGTTGTTCTCGTCAAGTTGAATAATATTAAGATGACTCTTGGGTTTAATCAGAGATAGAGTGGTGGTTTTAAGAACAGAAGTGGCAGATGATTCATTGTCTCCTGCTTCTGACATGATGGGCACTGGATTAGAGAGGTGATGCGGCTATTCTTGGCAAGACACGCTGAAATTGAGTATCACACTGAGTTTCAGTGTGTAGCTAAGTGTAAAGATAGAGATCGATGATAAAATGATGATACGGATTGTTTGTGTCAAAATTGACCACAAACACCCAATAGTCGTGAAAGCACCCGTTTATCAACACAGATCAACAACAATCAATATAGAATTCAAATCTAAGCAACAACAATCACGATAATTCACAGATAACAATCACAAACACATGATTTATAGTGGTTCGGCGATCTTGCCTACGTCCACTTTGAAGGTTCTCTCTTTTATTAATTCACTTGATGATATTAATCGATTACAGTGGATTACAGTTGATGATAGCTTTGAAATCTGAATACAATAGTGATAATGAAGTATGGAATTCAACTCGGCAGAGTGGATGTTTAATGGCGAAAGCTCCAAAAGATCCCCTTTTCTGAAGGCTTCAAGGTGCTATTTATATGCGTAGGAGGCCCAGATCTCGCTCAAACTTCGGAAGACTTCTTCTGGCACGTGAGTGGGCCCACGCGACCGACCCCACCAAGTTTCGGCTCGATCTGACATCGATTCGAAGTGATTTCGAACCCATCAAGAAATGGTCCAATCGAGCTGAAACTTGGCAGGAACAATCTTTATCATGTTTGGAAGCTACTGTGAAAATTTTGTTGCATTTGGATCAGTGATTTAGGAGATACGATCGATTCGAATTGAAGTAGCTTGGATGGCTGTGTAGTTCGAACCGATCAATTCGAATCGATTGATTCAAATCCATGCAAACATGCGATAGTGGGTTGACGTGGCGCACATTCTTCGAGTCGATCCGGCCTTCCCTCCTTGTTGAGCGCTTCGTCTCCGTGAATCTTGCCGACTTCGTATCGTGGAGCGACACGTCATCCAAGCTAGTTGACTTGATGGATACGAACAAGTGAATGTTCCTGGGTTCAAACGCGACCGATTGGAACCAAGGTATACTCGTGGGTTCGAACTCGATCGATTCGAACAAGATCGGTTCGAAGCGACTTGGATTCGAAGATGGTGGGCTTGAATGGATTCGAACATACTTGCGAGGATGGACTCGAACTAAGGCATACGAGGATGGGTCCGACTCGATGGATTCGAAGGTAATGGTTTCGAAGCTAATGGAGTCGAAGTTGATGGTTGCGAGGCAGGTACTGGCCGATGGATTCGAACTAGATGGGTTCGAACCACAGATCTCCTCTGATGACTGAGATGCAGCCAAGATTCTGTTGATCACAACTTGAATCTTCGGGCATGACTCTCTGCAGTGGATTTAGCAAGAACCTGTTTCTTGATTATCAGAAATAATCTCTGATGATGATTCTTAATATGAAGAGTAAAAGTCCAAATGATGAGAACTTTTTGATGGAGTTCAATCGGTAACAAAAACTGATCAGCCAATGATGCCGTTAGGCAAAGGCTCTGATACCATGAAAGAGAATTTGCAAAAGTAAATGATATGTATTTTATTAAAATGACTGTTGGTTATGTACATACTGTATTCCTTGTATTTATATACATTACATACATGTGCCGTTGTAACTAATACTTACATGGACCGGGTCAAATAAATAAAGGAATGCCCGGCCTCTGACTTACAAAAGAATATGTAACCGATATCACAAACTTATGCTTATTATTACTTGTTAGTTGGTCATATACTTCAAGCACAGGTAGAGAATTAAACATTTAGCTTAAATAACCACAGAACTATGGAGAACTGAGTTTTATAAAGAATATTGACTTTGATCTTTAAAAATACTCTATAATAAGTTAAATCTGACGAAGGGTATTCTTTTCCAGACCAACAAGTACTAATGATTTGCCGAGATTAGAAGTTTCTGAATAGGACTCTATCATGCAGATAGTCAAAATATGTTCACGTGAAACCTATTTAATTTAAACGCAGCAAATTCTTCATTTTATATGTCAATATTATCGTAAAATAATAACAGCTTATAAAAAGAAACGTTGCAGGCTTAAAAATATTGACCATCTAAAATTAACACACACATAAGATAGAGACACATGAATTTAATTCTTGAAATATATTTTGCTCCCACCACCCTTTAGAAGATTATCTGAATGTGATCACCAATTTTAAATGCATTCTTGGTAAAAATTTCTAATCCTCTTCCAGATAAATCCAATGCAGCAGGTACCATTTCTCCCAAACAAGTGATTCGAAAGGCTTTCTGAGACCCTTCGCCATTCATTATTCTGAGTTCATCCTGTATTTGGAGATATCCATAACCAATTTCATTCCAGAAAACAATAAACATGAACATGCATGTATAAACTTCATGTCTCCATTGACTACTTTCCTGTATTGGTAATTACATGCGTTTTTCATCAATTTTTATCTGGATAGAAATGTGTTATAGACAGTTAGAAATTTGAAGATGAAGTGATCTGATTAATGGCGGAATATTGAGGAGAGGAGAAATTCTTTTATTACAGCTGAATTGAATTATGACATGTACACTATTGTTTCGTTTATATAATGCAAAGCAGTCACTTCGGCTTAAGTATAGATGCAGCTGTACATGGTAAATTACATTTCTGTTCATAAGAGATTTAAGACATCTTTTACTCAGCTGTATCCTTTGTTCTCTAATTCTCTCCATCAAACTAAACTAAGGGTTTCACCCCTTGTTTCCAATTTTGCTGCCGAGAGCTTTAGCCTTCAAATCATTTCAAGATAATACAAATTTCTAATAGAGAGAGCTGTCAATCTTCTAATTGCCTTTGGATCTTCATAGATCTGCAATCAATTGAGCCAAAATCCACGATGATTTCTAAGTTAATCGATCAGTTGATTGATTTCTTTTGACTTTTTTAGTTGAGCTATTATTGCTGGATCCGCTGTTGAGGCTTCTGGTCTTTAAAGTAGCTAACGCAACAAATTGGTTTTGCTTCAATCTTCAGGTATTGTCATTGGATCCGCTGTCGAGGATTCTGACCTTTAAGTCATCCATGGATCGGCAGAAATTTCAAGCTGACGGTGCCTTTGCTAGTATATCCTCTTTTTTGGGAAGATGCAGATATATGGTTTATTTCAATTTTATTATTGTTTACCTGTCTCTTGCAAAATATAAATCAAACTCCATGTTCTTCGTTTTTGTGTGTAATACTGGATTGGTAGATAATGATACTGCAAAGATTACTGCCTTTATGCTTGTATATATTTGCAATTTAATGAGAAGTGACTCCACCCAGATTACTTCTGTTGTTGCACTAGTTAGACTTCGATATTCAAACTCAATGCTTGATCTGAATAAAGTACCTTGCATCTTTGACCTTTGGTCATCAGGGTTTGATTCCCAATGTGCAGCAGTAAATCCAACGATGGTTAGTTGCTTGCTAGATTTCATTTTTGTCCACAATCTAATGTGCCATTTAAGTATCTTAAAATTCTTTTCACCGCCTTTCAATGTTCGTCCAAATGCTGACGCATAAACTTACATGCTTTATTTTACACTGTATGTTATCTTTGGTCTAGTACCTGTAGCATATTGTAGTACAACAACAATATTTCTATATTCCTACAGTGATTACTTCACCCTTGTGCTTTGATAAATGTAAATTACCGATCATTGGTTTTGACAATTATTTTGCTTCATGCATTTTGGCTTTGATAAGTACTTCCTTGATAAACTTCTTTTGACATTAATGTATTTCTGAATCTGATATTCTATTAACTTTCATTCCCAAAAAATAACTATGTGTACCTAAGTTTTTGATGAAGGACCGTCTATTTAGATGCTGAATAACATGATTAATCTCTTTTTAGTTGTCACCTGTAATTATAAATCATCCACATAGACTAAGATGTATGTTGATGCATTTCTGTTGTGCTTGATAAACAGTGAAGTGACTGATTTTTCTTGTTGATAATCTATCCCATAAGAGTTGCTTTAAGTTTGTCAAATCATACTCTTGGATTTTGTTTTAAACCATATAAGCTTTGTCTAATTTGCACAGTCTGTTTTAACCCATATATAGCTTTGTTTAATTTGCACATCGTTGTATCTCTCGATTGATTGAATCTTGGTGGTTGCTCCATATAAACTTATTCTTGAAGGTCTCTATTTAGGAAAGCATTATTTACGTCTAATTGTCTAACATCAATGTAATGCTATGGTACTCTTATGGTAGTTAGCTTTACCACTGATGAAAAAGTCTTACTGAAATCAAAGCCATGTTGTTGAGTATAGCCTTTTGCAATCAACCTTGCTTTGTATCTTTATGTTCTTGCATCTGGATTTTTCTTTAATTTGTATGTCCGTTGGCATCCAACTATGCTTTTGTGCTTTGGTGGTGATAGAAGATTCCATGTCTTGTTTTTCAATTAATGTATTGTATTCCTCATTCATTGCCTTTTTCCAATTTTCATTGTCGAGAGCTTGTTCAAAAGTTCCTGATTCATCACTTGTAGTACTTGATGTGTACAATTTTGGTTCAAAGATGCCACTCTTGAACCTTGTTATCATTGGATGACCTTTGATTTCTTGTTCTTGATGTATGCTTTTTGAATGTTCTGTGCTTGTTCTTGATTGTTATCTCGATTATTAGCCTGTTGACTGCTTGTATTTGTTGGAGTATAAGTTTCATGATATAGTTGTTCATATTCTTCTTGACCTGATTCACTAGTGCACAATGTGTGTTGAGTATCTGAATTGCTCTTCCTTTCCTCCATGTAAGACGACCTTTGATTACTGATATGCACTGGTATGGGTGGTATAAATATCTCTGGATTGCGTAATTTCTATGTATTTTTTACACTCTATGTTGCAAATGGAAATATACATTCGTTGAACACAACATGCCTTGATAAAAACAGCTTTCCATTGATATCCAAGCATTTATAACCTATTTTATTTACACTATAGCCTAAGAATGTGCATGGTGTAGATCCAAATTTTAGTTTATGTGAATGGTCAGGTCTTATACGAGAAAAACATAAATACATAAAAGTTCTTTAATTATGATAATCTAGTCTTTCATTAAATAAAATTTCCACTGGTGTTTTGCCTTGTTTTACTTTAGCAGGCAGTGGATTGATTAGATAAACTGCAATTGCAAATGCATCTGACCAAAACTTCAATGGAAGTGAAGCTTGAGCTAATAATATAAGTCCAGTTTCTACCATGTGTATGTTTTCTCTTAGCTAATCCATTTTTTCGAGAGGTATAAGGACAAGTCATTTTGTGTATTATTCCTTTCATTTGAAAGTATTCTTTGAGTGACTTATACTCTGCACCTCCATCAATTTGTATTACCTTTACTTACCGGTTTGTTTGCCTTTCCACTTGTTTTATAAAATGCATAACCATATTTTGTATTTCAGGTTTTGATTTCAAGAGGAAAATCCAGGTGTACCTGGAATAAGCATCTACAAAAGATATATAATATCTAAATTCATAATCCGAGTTTATAATAGCCGGTCCCCATAAATCAGTTACAACAAGCTGAAATTGTTTAACAAACTCAGATTGTGATTCTGGAAAAGCTAGTTTATGGGTTTTTTCCATCTAACAATAATTGCAAACATAGAAACAATGTATATCTTTAAATTCTATATTATTGTCAATTAACACTTGCTTTACATGTTTGATACCGAGATGTCCCAACATACAATGCCAAGTGTCAAATACATTTTTGATAGAATGAGTTGAATCTGATTCGACTAAGTTGTAGCATTTTCTTAAATTGTTTGAATAATTTTCATTTGCATTCGAAAAGTTGAATCTGCATAGTCCATTATGAGTTTCACCTTGCAATGGTATTTGTTATTTTGAATATCTTTAACTAGACAGTACTTTGGATAAAACTCAAAATATACATCATTGTCTTATGCAAATTGTGACACACTAATAAGGTGTATCTCTATCTTGGGGACTCTTAATAAGTTGTTAAGTTGAAGTATTCTTTGACCTTTAATTTTTTGCGCTACCATTGTGTGTAATATTAATACAAGAACCATTACCCATACAAATAGATTGAGTACCTTTGTAATCCTTGTTGCCGATGTTCAGATTATGTAGATTGCTGGTAACACGATGAGTTGCTCCTGAGTTAAGGTATCCAGCATTTAGTGCAGATATCTTCTAAACTTCCAGATTCTGATATACTCAGGTTATGTATTTTCTGATCCTCTCACATGTTTCTTGTATCTTGCTGCATGCTGGATAGATTTGCATTCATAACATAACTTCTCTAATTGGCAGAATTCTGTGATGCATTATAGTTGGTTTCAAACTTAAAATACCACCTGTTGGCAGTATGTCTTAATTTTTCATATATCTCACACTTTGGTTTGTTATTCCATCCACCCCCTCTTCCTCTAAATCTTCCTTACCGATTTTTTTGATATTTCTAATCACTTCTTGTTCAGAATTATTCTTTGCATTACTATTTCATTTCTGATTACTATTTCTTGTGATGGCTGCATAATTAATTAATAAATCTAAGTCAAATGCTTTCTTTTGCTCAATCCTATCCTCATGAGAAAGTAAGGTAGAATGTACTAACTAAATTGATGGAATAACTTCGTTGGAGGTAATAACTGCCACAATAGCTTCATACTCACTATCTAAACCATTCATAATGGTCAGTATCTGCTCTATGTTAGATACTTATAGCCAACTGCCTCTAGAAGATCACAGTAATTCTTGATTTTGGCTAGATAATCTCTCATTACCATGTTATCTTTTCTTAAATTATGCATCTGTCTTATGTAATGCATGATTTTTGCTGCTGATTGTGAATTAAAAACCTGTTCAATAGTTATCCAAATCTTATTGGATGTTTTACATCTAATGACTTGTAGCTCAATTTCTTTACTGATAGATGATAAGATCCAAGAACTCAGTAGATGATCTTGTCTCTGATGTGCTAATGTTCCTTATTACTAACTAACTTTCCTTCATCATCTGCTATAAATATGAATGGTGTAGTGCTTGTCCTAAGTATATACTCTTCCAAACCATATCCTTTTATTGCTATTTCAACCTAAAATTTCCATAGCAAGTAACTACCCTCACCAAACTGTGTTGTGATTAACTGAATTTGTAGGCTTATGACTGTCTTGATCAAATCATGTACAAGTACTACCCTTTGTTATTGTTGATCCGCTCTTCATGATGGAGATGTTATAGATGAGTTATGATCGGAATTGGCTAGTGTATTATTATCAGTGTTATCATTCTCTTCTGTCATGATTGAATTCCAAGATTCTTAGAAGTAAGAACTTGACTAGTGATAAAATCCTAAATCAAGGTAAATGCAGCCAAGGGTCTAAATGATATCTTGATGGATCTTATGGCAAGGTAATTACTTCTGAATGAAAGAGAGGTGATCTGATATAGGATGATGTTGGAACTGATATGAACATATAAGTTGAACATGTATACTTCTTGATCTTGACCTCTTTCTCAGATGATGATGATTTTTCTGATGAGAAAAGATCCAAAAACACAGCCTATGCTCGGTTTACATGATGATATTTGATGAAGTAACTTGACATGGTATTACCGTGAGGCTAATGATGGCTTCGATATAAGTTAAAAATTCAAAGATGAAGTGATTTGATTAATGGCAGCATATTGAGGAGAAGAGAAATTATTTTATTACAACTGAACTGCATGATTACATGTACATTATTGTTTCATTTATACAATGTAAAGTAGCCAGTTCGGCTTTGACCAAGTTTAGATACAAGTGTACATGGTAAACTACATTTCTGCCCATAGGAAATATAAAACATCTTTTACTCAGCTATATCCTTTATTCTCTTATTTAGACAATTAATTGACATGCATTGTACCTTCAAGTACCAATATGATCCGAATTTATGGAGGTATTTGGATAATTTTACTCAGCTTATTATGCACTCCTAGGTTATATGTCCATAATTCATAACCGTTGTAATAAACGTCGAAGCGGTTGCTTCTAAATTTTTAAATGAGAGATCTAAAAAGGAAAGGGATTCAAAAAAAGAGGAGGTAACAAATGGTTTTTAAAAGCGAAGGATGTAAAACAAATAAGTTTAGATAAGTTAGGATGTATGAAATTAGGGACACGTCTTTCTTTTACAAATTCATTTATTTTACATCCTTCACTTTTAGAAACTATTTTCTACATCATTCTTTTTTGAATTTATTTCCTTTTTACTTCTCTCGTTCCCAATTTAAAAGTGGTCACTCTAATGTATATTTCAACGGTTACGAGTTATGAAAGTATATTTTAAGAGCGCATGTTTAAGCTAGTAAAATTATCCAATTACCTCCGTGAATTATATATATATATATATATATATATATATATATAGTGTGTGTGTGTGATTTATAAAAGCAAACTAAAAGGGATCTAACGCTAATTTTTTTATACTCATAAGAATGTATGTCAAAATTTCCCTTCCACGATATAAATAAAATTTAATATTTGTATGCTTGGGTAAATCATTCACTGAGTGGACATAGGCAAGTCCTTCGCTACGTGGACACGGTGAGTACGGAATCAAATCCTCTAAACCATAAAATGGTAATATATCCTTACACTCAAAGTGCAGGAGGTACGAAGCCAAAATTGTAATGTATGCCTACAAAGTTATGCTCTACATTTTGTTGAAGTGCACCATGTGTGGAGCCGCCTAGCACTTTAACACAAGATCATACATCATTTTTAAATCTTCCAATAAAAAAACACTAGTTGAGAATGGTTTCGGTTTTTAATCTATGACTATTATTACACACGGATAATCACAGATGTGTATAATAATGTGACTTCAACATATACTCAATTTGGATGATAGTGTTCTCCATAAGGATATTGAAATGCTGGTTGGATATTTCATATTGCCTTTATGCAATAATGAAGTTTGTGGTGGTTCTCACATATATTAAATTATCACATGTAGAACATGGTAAAATGAAGATGCAAAACATACTTCAATTACCTCTAAAAAGGTTGTAGAAAAATGTCATCATCATACAAATGGACATATTTAAAGACTCCCTAAAATTATAACAACTTAGACCGTTACCAACCATGAACATGTTCAGTTTATATACCTTTGCTATTTTTGCACTAAATGACCTAGCTCTGCACTTGGATAAGATACAAACTAGCCATCGGACTAGTTTTGAAAAAAAAAAAATTTGGAAGGGGGGAGGGAATGATAAAACGACGAAGATTTTGTCATTTTAATTAAAAAGCAATGCTTTCGCCGTTTTGAAATTAAAACGACGAAGACTTTGCTGATTTAATTTTAAAATGACGAATGCTTCACAGTTTTAAATTCCCCCTATAACCGATGTCGCCTTCACTTTTCTGTCCTCCTCCTCATCATTTCGGCATCCAACTCGAAAATTTCAAAACCATACCCCATTTTTCACCAAAATTTTCACCCTAAAACCCCAAATCAAAAGTAAAACAAATAAACTAAACCTTGCTTTTGTGACCCACTCGTCTTGAAATGTCAAAATTTCTTTAAAATATTAGAAAGGGTTCATACATGTGGAAACTAGCGACAGCGGTAGTGGCCATGGAAAAGGAAATGTGTGACGACCGCCCTACACCTTAGGTACCTAATATACCTATGCGATGCACTGTGAAGATGACCGGCCGATGTAGGATGGTAGCCAAGAACATAAAGAAGAAGAAAAAAAATTCAAATACAAAACACGTAGAACATCTCACAGCGCATAGATAAAACAAAATATAATATAACAAATTTGATGTAAAACAAGCGAGATAGTGGTATAATTAAATGAACCACAAATAAGAACATCAAAGCTCATCAAGTTCACAATACAAAACTGAAATAAAGAGTTTATACATCCCAAATCTCCATAATAAACTCTATAACTATTTCTAACAATACAACTACCGACATAGCTCCAAAATACTGCATAGTGGAATATAAGTGATAGTAAACTTTAAGTGTGTGTATATATATGTGTGGGGTGTGTGTGTGTGTGTGTGTGTGTAAAGCGTAGCCTCCTGCTCGTACTCCGTAGCTTTATGCGCTATCCGGGCATGTTATCCCTAATCTACTCATTTAAGAGAACCCGAGACAATGAAAAGCAAAACATAAAACCCGGGGTCAGATAATAGTCTGGTGTGAGAAATATATCACCTAAAAGTATTATAAAACTCATATATAGTAAATAGGTTATGAACAACCATACTTAGTGTAACGACCCGTATTTTTACGGCTCGAAAGATCGTAAAACTGTCGACATTAGGTCGTTGATGTTGTTAACTCGTTTAAAGTATGAGTCGACCAAAGCTTAAGTCGTTTGGAGTTTGAGTCGTGTAGTGCTTAGGACGGTGGAGCGACCTATAGAAGTTGGCGACTTAAAGGTTTAGGCGACTTAAGAGGTTAGGTCGAATGGGAGTTAGGTCGTGTGGAAGATAGATCGGGTGGAAGTTAGGTCGTTTGAGCGACCTAAGGTAGAAGAGCGACTTAAGACAGTACGACCTAGTAGTCAGCGAGTTAGTGGATTAAGCGACCTATGTATAGTAAGCGACTTAAGGGGTCAGCGACTTAAGTATTAACGAGTTAGAGCGGCTTAAAAATATAGAACGAGTTAGCGACCTAGTAGTGAGCGACCTAAGAGTGTGTGTGTTAGCTCGTGAGCGACCTATGGAACAAGTTGGTGTAGTTAGGTCGTGAGCGACCTATACCAAGTTGCTACATGTTAGGTCATCCAGAAGATTTTAGTGTTAGGTCGCTAGGACGTGTAGAGTTAGGTCGCGCGCATGTGTTATGGCATAGGTCGTTGATCTGTTAGGTCGCGTGCATGTTTTAAGGTCGCATGGGTGTAAGTGTCGATAAGTTGTTAGGCCGGCACTAGAGCTAAGTAGTTAGGTCGCAGGAAGGTATTAGTGTTAGGTCGGCGACCAGTTAAGTCGCTAGGTCGCATGAGTGTTAGGTCGGCCATGTCGTTAGGTCGGCTGTGTGTTGAGTGCTTTTAAGTCGTGAGCCGTGAGTCATGGACGACTCATGGGGCGGCCGACTCATGGGTTTTTCTGCCTATAAATAGAAGGGGGTTTGGCTCATTTTTGGGATCCGGATTTTGAAGCGACGAAGTGCTGCCATTCTTAGAGCTCGACTACAACATTTCTTCACTTCTTTTCTCCACTCTAATCTAGTGCTTACATCCATCCAAGATCGAAGATTCAAGAGCCAAAGTTGAAGATCGACATCCAACAAAGAGAGATTTCATCATTTGGAGCGGAATCTTGTCGGATCAAGCTAGATCCTTCGCTGTCCAGATCTAAAGTTAATAGCTTTTGAGGTGTTTAGGTGATTCGGTGAGTGGTGGTTATCTCTCACACGGACCCAAAGGAGTATATTGGATCGGTGGCTTGATTGTGTGTTAAAGATAGAGATTTCTTGCATTTTCCTTAAGTCTGCATGTAGATCCATTGTCTATGAAGTTTTGGATACCCATTTTGCTACATGTTAACTTATATAAGTTTATTCATCAAGTTGTAGAGATATTTGCTTATAATTCATACTTGTTAGATTTGGACACTTTATTTACGAAATTGCCATTCTTGTATAATTGCTTATTAGATCTAGTTTGAATGTTTGATTGCTTGGATTAATGATTGATTTGATTGATAGATTGTTGCAAATTAGCTAATAGTTGATTTGGACAAGTTGGTCGAAGATGATTCAAAAGCTAAGTGGAAAGGCTCTTGAATAAGGAAAGCTGCTTGTGGCATATGAAGCGGATGTTGAAGCTCATATGGATAGACTTGATGATGATGTTGAGATGAGACTTTGCCATGATGCGATGAAGCAAAGCATGATGTGAGAAAGCCTTGCTTTAATCCAGACGGGATCATCCCAAGCATGTTGATAACTCGGTGATGTGGTCCGGGTTTGTGGATAATGGTTAGCTTGAGAGACGCTTGAGCTAGTATGGGAATAGTCGTCGAGGAGGATAACTAGAAGGCTGAGATTTCATCGTTGTTGAAGGTTCTAGCATGCTCAAAGCAAGAGTACATTGGGACGGGTCACGATGATGTTCCAAGCACGGGTCACGATGACGTGCTAGTACTCTGGGAAGATGCGATAGTCCTAGGCACGGGTCACGACGACGTGCGGAGCTATGTCTAGAACCGGGGTTACCATTAGCCCTTGGCAGGCGGTCATTCAACTGGCGGGGAAATCAAGGCAATGATAACAGTGATAGCCAGAGTCATGGATGTTTGGATGTTTGGTTGCATCGTCACTTGGGTCAAGAGCGATGTTTTCAGGGTGCTTATCTGATCTTGGTTTAGGCCTTCGGGGTTTGTACTTGGAAAACACCGACCTTGACTCGAGTGATAATTACTTTGCTTTGAATGTCTGAATTGCTATGTTTGCTTTTGCTTAGTGTGTCTGGGGGCTATCACTGTAGAAAGAGATGGAGTGGGATGGTTGGGTTCCTATTCCTTTTACCCTTTATGCTCTTTTGGTATGTTTGATAGTTGATTTACTGCTCACTAAGACTTTTGTCCGACTCAAGGTTTTATGTTTAACTCTTATTACCTTGGGCTGTTCATCCATGTTGGGATGGGCAGATTAGGTAGCAGGTGACAGGTGCTGTTCTTAGTGGTCAACGCTGTTGATGACGAAGACGAGCTGGAGGTTTTTGCATATTGTTTTCTTACTATATGTACTGGAAGTTCCGCTGTTTGTATTCTCTGAGTGATATGTAGTGAGGCTTGATGTATTGACTATTCAGATATTTGTATCAAACTATTACAAAGTGCATTGATGAATTTCTGATTTAAGGAGCTTCACTATACATATATTTCTCTATTGTAATTTATCCATGCGCCGTGAGTTATACAATAGAGTTTATTGTTTTACCCTACCCTGACTATCGTCCATGGCTGCCTCGCACACTTTCAGCGCACTATTTCCTGGTTTTGGTACGGGAGTCATGGGCGGTCGTCACATTTGGTATCAGAGCTTTGGTTAATCGATTTTAGCCAACGCTCACTGACGTAACTACGTATGAGAGACGTAATTGTATTTTGATGGATGAATACTATATATAATATAGTAGCTTAGTAGGATTTGAACTCCTTATGTAGTTGTTTCTCAAGGTGTTCTAATCATTCCTTTTTATCGATATTAAGGATGAGTCGAAGAGGGAGACCAGCTGCTAGGGAAGGCCGTGCTGCTGAAGGGGCTGCTGATTATGCTACTATGTTTGAGGCCATGATGACTTCGATCATGAGAAGGATTCCAGCCTCGGGGTCATCAGTAGATGTTGGAGTTCAAGTTCAAGGCCCAAAACCAGTGGATTTTGCTAAGTTGTGCAAAGACTATACTTCTCTTGGAGGAAAGGTTTTCTTGGGAACAGAATCAACCATTGAAGTGCAGAGATGGATTGATGCTTGTAGAAGGATATTTGGTGATTTGGGAATTGAGGATGCAATTAAGAGGAAGCTTGCATCAAGACAGCTTCAAGGGAGAGCTTCTGATTGGTGGAACTCTATCACCATTGATACTCCAGAAGAAGAGATTACTTGGGAGCAATTCCAAGCTAGATTTGAAGCTAAGTTCATTTCTACAGCTCAGAAATCCGTTCTTTTTAAGAAGTTTGTGGAACTCAAGCAAGGTGGAAGACCAGTTCTTGAGTATGTTTCTGAATTTGAAGCTTTGTCCAAGTATGCTCGGTCGTATATCGATTCTTCCTATCAGAAGAATGAGAAGTTTGTGACAGGCTTGGACACATATCTTGGGAGACGATTGGTGGATCATTTGGACGATCCATTTGAGAAGCTTGTGGAGAAAACTCTCAGGCATGAGAATCTGTTTCCTAAGGAAGGATCTGTTGTTGCTGTGGCCAAGGAGCAAGGTGGAAACAAGAAGAGAAAGCAGCAGCAGCAGAAGGGTAAGGATGGCCAGAAGAAGCCGAAGGGCGAAATGATCTGCTACAATTATCGGCAGAAGGGTCATCTCTCCAGGGATTGCAAGAATCCGAGAGTGCCGGTGAAGTGCCATAACTGTGACAAACCGGAACATATCAAGAGGAATTGTCCGGAACCGAGGAAGGACAAGCAGATTGTGCAAGCTTATGCTTTGGGGGCTGTGCCATCATCTTTGAAAGCTCCTACTGCTGAAGAGGAGGGAAAGAGTGTGGTGGTTCAAGGTACTCTTTCCATTTGTGGTGTTCCAGTTAGAGTGTTGTTTGATACTGGAGCGTCGCATTCTTTTGTTTGTAATGAACTTGTAGGCCGGTTGGGTTTGGAACCGGATATTGTTGATAGACCATTGGTTGTGACTAATCCAGTTGGGGGTTCGTCTTGTTTGTGTATGGTATGCCGTGGTCTGGTTGTGTCGAGTCATGATTGCTCTTTTGTTTGTGATTGTTTTGTTCTGAACTTTGCGGGGTTCGGAATTATTTTGGGTATGGACTGGCTTAGGAAGTATGCGGCAAGGATTGATTGTGAGAGGCTGGAGGCGACAGTCGAGAATGTGGAGAGGCGAAAGGTTGTGATATGATGTAAGCATGAGGAAGGTGTCTTCATGAGCTTCATGTATCCGCTGATTGTTCCACGGGATGGACTGTCATCGGTGCCTATTGTGAATGGATTTGAGGATGTCTTTGACGAGGTCAAAGGGTTACCACCGCATAGAGAGATCGAGTTTCGTATCGATGTAGTTGAGGGAGGCAGACCTATTGTGATGCCTCTTAGGCGGATGGCGCCTAGGGAACAACAAGAGTTGAAGGTGCAGGTTGATGACCTTTTTCAGAAAGGATTCATTCGACGTAGTGTGTCCGAATGGGGTGCATCAGTTGTGTTTGCAACCAAAGCGGATGGATCGTTGAGGTTGTGTGTGGATTATCGTGAGCTGAATAAAGTGACTAAGAAGAACAAGTATCCATTGCCAAGAATAGATGACTTGTTTGATCAGCTTCACGAAGCTAAGGTGTTTTCTCAGATGGATTTGGCAACGGGATTTCACCAGTTGAGAGTAGCAAAGGATAGTGTTCCGAAGACTACTTTTAGGACACCATCTGGTTTCTATGAGTGGCTGGTAATGCCGTTTGGTTTGACCAATGCACCAGCATATTTTGTGGATCTTATGAATAGGGTGTTCAGAGATCAGTTGAACAAGTTTGTACTTGTGTTCGTGGATGATATTTTGATTTATTCCAGAACTAAAGAGGAACACAAGACACACTTGCGGATTGTTTTGGAAATCTTGCGGAAACATCAGCTGAAGGCTATGTTTTCGAAGTGCCACTTCTGGAAGAGTGAAGTGAGATTCTTAGGTCATGTTATCTCTGGAAATGGAATAGCGGTTGATCCCGCCAAGGTGGCAGCAATCCAGGATTGGGTTAGACCTAAGAATGCATATGATGTGAGAAGTTTTCTTGGATTAGCAGGATATTATCGTCGGTTTATCAAAGACTTTTCCAAGATAGCTGCACCATTAACAGGATTGACGAAAAAGAACCAAGTGTTCAGATGGGATGCTAAGTGTGAGCAAGCTTTCGGAATCCTGAAAGAGCGATTGACAAGTGCTCCTGTTTTAACTATTCCAAGTGGGAATGACGAGATGGTGGTTTACACCGATGCATGTGGTACTGGACTTGGAGCAGTACTAATGCAGAAGGATAAAGTTGTTGCATATGCAAGTCGACAACTAAAGCCGCATGAAAGGAATTATCCGACTCATGATTTGGAGTTAGCGGCGATTGTATTTGCTCTGAAGATATGGAGACATTACCTATTGGATGTTCGATTTGAGTTGTTTACAGATCATAAGTCGTTGAAGTATTTGTTCTCCCAAAAAGATTTGAATCTTCGACAGTAACGATGGCTAGAGTTCTTAGCATCATATGATTTTGGTATAGCCTATACTCCGGGAAAAGGTAACGCAGTGGCAGATGCGTTAAGTCGAAGACATGCAGGTTTGGGAGCTATGTTTTCGGAATGGAAGAGTCTTGAGTATTTGGCTGGATTTGACTTCAGGCCTAAATGTGAATTGGAACCTGAAGTGTTGGCAAACTTATCGATAAGACCTTCTCTAGTGGAAAGAATTGGCGAGAGCCAAAAGCGAGACGATAAGCTTGTCAAAATTATCCGAGATTTGGAATCTGGATCAGACCCAGAAAAGGATAAAGGATTTGAAGTCGATCGAGAGGGTTGGCTTCGGAAGCAAGGACGACTAGTTGTTCCCGATATAGATGGATTGAGAGATGAAGTTCTTAAGGAAAGTCATCACTCGAAGTTGACAATTCATCCAGGTGGAAATAAGATGTATCGGGATACGAAGAGAACCTATTACTGGGAAGGTATGAAGAAGGATGTTGGAAATTTTATTTCCAAATGCATGAACTGCCAGTTGGTAAAAGCCGAGCAGAAGAAGCCAAGTGGATTGCTTCAGCCATTAGAAGTTCCTACATGGAAGTGGGAACAAATATCGATGGATTTTATCGATGGTCTACCTAGAACCAGGGCAGGAAATGAAGGGATATGGGTCATCGTAGATCGTTTGACTAAAAGTGCAAGATTCATTCCTGTTAGATCAACTAGGACTGCATCGAAGTTGGCTGAGTTGTATGTTAAATGGATAGTTCGATTCCATGGTATTCCGAAGAGTATAGTGAGCGATCGAGACCCATTGTTCACTAGTGGATTTTGAAAGAGCTTCCAGGAGGTTTTGGGAACCGAGTTGTATTTAAGTACAGCTTATCATCCCCAAACAGATGGTCAGACTGAGAGAGTCAACAGAGTTTTGGAAGATCTCCTCAGAGCATGTGTTTTAGACTTCGGAGGATCATGGGAAGATCATCTTCATTTGGTGGAATTTGCATATAATAACAGTTACCAGTCAAGCATTGGTATGGCACCATATGAAGCACTGTATGGAAGACCGTGTAACTCTCCTACATGTTGGTTGGAAAATGGAGAAAAGCTAATACTTGAGCCAGACATGATTTGTCAGACTTCGAATTGCATAGAGACCATTCGGCGACGAATGAAGGCCGCCCAAGACCGTCAGAAAAGTTATGTCGATAAGCGTCGTAAGGATTTGGAATTCGACGTAGGAGATATGGTTTTTGTGAAGATTTCTCCACTGAAGAATGTTATTCGATTCGGGAAGAAAGGAAAGTTGACTCCGAAATTTGTTGGACCATTCCCGATCATTGAGCGAATTGGAAAGCTCGCCTATAAATTGGAGTTACCAGAAAAGATGTCGGGTGTGCACAATGTTTTTCATATATCGTATCTACGGAAGTATGTGCACGACCCAAGTACAGTGGTTTCTGCTGATAGCTGTGAAGATTTGGAGGTTGATCCAGTTATTACGAGACCTCGTAAGCCACTTCATGTTGTTGAAACCGACACGAAACTGCTTAGGAGGAAGACGATTAAGTTGCTCAAGGTACAATGGAGTGATGATGTCAACGACTGTACATGGGAGGAGGAAAAGAGGATGAAGGCAGCTCATCCTGAACTCTTCGAGGTATGACCCTAAAGTGTCGTGGCATCTCATGAATTTGTAACTTGTTCTAATCTTATAATTCTGCATGCTAGGTTAGTAATTGGATGCATGGTTTGTTGATTGCTATGGATGGTAGGCATGCAGAATAGTTTTTGATTGCTCTTGTTTGTTTGGAATTTCGGGGGCGAAATTCCTAAGGGGGAGAGAATGTAACGACCCGTATTTTTACGGATCGAAAGATCGTAAAACTGTCGACATTAGGTCGTTGATGTTGTTAACTCGTTTAGAGTATGAGTCGACCAAAGCTTAAGTTGTTTGGAGTTTGAGTCGTGTAGTGCTTAGGACGGTGGAGCGACCTATAGAAGTTGGTGATTAAAGGTTTAGGCGACTTAAGAGGTTAGGTCGAATGGGAGTTAGGTCGTGTGGAAGATAGATCGGGTGGAAGTTAGGTCGTTTGAGCGACCTAAGGTAGAAGAGCGACTTAAGACAGTACGACCTAGTAGTCAGCGAGTTAGTGGATTAAGCGACCTATGTATAGTGAGCGACTTAAGGGGTCAGCGACTTAAGTATTAACGAGTTAGAGCGGCTTAAGAATATAGAACGAGTTAGCGACCTAGTAGTGAGCGACCTAAGAGTGTGTGTGTTAGCTCGTGAGTGACCTATGGAACAAGTTGGTGTAGTTAGGTCGTGAGCGACCTATACCAGGTTGCTACATGTTAGGTCGTCCAGAAGATTTTAGTGTTAGGTCGCTAGGACGTGTAGAGTTAGGTCGCGCGCATGTGTTATGGCATAGGTCGTTGATCTGTTAGGTTGCGTGCATGTTTTAGGTCGCATGGGTGTAAGTGTCGATAAGTTGTTAGGTCGGCACTAGAGCTAAGTAGTTAGGTCCTAGGAAGGTATTAGTGTTAGGTCGGCGACCAGTTAAGTCGCTAGGTCGCATGAGTGTTAGGTCGTCCATGTCGTTAGGTCGGCTGTGTGTTGAGTGCTTTTAAGTCGTGAGTCGTGAGTCGTGGACGACTCATGGGGCGGCCGACTCATGGGTTTTTCTGCCTATAAATAGAAGGGGGTTTGGCTCATTTTTGGGATCCGGATTTTGAAGCGACGAAGTGCTGCCATTCTTAGAGCTCGACTACAACATTTCTTCACTTCTTTTCTCCACTCTAATCTAGTGCTTACATCCATCCAAGATCGAAGATTCAAGAGCCAAAGTTGAAGATCTACATCCAACAAAGAGAGATTTCATCATTTGGAGCGGAATCTTGTCGGATCAAGCTAGATCCTTCGCTGTCCAGATCTGAAGTTAATAGCTTTTGAGGTGTTTAGGTGATTCGGTGAGTGGTGGTTATCTCTCACACGGACCCAAAGGAGTATATTGGATCGGTGGCTTGATTGTGTGTTAAAGATAGAGATTTCTTGCATTTTCCTTAAGTTTGCATGTAGATCCATTGTCTATGAAGTTTTGGATACCCATTTTGCTACATGTTAACTTATATAAGTTTATTCATCAAGTTGTAGAGATATTTGCTTATAATTCATACATGTTAGATTTGGACACTTTATTTACGAAATTGCCATTATTTTATAATTGCTTATTAGATCTAGTTTGAATGTTTGATTGCTTGGATTAATGATTGATTTGATTGATAGATTGTTGAAAATTAGCTAATAGTTGATTTGGACAAGTTGGTCGAAGATGATTCAAAAGCTAAGTGGAAAGGCTCTTGAATAAGGAAAGCTGCTTGTGGCATATGAAGCGGATGTTGAAGCTCATATGGATAGACTTGATGATGATGTTGAGACGAGACTTTGCCATGATGCGATGAAGCAAATCATGATGTGACAAAGCCTTGGTTTAATCCAGATGGCATCATCCCAAGCATGTTGATAACTCGGTGATGTGGTCCGGGTTTGTGGATAATGGTTAGCTTGAGAGGCGCTTGAGCTAGTATGGGAATAGTCGTCGAGGAGGATGACTAGAAGGCTGAGATTTCATCGTTGTTGAAGGTTCTAGCATGCTCAAAGCAAGAGTACGTTGGGACGGGTCACGATGACGTTCCAAGCACGGGTCACGATGACGTGCTAGTACTCTGGGTAGATGCGATAGTCCTAGGCACAGGTCACGATGACGTGCAGAGCTGTGTCTAGAACCGGGGTTACCATTAGCCCTTGGCAGGCGGTCATTCAACTAACGGGGAAATCAAGGCAATGATAACAGTGATAGCCAGAGTCATGGATGTTTGGATGTTTGGTTGTATCGTCACTTAGGTCAAGAGCGATGTTTTCAGGGTGCTTATCTGATCTTGGTTTAGGCCTTGGGGGTTTGTACTTGGAAAACGCCGACCTTGACTCGAGTGATAATTACTTTGCTTTGAATGTCTGAATTGCTATGTTTGCTTCTGCTTAGTGTGTCTGGGGGCTATCACTGTAGAAAGAGGTGGAGTGGGATGGTTGGGTTCCTATTCCTTTAACCCTTTATGCTCTTTTGGTATGTTTGATAGTTGATTTACTGCTCACTAAGACTTTTGTCCGACTCAAAGTTTTATGTTTAACTCTTATTACCTTGGGCTGTTCATCCATGTTGGGATGGGCAGACTAGGTAGCAGGTGACAGGTGCTGTTCTTAGTGGTCAACGCTGTTGATGACGAAGACGAGCTGGAGGTTTTTGCATATTATTTTCTTACTATATGTACTGGAAGTTCCGCTGTTTGTATTCTCTGAGTGATATGTAGTGAGGCTTGATGTATTGACTATTCAGATATTTGTATCAAACTATTACAAAATGCATTGATGAATTTCTGATTTAAGGAGCTTCACTATACATATATTTCTCTATTGTAATTTATCCATGTGACGTGAGTTATACAATAGAGTTTATTGTTTTACCCTACCCTGACTATCGTCTATGGCTGCCTGGCACACTTTCAGCGCACTATTTCCTGGTTTTGGTACGGGAGTCATGGGCGGTCGTCACACTTAGCATGTCCCTACTTCCAAAGAGTTAGCACATGAAAATAATATATGCGAAACTACTATCACAAGAGGAAAGTATAGGGTATAGGGATACCATACATCATACCAAGTACACAACAAACATAACATCTATCACATTACCTCGCACCTCTCACTCAGGTGCTTCAGATGTATGATAACTCTTTTAGATGCTCAACTCATTGCTTGCACAGATGGCAAAGGGCTGGGCACATGCATATGTCCAGATACATGAGTACATGTAGACTATCCTAGATACACGCAGACTACCCTCTCCTAACAATGGGCATCATAACCATAAAGTTATCCATCTATCACTTAGCACACATACCGATAGTAGAACTATTCCATATATGCTCAGATTTTGCCCACACGAATGGCTAAGTACTGGACATACGTAGACGTCCAAACACATAGGGACACATAGACTATCTTGTCCTACTCACGAGTGATGTGCACGTAAAAACGTATATTTTCACTCACACGCTTAATCTCGTTTTAGTAAAATAAATACCATAATTGGATGTTTTTACATGTTTACAATCAAATTTCAAAAACGCTTTCAATTCATCATTCATGCATCTACGTGGGGGTAAAACGGTAATTTTCATGTGTGAATTAATTTGGAAAAATTTACTTGCACATTATAATTTGTTTTGTAGGAGTTTGGAATCAACCTGGAATTGGCTTTAAGGAAATATGCATATACAAGAGTTGGAAGCCAAAAAAATGAAGAATTAAAAGAATTCATGTAATCATGGAGGACCCCACCTACCCACTAACTAATGAACCACGATTAGGAGCTAATGCACATGTTAGTGGGGATTAAAGGCACATGCACATTTAATGGAGGATCAATTTCATGCTAATGATAACTTGAAGGCATACTACCTCAAGGTCATTTTAGAGAGTTCCCTAAAAATGGATTAGGGTTTTAGTCTTGTATAAATAACCCTCTTATGTTCATGTAATGAAGTTTTTCATGATCTCATCGTATTATGCAAGTTGTAGCCACAAAACTAATGAGAAGTAAAATAACTTCCTAAGCCTCTTCTTCTTTGTTCTTTACATGCTTTTATTTTATTTTATTTTATGCTCACTTTTATTTACATGTTCTCTTTCCTTTTATGTTAATAGATTAAATTTCCATTTATGCACTTACTTTAGTTTTATTTTTATTCATGAAGTTAGTTCATTTTATTTTAATTAGCTTGCACTTTTCTTTTTTGTTCCATGTTGAAATTTACACGTGTTGAAATGATAAAAAAATTGAGAAGCTAAATCCCTTCAATTTAGGGGGTAATGAAGCTCTCTCGAGTTATGTAGATTCAACATATTTTATTATTTTTGATATTTTTTTAGTGCTTAATGAAAAGTTGGATTATGATGTAAGTTTATTAGGGAATTTGATAGCCTATGTTGTGTTTCTAATCACAAATGAGTTATGCTTAATAAAACATAAACACAATTTAGATCATCATACTAATTGATTTTGATAATGAAATTAAAGTAGAATCAAAATTCGATAATGTATGTTACTAAACAAAATAGTAAATAGATCATGCTTAAAATAGTTTTTCCTTTGACTTCATGTTCATTTTCATTACAATTAATAAGTGGTTTTAGTGTTGAATTAAAAGTTTGATGGTTTATGTTGTGTTAATTAATAACACAAATAGATCATACCTATGATAAACACATCACTAATACTACTATATTAAAATGAGAGGTCATATATTAAATTTGTGTTGATTTATGTGAGAGTACGAGAATTGTTTTGCTTCTAAATTATCTCTTAATCCTATATTTTTATTCACTTTGTTTTGCTTAGTTTTTACATTTTTTTAGCTTAAAACATTTTCAAACTCTTTTTGTTAATTTGATTGAGTAGAATTTAAAATTAATTCATTTTTCTGCGGATCGACTCGTATTCACATATGTACTACAATTGTACGCCGTGCATTTTTGCGGTATTTTCACGATAATATTTTTAACGACGGTTTTCTATTCGATAGAAAATCTGCCGTTATCTAACAAGTTTTTTGCGTTGTTGCCGGAGAAATTGAGATTTGATTTTAATTTACTCTTTGAATTATTTTTATTTGATTTTATTGCGTGTTAATTTTGTGTGTTGAATTGCATTTTTTTAAAAAGAATATTTTGCTTTGTATGTTTGTTGTGTGATTTGTGCTTTAGTTTGATTTGTGTGCTTGTTGTTTTTTATTTACATTTGCATTTCAAGAAAAAAATATATACACAAGTGCATTTCAAAACAAAACAATTTTTTTTTATTTAATTTACATAACAATATATAATCTCTTTATACATCATAGTTTTACATCTTACAGTTTTACATCTTATGGTTAACTTAGTTATACATCACCTGCCATTTCTCCAACCAATACAACTACAACTTGGATCACACTTCTGCCCCTCCGACCATCAACTTCCCACATCCAACTGCCAGTACACAGTGCAACAAGCCAGAAGCATTCACTTCTATTCATCTCCACCACCCAAAATTGCCATCAACCTTTCCCTCTACTGCCTTGTCACTATCCATTACCTCTGCCTATTACAACATACAACATACAATCAGCCCGCACATCGCTCCACTTCCACATACAACAACATTCAACAGCTACTCCACCTCCTCTACCAACCACCTCAACAACCACAACACCAGAACAATTGAAATTGCACCAACTTACTGCCTTCACCATATCAACATATTTCCACTTGTGGCAACCAAGCACATCCCCTGCTACAACATCACTATACAAACTGTTATTGCCTACTGTCTCTACTCACGCTGATTCAAAACCGTAGAATCTAGCGTTACAAAACAGGGTAAACAGAAGTAAATGAGTACCATTAAAGCAGTTCCGTTGCAGTATGATAATTATCCGAGTCCAGTATCGTATATTGTTCCCTTAAAGCAGAATTGCTCCCCCACAGCGGCGCAAAGGGGTTGAGTAGCAACCGCTTCCCAAGGTAAAACAGATCAAGTTCTGCAAGGCTACGCAAGCGATGCAGAATAACGGCGAACTCAAGAGAAGATTTTTCTGTTAGAACGGAGCGTAGAGGAAATAGAAGATGATCAGAGAATTAGAATAAAAGTTAGTTTTAAAATTCTCGGATCTGTTATTTATAGGAGTACGTGACCGTTAGGAAAGGTTGCGACCCTTTACCAATTGGCACGTCGTTTCGAACAGTTACTACCGTTGGATTTAAACTGTTTCGGCTCCTAAAAATATAGTGTGATGCGAACCAATTCCAGTAGCCCGAATGCCTAATGCCTATTGCAATTGCAAAGTGCTAAGTGCCTACAAGACGCCTCAAACGCCCATTCGCCCACGCCGCGCGTGCGGATGCGGGTGCGGGTTCGGGCTCGGGCACGGGCGCGGGCGCGCGCGCGTGCGGGGTGGTGCGTTGCGCCACCCGCCAAGATGGTCATGCTCATGTCTCTCTTATTGTCTCATTGTAATTAGAATAGAGACAACATCTTATATTATATATAATATGATGGTTATTATAATATAAGATGTGGGACTATTCATATTCCAAGACAATAAATACTTCATTTTCCAATAAATACTTCATTAATGCTCACTCAATTTCCAACAATCCCCCACATGAATGAGTATTACTTGTTCTTAAGATTTACGAATCATTTATCATATCGGTTTAAGTAGCACATTGGCCTTGAACTTATCCTAGTGTTTATCTTCTTGACTTTACTGGCGAATCAATAGACTTTGGTTGTCTTTGAACTGTAAGCCTTTTGTGTAAATCAAAATAGACAACACGTGATAAATGTATTCTTGTCTCCCTTGGTTCTCTGTTTGTGTTCGTTTTTGCCATGAACACCAGCTTGGTCTCATGAGTGCTTGGAGAATTTGGTCTTATAATTCTCCTTGAAGCGGCGCCTTCGCACTCACGTAGGTGATTCTATAAAGAGTATTCCGCAATACTCCACTTGGTTCTTTATAGCTCCAAGTATAGACATCATTAAAAGCTGAGCTTATCCTTTTCTCCGGCGGCATGTGCACTGACTTATCTTAGGAATGTCTAAATGTTTGATTTTCCAGTGCTTCTAAGTTTTAACCTTAACTTAGTTGTCCCTTTGAACCTAAATCTTGGGATCTCCAGTCAATTAGGTTGGGCTTCCGTTGAGGTAAACTTTTTATCCAATAGGCCTTAAGCCCATTCCTATCGATAAGGTTTGAACTCTCTCTCTAGGCAAGCCTTTTGTTAGTGGATCCGCAATGTTATCTTTCGACCTTACATAGTTAGTGATAACTCCATTAGAGAGTAGTTGTCTCACGGTTTTATGTCTACGACGAATATGTCTAGACTTACCATTGTATAGTGTACTGTTAGCTCTTCCAATAGCTGACTGACTATCACAATGTATACAGATTGGTGGAACAGGTTTATTCCAATTCGGAATATCTTCTAGGAAACTTCTAAGCCAATCTGCTTCTTCAGCGGCTTTGTCTAAAGCAATGAATTCTGACTCCATTGTTGACCTTGCTATACACGTTTGTTTAGAAGACTTCCATGATATAGCTCCATTTCCTAGGGTAAATACATATCCACTTGTGGATTTGGTGTCATCTGAACCAGTTATCCAATTTGCATCACTATATCCTTCTACTACGGAAGGATATTTAGTGTAATGCAAGCTGTAGTTCTGAGTATATTTTAAATATCCCAGAACCCTTATTATTGCTTTCCAATGACTTTTACCAGGATTGCTTGTATACCAACTTAGCTTACTTACAACATATGCAATATCTGGTCTAGTACAATTCATGATATACATTATACTTCCCAGTATTCGAGAGTATTCAAGTTGGTAGATTCCATCACCAGTATTTTTAACCCAATTTTGGTTCATATCAACTGGCGATTTAGCAAAAGTTATATTATGTTGTTTGAACTTTTCAAGTATTTTGGCCACATAGTGCGATTGAGATAATACATAACCTTCCGACGTCTTTAAGATTTTAACGCCCAAAATCACATCAGCCAATCCTAGATCTTTCATATCAAATCTAGATGACAACATATCCTTTGTTGATTTGATTATGGCATTATTATTGCCTAGTATCAATAAGTCATCAACATATAGGCAAACTATGACATATTCCATTTCTATATTCTTCATATAGACACATTTATCTGATTCATTTATTTTGAATCCATTTGTCATCATAGTTTCATCAAATTTCTCATGCCATTGTTTTGACGCTTGTTTGAGACCATAAAAGTGATTTTACCAACTTACATACTTTATTTTCATTTCCTGGGCTTACAAACCCTTCAGGTTGTTGCATGTATATTTCTTCCTCCAACTCACCATTCAGGAACACGGTTTTTACATCCATTTGATGTATTTCCAAATTTAGTATAGAGGCAATTGCGATAAGCATCTTAATGGATGTTATTCTACTTACTGGTGAGTATGTGTCAAAGTAATCTAGATCTTCCTTCTGTCTAAATCCCTTGACCACCAGTCGGGCCTTATATTTGTCTATTGAGCCATCGGCCTTAAGTTTTTTCTTGAAGATCCATTTGTACCCTAGGGTTTTTGATCCCTTAGGAAGATCTACTAGTTCCCATGTATGGTTTTGCAGAATGGATTCTATTTCACCATTGATTGCTTCCTTCCAATAAGGAGCATCGGGAGATGACATTGTTTGTTGATATGTTAGAGGTTCATTTTCTATCATATATGTATAGAAATCGGGTCCAAAGGTTTTTGATATCCTTTGTCGTTTGCTTCTTCTTGGTTCCTCTAACTCTTGATTATTTTCATGATCAACACGATGTTCAAGAGTTTCTTCTTCTCTTGATCTCTTTTGGATACTAGTACCATTGGATTCTTTTAGTGGAAATATGTTTTCAAAGAATCTTGCATTTCGAGATTCGATTATGGTGTTTTCATGAATGTCACCAATTTCAGATTTATGCACCAAGAATCGATATGCACTACTATTATGAGCATATCCAATAAATATGCAATCTATAGTTTTGGGTCCAATTTTGACCTTTTTAGGCTTAGGTATTTCTACCTTTGCTAAGCACCCCCACACTTTTAAGTATTTGTAAGATGGAGGTCTGTTTTTCCATAGTTCATGTGGTGACTTAAAGGTCTTTTTGCGAGGTACTTTGTTCAGTATATGATTGGCCGAAAGTATTGCTTCACCCCAGAAATTGTCTGGTAATCCAGAACTAATAAGCAGAGCATTCATCATTTCCTTCAGGGTACGATTCTTACGTTCTTCTATTCCATTGGATTGAGGAGAATACGGTGCTGTTGTTTGATGGATTATTCCATTTTGAGCGCAAAATTCCTCAAATGGAAATTCGTATTCTCCACCTCTATCACTTCGCAAGGCTTTTATCTTTTTGTTTAGTTGATTTTCAACTTCTGCCTTATATTGCTTAAATGTTTCGAAGGCCTCATCCTTGCTTCTTAGTAGGTACACATAACAGTACCTAGTGCAATCATCGATAAAGGTAATAAAATACCTTTTACCTCCTCTGGTTTGACACATCTTTAGATCGCATACATCGGTATGTATTAAATCTAACGGCTCGGTATTCCTTTCAACATGATGAAAGGAAGTTCTAGTTAACTTTGCTTCAGCACATGTTTCACATTTGTAATTGGAATCAATTGCAAACTTAGGTATAAATTCTAAGTTAATCATCTTTCGCAATGTATCAAAGTTAACATGCCCTAATCTAGCATGCCATATATTAAATGACTCAGAGATATAAACAGAAGAATCAGTTTTATTATCAATCTCCTTTGGTACAATAGTCATTACATTTATTTTAAACAGACCATCACTCACATACCCTTTACCTACATATACTCCGTTCTTAGACAAGACAAATTTATCAGAAACAAAGACCAACTTGAAACCATTCTTACTCAACAATGATCCCGAAACTAAGTTCTTGCGGATATCTGGAACATGTAGGACATCATTTAGAGTAAGTTCTTTTCCGAATGTCATTTTAAGGACTATTCTTCCTTTGCCTTCAACCTTTGACGTGGAGGAGTTTCCCATAAAGAGTTGCTCTTCTTGCGTCGCTGGTTTATAGTTGGTGAACATCCACTTGTTGGCGCAAATATGTTTCGTAGCACCAGTGTCAACGAACCATTCTTTCATGTTGCCAACCAAGTTACATTCCGAGATTACTGCGGACAGATTCATTTCGGAGACATCTTCTAACTCCGCAACGTTGGCTTGGTCTTTCTTTTTGTTCTGATTCTTTGGACCTCGACATTCACTTGCCTTATGTCCTTTCTTTCCGCAATTATGACAGTTTCCTTTGAATTTCCTTGTCTTCTTCACATTCGGGTTGTTTTCCCTTTTTCTTTTGTTGTTCTTTTCGGTTTCGACCACATTAGCCTTTGCGACCATAGTATTAGATGTTTCCTTTTCGGATTTTCTGTTGTCTTCTTCAATTCTGAGTCGAACAACCAAATCTTCCATTGACATTTCTTTTCGTTTATGCTTCAGATAATTATTGAAGTCTTTCCACAATGGGGGCAACTTCTCTATGGCGGCTGCTACTTGAAATGATTCACTCAGAGTCATTCCTTCGTCATGTATTTCATGAATAATGACCTGCAATTCTTGAATTTGGCTGATAACTGTCTTGGAGTCTATCATCTTGAAATCCAGAAATTTGCCGACAATGAACTTCTTCATACCAGCATCTTCTGTCTTGTATTTCCTATCCAAAGATATCCAGAGTTCCTTCGATGTCTTCATTGTGCAGTAGACATTGTACAGACTGTTATCCAGTCCATTGAGTATGTAATTTTTACATATGAAGTCCGAACTCGTCCAAGCAGTGAGTGTCTCAGCCTTGATCGGGTCGGGCTCTAATTCGTCGACCGCAGGAGGATCTTCTGTGAGGAATTTGGCCAAGCCTAATGTGGTTAAGTAGAACAACATTTTTTGCTGCCACCGCTTAAAATTGACACCAGTAAATTTTTCTGGTCGTTTTCCATGCGAGAATGGCACGTTCGGTGCCATCATTGGTGCAATTTGAGAGGTGGTAATGACGGGTATGTTTGCGGAAGTATTGCTTTCTTGAGCCATCGCCTGAAAGCAATCAGAACAGTAAGCACAAAGTAACACAATTCTGCTTTAAGATTGTTATTGCCTATTGTCTCTACTCACGCTGATTCAAAACCGTAGAATCTAGCGTTACAAAACAGGGTAAACAGAAGTAAATGAGTATCGTTAAAGCAGTTCCGTTGCAGTATGATAATTATCCGAGTCCAGTATCGTATACTGTTCCCTTAAAGCAGAATTGCTCCCCCACAGCGGCGCAAAGGGGTTGAGTAGCAACCGCTTCTCAAGGTAAAACGGATCAAGTTCTGCAAGGCTGCGCAAGCGATGCAGAATAGCGACGAACTCAAGAGAAAATTTTTCTGTTAGAACGCCTCAAACGCCCATTCGCCCGATGCGGATGCGGGTTCGGACGCGGGCGCGTGCATGGTGGTGCGTTGCACCACCCGCCAAGATGGTCATGCTTATGTCTCTCTTATTGTCTCATTGTAATTAGAATAGAGACAACATCTTATATTATATATAATATGATGGTTATTATAATATAAGATGTGGGACTATTCATATTACAAGACAATAAATACTTCATTTTCCAATGCACTATTCATTAATGCTCATTCAATTTCCAACACAAACTACACCCCACAACACTCCATCACAGCAGCACTTTCACCGCCATCAACTGCCATTTCAAACTACATTCACCAACCATCCGCTTCCTCTACCTCTAACTCCACTTCCATCACACTTCATCATCATTACCTCCTTTCTGCCATCCCACTGAACTTCAACACCTCATTCATAACCTCCCATCAGTGCACCATACCAAACATCAAATACCAGAGAACCATCACCATTCTCCCAGCATATACTTACACCATCACCAACGTTTGCCAGTACTCCTGTCACTACTCCATGCCACTACATCCCTCTGCCTTGTACCACTGCACACGTGCATATAACCCTATGCATCTCTGTGCACATTACGTCTGCCTCATTACTTCTGCCTTATCACACTTAGCCAACCGCACTTCATCACTATACATCAATAAATTCTGCCAAAACTGCAAACACAACAACCATCAACTTCATCTCCTCTGTCACCTGCCTGCACTCAATCCACTTCCTCCAGCATAATTCTTCCAACCATCATATCCTCAGCACTTCCTTGATTCCACAACTACACTCCCCCTTGCAAACAAACCCTGCATGCCTTCATCAGCAACTCACCTGTACAACAACCCAAATCCCTTCACCAACCTTAAAACTTCCAACACTTCATCTCCAACTCACCCAGAACTCCACACAAACCACCATCTTCTTGCATCAAATCAAAACAACCACAAACCTCACTATTTCCTATTTCCATCCCAACAACACTACAAGCCAACCTCACTGCATCAGCCTCTTCATTAGAGCCAAGCAAACCACGACCGCATTCCATACAATCCATCTAGTCTCCATATCTTCCACTGCCTTTATCAAATCGATTACACCTAACACATCATCAAATCGGTTTCGTGTTTATTTCAATTTCGGGGATTCTTTCAGTTTCGATTCCTGATTTGAGTATTTAGTTTAGCAACCGTTTCAATTTTTGTTTGAGCGTTTTGAGTGAATTTGTGTTGAGTGAATGAGGCAATTTCAATCCATTGTGTGAGTTGCGTGCATTTGGTATAAACTGGAAATTATATTCAATTGCGGTATTGTGTTTTGGGCCTGACATTTGTTTATAAGCTTGTTCATTTCGTTTAAAAAAAAGAAAATGTGTTTATAAAAACGTTGTGGGCTCGTATTCTGTTGGGTTAAGAGAATTTTGTTTTTAAAATTGTTATAAAAAAATATATATTTTGTCTTCTTTCTACTTTAAGATAAAAAAAATCATCCGCCTTTGTTTTTGTGCTCTTAAAAATAATAATAATCGTTATTCAACTTTTTTCAAGTTGTAGGAAACCAAAAGAGGGCAAATTGCTTGCTTCGCTTTGCTTGCTAAAACTGCTCTGCTTGCTTGCTTTAAAAAAAAATCGCTGCTTTAAAATAATTTGCTAATAATTTTACACGTTTTGTTATCATGCCATTATCTCTTGTTTTCAGTTTCCTTGCACTGTTGGTTACTTGCATTTTAAAAAATTTCAAAAACAAAAGCAAAATCAAAAACCATTTGTAGTTGCATCGTTAATTCACGTTTATTTTCAGTTTTACATTCATCTCATCTCATCTTATTTTCTTAGGGCAACACCCAAATCCACATAAGGCGGGGGATTTCATCACCCTTTACTTGACCCACAAATTGCATTTCATCGTAGAATTTGACTAATAATAACGCTTAGACTTTGGATTTAAAGGAGTCACGAGCTCATCCAGGACTTAATTGTATCTTGATAAGTTTTTTCTTTGAACAATTTATATTCTTGGGGTTAAGGCTACGGTAGAGCAATAATCATATATAAATATTACGGTGATTCGTAAATATTATACTGATTGTTTCTCCTAAGGTACTTAAAACTTCGGCTGCATTGCTACGGTGATTTATGGTGCACCAATAACTCATGTTCCTTACCTGACTGAAAACTATTTTGTTGGATTAAGACAAAGTGTGATTATACAATTTTGAATTATGAGTTACGAAGGACAAAAAATTTGTAATTAAGTCCCTGTATTCATTTAGTGGCATTAGTACATGCATATTTAGAAAAAATCAAAATCCAAAACTAAAAAAATTGTACATTTTACTTAACTTAGTTCTTTTTTTAATCCAAAAAAAAATCTTTTTAAATATTTTCCTTTATAAGAAAAGGGGAAAAAAATATTTCAAAAAAAAGGCAAAAATCCAAAATCCAAAAACAAGTTTTTTTAGAAAAATAAAGATCCAAAAAAATTTCTTTTCAAAAAAAAACTAAAAAAAAAACATATAAAAAAGAAGAAAAAATTGAAAATCACAAATAAAAACAAAACAAAAATCAGTCTCCCTTTTGAAAATAAATTTGTTTTGGTAAATATTTTTTCTTAATTTTTTTTTTCATTTCACCTTCTAAACGTTGCTTCTCTCTTAAAGTCAATTCTCACTTCTTTCTCTTCTCAACGTTTTCTTGTGCATGAGTACTTGGTCTCGTACCACAACAACAAATCGTTTAACTCTGACATACGATCTTCCGAATGGCAAATGAAAACGCCCTGCGAACTCTTATGGATAGGATCTTTCCCGATAGAGTTTTTATTCCTTCTTGTATTACTTTACTAGCCCCAACGGGTAACCATTTTGAAATTCATTCCAATCATATTGCCATGCTCCCAGAATTTGGAAATTTTAAACGCGATGACCCTTATATTTTCTTAACGAAATTCGAACAAGTTTACGAAACCATTTAACTCCAGCAACTTTGTGATGACAGAATCAAACTTTGGTTAATTCCATTTGCTTTTACTGATTACGCTGAAAAATGGTTGTATAGCTTACCATCTAACTCAATCAAAACTTGGGAAGAATTCATTAAGGTTTTCTTAAAGAAGTTCTGCCCCTTGGAAAAAAAACTAAAATCCGAAACGAAATTGTGAATTTTCATCAATTCAGGGGTGAACCATTCGGAAAGAATTTTGAAAGATTTAAAAGAGATTTTGATAAAATGCCCACACCATAATTTCGAACAATGGCCCTTTGCCAAATCTTACACGATGGACTTGAAAACAGCTCACGAACCATGCTTGAATCTATGTGCCAAGGCAACTTTCTCGCCTAACATCATGACGATGCTTGCAATTTTTTGAAAACCTAGTCGAAATGTCGTTCCAATGGGAACCTTCTAGCGAAAAATCAACTTACTCACAATCGAGCGCACACTCGATAGGATCATCTTTGGCTTTGGATGCTAAGGTCGATGCAATGATCAATAAATTCGATAATGTTTTCTCATCTGTCCAAACGAAACAAGCTTCCCCACCAATGTATTATAAATGCAACGATCCGAATCGTATAGCTGATCAGTACCCTAATTCGATAGAATAACTCAATGCTTTCAATAAGGCTAAGAATTACCCATTTTTTCTAAGGTATAATCCTGGTTGGAGAAATCATCCGAACTTTGCTTGAAACCAAAATAATTCCAACACGAATTTGGTCATCCCAATTGTCAAGCATTTCAGAATAATGCTTCGAATCCTCCATTTCAACAAATTTTGCGGCTCCATCTCAAAATCAACCGCAACAATCTTTTGCTCCCCAAGACAATAAACGATTGAGTTCATTTGAGAAATGTCTTAAAGCTTTGGCTAAAGCAACCACTCAAAGCCACCAATCAAATAGTAATTTGCAAAATTTATTGACCTCATACATGTAGAATACGAATCAATCTATTGCTTAACTTGAATGCAAATGAGTCAATTAGCCATGTCTGTGAGTGAACGTCAACGAGGCACATTCCCGAGTCAGCCAGTTCCAAATCCCAGAAATCAAAATACGAATTCGATTCAAGCCCATTTTGTTCAAGATAGCAACGTAATCCAAATGAATGCTATCACGAATTTGTGTTCTGGTAACAAATTGATAATGAAGTTGTTAATCCAAAAGATTTACTGGAAACTCCTCTTGACACTTCAAAAACAACAAGCAAATCTAAACACGACATTGAGTCAAACGTCATATCAAACTCCAATCCAAATTCTTCATCTACTCAAGTAGACTCACCTACTGAGTATCTGTTCCATTTCCATATCATCTTCGACCCAAGGAACATTCTGACCAAATGGAAAGGATGTCTGAAATTTTTAAGCAAGTCAACATTAACATCCCACTTCTTGATATCGTTTAACAAATTCCAACTTACGCTAAGTTTCTCAAGGACTTGTGTACCCAATAATGACACACTCATGTACCCAAGAATGTTTTCTTAGTTGCCATACTTACCGAAGTCTTGTCCCAATCAATTCCTATTAAATACAAAGATCTTGGATGATCGACGATCTTGTGCACGATAGGGGACAAAACAATTAACAAGTGCTTACTAGACTTGGGTGCGAGTGTCAATTTGATTCCTTATTCAGTTTACAGCAACTTGTCTTGGGTGAACTAAAATCAATGAAAGTAATTCTTCAATTTGCTGATTGTTCGATAAGGAAACCTGTAAGAGAAATCGAGAACCTACTTACCAAAATCGGTCAATTAATATTCTTCGTCGATTTCATCGTTTTGGAGACTCAACCCGTGAATAATCCAATGAGTCAAATTCCATTGATTTTAGACCGATCTTCTTAGCCAATTCAAATGCTCTAATGGATTGTCGAAACAGTTCGATGAAAATTTCTTTAAGAAACATGACTTTTGATCTTAACATTTTCAATCTTGAAAATCAACCGAACGAACCACATGACCAAACGTGGGAAGTTAGCCTCATTCAAGAAAATTTTGATAATGAAAAGTTGACCTAAACCACAAATGCGAGACTGAATACGAACAACTACTTCAAGACAAGCCTAACGAAATTGAAAATGCGCTTCCGTTTAAACCCCTTACCGTTGAATCCAAACTTCAACCGAATTCCTTGATTAAGCGATCCTTAAAGTTTGACCTTAAACCCTTTCCCGATCAACTTAAGTACACATACTTAGGTGACAACGAAACATTTTCCGCCATATTTTCTTCAACTCTTTCTTTTGATCAAAAAGCTTCCCTTCTTTCAATTCTGTCGAAAAATAAAGAAGCAATTGATGGTCGATCATCGATATTGTGACGCCCCACCTCTATACCCATGCTAGCCAAGGACACTACGAGGTAATGCCGTCAACTAGCGCGAAGAATAAGGCTGTTGAGGAGCGACCATCTGTATAATTGCTTTGTGTGAGTACCGATATGTCAGATAAAAATATGACTTTTCATCTCAAGAGGAAATCCGACATACCAACACAAACTCAAAGCTACTACACAATGGCTATATATAATCATCGGAAACAAATATAGAAATATCATAACACAAATCAGTCATAGAAGTTCATATCTCAAAGGCAGAAACAAATATGAATATTACACATAAAAGTGTATATCAGAATAGTGGTCTAACAAGATCCACAACATCACAAAAGAATAGTTACAAGTGCTACACAAAAGAATAAGTATACATCATGGAGTCTATATCTCAAATGTATACAACAAAATAAACTACTAATATAAGTAGTTAGCCAAAAGTCAGATAATTCTCCCCGACAAGGAGTCAAACAGAAGCACCTGCAACATCTCGGTCTGACCCGAGTATTATTTAATAAGAAAATAATAAACGAATCGGTCTAACTATAAATATCAGATAAAATGATATAGAATAAGAGGTATGACAAAAACGTATGATAACCACAAAGCCATACTATGATAAGTATGTAATCGAAAATCAAGTAGAGATTAATCAATATCACAAGAATCTTCTCAAAGATCAAAAGAACGTCATACTCTTTAGTTTTATTCACCAAGTCACAAATATCGACATCATATCGATGCCAATCATAAAATCTGGTGGAACACAAATTCTAGAAATCATCAATAGAAATCCAAAAATCACAAAAAGAGGGAGGCCTATCATAAACGGGAGCATGAAAACTCACCAACACGTGTATCACAAACGGGACGCTATCCCATGGTCGCTAACCATAGAGCCGGTGCAACGACGTAGTACAATATCGGTACGCCCGAGGAACTTGAAACTCGAATAGATCGGAACATCGACGTAGTACAACGGTACGCCCGATGAACCTGATAAGCCGGAACAACAACGTAGTACAAAGATACGTTCGATGAACCGAACTCCATAAAAGAGTATGGGTCGCTAGCGCACAAAAATTGAGTCGAAACTCCAGGAAATAAATAGGTCGTTAGCCTATAATAGAAATGAGACGAAGCTCCATAAAACGAGGTACCATCCCCAACGTGGACAAAGAAACATAGCATATCGCTTGCCTAAATCACAAAAAAAAATGATCATCATTGATCATCAAGAAGTGTCAATTACACTAAGCTAGTAAATATATGAGTTTAGCTTCATGTCCCATAACCACTAGCTTAACTTAGATATTTACGAACAAATAGTAGATCTCCACTAGAAAATTGTCACAAGAGATTCAACCGAACCAGTCCAAGAATTAACCGACGAAGTCAACGCAAGCGTTTCATACCACTTGTTTTACTAAGTCGTTTAATTAGATTTCTCATACGAGTGAGATAAAGGTTTGTATATGCTAGTAGATTGAAAAAAGTTTTAAGAAATGAGCTTTGCAATAAAATAGTGTTGAAATCATTTAGATGAAAGAGTTTTGATATTTACTACTAGTAATGAAACCTTTATATTTTTAAAGTGACAAATCAAAGAAATGATTGTAGAAACAATCAATCACCAAAATTCCACATTCGAAGACGTGAATTAAATCCAAAGAAATCGATACCAAATCCATCAAAATGGATATTTCCAAAAGTTCCAACGAAGATATTATCAAAGCCAACAAGGTGATAACAACTAGTCAGAGGACGGAGAATCGATTAAAAAGTGGAAACTCAAACCCAAAAGGCAAATTGGGCAAAAAAAGCAAATTCAGTCGACTGGACCAGAGTGGTCAGTCGACTGACTCAGATCTGGAAACTTTCTGTTTCCAAGTCCAGTCGACTGACTCAGAGTGGTCAATCGACTGAATCATGCCTGGAAACCTTCGGTTTCCAGGTTCAGTCGACTGACTCAGAGTGGTCAGTCGACTGACCCGTCGACTGAACCAAACCCAGGAAATTTCCTGGGGAAAAGGGTCAGTCGACTGACCCTTTTCCCCAGGAAATTTCCTGGGTTTGGTTCAGTCGACTGACTCAGAGTGGTCATTCGACTGAACTGAAAAATTCAGTATTCTTAGCCTAGCCCTCAAGGGGCAAAATTCCTACAAATCGCAATCGGTCGAGCACGGACGCTAGGGGTTTACGCCTATCAGCAACCCGGCCCTATGGGCTCCTCAATGCATCACCAAAAACATGTTCAAACCTCAAAGATATGATTTTTAAAGATTTGACTCCAAAACACCAAAATTTGGAATATTCATAAAATCCAATTCAAATCAAAAGCAAATGATCATCAATAAGTGTTAGGAATTCATACCTAACAACAAAGATAGATATAGACGTAGATGTGAGATAAAATTCTCACATTTAAACCCAAAACAAATGAAGAAGAAGCTATAGAGCAATGGCAAGGACAATCACACTTCAATTCCAACCCAACAAGCTTGAATCTAAGCTTAAAAGAGAAACATTTCTTAAGTTAGGTTTAGGAATTTCTGAAATTGAAAAGAGAACGAGTTGGAGAAGATGAAGAGAAGGCTTACCAAAGCTTCTTCTATGAATTTGGAGCTATAAATTTAATTTGCAAAGAACCTAGGGCTTAGGATTTTAGTTTCCAATCTCTCCCTCCATTTTTGATGAAGCTTGAGTGTTAGGAAATGAAAGTGAAGTAATGAAGAGGAGAGAGGGTAGATTAATGATATAAGATGAGTTGGGTTAGTGGGCTGAACCCAAACCAAAGCCCTATGTGAAAATAGCAAAATTCACTCAACTCAAAACATATCGATGTTTATACTCAAAAAGGTCGCAAACGGCATTTTGGACTCAATGGAAGTGGTCTCAAGTTCTAATTCGGCTGTTTGCAAAAAGTATTTTTTCAGACTATAATCTAACTAATGATGAAGTATTTAAATAAAATATTTAAATATTCAATCGTAAAATATGCGGGTTGTTACAGACTCCCCTCCTTAAATAAATTGTGTCCTCGCAATATTTAAGAAGAAAATAAAACATAACAACCATAAAAGCATGTCAACAAAAAAGAAATTTGAAATAAGAAGTTCACTTCAAAGAGCACAAGAGAGTAAGTCTGGATGTGTTCGCTCGATGAATTCTCCGAATTCCCAAGAGCAATCCTTAGGATTTGAGAATCATTGAACTTTCACAAAAGGGAAATCTTCATTTCGAAGGCGTTTAACCTTCAAAGCAATGATGCGAATAGGGTGTTGCTCATAAGTCAAATTTGGTGAAACTTCAATTTCCTCAATAACATCGGGCTCAAGAATAAAATGGAATCCGTAGGGCATTTTCGTAGTTGAGAGACATGGAAAACGTCATGAATAGTAGAAAAATTGAGCCGATACAACGACGTAGTACAATAATGGTACGCCCGAGAAACTAGAAACTCGTATAATTTAGTACAATGGCGTAGCACAACAACGGTACGCCAGATGAAGCAAAGCTCAAATAATTCGGAACACTGACGCAGTATAACAGTACGCCTAATGAACCAAAGTTCAAAAAATTCGGAACACGGACGCAATACAACGGTACGCCTAATGAACCAAAGTTCAAATAATTCAAAACACCGACGCAGAACAAACGGTACGTCAAATGAACCGAAGCTCAAATAGTTCAGAATACCGATGCAGTACAAACGGTACATCAAATGAACCGAAGCTCAAATAATTCAAAACACCGATGCAGTACAAACGGTATGTCAAATGAACCGAAAATCCAGGACATCGATGTAGTACAATAAGGTACATCCGATGAACCGAACACCGTAAAAGAATATCGGACGCTAGTTCATAAAAGCATTGAGACGAAGCTCAATAAAACGAAGTACATCGAAACGCCGATGAACTTGGTAAAAGATCATTCCATTCAGATATCATCAAAGAAACAACCACTTGTTGCTTACGACTAAGGGCATTGGCAACACGATTTCCCCTTTCGGGAGTATAAAGAATATCACGATCATAAGATGCAAGGAACTCAAGCCAACATTAAGTTCCTTATGAGAAAATAAACATGTCAAAGATCTATGATCGGAGTGGAGAACGAATTTCTCCCCCAAAAATAAATGATGATGCCAAACTCTGAAAGCGACAACAATAGCCGCGAGCACTAGATCATGAGTGGCATACCTAGCCTCGATCGGCTTAAATTATTTAGAAACAAAAGTGATAGCACGTTCTATTTTGCAAGAGAACGACACCTAAACCAATACGACAGGCATCGGTATAAACAATAAAGTTTTGGTTCCCCTTCGGGGATCACAAGAATAGGAGTATCAGAAAAGAGTTGTTTTTAAATAATCTTCTTTCCCGAAAAGCTAAAACTTTGAAAATCACAATTATCTTTATGTAATAATCTTTCTAGAAAAATTTACATTTTTACAAGTGAATATATCGTGTCAAATTGTCTCATCAAAGCGTTTAGGAAATTCCTATCGATAACGTTGATCAAGCGCATCGACCAGAATTCTTAAAGCACTCAATGGGCAATACAATCACAAAATCATCTTCTATAGGATAAAAATATCTCTTAAAAACTTCACGTATATTCTCTGTTCGTTTTAAGAACAAAAATCAAATCACACTTATAAATAAATATTATGAAAAAGATTTTTAAAATTTTAAATTGTTGTTTTCATCAAAAATCAATAAATACAAGAATGGAGTCATCGAGATATTCGTAAAATACTCGATTCATAAAATGGATGAAATAAGCTGGACAAACTGGATGACATAATAATTAATTCATAAGAATCATAATGAGTGCGGAATGCGGTTAGTAGAACGCTATCATCCGCAACTCATAGCTAATGAAAACTGGTGGCAAAGTCGAACTGATAAGACCTTAGCACCACTCAATAGATTTGCTTAGGTGATAATCCTAAGACATACTCAAAAATACCGGAAAATTTTCAAACTATTTGAATGAGAGAAATAAAATTTTCCTCATCAAGTGGGCATAAAGAATAAAATGATGCCATCAAATTGGAATCAAAATCACAAAAAAGGAAAAGAAAAAAAGAAATCTACTTAACAGATTGAGAATGTCGAAGATGAATAGTCCACACGGGACATAGGATATGGCTTCATAATGATTAAACAAATCCTTTTTCAAAAAAATCAATTTCGAAGTCTAAGTAACGCATAACATGCAAATCGGATCGAAAAGAATAATCACATAAAATAATCTTCACATCTATTCAAAGAAAAATGAGCGTTGCGGATCCACTATCCGGATAGCAATTCTCACGAAGGCATCAAGCCCAAAATATTTAAAGAAAAGAAATCAACAAGTTCTTTTGATACAAAATAAGAAGATGAACCCATATCAACAAGAACTCGAATAGGATAATCATAAAACAAATGTCATCAAGGATTGAATGAGAAATACATTGATCACGAGAAGTGTTACTAGGCGCATTTTACTTTCCCTCTCTCTTGCTTGGAAGTTTGGGGCATGAAGATAAAAGATGACCCGAACTTTTGCAATAACGACAAAAGAGAGGTTTCAGACACCTACTAGCATAATGGTCCGTGGAACCATAGTTGTAGCATTGTCCCCGATTAGATGAAGGAGTCTTTGCTATCGGAGTTTCTTGCTTCCCTTTCTTATTGGGATTGGGGCCTTTGAATTTAATAGGCCTCTGCTATTGTTGAAGTTCTGTCTGGTACACACAACTTCAAAATCACTCCCATTATCCGTCTCTTCAAGTCGAAGAGCGATATCAATAAGCTGATCAAAAGAAACTTCCAGTTTCAGAAGTAATGGCTTCTTGAGGTTCTTATTCAACCCATAGACGAACCTTTGATTTTTCTTCAATGGGGTATTAATATACTCGACCCCATACTTAGAGAGAGATTCAAAAGACGTGACATACTCTGTCACGGAAGATTCACCTTGAACAAGGTTAATAAAATGCCGGGCCAAAGTTACCTTTTCAGCCTCCGGCACAAACTTTGATTCAAATCTTTCCCGGAATTGCTCCCAAGTAAGACCCGCTTCAATAATCTCCGAAGTCAAGAGTTCATATTAATCTAATGCTCTTTCTTGGAGCATGCTAGAAGCCACTTGGACTCGATATAAATCAACAAGATTCATGCGAGAAAAGATGCGATCGCATGATTTGAGCCAAGCTTGAATTTCTATAACGCTCTAGGATCCCCTGAATGGCCTTCCACCCAAATCGGTATAGTCTCTGCACAAGCGTGCAAAACCGGATCTAGGATGAGTAGGCTCTGGAATGGGTCCGGCAGCTTGAGCATTCTTTACAAGATCAAGAAGCTGTTGGGCAGACATAAATACTCCATCCTGGGGAGTAGCACTAGATTGACCGGCGCTGGGACGACCTGGTCTAACGTTTTCTCTTCTTTAAGAAAGGAAGAAGAGGAAAAAGGTTAATCTTAGAATGAATATCAAACAAATCTTGATTGATAATACAAGGCATCACAAAGAAAATAAGATAGAACGAGTCCAATGACTCGAGTAAACTCCTAAGGCACGACTCCTAAGATGGACTTAGGACGATGATCTTGTTAAATTATTCTACATTGTTCCAAAGTTTGGCTCTGATACCAAGCTGTGACGCCCCACCTCTATACCCATGCTAGCCAAGGACACTATGGGGCAATGGCATCAACTAGCATGGAGAATAAGGCTATTGAAGAGCGACCATCTATATAATTGCTTTGTGCGAGTACCGATATGCCAGATAAAAATATAACTTTTCATCTCAAGAGGAAATCTAACATACTGACACAAACTCAAAGCTACCACACAGTGGCTATATATAATCTTCGGAAACATATATAGAAATATCATAACACAAATCAGTTACAGAAGTTCATATCTCAAAGGCGGAAACATATATGAATATTACACATAAAAGTGAATATCAGAGTAGTGGTATAACAAGATCCACAACATCACAAAAGAATAGTTACAAGTGCTACACAAAAGAATAAGTATACATCATCGAGTCTATATCTCAAATGTGTACAACAAAATAAACAACTAATCTAAGTAGTTAGCCAAAAGTCAGATAATTCTCCCCGACAAGGAGTCAAACAGAAGCACCTACAACATCTCGGTGTGAACTGAGTATTATTTAATAAGAAAATAATAAACGGATCAGGCTAACTATAAATATCAGATAAAATGATATAGAATAAGAAGTATGACAAAAACGTATGATAACCATAAAGCCATACTGTGATAAGTATGTAATTGAAAATCAACCAGAGATTAATCAATATCACAAGAATCTTCTCAAAGATCAAAAGAATGTCAAACTCTTTAGTTTTATTCACCAAGTCACAAATATCGACATCATATCGATGCCAATCATAAAAGCTGGCGGAACACAAATTCTAGAAATCATCAATTGAAATCCAGAAATCACAAAAAGGGGGAGGCCTATCATAAACGGGAGCATGAAAACTCACCAACACGTGTATCACAAACGGGACGCTATCCCATGGTCGCTAACCATAGAGCCGGTGCAATGACGTAGTACAATATCGGTACGGCCGAGGAACATGAAACTCGAATAGATCGGAACATCGACGTAGTACAACAGTACGCCTGATGAACCTGATAAGCGGAACAACAACGTAGTACAAAGATACGTTCGATGAACCGAACTCCATAAAAGAGTATGGGTCGCTAGCGCACAAAAATTGAGTCGAAACTCCAGGAAATAAATAGGTCGTTAGCCTATAATAGAAATGAGACGAAGCTCCATAAAATGAGGTACCGTCCCCAACGTGGACGAAGAAACATAGCATATCGCTTGTCTAAATCACAAAAAAATGATCATCATCGATCATCAAGAAGTGTCAATTACATTAAGCTAGTAAATATATGAGTTTAGCTTTATGTCCCATAACCACTAGCTTAAATTAGATATTTACGAACAAATTGTAGATCTCCACTAGAAAATTGTCATAAGAGATTCAACCGAACAAGTCCAAGAATTAACCGACGAAGTGAATGCAAGCGTTTCATACCACTTGTTTTACTAAGTCGTTTAATTAGATTTATCATACAAGTGAGATAAAGGTATATGCTAGTAGATTGGAAAAAGGTTTAAGAAATGAGATTTGTAATAAAATAATGTTGAAATCATTTAGATGAAAGAGTTTTGATATTTACTACTAGTAATGAAACCTTTATATTTTTAAAGTGACAAATCAAAGAAATGATTGTAGAAACAATCAATCATCAAAAATCCACATTCGAAGACGTGAATTAAATCCAAAAAAAAAATCGATACCAAATCCTTCAAAATGGATATTTCCAAAAGTTCCAACGAAGATGTTATCAAAGCCAACAAGGTGATAACAACTAGTCAGAGGATGAAGAATCGATTAAAAAGTGGAAACTCAAACCCAAAAGGCAAATTGGGCAAAAACAGCAAATTCAGCCGACTGGACCAGAGTGGTCAGTCGACTGACTCAGATCTGGAAACTTTCTGTTTCCAGGTCCAGTCGACTGACTCAGAGTGGTCAGTCGACTGAATCATGCCTGGAAACCTTCGGTTTTCAGGTTCAGTCGACTGACTCAGAGTGGTCAGTCGACCGACCCTTTTCCCCAGGAAATTTCCTGGGTTTGGTTCAGTCGACTGACTCACAGTGATCAGTCGACTGAACTAAAAAATTCAGTATTCTTAGCCTAGCCCCCAAGGGGATAAATCCCTACAAATCGCAATCCGTCGAGCACGGACGCTAGGGTTTTACGCCTACCGGCAACCCGGCCCTATGAGCTCCTCGATGCATCATCGAAAACATGTTCAAACCTCAAAGATAGGAATTTTAAAGATTTGACTCCAAAACACCAAAAAATGGAATATTCATAAAAACCAATTCAAATCAAAAGCAAATGATCATCAATAAGTGTTAGGAATTTATACCTAACAACAAAGATAGATATAGACATAGATGTGAGATAAAAATCTCACCTTTAAAGCCAAAACAAATGAAGAAGAAGCTATAGAGCAATGGCAAGGACAATCACACTTCAATTCCAACCCAATAAGCTTGAATCCAAGCTTAAAAGGGAAACATTTCCTAAGTTAAGTTTAGGAATTTCTGAAATTGAAAAGAGAACAAGTTGGAGAAGATGAAGAGAAGACTTACCAAAGCTTCTTCTATGAATTTGGAGCTATAACTTGAATTAGAAAAGAACCTAGGGCTTAGGATTTTAGTTTCCAATCTCTCCCTCCATTTTTGATGAAGCTTGAGTGTTAGGAAATGAAAGTGAAGTAATGAAGTGGAGAGGGGGTGGAGTAATGATATAAGATGGGTTGGGTTAGTGGGCTGAACCCAAATCCAAAGCCCTAAGTGAAAAATAGCAAAATTCACTCAACTCAAAACATATCGATGTTTATACTCAAAAAGGTTGCAAATGGCATTTTAGACTCAATGGAAGTGGTCTCGAGTTCTAATTCGCCCGTTTGCAAAAAGTATCTTTTCGGGCTATAATTCGACTAACGATGAAGTATTTAAATAAAATATTTAAATATTCAATTGTAAAATATGCGGGTTGTTACAGATATAAAGGAAATTAGTCCCACTCTTGTTCAACATCGTTTCCATTTAGTTGATGATGCCAAGCCTGTTTGTGACGCGCAACGAAGGCTTAACCCAAAAATGAAGGATATGGTTCGTGATGAAATTCTTAAACTTCTTGATAACGGAATCATATACCCCATTTATGATAGTTCGTATGTTAGCCCAATTTATGTCGTACCTAAAGAGTCTGGACTTATCGTTATCAAGAACGAATCAAACGAACTCATTCCAACTCATACTCAAACGGGTCGGCGTGTTTGCATTGATTATCAAAAACTAAATGCTGCAACACGTAAGGACCACTTCCCTCTTCCTTTCATCGATGAAATGCTTGAACGATCAGCCGGTCATGTATTCAATTGCTTTCTTGATGGTTATTCCGCTTATAACAAAATCCCAATTGCTCCCAAAGATTAAGTGAAAACGATTTCATATGTCCCATTGACACTTTTGCATATCGAATTTGGCCTTTCCAATGCTCATGCTAAGTTTCAAAGATGCGTGGTCGGCATTTTTCCGATATGATCGAATGCTTTCTTGAAGTGTTTGTGGATGATTTTTTTCATGTATGGAAACTCTTTTTCCGAGTGCATACATCGTCTTGAGTTGGTTCTTAAAAAATGCAAAGACAAACACTTAACGTTAAATTGGAAAAAATGCCATTTTATGGTCAAACACGACATTGTCCCTGGACACGTCATTTCAAAAAAAGGCATTGAGGTAGATAAAGAAAAGGTTGACATATTTGCAAATCTACCCATTCCCAAATCTATCAACGATATTTTTTCATTTCTTGGATACGCTGGTTTTTATCGACGCTTTGTGAAAGACTTTAGTAAAATTGCTTGACCTCTTATGACTCTTCTTGGAAAAGACATTCCATTCGACTTTAATTCTGACCACGTCTCTGCTTTCGAACGTCTCAGATACAAACTCATTTCCCTTCCATCATTTGCTCACCCAATTGGGATCTTCTCTACCAAAAAATGTGTGACGCTTGCAGTGGTGCTATCTTAGGACAACACATCAACAAAATTCTTCATGTCATCTACTATGTTAGTAAGACTTTAAACGATGTTGTAACAACCCGGAATTTTCTAGCAATATCAATTTAATAATCTACATTAAATATTAAATTGATTTGATATATCTTTATTTATTAGATTTGAATTAATACTTTTCTTTTAACAAATATCTAATTGGTAAATTTTATCTGTTAAAAATTAATTGAATTTTTTTCTATTTATAATGTATATATTTGTATACATTACAAATAGATGAGATTTTATTTTAAAGTTCAACTAATAAATTATGTTTCAAACTCTAATATACATTTTAGTGAATTGGAAATTATGTTTTATTTAATATAAACTTTTCTAAGCTAATTAAATAAATAAATATGTGATTTTAAAAACATAAGATAAATACTTAAATAGTTTGAAACTTATTTTAACTTAAGTTTAGATTTAAATTTATTAACAAAATGATTTGTTTTCTTTTCTTTTTAGTATAGCTTGATTAAATATGGATTTAAAAATATATATGAGTTTTAAATATAATTTTGTCAATCAATACTTTAACATACATTAATAAAATATGTAGTTTATAATAAAAAGATAATTTATTTTATCTACCATGTCACATAATAAATGCGTTTCTTATAAAATAAATAAAATAAAAATATACATATAAAATACAAGACTACAAGATAAATTGGAAAGAAATATAAGTAGTATATTAGTTAAATTATAATAACATAACAACTATCAAGTCATTTAGTTTTTAAACAACAAACATAGAAATAAAATAAAATATACATAAAGCTATAAATTAGAAGTTAAAATACTGTATGTAATAAGTTAAATAAGAAGTAAACATACAGAATAAATTCATAGATTATAAAGCTAAGTATAGAACATTTCAATTTTAATAACAAGACAACAATGAAAACTAGAAACATATAATTTTTAAGTTTGTAAACCAACATAAGCAAACTGCAACATATATGTATATGTTTAAAGCATCAAGACAAATATCTATTGTACAAACAAAAAACTAGGAACAAATTATACATGTGCAGGCCAAACTAAGTAAAACAAAAGAAAGACAGTAACAAAAAAAAAAGTATATATGTGTGAAGCTTGCTAGAGAAGATAGTATTATATATTCTTAAGCAAACAAACAATCAAAAGTAATTAATGAAAAATCTTTTTAGCACACCATTATATTTCATATCAGCATCCAACCTAAAATATCTTGTTTCAAAAATCTGTACAAACTAGATATGTATGCCATATTGTACAAATATTGTCTTAGTTGTTGGAACATAATAATATACCCTGTCTTCTTTTCTTTTCTATAAATCAGCTTCACCTTGTTTAGTTCGAGCTGAGCTAAAACTAAAATAAACTTCATTAAAAACCTAAACAAAAATTCAACAACAACTTAGCAAACTAGGGGATCAATCAGAGGAGGGTTTCAGTTGTATTCAAGCCTGTTGCTTAATCAGGGAGCAACTGTTCTTCTCTGAAAATTTGTGAGTAACTTCTTTTTCTAAAATACCTAAGTATATTCAGTTATGGTTGTATGTTAGTTTATCTGAGATGAATTTTAAGTATGTGTATATATATTTGAGAATGCATGTGTATATATGGATGGATAGATGATTGATGTGGTTAAACTTGTTCTGCCTATTTTAGTTTCAGGCTTGGCTTCTAAACAAAAGAATCTAATTCCTTTTGATCTGATGGTTGTTAGTTGATAGAATTTAAACAAGACTCGTTTGTTTAACTTTAAGATTTAAGTTTAAAATTTATTTAACTAAAAATACAAGAGAAATTTATCTGGAAACCAAAATATAACTGGAAGTGTTTGTATATGTTTGCTCTCTGTTACTCTGTAAACAAAACTTTACTTTCAAAAATCATTTGCTTCTTCTCTGATTGATGAATGAACTTGAGATTTGAATAAAAGATGTTTATAACATTATGATCTAAGTTTAAAAATTTAGTTAAGATAAAAACATCTTAAAACTTTTTCTTTAGAACCCAAATCTCTGAGCAAACTCAAGATTGACAAAATTTCAACTTTCACTGATCATTGATTCAGGTATACAAAGTGAATTAGTGAACAATAACATGATTTTTAAGGGTTAAATCATAATTTTTAGTGGTGTGTTTTGAGAGCAGCTTGGGTTTTTCTGTTTGGAGCTTTTTGAGTCGCCGTGGGCGATCAAGTCAATCTGGTGGTTTGAGATTCGGTCTGGGGGTGGAGGTGGCTACCATGGATCGAGGAAAAATAGTGGGTGGCGGCGAATTGGATCATGGAGGAGTCGGCATGGGTTTAAAGTTTTTAGACCTAATTTTTACTGTGTTATGAGTTTTGATCGCCGCTGGTTGTTCAAAGGTTCGAGTGGCACGTGGTTTGCAGGGGAGGTAAAGGGAAGATGGTCGGTGGGGTAGCCGGAGTTTGGTGGCCTCTGGTGGTCGGAGCTGTGCGCACGTGGCGGTGACAGGTTTGGAGGGGAAGTGAGGGCGTGTTTCTAGGTTTGTTTTCTCAAATTTGTTTGCGCGCATGAGGGGAGACTCGAAGCAGCTGGTCGACTTTCACGGGGAAACTCGCATGTTTACTCGAAGTAAACACAGGGGTACTCGGGGTGTTGTTGTACAGGTTTAAACCTGTAACAGTTTTTAACTGTTTTGTGAATTTTGTTTTAAATTTAACTCAAAGCCAAGTCTAATTTTAAACCAAGTTTAAAACATGAATTTAAGTTAGTTTTGAAATGTGGTTGGAAATAATAAAGTTTTCAAAATTTAAATTATTTTAATAACTTAAAAGTGCTTAATGCTTAAGTGTATTCAAAGAGTTGAATTTCAAAAATAAAATCTAAATTGTTAAGAAAAGTTTTAGACAAGTTAACTCCAAAATTGGAATCCAGAGTTTAGATTTGAAATTCTAAATTTGGACTAAAATAAAGTTTTATAATTTAAATTTATTCAAATAAGTTTTAATTGTAATTAAACATGTGAGTTTGCAAAGGATTTTGAAAAATAAATTAGTTTTAAAACTTTATTAAGGATAAATTGGTTTTTAGTTAGAAAGTAAATTGAAATAAATGTTTTAAACATATTGGAATTTTACTTTAATTTATGAAGTTTTAGAATTTTATATACATTAACCTTTAAGTTAATTAGGTAAGAATAATTAATGATGGATATTAATTAATTTAGTAATTATAAGTTTAAAAGTAGTAATTAAAGTTAATTAATAAATGAATTAACTAATATGTGATTAAGAACCATAGATTAGGTTTTAATTTAATGGTTAATTAAACTTATAATTAACAATGATAAATAGAAGGAAATAATTAAATAAGTATTAATGAAGATCATTAACTAGATTATTTTATAATTAATTAGTGTGATTGATGTTGTAATAAATTAATTGGATTAATTAATTCAATAATAATCATTGTAATAGTTTAAATGCAATTATTTATTTGGAAAGTAATTAAGAAATTAATTACTTATTAATGGTGTAAATTGATTTGAGTCAATTAATTTAGTTTAATTAACTGATATTTTGGAAGTAAATTACTTAGAAAAGTAATTGAAGGATAATTACGGGATGTAATTAATTGATGTTGTTAATGGAAGTAATTGGAATATAATTACTTGAAATTAATCAGGGGATTAATTAAGAGGGATATTGAGAAGTAATTAATTATGAATGATTAATTACTGTATGTTATTAATCAAGAGGATTAATATTTGTGATTTGAAGATTTGTATTCTTAATATAAATTAACAAATGAAAATGTAATTAGAAATCATTAATTAAAATAATTAATGATGGGATTAGAAATTGATTTAATTGAGAATAATAAATCAACAAGGTAATTAAATGGTAATAAATCAATATAAATGTAATTAATAAATGGATTTATTCAAGATTAATTTCTATAAATTAATTAAGGAAATTACTGGAATGCAGCAAAGGATATTTAAATCAAAGATGAATAATTTGAATATATAAGTAATTGATAATAAGATTTAAATTAACTTAATTAATATTAATTAATTTAAGAAATCATTTGATGATTTGGTATGTGTAATTACTTAGTGTAATTAATGGAGCATAATTACTTAGGAAAGTAATTAGATGATAATTACCTGATGAAATTCATACAAGACGATTTGTAAGTGAAGTAATTTGGGTAATTTCTTTTGTAATTAATCAAGGGATTAATTTATAGGAATAATTAATCATGGAATGATTAATAAGTAATTAAGGGTAATTAATTACTGGTTTGTTATTAATCAAGGGGTGATTAATAATTGTGTTTAAGTACAGATTAATCACTTAATTAATTTAAATAAAGTAATTTAATATAAATTGAAGATCATTAATTAATATAATTAATGATGTAATTAAGAATTGTGAATTAAGGAATAATTAATTAAGGAAGTAATTAAATGTTAACCTACTATGAATGATTTAGAATAATTCATTTGAGAAATAAATCAAAGACTAAATTATTCTTGTAATTAGAGAATGATTAATTAATTTGATTTATAATTAATTAATGATTGTGAGAGCAGGATTTATGGGATGAGTAATTAATTTAATTTATTTTAAATTAATTAAAGATGGAAGTAGTTAATTTAATTCATTTTAAATTAATTATAGATTGTGATTCATAAATCATTGCTTATGGATGATATTGATATTTCATTGTTTGATTGTGATCTCAGAAATGAGATGAGTAATATCAATGTGATATGGATGTATGGTTTAAGTATGATAATATTTAATTATCTGTTTTGATGATGATATTAGTTAACTGTTTATGATAATGTGATTATCTATTATGAGATGTGAATTATCTATCTGTGCATATTTTTGAATTCACTGTTAAGACTAAATAGACAAATTGGCCTTAAAAGACACGTTTTGGATTTCGATGAGACCGAGATCGGTTTTCCTTATTTGGAATATCCGAAAACCACATCGATTCCAAATTAACGATAGGTCGTGAATCTGAAGTGGAGATGAAGATTCAGAATGCAAGGGTTATCTTCGTTAACTCTGAGGGTGATTCCAAAATGAGTGTAACGAGATGATGCCTTCGGTTTCGTTCGAACCCGGAACGAACTTGTATGGATTGAATGCTTTCAAAACATCGTCAGGCGGAAAGTGAGCATTCTAAGAAATATGTTCTATAAAGGTAATCGTAACCTCAAGCCTCATCAACCGGGAATGGCTAAAATAGGGGAGGTGCAGCAAGGTTAGGTGGGTCATGCCCAAGCAGAACAAGGATATTCCCCTGTCTAGATGACCCTTTTTATTCGGCTGTGTGGGCGGTTGTTCTGCAGCTAACTGCAGGGTTTATCTTGTTCGGGACTATTCAGTAAGGAATAGTTCCGGCCTTGTGTTGCAGGGGGTCGGGAGTGATCCTCGGTACGTTGATCTAGGCCACGTACTGTGACGGGCGGTACCGCAGTAGCCCTGCCATTGTATGGAATCCACAATCCAATAAGTGCCTACGGTTTTGATTGTATTACCCACTTTTGTGGCTAGTAGTTGGAATTTAATAGATGTAACAATTTCGGCTATTTTCTATTTACTTGAAAACCCTAGACCTATTATAATATCACTGGGTTTCCTATCAAATGTTTTGGTTAGCGTAAGGTAAAAACTTTTCCATGTTTATGTGTGGGAAGTCTTACGTGATACCTTTTGTTTTCAAAGGATTTTTCAAAATTAAGCAACTTTAACCTGTTACTCATACCAGACGCATGTCTGATCCGAAGTTTATTTTTGTGTTTCATAAACTCTCGGGTACCCAAATTTTTACGGGTAGCTAAGGGATTCAGGTTTAGCTTTGACGAATTGTGGAGGAGCAATGAAGCAGGAGGCTTCAACGTTATATATATATATATATATATATATATATATATATATATATATATATAGTTCCGCTGTGTGGTATCTCTGTGATGTATGGTGTATTGAGTTGTATTAACTAGACAAGTGTTTATAACTGTCTAGTATTTGATGTACTATATGTATCACTCTGATTGATGTTATATATTATGTAAATACTTATGTGATTAATATATTTTATTCGTTCCGCTGTGAGATTCTGATGTTGTTCTTTCTTCTCTATCTTTTCTATTTTCTCACCTTTTTCTTTCTTAAAAACGATACTTCTTCCTGGGCGTAGGAAGCGGGGTTGTTACAGTGGTATCAGAGCGCTAGGTTGAGTGAATACCTAGGCTCTTGAGTGATTTCTTTCCTAAGAGAGCGTATTTGTAATTTTGATATATATATATATATATATTCATCTATTTTTTGGATTACCTGTTCGAGTTTTCCAATATAAGTATAAGGGTAGATTGAGTAGTGGTGTGTGTAACACGACTACCTGTGGTTAGAAGTATATTTGACGAGACTGTAGACCTAATACCGTCTCGAGTAAATTTGTGGTGTAAGGATTTCACCTAATCTCTGGAGGGAAAACTGTTAAGATTTGGAGTCCATTTTTGTTGTACAAGTTTGGATGAGTAGAATTTGGATTTTTGGAATCTCAAGAAGAAGTAGTTGTGTGTTGAGATGCAGTAGCAATGGATTGTTTCCGAAGAAGTTCTCAAAGATCTTTGGATAAGGAAGTGTGTCTGCATTAGTTTTGAGGCCGAGTTCAGCTGAATGTTGTGTTTGGCTTTGAGGCCTGAGTTTTCCGAGGAATTTTGGATTAAGAAATTTTTGAACATCAGTAGCAGTGTTGCAGCCCAGATTGTTCTGCCGGCATGCGAGGAGGTCATCTGTCAGCAGTTCTTTAGAGGTGAAGTTAAGAGGCAGTTTTGGTGAATCCATTTCTTCAATGGATTGGATGGATAAGTTTAAGCTATGCAGATTTGTAAGGAGAGTACAGTTTTCTTTGGATATTAGCTTGGGTTGATCGCAAAAGTGACTTGCGATAGTTGAGTACTCTCTGGGACGGCAGAAATTTTTCTGGATATCTTGAAGAAGTCAGTGGTTTGCCTTAGCATCTGAGGAGTTAAGTTTGGTATCGACTGGATTTCAGAAGTAGTGCCGATGGTTTAGCCTAGTAATAGAATGGTTTCTAGAAAGAGGAATTGATAAAGCAGCTCAGAGTTTGGAGGAACTTCTAAGTTTTATTTTGGATCTATTGAATCATATTTTTTGTAATATGTTGTCCAGTTTGTGCTTATGTGTATCATCAGCATTTTCATCTATCTAGATCAGAGTTGTGCAGCGGAAGCAGTTGAGAGTGCATTTGTTTTTCTTTTCTGGAAAAGAGAAGTTGTTTTCTACTGATGATAAAGGTTGTGTTTTTGGTTTTGGTTGGTTTTGAGAAGATCATTCTACTGGATTGTTTTTGGATTCAGATTATTTTAGGAGTTATCAGCTAAGGTGGAGCTGATCGGTAGGTTGAAGGCAGCTTTAGATCATCTAAGGAAGTTGGTAAATAAAAGACGAGGAATTTGGATTTAGGAGTCGGAGATTTGATTTTGTATGAATTTTCTCTGATTCGAAGGAGTTCTGTAGATTAGTAGTATAGACTGTTTGGATTCTATAGATCGAGTATTCCGGTATTATACTGGGAAACTCTAGGGAGCTCTATCCAGAATTTTTGTATGGATAGTTAGCCTTGTTGATTTAGTTGATTGGTTGTGATGATTGTTAGCATATGATTGATATATGCTTATGGTTTAAAATTAATTTAAAATCTTAAATACATTATTAAATTACCTTTGCTTTTAAATTTCGGGGACGAAATTCTTTTAAGGGGGAGGAATGTGACAACCCGGAATTTTCTAGCAATATCAATTTAATAATCTACATTAAATATTAAATTGATTGGATATATCTTTATTTATTAGATTTGAATTAATACTTTTCTTTTAATAAATATCTGATTGGTAAATTTTATCTGTTAAAAATTAATTGAATTGTTTTCTATTTATAATGTATATATTTGTATACATTGCAAATAGATGAGATTTTGTTTTAAAGTTCAACTAATAAATTATGTTTCAGACTCTAATATACATTTTAGTGAATTGGAAATTATGTTTTATTTAATATAAACTTTTCTAAGCTAATTAAATAAAAAAATATGTGATTTTAAATACATAAGATAAATACTTAAATAGTTTGAAACTTATTTTAACTTAACTTTAGATTTAAATTTATTAACAAAATGATTTGTTTTCTTTTCTTTTTAGTATAGCTTGATTACATATGGATTTAAAAATATATATGAGTTTGAAATATAATTTTATCAATCAATACTTTAACATACATTGATAAAATATGTAGTTTATAATAAAAAGATAATTTATTTTATCTACCATGTCAAGTGATAAATGTGTTTCTTATAAAATAAATAAAATAAAAATATACATATAAAATACAAGACTACAAGATAAATTGGAAAGAAATATAAGTAGTACATTAGTCAAATTATAATAACATAACAATTATCAAGTCATTTAGTTTTCAAACAACAAACATAGAAATAAAATAAAATATACATAAAGCTATAAATTAGAAGTTAAAATACTGTATGTAATAAGTTAAATAAGAGTAAACATATAGAATAAATTCATTGATTATAAAGCTAAACATAGAACATTTCAATTTTAATAACAAGACAACAATGAAAACTAGAAACATATAATTTTTAAGTTTGTAAACCAACATAAGCAAACTGCAGCATATATGTATATGTTTAAAGCATCAAGACAAATATCTGTTGTACAAACAAAAATCTAGGAACAAATTATATGTGTGCAGGCCAAACTAAGTAAAACAAAAGAAAGACAGTAACAAAAAAATATATGTATATATGTGTGAAGCTTGCTAGAGAAGACAGTATTATATATTCTTAAGCAAACAAACAAACAAAAGTAATTAATGAAAAATCTTTTTAGCACACCATTATATTTCATATCAGCATCCAACCTAAAATATCTTATTTCAAAAATCTGTACAAACTAGATATGTATGCCATATTGTACAAATATTGTCTTAGTTGTTGAAACATAATAATATACCCTGTCTTCTTTTCTTTTCTATAAATCAGCTTCACCTTGTTTAGTTCGAGCTGAGCTAAAACTAAAATAAACTTCATTAAAAACCTAAATAAAAATTCAACAACAACTTAGCAAACTAGGGGATCAATCAGAGGAGGGTTTTAGTTGTATTCAAGCCTGTTGCTTAATCAGGGAGCAACTGTTCTTCTCTGAAAACTTGTGAGTAACTTCTTTTTCTAAAATACCTAAGTATATTCAGTTATGGTTGTATGTTAGTTTATCTGAGATGAAGTTTTAAGTATGTGTATATATATTTGAGAATGCATGTGTATATATGGATGGATAGATGATTGATGTGGTTAAACTTGTTCTGCCTGTTTTAGTTTCAGGCTTGGCTTCTAAACAAAAGAATCTAATTCCTTTTGATCTGATGGTTGTTAGTTGATAGAATTTAAACAAGACTCGTTTGTCTAACTTTAAGATTTAAGTTTAAAATTTATTTAACTAAAAGTACAAGAGAAATTTATCTGGAAACCAAAATATAACTGGAAGTGTTTGTATATGTTTGCTCTCTGTTACTCTGTAAACAAAACTTTACTTTCAAAAATCATTTGCTTCTTCTCTGATTGATGAATGAACTTAAGATTTGAATAAAAGATGTTTGTAACATTATGATCTAAGTTTAAAAATTTAGTTAAGATAAAAACATCTTGAAACTTTTTCTCTGGAACCCAAATCTCTGAGCAAACTCAAGATTGACAAAATTTCAACTTTCACTGATCATTGATTCAGGTATACAAAGTGAATTAGTGAACAATAACATGATTTTTAAGGGCTAAATCATAATTTTTAGTGGTGTGTTTTGAGAGCAGCTTGGGTTTTTCTGTTTGGAGCTTTTTGAGTCGCCGTGGGCGATCAAATCGATCTGGTGGTTTGAGATTCGGTCTGGGGATGGAGGTGGCTACCATGGATCGACGAAAAATAGTAGGTGGCGGCGAATTGGATCGTGGAGGAGTCGGCACAGATTTAAAGATTTTAGACCTAATTTTTACTGTGTTATGAGTTTTGATCGCCGCGGGTTGTTCAAAGGTTCGAGTGGCACGTGGTTTGGAGGGGAGGTAAAGGGAAGATGGTCGGTGGGGTAGCCGGAGTTTGGTGGCCTCTGGTGGTCGGAGCTGTGCGCACGTGGCGGTGACAGGTTTGGAGGGGAAGTGAGGGCGTGTTTCTAGGTTTGTTTTCTCAAATTTGTTTGTGCGCATGAGGGGAGACTCGAAGCAGCTGGTCGACTTTCACGGGGAAACTCGCATGTTTACTCGAAGTAAACACAGGGGTACTCGGGGCGTTGTTGTACAGGTTTAAACCTGTAACAATTTTTAACTGTTTTGTGAATTTTGTTTTAAATTTAACTCAAAGCCAAGTCTAATTTTAAACCAAGTTTAAAACATGAATTTAAGTTAGTTTTGAAATGTGGTTGGAAATAATAAAGTTTTCAAAATTTAAATTATTTTAATAACTTAAAAGTGCTTAATGCTTAAGTGTATTCAAAGAGTTGAATTTCAAAAATAAAATCTAAATTGTTAAGAAAAGTTTTAGACAAGTTAACTCCAAAATTGGAATCCAGAGTTTAGATTTGAAATTCTAAATTTGGACTAAAATAAAGTTTTATAATTTAAATTTATTCAAATAAGTTTTAATTGTAATTAAACATGTGAGTTTGCAAAGGATTTTGAAAAATAAATTAGTTTTAAAACTTTATTAAGGATAAATTGGTTTTTAGTTAGAAAGTAAATTGAAATAAATGTTTTAAACATATTGGAATTTTACTTTAATTTATGAAGTTTTAGAATTTTATATACATTAACCTTTAAGTTAATTAGGTAAGAATAATTAATGATGGATATTAATTAATTTAGTAATTATAAGTTTAAAAGTAGTAATTAAAGTTAATTAATAAATGAATTAACTAATATGTGATTAAGAACCATAGATTAGGTTTTAATTTAATGGTTAATTAAACTTATAATTAACAATGATAAATAAAAGGAAATAATTAAATAAGTATTAATGAAGATCATTAACTAGATTATTTTATAATTAATTAATGTGATTGATTTTGTAATAAATTAATTGGATTAATTAATTCAATAATAATCATTGTAATAGTTTAAATGCAATTATTTATTTGGAAAGTAATTAAGAAATTAATTACTTATTAATGGTGTAAATTGATTTGAGTCAATTAATTTAGTTTAATTAACTGATATTTTGGAAGTAAATTACTTAGAAAAGTAATTGAAGGATAATTACGGGATGTAATTAATTGATGTTGTTAATGGAAGTAATTGGAATATAATTACTTGAAATTAATCAGGGGATTAATTAAGAGGGATATTGAGAAGTAATTAATTATGAATGATTAATTACTGTATGTTATTAATCAAGAGGATTAATATTTGTGATTTGAAGATTTGTATTCTTAATATAAATTAACAAATGAAAATGTAATTAGAAATCATTAACTAAAATAATTAATGATGGGATTAGAAATTGGTTTAATTGGAAATAATAAATCAATAAGGTAATTATATGGTAATAAATCAATATAAATGTAATTAATAAATGGATTTATTCAAGATTAATTTCTGTAAATTAATTAAGGAAATTACTGGAATGCAGCAAAGGATATTTAAATCAAAGATGAATAATTTGAATATATAAGTAATTGATAATAAGATTTAAATTAAGTTAATTAATATTAATTAATTTAAGAAATCATTTGATGATTTGGTATGTGTAATTACTTAGAGTAATTAATGGAGCATAATTACTTAGGAAAGTAATTAGATGATAATTACCTGATGAAATTCATAAAAAATGATTTGTAAGTGAAGTAATTTGGGTAATTTCTTTTGTAATTAATCAAGGGATTAATTTATGGGAATAATTAATCATGGAATGATTAATAAGTAATTAAGGGTAGTTAATTACTGGTTTGTTATTAATCAAGGGGTGATTAATAATTGTGTTTAAGTACAGATTAATCACTTAATTAATTTAAATAAAGTAATTTAATATAAATTGAAGATCATTAATTAATATAATTAATGATGTAATTAAGAATTGTGAATTAAGGAATAATTAATTAAGGAAGTAATTAAATGTTAACCTACTATGAATGATTTAGAATAATTCATTTGAGAAATAAATCAAAGACTAAATTATTCTTGTAATTAGAGAATGATTAATTAATTTGATTTATAATTAATTAATGATTGTGAGAGCAGGATTTATGGGATGAGTAATTAATTTAATTTATTTTAAATTAATTAAAGATGGTAGTAGTTAATTTAATTCATTTTAAATTAATTATAGATTGTGATTCATAAATCATTGCTTATGGATGATATTGATATTTCATTGTTTGATTGTGATCTCAGAAATGAGATGAGTAATATCAATGTGATGTGGATGTATGGTTTAAGTATGATAATATTTAATTATCTGTTTGGATGATGATATTAGTTAACTGTTTATGATAATGTGATTATCTATTATGAGATGTGAATTATCTATCTGTGCATATTTTTGAATTCACTGTTAAGACTAAATAGACAACTTGGCCTTAAAAGACACGTTTTGGATTTCGATGAGACCGGGATCGGTTTTCCTTATTTGGAATATCCGAAAACCACATCGATTCCAAATTAACGATAGGTCGTGAATCTGAAGTGGAGATGATGATTCAGAATGCAAGGGTTATCGTCGTTAACTCTTAGGGTGATTCCAAAATGAGTGTAACGAGATGATGCCTTCGGTTTCGTTCGAACCCGGAATGAACTTGTATGGATTGAATGCTTTCAACACATCGTCAGGCGGACAGTGAGCATTCTAAGAAATATGTTCTATAAAGGTAATCGTAACCTCAAGCCTCATCAACCGGGAATGGCTAAAACAGGGGAGGTGCAGCAAGGTTAGGTGGGTCATGCCCAAGCAGGACAAGGATATTCCCTTGTCTAGATGTCCCTTTTTATTCGGCTGTGTGGGCGGTTGGTCTGCAGCCAACTGCGGGGTTTATCTTGTTCGGGACTGTTCAGTAAGGAATAGTTCCAGCCTTGTGTTGTAGGGGGTCGGGGGTGATCCTTGGTACGTTGATCTAGGCCACATACTGTGACGGGCGGTACCCCAGTAGCCCTGCCATTGTATGGAATCCACAATCCAATAAGTGCCTACGGTTTTGATTGTATTACCCACTTTTGTGGCTAGTAGCTGGAATTTAATAGATGTAACAATTTCGGCTATTTTCTATTTACTTGAAAACCCTAGACCTATTATAATATCACTGGATTTCCTATCAAATGTTTTGGTTAGCGTAAGGTAAAAACTTTTCCATGTTTATGTGTGGGAAGTCTTACGTGATACCTTTTGTTTTCAAAGGATTTTTCAAAATTAAGCAACTTTAACCTGTTACTCATACCAGACATGTCTGACCCGAAGTTTATTTTTGTTTTTCATAAACTCTCGGGTACCCAAATTTTTTCGGGTAGCCAAGGGATTTAGGTTTAGCTTTGACGAATTCTGGAGGAGCAATGGAGCAGGAGGCTTCAGCGTTATAGATATATATATAGTTCTGCTGTGTGGTATCTCTGTGATGTATGGTGTATTGAGTTGTATTAACTAGACAGGTGTTTATAACTGTCTAGTATGTGATGTACTATATGTATCACTCTGATTGATGTTATTTATTATGTAAATACTTATGTGATTAATATATTTTATTCGTTCTGCTGTGAGATTCTGATGTTGTTGTTCTTTCTTCTCTATCTTTTCTATTTTCTCACCCTTTTCTTTCTTAAAAACGATACTTCTTCCTGGACGTAGGAAGCGGGGTCGTTACAGATGCTCAACTCAATTACATGACCATTGAAAAAGAACTTCTGGCAGTAGTCTTTGTGCTCGAGAAGTTTCGACCTTATTTGATTGGCTCACACCTTACTGTTTACACTGACCACTCCGCTCTTAGGTACATTTTCATTCAAAAGGATGCCGAGTCTCGTTTGATCTGTTGGATCCCGTTACTCCAATAATTTGACCTTAGGATCAAAGACAAAAATGGATCCCACAGCGTTATCACCAATCATCTATCATGTCTTCCAAATGCACCATCTTCTTTACCAATCAATAAGAACTTTCCCGATAAACAACTCCTTTCTGTTTCTGTCGATCCATGATATGCCGACATAGTGAACTATATAGTCACTAAGGAAACTCCTTTATTTTATTCGAAACAAGATAAATATAAATTTCTTTCCCAAGTTAAGTGGTTCTATTGGGATGATCCAAACTTGTTTAAATACTATTCCGATCAAATCATTCGATGTTGCATTCTATATTATGAAATCAAGAGTGTTCTTTTGTTTTGTCATGACCAAGCATGTGGAGGTCACTTTGGTCCGAAGTAAACCGCGAAAAAGGTGCTTCAACGTGGTTTTTACTAGCCTATCCTTTTCAAAGATGCATTCGAGTTTTGTAAAACTTGCGATTGTTGCCAAATGTTTAGAAGAATCTATGGATGAAACATGATGCCTTTGAACCCAATTCTTATGATCGAAATCTTTGATGTTTAGGGTATTGACTTTATGAGACCATTTCCAAACATTTTTGGAAATATGTACATTCTCTTTGCTGTCAATTATGTATCTAAGCGGGTCAAAGCCGTTCCATTTAAAACCAGCGACCATAGAATTGTTGTGAAATTCCTTAAAGAAAACATCCTTTCGAGGTTCGACACACCTCGCACAATAATAAGCGATAATGGAACCCATTTCTGCAATCGTTCATTTGAAACTTTAATGAAGAAATACTCGATAACCCAAAAATTATCCACTCCTTATCATCCTCAGACTTGTTGCCAAGTAGAAGTTTCAAATCGCCAAATTAAAAAAATCTTGGAGTTAACCGTTAATAAAAATCGAAAAGATTGGTCTCAAAAATTAATAGATGTGCTTTGGGCTTACCGTACTGCTTTTAAAACTAATCTTGGGAAGTCTCCATTTCGTTTAGCTTATGGTAAAGCGTGCCATTTTCCCGTTGAATTTGAACATAAAGCATTGTAGGCAATTAAGAGCATAAACTTTGATCTTGAAAAAGCTAACGAAAACAGAAAATTGCAAATCAACGAATTAGAGGAGATTAGAAACGACGCGTATGAAAATGAGAAAATTTAAAAAGAAAGAATAAAAGTTTTTCATGACAAATCTATCCTAAGAAAAATATTTTTACCGATTCATAAAGTTATTTTGTATGACTCTTGACTTCATTTGTTCTCTGTGACGTTAAACTCAATGTGGACAGGACCATACATTGTATGAAATATTTTTCCACACGGTGCCATAGAAATAGAAAACCGTAGGGATAGATTGATATTTAGAGTCAACGATCATTGTTTAAAGCCTTACTTGGAATTTTCGAGTAATCGAGAGGAGGAGCTCATGACTCTTCATGAGCCATACTATGTTTAATAAGAAATGTTAACCCTCTCTTGTAAATATGTACATAATTTTCCCTGCTACACTCATTAAATCATGCATTGACTATGAGGATACAGCCATAATCAAGTGTGGGGGGAGTTTCATGTTCATTTTTGATTTTTCATGATTTTTTTTGATTTTTTTTTTGCATTTTCTTTCCGCTACTCAAAACATAAAAAAACAAAAGACAAAAAAATCCCAAAATAAATTTTCTTTCTAGCATATTGATTTACTTTTGAAGAAACACTACAGGATAAGTATATGTATTTGGTTATTGAATTGAAATTTTTGAAAATTTATTCGTCTCGACAAAATTAAAAATAAAGCTTGAATACAAGTAACTACGGTTTACTAGTGTATTGGAAGGCTCATGGGTGTTAATTATGAAGCATATCCTAATTGTAATTTTTCTTAAAAGAGTGGTTGATATAAAGTAAAGTCGATAACATTTTTGATCTTCTAAGTTAAGTGGTGCTAAGATGATTTTACAAAACTCTCTCTTCATAAAAAAAGAGAAAAAAAGAAAAAGCTTTTATTTTGGAAAAACACCTAGAGTCAGGTGTTCACACGTAAGTGTGTACACTCGCCATGCTCTATACCCTTCTCACATAAGCCCGAAAGGCAGTGCATTATCGGTATATCTAGCCTCAGTTTGTCCGAGTTAGATGTATGTTAATATATTTAATAAAAATGACCACCCAGAGACATTATTTATAAGCAAGTGCATACACTTGCTATGCTCTATACCCTTCTCACGTAAGTCCAAAAGGTAGTGCATGATCGGTATATCTGGCCTCAGTTTATCTGAGTTAGGTGTGTAAATAATAATGATGTTAATACTTTTCAAAAATAGAGAAAGTAAGCAATTGAAATCCAAGGACCATTTTCACTTAGTGAATTCAACTTGTTATTCAAAAGAAATAAACATATCACTTTGAAAAACTTTGATAACCAACTAAGGATCCATTTTAGTTGCATTACGTTATCGACCGAAACAACGAGCCAAAGTAGAGTCTAATTATGATGATAACTTAATTTTTCTTGGAAGTTTTGACGAGTAAAAGGACTTAAATTTCTTGATAATGACAAAAACTTATATTTAACTTACGTGTGTCAATTTAAAAGTCAATTCCTTATTTGTAAATATTTTCTAAAACTCGCATCATGTAGAATCTGGATATCGCATTTGGATTTTGTGGTTACTATCTGCTGAAAACCCTCACGAGACAACATTCATCCTACTAGGAACAACTAGAGGATTAATGACTTATTTCATATGCTCAATGCAATCATGCTCCCAACGGAAGTGGATTTATCTTAGTTTTTCTTTATTCGAGGACGAATAAAAAGATAAGTGTGTGGATATTTGATGCGCACGTAAAATGTATATTTTTACTCACATGCTTAATCTATTTTAGTAAAATAAATGTCATAATTGGTTGTTTTTACATGTTTAAGACCAAATTTCATAAATCCTTTCAAATCATCATTCATACATCTACATAGGGACAAAACAGTTCGTGTGTGTATTAATTTGGAAAAAAATCACTTGCACATTTTAATTATTTTGTAGGAATTTGGATTCAACTTGGAAGTGGATTCATGGAAATATGCGTACATAAGAGTTGGAAGCCAAAGAAATGAAGAATTAAAAGAATTCATGTAATCATGGAGGACCCTACCTACCCACTAGCTAATGAACCATAATTAAGAGCTAATGCACATGTTAGTGGGGATTAATGGCGCATGCATATTTAATGAAGGATTAATTTCATGCTAATGACAACTTGAAGGCCACTCTATCTCAAGGGAATTTTAGGGAGTTCCCTAAAAATGGATTAGGTTTTAGTCATGTATAATAACCCTCATATATTCATGTAATGGAGTTTTTCACGATCTGATCATATTATGCAAGTTGTAGCCACAAAATTAATGAGAAATAAAATGGCTTTCTAAGCATCTTCTTCTTCCTTGTTCTGTGCATGCTTTTATTTTATTTTATGCTCATTTTTATTTACACGCTCTCTTTTCTTTTATGTTAGTAGATTAGATTTTCATTTATGCACTTAGTTTTGTTTTATTTTTATTCAAGTAGTTAGTTCCTTTTATTTTAATTAGCTTGCACTTTCCTTTTTTGTTCTATGTTGAAATTTACATGTGTTGAAACAATAATACAAATGAGAAGCTAAATCCCTTTAGTTTAGGGGCAATGAAGCTCTCTCAAATTATGCAGATTCGACATATTTTATTATTTATGATCTCTTTTTAGCGCTTAGTGAAAAGTTGGATTATGATGTAAGTTTGTTAGGAAATTTGATAGACTATGTTGTGTTTCTAGTCACAAATGGGCTATGCTTAATCCAACATAAACAAAATTTACATTATCATCTTACTAATTGATTCTGATAATGAAATTAAAGTAGAATCAAAATTTGATGACCTATGTTACTAAACAAAATCGTAAATAGATCATGCTTAAAATAGCTTTTGCTTTGACTTAATGTTCATTTTCATTACAATTACTAAGCGGTTTTAGTGTTATATTAAAAGATTGATGGTTCAAGTTGTTAGTTATAACGCAAATAGATCATACTTATGATAAATACATCACTAATAATACTAGATTAAAATGAGAGATCACAGATTAAATTTATGTTCATTTATGTGAGAGTATGGGAGTGTATTTGCCTCTAAATTGCCTCTTAATCTCATATTTTCATTCACTTTGTTTTAGTTTGTTTTTTTACACTTTTTTAGCCTAAAACAATTTCAAACTCTTTGGGTTAATTTGATTGAGTAGATTTTAGAATTAATTCATTTCCCTGTTGATCGACCCATACTGACATACATACTATAATCGTACGCCTTGCGCTTGCGGCATTTTAACGATAATATTTTTAACGATGTTTTCTAATCAATAGAAAATTGACTGTTCTCTAACCATGAGCATCACAATCTCATATTCTACTCTACCAGCTATCATGCAGAACTCATTCTTTCGGTCCATTATCAGATGCCATAGTCACTCACCACATCAAATCATTGAAGTCATTGTACTTCATTGATTCCATCCTAAAGTCATCTAGAGCCATCTTGGGGTCATCATGCCTTACACTAAACCAACTCCTCATATTACCAAGCAATCCGAGTCTTTCCCCGAAGTCCGTAGCTAAACTCCTTGCTCTACCCTTGTTGGTCCAACTCCTAACTGAGCCAAGCTAGGCCAAAACCAAATCTCCCCCACCAAAATGACTATTATGCTTGGTCCCCCAAACACCGCCATCACAGAATGTGCTTTATCTCTTGGCCACTGACCATGTCCCTCCGCCTATCCACCTACCATGTTCCACCACTTGGTCACTTGGTTACACCACCTGGCTACCGAATGGGTTTCGCCACTCGATCACCGAGCCGTCCACCTGCCAACCCTGTTTCCCCAATCGACCGCCGAGGCATCCACTTACTGGCCAAGCTTATAAGACCAATCGTGACCCATCACCTGCCGACTAAGATTCCAAGACCGGTCACCGACCCATCCACCTGCTGACTCAAAACTTGTAGCACTCCCAACACTCCAAATCGCTACCCTTATCGCTTCAACTCTCATGCATAGTATATGCAACTATATGACGCCAAACACTCTAAAGCCAATCCATCGAACCCGGTTTCACAGTTCCTAACTCTAAGTGCTCCGATGAGCGTTTCAACCATATGCGCATTTACACTAATACAACATGCATACACATCAAATCCAACATCCAAAAACACATCAAACCATAGCAAATTGTCATACATTTAAATCCGCAATATAGCCTATCACATACAAAGGCAACAATACTCTTAAACAACAAGATTAAGGTGCTTTAAACCATTTAAAATTCGTTTTGCTACAGGTTTGGCATTGAAAAAAGTTTTAAAACCGTAACTTGACTTTAAAAATGAGTTGAAAACATGTCAAAACCAATAGGTACATATATAGGAAGGTGAGATATGTTAAATCACTCACCAAAACACCAAAAATCCAAGTTTTGAATGTAAATCAGTGCAAATCCGAGAATGGACTGGAAAACTGAGAATTTATCTTCCAGAAAATGTTGATGTGAAGGTCTCTAATGAATCCTATTGTTAATTTAGCTCTAATATATAATTTAGACTTTATTTGGAGGAGAAAAGAGAAAATTTTGAATAGAGAAAGCGTTAATGGAGGCTTAAAATTGTGGGGGAGGATGTAAAAGTGATTTGGGGATGACGTATCAACCATATTTGGTCTCCAATCCTGAAATAAGTTAGTCGGCTTGCCCCCAAACTTAGTATGTACCCAACTAAATGCTCCAAAAACTAATAATTTTCAAACAATCACATCTCCTAGCCAGAAAGTCCAAATTGCTGTTATGACCATTCTAAAGAAAGGAAAACCATCATTTCTTTCCAATGGTAGTATTGTCAGGCGCTGATTCGGCTCTTATCAAAAGTTACAGCTGAAACAATTTCCAGGGTTAAATTGTTCGATTTTTTTTTAAAATTGGAAATGTGACCAATAGTTATTTCTTAAAGTTATAGAGTCATTCAAGCTCATATGAATTTAAAAATTATATTTTACGATCCTTACATACATAAAATACAAGTCGTTACACTCTCGCCCTTTAGGAATTTCACCCTCGATATCCCTAATACAAACAAGGTGAAGTCAACCATAGCTATCCTGCATTCCCGTCATTCATGAGAAAAGATGTCAAACATCAAACATACACACAAAAGCAAAAAATAGTACCTACGCCTGCATTAGCATGCAGAATACTATACTGTCATATGATATTGAAAATGTAAGTAAATGCGATAAACAGAAGTCTTACCAGGTAAAGAGCTCCACATAAGTGGTCCTTGTGTTCTTCTTGGTCTCCCAAGTACAATCGCATTCGCTTTCACTCCACCGAACCTTCACCAGCTCTATCGACTTCCTCCTAAGCTGCTTTGTATCACGTTTGACGATAGGAATAGGCCTATGATGTCTCGATGCTTCTGGATTTCCATACAAATGACCAGGTGAAGGGACTATCTTCCGATGTGTATACCTCTAGATGGATGTCCCAGGGCACAGACATCTGCCTTCTACCAACACAAGACCGACTTACCTCTTTAACTAGGTAGTACTGAATATGTCATCCTACAGTCATTACCGACCTTTAAACCGGGCGCCTGAGCATACAAACCACATTAATTTATACCCGAACGTCATAGTGGGAAGAAATATATCTAGAAAGGGATGATCATACCCTAATTGGGAATGACCCACTTAGCCTTGCTATATCTAACCATGTTTTGATTATTTCCAGTTGACGAGGCTTGAGGCTACGATTACCTTTTCGCATAGCACATCTTCTTTCACTTTGAATGCCACATTGCCATTCCATATTCACATGACTGATTTCTATAAAAGTATAACTTTCTGAACTTGTAAGGCTCAGTAAAGGGTGTTAAGCTAAGAGAAGGTGTCTTCTCCGCCACCAAACTGATATACTTTTATAGAGATCACTCGTTGTGATTTGGAATGGAAGGTTAGACATTCTTGCATACAAGTTCATTCTGGGACTGAATGAAACCGAAGGCACTTTCCTCTGCCATTACTAGGCGAGAAGCCCTTGAGGTTTTGAGATTTTTCATAAGAAAGAGACCACTACTATAATATAGTGAATCGGGAGTTTATAACCAATTAATCAACAAGTAGTCCCTCGTTATTATTCGTCTCAATATCTACGTCTTCAAACATCTTCATTCTTCGAACTCGTAAATTGGTTCGAAGTGGTTTTCGGATAGGAATCACCCAAATCTGACCCCGGTTCCTTTGAAATCAAATTATCGATAAAAAGTGAACATGAGTATATAGGATTTATTAAGTCTCTTTTCACTTTAATTCTTCTCGGATGATTTCAAAATCTCTTCCCTTTTGTCTTAGAGTAATTCTAAGTTAATTCATTCTTTTGCTTTGGATAATATTTCAAATTTTCTTAACTAACACTCGATCCAAATTCCTTAACTTTTAGACGAGTCAAAAACAATGTTATTTAAGACATCCTTTACTATAAACTCTAAAATAAATCTTAGCAAACATTTTTGAGTAAATCTAGTCATAGAAATCATTCTAATTTTAATCAATATCAAATTTATTATTCAACGAGTGCTATGGGAGGAATAATGGTGAGATCACCTTTTAAATTCTATGAATAGGATGAGTTCCCTCTTTGAATTATAATATCAAATATAAGAAGATTATCTCTATACAATCCAATTTGTAGTTTATTTAATTTGGAGATTGCTTAAATTTTTCATAATACTAATCTACTTTTATTTTGGAAAACCTTAATATAATCTGTTCAGAGCATCCAGGCTTTCCTTTGAATCTGTTCTACCCCTCGCTTAAGAAAAGGAAACATGGGCTAGGTAAGTTTCGGGCACTAGTTGCTCCATCCCTAACTTTAGTTAAACACCTTGTTTTATCTTCCCAGATCTCACAAGTGGGACAAATGTATTAGTTGTTTCCACATACTTAGTTATCAACTTTATTTTGGAATTGATTATAAAATTTCTAAGTTATCTTTTAAACACTTAATTTTCCTTTTAAAAACATTCATGATAGATTCTTGGAAAAATCGTTGCGTTTGAACTCATATTCCAAGAGTGCCACGGAAAGCGCTACATAAGCTTATTTGATTTAAATAACTTTTTAATATTTGAAAATTCATATTTCCCATTTCAAACCACTTCTAAATTATTTAAATAGATTTATCAAATTTATTCCACATTTTTCCATAATTAAAAAAAACATTCATTTAAATGGATTTCTCGTTATGGTCACTTAACTGCACTAGCGTGATTTTTTAGGAAATTGATTTGGACTTAATTCAAAATCAACTTATCGAAATTTTGATTTTGTTTCTTCAATTAGAAGATATGGATATAATAGTCTGGAATTTTCTTATCTCGAAGAATTTCGAGCTATGTTCCACTCTACAACTCATTTGAACTTTTCGGTGCGAAATCGTTAACTTCCGTTGTGCGACGCGCCTAGTTTTAACTTATTTTTCGGTACTTGAAATAATTTATTCAAACTGAATTTTATTACTTATAAAATTATTACAAATCATTTTAAATCAATATTTTCACTTTTTTAAAGCTTTTGACATGTATTTTCACTATTTTCATGTTATAATATTATTTAAGTTCTATTATTTTAGTATTAAATTTTAAATTCCAATTTCAATCCATGTTCAATTCTGACTTCAAATTAAACTAAATTAAAACTAAGATTTCAAATCTAATTTACTTCTATTTTAAATTTCAACCTTAATCTCACTTTTAATTTTTAAAGTCGATTTCAAATTCAATTTCACTATTCATCTCAATTTCAATTTAACTTTCAATATCAAATACAATTTCACTTCTAATTTCAAATTCTCTTTTATTTTAACTCTAATTTTAATTCTACTTAAAAAGAGACTTATTTTTCCAAAGTTTATCATATGACCAAAATATGGTCTTATTTAACAAATGGATTACTTAATCAAAATGGCATAATCGAGTTAATATTTATCACTAATATAATTATGGTCCATACATAAGCTAAAATGATAAATAATCACATCCAAACACTTGGAACTATTCAAATATAACACAAACATAACTAAACATCCATAACAACATTTCAAAGGGGTGTATACTTTCATATATTTTAAGATAATTATTATAGCAAAATCAAAATACGTTCTTTTAAAAGCGATTATAATTTATCATCTTTAACCAAATTGATTAACTTCCTACCAACATTCATATCCATCAATACTTCACTAAACCACCACTGTAACAACCCTAGATTTTTCATATATTTTAATATTTAACTTTGTTTTATTTTGAAATTATTTTAAACTTATTTTATTTCAAACATTTCATTTTTAAATGTAGGTGTTGATTATTATGTGAATTATAATTTCAAACCGGTATAAATTGGATATTTTACTGAAAGATGAATTTCTGTTCAAACTGGTCAAACCTTGACTTTTAAATTTCAAATTTAAATATTTAAATTCTTAAATTTTATCTTTTATTATGAAAATATATTTAATAACTTGAATAATGCTTTTTGTTTTGTTGAAAATGGATTTAATTTGTGAAAGTTATGTACATTTCAATTTTGAGTATAATTTGTTTTATTTTGAAATTTTGTCTATTTTAAATTATATAAATCATATTTTCTATGTTATATTTTATTTTAATATGTGTTAATATGTTATTTTATGTATATTTTGTCTTTTAATATTTTTAAAGTGATAATAAATTTTTTCCAAAATTTACTGTATTTATTTCATATTTTTAAAGGCTGTTTTCTATTTTTCTGCTATTTTCTTCATTTAAATTATATTTAATTAAAATTTATATATTTATTTTGTGAATTCATTTTTATTTTTATGTTATTATCTTTGTTATAAATATTTTTACAAGTCCATATAAATTTTCCAAAGTTCATTCTGTTCATTTTCAAAATTTCTAGTCTAGTTTGCAATTTTGTGCTATTTTCTTATTTTAACATTATATAATTAATAAATGTTTATATATATTTTTATATTTTGTTAAATTTTCGAAAGTTTAACTGAAATAATTATTATTTTTAGTAATATAATCTTATATAAATAAACTAAAAGAAATTTGAAAGGGTTTTGACTTTTAGTTTTCAAATGGCCCTTTATCTTCCTCCCTTTCACATTCAACATAACTATTCATCAATTAGCTTTTATTATACTCATTTTTCAGCCGCATATTTTCATTTCCATTCACGTAAAATCATTTCGCACTTTTGAAACAAAAAAATTTCGGCCTTGCTTGAGGAGAAAGTTTGGTAAAAGAATTCTTTTTCTCTTCTTCTTTTGTTTATTTCTTATTGTTTGAATTTGATTTGCACTTGTTCTTTTATGTCATAGGTTCGGTCACCTTCTCTCCAGCCCCTGCCACCTCCACCACCACCCGAGAACATCACCATCTTCACCTCTTCTCTGACCAAACCCCAAGCCATGCCTCCTTGTGGATTGATCCATCACCCAAATCCAACAAAACTCCATAAAACTTGCCTAGACCAAACACATCATCCACATCCACCACTTCCACCACCCATGGCCGACCAAACACCACCACCACCAGCCCTGTTCCAGACCTGAGACACCTCTGCACACCACCTACTGACCCCACCTGAAATAGCCGTGACCTTTATGCCCTTGGCCGAGCCAAACTATGGCCTTAAACCGTTGTATATTGCTTTGTTAGTGTAGTTCCACCACCACCCACCTTTGCACCACCTTCTAGCATGTTAGGCCGACCCTTAGCAACCCAGACCTGAATCAAAAACATTTCTTTAGACCTGTAATATACTCATGGCCGAACCCAATGTGTGTTGGAGACAAGTGCAAAACAATTCCGCTTTGATTTGTGCAGTCTATTCTATCATTGTTTAACGTATTTGCATTTGAAACTTACGTTATTATTATTGTTTTGTGTGACTTGTATTCAAGGGGTTTGATAATTTGTCTCCTCCAGTCATATTTGTATCATTTTATCGTGCTTGTTTGGATCTCATTCGTGCATTCTTCGTTATGTCTCCAGCACAAACCAGTGACTTATTCTCACCAGACAATATGTACATTTATAACTTGTAAATTGACCCCTTTTGAATCTGTAAAATACATTATCATGTTACACCAGCTATGTTATGATTTTATGATGTTCACCCATGCTTAAACACCTGTTATATCATATGTTACTGTTATATTATGCTGTTCTATTATTTTTATCAGTTTATCACACTGCAAGTTCCTTTTAGATTAGAATCACTATTTGTTGAAATGATACATACCCAAACAGACTTTAGAATAGGAGAAAATCGTTATGGGCTGAAATGATAGGCCTGAATGATTTTCAATTATTTTCATTTACTTGGGATTGCGGGATTAAATGATCAAACCCGGGTTTTCTTTGTAAATTACGGGTTGAATGATATATTACCCGTATCACTTTACCTAGGCTAGAAAATGAAATACAGACCCGTTGTTAAAATATGTTTTTCTTAAAATTTTAAAATATTTTAGAAATGTAAATATTATAATATTTTGAATTAAATTTGATTAAATGATTTTTGTAAAGCATTATTGACTCTCTGAAAATATATAAGTGAAATAAATTAATGGTAAAGTTAGAAAATCTGAAATGTAAGTTTTTTGGAAATTATAATTTTGTGATAAATGGAATTTAAATTAAATACGAAAATATGATAAATTTATGATATTTTGAATTAAATGAATTTAAAATAATTTTATAATATATTAATGATTTTTGAATTAAGTTAAAATGTGAAATGAATGAATATTTAAGTTGAAATTTTGAAATATAACTAAAATTGGAAATTTGTGAATTTGGCTTAAAAGTGAATTTTAAGTTAAGTAAATAAAAATGAAATTAAGTTATATTTGAACATTTAAACTTAAGTGTTAATTTTAATTTAATGAATTTAAAATTTAATATTGGAATTTAATAAGTGAATTACTATTAAATTTTGATTTTTGAATAGAGATTTAACTTTATAAAATCATGAATATAAGGGTATTTGAATGATTATTTTAAAAGTGAAATTATATGATTTTATTAGTTAAAAATGGTTTAAATAAAAATATAATTGTTTGAGAAATTATACTGAATATTTGAAGTTAATTTACTGCATTTCTAAAATGCTATTAATTCTAATGTAAAGGATAATATAGCATTTGTAAATGCTGTAGTTGATAATAATGAACCAAATGGCTCAATTTAATTAAAGGCTATTATAGCATTTTTTGTGAATGTTATAATGGTTGAATTTAACTAAGTTTATTTGAAACTAATGGAACCCTATTACAGCATTTTAAATGTTGTCTTTTGTTGTATTGAACTGTTTTAAGTGTGACTTTCCGTAGCATTTTCTAAATGCTGCGAAAGTTGAATTTTCATTGTTTTAATAAATTTAAGTGAATAAATAAACTTTGAAAGATTAAAATTTTGGAAATTTAATAATTTAATACTTAAATATAATATCTTCATTTTAATGATTTAAATGAAGCAATTTGTTTCGAAATATAAACTATTTTGAAATGTGTTTTGAAATGGTATTTAAATTAAATAAAAATGAATGTGGTTTGGAAGATATGATATTTTGATATTTTGAAATGGATTTTGAATGATATTGAATTTTTAAATGACATTTGATTTCGAAGTATAAATACTATTTTGAAATTTAACCACAGGATGTATTTAATTTATGGTTTAGCCGATCTTCAAAGGATGGGCGATCCCAAGCATCCTTTAAATTATGGTGCATTTCTTCTACAGTTCACTTGAGTTGATTTACATTATATAAGTATATATTGTCCTGACTCGAGTGTTTTGTGTTTTACTTTATGCTCGGGTCAGCCTGAGTATTCACAGCTTTGGATTCTCTTTCTGGAGCTGGTCTTTGTTGGAGTTTCTGCTTATCTACATTTATATCTACTTTCTTTTTCAGCTATTCTAGTTTATCTCATGTATTAGTGAACTTCTATGTATTTGGGATTTCTATTTTGTTGTTTTCAGACTGTATTATGTTTTTGGTTTGAGATTCTACCGTAGTAGCTTCATGAACTACTATGTATTTTATATTCCGCTGCGAGGTATTCTGTTTGTTCTGTGTCTGTGATTCTGTGATTTGTATTTCATTTGCTCCAAATTTATTTACAATGCAGTATTTTGAGCAATTCAAGTCCGACATGTGCGGCTGCGAATGGCTGAAAATACCGGGTTGTTACATTTGGTATTAGAGCTTTGGTTTTAGGCAAACCATAGCCTGTGGAGAAAAAACTCATTAGAGATAGGGTAGAAATACCCTAGAATGAGTGAAGTCAATCTTAAAATCCTTTCTTGTGAGAGAACGTATTTTCGAAGTGTAAAATAATTTCCAAATGATTTTTAAAAGATTTTCAAAGATTATTTTGGTATAAAAAATTTCTTATTTTGAAACCAAGATTTTCAAAACTTCGTCCCTTCAGTATCCATCTTGTTAGAAATCTCTTGGTTAGGATTCTTATCGATTAGGATTCCTTGAACTTTGGAACGCTCCCACTTGTTCTGAAATCCAGTCTTGTCTTCCCTATTCTATCCATTTTGATTTTGGAGCATTTCATAACTCTAATTTGGAATGACCTCTATAAAGGTCGGTGATTCCGCAAATCTTTGAATGATTTATAAAGGGGTGAAAATCCTTTATAATTGCATTGATTCACCGAAGATTCCTGTATCCTCGGTTTTCGATGCTATCTATCTCTTTCTCTACCCGAATTCTGTCTCTGGCGATCGAATGTAGATTTGCCTTAGATTTCCGAATTGATTATGTTACTGAAGTCACGATTGACCGGTTAGGTCGCCCGCGATTTATATAGGCTTATCATCTTCTATTTGGTAATAAAATTATCTTATCTTCGTTCGAGCTTATCTTCGAAACAGAATTCTATTTGATTAGAGTTCCTCTGAATTCGAATCTCCGTATTGCTTGAAATCTAACCTTGAATCATTCTTTGGAAATTTGTGTTTGATTGTATTTTGAATTTGTGCATACATCGAAATTATTATTTTGACAAGGATGACCCTATTTTGTATATAAAAGTGAAATGTTTTCAATAAGGATTTTTACCTTTGGAAAATGAAAATTTGAAGCTTTGAAAGGATTTGAAATTTTGGAAATTTATAAGAAAATGCGATTTCTATAAAAATGATTTATAAATGAAGGGTTTTGAATTTGAATTTCGAGGAATCGAACTCCGGTGTTTTGAAATGGGATTTTAAGATTTTGGAAAATATATAATAATAATATGATTTAAAGATATTTTTCCAAATAAGAAATGTTTCAAATGTATTTAAATGAATTCCAATGATGTCAAAGAGATTTCAAAGAAGTTTCAAGCAATAAAAGTCCAGAACCCACTTATGTCGCTGAAAAATAATTTCGGTGATGAATACATGCATCATCGACATTGATTTTTGAGTTTCTGAGTGGGGAAGAGGCCACTCTAGTAGCTTTTCTATGCGAGTGATTTTATGAAACCAAATTTTGATTTTCGATTTCGAAGTATGGTTTGATATTCGAAAGATATGTGTGTATATATATAATTGAAATGATTTAAAATAAGCCGGTGTTCAATCCTCGAGATTCAGATTTGTTTTGGTATAACCTAACCTATTGGAATCGATTTACTAATTTGTTGGTGATTTCCAACTCTTGGATTGAAAATATGATTTCGTCAACTATTTTGAAGGTTCGAGCACTTCCAAATCAAGGTTAACTTTTCAAAGCTTAGAAATTTTGAATGGTTAAGGTATTTGATAAAGTATAAGTTTAGTTTGGTATGATTAATGTATAAAGTAATATGATTTATATTAGTTTGATTGTTGTGGAGTGAAATAAATAAGACTATTATGAATTATACTGGTATGAAATATAGTTTTGAAAAGATATTTGAAGTAAAATGTTGAGTTTTTGTTAAATTTGTAAGTTAAGAAAAACAGTGAATTTTGACTTAACAAATGAAAGTGAGTTTTAAATTGAATATTTGATTTAAAATTTTGTTGTGATAAATCATATGTTAAAAATTATTTAAATGTGAAATTTTGAAGTCTTGAAATATGATTTATAAGTTTAAAATTTGCTAAAATTGAAGTTGTATTGTTTTTTAAAAGTTATAATTAAATCTGGAATTTTATTAATAGCATTTCTGAAATGCTATAGTTTTATGACAACACTTTAAAATGCTGTTGTTTTTGAATTTAACTTTATCTGAATTAACTAAATATCTGTTATGGCATATTAAAAATGCCGTTATTCTTGAACTAAACTATTTTGGAAACTATAAGTTACGATAGCACTTTTAAATACTGTCATTGTTATAATTTGACAATGTTTCGTAATGTTATAGATTTTAACACTGTTGAGTTATGTTTTAAAAAGTTAAATGATTTAATTTTGGAATTGATTATTTGTGAAATTTAAGGAGTTTTGAATATAATTATTATTTAAATTTGAATTTTAAGGAGTTTAAATTGAATTTGAATTTAAATAAAGTTTACTTGGTTTTGTGTTAAATGGAATGAAATGTAATGAGATAAATGAATTTTTGAATGGAATTTTGAAATGTATTTTGTAATGATATTTGAAATAATAATTGAATGACATATTTTTTTTTAAAATGATATTTAAATTTAAATATTTGAAATTGAATTCAAATAATGATTTGATAATGAGGCTTTGAATGATATAATCTTTATTTGATAAAGAATGTGAATCAGGAATGATAACTGATTTTGATAAATGAAATTTAAAGTTTATATTTGTATGAAAGGATATTTGGTTTACCTGTAATTTGAGTTTAATTAAAAATGATGGATTTATGAAATGAATATGTCAAAACTAAGTAATAATGAAGTAAAATTTGAGATATATGAAATTATAAAATTTAGCTTTGGAATACGGTAAATTTAAGCTCTGAAATATATTAAAGATTGAATAGTTTATTTTGCGAATCAAATCTTTATTTGAAATTTGATAATATTTGAAATGGTTTTGTTGGAAAACTAAATTGAATTGAAACTGATGGTTTGAATTAAATTAAAGCTGGAACTTGTAGACTTGGGTTAAACTGAATAAATTTGTGACATGTAAAGAATTAAAGGGATGTTTTATGATTTCAAATGTATGATTTAAAAAAGTTACGATTTTCAAAGTGTAATGATTTCAAGTATTTTGGTTTCGAAAGATTTATAACTTTGAAAGTACTATGATTTTTGAAAGTGAATATATGTTTGAAACGGAAATGAATTTGTTTGACCTAAATTTTTGTTGATTTGGAAATTTGGATTATTTTCTAAATCTATTGTTTTAAGAAACTTTGAAACTGAGTATATGTAATTCAGAAGAAATGATTTGGCGAAATCATATATGATTTTGAAACTGAAATGTTATTGAAACAAATTAAAATTGAGAACCTTGTTTTACTAAATACTTGATTTGGGAGTTATCGAACTTATATAAAATGGATTTGTATAAGTATGAAGTTGATTTGAAAATGTTGAATTGAAATGGTACTCAATTTGTAAATTAATATCTTATATAATCGAAGTTTGTATAAGTATGATTTGATATACTATTGATTTTGGAAAGTATTCGATTTGAAAATGAAATCTTATATATAATGGAATTTATATAAGTGCGATATTTGAAGCTATGATTTTGAAGGAATACTATATATGGTATATTATATTTTGATGTAAGAGGTATGAGATGTACCCTCCGGAAGAAGTATAGTGATATGCTTCGACCCAGATGGACGTGGGGAATCCAGGAATGGATTCGACCGATAAACCCTAATGGACTTGGGTGAATTCAGAAATGGATTCGAACAGATATGGTTGTCCAGACTTAAACTCATGAGTTCCTCGATTTTTTCCAGGGTAGATGGTTCTTTAGTTTACCAATGGAGGCGTTTTCGATCCTGGGATCTGTTGTTTATGGATCTTCCAGGAAGGAAGTGCATCCATTGCGTAAATCATTGAATCAGCAGCGCACCACTACAGCAGGGGTCGATGGTCCCTTGTTTACGAACTGGATACGATATTTTTCTGGAATCCGGAAGGTAGAAGGATCTTCTGGAAAGTGCTGTGTCCATTTCGTAAATAATGGATCAGCAGCGGGCCACTGCTATCGTATTATCATCATTTGACATTGGATTTTGAGCGGAACTTCTCATACCTATTCTTTTAGTATTTTCACTAGGTGTTGAAACAGTTCTACTAAGTACTTGGAGAATTCTAGCTTTGCGCCTGATCAACGCATAGCCAGAGTCTGCAGGAACGAAAGTAAACTTGTTAAGACATCGACTTATAAAAGTATTTTGGTAAAGTATTGTATAAAGGATATTCTAATCATGATTTAAAATGTCTTAAATATTGTTTACTTCGAACTATCAAATTTGAATCAAATAACTAATTATCATATTAAATGTTTAACATGTCAAATATTTTTTTTTAAAAAGTAATGGTTCATCCATGTCTTTCAACCTGCTTTCCCACCTAGCTACTTTTTCCCTACCTTCTTTCAAGATGTCTTCCAACCTATTGTTCTTTCTTGTTGTTTCTCCGCTTCCTTCCTTTTCGAGGACGAAAAGATTTGAGTGGGGGAGAGTGTAACAACCCTAGATTTTTCATTTATTTTAATATTTGACTTTTTTTTTTTGAAATTATTTTAAACTTATTTTATTTCAAACATTTCATTTTTAAATGTTGGTGTTGATTATTATGTGAATTATAATTTCAAACCGGTATAAATTGGATATTTTACTGAAAGATGAATTTCTGTTCAAACTGGTCAAACCTTGACTTTTAAATTTCAAATTTAAATATTTAAATTCTTAAATTTTATCTTTTATTATGAAAATAGATTTAATAACTTGAATAATGCTTTTCGTTTCGTTGAAAATGGATTTAATTTGTGAAAGTTATGTACATTTCAATTCTGAGTATAATTTGTTTTATTTTGAAATTTTGTCTATTTTAAATTATATAAACCATATTTTCTATGTTATATTTTATTTTAATATGTGTTAATATGTTATTTTATGTATATTTTGTCTTTTAATATTTTTAAAGTGATAATAATTTTTTTTCAAAATTTACTGTATTTATTTCCTATTTTTAAAGGCTATTTTCTATTTTTCTGCTATTTTCTTCATTTAAATTATATTTAATTAAAATTTATATATTTATTTTGTGAATGCATTTTTATTTTTATTTTATTATCTTTGTTATAAATATTTTTAAAAGTCCATATAAATTTTCCAAAGTTTATTCTGTTCATTTTCAAATTTTCTAGTCTAGTTTGCAATTTTGTGCTATTTTCTTATTTTAACCTTATATAATTAATAAATATTTATATATGTTTTTATATTTTGTTAAATTTTCGAAAGTTTAACTGAAATAATTATTATTTTCAGTAATATAATCTTATATAAATAAACTAAAAGAAATTTGAAAGGGTTTTGACTTTTGGTTTTCAAATGGCCCTTTATCTTCCACCCTTTCACATTCAACATAACTATTCAGCAATTAGCTTTTATTATACACATTTTTCAGCCGCATAATTTCGGTTCCATTCACGTAAACTCATTTCCCACTTCTGAAAAAAAAAATTACGGCCTTGCTTGAGGAGAAAGTTTGGTAAAGAATTCTTTTTCTCTTCTTCTTTTGTTTATTTCTTATTGTTTGAATTTGATTTGCACTTGTTCTTTTATGTCATAGGTTCGGTCACCTTCTCTCCAGCCCCTGCCACCTCCACCACCACCTGAGAACATCACCATCTTCACCTCTTCTCTGACCAAACCCCAAGCCATGCCTCCTTGTGGATTGATCCATCACTAAAATCCAACAAAACTCCATAAAACTTGCCTAGACCGAACACATCATCCACATCCACCACTTCCACCACCCATGGCCGACCAAACACCACCACCACCAGCCCTGTGTCCAGACCTGATACACCTCTGCACACCACCTACTGACCCCACCTGAAATATCCGTGACCTTTATGCCCTTGGCCGAGCCAAACTATGGCCTTAAACCCTTGTATATTGCTTTGTTAGTGTAGTTCCACCACCACCCACCTTTGCACCACCTTCTAGCATGTTAGGCCGACCCTTAGCAACCCAGACCTAAACCAAAAATATTTCTTTAGACCTGTAATACACTCATGGTCAAACCCAATGTGTGTTGGAGACAAGTGCAAAATAATTCCACTTTGATTTGTGCAGTCTATTCTATCATTGTTTAATGTATTTGCATTTGAAACTTATGTTATTATTATTGTTTTGTGTGACTTGTATTCAAGGGGTTTGATACTTTGGCTCCTCCACTCATATTTGTATCGTTTTATCGTGCTTGTTTGGATCTCATTCGTGCATTCTTCATTGTGTCTCTAGCACAAACCAGTGAGTTATTCTCACCAGACAATATGTACATTTATAACTAGTAAATTGACCCCTTTTGAATCTGTAAAATACATTATCATGTTACACATGCTATGTTATGATTTTATGATGTTCACCCATGCTTAAACACCTGTTATATCATATGTTACTGTTATATTATGCTGTTCTATTATTTTTATCAGTTTATCACACTACAAGTTCCTTTTAGATTAGAATCACTATGAGTTGAAATGATACATACCCGAACGGACTTTAGAATAGGAGAAAATCGTTATGGGATGAAATGATAGGCCTGAATGATTTTCAATTATTTTCATTTACTTGGGATTGCGGGATTGAAATGATCAAACCCGGGTTTTCCTTGTAAATTACGGGTTGAAATGATATATTACCCGTATCACTTTACCTAGGCTAGAAAATGAAATACAGACCCGTTGTTAAAATATGTTTTTCTTAAAATTTTAAAATATTTTAGAAATGTAAATATTATAATATTTTGATTTAAATTTGATTAAATGATTTTTGTAAAGCATTATTGACTCTCTGAAAATTTATAAGTTAAATAAATTAATGGTAAAGTTAGAAAATCTGAAATGTAAGTTTTTTGGAAATTATAATTTTGTGATAAATGGAATTCAAATTAAATACGAAAATATGATAAATTTATAATATTTTGAATTAAATGAATTTAAAATAATTTTATAATATATTAATGATTTTTGAATTAAATTAAAATGTGAAATGAATGAATATTTAAGTTGAAATTTTGAAATATAACTAATATTGGAAATTTGGCTTAAAAGTGAATTTTAAGTTAAGTAAATAAAAATGAAATTAAGTTATATTTGAAAATTTAAACTTAAGTGTTAAGTTAAATTTAATTTAATGAATTTAAAATTTAATGTTGGAATTTAATAAGTGAATTACTATTAAATTTTGATTTTTGAATAGAGATTTAACTTTATAAAATCATGAATATAAGGTTATTTGAATGATTGTTTTAAAAGTGAAATTATATGATTTTATAAGTTAAAAATGGTTTAAATAAAAATATAATTGTTTGTGAAATTATACTGAATATTTGAAGTTAATTTACTGCATTTCTAAAATGCTATTAATTCTAATGTAAAGGATAATACAGCATTTGTAAATGCTGTAGTTGATAATAATGAACCAAATGGCTTAATTTAATTAAAGGCTATTATAGCATTTTTTTTGAATGTTATAATGGTTGAATTTAACTAAGTTTATTTGAAACTAATGGAACCCTATTACAACATTTTAAATGTTGTGTTTTGTTAAATTGAACTGTTTTAAGTGTGACTTTCCGTAGCATTTTCTAAATGCTGCGAAAGTTGAATTTTCATTGTTTTAATAAATTTAAGTGAATGAATAAACTTTGAAAGATTAAAATTTTGGAAATTTAATAATTTAATACTTAAATATAATATCTTCATTTTAATGATTTAAATGAAGCAATTTGTTTCGAAATATAAACTATTTTGAAATGTGTTTTGAAATGGTATTTAAATTAGATAAAAATGAATGTGGTTTGGAAGATATGATATTTTGAAATGGATTTTGAATGATATTGAATTTTTAAATGATATTTGATTTCAAAGTATAAATACTATTTTGAAATTTTAACCACGGGATGTATTTAATTTATGGTTTAGCCGATCTTTAAAGGATGGGCGATCCCAAGCATCCTTTAAATTATGGTGCATTTCTTCTACAGTTCACTTGAGTTGATTTACATTATATAAGTATATATTGTCCTGACTCGAGTGTTTTGTGTTTTACTTTATGCTCGGGTCAGCCTGAGTATTCACAGCTTTGGATTCTCTTTCTGGAGCTGGTCTTTGCTGGAGTTTCTGCTTATCTACATTTATATCTACTTTCTGTTTCAGCTATTCTAGTTTATCTCATGTATTAGTGAACTTCTATGTATTTGGGATTTCTATTTTTTTGTTTTCAAACTGTATTATGTTTTTGGTTTGAGATTCTACCGTAGTAGCTTCATGAACTACTATGTATTTTATATTCCGCTGCGAGGTATTCTGTTTGTTCTGTGTTTGTGATTCTGTGATTTGTATTTCATTTGCTCCAAATTTATTTACAATGCGGTATTTTGAGCAATTCAAGTTCGACATGCGCGGCTGCGAATGGCTGAAAATACTGGGTTGTTACAACCACCTAAATACTTTTCCATCTTTTCCAAGCGCTCGGCCACCACCCCACATCCCTTCTTGCTTTTGGCCATAGCCTTCCCCTTCCATATTGCTTATGTCCTCCCCTATCAACTTCCAAACTCACGACCTAAGGCCATTTTTAAGAAAAGAAGAAGTGAATTAAGAAGATGTTAGAGAGTAACAAGTGGATTAGTGCTTAAGCATTCCACTATTTTTGACCCATCTACCTCCCTTAAAGAGAGAAGTCATTAAACTAGCTTAAAGAAAGAAGAATGATTTGTGTGAAAATGGAAGAGGTATGCATGACTATTTAAATGAAAAAGTTTGGAATAAAATATTATTATGTAAAATGACCAAAAAACCCTTTACTTAATTTTTAAGAAACCTTAATTTTTTCAACACTTAACATCACATTTCAAATCATGCTTTATGTCACTTTCACTTAATGAGTAAGAAAAATAATGTAATAATTATATTTGGTTTGATTTGACATATTTTGGAATTTTGTGCTTACTTTTTTTTAATGAAATTCTAGAATTTTTTAAGTATGTTTAGTAAAAGTAAACTTGATTTGTGAATTAATTAATACTTATACTATTTGAATATATGTTCACATATAAGAAAATAAAGGTGCAACAATGTTGTGACAACTTTTAATCGACAAAAAGTTGATTTTCGACAAAATGTTTTACGGTCACATTTTGACATTTTAGATAACTATTTATTTATGTAAAACAAATTCAAAAATGAACATTTTACTTCTTTTAAATAAATTAAAACATGACTATTCATATTTTAAAATCATATTTAAATAATAAATCTCTATTTTTACAGTGTATGTAAAATTGACAAAATTCGATAAATTTTGGATATTTTTGTAAAACGATTATTAACATATTTTTAAATCTTTTAATATACTTCTATTATCTTTATTAGGTGTTTTTAATAATATTTAACTTTTCAAATAAATATTTAAGCCTATTTAATTAAGCCTTTATTTAATTTTAACAAAACCTAACTTTTGCTAATTTGTTCTAAAATTCAAATTTATACTTTTTAATTCGTAATTATAAGAAAAAATAATTTCTCCATTATTATTTATCATATATAAATTATTTATTTAAGTTTTAAAATAAAAAAATCTCTCATTTTCGAAGAAGCGAAATTACGGGTCGTTACAATGATCATCCCGTGAGCCATCAAAATCGAGAGTGCAAGCTCGTAAGAGATCCTCCAGAATACAATTCACCCTCCCAGTCTTCTCATCTTTTAATGGGTGATAAGCTGTACTGAGATGTAGCTCTGTCCCCAATGGCTCTTGTAAGCTCTTCCAAAACCCGCTAGTGAACAAAGGGTCTTGGTCACTTACAATGCTCTTCGGTACACCATGGAATCACATGACCCACTTCACATACAACTCAGCCAATTTGGATTTTTTTCTACTTGAATTGACGGGTATGAATCAGGCACTCTTCAACAATCTATCGACTATAATCCATATGTTATTGTACCTCCACTGGTCCTTGACAATTGTAACATCCCCCACTTGGAGGCTCAAAACTAACGGCTACGGATACTGTAGTTGTCCATAGTTGTTAATCTTCGATGACCAAATGCGGTAATGTTAGGTACATTGATATAACATAAACATATGGATACGGAAAAAAATTTAAATCTCAAAACAACATTCTCAATCCATTCCAAAAACCATTTCAACATTCTTTACATAATCCCATAATCGCAAACCATGTTTGAAATTATATAATTATGACAAATACACCAAGTGCGACATATGAAGATGTCCCCTTGGTAGATCAGAATATATAATAAGGCAGCTAAACAACTTTGACTTTGCAATATAACACAACAGAATCAAATGAAAAGGAACTCTAAATTGTTATAATGCCACCTGCACATCTTCAGAAGCTTATTCGTCTAATGTGGTACCTGAAAATCTCAAATCTCAAACTACTTAAAATCAATTGAGCACCCGAGAGTTTAAGGAGAAAATGTAAACTTCGAGTCAGACATAAAACCTGGTATGAGTAATAATCTAACATCTCAAACCATTTAGACATCCAATGAGACCACACCGCTTAGCGGAACGAGTTTTCTCCTTACTAGTATCTTAAAACCATTATAAAAACATACATTGTGCTCTTACATTCACAATGGTTAAAAACATAGTTATTTGAAAATATTACGATGATATGCATATAAGTTAAAACGTTCTGGATTTCCCATCCCCTATTTAATCGACTCTCTGTCACATTTATAGATTCTAGGGTCCCCATTAACCTATTATTTTTCATGGTCTTACTAACTATTAGATAATATATAGACTCCATGTCCTATTTCATAGCTTTCATGGGCTTACTATTAACCTGTTTTCATCTTCTGGACTCCCTGTCCTGTTTCATAGTTTTCACGGGTGTACTATGAACCTATTGGCCCCCGCTAATTAACTTAATTAATTCATGGATTCCCATAAACCTATTGGTGACTCCAATAACTTCTATATTACCCTAGTTTTCATGGTTGACTTGGATCCTATTGATCTCTATCAATAACTTAATCCAGATATAGTTTTCACAGGCGCACTACAAACTAATTGGCCCCTGCCAACCACTCTTTGTAAACAAAGTTTTCATGGGATCACTATGAACCTATTTGTAACTCTAATAACTTCCTTATCATAGTTATCATGGGTGCACTATGAACCTGTCTCCCTGACGACTTCTTTATTCAGACATCCTAAATTCTAGTCTTCCTGACCTCCTGGATGCAATTCTACTCATTTAGGAGCTTAATCAATTTATATTCATTACCGGGTCAACCTAGCTGGCTCTTCTACCCTTTATCTCCAAAATGCAGTTATGGGTCCACTATATTGTGAATATATTTATATTTAAAGAAGCAAACATAATAGCATAACAGTACCACTCCTATGGGTTTAATGTCCTTGAAATCAATTTCATATAAAACATGGTTAATCCTTTTAACCTAATATTTTATCAAGGATAGCTTCTTCGTAAAATAATTTCAAAACGCCTTTATTTAACCATGGTATTTCCGTTAAAATTGAGTTTTGGTTATTAGTTTCGAAAAACAAAGCCTTTCAAAACCTCTAACTTTGCTTTCGACCTCATTGAATAACCTGCTACGGAAGCATATAAATCTATCTTCAAAACATTAGGCCCTCGCATTTCGAACACTTTAAAACCTTTTTTTGAAGCTTTTGGAATGTATTAAAGTGTTAACATTTAATGTTAGAAGCATAGCTTCGAAACCAATTGAAAGTATGCCTTTTGAAACTTTTGGAAGTATCCCTTCTGAAAACATTGAAAGAACCCCTTTCGAAAACGTTGGAAGCATCCCTTCCGAAACCATTGAAAGACCCTCTTTCGAAGCCATTGTGTTTATAATTAAAATAACATTTGGGTCAAGTGAATGTAAATGAAGGTATGTCTTTTGAAACCATTCATTATCATTTAAAAGTTTTAGGGAAAACTTGATGGCGTCAGCACCACTCTTTCTAAAGCATAAGCCTTTTGGGTAAAATACTTGAAGATTGGCTTCAAAACCCCCTTCGAAACTCCTAACCTTCTTCAAAAGCTATAGGAAGTGGCTTATGATTTTAAAATAAAGGCTACCTTCTGAAAGCAATGATATCTTCAATACCTTCGAGAGGCAAAAGCGGTAGAAAGCTTCCGACTTAGTTGAAACTACCCCTTCCGAACGCTTGAATTTGGAAACCAAGTAACTCCGTCGGAAGCTACTTCTTTAAATAATAAAGCGCTTTAGAAAGCTAATTAAAAGACCCTTTCGAAAGCCTCAGTTTCGACTCCTTTGAAAGCGCTTTTCTTTAAGAAAAACAAAGGTATCAACCCCATCGGAAGTAATGCTTTTGACACCCTACCTTCTACCTTTCTTCAATCCACCACATACCAAGTGATACCATGTGTATTGGTTTCAGCTTCATTAGTCTCGACTTGTTGGGTTTTGATCTGATTGAAGGCGGTAGTTCTGGGTCGAAAGGTACCTATATAGGAGGTGAAACCTACTTTTTCTAAGTAAAAGACTACTTTTTACCAAATAAAGTAAGTTGTTTGTAACTAACTAGCCCACTTGTAAACATTTGATTGGTTTTCTTAACTTTTCAAATTATTTTACAAATAATTGCCGCATTTCAGGTCTAAAACATGGTTAATTTTAACAAATAAGCCTTTCCCGTTTAACAACAATTAAACCATTTAGATCCTCCTTTCAAAATAATTTAATTTCCATAATAAACCTCTTAGTAAAAACCCCCAAAAATCATTGAAATTCATTTTTAATATGTTATCTAACATATATAAATTTTAGACCCAAATTCGTCATAAAACAACCGAAATAGATTTCTAAACCCAATTAACTATATTTTCCTTCGAAAATTCATAATAAATTCCCTATGGCTTGGAAAATTATAAAAATTGAAACGCAAGTCCAAAATCATGTTTCCCATAACATATAATTTTTCCATGGCATTCTAAAATCATTTGCTATTTGTTTTTCCCTAAAATCATGCATATCATATTTAAACAATTTGATTTTAAATCAAACATGTTATAAAACCAAGCATATCATCATTCAAATCATCATAAAATTGATTAATTCATAAATCCAAAAGCATATGTAACAAAATAGAGATGATTAGGATTATTATTCACCTTAGTTTGGATAAGGAAAATGGAGATTTGTTTGAGATTGGTTCCCCCTAGCTTGATCCTAAGCTTTTACTTTGATTTTCTTCTTCTCCTCCTAGTAATGGCCGGCTTGCTCTTTTCTTTTGTTTGCATTTTTTAGTTGTGATAAAATGAACGTGTATGGTTTGATTACATGAGTATAAGGGTGATAAACATGGGGCGGAATATTACCCTTACGCCCTTATATTTATTACTTAACTATCATTTTAACCAATTATACGCCCATTCATTTATGATAATCATGACCACTAAATTTATTTACAAATCTCAATCCCCTTATCACTCTACATTATTCTATTTAATTTATCTACTTAAATCTCCTGAATAATATTATTAAAAATTAGAGGTGTTATATAGGCTCCCCTCCTTAAAGAATTTCATCCTCGAAATTCAGTAAGGACTAAATACTAAACATAACAATGATCTGTAATGTCCTAACAACCTTACTAGCCTAACCGACTAGCAACTATCTATAAAAGAAAATATATACATACCATCAAAGTAGATAAGGATAAGTATCTCGAATCCCATCTTTAGTCTCCGAAGTATAATACTTCTCGTTATTGCTTCATTGAACTTTCACCAACTTGATTGTCTTGGACCTCAATCTTTTCTCATCTCTCGCTACAACCTGGACTGGTTATCTAACAACTTTCAAATTAGGCTCTGATACCAAGTCTTCCAATCTTATCGGAGAAATAGTAGTCTCTGGATCATGCACATACTTGAGAAGATAGACATATGGAATATATTATGGACACCTTCCATATCACTCGGAAACTCTACTCTATACGCGAGCTTCCCAATCCTTTCTATAATCTGGATTGGACCGACATATCTTGGGGCCAGCTTCCTTGACTTCCCAAATTGTATCACACCCTTCATTGTTGACACCTTAATGAAAACCTTGTCTCCAACTAAGAACTCTAGGTCTTTACGCCTCTTATCTGCATAACTCTTATGTCTGGATTGAGATTCCTTCATCCTTTCTCGGATCAAATCAATTTTCTCTAACACCTCTATAACCATATCTGGACTTAAGACGAATCTGTCTCCAGTCTCTAACCAACATGCGAGCGATTTGCATGGCCTTCCATACAAAGCTTCGGAGGCCATTCCTATACAAGTCTAATATCTATTATTATAACAAAACTCAATTAGATGTAGGTGATCTTCCAAAGATCCACCAAAATCTAATACGCAAGCTCTCAACAAATCTTCGAGTACCTTATTGACTCTCTCTGTCTGCCCATCCATCTATGGATGATATGCTGTATTCATTAAGTCTTGGTAATTAATACCTCCCGTAGACTTCTTTAAAATTCGCTAGTGAATAATGCATCTTTGTCGCTGACTATACTAGTAGGAATCCCATGAAGTTTAACAATGTTCTTCATGAATAACTTCGCTAAAACAGATACTATTCTGTTTGACTTGACTGGAATGAAATGGGCACTCTTGGTCAATCTATCCACTATAACCCATGTTTGCACTATTCGACCTTAGCAACCTGTCAATAAAATCCATGGATATAGAATCCCACTTCTATACTAGAATCTTTAAAGGTTTTAGAAATCCACACGTCTTTCGATGTTCGACCTTCACTTGTTGACAGTTTGCACGCTGTCCAACCCACAAGCCAACATCCCTCTTCATGCCTTCCCAATAGAAGATCCTCTTCATATCTTTATACACGTGGTCCCTCCAGGATGAATTGTAAACTTGGATCGATGACATTCTTTTAGAACTTCTCTTCTTATGTTCTCTACATTTGAAACATATAAGCGTCCCATCTTTCTCAACCATCCTCTTTGGTCAAGGTTAAAATCCTTTAGATCATCGATCAATGATCCTACCTCAAGCCTTCTAATCCTCTCTGCTTTCACTGGATTCTCTTTCCGTTTAGAAGCTATCCTTTCGATCAACACTAGTCGCACTTCCAAACTGGCCAACATAGCGGTACCATGACTAGAACCAGTAGTCAGTTTCGACTTTGCACTAAATGTAGTCAAAGCTTCTAAATCCTTCTAGTCCGCCAACATAGCTAACAACATATTCTAATGTTTTCGACTAAGAGCATCCGCTACCCTATTTCCTTTGCTAGGAGTATACTCTATACCAAAGTCATAAGCAGCCAAAACTCCAGCCACCTCTGTTGTCTCATATTTTACTCCTTTTGAGAGAACAAGTATCTTAAAGACTTATGATCAGTGTATAGCTCAAATCTCTCCCCTAAGAGATAATGTCTCCAAGTCTTTAGTGCGAAGATCACCGCAGCCAACTCCAATTCATGAGTAGGGTATCTCACCTCATATGGTCTAAGCTATTGCGAAACATATGCAATCGCTTTACCATTCTGCATTAGCATAGCTTCTAATCCAGTTCCACATGCATCAGTATATACTACCAACTCATGGTTCCATTTGGAATTACTAACACTGGTGCATTGGTCAACAAATGGTTTAACATACGGAACCCTTCCTCGCATTTTTCAGGCTAAACAAATTTCACATCCTTCCTGGTCGACTTAGTCAAAGGTGATGCTATACTCGAGAAATCCTTAATGAATCTTTGGTAATAGCCAGCAAGTCCAAGAAAACTTCTAATATCGATCACCGTCTCTGGTCTCTTCCGATTATTAACAGCTTTGATCTTATCTAGATCGACTGATAAGCCCTTCCATGAAACCACGTGACCACGAAACCTAACCTTTTTCTTCCAAAAATAACACTTGAAAACTTCATCTTCAGCTGATGCTGCCTCAGCATCTTCAAAAAAACTCTGAGATGATCTTCATGCTCTCTTTCATCTTTAGAATATACCAAAATGTCATCTATAAACACTAACACGAATCTGTCCAAATACTCTCGGAAGAATCGATTCATCAAATCCACAAAGAAAGCAGGTGCGTTCGTTAAACCAAATGGCATTACTAACCACTCGTATGAACCATACCTAGTCCGAAATGCTGTTAAACGAATATTGTCCTCTGCCACTCTTAACTGATTGAAACTTATTGCCAAATCCAACTGGAAAAACACTCCGTCTCCACATAACCAATCTAATAGATCATCAATTCTCGGCAAAGGATACCTATTCTTCAACGTCCTCTCGTTCAGCTTACGATAGTCGATACGCATCCTTAATGACCCATCGGGTTTCTTTATGAATACCGCGACCGCTCCCTAAGGTGAATTGCTTGGTCTGATAAAATTCCTTCCTTCTAGATCCACTAGCTGCACCTTCAATTCCTTCATCTTGGTTGGTGTCATCCTGCTAGGTGGTCTACTCACAAGTTTAGCTCTTGGCACAAGATCTATTTGATACTCAACAACTCGTTTTGGTGGTAGTCCTGTGACTTGCTCAAAGACATCTGCAAACTCTCTTGCTACTCAAACCTAACATAACACTTCTCCCACTTCCATTGTTCTCAACAAAACACAACTACTCAGGTTAGAATTCTTTATTGAGAATATAATTCGATTATAACTATTAGGGTGTCTTCATGATATCTCCCCATCGTGGCAAAATATCATAGCCTCATACTTGTCAAACAATCCATTCCCAAAATGATTTTGAAATCTACGAAATCGAAAACATACAGACTACATTCAAACATATGACTTAACAAATCAAGTTCTAACTTGTAACATCTCATTCCCAAAGTTGCATACCCAACTATTGGATTTGCAACCCTTAAGAAAGTAACAAGGTATGTTGGTTCTAAGCATAACCTATCAACCAAACATTGGGATATAAATGAATGTGATGCACCGGTATCAAATAGTACCCTAACTGGAATACTCTGAATCAAAAGCATATCTTCCATCACAGTCATTCCTTTATTTGTTGTAGAAGGTCTAGAAGAACATGGTGATCCAATGGCAAAAACCTTTTCTTTTTCTACCCTGACTAGCTCTGAATACTGGTTCTTGTAACACCCAACTTGATCGCATTTGAAACATTTCACATTCTTCTTATCCGCAGACTTCTTCCCCTTGCCTAACCGGCACTCATGGGCATAATGACCCTTCTCATTACATTTGAAGCGTACTAAATCAGCCTTTGCCTTCTTGGCTGCATCTCCCTACCGGGCTTCCTTCTTCTTAAAGAATTTCCTCTTCTTTCTCTGAGGGCCTTGCGATTTAACTGGCTTCTCCCTTGCACAAACGTCAAGCATCTCCTCATGGCGAATGGCAATCTCCACAACCAAATTACAAGGATCTCGGATATATGGCAGGGTCGCCTAGCAAGCTCGGGCCCTAATCCCCAAATAAACCTCTCATTCCTTCTGTTGTCAGTGTCTATAGTAGCATATCCATATCAAGACAACTCATCAAACTTTTTAGGATACTCGATAAATGACAAATCTCCCTAAACTAGATCCATGAAATTCCTTATCAATGCTGACTTAGCAACCTCAGATAAAAACCTTGGCTCAAATCTCCATTTGAAATTAGCCTATGTCTACTCTTCCTTCGGAATTTCGGCAGTAACACTATTCCACCAGTAAAGCGCTGCCCCTTGCAGCTGCCTAGAGGCCCATCTCCTTTTCTACTCATCATCTAAGCCTAGATCAGCAAAGATTCTATCACAATGCAACAACCAATTTTCAACTTCTATAGCATCTTCCGTTCCTATAAACGACTGTCCTTCCAAACTGGTGTAGTCTCTGCTCAGCTTAGCATAATTATTCCCAATTGAGCCACATGATTAGCTCCTCCTACATTACCAACAACTCCAACAGCAACTTCTGCATGCATCATAGCAAAGAACTGATACATCATCCCCTCATCTATTGGCCGATTACCAGGACCCACATTGGCTTTAGCGTTTTAGTTAGGATTAGCCTGTCGACCTTGGTTCCTCCTGGTATTAGGTCGAGCATTTTCATTGGTTGTGGTGCTTCCTCCACCAAGATTTCCTCTTTCATTTCCTGCTTCCACATCTTCTTTCTTGTAAATCTACATACGAGCCTCGGTAAGAAATAGGAGAACGGTCTAAGAGAGAGGGGAATACGTACTTTTATATATACACACCTATGTATATATATATATATATCAAATACAAGTACGTTATAGTAGCCTTAACGTAAATCCCGATCATATTTTTGATTCATTAGATTATGTTTTGAAAAGTCTTTTAGGTTCAAATTTCTTAAGTTTTCATAAATCTATGCTCTAATACCAACTTGTAACTTCCCTCACCTGGAGGCCCAAAACTAACGGCTACGGATGTTGTAGTCATTCATAGTTATTAGTCCTCGGCGACCAAATACGGTAATGTGAGATACATTGATATAATAGAAACACATGGATATGGGAAAAATTTAAATTTCAAAACAACTTTCTTATTCCATTCCAAAAACCATTTCAACATTCTTTACATAATCCCATAATCGCAAACCGCGTTTAGAAATATTTAATTATTACAAATATGCCAAGAGCGACATACGAAGATGACCCCAGTTTGATCAGACTATATAATAAGGCAACGAAACAACTTTTCGTTTATAACATAACACAACAGAATCAAATGAAAAAGAACACTAAATAGCTATAGTGCCTCCTGCACGTCTAGGGAAGCTTATTCGTCTAATGAGGTACTTGAAAACCTCAAATCTTGAACAATTCAAATCAATCGAGCACCTGAGAGTTTAAGGAAAAAACATAAACTTCGAGTTCGACATAAAGCTTGGTATAAATAATAATATAACATCTCAAACCATTTAGATGTCTAGTGAGACCATACCGCTTAGCGGAATGGGTTTTCCCCTCACTAGTATCTTAAAACCTTTACAAAACCATATACTGTGCTCCTGCATCCACAATGGTTAGAAACATAGTCATTTCAAAATAATACGATGATACTCATTTAAGTTAAAACATTCTGGATTTCCCATCCCTTGTTTAATTAACTCCTTGTCCCATTTATAGTTTCTAGGGTCACTATTAACCTATTAGTTTTTATGGGCTTACTAATAACCTTTAGATAATATATGGACTCTCTATCCTATTTCATAGTTTTCATGGGCTTACTATTAACCTGTTCTTATCCTGTGGACACTATGTCATATTTCATAGTTTTCATGGGTGCACTATGAATATATTGGTCCCTGCCAATTAACTTAATTAATTCACGGGTTCTCTTGAAACCTGTTGGTGACTCTAATAACTTCTCTCTTATCCTAGTTTTCATGGGCTAACTACCAACCTATTGAGATCTACCAATAACTTAATCCGGACATAGTTTTCATGGGTGCACTACGAACCAATTAACCCTTGCCAACCACTCCTTATAAACACAGTTTTCATGGGATCACTATGAACATATTGGTAAATCCAATAACTTTCTAATCATAGTTTTCATGGGTGCACTATGAACCTATCTCGCTGACAACTTCTTTATTTAGACATCCTATATTCTGGTCTTCCTGACCTTCTGGATGCAATTATACTCATTCAAATCAATTTATATTCACTACTTGGTCAATCTAGTTGGTTCCTCTGCCCATTATCCCCAAAATGCAGTTATGGGTCCATTTTAATATGAATATATTTATATTTGAAGAAGCAAACATAATAGCATGATAATACCACTCATGTGGGTTAAATTTCTTGAAATCAATTTCATATAAAACATGGTTGATTCCTTTAACCTAATATTTTATCAAGGAAAGCTTCTTCTTAAAACCATTTCAAAGCCCCTTTATTTAGCCATGGTTTTTTCCTTTAAAAATGAGTTTAGGTTATTTGTTTTGGAAAACAAGGCCTTTCGAAACCTTTAAAACTTTGCTTTCGACCTCACTGGATAACCCTTTCGAAGGCATATAAATCTATCTTCAAAATAGTAGGCCCCTGCCTTTCGAACACTTTAAGACCTTTCTTTCGAAGCCTTTCAAATGTATTAAAGTATTAGCATTTAACTTTAGAAGCATAGCTCTGAAACCAATTGAAAGTACCCCTTTCAAAACCATTAAATGTATCCCTTTTGAAAACTTTAAAAGTACCCCTTTTGAAACCTTTGGAAGTATCCCCTCCGAAACATTGAAAGTGCCACCTTCAAAACCTTTGGAAGTATCCCTTCCGAAACCATTAAAAGACCCTCTTTCGAAACCACTGGGTTTATAATTGAAATAATATTTGGGTCAAGTGAATGTAAATGAAAGTATCTCTTTTGAAACTATTCATTATCATTTAAAAGTATTGGGGAAAACCTGATGGCATCGGCACCACCTTTTCTAAAGCATATGTTGTTTGGGTAAAATACTTAAAGGTTGGCTTTAAAATCCCTTTTGAAACTACTGCCTTCGAAATCCCTAACACCCTTCGAAAGCTATAGGAAGTAGTTTACGTTTTTATAGGCTACCTTTTGAAAGCATTGATATCGTCAATACCTTCGAAAGGCAAAAGCGGCAAAAAGGTTCTGACTTAGTCCAAACTACCCCTTCCGAACGCTTCAATTTGAAAACAAAGTAACTCCGTCGGAAGCTACTTATTTAAATAATATGGCGATAACTCTCTTTCGAAAGCTAATTAAAAGACTCTTTCAAAAGCCTCGGTTTTGACTCCTTCGAAAGTGTTTAACAAAATTGGCAAGCGCTTTTCTTTAAAAAAATCAAAGCTATCAGCCCCATCGAAAGTAATGCTTTCGACACCCTACCTTCCGCCTTTCTCCAATCCACTATGTACCAACTAAGTGATACCATGTGTATTAGTTTCGGCTTCATTGGTCTTGACTTGCTGGGTTTCGACCTGATTGAAGGCGGTAGTTCTGGGTCGAAAGGAACCTGTATAGGAGGCAAAACCTATTCTCGGTAAATGGCTGTTTTTACCAAATAAAGTAAGTTCTTTGTAACTAACTTGCCCACTTGTAAACATTTGATTGGATGTCTTAACTTTTCAAATTATTTTACAAATAATTGCCACATATTTTTACATCTTAAACATGGTTAATTTTATCTAATAAGCATTTCCCATTTAACTATAATTAAATCATTTCGGTCCTCCTTTCAAAATAATTTAATTTCCATAATAAATCTCTTAGTAAAAATCCCCAAAAATCACAAAAATTTACTTTTAATATGTTATTTCACATATATAAATTATAGACCCAAATTCATCATAAAACATCTGAAATAAATTTCTGATCCTAATTCACCATATTTTCCTTTGGAAATTCATACTAAATTCTCCATGGCTTGGAAAACTATAAAAATCAAAACCTAACTCCAAAATCATGTTTCCCATAATATATAATTTTTCCATGGCATTCTAAAATCAGTTGCTATTGATTTTTCCCTAAAACTGTGCATATCATATTTAAACAATTTGATTTTAAATCAAACTTGTTACAAAACCAAGCATATCATCATTCGGATCATCATAAAATGGATGAATCCATAAATCAAAAACATATGATTAAAAATAAAATAAATATGATTAGGATTATTATTCACCTTAGTTTGGACAAAGAAATTGGAGATCTGTTTGAGATAGATTCCCCCTAGCTTGATCCTAAGCTTTTACTTTGATTATTCTTCTTCTTTTCCTAGTAATGGCTGGTTTGCTCTTTTATTTTATTTGCGTTTTGAGTTATGATAAAATGGACATGTATGGTTTGGTTACGTGAGTATAAGGGTGGTAAACATGGGGTGGAAAATTACCCTTATGCCCTTATGTTTATTACTTAACTATCATTTTAACCAATTATAAGCCCATTCATTTGTATTAAGCACGACCACTAAATATAATTCCAAACCTCAATTCCCTTATCACTCTACATTATTCTAATTTATCTAATTAAATCTTCTGAATAATGTTATTAAAAATTAGGGGTGTTACAGCAGTCCTTTGATGAAGTCCGTCGAAACTTACTTCCATTTCCACTAGGAAATCTCGAGCGATTATAGCAAACCACTTAGCTTTTTCTGCTTTTCCTTTACCAATTGACAGTTCATGCACTTTGAGATGAATGCTCCAACATCCTTCTTCATCCTTTCCCAATAAAATATCAGCCTTATATTCCCAATAAAATGTCTGCCTTATGTTGCGGTACATTTTATTGCCATTGGGATATATAGTCAATCCTGACTGATTGCACTCATGCAACACCTCATCCCTTAACCCATCAACAGCAGGAACAAATAATCTTTCATTCTTACAGTGCCAACTGTCACAATCGATCCCATACTAGTTCCTATCCTCAAACTCTCTCCCTCCCTCTATCTTCATCATGATAACTGCTAATGTACCATCTTGCCTCTGACTAGCACCATCCGTTCAATCAAGGTCAGTCGGACCACCAAGTTGGCCATCATCTCCGGCTCTGGCCACATTGAGGTCTAAAATCATAGTCGACGATAAATTCCAACCACTTCCACTCTAGGAACATCTCTATCAAGCCAGCATGTCTACTACTTAATGCGTCAGTGGCTGCATTTCCCTTAATAGGCGTATAGAAAATTTTGAAGCCATAGAAGGTCAGGAACTCCAACCATCGCTGCTAGTGAAGGTTAAGATCCTTCTTGGAGAATAGATAATTTGACGACTTGTGGTCCATATACAACTCAACCTTTCCTTAAGCGAATAATGTCCACATAACATCAAAGCAAATACTATAGCTTCCAACTTCAAATCGTGAGTTGGATACTTCCTCTCGTTCGATTTTAGCTACCGACTAGCATATGCAATAACCTTTCTTTTCTGCATCAACTTCGCACCTAGTCCAGTACCATAGGCATTTGTGTACACTGTCAGCTCCCATCCCTGATCGGAATGACTAACACCTGTGCACTCGTCAACCACTCCTTCAAACTTATGAACGAATGCTCGCAACTTGGGTCCCAAGTAAAAGTCTGGATCTTCTTTGTCAGGTTGGTTAACAATGCTGCTATCTTTGAGAAGGCCTAGATAAAACTTCTATAATATCCATCCAAGTTAACGAAAATTCTCATGTCTATAGCGATCTTAGGTCGATCCCAGTCTTGCACCGCTCCCACCTTCGCTGGATCACAACAATGCCCTACTCAAAGACAATATGACCCAGAAATCGCACTTTCCTCCTCCGGAAGTGACACATGGAAAAAATTTCCTTCAATCGGTGCTTCCTCAATTCGAGCATAATCCTAAAATGCTCCCTGTGTTCTTACTCCATCCTTAAATAAACAAGGATATCAACAATGAACACAAGTACAAACTTATATAGAAAACACGGTTCAAAAGATCACAAAGTATGTTTGCGCATTGGTTGTCCTGAATGACATAATTAACCACTCATAGAATCCAGGTAGCGTACGGAACGCTGTAATCGACACACTATCCTTTGCTGCTCTCAGTTTATGAAACCTTATCTCAAGGTCCAACTGAGAGAATACCCTATTACCATGGAGCTGATCGAACAAGTCATACATACACCAGAATGGATCCTTATTCATCTTCGTCACCTTATCCTGATCACGGTAATCCACACACAAACTTAGTGAGCCATTCGCCTTAGTGGCGAATACTATAGGTTGCGCCCCACTTAGATATGCTCCTACAAATGAACCCTCACCTAAGCTGGTCATTCACTTGCACCTCCAACTCCTTATACTCCTTGGGTGCCATATGCCTCAAAGGCATAACTATTGGTCTGGCATTGTTCACTAAGTCTATGTAGAACTCTCTCAGTGTGGCGGTAATCTAGTCACCTCCTCGAATATGTCTGGATACTCTTTCGCTATAAGCACATGTGGCAGCTCATCTTGTGGAGTCTCAAACGAATATAGAAATCTACCAAGTAGCTAATCACTACCATCCACCCTTCCACAGTGCTAGTCATCATCAACGGCCTCTCATAATCCACCACCATCGCATACTTCCTCAGCCAACCCATCCCTAGTATAATATCAAACCCCACAAAATTTGAAATGACCCAACTTTCCTACCATAGAAAATCGCATCGTTTTTAAGAAAGAAAGGGATATAAAAGAGAAAAGACAGAGAAGAAAGAAAGAAACAACATCAGAATCTAAACAGCGGAGCGAATAAATTATATTAATCACATAATACATTACATAGTATCATATACATCAGAGATACACAGCTAAAACAGCACATACTAGACAGTTACAAACACCTGTCTAGTTATACAACTCAATACAACACAAAGACAACCGTCTCAGAGAGCACACATCGGAATACTATATCTATACGCAGAAGCCTCCTGCTCCATTGCTCCTTCAGAATTCGTCAAGCCAATCTGAATTCCCCTGGCTACTCATAAAAATTTAAGTATCCAAGAGTTTAAGAAAAACAGAATAAACTCCGGGTCAGACATGGGTCTGGTGTGAGTAAACGGTTAAAGTTGCTTAACTTTAAAAACCTTTTGAAAGAAAAGGTATCACGTAAGACTTCCCACACATAAACATGGAAAAGTTTTTACCTTACGCTAACCAAAACATTTGATAGGAAATCCAGTGATATTACAATAGGTCTAGGGTTTCCAAATAAATATGAAATAGCCGAAATTGTTACATTATTAAATTCCAGCTACTAGCCACAAAAGTGGGTAATACACTCAAATCCGATGGCACTTATTGGATTTTGGATTCCATACAATGTCAGGGCTACTGGGGTACCGCCCGTCACAGTACGTGGCCTAGATTACCGTACCGAGTAGTACGCCCGCTCCCCTGCAACATAAGGCCGAAACCGTTCCTTACTGAACAGTTCCGAATAAGGCAACCCCGACGGATGTAGCTATTCAACCACCCACACAGCCGAAATAAAAGGGACTCTAGACAGGGATTAATCTCATCCTACTTGGGCATGACTCACTTAGCCTTACTACACCTCCACTGTTTTAGCCATTCCCGGTTGATGAGGCTTGAGGCTACGATTACCTTTAGTGAACACATCACTTAGAATGCTCATCGTCCACCTGACGAAGTTCTGAAAGCATTCAATCCATACAAGTTCGTTCCGGGTTCGAACGAAACCGAAGGCATTATCTCGTTACACTCATTTTGGAATCACCCTCAGAGTTAACGACAATAGCCCTTGCACTCTGAATCTTCATCTTCACTTGAGATTCACGACCTATCGTTAATTTGGATCGATGTGGTTTTCGGATATCCAAATATGGAAACCCGATCCCGGTATCATCGAAGTCCAAAACGTATCATTTAGGTCCAAGTTGTTTAAGGTTAAACAATTCAATTTAACTATCTATATACACACAGATAGATAATTCACAAGTCTCAATTGATAATCACATTATCAAAATAAACAGATGATCCATAACAAAATAGGTAATCCATCTCATCATCACAATAGATAATCTATATTACCATCACAATGCAACCAAGCATTCATACCACACAACGATACTTATCTCATTTCTGAGATTACATCCATTCAAGGCAATCAATGTCATCCATTCATACATAAGCAATGATTTACTTAATCACTACAAAATTAATTTAAAATGAATTAAATTAACTATCTCCATCTCTAATTAATTTAAAGTGAATTAAATTAATTACTTCATCTCTTAATTAATTTAAAATTTATTAAATTAATTATCTTCATCACAATAAATCTTGCTTACTTATCCATTAATTAAATCAATTAATTAATCATCATCCTAATTAATCAACCTTGATTAATTAACACTTAATCAAGTAATTAATTCTTTATTATTTTCATTAATTATATAAATTAATGAACCTTAATTAATCTCTTCCATTAATTAATTAACTAAAATTAATTACATTATTGCATAATTAATTACATTAATTAATCAAGCTTAAATTAATTACTTTCAATTAATCAACTTTTATAAATATAAACAGTAATTGATTATTCTCAATTACTTCTTAATTACTTTTAATTACTTTTATAAATTCTTTGATTTATTACACCAAGTAATAAACCCTTAATTACTTTAACAAGTAATTATACATTAAAAATTACTTCCCAATAAGTAATTTCACTTATCCCAATTACCTCTGTAATTTATTCATCAATTACTTATCTTAAGTAATTTCTCTTATCAAACTTATTAACTTAACATACTTAACCATTTATCATGTGACTTCCTTTAATTAATTAACAAATTAATTAACTCACTTGATCACATTCATCTCATAAATTATAATCGAGTAATTCATCCCTTAATTACTCTTTAACCAAATTAATCTTCAGTTAACGGATTAATTATCTTCAACTATTAATTGATAAACCTTAATTATTAATCAATCTTTTAATACGAAGTAATCAATCACTAATTATTTTTATAATTAATTAATTAACCTTAATTAACCAATTAATTATCTCTTAATCATTAATTAATAAAACTTAATTATTAATTAACAACCTTAATTACAAATTAATTAATCCATAAATATAATTAATTAATCCTTAATTACAATTAATTAAACTTTAACAATAGTTAATTAATTCTTAATTAACTTGCATTATAGGTTAATAATTTCTTAATTAAATAAGCCTAATTATTAATTAAGAAAACCCAATTATTATCTAATAAAACCTTTATTAAGTATTAATTAATTACTATTTTAATTAACCCTTAATTACTTAATTAATAAGTAATTACAATTTAATTAATCATTAGTCATTAATTAAATCATCTTAATTATTAGTTAATTAAATTAATAATTATACTTAATTAATTACTTAATTAATTACTTAATTAACCTTTTTAAATAATCAATTAATTAAACTCAAAATTTCTTAATTAACCAATTAATTATTATCCATTTAACTTAATTATCCTTAACATAAAACATTATCTTTAAATAACCTTGAAACTTTACTTAACTTAATTCATTAATTAGTTTAAGATATAAAGTAATCATCATTTACTTACCCTTAATTATTAATTAACAATTCCTTATTTAATAAACTATTAAAAAATTAATTGTTAATTAATAAATCAGTATACATTAACTAATTTCAAAAACATTTCCTTATGAATTCCCTTTATATATTTCCAAAATAAGTTTGAAAATAACATTAAGGTTTTTAACTTAAAATATTTAAAACCATTCATACAATTTAATCTATTTAAACACATCAATTCATAGAAATGAATTACAAGCATTTAATTTAGCTTAAATTATTTAAAGTTTAAAACTTACTTTAATTTAAATTAAAAATCTTGTTAAACATTTCAACTTAGGTTCAACCCATGTATACTTGAACCAAGAAACAAGTACACCATCTTTTCTTTTCTTAAAAACAATTTGACTTCAAAATTTAAAAACTGTTTCAGTTAAAATTTAAAAACTGTTAAACATAACAGTTTAACCCAGCTTTCAACTGACCCTAGAAATACTCGAGTCACGACCAAGAATACGCGAGTATTTTCCTGAGTCAATTTCCCTATACACCCGAGACCTACTCGAGATAAACAAACAAACCAAAGCCAACACAACCTACTGACACCATCCATCTGTGTAAGTGCACCGGCGATCAACGACGCCGCGACCAACTCCAGCCTCTCTCACATGACAGCGACACCCACTGCAAACGATTCCGACCACCATTTCATCATTACAGTCCCCAAATCAAAATCGAGCTCCTCAGTTGAACTCGAACCCACAACCCCTTCCTGAAAACACCTCGCTTCACTATCGTCGACCACTAGATCATCAGAAAATCTGGCCACACCATTCCCAAGCTTCCACGATCAAATTCTGGCAATCCCTTCAAGCTCGATGCAAAATTGAAGATGCAGTAGACAAATTCCCATGTTCGAACAGAACTAGGTTTAAAATCAAAATCTAGCAAATCCAATCTTCACAGTGGATTAACAACCCTTCAGCAATTTTTTCCACACTCCCCAATCCTACCACTAACTCCATCAATAAACCCGAGCAACCCAGATTCAAGGATCATCAGATTTAGACCAAAACCCAAATTCCAAATAAATCCCAAATTCACATTCAATACATTATTAAAATTTGAGATTTTCATTTTAAAATTCATATTTTCCAGTGGTACTTTAGTTTATATAATTATTTCAACCAAATTCAACACTTGATTTGAAACATTGATGTTAATTTGTTACTGCATTATTTGTTTCCAAATGAATTTCAAATCCCAGAGACTCTGATCTATTTTTAGTTCTTAGTTTATACTTAACTAACTTATTTTGTTTAAATCTAAGACTTAACAATTGTTTAAATAGAATAGCTTGAAGATTCTGAGTATTTCTTAAATTTTCAGTAAGGTGAAACAGAGAAGATTCATGAAATATAGCATGCACAGATTCAAGTCATACAACACATATTTCATATTTATATACACCGAGAACAGAGGCAACTTATATAAAATAAAGATCACCACAAACTCATATGCGACATAAAATATACTACTTAAATTTTTGTGAAATGTTTACTCACCTTTTTTAAATGCAGTGCAGAGGTTTGATGATAAAACTGGAATGTTTCAGGTATGCTTTTTGAATACTTGCTATGCTTTAACTTTTTGCTTCAGATTGCCTTGACCCATATTCATTTGCATGCATATGAAAATTGAGGCAGACATGGAAAATGCAGAACTGGATTGATAATTTGCATCAAACTTTTGAAAACATATTGTAGATTTGGTCACGTAATGGTTACAGGTTTTTGTAAACAGAGGTTGATGTTTATGAGGAGTTGATGGCAGGCTTTTGGAAAAAGTTTTACAAGTAAACAAATTTGCAGATTTGATTAGAGGAGATTTCAAGTCTGAATTTTTAAGATTTCAGATTTTTGGTTTTGAGTGTTTTATGATTTCTGAAGAGTAAAAGTTGCATTGATAATTCTAGTTTCTTTTAGGCATGAATATAAATTTTAAAGAAAAGGAGAGTGAAGAGAGATGGTGTTTATATAGGTAAATTTTCACATTTATTAAATTAAAAGAAAAATTAAAAAAATGGACACTTGGCTTTAATTTACATAAATGTTTTAACACTTATTGACAAAGTGATTTAGAACTAAACACTTGTCAAATTGTATTTATTTTTATCCTAAAAGAAATTTAAAAGCCTTTTAAATTAATTTCCTAATTAACAAATATGTTTTCTTAATTTAAAAATACTTTTCTAATTAAATTCCTAACTAACAAACATATTTATATATTTATAAATGTTTTCTAAATTTATATAAATACAATTTTTTTTAAAAGAAAATAAAACCAATTATAATTTAAATAAAATTATATAATGTTGCAAACTCATTTTAAATGCTATTTCAAAAACCTTTGTATTTATTTTTATTAAATAAATACATATCCAAATTTTTATAGATAAATTTCTATAAAAAGAATAATATAAAACAAATCTTATTTTTAATTAAACACATTATCTATATATTTTAAAACCAAACTATATTATCATTTTATTTTAAGATGCATGTATATCTCTTTAATTCAAATTTATATACAATTCAAAGTCAAATTTAAAAATCCAAATCTAAAATCAGTTTAAATAAATATAAATATCTATTTTTAAATAAGCTCATTATTATTTATAAATAATTTATCCTATTTTAAAATCACTTTAAATACACAAATTTGTATATATTAAAACACACTTATTAACTTTGAAAATAATAAGTCAATTTAGAATTTATTTATACAAACAAAATAATTATTCTTATTATAAAACCAATTTATAACCATAATTAAGACATTATATTATTATTACTTGGTTATTGATTTTGAAAATAATAATTTTATCAGTTCAAATAAATTTAAATTAAGAGATTATCATATTTTAAATTCCTGGAAATTCAGGGATATTACAAATTTAAAACTAAATCAATTATAAGCGAACAAACAGTCATGGCTCAATAAGGCTAGGTTTCAAAACACCATGCATAAGCTAGCTGATCCTCCAATAGGGTTTGTCACAATCAAGGCTTGGTCAACAACTTCAGGTTTTATTCCCATTCTACCAACCAAATCACTTGATATGAAGGAATGTGAAGCCCCAGTATCGAATAACACACGTACATGTATATCAGAAATAGACTGCATATCCTATATAACAATGCTCTTCCCGTTCTCCTTCACCGATGGAGCACTCGACGAAGTTGGAATAACGTTTAAATCATAAGAAGACATATCCTTCTATTCATGGCAGTTTTGGGGCAATCCTTCTTGATATGCCCTGGCTTGTTGTAGTTGAAACATCCTTTCTTCTCGTTTATGCAATCTTTTCTAAGATGGATCCTCTGTCCATGGTTATAGAATGTAAGCTCCCACATGCCCCCTTCTTCTACCATCCTTTTGAAACTAGTTCTTCTGATTGTTGTTGTCCCACTTCCTTTTACCTTCCCCACTAGCTTGTGGCTTCGGCTCCTCCTTAAGAGCACCAACCAGCTTGGGTTTAGGTTACAAACTCTCATGTCGAAGAGACTTCTCCACTAGCCTCTCAAACGGCTCATCAATATGCCCTACCTACTTCTCTCCAAAGTAGTCATCCAAGCCCATGATAAACTTCTCATTCTTCTTGAGAAGAGTAGTGAAAGATAGGTCATATTTCGATAGTGTGTCGAACTCAGCCACATACTCTGACATAGACATATCTTGCTGTCTTAAGTCAACAAACTTTCGAAAGAGCATAAATTTTTGAACGGTCAGTATATACTTCTCTTCAAATCTCCTTTGAACTGCTCCGAAGTAATCTAGTCCTTAGGAGTAGTAACCTTGATGGCATTCCACCACCTCATAGCCCTTCCTTGAAGCTATCTAAAGGCCATCTTCCTCTATATTACAACTTCTAACTCCATATCCTCAAAGATGCATTCACAGATATCCAACCAATCCTGCACTTCGACGGCTAATTCTATTCCAAGAAAATGGTTTGCCACCCAAAGTAGAGAAATCCTTGCTCAATTTTGTGAAGTCATCCCTTGGCGCTTGCACTAGAGCACCACCACCAACAGCTGCAGCAAGAGAAACTTGGGCATTCCAAATTATGTTTTCACCATCTTAGTAAATATGTTCTACAAGTTAGGGTTCGCAGCCCTTGATCCCGCCCCCTATTCAACTCCAGAGATGGAATTCCTAGCAGCGTTCCTTGTTAGCTGACTCATTCTTATAAGGTGTAACAAGAATGATCAGTCTCTCTAAAGGGAATAAGTGGTGTCCATAAATACAATGCGACTCATACACTACAAATATATATATGTAGTTTTGAAAACCAAAGTATAACAAGTATGCTCTCTTATATATCGCTAGATCCATTTTGAGTCGACAATTCCTTCCTTATATCAAATGGATCCGAGTATCAACTTATGTCGTCTATGCAATCTAAGCTTTGATACCAAATATGACGGTCTCCCTAGACCTTTAATACCCTATATACCTATGTGATGCGCTATGGAGGCACCCGGCTAATGCAGGAATGTAGCCAAGAATATAAAGAAGAGAAAAATCCAAACATAAAATCTGTATAACATCTCACTGTGGACGGATAAAATATAATATAATAACATAGATGTAAAATAGGCGAGACGGTGGTAAATCGAATGAACCGCAAATAAGGATACCAGAGTGTATCAGGTTCACAAACCATACACAAACTTAAATAAAGAGTTCATACATCCCATATCTCCATAATAAAGTTAATAACTATCTTTAATAATACAAGTACTTACATAGCTCATAGTACTGCATAATGGAATATAATCGATAGTAAGATCCAAATATAGATATATGAAAGTGTAGCCTTCTGCTCATACTCCATACAACTCCATGTGCAAATCAGACCTGTTATCCCTAATCACTCATTTTAGAGCACTTGAGATAATAAGAAGCAAAGCATAAAAACTCAGGTCAGATAATAGTCTGGTGTGATCTATCATCTCAAAATATTATAGAACTCATATGTAGTCAATAGGATATAGAGTATGAACAACCATACCTGACCTTTCCCTACATCAAAAGAGTTAGCACATGAATACAATATATGCTAAACTACTATCACAAGAGGAAAGTATAGTGTATAGGGGTATCATATAGCATACCAAGTACACAGTAAACATACCATCCATCACACTATCTTGAACCTCTTACTCAAGTGCCTCAGATGTACGATAACACTTTTAGATCTCAACTCATTGGCTATGTAGATAGCAAAGGACAGGAAACACGCTGACGTCGAGACACATGAGTACATGCAGACTACCCTGGATACATGCAGACTACCTTGTCCCAGCAATAAGCATCGTAAGCATAGAGTTATCCATCTATCCCATAGCACAAATACTGACAATAGAACTATCCCATAGATGCTCAGCTCTTGCCCATGCAGATGGCTAAATATTGGACACACACAGACGTCCAAATACACGGCTACATGCAAAATAACCTGTCCTACTCTTAAGCCTCACAACCTCATGTTCTACTTTACGAGCTATCATGCAGAGCTTGTCCTTTCGATCCATTACCAGATGCCATAGTCACTTGCCACATCGATTCATCGAAGTCATCATACCTCATTGATTGCTATCCCAAAGTCATCTACAGCCATCCTTACCCCAAACCAAATCCCTATACTACCAAGCAACCCGAGTCTTTCCTTGAAGTCCATAGCTAAACTCTATGCTCCACCCTTATCGGTCCAACTCTTGACTAAACCAAGCTGGGCCAAAACCAAATCTCCCCTATCGAACTGACTTTTGTATCTAGTCCCTCGTACACCACTATCACTGAACATGCTTCATTTCGACCAACGAGCATGTCCCATGGCCATGCCACGGACCATATTTCACTACCTAAGCACCGAGTCGTCCATCTGTTGACCCTGTTTCCTTAACCGGCCACCAAGCCATTCACCTACTGACCAAGATTGGTCGTTGACCCATCCACCCACCGACCAAGATTCCAAGACAGGTCATCGACCTATCCACTTATTCACAAAAATTCCAAGATCGATCGTCGTCCCATCCACCTACCGATCAAGATTCAAAGACCAGTCACCGGCCCATCCACCTACCGACCCAAAACCCTATAGCACTTCCAAAACTTCAAATTGTACCGATTTCATTGCTACCCTTAGTGTTTCAACTCTCATGCATCGCCTGTGTAGCAATATGACTCCAAATGCACTAAGCCAATCCGTTAAAGCCCATATTCATGATTCCTAACTCTAAGTCACTCCGATGAGCATTTCAACCATACATGCATTTACAATGACACAACTTGCACATCACATCCAACATCCAAAAATCAAAATACACATCAAACCATAATAAATCATCATACAATCACATCCCTAATATAGCCTATCACATACAAAGGTAATAATACTCTTTAACAATCTGATTAGGGCGCTTTAAATAATTTAAAATTCATTTTGCTATATGTTTGGCCTTGAAAATAGTTTTAAAAGCTTAATTTGATTACAAAAATGAGTTTAAGACATGTCATAACCTATAGATGCATATATATTAATGTTAGAGAAGATATATCATTCACCAAAGCACCAAATATCCAAGTATTGCATGTAATTCGGTGAAAATATGAGAATGGATAGAAAAAATGAGATTTTATCTTCCAAAAATGTATATGTGAACGTTTCTAATGAATCCCCCTATTAACTTGGCTCTAATGTATAAATTAGACTTGATTTGAGGTGAAAAGTGAAGGTTTAGGTTGAGAAATGGTTATTAGAGGCTTAGATCTATGAGAGAGGGTGTAAAAGTGATTTAGGATGATGATTAAACCATATAAGGTCACCAAATTCTAAATGGGTTAGTGAGCTTCCGCCCAAACTCACTAATTACCCACCAAGCTGCTCCAAAAACTGCCAATCTTCAAACAACCATATCTTTCTAACGGAAGTGGTCCCAAACGCTAATTTGACAGTTATGAAAAGTTACATCCAATATAATTTTCGGGGTAAAATCATCTGAAATTTATAAAGATAAGAAATGTCAATAATATGCATTTCCTAAAATTATAGAGTCATACAACCTCATATGAATTTAAGAATAATATTTTAGTGTCCTCCGATATGTAAAATATGGTTCGTTGCACAATGTGATTGTTCCATTTGGATACGAGCATGGCATGGAAGAGTTGCTTAAGATGCCAATGAGGAGGGTAGAGGCGTTCGCGAAGCTTGAAGGGGTTGGGAAGGCTATCGAGGTGGTCGGACAGTCAAGAGCCATAGAGGAGTGGGGCAGGCTTTCGTTAGATTTACTAAACTGAGTGGTTTTGATGATCTGAACTTGAGTGCATGTCAGCTTGTGGACCTTTTTGACTATACGTATAGTTTTTTTGCACTTACATTCAAAGTAAATTATCATTTTATTAAGTATATTAAGATTTTGTTCAACTAAAATAGTCATGGAAATTCGTTCCCTATGTTCATTAGCTAATACCTTAAAATATTTTCATAAGCATTTGACAAATATTCCTAGAGTTATAGCATTCCTGCACAAGCTTGGATTTCATCACTTCTTAAGCTATTTAGTCATTAGTTTAATTTAAAAAATATTCCCCAATTTACTGTAATTTAGTTTTGATTAACTTGCTATGTAATTGAACATTTTAGGCATCCATAGTATTATCAAAGGCGATGTTTAATTGTGCTCTAATATTTTTCTTTGGTGGTACAAAATTACTCATACATTTCATTTTCTTATGGTGAGTTAGGGATTGCAACGTTAGACTTTGCTATGCCTATTTTATTAGCATTGGAGTGGTGGTTTTTCATTGCTTCCATACGATGATAGGTGGTGTGATCTCATGCTTATTTATGACATTTTACAACATTTAGACATTCACTGCCATCTTATTAAATCACCACTGCTATTAGAGTCAGCTTGATTACAACTGCCATGGAAAACATACCAACAGAGCATACACCAGGGCATGATTTGGAGCTTGCTTGATTATTTGTAGTATATATTAAGACCATGGTAGGTATGGACTTTGATTCATAGATTTCATTGTTTGATTTTTGGAGTTGATAAAGATTGGTATTTTGAGTATTCTATTTATTATAGTTTCTTTCTTCAAATGCCTATAGTTTCTTTCTTCATTTATTATTTTGGTGTGCAAATAATAGAAGAATTAGGGATAACGTATTTCATTATGTATATTTGGTTGTGCATAATCAGATTAACTTGAGTATTCATAGAGGGCAAATGATATAACATCCATTTGATAGCAATGACTAGATCGAGCTTGAGTTTGTTCTGTTAACTAGGATGCTCAATGTTAACCCGCCTTTCAACCAAAGCAGTCTACAGGTGGGTTTAATTAAACAAATTTTGTGACCGATAAGGTAAGAAGCCTAGAGGGATGATTATGAGGTTAAAAAATTAGGTATACACAAGGCTATGGATAATAGTCAAGCGGATTAAGACGAATGACACCCCATAAATGGCTAAGTATGGATTGATACTTCCCCTAGGCATGAGATCAATATCTTTCCCTTCCCCTAGGCAGATGATCAGATTGGATCGCTATGGCTATGGACATTTAACTCGACAGCTCAATTCAATGGAAATTGATCAATCTCCCTAAATTTCACCTAGGAAACATCGTAGAACAACTCAAGAAACAAGAAGAAGGCATCATGGGGGACCCCCACCAGCATTCGCTGACCCCATCCTTAAAGAATAGGAATCGACAACAACCCCAATAACCGATATCTCTGTAGGGATTGGCATTGATCCCTAAGATCAGCCCAGTAGGACCCATCTTTTCTGAACGGGCTCGTCTGGTCTTTGGGATTCTACCCGCGGATTTTCAGTGGGATATTTCAAGATCTTCACCTATAAATACATGATGTATAACTTGTTACAAGGGACTTCCTTCTTCTTCTCACTTGGTTAAACTCTGCCATTTTTATTACTTGAATTCAAATCATTGCAAATGTAATCAATGGTATAAATAAAAGGAAAATTATTGGAGTAGACGTAGGCCAGAGTCAGTCGAACCACTATAAAGCTATTTATGTTCATTTCTTTCAATTTTAACTTGTTGTTCTTCATATTTTGTTCTCTACTTCGTCTTGTTTGGAGTTGATTATTGGATTTGTGGTGCTTTCATACTGATTAGGTATTGGTGCCATTTTCGACATCAACACTCAACATGTAGAGATGCCCTTTAGTATCATATCCTACAGTGTTCAATTCTTACCGGTATCTCCATGAAAGGTGTTGGAGGCAGATGCATGACCATGATGCCATTTCTAATGATCCACACCGTCATATGTACCACTACATGGTTTATGATTATGATCAGCTTGCTGCTACAAGAGATGTTGCCCAGTGGCTAGAAGATAGATTTGTTATTATTAGTTCATCATACATGGATTTTTGACATAGATTTTACACTGCATCTGGTGATACTATTACTCATGCAGCATTGACTGATTTGGTAGGACCAGCTGCTATATATTATGGGACGGTAGCTCTGGTGTTAAAAGAACCTTACCCAGCTTAGTAAGAAGTATCACGCAATAGATCACATGTCAACTGCTAGTCATTTTGATTGGACGATGGAATTCCTACAACTTCTGGAATTAGCCGTTACGTTGATGTGTTTCACTCTCTTGCATATGAACAGAATGTACATCATACCCAAATATCATATGGTCACCCATTCGACCTGCAAATGGGACTCTGCCATACTGGATATACAGATCACATGCACGATATTAACTATTATGAGGATACATTGCCTCGACATACTGAGAAGATTGCACATGTCCAGCCATTCGAGCTATTTTATCGATCTTAAGCAAAGTCATTTGCTTAAGCACTGACCTGATTACAGGCTGAGCTAGATGCAGAGCAGAAGAAATTCTTTGATTATGGTCTATACTCTGATTACTTACCCAGAAGAGATGATGACAATAAGTCACGTCATCGCCGTACGCCCCATCTGTATAGGGATGGCTAGAGCCATGTATTATGTACTTTTATTTATGTACAAATGATGTATATTTCAGTGTTTATGTTCATAGTTTGTGTACTGAAGCTATGTTTTATTTAGGGCTACATTACCTCATATCATGGATCCTTGTGATGTTGTAGTAAAGATGACTCTAAGACATAAAGATATTATTATTTTTCCGTGGAGAAGAATAAGGCGAAAGAGATCCAGGTAGGGCAGAGTCAGAAAATGAAGTTCTTTCCAAAAAAGGGAGCCCAGAAGGGTGGAGCCGTGAAGAATGGAAATCACAAGTTGTCTCTTTTATGTGCAACAAGGAAGGACATTTTGCGAACGAATGTCGTTCTGGAGAGGCAAAGAAGGTGACTGGGAAGAAGAGTATCAAATGATTCAACTATGACCAGACTGGTCGTTACAAGAACCAATGCAAGGAGCCTGTTATGGATGAAAAGGGCTATGTATATGCATTGGAGCCAGCTACCTCGAGACCCATGGTAGGGAAAAAAGGAAAAGCAGTGTTGGGAGGTACGCTTATGATTCTTGGTATGACGTTAGTGTTTTTTTCATACGGGTGCATCACATTCTTTTGTAACTCGTTGTTTGGTAAATATGCTTAGCCTAGAACTCTCATACCTAGTTACTTCCTTAAGGGTTGCAAATCCAATAGGAGGGTATGCAACACTTGGGATGAGGTGTGACTACCTAAAGTTTGACTTGATAGGTCATAATTTTTTTTGTAGTTTGCATGTGTTTGATTTCATAGGATTCGAAATTATTTTGGATAAGGATTGGTTAAGTAAGTACAATGCAAGGTGATGGAAAAATATCGCTTAGGCACCCAGACCGTAGAGAGCGTATTACATATACCATAGTAAATCCTAGTTGTGAGGTGAATACTTTGTCGGGTTTTGTGGAGGCAGAAGACGAGCTGAATTTAGTTTTTATGGTTTGAGAATTCGCGGATATTTTTGAACCCGTGTAGGATTACAACCGAAATGTTCCATTGAGTTTCAGATAGATTTGGTGCTTGGAGCAGAACCGTTGAGTAGACCGCCAAACTGGATGACACCTACCGAAATGAGGGAGCTCAAGATGCAGTTGGTGGATTTGGAAGGTAAGTGTTTTATCATGCCTAGCAGTTCACCTTGGGGAGTAGCCGTAGTGTTTGCTAAGAAGCTGGACGTATCGTTAAGGTTATGTATCGATAGTCGTAAGTTAAATGAGAAAACGATAAAGAATCAATATCCATTACCTAAGATTGACGATTTGTTCGATCAACTGAGTGGAGCCAAGATATTTTCGTAGTTAGATTTAGCGACAAGTTTCCATCAGCTTAGAGTAGCAGAGGATAGTATTCCTTTGATGACGTTTAAAACAAGATATGGATCGTACGAATGCTTAGTGATGCTATTCGAACTGACTAATGCGCCAACTTTCTTTGTAGATTTGATGAACCGGATTTTTTGAGAGCACCTAGATAGGTTCGTGTTGATTTTCATAGATGATATTTTAGTATACTCTAAGGATGAAAGAGAGCATGGAGTTCATCTTAGAGTAGTGCTTGAAACACTGAGGCAGCATCAGTTAAAGGCAAAGTTCTCAAAATGTCTTTTCTGGAACAATAAAGCGAAGTTTCTTGGCCATGTAGTTTCAGAGAATGGGTTATTAGTGGATACAACAAAGATCAAGGCCGTGAATAGATTGAAGAGACTAGAAATAGTGACTGAGATTAGAAGTTCTCTAGGATTGGCTGGTTACTATTAGAGGTTTATAAAGGATTTTTCATGGATAGTGGCACCAATGACCAAGCTAACTCGAAAGGATGTGAAGTTCATTTGGACTGTTAAGTGTGAGGAGGCATTCCAAAAGCTAAAACACTTATTGACTAATGCACCTGTGTAGGTTGTTCCAATGGGGAATCGGGATTTGGTTATGTACATGGATGCATGTGGAACTGGGTTAAGAGCTGTGTTAATGTAGAGGGGTAGAGTAATTGCTATGCTTCTCGATAGCTTAGACCGCATGAAGTCAGATGCCCAACCCATGACATGGAGTTAGCTGTGGTAGTTTTTTCATTGAAGGTGATTTTAATTGTATACGGATCATAAATCGTTAGTATTTGTTCTCTTAGAAGGAGTTGAACATGAGACAACAGAGGTAGTTAGAGTTCTTGGCAGCTTATGATTTCGTTATTGAGTGCAAACTAGGAAAAGCAACAAGGTTGCAGATGCACTTAGCAGAAAATATCATAATGTGGTGTTAGTGATGATAGCTAAGTGGAAAGATTTGGAAGCGTTAGAAACTTACTGGGTACAGTGGAGAACTAAGAGTAGTTCAAGTATAGAAACTGCTTTGTTATCATGTTTGGAAGTTCGACCAGTTATGATAAAAAAGGTTGCTTCTAAACAGCTAGAGGATCCAGTGTTGGCTGAATGGATCAAAAAGCTGAGAGATTGAACATAGAGCGATGACTTGAAGAATTTTAGCCTTGACCAGAATGGGTGGTTGAGAAAGAAAGGAAGATTGTGTGTTACGAATGTGGAGACATTAGGATGGATGTTTTGAAGTAATTCCAATGTTCGAAGTTCACTATTCATTTGGGAGGAAATAAAATGTATCAGGACATGAAGAGAAGTTTCTTCTGGGAAGGTATGAAGAGGGATGTAGACTTATGGGTGAAGCTGTGTTTGAACTGCCAATGGGCAAAAGCCTAACATCAGAAGCCTAGTGGGTTGCTTCAGCCTTTGGACATTCTAGTGTGGTAGTGCGATTCTATTTCCATGGATTTCATTGACGGATTGCCAAGGTCTAATAGAGGAAATGAAAGCATATGGATCATTGTGGACAGGTTGACCAACAATGCCCATTTCATTCCAGTTAAGTCAACAAGAACGACATCTGTGTTTGCGAAGTTGTTTATGAAGAATGTGGTTAGACTACACGGAATTCCTAGTAGTATTGTTTGTGAATAATAGAGATTCGTTATTCACTAGCGAGTTCTGGAAGAGTCTGCAGGATACCTTAGGTACCAAGCTCAAAGTGAGTACCGCTTACCATCTACAGGCCGATGGGCAAACGGAGATAGTTAACAAAGTCTTGGAAGATTTATTACGAGCTAGATTTTAGGGGATCCTGGGAAGATCATCTACATATAGTCGTGTTTTTGTATAAATATAGTTATCATGCTAGCATAGGGATGACATCATTTAAAGCTTTGTATGGAAGGCTATGCAAATCTCCACTTTGTTGGTTAGAGACCAGGGATAGGTTGGTTCCTGGTCTAGATTTGGTAAGAGAAGCTGCATAAAAGGTTAAGTTCATTCGAGCTAGAATGAAGGAAGCTCAATCTAAGCAGAAGAGTTATGCGAATAAAAGACAGAAAGACTTGGAGTTTTCTGTTGGAGAGCATGTTTTCATTAAGGTGTCACCGATGAAGGTATGATTCAGTTTGGAAAATCAGGGTAGTTGGCACAGAGGTTCCTTGGACCATTTCCTAATATTGAGAGGATCGTAGAACTTGCAAATAGAGTAGAGTTACTGAGCAGTTTGGCAGGAGTCTACCATATTTTCCACGTTTCTTATCTAAAGAAGTGCATTTGAGATCCGGATACTACTATATCACCGACTGTGTTAATGACTTAGTCAGACCAATTTGACTATAGTTAGAAAGCCAGTTCGTGTAGTCGCAAGAGATGAGAAGAGGCTCGGGAACAAGACAATCAGATTAGTTAAAGTCCAGTTGAGCGACAATGATAGAGACTGTACTTGGAAGATAGAGAACATGATGAGAGATACTTATCCTGATGTATTGATGGTATGTTTTATCTTTGATTGTTTTGATATGTACCTTATCGTAATTTTGAGGATGAAATTCATTAAGGAGGGAAGTCTGTAACACCCTATATTTTTAGTAATATTATTTAGGATATTTAATTAGTTAAATAAAATAAAATAATGTAATTTGATTAGAGGATTGAGATTTGTGATTAAATATTGGGTAGCCATGTATTGTTAAATAAGTGAACTAAAGAATAAAAAGAGAATAAAAAGGGTTAGGAAATATGCAAGCGCAAAATAAGAACTGTTGAATATGCACTTATATGATTTTTGTTTGATGATAATAAACATATATACATTCATTTAAATGTATTTGTTAATATACTACTTTATTTTTCATAGATTAAATAAATATTTGCTGAATAAAATTAAATAACACAGAATTTGAATTCAGACAGAAATTTTATTCAAACAAATATTTATTACAATTTCGAATAGTACAAATTCAAGCTCTCACTATACATATACAATTTTGATTACAAATACATCACAATTTCATATTTACATTTAGCCTCACTACACATAACTCATTCACTCAATTCGTATTTTATCTTCAACTTCATTCCAGTTAGAAACCAGCATCTGAGCAATCTGCAAAAACATTCACTTACGTAGTAAAATTGAAAAAGAAATATTTTTGCAATATAAAATAAAATATGGATTTTGAAAATATTATTTGCCTCAGTTATTTGGGTTGTTCGTCATCATTTACATTTGAATTCATCATACACGAACAATGTGACATGCACAGTGTATCACTATACATGCCACAAGGCCGTGCACCCCGATGTACACTTGATTGATTTACATGGACAGGTGAGCACAAGGTCAAACCCAAATAAAAAGACGGGTTCAACTCAGGTGCAATATAAATAAATTCTCGACATCAGCACAAGGTCAAACCCGAGTTGTGAAACTAGATTCGACACAGGTGCACTTAAAAATGTGCAAGTATAGGAAAACGGTCAAGACAACTAAAACAAGTCTCGACCAAAAAATCAGTGACTCAAGTCAAGTCACACAATGAATACATAAAGACTAGCTGCTGAATTCCAAATAACCAAACTACAACAACTCAAATGTCAAGCACAAGTCTGAAACTCAAGACCAGTTCAGCAAAAGTCAACAATGCAAACAGTGGACAACAAAAACACTTTCAGCCATGGACAAGTCGAAACCATTAATCCAGACACAATGAATACATGAAGGCAGTTCACAAGTCAAAGACCAGAGCATCAAAAAAATGTCGAAGTCATTACAACAAAATGACTGTGCAAACAAGTGCACACTGGAAATACTAGCTATAACATGAAACAACCCAATATATACTTGCAAATTCGACAAGCACATGAGCAACCATTTTTCACATAGCAAAGAGCAAATGATAGTGAAGTACAACTATGCAGTGTTCAAGAGTGAAGCCACAAACACACATGAATATGAAGACCGCAAGTGTACAACCATTGCAGACTAGTTCAGGCAACACAAAGATGGTAATCAATATGAAGATGTAGTGAAGCATGTACATGGGAAAACAGCAAATAGAAACTGCAACAACACAAACACCTCAGCAATCTACAACTTCAAATAACCCAAGTGAATATGTACAGTGATACCAGTGACATGCACAGATGCATTCAAAGAACAGCAACAACAAAAGAAGCACAGTGACAATTTGGAGTATCATATGCAAAACAACTTGTAGATCAAACATAATGGACTACATGCACTGGCCAGAGAGCGTACAAATGCAGCATGTAGACATCAAGCAAATAGAGGCAAAGAAACTGGAATGTAACCCGAAGTCATGTAATAGTTTTTTAAACAAAGTCAAAAATTTACAAATTCAAATCACTGGCCGGAGTCAACCATTACCAGAGTCAAGGCCAAATTAAATCTGAAATAGCAAGGTACAAGTCGAAGAAGTCAAATTCCAAAAAAATCAAAGCCGTGGTTGACAAGGAACGAAACAGTTCAAAATCGAAGCCGTGGTGGCCATGAAAGAGATCAACGCCGTGACCATCAAGCAACGAAAATATACACGTTTATGAACAAGTCGTAAATCATCTCAAACATCCATACGAAAATCCGCCACCAAGCTATATCAGTTGACAAATTCAAATAAAGTATATACGACGAGAATTCAGGGGATCAAACCCTATAAATTGAAATTAACATCATTGGCAAAATCGATCGAGTTCAAGCATTGAATCAGAAAGTAAAAGAGAAAAAATTACTTACCGAAGCCATACCACAAACTCGATCAATTTCAAAGAGACCGTGAGCAAAACAGAGAAGCATGCGATCGACGAAGCAAACAAAGTTATAAATCTTCCATTCGATCTAGCAACCAAAGCCGACATCTTTGAAAACTAAAAGCCCTAAATTTGCAAAGCCCTAAATCAAAGCCGCCACTCTCAAGATAAAGGAACGGCCGACATAATAAAAGAAAAAGGGGATAGGCCGACCTTGTTTACATTAAGGCTTAATAGTTTAAAAATAGGGTTTTTTTATTTTAATTGTGTTTTTAAATTGTTTTTAATTTGTAATTTCTTTTTTAACCTTTTAACTTTCTAGTCGTGTGGCTAGGGGATAAGCTACGTGGCGTAGTTTGAGAATTCGCAACTCAGTGGCTGAGTTGTGGCAGGGTTTTGAGCGTAGAGTTAGGTTTAGTCGATAGCGGGTGTCGCGAGTTTACGTGTGTAAGCGTCTGACTATCTAATTTCTAGTAGAAACCTTGGGGGCAGCACGTAGGCAGGGTTTTGCCGAAGCTGGGTAAATTCTGTGTCGTTCTGTTTCTGCATTTATTATTCTGCTATTATCTGTGCTGCTATTTTTCTGTGATCTGTGTTGAAATTATTTTATAAGCTTCCGCAATTAATTTTTATAATTTATACTATCACCCTATTCACCCCCCCTTTAGGGTGAAATCGATCCCACAAGTGGTATCAGAGCTAGGAACAAAAGCCAATTTTGATTTAAAATTTTGATTCTTCAAAAACCAATTTTTGTTTTTAAAAAATTTGAATTTTTAAAATGGCTACTTTTGTTAGGGTCATTCCAATATTATTCCTCATATTTTTGATGGAACAGATTTTTTGAATTGGAAACTGAAAATGGAATTTTGTTTAAAACCTGTTAATATTAAATGTTGGAATATTATTGAAAATGGGTGTGTTATAAATGATGAGAAAATTATCTCGATCAATGCTCTTGCTATGCATATATTATATTCTCATATTAATCAAGATAATTTTAATTTCATCTCTCATTGTGGAAATGCACAGGAAATCTGAAATACTTTAGATGCAATATATGGTGCAAAAGTCAACAGCAATGAGAAATCCTCCACAACCGACTCAGTTAAAGAAATATGCTTAACAGGATTTGTAAAAGCAGTTGTGATGAGAATGATAATGATGGAGCAGCTAAGTTGGCATTAATAATGAAGAAATTCAAAAGATGGAACCACAAATACTGAAATCCAGCTCTAAATCAAAAATTAAAAAGCAGAATAATCAAAGCACTAGACAACTCGGAAGAACACAGGATCTTTGCAACAAACCCGGTGATATTAAGCCTAATTATCCCTAATTTCAACTCGACAAAGAAAAGAAATAAAAAAGAAGATGTTTTGCAGCCTTGTGGAATAAAAGCGATCGCAGTGAAAGTGAGAAAGCAGATATATGCCTTCATGGGAATATAACAGATAGCGACGATGACGAGCCAAGCGAGGTATCAAAACTTACTCACTCTGAATTACTTATTTATTTCCACGAAGTAAATGGCTGTTTTGAACGACTTAGGGAGAAGTATGCCAAACTTGAATCACAAAAAGATACTTTGATAGAATTAAATCAACAACTTGACCAATTAGTTAAAACCTATCAAAGTAGGATCCCTAAGTGTGATAGGTATCCAACATTAGATGAAGAAATTAAAAAAATCAGAAATCAATATAAAATCACTTGAAAATGAAATTCTGATTTTGAAAGAAAGTGAAAATACAACAAGAGAAAATTCTATCAAAAAGTGCACACAATTATTGAACGAAAATGAATCTCTCAAAACACAAGTCCAACAATTGTCAACGACTTTAGATAAATTTTTAAAAACTGAAAAACCATTGAATATGCTATTAGGAAAGCAAACAGTTAATACGGTTAGACAAAGATTTGGATATAGTAGTTCGAAAATTGTTGAAAGCAATATTAATCAAGTTAATTCTATGTGCACAATTTGTAGAAAATATGGACACAATCACAATAATTGATGGTATAGACCCAAACATGTGTAAACTATACCGATTTGGGTTTCAAAAGGCATAAATATAAAATCTTTCAAAGTTAAAAAAATTTGGGTGCCGAAGGGAACAATTATAAATAGTTTTGGGTCTTTACAAAAATTTTTTTTCAGAATTTTCTGCCACTAACAACCATAGACCTATAAAAACAAACAGGTCACATAAATCTTTTCCCGTGTAGGTGTGGTGGCAGGCTAAGGAACAACAACAGTGTTCTTTGGATTTTTGGCTGATCTAGAAATACAACGGACGACAAAGCAAAGTTCCTTAGCCTAGTATAAAGGTGACAGAATCACAACAGACAACAACCAAAAATATCGTAAAGGTAAAACAGGTAATGGTATATTTATTTGAACAATATATTAAATGTGATAATCTGCACCATATTCTGAATTAAATCAGCCAATAATGAGATGATGAAAAAATGATGATTTTGACTCTGACTTATTCAACTTAGTTGGCCAAATTATATTTTTATGCCAAAAACACTACAAAATTCTCTAGATTCTTTGAATTACTTCATCATATTAATTTGGATTAAAAATAGTGTTTTGTTGGATAATACATTTGGTTATAATACGGCAAACTCTATATTCAGGGTTTTTGATTATTACACGACTTCAATTCAAATTCAAAAGAATGTCATTTAAAATGCTGTTTAAAACTGAGTTTGAAATTTTTGGTGCACACTTCGTGGTTTGGACAATCGAATTCAATTAATGATAATTTTGCGTGAAAGAGAAATTCTGATGCCGATTACACTGGTAATCTAGTTGATAGAAAAATTACTAGTTGCACGTGATTTCTGAGACATTCAGTAACTGCATCGCTTTTCAAAGAAAATATCTGCATATTTTTCATTTCAAATAATTTTCAAATAGCAGAAAATTTTCTTATAAAACCCCCTCGAGAAAATCATTTTTGACCATATTTTCAGATTAGTCATTTTGAAAAATTGATTTCTTAATTATTTTTGAATTTGATTTTAAATGACTATTTTGACTAATCTGACTCCCTAATAATTATCGAAAAGATAAATAGTGATTGAAAAAGTGATGAGTGTTGATATTTATTATATATTATGACTCGAGACAGTGTAATTAGTAAATTTCTTTAGAAATTTAAACAAGAGTTATAAAACTTTTTGTTGGTAAAAATTCCATGACCATCTCTATCTCTATCATATTTCTAACAACTATCACTCATCAAAATTCTATATATTTTGTCGATATGTAGTACTTTAAACAGGAATTGTTCGTTTTTCATTTTTACTTTTTTTTTAAAAATAATAGAAATTTTTTATAAAGTAAAATAATAACAATACTAATAAATAAATACCAAAGTATTCACTCTCATTTAAAAGTCCTCACGGTTATGCATGGGTGAATTACTTGGAATTTGTTATGTGCTTCCATGCTCATTTAAAAGTCCTCGCGGTTATGCATGTATGGAACACATATCAAAAGTTGATTTTTAAAATAAACAAGTTGATTCTAATCCCATTTAAAAGTCCTCACGGTTATGCGTGGTTAGAAGATACTTGAATTCATTTTTTTTAAAATAAAATTGGAATACTACTAATCTCATTTAAAAGTCCTAACGGTTATGCATGGTTGGTAGATATTCAAATTCCTGATATAAATATACCACAAATAGACACAACTGTATGGTTTTATATGATGACATAATTCCCATCATTCTAAAAGTGGATTATGCGCCTAACAAAATATTTATGATTTTTGTTTGATTTTTTTATTGACATTTAATATTTATATTCAATTGAGTTTTAATGTTGAATTAATATCGATCACTTTATCTCTATTTTATCTAACACTATCATTCTTTTGCTGATAACAAAAGGGGGAGAGTAAAGTTAAGATTTTGTCAAATAAAATCAAGCAAAGGTCAAATAATTTTCTATTTGCATCTAGGCTCATTTGCATATTTTTATTTGTATGGATATATGTAGGGGGAGCTTTGTGTAGAGAGGAAGCATTTAAATAGGGGGAGCAATTAGAGCTTATGAATGATCAAATACATTTAACATATTCAAAATCTTAAGTTCAAATACATTTAACATATTCAAAATCTTAAATATATGTTTGTTATCATCAAAAGGGGGAGATTGTTGAATATGCGCTTATATGATTTTTGTTTGATGATAATAAACATATATACATTCGTTTAAATGTATTTGTTAATGTACTATTTTATTTTTCATAGATTAAATAAATATTTGCTAAATAAAATTAAATAACACAGAATTTGAATTCAAACAGAAATGTTATTCAAACAAATATTTATTACAATTTCGAATAGTACAAATTCAAGCTCTCACTATACATATACAATTTTGATTACAAATACATCACAATTTCATATTTACAATTAGCCTCACTACACATCACTCATTCACTCAATTCTTATTTATCTTCAACTTCATTCCAGTTAGAATCCAACATCTGAGCAATCTGCAAAAACATTCACTAACGCAGTAAAATTGAAAAAGAAATATTTTTGCAATAAAAATAAAATATGGATTTTGAAAATATTATTTGCCTCAATTATTTGGGTTGTTCGTCATCACTTACATTTGAATTCATCATACACGAACAATGTGACATGCATAATGTATCACTATACGTGCCACAAGGCCGTGCACCTCGATGTACACTTGATTGATTTACATGGATAGGTGAGCACAAGGTCAAACTCAAATAAAAATACGGGTTTAACTCAGGTGCAATATAAATAAATTCTCGACATCAGCACAAGGTCAAACCCGAGTTGTGAAACTGGATTCGACACAGGTGCACTTAAAAATGTGCAAGTATAGGAAAACGGTCAAGACAACTAAAACAAGTCTCGACCAAAAAATCAGTGACTCAAGTCGTCACACAATGAATACATAATGACTAGCTGCTGAATTCCAAATAACCAAACTACAACAACTCAAATGTCAAGCACAAGTCTGAAACTCAAGACCAGTTCAGCAAAAGTCAACAATGCAAACAGTGGACAGCAAAAACACTTCAAGCCATGGACAAGTCGAAACCATTAATCCAGACACAATGAATACATGTAGGCAGTTCACAAGTCAAAGACCAGAGCATCAAAACAATGTCGAAGTCATTCCAGCAAAATGACAATGCAAACAAGTGCACACTGGAAATACCAGCTATAACATGAAACAATCCAATATATACATGCAAATTCGACAAGCACATGAGCAACCATTTTTCACATAGCAAAGAGCAAATGATAGTGAAGTACAACTATGCAGTGTTCAAGAGTGAAGCCACAAACACACATGAATATGAAGACCGCAAGTGTACAACCATTGCAGACTAGTTCAGGTAACACAAAGATGGTAATCAATATGAAGATGCAGTGAAGCATGTACATGGGAAAATAGCAAATAGAAACTGCAACAACACAAACACCTCAGCAATCTACAACTTCAAATAACCCAAGTGAATATGTATAGTGATACCAGTGACATGCACAGATGCATTCAAAGAACAACAACCAACAAAAGAAGCACAGTGACAATTTGGAGTATCATATGCAAAACAACTTGTAGATCAAACATAATGGACTACATGCACTGGCCAGAGAATGTACAAATGCAGCATGTAGACATCAATCAAATAGAGGCAAAGAAACTGGAATGTAACCCGAAGTCATGTAACAATTTTTTAAACAAAGTCAAAAATTTACAAATTCAAATCACTGGCCGGAGTCAACCATTACTTGAGTCAAGGCCAAATTAAATCTGAAATAGCAAGGTACAAGTCGAAGAAGTCAAATTCCAAAACAATCGAAGCCGTGGTTAACAAGGAACGAAACAGTTCAAAATCGGAGCCGTGGTGGCCACGAAAGAGATCAACGCCGTGACCATCAAGCAACGAAAATATATACGTTTATGAACAAGTCGTAAATCATTTCAACATCCATACGAAAATCAATGACTAAGCTATATCAGTTGACAAATTCAAATAAAGTATATACGACGAGAATTCAGGGGATCGAACCCTATAAATTGAAATTAACATCATTGGCAAAATAGATCGAGTTCAAGCATTGAATCAGAAAGTAAAAGAGCAAAAAATTACTTATCGAAGCCATACCACAAACTCGATCGATTTCAAAGAGACCGTGAGCAAAACAGAGAAGCATGTGATCGACGAAGCAAACAAAGTGATAAATCTTCCATTCGATCTAGCAACCAAAGTCGGCATCTTTGAAATTAAAAAGCACTAAATTTGCAAAGCCCTAAATCAAAGCCGCCATTCTCAAGATAAAGGAACGGCTGACATAATAAAAGAAAAAGGGGATAGGCCGACCTTGTTTACATTAAGGCTTAATATTTTAAAAATAGGGTTTTTTATTTTAATTGTGTTTTTAAATTGTTTTTAATTTGTAATTTCTTTTTTAACCGTTTACATTTCTAGTCGTGTGACTAGGGGACAAGCTACATGGCGTAGTTTGAGAATTCGCAACTCAGTGGCTGAGTTGTGGCAGAGTTTTGAGTGTAGAGTTAGGTTTATTCGATAGAGGGTGTCGCGAGTTTATGTGTGTAAGCGTTTGACTATCTAATTTCTAGTAGAAACCTTGGGGGCAGCACGTAGGCAGGGTTTTGCCGAAGCTGGGTAAATTCTGTGTCGTTCTATTTCTGCATTTATTATTCTGCTATTATCTCTGCTGCTATTGTTCTGTGATCTGTGTTGAAATTATTTTATAAGCTTCCGCAATTAATTTTTATAATTTATACTATCACCCTATTCACCCTCCTCTAGCGTGAAATCGATCCTACAGGAACAAGACATATCCTTATATCCTAAACCCTTAGGAATTCATTCTACATGCTTACTTCATTTTTCACAATTCAAAAATACAAGCTAATGTCGGTTAACATAAGAAACAACAAAGAAGAAGAATTCAAAGGGAACAATCAAATCACTTAATCAAGAACAAATCTCACATCCTTAAATAAAAAGCTAACGTAAATATTGATTACATCTCATATTTTTGATTGATTTCGGTTTTAGATAAATTCTGAAAGTATTTGCAATTGTTTTGCCATGTTTTGAACGATAAATGAATATACATACATACATACATACATACATACATACATACATACATACATACATACATACATACATATATACTTGTTGATGATTTAGGCTATTTTATGTGCATTTTATGATGGGAAATGATTTAGAAAACCTATTATATGACATCCAATTGTCTTGTTAATTTAGGTTAAGATCAGAAATGATAATTTAGAAATGGGTTTCAATTTTCATAATATTATGAATTAATGTGGATTTTGGATGAATACGACATAGAACTCCGACTTCATTAAAACCAATGCACATGGTATCAAATGTCTAGTACATAATGAATTGGATATAGATGAAAGGTATAAGGTCGAAACAAAGGGTTTCGAAGGGGTTGAAAAGCTACTTTACTTTTAAAAGAAAATGCACCTGCTTTGCTTTCAAATGAATAGCTTTCGGCTTGGTCTGCTTTCAACTTGGTCAATGACTTTAAAAAGAATGGTTTTAAGAGGTTGCGCCTTTGTTTTTAAACAACTACTTTCGACTAGGTCAAAACCCCTGACTGCCACTTTTTACCGTTCGACCAAAATTGGTTTTGAAAGGGCTACCTTGTTTTTAAAACCAAGCCGCTTCTCGCTTTCGAAGGGACGGTTTCGACACCATCACCTCTTTACTTAGGAAACGCTTTCGTAAGGGATGCTTTCGACTTAAATGTTTTAATGACCCTTTTGCTCTATAAAAGGTAGAACCTAAATACTTTCAAAGGAGATGGTTTTATAGGTTTGAAAAGGTGTTTCCACATATTATAAAATTGAACCCAAATGCTTTCGAATGGCTTGATGTTTGATGCTTTCGAAAGGTTTTAAAGAAAGGTTTCTAAGGGGTGGTTTTCAATGGTTTCAAAAGGCAATGTTCAAGTCTTTTAAAGAGGATGTCTAAGGTTTTAAAGCTTTCGAAGGAGATGTTTTTCAATGCTTTCGAAAGTATAAATATGAATGCTTTCAAAAGGTATGATTTCTAAAAGTATCCTTTTGCTTTCGGCCTAAGGTTTTACTTGTTTGAAAGGGTTACTTTCAAAGGTTTCAAAAGGGGTACTTTCAATAGTTTCGAAAGGATTGTTTAAAGATTTTAAACAAAGGTGTGACGCCCCACCTCTATACCCACGCTAGCCAAGAACATTATTGTGAATGCTGTCAACTAGCACGGAGAATAAGGCTGTTGAGGAGCGACCATCTGTATAATTGCTTTGTGCGAGTACCGATATACCGGATAAAAATATAACTTTTCATCTCAAGAGGAAATCCGACATACCGACACAAACTCAAAGCTACTACATAGTGGCTATAAAGGTCTTTGGAAACAAATATAGAAATAAACATAACACAAATCAGTCACAGACAATTCATATCACAAAGGCGGAAATATATATGAATATTACACATAAAAGTGTATATCCGAGTAGTGGTCAAAAGATCCACGATAATACAAAAGAATAGCAACACGTGCTATACAAAGGAATGCAACTATGAGTCTATATCTCAAGTGTATACAACAAAAACAAAACTACTAATCTAAGTAGTTTGCCAAAAGTCAGAGTAATCAATCCCAAGAGAGAAGTCAAGCAGAAGCACCTGTAACATCTCGGTCTGACCCGAGTATTATTTAAGAAGAAAATAATAAACGGATCAGTCTAGCTATAAATATCAGAAGAAATGATATAGAATAGGAGGTATGACATAAACGTATAATAATCACAATGCCAAGCTGTGATTAATAAGTAATTGAAAATCAACAAGAGATTAATCAATATCACAATAATCTACTCAAGACAAAAAGGAATGTCATACTCCTGATTTCATTCACCAAACCACAATAAATGACATATATATATCCATGCCAATCGTAAAAGTTGGTGAAACACAAATTCCAGAAATCAACACACGAAATCCAGAAATCACAATAAAAAGGATGGCCAATCCCAGAAAAATGAGCCGGAGCTCCTCCAGACAGGGTATAGTCCCCCATTGCGGACTTTGAGACGAAGCTCCTCCTGGTGAGTCAAAAACTCCTCCTGACAGGGTGTAGTCCCCCATTGCGGACATTGAGCCGAAGCTCCTCCTGGCGAACCGAAGTTCCTCGTGACAGGGTATAGTCCCCCATTGCGGACTTTGAGCCGAAGCTCCTCCTGGTGAGCCGAAGCTCCTCGTGACAGGGTATAGTCCCCCATTGCGGACATTGAGCCGAAGCTCCACAAAAAAATGAAGTATCGTCCTCGACATGGACAAAGAGACATCGCACATTGCTAGTCTAGATCACAAAGATGATCGTCATGATCAATGAGAGGTGTCAATTACAATAAGCTAGTAAATATATGAGCTTAGCTTCATGTCCCATAACCACTAGCTTAACTTAAATATTTACGAACAAATTGTAGATCTCCACTAGAAAATTGTCACAAGAGATTCAATCGAACAAGTCCAAGAATTAACCGACGAAGTAAACGCAAGCGTTTCATACCACTTGTTTTACTAAGCCGTTTAATTAGATTTCTCATACGAGTGAGGTAAAGGTTTGTATATACTAATAGATTGGAAAACGGTTTAAGAAAACGAGCTTTGTAATAAAATAGTGTTGAAATCATTTGAAGAAAGAGTTTTGATATTTACTACTAGTATAGAAAACCTTTATATTTTTAAAGTGACAAATCACGAAGAAGATTGTAAGAACAACCAATTACTAAATTCACATTCGAAGACCTGAATAAAATCCAAAGAAATCGATATCAAATCCATCGAAGTGGATATATCTAAAATTCCCAAATAAAAGGTCATCAAAGTCATAATAGATGATAACAACAAATAGGAAACAACACGAATCGATTAAAGTTGGAAATTTACTCAAAAATAGCCAAAATAGGCAAAACTGCACATTTCCAGACGTCTGATTTGGAATCCAGACGTCTGGATTTGTTCTCTGGAAATAACCCAGAGAACACTCAGACGTCTGAAACCTCAAGTTAGACGTCTGAGACCTATCCAGACGTCTGGTTTGATGGTTCAGACGTCTGAAAATAGTCTCTGACTTTTTTTTATAATATGCGTGCATACATTTTTACCTTCCAGGTCCAAACCAGACGTCTGGACTTAGTCACCAGACGTCTGGTCACCTGGTCTAGGCAACAATTTGCCTAGGCCAAAGTGGCCAAAACGTATCGGGAGCGATCGGACGAGCAACGACGACTAAGGATTTATGCCTAGCGACAAACCGGTCTTATAGGCTCTCCGAAAAACCTCTTAAAGCATGATCAAACATCAAAGTTATGATTTTTAGAGAATTGGCTTCAAACACCAAAAATGGAAATATTCACAAAACCAATCCAAATCAAAAGCAATTGCACATGAATAAATGTTAGGGATTCATACCTAACAACAAAGATAGATATAGACATAGATGTGAGATAAAAATCTCACCTTTGAATCCGAAAATAATGAATGAGAAGCTTGAAAGCAAGCTAAGATCAATTCCTCTTCAATAACAACTCAAGAAGCTTAAATCTATGCTTAAAATAGAAACATTTCCTAAATTAGGTTTAGGAATTTTCTGAAATCAAGGAGAGAAAGAGTTGGAGAAGAAGAAGGAGTTGCTTACCAATAGGTTCTCTTGAGTTTGGAGCAAGAAGATGGATTTGCTAAGGAACTAGGGTTTTGGATTTCCTAATTCTTTTTCTCTTCCCCCATTTTTGCTTGAGCTTGAATGAATAAGGAAATTATGAAGGAATGAAGAGGATAAGGGGTTGGGACTGAATACATAAGTGGGCTCAGCCCAAACCAAAACCCTAAGTGAAAAGTAGCAAAATTCAACTTTCTCCAAACATATCGAAGCTTAACCCCACCACTAACTACGGCATTTTGAACTCAATGGGGGTGGTCTCGAGTCCTAATTCGGCTGTTTGCAAAAAGTAGCTTTTCGGACTAAAATCCGACTAAAGATAAAATATTTAAATATAAAATCGATAAATATGCGGGTTGTTACAGACTCCCCTCCTTAAAGAAATTGCGTCCTCGCAATACTTAAGAGGAAAATAAGAAGTAACAACCATGGAAGCATATCAACACAAAAGAAAATTTGAAATAGGAAGTTCACCATAAAGTGCACGAAAGAGTTAGCAAGAAATCTGGTGAAACTCCAATTTCCACAATATTACCGGGCTCAAGAATGAAAACCGGAATCCCTAAGGCATTTCCGTAGATAAAAGACGTGGGGAACGTCAAGAATAGCAGAAAATTGAGCCGGTGCAACGGCGTAGTACAATCACGGTACGCCCGAGAAACTAGAAACTCGAATAATTTGGAACACCGACGTAGTACAAAGATGGTACGTCCAGTGAACCAAAAAGCCAAGTCATTGATGTAGTGCAAACGGTACATCCAATGAATCAAACAGCAAAGACATTGATGTAGTACAAACGTTACATCCGATGAATCAAACTCAAATAATTTGGAACACCGACGCAGTACAAAAACGGTATGTCCCACCTCAGATTCTATCGAATCTTCGGGTCCGCTCCGAGTAGACTTTCCGCGTATCTATTTCTATCCTTTTTGAGTGGGCTGATGAGGCCTGCTGGGATATAAGATAGCTAGATACTAACTCTAATATGTTACTTCTAGTGCGATATACATGGCATCTGGATAAAGGCGTTGGACAACGCCCAGGAACTGAACCTTCTATCCCGGATGATCATGAGAAGGACTATGAATTGGGATAGTTACGCCTTTACTCTGCTGCTTCCGGACCCAATTAATATACTGGGGAAGTATACTGGGCAAATCTTTATACACTTTGAGATTCAATAAAAGCAGAATCCCCTCTGGTGAATAAATAGGACCTGGGGTATAGCTTTTAATACTTCGCTACGGAAATAAGACTCCCCCTTCTCGCTACCGAAATGAAAAAGCAGGTGGCAGCCAGTATATCCAGGCGGATGATCTGAGAATTCTCGCTGTGGAAATCTACTGTGACTCCCAGTTAGTTGTATGCTAGGTCCGGGGTTAATATTAGGCCAAGGATCGAAGACTAGCTGCTTATCTAGCTCGAGTCTGGGAAATGCTTGATCAGTTTGATTACTATGCAATTTTCTATATACCCCGAGAGCATAATCAAAAAGCCGATTCATTGGCATAGTTGGCAAGTACAGGCGAAGCTCAGCAGTTGGGGCTCGTTCCCGTTGAAACTCTATCCTCTGACTTCCACCACGTCAAGGTGACACTCTACCGCTGAGTTATATCCCTTCCCGGCCCCATCGAGAAATAGAACTAACTAATCCTAAGGCAAACGGTCGAGAAACTCAATGCCACTATTCCTGAACAACTTGGAGCCGGGCCTTCTTTTCGCACTATTATGGACAAATTCCTTTTCTTAGGAACACATACAAGAAAAAGAATAATGGTAACCCCACCACTATACGTCCAATGAACCGAACACAATAAAAGAACATCGGACGCAAGTTCATAAAAGCAATGAGATGAAACTCAATAAAACGAAGTACATCAAAATGTCCGATGAAATTAATAAAAGGATAATTTCATTTGGTCATCAACAAAGAAACAACCCCTTGTTGCTTACGACTAAACGCATTGGCAACACGATTTCCCCTTCGGGAATAAAAAGAACATCAAGATCATAAAAAGCTAGGAACACGAGTCGACATGAAGTTCCTTATGAAAAATGAATATTCCAAAGATTTATGATCGAGATAGAGAACAAATTTCTCATCCAAATATGATGATGCCAAATTCCAAAGGTAAAAACAATAGCCGCGAGCACTGGATCATGAGTGGTATACCTAGTCTCGATCGGCTTTAATGGTTTAGAAGCACAAGAGATAGCACATTCTCCTTTGCAAGAGAATGGCATCCAACCCAATACGACTAGTATCGGTACAAATAACAAAGTCTTGGTTCCCCTTCAGGAATCGCAAGAATAAGAGTATCGAAAGAAAATTCTTTCAAATAATTTTCTTTCCCGAAAAATTAAAACTTTCAAAAATCAAAATTATTTCGATGTAAAAATATTTCTAGAAGAATTTACATTTTACAAGTTAGTATATCGTGTCTGATTGTCACATCAATGCGTTTAGGAAATTACTATCGATAACGTTGATCAAGCGCATCGACCAAAATTCTTAAAGCACTCAACGGGCAATACAATCACAAAATCATCTTTTTATAGGAAAATAAATCTCTTAAAAAGTTTTAAGAATATTCTTTGTTCGTTTCAAGAACAAAAATCCAGTTTTACTTATAAATAAATCTTATGAAAAAGATTTGCAAAATTTTAAATTACTATTTTCATCCAAAATCAATAAATACAAGAATGGACTCATCGAAATATTCATAGAATATTCGATTTATAAAATGGATGAAATAAGCTGGACAAATTGAATGACATAATAAGTCATTCATAAGAATCATAACGAGTGCGGAATGCGGTAAGTGGAATGCTAACTTCCGCAACTCGTAGCAAACGAAAACCGGTGGTAAAGTCAAACTGAAAAGACCTTAGTATCACACAAAAGATTACTTAGGTGATAATCCTAAGACAAGCTCAAAAATACTGGAAAATTTCTCAAACTACATGAATGAGAGAAATAACACTTTCCTTTACCAACCTCTCCATGAAGAAGAGTAACATCCACAAGCTGATTGAAAGAAACTTCAAGTTTCAAAGGTAGAACCATTTCGGGGTTCTTACTCAAAGCATAGATAAACTCTTGATTCTTTACAAGATCCAAAAGTTGTTGAGCAGACATGAATACTCCATCCTGAGGAGTAGCACTAGATTGACCGGCGCTGGGACGGCCAGGTCTAACCATTTCTCTTCTTTAAAAAAGAAATAAAGAAGAAGAAAAAGTTATTCTCAAGATAAGTATCAAGCAATCTTGATAGATAAAACACGGAATCATAAAAGAAAATAGGATAGGACGGTACGAAGACCCGAATAAAATCCTAAAGCACGACTCCTAAGATGGACTTAGGACGATGATCCTTGTTAAATTATTCTACATTGTTCCAAAGTTTTGCTCTGATACCAAGCTGTGACGCCCCACCTCTATACCCACGCTAGCCAAGAACATTACTATGAATGCTGTCAACTAGCACGGAGAATAAGGCTGTTGAGGAGCGACCATCTGTATAATTGCTTTGTGCGAGTACCGATATACCGGATAAAAATATAACTTTTCATCTCAAGAGGAAATCCGACATACCGACACAAACTCAAAGCTACTACACAGTGGCTATAAAGGTCTTCGGAAACAAATATAGAAATAAACATAACACAAATCAGTCACAGACAATTCATATCACAAAGGCGGAAATAGATATGAATATTACACATAAAAGTGTATATCCGAGTAGTGGTCAAAAGATCCACGATAATACAAAAGAATAGCAACACGTGCTATACAAAGGAATACAACTATGAGTCTATATCTCAAGTGTATACAACAAAAACTAAACTACTAATCTAAGTAGTTTGCCAAAAGTCAGAGTAATCAATCCCAAGAGAGAAGTCAAGCAGAAGCACCTGTAACATCTCGGTCTGACCCGAGTATTATTTAAGAAGAAAATGATAAACGGATCAGTCTAGCTATAAATATCAGAAGAAATGATATAGAATAGGAGGTATGACATAAACGTATAATAATCACAATGCCAAGATGTGATTAATAAGTAATTGAAAATCAACAAGAGATTAATCAATATCACAATAATCTACTCAAGATAAAAAGGAATGTCATACTCCTGATTTCATTCACCAAACCACAATAAATGACATATATATATATATATATATATATATATATATATATCCATGCCAATCGTAAAAGTTGGTGAAACACAAATTCCAGAAATCAACACACGAAATCCAGAAATCACAATAAAAAGGATGGCCAATCCCAGAAAAATGAGCCGGAGCTCCTCCAGACAGGGTATAGTCCCCCATTGCGGACTTTGAGCCGAAGCTCCTCCTGGTGAGTCAAAAACTCCTCCTGACAGGGTATAGTCCCCCATTGCGGACATTGAGCCGAAGCTCCTCCTGGCGAACCGAAGTTCCTCGTGACAGGGTATAGTCCCCCATTGCGGACATTGAGCCGAAGCTCCTCCTGGCGAACCGAAGTTCCTCGTGACAGGGTATAGTCCCCCATTGCGGACTTTGAGCCGAAGCTCCTCCTGGTGAGCCGAAGCTCCTCGTGACAGGGTATAGTCCCCCATTGCGGACATTGAGCGAAGCTCCACAAAAAAATGAAGTATCGTCCTCGACATGGACAAAGAGACATCGCACATTGCTAGTCTAAATCACAAAGATGATCGTCATGATCAATGAGAGGTGTCAATTACAATAAGCTAGTAAATATACGAGCTTAGCTTCATGTCCCATAACCACTAGCTTAACTTAAATATTTACGAACAAATTGTAGATCTCCACTAGAAAATTGTCACAAGAGATTCAATCGAACAAGTCCAAGAATTATCCGACGAAGTAAACGCAAGCGTTTCATACCACTTGTTTTACTAAGCCGTTTAATTAGATTTCTCATACGAGTGAGGTGAAGATTTGTATATACTAATAGATTGGAAAATGGTTTAAGAAAACGAGCTTTGTAATAAAATAGTGTTGAAATCATTTGAAGAAAGAGTTTTGATATTTACTACTAGTATAGAAAACCTTTATATTTTTAAAGTGACAAATCACAAAGAAGATTGTAAGAACAACCAATTACTAAATTCACATTCGAAGACGTGAATAAAATCCAAAGAAATCGATATCAAATCCATCGAAGCGGATATATCTAAAATTCCCAAAGAAAAGGTCATCAAAGTCATAATAGATGATAACAACAAATAGGAAACAACACGAATCGATTAAAGTTAGAAATTTACTCAAAAATAGCCAAAATAGGCAAAACTGCACATTTCCAGACGTCTGATTTGGAATCCAGACGTCTGGATTTGTTCTCTGGAAATAACCCAGAGAACACTCAGACGTCTGAAACCTCAAGTCAGACATCTGAGACCTATCCAAACGTCTGGTTTGATGGTTCAGACGTTTGAAAATAGTCTCTGGCATTTTTTTTTATAATATGCGTGCATACATTTTTACCTTCCAGGTCCAAACCAGACGTCTGGACTTAGTCACCAGACGTCTGGTCACCTGGTCTAGGCAATAATTTGCCTAGGCCAAAGTAGCCAAAACGTATCGGGAGCGATCGGACGAGCAACGACGACTAAGGATTTATGCCTAGCGACAACCCGGTCTTATAGGCTCTCCGAAACACCTCTTAAAGCATGATCAAACATCAAAGTTATGATTTTTAGAGAATTGGCTTCAAACACCAAAAATGGAAATATTCACAAAACCAATCCAAATCAAAAGCAATTGAACATGAATAAATGTTAGAGATTCATACCTAACAACAAAGATAGATATAGACATAGATGTGAGATAAAAATCTCACCTTTGAATCCGAAAATAATGAATGAGAAGCTTGAAAGCAAGCTAAGATCAATTCCTCTTCAATAACAACTAAAGAAGCTTCAATCTAAGCTTAAAATAGAAACATTTCCTAAATTAGATTTAGGAATTTTCTGAGATCAAGGAGAGAAAGAGTTGGAGAAGAAGAAGGAGTTGCTTACCAATGGGTTCTCTTGAGTTTGGAGCAAGAAGATGGATTTGCTAAGGAACTAGGGTTTTGGATTTCCTAATTCTTTTTATCTTCCCCCATTTTTGCTTGAGCTTGAATGAATAAGGAAATTATGAAGGAATGAAGAGGATAAGGGGTTGGGACTGAATACATAAGTGGGCTCAGCCCAAACCAAAACCCTAAGTGAAAAGTAGCAAAATTCAACTTTCTCCAAACATATCGAAGCTTATACTCAAAAAGGTCGCAAACGGCATTTTGAACTCAATGGGGGTGGTCTCGAGTCCTAATTTGGCTGTTTGCAAAAAGTAGCTTTTCGGACTAAAATCCGACTAACGATAAAATATTTAAATAAAATATTTAAATATAAAATCGATAAATATGCGGGTTGTTACAAAAGGTGTCGAATGAGTTGGTTTTCGCAGTAAAGCCTAAGTGTTTTTAAGTTAAAAAGGGTTTTAATTTATTTTGGAGGGATGGAAAATCCTTAATAATTTCATCAACATTATTTTGGGTAAAGTATATATAACATGGCAGTTAGCTTAGAGTAAAGCAAAGAGTATATTTCCCATGTATATATATGATTTAAATGTTTAAATTATTTTGGAAAGGATTTCAAGGAAAAATTAAAGGGTGTTTAACCCTGAAATAAATGACTCGGATTAGAAGAACAGATGGGTCTTATGTAGGGTCACGCTCTATACTCATTAGCTATTAGCCCTTAGCTAATTTAGTTCAAAATTCCAGTGTGTAGGGCTTTGTCACAAGTAAGCCTAAAATGATGTTACACACAGAAGGGAATTTAAATAGGAAAGACAGGTTATTGCTAAGCCCACAAACCATTAGGTTCATTAGATCGGGAGAAGTAAGTAAGGATAAACCGTCCAGTAGAGGAGTATCTAATATATGTTAGATTTTTATTTTTTCTGGTAGGCCCGGTCAGCCAAGGGTTAGTAGTTAGCCAAAAAAAACTACAGTGTAAGGACAGATAGTCCATATAATAATTAAAATGTACATATATATGATATTGCTTTACAAATTTAACCAATTTTGGTTGCAGGATTATAATCTGTAAAAGACATGTTTTAAAAAGAATATTAGTGAGGAGAAACCCGTTCCGCTAAGCGGCTTGGTCTAACGTAATATCAGATAACCGAGATGTATAATAACATTGACACATGCTTTATGTCTGACTCGAGTTTATTTTCCTTAAAATCTAGGGTGTTCAAAATTGATTTGAGTAGGCGGAGGGATGAGGTTCACAGATTTTAGTAGGTTGATGAATAAATTTTCTGGAGACGAGGAGGTGGCTGACGGATAACTAATTAGCAGTTGCTGTTGTATTTTTGATTGATTCCACTGTATTGTGTATATATATAGTACTTTGGTCAACCAAAGGGGCATGTCATATATCGCTCTTGGCTTACTTTTGTAATAACTATATTTTATCTGAACCTGAAAAACCGTTATAGGATTATGTAATTTGAATATGAACCATGTTTTTGAAATGTAATCAGAAAGAATGTTATTCAAGTGCTTCTGATATTATAGATACCATTAACACAGCCGTATTTAGTCGATATAAGTTAATACCACAGATGGTTGCAGCATCCATAGCGCTTAGCTTTCGGCCTCTAGATATGGAACTTTACAGATATGTTAGTGGTGTAGAAAATCCAAATAAAGTTATTATTAAAACCAACGATAGTTGATTTATGACTATAACTGAATGGGTAGGGCTATACTGTACATTTGATGTTATAATTAAGTTCACTGATTATAAAAATGATTGATACAGTTCGAATACGAAGTTTATATCACGATCTAAACTCACAAGGGATGTGGGCGTAGTGATGCCATATCACGATCTAAGATCTATGCTCCACATCTTTACAAATACCACACCACTGCTTGCTATGCAGATGAATACCTTTTGATTTTCGGTAGGTGATCTCATGCTATTCTCTTTAACGATCTTCACATCCTTGATTCACAGACTGTAACTGTTTACTTAATTGTTAATATCCTCTCTTTTACTATATATTTCTTTCTTACTCACTTGCATATGTTCTAAAACTAGTTGAACGTGATACAGATAAAATATTTCAAGAGAAAATAGTAAGGTGTGACTCTAGGCCTAAGAGTCGGTCATAAAGGTGCAACAGTAGGTGAAAACTGGTTTATTGTTAGTGGGGGTGATAATAAAAATGATATGTCTACGAGTAGATATAAATACTCTGTCTGCATTATAATATACATATCATGAATTTTTGATCTCAATTTTTGTGCATTCTAAGTTTGATATAGTAAAGAGTCTGGTGGTACATTTTTGCTTGAAATAGATGTTTTTATAGAAATTAACACAATCTATGATACATAGAATTTGAGCCTAAGAATAATGGGCAGTACCCACTATGGATAACAACAAAAAATTCATTAAATTACATCAACTGTCAGGAGAAATTTTTAATGCGAAGCCCAAAAAAATTCATTAGAACACATCATCAGTCTGGAGAAATTTTCTAATGTGAAACTCAAAGTACAAAGCTTTCACCACTGAAATGATCTAGTGGTGATATTGAGAATTAGTATTTCTTTGACACAAACATATTGTTTGATTAATCAAAAAAGAATAGGACCAAGTTTGCAATGTTTACCATTATGTAAGCATCTAAAAGTGATTGGGTTACAGACTGACTTTCACATTAAATACTATACCTCAGTAAGTTATGGTAAAAAGTCAAACCCATAATATGTGGAAACATGACATATTTTAGTAGGAAATATTGGTGGGTTAGACAACTCTATAATCAATATCATTGTGTTTCAGTTCTAGTATCTACCAACTAATTATTAATTTTTATCTAGTAACCAAAACGTCACAAGTTTACATATTACTAATCAAGTGACTTTGTCAGGTTGACGATAACTATATGTTACAAGACATAAAGAAGCTGTTAAAGTAGTGGAAGATGAAGGTTAAAGAATTCTATAAAATTTGTTAGATTTCCTCTTAATTGGCATTAGTGGATTGATGTTGTGACGACCCAGAATTTTCAACTATTTAAAATGGGATAATTAAATTGATTTTAAGTATTTAAAAATTAATTTTAACTTGGATTTTAGGATATCAATATTTACTTGATAATTAAATCATTGAATTGTATAGTTTAAATATTGAATTTAATAATGGAAATTGGGTAAATTGTTGAATCTGAGACTGTAAGCCTGTTTAAAATTATTTGAAGGCTTATAAAATCTATAATGATGATACTGAAGATAATAGAATGGCTGAAATTTAATTTGTTCAATTTTAATAATTTATCGTTTAAATTGAATTTAAAAATAGCCTTCCGAGGCACAGTCTCGGAATTCGACGAAACCAGTTCCATTGGATCCGTAATAGTTAGTTATTATCGGATTTCAATTTTCGTAGCCATCGGAGTTGTCGTTTGACCCTGGCAGCTCGGAACGCTTAGATATATTTTGATCGATTTAATTTAATATCGATCGTTTAATTCCGTAGCTCGCTCATACGTTCAAATCAGCTTCCGAAACACGTTCCATCGTGTTCGGAATGCGGGTAAAACTTTATAAACGTCTGTCGACATGTCTGATTCGAGGTTCAGAATTTCGCGTTATGCTTAATGAGACATTTGTAAGTTTTATATTATAAATTAAATTTAATCAGAAAGATATTTAATTAAATTGAATCAGAAGGATATTTTCTTTTAAAATGCCGTGCTCAAGAAGCTTCCACCCTCCTATATTTTCATCCCGTGCTCCCCTCTTCATTAACGAATCTTCAAGCAGCACCGAATTATATAAAAAAAAAAAATCAAAATAATTGATGCGGGCGAAGAAATCCAGATCGAAATCAAATCGACTTGAGCTCGATTCGATCGAAGGGTAAGGGGTGGCGTAGCGCTCGTATTACGAGCATTGGGAAGAGTCGACTTCGAGTAGGGTTTGCCGAGGTCCATCGTGACGATGTCGCATGACCAAGGATGGCGCGATTTTGTTCGAGGTCGCGAGAAGAGGGTGGTGGAATCGACTTCGATGTTGGATCGAAGTTCGCACCTGGGATAGGGTTTTGAGGAGGTTCGTTCGCTGCAGGGATTTGTCGCTACAGTGTTTTTGGATGTGGCTCGGTCGCAAATCGCTGGAGTGGGTCACCATGTTCGGGTTCAGACGTTGGAAGTGGGTGGTACTCAGAACTAATGTGAGTAATCTTCAACCTGTATACTCGAGTTGATGTATGCATGTGTGAAAGCCTTAATATATGGTTGCTGTTATCTATTCTGTTGTTTGAAAGAAAACAATTTTAAGTTTGAAAATGAATTCGAAAGAACATTTAAATGGGATTGAAATGATCAGTTAATCAGTAAATACATGATTGTTTTTATCTTAAAGTTAAGTACTTAGTGCAACAAAGTAGGGATTTGTTAATAAATATAGTTAATGAAAGATCGTTGGTTAAGGTTATTAATGTGATTAATTTAAGATAACTAATTTTATTAATTAATTAAGGATAATCAATTGTGAGTATCTGCTTATTTTATTTCAATCCAAACAATGAGTATGCTGAGAAAAATTAGGGTAGCTCGGGTAAATTGTTGGTTAAAGATTTCCGGGTGATTATAGTAGGAAATTCCTATAGGTCTTTAAATGATTTATTAATGGAATTGAATGAATGCAAATTATTAGTAAGAATGATGGTGGATTAATAGTAAGGGGTAAATATTGAATTTAATTATTAAGATAATTTGTTAATTAATTTTGAAGAGTCGATATAAAGGGTTGATTTATCAATATGTTAAATTTCCGCAATTAAGAACGATAATTTAATTAAAAGTAAATTACCTGATTGGAATTTATTAACGAAACTACTTATACAAAAGAATAATTACTAGATATCATCAATTAAGGTAGGTGATTAATGAGAAATCACTAAATGAAAATTAATAAGTAATAATGACTTAATGTAAGAAATTTAAAAGAGTAATTTATTAAGGATTGATGTGTTAAGGATTAAGTAATTTAAATTCGTAGATAAAGGTTAAATTAAGTAAGAATAATTAACCAATGGATAATTAATTGATAAAAGCAAACAAAAGGGTTATTTACTTAGAGTAATTGATTCAGGATGGGTTAATTAAAGGAATGAATTAAGGAATACGATTAATTCAAGGATAATTGATCAATAGAGGTTATAAGGAAATCAATTTAAGTAATTAAGAAAGGATCGATGTAAGTAATATGGAAGAGTAAAGGATTATTTGTGTAATTAATTGAGAATTAATTACTTATTGTGATTGGAGGATAATGAATACAGTGTGGTTAATTAGGATGAATAATGAAGGAATTATTGGTTAATTGATTAGAAATTAATTAATGTTAAAGGAAGAAATCTAAGTGTTTGAGGCTAATAATTTAAATCAAGATTAATTAAATTTGTATGTGATTAAGCATTTCTTATGGATGATTGAATGGTATTAGGTGTTAAATGAGTTGATATCGCTGATATGAAATGTTGTATATTTCATTTGAATAAATTTGGGGTTAGGATGACATGAGTTTCGAAGAGACTGGAGTCGGGTATTGGGAAATACCCGAAACCACTTTGAATTTTAATAAATTGATTTGATAAATCAATAGGCTAAAATAAATTGGATGGTTTACCTAAGTTTGGTACTTAGGAATTCATATGTGAAATAAGCATTGCTTATAGAAAATTGTGAATTGGTTAAATTGATATGTTACCCCGGGCTTATATAAGTTTATTGTTTTGTTATTCCATGTTAGTTGGGTTTACTCACGCTGGTTTCCAGCCTGACCCGGGTGTTACTTTGGTGTAATGCTCGGGTCAGACCGAGTATTACAGATTTTCAGGTAGGTGCGTTTGGAGCTCAGGAGGCGAGCTGGATGGCAAGTACGTACGGAGTATTTCCGCTGCAGTATATTATTATGTATCTGGGACATGATTTATATGTCTAGTGTCTGTATATATATATGTGAAACTCTGATGTATATTAAATGTAATCAACAAATATAGTATTCTTTTGTAAACTATTATTTATTATTATATTTTATCCGCTGCGAATGTGAGTTGTTGATGTTTCTTTTCTCCTTCTTCTTCTATCTCTTTCTTCTTTTTCATAACTATCTGGAATTTTCGGCTTCGAAAATTTCGGGTCGTTACATTTGATATCATAGCCGAAAGGTTAAGCGAGAACCTTGGCTCTGGTGGGAATTTCTCATTAACTAGAGTCCGTAGTACTCTAGAATGAGTTAAGTGTATATATGTATATATGAGCGCGTACTTGTTATTTTCTTATATAAAGGTTTAAATGGTTTTATATAAAAGTATATTTTGATATATAAAACATTATTTTCTTCTAATAAATATTAAGGTGATTGGGTGTTAATTTATTGGAATTAAGTTAAGAAGGACTATAATACAACCAAATTAAAATTAAATTAATTAAAAATGAAATTCTAGAATTAGAACTCAGAAACTAGAATTGTTTGAAACTTTAAATGAACAAAGTTAAATTTGGTTTAAAAAGGTTAAACCAATCTTTGAGAATTTGGCTCGAATTATATAATTCGAGATGGTTTAAATGTGAAGTTGGAATTGAACTCATTCAAAATTGAATCCGATTTGAATTAATTGGATTTGGGATGGAAGATGTATAAGTTCAAAAATTGAATGGAAGATTTGAATTGGATTGAATTGAAATGAATGAAATGGAAGTGAGTTCAATTGAATGGATATTAGTCCAAAGTAATTGGAATAACTTTGGAATTGTAATTAAAGTAGAATTGGTTTAAAATCAAAAAGGAATTTGAAATATAAATTGTAAATGAAATTTATAAGATGAAATAAACTTCATAAATAAATGAGATTACAATTTGAGATAGAATTTCCAGAAAATATTTGAAATAGAGTAAGATGAAAATTCCAGAGTAATGTTTAAATATGAATTTGATGGATTGGGAGTTTGGAATTTTGGGAAAAATTAAAATTTCTTTGGGTTTGAAAGTGGTTTCCAAGGGTTTTGAAGAAAGAATAGTATTATTTTAAAAATATTTTTGTGTTTGAAATTTGGGAGATTTGAAATCAAAAATATTTGGAAGTATTTTTAGAGAGATAAAAGCATTGAACTCTTTTGGTCACTGGAAAATAAAGTCGGTGATGACTGCAGCATCATCGATGTTCATTTTCGAGTTTGTAGAAGAGAAATTGCTACCAAATTGTTTTAAATTGGGATTGTTTGTAAATTGGGTTTAATTTTGAAATTAAAAGGGATAATTGAATTTGCCAAAGAATTTTGGATATAGTTAAATTCTAAGGTGATATTGTAATTTGGACATTTGTTTAAACTCTGGAATCTTGATTAAATGTTTATGCAATAATAAAAATATATTGGGTAAATAAAATGTATAATTCTGAGTTAAAAGCAAAATGTGAGTGAAATTGATTATAAATAGAAGGTGTAAAATTGAAATTATAATTAAAGTTGTACAAGTTTAAAATTCAAATGGAAAATTTGTATTGGATTAACTGGAAAATGGTATTGAACTTGAAGAGAGTTCGATTGATATTAGTCCAGATTTATCTGAATAATTTGGAATTGTAGTTAAAGTGGAATTGGTTTAAGATCAAATGGAATTTGATCTGAAATTGGAAGGAAATTGAGAATCAATTCAATTTGAATTGGGAATGAATCAAGTCCAATGGAAATTGGAGTTAATTAAATTGAGATTGGGTTAATTTAAATGGAATGGAAATTTAAATTTGAATTGTTGGAGAAGTGAACAAATTTGACTCTAGACCATTTTCAATGTAAATTGTTTTAATATAAATAGTTTTAAATCTATTTTCTGATCAATTACTATACAACTTTCTTTTTAAAACCTAAACTATTTTATACTGGTTTTGCCACTACTTTTGGAACTCTTTACCTATTTTACAACTTTTTATACACTAATTACTAATTTTCAACTAAGTTACGAATTAATTTCTATTTTACAACTATTTTGCAATTATCTAAGATCTTTATAACTATGTAACTATTTTCCGACTATTTTACAATTAGTTAACTATTTTACAACTATTTTGCAAACTATTGATTATTTTTCAACCACTTATCCATTTTTAAATTATTATTTTTCAAGCTAATTTCTAAATATAAACAGGTCGGAGTTCAAACTGTTTATGATTAAATACCCAACTGGGATAAGAATTTAGGTGATAATCCAAATGGGGATTAAGGCAATTGTAAATAAGTGAATGGAAATTTAAGGAAGTGTGGATAGAAAGGAAATTGATATTGGAAAGAGAAGTCAAATTTGAATATTTGGTTTTGAATAAACAAAGTTGTATATCTTGGTTATATGAGAATTTGGAAAGCCTAGTTTGGGAATTATCGATTTTGGAATAATCGATTTTGTATAAATGAGTTTTGTATGAGATCATACTAGGTGTATGATTTGAAGATACTATATGTGTATAGTATAAAATGTTTTGATGATGGCTCTGGGAAAAAAGGCGCTTCCTTGAAATGAACTTCTTAGGAGTGCCACCGGGTGGTGCTGCCTTGAGCCCAAGGGGGTTCTAAAGTTGATCCTGTGAGGAGTCCGGACAAAACTAGTTCCTGAGGATTATGAGTTGAGTTACCATAGCGTAAGTCGTGTGTGCCGCGGAGAGCCAACAGTTACATGGACTTTTGTTGTGACTGCAACGTAACCCAGGATGTAACTGCGACCTATGGTAACATTGAGAAAGTCGTGTGTGCCGCTGAGAGCCAACAGTCTGCGGTTGAGTTTATCTCGGTAGACTGCGACTTATGTAGGAGTGGAGAAGTTTCATTTCGTCAGCGAAAATCAGAGGCCACTGAGAGCCTGCAGTTACATGGACTTTTGCTGCGACGGCAACGTAACCCTGGATGTAACTGTGATCTGTTGTGTGGGATCCATGGCGTAATCGAGAGGCCGCGGAGAGCCTGCAGTTACATGGACTTTTGTTGTGACTGCAACGTAACCCTGGTATGTAACTGTAACCATGGATGGGGGTGATGATTTTCAGAGCATTGTCACCAAAGATATTTCCTCTATTTCAAAATGTTTTCAATATTTTCAATAAAATTATTTTCCACATATTTTTACTGGATGTTGAAAACGGGTTTACCAAGTACTTATAGATTTTCGGTCCTACGCCTGATCAACGTATGACTGAATTTCTGTGAGAACAAGGATGGACTGGTTGAGACATCGAGTTATAAGAAATATTTTATAAAAGCTATTTTAATATTATTATGAGATTTTATAGGCATTTTTTTAAAAAAAAATTTTAAAATAAAGGAGATGAAATTTTGGAAAATCAAGGGAAGTTCAAACTGAAATTGTAAAATAAAATTGAAACTCGGGAAAATTTTAATGAAGTGACTCTTTGTAATTAAAAATCCAATGTTGAATTAAAAGTGGAAGTAAGATAATTATCTAAATAAATTATTTAATAGTGAATGTTAATAAAATTTAACCTAGATAACTAAAATGGATTGTAAGTAGATAATGAAGTTTGGAAATGAATTCGAGTTATAAATAGAATTCGACTTGGGTTTGATAATGAATTAAATAAGAAGAGATGGTGTAAAAATAAAAATGAGGTAGAGCTGAATTGAAAAATGTGATGGTTTGAATTGCAAATAAAATCCAAGTGTGATTGGAAAATATTTAATGAAATTTGCAAGTAAATTTGATATGATGAAAATGTTGTAGAATGAAATGAAGTGAATTATAATAGAAATGGTTAGAGATGCAAACAAAACCCAGGTAAGCGGAACTAATTGAGAATGGCCTTGTATTAATAAAATAAATGCGATAATGAATTAAATGGTAAATTAAAAAGTTAAAATGAGTTAATTGAATTAGATAATAATGGATGAAGTTTGATTTAATAAACACTAAATCAAAGATGTGATTGGAATTGGATTATTAGACGACTTAAGTCGGTGGCATATAAATTTGAAGTATAAATGAGTGAAGTAGGTGCTTGGGTATTATTTTGATATATTGAGAAGTGAATTTGAAATTAAAATGAAATAGATGGGCTAACTGAATTAAATGGAATCTGATTCGATGAGAATCAAAATGAATGGAAGCAAACTTAAGTTTGATGTTGGAATAAATTAAAGTAATTAAATTAAGTTTAAAATTATTTGAAGCCTGGTTTCGAATAAGGTTAAAAGCCCATTAAATAAAAAAAAGCTTGGATTAAATTAATTTGGAAATGGATATTAATTTAGAAGTATTGAATGTGCCAAACTTAATAAATAGTTTGAATGAAGTCAATGCAGAGAAGAAATGAAAAGCGTATGTATGGTTTGTGAATAAATTAAGAACGAACCGGAATTAAATACAGGATGAGTTAAAAATTAATTTAAAGTGGTTATGAATTGAAATGGATACTCTATTAAGAGAGTATCGTCGAATTTGCATCAAAATAGTTGTCATTGATGTAAACAAAAGTAATTAAAATTTTATGGGTTGAAAGAGATCAAAAAAAATTTATTTGAATCGTTTGATGTGAATATGTGTTTGTTTGGATTAAAAATCAATTGAATGTAAACACTTGAGTAATAAATCATTTAAAATTGAATGAAATGGAATGTGAATTGATTGAAAACAATGGAATTGGTTTTGAAATCATAGTAATTGCTTGTGAAAGTTATCTAGAATGCATTTCTTCTAGAGTTGATGTGTTGTGGTTGTTTAAGTAAGAGAAATATTATAAACTTCATTTATATGGCGCTTACATATTTAAATTGAGATAGTACAGGTACCTGAAGGCTGTTTGGTGGTTTGGATTTGCGCAAATTGCTTAATTAAATAAGCTGCTTGCTTAAAATGCTAAATAAGGTACGCCTACGCAATACAAATAGGAAATATGAACTGTTTTTGTTTTTCCGACCGGGTGGGTCGATGTATACATATTTATATCTCTTGTCAAATTGCAAAAGCTCCTCCGTACAAAGGAGACTCTGCCAAAAAATTTCGAAAATTTTGGGAGTTAGAAATTTTTTGGAAAATTTTGATTAAGGACAAAACAATTTCAAATGGGAAACGTAAAATAAACTAGTAAATGAAATTAATATGAATCAGTGGAAATGAAAGATACAACTCAGTATTAAAATTTGAAAATAAATTGAATTCATATAAAATGGTGGAAGCTAATTTGAATAGAAGTGGATATGAAGCTTCTGTAAGAAAATGTATACAATGATTTGAAAGATTACGATTGGATATTGTTGTTAAATAAAATATGCAGGTATTAAAGGGAAAAGAAATTGGATTTAATTCCAAAAGATAAATGTAAATTGCTCGACAAAAAGGTATGTATTTTAATTTCTGCATGAAATTGGATTGGGTTTTGATGTAGCCACTTGGCTTTTGTTTTCTTTTGGTATTTGGGAGCCCGTAGAGGCCTTTTGTAGTAGTACCGAGCTAGCCGCGCAAAGGAGATGCTGGCAAAAATTTTCGGGAATTTAGGGAGTTAGAAAATTTTTGAGATAATTTTGATAGTTCAAAAAGTTAGGTTTTAAATTGACATTTAAATGATCGAGAAAGGGGGTATCGTTTGATATTGTGGAAGAGTTTGGGAGGTAGTAAGAATAATAAAGGGGGGTTTGTATAAAAGATAATTGTTAAGTTGTAGAACTGTTTGGTTTTGGGAAAAGTTGACAGGTATGGGACATTCTTCCTAACTAGTAATTTCGGGGACGAAATTCTTTTAAGGGGGGAGGAATGTGACGACCCAGAATTTTCAACTATTTAAAATGGGATAATTAAATTGATTTTAAGTATTTAAAAATTAATTTTAACTTGGATTTTAGGATATCAATATTTACTTGATAATTAAATCAATGAATTGTATAGTTTAAATTTTGAATTTAATAATGGAAATTGGGTAAATTGTTGAATCTGAGACTGTAAGCCTGTTTAAAATTATTTGAAGGCTTATAAAATCTATAATGATGATACTGAAGATAATAGAATGGCTGAAATTTAATTTGTTCAATTTTAATAATTTATCGTTCAAATTGAATTTAAAAATAGCCTTCCGAGGCACAGTCTCGGAATTCGACGAAACCAGTTCCATTGGATCCGTAATAGTTAGTTATTATCGGATTTCAATTTTCGTAGCCATCGGAGTTGTCGTTTGACCCTGGCAGCTCGGAACGCTTAGATATATTTTGATCGATTTAATTTAATATCGATCGTTTAATTCCGTAACTCGCTCATACGTTCAAATCAGCTTCCGAAACACGTTCCATCGTGTTCGGAATGCGGGTAAAACTTTATAAACGTCTGTCGACATGTCTGATTCGAGGTTCAGAATTTTGCGTTATGCTTAATGAGACATTTGTAAGTTTTATATTATAAATTAAATTTAATCAGAAAGATATTTAATTAAATTGAATCAGAAGGATATTTTCTTTTAAAATGCCATGCTCAAGAAGCTTCCACCCTCCTATATTTTCATCCCGTGCTCCCCTCTTCATTAACGAATCTTCAAGCAGCACCGAATTATAAAAAAAAAAAAAATCAAAATAATTGATGCGGGCGAAGAAATCCAGATCGAAATCAAATCGACTTGAGCTCGATTAGATCGAAGGGTAAGGGGTGGCGTAGCGCTCGTATTACGAGCATTGGGAAGAGTCGACTTCGAGTAGGGTTTGCCGAGGTCCATCGTGACGATGTCGCATGACCAAGGAGGGCGCGATTTTGTTCGAGGTCGCGAGAAGAGGGTGGTGGAATCGACTTCGATGTTGGATCGAAGTTCGCACCTGGGATAGGGTTTTGAGGAGGTTCGTTCGCTGCAGGGATTTGTCGCTACAGTGTTTTTGGATGTGGCTCGGTCGCAAATCGCTGGAGTGGGTCACCATGTTCGGGTTCAGACGTTGGAAGTGGGTGGTACTCAGAACTAATGTGAGTAATCTTCAACCTGTATACTCGAGTTGATGTATGCATGTGTGAAAGCCTTAATATATGGTTGCTGTTATCTATTCTGTTGTTTGAAAGAAAACAATTTTAAGTTTGAAAATGAATTCGAAAGAACATTTAAATGGGATTGAAATGATCAGTTAATCAGTAAATACATGATTGTTTTTATCTTAAAGTTAAGTACTTAGTGCAACAAAGTAGGGATTTGTTAATAAATATAGTTAATGAAAGATCGTTGGTTAAGGTTATTAATGTGATTAATTTAAGATAACTAATTTTATTAATTAATTAAGGATAATCAATTGTGAGTATCTGCTTATTTTATTTCAATCCAAACAATGAGTATGCTGAGAAAAATTAGGGTAGCTCGGGTAAATTGTTGGTTAAAGATTTCCGGGTGATTATAGTAGGAAATTCCTATAGGTCTTTAAATGATTTATTAATGGAATTGAATGAATGCAAATTATTAGTAAGAATGATGGTGGATTAATAGTAAGGGGTAAATATTGAATTTAATTATTAAGATAATTTGTTAATTAATTTTGAAGAGTCGATATAAAGGGTTGATTTATCAATATGTTAAATTTCCGCAATTAAGAACGATAATTTAATTAAAAGTAAATTACTTGATTGGAATTTATTAACGAAACTACTTATACAAAAGAATAATTACTAGATATCATCAATTAAGGTAGGTGATTAATGAGAAATCACTAAATGAAAATTAATAAGTAATAATGACTTAATGTAAGAAATTTAAAAGAGTAATTTATTAAGGATTGATGTGTTAAGGATTAAGTAATTTAAATTCGTAGATAAAGGTTAAATTAAGTAAGAATAATTAACCAATGGATAATTAATTGATAAAAGCAAACAAAAGGGTTATTTACTTAGAGTAATTGATTCAGGATAGGTTAATTAAAGGAATGAATTAAGGAATACGATTAATTCAAGGATAATTGATCAATAGAGGTTATAAGGAAATCAATTTAAGTAATTAAGAAAGGATCGATGTAAGTAATATGGAAGAGTAAAGGATTATTTGTGTAATTAATTGAGAATTAATTACTTATTGTGATTGGAGGATAATGAATACAGTGTGGTTAATTAGGATGAATAATGAAGGAATTATTGGTTAATTGATTAGAAATTAATTAATGTTAAAGGAAGAAATCTAAGTGTTTGAGGCTAATAATTTAAATCAAGATTAATTAAATTTGTATGTGATTAAGCATTTCTTATGGATGATTGAATGGTATTAGGTGTTAAATGAGTTGATATCGCTGATATGAAATGTTGTATATTTCATTTGAATAAATTTGGGGTTAGGATGACATGAGTTTCGAAGAGACTGGAGTCGGGTATTGGGAAATACCCGAAACCACTTTGAATTTTAATAAATTGATTTGATAAATCAATAGGCTGAAATAAATTGGATGGTTTACCTAAGTTTGGTACTTAGGAATTCATATGTGAAATAAGCATTGCTTATAGCAAATTGTGAATTGGTTAAATTGATATGTTACCCCGGGCTTATATAAGTTTATTGTTTTGTTATTCCATGTTAGTTGTGTTTACTCACGCTGGTTTCCAGCCTGACCCGGGTGTTACTTTGGTGTAATGCTCGGGTCAGACCGAATATTACAGATTTTCAGGTAGGTGCGTTTGGAGCTCAGGAGGCGAGCTGGATGGCAAGTACGTACGGAGTATTTCCGCTGCAGTATATTATTGTGTATCTGGGACATGATTTATATGTCGAGTGTCTGTATATATATATGTGAAACTCTGATGTATATTAAATGTAATCAACAAATATAGTATTCTTTTGTAAACTATTATTTATTATTATATTTTATCCGTTGCGAATGTGAGTTGTTGATGTTTCTTTTCTCCTTCTTCTTCTATCTCTTTCTTCTTTTTCATAACTATCTGGAATTTTCGGCTTCGAAAATTTCGGGTCGTTACAGATGTATATGTTGTAGGACATTGATATATAAGTTGAATTTTTAAATTATTCTATAATTATTATTTTTCGCTTCAACTGACATTTGCTTTGGTTGTGAATACCGAAGAAATTGATCTTCTTTTGCTTTGATTGCCATGTAACAGCCGAAGAAAATATAAAATGTCTATCTAATGATGAACATACATTTACTTCAGTTGTAATGTGAGAATGGAAGCAAATAATGGTCATTTGCTTCTATTGTCATGCAAAAACAAAGTAAAAACCTTAACCGGTTGCTTTGGATTTTTTTAGAAGAATCAAAGCAAATGATTATCTATTGCTTCCATTCAACAACCGAATCAACATGTTTTGGCCCGTTGCTTCATTTTCATTTGCTTCACTTGTTGAACCGAAGCAACAGGAGGTAAACGACCAAAGCAAATGATCCGTTATTTTGTAGTGAGTATGCAAGTAATATATTAATATATAAATGGTATAAGATAACGTATATATATTAGATATTCATAATTAATGTATTTATTTTGACTGATGTCGATTTAGGGAACAATGTATTTATTCTGAAATAACCTGATTCAAGTATCAGACACATCGGCAATCATGGTTTATGCACAATACGTATGTATTTATTACTTAAATCTAATTTGGACATCTTTCCAGTTCCACTTAATTTTATATAATATTTATATAAATATTAATTTATTTATAACTTCGATAATTTAATTTTCTTATATAATATATACATGTATCTTCATTGATTTAACTTATTTAATTAATTATAATTTAATTCATATTAATTATATCATATTTAATAAATTTAATAAATTAAATAATTAACATTTTGATTAATTTAATTTAAATTTCAACTATTCAGTTTTAGTTTATTCATCTTTAACAATTTAAAGATGATGACAGACTATAACATTTATAGTAATTGTATACATATATCATTATACATATATATAATTTATTAATTAACTCTTAATTAATTTAATTAATTAAAATAATTTTTAACTAAAAAACATTAATTGAATTCAAAATTTATCTTCATTTACCTTTAACATTTTAAGATAAATATACACATAACATTATATATATCTTTTAATTTAATTAGCTTTTAATTAATTAATTAATTAATTATTTATTAAATTTATCCAATTAAATAAATAATTAAGATAAATATTTTGAAATTAACATATCGACTTTTTAAAACTAATTTTGAAAATTTTATAATATTTATAACTTGTCATATTTTGAGCATAACTTTTAATTTTTTTTAATTTTCAAAACATATCTTGAAAACTTTGCCCAAGGTCCAAAATCAATTTGGGCCTTTATATTGAGGATAACCTTTGGGCTTACTTCACCCTTTGAGCCGGACCAATAGCTAGGTTGGGTAGATTACTTGATTGCCCAAACACTGCCTTCGACACTACCTTTTTAGACATCCTATTAAATGGGTAGGCTCTAATCAATTAGCCATTACATTGCTAATTTATACTACATAGATTATTTGGCTTCGACACCATTGAGGTACCGGGTCGGTCAGAAGCAGATTAAATGTTTGAAATTCATTTTTTTTTTCCATTTTGATCTTAACAAAGCCTATGAAGCCTAAATAGATTTTAGATCCAATCTAAAATTTAAATAAAAGCTTTATTTTATTTCATATGTTTAAATAATTTGAGTTTAATTTAAGTTGAATGTATGTTGTAATGCGTGCAACATATACACCTATGTGTGAAAGTGCAAATGCGATATATAAGAAGTGTACATAATTAATGTGAATCTGTTTACATGTTGGGATTTACTTACACTACAACAGGCACATAACCCCTTTATATATGCCTTTATTGTCCAAAATAAATATTGAAAAAAAGATTTATTATCTATACACACACATATGTGTAAATGTATATGTATATGTATATGCATGTATGTAGCTATATTTGTATATATACTTATTTACAATAAGATTAATTTTTATTAGTTGACATGTTTTAAGGTTAAAGCAAACAATTTAAAGTTATTTTTGATTAAGGCATAGTTTAAAATCAAAATTACAACTTTGCATAAAATTCCATTTTGTAAACATTGAATTAAGAACAAATAAATACACATACACAAATACATATTTTCGAAGAAATATATCTATGTATGTATGTATGTGTGTATATTAATATACATATACATATACATATACATATAGAATAATTGAATCAATGTCTTAAATTCCAAACAACATGTAACATATGTATTCACTTAGTTTGTAATTTAATACACACCCCTATAACTAATAAAATTAACAAACTTAGGTCCAATGGTTATTTTAAGATAGAAATGAATTTTTTTAAGGTTTTACAAAAAAGTTCACTTATAGATTAAACCAATTAATATTCTCATGCAACATGTATATTAATCTCTCAAACTTACAACACGAAATTTAAATCAATGTCAAACTTTTTTAAGTAAAATTTTGTTCAAGCAATAATTTTAAAACAGAAATGTGTTGGACAACTTAGGCATATATAAATTTGTTGCAATGGGATTTGAATCTTAATTAAACTTACAACATGAACAAATTAATGAAAGGGGTGATGGTTCTAAAATTATTGACACGGATAATATATAAACAATAGAAGAGAAGGATAAATAGGTGTTAAATTCACATCACAAGATGAACATAAATATGTTTCAAGAGAAGCAAATAGGGATCCAAATCACATTGCAAAATTCAAAAAGAAAAAGAGATATAGGAGGTGGAGGTTTCAAACCATGTAAACATGATGAATTTGTAAGTATATTAAATAGAAAGTTACCTGAGATGTAGCCGCACCTTGAAAGATGAAAGAATTCCTAAATTCAATGAATCGATCTCTAGATCGTGCAATAATTAAGAGATAACCATCTTTGTTTATATTTGATTTTGAAATTTTTGCCCTTGTAGCCATTAAATTATTTTCCATGATATATAGGAGAGGAAGAGAAAAAATTTTGTTAGGAAAGAATTGAAATTAATGAAAGAAATGAAGGAATATTTTTTCTTGAAGGGATGATAGAACTATTTCCTATTACTTCCTCAAAATCTTAGCCTTTTAATTTTCTATTAAATCTAAATAAAATCCTCTCCCTCTCCTATATGCATGCCCGCCATAGATGGTGCTACTTAGGCCCTAAAAATTTCGAAAAATCCGTCGGCATTAATTCCATTTAAATCCAAAATGTGTTAGTCCGTGAGAAGTTGGTTATGATGACAACAACCTTAGAATAAGATTATAAAATATAAATACTAACATTATTGTTTAGATATATAAGTATATGCATGATATATATACAAGTACTAAAGAATGAAGACTGTACAGTATAGAGATTCAAGAACTGACAAACTCAAGATCGAAGATATCAAGATTCAAGACTCATGAGTATTAAGATTATCAAGAGTTCAAGATTTCAATATAAGTAATTTAGGTAGGAATTTTGTTAAAACTCCTAGAAAAGCATTGACATCTTAAAATCCATTTTATTCATGGAATGGAATCCACTTCGAGCCCGTTAAAGGGATGGAACCCTAAGTAGGACGGAACCTACGAAAAATCCAGTGGAACATTGTTTTGTATCCACTAACTTTTATTCAAATGTTTTACAAAATTATATCTTGTTTTCAAAATGATTTCAAAATCTTCTTTTTTAAATCAAAAACATCCATCCTGGTTTTAAAATACTTTTAGTCTCAAAATAATCTTTATTTTCAATATCAAATTATCCTTGGTTTTAAACTATCTTTTAGTTATAATATATTTAACTTTTAATATTTATACTTAGATTTAATATAAAATTATAGTAAAATTTTATATATACCAAAATATTATTCTCTATGCTTATTTATGTATTTTAACTATATTTAAGTATATTTATAAAGTTTAAAATAGTTTTAATACAAGATAGAAGTTATTTTCAAAGAAAAACAAATTACCAAAAATAACGTAGGCCTGTCGACAAGGGTTCCTTGACAACCCCAAGGAACCCTTGTCGACAAGGTGACAGTTTATTTCAAAAGTTTGAATTTCAAAGGAAGTGTCGATTCGTCATATCCTTTCACGAATGGACATGGCAGTTGTTCTACTATAAATAGGGGCTATTTTAGACGAATTTATATTCATATATTCTCTGATTTCACTCCTCTTCTTCTTCTTCCACATTTCTTTATATACATTTTTACCATTACACTGCCGAAATCACCATTGAATCTAACTAGATCATCTCTGCTTTGATTCTCTATCACTATTTCAACAAGATCCCAATGCTATTCAGAGTTATAGACTTCTTTGTAATCAATCGAGCGAGAAAAGGTGTGATTGTAGCTTGGAAAATCAATTGGGTGAACTCGTTGGCCGTACAATCAAGTATCTCTACCCAGAGGATTGTGAATCTGGAGCGGTGTAATTGTAAGAATTGATTTTGAAAGGAAATCTATACTTGTGTTGCGGGACTGGATGTAGGGTAACTCCAAACTAGTGTAAAATTCTATGTGTTCTTTACTTTATTGCTTTTACTTTATATCTGCATCTGTTTTTGATTCTGTAATCATATCTGTGTCTGAATATTGCATACATTTGTGTTTAAATTAATATAAACCCAAAAAGAATTAGTAATTCCTTAAAACACTATTCACCCCCCCACTAGTGTTAATTTTAGTCTTAAGATCCGTAATCCACATTTCTCACATTTGGTATTAGAGCAAGATTTTCAAAGTTTCATAATATGAATTGTGAAAAAGATTTTAAAATGGCCATGTTTAAAAAACTTGTTAATATTAGTTTAGAAATATTCAGATCATCATTGTCTCATGAGTTTGCATATAATCGATATTCAAATTCAAGTTGTCTACCAAAATTGTATGATGTGCAGAAAATTTATTTTATAGGTGTTGAGGAATCAATCCACAATGGACAAATTGTGCAGGTCAAAAAGAATAAATGGATACTCGATAGTGGATGCTTTAGACACATGACTGGTAATCCGGATATGCTGAATGATATAATATATACAATCACGGAGGACTGGTTAACTTTGGAGACAACTCAAAAGGATATGTGATTAGCATCAGCAATGTCGGTAACTCTGAAACTCCTTTTATTACTAATGTTTTGCTAGTTAAGAATCTAAAACATAATCTTCTAAGTATTGGTCATCTTTGCGATAAAGGATATAAAATTAAATTTGAAAAAGATAAGTGTCACATTGAAGATAATAATTCAACCATAATATAATTAAGAAAAAGAATATTCATATTCTTAGTACGAAAGTTTCAAATGATAACCTGTGTCTTTTGGCAAATACAAGTGACCCTTGAATTTGGCATAAGAGATTTGGGCATTTGAATTTCAAACTCTTATCTAGACTGTTAAAACATGATCTAGTAAGAGGTCTCTCTAAACTAAATTTTAAAGTAGATAGTTAATGTGATGCATGTCAATTAGGAAAAATTAGAAAAAGTTCCTTTAAATTAAAAGATATGATTTCAACTCAAAACCTCTTGGATTACTTCTTCTTGATTTATTTGGTCCATCTCAAATTCAGTCAACAAATCACAGTAAATATGTTTTTGTAATTGTAGATGATTATTCTAGATTTATATGGACAATATTTTTGAAACATAAAAGCGATACTTTTGAATGTTTTAAGAACTTTACAAAAAGAATTCAAAATCAACTTTCTGTAAAAATTATAACCATCCATAGTGATCATGGTGGTGAATTTGAAAATGAAAAGTATGAGGAATTCTGCTATAAAAAGGGAATAACTCACAATTTTTCATTTTTCAAGAACTCCACAACAAAACGGAGTAGTAGAACGTAAAAATAGGATTATTCAAGAGTGTGCGAGAACTATGCTTTCAGATAGTAAATTACCAAAACATTTTTAGGCAGAAGCAGTTGCTACCGCCTGTTATAATTTAAATAGAATTTTAATTAGACCTTTAACTGATAAGACATCTTATGAACTTCTTCACATAAAGAAACCTAAGGTGTCTTATTTTATAATTTTTGGAAGTAAATGTTTTATTTTAAATACAAAAGATAACTTAGATAACTTTGATCCTAAATCAGACAAAGGTATCTTTATCGGATATTCTAATAGAAGTAAAGCATACAGAGTGTTTAATTTAAGAACTAACACCATCGAAGAAAAAATGTATGTTTCATTAGATGAAAGTCTCAAAAATTTTGAAGATACAAATGATGAAGAGGATTTAATCACTCAAAATCAAGTGTCAACTGAAACTAATAATGAAATTAATCATCCTAATAAAAAGATTAAAGTTTTAAAAGATCATCCTATAGAAAATATACTAGGAGGTATGCAATCTGTTACAAGTAGGAATCAACTAAGTAAAATGAGAAATATAGCCTTTATATCAACTATTGAATCCAAAAATCTAAAAGAAGCATCAACTGATGATTCATGGATTTTGGCCATGCAAGAAGAACTAAATCAATTTACTAGAAATGATGTTTGGGAACTTGTTCCTAGACCTGAAAATAAAACTATAATCAAAACTAAATGGGTTTATAAAAATAAAATGAATGAACAAGGTGAGGTTGTTAGAAATAAAGCCCGGTAAGTCGCTCAAGGTTATTGTCAAGAAGAAGGAATAGATTGTGATGAAATCTTCGCTCCCATAGCAAGATTAGAAGCCACTTGGATTCTACTTGATTTTGAAAATCATAATAATTTCAAATTATTTCAAATGGATGTTAAAAGTGCCTTTTTAATTGGATTTATAAAAGAGGAAGTATATGTTGAACAACCACCACTTTTTTAAAATGAAAAATTACCAAATCATGTTTACAAACTTAAGAAAGCTCTATATGGTCTAAAACAAGCTCCTAGAGCCTTGTATGATAGACTAAGATCTTACTTTGAAATTGGTAAAGTAGATAATACTCTTTTTACTAAAAGAAATAAAAATGATATTCAACTAGTACAAGTTTACGTAGATGATATCATTTTTGGATCAACTAATTTTGAAATGAATAAAGAATTTTCTGAAATAATGACAAAAGGGTTTGAGATGAGTCATATGGGTGAATCAAACTTCTTTCTAGGATTGCAAATAAAACAATTAGATAAAGGTATCTTTATCAGTCAAGAAAAATATGCTAAAGACCTAGTTAGTAAATTTGGTTTGACTACTACAAGTGGAAAACCCACTCCCATGGCAACCACCGAGTACCTAAGTAAAGAAGATCCCTCGAAAGATGTGGATCAAAAATTATATAGAGGAATGATTAGATCACTTCTTTATATCACTGCTAGTAGACCTGATATCATGCATAGTGTTTGCCTCCGTGCAAGATATCATGGGACGACCCGGAATTTTTCAAGGATTTAAAATTAGAATATTTAATTGATTTTAAATAGTCAATAGAGTAACTTTAACTTGAGTTACGAGCATCACTAATTATTGAATTAAATAAGTGCAGTTGGGTAAAATGTTGGATCTGAAATTTGAAGCTTGTTAAAAATAATTTGAAGGCTTATAAATTTTATGTTGATAGTACTGAAGATAATAGAAGTTGTAAAATCGAAATTAACAGTGGTTTGTTCAGTTTTAAAAATATATCGTTTAAATTGAATTTAAAAATAGCCTTCCGAGGCACAGTCTCGGAATTCGACGAAACCAGTACCATTGGATCCGTAATATTGAATTATCATCGGATTTCAATTTTCGTAGTTTTTGGAGTTAGTGTGTGAGTGTACGATATATAAGTGCGCTTAAAATTTAATTGATAACAATTTAAGGAAATTTAATTTCATTTATCAGGCTTCTTGTATACGCCATTTTCAATCCCTTTCCCAGCACGCTACTTTCTCCTCAATTTCATGTCTTGTCCTTTTTTTATACGCTAGAGCATACCAGAACGAAAATAAAAATCATTTTTCGTGACTCCCCTTGTATTTCGAAATCAACAATGGCCGAAGCCATTAATTTCTAAATCTGTAAACTGAAAATAAAAATAAAATATAAATCAATTAGGGCCGGCCTCTAATTCTCCTCCATTCGAATAGAATGCGAGTTCATTCCTTCTGATCCTATTGCTTCGAGCGCAAGATTTTCCGATCGCTCGTACGATGCGGTCACGTTCAAATTCACGGAGGGGGGGCGATCGAGTTTCCTTGAGTCAAATCGATTCGAGAACTGCGCGCACTCGCGAGGTCGTAAAGAGGAAGAGGGGTTAAGGGGGAAATCGAAGCACGATTGTGGGAAACTCGAGCTTGAGTTTGGGAAGCATGGACGAACTCATCGAGATCTGTCATCATTCCAGTTAACGAGGAGGCTATTGAGAGTGTTTCAGGCGACGTGAGGGGTGCTTGTGAATTTGGGCATGTGCTCGGGGAGTTCGTCTCTTCATGCTGTCAACAGGTTCGAACTCAAAATTTGTAAGCATGGGTTAGTTGAGAGTGTCAATCGGGAAAGATGCAGGCTGGTCGTCAGCGATTTGGTGAAGGTATATTCTGTTAGTTAAGTTTTAGCATTGATCTGTTGGTATAATCATAGTAATTAGGAAGTATATTAACGGATATATATGTATAAGGCTCTAAAAAAAGGAATAAAATAAAAATATTTTAAAACAGCAAGTTATTTTATTTACTAATCGAAACAGTTTATTTTATTTTAATAATGGATTTGGTGGAAAAAAATGGTTTAACTAACCTATTTAAATTAATTAGTAAAAGATCTGAAAAAGGAAATTAGTTTAAAATTAAGTCATTTGTCAAATTTTAATTCTTGGATAAAGTTAAATTTATTAAACGGTAACTGGTTTCTCGATTAGTTCGAATATTAATAAAATAATCTAATGTTTGTTCAAGGTCATGAAAAACAAGTCGAGATGGATATGGTGGCAAATAAAAGGCAAAGGTGAGTTAATCTCACTCAGTTCGATTTAATTTTAAATTTAATTTAAATGATTAAATTTAAATAATTGTTTGAATGGTTGAGTTGATTGATGTGCTATAGTATGGTATATTTTGGAATTAGTATTGTATGTTGTGCTAACGGCTGTGGATGCAGGGAGAACAGGTTGGAGGGATCCAACTGGGTCCCTCAATATATATATATATATATATATATATTGTTTATTATTCTCTGTTAGGCTTTGTGGATATTCTGTGATGAATTATCTCGAAATATTGAATGCTATAGTTGCTTGGATATATTCCGGTACTCTGAGTTACCAAATTATATAGCATTGGATTTTTGGTAAGAAAATAATTATAAAGAATGTAAATAAATTAAAATGGATTGAATAAGAATATTAGTGTTTTCAAAATGTTAATTAATGAATCCTGTATATAGAAAGGAATTTTGAATAAACAGAAAGTTAAGAAACTTAAACTTCAATGTTACTATTTAAAAGAATAAAACAATTATTTTAAATTTAGGATTTAAATTATCCTAGAAAAATAAAGAGGAAATGAGAAAATCTGAAATTTGTATATCTCAGTTAAAGATTAAAATCAAACGGAAAATATTAACAATTATAATAAAGTCAATAATTAATGAATTTTGAAATGAACCGAGCAAGTAAAGAAATTTATTTTAAATACAATGAATTGGAAATCAATTCGGGAAATTGATTTAAGTGCTTGAAGTTGGACTTCTCGCTGAATGGCCAAGTACACGTTTTTAAAAGTAAATTTGTAAATATAAATTAAATGCTTTAAAGTTGTTTTTAAAGAAAGCAAGGTTTGTACAATTTATTATTTCTAATATTTAATTTCTAAAACAAGTATTTCCTTTTAATATATTATAGCATTAATTATTTAAAAGTGACTTAGTATTTGTTTTAAAAGTGAAAACCTGGTTTTATATTTTATAAAGTAACCTTATTTTCTCAAATTCATATAGTATGTATTTTTAACAAATTATTTAAGTAGTTTTATCCTAAGTGTTTTAAAGTATATACTTCAAAGTAAAGTGTTTTAAATTATTTAAAAAATCTATTTTTGTGCTTGGTGATTTCAGAGGAGATAGAAAATATTTGGGAAAGTAGATTCTGAAAGGAACGATGGTTTTGAAACTGTTTTCAAAGGTTTGGAAATAGAAATATGTCTTGTGAAGATATTTTTAAGATAATAAATAATTTGGAAAATTATTTATTGTTTGATGGATGTTTGTAAATAGAAATTGATAGTTAAATAACCGACTATCAACATTGGCCAAATGCGTCGATCGTTCGAAGAGTCCGGGATCGAGATTTATCTCTCGAAAACCACTTTGATCCGATTTGTACGTTTCGTGAAAAACGATTTTGGATTCGAAGATGGAGCAGCGAAGTGCAAGGACTAGTCGCTACTATTCTTGAGGATATTTCCAAAATGGATGTAGTAGGAATAGTGCCTTTGGTTCCGTTCGAACCCGGGACGGACTTGTATGGATGAATGCTTGCGAAAACATCGTCAGGTGGACGATGGGCATTCTAAGGGATATATTCTAAAAAGGTAACGCTTAGCCTCAAGCCTCATCAAATGGGAATGATTGAAAATCAGGGGTTATGCAGCAAGGCTAGGTGGGTAGCACCCAAGCAGGGTGAGGTCATTCCAGTCTAGATGTCCCTTTTTATTTCGGCTTAGTGGGCGGTTGCTGATCCCAACCGTGGGGTAATCTCACTCAGGGTTATCCAGTAAGGGGTAGTCCCGGCCTTGTGTTGTAGGGGAGCGGGCGTACTCCTCGGTATGGTGATCTAGGCCTCGTACCGTGACAGGTGGTACCCCAGTGCCTAGTCATTAGTTGGAAATCCATTCTCCCTACGAGCCTTGTACGAGTTTTGTTTGTATTACCCACTCTGTGGCTAGTAGCTGGAATTTAATAGATGTAACAATTTCGGCTATTTTATAAGTATTTGTATATAGACCCTATTATAATATTAGAGGATTTCTATAAAAATTGTTTTAGCTATCGTAAGGTAAAAACCCGACATGTTTATTTGTGGCGTGGTCTTACGAGATGCTTTTGTTTTCAAAGGGTTTTTAAACTTAAATAATCAATTGGGTGTGATTTTCTCACGCTGGTAATCCAGACTGACTCGGGCGTTATTTAACTGTAATGCTCGGGTCAGACCGAGTATTATGGGATACAGGATATGATGCTGTGGAGCTCAGGAGACGAGCTGGATGGCGATACGTATATCCGTACTTGTTTATCTATATATATTCTGCTGTTTGAGTTGTTGTGTATACATTGTATGTTATTGATGTGAGCTATGATTGATGTACTCTGATGATGTAATATATGTAAAAAAATATATTTGATTTTGAGTAAAGATATTTACTTATTATATTTTATTCCGCGGCGATGGTTAGATTCTGATGTTGTTTTCTATTTTTTTCTTCTTCTACCTCTTCTTCTTTAACCCAAATGGTTCGTATTTCTATACAACTTGAGTTGATTTAGGTAGAATAGTGTTAACTCAAGGGGTACGGATTTGCGGGCTGTTACATATCAATCCCAACCTAAAGAGACCAACTTAAAAGCTGTAAAACGCATCATAAGATATGTTAAACACACCTTTGATTATGGCTTATTTTATCCTAAAAATTATTCTTTTGAATTAATATCTTACTGTGACGCTGATTATGCTGGTTATAAATCAGACCGAAAAAGTACAAGTGGAACTTGTCACTTTTTGGGGCATTCTCTGATTTCCTGGTTTAGTAAAAAGCAAACCATAGTTTCTTTATCAACAACTGAAGCAGAGAATATTTCTGCTGCTTTGGCATGTTCTCAAGTAATATATATGCAACAAACTTTAAAAGATTTTGGTCCAAAAATCTCAAAATCACTAATTTATTTGTGATAATACTAGCGCAATAAATTTATACAGAATCCTACTGTTGGGTGTGTTTCGACCGGTCCTATACCACCGAACCAACCATCTCCCCCTACATAGCCGAATCAAGCTTAATCCACTCACCACAGGACCAAGTGCCACCGAATCAACCACTACCGAACCAAGCTACGTCCCCATCATCGAACCATCCTGCTCCATCCATCGCCGAACCATCCTGCTCCAAGTGTCTACCGAACCAAATCAAAGTATCACCACCGGACCAGAAGCAAGGGTGGCCACCACCGGACCAACCTCTACCGGACCAATCCACTTCCATGCATCACCGAACCAAGGCTTTGCCGAACCAACGTTGCCAGGCCAGATAGCATCAGCCCAGGCCCACCAGCAACTATATACATCCAAGACCCCTACCCCCAGCCTCACTCTATAAATAGAGGGGCAGGGGTACAACAATGGCAGACAAGTTTGAGAGCTCAGGCACGGATAGAACTTTCAAACTACTTTCAGTTACTTGTAATCAAAGCTTTGTACTTGTAATCTGAATAGAAAAGGAGAATAACATATAAAGTGGACGTAGGCACATTCTGGCTGAACCACTATAAATCTGTGTGTCTTTTACAGTCTAGTCCATCTATTTTATATATTCGCATAAATCACCCAAATTGCTAAGAACCATATATAATCAACTTAATCATACGACTTGGAAATGTTTGCCCATTTTTTGTGCAAACATTTTTGGTGCTTTCACTGAGAGAGGGAGCTCGAAGCTTCAGCTTCTCCCACTTAACCCTTTTCCTATCAGCATCGTTCATTGCTTGGAAAACATGCCTCCCGGACGGAAGAAAGATGCTAACAAAGGAAAGAACATCGCAACTAGCAGTATCCCAGATCCGGTGATCAGAAATCAAGACAATCGTCCGGTTCCAACAGCAAATGGAAATCAGGCAAATCCGATAGCCCTTGCTAAAGAACAACCAATTACAAGGGCGGATCTGGACAGGGTTGTGACTGAAGTAACTAACCGCTTCGCATCTCAACAAGAAGCCTTGATGGATCAACTCATGTCACGCTTAAGGGATGCTGAAGAATCCAACCGCAACACTGAATCATGGGGTGAGTCCCGGTTCGGAGGATCTGGGAGACGACAAAGGTCTTTCTTCTTCGAAGAGGCTAACAACAGAAACAGCTATGGTAGGGGACGAGCCCGGACTTAGCCCGAATTCCGACCAGAGAAAACACTTGGAACCGAACCCAATGGGGGAGATACCAGGCAGGGGTCGGATGTAGCTGAGCCGGCCGTGCTACCTAACCACGGAAACACCAATGGACGGGGCCGAGCTAGAGTCCAGCCCGAAGTTGGACCCGAAGAAATACAGAGGACAGAACCCAGCAGGGGAAGATTAAGGCTAGGGCCAACTGCGGCTGACCCCAGCGTGCCCTCGGTAAACCAGAGGCAACCATTGGAGAATGTTAGGAGTGATAGACGATGCCATCCCTACAGGTCACCTGGACGGAATCAATCCCACAGGGAAGAGCCAAAATCATTTCTATCCGCTCTAAGTTCTGATGAAGGGATGGCACGATTGTTCAGATAGTGCGTCCAACGGGAACAAAGGGATCGGGAGATAGGCGCTAGGGTAACCAGCCCCTTCACCCGCAATATCGAAACTGCCATCACCCCCCGGGAATGGAAAATGCCAACAATGGAACCTTACAAGGGAACCTCTGACCCCGTTGTATACTTGCAGAGATACACACAACATATGCTCATGAGCGGAGCAACAGAGGGAGTGTTGTGTAAATGCTTTCCACTATTCTTGGCAGATCTAGCTACCTCCTGGTTCAGCCATCTACCCCAAGTATCCATCAGCTCATGGGAAATGTTGAAAGAAAAGTTCATCAGCCAGTTCCGCATTCATGTGGAACAACCCAAGGACGCTTATTCCCTATCTAATATCAAACAAAAGCCCGGAGAGACAGTGCAACAATATCTTACCCGATTCAACGCCGCAGCAGCCGCAGTCCATGATGCCGACGTGAAACTTATCCTAATGGCCCTCTGCAGTAGTGTGCATCCGGATACTAAGTTTGCTAGGAGATTAACGAAAGAAAAGCCAGCTACCTTACCCGATTTCTTCCACGAAGCCGGGAAATATATGAGACTTGAAGATGCTGCCATTGAAAGGCAAATAGGGCAAAAAACCAAGGTAGCTCATGGCAACACATCCGCAGCAGCAAAGGACGTTCGAAGAAATGACTCCAGAGATAGTGCTGGGGGCAAGAAGGGGGAAAAACGCTTATATAGGCCAGGATCGAGATTTGACTCTTACACTCCTTTAAATGAAACAATCGAAAACATCTTCTTGGCCACCCAAGATGAAGTTAGTTACAAGCGCCCCCCGCACAAGAAGGAATCAGATAATGCAATTAAGTCTGGAATGTTCTGCCGCTTCCACGAATCTCATGGGCATGACACCAATGAATGCCATCATCTCCGGGACTTGATTGAAGAACACATCAGACGGAAGAGACTTGAGTGCTATGTGAAAGGTCAGAACCCGACTTCAACTCCTGCCAATGAGAACCCAGGGCTGCCCCTCCCGGAAGTAGGCGGAGGAAATCGCAACACCAGCGGCTCCAGTCAAGAGAAGATAGTGGTCCTTACCATATCAAGAGGACCACACATCGCCAACGGAAGCTGGACAGAGATGGAGAGATATGGTAAGTCACTTAGAAACAATGAAGGCTACATTAATTCTGTTACAGAAGAGCGCCACCCAAAACGGAAAGAGAATGATGATATTACATTCAGTAGGCGTGATCTAGATGGAAGGCAGTACCCTCATATGGGTCATATGGTCATCTCAGCCTGGTTCGGTCCAGCCAAGGTTTTTCGAATTCTAGTAGACACAAAAAGCTCAGTAAATATCCTATTCAAGCACGCTTTCGACAAAATGAAGCTGTCGATGAAGGATGTGTCTCCCTGCAGCAAAGCGCTACATGGTTTCACCGGAGATGCGAAGATGCCCCTCGGGCAACTCGACCTCTTTGTCGAAATGGGAAGTCATCCCCGCTCCATTGTGCGAAAACAAACATTTGTGCTAATAGAAAACCACTTGGCCTACAACGTCTTTTTGGAAAGACCAGCCTTGTCCGACTTCCAAATTGTCCTAGCCCCGTGGTGCCTGAAGATGAAATTTCCAGTAGATAACGGAATAGGAGAAATAGAGGGAGATCAAGACGCCGCTCGAGATTGCTATGTGACTGAACTTCGCAATAACCACAGGAAGGGTAAAGGGAAGGATGCAGAGACCTCTCTCTGCAAGAAAAACTTGGAAGCATAGCAATTAAAGAAAGCCCCTCCTCTTCGATATACCAGTGATCCCTTCAACGAATCAGACCCCAGGGACAAGGAGGAGGAGGCCACCACCGAGCTTGCAGAGGCTATGGAATTTGTATCTGTAGATAAACACGACCTAAGTAGACTGCTGAGAGTCGGGTCTCAGTTAAGAGCGGAATTGAAGGATCAACTCGTCGATTTTCTTCTCCACAATTTGGATGTATTTGCATGGACGCACGCTGACATGACTGGAATCTCCCCAGACGTAGCGTGCCACGTATTAAATATCGATCCCACCAAGGTGCCGGTAAAGCAAAAAAAGAGGAGCATGGGGGCAGAGCGATCAGCAACCCTCGAGGAAGAAGTAAAGAACCTACTTGCCAATGGCTTCATACGAGAAGCCATCTACCCAGAATGGATCGCTAACCCGGTACTGGTAAAGAAGGCTAATGGGAAGTGGCGAACATGCATCGACTTCTCCAACTTAAATGACGCTTTCCTGAAGGACTGCTTCCCACTCCTTCGAATCGATCAGCTCGTGGACAGCACAGCCGGACACGAACTCTTATCCTTTATGGACGCATACTCAGGATATAACCAGATCCCTATGCACGCCTTCGATCAAGACCATACTAGTTTCATCACTGACCGGGGAATGTACTGCTACAGAGTAATGCCTTTTGGACTTAAAAACGCCGGAGCTACTTATCAACGCCTCGTCAACAAGATGTTTGCGGAACTAATAGGACGAACTATGGAAGTTTATGTGGATGACATGCTGGTAAAATCGAGGAAAGCCAACGATTATATAAACCACCTGGACGAGATGTTTCAAGTACTTCGCCAATATGGAATGAAGTTGATTCCTCTAAAGTGGTCCTTCGGAGTATCGTCGGGAAGGCTCTTGGGAATTCATCGTCCATGCCAGGGGGATTGAAGAAAACCCCGAACAAGTCCGGGTTTGCAAGATATCAAGATACCATCCACTCGAAGAGAGATGCAAAGTCTAAACGAGAAAGTGGCCGCACTAAGCAGGTTCATCTCTAAAGCAACCGACAAATGCATCCCTTTCTTTGAAGCTCTAAAGAAGGACAAAGGAAAGTTCGCATGGACTGACGAACGCTCGACAGCCTTCCTTAACCTAATCGAACACCTTCAGAGACCACTAGTACTCTCAACTCCAAATGAAGGAGAAGAACTATACCTATACCTTGCTGTATCATCCTATGCTTTAAGCGCCGCTTTGGTGAGAGAAGACAACCGTGCGCAGCGGCCCGTATACTTTGTAAGTAAGAGATTTACAGGGGCAGAAGCCAGATACCCCAAACTTGAAAAGCTAGCATACTGTTTGCTAATCACGTCACGAAAACTGCGACACTATTTCCAATCTCATTCCATCAGAGTTTTAACCGATCAACCGCTAAGGCAGGTACTCCATCGCCCCGACACTTCTGGACGACTACTTAAGTGGTGCATTGAACTGAGTCAATATGATATCACCTACCATCCTCGCACCGCCATTAAAGGACAAGCCATGGCCGATTTTATTGCCGAATTCACTACCAACGAAGGTAAGGATCAATCTGAAATAACAAAAGATATCAAATGGAATCTCTTTGTAGATGGAGCATCAAACGAACAGGGCTCGGGGCAGGTATTGTGATAATCACCCCCATGGGAAGGAAGCTGCACTATGCCCTAAGGTTGGAATTCGCTGCCACCAACAACGATGCAGAATATGAAGCAGTAATAGCAGGACTAGAACTTGCCTTAGAAATTGGAGTCAATTCTTTATGTCTCCATAGTGATTCTCAACTTATTGTAAATCAAATACTGGGAGAATTCCAGACTCGAGGAGAACGACTCATAGCATATCTAAAGAAGACCAAGCTGCTGCTCAATCAATTGGATCATTATTTAATCAAACACGTTCCTCGAGAGGAGAACCGAGAGGCCGACGAACTGGCAAAGCAAGCTAGCATGAAGAACAACACCATTTCTGGAACAGTAGCCATCTCAAAACAACTAGCCCCAAGTTTCGAACAAGAGGATCTGATAGCTGCAATCGAAGAAGAAACTTGGATGACTCCTATCCGGAAATACTTGCAAGATGGCACACTACCCAACGAGTGTAACGAAGTCAGGAAAATCTTGAGGAGTGCTTCCCGCTACACAATACAAGAAGGAATCCTCTATCGGCGTGGCGTCTCTAACCCCTTATTAAGATGTGTCGCTGGAAGGGAAGCCAAGGAAATCTTATCCAACATCCATCGAGGAAGTTGCCGAGACCACACTGGAGGGCAGACTCTGGCAAAGAAGATACTTCGATATGGATATTCTGGCCCACCTTAAACAAAGACGCCTTGGACTTCGTCAAAAAATGCGACAGATGTCAGAAATTTGCTAAAATCCCTCGACTACCAACCAATGAGATTACTCAGATGACCAGCCCTTGGCCCTTTGCAATATGGAGAATTGACTTGATTGGCGAACTACCAATGGGCCGAGGCGGAGCCAAATATGCCATAGTGACAGTTGACTATTTCACCAAATGGGTGGAAGCAGAGCCTCTAAATAAAATATCTTCGGCAAAAGTTATGAACTTCTTAATCAAAAATGTTTTATGCAGGTACGGGGTTCCACTCAAAATCATATCGGACAATGGACTTCAATTTGACAGCGAGGAATTCACCGACTGGTGCCGAGAGCACGGAATTCACAAAAGCTTCTCATCTGTAGCTTATCCCCAGGCAAACGGACAAGTCGAAGCTGTCACCAAAATTCTCAAAACTCTAATCAAGAAGAAATTTGAAAAGTCAAAAGGCGCTTGGGTGGATGAACTTCCTACGACACTTTGGGTCTGTTGCACATCTTACAGAACATCAACAGGACATACTCCTTTCTCTTTGGCATACGGATCGGAGGCCATGCTCCCAGTTGAAACTGTAGTGCCCTCCCACCGTAGGATCCACTACAACCCAGAAGAGAATGAAGAACTCCTCCACATGTCTTTGGATCTAATTGAAGAGAGAAGAAATGATGCAGCACTCAAAGCGGTAGCTCACAAGCAAAAAGTGGCAGCACAATACAACTCCAAAGTCAAGCACCACAGCTTACGAGAAGGAGATCTTGTCCTCAAGCGGATCTTCCCGCGCCCCGGAGCACTAGATCCAATCTGGGACGGACCCTATGTAATTCATAAAGATCTCCACAATAGAGCCTATATTTTGTCAACAGTGGACGGAGAGGTGTTCCAGAGGGCATGGAATATTCAATACCTTCGTCAATACTTTTCTTAACTTGTACTGCCCATATGAAGTGAATTAACAAAGAGAATCAGTGGACGTAGGCATTTTCGTGCCGAACCACTTTAAAAATCTTGTCTCTTTTTAACTTGTTCCTTTATATCTTGGCTGCTTGTTAAGATTTACCCTTTTTGTTGAACAAAACCCTGTGTAACGACATTTCCATTCTGGGCGCTTCACGACACAACCTCACCTGGATAAGACCCAACATGTACTATACGAATCTATGCCCTCGCCAATGAGACACTTTTGCTGTAGCATCCCTCTGCGGCGGGTTAACTCATTGCTCGCGACGACCCTCAAAGCTTAATGAGCCGATCATAAGCCACCGAGAAGGCCGACTATAGCCGAGGCAGCTCATTACGGCGTTCGGCTCGCCGACGACTGTGAACCGATTATAAGCCCCAACATAAGGTGTGGCCAGCCAGGGGCAGTTCACAGTTGACGATCGACACCCACGCTAGCCGGCCACGGTAAATCGAATAATACCCACGATTACGGGCCATAATGGCCCGGGTAGTTACTATGCGTGATCTCGGCTCCGGTGTGTCTTAAGTACGGCTGTGGTAAAAAAGAAAACTCCCCGCGGAGGCGTAAGATGGGTGACGAATGTCTCCAAGACCCACAGCTAGGGAAAGTGACTACAAAACCCGTTTGCCACGAACTTAAGCACATCGAAGGCCTTCCATGATTGGAAGTTTTACTATTTCTTATATTTCAATTTTATTTATAAAAACTTTCCTCCTATCCTCTATAACGAGCACTAAAGTACAGGACACAAAATAGGAGACACTCGTTAATGGGAATAAGAACTCACAGCTGGATGGCAGGACATACACAAGGCATTCAAAGCTACCGTCTACAGCAAAAACTTGAAGGGCGGTACTCTCTTCCCTTGTGTACAAATAAGTAGCTCTGATATATTCACACATCACATTAACATTGCAAGACATGAAATTATATTTTAAGCGAGAACTTGACATCAAAACACAATTGAATCACTACATGCACAGCTATATTTCTTATGCAACACATCAAAATAATGACAGCATTCCAATATGACAAAATCAGCTTATGTTATAAAGTTACATGTTAAAAAGTTGTTCGTTGCAATGACATAATTACAACCTGAAAGTACATTAATGTTTTAGAACTAGTATATACAGGAATGTCAAGTAAACCAAAAATACCCGGATCAAGTCAAAATAGTCGGCAGCATCAGAACTTCATCTCTATCCTTCCAACCCCCCAAGATCTACTTGACAGCAGGATCAGAACTCTCAGCATGCTGACCAGAGGTCCCACCTGTCCAATTCAGGAGAAGAATCTATTAGACAAACGATAAGCAATCAAGTTAAGAAAAGATTAAAAGGGAAGACTTACCAGCGTCTGCTCCCTGATCATCATCCTCCAACTACACACCCACTTCCTCGGCGGTAAGCAGCTGCATGCTCTCCTTCACCGCCACCTTCTCCTCCTTGGTGAACTGAGCGGTAACCATATCCATTCTGAAGGCCACGCCACCCTCTTTATCCGCATCAGCCTTGTCCTCCTTCAAATCCCGGAGATATATTCTAGCCATGACCCGGGGGTAACCGTCCATCCAGGATAGGTTGCCCTGCTTGCAAGTACGAAAATACATATCCTGTAGCATATCATCCATCATCCCCTCATTCTCCTCAAACTCCCTCTTACGGGCCTCAGAAACCGACAACTTTGCAACAGCAGCATCCCTCTCCAATCAGTATCTCGAGCAGTCAGCTTGAAGGGATCTCCTCATCGCCTCCATCTCCTCCTTTAGCTTGGCCTGAGCAAGCCCTGCGGCTTCGAGCCTTCCAGATAACTCCTCTACCTGCTCGAGATCCGCTCTCCGAACCTCATCAACCGTTGCGATGGCCGTGTCAATTCGTTTCTTGCAAGCAGCCTCCATCTTTCGCAATTCTGCCTTGCTAGCCTCTTCCATGGTTTTCTTTAGTCGTCTGGAGGCCGCCTCATGCTGGGAGATCTGAATTGCCTGATCGGCAAGCTGTTTGGCCTGATCGGAAACCATTAGCCACAACCGAATGTTAGCACTTCCGATTTCCACTCCAGCCTTGACCAGTCGGGCATGATGCCCCATCAACTTCTTGGTCTCCTCAGCCACCCGATCGATGTTTGCCTTAGCCTCATCCCCCATAGTCACAATCCGAGTAGTCAACAAGTCGAGATCCAAAGACTTAGCCTCATCAAGCACCCTTACCATAGGATTGCGGGGTAGGAGGTGCTTACAGGTAACCTCCTCGAAGGAAATATCATGAGAACTCGGGTCCAGATCTGGATGACCCGCAAATGGGTTACGAGCCAAGCCGGGATGATCAACATGAGTAACAGTAGGATTCTCTGATGGATGCGAGATGGTATGGACTCAGTATCCTCCCCCGTGATGTCATGAATAGGCTGGGTTGGGGGCCGAGGTCCAAGTGAAGGTTCGAACATGGAACGCCTCCTCTTTCTTTTTTGAATATCCTCTTCAATGACTCCGAGAAGAGGATGGTAGCCGACTACGCCCTCGGAACGATCAGTCGAGGGCTTCGGTTTAGCAGAAACTTTGAGGAGTTTGAATTGCTCGAGGCGGTGCCGAATGTCTGATGTCTTGGCCGCCTTACCCGTTTCTGGAATAAAAACCAAGTGTTACAAGCATGCATGAGACTATAATCCAAGAAACATGTGAAGTTAAAAGAGGAATCAAAAATTCACCTTGAACCGCCGGAGTTGCCCTAGCTGAAATGCTCTCAGAAGATGGACTGGCACCAGTGCCGGCCTTATCAGATTTCTTCGGTTTCTCCACCAAGGCCGACCCTTCCTCTAACCCCTCAAAGGCTTGGCGGAAAGCATCATCCGTCCACTCATGAATCTCACCTGCTTGCCCAGAGGTTAAGGCACCAACGCCACTACCACTCTGTCCTTCGCCACCATTACCACCATCGCCTTCTCCATCACCTCTGCTCTCCTCCTCGCCTCTTTCCTCCTCTCCACTTTTCTCCTCCGGAACATCTGGGCATGTGCTGGGAGAGGGTCTATCATATTTCTTGTGCTTCTCCCTCCCGATGACTGGAGGTATCGAGAAGGGTTTCCTCTTGCTGCTCTTTGTCGTGGCCCCTCCTTTGGCTTTGGCAGCTCTTTCCTCAGCCGTATCCCTCTGCTTGACCACAGACTGATATGGTAAAATCAAGTTGTGTCCCAGGAGAGTGGCATTCCTAATTAGGTAAGAAGCTGACCTATCCCTTCCCGAAATGGCATCTATCTCCGCGGCCATCTGAACCAGGTGATAATTCTCCACGACCGCAAAGTCACCTGTCGCTAGCAAGAAATAAAAGCACATAAGAAGAAGCATCTCAGTCAGAACGAAAATTATAAATAAGCTTCAACTTACAGCCAGAGGTGAAGCGGTGGATCGAAACGGTGTCATCCTGGACGAAGAACCATTCCTTCTTAAACATGGTGAACTTTGAATACAAGTCCAAGATCGGCTTGAAGGACACGGCCGATTCCAAGTTGATGTATGGAGACTCCTTCTTGTAACCTCTCAAGTTATATAAATACCGAATCTCCCAGTTAGAAGGGGGGCGCCCGTACTTTCACTGGAAAATCACGAATAGGCACACCAAGATAGCGTAGGATTTGGGCTGGAGCTGGAAAGGGGCCACCTTCAAATAGATGACGAAGCTAACTATCCAAGCATTGATTGGAGAAATGGCCCCACACATGCAGTGGTACCTACTATAAGCGAAGTATCCTTCAGGGGGATTATATGGCATGACCCCCTTCCCTGGCAACAGCATGCGTGCTCTATCAATCCCAAAGGAGTGGGAGATAACATCAAGCTTCTCCTCTCTGAGAGAGCTAGGAAAACAGTCAGGCGGAGAAATCAGAAGCTCTTGGGGACCGTACCCGTCTACTAGCAATCTCGGGGTGGGTCCACGACGTTCCGGTCCTGGCTGAGCTGGGGGTACTAAAGCAGACTCTCCTTCATCCTTGGATTTCCTCTTATCTGATCGAGTTTCCACTTTATGAGACATTTATCTGCAACACAAGAAAGTATATCGTTAAAACGGAAGGTCTAAACATGCAAGTATATGTAGTCCGTAATTTCACTCGTAATTTAAAACATAAAAGTTCAAGTATATACGGTTCATTCGGCGCTCAAACCCCAAAGTCTCGTTCGGCAATTCAAAAATGAAAATTCATTCGGTATTCGAACCCCATGTTTCATTCGGTAGCCCATCATAAGAACTCATTCGTCAGAAGAAAACTCACCTGGTCCGGCAGTTAGGTTTGATTCGGCACTTGGTTGATTCGGTATTTGATTGATTCGGCACTTGGTTGATTCGGCACTTGGTTGATCCGGTACTCGATTGATTCGGCTATCTCAAAATGATAAAGGAGTAACGAAGGCCTAACACCCCTATTTATAGAAGAACGCAGGATGACCGGACCGAGGGATTCGACACATATGACCGGATGGAAACATCCAAGTTAAAACAAAGTACGCCATCTGCAAGCACATGACCTACTTTGGGGGGCAAGTGTTGGGTTGTTTCGACTGGTCCTATACCACCGAACCAACCATATCCCCCTACATAGCCGAACCAAGCTTCATCCACTCACCACCGGACCAAGTCCCACCGAATCAACCACCACCGGACCAAGCAATGTCCCCATCACCGAATCATCCAGCTCCATCCACCGCCGAACCATCCTGCTCCAAGTGTCTACCGAACCAAATCAAAGTATCACCACCAGACCAGAAGCAAGGGAGGCCACCACCGGACCAACCTCCACCGGACCAATCCACTTCCATGCATCACCGAACCAAGGCTTTGCCGAACCAACGTTGCCAGGCCAGATAGCATCTGCCCAGGCCCACCAGCAGCTATATACATCCAAGACCCCTACCCCCAGTCTCACTCTATAAATAGAGAGGCAGGGGTACAACAATGACTGACAAGTTTGAGAGCTCAGGCACGGATAGAACTTTCAAACAACTTTCAGTTACTTGTAATCAAAGCTTTGTACTTGTAATCTGGATAGAAAAGGAGAATAACATATAAAGTGGACGTAGGCACATTCTGGCCGAACCACTATAAATCTGTGTGTCTTTTACAGTTTAGTCCATCTATTTTATATATTCGCATAAATCACCCAAATCGCTAAGAACCATATATAACCAACTTAATCATACGACTTGGAAGTGTTTACCCATTTTTTGTGCAAATACCTACTTATCATGCTCGAACTAAACATATTGATAGCAGAAATTATTTTCTTAGAGATAATATAAGTAAGAAAGTAATTACTCTCGATTATATCAAATCCGAGAACTGAATTGCTGATATCTTAACAAAACCCTTAAATGAATCTATATTTACTAAATTAAGAAGAGAATTAGGTATTTGTTCAATAACTGAAATATAGAATATAAATAACAAGCACAATTAAAAATTAAATTAAAATAAATAAAATAGCAAAAGTATAAGTACCTTGTCGACAACCCTCCTTTACCGCTGTCGACATATAATGAATTTTTCTTTTGAATTTTTCCCACCAAAATTCAAATGGGTGGTTATATAGTCTTCCTATTTCGAAATTTTGTTCATTCTTTCTGTTCTTTCTCTGATCTAACTTTTGAAAATAATAAACCATTGGCATCCTCCTCCAAATCAAATAAAAATTCAACCTTTTCGTTCCCTTCTCCTTCTACTGGACCATTTCAATGGACTACGCTTGCACAAGTGATAAAAATGGAGGTTACCTTGAAGGATGCACTGCAACTTATGACTGAAATTCAAGTAGTGCAAATCAGAATGGCCAAAGAACAAGAATGGCAAGGCAAAATCCTTAGAAACTTGTAAAATTTTCTAATGGATGATCACGCCAATCCCATCTTGATTGATGAAGAATCTTCATGTGTTTAAGTGCAAGAGGACAATGAGGAAGAGGAAGAAGACCTCATGGAAGAAGAGCACGCTGAAGATGACCACAAAGTTGTTTGCGTTGGCAAAGTGTGCATTGACAAGGATAGAAATCTAGTCAAACAATGTGGAAATTCTGCTTCCACTATCCAAATTGCTCGGTTCATAGATCTCCCATTGTCAAGGATACACATTAGTTTCTTTCTCTCTTTCTTATCGTTATATGATCTTACTTACGTTTTCTATGCAAATGTAAATATAACAATAAATAATGAAGAAATGATTTATGTACTTATATTTGATTTCTCACATTATCATTATTATAAGTATTATCGTATATGGATTTTTAGTTAGGATAGTTAGTAATTAAGGGCTAAGTTTTAGTTTCAGAATTAAGTGTTGATTATATATGATAACACTATCATTATAATCACATGTCATATAGTATTAGATTAAGGGGAGTTGTATATATTTAAACTTTGTTTTTGTTGATGACAAAGGGGGAGAAGTATAAAATAGGATAGTTAGGCATAGATTAAAGGGGAGTTATTAGTTTTAGGGGAAGTCATTAGGATAGAAGTAATATTTTATAAACAAAGTTTGTCATCATCAAAAAGGGGGAGATTGTTAGTCCCTGAGAAATCGGTTTTGATGACAACAACCTTAGAATAAGATTATAAAATATAAACACTAACATCATTGTTTAAATATATATGTATATGCATGATATATACATATATACAGGTACCAAAGAATGAAGACTGTATAGTATAGAGATTCAAGAACTGATAAACTCAAGATCGAAGATATCAAGATTCAAGACTCATGAGCATCAAGATTATCAAGAGTTCAATATAAGTAATTTAGTTAGGAATTTTGTTAAAACTCCTAGAAAAGCACTGACATCTTAAAATGCATTTTATTCAAGGAATGGAATCCACTTCGAGCCCATTAAAGGTATGGAACCCTAAGTAGGATGGAGTCTACGAAAAATCCAGTGGAACATTGTTTTGTATCCACTAACTTTTATTCAAATGTTTTACAGAATTATATCTTGTTTTCAAAATAATTTCAAAATCTTCCTTTTTAAATCAAAAAAATCCATCCTAGTTTTAAAATAGCCCCAAAATAATCTTTATTTTCAATATCAAATTATCCTTGGTTTTAAACTATCTTTTAATTATAATATATTTAACTTTTAATATTTATACTTAGATTTAAATATAAAATTATAGTAAAATTATATATATATCAAAATATTATTCTCTATACTTATTTATGTATTTTAACTATAGTTAAGTATATTTATAAAGTTTAAAATAGTTTTAATACAAAATAGAAGTTGTTTTCAAAGAAAAACAAATTACCAAAAATAATTTAGACCTGTCGACAACCCTAAGGAACCTTTGTCAACAAGGTGACAGTTTATTTAAAAAGTTTGAATTTCAAAGGAAGTTTCTATTGTTAATCGGCGGATTTTCTATCGAATTAGAAAACCATCGAAAAATTTCAAATTAAAAATAACCGCAAGCACACGGTGTACGAATGTAGCACGTGGCGAATACGAGTACACAGGGAATTGATGATTTTAAAAATCTATTCAATCAAATTAAACCAAGATTGAAGAGAATGTTAAACTATAAAAGAAGAAAAACAAGCAAAAGAAAATTGATAAAAATATGAGTGTTAAGACAATTTAGAGAATAAAATCCACTCTCTAGATCACATAAATCATCAAATGAAGTTATGAACTCTCTTTTCTTGTCATTAGTGACTTAGTTGATGTGCTTATGGTGTATTTGTGCTATTAATTAGCTTAATATAAACCATAAAATTATAACACAACCACTAATACACTTTTAAATCTCATAAAATATGACAACAAAGTTGAAAGAAAAATCTATTTTGAGCATGACCTATTAACTATTAATTAGACATATAAGCCATCAAATTTTAATTTCAACAACCACTTCTTTGCCATAATCATATGTAAATGAAGAGGCAATTTGTGTTTTGTTTGTTTAAGCATAGCCTAATTGTTATGAACAACATAGACTATCAAATTCAAAGTTAAACAACATCATTAAACCACTTCAATCATTCTCATTAAGCATAAAAAGAGAGCATAAACATCAAATTAAGCTGAAGCTATATGATTAGAGAGCTTCATTACCCCTAAATTGAAAGGGTTTAGCCTCTCATGTTTGTTATCATATGAACAAATGTAGCTTGCAACATAAAAGAAAAAGAAAAAAAAAGAAAGCAAGATAAAGAAAAACTATTCTACCCGCATGAAAAATAAATCTACAATACAACATGAAAGTAAATAAGCATGAAAAGAAAAAGAACATGTATTGAAGTTGCACAAAAAAATTACATAAAACAGAAATGGCCAAGTAGCCATGAAAAGAATGAAGAGAGCTTGGTTTTATTTTGTGCCTATAACTAACTAAAGAGAGACTAAGGAAGAGGGAGGTTACATGAAACATAAGGGGTTATTTATACATGCATGAAACCCTAATCTATAATTTGGGGAATAACCAAATTACCATTGAGAAAGTGTGGAGGCAAAGTAATCATTAGCTTCTACTAATCATTATTTAAGTGTACATGAAGCCATTAATTCCATAAGCATGTGCATTAACCTCTAATTTTTACATTAAGGTGGTGGGTAGGTGGGGTCCTCCATGATCTTCACTTTGAATTATTTCCATCTTCATTCCTTTATATTCTTTGTGCATTCATATTCCTTCATGAAACCACACCTATTTGAGACCAAATTCCTACAAAAATATATATAAATTTCCAATTAATTTTTCTCAAAGAAATATATGCACACAAATGACCGTTTTGCCCCTATATGAAGATGGATATGTGACAATTTGAAATTAATATGGATTTTGGTTAAAACAAGTTAAAATACCCAATATGATCATTTATTTAATTTAAAAAAATATGTTGGTAAAAGTATGCACATTTACGTGCATATCAAATACCCCCATACTTATCTTTTTATTCGTCCTCGAATAAAGGGAAATTAAGATAAATCCGTTTTCGTAGGAAGCACGATTGCATTGAGCATATGCAACAAGCCGTTAAACCTCTGGGTGTCCCCAGTAGGACGAGTGTTGTCTCGTGAGGGTTTTCAGCGGATACTACCCATAAAATCCAAATGCAGGATGAAAATATTTACAAAATTCAAGATCTATTTACAAAGAGATGAATGCAAGTTTTTGAAAATATTCACAAATGAAGGATTTATTTTTAAATCGACACAAATAAGTTAAATATAGGTTTTAGCTATTATCTTGAAAATTTATGTTACTTACTCAGCAAAATTTCCAACAAAAATCAAGTTATCATAGCAAATAGATTATAGTTTAACTCGTTATTTCGGTTGATAACAAAGTGTAATTATGTAAAGGATCCTTAGTTGATTATCAAAATTTATCAAAGTGGTATTTTCATTTCTTTTTAATAACAAATCAAATCAACTAAGTAAAAATAGTGGTAGGATTTCAGTTGCTTGCTCTTTCATTATTTGCAAGAAAAATTACACACCTAACTCAGGTAAACTGAGGCCAGATATACCACCCATGCACTACCTTTCGGGCTTATGTGAGGGGAGTACAGAGCATGGCGAGTGTACACACTTTCGTGCATACACCTCTCGGCCGTAGGCGGTTTTTATTAAGTCAGTTTTTTTACATGTGTTTCATACATGCATAACCGTGAGGACTTTTAAATGAGTATGAAAGCACATAATCAAAGATTCCAAGTAATTCACCTATGCATAACCGTGAAGACTTTTAAATGAGGGTGAATACTTGGATGTTATTATTTTTTTATATTTTTTTTAAGAGAGAGAGTTTTGCAAAATCATCTTAGCACCATTTAACTTAGAAGACAAAAAAATGTTATATCCTTTACTTTAAATCAACCACTTTTTAAAACAAAGATTTTCAATTAGGATATACTTCATAATTAACACATATGAATCTTTCTATATACTAGTTAAACCATTATTATTTGTAATCAAACTTCATTTTTGTTTTTGTTAAGACAGATAAATTTTCCAAGATTTCGACTTAATAAACCAAAACCATATATTTATCCTATAATGTTTCTTTAAAAATAAATCAAAAGAAAATATGTTTATGGGATTTTTTTTAATTTTTTTTTGAGTTTTTAAAGCAAAAATAAACCATGAAAAATAAAAATGAGAAGACGAGTCACTCCCCCGCACTTGATTTTGATTGTGTCCCCACAGTCAACCCAAGTGGAAGGAGAAAAATAAAATAAAAATCCAATATTTACATGAAAGATTATTATTTACAAGAGATGAGAAAGTATACAGTCAAAAAGTAAATGAAACGGTCTTCTAAAGAACGATTCATTTGTCTTGTCAAATTTGTGAGACACAGTTTAAGCACGAAAAACCAAACCGTAAAAGATTTCGAAGTTGAATGTTGATTTGGAAAAACGAATGTCGTTTTATTGAAAATTGAATGAGTTGTTTTGTTTTCGATGATTTTTAGGGTTGATAAAACAATTGATTGAAATTCAAGTTTATTTTCACCAAATTGAAGTTCAAACTTATAATTGAAAACTTCTTCAAAATTGTCGATTTCAAAATCAAAATGGTGATCGAAATTTTCCCCTTTAGAATTCAACAACTCGTTTTCAAAAGTCCATAAAACTCATGTTCGTTAAATTCGACTTCCTTTGTTGGATTATCAACAACTTCATCGTGTAAATCGAGTTTAAAAATCAAAGTTGTCGTATTCAAATTTTCAGAAAAAGGAAGATCGAAGTTTAAATCGAATTTTGCACCCTCAAAACAATTGAAATCCAACTTAATTACCATATTTTCAACAACTTGATTAAGATCATCATTATCAATTTCAAAAGTTATTATTTGAAAATCATCGATTTGTGTAAAAGATGGATTATCGTTTGACCAATCACTCATTGAAATTTGATTTTGTTTCTCACGAAAATTTTCCAATGTTTTAATCAACAAATTCGTGTGATCATCATAAATTTCATTCATTTGCTCAATAAAGTCAAATTTGTAATTATTAACTTGAAATTTTTTGATTTGGACTTGTTGAGAACAAGAATTGCCAATTTCGATAAACGGCAGATTATTATTTGATTCTTCGTAGGTTGAGATTTGATTATGATTTTCATGAAATGTTTTGTATTTTTCAAGTAATAAATCCCCGTAATATTTTTCCATTTGGTTAACAGAATCAAATTCATGATTATTAATTTTAAAATTTTCATTCTGAATTTGTTGACAACCAAAATTTTCAACCGTATCGTTATTAAAACTATTCTCGTTGCCAAAATTATTTGAAAATTGGTTCGCATTTTCATCTTGATTTTGAAATTCATTTTGAAGCTCGAAATTGAATTGGCATGTGTTACACTCGAAATCATTTGAATTTTGAAGTGTATTCAAATTTTGATTATTTTGAAAACTTTGATTCGAGTTATAGCACAAATATGAATTGCACAACTCGTTTATCTCTTGATTTTGTTGCATAGAGAGTTCAAGTAACGACGAAATGATATTTTCAGGAGTTGAGGGGTGAGCACTATTTTGGAAATTCTGTGGTTCAAAATTCGAATTGTCTAAACAAAATTTGTTGTTAAAATATCCATACGAATTTGGAGTGAACTCATATGGATTATACTGATTTTCACAACTAAATTCAAGTGAGTAAGAAAAGGGAAACTCGGACATTTTCAAGACTTTTTTTATAAGGAAAAATATTTACAAAGAGGAATTATTTTTCAAAATGAAAAAAATGATTTTTGTTTTGTATTTTGGATTTTGGAAAGTTTTTTTTTTGGAATATTGATTTGAAAACTTTCAAAGGAAAAGGAAAAGAAAAAACTAAGTTAAGAAATATTTACAAATTTTTTTAGTTTTGGATTTTGAACTTTTTTTTTGTTTTTTTGTTTTTTAAATATGCATGAACTAATGCAACTAAATGAATGGAGTGATTAATTACAAATGATTTATCCTGAGATAACACAAAATTGTATATTCACACTTTGTCTCAGATAAACAAGATAGTTCTCAGCCAGGTAACGGGCATGATTTATCGGTGCACCATGAATCACCGTAGCAATGCAGCCGAAGGTTTAAGTAACTTCAGAGAAACAACCACTATAATATTTATGAATCACCGTAATATTTATAAATGGTTATTACTCTGTCGTAGCCTAGACACCAAGAAATTAAATTGTTCAAAGAAGACAACTTTTCAATATACAATTAAGTGTTATCGATTTCTAACCATTATTAAAAATCCTAAGATGAAATGCAAAACAGAAATTAAACGTGAATTTACAATGCAACTAAAATGAAGTTTGTTTTTGATTTTGTTTTTATATTTTGTTTATCTTTGTATTTTTTTAAATACAAATGCAAGCAATCAAGAATGCAAGGAAAAACAAGAAATGAAAGCAACAATTTTTTTAAGCAAGCGGAGCAGTTTTATAGCAGCAACTCCTTATTTATCTGCTTTGACAACCTGCAAAGAAAAACAAGATATATACAATTTTTTATATTAGGATGTAACTAAAAACAAATTAAACAAAAAGGAAAATAAAAAAATTCTTTTGGATAAAACAAAACAAAACTAAAAAAAGCAAACTTTCCTTTTTTAGAGACAAACAAAGGTCTAAAGAAAACAAAGTAATTTATTTATTTATTTATTTTATTTTTTTTGAAATACAAAATGGAGAATAACAAAAGCCAACAATTCACAACACAACCAAACTCAAATAAATGAAAATTGTAAATAAAACAGAACTATTGAATTTTTTTTTTTTGGAGAATTGATTAAAGAAACTTAAAATTTAACTAAAGAAACAAAAAATAAAAACAAAAAGAAGACCAACCCTCTCTTTTCTCTTTTTTTAACCGGCCCAAAATAACTACTTACAAAATCGATACCGTTCTTCCCTTTTCCTTTTTTTATGAAACAAGTCTCAAAATTTAACTGTTAACTCAAAAACGAATTCGAACTCAAAATCAAAACTGAAGTTTGCGTACAGGTTGTGGTGGTGCGACTGATGTTGAGGATGGTTGAATTGAAGGAGGGAGTGGTTTGATTTGGCGATTTCGAGTTGTTCGTGGCTGTTTTTCTAAACAAATCGCACTTTGTAAAACTTGTTCGCGTCGGTGGTTGTTGGTGCGAGTGCGATTGATTTTTTGGTGAATTGTTGTTGATGGTGAAGGCAGTTGCGGAGGGTCACAATGATTTGCAAACTTGTGATTTGACAGGCGAGGTGTTTGGCTTGCGAGTTGAATACGAGTGCCGTGTCGAGTTTGTTGTGTGGGAGTATTTGCGATTTTGGTGGTTGCCGGTCAGAGGCTATGTTGCATGATGGTTGAGGAAGGTGATGGTGTTTTGGTGGTTCAGGTATGTTATGAAGAAAAGGGTGATATGGCAGAGGTAGTAGAAGGCAGTGGTGTTGTGAGGATGTTGGTCAGAAGTAGATAATGCAGTGGTGATGAAGTATATAGTTGGGTGGAGTTTTTATGCAATGGAGATGTGAAGATGTAGATGTAAATGTAGAGGAGGGCTGTTTGGTAGAGGTGATTGAATTGTGAGTGTGGTGGGTTAGTGTTGTGACTGGTATGGTGAAGGATGATCAGCAGATTGATATGGTGATGGTATGTGACAGTGGTATGGAATGGTGAAGTGGTTGTGGTTAGTGGTCTATGTGGAATTGTTTGGCAAGAAGTATGTATGGTGAGAGTGCAGTTTTGAAGATGTTCATGAACAGAGATGTTTATGAAGTGTGTATGGTGGTGGTGAAGTAAGAAGTTTGATGGTTTAAGTGGTAGCACTTGTATTGCAGAGAGTTGCTAAGGCAGTAAGGTTAGAAAGTGAAAGTAGTGGGCGGGTAGTGATGCTTGAAGGTTTGATTGTTGTGGCTGTTTTGTAGTGACAGAGACAAGGGGTGTAGCAGTGATGAAAGTGTTGCTGGTGGGATTATGATGTGATTGTAGGATATGGTGGTTAGAAGGGTTTGTATCGGTGTTTGGTGATGGAACAGTGGTGTGGGTTGTTAGTTGCAATGTTGGATGGAGATGGATGGTATTATGGAATTTGGAAATTGCAGAAAAGATGGCCGTAATAAGAATGGCAGAAATGAGGAGGATGGTGTTTGAAATATGTGCAGGTTGTTGGTTGGTTAGAGGAGTGTTTGAGGATGACAGCAAGATGTTTGCAGTGTGTTGATGAGTAAGTTGTTGAAATGATATATGTAACAGAAATACACTGTGTAACAGTGAATATAAATCGGTGAAGAAAATGTGTGTGATCAAAACAGAAATGTAAATGCAAATGTAATTGAAAATAAAATGGAATAAAAACTCTTTTTCTTTTGAAATTGTGTTGTGTTTTTTCTAGTTGGAATGCAAAAAAAAAATGAAAATGGAAAAGGCAACAAGCTAACAAAGAAAAATGGAAGCAAAATTCACAAAACAAACACACAACATTTTTTTTAAATAGCAAACAAACACACAAAATAAAATATAAATAAAATTGCACAAAAATAATCCGAAGAATAAAAAATAAAATCAAACAAATCCCCGACAACGACGCCAAAAACTTGTTAATCGGCGGATTTTCTATCGAATTAGAAAACGTTGAAATATTTCAAATTAAAAATAACCGCAAGCGCATGGTATACGAATGTAACACGTGGAGAATACAGGTCGATCCACAGGGAATTGATGATTTTAAAAATCTATTCAATCAAATTAAAGCAAGATTGTAGAGAATGTTAAACTAGAAAAGAAGAAAAACAAGCAAAAGAAAATTGATAAAAATATGAGTGTTAAGACAATTTAGAGAATAAATCCACTCTCTAGATCACATAAATCAACAAAATGAAGTTATGATCTCTCATTTCTTGTCATTAGTGAATTTGTTGATGTGCTTATCATATGTATGGTATATTTGTGCTATTAATTAGCTCAATATAAACCATCAAACTATAACACAACCACTAATACACTTTTAAATCTCATAAAATATGGTAATAAAGTTGAAAGCAAAATCTATTTTAAGCATGACCTATTAACTATTAATTAGAAATACAAGCCATCAAATTTTAATTTCAACAATCACTTCTTTGCCATAATCATATGTAAATGAAGAGGCAATTTGTGTTTTGTTTGTTTAAGCACAGCCTATTTGTTATGAACAATATAGACTATCAAATTCAAAATTAAACAACATCATTAAACCACTTCAATCATTGTCATAAAGCATAAAAAGAGAGCATAAACATCAAATTAAGTTGAAGCTACATGATTAGAGTGCTTCATTACCCCTAAATTGAAGGGGTTTAGCCTTCCATATTTGTTATCATATGAACAAATGTAGCTTGCAACATGAGAGAAAAAGAAAACGAAAGCAAGATAAAAAAACTATTCTACTTGCATGAAAAATAAATCTACACTACAACATGAAAGTAAATAAGCGTGAAAAGAAAAAGAACATGTATTGAAGTTGCATCAAAAAATTACATAAAAGAGAAATGGCTAAGTAGCCATGAAAAGAAAGAATAGAGCTTGGTTTTATTTTGTGCCTAAAACTAACTAAAGAGAGACTAAGGAAGAGGGAGGTTACATGAAACATAAGGGGTTATTTATACATGCATGAAACCCTAATCCATCATTTGGGGAATGACCAAACTACCATTGAGAAAGTGTGGAGGACAAGTAATCATTAGCTTCTACTAGTCATTATTTAAGTGTACATGAAGCCATTAATTCCATAAGCATATGCTTTAGCCTCTAATTTGTACATTAAGGTGGTGGGTAGGTGGGGTCCTCCATGATCTTCACTTTGAATTATTTCCATCTTCATTCCTTTATATTCTTTGTGCATTCATATTCCTTCATGAAACCACACCTATTTGAGACCAAATTCCTACGAAATTAAATATAAATTTCCAATTAATTTTTCTGAAAGAAATATATGCACACAAATGACCGTTTTGCCCCTATATGAAGATGGATATGTGACAATTTGGAATTAATATGAATTTTGGTTAAAACAAGTTAAAATACCCAATACGATCATTTATTTATTTAAAAAAATATGGTGGTAAAAATATGCACATTTACATGCACATCATCTATTCGTCATATCCTTTCACAAATGGGCATGGCTGTTGTTCTACTATAAATATGGGCTGTTTTAAATGAATTTATATTCATATGTTCTCTGATTTCACTCCTCCTCTTCTTCCGCATTTCTTTGTATACATTTTTACCATTACTCTGTCGAAATCACCATTGAATCTAACTAGATCATCTCTGCTTTGATTCTCTATCACTATCTCAACAAGATCCCAGTGCTATTTAGAGTTATAGACTTCTTTGTAATCAATCGAGCGAGAAAATGTGTGATTGCAGCCTGGAAAATTAATCGGGTGAACTTGTTGCCTATAAAATCAAGTATCTCTACCCAGAGGATTGTGAATCTGGAGCGGTGTACCTTGGCCTTGAAATCAAGGGTGTGATTGTAAGAATTGATTTTGAAAGGAAATCCGTACTTGTGTTGTGGGACTGGATGTAGGGTAACTCCAAACCAGTATAAAATTCAGTATGTTATTTCCTTTATTGCTTTTACTTTATGTCTGCATCTATGTTTGATTCTGTAATCATATCTGTGTATGAATATTGCATACATTTATGTTCAAATTAATATAAACTAAAAAAGAATTAGTAATTCCTTAAAACATTATTCACCCCCCTCTAGTGTTAATTCCAGCCTTAAGATCCGTAATCAACATTTCTCACAAAATGTTCCACCAATATCGCATAATACTACGCACGTTTATACTTTTTATACACGTCCTTTATTAAATACTAATGGTATTAAAAACAAATCAAATTAAATTTTAATAATTAATATTTCACAAATATTGATTTATTTAATTTATTTTAAAACTCACTTGCTATTTATTCCTATTTAAATACTCTATTGACATCAGATATTGATATGTGCTTTTATAATTTTTATATAGGAACTTTTTAAATAACAATGACATTCAAAAAAATTATATAAAATTTAATAATTAAATTTCATAAATATTAATAATTAATTTATAATTATTATAAATTAAGCTGATCATGTAGTTCATTTAGAGTATTCAACATTTTAGTTGTGTGACTCAAAGGTGTAAATTCAGTCAGTGTTTAATATTAAACTATTTGAATATTAACATTCACAAGGTTATTGGTATGACACTTTAGCTGAATTTATCACCTACACATCTTTTCAGTAAAATCTGATTTTACTTATTATAAGTGGTACTTGGTGGTAACTACAATTTATACCAATTCTCTTCGTCAACACAATATCACATTAGGACTTATGGATTTTTTAGGTCAATATTCCAAATATCCATATTCAACTTGATTTGTCTAAACAAAAAGACTTAATTCAATAATAACAATTATTATTAACCTTACTGCTTTGGTTAGAGTCTCTGATTTTAAGTTGACTACACTTGACCATGATGCTAACTCCATATAAACGAGGAGACGAGTTCTCTACTAAATGGTGTTTCGCTTCCAATGCTTCAACTCAGAACCATCTATGGTCATTAGATAGAAACCAAGCTACGATTTAACTATAATTAATGTGGTTATGCGTATATTGAAATTACATAGTATTCTCAGGTTGAGGTAATTGTTTAACATCATCACCTTGAGGCTGTCTATTTGACCATGTTATATTAACCAACAGAGAACTCTCGAGTGAATTGTTCTACAATTATCGAATAACTATAAGTGCATAACCCTTTGTTGCTCTCAAGATGCATGAGAAATACACTGCAAAACATTTGAGGGTGTTACATACTCTAGTCTCAATGGATGAATCGGTATCCTTTTTTGAAACATCTTGACTAGGAATATTTAAAACAATATATTATTTTCATTATGATAAAATTCACATGATTACAACACATTGTAATCACTATTACATAATATATCGATTAAGGAGTAAATAATAGAAAGAAAACAACTTTTATTTTGAACGAGATAGATTACTGAGTTAGATATATGTAATAAATTACATAATTGTGCCTAAGGCATTGTTAAATGGGGTTTTAACCAGTCAAATATCAAAAGGAGTTAGAACATCAAGATGAAGACAAAATGACTTGAAACTTGGCAGGCTTGCTTAGAAGAGGGAAAGAAGAGATCATGGAAAGTTTCACCCTAAGGTTGCCTAAGGAAATCACTTGGCATCAACTCATTTCATTTGGCGCCGACTCATTTTTTCAGCTCAACTCGACTCGCCAACTTCATACGACCTATTTTATACTTCCCTATAGCGTGCCCATGTGCTATCATGAGATTTGGATGACCTATCAACAAGTTTAAAGCAAGAACAACTCAGATAGCAAAGCAATCCAAGTGATGTAGGAACTATCACTAACACTAACCAAATTACTAAAGAAAAGGCAAGAAACACATCCTCTCAAAGATAGAAAGGAAGTGCAAAAGGGGAGGAGTTATTTCCACTTAAGGAATGACTCGGTACCAAGTGATACATTCAACTTGAGTGACTTTGGGTCTTTTTGTACAACCTTGGGCAGACATCAGGACTATGTTCCAACTGAACTTCTGGTCCAACGTGACTGTTTCCCTATAATTACATCCTATAAAAAGCCGTAATAGGATATGGCTTCTGCTACCACTATGTGGAAGCTTTACCTTCTCTTCATCTTCTATCTCCGTACAAAGTCCTTAAGGCAATTACTCTAGAAAATTCTAGGACTTAGAATCTATATAACTCATGTACTTGTGAGTTATTCTCTTTCGAATCTCCTGTAATCTAAAACAAACTACATCAAATCTATAAGCAACAAAGCTACAAAGTGGTTAGGCTATAGATTGCCGAACCACTATAAATCTTGTGTCTTTCTACTTTATATCAGCTAATTTTCTTTTATTTATATTATTATCTACTAGATCTAGGTCTCACAGGTTCCATGCAACATATCTTTGGATATCGATCCATTTTTGGTGTCAACATTTTGGTGCTTTCGGTAAGAAAATTAAACCTAGGCTTTAGATCTAGCTCTTTATTTTTGATTGCGCAGATCCAGAAGTTAGATCGAGAAAGTATACTTAGAGAATTTAGAGAATTGCAATTTCGGTGGCTCACAGAAAGGGAAAATATGCATGCGAAAGATCCACATGAGCAACAGTCGGTGGTGATGAAGAAACACCCAACAAAAAGAAGCTAACAATGGAAAACCACTATTTGAATCTTCTACTTAGCAGGAAGTTGTCACTATAGGAGAAATTAATCAGATGATCAATCAACATTTACTAGTTGTTAGAAAGCTCTCATGGATAAAATGGATGCATTGCTAATTTTGCGGCCGCCAACAACGAGAAGAATTGGAAGGCAAACTTCTTCTGGAATAGAGAAAGAAAAGTCCTCTACTTCAGGCTTAAACTAGAGAGATGAAAAAACAGAAGGAAGTAACTACTAGAGTTCTAAGAAATTTTGTAGGAAGAAGTAGGAATGTTCCGTCTAGAAAAAAACAACTCGATACTGACTCAAATCTTGGGGTGAACACTCCTTAGAATGATGATGCAATGCTTCTGACTCTAATGATTAAATGCAGCTTGATGGAGATGCTTTTGAACCGAATAGTGAAGAAAATACTGTCGGAATCCAAACAACAATAGCTGAACCAATCGCATGGGAATAGAATACCACAGGAGTGGTTCTGTCAGAGATTGGAGAACTTAAACACCAACCGTGTAGCCAAGCCCGTTTGTAGTGCCAAATAATTGGTGCAGCCCCTGGTTTTCTCTACGTAATTCCATGCCAATGAGGAGCACAAAGTTGAAATGGTTAAGCGGTAAGTCGAGGAAAGCAGTGGTAGGAAATACGAGTATTGGATTTCTGCACAAAGTCGGACTCCATTTATTTAGAACATCTTAAGGGAAGAATACCCTAAGAAGTTCGTTATACAGACAATGCCATCTTATAATGGTACTTCCAACCCTAAGCAACAATTTTTTAAGTATGGATGGCACATGGATGGTGCACGTGCTAAAAAAGCTATTCGCTGCAGATGTTTCCATATCTTTTTGGCAGGAATTGCTTCCATGTGGTTACTAGACTTGGACAGAACTCTATCTCTACTTTTGTTGAGTTGGCAAAGAAGTTCTTAGAGAAGTTTAGATTCCATACCGCATGACTGAAGGATTTTATTTCATTATCTGGCTTGTTGGAAGGTCCCTAAGGGCTTCTGAAAGGATTCTTGAACCTTATCAACGTCGTTGTTACAGAAGTAACAAATCGAAGGAAGATCTCGTGTTTATGGCATTCGTTCGAGCTATCCATCTGGATATGGATTTTGATAGGTGGATTAAGATGAAAAACCCACCACCATGGAGGAATTCCACCAAAAGGTGAATCAGTTCCTGCGGTTGGAAGAACCAGGACTGGGTGAAGGAAAGGTGGTGATAAATCACAAAATGAAGAAATCCAGGGCAACATTGCAGTGAACGCCGGGAACTCTGGTAATCAGAAGAAATGAAGTCAAAAATATGGCAACAAGCATAACGCGAATGCAAAATGTCTGAAGAAATTTGGATTGTAGCATTGCACCCCTTGATGACACATTGAAGAATATATATCTTGCCACTCAAGTAACCGACCAATATAAGAAGCCACCTAGGAAGGAAGCAACAGAGCTAGATAAATGTTCTGGGAAGTACCGTCGCTTTGACGTAACCCGTTGGCACAACGCTAATGAATGCCAATATCTGAAAATTTTGATCTAGTAGCTGCTAAGAGAAAACAAGCTCCAGTAGTATGTTAGAAAACTATAGAATAGTGGAGAAACTATAAGACCCCATAGTCTACCTGCTCAAAGAAAACTGCTTTGACCCATAAGAGAGGGCCTAAGCAAGCTAATGAAAGACTGGGGGAACTTCAGGTTCAAGCTAGCAGGTCATCCAGGGATGAAGTAGCAACTTCAGACAATATTGTTTCATTCATCCTTGTCTAATTTCCTTTCGCAAATAAGCCTCCTAAGGACATTTGGGGCATTGTAAATAGGAAGGATTTGCCATTTCTTCCACTCATGAAGAAATTCAGCTCGTTGAACCATTGGAACTATGTTCTTGCAAGTAAACTCCTGTGACATGCAATCGGCAGCAAAACCGAGAACACTCCTCTGTCCTTGAATGGCGGATAAGGAGTGTCGACTCATAGCCGCTCGATCGACGGGTTTTACTGATACCTTACCTTTTAAGAACAGACGTTGTTTTAAAACTGGCAATGTCAGGAAGGTCAAAATGATGGAGTCGATGAGAAAAATCGACTCAAACCGCTGGATTTATGGGTCGTGTTAGTCCTAAACATTCTGGGAACCGCGTTGCTTTGGCTACAATCGAGAAGGTCAAAACTACCAAGTCGATTAGGAAAATCAACTCAAATCGTTAGATCATAAGGGAAAATCGATCCTAACCTTCTAAGAACAACATTGCTCAAGCAACATCAAGAAGGTCAAAAAAGCCAGGTCAATGAGGAAAATTGACTCAAACCATAGGGTCGACAAGAAAAATCGATCCCTACCTTTTAAGAACCTGTGTTGCTTTAGCAACGTCGGGAAGGTCAGAACCAGCGAGTCGATGGCAAAATTGACTCAAAACCCTAGATCGATGAGGAAAATTGATCCTAACCTTCCGAGAACCGACATTTCTCTGACAACGTTGAGAAGGTCAAAACCGCAAAGTTCTTGGGGAAAATCGGACCAAACCGTTGGATCGACGGGTTGTATCGACCCCATGCCTTCTGAGAACCGACGTTGCTCCGGAAGCATCGGGAAATCTCAAAACCGATGGGTCGATGGTCACATCGATCCCTTACCTTATGAGAATGGGCGTTGCTCCGACAACGTCGAGAAGATTCTGCCCATTGGGTCGATGGTCAATTCGAGCTCTTAACTTTTATGAACTGACATTGTGACTGGGAAGGTCCAAACCGATGGATCGACAATCACATTTATCCCCTACATCTTCAGAACCGACATTGCCCTAACAATGTCATAAAGAGAAGACAATTTCTAGGAAATTGTTTCTGCTCAGAGACAGGTAGGAGTATACCATTGCCTAGAGATAGCGACGATGGATGGCATTTCCAAAATCAATCCTTCGATGCACTGGTGTCCAAAGACAGAAATATATGCTTGACTGAGTTCTCAAATTCTAACTTGCAACAGTTCATCATAACTCGAAGATTGGCAACGTCTGGTGGAAAGCACTTGTCATTTTGGAATTTGATACCGCTCAGTGACAAGCAATATCAGGAAGGATAATCCTCGACCATTATAGATTCACCATGGCCCAAGACTACAGACATGCTTGAAATAATCAGGCATGCAGGGATAGATCAGGTGCTTCAACTCTGGCCTGTGGAAAACCCAGTTGTTGCTCGAAGACAGACAACAATAAGGATCGAATGATTGGAATCGAGCATCTAAACTATCGATTCCCAAAGATTGGAACCAATGAGTAAAGAAGATATCTACAACAATGCAAACGACCCAATAGAATAAATATGGCCTAGAATAAGCAAGGTTAATCATCACAGGTTCAAGATAAGCACTATCGAACTATACCAGCCCATGATCAAGATAGGAAGAGCGCGGTCATACTGGGGGCATTGTAACGACTTGCCCCATAGTGTTTAATTTTCTATAACTACTTAGAGTATGGCACATAGGAATAACGCGTTCCATTGTAGAATTCAGTTTGTAACAAAAATCGATTATAGGAAATTCAACCCTACACGAATAAGAATAATCATGGAATTGGTTGAGCAACGACCCTGCATCACTATAAGGAGCACTTGATAGTTATAAACAAAGCTAAGTCAAAAAAACCTTAGACTCTCATCCTTCTAGAATGTGATGTAACCTAGAGTTAGGCAACATCGAGAAAGTAGCCATATTAGGTCAAAAGGAATATACCTAACTCTACAAGATAAGACGAATGGTTTGGCCCCAACTTACAGAATTTTAACGTTGCCTAGGGACTACCAGCACTAAGAAAGGACTTTTACGATCCATTCTTATAGTCCTACTTTTCAATGATTGAAACTAGTCCCCAATTGAAATACAACACCACTGAGCCGACTGGAAAAACCGACTCAAACCATCGAATCGATGGAAAAATCGATCCCTGCCTTTTGAGAACCGATGTTGCTGTGGTAATGTTAGGGAGATCCAAAACTGCCAGATCGATGGGAAAATTGATCCCATCCTCTTAGTTGTCGGTAATTCCTCGGAAATGCCAAGTAACTCTCCCATTTCCTCAGCATAGGTGTCGCCTCAGCAATGCCAAGAAACTTTCTATTTCTTAAGTACCAGTGTTACCTTGGCAACATTTGGAAACTTTCCTTTTTCTAAGTACCAACGTTCCCTCACAACGTAGGGAAACTATCTAGATTTTTAAATACCGGTGTTGCCCAAATAGTGCCACGAAAACTTCAAACTGTAGGATCAACTTGAAACACTTACAATAATAAACCATCGATGCACTAGCTTCTAGAGATAGAAGTTGGTGCTCAACTGAGTATCTACCCTTGTCTTTAGAAAACTACTGCTTGCTGAAGATATGCGACAATGGGAAGACATAACCTTTCATAGGTCAATTGAACGGTTCATCATTGCATGAATTAACCGTTGGCTAGAGATAAGGCAGTGCAAAAAGGAAATCCCAAGGATTGAATCACTCGTGTGTAAGTTTTTAGGGGTATAAGCTAGTGTACAACCAAATTTCCAGTATTTAACTTAGAAGGAATTTTTATGCAGCCTAGAAATAGGCAGCCTTGAGAAAATGTTGCTTGGAACCAAGTAGTTAACTCACAGTCCTTGGAGATAGGAACTGACATATGAACAAGACATCTTTGACAATGTTAGGAGTCAAACGTATCACTCAGGAAACCTAGTATCCGAAAAATATATGGACTTGATATTCTGAGCGATCAACCTTATGGAATGGAGCATATGCACCTACACTTGGTCTAAATGAACTTAACCTAGCCTAAACATGAATAGCCATTGAAATGGCTAAACCAAGTTATGTCATAGCTCTAAAAAAGGCTATGTAATACAATATGAAAAAATGATTGCGGGGGTATTATCAACATACACAGAGTCATGGTAAATAAATGTGTGGCACAGGATCGTAGGAGGTGCAGCAAGAAAAAGCAATGCTCGAAATAAAGCAATTAAACAACTAGCCCCATAAGACATAGGCTAGCATGTAGATTAGACCCTGGAAACTGCAAAGGAAGAGGAATCATCATTATTGATGTGCATCGGTGGTTGGGAAAAGAAAAAATTATTCTATGCTTGCGATCGACTACTAATGGAGAAGCAGAACCACTTTCCATGATCATGGTGAAAAGGGACAAAGAGAAAAGCAAAAACAAAAACAGTTTGCTGCAAAGACGAATCTTGCTCGCCTAAGGCATCAAACAGTCTCTAATGCATATATAAGATCTCCAGAGCGTAAATCAACTACTTAGCACTAGAAATATAATTTAAATTGTGACTAATTCAAACGGTTACTGGAAAATCCAGCAAGTGAAAGAAAAGTCTCAAGATGGCACTTGAACAATCAATTGGAGTTCCCAGGATAAAAGTCTAGGACTTGTCTTATTCTAGAGCATGCCTTGTATTCAACAAAAGCATACTCTATAGGACAAATGTTAGCTAGTTTTTAACCAAGTAGAGATCAAAAGGAGTTATAACATCAAAACAAAGACAAAGCGATTTGAAACTTGGCAGATATGCTTAGAAGATGGAAGGAAGAGATCCTAGAAAGTTTCACCCCAAGATTGCATAAGGAAATCACTCGAAACCGACTAATTTCACTTGATGCCAACTCCTTTTTTCTCTTCAAATCAACATGCCAAACTCCATACGATCTATTTTTTACTTTCTCAGAGTGTACCAAGTGTTTTCATGAGATTTTGATGACATATCATTAGGTTTGAAGAGAGAACAACTCAAATAGCAATGCAATCTAAGTGTTGTAGGAACTATCACCAACACTAACCAAATTACTGGAGAACAGGAAAAAAATACATCTACTCGAAGATAGAAAGGAAGTGCAAAAGGGAAGAAGTCATTTCCACTTATGGTAGTGACTTGGTACTGAGTCACTTGTCTCAGTACAGAGCGATTCATCTAACTCGGTGACTTCGTGTCATCTTATGTAACCTTGTGTCAACTTCTGGACTCTAGTCCACTTAACTTCTGGCCCAACATGACTATTTTCCCTATAAATACAAACCATAGAGCAACCGAAACAGGGTCTAGCTTCTACCACCACTATGTGGAAGCTCTACGTCTTCTTCATCTTCTACCTCCATACAGCAGTCACCAAGACAATAACACCAGGCAATTCTAGGACTTAGAATCTATCTAATCCCTGTACTTGTGACTTATACCATTTCAAATCTCTTGTAATCTCAAACAAACTACATTAAATCTATAAGCATCAAAACTATAAAGTAGACATAGGCCATAGATTATTGAACCACTATAAAATCTTATGTCTCACAAATTTATTTCAGCTACTTTTCTTTTATTTCTATTATTATCCACTAAATCTAGGTCTTATAGGTTCCATACAACATATCTTTGGGGGTTGATCTATTTTTGGCATCAATAGGCGTACTGCTAACTCTATCACTATTTTTATGGCATGTTATTCTAGAGACTAATCAAAAACAATTTATTAATAATGCAGGAAAGTGGATTAAATATGGGGTTATACCATAGTATTTAATTTTGAATTTTTAAAACTTTAAATAGAGTAATGTCTTTATGCTGAAAGGAAATAAAATATTTAATTGAACTAAGGGAGGATAATGAAAGAGAGATATGACTTTTATTTTAATTTCCATAAGTCTCTCTCCCTCCTCCTTATAATTTTGGCCTGACCTTATATCTAAAAAGACAAAAGAAAAGAAAACAAATAGATTCAATTAAAATTCATTGGCTAAAGAATAAGAAGAAGGATAGTTGGAAGAAGGAAGTTAAGGGAAATATCTTAATACTACAACTAATTATGGTTGATTACATCTCTAACTTTTGGTTTGATCTAGTTCAAATTTGGACGAGATCTGAGTTTGTTATGATGTTTGAACATGTTTTTGGTTGTGATAATCATTTATATGGATTTATGGTTATCATTTGTAAAACTATGGAATTAATGAAATAAGGTAGTCGGATTTTAAACCTATGACAATGATCACTAAAATCTTTGAGATTTCTATGCATTGTTTAAAACATTAATTCCGAGATGGTTTTTTATTTCGTAATTTTTCAAATTTGTTTGTATTTCTATGACAATTTATGAACTCAAAAAATACTTAATTTAGGGTATTTAATTGATTAAAATTTGAAAAACAATTGTTTTGAATTGAAATTTTTATTTGTGTCAAAAGAGAAAAAAAAAATCATATTTTTGGGAATGTATAAGGATTTTTCCCATGCAACTTCAAATTGATATGATTTATTTAGAGAAGTGAAAATTTAATTACCAATGGTAACTAATCAGTTAATTATTGTATCAATAAATATTTGTAGGTGCAAGTGAAATTACCTCTAGTTTTTCTATGAGGATTTCTATAAAGATTTTTAATCAATCAATAGAAATTTAACATGTAGTATGATTAGATGAAAAGTAATTGCTTTTGTAAATTAGTGTTACAAATAATTATAGAAATGCCATTCTACACCAATGATAGCTTAAGAGTTTTATAAGTATGATAACACTGAGATTTTATGCATATGATTACTAATTTTATACTCCTTGAATTTTTTTACCTACCGTAGCTATCATTTTATACTTACGATAGTTATAGTTTACAGTTACAAAGCTTTGATTTTAAAAGTGCGACAAAAAATTGTTTTATACTTAGGATAGTCTAAGTATTTAAAGGTGCGATAACACATGGTTTCAAGTTATATGTTAGCTATGTATTCAATGTTTTGAAAGAGTAAGGGTATGTCCTAAGGGTAATTCTATAGTTAATTGTAAGTTATTAATTCCATAATAGAATCTCATTTGAAATAATGGGTATTTGTTTTATATTATATACATATTATATTAAATGGAAAATCCTAGAATGATATTTTACGTGATGATATTTACAATGAGTTGTAATCAAGATATAATTATCATAATATAAAAGAACATGTTATTTTGGATAATTCTAGTCAAGACATTTCGAGAAAATATATCAATACATCCATTGAGACAATAGTACATAATGCTCCCCAAACATTAGGTAGCATATTACTCATGGCCGTTGGGGGCATTAAGAGGTTACATACTCATAGTTATTGCATAACCGCGGAATTACTTAAACAAGAATATCATGTTGGTTGATAACAACTATGTCAAACATGAAGTCTTGGAGTGATGATATTACACAGTTCTCTCGACTTAAGAATATAGTTGAACTTCAATGTGGAATGTTAGGGATTGTGCCTAGTACTAGTATTGGGGACATTCCCTAATAACTAGAAACTATCCCTAACCTCCATTAATTCACCTTTAAATCCTTACTAAATGTTGCTTAATCAAATAGTTAAGAGTAGATTAGCAAAGGGATCTACTAATTACTGCTTTAGGGTGCTTTGGGATCCACACATTTTCTATTTAGACTTGATCTACCTTGATTTTGGTAATTTTGATCAGTTGCACATCGATATGTGAGTATTTTATCATCTTACAACCTTACCATATACTTATAGATGTTAAAAACTTGTTTTAATCTCTTTTCAAAGTTATAAATGCAATTTTTTACTAATTTTGATTAACTAATGATTTATGAACAAATCTAAATGGAATTTAATAGGTGATTTGATTGTATAGTTATATAAAGGTAAGGGATGTTCTATTTGTTGTTTTCTATGATATGTTGTTTGTTTTGGTTGTTATGTGTTGTTTACTTGTTTGGCTCAGATGATACTATATCAATAGTGCTTTTGAGATAAATGGGTTATATAGCAACTGAAGTCATATCGATGCAGGAGCGATTATACTTAGATTGGATCCAAGAATCCGATGGGAATCAATGAAGATGAGAAGGGTGACTTAGCCAAATCTTGGCTAAGTTGGGACAAATCGGTGCTAACACATATTGACAACCCGCACCTCCCAACACACTGATCCAAAGCCTAGGGTGACTTTTGGACTCTTGTCGATGCCAAAAAGTATGAGCCATCGGGATTTTAAAAACATTGCAAATACTAATAATATACAGATATGATCTTAGATATTTTACACTTATAGATCTCAAGTGGAAGGCAACAAAAAATAAATACAGAAAATAGCCATCTTAAAATGTTCGAAAATATAGTCTTAGAAATAATACATAGGCACATCGAGATAACATAGAAATACATTACACGGTCTAATAAATGCTAAGTACTGAATACGATAATAGTTACATGGAGAGTAATATAAAACGACAAGCAACTCCAATATTGAGATCCCCTTTCCATGTACTAATCTCGGGCCTATCACCCACTACACTTCCTCATATGGTAGGGAAAAGAAAGGAAAGGAGTAGTTCAAACATAAATCTGGTGAATGAGCAAATTATTAGTATACGTTTATCACGTGCAACTGACTTTAATATACTCTATGTGACCAAGAACGTCCCACTGTTGTCCGTGAATTATTTATTCATTTATCTGAGGGGTTTAGCTCAACACACACCAAAACCAACGACTTATGCATGCTCATTAATTGAATCAAACAACTAATAGAACTTTAAGACAACTAATGATTGGCTAACAGTTATCGAAACTATTTCTAACATAGGGGTTACCAACAATTCTTAACCATGGGACTAAGTTTCCCACACTATGACTAAATGTATCATACCAACCACGGGACTATATTTAACATAACTACAATAACACGTACCCTAGTTATGCATCAAGAGGGAGCGCGCAATACCGATTCGTCAGGATTTCTCATCGTCGTTGCATCCATGTTAACCTCTCAATGGTAATGTAACGCCTCTTAATGCACTATGCTAGGATCCATCAACAACACAACATCACGTCGTGTCACCATGAATACCAAGGAACTCCCATTAGTGTCAGGCCGCACACTTCATTAGGTATCATTGTTAGTGTTCACCAAATTTATGGTCAACAACCCAAGAGATGCTTCAACCATTTAGGAAGGATAGCCTTGGATAAAAGGAATTGCATCCTTAAATTTAATTCTATATTTAGCTTGAATAACTGTCATCATTTGATTTAAACCTTTTGACATGAGTGGCTAGGCCAGTCTTCTAAATATGAACTTCGGTTTTATCACTTTTTAGTTGATCTTGAGCGCTTTCGGAAGGTTTGAGATAATCGACCTTATTGGCGATAATTTAAATAATCATTCTTAGGCGAAATCCAGGGGCACTTGACCTCATCGAAAGGTTTAACCGCTCATCCAAAACCAGGTTAAGATTAACCGAAAGGTATGTGATGTTCCCCATCATGCTAAACTCTATTCGCCTATCTGTGGGCTTCATCGAAAAATTTCGATTATGTGGATAACACCAGTGGAAGTTTTTGGCGCTGTGAATTTAAAAGGATCAATCAGCTTAGTTGGGAAGTCTGATTTCAGTAACCAAGGGCTTCGTAGAGTTATCGCTCTAGTTAATTTGGTTCGATTATCACCTTCGTCGAAAGGTTAGAATAGAGAATTCAATGACTTTGGAAAGTTGTACTTACAGCCTGATCAATTGAATTTCCAACCTTGCCTTCCAACCTTGCCGCCCAGAATCTAGTAATTGAGTTAATCCTGGAAACATGAATCGATACGGTAAAGAATTAAATTAAACAATGAGAGATTTAACAAGATACGAAACTTTCCTTTTTATTATTTACTATCAGCTTTTACAAATTCCCTAAATCCATTTTGATCTAGGGTTACAATACAGTACTTTGAATCTTATAAGAGTGAGGCAAAAAAGAAAAGAAGGTCTCCAAAATCAGGGCCCTTGGGTCCTATTTATAGACAAAGGCAGCCCTCTTTTCGACCTTATGCTTTCGGTGGAGCCGGAAGGTTTCTCCTCGTGTGAAGTGCAATTTTTTTGATATGGCTGAAGGGTTTTCCCTCTATGTGTTGCTGTGAACCTTTCGACTTCATTGCAAGGTTTCTTCTTTGCTCAACATTGATTAAAGGTCGTTGTCTCTCTTGTAAACCTTTTCGGTATTTCCGAAAAGGGATCCTGTATGCTTCTCAATCTATGCGGAAGGTTTAATATGCTTTTAAAAACAACCATTAAATGGTAGTATTCGCTTGCTTTGATTCCTTCTTCTCTATTAAATTCTTTAGTGACTAGAAGCGGATCCTTTTAGGCTATTGTAAGGTTTTAAGTTAATGAATTCCAATGGTTGCTTCCCTTTAGAATCTCCGAGAGGTATGGGCTGCGCTCTTCTTTTCCTTGCCTTCCTAGGAGTCTTTGGTTCCAGCCAAAAGGTCGATTTTTTTAGTGTAGCATTTTTTTAGATTGTCGAAAGCTTCAAAACTTTCTGCCTTCTGATCTTCCCGTGCCGATCTGGAGCGCTCGCATAAGTCCAATCCAACGGCCTAGAGTTTCGGCTTCTTCCCTCTATTTGATTTGTTTTCTCTCTCCCCTTCATTCTTTACTTGAACTAAAATTTTTTTCATAAACAAGTAAAAGGATTCTATAAAATTTCTTGATTTCAACTCGCTATAGTAAGGTACTTTTCGAATCTAATTCATAAATTTCAAATTAAGTTTCTCTACTGCTAGTTTCCAATCAGACCGTTGATTTTTGAATTCAAAATCAAATTGGGGTTTTTCCTGAAAACTCTTCTCTTCCCAAGCCGATTTTTGATTAAACTCCATTCATGATGTTGGACTTTAAATCGATGGTGCTTGGCTCAGAAATACCCCATTTTTTCGAAACTTAATCCTTACACCCAAAACATTTAAAACCCAACCTCCGAATTCCTGAAATTGATTTTTATCGACTCATCCCTTCATTTTATAGTTGAGTTAATTTGATTTTGGTTAAGGCCATTTTTCTTATTGGTTCATCTTACATGTTGTACAAGAAAGAGTTTGAAATGGCATTTATCGCCGAGTGCTCGCTTTCTTAAACCCGTTACAAAAATCTAGGCCCTGTTATTGCATAATCAAGTGATGTAAAATGAATTTCCTATCCCCTTAGAAGAGTCTGAGGTGGTGCAAATTGGTTTACCTATCTCATACCTTTCGACAGTTTCGGAAGATATTTTTCATTAACCCACTGATGTAGTCGGAAGGTTAAGTAAGAATAAGGCCAATCCTTTCAGCCCCAAACTTTCTAACCAGCTAAGAAGGTTTTAAACCTTCCTCTTACATGTCTCTGCCAAGGTTGAAATCTTTTAGTACTCCAAGCTATACATCGACTTCTTTGGCCGAGCCTTCTTATAGTATTAGTGACATTTGTTCTTCCACCTAGGAAATTTTAAATTCTTAAACTTACTCGTGTCGGTATGCCTTGCTATCTGGTTTGGGTAGTGCCTGTAATGAGCCTAACCTTCAATAAAACCTTTCGCATTTAGTTACATATGAAGACATCTCACCCTTTTCCTTTTCGATGTTATCAGAAGGTTGCACCATCAGCCCCTTACACATATATGTATCTCATTGGGGCTTTTCTATTGACAGGACAATAAGCTCTCTAAAGGTTGGAACTGTCGCCAAACACACTTTTATCAAATCTTGAGACCAAGTTAACGATATTTTAAAAGAATTTGGTATTGTTGGAGTCAATGCCGTAGCTCCCAGTACTACTAATACTATAGATAACCCATCGGAAGGGTATTTTACGTTCACTGCCGTCCATATATGACATGGTCATTTCCTTCATTCTTGAGTTCCTTCATATAGCATATTAGGGTTGCTCCAGTACAGCTTTCGTCCAATGTGTACACTTACCTTTTATCTCTTGAGATGCTGGCATTGGAATCAAGGCTTCCATCACTCAGCCCTGAAATTTTAACTTCCTTGACCAAACTAGCAATGTTAAGCAAGTCTAACAATTAGATTTACAGAGTTAGCGTGTACACGTAGTTGATTCTAGATGGCATTAGCAAGTCTAAGGATTGGGAAAACCATTTATTTTTTGTTAAATGCTTTTCTGTTGTTCATGGGACATTTTTCTCATTTCATAAGTTCATACAAATATTGTTTTTTCATTTCTGGTTGACTAACCTCCAATATTTCTCAAATGAGCTTCCTAAAGTGATTAACGACTCGGCTCGAAGAATCGTCAACTCGTTAACCATAGTTCCAAAACATCTTAGGAGTAGGTTAACACTTTGACCCTTCAAAACTTGAGAAAGCATTCCTTATTGCCCATTGATAAGAAGGTTCTTGGTGTTCCACCCTCTATTATGCTCACTACCCAAGGGGTTCGTTTCTATTCTCCAGTCAACCCTGAGCAATTTTCCAGGAAATTGTTTTTCCTCAGAGACTGGTAGGAGTATACCATCGCCTTGAGATAGCGACGATGGATGGAACTTCCAAAATCAATCCTTCGATGCACTAGTGTCTAAAGACAGAAATAGATGCTTGACCAAGTTCTCAAATTCCAACTTGCAAGAATTCATCATAACTCGAAGATTGGCAATGTCTGGTGGAAATAAGTTGTCATTTTCGAATTTGATACCGCTCAGAGACAAGCGAAATCACGAAGCATAATCCCCAACCGTTATAGATTCACCGTGGCCCAAGACTATATACATGCTTGAAATAATCAGGAATGCAGGGATAGATCAGGTGCTTCAACTTTGGCTTGTGGAAATCCCAATTGTTGCTAGAAGACAGACAACAATAATGAGCGAATGATTGGAATCGAGCATCTAAACTATCGATTCCCAAAGATTGGAACCAACGAATAAAGTAGATATCTACAACAACGCAAACGACCCAATAGAATAAATATGGCCTATAATAAGCAAGGTTAATCGTCACAGGTCCAAGATAAGCACTATCGAACTCTACCGGCCGATGATCAAGATATGAAGAGCGCGGTCATACTAGGGGCATTGTAACGGCTTGCCCCATAGTGTTTAATTTTCTATAACTACCTAGAGTGTGGCACATAGGAATAATGCGTTCTACAGTATAATTCAGTTTGTAACAAAAATCGATTAGAGGAAATTCGACCCTACATGAATAAGAATAAACATGGAATTGGTTGAGTAATGACCCTGCATCACTATAAGGAGCACTTGATAGTTATAAACAAAGCTAAATAATAAAAACACCTTAGAATTCCATCCTTCTAGAATGTGATGTAACCTAGAGTTAGGCAACATCGAGAAAGTAGCCATATTGGGTCAAAAGGAATCTACCTAACTCTACAAGACAAGACGAATGGTTTGGCCCCAACTTACAGGATTTTAACGCTGCCTAGGGACTAGCAACACTAAGAAAGGATTTTTATGATCCATTCGTATAGTCCTAGTTTTCAATGATTGAAACTAGTGCCCAATTGAAATACAACACTACTGAGTCGACTGGAAAAACCGACCCAAACAATCAAATCGACGGAAAAATCGATCCCTGCCTTTTGAGAACCGATGTTGCTATGGTAATGTTAGGGAGATCCAAAACTACCAGATCGATGGGAAAATTGATCCCATCCTCTTAATTTTCGGTAATTCCTTAGAAATGCCAAGTAACTCTCCCATTTCCTAAGCATAGGTGTCGCCTCAGCAATGCCAAGAAACTTTCTATTTCTTAAGTACCAGTGTTACCCTGGCAATATTAGGAAACTTTCCTTTTTCTAAGTACCAACGTTTCCCCGACAACATTGGGAAACTATTTAGACTTTTAAATACCGGTGTTGCCCCACTATTGCCATGAAAACTTCAAACTGTAGGATCAACTTAAAACACTTACAGCAATAAACCATCGACGCACTATCTTCTAGAGATAGAAGTTGGTGCTCAAGTAAGTTTCTACCCTTGTCTTTAGAAAACTACTACTGGTTGAAGATATGCGACAATGGGAAGACAAAACCTTTGATAGGTCAATTGAACGGTTCACCATTGCATGAACTAACCGCTGGCTGGAGATAAGGCTGCGCAAAAGGGAAATCCCAAGGATCGAATCGCTCATGTGCAAGTTTTTAGGGGTATAAACTAGTGTAAAACCGAATTTCCAGTATTTAACTTAGAAAGAATTTTTATGCAGCCTAGAAATAGGCAGCCTAGAGAAAATGTTGCTTGGAACTAAGTAGTTAAGTAACCAGTCCTCGGAGATAGGAAATGACATATGCACAAGACATCTTTGACAATGTTAGGAGTCAAACGTATCACTCAGGAAACCTAGCATCCAAAAAATATATGGACTTGATATTCTGAGCGATCAACCCTATGGAATGGAGCATATACACCTACACTTGGTCTAAATGAACTTAATCTAGCCTAAACATGAATAGCCATTGAATTGGCTAAACCAAGCTATTTCATAGCTCTAAAAAAGGCTATGTAATAGAATATGCAAAAATGATTACGGGGGTATTATATACATATACATAGTCATGGTAAATAAATGTGCTGCACAGGATCATAGGAGGTGCAGCAAGAAAAAGCAATGCTCGTAATAAAGCAATTAAACAACTAGCCCCATAAGACTTTGGCTCGCATGTAGATTAGACTCTGGAAACTGTAAAGTAAGGGGAATCATCATTATTAATGTGCATCGGTGGTTGGGAAAAGAAAAAATTATTTTATGCTGGCGATCGACTACTAATGGCAAAGCAAAACCACTTGTCATGATCATGGTGAAAAGGGACAAACATAAAAGCAAAAACAAAAGCAGTTTGCTGCAAAGATGTATCTTGCTCGCCTAAGGCATGAAACAATCTCTAATTCATATATAAGATCCCAGAGCGTAAATCAACTTCTTAGCGCTAGAAATAGAATTTAAATTGTGACTAATTCAAACGGTTAATGGAAAATCCAGCAAGTGAAAGATAAGTCTCGAGATGGCACTTGAACAATCAATTGGGGTTCCCCGGATAAAAGTCTAGGACTTGTCTTATTCTAGAGCATGCTTTGTTTTCAACAAAAGCATACTCTATAGGACAAATGTTAACTAGTTTTTAACCAAGTAGAGATCAAAAGGAGTTATAACATCAAAACAAAGACGAAGAGATTTGAAACTTGGCAGACATGCTTAGAAGATGGAAGGAAGAGATCCTAGAAAGTTTCGCCCCAAGATTTCATGAGGAAATGACTCAGAACCGACTCATTTCACTCGATGCCAACTCACTTTTTTCTCTTTGAATCAACACGTCAAACTCCATACGACCTATTTTTACTTTCTCAGAGTGTACCCAAGTTTTTTCATGAGATTTTGATGACATATCATTAAGTTTGAAGGGAGAACAACCCAAATCGCAATGCAATCTAAGTGTTGTAGGAACTATCACCAACACTAACCAAATTACTAGAGAATAGGAAAAAAATACATCTACTCGAAGATAGAAAGGAAGTGCAAAAGGGAAGGAGTCATTTCCACTTCTGGTAGTGACTCAGTACCGAGTCACTTTTCTCAGTACATAGTGATTCATCCAACTCGGTGACTTCGTGTCTTCTAATATAACCTTGTGTCAATATCTAGACTCTATTCCAACTGAACTTCTGGCCCAACATGACTATTTTACCTATAAATACAAACCATAGAGCAACCGAAACAGGGTCTAGCTTCTACCACCACTATGTGGAAGCTCTACGTCTTCTTCATTTTCTACCTCTATACAGCAGTCACCAAGACAATAGCACTAGGCAATTCTAGGACTTAGAATCTATCTAACCCTTGTGCTTGTGACTTATACCGTTTCAAATCTCTTGTAATCTCAAACAAACTTCATTAAATCTATAAGCATTAAAACTACAAAGTAGACATAGGCCATAGATTATTGAACCACTATAAAATCTTATGTCTCACAAATTTATTTCAGCTACTTTTCTTTTATTTCTATTATTATCCACTAAATCTAGGTCTTATAGGTTCCATACAACATATCTTTGGGCGTTGATCTATTTTTGGCATCAATAGGCATACTCCTAACTCTATCACTATTTTTATGGCATGTTATTCTAGAGACTAATCAAAAACAATTTATTAATAATGCAGGAAAGTGGATTAAATATGGGGTTATACCATAGTATTTAATTTTGACTTTTTCAAAATTTAAATAGAGTAATGTCTTTATGCTAAAAGGGAATAAAATATTTGATTGAACTAAGGGAGGATAAGGAAAGAGAGATATGACTTTTATTTTAATTTCCATAATTCTCTCCTCCTCCTTATAATTTTGGCCTGACCTTATATCTAAAAAGACAAAAGAAAAGAAAACAAATAGATTCAATTAAAATTCATTGGCTAAAGAATAAGAAGAAGAAAAGCTGGAAGAAGGAAGTTAAGGGAATTATCTTCATACTACAACTAATTATGGTTGAATACATCTCTAACTTTTGGTTTGATCTAGTTCAAATTTGGACGAGACCTGAGTTTGTTATGATGTTTGAACATGTTTTTGGTTGTGATAATCATTTATATGGATTTATGGTTATCATTTGTACTACTATGGAATTAATGAAATAGAGTCTTCGGATCTTAAACCTATGCCAATGATCTTTAAATTCTTTTAGATTTCTATGCATTGTTTAAAACATTAATTTGGAGTTCTTAATTTTTCAAACTTGTTTGTATTTCTATGACAATATCTGAACTCAAAAAATGCTTAATTTAGGGTATTTAATTGATTAAATACGAAAAATAATTGTTTTGAATTGAAATTTTTGTTTGTGTCAAAAGAGCAAAAAAAATCATATTTTTGGGAATGTATAAGGATTTTTCCCATGCAACTTCAAATTGATATGATTTATTTAGAGAAGAGAAAATTTAATTACCAGTGGTAACTAATCAGTTAATTATTGTATCAATAAATATTTCTAGGTGCAAGAGAAATTAACTTTAGTTTTTGTATAAAGATTTCTATAAAGATTTTTAAATAATCAATAAAATTTAACATGTAGTATGATTAGATGAAAAGTAATTGCTTTTGTAAATTAATGTTACAAATAATTATAGAAATGCCATTCTACACCAACGATAGCTAAAGAGATTTATAAGTATGATAGCACTAAGATTTTATGCATATGATTACTAATTTTATACTCCTTGTATTTTTTTACCTACCGTAGCTATCATTTCATACTTACGATAGTTATGGTTTACAGTTACCAAAGCTTTGATTTTAAAAGTGCGACAAAAAATTGTTTTATACTTAGGATAGTCTAAGTATTTAAAGGTGCGATAACACATGGTTTCAAGTTATATGTTGGCTATGTATTCAATGTTTTGAAAGAGTAAGGGGTATGCCCTAAGGGTAATTCTATAGTTTATTGTACGTTATTAATTCCATAATAGAATCTCATTTGAAATAAAGGGCATTTTTTCTATTATATACATATTATATTAAATGAATAATCCTTGAATGATATGTTATGTGATGATATTTACAATGAGTTGTAATCAAGATATAATTATCGTAATATAAAAGAACATGTTATTCTAGATAATTCTAGTCAAGACATTTCAAAAGATATCAATACATCCATTGAGACCATAGTACATAATGCTTCCCAAACATTAGGTAGCATATTACTCATGGCCGTTGGGGGCACTAAGAGGTTACATGCTCCTAGTTATTGCATAACTGCAGAATTACTCAAACAAGAATATCATGTTGGTTGATAACAACTATGTCAAACATGAAGTCTTCGAGTGATGATATTAGACAGTTCTCTCGACTTAAGAATATAGTTGAACTTCAATGTGGAATGTTAGGGTTTATGCCTAGTACTAGTAATGGGGACATTCCCTAATAACTAGAAACTATCCCTAACCTCTATTAATTCACCTTTAAATCCTTACTAAATGTTTCTTAATCAAATATTTAAGAGTAGATTAGCAAAGGGATCTACTAAATACCGTTTTAGGGTGCTTTGGGATCCGCGCATTTTCTATTTAGACCCTATCTACCTTGATTTTGGTAATTCTGATCAGTTGCACATCGATATGCGAGTATTTTATCATCTTACAACCTTGCCATAAATTTATAGATGTTAAAAACTTGTTTTAATCTCTTTTCTAAGTTATAAATGCAATTTTTTTTTACTAATTTTGATTAACTAATGATTTATGAACAAATTTAAATGGAATTTAATAGGTGATTTGATTGTATAGTTAGATAATAGGTAAGCGATGTTCTATTTGTTGTTTTCTATGATATGATGTTTGTTTTGGTTGTTGTGTGTTGTTTGCTTGTTTGGGTCAGATGATACTATGCCAATAGTGCTTTTGAGATAAATGGGTTCTAGAGCAACTGAAGTCGTATCGATGCAGGAGCGATTATGCTTATATTGGATCGAAGAATCAGATGGGAATCAATGAAGATAAGAAGGGTGACTTAGCCAAATCTTGGCTAAGTTGGGACAAATTGATGCTGGCAACTTTTGACAACCCGCACCTCCCAACACACTGATCCAAAGCCTAGGGTGACTTTTGGACTCATGTCGATGCCAAAAAGTATGAGCCATCGGAATTTTAAAAACATTGCAAATACTAATAATATACAGATATGATCTTAGATATTTTACACTTATAGATCTCAAGTGGAAGGCAACAAAACATAAATAAAGAAAATAGCCATCTTAGAATGTTCGAAAATATAGTCTTAGAAACAATACATAGGCAAATCCGGATTACATAGAAATACAATACATGGTCTAATAAATGCTAAGTACTGAATACGATAATAGTTACATGTAGATTAATATAAAACGACAAGCAACTCCAATATTGAGATCCCCTTTCCATGTACTAATCTCGGGCCTATCACCCACTACACTATCCTCATATGGTAGGGAAAAGAAAGGAAAGGAATAGTTCAAAAATAAATTTGGTGAATGAGCAAATTATTAGTATATGCTGATCACATGCTACTGACTTTAATATACTCTATGTGACCTAGAATGTCCCACAGTTGTCCATGAATTATTTATTCATTTATCTAAGGGGTTTAGCTTAACACACACCAACACAAATGACTTATGCATGCTCATTCCTTGAATCAAACAACTAATAAAACTTTAATACAACTAATGATTGGCTAGTAGTTATCGAAACTATTTCTAACATAGGGGTTACCAACAATTCTAAACCATGGGACTAAGTTTCCCACACTATGACTAAATGTATCATATCAGCCATGGGACTATATTTAACATAACTACAATAACACGTACCCTAGTTATGCATCAAGAGGGAGTTGCGCAATACCGACTCGTCGGGATTTCACATCATCGTTGCATCCATATTATCCTCTCAATGGTAATGTAACGCCTCGTAATGCACTGTGCTAGGATCCATCAACAACACAACATCACGTCGTGTCACCATGAATGCCAAGGAACTCCCGTAAGTGTCAGGCGGCACACTTCATTAGGTATCATTGTTAGTGTTAAACAAATTTATGGTCAACAACCTAAGAGATGCTTTAACCATTTAGGAAGGATAGCCTTGGATAAAAGGAATTGCACCCTCAAGATTTAATTCTATATTTAGCTTGAATAACTGTCATCATTTTATTTAAGCCTTTTGACATGAGTGGCTGGGCCAGTCTTCTAAATATGAACTTCGTTTTATCACTTTTTAATTGATCTTGAGCGCTTTCGGAAGGTTTGAGATAATCGACCTTATTGGCGATAGTTTAAATAATCATTCTTAGGCGAAATCCAGGGGCACTTGACCTCATCGAAAGGTTTTACTGCTCATCCAAAACCAGGTTAAGATCAACCGAAAGTTATGTGATGTTCCCCATCATGCTAAACTCTATTCTCTTATCTTTGGGCATCATCGAAAAATTTCAATTACGTGGATAACAATAGTGAAAGTTTTTGGAACTGTGAATTTAATAGGATCCATCGGCTTAGTTGGGAAGTCTGATTTCAGTAACCAAGGGCTTCGTAGGGTTATCGCTCTCGTTAATTTGGTTCGGTTATCACCTTCATCGAAAGGTTAGAATAAAGAATTCAATGACTTTGGAATGTTGTATTTACAGCCTGATCAATTGAATTTCCAACCGTGCCACCCAGAATCTACTAATTGCCTGGAAACATGAATCAATACAGTAAAGAATTAAATTAAACAATGAGAGATTTAACAAGATACGAAACTTCCCTTTTTATTATTTACTATCAACTTTGGCAAATTCCCAAAATCCATTTTGATCTAGGGTTACAATACATTACTTTGAATCTTATAAGAATGAGGCAAAAAAGGAAAGAAGGTCGTCAAAATCAGGGCGCTTGGGTCCTATTTATAGACAAAGGCAGCCCTCTTTTCGACCTTATGCTTTCGGTGGAGCCGGAAGGTTTCTCCTCGTGTGAAGTGCAATTTTTTTGATATGGCTGAAGGGTTTTCCCTCTATGTGTTGCTGTGAACCTTTCGACTTCATTGCAAGGTTGCTTCTTTGCTCAACATTGATTAATGGTCTCTGTCTCTCTTGTAAACCTTTTCGTTATTGCCGAAAAAGGGTCCTGTATGCTTCTCAATCTGTGTGGAAGGTTTAATATGCTTTCGAAAACAACCATTAAATGGTAGTATTCGCTTGCTTTGATTCCTTCTTCTATTTTAAATTCTTTTGTGACTGGAAGCGGATCCTTTTAGGCTTTTGTAAGGTTTTAAGTTAATGAACTCCAATGGTTGCATCCCTTCAGGAGCTCTAAGAGGTATGGGCTTCGCTCTTCTTTTCCCAGACTTCCTAGGAGCCTTTGGTTCCAGCCAAAAGGTGAATATTTTTTAGTGTAACATTTTTTTTAAGATTGTCGAAAGCTTCAAAACTTTTCACCTTTTGATCTTCCCATGCCTATCTAGAACGCTCGCATAAGTCCAATCCAACGGCCTAGAGTTTCGGCTTCTTCCCTCTATTTAATTGTTTTCTCTCTCCCCTTCATTCTTTACTTGAAATAAAAAAAATTGTCATAAACATGTAAAAGGATTCTGTAAAATTTCTTGATTTCAAGTCGGTATAGTAAGGTACTTTTCGAATCTAGTTCATAAATTTCAAATTAAGTTTCTCTACTACTAGTTTCCAATCAGACCATCGATTTTTGAATTCAAAATCAAATTGGGGTTTTTCCTGAAAACTCTTCTCTTCCCAAGCCGATTTTTGATTAAACTCCATTCATGATTTTGGATTTTAAATTGATGGTGCTTGGCTCAGAAGTACCCCCTTTTTTCGAAACTTAATCCTTTCACCCAAAACATTTAAAATCCAACCTCCGAATTCCTGAAATTGATTTTTTTCGACTCGTCCCTTCATTTTAGAGTTGAGTTAATTTGATTTTGGGTAAGGCCAATTTTCTTATGGGTTCATCTTACATGTTGCACAAGAAAGAGTTTGAAATGGCATTTGTTACCGGGTGCTGGCTTTCTTAAACCCGTTACAAAAATCTAGGCCCTGTTAACGCATAATCAGGTGATGTAAAATGTCTTTCCTATCCCCTTGGAAGAGTCCGAGGTGGTGCAAATGTGTTTACCTTTCTCATACCTTTCGACATTTTTAGAAGATATTTTTCATTAACCCACTGATGTAGTCGGATGGTTAAGTAAGAATAAGGCCAATCCTTTCGGCCCCAAACTTTCTAACCAGCTATGAAGGTTTTAAACCTTCCTCTCACATGTCTGTGCCAAGGCTGAAATCTTTTAGTACTCCAAGCTATACATCGAATTCTTTGGCCAAGCTATCTTATAGTATTAGTGACATTTGTTCTCCTACCTTGGAAATTTTAAATTCCTAAACTTACTCATGTCAGTAGGCCTTGCTACCTGGTTTGGGTAGTGCCTGTAATGAGCCTAAGCTTCAATAAAACCTTTCGCATTTAGTTACTTATGAAGACATCTCACCCTTTTCCTTTTCGATGTTATCAAAAGGTTACACCATCGGCCCCTTACACATATATGTATCTCACCGGGCCGTTTTCTTTTGACAGGATAATGAGCTCTCTAAAGGTTGAAACTGCCGCCAAACACTCTTTTATCGAAATTTGAGACCAAGTTAACGATATTTTAAAAGAATTTGGTATTGTTGGAGTCAAAGCCATAGCTCCCAGTCCTACTAATACTATCGATAACCCACCGGAAGGATATTTTACGTTCACTACCATCCACATATGGCATGGTCGTTTCCTTCATTCTTGAATTCCTTCCTATCACATATTGGGGTTGCTCCAATACAGCTTTCGTCCAATGTGTATACTTACCTTTTATCTCTTGAGACGCTGGCATTGGAATCAAGGCTTCCATCGCTCAGCCCTGAAATTTTAACTTCCTTGACCAAACTAGCAAGGTTAAACAAGTCTAACAATTTGATTTACAGATGTAATGTGTACATGTAGTTGATTCGGGATGGTATTAGCAAGTCTAAGGATTAGGAGAACCATTTCTTTTTTGTTAAATGCTTTTCTGATGTTCATGGGACATTTTTCTCATTTCGTAAGTTCATCCCAATATTGTTTTTTCATTTCTAGTTGACTAACCTCCAATATTTCTCAAATGAGCTTCCTAAAGTGCTCAGCGACTCGGCTCGAAGAATCATCAACTTGTTAACCATAGTTCCAAAACATCTTAGGAGTAGGTTAAAACTTTGACCCTTCAAAACTTGAGAAAGCATTCCTTATTTCCCTCTAATCAGAAGGTTCTTGGTGTTCCACCCTCTATTATGCTCACTACCCACGGGGTTCGTTTCTATTCTCCAGGCAACCCTGAGAAATTTTCTCCATTGTCACCGATTGGATTTGGTGCTTTTGGTATTTTATCAACTTAGTGTTGTTTCCATAGACTTTCGAACTTACTCTATCTGATTTATGTTTTCTGTTGTTTGTTATAGCTCATCCCAAGGTTGTGGTGCCTTTAAAGGAAGTTAGTCCTCTTCCCTCATCTATAGATGCTTTGCAAATTATGGAGTTCTTTGATAGCTCTAGGAAATCTTTGAAAAGAAAACAAGAAACACCTCCTCAAGAAGATCCTCCATCTAAATTGGCAAAGGTCATTGACCTTGGCGAGGGTGCGAAGATTCTTCTCCTAAGAACACTTCAGGAAGCCCAACAGTTGAAGCCTCATAAAATATTGGGGAGTCGTTCCCTCCTTCTTCTACTTCTATACCGCCTATCTCAATTCTTGATTCACCTTCTAAATTATCACAGATGCGGGTTGAGCTTTTTTGGAAGCCTTCCAAGTCTCACACTTTTCCAAGTTCATCTTCTTCTACTTCTTTGCCAACTGACTTTGGCGATCTTGTGAAGTCTAATCTTCAATCAAGGCCTTTCGTTTCTTCTTCTTCACCGTCTTTTACTTCAGACGTGGCAGAAAACCGTCATTCCCTTATTTTGCAATTGATTTTGGTGATTTTTAATTTGATCAACTCAACTATCAAGGGATCCTTCTTATTGCTAACTTAAACTTTTCTTTTGTTGCAGATCACTAGGAATTGGGTTTCCTTCAATGATTATGCTTCTAAACTTTTCACTGGGTCCCCCAACCTTTAAGAGGAATATGATAAGTTAAAGGCCCAATTATTTTTTATAATTGCCGCTTGAAATGATTCTTTCTCTGAATTAGAACGAACCTGGGCTTTCCTTCTCAAAGCTGAGGCCGATCTTGAAGTAGAGAAGCTAGCTCATCGTCTTACCATCGAGCAGCTTCAGGCTTTCATTCCTAAGATTGAGGATGACCTTGAGTCCGAGAGATGAGCACACCGACTTACTCATGATGAAAAGTTTATAAGAAAGCTTGCTCTAAAAGATTCTGAAGACGAAAAAACTCGTTTAGCTTCCAGAATACATTGTTGGAAGATAAACTAAAGAGGTCCAAAGATTCGCTCAAATATGCTATTCAAACTCTGACTAACTTCTAAAAGCATGTTTCTAATTTTATTGATTTTACCCTAGAGATCCTGATGTTGAATTATTATTCAATTGCCTTCTTGATTGCTTATATGGATAATCATTACGAATGTCCTAATCTTAGTTTTCCTTCACTCCACCCTGCTCTAGCAAAATAACTTATGAACAAAATTGCACAATTTAAATGGGGATCTGAGAGGAAAGGGGGGAAAGTTTATTTCAAGGAAGCCCTTTCTTTTGACATCCCATCGTTTGATGTAGAATTTGATTTCGAGGTGGAGGAGGAGGACAAAAACAAAGATTTTAACGAGAAGGAGGATGATGATCATACAAGCTGGGATACTATTGATGACAACGATGGTAAAAATCCCTATGGATGTCAGGGCCATGGTAATGACAAGGGAGGTCATCCAGGTACTCAAGAGGATGACAATGGTTCTGTTAGATCCTTTGAAAAGAGGTCGCCGCCTCAGAAAGATGTACCTCCGTCATCTTCTGGACTAGATGTTCCTCCGAAAGGGGATCATGCTCCAACCCATTCTAATGATTTTTCAGGGAAAGAGCAAGTCTCTCAAGTTTCTGTTCCAGTTTCTCGGGTACGGGCTTCTTTGTTTAAATGTTTGCACTTAGTAAATCACAGTTAATTCATCACTGGTTTTAGATAAAGAAGAAGCTGAAATCTTCTTATAGTAAAAAACTTGAGAGAAAACAAGTTGAAATTAACAGGATTAATAGGGAAATAGGCAAGTTAGTAATGGAGCAAGAAGTCCTGTCTGAAAAATATCACAATCTCGACAGAAGCACTTCTGCACTTGCATCTTTTAAATTCCGAAGAGTGGCTCCTTTATTAAAGAAGGAATGTCTTCATTATAGCATCTCATTGAGGGAAAACAAAGAGCTAATAAGCTTATTTTGGATGATGGTCAAGGAAAGGGATACGCTGGTTAATTTCTTATACGAAGTATATTGTCGACATTCAATCATAGATTTCTCATACTTAGGCAAATTCAGCGGAGGTCTACTTAGATGTTTTCATATGAGATACTTGGATGAGTTTGGGTCTAGCCCTTACCCTGGGGCGTGCAGGAAAATACTACGGGTCGAATCAATTCCCCAAGAGCTCCCTGATGAAAAGCTTAAATATTACAAAGATAAATTTATTTTTGAGTTTTTGTCTAAGTCTATTTTGTATGAATCTGCTGAACAATTGTAAACATATAACAAATAACTAATTTACAAACACCTGTTCTTTGTAATGTTGCCTTTGCTCAGTTTTCTTTTTCATTCACTATGTCATTTTAGAACACTAGTTCATTAGGACGTGTTATTCCAAGGAATTAAGTCAATATGTTAAATTGAGAAAGTTATATTTCAAAAAGTCTTCTCTTTTAAAACCTCGAAGCTAGCATGATACTGCTTCCTTCAAGACCTGCAAAAACCATACTTGGAATTCCCTCATTCTTGTTTTGACTTTCTTGGCAAAGAGAAAGAAAATTTATTGAAGGAAATTTGAATATTCCAATCGAAATTGATTTATGATCACGATAGTCCCACAACTAGATAGTGTGATTACAACAAATGTCCACTGGCTATCACCGCAGAAGGAGTCACTATTTCATTTGACTCATCTATTGTGCCTTTTGTCAAAATTTTAGATAAAGTTAGGAATGTCGCCTCTCAACTCTAAATATGAATGAATTGATTGTTCTATCTTTTATCTTTTCCTCTATATGGGCTGTAACTCAATATTACTAAAATAAAATTGCTTCTTGTTTCTGTTCTGATTTCGTCTTGTTTCTTCCTATTTAAAAAAGAGCCCAACTATCCTCAACTTCTTTAACCCAAAATATGGTATCTCGAGTTAATACTATAAGAGAAAAGCTACTAAGAGAGTATGGTGCCTCTATGACTCCAGATGAGATGTCATTAAACCACTTTGATGGTAACACGAGGGTTGTGCAATGGTATAAAAGATACCTTACCCAGAAAGTCATGGTTAGAAGCAATCAAGATCGCATTGAGCAAGGCTGAAATAAGAAAGAAAGATGAGGTAAATTATTTTGCTTAAGTGCTAGGTGAAGTCGAATCCCACAATCGATTTTGATGAGAAAATGTCTGAGCTTATCTAATGGATAAGTGACATTGAAATAAAATTGAAAGTTAGCCACGAAGAATGTGCCTGTATAGAATTTATTTTGAGTGATAAAATCCCGAAAACGAAAATTCCAGTTTCATAAGCATCTTCGTCGACTGCAAAAAATATAGGATCAAAACGTCTCGCAGTTCAGAAATTTCCTACTACTACTAATCCTCCCCCAGGCTTAGATGACAAAATGGTGGGAAGCTGATGTCGAAAACTGATGTTTGAAGTTAAACAATATTATAATGAGCAACAAAATGCTGAGTATCCCAAGACTATTAACGATTATGCTGCCAAAAATCGAAGATTGGAACACAAAATTTATTTTCTCCAGAAACATATTGCAGAGTTGGAAAGGGAGAACAAAACCCTCAGGGATACAAATAGGGCTTTTAATCGTGCCTTAAAAGCGAACATCTAAATAATCAACGATGGAAATATGATTAGGAAAAAGGAGGAGAAACTAATTCTTAGCACCGCAATTAATCATATTGTTAACTCGTTGATAGCAATGGACCTGAATAAATCCTCTCAATACTTATGATTGATATATTTTAATCGTGTAAATGTATATAAAGTATGATTGTGTTGTTTGGGGTTTGTTTTGTGAACTATGATAATTTTGTAAATATCACCTGATGTGTGATGTCCTATAGTGTAACCCTTGATACATGTCTAAATTTCTTATTTGGCAACTTTTATTCTTGTGGTTTATTTTGTCAACTTATCTTTCTCAAGAAGTAGGTGGCGAGCGATTCTCCTACTTATTCAGTTTTCATATTGATATATTTATCTATATATGCCCACTGCTCAGAAAGTAATATTCTCAAATTGTTGATAACCTATCTTGTGATAATGATAAGAAACAACCAAGAGCTCTATCCTTTTCGTTTATTTTGGATGTACAATGCTTGTCATAAGTTTCTATCATTTCAATAATACCTCCTGGCCTAGATTTGGGCATTTAAGATGGTTAACTATTTGAAGTCTTTATGCCCGAATTAGGGTTTGAAGGGGTAGTAATCTTTGATACCCAGATTCAGGTATAATATGTTGGCATTTAATGATAGTCTGAAACTCAGGTTTAGGCTTTTGACAGATGGTGTTTCAAGACTGAAACCTCGAAACCCTTATTCGGGTATTAAATTTTGAGGCCTTTAGATCATAGCATCAGAAAACCAGAAAGCCAATTCGACAATAGAAGACTTCTCTCTAGTAACAAGCAATGAGGGATTGGGATAATATTTCTCATCATTGAAGTTTAGAATTCCTATTTGGCGAGGAGAATTAGTGACTTCCCTCTAATTTTCTCATTGAATATGCCATCTTTAGGCCTTGAGTAGTTCCGCACATTTTTTCTTTCTTGGGCCTGAGTTTCCTTTGTTTATTTGTTATTTCTTTTAGCCTATTTCAGGCGGGGACTCTTTTGTCCGATTTTATGCTTATCTAAGCATGGTTTATCTCGAACTGTTTTTCATTTTTGACATTACCGACATTTTTGGTGGTTTCTATTTCAAGTGATGCCAATTTTTGGTGATGCCTATTTCAGGCATGGACTTTTCTTAGTTCGTTGGACATTTAGTCCAGGTTTTCGGTACGCTCAGTCAGCTTACTCTGAAGCAGGCCCCGAGGACATACCCGACCTCCCTCTAGGAGGTGCCTTAACTTGGCCATAGCCTGACACGGTTAAGGGCTGTTCAGTACCTTGGCCAGACCATAGCATGGTGAGACCAAGGGGTTAACCGTCCTCCCTCTAGGATTTTCCTTATCCTAGCCATAACATGACGCTGATAAGGGCTTGTGATGCTTTAACCTGGCCATTTCTTATTTTGGTGCAGATAAAGGCTTACGCGCTCCCTCTCGGAGGTGCCTTGACCTAGCCATCTTGGCACGACCAAGGGCTTTCTACAATTATTAGTAGCCTACCCTTTTAGGTAGTCTAAGTTTAAGGAGAATCTGTCTCCCAATCATGTAGGTTTCTTACTTAAGAGTAGAGCTTTTCCCTTCCTTAATTAATTGAGTCCTTTACAACCTGCTTAAGTCTTCTTCATTCTAGGAACTGTGAATATGTCCCTTTTCAAAGTCTCGCATTGATTTGTTCCATTTCTCTTTATTATGTAAAAGTTTTAATGCAATTTTTTGAGTTCCCCTTAATATTCCGACTTTTTCTTAGTCCAAAAGTTGTATCTCTTTAACCGAAATAATTGGATTTACTCCCTTAAGAAGTTTTGATTCCTAAGACATTTTTAGCTAGCATCCATCCTCCTTTTGGTATGATTCAGATATTTCTTATTGAGGGTGAAGTTCTCTCCTTATCGTTCACTAGTCCGTTTCCAAGGATTTTCCTTTTGTTCTTAAGATTCCATTTTGATATTTCTTAGTACTCTTTATACTCTTATTCAAAGATTCCCTTACTATCCTTAACCTTCGGTTGTGATTTTTATGAATTATGGCTTTTCCTTAAATAGTAGATTTCATCTATGATCCTATTTGATTTATGCATAATATCGCCATAGCCCTTCTTCATTTTCATGATTTATAGGATATGTTCCATGACCCATTTGTTAATCTAATTCTATATCTAAAGACCCATTGATCCTTAGGTTGTCTTTTGACCATAGAAGCTTTCTCTTATTTTGAATATAGGACCCATACCTTATCTGCCATTGGTGTTCAAATGGATTATAATTTTTATGTCCAGAATAGAATCTTTCTTGTCCCAAAAAGATGGGTCGGAGCTTCATGAAGGTGTCCAAGTAGAAAGAGTGGACCTTAACTGTAGGGGCGAAGGTTCAAGCCCCTCTATCTAGCTCCAAAAAATATTAATCAAATTTATGGTCAACACCCTAAGAGATGCTGCAACCATTTAGGAAAAATGTAAATCAAATTTATGGTCAACACCCTAAGAGATGCTGCAACCATTTAGGAAGGATAGCCTGGGATAAAAGGAATTGCATCCTCAAGATTTACTTTTGTATTTAGCTTTAACAGCCGTCGTCCTTTAATTTAAACCTTTCGGCATGAGTGACTGAGCCGGTCTTCTAAATATTAACTTTGGTTTTATACCTTTTTATTTGTTCTTGAGCGTTTTCGGAAGATGATGTGCACATAAATGTGCATATATTTACATCCATATTTTATCTCTTTTTTATTTAAATAAATATCATATTGGGAGCATTTGTACATGTTAAAACCAAAATTCAATTATTTTCAAAACCATCATATTTTCACCTTCATTCAAGGGCAAAATGGTCATTTTGGTGCATGTTCAAATTTGAGAATTTTTACTTGGACATTTTTGATGATTTTCATAGGAATTTGGATGTATATGGAAGAGGCTTATATGAAGATACATGCATGCACAAATGAAATACAAAGGAATGAAGAGAAAATAATTCAAGTTCAAGATCATGGAGGACCCCAACCACTTACCTAAATGTACAATTATGAGCTAATGCACAATTAAGTGGAGGTTAAAGCTTCATGCACAACAAATGATGGATTAATTAGTGGCTAACGGTTACTTGGTGGCCACACTTCCTAAAGGGCATTTTAGGAAGCCCCCTAAAAATATATTTAGGGTTTTATGCATATATATATATATGTATATATATATATATATATTGCCCTCTTATGTACATGAAACCATCTTCTACTCTTTCATTTTACTTAGGAAATTAAGAAATCAAAGTGTAAGCTCAATGTTCTATGAAATAAATATGGCTTCCAAGCCTCTTTCTTTTCTCTTTTCTACATGTTTTTCTTTGTTTTATTGTTAATGTTTATTTCTATGTTCTCTTTCTTTTTATGCTCATAGTTTTGATTTACATTATGCAAGTAGTTAGTAGCTAATCTCTTTTGCTTTCTTTGCTTATTTTCTATTTTCTTTTCATTTTTAATGTTGAATTTTACTTGTGTTGCTTCAATGCCACGAATGAGTAGCTAAACCTCTTCAATTTAGGGGTGATAAAGCTCTCTAACTTTATGTAATTTCAACATTTTTATGATTTATGATCTCTTTGTTTATGCTTCATGAATGTGAATTTTGATGTAAGTTTGTACAAGTGGGTTGATAGCTTACATTGCTATGCAAATGAGCTATTTTTATTCAACATAAACACAATTTACATCATCATTTGCTAATTAATTTTTGATTATAAAAGTAAAGTAAAAATGAAATTTGATGATCTATATTACTAGTTACAATAGGAAATAGATCATACTTAGAATAGTTTTTGTTTTAGGTTCATTTTCACGAGAATTATAAGTGGTATAATTGTTGTATTATAGTTTGATGGTTTGAGGCATGTTAACTAATAACATAAACAAACCATACTTATGATAATGCAATGGTTATTTCACTTAATATCAAAGTTAGAGATCATAAATTATGTGTTTGTTGATTCAAAAACTTGTTAATCGATGGAAATTCTATCGAATTAGAAAACCGTCGAAAAATTTCGAATTAAATTTGTACCACAAGCGCACGGCGTACACTTAAAGTACATGGCGAGTACGGGTCGATCCGTAGGGAGTAGTTATAGTTTTAAAAATCTATTCAATCAAATTAGACCAAATGGAGGAGAAATTGTTGATTAGAACTAAAATGAAGCTAAAACTAGAACTAAAATGTGATTAGAAAACTATTGAACTAGAGAACAATTTAGAGGCAAATCCACTCTCAAATTTTTGTAAATTAACAAACACATAATTTATGATCTCTAACTTTGATATTAAGTGAAATAATCATTGCATTTATCATAAGTATGCTTTGTTTATGTTATTAGTTAAAATACCTCAAACCATCAAACTATAATACAACAATTATACGACTTATAATTCTCGTGAAAATAAAGCCAAAGTAAAAGCTATTTTAAGTATGATCTATTTACTGTTGTAACTAGTAATATAGATCATCAAATTTCATTTTTACTTCCATTTCATGATCAAAAATTAATTAGCAAATGATGATGTAAATTGTGTTTATGTTCAATAAGATTAGCTCATTTGCATAAGTAATATAAGCTATCAAACCCACTTGTATAAACTTACATCAAAATTCACATTCATAAAGCATAAACAAAGAGATCATAAATCATAAAAATGTTGAAATTACATAAAGTTAGAGAGCTTCATCACCCCTAAATTGAAGGGGTTTAGCTACTCATTTGTGGTATTGAAGCAACACAAGTAAATTTCAACATTAAAAAAGAAAAGAGAATAGAAAATAAGCAAAGGAAGCAAAAGAGATTAGCTACTAACTATTTGCATACATGTAAATTTAAGCTATGAGCATAAAGAGAAAGAGAGCATAGAAATAAACATTAACAATAAAACAAAGAAAAACATATAGAAAAGAGAGAAGAAAGAGGCTTAGAAGCCATTTTTGTTTCATAGAACATTGAGCTTACACTTTGATTTCTTAATATCCTAAGTAAAATGAAAGAGTAGAAGATGGTTTCATGTACATAAGAGGGAAATATATATATGCATAAAACCTTAATTCTACTTTTAAGGGGCTTCCTAAAATGCCCTTCAGGAAGTGTGGCCACGAAGTAACCGTTAGCCACTAATTAATCCATCATTTGTTGTGCATGAAGCTTTAACCTCCACTTAGTTGTCCATTAGCTCATAATTGTACATTTAGGTAAGTGGGTGGGGTCCTCCATGATCTTGAACTTGAATTATTTTCTCTTCATTCCTCTGTAATTTATTTGTGCATGCATGTATCTTCATATAAGCCTCTTCCATATGCATCCAGATTCCTATGAAAATAATCAAAAATTTCCAAGTAAAAATTCTCAAATTTGCACATGCACAAAAATGACCATTTTGCCCTTGAATGAAGAAGAAAATATGATGGTTTTGAAAATAATTGAATTTTGGTTTTAACATGTACAAATGCCCAAATATGATGTTTATTTAAATAAAAAAAAGAGATAAATATGGATGTAAATATATACACATTTACGTGCACATCAAATACCCCCACACTTATCTTTTTATTCGTTCTCGAATAAAGGAGCGCTAAGATAAATCCATCTTCGTAGGGAGCACGATTGCATTGAGCGTATGCAACATGCCGTTAAACCCTTGGGTGTCCCCAGTAGGACGAGTGTTGTCTCATGAGGGTTTTCAGCGGATACTACCCACAAAATCCAATGCAAAGTGAAAATATTTACAAAATGCAAGATTTATTTACAAAGAGATGAATGCGAGTTTTTGGAAATATATAGAAATGAAAGTTTTAAATAGACACGAACGAGTTAAATACAAGTTTTGGTCATTGTCTTGAAAATTTAAGTCATTTACTCGTCAAAATTTCCAATAAAAATTAAGTTGTCATAACAGATAGACCATAGTTTGGCTAGTTGTTTCGGTTGATAACACAATGTAATTATGAAATGGATCCTTAGTCGATTATCCAAGTTTATTAAAGTGTTATTTTCATTTCTTTTCAATAACAATTTTAATCAAACATGTTAAAATAGTGCTAGGATTTCAATTGCTTGCACTCTCATTATTTGCAAGAAAAATTACACACCTAGCTCAGGTAAACTGAGGCCAAATATACCACCCATGCACTGCCTTTTGGGCTTATGTGAGGGGAGTATAGAGCATGGCGATTGCACACACTTTCGTGCATACACCTATCGACCGTAGGTGGTTTTTATTAAGTCTTTTTTTACATGTGTTCCATATATGCATAACCGTGAGGACTTTTAAATGAGTATGAAAGCACATAATCAAAGATTCCACGTAATTCACCCATGCATAACCGTGGGGACTTTAAATGAGAGAGAATACTTCGGATGTTATTATTATTTTTTATATTTTATATTTTTTTAATAGAGAGAGTTTTCCAAATCATCTTAGTACCATTTAAGTTAGAAGATAAAAATGTTATATCGTTTACTTTAAATTTATCACTTTTTTTAAACAAAGATTTTCAGTTAGAACATACTTCATAATTAACACATACGAACCTTCCTATATACTAGTTAAACCATTGTTATTTGTAATCAAACTTCATTTTTATTTTTGTCAGGACAAAAAATTTTTAAAAAATTTCAAATTTATTAACCAAAACTTATACTTATCTCATAGTGTTTCTTCAAAAATAAATCAAAATGCTAAAAAATGTTTCTGATATTTAGAAATTTCGAGATTTTTTTTAATTAAGAAAATAAAAATTCAAAAATGCCATGAAACTAAAAAATAAAATAAAAATGAGAATCCCCCTACACTTAATTTTGACTGTGTCCCCACAGTTGATGCATGATATAATGAGTGTAACGGGGAAAAATATGTACATATTTACAAAAAGAGGGTTAACATTCTTACTAGACATAGCTTGGCTCATAAAGTATCATGAGCTCCTCCTCTTGGTTATTTGGCAATTCCAAGAAAGGTTTCAAACGATGATAGTTGACTTTAAAAATTGATCCATCCTTGGGGTTTTCTATTTCGACGGCACCATGTGAAAAAACAATTCGTACCACAAATGGTCCGGTCCATCTTGATTTCAGTTTCCTCGGAAATAAATGAAGTCTTGGGTCATATAAAAGAACTTTCTGGTTAGGAGAAAACGTTTTCCTTAAGATTGACTTATCATGAAAAACTTTGGTTCTTTCTTTGTAAATTTTCTCATTTTCATACACATCGTTCCTAAGTTCTTCTAGTTTGTTGAGTTGCAGTTTTCGGTTTTCGCCAGCTTTTTCAAGATCAAAGTTTAAGTTCTTTATTGCCCACAATGCTTGTGTTCAATTTCAACGGGTAAATGGCAAGCTTTACCGTAAACTAAACGAAATGGAGACATCCCAATGTTAGTTTTAAAAGTAGTACGGCAAGCCTAAAGAACATCGGTCAATTTCTGAGACCAATCTTTTTGATTTTTGTTGACAGTTTTCTACCAGATTTGTTTTATTTGACGATTCGAAACTTCAACTTGCCCCCAAGTTTGAGGATAATACGGAGTGGATAACTTGTGGGTTATCGAGTATTTCTTCATTAAAGTTTCAAAAGAACGATTACAAAAATGGGTTCCGTTATCACTGATTATTGTGCGAGGTGTGCCGAACCTCGAAAAGATGTTTTCTTTAAGAAATTTCACAACAATTCTATGGTCATTGGTCTTGCACGGGATGGCTTCAACCCATTTTGAAACGTAATCGACAATGAGAAGGATATACAAGTTTCCATAAGAATTGGGAAAAGGTCCCATAAATCGATACCCCATATATCAAAGATTTCGATCGTAAGAATGGGGTTTAGAGGCATCATATCTCATCAAGAAATTCGTCCCAGCTTTTGACATCGATCGCAAGTTTTACAAAATTCAAATGGGTCTTTAAAAAGAGAAGGCCAATAGAAACCACACTGAAGCACTTTTTTCGAGGACCGAAATGTCCACCACACGCTTGATCGTTGCAAAATGGAAGAACACTCCTTATCTCATTATCCAGAATGCAACTTCGGATGATTTGGTCGGGACAATATTTGAACAAGTATGGACGTCCCAATAGAAATATTTCACTTGGGACATGAATTTATATTTGTCCTGTTTGGACCACGATGAGGGAGTTTCTTTAGTGACTAAGTAGTTCACTATATCAGCGTACCATGGGTCGATATAAATTGAAAGAAGTTGTTCATGGGAGAAGTTTTCATTGATCGGCAAAGAAGACGGTGCGTTCGAAAGACGAGACAAATGATCAGCTATGACATTATCAGATCCTTTTTTGTCATTGATTGTAAGGTCAAATTCTTGAAGTAAAAGGATCCAACGAATCAAATGGGATTTAGCATCCTTTTTAGCGAAGAGATATCGAAGCGTAGAATGGTCAGTGTAGATCGCAATGTGTGAACCTATCAAGTAAGATCGAAACTTTTTGAGAGCAAAACTACAACTAGATGCTCTTTTTCGGTTGTTATGCAGTTGAGTTAAGCGCAGTTCAAAGTCATACTCGCGTAGTAAATGACGTGAAGGATCTTGTTGATGCGTTGTCCTAAGATAGCACCAAAAACAATGTTCGAAGCATCATACATTATTTTGAAAGGAAGATCCCAATTAGGTGCGCAAATGATTAGAGCAGAAATGAATTCGTTCTTAAGACGTTCAAAAGAAGAGATGCAATAAGAGTTAAAATCGAAAGGAACGTCTTTTCCAAGAAGAGTCGTCAAAGGACGAGTGATTCGGCTGAAGTCTTTCACAAAGCGTCGGTAAAAACCAGCATATCCTAAAAATGATGGAATGTCCTTAACAGATTTGGGAATGGGTAGATTTTCAATTACGTTAATTTTCTCTTTATCTACTTCAATGCCTTTATTTGAGATGATATGTCCAAGGACTATGCCTTGTTTAACCATAAAGTGGCATTTTTCCCAATTCAAAGTCAAATGTTTTTCTTTACATCGTCTTAGAACCAACTCGAGATGATGTAAACATTGGGAAAAAGAATCACCAAAGATTGAGAAATCGTCCATAAAAACTTCTAGAAAGCGTTCTATCATGTAGGAAAGGATTCCAACCATGCATCGTTGGAAAGTTACAGGAGCGTTGCAAAGTCTGAATGGCAAACGTCGATACGTCAAGGTACCGAATGTACACATAAAAGTCGTTTTCTCTTGATCTTCGGGAGCGATTGGAATTTGGTTATAGCCGGAATAACCATCAAGGAAGCAGTAAAATTCATAGCTGGCTAAATTGTCGAGCATTTGAAAGGAAGGGGAAGTAATTCTTACGTGTTGCGGCATTTAGTTTTCGATAATCAATGCAAAGACGCCAACCCATTTGAGTACGAGTTGGAATAAGCTCATTTGAATCGTTCTTGACGACGATTAGCCCAAACTTTTTCGGTACAATGTGAATTGGGCTAACCCATGAACTATCAGAGATTGGGTAAATGATTCCATTATCGAGAAGTTTAAGAATTTCATCCCGCACCGCATCTTTCATTTTTGGATTAAGCCTTCGCTGCGCGTCACGAGTAGGCTTGACATCGTTGATTAAATGGATGCGATGTTGAACAAGAGTGGGACTAATTCCCTTTTTATCGGAAATCGACCATCCAACCGCTTCTCTGTTTTTCGAAAGAATAGAGAGTAACGAGGTTTCTTGATCAAGAGAGAGAGTTGCGATAATAATGACGGGTAACATTTCATCTTCACCTAAGTATGCGTACATAAGGTATTTGGGAAGTGGTTTGAGGTCCAAATTCGGAAGTTTTTCGATCAAAGGGTTGGATTGAGATTCGGACCCAACTTGAAGCGATTCAAAGGGAAGAGTGTATTCAATCTCGTTGGGAATTTCGAGAAACATCTTTTCGTACTCGGCGTCGCATTCGTCGTTAAGGTCAAATGTCTCGTTTTCGAAGTTTTCGTGAATGGCACTAACTTCCAACGTTTCATCACGAGATTCATTCGATTGGCTTTCAAGATTGAAAATGTTAAGATCCAAAGTAATGTTTCCAAAAGAGATTTTCATTGATCCATTACGACAATTGATTAAGGCATTTGAGGTGGCTAAGAATGGTCGGCCTAAAATCAATGGAATTTGACTCGAGGGATTTATCATGGGTTGTGTTTCGAGAACTATAAAGTCAACAAGGAATATGAATTTCCTACTCGAATGAACACGTCCTCGATTTCTCCCACAGACTTCTTAATCGAACGATTGGCGAATTGAAGTGTAACTTTTGTGGGTTTGAGCTCACCTAAACCTAATTGTTCGTATACGGAGTATGGAATTAAGTTGACACTCGCGCCTAAGTCTATCAAACATGTCTTATCTCTAATTGTAAAAGAAATTGTCGAGCAGCCAGGATCTTTGTATTTAACGGGCATGGAATGGGATATGACTTTACTCAAACTGACAGCTAAGAAGACTTTTTTAGGCACTTGAGTGTGTCACTTTTGGGTGCACAAGTCCTAAAGAAGTTTCACATACATGGGGACTTGCTGAACGATGTCAAGAAGCGGAATGTTGACTTTAACTTGTTTAAAAAATTTCGACATCTTTTCCATTTGGTCCGAGTGTTTCTTTGGTCGAAGATGATGTGGAAATGGAACACGAAACTCGGTAGGTGGGTCTAATCGAGTAGAGGAGGAAGAGTTTTGATTGGCATTCGATTCGACGTTGGCTTCTCGTTCTGTTCAGATTCGTTTGTTGTTTTAGAAACATCGAGAGAGATTTCCCATAAATCGTTTGGGTTAACAACTTGATTATTGATTTGTTTACCGTAACGTAAAGCTGTGATAGCATTCAACTGGGTGACATTGCTATCTTGAACAACATAGGCTTGATTTGAATTTGCGTTTTGATTTCTGGGATTTGAAAGGGGTTGGCTTGGAAAAGTGCCTCGTTCGCGTTCACTTAAAGTGTGGCTATTTTACTTATTTGCATTTCGAGTTTTGCAATTGATTGGTTCATGTTTTGGATATATGAAGTCAATGAATTTTGGAAATTGTTGTTTGATTGAAGGCTTTGAGTAGTTGCCTTAGCCAACATTTTAAGAGTTTTCTCAAGTGAAGTTAAACGTTTATCGTCTTGGGGAGGATGAGCAGAATTTGTTTGAAAATTTTATTGTTGTGGTTGATTATGGGACGGACCCGCAAAGTTTGGTTGAAAATTGTTGGGCTGAAAGGGAGGATACGAAGCATTATTCGGGAATGCTTGAAAATTGGGACGAATCGTATTCGTGTTTGGATTTTTTTGGTTCGATGCAAAATTCAGATGATTTCTCCAACCAGGAATGTAAGTTGGAGAAAACGGGTCGTTTTTGGCTTTATTGAAAGCATTGATTTGTTCGACAGAATTGAGACACTGATCGGCTCTATGATTAGGATCGTTGCATTTATAACACATTGGTTGGGAAGCTTGGTTCATTTGATTCGATGAGAAAATGTTATCGAATTTTTTAATCATTGTGTCGATTTTAGCTTCCAAAGCAAAAGAAGATCCTATCAAGTGTGCACTCAACCGTGAGTAAATTGATTTCTCGTTTGAACGTTTCCATTGGGACGACTTTTCAGCAAAAGCATCATCATGATGTTGGGCAAGAAAGTTGCCTTGGCACATTGATTCGAGCATTGTTCGCGAGCTGTTTTCGAGTCCATCGTATAAGATTTGGTAAATTGTCCATTTTTCAAAGTTATGATGTGGACATTTTATCAAAAGCTCTTTGAATCTTTCAAAATATTTTCCAAATGGTTCTCCCTTGAATTGATGAAAACTTACAATTTCATTTCGAATTTTACTTGTTTTTTTTCCAAAGGGTAGAATTTTTTCAAGAAAACTTTTACGAATTCTTCCTAGGTTTTAATCGAGTTTGATGATAAGCTGTACAACCATTTTTCAGCGTAATCCGTAAGAGCAAATGGGATTAATCGAAGTTTGATTCCATCATCGAAAAGTTATTGGAGTTTAATGGTTGCACAAACTTGTTCGAAGTCAAGAAGATGTATGGGTCATCGTGCTCCAAATTGCCAAATTTCGGAAGTGTGGCAATATGGTTGAGTGAATTTCAAAATGGTTACCCGTAGGGGGGGTAACGTGATGGAAGATGGAATAGAAACTCTATCGGGAAAGATTCTATCCATAAGAGTTCGTGGGCCGTTTTCGTTCGCCATTTCAGGAGGATCGTCAGTTCGAGTTAAAAGGTTTGTAGAAGGGTCGTGATTCCAACGATTCGTTGTTGTGTCATGAGTCCATGTACTCATGCATAAGTGAAAGTCGAGAAGAGAAAGGAGTTAGAATCGAGTATAGAGAGTGAAAGAAGATTTGAAAAATTGTTTTTGTTTTTTATTTTTTGAAATTTGTTTTCTTACAAGGAAGAAAACTATTTACCAAATGAGATTTATTTTCAAATGAAAAGTTTGATTTTTTTTGTTTTGTTTTTGGTTTTTCAAATAATATACGTTTTTGTTTTTTTTTGTTTTTTTTGGAATTTTCAAATATTTACGAAAAAGATTTTTTTTAAGTAAGAAAATATGAACTTGGCTTTATCCCTTTTTAGTTGATCTTGAGTGCTTACGGAAGATTTGAGATAATCGACCTTATTGGCAATAGTTTAAACAATCATTCTTACGCGAAATCTAGGGCACTTGACCTCATCGAAAGGTTTTGCTGCTCATCTGAAACCAGATTAAGATTAACCAAAATGTATGTGATGTCCCCTATCAGGCTAAACTCTATTCCCTTAGCTTTGGACTTCACCAAAAGGTTCAATTATGTGGATAATACCGGCAAAAGGTTTTAGCACTGTGAATTTAAAATGGTCCATCGGCTTAGCTGGGAAGTCTGATTTCAGTAACCAAGGACTTTATAGGGTTATCGCACTGGTTAATTTGGTTCCGTTATCGCCTTCATCGAAAGGTTGGAATAAAGAATTCAATGACTTCGGAAGGTTGTAATTATAGCCTGATCAATTGAATTTCCAACCCTACTTCCCAGAATCTACTAATTGAGTTATTCCTTGAAACAAGAATAAATACAATAAAGAATTAAATTAAACATTGAGAGATTTAATAGGATACAAAACTTCCTTTTTTATTATTTACTATCAGCTTTTACAAATTCCTCAACTTCATTCTGATTTAGGTTTACAATACATTACTTTGAATCTTAGAAGAATGAGGCAGAAAAGAAGAGAAGTCCCTCAAAATCAGGGCCCTTGTGTCCTATTTATAGACAAAAGCGGCTCTCCTTTCGACCTCATGCTTTCGGTTGGCCTGAAAGTTACTCCTCGTACGCATTGAAATTCTTTTGATACGCCAAAGGTTTTCCTTATGTGTTGCTGTGAACCTTGCGCTTCATTAGAAGGTTGCTTTAATGGTCTTTATCTCTCTTATAACCTTTTCGGTATTGCGGAAAGGGGGTCCTGTATGCATCTGAATCTATGCGGAAGGTATAGTATGCTTTCGAAAACAACCATCAAATAGTAGTATTCACTTGGTTTGATTCCTTCTTCTCTTTTAAATTCTTTAAAGACTAGAAGCGGATCCTTTTAGGCTTTCGTAAGGTTTTAAGTTAACGAATTCCAATGATTGCATCCCTTTGGAAGCTCCAAGAGGTATGGGCTGCTCTCTTCTTTTCCATGCCTGCCAAGGAGTCTTTGGTTCTATCCAAAAGGTTGCTTTTTTATAGTGTAACAGTTATTGTTGCGCATCCACCATACAAACTCTTGTGAGTGCAATTTGCAATAGAATCGCCTCTAGTCAAATATTAATTCTTGCTGGATAAATAGCATTTTCTTGTCCCACAAGGTCCTAGTGTCGTTAATATAGGGAACTAGCTTCCCTCATTATACTAAAATTCATCCATGTGTGTGTGTGTGTGTGTGTGTATACATACTGCTTATACTATTTATAACCAAGACCTTAGGCCGAGGTTCATATTGTACTCAGAAAACACCAACCGATTGACGGTGGGTACTGGAGCAATCGACCAGTTAATATCAACCGTCTCTAGTGAGCCATTCAAGTGAGAATGGTCGACCGATCATTGCCGTTTAATTAAGGATTATCATTTTTTTCTTCACTGATTGCTGGCTAGAAATGTTTGTTCCTAATCCTAAACAACAAGCCTATAATTATCATAATTATAGTAATTTTAATGAATCCTGAATTTGTGAAATTTAATTTGTACTTGTCCAAACTTATGTTCAATTTATAGTAACCAGTTTAATAAATTTTAACATCAATGTCAATAGAATATATGACTTCATATTTGATTAGAAAAGGTACACCTCAGATAAATTCTTAATTATAAGTTACCATCAATTTATATTTACTATCAAATCTCAAATCTGAACAACTGGGTTCCTAATTTTTATTTTGAACATGCCAAATCAAATATGGTATACTAAAATAACTACATATAAATCGTCTTTCTAATAATATACCCGCTCACCTTAAATACAGTTATTCCCTTTGGGTTACACCTGAAATCTCCTCTGTTTGTTTGCTCTCCTCTTCTTCTTCTTTGGACTTTTAATTTAGTTTTGAAGAAATTTTGTCTGGATAAAGCAGAATTTGATAGTGTTTGGACTTTGTCCACGCCAAAAATGGATCAACATCCAATAATGAGTTATAGGGAACCTGTATGATCTATCTCTAGAAGATAATATTGAAAATAATAGGAATGAAGTAAATTGACGAAATATTTTTTTATAGTGGTTCGGCAATCTTTGGACTGCGTCCAATTTATGGCTTTGTTGATCATCTATTTGATAGGAATTGTTATAGATTAAAAAGGATTAGAGCGAAAATATGTCACCAATACAGGGGTTTGACAAGTTTTAAGTCTAGAACTACCAAGACTAGTTACCTTGGTGACTATAAAGGAAGGAAGAAGGTAAAGAGCAATGAAGTCCTAGATTTAGAGTGAAGAAGAAAGAGCAGGGAGCCGATCCTGTTTTGGTTGCACTATGGTTTGTATTTATAGGGGAACATGTGTACTGGGTCAGAAGTCCACTTGTAGTAGAGTTCAGATATCGGCCCAAGGTCACACAATAAATCGGGGAGAGGGCATTGAGTTGCGAAAATAAGTCAGTACCGAGTTAAATAACTTGGTATCGAGTTATTTTCATATTAGATAATGACTCATACTCTCTTGCATTGCTCTTTTTACTTCGTATTGATGTGTCCTATGTTGTTTCTATTTTTCGTTGGTTGACTTGGTGATCATTCCTTCATCACTTGCTTTATTCTTCCGTTTTAACTATCATCCCTTCAACTCTTGGAACTGGTCATCCCCAAACACTTGAAAATCATTGAACGTATATGAAAGTGGTAGATAATAACTAGTATGAAGTTGGACGGGAATTTTAAAGGGTGAAAATAACTCGGCACCTGACCTGTATTATTTGACACCGACCTATTTTCTTATGTTACTTTTAGGTGAAACTTCTTCGAGCTATTTCTAAGCTTCATTTATGTGTGCTTCCATGATATTAAGTCATTTCTTCTTCGTCTTGATGTTGGCAAAAATCATAAGCTTTGGGTTGGGGATGACCTGACTCGGAGTCCAACCTAAGAGTTTTGTGTGTCCGACCCGTGTTATGATGAGATTTTTGTGAGTTGGACCCGAGTAGAATCATAATTCAATGTCGAGTTATGTTGCTTGGAGTCCGACTTGAGATTTTTGTGAGACTGACCTAAGTAAAATAATAACATGATGCGGAGTTGTGTCGTTTAGAGTTTAACCCAAGGGTTTTGTGAGTCGAGCCCAAATAAAATCATAACTTGGTGCCTGTTGTGTTGCTTAGAGTCTGACCTGAGAGTTCTGTGAGTGGGACCCAAGTAAAATCATAACTCGGTGCCAAGTTGTGACTTTTAACTCGATACCGAGTTGACTTGAGTCTGACCTGGGTTTGTCTCGAGTTTGACTTATGCCCGACTCCAAGTTATTTCTGTTTGCTTTGCTGTTTCTCAACTTAGGATTTCCTTCATTTTCCTTGGTTCAGCTCAAGTATGACTCGGGCCCGACCTTAAGCGCTAAGTCAAAAAAATTAGATCATTTTGTCTTGCCTTCTATGATGTTTCCAAATTCCTTGAATCATTTTGTCTTCGTTTTGACGTTCTAACTTGCAGTTGAAATCAGCTTGGTCAAAAACCCAGTCAACACTTGCTCTCTAGAATATGCTTTCATAGAAAACAAAGTTTTCTCAAGATCAAGGAAAGTTCTATTTTGTTATTCCTTGATTCTAGATAATAGATCAGAAACTACTTCAAAGCATTGCTTTTATGCAGTAGATATTCCTTTAACAATTTTGAATTATTAGATGTCATTCTTCATTCTTTGTGCTAAGGATAAAATCTACGCTTTAGAGATTGCTACATGCCTTAGACAACCATGCTCTCTCTTCGTTACGAATTTTTTCATTTTTGCTCTGACTTCAAGAATTTTCGGTGTGGTATCCTTTAGCCTTTGATTTCTTATGATCAAACGTGCTGCCGCCGGCCACCTAAATGTCACCGCTCTTTAGGCTATTGCAAAAAGCTTTCGTGCCTCGATTTCTACTAGTCAGTATGTGAAATTCATTTAGGGTTGAAGGAATGGATACTGCTATGGTGATGGTAGTGCGACCAGTTATTTCATTTTGGTAGATATTAAAAGTTTGGGTTGAAGTTGACCTATGGAAGATCTCAAGCCGGTCATAGTTCATGTTCATGTTCATGCTGCTTTGGGGACACGTCCGACCATCTGTCTTTGGCTAACCCTTATCAATGCATGACTGTTCTCACATCCCCAATTGAATTCCAATGTGAAGGTTCAATCTAGGAATGATCGTTTTAGATGATTCCAATACTATAATTTTTTATTGCTGTAGTACATAAGTTCTTGGAAAAGAAAAGCTTACCATGTTTCTTTGAACAGCGGCTCTGTTATTGTATATTCATCGATAATGGGTAAGTTCTGACATATTATACCACAGTATGACACAGCTCGGTTTTCTAGCATGAGTGAGCTATCCACATAGGATGGTCTGTTTGTTGCATATGGGACACATGACTCATACTACATAGATCGATACTTCTCATTTGCTTCGATCAATGGTCGGATTTCGATTGGTCGACATACGTCGACATCCTTTGGGCTCTGTGGTTATAAATTTTAAAATAAACATCCTAATCGTGTTGAACGTCAAGTTTCCTTTTCTAGAATGACTCACCGATCACCGTGCTTTAATTTTGTTGATGGTATGTCTACTCCTCCTAGAGCATGATCCTTCATAGTTTAGGCTTTGCCTTTTATTTCATTTATGCCGAGACGTTTGATCATGGCTAAATTACAAGGCAGGTTGCTCTTACAAAGCTGTTGCCAAATCCTTCTCCTCCTCTAAATTAGTACTCAGCTTCAAGGGTCTTGGATGAAGATGGATGAGCTATTATGGTTTCCTAAGGCTTGGTGGCCTGTCGGTATTTTTCTTGGTTGTATAGTCTGTACTATTTGTTTTTGCCTTAAATAGGTCGTACTTGTGCTAGGGTGGCCCCCGTATCTTGCAACTTTGTGCTTATAAACGTGGTTATGTTCTATTATTTGGCCCTGTATATAATTGCGGATAATCCTAGTTATGGCTGCTCTTGACTATTACAGCAACAAATGGGATGTTCATTTCCTCATTTTATGTTCTTTGCCATGAACTGAATCCTATTTGCAGAACATATTATCTTTTTTGAATGCCTTGCTTTGGGCACTATAGTAGTTAGGCATTACAGGGAAAATTATTCAACTGCCCCTACCTAAGTGAGCTTCCATAACCTCGGTCTTGGATCGGTAAAAGTTCAGCAATGCTTATTTTTAATTTCTTTATGACTATCCTGCCTATCCTCAACCAATGGTGTCTCATTTGGTCGCCAGCACTGTCATTGAAATTTGGTCAGGCTCTAGTTTCAATCTTCGAAAACTAGTACACAACTACTCAACTTCAATTATCCTTCCTTGAAGTTATCTATTTCCATGGATCAATAGAATTCCTGAAGGCTTGTGATTATATCTTTGAGACATTGCCAATCTCTAGACAATGGTAGATTCCTACAGCTGTGGCAAAAAGTCCAGTTATGCATCAGTATCTATCTTTGGAAACTGACATATTGATGACCTAATTTCAAGCCTTTTGGCACTAAAAGGTTCCTCTTAGCATCAAGATTTTTTAGTTCACTGCTTTCACTTGTCTGTTTGCATTTTACGTTGCGATCCTGGCAAAAGGTTGTGCTTCGCCACCAGTAGTCGACTTCAAGGATAACATATTTTTCTCTTTTGCTTGCCACCAAGTGCACGCCAATAATTTTGATTTATTAAATTGTAAATGGCCATGTGCTGACCATTTTCTTAAGTTGTATCAATGGGACTCTCCGAAATTTTGCAAATCTCTGGCATCAGTCCTGCACTGTATGGTGTAACTAGTTGCATTCTGATTATCATCTACCATGAATGTTCATAGTGAAGCACATTATTTACTAATATCTACTCCTTGGTTTGATCACCATAGCTTCCCTAATGGTCTTCCATGAGGGTCTTCCTAGCTTCATCCTCGATAACACCCCGATGTAGTGGTGGAGAATTCTCTTTCATATTACTCCATTTTATACCATGACCCACGGTTCTTTTCGAGGAAATTTCTCCCTCTCTTTCTTTCCTCTCGGGAATTTTTTTAAGCAAATAGTCCTTTATGGGAGTCTTCCATTATTCCCCTTCCTTTGTGGTTTCTAAAATCCAGTCTGCACACTGTCTCTGTCTACGGGGACTAGTGATATAACTGCTCGATTTTGAGCATTGCCTTTTTCTTGCTACTGCATTTCTCACGTTCTTGTCTAGCATATGTATTTACCGCAACTCTATGCATGTAAATAATGCTCCTGCAATTATTTTGGCATATTCTATTACATAGCTCTGTTCAGAAATATGATGTAGCATCGTTTAGCCAATTCCATGGTTGTTCCTATTCGGGCAATAATTGTTACCTGTAGGTTAGAGCTGAACGATTCGATTAACTTAAAAGTGAATCTTCTAACATTGCTAGTCACTGGAAAACATCAGATTACTAAAGATTTTACGATTATATCATACCGACAATGCCTATCTCTAGGAGATTTCAAATCCTTGAATGTTAGAAGATGGTTTCTATTTTATGTTGTCAATCTTCAAATAGTATCAGATTCTGAAAGGCAGGGCTGAAGATTCGATAGAGCTCTTGCTTCTGTCTTTGAAAGCTAGTGTATTAATTGTCCTATTCTGGGAGTGTCTCCTTAGCATCATCAATCTTCCTACGATGGCACATTCCTGTAAGTTGGGACCAAATGATCAGCTCAGCTCGTAACTTCTTGTCATCGCTAGACTTCGAGAGATGACAAATTTTTGAAGGTCGAAGTCAAATTATCCACCCGATTCCTTTTTTAGTTTTGAGAACCTTTTTACTATCACTAATATCGTGAAGCAACAAATTCTTGAAGGTATATTTTGTTATCGCATCTTTTGTAACCGTCTATCTCTAGGCAGTAACGTATCCTTGAGGACTAGGTTCTTCCTTTCTCTATCATCACCTATCTTTGAGTAATAGCAGATTCCTAGAGGTTAAAGTTCGTCCTTCCTAATGCCTCCTATCTTCGGGCTATGCCAGATTCCTGAGGGAGAGAAGTTAGTTCCTTCTCGATGTATCCTGTCTTTGTGCAATCCGAATTCTTGAATGCTAAGACCTTCGTTTCCCTTGGTGACAATTTGCTGCCAGAATGCTGTTTTGGGAAAAATTGAACTATTATCTAAACTACTCCGTGGTTATTCGTGTTTGGACTTGGCAAGGTCCATTTCGACCAAGAATTTGTGTGCATATCTCCGTTTGCGAGACTAGCTATATTGAACGCCTATATTTGGGCATTTATGAGAGAAGGGAAGGCATGGAATGACTTATTATATTTCCTCTAGTTGTTTCTCAATCCTACTTTAGGATTAAGGAAGTCTTACGATTTAATTCCCAACTTTTTGTGATTGTCCCTGGTTATCTTTACATGCATATCTCGCTTGGCTGCGAACATCATCCTGGAAGTCCTGTTCATATGTCAGTTCCTATCTCTAAGAAATGGTAACTCAACTGCTTGGTTCCAAGCAACATTTCTAGAGACTGCCTATCTCTGGGTTGAATTAAAGTTATTTATAAGTTGAATATTGGAAATTCGGTCGTGCACCAACTTCTGTCTTTGGAAACTAGCATACGAGCGGCTCGATCCTGGGGATTTCCCTTCAAAGTTGCCTTATCTTTGGGCAGTGGTTGATTCCAGCAACAAAATGCCAAACAATTTGATTGACTTGTGAAAGGTTATGTATTCCAATCCTTCCCTATATTCGGGCAACAATAGTTCTCTTAAGATTAGAGTAGGGACTCAGTTAATGACCAGCTTCTATCTCCAGAAGCTAGTGCATCAATGATTACTACTGTGAGTATTTCTCGTCGACCTAACGGTTCAGACCTTCCTCACGTTGCCGAGGCAACACCGATTCTTAGAAGCTTGGAGTCGATACGATCCATCGTGCTGGCGGTTTGGACTATCCTGACATTGCCAGGGAAACATCAATTCTCAAAAGGTTGGGGGTCAATACGACTCGTCAACCATGAGATTTGGACCTTTCAACGTTAATATGGTAATGTCAGTTCTTAAAAGTTTAGGGTTCGATGTGATGGTGAGGCAGCGGTTTTAGACCTTCTCAACATTGACAATCATAGAACAACAGTGACTCTCAGAAGTGTAGGATCGATATGACCCATTGATCCTGTAGTTTTGACCTTCCCGAAGTTGCCCGCAAAATCGATTCTCAGAAAGTTTAGGGTCGATAGATCGTCGATCAAGCAGTTTTAGATATTCCCGACATCAACAATTTCACGACAACGCAGATTCTCAGAAGGTTTGGGATCGATAAGACCCATTGAACTGGTGGTTTTGACTTTCTCGATGTTGCTAATTTTAGGGCAACGTTAATTCTCAGATGGTTTGGGGATTGATAAGACTTGTCAACTTGACGGTTTAAGTCGATTTTCCTTCTCTATTTGACGGTTTAGACCATCCTTAAGATGTTAGTCTTGGTATGACATCGGTTCTTAGAAGGTTGGATTGATACGACTCATCGAATGACTAGTGAGTCTACACTCTTTGTTCATCATTCGAGGGCATAGAAACGATTTCTCAGCTGTGCTGTCGGTTGCACAGCATAGGAGTCTTTCTTACAAGAACACAGTTCCGTTGGTTCGAGAAGCGGGTCCTACTTATTTACAATGTTCCCAGTTTCCTTAGGAGGATTATTTGTGAAAGGAAATTAGATAAGGATAAATGAAGTAGTGTTTTTTAGGTTGTTGTTTCATTCCTTAGTGAATAGCTAGTTTGAAGGTTATTTGTTAACCAGTCTTTCATCAGCTCGCCTGAGCCCCTATCCGGTGGGTCCAGGTAGTTTTTCCTTGAGCAAGTAGACCTTAGGTTCTTGCATTTCATCTACTATTCTACGGTTTTCCTAACCTACCGTTAGATCTTGTTATTCCTCATCAGCTCCTCAATTAGATTCGTCAGGTGTCGCCATTCATTAGTGTTATACCTATGGGTTTTATGAAAGCAACAATACTTCCCAGAATGTTTATCTTGCTCTACTGCTTCCTTCCTTGGGGGCTTCATATGCTCAGTTCCTTGAGTGGTAAGATATATAGTATTTGATGTGTCATTCTAGGGTGTATGATCTTCTAATCTAAAGTTCTTCGGATGTTTCGCACTTGGGTCATGCTCATTACCGAAGTTTTGACTTCTTTTCTTATGATTAGCAGAGTTTTTAGCATTTGCTACGATGCTGCTTTGGATTACTTCCATTGATTGTTCATCACCAGCCTTTCATTCGGCTAGTCTTGCTTCTACTAACAATAGGAATTGATTCATCTTTCGGTAAAATTATTCCATGGTAGTGGATTGCTTCATCTTTAACCATTTATCGAAATCTACATCCGGATAAATGTTGCAGATCAAGGCCATAAATACAAGACCTACTTCAGATTGCAAGCCTCCTTAACTGCGATGTTAAATTGGTTCAAGAAAGCTTTAAGAGACTCCATGTATCCTTGAGACAAGCTAGATAGGACATTACATCCATTGGTCAGCATGGAGCCTGAACTACTCCGGGAACTTCTTAGCTATTTTGTCAAAAGTTGATATGGATTTGGGCGCGAGCCTAGTAAACCACACTGAAGCGACTACTTCCAAAAAGATAGGAAAACACCTACATCGAACATTATATATAGTTCTAGCTCCATTTATATGCCATTCATATTTGAGTAAGTGTTGTCTGCGATTAATAGTTCCATTGTAGAATGTCATTGTTGGCATGGTAAACTTCCGAGGGTATTCTTCCCTTAGAACATTTTCAGTAAATGGAGGCTTAGTGCAGAACCCCATTCTTCATTCTTCCTGCCTTTACTTTCATCCACCAATTGTTTGATCATGTCAACGATGTACTCCTCGGTAGCATGGTAATCTACATGTCGACTGTCAAGGGCTGCACTGAGTGTTTGGCTTCATAAACGATCTTGACTTGTCGGCTAAAGTCTATGTTCTCCATTCTCCAGGAGAACCACCTCTGCATAGTTTAGTTGGCGTCTAGTTGGTCTTGCCATGACAACTTGATCTCTAGTTCTAGTGTTTTATCTGATAGCACTAATATTCAACCCATCATTACTATCATCCAACTGCTTGTCATTATTAGAGTTAGAAATCAGCAATGCATCTCCTTTTTGAACATTGCTAAGTATGACATTTAGGTTTGTACCGAGATGTTTTGGCTTGGTACCAAATTTTTTCATGGTGAGGAGCATTCCTGCGTCATCTTGCTACATTTCTTGCAACTCCTGCAATCACTTCCTTCTGCTTTCGCTTTCGGCCTCTTTTGTTTAAGCCAGAACTATAGGGTTCTCTTATTCTACTATAGTAGAAGCTTCTCTTCTAACTTTTCTTATTGCTGGTGGCTGCAAAGATTGTAATGCGTCCATCTTATCCATGAGAGTTTTCATACTATCAGTAAACTTCTTGTAAAATTCACCGATCATCTGATTAAGCTCTCCTACAGTGATAACTTCCTATTGAATAAAGGAACTTGTAGTAGATTTCCATTTTTTTACTTCCGTTCAGTGAGCATTCTCCTCATCACCACCAAATACAGCTCCTGAGGATGTATTGGATCTTCTTAATGCCATGATTTTTGTTAACAACTCTTTAAGTTCTTCAAGCAAGTTTTCAGATCTAATTAATTAATCTATCTAATCCATAGTAAAGTGCTGGATTAAGCCTGGATTATCTCATTAAAAGCACCAAAATAGTGGTAGAAAAATGAATCAATACCCAATGAGTTATATGGAACATGCATTACCTAGATCTAGCAGGTAGTATTGAAAATTACAAAAATAGAGTAAAGAGACACAAGATTTTTATAGTGGTTTGACATTCTTTGGCCTATGTCCACTTTATAGATTTATTGATCGTGGATTTGATAGGATTTGTATGAGACTACGGAGTGTTAGAGAGAGAATATGTTATTAGAACAAGGGTTTAACAAGTTCTAAGTCCTAGAACTACCAAGAGTACTTGCCTTAGTGAGCATTATGAGGGAGGAAGAAGGTGAAGAGCAATGGAGTCAAAGATCTAGAGTAAAGAAGAAGGAGAAGGGTGCCGATCCTATTTTGGTTGCACTATGGTTTATATTTATAAGAGAAACATGTGTATTGGATTAGAAGTTCACTTACAACATGGTCCAGATGTGGGCCTAACGTCACACAATAAATATAGAGAGATCCACCTAGTTGCCAAAGTAAGTCGGTACCGGGTTAAATAACTCGGTACCGAGTAATTACGTTAGGAGGAAATGACTCGTACTCTCATGCATTACTCTTCTTACTTCATATTGACATGTCCCAGGTTGTTTCTATTGTTTATTGGTTGACTTCGGTGATTGTTCCTTCATCGCTTGGTTTATTCTTCCATTTTAGATGTTATCTTTTCAACTCTAGGAATTGGTCATCTAAAACTCTTGAAAATCACTTAGTTACATATGAAAGCGGTAGATAATAACCAGTATAATGTTGGAGAGGTGTTCTGAGGGTTGAAAAGAGATCAACACCGACCTATTTTCTTAGGTTTCTTTTGGGTGCAACTTCTCCAAGCTATATCTAAGTTCATATTCGTGTGCTTTTAAGATTTCGAGTCGTTTCGTCTTCATCTTGACATCGATGAAAATCATGAGCTTCAGGTCTTACTTGACTTAACTGGTGTCTGTCCTAAGGGTTTTGTGCATCTGACCCTATTTTTACTTGGTGACGATTGCTTGGAGTCCAACATGAGATATTTGTGAGTTGGACCCCAGTAGAATCATAACTCGGTGCCGAGTTGTGTTTCTTGAAGTCTGACATGAGAGTTTTGTGACTCAGATCCAAGTACAATCATAATTTGCTAGGAGTCTGACTCAAGAGTTTTATGAGTCGGACCCGAGAGATATCATAACTCGGTGTCGAGTTATGTTTCTTAGAGTCTGACCCGAAAGTTTTGTGAACCAGACCCAAGTAAAATCATAACTTGGTGCTGAGCTATGACTTATACCTTGGTGCCCAGTTGATTGGGGTTTGACCTAGGTTTGTCTGGAGTTTGATTTGGGCCTGACTCTATGTTATTTCCTTTCACCTTTCTATTTCTAAACTTTGGTTTTCCTTCATTTTTCCTAGTTTCAGCTCAGGTATGACTTGGGCCCGACCCTAAGCGCCAAGTCGAAAAAATCAAGTCAACGTTTTCCTCCTCATTTTTTGATATTTCCTTCATCTTGCCTTTTTATAATGTTTTCGAAGTCCCTGAATCATTTTGTCTTTGTTTTGACATTTTAACTTCCAGTTGAAATCGGTTAGGTATAAACCCAATTAACTGACATATTGTTTCTTTTCTGATGAAATAGGGCATTAGCATGCTATTTTTAGAGGATCAAGCTATTCTAGACCATTTAAAATATACGATGTAAATCTGACAGCTGATAAAAATATATAATCGAATTTGGTCGTTAGCCTGAGCAAACCCTAGTCATTTACCGTTCGATTGGTCGACCACTATTATTAGGGAACGTCAACTGCCAGTGGTTGACTTGCCCCACTACACCTGTTGAATAGTAGAGCCTTTTATTTTAGTATATTTTTCTTTCCAAATTTATTTATTTATTATTTTTAAAATGCTTATAACCTCTTTATTCTAACTCTGATTTCAAAAAGTTAAGTATGAAAATTGTTAAAAAAATTCGCTATAAACGCAATAGTGTAAGTTTCATAGCTAGATTTGAATGTTTGCAAAAAAATTATTTTTTCCCCGGTTATATTTACATCCAATTCTTTTATTTAAATTTTTTCGCTTAAATTTTCTGGGTGTGCATTCTCCCCTTTAAAAGGATTTCATCTCCAAGTCCATGTATGGAAAAATGTAACTTGTACGTTCGTAAATATTTAACTACAACCATCTATTCATCCATCAACCATTAAAAATCATTATTCTTAATTTAAAATCTAATGCATTGTATATGCATATAGTAATGGAATGCATATAAATCAATACAATGCAAAGATTAGGTGGTCTTCTGATCTAGTCGACCTTTTTACGTTCACCTGTTTATGCTATGTATCCAAAATGTATGCGACATCCTATGTTGATATACTAGAAATTCAACATGTAAGCCAAATGATTCAATCCATATGCAATAACCATATGCATATAACTTAGTAAATAAAACAAGTGATGGTATAAGTATATGTTAATACGAGAATATTTTGCTTTAAATGTGGAAAGATTAATATAGTAATGCATCCACTAGCATCCATTACCCAAAACATATCCTAGTGACATGTTCGCAACCAATCCTAGCCTTAAGTGGTCTCTACCTAGGGGGTATACTAAGCTAGAACCTAAGCACATAAGTAGTTTATACTTATTTAACTAAAATGGAAATGTATTAGAAAAGTGTTCTGGAAGGGTAGCTCAGATCCTTTCCTTAGGCTCCAATGTACACTTTGTTGGATCACCTCTCCACTGGACCTTAATAAGCTTGATAACTTTATTGCGGAGTCGCCTTGTACCATGCTCGAGAATATGAGTGGGTGCATGACAAACTATTGAACTCTCTCTACCTCTACCACTTCTAGTTGACTCGGCTCGACTATGGTTGTCCTATCATGTAGAAACTTCCCTACTAACTTCATGTGCTCCTACTAACTTCTTAGGAAGCTTCACCCTATAAGCTAACTTCCTTACTATAACAGTGATGGAAAAAAGCCATACAAAATTCGGTGCTAACTTTCCCAAACTAGCAAATCTCATAACATGCCTGAGCCATAAGACTTTCACAAAAACCATGTCGTCCACCACGAACTCCAACTCCGTGCCTTTCCTGTCAGCGTAAGACTTCTAACTATCCTGAGCAATCTTCATCCTCCTACGAAACAGTTCTACCTTCTCTAATGTCTCCTTCACCATTTCTGGTTCAAGAATAATCCTATCCATAGTCTCTTACCAACAAAGCAGTGGCCTACAAGGCCTCCCGTAAAATGCCTCGAACCGTGCCAACTTAATACTTGCATGATAGCTATTATTACACATGAACTCCACTAGCGGTAAGTGATCTTGCCAAGAGCCTCCAAAATCTAAGAAACATATATAAGTAAGTTCTTCAACACATGATGCACACTTTCCGTCTGTCCTTTCGTCTACGGATGATAAATGTTACCCAAACTCAACTCCGTACCTAACGCCTACTAAAGACTCCTAAAAACTCGCCGGTGAAAAGCGGATCTCGGTCGATAACGATGCTAGAAGGAACTCCATGTAATCTAACTATCTCTCTTACCTAAGGTGTCTCCTAAGATGTTGCAGTCCTCGTACTACTAATAGAAATGAAATGAGCGGATTTGATCAGACAATCGAGTATGAACTAAATACTCCCATTCTCCCTCCCACTCCTAGGTAGTCCATCGATGAAATCCATAGAAATAGTCTCCCACTTCCACTGAGGAATGTCTAATGGCTACAACGATCCTCTCGGTTTCTTCTACTCCACCTTTACACTTTCCCAATTTATACAATGGGCGACATGCTCTGCCAAATGCTTTTTCATACCAGGCTGGTAAAAAATTCTCTCATGGCATGAAACATTGTCTCTACCGAAATGAATGGCCATTCTTGAATGATGAGACTCGGCTAGTACCATGTCAATCAAATCCATAACAAGAGGCATAAACAACCTACCATCCCTCTATAACCACCCTTTCGAGTCAATGACATAATGCCTTAAACAACTCGACTTCTCTTCTCTACTTATCCTCTCAAAAATAACAAATAGCTCTTTATCTTGCTTCTGACTTGACCCTATGCGGTCCAGATCAGTCCTAGAGTAATATCTGATGATGGTCGAAAGTTGATTATAGAAATAAAATCCAAATGCTTCTACTCTATGAACATAGGACTCAACATCGCATTCTTTCTACTCAAAGCGTCTGCTGCAACATTACAATTGCTTGGAGTACAGGAGATATTAAAGTTGATGCCAAGAACTTCATCTACCTTTGATGCTTCAAGTTTAAATCCTTCTAAAATAATAAATACCTCAAAGACTTACGATTTATATACAGCTCAAGCCGCTCTACTAATATATAGTGTCTCATGACTTGTGCATAGAAAATGGCTACTAACTCAAGATCATAGGTAGGTTAATTTCTCACGTGACCTTCAACTAGCGACTAGTATAGCTAACCATTATCCTCTCCTACATTAATATTACGGCTTACCCCATTCCATATGCATCAGTATAACCTTTGAATGCTTTAGTACCATCAGATAGTACTAGAGGAGGTACACTAGTCAACGACTCCTCCAGCTTGATAAAAGCATCCTTACATTTTGAGTCTCATAAGAATACCACTTCTTCTTGGTGAGGCGAGTTAGAGGGATAGAGATTTTAGTGAAGCCCTTAATGACAACTAGTGCTCCCTATTCTAAACTACTCCTCTTAATGAAGCCCTTCTTCAACGACTCATTCACTTACTTTTTCAACTTGCATCTCTTCTTCGGAGCCATATGCCTCAAAAGAAAGTCAATAGGTCTGGCGTTCTCCACAAGATAAATCTAGAACTCGATCTCTCTCTAGGGTGGGAGACTGGTAACCTTAGAAAAGACGTTGAATAGTCCCTAACAATAGGCGCAAAATCTGATTCATCATGAGATAGGTCGAATGAATATAGGTAACTCAACATAATGTTATGAACCTCTACGATCGCAATAAACCTCCAGACTACACCTACTACAAATACCCAATCTTATAACTTTCCCATCACAGTCTAGGATCATCCCATACATCGTCTTCCAATCCATGCCCAAAATGAACCCAAACCGAGAAAATACAATGATTAAAGCATTGCAATTGAACTTGATCCCTAAAACGAACAATTTCAAACCCCTACATATCATAGACAAATAAGCCGATCTTCTAATAAGGTTTAATACAACATAGAACCTATAACTATGCTAGTGTCTAAGTGTAACTCATATACAAGTCTACTGGAAATAAAAGAGTATGATGCCTTTATATCAAATAAGGTACGAGTGGATGAATTAGACAGAGTTAACACAACTTCAATCATGGCCTTCTTTCACTTATCCCCTATTAGAGGCACATTCAAGCTACTACCACCTCGGTAGAGGTCTTCTATGGTGTTGGACACTCCATCCTCACATGTCTAAATTGATTGTAGTTGTAAAACTTAAACTTTGAGATGTCCATCTTGCATTCTTTAGCAAATTGCCCCCTTCTTACCATATCTCCTACACTACATCTCCTGCTTCATAATCTTTTGTTTTTACCTACTTTTCCCTTTGTGATGATTTTGCTGCGGCACCTTCCCTCCAAACTTCTTGCACTCATTCTTCACTTCCTCCTTAAAGATGGATTCTAGCAAGGCCATCTCCACCGAGCCCTCAAATTCGCACCCATGGGAACATGAATAAGAGCCAAATCTTTGAGTGGTTGATTCAGCCATTTAGAAAACTTTAAAGCTTTCATTTGAGGGTTATGTATCGGCCTCAATCAAAACCTAGCCAACTCATTGAACAGATTCACATACTCCTTCACCAACCTAGCCGACTCATCAAAATGATTCATATACTCCATTGAAATCACCCCCTGCTACAAGTTTATGAACTTTTGCAACTGTACTCCTTACTATGCTTTAGAAAGAAACATTGTCTCAAAACATCTCCTAAACTCCCCTAAGTGATCTATCCCACATCAATCTCCACCAGTACTAAATCCCACCAATTCAGGGACTCTCCCTTTACATGCCAAGTTGCAAGCTGTCTCCTTACCTCGTCAACAAGACCCACTAATCCAAAAACCTCTCACAAGTGAGGATCCATGACCTCAAGTCCATATATAACTCGGTCCCTACATATGACTTCCATCCTAGACCGGAAAAGACCTTACATAGCTTGGCGAAATCAGCGACCGGTAGTTGAGAAGGAATATCAGGTGCATGCTTTATGGGTCCCCTATTAGGGCCAAGATCAGCTTGTCTTCTTACTTGTAGATAACGGTAGAACTAAACATGAAAGTTCACACTTGAAATATCAACTGCATCGCCGGGGCCAACATGATCACTCATCATTTCTGTCTGTGATTTTAGGAAATTCGCTAGTAATTTTTCCACGAATTTTATTGGAAAGACTAAGGGAAAGCGTTTTTCATATTTTACTATACAAAATCTTAGGAAAACTTTTTGTAAGTCTTTATATATATATATATATATATATATATATATATATATATATATATATATATATATATATATATATATATATTTTGAGAAACCCACTTTGAAAATCATTTTTGGAGAACTGTTTTTTCAAAACTTTTTTAAGTATGTTCTCTGAATACGTAACTAATTCTTGAGGGATTCTAGAACATATGCACTAAAACCAAACGTGACAACCCATACTTCCCGACACACCGATCCAAAGGCTAGGGTGACTTTTTGACTCACGTCACTGCCAAGAAATATGAGCTATTTTTTTAAAACATTACAGAGACTAAGAATATACATATATGATCTAAGACAATCTACACTTTTAGATCTCACAGCGAAAGGCAATAAAACAAAAACAAAAATAACCATTTTAGAAAATATCCCAAACATAGTGTCAGAAATAGTATGTAAGCAAATCCAAAGTACATAGAAATACAATACTTGGTCTAATATACTAAATAATGAATACGATAATTGTTACATGGAAAGTAATATAAAATGATAAGAAACTCCAATGCTGAGCTCGCCTCTCCACATATTAATCTTATGCCTATCACTTGTTGTCCAGTCCTCTTATGGTGGCAGATAAAGAAAAGGAGCGGGTCAGACAAAAGTCTAGTAAATAAGAACATTATTAATATATGGCAACCATATGCAATTGATTTTCATAATATACGTGACTAAGAATGTCCCACAAGTGTCCATGAATTACGCTTTGATTTATCTAAGGGGTATAGCTCAACATACACCTACACTAATTACTTAAGCAGGCTCATTCTTAGGGTCAAACAACTAATTGAACCTCAAGACGACTATTGATTGCCTAATAGTTACTAAAACTACTTGTAACATAGGGGTTACCTACAATTCTCAACCATGGGACTAAGTATCCTACACTACAACTACATGTATCATATCAACCATGGGACTATATGTAACGACCTACATTTTTGGATGTTTTAAGCAGACATACATTCCAGACTCAAACCATTCAAAAGCGCAGATTGTTATGGAGTAAATAAGAAAAAGAGAAAGAAATAAAACAAATACAGAATCTCGCAGCGGAATGACAAAAATAATATAATAATCAAATAACAGTTCACGAAGCTATTTACAAATAAATTTGATTATGCTAATACAATACAGGATCAGAGTTACAGATAACAAGAATAAATAAATGCAGCAGAACAACATGATGCAGTGGAATACATATCATAAATAATAATAGTACAAACTTCGTCTTAGTCCTCCAGAAATAAGGTCTTCATCCCTAAAATACCCAAGCTGACCCAAGCGAATTTAAAAGTCAAAACACTCGATTCAAAACTAAAAGACCTTATGTAAGTCAAATCGACGGTAAATATGAGTGTAACGGCGTTAGAGACGTTTACGGGGTTCGACATCTCTTATCCAGTGTCTAACGGGGTTTGACATCTCTTATTCAGTTTAATCAATATACTTTATTGAAAATATTAAATTTATAAACAACTAATTTAAAAAATTAAATAAACATATCAATTTATAACAATTAAATCCTTTATATCCAAGTTAAATAAAGTTTGGAAAACATTTCATAAAATTTTCTAAGTCCAAAATTCACGGAAAATTTCGACAGATTCTCCTTTGTACGAAGAGGTCTGGAAGAAATAGTAATATAAATAACAACAATATATATCATATATTTCAAAATAATATATCCCAAACCACAGAAAAAATAATATAATATCGCTATAAAACCTAATCCGAGAACGTACCTATTTATCGGCCAAATAACACTTATTTAGGAAATCAAAAGCAGTAGCTATTGCTTCCATAAACCTATATTTCACTTATATAATCCAAAGAAGTTAACAATTGTGCAGAAGAGAAATATTCAACAAAATAATCACAACATACAATAGTCACTTGCAAACAAACAATACAACCATCATATCATCACATGCAATCAAAGAAATCAAAAATACATCCATAGCAAGTAGCAAATGGTTTGTTCGGGTTTAGAACTTCTAATCATATAAAATGATAAATAAACCATGAAGTAATCGTACAATCAATAGTTGTAGATAAAACTTTGTAGATTATTTATACATCTTTATACAAAACAGAAGTATCCTTTTCCCAACAAATCCACAAGCCAATACAAACAAAGACTCCAACACATTTTTAAGTTTACTCTATTTATCCTTTTCATAACCTTTCTAGTTCATAATTTCTTATTTCTCATTTTTTTCATAAAGTGATTTTTCTTGAATTCTCCTTCATTACTTCAAAATTTTAATTCTCATTCGTTCATGTAAGGCTTATTTATTAATTTACATTCTTTGCTTACATAGTTATATCCTTTTCATTTATTTGGATCATAAATTAATTCATCAATGAAGTATTGTATATATTTTTATTTTAGTTTACTTCACATTTACTATTTAGTTTGATTTTCTATTTTTTTCACCATTAATTTTCTTGTCTCATTCATATAATGTTTATTTTCATTAATTCACTTTCATTATTACTTGCAAAAGTTTATTTCTCCTTTATTCATACAGTGCCATCTCTTTCAATTTATTACTTTGCATTCATTGCTTAACTAAGTTAATTTTATTTTAATTATTGGATTATACGTTATTAGGTAAGTTTCATTGCAATTTAATTCACCCTTTATTATATTATTTCTTTCTTAAATTCATTTCTCCATATAAAGTATTATTGAATATTAACTCCATTTCTAAATCATTTCCAATATTTTCTGAAGTTATAATCATTCACTTTTTTATATTACTCATTTTGATTGTAAGTGGCTTCAATATTAATTCAATTTTATACTCTACATGGCATATTCACCTTTTCTATTAAATCTGACTATAAATAGCTTAATGTGTTACCTAAGTTTATAATCATTTTTCTTACATTATTCATTTTAATTACATTTAATCAATAGCATTTCAAACTATTATCTTTAGTTTATTACAAATTATAACATTAGAATTTTTTATTTATAAAAATTATTTCCATTGAACACTTCCATTTTTCCCTAGTTTTACTTGCAAAATAATCTATGACATATTCTTACTAGCATTTCAACTTTTAACATTTTGGTAAGTTATATATATGTCTTAAGAATGCAATTTAATATTAACCATGTCCTATTTATTTAGTTAACAAAATGTTCAATAGTTTCCATTTCTTATTTTCGTTTCCTTTTTGTTTATAGTTTCCAAATTTCAGTTTCATATCTATTTCATTAATGATTTTAACATCAAATTTCTTATTTTCATTTTTGAAGTTTCCAATTATTATAGTCAAGGTTCCATTCATTACAATAATTTCATTTTCTAATTTGCAAAAACATAAGAACTAAACAACCAGTTTTCATTTCAATTATTTTAAAATAGTAATATATATTATAATATTTTTTAATATATCAAATCAAATTTGGAAATTCGAAATAAAGATTTGTTGGCGAAATAGATGTGCAGTGAACTACTACAACAACTTTCCCACTTTGAAACTCGAAAATGAACATCGATGATGCGTGCACTCATCACCGAAATTATTTTCCAGCGATAAAGAAGGGAGTACAGAATTTATTTCCTTCCAATTTTTTTTAAAAACATTTCTTCCAAACCATATTGAAATATTCACATCAGAAAATACTTCTAAATACTACTAATATTATATTCCAAAATCTCCTGAAAGGAATTTTCAAAATTCTGGAACTTAAGTTCTAAAATTTCCAATTCATATTTATTTTATTTACAATCCCATTTTCAACCAATATTTATAAATTTCACTACCTAACAAACGAATATATAACAATCCACTACATCATTTATAAAATTTATTATTTTATATACAAATATACAATAAGAAAAATTATTTCGTTTACCTATATTTCAAAACAATATTGTGTCGGTCTGCCCTATTAAGTGTTTAGAAATCTCAATCGATGTCATAGCGTCCTATGCACCAACCAGAATTTATAAGTACAAAACCGAACAAATTAACACATTATAAAAACCTTTTACAACACTAATAAATACGCTCTGTCATATATATACACTCAACGACTCATTCTAGGTATTACTACCCTTTTTAAAATGAGTCAGACCCCACAAAGCTAAGGTTATCGCTAAACCGAAGCTCTGATACCAATTGTAATGACCTGCCTTTTTGGACGTTTTAAGCAGACACACATGCCAGACTCAAACCATCAAAAGGGCAGATTGTTATGGGGAAATAAGAAAAGGAGAAAAAAATAAAACAAATATAGAATCTCACAGTGGAATGACAAAATATAATAATCAAATAACAGTTCATGAAGCTGTTTACAAATAAATTTGATTATGCTAATACAATACAGAATCAGAGTTACAAAGAACAAGAATAAATAAATAAACATAGCGGAGCAACATGATGCAGTAGTTCAGGAAGAAATACATTTATACAGATAATTCTGAAGATAAATGGGTATGGAAGGCTAGCATGAAAGATCAGTTCAAGTTCAAAGACATCTGGGAAGAAACACGAGAAAAAAATACAGAAGTTATCTGGTCTGATGTTGTCTGGAGCAAATCTATCCCTCCCAAAATGGCTCACACCCTTTACAAAGCGATAATGAGAAAACTTCCAACAAAAGACAGATTAAAAAAATGGAAGATTTTGGATGACTCAAAATGTAATTTCTGTTGCATAGAAGAGGAGACACATGACCACATCTTCTTTGACTGTGAATATTCAAAAAGAATCTGGAACGCCCAAAAATGCAGACTCCAACTCAACAAATGCGCTACAAACCTAAAAGAGGAATTAGAATACCTGCACAGTAGGAGTCACCTCTCTGATTTGATGAAGGAGATTGGAAAAATTGGCCTCGCAGCCAGCTTGTGGTTCATTTGGAAGGAGCGGAATGGTAGGACTTTTGAAAACAAAAAGCAAGACACTTTAACTATTACAAAGCTAATCAACAGAGAAATTGCTACTGTAATTGGAAGAATTCCGACAAAGAAACTTACCATTGCATCGGAACAAGAAAAACAACTACTGGAGAAGTTGAAGAAGATGGAATTGATCGAACGAACTCCACCAGGGAATTGGCAGCCGCCATAATCGCCCCAATTTGGAAAGTATGGAAGTTATATTGACTGATCTATGTTATGTCGGCCTGTGATATATTTGTAATGCTATTGGGCCGCAAAGCCTGTTTAGTAATTCAATTAACCAATTTTCAAAAAAAAAAAAAAAAAAAAAAACATGATGCAGTAGAATACATATCATAAATAATAATAGCACAAGTCTTCGTCTTCGTCCTTCAGAAATAAAGCGTTCATCCCTGAAATGCTCAGGCTAACCCAAGTGAATTGAAAAGACAAAACACTCGAATCAGAACTAAAAAATCTTATGTAAGTTAAATCAACAGTAAATATGAGTGTAACGGTGTCAAAGATGTTTACGGGATTTGACATCTCTTATCCAGTGTCTGACGTGAGTGTAATAACTTAAGAGATGTTGGGGATTCACACCTCCTAAGGATTTGTCAAACTATCGACTATGTAGTACAATATGTTATTATAATATGTCTATAGTAAAGTAAAGGTATTAAAATAGCATTAAGGCATTACCCATATCCCCCTTAAAACATTTTATGTATTCCTATAGTATATATAGTATCGCACGCTCCTTCGTAAACTGGAGGTTTACCTAGAGGGCACTCCATAGGTGTGGTACAAAATAAACTCGTAGAAGGCGCGTTAAGGCATGCGACAAGGCACCCGAGGCAATGCCCATGGTAGATATACCAATTGCGTACGGACTAGCGGTAATGCATAACATCCACTACTGCCCATCTCAGAACACAAACCCAATCAAAATCAAGGGTAGCCACCAAATCAATCACAAAGTTATAGAATGGTATCAAAGAAATGTGTCCGATTGGAGGAATGACCTCAATTGGCCTGGCGTGGCTCCTGATTTTAGCTACATCAAGCTGACTCATGGGAGTCAAGGTCACGTAAATACCTCATATAGAACCACACGCCAACCCATCCTTCTTCATTTATGGAATCTCCATCACGTGCACAGTTGTTAAAGTGGTTTTCGGCATTAGCAGAGAGTATGAAAATATCCGATCCCAGTCTCTTTAACAACCAAAAGCTTATTTCACACCAGATGGTTCTTTTACATTTCAAAAGGTCAATTTACAATTTATATCAAATATATTATTCAACTTCAAATCATATCTCTTTAGAAATCATATTTATTTTCAAAGCCATACTCATTTTCAAAATCATACTTAATCAAATATGTCCTTTCATGAAAAGGTATCAATTCCAAATTCCAACTTAAGTTATATCATCATCAAGGATTTAAATATAAATACTTCAACTTACACAGTCTGGATTTTAGAAAGTAGTTTAGGAAATTATAAATAATTTTAGTAGTTTTAAAAATAGTTTTAAATATATTAAAATAGTTTGAATAGTAATAATAGTTTAAATATATTTAAATTTAATTGAATTAGATTTTATGACTTTAAAAGATTAAATATATTTTGTTAGTTTTAAAATGATTTAGATAGATTAAATATAGGTTAAATAGATTTAAATTATATTAAGTAGGTTTTAAATATATTAAATAAATTTAATATAAATGAAATAGATTGAAATTATATTAAACAGATTGAAAATAGATTAAATAAATTTAATTAGTTTAAAATAGGTGAAATAGATTAAATTGGATTATATAGGTTATAATAGATTAAAATAAATTGAAATAGTTTTTTTTTGCAGAGCAAGCGGAGTTAAACTGGTCCCCTACCAGATTTATTAAAATGAAAAAACAAAACACAGAGATGACAATAAAAGGATAGAACATCGAAAAAAGAAAGAAGAAAACTTGAATAGACATAGGGATACTAGCTGATCCACGGTTGTATCTGGTGTTCAAGAAAGATATGCTTACTACCCCTCAATCCCACCAATATGTCATGCTTCAAAGCTGACCATAATACCTCATGACTCTTGTTGATTCCATTGAATATCCTCTTATTCCTTTCTTCCCAGATTCTTTTCAACAGCTTTTTCAAAGAGAACAAAAAAGGAAAACTTTCCTCATCTCTCAACTTAGTAGCATGCTCAATGTATCCCCATTGATCAGCAGAAATTGAAGAAGCAACCACCCTTCCAAATCTGTTCATAATTTTATTCCAAAGCTACAAGACGTAGTCGCACTCAAAGAATAAGTGCTGGAAGCTCTCATCTTGTATGTAACATAATTCACACCAGGAAGGGACAGACATGCCTAGCCCAATCAACATATCTCTTGTTAATAATGCCTTGTTCCTCACCTTCCAGAGCATCAGATTATCGCTGCTAGGAGAGTACACAGCCCAAGTTGCCTTGCTCCACTTGCATTTAAGCACCAAATCCATGCCTAATAATGCTTCATAAATGTTGGAGACAGAGTGTTCTTTACCATTCCATAGAACTGTGTCGTGATCCCACATCACATATCTGTAGGCATCATATTGTCCCCAGATCGCTCTGACTACCTGGTTACTAGAGTAAGGCATGACAAGAACACCATTTACAATGTGCTCAACAGCTATAACATTCTAACCAATTCTAGATTTAAATTTCTATTGAGGTGAGAAAAGCTGATCAAGTATGACACCCTTACTAATCCATGGCTCATGCCAAAAACTGCAAGAGCTTCTTTCAGAAGGCATGATCAGTACATAAGGTTGTAAAGTACTTCTCAACTTCAAAATGCTTCTCCAAATCCAACTACAAGACTACAGAGCCTCCATAAGCCAAATATTTTTAGCTCCAACATTATACACGAGAACCCACCCGACCCATAAGGAATCCTTCTTCTGAATTAGAGCATCAATGTGGTGACTATAGGTTGCTTTGCTCCAAATTTCAATATTGCACTAACCCAAACCCCCTTTGGCTCTAGGCTTCTCTAAAATGGAAAAAGAACAGGGAAAGGTCTTCCTGCAATGTAAGGACCCAAACCAGAAAAATCGCATTATGGCGCTTCTGACCATTTTCAAAAGCTTGATTGGAAGAATATATGCTCTAGCCCAATTGACCATCATCAATAAGCTAACCGACTTGACGAGAACAGGCCTGCCGGCCTGAGATCAGAATTTATTTGCCCAACACCCCATGACAGCTATTATTTTTTGATACAAAGGTAAACAGTCCGCATGTGTCACCCTAGAAGTACAAAGTGGCAGACCAAGATATGACATGTCATGTTCCATGGTCTGCAAACCAGCGGAGGCAGCAAGGTTATGCTGCTGCATGATATTAATCCCAGCAAACAGTATACTTGATTTACAATGATTAAGTCTTAGTCCTGTCATTTGGTAGAACTTATGAAGAGCACCCATAATGCTATCAATAGAATGAAGGTTCGGTTTGGTAAAGATCATGATGTCATCAGCGAAGAGGAGGGAAGTGATCTGAAGTTCTTTACACTTGGAGTGAAATTGTATCTGCCTATTGACGTACAATGGATTTATAAGCAAGTTAAGACTTCCATTACCAAGAGAAAAACATATGATGAAAGAGGGTCCCCCGCCTAATGCCTTGCTGAGACGAAAAGAAGCCAGTATTAGTACCATTCAAGAGAAGGGAGTAGGATGGGGTAGAGATGCACTCGTAAATCCATGCAATGAAAACTTTAGGGAAGCCCATGAGCGCCATAATTCTAACAATTGATTTTCACTGCACACTATCATATGCCTTCCTTAAATCGAGCTTCAACATTGCTATAGGCGTTGCATTAGCAAATTTATAATCCTTTAATAATTCATGGGCAAGCATAATGTTGTCATGGATGTTTCTTTTAGGCAAGAAGGCTGCCTGATTCTTGGAAATAATTCAAACCAGAACAACAACCAGTCTCGTGGAAATAATTTTGGATATGCATTTGTAAAAAACGTTGCAACAGGAGATGGGTCTAAATGAAGAGACAGAATCAGCAGGCAAGCTTTTTGGGATTAGTCCCGAGTTCGTAGCATTAACAGATTTGAGAAGTTTAAATTTGTCGAAGAAATTGTTCACTGCCTTGCAGAAATCTCCGCCAACTATATCCCATCCAGTAGTAAAGAAAACCACATTGTATCCATCAGGACCACCACTTGAGCTCCTCATAGAAAAAAGGGTGTTCTTAATTTCTTCATTTGTCACTTTTTCCACCAGCTTTAAAGCTTCATCGTTATTAACTCTAGGCAGATTTATATTAGACAGTTGATCGAGCTCAGGAGTGAAATTATTATCATTTCCAAGAAGGGCAGTGAAATACATCAGAAAGGCTTTATCAACCATCTCAGGGGAAGAGTGAAGGGTACCTGCTTCATCCATGATGGAAGTGATATTATATTTTGATTGCTTTTCCTTTAGGGGAGGCATGAAATAATTTTTTATTCCTGTCCCCTTCAGCTGCCTACTTGTTTCGAAGTTGTTGTCTTTTCATATCACATTCAGTTGCCAGTGCAATATTGAGCTCATTGAAAAGAGCAGTTTCTTTCTCAGCGAGGTCAACACTGTCAGGATTTGCCATCATCAAGCTCTGGGCCTCCTTCAAATACTCTACGAGTTTGATAGATTTGAGATTGCCATTGCCAACTTGAGTCCTGCCCATGCCCTTAACGCTCCTTTAGTTGCCCTGAGCTTCCTGCAAAAAAATATACATAGGATTTCCAAAAAAATTATTATTCATCCAAGTAGACTGCAAGATTGTTTTGTACTTTGGATCATTAACCCAGGAGTTATAGAATTTGAAGCCTCTTTTGATTCCATGGGGCAGCTTCCCAGTGGTTATGATGAGGGGGGAATGGTCAGAAAGAACAGGTTAAGGAAGATAGGTGGATATATTGGGCCATGTTGAAAGGGCTTTGAAGTTGATAAACGAATGATCATTGTTTGAATAAGTTCGAACCCCACTCCAAGACTTATTGTTCCAAGAGAATATAGCACCATATTTGGGGATAGGAATTAAAGATGAATCAGAAATTACAATATTCAAGGACTGTATATCCCTTAGCATGAGAGGAATGCCTCCATGCTTGTCAGACAAGTAGTAGCAACTGTTGAAATCTCCCACAATTACCCATGGATGAGATTCCTGCCTGAGAGCAGGAATTACATTGAAGAGCGATTGTCTTGAGGGAAGTGAGTTAGAAGCATAAACAAAGGAAATGCAGAAAGAGGAGGGGGAATTGAAGTACTTTGCATGAAAATGCATTATTTGAGGAGTAGCATGAAGGAGATCAAGTGAAAGATCAACAGGATTATGGATCACCATTATTCGACCATAGCTCACTTCAGGTAGATTATGAGAAAGGGACCACGTAGGATTTATTTACTTAGCTGCGGAAATTGTTAGGTGAAGATTTAGCTTAGTTTCAAGGATAGCAAAGATTGCTAGCTCGTGAGTGGATATTAACTGTTTTACTTGTTCAAGTTTGAGGAAGCTATGTGTTCCTCTAATATTCCATGCAGCAAAACTGTGTATCATGGATTATACTAGAGAGTGTAGAGCTGCTTCTGACATGCTCCTCATGATGGGAGACTGAATTTTGGTTTTATCCTATTTGTGATTCTTTAACTTAATATTCTTCTTATGATGACGATTCTTGGAAGAGACATTGTTGATTTCTGATGAATCTTTAGGAGCAGGTGGAAAAATCCAACCATGTATTGATCCTAAAAAGGCATATGGTTGCTTTGTTGGAGTTTTGTCTTGAGAAGCAGAGGTTAAAGGGGTAGAAGAAAAAGAAGAGAGTGATGAATGATGGGAGGAGAAGATTAGGTCAGTTATTTGCTGTTGCAACAAACCGCAAAAGTGCTCATCAGAATTTGGATCTTGTTGGGAATTGCAATTTGTATGCAATGAGGCAAAAGAAATATGTGCATGTTTGTGTATTGATTGTGTAGTATCTGTCCTTTGTGCATGTTTTTGTTTGGTAAGTTCAGCTCAGTTATCTTGCTTCAGATGGTTATTTGCATCAAGCACTAATAAGTTTGCATTATCAACTGTTTGACATTGCAAAACCAGTATATCTTCACTTCTACATGCAATAAGCACATTTCCATCTTACTTATCAGTCATGTTCCCTAAATTTGATTCGTTTCCTTCTACTACAATTTCCTCCTCTACATCAACTTCAACTCCATTATATATTTCATACTCCTCATTGTTAACATTGCTCTTATTATTTAATACTTCAAATTTATTGTGTGTTAGTATACTTTCTTGTAGATTATCAGCTAATCCAACTTCCTCATCAGCTACATTACCACTCATAACATCATGACTACTATTCAAGACTTGATGCCGAGCAACAGATTTAGCCCCATCCCCCTCCATAATCACACCATTCTCCACGTGTACTGGACTTAACTGAGAGTTTCTTCCCACTAATTTTACTTTCTTTTGACGTATTTTCTTCTAGACTTGTTTATTTTTCATAATTTGCTCACCAATCCCATGATTTTTATCTTTCCCCTCTTGGTTCTTCTCCAGAGAGAACAAATCCACCTCATTCCTCTCCTTATCTCCACAATGCATCAAGCACCAGTTTGTGAAATGGCCAAATTCCTTGCAATCTGTGCATATTTCAGGTCTTCAAAGATAGCTAACCCGCACCAATTGCGTAGAACCATCAAGCAATTGCACTTGAAACTCATCAACCAAATCAGCATCTGGCGATACATCCACTAAGTATTTAGCAAATCCAATCCTCTCCAGTCTTTCAGTTGATGAATCCAAACATAAGAGCCTGCCAATTCTCGAGGCAAGCCAGTTAATGCCTAAAAGAGACCAAGCAAATATTGGTCTATTGGTTAATTTTAGCCAAACTGGGACTGTTTTTATTGTACTCCAGCCGTTTCCAATTGTTGGATCCCAAGCCTTCACAATGAAAATCTTGTTCCTAATGAAAATAGGATCTAGTTCAAATATTTTCCTTCTGTCCTCCATGCAAGACAGATGGAAAAGGAACAAGGTTCCATCAGATTTAACTGTAATTTCTCCTTTGAGTTTCCAATGTTTCTTCAAATGGTTGATCACAGTTAAGTAGGACAACGGCTTATCTAGAAAGAATCCTACCAACCAATCTCCCCAAACATCATTTCCTGCTTGAATAACAGCACTCGAAGGTACAAGAGCAGCACCATTGGAGTCAAGAGGAATATCAACTGGTGAGTACTGACCAGCATTGCGTGGTTTGGATTTGAATAGAGAGGACTAGGAAGAGGAAGAAGAGTCGGCAGATGGATTTGACCAAAGGGGCGGAGGAACAGGTGGAGGTAAGGTTAGAGGGGAGATCGGTAAGGGGGCCATAGGGGAAGGAGGAGGGAGTACAGTTGTCGATAAGGGAGGGACAGTTTGAAAGGATGAGATATGGGAAAGGGGATGGGCAGGAGCTGCCATGAAATGAAAAGAGTAGAGCTGCAATACGTTAAATTGAAATAGATTTAAATTGATTAAAATAGTTTATATTAAGTACAATAGTTTAAATTAGTTTGAAATATATTTTCGAGTTAAATCCAAACAATTTCAATTACTTAATTCCGATAAATTCTTTTATTTTTACTACTTTAACTTTCAAATCCTATATTTAAATCCTTTGAACAATTCATTAAATCAATTCCAATTTCAGAATTAACATTTGGATTATCGAAAATAATGCAGTTTATATAAATACATGTGTATTTAAAAATGCCAGTTGACTAAATTCAAAATTTAAAGAATTAAAAATCATTTAATTTAACCAATCCGGTGCCCGTAAATAATTTTCTACCTTAGGGTCAAGTGATACGGATATTTATCATTTCAATCCGCAATTTAAAGTTTTACGGTCATATATCATTTCAAATCGCAATCTCGAATTCATTAGAAATCCATAAAATCACTCTAGTCTATCATTTCAACCCATAATGATTTTTTTCTAATCTACAGATCGTTCGGGTATGTATCATTTCAACCCATAGGGAACTTATAGAGTGATAACATTATATAAATCAAATATAACATCCAATATCAGCAATCAAACATCCATCATAACCATCACCACCTTTAATTTATAAATTCCACAATAACTGTTTTTCAATAACGCGTATTTAATAGGCAAATTTTAAATTAATATCTAATTAAATTGCAATGAAATTCAAATAAATTCAAATCAGCTAGAACGACGATTTAAATATACCAAATAGCCATAAATAAATTTCTAATCACACACAAATTTAATTTAACTAACATAAGAAATTTTAGAAGTTGTGAGTGTCTTAAAACACTCACCTTTGAATTTAAATCGATTTAAAATCCAATTTGGGGTCCAAATTCGAACTATCTCAGAATTCATCCAAACCAGTGTCAAAATGTCAGAAATTTTGATACAATCCCAGCAAAACAAGCAATGTCCAGATCCGAGTTTGTATGAAAAATTTATTTAGGTCATAAGATTAAAAGATTTAAATTTTAAATTAAACAAAATAAAGAAAACGAACTGGTTACCATCTTGCCACGTCAACCAGTCCATACGGCTCCACCGTAGCTTACGTGAATTTCTTTCACAAACATTACCTAGCCGACACCGCCGTTCAGCCCACAACCGTGCCGCCCACGCTGCCTGCCACCATAATCAGAGTGCACCGTTGGCTTCCCTAGCCTCGGCCCTCCATACCCCCCCCCCTCACGCGCACGCTCACCTAGGCCAACGCCTCCTCCATCGCCGTACACAAATTTCACCATTTTCTGGTGAAATCGAGACTGTGCAGCCATGAACTAACTTGGATCCAAGACCTGCTCGACGAGCCCTTTCCAACACCGCCTCCCGATCGTCGATCGGACGAAGGTCCACTGTTGGATCGTCAAAACCCTAAAACGAATCGTCGAGGTTCATCCTTAATTTTTGGACAAACGGTGATTCGATGGCAAAAACGAATTGTGGATCTGGGTTACGCTCGTCAAGAGCTTTCCAATGATATATAATATTTCAATGTTTGGAGAAGTTTGATTTTGTAATTGAATTTGAAATTGAATTTGCGATTGGGAATTAGGATTTCGAGTTTGAATTGGTTTCTTCCATTGACAAGAGAGATATGGATAAAATTACACATATAGATAATAGGAATTGGCGGCTAGGATTTGAGAAACAAAGGTATTTATATTGACAAGGCTTGAAAGAAACGATTGGACAGATTTGAACGATAAACGACCCACAAAGCATGTTCTGCCTCTAGAACGAAAATGGGTAATCCCATATATCAAAATAGATGTTTTAGATAATTTTAAACTCAATGGAATAGGTTTCAATTCCTAATTACATCGTATGAAGAAGCTATCTTAAAATCATCCTATTTCAAATTGATTTCAATTAAATTAATTTCTAGGCGTTTCGAGTCCATACGATTAAACGACAAGTCCGATTGCCACGAAACTTGAAATCTAACAATAATTCACTGTAACGGATTTAATGAAACTAGTTTCGTCGAAATCAAAGATGGTTGCCAAAATGGCTAATTTTAAGATCATTAAACAAGTTAATATTAAATTAATTAAATCACTTTTCAATTCAAATTTAATTATTTATAATTTATGTCACTTTAGATTACTTTGTAATTTATAATCCTTCAAAAAAAATTCTATATCAACTCAATATTCAGTGTTACACAAATTACGGTAATTAATTTCAATTTCCAATAATTCAGTAATTATAGATTAAACTTCCAATAATTCCATTTAATTTGATTTCCATCTTGTTTTTCAATCAATTATCATCTTATGGGTATAATTAACATTGGTTTAAATCTTAGTACATAAATATTTTCCCATTTTCTTAGTTTCCATTAACGTAATATTTAATTGCGTTTTATTGCAATAAATTCAATTATTATAATTTAAATTCAAAAAATTTGATTTAATTTGATTTCAATCTTTATATTCAATAAATTATCACTCTAATAACATAGTCAATATTTGTTGATATCTTATTTTATTACCATGCTACAATTTCCATCTTTTATTTGTATTAACCACTAAATTCAATTATATCGAATTTTTGTCAAATTTTCACATTAAATAAAATATGAAATCCCAATTAATTTATTTATCATGATTTCACCCCTTTATTAAATCAATTATTACATTATGAATATAATTAACATTTCTATTTCTTTTATTACATTCACAACTTAAAATTATATTCCTAACTCACATTAATGTAACATTTAATTACACTTATGTGTAATTGATTAATTAAATTGGTAACAAATAACAGTTGTCACCATTTCTACATTTAATAACATTTATAAGTTTATTATTTACCCCCAATTGTTATAACAACTTATACAACACTATTTTTATCAATTACAATTAATTACACCTTATTTCATTAGTTCATTCAATATTTGCATTTGTTTTCTTATATTCAATTGTGGCCAAGTATAGTCTTTCAACACTTTAGTAAATTGGAATTCAATCAACTTGTTAATACTTAAATTAACTTTGTTACATTTCATTTTATTTATTATTTCATTAATATCACAAATTTTTATTTCTCCTAATATTAAATCACTAAAATCTTATTAAATTAACAATTTTAATTATCGAAAATTACTGGTCATTACGCTATATTTCCCATAACTATGACTATACATATCCTAGTTATGCATCTAGGAGGAGCTCACAATATCGACTCACTAGGGTGTCTCATCGTTACTGCATCTGTGTCAATCTCTCAATGGTAACGTAGTGCCTCTTACCACCTTGCGTCGTGATCCATTAACAACATAACATCATATCGCGTCACCGTGAATACCAAGTAACTTCCATTAGGTTCGAGCTGCACACTTCATCAGGCATCATCGTCAACCGTAGAACCTTCTATGAGTGCAATTTGCATTTGAATTGCCTCCAACAAAATATCGATCCATGTTGGATAAATAATGTTTACTTAGTTCAGCAACATTATAGTGTCGTCAACATTGGAAACTAGCTTCCCGACTTATACGAACATCAATCCATATATATAATATATTTATACACATTACTTATTCCATTTACAACATTGGCCTTCAACCGACGTTCGTACTGTGCTCGGAAAATGTCCACAGATCAACCGTTCGTAGTGGAGCGGTTGATCACTTTCTATCAATCGGCTCCAGTAAGAGCGGTCGACCGGTTGTCATTGTTTTTGCTTACTAATTACTGGATAATCATATTTATTCCAAATCCGAACAGTAAGCCTATAGTTTTCATATTATAGAAATTTCGGTGAATCCTAAATTTATGAAATTTAAGTTATTTGTCCAAACTCATATTCAATTTATAATAAATAGTTTAACATCAACATCAATAGATTGTATGACTTCATATTCGCTGAGAAAAGGGTATTAGTCAGATGACTTCTTAATTAACAGGTTAACATCAATTTATATTTAATGTTAAATCTTAGATCTAAACAATAAGATTCCTAATTTTTATTTTGAACTAGCTAAATCAAATAGGGTATACTAAAATTAACTACATATAAATCATCAAACTAACAATATACCTACTCACCTCAAATCCAAGTATTCCCTTCGAGTTTTGCCTAGAATCTACTCCATTCACTGTCTCTCCACTTAATTAGATTTAGTTTCTCTTCTTCTTCTTCCTTGGGTTTTTATTTTAGTTTAGTTTTGAATAAATTTGGTTTAAAGAGAAAATAATTTGGTAGAGTTTGGACATAGTATTTATTTTCTGTTGAATTAGGGTTTACATTAGCATGCTATTTATTGGAGTTCAAACTGTTACGGACCATTCAAAATATAAGAGTAAATCTGACCGCTGATGAAGATATACGATTGAATCTAGGCCATTAGTCTAAGCAAACCCTAGCTGTTTACCGTCGATTGGTCAACCACTATGATTGAGGGTGGTCGACCGCTAGTAGTCGATCGGTCCCAATATACCTATCGGCCGGTCCTAATGCACTTTTCGATCGTTGGAGCGTTTTATTTTAGTATATTTATCTGTCCAAATTTATTTATTAATTAATTCTGATTCTGAATTTTAAAAGGTTTATAACTTCTTCATACTAGCTCTAATTTCTAAAAGTTATATATGAAAATTATCTAGAATAGCGTTATGAATGCAATTGGTGTGAGTTTCATAGCCAAATTCGAAAGTTTTTAGAAATTCCATTTTTTTCTCATATTATATTTAAATTTAATTCTTTTATCTAAACTTTTCGCTTAAATTTTCGAGGTGTTACATATTTGGGTTAGTACCGAATGATATTCGAGCCATCTTTGTGTAAAATTGCACAAAGTAAAGCTAGTTAGTGATGCTTGAGGCATACAAGAGGCATACAAATAGCTACTCTGGTCCTTGAATCCAAAAATGCAAAGAAGTGTCCACTACAAATTGATTTGTACTTTGAATTTTGGTTAAGTTTTGGGACTTGGATACTTGAGGCATGAAGAGTGTAGCTTCATGGCTGACATAAGATTCCACGGGGCAAACATGAAAGAAGCATGAAAATGGTTTAATTATTGGACGGGATCGACCAAAACCAATTGATCACTATCATTCGATCAGTATTGACTGCGATCAATAGAGGAGGTCCGAAGTGATGCATAGAGCAAGGATGATTAATCACACATTGACCGGTTGAGTGGTTTTGAGTTATTATTTATCGATGTGGATGATGAGTTATATGTGAGGAAAACACAAGCAAAACCAGAAGACACATTATGGCAAGTACTAGGCTACTTCAGGGATGATGTGTGATTATTTTGAAGTTGACACATGACAAGTTCATTGAGTTTTGCGGCAACCAAAGAAGTGACGAGGCTTCAGTGACTCGATATATGGATGAAGTACTTCATGGGGGAAGTTATTATTACATAAGAGGGTTGATCGAGTCGGCATGTTATGAGTGATAGCTTATGGAGTAGGATGAGAGGTGGTTCAACTTCAAGTGTGTGTGTCAAAGGATTGTTTGATAAATCTAAGGATGAGATATATGCTCATAAAAAGGAATAGTTGAGGATGCTCACCATTGGTAATCTGAGTATACCCATATGATTGGACATCTGAGCACATTCAATTCTTGGCCCTCTAAGTATGGCATGAGTTCGAGCATTGAGATATGCGATGTTGAGTAGCTATTGACCATCTAAGTGGATTCATTTAAACTATCATTTAGTCAACAACATATGATATTTGGTTGGGGGTTGTTATATTTTCCCTGATTACTATGTTTGTTTTGATTACTATGAATATTGTACTTTGTGAAGGATGTCAGTAATGTAGTTATTAGCGAGTTAGGTACCTCGAAACCCTATATTGTACTTTGAGTAGTTGCACACCTATATGAAGATTGTGTAGAACATACCATGTTATATGCTAACTAGTTAGATGCTAGGACATATCTGGTATGATTCTCCATCCTTGTGTTCATACATTAGTATACAATTTTTATATCTATTTTGAGATATATATTACTTATACTAGGTTTATGTCTGATTCGAGGTTAATATCTTCGCTTCTTATCATCTAGGGTACTCTTAATGTAGCAGATTCAAATAATTAGTACAACATAGCTCATGGATTTGCACAAAGGATGAGCAGGTGGCTTTCACTTTCACGTATCTATGTTTGGAGATATTTCCACTATATTCCGCCGTTCAGTATCATGGAGCTATAATATTGCTATTATTAGAGATAGTTTTCTTTTTAGAGTTTAATTTTTTGATGTATAAACTTCATTTCCACTTGATTTGTATAGCAATGATGGATCGATGTACTCTTATTTATTTTGGTTCATTTAGTTATATTATTGTCTTGCCTATTTTATACCTACATTATGTATTATTTATTATCAATGTGCTGTGAGATATATGACATATTCTACTTTCTATTATTAATACTTCACCCCTAACTTCCTTTATATTTTGGTCGGATACTGATGCAGGGCACTACTTTTATATTGAGGTACCGAGGATGTAGGGAAGTCGTCAAATTCAGTTCCAAAATCATATTGAATGATATGCCAAATTTGATGTTAGGATTCATTAGAGAAAAGGAAGGAGCTATCACCATAGAATGGATCGAGTGGTATATAAGAAAATGTACTTATTACATATTTTCGATTTCAAAAATATATAGTAGTGTATGTGTGTGTAAAAGTAAATCACGTTGCATACATGAGTACCACTCATTCCTTAATGAGAGACCAATTGTACTTTTTGTAGATTATAAGAATGAGGCATGCATATTAGGAATGCAATAAGGAATCCGATTTGAGAAATTGAAGAGGGAGCAGGATTAGGGGTAGCAGCTAAACTCGATCTATGGACTCACAACATGTTATGATGCAAAATGTCAAAGTCAGCGAACGTGCAGTAGTGGGTGGGGCTTTAGTGCAAGCCCCAAGGGTTGATTTTTCCAAGTTGAATAAGGACTTTACTAGACTCAGGGGAAATCCTTTTTTGGGAATGGAATCAGCTATTGAGGTAAAAGTTTGGATTGCGCATCTTTGATGATCTTGAGTTAGATGATGCAATGAAGAAGAAGTTGTCATATAGGCAACTTCAAGGAAGAGCCATGGGCCGGTAGAATGCCCTTAAAATTGCTAGTCTAGAGGACAATTCACTTGGGAAATTTCAAGGCTTACTTCAAAGAAAAATTCATTTCCACTGCTCAAAAGTTGGCTTTATTTAGAAAGTTTATTGATTTGAAACATGGCGTGATGTCTGTTTCAGACTATATGGCTGAGTCTGACATGTTGTCAAAGCATGGGATATTTTTCATTGACACTCCCTTGAAGAAGAATAAATTTTTCTATGAGTCTGGGTGAGTATCTCGGAGAGAGGCTAGAGGGCAACATTGATGAAACTTTAAAAAAACAACCGAAATGGCTTTGATGAGGGTTTTTCTTCAAATGCCTAAGATTATTATTGTTGCAAAGAAAAAGCCTACACCAAAAGTGAGTAGTGGCGGCAAGAGAAAGTGGGAAAATAATGGAAAGAAGCAGTTCCAAGGTGAGGAAGGCTAAAAGAAGGGTAATGGGTGTCTACCTTCTACCAGTGCAAAGAGAAGGGCCATCTTTGTAATACCCCACAAAAATTAACCGAAAATTTAATAAAAGAAATTAAATTAAATGTAATAAGGGTAAAAATGGAATTTTAATGAACATCCAAATTTGGTTACGAAATTTGCACTATTAATTTTATAGTGATTTTTTGGACAATTTTCAGTGTAAAGTTTTGTAATCGGAGAGTGTATGAAAAGTTATTGAAGTTTAAAAATCAAAAATAGTTAAATATTTAATTAAGGAAACAAATAAATTAAAATAGGAAAGCTCCAATGATTTACACCCCAACTTGGACCAATCAACCCCATGCGGTCGACCGTCGAAGATAAAGTGTTCGACCGGTTGAGCATTCCAAGCAAGGGATCTCTTAGGCATCAGCTCAGAGTTTATAATTTCTGATCTAACAGCTGATGACGATCCTTACCACTATAAATATAATCCTAACCTAATATTAAGAACCCTAATTTAATACTAATCGTACCAAAACTCTGTCTCTCTGAAAAGTCAACCCACTATCACTCTAAACCAATTTTATTCAAAAACAAAATTAAAACTAACTTCAAAATATTAAAGAAGGAGGAATCAAATCAAATCAAGCAGACATAGAAGTACCAATCAAAGGCGATTTCGAGAGAACCAAAATTGGAACAGCTTTCTAGAGGTGCATGGGTTCATTATTATTATGGTGATTTATCGGTAATTAAGTTTGTTATAACCTATTTAATCTAGAACTATTTTATTTTCATTGGGGACACTGTTTATCTTATAAAGGTAGTAGTTTGGGAATTTGATAGCAATTTAACCCATATGAATATGATCCCTGTCTAATCTAAATTTGGTTAAAGTAAAATTGAGTGGATAAAATTTGATTTAAGTTGAACACGCTCATTTTGCTAAATTGAATATAAATTGATATATAAATACCCAGTTGATTCTAAATCTAAATTAAATGAATTGATGATAAATGAATTGTGAAATGATTACGAAATAACGAAAATTGGGAATTGTTGATTAACAAATAGGTTTTACTGTAGAATAAAATCAATAAAAAAATAAAGAAAATTAAAATTTTACCATAATCAACTACAATTGGTTGACGGGCTCACTGGAGTTGGTCGACAGCAAGTGATCGACTGTTCCAATAGCCGATGATCGACTAATTACCGGTTTACATGCGCCGATTGGACCTCGGCCTAAGACGAAGTTTATAAGTTTACATATATTTTATATACGAATGTTATTATATTACTTAGCTATATTAATTAGGAAATTAGTTCCCTAATTTTATGACACTTGGGCATTATAAGACTGGATAGATGCGTATGCAGGCAATTAGGCTTTGACACTATTTATTCGACAAAGTAGATATTCGACAGGGGTGATTCAATTACAAATTTCACTCATAGGAGGTTCTACAGTGTGTGCACAACACTGATGATGGTGCTTAGAGAACCGTGTGGCCCGGGTCTAACGTATGTTCCACTGCGTAAGCGGCCAATTTGGCCAAAATACCGATGAGGATGCTCAATGTCGTGCAATAAGTGGCACTATCAATGAGAGGTAGACAAGGATGCAGTGAACCGTAAGTCATCCCTGATGTAAGTCGTCATTGTAGGCCTCCTTTAATTGGCATTACTATCGAGAGGTAGACACGAATGTAGTGGATCTTAACTCGTCTTTAACGCAGGTAGGCATTGCGGGCACCCCTAAATGTATAAGCACGATACATTGTAAACGTAGTTTGCGTAATGCAGTCCCATAGGTGATATTTTATGTGACCTTATGTTAGTCCCAGAGGTTATTACTTTTTATTCATTGATAATTAGTGGTTTGAGTAGTTGTTCGATCCTTGAGTATAAACCTCTATAAGATATTACAGTGATGCTGTATTTGGAGTAATATTCCTTATGATAGTGACCAACCCTAGTAAGTAATTCACAAAATAAGTAGAACACTTTAGGTCGCATAGATTATAAATGAAGTTAATTACATGTGATCACTTTATATTAATGATGCAATTGATTCACCAGACTGTTGTCTGACCCTCTCCTATCATTTTCACCCACCATAGGAAGACAGGGCAATATTTAATTTGGTCCAGGCATAATATATGGAAGATAGAGCTAAAAGCTGGAGTATTTTTGGGTATTCCTCATGTAGATATTTGTTTTATTAAATGTCTATCGGACTTTACATAATACTTTGGTGACATTGTATATAAATTAAGTATTTTGGAGACTGTTTTTCTGAAATGACTATTTTCTGTACTTATATTTTTATTCCTTCCGCTGTGAAATCTGAAAATTTAGAATGTTTTATATTTTATCTTAGTCTCTGTAATATCTTAAAAATAATGGCTCATACTTCTGGATGCGATGTGGGTCCGGAAGTTACTTTATGCTTATCCAGTTGTGTGGATTACTACACTTGGTATTGGAGTTTAGGTTTAGTGTCCCTTGAGGATTATTACGTATTGAGGGAACATACCTATAAATTTTGGAAAGGTATTTCGAAAAAAACTTCCAAAGGGTTTTCATATATATATATATGTGTGTGTGTGTGTGTGTGTGTGTGTGTGTATGTGTGTGTGTGGAAAGTTTTTCAAAAGTTTTACATATATAGAAGTATAACTCATAAAACGTATTTTGGAAAAGTATACCAGAGATAGTCAGTGAGCAATGTTGTTGGTAATGGCTCAAGCGAGGCTACTAAATGTCAGGCATGTATATCCCTATACGGTTCCGCCAGTATCTGCAAGCAAGGGGTTAAGCTAAGCCAAATCCCGTAGTGGGGGCATATTCGTAATTTTCTAATATGTGTATTTATTAATACATAACACCCTATACATTTTGACTCATATGATAGTTGTTCCCTTATACAAGAAAACAATTATGAGTTAAAGTAAATTATGCATTTAAGGGTGAATGGAAGTAGATTAATACCATTATACCCACATAATTAAAGTGTGATATGATAAGACATAAAGTGTACATGACAGAAGGACTTCGCAAACATAGAGAAAATCACCCCAGTTATAATGGAAATCCTATTCTTATATCGGTAATCATTGCAAAAACTCCTTTTAACTTAAATTCATAACAAGATTATTCCTATATTGTAGTTGGATATTGTATAGGAAAATAAATTTTAGTTAATCATCTTTGAAGAAGAGAGATGAAAACTTATAAGTATTATTAGGTGTAATCGAGCTTGTGTAAATTAGGTTGCTTTTAGTTACTCCAGTTTAGGTAATAAATCACTAGAATTGTAATCTAAAAGTTAGAAATGCAAGATGATTGATATTTTTAAATAAAAAAAAAGTTAGTCATTGTTAACCCACCTTTTGCCAAGGTAGCATACAGGCAGATTTAACCCAATAGACTTCATAATTATTAAGGCCGATGAGTCTAGAGCGACGATTGTAGGGCCCAGAAATTAGGTACATATAATAATATCAAGTCGATGTTGAATAGAATTGATATACATGCCAGGCAGAATGTTCATAGTTTGGAATATGGCTCAACGTATAAGAGGGATAGGCGTATACTGGTTCTAACAACAAGGATCGACGTACTTCAGAGTACAGGCATTCTTGTGGAAAACAATCAATATCTCATGATCTACAAGTCCAATACAAATGAAATTTTATGAAAAAGATGTGGGCACCCTAAGGATCCTACCATAGGGATCGTATATCATTTCGATGAAGTAAGAGGGATCGGTACCTTCCCTCTTAGGGGCGTTTGAACTCAATTTCATCAACCAATATCTCAACATCTACGCATTCAATTGGTGTGAAACTTGGAGGACAAGCTATCTAGAACATGTGGAATAGCCCATAGGGATCGCATAGAATTTGGAACAAGTTGGAGGGATCGATACCTATCCCTCCATTGGGATCGGCTATAATCAGCCTTCACAACATATTGCAATAAAGACTTGTCAAGTATTCTACGAGTTCAATTGGCATGAAACTTGGAGGCTAAGCATAATACAATATGGAGAAGCTCCCCTAAGGATAACAAGGTATTTGGAGCAAGTTGGAGGGATCGGCACCTATCCCTCTAGAGGGATCAACAGAAATCAGAATTCAAGCAATACTATTTCATGGAAAATGCGATATCTCACAAACTGTAAGTCAAAATAGCATGAAATGCGAGGACAAGGAGCTAACATCATAAGGAACCACCTAGAGGGATCTCACCCCATTTGGACAAAAACTTAGGATGGTGCTGATCCTTATTGTGAGCCCCAATGGGCCTGGGAATTTTTGGGTGGACTCGTCTTGGTTTCCAGAACCTTCTGCCAAAATTTTGGCTCAATCCATGCAGACCTTCCCCTATAAATACTTTAGGCATGGTGTCAAAATATGGATCTTCTTTCTGTCTCTCTTTATCTTCAACCTAAGCTACACTCTGCCAATTTTATTCTTGGATTTTGGATTGTAACTGTAAACAAACATCAGTAAAATAATAAGAATTATTTGGGAGTGGACATAGGCTAGAGTTCACCGAACCACTATGAATCTTGTCTCCTTTTACTTGCTTTCTAATTTTTTTTTTAATTTTGTTCTTTATATATTTTTCTTTATATTTCTATGAATGGATTGGATATTGGAGTTTTTGCCTAATTGCGTGTTGGTGGCCAATTTTGACGCCAACAGTCATGATTTTCTATGAAATGATAAGACAAACTTTATAAAATTTATTTAAAAAGTAGAACTAACAGAATTTGGAAAAAATAGCAACTTTCAATAACTACTTTAAAGCTTTTTTGCTTTTTTAAGGCATGTTGTTGTACTTGTCCTTGATGTGTACTTTTCTTTTGATAATGAAACTTTTGAGAGGAAAATTAAAAAGTATGTGAAACCCATCTTTTGGATCTCTTTTATAAATAAGAAATGGTCAATGCTTGAATTTTTTTGTTTAAATTTTTTCTATCACACATTAAAAAAAATAGTAAGGTAAAATATCACATTTTCTTTTAAAATACACTTTTGTGGAAATTTATTATCTTTGAAAGTGAAGTTTAGAAATATATGTTTATATATGACCACTTTTCTAAGTTAAGCATAACTGTTTGGAAAAAAAATTATCAAAGAAAAATGTCATGTTTTTTGTAAAAATGTATCGTCTATTAAAATTAAAGAGAAGATTTTACAGTTTTGGGTACTTACTAGTTTAGTGGAAATGGTGTTAATAGCAAGATTCAAAAAAAGGTAAATAAAGTGAAAGTATTACTATGATTATCACTTTAAACTTAAAAGAAAAGACTTAAGCTGGAGTTAGACAAATAGGATTACATAATCCATAAGGACTGAATTGATTATGGAGTTTAGAAGCATTGAAATGTATGGAGTAGAGATAGGAGGTAACATAGAGATTTAACGACTTTTTCAATCAACATTTGAATAGGAAGGATAGGGTACTAAATCAACCTTCCTGCAATAATGAGGGGTGAACACCACTTTGTATTTTCTACCTAAGTATAGTTTGAGTGTAGAATCTTTGAGCAAGAAAGTTTGGAAAGTTTGAGTAGGGTAAAACATATTTTCAAAGTAAAGAAATGGTAAGAAAAGGTATTTTATTATATCAAAGAATGCTATAGATGCAAGAAGTTTTCTCGATTTGCCTAGCTACTATAAGAAGAATTTAGTATTCCGTGAAACCCTAATTTGAGGATGTTTTTATTTAAAGGAGTTATTGGTTAGTACACGAGAAGGATTATGCAACCCACGATCTTGTGATGACATCTATTGCTTTGCTCTCAAGTCTTGGAGGTGATTTAAGTTGTAGGTCCTTAAAGTGTCAGTTATTTTAACATTGTCAAAATAGGAAGATGATTTGGATTATTTGTCGGTGGGTGGCGTTGATTCGAAATTTTGGGTAACGTTTCACCATACATGTTGCTTTTGGTTTAGGAAGTTATAGGTACCAGGCATATTATTTTGACTTGGTGAATTGCAAGTCGCCAAGTAAGTAGGTTATCATCTTATAGTAAACGTTATATGACGATATATATAAAATATTGTTATTGTAGTTGTCGTCACAACTACAAGTATACTATTTGGGACTGATGTGATGTGAGTTCCATAAGTTGTTTGATAGGCCAGAACATTGCCTATTTTAGATGTTCTTAGGTGATCTTTTAGGTATGACATTATTTAGGTATTGAACATCATTTCTATTGGATTAGAATGTCAAGGCACCATTCTATCTTGGGTTGAATTGACCATAAAACAATTAGAATAAAATGGTGAGAAGTTTCCTTTGGATAAAAGGTCACGTTGATGGGTTGGCATTAAGGAATGGTAAGTTTTGGAAGTTCAAACTACAAAAGATATCCTAGATGAAGTTGGAGTCAAAATTATGCTAGGGATGGTTAGTTCAAGGATTTGGGTTCCTGCTAAGAAGAATATATTACTGTTTGCACAAATTGAAAATGCAAAGGTAGTTCTCATTGAAGGTAAGATTTAAAGGAAATGATAATATAATTCTCTTTAATCATCCCTCAGTTTGGAAGATGGCTATTTATTTATGGAAGTTCACGAAAGATTAACTTAAGACGCATAATTTGTATTGGATTATAATTGCATGTCAACGATGTATCACCCAATCAATTACTATCATTGCTAATATTATTTTTAGGTTACAATTTCATTTAAAGTTTGGACTTTACTTAGACTTAGGATTTTAATTTTTAGGTTTGAGTAGGAAAATAGAACAAGATTACCCTACTAGAATACTTAAATATTTACTTACTTGTATATTAAAGAACTTATGATAAATCCCTACATACTATAAGTGATACCTAGATACCACGTCTGTTGAAGGACCGGAGAAATGGATTAGAAGTTAAATGAGATAGCTTAAGTTGAATCGAATTGGAAAAGAAATTATGTTATTTTCAACAGTTTAAGAAATGACCAGGTTTGGATATCCTTGAGGAAAATGAGGAATAGAATAAGGGCTAAGTTTGTAGATGGCGGGGAACGCCATCCACTTTCGGGTTGTCATACTTTAATATCTTGAAGATAAAGTAATTGATGCGCTACGAATGATTTAAGGCATTGGGTATGTGTAATTAAGGGTTGCAGCGCTACATTTCCGTTGGAGCATACTTAAGCTTTGGTTATCTATTATGAATCATGTCAACATCACTTTATTCGAGTTAGCAGCAAGGATTGCAGAAGGTTGCCTATGCACGTACATTTGACATGAAGTTATATTCCAATAGTAAAGTCAATAAGTTGAGGTTGGAAGAATGATTCCAGTTAGAAGTACTTTAGAAAGTGGAACCGATTCGTACAAGGATAAAGACTGCACAAGATAGGCAGAAAACATACGCTGACAAGAGAGACACTAAGTTAAAGTCTACGGCGGGCGACATGGTCAATGTGAGCGTCTTGCTGCTTAGATGAGTTATTGGGTTGGTAGTTTTAAAATTTAGCACTATGAGTTGTAGGGCCTTTTCCAATTGTAGTTAGAGTAAGGAAGCTAGCGTATAGAGCGAAGCTTATTGAACGGTTGGCGGGAGTTCGCAATGTTTTCCATGTGTCACACTTACGGAAGTGTTTACACAATTAAACTACCTTGTTCAAGCTAAGTCTATTAGAAGAAATTAATATAAGAAGTGAGTCACTTGCTCTCCATGCACCCACCCACATTGTTGGGCAGGGGACAAAGCAACTTCGCAATAAAACAGTAAGACTACTATCAAGTTGGAAGAGGATCAAGTTGAGAGTACATGGAAGCCTGAGAAAAAAAATCTGAGCTAACCATTTAAAGCTATTTTCTGGTAAGTCTCTATTCAGAATAGCTAATTATTTATGCATTTAGTATTTAGCTGAACATACCCCATAGGTAGCAACATTTGGATGCTAGAAGTGTTGCGAACATGTCATCAGGACATGCTTCGGATAATGGTTGCTAATGGTTTAACTTTTACATATTTAGGCAAATATTCTTGAGTTAGCTTGCACATACACCATCACATGGTTTATTTTACCTAGTTATATGCATATGGTTGTTGTCTATGGATTGAATAGTTGCACATACCTATAGGACTACCGGTACATTTACATAAGATGTTGCCTACATTTGAAGACATGACAGAAGTACTTGCATTTCAGAAGGTCGACTAGATCAAGAGGGCGCCTAATGTTTGCATTAGTATAGGTTCATAGGCATTTAATGCTTATGTGCATGCCTTAGAAATTTGAACTAAGGATAATTATTTTCAGTGGTTGATGGACGAATAAATGGTTATAAGTGTTAATTTCCATAAGCATGGGTAGCATTTTTCCATCCTTAGAGATTTTGAGGATGAAACCCTTTTAAGTTGGAAGAACAAACACTCTATAAAATTAGTCGAAACTTTAATAAAAAATTAAATATAACAAGGGGAAAAATAGAATTAATGTCTGAATTCAGCTATGAAACTTGCATGTTCAAGTTCGTAGCAATTCTTTGGACAATTTTCATGTATAAGTTTTTTAATCGAAGCTTGTATGGAAAAGTTATCAAAGTTTTAAAATAAGGAATCAAAAATAATTAAATATATAAACAAGGAAAAAAATAAATTAAAATAGGAAAGCTCCATCAGTCGACACCCCAGCTTGGGCTCGACCCTTAATGGTCGACCGCCCAAGACAAAACGGTTGACTGGTCGATTGTTCCTTTCTAGGGTTCGCTTAGGCCAAGGGACCTAGATTTTATAATTTTCAATCTAATGGATGATGATGATTCTTACCACTATAAATAATACCTTAACCCAATGCCGAGAATCCTAATTTAATACTATTCATGCCAAAACTCAATCTCTCCCAAAAATGAACCCTCTTTCTCTTCAAATCAATTTTCTTCAAAAACAAAATTAAAGCAAAATTCAAAAGATCAAAGAAGGAGGAATCAAATCAAATTAAGGAGAGATTGAAAAAACAAGAAGAGGAAATTCCAAGTGAACTAAAAATGGAATAGCTTTCTAAAGATGAGTGGCTTCATTATTATTATTATGATAATATTACGTAAATAAGTTGTTTATACCCTATTTGATCTAGAACTGTTTTAATTTAATTAGAGGCACAATTCGTCTAATAACTGTAGTAGATTGGGAATTTGATAGTAACTTAACCCGTATGAATAGGATCCTGTCTAATTTAAATTTGGTTAAAGTAAAATTAGTTGGATAAAAGTTGATTTAGGTTGAACATACTCATTTTGTTAATTAGAATATAAATTGACATATCAATATCCTGTTGATTCTAAACTTGATTAATTTGAATTGATGGCAAATGCAATTATGAAATTGTGAAATGAGTAGAAACTTAAATTAAGAACACTAGGAATTGTAGGTTAAGTGATTAGGGTTTACCGTAAAACAAAATCAATAAAAGAAATGAAGAAAAATAAAATTTTACAATAATTAACTACAATCGGTCGACAGTTTACTGAAGTCGATCGAAAGCATGCGGTCGACCGCTCTAATAGCTGGCGGTCGGCTGGTTATTTCTTTAAAGGCCCGGACTAAACTTTGGCCTAAGGCATATGTTATAAGTTTACATATATGTTATGTATGAATGTTAGTACACTAATAGGAAAATTGGTTACCTAAGTTTAAGATTTACATATATGTTATGTGTGAATGTTAGTACACTAATGAGGCTGCCTAAGGATATCCATGGCACAACACTAACGAGACGTGGACAAAGATGCAGTAGAATCTAAGTCATCCTTGACGTGAATAGGCATTGTGGGCTCCCCAAAAGTGGCTTTACTATTGGGAGGTGGACATGAATGCCATGGACCCTATATCGTCTTTGATGCGAGTTAGTATTGCGAGCTCCCCCACAATATGTAAGTATGATATTTTGTAGTCATAATTTGGGTAATGCGATCCCGAAGCTGATATTTTATGCGACCTTATGTTAGAAGCAGTCCTAGAGGGTACTAGTCTGATACATTGATGATTATTTATTTGACTCTTAAGTATAAATCTTCCGTAACGACCCATATTTTACGCATTTAAAGATCATAATATTTCTATTTTACACTTATGAGGTCGTATGACTTTAATTTTTTAGAATTGACTCTTAGTAATTTTCTTTATGACCATTTTGACCATGAAAATCTTATTTAGACTACAACTTCTGATATAAGCCGAATTAGAGTCTCAAACCATTTCCATTACTTAAGGATGATGGTATCCCATTCTGTATAGTGGTTATAATAGAAAAATGCACATATCGTTTTGAAGTTATAGCTCTTTCAAGTTTTAGCTGTTGGTGGCCTATTTTAATGGATAATTAACTAAGCCCATGCACTTGCCCACTAACCCACTTGGGAGGCTGTAGGAACTGATCTAGGTCATTTTCTTCTTCCCCAAAATATTTCTAAACCTCTATTAACCATAATTCATCAAAAATCATATATTTTCTGTACTAATCTTTGTCAAACCGTTTATTTGAGGGTAATTAGCACATAGAAGCTAGAGAGTGTCATTTTGGGTGATTTGAATCCTTCTCCCATGCTATCCACTTTTGATCCAAGGAGAAAGATTAATATTTTAAGTGTTTGGTGAGTGGTCTTGACCTCTCACTCCACTATGCTTGTTTATATAGTTAAAAATGATGTTTTAATATGACTTTGACGTTAAAATATTTTCTAACCTCAATCACACTTAAAGGTCTAAAAAAGAATTTTGAAAGGTTTAGAATGATTTTTAAATGGTTTTGCAGGCCTCGGTAATCGTATGCATATGTTAGTGTAAAATTTTGATTTAGATTAGAATTGGCTTATTTATCGCATTCTTGTGCATTGCTTGTGTCGATGGATGTGTGTGCATGTTATTTTAGGCTTGTATGTTGTGCTTTAACGTTGTTTGCTAGTGCTTTGGATGTCTAGGAAGATATGTTGGAGAATTTGCCAAATCAAAGGAAAATTTGGTCAGAATTGGACGAAACTTGGAGGAGAGGCCCTAGAGCATGGGAGGATCTTACAGTAAATTTCACAACTCAAAATTGGCAAAGTGCTCAATTGGACATCGATTTAAAGGATCGGCACTGAGTTATTTTGGAGGTTCGAATGGATCGTCAACTTGATGTATGGATAGAGCATGGCTAGTAAAGGTTGTCCATAGCAAGATGGAGGAGATGGGTTAAGTATTGAATATTATGCCAAATTGTTTCTAGAACTTGAAGTAGAATGCTTTGGAGTTAGGACTGTGTTGTTTTGATGGATGGATCAGGGTTTAAAGCATCTGGGAATGGAGTACTAGAAGCAAAGAAGGAGACTTAGCAAAAATTGGAAAAGTATATGGGTCGGTGCCGCGTTTATCAATTCAGTACTAAGTGAGAAAACCTTGATTTCCATTAGTTCCTGGTAATAGAAAGGTCATATGAGTTATCATATATCCTAAGAAGAAAGTTCATGCGAGTTATCATATATCTAGAGCACAATGAGTGATGGTGAGGATTATTTGGTGGTTGCTGTAACAACCCCACCGATATAATCCTAATATTAAAGAACATTATAAACAATGTCGTCTGATAATACAGAGGATATGGCTTGTTATGGGCAGCCCAGTGTGAATTTATCCTTAAATTAACGTTGAAACATCATACTTATGGTTTAGCTTAATCTTAAAATACAATTTGATGTATTCAGACTTAGTCCAAAGTAATATCCACAATGGTTTCTCAGAATCAAAACAGTGTCGCGTATAAACAGTAGTCATAAATCATAACGGAATAAAATACAACTTATACAAAAACATGTTACAAGTCTACAAAGAAAATACTAGACTCACATAACATACACCCAATACAAATCACTAACACAAATATACATCTTATATACATATACAAAAATCCTAAATGAGATAAACTAAAAAGTCAAATTTTTTATCTCCCTGCTAGCAATCCATCCAAAATTATATTGCTCCTGTAACCTAAAAAATCTCGACCTGACACGAGAATTAAAAAATAAACGGGTCAGACTATATCTAAATATCAAAAAGGGCAAGAACAAGATATAACACAAGGATATATGACATATAAATAAATAATAAGTTATGGGAATAGTCCAACTCTAATTACATCACAAGATGCGAAATATTAAATCCAAGAATACAAAATAAATAACAATCATCGAAACCAAACCTAAGACACATAAATATTTAAATCATAACATGAAATAAATCAAAAACTAGGACATTCCAAAACAAAGAATAATATCTCAAAATCCAAGAAAACCAAATTCATAATGATATTAATGATCGTACTCATACCATGGGAAAAAAAGGTTGTATCATTCGTACCGATCAGATAGCAGTAATCGTCCATACCATGAAAACAAAATCTCAGTATCTACGAAAACCTGATCGAAGAAGATATAGCTTATTCTGATCAATGAATCATATAAAAATCCAGGAGTATACATCTTCAGGATCTATCGACTCCCAACTAAACACCAAAAGAGAGTAAACTCTTAAGTTCCAGATACAATTACCTTTAGTAGTCTAGAGAGTTTAACCGTAGTGTCCCATACCATCTAATGAAATTCAGTTATTTACTAGAAGCTAGTAAATCTCTTATTACAGATACTACTAGAAAACTTGAACTATGTTCCCTTAAGGATTTATTAGTCCTAGCAAGCACCAAAAGATAATACAACACTAAAGTGTTAAATACTTACCTAAAGCAATCACAAGAACTTAACCAAGGCATCCATATTACCCGATGAAATTCAAGTATTCACTAATAGGCTATTAAGTAGCACTCAAACATTCTATTAATGAGTTGTACAATATTCAACGAAGCGTTACTTGAAAGCATTTAATTCAATAAATATCACTAAATCGATTATTAGTATTCCACAAATTATAGAATTGCGGTCCTCAAATTTTATTTAAAATCTTCTCCAAATCCAAAAGCCACACAAAATTGCCAAAATAGTATATAAATAACAAGTGTTAAATCCATTAAGTATCCGATAAGAATTTATGGTTTTGAAAATAATTATTCTAATTTAACATATAGAAAATGACTTTTAAAACCTTTTGTTTATATAATTACTTTCCAACTATTTATATTTAAAAATTCCATAAATTAGATTATTTCTTTACTATATATATATATATATATCTATTTAATTTATATAAACCAAACATACTTATATTTCCAAACCCATATATGTATTTAACCATTTGATTATAGATAAATAGTAAATATATATACTTTCAAATATTCTGTATAAAAGAAATAAATTTATACTTCAAGATTTGAAGAAAACGGTTCGATTTGAAAATATGCTTGTTGAAAACTCTAGTTGAAATCGTATGACAAAAAATGTATTATGCCATTGACCCATAGAACAACCCTACGGTATAAAACTCCAAAATGAGTTCACAAATTCCTAAATTAAATCCGAAAATTAATTGAAATTTGCATGAAATAAGCATAAAAAACAAGCAAATAGCATCAAGGAAGCAAATGCATGAACGAACAGACACAAACAAGGCTTCACCTGGAGCTAAAATAGTTCAAGGTTTACACACCATTGGTGCACCTGTGTTGTAACGACCCGTAATTTTCGTTAATTAAAATTTTCATTTTAATAAGATTTACGTAAATTTAATTTAGAAGAAATAAAGATTTTATAGTTAATAATGAAGCAAATGCTGAGAATGAAATGAAACTATGGGAATATAAGGCTAAGTATTTACAGTTGAAACAAAATGACGAATAAATTGAAGTGATGTAAATTGTTATACTAGACTAAGAGTTGCATACAAGAGAACAAAGGTAAGTAGTGAATTTAGTTAATGAATTAATAATATTAAATAGTAAATTGAATTAAATCAATGTCCGGTAGAAATTGAAATATTGTTTGGAATGAAAGCTTATAAATTGTAAGCATTTAATTTACAAATGAAATCAGTGAATTGATTTAGTTGTAACTAATGTAAATTAATGAAATTATGTACTAATTGATAAATGATGGCATTCATGAATGAAATAAGATTTTTAAGTAATAAAGGAATAATTGAAATAAACATTTACCAATGAAATAGTATACTGACTTATATAGACTTAATAAAAGAGTTGAATTGAATCAATCTATTTAGTTGAAACTAATTAATTGGTATGCAAATTATAAATGGGTTTATAGTAAGAAATTATACTACCGTGAATTGGAATTAAGATGAAATTGAAAAATTCAAGTATGTGATGCAAGTATATCATATATAGCAGTGGAAGAAAAAAATTAGTGTTATTATAACCTAGTTGGTAAGTAACAAACTTATAACTGAATTTAAAAGAAAATAGGTGACATTGAATATAGATTGTTCATTTATTTGATGTGTTAAATAAATTTGGTATTCAATCGCAATAAATATAAATAATTAATTGAAACTGTTGTAAGGTCAAAATTTATTGCATATAACATATTGGGGGATAGATTTCATTAAAGATAATTTATTTATTATGTTAATGAAAATTAAAATAATTAGAGGCACGTAAACGATGATTAATACCATGTTTGGAAGTTGTAATTCAGAGGATATTAAGAATTAGGAATTGAATTTTGAATTATTTGCAATACAAATAAAGAAAATGTTACGTTATTTCTAACCAAGGGAATCATTAATTAATTGAATAAAAGTTAAATCAATGGAAAAAATTGAGATTAATTTACGTTAGTTATTTAGGGTAGCGACTAAATTTGGTAATCCATTTGCAATTAATGACAATAGTGTTGATATAAGCTGATAAGTTAAATGTCAATGCAATACCAGTTAATGGATTAAATGTGGTTACGAAATTGGAATTAGATAAATGCGGTAACTAATTCAGGGTAAATAAAATTTATGGAACAAATGTTAAGATGTAAACTGATAATAATTAATAATTGAAGGTAATGTAAATTCTATTTTTAATATGACTATTGGTAAATGAAAAGATTGTAAATCAAGATTTGTTTATTTATTTGAATTTTATGAAATTGAAGATTTATATTCATTAATCTTTAATTAATTTACATTTATAAATTGTTAAATCATTGTAAATGTTTGAGAATTATAAAGTGATAAAGATTTCAAATTTTAGAATTTTAACGCGAAATTTGATTTAATTAATTTATTTTAAATTTATGTAATTAATGGAAAAATAGCCATTTTGGCCACTGACTCGGATTTCGACGAAACAAGTTTCATCGGATCCGTAACGGTGAATTATAATAGTGTTTCATGTTTCGTAACGATCGGACTTGTCGTTTGATCGTACGGACTCGAAACGCCTTGAAATTTATGCAATTGAAATCAATTGAAATCAATTTGGAAAATATTGTTTTCAGCATAACTTATGCATACGATGGAATTTGGACATGAAACTAGTTCCATTTCGTTTAAAATATTTTAAAACATCTATTTTGATATATGGATTGACCCAATTTCGTTCCGGAGTAGAAAAGGGCTTTTCGGGCCATTTAGCATTCAGCGCGTATACCAATCTGATCCATCTATTATTTTTCAGCATTGTCTATATATAACCCGTTATAAACCCTAGCCACTCCTTATTTTCATTTGTCTATACGTACATCTCCTTCTCAACTCCTTATCCTAATGGCAGAAAAAAAACCTAATTCCCAAATTCCAAAAATTAATTTCAATAAAAAAAAATTCGGATCTATAGCCACTTCGAGTCACGCTTCGAGTTTCTGAGGCAAAAACGCTGCATCTACTTCGGGTTAGGAAGCAAGTTACTCGGGTCGCTCCGGGTCGTTTTGGCAAAAACTCCAAGCAAGCACCAGGGAATTGAGACGGTGGACCGAAGTTGAACCCGCAGCCGACTCAGGGCCAGAATTTTCCAATCTTCTAATTTTCCTAACTTTCACATACGTTATCCGTTTCACGCGAGATTTTTTTTGTTAGGATCGTATTGAAATTCCGGATCTGTTGACGCTAGTTTGGATGGATTTGGAGACTGTCAAATTTTTGGGTTTAAATCGGATTTAAATTCGATTTAAATCCAAAAGGTGAGTGTTTTAACCCACTCACAACTTCTAAGTTTTCTTATATTTGTTAAATTGATTTAAGATATGATTAGAATTTTATTTATGACTGTTTTGCATAGTTTATTCATCATCCCAGTTAAATGGCATTTATTTAATTTAACCGTTAACTAATTTTATTATTGCACATAAATTGACAGTTAGAATTTATTTATTTGCATATAAACAGCTAGTTAAACAGTTATTAAATTTATTATTGAATATAAACTGTTAGTTAATACCTGTATTTATTACCTGTTTATATTTTATATGCTCTGTATTGATGTTTTTTTAAATTGGATGACGATTTGTAATAAATGGTTGACGATTGATATTTGGGCGGATGAATGTTTACTTATATTAACTGCAAGTAGTTATGCATTTCATTTCATTCGGGATTGCGGTTTGAAATGATATACAACCGCATTTTTATTATTAAATTGCGGATTGAAATGATAAATATCCATATCACTTGACCATAGGGTAGAAAATTATATACAGGCACGCGATATATATATAAAATTATTTTTTTGAAAGGATTTTATGGTTTTGGATAGGATACGGTTTAATAAATATTAATTTTTGACCTTATATAAAATCTTATTTTATGTACATATATGGTTAAATTATTGAATTTAAGCGGTGTATAAATTTGCTAAATAAAATAAATAAGATGAATAATGGAGTTTGATTGTTTATATTATATGGTTAAGTACATGTTAAGATATTGAGAATATATAGAGTTTTTAAGGTTTTAAATCAATTTATATTAGGAGTTAAGTTGAAAATTCATTTGGAATCGAGCTTAATTAAGAATTTAACTTCATAAGTTGATGTAGAATTTATTAAATTGAAATTTTAAAAGGTATGATATTTATAACTGAAATTTTATTCAGGATGGGTTAAATGAATATTTCTAGTATAAATAAATTGAAGGAGATTTTGATAGTTAAAAGTAATTTGAGTTTTATTTAAAATGATTTCGGATTTTTTATGCCAATATTTCAAAATAGATAATAGGACTTTATATTGTTGAATAGAAATTTCCAACCTTAGTTCTAATTGTTTAATATTCAAAGTTTGAAATACATTGAAACTTAAGTGGTTTATTGAAACTGAAGCGATTTTAAATTTATGGATTTTGACTTAATCTTAAATGAAATAAATGGTAATTCGCAGAAATTATTTTATTTTATAAAGTAATATAAAATCAACTATTTTATTCTATATATAGTTGAATATCCAAAACCATTCAAGTTTTAGAAGCTATGGTTTTAAAGCTATGAATTTCGAAGTATTATGTTTTGAAAGTTATAATCCAAATGTTTGGTTTGAGGTATTATAAATTTTAAAAGTGGCATGATTTTGGAAAAGAAATATATATGAAATAAAATGATATCATTTTATTTGGGTTTTAAAAGGAAATGATATCGTATGTATGGGTTTTGAAATGGATAATTATATTCTGGTTTTGAAAGTATAATTAGTTTTAAAATGACCGCGGTGTTATAATAATGTTTGATTGTTGAAGAGACCGGGATCGGAAGTTGTCATACTCTCTGCCAACTCCGAAAACCACTTTAACAACCGTATACGCGGTGGAGAGTCCAGAATGAAGTAGGATGGTTGCGGCGTTTCCTTTGAGGTAAATACGTGGACCCGACACCCGTGAGTTGGCATAAGGTGGTTAAAACAGGAGCGATTCTCGGGCCAATGAGGTCATTCCTCTGATCGAACGCACTCCTTCGATATTATGCTCTGACTTTTGGATTGATTCGGTGGCCACTTTTGATTTTTGATTTGGGGGTGTTGTTCGAGGTGGGAGGAAGCTGCGCGCTGTGCGTTTCCACCAGCCCGAATAGCAATTGGTATATCTACCCTGGCATTGCCTAGTTGTGCCGTGTCACCTACCCTATCGCGCATTCTACGAGTTTGGATTTCTCCCGTAGCCCGTGTGGTATTCTCTGGTGGCTTCCCGATCAGGAGGGACTGTGATATTGGATGGACTACTTGGACTATTACGTGTTAAGGGCTATATGGGTAACCCCTTAATTGTAACAGCCCTCGTTTTTAGCTATTTATTTCTTTTAATTTTTTTTGTTTTTAGAAACATAATTTATATAAATTGTGTTTACCAATATTGTTTAAATATTTAATTTAGAGAATTAAACTCGTTAATTTAATATGATTTTTGTAACTAAATTTAAGAAGAAGAAAAAAAAAAGGAAATTTTTATAATGTATAATGAAGTGAGTGGTAACTAAATGTTTTGGATATTATCATAATATCTGTTGTTATACCCATTCCCTAAAAATAATGAAAAGGAGAAAATTTGTAACATATTAAAGTAGTTAATTAATTATGTTAATTTGGTAGGTTATGACATGCAAATCATGTTGGTGGAATATTCTCAATTTTGACATATTAATTATGTTAGCAGTGAACATTGTTAAGCAATTTAAAACAATGAAACTTACAATCAATTTATTTGATAAATCTACCTTATTCCTAGTTAGCAATTCAAAACTTGAATAAAGGCACATACGGATATTTTAAAATGGAGTTAATGACAATTAATAGATATTTCAAAAAGAAATTTATGACAATTAATAGAGAAATTAATTGTAAAATTTCAGTAGTTGACCAGAATTAATTTATTGAATAATTAATGCAAATTAATAAAATTGATGAAAGATAAATAAGTTAATTCTTTTGGTTAATGGCATGAGGACACGAGGTTAATCCCCATTTTGTAGGAGAAATCTGCCCGTGTAACCAGTCCGGCTACCAGTGCCTACAAAGCGGACGGATTAATGTGAGACGTCGCAGGATTGATAATTAACAAAAAGGGTTAATTAACTAATTAAGTTAGTAACCAAATTTGAGTATGTAATTAAAGGAGGATAATTAATTGGTAATATGGTAATTAATTGAAATCAATTAAGGAGGGTAATTAAAAGGGATAAGGTAATCAATTGAAATCAATTAAAGGCAATTAAAGGGGAATTAATTGATTAGAAGAATATGGAAATCAAATTTGCCCTCCTTTGCGCGTGACACAAAATTTTATTCTTTTAACATTTTAACATTTGCCTCTTACCATTTGTTTCTTGAGCATGTCACTGTATTCATTTATTCACGCAGCCTTATCCACAAAAATATCAACTCTTCCAATTGCCATTTTTCCTCTCACCTAAATTAAATGCATTCAAAATTTAATCTTGCCTATCTTTGCAAATTTTCGCATACCCATTATATCTCTCTGTTTCCACTGCGTTTGTTTTGCAATAAATAAATTTTTCGAACCATTGATCAAGTAAATATTTATGTAAGCATTTATTACTTTTGCCTTTTCAGTTAAAAGCTTTTTCATTGCTTACCATAAATCACGCAAGAGCTCAAGTTTTGCTTCCTCAATCAAATCTGTTCAAATTTGCAGTAACGCATGCTTTAAATTTAGATTATAACTGGTATAAATCACGCAAGCTATCTAAAAAAATAATCCAAAAGAGTGATATCGTTCAAACATAAAACTGGAAAGAGAAATCAACGCATGCATTTATCACAATTTTCGTGTAGCGTTCAAACAAGAAGAACTGGAAATAAATCTCTTGCCTAAACGCATGCACTCAAAAATCAACGCTTGCATTTATTTCTTACGTTTTCAAACCTGCCTATTTATCTCCCCTTTTTATTTCGCAAGTTTATCTATAAATACTTTGCCTCATTCACATAAGTTTTCATATCTCCTTGTTTGTCCCTCTCTGGTACAAGCTTCTATCAGGTAAATAATTTGCATTGTTTATTTCTTTGCTTCTTCCAATTTTCCTTCCTCCTTCTTGTGTTCTCTGATTTCCTTGCTCGGCTACTTCCCCATCATGCCGTGCCATTTATAAATACATATAGAACTTTGTTAGTAGTAGGCTGGAAGAAATGATATAAATTGATTGTAGGAAGCTAGACTATGGAATTAGTGTAGTTATGATGTAGTTAGTGGTATTGTGGATTTGGATAAGTGCAGTTTGAAGAGGAAGGCATAGAAAAAAAAAAAAGAATTACAATTTAATAATGGAGAAGATAAATTGATAAGGAGAAAATGATATGAAATGTTGTTTAATTCAAATAAACAATATTGTATGAATAAATCTTGGGTGAATATAATAAAATGACATTTATTTCAATTTTTAATGGTTGAAATAAATTTAAGATGGTTAAAAATAAATTTAACTACTTATTTGAGAATTTGGGTGGATAAATATCAATGGATTGTATTTATTATGGTTAATAAAAGGATATTGGTGATGTATACCAATAATCACCTTTTAATGTTTAATAATAAAAGTAAAAGAAGAAATAATTTGCCTAAACATGATGAACATGTATGTGAAATAAAGTATTATTTAATGAATTCGAATGTAGTTAGTGGCTACATTTGATTAAATCGAATAATTTGAACAGTATTGTGTTTGTTGCCAATATTGTCATTTTATTTAAATAAATATATATGAGAATGAAAATAATTGATCATGATAAATATGATTAAAAATGTGAGAAATAATTTAATAATGTCTAAACATGTATTTGTTTTGTTTGGGTGCATAACATCTTTTTATTCAATCAATTGTATTAAATTTGCAATTTATTTTGCAATTTATTCAATTTATTTTATGCATGCGTACGGTTGAAGTATGGGCCTAGGATATGTTGAGACGGTTAGCGGGTTGTAGTAGTCGAGCAAGTTGAACTAAATTTCTTTTATTCTATTCGTTCCAGTTGTTCTGAAATTTTGCTTTGACCGTAATTTTTAAATTCGCATACTTGGTATTTGGATCTTATAGATTTAAGTCAAGGCTTTGCATCCGCCGAAGTTTGATCGTGCTTTCCCTTTTTTTTTTCCGAAGTAGATACCGTGTTTGATTTAGATCCACTGCAGCGTTTAAGGTGAGTATTTCTCACCAGACATATGTACATATATTTTGTGAATTATCGCAAGTGTATGTGTAAAAATTTTATTTAAATATTATCTGTCTGTAGTATAACGTAGAATGATGAATCCCATTTAAATTGACACCTCATCAGTTATTATCTGTTGTATTATTTCTGCAGTTATATTATATTATTGTTTATTTACTGCTTAAATCACCACTGCAAGTTCCCTGTTAAATTTAGATTGTTGTGGGCTGAAATGATAGGCCTAAATGATGATTACTGTGCTATTATTATGTTAACTGTTTAACTGTTAACTTGGGATTGCGGGTTTGAAATGATAGAACCCGGGGTTTGTAAATTACGGATTGAAATGATATAAATCCGTATCACTTGACCTAGGCTAGAAAACTATATACATGCCCGTGGTCCTTATAATATTTTCTGAAATATTTAAAATTATTTTGGAAGTTAAATATTTGATTTAATATCTTTAAAGGATTTTATATTGATTTTGAATGAGTTATAAATGTTAATAAATAAATAAATAAATATTTGAATAAAATTTTGGAATATAACTTATTTTGGAAATTCTGGATTTTTGAAAGGATAAGATTTCAGTTAAGAAATATATATATAAGTTATATTTGGAAATATTTATTAAGTTAAACAATCTACTAAAGCATTTAAATGCTGTCTTTTGAAATTGGACTAGTTTTACCCGTAACTTTAGGTAGCATTTCCTAAGTGCTATAGAATCTGGAATTTGATTGTTTTGAAATTTAAGGAATTTGATAAATTATATTTATGTTTAAGTTTTGGAGACCTTTAAGATATGAGATTTATAACTGGATTTTTCTTAATAAATTTAAGATGAACATTCTAGTGTTAAGTAAATTTTGAAATTATTTAATGGCATAATTTTGGAGTTTTATCTATGGAATTTATGGGAATATTCAAGACGAAATAATAAACACTAATTTGTTGAAAGAAAAAATATCCAACCTTAGTTTTGAATATTAATACTCCAATTGGATATATATATAGGAATTGAAATGGTCTTGGGAACATGAAGTGATATTTAAATTATGGTTAAAATAAAGAAATATATTTGTAAAGCTATGTAAATTATCTTCTTTACAAAGTAACCATAAAGTTAAACCATTTATTCTATATACCGTTGAATGTCCAAACCATTGTGTTTGGGAGTTATGGTTTTAAAGTAAAATTTCCAAAATATTATGTTTTGAAGATATAATTTAAATATTTGGTTTCCAGATATTATAAATTTTAAGCAGTATGGTTTTTGGAAAAGAATTATACTTGAATATAACGGTATCATATTGTTTTGGGTTTTGAATGATATCGTGTTTATAGTTTAAAATAGAAATGTTTATTTTGGTTTTAAAGTATAAACTGTTTTAAAAGACCACGGTGTTATAATAACGATGGGTTGGCAAAGAGACCGAGATCGGATATGGACATACTCTCTGTCGATACCGAAAACCACTTTGACTAACCGTGTACGCGGTGGAGATTCCAGAATGAAGTAGGTTGGTGGCGACGTTTCCTGTAAGGTAAACACGTGGACCCGACTCCCGTGAGTTGGCATAAGGTGGCTAAAACAGGAGCGATCGACGGGTTAATGAGGTCATTCCTCTGATCGGACACTCCTCTTCGATATTATACTATGACTTTGGATTGATTCAGTGGCCACTTCTATTTTGATTTGGGGAGTTGTTTCGAGGTGGGCGGTTGCTGCGGCTTCGCGTTACCATCGGCCCGGATGCGTAATTGGTATATCTACCCTGGCATTGCCTAGTTGTGCCGTGTCACCTACCATACCGCGCCTTGTACGAGTTTAGATTTCTCCCGTAGCCCGTGTGGTATCCTCTAGTTGCTTCCCGATCAGGAGGAGCTATGATATTGGATGGACTACTGGGACTATTACGTGTTAAGGTGGAAAATGTAAAGCCTTAACGCTACTTAAAAGTAAGTTTATTTTATAAATAGACACTAGTATAATAGCGCAATATACTACATAGTAAATAGTTTGACGGATCCTTAGAGGATGGGCGGTCCCAAGCATCCTTTAAGTTACTTGCTCTATATTACAGTACACTTGAATTAGCTTACATTATATAAGTATGTATGTCCTGACTCGAGTGTTATGTTTTATTTTTACGCTCGGGTCAGCCTGAGTTGCAGTTTCAGTTTCTCTCTGGAGTTATGTCATCCCGTAGATCATTCATACTGCCGGAAGCCTTTCAGTCTTTATCTTATTTGCAATCAATCAAATTGGAAGACTCTGTTTCTATTTATGTCTACAGCTGTATTGCAGATTCTAAACTATGTAAATTCTGTTTGGTTAAAGTTTTATAGTGGCTTCATGAACCACTGTATATTTTATTTCCGCTGTGAGTTCTGATATATGTATGTGATTCTGTGATTTATTTACTACATATTCTGAGTTTTGCCAAATTTATTTTACAACGCAGTATTTTGAACAATTCAAGTCCGACATGTGCGGATGCGAAGGGTTGAAAATACTGGGTCGTTACATTTGGTATCAGAGCTTTGGTTCTAGGCAAAACTTAGAATGTATGGTAAATTTGATTTACAGAATCACGTTCATTCGAGATTGAACCACTCTCTTTTCGAATTTTGGAACATTCCCTACGGTTCCAAAGCTCATTCGTATCCCTCACTTTTTCATCTGCTTTAGATTCTGGAGTATCTCATAACTCCACTTTGGATGATCTTTATTGTAAATTGGCGGTCTCGCCATTATTCTAATAAAGGGGTGAAACTCCTTTACCATTAGCATTGATTCACCGGAGATTTATATTTATCCTCGGTTTATATGCTAGTATCTTTGGTTATTCCAAATTCTATCTCTTCGGATCAAATGTAGATTTACCCCAACCACATCGATATGGCTCTTTAAGTCACGGATGACTAGGTCAAGGTTGTCCGCGACTTATATAGACTTACCCAGTTTCCTTATTCTGATCTTCTGATTTCAATTTATCTTGAATTCTATTTGATTTGAGTTCATCAAATTTGAGTCTCTATCCTGGTTTGAGAAGTTTATTCCTATATTTGAAATTAAAATCTAATATTATATATATGAGTATAATTTTCAAAATTTTATAATTAATTTAACTAGTTGTCAAGAGATAATAGTTTTGATTTTATTTATGGTGTTGTAAGCCATGTGTTTGTCTAATAAATAAGTGAATATAAAACAATGGTTATAAATTAATTTGGAAACAGAAATGAATTTAAAACTAAAACTTGAGAATTAAATTTCTGATGATTTCAAACCTTGTGTTTAAATTTTAAAAGGATGTAATAAGTATTTTTGTATAGAAATTTGTTTTCCAAAGAAATTTTAAAATTAGTGCTTTTCTCTTTGTCGCTGGAAAATAATTTCGGTGATGACTGCAGCATCATCGACATTCATTTCCGAGTTTCGAAGTGAAAAAACCATTCTGTAGTCTGGCTACAGTGTTTCCTTGAGATTTTAATTGATTTGAATTTCTAAAGTATGACTTAATATATATAGATATATAATTTAAATTTGATTTGACATATTAGGTATATATATTTAGTTATCTCTAAATGGTTTGAAGGGAATCAGGAATTTAATTCTTAAAGTTTATCTTGAGGAAGGAAAATAAATATAATAACAAAAATTTGAATAAAAAGGTTCCAATTGGAGATAATTAAATTGAAAGTTTTATTTGTATAACACCCAATTTCATTTAATATAACTTACCTTGATTTTCAAAAGTTAACATGTAATTGGATAATATACAATATAAAAGGATTTTATGAATAAAATTTGAGTGGTTATAATAAATATTATACACTTAAATTTTAGTTATAAAAGATTAATGGGGATAAATAAGGAAAAGGAATTTAAGGAATTTTATTCAAATGTCTTAATAATCAAATTAATTTAATATGGAGCCGTAAATCTAACCAAGAGATTTTAATAAAAGGTTATTTCCTGAAATGAATATGTTTGTGTAATAAACAAGGTATCTTTGAATAAGGAAAATATATTTGAAAGGGATATTTTTGGAGTAAGGATTATATATCTTCAAATCATAGTTTAATTGATGTCTAAATAAATAGTTAAGACGTATTCTAATATCACTAAATTTTGATAATTGAGAATTGGTTTTCAAATGGAAATTCAAGGGTAACTTATTGAAGGAATATCTTATTTATAAGATAAGTATTTTTAATAAAGTGTTAGGTTATTTGTTAAAATTCAGAGTTAAGTACATAATAAACTGATTAGGAATACTATTATATCTACTATAGCATATTATGAGTGCTGCTGTTTCTAAAAATAAAATGTTTTGGAATTTTTTTTTATAAATGAACTTAGGAATATTTCAACCTTGAAATGAATATTGTTTGGCATTGAATTTAAAAGGTATAAATGAAGATTATTTTAAAGGTATTATGATTTTAGTAGCATGATTTCCAAATTTATAAATTTAATGATTTCAAAGCATTATGATTGCAAATTTATTATCTTATTTGTTTTCAAACTATCTTTAAGTGTCCTTGGTTTCCCTATCTGCTACAGAATGAGGAGGCTATTGCTTATACCAGTCTATTTAGAAATCTTTTCTATAATCTTTAAAAATCTTTGTTACTCATCGGGGCCTGAGCACCGCTTACCACCCATAGACCGACGGTCGAACTGAAAAGAGTAAAACCGATTCTAGAAGATCTTCTTCGTGCTTCAAATCCGGAACTATTCGTTTAAAGTTCTTGTTTATCTAGCTTATCTTCCTTTGTTTCTTTTCTTTTGTTCCTTTTCGAGGACGAAAAGTTCTTAAGTGGGGGAGAGTGTAACAGCCCTCGTTTTTAGCTATTTATTTCTTTTAATTTTTTTTGTTTTTAGAAACATAATTTATATAAATTGTGTTTACCAATATTGTTTAAATATTTAATTTAGAGAATTAAACTCGTTAATTTAATATGATTTTTGTAACTAAATTTAAGAAGAAGAAAAAAAAAAGGAAATTTTTATAATGTATAATGAAGTGAGTGGTAACTAAATGTTTTGGATATTATCATAATATCTGTTGTTATACCCATTCCCTAAAAATAATGAAAAGGAGAAAATTTGTAACATATTAAAGTAGTTAATTAATTATGTTAATTTGGTAGGTTATGACATGCAAATCATGTTGGTGGAATATTCTCAATTTTGACATATTAATTATGTTAGCAGTGAACATTGTTAAGCAATTTAAAACAATGAAACTTACAATCAATTTATTTGATAAATCTACCTTATTCCTAGTTAGCAATTCAAAACTTGAATAAAGGCACATACGGATATTTTAAAATGGAGTTAATGACAATTAATAGATATTTCAAAAAGAAATTTATGACAATTAATAGAGAAATTAATTGTAAAATTTCAGTAGTTGACCAGAATTAATTTATTGAATAATTAATGCAAATTAATAAAATTGATGAAAGATAAATAAGTTAATTCTTTTGGTTAATGGCATGAGGACACGAGGTTAATCCCCATTTTGTAGGAGAAATCTGCCCGTGTAACCAGTCCGGCTACCAGTGCCTACAAAGCGGACGGATTAATGTGAGACGTCGCAGGATTGATAATTAACAAAAAGGGTTAATTAACTAATTAAGTTAGTAACCAAATTTGAGTATGTAATTAAAGGAGGATAATTAATTGGTAATATGGTAATTAATTGAAATCAATTAAGGAGGGTAATTAAAAGGGATAAGGTAATCAATTGAAATCAATTAAAGGCAATTAAAGGGGAATTAATTGATTAGAAGAATATGGAAATCAAATTTGCCTTCCTTTGCGCGTGACACAAAATTTTATTCTTTTAACATTTTGACATTTGCCTCTTACCATTTGTTTCTTGAGCATGTCACTGTATTCATTTATTCACGCAGCCTTATCCACAAAAATATCAACTCTTCCAATTGCCATTTTTCCTCTCACCTAAATTAAATGCATTCAAAATTTAATCTTGCCTATCTTTGCAAATTTTCGCATACCCATTATATCTCTCTGTTTCCACTGCGTTTGTTTTGCAATAAATAAATTTTTCGAACCATTGATCAAGTAAATATTTATGTAAGCATTTATTACTTTTGCCTTTTCAGTTAAAAGCTTTTTCATTGCTTACCATAAATCACGCAAGAGCTCAAGTTTTGCTTCCTCAATCAAATCTGTTCAAATTTGCAGTAACGCATGCTTTAAATTTAGATTATAACTGGTATAAATCACGCAAGCTATCTAAAAAAAAAATCCAAAAGAGTGATATCGTTCAAACATAAAACTGGAAAGAGAAATCAACGCATGCATTTATCACAATTTTCGTGTAGCGTTCAAACAAGAAGAACTGGAAATAAATCTCTTGCCTAAACGCATGCACTCAAAAATCAACGCTTGCATTTATTTCTTACGTTTTCAAACCTGCCTATTTATCTCCCCTTTTTATTTCGCAAGTTTATCTATAAATACTTTGCCTCATTCACATAAGTTTTCATATCTCCTTGTTTGTCCCTCTCTGGTACAAGCTTCTATCAGGTAAATAATTTGCATTGTTTATTTCTTTGCTTCTTCCAATTTTCCTTCCTCCTTCTTGTGTTCTCTGATTTCCTTGCTCGGCTACTTCCCCATCATGCCGTGCCATTTATAAATACATATAGAACTTTGTTAGTAGTAGGCTGGAAGAAATGATATAAATTGATTGTAGGAAGCTAGACTATGGAATTAGTGTAGTTATGATGTAGTTAGTGGTATTGTGGATTTGGATAAGTGCAGTTTGAAGAGGAAGGCATAGAAAAAAAAAAAAAGAATTACAATTTAATAATGGAGAAGATAAATTGATATGGAGAAAATGATATGAAATGTTGTTTAATTCAAATAAACAATATTGTATGAATAAATCTTGGGTGAATATAATAAAATGACATTTATTTCAATTTTTAATGGTTGAAATAAATTTAAGATGGTTAAAAATAAATTTAACTACTTATTTGAGAATTTGGGTGGATAAATATCAATGGATTGTATTTATTATGGTTAATAAAAGGATATTGGTGATGTATACCAATAATCACCTTTTAATGTTTAATAATAAAAGTAAAAGAAGAAATAATTTGCCTAAACATGATGAACATGTATGTGAAATAAAGTATTATTTAATGAATTCGAATGTAGTTAGTGGCTACATTTGATTAAATCGAATAATTTGAACAGTATTGTGTTTGTTGCCAATATTGTCATTTTATTTAAATAAATATATATGAGAATGAAAATAATTGATCATGATAAATATGATTAAAAATGTGAGAAATAATTTAATAATGTCTAAACATGTATTTGTTTTGTTTGGGTGCATAACATCTTTTTATTCAATCAATTGTATTAAATTTGCAATTTATTTTGCAATTTATTCAATTTATTTTATGCATGCGTACGGTTGAAGTATGGGCCTAGGATATGTTGAGACGGTTAGCGGGTTGTAGTAGTCGAGCAAGTTGAACTAAATTTCTTTTATTCTATTCGTTCCAGTTGTTCTGAAATTTTGCTTTGACCGTAATTTTTAAATTCGCATACTTGGTATTTGGATCTTATAGATTTAAGTCAAGGCTTTGCATCCGCCGAAGTTTGATCGTGCTTTCCGTTTTTTTTTTCCGAAGTAGATACCGTGTTTGATTTAGATCCACTGCAGCGTTTAAGGTGAGTATTTCTCACCAGACATATGTACATATATTTTGTGAATTATCGCAAGTGTATGTGTAAAATTTTTATTTAAATATTATCTGTCTGTAGTATAACGTAGAATGATGAATCCCATTTAAATTGACACCTCATCAGTTATTATCTGTTGTATTATTTCTGCAGTTATATTATATTATTGTTTATTTACTGCTTAAATCACCACTGCAAGTTCCCTGTTAAATTTAGATTGTTGTGGGCTGAAATGATAGGCCTAAATGATGATTACTGTGCTATTATTATGTTAACTGTTTAACTGTTAACTTGGGATTGCGGGTTTGAAATGATAGAACCCGGGGTTTGTAAATTACGGATTGAAATGATATAAATCCGTATCACTTGACCTAGGCTAGAAAACTATATACAGGCCCGTGGTCCTTATAATATTTTCTGAAATATTTAAAATTATTTTGGAAGTTAAATATTTGATTTAATATCTTTAAAGGATTTTATATTGATTTTGAATGAGTTATAAATGTTAATAAATAAATAAATAAATATTTGAATAAAATTTTGGAATATAACTTATTCTGGAAATTCTGGATTTTTGAAAGGATAAGATTTCAGTTAAGAAATATATATATAAGTTATATTTGGAAATATTTATTAAGTTAAACAATCTACTAAAGCATTTAAATGCTGTCTTTTGAAATTGGACTAGTTTTACCCGTAACTTTAGGTAGCATTTCCTAAGTGCTATAGAATCTGGAATTTGATTGTTTTGAAATTTAAGGAATTTGATAAATTATATTTATGTTTAAGTTTTGGAGACCTTTAAGATATGAGATTTATAACTGGATTTTTCTTAATAAATTTAAGATGAACATTCTAGTGTTAAGTAAATTTTGAAATTATTTAATGGCATAATTTTGGAGTTTTATCTATGGAATTTATGGGAATATTCAAGACGAAATAATAAACACTAATTTGTTGAAAGAAAAAATATCCAACCTTAGTTTTGAATATTAATACTCCAATTGGATATATATATAGGAATTGAAATGGTCTTGGGAACATGAAGTGATATTTAAATTATGGTTTAAAATAAAGAAATATATTTGTAAAGCTATGTAAATTATCTTCTTTACAAAGTAACCATAAAGTTAAACCATTTATTCTATATACCGTTGAATGTCCAAACCATTGTGTTTGGGAGTTATGGTTTTAAAGTAAAATTTCCAAAATATTATGTTTTGAAGATATAATTTAAATATTTGGTTTCCAGATATTATAAAATTTAAGCAGTATGGTTTTTGGAAAAGAATTATACTTGAATATAACGGTATCATATTGTTTTGGGTTTTGAATGATATCGTGTTTATAGTTTAAAATAGAAATGTTTATTTTGGTTTTAAAGTATAAACTGTTTTAAAAGACCACGGTGTTATAATAACGATGGGTTGGCAAAGAGACCGGGATCGGATATGGACATACTCTCTGTCGATACCGAAAACCACTTTGACTAACCGTGTACGCGGTGGAGATTCCAGAATGAAGTAGGTTGGTGGCGACGTTTCCTGTAAGGTAAATACGTGGACCCGACTCCCGTGAGTTGGCATAAGGTGGCTAAAACAGGAGCGATCGACGGGTTAATGAGGTCATTCCTCTGATCGGACACTCCTCTTCGATATTATACTATGACTTTGGATTGATTCAGTGGCCACTTCTATTTTGATTTGGGGAGTTGTTTCGAGGTGGGCGGTTGCTGCGGCTTCGCGTTACCATCGGCCCGGATGCGTAATTGGTATATCTACCCTGGCATTGCCTAGTTGTGCCGTGTCACCTACCATACCGCGCCTTGTACGAGTTTAGATTTCTCCCGTAGCCCGTGTGGTATCCTCTAGTTGCTTCCCGATCAGGAGGAGCTATGATATTGGATGGACTACTGGGACTATTACGTGTTAAGGTGGAAAATGTAAAGCCTTAACGCTACTTAAAAGTAAGTTTATTTTATAAATAGACACTAGTATAATAGCGCAATATACTACATAGTAAATAGTTTGACGGATCCTTAGAGGATGGGCGGTCCCAAGCATCCTTTAAGTTACTTGCTCTATATTACAGTACACTTGAATTAGCTTACATTATATAAGTATGTATGTCCTGACTCGAGTGTTATGTTTTATTTTTACGCTCGGGTCAGCCTGAGTTGCAGTTTCAGTTTCTCTCCGGAGTTATGTCATCCCGTAGATCATTCATACTGCCGGAAGCCTTTCAGTCTTTATCTTATTTGCAATCAATCAAATTGGAAGACTCTGTTTCTATTTATGTCTACAGCTGTATTGCAGATTCTAAACTATGTAAATTCTGTTTGGTTAAAGTTTTATAGTGGCTTCATGAACCACTGTATATTTTATTTCCGCTGTGAGTTCTGATATATGTATGTGATTCTGTGATTTATTTACTACATATTCTGAGTTTTGCCAAATTTATTTTACAACGCAGTATTTTGAACAATTCAAGTCCGACATGTGCGGATGCGAAGGGTTGAAAATACTGGGTCGTTACATTAATGCTAAGAAAAAAGTAAGTTTATTTTACAATTAGACACTATTATAATAGCGTAATATACTATATAGTAAATAGTTTAACAGATCCTTAGGAGATGTAAATCCCGAGCATCTCTTGAGTTACTGCACTCATATTTATTTTTGTTGATTTAACTTACATAAGATCTTTTAGTTCTGACTCGAGTATTTTGTCTTTTCAATTCGCTCGGGTCAGTCCGAGCGTTTCAGGATTTGAAGTTTTAGCTCTGGAGGACGAAGACGAAGATTTGTATTACTATTATCTACTACTCCACTACACCATTTAATTCCGCTGCATTGATATTTATTGGTATGTGAACTCCGATATTTATTGTATAAAGTAGAAGCAAATGTTTGTAAACAGTTTTATGAACTATATATTGATTATTATATTTTATCCTTCTGGTGTGAGATTCTGTTTTATTTTATTTATTCTCTATTTTTCTTATTTACCCCATAACAATCCGCCCTTCTGTATGGTTTGAATTGACACGTGTGTCGATTTAAACCGTGCGAAAAGGCGGGACGTTACATCGTGGTATCAGTGCTTTGCTTTAGCGATAAACCTTAGCTTTGTGGAGTTTGACTCTTTATTAATACGGTAGTAATACCCTATGGGAGTCGCTGAGTGTATATATATGAGAGAGCGTATTTGTTAGTGTTATAAAAAGATTTTAATATTGTGTTAATCCATTCCGCTTTGTATTTATAAATTCTGGTTGATGCATGGGACGCTGTGACATCAATAGGGATTTCTAAACACTTAATAGGACAGACCGACATAATATTTGTTTTATATAGGTGAATGAAATAAGTTTGCCTATTATATTTTCTATATAAAATAAAAAATTTCAAATAGCATCTATATTTGGCTGCAATAGATTGGTTGTTGGATAATAAAGTGTATAAATAATAATAGAAATAAGATTGAAAATAAAATAAATGAAATTTGGAAATTTAGAACTTAAGAACTGGGGTTTTGAAATTTCTCGAATAAATTTTGGGAATATAATAATATTGTTTATAAGCATTGTCTGATATAAATATTTAATATAATTCGGAAGAATTGTTTTAAAGAAGATTTTGGAAAAAAAATAAGTTTTGTACTTTCCTCTCTGTCGCTGGAAATTAATTTCGGTGATGGTGGCCACATCATCGACTTTCATTTTCGAGTTTCGAAAGGGGAAGGCCACTGTAGTAGTTTTACTGCAGATTCATTTTGAAAAAAATATATAAATTTTGAATTGTTTAAATACAATTAGGGATATATAAGTTGTAAGAATATATTTATCTATTATTTTAAAATAATTTGAAATTTAACCCAGTATTAAATTCTCAAATTTCCGTTAATTGATTGTTTCAATTATTATAGTGAAAATAAAGGTAAGTGATTAATAAACTGAAACCTCTAATTTAGGTAAGAGACTTAATGCCAAGTTATAAAGGAAATAAAAAGGGAAGTTGAAATTGTAACTTAAAAGAAAAAGGAGTAAATTTTTTTTATTGAACAATGAATTAATTAAAAGAAATGAGAAAACTTTTGTAACCTTCAATTACATTCTTTAAAAGCATATATAACTTACCAAATATTAAAAGTTGAAATGTTCAATAAGATATTGCAATAGAATATTATACAAGTAAAAATTTGAAATAATGAAAGTATGTAATGAAAGTGTTCGATAAATTGCTTTTATTTATTAGGATTGGGGGTATAGAGTTATGAACTTAAGTTTAAATTGAAAAGACTACAAATTAAAATAGAAAAGTAAGTATTGCAAATGGAATTTAGTAATAAAAAAAGAAAGAAAAATGATAAATAAATGAAATGAAGTAGTATAAATGAATGATAACGAACTTAAGTAAACAGTTAAAAATATTTATAAATAAAATTAGTAGGAAAATGAACACTGTAATAAATGAAATTAAGTAATAAATAAACGAGGACATGCAATAATAAATGAATGAATAATTATAACAAAAAAAAGGAACTGGCATGACCTGAGTTAATGGAAATGAAAAATAGTAAGTAGTAAGTGAAAATAAATGAATGTAATATAATAAAGAGAAATTGTAAACTTAAGAAAAAGGGATGAAGTTATTTCTAAATAAAATTGAAAGAAATAAATGAAAATAAAAAGATAAACTGTTATATGAATGAAAAGAATCAAACAACAAATGTATGAATGGAATGAATAAGAATAGACAAAATCTATTGCTGAAATTGTTGTTTGTCGTGGTTTGTTGTGGTTGGGTAAGGAAACTTTAATTTTGTTGGGATGGATGAATAATCCATTGTGTTTAATCCAAGACTATTGAGTAAATGATGCACTTGATGGTTTATTCTTCATTCCGTACAATTTAAAGGTTTTGAACCCGAACAACTAGTTGTTTGTTTGATTGAATGGTTGTTTTGTATTTGTTGTGTATGCCGTTTGTTGAAATTGATGGTTGTTGTATTGATTTGTTGTTAGTGATTGAAACCACTTAAATATTTCACTTTATATAAATTGTTAACCATTTGGATTTTATAAGTGAAATGCAGGTTATGGAAGCAATTGCTACTGCTTTTGGTTCCATAAATTAAGCATATATTGCCCGACAAATATGTACGTTTCGGATTACAGTTTATAGCGCTATTTTATATATTTTCCCTTGTTGGGATATTATATTTTGGATATTATATGTGATATTTTGATATATTTGATATTATATTTTCTCCCGAGCCTTCCCGTACAAAGGAGACTCTGCCAAAAAATTTCCGTAAATTTTGGACTTGGAAAATATTTTGAAAATGTTTTCCAAACTTTATTAGTTTGAGTATAAAAAAACAGATTTTTTTTAATGATTATAAATTAGTATATTTTATCTAAATTAATTTTGTAAATTTATTTGTTTATAAATTTAATATTTAATATGATATTGATTTCTTAATCTTGTTTTCCCTTCTTTTTCCTTTTCGGGGACGAAAAGTTTTGAGTGAGGGAGAGTGTAACGACCCGTAGTTTTCGTTAATTAAATTTGTCATTTTAATAAGATTTACGTAAATTTAGTTTAGAAGAAATAAAGATTTTATAATTAATAATGAAGCAAATGCTGAGAATGAAATGAAACAATGGGAATATAAGGCTAAGTATTTACAGTTGAAACAAAATGACGAATAAATTGAAGTGATGTAAATTGTTGTACTAGGCTAAGAGTTGCATATAAGAGAACAAAGGTAAATAGTGAATTTAGTTAATGAATAATAATATTAAATAGTAAATAGAATTAAATCAATATCCGGTAGAAATTGAAATATTGTTTGGAATGAAAGCTTATAAATTGTAAGCATTTAATTTACAAATGAAATCAGTGTATTGATTTAGTTGTAACTGAATGTAAATTAATGAAATTATGTAATAATTGATAAATGATGGCATTCATGAATGAAATAAGATTTTTAAGTAATAAAGGAATAATTGAAATAAACATTTACCAATGAAATAGTATATTGATTTATACAGACTTAATAAAAGAGTTGAATTGAATCAATCTATTTAGTTGAAACTAATTAATTGGTATGCAAATTATAAATGGGTTTATAGTAAGAAATTATACTACCGTTGGAATAAAAAAATTAGTGTTATTATAGCAGTGGAATAAAAAAATTAGTGTTATTATAACCTAGTTGGTAAGTAACAAACTTATAACTGAATTTAAAAGAAAATAGGTGACAACAAATATTGATTGTTCATTCATTTGATGTGTTAAATAAATTTTGGTATTCAATCGCAATAAATATAAATAATTAATTGAAACTGCTGAAAGGTCAAAATTTATTGCATATAATAAATTGGGGGATAGATTTCATTAAAGGTAATATATTTATTATGTTAATGTAAATTAAAATAATTAGAGGTACGTAAATGATGATTAATACCATGTTTGGAAGTTGTAATTCAGAGGATATTAAGAAGGGTTTTTTAGGCTCAAGAAAAAAGTTAGAGAAAAATTTAGTTTCAGGGACAAGAAGTTTGTTTTTTAGGCTGAAGGACACTTTTTAGTGTAAATCATAGAATGATAGTTGTAGCTATCATTCTCAGTTTACACTAAAAAGTGTCCTTCAGACTAAAAAGTAAACTTGTTGTCTTTGAGACTAATTTTTTTGGTAACTTCTTCTTTGTGCCTATTTACCTGTGTTAAGAATTAGGAATTGAATTTTGAATTATTTGCAATACAAATAAAGAAAATGTTACGTTATTTCTAACCGAGGGAATCATTAATTAATTGAATAAAAGTTAAATCAGTGGAATAAATTGAGATTAATTTACGTTAGTTATTTAGGGTAGCGACTAAATTTGGTAACCCATTTGCAATTAATGACAATAGTGTTGATATAAGCTGATAAGTTAAATGTCAACGCAATACCAGTTAATGGATTGAATGTGGTTACGAAATTGGAATTAGATAAATGCGGTAACTAATTCAGGGCAAATAAAATTTATGGAACAAATGTTAAGATCTAAACTGATAATAATTAATAATTGAAGGTAATGTAAATTCCATTTTTAATATGACTATTGGTAAATGAAAAGATTGTAAATCAAGATTTGTTTATTTATTTGAATTTTATGTAATTGAAGATTTATACTGATCAATCTTTAATAAATTTACATTTATAAATTGTTAAATCATTGTAAATGTCTGAGAATTATAAAGTGATAAAGATTTCAAATTTCAGAATTTTAACGCGAAATATGATTTAATTAATTTATTTTAAATTTATGTAATTAATGGAAATATAGCCATTTTGGCCACTGACTCGGATTTCGACGAAACAAGTTTCATCGGATCCGTAACGGTGAATTATAATAGTGTTTCAAGTTTCGTAGCGATCGGACTTGTCGTTTGATCGTACGGACTCGAAGCGCCTTGAAATTTATGCAATTGAAATCAATTGAAATCAATTTGAAAAATATTGTTTTCAGCATAACTTATGCATACGATGGAATTTGGACATGAAACCTGTTCCATTGCGTTTAAAATATTTTAAAACATCTATTTTGATATATGGATTGACCCAATTTCGTTCCGGAGTAGAAATAGGCTTTTCGGGCCATTCAGCGTTCAACGCGTATACCAATCTGAACCATCTATTATTTTTCAGCATTGTCTATGTATAACCCGTTATAAACCCTAGCCACTCCTTATTTTCATTTTTATATACGTACATCTCCTTCTCAACTCCTCATTCCAATTGTAGAAAAAAAACCTAATTCCCAAATTCCAAAAATTAATTTCAATAAAAAAAATTCGGATTTGCAGCCACTTCGAGTCACGCTTCGAGTTTCTGAGGCAAAAACGCTGCATCTACTTCGGGTTAGGAAGAAAGTTACTCGGGTCACTCTGGGTCGTTTTGGCAAAAACTCCAAGCAAGCACCAGAGAATTGAGGCGGTGGACCGAAGTTGAACCCGAAGCCGACTCAGGGTCAGAATTTTCCAATCTTCTAATTTTTCTAACTTTCACATACGTTATCCGTTTCACGCGAGATTTTTTTTGTTAGGATCGTAGTGAAATTCCGGATCTATTGACGCTAGTTTGGATGGATTTGGAGAATGTTAAATTTTTGGGTTTAAATTGGATTTAAATTCGATTTAAATCCAAAAGGTGAGTGTTTTAACCCACTCACAACTTTTAAGTTTTCTTATGTTTGTTAAATTGATTTAAGATATGAGTAGAATTTTATTTATGACTTTTTGCATAGTTTATTCAACATCCCAGTTAAATCGCATTTATTTAATTTAACTGTTAATTAATTTTATTATTGCACATAAATTGACAGTTAGAATTTATTTATTTGCATATAAACCGCTAGTTAAATAGTTATTAAATTTATTATTGAATATAAACTGTTAGTTAATACCTGTATTTATTACCTGTTTGTATTTTATATGCTCTGTATTGATGTTTGTATAAATTGGATGATGATTTGTAATAAATGGTTGACGATTGATATTTGGATGGATGAATGTTTATTTATATTAACTGCAAGTTGTTATGCATTTCATTTCATTCGGGATTGCGGTTTGAAATGATATACAACCGCATTTTTATTATTAAATTGCGGATTGAAATGATAAATATCTGTATCACTTGACCATAGGGTAGAAAATTATATACAGGCACCGCGGTATATATATAAAATTATTTTTTTGAAAGGATTTTATGGTTTTGGATAGGATACGGTTTAATAAATATTAATTTTTGACCTTATATAAAATCTTATTTTATGTACATATATGGTTAAATTATTGAATTTAAGCGGTGTATAAATTTGTTAAATAAAATAAATAAGATGAATAATGGAGTTTGATTATTTATATTATATGGTTAAGTACATGTTAAGATATTGAGAATATATAGAGTTTTTAAGGTTTTAAATCAATTTATATTGGAAGTTAAGTTGAAAATTCATTTGGAATCGAGCTTAATTAAGAATTTAACTTCATAAGTTGATGTAGAATTTATTAACTTGAAATTTTAAAAGGTATGATATTTATAACTGAAATTTTATTCAAGATGGGTTAAATGAATATTTCTAGTATAAATAAATTGAAGGAAATTTTGATAGTTAAAAGTAATTTGAGTTTTATTTAAAATGATTTCGGATTTATTATGCCAATATTTCAAAATAAATAATTGGACTTTAAATTGTTGAATAGAAATTTCCAACCTTAGTTCTAATTGTTTAATATTCAAAGTTTGAAATATATTGAAACTGAAGTGGTTTATTGAAACTGAAGCGATTTTAAATTTGTGGATTTTGACTTAATCTTAAACGAAATAAATGGTAAGTCGCGGAAATTATTTTATTTTACAAAGTAATATAGAATCAACTATTTTATTCTATATACGGTTGAATATCCAAAACCATTCAAGTTTGAGAAGTTATGGTTTTAAAGCTATGAATTTCGAAGTATTATGTTTTGAAAGTTATAATCCAAATGCTTGGTTTGAGGTATTATAAATTTTAAAAGTGGCATGATTTCGGAAAAGAAATGTATATGAAATAAAATGATATCATTTTATTTGGGTTTTAAAAGGAAATGATATCGTATTTATGGGTTTTGAAATGGATAATTATATTATGGTTTTGAAAGTATAATTATTTTTAAAATGACCGCGGTGTTATAATAATGTTTGGTTGTTGAAGAGACCGGGATCGGAAGTTGTCATACTCTCTGCCAACTCCGAAAACCACTTTAACAACCGTGTACACGGTGGAGAGTCCAGAATGAAGTAGGATGGTGGCGGCGTTTCCTTTGAGGTAAATACGCGGACCCGACTCCCGTGAGTTGGCATAAGGTGGCTAAAACAGGAGCGATTCTCGGGCCAATGAGGTCATTCCTCTGATCGAACGCACTCCTTCGATATTATACTCTGACTTTTGGATTGATTCGGTGGCCACTTTTGATTTTTGACTTGGGGGTGTTGTTCGAGGTGGGCGGTAGCTGCACGCTGTGCATTTCCGCCAGTCCGGATAGCAATTGGTATATCTACCCTGGCATTGCCTAGTTGTCCCGTGTCACCTACCCTATCGCGCCTTGTACGAGTTTGGATTTCTCCCGTAGCCCGTGTAGTATCCTCTGGTGGCTTCCCGATCAGGAGGGACTATGATATTGGATGGACTACTGGGACTATTACGTGTTAAGGGCTATATGGGTAACCCCTTAATGCTAAGAAAAAAGTAAGTTTATTTTACAATTAAACACTATTATAATAGCGTAATATACTACATAGTAAATAGTTTAACGGATCCTTAGGAGATGTTAATCCGGAGTATCTCTTGAGTTACTGCACTCATATTTATTTTTGTTGATTTAACTTACATAAGATCTTTTAGTTCTGACTCGAGTGTTTTGTCTTTTCAATTTGCTCTGATCAGTCCGAGCGTTTCAGGATTTGAAGTTTTAGCTCTAGAGGACGATGACGAAGATTTGTATTACTATTATCTACTATTATTCCACTACACCATTTAATTCCACTGCATTGATATTTATTGGTATGTGAACTCTGATATTTACTGTATAAAGTAGAAGCAAATGTTTGTAAACAGTTTTATGAACTATATATTGATTATTATATTTTATCCTTCCGCTGTGAGATTCTGTTTTATTTTATTTCTTCTCTGTTTTTGTTATTTACCCCATAACAATCCGCCCTTCCGTATGGTTTGAATTGGCACGTGTGTCGATTTAAACCGTGCGAAAAGGCGGGACGTTACATGTGTTGGCAAAATCTAGAGCTAACTTAAGCTCCAAATTGCTCTCTAGCGGTCCAATTCCCCTCATTTTTCATTCGCTAGACATCTTAAGGTTTAGGGTACTGAATTAGCACTCATGCAAGCATACAAACATGTATAATTGAACGCTAATTGAGATCATAAAGTAAGGGTTTTAGCAAACATGGAGTAAAATAGCAAGAGATGTAAAAAATAAAAAAAATTAAGATCAATTCAATTCTAAATTCATATAAATACAGATATGCATCATAGATTGTGTGAGTGTTCATCTACTTTTATGGACTTGAATTGATGCGAAAAAACCAAACTCTTCCAGGCTAGCTTTTCTCATCAATTAGTCCGAAGTTTATTTCAGAAATTTGAAAACTAAAGATTACAAACCAAAATTAAAACTGAGACTAAAACTCTAATTGATTCATTAGGGTGTAGGAAATTACCTTCTTTTGATTCCTACAAGAATTTGCTAAAAGCACTTTGATTTCATTTAAATTTGGAGATAACTTATGTTCCAAGGTTAAAAAAATAAGAGGTGATATTTTTTTGATATTTTATGTTGCTTGAAATGAAAAAAAGATGAAACTAAAAATGAACATATATGTTTCTCTCTCACAATAACATTACTACTTTGGCCATATAGATGTTATGGACCTAATTAGGATTTTTTTTATTATTTTCATCTTAATTCTCTCCATTTTTATGCATATTAAACACCAGTTTATACTTAAATAATGATTTACAAAATTAGAACTTGATTTTCCAAATTAAACAAAACATTTCTTATGCAATACCCTATTTCCATTGAATTTAGAATATTTTATAAAATCCAATATAACCCTTATGAAAGTTATCCTTATTATTTTGATAAAATGAATTATTAATCATAAAATCTCATTTTTTAAAAATATATCTTAATACTGACATTTTACCAAATTTACAACATTGGTTGAAATAATTTGAGATGAAAAATAGTATTATCACAAATCTCCACTATAATAAATAAGTGAATAAAACTTTATATTTCACAATTTAAATTACAAATTATTTTCATATATTTAATTACCTCATTTTCCTAAAATTATTCTTATATTTTCAAATATAAGAATCAAGTTTCATAAAAAGATAATTATATAATTTCCAATTTATTTAATTCCAAATCCATTTTAAATTTGGAAATTATAACTAATAAAATTGCCAATTTTATCTTAAGATTAATTAAAATAACCCAAATCATATTTTTATGTTTAATTCTAGGTAAAACATTGTTTTAATTTATACTTTAATTTATTAAAATAGTCTCTCCTTTCCTATTTTCTAGTTGGAAAATAAGCTCACACAAATAATTTACTTAAATCCTAAAAATTTAATTATTACTCCAGACATCTGTTTCCAAAACATTTCATTTTTAATTACAAAACCTAAATCATCAAATTATGAAATTCCATTTCTAGTTAAATTACAAAACTTAACAGTCGTCTAAATCATTAAATGATGCACACAACAAATCAAAATTATCACACACTATTCGCCATAGTGTGTGTGTATATATACATAGACATATATACATATCATAAATGAATAGTCATAATTAAATATATCAAATTATACGATAAAATTTCCTTGCCATCTATTTATAGAAAATCACTTTGTTAAATGGCTACGATGTTGACCGTGAATTCCACATTACTTCGCCACTAATCTCTACTATTGTTAATGCTCGATGGCTACATATGTTATTCAAAACAATATGTAGAATGCATTTTATAGCCTTATTATAATTTTCTAGATCACCAATTTTAAAATACAAGCATACATACATACATATATTTTACTTAATTTATTTTCCGAAATATTTTTCCCAGCTATTCTAATTTTACAAATAATAATAATCGGCTTCAAATCATTTACTAATATTGTTAACTTCAATAGATTTTTCCTTTCCAAATAACCATATAGCTTAAAATAATTCTTTTCAAAATATTATTTATATCTAATATGCATACTTCTGAAATTTGTCACATTTGTGTATAGATGTATACATATTTTCCACAAAATATCATTTTACTTCCAATATTTATTACATATACATGTGAATATAGTTTCCAAAACTTTTTTCCCTTGTAAAATAACATTTAATTTATTTAGTACTTTATTAACCACTTAAATATTATCTATAACCCATTAAAAATTATTAATAATATTTAATATATCATAGCTCAAAATTACTGTGTTTGACAGTCTCGTCAATGCGTTTAGGAATCTCTATCGACACCGTGGCATCTCACCTCTCGATCATAATTTATAAAACACTCAACAGGAAATTTAACATAATTAAATTCCAAAATTTATAACTCTCAATATTCTCATTACAAAAGAAATCCCTAAATGAAATCCAATAATGCGTCCATCCATCCATGCATACATCATCCAATCAAACATATACAAACATCTAATTATTATGCTCAGCTAAAACAGTATATCGGCTTCTGCTACGCAACTCTGATCACTAAAGGGTCGAAACACAACTACTTAACACTAACTTTAAAAATCACATTAGAAAATTAATTTGTAAAGTAATCCATTTTTTTTTACAAATACATCCCAATGATTATTCCCATATCATTTTATATTTCTATTCCTATGTAGATAATTGATATAACTACCTACCACACATCCTAGGGCACAAGACTCTAAGTCGTTTATGCCTTAGATATGTGATATTATATTCTATAATGTTCTGACACAGCTCTGATACCAAATGTAATGCCTCACCGCTATACCTATATTATTGAAAAACATTACAAACGATGTCGTCTAATAATGTGGAGAATACGAGTTGTTAATTAAGGGTGACCGAGCATTAATATATCCTTAAACTAACAGGGACACTTCATACTTAAGGTTTTGCTTAATCTCTGGAATAAAATTTGACGTATTTTGTCTCAGTCCAAAATAATATCTAAAATGGTTTCTCGGGATTAGAATAGCATAGCATAAACAACAGCCACATATCACAGCAGAATAAAATACAACATTTACAAATACATGTTGTAAGTCTACAAAGAATATACTAGACTCGCATAATATACACCTAATAAAAATCACTATCATAAATATGCATCTCATATACATACAAAAAACCCTAAATAAGATAAACTAAAAAGTAAAATTGTTTATCTCCTTACTAGCACATCTATCCAAAAGTCTACTTGTCCTAACCAGAAAAGTCTCGGTCTGACTCAATTATTATAAACTAAACAGGTCAGACCATCTCTAAATAACCAAGAGAGTGTGAACAAAATATAACACAAGGATATATGACATATAAATATATAAAAAGTTATAGGAATAGTCCAACTCTAATTATAGCATAAGACACGAGAGTATTAAATCCAAGAACAAAAATAAATCACAATCATCGAAACCCATCCTATGACACGGAAATATTTCAATCATAACATGGAATAAATAAAAAAGTAGGAATTTCCAAAGCAAAGAATAATATCTCAAAATACACAAAAACCAAATTCATAATGATCTCAATAATCGTATTCATACAGTGGGAAAACAAAAGGTGGTATCACTCGTACCAACCAGATACCAATGGTCGTCCATACCATGAAAATAGAATCTCAAAATCCTTCAAAACCAGATTTGAGAAGATATAAGATCATATAAAAATCTAGGAGTATACTTCTTGAAGATCGATCGACTCCCAACCAAACACCAAAAGTGTGTAAACTCTAAAATGCCAAATACTATCACCTTTAGTAATCATAAGAACTTAACTAAAAAATCTCATACCGCCCGGTGAAATTCGGGTATTTACTAGAAGCTAGTAAATCTCACTCATTACAAATACTATTGGAAAACCTGAACTATATTCCTTTAAGGATCTATCAGTCCCACCGAACGCCAAAAGTGGATAAAACTCTAAAGTGCTAAATACTTCCAAAAAACAATCACAAGGACTAAAAAAAGCATCCCATACTAACTGTGAAATTCTAGTATTTGCGAATAGGCTAGTAAGTACCACAAACATTCTATTTAACGAGTTGTACAATATTTGACATAAAGTTATTTGAAAACATTTAAACTAATCAATAACACTATGTCGATTATTTATATTCCTAAAATTATAGAATTATGGTTTTCAAAACATTTTTTATAAATCTTCTCCAAATCCAAAAGCCATACAAATTGCCAAAATAGTATATAGATAACCAAGTGTTAAATCCAATAAAAATCCAATAAGATTTTATGGTTTTGAAAATAACTCATGTAGTTTAACATATAGAAAATAATTTCTGAAACCCTCTCTTTATATAATTACTTCCAAACTATCCATGTTTAAAAATTCCATAAACTAAATTATTTCTCAACTATGTATGTATGTATATATATACATATATATATTTCCTTAAATAAAATAATCCATAATTCCAATTTTTGTTTCAAAATTATATATATATATATATATATATATATAGTTATTTCAAATCTCGATTTAAAAATCTATAGTTCACAAATCTTATTCCAAAATCCATATATATAAGTGTATTTACTTTATATAAACCATAAATACTTATATTTACAAACCCATATAAGCATTTAACCATTTGATTATATATAAATAGTAAATAAATATTTATAATTCCAAATATTCTTTATAAAAGAAATAATTTTACGCTTAAAGATTTAGAGAAAATAGTTCGATCTGAAAATCAGCCTTTTGAAAACTCCAATTGAAAGTGTATTATAACATGGTCCTATAAAACAAATTTATAGTATAAAAACTCCAAAATGAATTTAAAAAGTCCAAAATCAAAACCCGAAAATAGCATTGAAAGTAGCAGGAGATAGGCATAAAAAACAAGCAAATAGCATCAGGGAAGCTGACAAACAAACATGCACGAATGAGGCTTTACCTAGAGCTGAAATAGCTTCAAGTTTACACGCTACTGATGCACCTATGGTGAACACTAGTGCACCTATTCTGGCGAAATCCAGAGCAAATTTCAGCTAGAGGTTGCCCTCCGGTAGTACAATTTCGCTCAATTTTCCTTCATTGAATGTCTTAAGGTTTGGAGCACTGAATTGCCACTTAGGAAAGCGTGTAAACATGTACAATTGATTGCGAATTGATATCACAAAGGGTTTCAACAAACATAGAGTAATATAGCAAGAGATGTAAGCAATATAAGAAATTGAGATTAATTCAACATTAAATTCATCCAAAAAAATATATGCATCCAATGTGATTTCAGAGATTGATTATGCGAGTTTAACTCATCTTTATGGACTTGAATTAATGCTAGAAACCTAAATTCTCCTAGGCTAGCTTCTTCTATCAATTAGTCCTAAGTTTATTTTAGAAATTTGAAAAGAAAATATTACAAACCAAAATGAAAAAGGAGATTAAAACTCTAATTGATTCATTAGGGGTATATGAGTTTACCTTCTTTTAATTCCTATATGAATCAACTAAAAGCCCTTTGATTCCATTTAAGTTTGGGGATAACTTATGCTCTAGGGTTTAGAAAATAAGAGGAGATAGTTTTTTGATTTTTAGTGTTGGCTGAAATGGAAAAGAGATGGAACTCAAAATGAACGTATATGTTTCTTCATCTCACAATAACATTACTACTTGTGCCGTATGAGCATTATGAACCCAATAAGGAAATGTGTTATTATTTTTCTCTTATGCTCTTCATTTTTATACACATTAAACACCAATCTTACTTAAATAATGATTTACAAAATTAGAACTTGATTCTCTAAATTTAACAAAATAATTCCCATGCAATAACTCCATTTCCATTGAATTTAGAATATTTTATAAAAATCCAATCCAACTCGTAAAATTGAAACTTATTCTTACTATTTTAATAAAAAATGAATTGTTACTTATAAAATCTCATTTTTATACAACAAATCTCAATATTGACATTTTACTAAATTTTACAATATTGGTTGAAATAATTTGAGATGAAAATTAATTTTATCACAAATTTCCACTTATAATAAATAAGTGAATAAGCAATATAATTCACATTTTTACATTACCAATTATTTTCATATGTTTAATTGCCATAGTTTTCCAAAGTTATTCTTATATTATCAAATATAACAATCAAGTTTCAGAAAAAGATAATAATATAATTTCCAATTTATTTAATCCCCAATCCACTTTAAATTTGGAAATTATAACTAATAAATTTCTTAATTTTATCTTAAGATTAATTAAAATAACCCAATTCATATTTTTCCACTTAATTCTAGGTAATCTCGACCAGGGTTGTTGCTGATGCTATGTTGTTTTGATTGTTATTTCATTGTATATCACTCCAGGGATGTCAATATAGACAGGTATTGGAGATAGGGATACTTGAACACCCGTCATCACACGTGGTTTGAAGTGTTCCTTTACTATATTTTTTGAATGACATGTTATGTTCATTATGTGTTAACACTTTAGTTGAAGGGAAAATTCAAATATGGTTCATATACCCTTATCCCTTACTATATCGACTTGTATTATAATTTGTGATTTATTTATCACTCACGTCAGACTGTTGTCTGACCTGAGGTTTTATGCTTTGCTACTTATTATTTCGAGTACTCTTAAATGAGGAAACTAGAGAGCAGGTCTTGGTGCGACGTAGTAACTATGTAGAGAACGAGCTGGATGGAGCTATCTCGTATTATATATGAATTTCTTTTCTTATTCCGCTGTGCAACACTATAGGGCCTTGGAAATGCTTTTTTATTATTATAAGATAGTAATTTAGTTTACTTCTATTATATAAACTCTATTACCAGTTGTATAACTCTATGAATCTATATTATGATATTTGGATCACTTAGTTATTACGGTCTCTCATGTCTTATACCTATGGTGCATATTAAATTTTGTTCCTTGCATTATGAGATGTATGATAGGTTTTGTGATATTTATTTCATTTTCAAACCTCGATGATCGTTTTACGTCGATCGGGCATGTCAACAACGTGCTATCTTACGTATATTTGGTGCCGATAGTGTTGGGCGGCTGTCATACCTTTATAAGATGTTTGGGTGAAGTTGTATTTGGATTTATATTCCTTAGGTTAATGTGACTAACCCTAGATGAGGATGTTCAGGTTTACCCATTTTTGAATAACCAACATTAGTACCTGCGCAACGACGTCCCACGTCTCACTTGGGATGGATAAAGAAATTTCTCATCAAGTTACACACCTACTTTTTCTTTATGAGTATCGTGAAGACCCCCATTCATAGGTCCAAGATCCATATTTATGAATTGAAAAGTCTGAAAGATCAACCTTACAATCAGTTGTAAGAATCAATAGGAGGTGTCTCTACAACTACTGCAATCAAAAATCACATTCTCAACGATTGGGTGAATAAGCTGGTTTAGCATCAACACAAGGAGTTCACAAAAAAAGGTTGGACACCCTAGGTGACATAGATTATAAATGAATTCGATCGCATGTGATCACTATGTATTAATAACACAACTCATTAACTATACATTTGTTTGACCTACTCCTTTCATTTCCCCTCAATAGACGAAGATAGTGCAACAATTGACTATAAGAGGGTGTTGGTGACAATAGGGACAAGTGATAACATAAGTTAGAGTTGAGCTGCATGCTCGGGGGATGGAGTTATGGTTAGCTTTGAGTATTCAGTTGAGATTGTGCATGATGAGTTAACATTGACACCCATCGCTAGGGAATATATGGACATAAGGATGTAATCGAACTAGCACTATATAGAGAGATTGAGTTCCATATTTATTTGGTTGATGGAGTCTAGGCCAGCAGTTTTCCCACTAAGGCATATGACACCCAAAGAGAAACATAAATTAGATATGCAAGTGAATGACTATTGAGTAAGTGGTTCATTCATAAGAGTATTTCTAAGTGTGGTGTAACTATAGCATTTGCTACAAAGGCGAACGAATCCTTAAGAATTTGTATGGATTACAATGAGTTGAATATGGTTGCGAGGAAGAACAAGTATCCATTCCCATGTAGTGATGGCTTATTCGTTCAACTCCATAATGCGAAAACTGAGAGGGACAAGAGATAGTGTACCGATTATGGAGTTCCATATGCCATTGGGATTTTATGAGTGGTTGGTTATGTCATTCCAGCTAACCAATGCGCCACCATACTTTGTTGATTTTAAGAATCATGTTTCCAGGGATCAACTAAATAAGTTTATACATGTATTCGTTTGTGATATTCTTCTCTATTCATGGATGGATGAAAAACCCAAGATGTGATTTAGAATTGTGCTTGAGGAGTTGATAAAGCATGAGTGGAAGGCGAAGTTTTTAAAGTGTGACATCTAGGTTAAGGAAGAGTAATTTCTAAATCTTATTGTCTTTGAGCTGGATATTTCTGTGGATCCTGCAAGATAGTAGCACTGCGGGATTAGGGAATACCAAAGAACACCAAAATTTCGAGAAATTTCCATGGATTAGAAAGTCACTATAAACAGTTCGTAAAGGACTTTTCAATGGTAGTAGCACCGTTAACTAACTTAACAAAGAAGAATAACTCCTTTTATTTTGACATGATGTGTGAGTACATGTTTGTTGGTCTGGAAGAGAGGTAGATGAGTGCACTAATGTTAGTCATTCAAAGTGGGAATGAGGAGTTGATTGTATAGACATATGCTTATGGTACTAGGTTGGGGGTTGTGTTGGAGTAGAGAGGTAAAGTTGTCGCTTTGCTAGTCACCAGCCTAACAACATAAGAAAATTTACCCAATCTAGGGTCTGGACTTAATAGTGAAGTGTTCATGTTAAAGAAATGGAGGCATTACTTGCTAGGAGAAATGTTCAAGTTATTCATTGACCATAGTTTATTGAATTACTTTTTCATATAGAAGGACCTTAACATTTGATAGCCACGATGGTTAGAGTTCTTAGCCTCCTACAACTTTAACATTTCCTATATGCATAGTAAGGGAAAATCAGTTGTAGACACATTAAGTGGGAGACATGCCAGCTTACAAGCTGTGATCCTAGGGTGGACGTAGTTAGAGTATGTTGTTGGGTATGATTTCCAACCTAGATGTGAGCTTGATCCAAAGAAGTTGACGAGCTTGACTATTAGACCTACTCTGATAGAGTAGATCGGTACTATCGAAGATCAGTACTAGTTAAAGGCGTGACACTAGATTAGAAGAGATGATTTCTAAGCTTGAGATAGGAGAATACTTTGAGGATATGAAGTAGTATAGACTCGATCGAGATGGTTAGCTCTGTAAGAATAGAAGACTATTCGTATCCGATGTCGATGAACCTAGGATTAGGTGCTACGAGAGTTTCATCATTCAAGATTTACTATCCATCCTTGAGGCAATAAAATGTATTGAATTATGCGCTGGACATTTTATTAGGAAGGGGTGAAGAAGGACGTTAGGGCATTCATATTGAAGTGTATAAACTGCTAGCTTGTGAAAGTTGAACATAAGAAACTGAGTGGTTGACTACAACTGTTTTAGATTCCATAGCAGAAGTAGGAACTTATGTCGATGGATCGTACTAGATTAGAGGAGGGTATGATAACGTTTGGTCATAGTCAATAGGTTGACGAAGAGTATTTGATTCATACCCATAAAGCCCAATAGAATGACATCTAAACTGTTTGAGTTGAATGTGAAATGAATTGTGTGATACTGTGGTGAACAGAAGGGCATTGTAAGTGATCGAGACATATTATTCATGTGTGGATTTAAGAATATAGGAGGCGTTGGAGATAGAGCTGCATTTGAGTACAACATATCAACCACTAATCGACTGATAGACTAAGAAAGTGAACTGTAAGCTAGGAGATCTTCTACGAGCTTGCATTTTTGATTTTGTAGGTTCATGGGTTGATCATTTTCACATGGTGTAGTTCACATACAATAACAGTTATCAGTTAAGCGTCAATATTGCTCATCTCGAAGTATTGTACGGTCGACCATGCAACACTCTTCATGTTGGTAGGAAACAGGTGAGAAACTGGTACTTGAGCTAGATATGATTAGAAAACAACCTCATTGAAATTGGAGGTCATTTAAAAACGAATGAAAGATGCATAGGATAGAGAAAATTGTTACACGTATATGAGACAATGTGATCTTGAGTTTCTATTGGAGATATGGTGTTAGCCAAAACTTCTTTGCTGAAGAGTGTACTTCGATTCGGTATTAATGGGAAGTTCGCAACACAATTTATAGGTCCATTTCTGATACTTCGGTTGATTGGGACCATGGAAATAGAGTCGACTTACCCCAAAAAATAGCAGGTGTGCATAAAACATTCCACATTTCACATAATATGAAACTTATGCACAATACATGCATGATTGTTACATCGCATCAACTAGATGATATTGAAATTGAACCTGAAGCATCAAGAACTCGAAAGCCTATTCGCAGCTTTGGAGAAAGACATTGAAGTTAGTAAAGTTTCAACAAACCAAAAAACAAAGGCGACTGTACTTCATCGGGTTTGGTATCATTCTGGAGGTTGACTGGTTTCGTGGATACGGAGTGATGGTGGACAATGATAAGTTAGTGGTGGCGATAGGGGCAGATGATCGGTAGATAGTAGTGTTAGGCTGCTTTTTTGATGATGATGTGATGGTTAGTTTTCTATATTCGCTTGACACACCACCTAAAATATTGCCATTAGTACCTAATGCTAAGGAATATACAGATATATTTGAGGAGGGGATTGGACATTTGCTACATAGAAAGGTTGAGTTCCATATTGATTTAGTTAAAGCTACCAAACCAATAGTAATGCCTTTGAGGAGGATGGCACCTAGAAAGCAGATGTAACACCCTGCTATTTTACATTAATTAATTAAAATAATTAAAACAGAAGTTAACTAATAAATAATAAACAACAAAAATGGAATTTTATAAATGTTGGAATTTGGCTACGAAACTTATACCATTGGATTTACGGTAATTTTTTGATCAATTTTCATAAATTTTTCAAATAAGAGTTCAAATGAAAAAGTTATCAGCGTTTGAATTGTCGTAGTAGGAAATAATTATATATGTAATTAAGGCAATAATTTGAAATTAATTAATGATTGATTAACACCATAAAAGTTAACTATAGCTTAACATTTAAGAAAATTAATTAAGGCATAAGATAACGTTGGTTAATGTTAATTGCAGAATAAATGATAACAAATCAATTAAATCAACCAATGCTAAAAAATGCACTATTTTTGCCTAGTCAAGCTGACCATGACCTAGGCACTATCGACAATGAGCAGCCGATCGAAGAATGGCGTGGTCAGCCCGCCTTATTTTGGTTGCGAATGTAACTTAAGCCCATGTGGCCCAGATCTAATCTATTTTCATTTGACGGTTTGTACTGATTTGAACTTCTGTAAATTAGGACCTAAGGCTTCACTTCCAAGTAATTATTTTTGGTAATGAGGACGTAAGCTCTGCCATTTTTCTTTCTTCCCCAAAATTTCTAAATACATAGAAATAGACTAAATTGCATGAATACACTTTAGAGAAGAACAAAGAGAACTGAGGATAGGAAACAAGACTAGATTAGGTTACTACATCAAAGATAAACTTTTAGATCTAGGTCTAATTAATAAATCTAAATCTATTTTCTCTAATCTAATTCTAATGAGGTCTGTATAATATAGTCTACGGATCCAAATAAAGTGTCAAAAATAAAGAATACAAATAACATGGTCAAATCTGAATTAGATCTAGAGATTTGGAAGCGCTAATTAAAGACGAATGGGAATATTATATATTTTTATGTAATACTGGATTATATCGTTGTAGATCTATTCCTATGTATGTCTGAGAATTGAATTTAAATTGCAATAAATTCACTTGAAGACTGCAAACTTGCCTATAAGTTTGTATTTACAGAAGCGTAATGATTGTATTTAATTTTGTAATTATGAAATGATTTTAATTATCAATTTTACATCGGATTAATTAAGTAAAACATAATGAATTGGGATTTCACTTTAATTGATATTGCTGGTTGAGACTAGAAAACAAACTCAATAGGAGTTTTGGGATTTTAGTGATATTTTAATTCATTAGAACATATATTATTGTAGGTGGATTTCCATAAACTATTAAGTTCAAATTTAGCAAATGTGTGATATTTGAAATGATAAGGAACATATATTGTCTATAAAAGAAAGAAGTGTACAAAATAAAGGTAGTTACTGTATTTTGTACTGCCTATTTCAATAGATAAAAAGAGAACTCCTCATAATTACAAACATCGCACAAGCCACTTCTTTGTGATAAAATATGGAAATTTAAAATGTAACAGTTAATTGTTAAAGTCTAGATTCCAAGTTATTAAAATGTAGTAAATTCCAAAGGTGAAATATTTTAATAAGAATGAAACTAAAAAGTTAATAATTTGAAAACTAATGAAAAGGAAGTTTGAGTGATAGGCAAGAAAAAGAAGTGAGAAATGAAAAAGATGTCTAAATTAAGTCTGATAACCGAATAAAATGGACTAATTTGCTGAAAATAAGTAAATTGAAAGATGTCTGGATTAAGTTTGATAATTAAATGAAATGGAATAGAAATTGAGTTGAGTTAATGAATGTAGTAGCAACGATATTGATGACAGAAAATGAGAAGCAGTAAATGAACTTGACAGGTGAAAAGCTAAACACATAGTAAAATGTAAAACTAGGGTCAAACATAAAAGATGTGGAGGCGGTATAGAAAATGTGAGAATCATTGATATACATGAATATGAAATATGTATATATGCAGCGTCAAATATGCGTTTATAACGGCTGTAAATAATTATAAATTATCTGTTATAATTATAGAGAATAGTCGACTTAAGGTGATTAAGCTAGGTTAGGATGCAAGAAATATATCCGACCAATGGGACCTATGGAGAGTATACGCTTGTGTATAGATGAAGGGATACCATCAAGTCCGTAGGTGCTTGGAAAGGAACTAGAGTAATTACATGCATTGGGCGGACCTTTTACAGATGGTGAGACTGTACCAGCTCCTGTAGTCCACTTCAAATTTGTTAGTGGAGGGCATTGCCTTGATTGCACTAGGCAATCTAATTGGATGATTTGTGGGATCAGACTTATGCAACAGGGCACACAAGGTTGACATGCGTAGGTACCAAAACAAGAGATACGAGTTGCATATTTAGCAAGCTCGACATCAGTCCGTTGCGGCCATCGAGAAGGGTGGGGTTGCACCCAACTATTCTCTTCCACCTAACAAGATTGATTTAGTTGGGTTATGCACCATGATAATTGGTTGTTAGTTTGCTTGATAGAGAAAGGCTAGTTGACCATTATCGTAGATTCCTTCAAAAATACGGACATGGTGGAGATGTGTGGGGATGAAAATCCAAGATATATGAAGCGGACAAAGGTGAAAATCCCCAAAGAATACATGACTTTATGAACTGGAGGTCATCGGTGCACAATATAGGATTTCCTAGAGTTATATGATGATCATGATGCAGCAAGGTGATGCATCCTTATGTGGTGCTGAGTGATAGATACTAGTGGGGATAGTATCTAGGACCATTAATGAATGATGCAACACACACATACATGGTGTAGATGGGAATGGTTCGTACGCAGCGATGGAGTCGTAGCGATTAATGATAAATTAAACATAACAAGAAATGGTGAAAAATCGGCGTAAGCTAGTGTAATGCATAAGATGTATATTTTACTAATCATCAGAACGTTGTTCTACCACCCTCCTCATTACAACCTAGAGGATTTAAAAGGGTAGGTCCTAGTATTGTTTGGAGCATTGTCTAGTTGAGACACTTGACATTTGATGTGTCAATTCTGGGTCAGTGATTACTATGATCAATTATATTTATTATTTCGGTTGATAGTTATTACCATTAGTGCTCTGATATAGCTTCTTTTTATAGGATACCAATTCAACTATCCGTATTTTAGTAGGCTTTGTTTTTTGGTTAGCGATAATTTGGGTCCATTGGAGTGTGGATTGTAGCATTTGGTATCATAGCTTATGTTAGTTGATTCCTAAAAAATTAGGGAACTTTGAGTGAACGTTTTTGTATTTTTCCTTTAAATTTAATATACGTTAGACCTTATAGAATATTTACTTATGGAAAATCCCTGAAGCTGAATAGTACATGAATCCTTTGTCGGTCCTCGATAACCCAATTATTTTAGTTCTCGTTTTGATTGCCAATTGATGTTGTATAATAGGCCTAGATAAAAGGGAAACATGATTCCATATGTTATAGACAATGGAAGATGTGGAAGCTCGTAAAGAAAGGGTGTATAACAGTCACAACTAATTAATGATTGGATTTTTGGATTTGTAAATAAGGATGTCTAAAGAAAGTAGTTAGAAGACCACTTTGAGTCCATCCCAACAATAAGAAATTTTCAAAAAATGAGAAAAAAATGTAAATTGTATACTTTAAGAGGACTTTTAACGAAAAAGTAAGCAGTGTTGAATTTTGGATATATATATATATATATAATAAAGGTCTTGTAAGAAAATATATATATTTAGATCATTTGATTTCAGTGAAGAAATTTCATAAGATGCTGTTTTCTTTTGAAAAGCAATGATAGTGCAATGTTGTAATGAACCGCAAATTTATCGCTTTGATGAATTGTATTGATTTTTAAATCTATTTAAATAGAAGATTGATAATTCAAATAATATTTATTTAGTGATAACAAGTAATAGTAATTTTATTTCGAATGAATATTTACAAAAATATTTTCCTCGAAATCTAAATCTATAAAATGGCAAAAATTGTTTTATTAATAACCAGCCCTATAATCATAAATGTTAGGCACATAGCTGGACACATACGCTTATTTTATAATTAAAAAAGAATATGAAATAAATTCAATTGAATTGTTTTTGAAAATAAAATGTGTTTATAACAATTGTTAATAATTCCTTTAAATATGATAATTGATTTATTTAATTTAAGTCGCGATAAGATGATTAAATAATTATTATAATTATTCAAATAATGATTTTAAAAAGGTTATAATTCATTTTGAATAGTTATAAAGTGATAATATATCATTTGTAATAGATTTATAAAGATACATATTTGATTTTAAAATATAAGGAAAAATCGATATCGCTTTATCGGTATAATAGCAGTTTTTGTAAATAATTTTTAATGACAATTTATATGGTTTTATAAATCAAATATGATCATTTTAATTCATATAAAATTTTAAGGAATTTGTGACCGAGAATCGGTTCTCCGATCGGCAACGGATTAACCAAAAAAAAGTTGTTCGGAATCAATGCAACGTTGTTTATATGTCATGTACACATATATAACACATAAATGCATACACTAACATACACATAAACATATACGTGTATAGATTACAATTAAACATATATATATATATATATCATGAAATATATAATATATTTTAAGTAAAGCTTCCTCCTTAAGCTTAAACAAGTCAACATATGCATGCATGATTGGATGGAAGTGATGTGCACATGGAGGAGGGGCTATGACCATGTATTTTGAAGTAGTAGTGTGTTGGAGAAGCTTGGAAAAGGTGGTGTATTCATATCTTCCTTTATACTCCTCTTTTTTCCTATAAATACCCTTCTCACTTCTCTTCTTTTTCATTCTTCTTCTTCCTTCTTCTTTAGCTTCGTAAGAGCTTCTTTAATGGCTTTCATGCCTTAGGAAAATATTTGAAAAGTTATGGAAACTATTAGTAAAATACACACACATGTATATACTATCAATCCACTTCAAAAACAAGTCATAACACCTCCTTTCCACCACTCAAACCAACGACCACACTTAGATGCACCCTAAGCCTTGCCCTTCCACCATTCACACCATGGCTGTGAGCGCCTCCTACACTCTCAAGGCTATGCCTAGCCACTTTAAGGCTTCGGAGATTGATTCCATAGAGTTTAATTCGATTGTGGCGAAGCTATAACCGATTTAAAGTTAGATTATTCCAATCAAAGGTGAGAACTCTTAATTTATTATAGTATATATTGAATGATGATATGATGTTTGCAAATGGATGTTTAATATGCTTTGATCATCAAGTTTGGTTATTTTCGTATGAATTTTATATATCTGTGTGTGTGTGTGTGTGTGTGTGTGCAAGTCATGAATATACACGTCGATAAGCACAAAGGAAATCACTTTCCTTGAATTAATTTAAATGGTGTGTATGGAATTGTTAAACCTCTTATAAATTGTTTAAAATGTATTTGAAATGTTTTATAAACATTTAAATGTGTTTTGATGATGTTTGAAAAGAAATAGAAATTTTGGTTAAAAATGAGCGCGTTGTGTATCGGCAATTCGCGATTTCATGGTATAAAAGTCAAATAAGTGTAAAAGTTGTAATATATCTCGGAATTCTTCAAGATAAGAATTTCCCAAACTATTATATCCATAGGTTTCCAAATAAGTAGGTTTTGAAATACGAGTATGACAAATTTTTGAAAATCCTAAATTTGCAGTTTGGAATGCAAAACTGGATTTCTTTGGAAATGATGTTTTAAATTATTTATAAATGTGAAATAAATATTATAAATATTTTAAAGTGTTTTAAAAGCGATTTGAGTAATAAAAATGAATTTTCAAATAATAAAAGTTGTTTTGATCAACATAGCTTAAAAAGGCACTTTCTGCAGCACTTTTCTACAACTTTTGAAGTATGGTTTCATACTTAACAATTCATTTCCAATTATTTTATAAATGTTTTCAAATGGATAATTAAGAGTTTTTGATAATCATTTAGAGGTTCTCTACCTTATTGAAGAAAGTTCAATAAACGATTTAAAGAAAAAGCTATTGTAAATAGTGGTTTAATCTTGGCTCTAAAAGCCGACGAGTAGAGTGGATTTTCTATTCATGAGATCCGAATGTAAGGCGTTTAAACTAAGGAGTTGTTCAGGAGCAACCAGTGTCCTGGCCTACTGTAACGATCCAGAATTTTTGATAATTAAAATTTGAATATTTAATTAATTTTAAATATTTATAAGTGAATTTATAAGTCGAATAAATTTTATTTTGAATAATTGGATTTAATTGGATAATTAAATCGATAATTTAAAATGTTAAATTATGGAAATAATTGAAAATTGAGTTAAATACGATTGAAAATGATTTTTAAAATTTTATTTTATCATATTGGAGTTAGAACGATATTTTAGAACTTTTAAAATCAAATTAAAAGTTAATTTGTGAAAATTGAATATTTTAATATTAAAATCGACTAGTGAAAATAGTCAATTTTTGAACAGTCTCAGAATTGGATGAAACTAGTTCCATTGGATCCGTAATAGTTAGTTATTACCGGATTTCAATTTTCGTGTCAATCGGAGTTATCGTTTGATCGTGGCAGCTTGAAACGCATCGAATTGTTTTTAATATTAATTTGGCGAGTTAAAATAGCCATTTTTCAAAAAGTCTCAGATTTCGACGAAACTAGTATCATCGGATCTGTAATGTGATATTATTGTAAGGTTTCAAATTTCAAGTCAATTGGATTTACCGTTTGTCCGATACAAATTAAAACGCCTAGAAAATCGTTTAAATCGGTTTAATTTAAATTGAACGTTTGTTGCCATAACTTGCACAGATGTCCGAATTAGCTTCCGAAACCTGTTTCATTGTGTCCGGAACGCGGGATAAACCCTAGGAACGTCAGTTTCGGCGTGTAAATCGGAGTTTGGAAAATCGGAATGAATAGTGTTCGTTCGTTCTTCTATAAATAGCACCCTTCTCTTTAGAAATAAAAAATAAAATAAAAACCTAAATTCTAAAACCCTAGCCGCCTCCACCTAAATACACGGCCAGAAAACAACCTCCTTCCTCCTCCTTCTTCTCCCAATCCTTTCACTTTTGACAAAGGTCATCAACTACAAAAACGTCGAGCACTCCGAGTACTTCACATCCATACGGTTGTGATCATCATCGGTGCTTTGTGGTCGCCAGAATCTGGCCGTGAAGTGCCCACGTTCGCGCGCAAATCGAGGGTGTTTGGGGAGGCCGAGCTTCATGCCATGGATGGTGAAGGTGGCTTTTGGCAAGGCGAGTCGCATGGAGGTGGTTTGATGAAGTATAGATGAGAGATGATGTTGCAAGATTAAACCCTAATTTTTGCTATATGGGTTTGCTGTGCGTGCTCGGCCTGTAGAACAAGAACGTGAGGGAGAGATGGAAGAAGCTAATGCACGGCTATGATGGAATGGTCATGGATCTAACGGCTAGGAATAAGTTAGGTTATAAATTTTAATAAAAATGTTGTAATTTATAAATAAAATTCGTATAAACTTCAAAAATGTATATCTTTTTCATACGAGGTCGAAAACGCGCGAAACCAGTTGCGTTGGAATCGTATGGATGAGCACTATGCGATGAAATTAGATTGGAGTCATTTGGAGTTAGTGAGAATTTCGGGTAAAATTAAACGTCCGTTTAATTTTATTCGAAATAAATCGCTAAAACGAAAATAAAATCAAGGTGAGAAATTCTCACTCAATCGAATCCGTTTCGATTTTTATTTTAAATAATTATATTTAAAATATTTGAATGCATGTTTGAATGATGATTTATATCTATTGATTGTTAAAATAGACATTATGCGCCGTTAGTAAGCGGATGTTATTTATTAAAAACATATACCGCGAATATTTCATAAACAGTGAAATTGGTATTATATATAATAGCAATATATATATATTGGCATATGTATATATTGGAGTTGTTGATTCCCCGCATTTGTATAGCGGATGAGACCCTATTGCGCCGTTATTAAGCGGATAATATTTTAAATCCCATATACCGCGATAATTTCGTACTGGAGCGAAATTGGTATTGTGCTAATGTTTTTGGATGCAAGAAAACAGGTTGGAGGGATCCAACTGGATTCCTCAACAGTTTTATTTGATTTCAGATATTTTGATATTTGATGGATTATCATATCGATATATGATATCGTTGTAATCGTGATTGACTATTTGGTGTGTAGCATCATTGGACCAAATTTGGAATTTTAAAAGGATTTAAAAGTGATTTTTGAAAGTATACGTTTATAAAATATTTTTGGAATTGATCCATTTTAAATAGATAAACGTTATAATTTTAATGTTATAAAAATTATGATTTTTGAGAAATATAGTTAAAAAAACTAATTTTTGAGAATATGATGCTAATGATTTTATAAAATAGTTTAATCGGGATTTTTGAAATTATTGTGAAAAGTTTAAATATAGGATTTATGAAATTTAATTATTTTATAAATCAGAATGATGAAATTATAAAGGAGATTAAAGATGTTTTAGAATAATAATACAAATTGATTTATATTAAGAGATTTATAAAATTGATATTTATAACTTAAAACATTTGAATTATAAAATGAGTTTTTATAAGTGTTTGAATGAAGTGAAAATGGATTGCAGAAATGAATGGAATTTATAAAATTATAAATGGTGAAGTTATAAAGGAAATTTATAAATAGTAAGATTTATAAATTTCGTGAAGTTATTAAAGAATATAATTGGTTAAATAAATGAATCTTATAAGTTATAAGATTTATAATTATGAAGTTTAAAGGAACGATTTTGTAAAATAATCGTTTTATAAGCATTTGACTTATAATATGAAATTCTAGTATATCAATTGAGATATGAATCGAGATAGGTTAATTAAGAAATTTATAAAAGGAAGTTGTTATAAAACAAATAGAAAAGGAATTTATAAACGTTGTTTTATAAATTTGCAAATGACTTATTTTGATAAGTAAATTGTTGAAACCTATTAATGGAGTTATATTCACATTTTAGATAGTGAATAATCCTTTAAAATAAAATGAATAAAAGGATGAAATTTGTTAACAAGTATATTCACATTTTTGAATAGTGAATAATATGTTAAAGAAATTGTTTTGAATGTGATGTTTTAAATAGAATTAAAACAATTTAACGATGTTTTAATTGGGTTGAGATTCGAAACCATAGATTTCAACATTCATTGTTGAAATAGACGTTTTCGAGAAATAGAAGGAAATAGTGGACGATAACACTGTTGTTATAGTAAATGATTTCCGAAAGGAAATGTTTTAGATAGTATTGGGATTTATATATCTATTTTAGTTTCGAATCCCTATACTAGTGATTTTGGGTTGTCGTAACGATGTTTTACGTAACAGTCGTTTTGGCCCAAATAAATACGTTTAAGTGAATGATTTCCTTAAAGAATGAAATATATACTTAATCTCGATTTAAGTATATTGAATATTTTCCAAGTGTTGAAAATAAATAGGTTCGTGAATTACTTATTTAATAAGTATGGAAATGTTTTCCAATATAAAGTGAATATTTTGGGAATTTATCTTTTTGAAGATAAATTGAAATGAATAATTGAAATTGTATATTCATAGATATTTTGAAATATAAATTCACTATGGAATTTATAAAAGAAAGGGGAACTTGTTTAAAAATAAATATTGATTTATTTTTGAAGTATTGAAAATAATATATCTTGTAAAGATATTTTGGAAAAGAAATAATTTGGAATTTTTTTTGGAAACTGGTGATGTTGTGCATATCCATTGATAGTTCAATAACCGACTATCAATATTTCCCTTTGAATGGGTAATTGATGTGAATTGTTTGAATTTGAATGCCACACTTATTTTTGAATAAGCGCTCACTATTCGGGTTAACCGGGAAAGGACCATGGGGTCGTATAACCCATTCCGAATATGTGATACGTCGTTATGAATTGCATTTGATGACCGGTGTTGAAGACCGGATATTTGCGAGAGCGATAGGATGACCTATCGATTGTCTCTGCACTGGGTAGCTCCTGGTATAGAGATTTCCTAAGTGATGGGAAATTCGATCGGGATTGTGAATACCCGGATTGCAAAGGCTTCGTGAGAAGTGCCTTCGGTTTTGTTCCAGCCCGGAACAGACTTGTATGGATTGTATGTCTGACATTACAAATTGAGATATAAAGCCGATTTCATTCAAATATATTTCTGTTGGTGGCGGAGAATTTATTCTTTTAGCTTAACACCCTTCTCTGAGACGTACGAGCTCAGAGGTTATGTAGTTGAAGGTTATCAGCGATATATTCCCAATTTGGTAATGTGACATGCTGAGTGTTGCTGTAAATGATCATTGTGTTGATTATTTGTGATAGGATCGTTTATTTGATCGTCTATCTTGGTGATCATTTCTATGATCATTTGTTGACCCAAAGCATGGCTTTTGTATAAAGTATGTTTTTGTGGACGTGACGTCGTCGAGCCTCACACCCCGGAATGGTCAAAACAGGAAAGATGCGGCAAGGTTATGAGGGGTAGCTCCATTTAGGGTATGTGCATTTCCTTCTGGAAAAGGGTGGTATCATGGTATGGAGCCCAGATACTTACTCATGTTGAAAACACTTTATGATTGTGTGAATTGATTACGAGCGCTCGGTTGAAAGGTCCCAAAGGACCGGGGGATGACATACTCGTGTAGTAGTTACCTAGTGATAAAGGTAGCCCGGCCTTGTGTTGGCAGAGAGCTGGTTAAGTTCTCGGGGATGTCCATCCAGAGGCATTCTCATGTGGCAATGGGAAGTTCCTTGGCCTGATCATTCGTTGGAAATCCAATTCCCAATACGAAACCCTGTACGGTATTAGTTGTAGAACCTGCCATTTACTTATGGTGGTCACCACTGTTTAGATGGTAGCTATAGTAGGCATACGATAATGGTCGTATGTTGGCTAAGATTTATATTCTACTTTCGAAATGAATTTTTACCTACACTATACACTAGTAATAATATCAAATGTTCTTTTAAATGCGTATCAAGCATCTTTGACTATCATAAGGAGAAATCTCCTCCGATTCTGCGTTTGCATTGTGTGTGTGTGCGGGAGGCCTTATGGTAGTCTCATTTTTAAAAGCATTGCGAATTGACTTAAAAATATTCCTCTATTTTGTTTTCAAAGATAAATAAACTGTTTTGAGTTCTCACACCAGTCACATGACTGACTCGGAGTTTATTGTTTTCCTTCCTAAACTCTGGGTGCCCACCAATTTCCACACGGGCAGTCAAGAGTTAGGTTTATCAGGATATTATGGATATTCTGGAGTTGCTGGAGGCAAGCTGGATGGCATGGCGTATTATTAGTATATAGTATTTCTTTTTCCGCTGCACTATTTGATGTTGTTTGTTGTTGTACACTCTGATGATGATGTAATGTAATGTATAAAATGTAATAACTGATATAGTTCTTTGTTTAAAGATTATTCATTGATTATTATATGTTGTTCCGCTGCGAATTGTGAGATTCTGATATTGTTGTGTTGTGTTCTGTTCCGTTCTATTTTCTCTGTTCTTTCCTCTCTATTTTCTATTTTTTTCCCTCTCCTTCTGTCGTTTTCTTTTTCTTAAGCATTGATAATTCGTATTTCTGTTCATCTTGAATTAATCTATGGAGATTAGTGTATATTCAAGGAGTACGGATTTGCGGGTCTTCACAGGTGGTATCGGAGTTGTTGGTTAAGCGACAACCATGGTTCTGTTGGGTATGACTCATTAGAGATAGAGTCAGTAGTACTCTAGAATGAGTTGAGTGTAATAATAGCTATGAGAGCGTATTTGTTGGTGAATATAAAATTGTTTTATATTGTGATGATTGGTTTGTTGATTGGTATATGAACCTTCGTCGGCGTGGTCACGACAACTATGCCGAAGGGGTTTCTAAACACTTGAATAGAACAATTCGACACAATATTGTTTTTAAATTGGGTAAATGAAATAATTTTACCTTGAGTATATTTTATACATAAAAGAATAATTTTTCAGAATTATTAAAGTGTATATAAGTAGATTGTTGATTGTTAAGTTGTTTGAATAATCTAAATAAAAGAATAATTGAATAAGTAAAAAGAATTATAAAAATTGAATTATAATTAAAGTGATTTACAATTGTGAAATAAACTTATATATATAAGAAGTGAAACTATATGGATATATTTATAAATATGAGTTGTAATAAAAAAATGAATTTAAAGTTAAATGGAAATTTACTTGGAATTTAGAATCTGAATTGATTTATAAGTTGGAATTTAAGTTATGTAAAACAAAGTGATGTTTATAAAATGGAAGTATAACTTAAGAGATGTTGAATGAAGTTGATATTAGTATCAAAGTAAAATAATAAAGTGAAGTGATAAATGTGAACTTAAGTTATTTAAATGAAATTCAACTTTTGAAAATTGAATTGAATTAATCGATTGAATGTTAATCAATTGAATGTAAATTAAGTTGATATGAAATAATGAATGTAAGTGTTAATTCATTAAAATCTAATGTTATTAGAAGTTGAATAGTTGAATAAAAATCAATTTAATTAAACCAATTAAAAGCAAAGGAATTTGGTTGTAATTGATATACATTGGTTCTTAAGTGGTTGTTAGTTGATTGTATATAATTCATTAAGATTTAATGAAATTGGAAGCTCAAGTAATTGGAATTCAATTGGTAGTTAAGTGAATCTTAAATAGAATTGAATTTGAATTGGAAGTGAACCAACTTGAATATGGATTAGTGAATATAAACTAATTGAAAATGAATGTTAGTAAACATCCACTGATTAATGAATCAAATGTGATTAAACTGAAAACCTATTTCATTGAATATTAATGAGAATATGAATGAATATTTATTGGTTATGGATTATAGTTGGTTGATGTTTGCATTTATTGCTTTTGTTTCAATTGCTATGTTGACATATATATATTATGTTACTATATGTTGTATATTGATACTATTGTCTATATACATGTTCTCATGTTGTTTGTTGAGTGTTTAGTCGGTGCGGATCGCGTTTGCTTCGCATTTGGAGCTCGCTTTCACGCTATATTAGCCGTATATGCTTGCTAATAAAATATAAGGTACATATCTCGGATTACATACCGTACTTTTATACTTTTTTCCCTTCGGGATGCCTCATTACTTGATGAGATGTATATTTGTGATATATATACTGTCATTTTTTTTTCGGATCGAGCCGCGCAAAGGAGACTATGGCGAATTTTTCCGAAAATTTAAGGCGTTAGAAAAAATTTGAGAAAATTGGAAAGTTTTGAAAACTATAACTTTGATTTGGAATTGAAAGTTAAACAATAGTAGTTGTTTTTGAAAAGATAACTAAGTATAATTTGAAAACTTAGTAAAGTTGTTATAAGAAGTTTAACTATGGATTTATGGAAAATTAATGAATTCTGTAACTTTTTTTACTTGTTAATTTCGAGGACGAAATTCTTTTAAGGGGGGAAGATTGTAACGACCCAGAATTTTTGATAATTAAAATTTGAATATTTAATTAATTTTAAATATTTATAAGTGAATCTATAAGTCGAATAAATTTTATTTTGAATAATTGGATTTAATTGGATAATTAAATCGATAATTTAAAATGTTAAATTATGGAAATAATTGAAAATTGAGTTAAATATGATTGAAAATGATCTGTAAAATTTTATTTTATCATATTGGAGTTAGAACGATATTTTAGAACTTTTAAAATCAAATTAAAAGTTAATTTGTGAAAATTGAATATTTTAATATTAAAATCGACTAGTGAAAATAGTCGAATTTTGAACAGTCTCAGAATTGGACGAAACCAGTTCCATTGGATCCGTAATAGTTAGTTATTACCGGATTTCAATTTTCGTGTCAATCGGAGTTATGGTTTGATCGTGGCAGCTCGAAACGCATCGAATTGTTTTTAATATTAATTTGGCGAGTTAAAATAGCCATTTTTCAAAAAGTCTCGGATTTCGACGAAACCAGTTTCATCGGATCCGTAATGTGATATTATTGTAAGGTTTCAAATTTCAAGTCAATTGGATTTACCGTTTGTCCGATACAAATTAAAACGCCTAGAAAATCGTTTAAATCGGTTTAATTTAAATTGAACGTTTGTTGCCATAACTTGCACAGATGTCCGAATTAGCTTCCGAAACCTGTTCCATTGTGTCCGGAACGCGGGATAAACCCTAGGAACGTCAGTTTTGGCGTGTAAATCGGAGTTTGGAAAATCGGAATGAATAGTGTTCGTTCGTTCTTCTATAAATAGCACCCTTCTCTTTAGAAATTAAAAAAAAAAAAACCTAAATTCTAAAACCCTAGCCGCCTCCACCTAAATACACGGACAGAAAACAACCTCCTTCCTCCTCCTTTTTCTCCCAATCTTTTCACTTTTGACAAAGGTCATCAACTACAAAAACGTCGAGCACTCCGAGTACTTCACATCCATACGGTTGTGATCATCATCGGTGCTTCGTGGTCGCCAGAATCTGGCCGTGAAGTGCCCACGTTCGCGCGCAAATCGAGGGTGTTTTGGGAGACCGAGCTTCATGCCATGGATGGTGAAGGTGGCTCTTGGCAAGGCGAGTCGCATGGGGGTGGTTTGATGAAGTATAGATGAGAGATGATGTTGCAAGATTAAACCCTAATTTTTGCTATATGGGTTTGCTGTGCGTGCTCGGCCTGTAGAGCAAGAATGTGAGGGAGAGATGGAAGAAGCTAATGCACGGCTATGATGGAATGGTCATGGATCTAACGGCTAGCAATAAGTTAGGTTATAAATTTTAATAAAAATGTTGTAATTTATAAATAAAATTCGTATAAACTTCAAAAATGTATATCTTTTTCATACGAGGTCGAAAACGCGCGAAACCAGTTGCGTTGGAATCATATGGACGAGCACTACACGATGAAATTGGATTGGAGTCATTTGGAGTTAGTGAGAATTTCGGGTAAAATTAAACGTCCGTTTAATTTTATTCGAAATAAATCGCTAAAACGAAAATAAAATCAAGGTGAAAACTTCTCACTCAATCGAATCAGTTTCAATTTTTATTTTAAATAATTAGATTTAAAATATTTGAATGCATGTTTGAATGATGATTGATATCTATTGATTGTTAAAATAGACATTATGCGTCGTTAGTAAGCGGATGTTATTTATTAAAAACATATACCGCGAATATTTCATAAACAGTGAAATTGGTATTATATATAATAGCAATATATATATATATATATTGGCATATGTATATATTGGAGTTGTTGATTCCCCGCATTTGTATAGCGGATGAGACCCTATTGCGCCGTTATTAAGCGGATAATATTTTAAATCCCATATACCGCGATAATTTCGTACTGGAGCGAAATTGGTATTGTGCTAATGTTTTTGGATGTAGGAAAACAGGTTGGAGGGATCCAACTGGATTCCTCAACAGTTTTATTTGATTTCAGATATTTTGATATTTGATGGATTATCATATCGATATATGATATCGTTGTAGTCGTGATTGACTATTTGGTGTGTAGCATCATTGAACCAAATTTGGAATTTTAAAAGGATTTAAAAGTGATTTTTGAAAGTATACGTTTATAAAATATTTTTGGAATTGATCCATTTTAAATAGATAAACGTTATAATTTTAATGTTATAAAAATTATGATTTTTGAGAAATATAGTTAAAAAAACTGATTTTTGACAATATGATGCTAATGATTTTATAAAATAGTTTAATCGGGATTTTTGAAATTATTGTGAAAAGTTTAAATATAGGATTTATGAAATTTAATTATTTTATAAATCAGAATGATGAAATTATAAAGGAGATTAAAGATGTTTTAGAATAATAATACAAATTGATTTATATTAAGAGATTTATAAAATTGATATTTATAACTTAAAACATTTGAATTATAAAACGAGTTTTTATAAGTGTTTGAATGAAGTGAAAATGGATTGCAGAAATGAATGGAATTTATAAAATTATAAATGGTGAAGTTATAAAGGAAATTTATAAATAGTAAGATTTATAAATTTCGGAAGTTATTAAAGAATATAATTGGTTAAATAAATGAATCTTATAAGTTATAAGATTTATAATTATGAAGTTTAAAGGAACGATTTTGTAAAATAATCGTTTTATAAGCATTTGACTTATAATATGAAATTCTAGTATATCAATTGAGATATGAATCGAGATAGGTTAATTAAGAAATTTATAAAAGGAAGTTGTTATAAAACAAATAGAAAAGGAATTTATAAACGTTGTTTTATAAATTTGCAAATGACTTATTTTGATAAGTAAATTGTTGAAACCTATTAATGGAGTTATATTCACATTTTAGATAGTGAATAATCCTTTAAAATAAAATGAATAAAAGGATGAAATTTGTTAACAAGTATATTCACGTTTTTGAATAGTGAATAATATGTTAAAGAAATTGTTTTGAATGTGATGTTTTAAATAGAATTAAAACAATTTAACGATGTTTTAATTGGGTTGAGATTCGAGACCATAGATTTCAACATTCATTGTTGAAATAGACGTTTTCGAGAAATAGAAGGAAATAGTGGACTATAACACTGTTGTTATAGTAAATGATTTCCGAAAGGAAATGTTTTAGATAGTATTGGGATTTATATATCTATTTTAGTTTCGAATCCCTATACTAGTGATTTTGGGTTGTCGTAACGATGTTTTACGTAACAATCGTTTTGGCCCAAATAAATACGTTTAAGTGAATGATTTCCTTAAAGAATGAAATATATACTTAATCTCGATTTAAGTATATTGAATATTTTCCAAGTGTTGAAAATAAATAGGTTCGTGAATTACTTATTTAATAAGTATGGAAATGTTTTCCAATATAAAGTGAATATTTTGGGAATTTATCTTTTTGAAGATAAATTGAAATGAATAATTGAAATCGTATATTCATAGATATTTTGAAATATAAATTCACTATGGAATTTATAAAAGAAAGGGGAACTTGTTTAAAAATAAATATTGATTTATTTTTGAAGTATTGAAAATAATATATCTTGTAAAGATATTTTGGAAAAGAAATAATTTGGAATTTTTTTTGGAAACTGGTGATGTTGTGCATATCCATTGATAGTTCAATAACCGACTATCAATATTTCCCTTTGAATGGGTAATTGATGTGAATTGTTTGAATTTGAATGCCACACTTATTTTTGAATAAGCGCTCACTATTCAGGTTAACTGGGAAAGGACCATGGGGTCGTATAACCCATTCCGAATATGTGATACGTCGTTATGAATTGCATTTGATGACCGGTGTTGAAGACCGGATATTTGCGAGAGCGATAGGATGACCTATCGAATGTCTCTGCACTGGGTAGCTCCTGGTATAGAGATTTCCTAAGTGATGGGAAATTCGATCGGGATTGTGAATACCCGGATTGCAAGGGCTTCGTGAGAAGTGCCTTCGGTTTTGTTCGAGCCCGGAACAGACTTGTATGGATTGTATGTCTGACATTACAAATTGAGATATAAAGCCGATTTCATTCAAATATATTTCTGTTGGTGGCGGAGAATTTATTCTTTTAGCTTAACACCCTTCTCTGAGACGTACGAGCTCAGAGGTTATGTAGTTGAAGGTTATCAGCGATATATTCCCAATTTGGTAATGTGACATGCTGAGTGTTGCTGTAAATGATCATTGTGTTGATTATTTGTGATATGATCGTTTATTTGATCGTCTATCTTGGTGATCGTTTCTATGATCATTTGTCTACCCAAAGCATGGCTTTTGTATAAAGTATGTTTTTGTGGACGTGACTTCGTCGAGCCTCACACCCCGGAATGGTCAAAACAGGAAAGATGCGGCAAGGTTATGAGGGGTGATTCCCTTTAGGGTATGTGCATTTCCTTCTGGAAAAGGGTGGTATCATGGTATGGAGCCCAGATACTTACTCATGTTGAAAACACTTTATGATTGTGTGAATTGATTACGAGCGCTCGGTTGAAAGGTCCCAAAGGACCGGGGGATGGCATACTCGTGTAGTAGTTACCTAGTGATAAAGGTAACCCGGCCTTGTGTTGGCAGAGAGCTGGTTAAGTTCTCGGGGATGTCCATCCAGAGGCATTCTCATGTGGCAATGGGAAGTTCCTTGGCCTGATCATTCGTTGGAAATCCAATTCCCAATACGAAACCCTGTACGGTATTAGTTGTAGAACCTGCCATTTACTTATGGTGGTCACCACTGTTTAGATGGTAGCTATAGTAGGCATACGATAATGGTCGTATGTTGGCTAAGATTTATATTCTACTTTCGAAATGAATTTTTTACCTACACTATGCACTAGTAATAATATCAAATGTTCTTTTAAATGCGTATCAAGCATCTTTGACTATCATAAGGAGAAATCTCCTCCGATTCTGCGTTTGCATTGTGTGTGTGTGCGGGAGGCCTTATGGTAGTCTCATTTTTAAAAGCATTGCGAATTGACTTAAAAATATTCCTCTATTTTGTTTTCAAAGATAAATAAACTGTTTTGAGTTCTCACACCAGTCACATGACTGACTCGAAGTTTATTGTTTTCATTCCTAAACTCTGGGTGCCCACCAATTTCCACACGGGCAGTCAAGAGTTAGGTTTATCAGGATATTATGGATATTCTGGAGTTTCTGGAGGCAAGCTGGATGGTATGGCGTATTATTAGTATATAGTATTTCTTTTTCCACTGCACTATTTGATGTTGTTTGTTGTTGTACACTCTGATGATGATGTGATGTAATGTATAAAATGTAATAACTGATATAGTTCTTTGTTTAAAGATTATTTATTGATTATTATATGTTGTTCCGCTGCGAATTGTGAGATTCTGATATTGTTGTGTTGTGTTCTGTTCCGTTCTATTTTCTATGTTCTTTCCTCTCTATTTTCTATTTTTTTCCCTCTACTTCTGTCTTTTTCTTTTTCTTAAGCATTGATAATTCGTATTTCTGTTCATCTTGAATTAATCTATGGAGATTAGTGTATATTCAAGGAGTACGGATTTGCGGGTCTTCACACCTACCTGGCCTCTTTCTTGGGCGAGGGATAAATAAGATCGAAATGTCAGAAATGAGTTAAGTATAAAAAGATTTAATTTTCCAAATTTAAGCAACTTGGATTTTATAAAGATGATCTTCTTTTACTCGGTATTAAAGCCTAAAGATGGAACTCGTACTATTCATGGAATTTAAAAGGTGATTTCGCCATTATTTCGTCCATAGTATTTGTTAAATATTGGATTGATATTGAGTAGAATTAAATGATTTCTATAGATTCTGCTCAGTTAATATTTACTAATTTTGGGTTTACATCCTAGATAACATGGTTTTTGACTAAATAGAATTTAGAGTTTTAAATTAAGAGACCTTTGTTAAGATTTAAATGAAATGGTTTTGGAAATGTTTTCCTAAGTGTAAAATGAAATGATTTCTAATTATTCAAATTTAAGGGTTTTAAGTAATCAAAGATTTGATAAGAGAGGTTTGATAGTTCCATATATACCAGAAAGAATATCTTAGAAATATATATCTCCAAGGGATATTTTTTGATAAAATAACTTAATTAATTAAAGAATAATTCCCTATTCACAAAATCTCTTTTTATTGATAATTGGATCGAAGGATTCGGGGTCGGATTAGGAGTAATCTCTATCTGAAAACCGCTTTGAACCAATTCACGTTTGAAGTAAAACATGCTAAAGATAAAAGTATTGAAGATGGAGATATTCACAATGTTGGGCTACTTGCCCCTAGTCCCTTGAGGTAAAATTTGCCATAACATATATTTATGGTGACAAGTAATGCTCCATTATGAAAGTCTTCAATGCAAGGACCTCCCGCTACTAATCCTAAGGTTAATTCCGGATAGGATGTGGTAGGAGAGTTCCTTCGGTTTCATTCGATTCCAAAACGAACTTATATGGATATATGTATAACATTACATTCTTGAGATTTACGCCATTGACTTTTCTAAATGTACATCTGTTTGGTGGCAGAGAAGGCAACTTCTCTTAGCTTAACGCCCTTCTTTGAGACGTATGAGCTCGGAGGCTGTATGTTTGTAGAAGTCAATAAGTGATTAATAGAATGGTAGTGTGGCATTCAAAGAAAGATGATGGGCTATGTGAAAAGGTAATCGTTACCTTAGGCCTCACACTCGAAAATGACCGAAACGGGATTCAATGTAGCAAGGCTATGTGGTTCACAGCAAATAGGATATGATCATCCCCTTCTAGATACATTTCTACTCGCTATGACATTCGGGTTTAAATTAATGTGATGTCTGCAAAGAGAGTTCTCGGATAGGTCGATAACAACCGAGGTGATGACATATTCAGTACTATCTAAGGAGAGGTAGGTCGATCTTGTTTTGATAGGGGAGAAGATGTTTTGTAGTTCTCGGTACATTCCTCTAGAGATGCACTGTCGGAAGGTAGTCCCTTCACATGATCATTTGTATAGAATCCATTCTCCAATAAGTGCATGCTAGTTTGTTTTTAGAAACTGCGTTTGTGGCTAGTCTTTGTGGAATTTAATAATCTAACAATTTCTGCTAAGATGGATAAGTTTACTTGCAAATGTTTTCAAAGATATGTTATTAAAAATAATATCAATTATTTTGACGTAAAGTGTTTTGATTATCATAAGGTAGAAACCCGTTTCGTGTTTATGTGCAGCATGGCCTTATGACATATCCTTTTGTTTTCAAAATGCGTTTTTTGAGTTCTTACACCAGTCTGATGACTGAACCGGAGTTTATTTCCCCTATCCTTAAACTATGGGTGCCCTAATTTACCCCGGGCTGCCTGGTAGTCAGGTTTAGTTTAGAAGAAAGTTGGATGGAGCTCGAAGCATGGAGTCGGAAGATTTTACTGAAGATATTTGACTATTTCCACCACATCCTTGTGCTATAGTATTCCGCATTTGTAAGGGCAGGATTTATAACTGTCTATGTTTAACTCTGATAAATGTATTTTAATTTTCACTATACGTATGTTAAAATAACATATGTGAAATTATGTTCTGTATTACTTTTCTTCTTACTCGGTTCAGATCGAGTATTACAAATTTTCAGGAAGGGAGGTTCTGGAGCACAGATGGCGAGCTGGATGGCAGGGACATATAGAGTATTCCGCTGAGAGATATTATTGTTTATCTGGGACAAGTTATTTTAACTGTCCAGTGATTGTGAAATGTTGTAACCTTGATGTACTAATGTAAATTAACTGATACAGTTTTTCCTTATATAACCGTTATTTTATTGGATATTATATTTTGATCCACTACGAATGTGAGATTCTGTGTTTCATTTCTATTTCTTCTTATATCTCTTTTCTTCTTTTCCTAACTATCTGGAATTTTCGGGATCAAAAATTCTCGGTCGTTACAAAAGAGAATTAACTTCTCTAGCACTTGGATCTACGGCACGTGAATACCGAGGATGTATTAGTGTCGATTTCTGGGAGTCGAAGAAACGGGTCTTCATAAATATAACTTATGAATCTTTCTATAAGGAAATTTTTAAGATATTAAAAATATTTGTATGGGTGGACAATATGAGTCGTATATAAATCTAAATAGGATGAATGTTATGGAGAAGAAGACTTAGGGTCTTAAAAATTAAGTTGTCGGTGGCTACACTGTAATAGTTTAAGAAAAAATTGTGGTAAAAAAAAAAGTTGTAGTTTGGGTAGAAGAATTGAGTAGTAGAAAGTGAGGAATTATAAATGAAAGAGAGGTTTGGCTTCCTATAATTAGTTTGGGATTTGAAATATTTTAATTCATTGGAATGAGAAAAGGTAACAAATAAGTCTATATGAATCAATCAAGTTATAAATAAAGGTGTTTTGTTTGAAATAATAAGGAATGTAAATGCAAAGAAAGAGAACCTAATTAAAGAAGCAGAACAAAGGAAAATGAGCACTTTCGGTTGTTATGTGCATTATTGCCAATGTCTATTAGAAGTCCCCCTTTCATAGTGTTAGAAACTCTTCCAAATATTAGATGTAGGGAGAGAATGAGATGAAAGGAAAGTGATAAGATGAGAATTGTTCTTATCTACTCCATTTTTTATAATTTAGAAAGGCGTGAAAGATATTTTTAGAAATATGTGAAGTATACTTTTGAAAGACAAAGTTTGTTAGAGATAAATATGCTTTTTAGAAGGAAAACTTAATAAATGGTTAAAATAAAGCCATAAATTTTTAATAAGAGTTGGAATGGTCTTTAAATGAAAAATATGATTTGATTTCAAACATAGAATTGTTAATTTTCCGTTTAAAGTTTAGTGAATAAGTTAAATTCAAAAATCATAAAATATTAATTTTGAAAAGGGTTAATATACCCAGTATTTTTGGATTTAACAAAAGTTTCTAAGAAGCACTTTTAAAGATGAGTTTTGAGATTAAAAATTTCAAAAATTTTGAAGGATTAATTATTGAAAAAAATGATAAAGTACAAACCTGAATTTTAAATGTGGAGTAAATATGAATAAGTGCTTACATGAGATGGGGATAAGGCTATGAAGGGGATAGCTATGACTAGTTTTGTAATAATAACAAGAAATCCCCATAGAACGTGATGGACACTAGAAGAGCCTAGGAACATTATGTTGATATGTGCATAAGCCACAAATAAGGTATCAAGGTACACTTTGTGACGACCGCCCATGACTCCCTCACTAAAACAGGGAAATGGTGAGCTGAAAGGTGTGCCAGGCAGCCATGGACGATAGTCAGGGTAAGATAAAACAGAAAACTCTATCGTATTACTCACAGCGCATGGACAAAATACAATAGAAAATATACATAGTGAAGCTCCATATAACAGAATCTCATCATATAAACTCTAATAGTTTGATACAACAATCAGCAAAGTCAATACATCAAGCCTCACTACATATCACTCAGAGAATATACAAACAGCGGAACACCCAATACATATAGTAAGAAAACAATATGCAAAAGCCTCCAGCTCCTCTTCGTCATCAACAGCGTTGGCCACTATGAACAGCACCTGTCACCTGCTACCTAGTCTGCACATCCCAACATGGATGAACAGCCCAAGGTAATAAGAGTTAAACATAAAACCTTAAGTCAGACAAAAGTCTTAGTGAGCAGTAAATAAACTATCAAACGTACCAAAAGAGCATAAAGGGTAAAAGGAATAGGAACCCAACCATCCCACTCCACCTCTTTCTACAGTGATAGCCCCCAAACACACTAAGCAGAAGTAAACATAGCAATTCAGACATTCAAAGCAAAGTAATTATCACTCGAGTCAAGGTCGGCGTTTTCCAAGTACAAACCCCCAAGGCCTAAACCAAGAACAGATAAGCACCCTGAAAACATCGCTCTTGACCCAAGCGACGACACAACCAAACATCCAAACATCCATGACTCTGGCTATCACTGTTATCATTGCCTTGATTTCCCTGTTAGTTGAATGACCGCCTGCCAAGGGCTAATGGTAATCCCGGTTCTAGACATAGCTCCGCACGTCGTCGTGACCCGTGCCTAGGACTATCGCATCTGCCCAGAGTACTAGCACGTCATCGTGACCCGTGCTTGGAACGTCATCGTGACCCGTCCCAACGTACTCTTGCTTTGAGCATGCTAGAACCTTCAACAACGATGAAATCTCAGCCTTCTAGTCATCCTCCTCGACAACTATTCCCATACTAGCTCAAGCGCCTCTCAAGCTAACCATTATCCACAAACCCGGACCACATCACCGAGTTATCAACATGCTTGGGATGATCCCGTCTGGATTAAACCAAGGCTTTCTCACATCATGCTTTGCTTCATCGCATCATAGCAAAGTCCCATCTCAACATCATGATTTTCCTCATCGCATCATGGCAAAGTCCCATCTCAACATCATCATCAAATCTATCCATATGAGCTTCAACATCCGCTTCATATGCCACAAGCAGCTTTCCTTATTCAAGAGCCTTTCCACTTAGCTTTTGAATCATCTTCAACCAACTTGTCCAAATCAAGTTATCAATCAACTAATCCATCAAATCAAACATTAATCCAAGTAATCAATCATTCAAACAAGATCTAAATAAACAATTACAACAATAATGGCAATTTCGTAAATAAAGAGTCCAAATCTAACATGCATTCTAACAAGCATGAATTATGAACAATATCTCTGTAACTTGATGAATGAACTTGCATAAGTGAACATGTAGTAAAATAGATGTCAAATCATCATGAACAATAGATCTACATGCAGACTTGAGAAAAATGCACGAAATCACTCTCTTTAACACATAAATAAACCACCGATCCAATATACTTCTTTGGGTCCGTGTGAGAGATAACCACCACTCACCGAATCACCTAAACACCTCAAAAACAACCAACTCCAGATCTGGACAGTAAAGAATCAAGCTTGATCCTCCAAAGCTCCGCTTCAAACGATGAAATCTCTCTTCGATGGATGGAGATCTTCAACTTTGGCTCTTGGACCTTCAATTTGATCTTCAATTTAGATGGAAGGAATCATTAGATTAGAGTGGAGAAAAGAAGTGAAGAAGTCGAGCTCTCAAAATGGCAGCACTTCGTCGCTTCAAAATCCGGTGCCAAAAAGTGAACCAAACCCCTCTATTTATAAGCTGAATTCCTTAAGTCGCCGCCCCTCATAAGTCGTCCACGACCTAAGACCCACGACCTATAACCTCAACAACCTACGACCTAAAGTTCTGCCGAACTAACGACTTATCAGGGTCACACGACCTAACCAACATACAACCTAGCGAATATGCCCTCACGCGACCTAACAGCTTAAGACCTAAAAAAGGCTGCAACTTAACATCCCTACGACCTAACGGCTCAACACACCCATAACCTATCGACCTATCACTTATGCGACTTGACGACTTAACGTTCATGCGACCTAACTAATACACAACAACCTAATATAGGTCGCTCACGACCTATCTTAACCATAAGTCGCTCACGACTTATCTTCCACACGACCTAACCCCTTAGGTCGCCTAACCCTTAGGTCGCTCCACCGACCTAAACCACTATCTTATAGGTCGCTAACATCCTATAAGTCGTAACTCGCTAACCCACTCTAACCAATAACTCGTTAACGACCTATTCCTTAACTCGTTAACTAGTTCCAACATACTAACTCGCTAACTACTAGGTCATACTGTCTTAAGTCACTCTTCTTCCTTAGGTCGCTCAACCGACCTAACTTCCACACGACCTAAATCCTATACGATTTAACCCCTACACGACCTAACTCCTAGGTGTTCCAAACCTATAATTCGCTCAACTCAAATCCCTTATACAACCTAAGCTCCACACGGCTTAACAACATCAACGACTTAATGGCAACTATTTTACAATATGTCGACACGTAAAATACGGGTCGTTACATTCTCTCCCCCTTAGGAATTTCGTCCCCGAAATTCCAAACAAACAAGAGCAATCAAAACTATTCTGCATGCCTACCATCCATAGCAATCATCAAACCATACATCCAATTACTAACCTAGCATGCAGAATTCTAAGATTAGAATCAAGTTACAAATTCATGAGATGCCACGACACCTTAGGGCCATACCTCGAAGAGTTCAGGATGAGCTGCTTTCATCCTCTCTTCCTCCTCCCATGTAAAGTCGTTAACATCATCACTCCATTGTATCTTGAGCAACGTAATCTTCTTCCTCCTAAGCTGTTTCGTGTCGGGTTCCACAACACGAAGCGACTTACGAGGTCTCGTAACAACTGGATCAACCTCTAAATCTTCACAGCTATCAGCAGAAACCACCGTATTCGAGTCGTGCACATACTTCCGTAGATAAGATACATGAAAAACATTGTGCACACCCGCCATCTTTTCTGGTAACTCCAATTTATATGCGAGCTTTCCAATTCGCTCGATGATCGGGAATGGTCCAACAAATCTTGGAGTCATCTTTCCTTTCTTCCCGAATTGAATAACATTCTTCAAAAGAGAAATCTTCACAAAAACCATATCTCCTACGTCGACTTCCAAATCCTTACGACGCTTATCGGCATAACTTTTCTGTCGGTCTTGGGATGCCCTCATTCGTCGCCGAATGATCTCTATACAGTCCGAAGTCTGTCGAATCATTTCTGGCCCATATATCAACTTTTCTCCAGTTTCCAACCAACATGTCGGAGAGTTACACGTTCTTCCATACAATGCCTCATATGGTGCCATACCAATACTTGTCTGATAACTGTTACTATACACAAATTCCACCAAATGAAGATGATCTTCCTATGATGCTTCGAAATCCAAAACACATGCTCTGAGTAGATCTTCCAAAACTCGGTTGACTCTCTCGGTCTAACCATCCGTTTGGGGATGATAAGCCGTACTCAAACACAGCTCGGTTCCCAAAACTTCTTGGAAGCTCTTCCAAAATCCACTAGTGAACAATGGGTCTCGATCGCTCACTATACTCTTCGGAATACCATGGAATCGTACTATCCACTTGACATACAACTCAGTCAACTTCGATGCAGTCCTAGTTGATCGAACAGGAATGAACCATGCACTCTTTGTCAAACGATCTACGATGACCCAAATCCCTTCATTTCCTGCTCTGGTTCTAGGTAGACCATCGAAAAAATCCATTGATATTTGCTCCCACTTCCATGTAGGAACTTCTAATGGTTGAAGCAATCCACTTGGCTTCTTCTGTTCAACTTTTACCAACTAGCAGTTCATACATTTGGAAATAAAATTTCCAACATCCTTCTTCATGCCTTCCCAGTAATAGGTTCTCTTCATGTCCCGATACATCTTATTTCCACCGGATGAATTGTCAATTTCGAGTGATGACTTTCCTTCAGAACTTCATCTCTCAATTCATCTATATCGGGAACAACCAGTCGTCCTCGTTTCCGAAGCCAACCCTCTCGATCGACCTCGAATCCTTTGTCCTTTTCTGGATCCAATCCAGATTCCAAATCACGGATAATCTTGACAAGCTTATCGTCTCGCTTTTGGCCCTCGCCAATTCTTTCCACTAGAGTAGGTCTTATCAATAAGTTTGCCAACATCTCATGTTCCAATTCACATCTAGGCCTGAAGTCAAATCCAGCCAAATACTCAAGACTCCTCCATTCCGAAAACATGGCTCCCAATCCTGCATGTCTTCGACTTAACGCATCAGCCACTGCGTTACCCTTTCCCGGAGTATAGGCTATACCAAAATCATATGATGCTAAAAACTCTAGCCATCGTTGCTACCGCAGATTTAAATCTTTTTGGGAGAAAAGATACTTCAACGACTTATGGTCTGTAAACAACTCGAATCGAACTCCCAATAGGTAATGTCTCCACATCTTCAAAGCAAAAACAATCGCCGCTAACTCCAAATCATGAGTCGGATAATTCCTTTCATGCGGCTTCAATTGTCGACTTGCATACGCAACAACTTTATCCTTCTGCATTAGCACTGCCCCAAGTCCAGTGCCACATGCATCAGTGTAAACCACCATCTCATCATTCCCACTTGGAATAGCCAAAACAGGAGCACTTGTCAATTGCTCTTTCAGGATTCGAAAGCTTGCTCACACTTAGTATCCCATCTGAACACTTGGTTCTTTTTCGTCAATCCTGTTAATGGTGCAGCTACCTTGGAAAAGTCTTTGATAAACCGTCGATAATATCCTGTTTATCCAAGAAAACTTCTCACATCAGATGCATTCTTAGGTCTAACCCAATCCTGGATCGCTGCCACCTTAGTGGGATCAACCGCTATTCCATTTCCAGAGATAACATGACCTAAGAACCTCACTTCACTCTTCCAGAAGTGACACTTCGAAAACTTAGCCTTCAGTTGATGTTTCCGCAAGATTTCCAAAACAATCCGCAAGTGTGTTTTGTGTTCCTCTTCATTTCTGGAGTAAACCAAAATATAATCCACAAACACAAGTACAAACTTGTTCAACTGATCTCTGAACACCCTATTCATAAGATCCACAAAATATGCTGGTGCATTGGTCAATCCAAACGGCATTACCAACCACTCATAGAAACCAGATGGTGTCCTGAAAGCAGTCTTCGGCAACTATCCTTTGCCACTCTTAACTGGTGAAATCCCGTTGCCAAATCCATCTGAGAAAACACCCTAGCTTCGTGAAGCTGATCAAACAAGTCATCTATTCTCGGCAATGGATACTTGTTCTTCTTAGTCACTTTATTCAGCTCACGATAATCCACACACAACCTCAACGATCCATCCGCTTTGGTTGCAAACACAACTGGTGCACCCCATTCGGACACACTACGCCGAATGAATCCTTTCTGCAAAAGGTCATCAACTTGCACCTTCAACTCTTGCTGTTCCCTAGGCGCCATTCGCCTAAGAGGCATCACAACAGGTCTGGCTCCCTCAACTAGATCGATACGAAACTCGATCTCCCTATGCGGCGGTAATCCTTTGACCTCGTCAAAGACATCCTCAAATCCATTCACAACAGGCACCGATGACAGTCCATCCCGTGGAACAACCAGCGAATACATGAAGCTCATGAAGACGCCTTCCTCATGCTTACATCGTATCACAACCTTTCGCCCCTCCACATTCTCGATTGTCACCTCAAGCCTCTCACAATCAACCTTTGCCGCATATTTCCTGAGCCAGTCCATACCCAAAATAATTCCGAACCCCGCAAAGTTCAGAACAAAACAATCACAAACAAAAGAGCAATCATGACTCAATACAACTAGACCACGGCATACCATACACAAACAAGACGAACCCCCAACTGGATTAGTCACAACCAATGGTCTATCAACAATATCCGGTTCCAAACCCAACCGGCCTACAAGTTCATTACAAACAAAGGAATGCGACGCTCCAGTATCAAACAACACTCTAATTGGAATACCACAAATGGAAAGAGTACCTTGAACCACCACGCTCTTCCCTTTCTCATCTGCAGTAGGAGCTTTCAAAGACGATGGCATAGCCCCCAAAGCATAAGCTTGCACAATCTGCTTATCCTTCCTCGAATCTGGACAATTCCTCTTAATATGCCCCAGCTTGTCACAGTTGTGGCACTTCACCGGCACCTTCGGATTCTTACAATCTTTGGAGAGATGACCCTTCTGCCGACAATTGTAGCAGATCACTTCGCCCTTCGGCTTCTTCTGGCCATCCTTACCCTTCTGCTGCTGCTGCTTTCTCTTCTTGTTTCCACCTTGCTCCTTGGACACAGCAACAACAGGTCCTTCTTTAGGAAACAAATTCTCATGCCTGAGAGCTTTCTCCACAAGCTTCTCAAATGGGTCATCCAAATGATCCACCAACTGCCTCCCAAGATAACTGTCCAAGCCTGTCACAAACTTCTCATTCTTCTGATAGGGGAATTCAATATATGACCGAGCATACTTAGACAAAGCTTCAAACTCAGAAACATACTCATGAACTGGTCTTCCACCTTGCTTGAGTTCCACAAACTTCTTAAACAGAACAGATTTCTGAGCTGTAGAAATGAACTTAGCTTCAAATCTAGCTTGGAATTGCTCCCAAGTGATCTCTTCCTCTAGAGTATTAGTGGTGATAGAGTTCCACCAATCATAAGCTCTTCCCTGAAGCTGTCTTGATGCAAGCTTCCTCTTAGTTGCATCCTCAATTCCCAAATCACCAAAGATCCTTCTACAAGCATCTACCCATCTCTGAACTTCTATGGTTGATTCTGTTTCCAAGAAAACCTTTCCTCCAAGAGCAGTATAGTCTTTACACAACTTAGCAAAATCCATTGGTTTTGGAGCTAGAACTTGAACCCCAACATCTATTGATGGCCCATGAGTTGGTATCCTTCTCATGATTGAAGTCATCATGGCCTCAAACATAGCAGCATAATCAGCAACTCCATCGGAAGCGCGACCTTCCCTAGCAGCTTGTCTCTCTCTTCGACTCATTCTTAATATCTATAAAAAGAAGAATGATTAGAACACCTTGAGGAACAACTACATAAGGAGTTCAAGTCCTTCTAAGCTACTATATTATATATAGTAATTATCCATCAAAATACAATTATGTCTCTCATACGTAGTTATGCCAGCGAGCGTTGGCTAAAATCGATTAACCAAAGCTCTGATACCAAATGTGACGATCGCCCATGACTCCCGCACTAAAACAGGGAAATGGTGCGCTGAAAGGTGTGCAAGGCAGCTATGGACGATAGTTAGGGTAAGATAAAACAGAAAACTCTATCGTATTACTCACAGCGCATGGACAAAATACAATAGAAAATATACATAGTGAAGCTCCATATAACAGAATCTCATCATATAAACTCTAATAGTTTGATACAACAATCAGCAAAGTCAATACATCAAGCCTCACTACATATCACTCAGAGAATATACAAACAGTGGAACACCCAGAACATATAGTAAGAAAACAATATGCAAAAGCCTCCAGCTCGTCTTCGTCATCAACAGCGTTGGCCACTATGAACAGCACCTCTCACCTGCTACCTAGTCTGCCCATCCCAACATGGATGAACAGCCCAAGGTAATAAGAGTTAAACATAAAACCTTGAGTCAGACAAAAGTCTTAGTGAGCAGTAAATCAACTATCAAACATACCAAAAGAGCATAAAGGGTAAAAGGAATAGGAACCCAACCATCCCACTCCACCTCTTTCTACAGTGATAGCCCCCAAACACACTAAGCAGAAGTAAACATGGCAATTCAGACATTCAAAGCAAAGTAATTATCACTCGAGTCAAGGTCGGCGTTTTCCAAGTACAAACCCCCAAGGACTAAACCAAGATCAGATAAGCACCCTGAAAACATCGCTCTTGACCCAAGCGACAACACAACCAAACATCCAAACATCCATGACTCTGGCTATCACTGTTATCATTGCCTTGATTTCCCCGTTAGTTGAATGAACGCCTGCCAAGGGCTAATGGTAACCCCGGTTCTAGACATAGCTCCGCACGTCGTCGTGACCCATGCCTAGGACTATCGCATCTGCCCAGAGTACTAGCACGTCATCATGACCCGTGCTTGGAATGTCATCGTGACCCGTCCCAACGTACTCCTGATTTGAGCATGCTAGAACCTTCAACAACGATGAAATCTCAGCCTTCTAGTCATCCTCCTCGACGACTATTCCCATACTAGCTCAATCGCCTCTCAAGCTAACCATTATCCACAAACCCGGACCACATCACCGAGTTATCAACATGCTTGGGATGATCCCGTCTGGATTAAACCAAGGATTTCTCACATCATGCTTTGCTTCATCGCATCATAGCAAAGTCCCATCTCAACATCATGATTTGCCTCATCGCATCATGGCAAAGTCCCATCTCAACATCATCATCAAATCTATCCATATGAGCTTCAACATCCGCTTCATATGCCACAAGCAGCTTTCCTTATTCAAGAGCCTTTCCACTTAGCTTTTGAATCATCTTCGACCAACTTGTCCAAATCAAGTTATCAGTCAACTAATCCATCAAATCAAACATTAATCCAAGTAATCAATCATTCAAACAAGATCTAAATAAACAATTACAGCAATAATGGCAATTTCGTAAATAAAGAGTCCAAATCTAACATGCATTCTAACAAGCATGAATTATGAACAATATCTCTGCAACTTGATGAATGAACTTGCATAAGTGAACATGTATTAAAATAGATGTCAAATCATCATGAACAATAGATCTACATGCAGACTTGAGAAAAATGCACGAAATCACTCTCTTTAGCAATAAACAAACCACCGATCCAATATACTCCTTTGGGTCCGTGTGAGAGATAACCACCACTCACCGAATCACCTAAACACCTCAAAAACAACCAACTCCAGATCTGGACAGCAAAGAATCAAGCTTGATCCTCCAAAGCTCCGCTTCAAACGATGAAATCTCTCTTCGATGGATGGAGATCTTCAACTTTGGCTCTTGGACCTTCGATTTGATCTTCAATTTAGATGGAAGGAATCACTAGATTAGAGTGGAGAAAAGAAGTGAAGAAGTCGAGCTCTCAAAATGGCAGCACTTCGTCGCTTCAAAATCCGGTGCCAAAAAGTGAACCAAACCCCTCTATTTATAGGCTGAATTCCTTAAGTCGCCGCCCCCCATAAGTCGTCCACGACCTAAGACCCACGACCTATAACCTCAACAACCTACGCCCTAAAGTTCTGCCGACCTAACGACTTATCAGGGTCACACGACCTAACCAGGATACAACCTAGCGAATATGCCTTCACGCGACCTAACAGCTTAAGACCTAACAAAGGTCGCGACTTAACATCCCTACGACCTAACGGCTCAACACACCCATAACCTATCGACATATCACTTATGCGACTTGACGACTTAACGTTCATGCGACCTAACTAATACACAGCAACCTGATATAGGTCGCTCACGACCTATCTTAACCATAAGTCGCTCACGACTTATCTTCCACACGACCTGACCCATTAGGTCGCCTAACCCTTAGGTCGCTCCACCGACCTAAACCACTATCTTATAGGTCGCTAGCATCTTATAAGTCGTAACTCGCTAACCCACTCTAACTAATAACTCGTTAACGACCTATTCCTTAACTAGTTAACTAGTTCTAACATACTAACTCGCTAACTACTAGGTCATACTGTCTTAAGTCGCTCTTCTTCCTTAGGTCGCTCACCCCTTAGGTCGCTCAACCGACCTAACTTCCACACGACCTAAATCCTATACGACTTAACCCCTACACGGCCTAACTCCTAGGTCGTTCCAAACCTATAAGTCGCTCAACTCAAATCCCTTATACAACCTAAGCTATACACGGCTTAACAACATCAACGACTTAATGGAAACTATTTTACAATATGTCGACACGTAAAATACGGGTCGTTACACACTTCTACAAGTTTGTGTTGTGCCTGTAGGAGTCTTATGAACAAAAAAAATACCAAGGATTAAGTATATTATCAAAATATTGGGAATAAGAGAAGATAGTAATGGACAGTAATGTGATGGTAAACACTCATGCAAGATATTGGTAGACTCAAATTGGGGAAGCAAGAGGGGAATTGGAAGGTTATTTTCCCAAGCTTAGTTGCCATTTAATATAAAGATTTCATAGGTTGTATTTCTTATCCATTGCAGTCAAAAGAGGAATAGTTTTTCCAGAATTGAGTATGGATGGAAGAGATGAATAAACCTTATTCATCATAAGTAATAAAGGAAGGATAAGGTATGAAGATTGTTGTAGAGGGATGGCTTATTACAAAGATTCTCTCTTATAGCCGAGTTAGTGGTGTTATGTTTCCTTCGAGTGTTATTTTTTTTTCACGGTTGTAAGCATTAGTTGTTGCTATCAACTTCGTACGTTTAGGGAAATGTTCCATTTTATGTGTTTTTTGGGTGAACTGCGATGATTAATAAAGCAATAAAAAGGAAATTTCAGAGAAGGTTACTTAGTTAATGCGAGGGAAAAGAAAATAGTTGAAATTGGAAGTTAAGCAATAAGTTTAAAATTTTATTTAATTAACTAGTATACAAAAGAAAAAAAGAATGAAAATGTCGGTTCTTAAAAGAATAGGGATTTTCGAAAGATAAATTTCGGTAAAGGAGGACATGAGTACGGAGTGGTAAGCCATCAGTCAATGTTCCTGTTCCTCGAAGATTGAAATATAAAGTTTTAATATGTCTGTTGGTTGATGTTAATAAGAAAGAAAAGTTTTTGACAACTTAAAATTTATTGCGCAATTAAGTGAAGTCCGATATGGACAGTGGATGGTTGACTAAACTCTGATATAAGAAGTGCGAAAAAATTTATTTATAAAAGATGTAATTTTATATATATATATATATATATATATATATATATATATTTGGAGTAAGAAAAATGTTATGAAAAATTTATTATGAAATTTTTTCTTTATACATATCTTTAAAAAGATTTTAAAAGTTAAGGATTTTAAGTTTTAGAAATTTTAAAATACCACATGCTAACATTGGGGAATAGTCGGTAAGTTAAATAGTGTAGAATTTATTATGTAGCAATAATTGTAGTAAAATGGATATGGTGAGTGACAAGGAAGTCGTTTTGTTTATGTCAGTTTTCTAAGGAACCTTGTCGATGAGAGAAATTTAAAAAGATGATTTTTGGAACAACTATGTTTGTGAACATTCAAAATAAAAGTTACTCATGTAAACTGTACATAGGAAGGTTGGAAAACAGATTGGGATTAAAGGAGTAGATCCCAGGTATAGTGGAAAAAGGTTACATAATAGAATGGCGAAAATATGGAATTTTTCATCTAGACCCTTTCCAAGCATAAGAAAATAGATTTAGAAAAATGATTTATTCTAAGTTTGGATGTTAGCCATGGTGTGTTAGGAAATTAGATGGTAAGAATAGGATGAAAAATTTGTTGAACTATGCTTCTACTCATAGAGATGTAGAAAAATCTAGATGAAAAACTATTTTGATTTTCCAAAAAGTTGCATTCGTGTAGAACTGCAAGTATATTTAGGATGTCAGTATCATGTTTTTTGAAACAGGTTTAAAAAGAAATCATTCATATAAGAGGTGCCAAATAGAAATCATTGTTCACACATATCATATATATTGCGGTGCACTATGCATATGCAGAAGGGTCATTGCAAAATTGTTTGTACACTAATTTATTATTAGTATAAAATGCTCGTGCGATGGTATATATGATCGAACCCTTGTGGAATTTTAAGGACAAAATTATTTTAATGGGAAGAATGTAACACCCAGTGTTTTTGCATTAATTAGTTAAAATAGAAATTAATAATAAATAATGTTATCCGGTGCCTTAGCCCAGCTACAAAACGGTAGTTGTAGAAACTATAGTTGAATGTTGATGGAAATAGGGTCAAGGAAAGAAATACGTTGGGTCCTTGAGGGGTTTGCTTTGAGTCAAAGGAATGCTTGCTCCGAGTCATTTCTTCATTAACTGTGGGTCAGTTTGGATCACTTGCTAGAGGTTGGCATATGGATGGGGTCAGTATTACTTTGGGTCTAGGACTCGTATGATATAAAGTCGGCATGGGAACTTAGAGATCAACAATGCATGTTTGAGGTACTTGCAATCGACATTTCTTTATCTCCGGGTCGGCAAGAGAGCTTCAGGTCGGCAAGGCTATATGATCGGCTATTGCGAGAGGTCGGCATAAAGCAGTTGGGTCGGCTACTTCGGGATGGCAACACCCAAGCCTTGGGTCGGCATTATGGAAAGAGAGTATGGATCGGCATCTTAAGATCACTTCAGGTGAGCATCAAGTGGAGCATCAGGCTGGCATGTTGTAGTACTTCAAGGGGTTGTCGTATCTTTTTTTGGTTGGCAAATGGATGGTAAAAGGTGAAGTTCGGTTCGACATAAGATGACAAGGGTTTTTGGTCGGCGTGTTTGGGAGCATTTGGAATTTAGGGTTCGGCTATGTGGGGTTGGCATTTCCATGTCGACCTTATTAACCAAAAAATATTGGGCCGAGTTCTCTTGGTGATGGACCTAGGTGACTGGAGAGAAGTTCAACTTTGAGACGCCAGGCTGTCTCCAACTATGAATAGCGGAGCAGGGGTCCATTTTTGGGGATCTCTTTGGAAGAACTTAAAAGAGACTCTATCATTTTTGATACTCACTTTCATTTTGCTCAAACTTTTATTCAAGCTTTCTTTTGCGGATTGTATATATATTCAACCAACTGATAAAGCAATAAAGAGTATATTCAAAGTGGACGTAGGTAATTACGCCGAACTTTTATAAATTCTATTGTTCTTGCTTTATACCATTCTATTTAATGTTATATCGTGTTATTCTTCTCTTTCCATTTACTTACTTCATTTCTCCCACTACACAAATATACTCTAGGGTGTTAGTGACCAATTCGTGTGCTAACATATAATAAATAATAAATAGTGAAAAATGAAACTTTTGTAAATGTTGGAATTTGGCTATGTAATTTATACCATTGGATTCATGGCGATTTTCTGATTAATTTTCGTATATAACCTTTTCAAATCGAAGTTCAAGCAAAAAGTTATCAGCTTTTGAATTTTTTTGTTGGAAATAATTACAAACATAATTAAGGTAATAATTTGAAAATAAATAATGGTTTATTAACACCATTAAATCAAATTTAGCTTAACGTTTAGGAAAATTAACTAAGGCATAAGATAATGCTTTTTAATGTTAATTGGAGAATCAATGGTAACAAATCAGTTAAATCAACCAACGCTAAAAAATACACTATTTTGGCTTAGTCAAGTCGACATGACCAAGGCACGGTCGACCATCAACGGTCGACCTAGGTCACGTGGTGTTGGCCTGCCTTGTTTTGTTAGTGACTGTAACTTAAGGCAGTGTAACAACTCGGTATTTTCAACCATTCGCATCCATTATAAGTGTATGGGTAGACACTCGTGCCGAAATTGAATTGCTCAAAATACCGCGTTGTAAATAAAAATTTAGAAAATCTCAGAATATACAGTAAATAAAATCACAGATCACAGACACAGAGTAATAATAATGCAGCGGAAGAAAAAGAGATAGTAGTTCATGAAGCTACTATATAAAATATAAGATACATCAGGGTTAAATAACATACAACCGAAGAGTAACAAGATACATCAGGTACAAATCAGATACATCACTGAAACACTGGATACTGAAACAAAATAGATGGCTGGATCTTCAAGGAAAGCTCCAACTCCGAAGGTGAATCTTGAATGCTAACTCAATCAATCTGACTCGAGCGTAAAGCAAAATACAAAACCCTCGAGTCAGGACATAAATACTTATAAACTGTAAATCAACTCAAGTGAACAGTAACAAAATGCATCAGCAACTTAAAGGATGCTTGGGACCTCCCATCCTCCAAGGATCCGTTAAACTATTTACTATGTAGTAATATACGCTATATACGGTAGTGTCTAATCAGTAAAGTATAATCATATAGAAAATAGCGTTAAGGGGATGGTGAACCTTAACGCGGTCGGATCTTTAAAACCAAAATCGTAGTGGGCTCGATATAAGGATATGACACGGCACGCGAGGCAATGCCAGGGTGGATACACCGTTTGCACTCCCGGACCGGTGGTGACGGCAAGCCAGTAGCTTCCGCCCACCTCGAACAATACCCCCGAATCAAAGTGGCGCCACCGAATCGAATCACAACAGTAATAGAATGGTTTTCCGATGGAGCATGCTCGATGAAAGGGTGCGACCCTTTGTGTAGCCCGGTATAGCTCCTGTTTTAGTCATATATGCCAACTCACGGGAGTTGGGTCCACGTAATATATACCTCGAGAACGTCGCCACCATCCTACTTCTTTCTGGAATCTCCACCGTGTACACAGTTGTTAAAGTGGTTTTCGGTATTGGCCGGCTATAAGACAATATCCGATCCCGGTCTCTTTAACAACCAATCGTTATTATAACCCGTAGTTATAACTTTAAAACAATATTTTATACTTCAAAATAAAATACCCTTTTCAATCCAAATCTTTATCAAAATAAACATTAAATCATTTCCAAAACCATTTCAATATATCATCGTAAAATATCTTTCAATTCAAATATTTATCAAAATAAATATCAAGTCATTTCTAACCATTTCAATATATTAAATTTTCATACCCTTTCAACACTACCTTTCAGTTCCAAAATATCATATCTTTCAGAACTTCTTTTTTAAATCATGTTAATATCAAAATGTCCTATCTTTCAAACTCCGTTTTTCAAATCATTTAATATCAAAAATATCATATCTTTCAAAACTCCATTTTCAAACCATTTTAATATATCAAAATATCATATGTTTTCAAAACCACATTTCACTCATTTAATATATCAAAATATCATAGCCTTTCAAAACCACATTTCAATCATTTAATATATCAAAATATCGTATCTTTTCAAAACCACATTCATTTCAAATCATTATTCATTTTATTAAATTTAAAATATCATTTCAATCCATATTTCAAAACAGTATATATTCCAAAAATCATTTTTAATCATTAAAATGAAGTTATTATGTTTAATAATTAAATTATTAAATTTTCAAAATTTTCGACTTCCAAAGTTCATTTATTCACTTAAGTTTATCAAAGCAGTGAAAATTCACTTTTCGTGGCATTTAGAAAACGCTACGGAAAATTACATTCAAAACAGTACAATTTAACAAAAGACAACATTTAAAATGTTGTAATAGGGTTTACTTAAATTTCGAATAAACTTAGTTAAATTCAAAAATTATAGCACTTACAAAGATTGCTATAATAGCTTTTAATTCAATTTAGCTTTTTAGTTCATTATCATCAACTACAGCGTTTACAAATGCTGTAATATCATTTACATTGTAATTAATAGCATTTCAAAAATGCATTCAATTAACTTCAAATATTCAATAAAATTTCTCAACCAATTATGTTTTTATTAAAAACATTTTTAACCTATAAAATCATACATTTTCACATTTATAACATCATTTAATTTTTCCTCAGGTTCATGATTTTATAAAGTTAAATTTCCAATCAAAAATCAAGATTTAATAATAATTCACTTATTAAATTGCAATGTTGAATTTTTAAAATCCATTACATTAAATTTCAACTTAACACTTAAGTTCAAATTCTCAAATATAACTTAGTTTTATTTTTATTTGCTTAACTAAAAGTTCACTTTACGTCAATTTCCTAATTTCGAATTCTAGTTATATTTCAAAGTTTCAACTTAAAATATTTATTCATTTCACATTTCAACTTTATTAAAGTCATTAATATGATATAAAAATCACTTTAAATTTATTTAAATTCAAATTATCATAAATTTATCATAATTTCATATTCAATTAAATTTCCAATTATAATTAAATCAAAATTTCCAAAATAACTCACGTTCAAAATTTCTAACTTTTTCATTAATTCATTTCACTTACAATTATTCAGAAAATCAATAATAATTTACAAAAATCCTTTTTTTAAAATTTAAAATCAAAATATTATAATAATTAAATTTCTAAAATATTTAAAATTTTAGAAAAACATATTTTAACTACGGGCCTGTATATAATTTTCTACGCTAGGTAAAGTGATATAGGTAATATATCATTTCAACCCGTAATTTACAAAGAAAATCCGGGTTTTATCATTTCAAACCCACAATTCCAAGTTAAAATAAATTAAATAAAATAACTCAGGCCTATCATTTCAGCCCATAGTGCTTCTATTCTAACAGGGAACTTGCATTGTGATCATATACAGGAATAATATAAACAATGTCAATATCACAATATACAGTCATATACCAGATGTCAGGTGAAAATTAACAGTTTTAACATGGTAATAACATGGCATAGCATATCATATGATCATCATTAACTTGCATAAACATTTTATATTACTAAACACTTGTCATCAATTCACTTTTCATAAGTATAAATGTCAGAGTGAGAAAGACTCACTTTTTCAAGGCTAGAGACCAAAACAACATACAAGCATGACTCCAAAGGCACGACAAGCACAATTGCACGACTTTTGATTTGAGTTGAAAGATAGCCAAGATATGATTTTGTATCAACAACCCAAAACAAAACAAACAAGACAATATATAAACATTCAACATAAAATAACATTGAAACAATTTTGAAATACAAAGCAAAATGAACAAGATAGATTGGACCTTGCTTCAACCACTTCAATGCTTGGCCTAAGGGACACTTATGCTTGGCTATGATGATGCTTTGGCTCAGGTATGACATCATACAGGTCAGGTTTAACATCATATAGGCGAGGCAACAAGTGGAGATGAAGGTGTAGTGGTGCAACATAAAGCATATATAGGGTCAAGGTTAAATAAGTTGAGTTTTTGTGACATTCTTGGCTCGGCCATGGGCATGTGGTGGCTTGGCCACGCTTGTACAGGTTTGGAAAGTAGATGGAGGGGTGTGGGGAGGTCTGGAAAAGGTGGTGGTGGCGGCCTATGGTGGTGGCCAAGGTGGTGGATGAAGATATGAAGTGATAGATTGGCTATCATGAATGTTTCAAGGCTTTATGCAGTGTTTTTTGTGGAGTTTTGGTTCATGAAGTCTTGGCCATGTCAATTTCAGATCTAGACAGAGGCTAAGATGAAGCGTAGTGGTGGTAGCAAGGTGGTGGTCGTGGCTAGAGGTGGTGGCCATGGTGAAGTATGAAGGTGGTGAAGTAATAGTGGTGGCTAGGGCATTGTTTTGGACATTATTTGCAATTTTGTGGAGTTTTGTCACCAAGGGAGGTGTGGCCATGGATGGATCTGAAATGATGGATGGAGATGATGCCAAGGAAGAGTGGTAGGGGATGGTGGAGAGTATGATGGTGATGGTGGGTGGTAGAGGCCAAGCAATACACATGAGAAAACAAGGCAAAATATAAGAAAACAATGGAAAAAGAAGAGCAAAAAGAAGAGGAAAATAGGAGCCATTACCAAACCTTTCTAGCCGTGAAAAATGAAGTGGAGAGGAATGTTTTCACGTGAAAATGAGGTAAGAAATGCACAGCTACAATAAAGAAAGGAACGGTCAAAGGAAATTAAATCTATTAATTGGAAAAGAAACGGAAGAAGAAACGTTAAAACGGTTTTACGTTTCTTTGCTTTCAAACCTTTTAAACTTCCTATATATATTCATATACATCTTAAATAACTGAAAACACTTATAAATTTCAGTTAGAATTCGAAAATACAACAGATAAACAAAATATTAATAATTAATTAGATATGATTAAAATAAGAAAAATGGCACAGAAAAATGAAAACTAGACTTAGGAATTAGAAATAACTTCAATACACTTTGAAAAAATTTTCTTAAATTTAAATACATGTAAAATGAATAAAATAAAGTAAAACATAGCAATAAAAGAGAATGTATAAAATAAATCAATAAATTGATGTATTAATTGCAAAAAGAAACGGATAAAACGCCTTTACGTTTCAGGCTTTTAAGATCTCTTAACTTCCTAAACCTTTTGCATTTCCTTTTCTTTTTAATTTTATAAAAAAAAAATAAACTCAGAAATGTTATTTAAAACCAAAACTAAGTAAGAATAAAATAAAATAAATAATTTATTTTAAGTAAAATAGAAAAAGGAAATAAGAAATTGCTTAAAAAATAGCAACCCTGACATACAAATTACAAGAAAATCTCCAATGATTTTGGAAAATTTATTACTTCACAAAAAAAAATATTTTAACATACAATTTGAATTAAAAATGGTTTTAAAACATTTTCAAGGTAAAATAATAATTTAATTTTTATCAAATAGAAAGTTAAATAAAGAAAAATGCAGTAAATACCAACTAGGCTTTATAAATTGAAATAAATTCAAATAAACTTTAGAAAAATTATATTATCATTTTAAAAATACTTAAAAGTCAAAATATAAATAATATAACATATTATCACATATTAAAATAAAATATAACAAAGAAGAAGTAATTTATACAATTTAAATAGTCATTGTAAATAACCCTATATACGCACAATATTGTAAAGGGTATAACTTCCACAGTTTACATCCGATTTCAACGAAACAAAAAGTGGTGTTCTTAGAATTTTATGTACTTTCATAATAAAAGAAATTTTTTTTAAACTTTTAAACTTTTAAAATTTTAAGTTGAAAGTCACAGTTTGACTATTTTGACCAAAATCAGCATTTCAGGCAAATATTCAACTTACATAAGTTTGGAATTATAACTCATGAAAAAATCAAGATTATATTTAAATAATAAATTTAATCATTTAAAATAAGTAAAATAAGTTTTTAAATCAAAATCTTACATTAAAAATAATTAAAATATACAATAAAATAATTACAAAACACAGGGTTGTTACAGGCGGTGTGGGTTAGCGCTGATTTGAACCTCTATAAATTAGGGCATAGGGTTTCACTTCCAACTCATAATTTTTCTAATGGGTGCAGAAGCTATACCATTTTCCTTTCTTCTTAATTTTTTTAATTACACAGAAATAGGTCTATATTTCACGGATACACTTTGAAGAAGAATATAAAAGGACAGAGATAAGAAACAGGTTCAAATCAGATTGCTACATCAAAGGTAAACTTTTAGATCTAGTTATAGTTAATAAATCTAAATCTCTTATCCCTAATCCAATTTCAAATGAGATGTGTATAAATATTATTTATGGATTCTAATAAGGAGTCAAAATGGCTTATACGGATAACAGGGGCAGATCTGGATTAGATTTGGAGATTTGAAAGCGCTAATTAAAGGTGAGTAGGAATATTATATATTTTTATATAAGGTTAGATTATATCATTGTAGATTTATTCCTATATGTTTGAAATTAAATTTCAATGGCAATAAATTCATATGTATGAAATATTGACTGTAAACTTACCTAATTGATAATTACAGAAGTGTAATGATTTGATTTAATACTGTAATTACGAAATGATTTTAACTATAATTTTTACGTCAGATTAATTAACCGAAGCATAATGAATTAGGATTTCACTTTATTTGATATTGGTGGTTGAGACTAGAAAACAAAGTTAATTAGACTTTTGGGGTTTTAGTGACATTTTTATTCATTGGAATGTATATTATTGTAAGTGGATTTTCATATGCTGCCAAGTTTAAATTTAGCAAAAGTGTGATGATTGAAATGATAAGGTACAAATATATGTCGACAAATGAAGCAGATGTACAAAATAAAGATAGTTGCTGTATTTTGTATGCCTAGTTTAATAGATAAAATGAGAACTCCTCATAATTACAAGCATTGCACAAACCTCCTCTTTCGGACAAAATACGGAAATTTACTATGTAACAGTTAATTGTTTAAGTTTAGATCCTAATTTATTAAAATATTGCAAATCCCAAAGGTATAATGTTTAAATAAGAATGAAACTAAAAAGTTATTAAAGTGAAAACCAATGAAAAAGGAAGTTTGAGTGATAGGCAAGAAAAAGAAGCCGGGAAATGAAATTAATATCTGGATTAATTATTATAACCGAATGAAATGGATTAATTTGCTTAAAACAAGTAAATTGAAATATGTCTGGATTAAGTCTGATAAATAAATGAAACTGAATAGAAATAGAAGTTGAACTAATGAATGTTTGTAATGATGTTGATGATAAAAATTGGGAAGCGCTAAATGAATTTTGATAAGTGAAAAGTTAAATGCATAGTAAAATGAAGACCTAAGGACAAACATAAAAGATGTAGAGACAATATAGAAAATGTAAGAAGAATTAGTATGCGTAAATATGAAATATGTATATATGCAGCCTCAGATAGGCGTTTATGATAGGTGCGAATAATTATAAATTGTTTGTTGTAATTATAGAGAATAAATGACTTAAGGTCATTAGACTAGGTGTGGATGTAGAAACATAACCGACCAATAGGACCGCTGGACAATATGCACTTGAATGTGGATGAAGAGATACCCTCAAGTCAGTGGGTGCTTGGAAAGGAAACTTGGTAATTGCATGCAATGGGCAGACCTTTTAAGGATGACAAGACTATATCAGCACTTGTAGTCTGCTTTAAATTTGTTATAGGAGGGTATTGCCTTGATTGCACTAGGAAATCTAAACGGATGATGAGTGGGATCTAACTTAGCAACAACGCGCGTAAAGGATGGTGCCAAAACAAAGGGTAGGAGTTGCATATTTAGCAAGCTCAACAAAAGCCCCTTATGGTGAACGAGAAGGATAGGTTTACACCTAATTAATCACTAATGCATACCAGGATTGGTTCAGTTGGGTTATCCACCGCAATAGTTGGTTGTTAGCCTATTTGATAGGGCAAGGCTAGTTAATCCACACTAGAGATTTCATCAAAAATATGGATAGGGTGGAGACGCGCGGAGCTGGAAATCCACGATATATGAAGCATAAAAAGGTGAAAATCCCCAAGAACACATGACCTTATGGACTAGAGGTCGTCTGTGCACACTATAGGATTTCCTTGAGTTATTCGACGATCATGATGAAGTAAGGTGACGAATCTTTACTAGGCGCTAAGTGATTAATACTAGCGGGGATAGTATCTTGGTCCATTTGTGGACGATGGGATATACAAACATACATACATGAATATGTATATGTATATGTATATGTATATGTATATGTATATGTATATGTATATGTATATGTATATGTATATGTATATGTATATGTATATGTATATGTATATGTATACGTATACGTACACATGGTGCATATGGGAACCGTTTGTATGCAACAATGGAGTCGTAATGACTAATGGTAAATCTAACATAAGAAATGGCGATCAATCAGCATAAGCTAGTTTTATGTATATAAATATATAATTTACCAGTCACTAGAATGTTGTCTTGACCCCCTCCTCATTATAACCCACATGATTTGGAAGGACAGACACTGGTATTTTATGAAGCGGGCATATGGCTAAGGCACTTCATATTTAAAGTGTCAAATCTGGGTCAGTGATTATTATGATCTATTTCCGCTATGAGTTATTATCATTATTGCTTTGTTATATTCTCTATTGTAGGATACCAAACCAATGATTTGTATTTTAGTGGACTTGGATTTTTGGGTTCGTGAAATCTGGGTCCTTTGAGTGCGATTTGTTACATTTGGTATCAGAGCTTCGGTTAGTCGATTCTAGAAAAAAATAGAAAATGTTGAGTGAAGTGTTTATATTTTTCCTATAAATATGATATACGTTAGACCCTATAGAATAGTTACATATATAAAATCGCTGAAGCTGGATGGTACATGATTCCCTAGTCAGGCCTCAATAGCCCAATGATTGTAGCTCCCCCTATGATTGCTGATTGATGATGTACAATTGGTCTAGATAAAGGAGAAATAGGTATCCATATGTTATAGATAATGGAAGATATGGAAGTTCCTAAATAAAGGGTACAAAATAGACACTCCTAATTAGTGACTAGATTTTTGGATTTGTATAGAAGGATGTCTTGAGAAAATAGTTAGAAGTCCACTTTGAGTCCGACCCAATAATAAGAAATTTTTGGAAAATAAGAAAAAGCTTAAATTTTATACTTTACGAATACTTTTAGTGGAAAAGTAAGCGAGTGTTCAATTTTGTGAGTGTGTGTGTGTATATATAATAAACGTCATATAAGAAAATGTATATATTGTGTTAATTTGATTTCGGTAAAGGAAATTTCATACGAGGCTTTTTTATTTTGAGAAAAAAGGATAGAGTAATATAGCTCATGAACCTTTTAATGTAATGAAAGTTTTTAAGATATGAAAAATATTTGTATGGGTGGACAATATGAGTGGTATATAAATTGGAATAGGGTAAATGTTGTAGTAAAGAAGACTTAAAGTCATAAAATTTAAGTACCAGTGGCTGCACTACAACAATTTAAGAAAAAAGGATGCTAAATTAAGAGAATATATATATATATATATATATATTGTTAATTTGATTTCAGTAAAAGGAAATTTTATACGAGGCTTTTTTATTTAAAAAAAAGGATAGAGTAATATAGCTTGTGAACCTTTCAATGTAATGAAAGTTTTTAAGATATGAAAAATATTTGTACGGGAGGACAATATGAGTGGTATATAAATTGGAATAGGGTGAATGTTGTAGAAAAAAAGGCTTAAAGTCCTAAAATTTAAGTACCAGCGGCTGCACTACAATAATTTAATAAAAAAATGCTAAATTAAGGTACTTAAAGACTCCCACAATATAAGATTGACTATACATCCCGGCGGTAATAAGATGTACCATAATATGAGGTAGACCAACTATCGGGAATGGATGAAGAAAGATAGTAGGACATTCATCTCAAAATGCATGAACTGCCAGTTGGTTAAGGTAGAGAGCTTAAAAATCCTAGTGATCTGATGCAATCGCAAGAAGTTTCCTAGTGGAAATGGGAACAAGTACCGATGGACAACCGAAGACTTGAGTAGGGTATGACAACCATTGGGCTATAGTTGATCAATTGACCACAAGCGCAATATTATACCCTTCCAGTCATAGAATGACAGCCAAACTAGCCGAATTGTATATGAAGTGGATAGTATGATTCCACGACATGCCAAAGAGATTGTGAGTGACCGAGACCGTTGTTTGCTAGTGCGTTTTGGATGAGCTTACAAGAGATATTAAGGATAAAGGTTCATCTTATCATAGCTTATCACCCTCAAACTGACAACCAAACTAAGAGAGTGAATCATATCTTAGAGGAACTCTTGCAGTCTTGCATATTAGACTTGAAAGCTCGTGGGATGATCACCTATACCTTGTTAAACTAGCATACGACTATAGTTATCATTCTGTCGTCGTTATGGCACCATTCAAGGAAGCATATGGCCAACCATGCAATGCCCCTTCTTATTGGTAGGAAATGGGCGAAAAAAAGATACCAGAGTCAGATATGGTTAGGGAAACATTAGGGAAGATCAAGATTATTTGGCAACGAATAAAAGCAGCCCAAGACAGAAAGAAAAGCTATGCTGTTAAGAGACGTCGAGATTTAGAGTTATATGTCGATGATATGGTATTTTTCAAGATCTCTCCGTTGTGGAATGTCATTCGGTTGGGTAGTAGAGGGAAGTTGGCACCGAGATTTGTTGGACATTTTTTGATATTAGAGAGGATTTGAAGCCTTGCTTACAGAGTCAACTTACCTCAAAGGATGGTAGGAGTGCACAATGTCTTCCAAGTTTCTTACTTGCGACCACGACTCAGGCGTAAATATCACATCGGATCAGCTGGACGATATCGAGATTGAACCTAAGGCTTCAAGACCTCATTGGCCTATTCGTATTGTTGGACACAATGCGAAGAAGTTTAGGATGAGGGCTGTGAAGTTAGTGAAGGTTCAATGGAGTGAAAACAAAGGCAATTGCACTTAGAAGACCAAGGATAGCATGAGGAGAGAATATCTAGAGCTCTTTACTTGGTGAGACTTTCTATTTATCAGTTTTACTTTCGCTTATGATATCATGAAGTATACCATCGCATAGTTTTCTGCATGCTAGGATAGGCTTAGTGTTTTCTTTTCGTTTATTGCTATGTATGCATGTTTGATATGTGATGGTTGCTTATGTGTGTGTATGATTGTTAGGCATGCGGGATGACCCCGATGACTTGATTATGGAATTTCATAGGCTAAATTTATAAAGTGGGAGAATGTAGCGACCTGTTTCTATGCATCATAAGATCATAAAATATTTGTATTATTTTCACATGAGATTGTATGGCTCTAATATTTTAGGAAATGACTCTTAGGGACATTTCCCACATCCAAGATTTTGGCTAATTTCTACTTGACCATTTTAACCATGTAAATCTTGTACGAACAATAAATTTTGATAGGAGCCGAGTTAGGGTCTGAAACCACTACCATTTGGATGATGGTTTCACTTTCCGTAAAGTGGTCATATTAAAAAACGGACTAACCATTCGATAGTTCTGACTGCTTGAAGTTTTCTTCTATTTTGAGTAGCTTAAGTGGATAGTTAGGGTCATTAGATTCGAGGCTCAAATCCGTTTTTTTTTGGGTAAGTGAAGACTGATGGGGCCTTACTCCATCATTTTACAACTTCTAAAAATAGTTAAAACCCTCCATTAACATCCACTGACCAAAAAGCAACCCTTAAAGATCATTTTAATTATCCAAAGTACATCATTAAGAGGAGATTAGCATAATTATCACTTAGGGTTAGAGATTTGTTGTTGGGGGAGTATTACCTTCTACTGTTCATTTAGGGATTTGGGTCTTGGTTGGGATTAACGTGAGTGATTAGATCTCTCACTAACTAATTAGGTCATTAAACACCCTAAATTATGTTTTTTAAAATTATTTAGAAATATAAAAATGATTTAGACCATATTACACCGTATATACGAATTTTAGATGATTTGGACTTCATTTGTGAAAACGTGCTTTTATGGATCCCTAACCATGTTATCATGAATCCCTAACCTTCACCTGAAATTTAGGTTACTTTAAAATGGACATGACTAGATGTTTGGCCGATGTTTTGGTTTCTATATGATGTACTATGCTTGTCTAATGTTGAATGGTAGAAATCGCCGATCGAATAGCGATTTATACTTAGGATTGGTTCTTGGATTATTAATGATCAAAGAATTCAGATTTGTTAGATCGGGGCGCGATCGATGTAGGGGAGACAAGGAAGGCCTCGTAAGGTTGCACACCAAGTTTTAGGTCATTTGGAGTTCGCATGGTTAAGATATGGGCACTAAAGTACAAGCTAGCTCTTGGATTGGTATATATCCAAATTTGGATCGATATGGAAATTTGGATTGATGGGAGAACCAAAGCATAGAAGTTTGAAGCATTGGATAGGGACATGAGCTATGGACTGGAGCAAAGAGAGTAGTCGGAGCGAAGTGGATCAAAAATCAAATGAATTTGGCTAAGTGTGGGATTGGTCCTTTGGATCAGTGTTGATCCATGGGGTTTGACACAACCAATGTGTGATCCACGGTGGTAGCATGGATCGATGAAGTTCCTAGTTTGGTTGTAGCTTGGATCAGTTAACCTCCTAGTTTAGTGTTAGCTTGGATCGATGAAATTCCTAGTATAATGGTAGCTTAGATCGATGGAGTTCTTAGGTCGGTGGTGGCTTGGGAAGACAAACAACTGGGGGTCGGTACCCATCCACACAAACTGATGTGAATGACCGTCACTTAAGGGTAGCTTGGGAAGTTGTCATTCCTAGTTTAGAGGAAGCTTGGATATTTGCCGGTTATGGATCGGAGGTAGCTTGGATCGGTGGTGACCATGTCTCGAGGGTAGCTTGGCTGGATGATGATTACATTATGGGAAGTGATGGCTTTGATAATAGGCCACTGCACTCTGAGATGCAGATTAGGTGATGATGAGTCGGATTGAGGAGCTTGTTAAAAGAAGGTTATGGGATGCATGATGACACTTCATGACTTATGATGGTTGTCTGAAGTAGTCCCCAACCGCGATGACTTCAAATGGGAATTGTAGAGATAGTTCTGAGAAGAGCTCGGCTATGGATGACATATGCAAAGGGTCATTGATATTCGTAGATTTTGGATATCTACTCATAAAGCAGGGGTATGTAAGAATACTCACTTAGGTATATGGGGAGCCCTGGATCACATTATGTTTCGATCCGGTTACGTTGGGCTCTCTATGGGGTTGGTCGTATAGGTCTCATATATCCAACGCACTTAGTGAATGAATGTGAGGATGGATGATGGACGCCATGTTTGTTTTATTATCCCTATCACCTTAGGGATGTCACATGATGTAGATATTACCAATGCAGATATCTGGATACTCTTACTACCTTGATGTATAAAACACCCATGATGACTATCATAGAGTAGCGTATATCTTTTATATGTGCTAACTCTTTGGACGTAGGGACATGTCAGGTATGATTTTTCCATACCTTTTGTCCTTATATATTGACTTTATAGTATCTTAAATTTTTTACCGATCATACTAGACTGTTGACTGACTTGGAGTTTTATGCTTTGCTTCCCACTACAATGGGTACTCTAAAATGAGTAGATTAGGGACATCGGGTCTGGTGAGACGTGGATACGCACAGGTGGCAAACAGGAGGCTCTCGTATTATTACATTTACCCATTTGCGATTCCACTGCACAACACTATGAAGCTTGCTACTGTCGTACTACTTAGAGACAGTTTATGAGTTATTATTTGGTGTATAACTCTGTTGCTTATGCTACTCACTGTATGGATCTATACAATCTGATGTTGTGATTTATTCGGTTATTTACCGTCTTGCTTTTTATATCTGAGATGTTTACTATTATATTTTATTCGATGAGCTTTGAGCTGTACAACAGATACTGTGTTGCTTATTTACTTTACAATTCATTGTTGATCATCAGGCGTCAACCGACCTCTATAGCACATTGTATAAGTTCATTGGGCATCGATAATGTAGGGAAGCCATCACGCTTGGTATCAGAGCTTAGATTGCATTGTTTTATCTAAGGGATACTATGATCAGTAGAGATTGGGTGGGAGTTCTCACCTTACATTGGATTGAGAGAGTGTATGTGTTTATATATATAAGTGTGCGTATTTTTTTTTTATGTATTTTGGTTTTCAAAACTATATAGTTTATTATATAGGTCGCATTGCATACACGAGTACTACTTAAGCAGAATTTCTTGTAATAGTCCTTATTGCGGATTGAATGATGAGTCGCCAAACAAGGAACACTGCAAATAACACCATCTCTAAAGTTGAGGAAGGAGCTGGCTCAGGAGATGCTAATCTCAATTTGTAGACTAGGTTCAATATTATGATGAGGAACATGCTGCAAAATGTTCAAATGGCCACTCCAAATGTTGCTGTTAAAGGTGGCGCTCCAGCGCAGGCACCTGGAGTTGATTTTGCTAAACAGAACAAGGATTTTGCTAGTCTTGGTGGTAAACCTTTCCATGGAGTCGATAATGGATGTGCATGATTGACTAGGTGCCTGTGAAAGGATTTTCGATGACTTAGAGCTAGATGATGCTATGGAATGACTAATGGCTTTCCAACAGCTTCAAGGGCGAGCTATTACCTATTGGAATGCAGTATGGGCTACCACTCCTGAAGATTGGTTCACTTAGGGATCTGAAGCAAGGAGATACGATGGTACCTAAGTATGTTGCTAAGTTTGATGCTCTGTCGAAATATGGTACGTCCTTCATCGACACTACATTGAAGAAGAATGAGAAATTTATCATTGGCTTGGATGACTACTTAGGGAACAACTCATGGGCCATATTGATGAGACATTTGGGATGATAGTCGAGAAGGCCTTAAGGCATGAATGTCTGTATCCGAAACTGAAAGCTATCATTCATAAAGAAGAACCAAAGCCGCAACTGGGCCAGGGAGGAAAGAAGATTGGGAACAACAAGAGGAAGCTGTTTCAGAGCAACGATGGCCAAAAGAAGAAAGTCAAGCCGGTGCTGACTTGCTAAAACTGTGTAGAGAAGGATCATTTAAGCAGAGACTACAAAGCCGAGGAAAAGAAATTCTACAATTGCAACAATCTTAGGCCCATTTAGGAGAATTGTCAAGAGCCATTAAAGCAGAAGCAGGCGGTGAAAGCATATGCTATCAATGCTATTATGGCTTCACTGAAAGCTCCATCAACGAAAAAGAAGGGAAAGGGCATCGTTATTCATGGTATGCTTTCCATTTATGATGTTCCCATATGAGTTTTATTTGATACCGGGGCTTCACATTTCTTCATATCTAGTGACTTAGTAGAAAGATTGGGATTGAGACTAGAAAATTTTAACCGAACTTTGATTATGAGGAACTAGCTCGAGGCTCCACTAGTCATAGTGGTTTGTTGTGGTTTGGTCTTATCGAGTCGTGGATGCTCTTTTGATTTTGATTGTTTTGTTTTAGGTTTTATTGGGTTTGATATCATTCTCGGAATGGACTGGCTTTATAGATATGGAGTGTACTGGATTTTGATAAGTCATTGGTGACGATAGGGTACATAATGAGCAAATGGTAGTGTTAGGCTGGCTCTCAGATGATGATGTGATGGTTAGTTTTCCATATTCACTCGACACCCTACTTGAATAGTTGCCATTAGTACCTATTGTTAGGGAGTATCCAGACATATTTAAGGAGGTGACCAGACTTTCACCAGACATAGAGATTGAGTTACGTATTGATTTAGTTAATGATACTAGACCAGTAGTAATGTCTTTGAAGAGGATGGCCCCTAGAGTGCAGAGAGAGCTTGAGGTGCTAGTGAATGATATTGCAAAAAGGGCTCATTCATAGGAGTATATCTGAGTAGGGAGCGCTATCACTATTTCCTACGGAGGAGGACGACACCCTTAGATTATATGTTGATTACCGTGAGTTGAATAAAGTGATGTAGAAGAAAAAAATACCCACTCTATATTGATGGCTTCTTCGATCAGTTTCATAGTGCCAGAGTATTTTCTTAGTTGGATCTTGCGACGAGATTTAAAACTAAGAGTAGCGAAGGAGAGTGTGCTAGGATTACAACATTCATACATGGTTTGGTGTCTATGAGTTGTTTGTTATGCCGTTCGGGCTAACCAATGCACCGGCATAATTTGTTAATCTTATGAATCGTGTCTTCATTGGTCAGCTAAATAAATTCAAGCTTGAGTTCGTCGATGATATTCTTGTCTATTCATGGATAGAGAAAGAACATACGGTGAATTTGGGGATTGTGCTAGAGGTGTTGAGAAAACACCAGCTGAAAGAAAAGTTTCCTAAATGTCTCTTCTGGAGGAGGGAGGTGACATTTTGTTGTCACATTGCATATGAGCAGGGCATTGACGTCGATCCTACAAAAGTTGCAGCAATCTTAATTTGGATTAGAACCAAAAATGCTACGAATTTAGGAAGTTTCTTAGGGTTAGCTAGATATTATAGACTAGGACCTCTCCAAAGTAGCAACATTATTGACTCACTTGACAAGAAAGAATAAGATTTTACTTAGGATACGAGATATGAGCAGACATTTGTGAGTCTAAAGGAGAAGATGATGAGTGCACCAGTATTAACTATTTTGAGTGGAAACGAGGAGATGACGGTATACGATGATGCTTGTGGTTTTGGATTCGGTGTGTTATTGACGCAGAGATGCATGGTTGTTGCATACGCTAGTCAGCAGCTGAAGCAACATGAGAAGAAGTACCCGACCTATGGTTTAGAGTTAGCGGTGATTGTGTTTGCGCCGAGGATTTGGAGGAATTTTTTTTAGGAGAGAAGCTTGAGCTGTTCACTGATGACAAAGCATTAAAGTATCTCTTTTCGCAGAAGAATCTCAACCTTCATCCAGCGATGGTCAAAGTTCCTTGCCTCACATGACTTTGATATTGTATATACACTTAGAAAAGTTAATGCAGTTGCTGATGCCTTGAGTAGAAGAAATGCCATCTTGGAAGCTATGTTCCTAGAATGGATGTTGTAACATCCCATATTTAGAGGCCCAAAACTAAGCGCTATAGATGTTGTGGTCATCTATAGTATTATCTTCCAGCGACTAAATATGGCTATGTTAATAGTATCTATAATACCAGAAGTACATGAATATGAAACAAAACACAGATTTCAAAACAACTTAGTGGAATGGGTTTCCCCTCACTAACATCCTTCTAAAATGTTCTTTGCAAAACCTTTTTCCTGCAACCAAAATTGGTTAAATACTATAAAGAAATTCGTTATGTAAACAGACATAAATATCAGGTAATAATGAACTATCTATTCAAACACATAAGTTTTGTTTGGATAACTTTTAACCTTTGGCTGACTCGAGCCTATCAGAGAATATAATCAGAATTAATCTAACACATGTTAGCTATTACTCTTCTGGACTGTCTGTCCTTAACTATTTGTTAAATACTTCACTTCTAGATGGTTTGTCCTAAACTAACTGTTAAATGCTTCACTTTTGGACGGTTTGTACCTAACTTAATCATCTCCCAGGTCTCCCTGATCCTAATGGTTTTTCGGGCTCACCAAACCTACCCATATATAAACATATATTCCTTTCGGTGTGTAATCATAATTTTAGTCTACCTGTGACAAAACCCTACACACTGGAATTTTGGACAATGATTAGCTGGGGCTAATAGCTAATGTATAGGGCGTGACCCTATACTAGCCCCATCTTGTTTTCTATTATCTCAGTCATTTTCACTTAAGGATCCCCTCCCATAATTTTCCTTGAAAACATTTTCAAAATGATTTAAAACCTTTAAATCAAAATTATACAAGGAAAATATGTATTCTTTATGATTTACTCAAAATCACACTACCATATTATATGTGTGTGTGTGTGTGTATTCTTTACTCAAATCTTAGTTGGTGAAAACATTTAAACTTTTGAAAGTTCTCCTTTCTAAATCTTTGATAATACCTGTTTCCAAAACCAAATGAAATCCTTTTATCTTTGCCCATATGCTAAAATCTTACCTTTTGAAACCATTGAAAAGCAAACATTTCGAAAGCAATAAAACTTTGGAGATCCTTCTTTAAAAATCACTTTAAAACATTACCTTAGACAAATTGGAAAACCATCCATCTCCAACCTTTTGAAACCATTGAACTAAAACCTCTCGAAACTGTTGAACTCAAATCTTTCGAAACCATTGAACTAACTTTGAAATTGTTGACCTTAAACCTTTCGAAACCAGTAAACTCAAACCTTTTGAAGTCATTCGATGATTTTTTTTTCGAAATAATTCAATAAGCATACCTTTCGAAGGCATTAAACCGTCTAAAACATAAACCTTTCAATGAATTACTGGGTTCAATTTATAACAAGTGGAAAATCTACTTTTAAAACCTTTCGACTTCATTTGAAGCAACCTTTTGACTTGTCGAAAGCTCTGCTTCGAAAGCTTTAAAACTAAACTTTTAAACCATGGGCTTCAGCCTTTAAAACAAATCCTTTGGAAGGTAGGATTGTACTTCAATTATAAAAATAAAGATAATTCACCTAGGTCGAAAGCTTTCTTTCAAAAGCATGGAGAAGCAGCTGTTTTAAAACAAATAAACCTTTTGACTTTGTCAAAAGGTTTCAAAACAAAACAATAACAAGGCGGCACTAACCTTTCGACTTTGTCAAAAGGTTTTAAAAACCTTTATTTAAAATACTTGAACTGGTCAAAAGCAACCAAGTCGAAAGCTCCTTTCCGAAAGCAAGCAGGTGAAGGATTTTGGTTTATAAAACAAACATACCCCAACTTTTTTGGCCATCAACCTTTCGACTAAGAACCCTTCAACCTTGTCCACTTCATTACTTACCAATTAACATGATACCACATGTATCGGTTTAACCTTGTCGAAAGTTATGAACCTCTCAGCCATGTCGAAAGGTCTGGGTCGGAAGGTTTAATGCCGTAAAAGGCTGAAACAAACTAAAAGTATGATTTCTTCGTTTTTAACTTAAAAAGGATAAATTTCCAACTAACTAGCCTTTGTTTGTCGAATTCTCATTGGTTAACAAATATTTTTCAGAAAAGTGCTGCCACTATTTTCAGAATAAAATAATCATTTTATTTTATAAAATGCTCCTTCTCCCTAATTAAATATATAAAAAGTTTAAGTCACGTATCTTAAATAATTTTACATATCCATTAAAACACTTAGGAAAAATCTGAAAAAATTCCAAAAAATCTCATTTAATATGCTTTCCAACATTTAAAAATTCTAAACCCAAATAGTCATTATTTTAGCTGTAAATAATTTTAAACCCAACAAATCATTTTCTTAACTAGAAAATTAATAAAAAATACACATTAACTTGGAAAATTATGAAAATTGAAACCCATATCTAAAATATCATTTGACACCAATATTTAAATTTTCAAGGCATTTAGATGTAATTTAATAGGGTTTTCATATTAAACATATCATAAAAATGAATATGAACATGCATAATTCACCAACAAGCATATATATATATATACACACATATACATACATATATATATATATAACTTTAATCTTAAAAAAATACATCACATACAGTTGCAAAAACATTTCGAATCTAATTTAAAAACCAAAAAATCATAATAAAAGGGATGTAGTAGTTATTCATCTTAGTTTTGAGATTAAAAGATGTAAGATTTGAGGTTGTAATGTTGATTATCTTCCTTCGCTTGAATCCTAGCTTTAATCTTCCTTGAGAACAATAATGGTGTCCGGCCTTGGTACAATTTTAGTTTGGGTGAAAATGAAATAGACATGGATTTCATTTCCTAAGGGTTTAGGGTGTATGCCTGTAATATCCCGGAATTTTTAACAATATCAATTAAATAATCTGTATTAAAAATTAAATTGATATTGATATTTTGTTAATAATTATTCAAATAAATTTAATAATCTTCTTTAATAAATATTTAAATTGGTTATTTTATTTTTTTTAAAATAATAAATTGATTTCTATTTACAATATAAATATGTGGTTTATATTTTAAATAGATTGGTATTGTTTTAATTTTAATAAGTAAAGCATATTTTCTAGTTTTATTATTTGTAGTAATTTGGATAATTTGTTTTATTTAATATTTAAGCTTTTCAAAGTTAAATAAATGATTTTGGTTTAAAATTTAATAAATGAACCATGTTTTAAAATTCTAATATATACATTATAAATTGGAAATTTTGATTTTTATTAGTATTGAGTTTTTAAAACTATTTCATAAACAAAGATACGATTTTAAAATTGATAAGAAAAATATTAAATATTTAAATTAAATTGGATTGAGTTTTAAATTTAGAATAAACAAAATGGTTTCATGGCTTAATAAAATGGATATTTTATTGATAAAAACATAATTTCTTGTAAAATGATTTTAATTTAATAGTAAGAGAATTGTAAAAACGATATTGATATTGTATTGTCTTTATAAATAAGTTTGAATAGGATTTGTAATTTTTATTTCAAATTGAATTTATATTCATAACTTGATTTGAAAATAATTGATTTTGAATTTAGTTTGAATTTAAATCAACTGTATAAAATCTTAATTGTTTTAATCTTTAATATGTATAAGTTATTTATAAACATTGTTGTTTTTATTTTCATTTATAAATTTATACCCATATTTAAAAATAAACTAACAAGTTAAACTAAGCTAACATACACATTAATTTGTAAATTAGTACTAATTATTTTAGGAAACAAGTGTTGCATTCTTTTAACAAGTGTTTCATTCTTTAACATCCATTTAACATGTGTTTAAAAATTTATATAACAAATTGACAAGTGTATAACATTTGTACAAGTGTAAAATTTAGTTTTAATTTTTCTTTTGTTTCATTAAATCTGAAAATACATCTAGTTTAGCTTGCATCTTCATTCATGCATATTCTTTTTCATTTCTTTAATCAAAACAAAGATCAAAACTCACTTTCTTCATATACATACATTCTGTTCATAAACCTGCATATTAAATTCTAGTTCAAAGTTTGAAATTAGTTTACAAATTTGCAAGTTAAACCCTCATCAAAAAAAATCAAATCTGAATATCCTCAAAATCCACAAATCTGCATTGATTCACCAACAATCTGCATATTCAACAGTTTCAAAATCAAAGAAATCTGCATCAACCTCTGTTTACCAAAAATCTGCATTCTTGTTTCTGGAATCACAACTGCATATCAATTCAACATGAAGAAAAATGGATCAAGCCTGATTTGAAACATGATAAGCATCTGCATGCATATGGGAAATTAGCAATTGCATCTACTCTCTACATGCAAGTGATTATAGGAAGGGATCATTATCATTTCAACAAATTGCAACTCAGATTTTAAACACAAGGGTCAAGCCTGCACCAATTTCCTGCAAATTAAAAAGGAAGTCAAAACTGAGCTCTGCATTGAAATAAGGTGAGTAATAGTTAAATCTTAAACTGTAATTAGGCTGCTTGAGATAAAACATGTTTGTGTGTCTGATGTAAATGTGATTGTGTATGCATGTTTTGTTTATGTTCTGCAGTGAACCCAGATCATCTTTCTATTTAAAAGAATCCCTACAATTAATCTGATTTGAGATAGTAACCGGGTTTTAAAATAATAAAAAGGGTTTTCTTATCATAGATTAAAATTCAAATTTATAAAGTAATGTGTTTTATTTTCTTAAGTTAAGGTTTAAAAAAAAATTAGGTGTGTTAAAATATAGGGTGTTATCTCTGTAAACACAGGTAATACCATTATATGTTGATCTTGATCAAAACCAATCATATTAATATTGAAATCCAGTTTCATAAACTTAATGCATTAATAAAAACTTGATTTTTAAATCAAGTATTAGTATTTTTAGGTGTAAGATTTAGTTACAGTTTGTTCTTGAACTAAAAAGGGAATTTAGGCAAATTCTTGTGATCAGATACTTGAGAAAACTCGGGGTTATGTTGAGTTGTAGAGGAAGGTTCATAGATTTTTAGAAAAATCAGAAATGTGGATATAATTGATTAGATAGATGCAGTCTTGATTTTTAGTATTTAACCCTAGTTTTGAATGGGTTTAAGCAATGAGTCAGTTTGAGGCGTAGGATGGATCGAGTGTTGTGATAATTGGTGATTATGTAGTTCAAGGGTGAAGGAGCTCGAGGCCGGAGGGGTTGAGTGTCAGATGATCGGAGTGGGAACTGTCACCGTTGACAGGTTTTTACAGAAAACCTGGCTTTCTGTTTACGGGTTTTGATTTAGGGGTTAAATTTGATTCTTTGATTAATTGGCTGTTCTGGTGATGATGTTAGGGTGTTGATGGGTTTTGGGTTGTGGTTTGATCATCTATGATGATCAGCAGAGGCGGTGATCGCGGTGCATATGCACGGCGATGAGAATTCTGGTGAACTGATCTTGGGTTGGGTGTGTTGCAGGGTAGGTCTGTGATTTGCTCGAAGCAAGTAGATTGGAAAATCGAAGCAGAGCAGCATAAAACCCGAAGTAGTTTGGGAAATTCTCGGGTTTTACTCGGTGTGTTACAGGTTACAGAAACCTGTAGTTAAGGTTTTGAAATTGTTTTTTTTTTAAACCTGTAAATCTGGGTTTTAAAGATTTTAAAAATCTGTAGTCTTATTTTTTTAGGAAAGTTAAATCAAATTCAAATTTAAGTTTGAATTTTTGGATTTAGATTCAAATTTAAATCCCAGTTTTAAATAAAAATAAAAGTTTCAAAAATTTGACTTAATTAACTATTTTATTTTGGTAAATAGTTGAAACTTTTTAATAATGAGGTTTTTAAAATGTGAGTAAGATTTAAAGATTAATTTTAAATCTGGAGATCTAAGTTTAAATATGAACTCCAGTTTTAAATTTAAAAAGAAGATTTAAATTTGAAAGTTTTAAACTAAGAATGAATTGAAACTTCTAAAATTTTGAAATGAATTTAACTTCAAATTTTTATGATTTCATTTTTAAGAGAAACTTTTTTTTTGTCTTGAAATTTAAATAAGTTTTAATTTTTTTTCAAACTTTGATAAGTTTAAATTACTTTTAAATTTAAAAAGAAGATTTAAATTTGAAAGTTTTAAACTAAGAATGAATTGAAACTTCTAAAATTTTGAAATGAATTTAACTTCAAATTTTTATGATTTCATTTTTAAGACAAACTTTTTTTTTGTCTTGAAATTTAAATAAGTTTAAATTACTTTTAATTTAAACTTGTATTTAAAATGAAATTTAAAGTAATTTCAAGGGTACTTTGATTTAAAATAATAATAATTTTGTTTTAGACATAATTAAGTTATGTTTTATCTTGAAAATTTAATTAAGATTAATATTCCAGAATTAATTTAATTAATATGGTAATTAAGATTAATTAATTAATTTAATTAATTAATTGAATTTGGAATTAATAATTGATTAATGATTAATCAATTTATAATTAAGATCATTAATTAAATTATTAATTAATGATGAATGAATATTATTAATTATGTAATTAAGTTTTAAATCAACGTTAATTAATTTAATAATTAACTTTAATTAATGAATGATTAAAGATAATTAATTTAAGTTAATTACTTTATGAAATAATTAGAGAATGATTAATGAAGGTCATTAACCAGGATTATTTAACAATTAATTAATATGATTAATTCTTATAATTAATTAGATTAATTAATTTAAAAATAATCAATTGTAAATGGTTTGAGCGTAATTACTTGGTAAAGTAATTAAGAAATTAATTACTTAATGTAATTAATTTAGTTTAATCTGATTGTTTATTTTAATTAACTAAGTTTAATTAATTTTAAACACTTGGGTTTTATAAATAATTACTTTATGTAATTCATGATTTGGAAATTACTTAGTTAAGTAATTGATTAATAATTACAGAATGTAATTAAATAAAGATGTTAAGAATGTAATTTGGATTTAAATTACTTAATAATTAATCAAGGGACTAATTAAGTAATAAATTAAAGGATAATTAATTTGTTTAATATAGTGATTTAACTAGATAATTACTAAATGTAAATAATCTGTGATGATGATTAATAATTATAAGTTAATTACTTAAGGTAATTAATTTAAGAAATAATTAAAGATCATTAATTATTATAATTAATGATGTAATTAAAGTTGATTAATTATGATTAATTAATCAATAATAGGTAATTAAAGGTAATTAATTAATGTAATTAATTAAGGATTAAGTTAATTAATAATAGTTAATTAATTAATTGAAGTAATTAAAGGTTAATCACTGTTTGATTGAGAATAATTAATTTGTGAAATTAATTAAGAATAATTACATAAGTGTAATTAAGGATAATTAATCAAAAGTGATTAATTAAGGTAATTAATAATGAATGATTAATTTATTGTAATCAATTAATGATTGAGTAAGTAAGATATATATTGGTGAAGTAATTAATTTATTTTATTTCAAATTAATTAAAGATGGGTAATTAATTTAATTCATTTTAAATTAATTAGTAATAGAGATAGTTAATTTAATTCATTTTAAATTAATTATATTGTGTTGAGAAATCATTGTGTATACATATGTATGGATGTCATTGATTGTCTTGAATACTTTGTGATCTTAGTAATGAGATAAGTATGGTTGTGTGATATAAATGTTTGGTTTGCATTATGATGATAACTTATATTATCAATTGGGATGTTGATATATGGATTATCTATTATGATATTGATAATGTGGATTATCTATTATGTGATAAAGTTGATTACCAATTGTGATTTGAGAGTTATCTATCTGTGTGTGTATAGATACTGTATTGAATTGTTTTAAAAACTTTAAAACAACATGGACCTAAAAGACATGCTTTGGATTTCGATGAGACCGGGATCGGGTTTCCATATTTGGATATCCGAAAACCACATCGATTCCAATTAAACGTTAGGTCGTGAATCAAAATGGAGCTTTGTGAAGACTCGAGGTGTAAGGACTATACGTAAGTATAACTCTGTGGGTGATTCTGTAATGAGTTGACGGAATAGTACTTATAGATTCGAGATGGTGGTTTAGAGTGCAAGGGTTATTGTCGTTAACTCTGAGGTTGATTCCAAAATGAGTGTACCGAGGTAATGCCTTCGGTTTCGTTCGAACCCGGAACGAACTTATACGGATTGAATGCTTTCAGAACATCGTCAGGCGGACGATGAGCATTCTAAGTGATATGTCCTATAAAGGTAATCGTAGCCTCAAGCCTCATCAACCGGGATTGGCTAAAACAGGGGAGGTGCAGCAAGGCTTCGTGGGTCGCACCCACTGGAGAGCGAGATTTACCCTTGTCTAGAAATCCCTTTATATTCGGCTGTGCGGGTGGTTGCTAGCTACAACCACGGGGTTATCTTGTTCGGAACTGTTCAGTAAGGAATGGGTCCAGCTTTGTGTTGTAGGGGAGCGGGCGTACTCCTCGGTACGTTGATCTATGCCACGTACTGTGATGGGCGGTACCCCAGTAGCCCTGCCATTGTATGGAATCCAAAATCCAACAAGTGCCAACGGTTTTGATTGTATTACCCACTTTTGTGGCTAGTAGCTGGAATTTAATCATGTTACAATTTCGGCTATTTCTTATTTATTTGAAAACCCTAGACACTATTATAATATCATCGGATTTCCTATCAAATGTTTTGGTTAGCGTAAGGTAAAAACTTTTCCATGTTTATGTGTGGGAAGTCTTACGTGATACCTTTCTTTTCAAAAGGTTTTTAAAAGTTAAGCAACCTTAACCTGTTACTCACACCAGACCCATGTCTGACCCGGAGTTTATTTTTGTTTTTCATAAACTCTTGGGTACTCCAATTTTTACGAGTAGCCAAGGGATTCAGGTTAGGACTCAGGTTAGCTTTGACGAATTGTGATGGAGCAAATGGAGTAGGAGGCTTCTGCGTGTAGATATATATAGTATTCCGCTGTGTAGTTTTCTATGAGTGGTTTCTTGTACTGTTTTGAGTTGTATAACTAGACAGATGTTTATAACTGTCTAGTATGTGTTGTATACCTGTGTAACTCTGATATTTATTGTAAACTATGTAATATTTATGTTATTAATATAGTTTATTCGTTCCGCTGTTAGATTCTGATGTTGTTTCTTCTCTCTTCTTTCTATTCTCTTTTCTACCCCTTTCTTTCTTAAAAATGTTGCGATTTTCTGTGGTAAGAAAGTCGGGTCGTCTCACTTGGTTTCAGAGCATTAGGTTGAGTGAATACCTAGGCTTTGTAGTAGTATCTTTCTTGAGAGAGCGTATTTGTAATTTTATTTATATATATTTATTTCTACCTATCTGTTGGGTTACCTGTTCAGGTTTGCCAATATAAGTTATAAAGGTAGATGGGGTAGTAGTGTGTGTAACACGACTACCATTGGTCGGAGTTTGAATGTCTGAGGTTGGAAGTGTATTTGTCGAGACTGTAGACCTAATACTGTCTCGAGTGAGTTCTGTAGTGATGAAGGATTTCATTGATCTCTGAAGGAAACCTATGAAGGTTCGGAGTCCATCTTTGAAGTTAGATGAGTAGAATTTGGATCTGTTGGTCGGGCAGAAGCGAGTGATGATATTTTGATACCTCAGGAAGTAGTAGCTGCGTGATGAGATGCAGTGACTATGGATGTTCCCGAAGATGTTTTCTTTGGAACAAGTTAAGGGGATGAGTCTGCTTCGTTGTTGTGGCTGTGTTCAGCCGGAGTTTCTGTTTGCTTTGAGGTCCGAGTTTCTCGGAGAGCTTTGGATTTGGAAATCTTTGGCATCTGTGGCAGCAGTGCAGTTTGGAATGTTCTCGGTGTTGGCAAGAGATCTTCTGGCTTAGCAATTTTTTTGAAGTAGAGTTCAGAAACATTTGAGTGGACTCGTTTCTTCGATGGGTTGGCTAGTTAAGTGTAAGCTATTCAATTTGGTTAAGGGATAACAGTTTTTCCTTGGATTTGGTTTGGGATGATCGTAAAGGTGACATGCGATTGTTTGAGTGTTCTCTTGAGTTATCTGAGTTTTTCTGGATGTCTTCAGGAAGTCAGAGTTTTGTTCGCATCGGGAGTTTGAGTTTCCTTATCGTCTAGGATTCCAGGAGTGGTACCAGTGGTTCAGCTTTATGGAAGAATGGTTCCTAGAGATTGAGATGGTGTAGCAGCTCGGAGTTTTGGAGGAACTTCTGAAAGTTTCTTATGGATTTGTTGAGCCATATCTCTGGGGTATGTTGTCCTGTTTGTGCTGGCGCTCTTCTTCAGCATTTGCTTCTACTTCAGATCAGAGTTGAGTAGCGGAAGCAGTTTGGAAGTGTATCTGCTTTTCTTTTCCCGGACAGGAGAAGTGAGTTGTTGTCTTCTGATGTTGAGGAGTAGAGTTTGAGTTCTTGGTTTTGGTTGATCTTGAGGAGATCATTTTGTTGAGTTGATTGGTCTAGTTTGTTTCTAGAAGCATCAGCGAAGGTTGAGCTGATCAGTAAGGTTGTAAACAGCCCAGGATTGTCCGAAGAGTTTTTGTGGATAAGAGTCGGAGGGATTTGGACTCTGAAGTCGGAGATTTAATTTTGGATAAGTATTCTCTAATCAAAAGTGAGCTATAAGATTGGGAAGGGCTGAGAAGCTTGCTCTGAAGTGTTTTGGATCTTTTCTGTATCTTGGAAAATGAGTGATTGATCTACAGGATTGAATTACCAGTTTGGATAACAGGGATTCGACGAGTTTCACGTATCTCTGAGGGAGTACGTGTATGATCTATCTCTGGTTGTGGAACCAGCAGTTCTGGAGTTTTGGTTATTAAGTCAGACTCGTTTGTAGTCTGATATCTTGTCTAGTGTTATAGATATAGTTGTATAGGAGCTTTGTAGCTTCATAGTATTGATTGTTTGGATTCTCTAGAGCGAGTATCCCAGTATATATATATACTTGGGGAAACTCGATAAAATTCTATCCAGAATTTGTCTGGATAATTAGATTTGTTTGATTGATTGTTATGGTTGTCAGGATATGTTTGATATATGCTTGTGTTTTTAAAATTTAAAATTTAATAAGATTATTAAATTACCTTTGTTTTAAATTTCGAGGACGAAATTCTTTTAAGGGGGAAGGATTGTAATATCCCGGAATTTTTAACAATATCAATTTAATAATATGTATTAGAAATTAAATTGATATTGATATTTTGTTAATAGTTATTCAAATAAATTTAATAATCTTCTTTAATAAATATTTAAATCGGTTATTTTTTTAAAATAATAAATTGATTTCTATTTACAATATAAATATATGGTTTATATTTAAAATAGATTGGTATTGTTTTAATTTTAATAAGTAAAGCATATTTTCTAGTTTTATTATTTGTAGTAATTTGGAAAATTTGTTTTATTTAATATTTAAGCTTTTCAAAGTTAAATAAATGATTTTGGTTTAAAATTTAATAAATGAACCATGTTTTAAAATTCTAATATATACATTATAAATTGGAAATTTTGATTTTTATTAGTATTGAGTTTTTAAAACTATTTCATAAATAAAGATATGATTTTAAAATTGATAAGAAAAATATTAAATGTTTAAATTAAATTGGGTTGAGTTTTAAATTTAGAATAAACAAACAAAATGGTTTCATGGCTTAATAAAATGGATATTTTATTGATAAAAACATAATTTCTTGTAAAATGATTTTAATTTAATAATAAGAGAATTGTAAAAACAATATTAATATTGTATTGTCTTTATAAATAAGTTTTGAATAGGATTTGTAATATTTATTTCAAATTGAATTTATATTCATAACTTGATTTGAAAATAATTGATTTTGAATTTAGTTTGAATATAAACTCAACAGTATAAAATCTTAATTGTTTTAATCTTTAATATGTATAAGTTTATTTATAAACATTGTTGTTTTTATTTTCATTTATAAATTTATACCCATATTTAAAAATAAACTAACAAGTTAAACTAAGCTAACATACACATTAATTTGTAAATTAGTACTAATTATTTTAAGAAACAAGTGTTGCATTCTTTTAACAAGTGTTTCATTCTTTAACATCCATTTAACATGTGTTTAAAAATTTATATAACAAATTGACAAGTGTATAACATTTGTACAAGTGTAAAATTTAGTTTTAATTTTTCTTTTATTTCATTAAATCTGAAAATACATCTAGTTTAGCTTGCAACTTCATTCATGCATATTCTTTCTCATTTCTTTAATCAAAACAAAGATCAAAACTCACTTTCTTCATATACATACATTCTGTTCATAAACCTGCATATTAAATTCTTGTTCAAAGTTTGAAATTAGTTTACAAATTTGCAAGTTAAACCCTCATTAAAAAAAATCAAATCTGAATATCCTCAAAATCTACAAATCTGCATTGATTCACCAACAATCTGCATATTCAACAATTTCAAAATCAAAGAAGTCTGCATCAACCTCTATTTACCAAAACTCTGCATTCTTGTTTCTAGAATCATAACTGCATATCAATTCAACATGAAGAAAAATGGATCAAGCCTGATTTGAAACATGATAAGCATCTGCGTGCATATGGGAAATTAGCAATTGCATCTACTCTCTACATGCAAGTGATTATAGGAAGGGATCATGAGCATTTCAAAAAATTGCAACTTAGATTTTAAACACAAGGGTCATGCCTGCACCATTTTCCTGCAAATTAAAAAGGAAGTCAAAATTGAGCTCTGCATTGAAATAAGGTGAGTAACATTTAAATCTTAAACTGTAATTAGGCTGCTTGAGATAAAACATGTTTGTGTGTCTGATGTAAATGTGATTGTGTATGCATGTTTTGTTTATGTTCTGCAGTGAACTCAGATCATCTTCCTATTTAAAAGAATCCCTACAATTGAGCTGATTTGAGATAGTAACCAGGTTTTAAGATAATAAAAAGGGTTTGCTTATCATAGATTAAAAGTCAAATTTATATAGTAATGTGTTTTATTTTCTTAAGTTAAGGTTTGAAAAAAAAAATTAGGTGTGTTAAAATACAGGGTGTTATCTCTGTAAACACAGGTAATACCATTATATGTTGATCTTGATCAAAACCAAACATATTAATATTGAAATCCAGTTTCATAAACTTAATGCATTAATAAAAACTTGATTTTTAAATCAAGTATTAGTATTTTTAGGTGTAAGATTTAGTTACAGTTTGTTCTTGAACTAAAAAGGGAATTTAGGCAAATTCTTGTGATCTGATACTTGAGAAAACTCGGGGTTATGTTGAGTTGCAGAGGAAGGTTCATAGATTTTTAGAAAAATCAGAAATGTGGATATAATTGATTAGAATAGATGCAGTTTTGATTTTCAGTATTTAACCCTAGTTTTGAATGTGTTTGAGCATTGAGTCAGTTTGAGGCGTAGGATGGATCGAGTGTTGTGATAATTGGTGATTATGTAGTTGAAGGGTGAAGGAGCTCCAGGCCAGAGGGGTTGAGTGTCAGATGATCGGAGTGGGAACTGTCACCGTTGACAGGTTTTGACAGAAAACCTGGCTTTCTGTTTACGGGTTTTGATTTAGGGGTTAAATTTGATTCTTTGATTAATTGGCTGTTCTGGTGATGATGTTAGGGTATTGATGGGTTTCGAGTTGTGGTTTGATCATCTATGATGATCGGCAGAGGCGGTGGTCGCCGTGCATATGCACGGCGATGAGAATTCTGGTGAACTGATCTTGGGTTGGGTGTGTTGCAGGGTAGGTCTGTGATTTGCTCGAAGTAAGTAGATTGGAAACTCGAAGTAGAGCAGCATAAAACCCGAAGTAGTTTGGGAAATTCTCGGGTTTTACTCGGTGTGTTACAGGTTACAGAAACCTGTAGTTAAGGTTTTGAAATTGTTTTTTTGACAAAACCTGTAAATCTGGGTTTTAAAGATTTTAAAAATCTGTAGTCTTATTTTTTTTTGGAAAGTTAAGTCAAATTCAAATTTAAGTTTGAATTTTTGGATTTAGATTCAAATTTAAATCCTAGTTTTAAATAAAAATAAAAGTTTCAAAAATTTGACTTAATTAACTATTTTATTTTGGTAAATAGTTGAAACTTTTTAATAATGAGGTTTTTAAAATGTGAGTAAGATTTAAAGATTAATTTTAAATCTGGAGATCTAAGTTTAAATATGAACTCCAGTTTTAAATTTCAAAAGAAGATTTAAATTTGAAAGTTTTAAACTAAGAATGAATTGGAACTTCTAAAATTTTGAAATGAATTTAACTTCAAATTTTTATGATTTCATTTTTAAGACAAACTTTTTTTTGTCTTGAAATTTAAATAAGTTTTAAATTTTTTTCAAACTTTGATAAGTTTAAATTAATTTTAATTTAAACTTGTATTTAAAATGAAATTTAAAGTAATTTCACGGGTACTTTGATTTAAAATAATAATAATATTGTTTTAGACATAATTAAGTTATGTTTTATCTTGAAAATTTAATTAAGATTAATATTCCAGAATTAATTTAATTAATAAGGTAATTAAGATTAATTAATTAATTTAATTAATTAATTAAATTTGGAATTAATAATTGATTAATGATTAATCAATTTATAATTAAGATCATTAATTAAATTATTAATTAATGATGAATGAATATTATTAATTATGTAATTAAGTTTTAAATCAAGGTTAATTAATTTAATAATTAACTTTAATTAATGAATGATTAAAGGTAATTAATTTCAGTTGATTACTTTATGAAATAATTAGAGAATGATTAATGAAGGTCATTAACCAGGATTATTTAACAATTAATTAATATGATTAATTTTTATAATTAATTAGATTAATTAATTTAAAAATAATCAATTGTAAATGGTTTGAGCGTAATTACTTGGTAAAGTAATTAAGAAATTAATTACTTAATGTAATTAATTTAGTTTAATATGATTGTTTATTTTAATTAACTAATTTAATTAATTTTAAACACTTGGGTTTTATAAATAATTACTTTATGTAATTAATGATTTGGAAATTACATAGTTAAGTAATTGATTAATAATTATAAAATGTGATTAAATGAAGATGTTAAGAATGAAGTAATTTGGATTTAAATTACTTAATAATTAATCAAGGGACTAACTAAGTAATAAATTAAAGGATAATTAATTTGTTTAATATAGTGATTTAGCTAGATAATTACTAAATGTAATTAATCTGTGATAATGATTAATAATTATAAGTTAATTACTTAAGGTAATTAATTTAAGAAATAATTAAAGATCATTAATTATTATAATTAATTATGTAATTAAAGTTGATTAATTATGATTAATTAATCAATAATAGGTAATTAAAGGTAATTAATTAATGTAATCAATTAAGGATTAAGTTAATTAATTATAGTTAATTAATTAATTGAAGTAATTAAAGGTTAATCACTGTTTGGTTGAGAATAATTAATTTGTGAAATTAATTAAGAATAATTACATAAGTGTAATTAAGGATAATTAATCAAGAGTGATTAATTAAGGTAATTAATAATGAATGATTAATTTATTGTAATCAATTAAATGATTGAGTAAGTAAGATATATATTGGTGAAGTAATTAATTTAATTAATTTAAATTAATTAAAGATGGGTAATTAATTTAATTCATTTTAAATTAATTAGTAATAGAGATAGTTAATTTAATTCATTTTAAATTAATTATACTGTGTTGAGCAAATCATTGTGTATACATATGTATGGATGTCATTGATTGTCTTGAATACTTTGTGATCTTAGTAATGAGATAAGTATGGTTGTGTGATATAAATGTTTGGTTTGCATTATGATGATAACTTAGATTATCAATTGGGATGTTGATATATGGATTATCTATTATGATATTGATAATGTGGATTACCTGTTGTGTGATAATGTTGATTACCAATTGTGATTTGAGAGTTATCTATCTTTGTGTATATAGATACTGTATTGAATTGTTTTAAAAACTTTAAAACAACTTGGACCTAAAAGACACGTTTTGGATTTCGATGAGACCGGGATCGGGTTTCCATATTTGGATATCCGAAAACCACATCGATTCCAATTAAACGTTAGGTCGTGAATCAAAATGGAGCTTTGTGAAGACTCGAGGTGTAAGGATTATACGTCAGTATAACTCTGTGGGTGATTCCGTAATGAGTTGACGGAATAGTACTTATAGATTCGAGATGGTGGTTTAGAGTGCAAGGGTTATTGTCGTTAACTCTGAGGGTGATTCCAAAATGAGTGTAACGAGGTAATGCCTTCGGTTTCGTTCGAACCCGGAACGAACTTGTATGGATTGAATGCTTTCAGAACATCGTCAGTTGGACGATAAGCATTCTAAGTGATATGTCCTATAAAGGTAATCGTAGCCTCAAGCCTCATCAACCGGGAATGGCTAAAACAGGGGAGGTGCAGCAAGGCTTCGTGGGTCGCACCCACTGGTGAGCCCGATTTACCCCTGTCTAGAAGTCCCTTTATATTCGGCTGTGTGGGTCGTTGCTAGCTACAACCACGGGGTTATCTTGTTCGAAACTGTTCAGTAAGGAATGGGTCGGACTTTATGTTGCAGGGGAGCGGGCGTACTCCTCGGTATGTTGATCTAGGCCACGTACTGTGATGGGCGGTACCCCAGTAGCCCTGCCATTGTATGAAATCCAAAATCCAATAAGTGTCAACGGTTTTGATTTTATTACCCACTTTTGTGGCTAGTAGCTGGAATTTAATCATGTAACAATTTCGGCTATTTCTTATTTATTTGAAAACCCTAGACACTATTATAATATCATCGGATTTCCTATCAAATGTTTTGGTTAGCGTAAGGTAAAAACTTTTCCATGTTTATGTGTGATAAGTCTTACGTGATACCTTTCTTTTCAAAAGGTTTTTAAAAGTTAAGCAACCTTAACCTGTTACTCACACCAGACCCATGTCTGACCCGGAGTTTATTTTTGTTTTTCATAAACTCTTGGGTACTCAAATTTTTACGAGTAGCCAAGGGATACAGGTTAGGGCTCAGGTTAGCTTTGACGAATTGTGATGGAGCAAATGGAGCAGGAGGCTTCTGCGTGTAGATATATATAGTATTCCGCTGTGTAGTTTTCTCTGAGTGGTTTCTTGTACTGTTTTGAGTTGTATAACTAGACAGATGTTTATAACTGTCTAGTATGTGTTGTGTATCTGTGTAACTCTGATATTTGTTGTAAACTATGTAATATTTATGTTATTAATATAGTTTATTCGTTTCGCTGTTAGATTCCGACGTTGTTTCTTATTTCTCTTCTTTCTATTCTCTTTTCTACCCCTTTCTTCCTTAAAAATGATGCGATTTTCTGTGGTAAGAAAGTCGGGTCGTTTCAATGCCTTTCCAATTTTCCATATTGCCCTTACTCATTCCTAACACATTTGTCCAAATTGTTTTATTTGATTTACAATTAACATGGCATGGCGACCTTTGATTTAATGAAGTGTTCAACCCATTAATCTTCACATTAATTTATTTAAGTTAGCTAGTTGAATACCCAAAATAATGTTTTAAAAATATGGGGTGTTACAGAATCCCCACCTTGAAGAATTTCGTCCTAGAAATTACAATACGATCAAAACAATCAAAGGTAAAACATACCATCAAACAACTTTAGATAAGCATCTTTAATCCCACTCTAAGTATTTCAAGTACAGTCTCTAGCATCATCACTCCACTGGACCTTTATTAATTTGACTGGCTTGTTCTTTAACCTCTTTTCATCTCTAGCCATAATCGAAATAGGCTATCTAACTATAGTCAAGTCCGGCTCTATAACTAAATTTTCTAACACTGTTGGTGCTATAGTAGTCTCCAGGTCACTAACACAGTTTCTAAGATGAGAAACATGAAAATCATCATGGACTCCTACAAAACTACTCGATATTTCCATATTATCAGCGAGTTTTCAAATCCTCTCAACAATACGAAAAGGTCCAACGAATCTAGGTGCTAAATTTCCTCACTTTCCGAAGATAATCATACCCTTCATCGATGAAACCTTAATAAACACATAATCTCCAATAGAGAATTCCAAATCTTTCCTTCTTCTGTCAATGTAATTTTTTTGCCAAGCTGAGCTTCCTTCATCCTAGCTCGAATTAACTTAATCTTCTCCGCGGCTTCTTTCACCAAATCCATACCAAGAACTAACCTAACCTGGGTGTCTAACCAACATACGTAGATTTGCATGGCCTTCAATACAAAGCTACAAACGGTATCATCCCAATACTATTCTGGTAACTATTATTATATGTGAACTGACCAAATGAAGATGGTCCTCCTATGATCCCCTGAAATCCAATACTTAAGCTCTTAAAAAATCCTCCAAGACTTTGTTTACTCTTTCCATTTACCCATCGATCTGTGGATGGTGATCGGTACTCATGTTGAGTTTGGTTCAAATGCTTCTTGTAGACTCTTCCAGAACTCACTGATAAACGAAGAATCTCTATCACTGATGGTACTACTAGGAATTCCGTGCAGTCTAACTATATTCTTCATAAACAACTTTGCCAATACAGGGGCCATCCTAGTTGAGTTTACAAGAATGAAATGGGCACTCTTGGTTAGTCTATCCACTATGATTCTTATTCTTTCATTTCCTCTATTAGACCTTGACAACCCATCAATGAAATCCACAGAGATAGAATCCCACTTCCACAACGAAATTCTAACGGTTGAAGCAGTCCACTTGGCTTCTGGTGATCAACCTATACCCATTGGCAATTCAAGCACTACTTAACACATAAAGCAATGTCCTACTTCATACCTTCCCAGAAGAAACTTCTCTTCATGTCCTAATACATCTTCGTTCCTTTTGGATGGATATTGAACTTCGAACGATGGCATTCGTCCAAAACTTCCTTCCTCATGTCTCCTACATTTGGAACACATAAACTTCCTTTTTTTATCAACCACCCCTTCTGGTCAATATTGAAATTCTTTAAGTCATTGCTTTCTGTTTGTTCCTTTAATTTAATGTTCCATTCAGCCAAAACTGGATCGTCCTCCTGTCTAGAAGCCATCTTCTCTATCATTACTGGTCAGACTTCCAAACAAGGCAATATAGCACTTCCTTCTCTCGAACCTTCCTCGGATCTAAACTGCACTCTACAAGCTGCAATGCTTCCAGGCCTTTCTACTCGGTAAACTTTGCCAATGCTGCATTCAGATGTTTCCTGCTAAGTGCATCCGCTACCTTATTTCCTTTTCCTGGTGTGTGTACTCAATTCCAAAATCATAAGCAGCAATAAACTCCAACCATCTTTGCTGTTTCATGTTTAGCTCCTTTTGAGAGAAGAAGTACTTAACGACTTATGATCTGATAAAGCTCCAATCGCCCTCCCAAAAGATAATGCCACCATACCTTCAAAGAAAATATAACGGCAGTTAACTCCAAATCATGCGTTGGATACCTATCTTCGTGTGGTCTGAGCTGTCTAGAAGCATAAGCAATCACTTTACCTCTTTGCATCAACACAGCTCCCAATCCAGTTCCATGCACATTAGTATAAACAAGTAAATGCGGATCCCCCTTTGGAACCAGCAACACCGGTGCATGGGTCAATAAGTGTTTCAAGCTCTGGAATGCTTCCTTACACTTATCTGTCCATACAAACTTCACATCATTTTTGCGTAAGCTTTGTCATTGGTGCAACCATCCATGAAAAATCCTTTATAAACCTTCAATAATATCCAGTCAATCCAAGAAAAATCTTTATACCGGTCGCCCTCTCATGTCTCTTCCAGTTATTCATATCCTCGATCTTAGTTAGATCTACAGACAACCCTTTCTCTAAGATTGGATAACAAAGAAACTTCACTTCCTACTTTCAAAAATGCACTTCAAAAACTTAGCCTTCAACTGATTCTCCCTTAACATCTCAAGCGTGACTCTAAGATGAACTTCATGCTCCTTTTCATCCTTAGAGTATAACAAAATGTCATCTATGAAGACCAAAACAAATGTATCCAAGTGCCCTTCGAAAATTCGGTTCATTGGATCTACAAAGAATGATGGTGCATCACTTAGTCCGAACGGCAAAACTAACCATTCGTACGATTTGTACCTTGTCCTAAACGCCGTCAAAGGAATACTATCCTCTGCCACTCTAAGCTGATGAAATCCAGTTGAGAGAATACTTTATCTCCACTTAACCTATGTAACAAACTGTCAATTCTCGACAATGGATATCGGTTCTTTATCGTCTTCTTATTCAACTTACGATAATTGATATATAACCTTAACAATTCATCCGGCTTCTTAGCAAACATTGTGGAAGCTGCCCATGGCGAACTACTCGGTCGAATAAAATTCTTGCCTTCCAAATCCACCAACCGCACCTTTAACTCACTCATCACCATAGGTGTCATCCGGCTTGGCGGCCTACTCACTGGTTCTTCTCCAGGCACTAAATCAATCCAAAACTCAATGGCTCGTTTCGGTGGTAATGCAACTACCATCTATAACACTTCAACAAACTCTCTAACCACAAAGACTCGATGCAAGTAATCCTCTAACTCCATGATAAATATTAAAGCATTTTCTTCGCTCTAGGGTTCTCTATAGTACAAATTATCCGATCACTAAAATTTAGGTGACTAAATGATATTTTCCAATCATGGAAAATATCCTAGCATCATATTTACTTAACCAATCTATCCCAAGGATAATCCTTAATGCTACAAAATCAAATACATGTAAATATTAATCAAAAGTAAGGCCTAGAAAATCAAACTCTAAATGGTCACACCTCATCTAAAGTGTTGCACACCCTCCTATCGGATTTGCAACCCATAAGGAAGTAATTAAGTATGAGGGCTCTAGGTTAAGCTTATCTACTTAACATTAAGAAATAAAGAATGTGATGCACCAGTATCAAATAGAATGCTAAAAGACATACCGTGAATCTGTAGCGAGCATCCCAGAATAGCCTTCCCTTTCTTTTGCACAACTGATATTGAAGTTGCAGGCTTCAATGCATAAACTTTACCCTTACTTATTTAGCAGGCTCCTTGCATTAGTTCCTATAATGGCTGATCTGATCACAATTAAAGCATCAGATGTTCTTCTTCCCAATCACCTCCTTTCCTTTCTTTTTCCTTTCCCAGTACGACACTTATTAGCGTAGTATCCTTTATTATCACATTTATAACAAACCACCTCGGCTTTTCTCTTCTTGTATGCACTTCCCTACTAAGCATTCTTCTTATGGAAAAACTTTCTTTTCTAGCCTTGTCCTACCTGGACCTCCTTTATTTTCTTCCTTAAACAAACTAACGCCACTTCCTGCCTTAGCACCATTTCTATAACTACATCACTTGGATCTATTAAGTGCGTCAAGATAGCACTTATCAACTCCGGCCTCAAGCCTCTTATAAAATTCTCATTCCTCCTGATCATCGTATGAAATAAAGCATACCCGTACCGGACCAACTCTTTCAATTTTCTTGCATAATTCACCAACAAGCATATATATAACTTTAATAAAAAAAATGGCATATACTTGCAAAAAAAATTCAAATCTAATCTAATAACCGAAAACCATAAGAAATGGGGATGTATTAATTATTCACCTTAGCTTTGAGGTTGAAAGATGTGAGATTTGATGTTGATTATGTCGATTATCTTCCTTCACTTGAATCCTTACATTAATCTTTCCTTGAGAATAATAATGGTAGCCGACCTAGATAAAATTTGATTTTGGATGAAAATGAAGTGGACATGGGTTTCATTTCCTAAAGGTTTAGGGTATAAACTTTTACTATTTCCCATATTGCCCTTACTCATTCCTAACATAGTAGTTTATATTGTTTTATTTGATTTATAATTAACATGGCACGACCACCCTTAATTTAATCAAGTCTCAACCCATTAATCTGTACATTATTTTATTTAATTTAACCAGTTGAATATCCTAAATAATGTTGTAAAAATATGGGGTGTTACAGATGTAGTTACAGTATATTGCTGGTATTGATTTTCGATTGAGATGTGAGCTAGAGCCAGATATATTGGCATGCTTGACTATAATACCTACTCTTACTTAGCAGATTGGCAATAGTCAAAGGTGTGATGCTGGATTATCTGAGATTATTACTAAACTTGAAGCGGGGTTAGAATCTAAGCAGATGCGATAGTACGAACTTGACCGAAACTGTTGGCTTCATGAAGATGGTAGATTGTTTGTTCTTGATGTTAATGCATTATGGGATGAGGTACTCAGAGAACGCCACCATTCAAGATTGACTATACATCCTAGCAGTAATAAGATGTGCTATGATATTAGTTAGATTTAGTATTGAAAGGGATGAAGAAAGACGTTGGGACATTCATCTCGAAATGCATGAACTAATAGTGGGTTAAGGTAGAGCAGAAGAAGCCTAATGGTTTGATGTAACCACTAGAAGTTCTCGAGTGGAAATGGAAAAAAGCATCGATGGATTTCTTCGATGGACTACCAAGGACTCAAGCGGGGTACGACAGCATTAGGTCATAGTTGATCGATTGACCAAGAGCTCTAAATTTATACCCACATGTCAAGTAGAATGGTAGTTAAACTGGCTGACTTGTACATGAAATGGATAGTATGATGTGACAACATGCGAAAGAGCATTATGAGTGACCGAGACCCATTTTTCACCGATGGATTTTGGAAGAGCTTAAAGGAGGCATTAGGAATAGAGCTGCACCTTAATAAAGCTTATCACCCTCAAACCGATGGCCGGACTGAGAGTGAATCGTCTCTTAGAAGATTTTTGTGGGCTTGCATACTAGACTTGGGAGGCTTATGGGATGATCACTTACACCTTAATGAATTTGCATACAATAACCGTTGTCAATCTGGCATCAATGCGGCACCATTCGAGGCATTATATGGACAACTGTGCAACGCTCCTTCTTGTTAGCGGAAAGCAGGCAAGGAACTGATACGGGAGCCAAATATGTTTAGAGAAACATCAAAGAAAATCAAGATCATTTGGCAATGAATGAAAGCTGCCAAAGACAGATAGAAAAGCTTTGCTAATAAGAGAAGTCGATATTTAGATTTCTCTATCGGTGATATGGTATTTGTCTAGATCTCTCCATTGAAGAATGTCATTCGGTTCGGTGCTAGAGGGAAGTTGGCAGCAATTGTTGGTTCTTTTCCAATATTAGTGAGGATCGAGAGCCTTGCTTATAGAGTCAACTTAACTCAAAGAATGGTGGGAGTGCATAATGTCTTCCATGTTTCTCACTTGTAGAAATTTATGCATGACTCAGGTGTATCTATCGCACTGGATCAACTAGACGATATCAAGATTGAACATGAGGCTTCAAGACGTCGTAGGCCTATTCCTACTGTCAGACATGATAAAAGTAGCTTAGGAGGAGGAAGGTGAAGTTAATGAATGTTTAGTGGAGTGAAAATGAAGATGATTGCACTTGGAAAATCTAGGAGAGCATGAGGAGAGCATTTCCAGATCTCTTTACTTGGTGAGACTTTTTATTTATATCTTTTACTTCCACTTATGATATCATGAAGTATATCATGGCATAGTATCCTACATTCTAGGATATGCTTAGATGTTCTCTTTACCTTTATTGCTATGTGTGCATGTTTATTGTATGATGGTTGCCTATGTTTGTATATGATTGTTAGGCATGCGGGATGACCCTTTTGACTTGATTATGGATTTTAGAGGGTGGAATTCCTAAGGTGGAGAAGAGAATGTATAGACCGATATTCTATGCATTAGAGGATCTTGGAATATTTATACTATTTTCGTATGAGATCGTATTGTTCTAATAATTTTGGAAATGACTCTTGAGGATATTTTCAACATCCATGATTTTTGGCAAATTTCTTTGTGACCATTTTGACCATATAAATATTTTATGGATTGTAACTTTTGATTGGAGCCTAGTAGGATTTGAAACCACTTCCACGAGATCCAGATGATGTTTTCCCTTTCTGTTGAGTGACGATCTTAAAAAAACGGACTAACTATTTGAGAGTTATGGCTGTTTGAAGTTTTATTTGAATTTGAGTAGTTAAAGTGGGTAATTAGGGTCATTATCTTTGAGGCCCATAACCCATTTCGGTTTTGGAGCAAGTAAAGGCTAATGGAACCTCTTCCCCCTCATTTCACAACTCCAAAAGATAGTTAAAAACTCCATTAACCTTCATTGACTAAAAAGCAACCCTTAAGCCTACTTTACTTGGCCAAATTACATCATTAAGAGGAGATTATCATTATTAGCAATTGACATTAGAAATTTTCTTTAGGAGGAGCATTGGATTACATGACTTCTACTATTCATTTGGGGATATGGGTCCTTCTTGGGATTTAGGTGAGTGATTAGATCTCCCACTTACTAATTAGGTCACTAAACACCCTAAATGATGTCTTAAAAATTATTTAAAAACACTAAAAATGTTTTTACACCATACTACATCGTATATATGAATTTGAGATGATTTGGACCTGATTTGTAAAAATGTGTTCTTATGGATCCCTAACCATCTTCTTATGGATCCCTAAACTTCATTATAGATTTAGGTTTCTTCAAAATGGATATATTTGATTTCTTAGCTAATGTTTTGGTTTATATATGATGTTTGTACGCTTTTCTAATGTTAGATTGTTTGAAAATCGATTTGATGGCGATTTGGACTTAGGTTTGGTTCTTGGATCGGTGATATAGGAATTCAAAGTTGTCAGAATTGGGTACAATCAATATGGGGCAAGATGGAAGGCCTCATAAGGTTTCATACCAAGTTTTAGGTCATTTGGAGTTTGCGTGGTCAAGATATGGGCATTAAGCCGTAAGTTAGCTCTTGGATCGGTAGGATCCTAAATCTGGATCCATGAGGGAACCACAACATGGAAGTTTAGAGTATAGGATCAGGACGTAAACTATGGTTTAGAGAAAAGAGAGTAGTAGGAATGAAGTGGAGCTTAAATCATATGAATTTGGCTAAGCGTGGGTCAGTCCCCTTGGATCGATATCGATCCATAGGGGTTGACCCAATTAACGTGCGATTCATGATGTAGCATGGATCGGTGAAATTCCTAGTTTTCGATTGGTGGAGTTCCTAGTTCGGTAGTGGCTTAGGAAGACAAACAACTGTAGGGCAGCGTACTGATCTGCATAAATTGAGGCAAATGACCATCACCTAAGGGTAGCTTGGGAAGCCGATGTTCCAAGTTTGGAGTAGCTTGGATATTTGCTGATCATGGCTCAGGGGTGGCTTGGATCGGTGGTTGCCATGGCTCATGCGTAGCTTGGGCAGATAATGATCACATGATGGGAAGTGATGGTTACGATGATGGACAGCTGCATTTCAATATGCAGAGTAGGCGACGATGAGTCAGACTGAGGGATTGTTGGAGGCAGGTTACGGGGCACATGATGACACTCTATGACTTATTATGGTTATTTAGGGCAGTCCCCAACCGCGAAGACTTCAAATGGGAGTTGTAGAGACGATTACAAGATAAGTTCTGCTAAAGATGTCCTGTACAAAAGGATCAAGGATATTCATAGGTTTTGATGTGTACTCGTGAAGCAGGGATATGTGAGAACGCTTACTTGGGTATATAGGGAGCCTCGGATCACTTGATGTTTCAATCCAAGTAGCCTGGGCTGTCTATAGAGGTGTATTCTAGTTCCTAGCCTATTGGATGACGGAGATTTGAGTACCGGGAAACTGGGACATTGAGTAGTCCTTGGCTCTATGGGGTGGTCATACGAGTATCATATATCAAATGCACCAAGTGAGTGAAAGTGAGAATAGATGATGGATGCCATGTTTGTTTTATTGTCCCTATCACCTTAGGGATGTCACATCATGTAGATATTACCCATGAAGATATCTGGGCACCCTTAGTATCTTGATGTGTAGTACACCCATGATGACTATCATAGAGTAGCATATATCTTTTATGTGTGCTAACTCAAGGGATGTAGGAACATAACAGGTATGTTTTTTCCATAGCATTTATCCTAACCTATTGACTTTATAGTATTTGAGATCTTTACCGCTCGAAAACATAATTTTTTCTAACCTGGGGTTTTATGTTTTTCTTTTTATTACTCTAGGTACTCTTCAATGAGTAGATTAGGGATATCAGGTCTGGTGAGCACGTGGCACTACTGGACAGGTGTGATAACTTAGAATTTTTAGCCAAATATTAATTTGATAATCTTCTTTTATAATTATTTTAAACGTGCAAGATTATTCTTTTCAAACAAATAAAATATGTGTTTGTCTATGTATATATTTAAGTAGACTGTAAATAGAATTTTGATTTGAAATTCAAAAATAAATATCTTAAAAATAAATTGGATTTAAAACTCTATAGTTTAAAACTAGTGTGTGTGTGTGTGTGTATGATTATTAGTTAATGCATAATTAGATTTTAAATCATTTTCTTTAAAGTTATATAAATATAAATAAAAGGAAAAGTATAAATATAAAAACATAAACATAAATAAATATGAAACTGATAGAAAATATAATTTAAAACATATAAAAATATATAAAAACATAAATGCATGCAAAAAGACAAGTGTAAGCATAATTATAACATGCAAATAACAAGTGTCATATTTTATTTATTTTCTTCATTTTAAAAATAATAAAAGCAACGCTATATATATCTCTCTACTCCTCTTTTCATTTTTTCTTTCATATCTTAAAAAACCAAACCCGAAAACTAAACCAGAGAAAAGAAAACAAAAATCAAACTTTTACAAATTTCAAGCTGAAGCTAAAGCCAAGATTTAAATCAACTAAACAAGTCGATCAAAATAAACTATCAAGTTCCAGTTTTCAAATTTAAGAGCAAATCAATTTACAGGCTTCCCTCTTCAACATTTTTAAACAGAGTGTAAACTAACTTTTAAAAACTAAAACTGTGTATAACTTGAAGCATGTGATTAATACTTAAAGTTATGTTGTGAAATGTTGCACGAATTTATGAATATGCTTGCATGTATATGTATGTATAAGTTGTTTGTGTGCATGCCTGTACTTATATATATATATATATATATATATATATATATATGTCTCTGTTTTTGATCTACAGCATAAATCAAGTTCAAATTTGAATTTCTCTTCCTCTAATCTTTTATAGCTTATGATGTTTAAAAAAAATATGTTTGAATTAACAAGATTTAAATTCTAAAAACATTTTAAGTAAAATTAGGGAGTAGTTTTAACTGGGAAGAAGAAATACAGTGAAACTCAATGCACGTTGAAAATTCGACTTTCTTGATTTCTTGATACACTTATATAATTTAAATCAATTTCGAAAACCATGATTTTTAAAAATAAAATCAAGATTTTTAACTTTGTTTTTGGGTCGAATTCTCGAGTTGAATGGGAATTGGGATTTTGGCATTTCTGGTGATCGGAGCGAGGGGGAATCTCGTGTTTATTGCTGATCTTGCTTGTGGGTCAGGGGCCTTGGCAAAAATGGTCGGTGGATTTATCGATGATCGTGATGGCGTGTCGGCGTTGAAGTAGGGTTTTAGACCCAGGATTGGTCGCTATCGAATTTTAGGCTAATGCGTCATCGACCATGCATTGGTCTCGACCGGAGTAGGGGATAGGAGCATGGTTGAACGACGAAGGTTTGGTCGGAGTTTCGAAGCATCTGGTGATCTAAGGCGGCAGGTCGAGGTGATTCTTAGATGATCAATTCTGTTCCAGTAGGTACTCTTGTTGCTCAAATTTGATTTTCTTGTTCGATTCTAGGAGATGGTGGTCGGATTCGAGGGAGGAGGTCGAAGTTGACTTGCCGGCGATGGCAGCGATGGTCAGAGCGTCTGCGTTCATCTGTGCATGTGCACATGGGTCTACGTGTATCAGTGGGTAAGGTGATGCTGTAGGATTGGAGAAGAAGGAGTTGTCTCGGGTAGGGACCCAGGGAAGTGAAGGGTTGGCTCGAGTATGCTTTCGGGTAGTTCGTGTGTGTTTTACCCAGTGTAACAGTTTTAAATTTTAAGCAAACCAGTTTCAAAAAAAAGAGAAGAAGAAGTATAGGGGTTGCTCGGATTTGGGCTCGGGTTTGACTCGGGTCAGTGTAGGGTGTTAACAAGTTTTTTTAAAAAAAGTTAAAATAAATCAAGTTTAAACAATTTCTAAAAAAAAGTTAAAATAAATCAAGTTTAAACAATTTCTTAAACTAATTCTTTTAAATAATAAATGTTTTTTAAGCTTTGGGTAAGTTAAAGGTTGTAAAATAAATTATTTTAAATTAATTAAGTTTATAGTATTTTATTACGTGCCATTATTTATAATTAATTCTTAAGTTTATTTAAATAAATTTAAATAGTGTAATTAAGTAGTTAATTAAAGAAGGTAAAATGTTTTTTAATTATTAATTAACTTAAAGGTTGTAAGTTAATTCATATGTTAATGATAAATTAATTCCAGGGTTTATTAAATAAGATTTAAATGATAATTTAGTAATTAATTAAGATAAATGGTTTATCTTTAATTAATTAAGGCCTTAGATAATTAAAGGATAGTTAATTAATAATTAAAGTATAATTAATTAATAAATATTAATTGAACGATAATTAATTAATAATTGAAGGATAATTAATTAATGTGAATAATTAAAGGATGATTAATTAATTTCAATTATTAATTAAAATAATAATAATAAATGGTTTGTAATTAATTAATGATTATTAAGCAGGATTAAGTAATTAATTCATAAGTAATTAATTCATTTGGTTTAAATTAAATTAATTATAAATTATGTGATTAATTAATTTTGCATATGGATGATTAATTATATAGAATGTTTGGATTGACTAATATCTCTAGTATGTTAATCTGTAATATTTTGTGATATGAATTGCTTTTGATTGAGTTGTTGATAAATGTGAGTTATTTATCTGTGATGAATTGCTGTGTGAACTTCTAAATTGAATTAAATTGTTTTACTTAAAGAACATGGCCTTAAGAGATACGTTTGGATTTCGATAAGACTGGGATCGGATGTCAAATATGTTATCCGAAAACCCCATCAACCCAAATTAAATGATAGGTTGTTAAAATCTCAAGTGAAGATCGAGAATGATGATTCAGAGTGCAAGGACTATTTTTCGTTAACTATGAGGGTGATTTCAAAACGAGTGTAATGGAGACAGTGCCTTCAGTTTCGTTAGAACCCGAAACGAACTTGTATGGATGAATGCTATCAGACCATCATCAATGGAGGACAATGAGCATTTCAAGATATGTATTCTAAAAAGGTAATCGTAGCCTCAAACCTAATCAACCGGGAATGGCTAAAACAGGGGCGATGCAGCAAGGCTATGTGGGTAGCACCCAAGTAGGATAAGATTTTCTTCTGTCTGGATGTCCCTTTATTCACCTGTGTGGGCGGTTGTTGTCCACAACCGTGGGGTTGTCTTATTCGGACTATCTAGTAAGGGGTAGCTCCAGTCTTGTGTCATAGGGGATCAGGGTGGATCCTTGGTACAGTGATATAGACCACGTACTGTGATGGGCGATACCCAGTAGCCCTGCCATTGTATGGAATCCAATCTCCAATAAGTGTCGTACGGTTTTGACTGTGCCCAACTACGTTGGAACGTGAGATGTAAGCATCCAGCTATTTCCTATTTTATATTGAAAACCCTAGACACTATTATAATATAACTGGATTTCCCATCAAATGTTTTGTTTATCGTAAGGGAAAAACTTGTCCGTGTTTATTTGCAGAGAGTCTTACGAGATACCTTTTATTTTAAAAGTTTTTCAAGTTAAACAACTTAACCATTTACTCACACCAGACCCATGTCTGACCCAGAATTTATTTCTGTTTTTCTTAAACTCCTGGGTACTCCAATTTTATGAGTAGCCAAATGATCAGGTTAGCTTGATGTATTTTTGAAAGGACTTGGAGCAGGAGACTTGGCGTATCTATCTATATATATATATATATATTATGCTGTGTTGATATCATCTGTTTGCATTTTGGGATGTAATGTATCGATAGGTCTTCACGACTGTCTAATGTGATGTTGTGTAACTATATGACTCTGATGTATGATGAATACTATGTAATATCAATTTTATTTAATATATTTTTCCATTCCGCTATGAGATTCTAATGTTGTTCTTTCGTTCTATCTATTTTCTTTTCTATCTATTTCTTTCTATTCTACGATACGTCTTTCTAGGAATGAAAGGCGGGTCGTCACAGTTGGTATCAGAGCGCTAGGTTGAGATAATACCTAGGCTTTTTGGGTTAATACCCATCATAAGAGAGCGTATTTGTAATATATATATATATATATATATATATATATATATATGTATATGTATATGTATATGTATATGTATGTATGTATACCTATCTAATTGTTGGGCTACATATCCAGGTTGCCAACATGAGTTCTAGAGGAAGAAGAGGCAAAGGTGTGAGCAGTACGACGATCACGAATGGAAAAGGTCCGAATGCTGAAGGAGGAAGAGTAACTGGCGAGGGTGTAAACCTAGTACCGCCTCGAGTAAGCTTTGCAGCATTGTGCAAGGACTTTACCAATCTTAGAGGAAAACCTTTTAAGGGTATGGAGTCCATCATTGAAGTTCATGCTTGGTTGCGCTCGTGTAAACGGATTTTCAAAAGTTTGGATCTGACAGATGATCAAAGGCAAGTGATGGCATCATGGAAACTTCAAGAAGGAGCAGCTGCATGGTGGGATTCAGTTATAATGAATATTTCCGAAGATGATATTTCTTGGAGCAATTTTAAGGAAGTGTTTGAGGGACAATTTATGCCTACAGCAGGGAAGACCCGACTGTATAGGAACTTTATGGATCTGAAGCAAGGGATTTTGTCTGTTTCAGAGTATAAAGCCAAGTTCAACGAGTTGTCCCACTATGGACCTGGTCTTATTGATACACCCCTTAAGAAGAAAGAGATGTTTGTGCTTGGAATGAGGGCCGAGTTTCACGAGAAGATGACATCACATTTCAAAGGATCATTCTTGGAATTGATAAATATGGCATTGAAATATGAAGAGCTAATGGAAAATAAACCCTTGGCAATTGTGGCAACACCGAGTGGAAATTCTTCCAATCCAAATAAATAGAAATTCAACCCAAACTGGAAGAAGCATGGTAAAGGGAAACCAGGAGGCAACAATGCATCTCGGAAGTGTTATGTGTGCCAGTAGGAAGGTCATTTGGCTAAGTAGTGTCCTAGAGGAGGAGCTCAAAAGCAACGTCAGAGTGGACCCATTTCTACGATGGCTCAGAAGTCTTTGTGTTTCAACTGTCAACAGGCAAGGCATATGGTGAAAGCTTGCCCACTTCTCCAGAGAGCTCAATCGACTAAAGTGTTTTCTATTCAAGATGGACTGTCAACTTCTATGGATGGGAAAGACAAAGGCGTTCTTGAAGGTATTTTTCTTTTAGATGGCATTTATGTTATAGTTTTGTTTGATTCTGGTGCTTCCCTTAGTTTTATTTCTTTGGAAATGGTAGAGAAATTTCACCTTACCCCTAGGGCCATGGACCGCCCTATATTTGTATCTAATCCTATAAGGGGAGTGACCAAGTTAGTTATGATCTGTAAGTATCTATGAATTTCTTATCTATCCCATAGTTTCTCGTCCGACCTATTTGTATTGGATTTTAAAGGATTTGACCTTATTTTGGGAATGGATTGGTTAGACAAGCATAAGGCTATTTTGATTTGCAAAGAGAGAATTGTGTTATTAGAAAATGAGTTGGGAAGGAATGCAAAAGTGACTTGTGATAGTTCAGGAGTCCACCTGAGTATTCTTTTACATGGACTCGAGGCATCTCAAGTAGATATAGGATCCATCGAAGTGGTCAGATATTTTCCAAACGTCATCAAAGAATTCAAAGGTTTTCCCCCGCATCAGGAGATTGATTTCTGTATCAACTTAGTTTAAAGAGTGATACCGGTTGTTTAACCAAGTAGAAGGATGGCGCCAAGAGAGAGAGAAGAGTTGGTGAAGCAGACTTAGGATTTCTTGGAGAGAGGATTGATTAGGCCTAGTCGTTCTAGCTAGGGTTCTGCTGTAGTTTTTATTAGCAAATCCGACAGGTCTTTAAGATTTGTGTAGATTATCGGGAGTTGAATAAGGTAACTATTAGGAATAAGTATCCCTTTCCTCATATAGACGATCCTTTTGATCAACTTCATAGAGCTTCTATTTTCTCCCAATTGGATCTAGCTTACCAGCTAAGGGTAGCTGAAGACAGTATACCCTTGATTGCATTCAGAGGACCCAAATGTTTTTATGAGTGGTTGGGTATGCCTTTTGGGCTAACCAATGCTCCATATTATTTTATGGAACTGATGAATCGTGTTTTCCAGGATGTGCTAAACAAGTTTGTGCTCGTGTTCATCGATGACATTCTCATCTACTTCAAATCCGAGGAGGAGCATAAGCGTCATTTGGAGATAGTATTGGAGACATTGAGGAGACATGTCCTGCAAGCTAAGATTTTGAAGTGCCATTTCTAGAAGACGGAAGTAAGATTTTTGGGACACATTGTATCTGGAGAAGGTATTTCTGTAGATTCGGCCAAGGTAGCAGCTGTTCAAGAGTGGAAGCAACCGCAGAATCCTATGAAAGTTCGTAGTTTTCTTGATTTGGAGGGTTACTACAAGAAATTTATCCGGGATTACTTTAATATTTCTTCTCACATAACCAAACGGACTAGGAAGGGAGCGAAGTTTAAATGGACTCCTAAGTGTGAAGAGGCATTTCTGGATTTGAAGGCGAGGTTGACCAGTGCACCTATTCTGGCTATTCCAGATGGAAGGAGTAAGCTCGAAGTCTACACCGATACTTGTGGAGTAGGGCTGGGTGCTTTTCTGATGTAGAATAGAAGAGTGACTGCGTATGCTAGTAGGCAGTTGAAGCCACATGAGAAGAACTACGCTATGCATGATTTGTAATTGCTGGCTATCGTCTTTGCTCTGAAGATATGGAGGCGTTATCCGTTGAGAGAGAAGTTCGATCTTTTCACCGATCATAAACCATTAAATTATCTTTTCTTCCAGAAAGATCTGAATTTGAGGCATAAGATATAGGTGGAATTTTTGGCATCATATGTTCTGGACTTTCTCTATACTCCAGGGAAAGCGATTGTAATGGCGGATGCTTTGAGTAGAAATGTAGTTTTGGCTATTTTGGAAGTTATCCCATCTCTACAAGAAAGGATCATAAGCAATCATATGAAGGATAAAAATTTTGAGGAATTAATTCTTGGAGCTAAGGAAGGTCGATATTCAGATTTCAAGATTGAAGATCAAGGAGCTTTGAGAATCAATGGACGATTATGTGTGCCAGATGTAGACGGATTGATGCAAGAAGTTTTGTTGGTAGGCCACAAATCAAGGTTGAGTATCCATCTGGGGATCTTGAAGATGTATAAGGATTTGAAAAGTGTTTTCTAGTGGCCGAGAATGAAGAAGGATATTGCTACCTTCGTGAATGGATGTGCGATCTGTCAACAAGTGAAGGGTGATCAAAAGAAGACGGAGGGATTGTTGCAGCCTCTGGAAGTTTCAAAATGGAAATGGGAAATGATATCAATGGATTTCGTTGACGGGTTGCCAAGGACCAGAAAAGTAAATGAGGGAGTGTGGGTAATCGTAGGCAGGCTGACCAAGAGCGCCCACTTTATCCCAATTAAAGCAACCAGAACTATAACATCTTTAGCAGAGATTTTCTTGAAAAAGATCGTCAAGTTGCATGGAGTACCTGCCAGCATAGTGAGCGACGGTGACCCAATATTTATCAGCAAATTTTGGGAAGCTCTGCAGACAGCTCTTGGAACAAAGTTGAGACTAAGTACAACTTATCATCCCCAAACCGACGATCAAACAAAAACGTTGAATCGCATTCTAGACGATATGTTGAGGGCTTGTGTTTTGGATTTCGATGGATCTTGGGAGGACCATCGACCCTTGCTGGGATTCTTGTACAATAATAATTGTCAGGAAAGTATTAAGATGGCACCCTACGAAGCTTTGTACGAAAGACCTTGTAGATCACCATCTTGTTGGATAGAATCCGGAGATTGTCTTGTTCTTGGTATAGAATTGATTCGAGAGGCATCTGCGATGGTTGAGCTGATCAAGAAGAGAATGAAAGCAGCCCATGATCGTTAGAAGAGTTATGCGGACAAGGGACGAAGGCAATTGGAATTTGAAGTCGGAGATTTGGTTTTTGTCAAGGTTTCCTCGATAAGTGGAGTGATCAGATTTGATAAGACGGGAAAGCTTGCCCCGAGGTATATTGGACCTTTTCGTGTGCTCGAGAGAATTAGTGCTTTGGCCTACAGTATTGAATTGCCAGACTGAATGGTTGGGATTCACATTGTATTTCACGTATCTCATCAGAGGCAGTACGTGTACGACCCATCACTAGTTGTAGAACAGGCAGTGCAGGAAGATGTAGAGGTCAAACCGGGCTTAACTTTGGTCAGGCATCCAGTCTAGATTGTAGATCGAGATGAGAAGCAGCTTAGGAACAAAGTGGTGAAGCTGGTCAGGATTAAGTGGAGCGAGGATCCCAGAGATTGTACCTGGGAAACTCTATATATCATTAGGAAAGCCTATCCAGATTTGTTTCAGGATAGTTAGTAATGTGTTTTTGAATGAATTGTTTACTTGGTTGTTAGTATATGGCTGATATATATGCTTTGTTGTTTGAATATAAAAGCTTTTGGGTTTTCCTTTGCTTTTAAATTTCGGGTTCGAAATTGTTTTAATGGGGGAGGAATGTAATAACCCAAAATTATTAGGCAAATATTAATTTGATAATCTTCTTTTACAATTATTTTAAATATGCAAGATTATTCTTTTCAAAACAAATAAAATATGTGTTTTTTATGTATATATATAAGTAGATTGTAAATAGAATTTCGATTTGAAATTCAAAAATATATATCTTTAAAATAAATTGGATTTAGAAACTCTATATTTTAAGACTAGTATATATATATATATGTGATATATATGATTATTAATCAATGTATAATTAGATTTTAAATCATTTTCTTTAAAGTTATATAAAAATAAATAAAAGGAAAGTATAAATATAAAAACATAAAACATAAATAAACATAAATAAATATAATTTAAAACATATTAAAATATATAAAAACATAAATGCATGCAAAAAGACAAGTATAAGCTTAATTATAACATGACAATAACAAGTGTCATATTTTGTTTATTTTCTTTATCTTAAAAATAATAATAAAAGGCTATATATATATTGCTATTCCACTTTTCATTTTTTCTTTCATATCTTAAAAAACCAAACCTAAAAACTAAACTAGAGAAAATAAAACAACAATCAAACTTTTACAAATTTCAACCTGAAGCAAAAGCCAAGATTCGACTCAACTAAACAAGCAAATCAAAATCAACTATCAAGGTTCGGTTTTCAAATTTAAGAGAGAATCAATTTCCAGGCTTCTCTGTTCAACTTTTTGAAACAGTGAGTAACTAACTTTTAAGAACTAAAACTGTTTATATCTTGATGCACTGATTAATACTTAAAGTTATGTTGTGAAATGTTGCATGAATATATGAATATGCTTGCATGTATATGTATGTATGAGTTGTTTGTGTGCATGCATGTACTTATATATATATATATATATATATATATATATATATATATATATATATATATATATATGTCTCTGTTTTTTGATCTACAGGCTAAATCAATTTCAAATTTCAATTTCTCTTCCTCTAATCTCTTATAACTTATGATGTTTAAACAAAATATGTTTGAATTAACAAGATCTAAATTTTAAAAACATTTTTAAGTAAAATTAGGAAGTAGTTTAACTGAGAAGAAGAAATACAGTGAAACTCAATGCATGTTGAAAATTCGACTTCCTTGATTTCTTGATTCACTTATATAATCTAAATCGATTTCAAAAACAATGATTTTTAAAAATAAAATCAAAATTTTTAACTTTGCTTTTAGGTTGAATTCTAGGGTTGAATGGAAATTGGGATTTTGGCATTTTCTGGTGATCGGAGCGAGGGGAAATCTCGTGGTCGTTGCAAAAGCTTGCTTATGGGTCAGAGGCCTTGGCAAAAATGGTCGGTGGATTTATCGATCATCGTGGTGGCGTGTCGGCGTTGTAGTATGGTTTTAGACCCAAGATTGGTCGCTGTTGAATTCCAGGCTAATGCGTCATCACGATGCATCGTTCTCGATCGAAGTAAGGGTATAGGTGCGTGGTTGAACGGTGAAGGTTTGGTCGGAGTTTCGAAGCCTCTAGTGATCTGAGGCGACTAGCCGAGGTGATTCTTGGATGATCAGTTCTGTTTCAGTAGGTACTCGTGTTGCTCGAATTCGATTTTCTTGTTCGATTCTAGGAGCTGGTGGTCGGAATCGAGAGAGGAGGTCGAAGTTGACTTGCCAACGATGGCAGCGATGGTCAGAGTGTCTGCATTCGTCTGTGCATGTGCATGTGGGTCTGCATGTATCAGTTGGTAAGGTGATGCCGTAGGATTAGAGAAGAAGGAGTTATCCCGAGTAGGGACTCGGGGAGTGAAGGGTTGGCTCGAGTGTGCTTCCAGGTAGTTTGCGTCTGTTTTACCCAGTGTAATAGTTTTTAAATTTAAGCAAACCAGTTATAACAAAACGAGAAGAAGAAGTATAGGGGTTGCTGGGGTTTGGGCTCGGGTTTGACTTGGGTCAGTGTCGGGTGTTAACAAATTTTTTAAAAAAAATTAAAATAAATCAAGTTTAAACAATTTCTTAAACTAGTTCTTTTAAATAATAAATGTTTTATTTAAGCTTTGGGTAAGTTAAAGGTTGTAAAATAAATTATTTTAAATTAATTAAGTTTAAATTATTTTATTATGTGTCCATTGTTTATAATTAAATCTTAAGTTTATTTAAATAAATTTAAATAGTGTAATTAAGTAGTTACTTAAAGAAGGTAATTTTTTTAATTATTAATTAACTTAAAGGTCTTAAGTTAATTCATATGTTAATGATAAATTAATTCCAAGGTTTATTAAATAAGATTTAATGATAATCAAGTAATTAATCAAGATAAATGGTTTATCGTTAATTAGTTAAGGTCTTAGGTAATTAAAGGATAATTAATTAATAATTAAAGAATAATTAATAATTAAAGGATAAATAATTAATAACTAAAGGATAATTAATTAATGTGAATAATTAAAGGATGATTAATTAATATCTATAATTAATTTAAATAATAATAATAAATGGTCTATAATTAATTAATGATTATTAAGTAGGATTAAGTAATTAATTCATACGTAATTAATTCATTTGGTTTAAATTAAATTAATTATAAATTATGCGATTAATCAATCTTGCTTATGGATGATTAATTATATAGAATGTTTGGATTGATTAATATCTCTAATATGTTAATCTGTAATATAATGTGATATGAATTGCTTTGGATTGAGCTGTTGATAAATGTGAGTTATTTATCCATGATGAATTGCTGTGTGAACTTCTGAATTTAATTAAATTGTTTTACTTAAACAACTTGGCCTTAAAAGAAACATTTCGATTCGATGAGACCGGGATCGGATATCAAATTTGTTATCTGAAAACCACATCGATCCAAATTAAACGATAGGTCTTTAAAATCTCAATTGAAGATCCAGAATGAAGGTTCAGAGTGCAAGGGCTATTTGTTGTTAACTTTGAGGGTGATTCCAAAACGAGTGTAACGGAGATAGCGCCTTCGGTTTCTTTCGAACCCAGAATGAACTTGTATGGATGAATTCTACTAGACCATTGTCAATGGAGGAAGATGAGAATTCCAAGATATGTGTTCTAAAAAGGTATTCATAGCCTCAAGCCTTATCAACCGGGAATGGCTAAAACAAGGAAGGTGCAGCAGGGCTCAGTGGGTAGCACCCAAGTAGGATAAGATTTTTCCCTATCTAGAGGTCTCTTTATTCGGCTGTGTGGGCGGTTGTTGGCCACAACCGCGGGGTTGTCTTATTCGGACTATCCATTAAGGGGTACCTTCGGTCTTGTGTTGCAGGGGATCAGGGTGGATCCTCGGTACAATGATCTAGACTACGTACTGTGATGGGCGGTATCTCAGTAGCACTGCCATTGTATGGAATCCAATCTCCAATAAGTGCGCGTACGGTTTTGATTATGCCGAACTATGTTGGAATATGAGATGTTAGCATACCAGCTATTTCCTATTTTATATTGAAAACCCTAGATACTATTATAATATAACAAGATTTTCTATCAAATATTTTGGTTATCGTAAGGGAAAAACTTGTCCGTGTTTATTTGCGGAGAGTCTTACGAGATACATTTTATTTCAAATATTTTTCAAGTTAAACAACTTAACCGTTTATTCACACCAAACCCATGTCTGACCCGGAGTTTATTTCTGTTTTTCTTGAATTCTTGAGTACTCAAATTTTTATGAGTAGCCAAGTGATCAGGTTAGCTTGACGTATTTTGGAAAGAACTTGGAGCAGGAGACTTGGCATGCGCGTGCGCGCGTGTGTAATCCGCTGTGTTGGTATCATCTTTTTGCATTTAGGGATGTAATGTATCGATAGGTTTTTACGACTATCTAATGTGATGTTGTGTAACTATATGACTCTGAATTATGATGAATACTATGTAATATCTATGTGATGTAATATATTTTTCTATTCCACTGTGAGATTCTGATGTTGTTCTTTCTTTCTATCTATTTTCTTTTCTACTTATTTCTTTCTATTCTACGATACGTCTTTCTATGGAATGAAGGGCGGGTCGTCACAACAGGTTGCGAGTAGGAGGCTATTCTCTCGTGTTATTATATCATTCCACTACACAACACTATGGAGCTTGCTAGTGCCTTGCTATTTAGGGACATATTATGAGTTATTATTTGATGTATAAATCTATAACTTACGCTGCTCACTGTATGGATCTATATACTCCGATGCTATGATTCATTAAATTATTTACTGTCTCGCCTATTTTATTATCTATAATGTTTACTGTTATAATTTATTCAATGCACTGTGAGATATACGACATGTTCAATGTTGCTTATTTATTTTACGATTCGTTGTTGATCGTCTCGCATCGACCGAGCACGTCTACAGCACATTATATAGGTTTATTGGGTGTCGACGGTGAAAGGCGATCGTCAAAGAGAAGACCATGAGGACCGCTTATCTGGAATTCTTTACCGAGTAATATTGTTTGGCAGCTAAGCATGCTTGGTACTGATAATTTTTTTGTTATGTTTTGTTTAAATGGAATTTGTAACAATCCAGCGTCGAGAAGTAACTAATTATAGTTAATAATAATTTAATTGATTAAAATTGATTTAAAAGATTAAATGAGAGTAATTTTAGGATTTATTTGGGAATTCTGGAATTTGTTGATAAAATAATTAGTGATGAAATCAAATTGTTTGGTGATAATATTTGTTTGAAGGAATTCTGGAATAAATTATTCTAGAAACTAAATGTTTTTAAGTTGTAATTTATTTATGAAATGATGGATTTAAGTATTTTGGAGTAATATCAACAAACCGGGTATTAAATGATTTTAAGTATGTCAAATGTGATTTTATTTAGCGGTCTGAATGAATATTATTTAGAAAATAATAATTGTTTATGAAATGAAATAAAAGAAGAAAGAAAAGAATGTTTAGTAATTTATACCTAAACCCAAGTTTAAATTTATCAAGCCTAAACTCCATCATCTCAAAATCTAAATGACTCTAATTTTGGATATTTCTCTTCATTCAGTAAATATTAGTTCATGTAAATTTCTTCCTGATCACTTTACCTCTTTCTTAAAACAAAACTATGAAACCCTCTTTCCATTAGATAACTCAAATTAAAATCAAATAGATTAATATAAATTCCAAAATTTGAATATTAACATCTCAACACCGTTCTATGCCTATGCCTATGAAGAAGTTTATGTTATAATTGTGCTTTGGGTGTTCTGGAAGTGGAAAAGGAAAGAAAATAGAAGAAAGGAAGCTTTAGGTGAGTTATCTAACTCACGAAATTTATGTCTGAATATATCAATTCGGGTATGTAGGAATTGCTCTTGTGTGCATACTTCTTGAATCTTGAATACACCGGTGATTTGAACTGGATTCAAATTGAATTTGAATTGAATTAGATTAAAAGGTAGAACATGCGCTTCAGGCTTGCGACAATGGTAGGGTAACCCATCGACCGTCGCCTAGTCGATCGCTCGACGGCCGACTGGCGGTGCCACTGGTTGCACAAACCAAATATTAATTTACAAATTGTATAATAATAAGAATAAAAGCACAATACATAAAATAATATAATATATAAACAAATAAAATTTGTTTGGGCATAATAAATGAAGTGAGAATTGAGAATGTAATATATGAAGAAATGTCATAATTAAATTTAGTCAAATTATACATATATTTAGAATTTATTAAAAGTAAATTCAATCCTTGATTCAAATAATTATTTAAATGTCTAAATAAATTTTATAAAACAAGAGGTATTTTCTAATTAATAATTTGAGTGGTTTGAAGTATAATTTGTAATCAATATATTTATAAGAATTATTGAAACATGCTATACATATTTAACAAATTTATTTTGTAATTCATTTCTATCTTCATCATATATTGATTTGGATACAAGAATGATTCGTTGTTGATATTGACTTGATAAGTAGTTTTGATGTGATAGGTGATGACATCCTTCTATATGATTTTTTTGATATTTAATTCTATATAACGAGAAATCTAAATAAACAACGTTATAATATCTCTGCTAAGAGACCTTTGGTAATATTTCTTCGGTCATTATCTGAACTCATTATATAGTATATTATGGAGACTGAATGGATTATGTAAGCATTGAATAAATGATTAAGTAGCATGTAGTGGTATGGGACGCTGATGTGATATTTATTCAATTATTCATTGTGAGTAGATGGGACTCACGTGACAGGAATCATGATATTGGCGTGGGGTGATACTTATGTGATGAGTAAGACACCGTGCATTTATTCCAAGAGTATGGGTTTGTGCCAGATGACGAGAAAGGTTTTGTGCCTATATCCAATGGTACTATATGATATTGTCACGATGTACTCCTTTTCCTGGTATTAGAGAGGACTAGATGTATAGAATCCATACTAGCGGCTAGATCGTGGTGCAGCGCCCAGGTCTGTGACACCCAATGTTTATATAGGTGTGCGCTTTGGCTACATGCATCCACCCCAATGTCACCTAGGCTAGTAGTCTATTACCATAGGAGCCAAAACCGGGTCATAACTGTGAGTCCTCGTATTGACGAGCACATTGGTTTATATTTGTCACAGTTACCATGGAGGTAATTGAAGACTATAGAGTCCATGTGACCTTAGAGAAGGCTCTGTGCCATCTGTCTTTTTTCTTCTTCTAAAAGAGTGGTAGATTTGCACTATTGATATACCTCAGTTTAGATATGACTCAACTCGAGACTTCATGTCTATCGTAAAGTCATTCTCCCATCGTAATTCATTTTGAGTTAATCTACATGAGGATATTAGATTAAACATGTGATTAGGGTTCAGAATATAACAGATTCACGTATCTTTTATTATACTGTTAGGAAGCTTATCCTATATGTTGATATGACGTTCTTATTATAGAGATTAAGATATATACTTAGGAAATGGCATGCGCTAACCTGATTGTACTTGATGATGTCTCATTATTCAAGAATTTCTAGATTTTTAATGAGGATTCTATATATGAATGATTCACCCATTACACATTAGTTTTATTATTTCCTATTTGATGGGATTTTGTATAGGAGGTGACATCTTTACACATGCTTTGATTGATGACTTTTATTAAAGAGATGATTTGATGTTGTTGTTATCATATCATGCGCATATTATGATGTTTATAGATTAACTTATTTATGCATGGGTATTTTGGTAGTTGCCAATTGATATACACACGTTATCTATGAGTATATTATGTATATACATACAAACATACATACATACGTATATATATATGTATGTATGTATATGTGTATGCATTAACCCATTGACTATTTATAGTCTAAACCATCTATAATTTATGTAGTATTCCGATCAGCCCGAGACATCTCAAATACCGAGACGACGAGTCTTTCTTGGATTTTTTGTGCATAGAGGAGGCTAGTGTATAATATTGTTGTATATCATCTAGGTAATATATAGTCTTATGTATGTAATTCCTTGTGTTGTATATTGGACATGCCTTGTATATTTAGTATTATATGTTATCACATTGATTCTGACTTTGTGCTCTCTATTATTTATTGTATATTGTGTATTGTTATATCCTAATGTTTCACATGTTTATTGCTTTATGCCGATATTGATAATTATTGGTGAGTATTTTTTGATTTTGAAATACATACCAGTGTTAGCCTAAGGAAATATTCATGAATGTAAGCCTAATATTTCCTTATTCTCCATATTATCTGATAATATTACCTAGTAATACTCTTTGGTAGTATAGGTATAGAGGTGAAGTGTTACGTAGTGGTATCATATCAGGTTTGGAACAAAACATTAAATATATAGGAGACACGAGTCAAGGCCTTAGATGATACTTAGAGTCCCTGTCCCTTTCGGTGTGTAGGGTAGTTACAATACAATAAGGGATAATAGGAGTGTAACGATCCCACTGCAATGCCCAGTTAAACAAAGAACATTACAAGTAATGTCGTTTGCTAATCTAAAGAATACGGCTTGTTAGGAGCAATCGAAGGTGAATATATATTTCTACTAACAATGACACGTCATTTATACCTTTTTACTTAATATCTAAACTGAAATTTGATGCGTACGGTATTAATACAAAGTAATAGATACACCGATTTCTAAAAATCAGAACAATATATCATATAGAAAATAGTCACATATCACAGTGTAATAATAATCTCATACATATATATAATAATTGTTAGTCTACAAAATGAAACACTAAACTCACATAATATACAAGTTTTATAATCCTCTAATCTCAATTATACATTTTATATACAAGATCCAAATTCCAAAATGGATAAACTAAATGTCCAAATGTTTATCTCCTTGCTAGCATAACCATTTCAAAGGTCAACCTATCCTGTAACCTAAAAAGTCTTGGCCTGACCCGAGCAAAATAACACCGGGTCAGACTATCTCTAAATATCTAATTGGGAAAGAACAAGATATAACACAAGAACAACAACATATAAGTAAATACAAATGTACATGAAATATCAAGTCATGGGAATTAGTTTAACTTAGAGTTCATCACACGTCACATTATTATACACTTAAGTCACAAACACATATCAGTCACTAAACACAGAATAACAGAATAAACTTAACATCCATCACAAAACATAAGAACATATATTTATTTCACTAACACAAGACGTAAGAATATTATTATTTTAAGAACACAGAGTAGTCACAGAATCCAAATATCCAAAATCCAAGGGATCTTACTCTAAACAAATCGTAATGATCGTCCAAATTTTTTGTAATGATTGTACTCAAAACCTATGGAAGACAAACAAACAAATTGGTATCACTTGAACCGATCTGATAACAAGGATTGTACTCAGACCGGGAACACAGAATCACAAAATAATCTCAATGATAGTCTATGCAGATCAAGTTGATCATGGAAACCATGAATTATTATATTATTATGTTCGAAAAGAAATCCAGGAATAAACTTCTTAAGGATCAAGCAGCCACTTTCCGCACACCAAAAGAGAGTAAATTCTAAAGTGCCAAATACTATCACCTTGGTAATCACTAGAATTGAAAGATACGTCCAATACCGTATGGTGAAATCTAAGTATTTACTAAAAGCTACTAAATATCACTTATTATGGATACCGATGGAAAATCTAAACTACATTATCTTAAGGATGTAGCAACCACTTGTTGCACACCAGAAGAGAATACAACTCTAAAGTGTTAAACACTTTCCTAAATATGATCACAAGAATTTAACTACGGCATCCCATACTACTTGGTGGAATTTGAGTATTCGCTAATGGATTGGTAAATTCCACTCAAACATTCTATTCAATGAGTTAAACCATATTCAATGAAGTGTTACTTGAAAGCATTAAAAACAATCGATAACATTAAGTCAGATAATAGTACTTCCCAAATAATAGAATTAAGGTTCTCAATACATTTATTTAATCTATCACATATCAAAATATTACACATTCCAAATTGTTCCAAAAATATTTGTTTTTCAAAATAAGATTGTTCATATTCCAAAATCACATTGATTCCTTAAATTCCATAAGGGTATAAGGTTATACAACATATTCCAAAAGCTACTTATAAAGTATTCATTATTCGTCAATCCAATATAATATGTTTTTATATAATTATTTCTTTGCTAAAAATGAGAATATATATTGTTTCAAAAGAATTTAATATGCTTAACTTACTTCACAAGCTCATCATTCATTAAGGCTTTATCTAGATTTGCTAATTCTAGAATTTTCCCATGGCTTCTTAAATACACTTCATATTGATTGATAGCTTCTCTTGAAAGCTTTGTTTTGATAGCGTTGTTTGAACAGTTAGCTTCTCTTGGAAGCTTCGTTTTGATAGCTTTGTTGGGAAGCTTTGATGGTTTATATTGGAAGTTTTGTCTTGATAGCTTTGTTAGGAAGCTATATTTTGCTAGCTTCTCTTGAAACCTTTATAATTAATTAGTTAAAAACCTCTTACACTGGTTGTTTGCGTCAAAATTGGTCACAAACACCCAATATCGTGAAAGCACTCGTTTTTGGACGCAAATCAGCAACAATAAATATAGAACTCAGATCTAAGCAATAACAATCATAATAATTCACAAATAACAATCACAAACATATGATTTATAGTGGTTCGGTGATCTTGCCTACGTCAACTCTGAAGTTTATGTCTTTATTGATTCACTTGATGATGTTAATCGATTACAGCGGATTACAGTTGATGATAGCTTTGAAATATGAATACAACAGCGATAATGAAGAGTAGAATTGAATCCGGTAGAGTCTTGGCGCTTCATAATTCCGATCCCCTTTTTTGAATGACCTGGGACTCTATTTATAGCTGTAGTAGGCTGATATTTCTCCTAAAAATCCGATAGACCACTTCTGGCACGTGAGGGGGCCCACATGCCCGGCCTCAGGAAATTTGGGCCCACTTTGGATCGATTCGAACTCCGTTCGAATCGATCAAGAAATCATCCAATCGAGATGAAATTTGGCGTGGACATTCTCCAATATGTATGTAAGCTCCTATAAAATTTCATTGCATTTGGACTTGTAGATCTCAAGATATGGCCGATTCGAATTGCTATTCTCGAGCAGGTTGCTTGCTTCGACTCGATGTCGTTCGAATCGATGGGTTCGACTCGATGGTTCCACGCACTTTCGTGATGACGTGGTGCGCATTCTTCGTGTCGATCCCTTTCTCACTCCGGTTTGACTGGGTCGACTCCATGATCTTCGCCACTTTGACTTATTGGATTCGAGAGCTTTCAGGGATTCGAACAGAGGCTCGTTCGTATCGATCGTGGTATGTTTTGGCCGATCGATACAAAGCTATTGTAACAGGATCGATTCGAAGTGGAGTAACTTCATGGATTCGAAGGACTTCATCTGGATGGATTCGAACTGGTAGACGCGAGGCTAATTCCTTTCTGATCGATGCGAACGCAATGGATACGAAGTCTAACAATATTTATGGATTCGAGTATATCTTCTACTGATGGGTATGAAGCACACTATCTGCTGATGGATTCGAAGTGGAATGACTCCATGGATTCGAAGCACTACAACTTGATGGACACAAAGTAGCTTAGCTGGATGGATACGAACTGAACCCTTGTCTATGGATTCGAACAAGGGCTATGTCCTCTATCTTGAATCGACCATAACTTGAGCGTACGGACTCGGATTGACTTGAAATTTGAAACGCTGGCTTCTACAGCTTTGCTCATCATGTCTTGTCAATTGTGGCACGATCCGTACTGGGACAAAATTTATCGATATACATAGTGAAGCAGTGCATAACTAATCTTTGAGACGAACTATCTTTGATTTTCGACCGTTCTTTTGGTATCACAGCTTTGCCAAAAAGCAGGATAAATTTGCCCCCTAAAACATGCCTTGTGGTAGGAAGGTGTGTTTTGTAATGCCATGAGCTGGATGTTCATATCTTGTTGATGTCCTGCAAAAGAAGTTACAGTTTTATGTGACCTCAAATAACGACCGTTCGGGATCGAGATACTTGAGATGAAGTGCGACCGTTCATGGTCAAGCGCCTAACTTCAAATGACGATCGTTTGGGATCGAGCCATTTGAGGTGAAGTGCGATCGTGCGCGGTCAAGTGGCGGACCTCAAATGACGACCGTTCGCGATCGAGCCATTTGAAGTGAGGTGAGTTGTGACCATATGAGATCGGGTGCCGTTCGAGACGAATTGTGACCGTTTGCGGTCGGGTGCCGCTCGTGGCGAATTGTGACCGTTCGCGGTCGGGTGTCGTTCGAGGCGAGTTTGTGATCGTTCGAGGTCGGGTGCCGTTCGACGCGAGAAAGTGTGCCCGGGAGGGCTTGGTGTTATCGATGCCAGGGTCACGTTCGGGATAGTTCTTGGATCGTTTGTGTGCCTATTGGAGGCGAATAAGTGTGCTCGGGGGGGGGGGGGGGGGGGCTTGGTATTGTTGATACCAGGTTCACGTTCGAGTGGGTCCCTGGATCATTTGTCAGGGCATACCGCCATCTCAGAGCATGCCTAAGGACCGTTCGCGACCCCGTACATGTGTAAGTAGCTTAGCCATGTCAGAATTATCGGAACCAAATATCTATTCAATAGATAAATTTAAAATAGAAATGTCCAAACAAACCAAGTCTAAGTGTCAAAATCAAAATGAAACAAAAGAAAAGCAAGGATGTCAAAGTGTAAGTTCCCACTATAAAACGGTCAAGGATCATTCAGAGCATGCCTGGGGATCATTCGCGATCTCATACATGTGTAAATGATTTAATTGTGTTAGTGGGAAGCTTACGACTTGTTCATCGTTATTTCAATCAATTGATAATGAAACGGTGCCTTGATTCAGGGTCGCCTCTAGCTGATGTAGACGGTGGCCGCTCTGGTTCCACTGCTGGAGTTCGCCTCCTCACATACTGAAGGAGCATACCGTTCCTGATATGCCCTTCCACCTCGTCCTTCAGATGCCTACAATCATTAGTGTTATGACCATTCAATTCATGAAATACACAAAACTTATCTGATTTTCTTTCGTAAGAAGTTGGATCCCTTCGCATCGGTCTACGATACGGAATCAGCTCTTTGGTATCCTGATAAATTCGTTCTAGACTCTCATTCAGCTCAGTGTAAGTGGTGAATCGTGCCTTTTTCCACAGTCGTTTTGACCCGTTACCACTATCCTCAGCCTTTCGTTTTCCTTTATCCTTGCCCGTTTCCTTTTCGAGAGGCTTTTTGTCTTTAAGCACATAAACTTCTATTCCCTCTCCTTCTTCTCTTTCTGCAATCGCATCCTCTAATCGTAAAAACTTTTCTGCCTCGTCGTAGAATTCCCCTAGATCTACAGGTGGATCTTTAGTCAATGAATTTTTGAACCCTGTGCCGTCAGCTACTCCGGACACAGCTGCCATCACAACCATAGATGGATCTGCTCGATCCACCGAAGCTGCTGCTGCATTGAATCGCGTTAGATAACTCCTCAAAGTTTCTCCAGTTTTCTGCTTTAGGGTTGCCAAAGTCATCACATTCTTGGGTCTTGTAATGTGAACCCTGAATTGCCTCATAAATCTTTCAGTTAAATCATTCCATGTTCCGATAGATCCACTCTCTAGTTGTCTAAACCATAATGTTGCAATATCCGCCAAATACAATGGAAAGCACCGGGCCATAACCTCCTCTGATGCCCCCAGCACTTCCATATGCCTCATATACTTCGTTAGATGAACCGTGGGGTCCGTTCTCCCATTATACATGTCCAACGATGGTAACTTGAAATCCGGTGGGTTCCTAGCTCGTCTGATTGCTGGAGTAAAAGGACTCCTATTAACATCCTCCAAATCTTTGTTTACCAGACCGCCTCTCATAGCTCTTCTAACCATCTCCGCCAACCTGTCACTGTCTCCGAGATGCAATCTTCGTTCATCACTTTCGACCTGCCCCCCGAGTCCATGAGGGAATTCTGGGATCTTCCCCCTTGACTGAGTGTTCACTCCTCTGCTACTCCCAGGTTGTGCAGATGCACCTCTTTCTCTCTCCGAGACTGGATCAACATTCTCCATGTGCGTGCCCCCTAGCTCAGGTGCTATGCCGGATGGTCCTGCTCCGTTTCGAACTCCATCTGCTTCTCTATTCTGTGCTCTAAGTTGTCCTATCTGTTAAAATAAACTCTGGATCAACTCCTCTTGTTTCTTCATTATTGTCTCCATCTCGTCCCTAGTGATGAAGATCGACGCTTGATTCGCTCCTGAAGAAGCCTCTTGACATCCTTGGTGTTCACTTCTCTCTGGCCTTTGTTTCTTACTTGTTTTTCTCGTCATGGTTCTTAGATCTGAATTCTTAAGTCTTCAAATTCAAATTATCCTGAGTTCAGTTCTCAATGAAAGCACCAAAGTGTTTGCGTCAAAATTGGTCACAAACACCCAATATCATGAAAGCACCCGTTTTTGGACGCAAATCAACAACAATAAATATAGAACTCAGATCTAAGCAATAACAATCGCAATAATTCACAAATAATAATCACAAACACATGATTTATAGTGGTTCGGCGATCTTGCCTACGTCCACTCTGAAGTTTATGTCTTTATTGATTCACTTGATGATGTTAATCGATTACAGCGGATTACAGTTGATGATAGCTTTGAAATCTAAATACAACAGCGATAATGAAGAGTAGAATTGAATCCGGTAGAGTCTTGGCGCTTTAGAATTCCGATCCCCTTTTTTGAATGACCCGGGGCTCTATTTATAGCTGTAGTAGGCTGATATTTCTCCTAAAAATCCGATAGACCACTTCTGGCACGTGAGGGGGCCTACATGCCTAGCCTCAGGAAATTTGGACCCACTTTGGATCGATTCGAACTTCATTCGAATCGATCAAGAAATCATCCAATCGAGATGAAATTTGACGTGGACATTCTCCAATATGTATGTAAGCTCCTATAAAAATTTCATTCCATTTGGACTTGTAGATCTCAAGATATGGCCGTTCGAATTGCTATTCTCGAGCAGGTTGCTTGCTTCGACTCGATGTCATTCGAATCGATGGGTTCGACTCGATGGTTCCACGTGCTTTCGTGATGACGTGGTGCGCATTTTTCGTGTCGATCCCCTTTTCACTCCGGTTTGACTGGGTCGACTCCATGATCTTCGCCACTTTGACTTAGTGGATTCGAGGGCTTTCAGGGATTCGAACAGAGGCTCGTTCGTATCGATCGTGGTATGTTCTGGCCGATCGATACGAAGCTATTGTAACAGGATCGATTCGAAGTGGAGTAACTTCATGGATTCGAAGGACTTCATCTGGATGGATTCGAACTAGGTAGACGCGAGGCTAGTTCCTTTCTGACCGATGCGAACGCAATGGATACGAAGTCTAACAATATTTATGGATTCGAGTATATCTTCTGCTGATGGATACGAAGCACACTATCTGCTGATGGATTCGAAGTGGAATGACTCCATGGATTCGAAGCACTACAACTTGATGGACACGAAGTAGCTTAGCTGGATGGATACGAACTGAACCCTTGTCTATGGATTCGAACAAGGGCTATCTCCTCTATCTTGAATCGATCATAACTTGAGCGTACCAACTCGGATTGACTTGAAATTTGAAACGCTGGCTTCTACAGCTTTGCTCATCATGTATTGTCAATTGTGGCATGATCCAGACTTGGACAAAATTTATCGATATCCATAGTGAAGCAGTGCATAACTAATCTTTGAGACGAACTATCTTTGATTTTCGACCGATCTTTTGGTATCACGGCTTTGCCAAAAAGCGGGATAACACTGGTATTTCCCAAAAGCCCAAATTCCAAATCCATGAAATCATCTCTATTATTTAATTACTAGAATATACTACATTTATATAAAACAACTTAAGTTTATGCTTTCAAATCCGTGCTTCCAAATCCCATATTAAATAAGTCCATTTATCATGATAAAATCATTTCATTAATAATATTTAATATTCATATAAAAATTTGTTAAAATCATTTATAAAAGGAGTAATATTGTTCAAAAAACATGTTGGAATCCATATTATTTTAATAAACTAACTTTATATAATTTCATATTTAAAACCATATATATATATATATATATATATATATATATATTAATATCATACCAAAACTCAATTTGAATTAAATCCATAGACTTAATGAATTTAAACTCAGGAATTACACTTGAAAGATCAACTGGATGCCAACAAAACCGAGCCCTAAAATCTTCGAACAAACAACAAAACACCATTTCACAAAACAACTCAATTCAGATTTTAAGTTTTGAAGTGCAATTTAGACCCATTAAACCTCAAAATTTTCAAAAACTTAAGACATAAAAATTGTTCCTTAAAGTCTCAACTTTACAGCACAAAATGGTTTGGTCAATTTTCATTTATGGTCAAAAAGTTATGGTTATTTTAATTTTGGATTTTAACATAGCAAATACAAAAGTCATAGCGATACTATCTGATTCTAACTCAATTTAGACCACTTAAACTACATAATTTCAATAAGTGATTAAGACAGAACTAGTAGCTTAAAGAATAACCTTTCTAACAAATATAATTGAGACATTTTGGATTATTTTTCACCATGATATTGCAATTTTACTGCAACAATTTTGACATAAAATTTTCCGCAAACAACAAAACAACAATCACCTAAGTTTTCAACCAAATTGTAAACCATTCAATCAACAAATTAATTCATTCGTTCAAAACAGCAAATAATAATTGTAGAGATAGTAGTATGAGTGTTCAACTCACCTTTGTTTATAGAATTGAAGATTAAAACATGGATTCACCTAAGCCAAGACCTTTCAGCAATAACCTAGGTTTAATTTTAGAAATTGGTAAAAAGAGAAATAGATCATCAAATTAAACACAGTAGAGGGTAAGGAAGATTACCTTCAAATGATTCCAATAAGAAATTGCTAAAAGCCCTTTGATTTTGAACTAGAAATTGGAGATTTAAGAACTAGTGTTAGAGGACACTATGAGTTTTTGTTAACGATAGAAAATAGAAAATGAGGAAGAGAGTTTCGTACGTATTTTCTTCTCATTCATTATTCTTATTTTCTTGGGCCATGTGTCGTTTGGGTACGAACCCAATAACAAGTGTTACTATTTTTCGATTCTAAAAGAAGTGTTTTGGTTATTTTATTTTATTTTATTACTCTGCGCATATCCAATTACACTAAACAAGTTTTTATAAGTTACCAATTTTATTACGCAAAATTTAACAAGCACTAATATGTTAGAACTATAATTTTAAATCAATAATAAAATGTTTTATATAAATTTAATCCAACTTTGTCAATTGCTAAATGCTATCATTTTAACAAAATGAATTAATATTTCCAAAAAAAATCTCATTTTTATCAATAATTTCAATATTAACTATTTTCTTAAATGAAAATTTTAAATAATTGGTTTAATAAAATTTCAAATTTAAATTGAAATTCTCATTAAGAAATGAAACTCATTTCCTGATTAAATTAAATCAATTATTCACAAAAAAATAGATTTAACTTCATAATTTAATTTCACAAATTACAATTTAGAATTCATTATCCATAACTAGATTTAATTGATTAGGTAACTAAAAACAGGGTTATTACATACTTTCCCCCTTAAAGAAATTGCGTTCCCGTAATTTCCTTAGTGAAAGAAATCCATGAAATAAATTTTCTATTGAAATAATTATTTTGTTTTCTTGTTTGTAATTTCATTTCCGAAACATTTGTTATCCCGCCTTTTAGTAAGGCCAGGATACCAAAAGATTAATTGGAAACCAAAGACAGTTCTCCTCGATTGCCAGTTATGTACAGATCAGCTATGGATATCGGTAAATTTTTATCTGGTCCAGGTCAAGCTACAATTGGCAAGAGATGACAAGCAAAGCTCTATAAACTTATGTTACAAATTTCAAGTCAATCCGAGGTTATATGCTCAAGATATGATCGATACAAGCCAAGGGAATCATTTCGTTCGCCTCCATCTATTTATATCCATCAATCTTCTTCTGTTCGCATCCATCAAGTTTCATCTATTTGTATCCATCAATTGCCTCCATTTTTTCGCATCCATCGGGATTCATCTGTTCATATCGATTAATTGCCTCTATCTGTTCGCATCAATCAAGCTTCATCTATTCGTATCCATCAATTGCCTCCATCCATTCATAGCCATGTATTCGCATGCATCAAGCTTCACCTGTTCATATCCATCAACTGTCTGTCATTCGTATCTGTCACGTACACCCAACTTCGTATCCATCAATTGGAATTAATTCGTATCGATCCTAAAACGTGCAACGGCGATCGATGCAAACAGTGCAACGATGATCGATGCGAACAGTGCAATGATGAACAATGCGAATATGGAAGAGGTCATCGATGCGAACAAGATACACTCTAATGTAAGACTTAGTCATTGGCATTAAAAGTGGATCGATCTGAGGAGTTAGCACCACGTCTACTTGCAAGCACGTGCTCAAAAAGCGATATGAACTGATCGATACGAAGGATATTGATATGAACTAAACAGCCTACATAAAACCCAAACTTGCATCGATCACAACTCAAATCTACAAGTCCAAATGCCATAAAATTTTCACAGGAGCTTGCATACAACCTAAAGAATGTTCATGATCGATCTCGACTCGATTGGGCAAGATCTTAATCGATACAAAATTCGTTCGTATTGATCACAGATCGAGTCGAATTCACCTGGGATCGATCGCATGGGCCCACGCACGTGCAAGAAGAGGTCTTCCGAGATCTAAAAGAGATATTTGCAGCCTACACCTATAAATAGCATCCCAAGAGCTTTAAAAAAGTGAAACTTCTGGTTCTTCTATGCTGCTACTCCACCGGAATCGTCACTACACTTCAGTTATAATGTTGTAATCTGTTGTAACTCATTGTAACAAGCAAATAAAAATCAATAAAGCACAAACCCTTCAAAGTGGACGTAGGCTACAATGCCGAACCACTATAAATCTTGTGTTTCTACTGCTTTTTTTTGACATTTTGAGTGTTCATGATATTTATGTTCTCTACATACTTTCTATCTGAGATATGTGATTGTGAATGGGTGTTTTCATTGACAATTGGGTGTTTGTGACCATTTTTGGCGCAAATAATTTAGTGCTTTCACTAAGAATTGAACTCAGGGATTCTACGACTTGTACCTTGGATTTGAGGACTTAAAGACTTGGATTTAGAAAGCCATGGTTAGGTAATCGGCTAGAAGACAAAGGACTAAAAGAAGCCAGCATGTATGAAGTTAGGAGGCTTCCTCAAGAGCGAATCAAGCCTCAGTTTTATGACCTAAGACGAGATGGAGATGATGATGGAAGCTATGCAAGAGGAAATGCTGAAAAGACAAGAAGAGATGATGCAGAACCTACTCCAACAAGCTGGACAAGCTGGAATGCAGAATCAAGGAAACACTATGGTGGGAAATGCTAGAGACAGAGATCAGAAGCATGGAGCAATCAGAACCTAGAACAGAGCGAGACCACCAGAAGCGGCCCAGAGCTAGCGGCACTCCCTAGGAGCATGTTGATCCAACCTCAGGTAGGATACCAGGTGGAGCTGTTCAACATGCAATTAATAGAGAAACGGATGCCCATCTAGAAGAGCAGATCCATGATTCCCTCGCGCACATGGGGAGCAAATCAGAGGCAATGGACAAGGACTACAGCTTGGCAACGGTGACAGATTGGCGGAGATGGTCAGATGAGCCATGATAGGCACACTGGTGAATAGAGATTTGGAAGATGTTAACAGGAGCCCCTTCGCTCTCACAATTAGGTAGGCCAGGAATCCACCTTAATTCAAGCTACCGACATTGGAGACATATGATGGAAGGACAGATCCAGCCGTTCATCTGACAAGATATACGAGACATATGGAAGTGTTGGGGGTACCGAAGGAAGTCATGGTCTGGTGTTTCCCATTGTATCTGGCAGATATAGCAGCATTATGGTTCAGGCAATTGAAAACGGCTCCGTTGGAACATGGACCGAGTTGACTGAGAAGTTCATGAGGCAGTTCAGAGTTCATATCTCGAGGCCTAAGAATGTGATGAGTCTAGCGGCACTAAAGTAGAAGACCGGAGAATCTTTGAGGAACAACGTAACACGATTTAATGCAGCAACATCATTGGATCGCCCAGATCCATCCATGGTCTTAATGGCAGCTTTATCTGGTAAAGCTGATGGAACAGAATTCAAAAATTCACTAACAAGGAATCCACCTATGGATCTAGGGGAATTTATCATGACGCCGAAGGATTTCTATGATTAGAGGACCAAATGCTGAGAGAGAAGAAGGAGAGGGAGTTGATGTTTATGCAGTCAAAAGAAGAGATCCGCTCAGAAAAGATTTAGGCATGGATAAACGAAAACGAAAAGCCAAGGATGCTGGCGATGAATCAAAATGACCGTGAAAGGAACCAAGATTCACCTCTTATACGGAGATGAGTGAGACTTTGGAACGGATCTGCCAGGACACCAGCGACGGGTTCCTTATCGAAAGCCAATGAGGAGGGATCCGACCAACAATAAGAGCAAATCAGGAAAGTACAGCTTATTCAATGAGATAAGCAACCATAATATCAATGATTGTAGGCACTTAAGGGATGAGATAGATGGGCATATTCAGAATGGCATGCTATTACAGTACGTGAGGAGGCGAACCGCGATAGTGGAGTAAGAACGACCACTTCCTGTATCAACTGGGAAAGGCTCAGGATCGAGGCACCAGCTTGTCATCAACTAATTGAAATAATGATGAATAAGTGGCAACTCCACACCTACGCGATTATGTCATTACAAATGTACAGGACCACGAACAATCCTCAGGCATGCTCTGATACAACTACTAATCACATCGGTATAGGTGTTTGCACTTTGATGTCTCTGTGTTGCTTTTGTTTTCTATTTCTCATGTTTGGATTTCGTTTTGTTGGACATTTTTTGTTGAAAGACTCATTTTGAATATAAATCTACTATTTGTGATTCCATAATGGCTAAGCCACTTACACATGTATGAGGTCGCGAACGGCCCTCAGGCATGCTCTAAAATGGTGATAAGCGGCCATAACAAACAAGTCAGAAATTCACTCGAACGTGAAATCTAACATTAGTGATACGAAATCCCCACCGGCATACACAACTCACCTCGAGCGGCACCCGACCACGAACGATCACAACTCGCCTTGAACGGCACCCGACCGTGAATGGTCACAACTCCCCTCGAACGGCATCCAACTGCAAATGGTCACAACTTGCCTCGAACGACACCCAACCGCGAACGATCACAATTCGCCTCGAACGGTGCACGACCGCGAACGGTCATAATTCGCCACGAACGGCACCCGATCACGAACGTTCACAATTTGCCGCAAACGGCGCCCGATCGTGAACGATCACAATTCACCACGAACGACATCCGATCTCAAACAGTCGCATATCACCCCGAATGATATATGATCTCGAACGATCGTCGTTTACGGTCAGGTAAGACTATCAATTTCTTTGCAGGTCATTAATAGGATACATACATCCAGCTTATGGCACCAAAAAACACACTTCCTATCGCAAGGCATGTTTTGGAGCGCAAGTGTTATCCTGCCTTTTAGCAAGGCCATGATACTAAAATATTAACTAGAAACCAAAGATAGTTCGCCTCGATTTCCAGTTATGTACAGATCGGCTATGGACGTTGGTAAATTTTATCCGAGTTCGGATCAAGCAATAATTGACAAGACATGACAAGAAAAGCTGTGATAACCTACATTCAAATTGTAAGTCAATCCGAGGTCATATGCTCAAGATATGATCGACGCAAGCCAAGGGAATCAATTCGTTCGCCTCCATCTGTTCGCATCCATCAAGCTTCATCTGTTCATATCCATCAATTGCCTCCATCTGTTCGCATCCATCAATTTTCATCTATTCGTATCCATCAATTGCCTCCATCCATTTGTATCCATCTGTTCGCATACATCAAGCTTCATCTATTCGTATCCATCAACTATCTGCTGTTCATATCCATCACGTGCGCCCAACTTTGTATCCATCAATTGGAATCAATTCGTATCAATCCCAAAACGTGCGACGATGATTGATATGAACAGTACAATGATGATCGATACAAATAGTGCAACGATGATCGATGCGAACAGTGCAACGATGATCGACACGTAAAGTGCAACGATGATCGACATGAAAAGTGCAACGATGATCGATACGAATAGTACAACGATGATCGATGCCAATAGTCCAACGATGATTGGTGCGAACAGTGCAGTGGTGATCAATGCAAACAGTCCAACGATGATTGATGCGAACAGTGCAACGGTGATCAATGTTAACAATTCAACGATGATCGATGCGAATAGTGCAACAATGATCGATGCAAACAGTCCAATGATGATTGATGCGAACAAGGAATAGGTCATCAATGCGAACAAGATACACTCCAATGAAAGACTTAGTCATTTGGCATGAAAAGTGGATCAATCTGATGATTTAGCGCCACGTCAACTTGCAAGCACGTGCCCAAAAAGCAATACGAAGTGATCGGTATAAAGGGGATCGATATGAACTAAACAGCCTACATTAAACCCAAACTTGCATCGATCATAACTCACAATCTACAAGTCCAAATGCTACCAAATTTTCATAAAAGCTTGCATATAACGTAAAGAATGCTCACGATCGATCTCAACTCGATAGGACAAGATCTTGATCCATGCGAAATTCATTCGTATCGTTCACGGTCGAGTCGAAATCACCTGGGATTGATCGCATGGGCCTATGCATGTGCAAAAAGAGGTCTTCCAAGATCTGAGCGAGATATTTGCAACCTACACCTATAAATAGCATCCCAAGGGCTTTAGAAAAGTGAATCTTCTAGTTCTTCTACGCTGCTACTTTGCCAAAATCGTCACTACATTTCAGTTATACTGTTGTAATCAGTTGTAACTCATTGTAACCAGTAAATAAAAATCAATAAAGCAGCAACCCTTCAAAGTGGACGTAGGCTACAATGCTGAAATACTATAAATTATGTGTTTCTACTTCTTTTATTTGACATTTTGAGTGTTCTTGATATTTGTTTTCTCTATATACTTGCTATTTGAGATATGTGATTGTGAACGGGTGTTTTCATCGGCAATTGGATGTTTCTTGTCATTTTTGGTGCAAACAACATTCAATTAATATCACTCCAATTTATAGCATTAAACTCAAATTTTTAGTTATCAAAATTTCTCAAAATTCTTAAAAATATTCTAACGCCTCAAATTTACGAAAAATTTCACCAACATCTCCTTTGCCTATCTAGCATTTCAAAAATTTATAATAGGTATATAATTACATAATATACATCTCACCTCAAGGATGTGGCATCCCTTAGGAAAAACAAAAAATGAAATATTTAATCCGAGATACGTACCTTATATTTGAAATATTAGCGAGTCTGCTAATATTCTTTAAACAAACAATTTATAATCTTTTAAGTGATATCTATTTGACTTCAAATACCTTCACCTATCTTAGAAATTCATAATAGTATTTAATATCAAACTCATATCAGATTAAAGTTGTTAACAATTCATGATTATGCTTTAATTAGATTGACAACATAATATTACATAACGAAAGCAATCCGTACTTAAATTTCCATGTTGTACTTATTGCTTATCTAAAATTTTCCCAATTGTCTTCCATTAACTTTTAATATAAAAATTCCAAATTTTAAATAATTTTTCTTAACTTATCATATTATATAAAATAGTATCAAACCATGAAATTTTAGTGATTCATTTTGTCACTTGGCTGCAAAGTTGATTACTCAAAATATCAACATTGTCTTGCCATGCATTCTACTTCTCACAATTCATTCAGTGGCTTAAATATTATTTTAAACTATTTTTGAACTCGAATATTTTCCAAATTTCCAAACTAATTATTTCATATGTCAAAATATCGCGTTCGATGTTTAGGAAGCCCTATGGGTAATATGACGTCCCACATATCGATCAAAATCCCAAAACAACATCTGGATAAGTCAAAAATAGATAATCACAAGTATAGTTGCATTTATTTTATTATCACTAATATTCATGCATCCAGTCTAAATAAATGCAAGCAAGCAATCAATTCCTAGCGACCAATCAAATAAAACATACATAATCACTTACAACGGAACAATTCAATGTCTGATATTCCACTTCACAACTCTGATTATTCCTAGATCATTTAAATATTAAAATTATTTACTCAAATTTCCCAAATTTTCTATTAAAAGAAAATAATTCACTTTAATTTAATTCATTCCAATTTACTTCCAAAATTTTCTCAACTCTAAAAGATTTTACTCATTATCCTCCAATGGTTTTAATGTCACAAATTCCAATTTATTAATTTAAATTTTTTTAAACCAATTTACTCCCTAAATTATTATCCCGATATTCATTTTATATTCCTAACCCTAATTAGATAACTAATATAATTATCTACCACACACTCCAAGGGACAGGACTCTAAGTCATCTAAGTCTTGAATCCGTAATATTATATACATGTTCTCGCACAGCTCTTATACCAAGCTGTAACGACCCCACCGCGATGCCCAGTTTAGCGAAGAGCATTACAAGTAACGTCTTCTGCTAATTTAGAGAATAAGGCTTGTTAGGAGCTGTCGAATATGAATATATCTTTCTACTAACATTGACACATCATTTATACCTTTTTACTTAATATTTGAACTGTAACTAGACGTGTACAATATTAATACAAAGTAATAGATACACCGATTTCTCAAAATCATAACAATATATCATATAAGCATCAGTCACAGATTACAGTGGAATAATAATATCATATACATATACAAATTTTGAGTCTATAAAATAAAACACTAAATTCACATAATATACAAGTTTTACAATCCTCTAATATCAATTACACATTTTGTATACAAGGTCCAAATTCCTAAATGGATTAACTAAAAGCCCGATGTTTATCTCCTTGATAGCATAACCATTTCAAAGGTCAACCTATCTTATAACCTGAAAAGTCTCGGTCTGATCCGAGCAAAATATCACCCGGTCAGACTATCTCTAAATATCCAATAGGGTGAGAACAAGATATAACACAGGAACAACATATAAGTAAATACATATGTCCATGAAATAAAAAGTCACGAGAATTAGTTTAACTTAGAGCTCATCTCATAACACGTGGTTATAGACTTAAGTCACAAAACATATTAGTCATTAAACACAGAATAACATAATTAGCCTAACATCCATCACAAGACACAAGAACATATATTTATTTCACTAACACAAGACACAAGAATGTATATTTTTTCACAAACACAGAACAGTCATAGAATCCAAATAGCCAGAATCCAAGATATGTTACTCCAAACTGAACGTAATGATCGTCCAAAACAATTGCAATGATTGTACTCAAAACCTATAGCAAACAAACAAACAATTTCGTAATTAGATCGGGAACACAAAATCACAGAATGATCTCAAGGATAGTCCATACCGATCACAGTGATCATAGAAACCATGACCTAATAAGTCTAGTTTATTTAGTATTATTATATTCTTATGTTCGAAAAGTAATCCAGGAATAAAATTCTTGAGGATCTAGTAGCCACTTGCCCCACACCAAAAGAGAGTAAACTCTAAAGCGCCAAATACTATCACCTTCGACAATCACTGGAATTAAACTAGTACATCCCATACCATATGGTGAAATCCAAGTATTTACTAAAAGCTAGTAAATATTACTTATTACGGATACCACTAGAAAACCTAAAATACATTCTCTAAAGGATCTAGCAACCACTTGTCACACACCAGAAGAGAATACAACTCTAAAGTGTTAAGTACTTTCCCAAATATGATTACAAGAATTTAGCCAAGGCATCCCATACTACCAGGTGGAATTCGATTATTCGCTAATAGGTTAGTAAATTCCACTAAAACGTTCTAATCAATGAGCTATACCGTATTCAACGAAGTGTTACTCGAAAGCATTTAAAACAATCGATGACATTAAGTCAAATAATAGCACTTCCCAAATAATAGAATTAAGGTTCTCAAAACATTTATTTAATTTGTCACTTTTCAAAATATTCTATTATTCCAAATTGTTCCAAAAGTATTTATTTTACAAAACAAGATTTTTCATATTCCAAAATCACATTGATTCCTTGAATTCCATAAGGAGATAATGTTATACACTATATTCCAAAAGCTACTTATAAAGTATTCATTTATTTGTGAATCCGTATATCCATTTTTAAAACCAATTTAGTATTTAATTAATTAGTTAAAACCACCTACACTAGTATTTCCAAAAAATCAAAATTCCAAATCCATAAAATCATCTATATTATTTAGTTACTAGAATATACTACATTTATATAAAACAACTTAAGTTTATGCTTTCAAATCCCATATTAAATAAGTCCATTTATTGTGAAAAAACCAGTATATTAATAATATTTAATATTCATATAAAACTTTCTTAAAATCATGTACAAAAGGAGAGATATTGTTTGGAAAACAAGTTGGAATCCATATTATTTAATACGCTAACTTTATATAATTTCTTATTTAAAACCATATACATACATATACATACACACACACACACACATATATATATATATATATATATATATTAATACCATATCAAAACTCAATTTAAACTAATTCCATAGACCTAATGAATTTAAACTCGGGAATTACACATGAAAGATCAACTGGAAGCTGTAACAACCCTGAGTTTTACAACAATTAATTATAATTGTTTGACGATCAATATTAGTTGTTAATTGCCGTTGGAGTTTTTAAAATCAAGTTGAAATCCTTTTAGTAATTTGATTAGGGAATTGTGTTTGGGCTTTAAGCAAAATATCGGCCCACTTAGTATTGCCGTGTTAACTGTTAACGCACAATCCCCCATTCCACTATTCTTTCATTTTTCGAAACCCTAAACAAACGAAAACAATAAAAATGATGGCGGCTTCATTCTTCTCGTTCATTCCTCCTTTCAAATTAGGGCTTGCATAAAAATCGACGGTGCCGACCTTTGGTTGCTCGAGCGAAGGCCCTTGCTTGTCGATCGAGTAAAGTACTCACGGCGGCTTCTAATTGGTCGAGTTCGCCTCTACTTCGATCCTTGGAAAGCGCGCACGTGGAAGCAAAGGTGAGTGAATTCTTCACTCACATCTAATTTGAACATTTCTTCAGTAGTATAAATTTTGCTTGAATGTTGATGATTTCACTGAGTTATTCAATTGTTCTTTTCGTGTTACTTGATTTACACTGTTTTGATTTCTTTGAAACTATTTCCTAATTGTTCACCACGGTTCGAAGCCGCTGGTATTTTGTGTTGACTTCGGCCATCACCATTATTGAACTGTAATTGATGATTCTGGCCATTATTGTTCATCCCTAATAGCATTTTCGACCTTGTTCTTGTGCACTTTTATGCAAATTGCAGTTTCGCTACTGCCTCTTTATAAAGGTCTGCTTGCATTATGTTGTACTTTGTTCTTTCAGGCATGTTCATTTGCACTATACCTGCCTAATGCATTCCAGTTTCTTGTAGTTTGTACCGGTATCCTGTTTCACTAGTACATATGCATTGCTCATTCTCTGTTGACATATCTACTGTTAACCGTTGTTTGAGTCATGTGTTCTTGGTGATCGACTCTGACCTGTTGTGTTCTTCCCTATAGCTTGACTTGATTGAGCTTCAGGCTAGACTTGTCTTTCTGTTCGAATTTTGCCTTGCCTTGAGCATATGTATACTGCTGCAGCTTCGAATGATGCATGTTGTACCTGATCCCTTTTATTGTTCATTGGTATCTCTTGACAGTTTTGTATTACTTGATGAACTTTGGTTCTTTGATTTAATTGTTGTCATTTACTGTCTCACTGCTTTATTGTCACTGCCTATTGTTTGTGCAGTTGAACTTGTATTTTGTCAGTTGCAGTGTCTTGATATTCATGTCTGCACTCTTTTGTTTGATAGTTGCTTGTTACTTTGAAAGTGCAGCACTTGCCTCTTTTATCATTTCTTTTTATTGATTCGCCCTTGATGGTTTACACTGCTGCCACATATGTGCATCCATGTACGTACATACATATGTATGTGTGGAAGCATGTATTGATTTGGGTCTGCTTTGTTGGTTTGTATCGCACTGGGTTAACACTCATGTGTGCTGAGGCATTGCATTTTCATTAGCCTCGGGCCTAGGCAGATTAGATGAGTGGGCCTTGCCTTGCAATGATCACTAATTTCATTTGCATTTTTCCAGTTTCATTTAGTGGACACTGATTCACTTCCACTTCATGTAGGGATTGCATTAGTTCTGTCCTCTGTTCTTCGAGGCATGTAGTTCAGCGTGTAATTGTTGTCTTCATGTACCTGAATACATGTTGTTGCAGTGCATTTGTAGTTGAATTGCGTGTGCTACTGCCTTCGTTATCGAATCTGATATTTGCACTGCCAGTTTCACAATTGCAAACATGTTGTCTCTTTGGTACACTTGGTTCGTGATTCACTGTTGCATTCCTGTATATGCACTTGAATAATTGTGTTGCACTAAGTTCATGTGGTCTTCACCTAGGTGCAGACTGCACTTGCATCTGTTTTGGGTGCTGACTTTTTGTTCATTAGCTGGTTCCTTCATGTTGTTGTACCTGACTCATTACTGTTGTATGTAATGATGCATTCATTGCCACTACAGTTTTGTTTGGTATGCGGTCTTGCCCTTGTTGTTTTGCATTGCATTGATGCAAATGGATTGTTTTCGAAGTCACTTGAGTTGAATCCGGTATTTCGGGTTTGACCTTGTGCCCGTTTGTGTACATCATCACTGTAGTGGCAAGGCAGTGCACGCAAGCGTGAACCGCAGCCACACGGTATGGTTTTTATGATATTCTATTTTGTTTTGATTTATTTATCTTTTGCATATTCTATATGCTGTAGTGGCGAGGCAGTACACGCGTGCGTGTACTGCAGCCCTACCCGAGTGGTCATTTTAATTGACATTTCATTTCGTTTTGGAGTTGTATTTTGATTGGTTAATTTGATGATTTTGTTGTTAATTGCCGTTTAGGAAATTCTGATGTTTTTAAATTATCTTCATCGATATCCTTTTCATCTATCTTCGTTGATAATTTGAGTTTGCTGATTTGTTGTTTAACACTGTTACGTGTTATATTTATCGTTATCCGATTTCTTTATTTAAGGATCGGATAGACGAGATTTATTGTGACTGTCGTCTATTCATTATTTAATTATTATTGCTTCTATGCACTAATGACTGAGTTTGAATTAGACTGAACCGTGTATTATTTTCTTTTGAATGTAATACTCGGGTCAGACCGAGTATTTACAGGTTGTTGATATCTTACTTCGGGCTGCTGCTAGAGTTATGAAGTCTTTTTATATCTTTTGGAGTAGTCGTCGTCCTTTATAGTAGTTGGTGTATGTGTATAGGATGTTGTATATTCATGTATATTATTCACGACAATGTACTTGTATATGTAACTTCCAGAGTCGACAGTTGTAGTCGTATCATATGTATTGTATCACATGTATATCAACTGACATCAGTTATATATATATGAGACTTTCTGTTATATCTGTGTTTCGCACTTATTTATCTGTGTTATTATTATATATATTGTCCTAAACTATTATGAACCATCGTAGTTCGTTTTATACCAGAATTTGGTATGTCGATGGGAGTAAACAAATACGAGATGAAAAATAAAAATATATATACCACTCCTATCGAGATAACCAATACTAGTGTAAGGCCTAACTACGGATGGCCGCTCCTATCCAGCCTCATTCTTCATAATAATAGACAGTATTTCTTTTAATACTCTTTGTTATTGTGAGCATAGAGGTGGGGCGTCACAGTTGGTATCAGAGCTTGGGGTTTATGGACATAATATAAAACATAACTTAGATGGAACATGTGTTACAACTAATTGTCGATGTTTTATATGTGCTTTGAGTCAAAACTAAAGTTTTGAAATTATGATGAATTTTTTTAAATAGCTTTATTTAAAAATAAAAGTGAAATTGTACTTTGATGATTCGATTGATTTGTGTTCTGTTATCAGAGTGCATAGCGGAAACAGTAAGACTGCTTCGCTGAGTACAGTTGGTAAATATTTTGATTTAAAAATCAAAATATAAAAATGAATTTAATTCATTATGTTGTTTAACCAGTGGTTTTGATTTGTTGAACATTTATACTGGTTTTCTTTAATACTAATCGCATGCTGATTAGATTTTTGCTGTTTTAAATTATCTTCATTGAAGATATATTTGAGTAATTTCTTTGTTTATTTAGCAGTGTGCGTGCAAACATGAGTTGCACGTTACTACACTAATTTTACGTTGAACCGATGCTTGGTTATGAAACGTATTTTGTTGTCGTTATTTTTATAACGGGATTTTCACACTAGTGCTACGTTTTGAAGTACGGTGTTTTGTTGACATTTTAATGAATGAAAATTCACTGATATTATATTTTGATGCAAACTATTTAGATGAGAATTTGACGTTTAAAAATTACTGTCGCTTTGACTTCAGTATCCGTCATATTTTAAAGTGGATTTTCAAGCGGTTATCCCGCAATGCTGATTTTGAGATCCGTCTCTACGGTGTTTTGAGAAGTACAATTTTCTTATTGAAATTGTCACTAATGTTGCTGTTTTATCAAGGATTTGCAAATTGTTTTAAAAATAAAATTTTTTTTTCAAAATTTTTATAGTTTGCGCTTTCAAAAGAATGAGGAAGCGATTTAAACGATTCAGCAAAATCGAGGACTATGAACCCTTTCTTTTACTGATTCGCTTAATTCCGGACTTGTTCGTTTGAGAATGTAAATTATTACTTTTATAAAATAAATAAAATTGTTTTCATAATTTTTACAGTTGCGTTTTCAAAAGAATGAGAAAGTGATTTAAACGTTTCAGCAAAATCGAGGATTATGACCCCTTTCTTTTACTGATTCGCTTAATTCCGGACTTGTCCGTTTGAGAATGTGAAATGTTATTTTTGGAATACAAAATTTTGCACTTTCAAGGAAACGATGAAGAGATTTAAACAATTTAGTAAAACACGTGGTTATGGGGCATGTGCGTTTGCTATTTTGGTTCATTCCGGACTCGTTAATTGAAACATTTGCTGTTTGATGATTTTGATGATTTTACACATTCAAGAAAACGATGAAGAGAATCAAACGATTTAGTAAAACACGTGGTATGGGACAAGTGCGTTTGCTATTTCGGAATCGTTAATTGAATATATGATGATTTTCGTGTGCTTTCGAGCCACTATGAGGACCTTCGGGTCATATGATGGACCTTCGGGTCAAATACCAGTACCAGACCTTCGGGTCATATGATGGGCGCCAAAATTATGATGGGTACTTGGTAGGCTTCGGCCATATGAGATGCACGTGCGGCGTAGCTAAAACTCGCCATCTGATGGGATCGATCCAACCTTTTATGTTGATTTTCTAGAGTATCTTAATTGATTTCTAGATATTTGTTGAATCTAATTATCTGCAGGTAATTAGATATTTGATGTTATGAGTTCTGATTATCGTTTTTGATAATCGGATATTTGTGATTTGATTATCGTTTTTGATAATCGAATATTTGTTGATTTGATTATCGTTTTTGATAATCGAATATTTGTTGATTTGATTATCGTTTTTGATAATCGAATATTTGTTGATTTGATTATCGTTTTTGTTAATCGAATATTTGGTGATATGAGTTCTGATTATCGTTTTTGATAATCGGATATTTGTTGATTTGATTATCGTTTTTGATAATCGAATATTTGTTGATATGAGTTCTGATTATCGTTTTTGATAATCAGATATTTGTTGATTTGATTATCGTTTTTGATAATCGAATATTTGTTGATTTGTTGATTTCTGATTATCGTTTTTGATAATCGAATATTTGTTGATATGAGTTCTGATTATCGTTTTTGATAAACGGATATTTGTTGATTTGATTATCGTTTTTGATAATCGAATATTTGTTGATATGAGTTCTGATTATCGTTTTTGATAATTCGATATTTGTTGATTTGATTATCGTTTTTGATAATTGAATATTTGTTGATTTGTTGATTTCTGATTATCGTTTTTGATAATCGAATATTTGTTGATTTGTTGATTTCTGATTATCGTTTTTGATGATCGAATATTTGTTGATATGAGTTCTGATTATCGTTTTTGATAATCGGATATTTGTTGATTTGATTATCATTTTTGATAATCGAATATTTGTTGATATGAGTTCTGATTATCGTTTTTGATAATCCGATATTTGTTGATTTGATTATCGTTTTTGATAATCGAATATTTGTTGAATTGATTATCATTTTTGATAATCGAATATTTGTTGATTTGATTATCGTTTTTGACAATCGAATATTCGTTGATTTGAGATTTTATTATCGTTTTTGAGAATTGAATATTGCTAATAATTGCGTTTAAGTTCTGTTGTTTCTGATTATCTAATTGATAGTTAGATTTTTGTTGAGAATTTGTGAATTTCTTTTATAAAATTAAAAGATTTCTTTGACATTAGAATTCTCTGCCTATATTTTCTAGCTTAACCAGTTTATGTTAGAAAAATAATTGTTGTTGACGCCTTTAATTATGAGAATTGCGGGGACGCAATTTTTATAAGGAGGGGAGTCTGTAACAACCCTGAGTTTTACAACAATTAATTATAATTATTTGACGATCAATATTAGTTGTTAATTGCCATTGGAGTTTTTAAAATCAAGTTGAAATCCTTTTAGTAATTTGATTAGGGAATTGTGTTTGGGCTTTAAGCAAAATATCGGCCCACTTAGTATTGTCGTGTTAATTGTTAATGCACAATCCCCCATTCCACTATTCTTTCATTTTTCGAAACCCTAAACAAACGAAAACAATAAAAATGATGGCGGCTTCATTCGTCTCGTTCATTCCTCCTTTCAAATTAGGGCTTGCATAAAAATCGACGGTGCCGACCTTTGGTTGCTCGAGCGAAGGCCCTTGCTTGTCGATCGAGTAAAGTACTCACGGCGGCTTCTAATTGGTCGAGTTCGCCTCTACTTCGATCCTTGGAAAGCGCGCACGTGGAAGCAAAGGTGAGTGAATTCTTCACTCACATCTAATTTGAACATTTCTTCAGTAGTATAAAATTTGCTTGAATGTTGATGATTTCACTGAGTTATTCAATTGTTCTTTTCGTGTTACTTGATTTACACTGTTTTGATTTCTTTGAAACTATTTCCTAATTGTTCACCACGGTTCGAAGCCGCTGGTATTTTGTGTTGACTTCGGCCATCACCATTATTGAACTGTAATTGATGATTCTGGCCATTATTGTTCATCCCTAATAGCATTTTCGACCTTGTTCTTGTGCACTTTTATGCAAATTGCAGTTTCGCTACTGCCTCTTTATAAAAGTCTGCTTGCATTATGTTGTACTTTGTTCTTTCAGGCATGTTCATTTGCACTATACCTGCCTAATGCATTCCAGTTTCTTGTAGTTTGTACCGATATCCTGTTTCACTGGTACATATGCATTGCTCATTCTCTGTTGACATATCTACTGTTGACCGTTGTTTGAGTCATGTGTTCTTGGTGCTCGACTCTGACTGTTGTGTTCTTCCCTGTAGCTTGACTTGACTGAGCTTCAGGCTAGACTTGTCTTTCTGTTCGAATTTTTCTTTGCCTTGAGCATATGTATACTGCTGCAGCTTCGAATGATGCATGTTGTACCTGATCCCTTTTATTGTTTACTGGTATCTCTTGACAGTTTTGTATTGCTTGATGAACTTTGGTTCTTTGATTTAATTGTTGTCATTTACTGTCTCACTGCTTTATTGTCACTGCCTATTGTTTGTGCAGTTGAACTTGTATTTCGTCAGTTGCAGTGTCTTGACATTCATGTCTGCACTCTTTCGTTTGATAGTTGCTTGTTACTTTGAAAGTGCAGCACTTGCCTCTTTTATCATTTCTTTTTATTGATTCGCCCTTGATGGTTTACACTGCTTCCACATATGTGCATCCATGTACGTACATACATATGTATGTGTGGAAGCATGTATTGATTTGGGTCTGCTTTGTTGGTTTGTATCGCACTGGGTTAACACTCATGTGTGCTGAGGCATTGCATTTTCATTAGCCTCGGGCCTAGGCAGATTAGATGAGTGGGTCTTGCCTTGCAATGATCACTGATTTCATTTGCATTTTTCCAGTTTCATTTAGTGGACACTGATTCACTTCCACTTCATGTAGGGATTGCATTAGTTCTGTCCTCTGTTCTTCGAGGCATGTAGTTCAGCGTGTAATTGTTGTCTTCATGTACCTGAATACATGTTGTTGCAGTGCATTTGTAGTTGAATTGTGTGTGCTACTGCCTTCGTTATCGAATCTGATATTTGCACTGCCAGTTTCACAGTTGCAAACATGTTGTCTCTTTGGTACACTTGGTTCGTGATTTACTGTTGCATTCCTGTATATGCACTTGAATAATTGTGTTGCACTAAGTTCATGTGGTCTTCACCTAGGTGCAGACTGCACTTGCATCTGTTTTGGGTGCTGACTTTTTGTTCATTAGCTGGTTCCTTCATGTTGTTGTACCTGACTCATTACTGTTGTATGTAATGATGCATTCATTGTTGACTGCAGTTTTGTTTGTTATGCGGTCTTGCCCTTGTTGTTTTGCATTGCATTGATGCAAATGGATTGTTTTCGAAGTCACTTGAGTTGAATCCGGTATTTCGGGTTTGACCTTGTGCCCATTTGTGTACATCATCACTGTAGTGGCAAGGCAGTGCACGCAAGCGTGAACTGCAGCCACACGGTATGGCTTTTATGATATTCTATTTTGTTTTGATTTATTGATCTTTTGCATATTCTATATGCTGTAGTGGCGAGGCAGTACACGCGTGCGTGTACTGCAGCCCTACCCGAGTGGTCATTTTAATTGACATTTCATTTCGTTTTGGAGTTGTATTTTGATTGGTTAATTTGATGATTTTGTTGTTAATTGCCGTTTAGGCAATTTTGATGTTTTTAAATTATCTTCATCGATATCCTTTTCATCTATCTTCATTGATAATTTGAGTTTGCTGATTTGTTGTTTAACAGTGTTACATGTTATATTTATCGTTATCCGATTTCTTTATTTAAGGATCGGATAGACGAGATTTATTGTGACTGTCGTCTATTCATTATTTAATTATTATTGCTTCTGTGCACTAATGACTGAGTTTGAATTAGACTGACCCATGTATTATTTTCTTTTGAATGTAATACTCGGGTCAGACCGAGTATTTACAGGTTGTTGATATCTTACTTCGGGCTGCTGCTAGAGTTATGAAGTCTTTTTATATCTTTTGGAGTAGTCGTCGTCCTTTATAGTAGTTGGTGTATGTGTATAGGATGTTGTATGTTCATGTATATTATTCACGATAATGTACTTGTATATGTAACTTCCAGAGTCGACAGTTGTAGTCGTATTATATGTATTGTATCACATGTATATCAACTGACATCAGTTATATATATATGAGACTTTCTGTTATATCTGTGTTTCGCACTTATTTATCTGTGTTATTATTATATATATTGTCCTAAACTATTATGAACCATCGTAGTTCGTTTTATACCAGAATTTGGTATGTCGATGGGAGTAAACAAATACGAGATGAAAAATAAAAATATATATACCACTCCTATCGAGATAACCAATACTAGTGTAAGGCCTAACTACGGATGGCCGCTCCTATCCAGCCTTATTCTTCATAATAATAGACAGTATTTCTTTTAATACTCTTTGTTATTGTGAGCATAGAGGTGGGGCGTCACAGTAGCCAACAAAACATGCACTAAAATCTTCAAACAAACAATGAAATGCTTTTTCACAAAACAACTCAGTTCAGATTTTCAGTTTTAAAGTACAATGTAGACCCATTAAACCTCATAATTTTCAAAAACTTAAAACGCCAAAATTGTTCCCTAAAGTCTCAGCTTTCCAACACAAAATGGTTCGGTCAATTTGGATTTATGGTCAAAAAGTTATGGCTATTTTAATTTTGGATTTTAACATAGCAAATACAAAAGATAGGGCGATACTATCTGATTCTAACTTAGTTTTGACCACTTAATCTACAATATTTCAATAAGTGATTAAATAGAACTTGTAGTTAACTGAATAATATTTCTACTTAAAAAAATTCAAGTGGTTTTGGATTATTTTTACCCATTATATTATTGTTTTACTACAACAATTTTTACACTAAATTTTCAACAAACAACAATCACCCAAGTTTTCGACCAAATTGTAAACAATTTAATCAATAAATTAATTCATTCAATCCAAACATCAAATAATAATTGTAGAGATAGTAGTATGAGTGTTCAACTCACCTTTATTTATAGAATTAAAGATTAAAACATGAATTCACCTAAGCCAAGACCTTTCAACAATAATCTAGGTTTAATTTTAGAAATTTGCGAAAAGAATTATTATAATATCTAATCAAAAAATGAAACGGATCATCAAATTAAGCATAATAGAGGGTGCGGAAGATTACCTTCTAATGATTCCTACAATAAATTTCTAAAATCCCTTTGATATTGAACTAGAAATTGGAGATCTAAGAACTAGTGTTAGAGGACGCTTTAAATATTTGCTTATGGCAGAAAATAGAAAATGAGGAAGAGAATTCCGTGTGTACTTTTCTTTTCGTTCATTATTATTATTTTCTTGGGCCAAGTGTGTTTGGGTATGAACCCAATAACAACTTTTACTAATTTTCTATTCTAAAAGAAGTGTTGTAATTATTTTGTTTTGTTTTATTACTTAGTACATATCCAATTGCACTAAACACGGTTTTATAAGTTACCAATTTTATTACACAAAATTTGAAAATTACTAATATGTTAAAACTATCATTTTAAATCAATAATAAAATGTTTTTTATAAATTTAGTCCAACTTTATCAATTGCAAAATACTATCATTTTAACAAAATTGATTAGTATTTCCAAAATAATCATTTTTATCAATAATTTCAATATTAACAGTTTTCTTAAATGATAAATTTAAATGATTTATTTAATCATATTTCAAATTTAAATTGAAATTCTTATTAAGAAATGAAACTCATTTCCTAGTTAAAATAAATAAATTATTCATAAAAAAATAGATTTAACTTCACAATTTAATTTCACAAATTACAATTTAGAATTAATTATCCATAACTAGATCTAATTAGTTAGGTAACTAAAAACGGGGTTGTTACAAGGGGTATATGATTCCTATTGGGAAAATCATATGATGGCAAATTTTGTAATTATATATATATATATATATATATAATATCAATTTCACTTCTAACTTTTTTGAAATAACCGGTAGTTTGTGAGAGTTGGCCGGACCAGTAATGTCGATGTTTGTACTAGAATGTATGACCTTTGCTGGTTTAGCATTAAATTATCATACTCTGATTTTATATTTATCAAAGTGTGTAAGGGAAATGATGAGTTATATACCATCGAGTATATAGATTACTGTTCCTATTGTAAGCTTAAATTGTTAATGCTTGTTTGCATTGAATATGTAATTATGGATAAAAATAGTACTGAGTGGGAATAATTACCTAAAATTAGAAGCCTAAGATAAATTGAACCTTGTAGTATCTTCAGTGCTAAAATAACCGCTAGGGTAACTATGATTGTAATTTTTTATATAATAATATATTATTTATAAATATTAATTAAAAATTGTGAAATGTATTTATTTTTGATGTTTACAAGTTGTGATGAATAAGTGAGAAAGATATTTGCTTATTGTTATACTATGTTTGATATTTAATGTGTGATTTCAAACTATTAAAAGCGATTAACTATTTTGATGTATATTAGAAAAGTACTTGTAAATATTTCAATATAAATTTTAGATAAAGTATTGAAAAACCATTTGTCCTATATATCAGTTGTATTAGATAATATTTTATAAAACTAAATAAATGTCTTAAATTAGAAATATTTTGATAATATTTGGATTTTCAAATATTATATGACTATTGGAAGATATTTTCAAGACAAAATTTGTGTTAATTTACCCGTCGAGTGATTAATAATTCTGGTCATTGTGCTTGATTATCGTTATCCATAGGGATTCCTAAATGCTAGAACAAGGCATACAAATACAAGTTTTGTAAAGGATTTAATATTTTGCAAATTTAAAAGAGAAAAAACATATTTTTTGGATTTTCATATTTTGAAAATGAGGTTATGTTTAAAGAAGTGAAATGAACTATATTTTGCAAGTAGAAATTATTCAGTGTTTGATAAATATCTAAAGTGATAGTTTGATATAAAAGTGTACATTATATGGAAAAGTAAACTATTACTTGGCAACTATGTTGAGATAAGGAATTATTAATTATTTTGTGATGAGTTGTTTGAAACGATAAAGATACCTTATAATGTGTATATACTTTTTAAGCGACAATTGCAGCCAGTAAATTTTTGTACACAATGTAATAGTTTGCGAAGCAATGTTGATTATATGATCAATATTTAAGCCACATGACAATTGTCATTGCCAGAAACATATGGTGAGGCAATGTAGTAATCTTTATAGTATTTGTAAATTTGAGATATATATATATATATACACACACACATACATATATAGTATGTTGAAATGAATTCTATGAAACTTTTAAATAATTGAGTATGACTTGAAAATGGTTGCAATAGATGTTAGAATATGAATATAATAATGCATAGTAATTAATGAAAATACACACACACACACATATATATATATTTGCATTTCTCTGTTTTGCAGTAAACGATAATTTATTTATATGGAATAAAATCTATGGAATTCGGATACTTAAATTTATGTGAATATGAAAAAAATTATATAGCTTGAATATTTCCACTGTGTGTATATAAATATTCTAGAGAAGTATAATATTTTGAGTCAGATATTTTGATTAGGAAAAGTTTTATTAAGATATTATATATTGTTGTAAGTTTTAGCAAAGACTATATTAAGGTGACATAAAGGTGTGCTAAATACTAAAATGGATTTTTATTGTCAATATGAAGGGAACTTTGGAAATTTATTTAAACTAAACTTTTTTGTACTAAAGTAATTTAAAGGAAATAAAATATCTTTTGTTTGTGAACATTATTAATTTCTAGAGTAACGAATCTGTTTGACTTTGATTTCGAAGTGAAAAGCTAAGTTTGAAAGGAATGCGTTAAAGATATTTGCATTAAATATTGAATGGATCTATGATAATTTTCTTTTGGATGGAAAAGAAATATTTATGGAATAAATTTTTGTAGTAAAGTATTTTAAAGATTGTAAAGTTAGTATGTCTACAGAAGATAATTATTTAAGGATTTAGTTTAATAAGAAATACAGTTCCTACTCTTGGAAATGTCGAATTTTATAAATATGATTAAAGTTCTTTTATATATGTATATTTGAGAATTTTGGTAAAGAATTAAAAGAATATATATAATTTAAAGATTTAACAATTTGAAAGATATGATGGTGTTTGTTTACAAATGAATGTAAAGATATATAGGCGGAGTAGTTGCAGATTATGAATAGAAGGTATTGGGAAAAGATAATAAAAATAATAATGGTTTTTGTAAAATAAGTTAAGAAATTTTGAAGAATGATTTAAAAATATTGAGGCGTATTAATAAAATTTATTTAGTATATGATGAATGATAGTCTTTATATTAGTGAAATGAAATTTTGGAGAAAACTTTTTGAAAGGAATATTATTTAAAGTTAAAGAGTATTCCTTAAATCCAACATATGTGATGTATATATTTGGATTGCTATGCAAATACTGAAATCTTCCAAATGAGTTCATTCAAACTCAAAGCCCATAGCTACAGACATCGGGCAAGGAAGGTATAATCTGAATCTTGTGGTAAACCACTGATAAAAAGGTCTAATCTTTTTATTGAGTAGCTCTATTTGATACTTGACAGGTCGATGCAGATCACTATCAGTGTTGACCTGAGAGAGTAAAGGTAGAGTATCGTGAACTTTTTATTGTTGGTTGTTTATTTTTTATTTTAAATTTAAATGGTGTAGTTAAGCTACAAATATCAGCTTAGTTTTAATCTTTTCCCTTGGGGAAATTGCGAAGGCACAATCTTTTTAAGGGGAGAAGTTTGAAGCTAACGTTGTGAAGTAATTAATTAAAGTAAATGATAAGGATTTAATTGATTAAAATGGATTTTAAAGATTAAATAAGAGTAATTTTTGGATTTATTTGGGAATATCTGAATTTTTTGATAAAATGGTTAGTGATGAAAACAAATTGTTTTGGGATAATTATCTATTTAAAGGAATTATGAAATAAATAATTTTGAAAATTAAATGTTTTTAAGCCATGATTTATTTATGAAATGAAGGGTAAATATTTTGGGGTAATATTAACAACTTGGGTTTTAAATGACTATAAATATATCAAATGCAATTTTTTAGTAGTTTGAACAAATAATACTTCATATCGAAGTGGGCCGTTTCGTAAGATATCCTCTACCATACCTAACCCACAACCCCAACCATTTACTACTTCCTATAAAGGGAAGAGGTGGGCCCTCACACAACCACTATTCAAATCCAAAGAATTCATGGTGAGAATTCTCCCCTTAAATATGAAGTATTATTTGTTCCATGGTGAGAGGTGGGCAGTCACAAAACCATGGTGAGAATTCTCAACCATTTCGACATATTACATATCAAAATTAATCAAAATCTCACCATGAACACAACGGCATACCTTTCGTGGAGAATTCTAACTTTTGCAAACTTTCTAGTTTTAACCTTATCTTATTTAATTAGTTTATCATATTCTAAAAAAAACTTACAGTAAAAGTATAACATATAAAATAATATTATAATATAAATAAACAAAATAAGTTTATAAATAATAAATGAAGTGAGAATTGAGAATATAATATATAAAGAAATTTCGTAATTAAATTTAGTCAATATATACATATATTTAGAAGTTTTTTGATTTATTAAAAGTAAGTCCAGTTAAGGATTCAAATAATTATTTAAATGTCTATATAAATTTTATAAAACAAGAGTTATTTATAATTTGAATTTGAGTGGTTTAAAGTATAATTTGTAGTTAGTATATTTAAATAAGAATTAGAAAAACATATTATACATATTTTACTAATTTATTTTATTATTCTTTTCTGATCTTCATCATATATTGATTTGGATATCATGAATGGTTCACCATTGATATTAACTTGATGCTAGTTTTGATGTGATACGGTGATGACATCCTTTTATATGATTTCGTGATATCTAATTCTGTACGACGAGGAATTTGAATAAACGGAGTTATAATACCACGTGGTATAAGACTTTAGGTAATATTTCTTTTGTTATTCTCTGAACTCATTATAGAGAATATTATGGAGATTGAGTGGAGATCACAAGCATTGAATAAATGATTGAGTATCACATAGTGGTATGGGATGTTGATGTGATATTTATTTGTTATTCGTTGTGAGTAGATGGCACTCACTTGACGGGAATCGCAATATGGGTGTGAGGTGATGCTTGTAGAGATGAGTAAGGCTTCATGCCTTTATTCAAAGAGCAAGGTTTCATGCATAATGATGAGCAAGGATTTGTTCTTGTATCTATTGGTACCATTTTAAAATGTACTCTTTTATTGACATTAGATTGGACCAGATGGCTAAAACCGACTCTACCGGCCAGATTGTGGGGTTGCGCCCAAGATTTTTGACACCTTATGTTTATATGTTGTGTGCTTTTTCTATGTGCGTTCGCCCTTATGTCACCCAGGCTAGCAGCCTGTTACCATAGGGCCAAAATCAGATTGTGACTGTGAATCCTCACGTTGATTAACACATTGGTGGATAAATGTCATGACTACCATAAAGGCGGTTGAAGACTACAGAGTCTGTGTTACTTTGGAGCAAGCTTTGTGCCATCAATCTCCTTTCTGCTTCTAATGAAGTGGTAGATTGGCATATACTTTGATACACCTTATTTATTTTTGATATTACTCTACTCGGGACTTCTTGTCTATCGTACAGTCAATCTCCTATCGCATTTCATTTCGAGTTACTCTGTATGAGGAGATGAGATTATATAAGTGATTGGCATCTAGAGTATAGTAGATTCTCATATCATTTGTTATAATGATAGGCGACCTATCCTATATGTTGTTCTTATTATAGAGATTAAGAGATATACTTGGCTAATAATGTGTGCTAGTCTGATTAGACATGATGATTCTCATTATTCGATGATTTCTAGATTTTAATGAGGATTTTGGATATGATTGATTCATTCATTACTCATTGGTTCTATGATTTTCGATTTGATTGGATTTTATATGGGTGACGACATCTTTACACATGATTTGATTGAGGATTTCCATTTTAGAGATGATTTGATGCTATTTTGTTATTGTTATCCTATCATGCACATATTATGATATTAATAGATTGACATCTTCATGCATGGCAATTTTGGTAGTTGCCAATCGATATACTCATGTTATCCATGTGCATATTGTATGTATGTATGTATCTATGTGTATATATATATATATGTATGCGTTGATTCCTTCTTTGGACATAGTCTGACCCGCTTGTTATTTATGTAACTCGGTTTAGACAGAGACATTGCAGATACAGGGATGACATGACCACTTTGTGTTTTCTATGCATAGTGAAGGCTAGCATATAGTATTGCTGTACATCATCTAGGTATTACATAGTCTCATTCATGTAGATCCTTGTGTTGTATATTGGACATGCCTTATATATTTAGTATTATATGCTATGACAGTGATTCTAACTCTGTGTTCTTTGTTATTTATTTTATATTGTTTATTGTTCTATCCTGAAGATGCATGTTTTTATTGCTTTGTGCCAACACCGAGTACATACCGGTGAGTATAATTTGATTTTGAAATATGTACCAGTGTTAATCCAAAGGAATATTCATGTGTGCAAGCTAATGTCGCATAATTCTCCATATTATCAAACATTATTACCCAGTAATACTCTTTGGTAGTACGGGTATAGGGGTGGGGAGCTACAAAATTTTGAAGGTGAAATTCCTAAAGGGGGAAGAATGTAATGACCACATTTTTACGTATCGGTTCCCCATATAAACATTGTATTCATAACCAAATTGGGTTTGATTTGGATATGACCTTGGGGAATGCTGAATATTGACATTTTTGGAATGTATTATATTGACAATCATGGCCATTAGAATAAATTGTGGACGGTTTTGATCCTAAAAACTTATATGTGCTGTAACTTTTGGTAGTTTTCGACTTAGGGACTAAACCCACTTTCAAATGAGAGATTTTGTGGTTTGCCTTTCCGTAGAGTAGTAGTAGTAGTAAATTTTTCGCTTTATAGTTCAACAGATATGGCTATTTTATGATTGATAGTTTTAGGAATATTAGTGGATAATTAGTCTTTGCCTAAATCAGAGCTAATAATTATCTTGGTAATGGTGCCCAATCCTAGCAGTTGAGGCATTCCCTAATTATTTTTTGACTTCCTAAAAACTATCCTTAACCTTCATTAATCCATCTTTAGTAGAAAATTCCATCAAATCATTACTAAATGTAGATTAATTAAGCAATAAGGAGTAGATTATAGGGGTTTTACTAATTATGATTTTGAGGTGATTCATGCATTTATTTTTTGGGCTATATCTACCTCGTACTTGGTGATTTTGATTGATTGCACATTGATAGGTAGGTAGTATAACATCTCATAATCTTTACCATAAAAAGTTAAAAACATATTTTAATCCATTTTCAAAGTTAAAAAGACAGAAATATTTGTTAATATTTTCGAAAATGCATTTTTATCGAAACCTTTATATTTTAGCAATTTTTCTCTTATTTGTATAATATATAGGTCCTTTAAAAATTCATAACTAGTTATTTTGATGTAGGAAAATGTTCAAAATTAAAACCCATCTCTAAAAATACATTCTGAACATCATGTTAAATTTTCACATCATTTTAAAGTCATTAAATATGGAATCATAGCTAAAAAGCCTCTAGTAAAACATTCTCTCAAATCATTAGCTAAATCATTTTCTATAATTTAATACACTTAACACATATGAAATCAACCATATGATTCAATTCATGATCAGTGTGTGTGTGTGTGTGGAAATGGAAATAGGGGTATTCTATTACTCATCTAAACCTCTTGCTTAGTTATAACATTTAAGAGCTCTAAGTTCTCCTTATTATTTAATCTTCATTATTTCTTTTATTTCTCTTGGCCGCCACAACCAATAATAAGTTTCATTGATTTTTTTTGTTATATGATGATAGAATGAATAAAACAAGAGAATTGTTATGCCTATTATCCTATGATAAGTTGTGTTATTGTCCTTCCTTAGCCTTCCTCGTTTTATTACGTTTTCTCAAGTTAAAAAATTACAATAGATAAGTAAATGTACACCTAAATACTTACCATAAATGACTATTACACATTTTGGTATAAATGAAAAAAAAGCAAATAAAATGTCCTAAAAATATTTACTTTGTCATAACTAACTAAACTTTCATAATCGATTCATTTATGTCTTTAATTCTATAACTAAATATTCATTAATTTATGGGGTGTTCCAGGCTTCCCCTCTGTAGGAATTTCACCCGAAATTTAGATAAGTACAGTGGTGATTCGTTCTTTCCCATGCCCATTTTAGCATAAACACATAAGTTTCCTATGCATGTGTTGCAACGTACTAGTGCATCTTCTAATACATAACAAATCAACCATGATAGTGTGTGCATATATATATGTATATGGTTCAAAAAAATCATAGCAAACATACATGCTTAGTCTAAACAAACAACTGGGGGTATCATCCTGACTCTATTTTTTGGTTTCCAAGTACAAAAATCCAACTCCTCCTTCCACTTGACTCGTACATGTTTCATAGTCTTATTTTGAAGCTTCTTTTTGCCTGATTTACCATTCAAAATGGTTTCTATTTGTACCAAAATTGGGCACAATGTGCACTATGAAATGGTTGATCTTTATTAACCTTTTCTTGCTGGTTACAACAAATTACAATAGTGAATTTCGAGTACAACTGTGATTTTCAAGCACAACTGTGATTTTCAAGCACAACAATGGTTTCGGCAGAGTCTGGACACAGGAGAGCCTAAAAGTACCTTTTTTGTAGGTCCTGAGATGCTATTTATAGGCATAGGGTGCAAATATCTCGCTCAGATCTCAGAAGACATCTTTCCTCAAGTGGGTGGGCCCACACGATCGATCCCATGTCATTTGCACTTGGTCCGTGACCAATACGAAAAAACTTCGTATCGATCATTATATTTTCCACCGAGTCGAGATCGATTATGGACATTCTTGAAGATGTACGCATGCTCCTGTGAAAATTTGGTAGTAGTTGGACTTGTGGATTTTGAGTTATGATCGATGCAAGTTTGATATCGTAGGTAGGCTGTCACGTTCATATCGATCTAGAGTTGTACATCCATCATTCTTCATATCCATGCCATGCGCATTTATGACGTGGCTTGAGAATTTAGGGGAGATCCATGTTTTATGCCGAGTTGACTTTGTCTTCTACCCTTTTTGGCTTTTTTCGTGTCGATAGACGCTACCTTATTTATATCCATCTAGTGTGTATCATTTCGTATTGATGGATAATGCTTTTTCGTATCGATGATTTGGTTGCTTATTCGTGTCAATCGTGGGCCGATCGATACAAACTGTACAAATGGAATCGACATGTACTAGCTTCGGTTGACTTCGTATCGATGACCCCAATTCCTATTCGTATCAATATGTTCTTGAGCATTTAGTACTGATGGAAGAATGTCATTTCGTATCGTTCATAGGATGCATGCTTCGTATTGATATTTAACTAATTGATACGAATTCCTTAGAGGAGGAGTAATACGTGTTGTGCATTGGCGGTGTTGGTATGGAATGCCCCTAGGTGATGGATATGAATTAAAGTAGGTATGAAGGATACGATCTGATGGGTGCATAATGGATATGAAGAGATGTGGTCGGCGACTGATACGAACCATGCCATCTATGCTAGATGGCTAAGAACCAGGTGGAGCCTTTGGTTGTCGATCAATCCGCTGCTTCGTCTCGAGGCAGCCATCTCTTTAACCGAAAGCAAACCTATCGGCGACCCGAAGTGGGTGGTGTGGTGACTCAAAATAGCCTGTTTCTCAATGACCCGTAGCAAACCTTCTGAAAACTCAAAGCAGACATCAATATGTCTCGGAGCAGACTACAAGCAACTTGAAATGACTCAACATTCGTCGAAACCATATCTTAAATGCCTTGCACTGTTGGTCATCGGCTATGCTATGCTTTGTGCAGTTGTTTGTGTTAAGTTTGCTAGTATGTTGTCTTGCCAAAAGGCGGGTTGACACTTTGCATCCCAAAACATGCCCTACAACAGGAAGGTGTGTTTTACAGTGCCATAGGATGGACATTCGTATCCTGTTGATGACCTGTAAAAGAGATTAATAGTCTTACGAGATTATGAATGATGATAGTTCGAGATCGTATGTCATTCGGGGTGGTATGTGACCGTCCGAGGTCAGGTGCCATTTGCGGCGAATGGTGGCCGTTCGTGGTTGGGTGCCATACGAGGACTAATTATGACCGTTCGTAGTCTGGTGCCGTCCTGGGCGAAATGTGACCGTTCGCGGTCGGGTGTCCTTCGAGGCGAATCGTGACTGTTCACGGTCGAGTGCTATTCGAGGCCAATTGTGACTGTCCGCTGTCGAGAGCCATTCGAGGCAAGTTGTGCATGCCTGGGAGGGCTTAGTATTATTAATGTCAGATTTCACATTCGAGTGAGTTTCTGAATTATTTGTTATGGTGGTTTATTGCCATCTTAGAGCATGCCTAAGGACCGTTCGCAATCTCATACATGTGTAACTGGCTTAGCCGTTGTGGAATCACAAATATCATATTTACATCAAAATGAGTCTTTCAGCAGAAATGTCCAAGAAAATCAAGTCCAAACATGAGAAATAGAAAATAAAAGCGAAACAAAGACATCAAAGTGCAAACAACAACACTGGTGCGATTGATAGTGATATCAGAGCATGTTTGAGGATCCTCCGTGATCCTGTACATGTGCAAATGACTTAATCGTGTTGATGTCGAGTTTGCCACTTATTCGTCATTATTTCAAACAGTTGATAACAAGCTAATGCCTCGATCTTGAGTCGTTCCCTGTAGGTGCAGATGGTGGTCGTTCTTACTCCACCATCATGGCTCACCTCCTCATGTACTGCAATAGCATACCATTTCGAATATGCCCTTCTTTCTCATCCCTCAAGTGTCTGCAATCATTGGTATTATGGCCGCTTAGCTCGTGGAATAAGCAGTACTTTTCTGATTTCCTCTCATTGTTTGTCGGATCCCTCCTCATTGGCTTTCGATAAGGAACCAGCCCATTGGTGTCCGGATAGATCCATTCCAAAGTTTCATTCAACTTCGTACAAGAGGTGAATCTCGGTTCCTTTTGGGTCGTTTTGATTCATCGTCGGTATCCTCAGCTTTACGTTTTCCTTTATCCTTGCCTAAATCTTTTTCGGGAGGATTTTCGGTTTTGACTCCATAAATTTCTACTCCCTCTCCTTCCTCTCTTTCAATATTTGCATCATCTAATCATAGAAATCCTTCGGCCCATGGTAAAATTCTCCAAGATCCATTGGTGGAACTCTTATCAGTGAATTTTTTAACAACCTTCCATCAGCTATGCGAGATACGGCTGCCACTAAGACCATGGATGGATCTTGGCGATCCACCGATGTTGCTGCTGCATTAAATCGTGTTAGAAAATTCCTCAAAGATTCCCCAACCTTTTGTTTTAGCGTTGCCAGAGTCATCACATTCTTGGGCCTCGAAATATGAACTTTGAGCTGCATCATAAACTTCTCAGTCAACTCGGTCCATGTTCCAATGGAACTGCTCTCCAATTGTCTAAACATTAGTGCTGATATGTCTGTCAAATACAATGGGAAGCAGCGGGCCATGACCTCCTCCGATGTCTCCAGCACCTCTATGTGTTGTATATACCTTGTCAGATGAACTGCAGGATCCGTTCTCCCATCATTTGTCTCCAGCGTTGGTAGCCTGAATTCACGTGGGTTCCTGGCCTGCCTAATTGTGGGAGTGAAGGGGCTCATGTTCACATCTTCTAGATCTCTATTCACTAATCCACCTCTCAGGGCTCGTCTGACCATCTCCGCCAACCTATCACTGTCATCCAACAGTAATCCTTGTCTATTGCCTCCAATCTGCCCCTCGAGTTCACGAGCGAATTCTAGAATCTTCCGTCATGGACGAGCATCTGCTCCTCTATCAATGCCATGTTGCGCATTTTCAGCTGGTATCCTTCCCGAGATTGGATCAACTTGCTCCTGAGGCATGCCCCCTAGCATAGGGGCTGCTCCTGATGGTCCTGCTCTGTTCGATTGCTTGATGAGTCTTCCTGGTCCATCTTCGAGGATCTGAGATCTAGCTGATCTTACTGCTCCAACCTGTCCAAACTGTTTGAGGATATTCTGCATCATCTCCTTCTGTCTTTTCGACAACTCTTCATGCATAGCTCCCATCATCATCTCCATCACATTTCTAGTGATGAAAATTGAGGCCTGATTCACTCCTGAGGAAGCCTTCTGACTTCCTTTATGCTGGCTTCTTTATGCTCTCGGTCTCCATGCTGATTGCTTCACCATAGCTTTCCAGATCCAAAGTTCAAATTGTAGAATTATCGAGTTCTTCTCAGTGAAAGCACCAAAGTATTTGTATCAAAATTGGACACAACGCTCTTCGAAAGTGTTTGAAGAGACAAAAATGAAGAAAATAAATGTAAAAGAGGATTACCTAACAAACACTCCAAATTATAATCAGGAAAACAATAGAGAAACACAAAGGTTTAGAGTGGTCCGGCGTATTGCCTACGTCCACTATGAAATGGTTGATCTTTATTAACTTTTGCTTGCTGGTTACAATGAATTACAACAGTGAATTTCAGAGTACAACTATGATTTTCGAGCACAATAATGGTTTCAGCGGAGACTGGACGCGGAAGAGCCCAAAAGTCCCTTTTTGTAGTGTTAGCACCAGAATTAATCACTAAAACCCTTGAGAAAGATTGTGTAGAGAGATTAATGAAGAAAGTAAATCAAAATAGAGAACTGCATGTTAAATTAAGTACAAAAACAAGAACATCGGATTTATAGTGGTTCAACGTAACTGCCTACGCCCACTTTGAGTATTGATCTTTATTGCTTTCATAAATGATTGAATACAGATACAATCCATACAATAATGACTTGAATACAAGTGCTAACCGAAAAGAAAGAGTCTTGAAAGTGGTAGAGGCTTCCCAATGTTCTCAAAAAAAAGGTCCTTTCACTGTGCTCCTGCCCTTCTATTTATAGACGAAGATGGGTAGGACTTCCTCATGGGCCTAGGAACAGGTATCTCGGCCCTCGATAAGTAGCTTCTACACACCGAGCCAGGAATGCCGAATGGCAATTGCCGAGCGAGGTTGGTCAAATCATAGAATGCCGAGCGAGGTTTCCATGCCGAACGGCACTCGTATGCCGAGCCACATATCTTAGTCGAGCGGCATTCGTATGCCGAATGAGGAACGTGTGCCGAATGGCACTCGTATGCCGAACGATCCATTACGCCGAACGAGTCCTGTGCCGAACGAGGCCTGTGCCGAGCGAGGGGAGATTCCAAACGAGGCCTTATGCCGAGTAAGGGGAGATGCCGAGCGAGGCTTCATGCCGATCGAGGGAAGATGTCGAAGCAGCTTCATGCCAATCGAGGAGAGATGCCGAGCGAGGCTTCATGCCGATCGAGGGGATATATTGAGCGAGGCTTCATGCCGAACGAGGGGAGATACTGAACGAGGCTTCATGTTGAGCAAGGGGAGATGCCAAGCGAGGCTTCATGCTGAACGAGGGGAGATGCCAAGGTTTCCATGTCAAACGGCAATCGTATGTCGAGCCACGTATCCAGGAAAAATTACTGTTAACATCTGCCTTCCAAAGCGTATCGTCTGAATTAGCATGATGCGCGATGAAGCACGAGCAATTCATTTCTTCCTCTAGCCCTGCTCTGACTTCTCAATAGTGGACTCTTACGATCTCCTGAATGCCGAGCGAGACCTGAATGTCGAGCGAGGCCTGAATGCCGAGCGAGGCCTGAATGCCGAACCATCGAGCTATCTTGATCAGTTCCACTGGTCGATGCCTGTTTGACCTTCCCTCTTTCCTAATATAAAAGCCAACACTTCTTCTCTTTCTCCCTTTTGCTCTTACCAAAGCTCTAACACCCTTCCAAACTCGTCTTTCCCCAGACTCCTATAAACATCTCAACTTCCCTTATTAATCCCGAGTCCCATACGTTGCCTCTCAACTTCTCCCCACAACGAACCTGAAAAATTTCAACTTTAAATCCAGTATTTCCCTACGTTTTGATCCATCCCTTTAGGTACGATTTTTACTTGTTCGATTCTCCTGATTAGGTGTCTTGCATGTGGCCTGAATTCATAGCTTTTTTCCATACTGCAAATGGTCGTCTAGATGAGGAAGATGAGTCTAAGGCTTAAACATACCTTAGGGTTAGATGGAGAAGAGGAAGGAAGAGGGTGTCAGAGGCTCTTAGGAAGTAGGTTCTTGTTCGGTTGCCGAGCGAGGGAATAGGAAGTATGGTTGGCCTAGTAGGAATTGGTGAGGTTAGGGAGTGTTGATCGAGTGTGGCGTGCAAGTTGGAAGAGAATGTATGGCTACGGCTCGGTATGACTTTCGCATGCCGAACGATGGAGAGGGAGTGTAGGAGGAAAATAAGAGTTGGGTTCAATGTGCCGAGCGATGCATCTCGGCATGAACGCGGCTCGGCATAACTTGCCGAATGCCGAACGGTGGAGAGGGCGTGTAGGAGAGAGCAATAGGAGTTGGGTTCAATGTGCCGAGCGATGCGGCTCGGCATGACCGTGGCTCGGCATGATTTGCCGAATGCCAAACGGTGAAGAGGGAATGCAGGAGTGAAGTAGGCAATAATAGTTGATTCTCTGCAGTGTCACTCGGCATTAAGTCTGGTAGTGGGCTACAATAGTCAGAACCATCCCAACTTGCACATAATACATGTTGACTTAACTTACTTCCTATGCATGAACATATGACAGTAAACAAGGACAAGGACTTAAGCAATCAAGCATATCGAACAATCCAAACTGATAACTCCTCTATCTTGACAACTATAAACCTGTATTTAACTTGATTAAAATAGATAATGACCTCCCACGTACAGTGTAATGCCAAGTACAAAATAGAAACCATCATACGACAAGCTCTCGAAGATGGTCATCGATGATGGTCTTCGAAGATGAAAGTCCAAACCTTAACTTTATTTCATCAACTTTATGATTTGTAATTCTTTGGCACTTATACTTGAACGGTTGCACTAGTTCACACACCACACGGGAGGAGTAATTTTGTTGTTATTTCTAATGTTGATCGTTTTTCAAGCATAGTTTAAATAGGTGTTTCATCAGATCTAACATTCGTTAAAGATGTCTAGTAAATCCAGCTCTACCACAGTCTCAGATAGATCCGAGCTAACTTCTCAACAAGAAGTAGTTGGAACTTTGAATCCATCGATTATTCCTATAAAAGATATTCTGAGCCCCATGATCGCATCCGTCGTCTTGGCTCTTGATGCCTTGGATGCAGCGATCTTTCTGGACAATCCGGTCGATTCTCAAGCTTCGAGAATTAATGAAAGCGCTCTTCGTCGCATATGCTCAATACACGGGATTCCTTATAACGATGTGCTAGTTCTATCAGGACAAGATCGTCCTCACTTTCCCCCAGTAAGATATACAACCTGCAACAAGTTCATGTGCTAGGTTAGTAGTGTGCCACCATTCAACTCCTTCCTCCGCGACCTGTTACGGTGTATTGAGGTTGCTCCATAATAGTTACATCCAAACAGTCACGCGTTCGTATACGGCACGTGCATTCTCTTCATGAGCGTCCTATTCACGCTCCCAACTCCTGGCAATATCCGCTTTCAAGAGATGATCTTATAACCCATCTTTTGTATTTCTTGAGCCGCGTAACAAGTGTCAAATTCTGACTGGGGCATGGAGCAAATTCACCCAACATAAGCAGGAATGGTTCTACGTGCGCTGTCCCTTTGGCCTTGTAAGGAGATGGGTGGAACGAAGTTGGTCTCTTTTCTGGATTAAAAACTTGCGTTCGACGGAAATTGCACTTTTTCTAACTCTTTTACTACTTTTACAGGAATCAGCCTACGTCCGGAAGGCTCCGGGTATTCTGAAGTCGTTAAAGCTATCCGAGTTATCCCCGTAGAAGACCGAGACATAAGATCTATTATTACAAACGAATCGCTGTCGAAGTTTGGTCTATTCGCGGAAGGTCGCCGAATAAGTCTTCCTCACGGCATCACTATAACTATGTCTTCCTTGGACAAGATCAAAAGGCAAGTTGGGCCTTCAACACATGATGCCCCTGATACACCCAAGGAAGGCGAGATTAGAGAGGTCCATGTGTCAAACACACGTGGTGAGAACGTTAGTTCTACTCGGAAGCTGGTAGTTGAGGTTCACGACATAAGAGTAATGCCTCCCCCTGCGAAGGGAAAGAAAAAAAATTGACATACAAGTTAGGGAAGAAGACAACGGGTGGAACCTATAAGGTCACAATCACTCCGTTGGAGAGAGAGCCTTCTTCTCAACATTTAGAGAGTTCTTCAAAAGGCTTGTCAAACCTTACTATTCCCAACGATTTGCTCGACTATGGATTCAACAATCCGAAAGCTCTTAAGCTTCATTCGCCAGCAAGAGGCGATGTAGGCTCTCAAGCCCATAACCAAGGAGAAAAAACTCTTATAAGTAAAGATAAAGAAACTGTCCTTCCGGGGAAACACTAGGACACACACGGAAACATGCACTTTACTTTGCACTTACGTTCAAGTGTTTTGGAATTCCTATCGATAGCGTTGGCTGAACGAATAGATTGAAACCCCCCAAATCAATCTTAACAACTCAGACAACACAATATAAAATATTTTTACATCAATTACAAATACACTCCCTCACTGGATGATTCAAGAATGGATTTTAGTACAAAGATAGAGATTCAAAGCTAGAGAAACCTCTAATCAACATGAATTCTAACAAAGAAGATGGATACGAAAGGAGATAAGATAGTTAAATTACAAAAGAGGAAAGGAGGATAGACTTATTAATCTCAATGACCTTAACCGAGTCAAGCAGGACATAGAAAAGTGAAAATATCATTAACAGAAACCAAGATAACTGGTTGTGAACACCACGGAAAGCGTGATTTATGAGATTGACGAAGAAGGCAGGAGCATTAGTTTATCCCTAGAGGATGACGAACCATTTATAGAAACCATTCATCCGGGAGGTAGGACAATTGGTCGAGCTCTAGGAATCGGATTGATGCGGAATTCAAATTTCGCGCTTAAATGGAAGAGATGTGACTTCACCAAACATCAGGATATTCCCTGATTATCAAGGTGTAGTCAAGATCACTAGGTTGAGTATCAAACAAAAGGTAGAACTGCCTGCATAACTGAAGGCATTTGACATTCGATCATAAAAGAATTTTCTCGGGTCGCTTACTACAGAATGGTTCGGGCTTTGCAAGGAATAATAGCATCATAAACCAAAAGCCTAGCAATCTCCAGTGAATTGATGCTTGTTATAAAAGAGTTTCATCCCATTTACAAACTAAACCAAGGTTGGCGAGACAGAAAATAAAGCTATGGAAAGCTCCAGTATCATGAAGAACACGAACAGGAAAAGGCAAGAATGGATTTTTGAAACAAGGAATGTTCCAAAATTCAAAGGAAATTCGAATCATAGAGGGAGAAATTTAAGCTGGAACAAATGTGATACTATAGTTGATTTAACTCCATACGCTAAGTTTTTCCTAAACCAGAGCGCTGATACCAACTGTAACAACCTGGTATTTTGAACCATTCAAATCGACAATCATCCACACATATCAAACTTGAATTTCTCAAAATATAAGATCGTTAATTTATATTTGACAAAACTCAGCATATGCAAAAAATAAAATCAATCATAGAATCGTAGACAAGGAGTAATATAACAATAACCAGTAGAATAGATAAATTATAGTTCATGAAGTTACTATATAAACATCAGAGTTTAAAGTAAAATACAACAGATATCTCAAATACAAATGAATCTCTAACACATAAGCAACTAATGAGTCTGAACATAAATGACTTGAATAAACTAAAATAACTGAAAGCTGAAAAGACAGATGGATCTCCAAGCAAAGCTCCAAGCTCCAAAGGCGAGTCTCAAATATTGCGACACTCGGTTCGACTCGGGCATAAAGCAAAGCACAAAACACTCGAGTCAGGATTAACATTCTTGTATAGTAAATTCAACTCAAGTGGAATGCAAGATAAAATACAAGTAACTAAAAGGATGTTTGGGATTTCCATCCTCTATGGATCTGTGGAACTATCTACTATATAGTATTATACACTATTATAATATGTCTAATAATAATGTAAAGTATTAAAATAGCATTGAGGCGTTACCCATATCCTCCATAACACATTTTTATATATTCCCATAGTCTATACAGTGCCGTAGTTCCTCCATAAACTGGATGGCTATTAGAGGGTACTCTATAGGTATGATACAAACCAAACTCGTAGAAGGCGCGTTATGGCATGTGACAAGGCACGCAAGACAATGCCAGGGTAGAAATACCTTTTGCACTCCCAGACTAGTGGTAATGCATAGAAGCTACTACCACCCACCTCGAGATGCACTCCCAAATCAAAGGTGTACCCAAATCAAATCACAAGTAATAGAATAGTGTTGAAGAAATGTGTGCTACCGGAGGTGCGACATCACTTGGCCCAGTATAGCTCTTGTTTTAGCCACATCAAGCTGACACATGGGAGTCAGAGTTGCGCTAAAACCTCATATAGAATCGTCGCCAAGCCATCCTATTTTGTTCTAGAATCTCCACCACGTACACAGTTGTTAAAGTAGTTTCGGTATTGGCAGAGAGTATGACAATATCCTACCCCGGTCTCTTTAACAACCAAACGCTTATTTCATACTGTGGTCATTTTATATTTTCAAACATTTCATACTTTATATCAAAATATCATATCCATTTCAAAATCATATCACCTTCGAACTCATGTTCACTTCCGAAATCATTACTTTCAAATCAGTAATGTTAAAATCGTATTTATTTCCAAATCGAAACCCCAAAATAAGTTAAACCATCGTATCAAATATTCACATTTAAATCCATTAAATCTAAATCATAAAAATTCCAAGTTGAATAATTTAAATATCGAATAGTTTATATGTTGAAATAGTTATAAATTAAAAATAGTTTATATAAATAAATATATATATATATAATAAGTTATAAATAAAATATTGTATATATTAAAAGAGTTTATAAACTAAAATAGTGTGTATCAAAATAGTTCAAATTAGAATTGTCTTATCTAATTTCACAAATCAATTTAAATCAACTTTGGTTCCAAAATCCAATTTAAATCAATTTTAGTTCCAAAATTCAATCTCAGTTCAATGATTTCAATTTCAATTCAAATTCTCATTTAAAACCATTTTTAGTCTATATCAATTTCAAATCCAGGTTTCAAATACAATTTAATCCACTTCCAATTTCAGTAGTTTCAATTTATAAATATTCAAACAGTTCACAATAACTCAAATTGATAAATTTCATTTATATTTCAAATTCCATTTTAAATTTTATGTTAATTTCGTAATATTCACTTAATCAATTTAATAACCATTGAAATAAAATCAAATTGCAAATTTAAATAAAAATTAAATATTCAATTTTATTTAAATTTGAAAATATTCATTTGATCTCCTTTAATTAAATCTTATTATATATATGTATATATTTATATAATAAAATTAAAAATAAAATCTTAAAAATTATATTTTCAAAATTAACTTATAAATTAAAATTTGTAAAACATATTATTTTGAAAAAACTAAATTTTACACATATATAAAAATAGCTTATATATATTATATTCTAAAAATCAATATTTATTAAAACCCATATATTTCCTTTCAAACTTTGGGAATAATTTTCAAAATATAGACTAAAGGTGTCCGCAAATAACTTTCTATCTTATGGTCAAGTGATATGGATATTTATCATTTAATCCGTAAATTAAATATTTACGGGTGAATGTCATTTCAACCCGCAATCCTAAAATTCAAAATTAACGAAAATCGCTTAGGTTTATCATTCAACCCATAGCAATTTTCACCTAATCTATAAAATTATTCGGTTATGTATCATTTTAACCCCTAGGGATTTATAAACTAACAAGGAACTTGTAGAGTGAGAACCATATAAAATAATATTATAAAATGACATACATATCAATAGCAGGCATATATCATCATTAACAATTTAAATATAACATATATAACAGGTTATGTTGTCATATGTCAGGGGTAAACATTTGCTGATAATGGCATCTTATATTTAATAATTTAAGTAACTTAACAATTCAAATTTAACAGCATATTTCAATAGTCATTTCCTATGAAATAAATTTACTAAATATAAGAATCTTAATCTTGGATGATTACTCACCTTTCAAGGCTATGAAAACAATGATGATGAAGATAGTGGCACAGACATGCACATGGATACGGACACGAGCAAGGAAAAGCAAATTACTGGTGGAATCGATGGAAAAATATCGAGATAAGCTATTGATTGATGGAAACAAAGCCGATGACTTGGTATTGACGAAAACAAATAAAATTTATTGAGATAATTGCAAATAAAAGTATATATATGAAATAAATATATTTATTTTCGAATCAAAATTTATGAAACAAGGTATTTCCTTTCAAAGGTTGCCAATGGATTATATAACATAAAACTACTTTAAAATATTAACATATATTTAAAATATATAATTTAAAAAATATTATATCTTTTTTTTTCAAATATATTTAGGATATTCCAAACATTTATTTTAGATATATATACACACCAATGCTTACATATATGTAAGCTCTGAATATTTCCCAAATGCAAAACATAAAGAAAAAAATATGAGAAGGAACAAAATAAACATGCAACTGGGAACTCTTATATATGATTACTTTATATATTACATTCTTCCTTTTTTTTACAAAGTAAGTCATGATGCTGCGAGTTGACTTCAGGTGGAGAACGGTAGAGGTGAAGGTCATGGTGATGGTTTGGGGAGTGGAGGCCGGCTTTGTAGTGGGAGATGGAGTGGGCGGATGACGGTGATTGGGTGGAAAAGTAGCAGGCTAATGAAGAGGGATCTGAGTTAAGGAGGATCTGGGTTGCGTGTGGCCGAAGGTGAGTGGGCTGTGGTGGTCGAGAATGAAGATGGCACGTGTTGTTGAGACTTGGTTTTGATTCATGACACAAAGCTATCACTACAACATACAGATTTCACGAATGTTAAGACAAAAAGAGAATATAAACTACATGGAGACAAGACATCAAAATCAGTGCATCAATTTTTATATTATCATTTTTGGAGTCTTAAGTCAATTTTGTTAAGATCTTTCCTTATTTAACATATATATTAGCTTATATATAATCTTCCTAATGATTTATACCTATAAGCATAGAATATGTATACATATTTATATATATTATTAACGTTTTTTCTTTAAAATCATATACAATATATATACCTGTAAAAACTGTGCAAATTGCATAGAAATCATTAGGTCAGTCGACTGACCTGTCAATTTCTATGCAACATGCATAGGTACACAAATAAAAAATATATATAATAAAAAATATGTTTGAATATCCAGTCGACTGACCGAGCGGTTCAGTTGACTGAATTTCTACAACAACTATTTTCTGAAAAGACGCGACTATTTGTGAAGTGTTATGAATCTCTACGAAAAGATTTGGACGCTACACTTCAACCGGAACTCTTCGTCAACAGTCGCTGCTTTTTATCATCTATAAATACATACTCTAACTTGATTCCAAAATTATGATTTTCTTATCTTTCTTATCTAGCTCTCTTGAATCTACTTGCAACTATACTTACAAATGTTCTGCATTAAAGCAATATTATACCTTTCTATTCTTAATAAACTTCAAATATATATCTATATATATATATATATGCTCGAAGAGAAGATCATAAGAAGGGTGAACTATAAACAAGACTTATCCGTGTTATCAGAACACAAAAAAGTCAAATAATATTTGGTATTTGTTGAAGTCCTGTTCTGCTACTCAGGCGTATGAAGTCCTCTTCGGTGGTAGAGGAAAAATCCTGTTCTGCTGCTCAGGTCCTTGTTCGGCCGCTCAGGGGTTGTATAGACATGTTCCTCTAGGTTAAATGAGGGTTGTTATTGTAGTGAAATCCCTGAAGGAGTCTGGGACTGGACGTAAGACGAAGCTCCGAACCAGTATAAGAATCTTTGGTGTCATTTTTATTATACGGCTTTTATATTCCACACTATTTACTGTATAGCTATCATCATTGCACTCTATATTATCATATATCCATAGCACACTTTCACGTGTGAGGTAGTTTGCGGCTGTGGGAAGGCAAGCGGGTCAGCGGTTGATGGAGGGTGGAAGCGGAGATGATTCTTGGGTCTAGGCAGGCTGTTAAAATGGATCGGTAAAAGATGGACGGGATAAGGTGACGTTTGGTCGGAGGGGAATGCTTGAAGCTTCTATGCACGTTTGAGCGACCGACCATGGAGGGAGGAGACGGGCTGTAGCGTGGGGCGATGGTTGGCTTCTCATGTTTTCGGCAAGGCAAGGTTCAAGGTTTCGGGCTATAGGCGTTGGGTGTGCTACGGCGCTGCGCGAGCTAGCTACAGGAATTAGCGAATGCACATATATATATATATATATATATATATTACTTTTTCTTAAAGTAGGAGGAAGTTGTATTTTTGGCCATGAAAGTGACGAGCAGAGACGCGCATCTAAAGCCAAGAAGAAGAAGGGTTTGTGGAAGCAAGAAAGGAAGTCTAAACGTGGATGAACAAGTTCTGTGATACAACATAACTTTTATATTTGTAAACTATTATATTTGCTATCAATTTTTTGAAGTAAAGAGAATGGTGACCTGGAGAGAGAATGGAGCAGACGACGAAGCAAAATGTAAATGTGGCTTTTTACTGAAGAATACAAAGAAGCTTCAGGATATGCTTACCTTTCTCGTTAGTTTAGTATGAAGAACGGAAAAAAAAAATATTGAAGATGGACCGAAAGGAAACAACACATATAAATTGAAATGTAGAATAGTAAAGGTCAAAATTTGAATTCAGATAAACAATAAAAGCAAGTGACTGATTGGTTTATACGGTGGATAATAGAAGGCCATAAGGAAACCCAAAAGCTCATATACGGAATCGATACGGCAAATCACGCCGATTTCGCTATGCCGAACGCCGAAATGCACAAATGAATATACTGTGGAGATTCACACGACGAGACAGATAGAATGGTACATGGATATGAGCGGTATGATCATCCTATCGAAGGTTGATATTCTCTGCCAAACTGCTGCTAATTCGCAAAAAAATAAGACAAATAGGGCTATGGAAAACCTAATTTTGCGAAATAAAATATGATGTCTCACTCAAAAAATGATTTATATTTTTATTCTATAAAAATATTCGGATTTCGAAACCAATTTATTTTCATCAATTTAACTGATTTTAAATTCAAAATTACATAACAGAACTAACTTTCATATTTTTCAACGAAACTTTGATACTTGATACGTTTAAATAGACGCATAACAAATATCGAATTTTCATTATTAAATTTGATTGTTTTATTTTCATCAAAAATTTAGTTAATTACATTATAAAAACAGTTAAAATTACCGGGTCGTTACAATTTTATAAATATTAATTATCTACAGAGGTTATAAATTAATTAAATATTGTGAAGTTTTTGGAATATTCATCATCATAGTTGTGCGACTCAAAGGCCTAAATTAGTCGGTGGTTAATATTAAAAATTCGAATATTAACATTAGCACGTCACCTAAGCTAGTGGCGTGACATTTTGGCCTAATTTATTACTTACACATATTTTTGGTGAAATCCTGTTTTAATGTTATATGCGGTACCCTACAACAGTCGATTATTTACACTAACTCTCTTTGTCAGAACTATGACGCTTTAGGACATAGAATTTGGTTTTGGACAAAATTCCAACATCATCCACATCTAGCTTAATTAGTCAAACAATATAGTTCTTTGTTCAATAATAACAATTATTATGAACCGTACTATTATGGTCAGAGACTTTGGTTTTGAGTTGTGAAACACCCCCACATCCTTAGTATACCCAAAAAGGGCACATTAAAAGATGTGGTGGGTTGTAGCTATAGATAAAACATAAAAGAGACTAAGATTCACAAGACAAATAAATAAAACAGCGAAACTAGTAACTATTTAAATTTAAAAACTTCAAAAGTAAGTCATAACCAAAATATGTCTCAAAATACCAAATACATATGTCTCACGAAAATACCATCTCAATCATAATATCAAAGTACATAAATAAAACCATCCCCCTCAAGAGTACCAGTACATCAAGTCCAAATGAAATAAAAACTAAAAGAGAGAAGAATACATGAAGAAAAACTCTACAGCTGAATCTTCAAGAAAATCCAAAATCTACTGTCCCTGCCTCAGGTGGCCTATGGAGGGGAAAGAGAAAAAATGGAGGAGTGGATCGGACTAAAAGCCTGGTGAGTGGAAGTAATTACTAGTATTTTTAAGCAAGATAAAGACAAGAGACTTAGCAACAGTTCTAGTATAAAAGGAAATAAAAGAAAAGAAAAAATAGAAATAAAATACTATTTAACCGTTCGCTTTTGTTATTTTGATTTTTTTCACTTGTCTTAGATTGCTACTTTGATTAGGCAGAAATCCTAATCCTACTATAATTAGGCTAAAGTCATAATTCTACCCTTTAATCGGCCTTCTATCTCTGTTGTGCCACTGTGAGCTAGTCCATCATGTAGGTCGTACAGCAAAACGACACATGTTTAGCGCTTTGGAACTCAATAGCCAATTGTATCACTTCACCGAGGCCGCATGCTCAGCCACCGTCGGCTCGCACTATCTATTGCTCCACCTTTTGACCTCTTATTTACCATTACTTTAGCATAAGCATGTCCCAACCTCACCTAATCTATTGTGAGACCATCAGTTCCTGACTGAAAAGGAAATGCTACCGGAAATGGGTCCTAACAAACAAAATCTAGCTGCACCCCTTTCCCAAATCCCCTGATTTGAGCTTCTATCTATTGACTACTTACTTACCATTACTTCAGCATAACCATGTCCCAGCCTCACCTAACCTATTGTGAGACCATCAGTTCCTGACTGATAAGGAATTGCTGCCGGTACAGGTCCTACTTCTATCTTTGCTTATTAACTTAATGTAAATTTTAAAATAAGCCTCTTATATTATTTCTACTCTGTTTTCTTATTAACTTAATCTAAGTCTTAAAATAAGCCTCTGCTGTTATCACAACTATATTTCCATATTAACTTAGTGTAAGGCTTTAAAATAAGCTTTTTCTATTAATTCTGCCTATTTTCTTGTTATCTTAACTCTAAGTCTTAAAATAAACCTTTTCTGTTCTTTCTATTTAATTATAACCTATGTTATAATTCCTCTTTTATCTTGTCTTTTTATTTATGACTACTAGTTTTAAACTTGCTTGCAAATGTCAAATTTGCCTATTTCAGTCTATGTTCATTTTATTACCGTTCTTCTTATTTACATCAAAATTTCTGTAAATATAGTGTTCTATATTTCAGTCCATATTAGCGAATTATCCTCTTTTTATTATTTTATTAGCGTGAAAAAGAACAAATAAAAAACTAATATTTAGGCTGAATTTTTGCGTAAAACAGATGTAAATAAAATACAAATAACTATAAATAAGTGTAAACAAATGAATAAAATAGCTGAATAAAATAGACTGAAAAGAACTTTAAAAATTAACTCTAAACAACTTATATAAAAATGTCACAAAATTGCAGAAAAACAACAACTATTGATATCCCTATTATTTTAAATTTCTTAAAAATCTAAAATAATTACTTAAATACTCATCTGTGTTCCTTAAAATAACATTTGGAATCCTCTTGATTTTGAAAGCAAATGACAACTCTATATTGTATTACATCACTTCTATTATGTTATTAAATATGTGGCGTGGCCATTACTTGATGTTTAAATTTTTGTTTGGATGGTGCGTTAAGTATGCTTGAAATATGTTTGAAATTGTTTAAAGCGAGAATAGTCGTTATAAATACACTTCGATATCCTTTAACTTTAAATTATGTAAATGGAAGTTTCATGAACTAAGCTTGGGATGATCTTATTTGGTTCTGTTTTACACATATTTTTTTTTATTGGGTAGTAAAAAATGGTTTGGAAAGTAACAGAAACTGTGAACCAAAGTTGTGAAATCGAAGCACAAATGTGGTTATATATACACTTTTTTTATACAGCCTTTTTTGTAATTTTATAAATAATTGGAAAGATTTTCTTAGGGGATTCTTTCCATAGTTTTTAGCACCCTAAGGATAGTACTTACCATAAAAATTTCAAGCCTTTAATCTTTTTCTAAAGTGGTTTAAACTAGTTACAAAGATCGTGCTTTTCAATGTTGTTTCTAACAAATACTTTTAACAACATTTACAAATGTTGTAGTAAGTTGCTAATGGTTTTACGTGCTTAAAAATGATATTTTAATTTGCTTATTTTCTCTAATATTTTAGGGATGTTTTGTTACCTATTTAGTTGTTTTGAAGTTTAAATATATTTTTAGTAATTATATATGCATTTTCAATGTAATGAGGTTTTATAATATAAAACATGTTTTTTATCAAATTATAAATTAATTATTTTCAAGTAATATTTTACATAGATATTTGAAACCTATTTAAAAATATGTTTAAAGTATTTATTTATGTATAAGTTTTGAAAAAGTAATTTGACTAGGCATAACACTAAAAAGTTAGACTTCTCTATTTGTGAGAGTTAAGATTGATGTCGGGTTGGGATACGAGCAATAGAGCTCTAATCTACCAGCTTCCCTATTGATCGAGGAATAGTTAATTTGGGATTGTTGGAAATGCATTTATCATGTAGTTTGTTACTTATTTATGAAAGTCATAAATACTATACTTAACACTAAAAGCCAACGAGGTAGATTTATATGTTTGTGAAATTCAAGAATGAAGTGTCTATGCAAGGCTTTGATACACAACTGGTGCTCTAACCTATCTAGCTTCACTCTTGGATGAAGAATAGTTAAGTTGGAATGTTGAAAATGAATTAAGTATATGAATCGTAATTTCTATAAGCGATCGTTTTTAGCTATATAATCGCTTGGTCAACTATTGAACTTAACCAAATATTATCTTAGATCTTTAAAAGATGTTTTTAAAGATAACATAATTATGAAATGGTTTAGGATTTTTGTGAAAATGTGTTAATAATATTCATCTTTAACCCTTTTTCATTTACTTAAGAATGTGGATAGATCTTTAAAAGAATGTTGTAAAGATAATCATAAATGAAATAGTTTTAGGTTTGTAGTGACAATGCATAAGTAACATTAGCCTTAAATCTTTTTGAATGAATTTTTGAAATTACTTATATTTTGAAGGAAATTATAAGCAAAGAATCTTTTTGGAAAAATAGAAAAAAGAAAAGTTTTAAAGTAAAGAAATATAGCTAAATGATTTATAAGTATACTTATACCATTTGAAATAAGTATATGAATACCTTTTGAAGTATAAAAAAAGGAAAAATGAATAGTAGAAATTTATAAACAATGTTCTAATCGACTAAAGATGCTTCACTAATAGAAGAGGTATTAATGGATAAAACTATTAATTAAATAAAAAGGGTATTAGAATTCGCTTATGTGACTTAATCTTGCTTTGTATGGCTTGATCATGTTTTGCATGTTTACTTGTTTATGGAAAATATTTAGTCTATACTTAACACTAAAAGCCGATGAAGTAAGCTTGTCTATCTGTGGGAGTTAAGGTTGATGTTCGAGTAGGGATATAAGTAACAGACTCTAACCTACCGGCTTCATTCTAGACTTAGGGATGGTGTGAGATGAAAATATTGAAAACTTGATAAGTATACGAGACTTGGTTTCCATATGCGATCGCTTCATTATTGTCAAATATGACCAAATTCATCGATTTAGTCTTAAAGAGAGCGGGTTTGGTAAGTGCTTTACTTATTGAAACTACTTCAAGAATGAGATAAGTGTTCTGTCACTTAGAAGTGGATCTGATCGAGATGCAAGAATCTGTGTGTGACTTCGAGATCATTTTGAGATGTGGGGATTCAACTGGGAAATCGTGCTCTGTTCAAGTGATGAAGAATCGTAAGATAGATATAGAACATAACCTCAGCGCCGAAAATGGATAAAGATAGAGTAAAACGCAAAATCTGGGATTTTGCGGTCTCGCAATAAGTTATTATCGACTCCATTTCTAGAGTATACTTATCGATGTCATGCACATGAGTTGATGATATTTGGTCCCACTTGGTCCATGTTTATGTTCAAGCATGGGCATTTGTGTTTACCTTATGGTATATTTTATCGACTGATATCGGGGCTTGGAAAGTCTTTTTTAATCCTTGTGCATTGTAACGACCCACTATTTTGGACCATTCAAATCGACAATAAAACCACACATGTCGGACTTGAATAATTCAAAACAGTAGATTGTAATATAAATTGGAGCAAATAAAACCAATCAAAGAATCACAGACACAGAAATATCAAAATAACTCGCAGCGGAAATATAAATAACCATAGTAGTTCATGAAGATACTACAAACATAGTCACAAAACAAGTACAGAATCCAGAGTCTGAAAGTAAATACAATAAAAATTCCAATACATAAATGTCCACTAATACAAAAGCTGAATAGAAATACTGAATAGAAATAGATGACAACTAGATAGATAATCTCCAGCAAATCCTCTAGCTCCATAAGGTGAAATCCAAAGCTGATACTCAGGCTGACCCGAGTGTAAAGTCAAAAACACAAAACACTCGAGTCAGGACATACATACTTATACAATGTAAACCAACTCAAGTGGACTGCAATAGAAATATACAGGTAACTTGAAGGATGCTTGGGACCGCCTATCCTTTAAGGATCCGTTAAACTATCTACTATGTAGTAACATACGCTATTATAATAATGTCTAAAGTGAAGTATAATATATTTTAAAAATAGCGTTAAGGCTTTACATTTTCCATCTTAACACATTTTTTATATTCCCATAGTCTATGCAGTATCATAATCTCCCGTGTACTAGGCGTCGTCAAAGGGCACTCCATATGTATGGTATAAAACAAAATTGTATAAGGCAGCTAGGGTATGTGATACGGCACAACTAGGCAATGCCAAGGTAGATATACCAATTGCACTTTCAGACCGGTGGTAATGCATAGCCGCAGCTACCGCCCACCTCGGGCCACACTCCCAAAATCAAAGGTGCACAGCAATCAATCACAAAGTAATAGAATGGCATAGAAAGAAGTGTGTCCGAAAAGTGGAGCTACCTCATAAGCCCATCGATTGCTCCTGTTTTAGCCACCTTATGCCAACTCATAGGAGTTGGATCCACGTATATACCTTAATAGAACGTCTCAACCATCCTACTTCATTCTGGAATCTCTACCGCGTACACGGTTGTTAAAGTAGTTTTCGGAGTTGGCAGAGAGTATGGCAGCTTCCGTTCCCGGTCTCTTTAACAACCAAATGTTATTATAACCCATGGTTCTTTATTTCAAATGGTTTACGTTTCAAAACAAATATTTCCATTCAAAAACCATTTAAACAAAATTTTACCATTCTTCCAAAATAATATCCATTTCAAAATGGTAATATTTCCAAATCCATATATATAGTTATAGCACTTAAAAATGTAATAATTTAGAAACCATAACACTTTTAAAGCCATACACTTATTATAGCACTTTAAAAATGAAATAGGTTAGAAACTATAACACTTTGAAAACGTTATTCCTATATAATAGCAATTTGGAAAACATTACAATTTAGAAATAGCAACATTTTCAGTACATAACCTAAAGTAACATAGCATTTTGGAAATGCTACCAATTCTACTATAACCTTTTTAAACATCATACCTTCAATTTAAATCATAGTTATTTATTATACAAAACATATCCATTTTATAAAATAAATTCTATCACTATTACTAGGTTAGATTAAACTCCATATTAAATAAAATTTAATTATTGAGTTATTTATTATAGATAAAATCTTTAAATTAGTTTTACACCAATTATTAACTTATAAATTTTCAATAGAAAACCAATATATCATTATATTAAAAACCATTTAATCAATTTTTAAGTTAAATTTCATATATTAAAGATTCAAAATACTTAATAAATTTTAGAAAACTACTTAAAATTAACTATGGGACTATATAATATTTTCTAACCTAGGTCAAGTGATATGGATATATATCATTTCAATCTGTAATTTATGAAATTCCAGGTTCTATCATCTCAAACCCGCAATACCAAGTCAAATAAAATAAAAACCGCGTGAGCCTATCATTTTAGCTCACAATGATTTTCCCTATTCTAAAGTCCGTTCGGGTAGGTATCATTTCAACCCATGATGATTCTTTACTAACAGGTAACTTGCAGTGTGAGAAGCAGAAAATAAACTAAACAGTATAACATGGCATACCATATCAGAAGATGTAACGGGTATATAATCAGGTTATAACAACATGAAATATCATATCATAGGCATGTAGGAATTAATATCAACATAGCATATCATCTACTACAATTCACATGTCATTGTTTCACAATTATATAAGTACGAATGTCGAGAGTGATAACTCACCTTCTAAATCTAGAGATGACAATACGAGACACACAACCAAACTCTGAAAAGCACTATAAAGAACGAACTAGATTCGAATAGATGGAGAGCCAATATCCAAGTCTTGTAAATAATTGAAAGACAATATAAGTATACATTATACAAAAGAATATGAATCAAAAAAATGCACAATATGAATCAAAATGAAGTAAAATTGGCTCAACAAAGGCATGTGGGCTCGGCCACTTTGCATATAGGCTAGCCATCATCAAAACATGTCTCCTCCATGATGTTTTTGAAGCAAGCATGCTCGGCCAAGGTCACGAATATACACGGCTATGGGTAGATGAAGGAGTGGCAAAGCAAAAGGCACTAGGAAATCCAAGAGGCAAGGCAAACATGAAGGGTCATAGTCACAATGGTTCGGCCTTATGGCTAGCATGGCTCAGCATGGCTTCATGGTGATGCTTTGGGCTTGGATCAAGTCAAGGCACCTAAAGTGGCATGACCGTGGTGTGTTCACGGCAAGGCAAGTCAAGGTGGTGGAAGAATAAGTGGTGGCCGAGGCAAGCAAAGAGGAAGGGGATGAATATAGTGCTCGGCTAGGGTTTGCAAGGCAATTCGATGATGGGTTTTGGATCTATGGTCACAACAAGGGTGGTGGAGATGAGATGGTGGTGGAGATGTTGGTGGTGAGATGGTCGACAAGAGGAGAGCATGGTGGTGGCCGAGCATGTAAAGGAGAAACAAACCAAAAGAAAAGAGAAAAAGAAAAGAGAAAGAGGAAGACATGAGAAAAACTTACTGTAAATATTTTGCTCAAGAAATGAAATGAGAAAGAGAGATGAGATGAGAAGTTTGTACGGCTAGGGAAAAGTTTTGAATGGCTAGTGCAAAGGAAAGGCCTCACTTCACATTAAAGAAAAAGAAACTTATGTCTCTTGAATTTCCCAAGCCCATTAGCCAAGCCCAAATCGAAACAAGTCCAAAAATCCACATAAAAGATCAAAGCCCAAACAAAAATTGAAAATTGAAAATATAGAATAGAAAATAAACAATAAAGTACCGAAAATAATCGCATGTAAAATGCTGAAATTTTTCAGATTTAAAAAGTATGAAACAGAATTTGACAAAACGAAAAGCAGAATGAATATTAGAATCAAATTCAACTTCAAAGAAAAAGATTGGAAATTTAAAATTCATATTTAAAAATTTTCAACTGAAAGTCAAAGTTTGACCATAGTTGATCAAAATATAAAATTTTCAGAAAATCATTAATTTATTAAATTTGGAAAAATAATTATAAACAAAATCCAAAAATACACTGGAAAATTCCAAAATTTCAATTTTTAAATTATTTAAAAATCATGTTTCAATTAAAATTCGAATTAAAAATATTTACAAATATGATGGGTTGTTACATTCTCCCCCACTCAAAACTTTTCGTCCTCGAAAAGGAAAGAGACACGAATACAAGGAAAGATAGGATAGAAAAGAAATAGTACCTAAAACAAACAATTCCCGATTCGAAGCGCGCATGCTCTCCTCCGTCTCTCGGATACAATCTCGATCTTCAGTACTCCACTGCCCTTTGACCAGGTTGACAGATTTCCTTCTCAACTACTTTGTACCTCTATCGATAATACGAAGTGGCTTCCTCTCGATAGTAAGGTTAGGATCAATATCCAAACTCTCGAGAACAGAAGGCTAGACAATCAAAGATGGATCATGCAGATACCGACGAAGATGCGAAACATGGAATACATTATGCACTCCAGAAAACTTCTCAGGCAAATCAAGACGATAAGCTAAAGAACCAATCCTCTCTAAGATGCAGAAAGGACCAATGAACCTAGGAGTAAGCTTCCCTCATCTACCCCTTTATCCCAAATTATTATTAAATTTATTCCACTTAATATATCTTATCACATATATTAAGTATATTTACTCTTATCATAACTACTCAAGTTTATTTATAAATTCCTTTAACACTATTTTATATTGTATATTATCCAATTTCATGCCTAACTTCTGAATAATTAGGTAAGTTATATTGGAATGCAATTTAGTATTATATAAATAAGATTTTCCAATTCAATTATTTCAAGTTCAATTATTTATCCGAAATTTTTGACTTTATTTTTAAATTGAAATCATCCTTGAATCATAAATTTCAGATATTAAATTTCTGGTTTATCTCAAACGATTAAGAGATAATTATATATACATTATATATATCAAATCAAATCAAATCTAAAATCATATACTTATATATATAAATCAAGCCATACTTAAGAATTTTAAATCAATTTTTTTTTCCAAACAAAAGTGTAGCAAAGCTATGAATTGGTCTCTCCTCTTCAAAACTCGAAAATGAATGTCGATGATGCGGCCGCCATTACCGAAATTATTTTCCAGCGACATAAGAAAAGAGCATAGATTTAAACATTTTAAAATTTATATTCAAAAATTCCTTTAAATATTATACATTTTAAAACGTTAAAACCCAAGTTTGAAATCACCGGAATTAAATTCTCAAATCCATAATTTAAATTCATTTAAATTCCAAATCAGTTTATAAACCATGCTTCATAATTTTATTTATTTATATCTTGTGTCAATAGTCATTGGTTTTCAAAACAATAAATGAAATCAAATATTATCATTTCAATAACCCATTTAGTTAACTAATAAATTTCAACTCAATTCAGTTCTCAATAAACCATTTCAATTTATATTGATTTCAAATACAGATTTAAACCTCAGATAAACCCGTTCAATTTCCATATGTTTCAATGTTTTAAATATTCCATAATTTCAAAGCTATATTTTTGATAATTCCATATATATATATACATATCAAATTCAATTTACTATTATTTAGTTTTTAAATATTTACTTAATAAATCCAATATCATTTAAATAAAACTTTTAAACTTCAAATAAATGAATATTCCTTCAATTTATTTAAACTTATATATTCATTTAAAACACTTTAAACCAAATTATATCCTTTAAAATTTCAAATTTAATAAATTTCAAATTTAATAAATTTCAGATCAAACCTATTGACATCCTATCAAAATAAATTTCCAACAGATAATATAAATCTATAAAAGCATTATACGTATAAATCATATAAAAAATTTCATTTACCACATTTGAAAACAAAATTGTGTCAGTTTGTTCTGTTCAAATGTTTTGGAAATTCTATCGATATCGATGACCAGATGAATTGATCAAAATCCCAAATCAATATCAACAACCCAAACAACAAACATATAAAACATTCAGTATTAATACAAATATACTCCCTCTCTTGATGATTCTATTCAAAATAAAGATAGAGATTTAAATTTGGGAGATTTTAATTAAAAGAATTCAAAGATAAAATGTGATAAATAAAGGATTAAGATAAGGTTAAATAGAAGATTGAAATTACACCTGATAACTATTGTTATAGGTGAATTCAACGAGATAGAGATGATCTTCCGAAGATCCTCCAAAATCAATGACACAGGCTTGAAGAAGATCCTCTAGTATCTGATTCGTCCTTCCCGTTTGACCGTCGGTCTAAGGATGGTAAGCAGTGCTCAGATTCAGATGAGTACCCAAAAATAGGATCTCTATCACAAACAATACTGACAGGAACACTATAAAGATGAACAATCTCACTCATATAGATCTCAGCCAAAGAAGAAGCAGAACGGGTAGAATTAACCGGAATGAAATGAGCTGACTTGGTCAATCTATCCACAAAGAGAAAAGAGAAGAAAGACATACATTGATCGCAGCAATCTTGACTAGATCAACAGAAACTCCACTATTAGAAACAATATGCCCGAGAAATCGGACTTCATCCTTCTAGAAATGGCATTTCGAGAATTTAGCCTTTAATTGATGATCTCTAAGAGTCTCTAGAACAAATTTCAAATGCGACTCATGCTCATCTCTTGACTTGGAGAAGACAAGGATATCATCAACAAAGACTAGAACAAACTTTTTAAGCACATCACGAAAAACACAATTCATCAAATCAACAAAGGAAGCTGGGGCATTAGTCAAACCAAAAGGCATAACTAACCATTCATAGAAACCATTCTCAGTACGGAAAGCAGTCTTGGGAATAATTTCCTTAGCAACTCTGCGCTAGTGAAAACCTATAGCAAGACCAAGCTGAGAGAAAATAGTAGCTCCATGGGGCTGATCGAACATATCATTGATTCGAGGCATAGGATATCAGTTTCTCATAATGAGCTTGTTCAGCTCCCTATAATCAACACACATCCTCAAAGAACCATCGGACTTAGTGATGAAAACCACCGCTGCTCCCCATTTGGAATGGCTAGGTCTGATCAGACTCTTGGAGAACAAGTCCGCAATTTGCTTCCTCAACTCAACCTTCTCATGGGGTGCCATTCTTCTACGAGGAAGAACTAAAGGTCGAGTTCCAGGAATAAGATCAATACGGAAATCAATTTCTCGCTTAGGAGGTAAAGAAGTGAATTCACTAAATACATCAGGATATAGTTTGACCACAGGGGTCGAATGAATATCACCAGGAGAGGAATCAAGAGAATAAATAAAGCTGCCAGCAAAATCCTGGGGCAAACGGCACAAAATCACCAAAATTTTACCAAAACCATCAACAAGAGAAACAGTCTGGGTTTTACAAGAGATAACGGCTTCATGCCTCTTCAGCCAATCACCTCCAAGCAACATAGCAAAAGCATCGAAACCCAAAACATAGAAATCACCACTGAAACAGTGATCAAAATAGAGGAGTTTCACTTGGTTACAATTCCTTCTAAGGTTCGCAGGACCGTCTATAGGATTTTTTAACACTTAAAGGTTCAGGAGAAAACTCGGGAGAAAGGAGATGCTCAAACTTATCAAAAATATCCATAGAAATAGAACTATGGGAAGCTCCGGTATCAAATAAAACACGAACAAGAAAATAGAACAAAGAAAAAGGTGCTATGAAGAGTAACTTGGGTAATACTAAGAGCAGAAGCAGAGGTAACAGCAAAATACCAGAGAGCTTGCCCATCTGCTAAGTAGTACAATGGTAATTAAGAAACAAAAGACAAGATTCAACCAGAATGGAAATCCTACTCAAGGAATTTAATTAACAAGGTGGATAAGGAAAGGAATGAAATTGAGAAAAATTTGGTTTCAAAACAAGAAAAGTTTATATCAAAATGGTCTTCGAAAATCCTTTGAAAAGCCTTTGAAAATCATTTTATACTTGAAAATACATTCTCTCACAAAGAAATGATTCTAAGATTGACTTCACTCATTTGAGGGTATTTCTAACCTATCTTTAATAAATTTTTGCTCCGCGGGCAATGGTTTGCCTAAAACCAAAGCTCTGATACCAAATGTAATAACCCACTATTTTGGACCATTCAAATCGACAATAAAACCATACATGTTGGACTTGAATAATTCAAAACAGTAGATTGTAATATAAATTGAAGCAAATAAAACCAATCACAGAATCACAGACACGGAAATATCAAAATAACTCACGCGGAAATATAAATAACCATAGTAGTTCATGAAGCTACTACAAATACAGTCACAAAACAAGTACAAAATCCAGAGTCTGAAAGTAAATACAATAGAAATTCCAACACATAAATGTCCACTAATACAAAAGATGAATAGAAATACTGAATAGAAATAAATGACAACTAGATAGATAATCTCCAGCAAATCCTCTAGTTCAATAAGGTGAAATCCAAAGCCGATAATCAGGCTGACCCAAGCGTAAAGCCAAAAACACAAAGCACTTGAGTCCGGACATACATACTTATACAATGTAAACCAACTCAAGTGGACTGCAATAGAAATGCACAAGTACTTAAAGGATACTTGGGACCACCTATCCTTTAAGGATCCTTTAAACTATCTACTATGTAGTAATATACGCTATTATAATAATGTCTAAAGTAAAATATATTTAAAAATAGCACTAAGGCTTTACATTTTCCAACTTAATACATTTTATATATCCCCACAGTCTATACAGCACCGTGATCTCCCCCGTACTGGGTGTCGTCAGAGGGCACTCCATAGGTATCGTACAAAACAAAATCATATAAGGCACGCTAGGGTAGGTGACATGGCACAGTTAGGCAATGCCAGGGTAGATATACTAATTGCACTTTCGGACCAGTGGTAATGCATAGCCGCAGCTACCGCCCACCTTGAGCCACACTCCCAAAATAAAAGGTGCACACCAATCAATCACAAAGTAATAGAATGGCATACGAAGAAATAAGTCCGATAAGAGGAGCTACCTCATTAACCCGCCGATTGCTCCTGTTTTAGCCACCTTAATGCAACTCACGGGAGTCGGGTCCACGTATATACCTTAATAGAACATCGCCATCATCCTACTTCATTCTGGATTCTCCACCGCATACAAGGTTGTTAAAGTGGTTTTCGGGGTTGGCAGAGAGTATGACAACTTCCGATCGCGGTCTCTTTAACAACCAAACGTTATTATAACTTATGGTTCTTTATTTCAAATGGTTTACATTTCAAAACAAATATTTCCATTTCGAAAACCATTTAAACAAAATGCTATTACTCTTTCAAAATAATATCCATTTCAAAATGGTAATATTTCCAAATCCATAATATATAGTTATAGCACTAAAAAATGTAATAATTTAGAAACCATAAAACTTTCAAAGCCATACACTTATTATAGCACTTTAAAAATGTAGTAAGTTAGAAACTATAACACTTTGAAAATGTTATTCCTATATAATAGTAATTTGGAAAACATTACAATATAGGAATAGCAGCATTTTCAATACATAACCTAAAGTAACATAGCATTTTGGAAATGCCACCAATTCTACTATAACCTTTTTAAACATCATATCTTCAATTTAAATCATAGTTATTTATTACGCAAAACATATCCATTTTATATAATAAATTTTATCACTATTACTAGGTTAGATTTCAACTCCATATTAAGTCAAATTTAATTATTAAGTTATTCATTATAGATAAAATCTCGAAATTAGTTTTAAACCAATTATTAACTTATAAAATTTTAATTTAACAGAAAACGAATATATCATTATATTAAAAACCATTAACAAATTTTTAAGTTAAATTTCGTATATTTAAAGATTCAAAATACTTAATAAATTTTAGAAAACTATTAAAAATTAACCATGGGTTTGTATAATATTTTCTAACCTAGGTCAAGTGATATGGATATGTATCATTTCAATCCCCAATTTATAAAATTCCGAGTTCTATCGTTTCAAACCCACAATCCCAAGTCAAACAAAATAAAAACCGCTTGAGCCTATCATTTCAGCTCATAATGGTTTTTCCTATTTTAAAGTCCATTGGGGTATGTATCATTTCAACCCATAACGATTCTATATTAACAGGGAACTTGCAGTGCGAGAAGCAGAAAATAAACTAAACAGTATAGCATGGCATACCATGTAGCAAATATATAATCAGGTAATAACATCATGAAATATCATATCACATGCATGTATGAATTAATATCAACATAGCATATCATCTGCTACAACTCACATGTCATTGTTTCACAATTATATAAGTACGAATGTCGAGAGTGATAACTCACCTTCTAAAGCTAGAGATGACAATATGAGACATACAACCAAACTCCGAAAAGCACGACAAAGCACGAACTAGATTTGAGTAGATGGAGAGCTAAGATCCAAGTCTTGTAAACAATTGAAATACAACATATATAAGTATACATTATACAAAAGAATATGAATCAATAAAATGCTCAATACAAATCAAAATGAAGTAAAATTGGCTCAACCAAGGCATGTGGGCTTGGCTCGGCCACTTTGCATCTAGGCTAGCCATCATCAAAACATGGCTCGACCATGATGTTTTTGAAGCAAGTATGCTCGTCCAAGGCCACCAATATACAAGGCTATGGGTAGATGAAGGGGTGGAAAAGCAAAAAGCACTAGGAAATCCAAGAGGCAAGGCAAACATGAAGGGTTATGGTCACAATGGTTCGGCCTTATGGCTAGCATGGATCGGCCTGGGTTCATGGTAATGCTTTGGGCTTGGATCAGGTCAAGGCACCTAAAGTGGCACGGCTATGGTGTGTTTACAGCAAGTCAAGCTAAGGTGGTGGAGGAATAAGTGGTGGCTGAGGCAAGCAAAAAGGAAGGGGATGAATATAGTTCTCGGCTAGGGTTTGCAAGGCAATTGGATGATGGGTTTTGGATCTATGGTCACGGCAACGGAGGTGGAGATGAGATGGTGATGGTTGTATGGTGGTAAGATGGTCGACAAGAGGAGAGCGTGGTGGTCGTCTAGCATGTAAAGGAGAAACAAACCAAAAGAAAAGCGAAAAAGAAAAGTGAAAGAGGAAGACATGAGAAAACTTACTGTAAATATTTTTTTCAGGAAATGAAATGAGAAAGAGAGATGAGATGTTTTGTACGGCTAGGCAAAAGTTTTGAATGGCTAGGGCAAAGGAAAGACCTCACTTCACATTAAAGAAAAAGAAACTTATGTCTCTTGAATTTCCTAAGCCCATTAGCCAAGCCTAAATCGAAACAAGTCCAAAAATCCAAATAAAAATCAAATAAAAGATCAGAGCCAAAACAAAAATAGAAATATAGAATATAAAAATAAACAATAAAATACTGAAAATAATTGCGTGTAAAACGCTGAAAGTTATCAGATTTATAAAGTATGAAACAGAATTTGACGAAACGAAAAGCAGAACGAATATTAGAATCGAATTTAACTTCAAAGAAAAAGATTGGAAATTTAAAATTCAAATTTAAATTTTTCAACTGAAAGTCAAAGTTTGACCATAGTTGACCAAAATATAAAATTTTCAGAAAATCATTAATTTATTAAATTTGGAAAAATAATTATAGACAAAATCCAAAAATACACTAGAAAATTCCAAATTTTCAATTTTTAAATGATTTAAAAATCGAGGTTCAATTAAAATTCGAATTAAAAATATTTACAAAAATTATGGGTTGTTACATGCATGGAGATTAGATTTTGGCTTGACTGATGGGATCTCCATGGAAAATCCATTATGCGAACGTTCCTTATTGGTTTTGATTATACCCTTTAATATGTTGTTGAATGTAATAAATATAACTATTTTGGCTATGTTATACATTTATATTCTACACCCTAAACGTTGTCTATTATATCACCTTATATACTTATTAGATAGTGGTTCTTTTGAGGGGATAACCGTTATGGCATTCCATGTGGTCTCAAAAGTATTATTATATGTTGATCACATATTCCATCAGTTTCTCTTACGACACTTATGTCTGACATGTGGCTTTTTTTTCCCTAAATTCCTCGTGTAATCTTTCGAGTAGTCTAACAAGGAAGGCTTTCGCTAATGGCCATTGGACCTCGAGGAGACGAGTTAGGTGTTTCACATACCATAGTATTCTTATTTTTGCTATATTACTAAATTGTGCATATCAACATTGTGAGGACAAGCAGTTATAACTGTCCAGGCTAATTATAGTACTTTGGTTTTGTAACTACTAAACTTCTATATCAATATAACCCTTTATACTGTTCTTTTGATTTTATATATTACCATTCCGCTAATGAGATTTTGATGTTGTGTTCTCTCATTCTAGTTATATTTCATTTTCTTTTTCTTTTTACCATAACAATTCGTCTTTCCAACAATCGTGTAACGACTCGGATTTTCCAACATTTAATTTTTAATATTTAAATGGTTTTAAATATTGGATTTGCAATATAAATTGATTTTAAACATGGAATTATTGCTGAATTCGTGTAATAGAGTTTATTTCGAATATAGCAATCATTGTAATAGGGGAATAGTGCAAATAATTGAAAGTTGAAGTGAATATGAATCGAAACTATTTCTAATGTGAATGTAAATTATATTTATATTAGAATTGAGTTAGTAAATTTTAAAAACTAAAATTTCACGTAATTTCACCGATTTTGGAAATCATCGAGTTAATGGATGCACAAAAATAGCGATCCGGGGCATAATCTATGAATTCGATGTAACCAGTTCCATTGGATCCGTAATAGTGTACTATTATTAGGTTTAAAATTTCATAGCGATCGGATGCACCGTTGGATTGTACGGGATAGAAACGAGTTGACAATAATATTGGAAAATTAGTATTATAATTGGTTTCAAAAAGCTATTTTTGCATACGATCGAGTTAGGCCTTGAACTTGCTCCATTGCATTCGGGATAGGGGTATAACCGTAGAAATGCCAGGCGGCATGCCTCCATAGGAGTTTAAAATTTCTCAGTATGTAATTCGAGATATTTTGGAAAAAAATAAAAACAAAATAAAAGTAAAATCAAATCAAACCCTCGACCCACCCTAACTCTGATAGCCGACCTAGTATGTACCGCCTTACAAGTACATATATTTGCCCCTATTTCTTTTAAGAATCTCATAATTCCTTTCTTCTTCTTCTTCGAATTTCACGGCTCGAAGTATAAAAAGGGAATTCATGTGATAAAATCACGATGGTAGGAGCGCAAGGAGGTTAGGCAGCCGGCAAGTAGGCGGAGTTGGAAGGGGCGATCAATCGATGGCATCCAGATTTGGAGGGGGTTTGACGATCACTATGGGCATGTGCGCGTATGGGCCAACACAGGTTGGTGCGGCTGAGGAGGGGTCAGAGCTCGCCATTGCCGGTGTGGTTCCTCATGGAAGCACAATGATTACAAATGAGCACGATAATAAAAAAAGGAAAATGGTCACATGCGTTCCATCCTATAGCTGTTGCATATAGGAAGAAAGGGGAAGATGGATTAGAAATTAAACTTAATTTAATTTTTTAATTAATTTTATTGATATTGAATGTTTATAAATACATAACTTTGCCATACGAGGACCGTTTCGAACGAAACAAATTACATTGGGTTCGCATCAGCGAATACTTCGACAAGCCTAAGATTGGAGTCGATTGGAACTAGTAGGAATTTGGATTAAAATTAAATGCTTTTTTAATTTTAATTCAAACGGAACGCTTAAGCGCTAATTGGAATCAAGTGAGTAAATTACACTCACTTTGGATAACTGCTTTTATTTTAAAGTGTTAAAATCATTTATTGTTTGTTTTGATGGATTGATAAATTATAATCAGTTGGTTGTTATATTATATATAGTAGTATATATATTAGTAGTTGGGTATATTCCCACCGAATAGAGCGGATGAGACACTATGCGTCCCGCATAATAGTGGATGACCCTATGTCATTGCGATATCCCGCATCGAAGTGGAATTATTAATTTATGTCATATAACATCCATGGTTGTAGGGAAACAGGTTGGATGGATCCAACTAGATTCCTCAATTATATTGATTGTTTTTCATATATAGCGATATATGATGTGATTGAATAATCTGTTATGGATTGCTATGTGATTTGATTTATTAGATGCTATAGTAGCACTGGCCATATTTTGGTATTTTAAATACCATAAAGAATATTTTTGAATTTTAAAAAGAAATTCAAAATGTGATTCGTGGAATAAAAATATTTATATTGATTTGAAATTTTCAATAAGGAATGAATGTGAATTAAATAAAAAAATATTTGATTTGGAATTCACTTAACTATTTTGGAAAGTATTTTCAAATAAATATTTTTGGAATTTATTTATACAACGAATTTGGAACAATAGATTTTAATGATATTTATAAAATTTTAAATGGAAGTTGAAATTGAGTTTCTGAATGGATTTGGAATATTATTGGTTTTATTAGAAATAAATTTCTAAATGGGTTTTAAAGTAGAAATCGGTTATAAATGGATATTGTGATATGATATGTTATTAATAAAGAAAAACCAGAATGAGTTTATGAATCCATGAATGATATTTATAAATATAGTGGAATCTTTACAAATTTATGAAATATTGAGATTTCATGGATTTTCGGAAGGAATTTGGCAATTAAATGGGATTTGAAAAGAATAGAGTTGGAAAGAGGATTTTGTAAATGAGAATATTTTATAATTAAGGAGAAAAAACTGGAAGAACTTTGTAAATTCATAACAAATGTTATAAATAAGTGAAAATGATTACCGATTGATAATTTGGAAATATAATCCACAATGTGGATTTAAAATGAAATACGAGAATCGGTATAGAAAGGAATATTTGTTTTATTTATGGAAAATGGGGAAATGGAGATGAAGTTTAAATCGTGACCTATTGTGTATGATTCAAGGATGTTTTATAAATTAGAGATGGTAATGTTGAAATTTTAAAAATAGATTTTTGGTATCGGGAAGTGAGGCTTGGCTTCTAAAAGAAATTATTTATTAAACAACATTTTTTTAAAACTATTATTAGTACTTGCAATATTTTAGAAAGGTTAACTTTTCAAATATTTAATTTTATCATTAATAAACTTGGCAAGTCGATTCATATTATTTAAAATGGATTGGAAATCATTTTCCATTTGTTTATTTGAAAAGTATTTTGATATTTTAAATAATTACGCAAAGCGTTTTGGAAAATATTTTTTATTCTTTAAAAATACTTATTAGTATTATATATATATATATGGAGTTAAAAATAAGTGATTCCAATTTATTTATAAATGCTCTCGAGATTTGTAAACTGGGTTTTTAATTAATGAATGAGATTTTATAAGAGAAAATCTTATATTGGAACTCCGGAAACTTAAGGAAAATTCCAAAATGTTTAAATACAGAAACTTTGAAAATGAATTAGAATTCATAAAAGAAGTTAGAAATGGGTGTTTGGAATTATACACAAGTATAATCGATTTCAGAATTTTTAAAGGAAATTAATTAATAAATTTTGGAAACATATAGAATCCATTATAAATGAGTTAAGGAATTTACAAATAAATTAAAAAGGATTTGAGAATTATGAAATAAATGGAATATTTCCTAAGTATTGGGAATAAAATGATTTTGGGAAAATATACTTATCAATATTTCCCAAGTATTGGACTGGAAGGGTTTTAATATTTTAACTACGAGATTATTATTATAGAAATATTTTCCAAAGTGTTGAATTATAAATGGAATTGGAAAAAAAATATTTCTAAGTGTTGATATAGGTTGAAATATCCTGTTATGGATTTAAGTATTTGAAATCATTTTCAAATATTGAAATATTGAAAGATATTTGAATATATACCTTTGTAATGATATTTTGAAATAAATGTTTTGAAGATTTCTAATATGGGCCTATTGTCTGCTTATGTATGTAATTTGATTGTTAAATAATTGATTATCAAATCTGGCCAATTTCGTTAATCTTTTAAAAAAGATCGGATTGGATTTAATTATCTGAAAACCTTTTCGAACCGATTTGTGAGTTACAAATTGCGACATCTCGAAGATAATGGAGATGGTGATCTTGAAGAAGATTCAGTTTGTTCAGACCCAAAACTACTTATATAGATGAATGCTATCATTGCATCGTTGGTTGGAAGGCAGTGTTAGCATTCCAAGAATGAATGTTATTCTTAAGGTTACACATAGCCTCAAGCCTCATCAACAAGGAATGAATAAAACAGGGAAGATGCAGCAAGGCTATATGGTCGCTCCCATTAGGGTATGATCATCACTCATCTAGAGTGGACACCTATCATACTTTCGTTTGTATGTATTTTCGGGGTACATTAGTAGTGATCATATTCAGCACTATCCAGTAAGCAGTAGGCCGGTCTGTTAGTAGGGATCGATATGTTCGGTCTTGGTACATTTTTATAAAGGTTTACTATGGTGGGCGGTACGCTAGTACCCCTGTCAATGTATCGAATCCAATACGAGTTGTACGGTTTTAGTTATATACCAAATATGCTGAAATGTGAGAAGCAAGCAGTTCACATCTTTTTTGTAGCTTATTTTCTATAGACACAAATATCAGATGATTTTGACATAAAATGTTTTGTTATCGTAAGGTAAAAACCCGTCATGTTTATTATCTACGATACTTTTGTTTTTCAAAGGATTTTGATAACAATAATAATTCAAATTGAGTGTGTTTTCTCACGCCGGTTTCCCAGACTGACTTGGGTGTTACTTTATTATAGTATTCAGGTCAGACATAGTATTACAGATCCAAGTTAGGTTACTATGGAGCTCAGGAGATGAGCTGGTGGATTTCGGACGCACTACACGTACTTGGTTATTTCCGATGTGTGTGTTATGTTGTATATTCAGTACATGTGAGGACAAGTTATTATAACTGCCCAGATTAATTGTTGGCTGTTGTATTTTGATTATTGTATGTATATTACAGCTACAGTTTCTTTGTATAAAGATTCGTTATTATATATTATATTTTGTTCGGCTACGATTGTGAGATTCTATATCGTTGATTCTTTTTCTTCTTCTATCCTCTTCTTTCTCATAGCTATTCGTCTTTTTGTACAATTTGTGTTGGACAAGTGTGATTTAATGTCAGTTCAAAGGGTACGGAATGGCGGGTCGCTACAGTTGGTATCACACCATAGGTTGAGTGAATACCTAGGCTTTGGTGGGAATTTACACATTTATGACAGGGTAAGCGAGACATAGGATGTGTTTGAGTGCATATACATATAAGCGCATATTTGTTAGTGGTTATAAAAATGTTTTATATTATGTTAATTTATCTGTTGAGTGGCTTATGAATCCTGGTCGATATGTGGGATGCCACATTGTCGATAGGGGTTCTAAACACTTGAATCAGGTAAACCGACACAGTATTGTTTTGAAGCGGGTAAATGAAATAATTTTACCTAAATAATATTTTAATATAAAGGGAATAATTTTCTAAATTACAATAGTATATTTGGATTGTTGGTTTTTATTATTATAATCCAAACAAGATTATAAAATTTAAAATGGTTTATATGGCTAAATTGAAATTGTATGAATATGGTTTATACAAATGAGTTAAACTAAAAGTAGATTCAAACCAGAATGTGGAAATTCAGACCCGGAGATTTTGAAAACGTTTCCAAATTGTTTGCAAAGAATAATAGTTTATTGGGAAATATTTTTTGGATAAAAATGGTTTTAAATTGATTTTGAAGGTGATATAGCAGTGAACTCACTTTAGTCATTGGAAAATAATTCTGATGATGATCGCGACATCATCGGTTTTCATTTTTTGAGTTTCTAAGTCACATTAGTGCTTTATAGATAATGGAGAAAAAAAGAAAAAAAGTTGAGTATGTTCATTTCTTACCTCGCTTCTTCTTCCTCTTCTGTAAACTAAGAATAGTAAAAAGAAAACTCCCAAAGTTCTCAATTCTAAGCCTCTAAACTTCAAATAAATTCAATAAATTAAAATTTGTGTCAAACTAGAGAGTTAATCAACAGGTAATCAAACTCCAAATCTTTTAATTTCATCAAATTTCTAAATTCAGAGATGGGTTTTCTGATTTACTATTTATTTTCCTTTGCATGTACTGTTTCTTAGTTCCTACAGGTTATTGAAGGCCAATATCACCTCCAACTCCAAACTTTCTGCTAAAATCTATGTTTTTGCACATTACAGCAAGGTGAGTATCAATCTCACAAAAGCTAGTTAATGCAATGCCAAAAATCGCAAGTTGAAATCAAAAAATTTCTAAAAAATTCGTTTTTGAACTATTTTGATTTTATGTGTAAATTATCTTGAGTTACAACTTTGTACAGTCATATCTCTCTATTCCTGTAATGAAATACTGTCGGAATTTTTTTTGGAGACCATGTTTTATAAATTATGCATACCAAATTTCAGGTCATTTCGACCTACGTAGCTTATAGAAATATGTCGTCGGACTTTGATTCGGAGCATTTTTTGCCCAGATTTTTACATTGAACACACTACTTGGGTTTAACTTTGAGACATCATAACTTTTTCATAGCTTTTTCAAATTTTGTGATTTTTTTCCATTTTCAAGTATGAGTGTTAAACATTATGCAGACTGAGTTTGTTTCAGGTTAAGCTTTTACCTTTAGACTTAGTATGGCTTGAAGCTTCCACATGACTTCTTCTTAACAATATTTGTGACTCTAGTATTTTTAGAGTTGTATCTTGAGTTGTACATTCATTTGAAATGTGTATATAGAGTTGTCGTCATACCACTTTGATGTATCATTTGTATTGTATTAAGATGTATCATTGTATATGTGTATCTGTTCGCTGTTCTGCGATGCGATGTTCATTTAGTGATTGTATTTTGTTCGGATAAATCCATTAGCCACCTATAGTTTTGTATTAAGTATTTATTGGATATGTCGATCCATTTGAGTTAGGAAAAAAAATAATATATAGCATTTGTCGGCATATGCAATAGATGTTTAAGACAAGACTATAGATGGTCGCTTCTAACTAGCGCTATTCTCTGCTTTAGCAGAAAAAATTACATATTAATTCTCTTTGTTAATGTGGGTCTCGGGGTGGGGCATCACAGTTTGGTATGAGAGGATGCCTTACGCATCCTTATGCTTCACCTTAATTATTATTCTTATTAAACTGATGTTTAGCTAGAGTGACCCGTGTATTATATACTCGAGTCAGACTGAGTTTGTTTTAGGTTAATCTTTTATCTTTAGACTTTGTTTGACTTGAAGCTTCCGCATGATTTCTTCTTAACACTATTTATAACTCTAGTCCTTTTAGAGTTGTACCTTGGGTTGTATATTCATTTGACTTGCGTATACAGAGTGGTCATCATACCACTTTGAAGTATCATTTGTATTGTATTGAGATGTATCGTTGTATATGCATATCTGTTCGTTGTTCTACGATGTGATGTTCATTTAGTTATTGTACTTTGTTCTGATAAATCCATTAGCCACCTATAGTTTTATATTAAGTATTTATTGGACATGTTGATCCACTTGAGTTAGGAACAAAAATAATATATAGCATTTGTCGACGTATTCAATAGATATTTAAGACAAGACTATAGATAGTCGCTCCTAACCAGTCCTATTGTCCACATTAGCAGATAGAATTACCTAGTAATTCTCTTTGTTAATGTGCGTCTCAGGGTGTGGCATCACAGTTTGGCAAGGTATAATTAAGCTCGGAGATCCTTCTATATTTCAGATATTTATTGTCATTCAATGGCATTCGAAGTTTTTGTTTATGCCGATGAGATTAGGCATATCTTAGTTCTAAGATTATCCTATTTGAGAATGTTTTTATGTTTTCCATTTTAGGCAAAAGTTTGTATTGATATTTCTTCTATTCAGGAGATATGGTTCGTCGAAACCATTAATGTTATTTTAGAGATGTCGCTAATGATATGAGGCAAATATGATGTTTAATTGAGTTCTATCATCAAGTTTCTTCCTAGAGATTTCATATATTGATACCATAATAATTTGATATGGATATTTTGTTTGGAAAAAAAAATTGTTCTGAAAATTCTAAAGGGAATTTGTTTTGGATAAAACGAAGCTAAGTTTGAAAATTCCAAAAGAATGTTTTGTTAAACAAAAGGAGTAATATATATTTATGATTTCAAAATGATTTGAAATAAGTACTGGGTGTTTAAGTTCTATAATCCTTACTTAAATAGTTTTGAAAAATATCAAGATATAAGTTTTCGAACTTATAGGTTGAGAATGATATTAATAAGGAGAGAAAGTGTGAAAATTGAATTTTGGGATTTAAAATTTAACTTGAGTAAGTTAAATGGTTTGAATGAATTGAGATTTAGCTTAAGATAAGTTAAATAAAATTGAATTGGAATTGAAATAATATAAAATAATATTGTATGTAAAAATATGAATCGTGAAGTGATTATATAACTAATTTTTAATTTTTGAATGAAAAAAAAAGTATAGAAATTATGAAATGGTAAAATAATAAGTTATGCAATTGGAATACTGGAATGTAAAACCCAAAATGAAATGGTTTGATATTTTGGTGAAGAGATGAAAATCCATATTTGAATTAAAAATAAGGCCAAACCCAAGTCAAACCAATTGAATTGATTTTTGAAATAAAAAACAGATTTTGAATTATGAATGCAAGTGACTAATTGGATGAATTGGTTAGTATTGAATATTAGTAATGGAACTTGATTTATAAATGGAATTCGACTTATATGTAAGCGAATTAGATATATTTTTAAATATTGTCGAATAAAATAGAAAGGGATTGAAATGGTGATAACTTATGTTATAAACAAATTCAATTTAAGTGTAAATAAATTGAATATTGTTTTGAGATGTTATGTAAATGAAATTGAGTATGGAATTAAATTTTAAAGAGGAAATGAATACAAGCGACGTATAAAAGTTATAATACACCATAATTTTAATTTTATGGAGTGATTCGTCAATAAATTGACATGGAATGAAGCGTCGTTAATATAAAATGAAGCGAATAAGATTTTGTGAATATATTGAATGTGAATCCATAAAAATGGATAAATTGATTCAGAAGCAATTTAAATTGGCTTATAGATTGAAGTGGGTATTTTATTTAACGAATATCATTGAATTTGCATGAAAGAATTTGTCCTTTGAAGTAAGCAGGAGAAAAAAACTTTTGTGATTTAATGGGAAGTGAATAAATTGATTTAGAGTCAATTTGAAAAGGATATGAATATAATATGTGCAAATATGTACTGAATGCAAATAAATTGCTTGTAGATTATGAGAAATCGGATAAAAGGTATATAAATCGATTGAAAGTGGATAGTTTCATGCTAAACCTTGTAATTACTTATAAATGCATGGAGGACATATATGGTTTATGTAAATGGCATGTTTAACTAGTGAAATAAATGGAATGTTGTTAAATTTCTTGTTTTTGGTACTTATGGGTTTTATTTGAGTAAGTATAGGTACAAAAAGACTATTTGGAATGATTTTTGTTGTGCAATTACATATAAATTAAGGGAACTTACTTAATAATTCTAAAATAAGGTACGCTTATGAATTTAGTGCATAAAAATAAAAATACCAATATATATTGTGATTTCCTGCAACGAGAGCCGATGTATATTTTTTATCACAATTTTCAAATTACAAAAGGCTTTCCATACAAGGGAGACTGCCAAATTTTTTTTGAAAATTTAGGTTGTTAGAAAAATTCAAAAAAAATTTGGAAATTTTCGTTAACTAAGATTTGTTTTAAATTTGTAATTGAAGTTGTAACGATATGTAAAATTTCGACAATTAAAACATAGTTAATTTAATAAGGTTTTGAGATTTAATGTTGGAAGAAATAAAATTTTGTGATTTAATAATAAGAATATAACTGGAATGACATGTAATAGTATTAATTTAAGGTAATTTATAACTGTTTTAAATGTGATCGCAATTCATTGAAATGATTAAAAAGTGATAACTAGTTATAGATTGTAAATTAATTATAACAATGTATGTATTAGTTGATAATCGGATTAAAAGAGCAATTGATGATTTAAATGTTGATTGATTAGTAAAATAATGTGTAATAGATTGTAATTGGATAGCATTGGGTATCGTGTAAGTTGTTGTGACCTTTGTTTGTGAATAATAAACTTACAAATGTTATTAAATGTAGTAATGGTGACTATTATTGTTTGTTACCAAAATATTTAATCAATAGAAATTAAATGAAATTAAATGTTACTTAAAATGAGTTAAGGCAATAACTGTAAATTGTTGATGTAATAAATGTATAGAAATATTAATTATATTTATAGTGCATTAATTGATGTAAAAAAAGAGTGAAATAATGATTAAAAAAATTAATTGTGATTTTAAATTATAATTAATGTGAAAATCGACTAAAATTCAATATAATTGGAAATTTTCAATTAATAAATAAAAGAAGGTAACTGTGGAATGCTAACGTAATAAGGTATAGCCCAATGTTAAAATATGCATAGAGTAATGGATAATTGAACAGAAGGGACTGAAATCAAATTAAATCCATTTATTTGAATTAAATTATAATTAATTGGATCTAATTACAGTTGAAATTGAACACCGTAATTAGTGAAATATTTAACACTGAATTGGATATGTAAATTTGTTTTAAATTATTGTAAATGTCTATGTAATCAAAAATGCTAAATATAGTTAGTTAATTAATTTGAACATAAGAAGTGATAGTCTAATTAAATAATAATTTATTTAATTAACGTGACAATAACCGTTTCAGCCACTGTCTCGGATTTCGACGAAACTAGTTTCATCGTATCTGTAACAGTGAATTATTGTAAGTTTTCAAGTTTCTTGGCGATCGCACTTGTCATTTGATCGTACGGACTCGAAACGCATAGAAAAAATCTAATTAAATTCAATCGAAATCAATTTGAAATAAGAGGATCTTAAAGCTAACATCTTCATACGATGTAATAGGGCTTGAAGTTTGTTCCATTGAGTTTGAAAACATCGAAAACATCTATTTTGATACATGGGATGACCCATTTTCGTTTCGGAGACAGAACGGGCTTTTCGGGTCGTTATCGTCAATACAAATCTATTCGGATGTTCATTCTTTCTTATCGGGCTTTGTTGGTATATAAGTTCTGTCTAAACCCTAGCATCATCTTACTTCTCAATTATGTATGTATCTTTCTATTTCACCTATCAGTTTTACATTCTCTCCAATGGCTATAGGTACAAACCCAAATTCAATTTCCAAAAAAATTTCAAAAATTAAATTTCTCCAAACCATATCAAATTATACACTGTTTCGTAGCTCTCTACGAGCGAACCCAGATCAGCAATTCGTTTTTGTCATCAAATCACCGTTTGTCCAGAAATCGTGGATGGACCTCAGCCATCCATTCTAGGTTTTAGACGATCCAAAGGTGGATCTTCATATGATCGACGATAGGGAGGTGTCGTTGGAAAGATGGTGTCGAGCAGATCGTGGATCCTATGTTCGTTCATGATAGTTGACCACAAATTCGCCAGAATTTGTCATCAAGGGGCACTGCAGCGTAAGTTGTTAAGGGGCGGCGTGGGCTCGTTCGTGGGTCAAGGTTTTAGTGGTGGTGGCTCCGTTTTAGCGAGTTCAAACTAGGTAAAGCGATCAAGGGTTTCACGCGTTCAGGTCGACGAGGAAATTTTTTTTGTGGTATTCTTTTTTATTTTATTTTATTGAAATTTCAATTTAAACTTCAAACAACCATATCTCATTCATGCTAACTCGGATTTGGGCGCGGTTTATTCCGTTGGGATCATATCGAAATTTCGGATATCTGGAACTCATTTGGATGAATTCCGAGACTATTAAATTTTGGAATATTTTTTGAATTTTAAAATCGACTGGAAAGAAAAGGTGGGTGTTTTGACCCACTTACTACTACTATATTATCTTATGTTAGTTAAATTAAATTTATGATATGATTAGAAATTAATTGATTGATGTTCGGTATGTCTGAATAGTCATTCTGGTTAAATTTTATTTTTTTACATTTAATCATCGTTTAATTTAATATTGAATTTAACTGTCAATTTAGTACCTGTTAATGATAATCAGTTATCTGGTTGATTTGGATGAGATTGTGATGTATGTTGTATTGTTGATATTGGATGACTGGATGTTGTATTTTTATGTTGTTATAACACTGCAAGTTCCCTAGGGGTTTAAATGATACATACTCGAATGATCTATAGATTAGGGAAAAATCGTTATGGATTGAAATGATAGACTCGAGATATTTTATGGACTTATTTAATTCAAAATTGCGGTTTGAAAGGATATATAATCGTAAAATTTTAAATTGTAGATTGAAATGATAAATATCGGTAAGACCATAGGGTAGAAAATTATATACGGACACCGGACTGGATAAATTAAATGATTTTTAATTCCTTAAATTTTGAATTCGGTTAACCCGCATTTTGAAATAAAAATTAATTTATATAAACTGAATTATTATCAATAATCCAAGTAGTAATGTTGAAATTGGAATTGATTTAATGAATTGGTCAAAGGATTTAAATTGGAATTTCGAAGTTGAAGTGCCAAATATAAATGAATTTATCGGAATTGACTTATTGAGAAAGTTTGGATATAACTTTGAAATCTATTTTAAATTAATTTAAACTATTTTAATCAATTAAAATATTTAATTTATTTTTAATCTATTAGAACCAATTTAATCCAATTTAATCTATTTTTCCTATTTCAAACAAATTAAATTTTGATTGATCTATTTTAAATCTATTTAATCTATTTTAAATCTATTTAATCAATTTTAATTTATTTAATCTTACTTAATATAATTTAAATCTATTTAACTTATACTTAATCTATTTAAATCATTTTAAATCTAACTAAATCTATTTAAACTATACTTAATCTATTTAAATCAATTAAAATCTAATTAAATCAAATTTAAATCTATTTAAACTATTTTTACTATTTAAACTATTTTAATCTATTAAAACTATTTATGATTATCTAAACTATTTTTTAAAATTTCAGACTGTGCAAAGTTGAAGTATTTATATTTAAATCCTTGTTGATGATGCAAGCTATGTTGGGATTTGGAATTGATACATTTTTGTGAAATGACATAATTGAGTAAATATGATGGTTTTGGAACGAGGATTTAATTAGCCTATCTTATCGATAATTTCAAAAGCGAATATGATTTTTAAGCGATTATGGTTTTGAAGTGAATATGGTTTTGTAGTGAATATGGTTTTGAATGTGAATATGATTCCGAAAGTGTTATAGTTTGGAATCGAATATGATATTTTGATATTAATTATGAAATGGTTTTGGAAATGTTAAAGAACCATCCGGTGTGAAATAAGCATATGGTTGTTAAAGAGACCGGATCAGATATTGTCATACTCTCTGACAATACTGGAAACCACTTTAACAACTATCTACATGGTGGAGATTCTAGAAATAAGGTAGGATGGTTTGGCCAATGATTCTTTATGAGGTATTTACGTGGCCCTGGCTCCCGTGAGTAACCTTAGATGTGACTAAGCAGGAGCTATACCGGGCCGAGTTAGGTCATTCCTCTTATCGGGCACATTTCTTCGATACTATATTCTGACATTGTGATTGATTTGGTGGCCACCTTTGATTTTGATTATGGGAGTGTATTTCGAGATGGACGGTAGTAGCTGTTATGCGTTACCACCAGTCCAGGAGTGCAATTGGTATATATACCCTGGCATTGCCTCGAGTGTCATGTTCACATGCCCTATTGCGCGTTCTATGAGTTTGTTTTGTGTCGTACCTATGGAGTGCTTCCTGATAGCCCACCTGCGGGTGAATTTACAGTATCTGTATACACTACGGCGTTATATAAAATGTGTTAAGGGGGATATGGGTAACACCTTAATGTTATTTTGATACTTTGCGTTACTATAGACATATTATAATAGCGTATTGTGCTACATAGTAGATAGTTTAACGGATCCTTAGGAGATGGTAATCTCGAAAATCTCTTAATTTATCGCACTCACATTTACACTGGATAGGAGATGTCAAACCCCGTAAACATCACCGTCGCGTTACTCTCATATTTATTTACTTTGATTTATCATACATAAGATCTTTTAGTTCTGACTCAATTTTTTGTCTTTTCAATTTGCTCGGGTCAATATGAGCATTTAAGTTTATCGAAGGCTGCTTTTTGAAGGATGAGGACAAAATTTTTGTACCATTATATTTATTATATTTATTCCATTGCATCTTGTTGTTCCACTGCATTTATTTATCATCTATTCTTATTGTACGTAACTCTGATTTGTGTTGTAAAAGAATAATCAAATGTATTTGTAAAACTGCTTCATGAACTGTTATTTGATTGTTACATTTTTTTCATTCCGCTGCGAGATTGTGTATTTGTTTGTTTCTTTCTTTTCTTATTTACTCCATAGCAATATGCCCCTTCGATTGGTTTGAGTCTGACATGTGTGGATATCGTCGATTTAAACCATCTGAAAAGGCAGGTCGTTACAGTTGGTACCAAAGCTTTGGTCTAGCGATAACATTAACTTTGAGAGGTCTGACTCTTTAGAAATAGGGTAGTAATACCCTATAATGAGTCGTTTGAGTGTATATATGAGAGAGCATATTTTTTAGTGTTATAAAAGGTTTTGTGTTGTGTTAATTTGTTCTGCTTAGTATTTATAAATTTCGGTCGGTACATAGGACGCCATGGCATCGATAGGAATTTCTGAACACTTAGTAGGACAGACCGACACAATATTGTTTTGAAATATAGGCAAATGAAATAATTTTTCCTATTATATATTTTGTATATAAAATAATAAAATTTTATAAATGATATAGTTGGATGTAATATGTTGTTTTTTAGGTAGATAAATTTTATAAATATCGATTGAAAAATAAGATTTACAAATAAAATGAATATAAATTGGAAATTTAGAACTTAAATTTCAGGATTTGAAAACTTCATTCGAAAGATTTTGGAATATAATATTAGTATTATTTGAAGTATTTTCATATATAAATATTTCAATATGATTTGAAGGAAATGTTTTAAAGGAATTTTGAGGAAAATAAGTTCTGTACTCCCCTCTCTGTCGTTGAAAAATAATTTCGGTGATGAGCCTGCATTATCGACGTTCATTTTCGAGTTTCAAAGTGGGAAGACCACGATAGCAATTTTATGCAAAAAAAATTTGAATACGAATCTCAAATTTGAATTCTAAATATGATTTGTCCTATGAATGATGAATATATCTATATTATTTTAAAATGATTTAGAAATATAACCCGGAGGTAGTTCTTATACCTTCTGATAATTAGTAATTTTAAGTTAATGTAATATAATGGAACTTAACTATATGCAAGTTTGGAAGTTGTTAAGATGTGAAATAAGAAATTAGATGTTAAGAGATGAATGAAATATAAAGAAATCAAAAGTTGTCATTTATAAATTAAGAATTGGAAATTAGAAAATGCAACTATTGAACATTTTGTTAATTAAATAAATATGATAACTTGTGTAATTTTCTATTGCATTTTAAAGATATATATAACTTACCAAAATGTAAAAAGTTGTAAAGTTAAATAGGATATGTAATAGAATACTGTAGAAGTAAACTTTAGTAAATGAATGTATTCAATGGAATTACTTTTATAAATAAAAAGTCATAAATTATAAATTTTTATAAACATAGGATTATAGTTGAAATTTTACTAATCAAGTGTAATAAAAGAGTGAATATGTAAGACAAAAATGATTATAAGCTTAAGTTAACATTTAGTCTATCTAATCAAATATAATAAAAAAAAGGTGAATACTGTAAGTAATGGATTATAGGCTTAAGTTATTACTGAAGGCATTTATAATTAAAGCGAATATTATATTTATTGAAAGATCATAACTTAAGAAAATGCTAAATGATTTAGAAATGGAATAATATTCAACAACATTATATATGAAAGGAATGAACGTGGAAAAGAAAACACCTATTAATGATGAATTAAACTATAAAGAAACTTACTTGATAATGGATAATCTAGATAATTAAATGGAAATAGCTTATGTAAGCAATGAATGTAAGTAATGGAAAGAGAAAATGACATTGTATGTATCAATGAGAAATGAAATTTTATAAGTAACATATGTAATTTAATGGGAAATGAATTTTGTAAATAATAAATGAAAATCAAAGAAATAATCATGGTACGTATGAAAATTTTATGAACTATAAATGATGTGAAATAAAATTAATAAGAATGAACTTGAATGATACTTGAAATCGATTTTTTGGCTTACGGGGTGTTTGGGAGATGATACTTTAAATTGTTTCGGATGTATGAATAATCTATGAAGTTTTATCTACAACTGTTGAGTGAATGGTTTACTTCATAGTTTATTTATCATTTTATATGATTAAAGTTTCTGAACCCGAACACACTAGTTGTTTGATTGTTATGAATGGATAATTGCTCTCTTTGTTGAAAATGATGTGGTACTATTTTTTTGTGGATGATTATTGTTATGTCTGATTGTTTTGTTATTATTAGTTGAAACAACTTAAATATTTCTCTTTTATATAATTATTAACTTCGTTGGATTATATAAGTGAAATGCAGGTTATGGAAGCAATTGCCATTGCTTTTGGTTTCATATATTAAGCGTTGTTTTCTCGATAAATAGGTACGTTTTCGGATTACGGTTTTCTAGTGATATTATATTATTTTTCCGTGGTTTGGGATATTCGTTTTGAAATATATGATATATATTGTTATTATTGATATTATTATTTCTCCAGACCACTCCGTACAAAGGAGACTCTGCCGAAATTTTCTGCGAATTTTAGACTTAGAAAAGTTTCGTGAAATGTTTTTCAAACTTTCATTAACTTGAATATAAAGGATTTAATTGGTTATAAATTGATATATTTTATTTAGTTTTTTTATTATGTAAATTAATTGTTTATAAATTAATTATTTTAAATAAGATATATGGATCACTTAATTCCTCCTTTTCCTTCTTTTCCTTTTCGAGGATGAAAAGTTTTGAGTAGGGAAGAGTGTAACGACCCATAAAATTTCCATAATTAAAAATAATTAATTTAATATGGTTTTGTGATTTAATGTTGGAAGAGATAAAATTTTGTGATTTAATAATAAGAATATAACTGGAATGAAATGTCATAGTATTAATTAAAGGTAATTTATAACTGCTTTAAATGTAATCCCAATTTATTGAAATGATTAAAAAGTTATAATTGGTCATAGATTGTAAATTAATTATAATAATGTATGCGTTAATTGATAATTGGATAAAAAAGAGCAATTAATAATTTAAATGTTGATTAATTAACAAAATAATGTGTCATACATTGTAGTTGGATAGAATTGGTATTATGTAAGTTGTTGTAACCTTTATTTGTGAATAATAAACTTACAAATGTTATTAGTTGTAGCAATGGTGAAAATTGTTGTTTGTTACCAATATATTTAATCCATTGAAATTAAATGTTACGTAAAATGAGTCAAGGCAATAACTGTAAATTGTGGATGTAATGAAATGTATAGAAATGTTAATTGTTTTTACAGGCCAATAATTGATGTGATAAAAAGAGTGAAACAATGATTAAAAAATTAATTGGGATTTTAAATTATAATTAATGTGAAAATCGATAAAAATTCAATATAATTGGAAATTTTCAATTAATAAATAAAAGAAGGTAACTGTGGAGTACTAACGTAATAAGGTATAGCCCAATGTTAATATATGCATGGAGTAAGGGATAATGTAACAAAAAGGATTGAAATCAAATCAAATCAATTTATTTGAATTAAATTATAATTAATAGATCTAATTACAGTTGAAATTGAACATCGTAATTAGTGAAATATTTAACACTGAATTGGATATGTAATTTTTTTTAATTATTGTAAATGTCTATGTAATCAAAAATGATAAAAATGGTTAGCTAATTAATTTGAATATAGTAAGCGATAAATTTAATTTAGTAAGTTTATTTAATTAACGTGAAAATAGCCATTTTGGCCACTGTCTTAGATTTTGACGAAACCAGTTTCATCGGGTCTGCAGTAGTGAATTATTGTAAGATTTCAAGTTTGGTAGCGATCTGACCTATCGTTTGATCGTATGGACTCGAAATGCGTAGAAATTAATTAACTAAATTCAATCGAAATCAAATTTGAAATAAGCAGATCTTAAAGCTAACTTCCTCATACGATGGAAGTAGGACTTAAAACCTGTTCCCTTGAGTTTAAAAACATCGAAAACATCTATTTTGATATATGGGATGACTTATTTTCATTCCGGAGACAGAACAGGCTTTTCGGGTCGTTATCGTCAATTCAAATATAGTCGGATGTCCATTCTTTCCTATCGGGCTTCGTAAGTATATAAGCTCTTACCAAACCCTAGAATTCTTCTTACTTCTCAATTATGTATGTATCTGTCTAATTCACCTATCAGTTTCTCCTTCTTTGAAATGACTATAGATACAAACCCTAATTCAATTTCCAAACAAATTTCAAAAATCAAACTCCCTTCGAACCATATCAAATTATAAACTGTTTCGAAGCTCTCGATGAGCGTAACCCAGATCTACATTTCGTTTTTGTCATCAAATCACCATTTGTCCAGAAATCGAGGATGTACCTCGGCCGTCCATTCTTGGTTTTGGACGATCCAACGGTGGATCTTCATTCGATCGACGATCGGAAGGTGTCATTAGGAAGATCGTGTCAAGCAGGTCATGGACCTTATGTTTGTTCATGACATTTGGCCACAAATTCACCAGAATTTGTCATCTAGTGGCGCAGCAGCGGAACTTGTTAAGGGGCGGCGTAAGCTCGTTCCAGGGTCCAAGTGTGGTCGGCTAGACTTGGTAGTGGAGGCACTGGTGTCAGATCGAAGGTCAGGTCAAATATTGGATGGCCATTTTTAGGTTTTGGTGGTGGCGGCTCCGTGTTTCAGCAAGTTCAAACTGGGTAGAGCGTTCGAGGGTATCACTTGTTAGGTCGACATGGAAATTTTTTGAGTGGTATTCCTTTTTTTATTTATTTAAATTTAATTCAATCTTCTAACAACCATATCTCTTGCATACAAACTCGGATTTGGGTGCGGTTTGTTCCATTGGGATTGTATCGAAATTTCAGACATTTTGGAACTATATTGGATAGAATTTGAGACTTCTAAATTTTAGGCTATTTTTGGATTTTAAAATTGATTGAAAATTAAAGGTTGGTGTTTTGACCCACCCACAGCTGCTAGATTATCTTATGTTAGTTGAATTAAATTTATGATGTGATTAGATATTAAGTGATTGATGTTATGTATGTTTAAATTGTCGTTCTAGTTTAATTTGTTTTTTATTACATTTAATCATCATTTAATTTAATATTGAACTTAATTGTCAATTTAGTACCTATGTTTGATAATCAGTTATCTATTGATGTTGTTGGTTGACTCGGATGATGACTGTGATGGATGTTTGATTGTTGATATGGATGACTGGATGTGGTATTTTTATATTGTTATAATACTGCAAGTTCCCTATGGGTTGAAATAAAACATATCTGAATGTTCTATAGATTAGGGAAAAATCGTTATGGGTTGAAATGATAGACTCGAGTGATTTATTGATCTTATTAATTCAGTAATGCGGTTTGAAATGATATAAACCGTAAAATTTTAAATTATGGATTGAAATGATAAATATCCTTATCACTTGACCATAGGGTAGAAAATTATATACATACACTGGATTGGTTAAATTAAATGTTTTTTAATTCCTTAAAATTCGAATTCAATTAACCAGCATTTTGAAATAGAAATTGATTTATATAAAATGAATTATTTTTGATAATCCAGGTGTTAATGTTGAAATTGGAAATTATTTAATGGATTGTTCAAAGGATTTAAGTTAGAATTTCAAAGTTAAAGTGTCAAATGTAAACGAATTTATTAGAATTGAGTTATTGAAAATGTATGGATATAACTTTGAAATCTATTTTAAATTAATTTAAACTATTTTAATCAATTAAAACAATTTTAATTTATCTTTAATCTATTAGAACCTATTTAATCCAATTTAATCTATTTTACTATTTCAAACAAATTAAATTTAATTAATCTATTTTAAATCTATTTAATATAATTTAAATCTCCTTAATTGTTTTAAATTTATTTAGTCTATTTAAAAACTACTTAATATAATTAAATCTATTTAATCTATAATTAATCTAATAAAACAATTATTAAATTTAATTAAATCTATTTAATCTACACTTAATCTATTTAAATAAATTTAATTCTAATTAAATCAAATTTAAATTTTTTAAACTATTTTTACTATTTGAAATATTTTAATCTATTTAAACTATTTTTGAACTATTAAAACTATTTATGACTATCTAAACTATTTTCTAAAATTTTAGACTGTGTAAAGTTGAAGTATTTATATTTAAATCCTTGATGACGATACAACCTAAGTTGAAATTTGGAATTGATACCTATTTGTGAAATGACATAATTGAGTAAATATGATGGTTTTGGAACAAGGATTTAATTAGCCTATCTTAACGATGATTTCAAAAGCGAATATAATTTTGAAGCGAATATGATTTTGAAGTGAATATGGTTTTGAAAGTGAATATGATTCTGAAAGTGATGTGACTTGAAATCGAATATGATATTTTGATATTAATTATGAAATGGATTTGGAAATGTAAAAGAACCATCTGGTGTGAAATAAGCATTTGGTTGTTAAAGAGATCAGGATTAGATATTGTCATACTCTCTGCCAATACCAAAAAATACTTCAACAACTATGTACGTGGTGGCGATTCCAGAAATGAGGTAGGATGGTTAGCAAACGATTCTATATGAGGTATTTACGTGACCCTGACTTACGTGAGTCAGCTTAGATGTGACTAAAACAAGAGCTATACCGGGCCAAGTGAGGTCATTCCTCCTATCGGGCACATTGCTTTGATAGTATATTCTGACTTCGTGATTGATTTGGTGGCCACGCTTGATTTTGATTATGGGAACGCGTTTCGAGGTTGGCGGTAGTAGCTACTATGTGTTACCACTAGTTCGGGAGTGCAATTGGTATATATATCTTGGCATTGCCTCGAGTGCCTTGTTCACATGCCATATCGCGCCTTCTATGAGTTTGTTCTATGTCATACCTATGGTGTGCTCCCTAAAAGCCCACCTGCGGGTGGTGTTTACAGCATCTGTATAGACTACTACATTATATAAAATGTATTAAGGGGGATATGGGTAATGCCTTAACGCAATTTTAATACTTTACTTGCACTAGATATATTATAATAGCATATTGTACTACATAGCAGATAGTTTAACGGATCCTTAAGAGATGGTAATATCGAACATCTCCTAAGTTATTACACTCACATTTACACTAGATAGGAGATGTCAAACCCCATAAACCTCATCGTCGCTGTTACACTCATATTTATTTATAGTTGGTTTATCTTACATAAGATCTTTTAGTTCTGACTCGAGTGTTTTGTCTTTTCAATTCACTCGGGTCAGTCTGAGCTTTTCAGTTTATCGAAGACTTCTTTCTGGAGGATGAAGACGAAGATTTTTTATTATTATCTTTTATTATATTTATTCCATTACATTATGTTGTTCCGCTGCATTTATTTATTATTTATTCTTGTTGTATGTAACTTTGATTTGTGTTGTAAAAGAATAATCAAATGTATTTGTAAAATAGCTTCATGAATTGTTATTTGATTATTATATTTTGTCAATTTGCTACATGATTCTATATTTGTTTATCTCTTTCTCTTTTTTTCTTGTTTACCTCACAACAATCTGCCCCTTTGAATGGTTTGGGTCTGACATGTGTGGTTTATCGTGGATTTGAACTTTCCAAAAAAGTAGATCATTACAGAAGTAAAGGGTTTTGATTTAAAAATGGAAATAGGTTATTTTAATTGAACTAAAGGAATTAGGGAAGTGAGATAGCAAGCTAACTAGGTGGGTTTTTGAAAATTTATGGGTTTGGATCATTCGTCCTACCTTAGCAATTTTGGGGACGAATTCTTTTAAGAAGGGAGGAATGTAACGATCCAGATTTTCTGACATTTAATTTTGAATATTTGAATGGTTTTAACTATTGGATTTGGAATATAAATTGATTTTGAATATGGAATTATTCCTGAGTTAGAGTGACAGAGTTTAATTTTGAATATAACAATCATCGTAATACGAGAATAGTGCAAATAATTGAAAGTTGAAGTACTATGAATCAAAACAATTTCCAATGTGAATGTAAACTCTATTTGAATTAAAATTGAATTAATAAGTTTTTAAAACTAAAATTCCAAGTAATTTCATTGATTTTGAAAATCATCGTTTTAATCGACCCGTAAAAATAGCAATCCAGGACATAGTCTCGGAAATTGACGAAGCCAATTCAATTGGATCTGTAATTATATTATTATCGGATTCTAAATTTTATAGCGATAAGATGCACCGTTGTGTTGTAGGTATAGAAACATTTTGAAATTAATATTGAAATTTTAATACTATAATTGGTTTCAAAAGGCTATCTTCTACATACGGTTAAATTAGGCCCAGAACTTGTCCATTACGTTTGTAATATGAGTATAACCAAAGAAATGCTAGGCGGTAGCCTCAATAGATGTTCGAAATTGCTTAGTATGTAATTCGATAATATTTTGAAAAAAATTTAAATTAAATCAAACCCTTGAGCCATCCTAACTCTGAAAAGCCGACCTAGTATGTGCCACCCTACAGGCATGTATAGTCGCCCTTATTTCTTTTAAAAAACGCGTAATCCCTTCCTGCTCCTTTTTTTGAATTTCGCGGATCGAAGTATGAAAGAAAGAGAATTCACACGATAAAATCGCGATGGCATGAGCATGTGGTGGCTAGGCGGCTCGGCAAGCAAGCGGAGGTGGAATGGGCGATCATTTAGCGGCGTCCAGATCTAAAGGAGGGCGTTTCAGCGATCAATATGGGCACGTGCACGCATGGGCCAGGCATAGGTTGGCGCGGGTGAAGGAGGGTCAGGGCTCGGCAACGTCGATGTTGGTTCCTCGTGGAAGCCTGATGATTACAAATGAGTGCAATAATAAAAAAATGGTCACGAGCATTCCATCCTGTAGCTGTAGTGTGCGGAAATAAAAGGGAAGATGGAATAGGTTTTAATTTTAAACTTAATTTAATTTTAATTAATTTTATTGATAATCGAATGTTTATAAATTCATAACTTTGTCACAGGAGGTCCGTTTTGAATGAAACAAGTTGCATTACGTTCATGTCAACGAATACTTTGCATAGGAATTGGATTAGAGTCAATTGGAGCTAGCAGGAATTTGGATTAAAATTAAATGCTTATTTAATTTTAGTTCAAACGGAACGCTTAAGTACTAACTGGAATCAAGATGAGTAAATCTCACTCACTTGTGTTAAAATCATTTATTGTTTGATTAGATGGATTGATAAATTATTATAAGTTGGATGGTATGCTATATATAGTAGTATATATAGTAATAGTTGGGTATATTCCCACCGATTAGAGCGGATGAGACACTATGCGCCCTCATGATAGCGGATCACCCTATATTATTGCGATATTGCGCCTCGAAGTGGGATTATTAATTTGTGTTATATAACATCTGTGGTTGCAGGGAAATAGGTTGGAGAGATCCAACTGGATTCCTCAAATATATTGAGACTTTTTTCTTACATAGCGATATATGATGTAATTGAATAATATTTTATGGATTGTTGTGAGATTTGATTTATTGGATGTTATAGTAGCACTGACCTTATTTTGGTATTTTAAATACCAAAAAGAATATTTTTGAATTTTAAAAAGAAATTCAAAAGGTGATTTGCGAAAATAAAAATATTTATATTGATTTGGAATATTCGATAAGGAATGAATGTGAATTAAATAAAAAAGATTTGATTTGGAATTCACTTAACTATTTTGCAAAGTATTTTCAAATAAATATTTTTGCAATTAATTTCTACAAGGAATTTGGAACAATATATTTTAATGATATTTCTAAAATTTTAAATGGAAGTTGAAATCGAGTTTTTGAATGAACTTGGAATATAATTGGTTTTATTAGAAATAAATTTCTAAATGGGTTTTAAAATAGAAATCGATTACAAATGGATACTGTCATATGATCTGTTATTAACAGAGAAAAACTAGAATGAGTTTATGAATCCATGAATGATACTATAAATAGGGTGAAATGGTATAAATTGATGAAATAAAGAAAAATGAGATTTAATAGATATTCGAAAGGAATTTGGCAATTAAATGGGGTTTGAAAAGAATAGAGTAGGAAAGAGGATTTTATAAATGAGAATATTTTATAATTAAGGAGAAAATAACTAGAAGAACTTTGTAAATTCATAACTAATGTTATAAATAAGTGAAAATGATTATCGGTTGATATATGGAAATATAATCCACAATATGGATTTAAAACGAAATACAGGAATCGGTTTAGAAAGGAATGTTTGATTTATTTAAGGAAAATGGGTATGAAGTTGAAATCGTGAACCCTTGTGTATGAATCGACGATGTTTTATAAATTGGAGATAATAATATTGAAATTTCAAAAATGGATTTTGGTATCGGGAAGTATGGTTTGGCATCTAAAAGGAACTATTTATTAAACAGCGTATTTTGAAATTGTTGTTAGTATTTACAATATTTTGGAAAGGTTAACTATTTAAATAATTAAATTTATTATTAATAAACTTGGCAAGTCGGTTTATATTATTTAAAATGGATTGGAAATCAGTTTCCATTTTTTTATTTGAAAAGTGTTTGATATTTTAAATAATTACTTAAAGCGTTTTGGAAAATAATTTTAATTCTTTAAAAGTTATTATTATATATATCTATATCTGTGGATTTGAAAATAAGTGATAGCAATTTATTTATAAATGCTCTCGAGATTTTTAAACTGGGTTTTTTAACGAATGTGATTTTATAAAAGAAAATCTTATAATGGAATTCTAGGAACTTAAGGAAATTTCCAAAGTGTTTAAACAAAGAAACTTCAAAAATTAATTAGAATTCATAAAAGAAGTTAGAAATGTAGGATCAATTTCACCCTAGAGGGGGGTGAATAGCGTGACACTAAAAATAATAAAAAATAATGCATATATATATAATATTTGTAGCACAGATAATAGCAGAATAATAAAAACAGAAATAGAACAACACAGATTTACCCAGCTTCGGCAAAATCCTGCCTACACGCTGCCTCCAAGGTTTCTACAAGAAATTAAGTGGTCAGACGATTGCACACGTAAACTTGTGACACCTGCTAATGACTAACCAAATTCTATACTCAAAAGCCTACCACAACTTAGCCACTGAGTTACGAATTCTCGAACTACACCACCATAGTTCGTTACCTAGTCACACGATTAGAAAGTTACAAAATTTTAAAAAGTAAATACAAATTAAAAATAAAAACAAAATAAAACCCTATTAATAACTCTAATCCCAAAAAAACTAAATGCCAACCCACTTCAAAATTATAATTTATGAAAGAGAATGTGATGTCTCCCTTTATCCTTAGTAACTTCGGTCATTCCCTTTATCTTTTCTTCAACACAAAATCTACGGTTTTTGAAAAACTGAAGACACCGATTGATATTGATCGATTGAATTGAGGAATTGTATTTGCTTTGCTTTGTGAATCATCTCCTTGAATTTCTTAGCTTGTGGTCGCTTTAATTTAATGGAGCTCGAATGATGATACGCGAATTGCCTGTTTCAATTTTTGATGATACTTGAGTTAATTTGCTTTCGAACTTTCTTTCGATTCGAGTTATTGATTTTTGAGTTTCTTCAATGGATTTCTCTCGTATTTTGCTTGAATCGAATACATTTTGCCGATGATGTTAATGGTTATATATAGGGATTGAATCCCTAAAATTACGGTCGTATATTTGAGTTTAAATAATTCATGATTTTGGCGCTTGCGTTGATTTTTGATCGAAAGGTTGAGATGATTCTGACCTATTCATATATTGGTGATATATTTTTGCTACTACCTTGGTCACCATGGCTTTAATTCTAGCATGATATGATCATTGACTTTGTTTGAAAACCCTTCATCACAATTTCAATTTATAATATCCTTTCTGAAATTACTTCTGTTAATATTGATATAATCCATGGCTTTGTTACTTCGGCATTTGAATTTTTGTTAATTTTTGTTGCATTCTCTTTCGAACCATGACATTATTACTCGAATTGTAACCGTCTATACTTGACCTTGGTGGCCTTGCATTTCACTCTGTTTCATATGTATGCAGTTTTTATTGGCCTTGTCTTCACGTTGCCTTGAGTCTGCTCTTTGGCTGTTAATGCCTCTGACCTGAACTTGATTCTGGTCTGTCATTGCTACGAGTCCTTTCATGCTATTTATTGTACATTCTTGTTTACTGGTCGGTTACATTTGGATATGACCTTGACTTGTTTAATTCTTGTTATTTAGCTCAATACTTGAATTTGAGATATTTCATTTAAGTCTGATTTGGTTCATCGAGTTGCATTGTCGTATTCATGTTGTCTTTGTTCATGCATCCAATTTCCTACATACTTGACCTATTATGTGTGTGTATATTTGCATGTATGCATACATATAATTTTTGTAGATTTGGCTAGTTAGTCCATTGCTTCATTGAGTTCATGCCTGAATGTTGTCTTTTATGGTTGCATTCTGTTCTGGTCTTGTTTCACTTAATTGGTGTATGGTTGTTGCAGCCACTTGAGTCTGGTCATGGTTGTCTCTTCTGTTCTGTTCTGAATCATGTTGTCACCACTTTGACATATGCAGTTTGGAGTTTGAATTGTTGCATCATGGAGTTTTGTATCTGACCAATGCATATGTTGTGTGTCGCTGCATATATATATGTATACATGTGTACATACATATGTATAGTAGTTTGATATTGGGTCTGGGATTGTGTTCATTTGTATTGTGTTCACCCCTGTCTGGTTGTCACTACATATTTGTACATGTCCACACATGCATGCTGGTCTGGATAATCTTGAAGTCTAGTTCTTGCCTTTGTGTTTGTAGTCTTATCTATGTTGAATCTTAACCTGCAATCTCTTAACCATGTCTGAATTCTTGTTGACTGGTTTGTATTGAGTACATTTTTTGTTGAGTCTTTTGAAGGACTATTGCATATTACATTATTTTGAACTTCGTATGTATACTATATGGTTCCTGGTGTGTGTTAATGATTTGGTTGCACTTGCTAGTACAGTCCTTGTGCTTTAATTTGCTATAACCATTCAGTTCACCACTTTGTTTTCACTTGAACATTTTGTTTTCATTTGAAGTTTTATTTCCTCGTGCATTTTGGTTTGTTGGGTGTGTTCTTTGTTTTTTGGACAACCATATATACTTGAAGTCTTGTTGTCACCACTGCGATCATTGCTGTGAGTTATAATGCCTTATCTCTATTGACTTGTTTATTGTGATATAAGTTACTGCCTGATTGTGTACATTGAGTTTGTTCTGGTAATCACGTTCATGCCTAAACATTTTACTATGTTGATTTAGAGACTTCATGTTGGTCTGGCTCATTCATTTCTTCAAGTCTGGTTCAAGTGTCATGTGTGATCTGGTTGTGTACACTTGAGTCCGGCCATTGCATTGGACTTTTACTCATGTTGGCTGACCATTGACTCTCGTACTTGACCTCCTATTTTCATTTTGTATTGCACCTGAGTTGAATCATCATTTGGTTGGATTTGACCTTGTGCCACCAGTCCCTGTAATTTTATCAAGTGTATATTGGTGTGTATAGCCTTGTGTCATGTACGTTGATACACTTTGCATGTCAAAAGTTAGTATCAATGGATTCAAACGAAAATGATGAAGAACAACCCAAATAACTAAGGCAACTAACATTTTCATAACACACACTTCATTGTTGTAATGATCCCGTTTTTAAGTCAAATTTAAATTGGTAATTAATATAATTTTCAGGATTAATTTGCGTATTAATTTGAATTTCTCATAAAAATAAATAAGTGATGAGTTGCTTTATATATATGTGTATATATATAATAGATTGAAATATAATTTTGATTTGAAATTCAAAAATAAATATTTTGAAAAATATATTGGATTTGAAAACACTATATTATAATTTAATAAAAAGTTTGTTTTCTAATTTTGTGTGTGTGTGTGTGTATATATTGTGTTTTGGAAGTTATATTTTGAATTTAATATAATAATTTTCAAAAGCTATTTAAGGATTAAATTCTAATAAATATTATACATTTATTTATTAATGTATAATTAAATTTTAAAATCATTTTCCTTAAGATTATATACATATTTATAAAAGGAAATGTATATAGATAAATATTTATTTATTTAAAAGTATAATATCTTTAGTTGAAATTAAATCTAATAAAAAGTTTAAAATACTTTCTTTTAAAATTATATATGAATAAATATAGATTGTATATATATATATAATATAAAAAAGAAATGCATTAATTAATTACGGGAAATATAAAAGGAATTATATATATATATATATATAAAGATAAATTGGAATTATAATATAAAAATCACATTTAAACATCTAATACATGGAAAATACGTGTGTAAGCATTATAATAAGAAGATTAACAAGTGTAAGTATTTTATAATGTAATTTGACATTTGTGAGTAAATTACAACATACATTAAACAAGTGTCACATATTTTTAAATTTTCTTTTCATTTTAAATTAAAAAAATGGATGAACAAAGTTATATAAAAACATATACTTCTACTTTCATTTTCTTTCATATTTTTCCAAAGAAAAACCTAAAACAAACATAAGAAACAAAACAGAACAAAACATTTTTCAGTTTCAAAGATCATTTCAAATCAGAAACAAATTAAAGCAAAGAAAAGAAAATCGAACTCAAAACTCGAAAGCAAAGAATAACTCAATCAAAACAAAGATCTGATCATCTCAGATTAAACAAGCAACCCAAACAAACCTCAACCTGATCAAAGCAGATTCCAGATTTCAAATTCAAATCCAAGATTCATCTCAACATCAAGCAAGTTCAAAATTAAAGCAAAGATCAAGATCATGATTATTTTCAAATCAAAAAACAAAGAAAATCAAAGCAAAATCCAGATCCAAGTAAATCAAGATTTACAGAATTCAAACATATTCCAGGTTTGTCAAAAAGAAAAAGCTATGACCTCTCTATATAATACAGGTGTGTAAACTGCCTATATTAAATCTGGAATCTGTTATATCTTGTTTACATGTGATTGATTCTTGAAAATGTGCTGTGAAAATGTTGGTATAGATGAAATTATGCTTGCATGTCTATATCTATATAGAATTTGTGTGTGCATGCTTCTGTTCTGGATTTTAGGTTTCAAACCTTTTCAAAAAATTCAAACCTCAACCCTTAATGTCTTTTAGGCTTTGATGTTTAAACCAAATAGGATTGAAATATCAAGATATTAATTTTAAAAATGCTTTTAAGTATAATTAGTTGTGTATTTTCTGGAAATTTAAAAAAAAAATACAGTGGAAACCCAAGCATGTCATAAATTCGAGTGTCTAGATTTACTGATTCATTTATATAATTCTAGTGATCAGCACGTCTGGGTTGATCGAGCTTGGGGCTGGAGGAAGCTAGGATAGTGGGGGTCTCAGGAAAAATGTTCGTAGGTATTTCTGGCCACCGTAGTGGCAGTGCGGCGACGTTGTAGGGTTTTATACCCAATTTTGGTCGAAGTAGTTCCCGAGGTGATGTCGACGTTAATGGTTGGTCAGAGGTGATCGTATCAAGGGGAAATGGAGCAGGGGACTCAGGCGGAGGTTCTGGTGGATCGTCATGGATTCTGGCGATAGGTGGCGTCGGAGCGAGGTATTTTTCGTCGAGGTGTTAGGTTCCTGGTTGAAGTCGAGATTGCTCGATCTTGATTTTCAGGTCAACTCGGGGTTCTAGGTGTTTGCTCGTGTTGAGATGGTCGTTGATGACTTGTTGAAGGTTGCAGCATCGACCGGAGTTGCTCCGATCACCTATGCATGTGTACAAGTGTAAGTATCATGTTAGTAGGTTTGGATTTTGAGAAGGAAGATGTGCCTCGGGGATGGTATCGAGAAGAATGGGTTTTGGCTCGAGTATTATTCCAAGGTATTCGTGTGAGTTATAACGGTTTTAAATTAAACAAAGTTAAGAAAAGGAAAAGGAAAAGAAGAAGGGATTAACTCAGGGGAAATACGGGCTGGACTCGGGAAAAATGGGAATTGGCTCGGGTATTTTTGATTTTGGCTCGGGTCAGGTTAAAGTGGTAACCAAGTTTTCAAAAATTTAAATAAACCAAATTTTTTAAATTTAAATTAAATCAAAATTAACCCTTTTCTTGATTAATTCTTGTAAAATAATAAATGTTTATTTTTAGTTTTAAATCAGTTAAGTGTTTTTAAAATATTTTAATTAATCAAGTTTGAAGTGTGTATATATATATATATATCCTTTATTTTAAATTAATTCTTAAAACATATTTAAAAAATGTAATATTATAATTAAGAAGTTAATTTAGTAGATTGAATGTTTTTAATTTATAATTAACTTAAAGGTTTTAAGTTAGATTATATATTAATGATAATTTGTTTCAAAAGGTTTATTTAATGAGATTTAAATGACATAGTGAATAATTAAGATAAATGGATTATCTTAAATTAATAAAGGTCATATGTGATTAAAGGATCATTAATTAGTAATTAAAGATTAATTGCTTATTGTAAAAAATTAAGGATAATTATTTGATTAAGGATAATCACTTATTGTAATTGTTAAGGATAATTAATAAGTGTAATTAATTAAGGGATAATTAATTAATGTAAGGATGATTTCTTAATGGAATTAATAAAAGGTAAATTAATTTATGATTAATTAATGTGAGTAAGTACTTAAAGAATGATTACTTAATGTAAGTAATTACTTATTGAAATTAATTAGGGTTTAATTAGTTGATAATTAAGGTATTAATTAATGATTAAAGGTTAATTAATCAAGTGATTAAACGACAATTACTTAATGTAAGTAATTAAAGGGTCTATTTGTTAATTAATTAAGGGCTAATTAATTATGTAATTAACTTAAGGTTAATTTATTTATGTGATTAATTAAGGGATAATTAATTAATTATGGATAATCAATTCAAATGGATAACTAAGGTTGGTTAATTAATTTCATTAACTAATATCAAATGATTTGTAACTAATAAATGTTAATTAAGCAGGATTGGGTAATTAATTAATTTAATTGGAAATTAAATTAAATTAATTAAGGATTAAACAACTAATTAATCTTTCTTATAGATGATTGGATTATATTGAATGCCTTGAATTGTTTGATATCTCTGATGCATGATATTCTGTGATATGAATTGTTTTAGGATTGATCTGTGAACTGTGATTTATTTATCTGTGATGAATTTACTTGTTTGTCTGTGAATAAAAGATAAGAGTTATAGGATTATACCACTTATTGTTATTGTTGTGCTTGAATTTATGATGGTTGATATTTTATTGTTGCCTATGAAACCCCTAGACTACACACAACACACACACAACTATGGATTTCATAGGAAATTGGTTAAGTTATGGGTATTTTAAAATGGTTAAAGATTTGGAAAGTTGAATTTTGAATCCAAAATGGTTTGGAAGTGATTTGGGTTAAATATGAAAACATTTGAAAAGGGAATTTTGAAATTAAAATTATTTTGTATATAATATGGTTTGAAAAGGAAGTTTTTGAAATTAAAATAATAATATGGTTTAAAAAGGGTTATACAGGTTATGTAATATATATATATATGGATTTTAAACCATTTTTGAAGTATTTTTGATGAATTATTTTGGGAACTTAAATTTAACCCAAATAGAATTACCGAGGGGGCGGTAGTTCGCTGATTTTCCGATTTATACTTTAAAAGGCTATAACTTGCGCATATTTGATCAGATTTTTTTGAAACGAAAAACCTTTGTTCTCAAATGATAATAGCTTTCATGCAAAGAAAGAATTTTTAGTTTCTGTTGAAAGGATTTCAAGTTGTGGGTAAATCAAATTAGAATTGAAAATAGTTTTGAAAGCTATGAATGAATCTTTGTTAAAGATTGGTGAACCTTGTTTTCAAATTGAGGAGGACCTTAAATGTGAATCTTTTGTTTAAAAGATTAAAGTGGAAATTTGTTTAAACCATTCAAAAGGAAAGGTTTTGGGAAAAAGTGTTGAAAAGTTATGACTTAACTAAGATCCCAATATATCCATATGCTTTTTAAAATATTGCGCTCATTATTCGGATTAGCTGGGAAATGACTTTATGTCATAAAACCCATTTCGAATAAATGATACGACGAAACGGAAAGCAATTGAAGATAGTGGTTGAAGAACGGGTATTTTCGAAAGCGAAAGGATTACCTGTCGAATGTCTCTGCACCAAATGTCCCCGGTATAGAGATTTTGATTGCCCTATGTGATGCGGAGTCTGGACATGATTAGGGATTATCCGAATTTGCAAGGACTTCTTTTGAAATGCCTTTGGTTCCATTCAGACCTAGGATGGACTTGTATGGATGCAGGTCTAACGTTACACTTTGATATGTAAAGCTGGTTACTATCAAATACATTTCCTTTTTATGGCAGATAACACCCTTCTATGAGACGTACAAGCTCAGAGGTTATGTTGTTGATGGTTACTAGTGATATATTCCCAATTTGGTAATGTGGCATGCTAAATGCTGATCATTGGTTGATCGAAGCATGGCTTTTGAAAAAAGCGTAGCTTTGTGGGACTTCATCGAACCTCACAGCTCGAAAATGGTCGAAACAGGAAGGATGCGGTAAGGTTACGGGGGTCGCGCCCCTTAGGGTATGTCCATTTCCCTCTGGATAAAAAGTGGTATCATGGTATGGAGCCTAGATATTTAACTTATGTGGTGGTTGGAATTTTTTTGTTGTTGGTGCCTCAAAAAAGGTCGGCGACGACCGAGGGATGGCATGCTCGCGACAGTTAGCTACCTAGTTACAGAGGTAACCCGGCCTTGTGTTGGCAGAGATCCGGTTAGGTTCTCGGGGTGTCCCTCCAGAGGCATAACCATTCGGAAAGGAAGTTCGTTATCCTTGACCATTAGATGGAAATCTAATCACCCAATATGCACGCTGTACGGTTTTAGTTGTAGAACCTGCTATTTAACATTGTGGCTACAATAGGTATACTATAATGGTAGTATGCTGGCTAAGATTAATATTATACTTTTGAAATGTTTTCCACATTATACACTAATAATAATATCAAAAGGATTTTCACGTATCAAGCATGTTTGACTATCATAAGAATAAATCTCCTCCAATTGTGCGATCGCGTTGTGTTTCATTACAGCATGATAGGAGGTTCTTGCTTCGTGTTTGGTGGCGAGCAGGAGACTCTTACTCCTACATGTCCCTATGAGGGTTGGTTGCGAGTCGATAAGCTGACCGTAAAAGCAAATGCGAGGTACTAATGTGTGCCATGGCGGTAGTGAGGCCGCTGTCGGATGGCCGAGGGGCCTGACCGTCATAGTTGGTATCAGAGCTAAAGGTCGCTTTGGAGTATAACACATTAGGTGACTCATTAGAGATAGGGTTATAAATGCCCTAGAATGAGTATATTCCCTAAGATATCCGTCCATTTGCCTCAGATAATTCTCTTGCTATTCACTGATAGTGAGAAAGAGTGCAAGAAGAGGATGAGATAGGGGACATAGGAGTACCACTACAAATGGTCAGTACCCTACAACAACACTAATAGTTAGGAACAGCTTCTCCCATTAACCTCCTTTGACCATCTTCCAGGTTTTTCAATCTTTTGATGGCTTCTTGGATGTTACAAGAAGAAGCTTTGGTGTGGTGGTGACCTTGTGAATCTTTGTTTACATTGTAGAAAGGTTCCTATTTCGTATTCTTATCGTCAGTTTCCTATCAGCCTTTTCATTTTTAACTTTAATGAATTTGAAATTTCATTTGAAATAATTGGTAAACAAAATATGAAGCTAAATTAGATTATATCAATAGATTGATTTGGATTAAAACCAAATTTGAAAGTTTTGTTGTAATTTCTAGTAAGAATCCAAGTCCGAAGAGGGACAAGCTAGTGTATACTTTAGGGTATTCCAACCTGATTTTAGAATCCATCAGTCTGTTTTTGGGTCCCGATATATTCTACGAATGGTTAGTTATCCCTTCGAACTAACCAATGCCCGTGCATATTTCGTAGGCCTGATGACCCAAGTACTTCGTGAATTATCGAATGAGTTCGTTCTCATATTTATTGATGATATTATTATTTGGTAAGCCAAATGTAGGATAGGTATTTCAGTTGGATCTGGTATCCATTTCTCTGTCTCTATGATGTGTTCATATGTTCTTTGGTTGTCTCCTTGTCTAGCAAATTTCGGGGGCGAAATTTTCTTAAAGGAGGAATCTGTAACGATCCCATTTCTAAGTCAAATTTAAATTGCTAATTAAAATAATTTTCAAGGTTAATTTATGTATTATTTTGAATTTTTCATAAAATTAAATAAGAGATAAGTTGCTTTAGATATATAAATATATATAATAGAATGAAATAGAATTTCGATTTGAAATTCAAAAATAAATATTTTGAAAAATATATTAGATTTGAAAACACTATATTTTGAATTAATAAAATGGTTTTCCTAATTTTGTATATAAAATATATATATGTATGTATATGTATATATTATGATTTGGAAGCTATATTATGAATTTAATATAATAATTTTCAAAAGCTATTTTAGGATTAATTTCTAATAAATATTTATATATTTATTTATTGATGTATAATTAAATTTTAAAATCATTTTCTTTAAGATTATATAAATATTTATAAAAGGAAATGTATATAGATAAATATTTGTTTATTTAATAGTATAATAGCTTTAGTTAAAATAAAATTTAATAAAAAGTTTGAAATGCTTTCTTTTAAAATTGTATATGAATAAATATAGTTTGTATGTATATGTAACATATAAAAAAGAAATGCATTAATTAATTATAGGAAATATAAAAGGAAATATATATATATAGATAAATTGAAATTATAATATAAAAATAACATTTAAACATCTAGTACATGCAAAATACATGTGTAAGCATTATAAGAAGAATATTAACATGTGTAAGTATTTTATAATGCAATTTGAGATTTGTGAGTAAATTACAACATACATTAAACAAGTGTTTCATATATTTTTAAATTTTATTTTCATTTTAAATTTTAAAAAAATGGATAAACAAAGTTATATAAACACATATAATTCTACTTTCATTTTCTTTCATATTTTTCAAATCAAAAACCTAAAACAAAACTTAAGAAATAACACAGATCAAAACATTTTTCAGTTTCAAATCATCATTTCAAACTTGAAACAAATTAAAGCAAAGAAAAGAAAATCAAACTCAAAACTTAAAAGCAAATAATAACTCAATCAAAACAAAGATCTGATCATCTCAGATTAAACAAGCAACTCAAACAAACCTTAACCTGATCAAAGCAGATTCCAAATTTCAAATTCAAATCCCAGATTCATCTCAACATCAAGCAAGTTCAAAATTAAAGAAAAGTTCAAGATCATGATCCACTTTAATCAAACAACAAAGCAAATCAAAGCAAAATCCAGATCCAAGTAAATCAAGATTTTCAGGATTCAAACATATTCCAGGTTTTTCAAAAAGAAAAAGCTCTAGCCTCTCTGTATAATTCAGGTGAATAAACTACCTATATTAAATCTGGAATCTTTTATATCTTGTTTATATGCGATTGATGCTTGAAAATGTGCTGTGAAAATGTTGGTATAGATGAAATTATTCTTGCATGTTTGTATCTATATAGAATTTGTGTGCGCATGCTTCTGTTTCCAGATTTCAAGTTTCAAACCTTTCCAAAAAATTCATACCTCAACCCCTAATGTCTTTTAGGCTTCAATGTTTAAACCAAATAGGATTGAAATATCAAGATATTAATTTTAAAAATGCTTTTAAGTATAATTAGTTGAGCATTTTCTGGAAATTTTAAAAAAAATACAGTGGAAACCCAAGCATGTCACAAATTCGAGTGTTTGGATTTACTGATTCATTTATATAATCAGTTTTGTTATCGAAAACTATGATTTTAAAAAATAGTTCCAAGATTTTTTGTTTAGATTTGAGATAGGATTCGAGAGTTGAACGGAATGGGGACTTCAGGCATTTTCTGGTGATCGGCGGGTCTGAGTTGATTGAGCTTGGGGCTGGAGGAAGTTAGGATGGTGCGGGTCTTGGGAAAAATGTTCGTAGGTTTTTCTGGCCACCGTAGCGGCGGAACGGAGACGTTGTAGGGTTTTATACCAAGTTTTGGTCGAAGTAGTTCCTGAGGTGATTTCGACGTTGATGGTTGATCGGAGGTGATCGCACCAAGGGAAATAGAGCAGGGGACTCAGGCAGAGGTTTGGTGGATCGGCGTGGATTCTGGCGATCGTGGCGTCAGGGCGAGGTGTTTTACGTCGAGGTGTTAGGTTCCTGGTTGAAGTCGAGATGTCTCGATCTTGATTTTCAGGTTAACTCGAGGTTTTGGGTGTTTGGTCGTGTTGAGATGATCGTTGATGACTCGTTGAAGGTTGCAACGTCGACCGGAGTTGCGTCGATCACCTGTGCATGTGTACAGGTGGTCGGTAGCATGTCAGTAGGTTTGGATTTTTAGAAGGAAGATGTGCCTTAGGGATGGTATCGGCAAGAATGGGTTTTGGCATGAGTGTTATTCTGGGGTATTCGTGTGGGTTATAACGGTTTTTAAATTAAACAAAGTTAAAAAAAGGAAAAGGAAAAGAAGGAGGGATTCACTAAGGGGAAATACGGGTTGGACTCGGGAAAAATGGGATTTGGCTCGGGTATTTTTTATTTTGGCTCGGGTCGGGTTAAAGTGGTAACCAAGTTTTCAAAAATTTAAATAAACAAAAACTTTCAAATTTAAATTAAATCAAGATTAAAACCTTTTCTTTGATTAATTCTTGTAAAATAATAAATGTTTATTTTTAGTTTTGAATTAGTTAAGGGTTTTTAAAATATTTTAATTAATCAAGTTTGGAGTGTTTATATATATATAAACATATATATATATATATCCTTTATTTTAAATTAATTCTTAAAATTCATTTTAAAAAAATATAATAGTATAATTAAGAAATTAATTTAGAAGATTGAATGTTTTTAATTTATAATTAACTTAAAGGTTTTAAGTTAGATTATATATTAATGATAATTTGTTTCAAAAGGTTTATTTAATGAGATTTAAATGATAAAGTAATTAATTAAGATAAATGGATTATCTTAAATTAATAAAGGTCTTATGTGATTAAAGGATCATTAATTAGTAATTAAAGATTAATTGCTTATTGTAAGTAATTAAGGATAATTACTTGATTAAGGATAATCAATTATTGTACTTGACCAAGGATAATCAATTAGTGTAATTAATTAAGGAATAATTAATGTAAGGTTGATTTCTTAATGGAATAAACAAAAGGTAAATTAATTTATGATTAAAGGTTGACTAATTAATGTGAGCAAGTACTTAAAGAATGATTACTTAATGTAAGTAACTACTTATTGAAATTAATTAGGGATTAATTAATTGATAATTAAGGATAATTAATTAATGATTTAAGGTTAATTAATCAAGTGATTAAACGATAATTACTTAATGTAAGTAATTAAAGGGTTAATTTTTTAATCAATTAAGGGTTAACTAATTATGTAATTAACTTAAGGTTAATTTATTTATGTAATTAATTAAGGGATAAATAGTTAATTAAGGATAATTAATTAAGATGGATAATTGAGATTGATTAATTAATTTCATTAATTAATATCAAATGATTTGTAATTAATAAATGTTAATTAAGCAGGATTGGGTGATTAATTAATTTAATTGGAAATTAAATTGAATTAATTAAGGATTAAATAACTAATTAATCTTGCTTATAGATGATTGGATTATATTAAATGCCTTAAATTGTTTGATATCTCTGATGTGTGATATTCTGTGATATAAATTGTTTTGGATTGAGCTGTGAACTGTGATTTATTTTTCTGCGATGAATTTACTTTTTATCTGTGAATGAAAGATAAGTGCTATAGGATTATACCGCTTATTGATATTGTTGTGCTTGAATTTATGATGGTTGATATTTTATTGTTGCCTGTGAAACCCCTGGACTACACACAACACACTTAAATATGGATTTCATGGGAAATTGGCGAAGTCATGGGTATTTTGAAATGGTGAAAGATTTGGAAAGTTGAATTTTTAATCCAAAATGGCTTGGAAGTGATTTGGATTAAATATGAAAACTTTTGAAAAGGGAATTTTGAAGTCAAAATTATTTTGAATATAATATGGTTTGAAAATGATATTTTTGAAATTAAAATAATAATATGGTTTAAAAAGGGTTATACAGGTTATGTAATATATATATATATATATATATATATATGGATTTTAAACCATTTTTGAAGTATTTTTGATGAAGTATTTTGGGAATTTAAATTTAACCTAAATAGAACTTACCGAGGGTGCGACAGTTCGCTGATTTTCCGATTTATACTTTAAAAGGCTATAATTTGTACATATTTGATCGGATTTTTCCGAAACGAAAAACCTTTGTTTTCAAATGATAATAGCTTTCATGTAAATAAAAAGAATTTCCAGTTTTTTTTGAAAGGATTTCGAATTGTGGGTAAATCAAATTTGAATTGAAAATAGTTTTGAAAGCTATGAATGAATCTTTGTTAAAGATTGGTGAACTTTGTTTTCAAATTGAAGAGGATCTTAAAGGTGAATCTTTTGTTTAAAAGATTAAAGTGGAAATTTGTTTAAACCATTAAAAATGAAAGGTTTTGTGAAACAAGTGTTGAGAAGTTATGATTTAACTAAGATCCCAATATATCCATATGCTTTTTAAAATATACCGCTCATTATTCGGATTAGCCGGGAGAGGACTTTATGTCATAAAACCCATTCCGAATAAGTGATACGATGAAATGGATAACAATTGATGATGGTGGTTGAAGTTCGGATATTTTCCAAAGCGAAAGGATTACCTGTCAAATGTCTTTGCACTGAATGGCCTCGGTTTAGAGATTTTGATTACCCTATGTGATGGGGAGTCCCAACGTGATTAGGGATTATCCGGATTTGCAAGGACTTCTTTTGAAGTGCATTCGGTTCCATTCAGACCCAGGATGGACTTGTTTGGATGTATGTCTGACGTTACATTTTGACATGTAAAGCTGATTTCTATCAAATACATTTCTGTTTGATGACGGAGAATTTATTATCTTAGCTTAACACCCTTCTCAGAGACGTACAAGCTCAGAGGTTATGTAGTTGATGGTTACTAGTGATATATTCCCAATTTGGTAATGCAGCATGCTATGTGCTGATCATTGGTTGATCGAAGCATGGCTTTTGTGAAAAGCATAACTTTGTGGGACGAGACTTCATCGAACCTCACACCCTGGAAATGGTCGAAACAGGAAGGATGCGGCAAGGTTATGGGGTCGCGCCCCTTAGGGTATGTGCATTTCCTTTTGGATAAAAAGTGGTATCATGATATGCAGCCCAGATATTTAACTTATGTGGTTGTTGGAATTTTGTTGTTGGTGGCGCCTCGGAAAAGGTCAGAGACGACCGAGGGATGGCATACTCATGACAGTTAGTTACCTAGTTACAGAGGTAACTCGGCCTTGTGTTGGCAAAGATCCGGTTAGGTTCTTGGAATGTCCCTCCAGAGGCATACCCATTCGGAAAGGAAGTTCCTTAGCCTTGACCATTTGTTGAAAATCCAATCACCCAATACGCGCCCTGTACGGTTTTAGTTGTAGAACCTGCCATTTAACATGGTAGCTACAGTAGGTATACTACAATGGTAGTATGTTGGCTAAGATTAATATTATACTATAGAAATTTTTTCCACACTACGCACTAATAATAATATCAAAAGGATTTTCGCGTATCAAGCATGTTTGACTATCATATGGAGAAATCTCCTCCAATTGTGCGATTACGTTGTGTGTGTGACTGAAGGCCTTATTGTAGTTTCTTTTTCTAAAAAGCATATCGGATTTCTTTTATTTCTTTTTGTTGTTTCTTTTTGTTCAAACAACTATTTTTGTTTGCTCACACTAGTCTCATGACTGACCTGGAGTTTATTGTTCCCTTTCTAAACTCTGGGTGCCCACAATTTTCCACACGGGCGGCCTAGAGTCAGGTTTTCAGATAATCAAATAGTAGATGTAGATTCGATAGCCTTTAGTTTGTGGATTTGGCGATCGCATTGTGCATGAGTTTTCCTTAAGTTTAGCATGATTATGGTTCGAGCTTCTTGGATTGGAGCTTTGGAGCTTTAGAAACGAAGATATTTTCTTCCCGCTGCTGTTGCTGTAGTTTTCCGCTGCTTTGTTTTTCCACTGTTATATCTATCTCTGATAATATTGATTACTTCATATTTCATCATTGTTGTATCAAATGTTGTGTATCAATAAAATTCTTTCTGTTTCCGCTGTGTTGCTATCACCTAATGTTGTTATAAGCTCCGGTGAATCGGATTTCAACGTTTGAATCTGCGGCATTCTAATACGGGTGATGTATGGATGTCGATTTCCGAGCGCTGAATCTGGGTCGTCACAATTGTACACTCCAGGAAATACTTCTTTTTTGATTTTTTTGCGTCATTATTTATATTGTAGATAATTCAGATGCTGGATACAAACTGAAATAGAGTTGAAGAACAAATGCGAGTTAATGTGTGATATGTAGTGAGATGATAAGCTGTAAATTGAAATTTTCAATGTAATCGAAATTGTATTGTAAAGTGACAATGTGTAAGTATATAGTGAGAGCTTAAGTTTGTACTATTCGAATTTGTAATAAAATATTTGTTTTAATAAAATATTTTTTTAAATAAAAATTTTGCGTTATTCATTTTATTCATCAAATATTTATTTAATTATTTGAAAAATAAAATAGTACAATAAAAAATACATTTAAACGAATATATATATATATATATATATTTATTATCATCAAACAAAAATCGTATACAAGCATATTCTACAATCTCCCCCTTTTGATGATAACAAACATATATTAAGATTTTGAATTTATATGGTCATTGATGAAATTTATTTGCTCCTCCTATTTGAATGCTTCCCTTGCAACTAAGCTCCACCTTCACATATGCATGAAAAATATGCAAATAGAAAACAATTGCAATGATCCTATATGAGAACTTATATGAGAATATATTATACAAATAGATGAAAATATGAAAAATAAAATATTTGAATTTATTTGTCAAAATCTTAACCTCTCTCTCCCCCTTTTATCAGCAAAGGAGTAATAGTGTTAGAAAAATAGGGATAAGTGATAGACATTAATACAACATCAATACCCAATCGAGTATAAATAGTAAATTTCAATAGAAAATCAAACAAAAATCATAAATACTCTATTAGGCGCATATTCCACTTTAGAGTGATAGCGGTGATGTCGATATATAAAACCATATATTTTTATCTATTTATGGTATATTTATGATAGGAATTTGAATACTTACTAACCATGCATAACCGTTAGGACTTTTAAATGAGATTAGTAGTATTCCTAATTTTTATAAAAAAGTTCAAGTATCTTCTAACCACGCATAACCGTGAGGACTTCTAAATGGGATTAGAATCAACTTGTCTATTTAATAATTGATTTTGACATGTGTTCCATACATGCATAACCGTGAGAACTTTTAAATGAGCATGATAGCACATAAAAAAGTATTCCAAGTAATTCGCCCATAGATAACCATGTGGACTTTTAAATGAGAGTGAATACTTTAGATGTTTTTATTGCTAAAAATCAAATAAAACATAAATGAATATTTTCCCGTTTAAAATACCACATTTTGACATATATATTGGATTTTAATGAGTGATTCGTTAGAAATATGATAGAAATAGAGATGGTCATAGAAATTTTACCAACAAAAGTTATTACAAATCTTGTTTAAATTTTTAAAGAAATTTACTAAATATACTGTATTGAGTCATAATATATGATTAATATCGACACTCATCACTATTTCATTTACTAGTTATCTTTTTCGATAACCAGTAGGGAGTCAGATTAATTAATGTAGTCATCTAAGATCAAATCCAAAAATAATTATAAAATCAAATTTTCTAAAATGCCTAATCTGAAATGAAGTCAACGAAAAACTATTTTCTGAAAGGGGTTTTGAAGAAGAAAAAGGTATGCGGATTAAAAATCTGTTAAAATGAAAATTATGCAGATATTTTCATTGTGAATGTAATGCAACTAATGAAGATCCCTACATAAAATATATTCCACGAGTAATTTTTCAATCAACTAGACTACTAGCAGAATATGCATCTGAATACCCCTTTAAATCACAGTTATCATAAATTGGATATCGTAGACCAAAATGTGAAGTTGTAGCAGATACCTTAAAATCATTTTACAGCTTTTAAAATGTGATTCCTTAAGGATTTGATTGAAAACGTGCGCATAAACAACCAGTGAACATAGTGTCAGATCTAGAAGCAGTAAGATGAACAAATATATCCACGTGTATCTAGAGTAATCATCAACCAATACAAAACAACATCTCTTATCACCTAAACTTGCTATATCGTTATTCCAAAACAAATCAATATGAAATAGTTCAAGGATGAAAAGATGATTGGTCAATCATTTTTGTACAAATCGGAATCAAAATTAACATTTATATCCTTATCACATAACTGGCTAAACTAAACCAAATTATGGCGCAGATTTTCACATTTAATATATCGTTCAAGATAAATGTACCGTTACCTATTTTACCTTTACAATAATTTTTCGTTGTTACCCATTGTCACTCTACCACCTTTGTACTAGGCTAGGCGTGATGACCTGAAAATCTATACCCGTTGAATCGACAATAAACCACACATGTTCGACCCAAAAAGTACAGACTGATGGAAAGTCAAGAGAAAGAAAAGAAGAGAGAAGAAGCTAAGAGAAGAAAGAGAGAAGATAGAACCAAACAGAAAAATATAGAATCTCACATCGCAGTGGAAAACATATAATATCATATCATATCAATGATCTTTACAAAATGGAAATTGTATGTACATACATCAATCAGAGTTCAACAATCAACCACTAGTTATCAGCCTGGAAAGTTATAATAACCTATCTTCACAATTGCCGACAATACAAACAACAATAATGTGCAAAGCAGATAATCAAAGCAGATACATGTATACAAAAATGAAGATCTCCAGCTCTCCTACTGAAGCTCCAATAGCACCAAATGTAAACCTATAAATATACTTGGTCTGACTTGAGCATTGAATAGGAAGAACGCCTGGATCAGTCTGGTAAACCAGCGTGAGAAACATACTCAACTGAATTTATTAAATTACCAAACTTTTCCATTCAATACAGAAGTATCTCGTGAGACATGCCCACAAAAAAAAACAAACATGTTTCAACCTTACAATAACTAAAACATTTCATATCAAATTCATCTTATATTATATAAATTTCTAGTATACAAATAATATTAATCATAGTCGAAAATGTTGCATTGATTAAATTCCAGCATATGGCCCAAAATGGGTAATACAATGAAAATGGTAGGTACGTAATGGAGTTTGGATTTCCATGCAAAATGACCAGGTGAAGGGACTACCATCCGACGGGTACACCTCTAGATGGATGTCCCGAGAAACCATCACAAAGTTCCTCTACCAACACAAGACCGGCCTACCTATATAACTAGGTAGTACCGAATATGTCATTCTCCAATCGTTACTGACCTTTTCCGAGGGCCCTCATAGCATACAAACCACATTAGTTTACATCCTGAACATCATAGTGGGAAGAAATATATCTAGAAGAGGATGATCATATCCAGATGGGAGCGACCCGCCTTGCTGCATCTAACCCTGTTTCGATCATTTTCGGTTGATGAGGCTTAAGGTAACGATTACCTTTTCACATATCACAAATCACATCACTTTGAATGCCACACAACCATTTTCGTCGACTACTAATTGCCTTCCACAAAAATACAACCCTTAAGCTCATACGTCTCAAGGAGGATGTTAAGCTAAGAGAAGTTGCCTTCCGCACCCATTATGTACGTTTGTAAAAACAATGTACGTAATCTTTAAAAATGCAATGTCAGACAAACATCCATATAAATTGTCCAGAAACAGGACAAACCGAAGCTACTTTCCTACCACATCCTATAGGGAAGTCCCTAGGATTGAAGCGAATAGTCCTTGCATTGGATATTTCATAATGAAGAGACTACTGATACTGAATGTATATTGGTATTTTAACCACAAATGATCAACAAGCAGTCCTCCACTATGAAAATCCTAAATCACAATATCATTACAACCAACCTACAAAATCATCGCATAAATGTTGGTCCAAAGTGGTTTTCGGATAAACCGATCTCCGTCTCTTTGCACCAATAATGCAAAAGTATTTCTTAACCTCACACAGAAACTAAGTCTCATGGACTTATCACGTCTCCAACTTTCAACTTGCTACCCTTCGGCTAAGAAGGAAGCTCTATATATTGGAGTAATACTCTACACTACACGAATCAACATCCTCAACACAAACAATAATCAAGCCTATACAGATGGCTACGAACTAAGTGTATGACTAAATAGTTCCCACATCAATTTTAGGAACTAAAATGATCAAATTCGACGGTCGGATATTTAACTATCAAAGAAAACAACAAATATTTAGCACTATATGCAATCACTAGGCCCTTTTAATTAATCCTTTATTAATTAAATCACTTGCCAATTATTCGCTTCAAATTATCTTTTTTAGAAGATATAATTCCTTACCATTGCAACATTCTATATTGGAAAACATTTCCATATACTTATTTAATAATAAATAATTCACAAATCAATTTGTTTTCAACACTTAGAAAATATTACATATATTTAAGTCATAATTAAGTATATTTTTTATTCTTTAAGAAAAACATTCTCTTAAACATATTTATTTGGGTTAAACTAGATGTTGCGTAAAACATCATTACGACAATCGAAAATCACTAGTATAGGATTTGAAAATTAGATAGATGTATAAATCTTATATATTATGCAAAACATCTCCTTTCGAAAATCATTTACGGTAACAACAGTGTTAGAGCCATCATTTCCTTATTTCTCAAAAATGTCTATTTCAACAATGAATGCTGAAATCTGTTTATTCGATACTTAACACATTTTAAAAACATCTTCAATAATTTAACTCCATTTAAAAACGTCACTATTCAAATCATTCATTTAGTTTAATATTCACTATTCAAAATGTGAATATAAGTCTCTTATCCAAATACATTACTTCACACATTTAATTTAAAGGATAATTCACTGTCAAAAATCGTGAATATATCTCCTTTACAAAATTCATTACTCCTACATATTTATTAATGGATTATTCACTTTCCAAAATCATGAATATATCTCCTTTAATAAGCTTTCATAATTAACTTATCAAATTCAATTAATTCTGGATTTATAAAACAATGTTTATAAATTCCATTTATATTTTATAAAAGCTTGGACTTATAAAATTGCTTTAATAATGAATTCCATTTATAAGTCAATTACATGCCAAAATCCAAATTATAAGTTAATTACTTATAAATCTTTTTATTTACAAATTCATTCTTTTTATAACATCATCAATCCATAAATCTATAAATCTTATTTACTTATAAGATTCAATTATAACTCTTTTATAATTCCATCATTTTGATTTATAAAATATCAATTTTATAAATCTTATATATAAACATTTATAATAAATCAAAAACCTCAATTTAATCGTATTTCACAAAATCATATTTTTATAACATAAAAATTATAATTTTTATTTTATTTGAAATAAATTCCTTTCCTTACCAATTCAAAATTTAATAAAACATCTATTTTCGAAATCACTTGAAAATCCTTTTTAATTTGAAATCATCACTTTAATAATTTAATTTTCCAAAAATAGGCCCAATGCTACAACAACACTAAATACATCAATCACGGCATCCAAAACATCATATATCACATGATAACAACATATATTACAATATCTGTAAATATAATCAACACTAGTGAGGAATCCTGTTGGATCCCCCCAACCTGTCACCTACAACAAATATAGATATTAGAATATGTGTACAATGTCTGCTTCGAGGCTGACGCGCGTACAAAGGATCATCCGCTCATACACTGGAACATATAAGGTCTCATCTGCTCCAATAGGCAGGAATATATCCAAATACCAATCAATATATAGATAACATATTATATATCATCCAAACAGTCATCAATCAGCATAAATAAAAATTTTCTAACTTATATAAAAATATCAGAGTCAGAAAGAGTGAGTTGTACTCACTTTGGTTCCAATAGCAGTTGCAACGTTCTATTCCGAATAAAATAAATAGGCGTTTAATTTTACCCAAAATTTACACTAGCTTCAATCAAGTTCAAACCAGCTCTAAAATGCAGTGCTCATCAATAAGAACCCAACGCGATTTGTTTCGTCAAAAACGGACCTCGTATGAAGAAGTTACGATATTTAGATGTTTATACGAATTAATATAAATCAATTTCACAATTTCTTTTTATTTTTATAACCTTAGAACAATCAAGGCCGTTCAATTTCGCTGCTCAAGTCTAGACCGTGTTTTTTTCTTCTCCTCCCAGGCTATCACGTTCGAACAAACCCATATACGTCGCTTGAAACTTTAATGGCCACGCCTTCCTCGATCGACTACATGATGATCAACGACCACGACAAGATGCTCCTCCACGCCAAGCACCACCGAGCCAAGTGCGGTCGAGCTCGGTTTCTTCTTCCTCTTGAAAATGCACCGAAATCTACGACATTTAAATACAAATTGCCGTCGATTTACTCGACTATATTCGATCACGACCAATGATCTCGAAGCTCTCATCGCGCTGTAGAGTTTGTTAGTTGGAAGTATTTCACGAAAGTGTATGGATTTGGAGAGATCGAGGGAAGAAGGTTAGAAGTCTCTGGCCATTCAAAAGTAAAGGCGGCTAAGGTTAGATTTCTAGGGTTTGAGTGAAAAAATGAAATGTCGTGGCCTTTTGTAGAAAATTTACGCGCACTATTCATCTAAAAAAATTTCGAACTCCAAATAAAGCGTGCCGCCTGGCATTTATATTGTTTTACCCATAATCCGAACGCAATGGAATATATATCGTGAGCCAATTCGATCATATTTGGAAGATAGGTTTTTGAATCGAATTATTTAAATTTAAAATTTACTTAAATAAATTTCTATGCATTTTAGTCTGTAATGACTAAACCCGTAATTCCGATTGACACGAAATTTGAAATCCTACACTAATATAACATTACAGATCCAATGAAACTGGTATCATCGAAATGCGAGACTGTGTCAAAAATGACCATTTTACACTTTAATTAAATATTAAAATAGTCAATTTCTATAAATTCGCTTTTAAATCAATTTTAAAAGTTCTCTAACATCATTCTAATTCAAATAGAATTTAATTCAACTTTATAAATCGTTTTCATTCACAATATAATTCAAATTTTAACTATTTCAGCAATTTCAAATATTAAATTAACAATTTAATTATCCAATTAAATTCTTATATTTCAAATATAAGTTATTCAACTTATAATATCTACTTGTTAATATTTAAAATCAATTAAATATACCAATTTCAAATGACTGAAATTTTGGTTCGTTACATTCTCCCCTACTTAAAAGAATTTTACCAAGTAAGAAAAGGCAACAAAATCCATCAACTTTTCAAAACAGCTCATCCTAACTAGATATCAAATTCATTTAAACCTTTTAACTTTTCCAAAATCTATTAATTAAACTTCTTATAATAAGTTTTCAAATCCTTATATAGTTATCTCTTCAAAACCACTAATATCATTTTACTTTTAACTCAAAATCAAAATTTTAGTTATCAAATTTTTTTTTCAAAATTTCCAAAATTTCTAACGCCTTAAATTTTCAAAAAATTTTGCCATAGCCTCCTTTGTGTGGTTCGATCGTAGTAGGATCACAATACACACACACACACACACACACACATATATATATATATATTTCACAAACATACATCTCATCTTCGGGATAAGGCATCCCGTAGGAAAAAATATATAAAAGTACGATATGTAATCCAAGATATATACCTTATGTATTATTAGCGAGCATATACGGCTAATATAGAATGAAAGCGAGCTCCAAATGCGAAGCATACGCCATCTGCACCTACTAATTACTCAACAAACAATAAGAAACATGTATATAGAGTAATATCAATATACAACATATACAATACAACAACTATATATGCCAATATAGTAAATGCTATCGATAAGCAACAAACCCAACCATTAAACAACTATCACCCAAACTAACATCCAACAAACCAATATCTATCCAACCAATCCATAGCCAAATCAATATAAATTCATTTCTTATTAATATTCATTGAAATGGTTTTCAATTTATTCACATTTGATTCGTTAACATTGGATTTTACTACCGTTCATTTGTTCAAATTCAATCAGTTCACATTAACTGATTCATATTCAAGTTGGTGCACTTCCAATTTAAATAAAATTCAATTCTATGTAGATTGACTTAATACCAATTTAAGTTCAATTATTTTAACTTTCAATTTCATTAATTCAATTTCATTAACACTTAATGAATTCCTATTCAATCAACTAACATCCATCTAACAACCAATGCATATCCAACATAACCAAATTTATTTAATTTACTCTCACCATTAATATTCACTACGTTTTCCTTTAATTTGGTTTACTTTTAATTTCAATTAGTTTAATATATAATTGACTTTCGTTCAATTATTCAATTGTTAATTCATTTAACAACTAGAGTTGAATTTCACTTATATAACTCAAATTCATATTCATCACTACACTTATTAATTCATTTTATTTATCAATTTCAACTTGGACTTTAAATTCAAATTTTTTTATCAAAACAAAACTTAAATTTCAATTTACTATGGTAGCAAATCCATCGTATAGAAACTCGAAAATGATAATGATGATGCTGTAGTCATCACCCTTGTTATTTTCCAGCAACAATAGTGAATTCAATGCTTTTTTTATTCTTTTAAAAATCCTTTTTATTATTTATAAATCTTTTACTTATATAATTTCACTATTTTACTTTACTTATAAAAGATCGTTCCAAATTCATTTATCTTATTTAGATTTATAACAATATAACCACTTTAACTTTTGAAAAATAACTTTCCAAATTAACGGGATTCAAAATTTCCAAGTATTAGTTTAAATCCATTTTTATTTATAACTCATATTTATAAATTTACTCATTTAGTTTCATCTCTTATATATAGGATTATTTCACAATTGTAGATCATTTTAATTATAATTCCATACTTTATAATTCATTAGCTTATATATTTTATTCTTTTACAATTGTTGTTTTTATTTAGATTATTCAAAAAGCTTTTATTAACTTATATATATTTACATTTTAAAACAACCAAACCATCAATTTATATACACTATAATAGTTTTTGAAAAACTATTTCCATTATATATAAATTATAATCGAGGTAAAAAAATTTCATTTACCCAATTTAAAATGATACCATGCCGACTTGCCTCGTTTAAGTGTTTAGATATCTCTATCGATAACATGATGTCCCACATACCGACCATAATTCATAAACCATTCGACGGATAAGCAAACACAATATAAAACATTTTATATCTGTAACGACCCGTAAAATTTCGATAACTAAATTTGTTAATTTAATGAATCTTTGTGACGACCCAGAATTTTAAAGCATTTGAAATAGGAATATTTAATTGATTTCAAAATATTTAAAAGTTAATTTTTAACTTGAATTCCAAATATCACTAATTAATTGGGTAATTAAAATTTTGAATTAAATAATTTGAAGTTGGATAAAATGTTGAATCTGGAATTTTAAGCCTGTTAAAAACAATTTGAAGGCTTATAAAATTTAAATTTATAATACTGAAGAGAATAGAAGTGCTGAAATCAAATTTAAAAATGGTTGGTTAAGTTTTGAAATTTTATCGTTTAAATAGGATTTAAATTAGCCTTCCGAGGCACAGTCTCGGAATTTGACGAAACCGGTTCCATTGGATCCATTATATTGTATTATCATGGGTTTTCAATTTTCATATTTATCGGAGTTGTTGTGTGAGCATACGATAAGTAAACGCGTTGAAATTTACATCGAAAATTTAATTTAAATTATATAGGTATATTCTCACAAAAGCAACCGTCACCAGCCTTCACCTCAGCGTCTTTCCATTTTCCTCAGTCCAAAATCAACCGAACAATAAAATAAAAATGGCAACAGTCTTATCCTCTCTTTCCTCTTCTTAAAATCGAAGCCGAGCCTTTAAAAAACAAGAAAAAAATACGTGTTGCTCAATTCAAAATCATGTTCGTTTTCCTCTCTCCCCATTCCCAAATTTATTCGTCGAATCGAATCCTCAAAACGAAAATGGAAGTCGCTCGTGTGATTCCAACCTCATCACTGCGGTGGTGGGCAGTTCATGGTCGAGTGGCCTCGCGATGATTAGAGGGGAGATAGGTGGATGCGTTCGTGCTTAGAGCATCGAAGGGCAGTGAGTCTTGTGAGGTCGAAGTGGTGATCGAGGTGACGTTGAGTGTCGCGATTTCAATCTCGAGCTCGATGGCGCTCGCGAGCAAGGCAGAGGCTTCGCGGTGGGTTCTCCGATGTCGCAGCTAGGTCGGGCAAGGTGATGCGCTCAAGGGGTTCGAGTAGCTGCTCCTTGCTCGAGTAGGGTAAATTCTTTGCTCGTTTCTGTTTTTAATTTAAATTTAAATAAAATATGTTTAAACCGAGAAAGAAAAAATATATAACTCTGTACTTGATTCTACAGTAAGGTGGATATATACAGTTTATGTATATATGAAATCAGAAAGGGAAACACATTGTTAAATAAAAATATACATACTGTAAATTTGCTAGGTTTATTTTTAATAATGGGTTAGGTGAAAAAATTGTTTAACTAGCTTATTTTAATTATTTCTGCTACTAAAAAGATTTGAAAAGGGAATTTTTAGTTTTAAACTAAATCATTAGCTCAAATTGTTCGAATATTAATAAAATTATATAATTGTTATACAAGATCTCAAATCGAGAAAATCGAGTCAAGATGGAAGTGGATTGCAAAACAAAATCAAAGGTGAGCTAATCTCACTCATCTGGTTATAAATATGTTTAAATGGTTAAATTTAAATAATTGGTTGGTTGATTGATTTGATTGGATGTGCAATATTATATATAGTAGTATATAATATATCTTGGAATGATTGATTTCCCGCATTATATAGCGAATGAGACCCTATGCACCGCATAATAGCGGATGATATTTTATTAATCCCATATACCGCGATATTCCATCTCGAAGTGGAATTGGTATTTTATTGTGATAACTTCTGTGGATGCAGGAAAACAGGTTGGAGGGATCCAACTGGATTCCTCAAAATTATTTATATTGTTTAATATCCTCTGTTATGAATATTTGATATTCTTGATGAATATTATTGATAATTGGAATATTGAATGTCATGGTTTACTTGAATATATTCCTGTTCACTGAGTGATCAAAATATATAGAATTGGATTTTTTGAAAAGGAAAATAAAAAGAAGAGAATTTGTAGTGAAATAATTAAAGAGAATCTAAATAAATTTATGAATGAACTGGATAAGAATAATAGTAGTTTTTAAATTCTAATGAATAAATTCCGTATATAAACAGGGGATTTTGAATAAATAGGAAGATAATGAATTTTAAACATCAGTATTATTATTTAAAAGAACAAAGAATTTATTTTAAATTAAGATTTAAATTTTGATAAGAATTAAGAAGAAATTGGGAAAAAAATATGAAATTTGTATATTTCAATTAAAAGACTTAAAATCAAACGGAAAATAATAATAATAATAAAGTCCATAATTAACGAATTTTGAAATGAATTGAGTAAGTAAAGAGATTTATTTCAAATGGAGTAAATTGGAAATCAATTTGGAAAATTGATTTAAGTGATTGAAATTGGAAATTCTCCCTGGATAACCAAGTACGTTTTCAAAGTAAATTCTTAAATATAAGTTAAAGGTTTTAAAGTTGTTTTAAAAAGCAAGTTTTGGAAAATTATAATATTTAAATTCTAAAGTAAGTATTTTCTTTTAATCTATTATAGTAGTAGTTAATTAAAAGTGACTTGGTATTTGTTTTAAAAGGGAAAATTTAGTTTTATATTTTACAAAAGTAACCTCATTTTAAATATACCTAAAGTATATATTTTTAATAAAATATTGAAATAGTTTTAATTTAAATGTCTAAAAGTATATTTTATAAGAAAGAGTTTAAAATTATTTTTAAAAATCTAAAAGCTTTGTACTTGGTGTTTCCAGTGGAAATAAATATTTGGAAATTCATTCCATGAGAAGAGAATGGTTTGAAACTGTTCTCAAAGGGTTGAAAATAGAAATATATCTTGCACGGATATTTTGAGATAAATAAATAATTTGGGAAAACTATTTATTGTTGATTGTTGTTGTGAATGTTAATTGATAGTTAAATAACTGACTAACAATATTAGCCAAATGCGCTGATCGTTTCGAAGAGACCGAGATCGAGTTTTATTTCTCAAAAACCACTTCGATCCGGTTTGTACGTTTCATGGGGAAACGAGTTCGGAGTCGAAGATGGAGCAGTGAAGTGCAAGGGCTAGTCGCTACTAATCCTAAGGATATTTTCAAAACAGATGCGGTAGGAATACTGCCTTCGGTTTCGTTCGAACCCAGGACGGAGTTGTATGGATGAATGCTTTCGAACATCGTCAGGTGGACGATGGGCATTCTAAGGGATATGTTCTAAAAAGTTAACGCTTAGCCTCAAGCCTCATCAATCGGGAATGACTGAAAATCAGGGTTATGCAGCAAGGCTTGGTGGGCAGCTCCCATTTCCGGGTAAGGTCTTCCTTGCCTAGATGTCCCTTTTATTTCGGCTTAGTGGTGCGGTTCCTGATCCCAACCACGGGGTGATCTTACTCGGGACTATCCAATAAGGGGTAGTCTGGGTCTTGTGTTGCAGATGGTCGGGAGTGCTCCTCGGTACGCTGCTCTAGACCGGGTACTGTGATAGGTGGTACCCCAGTGCCTAGTCATTAGTTGGAAATCCATTCTCCCTATGAGCCTTTTACGAGTTTTGGCTAGTAGTTGGAATTTAATGAATGTAACAATTTCATCTATTTTAATAAGTATTTGTATATAGACCCTATTATAATATTAGAGGATTTTAATAAAACTGTTTTAGCTATCGTAAGGTAAAAACCCGACATGTTTATTTGTGGCGTGGTCTTACGAGATGCTTTTATTTTCAAAGGACTCTTGAAACTTTAATAATCAATTTGAGTGTGATTTCTCACGCTAGTATTCCAGACTGACTCGGATGTTATTAACTGTAATGCTCGGGTCAGACCGAGTATTATAGAATACAGAAAAGGATGCTGTGGAGCTCAGGAGACGAGCTGGATACGATACATACTTCCGTACTTGTTTTATATATATTCCGCTGTGTTGATTAGCTGTATACTCAGTTGTGTGAGGACAGGTTATGATTACTGTCTAATTGTGCGTTATGTGAGTAATGTACTGTGATAATGTAATGTATAAATAGATATATTTGTTTTTGTGTAAAGATCATTTATTATCTATTATATTTTATTCCGCTGCGGTGGTTAGATTCTGTGTTGTTTCCTATTTTCTTCTTCTACCTCCTCTTCTTTATCCCTAATGGTTCGTATTTCTGTTCAACTTGAGTTGATTGATGTAGAATAGTGTTGACTCAAGAGGTATGGATTTGCGGGTCGTTACAGTTGGTATCAGAGCATAGGTTGGTGATAACCATGGCTTTGGTGGGAATTACTCATTTAAATTAGAGTCTGTAGTACTCTAGAATGAGTTTGAGCATATTAATAGATATGAGCGCGTATTTGTTAGTGAATATAAATTATTTTAATATTGTGTTGGCTTATTGATTGGGTGGAATATGAATTCTGATCGAGTAAGTTGGCCGCTATTCGAGAAGAGTTTCTAAACACTTGACACGATAAATTGACACGGTATTGTTTTAAATGTGGGCGAATAAAATAATTTTACCCAAAACATATTTTGATATAGAAGAAAAGTTTTTGTAAACTATATTAGCTAATATATGGTTGCTTGGATGTTAGGAATGATAATGTTAAATAATTATCATTGTTGTGTAAAAATTTAACCAGAAATTGAAAATATAACCAAAGGTTTAGGGAATTTATTATAAAATGAAATTTATAAATATGAGTTATAAACGTGATTTATAAATTGAAATATAATCAAATAAGAATTTGTATGAGCATAAAATTTTGCAAATGAGTTATAGTTAAAATTGATTTAAGACATAATTTGGAAATTTAAAACCCCAGAGATTTTGGAAAGTATCTTCGAAGTGTTTTGAAGACAAATATTAGCATTATTGTTTTAAAAGTATTACTGAAAGGAATTTGTTTCAAATAACTTTTGGAAAGGGAAATAGCATTGATCTCACTTCATTCGCTGGAAAATAACTTCGGTGATGATTACAACATCATCGATGTTCATTTTCGAGTTTCTAAGCGACGAATTGCTGCCAAATTAATTTGTTCAGAAAAACCTGTTGTGTTTAAATTTCAAAGGAAATTTGTGGGGAATAAAAATCAATATTGTTTTAAAAATTTGAGAAGTGTGATTTTGAGATATTGGTTATTTCAAAATGATTTGAAAACCAAAAGACGGGTGTTTAAAATATTGAATCCTTATTTGAATTGAAAATCCTGATGGGATAAGTTATAAACTTGTAAAGTTGAAGTGATTTTTAAATAAGGAAGGAAAATATGAGCTTTAAATGTTGGAATTGAAATTTAAAGTGAAAGGGTTAAATAAATTTAATTTGGAGAAATTAAATTGTGGAAAAATTTAATTGATGGTGGTTTGAAAAAAAAAACTCACCTTGAAATAAAGTAAAGGAATTAAAATTTTGAAACTTAAATAGACTGTGATTGAATGGGAAATTAAAACAAAGTTAGAATTGAATTGAGATTACCTTATACCAAAGGAAATTGAGTTGGAGTGGACTAAAACGAAAATAAAATCTAGTTGAATAAAAATTGGAATAGAAGTGTGTAACAACCCGAAATTTTCGATCCCGAAAATTTCAGATAGTTATGAAAAGAAGAAAGAGATAGAAGAAGAAGAACAGAAAATGTCAACAACTCACACACGCAGCGGATAAAATATAATAATAAATAATATCAGTTTACAAAAGAATGCTATATCTGTCGATTACATTTAATATACATCAGAGTTTCAATTTCATACAGTCACTGAATATATATACAATTATCATGTCCCAGATTAACAATAATATAAATACAGCGGAAATATTCAATACGCTCTAGCCATCCAGCTCGCCTCTTGAGCTCTAGAACATCCCTACCTGAAATCTGTAATACTCGGTCTGACCCGAGCATTAAACCAAGTAACACCCGGGTCAGGCTGGAAACCAGCGTGAGTAAACTCAGCTAACATGGAATACCAAAGCAAACAACATATATAAAACCCGGGTAACTCAATCAAATTTTACAAGTTCACAATATGGTTTAGGCAACACTCAGCCCATGTATAAATTTCAAAATACCACATATTTAGATTTTTAAAACGGTCCAATACCTCCGAACCTCTTCGTTCTGGTATATAGATTTTATATATCAAACTACGAACATTCGTAAGGGTTTTCGGATATTTCCTCAATACCCGACTCCGGACTCTTCGAATCTCATATCATTGTATTCCAAGTTATTCAAATGAAATACTCAACATTTCATATCAGAGTTATCAATTCCTACAAATCATCCAATACCATTCAATCATTCAGAAGCAAAGCTTAATCACAATCAAATCATCTTCATCGATTCTAATTGAATTTCAAACCTTAATCGCTTAGATTCTTTCATTAATTAATTCCAAAATAATTAATCAACCCTTCCTTATTCATCTTAATTAATCATCCTGGATTAATTATCTTCCAATTTCACTCAAGTAATTATCTTTAATTAATTTCACATTATTAATTATCCTTAATTCCAAATCAATAAGTAATCTGGATTTCTTCATAAATTAATCAACCATATTAATTTCATTAACCCTTAATTATTTATATTAATTAGCTCCTCATAAGTCACTTATATTGATTTATTATTTTCTGAACTAATCAATCTCTATTTACGTCATCAACTATATAAATTAATAGTTTCTCATTATATTTTAATTTATTCGCATCTGATTTAATTTCGCTTTTATAATGGAAGCTTGAAGGAATTTAAATCCACATTTATGTTTAAATTCAATTCGGTTTACACTTGCTCTATTGACATTCAAGTTATTACACGCTTAATATTTTAAACTTAATTTGTTAGATTTAACTTGGAATTCAGAACTTGTTTTAAATCTCTATTTTACAAGCTGACCCCCGTCTTAAAATATCACTTCTATTTCTTCCTTTTTTTTATTCTATAATTATTTCGCTTTCAAATTTTCACCAATTATTTTCTTTCAAACTCCAATTTATATATTTCGATAACTCATGGTACCGAAATATCCAAGCAAACCACATCACCCTATTACCAAAATGTTCATCACAGCATATCAATTATTTCAATATATCATATACATTACTATATAATATAGCACATCAATTCAGTTTCAACCATTCAAACAATCATTTGAATTCAACCATTTAATTTAAATGAAAGTCCAGAAGCGTGAGATTACTCACCTTTAATTTACTTACGTTAAATGCTTATCATTTAAGTAACGAATTCTCTAGTTACTTATATTAATTTATCTCTACCTATAAATTAATCAATCAAAATTAATTAACTTATAATCCCTAATCAATAACTAATTATTTCTTAACCATAAATAAATTAGTTTCTCTTTAATTATAGAACTGATTAATTAAATAATCTTAATTTCTCAAACCCTATTTAATCAAAAGTTAAGTCAAATTAATTAATTAATTTCTTAACTATATCACTTTAAATTCTTGCTTTATAAATCCGGGATTTGATTATCATTAATCTAATAATATTTTTAAGTCTAATTGAAGATAAATACCTTATTTCCTTAGTTTCTCCTTAAGCATACTATGAATTAAATTTCGAATTTAACTTAAGCATCTACCTGCTGGTTTAAATGAAACATACATCTTAGATTAATAAATAGTAAGCAACAACATTAACAATCTACGGGTTTAAACAGTTAGTTTACTTGATATTTCTGCATTTTAAACTAGGAGAATATACGTATATGTGGCCCGAGAAAAATCGAGAAAACTCACCTGCTATCGCCACAGCAAGCATCGAGCACCCGCTGCCCTTGCTCAACCTTGCCAGCGCCTGCTCGTGCGCCCCCCCCCCCCCTCTTTCCTTCTTTTTTTTTGTTTTCCATCGATCGCCTCCACTAACCCAACTTGCCATAGCCGCGACGTGAAACCGTCGCCCGACGCGACATCGAAGTCGCTGCCACTCCTCGCGCGAACCTCCACTTCACCCCCTGGACGCCACCGCCACCCTCACTCTCGTGCACGCGCAATGCGAACGCGATTCAATCGCGAGCCAACTCGCGAGTCATGCGTTAATTATTATTATTTTTTTACTGAAGTTGATTTCGATAATAAGGGTTTTGGGCGAACTAAAGATGGAGGAAAAGTGAATACACGCGGTTACTTATGTAAGAAAATAGATATAGGGGGTGAGAGGCTTCTTGGGTACGATAAAATGAAAATATCTATGACCTTATTTCTTTAAATTTTATTATATCTTCACAACGTCGCAATAACTTCCATTAAAATTCGAACCCTTCTTAAGAAATGCCGTTAGGCAATTATAAGATTCTACTCGCGTCCCGAACATGATGAAACGTGTTCAGAACCTAAGTCGATCGTATACATGAGTTACAGAAGAAAACGATCAGTTTTAAAATAAATCGATTAGAATATTTCTAAGCGTTTTGAGCTGCCAGGGTCAAACGACAACTCCGTTTGCTACTAAAATTGAAATCCGATAATAATTAACTATTACGGATCCAATGGAACTGGTTTCGTCGAAGTCCTAGACTGTTCCTCGGAAGGCTATTTTCCAGTTCCAATTTAAAAGATATATTATTAAAATTGAACAAATTACCTTTAAATTAATTTCAACCATTATATTATGTTCAATATCATCATTATAGATTTTATAAGCCTTCAAATTATTTTTAACAGGCTTAAAACTCCAGATTTAGCATTTTACCCAATTTCAAATTATATGATTCAATAGTTAAGCTATATAATTCAATAATTTAATTAACAAGTAAATATTGATATTTTAAAATTCAAATTAAAATTAACTTTTTTAAATATTTAAAATCAATTAACAATTCCAATTTAAGTTGTTAAAAATTCCGGGTCGTCACATTCCTCCCCTTTAAAAGAATTTCGTCCCCGAAATTACTAGTCAGAAAGAATGGACCATTACCTGTTTACCTTTTCCCAAAACTCACAATCAATATCCTACCAACTATCTTTAATTAATGACCCACTATCATCTTAACTAACCTCCCAAAATCTTTTATAGTTCAAATACTACCCTTTTGTTCAATCATTTAAATTTAAATTTAACCAACTTTCGAATTATCAAAATTTCTCAAAAATTTTCTAACTCTCTAAATTTCCAAAAAAAATTGCCAGCGTCTCCTTTGCGCGGCTAGCTCGGTACAACTACAAAAGGCCTCTACGGGCTCTCAAATTCCAAAAGAAAACAAAAGCCAAGTGGCCACATCAAAAACCATATCCAATTCATACAGAAATTAAAATACATACCTTTTAGTCGGGCAATACAAATTAATATTTTGGAATCAAATCCAACTCCTTTTCTCTTTAATACATGCATAACCTACTTAGCAATAATATCCAATCATAGCCCTTTTACATCTTTATATACTTTTCCTTACAAAAGTTTTCATATCCCTTCCTATTCAAATTTGTTTTTTCCGTTTTCATACGAATTCAATTTACCTTAAATTTTGAATGTTGAATTTTATCTTTCAAGTATATCTGATTCATATTAGTTTCATTTACTAATTTATCTTAGTTTTCAAATTTGAAATCGTTTTGTCGATAGCATATTTTTCTCAAAAAATTTCAAAAATTTTCTAACTCCCAAAATTTTCGAAAAAAATTTGGCAGATTCTCCTTTGTATGGAGGAGCTTTTGCAATTTGAGAAAAGATATGAATATATATACATCGACCCACACGGTCGGAAAAAGCAAAAACAGTTCATATTTCCTATTTTTATTACGTAGGCGTATCTTATTTAGCATTTTAAGCAAGCAGCTTATTAATTTTAGCAATTAGTGCAATCCAAATCCAGCCAAACGGCCTTCAAGTACCTGTACTTACTCAATTTAAATATGTAAGTGCCACATATAGAGAATTATTAGCATTTACTCACTTTCAATAGCTAAACACAAGTATTACATAAACAACAAGTATCAAACGCTTCCCATAAGCGATTTATTTAACTTTTAAAGCTAATTCAAATGCTTTCATTCAATTTATTTTTAATCCAAACAAGCTCATATTCCATTCAATTGATTCCAAATCAAGCTATTTTACTTCTCTCAACCCATAGGATTTTAGTTACATTCATTTACGGCAAACAATTCATTCCATGCAAATTTGACAATATTCGCTTGATAAAGTATTCATTTCAGTCTATAACTACCTTCGAATTAATTTCGACTCATTCTGTACTTAATTTCATTCATTTCCAATTTATTCACCAACCATACATTGCATTTCAATTCATCTACGCATTAATTTCATTTTAAAAAACTATTTCAAGGGCTTGACAACATTCAATGCTTACACTAATACACATTTCCCAAAAATAAATCTAACCCAAACTTTTATAATATTTCACTTTTGCTCGAAGCCAAACTCTTATTAATTTTAAACTTAAGTTAATTTACTTTCTTCAAATTATTTCAACTTCATAACTTAAGTTCATTCCGATAACCCAAGTTCAAATAAAACTTTAATTTAATTTCTAGTCAAGCAGACTTCATCCATTTAAAATTTTAAATTTACTTACTTAATTTATTTACAAATTTATTTTATTAATACAAGGCCATTCTCAATTGATTTCTATTCACTTGGATTTTGTTTGCAACTCAAACCATTACTATTATAATCACTTTCATTTCATTCAACAACACTTCCATTTTACCTAAGTTACCTGCATATTGCGTTAAATATTACTTATAACACACTTAAATGTTCATTTGTAATTTAAACCATCACTATTTGATCCAACTCTATTTTATTTAACTCAAGTTCATATCCAAACTCCTTTATTAACTTACAATCCATTTATTTAACCGAGTTAATTTTTTTTATTAATCATACTCTATCAAATAATTATTTATTAGCTTACTTCCAACCTTTAGTACAAAGAAAATTACGTCATTAAATTTTCCCGAGTTCAAATTTTATTTTATAATTCCTGTTTGGATTTCCCTTTTAATTATTAAAATTTAGAATTGCCTTTAAATTCATATAATACAATTAAAATAGCTTTTTATAAAAATATTTCTTATACTCGATGTCTCAAACAGTCCATCCTTGTTCTCACAGAAATTCAGTCGTACGTTGATCAGGCGTAGAACTGAAAATCTATAAGTACTTGGTAAACCTGTTTTCAACATCCAGTGAAAATACTTGAAAAATAAATTTTATTAAAAATATAGAAAACAGTTTTTGAAAATAGAGGAAATATCTTTGGTGACAATGCTCTGAAAATCATCACCCCATCCATGGTCACAGTTACATCCTTGCCGTCGCAGCAAAAGTCCATGTAACTGCAGGCTCTCCGAGGCCTCTGATTTCGCTGTCGAAATGAAACTTCTCCACTCCTACATAGGTCGCGGTCTACCGATATAAAATCAAATGCAGACTGTTGGCTCTCAGCGGCACACACGACTTCCGCTATGGTATACACTACTCATAATCCCCAGGAACTAGTTTTGTCCGGACTTCTCACAGGATCAACTTTAGAACTGCTCTTGGGCTCAAGGCAGTACCACCCGGTGGCACTCCTGAGAAGTTCATTTCAAGGGAGCGCCTTTTCCCCAGAGCCATTATCAAAACATTTTATACTATATACATATATAGTATTTTTCAAATCATACACCTAGTATGAATTTTATCAAAGCTCCTTTACACAAAATCGATTATCCTAAAATCGATAATTCTCAAAATAGGCTTTCCAAAGTCCATATATTGATTTTACCCAAAAATCAAAAGCCTTTCCAAATCCGACGGTTCCCAAAACCCTTTCCAAAATCCTTATAAGATCCTTTATATATATACAGATATATAAAAAATTTAAAACTTTGGATCACTTTAAACTCGTATAAAATTCCTTTTATACTTCAAACACTTCCAAAATCCTTTTTCTTCCAGCAATAGATTCAACAAAGGGAGAATATATAACAAAGATATAACTTTGTTTACCCAAAATTAAATATTCAAATTTGATTACTCTTCCAATATCAATTTCCTTTTTATTCACATTCACTTAAATTTTCATTCACTTATTCACATTTGCCTTAATCCCCATTTGGATTATTACCTCAATTCTTATCCCAGTTGGGTATTTAATCAATAACAGTTTGAACTCCGACCAGTTTATATTTAGGAAATAGATCGAAAATTTAAAAATAGATAAGTAGTTGAAAAATAATGATTAGTTTGCAAAATAGCTGTAAAATAGTTAAATAGTTTCAAAAAGTTTAGATAATTGCAAAATAATTGTAAATTAGTAATTAATTTGTAACATAGTTAAAATATAGTAATGAGTTTAGAAAACGGCTGAAAAATGGTTAAATAGCTCCAAAATAATTATAAAACAAGTATAAAATAATTTGGTTTTAAGAAAGAAAAGTTGTTTATATTTAATAGCTTAAAAAAAATAAGTTTATATTAAGACAATTTATATTGAAAATAGTCTAGAGTCAAAACTGTTCACTTTCCAACATTTCAATTTAAATTTCCACTCCCATTTAAATTGACCCAATTCCAAATTGAATAATCTTCAATTTCCATTGAAATTGAATTAACCCCAATTCAAGTTGGATTGATTCTCAATTTCCTTCCAACTTCAAATCATATTCCGTTTGATCTTTAAACTTGGACAACTTTACTTACAAATTCAATTTTACAATTTCTATTTATAATCAATTACATTCACATTTTGCTTTTAACTCGAAACTATACATTTCATTTAGCCAATATATTTTTTTCCATAAACATTTTAATCAACATTCCAGAGTTTAAACTAATTTCCAAAATTTCATTATGACCTTAGAATTCAACTATATCCAAAATTCTTTGGCAAATTCAATTACCCCTTTTGAATTTCAAAACCAAACCCAGTTCACAAACAATTACAATGTAAATCAATTTGGTAGCAATTTCCCTTCTAGAAACTCAAAAATAAACATCGATAATGCTGCAGTCATCACCGACGTTATTTTCCAGTGACCGAAAGAGTCAATGCTTTTATCTCTTTAAAAACATTTCCAAATATGTTTAATTTCAAATCTCCCAGATTTCAAATTCAACACAAAAATATTTTGAAATAATACTATTATTTTTCCAAAACTTTTGGAAACCACTTCCAAATCCAAAGGAATTTTAAATTTTCCCAAAAATTCCAAATTCCCAATCCATCCAATTCTTATTTAAACATTACTCTGGCATTTTCATCTTACTTTAGTTTCAAGTATTCTCTGGAATTCTATTTCAAATTATATTCTCACTTATTTATGAAGTTTATTTCAATTTATAATTTACATTCACAATCTATATTTCAAATTCCATTTCGTTATATAAGTTTATTCTTCAACTTTGGTTATAAGTTTCAATTTGGTCGTGTTTTATATTACTTCCTAACTTAATTCCAATAATTTAACAACCAATCACCTAAATATTCATTAGAAGGAAATGTTGCTATATATATCAAAATATATTTTTATATAAAATCATTAAAAATCTTTATAAGCAAATAACAAGTACGCTCTCATATGTATATACTCAACTAATTCTAGAGTACTACGGACTCTATTCAATAAGTAATCCCCACTAGAGCCAAGGTTCTCGCTTAACCTTCAGCTCTGATACCAACTGTAACAACCCAAAATTTTCGATCCCGAAATTTTCAGATAGTTATGAAAAGAAGAAAGAGATAGAAGAAGAAGAATAGAAAATGTCAACAACTCACACACGCAGTGGATAAAATATAATAATAAATAATATCAGTTTACAAAAGAATGCTATATCTGTCGATTACATTTAATATACATCAGAGTTTCAATTTCATACAATCACTGAATATATATACAATTATCATGTCCCAGATTAACAATAATATAAATACAGCGGAAATATTCAATACGCTCTAGCCATCCAGCTCGCCTCTTAAGCTCTAGAACATCCCTACCTGAAATCTGTAATACTCGGTCTGACCCGAGCATTACACCAAGTAACACCCGGGTCAGGCTGGAAACCAGCGTGAGTAAACTCAGCTAACATGGAATACCAAAGCAAACAACATATATAAAACCCGGGTAACTCAATCAAATTTTACAAGTTCAAAATATGGTTTAGGCAACACTCAGCCCACGTATAAATTTCCAAATACCACAGATTCAGATTTTTAAAACGGTCCAATACCTCCGAACCTCTTCGTTCTGGTATATAGATCTTATATATCAAACTACGAACATTCGTAAGGGTTTTCGGATATTTCCTCAATACCGACTCTGGACTCTTCGAATCTCATATCATTGTATTCCAAATTATTCAAATGAAATACTCAACATTTCATATCAGAGTTATCAATTCCTTCAAATCATCCAATACCATTCAATCATTCAGAAGCAAAGCTTAATCACAATCAAATCATCTCCATCGATTCTAATTGAATTTCAAACCTTAATCGCTTAGATTCTTTCATTAATTAATTCCAAAATAATTAATCAACCCTTCCTTATTCATCTTAATTAATCATCCTGGATTAATTATCTTCCAATTTCACTCAATTAATTATCTTTAATTAATTTCACGTTATTAATTATCCTTAATTCCAAATCAATAAGTAATCTGGATTTCTTCATAAATTAATCAACCATATTAATTTCATTAACCCTTAATTATTTATATTAATTAGCTCCTCATAAGTCACTTATATTGATTTATTATTTTCTGAACTAATCAATCTCTATTTACGTCATCAACTATATAAATTAATAGTTTCTCATTATATTTTAATTTATTCGCATCTGATTTAATTTCGCTTTTATAATGGAAGCTTGAAGGAATTTAAATCCACATTTATGTTTAAATTCAATTCGGTTTACACTTGCTCTATTGACATTCAAGTTATTACACGCTTAATATTTTAAACTTAATTTGTTAGATTTAACTTGGAATTCAGAACTTGTTTTAAATCTCTATTTTACAAGCTGACCCCCGTCTTAAAATATCACTTCTATTTCTTCCTTTTTTTTATTCTATAATTATTTCGCTTTCAAATTTTCACCAATTATTTTCTTTCAAACTCCAATTTATATATTTCGATAACTCATGGTACCGAAATATCCAAGCAAACCACATCACCCTATTACCAAAATGTTCATCACAGCATATCAATTATTTCAATATATCATATACATTACTATATAATATAGCACATCAATTCAGTTTCAACCATTCAAACAATCATTTGAATTCAACCATTTAATTTAAATGAAAGTCCAGAAGCGTGAGATTACTCACCTTTAATTTACTTACGTTAAATGCTTATCATTTAAGTAACGAATTCTCTAGTTACTTATATTAATTTATCTCTACCTATAAATTAATCAATCAAAATTAATTAACTTATAATCCCTAATCAATAACTAATTATTTCTTAACCATAAATAAATTAGTTTCTCTTTAATTATAGAACTGATTAATTAAATAATCTTAATTTCTCAAACCCTATTTAATCAAAAGTTAAGTCAAATTAATTAATTAATTTCTTAACTATATCACTTTAAATTCTTGCTTTATAAATCCGGGATTTGATTATCATTAATCTAATAATATTTTTAAGTCTAATTGAAGATAAATACCTTATTTCCTTAGTTTCTCCTTAAGCATACTATGAATTAAATTTCGAATTTAACTTAAGCATCTACCTGCTGGTTTAAATGAAACATACATCTTAGATTAATAAATAGTAAGCAACAACATTAACAATCTACGGGTTTAAACAGTTAGTTTACTTGATATTTCTGCATTTTAAACTAGGAGAATATACGTATATGTGGCCCGAGAAAAATCGAGAAAACTCACCTGCTATCGCCACAGCAAGCATCGAGCACCCTCTGCCCTTGCTCAACCTTGCCAGCGCCTGCTCGTGTGACCCCCCCCTCTTTCCTTCTTTTTTTTTTGTTTTCCATCGATCGCCTCCACTAACCCAACTTGCCATAGCCGCGACGTGAAACCATCGACCGACGTTACATCGAAGTCGCTGCCACTCCTCGCGCGAACCTCCACTTCACCCCCTGGACGCCACCGCCACCTTCACTCTCGTGCACGCGCGATTCGAACGCGATTCAATCGCGAGCCAACTTGCGAGTCATGCGTTAATTAATTTTTTTTTTACTGAAGTTGATTTCGATAATAAGGGTTTTGGGCGAACTAAAGATGGAGGGAAAGTGAATACACGCGGTTACTTATGTAAGAAAATAGATATAGGGGGTGAGAGGCTTCTTGGGTACGATAAAATGAAAATATCTATGACCTTATTCCTTTAAATTTTATTATATCTTCACAACGTCGCAATAACTACCATTAAAATTCGAACCCTTCTTAAGAAATGCCGTTAGGCAATTATAAGATTCTACTCGCGTCCCGAACATGATGAAACGTGTTCAGAACCTAAGTCGATCGTATACACGAGTTACAGAAGAAAACGATCAGTTTTAAAATAAATCGATTAGAATAGTTCTACGCGTTTTAAGCTGCCAGGGTCAAACGACAACTCCGATTGCTATGAAAATTCAAATCCGATAATAAATAACTATTACGGATTCAATGGAACTAGTTTCGTCGAATTCCGAGACTATTCCTCGGAAGGCTATTTTCCAGTTCCAATTTAAACGATTTATTATTAAAATTGAACAAATTACCTTTAAATTAAATTTAAACCATTATATTATGTTCAATATCATCATTATAGATTTTATAAGCCTTCAAATTATTTTTAACAGGCTTAAAACTCCAGATTTAGCATTTTACCCAATTTCAAATTATATGATTCAATAGTTAAACTATATAATTCAATAATTTAATTAACAAGTAAATATTGATATTTTGAAATTCAAATTAAAATTAACTTTTTTAAATATTTAAAATCAATTAACGATTCCAATTTAAGTTGTTAAAAATTCCGGGTCGTCATAAAGTGAATTGAATAGAATTCAAATGAATTGAGTGAATTAAAGAGAATGGAAGGAAGTTGAATTTAGCACAAGCTAAGTTATATAAAAATTAAATTTGGATTGAGAGATAGAATTAGTTAGAATTAAATTAACTTAAGCAAAATTAATAATAAATTGGTTTTGAAGTAAGTTGGAAAGTAAATTATGAGGGACGATATTAAATGGAATCAAGTCCTTGCTTAAAAAAATTCAAAGGAATGGTATGTAGCTAGATTTAACTGGAGTTGAGTAAAAGTAAAATGTAAATGTGATTGACTGTAGCTAGATGAATGCTTTCGAACATCGTCAGGTGGACGATGGGCATTCTAAAGGATATGTTCTAAAAATGTAATGCTTAGCCTCAAGCCTCATCAACCGGGAATGACTGAAAATCAGGAGTTATGCAGCAAGGCTTGGTGGGCAGCACCCGTTTCCGAGTAAGGTCATCCCTGTCTAGATGTCCCTTTTATTTTGGCTTAGTGGTGCGGTTGTTGATCCCAACCGCAGGGTGATCTTACTCAGGACTATCTAGTAAGGGGTAGTCCGGGTCTTGTGTTACAGAGGGTCGGGAGTGATCCTCGGTACGCTGATCTAGACCAGGTACTATGGCAGGTGGTACCCCAGTGCCTAGTCATTAGTTGGAAATCCATTCTCCCTACGAGCCTTTTACGAGTTTTGTTTGTATTACCCACTCTGTGGCTTTTAGCTGGAATTTAATGAATGTAACAATTTCGGCTATTTTAATAAGTATTTGTATATAGACCCTATTATAATATCAGAGGATTTTAATAAAAATTGTTTTAGCTATCGTAAGGTAAAAACCCGACATGTTTATTTGTGGCGCGGTTTTACGAGATGCTTTTGTTTTCAAAGGACTTTTGAAACTTTAATGATCAATTTGAGTGTGATTTCTCACACTGGTATTCCAGACTGACTCGGGTGTTATTTAACTGTAATGCTCGGGTCGGACCGAGTATTATAGAATACAAAAAAGGATGCTGTGGAGCTCAGGAGACGAGCTGGATGACGACAAGTACTTCCGTACTTATTTTATACATATTCCGCTGTGTTGATTAGCTGTGTACTCAGTTGTGTGAAGACAGGTTATGATTACTGTCTAATTGTGTGGTATGTGATTGATGTACTCTGATAATGTAGTGTATAAACAGATATATTTGTTTTTGTGTAAAGATCATTTATTATCTATTATATTTTATTCCGCTGCGATGGTTAGATTTTGATGTTGTTTCCTATTTTCTTCTTCTACCTCCTCTTATTTAACCCTAATGGTTCGTATTTCTGTTCAACTTGAGTTGATTGATGTAGAATAGTGTTGACTCAAGGGGTGCGGATTTGTGGGTCGTTACAGTTATTTAATATTGGAAGAAATAAAAAGTTGTAAGGTAATATTGTCAATGCAAGTTGATAAATAACTAATTTAGTTCAATACCAATTAATTGAAACAATTGTAAAGTCATAATTGATTGTATTCAGTAAATTTAGAAATAAATTCTGACAAGTGTAATTAATATTATGTTAATTTAAATTAAGATAATATTTGAAAATAATGTCAATTCCCTTTATAATGTGACAATTGGTTGATTTAAAGAATGGAAATCAAGATCTGCCAAATTATTTGAACTTAACTTTTGGTAATTTGGTTTATTGCAAATAAATGGAACTAAATATTTAGATATTACGTTAATGGGAAATTAAGGTGAAATTTGAAGATTTAATGTAATAAATCATGAACCAATGTTAGTTGCATCCTTATTATGATAAAAGATATGAATAACAAGGTTTAAAAATTTAATAAATGGATTTTGGAAATTTTAAATTATAATTTCTGAATTTAATGAAATTGAAATTAAACACTAAAATTTTGGAATTAATCAATTTTAAATTGACATCTAAATTTGTTTAAATTAGTGTGAATGATTAAGAAATTTAAAAATGATAAAAATTGTCAATTTTAGAATTGAAATTGAAAATTTGATTTAACTAATCAATTATTAATTTATTAATTAACAAGAAAATAGCCATTCTGGCCACTGACTCGGATATCGATGAAACTAGTTTCATCGGACCTGCAACGGTGAATTATTGTAGGATCTCAAGTTTCGTAGCGAACGGGCTTGTCATTTGATCGTGCGGACTCGAAACGTCTAGAAATCAATTTAATTGAAATCAATTGAAATAATTTGATTTTTGCATAACTTCTTCATACGATGGAAATTGGACTTGAAACCTATTCCATTGATTTTTAAAATATTATAAAACATCTATTTCGATATAGGAGTTGACCCATTGTCATTCCGGAGTCAAACGGGCTTTTCGGGCCATTTATCGTTCAACTTTCGATCCAAAGCAATCCGGTGCATTCTAATTTCAGCTTTGCATATATATATATATATATATATATATATATATATATACACACACACACACACACCTCATTATAAACCCTAGCCTATTTGTTATGTTCATTTTTCTATACACACTATTCCAATTGCTCCTCTTCTCATTTCAATGGTAGACAAACCCTAATTCTAATTGCAATTTCAAAATCAAATTCAATTTCAAAAATTTAGCCTCCTCAAAAAAATTTGAGAATAATATATATCGAAGATCTCAACGTTGCGAAACTGTGTCTATTGTCTGTTTTGGCAATTGACGCTCGAGTCAACCAGAAATCATGGTCAAAGCAATGAAATTTCAAAACCCTAAGCAAGATTGGGCTTTTCGATTTAAGCTGCAATCGGAAAAATTGAAAACCAGGTATCGAAGAGCTCGTCGGGGGAGTTGATTGGTGGTTGGTTGCTGACCTGAAAGTGCCTAGGGTGGCCGTAATTAGGCGATTAGGGTTCGAAATGTGGTTTTATCGACCGGTGGCTGGTGAGTTTGGGGCGAGCGTGACTTATCGATGAGGTGCGGCTGGAGTTATAGAACTCGTTGGTGGTGGTAGCTTGGTCGTTAGCGGCCCATTAGCGTGAGCGGCGACGGTCAACGAAAACTGAAGGCATTTGGGTTCGTGTAGGCTCGGTTTTTACTGAGAGAGATGGTGACGTGGTTTCATCTTTTTATTTAATTATTTTATTTAAAATTTTATTTCAAATATCCTAATTGCAATAACTTTCGCATACGTGGTCCGTTTCACGTGCAATTTTCTCTGCTAGGTTCGTATAGAAATTCTGGTCACTTTGGCGCTAGTTCGGACAGATTCTAAGATTGTTCAAATTTTGGATTTATATTGGATTTAAATTGAATTTAAATTCAAAAGGTGAGTGTTTTAACGCACTTACAACTTCTAGAATTTCTTATGTGTGTTAAATTAATTTTTGATGTGATTAGAAATTTATTTATGACTGTTTGGCATACTTTTAATCATCATCTCGGTTAAATTGAATTAAATTGTTATTTAATTTATTTTTGCATATAAACTACCAGTTAAATTGTTATTTAATCTATTATTGCATATAAAATGCCAGTTAAATTGTTATTTAATTTATTATTGCATATAAACTGCCAGTTAAATTATTATTTAATCTATTATTGAATATAAACTACCAGTAAATACCTGTTATTATTCTCTATTCTATATTGATGTTATTGATTGAATTGGATGATGATTGTGATAAATGTTTGATGATTGATATTGTATGAATAGATGTTGTAATTTATACAGTTTATTGATTGATATTGTATGAATAGATGTTGTAATTTATACTGTTATAAATTGCAAGTTGTTATAGATTTTTATTTCATTCGGGATTGCGGTTTGAAATGATATATAACCGTATTTATATTTTAAATTGCAGATTAAAATGATAAATATTTGTATCACTTAACCATAAGAAAGAAAATTATATACAGACACCGTGGTCTATGTATAAAAATATTTTGAAGTGATTTCTATGGTTTTGGAAAGAAATATATGGGTTTATATAAATATTTATTTTTGATATTATATAAATTTTAAACTTTTTATATATATAGTCAAATTCTTAAATTTAAGCTATGTATAATTTTGTTCATTTTATAATGAGAGTAATAATAAAGTTTGATTTTACTAAAATATAATATGGGTAAGTATTTATTTAAATTTTATTTTAATATATATATATATAGAGAGAGAGAGAGTTTATAATGATATTGATAAATTAAGGTTGAGAAGATGGATTTGAAATCGGTTAAAATTGTTTTAATTAAGAATGTTATTTAATTAAAGCAATCTGGAACTTACTGAATTTGAGATTTTAAAGGCATGATTTTATAACTTGATGATGGTTTAAGGTGGTTAACGAATATTTCAAGTTTGAGTCTTATTTAAATAATATTGAATTTATTAAATAAATTTTTCAAAACTAAATAATGGTAAATTGAATTTAGATATATATGAAATTCTCAGATTTAGTATGAAATTATGAAATATTTAATGCCTTGAAATATATTTAAATTGAAATGTTTTATCGAAATTGAAATGTTTCGAAGTTATGAATTTCAAAGTATTTTGGTTTCAAAGTGTTTTTTCGGAGTGTTACAACTTTGAAATAACATGATTTTGAAATGAATTTATTTGAAATTGCATTTAGTTAAGATTTGTCTTTAAATATATATTGATTTGGAACTTATTGAAATTAAAGATGTAAGAATCTGACTTTATAATAAGGTTTTGGTTTAAGATGATGTAAAGAGGGAATATCTCAAGTTTGAAAGAATTAAAGGAAATATTCAGTAATTTGGAAGTTTGGATTTATTTAAATGATATAATATTAATGTGGTTTTTGAAATGAAAATGATATATTATTGATATGGTTTAAAATGAGATGACATATTATTGATTTGGTCTTTAAGGGAAATAACATATTATTGATGTGGCTTTGAAATGGAAACGATATCATATTTTATTGGTTTTGAAATGGAAATGACATCGTATTTTGTTCTGAAATGGCAATTATATTTCTATTTTGAAGTATAAACTATTTTTAGATGACTATGGTGTATAATAATTATTGGTTGGCAAAGAAACCGGGATCGGATATGGGCATACTCTCTGTCGATGCCGAAAACCACTTTGACAACCGTATATGCGGTGGAGAATCCAGAATGAAGTAGGATGGTGGCAGCGTTCCTCTAAGGTGTATTCGTGGATCTGGCTCCCGTGAGTTGGCATAAAGTGGCTAAAACAAGAGCGATTCTGGGCCAGTGAGGTAGCTCCTCTTATCAAACACACTCCTTCGATACCATTCCATTTTATTTTGATTTTGAGATTTATTCGGTGGCCACTTTTGATTTTTGATTTTGAGGGTGTGGCTCGAGGTGGGCGGTAGCTGTGCGCTATACATCACCACTAGTTCGGATTGTAATTGGTATATCTACCTTGGCATTGCCTTATGTGCCATGTCACCTACCCTATCGCGCTTTTTACGATTTTGGTTTTCTCCCGTAGTCCGTGTGGTATCCTCTGGTTGCTTCCCGATTAGGAGGAACCATGATACTGGATGGACTACTGGGACTATTACGTGGTAAGGGCTATGTGGGTAACCCCTTAATGCTATTTAAAAGTAAGTTTATTTTACTGTAGACATTATTATAATAGCGGAATATTACTACATAGTAAATAGTTTAACAGATCTTTAGGAGATGTGAATCCCGAGCATCTCTTAAGTTATTACACTCACATTAGACTCTAGATAGGAGACGTAAAATCCCATAAACATCTCTGATGGCGTTCCACTCATATTTTACCATTGATTTAACTTACATAAGATCTTTTAGTTCTGACTCTAGTGTTTTGTCTTTTCAATTCGCTCAGGTCAGTCTGAGCATTTCAGGATTTGAAGACTTTATTTCTGGAGGACGAAGACGAAGATTGTATTACTATTATTTATTATATTATTCCACTGCATCACATTGTTCCGCCATATTAATAGTTATTATTCTCTGGTATGTGTAACTTTGATATGTGTTGTGTAAGCATAATCAAATGTTTTGTAAAACAGCTTCATGAACTGTTATTTGGTTATTATATTTTGTCATTCCACTATGAAATTCTGTTTTGCTTTATTTCTTTCTCTGCTTTTCTTATTCACCCCAATAACAATCCACTCTTTTGTATGGTTTGAGTCTGACGTGTGTGGTTTATCGTCGATTTAAAGAGTACAAAAGGCGGGATGTTACATCTGATATCAGAGCTTAGGTTTAGCGATAAACCTTAGTTTTGTGGGGTCTGACTCTTTACTAATAGGGTAGTAATACCCTATGTGGAGTCGTTGAGCTTATATATATGAGAGAACGTATATGTTAGTGTTATAAAAGGTTTTAATATTGTGGAAATTTGTTCCGTTTTGTATTTATAAATTCTGGTTGGTGCATAGAACGCTATGACATCAATAGGGATTTCTAAACACTAAATAGGACAGACCGACACAATATTTGTTTTGAAATATAGGTGAATGAAATAATTTTGCCTATTATATTTTCTATATATAAAATAAATTTTTTATAAATGATACATATTTGGTTGCAATATATTTGTTGTTAGGTAGTGAAAATTTTAGATATTTGTTGAAAATAAGATTTCAAATAAAATAAGTGAAAATTGAAAATTTAGAACTTAAGTTCCGGCGTTTCGAAATTTCTTTCGAATAATTTTGGAATATGATAATAATTTTATTTAAAGTATTTTCTAATATAAATATTCAGTATAATTTGGAAGCAATGTTTTAAAAGGAACTTTGGAAAGAAATAAGTTATGTACTCCCCTCTCTATCGTTGGAAAATAATTTCGGTGATGAGTGAACGCATCATCGACCTTCATTTTCGAGTTTCAAAGTGGGAAGGCCACTGTCGTAGTTTTACTGCAGATTTATTTTGATAAACAAATATAAATTTTAAATTGTTTTAAATATAACTGGATATATATAAGTTGCAAGTATATACATTTATTCATTATTTTAAAATGATTTGAATAAAACTGTAATTCATAAGTTTCCATTAATGAATAGTTTCAGTTAGTGTAGTGAAATGGAATTTAACTAATAATTGAAACCTCTAAATGAAATAATAGATTTAATGTTATGTAATAAATGAAATTTCAAGAAATTTGAAATTGTAACCTATAAAACAAAAGATATGATTATTGAGCATTAAATTAATTAAAAGAAATGAGATGAACTTGTATAAATTTCAACTGCATTCTTAAAAAGCATATATATAACTTACCAAAGATTTAAAAGTTGAAATGTTAGTAAGAAATTGTAATGGATATTATACAAGTAAAACTTGAAGTAATAAATAAGAATTTGATGTGTAGATGAAATGCTACAAATTAAATATAATAGAAAGGTAAGCACTATAAATAAATAAATGAAAATAAATGAAATTGAGAAATGAATAAATGTAATGCAACAAAAAGAAACTGACATGACCTGAATAAATGAAAATGAATAGTTGTATGTAATAAATGAAAATAAATGAAATAAACCCTGAATGAGTGAGTGGAAATAAAAGTTTGTAAGAAATGAAGGTAAATTAGAAAGATGAATCATTATATGAATGAAAAGGAGTTTAAACAATAAATGCTATGAAATGAAATTGGTAAGAATGAACTTGATCTATTGTTTGAAATTGTTGATTGTTTGGTTTATGGTTGTTTAGGCAAGGATACTTTAAAACTGTTTGGAGGTATGAATAATCTATTTATTTCATTTAAGACTATTGAGTAAACAGTGTGCTTCGTAGTTTATTTTTCATTCAGTACAATTAAAGTTTTAAACTCAAACAAGTATTTGTTTTGCTGCTATGGATATATGGATGGTTGATTTATTGACTTCATATGATTGTATATTGATTGCAAGTGACTGTTGTTTATATTGATTGGGTTGTTATTGGGTGAAGCAACTAAAATATTTAATTTTATATAATTATTAACCCTTTGGGATTAAATAAGTGAAATACAGGTTATGGAAGCAATAGCTACTACTTTTGGTTTCATAAATTAAGCGTAAATTGCCCGACAAATAGGTACGTTCTCGGATTACGGTTTTATAGCGTTATTATATTATTTTTTCCATTGTTGGGATATATTATTTTGAGATATTGTGATATATTGTTATATTTGATATTACATTTTCTTCCGTGCCTCTCCGTACAAAGGAGACTCTGCCAAAATTTACATGAATTTTGGACTTAGAAAATTTTTGGAAAATGTTTCCAAACTTTATTAATTTAAGTATAAAATGATTTAATGGTTATAAATTGATATATTTTATTTAAACTATTAAATTTTGTGAATTTATTAGTTTAAAAATTTAGTATTTTGAATATGATGTATTGACTACTTAATTCTTTCTTTTCCTCTTTTTTTTCCTTTTGGAGGATGAAAAGTTTTGAGTGGGGGAGAGTGTAACGACCCCTAAAATTTCGATAATTAAATTTTTTAATTTAATGAATCTTGTTATTTAATATTGGAAGAAATAAAAATCTGTATGGTAATAATGTTAATGCAAGTTAATAAAAAACTAATTTAGTGGAATCCCAATTAATTGAAACAATTGTAAAGTCATAAGTGATTGTATTAGTAAATTGGGAAATAAATTTCGATTATGTTAATGTAAATTAAGATAATATTTGAAAATAATGTCAATTCAATTTATAATATGACAATTGGTTGTTTTAAAGAATGGAAATCAAGATCTATCAAATTATTTGAATTTAAATTTTAGTAATTGGGTTTATTGCAAATAAATGGACTTAAATATTTAGATATTACGTTATGGGAAATTAAGGTGAAATTTGAAGATTTTAATGTAATAAATCATGAATCAATGTTAGTTGCATCCTTATGATAAAAGATGTGACTAACAAGTATTAAAAATTTAATAAATGGATTTTGGGAATTTTAAATTATAATTTTTGAATTTAATGAAATTGAAATTAAACACTAAAATTGAGTAATTAACCAGTTTTAAATTGACATCTAAATTTGTTTAAATTAGTGTGAATGATTAAGAACTTTAAAAATGATAAAAATTCTCAATTTTAGAATTGAAATTGAAAATTTAGATTTAACTAATCAATTATTAATTTATTTTAACAAGAAAATAGCCATTTTGGCCACAGACTCGGATTCCGATGAAACCAATTTCATCGAACCTGTAACGGTGAATTACTGTAGGATCTCAAGTTTCGTAGCTATCGGGCTTGTCGTTTGATCGTACCGATTCGGAATGCCTAGAAATCAACTTAATTGAAATCAATTGAAATCAATTTGAAATAACTTGATTTTAGCATAACTTCTTTATACGATGGAATTTGGACTTGAAATCTGTTCCATTGATTTTAAAATATTTTAAAACATCTATTTTGAGATATGGGTTGACTCATTGTCGTTTCGGAGTCCGAACGGGATTTTCGGGCCATCTATCATTCAACTTTCAATCCAAATCAATCCGGTCCATTCTAATTTCAGCTTTGCATATATATACCTCGTTATAAACCCTAGCCTATTTCTTATGTTCATTTTTCTATACGTACAATTTCAATTGTTCCTCTTCCTCATTTCAATGTCAGACAAACCCTAATTCTAATTGCAATTTCAAAATCAAATTCAACTTCAAAAATTTAACCTCCCCAAAAAAATTCGAGACATATATATATCGAAGATCTCAAAGATGCGAAACTGCATCTGTTGTCTGTTTCGGCAAACGACGCTCAAGTCAACAAGAAAGCATGGTCAAAGCCATGAATTTTCAAAACCCTAAGCAAGAATTGGGGCTTTTCGATTTAAGCTGCAATCGAAAAAATTGAAAACTGGGTATCGAAGAGCTCGTCGGGGGGAGTTGATTGGTGGTTGGTTGCTGACCTGAAAGCGCCTAGGATGGTCGAAATTAGGCGATTAGGATTCGAAATGTGGTTTTATCGGCCGACGGCTGGTGGCTTTGGGGCGAGCGCGACTCATGGAGGAGGTACGGCCGGAGTTATAGAACTCGTTGGTGGTGGTAGCTTGGTCGTTGGCAACCCATTGGCGTGAGTGGCGACGGTCAACGCAAAGCTGAAGGCATGTTCATGGGTTCGTGCAGGCTCCATTTTTGTTCAAAGAGACGGTGACGTGTTTTCATATTTTTATTTAATTATTTTATTTAAAATTTTATTTCAAATGTTCTAATTGCAATAACATCCGCATATGAGGTCCGTTTCACCTGCGGTTTTCTCCACTAGGTTCGTATCGAAATTCCAGATACTTTAGCACTTGTTTGGACGAATTCTGAGACTGTTTGGATTTTGGATTTAAATTGGATTTAAATTCAATTTAAATTCAAAAGGTGAGTTTTTTAACCCACTCACAACTTCTAAAAAAATTATGTGTGTTAAATTAATTTTGATGTGATTAGAAATTTTTATGACTGTTTGGCATATTTTTAGTCATCATCTCAGTTAAATTGAATTTATTGAATTAAATTGTTATTTAATTTATTTTTGCATATAAACTGCCAGTTAAATTGTTATTTAATCTATTATTGTATATAAACTGCCACTTAAATTGTTATTTAATTTATTGTTGCATATAAATTGCCAGTTAAATTGTTATTTAATTTATTATTGAATATAAACTGCCAGTAAATACATGTTATTATTATTTATTCTATATTGATGTTATTGATTGAATTGGATGATGATTGTGATAAATGTTTGATGATTGATATTGGATGAATGGATGTTGTATTTTATACTGTTATAAACTACAAGTTGTTATGGATTTTTATTTCATTCGGGATTGCGGTTTGAAATGATATATAACCGTATTTATATTTCAAATTACGGATTGAAATGATAAATATCCGTATCACTTGACCATAGAATAGAAAATTATATACAGACACCGTGGTCTATATATAAAAATACTTTGAAGTGATTTCTATGGTTTTGGAAAGAAATATATGTGTTTATATAAATATTGATTTTTGATATTGTATAAATATTAAAAAAAAAATATATAGTTAAATTCTTAAATTTAAACTATGTATAATTTTGTTCATTTTATAATGAGAGTGATAATAAACTATGATTTTGTTAAAATATAATATGGGTAAGTATTTATTTAAATTTTATTTTAATATATATAGAGTTTAAAATGATATTGATAAATTAAGGTTGAGAAGATGGATTTGAAATCGGTTAAAATTGTTTTAATTACGAATGTTATTTAATTAAAGCAATCTGGAACTTATTGAATTTGAGATTTTAAAGGGCATGATTTTATAACTTGATGATGGTTTAAGGTGGTTAACGAATAATTCAAGTTTGAGTTTTATTTAGATAATATTGAATTTATTAAATAAATATTTCAAAACTAAATAATAGTAAATTGAATTTAGATATATATGAAATTATCAGATTTAGTTTGAAATTATGGAATATTTAAAGCCTTTTGAAATATATTTAAGTTGAAATGTTTTATCGGAATTGAAGTGTTTCGAAGTTATGAATTTCAAAGTATTATGGTTTCAAAGTGTTTTGTTTCAGAGTGTTACAGCTTTGAAATAACATGATTTTGAAATGAGTTTATTTGAAATTGCATTTAATTAAGATTTGTCTTTAAATATATATTGATTTGGAACTTAATGAAATTAAAGATGTAAGAATCTGACATTATAATAAGGTTTTGGTTTAAGATGATGTAAAGAGGGAATATCTCAAGTTTGAAAGAATTGAAGAAAATATTCAGTAATTTGGAAGTTTGGATTTATTTAAATGATATAATATTAATGTGGTTTTTGAAATGAAAATGATATATTATTGATATGGTTTGAAATGAGATGACATATTATTGATTTGGATTTTAAGGGCAATAATATATTATTGATATGGTTTTGAAATGGAAGTGATATCATACTTTATTGGTTTTGAAATGGAAATGACATCGTATTTGTTTTTGAAATGGAAATGATATTTTGGTTTTGAAGTATAAACTATTTTTAAATGACCAAGGTGTTATAATAAAGATTGGTTGGCAAAGAGACCGGGATCGGATATGGGCATAGTCTCTATCGATACCGAAAACCACTTTGACAACCGTGTACGCGTTGGAGATTCCAAAATGAAGTAGGATGGCGGCGGCGTTCCTCAGAGGTATATACATGGACCCAACTCCCGTGAGTTGGCATAAGGTGGCTAAAACAGGAGCGATTCTAGGCCAGTGAAGTAGCTCCTCTTATCAAACACATTCCTCCGATACTGTTCCATTATATTCTTATTTTGAGATTTATTCGGTGGCCACTTTTGATTTTTGGTTTTGGGGGTATGGCTCGAGGTGGACGGTATCTGCGAGCTATGCATCGCCACCAGTCTGGATAGTAATTGGTATATGAACCCTGGCATTGCCTTGTTTGTCATGTCACCTACCGTATCGCGCCTTGTACGAGTTTGGTTTTCTCTTGTAGCCCGTGTGGTATCCTCTGGTGGCTTCCCGATCAGGAGGAACCATGATACTGGATGGACTACTGGGACTATTACGTGGTAAGGGCTATATGGGTATCCGCTTAGCGCTATTTAAAAGTAAGTTTATTTTACTATAGACATTATTACAATAGCGAAATATTACTACATTGTAAATAGTTTAACGGATCTTTAGGAGATGTGAATCCCGAGCATCTCTTAAGTTACTGCACTCACGTTACACACTGGATAGGAGATGTAAAATCCCGTAAACATCTCTGATGTCGTTCCACACATATTTTACCGTTGATTTAACTTACATAAGATATCTTAGTTCTGACTCGAGTGTTTTGTCTTTTCAATTCGCTCGGGTCAGTCTGAGCATTTTAGGATTTGAAGACTTTATTTCTAGAAGACGAAGACGAAGATTGTATTGCTATTATTTATTATATTATTCAACTGCATCACATTGTTCCACTACATTAATATTTATTATTCTCTGATATGTGTAACTCTGATATATGTTGTGTAAGCATAATCAAATGTTTTGTAAAACAGCTTCGTGAACTATTATTTGATTATTATATTTTGTAATTCCGCTGTGAGATTCTATTTTGTTTTATTTCTTTCTCTACTTTTCTTATTCACCCTAATAACAATCCGCTCTTTTGTTTGGTTTAAGCCTGACGTTTGTGGTTTATCGTCGATTTAAAGCGTACAAAAAGGCGGGATGTTACAATATCAATAATAAATGTGCGCACATATATATAATACACTCAACTTAATCTAGGGTGCTACTATCCCTATCTATACTGAGTACACATCAAATCCTAGGAATATACAAAATCTTAGCTTTGATACCAATTGTGAAGAATCACAAATCAGTACCCTTTGAATCGACAATAAACCACACATGTTCGACCCAAAAAGCACAGGCTAAGGAAAGTCAAGAGAAGGAAAATAAGAGAGAAGAAGAAAAGAGAAGAAAGAGAGAAGATAGAACGAAATAGAACAATACAGAATCTCACATCGCAGCGCAAAATATATAATATCATATCAATGATCTTTACAAAATAGAAACTGTATGTACATAAATCAATCAGAGTTCAACAGTTATCAGCCTGGATAGTTATAATAATCTGTCCTCGCAATTGCTGATAATATAAACAACAATAATGCACAAAGAGGATAATCAAAACAGATACGTGTATACGACAATGAAGATCACCAGCTCTCCTGCTGAAGCTCCAATAGCACCAAATCTTACCCGTAAATATACTCGGTCTGACCTGGGCATTGAAAGGGAAGAATGTCGGGATCAGTCCGGTGAACTAGCGTGAGGAACACACTCAACTGAATTTATTAAATTACCTAACTTTTTCTTTCAAAACAGAAGTATCTCGTAAGATACACCCACACAAAAACACAGACATGTTTTAACCTTATGATAACTAAAACATTTCATATCAAATTCATCTTATATTTTACTAATGTCTAGTATACAAATAATACTAATCATAGCCGAAATTGTTGCATCGATTAAATTCCAACATATAGCCCAAAATGAGTAATACAATCAAAATGGTAGGTATGTAGTGGAGTTTGGATTTCCATATAAATGACCAGGTAAAGGGACTACCTTCCAATAGGTACACCTCTAGATGGATGTCTTGAGAAACCATCATAAAGTTCATCTACCAACACAAGACTGCCTACCTCTATAACTAGGTAGTACCAAATATGTCATTCTCCGGTCGTTATCGACCTTTTCCAAGGGCCCTCATAGCATACAAACCACATTTATTTACATCCCGAACGTCATAGCAGGAAGAAATATATCTGGAAGAGGATGATCATATCCCGATGGGAGCGACCCACTTAGCCTTACCGCATCTAAACCTATTTCGGTAATTTCCAGCTGATGAACGATAACTTTCCACATATGACAAATCACATCACTTTGAATGCCACACGGCCATTTTCGTTCACTAATTCACATTAAATCCAAATTCCAATTATTTACACAATTTCAAATATTACATGTGATGCCCCACCCCGAGACCCACATTAACAAAGAGAATTACTGGGTAATTCTATCTGCTAATGTGGAGAATAGGGCTGGTTAGGAGCGACCATCTATAATCTTGTCTTAAACATCTACTGCATACGTCGATAAATGCTCTATGTATTTTTTCTTGATTCAAGTGAATCGACATATCCAATAAATGCTTAATACAAAACTATAGGTGGCTAATGGATCTATCAGAACAAAATACAATAACAAAATGCATATCGCATCATAGAACAATAATCATCATATATATAAATACATATACATAGATACATCCCAGTATGATACAAACTGATGAACAAAAGTGGTACAGAGACCACACTATATACATCTAATCAAATAAATATCGGAGTCAAGCGAAAAAAAAAAACTACACAAAAGTGCTGGGCTGGTATCCAAGCAAATGCATCAAAGCCAAGTCCTGTAACTGATAGCTAACCTGAAATAACTCGGTCTGACCCGAGTATAAAATACTCGGGTCAGTCTAGCTAAACGAATCAGTAAAAGGTGATAGCAGAATAATAGAGCATAAGAGCATAGTGATATTCTTCATAAACAAGAAGAAACAATAAGAAAGCTAACCATAGACATATGGAGGATACGCATCATGTATGGCATATATAATTACACTAACTGATAGAACATTATTGCTTCAATGGGCATAAAACACAAAGGAGAGCAAAAATCTCATGAATCGCCAAAATGTTGCATGCCTCATATCATCGGCAATCATAAATCAAATAAGAATGGTTTAGGGAATAGTATAATGTAAACTCCTAAATGAGAAATTCCCAAACCGCCATATCGGCAACTCCAAGGAAAACCTAAGCACAAGCTACCTCGACATAAGCCGTAAGGCAAATGTCAACAAAGAGATAAAAATCTTACATAGCACCAAAGGCAAATTCCATAAATAACACCAACAGGCAATCTCAATATACATACGCCAAAAGGAAAATCTCAACACGCCAGTGTAGGCAATGAAAATCTCAAAAGAACTCCCAAGAGTCCAAAAATCCCAAAGTAATCACCACCGAATGGTTCAAAGGACCGATTCCAAAATGATGACACACAAGGGTAAAAATCATCTCATAAAGGTTTTGCACGTGCTATTTTTGCCGAGTACTGTTTCACATAATAGGTACCTCGCCCAAAGGCAAACGTCAAAAGACAAATACGCCGTAATGGCAAACGTCCGAAGACAAATACGCCACAATGGCAAAGGTCCGAAGACATACGCCGTAGTGGCAAACGTCCGAAGACAAATACGCCGCAATGGCAAATGACCCGAAGGTCCAGTACTGGCATGCCAACAGGCAAATGTGTCACAAACTCTCGAAAAAGAACCCGAAAAGTGTTAACGTGTGTCCCATACCACCCGTTCGCACTACATGGTTTACTAACCGCTAGTAAATTTCACACTCAAAGCAGTAAAAGTTTCACCTCATATCATCCGTAAACTAGACCCGTAGGCCAAAACGATCAAACAAACAAGTCGGGAATTAACCGATAAGATAAACGCACGTGTCCCATACCACGTGTTTTACCAAACCGTTTAATTCTCCTTCCCATTCGCTCGAAATGTGCAAAAACGTGTATTTCAAATATCATCTTGAAATCGATTATAAAATCCGTGCACGAAATCATCGAAATCAATTCAAATTCAACGGAGTTTTCTCAAATAGAACTCGAATAAATCAAAAACATTGCAATTTAAAGTCATCATAGAATGTCGGCTTTCTAATAAATAGAAACATCCTTTTGAATACATTATAATTCATCTCTGAAAATACAGAAGAACACAGTGCAAAACAACAAAATAAGGGTAAGGATAACACACAATTAAACATACTTAGGCAAGTGACTCAAACTTTTTATAGTAGCTTTGAATGTCAGTTTATTTTATTTATAGAAAATTTCAAAGTTAAATTCCTAACCAAGTGGTGCAGATTTCACATTTTTTTAACAACCATTTTAAACTCAGATTTGTAAATCTCAGTTTACATATACTCACTTTGCAAAAATCATATAAATTCGAAATTTAATCTTTTTCACTCAAAATTTTTACAGTAGCCTTGAAAATTAGTCTAGATTGTACATACAGAATTTCAATGCCAAAAACCTAACCAATTAGTACAGTTTTCATATTCTTTAATCACCATTTTCAACTCAGATTTGTAAATTTCAATTTACATAGACCCACTTTGCAAAAATCATGTAAATTCGAAATTTAATTTTTTTCACTCAAACTTTTTATAGTAGCTTTGAATATTAGTCTAGATTATATGTATAGAATTTCAAAGCCAAAATCCTAACCAATTGGTACAGATTTCATATTCTTTAATCACCATTTTCAACTCAGATTTGTAAATTTCAATTTACATATACCCACTTTGCAAAAATCATGTAAATTCGAAATTTAATTTTTTTTGAATATCAGTCTAGATTATATATATAGAATTTCAAAGGCAAAACCCTAACCAATTGGTACAGATTTCATGTTCTTTAATCACCATTTTCAACTCAGATTTGTAAATTTCAGTTTACATATGCACACTTTGCAAAAATCATATAAATTCGAAATTTAATCTTTTTCACTCAAACTTTTTACAATAGCTTTGAGTATTAGTCTATCTTATATGTATAAAATTTCAATGCCAAAAACCTTACCAATTGGTACAGATTTCATATTCTTTAACTATCATTTTCAACTCAGATTTGATGAATCTAAATTGACATAATGTTAACCAAACAAATCAACCAATTTAACTCTTACCTCATAACAACCATCATACAATAAATTAGCATAAAAAAAACAATCATTTTATAGCCTAATTGTTAGAGCTAGATGTTGTGAGTGTTTAAAACTCACCTTATCATCTTCCAAATCGCATGCATCAACAAATAAACGAATCACTGAAAAAAAATCTGAGTTTTCCTTCTCAGTGCAGCATGGGTTTAGCATACCAAAACTAAGTGTTTTCCTACGAAATTTTTACAAAAGGTGTATTCATGAGGTTAGAACAACATACCAAAATTTCATATTTTTATGATTTTTCTACAATTATTTATGAATTTTATACTGACCTTCGTTTTCAGCCTAGATCTAACCCAAAAACCACTAGAGAAAACAAGATCTTTGACCCATCAAATCTAAAAAAATTGCCAAAAAATTTTGAGAAGAGGTGCTGGAACATATCATCAATAATATATCCAAATTTTAGAATTTTTGAGAATTTATTTCATTTATTATGATTTTTGGAACATGTAGGGTTTGGTGAAAAGAGTTGTAGAAAGAGGAGTTTAAGTTTTCTGGTTTTAAGTTATTGAGAAATGTAATGAACGTACAGAGCAAAGAAGAGAAGAGTTGTCTGATCTTCACTTGTAGGTGGGCTTAGGTTGGAGATTTGAGCCTAAATCCATTAATAAATCAATTTTTCACTATTTTAAACACACACAAAACACCTTTTAAGTCTATCTTTGAAAAATAATATCTCCTAAACCAAAGCTCATAAAAATGCAAACTTATTTTCAAAAATTAAGTACAAGACTTAATCTTTGCAATGAAACTAAAATCAATCATTTTTATGGTCGTTAGTCACTTCAAATAATTTTTTGAAAATGGACCTTTTCAGGTTTGTACAAAAATGTAAAACATGTTTAAAATAGATTTTAGCTCTCCACCTTATAATTTCTTCGTAACGAAATTTATGAATCACTTTAATAACATAATTAAGATTTTTAACCAAGTTTACGTTGGTAAATTTACAATAAAATATCTTATTTTATTATTTCAAAAATGCGGGTTGTTACATTAAATTAACAATTTAATTAGCCAATTAAATCAAGATATTTGAAATATAAGTTATTCAACTTATAAAATGAACTTATGAATATTTAAAATCAGTTATATTTGAGTTTCAAATGACTAAAATTTTAGGTCGTTACACTAAGGAACTTTGATTTGTCGTCCGTCGTGTGCCTAGAAGAGCCAGAATCCAGATAATATTATTGTTCTTCCTTAGCCTACCACCACACCTACACAAGAAAAGATTTATGTGACCTATTTTTTTTTATAGATCCGTGGTGGTTAGTGACAAAAGATTTTAAAAAATATGTTTGTGTAGACCCAACACAATTTATACTTGTTCCATTTGGCACCCAAATTTGTTTGACTTTAAGAGATTTTATATTCGTGCCTTTTGGAACCCAAATTGGTATGGTTTTCGTGTATTTGGGTCTATACCAGAAATTATTATGATTGTATCTAGTTTTTCCACAAATCGTGCACTTGGAATTTACTTTATTAATTTCACTTATAACACGTTTAGATTAAGTATACCCAAGTTCTTGTCTAACAGTATTGACAGTTTGTTTCCCTATTAATATATTTAGTGATTTTTATCCTTTGAAGAATTTTCCTAAAGTTGTAGACAATTGTTGGATTTGTGTTTTGAGAGATTCATTCTCATTCAATAAAAAAGTGCACCTTTTAATAGAATTTTATCTCCTAGCGTTTTCTCTTTCAAAATCAGAATTTTGTTTTCAAGTGATTTAATTTTAACTTCTAATTTTTTTAATATCTTCTTCAAGTGATGGACACTTATCACACTTAGGGCTCTTGTTTCGATAGTTTTTTACCAATTGATCAAGTTGTTTATTTAATTCTATCAAACTGTCTCTTTGTGATTCAATTTTAGCACACTTCTCCCTAAGTCTTTTGAAACCGCCATTTACTTCATGAAAATATATAAGTAATTCCGAATGGGTAAGTTTTTGAAACCTCGCTCAGCTCGTCACTATCACTGTCGGTCGTTTCTCCTTGAAGATACAAATTTTTCTTTCCACTCTCACTGCTAGTGCTTTTATCAGCTTTTTATCCCAAGTAGCTGCAAAACTTCTCATTTTCGGTTTCTTTCCTTGGCTAAGTCGATTCTGAGGAAAATTTGGCTTGATATAACTGGGTTATTGCAATTATGATAGATGATCTTCTGCTCTTTTGAGTTTTCTAGAACTTTGACTATTATGCTTTTTAGTTGTTAATTTAGAGCTGGATTTCCGTACTTGTGGTTCCATCTTTTGAATTTCTTTATTATCAGAGCCAATTCTGTTGTACCATCATCATCGACGTTATCTTCACTTTTTGTTGTTCCTTTGAGAGCTACTGATTTCTTTCGCATATCACCTCCTTCGCGTTCTTCCTTAAAATTGATTTCTAGCTCATATGTGGTGAGATTTCCGATGTGTTCTTCAACTTTGATTTGTTTCAGATCATTTGATTCACGAATGGCAGTAACTTTCGCTTCAAAATTTCGTGGAAGGACTTTGAGGATTTTTAGGACTATTTCTAATTCTATGTATGGCTTTCCAAGAGCTTTGATTTCTATACCAGATTATAAAGTCGTCCATACATCTCTTTGACATTTTCATCCTTGGTCATTATGAATTTCTCGTATTTGCTATCAAGCTTGGAAAGGCGAGATCCTTTGACTTAGGAAGTTCCCTCGTGAGTCACTTCAAGTGTGTGCCAAATTTTCTGCCTAGTTAGACAATGTGAGACACTATTAAATTCAATTTGATCTAATGAACGGATAATAGAATTCATAGCTTTAGCATTAGCATTTTGTAGTTTATTTTAAAGATTTGTCCATTGATCCATCGGTTTTTCAATTTCTAGATTATCTACCACTATAGTTGGTGTATTATATCCTGTCTAAACAATATTTCATGCATCTACGGTTTTTATAAAAAATTTCTTTCTAATTTTCCAGTAAGCATATTAATCATTGAACATGTGGTCGAACTATGGACCAACCCTTAGCTAAAGCATTATAAAAAGATGCCATTTTAAAAAGTCAATTTTTCTTAAAAAAAATTATTTTTGAAAATCAAAATTTTAAAACAAAAAATGGTTTTTGTTCCTAGCTCCGATACCACTTGTACGGTCGATTTCACCCTAGAGGGGGGTGAATAGGGTAATACTAATAATAATAAAAAATAATATAGAAATACATATATAATAATTGCAGCACAGATAAAAGCAAAATAATAAAAATGGAAACAGAATAACACGGATTTATCTAGCTTTGGAAAAACCCTGCCTATGTGTTGCCTCTAAGGTCTCTACAAGAAATTAAGTAACCAGACGCTTACATAAACTTGCGACGCCTGCTCACAACTAACATAATTCTACGCTCAAAACCCTACCACAACTCAGTAGCTGAATTGCAAATTCTTGAACTACACTAGTAGAGTTCGCAACCTAGTCACTCGATTAGAAAGTTATAAAATTTTAAAAAGTAAATACAAATTAAAACTAAAAACAAAATAAAACCCTATTAATAACTCTAAGCCCAAAAACAAATAAAGGCCGGCCCACTTTAAAATTATAATTTGTTAAAAAGAAAGTGATGTCTCCCTTTATCCTTAGCAACTTCGGCCATTCCCTTTATCTTTTCTTCAACACAAGATCAAGGGTTTCTGAAAAATTGAAGACACCGATCGATATTGATCGATTGAATTGAGGAACCAGATTTGCTTTGCTTCGTCAATCGTCTCCTTTGATTTCTTAGCTTGTGGTCATTTCAATTTAGTGGAGCTCGAATGATGGTACATGAATTTCCTATTTCAATTTTTGATGATACTTGAGTTAATTTGCTTTCGAACACTCTTTCGATTCGAGTTATTGATTTTTGATTTTCTTCAATGGATTGCTCTCGTATTTTGCTTGAACTCAAACACATTTTGCCAATGATGTCATTGGGTATTTATAGGGATTGAATCCCTAAAATTACGTCGTATATTTGAGTTTGAAAAAATAGTGACTTTGGCACTTGTGTTGATTTTTGATCGAAAGGTTGAGGTGATTCTGACCTATTCATATATTGGCGATATATTGTTGCTACTACTTTTGTCACCACGGCTTTAATTCTCTCATGATATGATCATTAACTTTGTTTGAAACCCCTTCATCATAGTTTCAATTGATAATATCCTTTTTGAATCTTCTTCTGTTAATATTGATATAATCCACGGCTTTGTTACTTTTGCATTTTGAATTTATGTTAACCACTGCTACATTCTCTTTCGAACCATGACTTTGTTACTCGAATTGCAACTGTGTATACTTGACCTTTGTAGCCTTGCATTTCACTCTATTTCATATGTATGTAGTTTTCATTGGTCTTGTCTTTATGTTGCCTTGAGTCTGCTCTCTGGTTGTTCATGCCTTTGACGTGAACTTGATTCCGGGCTGTCATTGCTATGAGTCCTTTCATGATGTTTGTTGCACATTCTTGTTTGCCGGTCGGTTACATTTGGATATAACCTTGACTTGTTCAATTCTTGTTATTTTTCTCGATGCTTGAATTTGAGATATTTCATTTAAGTATGATTTGGTTAACTCGAGTTGAATTATTTGTATTCATGTTGACTTTGTTCATGCATCCAGTTGCCTACATACTTGTGCTATTATGTGTATGTATATAATTGCATGTATGCGTACATATAATGTTTGTAGCTTTGGCCAGTTATTCCACTGCTTCATTGAGTTCATGCATGAATGTTGTCTTTTCTGGTAGCACTTTACTCTAGTTTTGTTTCACTTAACTGGTTTATGGTAGTTGTAGTCACTTGAGTCTGGTTGTGGTTGTCTCTTCTGTTCTGTTCTAAATCATGTTGTCGCCACTTTGACTTATGCAGTTTGGAGTTTAAATTGTTACATCATGGAGTTTTGTATCTGACCATATGCATATGTTGTGTGTCACTATATATATATGTGTATACATGTGTGTATACATATGTATGGTTGTTTGATATTGAGTTTGGGCTTGTGTTCATTTGTATTGTGTTCACCTCCGTCTGGTTGTCGCTACATATTTGTATATGTCCACACATGCATGCTGGCCTGGGTCATCTTGAAGTCTGGTTCTTTCCTTTGTGTTTGTAGTCTTGTCTATTTTGAAGCTTAACATGCATGCTCTTAACCTTGTCTGAATTCTTGTTAACTGATTTGTGTTAACTACATTACTGGTTGAGTCTTTTGAAGCTCTGTTGCATGTCACATTGTTTTGATCTTCACATATATGCTATATGGTTCCTTCTGTGTGTTATTGATCTGGTTGCACTTGCTTGCACAGTCCTTGTGCTTCACTTTGCTATAACCATTCAGTTCACCACTTTGTTTTCACTTGAACATTTTGTTTTCATTCGAATTTTTGTTGCCTTGTGCATTTTGCAGTCTGGAGTTGTGATGATTTATTGGGTCTGTTCTTTGTTTTCTTTAACCACCATACATACTTAAAGTCTTGTTGTCACCACTACGATCATTGCTATGAGTTATAATGCCTTAGCTCTATTGACTTGTTCATTGTGATACAACTAACTGCCTGATTGTGTACATCTGAGTTTTTCTGGTAATCATGTTCATGCTTGAACATTTCACTATGCTGATTTAGAGATTTCATGTTGATCTTGCTCATTCATTTCTTCAAGTCTGGTTCAAGGGTCATGTGTAATCTGGTTGCGTACATTTGAGTCCGGCCATTGCATTGGACTTTTATTCATGTTTGCTGACCATTGACTCTCGTATTTGACCATCCTATTTTAGTTTTGTATTGCACCTGAGTTGAATCCATCATTTGGTTGGGTTTGACCTTGTGCTCACCTGTCCCTGCAATTTTATCAAGTGTATATCGGTGTGTACGGCGTTGAGGCATGTACAGTGATACACTGTGCATGTCACAAGTTATTTGTATATGAATGGATTCAAACGAAAATGATGACAAACAACCTAAATAACTGAGGAAAATAACATTTTCAAAACACACACTTCATTGTACGATCCAAAAAAAAAATTCTTTTTCAATTTGACTAAGTAAGTGTTTATATTGCAGATAGTTCAAATGCTAGATATAAATTGGAATAGAGTTGAAGAAAAAATTCGAGCGAATGAGTGATATGTAGTGAGATGATAAATTGTAAATTGAAATTTGTAATGTAATCGAAATTGTATTGTAAAATGACAATGTGTGGATGAATAGTGAGAGCTTAAATTTGTACTATTTGAATTTGTAATAAAATATTTGTTTGAATAAAATATTTGTTTGTGTATGAATTCTATATTATTTATTTTATTCATCAAATATTTATTTAATTATGTGAAAAAAATAGTATAATAAAAATAAATTTATACAAATATATGTATATATATAGATGTTTATTATCATCAAACAAAAAACATATACTAGCATATTCTACAAGAAATGGTAGATGGAATTATAAACATGTATAATCGATTTTGGAAATTTTAAAGGAAATTAATTAATGAATTTCAGAAACTTATAGAATCCATTATAAATGAGTTAAGGAATTTACAAATAAATTATAAAGGATTTGAGAAGTATGAAATAAATGGACTATTTCCTAAGTATTGGGAATAAAATGATTTTAGGAAAATATACTTATAAATATTTCCTAAATATTGGACTGGAAGGATTTGAGATATTTTAACTACGAGATTATTATTATAAAAATATTTTCCAAAGTGTTGAATTATAAATGGAATTAGAAAAAAATATTTCTAAGTGTTAATATGGGTTGAAATATCTTGTTATGATTTAAGTATTGAAATCATTTTCAAATATTGAAATATTGTAAGAGATTTGAATATGTACCTTTGTAATGATATTTTGAAATAAATGTTTTGAAGTTTTCTAGTATGAGCATAGTTCTGCTTATGTGTGTAATTTGATAGTTAAATAACCGATTATCAAATCTTGCCAATTTCACTAATCGTTTCGAAGAGACTAAGATCATATTTAATTATTCGGAAACCACTTTGATCCGATTTATGCGTTACGTATTGTGATATCTCGAAGATAATGGAGATGGTTATCTTGAAGGAGATTCGAGTTGTTCAGACCCAGAGCAACTGGTGTGGATGAATGCTATCATTGCATTGTTACTTGGAAGGCAGTGTTAGCATTCCAAGAATAATGTTATTCTTAAGGTAATGCATAGCCTCAAGCCTCATCAACCGGGAATGACGAAAAGAGGGGAGATGCAGCAAGGCTATGTAGGTCGCTTCCATTAGTGTATGATCATCACTCATCTAGAGTGGACATCTATCATCACTTTCATTTGTATACGTTTTCGACGCCCATTGGTGGTGATCATATTTTGTACTATCCAGTAAGGGATAGGCTGGTCTTGCGTTAGCGGAAATCGATAGGTTCAAACTCGGTGCATTTTTCTAGAGGTGTGCTATGGCGGACGGTAACCTAGTAGCCCTGTCATTGTATAGAATCCAATATCCAATACAATATGTATGGTTTATTTGTATACCAAATATGCTGAAACGTGAGAAGTAAGCATTTTAGTTATTTTATAGTTTATTTTCTATAGACACAAATATCAGATGATTTTGATATAAAATGTTTTGGTTATCGTAAGGTAAAAACCCATCATGTTTATTTGTTATGTGGTGTTATGAGATAACTTTGCTTTTCAAAGGATATTGATAATAGTAATAATTTAAATTGCAAATTTGCAACTAGGAAGATTTAATTTTGCAAATGTTATTTTATTACACAAAAAGTAGGTCCTAATACTTAAAGATTTTAGACCTATTTCATTGATTAACTGTTTCGTTAAAATTATTTCAATAGTTTTAGCTAATAGACTTGTATTTAAAATTATTTCAAAAGTTTTAGCTAATAGACTTGTATAAGAATGAGCGATCTAATTGATCACAATCTGCTTTCATTAAGGGGAGAAATATCACAGACAGTGCGGTTGTTGTTCAAGAATACATTAATCACTGTTGTAAGAATAATATAATCTATGTGATTTTAAAACTGGACTTCGCAAAAGCTTTTGATTCAGTAGATTGGGATTTTCTTGTAAATATATTTTTTGCCATAAGTTTTAGTCATAGATGGATTAGCTGGATCATGAATTTGCTTAGAACTAGTAACTCTAGTATTAAGGTAAATGGTGTTTTAGGTAATATAATTCAATGTAAGAGAGGTTTAAAAGAAGGGAATCCTTTATCACCTCTTTTGTATAACTTAGCCGTAGATGTTTTCGCTAATATAATTAAAAAAGCGGTTGACAATGGGTCTCTGAAAAATGTAGGTAATCATATATCACGTTACGTTATATCTGTCCTTCAATTTTCTAATGATACCTTGATTTTTTCTTCCAATTTACTTAGACACTTTATTACTTTTAAGTTTATTTTATATAGCTTTGAACTTTTATCAGGTTTAAAAATAAATTTTGATAAAAGTTCTGTTTTAGTTTTAAATGATTTTGAAAAAGTTGCAAATTTAGTTGCTAATACGCTTAATTGTAAAACTATGAAATTTCCTTTTAACTACCTTGGTTTTATGATTAGACCTACTAAACTTAAACATGATGACTGGTTTATAATCATATATGAAGTCAAAAATAGGATTTCTAGTTGAAATGGGAGATTTTTATCGAGAGCGTGTAGATTAGCCCTAATAAATTCTGTTTTATCAGCTCTCTCGATCTATTGGATTTCTATGCATCTGTTTCCAGATTAGATGATTGATAAAATAGACAAAATAAGAAGGGATTTCTTATGGAGTGGGGAAAACTCTAATAGCAGCATTAAATGTTTAGAAAATTAGGAAACCGTTTGTAAATGTAAAAAGGATGGTGGTTTATGAGTCAATAATTTGTGTAATATGAATTTGTCCTTATTATGTAACTGGTTATGGAAGTTTAAGGATATTAATGACAATGCTACTTAGGAAAAAATCATTTCTAAATATTACTATAATGGTAGTAATAATTTATATCCAATTGCTCTTTCGGTCATTCGTAAACTATCTACTTTTTGTAAATCTATTTTAAAATGTCATGGTATTTTTAATTTAGGCACTAATACAATAGTTCATTTATGTAATAGTACTTCTTTTTGGCATGACCATTGGATTTCCATTATCCCTCTTAGGACTGAATTTAGAGAGCTTTATGAAATTGTAATTTTAAGTATGCTTTAATTATAGAAGGTTTTTCCTCCCGAAAATGACCTCCTCGGGATTTTAGTTTTAAAAGAATTTTAGTAGGTTCAACCCTTAGGCGGCTTTCTTTGCTTTATGCCAGATTGAATCTATATAATATTGATAATGATAATGATAATGATAATATTAGTTGGGAATGGGATAAGAGTAAGAAATATACTTCGAGTTCTTTTTATAGATTTATTAACTTTTCGGGTGTAACCAATAACTCTTTTAAATTTATTTAGAAATCAAATGCACCTCCTATATCTAAAATTCACATGTGGTCAATTATGCATGGAAAACTAAATACTATAGATTTTTTTTAAAAGAACAAATATACATATTGATAATAAATGCTATTTTTGTAATCTGCATTTTGAATATATTAAACATGTATGCTATGATTGCATGGACACTTATTTCATTCTAAATAATACCCTTAAAATCTTTAACTTTAATAGAATAACTAAAATTTCTGATTGTGAATTCTATTGGAATACTTTTATATTTATGTTCAAAAAGGATAATAGATTTTTACTTGACACTTTATTCATTATAGCTTGTTGGTATATTTGGTTTGAAAGAAATCAGTGAATTTTTAATAATAATAATAGTCACTTTAATGAATTGATTTTTATAATTTCTTCATTTTGTTTTAATTGGATCTCTAATCCCATATATAAATTAGCTAAAAATAACTTATTCAAAGAATATCTTAATAATGTTAGTAAAAATATTTATCTATTTAAACCTGACAATAATATTTTTGACTTCAAAAATTATAGTATTAATAATTTTCCAAACATAAATGATGACTTCTTCATTTATCTTAATTTACTTTTGATCAAAGGTCCATAACGATAATTTTAGATTTGTTTTAGTTATTGCTTTAGTTATTGCTTTTACTAGTTTATAGATCTATTAGATCATTTGCTTATGGACCCTATTAGCTTTACTTTATTAGATCTTTTGTTTGTTTTTTTAGTCTTTTTTCTAATCTTTACTTTATTCTGTCCTATTAACCTTACTTTTGTATCTTTACTTCTATCTCATTTATATATATATATATATGTATGTATGTATATAAATTTCATTTATATACATATATGTATATCATTCTAACTATTTTCCTTAGTTACTTTTCAGATGCAGGTCTGGGTTAGATAGGGTGTTAGTTTCTCTTTGCAGGTACACAAGATTGAAGATTGCAGGATTGCTGATTGCAGTGAGGGATTCTTCTTTGTACATCTTTATCTTCATTACGGCATTCTATTTTCAGGAGGATTCACTCTTCAGCTAGGTGTTACTTCCAGTTTTACCGAGTTTTGTGAGTGCAGTTTTCCATTCAGGGTCATAAGCAGTTCCACTTTAGATTAGTCACATCTCCATTCCTTTCAAGTTAGCAACACAGAGCTTCCTTATTAGATGGGGCTGGCTTCTGATATCGTTGGCTTTGTGATGTGCATAAGTTTTTCAGGTACTTCTAACAACTTAATATTGGACAGTGGCTATACCAGAGCTCGATATTGAGGTGTAATGGGCGGTGGCCTTACCGGCGCTCTTTATAAGGGTACTTGAGTATTTTCCTTTAGCACTTGTACTTAGATTTGCTACCTGCCAAGCATGTTCGCAGCGCCTTGATTTGTGATATATATATATATATATATATATATATATATATATATATATATAGTTACATGTGTGCTCTCCTCTATTTCTAGAGGATCACACATTTTTCTCAAAAAAGTAATAACTTAAATTGAATATGTTTTCTCACGCTAGTTTTCCAAACTGACTCGGGTGTTATTTTATTATAATGCTCGGGTCAGACTGAGTATTATAGATCCATGTTAGGATGCTATAGAGATCAGAAGACGAGCTGGAGGATTTCAGGCGTATTACATGTACTTGGTTATTTCCGCTGTGTGTGTTATGTTGTATATTCGGTACATATGTGGACAAGTTGTTATAATTGTCCAGATTGATTGTTGACTATTGTACGATTGTATGTATATTATAATTATAGTTTCTTTGTATAAAAGATCTATTATTATATATTATATTTTATTTCACTCGATTGTGAGATTCTGTATTGTCGATTCTGTTTCTTCTTATATCCTCTTCTTTCTCAAAGCTACTCGTCTTTTCGTACAATTTGTGTTGGACAAATGTGATTTAATGTCAGCTTAAAGGGTACGAAACGGCGAGTTGCTACAACTTGAGTGATTGGCACGTGAATACCGTGGATGTATTAGCGTCAATATTTGGGGGTCGAAAAGGCGAGTTGCTACATCCATCCTTCTTTTGGATACCTATTTCTTGTACCATTGAACCTTCTTTTTTGCCTCTCAAAACTTCTGCAACTTTTCCAAGTACAATTTGCATAAGGAGGTTTATTTTTGGATGTTAAAGCGTAATTATCCCAAGCGTAAGTTCTTGTTTACTATTAACAAAGTATGGAAATTAAAATTCCAAAGCTAAAATAGTCTTTACCTTATCATTATCTATGTTTAGTAGGCTGTCGCCCTTGTTGGATAGTAAAATTCATATTCAGTAACATGTCGACCCACCCTACATTATGCATGTGGGCAAGAAAATTGAAAAATTCTCATTTTCCGTCATAATCTTTTTCCTTTTCCAATAATAATTGCAAAATAGTTTGAAAAATCAACTTCATAAAAGCATTTAAACGCCATTTTATTGTTATTATTTTTATTTATTTGTTATTATTATTATATATTTTCTTCACAAGCAGCTGGCCAAAATATTTCCAAAAACATTTGAACTCATCTTCTCAAGAGCATTTAAACAAACAAATTTCAAAAGCATACGAACACAATTTTTCAAAAATTTTGCTGCTTTATCCTCAAAACAAATTAGACCATGTCTTAACATAATCGGGACTCGGTCTATGAGCTAATGTATATAATTGACCCTAGTATTGTATTAGATTTGGGGAGCCGTTTTCTTTTATTCTAAAACAACAAATTACTTACAAGCGTGTTTATAAATTTTAGCTTTTAAGGCGTAGGGGTAGTGACCCATGATTTTGCAACAACCTTTCCCCAACCTCCGCTCGCTAAAATTTATTTTTCTCAAAATCCTAAAATTTTTGGGATGGAAGCATTTTTTATTTCTAGTTGCTATCTTAGTTTCCTAAATTATTTTATAAACTTCCAGTCTTATCAACATTTTATCGCTTGTTAAGTGTCCTTATGAGGTCACCTTATTTGCATTATTTTCCATATATTTATATTTATACAGCAGCCTAATCTCACCCATCAAAATCAACATAGTGATAAAACAAGAACATATCTCATGCCATATCATACGCTTTTCTAATAACCTAAGGGAAACAACCAGCAATTACAACCTAAACACCCTAAAAAAAATTGATGGAAGCCGCCATTCATCATCAACTGGTGTTAATGATGTTACGGCTCTAACACTCTTTACTAAATTAAGATGTACATTCCTAGTATGTCATTCCACTATCACTCACATTTCTTGACTCTTTTTCTTAACTTCTAAAAAATACGGGCCATCTGTTACTTCAATTGTTACACCCGATTAGGGGATAAATTATGCATTTCCATTCCACAATAGGTAGGAAATATAAATTATGCACATTTAGAATAACTCTTTAGAAAATTGGTTTCGAAGGAACAACTTCCCTACTGCCTATCTTTCCTTCATTAACCTTGAGTCAACCATCGTCCTTTATGTGTGTTTTTCATCTCACTACTCCTTCTCCAGCAATACTCCTATCTTCTCTAAATTAATATCTCTTCGTAGTATCCTTAAACTTTGGTATTTACTTCCTTTCTATTGTTGATCCTTCATGTGAGTATACCATGGAGCTCGTAAAATTGTACTTTGGTATCATTCCTCGTTCCTTCAAGGGTTCTTCTCATGGCTTCCGTACGTCTCTAATAAAATATTCCTAGGTTCATTCCAATATTCCTTATATTTAATGGGAATTCCTTGTTGCTACCATACAAGAATTTATAGCTATTTTATTCCTAGCCTAAACCTTTACCCCATCTTACCTAGTTGTAATCCATATCTACTCCATATTAATATTTTAGTTTGCTTCTCGCTATTCTTTATAAAACTAATGTTTCACAATCATGAACTACCTAATCCCAAACCTTCATCTTCGAAAATATAAACATAGAAACTTATTTTAATGACTAGTAGTTGATGCATGATTTAGTACATGATACCCCTGACTAGACTATATAAGATCATCAATAATCGAGGGTGCTATCCCATGGCATACAGCAGCTGCTCCAACCAAATCTATCGACGTTCCATTAGTAACAATACACCAGATGTTGTATAAAATATACATTAAAAATCCTTAATTGATGGACCATTAATAACGATTCTCTTTACTGATCACGAACCCACATCTCTCGTAGAATTAAGCTGATCAGGACAGTAAATTATACAGCTATATACGTAAGGTCGTAGATCACCAGGAATGACCTCATTGTCATATAATTGTCCTCAACATCTCTTACCAAGATATCAATAACAAACAAACACTACAGGGTATGAAACCAATGGAAATCCCCACGTGTTGAGCATCTTAGCTACTTGGACAAAATCAATGTCTATCAAGTCATTGCTAACAAATGGATGTTGTATAAGTTTCCCTCCATGCATCCTCAGGTCAATCGAATTATGGATAACTGAATAAACAAGATGGGATTCATTATCCCTACTCCTATTATCCGCACACCAAAACAGTTACGTGGAAAAAAGCATGTGCATCCAAAGTCACTATGATGACGTTGAAGTTTAACTCTTAGAATTCAAATAATGAAACATGCAACTCTGAAACAACACTCTGTGTATCCAAACATCTATACAAGTGGAGAAGCATGGAGGTACCTTGGTCATACATGACATTGCAATCAAAGCCCAAATCTACAACGGTCTCGTCATAACCGACTTGCATACCATTACTATTAGTACTAAAGAACAAGTTGTTGACAAGATATAACGTAAACAACGTAGCAAGTTCTAGGTCATGCTTGGGTGTATACGTTGTATGTATGTTATCCATAGCAGTTGTAATCGCACTAACTCTAATAGCAGTGTTTGTATGATAAATAGTTGATAGTGTGTTGTCTAAATGAGGTAATAAGTCGTAGACAAGCGCAGGAACACGCCATCTATCATCGTATGGAAGCAATGGAAAACTAGCCACTTCTGCCCAAATGTCGGTAAGCACGCTAAAGACTAAATGTGTAATCTCTAGCTCCCCGCATGGATGGATTTATACCATCAAAAAACAATAGCAGCACATATTTGAACGTTGCCTTTTATAACATTATGGATGTTTTGCTATTAAATTACATAAAAAATTGCCTAAATATATTGCAATGCATTGGGCAAATATTTTTAGAGTTAGCGAATAAATAAATTACTTAAAAAATGATGAAATCCAAACTCATGTGGAAACTACACAACTGTTGGATTTTTACCAACTGCTTGTTGTAATATTGCAAAATGCTAGCTAATAAACAACGAGAACGAATTTTGCATGACCATTTTACGTAAACAAAACCTTAAATATGTAACAACAAAAAAACGTAGTCTACATGTAACTAACAACTAAAAAAATACTTACAAATAAGCGGGTTTGTGTGCCAAGTGCACTTCACCATAAGAAAGTACATGAAATCAGAAAGAACCTTCTACGCATTTAAATTCGGATCGTCACAGCTGCTCAGCACACCAACTCTACTAGAAGCCTGGTCACTCACCTACGACTCTTGATCACCCTACCACGTCGATGGCCTGCAAGACCCTGTTTCCTTCACGAACTAGTATGCTTTCTTCGTTGGCGCCTTTTTATTCCTTGCAGGTGAAGTACAATCAAACAAGTCTTCTAACTTGTGTTTTTGTATCTAACCGAAACATTCATACTTTCAGCATCACAATCTCCACCGCTGCCATTGCTACCATTTACAGACACGAATCTTTTTACAAAATTTTTAAGCAATCTAGACATTTCAACACGTTGGTTACAAAAACAATGTTTACTTAGTTTAACTTTGTTTGAAATTTGTGGTTAAAAAAATGCTGAAAAAGGGTATTTCGGGTTTGCTTTCGGATCTGGAAAGGGAGATTACGTGATAAAGAGTAAAACGATGTAGCTGCTTTATATTTAAAATGTTTAAGTCTTTGCCTTTTTAATTTACTTCGAATTATTTTTAAAACAACCCTCGTGCCTTCGTGATTAATTGTTGTATTTTTAGGTATGGTGCCCTTTCGTTCGGTGAAAGGAAAAAAAAAAGTAACTGAACATATCAGCTGATGGCAATAGTCTAAAGTACGTTCAAATAGCAATGATTCAGAAGTTACCAGCCATAAAAATCACAACAATGAACAAAATTACTTGCATGCATTTAACAACCTGAACCGCTAAAAAGTTTACTATGTTATCATCGTAAAAAATGCCTACCAATAATACCTGGTGGCTCCAGCAACCGAAGCCATTGACACGATGCATTGCCAACTCTACAGCAGCCGTAGCTCAAAACGGATTCAATACTTGGAATGGAAGAGATTGTGTGACTTCATTAGAAATTAATCAATGTATAATGTGTTAAAGTTTATCTTAGGTTGGATTTTTCATCCCACCATACGTCCTTTTATATACAAACATAATCCTTATTCTTTTCTTTACACTGTACAACATATCAAGAATCAATCATTCATTCTACTCTAAACCTTGTAAATATACCCGACATTGTATTACAGTTTTCCCAACTCTAAACCCAGGGAAAACCGTAAACTCAACATTCTTACAACTACCGGTTTTAACAACACTTTCCATAAATACAATCGAAAATCCTCTGCCCCTTCTTACCTGAAATATTTCGACCTTTGGATCATAAGCACACGACAACTTATGCAGCAACCATATTGAACTTGCCATATCCATAAACAAATGATATAAGGGATTTGATGGGTTTAATGATCTCAACAGATAATCTTTGCCCTTCATATGTTGAAAAATAGGAGAAACTCCGCATTTACTAAATAACTGATCATACTTTCTAGTGCAAAACTTGGCAAACTCGCAACCCATATGCATTTGCATCACTTCCAAATGATCAATACTCAAATGCTCCACAAACTCACTCAACGACTTTCTTCTACTAGCTCCATCTTCAAACTCAATTTTGGTATTTTCCCAACAAAATGTTGCCAAATCAAACCCATCAAACATTTGTAAGCTAATATATGATAAAATTGCATACATCCAATGCCCAAATTTAGCATACTTCACATTCGGGTATACCAAATTTGCCACATTATTAACATCCATACTAGAATTTTTCTTCATCAACCGGATAATGAACTTACTAAACTCATGCATTGCTCGACAACAATCTTTAAGTGCACGGTCAAACAACCCAATTGTCAGTAATCTCTCGATTTTATCATCCATAAATTCCCATTTTTCACTCCTGATTTTTCTCCCTAGCATCAAATTCTCAGTCTCGATTTCCTTGATCTTCATTTTCAAACTTGCAGCTTCAGAGTCTTTCCTATCAATATCTGCCTGTAGTTTCTTCAAAACGATCTCGAATGTTTTGAGCAAAGTCTGATTCTCCTTCGCCTGCGCTTCCAAAAAATCCGAATTTCGACTTGGGTTTCGTAAATGAGATCGAATTTTACTACCTGTGCCTGAACTAAAATCGCTCTTCATGTCAGAAATAATCCGCAGCTGTTTAACTGCGTTTGCGTCGGACGAGATAATGACGTTAGAATCAAAAGGAGAATGGGCTGCCTGTAGTTGAAGATAAGCGGTCCGGAACGATGAAATAGCGACGAATACGGAAGTTATGAGATCGTCAGGAGTAAGTAGAGGCGGAGGCGGGTCGGGTTTTAAGACGACTACGCGTTGACCCGTTATGATTTCTTCCGGCGCGGATGCGAGATCGATGTCTGAGATTGTTGAAGCGGCATCGTCCGCATCTTCCTCTTCTTCAGCGAAAAAATCGATTGTTCTAGTTTTGAATGCTAATGCGAATTTTGAGATCATTCTGGAATTTGATTTTATTTCCAAAAAAAAGAAAAGGGAGAGACGAGAGAGTGAGATATTGCGGTCTTTCCTTAATTACTTGGAACGGTGCTAATTAATATCAGTTTACTATATAGGCTAGTTGTCATAGGAGTATTAAATAGGAAGTTGTGCTGTGAATGTTTGATTACTATGATTGGACATTTGGTTATAATTAATGCTCATATGCCCAGGTTTAGCATTAGATCATGTGTATGGGAAGTTGAGAGAAGATGATGGGGAAAAAAATTTAAGTGGAGCAGTTACTATATGACTTAACAATGAACTAAAATCAATTTGTTCCTAACTGCGATATTAATTTAAAATTAAAGAGAATTAATTAAAGTGTTTGAAATAAGTACTTTTCCACTAGTGCACCTAACCTTGAGAAAATTAAATAGCTCCCTTGCAAGCAAAGCCTGGCATCATATGATTACAGTGACAGTGTTAACAATAAGTTAATACTGATTGATCCTTTTAAATAAGCACACTAGCCATAAATTATGATAGCGCTCCACAATAGTTTTTCCATCCTTGCAATTCCACAAAGTTTACAATTTAAATACATTATTAAAGTGCTTTTGCTGACCATTTCTCTCTTAGAGTCCATACGAAGTGAGCCGAGCATTTGAACGGAAAAGTTGATTGTAAGATAAATGCATTTGACAATGCGAAAGAGTTATTTGAAATGTAATTTTTAACTTAATTGATTTATGCTTAATTAGTTATTATTTTTTATTGTTTAATATGCATTTGGTAATTGTAAATAATAATAAATAAATTGCGCAAATTCATTAAAATAAATTAATACATTCTTAAATTCAAATACATTTGAGAAACAAACTAACATCACTGACAACTTCCACGCAGCAAATCCAACTCATAGACTAGCAATCATATTACTTCTTCATCGCTTAAATTTCCACGATACTCAAGTTTGTGGATTAGTTGCGAAAAATTAACATAAGCATCCACTGCTGAACAGATAGAATAGGAACCAATAAACCGTAACAACACCGCACGACATTGTTGAAATGATCTGTATCCACGATTGACCTTCCAACGTCTTGCTTACTCGAACTTCATTCTCTGTATGCCTACTGCGTCTAGGTGGTTGAATAACTGAAATTTAGATGTCACGTGCTACCTAATTGGAGTAATAATCCGTGTTGGCACAGTAAAAGCCTAGACAGGTGAATTAGGAGCTATGAGATATCTGCAAGCTCCCGTTTTTATGCAGCCTCCTAAAAGTTGATCAAACTGTCTGAGTATGAAAACGGACTGTTTTTCTGAATCTTCTGAATCTTCACGGTCGTATTCCATCACTCATCAGGACTGTCCATGTAATTGTTCTCCAGATCTTAAACCCCTCATTCTAGCTGTAATTGTTTGTCCCAAGCAAATGCTTTAGGTTGTCACATTTGTTCTTTATTTGTGTTTGGGACCGCAAAGATTTAATCAATCGTTAAATGTGCATGTCATCGACGAAAAAATAAGCTAACAGAATTCCTTCTTTTTGGTAAAATTTCCACGATAGGTCTATGAAAACAATAAGCCTTTTGGGCGTACATAAAGCAATAGGCTGGGAGGAAATAGAAGCAGAAGATCCACGCGATATTTTGAAAAATGAAAATTACAAAATATAGCAAAAAAATACGAAACAGATATATGTTATGGATACAAACAAAATAAACACAAAAATATGCTTAAAAATATACCTGAAAGATAATCGGAATAGTGTGTAGAAATTAGCCAATTTTCGCATTTGGTTATGTGGTTGTGGAACAGGGGATGAAGGAATAAAAAGAAGAAAAGATGAGGAAGAAGAGAACCATTGGGGGAAAACGACTCAATGCATCAAACGAATTCGATGCATCCAATGTCAACATGCCGATTCCCTCCTCTTTCCCCTACGGTCTGTGACAATCCGCACCTCTATACACACCAAAACCAAAGCCTATACCGACTTTCAGTCCTGAGTCGCGTTAAAGAGTATGAACTGTTAGTTTTTAAAACATTACAGGGACTAAGATTATAAGGTAAAATCTAAGACATTCTACACTTTCAATTCTCACAGTGTAAGAAATAAAATTATAAATACTGAAAATAGACATTTAAGAAAAATAGTCTTCAAAAATACGTAGTTCATATACAATGTTTCTGAAGCACAATATAAAGTGTGACGGACATTTAATACAAATAATATTTATATGAGGAATAATGAAGAATAATGAAACTCCAACGTTCAATTCCTTTTTCCATGCATAATGCTCAGGACAAATCAACTACTACCCGCTTTTCCTGTGGTGGGGGGTATGAAAGGAGTGAGTCAAACAAAAATCTAGCGAATGAATTACATCGTTAACATATGGTGAACACATCCAATTAACTTCATTTATAATATATGTGACCTAGGGTGTCCTATATGATTTTGTGAACTACCTACTAAGGTTGATATCACTAACTTAAGGAATTATATCCCTAACTGCACCTATACCCAAAATCATGTGAAAGTTTACACTCTTGGTCAAACAACTAATCGAACATCAAATCTACGACAAAACAGACTAACAACCTCCGGGACTATTTCCTAACATAGGATCGCCTACGGCATCAACTTTGGGACTACATTTCCAAACTATGACTACACGTATTGTATTTAAGCTTTGAGGTGGAGCCTGCAATGCCGACTCATGCAAAAGACGGCTTAGAGTTCGCTACATCTATGTCCACTCTCGGTGGTAACGTAGCACCACTTATTAAATAGCGTGGGGGCATCCAACAACAATATCACGTCTTACTTGCCATATGTACTAAGGAACCTCTTGTTAGTGCAGGCCACACATTTCTTCGAGCATCCTCGTGAGTGTTATGCATAGACCTTGGAACCTCCTATAAGTGCAATCTACGATTGAATCGCCCCCATCTAATATCGACCATGCCGTGTCTAGGCCTAATTGCCAGCATACGCATCTATCCAGTCCCGTTATGTCTAAGAGTCATTGTTAATTGGGTTTTTATCCAAGAAACAGTCAACGGAAGTTTGAACGTCGAAACGAAGATGGAACGACTTAAAATTTGGCAAGTGCATTTAGAAGAAGCAAAAAGGGGACTTCGAGAAAGTTCATGTTGTTTGGAGTTAACATGTAAACTCGGCACCGAGGTAAGGACCCTTAACTCAGTAGCAACTTAAGGATTTCTTCCATTTCACTATCAAAACTTCATACAACCCCAATGCAGTCCGTATGAGTCAACATCAGGTGTTTTCTTTAGGGTTAGCATGGACAGTCACAAGATTGATGACATAATATCAAACAAGTCAGAGTAACTCAAGTACAATCAAACAAATCACTATGTAACTCCCCTATTTTTACTGACATAATTTAGGAGATATAACTAGAATAAACTAAATAGGATAATGTAGATAAGAAGATTGAGGTTGATAAATAAATTAGGTGGTCGTGCTTATTTAAAATCGAATAAACTTATAAAAATGGCTAAGTAATTAAAATATGGGCATTAGGGTAAATATTCGGCCAGGTTTCCCACACTTATAAAATTCTCTTTAGGCCGTACACGTTCATTTTTATCAAAACAAAAATTATAACCATGAGAAGCAAGCAAGGTCGGCCATTAGGAAGAAAGAAGAGAAGATAAAAATCAACTTAAAGCTTAGGATTCAAGCTAGAGAAATCAATCTCAATCAAACTTCAATTTCTTTATCCAATCTAAGGTGAATAATAATTTCTACATCTCTGTTTTGATTTTAACTTCATACGGTTTTGAATTTAAGATAAACCTGTTTTTATGATAGGTTGAATGATGATATGCTTGATTTTGATTATATATGTTAAAACAAGGTTGCTTAAAAAAGGGAATACATGATTTTAAGGCAAAACTGAGATGTAATGATTTTTAAATGCTATGGGAAAAGTATGTGTTATAGAAAACACGATATTGGAGTTGGGTTTCAATTTTCGTAATTTTCTATGCCATGGAGAATTAGTTAGGAATTTCCAAAGGAAAATATGGTTATTTGGGTTTATAAATTTATTTTGGAAATTATATTAAGAATTTGGGTCTAAAATTTTTATATGTTGGAAAACGTACTAAAAATATATTTTTTGGGATTTTTTCAGATTTTTCCTAGTTGATTTGATGAATATATAAAATTATTTAAGGTATGGGACTTAAATGTTTTATATATTTTATTAAGGAGAAGGGATATTTTATAAAATAAAATTATTACTTAATTTTGAAATTTGTGGCAGCACTTTTTTGAAAAGTATTTGTTAACCAATAAGAATTTGATAAACAAAGGCAGGTTAGTTGAAAAGTTATCTCTTTTAAGTTAAAAATAAGAAAATCATGCTTTTAGAATGTTTCATCCATTTTAGGCATATACCTTCTGACCCAGACCTTCCGACATGGTTGAGAGATTCAAATCTTTCGACAAAGTCAAATCAATGCATATGGTATCAAGTTACTTGGTACGTAATGAATTTGACAGAGTTAAAGGGTTCTTAGTCGAAAAGTTGGATGCCAAAGAGGTTGAAGTATGTTTATTTTATAAGTCAAAAGCTTACGCCTGCTTGCTTTCAAAAACGAGCCTTCGGCTTGGTTGCTTTCGATCAGATCAATTATTTGAAATAAAAGTTTTAAACCTTCCAACACAGTCAAAAAGTTAGTTTTGAACCTTCCAACATAGTCGAAAGGTTACTGCCACTTTGCTTTGTTTTGAACCTTCCGACACAGTTAAAAGGTTATTGTCGCTTTTTCCAACCTTCGAAAGCCATTGCTTTCGATAGAGTCGAAAGGTTTTATTTTTGATAGTTTCGAAAGGTTTACTTGTTTTAAAAGCCTGTTGTTTCTCAATGCTTTCGAAAGGTATCATTTTTCTAGACCTTTCGACAGAGTTGAAAGGTATTTGATTTCTAAACCTTTCGACGGAGTCGAAAGGTATTGTTTCTCTAAACCTTTCAACAGAGTCGAAAGGTTGTCTTTTCTGAATGGTTTCAAATGGTTTTCAAAGAAGATTTTCCATTGGTTTCAAATTGAACCCAAAGAGGTTTCGAAAGGTTTGGGTTTTAATCGCTTCGAGTGGTTTTTCAATGTTTTCGAAAGGTTTAAAAACCATACTCTAATTTTTAAAAGGGAAACCCATGACTTATATAAGAGATTTTTGTAATGGCTTTAAGTCTGGGATTTGGAATAAGTATTGCCTTGATAAAAATATAGGTTAAAGGTGTTAACTATGTTTCATGAAATGTATTTCAAGGACTTTATATCCACCGAAGTGGTGCTATTAAATTATTTTTTTGCTTCTTCAAATATGCATATATTCATATGATAACCCATAACTGTATTTTGGGAAAAAATGGGTAGAAGAACCAGCTAGGTTAACTCAATAGTAAATATAAATTGCTTAAACTCCTGAATGAGTAGAATTGCATCCAAGGAGTCAGGGTGGCCAAAAATATAGGATGCCTAAATTTTATAATTATTAGTGTAAACTAAAAGGTTCATAGTTAACCCATGAAAACTATGATTAATTAGTTATTGGAGTAAACCACAAAGTTCATAGTTATCCCATGAAAACTATATCCGGATTAAGAATTAACTTCAACCAATAGGTTCCTGGTAAACCCATGCAAACTAGGATAAAGAAAATAGCTAATGGAATTATCAGTAGGTTCCTAATTAACCCATGAAAACTAGGATGTGAAGTGAGTTATTGGATAAATCCATAGGTTGCTTGTCAACCCATGAAAACTAGGATAAAGTGATTAGTTATGACCAATAGGCTAGGGTAAACCATGAATTAATTAAGTTAATTGGCAGGAGCTTATAGGTAGTTAGTGATCCCAATAAAACTATGGATAGGACAGGGCTTCTTATTAAACGAGGATCGGGAAATCCTAATTGTTTTCAAGAATGCATATCATCATAATATCTTGAAAATGTATGCTTTTAACCATTGTGGATGTAGGAGCACAATATATGGTTTATAAAGGTTTTAAGATACTAGCTAGGGGAAAATCTGTACCACTAAGTGGCGTGGTCTCACTAGATATCTAAAAAGAACTAAGATGTTAGATTATTATTCATACCCGGCTTTATGTCCGACTCTAAGTTTTTGTTTTCCCCTTAAACTCTCGGGTACTCAATTGATTTTGAGTAGTCTTAGATTTAAGTTTTTCAAGTTCTCTTATTAGATGAATAAATCTTTCGGAGGCGTACATGAGGCATATAGTTATTTAGAGATTTCTTTTCCATTGTGTATTTGGATGTAAAGGCAGATTTATTAGCCTTACTATATACTTTGATCAACCAAGGGGGCATCTTCATATGTCGCTCTTGGTGTATTTGTAATAATTATGTTTTGTTGAACATGGTTTACGTTTTTGGAATTATGTAATGAACATGAAATGTGTGATAACCTGGATTTTTTTTGAACATTTGATAACTGGATAATTTACTGTTTCTATATGAATAAATAAGTGAATTCTGATAATTTAAAATTATCGGGAAATAATATTCCTTATGGAAAATTAAAACATGTTAATAGACATATGCAAACGTTATTGAAAATTTAAGTGTGTTCATATACAAGTGAATACACATATTTATAGAGGAAGCTATTGTGTAACCGGGCCATTCCTTTGTAATTTGAATTAAATTTGAAATTCAAAAGTAAAATCAAATAATAATGATTATTTATATATATAGATATACATAAATTTATAGGAACAGAATTGTTATTTTTAAATTGGATAGGTAGTTACATATGTATATGTGTATAACCTGATTTGTAAATTGGATTTTGGAATTTGATTTGAACTTGAATTTAAAGTTTTGAAATTCAAGGTATAGATATTTATATTGTTTTGGATTTTAAAATATAAGTATAAACTTTTATTTATGAATGTATTTGGTTTTATTTCTTTAAAATTTTCTATATATATAAACAAATACTTATAAATTAATTAGTTGAATATAAGTTTATATTAACTTTAAGAACAAAAATATAAATACAAACTACTTAAAGAACATGTGTAAATCTATTAAGAGCTTGTTTAAACAAGTGTTAGCATATAAATTCACTTGATAACAAGTGATAGAAAATTAAATAGAAAGGAAGACAAGTGTCATAATTTATGTTCATTTCCTTTGATTTTTAGTAAAACATAAATTAAGTTATATAAACACACATTTTCTATTTTCTATATTTTTCTCCTTGAAACTAAACCTGAGAACAAGCTTCCTCAAAATCAGATCAAAACCTGAAATAAAGCAAAGTTAAAAGCAATAAAAAAAAACTACAGCAAGCTAATACAACATCTCAAGAACAAAGTCTGCAGACCAGATTCAAATGCAAAAATCAAACTTTGGATTCAAATTTACAGAACAAAGCCTACAAGCAAACTTGAGATAAACTAAAGCAGATCAAGTTTCTGTTTCAAATGCAAAGATTTCAAATTACAACAGCAGGCTTCTAACAAAGTTCCAGTTTTAAACTTAAAACCCTATGACCTGTCCTCTGTTCTTTTTAAAGGTGAGTGACTCTTTTCCAAAGTATGTTTTGTATATCTGAATTCTTTGTGTATATATAGATGTAGGATTGTGTGCATGCCTGTTGAATCTGTGCCTTCACTGTTTGTAGCTTCAAACTAAGGTTTTTCAAAGAAAATTCATGTTCCCTTGATCAAATCCTTGATAGGTCTTGAACTTTAAAACAAAATTTGTTTGTTTAATCATAAAGAAGGTTTTAAATTTTATTTAGGTTAAAATTAATTTGAAATCTTAATGTAAAATAAAAAGGGACAGGCTGACTAGAGTTATGTAAAAATTCAAACTCTTCCAGGCTCTGTTCAGACATTTCAAAAAAAAAAGTGAGTATACCAGTTTTCTTATGTTAGATCTGGTTAAACCCAATGTATGTGATACTATAGTTGAAAATAATGCTGCATGGATGAATTTAGATGTAGGCATGTATATAAATATAAATGTCTGTGTATATCTATGTGTATACATATATATATAACTCTGTTGTGTTTCCCAGGTTAAAGATCAACTTAAATTAATTCATATTCCCCTATAGAAACAATGTTAGTCACTGATTTTTCTAAGAGAAAATGTTTATAAGAGTTTTATTTCATTTTTAAAAATAGTTTTAAATAAAAGTATTTAGTGAATATTTCGAAATTTATAAATTATAGCAAAGTACTTTCAAATCTGAGGAAATGAATGACTGAAATCCTCATGTCTAATTATACAAACTGGTTAGTAGGTAGATGTGATGAATTTTGATGATAATTTTATAAATTTTAAGCACGTGATTGTCGAGATATTGCTAGATTACCAGAAAAATGGATTTTGTCGATTCTCGACCATCAGGAAAAGTTTGGCCGGAGTTATTGATGCTGTAGAAAGTTTGTGACGTGGCGAACTAGAAAAAAATTCTCGGTGAATTTAGTTGCCACCAGGGTGGTCTGGCGATGGCAAGTTAGGGTTTTTAACCCTGATTCTGTTGACGATGAATACTAGGAAAATGCAGCCTCGATAGTGTGTCTAGTGGGATCGGGTTGTGAGAAATGAAAGAGATGAGGGTGACGAAGGTCTGAAGGGAGTTATGGATTCTCCGGTGGGCAGTAGTGGCGACGTGAAGGAATTTTCTGATGGGGTGGTTCTGGATTTGGGGTTCAGATGAGCTCGATTTTGTTTGCGCATTCGATGATTCGATTTGATGATCGAAAGTGTAAGAGAGGGTTGTAGGTGACTGGTTGATGGTGGCAAACGTGGTCGGAGCTTCGCCGTTAGGTTGTGCACGTGCACGGGAATGATGAAGTGACCGATGACATGATTGAGTTCAAGGATCAGGAACATCGTGCTAGGGTTGTTCGCGTGGTAATGAGATGAATGACTCGAGATTTAATCGGGTTTTATCAGGATGCTTGCTGTGTTTATTAGCTTAACTGTAAAAAAAAAAAACAGGGGAAGAAGAAGGAGAGTGTCGCAGGAAGTTTCAGGATTTACTCGAGTTGTCGTTCGGGGTTTTCTGGGTTGAGCTCGTGGTTCAACTCGAGTTATGTGCAGTTTGCCTTCGTTAGATCTAAAGTCTAATGTCAGATTAAAGCTTTAATTTAGGTAAAATGAAGGAAAGGGATTTCACTCAGAACTGAGTCAGTGTCTAAAAATGTTCTTAAGCAAATCCACTTTCTTGAGGAATCAATATTTTTTATTTTGAGTTAAGAAGTTGAACCATTTTGTTACTTAAATTAATTTAGTTGATTGTTAAGTTTATTTAACTTGATATGTAATGAAGTAGTTTATTAAAGAATTAATACGTTTTGAATCATACGTTAATAACAAGAGATTTTGAGATTTATTTAGAAGTAACAAAGTTTTAAAAAGGGGTATCTTGTGATAAATTAAGGTTTTAATTTTAGATTAAATAAATGGATAAGTAATATAAAAGTAACTAATTTATTAATGATTTAAGAATTAATTAATTAATATGAATTAGAGATTAATTAATTCATAATTCAGGTTAAATTGATTAAGTAACTAAGGATTAATTACTTAATTGGAAACTATTTAAGACAAATAGTTAAAGAATTAATTAGGAAATTAAATATAGGTTAGTTAACAATGAGTATGATGGAAATAAATGATTTTCAAATAATTAATTTAAGTAATTAATGTTGGACAAATGTAATAATTGTGAATGGGTGATAGTTAAATTAATTTGTGTAATTAACTGAAGACTAATTACTTATTGTACTTAAAAATGACAAACTAAGGATTTGATTTATCAAGGATAATCAATTAAGAAATAATTATGTGATAAGTAATTAAGAGGTCATTACTTAATATAAAGAAATTATTATGAATAATTACTTAATGAAGTAATTAAAGGAATTTATTACTCAGTAAAATTAAGTTGATGTGGTTAATTTTAGTTAATTAATTCAGTTTAATTAATTAAAAATAATCAATTGATGTAGAGTTAAGTATAATTACTTAATGTAATTAATGAGATATAATTACTTAGTGAAGTAATTAGAGGATAATTACCGGATGTAATTAATTTAAGGAAATTACTTGATGGGTAGTAATTAAAGGATAATTACTTAATGGAAGAAAATTAAGTAATGATTATTCAGTGTAATTGAAGGATTAATTTATATAATTAATCAAGCAGTTGGTTTAATTGATGAAGTAATTAAGGAAAGTTAATTTCTGATTTTGATTTATCAAGATTGATTAATAAATGCAATTAAGTTAAAAGTTAATTATTATTTAAGAATAATTACCTAGTGGAAGTAATTAGAGGATCATTAACTAATATAATTAATGGAAGTGGTTTATCTTGCTTATTAATGATTAAATGATGATGGGTGCTTTGAATTGGGTGATATCTCCGATATGAATTGTTTTATGATATGATATGTCGGATGAACGATGATAATGTGATTATCAATCAATTATGAATTGCTGTGTAAAAGTGTTATTCGACAATTAAAGTTGAATTGTATTTAATTGGATAACTTGGTTTTAAATGACATGGGGTTTGAAGAGACCGGAGTCGGGTATTAGAAAATACCCGAAACCACTTCGATTCTATATAGATTTGATATGTGAAATCAATAGGCTGATATGGAATGATTTAAGTGAATTGGACCATTTAATCTAAGTTCTGGCACTTAGAAATTAATGTGTGTAATGGATGATGCCTATAATAACTTGTGAAGTTGGAATTGATATAAGTTACCCCGGGTTTTATATAGTTGTATGTTTTTGTATTCCATGTTAGATGAGTTTACTCACGCTGGTTTCCAGCCTGACCCGGGTGTTACTTTGATGTAATGATCTGGCCAGACCGAGTATTACAGCTTTTCAGGTAAGGACGTTCCGGAGCTCAGGACGCGAGCAGGATGGCAGAGATGTATGGAGAGTTTTCACTATGATATTGTAGTCTCTGGACATGATTGTTTTGTCCAGTATTTATGGATATGTGTAACTCTGATATATTTAAATGTAAGTTAACTGATATAGTTTTCTTTGTATAACTATTATTTTGTTGATATTATATTTGATCCGCTGCGAATGTGAGGTTTCTGTGTCTTGTTTTGTTTTCTTCTTCTTTCTCTTTTCTTCTTTTCTTAACTTTCTGGAAATTTCAGGATCGAAATTTTCGGGTCGTTACAAAATGTTTTGAATGGAAATATGTTTTTTGAATTGTTAAAATTTTCCCATATTTTTGCGATCTGTGTATCGATGAATCTAGCACCGCCATATTCGGTCGCCGAAGATTAAGAACTATGGATGACTGCAGCATCCGTAGCCGTTAGTTTTGGGCCTCCAAGTAGGGGGATGTTACAAGTTGGTATCTGACCATAGAATTATGGAAACTTCAAAAGAAAAGATAAACCCAAAAGCTTTTGAAACAATCCAATAAATTTAAAAGCATGATCGGGGTATGGGATAACGTTATAGTAGCGTACTTGTATTTACTATATATAAGTATACACTTTATCTCTAAACTCCTATCTTTATCACGCTACTCTTTTGTATCTCACGAGGCTTGAATACAGATATGGATGGAAGGAGAGGCAGAGTTAATGTGGTAGGAGAAAGCACCACTACAAATTGAAATGCTAGACCAAATGCTAGAAGAGGACAAGGTCAGGCTCAAGCTGAAAATGTTGGTGCGGGGGTTCCCAAGTGGATATAGGAGCCATCTATCAGTTTTTAGTAAACCTGATGCAAGCTGGAGCAGCCGAAGGGTAGCTGGAGGCAATGCTGTTAATGTTAGAGGAGATAATCCTGTGTCCCCAGTTGGCTATAACTATGCCAAGTTAAGCAGCGATTATAACAGTCTGGGAGGAAAGCCGTTTGTTAGAACAAAAGATCAAGTTAAAGTTGAGAACTGACCATTGAACTATGAAAGGAACTTTACTGATTTAGGTTTGGATGATGGAGAGAAGAGAAGGCTAGCCTCTGGACAGTTGCAAGGGTAAGTGCTTCATTGGTGGAACAGTGTGATGGCTGAAGTTCTTGAGGAAGAGCTTACATGGGCTGATTTCAGAAGAAGGTTTGAGTAGAGGTTCTTGTCTGAGGTTGCTAAATCGACGTTAATTAGGAAGTTTATGGATATTGTTCAAGGATATATGTTTATGATCGAGTATGCTGCTAAGTTTGACGAGCTATCTCGATATGGTTATGCTTTGGTTGACACTGATATCAGAAGAAATGAGAGATTCATTAGAGGTATAAGACCAGAGCTAGGTACAATGGCTATGACTCATATTAGAGAACCTTACCATGTGATGGTAGAGATGGCCGTCCGCCATGTGGAGATGCTTGCTATTTTAGCTAGGGAGAAGCCAGTTGAGTCCTAGGGTCCTCGAGGAAGGAAAAGGAAATTCTTTGAGAAGGAAGGAACCCAAAAAGGGGAGGCCACTAAGAAGGAAAAGGCTGAAATCGTGTGTTATAAGTGTGATAAGAAGGGCCATTATACACATGAGTGTAGAACTGGTAAAGGAAAGAAGCATGCAGAGAAGAAGAATGTGAATTACTTTAACTGTGACTAAGTTGGGCATTAGAAGAACCAGTGTCCAGAGCCAGTCAGGGCGGACGGAGGGAATGTGTTTGCTATTGGACCACCATCTTCTTCTAAACCTACAGCAACAGATAAAGGGAAAACTGTGATGGAAGGTATGCTTTTGATTCAGAGTATACTAGTTTGGGTACTTTTTGATACCGGTGCATCACACTCTTTTATATCATAGTTTTTGGTTGATAAGTTACGCATAGAACCTATCTCCCTTGTTACTTCCTTAAGGCTTGTGAATCCAATAGGAGGGTACGCAACACTTGTGATGAGATGTGGCCAGTTAGAACTTGATTTGTTAGGTTATATGTTTGCATTTAGTTTGTATGTTTATGATTTCATAGATTTCAGGAGCATTTGGGGTATGGATTGGTTGGGTAATTATGAGGCTAGATATATTGCCAAAATAAGGAGATATCATTAAGACACCCAGGTAGTCATAACCGAATGCCAAAATAGGGAGATATCATTGAGACACCCAAGTAGTCATAACCGAATCATTTTCCCTGTGAAGAATTCCAGTAAGAGTGTTTGTACCTTGTTGAGTGCCATGGAGATTGGAGAAGACCTTAGTCAGGTTTGTGTGGCTAAAGAGTTTGCAGATGTTTTTGAGCCTGTTACTGGATTACCTCCAAAACAAGCTGTTGAGTTTCGAATAGACCTTGTACTGGGAGCTGAACCTATCAGTAGACCACCTAGCAGGATGACACTGGCAGAGATAAAGGAATTAAAGATGCAGCTAGTGGATCTAGAGGGAAGGAATTTTACCAGACCAAGCAGTTTGCCTTGAGGAGAAGCTATTTTGTTTGTGAAGAAACTAGATGGGTCGTCAAGGATGTGCTTCGACTATCGTAAGTTAAATGAAAGGACGATCAAGAATAAGTACCCTTTGCTAAGGATATATGATATGTTTGATCAGTTGAGTGGAGCCAGAGTACTTTTCCAATTGGATTTAGCGACGAGGTTCCATCAATTGGGAGTGGCAGAGGATATCATTTCTTTGACGGTATTTCGGACTAGAAATTGTGATGACCCAGAATTTTAAGCAATATCAATTTAATAATCTGAATAAAAATTAAATTGATTTGATAATCTTGTGATAAGATTTGACTTAATTTAATAATACAATTAAAAAAATGTTTAATTGATAGATTTTATCTTTTTAAATCTAATAAATTATTTTCTATTTATAATGTATATATGATATGTATATATTGTAAATAGATATAGTTTTAATTTAATAAATAAATAAATCTTGTTTTCTATAAATATGTATATCTTTAGTGAAATTGGGTATACTTTTAAAGTTAAACTTTTAAAAGCTATTGAATAAATAAAATATGGTTTTTAAATTGATAAGATAAAAATTTAATTTGTTTAAATTGGTTTATTTTATATTAAGTTTTTAAAAGCATATAATAAATAACTAAATGATTTTAAATACATAAGGTAAATATTGAATTGGTTTAAAATATGTTTTAACTCAAGTTTAAATTTAAATAAAAATAACAATAAGGGTTATTTTGATATAGTGCGGTAAAATAAATAATTTATTAATAAAAAAATTTCTTTTATAAATTATTTATAGTTTTCAAATTTGTTACTTTCAAAATATAATAATACATTGTTTTTAACAAATAGGTTTCTAATAAAAATAATTATTTTTAAAAATTGAATTTTGGAATTTGATTGGATTTGAATTCAATGCTTTTAAATTTAAAGTATAAATATTTTTAATTTGTTTTGTTTTTAAAATATTTGTATAAACTTTATTTTATAAATAAAATTGGATTTATTCATTTCAAAATTATCTGCATGTAAATAAGTAGATATTAACTAATTAATATAACATGGATTTACATTTATCTTATATTAACATATATTTAAATACAAATTAACATTTAAAAATAACTAATTAACATAATTATAATCAATTAACATTTAATGACAAATGTAAGCATTTTACAAATTAAAAGAACAAGTGTTAATCAATAAACATAACAAAGTGAAATTTTTTAAAAATTAGGACAAGTGTCTTTTTTTTCCTTTTCTTTCTTTTCTTTTATTTTAATAAAATCAATTTCAACTTATATAAAATCTTCTTTCCCTCATTTTTTCTTTTCTTCTTCTAAAATCTAAAGACAAACAAATCTGAAGAAAAAAAAACACTTCCCTTGAAACCAAAAATCTGAAATCATCTTCAACAAATCCATTTACTCCCTGAAACATTTCTCAAAACACCTCCACTAAAATCAATTGCATGTAATCATAGCAAGCAAATCTGTAGCATTCATAACAAAACTGTCTTAAGGCCTGCATTTCTTAGAATCTGGAGTTTCAAAGCATGCATGCAATTGTAAAATCAAGGAGCAAATGCAAACAGGATTTAAAGTTTACAAAACTAAAGAAGAAAGCAACTCAGTTTCATTAAGCAATTCAAGATTGAAGCACATTCCAGTTTCAACAATCTGATTAGAAAGAAGAAAAGTTTTCAAAGGCTCTGTCTTCCAATTTAATCCGTGAGTAACATTTTTTTAACAAGTTAAGTATATAGTTTAGTTGCATGATTGATTTTATGGAAATATGTATGTTTAAGTATGTATATGGCTGTATTCTCTAGTTGAATGATGTACATAAGTCTGTTTTTTTACAGAACCTATTCTGTTAAAAATTTCCAGTTCTTAATTTGTTAAGTTCAAATCTTTTAATTTAATTCTTTTAAACTTGAGTTTTAAAAACAAACCTGTTTATTTCAATTCAAAACTTTACTTTAAAATTATACTTAAGATAAAATAATTTTGAAATGCTTCTGAAAATTTATAAAAACTGATCAAAGTTTGAAATAGTGTAATTCAAAACCATGTAATATATTGTTTCAGGCCTAAGATCTGAAACATCATCCCAAACTTGATTTTTAAAATTAAAATCATAATTTTTAGTTTAGAAGTAAACATGCAGCTCTGTGTTGAACTAAAAAGGGGGATATTGGGTTTTTGGGTGATCTCGGCAATTTGGAGGCTCGGGATTCTTCTTGATGGTAGAGGAGTAATCAGAGAAGTTTAGAAAAATAAGTGATGGAGATGCAAATCACCATGGCAGCAGCAGTGATGTTTTCTTATCTGTAGCCCTGGTTTTTTGGATGATTTAGTAAATTGATCGACACGGCTTTTATGGTTGATCGAGTGTTGTGAGAATTGGGGAGATGGGAGTATAGCCATTAACAAGTTGGACCTAAAAGACACGCTTTGGATTTCGATGAGACCAGGATCGGCTTTCCATATTTGGATATCCGAAAACCACATCGATCCAAATTAACGATAGGTCGTGAATCTTATGTGAAGAGTGAAGACTCGAGGTGTAAGGACTATTCGTCAGTATAACTCTGAGAGTGATTCCGAGATGAGTTTGACGGAGATAGTAATTTCAGATTCGAGATAAAGATTCAGAGTGCAAGGGTTATCGTCGTTAACTCTGAGGGTGATTCCAAAATGAGTGTAACGAGATAATGCCTTCGGTTTCGTTCCAACCCGGAACGAACTTGTATGGATTGAATGCTTTCAGAACGTCGTCAGGTGGACGATGAGCATTCTAAGTGATGTGTCCTATAAAGGTAATCGCAGCCTCAAGCCTCATCAACCGAGAATGGCTAAAACAGGGGAGGTGCAGCAAGGCTAAGTGGGTCATGCCCAAGTAGGATGAGATTTTCCCATGTCTAGAGGTCCCTTTTTATTTCGGCTTTGTGGGCGGTTGGAATCGCGCGCCAACTGCGGGGTTGTCTTGTTCGAAACTGTTCAGTAAGGAATGGTTCTGGCCTTGTGTTGCAGGGGATTGGGAGTGATCCTCGGTACGGTGATCTAGGCCACGTACTGTGACGGGCGGTACCCTGGTAGCCCTACCATTGTATGGAAAATCCAATAAGTGCCAATGGTTTTGATTGTATTACCCACTTTTGTGGCTAGTAGCTAGAATTTAATAGATGTAACAATTTCGGCTATTTCATATGTACTTGAAAACCCTAGACCTATTATAATATCACTGGATTTCCTATCAAATGTTTTGGTTAGCGCAAGGTAAAAACTTTTCCATGTTTATGTGTGGGAAGTCTTACATGATACCTTTCTTTTCAAAAGGTTTTTAAAATTAAGCAACTTTAACCTGTTACTCACACCAGACCCATGTCTGATCCAGAGTTTGTCTTTTGTTTTCTTAAATTGTTGGGTACTCAAATTTTTATGAGTAGCCAAGGGATTTAGGTTAGCTTTTACGAATTATGGAGGAGCAATGAAGCAGGAGGCTTCTGCGTGTAGATATGTTTAGTGTTCCGCTGTGTTTGGTATCTCTGTGTTGTCTTTGAGTTGTATTGAGTTGTAATATCTAGGCAAGTGTTTATAACTGTCTCGTATGTGTTGTATTATCTGTGTAACTCTGATAACTATTATATACTATGTAATACTTATGATATTAATATAATTTATTCGTTCCGCTGTTGAGATTCTAGTGTTGTTTCTTCTTTCTCTTCTTTCTTTTCTTTTTCTATCCCTTTCTTTCTTATTAATGATGCGTCATTCTGTGAAGATGAATGGCGGGTTGTTACAGTGGTATCAGAGCATTAGGTTGAGTGAATACCTAGGCTCTGGAATGGTGTCTACCTTGAGAGAGCGTATTTGTAATTTTAAATATTTATATATATTTTGTGATATCCCAGAAATTTGGGCAATATAAATTTAATAATCTGTGTTATAAATTTAATTTGATTTGATAATTTTAATAACAAATTGGGAATTTGATTTAATAATCATGTTTTAATAAATATTTAAATTAGTAGATTTTATCTTTTTAAAGTAAATAAATTGTTTTCTGTTTATAATACATAATTTTATATGTTATATTCGATAAATTTTGATTTTTGAATTTAGTAAATGAATTAATTTTCTAACTCTAATTTATTTTTGATAAATTGGAAATTTGATTTAAATTTGAAATTTAACTTTTCAAGACAATTTAATAAATAATTATATGGTTTATATTAAAGGAAAATCTTATTTGTTTAGATTTATATTTTAATTAACTTAAATTTGAAGTTAAATTTGTTTAACATCAAAGCTTTGTTTTATTTTCTTTTTAAAGTATTGCTTGAAATTTTATAAGAAGTTTAAAATACAAATTACATATGTCTTAATTTATTAAGTAATAAAAGTAATTTATAATCTCTTTTATAAATTATTTAGAATTGTTTAATTTGTTATTTTTAAATAAAAATGATAATACTTAGTTTTTATAGACATAAATAAATTTTGTTAAGAAATAGGATTTGTTATTTTAATAAGAGTTATATGTGCATCTATATATAACTTGATTTTTAAAATTGGATTTGATAAATTAATTTAAGTTTGAATTTAATGTTTTAAAAGAATAAACACTTAAATATATGAATAAGCTTATATTTACAATTTGATTGTTTTCATTTCTTTTTAGAGAAAAAGAAAAAGAAAAAAAAGGTAAATTCATTTATATATACATAAAAATGATAAATTGAGGTTTAAAGTATTTATAAACAATTTTAAACTAAAATATTCTTAATACATGTGCTGATCTCCTAATACTTAAATTGACATGTGTAAGCCATTAATTAAAACAAAGAGACGAATGTTAAAATTTAAACAAGTGTCCTTTTAGTTTTTCTTCTAATTTAATGAAATCAAAGAAACAAAATAAAAATAAAATAACATTTCTTACATAAAAACATTTTCCCTCATTCTATTCTTTTTCTATTCTTTATGACTTAAGAAATCTTCAGCTGAAAATCACCTACTTAAAACTACCTAAAAGCTGAAATCATCAATCAAATCTGCAAATCTATTTCCCTCAAAACCAAAACCCTCTGAAATACATAATGCAAATCATTTAAACCTGTAGTTCTTCAATGCTAAGGCCTGAAATCAATTTGCAACTCTAAAAAAAAAAGAAATTTACAAACCTGCATGCAACTAAATCTGGAAGAAGAAGCAAATTGCATTATTTCTGGAAGCATGCATACATCAAGGATCAGAAGCATTACAGCAAAAGCTAGAATGGATGTTTTAAAAAGCGTCTGCAGTTTTAAAGCAAAAATCAAAATGGATGCTCTGCTCCTAAAACCTGTGAGTAACATTTTATTGAATAAACTTAAGTATAATTAGTTGCTTATTTACCCTGGAAATAATTATGTTTGCATGCAATTTACTGATCTATATAGATGAATGTTTGAAGTTGTGCAAGTGCTGTGTGATTGTTTTTGCTGTGCATAAATTCCTAGGTTGAGGAATTTCTAAAATCTCCATTCCTCTTGATTTAATCTGTGTATAGCTTTAAGATTCAATCAAAATGGTATGGTAATATGAGTTTAAAGTTTAAAATTTTATAAAAATAAAAAGGAAAAAAAAATTATGTAGTGCCTCTGAATTATTAATATAACAGAGCACATTGAATATAAATAAGGATTTGATTTTCTAGAATCATTGATTAAAGTTGATAAACCGATTACATTATCCAAAATTTGAATTTTAAAACTAAAATTAGGATTTTTAGTTTGGAAATGGTTGAGCATTACTGCTTTATCTAGAAAACCTATTTTGGGTTGAGTCTGTCAATTTAGAAAGATTTGGTGGCCATGGTTTTCTCTGATGAACGAGTGTTGATCGAAGTTGAATGGAAAAATGGTTGATGGTCGATTAAAGCAATAGGACAGAAGAATTTGGGGATTGAAATTTTAAACCCTAGTTTCTGTTACCCGGAGATGATTGATCACTGCGACCTGATCGAGTGACCGAGTTCTTTCAAATTCGAACTGGAGAGAGATGAGATGTGGAAGTAGATATGGCCGGAGGTGGTGTCCATTTTAGTGGTCGGTGGAGAGAGAATGTTGATGATCAGAAGATTCGACATTTTTTTCAGTTGAACTCGAATGTTCAAATTCGATTTGGGGTTTCTGGATTTGATTCAAAGGTTGGAATGGCTTTAGGGGGTGATCGATGACTTGTGTGGGTGGTCATGAGTGGTCGGAGAGGGTCGCCGTGGTGGTGCAGGTGCACAGTGGTCATAGTGTATCAGTTAGCTATTTTGGGAGAAGAAGAGGCTCGTGTTGTAACGGGTAGTTTTGTGATGAGCTCGAAGCAATTGGATAATGGTCTCGTAGCTGAGGGGTATTGGACTCGAGGGAAGTGATGTGAGGTATCGGGTTTTTAGTTTTGTTACAGGGTTTGGTAAACCTGTTAGCATAGGTTTGTATAAACCTGTTTTTGTTTGAGCTTTAAATAGTTTTTAGGATGAAAATTGTTATTCGAGTTACTCGAGTTGCTTGAGTCAGCTCGGGCTAATGATTGAAGTTTAGAAATTGTCTTGTTTCAAATTTTAAATTGGAATTTGAAAATAAAGCAAAGATTTAAATTAAGTTTAAAATCTAATTTAAATTATAGATTCAAGTTGAATTGAATCTTAAAGTTGGAAATGATTACTTTAAAATAACTTTGAAAGAGTTTATTGTTTAAAATGTTTTTAAAGAATTTGAATTTAAATTTGAAAATTGAAATATGAAGTAATGTTTTAAATAAAGTTTAAATTGGATTCAAATCCGATTTTGAATCTTTGGTTTAAAATGAATTTAAATTTTATAAATTTAAGTGTTTAAACCAAATTTGATTGATAATGTAAAAATTTAAATGGTTTTAATTTTAAAAGAAATTTGTTTTGACCTTTGTGAAATTTCTTTTATAATAAAAGTTTTATTTAACAATTAAGGGTTTAGATTGATTTTAAACTTGTTAAAGTTAAGTAATAAATTAATGTTTTATATTTCATTTAATTATTAGAGTAATTAAATGAATAATTAATTTATTTAATAAATTAATGAAATTAATAATTACTTAAAGTAATTAAGGGTTAATCTTAAGGGTTTAGGATTAATTATTCTTTGAATAATTAACTTGTAATTAAGAATAATTAATTAAATAAATTAGTTTTTAATTAATGATTAATAATTAATTAATCAAGTAATAATGGAATAATTAAGTTTTAATAAACACTTAATTATTTAATTAATTTGGGATTAATTAAAGGATTAACTAATGATTAACTAAATTGTAATTAATAATGATTTAAAATAAGTTAATTATTTTAAAAAATAATTAATGAATTGTTTAATAGTTAATGGAGGACATTAACTAAAGATTATTTAATAATTAATTAATGTAATTAATTTTAATTATTAATTAGATTAATTAATTTAAAAATAATCAATTGTGTAAGTTATTAAGTATGATTACTTATGGAAGTAATTAAAGAATTAATTACTTATTAATTGAGTTTAAATTTGATTAGTTTAAGTTGATTAATTTAGTTTAATTAATTTAAATTATTGTTGGATGATTTGTGAAGTATAATTACTTAATGTAATTAAATGAAGAGAAGTTACTTAGGAAAGTAATTAATGAGTAATTACTATATGCAATTAATTGAAGGTGATTTGTTGATAAAAGTAATTTAAGTATAATTACTTTGTAAATTAATCAAAGGATTAATTAGAGATAATTAATTAATGAGTAATTAATTTATTTGGTGAAGTAATTAAGGGTAGTTGATTACTGAATGGAGTTAATCAAGGGTGATTAACAGTTATGATTTAAATAAAGATTAAATTACTTAATGTAATTAATTTAATTTGAAAATGTAATTAGAAGATCATTAATTATTATAATTAATAATGTAATTAAGATTGATTAATTAAGATTAATTAATCAATAATAAGTGATTAAAGGTAATTAATTTTGGTAATTAATTAAGGAAGTAATTAAATGTTAATTACTGTATTTGGTTAAATATAATTAATTTGAGAAATTAATTAGTGGATAATTACTTGAATGAAATTAAGGGTTAATTAATCAGGGATGATTAAGTAAAATGAATCATTGGATAATGATTAATTAATTGATTGATAAATTATCAATAGTGATATGAGCAAGTTGATATTGGTGAAGTAATTAATTTAATTTACTTTAAATTAATGGAATGATGTAATTAATTTAATTCATTTTAAATTAATTATATTTGGGTGTGGTTAATCATTGCTTATAGGGTTGGTTAGTGTTGTTTGCTTTGGATGGTTAGAATCTCAGATATGAGATAGATAATGTTGAGTGATTTGGATGCATTGGTTGCATGGTGATATTGATATAGATTATTCTTTTGAATAATGATAATATGGTTTATCTGATATGTTGATATTGTTGATTACCTGTTGTGTATCTGTGATTTATCTATTTGGACATAGATAATTGAATTGTTTTAAACCTTTAAAACAACTTGGCCTTAAAAGACACACTTTGGATTTCGATGAGACCGGGATCGGGTTTCCATATTTGGATATCCGAAAACCACATCGATCCAAATTAACGTTAGGTCGTGTATCCAAGTGGAGCAAGTGAAGACTCGAGGTGTAAGGGCTATACGTCAGTATAACTCTGTGGGTGATTCCGTAATGAGTTTGACGGAATAGTACTTATAGATTCGAGATGTAGATTTAGAGTGCAAGGGTTATCGTCATTAACTCTGAGGGTGATTCCAAAATGAGTGTAACGAGATAATGCCTTCGGTTTCGTTCGAATCCGGAACGAACTTGTATGGATTAAATGCTTTCAGAACATCGTCAGGTGGACGATGAGCATTCTAAGAGATGTGTCCTCTAAAGGTAATCGTAGCCTCAAGCCTCATCAACCGGGAATGGCTAAAACAGGGGAGGTGCAGCAAGGCTTCGTGGGTCGCACCCACTGGAGAGCAAGATTGATCCCTGTCTAGAGGTCCCTTTTTATTCGGCTTAGTGGGCAGTTGTCAGTGTACACCAACTGCGGGGTTGTCTTGTTCGGAACTGTTCAGTAAGGAATGGGTCCGGCTTTGTGTTTGCAGGGGAGTGGGAGTACTCCTCGGTACGGTGATCTAGGCCACGTACTGTGACGGGCGGTACCCCAGTAGCCCTGCCATTTTATGGAATCCACAATCCAATAAGTGCCAACAGTTTTGATTATATTACCCACTTTTGTGGCTAGTAGCTGGAATTTAATAATGTAACAATTTCGGCTATTTCTTATTTACTTGAAAACCCTAGACACTATTATAATATCACTGGATTTCCTATCAAATGTTTTGGTTAGCGTAAGGTAAAAACTTTTCCATGTTTATGTGTGGGAAGTCTTACGTGATACCTTTCTTTTTAAAAGGATTTTCAAAATTAAGCAACTTTAACCTGTTATTCACACCAGACCCATGTCTGACCCGGAGTTTATCTTTAGTTTTCTTAAACTCTTGGGTACTCAAATTTTTACGATTAGCCAAGGGAATTCAGGTTAGGATTCAGGTTAGCTTTGACGAATTGTGGAGGAGCAATGGAGCAGGAGGCTTCTGCGTATAGTTATATAGTTTTCCGCTGTGTTGGTATCTCTGAGTGTTTGTCTGATATGTATTGAGTTGTAATGACTAGACAGGTGTTTATAACTGTCTAGTATGTATTGTATATGTCTGAGTAACTCTGATAATCGTTGTATACTATGTAATACTTATGTTATTAATATAATTTATTCGTTCCGCTGTTGAGATTCTTGTGTTGTTTCTTCTTTCTCTTCTTTCTTTTCTCTTTTCTATCCCTTTCTTTCTTAAGGATGACGCAATTTTTCGAGAGTGGAAAGTCGGGTCGTCACATATTTATCTATTTCTACCTATCTGTTGGGTTACCCGTTCAGGTTTACTAATATAAAATATAAAGGTAGATGAGGTAGTGGTATGTGTAACACGACTACCATTGGCTGAAGTTTGTATGTTTGAGGTTGGAAGTGTATCTGTCGAGACTGTAGACCGAATACTATCTCGAGTAAGTTGTGCAGAGTGTAGAGATTTCATCGATCTCTGAAGGAAACCCGTTAAGGTTCGGAGTCATCTTTGAAGTGCAGAGTTGGATGATTTGAGTTTGGATCTGTCAATTGGGCAGAAGAAAGTGATGGCATTTTGATACCTCTGGAAGTGTAGCTGCGTGATGAGACGCAGTGACCATGCATTGTTTCCAAAGATGTTTTCTTTGGAACAAGTTTTAGGAAGTGTGTCAGCTTCAGTGTTGTGGCTGGATTCTGCAGGATGTTGTGGTTAGCTTTGAAGTCCGAGTTTTTCGAAGAGCTTTGGATTAGGAAGTTTTCTAGCCGAGTATTTTTTCTGGAGGTGGAGTTCAGAAGCAGAAGAGTGGATCCGTTTCTTCAATGGATTGGCTAGGCCAGTGTAAGCTGTTCTGATTGGTAAAGGGAAAACAGTTTTCTTTGGATATTGGACTGGTTGATCGCAAAAGTGACTTGCGATAGTTTGAGTGTTCTTTTGAATAGTCAGAGGTTTGTCCACATCTGGAGATTGAGTTTTCTTATCGACTAGTATTCCAGGAGGGGAAGCGGTGGTTCAGTTTAGTTGAAGAATGATTCCTAGAGATAGAGTTTGATGAAGTAGCTCAGATTTTTAGAGGAACTTTTGAGTTTTCTTTATGGATCTGTTGAACCATATTTCTGGGATGTATTGTCCAGTTAGTGCTCATGTTCATCATCAACATTCTTATCTACTTCGGATCAGAGTTGTGCAGTGGAAGCAGTTTGGAAGTGTTTCTGATTGTCTTTTTCGGAGTAGGAGAAGTTTGTTGTTTTCTGCTGTTTATGGAGTAGAGTTGTGTTTTGGGTTTGGTTGATCTTGAGGAGATCATTGTGTTGGGTTGTTTTTAGTTCTGTTTGTTCTGGAGGCATCAGCAAGGGTTGAGCTGATCAGGAAGGATGAAGGCAGCCTAGGATCGTTCGAAGACTTTTGTGGATAAGAGACGTAGGAATTCTAAGTTGGAGACTTCGTTGTTGTTGGAGTTTTCTCCGATCGAAGGAGCTATAAGATGGGGTAAGGCTGGAAAGCTAGCTCCATGACGTTTGGATCTTTTCTTGTTCTTGTGAGGATAAATGTTTGGTTTTCAGGATTGAATTGTCAGTTTGGATAACTGGGATTCGATGTGTTTCACGTATCTCTGAGGGAGTACGTATATGGTCTATCTCTGGTTTTGGAACCAATAGTATAGGAGATTTGGTGGTTGAATCAGACTCGTCTGTAGTCTGATATGCTGTCTAGTTTCGTAGATCTAGATGAGTAGGAGCTCTGTAGCTTAGTACTATTGATTGTTTAAATTCTATAGGGCGAGTATCCCGGTATACATATACTTCGGAAACTCGAGGAAACTCTAACCAGAATTTTGTCTAGATAGTTAGATTTGTTTGATTGTATGAACTGATTTCTATGGTTGTTAGCATATGTTTGATATATGCTTGTGTTTTAAAATTAAATCTTTAAATAGATTATTAAATTACATTTATTTTAAATTTCGGGAACGAAATTCTTTTAAGGGGGAGGATGTGATGACCCAGAATTTTAAGCAATATCAATTTAATAATCTGAATAAAAATTAAATTGATTTGATAATCTTTGTGATAAGACTTGAATTAATTTAATAATCCAATTAAAAAAATGTTTAATTGATACATTTTATCTTTTTAAATCTAATAAATTGTTTTCTATTTATAATGTATATATGATATGTATATATTGTAAATAGATATAGTTTTAATTTAATAAATAAATAAATCTTGTTTTCTATAAATATGTATATCTTTAGTGAAATTGGGTATAGTTTTAAAGTTAAACTTTTAAAAGCTATTGAATAAATAAAATATGGTTTTTAAATTGATAAGATAAAAATTTAATTTGTTTAAATTGGTTTATTTGATATTAAGTTTTTAAAAGTATATAATAAATAACTAAATGATTTTAAATACATAAGGTAAATATTGAAATGGTTTAAAATATGTTTTAACTCAAGTTTAAATTTAAATAAATATAACAATAAGGGTTATTTTAATATAGTGTGAAAATAAATAATTTATTAATAAAACAATTTCTTTTATAAATTATTTATAGTTATCAAATTTGTTATTTTCGAAATATAAAAATACATTGTTTTTAACAAATAGATTTCTAATAAAAATAATTGTTTTTCAAAATTGAATTGTGGAATTTGATTTGGATTTGAATTCAAAGCTTTTAAATTGAAAGTATAAATATTTTTAATTTGTTTTGTTTTTAAAATATTTGTATAAACTTTATTTTATAAATAAAATTGGATTTATTCATTTTAAAATTATCTACATGTAAATAAGTAGATATTAACTAATTAATTAAACATGGATTTACATTTATCTTATATTAACATCTAATTAAATATAAATTAACATTTAAAAATAACTAATTAACATAATTATAACTAATTAACATTTAATGACAAATGTAAGCGTTTTACAAATTAAAAGAACAAGTGTTAATCAATAAACATAACAAAGTGACAAATGTTAAAAATTAGGACAAGTGCCTTTTATTTTATTTTATTTTTCTTTCTTTTATTTTATTTTAATAAAATCAAATTTTAGCTTATATAAAATCTTCTTTCCCTTATTTTTTCTTTTCTTCTTCTAAACTCTAAAGAAAAACAAATCTGAAAAAAAAATAAACACTTCCCTTGAAACCAAAAATCTGAAATCATCTTCAACAAATCCATTTACTCCCTAAAACATTTCTCAAAACACCTCCACTAAAATCAATTTCATGTAATCATAGCAAGCCTATAGCATTCTAACAAAATTGTTTTAAGACCTGCATTTCTTAGAATCCGGAGTTTCAAAGCATGCATGCAATTGCAAAATCAGGGAGCAAATGCAAACAGGATTTAAAGTTTACAAAACTAAAGAAGCAAGCAACTTGGTTTCATTAAGCAATTCAAGATTGAAGCACATTCTAGTTTCAACAATCTGATTAGAAAGAAGAAATTTTTTCAAAGGCTCTGTCTTCCAATTTAATATGTGAGTAGCATTTTTTTAACAAGTTAAGTATATAGTTTAGTTGCACGCTTAATTTTCTGGAAATATGTATGTTTAAGTATGTATATGGCTATATTCTCTAGTTGAATGAAGTATATAAGTCTGTTTTTTTATAGAACATATTTTGTTTAAAATTTCCGGTTCTTGATTTGTTAAGTTTAAATCTTTTAATTTAATTCTTTTTAAACTTGAGTTTTAAAAACAAACCTATTTGTTTCAATTCAAAACTTTAGTTTAAAATTATACTTAAGATAAAATAATTTTGAAATGCTTCTGAAAATCTATAAAAACTGATCAAACTTTGAAATAGTGTAATTCAAAACCATGTAATATATTGTTTCAGGCCAAATTTGATTTTTAAAATTAAAATCATAATTTTTAGTTTAGAAGTAAACATGCAGTTCTGTGTTGAACTAAAAAGGGGGATATTGGGTTTTTGGGTGATCTCGGTAGTTTGGAGGCTCGGGATTCTTCTTGAGGGCAGAGGAGTAATCAGAGAAGTTTGGAAAAATAAGTGATGGTGATGCAAATCACCATGGCACCAGCGGTGATGTTTTCTTATCTGTAGCCCTAGTTTTTTGGATGATTTAGTAAATTGATCGACACGGCTTTTATGGTTGATCGATTGTTGTGAGAATTGGGGAGATGGGAGTATAGCCATTAACAAGTTGGTGGCCGGAGTCGCTGCTAACCCGGTGGTCGGAGGGTCAGGATAAAGGCATGTTCCAGGTCTGAAGTGGATACCTGTTTCATGTTCCAAGTTTAAGATTTGAACTCGAATTCAAGTTGTATGTGAGCGATGTGATGATCGAAATAGAATGGGAGGTTGGTCGCCGATGCGTGGAGGCCACCAGAGGTGGCTGAAGTTGGTCGGAGGCACGGTGCATGTGCACTGTGCACTTTTGATATTCTGATGATTTCCTGGGTATAAGCAGTGGGGAAACTCGAGAATCACTCGAGTAGGTGCTGCGTATTACTCGAAGGAGTGGGCTTGCTGACTCGAAGCAGATTTGGTTCTTGCTCGGGTTAAAGTATGGTAACAAGTTTTGGTTCTGAAACCTGTAGTTTTGTTTAAAATTTAAAATAAAATTCAAAACCTGATTTTAAATGAAAGTAAAGTTTTAAAATAAGATTTAAATCTAGTTTTCAATCTTAGTTTAAGTTAAACCTATGTCTATAATAAATTCAATTTTAATTTGAATCTAGTTTGGAAATAAATGAGTTTTTAAATTCAAATTTACTTAATATTATTAAAGTATTTAAGAAGTTAAAGTGTATTTAAAAAAATTTTGAATTTAAATGGGGTTTGAAAGGTAAGGAAGGATTTAAACAAAATGAATTCAGAATTTTAAATTTGAATTCAAATTTGATTTGAATCTTAAGTTTTGGAAATAAAGTAGTTTTTAAATTTAAATATTGTAAATAAGTTTAAAAGTTAAAGTATACTTTAATGATTGATTTTGAAAAGGAATTTAGTTTAAAATCTTTAAATTTCTTTTATATAAGTATTCTTTAACATATGGATTTCAAAGTTTTTAATTTGGATTAAAGATAAATTGATTTTCATTTTAAAACTTGAATTTTAAAATGAAAATTGAAATTGAATTTGAAATAAATATTTGCAAAAGTATTTATGAATGATAATTTAACAATAGATTAGGAAGGTTTTATCTTAAAAACAAAATTTAGAGTTTAATGATTAATAATTTCATTTAATTATTAAGGTTATTAAATGAATTGTTTATTTAATTAATTTATGGAATGGATAATTATTTAAGGTAATTAAGGGTTTAAATTATCAATTTAAAGTTTAAGTTAATTAATTAATTAAGGGTAATTAATCCATAATTAAGGATCATTAATTAAATTTAATTAATGGTTAATAATTAATTAATCAAGAAATTATAAATTAATTAAGTTCCAGTTAACACTTAATTAACTAAATAATTAAAGGTTAATTAATTGGATATTAAAGATTAATTAATTTGAAATTAATAATGATTAATGAAAGTTAATTACTTAAGAGAAGTAATTAAAGTTTGGTTAATGGTTAATGATGGTCATTAACTTAAGATTATTTAACAATTAAAACTTGGATAAAACGTCTCAAGTGAAAATTTAAATGGATAGAAGATATTATTTAAATATGGTTTGAGTTATAAGGCAGTTATAGGTACCGATTATTTTAGAATGAGAAGAAAAATTGAATTTTTCTACTCTCTTATTAGACCACATTTTTATCTTTATTCTTATAATAGTTATATTTTTAACTTTTATGAAGAAAATTTGAATTTTTCTACTATTTGATTAAACCACTTTTCAAGCTTATCCTTATAATCATTATAGTTTAACTTGTATAATAACTTAGCCCTTAAGTATTCTGAAACATAACCCGACAACTACCTCCTCTCTTTACTATTTCCACCTTCATACTAAATACAAATAATGTGATATTCTTCATCTTCTTCAAACTATGGTCTTCATTAAATCTAAGCTTGAGTTTCACTACATCATTAAGAAAGCAATAAGATAAAAATCAAAGTAAAGAAAAAAAACACTGTGAGCACAATTTATTTGTTTTTTAGAAAGTTAATTGTTCTTTTGATTTAAGGGAATTACTTTATTGGTCCAAGTTACTTTAGTTGATTATATATATATATATATATATATTCATTTCTAAAATCTTGGTAGCCTGATATGATTCAAGTATTATCTACATGTGTTGATTTTTGGGTTTGTTGAAAAATTAAAGTAGTTGATATCATTTATTCACGATGATGCTTGAATATTACGTCATCCATAAACTTGAATTTTGATGTCGATATAAAGAGTTTTGATCCCAAATTTGATGCAGTAAATCAATATTTAGTTCAATCTTGCTATACTAGAATACTCACGATAAGAGAAAATGTTGAAAATTTGCTTATTTTGGACATGAATAATATTAGGTGATTTTAAATACTTGTTTGATTTTTGAAACATAATTATAGGATTATAATATGTTTTTTCGCCCATGATGTATATGCAAGTTTATTATATTCAATTAATTTTGATTTCAGCGGTAGAATTGTCATGTTTGAATAAAAGTGCTTGGAATGCATTATTGATGATGTTATGAAATGCACGTTCATGACATTATTTAATGAAAATGGGATATAACATCATTTCGGGAATAATGATGTTTTGGGTATATTATTGAAAGATAAAAATATAACGTTTTATGTGAATGATATGGGTAGTGAATACTTGATTATTAGTATCCATTCTAGCGGACTGATTTGGGGATTGCAACCCGAATCATGATAACTTTTGTCCCTCGTCCCAAAGTCCAAGGATTTGTTGCTTGGAAAATATGATGAATAGTAAGATATTGGAGATGTAGTGCAACTAGAGCTAACGCCTCAAGATGGAATTGGGCAGGTGACTACATCACATAAAATGTATGCATTTTAAAAAGCCAAAAGAGCAGTGCTATATAACCTATGTTTACGTATTGAAGGATCGTAAATTATTGTTCTATAATTCATATAAGGTCATATTTCTATGATATTTTAGGAAAAGACTCTTTAGGGTATCCTCCACATCTATAATTTTCATTGAATTTCTCTACAATAATTTTGACCCTAAAAATCTTATATGGCCTATATGTTTTGATAGGAGTTAAGTTAGGGTCTAAAACCATATCCATTGCTATACGTGATGGTTTCTCATTTCATAGAGTGGCCATATTAGTAAAAATCACTTACCATTTGAAAGCTATGGTTGTTTTAAGTTTTGACTACTGCCGGCAAATATTATCGAGGCCAACCCGCACTTAGGCTCACTAACCCATTTTGAGATTAGATCCTAAGGAGGACACATGGGACTATTCCAAGTCATTTCCATCTTTCCCAAAATAGTTATAAGCCTCCGTTAACTCTAACCTCTTCAAAAATCATCTCTTTTCCTTTCCAATCATAGCCAAATCATCATTAAAAGGGTAGTTAACAAAGGAGATTGTAGGTCCATCACTTTTATGCTTGGGGATTCATATTTCTTTGCTGTTTGCCTCAAATCTACGAGGGAAATTTGGTAGTTTTGGTATTTGGTGAATGGTTCTTGACCTCTTACTATCCTATGCATGTTTATATAGTAAAAATTGATGTTTATAGCATGATTTCAATCCAAAAACATCTTCTAACTTTAATCACATTATTTTACATGTTTATGGCTGAAATTAAAAAGATTTGATTTTTTTTAAATGGTTTTGCAACCCCATTTTGATAATATAGAAATGCTACGCTTAAAAGTTAGATCTAGACTAGGGTTTGTACGATAATCATGTTCGATATATTGCATGTCTGTATGGATGTGTGTGGATGATATTTATTACTTATGTTTTTTGCTTTGATGGGTTTGCTAGTTTTTTTTGGTAGTTAGGAAAAGAGATCTTAGAATTGTGCAAAAACGAAGGCAAAACAATCCAAAATCAGATGAAATTTAGAGGAAGGGCTTTGAAGGATGTATAGAGTTAATGGTTTACATCCCATATGGTTTGGGTGAAGGAATTCAGATCAGTGATCATCTATATTCATATTGGTAGGATTTCTTTAGGTAAAATTTAAGGACTTCAGTCAAATTTAAAGATGATGATCCAAATGCCAAAGCCTAAATTTGACTAAGTAAGGGGTTTAATACCGATCATATTTTCAGGCCAGGGTTGGGGATTGACTACTTGGAAGCTCAAGTATTTAGGGAATAATGACTTTATGAATGTAGAATGACCCAAATTGGCTATGTTTATTGTTGGGCACTGACCACTTCGCTCATTACTAACTTGAATGTTTGGGTCCAATAGTGATGAAATCTTCAAGAGATGGAGTGTTGTCTCAACAAGTCACGGTGAAGGTGTTTGTTTGTACGCTTGGGGTTTGATAGCGATGTAGTAGCATGACGATAGGTTTGAGAATTTGCTGATGATAACTCGATGGTGAATGTAGTTAGGTTCCGATGATGGTTTCTCGATGTTGAAAGGAGTCATGAGAATGATTATCCGAGGATGGTAACACATGGATATAATGTTGAACGGTTCTATCATGGAATGAAGGTATATGGAATGGTTCCTTAAGGATAATGGAAACTAGATAGGGTAAGGAAAGGGATTAGATACGCGTGCTAAGGAATCATTGATACATGGAGTGTTTTTTGATGTCTTTAAAAGAAAGGGTGTTGTGAGTGCACTCATGGGTACTTTGTTTGGCTAGCCTGGATCGATTGTGTAACGACCCGCAAATCCATACCCCTTGAGTTAACACTATTCTACCTAAATCAACTTAAGTTGTACAAAAATACGAACCATTTGGGTTAAAGAAGAAGAGGTAGAAGAAGAAAATAGAAAACAACTACAGAATCTAACCATCGCAGCGGAATAAAATATAATAGATATTAACATATCTTTACACCAAAACAAATATATCGGTTCATATATTACATCATCAGAGTACATCAATCACAACTCAACATCAACAACATACAACTGGATACACAATTACTCAGCACAGCGGAATATATATAAAACAAGTACGAGAGTACGTATCGTCATCCTGCTTGTTTCCTAAGCTCCACATCATCATATCCTGTGTCCTATAATACACGGTCTGACCCGAGCATTACAGTTAAATAATACCCGAGTCAGTCTGGAATACCAGCGTGAGAAAATCACACTCAATTGATTATTAAAGATTTAAAAATCCTTTGAAAACAAAAGCATCTCGTAATACCACGCCACAAATAAACATGTCGGGTTTTTACCTTACGATAGCTAAAACAATTTTTATAGAAATCCTCTGATATTATAATAGGGTCTATATACAAATGCTTATAAAATAGCCAAAATTGTTACATGATTAAATTCCATCTACTAGCCACAGAGTGGGTAATACAAACAAAACTCGTACAAGGCTCGTAGGGAGAATGGATTTCCAACTAATGACTAGGCATTGGGTTCTACCTGTCACAGTACGTGGCCTAGATCACAGTACCGAGGAGTACGCCTGCTCCCTTGCAACACAAGACCGGGACTACCCCTTACTGGATAATCCCGAGTGAGATCACCCCGCGGTTGGGATCAGCAACCGCCCACTAAGCCAAAATAAAAGGGACATCTAGGCAGGGATGACCTCACCCTGCTTGGGTGCTACCCACCTAGCCTTGCTGCATAACCCCTGATTTTCAGTCATTCCCGGTTGATGAGACTTGAGGCTAAGCGTTACCTTTTTTAGAACATATCCCTTAGAATTCCCATCGTCCACCTGACGATGTTCCGAAAGCATTCATCCATACAAGTCCGTCCCGGGTTCGAACGGAACCAAAGGCACTATTCCTACTACATCCAATTTGGAAATATCCTCAGGATTAGTAGCGACTAGCCCTTTTACTTCATTGCTCCAACTTCGAATCCACAATCGTTTTCCACGAAACGTACAAACCAGATCGAAGTGGTTTTCGAGAAATAAATCTCGATCCCGGTCTCTTCGAAACGATCAACGCATTTGTCCAATATTGATAGTCGGTGATTTAACTATCAATTAATATTCACAAACAACCATTCAACAATAAATAATTTTCCAAATTATTTATTAACCTCAAAAATATCTTCATAAGATATATTTTAACTTTTCAAACCCCTTTGAAAAAATAGTTTTCAAACTATCATCCTTTCTCAGAATAAATTCCAAGTATTTCTATTTCCACTGGAATCACCAAAAACAAAACTTTAGATTTTTTAAAATAATTTAAAACGCTTACTTGAGATATACTTTAAATATTTAAGTTTAAAACTACTTCAATATTTGGGTTAAAAATACATACTATATAAATATTTGAAAATAAGGTTACTTTATAAAATATAAAACTACGTTTTCACCTTTTTAAAACAAAATACTAAGTCACTTTTTAAACAATTACTACGTTAATAGATTTGAAAAATATTTACTTAAGAATTTAAATGGTTAGAAATAATAAATTTTCTAAAACATGCTTTTTAAAGCAACATTAAAGCTTTTAACTTATATTTAAATGTTTATTTTAAAAACGTACTTGGCAATCTAGGGAAATATACTTCTCTTCACATTCTTCTTTAAATTTCCAATTCAAACACTTGAATCAAATTCCAAATTGATTTCCAATTCACTTTCTTTTATTCCAGAATCCATTTATTTCAGATTTTGTTCCTTAATTATATTTTTGACTGAAAATACCAATTTTAGATTTCTCAATTTACTTCTTAATCCTTTTTAAATAAATTTAATCTTTGAATTCTAAATAATTCTTTATTCCTTGAAATTAATATCACTTAATTTTCCAATTCATTAACTTCTGTTTATTCAAAATCTTTTCATACTCGAAGTTATTTATTAGTATTTTAATATTACTTCCACTTCCTTTCAATTCATTCTTAATTTATTCAAATTTTCTATAATTATTTTGCTTACAAATTTACTTCCTTTTATTTTCTTCCCAACAATCCAATATATATATATATATATATATATATATATAAAATTCATTATAGTCAAGTATATCCAATCAAACCATAACATTCAATAATCCAATATAACTCATCATAGAATATCAATATTCGTAACAGAGAATATTAAATAATTTAAATAAATGTTGAGGGGTCCAGTTGGATCCCTCCAACCTGTTTTCCCTACATCCACAGACGTTAGCACAACATAAATACCAATTGCAAGATATACTATATACTATCATATATAATATAACACACCAAATCCAATCATTCAATCAATTATTTAAATTTAACCATTTAAATTTAAATTAAAAATTCAACTGAGTGAGATTAATTAACCTTTTATTTTGCAATCCACTTCATACTCGATTTGATTCCTCGATTTCAGACCTTGTAAAAACATTAGATGTTTTATTAATATTCGAGTCAATTGAGCAATTTAAATTTCCATTTGGTAAATTTAACTAACTACTGATTTTTATTTTAAAAGTTCTCGTTTTTAACAAATTTTCCTTAAATAAATTTATTAACATTTCAACTAAATCAAACAATTTATTATCATTTATTGATTCAATTTGCTTAGAATTTTATTTAAACTAATTTCCCTTTAACAAGTTATTTCTAGTAAATAAAAAGTTAATTTGGTTAATAAACAAGTTAATCACTATAAAACATTATTCTATAACAATTTTTTTTAAAATTCCTATTTTTTTTAAACTTTATCAATATAAACTAACTTTCTTCGATTACTGTAAGTAATAGCAGCAATTTCTCTTTTAAATACATATTTTATTTTATTTTTCAAAATTTCTATTTACTTTTTTTTTCAAACCTTATAAATAAATTTTCTGTTTCAGCATTCAAAATTTGAAGTACCCTAAATGCGCCTTTTTTTTTCTTTAATAAAAAAACAACACAGCTAACAGATTACTGAATCGAAACAATCCTCACCTGATGATGCCGCTGCTTTCCTCCATGCCGGACATGGAAACGACGAAGCCGCCACCCTCAAATTCGCGACCTCCGTTGCGTCGAAACCCTAGTTCGACGACTTCGACTCGATTCCCAAACAGCTGCCGCGTAACCCACTGCTCACCCAAGTTCGACCATCAGCCGCCTCCACCTGCCAATATATTGCGTCGCAACACCTCAAAACGCGATTTCGATTGTAGTGCCGATACGAGACCATCATGCGTCTCAATCCCTAAACCTTAGGTCGCAGCATATGAAATCGCCCAAAACACTCGTGCCTCCTCTAAAGACAAAGCTCGAACTCGACTTCATTGAGGACGTGATTAATTTAGTCTATGAATTCGAACGAGAAGATTTGAAGAGGACGCCATTCCCCTCTTTTTTTGTTTTGTTCGATTGATTTTTATTTATTTTTTATTTTTTATTTATGAATTTACTCTCGGTTGAAAATGAAAACGAGGAAGATGAGATCGGCCTTTATTGTGTTTTGTTTTTTTTTTTATATAAACGCGGCTGAAACCTTCCCCTTGAAGCTTCTGTTTTTTAGATTTGAAAAGAATGGTTCGGCTGATATAAAGTTGATGCAGGAGATGTTTGCGTGCTGTTGTTAAAAGAGGGGATACAGTTATGAAAGGAAGTCGGCTGAATAATAAAAATGGAAGCGTGTTTAAGAAGGCACTGATGACATTGATTTGATCAATTAAGGTTTTATTTAATTTTCAACGCGTTTACTTATCATACGCTCACATAAAAACTACGATCAATACGAAATTTGAATTTCGATAATAATTCAATATTACGGACCCAATGGAACTGGTTTCGTCGAATTCCGAGACTGTGCCTTGGAAGGCTATTTTTCAATTTAATTTAAACAATAAAATTTTAAAACTGAACAAACAATTGTTAATTTCAATTTTACAACTTCTATTATCCTCAGTGTTATCAATATAAATTTTACAAGCCTTGAAATTATTTTCAACAGGTTTAAAACTTAAGATTCAACATTTAGCTCAACTTCAAATTGTTTAATTCAATAATTTAATTATCAAATAATTAGTGAAATTTGAATTCAAGTTAAAAATTAATTACTAAATATTTAAAATCAATTAAATATTCTGATTTTAAATGCTCGAAAATTCCGGGTCGTCACATTCCTCCCCCTTAAAAGAATTTCGTCCCCGAAATTACTAGTTAGGAAGAATGGTACAATACCGTTTACTTTTCTCAAAATCAACAATCCAACATACTACCAACTATTTTTTTATAAAAGACCCATTATCATTCTTACTAACTTCTCAATTGTCCTATAATTTGCAAACAATATTAGTTGCTCAATCATTCAAATTTCAATTTAAATCCAAACTTTGAATTATCAAAATTTTCTCAAAAATTTTCTAACTCCCTAAATTTCCGAAAAATTTCGCCAGCGTCTCCTTTGCGCAGCTAGCTCAGTACAACTACAAAAGGCCTCTACGGGCTCCCAAATTCCAAAAGAAAACAAAACGCCAAGTGGCTCGATAAAAAAAAACCCAATCAAATTTCATACTGAAATTTAAACACATACCTTTTTGTCGAGCAGTTCAAATTTATCTTCTGGAATAAAAACCCATTTTCCTTTTTCTTCATAATACCTCTATATTCCACTTAGCAATAATATCCAATCACAACATTCAAAAACATTTTATCGACTTCCTTACCAAATGTCAATATTTATTCATTCAAATATCAACTTTTATATATTTGTAATATCAATTTTCAATTGAAAACTCACCATTCCTTACTTAGGCTTGGTATAAGCATTCAATATGTTTCTTTATTTATTTTCAATTCACCACTTTTAGTTTATATCTATTTCTTATTCAAATTGATTCTTTCATTTCCATATGAATTCAATTTATTTTCAACTCTGAACATTTATATTTTATCTTCCATTTAACTGATTCATATCGTTATTTTAAATTAGTTTCATTTCCTAATTTATTTCAGTTTCCAATTTGAAATTGTTTTGTCGTTAGCTAAAACTTTTTCAAAAAATTTCAAAAAAATTTCTAACTCCCAAAATTTCTGAATTTTTTTGGTAGAGTCTCCTTTGTACGGAGGAGCTTTTGCAATTTGACAAAAGATATAAATATATATACATCAACCCACACGGTCATCAAAACAAAAAACAGTTCATATTTCCTATTTTTATTACGTAGGCATCCCTTATTTAGCATTTATAAGCAAGCGGCTTATTTATTTTCGCATTTAGCGTGATCCAATCCTGCTAAACGGCTACCCGGTACCTGTACTTACTCAATTTAAACATATAAGTACTATATATAGGAAGTTTATTGCATTTCACTTAAATTTAAATAGCTAAAACATCGATCCTGTAACAATGCATGTGATATACTGGTATAAACACATAAATTTCACATATAATGCATGTTATACAATTTTCATAACCACATGCAAGATTTTGCTACCAATTTTAATTGCTTACAACAAATCACACATCATTTTACTTAATCCGTAAGGTTAACAACTCATATGCTTACATTCCATTTATTTTTAAACAAATCAAACTTATATTTAATTCAATTGATCTCAACATCAATTTATTTAACTTCTATCAATTCAGAAAATTTAATTATTTTAGTTTACGTTAAACGTCAATTTATCCTATGAAATTTACAATATCCATGTGAATAAATAATTACTTAAGGTTTATAACCATTTAAATTGATTCCAACTCAATTTACACTTAATCCCATCCCATTTTAAATTTATTCACAAATTTTCATTGCATTTCTTTCATATCCAAAAAGTTTGATTCCAAACCATTTTATTATACTCGACATCATCCCATGCTTCAATTAATTTTAAACTTAAGTTAATTTACTTCGATTCACCACCATTTTATAACTTAAGTTCATTCTCATTTTAATTTATTCATACTCGAATTGGATTTATTTTCATCTCAAATCATTTTATTTTAATCCAATTCCATAAAACTTCAATTCATATTTAGTTCACTTACAATTTTAAGTTGAATTTCTATTTATATCTCAAGCTTCATTTCCAAACTCAATTATCCATTCACAATCTTTGATTTGATTTTCCTTTGATTAAATCCCAACCATTTCACTAATGTATTCGATTAGTTTATTCTTTTATCCATCTTTTTTTTAAATTTTAATTTACATTAACAATTCATTGTTGAATTTATTAATAATAAGGCCATTCAATTTATGCTTGAATTGGATTTGTTTATATTTCATACCATATCCTTTTTAATCCAATTCAAATTTTCATTCAACAACACTTCCAATTATAATCCCATACTTGATTTTCTTTTTTATTTATCTTGAAAATCATTGTATTTGATTTATTTGTGTTCAATCTTATTTTATATCCAAATTTGGATTTTTATCTCAGAATACAATATTTTTTTTAATTCCGGCTTATTAATTCCTTTTTAGAATTTTTATAAACTACTCACTTATTAATATTCACTCTTCCCCAACTATTTACAATCAATTATATTTACATTTTACTTTTAACTAGGGGTTATATATATATATATATATATATATATATATATTTCCAATGCTTTTCAATTCTTTTATAAGCTTCTGAAGTTTATTTAATTTAATTCAATACTTGTTTAATTTACATTTATTTGTTTGAGTATAATTTTATTCCATTCAATAATATGTATAACTCAACTGAATTTATTTCAACCCAAATTTTTTTAGTTTAACTCCAATTAAATCTAGCTACACCATTCTTTTGAATTTTGCTAAGCAAGGATTTAATTCCATTTAATATTATTCATGACACAACTGAATTTTGATTCAATTTAATCCAAATCTAACTAAATTTTATTCCTCAATGTATGAGTTCAAAATTTATTTATTTATTTAAAAGCTTATATTGCTCATTTGAGTCATTTCATCTTATAACCAAAATTTCAACTTATATACATCACTTACTAGCGTAAGGTATAAATTTTCATTTCATAATTATAATCATTTTACCTTTCAAATTTATATCAAATTTAATTCAATTTCAAATTTCAATTTGTTTAACTTATCACAAGTTAAATTCAAATATATTTTCTTTACCTTCATTCACTTAAGTTCAATTTTAATTCCTGGAATAAAATTTTCAATTTCTTCTTATTAATATCAACTTTACTTTATAAGTTCAATAGTTCATCCATTTGTTCATTCACAAATTCATTTTCAACCAATAAATTTTATTTCCTAGATTATTTATTTTCAGTCCATTTGAACTTATTCTGCACCTTATTCTACACATTTAAATCAAGCATCATCCAATATTGAATTTCATTTCATTTGCATACCATAGTAACTAATCAGTTACTTATAAGTTTTTAAATATCAAAACTTTGTTTTATTTAGCCCAACTTGACTAAATTGTTTTTTCATAATTTAACACAATTTTAATTTTAATTTCCAGTATCCAGTTTCCACTTTACTTACTCACAAAGTTGAATTTTATTTCAACAAATTCCCATTTGACAAGTTATCAAACTTTTTGTATGCCATAAACATTCTTAGTTAAAATTCCAAAGTTTAAACAATCTTTCAACATTTCAAAATTCCCTTTGAAATCCTCTATATCCAAAATTCCTTGCATTTCTAAAAATCAGATTCATCCTTTGCAAACAATTCCAATTCAAAACAATTTGGTAGCAATTTCTCTCTTGGAAACTCAAAAATAAACATCGATGATGCTGCAGTCATCACCAAAATTATTTTCTAGCGACCGAAAGAGTTCAATGCTTTTATCTCCTTTAAACCCTTCAAAAATTTTTAAATTCCAAATCTCTCTAGATTTCAAATCCGATTCAAAAAATATTTCTCTTAGATATATTATTTTTTCCAACCTTTGGGAATCATTTCCAAATTCAAAGGAACTTAAATTCCCAAATTTTCAAATTCCAAACTCTTTAAATTTATATTCAAACATTACTTTGAAATTTTATCTTATTTTAATTATTAATCACACTATAATTCACATTTAGTTTATCTTTACAAATTTCATTTATATACAATTTGGTTTCTTAGTTTTTAATTATGGTTTCAATTCCTTAATCAATTATAATCACATTTACAAATTTCATTAATTTATTAATTTATCCCTTAATCTTGGTTATTATTTCAATTCTTATTCAATTATCATACAATGATAATAATTTAATATTTTCACTTTCCAACAACCAAACATCCATATATAACTATAATAATTTACGAAAATTATTTTCTTTATATACAAAATAATTTTGGGTAAAATTATTTCATTTACCCTATTTAAAACAATACTATGTCGGTTTATTTTGTTTAAGAGTTTAGAAATCCCTATCGATGACATGGCGTCCCATATATCGACCAGAATCCATAAACGCTCAACAGATAAGTCAACACAATATAAAAACAATTTTATATTCACTAACAAATACACGCTTATATCTATTAATACTCTCAAACTCATTCTAGAGTACTACGGACTCTATTCTATGAGTAATTCCCACCAGAGCCAAGGTTATCACCAACCTAAGCTCTGATACCAAGTGCAACGACCCGTAAATCCATACCCCTTGAGTTAACACTATTCTACCTAAATTAACTCAAGTTGTACAGAAATACGAACCATTTGGGTTAAAGAAGAAGAGGTAGAAGAAGAAAATAGAAAACTACTACAGAATCTAACCATCGTAGCGGAATAAAATATAATAGATATTAACATATCTTTACACCGAAACAAATATATCTGTTCATGTATTACACCATCAGAGTACATCAATCATAACCCAACATCAATAACATACAACTGGATACACAACTACTCAGCACAGCGGAATATATATAAAACACTACAAGAAAAACCATTTATAGTTGCAAAAATTGGTGGCGTTTCTTTCTAAATGCAACCAAAAAGTATTTCCCTAACAAATATAAATGCCGCCAAAAAGATTTCGTGTTCCCGCTTTGCACCCGCGTAATCAAAGTAAAAAATATTTCATTAATTTTTTTATTTAGTGTCACGTTTCCCTTCCTAAACTTTTCTCCAAATAATATTAATTGTGTCGTTTCCAACCTCCCTCACTCGTTCTCCCTTCCCCGCTCGATCTCCACCGCCTACCCTCGCGCCGTTTCCAAACTCTCCTACTTCTCCATGAACTACATCATCATCGTCCTCCTAATCCTCTTCCTCAGCCTCCTCTAGCACCCGATTTCCCTAATTTGGTTCATCCTCATGATGTGCGTGTGGCTGTTCCTCTACTTCCTGCGGGATGATCCTCTGGTGATCGTTGGAAGGCAGATCGAGGACGGGATTGTGGTGATTGTGCTTTCGGTGCTGACTTTAGGGTTTTTGATTTTGACGGGGGTGTTGATTAATGTGGTTTCGGTGGTTTTGATTGGGGTTGGATTAGTGCTGATTCATGCTGCGGTTAGGGATCCGGATGATTTGGATGGTGGCGAGGGTAGTATAGAAGAAGGTGGGTGGTATCAGGTGGCTATTGGAGGAGGTGGTCCTTATTGATTTTTGTTACTGATTTGGATAATCTAAGGTACTTAATTCCTCTTGCGTTTTGTGCTGTATTTTCTGTTAATCCACGGTATATGTTTTGGTTATTCGTTATATTCATTCTGTAAAATTGGGGTTTTCTATGAATGAATCAAAGGTATTTTGATTGAATTGAATTTCGGAGCTATAGTTTCTCAACTATTGTTGTGCACTGGGGAAAAAACGATGATATGTAAATTCTACATTTCTACTAATAATTATATATAGGAATATCTACACCGCCTTTCCTAAAATGCACTTTCATTCATCTATATATACTACTGTACCAACTTTCTTTCTATTTGTAAAAATATTTGAAACGAAAATCCAATTGATATTATCCTGAACAACCTTTTCAAAGCCTGAGTTTCTTTTCACAGTGGATTCAAAGTCTGTCTGAACTGAATTTTCAATTTTTATTTGTTATGCCTATCCATTTGTTTAATTGTGCCACTTAGATCGAATTCGTTTTAAGCTTATTGATTTTTTGAGTCAAGATAATAAAAATACTATCAGTTAACTCCATATCAACTATATTAGCATTGTAAATAAATTTAGACGATTGATTTCATCCAAATTTTTTAACCCTAATTTACGAGTTGTTTGCGTTTAGGATCTATAGAATATGCAGGTATGTAATCCGCATTATTTTATAGATATGTTCCTTCATGTGTTTTTCTAAAATTTGGATTTATTTATTACTAGCTAAGCTTTGTACTGATTGTGTTGGTCATAATACACCCTATCGATATGTAGGCTCGGAATTTCTGCAGTAATTATACATTTTGCTTACTGTAACGCAACTTATGTAAAATTAGTAATATTATGACGTCAACGTTGTTTTTCTCTTCTACTACGGTCCTATTTTTTTTAATTTGAAAAAATATGCAATGTTGTACAAAGTGGTATTAGTTTGGTCATTGATTAAGACGCGGTCAACCAATTCTAGTCATTTAACAGCGTTTTTAATTTGGCACATGCGGTCAACCAATTCTGGTCATTTTGCAAAGCGAGTTTTCATACCATTTTCTACAACTGAGTTGATTTTATTACACATTAGTTCTCCTTTTTAATTAGTACCAATTGATTAGATTTTAAAGTTTCATATATTTGGTAACCATGTATGGTCAATCATTATATTAACCATACGTTTACAACATTTATGTGCTTCGGAGTTGATCGCAATGGATTATTGATTTCCGTTTTAATGTATTAAGCTAATTGGATGCACCACTCGCTTTTTAGATGATGTTCCATGTCATTTTTGTGCACTTGATCTGATTCCACTACACACCACTATCCATCATATCTTCTGCTTTCCTATTGAAGTTTTGGGTTTAACTTAGTCTGCATTCAATACTTTTTTGTAAAAACTTGTTCAGTGACAGTAATTTAACATTGAATCAACTCCGGTTTTGTATCATTAAATTTTTGGATGAACTACTAGAGTAAGATATTAACAGGATCCTACTCTTCAAATAGTTTGATTCATCACGCCTCTTCTTCAAATTTTTTTCCCATTAATATTTTGATTTAGTACTTGTTACAGACTATTTAACTCTGAATAATTTTATTTGCTAGATATTTGAGTAAACGAGTATGTTCTTTCCTTCAGATTGAGATATAATTTTCATTTGTTGCAGCTGGTTCAATATGTGAATAATTTTATGTGTTAATGTAGGGAGCTACAAGATTACAGAATCTTTCTAATGTTTTATTTCCTTGCAAACATGTAATTATACTTTTGTATAGGTCAGACAAAAGATTTTTTATTTAATAATTCCTATTTGCTTCCTATATCTAAATTGGTTTTTGTTAATTAATGTTCTTTTGGTTTGTACTATTCTTCGTAATATTGTTTAAACTGATTCATTGTGATATGATATTGCAGGTTAGAAAAACGCTGTTAACATTTAAAGTTTAACTCAAAATCTTCAAGACAAGCCTTCAATTTCATTTGTTGATTAAGAAAAGGAAGGAACAAATAGTGGATGACTGCATCTGTGAAGAGCCAACTTCTAGTAATCGAATTTCATAAAAATTTATCCCTCTTTGATAGCTAAGACCAAAATTTTATGAAGCAAGTATCAAAACAATATGTCATGGCAATTTGATTCCCCCCGCTGTTAAGATCACCTCCAATTGCAAATGTGCATAGTGGTTAATGCATTATGTGCATGTCTTATATTAGGGAACGATAAATGAAGATGGAAAGTTAACTCGACCGAGGGGATAAAATTCTTGCTGTAGTACTGTCTTAAATGCCTTTAGGTGCAATCGAGGAAATTACTATATGTCCTGACTATTACATTTATAACATACAATGGTATCGTTACATAAATCCAAATTTTTATTAACTGACTATTATGAAGAAAAAATTAATTAATTTTTTTCTGCACTATAAAGTACATGTCTGCTACAGATAACTTATCGATTCAGTTGTTGTTATCCAATATTTACAGTCTAATTGTACAGCCAATTACATAGTAGCGGAAAATTGGTTTTTTCATGTAATCTGTTTATGGTTAACAACATCGCTTCTTCTTAATTTAAACTAAAGACTTCACTAATGTTTCCTCGACAATAACTGCTAATGGTTATGGTAATTAAAAGCTGAATTAAATAAGATCATTTGTTTATGCAGATTTGTGTAAAGCAGAATTTAACTTCCGCAATGACTTATGTATCTTTCTGTTGGGAAGTGAAGCAACTTAAATTGTCAGCAGTTACTACGTCACGACGGGTTGAGGTAAAAGAACTATCTATTTTGTTTTAGTGATCATGACATATAAGTTGGTAAAATAATCTGATGCACCAAACTTTGCCATTGTTTTACATTGAACTGTATTGGTGGAAAAAAGGAATGATATGGTTACAAATTGTATCATAAGCTACTGACTGAAGTCATTATGGATTGTTGACTCATTTAGGTACGCTGCATACTAAGCCTCGAGTTATTTGATGTAGTTTGAATTGAATGAGTACTGAAGTTGGTAACTTTTAAAAAGTTTTGCATGTTAAATGTACTTTTACTAGGAGAACCACTGATGAACTATGTACTCTACTAAACTGGTCTATAAGTTACACATAAAAAAGATGTTGCCAACGAAGCTAAGAGGGTAGGAACCATTAGACATCCTAATATCGTGCCCTGGAGAGGCTATTACTGGGGACCAAAGGAGCAAGAAAGGCTTATTGTTTCTGATTACATTACAGAGAAAGTCTCGCTCTTTATCTTTATGGTAAGTTGCTTGATTCTGCATTTTCCTCATTGCTGCACACTGTTTTACTATTCCTTTATTCATTTTCTTGTTTTTAACTGTTTAAAAATTTATCCCTCTTTGATTTGTTCTCTCCCTTGGGAAAGTTCTTATGAATAAATTAGGAAGCTTTAAGATGATTGTATGCACTTTAAAGTGGAATTTATATAACACAGGAATGTTCAAGTTAATAAAGTTACAGTCTGTATGCACTAGAAGTAGTTTTATGCATCTTTATATTTGTAGGCATTAGTGTATCTAGATTGTAATGCTAAAAAGAGTTTTGCTACCTGCTTTAGTTGATTACTCCATCTCATTTTGAAAGTGTTGAGTAGAATGAATAAACAGGCAGCTGTATATTTTTTAGGAATTTTGCAAACTTTTGTCAATTTGAGGAGGCGCTGCTGTAAGAGACGAAGGCGAGTTTGAGTAAGAGACGAAGGTGCTTACGTTGTCATTTTTTTCTTGCTCAGGTTGTTGGATTCACCATTCTATCAAAGGAGGGTTCGTAAGTGTGCAAAATGTATTCCTACTATTTAAGCTCAAGAAAGGACTTTATTTCATTTGTTTTATAACTTTGATAATTTATATGACATCATTTATAGTAGGATATACTTGTATAATGTTGTAGATGTTTGATCTCATATTTGAAGTCCTACGAGTTAACGTAATTGTTTGACTATCTGTTGTGCTTTCACTTGTGTAGGCATCAGACTTTTGAAGAGAGCAAATTTGGACTTGATGATGCTAGCTTTCACTTGTGTATGCAACAAAGAATTATGGGTAATCAAACTTTTGTTAGCACTAGTTAGATATAACATTTATTAGTACCCGATGTGTGGTTATTGTATGTGAGTTAGGTCATTTTGTCGAAAAACTATTGTATTGGAATGGTTATGGATATTTTATTTGATTATATGGTTAATGTGTTTTTTAACTTATTTGAATATGATGATTATGTGAGTGATTGTTGATTGATATAATAGAACCAAAATAGACCATTAACAGGAAATAATAGCATGAAAAAATGGTGTAAAATAATAAACAACTTTTAGTAGCGTTTCAAAAACGCTACCGAAATATATATAGTGGCATTGAGTAATTGCAACCGTAAAACAGAGGTAGAGTTGGAAATTCTATTCGTAGCGCCAAAGAATCTTTTGGTGGCGTTTTTTAAACGCTACAAAAATATTTATGGTGGCGTTTGAAAAACGCTGCCAAAAATGCATTTATAGTGGCGTTAAAATAAATGCAACAAAAAATCATGGATTTTTTGTCGCATGTTTTCTCATAGCGTTTATCAAAACGCCAACAAAAGTTTTTGTAGAGTTTTTTGAGCGCCACAAAAAACAAAATTTCTTGTAGTGAAACAAGTACAAGAGTGCGTATCGTCATCCTGCTTGTCTCCTAAGCTCCACATCATCATATCCTGTATCCTAAAATACTCGGTCTGACCCGAGCATTATAGTTAAATAATACCCGAGTCAGTCTGGAATACCAGCGTGGGAAATCACACTCAATTGATTATTAAAGTTTCAAAAATCCTTTGAAAACAAAAGCATCTCGTAAGACCACGCCACAAATAAACATGTCGGGTTTTTGCCTTACGATAGCTAAAACAATTTTTATAGAAATCCTCTGATATTATAATAGGGTCTATATACAAATACTTATAAAATAGCCGAAATTGTTACATGATTAAATTCCAGCTACTAGCCACAGAGTGGGTAATACAAACAAAGCTCGTACAAGGCTCGTAGGGAGAATGGATTTCCAACTAATGACTAGGCACTGGGGTACCATCTGTCACAGTACGTAGCCTAGATCACAGTACCGAGGACTACGCCCGCTCCCCTGCAACACAAGTCCGGGACTACCCCTTACTGGATAATCCCGAGTGAGATCACCCCGCGGTTGGGATCAGCAACCGCCTACTAAGCCGAAATAAAAGGGACATCTAGGCAGGGATGACCTCACCCAGCTTGGGTGCTACCCACCTAGCCTTGCTGCATAACCCCTGATTTTCATTCATTCCCGGTTGATGAGGCTTAAGGCTAAGCGTTACCTTTTTAGAACACATCCCTTAGAATGCCCATCGTCCACGTGACGATGTTCCGAATGCATTCATCCATACAAGTCCGTCCCGGGTTCGAACGGAACCGAAGGCACTATTCCTACTACATCCAATTTGGAAATATCCTCAGGATTAGTAGAGACTGGCCCTTGCGCTTCACTGCTGCAACTTCGAATCCACAATCGTTTTCCACGAAACGTACAAACCGGATCGAAGTGGTTTTCAAGAAATAAATCTCGATCCCGGTCTCTTCGAAACGATCAACGCATTTGTCCAATATTGATAGTCGATGATTTAACTATCAATTAATAGTCACAAATAAAAATTCAACAATAAATAATTTTCCAAATTATTTATTAACCTCAAAAATATCTTCACAAGATATATTTTCACTTTTCAAACCCCTTTGAAAAAATAGTTTTCAAACTATCTTCCTTTTTTAGAATAAATTCCAAGTATTTCTATTTCCACTGGAATCACCATGCACAAAACTTCAGATTTTTTAAAATAATTTAAAACGCTTACTTGAGATATACTTTAAAACATTTAAGTTTAAAACTACTTCAATATTTGGGTTAAAAATACATACTATATAAATATTTGAAAATAAGGTTACTTTATAAAACATAAAACTAGGTTTTCACTTTTTTAAAACAAAATACTAAGTCACTTTTTAAACAATTACTACGATAATAGATTTGAAAAATATTTACCTAAGAATTTAAACGGTTAGAAATAATAAATTTTCTAGAACATGCTTTTTAAAGAAACATTAAAGCTTTTAACTTATATTTAAAAGTTTATTATAAAAACTGTTCGTTGACGGAAATTCTATCGAGTTAGAAAACCGTCGAAAGAATTTTGATTAAAACTAACCGCAAGCGCACGGTGTACGAATGTAGCACGTGGCGAATACGGGTCGATCCACAGGGAATTGTTGATTTAAATTTCCTACTCAATCAAATTAACCCAAAGTTGAGAGTGTGTTTAAGCTAGAAAATGAGAAAATGAACTAACTAACATAAAGAAAAGAAATGCAAATATGAGAGTTAAATGACAATTTAGAGAATAAATCCACTCTCTAGATCATGTAGTTCAACACATGAAATCATGATCTCTCTTTTATGGTCATTAGTGTTTTAATTGATGTGTTTATCATAAGTATGACATATTTGAGCTATTGATTAGCCAACATAAGCCATCAAACTATAACACACCCCTTAAAACACTTGCTAACTTTCATGAAACTTGACAAAGAAAATGAAAATGAAATCTATTTTAAGTATGGCCTATTAACTATTGATTAGAAACATAGACCATCAAATTTTAATTTCAGATCACTTTCTTATGCCATAATCATATATTGATGAAGAGGCATTTGTGTTAGTGATTGTTTAAGCATGGCCTATTTGGTGTCAACAATATAGACTATCAAATTCAAAGCAAAAACAACAAATAAAAACACTTCTATCATCATCATTAAGCACAAAAAAAGAGCATGAATTAACAAAATGTTGAAGCTACATTAATTAGAGAGCTTCATTACCCCTAAATTGAAGGGGTTTAGCTTCTCATATTTGTCATTTTATTAACAAATGTAGCTAACAACATGAAAGCAAAATGAAGAGGAAAAAGAGAGAAAAATGAAAAGATAAGCTAATTAACTTGCATAAAAGAAAAGAGATCTACACTACAACATAAAAAAGAGGCATGTAAAAGGAAAGAGCATGTATTAATAACATAAAAAAAGGAAAATTACATGAAAATAAAAATTGCTAAGTAGCCATGAAAAGAGAAAGAGAGCTTTCTTTTATTTGATCTAAACAATGAAGAGGAAGAGGAAGAGAGGAGGCCTAAGAGAGATTAAGAGAAGAGATATATGTTACATGAAACATAAGGGGTATATATACAAGTTTTAAAACCCTAATTCACTTTTTGAGGAATGCCCAAAATGCACCTTAGGAAGTGTGGAGGCCAAGTAATCATTAACATGTCTTAATCCCCCATTAAGTGTACATGAAGCCATTAAGTCCAAAAGCATGTGCATTAGCCTTTAATTTGTACATTAAGGTAGGTGGGTAGGTGGGGTCCTCCATGATCTTCACTTTGAATTATTTCCATCTTCATTCCTTTATGTTCTTTGTGCATGCATATTTCTTCATGAAACCACTCCTATTTGAGACCAAATTCCTAAAAAATATATAAAAAATTTCAATTAATTTTTCTCAAAGAAATATATGCACACAAATGACCTTTTTGCGCCTGTATGAAGATGGATATGTGATAATTTGGAATTAATATGAATTTTGGTTAAAACAAGTTAAAATACCCAATATGATCATTTATTTAATTTAAATAGAATAAATATGGTGGTAAAAATATGTACATTTACGTGCACATCAAGTACCCCCACACTTATCTTTTATTCGTCCTCGAATAGAGAAAAACTAAGATAAATCCGTTTTCATAGGGAGCACGATTGCATTGAGCATATGCAACAAGCCGTTAAACCTCTGGGTGTCCCCAGCAGGACGAGTGTTGTCTCGTGAGGGTTTTCAGTGGATACTACCCACAAAGTCCAAATGCAGGATGAAAATATTTATAAAATGCAAGATTTATTTACAAAGAGATGAATGCAAGTTTTTGAAATATTTACAAAATTAAGGATTTATTTTCAAATCGACACAAAAAAGTTAAATATTGGTTTTGGTCATTATCTTGAAAATTTAAGTCATTTACTTGTCAAATTTCCAACAAAAATCAAGTTATCATAACAAATAGACAATAGTTTAACTTGTTGTTTCGGTTGATAACAAAGTGTAATTATAAAATGGATCCTTAGTTGATTATCAAAGTTTATCAAAGTGGTATTTTCATTTCTTTTCAATAACAAATCAAATCAACTAAGTAAAATAGTGCTAGGATTTCAATTGCTTGCTCTCTCATTATTTGCAAGAAAAATTACACACCTAGCAGGGGTAAACTGAGGCCAGATATACCACCCATGCACTGCCTTTCGGGCTTATGTGAGGGGAGTACAGAGCATGGCGAGTGCACACACTTTCGTGCATACACCTATCGACCGTAGGTGGTTTTTATTAAGTTTTTTTTACATGTGTTCCATACATGCATAACCGTGAGAACTTTTAAATGAATATGAAAGCACATAATCAAAAATTCCAAGTAATTCATCCATGCATAACCGTGAGGCTTTTAAATGAGAGTGAATATTTGGATGTTATTATTTTTTATTTTTATATTTTTTTTTAAGAGAGAGAGAGTTTTGCAAAATCATCTTAGCACCATTTATGTAACGACCCGTAATTTTCGTTAATTCAATTTAGTCATTTTAATAGGATTTAAATAATTTAAGTTAGAAAGAAATTAAGATCTGTGATTTTTTTTGAAGCAAATGACTAAATGAAATGAAACCATGGGAATTTAAGTCTAAGAATTTCCAGTTGGAACAAAATGACGAGAAATTTAAGTGCTGTAAATTGTTATTTATAGGCTAAGAAATTAATATAAGAATACAAATGGGAAGATTTCATTTATTTCATGGTTTTAATTCGTTTTTCTTTAATAAGTTGTAATTGAATTTAGTAGAAAATAATATGTATTAAACCTACTTATAGAATTCGAAGCTAATTCAAATGAATTTAAGTAGTGAAAAGGCTTTACCTGTATATATATTTAATATGAGAAATAAATGGGAATATTAAATTAATTTAATGCAGTAAAGGAATGAAAACGGAAATTAGAATAAATTAAGGAATTCGGTAACGCAAGTAATAAATCTGTACCTTGAATGAACGTTTCACTTTGATAAATTATTTAAATGAGATGACTTAATAAATAAATAATTAGGTCAATTGGTATGTGGTGAAATTTGATGTTGAAATATTTTGTAGATAAGGGTTTAGGTGGAATGGGTTAATTTATGAAATAAAGGATAGAAATCAGATAAAACGTTTAGCAAGTTGATTAATGTTGTAACGTAAGGTGTAAATGTAAATTCCAATGGAAACGTATCCTTATTTTAGGTAGAAATTTCAGGTATATTGATAAAGTGGAGTATATACACTTAGTAATAAATTTAGTACAGGAAAAACGAAATGGAAATATTGAATTTATTTAATTCGTATATATATTACCTATTTATATGGCCTATTAAATTTAATCGGATATCAATGGCAATTAATTCCTTAAATTAGTGCAATCAATGTATGATTAATTGATAACGATGAAAAGGTTGATTATATTCAGTGTGAACAACGTAAAATATTATCATAGCATGATACTTGGTTTGAATAGAAGGGTGAAATTGGGAATCAAATTTTATTTAATGATAATAAACGTTAGTATTGGTTAATAGATAGATTTCAATGCAGTAACCAAATAAATGGAATAAGATGAGTATATATTGCATAGAAATGAAATGTAAATTGTCACATTTGGTAGGAGCTAACTTTTAGAAACATATAAATGTTGAATCAGTAAATATTAAATTCCATTTAATATAAGAATTCAAAGGTGGAAGATTTACATTTGGATTGGAAATTGGATAGTTATTAATTAAAAGTGACCATTGAATAAATTTATGCAAACGTGATATAATGTTAATAGATGGGGATCAACTTTTATTTATGTGGTTAAGGGAATTTAATTTCTATGGTATGATAATCGAAATTAATGGAAGATATAACCATGTCAATTATGCATATAAGGTAATAAGGTAATGAAACCGAGGTAAATTAATTAATTGAGACTTTAAGTAAAATTAACGTGTGGAATTGACCAAGGTTCAATAAAATGAGAATTTGATTGTTTATATTTATTGGTTGAGAAAGGTAAATGTGTATTTAGGGAATAAATTTAGTCAGACTTAAATATTGAATTTAATTAATTAATATATATGATAAATGATGATTAAATAAAAAAACCCAATACTCTATATATATGTATAATATTTGAGTGAAAATAATAATACACTTATAAATGTGGAATTAAGAGTTTACAACAACTATTTTGAGTAAAGAAATTGTTCATTCAAGTAAATTTGAAACATCGCAATAGGTGTAGATTAAGTGTTGCGTTAAATAAATTATAAATGAATAAATTTATAGAAACGTAGGAACGGAAGAATGAACATTATAGTAACGTAAAACGTATTGTAGGATAATAATTAAGTATAGGCTTGTAAATTAGATGTATGACAATAAATTTTGTACGTAAATCTTTCTATTAGTTGATAAGTCTTATTTTGATCAATTTAAAGGAATACACTAAATTTTGTAGTTAGTACGGAATATTGATGAGTGAATGAATAAGATGAAACAAAGGTGGAATGTATTAGTTGAGGTTTTAAGTTATTTATGTGATAAGTTACCAAAATTACAATTTTATCTAAATACAGTAATTTATGCAAACAAAAGATGAACATTTTGAAATATTACCACAGTGATATATAAAAGAAACGTTAACTATGTAGTTGGAGAAAAATTGATATATTTTGAGTTGGATAATAGAAATCAAGTTATTTATATAATTAGATTTAAGATGAGAGTATAAGTATATGATTTAATAATTGGGTTTTGCGAATAAAATTTATAATTCCCAAATAATAAGAAAACGCAGAGGTTAACACTGCGAAATTGATATACTTATAAATTTTAATTCATATCCAAGCTTGCTAAATTATTTGAAATTGATTGGATTATGTAAGTAATGAAATTTGGCCAATATTTAAAGTTGAAAGAAAATTTGGATTTTATGATTTATTTTAATTTATTTAATAAATATTAAAAATAGCCATTTTTGTCACGGACTCGGATTTCGACGAAACTAGTTTCATCGGATCCGTAACGGTGAATTATAATAATGTTTCAAGTTTCGTTGCGATCGGACTTGTCGTTTGATCGTACGGACTCGAAACGCCTTGAAATTTACGTATTTTGAAATCAATTTGAAATTTTTATTTTTTTAGCATAACTTCTTCATACGATCGAATTTGGTCGCGAAACTTTTTCCATCGCGTTCAGAATATTTTGAAACACCTATTTGGATATATAGTTTTAACAAATTCGACTCCGGAGGCAGAACGGGCTTTTTGGGCCAACTATCGTTTAGCACGTTCGTTATCCGTACCCACCTAGCCTTCTTTTATCTGTCTATATATTTGCGATTATAAACCCTAGCCACTCCTTATTTTCATTTTTCTATACGTACATCTCCTTCTCAACTCCTCATTCCAATGGCAGAAAACCTAATTCCCAAATTCCAAAATTTTATTTCAAAAAAAAAAAAAAAAAAAAAAAAATTTTTGTGGATCTGCAGCAGCTTCTGGTCGCGCTTCGGGTTTCAGAGGAGAAAACCCTAGAGCAACTTCGGGTCAGGAAGAAAATGACTCAGGTCGCTCCGGGTCGTTTTGGCGAAAACTCCAAGCAAGCATCGGGGAAATGAGGCGGCGCCCCGAAGTCGAACCCGAAGTTGACCCAGGACCAGAATTTTTCATTTTTCAAATTTTCATAACTTTTGCATACGAGCTCGGATTCACGCGCGGTTTGTTTTGCTGGGATCGTATCGGAATTTCTGACGTTTTGGCACTGGTTTGGATGAATTTGGAGACTGTCCAATTTTTGGGTTTAAATTGGATTTGAATTCAATTTAAATTCAAAAGGTGAGTGTTTTAACCCACTCACAACTACTAGAAGCTTTTATGTTTGTTAAATAAATTTTAGAAATGAATAGAAATTTATTTATGAGCTTTTGGCATGTTATTTCATTCATATCTGTTGAATTGCATTTTATTGAATGTAACTGTTAATTTAATTGATTTATTGCGTGTTAATTGGCTGTTAGAAATTTTTGGTTGCATATGAACTGCTAGTTAACAGTTATGTCAATTATCACTGAATATAAATTGTTAGATTAATAGTTGAAAAATTTAATTTGAATAAACTGCCAGTTATCACCTGTTATATATGATCATATATATAATTGTTATTGATTGATATTGCTTGATGTTTGTGATTGGATGATGGATGTGTTATTGAAGGGATGTTTTATTTGATATCATTAAACTGCAAGTTAGTATGCATTTTTCATTTCATTCGGGATTGCGGTTTGAAATGATATACAACCGCAGTTTTATTTTTTAAATTGCGGATTGAAATGATAAATATCCGTATCACTTGACCATAGGATAGAAAACTATATACAGACACCGTGGTCTATATATAACTATTTTTAATGTGATTTCTATGGTTTGGATGGAATACGGTTTATAAAAATCTTAAATTTTATACTGAATAAATGTTTTCTTCCATAGTTATATGCATATGAAGTTGAAATTTTGAAATTAAAAGGTGAATAAATTTCTTTATTAAAAATGGAAGAAAATTAAGAAAATGGAGTTTGATGATTATATCCTATGTTTAAATATTAAGTTGGAAATTTTAAAGATATGATATTTATAATTGGATTTTTTTCCCAAAATATTTTGAAATGAATATTCTAGTAAAAATTGAATTTGGAAATATATATATATATATATATATTTTACTAGAAATTGAAGTCTTATTAATTATGGATTTTATGTGAATGGTCAAGATTAATTAATAGAATATTGATTTTTGAAAGGATAAAAATCCAACTTTAGTTGAAATATTAATGCTCCAAAATGGATATAAATATATATAAAATTGAAATGGTTTTGCGACTTGAAGTAATATTTTGGATTTTGGTTTAACTTTAAAAGAAGAAATATTTGGAAAGCCATGTAATTTATTTCTTTATAAAGCAACAGTAAAGTTAAACTTTTTTTTAATTCGCATACCGTTGAATATCCAAACCATTTAGTTTTGAAAATAATGGTTTTAAAATGCTATGGATTTTCGAAGAATTATGTTGAAAGTTACAAACAGAATATTGGTTACATGGGATATTAAATAATAAAAAGTGACATAATTTTTTGGAAAGGAATAATTTTATTTGGGATAAACGATATCATATTGTTTTGGGTTTTAAAAGAAGAAATGATATCGTAATATTACGGTTTGAAATGGATTATATTCTGGTTTTAAAAGTATAAACTATTTTTAAATGACCGCGGTGTTATAATAACGATTGGTTGGCAAAGAGACCGGGATCGGATATGGACATACTCTCTGTCGATACCGAAAACCACTTTGACTAACCGTGTACGCGGTGGAGATTCCAGAATGAAGTAGGTGGTGGCGACGTTTCCTGTAAGGTAAATACGTGGACCCAACTCCCGTGAGTTGGCATAAGGTGGCTAAAACAGGAGCGATTCTCAGGCCAATGAGGTCATTCCTCTGATCGGACGCTCCTCTTCGATATTATAATTTGACTTGGATTTGATTCAGTGGCCACTTCTATATTTTGATTTTGGGGAGTTAGTCCGAGGTGGGCGGTAACTGCGGCTACGCGTTTCCACCAGCCTGGATAGCAATTGGTATATCTACCCTGGCATTGCCTAGTTGTGCCGTGTCACCTACCATATCGCGCCTTGTACGAGTTTGGTTTTCTCCCGTAGCCCGTGTGGTATCCTCTAGTGGCTTCCCGATCAGGAGGGGCTATGATATTGGACGGACTACTGGGACTATTACGTGTTAAGGTGGAAAATGTAAAGCCTTAACGCTATTTAAAAGTAAGTTTATTTTATAAATAGACACTATTATAATAGCGCAATATACTACATAGTAAATAGTTTAACGGATCCTTAGGAGATGTAAATCCCGAACATCTCTTGAGTTACTGTACTCATATTTATATTCTGTTTATTTAACTCACATAAGATATTCTAGTCTGACTCGGGTGTTTTTGTCTATTCAAATTCGCTCGGGTCAGTCCGAGCATTTCAGGATAGCAGATTTTAGCTTTGGAGGACGAAGACGAAGAATAAGTATTATGTTATATATAGTATTACACCACACTCTTTCTATTCCGCTGCATTGCTTGTATTGGTATGTGTAACTCTGATATTTATTGTAAAAGAAGAATCAAGCTTTTGTAAACTGTTTATGAACTGTATATTTGTTATTATATTTTATCCTTCCGCTGTGAGATTCTGTTTTTGTTTTATTTCTTCTCTGTTTTTCTTATTTACCCCATAACAATCCGCCCTTGCGTATGCTTTGAATTGGCACGTGTGTCGGTTTAAAGTGTGCAAAAAGGCGGGATGTTACAGTTGGTATCAGAGCTTTGGTTTAGCGATAAACCTTGGCTTTGTGGGGTTTGACTCTTTGTTAATAGGGTAGAAATATCCTATGGGAGTCGCTGAGTGTATATATAAGAGAGAGCGTACTTGTTAGTATTAATAAAAAGATTTTAATATTGTGTTAATCTGTTCCGCTTTGTATTTATAAATTCTGGTTGATGCATGGGACGCTATGTCATCAATAGGGATTTCTAAACACTTAATAGGACAGACCGACATAATATTTGTTTTTAATATAGGTGAATGAAATAATTTGCCTATTATATTTCTATATATAAAAATAGTTTTATAAAGATATATATATATATTTGGTTGCTATAGATTGGATGTTAGGCAATAAAAATATTTATAATAACTGAAGCTAAGTGAAATTATAATAAACCAAATTTGGAGATTTAGAACTTAAGTCCGGGATTTTTGAAAATTTGCTTTCAAAGAATTTGTGAAATTTATTGATTTGGTTTATAAGTATTTTCTTATATAAATATTTCGTATAAATTGGAAGAATTGTTTTAAAGAAGATTTTGGAAAAGAATTAAATTCTGTACTTTCCTCTCTGTCGCTGGAAAATAAATTCGGTGATGACGGCCGCATCATCGACTTTCATTTTCGAGTTTCGAAGGGGAAAGGCCACTGTAGTAAATTCTACTGCAGATTTATTTTTGAAATTTTCTAAAAATTTTCTTTTATTGTTCTAAATATAATTAGAGATATAAAAGTTGTAAGAACTTATTTATCTATTATTTTGAAATAGATTAAAATTTGACCCGGTATTTAATTCTAAATTTTTCCGTTAATTAATTGTTTAAACTTTGTTAGTGAAATATTAAGTAAGAAAGTTAATGCTAGGGATAAGGGAAGTAAAAGTTTTTAACTGATAAATAATGGAAAAGATTTATTGAAGAATGAATGAATTGAAACCTCTAATTGAAATAAGAGAATAACTGCAAAGCTATAAAGAGGAATTTGCATACATATGAGACAAAGGGTAATATGAATAAACATTAAATTTAATTAAAAGAATGGAGATTAAACTTGTATAAGTTCAATTGCAATTTCCTTAACATAAATAACTTACCCAAATATAAAAGTTGAAGTGTTAAATGAGAAACTGGAATTGAATATTTTACAAGTAGGAATTTAGGAAAAATGAAGTATTCAATAAATTACTGTTATAATAAGAATTTATTGGTATAAACTTAAGTGATAATTGAAATTTTACCCAAATTAAAGGTGAGTATTATTAATAGGTGATTTTAACTTAAGTAAATAAAATGAAATTCTTTAATAAATAAAGATTGATGTGTACGGTTATAAACTTAAGTATGTTTTAAAATGCTACTAGTAATATAATAAAAAGTAGGTAATATAAATAAATGTCTGTAAACCCTAGATAATGAATTAATAAGATCCTTTATTTATAAAAATGGAGGTTTTAAGGTTAATAATTTAAGTGTAAGTAGAGGGTTACTGTAATTAAATATAATAAAACGTAAACATTAAATAAAGGAATGAAATTAAGGGTAAGTTGAAATTGTAATTTATAAAACGAATATATATTTATTGAACCATTAATAAATAAAAAGGAATTGAGAAGAAACTTGTAAATTTTCACTTGCATTCTTAAACATACATAACTTACCATATAATAAAAGTTGCAATGTTAGTAAGAAAATGTAAGGGGAAATCTTACAAGTGAAGCTTGAGGTAATTAAGGTATTCAATAAATTTGCTGTTATAAATGAGAATTAATTGTATAAACTTAAGTTAAATTGGAAATTTTACTATATAAGAAAGGGTAAGTAGTATAAATAGATGATATAAACCTTAGTCAATAAATTGGAATACAATATAATGAATTTTGTAACAAATGGAAAATGAAAATTGTAAGAAACAAAGAAATCCCTCCATAAATGAAAGAAAGAAAATAAAACCACTGAAGCATGAAATAAATGTATAATAAGCTATTGTGGTGTTGATTTGAATTGTTTGGTTGATGTATGGTTGTTGGGTAAGGAATTTTGGAGTTGTTGGAGGAACAATAATCTATCTCTATTCCATCTAAGACTGTTGAGTAACGGATGCACTTGATAGTTATTTCTCACTCCGTAAAATTTCATAATTTGAACCCGAACAACTAACGGTTGTTGATTGAATGATTGTGGTTTGTGGTGTGTGCCGTTTGTTAAAATGTATGGTTGTTGCATTTGATTTGGATATGAATGATTGAATCTACCCAAACATTTCACTGTAAAATAAATATTTAACATTTTAGGTTATATAAGTGAATACAGGTGTTGGAAGCAACTGCTACTGCTTTTGGTTCCAAAATAATAAGCGTATTGCCCGACAGATAGGTACGTTTTCGGATTACGATTAAAGCGCTATTTATATATTTTCCCGTGTGGGATATTTTATTTTGGATATATATGTAATATATTTGTATATTTGGATATTATATTTTCTCCAGAGTCCCTCCGTACAAAGGAGACTCTGCCAAAATTTTTCGTAAATTTTGGACTTAGAATTTTGTTGAAATTGTTTTCCAACTTTAATAATTCAAGTATTAAAAGACATAATGATTATAAAACAAGTGTAATTCATTAAAGGAAATTAATTTAGTAAATTATTGTTATAAGTTAATATTTGAAATTAGATATACTGTTTATTCTTCCTTCTCCCTTCCTTTTCCTTTTCGGGGACGAAAAGTTTTGAGTGGGGGAGAGTGTAACGACCCGTAATTTTCGTTAATTCAATTTAGTCATTTTAATAGGATTTAAATAATTTAAGTTAGAAAGAAATTAAGATCTGTGATTTTTTTTGAAGCAAATGACTAAATGAAATGAAACCATGGGAATTTAAGTCTAAGAATTTCCAGTTGGAACAAAATGACGAGAAATTTAAGTGCTGTAAATTGTTATTTATAGGCTAAGAAATTAATATAAGAATACAAATGGGAAGATTTCATTTATTTCATGGTTTTAATTCGTTTTTCTTTAATAAGTTGTAATTGAATTTAGTAGAAAATAATATGTATTAAACCTACTTATAGAATTCGAAGCTAATTCAAATGAATTTAAGTAGTGAAAAGGCTTTACCTGTATATATATTTAATATGAGAAATAAATGGGAATATTAAATTAATTTAATGCAGTAAAGGAATGAAAACGGAAATTAGAATAAATTAAGGAATTCGGTAACGCAAGTAATAAATCTGTACCTTGAATGAACGTTTCACTTTGATAAATTATTTAAATGAGATGACTTAATAAATAAATAATTAGGTCAATTGGTATGTGGTGAAATTTGATGTTGAAATATTTTGTAGATAAGGGTTTAGGTGGAATGGGTTAATTTATGAAATAAAGGATAGAAATCAGATAAAACGTTTAGCAAGTTGATTAATGTTGTAACGTAAGGTGTAAATGTAAATTCCAATGGAAACGTATCCTTATTTTAGGTAGAAATTTCAGGTATATTGATAAAGTGGAGTATATACACTTAGTAATAAATTTAGTACAGGAAAAACGAAATGGAAATATTGAATTTATTTAATTCGTATATATATTACCTATTTATATGGCCTATTAAATTTAATCGGATATCAATGGCAATTAATTCCTTAAATTAGTGCAATCAATGTATGATTAATTGATAACGATGAAAAGGTTGATTATATTCAGTGTGAACAACGTAAAATATTATCATAGCATGATACTTGGTTTGAATAGAAGGGTGAAATTGGGAATCAAATTTTATTTAATGATAATAAACGTTAGTATTGGTTAATAGATAGATTTCAATGCAGTAACCAAATAAATGGAATAAGATGAGTATATATTGCATAGAAATGAAATGTAAATTGTCACATTTGGTAGGAGCTAACTTTTAGAAACATATAAATGTTGAATCAGTAAATATTAAATTCCATTTAATATAAGAATTCAAAGGTGGAAGATTTACATTTGGATTGGAAATTGGATAGTTATTAATTAAAAGTGACCATTGAATAAATTTATGCAAACGTGATATAATGTTAATAGATGGGGATCAACTTTTATTTATGTGGTTAAGGGAATTTAATTTCTATGGTATGATAATCGAAATTAATGGAAGATATAACCATGTCAATTATGCATATAAGGTAATAAGGTAATGAAACCGAGGTAAATTAATTAATTGAGACTTTAAGTAAAATTAACGTGTGGAATTGACCAAGGTTCAATAAAATGAGAATTTGATTGTTTATATTTATTGGTTGAGAAAGGTAAATGTGTATTTAGGGAATAAATTTAGTCAGACTTAAATATTGAATTTAATTAATTAATATATATGATAAATGATGATTAAATAAAAAAACCCAATACTCTATATATATGTATAATATTTGAGTGAAAATAATAATACACTTATAAATGTGGAATTAAGAGTTTACAACAACTATTTTGAGTAAAGAAATTGTTCATTCAAGTAAATTTGAAACATCGCAATAGGTGTAGATTAAGTGTTGCGTTAAATAAATTATAAATGAATAAATTTATAGAAACGTAGGAACGGAAGAATGAACATTATAGTAACGTAAAACGTATTGTAGGATAATAATTAAGTATAGGCTTGTAAATTAGATGTATGACAATAAATTTTGTACGTAAATCTTTCTATTAGTTGATAAGTCTTATTTTGATCAATTTAAAGGAATACACTAAATTTTGTAGTTAGTACGGAATATTGATGAGTGAATGAATAAGATGAAACAAAGGTGGAATGTATTAGTTGAGGTTTTAAGTTATTTATGTGATAAGTTACCAAAATTACAATTTTATCTAAATACAGTAATTTATGCAAACAAAAGATGAACATTTTGAAATATTACCACAGTGATATATAAAAGAAACGTTAACTATGTAGTTGGAGAAAAATTGATATATTTTGAGTTGGATAATAGAAATCAAGTTATTTATATAATTAGATTTAAGATGAGAGTATAAGTATATGATTTAATAATTGGGTTTTGCGAATAAAATTTATAATTCCCAAATAATAAGAAAACGCAGAGGTTAACACTGCGAAATTGATATACTTATAAATTTTAATTCATATCCAAGCTTGCTAAATTATTTGAAATTGATTGGATTATGTAAGTAATGAAATTTGGCCAATATTTAAAGTTGAAAGAAAATTTGGATTTTATGATTTATTTTAATTTATTTAATAAATATTAAAAATAGCCATTTTTGTCACGGACTCGGATTTCGACGAAACTAGTTTCATCGGATCCGTAACGGTGAATTATAATAATGTTTCAAGTTTCGTTGCGATCGGACTTGTCGTTTGATCGTACGGACTCGAAACGCCTTGAAATTTACGTATTTTGAAATCAATTTGAAATTTTTATTTTTTTAGCATAACTTCTTCATACGATCGAATTTGGTCGCGAAACTTTTTCCATCGCGTTCAGAATATTTTGAAACACCTATTTGGATATATAGTTTTAACAAATTCGACTCCGGAGGCAGAACGGGCTTTTTGGGCCAACTATCGTTTAGCACGTTCGTTATCCGTACCCACCTAGCCTTCTTTTATCTGTCTATATATTTGCGATTATAAACCCTAGCCACTCCTTATTTTCATTTTTCTATACGTACATCTCCTTCTCAACTCCTCATTCCAATGGCAGAAAACCTAATTCCCAAATTCCAAAATTTTATTTCAAAAAAAAAAAAAAAAAAAAAAAAAAATTTTTGTGGATCTGCAGCAGCTTCTGGTCGCGCTTCGGGTTTCAGAGGAGAAAACCCTAGAGCAACTTCGGGTCAGGAAGAAAATGACTCAGGTCGCTCCGGGTCGTTTTGGCGAAAACTCCAAGCAAGCATCGGGGAAATGAGGCGGCGCCCCGAAGTCGAACCCGAAGTTGACCCAGGACCAGAATTTTTCATTTTTCAAATTTTCATAACTTTTGCATACGAGCTCGGATTCACGCGCGGTTTGTTTTGCTGGGATCGTATCGGAATTTCTGACGTTTTGGCACTGGTTTGGATGAATTTGGAGACTGTCCAATTTTTGGGTTTAAATTGGATTTGAATTCAATTTAAATTCAAAAGGTGAGTGTTTTAACCCACTCACAACTACTAGAAGCTTTTATGTTTGTTAAATAAATTTTAGAAATGAATAGAAATTTATTTATGAGCTTTTGGCATGTTATTTCATTCATATCTGTTGAATTGCATTTTATTGAATGTAACTGTTAATTTAATTGATTTATTGCGTGTTAATTGGCTGTTAGAAATTTTTGGTTGCATATGAACTGCTAGTTAACAGTTATGTCAATTATCACTGAATATAAATTGTTAGATTAATAGTTGAAAAATTTAATTTGAATAAACTGCCAGTTATCACCTGTTATATATGATCATATATATAATTGTTATTGATTGATATTGCTTGATGTTTGTGATTGGATGATGGATGTGTTATTGAAGGGATGTTTTATTTGATATCATTAAACTGCAAGTTAGTATGCATTTTTCATTTCATTCGGGATTGCGGTTTGAAATGATATACAACCGCAGTTTTATTTTTTAAATTGCGGATTGAAATGATAAATATCCGTATCACTTGACCATAGGATAGAAAACTATATACAGACACCGTGGTCTATATATAACTATTTTTAATGTGATTTCTATGGTTTGGATGGAATACGGTTTATAAAAATCTTAAATTTTATACTGAATAAATGTTTTCTTCCATAGTTATATGCATATGAAGTTGAAATTTTGAAATTAAAAGGTGAATAAATTTCTTTATTAAAAATGGAAGAAAATTAAGAAAATGGAGTTTGATGATTATATCCTATGTTTAAATATTAAGTTGGAAATTTTAAAGATATGATATTTATAATTGGATTTTTTTCCCAAAATATTTTGAAATGAATATTCTAGTAAAAATTGAATTTGGAAATATATATATATATATATATATATATATATATATATATATTTTACTAGAAATTGAAGTCTTATTAATTATGGATTTTATGTGAATGGTCAAGATTAATTAATAGAATATTGATTTTTGAAAGGATAAAAATCCAACTTTAGTTGAAATATTAATGCTCCAAAATGGATATAAATATATATAAAATTGAAATGGTTTTGCGACTTGAAGTAATATTTTGGATTTTGGTTTAACTTTAAAAGAAGAAATATTTGGAAAGCCATGTAATTTATTTCTTTATAAAGCAACAGTAAAGTTAAACTTTTTTTTAATTCGCATACCGTTGAATATCCAAACCATTTAGTTTTGAAAATAATGGTTTTAAAATGCTATGGATTTTCGAAGAATTATGTTGAAAGTTACAAACAGAATATTGGTTACATGGGATATTAAATAATAAAAAGTGACATAATTTTTTGGAAAGGAATAATTTTATTTGGGATAAACGATATCATATTGTTTTGGGTTTTAAAAGAAGAAATGATATCGTAATATTACGGTTTGAAATGGATTATATTCTGGTTTTAAAAGTATAAACTATTTTTAAATGACCGCGGTGTTATAATAACGATTGGTTGGCAAAGAGACCGGGATCGGATATGGACATACTCTCTGTCGATACCGAAAACCACTTTGACTAACCGTGTACGCGGTGGAGATTCCAGAATGAAGTAGGTGGTGGCGACGTTTCCTGTAAGGTAAATACGTGGACCCAACTCCCGTGAGTTGGCATAAGGTGGCTAAAACAGGAGCGATTCTCAGGCCAATGAGGTCATTCCTCTGATCGGACGCTCCTCTTCGATATTATAATTTGACTTGGATTTGATTCAGTGGCCACTTCTATATTTTGATTTTGGGGAGTTAGTCCGAGGTGGGCGGTAACTGCGGCTACGCGTTTCCACCAGCCTGGATAGCAATTGGTATATCTACCCTGGCATTGCCTAGTTGTGCCGTGTCACCTACCATATCGCGCCTTGTACGAGTTTGGTTTTCTCCCGTAGCCCGTGTGGTATCCTCTAGTGGCTTCCCGATCAGGAGGGGCTATGATATTGGACGGACTACTGGGACTATTACGTGTTAAGGTGGAAAATGTAAAGCCTTAACGCTATTTAAAAGTAAGTTTATTTTATAAATAGACACTATTATAATAGCGCAATATACTACATAGTAAATAGTTTAACGGATCCTTAGGAGATGTAAATCCCGAACATCTCTTGAGTTACTGTACTCATATTTATATTCTGTTTATTTAACTCACATAAGATATTCTAGTCTGACTCGGGTGTTTTTGTCTATTCAAATTCGCTCGGGTCAGTCCGAGCATTTCAGGATAGCAGATTTTAGCTTTGGAGGACGAAGACGAAGAATAAGTATTATGTTATATATAGTATTACACCACACTCTTTCTATTCCGCTGCATTGCTTGTATTGGTATGTGTAACTCTGATATTTATTGTAAAAGAAGAATCAAGCTTTTGTAAACTGTTTATGAACTGTATATTTGTTATTATATTTTATCCTTCCGCTGTGAGATTCTGTTTTTGTTTTATTTCTTCTCTGTTTTTCTTATTTACCCCATAACAATCCGCCCTTGCGTATGCTTTGAATTGGCACGTGTGTCGGTTTAAAGTGTGCAAAAAGGCGGGATGTTACAATTTAACTTGGAAGGCAAAAAAAAATGTTATATCCTTTACTTTAAATCAACCACTTTTTAAAACAAAGATTTTCAATTAGGATGTACTTCATAATTAACACGTATGAGTCTTCCTATATACTAGTTAAACCATTATTATTTGTAATCAAACTTCATTTTTATTTTTGTTAAGACAAATAAATTTTTAAAAATTTCAATTTAATAAACCAAAACCATATATTTATCTTAGTGTTTCTTTAAAAATAAATCAAAAGAAAATTTGTTTTCGTGATTTTTTTTTGAAATTTTAAAGCAAAAATAAACCATGAAAAGAATTTTTTTTTGAAGATGAGTCTCCCCCCCCCCCACACTTGATTTTGACTGTGTCCCCATAGTCAAACCAAGTGGAAGGAGAAAAATAAAATAAAAATCCAATATTTACATGAAAGATTATTATTTACAAGAGATGAGAAAGTATACAGTCAGAAAGTAAATGAAACGGTCTTCTATTGACCGATTCATTTGTCTCATCAAATGTGTGAGACACAGCTTAAGCACGAAAAACCAAATTGTAAAAGATTTCGAAGTTGAATGTGGATTTGGAAAAACGAAAGTCATTTTATTGAAAATCATACGGGTTGTTTTATTTTCGATGATTTTTGGGGTAGATAGAAAAATTGGTTGAAGTTCAATTTCTTCCAAAGTATCGATTTCAAAATCAAAATGGTGATCGAAATTTTCCCCTTTAGAATTCAACAACTCTTTTTCAAAAAGTCCATAAAACTCATGTTCGTTAAATTCAACTTCCTTTGTTGGATTACCAACAACTTCATCATGTAAATCGAGTTTAAAATTCAAAGTTGTCGTATTCAAATTTTCAGAAAAAGGAAGATCGAAGTTTAATTCGAGTTTCGCACCCTCAAAAGAATTGAAATCCAACTTAATTACCGTATTTTCAACAACTTGATTAAGATCGTCATTATCAAATTCAAAAGTTGTTATTTGAAAATCGTCGATTTGGGTAAAAGGTGGATTATCACTTGACTCATCACACGTTGAGATTTGATTTTGTTGTCCACGTTGTTTCATATATGTTTCAAACAACAAATCTGTATGATCATCGTAAATTTCATTTTTTTGTTCAACAAAATCGAATTTGTAGTTATTAAATTAAGAATTTTCGATTTGGATTTGCTGAGAACAAAAATTTTCACTCGTAACATGGTTAAGATTATTCCCATTACCAAATTCATTTAAAAAGTTGTTCCCATTTTCATGTTGAGTTTGAAATTCATTTTGGAGTTCGAAATTAAATTGGCATGGGTTATAATCGTAATCGTTTGAATTTTGAATTGAATTCAAATTTTGAAATCCTTGACTCGAGTTATTACACAAATAAGAATTACATAAATCATTTATCTCATGATTTTGTCGTGTAGAAAGTTCGAGTAAAGATGAAATCATTTCAATGCTATTTTCAAGAGTCGAAGGTTGGTCATTGTTTTGAAAATTTTGTTGTTCGAAATTTGAATTATTTACATAATAGTTGTTGTTAAAGTGTCCATATGAATTTGAAGCTGACTCATATGGATTACATTGATTTTCACAACTAAATTCAAGTGAGTAAGAAAAAGGAAACTCGGATATTTTCAAGGTTGGTTTTTTGTTTTTTTTATAAAGAAAAATATTTACAAGTAGAATTTATTTTTGAAAATGGAAAATTGATTTTTGTTTTGTTTTTGGATTTTCAAATTTTTTTTTGGCTTTTTTTTAAGAAAAAGTTTTATATATTTTTGGATTTTTGTTTTTCTAATTTTTTTGGATTTTTGAAATTTCAAAGGAAAAGGATTTAAAAATTTTAAGAAAAATAAAAGGAATATTTACAATTTTATTACTTTTGGATTTTCGAATTTTTTTTTATATGCATGAACTAGTGCTACTAAATGAATGCAGTGGTTAATTACAAATGATTTATGCTAAGTTAACCCAAAATTGTATAATTACAAATTGTCTTAGATAAACAAGATAGTTCTCAGCCAGGTAACGGGCAGGATTTATCGGTGCACCACGAATCACCGTAGCAATGCAGCCGAAGGTTTAAGTATCTTCAGAGGAACAACCACTATAATATTTACGAATCAGCGTAATATTTATAAATGGTTATTACTCTGCCGTAGCCTAGACACCAAGAAATTAAATTGTTTAAGGAAGACAACTTGCCAATATACAATTAAGAGCTATCGTTATTATTAATCAATATTCTAAGATGAAATGCAAAGCAGAAATTAAACGTGTATTAACAATGCAACTATGAATGGATGTTGTTTTTGTTTTTGTTTTTTTTTCAAATGCAAGCAAACAACAATGCAATGCAAATAAAAACAAGAGATAGAGCAAGCAAGTGGTTTTTTTGGCAAGCTTAGTAGCGCAATCCACTTATTATTCCTTATCTGCTTCTGCAACCTGAAAATAAAAACAAGATTTATATACACACACACAAACACAGTTTTTTTTTTAAAATAAGAAAGAAGCAACTTAACAAATGAAACCAAATTCAATAAACAAACAAAACCTAAAACAATTTTTTAGTTTTTTTTTGGCTTTATTTTTCAAAAAAAATGGAAACAAAAGCCAAACAAGATTTACTCTTCAACTGTTTACAAGAAAATTTAAATAAACAAAACTGCTCAAAGCCCAAAGCCCAGACGGCCTACGATTCAAAAACAACCCAAAATCAACTTGTATGAAATTCAATAGTTCACTATTCTCAGTTTTAACAATCGAACATTCGAACAAAATTTAAATCCCCTGAAATCAACTGCTTGCCCCAATTTCAACTTGGAAAATTCCAGAGCCAAACTCAATTAATTCGTGCGGACATACTCGGTCTGAGGACCAATTGGATGAATTCGTGGGTCGCTGAGTTGGCTATGATTATTTGATTGCTGGCGGTTGTTCTCGAGGAGGCGGGATACTGGTGGTTGATTTGCGGTCGATTGGAGGATGATGGATTTGATTCGATTTGGTTGTGATCGCGGTGAGGTTGCTGTGGATGTGCGTTGACAGCAAAGGGAAGCGGGGATTTAAATTGGCGATAAGAGGCTTGTGAACGGCGATTGGGAATTGGGTGAAGGAGTTCGCGATTTTGGTGGGCTTCAAGTGGTTCTGTGACGTGATGGGAAGACTCAAAGTTGTATTGGGTGTTTGAGTTGAATGGAGGGGTGGAATTTAATTGAGGTGCGTGCTATTGTGATCTGGGTTTAGATGAGGGTGAGCTTCGTGGAGTCGTGGTGGCAGTTTGAGGCTCTGGTGAATGGTGGTGAAGAAGCAGGTAAGTATGTCTTGTTTACTGTCTGCGAAGTGTTGGTGATTGGCGATTTTTGAAGTGTTGAGCAGTGATTTTTTTTTGGATTCGTGGTTGAAATTGGGGAAAGGCGATTGGGTGTATTCGCCGATGGGTGTTCGAAGTGTGAGTTGTTCTCGGCTGCAAGTGATGAGGTTGGTTGTGTTCGATTTCGGTTTGAAGTCTATGAGTGTACAAGGTGAAGGGAAGTTTTTGGGATGTTCGGAGCTTGCAGGAGGAGGGACTGCCAGTTCGATGTCGATGAGTGATAGAATTGGAGTTCACGACGGTGGGTTTCTCCTGTCGATGATGATGTGATGATCGGTGACTGATGGTTTGGTGATAGTGATATGGTGAAATGATATTGAAGGGTAGGAGTGGCAGAATAGTAAGGTGCAGAAATGGCAGCAGTGGCCGCTACACAGTTTCTTGTGGAGGAGTAGTTGAATGAAGTAGTGGTATGGAGTAGGTGTTTAGATTGATGTGTAGAGGACAGAGGAGATGATGGTTTGATGTTGGAGGATGTTTGGTTTGGGTCTGAACTGTGTATGTTGTATTTAGTGAAGTTGCACAGAGGCAAGTAAGGAGGTAGGTGAAAAAGGGAAGTTGTGTTTAGACGGTGGGTTGCGGGCAATAACAGTTGTGGGTAGCTCTGCTGGATGATGTGTGGATGACAGTAGGACAGGGATAGTTTGTGGTCAGATGGCAATGTATGGTATGGGTGTTATTCGATGGTTGTGGGAGGTCTGGCACTGTTGAGGTTGTGACGACAGAAGTGGGAAGGCAGTGTGTATGGTGAATTTTGTTTGTGGGTTGGAGGAGTTTACAGAGAAGAGTTGTGCAGTAGCAATTGGCAGATGGTGTGGTGGTTTTATATGTGGGAGAAGCAAGGCAATGGGTAGTGGGTAATCGAGTTGCAGGCTGAAAGTATGTATGGTGGTTGAGGTTGGTTGTGGTGTTTATGTCGATGGTTTGTGATAGGAAAGCAGTGTTTGTGAATGTAACAGTTTGCAGTAGATTGCTAGTTCGTGGTGATGGATAAAGGGGCTGCTGATGAATGAAATGTGGTGATGGTATGCCTGGATTATATGGTGATTGTAGAGTGTATGTTTGGTGTGGGTGAAGTGATGATTGAAAATGAAGTGATTGCTAAAAGGCAATGAAGGTAGTGGATGAGGGAAGTATATGTTTACAGAGGGAAGTATATGTTGTATGCAGTGGACAGAACAGTGGAGGAAGGAAATCAGAGAGCAGTTTTTTTTCTTTAGTAAACAGAAAAAGAAAAATGCAGCAGTCAAAAATGTAAATGCAATATTGTAAAAGAAATAAAATATTTTTGTTTTCTTTTTGTTTTGAAATTGCGATGTGTTTTTTTTAATAGAATATGCAAATGCAAAAGCAAATAGACTAGAAAACAAGCACACAATGTACACAAACAAATGAAAACCAAATTCACACAAAAACACACGATAATAACTATTTTTTTTTAAATGCACCCAAACACACAAAACAAATGTACGATAAAAATCAATAGAAAAATAATTCGAAGAGTAGAAAATCAAAATCAAAGCAACTCCCCGGCAACGGCGCTAAAAACTTGTTCTTCGACGGAAATTCTATTGAGTTAGAAAACCGTCGAACGAATTTTGATTAAAAATAACCACAAGCGTACGGTGTACGAATGTAGCACGTGGCGAATACGGGTCGATCTATAGGGAATTGTTGATTTAAATTTCCTACTCAATCAAATCAACCCAAAGTTGAGAGTGTGTTTAAGCTAGAAGATGAGAAAATGAACTAACTAACAAAAAGAAAAGAAATGCAAATATGAGAGTTAAATGTGAATTTCGAGAATAAATCCACTCTCTAGATCATGTAGTTCAACACATGAAATCATGATCTCTCTTTTATGGTTATTAGTGTTTTAATTGATGTGTTTATCATAAGTATGACATATTTGAGCTATTGATTAGCCAACATAAGCCATCAAAGTATAACACACCCCTTAAAACACTTGCTAACTTTCATGAAACTTGACAAAGAAAATGAAAATGAAATCTATATTAAGTATGGCCTATTAACTATTGATTAGAAACATAGACCATCAAATTTTAATTTCAAATCACTTTCTTATGCCATAATCATATATTGATGAAGAGGCATTTGTGTTAGTGATTGTTTAAGCATAACCTATTTGGTATCAACAATATAGACTATCAAATTCAAAGCAAAAACAACAAATAAAAACACTTCTATCATCATCATTAAGCACAAAAAGAGAGCATGAATTAACAAAATGTTGAAGCTACATTAATGAGAGAGCTTCATTACCCCTAAATTGAAGGGGTTTAGCTTCTCATATTTGTCATTTTATTAACAAATGTAGCTAACAACATGAAAGCAAAATGAAGAGGAAAAAGAGAGAAAAATGAAAAGATAAGCTAATTAACTTGCATAAAAGAAAAGAGATCTACACTACAACATAAAAAAGAGGCATGTAAAAGGAAAGAGCATGTATTAATAACATAAAAAAAGGAAAATTACATGAAAATAAAAATGGCTAAGTAGCCATGAAAAGAGAAAGAGAGCTTTCTTTTATTTGATCTAAACAATGAAGAGGAAGAGGAAGAGAGGAGGCCTAAGAGAGACTAAGAGAAGAGATATATGTTACATGAAACATAAGGGGTATATATACAAGTTTTAAAACCCTAATTCACTTTTTGAGGAATGCCCAAAATGCACCTTAGGAAGTGTGGAGGCCAAGTAATCATTAACATGTCTTAATCCCCCATTAAGTGTACATGAAGCCATTAAGTCCAAAAGCATGTGCATTAGCCTTTAATTTGTACATTAAGGTAGGTGGGTAGGTGGGGTCCTCCATGATCTTCACTTTGAATTATTTCCATCTTCATTCCTTTATATTCTTTGTGCATGCATATTTCTTCATGAAACCACTCCTATTTGAGACCAAATTCCTAAAAAATATATAAAAAATTTCAATTAATTTTTCTCAAAGAAATATATGCACACAAATGTCCTTTTTGCCCCTGTATGAAGATGAATATGTGATAATTTGGAATTAATATGAATTTTGGTTAAAACAAGTTAAAATACCCAATATGATCATTTATTTAGTTTAAATAGAATAAATATGGTGGTAAAAATATGCACATTTACGTGCACATCAAAAACGTACTTGGCAATCCAGCGAAATATACTTCTCTTCATATTCTTCTTTAAATTTCCAATTCAAACACTTGAATCAAATTCCAAATTGATTTCCAATTCACTTTCTTTTATTCCAGAATCCATTTATTTCAAATTTTGTTCCTTAATTATATTTTTAACTGAAAATACCAATTTTCGATTTCTCAATTTACTTCTTAATCCTTTTTAAATAAATTTAATCTTTGAATTCTAAATAATTCTTTATTCCTTGAAATTAATATCACTTAATTTTACAATTCATTAATTTCTGTTTATTCAAAATCTTTTCATACTCGAAGTTATTTATTAGTATTTTAATATTACTTCCATTTCCTTGCAATTCATTCTTAATTTATTCAAATTTTCTATAATTATTTCACTTACAAATTTACTTCCTTTTATTTTCTTCCCAACAATCCAATATATATATATATATATACATACATATATATATATATATTTCATTATAATCAAATATATCCAATCAAAACATAACATTCAATAATCAGATATAACTGTTCACAGAATATCAATATTCGCAACAGAGAATATTAAATAATTTAAATAGATGTTGAGGGGTCCAGTTGGATCCCTCCAACCTGTTTTCCCTACATCCACAGATGTTAGCACAACATAAATACCAATTCCAAGATATACTATATACTATCATATATAATATAACACACCAAATCCAATCATTCAATCAATTATTTAAATTTAACCATTTAAATTTAAATTAAAAATTTAACTGAGTGAGATTAACTCACCTTTTATTTTGCAATCCACTTCATACTCGATTTGATTCCTCGATTTCAGACCTTGTAAAAACATTAGATGTTTTATTAATAAAGGAGTCAATTGAGCAATTTAAATTTCCATTTGGTAAATTTAACTAACTAGTGATTTTTATTTTAAAGTTCTCGTTTTTAACAAATTTTCCTTAAATAAATTTATTAACATTTCAACTAAATCAAACAATTTATTATCATTTATTGATTCAATTTGCTAAGAATTTTATTTAAACTAATTTCCCTTTAACAAGTTATTTCTAGTAAATAAAAAGTTAATTTGGTTAATAAACAAGTTAATCACTATAAAACATTATTTTATAACAATTTTTTTTTAAAATTCCTATTTTTTTAAAACTTTATCAACATAAACTAACTTTCTCCGATTACTATAAGTAATAGCAGTAATTTCTCTTTTAAATACATGTTTTATTTTATTTTTCAAAATTTCTATTTACTTTTTTTTTCAAACCTTATAAATAAATTTTCTGTTTCAGCATTCAAAATTTGAAGTACCCTAAATGCTCCTTTTCCCTTTTTTTTCTTTTATAAAAAAAAAACAACATAGCTAACAGATTACTGAATCGAAACAATCCTCACCTGATGATGCCGCTGCTTTCCTCCATGCCTGACATGGAAACGACGAAGCTGCCGCCCTCAAATTTGCGACCTCCGCTGCATCGAAACCCTAGTTCGACGACTTCGACTCGATTCCCAAACAACTTCCGCGTCACCCACTGCTCACCCAAGTTCGACCATCAGCCGCCTCCACCTGCCAATCTATTGCGTCGTGACACCTCAAAACGTGATTTCGGTTGTAGTGCCGACACGAGACCATCACGCGTCTCAATCCGTAAACCCTAGGTTGCAGCACATGAAATCGCCCAAAACACTCGCGCCTCCTCTAAAGCCGAAACTCGAACTCGACTTCATTGAGGACGCGATTAATTTAGTCTATGAATTCGAACGAGAAGATTTGAAGAGGACGCCATTCCCCTCTTTTTTTGTTTCGTTCGATTGATTTTTTTATTTTTATTTATGAACTTACTCTCGGTCGAAAATGAAAACGAGGAAGATGAGATCGGCCTTTATTGTGTTTTGTTTTCTTTTTTTTATATAAACGTGGCTGAAAGCTTCCCCTTGAAGCTTTTTTTTTAGATTTGAAAAGAATGGTTCGGCTGATATAAAGTTGATGCAGGAGTGTTTGCGTGCTATTGTTAAAAGAGGGGGTACGGTTATGAAAGGAAGTCGGCTGAATAATAAAAAGGGAAGCGTGTTTAAGAAGGCACTGATGATATTGATTTGATCAATTAAGGTTTTATTTAATTTTCAACGCGTTTACTTATCGTACGCTCACACAACAACTCCGATCAATATGAAATTGAAAATCTGATAATAATTCAATATTACGGACCCAATGGAACTGGTTTCGTCGAATTCCAAGACTGCGCCTCGAAAGGCTATTTTTAAATTTAATTTAAACAATAAAATTTTAAAACTGAACAAACCACTGTTAATTTTAATTTTACAACTTCTATTATCCTCAGTGTTATCATTATAAATTTTACAAGCCTTGAAATTATTTTCAACAGGCTTAAAACTTCAGATTCAACATTTAGCTCAACTTTAAATTATTTGATTCAATAATTTAATTACCAAACAATTAGTGATATTTGAATTCAAGTTAAAAATTAATTATTAAATATTTAAAATCAATTAAATATTCTGATTTTAAATGCTCGAGAATTCCGGCTCATCACAGATTGAATGGATCTGCATACCCTGGACTGGTTGTATGGGTCTCGCATTAGCTTCGAGCTAAAGACGAGTACATCAAAGATTAGTATTTCCATTAATCCCTGGAAGATGTGGTCATACGACTTATGATATATCTAGGTCATACCGAGTGATAGTGAGGATGGTTTGATGGATGCTATGTTTTCTTTGATTTCTTCCATAGTCTATCACTCTTGGTGATGTCATTAAAGATTAATCTTGTGATAGGGATAACTAGAAACCTGCCATTGTACCTAGGTTGTAACACATATGATGTTATAGTGTAGCATAATATGTTTGTTATGTGCTAACACTTTGTTTGTAGGGACGGGTCAGGTATGGTTAATATACTCTTGTTTCTTACTATATCGACTTATATGGTATTTTAAGATTCATTGTCGCTCACACCAGACTATTATCTAATTCGAGGTTTTGCGCTTTGCTCCTTATTATCATTGGTACTCTTAAATGAGTGGACTAAATAGTAGGTAAAAGTGATATGCGTTGGTTGTGCAAAGGATGAGCTTGATGGAGCTTTCTTATATTATATATGGATATACTATTATTGATTCCATTGTAGCAGCACTGTGGAGCCTAGGCAGTGTTTTATTTTTTTGATATAATTTATTTAAATTTATTTCTACCTTGTATAAACTCTATTACTATGTTGTGTAACTTCGTGAACCTTTGTACTTTAATATAATGGTTATTTATTACTGTCTCGCCTGTATTATATCTATGATGTCATTATTATATTTTATTGGATGTAATGTTAGATATACGATATGTTCTATGAGGTTTTATCTCTTTTTAACCCTTCATAATCATCTTACATCAACCGAGCAAGAAAGCAGCGCACTATTTAGTATATTGGATGCCCGATGGTGTAGGACAATCATCACATATGGTATTAGAGTTCAGGTTACATGATTACCCTTAGTTGATGTCATGGTCCAGTAGAGATAGGGAAGGAGTTATCGCCCTAGACTGGATTGAGTGTGTGTGTACGAGGGATTGCAACTTGTTAAATATTTTGGTTTTCAAAACTATATAGTAGTATATATAGTATATACATCGCATGTACACACGAGTACCATTGATGTAGTTTTCTTATACGAGTGACTAACCATTCTCATTACAGATCAAGAATGAGCCTGTGACGCCCCACCTCTATTCTAACAATAAAAAAGGTTATTATAAGGAATAACGTCTGCTATTGCGAAGAATAAGGCTTTTTAGAAGCGACCATCCGTGAGTTATGCTTTAGACGAGTATTGATTACATCGATAGGAGTTGTGTAAATTACTCCTAAAGATATAAATTCAATCCAAATCTAAAACGAAACTACGGTGGCTAAAGAAAAATTCAGAACAACTCATAACAACAACAACACTGATAGTATAATCACATCAGAACAGAAATATCAGATATATAGCGGAAGACAAGTCTGGAATACATGCTAAAACAATAGATAGTTCACATGAACCAAATACACATATACATGTCATCAACATACATGAGACGAGAGTCAATGCACCGAAAAAACACCTTAGAGTCTAGACAAAAGATGATGTGAGATCCCAAATGCTGAAGCAGCAACTGAATCAGAGATAGCGATTATCTTGAAATAACTCAGTCTGACCCGACTATTATTTAAAAGAAAATAATAAATGGATCATTCTAATTTAAACTTCAGAAATAAGTGTATGATAAACAACACATAAGCAAATAATCATAATCTCGAATGAGATTATACAACATAAATAATCAACCTAGTTCAAATAAAGAAATCTCAATTTAAACTCCATAATAATCAGCTTCTAATTTCGCAATTGAATTCAAAACAGCAATACGCAAATTTATAATCTCGGATGAGACTATACACAAAATTATAATCTCGGATGAGACTATACACGAAATTATAGTCTCGGTTGAGACTATACAACATAGTAATCAACATAGTTTAAATGAAGAAATCCCATTGAACATCATCAAAATCAGCTTCCAAATTCACAATTGAATTCGAAACAGCAGTACCCAAAAATCTAGAAATCAAATAAGATAACTAGAAAATCAGCATTCATAAAATCTAGCAATCAAAATAAGATAACTAGAAAATCAACATAAAAGGTGGATCGATCCCAGCAGATGGCAAGTTTTAGCTACGCCGCACGTGCATCTCATATGGCCGAAGCCTACCAAGTACCATAATTTTTGACGCTCATCAGATGACCCGAAGGTCCGTAGAGTGACCCGAAGGTCTAGTACTGGTAATTGACCCGAAGGTCCATCAGATGACCCGAAGGTCCAGCAGAGTGGCTTGAAAGCCCAACAAAATCATCAGAATCATCAAACAACAAATATTTCAATTAACGAGTCCGGAATTAACCGAATTAGTAAAAGCTTGGTTCCACACTCCGCACTTTTGCTAAATCGCCTAAATCTCTTCATAGTTTCCTTGAAAGTGCAAAATTGTGTGCGACGACCCGACTTTCTACCACCAGAAAATCGTATCATCTTAGAGAAAGAAAGGGAAAAGAAAAGAGAAAAGATAGAGAAGAAGAAAGAAACATCATCAGAATCTAAACAGCGGAACGAATAAATTATATTAATAACATAATACTTTACATGGTATCATATACATCAGAGATACACAGCTTAAACAACACATACTAGACAGTTATAGACACCTGTCTAGTTATACAACTCCATACAACATCTCAGAGAACACACAGCGGAAAAACTCTATAGCTATACGCAGAAGCCTCCTGCTCCATTTGCTCCTTCAGAATTCGTCAAGCCAACCTAAAATCCTAACCAGAATCCCTTGGCTACTCGTAAAAATTTGAGTACCCAAGAGTTTAAGAAAACAGAATAAACTCCGTGTCAGGCATGGGTCTGGTGTGAGTAAACGGTTAAAGTTTCTTAACTTTAAAATCCTTTGAAAAGAAAAGGTATCACGTAAGACTTCCCACACATAAACATGGAAAAGTTTTTACCTTACGCTAACCAAAACATTTGATAGGAAATCCGATGATATTATAATAGTGTCTAGGGTTTTCAAGTAAATAAGAAATAGCCAAAATTGTTACATTATTAAATTCCAGCTACTAGCCACAAAAGTGGGTAATACAATCAACACCGTTGGCACTTATTGGATTTTGGATTCCATACAATGGCAGGGCTACTGGGGTACCGCCCGTCACAGTAAGTGGCCTAGATCACCGTACCGAGGACCACTCCCGATCCCCTGCAACACAAAGCCGGACCCATTCCTTACTGAATAGTTCCGAATAAGACAACCCCGACGGTTGTAGCTATTCAACCGTCCACACAGCCGAAATAAAAAGGGACCTCTAGACAGGGGTAAATCTTACTCTCTAGTGGAGGCTACCCACGAAGCCTTGCTGCACCTCCCCTGTTTTAGCCATTCCCGGTTGATGAGGCTTGAGGTTACGATTAACTTTATAGAACATATCACTTAGAATGCTCATCGTCCACCTGACGATGTTCTGAAAGCATTCAATCCATACAAGTTCGTTCCGGGTTCGAACGAAACCGAATGCATTATCTCGTTACACCCATTTTGGAATCACCCTCAGAGTTAACGACAATAACCCTTGCATTCTAAATCACCATCTCGAATCTATAAGATCTATTCCGTCAACTCATTACGGAATCACCCACAAAGTTATACTGATGTATAGCCCTTATACCTCGAGTCTTCACAAAGCTCCACTTTGACTCACGACCTAATCGTTATTTGGAATCGACGTGGTTTTCGGATATCCAATTATGGAAATCCGATCCCGGTCTCATCGAAATCCAAAGCGTCTCTTTTAGGTCCAAGTTGTTTTAAAAGTTTTAAAACAGTTAAAATCAACTATCTATATATACACAGAATAGATAATTCACAAGCCATAATTGATAATCAACATTATCAAATAACAGGTAATCCACATAATCAATATCATAATATATATCAACATCCAATTGATAATCTATGTAATCATTACAATGCAGCCAAGCATTCATATCACACAAACATACTTATCTCATTTCTGAGATCACACAACATTCAAGACAATCAATGTCATCCAATCATTCATAAGCAATGATTAACTCATACCACAATATAATTAATTTAAACTGAATTAAATGAACTATCTCTAATTAATTTAAAGTGAATTAAATTAATTACTTCTTAATTAATTTAAAATTAATTAAATTAATTACCTTCATCAAAATAAATCTCGCTTAAATAACCATTAGTTAAACCAATTACTGAATCACCATCCTAAATAATCAACCATGATTAATTAACTCTTAATCAAGTAATTAATCCTTAATTATTTTCATTAATTATATCAATTAATGAACCTTAATTAAGTACTTCCATAGATTAATTAACTATAATTAATTACATTATTTCTTAATTAATTAATCATGCTTAAATTAATTACTTTCAATTAATCAAATAAAACCTTTAATAATTTTAACAAGCAATTACCCAATTTAGAATTACTTTCCAATCAGTAATTTTACCTAACTCAATTACCTCTATAATTTATCAATTACTTATCTTAAGTAATTAGCCTTACCAAAACTTATTAAGTAATAATACTTAATCATTTATCAAGTGACTATATTTAATCAATTAACAAATTAATTAACTTACTTGATTTCACTCATTTCATAAAACAAAATTAAGTAATTCATCCCTAATTACTCATTAACCCAAATTAAACTTCAATTATCAGATTAATTATCTCCTACTATTAATTAATAATCCTCAATTATTAATCAATTCTTTAATCAAAAGTAATTAATCACTAATTACTTTTATAATTAATTAATTAACCTTAATTAACTAATTAATCAACTCTTAATCATTAATTAATAAACTTAATTATTAATTAACAATCTTAGTTACAAATTAATTAATCCATAATTGTAATTAATTAATCCTTAATTATAATTAATTAATCCTTAATTATAATTAATTAACCTTAAATAAAAATAGTTAATTACTTCTTAATTACCTTAAATCATATTTTAAAAATCCTTTAATTATTAATTAAGAAAACTCAATTAAGACTTAATAAAACCTTTATTAATTTATTACTATTTTAATTAACCCTTAATTACTTAATTAATAAGTAATTACAACTTAATTAATCATTTGTCATTAATTAAATCATCATCTTAGTTAATAGTTAATTAAATAATTAATTATACTTAATTAATTACTTAATTAACCCCTTTTAAAATAATAATTAAATAAATGAATTAACTTAAAATTCTTTAATTAATCAACTAATTACAAATTATTAATAATTAATTAATTATTTTAACATAAAACATTATCTTAAATAAATCTTGAAATCTTTATTTAATTAAATTAAATTATAAAGAAATCATTAATTAATTTTCTTTAATCATTAATTAACAATTCCTAATTCAAGTTAATAAATTATCTTAAACTTTAATTGTTAATTAATAATTATCTCCACTAATTAATTTAAATAAACGTTTACTTAAATTTTCTTTTATATTTCAAAATAAGATTTGAAATAATGTTAAGATTGTTACTTAAGTTATTTAAAACATTACACAAGTTTGTTTATAAAAACAATTCAATTCAAGACAAGCATTTTACTTTAATTTAAACTATTAAAGTTTAAAACATATTCATTTAAATTTGAAATTTTTTGTTAACACTTTAGTTTGGGTTCACCCCTTATTTACTGGAAACAAAGAAAACAAAGCACATGGATTTTAATCTTTAAAAACTGTTTAAAATAAAACTTAAAAAAAACTGTTTTAATTTAAAATGTAAAACTGTTTAAAACAAACAGTTTACTCTGCACATAATCCCATAACCCACACGAGCTACAACCCGAGCCACAACCAAAATACACGAGCTCCTTCCCGAGTCCTACTTCGAGGAAACAAAGCAACCCAACAAAAAGAACTGCATACTCCTCCCCATCACCATGCAACCTGCACCAGTGCCGGACCTTCTCTGGCCAACGTCGAACCCACCGCCGAGTCATCCAAGCTCCCTACATCCACCTACGACCCACCTAATAACCACTCATGCCTATCGAGTTCATCAGGTGAACTGAACCCAAAAACCCATCATCTTCAGCAACCCTAAAATCGTCACCTCCGACCAACGCTAAGCACCCTAACTCCAGCCTTAGCTTGCTGACTCACCGCGCACCCTCCTCCCCAAAAATCATTCAACTCGATGCAATATTGGGGATTCAGTAATCAATTAACAGTATGAACCCAAAAACTAGGTTTAAATTAAATCCTTGACAACTTCAAACATCAAAGTGATTTATAAATTCTATAACCATTTTTTGCCGAAGTCCTCAAACATGATTCTAACTCCAACAACAATCATGTGCAACCCAGATTCTCTGATCAACAAATATCACCAAAAACCCATTTCCAGATAAAACCCCAAATTCTCATTCAATTCAATATTAAAGATTTTGAATTTTGTTTTAAAAATCATTACTTTCAAAATGTATTCGAATTAAAATCCTGAAACAACAAACCATGATGTTTGGATTTTAATATGTTTGAAATTTTATATGTAAATCAAATTTTCCAAATACTTTGATTAGCTTAACTCTAATTTTTTTTTAAATCTTGTTAAAATTCACATCTTTTGTTTAGAAACTATTTCCTAAAATAAATCGTTGAAATGGGAAGGGATTTATGATCATATCTGATGCCTGTAAGCTTGGAAAGTTTCATTTGTCTGATTTCCAGACATGCAAAATCAATACACATCATTTTTATACATATAAATATGTTTCCAGAAATTTAAAGACATCATGCAAGAATATTTTCAATCTTACATCACAAAATTACTTCATCCATATGTCAATGCATCAAATTTAAAGTGGTTCTTGATTTCAGATTTAAGAACAGAGGCTTATAAATTGGAACAGAGATGTTTTTCAAAATCAACAGATAAGTACACACAGAAGCTCACATATATGCATTCATGCAGATCAATCATCAAACCCAGTAATTCATAAGCAACACATATTTGTTACTAAATTTTTTAAAAGTTTACCCACCTCCATTTAAAAGAAGACAATGCAGAAACTTTGAAGATGATTGGAAATTTTTTCCAGATGCTTGAAATGAAAATGAACCCCTATCTTGTTACATTGCTTCCGATTGCTTTAACAATTTGTTTCAGGTTTGCATTCAACAGATTCACTTGCATGCATATGCAAAATTGAAGCAGACATTGAAATGCAGAACTGAGTTTATAGCTTTGCAAAAATACTTGAAAACATGATGCAGATTTGGGTTTTAAACTGTGAGGCTTCAGGCTTTGGTAACAGGGATTGATATTTGGATTGGAGGAAATTTTCAGGTTTTGGTGATAGGGAATAATGTTTTGAGTTTTGAAGAGTGTTTGCAACTGATTTAATCATTTTGCTTCAGATATGCATACACCAGAAAATAATGCAGATTTTAATTGAAGATTTCTGGTTTTAGGTGTTGAATGAAGATGCACGATGGATTTATTTTTCTTCTTAGAAATGAACAAAGAATTGAAGAAAATGAGAAAAAGGTTTATATAGGAAAATTTTCAGATTTTATTAAAAAAGAAAATTAGAAATAAATGGACACATGTCTTTTTACTTACACAAATGTTTTACACTTGTTATCATATTGTTTTAAAACTTAACACATGTCAAATAAAGTTTGTTTTTAATTCTAAAGAAATTTAAAAGCTTTTAAAATTATTTTTCCTAATTACTAATGTGTTTTCTAAATTTTAAAAATGCTTTTCTTATTAAATATCAAATAAACAAATATACTTACACATTTATAAATGTATGTTTATTTATATAAGTACAATCTTTGAAAAGAATGAAACCAAATATGATTTAAATAAAAATATATACAACATTTCAAACTTATTTTAAATACCATTTTAAAAAGCCTTTGTATTCATTTTATTAAATAAACACAATTCAAATTTGTTTAGATAAACTTCTATAAGAGAAAAAAAATAAAACAAAATCTTATTTCTAATTAAAATATTATCTATATAATTTAAAACCAAACCATATTATTATTCTATTTTAAGATGTCTGTATTTCTTTGAATTCAAGTTTATATTCATTTTGAAAGTCAAATTTAAAAATCAAATTTAAAATAAATTTAAATAGATATAAACATCTATTTTTAAATAAGCTCATTATTTATTACCAATAATATATCCTATTTTGAAATCAATTTAAAATACACAGATTTAAATACACAAATATAAATGTATTTAAACATACTTATAAATTTTGAAAACAATATACCAATTCAGAATTTATTTACACAAATAAAATAATTAATCTTAATATAAAACCAATTTATAACCAAAATTAAAACATTACTTGGTTAATTATTTTTGAAAATAACAGTTTTATCAATTTCAAATAATTAAATTAAGCGATTATCAACATTTTAAACTCCTGGAAATTCCGGGATATTACAATCCTCCCCCCTTAACAGAATTTCGTCCTCGAAATTTAAAACAAAGATAATCCAAAGTTCTATTCTATTTTAACCAATTCAAACATTCATAACAGCCATACACTATCAATCAAACAAACAATTTCATCCAAACAACCAATTCAATCAAACAACACTAGCTATCCGGACACAGATCCGGATAAACTTTCTAAAATTATCTCGAGTTTCCCCAGTATTTACACAGGAATACTCGCTCTATTAAACCCAAACTAGCTATACTTAAGCTACTGAGTTCCCACTCAGCTAGATCTATAATCTACACAAGATACCAGACCAAGACAAGTCTGATCAACAACTAAACCTCACAAAACTACTAGTCACAAAACCAGTGATGGACCAAAACACGTACTCCCTCAGAGACACGTGAAATATTTTGAATTCCAGTCTTCCAAACTGGCAATTCAACTCTTCAAACCAAAACACCGATCCTACAAAAACTCAGAAGAATCCAATATGCCTCGAAGCTCACCAAAACTTATTGCTTATTTTACCAGAGAAATCTCAACAACATCGAAGCCTCCAACTTCGAATTTCAAATTCTTTCGTTACTTAACCTCAAAAATTACCGGATGATCCGGGCTGCCTACAAATTCTTCCCGATCAGCTCAACCTTCGCTGATGCTTCTACAAACAAACAAGATTAACTCACAAACTGATCCTCACAAGATCAATCCAAAATCAAACCAAACTCTACTATGAACAGAAGAAAACAACTCCTCCTATCTGGAAAAGACAGAACATAATCACTTGCCAATTTGCCTCAGATTTTGAAAATTCCAGTAGAAACTCTCTAATCCAAAATACTGCAACATCCATTTGCTTCTCCTGAAGAACAACAGCCACCTTGCTTTCGCTGCACAACTCTGATCTGGAGCAGATGAAAATGCCTTTGAAAGAACACAGGCACAGACTTAACATCACATCTCAGAAATAAGATTCAACAGAAATTCCAAGAAATACAGAGCTGCTACATCAAACAACCAACCTAGGAAACAACCTTCTACCTGGCTGAATCCCCGGTATCACACCTGACATCAAGTCGATTCATAACTTAAACTCCAATGCAGGCAAATCTATAACTTCCCTGAAGATATATCCAGAAAAATCTTCAGCAATCCCAAAACTCCTACATCCTCTAGAAATTCCACAAATCCAAGCAAAGACTATCTAAGATAATCACCAAACCATCGCAAGTCACTTTTGCGATCAAACCAATCCAATATCCAAGATACTGTTCTCTTTCCACTAATCAGATCATTTTATCCTTGACCAACTAATCCATCGAAGGAACAGATCCTCACTGCTGCTTCTGAATTCCACTTCCAGGAAATGCTAAGCCAAAAAGATCTTCCTGCTGAAGCACAGAACACTCCCGAGCTGCACCGCTAACACAGATGTCAAAGACTTCTTTCCCAAAACACTTTGAGAAACTCTGACCTCCAACTAAACGCAAACATCCTGCTGAACTCAGCTACAACACGGAAGCAGTCACACTTCCTTAAACTTGCTCCGAAAGAAAACATCTTCGGAGACATCCATAGTCACTGCATCTCATCACGCAGCTACTACTTCCTGAGGTATCAAAATATCATCACTTACTTCTGTCCAACCGACAGATCCAAATTCTCAAAAATCCGCTCACACGAGCGCAATCAAACTTACACTTCAAAGATGAACTCCGAACCTTAACAGGTTTCCTTCAGAGATCAAATGAAATCTTATACCAAACTACAAGGATTACTCGAGACGGTATTAGGTCTACAGTCTCGACAAATACACTTCCAACCTCAAACATTCCAACTCCAACCATTGGTAGTCGTGTTACACATACTACTACCCTATCCACCTTTATAACTTATATTGGAAAACCCGAACAGGTAACCCAACAGATAGGTAGAAATATATATATATATATATATATATATATATATATATATATAGTTATATATAAAAATTACAAATACTCCTTCTCAAGAAGACGCCTCTACAGAGCCTAGGTATTCATTCAACCTAATCCTCTGATACCAAATGCGACGACCCGACTTTCTATCACCAGAAAATCGCATCATCTTAGAGAAAGAAAGGGATAGAAAAGAGAAAAGATAGAGAAGAAGAAAGAAACAACATCAGAATCTAAACAGCGGAACGAATAAATTATATTAATAACATAATACTTTACACGGTATCATATACATCAGAGATACACAGCTTAAACAACACATACTAGACAGTTATAGACACCTGTCTAGTTATACAACTCCATACAACATCTCAGAGAACACACAGCGGAAAAACTCTATAGCTATACGCAGAAGCCTCCTACTCCATTTGCTCCTTCATAATTCGTCAAAACAACCTAAAATCCAAACCTGAATCCCTTGGCTACTCGTAAAAATTTGAGTACCCAAGAGTTTAAGAAAACAGAATAAACTCCGGGTCAGACATGGGTCTGGTGTGAGTAAACGGGTTAAAATTGCTTAACTTTAAAATCCTTTGAAAAGAAAAGGTATCACGTAAGACTTCCCACACATAAACATGGAAAAGTTTTTACCTTACGCTAACCAAAATATTTGATAGGAAATCCGATGATATTATAATAGTGTCTAGGGTTTTCAAGTAAATAAGAAATAGCCGAAATTGTTACGTTATTAAATTCCAGCTACTAGCCACAAAAGTGGGTAATACAATCAACACCGTTGGCACTTATTGGATTTTGGATTCCATACAATGGCAGGGCTACTGGGGTACCGCCCGTCACAGTACGTGGCCTAGATCACCGTACCGAGGACCACTCCCGATCCCCTGCAACACAAAGCCGGACCCATTCCTTACTGAATAGTTCCGAATAAGACAACCCCGACGGTTGTAGCTATTCAACCGTCCACACAGCCGAAATAAAAAGGGACCTCTAGACAGTGGTAAATCTTACTCTCTAGTGGAGGCTACCCACGAAGCCTTGCTGCACCTCCCCTGTTTTAGCCATTCCCGGTTGATGAGGCTTGAGGTTACGATTACCTTTATAGAACATATCACTTAGAATGCTCATCGTCCACCTGACGATGTTCTGAAAGCATTCAATCCATACAAGTTCGTTCCAGGTTCGAGCGAAACCGAAGGCATTATCTCGTTACACTCATTTTGGAATCACCTTCAGAGTTAACGACAATAACCTTTGCATTCTAAATCACCATCTCGAATCTATAAGATCTATTCCGTCAACTCATTACGGAATCACCTACAGAGTTATACTGACGTATAGCCCTTATACCTCGAGTCTTCACAAAGCTCCACTTTGACTCACGACCTAATCGTTATTTGGAATCGATGTGGTTTTCGGATATCCAATTATGGAAATCCGATCCCGGTCTCATCGAAATCCAAAGCGTGTCTTTTAGGTCCAAGTTGTTTTAAAAGTTTTAAAACAGTTAAATTCAACTATCTATATATACACAGAATAGATAATTCACAAGCCACAATTGATAATCAACATTATCAAATAACAGGTAATCCACATAATCAATATCATAATATATATCAACATCCAATTGATAATCTATGTAATCATTACAATGCAACCAAGCATTCATATCACACAAACATACTTATCTCATTTCTGAGATCACACAGCATTCAAGACAATCAATGTCATCCAATCATTCATAAGCAATGATTAACTCATACCACAATATAATTAATTTAAACTGAATTAAATGAACTATCTCTAATTAATTTAAAGTGAATTAAATTAATTACTTCTTAATTAATTTAAAATTAATTAAATTAATTACCTTCATCAAAATAAATCTCGCTTAAATAACCATTAGTTAAACCAATTACTGAATCACCATCCTAAATAATCAACCATGATTAATTAACTCTTAATCAAGTAATTAATCCTTAATTATTTTCATTAATTATATCAATTAATGAACCTTAATTAAGTACTTCCATAGATTAATTAACTATAATTAATTACATTATTTCTTAATTAATTAATCATGCTTAAATTAATTACTTTCAATTAATCAAATAAAACCTTTAATAATTTTAACAAGCAATTACCCAATTTAGAATTACTTTCCAATCAGTAATTTTACCTAACTCAATTACCTCTATAATTTATCAATTACTTATCTTAAGTAATTAGCCTTACCAAAACTTATTAAGTAATAATACTTAATCATTTATCAAGTGACTATATTTAATCAATTAACAAATTAATTAACTTACTTGATTTCACTCATTTCATAAAACAAAATTGAGTAATTCATCCCTAATTACTCATTAACCCAAATTAAACTTCAATTATCAGATTAATTATCTCCTACTATTAATTAATAATCCTCAATTATTAATCAATTCTTTAATCAAAAGTAATTAATCACTAATTACTTTTATAATTAATTAATTAACCTTAATTAACTAATTAATCAACTCTTAATCATTAATTAATAAACTTAATTATTAATTAACAATCTTAGTTACAAATTAATTAATCCATAATTGTAATTAATTAATCCTTAATTATAATTAATTAACCTTAAATAAAAATAGTTAATTACTTCTTAATTACCTTAAATCATATTTTAAAAATCCTTTAATTATTAATTAAGAAAACTCAATTAAGACTTAATAAAACCTTTATTAATTTATTACTATTTTAATTAACCCTTAATTACTTAATTAATAAGTAATTACAATTTAATTAATCATTTGTCATTAATTAAATCATCATCTTAGTTAATAGTTAATTAAATAATTAATTATACTTAATTAATTACTTAATTAACCCCTTTTAAAATAATAATTAAATAAATGAATTAACTTAAAATTCTTTAATTAATCAACTAATTACAAATTATTAATACTTAATTAATTATTTTAACATAAAACATTATCTTAAATAAATCTTGAAATCTTTATTTAATTAAATTAAATTATAAAGAAATCATTAATTAATTTTCTTTAATCATGAATTAACAATTCCTAATTCAAGTTAATAAATTATCTTAAACTTTAATTGTTAATTAATAATTATCTCCACTAATTAATTCAAATAAACATTTACTTAAATTTTCTTTGATATTTCAAAATAAGATTTGAAATAATGTTAAGATTGTTACTTAAGTTATTTAAAACATTACACAAGTTTGTTTATAAAAACAATTCAATTCAAGACAAGCATTTTACTTTAATTTAAACTATTAAAGTTTAAAACATATTCATTTAAATTTGAAATTTTTTGTTAACACTTTAGTTTGGGTTCACCCCTTATTTACTGGAAACAAAGAAAACAAAGCACATGGATTTTAATCTTTAAAAACTGTTTAAAATAAAACTTATAAAAACTGTTTTAATTTAAAATGTAAAACTGTTTAAAACAAATAGTTTACTCTGCACATAATCCCATAACCCACACGAGCTACAACCCGAGCCACAACCAAAATACACGATCTCCTTCCCGAGTCCTACTTCGAGGAAACAAAGCAACCCAACAAAAAGAACTGCAGACTCCTCCCCATCACCGTGCAACCTGCACCAGTGCCGGACCTTCTCTGGCCAACGTCGAACCCACCGCCGAGTCATCCAAGCTCCCTACATCCACCTACGACCCACCTAATAACCACTCATGCCTCGAATCAAAATCGAGTTCATCAGGTGAACTGAACCCAAAAACCCATCATCTTCAGCAACCCTAAAATCGTCACCTCCGACCAACGCTAAGCACCCTAACTCCGGCCTTAGCTTGCTGACTCACCGCGCACCCTCCTCCCCAAAAATCATTCAACTCGATGTAATATTGGGGATTCAGTAATCAATAAACAGTATGAACCCAAAAACTAGGTTTAAATTAAATCCTTGACAACTTCAAACATCAAAGTGATTTATAAATTCTATAACCATTTTTTGCCGAAGTCCTCAAACATGATTCTAACTCCAACAACAATCATGTGCAACCCAGATTCTCTGATCAACAAATATCATCAAAAACCCATTTCCAGATAAAACCCCAAATTCTCATTCAATTCAATATTAAAGATTTGGAATTTTGTTTTAAAAATCATTACTTTCAAAATGTATTCGAATTAAAATCCTGAAACAACAAACCATGATGTTTGGATTTTAATATGTTTGAAATTTTATATGTAAATCAAATTTTCCAAATACTTTGATTAGCTTAACTCTAATTTTTTTTTAAATCTTGTTAAAATTCACATCTTTTGTTTAGAAACTATTTCCTAAAATAAATCGTTGAAATGGGAAGGGATTTATGATCATATCTGATGCCTGTAAGCTTGGAAAGTTTCATTTGTCTGATTTCCAGACATGCAAAATCAATACACATCATTTTTATACATATAAATATGTTTTCAGAAATTTAAAGACATCATGAAAGAATATTTTCAATCTTACATCACAAAATTACTTCAACCATATGTCAATGCATCAAATTTAAAGTGGTTCTTGATTTCAGATTTAAGAACAGAGGCTTATAAATTGGAACAGAGATGTTTTTCAAAATCAACAGATAAGTACACACGGAAGCTCACATATATGCATTCATGCAGATCAATCATCAAACCCAGTAATTCATAAGCAACACATATTTGTTACTAAATTTTTTAAAAGTTTACCCACCTCCATTTAAAAGAAGACAATGCAGAAACTTTGAAGATGATTGGAAATTTTTTCCAGATGCTTGAAATGAAAATGAACCCCTATCTTGTTACATTGCTTCCGATTGCTTTAACAATTTGTTTCAGGTTTGCATTCAACAGATTCACTTGCATGCATATGCAAAATTGAAGCAGACATTGAAATGCAGAACTGAGTTTATAGCTTTGCAAAAATACTTGAAAACATGATGCAGATTTGGGTTTTAAACTGTGAGGCTTCAGGCTTTGGTAACAGGGATTGATATTTGGATTGGAGGAAATTTTCAGGTTTTGGTGATAGGGAATAATGTTTTGAGTTTTGAAGAGTGTTTGCAACTGATTTAATCATTTTGCTTCAGATATGCATACACCAGAAAATAATGCAGATTTTAATTGAAGATTTCTGGTTTTAGGTGTTGAATGAAGATGCACGATGGATTTATTTTTCTTCTTAGAAATGAACAAAGAATTGAAGAAAATGAGAAAAAGGTTTATATAGGAAAATTTTCAGATTTTATTAAAAAAGAAAATTAGAAATAAATGGACACATTTCTTTTTACTTACACAAATGTTTTACACTTGTTATCATATTGTTTTAAAACTTAACACATGTCAAATAAAGTTTGTTTTTAATTCTAAAGAAATTTAAAAGCTTTTAAAATTATTTTTCCTAATTACTAATGTGTTTTCTAAATTTTAAAAATGCTTTTCTTATTAAATATCAAATAAACAAATATACTTACACATTTATAAATGTATGTTTATTTATATAAGTACAATCTTTGAAAAGAATGAAACCAAATATGATTTAAATAAAAATATATACAACATTTCAAACTTATTTTAAATACCATTTTAAAAAGCCTTTGTATTCATTTTATTAAATAAACACAATTCAAATTTGTTTAGATAAACTTCTATAAGAGAAAAAAAATAAAACAAAATCTTATTTCTAATTAAAATATTATCTATATAATTTAAAACCAAACCATATTATTATTCTATTTTAAGATGTCTGTATTTCTTTGAATTCAAGTTTATATTCATTTTGAAAGTCAAATTTAAAAATCAAATCTAAAATAAATTTAAATAGATATAAACATCTATTTTTAAATAAGCTCATTATTTATTACCAATAATATATCCTATTTGAAATCAATTTAAAATACACAGATTTAAATACACAAATATAAATGTATTTAAACATACTTATAAATTTTGAAAACAATATACCAATTCAGAATTTATTTACACAAATAAAATAATTAATCTTAATATAAAACCAATTTATAACCAAAATTAAAACATTACTTGGTTAATTATTTTTGAAAATAACAGTTTTATCAATTTCAAATAATTAAATTAAGCGATTATCAACATTTTAAACTCCTGGAAATTCCGGGATATTACAATCCTCCCCCCTTAACAGAATTTCGTCCTCGAAATTTAAAACAAAGATAATCCAAAGTTCTATTCTATTTTAACCAATTCAAACATTCATAACAGCCATACACTATCAATCAAACAAACAATTTCATCCAAACAACCAATTCAATCAAACAACACTAGCTATCCGGACACAGATCCGGATAAACTTTCTAAAATTATCTCGAGTTTCCCCAGTATTTACACAGGAATACTCGCTCTATTAAACCCAAACTAGCTATACTTAAGCTACTGAGTTCCCACTCAGCTAGATCTATAATCTACACAAGATACCAGACCAAGACAAGTCTGATCAACAACTAAACCTCACAAAACTACTAGTCACAAAACCAGTGATGGACCAAAACACGTACTCCCTCAGAGACACGTGAAATATTTTGAATTCCAGTCTTCCAAACTGGCAATTCAACTCTTCAAACCAAAACACCGATCCTACAAAAACTCAGAAGAATCCAATATGCCTCGAAGCTCACCAAAACTTATTGCTTATTTTACCAGAGAAATCTCAACAACATCGAAGCCTCCAACTTCGAATTTCAAATTCTTTCGTTACTTAACCTCAAAAATTACCGGATGATCCGGGCTGCCTACAAATTCTTCCCGATCAGCTCAACCTTCGCTGATGCTTCTACAAACAAACAAGATTAACTCACAAACTGATCCTCACAAGATCAATCCAAAATCAAACCAAACTCTACTATGAACAGAAGAAAACAACTCCTCCTATCTGGAAAAGACAGAACATAATCACTTGCCAATTTGCCTCAGATTTTGAAAATTCCAGTAGAAACTCTCTAATCCAAAATACTGCAACATCCATTTGCTTCTCCTGAAGAACAACAGCCACCTTGCTTTCGCTGCACAACTCTGATCTGGAGCAGATGAAAATGCCTTTGAAAGAACACAGGCACAGACTTAACATCACATCTCAGAAATAAGATTCAACAGAAATTCCAAGAAATACAGAGCTGCTACATCAAACAACCAACCTAGGAAACAACCTTCTACCTGGCTGAATCCCCGGTATCACACCTGACATCAAGTCGATTCATAACTTAAACTCCAATGCAGGCAAATCTATAACTTCCCTGAAGATATATCCAGAAAAATCTTCAGCAATCCCAAAACTCCTACATCCTCTAGAAATTCCACAAATCCAAGCAAAGACTATCTAAGATAATCACCAAACCATCGCAAGTCACTTTTGCGATCAAACCAATCCAATATCCAAGATACTGTTCTCTTTCCACTAATCAGATCATTTTATCCTTGACCAACTAATCCATCGAAGGAACAGATCCTCACTGCTGCTTCTGAATTCCACTTCCAGGAAATGCTAAGCCAAAAAGATCTTCCTGCTGAAGCACAGAACACTCCCGAGCTGCACCGCTAACACAGATGTCAAAGACTTCTTTCCCAAAACACTTTGAGAAACTCTGACCTCCAACTAAACGCAAACATCCTGCTGAACTCAGCTACAACACGGAAGCAGTCACACTTCCTTAAACTTGCTCCGAAAGAAAACATCTTCGGAGATATCCATAGTCACTGCATCTCATCACGCAGCTACTACTTCCTGAGGTATCAAAATATCATCACTTACTTCTGTCCAACCGACAGATCCAAATTCTCAAAAATCCGCTCACACGAGCGCAATCAAACTTACACTTCAAAGATGAACTCCGAACCTTAACAGGTTTCCTTCAGAGATCAAATGAAATCTTATACCAAACTACAAGGATTACTCGAGACGGTATTAGGTCTACAGTCTCGACAAATACACTTCCAACCTCAAACATTCCAACTCCAACCATTGGTAGTCGTGTTACACATACTACTACCCTATCCACCTTTATAACTTATATTGGAAAACCCGAACAGGTAACCCAACAGATAGGTAGAAATATATATATATATATATAGTTATATATAAAAATTACAAATACTCCCTCTCAAGAAGACGCCTCTACAGAGCCTAGGTATTCATTCAACCTAATCCTCTGATACCAAATGCGACGACCCGACTTTCTATCACCAGAAAATCGCATCATCTTAGAGAAAGAAAGGGATAGAAAAGAGAAAAGATAGAGAAGAAGAAAGAAACAACATCAGAATCTAAACAGCGGAACGAATAAATTATATTAATAACATAATACTTTACATGGTATCATATACATCAGAGATACACAACTTAAACAACACATACTAGACAGTTATAGACACCTGTCTAGTTATACAACTCCATACAACATCTCAGAGAACACACAGCGGAAAAACTCTATAGCTATACGCAGAAGCCTCCTACTCCATTTGCTCCTTCAGAATTCGTCAAACCAACCTAAAATCCTAACCTGAATCCCTTGGCTACTCGTAAAAATTTGAGTACCCAAGAGTTTAAGAAAACAAAATAAACTCCGGGTCAGACATGGGTCTGGTGTGAGTAAACGGGTTAAAGTTGCTTAACTTTAAAATCCTTTGAAAAGAAAAGGTATCACGTAAGACTTCCCACACATAAACATGGAAAAGGTTTTACCTTACGCTAACCAAAACATTTGATAGGAAATCCGATGATATTATAATAGTGTCTAGGGTTTTCAAGTAAATAAGAAATAGCCGAAATTGTTACATTATTAAATTCCAGTTACTAGCCACAAAAGTGGGTAATACAATCAAAACCGTTGGCACTTATTGGATTTTGGATTTCATACAATGGCAGGGCTACTGGGGTACCATCCGTCACAGTACGTGGCCTAGATCACCGTACTGAGGACCACTCCCGATCCCCTGCAACACAAAGCCGGACCCATTCCTTACTGAATAGTTTCGAATAAGACAACCCCGACGGTTGTAGCCATTCAACCGTCCACACAGTCGAAATAAAAAGGGACCTCTAGACAGCGGTAAATCTTACTCTCCAGTGGGGGCTACCCACGAAGCCTTGCTGCACCTCCCCTGTTTTAGCCATTCTCGGTTGATGAGGCTTGAGGTTACGATTACCTTTATAGAACATATCACTTAGAATGCACATCGTCCACCTGACGATGTTCTGAAAGCATTCAATCCATACAAGTTCGTTCCGGGTTTGAACGAAACCGAAGGCATTATCTCGTTACACTCATTTTGGAATCACCTTCAGAGTTAACGACAATAACCTTTGCATTCTAAATCACCATCTCGAATCTATAAGATCTATTCCGTCAACTCATTACGGAATCACCCACAGAGTTATACTGACGTATAGCCCTTATACCTCGAGTCTTTACAAAGCTCCACTTTGACTCATGACCTAATCGTTATTTGGAATCGATGTGGTTTTCGGATATCCAATTTTGGAAATCCGATCCCAGTCTCATCGAAATCCATAGCGTGTCTTTTAGGTCCAAGTTGTTTTAAAAGTTTTAAAACAGTTAAATTCAACTATCTATATATACACAGAATAGATAATTCACAAGCCACAATTGATAATCAACATTATCAAATAACAGGTAATCCACATAATCAATATCATAATATATATCAACATCCAATTGATAATCTATGTAATCATTACAATGCAACCAACCATTCATATCACACAAACATACTTATCTCATTTCTGAGATCACACAGCATTCAAGACAATCAATGTCATCCAATCATTCATAAGCAATGATTAACTCATACCACAATATAATTAATTTAAACTGAATTAAATGAACTATCTCTAATTAATTTAAAGTGAATTAAATTAATTACTTCTTAATTAATTTAAAATTAATTAAATTAATTACCTTCTTCAAAATAAATCTCGCTTAAATAACCATTAGTTAAACCAATTACTGAATCACCATCCTAAATAATCAACCATGATTAATTAACTCTTAATCAAGTAATTAATCCTTAATTATTTTCATTAATTATATCAAATAATGAACCTTAATTAATTACTTCCATAGATTAATTAACTATAATTAATTACATTATTTCTTAATTAATTAATCATGCTTAAACTAATTACTTTCAATTAATCAAATAAAACCTTTAATTATTTTAACAAGTAATTACCCAATTTAGAATTACTTTCCAATCAGTAATTTTACCTAACTCAATTACCTCTGTAATTTATCAATTACTTATCTTAAGTAATTAGCCTTACCAAAACTTATTAAGTAATAATACTTAATCATTTATCAAGTGACTATATTTAATCAATTAACAAATTAATTAACTTACTTGATTTCACTCATTTCATAAAAAAAAATTGAGTAATTCATCCCTAATTACTCATTAACCCAAATTAATCTTCAATTATCAGATTAATTATCTCCGACTATTAATTAATAATCCTTAATTATTAATCAATTCTTTAATCAAAAGTAATTAATCACTAATTACTTTTATAATTAATTAATTAACCTTAATTAACTAATTAATCAACACTTAATCATTAATTAATAAACTTAATTATTAATTAACAATCTTAATTACAAATTAATGAATCCATAATTGTAATTAATTAATCCTTAATTAATTAATTAACCTTAAATAACAACAGTTAATTACTTCTTAATTACCTTAAATCATATTTTAAAAATCCTTTAATTATTAATTAAGAAAACTCAATTAAGACTTAATAAAACCTTTATTAATTTATTACTATTTTAGTTAACCCTTAATTACTTAATTAATAAGTAATTACAATTTAATTAATCATTTGTCATTAATTAAATCATCATCTTAGTTAATAGTTAATTAAATAATTAATTATACTTAATTAATTACTTAATTAACCCCTTTTAAAATAATACTTAAATAAATGAATTAACTTAAAATTCTTTAATTAATCAACTAATTACAAATTATTAATACTTAATTAATTATTTTAACATAAAACATTATCTTAAATAAATCTTGAAATCTTTATTTAATTAAATTAAATTATAAAGAAATCATTAATTAATTTTTAACAATTCCTAATTCAAGTTAATAAATTATCTTAAACTTTAATTGTTAATTAATAATTATCTACACTAATTAATTTAAATAAAACATTTACTTAAATTTTCTTTTATATTTCAAAATAAGATTTTAAATAATGTTTAGATTGTTACTTAAGTTATTTAAAACATTACACAAGTTTGTTTATAAAAATAATTCAATTCAAGACAAGCATTTTACTTTAATTTAAACTATTAAAGTTTAAAACATATTCATTTAAATTTGAAATTTTTTGTTAACACTTTAGTTTGGGTTCACCCCTTATTTACTGGAAACAAAGAAAACAAAGCACATGGATTTTAATCTTTAAAACTGTTTAAAATAAAACTTAAAAAAAACTGTTTTAATTTAAAATGTAAAACTGTTTAAAACAACCAGTTTACTCTGCACATAATCCCATAACCCACACGAGCTACAACCCGAGCCACAACCAAAATACACGAGCTCCTTCCCGAGTCCTACTTCGAGGAAACAAAGCAACCCAACAAAAAGAACTGCAGACTCCTCCCCATCACCGTGCAACCTGCACCGGTGCCGGACCTTCTCTGGCCAACGTCGAACCCACCGCCGAGTCATCCAAGCTCCCTACATCCACCTACGACCCACCTAACAACCACTCATGCCTCGAATCAAAATCGAGTTCATCAGGTGAACTGAACCCAAAAACCCATCATCTTCAGCAACCCTAAAATCGTCACCTCCGACCAACGCTAAGCACCCTAACTCCGGCCTTAGCTTGCTGACTCACCGCGCACCCTCCTCCCCAAAAATCATTCAACTCGATGCAATATTGGGGATTCAGTAATCAATTAACAGTATGAACCCTAAAACTAGGTTTAAATTAAATCCTTGACAACTTCAAACATCAAAGTGATTTATAAATTCTGTAACCATTTTTTGCCGAAGTCCTCAAACATGATTCTAACTCCAACAACAATCATGTGCAACCCAGATTCTCTGATCAACAAATATCACCAAAAACCCATTTCCAGATAAAACCCCAAATTCTCATTCAATTCAATATTAAAGATTTGGAATTTTTTTTTAAAAATCATTACTTTCAAATTGTATTCGAATTAAAATCCTGAAACAACAAACCATGATGTTTGGATTTCAATATGTTTGAAATTTTATCTGTAAATCAAATTTTCCAGATACTTTGCTTAGCTTAACTCTAAATTATTTATTTTTTTAAAATCTTGTTAAAATTCACATCTTTTATATAGAAACTATTTCCTAAAATAAATCATTGAAATGGGAAGGGATTTATGATCATATCTGATGCCTGTAAGCTTGGAAAGTTTCATTTGTCTGATTTTCAGACATGCAAAATCAATACACATCATTTTTATACATAGAAATATGTTCCCAAAAATTTAAAGACATCATGCAAGCATATTTTCAATCTTACATCACAAAATTACTTCAACCATATGTCAATGCATCAAATTTAAAGTGGTTCTTGATTTCAGATTTAAGAACAGAGGCTTATAAATTGGAACAGAGATGTTTTTCAAAATCAACAGATAAGTACACACAGAAGCTCACATATATGCATTCATGCAGATCAATCATCAAATCCAGTAATTCATAAGCAACACATATTTGTTACTAAATTTTTTAAAAGTTTGCTCACCTCCATTTAAAAGAAGACAGTGCAGAAACTTTGAAGATGACTGGAAATTTTTTCCAGATGCTTGAATATGAAAATGAACCCCCTATCTTGTTACATTGCTTCTGGTTGCTTTAACAATTTGTTTCAGGTTTGCATTCAACAGATTCACTTGCATGCATATGCAAAATTGAAGCAGACATTGAAATGCAGAACTGAGTTGATAGCTTTGCAAAAATACTTGAAAACATGATGCAGATTTGGGTTTTAAACTGTGAGGCTTCAGGCTTTGGTAACAGGGATTGATATTTGGATTGGAGGAAATTTTCAGGTTTTGGTGATAGGGAATAGTGTTTTGAGTTTTGAAGAGTGTTTGCAACTGATTTAATCATTTTGCTTCAGATATGCATACACCAGAAAATAATGCAGATTTTAATTGAAGATTTCTGGTTTTAGGTGTTGAATGAAGATGCACGATGGATTTATTTTTCTTCTTAGAAATGAACAAAGAATTGAAGAAAATGAGAAAAAGGTTTATATAGGAAAATTTTCAGATTTTAATAAAAAAGAAAATTAGAAATAAATGGACACATGTCTTTTTACTTACACAAATGTTTTACACTTGTTATCATATTGTTTTAAAACTTAACACATGTCAAATAAAGTTTGTTTTTAATTCTAAAGAAATTTAAAAGCTTTTAAAATTATTTTTCCTAATTACTAATGTTTTTTCTAAATTTTAAAAATGCTTTTCTTATTAAATATCAAATAAACAAATATACTTACACATTTATAAATGTATGTTTATTTATATAAGTACAATCTTTGAAAAGAATGAAACCAAATATGATTTAAATAAAAATATATACAACATTTCAAACTTATTTTAAATACCATTTTAAAAAGCCTTTGTATTCATTTTATTAAATAAACACAATTCAAATTTGTTTAGATAAACTTCTATAAGAGAAAAAAAATAAAAAAAATCTTATTTCTAATTAAAATATTATCTATATAATTTAAAACCAAACCATATTATTATTCTATTTTAAGATGTATGTATTTCTTTGAATTCAAGTTTATATTCATTTTGAAAGTCAAATTTAAAAATCAAATCTAAAATAAATTTAAATAGATATAAACATCTATTTTTAAATAAGCTCATTATTTATTACCAATAATATATCCTATTTTGAAATCAATTTAAAATACACAGATTTAAATACACAAATATAAATGTATTTAAACATACTTATAAATTTTGAAAACAATATACCAATTCAGAATTTATTTACACAAATAAAATAATTAATCTTAATATAAAACCAATTTATAACCAAAATTAAAACATTACTTGGTTAATTATTTTTGAAAATAACAGTTTTATCAATTTCAAATAATTAAATTAAGCGATTATCAACATTTTAAACTCCTGGAAATTCCGGGATATTACATTGTGTATTTTATATAAATAACATTTTACGTTCTCAAACGGACAAGTCCAGAATTAAGCGAATCCGTAAAAGTAAGGGTTCATAGTCCTCAATTTTGCTTAAGTGTTTAAATCGCTTCCTCGTTCTTTTGAAAGCGCAAAATGTAAAATTTTTGGAAAAGATTTTATTTTAAAACGATTTTTAAAACACGTGATTAAAACAGCAACAACTATAGCAATTTCGACGAGAAAATTGCGCTTCACAAAACACCCTAAAAACGGATACCAAATCAGCGTTGCGGGATAGCCGCTTGAAATTTTACTTTAAAATTGACGGTTACTGAAATCAAAACAACAGTAATATTTATTCGTCAAAAATATCGTCAAAACAACACGCTTCAAAAATTACAACTGATCTAAATGATCTAATAAAAATTAGAAAAAATTCTGTTGGAATGGAAGAAATTAGTAAAAAGGTCTCTAGATGGTCATACAAATTAACAGATGATTTGGAAGAAGAAGATGAAGAAGAATCGACGGAAGATCCTGAAATTCGGTCAAGAAAAGGGAAACGCATAATAATTTATACTGATAACGTAATATACTACCGGCGTAATAATTTCCGTTATAAAAATAACGGCGTAAAATTACGTTTTAAAACGTAACACCGGTTCAACACAAATTAACAAGTAGATTGCACCACTATATTTTCACCAAAAAAATATTGCACTGGAAAATGAGATATGCCTTTGAAAACTGAAGAAAACTTGTACGCAGGTGTATACATAGTGGTAAATACATAATATAAAGTGAAAATGAAGAAGAACAAACACCGGACACATTTTGTATATGATAATTTTACGTGCATGGACAAAATGCAAACAAAATGAGCTGGGCAACACTATTTTCGCAACTACATATTTGCACACAATAAAAAATGATCTGACCTTGTTATAATGTTTTCAAGTCAAATAAATTATTAAACAAAGTTAACCCCTACTTTCAATTGTGTACACTTTCATTTGTGCACACGCAATCTGGTCTATACTATGCATGCACACCTGAATAAAATATGGTTTGTGCAATGTATATATATTCGCACTGAGGTCTCATGATGTTTGGGCACCCTCGCATGTACAAAATGGTACATGAATTAAAGGATAGACAAACTAACACCTGGACTTGAAAGTTGCGCATGAAATAAACAAATAGAGTTTGTGAATCTGTATAAAGTATGAATGCATGCATTACAAAATATGGTCCACGCACGGCAACGAATGGAGTAAGAACTGGACCATATTTTGTTTTCCACAACACGTAACAAAAACATGCAACGCGTAACAAAAATCAAAGCATTTGATACTAAAAACATGTTGAAGCAGAAAACAAATTTCTGGGCTTACATTGTTTTGTGCTAACTTTACATATATATAATGCACGGCAATAATGATTTGTACACGTATACAATGATGGAATAAAAAATGTGACCTGGGAATGCACGTTTCACGCACGTACAAAATGTGTGTGTACACTTGCATTGAAATATTGTTCTGGGCATGGTTATGAATGCACGCGCATTGAAGTTTTGTAATACACCTACATGCATAAACATTTTCTTTTGCAATTCATCTTTACACATTTTCATGCGTACGCACTCACGTGTATATTTTGAAAACAGAGGTTGGTCTGGATATATTTTTAGTGAATTGCAACAAGTATTACTCACGCATGCTTTAAAATAAAAAAATGAAATGGTCTGGAACCACCTGGAATTTCTAATATGCGTTCATGTCATAAAATGTGATGTGCTACAAAATAACACCACGGTATGGGCAATTGCAATACTATAGCCAAGTGTACGTGTATGCATGAATACACTCAAAAATAAAAATATAAAACAATGTAACCTGGACTCTTTACATATGCATATGTGATGGACGAAAGAAATAACAAATTAATATCAGGACTTGCAAATTTCACTTGGCACGCAGTGAATAAAGTAGATAATGGCTTCTATTTTTATGAAATATAAACTGAATTCTCACAGCAGTCAAAGCAATATAATTTGCATTCAAAAGAAAAGTGGTGAATAAATTAGAAATGTGAGTTTTACACTCACCTCAAATTTGTTACGGAATAATTTACAACAGAGATCTGATAAGGAGCGAGATTTTGGAGCTGCCATTAACGTGTTTTGTTGTGCTACTGAAGATTTTTAAAACAATTGAAAGATGCAGGTAAACCTTTTTTCTTCCCAAAAGTATACAAGTCAATGTATGAAGATGTGCTGGCAACCAAGTTACAAATGCATTAAAGATGCAACATGCTCAATTGCAATAAAGGACACGACCTACAAATAAATGGTGATGGCCATACAGCTAGCAAAATGTGCTGTAAAAGTGTTCAAAAGTTTGGTTTTAAAAACTTTTAGTGGTGACAGCAAGGTGTTATAATATGTTCCACTTTGTTTGCGCGTGAATGCAAGAAAATATATCACAACTTTGATTTTAGTGGACCACACTTCATATGCATGTGAAGGCTATAAATAAGTCATTTACAACATGCACTATACACAGACTTTGCAACATTTTTTTTCCAAATTTTAATTTAAAAATTTCTATTTAAAATATTTACTCCGACAGTAATTAAAAAATTACGGTCATTACAGATTTTTAAAATATTTATTACGACAATAATTCAAAAATCACGGTCGTTACAGACTCCCTCCCCTATAAAAATTGCGTCCCCGCAATTTTCATACTAGAAGCAGTCAATAACACAAATACTTCATCACAACAAAGATTAAAATAGAAAAGATGAATAAAGAATGCTCACCCCCACCTGAAGAGGAGAGAAAACCAGGATAAGAACACTTGACGAATTCTTTGGTTTCCCAAGTGCAATCTTTGGGGTTTTCGGACCATTGAATCTTCACAAGCGGGACTTCTTTATTCTGAAGGCGTTTAGCCTCCGAAGCTAGCACACGAATAGGATTTTGCACCATAAACAAGTCGGGTGAGATCTTAAGATCTTGCAACATATGAGGATCAATAATAGAATCCGAATCTCGAAGACATCGACGAAGCTGGGATACATAAAATACGTCGTGAATTCTCGAAAACTGAATAGGTAGCGATACACGATAAGCAACAGGTTCAATGCATTCCGTAATAGGAAACGGTCCGATATAACGAGGAGCCAATTTCCCAGAGCTACTGAAATGCACCACACCCTTCATCAGAGAAACATGAAGGAATACGCGATGGCCAACAGAAAATTCGAAAGGCTTCCTATGACGATCGGCATAAGATTTCTGCCTATTCTGAGCCTCTTACATTCTCTGCCTAATAAAATCAATCCTCAAAGAAGATTCATGAATATACTCGGGGCCGAGAACTAACTTTTCCTCGAATTCCAACCAACAAGATGGTGATTGACACGGCCTTCCGTAAAGGGCTTCGAAAGAAGCCATACCGATACTGGATTTGAAATTGTTGTTATAAGAAAATTCAACAAGAGATAAATGGTCTTCCTAACTACCACCAAAGTCAAGAAGCAGTCCGATAGGACTTGATAGGAACAAAATGGGCTGATTTAGTCAATCCGTCAACAATCACCCAGACACTAATATGGCTCGACTTCGAACGAGGTAGACCATCAATGAAGTCCATAGAAATTCGATCCCATTTCCATAATGGAACCTCAAGAGGCTGCAAAAGACCAGTAGGACGATGGTGTTCTGCTTTAATAAGTTGACAAGCCATGCAACGACTCACATAACTTGCAACATCACGCTTCATACCTTCCCAAAAGTGTAAGCGTTTCATATAAGCATACATCATACTACTACACGGATGGATAGTATAATTAAAACGATGACAGTCCTCAAGAATGTCATTTCTAAGATTTGGAACATTAGGCATGACCAACCTACCTTTCTTTCGAATACAACCATGAATATCAATATCGAAATCCTTTAGATCATCTCTTCAGGATTCCTATTTACAACTCTAAATAAGATAAGAGAGATTTGGATCTTGTTTCTGGGCATCGGTAACATGATCCAACAAACTAGGATGAGCTTCCATGCTAAATAAAAGCACGGGAGAATCAGAACTGAAGGACAGTCTCTATTGTCACACTAAGATAAAGCTTCCAATATATTCCACTCTGCTAGCATCATGGAAACAATAACTTGCTGCTTGCGACTAACACATCAGCAACTCGATTACCCTTACCAGGGGTATACTGAATATCGAAATCATACGAAGCAAGAAATTCGAGCCAACGCTGTTGCCTTATATAAAGTTCCTTCTGAGTGAATAGATACTTCAGAGATTTGTGATCAGTGAAGAGAACAAAATGCTCGCCCAACAATAATGTCGCCAAATCTTTAGAGCAAAGACTATGGCAGCTAACTCCAAATCAGAGGTAGCATAACGAATCTCGTTAGGCTTTAGTTGTCTAGAAGCATAGGCAACTACTCTCTTTTCGCATGAGAACAGCACCGAAACCAATACGGCTAGTATTGGTACAAATAATGAAGTCTTGGTTCCCTTCGGGAATCACAAGGATAAGAGTATCAGAAAAGAGTTCTTTCAAATAATCTTCATTCCTGAAAAGCTAAAACTTCCAAAATTACAATTATCTTTATGAAATCATTTTCTAGCAAATTTTACTTTTTATAGGTCAATTTATTATGTCAAATTGTCTCATCAAAGCGTTTAGGAGATTCCTATCGATAACGTTGATCAAGCGCATCGACCAGAATTCTTAAAGCACTCAATGGGAAATACAATCACAAAATCATCTTCTATATGATAAATACAATTCCAATTATACTTGTAAATAAATCTTATGAAAACGATTTGCAAAATTTTAAATTGCCGTTTTCATCCAAAATCAATAAATACACAAATGGAGTCATCGAGATATTCTAGAATACTCGATTCATAAAATAGATGAAATAAGCTCGGCAAACTGAATGACATAATAAGTCATTTATAAGAATCGTAACGAGTGCATTATGCGGTAAGTGGAATGCAAACTTCCGCAACTCGTAGCCAACTGAAAACCGATAGCAAGATCGAGTTGGGAGAAGAGCTTAGCGCCACTTAATTGATCGAACATGTCATCGATCCTAGGTAATGGATACCTATTTTTGATAGTGAGCTCATTATGCTTTTGATAATCAATGCAAAGCCTAAGAGTACCACCTGGCTTTCTAACGAAGATTACGGCGACGCCCCAAGGAAAAGAGCTAGAACAAATAAAATGCTTGGCTTCCAATTCAGATAATTGTTGCTTGAGTTCCTCATTTTCCTTAGCAGACATCCTCGTGGAAGGACGACTGACAGGATGAGCACCAGAGATAAAATCAATACGGAATTCAATTGCCCTATTCGACGGCAAACTCGAAATAGGCTCGAAGACATCAGAAAAGTCACAAACAACCGGAATATTAACTAAGATATCCTCCGATTCGAAGGAAGAAAAGATAGCATTCGAAGGGTAGTCCATACTTCGAAATATAATAGATAACTATTCGCTAGCATCGGGATGCTTGAGATACACAGTTCTTACGGGACATAGGATTTGAACTTCATAACGGACGAACCAATCCATTCCCGAGATCATATCAAAACCAAAATGATCCATAACATACAGATTTGTATGAAAGTAAAAACCACGAAGAGTAATCTCAACACCAACACACAACAAACCAAGAGTAGCGGATCCACCATTAGGACTTACAATCCTTAAAGGGTCGCAAAGACTATAAACATCCAAAGGAATAACTTCCTCCAGTTCCTTCGACACGAATGAATGTAACGCGCCCATATCGAAAAGAACTCTAATAGAACGGCCACAGAATAAAATAAAACCTTCCATAACAGAAGGAAGAATACCCTTGGGTTGAGAAGAATCACCAGAAGCTTTAGCAATGTTAAGATTCCCTGATTTTTAGACCCTTAGGAGCAGTTAAAACAATCGAAAACAGAAGACTTTCCTTAATTTAACTCAAGGAACTACAAACAAGATTGATAAGGAATTTAACTAATGGAATACTATGGAAATATAAGATAGATTTCTAGACATATTCCAACTTGTTAGAGAGGATATAAGTTTAAGAACAACAAAAGGAATAGATTAGAAAGGCACGAATAAACTCCCGAGTAGTTGTAACACATGTTCCATTCTGCTTCTATTCCATGTTTATTATAATTTGTTCTGAATCTCAACTCTGATACCAAGCTGTGACGGCCCACCTCTATGCTCACAACAACAAAGGTTATTATAAGGAATAACGTCTGCTATTGCGAAGAATAAGGCTTGTTAGAAGCGACCATCCATGAGTTATGCCTTAAACGATTATTGATTACATCGATAGGAGTTGTGTAGATTACTCCGAAAGATATAAATTCAATCCAAATCTAAAATGAAACTACGGTGGCTAAAGAAAAATTCAGAACAACTCATAATAACAACAACACTGATAGCATAATCACATCAGAATAGAAATATCAGACATATAGCGGAAGACAAGTCTGGAATACATGCTAAAACAATGATAGTTCACATGAACCAAATACACATATACATGTCATCAACATGCATGAGACGAGAATCAATGCACCGAAAAAACACCTTGGAGTCTAGACAAAAGATGATGTGAAATCCCAAAGGCTTAAGCAACAACTGAATCAGAGATAGCGATTATCCTGAAATAACTCGGTCTGACCCGAGTATTATTTAAAAGAAAATAATAAACGGATCAGTCTAATTTAAACTTCAGAAATAAATGTATGATAAAGAACACTTAAGCGAATAATCATAATCTCGAATGAGATTGTACAACATAAATAATCAACCTAGTTCAAATAAAGAAATCTCAATTTAAACTCCATCAAAATCAGCTTTTAGATTCCCAATTGAATTCAAAACAGCAATACGCAAATTTATAATCTCGAATGAGACTATACACAAAATTATAATCTCGGATGAGACTATAAACGAAATTATAATCTCGGTTGAGACTATACAACATAGTAATCAGCATAGTTTAAAGGAAGAAATCACATTAAACATCATCAAAATCAACTTCCAAATTCACAATTGAATTCGAAACAACAGTACCCAAAAATCTAGGAATCAAATAAAATAACTAGAAAATCAGCATTCACATAATCTAGAAATCAAAATAAGACAACTAGAAAATCAACATAAGAGGTGGATCGATCCCAACAGATGGCGAGTTTTAGCAACGCCTCACGTGCATCTCATATGGCCGAAGCCTACCTAGTACTATAATTTTTGGCGCCCATCAGATGACCCGAAGGTCCGCAGAGTGAACCGAAGGTCTAGTACTGGTAATTGACCCGAAGGTCCATCGAATGACCTGAAGGTCCAGCAGAGTGGCTTGAAAGCCCAACAAAATCATCAGAATAATCAAACAGCAAATATTTCAATTAACGAGTTCGGAATTAACCGAATTAGTAAAAGCGTGGTTCCATACTCCGCACTTATGCTAAATCGTTTAAATCACTTCATCGTTTCCTTGAAAGTGCAAAATTGTGTATTTCATATAAATAACATTTTACATTCTCAAACGGACAAGTCCGGAATTAAGCGAATCAGTAAAAGTAAGGGTTCATAGTCCTCAATTTTGCTGAAGCATTTAAATCGCTTCCTCGTTCTTTTGAAAGCGCAAACTGTAAAATTTTTGGAAACGATTTTATTTTAAAATGATTTTTAAAACACATGATTAAAACAGCAACAACTATAGCAATTTCAACGAGGAAATTACGCTTCATAAAACACCATAAAAATGGATACCAAATCAGCGTTGCGGGATAGCCGCTTGAAATTTCACTTTAAAATTGACGGTTACTGAAATCAAAACAATAGTAATTTTTATTCGTCAAAAATATCGTCAAAACAACACGCTTCAAAAATATACTACCGGCGTAACAATTTCAGTTATAAAATTAATGGCGTAAAATTACGTTTTAAAACATAACACCGGTTCGACGCAAATTAAATAGTGGACTGCACCACTATATTTTCACCAAAAAAATATTGCACTGGAAAGTGAGAAATGCCTTTGAAAACTGAAGAAAACTTGTACGCAGGTGTATACATAGTGGTGAATACATAATATAAAGTGGAAATGAAGAAGAACAAACACTGGACACTTTTTGTATATGACAATTTTACATGCATGGACAAAATGCAAACAAAATGAGTTGGGCAACACTATTTTCGCAACTACATATTTGCACACAATAAAAAATGATCTGACCTTGTTATAATGTTTTCAAGTCAAATGAAATAATTAAACAAAGTTAACTTCTACTTTCAATTGTGTACACTTTCATTTGTGCACACGCAACCTGGTCCATACTATGCATGCACACCTGAATAAAATATGGTTTGTGCAATGTATATATATTCGCACTGAGGTCAAATGATGTTTGGGCACCCTCGCATGTACAAAATGTTACATGAATTAAGGGATAGACAAACTAACACCTGGACTTGAAAGTTGCGCATGAAATAAACAAATAGAGTTTGTGAATCTGTATAAAGTATAAATGCCTGCATTACAAAATATGGTCCACGCACGGCAATGAATGGAGTAAGAACTGGACCATATTTTGTTTTCCCCAACATGTAACAAAAATCAAAGCATGTGATACAAAAAACATGTTGAAGCAGAAAACAAATATCTGAGCTTACATTATTTTGTGCCACACTTTACATATATATAACGCACGGCAATATTGATTTGTACATGTATACAATGATGGAATAAAAAATGTGACCTGGGAATGCACGTTTCACGCACGTACAAAATGTGTGTGTACACTTGCATTTAAATATTGATCTGGGCATGGTTATGAATGCACGTGCATTGAATTTTTGTATTACACCTACATGCATACACATTTTCTTTTGCAATTCATCTTTACAATTTTCATGCATACGCATTCACGTGTATATGTTGAAAACAGAGGTTGGTCTGGATATATTTTTAGTGAATTGCAACAAGTATTACTCACACATGCTTTAAAATAAATAAAAAATGAAATGGTCTGGAAACACCTGGAATTTCTAATGTGCGTTCACGTCATAAAATGTGATGTGCTACAAAATAACACCACGGTATGGGCAATTACAATACTTTGGCCAAGTGTACTGTATGCATGAATACACTCAAAATAAAAATATAAAACAATGTAACCTGGACTCTTTATATACGTATATGTGTTGGACGAAAGAAATAACAAATTAATATCAGGACTTGCAAATTTCACTTGGCACGCAGTGAATAAAATAGATAATGGCTTTTATTTTTATGATATATAAACTGAATTCACACAGCAGTCAAAGCAATATAATTTGCATTCAAAAGCAAAGTGGTGAATAAATTAGAAATGTGAGTTTTACACTCACTCAAATTTGTTACGGAATAATTTAGCAACCGAGATCTGATAAGGAGCGAGATTTTGGAGCTTCTATTAACGTGTTTTGTTGAGCTACTGAAGATTTTTAAACAATTGAAAGATGTAGGCAAACCTTTGTTTCTTCCCAAAAGTATATAAGTCAATGTATGAAGATGTGTTGGCAACCAAGGTACAAATGCATTAAAGATGCAACGTGCTCAATTGCAATAAAGGACACGACCTACAAATAAATGATGATAGCCATACAGCTAGCAAAATGTGCTGTAAAAGTGTTCAAAAGTTTGGTTTTAAAAACTTTTAGTGGTGACGGCAAGGTGTTATAATATGTTCCACTTTGTTTGCACGTGAATGCAAGAAAAATATATCAAACTTTGATTTTAATGGACCACACTTCATATGCACGTGAAGGCTATAAATAAGTCATTTACAACGTGCACTATACACTGACTTTGCAACATTTTTTTCTCCAAATTTTAATTTAAAATTTTCTATTTAAAATATATACTCCGACAGTAATTCGAAAATCACGGTCATTACAGATTTTTAAAATATTTATTACGACAGTAATTCAAAAATCACGGTCGTTGCAGAGCCGATATACAAGAAACATTATGGGGATCTCCGTCTCTGGAGTTAAAGAAGGAGAGGGTTCAGGGGCTGCTAAACCTGACTTGTTGGAAATGTTCAATGCGATGATGCAAAACATGCCGCAAAATGACCACATGGTCGCTTTGAATGTTGATGTTGGTGCTGCTACTTAAGCGCAGACTGTTGGTGCAAAGTGCCTAAGCCGAATAAGGATTTTACATGCCTTGGTGGAAAACCATTCCAAGGAACGGAATCAACTATGGAACTGCATGATTGGTTGGACACATAAGAAATGATTTTTGATGACCTAGAATTGGATATGTTATGAGAGGAGATTTGCTTCCCAACAGCTTCAAGGGATGGCCATGAATGGGTGGAATGCTATTAGATTTTCTACAACCAAATATTAATTTATTTAAGACCATTACAAAACCTAATTCAATGAGAAGTTCATTTCAGCTCTCAAAAGTAAGTGTTATTTAGGAAGTTTGCTAATTTAAAGCAAGGAGACATGTTTATCTCCTAGTTTGTTACTGAGTTTGATGTCTATTCAAAGTATGGGATGTCCTTTATCGCACTCCATTGAGGAAGAACGAGAAATTTATTACTGGTTTAGGCAACTACCTAGGGGTGTAGTTCGCGAGACATGTTTTCGAGCCATTTGAAAGACTTGTCAAGAAAGATCTTCACTAGGAGAGTTTGACCCCAAGTCAAACTAGCCATTGTGGTAAAGGAAGAGCCAAAATTCCAACATGGTGGTGGAGGTAGGAAGAGATGGAACAGTAAAATAAAGCACTTTCAGGGAAAGAATGCTCAGAAGAAGGCTAAGTAGGATCCTGTCTGTTATGGTTGTAGAGAAAATGGTCACTTGATCGAAGATTGCATCGTTGATAGAATAAGAAGTGTTACGACTGTGGAAAATTTGGACTTGTTTAGAAGAATTGACCAGAACCAACATAGCTGAAACAGGTTGTGAGAGCATATGCTTTGGATGTTGTCTCGAATTTGTCGAGTGCTCCCTCGACGAAGGAGAATGGGAAGTACTTCGTTATTCATGGTATAATTTCTATTTATGATGTTCCATATGTATTTTGTTCTATTCCAGGGTTTCACATTCCTTCATATTTAGTGAACTGGTAGAGAGATCACGATTGAAACCTAAAATATTTGACTGACCTTTGATCATAAAGAACCTTGTTAGAGGCTTCACTAGCCTATATATGATTTTTTGTGGTTTGGTCCCATCGAGTTATAGATGCCCTTTTATTTGTGATAGCTTTGTTTTAAACTTTGTTAGGTTTATGATTATCCTAGGAATGGACTAGTTGAGGAAATATGATGTGGTGGTGGATTGCAAGAAGCTAATGGTGATGATTGGGGTTGTGGAGGGGCGTACAGTAGTGATTGGCTGCCTGCCGTAAGATAGGGTTATGCTTAGCGTTTTATATTCACTAGAGGTTCCACACTTCATATGTGCCTATCATTAGAGAGTATATGGACATGTTTGACGAGGTGATCGAAATACGATCACACTAAAAGATTGAGTTCCACATAGACTTGGTGAAGGATGTCAGGCCGATAGTTATGCCTTTGAGGCATATGGCACTCAAAAAGTAGAAAGAGTTTGAGGTGCAAGTGAATGACCTATTGAAATGAGGGTACATTCGTTGAAGCATATTTGAGTGGAGCGCACATGTAGCAATCACCACCAAGGCAAGTGGCTATCTGAGGTTATGTGTAGATTACGATGAGTTGAATAAAGCGACAAGGAAGAACAAATATCCACTCATGCATATTGATGACTAGTTTGATCAACTCCTTGTGCGAAGGTGTTCTCTTAGTCGGATCTAGCGATGGGTTTTCACCTGCTAAGAGCAGTGAGGGATAGTGGCTGACCAACGCATCTCATGTTCCATCTGGATTCTATAAGTGGTTAGTTATACCATTCAAGCTAACCAATGCTACGACATATTTTGATGATCTCATGAACCATGTCTACGGGGATCAACTGAATAAGTTTATATTCATGTTCATGGATGATATAATTATTTATTCTGGGATAAAGTTGGAGCACAAGAAACACTTGGGAGATTTTCTTGAAGTGTTGAGGAAGCACAAGTTGAAATAAAAGTTTTCGAAGTTTCACTTCTAGAGAAGGGAAGTGAGATTCTTGGGTTATATCATCTATGAGAAACACATCACAATAAATCCTACCAAGAGGGTAGCATTCAGGATTGGAACCATCCTAAGAATGCTACTGATGTGTGGAGTTTTCTAGAGTTATTGGGATACCATAGATATTTTGTTAAGGACTGCTCGAAGGTATCAGCACTATTAACCAATTTAACAAAGAAGAATTAGACAATTTTTAGGATGTGAAGTATGAGCATGAATTTGCATGTATGAAGGAGAAGTTGATGAGTGTACCAGTATTTACCACTCCAAGTAGAAATGAGGAGTTGGCATTATACATAGAATTTTGCGTTACTGGATTAGGTGCAGTGTTGATGCGAAGGGAAAATGTTGTCACTTATGTTAGTCGACAGTTAAACCGCACAAGAGTAAGTATTTGACACACGATTTGGAGTTGGTGGAAATAGTATTTGCTTTGAAGATCTAGAGGCATTATCTATTAGGAGAAAGGTTCGAGGTATTTACGAATCGCAAACCCTTGAACCTTTTCTCCCAGAAGGATTTCAACCTGCACTAGTAGCGATGGTTGGAATTCTTGGCCTCGTATCACTTTGGCATTTCCTATACACTTGATAAAGAAAATTCAATCCTTGATGCATTAAGTAGAAGACATGTCAGTTTAGGAGTGATGTTCTTAAAATGGAAGCAGTTGGAGTATATTGCTGGCTATGACTTCATACCTCATTGCGAGTTAGATCCAACGATGTCAAAAAGTTTGATGATTAGACCTACCTTGACCAAGTAGATTGGTACTAGCTAGAGGTGAGATGCTAGACTAGTGGAGATCATGGTAAGGATAGAAGGATGAGTATGGTCTAAAGATATGAAGCAGTACAGACTTAACCGAAATGGTTGGCTCTATAAGGATGGGGGGACTTGTTCCCGATGTTGATGGATTGCGAGATTAGATGCTATGAGAGTGCCACCATTCTAGATTCACTATACATCTCGGTGGTAATAAGACATACAATGGTATGAAGCAGATCTATTATTGTGAAGGGATGACGAAGGATGTTGGGACATTCATCTTGAAGTGTATGAATTGCCAATAAATAAAGGCAAAGAAAAAGAAGCTAATTGGATTATTGTAACCACATAGAGTTCCCAGTAGAAATGGGAGAAGATATCGATGGATTTCATTGATGGGTTGTCAAGGGCCAGAGGTGTTATGTTAGCATTAGGATCATAGTCGATAGATTTAAGAAGAGTGCTCGATTTATACCTATCAAGTCTACTAGAAAGAAATCCAAATTGATTGAGCTATATGTGAAGTGGATAACGTGATTGTAACATCCCCCTACTTGGAGGCCCAAAACTAACGACTAAGGATGTTTTAGTCATCCATAGTTGTTAATCATCGGCGACCAAATATGACGAAGTTTGATTCACTGATACACAGATCACAAGAATATGGAAAAAATTTAACAAATTAAAAACACATTTCCACGTTCCATTCAAAACATTTTATGTTCATCCCATAATCCCACAAAAGTTAACCACATTCAAAAAATATAATTATTACACATACGCCAAGAGCGACATATGAAGATGCCCTCTTGGTTGATCATAGTATATAATAAGGCTAATAAGTCTACCTTTACATCCAAAATACATAGTGGAAAATGATAACTCTAAATAACTAACTGCATCCTTTATGCCTTTGGAAGCTTTATTCATCTAAGAAGAGAACCTGAAAACCTAAACCTCAAACTACTTAAAATCAATTGAGCGACCGAGAGTTTAAGGGGAAAACAAAAAATTCGAGTCAGACGTAAAGTCTGGTGTAAATAATAATCTAACATCTCAATCTACTTAGATATCTAGTAAGACCACGCCGCCTAGAGGAATGAGTTATCCCCTCACTATTATCTTAAAACCTTTACAAAATTGTGACACCCCATCCCGAGATCTACATTAACAAAGAGTATTACTGAGTAATACTGTCTGTTAATGCGGAGAATATGGCTGGTTAAGAGTGGCCATACATAACTTTGTCTTAAACATCTATTAAATAAGTTAATTTGGTGCTCTAGTTTTATTTTCATTCTCAAGTGGATCGACATATTCAATAAATGTTTAATACAAAACTACAGTGGCTGACGGGTCTATCAAAACAAAATACAACAACAACGAATATAACAAATCACAAAAAAATAGTAAAACAAATACATAAATATACACAGATACATCATAGTACAATACAAAATGATACAACAAAAGTGGTACATGGATCAAGGTATATACATGATTCAAAATGCATAGATACATAACATAGTTTACAAAATGACTACAAGTGTAACAACTCGAACTCCAGTGGTCCTGATTTTTTGCAAAAATGCTTATTATCCAAGGCCACTGAAGTCCGAGTTGGAAATTTGGTATCCTACAAATGGGAAAAGATAAATATATCCGAGCACAATTATTTATCACATAGCGGGATTGATTAAAATATAATAGTAAGTAAATACTTGCCCAAATAATAGCACTTCCTAAGAAAGTGTCACATAGTTGAGAAGTCTCTGCCATTTACCTAACCTGTAGGATGTTATGGGGAGGGGGGGTCAAAACAGAAGTTCTAGTGAATGGATAAATTATATACTTCTAGGCTTAATTCTACATATATCATTTGATTTCCATTTACTCTTATATTAGGTTCATTGGGTTACAATATTTTCACCCCTATTAGTGAATCATGCCCATCTACTCCATAGTATATTAAAACCTAATAACTAATATATATATATATATATACATATATGTAGCTATATGCCCAATAACCATATTTGTCTTAGGTACCACCCATGGCACCTTCCGTACTCTCCTCGAAAAGGGCTCCATCGTCCTGCTTCGAGAGTGTTCCGCAACTACAACTATAAAGGACTACTTCGTAAGGCCTACAATACAGACGCTCTGTTGTTTTGCTCCGTAGTTATATCTGTAAAGGATTGCTTCGTAAGGCCTATAATACAGATACTCCATCATTTTGTTGTATGAGCATTTCGTATCTACATCTATAAAGGACTGCTTCGTAAGGCCTGCAATATAGATGCTCCACTACTTACTATGAAAATGTAAATCATGTCTGCACTAGTCTATACCAACGCTTGGACATCCACAATGTACCACCCAGTGCGTACATTGAGGACTATGTAATCGTTCTGTCTACTATCTGAATCCCGCCAATAAGATCAACCTTGTACGGAACTCATTCGGGATTTTCTATGTCTGTAAAGGACTGCTTCGTTTGGCCTACAGTATAGATATTCTAGTTGGTCTATCTCTTTCTCATCGTGGCTATAGCCCCACGCAGCCAACCCTTAACTAATCGAAAGACTTGTAAAGAGTTAAGTGGTTATGCCCTACTGTAAACAATCTAAAATCCAATTGGTGGTGCACCTTATCCAATGTCTCGATAGTGAAAAAATCACTTGCCTGATGGTTTAACTCTAGTCTTTCCCGAAATCGCTCTTGGTCTTGATGTTGGCCGATATCTGCATGTGATTATCCTTAAACTTACTTGCAAGTATTAGACATACGAATACCCTGCTCCAAACATCAAGCCCTTCTGACTGCCTACAAACGTCTGCTTTGTCAGGCCTATAATGCAAATTCCTTCAAGGCATACTCTCTTGATGGAACACCTTTGGACCTGCCTCCGGGGATACAGCTTTGTTAGGCCTACCCAAAGGGTCGTCCTAGAGTATCTTCATGTCCCACTGAAGTCTTGTACTTTCTTGAAGTCCAAAATTTTTAAGTTGGACGTACTTCTTCATTGCTGGAATTTGTGATGAACTGCTTCGTTAGGCGCTTCATCCTTTGTTCTTCTCCAAAGGCAATTCAATTCTTTTATTAGACCCTATGTCTAATCTTTTAAGTTGTGTTTAGTTTGCTTTCTTACTCTATTGGATACTTATTTAACTTAATTAGTACATTCTCGCCATCGTCTCACTTCTAATTATTATGAGACTACCATAGATCTAATAGGGAACGCTGTTGGTATGAGCCACATTCATTATCTTGTTTATTTAATATAATACATAAATCCTTAAGTTTAATAAAATAAGCCTCTTTTACCATTTCTATTTTATTTTCTTATTTACATAATATAAGTTGTTTAAGTATGCTTACTTTATTTGTTTTACTATTTTGGAGTAGTGTAAAATACAGCGGTTTCTCTAGTATACACTAGCTCCCCTTTTTATTTCTTTTATTCTTATAGTTATATTTATCGCAATCTTTTAGATGTTAAGGAAATGTATCCTATTTTCTAAACCGATCAATTAATCTAATAACTACTCCCAAATTAACTTTTCTCATTTTAATGCAATTTATTACAATAATTCTATTCCTCAAACTTTTTTCCATTTCGTATCTAATTTCCTTCATTTCAGTATTCTTACTTGTTTAATCCATATTCACGTTTAATCTATTCTAATCCATACGCGAAGAAAAAAGAGAGGATAGAAGAAAACCGATGCTTGTATAAAATCCAAATCATATAAAAAGATGTAAATAAGGAATAGCAAACTGTATATATGTCAAGACCCGTCTTCCACTAACCCAGAAAGACCATCATGAATAAGAAAGACAGGGATAGAGAATAGAAAAGAAAGAAGAAACAACATCAAAATCTTAACTGCGGAATGAATAAATTATATTAATAACATAAGTATCACATAGTATACAACCATTATCAGAGTTACAAAGATTATACAATACATACTAGACAGTTATAAACACCTGTCTAGTTATTACAATTCAACACAACACAAACAAATGACTCAAAGAACACACAGCGGAACACTATAAATATCTACAACGCTGAAGCCTCCTGCTCCATTGCTCCTCCACAATTCGTCAAAGCTAACCTGAATCCCTTAGCTACTCGTAAAAATTTGAGTACCCAAGAGTTTAAGAAAACAGAAGATAAACTCCGGGTCAGACATGGGTCTAGTGTGAGTAATAGGTTAAAGTTGCTTAACTTTTGGAAAACCTTTGAAAAGAAAGGTATCACGTAAGACTTCCCACACATAAACATGGAAAAGTTTTTACCTTACGCTAACCAAAACATTGATAGGAAATCCGGTGATATTATAATAGGTCTAGGGTTTTCAAGTAAATAGAAAATAACCGAAATTGTTACATCTATTAAATTCCAGCAACTAGCCACAAAAGTGGGTAATACAATCAAAACCGATGGCACTTATTGGATTTTGGATTCCATACAATGGTAGAGCTACTGTTGTACCGCTCGTCACAGTACGTGGCCTAGATCACCGTACCGAGGATCCATCCTAAATCCCCTGTAACACAAGGCCGGAACCATCCCTTACTGGACAGTCTCGAACAAGACCACCCCGGCAGTTGTCGCGAATCAACTGCCCCACACAGCCGAATATAAAAGGACTTCCAGATAGGGAAAAATTTCGTCCAACTTGGGCATGACCCACTTAGCCTTGCTGCACCTCCCCTGTTTTAGCCATTCCTGGTTGATGAGGCTTGAGGCTACAATTACATTTAGAGAACACATCTCTTAGAATGCTCACCGTCCACCTAACAATGTTTTGAAAGCATTCAATCCATACAAGTTCATTCCGGGTTCGAACGAAACCGAAGGCATTTTCTCGTTACACTCATTTTGGAATCATCCTCAGAGTTAATGACGATAACCCTTACACTCTGAATCTTCATCTTCACCTGAGATTCACGACCTATCGTTAATTTGGATCGATGTTGTCTTCGGATATCCAAATCTGGAAACCCGATCCCGGTCTCATCGAAATCCAAAGCGTATATTTTAGGTCCAAGTTGTTTTAAGTTTAAAACAATTTAATTTAATTATCTATATACACACAGATAGATAATTCATATCATCACAATAGATAATCAACATTATCATCATAAACAGATAATCCATATTATCATCACAAATTGATAATCTACATTATCATCACCAATAAATAATTCATATTATCATCACAATGCAACCAAAGCATCCATATCACACAACATTATTTATCTCATATCTGAGATTCAAACCATTCAAGGAAATCTATATCCATATATAATATACTCACACCCTTTATAATTAATTTAAAATGAATTAAATTAATTATTCCATCTCTAATTAATTTAAAGTAAATTAAATTAATTACTTCATTCTATAAATCCTGCTTATATAACCATTAATTAATTACAAATCAATCAATTAATTAACCTCTAATTAATCCCCTTGATTAATCATCCTTGATTAATTATCCTTTAATTACATTCAAGTAATTATCCTTTAATTAATTTCACAAATTAATTATCCTTAACCAAAAACAGTAATTAACCTATAATTACTTCATTAATTAATTAACTATAACTAATTACATTAATTCTTAGTTAATTACATTAATTAATTACTTTAATCACTTATCATTGATTAATTAACCTTAATTAATCAACCATAATTACATCATTAATTATATAAATTAATGACCCCTAATTACATTTTAATTAGTTAACCGCATTAAGTAATTTAACCTTAATTAAACCACAATTATTAATCACTTTTGATTAATCACATTCAGTAATTAACTAACTTTAATTACTGCATTAAATCAACTAATTACCCCTTAATTACTTCATTAAGTAAATTAACTATTCCTAAATTAATTACATTTAATAATTAATTATATTTATTAATCATCCTTGATTAATCTCATTAGTAAGTAATTACCCTTAATTAATCACTTAATAATTTTCAAATGACTTAATTAATCAATGCTTAAATTAATTACACTAAGTAATTAATTATTAATTACTTTCACTAGGTAATTATCCTTCGTATTAATTACACAAGCAATTAATCCCAAAACTCTTCCATACTTCAATTAATTACCTCCAGTAAATTACTTATCTTAATTACTTCTCTAAGTAATTATTCATCATTAATTATTTATCAACCCATCAATGATTAATTAAACTTAATTAATTAACTTAAACTAATCAAATTAATTAATTAATTACAATGAGTAATTAATACCTTTAATTACTTTCATAAAGTAATCACACTTAAACAAATTCCATAAATGGTTATCTAAATTAATTAATCCAACTAATTACATTAATTAATTATTAAATAATCTCAAGTTAATGATCTTCATTAACTTATCAATAATTCTTTAATTACCTTTTCTTAAGTAATTAACTTAGATTAATCATTATTAATTACAAATTTAATTAATCTTAATTACTTAACTTAACCTTAATTAATTTATTCAAACCCTTAATTAATTAAATAAATTAATTAATTACCAAATTTAAATTACCTTACTAATTTAATGAATCACAATTCGTTAAATCTTTGATTTACTTCAAAATAAAAACATTTCTTATTAATGATTATATTATTATTAACAAAGTAATTTAAAATAATTTACTTTAAATTGTTTTCAAATTTCATTTTAAATTTAAGATTTAAAATGAAGTCAAACTTAACTTTAACAAAGATAAAAAAAACTTCTAAAAACCCTTTAAAACTTATGCTAAAGAATTTCTTATTTTATAAAAGAAGTTTAAAGGAATTTAAACCCAAATTCATTTTAAAATACAAATCATATTTTAAATTACACCTTAAACATTCAAAATTGTTTTAAAACAATTTAAATTTAAAAACTTACTTAATTTCAAAACTATAATTCAAATTTGGATTTGAATTCAGATTTAATCCAGATTTAAACTTAGGTTAAATCTCTACTTTTATTTTAAAGCTTTACTTTTAAATTCAAACTAATTAAACCCTTTTAAAGTTGTTTAAAACATTTTAAATTTTAAAACTTCCTTTATTTCAAAACTATGATTCAAATTTAAATTTTGAATCAGCTTTAAACTTAGATTTAAAACCTATTTACATTTTGAACTTCATTTTTAAAATCAAACTATTTAAACATTTTAAGGTTGTTAAAATAATTCAAATTTTAAAACCCTTATTTTATTTTTAAACTACATTCAACTAAACTTGAATCCAAACATAAGCTTTGATTTAAACTTAGTTTAAATCTCTACTTACATTTTAAATTTCAGTTAAAAATTTTAAAAACACTTACAGGTTAAAACCTGTAACAAAAATACTAACCCGAGCCATCATTAATTAACTTCGAGCCCAAAACCAAAATACTTCGAGTCAAATACTCGAATCACCCGAGAGTTACTCGAGACCAAACATCATCAGACCCAAACCAACCTTCGCTAGAAAACAATCACACCGTGCATATGCACGAGGGTTCTGACCACCTTCGGTCACCACCAAGACCTCGAGCACATCGACGATCAACCCTGAAACCCATCACGATCATCATAATCTCACCATCCACTCGAAATCAAATTCGAATGTGCCAAATCCAAAACCTGGAAACACACTGGAACACCACCACCAAACCTGGAAACTGCTCGTTTCCTTAACTTCGACCACCGTGTCGACTGCAACTTCGTCCACAATTACGTCAATGCTCTAGCTAACAATCCCTTGAATCCCGATGCACTCGATTCACTGGGAAGAACGAGATGATCAAATACTCTAACCATGCCAAAACTAGGTTTACAGAACAAAACCCAACACCACAGCCTCCACAGTGATTTGCCACCACTTCCACCATTTTTTCCATCATCACTGATCACTCTACCATCACCAAAGAAATCCCGACCTTTCATACAATGGAGATCAACAGAGACACTCAAATTTCCATCTCTGGTTAAACCAGAAATGCTATCAAATCTCTTCACTAAAAATAGTGATTTTAGTTTTAAAAATCAAATTTTAGTTTAAGTATTTGATTCATATGCCTGAATCAAAAAAAATCTTGACAATTTATTTTGACTTATTTTAAGTTTGCTGATGTTTAATTATTTCCAGAGGAAATACAAATTAGTTTAACTTAACCAGATTTTTAAACTTAAAACTATGATACAACAAACATAATTTGTCCAATACTTAAGTCTTAACAAAGGTTGAATTAATAGCAAGTGAATTTTGATTTTATCTTGAACTTAGAACAAAGTACAACAGCATACACATACCACTATACATTCATACAGAAACATGCACTTGTATATATTCAAACAACAGATTTATTTCAGATAAAATCAAGCAACCAGATTCAACTTATAATTTTTAAAGATGTTGTTACTCACAGGTTTGAAGAATGTAGAGAGAGCACCAATTTTTTAAAAAGCTTTTGAACTGAGAAAACTTGAGTGCCTTATCCTCTTTGATTTTGATTTAAAACTTGAGTTACAGATGGCTTTGATTTGCATGTAGGCTTGAACAGATTGAAGAAGAAAGAAATGCAGGCTGGTTTTGATTCTAGAAAATGCTGACATGCTTTGCATGCTTTTAAAAATCGATTTTACAGGTTTGCATGTTTGAAATAGTTACAGGGTATTAGATTTATAATTGAGGAGGATGTTGAAAATGAATTGCAGGCAATGGTTTCTTGTTTGAGGAGTTTGATATTGGAAATGAAATTACAGGCTTCAGATTTTTGGTTTGAGGAGGCATTTCAGATTTTGATCTGAATTTAATTTTTGTTTTTTGGAGAGTTTAGAAACTGATTTGTTTTCAGCAGAAATTTTATTTTAACTTTGAAAAATGAAGATTAGAAAAGAATGAGGATGAAGAAAACATGTTTATATAAGTTAAAATGATATATTTAAAAATAAAAGAAAAATATAAAAACAATATGACACTTGTCATTAAAATAGTTTATTATTTAACATTTGTCTCTTATACCACTTAATATGTTAACATATATCTTATAAGTAATTTTATTTGTTTTTTTAATTTAAAAGTAAATAAAAGCCCTTTTCTTTATTTATTAAGTACTTATTTATATATAAATTGTTTTAAAGAAACAAAACTAATTATATTTATAAATAAAAGTTTATACATATATTTTAGAATCCAAAACAATTTAAAATATCTATCTTTGAATTTCAAAACTTTAAATTCAAATTCAAACCAAAGTCGAAAGTCAAATTTTAAAATCAAGTTATATATGTAACTACACAAAATTCAAATTGAAACAACAATTCTATTGTTACTAAAAATCTATCTATTATTTATATAAAACTATATATTATATTTATTATTCGAAGATAACAAGTTTATCAATTTTAAATAATTTATAAAAGAGATTATAAATTACTTACTACTCATCTTCTCATATGAATTAATGTTTAATATGTAAATTGTATTTTAAACTTATATATATATTTCAAATCATATTTATCAAGCTATATTTAAAAAAGAAAGATAAAATAAACCTTATATTTAAATTTAAATTTAAGCTAAGATATATTTTAAACAATTAATATTTATCCTAAGTATTTACAAACCATATAGTTATTTATTAACTAGCTTTGAAAAGTTATATTAAATCAAAACATAATTTTCCAAATTACCAAAATGTATATTAGAAATTTAAAACAAGATTTTACATGTTTATTAAACTTCAAATCAAAACTTATATATTTACAATATATATATATATATATATATATATATATACATACACACACATTATAAATAGAAAGCATTTTATTAGTATTTAAAAGATAAAATTCACCAATTAAATATCTATTTAATTGGATTATTAAATCAAGTAAAATTTTATTACAAAGATTATCAAATCAATTTAATTTTTAATACAGATTATTAAATTGATATTGCTCAAAATTCCGGAATATCACATTCCTCCCCCCTTAAAAGAATTTCGTCCCTGAAATTCAAAAGCAAAGGTAATTTAATAATCCATCAAAGATTTTAAATTTTAAATCACAAGCATATATTAATAACTATACGCTAACCACCATAGCAACCAATTTATCCAATCAAACAAATTTAACTATCTAGACAAAATTCTGGATAAAATTTCTTAGAGTTTCTCAGGTATAAATACCGAAATACTCGCTCTACAGAACCCAAATAATCAACACTACTAAGCTACAGAGCTCCTACTCATCTAGATCTTCAACTGAATAGGATATTAGACTACAGATAAGTTTGACTCAACTACTAAATCCTCTTGAACTACTGGTTCCAAAACCAGAGATAGATCATATACGTACTCTTTCGAAGATACATGAAACTCATTGAATCCCAGTTATCCAAACCGGCAATTCAAACCAGAGGACCAAACACTTATCCTCCCAAAACACAGAAGAGATCCAAAACACCTCGGAGCTAGCTTCTCACACTTACCAAAACTTTATAGCTCCCTCGATCGGAGAAAACTTATCCAAGTCAAATCTCCGACTCCGGAATCCAAATTCCTCCATCTCTTATCCATAAAACTCTTCGGACGATCCTGGGCTGCCTATATCCTCCATGCCTAGCTCAACCCTTGCTGATGCCTCTAGAAACAAACTAGACCAGAAACAACCCATCAAAATTATCCTCTCAAGATCAACCATCAATCAAGAACACAACTCTACTCCACAAACAACAGAAGACTGAACTTACTTCTTCTATCCGGAAAAGTCAAAACAGATGCACTCCCAAACTGCTTTCGCTGCACAGCTCTGATCTAGAGAGAAGAAAATGCTGATGAAGAACATGAGCACAGACTGGACAACACAATCTAGAAATATGGTTCAACAGATCCAAAAAAAAACTCAGAAGTTCCACCAATCCTGAGCTGCTTCACCAAACCTTATCTCAAGGAACCATCCTTCAACTAGTTGAACCACGGGTACCAATCCTGGAATCCTAGTTGATAAGAAAACTCAATCTCCAGATACAGACAAACCTCTGTCTTCCCAGATGATATCCAGAAAAATCTTCAATAACTCAAACTATCGCAAGTCTCTTTTGCGATCAACCAAGTCTAATATCCAAAAAAACTGCTCTCTCTTTACCAAACAGAACAGCTTATGCTGGTCTAGCCCATCCTTCGAAGAAATGGATCCACTTTGCTGCTTCTGAACTCCACCTCAGAAAAAAACTGCTAAGCCACAAAACTTCCTTGCCGACACATAGAACACTTCGAGCTGCACTGCTCACCAAAGCCAAAGACTTCCTAATCCAAAGCTCTTTGAGAAAGTGGGACCTCAAAGCAAAACACAAACAACCAACTGAACTCATCCATAACCGAAGCAGACACACCTCGTTAAACTTGTTCCAAAGAAACATCCTCGGAAACATCCATAGTCACAGCATCTCACCACGCAACTATTACTTCCTGAGGTATCATGATACCATTACTCACTTCTGCCAACTAACTGATCCAAACTCCCCTCATCCATCTTAAAAAATGGATTCCGAACCTTAGCAGGTTTCCTTCAGAGATTGGTGAAATCCTTTTACCACATCAAAGCTCACCCGAGACGGTATTAGGTCTACAGTCTCGACAGATACACTTCCAACCTCAAACATTCAAACTCCAACCAATGGTAGTAGTCGTGTTACACACACCACTACCTTATCTACCTTTATAACCTATATTGGAAAACCCGTACAGGTAACCCAACAAATAGGTAGAAATAAATATATTAATATATATATATATATCAAAATTACAAATATGCTCTCTCAAGAAAGAAAACACTCCAAAGCCTAGGTATTCACTCAACCTAGCGCTCTGATACCAACTGTCACGACCCGTCTTCCACTAACCCAGAAAGACGCATCATGAATAAGAAAGAAAGGGATAGAGAATAGAAAAGAAAGAGAAGAAAGAAGAAACAACATCAGAATCTTAACTGCGGAACAAATAAATTATATTAATAACATAAGCATTACATAGTATACAACAATTATCAGAGTTACACAGATTATACATCACATACTAGACAGTTATAAGCACCTGTCTAGTTATTACAATTCAATACAACACAAACAAATGACTCAAAGAACACACAGCGGAACACTATAAATATCTACAACGCTGAAGCCTCCTGCTCCATTGCTCCTCCACAATTTGTCAAAGCTAACCTGAATCCCTTGGCTACTTGTAAAAATTTGAGTACACAAGAGTTTAAGAAAACAGAAGATAAACTCCGAGTCAGACATGGGTCTGGTGTGAGTAACAGGTTAAAGTTGCTTAACTTTTGGAAAACCTTTGAAAAGAAAGGTATCACATAAGACTTCCCACACATAAACATGAAATTTTTTTTACCTTACGATAACCAAAACATTAATAGGAAATCCGGTGATATTATAATAGATCTAGGGTTTTCAAGTAAATAGAAAATAGCCGAAATTGTTACATCTATTAAATTCCAGCTACTAGCCACAAACGTGGGTAATACAATCAAAACCGATGTCACTTATTGGATTTTGGATTCCATACAATGGCAGGACTACTGGGGTACCGCCCGTCACAGTATGTGGCCAAGATCACCGTACCGAGGATCCACCCTAAATCCCCTGTAACACAAGGCCGAAACCATCCCTTACTGGGCAGTCCCGAACAAGACCACCCCGGTAGCTGTCGCGAATCAACTGCCTTACACAACCGAATATAAATGGACTTCTAGAAAGGGGAAAATCTCGTCCTACTTGGGCATAACCCACTTAGCCTTGTTGCACCTCCCCTGTTTTATCCATTCCCGGTTGATGAGGCTTGAGGCTATGATTACCTTTAGAGAATACATTTCTTAGAATGCTCATCGTCCACCTGACGATGTTTTGAAAGCATTCAATCTATACAAGTTCGTTCTGGGTTCGAACGAAACCGAAGGCATTATCTCATTACACTCATTTTGGAATCACCCTCAAAGTTAACGACGATAACCCTTGCACTTTGAATCTTCATCTTCACTTGATATTCACGACCTATCGTTAATTTGGATCGATGTGGTTTTCGGATATCCAAATCTAGAAACCCGATCTCGGTCTCATCGAAATCCAAAGCGTATATTTTAGGTCCAAGTTATTTTAAGTTTAAAACAATTCAATTTAATTATCTATATACACACAGATAGATAATTCACATCATCACAATAGATAATCATCATTATCATCATGAACAGATAATCCATATTATCATCACAAATTGATAATCTACATTATCATCACCAATAGATGATTCATTTTATCATCACAATGCAACCAAAGCATCCATATCACACAACATTATTTATCTCATATCTGAGATTCAAACCATTCAAGGAAATCTATATCCATATATAAACAAGGATTAATAATCACACCCTTTATAATTAATTTAAAATCAATTAAATTAATTATTCCATCTCTAATTAATTTAAAGTAAATTAAGTTAATTACTTCATTCTATAAATCCTACTTATATAACCATTAATTAATTACAAATCAATCAATTAATCAATTAACCTCTAATTAATCCCCTTGATTAATCAACCTTGATTAATTATCCTTTAATTACATTTAAGTAATTATCCTTTAACTAATTCCACAAATTAATTATCCTTAACCAAAAACAGTAATTAATCTATAATTACTTCATTAATTAATTAACTATAATTGATTACATTAATCCTTAATTAATTACATTAATTAATTACTTTAATCACTTACTATTGATTGATTAATCTTAATTAATCAACCTTAATTACATCATTAATTATATAAATTAATGATCCCTAATTACATTTTAATTAATTAACTACATTAAGTAATTTAACCTTAATTAAACCACAATTATTAATCACTTTTGATTAATCACATTCAGTAATTAACTACCCTTAATTACTGCATTAAATCAACTAATTACCTCTTAATTACTTCATTAAGTAAATTAATTACTCCTAAATTAATTACATTTGATAGTTAATTATATTTGTTAATCATCCTTGATTAATCTCATTAGTAATTAATTACCCTTAATTAATTACATCACTTAATTATTTTCAAATGACTTAATTAATCAATGCTTAAATTAATTACACTAAGTAATTAATTATTAATTACTTTCACTAAGTAATTATCCTTCATATTAATTACACAAGCAATTAACCCAAAACTCTTCCATACTTCAATTAATTACCTCAAGTAAATGACTTATCTTAATTACTTTTCTAAGTAATTATTGATCATTAATTACTTATCAACCTATGATTAATTAAAATTAATTAATTAACTTAAACTAATCAAATTAATTAATTAATTACAATGAGTAATTCATACCCTTAATTACTTTCATAAAGTAATCATACTTAACCAAATTCCATAAATGGTTCTCTAAATTAATTAATCCAATTAATTATCAAAGTTAATTACATTAATTAATTATTAAATAATCTCAAGTTAATGACCTTCATTAACTTATCAACAATTCTTTAATTACCTTTTCTTAAGTAATTAACTTAGATTAATCATTATTAATTACAAATTTAATTAATCTTAATTACTTAACTTAACCTTAATTAATTTATTCAAACCCTTAATTAACTAAATAAATAGATTAATTATCTTATTTAAATTACCTTACTAATTTAATGAATCACAATTCATTAAATCTTTGATTTACTTTAAAACAAAAACATTTCTTATTAATGATTACATTATTATTAACAAAGTAATTTAAAAGAACTTACATTAAATTTATTTTCAAATTTCATTTTAAATTTAAGATTTAAAATGAAGTCAAACTTTACTTCAACAAAGTTAAAAAAACGTTTAAAAACCCTTTAAAACTTATGCTAAAGAATTTATTATTTTATAAAAGAAGTTTAAAGGAATTTAAATCCAAATTCATTTTAAAACACAAACCATATTCTAAATTACACCTTAAACATTTAAAGTTTTTTGAAACATTTTAAATTTTAAAACTTCCTTTATTTCAAAACTATGATTCAAATTTAAATTTTGAATCAGCTTTAAACTTAGATTTAAAACCTATTTACATTTTAAACTTCATTTTTAAAATCAAACTATTTAAACATTTTAAGGTTGTTAAAATAATTCAAATTTTAAAACCCTTATTTTATTTTTAAACTACATTCAACTAAACTTGAATCCAAACATAAGCTTTGATTTAAACTTAGTTTAAATCTCTACTTACATTTTAAATTTCAGTTAAAAATTTTAAAAACACTTACAGGTTAAAACCTGTAACAAAAATACTAACCCGAGCCATCATTAATTAACTTCGAGCCTAAAACCAAACTACTTCGAGTCAAATACTCGAATCACCCGAGAGTTACTCGAGACCAAACATCATCAGACCCAAACCAACCTTCGCAAGAAAACAATCACACCGTGCATATGCACGGTGGTTCTGACCACCTCCGGTCACCACCAAGACCTCGAGCACGTCGACGATCAACACTGAAACCCATTACGATCATCATAATCTCTCCATCCACTCGAAATCAAATTCGAGTGTGCCAAATCCAAAACCTGGAAACACACTGGAACACCACCACCAAACCTGGAAACTGCTCGTTTCCTTAACTCCGACCACCGTGTCGACTGCAACTCCGGCTACAACTACGTCAATGCTCCAGCTAACAATCCCTTGAATCCCGATGCATTCGATCAACTGGGAAGAACAAGATGATCAAAAACTCAAACCATGCCAAAACTAGGTTTATAGAACAAAACCCAACACCATAGCCTCCCTAGTGATTTGCCACCACTTCCACCATTTTTCCCATCATCACTTATCACTCTACCATCACCATAAGAAATCCTGACCTTTCAGACAATCGAGATCAACAGAGACACTCAAATTTCCATTTTCTGGTTAAACCAGAAATGCTATCAAATCTGTTTACTAAAAATAGTGATTTTAGTTTTAAAAATAAAATTTTAGTTTAAGTATTTGATTCATATACCTGAATAAAAAAAAACTTGAAAATTTATTTTGACTTATTTTAAGTTTGTTGATGTTTATTTATTTCCAGAGGAAATAAAAATTAGTTTAACTTAACAAGATTTTTAAACTTAAAACTATGATACAAAAAACATAATCTGTCCAATACTTAAGTCTTAAAAAAGGTTGAATTAATAGCAAGTGAATATTGATTTGATCTTGAACCTGGAACAAAGTACAACAGCATACACATACCACTATACATTCATACAGAAACATGCACTTGTATATATTCACATAATAGACTTATTTCAGATAAAATTAAGCAACCAGATTCAACTAATAATTTTTAAAGGGTTACTCACAGGTTTGAAGAATTCAGACAGAGCACTAATTTTTTGAAAAGCTTTTGAAACCGAGAAAACTTGAGTGCCTTGTCCTCTTTGATTTTGATTTAAAACTTGAGTTACAGATGGCTTTGATTTTCATGCAGGCTTGAACAGATTGAAGAAGAAAGAAATGCAGGCTGGTTTTGATTCTAGAAAATGTTGACAGGCTTTGCATGCTTTTGAAAATGGATTTTACAGGTTTGCATGTTTGAAATAGTTATAGGGTTTTAAATTTATAATTGAGGAGGATATTGAAAATGAATTGCAGGCAATGGTTTCTTGTTTGAGGAGTTTGATATTGGAAATGAAATTACAGGCTTCAGATTTTTGGTTTGAGGAGGCATTTCAGATTTTGATCTGAATATAATTTTGGTTTTTTGGAGAGTTTAGAAACTGATTTGTTTTCAGCTGAAATTTTATCTTAACTTTGAAAAAAGAAGATTAGAAAAGAATGAGGATGAAGAAAACATGTTTATATAAGTTAAAATGATATATTTAAAAATAAAAGAAAAATATAAAAACAATATGACACTTGTCATTAAAATAGTTTATTATTTAACACTTGTCTCTTATACCACTTAATATGTTAACATATGTCTTATAAGTAATTTTATTTGTTTTTTTAATTTAAAAGTAAATAAAAGCCCTTTTCTTTATTTATTAAGTACTTATTTATATAAATTGTTTTAAAGAAACAAAACTAATTATATTTATAAATAAAAGTTTATACATATATTTTAGAATCCAAAACAATTTAAAATATCTATCTTTGAATCAAGTTATATATATAACTACACAAAATTCAAATTGAAATAATAGTTCTATTGTTATTAAAAATCTATTTGTTATTTATATAAAACAATATATTATACTTATTATTTGATGATAACACATTTATCAATTTTAAATAATTTATAAAAGAATTATAAATTACTTATTACTTATCTTCTTATGTGAATTAATGTTTAATATGTAAATTGTATTTTAAACTTATATATATTTCAAATCATATTTATCTAGCTATATTTAAAAAAGAAAGATAAAATAAACTTATATTTAAATTTAAATTTAAGCTAAGATATATTTTAAACAATTAATATTTATCTTAAGTATTTACAAACCATATAGTTATTTATTAACTAGCTTTAAAAAGTTATATTAAATTAAATCATAATTTTCCAAATTATCAAAATGTATATTTGAAATTTAAAACAAGATTTTATTTGTTTATTAAACTTCAAATCAAAACTTATCTATTTACAATATATACACACACACACACACACACACATTATAAATAGAAAGCATTTTATTAGCTTTTAAAAGGTAAAATTCACTAATTAAATATCTATTTAATTGGATTATTAAATCAAGTCAAATTTTATTACAAGATTATTAAATCAATTTAATTTTTAATATAGATATTAAATTGATATTGCTCAAAATTCTGGAATATCACAATATAAATACTAATATTATGAATAAACTGCAAGTTTTCTTATAGTTCAGCATAATTTAATTAATATGATTAATTACTGAATAAAATTTTATAAACGGGAATCTAACGATAATATATCTTAAACTTAAGATATATATAAATCCACTCATTTGTCGTCATTAGCTTTGCTTGTGCTCATCTTGGCTCCACAATCCTTCTGAATCCCCTTCCTCCAAGGTGTATAATAGTTAAATTTAGAAGATCCTCTCCCTAAGAATTATTTTCTTTTCATGGTTCCACCTTAGTCCAAGAACCAAAAGAAATATTTTCTATTTAGGGTTCAGCCTTGGGCAATGAACCCATGGGAGAAAATCTAATTGTAAGAAGATAGCTAGGCCTAGGGTCCTACTTATATTGGAGCTTGGGGATCTCAAACCATCGGATTTTTGGATTGAACCTGGAGCCACCTCGTCACAGGGTTGTTCGGAGCCATAGGATAGAAGAACGTATGGCTCGGATGGCGTAAAAACTTGATACATGTCACGTATGTACCTTGATGAAAAATTCGTCCAGGTCGACCACCTCTAAGCATCGGTCGACCATGCGGTCGACCTATGTGCCAATTGGACTGACTTTTGGTTGGCCCATATCTACATATATTCTTTTTTTCATTCCGTTTCCTGTTTTTGTTCCATTCATAACTTCTTCGTTTTGGTTAAGATTTTGACAAGTTATATATGGAAACTGATCAGAAAATCACCACGGATGCAATGTTACAAGTCTCAGAGCCATATTCCGATAATTCCAAAATTATTTATTTTCTTTACTTATCACTATACGTCAAATTTTAACTATAAAAAAATGCAGGATGTTACATTCTCCCATCCTAAGAAAATTTCGTCCTCGAAATTTGACAAGGGTAAAATTTATGTAATCCTCACATTTATTACAACCAATTTGTGTATATCCAATTTTGCAACCATCCGTGCTTTTGTGCAAAAAAAAAAATTCAAAACAAAATGCATGTATCTACATAAATTTTTAAGCGGTACCTCATGTATGAGTGCTTTTGATTCAAAAATTTATTTTTAAATCATGATGCGCACAATATAAATATACTTGCAATTTCTATATGAATGTAATTTTTGAAAGTTTAAAACATTTTTCACCCAATTTTTCACCCAATTTTTCCCACACTCCTATTGAACGGGGATGTAGTTCAACCAATTTTTCATCCAAATCCTAACACACAACTACTAATACTCAAATTTCAGAAAAATATAATTTTCTGAATTCAAGTTCTTATGTTAGAAAGAAGACAGAAAATAGAGAAACTTCATATTTCTCCAATTTTCTTTTATGCACATCTTTCCCCATACCTGGGATTTTAGTTTGCTATCCTAGAAAAATCCCTTTCTATTTTTTCGAAGCATAGTTTACATAAGAAAATAGCTTTTTAAGTCTTTTGTTGACATTTTAGTTGCTTTTCTTTAGTTTTCTATTTTCCTTTTTCTTATTTTTATTTCTGCTCTTACATTTTGTAATAACGTTCTTATGTCCTTATTCTACATTTGTAAACATCACAAAATAATAAGAAAAATCATCGATATTGATATATTACCATAGAATTTTAATTGCTTACATAAGGGTTCAGCTTTTTTAATAAAAAGGGAAAACAAACTCTACTATAATACGATACTACATAGATGACATACGTAGGCTAACATAGCCATCATCTCGGGCTAGGAGCCCTATGCCCCTGTCCGTCCTGACATAGGAAGGCTCCAATAAAGAAATCCAAATAGCTAAGGCACTCCTCCTACCGCTTAGTGCTTGCCTCAACCTCACGCTGAGACCTAGCTAACTCATCTTGTCTCCTAATCACCTCTTGTTGTCCCTGTAGATTCTCTGTGTGATCCCTAGTGAGCCGCTCTTGCCTCTCGGAAAGGGCCCTATACTGATCCTCGTAGCTCATTGGTGGAGGGGGCTGAGAGGGTCCTGCTCCCTCTTCCCAAGATCCATATCCATGTCCATATCCTTACATACTCTAAGTTACAGCCTGAGATGGCCAAGCGGGCCATGGCAACTCGGTATGTCCTACGCCACCTGTAAATGGTGGCTTGAGAAAATGCCGATATTCATGAAAGTACTGGGGTGCCTACCAATGTGATGGGGCTGTGGTGATGGTTGCTCCTTCTATGGATGTTCCTCCCGTGGAGCCTGAATCTGGGCCAATCCTATATGCATCCTCCTCATGGTGGATGAATCTATCATAGGGTGGGCCTACTCACTGTATGTCTCTTTCTCCATCTCAACCGCGACCCACCTTATGATCTATGTCCAAAGGTGTCAGTAAATCATAGTAGATCTATAAAGTCTGGTCGCTGTCATATACTGGGCCATAATCGTCCTAGCCCAGTTCACCTGCAATCATCCGAATATGGCGTAGGTGGCCCTCCTCTCAATAGGGTATACCTGATCAAAACTCCCCGTCTTGGGGATAAGGTTATGTTGTAGAATGTACATAACTAACCTAGCCAACGGGGTCAACTGCCCAGCGCTCCAATCAGGGTGCTAGGGGTCTAAAAGAATCTGCAGTAAAACAACCATGTTCGTCATCTCAATCTACCCTACCTCTAAGCCATACCCTCTGATATCTAAAATACTAGCCAACTGAGACTCGGTGAAAAATATCCTAACTCCCTTGACCTCCGATTGGAAGGTCAACTACTCATCCTCATCGCTAGTACGTAAGTTAGCATAAAAAAGTCGTACTAACATGGGATATGCTCGATGTTCGAACGTATCATGGCTAAGAATCAGTCGCAGCCCTGTGTCCAAGAGGAGCTGCTCTAAACCTGTACTCGGAAAATCAGTAAACTTCATCGCCCTTTCTTATAGAAATTGGTATGCAGTTGTATCGTAGTAAGACTGCACTATCCGCCTATCACTCTGACACCAAGCTATCTCCTTTGATGTGATGTGGGGAAAAAGGTGAACTAAAGAGGGTCTCGGACGCATGATGAAAAGCTCTTAGATCCATGGAAACGGAGTATGGATCCATGTAGATCTCGCGAATGCTTTAATTTGATACTAACCACAAGCGAAACGATGGAGTTTTAGAAGAGTTTGGGTGGTTGGAAGGGGTGATTCTTGAGTGCGGCTGCTGTCTTCAAGGAGGAGGAAGTGAAAATGATGAAGGGAAGGGGCATGTGTTTATATGCTTGCAAACGAACCAAGGCGGTCGACCCGCCTTGGTCACCGGTCGACAGTGCGGTCGATCGGCCTATCGACCCCCCAGGTCGACCGCTCGGTCGACCTGGCCCTTTTTTTTCACTTTTATGGCATGCTTGCCTTGCCCGTCTCCTCTCTAACTAATACAAGCCGAAGTAAATGTTATCTGTTATCGGGCTATCTGAGTCATGGTTACGACTTTGGCTAAATATCCTTGCCTGCTCTCCACCCTTCGAGTGGAGTCTTGACGTCTTCCATACTTCAACTGAATCTATATTAATGTCCACGAACTTGCTCCAACCACTTAATTTGCCTAACCCATAAAAATTCTTTTTCAAAATAGCTTTAATTTCTTTACAGGTAGAAAAATACTTTTACATACTTATAAACCTTTTCGTACTTAAATAAGAATTTAAAAAATACATTTCTACATGGCTAAGATAGATGTTTCGTAAAACATCATCACTATAACCCAAAATACTAGTTTTCGATTAAAGTTAATAATTCCTATATTTTTCTAAACTATATATTTCTCTATTTTGAAATTCAAAAATGCTTTAAAGTTGTTTTTATCCAACTTTCCATATTTAATCTAATACAATTATAAAGCTATAAACTTCTAGACGTAAAACGTGAAAATCTTTTAAAACTTTTCAAATTCTTAAGAGTTTAATGGCTGGGCAAGGCTAAAAGTGACTCTCTAATTTACTTTCACCTTTCCAAATATTCTCTACTTATTCCAAAAACCTTTTCCATTCTAAGTCCTATACCTTTTGGAATTTCCTTACTCCAAGTTTTGATACACTAGATTGTTTTCCAAACTTTTTCTGAATATTGATTTACTTAAAAGAATGGACTTCTCTTTGGGGTTTTAGGAGCGTATGTCCACATATATATATATATATTAAAAATACATATACATCACTCATTATCTACCTAGGGATCTAAATCTTCCAGCGGTCTGGATTTTTCACAATAATGCTAAAATCCAAGCCCACTGAAGTCCGAGTTGGGTATTTGGTATCCTGCAAATATGCAAAGATAAATATACCAGAGCTCAATTAATTATCTCATAGAAGAATTGATTAAAATATAATAGTAAGTAAACATCATCCAAATAATAACACTTCCTAAGCAAGTGTCACATAGCTGTGAAGTCTCTACCATCTACCTTACCTGTAGAATGTTATGAGGTGGGGGTCGGAACAAAAGTTCCGGTGAATGGATAAATTATATACTTCTAGGCTTAATTCTACATATATCATTTTATTTCCATTTACTCTTATATTAGGTTCATTAGGTTACAATATTCTCACATCTATTCATGAATCGTGCCCAGCTACTCCATAGTAAATTAAAACCTAATAACTAATATATACATATATGCAACTATATGCCCGATGACCATATTAGTCCTAGGTACGACCTATGGTACCTTCCGTATCCTCCTCTAAAAGGGCTCCATCGTCCTACTTCGAGAGCATTCCGCAACTACTTCTGCAAAGGACTGCTTCGTAAGGCCTGCAATATAGATGCTCCATTGTCTTGCTCCGTAGTTATATTTGTAAAGACTGCTTCGTAAGACCTACAATAAAGATACTCCATCGTGTTGCTCTATGAGAATTTCGTAGCTACGTCTGTAAAGGACTGCTTCGTAAGGCATACAATACAGACGCTCCACTACTTATTGTGAAAACGTAAATCGCGTTTGCACAAGTCTATACCAGTTCCTAGACACCCACAATGTACCACCTAGTGTGTACATTGAGGACTACGTAATCATTCTATCTACTATCTGAATCCACAAACAAGGTCTCCTTTGTACGTAACTCGGTCGAGAATTTTCTATATCTATAAAGGACTGCTTCGTTAGGCCTACAATACAGATAATCTAGTTGGTCTGTCTCTTTCTCATCGTGGTTATGGCTCCACACGGCCACCCCTCCACTAATCGAAAGACTTCTAAAGAGTAAAGTGGCCATGCCCTACTACAAATAATCTAACATCCAATTGTCGGTCCTTCATCTAATGTCTTGATAGTGAAAGAATCATTGGCCTGATGGTTTGACTCTAGTCTTTCCCGAAATCGCTCTTGGTCTTAATGCTGGCCGATTTCCGCATGTGACTATCCTTAAATTTACTTGCAAGTACTGGACATACAAATACCCTGCTACGAACACCAAGCTCTTCTGGCTTCCTATAAAGCTCTGCTTCGTTAAGCGTACAAGGCAAATGCAGTGAAGGCATACTCTCTTGATAGAACACCTACAAACCCACCTTAAGGGATACAACTTCGTTAAGCCTACCAAAGGGCCATCCTAGAGTATCCTCACGTCCCGTTGAAGTCTCGTACTTCCTTGAAGCCAAAAAATTCTAAGTTGGACATGCTTCTCCGTTGCTGGAATCCTTAATGAACTGCTTCGTTAGGCGCTTCACCCTTTGGGCTACTCCAAACGCAATTCGATTCTTTTATTAGACCCTAAGTCTGATCTTTTAATTTGCATTTAGTTTGCTTTCTTACTCTGTTGGCTACTTATTTAACAAAATTAGCATATTCTTTCCCTTTTCTCACTTCTATTTATTGTGAGATTACCATAAATATAATAGGGTATGCCGTTAGTATGAGCACATTCATTATCTTGCTTATTTAACTTAATATAGAAATCCTTAAGTTCAATAAAATAAGCATCTTTGACTATCTCTGTTTTATTTGCTTATTTACTTAATATAAGTTGTTTAAATAAGCTTCTACCATTATTTACAACTACCATTTCTTACCAATTTAATATAAGTCTCACGATAAGCATTTCTGTTTTTATTTCATAATTATAATCTATGTTATAGTTCTAATTGTAATTACTACTTTTTCTTCTTTTATAATCCGTTATATCTTGTCTGTTCTAGTCTGCCTTCTTTTATTATGATGTGATGACCTGGAAATCTTTAACATTTGAAATTGGAAATATTTAATTGATTTTAAATGTATGGAAGTTAATTTAAACTTGAATTTCAGATTTAACTATGAATTTGGCAATTAAATTATTGAATTTAATTTATTGAAGTTGGATAAAAATTTAAATTCTTCAATTTTAGCCTATAAAAATAATTTAATGGCTTAGATAATTTATATTGACAATATTGAAGATAATGGAAGCTTTAGAATTGAATTTGGAGATGTTTTTTTCTGTTTTGAAATTATATCGTTTAAATCGATATTTAAGAATAGCCTTCCTAGGCACAGTCTCGTAATTCGACAAAACTAGTTCGATTGGATCCGTAATATTGTATTGTTATCGAATTTCAATTTTTCGTAGTGTTTGGGGTGATCGTTTGGCCGTATCTAAGCAAACGCGCTAAATTTAAATCGAAAGTTCGATATTTTAACTGGTCCAAAAAGCTATCTTCTTCATTCGATCGAATTTGGACTCGAAACCTTTTCCAATGCGTTCGAAATAAGCATGTAACATTACAAATGCCTAGCGGCATGCCTCGATAGGAAGTCAAAATTTTAAGTTGCATTTATCGAGACGTTTGGAATTTTAAATAAAAATATTTCTAAATAAACCCTCTCCTGCAAGCCACCTTCTCCTTTATATTTTAACTCGTGAATGCCTTCCCATTCTTATCTAGCTAATAATACACGAAATAAAAAATGGCCGCGAGAATAAACTCATGCAGATTAAAGGAAAATCGAAATAATATGGCCGAAGATGAATCATCAGAGATTCGAACTTTCGTCTCCTATTAAATTCAGTAAACAAATTCATTCCCCTCCACTTCAATCGGCCTTGTACCTAAAACCCTCTATTCTCCCTGAATCTGTAATATTGTTAAATGAATTTTGGTCGTCAATTGAAGAGATCTAAAACAAAAATCGAAAATGATTCGATAGCCGATGGAAAAGTCAAAGCGGAAGAAGGCGACTCATTTAAAGAGCAAGAGGAAGCTTTGATCGCGCTCGTTGCATCGCGAGGATGAAGTAAATCACAGCAGGCAAGAGTTGCCTATTACCAATTTCAGCTAGAAAATACGCAGATGGAACTGGCAGAATCGAGTTGCTGAAGGTTGGAATTGCGATGTTGTGCAGTGGCGTGTGGCAGCGTCGCAGTGGTTGGTAGTGGCTCGAAGGGTTTGGGCATCGCGTGAAGGCATGTCGAGTGGTCATCGATCTGGCTCGAGGATTGTGGTAGTTCTATATTCTTCAATTCAAATTAATTTAATAAATGCATATATAGAAAATTTAGATTTTGAGGATTTGTATAACAATTCTGGGTTATATAAATATACTTACATATTTCAATTTACGTATGTACATATACAAAATCAAAGAAAAGGATATTTGTATCTAGATGTACAAAAATATATAGATAAAAAAAAGTTCTGTTCATAGTTATTTATTTTAGTTGCCAAGAAAATTATTTAAAAGGAAATTTAGTTTTAATCTTTATTTCCGTTAAATAAATTATTAGAAGGGATTGATTTAAAATAAAGATATTAGTCTAAAATAAAACCATTGGTTAAAATTAAATTGTTAGTTCATTAAATTTATCAAATGAAAATTTAATTGTTTGATTGATTCAAATATTAATAAAAATCATATAATTGTTTATACAAGGTCTATGAATCGAGAAAATGAGTCAGAATGGAAAATGGATTGTATGCATAAGCAAAGGTGAGATCTTCTCACTCAATCAATATTTTTTTGATTTAAATTTTGAATAGTTAGATTTAAAATTGATTGATTGTGTGCTTAGATAATTGATTTATAATAATTATTCACAGGATGATATTATACATATAGTAGTATATAGTATATATTGGATGATTGATTTCTCGCATTATATAGCGGATGAGACATTATTGCGCCGCATAATAGCGGATGATATTATATTAATCCCTATACCACGATATTCCACCTCAAAGTGGAATTGCTATTTAATTGTTGTGCTAACGTCTATGGATGCAGGGAAACAGGTTGGAGGTATCCAACTGGATTCCTCAAATATTGAATTTGTTTCATATGTTGTGTGTTGAGAATCTCTATGTGATTATATCGTAATTGAAATCATTGTAAGCTAAAATTTAGCCGAATATATTTTTAGTATCGTAATTTACCAGAGTAGAAAATCTATAGTGAAATCCTATTGAATAAATTCCAAGAAAATGGGAAAAGATTTGATAAAGGAATTTATTTTTAAAGGCAATAAATTTGTAAATCAAATTAAAAATTGATTTGGTGTTTTAAAATAAATCTTTGGGAAATCAATTTGGAATTTGATTTGGTGTTTAAAACAAAATTTGAAATCAAATTGGAAACCGATTTGATGTTTGTATACGATTCTTGAAATCGATTTAAAAATCATACATCAGTGGATATTTGGAATTTAAATTCAAAATGGGAATTTTATAAAGGAAAGGGAATTTTTTCTTAAAAATAAATATTGGTTTATTTTTATAAGTGTAAAATGGAATTTACATATTTGGGACGTAAATTTAAAATAAACCCAGAAAGATTTATAAATAGATTTGAATGATCTATTTTAAAATGGAATGTGTATTTTCCTCGAAAGCCGAGAATGTTTTCAATATAGTTTATAAATATGGATTGAAGTTGTAAAGATAGTTTAAGGGAAAGAATGATTTGGAAAAAATATATTTACTTATGTTATTTTGAAATATCTTTAAAGTGAAATATGTTTTAAACCAATATAAAAGTAATGATTTAAATTTTTAAAATTTGATATTTATTTTAGAAATTGGATATTTAAATAGTTATATCCTATCTACTAATTTTATTTTAAAATTTGTTTTGGACTTGAAGTTTTATTTGCGATATCAGTATAATATTATTTTCATAACCAATATTTTAAGTTAGTATTTAAAATGGTTTTATTTTAAATATTCCCATGTACATTTTGGATAAGTGATTTGAATTATTTTAACTCGGTAGATTTCCAATGGAAATGAATTAATATTTGGAAATATATTCCGTATAAGGGAAATGCTTTGAAATTTGTTTTCAGAGGATTGAAATGCGAATAGTGATTCGAAATTTGTTTTCAAAATATTAAAGTGATAAAAGTATATCTTGCAAAGATATTACGGAAATAAATGATTTGGGAAAATTATTCGAAATCCAATAATTGTTGTGAATGTTGATTGATAGTTAAATAACCGATTATCAATATTGGCTTTTAAATGGCATTAGAATTTCGAAGCGACCGGGAGTCGGATTCCAAGTGGATATTCGAAAACCACATCGAACCTTTGTGATTGTGATAGATCTTTTGTTTAAAAGATCAAAGTGAAAATTATTGTGATTTTTTTGATATCTGATTGAACACTTATTTCTAAAAATAAGCGCTCGTTATTCGGATTAGCCGGGAGAGGACCTTGTGTCATAAAACCCATTCCGAATAATGATACGACGAAATGGGATTGCATTTGAAGACGGTGTTGAAGACCGGGTATTCTCGAAAACGAATGGATTACCCGTCGAATGTCTCTGCACCGAGTTGCTTCGGTATAGAGATCTTATCACCCTTTTGTGATGGGGATTCCGGACGTGATTAGTAAATGTCCGGATTTGCAAGGGCTTCTTTGAAGTGCCTTCGTTTCCGTTCGATCCCGGAACGGACATGTATGGATGTGTGTCTGACGTTACACTTTGAGATGTAAAGCTGGTTTCTATCAAATACATTTCTGTTGGTGGCAGAGAATTTGTTCTCTTAGCTTAACACCCTTCTCTGAGACGTACGAGCTCAGAGGTTATGTAGTTGATGATTATTAGTGATACATTCCCAAATTGGTAACGTGGCATAGGAAGTGTTGCTGATCATTTGTTGATCAAAGCATGACTTTGTGAAAAGTGAAGCTTTGTGGACGAAACCTCATCGAGCCTCACAAACCGGAAATGGTCAAAATAGGAAAGATGCGGTAAGGTTTCAGGGGTAGCTCCCCTAGGGTATGTCCATTCCTTCTGGAAAAGGGTGGTGTCAGGTATGGAGCCCTGATATTTAACCTCTGTGGTTACTGCATATACTTTTCTTTGTGGTTGTTGGTGTAGATGATCCTCGTATAAAGGTCGCAAACAACCGGGGGTGGCATATCTTTGGTTTTACTTCCCGGGAAGGGGGTAACCAGCCTTGTGTTGGCAAAGATCCGGGTAGGTTCTCGGGACGTCCCTCAAGAGGCGTACCCATGTGGCAGTAGGAAGTTCCTTAGCCTAACCATTTGTTGGAAATCCAAAGAAACAATACATGCCCTGTACGGTTTTAGTTGTATAACCTGCCATGGAATGTGGTGGTAACCTGCTATTGAACATGGTAGCTATAGTAGGCATAAGTGCGAAATGCCTATGCTGGCTAAGATTAATATTATACTTTCGAAATGTTTTCTGCACTATGCACTAATAATAAGAATATCAAAGGATTTTGCGTATCAAGCATGTTTGACTATCATAAGGAGAAATCTCCTCTAATTCTGCGTTTGCATTGTGTGTGTTGCGGGAGGCCTTATGGTAGTTTCATTTTCCAAAAAGCATAGCGGATTTCTTTTTATTTTCTTTGCGAAAATAACTATTTTTGAAATCTCACAACAGTCCCATGACCGACCTGAAGTTTATTGTTCCCTTTCTAAACTCTGGGTGCCCATAATTTTCCACACGGGCGGCCTAGAGTTAGGTTATCAGGTCATTCTGGAATTCAGAAGGTACTCTGGAGCTCAGGAGATGAGCAGGATGGCGAAGCGTATCACTAGTATATGTTATATTCTTTTCCGCTGTTTGTTCTTGTAAGACTCTGATAATGTAATGTGATGTAATGTATAACAAATATGATTCTTTGTTTTAAAGATATTCATTTATCTATTATATTTGTTCCGCTGCGAAATGTGAGATTCTGTTATTGCTTCTTTTTCTTCTTCTATCTTCTTCTTTCTTCTTCTTCTTCTTAAACCCTAATGGTTCGGTTTTCCGACATTCGACCGTGCGGCAGTTGATACAATGGATGTATTGATGTCAACTTTCGAAAGTCAAAATATCGGGTCATTACAGAGTGGTATCAGAGCATTTGGTTAAGCGATAACCCTGGCTCTGTTTGGCGTTACTCATTAGAAATAGAGTCAGTAGTACTCTAGAATGAGTTTGAGTGTAATAATAGATATGAGCGTGTATTTGTTAGTGAATATAAAAAATTGTTTTATATTGTGATGATTAGGTTGTTGAGTGGTATATGGATTCTGGATGGTATAGTTTGTATAACTCTATCGATAGGGATCTCTAAACACTCTTACAGAGCAATTCGGCACGATATTGTTTTAAAATAGGGTGAATGAAATAATTTTACCCAAAACTATTTTAGTAGATAAAGGAAATAATCTTTGTAAATTATTATAATATATGGTGGATTGGTTGCTAGGAAGCGATAATATTAAATTATTATCATCGTTGTATGAGGAATTGGAATCAAAACCAAAAGCTAAGAAAATAAAAATCCAAATGGGATTTGTAAATGTAAATTGTAAATAAGATTTATAATTTGAAATAGAATTCCAGAGAAATATATGGAAATGTTCTTGAAAAAAAATTTGAAATTCGGGAAGTTTGGAAATTAATTTCCTTTTGGGATTGGAAATAGTTTTCAAGGGTTTGGAAAAAATGTTTTGAAGGGATAAAAGCTCTAAACTCTTTTCGGTCGTTGGAAAATAATTTCGATGATGATCGCGACATCATTGGTGTTCATTTTCAAGTTTCAAAAGAGGAATTGCTGCAAAATTATTTTAAATGGAAGTTGTTTGGGAAATTTGGGTTTGATTTGAAATTCAAAGGATAATTTGAATTGTTTTCAATAATGGTTTTGGTAAAGGTGGAAAGACTCTGGAGTTTCATTAAAAAATAGTTATGGAATAATAAGTTTGAAAACATAGAAAATTGAGATTTAAACTGAAATTGACTTGAGTTAATTTGAATAAAGGTGAATTTTAGAAGTCCGATAGACTAAAATGATTGGAATAAAATTTATTAAGATGGAAAATAAATTGTGAATGAATGAATAAATTTACAATTGTAATTAAATGAAAGCGAAATTGAATGTTGAAATTCATTTCGAATTTGTAAGCAAATAGAACTGGAAGTGGAATTGAATTGGTTTGTATTAAACAAAGTGAAATATTGAAATAAAATTAGTAAATAAAACTAATTAAAGGAATGACGAAATTGAATATGATTTGAAATGAATCGAAATTAAATAATTGTAAACGAAAGTAAATATATTAACAGAGGTAAATAAAATTGAATTTTAAATCAACTGGAATAATATAGGTTTGTTTAAAATTAAAAATGAATTGAATGTAAGCAAGTGTGTTGTAAACCCTTCAAATTGAATGAAAATGGTATACGAATTAATTGAAAACAGTTGAATAATTATTAAAACTATATAAATTGCTTACGAAAATTGTTTAGTGTGCATTGCTTTTAGAATTCATGTGCTTAACTATTGAAAATAAGTAAAATGTTGTTAAACTTCATATATATGACACTGACATGTTTTAGTTGAGTAAGTACAGGTTCAAGGAAGTTGTTGGGCTGGATTTAATTACGCGAAATGCTAATTAAATAAGCCGCTTGCTTAAAAATGCTAAATAAGGTACGCCTACGCAATAAAAATAGGAAATATGAACTGTTTTTGTTTTTTCCGACCGGGTGGGTCGATGTATATATATTTATATCTTTTGTCAAATTGCAAAAGCTCCTCCGTACAGAGGAGACTCCGCCAAAATTTTCCGAAAATTTTGGGAGATAGAAAATGTTTGAATTTTTTTTGTTAGCGACAAACGATTTCAAATTTGAAATTGAAGTAAATTATTGAATGAAACTAATTTAAAATAATAATATGAATCAGTTATAAATGGAAGATAAAATTCAATATTTAGAGTTGAAGATAAATTGAATTCATATGGAAATGGGAAAACTAATTAAATAGAAGTAGATATGAAAACTTCTCTAAGAAAATGTATAAAATGATATTTAAAAGCTATGAATGGATATTATTGCTAGTAGGATATACTGGTATTATAAAGAGAAAAGAAAATTGATTTTGATTTCTGAAGATAAATTTGAATTGCTCGACAAAAAGGTATGTATTTCAATTTCAGTATGAAATTTGGCGATTTTCTTGTCCAGCCACTTGGCCTTTGTTTTCTTTTGGAATCTGAGGACCTGTGGTGCCATTTTGTAGTCGTACCGAGCTAGCCGCGCAAAGGAGATGCTGTCGAAATATTTCAAAAATTTAGGGTGTTAGAAAATTTTTGAGACAGTTTTAAAATTTTGGAATTTGAATTTAAATTTGAATTTGAATTATCGAGAAAACAATGTTGTTTGGAACTTATAATTGAAGTTGGAAAGTTAGTTGAATTAATGATGGGTCTTAAATAAAAAGATTTGTTTTGGTAAGATGATGAAACTATTTGGATTGGGAAAAATAATAAATTGGGTAAGGATCGTTCTTCTTAACTTGTAATTTCGGGACGAAATTCTTTTAAGGGGGGAAGGATGTGACGACCCGGAAATTTTTAACGTTTGAAATTGGAAATATTTAATTGATTTTAAATGTTTGGAAGTTAATTTAAACTTGAATTTCAGATTTAACTATGGATGTGGCAATTAAATTATTGAATTTAATTTACTGAAGTTGGATAAAAATTTAAAAAATCTTTAATTTTAAGCCTGTAAAAATAATTTGACGGCTTAGATAATTTATATTGACAATACTGAAGATAATTGAAGCTTTAGAATTCAATTTGGAGATGTTTTGTTCTGTTTTGAAATTATATCGTTTAAATCGATATTTAAGAATAGCCTTTCGAGGCACAGTCTCTGAATTCGACAAAACTAGTTCCATTGGATCTGTAATATTGTATTGTTATCGGATTTCAATTTTTCATAGTGTTTGGGATGACCGTTTGGCCGTATGCTAAGAAAACGCGCTAAATTCAAATCGAAAGTTCGATATTTTAACTGGTTCAAAAAGCTATTATCTCCATACGATTGAATTTGGATTCGAAACCTTTTCCAATGCGTTCGAAATAGGCGTATAACATATAAACGCCTAGCGCATGCCTCGATAGGAAGTCAAAATTGTAAGTTGCATTTATCGAGACGTTTGGAATTTTAAATAAAAATATTTCTAAATAAACCTTCTCCTGCATGCCACCTTCTCCTTTATATTTTAACTTGTGAATGCCTTCCCGTTCTTATCCAGCTGATAATATAAGAAATAAAAAATGGCCGCAAGAATAAACTGAGGCCGATCAAAGGAAGATCAAAATAATATGGCCGAAGACGAATCATCAAAGATTCGAACATTCGTCTCCTATTAAATTCAGTAAACAAATTCGTTCCCCTCCACTTCAATCGGCCTTGTACCTAAAACCCTCTATTCTCCCTGAATTTGTAATACTGTTAAATGAATTCTGGTCGACAATTGAAGAGATCTAAAACAAAAATCGAAAATGATTCGATAGCCGATGGAAAAGTCAAAGCGGAAGAAGTTGACTCATTTGAAGAGCAAGAGGAAGCTTTGATCGCGCTTGTTGCCTTCGCGAGGATGAAGTAAATTGCAGCAGGCAAGAGTTGCCCATTACCAATCTCAACTAGAAAATACGCAGATGGAATTGGCAGAATCGAGTTGTTGAAGGTTGGAATCGTGATTGTGTGCTGTGGTGTGTGGCAGCGTCGCGATGGTTGGTAGTGGCTCGAAGGGTTTGGGCATCACGTGAAGGCATGTCAAGTGGTCATCGATCTGGCTCGAGCAGTGTGGTATTTCTATATTCTTCAATTCCAATTAATTTAATAAAATGCATTATAGCAAAGTTAGATTTTGAGGATTTGTATGACAATTCTGGGTTATATAAATATACTTACATATTTCAATTTACGTATGTACATATAAAAAATCAGAGAAAAGGATATTTGTAGCTAGATGTACAAAAAGATATAGATAAAAAAAAGTTCTGTTCTTAGTTATTTATTTTAGTTGCAAGAAAATTATTTAAAAGGAAATTTAGTTTTAATCTTTATTTTTGTTAAATAAATTATTAAAAGGAATTGATTTAAAATAAAGATATTAGTCTAAAATAAAATCATTAGTTAAAAATTAAAATCATTCGTTAAAATTAAATTGTTAGTTAATTAAATTTATCAAATGAAAATTTAATTGTTTGATTGATTCAAATATTAATAAAAATCATATAATTGTTTATACAAATTCTATGAATCGAGAAAACGAGTCAGAATGGAAAATGGATTGTATGCATAAGCAAAGGTGAGATCTTCTCACTCAATCAATATTTTTTTGATTTAAATTTTGAACAGTTAGATTTAAAATTGATTGACTGTGTGCCTGGATAATTGATTTATAATAATTATTCACCGGATGATATTATATATAGTAGTATATAATATATATTGGGTGATTGATTTCCCGCATTATATAGCGGATGAGGCCCTATTGTGCCGCATAATAGCGGATGATATTATATTAATCCCATATACCACGATATTCCACCACGAAGTGGAATTGCTATTTAATTTTTGTGCTAATGTCTGTGGATACAGGGAAACAGGTTGGAGGGATCCAACTAGATTCCTCAAATATTGAATTTGTTTCATATGTTGTGTGTTGAGAATCTCTATGTGATTATATCGTAATTAAAAACATTGTAGGCTAAAATTTAGCCGAATATATTTTTAGTATCGCAAGATACCAGAAATAAATAAAATTGGATTTTTTAATTAAGTAGAAAATCTATAGTGAAATCATATTGAATAAATTCCAAGAAAATGGGAAAAGATTTGATAAAGAAATTTATTTTTAAAGGCAATAAATTTGTAAATCAAATTGAAAATTGATTTGGTGATTTAAAATAAAGCTTTTGGAAATCAATTTGGAATTTGATTCGGTGTTTAAAATAAAATTTGAAATCAAATTGGAAACTGATTTGGTGTTTGTATACGATTCTTGAAATCGATTTCAAAATCATATGTCGGTGGATATTTGGGAATTTAAATTCAAAATGGGAATTTTATAAAGGAAGGGGAATTTTGTCTTAAAAATAAATGTTGGTTTATTTTTAAAGGTGTAAAAAGGAATTTACATATTTGGGACATAAATTTAAAATAAATCCAGAAAGATCTATAAATTGATTTGAATGAACCATTTTAAAATGGAATGTGTATTTTCCCTAAAAGCCGAGATTGTTTCCAAGATAGTTTATAAATATAGATTGAAGTTGTAAAGATGGTTTAAGGAAAGGATGTTTTGGAAAAAAATATTTACTTATGTTATTTTGAAAAATCTTTAAAGTGAAATATGCTTTAAACCATTACAGAAGTGATGATTTAAAGTTTTAAAATTGGATATTTATTTTAGAAATTGGATATTTAAATAGTTATATCCTATCTACTAATTTTATTTTAAAATTTGTTTTGGACTTGAAGTTTTATTTGCGATATCAGTATAATATGATTTTCATAACCAATATTTTAAGTAAGTATTTAAAATGGTTTTATTTTAAATATTCCCAAGTACATTTTGGATAAGTGGTTTAAATTATTTTAACTCGGCAGATTTCCAGTGGAAATGAATAAATATTTGGAAATATATTCCGTGTAAGGGAAATACTTTGAAATTTGTTTTCAAAGGATTGAAATGCGAATAGTGATTCGAAATTTGTTTTCTAAATATTAAAGTGATAAAAGTATATCTTGCAAAGATATTTTCAAAATAAATGATTTGGGAAAATTATTCGAAATCCAATAATTGTTGTGAATGTTGATTGATAGTTAAATAATCGACCATCAATATTGGCCTTTAAATGGCATTAGAATTTCGATGCGACCGGGAGTCGGATTCCTAGTGGATATCCGAAAACCACATCGAACCTTTGCGATTGTGATAGATCTTTTGTTTAAAAGATCAAAGCGAAAATTGTTGTGATTTGTTTAAAATCTGATTGCACATTTATTTTTAAAAATAAGCGCTCGTTATTCGGATTAGCCGGGAGAGGACCATGTGTCATAAAACCCATTTCGAATAATGATACGACGAAATGGGATTGCATTTGAAGACGGTGTTGAAGACCGGATATTCTCGAAAACGAAAGGATTACCTGTCGAATGTCTCTGCACCGAGTTGTTCCGGTATAGAGATCTTATCACCCTTTTGTGATGGGGATTCCGGACGTGATTAGTAAATATCCGGATTTGCAAGGGCTTCTTTGAAGTGCCTTCGGTTCCGTTCGATCTCGGAACAGACTAGTATGGATGTGTGTCTGACGTTACACTTTGAGATGTAAAGCTGGTTTCTATCAAATACATTTCTGTTGGTGGCAGAGAATTTATTCTCCTAGCTTAACACCCTTCTTTCAGACGTACGAGCTCAGAGGTTATGTAGTTGATGGTTATTAGTGATACATTCCCAAATTGGTAACGTGGCATACGAAGTGTTGTTGATCATTTGTTGATCAAAGCATGACTTTGTGAAAAGTTAGCTTTGTGGACGAAACTTCATCGAGTCACACAAATCGGAAATGGTCAAAACAGGAAAGATGCGGCCAGATTTCAAGGGTAGCTCCCCTAGGGTATGTCCATTTCTTCTGGAAAAGGGTGGTGTCAGGTATGGAGCCCTGATATTTAACCTTTGTGGTTACTGCAAATACTTTCCTTTGTGGTTGTTGGTGTAGAGGATGCTCGTATAAAGGTCGCAAACGACCCGGGGTGGCATATCTTATGTTTTACTTCTCGGGAAGGGGGTAACGGCCTTGTGTTGGCAGAGATCCGGGTAGGTTCTCGGAACATCCCTCCAGAGGCGTGCCCATGTGGCAGTAGGAAGTTCCTTAGCCTGACCATTTGTTGGAAATCCAAAGAAATAATATGCGCCCTGTACGGTATTAGTTGTATAACCTGCCATGGAATGTGGTGGTAACCTGCTATTGAACATGGTATCCATAGTAGGCATAAGTGCGAAATGCCTATGCTGGCTAAGATTAATATTATACTTTCAAAATATTTTCTGCACTATGCACTAATAATAATAATAATATCAAAGGATTTTGCGTATCAAGCACGTTTGACTATCACAAGGAGAAATCTCCTCCAATTCTGAGTTTTCATTTTGTGTGTGGCGGGAGGCCTTATGTTAGTTTCATTTTCCAAAAAGCATAGCGGATTTCCTTTTATTTTCTTTGTGAAAATAACTATTTTTGAGATCTCACACCAGTCCCATGACTGACCTGGAGTTTATTGTTCCCTTTCTAAACTCTGGGTGCCCATAATTTTCAACATGGGCAGCCTAGAGTTAGGTTATCAGGTCATTCTGGAATTCAGAAGGTGCTCTGGAGCTCAGGAGAAGAGCTGGATGGCGAAGCGTATCACTAGTATATGTTATATTCTTTTCCGCTGTTTGTTGTTGTAACACTCTGATAATTTAATGTGATGCAATGTGATAACAGATATGATTCTTTGTTTTAAAGATATTCATTTATCTATTATATTTTTCCGCTGTGAAATGTTAGATTCTGTTATTGCTTCTGTTTCTTCTTCTATCTTCTTCTTCTTAAACCCTAATGGTTCGGTTTTCCGGCATTCGACTGTGCGACATTTGATACAATGGATGTATTGATGTCGACTTTCGAAAGTTGAAAAATCAGGTCGTTACATATGGTATAGAATTTTCTTTAATTCTCCAATATTACATAATTCACTTATCACAATAATTGCCTATTTAAATAGCCTACGCAGTAAATGCAGACTTAGGTTCATTAATTTTTACAGCTTCAAATTCTTGATTAATAGTTTTCTTGTTTTCAATTCATACTTTACTTTATTATCTTCTATTTTAGGAAGTAATTCTATTTTATTTGGTTGGTTATGAAAACTATAATCTACTTTCATATATTAATATTGGATAATACTATATACAATAACCCGTAACTGTAAGATATTTCTTTTACTATTTTGAAGTAGTGTAAAATACATCGGTTTCTCTATTTTACGCTAGGTTCCCTTTTTATTTCTTTTATTCTTATAGTTACATTTATGCTATCTTTTAGATGTTAAGTTATGGAAATGTATTATTTTCTAAACCAACCATTTAATCTAATAACTACTCCTAAATTAACTCTTCTCATTTTAATGCAATTTTTTATAGTAATTCTACTCCACAAACTTTTTTTAATTTTACATCTAATTTCCTAAATTTCAGTATTTCTAATCGTTTAATCCATATTCATGTATAATTATAATCCATACGCGAAGAAAAAGTAGAGGATAGAAGAAAACCGACGCTCACATAAAATACAAAACATAGAAAAAGATGTAAGTAAGGCATATAAAATAGTATATAAATAATAATAATATAAATAAACTGCAAGTTTTCTTATGTTTCAGCATAATTTAATTAATATGATTAATTACGGATAAAATTTTCTAAATGGGAATCTAACGATAATATATCTTATACTTAAAAGATATATAAATAAATCCACTCACGTATCATCCTTAGCTTTGCTTGTGCTCTGCTTGGCTCCATAGTCCTTCTGGATCCCCTTCCTCCAAGGTGTATAATATTTTAATTTAGAAGATCCTCTCCCCAGATTTTTTTTTCTTTTTAGGGTTCTACCTTAGGCCAAGAACCCAAAGAAATATTTTCTATTTAGGGTACAGCCCTGGGTAATGAACCCATGGGAGAAAATCTATTTGTGCAAAGATAGCTAGGCCTAGGGTCCTATTTATATTGAAGCTTGGGGATCTCAGACCGTCGGATTCTTGGATTGAACTGGAGCCACCATGTCATAGGGTTGCTCGGAGCCACAGTATCGAAGAACGTATGTCTTGGATGGCGTAAAAACTTAAAAACACATCACGTACGTACCTGGATGAAAAATTCGTCAAGATCGCACGCGAGTTAACCCGGCAGTCGATCGCCTCTAAGCACCGATCGACCGTGCAGTCGACCTATGTGCCAATTTGGTCAACCTGTGGTTGGCGATATGTACATATGTTGTTTTTTTCCATTTTGTTTCCTGCTTTTGTTTCGTTCATAACTTCTTCGTTTTGGTTCAGATTTGACAAATTATATATCGAATGTGATCAAAAAATCGCCTTGGACGCAATGGTACATCTTTCGAAGCCATATTTCGATAATTTAAAAATTATTTAATTTCATTACTTATTCTTATACGTTAAATTTTAACTGTATGAAAATGCGTGGTGTTACAACAAGACTATGTAGAAGATAGCTAGTAAATAATCTGATGCACAAGCAGTATAGTGGGGATCTACGGTAGGTGACTAACCTGAAATAACTCGGTCTGACCCGAGTATATAAAAATAGCTTAAATAAACTGATTGGTATAAGATAGGTAAGGAGTAAGGACAAATGATAACAATTCTTCTCGAAAGAGAAGAAGCAACCCTAAATAAATGTCATAAAGGTTTCTTGACAGAGACAAGTTCTTTACAATATTAAATATCCCCAATTGCATGCCTTATATCATCGGCATTATCAACAACCGATATAATAGCTAAGTTAAACAACAATACCAAATATTTATAAATGTATGCCTCGTAACATCAGCATAACAATAGCCAATAAAATGGTTTTCACTAACTATAACTCCTAAATTGGAGATTACGAATCCCAAAAAAAGGCCGAAGAATGGCAACTATGAATCATAATATATAAAATTAGACTAAGAGTTCAAAACTCCAAATGTAATCACCATATAATCAAAGTGATTACTTATTGTTATTGCTAGGTCGACCTATCAATGGTATGGGTCGACCCAAACATTGATCCCTGAATGTGGTAGGTCGACCACTAATACGCGATTTCTACAGGCTGTGTAATCTTGTTTGATTCGAACTTTGAGCAAACGTTTGAGGTGGCTACAAGATGAATTATGCCATGAAGTTTTACATGCAATAACTAAAAAACACAGACAATGACCCGAAAAAGGATTCACACCATTCCAGTATGAAGTCATAGACATATAGGTCTTGAAAGCTGAACCCAAACCAAGATTTAACTAGAAACTATAGTTGAAACATTCAGTATACTGTAAATCAAATATGAACGTAAATTGCATTCAGATTTTACAAAAAGCTTGTTTTTGTTAGAGATGTGAGTTTTTACTCATCTTAATGAGGATTTGAGAAATTAAACCTGCAAGCTTGGATTTTTATGGCCATGAGAAGATCTAATAACCTGTTATTGACAAGAAAAGAAGCATGCAGCAAGAAGAAAACGGATTACAGACAGTATCTTCTCAAAACTGAAAATTGAGGAGATGATTTGGGATTTTGGTTTTTGACTACCTGTAATACACTTTGATTTGCCAATTTTCTCTTTTAATTTCACCAAACATGAAGCTAGTTTTGAAGAATAAAGTGGAGGCCATTGTTTCTTTTTTCTCGGTTTTGTTGTTGAGAAGAAGAGCAACTGAGAAAAAAAAGTACGTATACTTTCTTTCTCAGATGTTTTCAAAAATGGTTATTGGTTTGGAACACAATATCCAATTGCCCATTAGCTATACTTAGTTAAATTTTGGCTAAGTAATTCATGTTTTCACTCTTTTTCTCATTATTTACTCCTATTTACCTATAATAAAACCAAATAACTTTTGTACAACAAAAGTTTATGTTAACTAATTGTTTTCTCAACATATAAAAGATTACTTTAGCTATACAAATTAATATCTATAAATAATTCTCCATTTTTAATTAAATACATAAATTTACACTTTTTATTACATAAAACATCATTTTTAACATTAAAATTTATACAGTAATCATTTTCTTGTACAATTTAGTACAATAAATCATATTACAGCATTTTGACAACAAAAGTTATTTTTTAAACAAGATTCCACCTTTTTATTTACATTATTTAACATATTAAATCAAAAACTTCAATTAAAAATTAATGAAAGAAACAATTGGTAATAGTTACTAAAATTGTTGCATTTTATCAAATTAAAAATCATTTATTGCTCATTTTATCACTAACAACCAAAATAAAGTTTCTAAAACTTTATTTCAACATTTTATACATTTAAAACCTACTGTTTATTTAATTCTCAACAAATTATATCTACAATTTATTTTATTTTCCAATATTAGATTACGATTATCGTTATAATTTAATATTACAAGTAATCACCAAAATAGGTTGTTGCAGACTCCCCCTTACAAAAATTTTGTCCTTGCAATTTCTAGAGAAGAGCTGTACTCAAAACAATTTTTATCATCAAGCAAATAAAGATAAATAAGCTCGAGTTTAAAATTCTCACCCTCAACACAAAAAAAAGACCATAATAAGATTGCTCATGAAATTCCATGGTTTACCAAGGGTGAGCATTGGGATTATTGGACCATTGAATCCTTACGAGTAGAACATCCCTATTTCAAACGCGTTTCACCTTCGAAGTGAGAATTCACATAGGATGTTACTCAATAGATAAATCGGGTAAGATCGATTCCTCAGAAGCTTCACGAATAGAGTTGGCATTTAGTCACAACTTTATCCTAGAAGTAAACCTATAAGATGGTAATCAACATGATCTTCCATATAAAACTACGAAAGGAGTTATATCGATATAAGATTAACAACAATTATTGTAAGAAAACCCAACAAGAGGCAGGTGGATTCTTCAAATACCACCAAACTCATACGACTGCGTAAATGCATGTCACTAGATAATTGCACTAGGACAAGTTAAACGCAAGGAACAAATTTTATACTATATTCTACAAATCAATTGCTCTTAGAGTTTTCAAATCCATTATCTCCATAAATAAATTCTAAAATTTAAACACTAGAAAATTCTCAAAGCTTCTTGTTTAAATTCTAAATTAACCTCATTACTCTTTATTTAGAGTAAATAAATTTTAAGTTGTTTCATCTTCTGATTCCACCATAAATATATTCCAATTTGTGACATATTTTCCCTCTAAAAATCAATTTGGTTACATTCACAAAATAAGAAGCATTACATTTATCTATTACGGGAAATAAACCATTTTATTTAATTTTAGACTTGCTGTAAAGAACTCAAGTTTTGACATAGCAAACAACAAAATCCGAAGAACTTTTATAAAATGATAGTTGTTCTACTAAGTCTAAGCTTTCAAGCAATAAAAAGGTCATCAAAATAAAACTCACGGTTTTAAAGTCATGCTAAATTTACTTTCAGCTTAAATCCTAGAAATTTTATAATAGGACAAAAATGTCCATTTACTTTCAAACCTATTTTAGATTGAATAAAATGGAAAATCTTCCATGGTGATAAAAAGAAGACTTAAAGCTTAATGAAATCACTTTCAATTACAAAAAGATTGAGCTCATTTGGAGTTATAAATCTCAAATTATTGCTATTTTTGTTACAGCACTTTTCCAAACGTAATTTTCAGCTTTCAAAATCAATTTAAAATTTGAAATTCCCAATCCATACTAATTTCAAACTGCATTTTCAAAAAAAGCTTTTTATGCCAAATCATTTATTTCAAGATCTACTTTTTCGAAAAGCTAAGACATTTAAAATTATAATTAACATCATGAAACTATCTTTTAAATGAAACAATTCACTAATTAGAAATATTTTCATCACTTCACAAAATCAAGCTTTCAAACAATTAATTTTAAAATTGCTCTCACAATTTAAAATGATTGAATCTCATGCCTTATTCATTTATTATACCTATAATTCCTTAATATAGCATTTTATAGTAAATGAACCATTTAAATTCATACTTCCTCTTATTACAAAATTAAATTTCATCTTATTATCAACATAAAACTAGCTAAGGTTAATAAATAACTTAAATTTGTTTTCAAAAGAATCTTAAAAATTCATACCAACAAGTTTTAATCCTATCAAAATTTAAAGCAAAGGCTTGCTCACAAATTTATGCTAAAAGTTAAAATTTAGCATTTCTTTTTTTTGTTTAAGATAGAGTTTTAAATCTTACTATTTATAATTATTAAAACAACCAATTGTCAAAATAAATTTTTATAGTCAACATTTATAACTTCGCACTAAAGTATTCAATTGATATTTTTAATTTTCTAACCAATATATTTTCTTATCTTGAATACATCATTTGTTAATTAAAGCATCACACGTTATTTTCTTCCAATTAAGATATCTCCTTAATTAGAATTATTTAATCTACTTACTCAAATTACCATATAATATCATTATTTGGATTCTTATAGACCACTCTTACATAACCAGTTGAAAGCATAACCATATTTAATTTCGCAAATTTCAAATTATATAATGGCATTGCCTCGCCATTGATTTATAGTGAATGACCCCATCAGTTGGCTGTAGAGTTGACCAAATGATCAAACATACCTCGCCACTTATCTAACGATCATTAAGGTTTAATGGTTGCACTTGTCATCAAAAATAAAATTAATTCTCAATCCCGTATTAATTTATTTTCAAACTTTTAATTATTACAACTCAATTTGTTGTATCTGCCTGCTCATCATAGTGTTTAGGAAATATTTATCGATAACGTTGGTTAGGCTCATCGACCAGAATTCTCAAAGCACTCAATGTACAATCCAATACAAAATCATTTTCTATATGATAAACATGCCTCTTATATAATTTTTAAAAAAAATATTCTTTGCTCGTCTCAATAAACAGATTCCAATTATAATTATAAATATATCTTCTATTAAAAAAATTTGTAATTTAAATTGTTGTTTTTACTCATCATCAATGAATACAAGGACGAACTCATCGAGTTATCCACAGAATACTTGATTCATAAGATCGACGAAATAAGATGGAGCGTTCGTTAAACCGAACGGTATAACAAGCCACTCCTAAGCACCATAACGAGTGTGGAATGCAGTAAGAGGAATGCTTTCCTCTGCAGCTTGTAGGTGATGAAAACTGGTGCAAGGCCAAGCTGTGAAAAGACCCTAGCACCTCTCAATTGATCGAACATGTCATCGATCCTAGGCAAGGATACTTATACTAATGGTTAACTCGTAAGCTTGCGGTAGTCGATGCGCAGCCTAAGAGTACCATCAAGTTTCCTAACAAAGTTAATAGTGGCACCACACGGTGAAGACTGTACTGAATGAATTGTTTGACATCAAGCTCCAGCAATTGCTTTTTGAGTTCCTCATTTTCCTTAGTGGACATTCTCGTGGGAGGACGACTAACAAAGAAGGACACCAAGAATGAGGTCAAAATAGAACTCAATCGCCCGCTTGGGTGGCAAACCCGAAATAGACTCAAATACATTAGCAAAATTATAAATAACTGGAATTCGAGATACTTCATCATTATCTCAAGACTTAAGAGGAAAGAAAGATACTTCAGAATAACCATCGACATTTTGAAGAACAAGAGACAACTAATCAGTCGAATCAGGATACCTAAGATATATGATCTCTTAAAACATAGGATTCAGAATTTTTAATAAGCAAACCAATCCAATCCCTAAAATCAAATCAAATCCAAGATAGTAAATAACATGCAGATTTTCACGAAAAGAAAAACTACATAGAATAATCTCAACATTCTCACACAACAAGCTAAGGGTTGTGGATCCCACAATAGGATTCGCAGTCCTCAAAGAAGTAACAAGACGAGAAACATCCAATTATATAACTTCAACAAGCTCCTTCGATATGAATGAGTGTTAAGAACCAATATCGAAGAGAACTAAAATAGAATGACCATGATAAAGATTATTCATGGGGTAAGATATCATTAGTTCAAATATGGAATATTACAGAATTAAAATGCATTCTTAGATGTATTCCCAATTTATATCTACCCCAAAGGACACGAAAGGTTAAGGACACGATGATTAAAGATTATGTAACACTTATACTGTACTTTAATGTTTCGTAGTATATGTTCTGTTCTATGTTATCATATTTTGTTATGAACTCTACTCTGATACCAAGCTGTGATGCCTACCCCAAGACCCATATTAACAAAGAGTATTACTGAGTAATACTATCTGCTAATGCGAAGAATAGGCCTAGTTAGGAGCGACCATCCATAGCTTTGTCTTAAACATCTATTAAATACGTCGATTTGGTGCTTTAATTTTATTTTCATTCTCAAGTGGATCAACATATTCAATAAATGCTTAATACAAAACTACAGTGGCTAACGGATCTATCAAAATAAAATACAACAACAATGAATATAATAGATCATAGAAGATTAGTCAAACATATATATACATATACATAGATACATCATAGTATAATACAAAATGGTACGATAGAAGTGGTACATGGACCACAGCATATACACGAGTCAAAATGAATAGATACGTAACAGAGTTTATAAAATAACAACAAGACTATGCAGAAGATAGCTAGTAGATAATCTAATGCGAAAGCAGTATAGTGGGGATCTATGGCAGGTGATTAACCTAAAATAACTCGGCCTAATCCAAGTATATAAAAATACACGGTTCAGTCTAACTTAAATAAACCAATTAGTATAAGATAGGTAAGGAGTAAGGATAAATGATAACAATTCTTCTCGAAAGAGAAGAAGACCACTAAATAAATTTCATAAGGTTTTCTCGACAGAGACAAGTTCTTCACAATATCAAATATCCGCAATTGCATGCCTCGTATCATTGGCATTATCAAAAACCAATATAATGGCTAAGTTAAACAACAATATCAAATATGCATAAATGTATGCCTCATATCACCAGAATCACAATAGCCAATAAAATGGTTTTCACCAACTATAACTCCTAAATAGGAGATTACAAATCTCAAAAAAGGCCAAAGAATGGCAATTATGAATCACAATATATAGAATCGACTAAGAGTTCAAAACTCCAAATGTTATCACTTATAATCAACGCGATAACACTTAGGCAATATAAATAATCTAACAAAGGCATCCATGGTGAAAACATATATAAATCATCAAAATTCTAGAAATCAACATGGAGAAATCTAGAAAATCTAGCAATACAATGAATAAGACCCAACAGCCCAATAACAGCCCAACAGCTATAAATGTAGAAACGACCCAACAACCCAATCTATGGCCCAACAGCCTGCCAAGTACAATGTGTAAGTGACCCAACAGCCTCTAATAGGACCCAACAGCCCATGATTAGCCCAACGGCTATATATATACATAGGACCCAACAGCCCAAGTACTAGCAATAACTCGTAAATGTGTCGCAAACTCTCATATAGGAACCCGAAAAGTGGTAATAGTGTATCCTATACCACACATTCTTACCTATCGGTTTACTAATTGTTAGTCAATGCCACACTAGAAAACAAAATCATTTAAATCACAACAATTGCCTCATATCATCGACAAATACAACCCGAAGGTCAATAAATATGTAGCTTCAAACGAACAAGTCCGGAATTAACCGAAAAGTAAACGCACATGTCCCATACCACATGTTTTACTCTATCGTTTAACTCTCTTTCTCGTACGCTCAAAGAGTGCAAAATGTGCATTTTATATAGAAAATAATTTGTTTGAGAAAATTTGTTATTAATTTTTTTTTTGAAAATCATTTAGAAAACAAACCTTTCAAATTCTCTTATTTATAGAGAATTAAAAAATTTAATAGCTTTAAAAATAATTTTAAATATGTAAAATATTTATTTCAAATGCTATTTTAATATAAAAATCATTTCAAAAATTGTTTAGGAAACCCGTGCTTGAACACAATAGAAATCATCGGAAAACGGTGAAATTTCAGCATATGAAAACGTCTCAAAAACTCGTCAATCTGGAGTATAGATCATCCAAAACATTGGCTTACCATTGATAGGTTAGGGTTATTCAAAAAAATCTCAAAACATCATAAAACAGGTGACAAAATAAATAGCACCAACAAGCTCAAGAAATCACCAGAACATAAGAAAGTAGGATGCAGAAAACACACGGTCCAGGTCGACTTATAGGTCAACCATGTTATTGGTAGGTAGAACTATCAATGGCATGGGTCGACCCTACGGTCGACCCATGAGTGTGGTAGGTCGACCACTAATATGTGATTTCTACAGGTTGTGCAAATCTTGTTTGATTCAAACTTTGAGCAAATGTTCCAGGTGGCTACAAGACGAATTAGGCCATGAAAGTTTACATGCAATAACTTCAAAACATAGACAATGACATGGAAAAGGTTTCACACCATTCCGATATGATTTCATAGAGATATGGGTCTTCAAGACGAACCCTAACCAAGATTTAACTGGAAACTATAGTTAAAACATTCAGTTTACAGTAAATCAAATATGAACATAAATTGGATTCAGGTTTTAAAAATAGCTTGTTCTTGCTAGAGATGTGAGGTTTTACTCACCTTAACGAGGATTTAAGCAATTAAACTTGCATTCTTGGATCTTTATAGCCATGAGAAGCTCTAATAACTTGTTATTGACAAGAAAAGAAGCATGCAGCAAGAAGAAAATGGATTATAGACAATATCTTCTCAAAACTGAAAATTAAGGAGATGATTTGGGGTTTTGGTTTTTGATTACCAGTAATACACTTTGATTTGCCGATTTTATCTTTTAATTTCACCAAATATGAAGCTAGTTTTGAAGCATAAAGTGGAGGCCATTGTTTCTTTTTCTTAGTTTTGTTGTTGAGAAGAAAAGCAAGTGAGAAAAGAAATTGGTACACTTTCTTACTCGGATGCTTCCAAAAATGGGTATTGAGTTGGAACCCAATATCCAATTTCCCATTAGCTATACTTGGTTAAATTTTGGCTAAGTAATTCTTATTTGCACTCTTTTCTCATTATTAACTCCTATTTACCTATAATAAAACCAAATATCTTTTGTACAACAAAAGTTTATGCTAAATGTTTTCTCAATATATAAAAGATTATGTTAGCAATAAAAATTAATTTCCATTAATAATTATCCATTTTTAATTAAATACATCAATTTACACTTTTTATTACATAAAACATCATTTTTAACATTAAAATTTATACAAAAATCATTTTCTTGTACAATTAAATACATTAAATCATATTACATCATTTTTACGTCAGAAGTTTTTTAAAAAAAGATTCCACCTTTTTATTTTATTATTTAACATATTAAATCGATTACTTCATTTAAAAATTAATAAAAGAAACATTTGGCAATAATTACTAAAATTATTGCATTTTATCAAAATAAAAATCATGTATTGCTCATTTTTGTCACTAACAATCGAAATAAAGTTTCAAAAACTTTATTTCAACATGTTGTACATTTAAAACCCATTGTTTATTTAAAACAAACAATTTCAACAAATTATGTCTCCAATTTATTTTAATTTCCAATATTAAATTATAACCACCGTTATAATTTAATATTACAGGTAATCACCAAAACCAGGTGTAACAACCCTGGTTTTGCGATTACCTATTAATAACAATAAAAATAAATTAAGATGAAATCATAATTTATTAAGCAAGAGAAAAATATAATCTGGGATAGATGATTTAATGAATTATCTAAGTAAAATATAAAATTTTGGGTTTGAATTTAATTAGGGAAAAAAAACTTAAACTATGAGATGGGTTGGATTTGAAGTAAAATAAAATGATGGGAAATTTGTTAAAAAAATTTATTTTAAATAAATAATGAGTCTAGGAGAATAAATCGGATTTACGATTTGTTGGTTGGGAATTGAGTTGAATAAATTTTCAAAAATGGAAATATGTTAATTTGGGGTTGATAAATTAATTAAGTAATTTAAATCAAAATTAATTTGTTGAAATAAATGTAAATTGTTGAAAATAAAGTTTTAAAATCTTTATAATGCTATTTAGGGAGGAAAATGAGCATTTTACCAAGCATTTTACAGTTTTAATTTGGTAAAATGCAATAATTTTGCAAATTATTGCCAAATTTGATTTTTAATTATTTTAAATGAAGTGTTTGAATTTATTACGATGTATTTTATAAAGAAATAGGCGAAATATTGTTTAAAGATAATATTTTGATGAAAAATGAAGTTGTTGTCGTTTGTTGTATTTAATTTGATAAGAAAATAATTTTTGTATAAATTTTATTGATAGAAATGGTGTTTTATATAATAAAGTGTAAATTGATGGATTTATTTAAAAATAAGGTTTTAATGATAAAAATTAATTTTTATGGTTGAAATTATTATTATTTTTTTGTGAAAACATTTTATTTTACGTATACTTTTGGTTATCAAATTCATTTGGTTTTATTATTTGTAGATATGTGTTAATAGTAGGAATATGGGCGTAAACATGATTTTACTTAGCCAATTTTTTCTGAGTATTGCATTTAGGCTAGTGGTTAGAGGTTGAGGTCCAAAATCTTATTCTAGTATCATCAAGAGAAAGAATTTCATTTTCTTCTTCTAGAACGTATAGGAAAAGAGAAATAATGGCCTCCCTCTAACAAAAAATTGAAATCTTGCTTCTTAATTAGCTGAAATAAAAGAGAAATACCGGCAAAATAAAGATTAATACATGTAATCAAAGCCATAGCTACAAATTACTTCATCAAATCTTGATTTTAAAGAAGAGATTGTCTGCAACATTGTCCTTATTGTATGCATGCTCATTTCTTCGCAGTTACTAGTCATTGAAGGCATATGTGCACTTGAAAGTATGCATCTTGCTTCTCTAATTGCTCAAAATCCTTGCTAAGGAGTTGTACTCTCAAATTCTAACTTTAATAAGGTTTATTGGCTGAAATATGATGAAAATCGTTTACTGTAAACAAAAATGTTTCTATTAAATAGTTAGAGTAAAAGTTGAGTTATAGTCCTTCTTCTTGTGCTTATATCTACCAATCTTTGTTATGAAATCATGCTGGATCTTCTCTGGATTGTTGTCTGAATGTTGTAGTTTGTGTATGCAAAATTTTACCGTCGAATTCATCTCGTAGATGCCTGAAACTAATGCTTAAAATCAAGACAAACAAGGTAGAAAAATGCGAAACAAGTGCGACCCAGAGGTCAACCTACCAACATCATGGGTCGACCTATAGGTTGACCCAGATATTTCCTAGGGCGACCCTAGGGTCGACCTAAGCTTTGTAATTGTAAACCTACAGGTCAACCTATACACCCCTATTTTGCCCTACTTTGTTCTGCAGTTTTTTCCTATTGACCCAATGATTTTTTCTACTTGTTTTTGTGATGTTTTGAGATGTTTTTGATGGTCTATAACCTATCGTTAGGTTAGCCAATATTTTGGTTGATCCGAACTCTGGATTGACGAGTTTTGAGATGTTTTCATATGCTGAATTTTCAGTGTTTTTCGATGACTTCTGTTGTTTTCGAGCATGGGTTTTCTAAATGATTTTTGAAATGTCTTTTATATTAAAATGACTTTTGAAATAAATATTTCACAATATCTAAAATATTTTTAAAGCTATTAAATTTTTTATTCTCTATAATAAAGAGAAAATTTCAAAGAATTGTTTTCCAAATGATTTCAAAAAAATTGATTAAAAAACCAGTTTTCTCAAGCAAATTATTTTATATATAACATACACTATTTTGCACTCTTTGAACATATGAGAAAGAGAATTAAACGATTAGTAAAACAAGTGGTATGAGACACGTGCGTTTACTATTTCAGTTAATTCTGGACTTGTTCATTTGAAGCTATGGGCTTTCGGTCATTATTGTGATTGCCAATTGATATGCACGTAATTGTGCATACATTTACATCCATATTTTATCTCTTTTTATTTAAATAATCATCATATTTGGGCATTTTAACATGTTTAAAACCAAAGTTCAATTATTTCCAACCATCATATTTTCATCTTCATTCAGGGGCAAAACGGTCATTTTGTGCATGTGTCAATATAAGAATTTTTACTTGGACATTTTTTGATAATTTTTATAGGAATTTGAATGCATATGGAAGAGGCTTATATGAAGATATATGCATGCACAAATGAATACAAAGGAAAGAAGAGGGAAATAATTCAAGCCATGAACATGGAGGACCCCACCCACTTACCTAAATGTACAATTTGGAGCTAATGGACAACTAAGTGGATGTTAAAGCTTCATGCAAAACAAATGATGGATCAATTAGTGGATAATGGTTACTTGGTGGCCACACTTCCTAAAGGGCAATTTAGGAAGCTCCCTAAAAATAGAATTAGGGTTTTATGCATATATAAATAGCCCCCTTATGTACATGAAAAGAGCATCATCTACTCTTTCATTTTACTTAGAAAATTAAGAAATCAAAGTGTAAGCTCAATGTTCTATGAAATAAAAAGGGCTTCCAAGCCTCTTTCTTCTGTCTTTTCTACATATTTTTCTTTGTTTTATTGTTAATGTTTATTTCTATGCTCTCTTTTCCTTTATGTTCATAGCTTAGATTTACATTTATGCAAGTAGTAAGTAGCTAATCTCTTTTGCTTTCTTTGCTTATTTTCTATTCTCTTTTCTTTTTAATGTTGAAATTTGTTTGTGTTGCTTCAATGCCACAAATGAGTAACTAAACCCCTTCAATTTAGGGGTGATGAAGCTCTCTAACTTTATGTAATTTCAACATTTTTATGATGTATGATCTCTTTGTTTATGCTTCATGAATGTGAATTTTGATGTAAGTTTATACAAGTGGGTTTGATAGCTTATATTGCTTATGCAAATGAGCTATTCTTACTCAACATAAACACAATTTACATCAACATTTGCTAATTAATTTTTGATTATGAAATGAAGGTAAAAATGAAATTTGATGATCTATGTTACTAATTACAATAGTAAATAGATCATACTTAAAATAGTTTTTGCTTTGGCTTCTTTTTCATGAGAATTGTAAGTGGTATAATTGTTGAATTATAGTTTGATGGTTTGAGTTATGTTAACTAATAACATAAACAAACTATACTTATGATAATTGCAATGATTATTTCACTTAATATCAAAGTTAGAGATCATAAATTATGTGTTTGTTGATTTACAAAAATTTGAGAGTGGATTTGCCTCTAAATTGTTCTTTAGTCTAATAATTTTTGAATCACATTTTCGAGTGTTAGCCTCATAATTTCTAGCTAACAAATGCTCTTCGACTTTGGTATAATTTGATTGAATAGAATATTAAAATCATCAATTCCCTGTGGATCGACCTGTATTCGCCGCGTGCTACATTCGTACACCGTGCGCTTGCAGTATAAATTTTATTTCTAAATTCGTTCGATGGTTTTCTAATCCGATAGAATTTCCGTCGACGAACAAGTTTTTGGCGCCGTTGCCGGGTATTGCTTTGATTTTTGATTTTCTATTCTTCGAATTATTTTCATTTGATTTTTGTGTGTTTTTATTTAGTGTGTTCGATTTTTTATTTTTTATTTTTGAAGAAAGAAAAAAAAGATATTGCTTGTTTGATTTTTGTGTGCATTTGTTGTTCTAGTTTCATTTGCTCATTTCTATTAAAAAAAAATTTAGCATAGTTAGTACTTTGCATTTGTGTGTAGTCATTTTGGTGGTTCACTGTTTTCAAGTTGTTCTCTGTTTTCACTTGTTTTGTGCATTGATTCATCATTCAGTTTGCATTGCATTTCACTGTTCATTTGATTATCTGCTCATTATCATTCTTTGTGTGTAGGTGCATTTTGTGTTTCTGGTATTATACTCATTTAGTTCTCTTGAATTGCATTTTTCATCTTTGTTTCCAGATAACTGCAACTTCCATTCTCTATATTAAGAAAAAAAAAAGCATTTGCATTTCCTTTCTATTACTGTTTACATCTGCATTCTCTGTCAAACAACACAACAGCCACTTCCTCAACCACCAACAAACACTACTCCATCCTCTAACCATCCTCACTGCCTTTTCATCCCTCAACCATCACTTCTGGCCACTGCACTGATTGCTGTACATTCACCACGCATCACCAAAACTTCTACCATCAAACCAACCTGACTATCACTGCCTTTCACCATTCATACCAAACCAGCCCTTCATTGAAGCAGCTTTCAAACTGCTATACTTCTAACTTTCAAACTGCTCCGCATATCACTTCTCCCTTCTTTCCTGTCTGTTCAATCAACAAACACAGCAAACAAGTTCGCATTAACCACAACTTCCTCTCAACCAAAAAACCACATCACACATCTTCAATTTCAACAGTTCTGCCTCACAAAAAAAGGGGGGGGGGGAAAAAGAAAAAAAAAATCTGCACCTTTAAATCATCCATACCCCTGCCTTATCACCTTCCATTAAAACACCACTCAAACAAACTTCATCAACCCACTTATGCAACTCCATCCCAACCAGATTCCACCAGCACTGACAACTGACATCGACTGCAGCAAAAATCACCAAATCCAACCGCTACAATCGAGCTTGACCACCAATCTTCCTCCGAGAACCACACAGCACCACCATCAAGCAACAACTACTACTGCAAACTTCACATTTACCATCCACTACCCCTTCCTTGTCTACAGAACACCATATCAGTTCTCCACTATCATCAAAAGCCTTCACATTGCCTCTGTTTTATACCATACCTACTGCAGCTGTCCTTATCCACCATCCATTGCCACAACCATTTCACCTCCGCAGCTTCAATTGAACTCTGCTTCACCACTTCACAAACTCCATAGACCATTAAACTCTCCACTTTCTCAATTCAACACTTCCCTGACTAGTTCACTCTGCAACAACTGCAATCACCAAACACTACCTCCCTCTGCTTCACTTCAAAATACCACTGACCTCTGCATATTACCACCCAAACATACAGACATCACGACATCACAGCAACTACCACTTCTTCCCATACATTCCGCACTCCAACCACCCACTCATCAAACCAGCAGACCATCAACCTACAACAGCAGCCAGTATAGTCAAAACCACCATCTACTTCCCTACCTACCTGATTGCCGTCATAGTGGATGAGTGCGATGTCGAGGCAGTTGTGAATTGGTGTTATGTTGTATATGTCATAGCATGCTATAACATATACAACATAACACCAATTCACAACTACCTCGACATCGCACTCATCCACCAAAATCGAACTTGCCTGCCACCAGTCACTAACACAGTCACAAAATCCACTTACCTACACTTTGACTACACAATATCCATCCTGATCACCAGAAACAACTCGCAATCCATCCTCGAACCAATCATCAAACTCGACTGCAACTTCACCGCAATCGAATTGAAGCTTCACTTCTTCGAATCGCATCACCAAACAGCGTCGAACTCGAAGCCCTATCGCAACAGCACCCAAATCCTCAACAACTGCCTCGCACTTCCCTAACCCAAATGCCTGCTTTTGATTTTCGGATGTCGTTTTAAATTATTTTGGGGCCGAGTCTTAATTTTAAGAGATTTTGGAAATTGTTTTCTGAACGAGGAAACCAAGAGGAGTTGTTTAATTTTTTTTTATGATGATTATTCTTCTCTGTAATGAATTGAAGGCATTTAGTGGGCTGGGCTTATGGGCTCAAATTCGATTTCCTTTCTTTCCTTTTTTTTTAGTTTGTTCTAATTTATTTGGTTTTCAAATTCAAAAAAAAGGGGAATCCAATAAGTTGTTTTCAATTGTTTTAATTTCTTATTGTTTTTCATTTGTTTTATGCATCATTCTCTTTTTATTTACAAAAAGAAAACCAATTTTTTTTTAAGTAAAACCCTACTTTTAAGTTTCCTTTCAAAAAAAAAAACAAATAAGTTTCTTTTTGCTTTGTTTGAAAATATTTTGTTTTGTTTCCTTTGATTTCAACAGTTGTGTTATTTTCCTTTGTTTTATTTCGTTCGATATATAAATTTTTTTTGTAAATATATCTTGTTCTTCGTTTCAGGTTGCCAAAGCAGAAATTCAAAAGGGAAAAGTGTTTGCCAACAAATAAACTGCTTCGCTTTGCTAAGAAAAATCGCCGCTAAAAAAAAAAGAAATATTGCTAAAATAATCTGCACGCTCTGGTATTGTGCTTCCATCTTTATTCGCATTGTTGGTTGCTTGCATTTGCATAAAAAAAATTCAAAATCCAAAAAACCAAAAACAAACTTCATTTTAGTGGCATTGTTAATACACGTTTAATTTCTTGTTTTGCATTCATCTCATCTTATTTTCTTTTCTAAGGGCAATACCCCAATTCACATAAGGTGAGGGATTTCATCACCCTTTCCTTAGCCCACAAACGCATTTCATCGTAGAATTTGACTAATAATAAAGGTTAGACGTTGGACCTAAGGGTGTCACGAGCTCACTTAGGGCTTAATTGTATCTTCACAATTGTTTTATTTGAACGATTTTATTTCTTGGTGTCTAGGCTGCGGCAGAGTAATAACCAGTTATAAAAATTACGGTGATACGTAAATATTATACTGGTTGTTCCTCTGAAGGTACTTAAACCTTCGGCTGCATTGCTACGGTGATTCGAGGTGCACCGATAACTCCTGTCCGTTATCTGGCTGAGAAATTTTTTTGTTGATTTAAGACAAAGTGTGATTATACAATTTTGGGTTAGGAGCTACTAAGGACAGAAAATTGTAATTAAGTCCTTTTCATTCATTTAGTTGCATTAGTTCATGCATATTTAAAAAAAAAATTAAAAAATCCAAAATCCAAAAAAAAAATTGTAAATTTTAACTTGATTTTTCATTCAAAAAAAATAATTCCTTTTCTTTCTTTCCTTTGAAAATATTCAGTCAAAAACAAAAATCCAAAAAAAATATATATAATCTTTTCAAAAAGAAAAAAAATTTGAAAAACAAAAATCAGTTTCCATTTTATTAAGAAAAAAAACTTTTTGGTAAATATTTGAAAATTCAAAAAACAAAAAAAATACAAAATCAAAAACATATAAAAAAATTTGAAAAACCAAAAACAAAATAAAAATCAAACTTTTCTTTTGAAAATAAATCTCACTTGTTAAATAGTTTTCTCCCTTGTAAAAAAAGAAACTCAAAAAAAAAACACGTTTTCAAACCTTCTTTCACTCCCTAAACTCAGTTCTAACTCCTTTCTCTTCTCGACTTTCACTTGTGCATGAGTACTTGGACTCGTGACACAACAACGAATCGTTGCACTCGTGACCCTTCTACAAACCGTTTAACTTGAAAAGACGATCCTCCTGAAATGGCGAACGAAAACGCCCCTCGAACTCTTATGGATAGAATCTTTCCCGATAGAGTTTCTATTCCATCTTGCATCACGTTACCCGCCCCTACGGGTAACCATTTCGAAATCCATTCGAACCATATTGCCACGCTTCGAAAATTTGGCAATTTCGAGCACGATGATCCATACATCTTTTTGACTAAATTCGAACAAGTTTGTGCAACCATTAAACTCCAACAACTTTCTGATGACGGAATCAAACTTCGATTAATCCCATTTGCTCTTACGGATTACGCTGAAAAATGGTTGTACAGCTTACCTTCGAACTCAATTAAAACGTGGGAAGAATTTGTAAAAGCTTTCTTAAAAAAGTTCTACCCCTTGGAAAAAACAAGTAGAATTCGAAACGAAATTGTAAATTTTCATCAATTCAAGGGTGAACCATTTGGAAAATATTTTGAAAGATTCAAAGAGCTTCTGATAAAATGCCCACACCATAACTTTGAAAAATGGACAATTTGCCAAATCTTATACGATGGACTCGAAAACAGCTCACGAACGATGCTCGAATCAATGTGCCAAGGCAATTTTCTTGCCCAACATCATGATGATGCTTGGCAATTTCTTGAAAACCTCGCTGAAAAGTCGTCCCAATGGGAACGCTCGAATGAAAAATCAATCTACTCACGGTCGAGTGCACACTTGATAGGATCTTCTGTTGCTTTGGAAGCTAAGATCGACGCAATGATTAAAAAATTCGATAACGTTTTCTCATCGAATCAAATGAGCCAAGCTTCCCAACCGATGTGTTATAAATGCAATGATCCAAATCATATAGCCGATCAGTGTCCTAACTCTATCGAACAAATCAATGCTTTCAGTAAAGCCAAAAACGACCCTTTTTCTCCAACGTACAACCCTGGTTGGAAAAATCATCCGAATTTTGCATGGAGCCAAAACAATCCCAACACAAATACAATTCGTCCCAATTTTCAAGCATTTCCGAATAATGTTTCGAATCCTCCCTTTCAGCCCAATAATTTTCAACCAAACCTTGCGGGCCCGTCTCATAATCAACCACAACAACCAAATTTTCCACCAAATTCTGCTCATCCTCCATAAGATGATAAACGTTTAACTTCGCTTGAGAAAACTGTTGAAACGTTGGCTAAGGCAACCACTCAAAGCCTTCAATCAAACAGCAATTTGCAAAATTTATTGACTTCATATATGCAAAACACAAACCAATCGATTGCAAAACTCGAAATGCAAATGAGTCAATTAGCCACGTCTGTAAGTGAACGTGAACGAGGAACATTCCTAAGCCAGCCCCTTCCAAATCCCAGAAATCAAAACGCAAATTCAAATCAAGCCCATGTTGTTCAAGATAGCAACGTCACCCAGTTGAATGCTATCACAACTCTCCGTTCTGGTAAACAAATCGATAATCAAGTCGTTAATCCAAATGTTTTACTGGAAACTTTTCTCGACGCTTCTAAAACAACGAACGACTCAGAACAGAACGTGGAGCCAAACATCGAATCGAACGACAATCAAAATTCTTCTTCTTCTACTCGAGTAGACCCGTCTACCGAGTATCGTGTTCCATTTCCACATCGTCTTCGACCAAAGAAACACTCGGACCAAATGGAAAAGATGTTGGAAATTTTTAAACAAGTAAAAGTGATCATCCCGCTTCTTGGCATCGTTCAGCAAGTCCCCACTTACGCGAAATTTCTTAAGGACTTGTGCACCCAAAAGAGACACACTCAAGTACCCAAAAAAGTCTTCTTAGCTGCTAGTTTGAGTGTAGTCTTGTCCCAATCCATGCCCGTTAAATACAAAGATCCTGGCTGCCCTACGATATCATGTACAATTGGAGACAAGACGATTAACAAATGTTTGATAGACTTAGGCACGAGTGTCAACTTGATTCCATACTCCGTGTACGAACAATTAGGCTTAGGTGAGCTCAAACCCACGAAAGTTACGCTTCAATTTGCCGATCGTTCCATTAGGAATACCGTGGGAGAAATCGAAGATATGCTCATTAGAGTAGGGCAATTTATATTCCCCGTTGACTTTATCGTTCTCGAAACACAACCCGTGACGAATCCCTCGATTCAAATTCCGTTGATTTTAGGCCGACCATTCTTAGCCACCTCAAATGCCTTAATCAATTGTCGTAACGGATCAATGAAAACCTCTTTTTGAAACATGACTTTGGATCTTAATATTTTCAATCTTGAAAGCCAATCGAATGAACCTTGTGACCAAACGTTTGGAAGTTAGTGCCATTCACGAAAATGTTGAAAACGAAACACTTGATCTTAACGATGAACGTGAGGCCGAGTATGAAAAATTGTTTCACAAAATTCCAAACGATATTGAATACACTCTTCCTTTTGAATCGCTTCCAGTTGAGTCCGAATCTCAACCCAATTCTTCGATCGAAAAAATTCCAAAGTTGGACCTCAAACCGCTTCCCGACCACCTTAAGTACGCATACTTAGGTGAAAATGAAACTTGTCCTGTCATCATTTCTAACAATCTTTCTCTTGACCAAGAAGTTTCTCTTCTCTCTATCCTTTCGAAAAATAAGGAAGCAATGGGATGGTCGATTTCCGATATAAAAGGAATTAGTCCCGCTCTGGTTCAACATCGCATCCATTTAATCGATGATGCCAAGCCTGTTCGTGACGCTCAACGAAGGCTTAATCCAAAAATGAAAGATGCGGTGCGTGATGAAATTCTTAAACTTCTCGATAATGGAATTATTTACCCAATCTCCGATAGCTCATGGGTTAGCCCAATTCACGTTGTACCGAAAAAGTCCGGGCTAACCGTTGTCAAGAAAGATTCAAACGAGCTTATTCCAACTCGTACTCAAACGGGTTGGCGTGTTTGCATTGATTATCGAAAACTAAATGCCGCAATACGTAAAGATCACTTTCCTCTTCCTTTCATTGACCAAATGCTCGAACGTTTAGCCGGCCATGAATTTTACTGCTTCCTTGATGGTTATTCTGGCTATAACCAAATTCCAATCGCTCCCGAAGATCAAGAGAAAACGACTTTCACATGTCCATTCGGTACTTTTGCTTATCGACGTATGCCATTTGGACTATGTAACGCCCCTACGAGTTTCCAACGATGCATGGTTGGCATATTTTCCGACATGATTGAACGCTTTATAGAAGTTTTTATGGACGATTTCTCTATCTTTGGTGATTCTTTTTCCCAATGTCTACATCACCTCGAGTTGGTTCTGAATCGATGTAAAGAAAAACATTTGACTTTGAATTGGGAAAAATGCCACTTTATGGTCAAACAAGGCATATTCCTTGGACATATCATCTCAAATAAAGGCATTGAGGTAGACAAAGCAAAAATCGATGTCATTGCAAATCTACCTATTCCCAAATCTGTTAAGGACATTCGATCATTTCTAGGACACGTTGGCTTTTACCGTCGTTTTGTGAAAGACTTTAGCAAAATCGCCCGTCCTTTGACGACCCTTCTTGGAAAAGACGTTCCTTTCGACTTTAACACTGATTGTATCTCTTCTTTTGAACTTCTTAAGAGCGAACTCATTTCTGCCCCAATCATTTGCGCACCATATTGGGATCTTCCTTTCGAAATAATGTGTGATGCTTCGAACTTTGCCGTTGGTGCTGTCTTGGGACAACGCATCAACAAGATCCTTCATGTCATTTACTACGCGAGTATGACCTTGAACGACGCTCAACTCAACTACACAACAACCGAAAAAGAGCTTCTAGCTGTCGTTTTTGCACTTGAAAAGTTCGACCTTACTTGATAGGTTCACACATTACGGTTTACGCTGACCATTCTGCGCTTCGATATCTCTTCGCTAAAAAGGATGCTAAATCCCGTTTGATTCGTTGGATCCTTTTACTTCAAGAATATGACCTTACAATCAAAGACAAAAAGGATCTGATAATGTCATAACCGATCACTTATCTCGTCTTTCGAACGCACCAACTCCTTTGCCAATCAATGAAAACTTCCCCGATGAACAACTTCTTTCAATTTCGATCGATCCATGGTACGCTGATATAGTGAACTACTTGGTCACTAAACAAACTCCCTCATCTTGGTCCAAACAGGACAAATGCAAATTTATGTCCCAGGTGAAATACTTCTATTGGGACGATCCATACTTGTTCAAATATTGTCCTGACCAAATCATCCGACGTTGCATTCCGGATAATGAAACAAGGAGTGTTCTTTCGTTTTGCCACGATCAAGCGTGCGGTGGACATTTCGGTGCTCGAAAAACTGCGGAAAAAGTGCTTCAGTGTGGTTTCTATTGGCCTTCTCTTTTCAAAGACTCGTTTGAATTTTGTAAAACTTGTGATCGATGTCAAATGCTTGGACGAATTTCTCGACGAGATATGATGCCTTTAAACCCCATTCTTACGATCGAAATCTTTGATGTATGGGGTATTGACTTTATGGGACCTTTTCCCAATTCTTTTGTAAACTTGTATATCCTTCTCGCTGTCGATTACGTTTCAAAATGGGTCGAAGCCGTTCCTTGCAAAACCAATGACCACATAATTGTTGTGAAATTTCTCAAAGAAAATATCTTTTCGAGGTTCGGCAGACCTCGCACAATAATCAGTGATAACTGAACTCGTTTTTGCAGCCGTTCTTTTGAAACTTTAATGAAAAAATACTCGATAGCCCACAAGTTATCCACTCCGTATCATCCTCAGACTTGTGGCCAAGTTGAAGTTTCAAATCGACAAAGAAAACAAATCTTGGAGAAAACTGTCAATAAAAATCGAAAAGATTGGTCTCAGAAATTGGCCGACGCGCTTTGGGCTTACCGTACTGCTTTTAAAACTAACCTTGGGATGCCCCCATTTCGTTTAGTTTACGGTAAAGCTTGCCATTTACCCGTTGAAATTGAACACAAAGCGTTGTGGGCAATAAAAAACTTAAACTTTGATCTTGAAAAAGCTGGCGAAAATCGAAAACTACAACTCAACGAACTCAAAGAACTTAGGAACGACGCGTATGAAAAGGAGAAAATTTACATAGAAAGAACAAAAATTTTTCATGACAAGTCAATCCTAAGGAAAACGTTTTCGCCTAACCAGAAAGTTCTTTTATATGACTCGAGACTTCATTTATTCCCTGGGAAACTTAAATCAAGGTGGACCGGACCATTTGTGGTACAAACTGTTTTTCTACATGGTGCCATAGAAATAGAAAACCCAAAGGATGGATCGATTTTCAAAGTCAATGGTCATCGTTTAAAACCCTTCTTGGAATTGCCCGGTAACCAAGAGGAGGAGCTCATGATCCTTCATGAGCCAAGCTACGTCTAGTAAGAATGTTAACCCTCTTTTGTAAATATGTACATATTTTTCCCCGTTACACTCATTATTTCATGCATCGACTGTGGGGACACAGTCAAAATTACGTGTGGGGGGAGTCTCATTTTCATTTTTTTTAGTTTTTCATGGCATTTTTGAATTTTCATTTTCTTCAAAAAAAAAATCTCAAAACTCCTAAATCTCAAAAAAAAAAAAACATTTTCTTTTTACCATTTTGATTTATTTTTGAAGAAACACTATGGGATAAGTATAAGTTTGGTTAATAAATTGAAATTTTTGAAAATTTATTTGTCTTAACAAAAAATAAAAATAAAGTTTGATTACAAATAACAATGGTTTTACTAGTATATAGGAAGGTTCATCTATGTTAATTATGAAGTATGTTCTAATTGAAAATCTTTGTTTGAAAAGTGGTAAATTTAAAGTAAGGATATAACATTTTTGTCTTCTAAGTTAAATGGTGCTAAGATGGTTTTGCAAAACTCTCTCTGTCTCATAAAAAAAATATACAAAATAATAACATCTAAAGTATTCACTCTCATTTAAAAGTCCTCACGGTTATGCATGGGTGAATTACTTAGAATCTTTGATTATGTGCTTTCATACTCATTTAAAAGTCCTCGCGGTTATGTATGTATGGAACACATACCCAAAAAAAACAGACTTAATAAAAACCACCTACGGTCGATAGGTGTATGCACGAAAGTGTGTGCACTCGCCATGCTCTGTACTCCCCTCACATAAGCCCGAAAGGCAGTGCATGGGTGATATATCTGGCCTCAGTTTACCTGAGCTAGGTGTGTAATTTTTCTGGCAAATAATGAGAGAGCAAGCAATTGAAATCCTAGCACTATTTTAACTTGTTTGATTTAACTTGTTATTGAAAAAAAATGAAAAAACCACTTTAATAAACTTTGATAATCAACAAAGGATCCATTTCATAATTACATTGTGTTATCAACCGAAACAACTAGCCAAAGTATGGTCTATCTATTATGACAACTTGATTTTCATTGGAAATTTTGACGAGTAAAATTTTCAAGACAATGACCAAAACTTGTATTTAACTTATTCATGTCAATTTAAAAATAAATCCTTCATTTGTAAATATTTTCAAAAACTCGCATTCATCTCTTAGTAAATAAATCTTGCATTTTGTAAATATTTTCATCCTGCAATTGGATTTTGTGGGTAGTATCCGCTGAAAACCCTCGCGAGACAACACTCGTCCTACTGGGGACACCCAGAGGTTTAACGGCTTGTTGTATACGCTCAATGCAATCGTGCTCCCTACGAAAACGGATTTATCTTAGTTTTCCTTTATTCGAGGACGAATAAAAAGATAAGTGTGGGGGTATTTGATATACACGTAATTATGCATACATTTACATCCATATTTTATCTCTTTTTATTTAAATAATCATCATATTTGGGCATTTTAACATGTTTAAAACCAAAGTTCAATTATTTCCAACCATCATATTTTCATCTTCATTCAGGGGAAAAATAGTCATTTTGTGCATGTGTCAATATAAGAATTTTTACTTGGACATTTTTTGATAATTTTTATAGGAATTTGAATGCATATGGAAGAGGCTTATATGAAGATATATGCATGCAAAAATGAATACAAAGGAAAGAAGAGGGAAATTATTCAAGCCATGAACATGGAGGACCCTACCCACTTACCTAAATGTACAATTTGGAGCTAATGGACAACTAAGTGGATGTTAAAGCTTCATGCAAAACAAATGATGGATTAATTAGTGGATAATGGTTACTTGGTGGCCACACTTCCTAAAGGGCAATTTAGGAAGCTCCCTAAAAATATAATTAGGGTTTTATGCATGTATAAATAGCCCCCTTATGTACTTGAAAAGAGCATCATCTACTCTTTCATTTTACTTAGGAAATTAAGAAATCAAAGTGTAAGCTCAATGTTCTATGAAATAAAAATGGCTTCCAAGCATCTTTCTTCTCTCTTTTCTACATGCTTTTCTTTGTTTTATTGTTAATGTTTATTTCTTTGCTCTCTTTTCCTTTATGTTCATAGCTTAGATTTACATTTATGCAAGTAGTAAGTAGCTAATCTCTTTTGCTTTCTTTGCTTATTTTCTATTCTCTTTTCTTTTTAATGTTGAAATTTGTTTGTGTTGCTTCAATGCCACAAATGAGTAGCTAAACCCCTTCAATTTAGGGATGATGAAGCTCTCTAACTTTATGTAATTTCAACATTTTTATGATGTATGATCTCTTTGTTTATGCTTCATGAATGTGAATTTTGATGTAAGTTTATACAAGTGGGTTTGATAGCTTATATTGCTTATGCAAATGAGCTATTCTTACTCAACATAAACACAATTTACATCAACATTTGCTAATTAATTTTCGATTATGAAATGAATGTAAAAATGAAATTTGATGATCTATGTTACTAATTACAATAGTAAATAGATCATACATAAAATAGTTTTTGCTTTGGCTTTTTTTTCATGAGAATTGTAAGTGGTATAATTGTTGTATTATAGTTTGATGATTTGAGTTATGTTAACTAATAACATAAACAAACCATACTTATGATAATTGCAATGATTATTTCACTTAATATCAAAGTTAGAGATCATAAATTATGTGTTTGTTGATTTACAAAAATTTAAGAGTGGATTTGCCTCTAAATTGTTCTTTAGTCTAATAATTTTTGAATCACATTTTCTAGTGTTAGCCTCATAATTTCTAGTTAACAAATCCTCTTCGACTTTGGTATAATTTGATTGAATAGAATATTAAAATCATCAATTCCATGCGGATCGACCCGTATTCGCCGCGTGCTACATTCGTACACCGTGCGCTTGCGGTATAAATTTTATTTCTAAATTCGTTCGACGGTTTTCTAATCCGATAGAATTTCCGTCGACGAACACCAATCATTGGCGAGTTTTGAGATATGTGAATTCCTATTTCTAGGAATTATTTGATATTGCCAATCTTTGGAAAACATTGAGGTTTGAGATCTCCTATTTAGGAGTTATGATTCGTGAAAACCATTATGATGTCTTTTGTACTTGTCGATGATATGAGGCAAGTTATAAGCTTTCTTAGATTTATGATTTTGATGATGCACTTTTCTAATGTGGCATTGACTAGCAATTAGTAAACAATTAAGTGAGAATGTGTGGTATGTGATGCACTATTAACACTTTTCAGATTCCTATCTGAGAGTTTGTGACACATTCATGATGTTACTGCCAGTACTTTAGATCTTCGGGTCATCACGATGTATTATGACTTTGGTCTTCACGATGTATATATGACTTCGGTCATCATGATGGTTATGTGACTTTGGTCACTAAGAGATAGGTAATTAATATATAGTACTGGCACGAGGTTTGCACGTGCAACATTGCTTTGGCGCGCAATCGGGGATTTGGATCCAATACGGGCTATTTTTTGAGTTTTGAGTTTTATGATTTCACCATTTCAAGATGTTGTTTTACATATTTTTATAGCCTAGTGATATATGATGTTTTATTTATATATGGTGATTTCATTTATGAGGTTTTGAACTCTTAATTAAGTTCCACGAGTAGGTGATTTATGAGCTTTTGAACTCTTAATTGAGTTCCACGAGTTATGAGATTTTCTGAGTTTGAACTCTTAACTGAGTTCCACGAGTTATGAGATTTTTAAATATTTCTGTGGTTTTCTTTTGAGATTTTACATGATTTTATCATAATTTATATTTCGAATAGCTTTTAAGAAAGAAATATTCAAATTGAATTGATGTTATTCATGAGTTAACCCTTGAGATGTTTCTGTGTTTCCATCACTTTGAATTTGAGTAAATCCGAGTTTATATCATTCCTTTTTTATTAAAGGAATGTTTCACGTATGATACTTATATCCTATTTATCAATTGCTAATCACCTTGTTCAAGTTTGACTGACACGTGTATTTATTACTCAGGTCAGACCGAGTTGTAGGTTAGATATTTGGCTTTTGCTTAGCTTTTCTCCATGGATCCTCTTATCGACCCTTTGGATTATATGCATGGTTTTTGAGTAGTTACCTTGTAGTGACTTGACTTGATTATGTATATTCTTTTGCGGGGGACTTGATGTATATTTATGTAATGGTGTATCACTACTCATATATGACACTATATATTGTATTGATGTATATGTTTATATATGACTGTGTTTGCTGTCCTGTGATCTGTGTTCATTACTTCTATTGTGTTTTGTTCTGAATAAATCCTGTAGCCACCATGGTATTGTATTAGATAAGAATTAAGTATGCCGAACCACTTAAGTTGAAATGAAAAATGAAAAAAAATGATCACATCATCGACATACTTAATGCTTGTTTAATTCGAGACTATGGATGGTCGCTCCTAAACAGCCTTGTTCTCTACACTAGTAGACAATATTACTTAGTAAGACTCTTTGTTAGTGTGGTCTCGAGGTGGGACATCACTGCTTGATCTCAGAGCTAAATTCAGAACAAAATGTAATAAACACAAAACAATATACATATAATAATACATCAAGTATGATATGAGTGAAAACATCGTCCCTAATCGAAGTTGTTTCTAATCTTACCCTTAACCTTTTTTGTGTCCTTGGGGTAGATGTATGTTGGGAATACATCTAGGAGTGCATTTTATTTCATAGTATTCCATATTCAAATTAATGATATCTTACCCTAAGCATAAACCTAATCAAGATTGTTTTATTTCGAGTTCTCTTTGATTCAGGTGCTTGACACTCAATCGTATCAAAGGAATTTGTTGATGCCGCTGAATGTTTCTTGTCCGATTACTTCTTTGAGGATTGCGAATCCTATTAAGGGGTTCCGCAATACTTGGCATGTTGTGTGAGAATATCGAGAATGCACTTTGAAGATTTTCTTTCCATGCGAATCTGCATGATATTCATTTTTGGGTTTGATATTATTTTAGGATGGATTGGCTTGTAATTGTCAAGCCCGAATTCTGTGTCCAAAAAGGGTCCTATATCTTAGTTTTCCTAAATTGGTTGATCTGTTGTCTCTTGTTCTTTGGAATGTTGATGGAGATTCTAAAGTATCTTTAGTTTCTCTTGAGTCTCAAGATGATGACAGGTATCTCGAATTCTAATTGTTATGCTTCTGTTGATGTATTTGAGTCCGTTCTGGTTTACCACCCAAGCGGGCAATTGAGTTTCGTTTTGACCTTATTCCTGGTTCTCAGACTGTTAGTCATCCTCCCACGAGGATGTCCACTAAGGAAATGAGGAACTCTAAAAGAAATTTTTAGAGCTTGGAGCCAAGTAATTCATTCGGTCGAGTTCTTTACCGTAGGGTGCCACGGTTATCTTTGGTAGTCGATGGTATACTTTGGCTTTGCATCGATTTTCACAAGCTCAACGAGTTAATTATTAAAATAAATATCCATTGCCTAAGGTCGATGTCATATTCGCTGGATTGAGTAGTGCTAGGGTCTTTCCTCAGCTTGACCTTGCATCGATTTTCATCAGCCACGAGTTGCGGAGGATAGCGTTCCTCTTACCTCATTCCACACTCATTATGAGTCTTATGAGTCGCTCGTTATACCATTCGGTTTAACGAATACTCCAGCTTATTTCATTAATCTTATGAATTGAGTATTCTAGGAATATCTTGATGAGTTCGTCCTTGTATTCATTAATGATAATGAAAACAATAAATTAAGTTGCAAATCTTTCTAATAGAAGATATACTTATAAGTATAATTGGATTTTATTTATTGAGATAAGAAAAGAATATTTTGAAAATTATATAAGAGGCATTTTTATCATGTAGAAAATGATTTTTGTGTTTGGTTGTCCATCGAGTGGTTTAAAAATTCTGGTCAATGTCCCTAATCAACATTATCGATAGGAATTTCCTAAATGCTATGATGAGACAACCATACATAATAAAATTGAGTTGTTATAAATTAAAGTCTGGAAATAAATTGAAATGGTTTTGAGTATCAATTTAAGATGTCCAGTGCAGCCATTAAACCATAAAGATTGTTGGATGAGTGGCGAGGCAGTTTTGATCATTTGGTCAACTCTGTAGCCAATTGATGAGGTTACTCATTGTAAATTAATGGCAAGGCAATGCCATTAAATTAGTTTAAACTTGTGAAATTGAATATGATTAAGCTTATAATTGGTTAGGTAAGTATAACCTATAAGAATCCAAATAATGATATCACATGATAATTTGAGCAAATAAAGTAAACTAATGCTAATTAAGGAGATGTCTTGATTGGAAGAAAATATTTTGGTTAGAAAAAAATACCAATTGAATATTTTAGTGCAAAGTTATAAAGTAATATTGTAAAAAATAAGGTTTTTTAAAATTGGTTTGGATAATTGGTTGTTTGTATAATAATAATAATAATTGATAGTAAGATTTTAAATTCTATTTCAAATAAAATAAAGAAATGCTAATTTAGACTTTTAGCATGAATTTGTGAGTAAGCTCTTGTTTAAAACTTTGTTAGTATTAAAACTTATTGGTATGAATTTGTAAAATCCACTTGAAATCAAGTTTAAGTTAATTACCAACCTTAAATTAGTTTTATGTTGTTAATATGATGGAAAATTATTTTATAACAAGAGGAAATGTGAATTTAAATGATTCTTTTATAATAAAAAGTTATATTAAGAGATGCAAGGTTTAATAAATGAATAAGTTATGAGATACAATCATTTTAAATCATGACTGCAAATTTAAAATTTAATATTAAATCCAAAATTAATTTTGGATGAATAATTGTCCCTTATAAATGGAAGAGATTAATTATCGCTTTCTCATTGATTTTTAAAAAATTAATTGTTGGTGAATTTGTTTGTGTAAAGTAATGAATGTATTTCTAAATTGTGAATGGCTTCTTTTAAAAGATAATTGCATAAAGTAAATCAAAATTTTGGAATGTCCTAGATTTTCGGAAAAAAGAATTTTTGAATAAATGATTTAGTGTAAAAAGCTTGTTTTGAAAATAAAGTTTGAATGTAGAATGTTTTGGGGAATTTCAAATTTTAAATTGATTTGAAAGCTGAAAATTTATTTGGAAAAGTATTGTATTAAAACAGCAATACCTTGAGATTCAAAACTCCAAATGAGTTCAATATTTTTGAAAATGAAAGATTTTTCAGTAAGCTATAATTTTTTTATCAGTTTGGAAGATTTAGCTTTTTCTTTAGTCTAAAATGGGTTTGAAAGTTGATGGACATTTCTGTCCTATTATGAAAATTTCAAGATTTAAGCTGAAAGTAAATTTAGCATAACTTTCAAACCACATATCTGATTTTGACGATCCTTATATTGCTAGAAACATAAACATAGTTGAACAACTTTTACTTTATAATTAATCTTAGATTTTGAGGTCTTCTGGGTCAAAACGTAAGATCTTTATAGCAGGTCTGGAAGAAAAATGATGATGATTTGTTTCCCTTAGTGGTAAAATGAAATACTTTCCAGTTAGCGAGTGTAACCTAATTGATTATTGGGGTGAAAAATATGTTACAAATTATAATATATCCGGGGAGAATTAAAGGGTAGACAGCTCAAAATTTATTTACTCTAAATAAAGATAATGAGTTTAACTTGGAATTTAACTAAGAAGCTATGAAAATTTACAAGTAAGGAAATTTGAGAATTTGTTTATGTAGATAATGGATTGGAAAATCTAAGAATGTTTGTTTAGTAAAAGAAAACATAAAATCTATTCTTGTGTCTAGCTTACCTTTGTGTGATTATCTTACAACTTGCATTTAGGCAGTCGTATGAGTTTGGTGGTGTTTGAAGAAACCACCTACCTCTTGTTGAGTTTTCTATCCATAGAGATTGTTAATCTCATATCGGTATGAATTCTTCCGTAGTGTTTTACGGAAGTTCATGTTGATAATTATGCAACAAACTAAATTCTAGTGGTCTGAATTTTTTGCAAAAATGCTAAAAATCAGGCCCACTGAAGCCCGAGTTAGGTATCTGGTATCCTGCAAATACGCAAAGATAAATATATCAGACCTCAATTAATTATCTCATAGCAGAATTGTAACGACCCATAATTCTTACACTTTGAAATGGAATATTTAATTTATTTAAATATTCAAAAATAGAATTTTCAAACATAAAAAATCAAGTTTTATATGATAAATAAGAATGGTAAACTTATTTTTTATATTGAATAAAGGTTTTCGATTTCCGTTGTAAAATTGACAAAAGTTGAATTCCAGTAATGTCACGATCCGAAATCCAGCGATTGAAAATCGACATCAAATACCTCACTTGTATTCGATCGTTGAAGGTTCAAGCGTTGAACTTCAGTTCGGATGAAGCATATAACAACATTAGACGAAAATAAACAACGGAAAAAATGAATATCATTGAACATAACACAGATACAACTTAGATACAATATCCATTACAATATCGATCACCAATATCAGAGTGCTACACATATGATATTACAATAAAATGACAACATAAACTTCAACAACTTTCCAACATACTTCAAATTCGATAAGGTCTTCAAAACTCCAACATTTCGAAAGATTTGCAAGGACAGAAGTTTCCAAAATCCGACAGCTTCCAAATGCCTTCTACTATCCAAGCTTGCTCCAAAACACGGATAACCTGCTTCTAGGTTGCCCGAGTGGAAAATAATGGTCCCCCATAGTTTAGGAAGGGAACAATAAACTCTGGGTTAGTCATGGGACTGGTATGAGTAAACAAAAACAGTAGTTTGAAACAAAACAGTTTATAAAAGAAAATCTGGTATGCTTTTGGAAAATGAAACTAACATAAGACCTCCCGCCACACACATAATGCAATCGTAGAATTAGAGGAGATTTCTTCTTATGATATTCAAACATGCTTGATACGAGAAAACTCTTTTGATATTATTATTAGCGCATACTGTAGAAAATATTTCGAAAGTATAATTTTAATCTTAGTCAGCATAGGTACCATTATACTATGCTACTATACCTGCCACCTGAGGTGGCAGGTTATACAAGGACTCGTATTTGGATGATTGGATTTCCAACAATGGTCAAGCAAAGGAACATCCTACACAAAATGGAACGCCTCTAGGGGGACGTCCCGAGAACCTAACCGGATCTCTGCCAACACAAGGCCGGGTTATCTCTGTAACTAGGTAACTACTGACACGAGTATGCCATCTCCCGGTCGTTACCAACCTTTATCCGAAGCGCTTCTCAACCAACAACCACAAAGCAATAAGTTTGCAGCAACCACAAAGTTTAGTATCTGGGCTCCATACCATGATACCACTTATAATCTAGAAGAAATCGGACAAACGCTCAATGGGCGCTACCCCCAAATAAACTTGCTGCAATGATTTCTATTTCGACCATAACCGAGTTGTGAGGTTCGATGAAGTATCGTCCACAAATCTATGCTTTTCACAAAAGCCATGATTCGATCAACAAATGATCAGCAGCACTCAGCATGCCACACTACCAAATTGGGAGTATGTCACTGATAACCCTCCACTACATAACCTCTGACCTCGTGCTTCTCAGAGAAGGGTGTTAAGCTAAGAGAAAAAATTCTCTGCCACCAACAGAAATATATTTGAACGAAATCAGCTTATATGTCAAAGTGCAATGTCAGACATACAACCATGCAAGTCTGTTCTGGGTTCGAACAACACTAAAGGCACTTCCAAAGAAGTCCTTGCAATCTGGGCATCCACAATCCCCGATCGGACTCTCCATCACTTATGGAGATCTCTGACCGGAGCAACTCAGTGCAGATTCATTCGACGGGTTATCCTATCGTTCTTGAAGACGCCGGTCTTCACCACCGTCTTTAAATGCCATCCATTTCATCGTATCACACATTCGAAATGGGTTATACGACACAAGGTCCTCTTTCGGCTAAATCGAATAGTGAGTGCTCAATTTAAAACACGTGATGTATCATTCACAAAGATTCCCATTAATATTCGATGTGGGTTTCGGATAACCAACTGGAATCTGACTCCCTGTCGCATCGAAATTCAAGTACCATTTTACAGCCAAAGGGTTTTCACATTCACACAGAAGTATATTCATCACAGATATCATAGCTCAGCACAAAGCAATTCACATTACATAGCATCACAATCACATACCAGAGATATCAAATCAATACACATCATTCAATAATAATCAATCATCTTCAATTAAGACGAATAAATTATGTGGTTTATATTAGTTAACCACATAATTACTTTCATTAATTATCTTTAATCAATGATTAATTATCCTTAATTATAAATTAATTAAATCTTAATTACCTTATTTAATTAATTATTTCTTAATTAATTATCTTAATTAATTAATCCTTAATTGTTAATTAATTAAATCTTAATTACCTTTATAAATTAATTATTCCTTAATTATTTAATAATTAATTACAAATTAATTAACCTTAATTATTTATTAAATTAATCTTAATATTAAGTAATTAATTAAGTAATTACTTTTTAGGTAATCATATTGACAAATCATTAATTGTTTAATTAATTAAAAGATAAATCTTTTTATCCTTATTAATTGCTTTCATTATCTTTTTAAACCTTGTTTAATAAATCATCCTTATCACATTAATTACTTGAAAAGGTTAAGATAACATTTTATATTAATTATCCTTTTTAATTACATTATCTATTTAATATAAATAATTTAAGAATGTAACAAATTAAATAAATTAAAATCTAATTACTTTGAAAATATCTTATTTAAATCCTTAATTAATCCAAGCTTTAATCAAAATCATCATTTGATAACGTGGTTTTAAAACGTTTAAAAACTTTGAATTTATTTTAAAGTAAAAAATGTTTTACATAGCAGACCTGAGACTGCTTCGAGTCTTACCCGAGAACGTTTCCTGTTTACTTCGAGTTTTGCCGAAAATCAACTCGTGCGCCTAAATTTTCAAACTTAAATTTTTTTCTGAGTGTTTTACCCTGCGCATCCAAAAATTTACCCGAGTTAAAACTCGAGCCAATACACGATCCTCTCGAAGATTGCTTAGAGTCTGCATTCATCCCAAACGCTGATACCACTAGAAACATCATGCACATGCACCAATCAACGCCTGATCTTCGGCCTTCTAGACCACCGCTGAAAGATCACTTTCGATCCACTCTTGTTGCCCGTACACTTAGAAGCACAGATAAAACTCAAAAACAAAATCGAGTGGCCTTGATCAAAATAGGCATAGCAGCCTTCACTAGAGGATCACCTCGAACACCCCACGTCGGCCACCGAAATGTCTTAGACTATGGCCACACCTAGCTAACCTTCCCCACAACGATTTCCCAAAACCCCGTACGACTCGATCCATCAGAGACGTGGCGGTGGCAATCATCCCAACCCTAAACCATTTTAGGGCTTAGACCCATTACCAATCAAATTTCAACGCCACGGTGACTGAAAAAATCACCTGTCATTTTTCTTAGCCTCGACAACTTCCCAACCACCTTCAGGCAAAATCTCGATCATCCCAAACGCCTCGATCACCAGTAAAGCCCCAAAACCTGTTTCCTGTTCATCGTCGAAATAATTACTCTACACATAATTTAAAATCTTGATTTTTATTTTAAAAATCAATGTTTTCAAAGACATTTTAGGTTATATAATCCAATTGAATAATCAAAGAAATCAAATTTTAATTATGAGTTGGGTTTACAATACTTTCTTGTTCCAGACCCCATATTCTTGAGATTGGTTTATAAAAGTATTTCTAAATTTTAGTTTTATTGAATTTGAACACCTTTTGTTTTAATACTTCAATGTAATAAAGACTGGAAGTAGAGATTTTGAGTTTGACTGGTTTTTGAAAACCTGGAACTAGAACAGGGATTAATAAACCTGTACATGAACATGCACATGCAAGATATATACACATATTCACAGATTTTTTTTGCATGCAAACCAATATTCAAACTTGCTTACATCATGCATTCAAACAACAGATCAGATATCAGGGGTTAGAATGGTTTACTCACCTGTTCACTTTGAAAACAGAGAAGAAGTTGGTGTCGACAGTTTTGAAGACTAGGAAAATGATTTTTCTTTGATTGTTGAATTGTTGATCTAGGCTTGATCTTGGAGTCTTTGTTTGATGATGAAACTTGATTGTTGAATGGTTCTTTGCTGAGTTGAATTTGTCTTACAGCTTGAGATGATTTTCAATTTTACTTTGGATTTGTTTGATCACCTGATGATTTTCTAGGCTGTTAATTTCCAGATTTGGTTGATTACTTGTGATGTTCTTGAATTTGATTCTCTGGTTTGAAATGTTTTCTAGTTTGAGAATTTCATTCTTCTTGGTTTTTTTTCTTTTGGTTTTACAGCTTTTGAAAATGAGATAAAAGAGATGAGAGGAAGGAGAGTAATAATGTTATATATCTTAAATTTCTTTTTATAAATTTTCTTAAAAATTAAAAATAAGGAAGATGACACTTTTTCATTTTGTATTTCAAGATTATTACACTTGTTAAGTTAAATATGTTAGATATGAACACTTGTGAATTCCTTTGCAACCTTATTTTTATTTATATTGTACTTCTCATCTTATAAACACATTTATGTATATTACTCTAAATTTCATTCTCTATTTATATAATCACATCCCCTTTGTTATAATTGTACAATTTTAAAAGAAAAAGTTTTAACACTAATTTATACATAAATAAAATTATAAACATACTTTAATATTTTGAATCCAAATAATTTTTTAAGATATTTTTATATTTAATTTTAAATTCAAATACAAGTTCAAATTCAAAATTTAAATTTCAAATTTAAAATAAAATTCAAATTCAAATGTGAAACCCATTCTATATATATATATAGATAAACAAACTCAATATTCACTTGTTTTGAAATTTTTAAAATTAATTCAAATGAAATTTCAGAAATTCAAATAAGTTACTAGTTTTAAATTGATAAAATTTTGGGGATGTTACAGGTTTACCTTAAGAAAATTTCGTCCTCAAAATTTGAAAGAGAAAGAAAGACAAACAAGGAATTATATGAATATATAAAAGATAGAGAAATGGTTTAACAATCAAGCTGGAGTATCCATTCTGCAATTGGGATAGGACTTCTACATGCTATCCTATATTTCCCAAGTACAGTCCTTTGGATCACCATTCCATTGCACTTTAACTAGTTTCACAATTTTGTTCCTTAACTGCTTTACATCACGATCAATGATCTTTATCGGTTCTCTCTTTATTGCAAGATTTGATGTGATCTCCAAATCCTGTTGTGCAGCTTCTTCAATGATACTATCTGGGTCGTGCACATATTTTCGGAGGTTAGAAATGTGAAACACATCATGCACGCCAGATAACCAGCTGGTAGCTGCACTCGATATGCTAGAGGACCGATCCTTTCTAGAATAGAAAAAGGACCAATATATCATGGTGCCAGCTTACCAGTCTTCCCAAATCTCAACACACCACGCATTGGAGACACTTTTCAGTATACAGAATCTCCAACCTGGAATTCAAAATCTCTTCTTCTGCGGTCATAATAGCTCTTCTAACGACTTTGGGCAGTTATCAATTTCTTTTGAATAAAATTAACTTTTTTAGTGACTACTTTAATCATATCTAGTCCAAGGACGAGTCTATCGCCTGACATGATCCAGCATGCAGGTGATCGACACGGACGACCATATAAAGCCTCAAAAGAGGCCATCTCGATACTGGCCTGTTAGCTATTATTGTATGAGAATTCTACTAGATGTAAATGGTCCTCCCAAGAACCACCAAAGTCGAGAATACAAGCTCGCGAAAGGTCCTCTAAAATTTGATTTGTCCTTTCATTCTACCCATCAAACTGTGGGTGATAAGCAGTACTGAAGTTCAGTTTGGTTCCCAATGCGGCTTGAAACTCCTCCTAAAATCTATTAGTGAAGATCGGATCACAATCACTCACTATATTGCTAGGAATGCCGTGCAGACGGACAATTTCCTTTATATACAACTTTTCCAAATTTGCAGCTATTCTGGTAGATTTTAGTGGGATGAAGTGGCAGTCTTAGTCAAACGGTCCACAATAACCCAAATTGCTTCATTACCATTTTGAATTCTTGGCAAACTGTGACGCCCCACCTCTATACCCACATTAGCAAAGAGTATTATTAGATAATACCGTCTGCTAATACGGAGAATAAGGCTGGATAGGAGCGACCATCTATAGCCTTGCTTTAACTATCTATTGAATACATCGACAATTGCCCTTACCTAGCATATCGACATGTCCAATGAATACTTAAAACAAAACCATAGTTGGCTAGAGGATCTATCAGAACAGAATATAATAACTCAAATGTAATATACATAACAGAACAGTAAATAATCACATGCACATATACTGATACATAATAGAGTATACAAAACGGTACATGACAAGTGGTATATCAAACCACAATATACAGACGAGTCAATAATACATATCAGAGTTACAACAGATGAAGACTACACAAAAGCTATGACAAGCAAGAAACTAGTGGAATAGTCCATGCAGAAGCAAAAGAGGCTAAGTCCAAAAGCACCTAACCCGAAACATCTCGGTCTGACCCGAGTATAAAATACACGGGTCAGTCTAGCTAAACAAATCAGTTAGATAAACTGAACGATAATGAACCTGCAAGATCATATAGTATAACAAATATCTCTAAGGGAGATAACATAATCATCTAACAAAAGATGAACATAATAAAACAAGCCTCATATCATCGGCAACATAGACAATCAAAGGATATAAATATCCCAAAGCAAGCCAAAAAGGCAAATAACAAATACCCATAAGGTATACAAGTTCCACAAGGTAACCGCTATACATCATGCGGCTCAAAAAGACCAACACCGATGGGCGATACCAAGGGAATATAATCATATCAGTGAAACAACAGAAAATTCCAATTGCAACAAACCTAAATATCTCATGAGCGGTGGTGAAGAAACCACTCCAATATCTCTCGAGCGGTGGTGAAGAAACCACTACGAAAGCGCTACTAAAAGCAACAAGCCAGAAGGAGACAGTCCGAAGACACTATCCCAAAGGCAACAGACAATCCCAAATATCTCTCGAGCTGGGGCAAAGGACCAACTCCAAAAGTGATACTAAAGGCAACAAGCCAGAAGGAGGCAGTCCGAAGACACTATCCCAAAGGCAACAGACAATCCCAAATATCTCTCGAGCTGGGGCAAAGGACCAACTCCGAAAGCGATACTAAAGGCAACAAGCCAGAAGGAGACAGTCCGAAGACACTATCCCAAAGGCGACATGTGTCACAAACTCCCAGAAAGGAACCCGAGAAGTGTTAACGTGAGTCCCATAACCACCCGTTCGCACTAAACGGTTTACTATCCGTTAGTCAATTTCACACTCAAAGCAGTACAAAGTTTACCTCATCTCATCGGTAAACCAAACCCAAAGGTCAAAACGTTCAAACGAATAGATTGGGAATTAACTGAAAAGATGAACGTACGTGTTCATTGCACGTGTTTTATCTAATCATTTAATTCTCCTCCCACTTCGCTCGGAGTGCGAAATTGTGTGTGTATGTTTTAAATAGAATTTATAATTTGGAGAAGCGAGCTTTTAATACGATTTGAAGAGAACATTTATAAAAAAACCCATGAGTGAAGTTAAAAAGAAGTCATCAAAGTCAAATATGCAATAACAACTAATTGGAATCAACACGAATAGATAAAAGTTGGAAATTAACTCAGAATTAGCCAAAATAGGCAAATTAGGCAAAACAGGGGATTCCAGACGTCTGTAGGGTGCATTCAGACTTCTGGTTTCGTCCTCTGGAAAATCCCAGCAAAACAGACCAGACGTCTGATTTTGCGAACCAGACGTCTGAAACCATTCAGACGTCTGAAATTGAGGGTCAGACGTCTGAAAGTGGTTTCTGACTTTCTTCCAACTGCCGTATGTTTATATTTTTCACTCCAGGTACAAAACAGACGTCTGAGCTTGGTTTCCAGACGTCTGGTCACCTGGTCTGGGCAACAATTTGCCTAGGCCAAAGTGGCCAAAATATATCGAAACCAATCGATCCAAATCCAATGCAATAGACATGAATATAGGTTAGTAATTCATACCTAACCTCAACAAAAGCAATATCTTAGATGTGAGTTCCAAAAACTCACCTTTTTAACTCAAGAACAAGAAGAAGAAGCTCAAATGCAAAGGAACAAGGCCAACCACTCTCTACTTCAACTCTACTAGCTTCAATCTAAGATCAAACAAATATTTCCTAAGTTTAGGTTTTGGAATTTCTGAGATTGAAGAGAGAAAGAGATAGAGAAGATGAAGAAGAGGCTTACCAGTTGCTTCTCTTTGATTTTGGAGCAAGAATATGAGCTTGGAAGAAGAACTAGGGTTTGCAATTTCTATTTCCCTTTCCCTTCCACCATTTTCAGTTGGAGCTTGAGTTTAGAAGAGTGGAATGAGAGAATGGAGAGGAGAGGGCTGAGTTAGGGTATTAGTTAAGCTAGTGGGCTGAACCCAAACCCTAAACCCAATAGAAAAAGTAGCGAAATTCAACTTACTCCAAACATATCAAAGATTATACTCAAAAAGATCGCAAACGACATTTGGAACACAATGGAATTGGTCTTGAGTCCCAATTCGACCGTTTGCAGAAAGTAACTTTTCGGGCCATAATCCGACAAACGACGTCATATTTAAATAAAATATTTAAATATGCAACCGATAAATATGCAGGTTGTTACAGACTCCCCTACTTAAAGAAATTGCGTCCTCGCAATTCTTAAGAAGAAAATAAAGAGTAACAACCAAAATATATCAACACATAAGAATAACAGAATAAGAAGTTCACCATAAAGTGCACGAAAAGATAAGCCTGAACTTGCTTGCTTAAGAATTCTATGGATTCCTAAGCTCAAAATAATTCGGAACACTGACGTGGTGCAAACAATACGTCAAATGATCCAAAGCTCAACAAAAGAAGTGCAACAAAACGTCCGATGAACTTGGTAAAAAGATCATTCCGTTCGGACATCAACAAAGAAACAATCACTTGTTGCTTACAACTAAATGCATTAGCAACACGATCCCCCTTTCGGGAATAAAAAGAATATCAAGATCATAAGATGCAAGGAACTCGAGCCAACACTAAGTTCCTTATGAGAAATTAAGCATTCAAAAATTATGATTGGTGAGGAGAACAAAATTCCTTACCCAAAAATAATGATGCCAAAAATAAAGAGAGAAAACAATAGCCGTGAGCACTAGATAATGAGTGGCATACCTAGTCTCTATCGACTTTAATGATTTAGAAGCACAAGTGATAGCACGTTTTCTTTTGCAAGAGAACGAAATTCAAACCAACACGACTAGTATTGGTAAAAAGATAAAATCTTGGTTCCCTTCGGGAATCCCAAGATAAGAGTACCGGAAAAGAGTCCTTTCAAATAATCTACTTTCTTAAAAGCTAAAACTTTCAAATAAAATTCTTTACCAAAAAGCTAAAGCTTCAAAATTTCAATTACCTTCATGAAATCGTATTTCGAGAAAAATTTTCTTATTTCAAATCAATTTATTGTGTCAAATTGTCTCATCAAAGCGTTTAGGAGATTCCTATCGATAACGTTGATCAAGCGCATCGACCAGAATTCTTAAAGCACTCAATGGGCAATACAATCACAAAACCATCTTTTATAAGATAAACATGTTTCTAAAATTTTTAAAAATTCACTTTGTTCGTTTTAAGAACAAAGATCCCATTTATACTTATAAATAAATCTTGTGATAAAGATTTGCAAAAATTTTGAATTGCTAATTTCCATCCAAAACCAATAAAATACTAAAAATGGAATCATCGAGATATTCGCAGAATACTCGATTCATAAAATGGATGAAATGAGCTAGACAACTGAATGACATAACAAATCATTCATAAGAATCACAACGAGTGCGGAATGTGGTAAGTGGAATCCTAACTTCCGCAACTCATAGCCAAATGAAAACCGGTGGTAAGGTCGAGCTAAAAAGACCTTAACACTACTTAAAAGATTGATTAGGTGATAACCCTAAGACAAGACCAAAAATACCGGAAATTCTCAAACTACAATAATTATAGGAACAACATTTTCCTCATCATGAGGGCTTAAAGAATAAAATGATGCCATAAAATTGGAAATCGAGATCACAAAGAAAAATAGAGACTTTCCAAAATAGATGGAGACATACCTTATCCCTGAGAAGAACCTCCAGAAGCATCTGTTACATTTAACTTGCCAGATGGAGAATTATTCGGAGCAATAGGACAAGTGGAACTACGATGACCTTCCTTCTTGCAATAACGGCAGAAGAGAGGCTTAGGACAAGCTAGAATCATGTGATCAGGAGAACCACAATTGAAACACTTTTGAATGGAAGGTGCTCCAGCAGACTAAGACTGAGAATCAGGTTCGTCGGGCTGTTTTGGAAGAGAAAAATTCCGGCTCATCCAATGGAGACTGCTTTTTGTCGGGGTTCTTGCGAACCTCAACATCATCGTCACTATCACACTCCCTCTCGATGGTTTCGAGATGCAGTGCAAAATCAACTAACTCCTCAAAAGAAAGCTTAAGCTCAAGCATCAAAGATTTCTTAAGATATTTCTTAAGACCGAAAACAAACTTCAAATTCTTCTTATAAGAAGTGCTAATGAATTCAAGACCATACTTAGATAAGGCCTCGAAAGATGAAACATATTCAGAAACGGAAGACTCCCCTTGCTTTAATTCAAGAAAGCGTCGGGACAACAAAGCTTTCTCGGATTCAGGAACGAACTTGAGTTCGAATCGTTCCCGAAACTAAGTCCAAGAAAGAGCAGACTCATCAATTTCGGCTACAAGAAGCTCGTACCAATCAAGGGCACGCTCTTGCAATAAGCTAGAAGTTACCAGAACTCTATCATGATCAGAAATATCCATTCTAGAGAAGATACGTTCGCACGTGCGAATCCAAGCTTGGACTTCAAGAACAGACTCGGAGCCCTTAAATGGCTTTCCTCCAAGATGAGAAAAATCACTGCACAGGAGTGCAAAGGTAGACTTGCGAGGTGGAGATACACGAGTAGGAGCTGGAGGCTGAATGCTCCTAAACAACTCCATAAACTGATCAGCTGACATATAAACGCCATCCGGATGTGAGCCACTGGATTGCCCAGCATCCGAACGTCGTCCTCTGCCTCTTCCAGCCATAAGCTGAAAGTTAAAGAAGATAAGGATTAACCACAAGGTAGATATTTCAATACGGAATACTACGGAATAAAAGTACATTCCTGGACGTATCCCCAAATTCTATCTACTCAAAAACACGGAAGGAATAGAGACGCGAAGATTCAAGGATTTGTAACACTTGTTACACTCTAATGTATCGTAATATGTGCTTCTATTCTGTGTTTATCATATTTTGTTCTGAACCTCGCTCTGATACCAAGCTGTGACGCCCCACCTCTATACCCACATTAGCAAAGAGTATTATTAGATAATATCGTCTGCTAATACGGAGAATAAGGCTGGATATGAGCGACCATCTATAGCCTTGCTTTAACTATCTATTGAATACATCGACAATTGCCCTTACCTAGCATATCGACATGTCCAATGAATACTTAAAACAAAACCATAGTTGGCTAGAGGATCTATCAGAACAGAATATAATAACTCAAATGCAATATACATAACAGAACAGTAAATCATCACATGCACATATACTGATACATAATAGAGTATACAAAACGATACATGACAAGTGGTATAGCAAACCACATTATACAGACGAGTCAATAATACATATCAGAGTTACAACAGATGAAGACTACACAAAAGCTATGACAAGCAAGAAACTAGTGGAATAGTCCATGCGGAAGCAAAAGAGGCTAAGTCCAAAAGCACCTAACCCGAAACATCTCGGTCTGACCCGAGTATAAAATACACGGGTCAGTCTAGCTAAACAAATCAGTTAGATAAACTGAACGATAATGAACCTGCAAGATCATATAGTATAACAAATATCTCTAAGGGAGATAACATAATCATCTAACAAAAGATGAACATAATAAAACAAGCCTCATATCATCGGCAACATAGACAATCAAAGGATATAAATATCCCAAAGCAAGCCAAAAAGGCAAATAACAAATACCCATAAGGTATACAAGTTCCACAAGGTAACCGCTATACATCATGCGGCTCAAAAAGACCAACACCGATGGGCGATACCAAGGGAATATAATCATATCAGTGAAACAACAGAAAATTCCAATTGCAACAAACCTAAATATCTCATGAGCGGTGGTGAAGAAACCACTCCAATATCTCTCGAGCGGTGGTGAAGAAACCACTACGAAAGCGCTACTAAAAGCAACAAGCCAGAAGGAGACAGTCCGAAGACATTATCCCAAAGGCAACAGACAATCCCAAATATCTCTCGAGCTGGGGCAAAAGACCAACTCCAAAAGCGATACTAAAGGCAACAAGCCAGAAGGAGATAGTCCGAAGACACTATCCCAAAGGCAATAGACAATCCCAAATATCTCTCGAGCTGGGGCAAAGGACCAACTCCAAAAGCGATACTAAAGGCAACAAGCCAGAAGGAGATAGTCCGAAGACAATATCCCAAAGGCGGCATGTGTCACAAACTCCCAGAAAGGAACCCGAGAAGTGTTAACGTGAGTCCCATAACCACCCGTTCGGACTAAACGGTTTACTATCCGTTAGTCAATTTCACACTCAAAGCAGTACAAAGTTTACCTCATCTCATTGGTAAACCAAACCCAAAGGTCAAAACGTTCAAACGAATAGATTGGGAATTAACTGAAAAGATGAACGCACGTGTTCATTGCACGTGTTTTATCTAATCATTTAATTCTCCTCCCACTTCGCTCGGAGTGCGAAATTGTATGTGTATGTTTTAAATAGAATTTATAATTTGGAGAAGCGAGCTTTTAATACGATTTGAAGAGATCATTTATAAAAAAACCCATGAGTGAAGTTAAAAAGAAGTCATCAAAGTCAAATATGCAATAACAACTAATTGGAATCAACACGAATCGATAAAAGTTGGAAATTAACTCAGAATTAGCCAAAATAGGCAAATTAGGCAAAACAGGGGATTCCAGACGTCTGTAGGGTGCATTCAGACGTCTGGTTTCGTCCTCTGGAAAATCCCAGCAAAACAGACCAGACGTCTGATTTTGCGAACCAGACGTCTGAAACCATTCAGACGTCTGAAATTTAGGGTCAGACGTCTGAAAGTGGTTTCTCACTTTCTTCCAACTGCCGTATGTTTATATTTTTCACTCCAGGTACAAAACAGACGTCTGAGCTTGGTTTCCAGACGTCTGATCACCTGGTCTGGGCAACAATTTGCCTAGGCCAAAGTGGCCAAAATATAACGAAACCAATCGATCCAAATCCAATGCAATAGACATGAATAGAGGTTAGTAATTCATACCTAACCTCAACAAAAGCAATAGCTTAGATGTGAGTTCCAAAAACTCACCTTTTTAACTCAAGAACAAGAAGAAGAAGCTCAAATGCAAAGGAACAAGGCCAACCACTCTCTACTTCAACTCTACTAGCTTCAATCTAAGATCAAACAAATATTTCCTAAGTTTAAGTTTAGGAATTTCTGTGATTGAAGAGAGAAAGAGATAGAGAAGATGAAGAAGAGGCTTACCAGTTGCTTCTCTTTGATTTTGGAGCAAGAATATGAGCTAGCAAGAAGAACTAGGGTTTGCAATTTCTATTTCCCTTTCCCTTCCACCATTTTCAGTTGGAGCTTGAGTTTAGAAGAGTGGAATGAGAGAATGGAGAAGAGAGGGCTGAGTTAGGGTATTAGTTAAGCTAGTGGGCTGAACCCAAACCCTAAACCCAATAGAAAAAGTAGCGAAAATCAACTTACTCCAAACATATCAAAGATTATACTCAAAAGGATCGCAAACGACATTCTGAACACAATGGAATTGGTCTTGAGTCCCAATTCAACCGTTTGCAGAAAGTAACTTTTCGGACCATAATCCGACAAACGACGTCATATTTAAATATACAGCCGATAAATATGCGGGTTGTTACACAAACCGTCTATGAAATCCATACACACTTGATCCCACTTCCACTTTTGCACCTCCAATGGTTGGAGTAAACCCCTATCTTCTTTTGATCGCATTTAATTTGTTGACAAGTAGCACAAGGATTTACATATATAGAAATATCCATCTTCATTGTCTTCCACCAGAAAGTTCTTTTGATATCTCTATACATGTAATTAACTCCTGGATGGATGCTATGTTTGGACTTGTGACACTTGTCCAAAACTTCATGCTTTAAATTCGTAACATCTAGGACATAAATTCTTCCTTTCAATCTTATAATCTTATTGTCATCGACTTCAAAACTAGTATTTTCACCACGACGTATTCTCTCATAAATTTGATGATGAACTCATCTTCTTTCTGTTTGCTGGCGATCTTTACAAGGAGAGTAGGAGTGACAACAAGATGAGTGAGAATAGCATGTTTCCTACTCAAAGCATCGGCAACTACATTGGCCTTTCCAGGTGTATACAGAATATCTAGGTCATAAGATGCCAGAAATTCCAACCAACGTTGTTGTCGCAGATTCAAATCTTTCTGGATGAAGAGATACTTCAAAGATTAATGGTCGGTGAATAATTCAAAATTTTCACCTAAACAAGAATGATTTATTAAGTATATATTAAGTTAAGTTGAACTTTAAAATTTTCTTTTTAGAAAAGCTGAGGGAGATTCAAACCCAGAAGATAATGTCGCCAAATTTTTAAGGCAAAAATAACAACCAAGAGCTCCAAATCGTGTGTTGGGTAGTTTCTCTCATGCGGACGTAATTGTCTACTCGTGTAGGCAATTTCCTTCCCATTTTGCATTAACACTACAACCACACCATCACCACAAGCATCAATATAGACATATAAGCCTTGGTTCCCGTTGATAACAGCGAGAACATGAGCGGTAGTCAATCTCTTTTTCAACTCCTGAAAAGCTTCATCACATTTCGGAGTCCAAACGAACTTGGCATTCTTCATTTTTAGCTTAGTCAATAGACTAGCTATTTTAGAAAAGTCCTGAACAAACTTCTGGTAATATCCAGCCAAACCCAGAAAACTTCGAACTTCTTTCGGGGTTGTCGGTCGCTTCCAGTCAAGAATAGCGGAAACTTTGCTAGGATCAAATGAAATTCCTTCTTCATTAACAATATGGCCGAGAAATATGACTTCTTTGACCCAAAAGTGGCATTTAGAAAATTTGGCGAACAAAATATTCCTTCTCAATATTTCCAAAACAATTCTTAGATGCTCAGCATGTACCTCTTCGGTTTTGGAGTAGATTAGGATATCATCGATAAATACAAGCACAAATTTATTCAGCATTTCCCGTAATACACGGGTCATTAAATCTACGAAGTACGCAGGAGCGTTGGTTAGTCCGAAAGGCATGACTAACCACTCGTAGAAAATTTCTGGACCCCTGAAAGCAGTTAAGTGAACACAGTCTTCGGCAATTCGTAGCTGATGGAATCCTTGGGCTAGATCCATCTTTGAAAAGAATCGAGCGCCCTAAAGCTGATCAAACAGGTCGTCGATTCTAGATAGAGGAAACATGTTCTTGAGAGTTTTTTTATTGAGATCGCGGTAGTCCACACACAATCTCAAGGATCCATCAGATTTGGCCACAAACACCACAGCTGAACCTCATTCGAAAACACTAGGACGTATCAACCCTTTTTCTAGCAAATCAACGGTTTAATTGACTAATTCAATTCTTTCCCTGGGTGCCATCCTACAAATTGCATGAATGACAGGACGAGCATTTGGAACTAAGTCAATTTTGAATTCAATCTCTCTGTGCGGGGTTAAAGATTTGACCTCTTTGAATACGTCGGGAAGATGCTGGACAATAGGAATGGACTCCAGACAAGTTCGGGATATCCCAACGTATACATCAGTTTATCTCTTTTCGGACTAGGGTCTTCACAATAAATTTCAATGAAATCTCCATGTTTTGTTTTGACCAGAATCGTTCAACTGTTGCAATCTAATTTGGCTTCATATCTCATTAACCAATTCATTCGAAGTAGAATTTCAAATTCACTAAAGTCAAGAACATAAAGGTTGATAGGAAATTGATGGCCAGAATACGAGATAGGCACTTTCCTATAATATAGACAAAGATTTGCAGGACCACCCACTAGATTCTTCATGCAAATAGGTTCATCGACAAATTTGGGTCCAAGTTTTAGTTCATTCATGATTTTTTGGGAGATAAAGCTATGTGAAGCTCTCGTGTCGAACAGAACTCTAACGACTTTATCACCAACAATAAGCTTACCTTCCAAAACTCCTTTTCCTTTATCCACCTTGGATGTTGAGGGGTCATCTTTTACTGCGTACATTTTCGCTACTTGTGCTTATTTCTTTTTGGGCAATTTTTAACTCCGTGACCTGGATGGTGATATCAATAGCATTTCTTGGATCTTTGACTTATCTTCATAGGTTGATCTTCCTTCACTTGTTTCTTTGGCTTTTTACAATCATTTGCAAAATGTCCTTTCTCCTAACAGTTGTAAAAAGTAATATTTCTAGCCAAGTTTTCCTGACTACTCCTCTTCTCCTTGCCTTGATCCGGCTTCTCCCATTTGAATTTTCTTTTCTTCTAATTTGGACTACTTGAATTCCCCTTCTCTTCTGGTACTTCCTGGATATCTAGGGTAGCATATCGATAACCCATATCGATCAAGTCCGAAAAGGATTATTTTAAGTGGGTTGTCATCCTCTTTTGGTACTCCTTATTCATTCCTCGAACTAATCTTTCATTCTTCTTCAAAGGTGTATTTACCAGTTCCGGACCAAATCGAGACAATTTGTTGAATTCATTCAAGTATTCCTCAAATGATAAACTTCCTTGCTTCAAATCCGTGAACTCCTGGTACATTCGAGAGATACCAGCAGATGGGATGTATCGCTGCTCAAACACTTCTTTGAATCGTCTCCAAGTAAACTCATCTTCTGACTCATCCACAGTAACTGTCACCCACCAAGCTAATGCTTCCTCTTGGAGTTGCCAAGAAGCTATTAGTCACATTTGATCATCTGCCAATTTCAATCCCCCGAAAATTCTTTCACAGCATCAGATCCAAGCTTGGGCTTCGACAATAGATTCCTTGCCAATGAACGGTTTACCACCAAGTCTGGAGAAACTTCTATATAGATCAGCCAGATTCGGCTGAGGTGGAGCAGGAATAGTTGTTGTTGCAGGGACTTGACCAGTTGCAGTGGTATTTTCCCGTCCTCTATCTTGTCCTCTTCTTCCTCTCATTCTCACTATCTGTAAATAGTAAGAAAACTAGATTTAGGCATACGGACAAGATATCTTAGGGAATATCAACAGTTAAAAGGAATAGACAAAGAAATTTTAAGGTTTCGGTCTCTCGGTTTATACTCATTCTAGGGTATACTTCACCCTATCTCTAATGAGCCACCTAATGTGTTATACTTCGTAGCTAAAGTTCTTATTCAACCTTTAGCTCTGATACCACTTGTCACGACACGAAATCCAACGATTGAAAATCAACATCAAATACCTCACTTGTATTCGACTGCCGAATGTTCTAGCGTTGAACTTCAGTTCACATGGATACAACATCGATCACCAATATCAGAGTGCTACACATATGATATTACAATAAAATGACAATAGAAACTTAAACAAGTTTCCAACATACTTCAACTTCGATAAGGTCTTCAAAACTCCAACACTTCAAAAGTTTTCCAAGGCCAAATATTTCCAGAATCCGACAGCTTCCAAAAGACTTCTACTATCCAAGCTAGCTCCAAAACAAGGATAACCTGCTTCTAGGCTGCTTTGTGGAAAATTATGGGCACCTAGAGTTTAGGAAGGGAACAATAAACTCCAGGTTAGTCATGGGATTGGTAGAGTAAACAAAAACAGTTGTCTGAAACAAAACGGTTTATAAAAGAAAATCCGATATGCTTTGGGAAAATGAAACTACCATAAGACCTCCCGCCACACACACAATGCAATCGTAGGATTGCAGGAGATTTCCTTTTATGATAGTCAAACATGCTAGATACGAGAAAACTCTTTTGATATTATTATTAGTGCATAGTGTAGAAAAAATTTCGAAAGTATAATATTAATCTTAGCCAACATAGGTACCATTATACCATGCCTATTATAGCTACCACCTGAGGTGATAGGTTATACAACTTAAAACCGTACAGGGTTCGTATTTGAATGATTAGATTTTCAACAATGTTCTGGCAAAGGAACTTCCTACACAAAATGGAATGCCTTTGGAGGGACGTCCTCGAGAACCTAACCGGATCTCTGCCAACACAAGGCCGGGTTACCTCTATAACCAGGTAACTACTGACACGAGTATGCCATCTCCCAGTCGTTACCAACCATTATCCGAAGCGCTTCTCAACCAACAACCACAAAGCAATAAGTTTGCAGCAACCACAAAGTTAAGTATATGGGCTCCATACCATGATACCACTTATAATCCATAAGAAAATGGACATATCCTCAAGGGGCGCTACTCCCAAATAACCTTGCTGCAATGATTCCTGTTTCGACCATAACTTGGTTGTGAGGTTCGACGAAGTCTCATCCACAAATCTACGCTTTTCACAAAAGTCATGCTTTGATCAACAAATGATCAGCAGCACTCAACATGCCACACTAACAAATTGGGAGTATATCACTGATAACCCTCAACTACATAACCTCTGAGCTCGTGCGTCTTAGAGAAGGGTGTTAAGCTAAGAGAATAAATTATCCGCCACCAACAGAAATGTATTCGAAAGAAATCAGCTTTATATCTCAAAGTGTAATGTCAGACATACAACCATACATGTCTGTTCCGGGTTCGAACCGAACCGAAGGCACTACCAAAGATGTGGCGCCTCACCTCTATACTCATGCTTGCCAAGGACACTACGGAGTAGTGTCATCAACTAGCACAAAGAATAATGCTGTTGAGGAGCGATAATCCATATAATTGCTTTGTGCGAGCACGGGTATGTCAGATAGTATAACATGCATTTCATTTCAAGAGGAAATCGACATACCGATACAAACTCAAAGCTACTACACAGTGGCTATGTGGTCTTCGGAAACAAATATAGAAATAAACATAACATAAATCAGTCACATATATTCATATCTAAAAGGCAGAAATATATATGAATATTACACATAGAAATATATCAGGGTAGTGGTCACACAAGATCCACCACATCACAAAAGAATAGTTACAAGTTCTAGACAAAAGAATAAGTATACATCAAGGAGTCTCTATCTCGAATGTATAAAACAAAAACTACTAATCTAAAGTAGTTAGCCAAAAGTTAGGCGACAGTCCTTGATAAGAAGTCAAGCAGAAGCACTTGTAATACCTCGGTCTGACCCAAGTATTATTTAATAAGAAAATAATAAACGGACCAGTCTAGTTATAAATATCAAATAAAATGAGATAGGATAAGAGATATGATAAAAACGTATGATAAAAATAATGCCACACTACGGCAAGTACACATTAAACAACAACAAAAATCATACAATATCTCAAGAAATCTCAAAGCACTAAAAAGAAAGTCATATTCTTTATTTTATTCACCAAACCACAAATATTGACTAATATCCATCAATGCCAACCACAAAATTGGTGAAACACAAATTCTAGAAATCATCAACTATAAATCCAGAAATCACAAAAGGGGGAGGCCTATCGCAAAACGGGAGCATGAAAACTCACCAACACGTGTATCACAAACAGAACGCTATTCCATGGTTGCTAACCATCAATTTTGAGCCTAGGCTCTACAAACGGCCCTAAGACCATGTGTCACTACCCCACCAATTTGAGCCGAAGCTCCACAGAATGGGGTTTAGTCTCCCTCGTAGACAAAGAGATGTTGCACGTTGCTAGTCTAAACCACAAAAACGATCATCATCAATCATCAAAAAGTGTCAATTACACTAAGCTAGTAAATAAATGAGTTTAGCTTCATGTCCCATAACCACTAGCTTAACTTAAATATTTACGAACAAATTGTAAATCTCCACTCGAAAATTGTCACAAGAGTTTCAATCGAACAGGTCTAAGAATTAACCGACAAATTAAACGCAAGCGTTTCATACCTCTTGTTTTGCTAAGTCGTTTAATTGAATTTCTCGAACAAATGAGGTAAAGGTTTGTATATACAAATAGATTGGAAAATGGTTTTATAAACGAGCTTTATATTAAAATAGAGTTAAAATCATCGTTGTGAAAGAGTTTGAATATTTACTACTAGTATAGAAACCTTTGCATTTTTAAAGTGACAAACCACAGAAATGATTGTAGAAACAATCAATCACCAAAAATTCACATACGAAGACGCGAATCAAATCCAAAGAAATCGACACCAAATCCATCAAAATGGATATTCCCAAAAATCCAAAGAAAGAAGTCATCAAAGTCGATAATAAGTGATAACGACTAACCGAATCAACAAAAATCGATTAAAATTGGAAATCCACTAATAACAGCAAAAAAGGCAAAATGAACAGTTCCAAACATCTAGTAGGTGTTTCCAGATGTCTGGCCCTATGTTCTTCAAAATATATGCTTTTCTCCTTTCTCTTTCTAATTCCTGGCCCATTTCAGACGTTTGAAATTATAAACCAGATGTCCGAATTTGGTTTCAGGCATTTGGATTTTGTTTCTGCCTTTTTTAGACCACTTTCCAGACGTCTGGATTTTTCAACCAGACGTCTGGATATGGTTTCAGACGTCTGAAAGTAATTTCAGACGTTTGAAATTTTCTGCTAGGCAAAAAACCGACTAGACAAAAAATGGCAAATCCAAACCGAAATGCAATCGAATGTGCGATGGATGCTAGGGATTTATGCCAATCGACAACCCAGCACTATAGGCTCTTCGATACGCCACAAATAACATGTTCAAACATCAAAGATAGGATCTTTAAAGATTTTGACTTCAAAACACCAAAATTGGAAAATTCACCAAATCAAAAGCAAATGAACATGAATAGATGTTAGGAATTCATAACTAACAACAATGAAAGCTATAGACATAGATGTGAGTTCAAGAACTCACCTTTAAACCCATAAACAAAGAAGGAGAAGCTTGAAAGCAAAGGAAGATCAACTACTCTTCAACTTCAACTCTAGAAACTCCAATCTACGTCTAGAAGCAATAATTTCCCAAATTAGGTTATAGGAAATTTCTGAAATTGGAGAGAGATTGAGATGGAGAAGAAGAAGGAGATGCTTACCAAAGCTTATCTATAATTTTGGAGCTAGGACTTGAATTTGCAAAGAAACTAGGGCTTAGGATTTTCTAATCTCTTTTCTCTTACCCCATTTTTCTAAAGCTCGAAGTATTAGGAAATATTAGGATGAATGAAGAGGAGAGGAGGTGGAGTTAGGATATAAGATGAGTGGGTTAGTGGGCTGAAACCCAAACCCAAAGTGAAAAGGTCGATATTCTATCTAACTCCAAACATATCGATGTTTATACTCAAAAAGGTTGCAAACGTTATTTTAAACTCAATGGAAGAGGTCTCGAGTCCCAGTTCGACAGTTTGCAAAAAGTAGCATTTCGGACTAAAATCCAACTAATGATGCTATATTTAAATTAAATAAATATACAGTCGTAAAATATGCGGGTTGTTACAGACTCCCCTCCTTAAAGAAATTGCGTCCTCGCAATATTTAAGAAGAAAAAGAAAAAGTAACAACCATAAAAGCATATCAACACAAAAAAAATTTGAAATAAGAAGTTCACCACAAAGAGCACGAGAGAGTAAGTCCGGATATGTTCGCTCGATGAATTCTCTAGATTCCCAAGAGCAATCCTTAGGATTTGTGGACCATTGAACTTTCACAAGCGGGACATCTTTATTTCAATGGCGTTTAACCTCCGTAGCAATGATGCGAATAGGATGTTGCTCATAGGTCAAATTAGGCGAAACTTCAATTTCTTCAACAACACCAGGCTCAAAAATAGAATCGGAATCTCAAAGCATTTCCGTAGTCGAGAAACATGAAATACGTCATAAATAGTAGAAAACTGAGCCGGTAATAAAAGGCGATAAGCCATGGAACCAATACGTTCAGTGATGGGAAATGGACCAATATATCAAGGCGCTAATTTTCCCAATCGACTGAAACGCACAACATCCTTCATAGGTGAAACACGAATAAACACCAAATCTATCACATAAAATTCTAATTTCCTTCTTCAGATATCAGCATAGGATTTTTGTCTACTTTGAACTTCTTTCATCCTATGGCGAATAAGGTCAATCTTTTCTATGGAATCACGAATAAAGTCGGGACCTAAAACCAGCTTCTCGTCGGCCTCAAGCCAACAAGAAGGAGATCGGTATGGCCTTCCATAGAGTGCCTCGAAAGGTGCCATACCAATGCTAGATTGGAAGCTATTATTATAGGAAAACTCAACAAGAGAAATATGATCTTCCCAACTTCCACCAAAATCAAGAACACATACACGAAGAAGATCTTCAAGAGTTTGATTCACCCGCTCTGTTTGTCCATCGAACCGAGGATGATAAGCGGTTTTAAAATTAAGCTTTGTTGCCAAAGCTTTTTGAAGACTCTTCCAAAATCCACTAGTAAACAATGGATCATGATCGCTAACAATAGAAATAGGAACTCCATGCAATTTAACAATTTCTTTAACAAAGAGTTTGGCCAAGAGAGGTATGGTCCGATTGGACCGAACGGGAATAAGATGGATGGATTTTTTAAGTCTATCAACTATCACCTATAGGCTATCATGGCCCGAACGAGAACGGGAAATCCGTCAATAAAGTCCATGGAGACCTGGTCCCACTTCCAAATTGGAATGTCCAAAGGTTGCAATAACCGACCGACCTTTGATGCTCTGCCTCAAAAAGTTCGCAAGACATGCAACACATAACGAAGTTATCAATATAAGATTTCATTCCATCCGAATAATAAAGTCGCTTCATATCCACGTACATTTTACTACTACCGGGATGAATGGTAAATTTAGAACGATAAGAATCTTCTAAAATGTCTTTACAAAGATCAATAATATTTGGCACGATAAGTCTATCAAATTTTCGAATACCGCCACGAGCATCAATATCAAAGTCTTTCAAACCCCCAGTATTAATTTTATCTCTACAATTTTGGCTAAGAAGAGCCAATTCAGGATCTTGCTTTTGAGCTTCAAGAATGCAGTCTAAAAGAGAAGGATGAGCCTCAAGGCTACATAGAACAAGAGATGAACATAAACCAGATTCACGATCTCGAGTCTCGCAAGTGGATAAAATCACGAGATCATTCCATTCGGATATCATCATAGAAAAAACCTCTTATTGCTTACGACTAAGGGCATCGGCAACACGATTTCCCTTTCTTGGAGTCTAAAGAATATCAAGATCATTAGATGCAAGGAACTCGAGCCAACATTGTTGATGAAAATTAAGTTCCCTTTGAGAAAACAAATATTTCATAGATTTATGATCGGTTTAGAGAACAAATTTCTCTCCCAAAAGATAATGACGCCAAATTCTAAGGGTGAAAACAATAGCTGCGAGCTCTAAATCATGAGTGGTATACCTAGTCTCGGCAGGCTTTAATTTCCTAGAAGCATAAGAAATAACACGTTCCCTTTGCATGAGAATGGCTCCCAAACCAACACGACTAGCATCGGTATAAACTATAAAGTCTTGGTTTCCTTCGGGAATCACAATAATAGGAGCATCGGAAAGGAGTTCTTTTAATTTCTGAAAAGAAGCTACACATTTGTCCGACCAAATGTATTTAACTCCTTTCTTTGTCAAACTAGTAAGAGGCATGGAAATTTTTGAAAAGTTTTATGAAACGACGATAATAACCCACCAATCCGAGAAAACTATGGATTTCCATCACACTCTCCGGTCTCTTCCAATTTTGAATCGCTTCAATCTTTGAAGGATCTACAGAACTTCCGAATTCGGAAATAATATGACCGAGAAACTTCACACAAGATTGCCAAAAGTGGCACTTAGAAAATTTTGCTTTTAATTGGTTGCTCCTAAGAGTTTCCAACACAATCCTAAGATGCCTTTCGTGCTCTTCCTCGGTTTTAGAATAAGTAAGACTATCATCTATAAAGATGAGAACAAATCGATCGAGGAAGTCTTTGAAAACTCGATTCAAAAGGTCAACAAAATGAGCTGGAGCATTCGTTAAACCAAATGGCATAACAAGCCATTCATAAGATCCATAACGAGTACGGAACGACGTCAAATGAATGCTATCCTCTACAATACGAAGCTGATGAAAACCGGTTGCTAAGTCTAACTGTGAGAAGACTCTAGCACCACAAAGTTGGTCAAATAAATCTTCAATCCGAGGTAAAGGATATTTATTCTTATTGGTAAGATCATTAAGCTTGCGGTAGTCAACACAAAGCCTAAGTGTACCATCAGATTTCTTCACGAAAATAGCTAAAGCTCCCAAGGAGAGGAACTAGAACGAATAAATTTCTTCTCTTCCAATTCGGATAATTGCTTAGGCATCTCCTCATTTTCTTTATTGGACATACGATAAGGAGGACGAGTAATAGGTAGAGCTCTAGGGATTAGATTAATTTTGAACTCAGATACTCGCTTAGGTGGTAATCCTAAAACGGGATCAAATATATCGGAAAATTCACGAACAACGTGAATGAGAGAAATGACATCTTCCTCATCATCACTATCGTCATGAGGGTTTAGGGAATACAAGGATGCTGCCAATTTAGAATCCGAATCTTTAAGAACAATAGAAATCTGCTTAAAAGATTGAGAGTGTCGAAGATGAATAGTCCACTCAGGACATAGGATATGGGCTTCATAACGGTTAAGCCAATCCATTCCCAAAATCATTCCGAAGCCTAAGTAACGCATGATATGCAAATTGGCTTGGAAAGAATAACCACATAAAATAATCACGACATCTTTACGAAGTAAACCGAGTGTTGAGGATCCACCGACCGGATTCGCAATTCTCAAAGAAGTCATCAAAGCCATAACACTTAAAGAAAAAGTATGAACAAGTTCTTTTGATATTAAAGAATGGGATGCACCTGTATCGAAATGAACTCGAATAGGTTGGTCACGAAATATAATAATGCCATCAAGGATAGAATGAGAAATATCTTGACCACGAGAAGTGTTACTAGGGGATTGCACAACAATTAGCTTTTCCTCCTTCTTGCTTTGAAGTTTGTGACATGCAGATATATAATGACCTGAACTTTTGCAATAGTGACAAGTAAGGGGCTTTGAACACTTATTTGCATAATGGTCCTTAGAACCGCAATTGTAGGATTGCCCACCACCAGAGGTAGAAGTCTATGCTACCGGAGTTGCTTGCTTCCCTTTTTTGTTAGGATAAGGACCTTTGAGCTTATTAGGTCTCTTCTTGTTGTTGTTGAAATTCAGTTTGGCACGCCCAACTTTAACATCACTCTCTTTGTCTGCCTCTTCAAGTCGAAGAGAGATATCAACAAGTTGATCAAAAGAAACTTCCAGTTTCATAAGTAAAGGCATTTTGAGATTCTTATTCAAGCCATAGACGAACCTCTGATTTTTCTTCAATGGGGTATTTACATACGCGACCCCATATTTAGAGAGGGATTCAAAAGATGTGACATAATCTGCCACAGAAGATCCACCTTGAACAAGGTCTGTAAAACGATGGTCCAGAGTCACTTTTTCAGCTTTTGGTACAAACTTCGATTTAGATCTTTCCCGGAATTTCTTCCAAGTAAGATCCGCTTCAACAATTTCAGCAATAAGAAGCTCATACCAATCTAATGCTCTTTCTTGAAGCATGCTAGAAGCCACTTGGACTCGATGAAGATCAATAGGATTCATGCAATAAAAGATGCAATCGCATGTTCTATGCCAAGCTTGGACTTCTATAATGCTTTTTGAACCCTTGAATGGCTTTCCACCCAAATTGGTATAGTTACTGCACAAGCGTGCAAACCTAGATTTAGGGTGAGTAGGCTCTGGAATAGGTTCGATAGCTTGAGCATTCTTTACAAGATCAAGAAGATGTTGGACGGACATAAATACTCCATCTTAAGGAGTAGCACTAGATTGACCGACGCTGGGACGACCTGGTCTAACCATTTCTCTTCTTTAAGAAACGACAAAAGAAGAAGAAAAAGGTTATTCACAAAATGAATATAAAAAATTCATGATTGATAAAACAAGGCACCATAAAAGAAAAGGATAAAACGGGCCCAATGACTAGAATAAATCCTAAGGCACGCTTCCTAAGAAAGACCTAGGACAATGATCCTTGCTAGATTATTCTACAGTGTTTTGAAGTTTGGCTTTAATACCAAGCTGTGGCGCCCCACCTCTATGATCATGCTAGCCAAGGACACTACGGAGTAATGCCATCAACTGGCATGAAGAATAAGGATGTTGAGGAGCGACCATCCGTGTAATTGCTTTGTCCGAGCACCGATATGTCAGATAGTATAACATGCATTTCATTTCAAGAGGAAATCCGACATACCGATACAAACTCAAAGCAACTACACAGTGGCTATGTGGTATTTAGAAATAAATACGGCATAAATTAGTAACAGATATTCATATCACAAAGGCGGAAATAGATATGAATATTACACATAGAAGTGTACATCAGAGTAGTGATCATACATGATCCACCACATCAGAAAAGAATAGATACAAGTGCTAGACAAAAGAATAAGTATACATCAAGGAGTCTCGATCCCGAATGTATGAAACAAAAACTACTAATCTAAAGTAGTTACCCAAAAATCAGGCGACAGTCCCTGATAAGAAGTCAAGCAGAAGCACCTGTAATATTTCGCTCTGACCAGAGTATTATTTAATAAGAAAATACTAAACGGATCAGTCTAGCTACAAATATCAAAAAAACGTAATAGGATAAGAGATATGATAAAATAATATGATAACAATAATGCCATACTGCGATAAGTATACATTAAACAACAACAAAAATCATACAATATCTCAAGAAATCTCAAAGCAATAAAAAGAATGTCATATTATTTATTTCATTCACCAAACCACAAATATTGAAACATATCCATCAATGCCAATCACAAAATTGGTGAAACACAAATTCTAGAAATCATCAACTAGAATCCAGAAATCACAAAAGAGGGAGGTCTATCACAAAACAGAAGCATGAAAACTCATCAACACGTGTATTACAAACGGAATGCTATTCCATGGTTGCTAACCATCAATTTTGAGCTGAGGCTCCACAAACGGCCCAAAGACCATAGGTCGCTACCCACTAATTTGAGCCGAAGCTCTACAGAAATGGGGTTTAGTCTCCCTCCAGACAAAGAGACGTCGCACATTGCTAGTCTAAACCACAAAAAATGATCGTCATCGATCATCAAAAAGTGTCAATTACACTAAGCTAGTAAATAAATGAGTTTAGCTTCATGTACCATAACCACTAGCTTAACTTAAATATTTATGAACAAATTATAGATCTCCACTCGAAAATTATCAAATGAGTTTCAGTCGAACAAGTCTAAGAATTAACCAACAAATTAAATGCAAGCATTTCATACCACTTGTTTTGCTAAGTCGTTTAATTGGATTTCTCGAACGAATGCGGTAAAGGTTTGTATATACTAATAGATTGGAAAATGGTTTTATAAACTAGCTTTGTATTAAAATAGAGTTGAAATCGTCTTTGTGAAAGAGTTTCAATATTTGCTACTAGTATAGAAACCTTTGCATTTTAAAGTGACAAACCACAAAAATGATTGTAGAAACAATCAATCGCCAAAAATTCACATACGAAGACATGAATTAATCTAAAGAAATCGATACCAAATTCATCAAAATGGATATTCCCAAAAATTCAAAGAAAGAAGTCATCAAAGTGGATAATAAGTGATAATAAAAAACCCAATCAACATAAATCGATTAAAAATTGGAAATCCACTTAAAAACACAAAGATAGGCAAAATGAACAGTTCCAGACGTTTGGTAGGTGTTTCCAGACGTTTGGCCCTATGTTTCGCAATATATACGCTTTTCTCCTTTCTCTTTCCAATTCCTAGGCCATTTCAGATGTTTGAAATTTTCAACCAGACGTCTGAATTTGGTTTCAGACGTCTGGATTTTGTTTCTTCCCTTTCCAGACCCCCTTCCAAACGTCTGGATTTTTCAATCAGACGTATGGATTTGGTTTCAAACATTTGAAATTAATTTTAGACGTCTGAAATTTTCCGCGAGGCAAAAAACCAGATTGGACAAAAATGGCAAATCTAAACCGAAATGCGATCAAACGAGTGAAGGATGCTAGGGATTTATGTCAATCGACAACTCAGCACTATAGCTCTTCGATATGCCACAAATAATATGTGCAAACATCAAAGATAGGATCTTTAAGGATTTTGACTTCAAAACACCAAAATTGAAAAATTCACCAAATCAATTCAAATCCAAAGCAAATAAACATGAATAGATGTTAGGAATTCATACCTAACAACAATGGAAGCTATAGACATAGATGTGAGTTCAATAACTCACCTTTAAACCTAAAAATAAAGAAGGAGAAGCTTGAAAGCAAAGGAAGATCAACTACTCTTCAACTTCAACTCTAGAAACTCCAATCTAAGTCTAGAAGCAATAATTTCCCAAATTAAGTTATAGGAAATTTCTGAAATTGGAGAGAGATTGAGACGGAGAAGAAGAAGGAGATGCTTACCAAAGCTTCTCTTTGATTTTGGAGCTCGAACTTGAATTTGCAAAGAAACTAGGGCTTAGGATTTTCTAATCTCTTTTCTCTTCCCCCATTTTTCTAAAGCTTGAAGTGCTAGGAAATATTAGAATGAATGAAGAGGAGTGGGGGTGGAGTTAGGATACAAGATGAGTTGGGTTAGTGGGCTGAAACCCAAACCTAAAGTGAAATGGTCGAAATTCTAGCTAACTCCAAACATATTGATGCTTATACTCAAAAAGTTTGCAAATGTCATTTTGAACTCAATGGAAGAGGACTCGAGTCCCAATTCGATATTTTGCAAAAAGTAGCATTACAGAGTAAAATCCTACTAACGATGCTATATTTAAAATAAATATTTAAATACACAATCGTAAAATATGCGAGTTGTTACAAAAGAAGTCTTTGCAATTCGGGCATCCACAATCCCGATCGGACACCCCATCACATATGGAGATCTCTACACCGGAGCAACTCAGTGCAGAGTCATTCGACAGGTTATCCTATAATTCTCGAAGATGCCCGGTCTTCACCACCATCTTCAAATGCCATTCATTTCATCGTATCACATATTCGGAATGGGTTATACGACACAAGGTCCTCTCCCGGCTAAACCGAATAGTGAGCGCTCAATTTAAACCACGTGGATGTACCATTCATAAAGATTTATCATTAATATTCGATGTGGGTTTCGGATAATCAACTGGAATCCGACTCCCTGTCGCATCGAAATTCAAGTGCCATTTTACGGCCAAATGGTTCTCACATTCACGCAGAAGTATATTCATCACAGATATCACAACATAGCACAAAGAAATTCATATTACATAGCATCACAATCACATACCAGAGATATCAAACCAATACACAGCATTCAATAATAATTAATTATCTTCAATTAAGATGAATAAATCGTGTGGTTTAAATTAATTAACCACATAATGACTTTCATTAATTATCTTTAATCAATGATTAATTATCCTTAATTATAAATTAATTAAATCTTAATTACCTTCATTAATTAATTATTCCTTAATTAATTAATTCTTAATTATTAATTAATTAAATCTTAATTACTTTTATAAGTTAATTATTCCTTAATTAATTAAAAATTAATTACAAATTAATTAACCTTAATTATTTATTAAATTAATCCTTAATATTAAGTAATTAATTAAGTAATTTCTTTTTAAGTAATCATATTAACAAATCATTAATTGTTTAATAAATTAAAAGATAAATCTTTTTATCCTTATTAATTACTTTGATTATCTTTTTAACCTTGTTTAATAAATCATCCTTATCACACTAATTACTTTAAAAGGTTAAGATAACATTTTATCTTAATTATCCTTTTTAATTACATTATTTATTTAATATAAATAATTTAAGAATGTAACAAATTAAATAAATTAAAATTTAATTAGTCTGGAAATATCGTATTTAAATCCTCAATTAATCCCAGATTTAATCAAAATCATCATTTGAAAACGTGATTTTAAAATGTTTAAAAAGTTTGAATTTATTTTAAAGTAAAAAGTGTTTTACATGGCAGACCCGAGACTGCTTCGAGTCTTACCCGAGAACGTTTCCTATTTACTTCCAGTTTTGTCGAAAATCAACCCGTGCGCCTAAATTTTCGAACTTAATTTTTTTTTCTAAACCCTGCGCATCCAAAAATTAACTCGAGTTAAAACTCGAGCCAATACATGATCCTCCCGAAGATTGCTTTGAGTCAGCATTCATCCCCAAACGCTGATACCACCAGAAACATCGTGCACATGCACTGATCAACGCCTGATCTCCGGCCTCCCAGACCACCGCCAGCAAATTATCCAGTCTTGCTACCCAAACACTTAGAAGCACAGATAAAACTCGAAAACAAAATCGAGTTGCCTCAATCAAAATAGGCATAGCAACCATCAGAGATGTGGCAGTGGCAATTATCCCAACCCTAACCCATTCTAGGGCTTAGACCCATCGCTGATCAAATTTCGACGCCATAGTGACTGAAAAAATCACCTTTCATTTTTCCTGGCCTCGACAACTCCCCAACCACCTTCACGCAAAATCCCGATCATCCCAAACGCCTCGATCACCATTAAAGCCCCAAAACCCGTTTCCTGTTCATCGTCGAAATACTCACTCTACACATAATTTAAAATCTTGATTTTTTTTTAAAATCAATGTTTTCAAAGACGTTTTAGGTTATATAATCCAATCTAATAATCAAAGAAATCAAATTTTAATTATGAGTTGGTTTTACAGTACTTTCTTGTTCCAGACCCCATATTCTTGAGATTAGTTTATAAAAGTATTTTTAAAATTCATTTTTAATGAATTCGAACACATTTTGTTTTAACACTTCAATCTAATAAAGTCTAGAAGTAGAGATTTTGGGTTTGACAGGTTTATGGAAACTTGGAACTAGAACAGGGATTAATAAACCTGTACATGAAAATGCATAGGCAAGATATATACACATATTCATGGATTTTTTTTGCATGCAAACTAATATTCAAACTTGCTTACATCATGCATTCAAACAACAGATCAGATATCAGGGCTTAAAAAGGTTTACTCACCTGTTCACTTTGAAAACAAACAAGAAGTTGGTGTTGATAGTTTTGAAGACGAGGAAAAAGATTTTTCTTTGATTGTTGAATTACTGATCTGGGCTTGATCTTGGAGTCTTTGTTTGATGATGAAACTTGATTGTTGAATGGTGCTTTTCTGAGTTGAATTTGTCTTACAGCTTGAGATGATTTCTAGTTCTAGTTTGAATTTGTTTGACTACCTGATGATTTTGCTAGGCTGTTAATTTCCAGATTTGGTTGATTACTTGTGATGTTCTTGAATTTGTTTCTCTGGTTTGAGAATTTGATTCTTCTCGGTTTTTTTTCTTTTGGTTTTACAGCTTTCGAAAATGAGATAAAAGAGATGGGAGGAAGGAGAGTAATTATATTATATGGCTAAAATTTCTTTTTATATATTTCCTTAAAAATTAAAAACAAGGAAGATGACACTTGTTCATTTTATATTTCAAGATTATTACACTTGTTAAGTTAAATATGTTAGATATGAACACTTGTAAATTTCTATGCATGAGAAAATGTTTATAACTTATTTATATTTATATTGTACTTCTCATCTTATAAACACATTTATGTATATTACTCTAAATTGCATTCTCCATTTATATAATCACATCCCCTTTATTATATTTGTACAATTTAAAAAGAAAAAGTTTTAATACTAATTTATACATAAATAAAATTATACATATATGTTAATATTTTGAATTCAAATAATTTTTTAAGATATTTTTATATTTAAATGTAAATTAAAATACAAGTTCAAATTCAAATTTGAAACCTATTCTATATATATATATATATATATATATATATATATATATAAAAACAAACTCAATGCTCACTTGTTTTGAAATTTTTAAAATTAATTCAAATTGAATTTTAGAAATTCAAATAAGTTACTAGTTTTAAATTGATAAAATTTTGGGGATGTTACAAATAAAGTAGGATAAATATTCGAGAAATTTGTTTAAAGGATAAATAATTCCTTTTAAATATATATATAATCGACATCAAACTCATTTGATAATAATAGCAATTTAATTTATAATGATTCGATAAATATATAAAACTTGATTTATAAAGTTGACAAATTTCGTCTCATACCGATAAATCGATGTCGTATTTTTACAAATAGATCTGGATATTATTTTACATTATTTTATAAGTCAAATATACTTGTTTTAATTATTTAAATATATCGTAAAATCAATTTTGAAGTTTGGTTTACATAGATAAATAGTTTAACAAAAACATCAAAATGTGACCGTAAAAAGTTTTGTCGAAAATCAACGTTTTGTTCAAAATAAGTTTCCGCAATGTTATCACACCTTTGTTAACATGTTTTAACATATATATTACACATTTTAATAACTGAACATGTTTACTTTTACTAAATAAGATTACAAAACTTCTAGAAGTCATTAGTAAAAGTATGTAAGAATTAACAAAAATTAGAAAAAGTAAACAACAAATCACATCAAATCAAAGCCAACACAATTATGATATTCTATAGTTAATCTTTAAGTGACTAAGATATAAAGTAAGGATATGAAAGATGATGTTAAGTATTGAAAAAGTGGAGTTTGCATTAGGTTGAAGTAAGGTTGATTTGGTAATTTGGTAAGAGGTTATTTTGGTAAATTTACCACTTCTTTCTTTTTCTATAAGTCCTCACCTCCTTCTTCACTTTAATTCACATTTCTTCTTATTCTTTTCTCAAGCTTCTTCATCTTCTTCCTCGCCTCTTTAATGACTTCCAAGCCATAGGAAAAAATTAGCAAGAAATAATGTCAAAATATTTACAAAATATTCAAAAGAAATCAATGTTCATTCTCTTCAAATCAAACTCCCCTTTTCTCCATATTTTACCTCTTCTTCTCTCGGCCATAACTTCTTTAAAACCGAATCAAAATATAGAATTTTATTTTTCAAAACTTGTATTTTCTAGTGACTACAACTTTAGTTTTGACCACTTTGTCTCAACCTAAACATAACCATGTTAAAAATCCACTTCTTTCCAGTGCATTCTCTGGCCCAGTTCTTAGCTAGAGAATAGGCCATTTTGTTTTGATCATGACTTGACCATAACTGATATGCAATAAGAAATTATTTTCTCCAAACCATATGAAATTTTAGTGGCTACAACTTTTATGTTGATCAATTTTCTCAGTTTTTGGTGTTGCTATACCTGAAACTCATTCCTTGAAGTATGTTTTTGAGCTTCATTTTTGTCAATCCGACAGTATCTCTTCTTCATTTTATCATATTTTCCTCAAAAATAATCAAAATCAAGTGATTCTTTTTTAGATTCAATAGAAAAGAATTTTCAACAACTTTTCAGTTAACAAGTTTTTCAAATTTTGAGAGTAAGAGAGTCAAAAATGGGAGAGAATATGACCAATTTTTTGGGTCTGATTTTAAAAATTCAGGGCCAAAGCTCTACAACTTATTCTCTATACTTTCGGCCCACCTCCATCTCAAGCCTTGGTTGAGCACTTCGAAGGAAGGGAAAGTTGTTTGCTAATGTTTAAATGGAGCATGGATTAATTAGTAAGGTGTTGGTTGATTAGAATGTTGGTCAGAAGTTAATCGCTTTGGTTTATGGTGAGAAACTCTATTTAGCATCTCTATTTATATATATATATATATATATATATATATATATATATGTTTGATGTTGTGTTATGATTGCTATGAACGCTTATATATGCTTTGATCATCAAGTATTAATTGTTTGATATGATTTTTAAATTTTTTTACCCTGTCACGTTAATACACGTCGATAAGCACAAAGGATATTACTTTCCTTTTGAAAATGAAATGGTGTATGTGGAATGCTTAAACCTTTTCGAAATAGTTTTAAAATGAGTTAGAAATGTTTTATAAATTTTTAATATGTTTAAAGAAATAAACAAAGAAAAACAATATTTCATCTTGTGCATTTATAAATATGTCCAAATCAATGTTCCAGAAAAATTGCGCTTTTTGTTGTAAAGTGACCAGTTTGTTGTAAAAGGACCAGTTTATAATTAATATCTTAAATGTTTTAATAATATGAAATACATTCTAAAAATTTATTAAAATGTTTTAAAAGTAATTTAAGTTCAAAATATGGATATCTAAATGATATAAAAGTCGTTTTGAAGAATATAGCTTTTAAAACACTATTCGCAACGCTTTTCGCAGCAGTTTTAATAACTTTTGAACCGTAGTTTTAAACTAAACAGTTCTTTCCTATATATATTTTGTGAATGATTTTAAAAGAATAACTAAGTCATTTAAAGATGATTTAGATGTTCTAATGAGAGTTTAAATAAATGGGTAAGAGGAATTGTTTATACCACTTAAACAAAAAGTGAAGAAGATTGAATATAATAACAAACTGAGTAATGCAGAAACAACTAGTACATTTGTCCCGCTTATGGGATCTGGAAAGATAAAACAAGGTGTTTAACTAAGGTTAGAGATGGAGCAAATAGAGCCCAGAACTTACCTGGCATATGTTTTCTTTTCTTAGACGAGGGGTGGAATAGATCGAAAGGAATGCCCGGATGCTCTAAGATAAAAAGATTATACTAAGTTTTCCATTATACAAGAAGATCAGTGTTATCAAAAAATATAATCAATCTCCAAGATGAATAAATTACAACTTGGATTGCATGGAGATAATCTTCTTATACTTGGTATTAAAATCCAAAGAGGGAACTCGTCCTATTCGTGGAATTTGAAAGTTGATTTCACCGTTATTCCGCCCACAACACTTGCTGAATACGGAATTTGATGTTGAGAAAATAAGAATGATTTCTATGATTCTATTTACTCAAAAAAAAATTCTAAGATTGATTTTAGGGTTTATCATAAACGATGTCCTTAATAACATTGTTTTGACCCAATTTTATCCTAAGCGGCGCTATCAGTTTTCCTCTTAATGGTGGCTACACCTGTTGACTCAAAACCTTTCATGCATAATTTGACTGGGTAGCCTGTGATTGCAAAACTGAAGTGGGGAATGGAATATAAGGGCTTTCTTGTCTCAGTGGTTTCTTATATGAACTTGCAGCTTGCCAACACTGAGGAATGCATTGATGATCAGTTCACAGGAAATCTTGGGTTAAATGCAACAATGTCTTGTACCTCCGAGGCATTCTGGAGGATGAAGAAAATAAAGATGCTGATAAAGACGTAAGAGCTTCAGTTGTTATTTAATGTCCAACCAGGAACTTTTATTGTAGGCGTAGAGGTTTGCTCAGAGTGTTTAGTGATGTGTTTCAAACTTTTAGCACCAATTCATAATGGCTGTGGTTGCTGGCTGTTCTTATTTATGGTTTTTGAGAAGGTAATGACCTTCTTATGATTTTTTTGAAAAAAACCGAGGTATAATTCATTTGAATAATGGCGACAATTTCTTGTCTCTGCTCTCAAAATCTTTTTCAATCATCTTTTAATCGATCTTATGCACAAGTGGATATTCTTGATCGATATCTCAATCCATATTCATCTAGATATCGATCATATGCACAAGTGGTCAAGGAACGATTGCCATCAAACAAATCTCGATACCCTCAGATTCAATCCTCGAACAAGAGATGGATAGATTCAAAAATTAACAAGAATTTCTATTCTAGAAGTGGCGAAAGCAATTATTTTATGTCTCAATGCCGTGATCCCATAAGATGCTTCAATTGCGGTAAATTTGGTCACAAGAGGAATAGGTGTTCGATCAAATCTAGTATTTCTATTTCTTCTGATACGCTGGTAGAACATGCCACTCAATTCGTATTAAAGAGCATGTTATTGAAAGGGGTTTTTCTTGATCATCTTTGGCAAAAAAGAATCAAGGGTAATAAGTATCTAGAAGACATTTTATTTCATTTTTAATATTGTTAGCTTCCCGAACATTGGTATGGGTTACAAAGCAAGATTTGGCGAACCAGAACAATACTTTGGTAAAATCGAGTCTTCTTCTAATTCCTCTGTCTCTTCAACACTGCTGGTGGAACATGGTTTTCAATTTGTTCTAAAGTTCATTCTATTGAATGGGATTGTGGTTGATCTTCTTTGGAAAAAAAGAAATGAGGGTATAAAGTTTTTAGAAGATCTTTTACTACATTTTAACATTGTAAACTCGCTGAATATTGGAAAGGGCTATTGTGGTAATTTTGGTGACTTAGAGAAACATTTCAAAAAATTAGATTCATCTGCCAATTTACCAGAGGAGAATTTGGTTTTCTTGAATAAGAATGAAAGAGTTATTTCTAATAATGTAAGGAGAGAAGATACATCAATATTTGATCCTATCTTGTATGATCCAGATGCTGGTTCTTGTAAATATGATTATCTCTTAATTGTTACAGAGGCAAAGGGAAAGGATATTGAATCGAACCGTGGCTTCATTTTATCAAAGACCAAAAAAGGTAAATCATTTTTTGGCAGTCTGGAAATTTTTGAGATTTTTACCTCCAACAAATTCGCTTGTCTAGGAGCAGAGATTACTACAGAAAACATTGAAAAGTCTGATGGATTTGTTCATTCAAGTGAGGTAACAGTTTGTGATGAATCCCCTGTTGAAATTTTGGGTAGAAGTGTTAAAGACAGTTCTCTCGCAAATGAATTTATGTTTGATTATGATCTCGACCATCAGAAACTTGCATTAGATAGTGATTTTGAGCTTCGAAGTGATGTTGAGCTGTTCTCTAAGTTCAACGATATATATGTTAATGATTGATGGTCGAAAGCATTGGATGTTGATATGTCTTTGGTAGTTGATTCTAAGGTTAGAAATGACATGTTTGATGATAGCAATTGGGCTGAAGAGTTAATGGAAGTGCTCAAGGATTCAAAAACCATGGACGAGCCTAATTTTGAAGGTGATAAATTGTTGTGGTGGTTAGGGGATTATAATGAGTGGATCTTATCTACAGATCTCCACATTGATGATGAGATAGATTCAGTGTTGGAAGATCACATAGATGTTGATTTAATTATGGCAGACATGGACATGGTGTCAGGTGTCCATGATGCATAGAGTTTACAAGGTCCTGTTGCACAGAAATGGCAAAAGACTGAAAATAGAAAGGTAGCAGAGATTGCTGAAGATAAGATGGGAGTTGTTGATTATATGGGTGAGTTATCGCTGGGTCATTTGGAAGATGATGGTTCTGGTGATTTGTTTAGAGACTCTTCACGTCTATCAATGAAAGAGGTTGTCATAGCTGCTCGCAATTCAGTTCTTCTTCATTGAAGAAAGGTAGACGTAGGAAGGATGTGTCTTCCACTGGTTTTGTTCGTCGCAGTGTTAGGACACAGGGTAGCCACTCTGAATCCACGGGTGAGTTCCCTGATTCGAGTACCATGAGCGGTGCTACGAATTCAGGCTCGGGTATGCATTCTGCTTTTGGCAGCACTTATTTACCTTATGCTTTAGGTAGTTTATCTTCCTTTGAGTTTAGTCAATTAGCTAATGATACTGCATTCACTCTCACTGATATTGAGGTTGATCGCAAGTTTATTAGAAATAAGGAACTTGATAGGGCTAGGTCAACTGGCTTATGAGGATCATTAGTTGGAATATGAGAGGTTTGAATGACTTAAATAAGTGTGATAAGGTTAGAACATTTTTTAAAGACTATTCCATCGATATTTCTCTCCTTCAAGAGACTAAAATTGATTGTCCTGATTTTTATTTCTATAAAAGACTAGGTAGATATCATTTTAGAAAAGGTTTTTTTTTTTGCCTTTTGTGGGTTTTTCTGGGGGTTTAATGATTTGTTGGAGGGATAATTTCTTTAAATCACTTCAATGTATTTACAATCAGCACTCTTTACACATTATTCTAATTAATCTAACTGATTATTCTTTTTTAAATATTTCTAATGTTTATGGGCCTAAATCAAAAATAGACAGACGTACTCTTTGGAATGAATGCCTTGATTTTAGATCTTTTGCACGGAGTTCTTGGATATTGGGGGGAGATTTTAATGTTACTCATTTTATAGGAGAGCGTGCACCACGAGAGGGAGATTACTCTACTCTGGAGGAATTTAACCAATTTATTATTAATTCTAATTTGATTCAAATTCCTCTTTCTAATAGAGAATTTACTTGGAGTAATAATAGGGAATCTCCCTTTATTGCTCTGTTTGATAGGTTTTTCGTTAGTGATGAAATAGAGGATAAATTTCCTATCTGTAGAATATCTGGTTTGCCTTACCGATTTCAGATCATTATCCTATTATTCTCACTTGTGATCGCCATAGAGTTATTAGTAGATCTTTCAAATTCAGAAAAATGTGGTTACTAGATCCAAGCTTATCTAACTTAATTATTAATAAATGGTCATCTATGAGTTTTTATAATATTAAATATAGCGATAATTTAGCTAAAAGTTTTGTTTCAAAACTTAGGGAACTTAGGGTTTGACTTAAGAATTGGAATAAAAATACTTTTGGTAATATAAAAATTAAAAAAGAAAATATTCTTAATGAGATGTTTAAATTAAATAAGATAGAAGAAACTAGACGTCTAAATCTAGGTGAGCAGAATGTTCTCACTAACTTAAAAGAAGAACTTAATTCTTTTATTGAAAAGGAGGAAGTTATGCGGAAGCAAAGATCCATAATCCAGTGGATTAATGAAGGTGACAATAATACTAAATTTTTTCATAATATGGCCAATGGTAGAAAACGTTGTAATACAATTAATTCCATTCTTGTTAACAATGTGGAATTAGTTGATCAAAGAGACCTCAATAAGGCTTTCATAGATTATTATAAAGATAATTTTGGCAATAAAAATAAGCATAGAATTAATGTTAGATGGAATTATCCGGCTGTCTCCAATGTTAATCTTTCTGAGTTAGATGATCCTTTTGCTGAAGAGGAAATCCGAAAAGCCATTTTTGATTTAATGGTGATAAATCCCTGGGTCCAGATGGATTTCCAATTTTCTTCTAGAAAACATTTGGGGAAGTTTTAAAATAAGACTTAATTAGTATGTTTAATGATTTTTATAAAGGAAATCTACAATTAGGTAGATTTATTTTGCAAATGTTATTTTATTACACAAAAAAGTAGGTTCTAATAATTTAAAAGATTTTAGACCCATTTCATTGATTAATTGCTCCATTAAAATTATTTCAAAAGTTTTAGCTAATAGACTTAATATAAGAATGAACGACCTAATTAACTGTTCACAACCTGCTTTTATTAAATGAAGAAATATCACTAATGGTGTTGCAGTTGTTCAAGAATACATTAGCCATTGTTGTAAGAAAAATATTACATGTGCTATTTTAAAATTAGACTTCGCTAAAGCTTTTGATTTGGTTGATTGGGATTTTCTTGTAGATATTTTTCATGCTAGAGGCTTTAGTAATAGATGGATTAACTGGATCATGAATTTGCTTAAAACCGGTAACTCTAGTATTATGGTAAAGGGTATTTTATGTAATAAAATTCAATCTAAGAGAAGTTTAAGACAAGAGGACCCTTTATCGCCTCTTCTGTTTAACTTAGTTGCTGATGTTTTTGCTATGATCATTAAAAAAGCAGTTGATAATGGTTCTTTAGGTAATATAGGTAATGATATATCGCATTATGGTTTATCAGTCCTTCAATTTGGAGATGATACCCTGCTTTTTTCATCTCATCTTCCTAGATACATAATTGCCCTTAAGTTTATTCTATACAGTTTTGAGCTTTTATCGAGTTTAAAAATAAATTTTGACGAAAGTTCTATTTTAGTTTTAAATGATTTTGAAAAAGTTGAAAATTTAGTTGCTAATGCATTAAATGGTAAAACTATGAATTTTCCGTTTGACTATCTTGGTTATGTTATTAGACCTACTAAACTTAAACATGATGATTGGGTAATAATCATAGATAAAATCAAAAATAAGATTTCTAATTGGAATGGGAGATTTTTATCTAGAGCAGGTAGACTGGTTTTAATTAATTCTGTTTTATCAGCTCTCCCAATTTATTGGATGTCTATACATTTTTTCCTGATTGGGTGATAGATAAACTAGATAAAATTAGAAGAGATTACATATGGAGTGGTGAAAATCCAAACAATTGCATAAAATGTCTAGTAAATTGGGAAACTGTTTGCAAGTCCAAAAAGGATGGTGGTTTAGGTGTCATTAATTCACGTAATATGAATTTGTCTCTATTAGGTAAATGGTTATGGAAGTTCAGAGATACCAATGATAATGCCACTTGGAAGGAAATTATTTCTAAATATTACTACAATGGTAGTAATAATCTTTATCAAATTAGTCCTTCCGTTTCTCATTAGCAATCTTATTTATGGAAATCCATTTTAAAATGTAATGAGATTTTTAACTTAGGCATTAATATTATTGTTCATTCAGGTAATAATACATCTTTTTGGCATGATAGTTGGATTTCCGCTATTCCTCTTAGGAATGAGTTTAATGTGTTATATGATATTTGTAACTTTAAATATGCATTAATTTATGAAGTTTTTGATTCTGAAAATGACCCTTCTTGGATTTATAGTTTTAAAAGAACTCTAGTAGGTTCAGAACTTAGACGACTTAATTTGCTTTTCACCCAATTAAACCTTTATAATATTGATAATGATGATGATTATATTAGTTGAGAGTGGGATACGAGTAAGAAATATTCTACTAATTTTTTATGGATTTATTAGCTTTTCCGGTGTAACTAGTAATTTTTTTATATTTACTTGGAAATCTAATGCTTCTCTAAAATCTAAAATTAATGTGTGGCTAATTATGCATGGTGAATTAAATACTATAGAAATTTTGAAAAGAAAAAATATTCACATTGATAACAAATGTTATTTTTGTAACATGCATTCTGAGGATATTAATCATATTTACTATGATTGTATGAATACTTATTTTATTCTTATGAATACCCTTAATATTTTTGAATTTAATATTAGTACTAGAATTACCGATTGTGTTTTCTATTGGATCACTTTTAGATTTAAGTTCAATAAGGATAATAGATACTTGCTTGATACTTTATTCGCTATATCTTGTTGGTACATTTGATTTGAAAGAAATTAAAGAATTTTTAGTAATAACATTAATCACTTCAATAAATTGATATTTATTATTTCATCCTTTTGCTTTAATTGGGTTTCTAATCCTAAATATAAATTAACAAAAAATAATCTTTTAAGGAATATCTTAACAAGGTTAGTAACAATATTAATATATTCAAACAAAATAGTAATAATTTTGACATTAATAATATTAGTATTAATACCTTTTCTAATTTAAATGATGATCCCTTGGTGTACCATAATTTTCTTCCTATTATAGGTCCACAAAGATATTTCTAGTAATGTTCTTGTTTTTAATTCGGTTATTATTGTTCAAGTTTATAGTTCGTTAATTTTATTCAGTATAGATCATATAACCCTTACATTTTAGAATTGTTAGTTTTTATACTAGATTATCTTTGCTTTATTTTATCACATTAGATTTTATATACGCATATATGTATATGAATTCTATTTATATATGTGATTCATACTAATTTTTTTCCTAGTTTTATTACAGTTTTGGAATAGATAGGTTATTAGTGTCTCTTTTTAGGTTTGCAGGACAACTAGCGTCTTTTTACAGGTGTGCACGATAGCCACTTCCAGGATTTCTGATTGCGCCAAGCGCTACTTTTAGCTATACTGAGTCTTCAGAGTGGAGTGCTAATTTCTGGATCACTATCTTCTTTAGATTGATCTATTTCTTCCAAGGCAGTTTCATAGATTCTCCTTATAGATGGTGCTGGCTTTCAGTATCTTTGGCTTTTGATATTATTTCAGTTTTCTATGTACTTCTAACACCTTACTATCGGGCGGTGGCAATGCCGAAGCTCGGTATTGGGGTGTAATGGGCCGTGGCTTTGCCGGAGCTCATTATAGGGGTACCTGTTTTTACTTTGTTACTAGTACATAGATCTGTCACCTGTCAGGCATGTTGGCAGCACCTTATTATGTGTTATATATATAATTTCATGTGTGATCTCTTCTTTTATTAGAGATTCACACATTTTTCTCAAAAAAATAACATTGTTTTGATCCGCCTAAAAGTTAAGTAATTTGGATCGAGAGTTAAGTGAAGAAATTTGCAATATTATCTAAAGAAAAAGAATGGATTACGTAAAATTATTCTAAGTCAACAGAAAGAGATTTCAAAATTATCCGAAAAGAGTTAAATTGAAAATATACTTAATAAATCATGTATACTCGTATTCACTTTTTATCGATAATTAGATTTCGAAGGAATGGGTCTCGGATTTGCTTGATTATGTTCAGCATGATAGGGGGTTGTCACTTTGTGAACAGTGATTAAGCTTGGACTCTCACCCCTACATGTTCTTAGTGTGAAAGGGTTGGTCGATAGTCAAGAGGATTGCCGTAAAAGTAGACTCAAGGTACCTCTTGTGGTTACCTCCATGTTGAAAAGCAGGATTACCCCCATGTTGAAAAAAAGAAGGGTAGCGGAATGGTTGAAAAGTCTACCGGGGTGTGTAGAGAATTGCCCGTTCATCATATATGGTATCAGAGCTGAAGGTTAAGTGAGAACCTTGGCTTTGGTAGGGTAAAGACTCATCAGAGATAGGATTAGTAATATCTTAGGGTGAGCAACTCATTATAGATAAGGTAACACCCTAGAATGAGTTGAGAGTATTATATATGAGCGCGTATTTGATAATGTTATATAAAGGTTTTGTTTTGAAAAATTGGTAAATGAAATAATTTTACCTAGGATTATATTTTGATTACAAAGTATATATTTCGAAAAGTTATATAGTTAGAAATCAAGATTAGGGAAATTTAAATATGAACATCTTGTGATTAGAATTTCACAGTTTGACTATAAGATGTTTCATAAAGATAATTGACAAGTAAGAAATCTGATAAAGTAATTAAAATCTTTAATACTTATTCCAAAATAAAAAATTAAGAAATGATAATGTTAATTTACTATCATAAATTGATCAGTTGTTTAATTTAACAATTAAAGTACAAATATCTTGTGAATTAAGTTTCATGATTTGACTATAAGATGTTTGATAATAAGATTGGTTAAAGGAATGGACATATAAGATAAAAATATAATATAAAATGATTACGTAAGAGGAAAATATAAAATGAATAAAAGTTTAAAATTCGAATAATTTAAAAGAATTATGGTAATTTAAATGAAGTTAATTAATATAAGATAAAAAGAATTTATAAAATAAGTTTTATAAACAAAAGTAATCTCTAAAGTATTTTGAAAAGGGTATTATTTCAAATAAAAAGAGATATTTATTGATAACTAGTTCGAGTGGATCAAAAATAAACTGAAAATAGGCAGGAAATGTGTTTGGACGGTAAACACTTCTCTTAAGTATTACTCTTCTTGTTAAGAGTATATATAATACTATTAGTATTACCCAGTTCCTTGGTATTATTTAGGAGTACCTTGATCTATATAATTTTCTTAAGTTAAGTGATAATGTGAATCATTAATTGATAAATTGATTAGTGATATTTGTAAAAGTGTTTAAAGCAAAGATAAATTTGGAATCGCTGATTGATAAGATAAAGCGGAATTCTCGATGATTTTGAACAGTCGAAAATTTCTGAATCACACCAAACTTAAATCTAAGGAATTTATGGAATATCTAGTAAAAGATAAACCATTGCGAAATGTTTTAAGTAAATGAAATTGGATAAGCATAATTTATAAATGTGATTATAAATAAAAAGGATTTAAAAGTGGAGAAATTTATAATAGCATGAAATTAGAAATGAATTTTATAACTATGAATTTGAAATGATAACAATCTAAAAATTCACCCAGATAAAACCGATCGGGAATTTGGGATGTGTATATATATACTATTAGGATGTAAAAAGGTATTATATAAAACTATATTTAAGTCATGAACTATTTATGCACTTAAGTAAAATCATTACTCTTTAAAATGTAATTATAACCGGGAAAAAGTATTATTAATGAATTCTACCATTAATTAAGGATTTGGACTTAAGTTTTTTAATGTGATGGATTTACATAGTTGTGTTCATAAGATATAATAAACTTAAATAATAATTTTATGAAATGATTCATAAATAATATTAGTATTAAAGGAAATATACTAAAAAATGAATGAAAAATAAAGGATGTGAATAAAGAGAATTTAGTATAATCCAGAAAAACCAATAGGAAAAAATACGTAATTTATACATAAATCATTTCGTCACACAAATTTTGATCTAATATAAGAGTACGAGACTTTGAGGTGTTTACACTGATTCGAAAAAGAATTTATCATTCGATTTCTTGATAGCGAGCATTGATGATGTTTTGTGGTTAGTTACTCCAGTTTTCTATCATAGTTGAGAGATATGCAAGGAAAACAAGTGTATCTGATCTAGAAGCTTGATTAGAGTCCGCACTAAAGATCAGAGATTGATACAAGTTCGGAAATAAAGTTGTGGATTAGAATAGAAGATCAAATTAGATATTATATACGGATGATTTTGGTACATCTTATGGGTTTAAGTTTGTGAAATAATGAATCAGGTAAAATATTATGGGTTTAGGTGCAGGGTAATTTTAGGGACGAAATTCTTTTAAGTAGGGGAAAATGTAACGACCCATATATTTAGCATTTTGAAATGGAATATTTAATTTATATAAATATTCAAATGTAGAATTTTCAAACTTAAACTATCAAATTTTATATGATAAATAAGAATGATAAACTTATTTTTGATATTGAATAAAGGTTTTGGATTTCCAATGTAAAATTGACAAAAGTCAGATTCCAACAAAGTAGGATAAATATTCGAGAAATTTTCTCAGAGGATGAATAATTCCTTTTAAATATATATATATATATATATATATATATATATATCAAACTTATTTGATAATTATAGTAACTCAATTTGTACTAGTTTGATAAATATATGAAATAGTTTTATAAAGTTGACAAATTTCGTCGCATGTTGATCAATCGATGTCGTATTTTTACAAATAGATCTGGATATTATTTTATAAGCATAATATACTTGTTTTAATTATTTAAATATAATTACAAATCAATTTTGAAGTTTGGTTTACATAGATAAATATTTTAACAAAAACGTTAAAATGTGGCTGTAAAACGTTTTGTCAAAAATCAGTGTTTTGTTTAAAATAAGTTGCCAAATGTTATAGCATTTTTGTTAACATGTTTTAACATATATATTGTACATTTTAACAACTAAACATGTTTACTTTTACTAAGTAAGATTAAAAAACTTCTAGAAGTCATTAGTAAAAGTAAGTAAGAATTAACAATAGTAAAAAAAGTAAACATCAAATCAAAGCCAACATAATTATGATATTCTTCACTTAATTTTTAAGAGACTAAGATATAAAGTAAGGATGTGAAAGATGATATTAATTATTGAAAAAGTGGAGTTTGCTTTAGTTTGAAGTAAGGTTAGTTTGGTAATTTGGTAAGAGGTTATTTTGGTAAATTTACCACTTCTTTCTTTTTCTATAAATACCCACCTTTTCTTCATTTTCGTTCACATTTCTTCTTCTTCGTCTTCTTATCTCAAGCTTCTTCATCGTCTTCCTCTCATATTTAATGACTTTCAAGCCATAGGAAAAAATTAGAAAGAAATTGAAAGTGTGCTATTGGCCGTGTAATATGGATATATAATGATACAGAGTATAGTGATGATAGTTATACGGTAAATAATATGGAATATAAAAATAGTAAAGTAAAATGACACCAGGAAATTTTATACTGGTTCAAAGCACCATATTATGTCCAGTCTCAGACTCCTTCTAGAATTTCACATAAACAACAACCCTCACTTAACCCGGAGGAACAGGTCTATACACCACTGAGCAGCCGAACAAGGACCTGAGCAGCAGAACAGGATTTCGCCTCAACAGCTGAAGAGGACTTCACTCGCCTGAGCAGCAGAACATGACTTCAACAAATACAGAAAATAGTTTTGACTTTTGTGTATTCTGATAACACAAATTTGTCACTTGTAGTACACCCTTCCTATAATCTTCTTCTCAAGTATAAATATGTTTATTTGAAGTATATGAAAAATAGAAAGGTATAGTATTGCTTTAATGCAGAATAATTGAAAGTATGATAGCAAATAGATTCCAAAGAATTAGATCAGAGGGATAAGAAAATTTGATTGTGACTAATTGATTTGGAATCAAGTTGGAGTTTGTATTTATAAAGGTTAGAAAGCAGCGACTGTGGGTGAAGAGTTTCGATTGAAGTGTTGCATCCATTCTTTACGTAGAGGTTCGTATCTCTTTACAAAAAGTCGTGTCTTTTTGAAAAGTGGCTGTTATAGAAATTCAATCAACTGAGCTTCTGGGTCACTCGACTGAATATTAAAAATAATTTTTAAATATAAATTCGTATATCTATGCACCTGTGCATGGTGCATAAATTTTCCAGTGTCAGTTGACTGGATCTTTGGGTCAGACGACTGACCTGGTAAAATTTGTGCAATATGCACAGTTTACATAGGTATATTAATTTCTATAACTTTAAAACACTTTTATAATTTAATTATTGCTTATATATGGATAAAATATTTGGGAAATAGAATGATTAAATATATAAGCTAATATATATGTAATTGAGGAGAGATTTTAACAATATTGACATAAGACTTACGAATAAAATAATATAATTGATGCACCGGTTTTAAAGTCTCGTCTCCTTGTCTCTTTTTCTCGTAGCAGTTGTCAAATCTGTATGTCGTTGTGATAGCTTCGTGTCATGAACCAAAACCAAGTCTCAATAGAAATAATGTCAAAATATGTACAAAATATTCAAAAGAAATCAATGTTCTTCTCTTCAAATCAAACTCCTCTTTTCTCCATATTTTTCTTCTCTCGGCCATACCTTCTTAAAAAAAGAACCAAATACAATATTCTTTTTTTCAAATATTGTATTTTTCCAGTGGCTACAACTTTCATGTTGACCTTTGTCTCATTCTAAACATAACCACGTCAAAAATCCACTTCTTTCCAGTGCATTTTCTGGCCTAGTTTTTAAGCCAGAGAATATGTCATTTTGTTTTGATCATAACTTAATCTTAAAAGATCCAAATTAAGAAATTATTTTTTTAAACCATTTGAAATTCAAGGGGCTACAACTTTTGTGTTGGTCGCTTTTTTTATTTTTGAGGTTTGCTATACCTGAAACACAATTCTTTGAAGTGTATTTTCGGGCTTCATTTTTTTAATCCGAAAATACCTCTTCTTCATTTTATCATATCTTCCTCAAAACTAATCAGAATCAAGTAATTATTTTTTTTAAATTTAAGAGAAAATAATTTTCAACAACAATTAACAAGTTTTTTAAATTTTGAGAGTAAGAGAGTCAAAACAAAAGAGAAGATGACCTATTTTTCAGGTCTAATTTTGAAAATTCAAGGTCAAAGCTCTACCACTACTTCTCTACACTTTTGGCCCACCTCCATCTCAGGCCTTGGTCGAGCACTTCGAAAGAAGGGAAAGTTGTTTGCTAATGTTTAAATGGAGTATGGATTAATTAGTGAAGTGTTGGTTGATTAGAATGTTGGTAGAAAGTTAATCGCTTTGGTTTATGGTGAGAAACTCTATTTAGCATCTCTATATGCTTTGGTCATCGAGTATTGATTGTTTGATATGATTTTAAATTGTTTGACCAAATCACGTTAATACATGACGATAAGCACAAAGGAAATCACTTACCTTTGGAAAATGAAATAGTGTATATGGATTGCTTAAACCTTTTGGAAATAATTTTAAAATGAGTTATAAATGCTTCATAAACATTTAATATGTTAAAGAAATAAAGAAATAAAATCAAGATTTCATCTTATGCATTTTAAAATATGTCTAAATCAATTTTTCAAAAAATCGCGCTTTTTACAGTAAAATGACCAATGTTTAAAATTGATATTGTAAATGTTTAAAAAATATAAAATAAATTCTAAATTTTTTTTAAAAGTAATTTAAGTTATGGATATCTAAATGATATAAAAGTCGTTTTGAAGAATATAGCATTTAAAACACTATTTGCAACACTTTTCGCAACGCTTTTTGCACCAGTTTTTAATAACATTTGAAACGTAGTTTTAAACTTAACAATTCTTTCCTATATATTTTGTGAATAATTTTAAAAGAATAATTAAGTCATTTAAAGATGATTTGGTTGTTTTAATAAGAGTTTGAATCAATGGGTAAGAAGAATTGTTTATACCACTTAAACAAAAAGTGAAGAAGATTGAATATAATAACAAACTGAGTAATGTGGAAACTACTTGTTATCCCGCCTTTTGGCAAGGCTGTGACACCAAGAACTTGACTAGAAATCAAGGATACTTCGTCCTGGAGATTGTTAATACATAGGTCTACTGTGGATGTCGATAAATTTTGTCCGAGTCCGAATCGAGCTATAATTGGTATGACATGAGAAGCAAAGCTAAGAAAACCAATATTCCAAATTTCAAGTCAATCGGAGTTCGTATGCTCAAGATATTGATCGATCACGGATAAGAAATCCAAACTTGCATCGATCATAACTCAAGATCTATAAGTCCAAATGCCACCAAATTTTCACAGGAGCTTACTGGAAACCTAAGGAATGTTCATGCCAAATTTCATCTCGATTGGATCAATTCTTGATCGATACGAAATTCGTTCGTATCGATCACGGACCGAAAAACTCCAAATTGCATCCATCATAACTCGAGATCTACAAGTCAAAATTCTATGAAATTTTCACAGTAGCTTACTCGCGACCGAAGGAATGTTTATGCCAAATTTCAGCTCGATTAGTCAAATCTTGATGGATACGAAATTCATACGTATCGATCACGGTCCGAAAAACTCCAACTTGCATCAATCATATCTCACAATCCACAAGTCCAAATGCCATGAAATTTTCACAGGAGCTTGCATGCGACCTAAGGAAGGTTCACGCCAAATTTCAGCTCGATTGGATCAAATCTTGATGGATACGAAATTCGTTCATATCCATCATGGTGGGGCCGAAACTTTATGGGATCGATCGCGTGGGCCCTCCCACGTGCTAGAAAAAGTCTCCCAAGATTTGAGCGAAATATCGGCCTCCTACGCCTATAAATAGCACCCCAGAGCCTATAGAAAAGGGATCTTTTTGCTCTCCTACGTCCAGACCCTACCGAATCAATTTTTATACTCCATAGTTGCTGTTGTACATGAATTTCAACGTTATAATCCGCTGTAATCTGCTGTAGTCAGTTGTAATATGCAAATTAAAATCAATAAAATCATCAACTTCATAGTGGACGTAGGCCATATGTCGAACTACTCTAAAACTCTGTGTTTCTATGCATTTTCTTATATGATTGTTGGTGTGTTTGTTAGATCTGCTTCATTTCACATTTATTCTCTTCATTTTATCTCTTCAAACACATCCGAAGAGTGTTGTGCCTAATTTTGGTACAAACACTTTGGTGCTTTCACTGAGAAAACCAAATTTTTCTCCCGTTCCTTGGATTTACTTTCGATACCGGATTGCATAAATCTAAGGAGAAGATCCAGATCTATTGCTCAGTGGTTCCTTCTATTCTATTCAGATTGCTCTAGATTTAAGAGGAAGCACATTCATCATGAAGTTCATATCCATATTTTCGAATACAGAAAATATGTTGTTTTTCGTACCCATATTTTCGAATCCAGAAAATATGTTGTTTTACGTATCCATATATTTGTATCCATGAAAATATGATGAATTCCATACCCAAGTTTTCGAATCCAGAAAATATGCTTTTTTTCGTACCTATATTTTCGAATCCAGAAAATGTGATGTTTTTCGTATCCATGTTTTCGTGTCCAGAAAATGTGATGTTTTTGTTTCGTATCCATGTTTTCGTGTCTAGAAAATGTGATGTTTTTCGTATCCATGTTTTTGTGTCCAGAAAATGTGATGATTTTCGTATCCATGTTTTCGTGTCCAGAAAATGAGATGATTTTTCGTGTCCATGTTTTCGTGTCCAGAAAAATGTGATGATTTTCGTATCCATGATTTCGTGTCCAGAAAATGTGATGATTTTCGTATTCATGTTTTCGTGTCCAGAAAATGTGATGATTGATGTTTTTCGTATCCACGTTTTCGTGTCCAGAAAATGTGATGATTTTCGTATCCATCATTTCGAATCGATTGAAGTCACAACTCATCATTTCGCATCGGTCGATTTCGTACCCATCAACAGATGGTCTCTCTTCGTATCGATCAAGAATTGACTATTTCGTATCCAGTGGATCGATCAAGAATTGACTATTTCGTATCCATTGGGGAGCGCTACTTCGTATCCATCCAAAGGCAGCTTCCTTCGCATCGACCTTGTTCGTATCCCTCAGCAAGCATTCATTCGAATCGATCAGGATGTACCATTTCATATCCATCATGGAAGATCTTGTTCGAATCCATCGGGGCTCGCTAGTTCGTGTCTATCAAGTAAACATCACTTCGTATCCATCATGGAACCACTATTCGTATCCATCAAGTTGGAGCGACAACGATCGATACGAAAAATGATCGATACGAATTAGATCGATACGAAACCTAATCGATACGAAATTCGATCAATTCGTAATGATGGATACTAAGTGTAGATCAATACAGCTAGCTGCATTTCACATCGATCCTTAAACACCACCTCGTACCGAAAATGATGATGAAATTTCCAAAAAAAAAATCGGGTACGATACAAATTTCCTAAAAAGAGGCTAAAACTCAACTTAATAAAGGAACATATTGATCGTTCCATGACTGGACGGGACGTAGGGGGTTACAGCAGCAATTGTTGAATTGCAATCAAGGAATGGATAAAGAAATACTACTCAACTGGTGCTCCAAGAGGCTGGAGAACCTAGCTAATATGCCAAAAACTAGAATCGGTTAATATATCATGCTTCTAAGATGGACTGCAACTTCCAACAAATTGACTAGTTTTTAAACTCCTAAACTGACAATTATGGTGCGATGGCTAGTATGACGACTACTCTACGCTGTCACTCTACCAATTCAAAGCATAGCTGGTCGCCACTGAACCATCTCCAAATGCCCACAATCTTAATCACTCCACGTCTATATGACTAAAAGTATGTCATATAATCTCAAGAGGACTTCCTTAATACACTATACGGGCCTCCTTCCTGGTGAAAATTAGAAATAATCATGAATCTATGATTCTATCTTAATCTACTCACCATCCAATCGGCATTACCAACCACTCGAACATTAGGCAACCGGGCATACATCATTCACTAGTATTAAAAGACCCTGTAGCCTTAAAATGAACTTGATAATGTTGATTTTAGTATCTTTCCCAGTCAGGACCCATTCATTGAAACCATCCTACATGCAAAATTTCTAGCAAAAGTTCAGCATGGTGACTATGTCAGTGCACAATGAAAATTCAACCTCCGACACTATCTCATAAAGTGAGAGTGGTGAATGGATTCCACGAAGAGTGATGAATGCCATCTAATGCAGATGTCTCCCCTATTCCTCAAAGAAGACTTTCAATCAGTTTGATAAGAGAATTGGGAGATAGCCACCACCAACTATATCAGAATATCGTACCTAATATAGAATTGATGAACTAGATGAAGAATCAATGTCGCAAGATAAGGAGGAAACCTACTCCATACTCTAAGTCGAGAAGCTCCTCTTCTTTAGATGACTGCCGTGGATGCCAACGCCATAAGGCTGCTCCGGAAAGGATAGCTCTGACAATATGTTCGAGCCCTATAAAACAAAGGGCTGGGAACCCTCGATCCCTATCAATCAAGAAATTTGATCAAGCTAAACCACTGGCATTAATGTTCCAACTAAGAAGGGCTAGACTGAAGTGCAATAGCAAGCATACGATGCTGCTTCACTAATCAATTAGATTTAATCCGATCTCTTTTGAATTAATTCTATTTCAATTTCGTTTATGTTGCGAAATATGACCGACTTGAATTAAACTACTTGCAAATGATGCAGGTGACTGAGTACTTAAGGATGGATGCAAAACAACCTCCGCGGACTATGATCAAATCTTTGAGGTATCATCATGACGAGCATGATTCAACCACTCATCAGCTGCTATATGCACCTGACATGGGGTAAGGCATCAAAGCTGAAGAGACCGACAAGGTTTGGAATCCGGTACAAAGTGGATGCAACCGACCATCCACTCATCCACCTATGAAATTTAACTGGAGATCTGGGAAAGACATGGAGTTATATGTCCCGACAATGCTCTCTCCATCTCTTACTTGAAGCTCGCCAAAATACTTATGCTTCTTTTGATGCCCAGTAAAATCAAAGTCACATCAAGGGTGGACGTGACGTGACCTCCCATGCATCCAATCCTATGTTAGACAGGTGGTGTTATTTGAGGGCACATGTTTAAAATGGGTATGATTTGACCATTCACTCTCCAGTTTGCGTCAGTGATTCCGCAAAACAATCGTGCCTTAAACCGACTTCATTGGGGGCCAACCTCAATTTATAATCATCAACAACTGACCGCCTACTCATTAACCATCATGAGCCATCATTTCAACTCTCTTCTTTAGCTCAGTCGGAAGAACGAAAAGTATAAAGTGGACGTGACTTGTCCATCCCCTCTCCAACTCTTGCCCCCAACTTAAGGGAAAATACAAAACTCATAGTGGATGTAGTTCGGCCATCCTCTCCTCTGCTCGAGCTCAAAGCTCGCCAGAACAGTAATCTTACTCCTTAGGCTTAGCAGAACCGGGATCCAAATGAACATGGATGCGATTCAACCATCCATAAACTAAATCTCATCCTTCATTGATAGTAGATAAGTGGAAAGTAATCGAGATCCCATCGATCACTTGCTAAGCGAAACCTCAGCTCGAGGGCAAGCCATCACATCAAAGGCTGAAATGGACCGACACACGACAGTCCAATAACTAACTCCACTTTCCCAGAGTGCGAATTGGAGTATAAACATCAACTCTAGGTTCCCAGAGTGCGAACCGGAGTATAAACACTAACTTTACTTTCCCAGAGTGCGAATTGGAGTATAAACATCAACTCTAGGTTCCCAGAGTGCGAACCGGAGTATAAACACTAACTCCACTTTCCCAGAGTGTGAATTAGAGTATAAACATCAACTCTAGGTTCCCGAGTGCGAACCGGACTATAAACACTAACTCCACTTTTCCAGAGTGCGAATTGGAGTATAAACATCAATTCTAGGTTCCCAGAGTGCGAACCGGAGTAAAACACTAACTCCACTTTCTCAGAGTGCGAATTGGAGTATAAACATCAACTCTAGGTTCCCATAGTGCGAACCAAAGTATAAACACTAACTCCAAACTCCCAGAGTGCGAGTTGGGGTATAAACATATAAATGCGGTTCCGTAGAGGGTTGACCCGTCCGCCTAACGCTTCGGTCGTATCATAACCAAATTTGAGGAGGATGGACCCGTCCATCTAACGACCTTGCTTGTTAACTCGGGGTGGATGTGATCCGACCATCCATGATCCTGATAAATCCATCGTTCCCACAGTGTGAACGAATTCCTAAAAAGCCCAAACAGATGTGACTGACCATCTGTCGGCTAATTCCAAGTTCCTAGAGCGCGAATTGGAGTACAAACATCAACTCTAGATTCCCAGAGTGCGAACTGGAGTATAAACATCCACTAACTCCAGACTCCCAGAGTGCGAACTGGAGTATAATCATCAACTAACTCCAGATTCCCAAAGTACGAACTGGAGTATAAACATCAACAAACTCCAAATTCCCAGAGCATGAATTGGAATATAAAACATCGACTCACCCTAGTCTTGAGAGCGCGGACTAGAGCAAAAATGCCAAATGGGTGTGACTGACCACCCATCAACTAATTCCAGATTCCCAGAGTGCGAACTGGATTGTAAACATCAACTAACTCTGGTCCCGAAAGCACAGGCTGGAGTATAAAGACCTAATGGGTGTGACATACCACCCATCAACCAACTCCAATCCTCGAAGCATGGATTGGAATATAAGTACCAAAAGCGGATGTGGTCTGACCGTCTACTTTCCAACTCTTCCCTTAGCATGAGGGCACACTTATCATAAGAAATCGGATGCGATCCGACCATCTAGCACAAATCGGGAACGACACGACCGTTCATACATCAACACTTATCCCCGGCATGGGACGTATAACATAATCTTATAAGGGTGCAATCCAACCGAACAAGACAAAATTTCTTCCTTGATTCGACAGGGAGATGCAGATTCGCAAAATGGACCTAGCTGAACGTCTTATTCCAAATGGATGTGATTACCCATCCTACCGCAAATGAACGTGACACGACCATTCATCCGCTAACTCTAGCCAATGATCTGGCGGATTGTGCATGCAACGTGGATGGATGTGACCCAACCATCCGCTAATCAACTCCTTTCTCCAATTTAGTAGGAGAAACATCAAATTAAAGTTGTCGCAATGTGACTGACTACACTTTGACTTTCTCCATTGACTAGTGCCAGAGGAATTAATTGAGGAAAATGCGGTTCGACCATTTTCTGCCAAAATTCTTAGTCCCCAGAGTGTGGACAGGGGTATAAACATAAAATAGGTGTGAATAATGGCCCTTCAACTACCTCTAGTCCCCAGAGTGTGACTACGAGCATAGACAAATGAACGAATGTGATTCGACCATTCATTCACCAACTTCGACCTTAAGTCGACCGGAGAAGTATAGACTCACTACAGATGCAATTAGATAGTCAACAAACTAACTCTGCTAACCTCAGACCAGGGGCAGAGGCTTAAATCACTGAAAGAAGAGAAAGGTGACTCGCTACATCGCTAGCTTAGCGTCCTTTACAACTTAAGGCGACGACTGCAAAGAGGCCTTAAAGCTAACCAATCAGAATGATGCCCGAAGTTATGGGAAACCAATTATATCTTACTGCCGGATCGATAGTCAATATCGATCTGCACCTTTCGTATCATACCAATAGATTGATGGCAATGCGGTCTATGCATTCTACGTTGTGTCACTGGATCAACGCCAATATCGATCCTCTTCGACTACAAATCGATGTGACACGAGTGCCTATCGAATACCTTCGACCACCAGAGGATGGATAGAACCACGAATGAGTGTGACTTAACCATCCATCCTCCGTCGCCTTCCTTCGATCCGTCAAGTTGGGCTTGAGACCAGATAAGCATGACTTGACTGCATTTGAGCTGACTTTATTCCCAGATTTGATGGGAAAGCGTAAATCAAAATGGACATGGTTGATCACCTAACTTCAAAAGAATGCAATGCCACCATTCATTCTTTGGCTCTTAACAAAATCCGACTAAACGAGCAATTCACAACAAGTACGACCTAAATGTCCATGCACCGATTCTTACCCTTGGTTTGAGGAAGCATCAATCCTGCATTGAATCTTACTGGACAATTTACTCTTCAATTTTTGCCCCGAGTATGACAACATAGGGAGCGAAGTGAATGTCGATAAGGCAATGAGGTATTCTGCCTAGAGGAAAGAACTTGGACAAAATGCAGGATAAGGCACAACTAAGCCTTCCATCGGTTAACTCGATCCTATGTTTCAACGGGACAGAATGCAAAATTAAAGCAAACATTATCTACCTTGCTTCTTGTCGAGATATTACCCAGACTTGGAGGCATGCACGAGAAATGAGATGAATATAATTTGATCCTTTATCAAACAACTATAGCTCTTACAGCTTGGACTACAGTATAAACACAGTAGAAGCTAGGCCCAGTCAATCGTACAATACATCCATCAACCCGAGACCGAGGGCATGAGTGCGATCATCTAAGAGCTGGATACGCCTACTCAATCCTATAGCTTGGGCCTAGTACTTATAACAACTTGAAGTTGCAACCAAAAAGATGCTTAGAGATAGAATCATCAAATCGATGCCCGGACCTGTAGGCAACTGATCGTCATTCTGCCTTTCCAATGAGCAATGGATTATGAGTACATTGAAAGGAAAGTGCATTGCTCGAAAACTCAAGTAGATTACTATGCTGCAGCACGTGATACAAGGCTAAACTCTATTGAGCCTTTGATTCGACGCCCATATAAGCCTGATCATTTACTATTGCAAAATAAGCACATGAAGTGCCTACAACCCATCACAAGTATTGTAGATCAGATCACAACTCTTCGCAATGATGATGCAAGAGTCTACTGCATTGCTCCAGTGAATAAAAACGAAGCGACATGGATCTAGAAAGATCTGCTGCACTAAAGGAGGAGGTGAATCTACACAAAACCAATAGGTTTATCCACAAAGTCCTCTACCCAAAATGAGTATCCAATCCTTTACTTATGAAAGAAACAAATAGAGAGTGGCGGACGTATGCCGAATACTCATATTTGCACAAGGCATGGCAAAGCATAGCTTCCCACGTCCAATGATCAACCGACTAATAGACTTGACCATCGGACATGAATTACTCTCATCCATGGATGCAAACTCCTGACACAATCAGATACAAAAACATGTCCTAGACAAGGAATACAACTGTTTCATTACTGACCTGGGCCTATAGTGCTATGCTGCAATCCTTTGCTTCAAACTTGAGAACACTTATGCTACTTACCGAAGGACGATTAACGGATCATTCAAAAATCATATCGGCTGATCGATGAAAGTATATGCAGTTAAGATGCTCGTGAGGTCACGATCATCAAATGACCATATCGATGACTTGGCAAACATATTCAGTTCTCTCCAACAACTATAGAATGAAACTTGATCCTTTGAAATGGTCTTTCAGCATTGTATAAGAAGAATTCTCGGGATTCGTCATCGATTCTCGTGCGATTGAGGCTACTGTCAGAAAATGCTAAAGATTAGAGTCATCCATATACCGAGGAAACCAAGCAGCTCTGATAGATCGCTCAGAGAGACCTCCCATTCTACCCAAGACGTTGGATCGTGAAGTTCTATACCTTAATTGGGTCATGTCAACACACGCAATAAGCATTGCAATGCTAAATGTATAGAAACTAATCTAAAGACCAGTATACGATGAAAGCTAGCCATTGACAATCTTACCCTGCTAATGTTTGTATCGACCAACCGTTACGATAGGTCCAATGGAAACCTTAGATGTCTGAAAGGTTACTCAAATGGAATATCGAGCTAAGCCAATTTGATATCACTTATATCCCTCAAAGAGCTATCCATGGTCAAACATTAGCATACTTCATATCTGAATTCACTGCATCAGACGATTCTCCGAAGAATAGTAGAGAATCATCCAACCGATGGAGAATATACATAGATGGAAATTCCAATAATCGGTTTTCTAACATCGAAGTCATATTAGTGGCTCTTGAAGAATGATCAACCTGCTATACCCTGAAACCCAACTTCCCTGCAACAAAACGAAGCTAAGTATGAAGCCTTGGTTGCCATGCCGAGACTAGCAAGAAGACTAGGAATGGAAACTTTACATATCTTATATGATTTCTGGTTAATGTGCCAGGTCAGGGAGGACTATCTGACTAGGGGGCAACGTCTTGCTCTTTATCTCAGCTGGATCCTAGAGATACTAGTCAACTTTGAGTATTACACCACTATACCAATCCTTAAAGAACAAAACGTAAAGACCGATTCAATGGCCAAGTTAGCCAGTTTTGGGGATGCGTAACAAATAGACTTTGTCCCAGTTGGAATATTTATTATTCCAAGCACTGATAGATGAAGTTCGACTAGATCTTAGAGATAGAACCAGGAAAGGGGTCATGGATGACTCCTATCAAAGACTATTTACCGTGGGGAATTCTTATTGAATAGGGGAATGGAAGATGGCATATCCTCTACGAAGCATCACTGCATGATTATGTCTAGATCATTCGACTCCATCGACACAAAGCATTACACTTGTACCCATCAATCCAAGACCCAATATTACGTATCCATCGATATGAAGCATACATTCTAACATCTCAAATCGATCTAGGAGAGGATCGATACGAAAGGAAGGACTTAAAACAACCATCGAACGTTGTTACAACTCAAATTTAACTTCGATCCAGGAGAGGATCGATACAAACTCAATCCAAACAAAAACTAGAGAACTTGATGAGGACCTGTAAATGCGCAAACATAAATAGGCGTCAAGCCAACATATGTGCATGTATGCCAAACTAACACTCAATTCTCAATGTTACCAGGAATTGAATGCTTACCTGATGACGATCAAAACGATGAACGACAAATCGCTAGTGCTCAACACTTAGTTACAACAAAACACTGCATGGTCATTGACAATCAACAGTTTGACATCTACGTCACTGAAGATCAACCAAAGACTACATCTATTGATGAAAAGATAGCAACTACTCAGCGAATGGATAGAACTTTTCAAAATGAAGATGGCAGTTTTCAAAGCACGTCATGCTCACACAAGACGTACTTTGGGGGGCAAATGTTATCCCCCCCTTTTGGCAAGGCTGTGACACCCAGAACTTGACTAGAAATCAAGGATAGTTCGTCCTGGAGATTGTTAATACATAGGCGTACTATGGATTTCGGTAAATTTTGTTGGAGTCTGGATCGAGTTACCATTGGTATGACATGACAAGCATAGCTAAGAAAGCCAATATTCCAAATTTCTAGTCAATCGGAGTTCGTATGCTTAAGATATTGATCGATCACGGATGATAAATCCAAACTTGCATCGATCATAACTCATGATCTATAAGTCCAAATGCCACCAAATTTTCACAGGAGCTTACTGGAAACCTAAGGAATGTTCATGCCAAATTTTAGCTCGATTGGATCAATTCTTGATCGATACGAAATTCATTCGTATCGACTACGGATCGAAAAACTCCAACTTGCATCCGTCATAACTCGAGATCTACAAGTCCAAATGCTATGAAATTTTCACAGTAACTCTCTGGAAACCTAAGGAATGTTCATGCCAAATTTCAGCTCGATTGGATCAAATCTTAATGGATAAGAAAATTCATACGTATCGATCACGGTCCGAAAAACTCCAACTTGCATCGATCATATCTCACAATCCACAAGTCCAAATGCCATGAAATTTTCACAGGAACTTGCATGCGACCTAAGGAAGGTTCACGCAAAATTTCAGCTCGATTGGATTAAATCTTGATGGATGCGAAATTCGTTTGTATCCATCACGGATCGGGCCGAAACTATGTGGGATCGATCGCGTGGGCCCCCCCACGTGCCAGAAAAAGTCTCCCGAGATTTGAGTGAAATATCGGCCTCCTACGCCTATAAATAGCACCCCAGAGCATACAGAAAAGGGATCTTTTTGCTCTCCTACGTACAGACCCTGCCGAATCAATTTTTATACACCATAGCTGTTGTTGTACATGAATTTCAACATCACAATCCGCTGTAATCTGCTGTAGTCAGTTGTAATCTGCAAATGAAAATCAATAAAATCATCAACTTCATAGTGGACGTAGGCCATATGCCGAACCACTCTAAAACTCTGTGTTTCAATGCATTTTCTTATATGGTTATTGGTGTTTTTGTTAGATCTGCTTCATTTTACATTTATTCTCTTCATTTTATCTCTTCAAACACATCCAAAAAGTGTTGTGCCCAATTTCGGTACAAGCACTACTAGTACATTTTGTCCCGCTTATGAGATCTGGGAAGATAAAATAAGGTGTTTAACTAAGGTTAGGGATGGAGCAACTAGTGCCCTAAACTTACCTAGCCTATCTTTTCTTTTCTTAGGGGAGGGGTGCAACAGATTGAAAGGAAAGACCGGATGCTCTAAGATAAAAAGATTATATTAAGTTTTCCAAAATAAAAGAAGATCAGTATTATCAAAAAATTTAAGCAATCTCCAAAATGAATAATTTTTTTGGCAAGGCCGACGGGGTTAGATGGTCCCCGACCATTTTATTGCAGCACCAATCAGAACAGCACACAAACAACAGCAAGAAAGGCAAAAGAAAATAGAGGGAAACAAACCGCTACAAACACAGGGAAACAAGCACAAAAAAAGAAGAAAAAACAAATTAAACACAACACCCAAGAAGTCTTAGCTATTGAAAGACCGAAGAATCCCTGGGTCAAAAGTGAACTGCAACATTCCCAAGTCTCGCTTTATTTCATGCATGACCCATTGCTCGAGCACAGTACTTCTCTTCGAATTTACGTGGTCAAAAACCCTAACGTTATGCTTTGTCCAAACAGCCATAATAAAACTCTTCAGCACAGCAGTTGATAGCTTCTTCAACACTTGCTTGCACCCAGTATAAGCATAGATATGATTCCATTCGTCAAGATTATGTTTAGCAACATTATTACGCCAGAGCTTGTTCTTCACAGCATTCCAAATCACATTGATAACCGGGCATTCAAAGAACAGGTGCTCGACAGTTTCAGGATGATCTCTACAGAAGGTACAGTATAAGATGACATTCATACCCATGGCCACGAGTTTGACTCTAGTAAGAATAACACGGTTCAGAACTTTCCACATCAACAGATTTTCACGCATGCTACCATCCTTATTCCATGTACGCTTCCACCACTTCCACTCTGGCAGAGAGTTGTTCTTCATCAAGTACTCATAAGCCTCCCCAATTTTGAATTTACTTTTTTTCTCCCCCCGAACAAGTTCAGCAGATGTCGAGTTAAGAGGAACATACTGTCTGATCATGCTCCAGAAGTGCTGAATTCTCGAATTAGAAGAGAAGGATCTAAACCATTGTTTGTCTTGAACAACAATCCCTAACCTTAGCCATAGAGTGAATTCCATATTGCAACAATTCATAGTGAGTTAATTGTCTTCTTAGAATCAGGCCCTTTTCAAGCCATGGATCATCCCAGAAACTAGTGTTATATATTGGGTTTGTATTTATACGTATGATAGGAAGAAAAGTCTCCTTGAGTTTAAAGATACACTGCCATGTCCAGCTGAGATTTTGTGGCTTCTGCATAGTCCATATACTCCTTCCTTTGATAACATTTCTTCTAGACCAGGCAGCCCAGAGACTGGTGGAACAATTGAAGAATGTATCAATGTGTTTTGCAAAAGCAGCTTGGTTCCATTGAGTTAAATTGAATAATCCAAGCCCACCTTTATTCAAGGGACATTCAACTCTGATGAATTTAATCGGCGCAAAGTATCTACCAGAAGTTTTTCCCATCCATAGGAAGTTCATAAATGCACTTTTCCCATCCATAGGAAGTTCATAAATGCACTGCATAACATTTTAACAAGTTTAAAAGGAAGTACAAAGGTCCTTGCCCAATACACCTGCATTGCAAAGAGCACGGACTTGATTGAATTGAGCCTACCAGCTTGACTAAGCTTCCTAGCAGTCCAACATTCTAGTCTTGCAGTTATCTTCTTAAACAAGGGAAGGCATTGTAAGGTTGTAATTCTAGAAGAAGCAAGGGGAAGCCCTAAGTAGGATATAGTATTGTGGTTTGGGGACAAACCAGAGACATGAGAAATTTCAGCCATTTGTTGTAAACTAACTCCAGCAATCTTGATATCAGACTTGTGAATGTTAACCTTTAAACCAGTCATCGCAAAAAACTGATCAAGGGTTATCATAATATTCTTAACAGTGTTAATGTCCGGAGAACAGAATATGACTAAATCATCAGCAAACATGAGAGTGGAGATTTGCGGTTCTTTGCAAGCTTGATGAAGTTTAAAGCCACCATGACTTATGAGCCTATTTATCATTCCTGTAAGCAGTTCCATCACGATAATGAAAACATACGCTGAAATCGGATCCCCCTGCCGTACACCTTGCTTACCACCAAAGAATCTAGCAGTGTTACCATTAACAATGACAGAATAGTTCGTAGTTGAGATACATTCGTAGATCCACGTAATAAAGTGCGGCGGGAAGTTCATGTATCCCATAATTCCCACTATACTATCCCATTGAATCATATCGAAAGCCTTCATGATGTCAAGTTTTAGCATAGCTTTAGGAGGAGATTGCTTTCTATTGTACCCTTTAAGCAGTTCATGAGAAAGCAGGATGTGATCAAGGATATTTCTTCTAGGTAAGAAGGCTGCTTGATTATTGGAAATGATGGAAGGAAGCACTTCCCTAAGTCTAGATGCAATGACTTTGGAGATGCATTTATAAATAGTGTTGCAACATGAAATAGGGCGAAGGTCATTCACGTTATGAGCATTCTTAATCTTCGGGATCAAAGCAGTATTGGTATAATTAAAGGATCTATAGATTTTGGCCTTCTTAAAGAACAGCTTGATAGAATTACACACATCAGTCGAAACAAACGTCTAGCAAAAGGTGTAAAATTTAGAATTTAATCCATCGGGACCACCACACGAGTTGGCATTGAGAGAGAACATTGCTTTTTCAATTTCTTCTTCAGTAACCTCTTTGCTGAATGCATCATAATCTTCGGCAGATAATTTAGGAAGAATGTCATGAGGAATATCATCTATAGAGGGGGTGAAGTTGGTACCATTGCCGTAAAGGAACGAGAAATGGTGGACAAAAGCAGCTTTCACATCATCATCAGTTGTTTGAAGGATACCTTGTCTATCATGGATAGACGCAATGTTCTCACATCGCTGCTTATTCTTGAGACTAGCATGGAAGTAAGAACCGTTCCTATCTCCCTTCTCTCTCCATTTTATTCTAGACTTTTGGCGAATCATGTCACTTTCTTCAGCCAGAGCTACATAGTACTTTTGGGACAGCAAACTTTTGGTAGTTGCAAGACTATCATCAGTAGTATTATTCATCATAGCAGTTTGCACCATAACAAGCTCAGCCTCAAGCATCAAACTCATTTTTGCTCCTTTACCAAATCTCTTAAACGACCACTCCTTCAAGACTTCTTTCATTTCTTTGATTTTCTCCTGCAAAATGTATAAGTGGTGACCATACTTAGTATTACTCCAAGAGGCTAATGCAATTGTTTTAAAATCATGTTCAAGCACCCAAGAATTAAAAATTTTAAAATTTGTTTTTCCTCTCTTGGCAGCTTCTCGCAGATGAATAATTTGAGGAGAGTGATCAGATGGGAGAGGAGGAGGAAGATTAGTATAAAGAAGAGGCCATTTGTCAAGAGAAGATTGGTTCGAGAAGGAGTGGTCAATCCTAGAGAAGGTTCTATTGCCATGCCTCCTTTTATTATTCCAAGAATATGACATACCAACCGATTTAATAGGGACAAGGTCATCGTGTTAAATGGTTGGTTTACATAGAGATAATCTTCTTATGCTTGGTTTTAAAATCCGAAGAGGGAACTCATTCTATTCGTGGAATTTAAAAGGTGATTTCACCATTATTCCTCCCATAGCACTTATTGAATACGGAAATTGATGTTAAGTAAAATTAGAATGATTTCTATGATCTTATTTACTCAAAAATGTTTGCTAAGATTAATTTTAGGGTTTATCGTAAACGATGTCTTAAATAACATTGTTTTCACCCGCCTAAAAGTTAAGGAATTTGGATCGATAGTTAAGTGAAGAAATTTGAAATATTATCCAAAGAAAAAGAATGAATTACTTAGAATTATTCTAAGTCAAAATAAAGAGATTTCAAAATCATCCAAAAAGAACTAAAGTGAATAGAGACTTAATAAATCCTGTATATTCATATTCACCTTTTATCGATAATTGGATTTCGAAGGAATCGGTGTCCGAAAAGCATTTCGAACCAATGTATACCTTCCAATGTGAGGATATGTTGAAGATGATGATTATTAAAGACCGTGGATCTTCATAGCGTGAGGACTGCTTGTTGACATGCTCTGGATAGCTCCCATTATAGTGTTATTTATAGCATTGGTCTTCTCATTGTGGAGATATTTTGGATTGCAAGGACTACTTGCTACTAGTGGTAGTAGGAGAGTGCCTTCAGTTTGTCCTGTTCTTGGACAACTTATATGGATGTTTGTCTGACATTGAATTTCTAAAGATTACGTACATTGGTTTTTACAAATGTACATCAGTGGCGGTGGAGAAGGCAACTTTTCTTAGCTTAACACCCATCTTGGGACGTACGAGCTCAAGGGTTGTATTTTTGCGGAATGAAATTAGTAGCCAACGGAAATGGCATTGTGGCATTCAAAGATGTGATATATGCTATGTGAAAAGGTAATCGTTACCGTGAGCCTCATCAACCGAAAATGACCAAAACAGGTAGATCCAGCAAGGCTAAGTGGGTCATTTCCAATTAGGGTATGATCATCCCCTTCTAGATATATTTCTTCCTGCTATGACATTCGAGGTGTAAATTAATGTGGTTTTTATGCTTAGGCGCCCAGTTTAAAGATTGGTAACGACCTGGGGATGACTTATTCGGTACCATCTAGTTATAGAGATAGGCCGATCTTATGTTGGTAGAGGAGCTTTGTGATGGTTCCTCAGACATCCATTTAGAGGTGTACCCATTGGAAGCTTGTCCCTTCACCTGGTCATTTGTATGGAAATCCATTCTCCAATGAGAACGTACCCGTTTGTTTGTAGAGTCTAGTATGCTGGAATTTAATAAAGGTAACAATTTCGACTAAGATTAGTAAGTTTATTTGCAAATGTTTCAAGGAATGTCAATAGTAGTAATATCTTTGTATAAAATTGTTTTAGTTATCATAAGGTAAAAATCGTCCGTGTTTATGTGTGGGCGTGGCCTTATGAGATACTCTTTCTTTTCAAAGGATTTTATTTAAAGGCTGATATATAAAAGTGTCATTTGTTATCGAGTTTTTCTCACGCTAGTTTATCAAGCCTGATTCGGGTATTTTCAATAGTCAGGTCAGATCCGAGTAGTTTCAGGTTTAGTCGAAGACGGTTGAAGTTTCCACAGGAGAGCTGGAGATATTATCTATGTATGGACATAATCTATTATCCGTTGTGCTTGGTTAGTTTTAGTTTGATAAGCAACTGTAAGGACGGATGTTTATAATTGTCCAAGTTGAATCTAGGTTAGACTTTGATATATTTATTTTAAAAGTTTTCCACTGTAAAGATATTTGTTCAATATTATATATTATTCCATTCATGTGAGATTCTATTCTGTCTATTTTTCTTTATTAGCCATGATCATCCATACTTCCATGGAACTTAGGTTGGACATGAGTGGTTTATTGTCGGCTCAAAGGGTACGAAATTGTGGGTCGTCGCAGGAATTGACTAAAATATAATAGTAAGTAAATACTCACCCAAAAAATAACACTTTCTAAGCAAGTGTCGTAAATCTGAGAAGTCTCTGTCATCTACCTAACATGTAGGATGTTATGAGGACGGGGTCAGAACAAATGTTCTAGTGAATGAATAATTATATACTTCGTGGCTTAATTCTACATATATCATTTTATTTACATTTACTCTTATATTAGGTTCATTAGGTTACAATACTCTTGCCTCTGTTCGTGAACCGTGCCCATCTACTACATAGTAGATTAAAACCTAATAACTAATATTTACATATATGTAGATATATGCTCAATGACTGTATTGGTCCTAGGTACTAACCGTAGTACCTTCCATATCCTTCTTGCAAAGAACTTCATTGTCTTGCTCCTATAGTGTTTTGTGACTGCATCTATAAAGGGAAGCTTTGTCGTCTACTATGAAAATGTAAAACTGCATCCGCACAATTCCATACTAATGCTCGGACATCTGCAACGTACCATCCAGTGCATACATTGAGGACTATGCATAATCGCTCTGTCTACTCTCTGAATCCCACCATCAAGGTCTACCTTGTACGGAATTCAGTCCGGGATTTTCTATATCTGTAAAGGACAGCTTCGTTAGGGTTATAATACAGATATTCTAGTTGGTCTACCTCTTTTCTCATCATGGCTATGGCCCCACGCAGCCACCCTTCAACGAATCGAAATACTTCTAAAGAGTTAAGTGGTCGTGCCCTACTGCAAACAATCTAACATCCAATTGGTGGTGCCCCTCCATCCAATGTCTCGATAGTGAAAGAATCATTTGTCTATTGGTTTAACTCTAGTCTTTCTCGAAAGCGCTCTTGGTCTTGATGCTGGCCGATATCCGCATGCGACTATCCTTAACCTTACATGCAAGTACAGGACATACGAATACCCTACTTCTAACACAAAGCCCTTTCGACTGCCTATAAAGGTATTCTTCATTTGGTCTACAATGAAAATGCAGTCAAGGCACACTCTCTTAATAGAACACCTAAAGACCTACCACAAGGGGTCCAGCTCCGTTAGGCCTAACCAGAGGGCCATCCTTGAGTATCCTCGCGTCCTGTTGAAGTCTTCTCCTTCCTTTAAGCTCAAAAGTACTAAGTTTGACGTGCTTCTCCATTTTTGAAATCTGTGATGAACTGCTTCGTTAGGCGATTCATCCTTTGGGCTACTCCAAACGCATCTCAATTCTTTTATTAGATCTTAAGTCTAATCTTTTAATTTGCATGTAGTTTACTTTTCTTATTATGTTGGCTACTTATTTACCATAGTTAGCATATTCTTGCCCTCATCTCACCTCTAACTATTGCGAGATTACCATTTACCTAATTGGGAATGCTGTTGGTATGAGCCACATTCATTATCTTGCTTATTTAACTTAATATGTAAATCTTAAGTTCATTAAAATACGCCTCTTTAATCATTCCTATTTTATTTGCTTATTGACTTATACAAATTATTTAAATAAGCTTCAACTATTACCATTACTCATTTATTTTTTCAATGTCTCAAAATAAGCTTTCAATTCGTATTACTTAATTATAACCTATGTTATAATTCACTTGTAATTGTCACTTTCTCTTCTTTTATAGTCCGTACATAATTACAAGTGTTTCTTTTCTGTTCTAGTCTACCTTTTTTTATTATGATATAGAATTTTCTTTAATTCTCTTATATCATATAATTACTTATCATAATAACTGTCTTATTAAATAGTCTGCACAGAAAATGAAAACATAGGTTCATTATCGTTTACAGTTTCTAATTCTTATCTAATAATTTACTTGATTCATGTCATACTTTTCTTTGTTATATTCTAGGAAGTAATTCTATTTTATTTTGTTGGTTATGAAAACTATATAAAAAATCAATTTCCATATTTTAATATCAAATAATACTACAAGCAATAATCCATAACTGCATGATATTTCGTTTATTATTTTAGAATAGTGTAAAATACAGTGGTATCTTTATTTTACACTAATTCTCTTTTTCTTTCTTTTATTCTCGCAGTTATACCTATTGTGGCCTTTTTAAATATTAAATTATAGAAATGTATCATATTTTCTAAACCAACCAATTAATCTATTAGGTACTCCCAAATCAAGTTATTAGATTAATTAATATTTTCCCGTTTTAGCATAGTTTATTGCAGCAATTTCATTCCTCTATCTTTTATTATTTTACATCTAATTTCTTTCATTGCCGTATTCTTAATTATTTAACCATAATTGTGTTTAATCTACTCTAATCGATGTGTGAAGAAAATGAGAAAATAGAAGAAAACTGACGCTTGCATGAAAATCCAAAATGTAGAAAAAGATGTAAATAATGTATAAATTATCTAAACTAGAATCTAACGATAATATATCATAGACTTAAAAGATATATAAATAAATCCACTCATATGTCATCCTTAGCTTCAATCTCTATTCCTTGTAATTTTCTATGCTTTTCTCTGCTTTCCCCATTTTTCTGTCGCTGTAAATTCTCTAATTTGTTTGCGCAAACTCTAGCTTGTTTGTATTTCCTTGCTTACTTTTATTTTTTTAATTTGGGGAAAGATTTTATTAATAGTGGAGAAAGGAAAAGGGAGAAGAGAAGAGGAGTTTGCTATAAATGATAGCAGCCGATTCAGAGAAAATAGAACAGGCTAGGGTTAAATTACACTCAATTTATAGGTGTAGTGAACGACTGTGAACCATCCGATTAGCCCTAAAAACGATCATCACTATCATTTATTGATTTTTTACGTTTTCTTATAACGTATAATTCTCCAATGTTATTCATTTATTCCTTCTAAATAAGATTCTCTTATTAATTATCCAATTGACTAGATCATACATATATTTGAACCGCCAATTCTTCATACAATTAATTGACATATAAGTTTCTCTCTTTTATTAATTGACGCTTACTTAATGTCTTTAATTAATTTATTAATTAATTTATTGCGTTAAGTATGAATTAATATATATATATATGTTATCATTTGCTTTATTCCCCATATATATTTCCCTTTATTAGAAGATTCCTTAATTAATTAATGTTATAAAAGTTACGTATTCTCTAACTAACTAAGGCCTCCATGTCTCTTAATTAATTCCTCTTTTAATTGATTGATGGTCAATTAACACACACTCATTGGTTGCATATATCTATGTAACCTCTTAATTTTTAAATGCACATATTTATAAACGTTAACTTTTAACCGTTATATATCATAAATGTTTAACTTTTTTTAATGTTGTTTGTTTATTCTAATTAATCACCATCAATTGCTTGATTAATTTTCTAATATAAAACTATCTGTTTTGAATTTCACATATGACCAATTAATGTAATTAATTTTCTTTATGATGGCAACATTAATTAATTGCCTTTATAATGACAATTTTAAAATTTCAAAGCACGTTATTGCCAGAATTTCATGCGCACGTGTATTTATTTATAAAAAATATATTTACGTACGTTTACATGTATAATTATTTCTCAACACAAATCTTTTAACATCAATACTTTTTCATACAAACTCCATTCGAGACATTATATATGTAAATTGATCCGAAAATCACTGCAAACACAATGATATAAGTTTCAAGGCCATACTCTGAAAATTACAAAAATATTTATTTTCACAATTCATCGTTATTTGATTATTTAATTATATAAAAATGCGGGGTGTTATAGATTATCTAGTTGGTTGGAGTTTGGGATAAAGTTATGCTAAATCCCGACTCTATTCGAGAAGTTTCAAAGGAATCGATCTCACCGGATTGATCTTTTATGTAGCATCTCATTCGTGTTGTTGCTTCGGAGGTGGAACGATTTCAAAATAGGGATACATTGCTCGTGAAAATTCAATGGTCCATTAAGCCCAATCACCACACTTGGGAAACCATAGAATTTATCGAGCAATCTTATTCTAGTTTTATATCTTCTTGACTTAAGGGTGATAATTTTTAAACTCAAGCCTATCTATTTGCCTTTGCTTGATGAAATAAATCCTGTAGAATACAACTCTTCTTTAGAAATTGCGAGGACATAATTTTTACAAGGGGAGAGTCTGTAATGACCCTGGTTTTGCGATTACGTGTTAATAACAATAAAAATAAATTATGATGATATCATAATTTGTTAATCAAGAGGAAAATATAATCTGGCATAGATGATATAAATGAATTATTAAAGTAAAATCTAAAATTTGGGGTTGGAATTCATTTGGGGAAAATAAACTTAAACTATGAGATAGGTAGGGTTTGAAGTAAAATAAAATGATGGAAATTTTTTTCAAATTGTTTATTTTAAATAAACAATGAGTTTTGGCGAATAAATTGAATTTGTGATTTGTTGGTTAGGAATTAAGTTGAATAAATTGTCAAAAATGGAAATATGTTAATTTGGGTTTGATAAATTATTTAAGTAATTTAAAACAACATAATTTGTTGAAATAAATGTAAATTGTTGAAAATAAAGTTTTAAAAACTTTATTATGCTAGTTTGGGAGGAAAATGAGCATTTTATAGTTTTGTTTTGTTGAAATGCAATAATTTTGCAAATTATTGCCAAATTTGATTTTTAATTATTTTAAATGATGTGTTTGAATTTATTATGATGTATTTCACAAATAGTAAGGTGAAATATTGTTTAAAAATAATATTTTAATGAAAAATGAAGTTGTTATGGTTTGTTGTACTTAATTTGACAAGAAAATAATTTTTGTATAAATTTTATTGATAGAAATGATGTTTCATGTAATAAAAAGTGTAAATTGATGAATTTATTTAAAAATAAGGTTTTAATGATAAAAATTAATTTTTATGGTTGAAATGATTTTTATTTTGTTGTGAAAACATTTTAGTTTGCATAAACTTTTTATTGTGAAATCATTTGTTTTTATTATTTGTAGATGTTATGTCGCCTTTTGGCAAGGCCGTAAACAGGCGAATTTAACTAAATTGACTACTTGTTTGTCAAGATTGGAATACGATGGGCTTGAGCTGGTTGGATGGATAGACGATCGATCATATATGGCTCGGCATGGAAGTAGCTCGGCATGGATGTCGCTCGTCATGGAAGTCGTTCGGCATGAAAGTCGCTCGGCATGGAAGTCGCTCGGCATGGAAGTCGCTCGGCATGGAAGTCGCTCGACGTGGAAGTCGTTCGGCATGGAAGTCTCTACAGGAAGTCGCTCGTACCATGATGAAGGATGTTGGCTCGGCTATGGTCTTGATGGGCTTGGACTACTTAGGAAGCCCAGTAACTCGGGATTTGCCTTTAAATACACCATGTAGAGCTTCAGAAAAGGGATCTTCTTTCTTCTCTCTAACTTTTTATTTCCTAAGGCTAAGGTTATTCTATGATTCCGTAATTGTAATCGATTTTTACAACAATAAAAAGAAAACTTCTGGAGTAGACGTAAGCCGGAGTTAGCTGAACCGCTATAAAATCTATTGTTCTTTACTGCTTTCATTTTAATTTCTATTGTTCTTCATATTTATACTCTCTACATAAACTCTATCTGTTATCTGTGGCTGTTAGTTGGTGCTTTCATTTACATTTGGTTGTTAGTGACCAATTTTGGTGCTAACATTTTGGTGCTTTCATTGAGAATGCAAGCACTCGGGAATTTTGGACTAGGAACTTGGATTCTAGGAAACAATTGTTAGGCCATCAGGAAGTACGCAAGTGACAGAAAGAAGTTAGCATGAGGCAAGTCAAGAGGCTTCCTCTGGAGCTAATCAGGCCTCAATCTACATCACGAGAGACGAGATGGAGACGATGCTGAAGAGGCAGGAGGACATGGTACATAACCTACTTCGACAGGTTGGACAAGTTGGAACGCAAGGTCAAGGGAATGGGCCAACCGCAGCTGCTGGCAATGCAGAACCAGGAACTAGAGCTGTAGAAGTTTCTAGAGGTCAACACCAAAACCAGATCGGAGGGATTGAAGGAAATCGGAAAAGGCTCAAGGGCAGACCTCCAGGATTGGATACTGGGAGAGCAGTGAATGAAGCTTAGTAAGCAGGGACCAACGTGAACGTAATTGACCAACATGAATAGTACTACCTGGAATACCCCCTAGGACATCGGGGGAAAGGTAGAGATGCAAACAGGGGACTACCCCCGGATGGATATGAGTGGATGGCTGGATTAATAAGAAGGATTATAAGAGGAGGATTGTTAAGCGGAGTCCTAGAGGAAGTTATTCGGAGTCCGTTCACTCCGAATATCAGAAATGCAAGGAATCCTCCAAAGTTCAAGTACCCGCGCTGGATCCTTATGATGGGAAATCAGACCCAACCATGCTTATTACCAGATACATCAGGCATATGGAAGTTCTGGGGGAATTCGAGGAAGTGATGACATGATGCTTCTCTCTATATCTAACAGACTTAGCTGCGCTTTGGTTCAGGCAGCTAGGAATGGATCAATCAGAACATGGGGTGAGCTAGTGGAATGCTTTATGAGATAGTTTAGGGTCCATGTGACAGACCCAAGAGTGTGATGACCTTAGCTTCAATGAAGCAAAGCACCAGAGAGTTCATAAGAGATTTTATGTTGCGATTCGATGCAACAGTGGCTTCAGTAGATCGCTCGGATCCATCGATGATTTTGATGGCGGTGGTAGCAGGGGTTGTGGAACTTAACTCATGTTTATTCATGTATTCATTTGAAAATTTTTAGTTCACATTCACAGTTCATTTCCAAATCTATTTATTTAATTATAAGGCCAATTCAAAATTTTATTTCCACTCTCTTGAATTTATTTGTAATTCAATCCATAATATTACTCTTTCATTCGACAATACTTCAATTTAGTTTACTGACAATATGCATTGAATATTATTTATAACTCAATTCTAGGTCATAATCAAAGTTTATTAACTCTCAATTCAACTTATTAAGTTATCCCAAATTAGTTTACTTCCATTTTCAATTAAATATTGATTTTTATCACAAAACCACTTCATTATTTTTTTTGAGTTCAATTCTAATTTTATAATTCAAGTTTGGATGTCTATTTCATTTCCAAGATACAAAATATTTTATTTTGACTTATTTATTCCACTTTTAAAATTTTATAAGTCACACACTCATTTATTTACCCCCGCTTCCATTCATCTACACCCAATCACATTTATCTTTCACTTTTAACTCAAGATCTTACCTTTATTAAGCCAAACATACTTTCATTTCAAGCAATTAAATTTCTTTTGATAAGCAATCCAAGTTTATTTATTCAATTTAATCCTTATCCAACTATTTCTATTCGAATAAGGATTTTATTTCATTCAACTTAAATTATTCAAGCTTTTATTTAATAAATTTTCACTTCGCTCGAAATCACCCTTCCATAAATTTTATTTTTAAGTTAATTTATTTATTTCAACTTCATACTTAATTTTATTTCCAATTCAAATTTTCATTCAACAACACTTCCAATTATGATTCCATACTTGATTTTCTTTTCATTTATCTTGAAAATCATTTTATTTAATTTCCTTGGGTTCAATCTTATTTTATATCCCAAGTTTGGATTTTTATCTCAGAGTACAATATTTTTTTTTATTCTGGCTTATCTATTTCCCTTTTAAATTTTTATAAACAACTCACTTATTAATATTCACTCTTCCCCATCTATTTACAATCAATTATATTCACATTTTACTTTTAACTAGGGGTTATATATATATATATATATATATATATATATATATATATGTATTTTCAATTTCCTTTTAAATTTTTAGATTCCAGAATTCAGTTTTCACTTTACTTACTTCACGGTTGAATTTATTTCAACAAATTCCAAATTTACAAGTCATCAAACTTTTTATATGCCATAAACATTCTTAGTTAAAATTCCAAAGTTTAAACAATCTTTCAACATTTCAAAATTCCCTTTGAAACCACCTATATCCAAAATTCCTTGCATTTCTAAAAAAAACCAAATTCATCCTTTGCAATCAATTCCAATTCAAAACAATTTGGTAGCAATTTCTCTCTTGGAAACTCGAAAATAAACATCGATGATGCTGCAGTCATCGCCGAAGTTATTTTCCAGCTACCGTAAGAGTCCAATTCTTTAATCTCTTTTAAAACTCTTCAAATATTTTTAAATTCCAAATCTCTCTAGATTTCAAATCTGATTTAGAAATATTTCTCAATATATATTATCCTACCAACTTTTGAGAATCATTATCAATTCAAATGGAATTTAAACTCCCAAATTCCAAATCTCAAATCCTTTAAATTTATATCCAACATTGCTTTGGAGTTTTATTTTATTTTAATTTATTAATCACACTATAATTCACATTTAGTTTATCTTTACAAATTTCATTTGTATACAATTTGGTTTCTTAGTTTTTAATTATGGTTTCAATTCCTTAATCAATTATAATCACATTTACAAATTTCGTTAATTTATTATTTTATCCCTTAATCTTGGTTATTATTTTAATTTCTTATTCAAATATCATACAATGATAATAATTTAATATTACCACTTTCCAACAACCAAACATCCATATATAACTATAATAATTTACGAAAATTATTTTCTTTATATACAAAATAATATTGGGTAAAATTATTTCATTTACCCTATTTAAAACCATACTGTGTCGGTTTATCTTGTTTAAGAGTTTAGAAATTCCTATCGATAACATGGCATCCCATATATCGACCAGAATCCATAAACACTCAACCGATAAATCAACACAATACAAAACAATTTTATATTCACTAACAAATACGCACTCATATCTATTAATACTCTCAAACTCATTCTAGAGTACTACGGACTCTATTTAATGAGTAGTTCCCACCCGAGCCAAGGTTATCACCAACCTAAGCTCTGATACCAAGTGTAACGACCCGCAAATCCGTACCCCATGGTCGACACTATTCTACCTAGATCAACTCAAGTTGTACAAAAATACGAACCATTTGGGTTAAAGAAGAAGAGATAGGAGAAGAAAATAGAAAACAACATCAGAATCTAACCATCGCAGCGGAATATAATGTAATAGATAATGAATAATCTTTACTCAAAAATCAAATGTATCTGCTTATATATTACATCATCAGAGTACATCAATCACAGTTCAATCATCAATATCATACAACTGGATATACAACTAATCAACACAGCGGAATATATATATAACATGTACGAAAATACGTATCGTCATCCAGCTTGTCTCCTGAGCTCCACAGCATCATATCATGTATCATATAATACTCGGTCTGACCCGAGCATTACAGTTAAATAACACCCGAGTCAGTCTGGAATACCAGCGTGAGAAAATCACACCCAATTGATTATTAAAGTTTCAAAAATCCTTTTGAAACAAAAGCATCTCGTAAGACCACGCCACAAATAAACAAGTCGGGTTTTTACCTTACGATAGCTAAAACAATTTTTATAGAAATCCTCTGATATTATAATAGGGTCTATATACAAATACTTATAAAATAGCCGAAATTGTCACATTCATTAAATTCCAGCTACTAGCCACAGAGTGGATAATATAAACAAAACTCGTACAAGGCTCGTAGGGAAAATGGATTTCCAACTAATGACTAGGCATTGGGGTACCACCTGTCAGAGTACGTAGCCTAGATCACAGTATCGAGGAGTTCGCCTGCTCTCCTGCAACACAAGACCGGGACTACCCCTTACTGGATAATCTCGAGTGAGATCACCCCACGGTTGGGATCAGCAACCGCCCACTAAGCCGAAATAAAAAGGGACATCTAGACAGGGATGACCTCACCCTGCTTGGGTGCTACCCCCCTAGCCTTGCTGCATAACCCTTGATTTTCAGTCATTCCCATTTGATGAGGCTTGAGGCTAAGTGTTACCTTTTTAGAACATATCCCTTAGAATGCCCATCGTCCAACTGACGATGTTCTGAAAGCATTAGTCCATACAAGTCCGTCCCGGGTCCGAACGGAACCGAAGGCACTATTCCTACTACATCCATTTTGGAAATATCCTCAGGATTAGTAGCGACTAGCCCTTGCACTTCACTGCTCCATCTTCGAATCCAAAATCGTTTCTATGAAACGTACAAACCGGATCGAAGTGGTTTTCGAGAAAAAAAAATCGATCCCTATCTCTTCGAAACGATCAGCGCATTTGTCCAATATTGATAGTCGGTTATTTAACTATCAATTAATACTCACAACCAACCATCCAACAATAAATAATTCCCAAATTATTTATTTACCTCCAAAAATATCTTCACAAGATATATTTCTATTCTCAAAACTCTTTGAAAACAATTTTCAAAACTATCTTCCTTTTCTGAATAAATTTCTCAAATATTTTCTTTTTCTTCTGAAATCACCAAGTGCAACATTTAGATTTTAACATGATTTAAAACACCTTATTATAAAATATACTTTTAAATATTTAAATTAAAACTACTTTAACGCTTTATTAAAATATATATATTTTAAAAATAATCAAAGTTAAACTACTTTTTAGAATATAGAACTAAATTTCTCTTTTTAAAACAAAATACCAAGTCACCTTAAATAATTACTATGATAATAGATATGAAAACTATTTACTTTAAGATTTAAACATTTAGAAACAGCAAACTTTTTTTTTAAACATGCTTTTTAAAACAACATTAAACTTTTATCTTATATTTAAAAACTCACTTTGCAAACATAGTTGGCTATCCAGAGAAATATACTTCTCTTCACACTTCTTTAAATCTCCAATTCAAACACTTGAATCAATTTCCAAATTGATTTCCAATTTACTTCCTTTTTAATTCTAAAATCCATTAATTTCAAATTTTATTCCTTAATTTTGATTCAAAATACTTTTAAATTAAATACATATCTTAGATTTCTCAATTTACTTCCTTATCCCTTTAAATAGATTTAAACTTGAATTTTAAATTAATCCTTTGTTCCTTTAATTGATATAACTTAAGTTTACAATTCATTAATTTTGTTTTATTCAAAATTCTTTTTCTTTTCATACTCGAAGTTATTTATTATTATTTTCATATTACTTCTATCTCTTTTCAATTCATTCTTAATTATTCAAATTTTCTAATATTATTTCGCCTACGAATTTACTTCCTTTTATTTTCATCCCAACAATCCAATTTATATATTTTGGTAATTCATTATACCCAAATATATCCAATTAAACCATAACATTCAGTATTCCAATATAACTCATCATACAATATCAAATAATCACAACAGAAAATATTAAATAATTTAAATAAATATTGAGGGATCCAGTTGGATCCCTCCAACCTAGTTTCCCTACATCCACAGACGTTGGCACAACATAAATATCAATCCCAAAATATACCATACTGTAGCACATCAATCAATTCAACCATTCAAACAATTATTTAAATTTAATTATTTAAATTTAAATTTAACCGAGTGAGATTAACTCACCTTTGATTTTATTTGCAACCCACTTCCATTCCGGCTTGATTTCTCCACAATTTTGACCTTGTATAAACAATTTACGATTTATTAACATTTGAATTAATCGAACATTTTATTTTCCCTTTTATAATTTAATTAGTTAATAATTTAATTTGGGCTTAATCACTTATTCTAAACAAATTTCCTTATAACAAATATTATTAGCAATTAAAATAAATATAGAGTAAATTAAACAATTTAATCACCTAAATAAATTATTTTAAAACAAACTAGTAAATTGTATTTATTATCCTCTTCTAACTGCATATAATATTTATATAGATTTTATGGAAATCTATTTATATATAACTTTCAATAGTTCTGACATTCATATATATATATATATATATATATATATATATATATATTTTAAATCTACGAATATGTTTAAATTAAATTTAATCAAATACCTGCAGTAAATATCTACATATTTTTTTAAAACATTTAAAATATGTATACATATTTTACTTGCAATTATATATATATATATATAAAATGAATCGTAGACTTTCAAAAATCCATTTTCACTTAAACCATTTCAAATTCCTGTTTCAATCTTTTCAAATCTAATTTCTAAGTGAACTTTTCAAAATTTAAAACCCTTATATTTTCAAAATCATGACTATACATGTCATTACAGTATCTTCCTTACAATATCTACTTTTAAATCAGAACAGATATGTGTGTGTGTGTCTATATATATATATATATATATATATATATTGCAACTAGAACTAATGTAAAACTAAATTATCACAATTAAACAGAAAATATTCATTTAACAAAAAAAACAAACTCGAAAAAAAACGAAGATCAAATACCTCCTTGACTCAAGAACAACGAACCCAGCTTTATCGAGACGACTCCTACCTAATACCCTTGCCCTCGATCTCGCGACCCTCATTCGCACTGCCTAGAACCCATCGCGGCCATCGCGAGCATCTTCGCCTCGTCCCCTAGCTTAAGCTACCCCTCAATTTGTTGAACCAGGTCGATTCCTCCTTATGTCGCACCCAAGATTTGAACGAGACACACTGCAGCAGCCTCGGCTACGAGCGTTGCTCGATTTTTTTCTTTTCAAATCGCGATTTCGAATCGCATTTCTATAGATGCGATGCCTCTAAATACAGATGAATTGGATTTCGAAAACGAGAGAATGGATGGAGGAAAAGCGATTGTTCGAAGGAGAAGACCCGGCCCTTTAATTTTAATATATCGAGTTTAAATTTCGATTTTTTTACCCCCTTTCGTTCGGCATTTTCTCTGAACTTTGATCTTATTTTCTTTTTTTAGTTTTAGTTTTCCAAAGAAGATAAGGATGGAACGAGATAAAAATAGAGGGGAGTGGCGTATAAGAGAAGACTCGATTATTAATTTAAATTTAATTTGATTATTCTAGGCATTAACCAATTGTACGACCCAACGAGAACTCCAAAGAATATGAAAATTGAAATCCGATAATAATAAAACATTACAGATCCAATGGAGCTGGTTTCGTCGAATTCCAAGACTGTTCCTCGGAAGGCTATTTTTAAATTCAATTTAAACGATATAAATTTCAAAACTTAACAAACTATTTTAAAATATGATTTCAACACTTCTATTCTCTTCAGTGTTATCAATATACATTTTACAAGCCTTCAAATTATTTTTAACAGGCTTAAAACTTCAAATTTCATATTTCACCCAATTCCCAATTATTTAATTTAATAATCTAAATATCAAATGAGTTGTGACATTTGAAATTCAAGTTAGAAATTAACTTTTAAATATTCAAAATTGATTTAATATTCCGATTTTAAATGCTTGAAAATTCTGTGTCGTCATAATACTGGATATCTCTGTTATGTGATATGCTGTCGTGAGATGAATGTTGTTATGAATTATCTATTGTGATAATATGATTCATCTATCTGTTTATATCATCCTGCATATAAGTTAATTGTTTAAAACCATTAAGTGCAACTTGGACATTAAAATGGCGTTTGGTTTCCGTGAGAATGGGATTGGGATTGGGTTTCCATATTTGGAATATCCGAAAACCACATCGATTCCAATTAAACGTTAGGTCGTGAATCCAAGTGGAGCTTTGTGAAGACTCGAGGTGTAAGAACTATACGTCAGTATAACTCTGTGGGTGATTCCATGATGAGTTTGACGGAATAGTGCTTATAGGTTTGAGATGGTGATTTAGAGTGCAAGGGCTATGGTTGTTGACTCAGAGGGTGATTTCAAAATGAGTGCAATGAGATAGTGCCTTCGGTTTCGTTCGAACCCGGAACGAACTTGTATGGATTGAATGCTTTCAAAACATCATCAGGTGGACGATGAGCATTTTAAGATAGATGTGTTCTATAAAGGTAATCGTAGCTTCAAGCCTCATCAACCGGGAATTGCTAAAATAAGGGAGGTGTAGCAAGGCTTCGTGGGTAGCCCCCACTTGAGAGTGAGATTTACCCCTGTCTAGAGGTCCCTTTCTATTCCGGCTTAGTGTGTGGTTGGTCGCGCCAACTACGGGGTGGTCTTGTTCGGGACTGTCCAGTAAGGGATGGTTCCGGCCTTGTGTTGTAGGCGAGCGGGCGTACTCCTCGGTACGGTGATCTAGGCCACGTACTATGACGGGCGGTACCCCAGGAGCCCTGCCATTGATGGAATCCAAAATCCAATAAGTGCCTGTACGGTTTTGATTGTGCCCAACTATGTTGGAACGTGAGATGTAGGCATTCCAACTATTTCTGTATTTTATTTTGAAAACCCTAGACACTACTATAATATCACTGGATTTCCTATCAAATGTTTTGGTTAGCGTAAGGTAAAAACTTTTCCATGTTTATGTGTGGGAAGTCTTACGTGATACCTTTTCTTTTCAAAGGTTTTTCTAAAGTTAAGCAATTTTAACTCATTTACTCACACCAGACCCTATCAGACTCAAGTGTTTATTTTCTGTTTTATTAAACTCTTGGGTACTCATATTACGTATGAGTAGTCAAGTGATTCAGGTTAGCGTGACGAATTTTGGAGGAGATATGGAGCAGGAGGCTTCCACGTGTAGATATATTATGGTTCCGCTGTGTTTGTATTGTATCCGTATCTTGAGAGGTATAGTTAGACAGATGTTTATAACTGTCTAATATGTGTTGTTTAAGTTGTGTACTCTGATGTATTATGGTACACTGTAATATTTTATGTGATATATTATATTTTATTCGTTCCGCTGTGAGTTCTCTGATGTTGTTGTTTCTTTCTTTCCCTTTCTTTTCTTCTTCTATCCCTTTCTTTCTTCAAGATGATGCGATTTCCTGGAGATAGGAAGTCAGGTCGTCTCAGTTGGTATCAGAGCATTAGATTGAGCGAATACCTAAGCTCTGGAATGGTGTCTTTCTTGAGAGAGCGTACTTGTAATTTTTTTATACATAACTATATATATATATATATGTATGTATATATATATATCTACCTGATCTGTTGGGTTATCTGTTCGGATTTTCCAACATAAGTTTTAGAGGTAGATGGAATAGTGGTGTGTGTGTAACACGACTACCACTGATGGAAGAGGTCCATATGTTTGAGGATGGAAGTATATTTGTCGAGACTGTAGACCTAATACCGTCTCGAGTGAGATTTGTAGTTTGGAGTAAGGATTTCTCTGATATCCGAAGGAAATCTTTTAAAGATTCGGAGTTTAATTTTGAAGTGTAAGTTTGAATTTCTCTCGAGTGAGCGAATTTTTCTTGTGTTTGGATCTGTCGGAAGTGCAGATGTAAATGATGGTATCTTGATAACTGCATGATGAGGTGCATTATCCATGGATATTTTCAGAAGGTGTTTTCTCTTGAAGCAGTTTTAGAAGTTGTTGTGGAGCAATCTGTACTTGCTACAGGGAAGACTCGTCAGTGTAGTAGTTGTCCGGATCATTAGCAAGGAGGTTGGCTGTTTTGGATATGAGACTAAGGTCTATAAGTAAGTTGTTTCGCTTTGGCATGGTCTCATTTGTCATTCCCTAAGGAGGGAGAGATGTTGATGCTTGGTTTGGAGCCCGAATTTCTTGGGTTGTTGTCTGCCATCTCGGAGGTCCGTTGTGTGGTTTGTTGATGGTTTTGGTTTTTGAGAAACCTTTGGATTAGAAGTCTTTGGTTAGCTGTGGTAGCAGTGCAACTCGAAGTGTTCGGTGTGCTGTCGAGATGGTCTTTTAGCTTGGCAGTATCGTCAAGGTAGAGTTTGGAAGCAACAGTGTGGTCGTTTCTCCGAAGGTTCAGGATTCTTTGTGGTTCTTTTATCAGCAGTCCGAGCAGATGGTGAAGTGTTTTCTTGAAGGATTAACCTTGTTTGGAAAAGCTTAGAACTATTCTAATTGGTAAAGTGAGGACGGTTTCTTTGGAATCCGAATAAGGTAGGATCGCAAAAGTGACTTGCGATTAGTTTGGGAATTTATCTGAGCAATCTTTTATTTGAGACTAAAGATTCTTATATGGAAGTTGGAGCTATTGAAGTAATCAGAGTCTGCATCTGAAGTTGAGTTCTATATTGTTTTGGTTCCAGAAGCGATTTTGGTAGTTAGCCTGGTTGTAGGATGGTTCTTGGAGAAGAAGAGTTGGTGTAGCAGCTCAGAAATTTTTGGATTTGGTTTGGGCAGATCTAGTTTTTGAGTTTGGATTTTTTGTTATAAGGTTGTGTGACTGAGTCAGATGAGTCACTTAGATTTTTATCGATTTGATGAACAAAGTTCTCGGATATTAGATAAGTTTGTATTCGTGTTCATCAACGGTATTCTTATCTATTCCAGAATCAGAGTTGTGCAGCGGAAGCGAGGCAGCAGCTGTGCAAGGAAGGAAGCAAGTTCAGATTTCTATTGCTTGGGAAGTAGAGCATGTGTTCTGGATTTCGACGGATTTTGGAAGACTTTTCTGTTGAATAGGATCCAGGAACTGTTTGCTTTGGTCTAGTTGTTTCTGGAAGTATCATCATAGGTTGAGCTGATCAGGAGACGATTGGCAGTCCAGGATTGTCTGTGGAGTTATACAGATATGAGATAAGGAGTTTGGAATTCGAAGTTGGAGACTTCATTGTTTTTAAGATTTTTCTGGTTAGGAGAGCAGTAAATGGGTTAGATTGGTTGGTTAGTGCTGTGATATTTGAAGATTTCTTATCTGTGTTTTGATTGGATAAGATTGAATTGCCAGTTTGGATGGCTGGAATTCATTGTATTTCACGTATCTCTGAGGAAGTACGTGTATGATTCATTGTTGGTTGTTGAATCTGTAGTTCAGTTGGATTTGGAAGTGTGCTAGACTTGAGTGTAGTCTGATGTTCTGTTCAGTTTGATGGATCTAGAGATGAGAGGAGCTCTGGATTTTAGTGCTGTGGTTAGTTGAGCTTCTGTAGAGCGTGTCTCCCGATGATTTATACTTGGGAAACTCGAGATAGTGTTAGTATGATTTATTCTGATTTATGTCAGGATAATTTGTTAGGTTGTTTGTTTGATTGATTGCTCTGGTTGTTAGTAACTGGTTGATAGGAATGCTTTGCTGTTTAAAATTAAAATTTTTGCTGGGTTATTAAATTACCTTTGCTTTTAAATTTCAGGGATGAAATTCGTTTAAGGGGGAGGATTGTAATGACCAGGAATTTGAGGCAATATCAATTTAATAATCTGTGTAAATAATTAAATTGATTTGATAATTTTCTTTGTAATTTTAATTTAAATTGGTAAATTTATTCTTTTTAAGGTTAATAAATTTTTAATCTGATGATTGTGATCAATATCTTTTTAACAATATAAATATTGATAAGATTTATTTTTTCAAAGCTAATGAAATTTTATTCTATTTATAATATATATATCTAATATATATTGTGAATAGAAGATCTTGTGTTTTAAATAAAAGATGAATTTTTAAATTATACTATATATATTTGTATATGTTATAATTTGAAATTGTTATGAAATTTAATTTATTATACTAATAATTTGAATATGTATGAAATTATAATTTAAAGCTTTGTTAAAAATTAATATTCTTCAAAAGCTAATTTAAAGACTAATTCAATTTTTTTTTAAATATAAGATAAACTTTGTGTTTTCAAATATGATAGTTAAAAGGAATTTTAAACAAGCTTTGTTTTAAAAATTCTCAAATTAAAATGGTTAAATGATAAATAAAAATGTTTTAGATTTTAAATTTTACATGTATAAGAAGTTATATTTGTATTATAATTTGTTTTCTAATATTTCTTTAAAGGATTAAACTTATATTAAATATGTAAATATTTATTTATTTAAGAGAATTAAATTATGTAAGTTTAGATTACATTTAAATTAAGTAAAAATTTATTAAAAAAGGACTTAAAAACATGTGTAACCATATAAACATATCTTAATAACACATGTAAACCTATTAAGCTAATTATGTGACAATTGTCCAAGTTTTTACAAGTGGCCTTCATTTTGAAATTTAAATCATATCTTTCTTTTTCTTCAAACAATTTTCTATTTCAGCTGAGAATAAAATTAATGACAATCAGTAAATTACTCTTCAAAACCCTGAAAATTGAATTCAAAAATCAAATACAAATCTGAAATTATCAAAGCTGAAACCTGCATTTCAAAAAGAAAAGTCATCTGCAGTTCAACTTCAAAATCTGCAATTTCTTATCATCTAAAATCTAAAATTTAGTTCTACCTCAACCTGTAATGCAAGGATTCAAATCAATCTGCAAGTTTGAAACAACAATTGGAAGCATGCATTCTATTACAACAGCACATCAAAACATTGTTCAGATCCAAGATATTCAAAAGCCTGAAAAAAAACTGCTCTGCAAATAAACTGGTGAGTAAATGTTTTTAAAAAAGTTGATTTGAATTCTTACTACCATGCATGTGTTAATCTATATTGATGTTATATGAAAAATTTGTTTTAAATTGGAATGCATGTTGAATTAAGCACATTGAATTGCCTGTTAAATTTAAGGATGGTTACTATGTTTATTAAAAACAGTTCAAATCCTTCAATAATCTCAATAACTTGATTTTTAACACAAACTGGATTGTGATTTGTAGATGAAAATTGTTTGCAATCACATAATTTATCATCTAAAAATAATTATAGGGTTTAAAATTGAATGAGTTACTCAAAATTTTCAATTTACAGCGAAAAATCAAATTTGGGCAAAATTTTATGATTTCAAATTCTAGTTTTGAATTTATAATTGAATTACAATTGGAAAGTTATGATTTTTAGTGCTTGTATCATAATTTTTAACTGAGTATTTAAGATGAATTTTGGGGTTTGTTTGGAATTTGGCTTTTTGAAATTTGCCGATTACCCACGCTGTAATTGGGTTTGAAACTTGGGCCGAAGCATGCTTGTGAATCATGGAAGAGGGGAAAAATGTTCAAGATTTTTTCCATAGGTCCCGGTGATGGGATTAGATCGAAGTAGGGTTTTGCTTGTGTTTTCGGCTGGCTTGGTTGTCGTGATCATTGCGACTTAAACCTATGACCAGAGGTGATCGCGACTAGGGGAAGGGCAGCGTGGAGGTTGCAGCGATGCTTTGGAGTAATCGTTGGAGTTCCGGTGGTTGTTCTGGTCGTTGGCAATATGGGGTTGTAGTTCGAGTTTTCTGCAATTTTTGGGTGGTAGGTCAAATTTCGATTCGTAATAGGATATTTGGATTGGGTTGCTCGTAAGGCACGACGTGGTCGCCGCTGACTTGGGGATGGTCGGAGGGAAGATCGGCGATGCTTGGTTCGCCGTGCATTGTGCATGCTTGTACGCTTTGTATTCTGGAAGCACATGGGTGTAGGTACAGGGGAGTTTGTTTGGGGAAGACGAGTGTTGACTCGGTGGGGAACTCGCGATTTCATAGTGTCGTCTCGAAGCAGTTAGGTTTAGGTTTTGTCTCGAGGCAAGCACGTGGTAAATAGGGGTTGGCAGGTTTTGCTTGTTGTATAATATAAGTAAAAAAATCAAGTTAAAAGATATAAAAACAAGTTTATAAAGGAAGTGAATTATAAAGTTAAACTTGTTATTATAAAGTGGAAGTAAATCAACATTTAAAAGTAAAAATTGAATTTATATTTCAAATGTAAAAATGTTTTAAGATGTTTGTTTGAAAATAATTATCTTAATTAAGTTTTAAAATTCAAATTTTAAAGAGTGTTTTGAATTTAATTATTAAATCAAAGATTTAAGTTCAAGTTTTGAAGTAATGTTTTAATAACAAATTTTCGATTTATATTGAAAATAAATTAGTTTAAAACTTTGATAATTTAAAGTGTTTTAAGTTTGGAAATGATTTATAAATGCTTTATCTCCAAGTAAGACTATTATTATGATTTTGTAAACCAAGTTTAATAATTGTCTTTGAATTAATAAGATTTAAATAATTCTAGTAATTTGTTTATGAAAATAAATAGGGTTAAATTATTTAGATAATCAACTTAAGAATACTTATTTAATATGATTTGTTAATAAGTTAAGTTTGATTAAGATTTATGATTTGCTTAATTTATTAAAAGATTTTCTTTAATATTAGAAGTTAATTAATTAATTGTTTAATTAATTTTAGATAATTAGTTAACTATTTATATAATTATAAATAATCATTTAATTATATATTAATTAGTGTAATTACTTAATGAAGTAATTAATGGTCAATTATTGAATGTAATTAAGAATGGAAGTAATTAATTATGGAAGTAATTAATGGTGATTACTCATGGAGTATTTTAATGGAAGTGATTATTGGTTAATCACTTGATGATATCAATTAAAGAATTGATTAATATAATTGTTGAAGTTAATTAATTATGGAGTAATTAATTAATTAAAGAGTCAACAATTATTTAATAATGGAATTAATTACTTTTTAAGGTAATTAATTAGGAAAGTAATCAAGATTTATTAATAAAGTAATTAGAGATAATTACTTGTTAAGTAATTAAGAGTTAATTACTTAATTATTTTAGTTAATTAATTAATGTGATTTATTAATGAATATGATTAATTTAAGATTAATTACTAAGTGTAATTAATTAAAAATGTAATTAATTTATAAAATAATTAATTAAGGATTATTTATTAATTTAATTGATAAATGATTACAGAATGAAGTAATTAAAGATTAATTAACTAAAATAATTAATCAAAGGTTAATATAATTAATTAAGAAGTTAATTAATTAAGATAAGTAATTAAAAATTGTTAATAACTGATTATGATTAATTACAAATTAATTATTTAATTAAAAGGAATTATTTGTTAATAAGGTTCATTAGTTAATAAATGATATTAATCAAGGTTGATTAATATAAGTGATAATGTAAGTGTGATTTATTAATTATAATTAATTAAGGTTTAATATAATTAATTATAGTTAATTAATTAATGAAAGTAAATGAAGGATCATTAATTATTGTAATTAATGATAGCAATTAAAGGATAATTACTGAATATGGTTAAGGTTGATTACTTGAAAGTAATTAAAGTATAATTAATCAAGGAAGATTAATTTGGGTAGATCATTAGAGATGATTGATTTATTTGGAATAATAATTAATGAAGAAGGATTATAGTAATCCAATTGATTAAGAGATAATCAATTCTGCTTTAGATGATTGATTAATATGGGTTGATTGATTAATATTGGTTGATTGATTGATATTGGATGATCAATATTTGGTGATTGATATTGGATGATCAATATTTGGTGATTGATACTGGTTGATACTGGATATCTCTGTTATGTGATATGCTGTTGTGAGATGAATTTTGTTATGAATTATCTATTGTGATAATACGATTCATCTATCTGTTTATATCATCCTACATATAAGTTAATTGTTTAAAACCCTTAAGTACAACTTGGACATTAAAATGGCATTTGGTTTCGGTGAGATCGGGATCGGGTTTCCATGTGTGGAATATCCGAAAACCACACCGATTCCAATTAAACGTTAGGTCGTGAATCCAAGTGGAGCTTTGTGAAGACTCGAGGTGTAAGAACTATACGTCAGTATAATTCTGTGCGTGATTCTATGATGAGTTTGACGGAATAGTGCTTATAGGTTCGAGATGGTGATTTAGAGTGCAAGGGCTATGTCCGTTGACTCTGAGGGTGATTCCAAAATGAATGCAACGAGATAGTGCCTTCAGTTTCATTCGAACCCGGAACGAACTTGTATGGATTGAATGCTTTCCGAACATCATCAGGTGGACGATGAGCATTTTAAGATAGATGTGTTCTATAAAGGTAATCGTAGCCTCAAGCCTCGCCAACCGAGAATTGCTAAAACAGGGGAGGTGCAGAAAGGCTTCGTGGGTAACCCCCACTTGAGAGTGAGATTTACCCCTGTCTAGAGGTCCCTTTCTATTCCGGCTTAGTGTGTGGTTGGTCGCGCCAACTACAGGGTGGTCTTGTTCGGGACTGTCCAGTAAGGGATGGTTCCGGCCTTGTGTTGCAGGGAAGCGGGCGTACTACTCGATACGGTGATCTAGGCCACGTACTGTGATGGGCGGTACCCCAGTAGCCCTTCCATTGATGGAATCCAAAATCCAATAAGTGCCTGTACGGTTTCGATTGTGCCCAACTATGTTGGAACGTGAGATGTAAGCATTCCAGCTATTTCTGTATTTTATTTTGAAAACCCTAGACACTATTATAATATCACTGGATTTCCTATCAAATGTTTTGGTTAGCATAAGGTAAAAACTTTTCCATGTTTATATGTGGGAAATCTTACGTGATACCTTTTCTTTTCAAAGGTATTTCTAAAGTTAAGCAATTTTAACCCGTTCACTCATACTAGACCCTGTCTGACCCGAGTGTTTATTTTCTATTTTATTAAACTCTTGGGTACTCATATTATGTATGATTAGTCAAGTGATTCAGGTTAGCTTGACGAATTTTGCAGGAGATATGGAGCTGGAGGCTTCCATGTGTAGATATATTATGGTTCTGCTGTGTTTGTATTGTATTCGTATCTTGAGAGATATAGTTAAACAGATGTTTATAACTGTCTAATATGTGTTCTTTAAGTTGTGTACTCTGATGTATTATGATACACTGTAATATTTTATGTGATATTATATTTTATTCGTTCCGCTGTGAGTTCTCTGATGTTGTTGTTTTCTTTCTTTCTTTTTCTTTTCTTCTTCTATCCCTTTCTTTCTTCAAGATGATGTGATTTCCTAGAGATAGGAAGTCGGGTCATCTCACATGTGTTGGGGGGCAAATTGTTATCCGGCTTTTGGCAAGGCCGTAAACCGGCGGATTTAACTAAATCGACTACTCGTTTGTCAGGATTAGAATACGATAGGCTTGAGCTACTTGGATGGATAGACGATCGATCATATATGGCTCAGCGTGGAAGTCGCTCGGCATGGAAGTTACTACAGGAAGTCGCTACAAGACGTCGCTCATACTATGATGAAGGATGTTGGCTCGGCTATGGTCCTGATGGGCCCGGACTACTTAGGAAGCCCAGTAAATCGGGATTCGGGATTTGCCTATAAATACAGCATGTAGGGCTTCAGAAAAGGGATCTTCTTTCTGCTCTCTAACTTTTTATTTCCTAAGGCTAAGGCTACTATACGATTCCATAACTGTAATCGATTATTACAGTAATAAAAAGAAAACTTCTGGAGTAGTTGTAGGTAGGAGTTAGCCGAACCACTATAAAATTTGTTGTTCTTTACTACTTTCATTTTAATTTCTATTGTTCTTCATATTTACACTCTCTACATACACTCTATCTGTTATCTATGACTGCTAGTTGGTGCTTTCATTTACATTTGGGTGTTAGTCACCAATTTTGGCGCTAACGGTAGATATGTGTTAACAGCAAGAATATAGGTGTAAACATGATTTTACTTAGCCAATTTTCTCTAAGTATTGCATTTGGGCTCGTGGGTAGAGATTGAGGTCCAAAATCCTATTCGAGAATCATCATGAGAAAGAAACCGAACTTATGTTTCTTTCTTATTTCATTTTCTTCTTCTAGAACATACGGTAAAAGAGAAATAATGGCCTCCCTCTAAAAAATAATTAAAATCTTGCTTCTAAATTAGCTGAAATAAAAGAGAAATGCTAGCAAATTAAGGATTAAAATAGGTAATCAAAGCCATAACTTCAAAATACTTCATTAAATCTTGATTTTGAAGAAGAGATTGCTTGTAACATTGTCCCTATTGTCTGCATGCTCTTTTCTTCACAGTTACAGGTCATTGAAGGCTCATTTGCACTTGAAAGCTTGAATCTTCTTCTCTAATCGCTCAAAATCCTTGCTAAGGTCAGTTGTACTCAGAAATTCTATCTTAAACTAGATTTGTTGGCTTAAATCTGATGAAAATCGTTTACTGTAAACAAAAATGTTTTTGTTTAATTGTTATAGTAAAAGTTGAGTGATGATCCTTCTTCTTGTGTTTATATCTACCAATCTATGTTATGAAATCATGTCGAATCTTCGCCGGATTGCTTTCATGAATGTTATATTTTGTATTGCAAAAATTCACACTCAAATTCATATCGTAGATGCCTGAAACTAATGCTTGAAATTAAGACGAACAAGGCAGAAAACTGCCTGAAACAAGTGCGACCCAGAGCCGACCTACCAACATCATGGGACGACCTATAGGTTGACCCAAACATTGCATAGGTCGACCCTAGGGTCGACCTAAGCTTTGAAATGGTCGATATATAGGTCGACCTGTGCACCTCTATTTTGTTGCCCTGCTTTGTTCTTTTTGTTTTGTTGTTTTTGCCTGTTGATTCAACAATTTTTGCTACTTGTTTTTGTGACGTTTTGAGATATTTTGAAATGTTTCTGAAGGGCTCTAACCTATCAATAGGTAAGCCAATATTTTGGTTGATCCGAATTCTGGATTGACGAGTTTTGAGATGTTTTCATATGTTGAATTTTCAGTGTTTTTCAATGATTTCCGTTGCTTTCAAGCATGAGTTTTCTAAATGATTTTGAAATAAATGTTTTTTGAAATAAATATTTCACAATATTTAAAATAATATTTAAAGCTATTAAAAATTTGTGTTCTCTATAATAAAGAGAAATTTTCAAAGAATTGTTTTTCCAAATAAGTTCAAAAAAAAATGGTTTTAAAAACTAGTTTTCTATAGCAAATTATTTTATATATAAAATACATTGTTATGTACTCATCGAACATATGAAAAAGAGAATTAAACAATTTAGTAGAACATGTGGTATAGGATACATGCGTTTATTATTTCGGCTAATTTTGGATTTGTTCATTTGTAGCTATGGACTTTCAAGTTGTTATTATGATTGCCAATCTTTGGCGAGTTTTGAGATATGTGAATTCCTATTTCTAGGAATTATTTGAGTTTGCCAATCCTTGGCAAACATTGAGGTTTGAGATCTCCTATTTAGGTGTTATGGTTTGTGAAAACCATTATGATGTCTTTTGTACTTGCCGATGATATGAGGCAAGTTTAAGCTTTCTGAGATTTATGATTTCGACGATGCTGCTTTCTAATATGGCATTGACTCGTAGTTAGTAAACCGTCAAGTGAGAACGTGTGGCAAGGGATGCACTGTTAACACTTTTCAGATTCCTATCTGAGAATTTGTGACACATTCACGATGTTATTGCAGTACTATAGACCGTCGGGTCAACATGATGTATTATTACTTCGATCATCACGATGTATTATGACATCAGTCGTCACGATGTTTATGTGACTTCGGTCACTGAGAGAGAGGTCCTTAATATATAGCACTGGACACGAGGTTGCCTGTGCAGCATTGCTTCTGCATGCAGTCGGGATTTGGATCCAATCCGGGCTATTTTCTGAATTTTGAGTATTATGATTTCACCATTTCAAGATGCTTTTTATATATTTTTAAAGCCTAGAGCTATATAAGATTTTATTTATATGGTGATTTCATTTATAAGGTTTTGAACTCTTAATTAAGTTCCACGAGTTATGAGATTTTCTGAGTATGTACTCTTAACTGAGTTCCCCGAGTTATGAGATTTTTGAAGATTTATGTGGTTTTCTTTTGAGATTTTATATGATTTTATCAGAATTTATTTTCTAAGTAGCTTTTAAGAAAGAAATATTCATATTGAATTGATGTTATTCATAAGTTAACCCTTGAGATGTTTCTATGTTTCCATCACTTTTAATTTGAGTAAATCCAAGTTTATATCTGTTATCTCGCCTTTTAGCAAGGCTGTGATACTAAAAGATTAACTGAAAACCAAAGACAGTTCTCCTCAATTGCCAGTTATGTACAGGTCAGCTATGGATGTCCGTAAATTTTTTCTGAGTCCGGATCGCGCTATAATTGATATGATAGAACCAGCAAAGCTATTAAAGCCAACGTTCCAAATTTCAAGTCAATCGGAGTTCATATGCTCATGATATGATCGATGCAAACCAAGGAAATCAACTCGCTGACATCCACCATTTTGCATCGATCAGATCGTATACATCATTTCGCATCGATCGGTTCGTATCCATCTCCATCCAACCGTCCTGTTCATATCCATTGACCCTCGAACCTCATCTCGTATACATTCATCTTTGGCTCTATCGAAGTCGACCTTCTTCGTATCTATCAACAAGCAAGCTCACTTCGAATTGATCGGCCACTGTCTACTTCATATCCATCGGCAGTGACATGGAAGTCCATTTCGCATCGATTTAGTTTTCGAGCACTTCGTATCCATCGGCCACTGGTCGATATGAAGTCATTATCTCATATTGATACGAAATAGACTATGTAGTGATCGATACGAAGGGACCATTAAGCAATCGATATGAAGTGACTATTAAGCAATCGATACGAACATGACCAAGATAGGTCGATAAGAACAAGGCATAAACATTGGAAAGACTCGGTCGATTCAGCATCGAAAGTGGATCGATCCTAAAAGCAAGCGCCACGTCAACTGGCATCACGTGTAGAATCACCGATGCGAAACCATCAATGCAAACAGGAGCGATGCGAATTAAGTAGCCTTCAATAATTCCTAACTTGCATCGATCATAACTAAAAATCTACAAGTCCAAATGCCACCAAATTTCCGCAGGAGCTTACGTGCATCCTCAAGAATGTTCATGATCGATCTCGACTTGATTGGACAGGATTTTGATCGATATGAAATTCGTTGGTATCGATCACGAACCAAGTACAAATGTCATAGGATCGATCGTGTGGGCCCACCCACGTAAGAGAAGAGGTCCTTCGAAATCTGGGCAAGATCTTTGCAGCCTATACTATAAATAGATCCCCAGAACCTGCACAAAAGGGATATTTTGTCTCTCCTACGTCCAGACTCTACTGAAACCATTGTTGTGCTCGAAAATCACTGTTTACTCGAAATTTACTGTTGTAATTCATTGTAACCAGCAAGCAAAAGTAAATAAAGATCAACCATTTCATAGTGGACATAGGAAACACATCGTACCACTCTAAACCTTTGTGTTTCTATGTGTTTCCTTCTAAATTTTGAGTGTTCTTCACATTTATTTTCTCTACATTTCTGCTATATGTGATCTGGAATTGTAAGTGGGCGCTTTCATCGGCAATCGGGTATTTGTGACCAATTTTGGCGCAAACGTTTTGGTGCTTTCACTGAGAAGAACTCAGGAATTCTACAACTTGAACTTTGGATCTAGAAAGCTATAGTGAAGCAATCAACAAGGAGGTCGAAAGTAGTAAGAAGCCAGCATGAAGGAAGTCAGAAGGTTCCTTAAGAGCGAATTAAGCCTCTGTCTTCATCACCAGAGAGAAAATGGAGACGATGATGGAAGCTATGCATGAAGGGATGCTGAAAAGGAAAGAAGAGATGATGCAAAACCTACTCCAACAGATTGGACAACCAAGAGTGCAAAGTCAAGAGAGTTCCACTAAAGGGGTGCTAGTGATAAGGATCAGGAGCATGGATCAACCAGGATCCATAACAAAACAGGACCATAAGGGGCATCCCTAGAGCTAGTTTGCACTCCCCAGGAGCATGTTGATCCAACCTCAGGCAGGATACCAAGTGGAGCTGTTCAACTCGGCATTGATAGAAGAATGGACGCCCATCCAGGAGAGCCATTTCTAGGATTCCCTCGCGAACTCATTGGGTAAATTGGAAGAAACAGACAAGGATTGTAGCAAAACGACGGTGATAGATTGGCGGAGAAGGTCGGATGAGCCATGAGAGGAAAACTAGTGAATAGAGATCTGGAAGATGTTAACAGGAACCCCTTCACTCCCGCAACTAGGTAGGCTAGGAATCCACCAGAATTCAAGCTACCGACATTGGAGATATAAGACAGAAGGACAGACCCTGCTGTTCATCTGACGAAGCATATGCGACATATGGAAGTACAGGGGCATCGGTGGAGATCTTAGCCTGATGTTTCCTACTATATCTGACGGACATAGCAGCACTATGGTTCAGTAATTGGAGAGACATTCCATTAGAATATGGATCTAGTTGACTGGGAAATTTATGAGGCAATTTAGAGTCCACATTTCAAGACTTAAAAATGTGATGTGTTTGACGACACTAAAGCAAAGAGCCGGAGAATCTTTGAGGAGCTTTCCGACACGATTCAATGCAACGGCAGAATCGGTGGATCTCATGCACGATATGAGATAAAATGATTAATAAGTACTTACTGGACTTAGGTGCAAGTGTCAATTCAATTCCGTATTTAGTTTATCAGCAATGTGGCTTGGGTGAACTAAAACCAATGAAAGTAACTCTTCAATTTGCTGATTATTCGATAAAGAAACCCATGGGAGAAATTTAGGACTCATCAAAATTAGTCAATTCATATTCTCTATCGATTTCATCATTCTAGAGACATAACCTATGCATAGTCCGATGATCGAATTCTATTAATTTTAGGACGACCTTTCTTAGCCACTTCTAATGCCCTAATCAATTGTCGAAATGGTTCGATGAAAATTTTGTTTTAGTAACATGACTTTGGATCTTAACATCATCATTCTCGAAAATCAATCGAACGAACAATTGACCAATTGTTGGAAGTTAGCTCTATCCAAGAAAATTTTGACACTGCAACAGTTGACCTTAACAACGATCGAGAGACTGAATATGAACTACCGTTTTAAGAAGAGCCTAATGAGATTGAAAATGGACTTTCGTTTAAACCTATCACCGTTGAGTCAAAACTTTAATTGAATTTTTTGATTAAGCAACCTCCTAGATGGGAACTCAAACCTCTTCCTGATTACCTTAAATACGCATATTAAGGTGACAATGAAACATTTCCTGTCATAATCTCTTCAAATCTTTCTCTTGATCAAGAAGCTTCCCTTTTTTCAATTCTGTAGAAAAAAACAAAAAGGTAATTGAATGGTCGATTACCGATATTTCGAGAATTAGTCCCGCTCTTATTCAACAATGTATCCACTTGGTTGACGAAGCCAAGCCTGTTCGTGATGTGCAACAAAGTCTTAACCCAAAAATGAAGGTTGTGGTTTGAGATGAAATTCTTAAACTCCGCGATAATGGAATCATATATCACATCTTTGATAGTTCGTGAGTTAGCCCAATTCATGTTGTGCCTAAAAAGTCCAGACTTACCATTATTAAGAACAATGTTAAAAAACTCATTCCAACTCACAATCAAACAGATTGGCATGTTTGCATTGATTATCGAAAATTATAGCTACAACACGTAAAGATCACTTTCCTCTTCCTTTCATTGGCCAAATGCTAGAACAATTAGCTAGCCATGAATTCTATTGCTTTCTTAATGGTTATTACAGTTATAACCAAATTCCGATCGCTTTTGAAGATCAGGAGAAATAACTTTCATGTGTCCTTCGGCACCTTTGCGTATAGACGTATGCCATTTGGCATTTGCAACGCTCCTGCTACTTTCCAAAGATGCATGGTCAACATCCTTTTCAACATGATCGAATGCTTTTTGGAAGTGTTTATGGATGATTTTTCCACCTTTGGAAACTCTTTTTCTGTGCTTACACTATCTCGAGATGGTTTTAAATCGATGTAAGGACAAATATTTAATGTCAAATTAGGAAAAATGCCATTATATGGTCAAATATAGCATTGGTCTTGGGTGTGTCATTTTAAACAAAGGCATTGTCCTAAATCTATCAAGGACATTCTTTCATTTCTTAGGCGTACTGGATTTTTACGATCCTCTGTGAAAGACATTATTAAAATTTCTTGATCTTAGACGACTCTTCTTGGATGTTCCATTTGACTTTAATTCAGATTGTGTTTCTTCTTTCAAACTGCTCAAAAATGAATTCATTTTCGCTTCCGTCATTTGTTCTCCTAATTGGGATATTCCTTTCAAAATAATCTGTGATGCTTCTAACTTCACAGATGGTGCTGTCTTAAGACAATGCATCAACAGGTTCATCATGTCATGTACTACACAAGAAAGACTCTAAACAATGCTCAACTCAATTACACAACCACTGAAAAAGAGCTTTTAACGGTAGTCTTTGCGTTTAAATAGTTCCGACCTTATTTGACTGGCTCACACAGTAATGTTTACACCGACCACTCTGCTCTTAGGTACCTTTTCATTAAAAAGGATGCTAAGTATCATTTGATACGATGAATCTTTTTACTCTAAGAATTTGACCTTACGATCAAAAACAGAAATGGATCCCATAATGTCATTACTAATCATCTATCAAGTCTTCCAAATGCACCACCTTCTTTATCGATCAACGAAAACTTTCTTGATAAACAACTCCTTTCCGTCTCGATCGATCCATGGTGCGCTGATATAATGAACTATTCAGTCAGTAAGGAAAATCGTTCATGTTGGTCAAGACAAGATAAATATAAATCTCTTTCCCAAGTCAAGTATTTCTATCGGGATGATCCATACTGGTTTACGAATTGCTCCAACCAAATCATTCAACGTTGCATCCTAGATTGCTATATTAAGAGCGTTCTTTTGTTTTGTCATTACCAAGATCGTGGTGGTCATGTTGGTCCAAAGAAGCAGCATAAAATGTGCTTCAATGTGGTTTTTACTGGCCTACATTTTTTCGAAGATGCAATCGAGTTCTGTTAAACTTGTGATCGCTGCCAAATGTTAGGAAAAAATCACTCGATGAAACATGATGCCTTTAAATCCCATACATACGATCGAAATCTTTGACGTTTGGGGTATTGACTTTATGTAACCATTTCCTAACTATTTTGGAAATCTGTACATTCTTCTTGTTGTTGATTACGTCTCTAAATGGGTTGAAGCCATTCCATGTAAAACAAATGGTCACAAAGTTGTTATGAAATTCATAGAAGAAAATATCTTTTCGAGGTTTTGAACACCTCGCACAATAATAAGCGATAATGGAAGACATTTCTGAAATTTATTATTTGAAACTCTAATAAAGAAATACTCAATTTCCCATAAGTTAACCACTCCTTATCATCCTCAAATTTATGGTCAAGTTTAAGTTTCAATCATCAAATTAATTTTTTTGGGGGAAAACTGTAAATAAAAATCGAAAATATTGGGCACAAAAATTAACAGATGCTCCGTGGGCTTATCGAACTGCATATAAAACTAATCTAGGGATGTCTCCTATTAGGTTAGTTTATGGTAAAGCCTGTCACTTAACTATATAACTTGAACATAAAGCATTGTGGGTGATTAAGAACATAAACTTTGATCTTGAAAAGCCGACGAAAACAGAAAATTACAACTCAATGAATTAAAGGAGATTAGGAACGACGCATATGAAAATGAGAAAATTTACAAAGAAAGAACAAAAAAATTTCATGATAAGTCAATCCTATGAAAAACATTGTTGCCAAATCAAAGACTTCTTTTGTATGACACTCGACTTCGTTTTTTCCATAGGAAATTAAAATCAAGATGGACTAGACCACACATGATACGTACTGTTTTTCAACATGGTTCTATAGAAATAGAAAACTCTAGAGATGGATACAAAACCTTAATTAGAGTTGGTGAGTATCGGAAGGAGGAGCTCATGATTCTTCATAAGCCACACTACATCTAGTAAGAAAATTTAACCCTCTCTTGTAAATATGTACATACTTTTCACCGTTACACTCATTACATCATGCACTAACTGTGGGGACACAGTCAAAATCAAGTTTGAGGGGGAGTCTCATGTTCATTTTGATTTTACATGGTTTGGTTTTTTGCACTTTCTTTCCGAAAATACAAAAAAGGGAAAAAATTCCAAAATAATTTTTTTAGCATATTGATTTACTTTAAAGAAATATGATAGAATAAGCATACGTTTTTGCTTATTAAGTTGAAATTTTTGAAAATTTAATTGTCTAAACAAAAACAAAAATAAAAGTTTGATTACAAGTAACTATGGTGTAACTAGTATATATGAAGGTTCATAGGTGATAATTATGAAGTATATCCTAATTGTAATCATTGTTTAAAAGAGTGGTTGATTTAAAGTAAAGGCAATAACATTTTTGATCTTCTAAGTTAAGCGGTGCTAAGATGATTTTTCATAACTCTCTCTTTTTAAAATAAATAAATAAATAAATTTTAAAAAATTAGAAACACCTAGAGTTATATGTTCACACCACTCGCCATGCTCTGTGTCCTTCTCATATCAGCCTGAAAAGTAGTGCATGTTCGGTATATCTGGCATCAGTTTATCTGAGTTAGGTGTATGTAAATAAAATTAAAATAATAATATTAGACACCTAGACTGATGTGCATACACTCATCATGCTCTGTACTCTTCTCACGTAAGCCGAAATGCAGAGCATGATCAGTATATCTGGCCTCAGCTTATCTGAGTTAGGTGTGTAAACAAAAATGTTAATATTTTCATAATAGAGAGAGCAAGTAATTGAAACCCAAGCACTATCTTCACTTATTTTATTTGACTTGTTATTGAAAAGAAATAAAAATGCCACTTTTCCAAACGTTGATAATCAACTTAAGGATTCATTTTGTAGTGACACTGTTATCAACCGAAACCACTAGCCAAACGAGAGTCTAGTAGTAATAACAACTTAGTTTTTGTTGGAACTTTTGATGAGAAAAGAGACTAAAATTTCTTGATAATAACCAAAATTTATATCTAATTTACTCGTGTCAAATTAAAATTAGATGCTTCATTTGTAAATATTTTTTAAAACTTGCATCGTGTAATCATATTAGAATTTTCATATCGCATTTGGATTTTGTGGGTGGTATCAGCTGAAAACCCTCACGAGATAACACTCGTCCTACTAGGGACACCTATAAGTTTAACGGCTTGTTGCATATGCTCAATGCAATCGTGATTCCTACGAAAATGGAATTATCCTAGTCTTAGTTTCTTCGAGGAAGAATAAAAAGAGAAGTGTGAGGGTATTTGATGTGCAAGTAAAAGTATATATTTTTACTTACATATTTAATCTTTGTCCATCAAATTAAGTGAGCGTTTTTAGGATATTTTATGTGTTTAAAAAAAATCTAAATTATTTTCAAATCATCATTCATTCATCATCATTTGGGAGAAAAAAGGTAATTTCTATGAATTAACTTTGAAAAAATTAATTTGCGCATTTTTATTTGTAGGAAACTGATACAGATTGGATGAAGCTTCATGGATGTATGCATGCGCATACACTAAAAGAAAACAAAGAAAGGAAATAAAAGAATTCATGCAACATGGAGGAGCCCACATGCCCACTAACTAATGACACATAATTAAAAGCACATGCATATGTTAATGGAGACTTAAAGACATGATAGTGGGGATTAATTAATTTTCTAATGATTACTTGAAGGTTATACAATCTCAAGGGCATTTTTGGTATTTCCCTAAAAATAGAATTAGGGTTTTAATCATGTAAAAATACCCATTATGTTTTATATAATTATTTTTTTTTATGCATGTTGCAGCTTCAAAATAAATGATAAATACAATGTCTTTTTAATAGCTTCTTAGCCTTCTTCTTATTTGCTTTTGTCTACATGCTCTTTTCTCTTATGCTATCTTATTTTATGCCCTTTTATGTTAGTTTTGTATCTTTTATTTCATGTTAATAGAATAGATTCAATTCATGCAATTAGTTTAGATTTATTTTGTGTAAGTAATTAGTTTGATTTTCCTTTGATTAGCTTTTATTTCCTTGTTTTTCATTCTAAAACCATTTTACGTTGAGATGAATTCAATTATGAGATGCTAAATCCCTTCATTTAAGAGTAATGAAGCTATTATGAATCATACTAAATGAATATAACATGGATGCATTTGTAGTCTTTCTTTTGTGCGTAATGAAAAGTATAAATCATCACATTTTATGTTTCTTTTTAAATGAATTTGACAGTCTATGTTGATATCTCAAATAGACCATACGTAATCCAATATAAACATAAATGATTTGATAATTTTCCTAAGTGATTTTGATGATGAAAGTCAAACTAAATCAAAATTTGATGATCTATGTTACTAGTTTATAGTAAATTGATCATGCTTAAAATATATTTTATTTTTAATTTCATGTCATTTTCATAAGAGTTGATAAGTGGGTTTGAATGGTGTGTTAGAGTTTGATGGTTTAACTATGCTAATTAATATCACAAATAAACCATACTTATAATAACCACATCAATCGTTCCTACTTATGATCTATATGAGAGATTATAGATGAATTTTATGTTGATTTATATGAATAACTGAAAGTGAATTTGTGTAACGACCCGTAAATTTTGAATTAAATTTGTTAGCTTAATAAGGTTTTGGTAATTAAATACTGAAAGAAATAGAAATTGAATTAGAATCAATTGCAATAAATCTAAATAAAATATTACATTAGTGTTAATTAAGGTAATATTTGTAAATAATGTTGATGTTATTCATAATGGGGCAATTTGTTGAATTAAAGGAATGGAAATAAAGATTTATTAATTTAAAACTTAATAAATGGATAAATTGTAATTAAATGAAATTTAATATTTAATTATTACGTTAATAGGAATTTAGATGAAATATGAGAATATTAATGTAATGGATCATGAACCAATTGTAAATTTCATCCATTTGACAATAATTTATTGAATACAGAATTTAAAATCAAATAAACGATTTATTGGAATTTCAATTCATAATTAATGAATCTATAAAAACTGAAATTTGATTACGGTAATGGGTAAATCGATTAACTTTGAATTGATATCTAAGTTTGTTTAAATTATTGTAATCATTTAAGAAATCAAAAATGACAAGATTTGTTAATTATGGAATTCAAATTGAAAAAGTGATTTAATTAATTAATTTAATTAACTAGAAAATAGCCATCTTGGCCACTGACTCGGATTTTGACAAAACCAGTTTCATCGGATCCGTAACGGTGATCTATTATAGGATTTCAAGTTTCGTAACGATCGGGCTTGTCGTTTGATCGTACGGGCTCGAAACGCCTTGAAATCAATGAAGTTGAAATCAACTGAAATCAATTTGAAATAACTTGATTTTAGCATAACTTCTTCATATGATGTAATTTGGACTTGAAACCTATTCCATTGATTTTAAAATATTTTAAAACATCTATTTTGATATATGGGTTGACCCAATTTCGTTTCGGAATCAAAACGGGCTTTTCGGGCCATTTATCGTTCAGCTTTCGATCCAAATCAATCCGGTCCATTACAATTTCAGATTTACCTATATATACCTTGTTATAAACCCTAGCCTATTTCCTATTCCTCATTTCTATATGTACAATTCTATTTGCTTGTCCTCTTTCAATGGTAGACAGAACCCTATATCCCAAATTGCAAATTCAAATCAAAACAAAATCAAAAATTTCAAACTCCACAAACTATATCAAATTTTATATGGATTTGAAGCTCTTGAAGAGCGCAATCCAAATCATAGTCTGTTTTTCGATTTGGGTCTCCCTATGACCAGAAATGGGCAACAGTTCTAGCCATTCGTGTGTGTCCGTGGAGAGTTAGCGATGGATCGTCGATTCGGGGACGATCGGGTAGTACTGCTCCGTAGAGGGGGGCGTATGCTTCAGATCCATACGGATAATTGTCGCAGATGTCACCTGGATTAGCTAGAAATCGGCAATCAATTGGCGCGGCCGCGTTCACTTCTGGTGGTCCGGGGGTGGCGCGAATGGAGCTGAGGGGTCGGCCGGTGGTGGAGGGTTGAACGGCGAAGGCAGATCGGGGTGATAAGCAGCATGGAGGCGGCAGTAATTTCATTGATTGTGGAAGCTGGGGTTTCATTCGAAACCTGGAAGATGAATGCGTGTGAACGATAGTTTAGATGACGTGTAATGTTTGCTTATTATATTTATTTTCAAACTTTAAATTCGTATAACTTCTATTGTAATATCTTCTACGTACGAGGTCCAATTCGCGCGTGGTTTTCTCAGCTAGGTTCATATTGAAATTCCAGACATTTTAGTACCAGTTTGGATGAATTCTGAGACTGTTCAAATTTTGCATTTAAATTGAATTTAAATTCAATTTAAATTCAAAAGGTGAGTATTTTAACCCACTCACAACTTCTAAAATTTCTTATGATTGTTAAATTGATTTATGATGTGGTTAGAAATTTTTAAGACTATTTGGCGTATTTTTAATCATCATCCCAGTTAAATTAAATCTATTGAGTTAAATTTTTATTTAATTTATTATTGCATATACATTGCCAGTTAAATTATTATTTAATTTATTATTGAATATGAACTACAAGTAAAGCCTGATATTATTATCTATTCTATATTGATGTTATTTTAAATTGGATGATTATTGTGATAAATGGTTGATGATTAATATTGGATGAATGGATGTTGTATTTTATATTGTTATAAACTGTAAGTTGTTATGGATTTTATTTCATTCGGGATTGCGGTTTGAAATGAGATTTATGATTTAAATTACAGATTGAAATGATAAATATCTGTACCACTTGACCATAGGATAGAAAATTATATACAGACACCGCGGTCTATATATAAAAATATTTTGAAATGATTTCTACGGTTTTGTAAAAAAAAATATGGGTTGTATAAATATTGATTTCAGATGTTATATAAACATTATTTTATTATTGATTTTTAGCTATGTGTAAATTTGTTTTAAAATATGAAATAAGCCAAATAATAAAGACTGATGGTTTTTATATAATATGGTTAAGTATCTGTTTAAATTATATTATATACATAGTTTCTAATGACTTAAATAAAATTAAGATTAGAAGATAAATATGAAATCGATTAGGAATTAAATTATTTAAGTATTATATTCGGATAAACTGATTTGAAATTTAAAAAAAATTGAGATTTTAAGGGGTATGATTGTTATAACTTGATTTTTGTTTAGAGTGATTTAATTGAATATCAAGTTGATTTAAATGAGTATGTCAAGTTAAATAAATTGAAAGAATATCCAATTATTTAAAGTTTAAAAGTTGACATAAATGATATTGGATTTATTAAGTAAGCATTTCAAATTTAAATAATAGTAATTGAATTTGATATGTATGGAATTATCAAAGAATTAGTTTTGAAATGGTGGAATATTCAAAGCTTTGAAATATATGGAAATTGAAATGGTTATTTGGGGGTTCAAATCTGTAGTTGGAATTGATTTGTGAAATTGAGGAAGTTATTTTATTATATAAAGTAATTTAATATTTAAGCCATTTAAGTTGTGTAGTTATGTTTCAAAGTTATGAGTTTCAAAGTATTATGACTTGAAAGTATTATACTTTAAGTGTTTGATTTCGAAGTGTTATAACTTTGGAGTGCTATGATTTTGGAAAGGGGATATATCTGAAATAAAAATGATATTACATTGATTTGGGTTTTATGAAAATGATATCATATTGATATGGTTTTGAAATGGAAATTATATTCTGATTTTGAAGTATAAATTATTTTGAAATGATCGCGGTGTTATAATAACGTTTGGTTGTTAAAGAGACCGGGATCGGAAGTTGTCATACTCTCTGCCAACTCCGAAAACTACTTTAACAACCGTGTACGCGGTGGAGATTCCAGAATGAAGTAGGATGGTGGCGGCATTCCTTTGAGGTATATACGTGGACCCGACTCCCATGAATTGGCATAAGGTGGCTAAAACAGGAGCGATTCCGGGCCAGTGAGGTAGCTCCTCTTGTCGGACACACTCCTTCGATACCGTTCTATAATATTCTCACTTTGAGATTGATTCTGTGGCCATTTTTTATTTTTGATTTTTTAGGGGTGTGGCTCGAGGTGGGCGGTAGCTGCGCGCTCTGCGTCACCACCAGTCAAGACAGTAATTGGTATATCTACCTTGGCATTTCCTTATGTGCCGTGCCACCTACCCTATCGCGCTTTCTACGAGTTTGGTTTTCTCCCGTAGCCCGTGTGGTATCCTCTGGTAGCTCCCGATCAGGAGGAACCATGATACTGCATAGACTACTGGGACTATTACGTGGTAAGGGCTATATGGATAATCCCTTAACACTAATTAAAAGTAAGTTTATTTTACTATAGACATTATTATAATAGCGAAATATTACTACATAGTAAATAGTTTAACGGATCCTTAGGATATGTGAATCCCGTGCATCTCTTACTGCACTCACGTTAGACACTAGATAGGAGATGTCAAATCCCATAAACATCTCTGACGCCGTTCCTCTCATATTTTACCGTTGATTTAACTTACATGAGATCTTTTAGTTCTGACTCGAGTGTTTTGTCTTTTCAATTCGCTTGGGTCAGTCTGAACATTTCAGGGTTTGAAGACCTTACTTCTGGAGGACGAAGACGAAGATCGTTTTATTACTATTATTTACTATATTGTTCCACTGCATTCATACTGTTCCACTGCATTATTTAATATTCTCTGGTACGTGTAACTCTGATATGTGTTGTATAAATATAATCAAATATTTTGTAAAACAGCTTCATGAACTGTTATTTGATTATTATTTTTTGTCATTCCGCTGTGAGATTCTGTTTTGTTTTATTTCTTTCTCTACTGTTCTTATTCACCCCAATAACAATCCGCCCATCTGTATGGTTTGAGTCTGACATGTGTGGTTTATCTTCGGTTTAAAGCGTACAAAAAGGCGAGATGTTACATCTGATATCAGAGCTTTGATTTAGCGATAAACCTTAGCTTTGTGAGGTCTGACTCTTTACTAATAAGGTAGTAATACCCTATGATGAGTCGTTGAGTGTATATATATATATATATGAGAGAGTGTATTTGTTAGTGTTATAAAATGTTTTATATGTGTTAATTTGTTCTGCTTTGTATTTATAAATTCTGGTTGGTGCATGGGACGCTATGACATCAATAGGAATTTTTAAATACTTAATAGGACAGACCGACACAATATTTGTTATGAAATATAGGTGAATGAAATAATTTTGCATATTATATTTTCTATATATACTAGTATGGACCTGTGCTTCACGCACGGGCTATTTGTGTTATTGTATACGTTGATATTTTGTTTAAACGTAAGTATGTAAATGGAAAGTAATGGCATTTTTGGAATTTCAAAAAGACACCGAGTAAATTGGTTTAACGAATTTTCTTTATTAGTAGTGGAGATAAAATAATTTTTTTATAAATGATATATATTTGGGTGTAATATATTGGTTGTTAGGTAGTGAAATTTATAAATATTCATTGGAAATAAGATTTAAATTAAAATAAATAAAATTGGAAATTTTAGAACTTAAGTTCCGGGGTTTTTGAAAAATTTCTTCCAAAGGATTTTGGAATATAATAATATTGTCATAAGTATTTTCTGATATAAATATTTCAATATAATATGAAAGAATTATTCTAAAGAAAATTTTGGAAAGAAATAAGTTATGTACTCCCCTCTCTGTCGCTAGAAAATAATTTCCATGATGAGTGCACGGATCATCGACATTCATTTTCGATTTTCAAAGTGGGAAGGCCACTGTAGTAGTTTTACTACGGATTTATTTTGATAACCAAATATAAATTTTTAATTGTTTTAAATATAATTGGATATATAAGTTGTAAGTATATATTTATCTATTATTTTAAAATGATTTGAAATTAAACCTGGTATTTAGTTCTTCAGTTTCCGTTAATTAATAGTTTCAATTATTGTAGTGAAATGGAAGGTAACTGATTTAAAATTTGGAACCTTTAATTAAAATAAGAGATTTAATGCTAAGTTATAAATGAAATTAAAAGAAAATTGAAATTCATAACATATAAAACAAAGGATATTATTATTGAGCATTTAATTAATTAAAAGAAATAAAATAAACTTGTGTAACTTTCAATTACATCCTTAAAAGAATGAATATATATATATATATATATATATATATATATATAAAACTTACCAAATATTAAAAGTCCTGATGCTTGTAAGAAAATGTAATAGAATATTATACAAGTAATACTTAGATAATGAAAGTGTTCAAAAAATTTGCTTTATAAATAAGAAATTTGACATGAAAATAGTATAAGCTTGAGTCAAAATTTTAATACTACTAATTAAATGAAATAGGAAATGAGTAATGTAAGTAAAGATTTTGAATTTAAGCTAATGTTGAAACCATTTATTATTAAAGTAAATAAATGAAACTGAGAATTGAATAAATGTAATGCAATAAAAAGAAAATTTACGTGATATGAATAAATAAAAATGAAAATTTGCAAGAAATAATGTAAAATAAAAAGATAAACCGTTATATGAATGAAAAGGAAATCAAACAACAAATGTTATGAAATGAAATTTTGAAAAAAAATAAACTTGATCTATTGTTTGGATTTGTTGTTTGTTTTGATTTATGGTTGTTTGGGCAAGGATTCTTCAAATTTGTTAGGATGTATGAATAATCTATTTAGTTTCATCTAAGACTGTAGAGTAAATGGTGCACTTAGTAGTTTATTTTCCATTCTGGACAATTTAAAGTTTCAAACCCGAACAACTAATTGTCTGTTTGCAATGGATATATGGATGGTTGGTTTTATTGGCTTCAAATGATGGTTGTATGATGTGATTGCAAGTGATTGTTGTTTTATATTGATTTGTTTTTTAGTGGTTGAAACAACTTTAAATATTTCATTCTATATAATTATTAACTCTTTTTGGCTTATATAAGTGAAATACAGGTTATGGAAGCAATTACTACTGCTTTTGGTTTCATAAAATAAGCGTAAATTGCCCGACAAATATGTACGTTTTCAGATTACGGTTTATAGCATTATTATATTGTTTTTCCCGTGTTGGGATATATATTATTTTGGAAAATATATGTTGTATATTGTTATATTTGATATTATATTTTCTCCTGAGCCTCTCCGTACAAAGGAGACTCTGCCGAAATTTTCCGTAAATTTGGGACCTAGAAATTTTTTGAAAATGTTTTCCAAATTTTATTAATTAAGTATATAAAAGATTTAATGTTTATAAATTGGTATATTTTATTTAGATCGATTAATTTTGTAAATTTATTTGTTTATAAAGTTAACACTTTAAATAAGATATATTGTCTACTCAATTCCTTCTTTTCCCTTCTTTTTCCTTTTCGGGGACAAAAAGTTTTAAGTGGGGGTGAGTGTATCAACCCATAAATTTTGATAATTAAATTTGTTAGCTTAATAGGGTTTTGGTAATTAAATACTGAAAGAAATAGAAGTTGAATTAGAATCAATTGCAATAAATCTAAATAAAATATTACGTTAACATTAATTAAGGTAATATTTGTAAATAATGTTAATGTTATTCATAATGGGACAATTTGTTGAATTAAAGGAATGGAAATAAAGATTTATTAACTTAAAACTTAATAAATGGATAAATTGTAATTAAATGAAATTTAATATTTAATTATTACGTTGATAGGAATTTAGATGAAATCTGAGAATAATAATGTAATGGATCATGAACCATTGTAAATTTCTTCCATTTGTTAATAATTTATTGAATATAGAATTTAAAATCAAATAAATGATTTATTGGAATTTCAATTGATAATTAATGAATCTATAAAAATTGAAATTTAATTACGGTAATGGGTAAATCAATTAACTTTGAATTGATATCTAAGTTTGTTTAAATTATTGTAATCGTTCATGAAATCAAATATGATAAGATTTATTAATTATGGAATTGAAATTGAGAAATTGATTTAATTAATTAATTACTAATTTATTTAATTAACTAGAAAATTGCCATTTTGGCCACTGACTCGGATTTCGACGAAATTAGTTTCATCGGTTCCGTAACGGTGAATTGTTATAGGATTTTAAGTTTCGCAACAATCGGGCTTGTCGTTTGATCGTACGAGCTCGAAATGCCTTGAAATCAATGAAATTGAAATCAACTGAAATCAATTTAAATTAACTTGATTTTAGCATAACTTCTTCATAGGATGGAATTTGGACTTGAAACCTGTTCCATTGAATTTGAAATATTTTTAAATATCTATGTTGATATATGGGTTGACCCAATTTCGTTCTGGAATTAGAACAGGTTTTTCGGGCCATTTATCGTTCAACTTTCGATCCAAATCAATCCGGTCCATTCTAATTTCAGCTTTGCCTATCTATACCTTGTTATAAACCCTAGCCTATTTCTTATTCCTCATTTCTGTACGTAAAATTCTATTTGCTTCTCCTCTTTCAATTGCAGACAGAACCCTATACCCCAAACTGCAAATTCAAATCAAAACCAAATCAAAAATTTCAAACTCCATAAACTATATCAAATTTTATATGAATTTGAAGCACTCGAAGAGCGCAGTCTAAACACATAGTCTGTTTTTCGATTTGGGTCTCCCTATGACCAGAAATTGGGAAACAATACCGACCATTCATGTGTGTCCGTGGAGAGTTAGCGGGGGATCGTCGATTTGGGGACGATCGGATGGTACTGCTGCGTAGAGGGGGTCGCATGCTTTAGATCCGTACGGCTAACTGTCCCAAATGTCACCTCGATTAGCCAGAAATCGGCCATCAATAGGGGCGGCCTCGTTCACTTCTGGTGGAACAGAGGTGGCGCGAGTGGAGCTAAGGGGTCGGCTGGTGGTGGAGGGTCGAACGGCGTAGGAAGATCGGGGTGATAAGCGGCACAAAGGCGGCAGTAATTTCATTGATTGTAGCGGCTAGGGTTTCGTTTGAAACCTGGAAGATGAATGTGTGCGAATTATAGTTGAGGTGACGTGTAATGTTTACTTATTTTATTTATTTTCAAAATTTAAATTCGTACAAATTCTAATCGTAATAACTTCTACGTACGAGGTCCAATTCACGCGTGGTTTTCTTCGCTAGGTTCGTATTGGAATTCCGGACATTTTTGCATTGTTTTGGAGGAATTCTGAGACTGTTCAAATTTTGAGTTTAAATTGAATTTAAATTCAAAAGGTGAGTGTTTTAACCCACTCACAACTTCTAAAATTTCTTATGATTGTTAAATTGATTTATGATGTGGTTAGAAAAAAAATTTAGGACTGTTTGGCATATTTTTAATCATCATCTCAGTTAAATCGAATCTATTGAGTTAAATTGTTATTTAATTTATTATTGCATATAAACTGCTAGTTAAATTGTTATTTAATTTATTACTGAATATGAACTACCAGCAAATGCCTGGTATTATTATCTGTTTTATATTAATGTTATTGTTTAAATTGGATGATGATTGTGATAAATGGTTGATGATTGATATTGGATGAATGGATGTTATATTTTATGTTGTTATAAATTGCAAGTTGTTATGGATTTTATTTCAATCGGGATTGCGGTTTGAAATGATATATAACTGTATTTAAGTTTTAAATTACAGATTGAAATGATAAATATCTGTATCACTTGACCACATAATAGAAAATTATATACAGACACCGCGGTCTATATATAAAAATATTTTGAAATGATTTCTATGGTTTTGTAAAGAAATATACGGGTTGTATAAATATTGATTTCAGATGTTATATAAACATAATTTTATTATTGATTTTTAGCTGTGTGTAAATTTATTTTGAAATATAAAATAAGCCAGATACTAAAGATTGATTATTTTTATATAATATGGTTAAGTATCTGTTTAAATTATATTGTATATAGAGTTTGTAATGACTTAAATAAAATTAAGGTTGGAAGATAAATATAAAATCAATTTGGAATTAAATTATTTAAGTATTTTACTCGCATAAATTTGATATGAAATTTTAAAAAAAATTGAGATTTTAAAGGGAATGATTGTTATAACTTGATTTTTGTTTAGAGTGATTTAAATGAATATCTAGTTGATTTAAATGAGTATATCAAGTTAAATAAATTGAAAGAATATCCAGTTATTTGAAGTTTAAAAGTTGACTTAAATGATATTGGATATATTGAGTAAACATTTCAAATTTAAATAATAGTAATTGAATTTGATATATGTGGAATTATAAAAGAATTAGTTTTGAAATGGTGGAATATTTAAAGCTTTGAAATATATGGAAATTGAAATGGTTATTTGGGGGTTCAAATCTATAGTTGGAATTGATTTGTGAAATTGAGAAAGTTATTTTATTATACAAAGTAATTTAATTTTTAAGCCATTTAAGTAGTGTAGTTAAGTTTTAAAGTTATGCGTTTCAAAGTATTATGACATGAAAGTGTTATATTTTAAGTGTTTGATTTCGAAGTGTTATAACTTTGGGAGTGCTATGATTTTGGAAAAGGAATATATTTGAAATAAAAATGATATTACATTGATTTGGGTTTTACGGAAATGATATCATATTGATATGGTTTTGAAATGGATATTATATTCTTATTTTGAAGTATAAATTATTTTGAAATGACCGCGGTGTTATAATAACGTTTGGCTGTTAAAGAGAACGAGATTGGAAGTTGTCATACTCTCTGCCAACTCCGAAAACCACTTTAACAACCGTGTACGCGGTGGAGATTCCAGATTGAAGTAGGATGGCGGCGGCGTTCCTTTGAGGTATATATGTGAACCCGACTACCGTGAGTTGGCATAAGGTGGCTAAAACAGGAGCGATTCCAAGCCAGTGAGGTAGCTCCTCTTATTGGACACACTCCTTCGATACCATTCCATTTTATTCTGACTTTGAGATTGATTCGGTGGATGCTTTTGATTTTTGATTTTTTGGAGGCGTGGCTCGAGTTGGGCGGTAGCTGCGCGCTATGCGTCACCACCAGTCCGGATAGTAATTGGTATTTCTGCCCTGGAATTGCCTTATGTGCCGTGTCACCTACCCTATCGCCCCTTGTACGAGTTTGGTTTTCTCCAGTAGCCCGTGTGGTATCCTATGGAGGCTTCTCGATGAGGAGGAATCATGATATTGGATGGACTACTGGGAATATTACGTGGTAAGGGCTATATGGGTTACCCCTTAACGCTATTTAGAAGTAAGTTTATTTTACTATAGACATTATTATAATAGCGAAATATTACTACATAGTAAATAATTTAACGGATCCTTAGGAGATATGAATCCCGAGCATCTCTTAAGTTACTGCACTCATGTTAGACACTGGATAGGAGATGTCAAATCTCGTAAACATCTATGACGTCGTTCCAATCGTATTTTACCATTGATTTAACTTACATAAGATCTTTTAGTTCTAACTTGAGTGTTTTGTGTTTTCAATTCGCTCAGGTCAGTCTGAGCATTTCAGGGTTTGAAGACCTTATTTCGGGAGGACGAAGACGAAGATCGTTTTATTACTATATTGTTCCACTGCATTCATACTGTTCCGCTGCATTATTTAATATTCTCTGGTATGTGTAAATCTGATATGTGTTGTACAAAAATAATCAAATGTTTTGTAAAACAGCTTCCTGAACTGTTATTTGATTATTATATTTTGTCATTCTGCTGTGAGATTCTGTTTTGTTTTATTTCTTTCTCTGCTTTTCTTATTCACTCCAATAACAATCTGCCCTTCTGTATGGTTTGAGTCTAACATGTGTGGTTTATCTTCGGTTTAAAGCATACAAAAAGGCGGGATGTTACAATTCGCCTATAAATTGCTTCTTAATCTGATGTCTTGTTCAGTTTTGCTCTAGTTACTTTCTACAGTTTTCTTAGTTTAAAACAATTTTAAAACTTTAGGCTAATTTGATTGAGTAATATTAGAATTTAATTCTTTCCCCATGAATCAACCCTTACTTGCATACGTACTACGATTGTACGTCGTGCGCTTATGGTTTTATAACGATATATTTTTGACGGTTTTCTAATGATAGAAAATCCATCGCCAAACAAGTTTTTAGTTATAATCTTGGAAAACTTTGAGGAATTAAGCCAGGGATGTTCGAGTTTGAAGGTGATACTGAAGTGAGTGGTGGTGCTGGTTTTGTTCGAGATGGTGGTCTGATGTGCTTGATTAAATTGCAGGAATTTTGTAGCAGGTTGAAGGACGAAGATTGGTTCGATTGAAATTGCGGGTGTGGTATTTGGGAAGAGGTTGGTTCGGATTATCAAAGGAGTTTGTTTTGATTATTTAATGGTTAGAAGGTGGTAGTAGAAGGCAAGATGGAGATGGGTTGGTGATGGTAGGTCGTGAGGATTGGATTCGGGCGACTTGGTGGTTGGAGATTGAGTTAGAGGTTGGCAAGTGTGGTTATTGATGAAGCAAGGGATGGTCACACAAGTGAAGGCTGGAGTGTGGCTGTTATAAGAAGAAGGAGGTTGAGTAAAGGTTTTGAGTGAGCAGAAGGCAGTTTTGAGTGAGCAAAAGCAATTTATTGATTGTGGTTGTTGAATGTGCTAAAGTGTTAAGTGGTGGAATTTGTTGCTCGCAAAAGGGGGTGAGGTGATAGGCAATGGAAGGAGGAGGAGTTGTATTTTTGGGGTGGATTGATTACGGGATGGTGGTTTGTAGAGGCGTTGGTTGGTAAGATGATAGCGGTTTGTGATGAGAAGGTGAATGTAGAACCTATAGCCAAAGGAAAGTTTGTTTATGAAGGTGGTGATGTAGTTGCGTTGTTTGCTGTTCTGTGGGTGAGTTGATGAAGTGGCTTGAGTTGTTTTGTAGAAGGTTCAGCGTAGGATGGATGGATTGATTGTTGGTGAGGTGATGATGCCATGGTGTTTGTCAATTATGAGAAGTTGTTGCAGGATGATGGATTGTTGGTTTTGTCAAAGGCGAGGGTTGTTAGCAAGTTGTGGGGAGGTGCGGCGGCCAGGCAGCAAGGCAGATGGTGATAAAGTAATGCAAGATGAGGGATGTTAGCATGTTGTGGGAACTAATCGGAGTTTGATCTCATCATCACATAATTTGGAGTTTAATGGTTTCCAAAAACATTTTTGGTGATGGATTTTCAATCAATTAGAAAACCATTGATAATATATCATTATAAAACTGCAAGCGCATGATGTACAATCGTAGTACGTATGTGAGTATGGATCGATATATAGAGAAGAATTAAATTCTAACATTAGTCAATCAAATTAGCCCATATTTTGAAATTGTTTTAAACTAAAAAAATTGTAGAAAATAAACTAGAGCAAAAGTGAATAAAACTATGAGATTATTGTGCAATTGAGAGGCAAATCCACTTCCACTTATTCATATAAATCAACACAAAATTCGTCTATAGTCTCCCATTTAAAATTTAAGTAGAAATGATTGATTGTTTATTAATTATTATAAGTATAGTTTATTTGTGCTATTAATTAGCACAACTTAAACTATCAAACTCAAACACACCATTCAAACCCACTTATCAACTCTCATGAAAATGACATTAAATTAAAATTAAATCTATATTAAGCATGATCTATTTACTATGAACTAGTAACATAAATAATCAAATTTTGATTTTAGTTTGACTTTCGTCATAGAAATCACTTAGGCAAATGATCAAATGATTTATGTGTATATTGGATTAAGCATGGCCTATTTGAGATGTCAACGTAGACTATCAAATTCACCAAAAAAGAAACATAAATTACCATCATTCATAATTTTTATTAAGCATAAAAGAGAGACTACAAATGCAACCATGTTATGTTGATTTAGTATGACTTCATTATCCCCAAATTGAAGGGTTCTAACTTCTTCCAATTGAATTCATCTCAATACATAATGGTTTTAGCACGAAAAACAAGGAAAATAAAAGCTAATCAAAGAAAAAGAGAACTAACTACTGAAAGTGACAACTCTGTGGCTAGTTATCACTTAGGATCGTGTAATATGAAATATTATATTAGTGCAGAAATATAATCTAGATAAAAGATAAAGTAAATGAAATAAGCACACTAGAACTTTTTATACGGGTTCGAACTTCCCGTTCTACGTCCAATCCTAGACTACACTCTGTAATTAAACCCTATAAACCCCTATCTTCACCCGGAGGAATAGGTGTACAACACCTGAGCAGCCAAACATGATTTTTCCATCTCAGCAGCCAAAGAGGACCTTTCCGCCTGATAAAAACTAACAGGACTTCTACAATTTTTACAAAGTTGTTGATGCTTTGTGTTCTTGATAACACTGATTTATCTTTGACGGTACACCCTTCCTACAACCAAACCCTCAAGTATATATTGTGTGCGTGAAGATTAGAAAGGAAGATATTGCTTAGAATCGAAGAATATGTTAATTAATTTAGCGATTCAAGCAATATATAGATTGTGATTGCTTGTAGATTGCAAAGATACATGGTAGAGAATATAGCAAGAAATCAAAATAAAATTGGTGATTTAAAAGTGATTCTAACGTGTTTATATAGTGAACAAATAGTTACAACTATTCACAAAGAGTTTCAATCAAAAGGTGCAGCCATATCTCTTCAATTTGGATCAAAACTCTTTGCAATTGGAAGTGTCTTTTCAGAAAAAATGGCCGTTTGAGTTGGTCAATCGACTGAGCAAAATCGACCAGTCTACTGAATATTCGAACATAGTGTAAAACATTGCATATCTGTGTACTGAACATGGTCAGTCGACTGGCTGTTTTCAATCAGTCGACTGACCTGGTTGTCAGTGCACAGTTTGCCCATATTTTTTAAAAATTTAAATCTTAAAACAACTTTGATTATGTGTAAACTACTTGAGGATAGATTTTAACAATTATAAACTATATCTAAGACTAAAACTTCAGTAAATAATCATATTATACTTAGATTTGAAGTCTCGTCTCCTTTGTAGTTTAATAGCTAGCATATCTCATTCTCTTTTTTTTTTGCTTGATCGTATAGTCTCATCACTGATCGTTTAAGCTTTTTGTCATGAATCAAAACTCATGATCCAACATTCTCCCCCTTCTTGATTGATAACAACCTGTTTTAGATGATGCTATATTAAGAATTATATAACGAAAGTTATATATATATATATATATATCCCCCTGAATATCCGATGACATATCTAATCCTGCAAAAATTGGATAGTCATATAAATTTATCTGTTTTTGTCATCGACGAAAAGGAAATAAACAATAATTTTATCATTATGAACAACATAGCAATCACAAACAAACATATTGTTTAAAATTTTACCAAGCTATTTGTACTAGCATATAAAAAATAAATTGTAGTAGAATATTTTGAATTTAAAAGAAAATAACTTACTACCACCAATCAAGAATTACCAACATCAGTCATTAGAGTCTGAATCTGTTTCTTCTTCCGCTTGCGCTGGTCCTTTGCCTCGTGAAGAACTTTCCTCAAATTGTCTTCTACCACCATTTCCATTAGTGGCAGAACTTGTATGTTCTTTAGATGTAGACCAAGTAATACAAGGTGCTGGACGTTTTCCCGGATCACGATGTGAAGTTTCTGTAGTGGTGGAGGAGGAACAAGAGATTGTAACCCATAGAATCTCAAAAAATCTTTGATCTTGTAAAATTTCTTGTCAATCTTATTATCAAGATTCTTAATATGAAAATCCAAAATTACTTGATTATGTGCAATTTGATCAATGTAGGTGCTTTGGGATTGGGTTATAATGCGAAATTCATCTCTTTGTTGCTGTGGAGTAGCAGTTTGTTGGCGAGGCCTTGACAATTTCATCTGACTAATTATGCGGCTATTTAGAGTTTTAACAGTAGAGGTATCAGATTCGGAAACTTGAACTTGTAAGTTCATAAGAAGCCGCATAATATACCCGCCGTAATAAATAACGTTGATTCGTCCTTGGTTGAAGGATAAGAATTCATCAAGAATAAGCTTAGGCCAATTAATTTGAACATCACCTCAAATTGCATATAAAGCCCTATAATTCGCTTGGTATACAAGCTCATAAGAACTAGTACAAGGAAGAATAGTGCACATTAAGGCTCGATGCATAATTCGAGTTGTAGGGCGTAAGGCCGTAGATTTCAATTCTACCATGTCGTCCTCCAAAAATTTATGACTTACTTCATCTCGTTCACCTAAAGGAACATTTAAATCTTCTAATGGAATACCATTTGTTGGTGTTTGAAGAATGTGTCCAATTCTATCCAATGACAAGAAGATTTGTTGACCACAAACTAAACTCCCTACGAGTTGTCACGGTTTCATGGATTTTGATGACCCAAATTTAAGTTAATGTAAAAGAGTTTTACAATTGTATGATTAATTTTGGAATTGTTCTTATTGTGGTCAAGTAGAGATTCTAGACGACTTCTTCTTGCAAGATCTTGAATTCTATATGCAGCAAAGTCAGGAAAGACAACAATAGATCCTTCTAGAAAGCGTGCTTCCTTCATCTTGTTCCATCTTTGAATAGTGGAGGCATCATATAGTCATTAAGCTATTTGGGTGTCAATAGGTTCAAAGGTAGAGGACAAAGCTTGTCTAGATCGTTTAGGTTGTCTTGGAGCCGTTTTAATGTATAATTGAGTAAAGATATTTGAAATTTTTGAGGGCTAGGGTTTTGAAATTCTGATGAGGGAAAGTAAAAGTGAAGAGTGAAAAATGAAGAAGGTAGAGTAAAGGGGTAAAAATTAGGTGAAACAGTAATTAATGGACCTAGATAGCCTATTCAGTCGACTGATCGATTTTGGTCGGTCGACTAATTTAATTTCCAAAAACATTCTGTTTCAAGATTCAATCGACTGACCGAATTCCTTCAGTCAACTGAATGCTCTTTTACAGCACTATCAGTCTTTTATTAAAAATATATATTTAATATATTAATCAACGAAGCATACAAATTTAATTGTAATAATAAAAAATATAAACATTATTCAGATGAAGAAGAAGTGGATGAATACGGAGTCTTGCAATATTCTGGTTCAACTTTAATCTTTTCTTTGTATGGTTTGAATGGAGACCAGTGATTTTCACGTTCCCATGGATTTGGAGACATAGGAGGAGGTTGTGGTGACTGATGATAAGAAGACATTGTGGGTTGATGAACATTGAATGAAGGTGTTCCGTAAAATTTCCAGCCAAGTTACTCCAGAAAGCTAAGTCGTTTTGAATTTAGCTTTTGTTCATAGTACATTTCTCATTGAATTGCTATTGATTTCCGTTGATAATGATGCAAATCATCAATCTTTTTTTTGTTAATGGAGAAGAAAAGAATAAGAAAAGTTGTGCCTTCTTTTTCTAGAGTATAACCAGTATGATAGTTGGATACTCTGGCCGGCTCATGACATGGAGTAAGTGTAGGTAAATTGGAAGGTCAAGAGAAAGGTGTGGAAAAATCAACAGAAGAGTATGCAGAGTCATACAGAGAGTTGTTTTGGGAGGACATTGTTGTAAGAAAGAAACAATATATGAATAAAGCAAACAAGATGGCAAGATAAACAAACAACCTTCAAGTATACATAATAATAAGTAGTAAAAAAAGAGTAAATGATAGATTGAATAAGGGATAACCAGAAGACAATGAGGGGCGTAGAGTAATTAGAATTTTCCATGGTTGTGAGAGGAGTAGAACAATAAGAAAAAAAGTGTATTATAAAAATAGTTGTGAAACAACAAGTAGTGAAATGGTAAAGAGACAGGACTTCTAATCTAGAGGCATCGAGTTCAAGTACCAACAATGGAAAACAAATTAATTCTTTATAGAAATTTAAATATTATAATTCTTTAAAGAATTATACCTAGTTCTCTTCTCAGTTTGATTGTGACGACCCGAACTCAATGTCCGACAAACAACATCGAATCTATATCGCCGGAGCTTGCAACAACATTAGATGAAAAAAACAACATAGCGGAAACAAAAGGTAATTGCATCGATATACATAATATAGATACAATGTGATATACATCTTGATACAACAATCCAACACCATCAGAGGATAATACAACACAACACCACAGCGGAATATCGACAACATGAGTAAAGTCTTCAAAAGAATCCAATACTGCAACTCCAAACCCAACTCCAAAGACTCCAAGGTCCAAATCAAAAGCTTGAACCATCATCATCAATGCTGAAGTGAAACAAACTCCATCCCAAACATGATTTCCAAACCAAAACTTCAAAGATCCAAAGCTGAAGAAGAACTCCAAATTCTACCAAACTAAAGACTTCGAATGCTATCGAATCTACACATATTTATTTGATTATGTGAAAAACCAAACTCTAGACTGCCCGTGTGGAAAATTATGGGAACCCAGAATTTAGGAATGGAACAATAAACTCTAAGTCAGTCATGGGACTGGTATAAGCAAATAAAAAATAGTTTTTCTTTAAAACAAACAAATAATTTTAAAATTTGAAATCCGCAATGCTTTTTGGAAAATGAAACTACCATAAGCATCCCGCCACACACACCATACAAACGTAGAATTGGAGGTGATTTCTCATTATGATAGTCAAAAATGCTTACTACGCGAAATTCTTTTGATATTATTATTAGTGCATAGTTGAAAACATTTCGAAAGTATAATATTAATCTTAGCCAGCATACAACATTTCGTCGTATGCCTACTATAGCTACCATGTTCAATAGCAGGTTACCACCACATTCCATGGCAGGTTATACAACTAAAACCGTACAGGGCGCGTATTGTTTCTTTGGAGTTTCCAACAAATGGTCAGGCCAAGGAACTTCCCATTGCTACATGGGCACGCCTCTGGAGGGACACCCCGAGAACCTACCCGGCTCTTTACCAACACAAGGCCGGTGTACTCCCTTCCCGGGAGTAACACCTAAGGTATGCCACCACCAGTCGTTTGCGACCTTTATCCGAGGATCCTCAACCACAAAGAAACATCACACAGTAATAAAATTTACAGTGTCCACCTGAGTAAGTATCTGGGCTCTATACCATGATACCACCGTTTTCTAGAAGGAATGGACATACCCTAGGGGTGCGACCCCTGCAACCTTGCTGCATTTTTCCTGTTTCGACCATTTCTGGGGTGTGAGGTCCTGATGCAGTCTCGTCCATAAAGCTACGCTTTTTCACAAAGCCATGCTTTGGTCAACAAATGATCAGCAACACTTCGTATGCCACATTACCACATTGGGAATGTACCACTAGTAACCATCACCTACATAACCTCTGAGCTCGAACATCTCAGAGAAGGGTGTTAAGCTAAGAAAATGAATCTCCACCACCGAACAGAAATGTATTTGATAGAAACTGGTTTTACATCTCAAAGTGTAATGTAAGACACACATCCATACAAGTCTCTTCCGGGTTCGAACAGAACCGAAGGCACTTCCGAAGAAGCCCTTGCAATCCAGGTATTCCCAATCGCGATCGGACTCCCCATCACATATGGAGATATCTATACCGTAGCTACTAAGTGCAGAGTCATTCAACAGGATATCCTTTCGTTCTCGAAAACACTTGGTCTTCACCACCGGTCTTCAAATGCTATCCAAAAACGTCGTATCATTATTCAGAATGGGTTATATGACACAAGGTCCTCTCTCGGCTAAACCGAATAATGAGCAAAATGTTTAAAAACATATGGATATGGGATTTCAGTTAAGTCAAAACTTTAAAATCCAAAACCTTTCTTTCAAATGGTTTTAACCAATTACCATTTCCAAATCTTTAAACAAAAAGATTTACTTCACAAAGTTCACCCATCTTTCACAAAGGTTCATTCACAGATTTCAAAACAATTTTCCATTTCAACTTGGATTAACCCATCCAATCTTTAAATCAAAGATTTCATTCATAGCTTTTAAAACCATTTTCAAAGATTCGTTCATAACTTCGAAAACCATTTCATTTCAAATTTGAAATCCCTTTAATACAAATTGGAAATTCCTTCCTTATATAGAAGCTTTTATTATTTGAAAACAAACAGTTTTCATTTTTGAAAAATCCGATTTCATTTATACAAGTTAAAGTCCTTGATTTAAATTCAAATTACAAAACAATACTTTTAAAATGGTTTAAACCCATATAAACACATTTATAACTTGTAAATTATAATTTCCAAACATGGAATTCAATTTCAAATTTTAAATTCAAATTTAAATCAAATTTCAAAACTAAATCAAGTTATTCAAAAATAAATTTTATCAAATTCTTTTCAAAAGCTTTTCACTTTAAACCCAATCCATTTCCAAAACCATTTGGATTCAAAAATTCAATTTTAAAACTATTTCAAAAATCTACGGCTTAACAAATTTCCACTTGCAATCCATATTTGTGCTTGTATGGTGTAGTCCAGGGGTTTTATCCAATAGTGTAACATCATCAATCATTACAAATACAATCACAGTAATATCGATAAGCGGTATAATCCTATAACGCTTATCTATATACACAGAATCACATATAGATAATATAAATGCATTATAGATAAATAAATTACATTCATCATAGATTGAATTAAAACTATTCAAATCATAGAGCATCACATAGCAGAGATCAAACAATTCACAGCAGTCAATAGAATACAATCATCCATAATAAGGTCAATTGATCATTTGATTAATTGAAACCAGATTAATCACTAATTCTGGTTGATTAACAATAAATTAATCACAATTTATGTTAATTAATCATCCTTTAATTATTTATTAATTAACCTTAATTAATGAATTAATTATCCTTTAAATATAAAAGAATTAATCTTAATTAATTAATTACCCTTAATTAATTAATCATTTAATTAACCCTTAATTAATCATCATTAATTAATTAATCCTAATTAATTTAAAATAAGTAATTATCCTTAATTACTTTATTAACTTTTACCATTAATTAATTACTTTTCTTAATTAACTAACTTTTGATAAATTAATCACTTCTTAAATTAATTACCTTAATTATATTAATTAATTATTCCTTTAATTATCTACCTTAATTAATTAAAGATAAACATTTTTATCTAAATTCATTACTTAATTACATTATTTAAATTAATTGCTTGAAATCATTTTATACCAAAATATTGATTAATTACAGTTTATTACACTTACAATAATCACTTTCTAAATTACATTATTTTGTTTTAGAAAAAAATAGAGATTTAATAAGATAACCCACCTTATCATTATTTCAAAAACAATGTAAATTCAATTTTTATTTTTTAAAAATTTAAAACCCTGTATATGCATCATGTGTTGACCCGAGACGACCCGAGTCCTTACCCGAGCCCCAAACAGTTTTCCCCGAGCAATCACTCGAGTTACCCATATTTCTACTTGCTTCGAGTCGAACTCACATTTTTCTCGAGCCTGAACTCGAGTCCTCCTCTTCTTCCAAATTCACATCATTCCCAGATGCACCAAATTCCTCGTGCACACATGCACTATCATTAGAGCCATTTTCGATCATCGCCAATGTCATCAGCAAGTCAGCGGTCCTCTCTACGTATGCTCCTGCCCACCAGAACATCCAAATTGGCCATATATCAAAATCGACCTTCTCGTTTCAAAACTGGGACCTAATCTGTTCAACTAAAACCATTCACCACCACGATTCCGACCACCTAGACATGTGCCACCATGCCCAAACCTTCGCCACATCACGATGCATCGTCCATCATCTCGTGATCGACTCCGTTCACCTATCGATGCCGGAAATACCCGAGAAATGCTACGACTAATACCCTAAATCGCCTTCGATCAACCGCGTTGATCATCTAAAAAATCCATTACCAATTTTCCATCAATCTGCATCCTTCAGGCTATCTTCGACCCAAAGCCCGATCTACGAAACATTGAAGATCGCAAGAATTTTACGAAAATGATAATTCCGTTCAACTAGCATTTTCTCATAATTTAATAACCTAAAAATCTTGAAACTTGCATCAAAATTCATGGATTCGCCACACGAATCCATTCATATGATCAGAATTCAAAATCTAAATATATGATTTTGAACTTAAATTTGGATGGTCACTGTAAATTTTAATTTCTGAAATGATTACATGATAAATAATAATAAAAAATCTCCAAACCATTTTTAAAAATGAGTTTACATTATTACCATCATTTTTTATTTAAAGATCAAAGCCAAATATTTATTCGGTTGGTTGATATGAAATTTTGAAATAGGTTTTAAGAGCCTGTCATATACACCAGAGCCATATTTTGTTTGTTCACAACAGATACACAGATGTTATGCATGCAATCATTATTAAATAACATATAAATCACATTCTATATCAAAATTTAGAAGATTATTACCTACTGATTTCTAATTAAATTAGGGTTTTAAGAGTTTACTCACCTGAATGAAGTTTGAACAGAGAAGCATGAATTTTTTCCTGAGTATTTTGAAAAATCCCGAGTTGTTTCCTACTTGATGAATTGCTTTAACTTTTCTTTGAATTTGTTTGAAACTTTCTTTTGTTTTAATCTATCTGAAACTTTGCTTTAGATTTGAAACTTCCTGTAACAACCCGCATATTTAACGATTTTATATTTAAATGTTTGATTTAAATATAGCGTCGTTGTTCGGATTTTGGGGTCCGAAATGTTACTTTATGCAAATGGACGAATTGGAGCTCGAAACCATTTCCATTGAGTCCAAAATGGCGTTTGCGATCTTTTTGAGTATAATCTTTGATATGTTTGGAGTTTGTGAAATTTTGGCTACTTTTCCTATTGGGTTTGGGGTTGAATTCAGCCCACTAGCTCACTTAACCTCTAGCTCAACCCTTCTCTTCATTTCATCTTCATTTCATTTTATTTCTCATCTAAAAACTGAAATGGGGGAAAGGGAAGAGGAAATAGAAATTAGCAAGCCATAGTTTCTCCTTTGTAGCTTGATTCTTGCTCCAAAATCAAAGAGAATCCATTGGTAAGTTCATCTCCATCTTCTCCATCTCTTCTCCTCTTCAATTTCTGTAATTTTCCTAACCCTAACTTACGAAATACTTTCTTTGATTCTAGATTGAAGCTTGTAGTGTTGAAGTGGAGTATAGTTGGTTGATTCCTTGCAATTGTGCTTCTTCATCTTCTTGGTTTTGTGTAAAAAGGTGAGTTTTGAACTCACATCTACTTCTCTTGATTTCATTGATGTTAGGTATGAATTCCTAACACCTTGTTCATATGCACTTGCAATTGGTTTGGGTTGAATTGGAGAATATTCCAATTTTTAGTGTTTTGGGTTCAAATCTTTGAAATCCTAACTTTGAAGTTTTAATCATGTTTTGGTGATGCATCGAGGAACATATAGGGCCGGGTTGTCGATTGGCATAAGCCCTTAGAGCCAATGTTCGTCCGATTGCATTTTGGGAGAGTTTGCTCTTCATTTGAACAAGGCTGGAAAACAGCCCAGGCATGATTCAGTCGATTGAAAAACTCTACACAGTCGACTGAACTTGAAACCCGAGTGTTTCTAGGCATGATTCAGTCGACTGAAAAACTCTGCACAGTCGACTGAACCTGGAAACAGAAAGTTTCCAAGTATGGGGTCAGTCGACTGAAAACTCTGTTCAGTCGACTGAACCTGCTGTTTCAGCCCACTTTGCCTTTTTGGATTGAATTTTCAATTTGAATCGATTCATGATGATCCTATGTATGATTATCAATTGTTTTGACTTTGATGGTTTCTTTTAATTTTAATCCACGGGTTTTTATGAAATAATCTCTCGAATCGAATTTAAAAAGTTCGTTTCTCTAATTTATAAATTCTATTTAAAACACACACACTTTCGCACTTCGAACGAAGTGGAAGGGTGATTAAATGGTTGGGCAAAACACGGACCATGAATCTGTGCGTTTATCTTTCCGATTAATCCTCGACCTATTCGATTGATTGTTTTGACCTTCGGGTTTGGTTTATCGATGATATGAGGTAAACTTTGTACTGCTTTGAGTGTGAAAGGGACTGACGGATAGTAAACCGTTTAGTGCGAACGAGTGGTTATGGGACATACGTTAACACTTTTCGGATTCCTTTTCGAGAGTTGTGACACATTCCGCCAGTTAGTGGTGTCCAGTACTGGGTCTTCAACCTTCACCACTACGGTTTGTTGCCTCTGGGATAGTGTCTTCGGACTGTCTCCCTAGGTTTGTTGCCTTCGGGTATGTTGCCTTCGGGTGTGTGCCTTCGGGTTTGTTGCCCTATATAGTTTCGCTCTGATGTTGCCTTATGTGCCGCATGGGTGATACTTGGGTTTGGAGTCTTCGGGCTCATGGATCCTTGTTTGTACAGTACTGAGCTCGAGCAAATTTTATGATGTTTCATTGATATGTATATTCCCTTGGTATCGCCCTTCGGTATTGGTCTTTTTGAGCCACATGGAGTATAGCTTTTACCTTGTGGAACTTGTATACCTTATTGGTATTTGTTGTTTGCCTATTGGCTTGTTTTGGGATAATTGTATCCTTTGTTTCTATATGTTGCCGATGATATGAGGCTTGTTCTATATGATTCATCTCTTGTTGATGATTGTGTTATCTCCCCTAGAGATATTTATTATACTATATGACCTTGCAGGTTTATTAGTGTTCAGTTTATCTAACTGATTTGTTATCTAGACTGACCCGTGTATTTTATACTCGGGTCAGACCGAGATGTTTCAGGTTAGGTGCTTTTGGGGACTTAGCCTATTTTGCTTCCGCATGGACTATTCGCTAGCTTCATTTTGTTATAGCGTCTTTTGTAGTCCTTATCTGTTGTAACTCTGATTTATACTCTTTCGTCTCGTCTGTATATTGTGGTCTCCTGTACCACTTGACATGTATTATTTTGTATACTCTGTGGTGTATCTGTGTATGTGTATATTATGATCGACTGTTCTATGATGTATATTACATTTGAGTTGTTATATTTTCTTCTGATAGATCCTATAGCCATTGTAGTTTTGCTTTAAATATTTATTGAATAGGTCGAATTTTAATGTATTCTACTTTTCGACATATTTAGTGAATAGTTAAGGTAAGATTACACATGGTCGCTTCCATTATACTCTATTGTCCGCGTTAGCCGACAGTATTATCTATGTAATACTCTTTGTTAACGAGGCTCTCGGAGTGGGGCGTCACAGCGTGGTATCAGAGCTGAGTTCAGAACAAAATATGATAAACACTGAATAGATGCACAAATTATGGTACATCAAAGTGTACACGTGATACCGATCCTTGAATCATCGTGTCTCTTTATTCCATCAAGGTTAGATAGATATTGGAAATACGTCTAGGAATGCATTTTATTCCGTAGTATCCGATATTGTAATATCTACCTTGTGAATAATCTTGTTCTTATCTTACTTTCAGCTTATGTCTGGAAGAGGCAAGGGTCGACATTCGGAAGCTGGGCAATCTAGTGGCTCGCATCCGGATGGCGTATTATGTCTGCCGATCAATTTTTGGAATTGTTTAGGAGCACTCAGCCTCCTGTTCCTCCTCGAGTGTCTCCACCTCGCAAGTCTGCTTTTGCACGTCGGTGCAGTGATTTTGCTCATCTTGGAGGAAAGCCGTTTAAGGGCTCCGAGTCTGTTCTTGAAGTCCGAGCTTGGCTTCGCACGTGCGAGCGTATTTTCTCTCGCATGGATCTTTCTGACCATGATAGAGTTCTTGTAACTTCTAGCTTATTACAGAGCGTGCTCTTGACTGGTATGAGCTTCTTGTAGCTGAAATTGATGAGTCTACTCTTTCTTGGACTCAGTTTCGGGGACGATTTGAACTCAAGTTCGTTCCTGAATCTGAAAAAGTTTTATTGACCCGTCGCTTCCTTGAGTTGAAGCAAGGGAAATCTTCTGTTTCTGAGTATGTCGCATCGTTCGAGGCTTTATCTCAGTATGGTCTTGAATTCATCAGCACTTCTTATAAGAAGAATTTTAAGTTTGTTTCTGGCCTTAAGAAATATCTTAAGAAGTCCTTGTTGCTCCAGCTTAAACTTTCTTTCGAGGAATTGGTTGATTCGGCGCTTCATCTCGAGACTGTCGAGAAGGAGTGTGATAGTGATGTTGATGTTGAGGTTTCCAGAAACCCCAACAAGAAGCAGTTTCCAATTCAGAAGAAGCCTTTTCCTTATAAGAAGAAGAAGACCGGTGGTCCTAGCTCTCAGCCTCAATTTTCCGGAACACCTTTCGTTCAAAAGTGTTTTAATTGTGGTTCTCCTGATCATATTATTCGAGCTTGTCCAAAGCCTCTCTTCTGCCGTAATTGCAAGAAGGAAGGTCATCATGTTTCTGCTTGTCCTACTGCTCCTGCTAATGCAAAATCTGGCAAGCTCAATGTGGCTAATGCTTCTGGAGGTCCTTCTCAATCCAAAGGTATGACTCCATCTATTTTGGAGGGTTCAATTCTATTTCATGATCATAGTATGCGAGTTCTTTTCGACACGGGTGCTTCACATTCTTTCGTATCGAAGAAGCTTGTAGATGATTTATCTTTGGATGTTTCTTGTATGGTTACTTCTTTAAGGATTGCGAATCCTATTGGTGGATCCGCGACCCTTAGTTTGCTTTGTGATGATATTGAGATTGTTTTATGTGGCTTTTCTTTCCGTGCGAATCTGCACGTTGTTTCTCATTTGGGTTTTGATATGATTTTTGGTATGGACTGGCTAGTGAGGTACGACGCCAGGATTATTTGTTCCGAGAGAATTTTATATCTTTGTCATCCTGATTCACCTTCTCAGTTATCTCTTATTCTTCGGGATGTAGATAATTCCGAGATGGCTTTGTATTCTCTTGATTCGCGAGATGGTGGTGATGTATCTCGTATTCCTATTGCTTGTGACTTTTCTGATGTTTTTGAACTTGTTTCGGGTTTGCCACCCAAACGGGCAATTGAGTTCCGCATTGATCTCATTCCAGGCGCGCAGCCAGTTAGTCGTCCTCCCACGAGGATGTCTACAAAGGAAAATGAGGAACTCAAGAAGCAGCTTTTAGAGCTCGAGTCCAAGCAGTTGATTCAGTCCAGTTTTTCTCCGTGGGGATCCGCGGTCGTTTTTGTGAAGAAGTCTGATGGAACTCTTAGGCTTTGCATTGACTATCGCAAGCTTAACGAGTTGACCATTAGAAATAGGTATCCATTGCCTAGGATCGATGATATGTTCGATCTATTGAGTGGTGCCAAGGTCTTTTCTCAGCTTGACCTTGCCACAGGTTTTCATCAGTTACGAGTCACGGAGGATAGCATACCTCTTACTGCTTTCCGCACTCGTTATGGTTCTTTTGAGTGGCTCGTTATGCCGTTCGGTTTGACGAACGCTGCTGCTTTCTTTGTTGACCTCATGAATCGGGTATTCCGGAAATATCTCGATAAGTTTGTTCTTGTCTTCATTGATGATATCCTTATTTATTCTAAGTCTGAAGCTGAGCATGCTAATCACTTGAGAATTGTCTTGAGTACTCTCCGTCGTCATCTTCTTAAAGCCAAATTCTCCAAGTGCTGCTTTTGGGAGAATAAGGTTAAGTTCTTAGGCCATGTTGTATCTTCCGATGGCATTTCTGTCGATCCCTCAAAGATAGAAGCCATCCAGTATTGGAAGAGGCCTGAAAATGTTCATGAGATTCGTAGTTTCCTTGGATTGGCGGGTTATTACCGTCGGTTCATTAAGATCTTTTCCCGTGTTGTGCTTCCTCTCACAAGCCTTACTCGGAAAGGCATTCGTTTTATTTGGTCCGACAAGTGTGAAGCTTCCTTTCAGACATTGAAAGAACTTCTCACTAATGCTCCTATTCTTGTGGTTCCCGAAGGGAATCATGATCTTGTTGTCTACACCGATGCGTGTGGTAGTGGTCTCGGTGCTGTGCTTATGCAGAGAGATTGGGTAGTTGCTTATGCTTCTAGGCAACTGCGTCCGAATGAAGTTCGCTATGCCACTCATGATCTTGAGTTAGCCGCCATTGTCTTTGCCTTGAAGATTTGGCGACATTATTTATTGGGCGAGCTCTTCATTCTCTATACCGATCATAAATCTTTGAAGTATTTGTTTACTCAGAAGGAACTCAATATGAGACAACAGCGTTGGCTCGAGTTTCTTGCTTCCTATGACTTTGATATCCAGTTTACCCCTGGTAAGGGTAATCGTGTTGCAGATGCGCTTAGTCGCAAACATTCGGCTGTTATTTCTATGACGCTTGCCGAATGGAATATTCTTGAGACTCTATCTTTTTGTGAAATTCGTGATCAAGGTTCATCTTCTGTTTCTCCTATTCTATTATTTAGTTTGGGAGCTCGACCTATTTTATTGGATCATATTGCCGATGCTCAGCGGCGTGATCCTGATTTGTTGCATTTTATTCGGCTTTGTGAGTCTGGATCTTGTGATGAGGCGTTGCAAGATTTTAGCATTGATTCTCATAGGTGTCTTCGTAAGAAGAACCGTCTTTTTGTGCCTTCTGATTTTGCACTTAGGCATGACATTCTTGATGATTGCCATCGTTCTAAGTATACCATTCATCCCGGTAGTGGTAAGATGTATGTCGATATGCGTCGTCTTTATTATTGGGAAGGCATGAAGCGCGATGTGGCGAGTTATGTGAGCAACTGCATGACATGTCAACGTGTGAAGGCCGAACATCAACGTCCTTCTGGACTTCTTCAACCTCTTGAGATTCCATTGTGGAAGTGGGATCAAATTTCTATGGATTTTATTGACGGCCTACCTCGTTCGAGATCAGGTCATTCTAGTATTTGGGTTATTGTTGATCGCCTCACCAAGTCTGCTTATTTTGTCCCTATTAAGTCTAATAGGACAGCTTCGCATTTGGCCAAGTTGTATGTTAAGGAAATCGTGAGACTTCATGGTGTTCCTAGTTCTATTGTGAGTGATCGGGATCCTTTATTCACGAGTCATTTTTGGAAGAGTCTTCAGCAAGCTTTGGGAACAAAGCTTAATTTTTCTACAACTTATCATCCGCAGTCTGACGGACAGACTGAACGGGTGAATCGTATTTTGGAAGATCTTCTCCGTATTTGTATCTTTGATTTCGGTGGTAGTTGGGAGGATCACCTACCTCTTGTAGAGTTCTCCTACAACAATAGTTTTCAGTCTAGTATCGGTATGGCTCCTTTCGAAGCCTTATACGGAAGGCCATGTCGATTACCTTCTTGTTGGTTGGAATCTGGGGAGAAGCTTATTCTTGGCCCGGACTTTGTTCGTCATTCTTCTGAGAAGATTGATCTTATTCGATTGAGGATGAAAGAGGCACAGAGTCGCCAGAAATCCTACGCGGACAACCGTAGGAAGCCTCTCGAGTTCTCGATCGGCGATCTTGTTTTTATTCGTGTTTCTCCTTTGAAAGGGGTTATGCGTTTCAGTGCGACTGGAAAATTGGCTCCTCGTTATATAGGACCGTTTTCTATTACTGAACGTATTGGCCCTGTGGCTTATAGAGTTTCACTTCCAGCTCATTTATCTGGCATTCATGACGTGTTTCACGTCTCGCAACTTCGGAAGTGTCTTCGAGAATCGGATTCTGTAATTGATTCTCCTGATTTGCAAGAGCTTGAGATCTCACCGGACTTATCTTTTGTACAGCAACCTATTAGCGTGCTTGACACGGAGGTGTGACACCTTCGGAATAAGGACGTGCCGCTCGTTAAAGTTCAATGGTCCGCTAATCCCAATGACTGTACTTGGGAAACCAGAGAGTATATCGAGCGATCTTATCCAGGTTTTCTATCCTTGCTTCGTAATGGTAAGTCTATTCCTGTGTCTAAAGTTTATTCTTTCTTTTGTATGTTGTAAGTATGTAGTTGTTACAAATATCGTCTCTAGGAATTGCGGGGACGCAATTTTGTAAGGAGGGGAGATCTGTAACAACCCGCATATTTAACGATTTTATATTTAAATGTTTGATTTAAATATAGCGTTGTTATTCGGATTTTGGGGTCCGAAATGTTACTTTCTGCAAATGGACGAATTGGAGCTCGAAACCATTTCCATTGAGTCCAAAATGGCGTTTGCGATCTTTTTGAGTATAATCTTTGATATGTTTGGAGTTTGTGAAATTTTGGCTACTTTTCCTATTGGGTTTGGGGTTGGATTCAGCCCACTAGCTCACTTAACCTCTAGCTCAACCCTTCTCTTCATTTCATCTTCATTTCATTTTATTTCTCATCTAAAAACTGAAATGGGGGAAAGGGAAGAGGAAATAGAAATTAGCAAGCCCTAGTTTCTCCTTTGTAGCTTGATTCTTGCTCCAAAATCAAAGAGAATCCATTGGTAAGTTCATCTCCATCTTCTCCATCTCTTCTCCTCTTCAATTTCTGTAATTTTCCTAACCCTAACTTAGGAAATACTTGCTTTGATTCTAGATTGAAGCTTGTAGTGTTGAAGTGGAGTATAGTTGGTTGATTCCTTGCAATTGTGCTTCTTCATCTTCTTGGTTTTGTGTAAAAAGGTGAGTTTTGAACTCACATCTACTTCTCTTGATTTCATTGATGTTAGGTATGAATTCCTAACACCTTGTTCATATGCACTTGCAATTGGTTTGGGTTGAATTGGAGAATATTCCAATTTTTAGTGTTTTGGGTTCAAATCTTTGAAATCCTAACTTTGAAGTTTTAATCATGTTTTGGTGATGCATCGAGGAACATATAGGGTCGGGTTGTCGATTGGCATCAGCCCTTAGAGCCAATGTTCGTCCGATTGCATTTTGGGAGAGTTTGCTCTTCATTTGAACAAGGCTGGAAAACAGCCCAGGCATGATTCAGTCGACTGAAAAACTCTGCACAGTCGACTGAACCTGAAACCCGAGTGTTTCCAGGCATGATTCAGTCGACTGAAAAACTCTGCACAGTCGACTGAACCTGGAAACAGAAAGTTTCCAGGTATGGGGTCAGTCGACTGAAAACTCTGTTCAGTCGACTGAACCTGCTGTTTCAGCCCACTTTGCCTTTTTGGATTGAATTTTCAATTTGAATCGATTCATGATGATCCTATGTATGATTATCAATTGTTTTGACTTTGATGGTTCCTTTTAATTTTAATCCACGGGTTTTTATGAAATAATCTCTCGAATCGCATTTAAAAAGTTCGTTTCTCTAATTTATAAATTCTATTTAAAACACACACACTTTCACACTTCGAACGAAGTGGAAGGGTGATTAAATGGTTGGGCAAAACACGGACCATGAATCTGTGCGTTAATCTTTCCGATTAATCCTCGACCTATTCGATTGATTGTTTTGACCTTCGGGTTTGGTTTATCGATGATATGAGGTAAACTTTGTACTGCTTTGAGTGTGAAAGGGACTGACGGATAGTAAACCGTTTAGTGCGAACGAGTGGTTATGGGACATACGTTAACACTTTTCGGATTCCTTTTCGAGAGTTGTGACACATTCCGCCAGTTAGTGGTGTCCAGTACTGGGTCTTCGACCTTCACCACTACGGTTTGTTGCCTCTGGGATAGTGTCTTCGGACTGTCTCCCTAGGTTTGTTGCCTTCGGGTATGTTGCCTTCGGGTGTGTGCCTTCGGGTTTGTTGCCCTATATAGTTTCGCTCTGATGTTGGCCTTATGTGCCGCATGGATGATACTTGGGTTTGGAGTCTTCGGGCTCATGGATCCTTGTTTGTACAGTACTGAGCTCGAGCAAATTTTATGATGTTTCATTGATATGTATATTCCCTTGGTATCGCCCTTCGGTATTGGTCTTTTTGAGCCGCATGGAGTATAGCGTTTACCTTGTGGAACTTGTATACCTTATTGGTATTAGTTGTTTGCCTATTGGCTTGTTTTGGGATAATTGTATCCTTTGTTTCTATATGTTGCCGATGATATGAGGCTTGTTCTATATGATTCATCTCTTGTTGATGATTGTGTTATCTCCCCTAGAGATATTTATTATACTGTACGACCTTGCAGGTTTATTAGTGTTCAGTTTATCTAACTGATTTGTTATCTAGATTGACCCGTGTATTTTATACTCGGGTCAGACCGAGATGTTTCAGGTTAGGTGCTTTTGGGGACTTAGCCTATTTTGCTTCCGCATGGACTATTCGCTAGCTTCATTTTGTTATAGCGTCTTTTGTAGTCCTTATCTGTTGTAACTCTGATTTATACTCTTTCGTCTCGTCTGTATATTGTGGTCTCCTGTACCACTTGACATGTATTATTTTGTATACTCTGTGGTGTATCTGTGTATGTGTATATTATGATCGACTGTTCTGTGATGTATATTACATTTGAGTTGTTATATTTTCTTCTGATAGATCCTATAGCCATTGTAGTTTTGCTTTAAATATTTATTGAATAGGTCGAATTTTAATGTATTCTACTTTTCGACATATTTAGTGAATAGTTAAGGTAAGATTGCACATGGTCGCTTCCATTATACTCTATTGTCCGCGTTAGCCGACAGTATTATCTATGTAATACTCTTTGTTAACGAGGCTCTCGGAGTGGGGCGTCACACTTCCAGGTTTTGAATTTGTGTTTCCAACTTTCCAATTTCTTCTTTTGTTAGCCACATCTGTCTCTCAAGTTTTAAATGATTTGCATCTTTGCTTTTTTTCTCTGGTTTTAAACTTTGTTTCAGAAACGAAATGAGGATATTTGTTTTAAATTTTTGATTCAGTTTTCGAATTTAGATTTGAAGAGTATTTTGAATTTTTTTTTCTCAGGTCTGAGAAATTTTTTGTGAGAAATGGAACAGCCAGACTTTTTTTTTCTTTTCAAATTTAATTCAAGGAAAATAATTCGTTTGCCATTTGTCCCATTTTATTACATTTGTATAATTACTCCTTTTCATGTTTTACACTTGTTACATGTAATAAAAATTGTGTTTAAATCCTTAATTTTAAATAATTTATAAATTGTATTTTAACCTTTAAGTACTTATTTTTAACATTTGTATCTTATTTCAAATGTTTATGTTTTCTTATATATTTACATTTGCACAAATAAAATTTATTTCAATTGTTTTTCACATTCAATCTTAATTTAGTGCAATATACTTACATATACACTTATATATATATTTTACATTCATACTCTTCTTATCATTTCTATTTGCACAAATTTAAAAAAAAAAGAATGATTTGAAAATAGATAATCACGTTTATTCATATATGTGTATATATATAAGAGAATTTAATTTAGAAATAAATCTTTTGAAGAGTATTACATAAATTCTTAAAATGCATTTTCCAAATATTAATATATTTAAAAATTTAGAAAACAGACTATCATTAACTTTTAAAGCTTTCAAAATCTATTTGTAATCTAAATTTTTTTATTTGTTCTAGAAATTTCTAATTAATTCACAAATAATTTTACAATTTAATTCCAAAATTAAATAAATTATCAATTTAAACTTAGCTAAAATTCGAGAATGTTAATTCCAAAATTAAATAAATTGTCAATTTAAACTTAGCTAAAATTCGGGAATATTACAGATTTCCCCCTTAAGAAATTTTCATCCTCGAAATTTGCCAGGGAGATATTAAAGGACAAATGAAAGATAGAGAAATATATTTCCAAATCAAATTGGATGTCTATTCTACATTCAGCTTACCAAATTAGAATACCGACAATAGATATGAGAACAAACTCATACGATATTACACGAAGATAGTCGGGTTATCCAGATCTATGAAATGTACAAGGGTATTGGTTAGCTTGAAGGAATAAACTAACCATTCATAGAATATATCGAAACCCAATAAAACAGACAAAAATAGATTTTGACTACGATTTCAAATTCAAGGTTTAACTCATTTATGATTTGCTAAGAAATAAAACTAGGTGTAGCTCCCGTGTCGAACAAAATTCGAACAATTCTATTGTAAACAAGAAGGTTACCTTATAAAATTTCTTTTCCTTTATCAACCTTTGAGGTTGAAGAATCATCTTTGATTTCATACACCCTCGCCACTAGAGCTTGCTTCTTTGTTGGGCAATCCTTGATCCTATGTCTCGGCTTGCGGTAGTAATAGCATTCCCCAGATTCTTGTTCTAGCCTCATAAATGGTTCTCTCAATCCTTGCTTCCAAGGGTTCTTACATTTGTCCGAGTAATGACCTTTCTCCAAGCAATTGAGACAAGTAACATCTTTCACCTTTTTCTTCTTTCCTTTGCTTCTCCTCGGTTTCTTTCCGCCGAACTTCCTCTTCCTCCAATTTGAATTGCTTTTATTCCCATTCTCCTCCGGAACTTCTTGCTTATCTAGAGTATCGTATCTATAACCCATATCAATTAATTCAGAAAAAAGATTCCTTAACATGATTAGTCATCCTCTCCTGAAACTTCTTATTCATTCTTCTTTAAAGGTGTATTCACCAACTCCGGACCGAACCGAGATAATTCATTTAATTTGTTCAAGTATTCCTCAAATGATAAGATTCATTTCTTCAAATCCGTGAACTCTTGGTACATTCTTGAGATACCAGCAAACGACATATATCGCTACTCGAACACTTCCATGAAACGACTCCAAGTAAACTCATCCACCGGCTCATCTACAGTAACTATTTCCCACCAAGCTAAAGCCTCTTCCTGGAGTTTCCAGGAAGCTATCAATCGCATCTGATCATCTTGCAATTTTAGTCCTTTGAAAATCCTTTCGCACGATCGAATCCAGGCTTGTACTTCGATAATGGTTTCCTTGCCTGTGAATGGCTTTCCACCAAGTCTAGAAAACTTTGATATAAATCAGGAAGGTTTGGTTGAGACTGAGTGGGAATATCTGTTGTTGCAGGGCTTTGACCAGTTGAAGTGGTACTTCCCTGTCCCCTACGTCGTCATCTTCTTCCACTCATTCTTACTATCTGTAAATAGTAAGAAAACTTATTTTGGCATTCGGACGAGATATCTTAGGGAATAACAACAGTTAAAGAAAATAGACTGAGAAATTTGGGTTTCCGATTTCACTGGTTGTGCTCATTCTAGGGTATACTTCATCCTATCTCTAATGAGCCATCTAATTTGTTACACTCTGTAGCTAAAGTTCTTACTCAACCTTTAGCTCTGATACCAAATGTGACGACCCGAACTTGATGTCCGACAAACAACATCGAATCTGTATGGACGGAGCTAACAACAACATTAGATGAAAAAAACAACACAGCGGAAACAAAAGATAATGGCATTGATATACATGATATAGATACAATGTGATATACATCTTGATACAATGACCCAACACCATCAGAGGACAATACAACACAAAACCACAGCTGAATATCGACAACATGAGTAAAGTCTTCAAAAGAATCCAATACTGCAACTCCAAACCCAACTCCAAAGACTCCAAGCTCCAAATCAAAAGCATGAACCATCATCATCAATGCTGAAGTGATACAAACTCCATCCCAAACACGATTGCCAAACCAAAACTTCAAAGATCCAAAAGCTGAAGAACTCCAAATTCTACCAAACTAAAGACTTCCAAAGCTATCGAATCTACACCTATTTATTTGATTATCTGAAAAACCAAACTCTAGACTGCCCGTATGGAAAATTATGGGAATCCAGAGTTTAGGAACGGAACAATAAACTCCAGGTCAGTCATGGGACTGGCATGAGAAAACAAAAACAGTTTTTCTTTAAAACAAACAAAAGATTTTGAAATTTGAAATCCGCAATGCTTTTTGGAAAATGAAACTACCATAAGGCCTCCCGCCACACACACCATGCAAATGTAGAATTAGAGGAGATTTCTCCTTATGATAGTCAAAAATGCTTACTACGCAAAATTCTTTTGATATTATTATTAGTGCGTAGTGGAAAATATTTCGAAAGTATAATATTAATCTTAGCCAGCGTACAACGTTTCGTCGTATGCCTACTATAGCTACCATGTTCAATAGCAGGTTACCACCACATTCCATGTTAGGTTATACAACTAAAACCGTATAGGGCACGCGTATTGTTTCTTTGGATTTTTCAACAAATGGTCAGGCCAAGGAACTTCCCATTGCCACATGGGCACACCTCTGGAGGGACGCCCCGAGGACCTACCCGGCTCTCTGCCAACACAAGGCCGGTGTACTCCCTTCCCGGGAGTAGCACCTTTGATATGCCAGCCCAAGTCGACCTTTACCCGAGGATCCTCAACAATAAAGCAACATAACACGGTAATAAAATTTACAGTGTCCCCATGAGTAAGTATCTGGGATCCATACCATGATACCACCCTTTTCCACAAGGAATGGACATACCCTAGGGGCGCGACACCTGCAACCTTGCTGCGTCTTTCCTTTTTCGACCATTTCTAGGGTGTGAGGTTCTGATGCAGTCTCGTCCACAAAGCTACACTTTCTCACAAAGCCATGCTTTGGTCAACAAATGATCAGCAGCACTTCGTATGCCACATTACCAAATTGGGAATGCATCACTAGTAACCATCAACAACATAACCTCTGAGCTCGTATGTCTCAGAGATATGTGTTAAGCTAAAAGAATAAATCTCTGCCACCAAACAGAAATATATTTGATAGAAACTAGTTTTACATCTCAAAGTGTAATGTCAGACACACATCCATACAAGTCTGTTCCAGGTTCGAACAGAACCGAAGGCACTTCCGAAGAAGCCCTTGCAATCAGGGTATTCATAATACCGATCGGACTCGCCATCACATATAGAGATCTCTATACCGTAGCTACTCAGTGCAGAGTCATTCGACGGGTTATCCTTTCCTTCTCGAAAACACCCGATCTTCACCACCAGTCTTCAAATGCAATCCATAACGTCGTATCAATATTCGGAATGGGTTATATGACACAAGGTCCTCTCTCGGCTAAACCGAATAATGAGCGCAATATTTAAAAACATATGCATATGGGATTTCAGTTAAGTCAGAACTTTAAAATCCAAAACTTTCCTTTCAAATGGTTTAAACGAATTACCATTTCCAAATCTTTAAACAAAAGATTTACTTCACAAAGTTCACCCATCTTTCACAAAGGTTCATTCACAGATTTTAAAATAATTTTCCACTTCAACTTGGATTAACCCATCCAATCTTTAAATCAAAGATTTCATTCATAGCTTTCAAAACCGTTTCCAAAGATTCGTTCATAACTTCGAAAACCATTTCATTTCAAATTTGAAATCCCTTTAATACAAATTTGAAATTCCTTCCTTATATGAAAGCTTTTATTATTTGAAAACAAACAGTTTTCATTTCGAAAAAATCTGATTTCATTTATACAAGTTAAAGTCCTTGATTTAAATTCAAATTCCAAAACAATACTTTTAGAATGGTTTAAAGCCATGTAAACACATTTATAACTTGTAAATTATAATTTCCAAACATGGAATTCAATTTCAAATTTCAAATTCAAATTTAAATCAAATTTCAAAACTAAATAAAGTTATTCAAAAATAACTTTTATCTTTGAAATTCGTTTTCAAAAGGCTTTTACTTTAAACCCAATCCATTTCCAAAACCATTTGGATTCAAAAATTCAATTTTAAAACTATTTCAAAAATCCGTGACTTAACCAATTTGCACGTGCAATCCATATTTGTGTGTGTATGGTGTAGTCTAAGGGTTTTACCCAATAGTGCAACATCATCAATCATTACAGATACAATCACAGTAATATCGACAAGCGATATAATCCTATAACAGTTACTAATTACATTCATCAAAGCTTGAATTAAAACAATTCAAATCACAAAGCATCACACAGCAGAGATCAAACAATTCACAGCAGTCAATAGAATACAATCATCCATAATAAGGTTAATTGATCATTTGATTGATTGAAACCAGATTAATCACTAATTCCGGTTGATTACATTAATTAATCACAATTTACATTAATTAATCATCCTTTAATTATTTATTAGTTAACCTTAATTAATGAATTAATTGACCTTTAATTATAAAAGAATCAGTCTTAATTAATTAATTACCCTTAATTAATTATTCTTAATTAATTAATCATTTAATTAACCATTAATTAATTATCATTAATTAATTAATCCGAATTAACTTAAAATAAGTAATTATCCTTAATTACTTATTTAACTTTTACCATTAATTAATTACTTTTATTAATTAACTAACTTTTGATAAATTAATCATTTATTAAATTAATTACCTTAATTATATTAATTAATTAGTTATTCCTTTAATTATCCACCTTAATTAATTAAAGATAAACCTTTTTATCTAAATTCCTTACTTAATTATTTCATTTAAATTAAATGCTTGAAATCATTTTATACCAAAATATTGATTAATTACAGTTTATTACACTTACAATAATCACTTTCTAAATTACATTATTTTGTTTTAGAAAACAAAATAGAGATTTAATAAGATAATCTACCTTATCATTATTTCAAAAACAATTTAAATTCAATTTTGATTTGTTTTAAAATTTTAAAACCCTGTATATGCATCATTATGCTGACCCGAGATGACTCGAGTCCTTACCCGAGCCCCAAACAGTTTTCCCCGAGCAATCACTCGAGTTACCCACATGTTTACTTGCTTCGAGTCAAACTCACATTTTTCTCGAGCCAGAACTCAAGTCCTCCTCTTCTTCCCAATCCAAATCATTCCCAGATGCACCAAATTCCATGCGTACATGTGCACGATCATCAGAGCAATTTTCGAACATCACCAATGTCATCATCAAGTCAGCGATCCTCTCTACGTATGCTCCTTCCCACCAGAACCTCCAAATTCGCCATATATCAAAATCGAGCTTCTTGATTCAAAACTGGGACCTCATCTGTTCAACCAAAACCATTCGTCACCACGATTCCGACCACCTGGAGATGAGCCACCAAGCCCAAACCTTCGCCACATTACGATGCATCGTCCATCATCTCGCGATCGACTCCAATCACCTATCGATGCCGGAAATACCCCTAGAAACGCTATGACTAAAACCCAGACTAATACCCTAAATCGCCTTCGATCAACCGTGTGGATCATCTAAAAATCCATTACCAATTTCCCCTTAATCTACATCCTTCATGTTGTCTTCGACCCAAAGCCCGATCTACGAAACGTTGAAGATCACCTGAATTTTACGAAAATGAAAATTCCATTCAACTAGCATTTTCTCACAATTTAATAACATAAAAACCTTGAAACTTGCATCAAAATTCATGGATTCGTAATACGAATCTATTCATATGATCAGAGTTCAAAATCGACATATATGATTTTGATCTTAAATTTGGATGGTCACTGTAAATTTTAATTTCTAAATTTATTACATGATAAATAATAAAAAACTCTCCAAACCATTTTTAAATATAAGTTTACACTATTACCATCATTTTTTATTTAAAGATCAAAGCCAAATATTTATTCGTTTGGCTGATATGAAATTTTGAAACAGGTTTTAAGAGCCTGTCATATATGCCAGAGGCATATTTTGTTTGTTCACAACAGATACACAGATGTTATGCATGCAATAATTTTTAAATAACATATAAATCACATTCCATATCAAAATTTAGAAGATTATTACCTGCTGATTTCTAATTAAATCGTGGTTTTAAGAGTTTACTCACCTGAACGAAGTTTGAATAGAGAAGCTTGAATTTTTTCCTAAGTATTTTGAAAAATCCTGATTTGTTTTCTACTTGATGAATTTCTTTAACTTTTCTTTGATTTTTTCTGAAACTTGCTTTTGTTTTAATCTATCTGAAAATTTGCTTCAGATTTGAAACTTCCAGGTTTTGAATTTGTGTTTCCAGCTTTCCAATTTCTTCTTTTGTTTGCCACATCTGTTTCTCAGGTTTTAAATAATTTGCATCTTTGCTTCTTTTCCCTGGTTTTAAACTTTGTTTCAGAAATGAACTGAAGCTGTTTGTTTTAAATTTTTGGTTCATTTTTCGAATTTAGATTGGAAGAGGATTTTGAATTCTTTTGTTTTTTTCTCAGGTCTAAGAAATTTTTTAAGAGAAATGAAACAGCCTGACTTTTTTTTTCTTTTGCATTTTTTTTCATTTCAAATTTAATTCAAGGAAAATAATTCCTTTGCCACTTGTCCAATTTTATTACATTTGTACAATTACTCCTTTTCATGTTTTACACTTGTTACATGCATTGTGTTGAAATCGTTAATTTTAATTAATTTATAAATTGTATTTTAACCCTTAAGTTCTTATTTTTAACATATGTATCTTATTTCAAATGTTTATGTTTTCTTATATATTTACATTTGCACAAATAAAATTTATTTCAATTGTTTTTCACATTCAATCTTAATTTAGTTCAATATATTTACATATATACTTATATATATTTTACATTCATACTATTCTTATCATTTCTATTTGTACAAATTTTAAATAAAGAATGATTTGAAAATAGATAATCACATTTATTCATATATGTATATATATAGGAGAATTTAATTTAAAAATAAATCTTTTGAAAAGTATTACATAAATTCATAAAATACATCTTCCAAATATTAATATATTAAAAATTTAGAAAACAAACTATCATTAACTTTTAAAGCTTTTAAATTCTATTTATAATCTGATTTTTATTATTTATTCCGGAAATTTCTAATTAATTCACAAATAATTTTACAATTTAATTCCAAAATTAAATAATTTGTCGATTTAAACTTAGCTAAACTTCAGGAATGTTACATTTATAAAACTATTTTGATTGAGTAGTTTAGTGAAATATCAGCTAACTAGTTTTTAAAATTTACAAATTCTAAATTTACTATATCCTTTTCAATATTATCATGAAGAAAATGATGACGAATGTCAATATGTTTAATTCGTAATGATTGACAGGAATTTTAGATAAATTATTGCACTTTTATTATCACAGTATATTATAGATTTATTTAATTTTACATCAAAATCTTGTAGTGTTTGTTGCATGTAGATTACTTGAGCACATGCTAAAGCAACAGATATATATTCTGCTTCACGTGTCGATAGTGAAACGCGGTTTTTTTGCTAAACCAAGATACTAAGGACCGTCCGATGAAATGATAAGTTTCACTTGTACTTTTTCTATCTTCTGACTTTCTCCAAAATCAGCTTCACTGTAGGATACTAATTCAAAAGGACATTCTTTTGGATAAAATGGTCCTTAATCGTTGGTCTTACTAAGATAACGAATTATACGTTTTACTGCTCGCGTTTGTGATTCTTTAGGACTTGCTTGAAATCGAGCATATAAACAAACACTCATCATAATATCAGGTCGACTGGCAGTTAAGTAAAGTAATGATCCAATCATACTACGATATAGTTTCTGGTCGACACTTTTACCATCTTCATCTCTGTCGTGATGTATAGTTGTACTCATATGATTTGGCTTGGTAGATGTGTTTTCTATACCAAAACGTTTAATTAGATTATTACAATATTTTTCTTGATTAATAAAAATGCTATTTTGCAATTTCTTAATTTGTAGTCCAAGAAAATATGATAGTTCTCCCATATGTGACATTTCAAGTTCATTTGTCATGATAGTCGAAAATTCCTGACATAATTTTTCATTAATTGAACCAAATATAATATCATCAACACAAATTTGTATAATCAAAATATCTTGTTTAGTTTTCTTAATAAATAAAGTTTGATCAACCTTCCCAATTTCAAAAATAGAGTTTATTAGATAGCTTGCAAGTCGGTCGTACCAAGCACGTGTGCCTGTTTCAAACCGTATAAGGCTTTCTTAAGTTTATAAACATGGTTTGGAAATTTTTCATGAGTGAAAAGGGGAGGTTGTGTAACATAAAAAATTTCTTTTATATAACCCTTTAAAAAAGCACTTTTAAGACCCATTTGATATAACTTAAAGTTATGAAAACATGCAAAGGCTAATAGAATATGTATAGCTTCTAATCTTGCGACAGGAGAAAACGTTTCTTCATAGTCTATGTAACAACCCGATTTTTCGACGCCCGAATGTCGACATCAATACGTCCACTGTATCAAATGCCGCACAATCGAATGCCGGAAAACCAAACCGTTAGGGTTAAAGAAAAGAAGATAGAAGAAGAAACAGAAATAATAACAGAATCTCACATTTCACAACGGAACAACATATAATAGATAAATGAATATCTTTAAAACAAGGAACTATATCAGTTTTACGTACATCACATTAGAGTTTACAATGATACCATTCAACACTAGGCATTTGCAACAACTAATCCATATTAAAACTGAACTTGCAGCAATCCCAACGCAGCAGATAATACATAGTACAATGATACATCTCACCACCCAGCTTGTCTCTAGATCTCCATAGCATACTTCTTGATTGACTTTGCTCCAGGATAATGATAACATGACTCTAGGCTGTCCGTGTGGAAAATTATGGGCACCCAGAGTTTAGAAAGGGAACAATAAACTCCAGGTCAGTCATGGGACTGGTGTGAGATCTTAAAAACGGTTATTTTCACAAATAAAGTAAAAAGAAATCCGCTACGCTTTTGGAAAATGAAACTACCATAAGGCCTCCCGCCACACACACAATGCAAACGCAGAATTGGAGGAGATTTCTCCTTATGATAGTCAAATATGCTAGATACGCAAAATTCTTTTTAACATTATCATTAGTGCATAGTGAGGAAAACATTTCGAAAGTATAATATTAATCTTAGCCAGCATAAAATCATTATTGTATGCCTACTATAGCTACTGTAACAACCCGCATATTTATCGATTTTTTATTTAAATATTTTATTTAAATATTTTATCGTTAGTCGGATTTTAGTCCGAAAAGCTACTTTTTGCATACAGTCGAATTAGGACTCGAGACCACCCCCATTGAGTTCAAAATGCCGTTTGCGACCTTTTTGAGTATAAGCTTCGATATGTTTGGAGAAAGTTGATTTTTCTACTTTTCACTTAGGGTTTTGGTTTGGGCTGAGCCCACTTATGTATTCAGTTCCAACCCTCTCCTCTTCATTCACTTCTTTTCTATTTTCCTAATACTCAAACTTTTATGTTAATGGGGGAAAGGAAGAGGAAATAGAAACTCCCAAGCCCTAGTTGCTCTTGATAATCCAAATTCTTGCTCCAAATTCAAAGAGAAGGATAGGTAAGCCTCTTCTCCATCTTCTCCATCTCTTCTCCTCTTCAATTTCAGAAATTTCCTAAACCTAATTTAGGAAATGTTTACCTTTTAAGCTTAGATTGAAGCTTCTTGAGTTGTTATTGAAGAGGAATTGATCCTAGCTTGCTTTCAAGCTTCGTCTTCATAAATTTTAGTTCAAAGGTGAGATTTTTAATCTCACATCTATGCTTATGATTCTCTTCTATTGTTAGGTATGAATTCCTAACACTTATTCATGTGCATTTGATTTTGATTTGGATTGCTTTTGTGAATATTCCAATTTTTAGTGTTTTGAGTTCAATTCGTTAAAAATCCTAACTTTGATGTTTGAACAAGTTTTTGGTGATGCATCGAGGAGCATATAGGGCCGGGTAGTCGATTGGCATAAACCCTTAGCGTCGTTGCTCGAGAGAATGCAATTTGGTCAAGATTGAACCTCGTTTGTAATAGGAAGGGAAGAGGCTGGAAACAGGTCCGGCCGACCGACCCCCCTGGCTCGGTCGACCGACCTGCTTCCAAATGTGCAGTTGCACTTCTGTTTCTGGTTCGGCCGACCGACCCCCCTGGTTCGGTCGACCGACCTGGTACCCGAGAAGTTTCCTACCTCTGGTTCGGTCGACCGACTCAGGGAGTCCGGTCGACCGACCTGCTCAAATTTGCCAGATTAGCCTATTTTGCTAATTCGTTTGAATATCCAACTTTAATCGATTCGTGTTGTCTCCCTTTTGTTGTTGTCATTTATTATCGACTGACCTGCTCAAATTTGCCAGATTAGCCTATTTTGCTAATTCGTTTGAATATCCAACTTTAATCGATTCGTGTTGTCTCCCTTTTGTTGTTGTCATTTATTATCGACCGACCTGCTCAAATTTGCCAGATTAGCTTATATTGCTAATTTGTTTGAATATCCAACTTTAATCGATTCGTGTTGTCTCCCTTTTGTTGTTGTCATTTATTATCGACTTTGATGACCTTTTCTTTAGGAATTTTAGATATATCCACTTTGATGGATTTTATATCGATTTCATTGGATTTTATTCACATTTTCGAATGTGAATCTTAGTGATTGATTGTTCCTACAATCTTCTTTGTGATTTGTCACTTTAAAAATATAAAGGTTTTCTATACTAGTAGTAAATATCAAAACTCTTTCTTCAAATGATTTCAACGCTATTTTATTACAAAGCTCGTTTTCTCAAACCGATTTCCAATCTATTAGTATATACAAACCTTTACCTCACTCGTATGAGAAATCTAATTAAACGACTTAGTAAAACAAGTGGTATGAAACGCTTGCGTTTACTTCGTCGGTTAATTCTTGGACTTGTTCGATTGAAAACTCTTGTGACAATTTTCTAGTGGAGATCTACAATTTGTTCGTAAATATTTAAGTTAAGCTAGTGGTTATGGGACATGAAGCTAAGCTCATATATTTACTAGCTTATTGTAATTGACACTTCTCGTTGATCATGACGATCATCTTTGTGGTTTAGACTAGCAATGTGCGATGTCTCTTTGTTTATGTGGAGGACTGTTCCTCATTTTATTGAGCTTCGTCTCATTTCTCACATGGGTCGTATCTTTTTAGGTGCGTCAATGTTTTATTATGCATGGGGTGTACCTTTCTAGGTGCATCGATGTTTATTTACTTCGTGGAGCAATCGGCTCAATAAGTCAGGACATGGGGCGTATCTTTTTAGGTGCGTCGATGTTCGTCTATGCATGGGACGTATCTTTCTAGGTGCGTGATGCCAGAGCATGGGGCGTATCTTTCTAGGTGCGTCGATGTTCGACTGTACATGGGGCGTGTCTTTCTAGGTGCGTCGATGTCCAGTTTTTTTGGGGATTGGCCATCCTTTTTTATTGTGATTTGGTTCATCGGATGTCCCGCTGTACGACGTTGTTGTTCCTTTTTATTATGATTTCTGGATTTCGTGTGTTGATTTCTGGAATTTATGTTTCACCAACTTTTACGATGGGCATTGTTATATATGTCAATTATTGTGGCTTGGTGAATGAAATTAGGAGTATGACATTCCTTTTTATCTTGAGTAGATTATTGTGATATTGATTAATCTCTTGTTGATTTTCAATTACTTATTTATCGCAGCTTGGCATTGTGATTATTATATGTTTGTGTCATATCTCTTATTATATATCACTTCATCTGATATTTATAGCTAGACTGATCCATTTATTAATTTCTTCTTAAATAATACTCGGGTCAGACTGAGATATTACAGGTGCTTACTCATGGCTTCCTACCTGGAACCATCTTCTGACTTTTGGCTAACTACTCTAGTTTAGTAGTTTTTGTTGTATACATTTGAGATAAAGACTCTATGATGTATACTTATTCTTTTGTCTAGCACTTGTATCTATTCCTTTGTATTATTGTGGATCTTTTTGACCACTACTCTGATGTACACTTTCATGTGTAGTATTCATATCTATTTCCACCTTTGTGATATGAATTATCTGTGACTGGTCTGTGTTATGCTTATTTCTATATTTGTTTTCAAAGATTATTATAGCCACTGTGTAGTAGCTTTGTGTTTGTATCGGTATGTCGGATTTCCTCTTGATAAAGTATTGCATGTTATACTATCTGACATATCGGTGCTCGCGCAAAGAAATTACATGGATGGTCGCTCCTCAACAGCCTTATTCTCCGTGCTAGTTGACAGTATTACACCGTAGTGTTCTTGGCTAGCGTGGGTATAGAGGTGGGGCGTCACAGCTTGGTATCAGAGCGAAACTTCGGAAAAATATAGAATAATTTAGCAAGGGTCATGTCCTAGGTCTTTCTTAGGAGTTGTGCTTTAGGATTTTATTCGGGTCTTCGTACCGTTCTATCCTATTTTCTTTATGATTCCTTGTTTTATCAATCAAGTTTGATTGAAATTTATTTTGAGAATAACTCTTTCCTCTTCTTTCTTTCTTTCTTAAAGAAGAGAAATGGTTAGACCTGGCCGCCCCAGCGCCGGTAAATCTAGTGCTACTTCCCAAGATGGAGTTTTTATGTCTGCTCAACAACTTTTGGATCTTGTAAAGAATCAAGAGTTTATCTGTGCTTTGAGTAAGAACTCCGAAATGGTTCTGCCTTTGAAACTTGAAGTTTCTTTCAATCAGCTTGTGGATGTTACTCTTCTTCATGGAGAGGTTGGTAAAGGAAGTGTTTGTGATATTGGGACTTCCAAGAAGAGGCATATTAAGTTCAAGAGCCTTAATCCCAATAAGAGAGGGAAGCAAACTACTTTTGTAGCAAAGACTCCAATGCCTAATCGTGGAGGATGCTACAATTGTAATTCTATGGAACACTATGCGAATATGTGTCCAAAACCCTATTCTTGTCGCTATTGCAAGAAACCGGGTCATCTTTTATCTGCGTGTCCCAAGCTTTTGAACAAGGACATGAGAAAGCTAAATATTGTGCAAGCCCCTAACAACACTTCTCATGGTCAAGGTATTTCTCATTTAATCCTTGACTACATTTATTTTGTGATCTTCTTATTTGAGTTCTTTTTTATATGGGTTTCATCTCACTATTTTATATCAAAAGAACTTCGATTCTTTTCTTTGAAAATATTTTGTGCTTGATGACTTCTTTGAGGATTGTGAATCCGGATGGTAGATCCGCAACACTCAATTTGCTTTCTTTTAATGTCGAAACTATTGTATGTCATTTTCTTTCTGAGCCGATATTTTTACTTAGGCTTCGGAATTGATTTTTTTGTATGGATTGGCTTAATCGTTGTGAAGCTCATATCCTATTTTCCGTGTGGACTATTCATCTTCGACATTTTCAATCTGTTCAGCAGATTTCTATTTTCCCTTTATGATTTCGATTCCAACTTGATGGCATCATTTTATTCCTTAAGCCCACTTATAAGGAAAGTGTTGTTTCTCTTATCTAAATAGTTTGAGAAATTTTCCGGTATTTTCGAGCTTGTCTTAGGACTTATCACCTAAGTAATCTTTGTGTGGTGCTAAGGTCTTTTCAGTTTGACCTTACCACCGGTTTTCATTTACTACGAGTTGCGAAAGTTAGCATTCCACTTACCGCATTCCGCACTTGTTATGATTCCTATGAATGGCTTATTTTGTCATTCAATTTGTCCAGCTTGTTTCATCCACTTTATAAATCGAATATTCTATGGATATTTCGATGAGACTATTCTTGTATTTACTGATTTTGGATGAAAATAGTAATTTAAAATTTTGCAAATATTTTTCATAAGATTCATTTAGAAGTATAACTGGATTTTTGTTCTTAAAACGAACAAAGAATATTCTTAGAAGTTTTTGAGAAACTTACTTATCCTATAGAATACGATTTTGTGATTGTATTGCCCATTTAGTGTGTTAAGAATTCTGGTCGATGCGCTTGATCAACGTTATCGATAGGAATTTCCTAAACGCTTTGATGAGACAATCAGACACAGTATATTAACTTGAAAATAGTAAATTTTTCTAGAAAGATTATTACATAAAAATAAAAATGTAATTTTGAAAGTTTTAACTTTTCAGGAAAGAAGATTATTTAAAATAAATTCTTTCTTTTCGATACTCTTATTCTTGTGATTCCTGAAGGGGAACCAAGACTTTGCTATTTGTACCGATACTAGTCGTATTGGTTTGGATGCCATTCTCTTGCAAAGGAGAACGTGCTATCTCTTATGCTTCTAGATTATTATAGCTTATCGAGACTAGATATGCCACTTATGATCTAGTGCTCTCGGCTATTGTTTTTGCTTTTAGAGTTTGACATCATCATCTTTTGGGGAGAAATTTGTTCTCCACCTCGATCATAAATCTTTGGAATAATTATTTTCTCATATGGAACTCCATGTTGACTCGAGTTCCTGGTATCTTATGATCTTGATATTCTTTTTATTCCCGGAAGGGAAATCGTGTTGCCAATGCACTTTGTCGTAGGCAACAAGTGGTTGATTCTTTGATGATGTCTGAAGGGAATTATCTATTTATCAAGTTCATCGAACGTTTTGATGTACTTTTTTTTTTGAGTTTTATCTCATTCCTTTTATGGACTAGTGTCGGTGTTCTTTTATGGTGTTCGGTTCATCGGATGTACTATTATTATACTACATTGATGTTCCGTCTTATCTGGATCAATGGATGTACCATTATACCACATCGTTGTTCTGGTTTATCGGTTCATTAGACGTACCCTTTTTTTTGTACTACGCTGATGTCCCAAATTATTTGAGTTTCTAGTTCCTCGAGAGTACCGTTTCTGTACTACGCCGTTGCACTGGCAAAATTTTCTGCTATTCTTGACGTTCTCCACATCCTTTGTATACGGAAATGCTTTTATGTTTCCGGTTTTTATTCTTGAGCCCGGTATTATTGAGGGGATTGAAGTTTCACCAAATTTGACTTTTGAGCAACATTCTATTCGCATCATTGCTTCGGAGGTTGAGCGCCTTCGATATAAAGATATTCTTTTTGATAGAGGTTCAATGGTTCTCAAATCCTAAGGATTTCTCATGTGAAATCTTGAGAATTCATCGAACGAAAACTTTCGGATTTATTCCTTCGTGCTCTTTATGGTGAACTTCTTGATCCAAATTTTCTTTTCTGTTGATATGCTTCCATGGTTGTTACTTCTTATTTTCCTCTTAAGTATTGCGAGGACGCAATTTCTTTAAGGAGGGGAGTCTGTAACAACCCGCATATTTATCGATTTTATATTTAAATATTTTATTTAAATATTTTATCGTTAGTCGGATTTTAGTCCGAAAAGATACTTTTTGCATACGGTCGAATTAGAACTCGAGACCACCCCCAATTAGTTCAAAATGCCGTTTGCGACCTTTCTGAGTATAACCTTCGATATGTTTGGAGAAAGTTGATTTTTCTACTTTTCACTTAGGGTTTTGGTTTGGGCTGAGCCGACTTATGTATTCAGTTCCAACCCTCTCCTCTTCATTCACTTCTTTTCTATTTTCCTAATACTTAAGCTTTTATGTTAATGGGGAAAGGAAGAGGAAATAGAAACTCCCAATCCATAATTGCTCTTGATAATCCAAATTCTTGCTCCAAATTCAAAGAGAAGGTAGGTAAGCCTCTTCTCCATCTTCTCCATCTCTTCTCCTCATCAATTTCAGAAATTTCCTAAACCTAATTTAGGAAATGTTTATCTTTTAAGCTTAGATTGAAGCTTCTTGAGTTGTTATTGAAGAGGAATTGATCTTAGCTTGCTTTTAAGCTTCGTCTTCATAAATTTTAGTTCAAATGTGAGATTTTTAATCTCACATCTATGCTTATGATTCTCTTCTATTGTTAGGTATGAATTTCTAACACTTATTCATGTGCATTTGATTTTGATTTGGATTGCTTTTGTGAATATTCCAATTTTTAGTGTTTTGAGTTCAATTCGTTAAAAATCCTAACTTTGATGTTTGAACAAGTTTTTGGTGATGCGTCGAGGAGCATATAGGGCCGGGTAGTCGATTGGCATAAACCCTTAGCGCCGTTTCTCGAGAGAATGCAATTTGGTCAAGATTGAACCTCATTTGTAATAGGAAGGGAAGAGGCTGGAAACAGGGCCGGCCGACCGACCCCCCTGGCTCGGTCGACCGACCTGCTTCCAAATGTGCAGTTGCACTTCTGTTTCTGGTTCGGCCGACCGACCCCCTGGTTCGGTCGACCGACCTGGTACCCGAGAAGTTTCCTACCTCTGGTTCGGTCGACCGACTCAGGGAGTATGGTCGACCGACCTGCTCAAATTTGCCAGATTAGCCTATTTTGCTAATCCGTTTGAATATCCAACTTTAATCGATTCGTGTTTTCTCCCTTTTGTTTTTGTCATTTATTATCGACCGACCTGCTCAAATTTGCCAGATTAGCCTATTTTGCTAATTCGTTTGAATATCCAACTTTAATCGATTCGTGTTGTCTCCCTTTTGTTGTTGTCATTTATTATCGACCGACCTGCTCAAATTTGCCAGATTAGCTTATATTGCTAATTCGTTTGAATATCCAACTTTAATCGATTCGTGTTGTCTCCCTTTTGTTGTTGTCATTTATTATCGACTTTGATGACCTTTTCTTTGGGAATTTTAGATATATCCACTTTGATGGATTTTATATCGATTTCATTGGATTTTATTCACGTTTTCGAATGTGAATCTTAGTGATTGATTGTTCCTACAATCTTCTTTGTGATTTGTCACTTTAAAAATATAAAGGTTTTCTATACTAGTAGTAAATATCAAAACTCTTTTTTCAAATGATTTCAACACTATTTTATTACAAAGCTCGTTTTCTCAAACCGATTTCCAATCTATTGGTATATACAAACCTTTACCTCACTCGTATGTGAAATCTAATTAAATGACTTAGTAAAACAAGTGGTATGAAACGCTTGCGTTTACTTCGTCGGTTAATTCTTGGACTTGTTCGATTGAAAACTCTTGTGACAATTTTCTAGTGGAGATCTACAATTTGTTCGTAAATATTTAAGTTAAGCTAGTGGTTATGGGACATGAAGCTAAGCTCATATATTTACTAGCTTATTGTAATTGACACTTCTCGTTGATCATGACGATCATCTTTGTGGTTTAGACTAGCAATGTGCGATGTCTCTTTGTTTATGAGGAGGATTGTTCCTCATTTTATTGAGCTTCGTCTCATTTCTCGCATGGGTCGTACCTTTTTAGGTGCGTCAATATTTTATTATGCATGGGGTGTACCTTTCTAGGTGCATCGATGTTTATTTACTTCGTGGAGCAATCGGCTCAATAAGTCGGGACATGAGGCGTATCTTTTTAGGTGCGTCGATGTTCGTCTATGCATGGGGCGTATCTTTCTAGGTGCGTCGATGTTCGACTTTGCATGGGGTGTATCTTTCTAGGTGCATCGATGTTAGACATTACATGGGGTGTGTCTTTCTAGGTGCATCGATGTTTATTTATGCATGGGATGTATCTTTCTAGGTGCATCGATGTTTATTTGTGCATGGGGCGTATCTTTCTAGGTGCGTCGATGCTAGAGCATGGGGCGTATCTTTCTAGGTGCGTCGATGTTCGACTGTACATGGGGCGTGTCTTTCTAGGTGCGTCGATGTCCAGGTTTTTGGGGATTGGCCATCCTTTTTTATTGTGATTTGGTTCATCGGATGTCCCGTTGTACGACGTCGTTGTTCCTTTTTATTGTGATTTCTGGATTTTGTGTGTTGATTTCTGGAATTTATGTTTCACCAACTTTTACGATGGGCATTGATATATATGTCAATTATTGTGGCTTGGTGAATGAAATTAGGAGTATGACATTCCTTTTTATCTTGAGTAGATTATTGTGATATTGATTAATCTCTTGTTGATTTTCAATTACTTATTTATCGCAGCTTGGCATTGTGATTATTATATGTTTGTGTCATATCTCTTATTATATATCACTTCGTCTGATATTTATTGCTAGACTGATCAGTTTATTATTTTCTTCTTAAATAATACTCGGGTCAGACTGAGATATTACAGGTGCTTACTCATGGCTTCCTACCTGGAACCATCTTCTGACTTTTGGCTAACTACTCTAGTTTAGTAGTTTTTGTTGTATACATTTGAGATACAGACTCTATGATGTATACTTATTCTTTTGTCTAACACTTGTATCTATTCCTTTGTATTATTGTGGATCCTTTTGACCACTACTCTGATGTACACTTTCATGTGTAATATTCATATCTATTTCCGCCTTTGTGATATGAATTATCTGTGACTGATCTGTGTTATGCTTATTTCTATATTTGTTTTCGAAGATTATTATAGCCACTGTGTAGTAGCTTTGTGTTTGTATCGGTATGTCGGATTTCCTCTTGATAAAGTATTGCATGTTATACTATCTGACATATCGGTGCTCGCGCAAAGAAATTACATGGATGGTCGCTCCTCAACAGCCTTATTCTCCGTGCTAGTTGACAGCATTACACCGTAGTGTTCTTGGCTAGCGTGGGTATAGAGGTGGGGCGTCACAGCTACCATGTTCGATAGCAGGTTACCGCCACATTCCATGGCAGGTTATACAACTAAAATCATACAGGACACATATTGTTTCTTTGGATTTCCAACAAATGGTCGGGCTAAGGAACTTCCTACTGGCACACTGATACGCCTCTGGAGGGATGCCCCGAGAACTTAACCAGCTCTCTGCCAACACAAGGCCGAGTTAACTCTGTAACTAGGTAACAACTACACGAGTATGCCATCCCCTGGTCGTTTGCGACCTTTATCCGAGGATCCTCAACCACAAAGCAACAACCACAAAATATAATAAATTTGCAGCAACCACGTAGGTTAAATATTTGGGTTCCATACCATGATACAACCCTTTTCCAGAAGGAAATGACATACCCTCAGGAGGCGCTACCCCCAAATAACCATGCCGCATCCTTCCTTTTTCGACCATTTCCGAGGTGTGAGGTCCTTTGAAGTCTCGTCCACAAAGCTACACTTTTCACAAAGCCATGCTTTGATCAACAAATGATCAGCAGCACTTCGTGTACCACATTACCAATTTGGGAATATATCACTAGTAACCATCAACTACATAACCTCTGTGCTCGTACGTCTCAGAGAAGGGTGTTAAGCTAAGAGAATAAATTCTCCGCCACCAACATAAATGTATTTGATAGAAACCAGCTATACATCGCAAAGTGTAATGTCAGACAAACATCCATACAAGTCCGCTCCGGGATCGAACGAAACCGAACACACTTCCAAAGAAGCCCTTGCAATTTGGATATTTACTAATCACGTCTGGAATCTCCATCACAAAGGGTGATAAAATCTCTATACCGGAGCAACTCAGTGCAGAGACATTCAATAGGTAATCCTTTCGCTTTCGAAAATACCCAGTCTTCAACACCATCTTCAAATGCAGTCCCATTTCGTCGTATCATTATTCAAAATGGGTCTTATGACGCATGGTCCTCTCCCGGCTAATCCGAATAACGAGCGCTTACTTTCAAAATAAGTGATACATTCATATTTTCAAACAAATCACAACAAATTTCCCCTTTTGATCTTTTAAATAAAAGATCTAACACAATCACAAAGGTTCGATAAGGTTTTCGAATATCCATTTGGAATCGGACCTCGGGTTGCATCGAAATTCAAATGCCATTTTAAGGCAAATATTGATAGTCGGTTATTAACTATCAATCAATATTTACAATAATCACCATCAAACAATATTTACAACAATTACTAAGATTTAAATAATTTTACCAAATTATTTATTTCTAAAATATCTTCGCAAGATATTTTTTTAACAGTTCAACACTTTGTAAACAAATTTCAAATTACTTTCCACATTTTAATCCTTTGAAAACAAATTTAAAATCATTTTCCACTTTTCAATAATTTGAAAACAAATTTCAAATCATTTTTCCTTACGCGAAAAACATTACCAAATATTTATTCATTTCCACTGAAAATCTGCCGAGTTCAAATATTTTAAAATAATTTAAAACATTTATCCAAAATATACTCGGAAACATTTAAAATAAAACTATTTTGAAACACTTGCTTAAATATTAGTTATGCAAATATTATACTAATATCTCATATAACAATTCAAGTCCAAACTAATTTTAAAATAAAATTAGTAGATAGGATATAACTATTTAAATATCCAATTTCTAAAACAAATATCAATTAAAACTTTAAATTATCACTTCAATAATAAATTAAGATAAATCTTTACTTTAAAGATTTTCAAAATAACCTAAGTAAATAATTTTAGTCCTTGAGATGATGGTTTGATGACAACAACCTTAGAATAAGATTATAAAATATAAATACTAACATTGTAGTTTAGATATATATGTATATGCAGGATCTAACCATGCAGTACCATGAATGAAGACTGTATAGTATAGAGATTCAAGATATCAAGATTGAAGACTCATGAGTATCAAGATTATCAAGAGCTCAAGATTTCAATAATAAGTAATTTAATTAGGAATTTTGTTAAAACTACTAGAAAACACTGGCATCTTAAAATCCAATTTATTCATGGAATGGAATTCACTTTGAGCCTGTTAAAAGGGATGGAACCCTAAGTAGGATGGAACCTACGAAAAATCTAGTGGAACATTGTTTTGTATCTGGTAACCTTTTATTCAAAATGTTTTACAAAATTATATCTTCTTTTCAAAATATTTTCAAAATCTTCCTTTTGAAAGAATCAAAACATGTAACGACCCGATATTTTCAACCATCCATATCCGCACATGTCGGACTTGAATTGCTCAAAATACCGCGTTGTAAATAAAATTTGGTAAATCTCAGAATATACAGTAAATACATAATCACAGATCACATACATCGAGTATTTAATAATGCAGCGGAATTTAAAATAAATAGTAGTTCATGAAGCTACTATATAAAAATAAGATACATCAGAGTTAAACAATATACAGTAGAAGAGTAACAAGATACATCAAGTACAAATCAAAATACATCACTAGAAACACTGGATACTGAAAACAAATAGATGGCTGGATCTTCAAGCAAAGCTCCAACTCCAAAGGTGAGTCTTGAATGTTGAATCACTCAATCTGACTCGAGCGTAAAGCAAAACACAAAACACTCGAGTCAGGACATAAATACTTATGAACTGTAAATCAACTCAAGTGAACAGTAACAAAAAATGCATCAGTAACTTAAAGAATGCTTGGGATCTCCCATCCTTTAAGGATCCGTTAAACTAATTACTATGTAGTAATATTGCGCTATTATAATAAAGTCTACAGTAAAATAAACATACTTTTAAATAGCGTTCCGGGCTACCCATATCACCCTTCACACACAATAGTCCAAGTAGTCCATCCAATATCATGCCATCTCCACTCCGGGTGATTGTCAAAGGATATCACACGGGCTACGGGAGAAAACCAAATTCGTAGTAAAGGCTCGGTATGGTAGGTGACACGGCACACAAGGCAATGCCAGGGTAGATATACAAATTACGCACACGGGCTGGTGGTAACGCAGCAGCCACATACGCCCACCTCGGAACACACTCCCATATCAAAAACGGAGGATGGCCATCTAATCAATCACCAGTAAGAGTATAGTATCGAAGGAATGTGTTCGACCATAGGTGCTACCTCCTTTGGCCCGAGATCGCTCCTGTTTTAGCCACCTTATGCCAACTCACGGGAATTGGGTCCACGTAATATACCTCAAGAACGTCGCCACCATCCTACTTCATTCTGGAATCTCCACCGCGTACACGGTTGTTAAAGTGGTTTTCGGAGTTGGCAGAGAGTATGGCAACTTCCGATCCCGGTCTCTTTAACAACCAAACGTTATTATAACACCTGGTCATTTCAAAATAGTTTATATTTCAAAAGAATCAAATCATTTCATTTCAAAACTATATTCCTTTCAAAATAGTTTACGCCTCGAAACCAAAACCATTTTTATTTCAAAACTATTTATTCAATCAAAATAGTTTATACTTCAAAACCAAAATCATTTTTATTTCAAAACTATATTCAAATCAAAATAGTTTATACTTTATCATTTCTATCTCAAACCTATATCCACTTCCAAAAATCATAATACTTTCAAAGTTATAACTCTTTCGAAACCAAAATACTTGAAATCATTACACTTTGAAAATCGTAACATTCTGAAATCATACATTTGAAATCATGAAACATTCATTTAATTCTTTACATTTTACAAATTTATTTCCAATTTAATTCAAAATTTCAAATTTCCAATTTAATTCAAATCAAACCATCAATTTCAATTCAATTCAGTTTTCTAACAAAACATTTCAAATCTTATAAATTTCAAATATAGATTTGATCTACAAAATAAGCTATCCAATTTTAATATGTTTCCAAACTTTAATATCCCACATTTCAAAACTAAACTTTATAATTCCATATAATCATATCTCAAATCTAATTTAATTTATGTAGTTTTGAAATATTCATTTCATAAATCCAATATTATTAAAATAAACTTAAATTACAATTAAACCAAATATCTTTTCATACAAATATAAACTTCAAATATTCCTTTATCAAATAAAGCAAAATCAAATATCATTCAACATTCACATTCTTTATTAAAATAAAGATCAAATCATTTCCACACCATTTCAAAATCATTAAAATATTACATCCTTTCAAAACTTCATAATCAAATCATTATTTGAATTCAAATCCAAATATTCAAAGTTAAATATCATTTAAAAATCAAATATGTCATTCAGTTATCATTTCAAACATCATTACCAAAAATACATTCCAAAATTCCATTCAAAAATTCATTTACTATATTACATTTCATTCCGTTTAACACATAACCAAGTAAACTTTATTTAAATTCAAATTCAATTTAAATTCCTTAAAAATTCAAATTTTAAATATTCAAAACTTCTAAAATTTCGCAGATAATCCATTTTAAAAGTTAAATTATTTAACACTTTAAAATATAGCCCAAACAGTGTTAAAATCTATAACATTTCAAAATATTGTCAAATTATAGCAACGACAGCATTTATAAAGTGCTATCGTAGCTTATATTTTCCAAAATAGTTTATTTCAATAATAGCGACAGTTATAAAATGTCGTAATAGATATTTAGTTATTTCAAACATTGTTAGATTCAAAACAATAGCATTAATATGCTGTCAAAAGACTAAAGCATTTTGAAAATGCTATAAAATTCCAGGTTTCATTTTAGCTTTTCAAAAATAATAATAAAACTCCAAATTTTTATTATTACAACTTAAAAATCATATTTCTAGACTTCAAAATTTCACATTTAAAATCATTTTAACATATGATTTAACACAATAAAATTTTAAGATCAAATATTCAATTTTGCAAACTCCATTCATTTATTAAGTCAAAATTCACTGTTTATTAATTTATAAATTTAATAAACTTAAAATTTTACTTCAAATATCATTTCAAAACTTTAAATTTAATTTCCATTATTTATTTACATCTTAAAATAAAATTTAAAGTCAAACGTCACATTTACTCCAAATTTACATACTTGGATTCACTTAAATTCACAATTTCAAGATTTAATATTTAACTTTCTTAAAACCATAATATATATATTTTAAATCAAAATTTCATACTTTTGAAAATACATATTTATAATAAAAATCATTTAAAAATATACTACGGGGTTTGTATAAAATTTTCTAACCTAGGTCAAGTGATACAGATATATATCATTTCAATCCGCAGTTTACAAAGAAAACCCGGGTTCTATCATTTCAAACCCGCAATCCCAAGTCAAATAAAATACAATAAAAATCGCTCAGGCCTATCATTTCAGCCCATAATTATTTTTCCCTATTCTAAAGTCCGTTCGGGTATGTATCATTTCAACCCATAGTGATTCTATTCTAACAGGGAACTTGCAGTGTGAATATATGCATAAACAATATAAGCAATGTCAATGTCACAATATAATGTCATATATCAGATGTTAGGTGAAAATTAACAGTTTTAACATGGTAATAACATGGCATAGCATATCATATGATCATCATTAACTTGCATAAACATTTTATATTACTAAACACTTGTCATCAATTCACTATTTCATAAGTATAAATGTCAGAGTGAGAAATACTCACTTTTTACGAAGCTAGAGACAAACAACACACACAAGAGCGATTCCAAAGGCACGACAAGCACGATTTGATTTGAATTGATGGAGACCCTTGTAAACAACACAAAATATAACATACATAAGCACAAATATAGATATCGACATACAAATATAATCAACAACTTTAGTTTGCAGAACAGTTGCAAAACAAGAGAGATGACCAAACCTTAGAAGCAAAAGACTTGCACACGACAACATAAGCTTGTCACATGATCAAATGGGCTTGACCTCACCACACTAGGCTCGGCCTAGGTGTCAACATGGCTCGGCCATGGCCTAGAGACAAGGCTTAGGGCATGAAAGTGGAAGGTAAAGGCAAAACAAGTGGAAAGTAAAGGAGGCAAGGGGTTTGGGTCAAGGAATGGAAGGTTTTGGTGTACATAGGCTCGGCCTATGGTCCTATGGGCTCGACCTGGTGCATCTTCAGGTCAGGTCAGAGATGATGATGATGGCTCTAGGTCATGGCAGCAAGTGGTGGTGGTGTTAGAGGTGGTGGCCAAGGCTAAACATGAAGGAAATGAGAATACAAGGCTCGGTTAGGCAATATTTGGAGTTTTAAGCAAAGTTTTGTGGAGATGGCTTCAATTGGATGGCATGGTTTGTCATGGTCAGAGGAGGAGGAGATGTTTGCTGCTGTAGATGGTGGAGGAGATGGTCAGTGGTGATGGAGGAGAAGTGGGGCCGAGCAAGCAAGAGGAAGAGGAAGGCTAAATCAATGAAGAAGAGGGAAAAAATGAAAGAAAGAAGCCATTAGCTTGCAATTTTTTCTTAATATGATGTAGCCGTGAGTTTGAAATGAGGAGAAAGATATTTTTCACGTGAATTGAAGATGAGAAACATGGCTATAGGGTAGAGGGATGTACGGCTAAAGCAAGGAGAGGAAAAGGCAAAAGCAAATGAAGAGGCGGAAAAACGAAGAGCCTTGAGCAACTAAAGAGACACAAACTCTTCAAATTTCCATTATTTTCTTTTTAAACCTTATATAACTGAAATATATATATATAATCAGATAAAATACGAAAATTTAGTAAATAAACAAAAATAAATAAATTAATTATTAATTATATATAGTTTAATTAAATAAAACAGCAAAATTTGCAACTAGTCTTGAAAATATGAAAAATAAGTGCAATGAACTTGGGAAAATTTTTATGTACTTAAAAGTATTTATAAATAAAGATAAGAAAAAAAAATAAAAAGGAAATCACGAAAGAAAATAAATAAATTTTAATTTAAATATAGTTTAGATGAAAAAAATAGCAGAAAAATGGAAACTAACCTTTAAAAATAGAAAATAAATTCAATGAGCTTTGGACAAATTCAAACATCACTTTAAAATATTCAAAAGGTAAAAATATATGTAACATAACATATAATACAATTTAGAATAATATATGACAATTAAAAAGATTATTTATATAATTTAAAATAAAAACTAGTGTTAAATAAAACAATTTACACCCAATTTTGTAAAAAGCATAACTTTCACAATATTATTCGGATTTCAACGAAACGAAAAGCAGTTTTCTTGAAATTTTATTTACTTTCATAATAAAAGAAAAAATTAAAATTTTCAAACTTTTAAAATTTAAATTTAAAAGTAAAAGTTTGACCAGATTGACCAAAATTCACATTTTCTGGAAATATTCAATTTATGCATGTTTGAAATTCTAATCCACATCCAAATCAACATTTATATTTCAATTAACAAAATATATTCATTTTAATAAATAAAATAAAGTTTTTAAACTAGGAATTTAAATAAAAATAATTAAAATATACAATTACAATAATCAGAAAATACAGGGTTGTTACACTCTCCCCCACTCAAAACTTTTCGTCCCCGCAAAGGAATGAGGTACGGGAAAGCACAAAAAAAGATAGAATGAAATAGTATTAATACAAGATGACAAGAAGATTAAAATTATACCTGATAACTGTTGCTATAGGTAAGTTTAACAAGGTGGAGATGATCTTTCCAACATCCTCCAGATCAAGAACACAAGCATGAAAAAAAATCTTTTAGAATCTGATTCACCCTTCCCGTTTAACCGACGGTCTGTGGATGGCAAGCAGTGCTTAGATTCAAAGATGAGTACTAAAGTTATTAAAGATTATAGAAAGATTTCTAAACAGACTGGTATAAGCAATAACCTCTCATTCTGTAGCAAGACAAGGGAAATTAGGACAACCAAAAGATAGTTTGAAAACAAATAAGATAATAAATTTGAAACCATAAGATTTCAACTTAAACTGAAAATTAATTTTACATAAGTCAAATAAATCATAAGCGTCTCTAATTTCATTATCTTATCATCCAATTATCTTAAATTAACAAATCCCTAAAATCATGTATTTGAAAAATCTTTTATTATACTCAATATGTGCCAAATAAAATTTAATTCTTCTTCACTACTAATTAGAATTAAATTTATTCCTCTCAATATATTTTATCACCTATGTTAAATATACTCACACTCATTGCAGCTGCCTTAAATTTATTCTTAGTTCCTTTATCATCATTTTATATTGTAAATTATTCCATTACCCTTTTTCTTTATTTACTCTGTTAATCCTTTTATAACTTAAATTTAAGTATATAACATTTATAATAACCACTCAAATTTTATTTATAAAATCTTTTTTTTTTATATATTGTATATTATCCAATTACATATTCAACTTTGAAAATTAAGGTAAGTTATATTGGAATGAAATTGTGTATTATACAAATAAAACTTTCTAATTAAATTATTTCAAGCTTGAATATTAATCCAAATCTTGAAATTATACTTAGAAATTACCTTTGAAGAAAAAAATTTAGGAATTAAATTTCCGATAAATTCCAAACTATTTAGAGATAAATAAATGCTCATATACTATATATATATATCCATTCAAATTTAAATCATATATCAGCATATGTTATAAATCCATTCTTATTTTAGAAATTAAAATCAATTAAATTTTCCCAAAACAAAACTGTAGCAAGACTACAGAATGGTCTCTTCACTTCGAAACTCGAAAATGAACGTCGATGATGCTGCAGTCATCACCGAAATTATTTTCTAGCGACAAAGAGAAGAGCACTAAATTTAAATTTAAAATTCTTTGGAAACAAATTTCTATTCGAAAATACTTTAAATAATATATCCTTTAAACCTTTAAACACAAAGTTTGAAATCCATCGAAAATTAAATTTTCAAATTCTTGTTTTACATTCATTTTAAATTTCCAAATAAATATATAACCATGTTTTATAGTTCAATTAGATATATGAAACAATAGAAAATGATATATAAAATCAAATATTATTTCTTAACAACCAATTCAAATAAAATCCAGATAAAGATATATAATAAAGGTACAAAATTTATTTCACATAAATTTATTTCATTACTAAATTTTAAAAACATATTGTGTCAGTTTGCTCTGTTCAAGTGTTTTGGAAATCTTATCGATGGCGTTGATCAGACGAATCGATTAGAAACCCAAATCAACATCAACAACTCAAACAACACAATATATAAAACATTTTAAATATTAGTTTACAAATACACTTCAAGAATAATTTGAAGATAAGTTGGAAACAAAGATGAGATGATTAAATAACAGAATAGGGAGATGGATGAATTTATATAAATTGCGGGCAACCTTAACCGGGTCAACCGTGACTTAAAGAATAAGATCGATGTGGATTTCTTGGGTAAATCGACATTCGATCTCAAGATGTAGAGTTCGAAGTTATAAGAGATACTAGCATCTAAACCGAGGATATAGAATCTCTGGTGAATCGATGTTGTTGTAAAGGAGTTTTCCCCCTTTACAAATAAATTTGAGGTCGGCGAGACCGTCGACTCATTATGAAGATCTTTTGAAGTGGAGTTATGGGATACTCCAGAAACAAAAGAAGATAAATAGTGAGGGACACGAATGGATTTTGAAACCACAGGGAATGTTCCAAAATTCAAAGGAATCGAGTCAAAAAGGAAGAGATTTAAACTCGAATGAAAGTGATTCTGTAAATACATTTACCCTATATACTGAGTTTTGCCTAGAGCTACCAAAGCTCTGATACCAACTGTAACGACCCGATATTTTCAACCATTCGTATCCGCACATGTCGGACTTGAATTGCTCAAAATACCGCGTTGTAAATAAAATTTGGCAAATCTCAGAATATACAGTAAATACATAATCACAGATCACAGACACAGAGTATTTAATAATGCAGCGGAATTTAAAAGAAATAGTAGTTCATGAAGCTACTATATAAAAATAAGATACATCAGAGTTAAACAATATACAGTAGAAGAGTAACAAGATACATCAAGTACAAATCAAAATACATCATTGGAAACACTGGATACTGAAAACAAATAGATGGCTGGATCTTCAAGCAAAGCTCCAACTCCAAAGGTGAGTCAAGAATGCTGAATCACTCAATCTGACTCGAGCGTAAAGCAAAACACAAAACACTCGAGTCAGGACATAAATACTTATGAACTGTAAATCAACTCAAGTGAACAGTAACAAAAAATGCATCAGTAACTTAAAGAATGCTTGGGATCGCCCATCCTTTAAGGATCCGTTAAACTATTTACTATGTAGTAATATTGCGCTATTATAATAATGTCTACAGTAAAATAAACATACTTTTAAATAGCGTTTCGGGCTACCCATATCACCCTTCACACATAATAGTCCCAGTAGTCCATCCAATATCATGCCATCTCCACTCCGGGTGACTGTCAGAGGATACCACACGGGCTACGGGAGAAAAACAAACTCGTAGTAAAGGCTCGGTATGGTAGGTGACACGGCACACAAGGCAATGCCAGGGTAGATATACCAATTACGCACACGGGCTGGTGGTAACGCAGCAGCCACATACGCCCACCTCGGAACACACTCCCATATCAAAATCGGAGGACGACCATCTAATCAATCACCAGTAAGAGTATAGTATCGAAGGAATGTGTCCGACCAGAGGTGCTACCTCCTTTGGCCCGAGATCGCTCCTGTTTTAGGCACCTTATGCCAACTCATGGGATTTGGGTCCACGTAATATACCTCAAGAACGTCGCCACCATCCTACTTCATTCTGGAATCTCCACCGCGTACACAGTTGTTAAAGCGGTTTTCGGAGTTGGCAGAGAGTATAACAACTTCTGATCCCGGTCTCTTTAACAACCAAACGTTATTATAACGCCGTGGTCATTTCAAAATAGTTTATATTTCAAAAGGATCAAATCATTTCATTTCAAAACTATATTCCTTTCAAAATAGTTTACGCCTCGAAACCAAAACCATTTTTATTTCAAAACTATTTATTCAATCAAAATAGTTTATACTTCAAAACCAAAATCATTTTTATTTCAAAACTATATTCAAATCAAAATAGTTTATACTTTATCATTTCCATTTCAAACCTATATCCACTTCCAAAAATCATAATACTTTCAAAGTTATAACTCTTTCGAAACCAAAATACTTGAAATCATTACACTTTAAAAATCGTAACATTCTGAAATCATACATTTGAAATCATGAAACATTCATTTAATTCTTTACATTTTACAAATTTATTTCCAATTTAATTCAAAATTTCAAATTTCCAATTTAATTCAAATCAAACCATCAATTTCAATTCAATTCAGTTTTCTAGCAAAACATTTCAAATCTTATAAATTTCAAATATAGATTTGATCTACAAAATAAGCTATCCAATTTTAATATGTTTCCAAACTTTAATGTCCCACATTTCGAAACTAAACTTTTAACTCCATATATTCATATCTCAAATCTAATTTCATTATTATGTAGTTTTGAAATATTCATTTCATAAATCCAATATTATTAAAATAAACTTAAATTACAATTAAACCAAATATCTTTTCATACAAATATAAACTTCAAATATTCCTTTATCAAATAAAGAAAAATCAAATATCATTCAACATTCACATTCTTTATTAAAATAAAGATCAAATCATTTCCACACCATTTCAAAATCATTAAAATATTACATCCTTTCAAAACTTCATAATCAAATCATTATTTGAATTCAAATCCAATTATTCAAAGTTAAATATCATTTAAAAATCAAATATGTCATTCATTTATTATTTCAAACATCATTACCAAAAATACATTCCAAAATTCCATTCAAAAATTCATTTATTATATTACATTTCATTCCGTTTAACACATAACCAAGTAAACTTTATGTAAATTCAAATTCAGTTTAAATTCCTTAAAAATTCAAATTTTAAATATTCAAAACTTCTAAAATTTCGCAGATAATCCATTTTAAAAGTTAATTATTTAACACTTTAAAATATAGCCCAAACAGTGTTAAAATCTATAACATTTCAAAACATTGTCAAATTATAGCAACGACAGCATTTATAAAGTGCTATCGTAGCTTATATTTTCCAAAATGGTTTATTTCAATAATAGCGACATTTATAAAATGTCGTAATAGATATTTAGTTATTTCAAACATTGTTAGATTCAAAACAATAGAATTAAAATGCTGTCAAAAGACTAAAGCATTTTGAAAATGCTATAAAATTCCAAGTTTCATTTTAGCTTTTCAAAAATAATAATAAAACTCCAAATTTTAATTATTACAACTTAAAAATCATATTTCTAGACTTCAAAATTTCACATTTAAAATCATTTTAACATATGATTTAACATAATAAAATTTTAAGATCAAATATTCAATTTTGCAAACTCCATTCATTTATTAAGTCAAAATTCACTGTTTATTAATTTATAAATTTAATAAACTTAAAATTTTACTTCAAATATCATTTCAAAACTTTAAATTTAATTTTCATTATTTATTTACATCTTAAAATAAAATTTAAAGTCAAACGTCACATTTACTCCAAATTTACATACTTGAATTCACTTAAATTCACAATTTCAAGATTTAATATTTAACATTCTTAAAACCACAATATATATATATATATATATATATTTTAAATCAAAATTTCATACTTTTGAAAATACATATTTATAATAAAAATCATTTAAAAATATAACACGGGGTCTGTATAAAATTTTCTAACCTAGGTCAAGTGATACAGATATATATCATTTCAATCCGCAGTTTACAAAGAAAACCCGGGTTCTATCATTTCAAACCCGCAATCCCAAGTCAAATAAAATACAATAAAAATCGCTCAGGCCTATCATTTCATCCCATAATGATTTTTCCCTATTCTAAAGTCCGTTCGGGTATGTATATTTCAACCCATAGTGATTCTATTCTAACAGGGAACTTGCAGTGTGAATATATGCATAAACAATATAAACAATGTCAATGTCACAATATAATGTCATATATCAGATGTTAGGTGAAAATTAACAGTTTTAACATGGTAATAACATGGCATAGCATATCATATGATCATCATTAACTTGCATAAACATTTTATATTACTAAACACTTGTCATCAATTCACTATTTCATAAGTATAAATGTCAGAGTGAGAAAGACTCACTTTTTACGAAGCTAGAGACAAACAACACACAAAAGAGCGATTCCAAAGGCACGACAAGCACGATTTGATTTGAATTGATGGAGACCCTTGTAAACAACACAAAATATAACATACATAAGCACAAATATAGATATCGACATACAAATATAATCAACAACTTTAGTTTGCAGAACAGTTGCAAAACAAGAGAGATGACCAAACCTTAGAAGCAAAAGTCTTGCACACGACAACATAAGCTTGTCACATGATCAAATGGGCTCGACCTCACCACACTAGGCTCGGCCTAGGTGTCAACATGGCTCGGCCATGGCCTAGAGACAAGGCTTAGGGCATGAAAGTGGAAGGTAAAGGCAAAACAAGTGGAAAGTAAAGGTGGCAAGGGGTTTGGGTCAAGGAATGGAAGATTTTGGTGTACATAGGCTCGGCCTATGGTCCTATGGGCTCGGCCTGGTGCATCTTCAGGTCAGGTCAGAGATGATGATGATGGCTATAGGTCATGGCAGCAAGTGGTGGTGGTGTTAGAGGTGGTGGCCAAGGCTAAACATGAAGGAAATGGGAATACAAGGCTCGGTTAGGCAATATTTGTAGTTTTAAGCAAAGTTTTTGGAGATGGCTTCAATTGGATGGCATGGTTTGTCATGGTCAGAGGAGGAGGAGATGTTTGCTGCTGTAGATGGTGGAGGAGATGGTCAGTGGTGATGGAGGAGAAGTGGGGCCGAGCAAGCAAGAGGAAGAGGAAGGCTAAATCAATGAAGAAGAGGTAAAAAATGGAAGAAAGAGCCATTTGCTTGCAATTTTTTCTCAATATGATGTAGCCGTGAGTTTGAAATGAGGAGAAAGATATTTTTCACGTGAATTGAAGATGAGAAACATGGCTATAGGGTAGAGGGATGTACGGCTAAAGCAAGGAGAGGAAAAGGCAAAAGCAAATGAAGAGGCGGAAAAACGAAGAGCCTTAAGCAACTAAAGAGACACAAACTCTTCAAATTTCCATTATTTTCTTTTTAAACCTTATATAACTCAAATATATATATAAAATCAGATAAAATATGAAAATTTAGTAAATAAACAAAAATAAATTAATTAATTATTAATTATATATAGTTTAATTAAATAAAACAGCAAAATTTGCAACTAGTCTTGAAAATATGAAAAATAAGTGCAATGAACTTGGGAAAATTTTTATGTACTTAAAAGTATTTCTAAATAAAGATAAGAAAACAAAATAAAAAGGAAATCACAAAAGTAAATAAATAAATTTTAATTTAAATATAGTTTGGATGAAGAAAATAGCAGAAAAATGGAAACTAACCTTTAAAAATAGAAAATAAATTCAATGAGCTTTGGACAAATTCAAACATCACTTTAAAATATTCAAAAGGTAAAAATATATGTAACATAACATATAATACAATTTAGAATAATATATGACAATTAAGAAGATTATTTATATAATTTAAAATAAAAAGTAGTGTTAAATAAAACAATTTACACCCAATTTTGTAAAAAGCATAACTTTCACAATATTATTCGGATTTCAACGAAACGAAAAGTAGTGTTCTTGAAATTTTATTTACTTTCATAATAATAGAAAAAAAATTAAAATTTTCAAACTTTTAAAATTTAAATTTAAAAGTAAAAGTTTGACCAGATTGACCAAAATTCACATTTTCTGGAAATATTCAATTTATGCATGTTTGAAATTCTAATCCACATCAAAATCAACATTTATATTTCAATTAACAGAATATATTCATTTATTAAATAAAATAAAGTTTTTAAACTAGGAATTTAAATTAAAATAATTAAAATATACAATTACAATAATCAGAAAATACAGGGTTGTTACAAAACATCTATCCTGGTTTTAAATATTTTTAGTTTAAAAATAATCTTCATTTTTAAAATCAAATTATCTATGGTTTTTAAACTATCTTTTAATAGTAATAATATATTTAAACTTTTAATATTTATACTTAGATTTAAATATAAAATTATAGTAAATTTTTTATATATATATCAAAATATTATTCTCTATATTTATTTATGTATTTTAACTATAGTTAAGTATATTTATAAAGTTTAAAATATTGTTAATACAAGATAGAAGTTATTTTCAAAGAAAAACTAATTACCAAAATTTTCTTAGGCATGTCGACATCCTAAGGTACCCCATATTGACATGGCAGCAGTTTATTTCAAAAATTTGTATTTCAAAGGAAGTGTCTATTCGTCATATCCTTTCACGAATGGACATGGCTGTTGTTCTAATATAAATAAGTTTGGTTTTGAACGAATTTGTATTCATATTTTTTTAGATTTCACTCCTCTTCTTCTTCTTCCACATTTCTTTATACACATTCTTACCATTACTCTGCCGAAATCAACATTGAATCTAACTAGATCATTTTTTGTTTGATTCTCTATCACTATCTCAACAAGATCTCAGTGCTATTCAGAGTTATAGACTTCTTAGTAATCAATTTAGCAAGAAAAGGTGTGATTGTAGCCTTGGAAATCAATCAAGTGAGAAAAGTTTGATTGTAGCCTTGGAAATCAATCAAGTGAGAAAAGGTGTGATTGCAGCCTTGGAAATCAAATGGGTGAACTTGTTTCCCCTGAAATCAAGTATCTCTACATAGAGGATTGTGAATCTAGAGTGGTGTACCTCGTGGCCTTGAAATCGAGGGTGTAATTGTATAACTGCTTTTGAAAGGAAATTCGAACTTGTGTGCGGGACTGGATGAAGGGTAACTCCGAACCAGTATAAAATCTGATGTGTTCTTTCCTTTATTACTTTTGCTTTATTTCTGTATCTGTGTTTGATTCTGTGATCATATTTGTGTCTGAATATTGCATACATTTGTGTTCAAATTAACAAAAACTAAAAAAGATTTAGTAATTCCTTAAAACACTATTCACCCCCTCTAGTGTTAATCCTAGCCTTAAGATCCATACTCCGCATTTCACGCATTTGGTACCAAAGCAGGGTTTTCAAAGTTTTCATAATCTGAATTTGGAAAAAATTTCAAAATGGCTACCAACAACGGTTCTTTTATCCCTGTCACTAGTTCATTTGTTGAAGGTTCGTCTACTGTCAGACCACCACTTTTTAATGGCAGTAACTATGCATATTGGGCATGTAGGATGAAATTATATTTACAATCTATAGGACAAGACACTTAGAATGTCACACAGACTGAATATTCTAAACCCACAACTTATTTTGCACAATGGACAACTGAGAAAAAGACTCTAAAGCTATGAATATTCTATTTTGTTCACTTGATAGAAATGAATTTAATAGAACGTCAGTTTGTGAGTCTGCATATGAAATCTGGAAAACTATGACAGCCTAGTATTTTGTGATTATTTTAATTTTTTATTTTAATTATATAAATTGAAATTCCTGATTTAAAAAAAACTTTATTACATTTATTAGAATGAATAAATTTTGTTATTTTAAGAGCATATTTTTATTTTTGTGTGAATTATAATTTCAAACCTGAATAAATAATATATTTCCAGAAAAAGTGGATTTTGGTCAATCTGGTCAAACTTTGACTTTTAAATTTAAAATCTAAATACTTGACTTTTTGAATTTTATCTTTTATTATGACAATAAATTTAATTTTAAGAATACTAATTTTTGTTTCGTTGAAATCCGATTTATATTGGGAAAGTTATGTTTTTTACAATATTGGGTGTAAATTGATTTATTTAATAAAATTATCCATTTTAAATTATATACATAATATTTTTATTTGTCAAATAATGTTCTAATATGAGTTATATGACATGTTAGATATATATATTATTTTAAAACATTTTTAAAGTGATGTTATAATTTTTCTAAAATTTATTGCATTTATTTTCAAATTTTTAAGCCTAGTTTGCAATTTTTGCTATTTTTCCTAATTTAATTATATTTAATTAATATTTATTTATTTATTTTTGTTTATTTACTATATTTTCTTGTTTTTATCTGTATTTATACATATTTTTCATGTATTTAAAATTTCAAAAAGAACTATGGAAATATGATAGTTTGTGACTCTTTTTATTCCTAGCCTTTTCATATTCACTTACTTTTTCACACCAAACAACACATGCATTCAATTGCTGCCATATCTCTTTCTTCAGCCGACCACTCCACTTTGTTTTCACATGAAAAAAACTTCTCAACCCTAAAAAAACAATCGGCTACACCTGAAGAAAAATTTTGGGAAAACTTTCATTCTTTTTCACCTTTTCTACTTGATTTATTTGATTTTGCGCTTGCATTCACCTTCATGTGTTCGGCTCCTCCATCTCCTACGCCTTGGCAGCCTCCACCACCACCTATTCTAGCTGTCAACCCCTCCTTCCCACTGCCATTCCATAGCCGAGACCATTCATGATGGTGATCCCCAAATAAATGACAAAAACTCCACTAAATCATCATAGCCGAGCCTTCCCTTGTTGCCACCAGTTCAACCACCACTTTGGCCGGCCATCCACCACCACCACCAGCCACAACCTGAGCCTAGGACCCATGCCTCACCAGTAGTGATCATACCAGATCAGGCCATGCCCAATAGTCCCTTGGTCGACGACATTTAGGCCTTGAAATCCATGTTGTTGCTTGTAATTGTGTGTTGATGCACACATATGCCTTCATCTCCTTCATATATTGTAATGGCCAACCTATATGACCTCAACCTGACCAAACCTGATCTAAATCCATCCCATAACAGTGCTTTTCCAGCCTATAGCTAAAGCATATGATGTTGAATGCAAGTGCAAATGCCCTAGCTTTGTGTTGTGTATTTATTCCTAGCATTGTTTATAAATATTTTGGTTTGTAATTCATATTATACTTTGTTTTGTTTGACATTTGACAAGGCAATTAGCTTTGGCTCTCCCACGCTCAAATCATTGTCGTGTTATCGTGCCTTTTAAGTTCCTTGTTTGTGCATTTTGTTGTCATCTCCATCTTATACAAGTGAGTAGTTCTTACCAGACAAATTTATACTTATATAACTAGTAAACTGATCGCAATTGAATCTATAAACCTTATTATCATGTTATAACTGCTATTTCTATGATCATATGATGTTTACCCATGCTTATTTACCTGTTTATCATATGTTACTGTTATATAATGTTATTCTGTTTATTTATATTAGTTTATCACACGGCAAGTTCCCTTTAGATTAGAATCACTATGGGTTGAAATGATACATACTCGAACGGACTTTAGAATAGGGAAAAATCGTTATGGGCTGAAATGATAGGCCTAAACGATTTTTATTTTATTTATTTTTTTACTTGGGATTGTTGGTTTGAAATAATAGAACCGGATTTTCCTTTGTAAATTATGGCTTGAAATGATATATTATCCGTATAATTTGACTTATGTTGGAAAATTTCATATACAGACCCGTGGTTATATATATTTTTATAAAATTTTAAAATATTAAAAAAAAATGTAAATATTATGTTATGGCCAACCTATATGACCTCAACCTGACCAAACCTGATCCAAATCCATCCCATAACAGTGCTTTTCTAGCTTATAGCTGAAGCATATGATGTTGAATGCAAGTGCAAAAGCCCTAGATTTGTGTTGTGTATTTATTCCTAGCATTATTTATAAATATTTTGGTTTGTAATTCATATTGTACTTTGTTTTGTATGACATTTGACAAGGCAATTAGCTTTGGCTCTCCCACTCTCAAATCATTGTCTTGTTATAGTGCCTTTGAAGTTCCTTGTTTGTGCATTTTGTTGTCATCTCCAGCTTATACAAGTGAGTAATTCTCATGAGATAAATTTATACTTATATAACTAGTAAACTGACCGCAATTGAATCTGTAAACCTTACTATCATGTTATAACTGCTATTGCTATGATCATATGATGTTCACCCATGCTTATTTAGCTGTTATATCATAAGTTACTGTTATATAATGTTATTCCGTTTATTTATATCGGTTTATAACACGGCAAGTTCCCTTTAGATTAGAATCACTATGGGTTGAAATGATACATACCCGAACGGACTTTAGAATAGGGAAAAATCGTTATGGGCTGAAATGATAGGCCCGAACGATTTTTATTTTATTTATTTATTTACTTGGAATTGCGGGTTTGAAATAATAGAACCGGATTTCCCTTTGTAAATTACGGATTGGAATGATATATTATCCGTATAATTTGACTTGTGTTGGAAAATTTCATATACAGACCCGTGGTTATATATATTTTTCTAAAATTTTAAAATATTTTGAAAAATATAAATATTATGATATTTTGATCAAAATATAATTAAAAATGATTTTTTAAATATTAGTGATTTTCTATAAGTTAAATAAGTGAAATAAATAAATGGTAAAGTAGGATTTGAAATTAAAGTCAATTTTGGAATTTATGATTTTGTCTATAAATGAAGTTTAAGTTAAGTAAAAAATATGATAATTTGATTTAAATTAAAATTTAAAAATGACTTTTTAAAGTGTTATTGATTTTATATAAATTAAAAATAGTTAAATAAATAAATATATAAATTTGAAATTTGAAATATAACGTAACTTGGAAAATGTGAAATGGGTTTTAAAAATAAAAGTTAAGTTAAGAAAAATAAATGAATTTAAATTTAATTTATGAAATGGTAAATTAAATTTAAATGTAAAGTAAATGAAATGTTATAAAATTGGACATTAATTTTAGAAGTGAATTATTAAAATTTGATAATTATTTGTGAAATTTCACTTTATAAAATCGTAAATTAAAAAGTATTTAAATGATCAATTTTAAAATTGTGAAAATATGATTTTTTATAAGTTAAAATTTATTTAAATAAAATTTTAATGGTTTATGAAATTGTATTGAAATTTGGAATTCTATTTACAGCATTTTTGAAATGCTATCATTTTTTTAGTAAAGGATATCACAGCATTTCTAAGTGCTGTAGTTGATACCAATGAACTCAATGGCTAAAATGAACTAAGGGCTGTTACAGCACTTTGTAAGTGCTGTAGTTGCTGAATTTAACTAAAGTTTTTATTTGAACCTAAAACCTATTACAACATTTTAATGTCATCTTTGCTAATTTAATTGTTTTAAAACATAACTTTCCATTGCAATTTTATGTGCTGTGAAAGTTGAATTTTCACTGTTTTAATAAATTTAAGTGAATAAATGAATTCCAAAGATGGTAAAATTTTAAGAATTGAATATTTGATTATTAAATATAATAACTTCATTTTTTTATGATTTAAATGGAATATTTTGATTCGAAATATAAACCATTTTGAAATGTGATTTGCAATGGTATTTAAATTAATTGAAAGAATGTGGTCTGGGAAAAATATGATATTTCAACATTTTAAAAATGGATTTTTGAATGACATTGAATTTTGAAATGATATTTGATTTCGAAGTATAAATTGTCATTTTGAAATTCTAACCACGGGATGTATTTAATTTATGGTTTAACTGATCCTTAGAGGATGGGTGATACCAAACATCAATTAAATTATTGTGCATTACTACTACAGTTCACTTGAGTTGGTTTACATTATATAAGTATGTATGTCCTGACTTGAGTGTTTTGTGTTTTACTTTACGCTCGGGTCAGCCTGAGTATTTACAGCTTAGCTTTGGATTTCTTTTCTGGAGCTAGGAATCGTTTGAGATTATGCTTGTCTATTTATCTATTACCTCCCAGTTTCAGTTGTTCTATTTCAGCTCCGGTATTTATAAACTTCTATGTATTTGAGATTTCTATTGTATATGTTTCAGACTGATATTATATATTTTGTTTTGAGAGTTTGTTATAGTAGCTTCATGAACTACTATGGTATTTTAATTTCCGCTGCGATTTATTCTGATATTTCTGTGTTTATAATTCTGTGATTCTTTTCATTTGCTCCTAATTTATTTACAATGCGGTATTTTGAGAAATTCAAGTCTGACATGTGTGGATGCGAATGGCTGAAAATATCGGGTTGTTGCAGTTGGTATCAGAGCTTTGTTTTTAGGCAAACCTTAGCCTGCGGAGAAAAACTCATTAGAGATAGGATAGAAATACCCTAGAATGAGTGAAATCAATCTCATAATCATTTCTTTGTGAGAGAACGTACTTTCAAGGTATAAAATGATTTCCAAATGATTTTTAAAGGACTTTCAAAGATTATTTTGGTATAAAATTTTCCTTATTTTGAAATCAAGATTTTCTAAACTTCATCCCTTCGGTATCCACCTTGTTAGAAATCTCTTGGTTAGGATTCTTATCGATTAGGATTCCTTGAACTTTGGAACGCTCCCCACTTGTTCTGAAATCCAGTCTTGTGTCCCCTATGGTATTCCTTTGATTTTGGAGCATTCCGTAACTCCACTTTGGAATGACCTCTATTGTAACGACCCGTATTTTACGTGTCGATTAAATCGTAAAATAGTTGCATTAAGTCGTTGGTGTTATTTGTGTTGTCTCTAGCATGAGTCATAGAGGGCCGACTCATAGGGGTGACCGGGTCAAGAAGTTTACGACTTAAGAGCTAAAGAGTTAGTATGATTGGCCGAGTTAACGAGTCACAGGTTAGGTCGCTAGACGACTTATAGAATGACCGACTTAAAGGTTATCGGCCTAAGGTGATAAGCCGTGTGGAGTTAGCTCGTGTCAACGACTCATAGGTGTTGCCGAGTTACAAAAGTTGCCGAGTTAGAGTGTTAGCAAGTTAAGAAAGAAGAGCGGCTAAGTGCTAAGTCGGTCTGTATGTTAAGTCGGCAAGTGGTATAAGTCGGTAGGACTTGAGTCGTTAGGACCTTAGTACGACTTAAGAAGATAGGTTGAGTCGTTGCGTCTTAGTTAAGTCGCATACGAGTGGGGATGGCTTTACTGTGTTGAGTCATATGCAGTAGGTCGGCTAGGGGTTAGGTCGGCCATAGGAATGAGTGTTGGGTCGGTCATGTCTTTAGGTCGACTGTATGTTGTGTTGATTAGGTCGTAGGACGAAGGGGTCTGATGAGTCGGCAACGACTCATGGATAGGTCGTGACCGACCTATAGGGCGACGACCTAAGGAGTTTTCAGCCTATAAATAGAGGGGTTCGGCTCACTTTTTGGCACCGGTTTTTGAAGCGACGAAGTGCTGCCATTTTGGGAACTCAACTACAACATTTCTTCATCTTCTTTTCTCCATTCCAATCTAATTCTAACATCCATCCAAGATCGAAGATCGAGATTGAAGATCCAAGAGACAAAGTTGAAGATCTTCATCCAACGAAGCTAGATTTCATCGTTTTAAGCGAGATTTCGCCGGATCAAGCCTTGATCTTCGCTGTCCAGATCTGAAGTGTTTAGTTTTTGAGGTGTTTAGGTGATTTGGTGAGTGGTAGTTATCTCTCACGCGGACCCAAAGGAGTATATTGGATTGGTGGTTTGTTGGAGTGTTGTAGATAGTGATTTTTGTGCATTTTCCTTAGATCCAAGTATAGATCCATTGTTTGTGAAGATGTTTACCTATGCAAGCTCATTTATTAAGTTATAGAAACAAAACCCATGTTTTATATTTGCTAGATCTATGCTAAAAACCCATGATTCATGTATGTTAGTTCTATGCTCATTTATTTACGAAATTGCCATTGTAGTTATGAATGCCTAATTAGATCTTGATTGAATATTTAATTGTTTGGATTAATGTTTGCCTTGATTGATTGTTGTGAATGAGCTATCTAGTTGATAGATTTGGACAAGTATGGTCAAAGATGATTCAAAAGCTACAGAAGAGGCTCTTGAATGGTGAAAGCTGCTAAAGGCATATGTGGCGGATGTGGAAGCTCATATGTATGGATTGAATGATGTTGAGATGGAACTTTGCCATGATGCGATGAGGCAAACCATGTTGTTGAGTTGAGACTTTGCTATGGTGTAATAAAGCGAAGTATGATGTGATGTAGACTTGGCGTAATCCAGGCAGGGATCATTCCAAGCATGTTGATAACTCGAGGGATGGTTCGAGTTGGTTGATAATGGATTGCTCGAGAGGTAGCTTGAGCTAGTATGAGGATATAGTCGTCAAGGAGGATGACTAGGAGGCTTGGATCTCATCGTTGTTGAAGGTTCTAGCATGCTCAAAAGCAAGAGTACATGGGGTGCCCATAACGACTACAGGTAGGTAGTCGGGACAACCAAAAGATTACAGGTAGGTAGTCGAGTACTCTGGGCAAAGTAGATAAGTCCTAGGCACAAGGCAGTGTGCGGAGTTATGTCTGGAACCGGGGTTACCATTAGCCCTTGACGGATGGTCATTCAATCAACGGTGAAATCGAAGCAAGGATAACAGTGATAGCCAGAGTCATGGATGTTTGGACGTTTGGTTGTATCATCATTCGGTCTCAAGAGCGGTATTTTCTAGGTGCTTATCTGATCTTGGTTTAGGCCTTGGGGGTTTGTATTTGGAAAACATCGCCCTTGACTCGAGTGATTATTGCTTTACCTTAATTGTCTGCTGTGTTATGCTTACTTCTCCTTGGTGTGTGTCTGGGGGCTATCACCGTAGAAAGAGGTGGAGTGGGATGGTTTGGTTCCTATTCCCTTTATCCTTTATGCTCTTTTGGTATGTTTGATAGTTGATTTACTGCTCACTAAGACTTTGTCTGACTCAAGGTTTTATGTCTCCTCTTATTACCTTGGGCTGTTCATCCATGTTGGGATGGGCAGACTAGGTAGCAGGTGACAGGTGCTGTTCTTAGAGACCTACGCTGATGATGACGAAGACGAGCAGGAGGCTTTGCATACTAGTTTTCTTACTATATGTACTGGGTGTTCCGCTGTTATGTCTGATTGAGTGTTGTAGTGAGGCTTTGATGTATGGATGATTCATGTTTGTATAAATCTACTTACGATGCTTATATGATGATTTTTCTGTTATGGAGCTTCACTATATATTTCTCTATTGTATTTTATCCAAGCGCTGTGAGTTGTACGATAGAGGTTGCTGTTTTATTTTACCCTGACTATCGTCCATGACTACCTGGCACGGCTTTCAGCGCACTATTCCATTGTTTTGGTGCGGGAGTCATGGGCGGTCGTCACATTTGGTATCAGAGCTTTGGTTAATCGATTTTAGCCAACGCTCGCTGACGTAACTACGTATGAGAGACGTAATTGTATTTTGATGGATGATGACTATATATATAATATAGTAGTTTAGAAGGATTTGAACTCCTTATGCAGTTGTTTCTTAAGGTGTTCTAATCATTCTTATTACAGATGTTAAGGATGAGTCGAAGAGGGAGACCAGCTGCAAGGGAAAGCCGTGCTGATGAAGGAGCTGTTGATTATGGAACTATGTTCGAAGCGATGATGACTTCGATCATGAGAAGGATACCAGCCTCAGGATCATCAGTGGATGTGGGAGTTCAAGTCCAAGCTCCAAGACCGGTGGATTTTGCTAAGCTTTGCAAGGATTATACTTCTCTTAGAGGAAAAGCTTTCTTGGGGACGGAGTCGACTATTGAGGTGCAGAGATGGATTGATGCATGTCGAAGAATCTTTGGTGACTTAGGGAGTGAGGATGCAACTAAGAGGAAGCTTGCATCGAGACAGCTTCAGGGAAGAGCTGCTGATTGGTGGAATTCTACCACCATCGATACTCCAGAAGAAGAGATCACTTGGGAGCAATTCCAAGTTAGATTTGAAGCCAAGTTCATCTCTACGGCTCAGAAGTCTGTTTTGTTCAAGAAGTTTGTAGAGCTCAAGCAAGGTGGGAGACCAGTTCTTGAGTATATTTCTGAGTTTGAAGCTTTGTCCAAGTATGCTAGATCGTATATTGATTCTCCTTATCAGAAGAATGAGAAGTTTGTGACTGGTTTGGATGCTTATCTTGGGAGGCAGTTGGTGGATCATCTGGACGATCCATTTGAGAAGCTTGTGGAGAAAGCCCTCAGGCATGAGAGTTTGTTTCCTAAGGAAAGTTCTGTTGTTGCTGTAACCAGGGAAGGATCTAAACCACACCAGAGTGGCAATAAGAGGAGGAAGCAGCAGCAGCAGAAGGGTAAGGATGGCCAGAAGAAGCCGAAAGGCGAAGTGACTTGTTATAACTGCCAACAGAAGGGCCATCTTTACAAAGATTGTAAGAATCCCAAGGTGCCGGGAAAATGTTATAACTGTGATAAGCTGGGACATATCAAGAAGGATTGCCCAGAGCCGAGGAAAGATAGGCAGATTGTGCAAGCTTATGCTTTGGGAGTTGTGCCGTCATCTTCAAAAGCTCCTACTGCTGAAGAAAAGGGGAAGAGTGTGGTGGTTCAAGGTACTTTTTCTATCTGTGGTGTTCCAGTTAGAGTGTTGTTTGATACTGGAGCGTCGCATTCTTTTGTTTGTAATGATTTGGTAGGCCGGTTAGGTTTGAAACCGGATATTGTTGATAGGCCATTGGTTGTGATTAATCCAGTTGGGGGTTCGTCATATTTGTGTATGATATGCCGTGGTCTAGTTGTGTCGAGTCCTGATTGCTCGTTTGTTTGTGATTGTTTTGTTCTGAACTTTGCGGGATTCGGAATTATTTTGGGTATGGACTGGCTTAGGAAGTATGCGGCAAGGATTGATTGTGAGAGGCTTGAGGTGACAGTCGGGAATGTGGAAGGGCGAAAGGTTGTGATACGATGTAAGCATGAAGAAGGCGTCTTCATGAGCTTCATGTATTCGCTGATGGTTCCACGGGATGGACTGTCATCGGTGCCTATTGTGAATGGATTTGAGGATGTCTTTGACGAAGTCAAAGGGTTGCCGCCGCATAGGGAGATCGAGTTTCGTATCGATCTAGTTGAGGGAGCCAGACCTGTTGTAATGCCTCTTAGGCGGATGACGCCTAGGGAGCAGCTAGAGTTGAGGGTGCAGGTTGAAGACCTTTTGCAGAAAGGATTCATTCGGAGAAGTGTGTCCGAATGGGGTGCACCAGTTGTGTTCGCAACCAAAACGGATGGATCGTTGAGGTTGTGTGCGGATTATCGTGAGCTGAATAAGTTGACTAGGAAGAACAAGTATCCATTGCCGAGAATAGATGACTTGTTTGACCAGCTTCACGAGGCTAAGGTGTTTTCTCAGATGGATTTGGCAACGGGATTTCACTAGTTGAGAGTGGCGAAGGATAGTGTGCCGAAGACTGCTTTCAGGACACCGTCCGGATTTTTTGAGTGGCTGGTAATGCCGTTCGGATTGACTAACGCACCAGCATATTTTGTGGATCTTATGAATAGAGTGTTCAAAGATCAGTTGAACAAGTTTGTACTTGTGTTCGTGGATGATATTTTGGTTTATTCCAGAACTGAGGAAGAGCACAAGGCACACTTGCGGATTGTTTTGGAAATCTTGCGGAAACATCAGCTGAAGGCTAAGTTTTCGAAGTGTCACTTCTGGAAGAGTGAAGTGAGGTTCTTAGGCCATGTTATCTCGGGAAATGGAATAGCGGTTGATCCCGCTAAGGTGGCAGCAATCCAGGATTGGGTTAGACCTAAGAATGCATCTGATGTGAGGAGTTTTCTTGGATTAGCAGGATATTATCGTCGGTTTATCAAAGACTTTTCCAAGATAGCTGCACCGTTGACCGGATTGACGAAAAAGAACCAAGTGTTCAGATGGGATGATAAGTGTGAGCAAGCTTTCGTAATTCTGAAAGAGCGACTGACAAGTGCTCCTGTTTTGACTATTCCAAGTGGGAATGAAGAGATGGTGGTTTACACCGATGCATGTGGCACTGGACTTGGAGCAGTGCTAATGCAGAAGGATAAAGTTGTTGCGTATGCAAGTCGACAACTGAAGCCGCATGAAAGGAATTATCCGACTCATGATTTGGAGTTAGCGGCAATTGTGTTTGCTTTGAAGATGTGGAGACATTATCTATTGGGAGTTAGATTCGAGTTGTTTACAGATCATAAGTCGTTGAAGTATCTGTTCTCCCAAAAGGATTTGAATCTTCGACAGCAACGGTGGCTAGAGTTCTTAGCATCTTATGATTTTGGTATAGCCTATACTCCGGGAAAAGGTAACGCAGTGGCAGATGCGTTAAGTCGAAGACATGCAGGATTGGGAGCCATGTTTTCGGAATGGAAGAGTCTTGAGTATTTGGCTGGATTTGATTTCAGACCCGGATGTGAATTGGAACCTGAGATGTTGGCAAACTTATCGATAAGACCTACTCTTATGGAAAGAATTGGCGAGAGCCAAAAACGAGATGATAAGCTTGTCAGGATTATCCGAGATTTGGAATCCGGATTGGACCCAGAGAAGGATAAAGGGTTCGAGGTCGATCGAGAGGGTTGGCTTCGGAAGCAAGGACGATTGGTTGTTCCCGATGTAGATGGATTGAGAGATGAAGTTCTGAAAGAAGGTCATCACTCGAAGTTGACAATTCATCCAGGTGGAAATAAGATGTATCGGGATATGAAGAGAACTTACTACTGGGAAGGCATGAAGAAGGATGTTGGAAATTTTATTTCCAAGTGTATGAACTGTCAGTTAGTGAAAGTTGAGCACAAGAAGCCCAGTGGATTACTTCAGCCATTAGAAGTTCCTACATGGAAGTGGGAGCAAGTGTCGATGGACTTTATCGATGGTCTACCTAGGACAAGAGCAGGAAATGAAGGAATTTGGGTCATAGTAGATCGTTTGACCAAGAGTGCAAGGTTCATTCCTGTTCGATCAACTAGGACTGCATCGAAGTTGGCTGAGTTGTATGTTAAGTGGATAGTTCGATTCCATGGTATTCCGAAGAGTATAGTGAGCGATCGAGACCCATTGTTCACTAGTGGATTTTGGAATAGCTTCCAGGAAGTTTTGGGAACTGAGTTGTGTTTGAGTACAGCTTATCACCCTCAAACAGATGGTCAGACTGAGAGAGTTAACCGAGTTTTGGAAGATCTTCTCAGAGCTTGTGTTTTGGACTTCGGAGGATCATGGGAAGATCACCTTCATTTGGTGGAATTTGCATATAATAACAGTTATCAGTCGAGCATTGGTATGGCACCATATGAGGCATTATATGGAAGACCGTGTAACTCTCCGACATGTTGGTTGGAAACTGGAGAAAAGCTGATACTTGGGCCAGAAATGATTCGACAGACTTCGGATTGTATAGAGATCATTCGGCAACGAATGAGAGCAGCCCAAGATCGTCAGAAAAGTTATGCCGATAATCGTCGTAAGGATTTGGAATTCGACGAAGGTGAGATGGTTTTTGTGAAGATTTCTCCATTAAAGAGTGCTATTAGATTTGGAAAGAAAGGAAAGTTAACTCCGAGATTTGTTGGACCATTCCCAATTATAGAGCGAATTGGAAAGCTCGCTTATAGATTAAAGTTACCGGAAAAGATGGCGGGTGTGCACAATGTTTTTCATGTATCTTATCTATGGAAGTATGTGCATGACCCAACTACGGTGGTTTCTGCTGATAGCTGTGAAGACTTGAAGGTTGATCCAGTGGTTACGAGACCCTGTAAGCCGCTTCGTGTTGTTGAAACTGACACGAAACAGCTTAGGAGGAAGACGATTACTTTGCTCAAGGTACAATGGAGTGATGATGTTAACGACTGTACGTGGGAAGAGGAAGAGAGGATGAAGGCAGCTCATCCCGAACTCTTCGAGGTATGGCCCTAAAGTGTCGTGACATCTCATGAATTTGTAGCTTGTTCTAAGTCTTAGAATTCTGCATGCTAGGCTAGAATTGGATGCATGGTTTGTTGATTGCTATGGATGGTAGGCATGCAGAATATCTTTGATTGCTGTTGTTTGTTTGGAATTTCGGGGGCGAAATTCCTAAGGGGGAGAGAATGTAACGACCCGTATTTTACGTGTCGATTAAATCGTAAAATAGTTGCATTAAGTCATTGGTGTTATTTGTGTTGTCTCTAGCATGAGTCATAGAGGGCCGACTCATAGGGGTGACCGGGTCAAGAAGTTTACGACTTAAGAGCTAAAGAGTTAGTATGATTGGCCGAGTTAACAAGTCACAGGTTAGGTCGCTAGACGACTTATAGAATGACCGACTTAAAGGTTATCGGCCTAAGGTGATAAGCCGTGTGGAGTTAGCTCGTGTCAACGACTCATAGGTGTTGCCGAGTTACAAAAGTTGCCGAGTTAGAGTGTTAGCAAGTTAAGAAAGAAGAGCGGCTAAGTGCTAAGTCGGTCTGTATGTTAAGTCGGCAAGTGGTATAAGTCGGTAGGACTTGAGTCGTTAGGACCTTAGTACGACTTAAGAAGATAGGTTGAGTCGTTGCGTCTTAGTTAAGTCGCATACGAGTGGGGATGGCTTTACTGTGTTGAGTCATATGCAGTAGGTCGGCTAGGGGTTAGGTCGGCCATAGGAATGAGTGTTGGGTCGGTCATGTCTTTAGGTCGACTGTATGTTGTGTTGGTTAGGTCGTAGGACGAAGGGGTCTGATGAGTCGGCAACGACTCATGGATAGGTCGTGACCGACCTATAGGGCGACGACCTAAGGAGTTTTCAGCCTATAAATAGAGGGGTTCGGCTCACTTTTTGGCACCGGTTTTTGAAGCGACGAAGTGCTGCCATTTTGGGAACTCAACTACAACATTTCTTCATCTTCTTTTCTCCATTCCAATCTAATTCTAACATCCATCCAAGATCGAAGATCGAGATTGAAGATCCAAGAGACAAAGTTGAAGATCTTCATCCAACGAAGCTAGATTTCATCGTTTTAAGCGAGATTTCGTCGGATCAAGCCTTGATCTTCGCTGTCCAGATCTGAAGTGTTTAGTTTTTGAGGTGTTTAGGTGATTTGGTGAGTGGTAGTTATCTCTCACGCGGACCCAAAGGAGTATATTGGATTGGTGGTTTGTTGGAGTGTTGTAGATAGTGATTTTTGTGCATTTTCCTTAGATCCAAGTATAGATCCATTGTTTGTGAAGATGTTTACCTATGCAAGCTCATTTATTAAGTTATAGAAACAAAACCCATGTTTTATATTTGCTAGATCTATGCTAAAAACCCATGATTCATGTATGTTAGTTCTATGCTCATTTATTTACGAAATTGCCATTGTAGTTATGAATGCCTAATTAGATCTTGATTGAATATTTAATTGTTTGGATTAATGTTTGCCTTGATTGATTGTTGTGAATGAGCTATCTAGTTGATAGATTTGGACAAGTATGGTCAAAGATGATTCAAAAGCTACAGAAGAGGCTCTTGAATGGTGAAAGCTGCTAAAGGCATATGTGGCGGATGTGGAAGCTCATATGTATGGATTGAATGATGTTGAGATGGAACTTTGCCATGATGCGATGAGGCAAACCATGTTGTTGAGTTGAGACTTTGCTATGGTGTAATAAAGCGAAGTATGATATGATGTAGACTTGGCGTAATCCAGGCAGGGATCATTCCAAGCATGTTGATAACTCGAGGGATGGTTCGAGTTGGTTGATAATGGATTGCTCGAGAGGTAGCTTGAGCTAGTATGAGGATATAGTCGTCAAGGAGGATGACTAGGAGGCTTGGATCTCATCGTTGTTGAAGGTTCTAGCATGCTCAAAAGCAAGAGTACATGGGGTGCCCATAACGACTACAGGTAGGTAGTCGGGACAACCAAAAGATTACAGGTAGGTAGTCGAGTACTCTGGGCAAAGTAGATAAGTCCTAGGCACAAGGCAGTGTGCGGAGTTATGTCTGGAACCGGGGTTACCATTAGCCCTTGACGGATGGTCATTCAATCAACGGTGAAATCGAAGCAAGGATAACAGTGATAGCCAGAGTCATGGATGTTTGGACGTTTGGTTGTATCATCATTCGGTCTCAAGAGCGGTATTTTCTAGGTGCTTATCTGATCTTGGTTTAGGCCTTGGGGGTTTGTATTTGGAAAACATCGCCCTTGACTCGAGTGATTATTGCTTTACCTTAATTGTCTGCTGTGTTATGCTTACTTCTCCTTGGTGTGTGTCTGGGGGCTATCACCGTAGAAAGAGGTGGAGTGGGATGGTTTGGTTCCTATTCCCTTTATCCTTTATGCTCTTTTGGTATGTTTGATAGTTGATTTACTGCTCACTAAGACTTTGTCTGACTCAAGGTTTTATGTCTCCTCTTATTACCTTGGGCTGTTCATCCATGTTGGGATGGGCAGACTAGGTAGCAGGTGACAGGTGCTGTTCTTAGAGACCTACGCTGATGATGACGAAGACGAGCAGGAGGCTTTGCATACTAGTTTTCTTACTATATGTACTGGGTGTTCCGCTGTTATGTCTGATTGAGTGTTGTAGTGAGGCTTTGATGTATGGATGATTCATGTTTGTATAAATCTACTTACGATGCTTATATGATGATTTTTCTGTTATGGAGCTTCACTATATATTTCTCTATTGTATTTTATCCAAGCGCTGTGAGTTGTACGATAGAGGTTGCTGTTTTATTTTACCCTGACTATCGTCCATGACTACCTGGCACGCCTTTCAGCGCACTATTCCATTGTTTTGGTGTGGGAGTCATGGGCGGTCGTCACATCTATAATGATCGATGATTCCGCAAATTTTGAATGATTTGTAAAGGGGTGAAACTCCTTTACAATTGGCATTGATTCACCGGAGATTTCTGCATCCTCGGTTTATGATGCTATCTAACTTTTGCTATATCTGGATTCTATCTCTGGCGATCGAATGTCGATTTGCCTTAGATTTCCACATTGATTATATTCCTGAAGTCACGGTTGACAGGTTAAGGTCGCCGCAATTTATATAGGCTTATCCATCTTCTATTATTAAATTATCTAATCTTAGTTTGAACTTATCTTCGAATTAGGATTCTATTTGATTATAGTTCCTCTAAATTCGAATTTCTGTTTGTTTTGAAATCCATCCTTGAATCATCCCTTGGAAATTTGTGTGTGGTCGTATTTTGGAATTTGTGCATGCATCGAAATTATTATTTTGATAATAATGATCCTATTTTGTATATAAAAGTGAAATGTTTTCGATAAGGATTATATACTTTTTTTAAAATGAGAAATTTGAAGTTTTGAAAGGATTTGAAATGTTGAAAATTTATAAGAATTTGACTTATATAAAATGATTTATAACTGAAGGGTTTTGAATTTCAATTTTGAGGAATCGAACTCTGGTGATTTGAAATCGGTTTTAGGATTTTGGATAATATATAATAATAATATGATTTAAAGATATTTCTCCGAATAAGAAATGTTTCAAATGTATTTGAATGAATTCTAACGTTTTTGAAGAGATTTCAAAGAAGTTTCAAGAAAACAAAAGTCCAGAACCTACTTATGTCGCTGGAAAATAATTTCGGTAATGAATGCATGCATCATCGACACTGATTTTCGAGTTTCTGAGTGGGGGAGAAGCCACTCTAGTAGCTTTGCTATGCGAATGATTTTGTGAAACCAAATTTTGATTTCATATTTTGAAGCATGGTTTGATTTTCGAAAGATATATGTATCTATATAGTTGAAATGATTTAAAGTAAGCCGGTGTTCAGTCCTCGAGATTCAGATTTGTTTTGGTATAACCCTATCTTTTGAAATTGGTTTACTGATTTGTCGGTGATTTCCTACTCTTGAATTGAAAATATGATTTCTTCGACTATTTTGAAGGTTCGAACACTTCCAAATCAAGGTTAACTTTTCAAAGCTAGGTAATTTTGAAAGGTATAGGGTATTTGATAAACAATATAAGTTTAGTTTGGTATGATTAAAGTATAAAGTAATATGATTCATGTAAGTTTGAAACTGTTTGTTGAGTGAAATAAATAAGACTATTTTGAATTATACTGGTATGAAATATAGATTTGAAATGTTTTGAATAAAGTATATATATATATATATATATATATATATATATATAGAATAATAATCTTTCCAATGGTAAATTGGATTTTTCATATAGAAATAAATAGTTTGAAGGTTTTAAAAAGAGACGATTTTAAATTTAGTAACCATTTTAGATATTTTGATGATTGAAATGGTTTAGAAATGATTTAATCTTTATTTGATAAACAATGTGAATTCGGAATGATAATTGATTTTGATAAATGAATATTTGAATTTTATATTTGTATGAAGGGATATTTGGTTTACTTGTAATTTGAGTCTATTTAAAAATATTGGATTTATGAAAGGAATATTTCAATGCTAAGTAATAATGAAGTAAAATTTGAGATATATGAAATTATAAAATTTAGTTTTGGAATATGGTATATTTAAGCTTTGAAAATATTATAGATTGAATAGTTTATTTTATGGATCGAATCTTTAATTGAAATTTTATAATATTTGAAATGGTTTTGTTGGAAAACTAAATTGAATTGAAACTAATGGTTTGAATTAAATTAAAATTGGAAATTTTAGATTTGGGTATAATTTAATAAATTTGTGAAATGTAAAGAATTAAAGGAGTGTTTTATGATTTCAAATGTATGATTTCGGAAGGTTATGATTTTCAAAGTGTAATGATTTCAAGTATTTGATTTCGAAAGATTTATAACTTTGAAAGTATTATGAGTTTTGAAAGGGAATATATGTTTGAAATGGAAATGAATTTGTTTCACATAAATTTGTTGATTTGGAAATTTGGATAATTTTCTAAATCTATTGTTTTAAGAAACTTTGAAACTGAATATATGTAATTAGGAAGAAATGATTTGGCGAAATCATATATGATTTTGAAACTGAATTGATATTGAAATGGTTTTAAATTGAGAACCTTATTTTATTAAATACTTTGATTTGGTAGTTATCGAACTTATATAAAATTTATTTGTATAAGTATGAAGTGATTTGAAAACTATTGATTTGTAAAGGTACTCAACTTGTAAATTTAAATCTTATATAATCGAAGTCTATATAAGTGTGATTTGATATACTATTTATTTTGGGAAGTATTCGGTTTGAAATGAAATCTTATATATAATGGACTTTATATAAGTATAATATTTGAAAGTGGTTTGAAAGGTACTATATGATACATATTTTCGAATAAAGATATGGAAAGTGCCTTCTGCTTGATATCCGCTTTGTGGCCATACTGTGGATTCATTCTATCGATATTATTCTCTCTGATTTGGGTTTTCTGAATATGATACTCGAGTGTCCATCGAATTCCATGGCGATCTCCATGGTTTTATGTTTGCAACTACATAGCGTAATTCACAGGGGCTGCGAGAGCCTACAGGTATGGATGTTTCCTGGGGGATCCAGGCGTAACCATTGTGTGTCTATGATCTATTGGATCGCTTGGTAGCGTAATCCGGAAGGGCTGCAAAAGCCTAAGGGTATGGATGTTTCCTGGGGGATCCAGGCGTAACCATTGTGTATTTGCGGTACTACCAATCTTCATGGTGTAATCGTAGGGCTGTGGTAGTCAGCTTACGGGTACGGATGTTTCTTGGGGGATCCAGGCGTAACCATTGTGTATCCGCGATCCATAATCGACATGTTTTCGTTTGGTTGATTTGTTTGGATTGTACTTTCCATATCTATTTTTAAAAGGTTTTTCAAGTATTTTCACTGGGTGCTGAAACAAGTCTACTAATTACTTAGAAATTCTAGCTTTGCGCCTGATCAATGCATGGCCAGAGGCTGCAGGAAGGAAAGTAAACTTGTTAAGGCATCGAGTTATAAAAGTATTTTTATAAAGCATTACATAAAGGATATTTTGATCATTTATTTCATTTTTCTAAATAATTTAAATTTTTTTTAAATATTGCTTACTTCGAACTAACAAATTTGAATCAAATGACTATTCATCATATTATAACACTACAACAAAAGTTTCTTTTCTTAGCACATCGATACAGCGTTTTTAAGTGGGTTGCCATCAAAAATGATAATTTAACGACAAAATACTTTAGTCAGCGTTTGTGCAAGCTGTGTGAAATTATAGGCGGCAATTTATTTCCTTCCCTCCGTTTCTATGAACTCTAATTAAAAAAACTTGCCCAAAATTTCTATTCCCCCATCCAAATTAGTTATTCCTTCCTCCAAAAAAATATTTTTTCCCTTCCCACTGCAATCGATTAGCCCCCTTGTAGTCGTCTCCATTGCAGGATCGTCTCCGTTTTCGTCCCCGTCGTCGTTGTAGGCTCGTTAGTGGAAGCGACCGTTAGCCCTAATTCCTGCTGCAGTCAATGGACGCGAATATGTAGCCATCATCGCCAACTGCCCTTTGTCCTTGAAATTTCAGAGTAAGTTGTAGCCGATTAGCTTTTGCCTTTGTTTTCTATTTTGAGATTAAGTTTCAGAGTAAGATTAAATGGTTTTTACTAGAATATAAAATAAGCAAGAATATATCTCAAATGAAGAAAGTTCGATCTTGTTCTGGCATCTCGATTCTTCTATTATAGTAGCGGAGACCGTGCTTTAAAGAGGTTGGGTTGATGCCTAGGATGTAATTTTCTCTAGGAAGGCATTCTCTCAAGGTAGACATAAATGACACAACAACGATGTTATGTTATTTTATGAACATGGAAAGTTTATTCTAGTGGACTTTGCAGTCCGAGTTTGATAATTAGAATTTCTTGTCACTAGATCTCTGATAGTTTATTTAGTTTGAGTTTATAGGTTTGATTTCTGCATACTGTTTTTCTTAAAACCTTGTTAAAAACTATTGTCAAGTCCAGTAATCTATGCTTTCTTTCTTCATTGCCAAGTGTCAATCGATAGCTAGTAAATCCATCATGTTTTAAAATCAGTTCTCAATTTTATATGAATACAAGGTGCCCTGTTGATGTGGAACGCTCTTATTTTTATTTTTATTTTATAGTCGACTCTTACATATTTCCATTTGTATATTTCACTGTAAATCTCCACGTTATACATTTGAGTTAAAGATAATTAATATAATTTTTGTTGAAATTTCTTTTTGTTGTCTAGCTGTTAAATTTTAAGGCACACAGTTGCTTCTTGAAATAATTTACTCCAATATCTTCTTGAAATAGTTTTGGTTACACAGAAATATTAGTGAACAATCCATCAATGCCGTATTATCTATGTAGTCATCAAACTAAAATAACACAATTCAGTGTAAAACAGTGTTTCAACTAACTATAATGCGTTGCATTCGCTTATTCATGCTTTCGATATTTGAACGGAAGTGCAGGATGGTCTTTTATGAATTGAGAATTGCTTAGTGAGCAGAGTATATAATCAACTGCTAATCTAAATCGAGTATATTTGACGTTGCCCCCTAGTAATTAATTTATTGGATTTCAATTTTATTCTGTTACACTAACGTCTTTACCCTAAATACTACAAAACATGGTATCAATATTTACCCACAGAGGTGTTGAGTCCAATGTAACTAACGCTGAGTGTGCGTGTGTGTGCACACGTGTGTTAATACTTTAATAGATATGATATTTAGTTATGTCAAAAAAAGATCCCATATAAATGTTATGTAATTAGTGTCCAGATGCATTTTTGTACTTGATGGACTGTCTCTTTTATATTATTGATGTTATGTAATGTATTGCCAACATATGTAAAACAGGTTCGTCTTTCTTCAGTTGATGCAATGGGGCAGATGATATTGGCATGATCATGAGATCACAGTTAAAGGCGGCGCTCCCAAAGCTTATTCAGACTATACTGGATCTGTAAGCACAAAAATATAGCCATTATTTATTAAAATGATCAATTTTGCATTCATTTTTCTCTCTCTATTCTTTCCCTTATTCCGATATACTTTCTTTTTCATATACCAACTATAAAAGAGATCAGGGGTGTGCATACCTTGCCAAACAAAGTCTGCATAATCTTCTTACTGCTTGTTTATTGTCAGAGAATGGACTTCCATTACTTGATTTTGAGGTACTTAAAAAGGATTTTCTCAGTTTTGTTATTAATAACACAAATTTACCTTTCTTTTTGGTTGGACTTGGTTCTTCATCATTAAGTATTTGGTCACTTCTAACCAGCACCTTACATAGTATAATCTTTTTATCTCTGTATATTGGAAATTATGTTAAATTAATTTAAGATGATCAAGTCAATTTTTTGGTATATACAACTATATTATATAGTTTGTTGAAATTACTACAATACTTTAATGTTATTTCATGTACTTATTTAAATTTATTTTTATAAAGCTTGATAAAAATGAAAATTTTATTTGCAGGAACTCAACAGCCCCTTGAGTGCTCTTCTTCCAGTAGCATTTGTTACAGACAGCAATGATGACCATTCAAACGTTTCTATTGCTCTTACGGTGCATGATGTTGTGCATTTATTACATCTTAAATTCCCTTTGTACTAGTTGTACTAGTAGATATCTACTATTACTTATTTGCTAGATGCTTTGATTCTAGCTATATACCAAATTAGGAATAAATTGATCTGTGACTTATTTTCACTATACATTATATAGCATAATTTTTCTAGTGGGGATGTGACAGGCTCCAATTGTTTGAGAAAAAGGCAAAGATGATTATAATGATGATTTTATTAGTGGGTATACTTGATCCTTAATGTATGTTGTGAGTATTTTTGGAACGAGATAAAAGTTAAGGGATGTAGATTGGAATGGTAGATTAACTAGCTATATGGATGCAAATTTGATATCCATAAAACAACTAGGATACCTTCAAAACTAAACATATAATTTGGTGATGCGGTCAACTGATTTATGACATTACATTAGAATTACCATTCATTTAGCTGCTTTAGTAGTAGCTATTATTCTACATGTCTTTAATGTCAATTATCATTTTCAAAAATTACATTGGCACCTTTATTTTCTTCTTCTTCTCAATGTTTAATCTCTCTTTCATGCCTTTATTTGCCTTTTTTTGTATGTATAAGTTACTACTGATGCATACTTGTGAATCATGTTCTGTTTGTTTTGCGGATTTATAACGAAATTCAGCATTGTTGTTTGATAATTAGCATAGTGTATCCCGAGGACATATGCACATTCCTTTTGACTATGAGTTCTCATTACTATGTTCATAAATTACAAATAGTGACAGTAGAACTTCATTAATTCAATTTTCATTTGAAGTCGTAATATTAATTAACAAAATTTATCTAACTTATTTTTAATTCTGCATGCTTAATTGTAGAAGTGCCAGGCTAAAAATGAACCTTCAGTTGTTGGTGCACTTTCTGTATTAAAGCATTCGCTTCCGAGGTTTAAACTTTTACAGTTTTTGTTGTTTAGTAATGTCTTTGTTTCAAAACACGTAAACATACTCAAATAAACTTGCCTTAAAATCACAAATCAATACTGATAAAATGTAAGCAATTTCTTAGTTTCTCGCACAACCAAACAGTTGAAAAATGATAAATACAATTGATAAACAAGAAAGGAAGCAAATTACAGTAATTTCCCTCGTAAATTGTATAAGTCTAGTAGGAAAATCCCTATTTATTTGGTGAAGAAACAATGGTGGGATTTTTTTACTTCGGATTTAGGAATCATAAAAACTTAACCTGGGCAAGTCTTACCAAAAATCCTAAATCTGGTCAAACTTGACCCGGTTTTGCCTAATTAACAGTAGCGTATTTGATTGACCAAATTTGTGTCTTCTAGCCAATCATAATATTTGTCTTTAGAACACAATTTTTTAGCTTCTTAAATTTTCTTTTCAGCACCTTTTCTTTATAATTTCTTTTAAGTCCGTCATTTTATAACTTTTATATCTTAACTTTTATTTCTTTATATATTCATATCTTAAATTCATGTAAGTCTCCCCCTCATTTTATAACTTGTAGAGCAAGTCCCCCCTCTCCCTCTCTCTTTCATTCTTTATGTTTCAGCATTAGGAGGCTTGTTAATTTTTTCTATCTTCTATCGTGAAGTATCTGTTATACGATACAAACCACTCGCATACGACGCCATGAATAACGTGGTTGTAGATTCTTTATTTGAGGTATTCTGCATTGTAGCACACTCATTTAGAACTTCAAGTACCAACTGCAAGATTTTCTGTGCTGTTTGATTTCAAAATACACCAAAAACTATGTGAAAACTTAACCAGAATTGCAATTATTTGTTGATAAAACTGCTAGCACTGTCGCTAAACCAAATATTCAGTCAAGTAAATAACAAAAGGTAGAAGCAATACACCGATGGACGATACTAGTTCAAAAGTGAAATTGTGTGATCAAGTGAGCGATCAAATTTTGTTTTGCGTACGAATGATATAAGTATATCGTACGGACTCGAATGAAAATAAATATTCAAACTTTTGTAATGGAATATGCAAAATGATTTTTGAATTTAGAAATTGGATGTGGTTGTTAAATAGATACACAGGTGTGTTAAAGGGAAAAAGGAATTGGGATTTTGATTTCAGAAGATAATTTAAATTGCTCGACAACAAGGTTTGTATTTTAAATTTCAGTATGAAATTTGATGACTTTCTTCTCTAGCCGCTTGGCTTTTCGTTTTCTCTTTGAAATATGGGGGCCTATTGTGGCATTTTGTAGTCGTACCGAGATAGCCGCGCAAAGGAGACGCTGACGAAATTTTTCGAAAATTTAGGGAGTCAGAAAAATTTTGAGAAAATTTTGAAAATTTAATATTTGAATTTAAATTTAAGTTTGAATTATGGAGAAAACAATATTGTTTGGAATTTATGGAAGGTTTTGGAAAGTTAGATGAAGTAATAATGGATCTTTAATAAAAGATTGTTTCGGGAAATTGTTAAAACTGTTTGGTTTTTGGAAAATAATAACGGGTTAAAGATCATTCTTCTTAACTGGCAATTTCGGGACGAAATTCTTTTAAGGGGGGAAGAATGTGATGACCCGAATTTTCAACATTTAAAAATGAAATATTTAATTGATTTTTAAATGTTGGAAGTTTTCTAACTTGAATTTCATATTTAAATATGAATTTCGCAATTTAATTATTAAATTTAATTTATTAAAATTAGGTAAAAATTTGAATCTTTAGTTTTAAGCCTATTAAAAATAATTTTCAAGGCTTAGGAAAATTTATATTGATAATACTGAAGATAATGGAAGCTTTAGAATTGAAATTGGAAATGTTTTATTCGATTTTGAAATTATATCATTTAAATCGGTATTTAAAAATAGCCTTCCGGCGCTTAGTCTCGGAATTTGACGAAACTAGTTCCGTTGGATCCGTAATATTGTATTATTATCCGATTTCAATTTTCATAGTGTTTGGGGTCATCGTTCGGTCGTACGATAAGCAAACGTGCCGAAAATTATATTGAAATTTAATTTAATAATGGGTCCAAGAAGCTATCTTCTCTATACGATAGAATTTGGACTTGAAACCTTTTCCATTGCATTCAAAAGAGGGGTATAACATTATAAACGTCTGGCGACACATCTCGATAGGAGTTCAAAATTTTCGAGTTGTAATTTCTAGATGATTTGGATTTGAATTTAAATTGAATATATATATATATATATATATATATATATCTTATTCATATTCAATCGACAAATTTAACACGTATTGAAATTGTTTACCACGTGTTTCATTTGTTATGTATATCTTACACGTGTTTAAGAGAAAAAACTAAAATAAAGAAGAAAATCAAACAAACCAAAATTGCGACTCTCCTTTTATCTAATGTCGAGACTTCACCTTCTTTCTTCGATAAAAAAAATTAACTACCACCAGATTTAATGTGTGTTCGCCCAAATCAAGTTCGCCACCAAACTCAAATCGATCCCCCTCCTGTTTGAATTCAAAAAAATCATTCAATTGGCGAAAGTCGAATCATTGTTAAGTCGCAGTCGAAATCGAGTGAGAGGGAGAAATCGAAATCAATTGGCTGAAGACGAATCAATGGCGAGTTTGTCTCGCGTTATCGTGGGTCAACGACGGCAATCGAAGCAGGTGATTCAAATCGCAAGTCCATTGTGGTCGAGGCATGCGTTCGCGATGGTCTGGGGATTGGGATGCTGTGATGAGGGTGGTGTTGTCGCGTCGCTTGCGCGTGCAAGGCCGTGTGTGGTGGCGCAATCGAGGAATGTCGAAGCAAGGCCGAAGTTAATGAGGGTTTGGGCATATCGAGTTTGAGATTTATAGCAGGTATAATCTCTGTTTTTTTTCACTAAGCATTTAAATAAACAAATATTCACAGCAAGGTGGGTATATATATACAAATTATTTATTTTGGTAACATATATATGAACATATATAATAAAACAGAAAAGATTTTGTGAAAATAAAATAGAAAAAGTATATGAGTTACTGTAATAATTCTTATATAAACAGTAAAGGGAAAAGATATTAATAATTATTAAAAGAAAATTTAGTTCAAATTTAACAATTTGTTAACCCAATCTATTAAATGGGAAATTAAATTGTTCGTCTAGTTTAAATATTAATAAATCGTATAATGTTTGATACAATGTTCAAAAATAGTGAAGAAAACAAGTCAAAGTGGAAATGGATTGCAAAAATAAAAGCAAAGGTGAGATCTTCTCACTCAATTAGATTTTTCTAATTTAATTTTAAATAGTTAAATTTAAAATTGTTGATTATGTGCTTGGATGATAAATTATTATCAGTTTTATTAGATTAGACCCTATGCGCCGCATAATAGCGGATGAAATTACATTAAACTCATATATCGCGATATCCCACCTCAAAGTGGAATTGGTATTATATATGTATTTGGAGTGATTGATTTCCCGCATTATATAGCGGATGAGAACCTATGCGCCGCATAATAGCGGATAATATTTTATAAATCTCATATACCGCGATATTCCACCTCGAAGTGGAATTGGTATTTAATTGTTGTGCTAAGGTATGTGGAGGCAGGGAAACAGGTTGGAGGGATCCAACTGGATTCCTCAATTATTTGAATTTGTTCAAAGGCTGTGTATTGTTTTATTTATAATCTCTATGTGATTATATTTGTGATTGAAACCGTTGAAGGCTATAGTTTAACCTAATATATTTTTGTTATCGTAGGATACCAGAAATATTAAATTTATTTTAGGGAATTGAATAAATTAAAAAATATATTTAAAGTATAAAGTTTTATTTTGTAATCTTATTGAATAAAATTCCAAAATATGGGAAAAGGTTTAATAAATGGATTTCGGGTAATATTATTCAAAGGTTGAAGAATTTATTCTAAAATACGGATTTTAAATAGTTTGGAAGAGATAAAGAAAATTATTTTAAAAGGAAATAAATTTAGGAATCAATTTGGAATTCAATTTGGTATTTGAAATAGATTTGGAAAATTTGATTTGGTGTTGGAAATAAATCTTTGAAATCAATTTGGAAAATTGATTTGATATTTAAAAATAAATTTTTAGGAAATTGATATGGTGTTTGAAATAAATATTTGGAAAATCAATTTAGGGTTTGATTTAGTATTTCAAATAAATTTGGAAATTAGTTTGAAAATTGATTTGGTGTTGAAAGTGAATATTTGGGAATCGATTTGAAAATCGTATATCCGTGGATATTTGAAAATTTAAATTCACAATGGGAATTTTATAAAAGAAAGTGAAATTTGTTTTAAAAATAAATATTGTTTTATTATTATAATGTGCGGAAAGGAATTTATGGATTTGGAATGTAAATTTAAAACAAATCCAGAAAGATTTATAAATTGATTTGAATGAACTATTTTAGAATGGAAGGTGTAATTTCTCTGGAAAGCCGAGTATGTTTTCAATAAGTTTATAAATATAAATTGAAGTTGTAAAGATGGTTTTAAGGAAAGAATATTTTGAAGAAATTATTTGTGAGAAATGCGGAATACAGATCTTAAGGCTAGGATTAACAGTAGAGGGGGGTGAATAGTGTTTTAAGGAATTACTAAATCTTTTTGAGTTTTTGTTAATTTGAACACAAATGTATGCAATATTCAGACACGAATATGATCACAGAATCAAACACGGATGCATAAATAAAGTAAAAGCAATAAAGGAGAGAACACACCGGATTTTATACTGGTTCGGAGTTACCTTACATCTAGTCATGCACACAAGTACGAATTTCCTTTCAAAACCAATTATACAATTACACAATCGATTTCAAGGCCACGAGGTACACCACTCCAGATTCACAATCCTCTGGGTAGAGATACTTGATTTCAGGGGCAACAAGTTCACCCAATTGATTTCCATGGCTACAATCACACCTTTTCACACTTGATTGATTTCTAAGGCTACAATCACACCTTTTCTCACTTGATTGATTTCCAAGGCTACAATCACACCTTTTCTCGCTAAATTGATTACAAAGAAGTCTATAACTCTGAATAGCACTGAGATCTTGTTGAGATAGTGATAGAGAATCAAACCAGAAATGATCTAGTTAGATTCAATGTTGATTTCGGCAGAGTAATGGTAAGGATCTGTATAAAGAAACATGGAAGAAGAAGAGGAGTGAAATCTGAAAAAATACGAGTACAAATTCATTCAAAACCACCCCTATTTATAGTAGAACAACAGCCATGTCCATTCGTGAAAGGATATGACGAATAGACACTTCCTTTGAAATTCAAAATTTTGAAATAAACTGCTACCATGTCGACATGGGGTACCTAAGGATGTCGACATGCCTAAGGAAATTTTGGTAATTTGTTTTTCTTTGAAAATAACTTCTATCTTGTATTAACACTATTTTAAACTTTATAAATATACTTAACTATAGTTAAAATACATAAATAAATATAGAGAATAATATTTTGATATATATAAAAAATTTACTATAATTTTATATTTAAATCTAAGTATAAATATTAAAAGTTTAAATATATTATTATTAAAAGATAGTTTAAAAACCAAGGATAATTTGATTTTGAAAATGAAGATTATTTAGAGGCTGAAAATATTTAAAACCAGGATACATGTTTTGATTCTTTTAAAAGGAAGATTTTGAAAACATTTTGAATAAAATGTTAGCGGATACAAAATAATGTTCCACTAGATTTTTCATAGGTTCCATCCTACTTAGAATTCCATCCCTTTAACAGGCTCGAAGTGGATTCCATTCCATAAATAAATTGGATTTTAAGATGCTAGTGTTTTTCTACGAGTTTTAGCAAAATTCCTAATTAAATTACTTATTATTGAAATCTTGAGCTCTTGATAATCTTGATACCCATGAGTCTTCAATCTTGATATCTTGAATCTCTATACTGTACAGTCTTCATTCTTGGTATCTACATGATTAGATCTTGCATATACATATATATATCTAAACTACAATGTTAGTGTTTATATTTTATAATCTTATTCTAAGGTTGTTGTCATCAAAACCATCATCTCAAGGACTAACAATCTCCCCTTTTTTGATGATGACAACCTTTGTTTATAAAACATTGCTTCTATCCTATAACTCCCCCTAAAACTAATAACTCCCCATTAATCTATGCCTAACTATCCTATTTTATACTTCTACCCCTTTGTCATCAACAAAAAGTAACTCCAAACTATATAACTTCCCCTCATTCTTGTACTAAAGTACCTGCATTAATAAACTATACAATGGAGTATATAGTAGATTGATTAAGATATAATTATACTGATGGACATGATAACTAATCAACGATCATATAAATATCAATGTGTTTTTATACATGTTTTAAATATCAATCCACACCAAACCAAATCAAAGCCAATCAAATCAATCCAAGCAATCAACCAAACAAAGCAATCAAATAAAATCAACATTACGAGTAACTTCCACCCATTCTTCTTCTCCAAATATACTGTCTGCTTTTATGGCATCGCAATTTTCATTATCAATGGTGAGAGAGATAGGAGGATGTGCTCAATTATCATCTTTGTGCAGGGAGGAAATCATCCATCATATCGCATCAAAATGCTTTTCTTGCTCCTTGATCATCTGCATTTGACTCAACTCTAAGTGTCGTTGGTTACAAAGAATGAAAGAGAGAATATTCTTGAAAGAATTAAGGGTTTCTTCAAGATTCTTGGTTAAATTATGAATTGGATTTTCCATTTTTGAGATTGTGAGAAGAACTAGAGATAAAATAAATAAGAGATAATTCTGAGTGATGATTTCTGGAAGAAATAGGTATTTATAGGTATAGGAATTCGTTTGAAATGAATAGACATAGGGTAGTTATTCAAATTTCAAATTAAAAATGAAATGTCATTTCTGACCAGTACATGTCGACATGGTCAAGGGGAGGATGTCAACATGGTTCTGTGAATTTTGATGACTTATTCTGATTTTGTGAATAATTGTGTGTGTGTGTGTGTATATAATATATTAACATTTATTCTGGAGACAAGATAAGCTAGATAACATAAAAGAAATTCAATTTCATTGCATAATAGAACGATACAATGATTAATCATAAAGAACTACACAGACATTTAAATCAAAACAAACTAAAACAAATACAGTAAGATATGAAAAGGTAGAAATAGTTAGAGGATGACAAAGACGAAGATAATCCAAGCTTTCTTGCTGACTTCGGAGAAAAACTTGTTCATCTCCGATGACATTTTATCTAATTTCTTACTAATGGACCGTTTTAGAATCCGCTGATTCTCGACAATAGTCTTTTGATTTTTGAGTAAGGTTTTGTTGGTTGGATTAGGAGGATAGTCAATGCTTTCTAAAGATGTTTCACCTTCTTCTTCTTCTATTTCCATTTCATCCCCTTCTTCTTCTTCCTCTTCCTCCTCTTCCATCTCCTCATGAGCCAAACGCTCTTCCTTTTTGGCAAAAGTCTCATAAGGTTGAAAAACAAATGGAATTTTCATAAGAGAAATGTTTGAGTGATTAAAAAACCTTTCTTGAAACAAATTCTTCTCCTTTGAAATCTACTCCAAAATAGTTAAAAATCCAAGTGAGATAGATTCCATTATACAAACTGTTTTCTCCCATTTTAAGATTTTTGAGACGAAGTTCATCCAAATTAACTTGCGTCCAATTAATATCATAATTTCCAAAAATAGAAAAAAGTGCTTTGCAAACTCTTGAAGTTGGATTGTTAAAATTTCCCGTTCTTGGGGTCAAAGTATGTTGTAAAAGAAGATTAATAATTCTAGCTTTTGGTCGAAGGTTTTGATTTTTGAATTCAAAATCATCATTTCCTTCGAAAATGTGATGAAATGTCTCACGATCATTTTCATCGATATTGCTTTTGCGATTGAGAATAGTACCCAAAAGATCACAATTTAAAACGATTCTAGTGCCTTTGACACTACTCCAAATTTCATCATCATTTCCATTATAAAATCCGCGGTTAAGATTTGTATAGAAAATTTTAACAAGACTTGGATAACAAACAAAATCATTTTGAGAAGCATATACATGACTTATAACTTGATTGTTTGCAAAAAGAGAATCAATTTCATAAGTAGAGAAATCTTCGAATAGAGCAAACTTCCCGAGATGGACTTTTCCATAGTTAGCATAGTTGATATATGCTTTTATAGCCTCCGGATCATTGTAAAGTTGCTCTTTTATATTTTTGGAAATTCTCATTGTGGAGGGATTGCTTGAAGAAGCCATTAGAGTAGAGAGTAGAGAGCTTGAAGTTTTGAGATAAGAGTTTGAATTTGAAAATGGGAGTGAAAAGTTGTGATAGAAGATAGTGAATAAATAGATTTTCAAAGGACATATTCTCTGGTCAAAATGTAGCTTTTCAGAGAATTGAATGAAGTGAAAAGATGGAGGGAAATTCAACCATTTGAATTCAAATTTTGAATTCCAAATTCTGTACCCATGTCGATATCATGGTGGGGACCATGTCGACATGTACCTTTGGATTTCCATGAATATTTGTCTTATGTATTCTAATATATATATATATATATATATATTATTTTTTATGTCTATATATATATTTGGAATATTCCCTGAATTATAGTATATTCCATAAAATATAATGATACTACTAAAATAAAAATAAAAATAATAAAAATAAAAATAAAATAATAAAATAATAGTAAAAAAATAAAAAATTTAAAATTCAAACAACACACTAATTCAAAATCAATCAATCAAGCATCCAATTCAAAGCATGCAATATCAACCAACTGTATTATAAATGTGTACCTTTTTCTGAATCCGTTTCTCTGAATTCGTCGGAGTCGTGAATTGCCGTGTAACATATATTTGAATTATCTGTCTTCTGATCATCATCACTTGAGGATGAGACTGAGTCATCTAGAGTAGCAGTAAATGCACGTTTTCGTTTCTTTATGGAATCATTGTTTATAGGAAGATTTTGCCCATCTAGATACGGACAATCTCTTTTGATGTGGCCTGGTTCATCACAGTTGAAACAATTGATATTGTTTGGCACTACATTCTGATTTCCAGAATTCTTATAGTTGTTTCTCGTGAGATTGTTCATCTTTCTGTATTTCAAGAATTTTCGAAAATTCTTGGTCATAAGGGCTATCTCTTCATCATTATTGCTGTTTGATTCTGATCCATCAGTCAATGCATTGAACGCCATTGATTTCTTTTCAGATGCTTTGCTTTCTCTTCTCTCAATCATTTGGACTTCAAACGACATTAGATTTCCAATTAATTCTTCTATCTTTAAGGTACTGATGTCATTTGCCTCTTCGATCGCAAGTGTCTTTTGATCCCAATCAGAAGTAAGAGAATTTAAGATTTTTCTGACTTGATCTTCTTTGAAAAATTCCTTTCCCAAGGATATTAGAGAATGTACAATGTTCTGAAATCTACTATACATATCTGAAATAGACTCATTTGGATTCATTTTAAATAATTGAAACTGGTTTTTGAGCATGAAAATTTTGGTTTATTTAACTTTGCTTGTTCCTTCGTGAGTAACTTGAAAAAAAATTGTAACAACCCGGTATTTTCAGCCATTCACATCCACACATGTCGGACTTGAATTTCTCAAAATACCGCATTGTAAATAAATTTGGAGCAAATGAAAACAATCACAGAATCACAGACACAGAAATATCAGAATAACTCGCAGCGGAAATTAAAATACCACAGTAGTTCATGAAGCTACTATAGCAAACTCTCAAAACAAAATACATAATATCACTCTGAAACATATACAGTAGAAATCTCAAATACATAGAAGTTTATAAATACCAGAGCTGAAATAGAACAACTGAAACTGAAAGGGAATAGATAACTAGACAAGCAGAGTCTCAGAGATTCCTAGCTCCAGAAAAGAAATCCAAAGCTAAGCTGTAAATACTCAGGCTGACCCAAGCATAAAGTAAAGCACAAAACACTCGAGTCAGGACATACATACTTATAAAATGTAAACCAACTCAAGTGAACTGTAGTAGTATGCACAATAACTTAAAGGATGTTTGGGATCGCCCATCCTCTAAGGATCAGTTAAACCATAAATTAAGTACATCCCGTGGTTAGAATTTCAAAATGGTAATTTATACTTCGAAATCAAATATCATTTCAAAATTCAATATCATTTCAAAATCTATTTTTAAAATATTGAAATATCATATTTTTCCCAGACCACGTTCATTTTAATTACTTTAAATACCATTTCAAATCACATTTCAAAATGGTTTATATTTCAAATCAAAATATTCCATTTAAATCATAAAAAAATAAAGTTATTATATTTAATAATCAAATATTCAATTCTCAAAATTTTACCATTTTTGTAATTCATTTATTCACTTAAATTTATTAAAACAGTGAAAATTCAACTTTCGTAGCACTTAAAAATGCTATGGAAAGTTATGTTTTAAAACAATTAAATTTAGCAAAGACGACATTAAAATGCTGTAATAGGTTTTAGGTTCAAATAAAAACTTTAGTTAAATTCAGCAACTACAGCACTTACAAAGTGCTGTAACAGCCCTTAGTTCATTTTAGCCATTTAGTTCATTGGCATCAACTACAGCACTTAGAAATGCAGTGATATCCTTTACTAAAAAAATGATAGCATTTCAAAAATGCTGTAAATTGAATTCCAAATTTCAATACAATTAAATTTTAACTTACAAAAAAAATCATATTTTCACACTTTTAAAAATGATCATTTAACTACTTTTTAATTTACGATTTTATAAAGTGAAATTTCACAAATAATTATCAAATTTTAATAATTCACTTATAAAAATTAATGTACAATTTTATAACATTTCATTTACTTTACATTTAAATTTAATTTACCATTTCATAAATTAAATTTAAATTCCATTTATTTTTCTTAACTTAACTTTTATTTTTAAAACCCATTTCACATTTTCCAAGTTACGTTATATTTCAAATTTAAATATTTATTTATTTAACTATTTTTAATTTATAGAAAATCAATAACACTTTAAAAAATCATTTTTTAATTTTAATTTAAATCAAATTATCATATTTTCTAACTTAACTTAAACTTCATTTATAGACAAAATCATAAATTCCAAAATTGACTTATATTTCAAATCCTACTTTACCATTTATTTATTTCACTTATTTAACTTATAGAAAATCACTAATATTTAAAAAAATCATTTTTAATTAAATTTAGATCAAAATATCATAATATTTACACTTTTTTAAAATATTTTAAAATTTTAGAAAAATATATATAAGCACGGGTCTGTATATGAAATTTTCCAACATAAGTCAAATTATACGGATAATATATCATTTCAATCCGTAATTTACAAAGGAAAATCCGGTTCTATTAATTCAAACCCGCAATCCCAAGTAAAAAAATAAATAAAATAAAATTCGTTTAGGCCTATCATTTCGGCCCATAACGATTTTTCCCTATTCTAAAGTCCGTTCGGATATGTATCATTTCAACCCATAGTGATTCTAATCTAAAGGGAACTTGTCGTGTGATAAACTAAAATAAATAAAAAGAATAACATTATATAACAGTAACATATGATATAACTGGTAAATAAGCATGGGTAAACATCATATGATCATAGAAATAGCAGTTATAACATGATAATAAGGTTTATAGATTCAATTGCGATCAGTTTACTAGTTATATAAGTATAAATTTGTCTGGTGAGAACTACTCACTTGTATAAGATGGAGATGACAACAAAATGCACAAACAAGGAACTTAAAAGGCATGATAACACGACAATGATTTGAGCGTGGGAGAGCCAAAGCTAATTGCCCTGTCAAATGTCAAACAAAACAAAGTACAATATGAATTACAAACCAAAATATTTATAAACAATGCTAGGAATAAATACACAACACAAAGCTAGGGCTTTTGCACTTGCATTCAACATCATACGCTTCAGCTATAGGCTGGAAAAGTACTGTTATGGGATGGATTTGGATCAGGTTTGGTCAGGTTGAGGTCATATAGGTTGGCCATTACAATATATGAAGGAGATGAAGGCATATGTGTGCATCAACACACAACTACAAGCAACAACATGGATTTCAAGGCCTAAATGTCGTCGACCAAGGGACTATTGGGCTTGGCCTGATCTGGTATGATCAACTACAGGTGAGGCATGGTTCCTATACTCAGTTTGTGGCTGGTGGTGGTGGGGGATGGTCGGCCAAAGTGGTGGTTGAAGTGGTGGCAACAAGGGAAGGCTCGGCTATGATGATTTAGTGGAGTTTTTGTCATTTTTGTGTAGATCACCATCATGGATGGTCTCAGCTATGGAATGGCAGTGGGAAGGAGGGTCTGATGGCTGGAGTAGGTGGTTGTGGAGGCCGCCAAGGTGCTGGAGATGGAGGAGCCGAACACATGAAGGTGAATGCAAGTGCAAAATCAAATAAATCATGTAGAAAAGGTGAAAAAGAATGAAAGTTTTTACCAAAATTTTGCTTCAGGTGTAGCCGATTGTCTTTTTAGGGTTGAGAAGTTTTTTTCACGTGAAAACAAAGTGGAGTGGTTGGCTGAAGAAAGAGATATGGCAGCAATTGAATGCATGTGTTGTTTGGTGTGAAAAGGTAAGTGAATATGAAAAGGCTAGGAATAAAAAGAGTCACAAACTATTCATATTTCCATAATTCTTTTTGAAATTTTAAATACATGATTTTTTTTTATAAATACTGATAAAAACACGAAAATATAGTAAATAAACAAAGATAAATAAATAAATATTAATTAAATATAATTAAATTAGGAAAAATAGCAAAAATTTGAAAATAAATGCAATAAATTTTGGAAAAATTATAACATCACTTTAAAAATGTTCCAAAATAAAAAATATACCTAACATGTCATATAACACATATTAGAACATTATTTGACAAATAAAAATATTATTTATACAATTTAAAATAGATAATTATATTAAATAAATCAATTTACACCAATATTGTAAAAAGCATAACTTTCACAATATAAATCAGATTTCAACGAAACGCAAAGCAGTATTCTTGAAATTAAATTTATTTACATAATAAAGGATAAAATTCAAAAATTCAAGTATTTTACTTTTTGAATTTAAAAGTCAAAGTTTGACCAGATTGACCAAAATCCACATTTTCTGAAAATATCATATTTATTTAGGTTTGAAATTATAATTCACACAAAAATAAAAATATGCTCTTAAAATAACAAAATTTATTCATTTTAATAAATATAATAAAGTTTTGTTTAAATCAGGAGTTTCAATTTATATAATTAAAATAAACAATTAAAATAATCACAAAATATTGTGCTGTTACACTCTCCCCCACTCTAATCTTTTCGTCCTCGAAAAGAATGAACAAGGAAAATAAGGAAAAGCAAGATAGACAAACAAATAGTACCTGAAAAAAGCAATTCCAGATTCGAAGCACGAATGCTCTCCTCCGTCTCCCAGGTACATTCTCGATCATCAGTACTTACACAGTACTTTGACCAGACTAACAGATTTCCTTCTTAGCTGCTTCGTACCACTGTCGACAATACGAAGTGGCTTACTCACGACAGTCAGATTAGTCTAAATATCCAAACTATCAAAAGCAAAAGGCTGAACAATAAGAGATGGTTCAAGAGGATACTAGAGGAGATGTGAGATGTGGAATACATCATGCACTTCAGAAAGTTTCTCGAACAAATCTAAACGATAAGCCAAAGAACCAACTCTTTCCACAATGCGGAAAGGACCCTTGAAGAGGAAGAAGGTAGGAGGATAAGAATAGCTAGAAGGGAAAATAGGTTGAGAGACAAGGATGAACCATTATTTTAAAACCATCTAAATTTCAATTTAAAATTTTATATTTATAACATTTTACACTACACCACAAAAGGCTTTTAACAGCGTTTGATAAACGCTGTAATATGATACAACAGCGTTATTTCAAACGCTGTATAACGACATGCTGTCGTATATACATAACTTACAACAGCTTTTCTATAAACGCTGTTGAAACATCTCTGTGACATCGTTTATTACGAGCTGTCAATAATGTTTTTACAGCGTTTTTAGACATGCTGTATTATGTTTCAACAGCGTTAATAATTTAGTTGTCGAAGATGTTCAAATTCTACTTTAACTGTTTACAACAGCTTTTTCTAAACGCTGTTATTGAATTATCAACAATTTCGACAGCATGTTAAAAACGCTGTTATTGAATCATCAACTTGTAACGACCCAGAATTTTTATAAATTAAAATTTGAATATTTAATTAATTTTAAATATTTATAAGTGAATTTATAAGTCGAATAAATTTTTATTTGAATTATTGGATTTAATTGGATAATTAAATCGATAATTTAATATGTTAAATTATGGAAATAATTGAAAATTGAGTTAAATATGATTGAAAATAATTTGTAAAATTTTATTTTATCATATTGAAGTTAGAATGATATTTTAGAACTTTTAAAATCGAATTAAAAGTTAATTTGTGAAAATTGAATATTTTAATATTTAATTATCGACTGTAAAATAGCCAATTTTTGAACTGTCTCAGAATTGAACGAAACCAGTTCCATTGGATCCGTAATAGTTAGTTATTACCGGATTTCAATTTTCGTGTCAATCGGAGTTATCGTTTGATCGTGGCAGCTCGAAACGCATCGAATTATTTTTAATTTAAATTTAGCGAGTCAAAATAGCCATTTTTCAAAAAGTCTCGGATTTCGACGAAACCAGTTTCATCGGATCCGTAATGTGATATTTTTGTAAGGTTTCAAATTTCAAGTCAATTGGATTTACCGTTTGTCCGGTACAAATTAAAACGCCTAGAAATCGATTTAAATCGGTTGAATTTTAATTGAGCGTTTGTAGCCATAACTCGCACATACTTCCGAATTAGCTTCCGAAACCTGTTCCATTGTGTCCGGAACGCGGGGTAAACCTTAGAAACGCTGGTTACGGCGTCTAAATCGGAGTTCGGAATTTCAGGGATGAATAGTGTCGCTCGTTCCTTATAAATAGACCCCTTGCCTTCATAATTTGATAAAAATATCATTCCAAACCCTAATTTTAACCTAGCCGCCACCTATAGTTCAATGGCCAGAAAACACCCAACTCTTCCTCTCGATTTCTTCCAATCCACTAGCAATTAGAGAAAACTTCTAACATGAAAGTTGAAGAGCACGTTGTGATCTACAGATCCAACGGCTATGATCTAAAACAAATCAATGAATCAACGGCAAATCGACCAGGAAGGCAGCAAGTTGCGCACGCATTTCCAAGCATAGATGAGGACCGAACTTCCTAGGGTTGTGGCCGAACCTAGAGCAAGTCGAGGGCTTCGCGTTGGCGTTGGTGTGATCGAGTTTCGTCGAGTATCGGGGGAGAAATGTTTAACCCTAGTTTGAAATGGGGTGGGTTTTGTTGCGTGATTTCCTGTAGGGGGATACGCGAACGAGAGGGTGATGGAAGAAACACGGTGGGCTTTGGATCATGATCTAACGGCCAAGATCTGCTTGGTATAAAAAAATTTGTAAATTAATGTTGAGATTATTATATATATATCGTGTAAAACTTCAAAAATTCGTAACTTTTTCATACGAGGTCGAAACTGCGCGAAACCAGTTGCGTTGGAATCGTATGGACGAGCACTACGCGATGGAGTTGGTTTGGAGTCGTTTGGAGTTAGTGAGAATTTTGGGTAAAATTAAACGCGCGTTTAATTTTATTCGAAATAAATCGCTAAAACGGAAATTAAAACCAAGGTGAGAACTTCTCACTCAATCGAATCAGTTTCGATTTTTATTTTAAATAGTTAGATTTAAAATATTTGAATGCATGTTTGAATGATGAATTGTATCTATTGATTGTTAAAATAGACATTATACGCCGTTAGTAAGCGGATGTTATTTAATATAAACATATACCGCGAATATTTCATAAACAGTGAAATTGGTATTATATATAATATCAATATATATATATATTGGCATATGTATATATTGCAGTTGTTGATTTCCCGCATTTTTTGTTTAGCGGATGAGACCCTATTACGCCGTTATTAAGCGGATAATATTTAATAAGAACATGTACCGCGATAATTTCGTACTGGAGCGAAATTGGTATTGTGCTAATGTTTTTGGATGCAGGAAACAGGTTGGAGGGATCCAACTGGATTCCTCAACAGTATTTATTTTATTTCAGATATTTTGATATTTGATGGATTATCATATCGATATATGATATCGTTATTAGTCGTGATTGACTATTTGGTGTGTAGCATCATTGGACCCAGATTTGGGATTTTGAAATGTTTTTAAAGTGAATTTTTGAAAATATACTATATTTTTGGAATTGATCCATTTTAAATAAATAAACGTTATAATTTTTAAAGTTATAAAAATTATAATTTTTGAAAATATAGTTAAAAGCTGATTTTTGAGAAATATGGGTTAAGGATTTATGAAATAGTTTAAATTGAGAAAATTTGAATTTATTATTAAAAGTTTGAATATAGGATTTATAAAATTTAATTATTTTATAAATCAAGAGAACGGTGAAATTTTAAAGGAATTTAAAGACGTTTAAAAGAATAATATAAATTAATTTATATTAAGAGATTTATAAATGGATATTTATAAATTGAGTTATGGACATTATAAAACGAGTTTTTATAAGTGTTTGAATGTAGTGAAAATGAATTTCCTAAATGAATGAAATTTATGAAATTATAAACTGTGAAGTTATAAATGAAATTTTATAAGCAATAGGTTTATAAAATTTATAAAGTTATCGAAAGAATGAATTTTGGATAAATAAACAATCTTATAAGTTAAGATTAATAATTTGGGAAGTTAAATGAACGATTTTGTAAAATAATCGTTTTATAAGTAATTAACTTATAATATGAACTTGTAGTTTATAATTGAGTTATAAACTGGAATAGGTTAATAAAGGAATTTATAAAAAGGAAGTTTTTATAAATAAATAGAAACGGAATTTATAAACGTTGTTTTATAAATCCGCAAATGACTTATTTTGATAAGTTAATTGTTATAACTTAGAGATAGAGTTATATTCACATTTTGAACAGTGAATAATCCTTTAAGTTAAAGTGAATAGAAATGATGAAATTTGTTAAGGTAGTATATTCACGTTTTTGAATAGTGAATAATACGTTAAAGAAATTGTTTTAGATATGATGTTTTAAATAGAATTAAAACGATCTAACGATGGTTTAAAATGTGTTGAGATTCGAAACCATAGATTTCAACATTTATTGTTGAAATAGACGTTTTCGAGAAATAAAAGGAAATAGTGGACTATAACACTGTTGTTATAGTAAATGATTTCCGAAAGGAAATGTTTTGAATAGTATTGGGATTTATATATCTATTTTAATTTCGAATCCCTATACTAGTGATTTTGGGTTGTCGTAACGATGTTTTACGCAACATTCGTTTTGGCCCAAATAAATATGTTTAAGGGAATGATTTCCTTAAAGAATGAATTATATACTTAATTCGATTTAAGTATATTGAATATTTTCCAAGGTTGAAAATAAAAAGTTTTGTGAATTACTTATGAATAATAAGTATGGAAATGTTTTCCAATATGAAGTGAATAATTAGAATTTATTTTTTTGAAGATAAATTGAGAATGAATAATTGAAATCGGTTATTCATGGATATTTTTGAAATATAAATTCATTATGGAATTTATATGTGAAAAGTGAAATTGGTTAAAAATAAATATTGATTTATTTTTGAAGTGTTGAAATAATATATCTTGTAAAGATATTTTGGGAAATAAATAATTTGGAAAATTATTTGGAATCTGGTGATGTATGCATATCCATTGATAGTTCAATAACCGACTATCAATATTTCCCTTTGAATGGGTATTTGATGTGAATTGATTGAATTTGAATGCACACTTATTTTTGAATAAGCGCTCACTATTCGGGTTAACCGGGAAAGGACCATGGGGTCGTATAACCCATTCCAAATATGTGATACGTCGTTGTAAATTGCATTTGAAGATCGGTGTTGAAGACCGGTATTTGCAAGAGTGATAGGATGAACTATCGATTGACTCTGCACCGAGTTGCTCCGGTATTGAGTTCTCCATATGTGATGGTGAATCCGATCAGGATTGTGAATATCCGGATTGCAAGGACTTCTTTGTAAGTGCCTTCGGTTTTGTTCGAGCCCGGAACAGACTTTATGGATTGTATGTCTGACATTACAAGTTGAGATATAAAGCCGATTTCTTTCAAATATATTTCTGTTGGTGGCGGAGAATTTATTCTTTTTGCTTAACACCCTTCTCTGAGACGTATGTGCTCAGAGGTTATATAGTTGAAGTTATCAGCGATATATTCCCAATTTGGTAATGTGACATGCTGAGTGATGCTGAAATGATCATTGTGTTGATTATTTGTGATAGGATCATTTATTTGATCGTCTATCTTAGTGATCATTGTGTTGATCATTTGTTGACCCAAAGCATGGCTTTTGTATAAAGTATGTTTTTGTGGACGTGAATTCGTCGAGCCTCACATCCCGGAAATGGTCAAAACAGGAAAGAAGCAGCAAGGTTATGAGGGGTAGCGCCCTTTAGGATATGTGCATTTCCTTCTGGAAAAGGGTGGTATCATGGTATGGAGCCCAGATACTTACTCATGTTGAAACACTTTGTTTTTATGATTGTGTGAATTGATTAGAGAGCGCTCTCGGATAAAGGTCCCAAAGGACCGGGGGATGGCATATTCGGTCAGTTGTTACTCAGTTAGGAGTAACCCGGCCTTGTGTTGGTAGAGATCCGGTTTGGTTCTCGGGGATGTCCATCCAGAGGCATTCTCATGTGGCAATGGAAAGTTCCTTGGCCTGACCATTCGTTGGAAATCCAAAGAAACAATACGTGACTTGTACGGTATTAGTTGTAGAACCTGCTATTCACTTATGGTGGTCACCACTGTTTGGATGGTAGCTATAGTAGGCATACGATAATGGTCGTATGTTGGCTAAGATTTATATCTTTATTTTTGAAATGATTTGTTATTACACTATGCACTAATAATAATATCAAATATTATTTTAAATGCGTATCAAGCATCTTTGACTATCATAAGGAGAAATCTCCTCCGATTCTGCGTTTGCATGTGTGTGTGTGCGGGAGGCCTTATGGTAGTCTCATTTTTAAAAGCATTGCGAATTGATTTAAAAATATTCCTCTATTTTGATTTTAAAGTAAATAAACTGTTTTGAGTTCTCACACCAGTCACATGACTGACTCGGAGTTTATTGTTTTCCTTCCTAAACTCTGGGTGCCCACCAATTTCCACACGGGCAGTTAAGAGTTAGGTTTATCAGGATATTCTGGATATTCTGGAGTTGCTGGAGGCAAGCTGGATTGGCATGGCGTATTACTAGTATATAGTACTTCTTTTTCCGCTGTTATGTTGTTGTATGTTGTTGTACACTCTGATGATTTGATGTAATGTAATATGATGATAATGTAATAACTGATATAGTTCTTTGTTTAAAGATTATTCATTTATTATTATATGTTGTTCCGCTGCGAATTATGAGATTCTGTTGTTGTTCCGTTCTGTTTCTTCTGTCCCGTTCTATTTTAAAAAAAATTCTTCTATCTTCTATTATCAAATTTTCTATTTTTCTATCTTCCTCTCTCTCTATTTTCTGTTATCTTCTTCTACTTCTCTCTTTTTCTTTTCTTAAAATTTTTGTTAAAACCCATAACATTCCGTGTTTCCGGCCTTCAATTTCTCGGCAGTCGATAAAGTGAGTATCGATGTTGAATTATCGAAGAACGAAAATCTCAGCTTGTTACACAACTATTTCGACAGCATGTAAAAAACGCTGTTATTGACAATTTCAAGATAATTACAGCACGAATTAAACGCCGTTGTTTCTTCATTGACAGCATTAATCAAACGTTGTCTTCTATTTGTATAACAGCTTTAATATTCCACTCTATTTTTGAATATTCCAAAACTATATTTTAAGCATATTCAAGCAACTAGTATATATAACAGGTTCTAATAACTATTAATTGGTTACATAAACTAGTTAAGACAATATTAATAAACAAAAGACATCCATAAACCAAGTTTCAATAATATCCATAAACAAAAATAACAAAGTAAACCAAGTTGCCACAAATTCTTTTAAACAAAGATACGTTATATGTTAAGTAAAAGTATAATATCAATACAGTAAGTCCACACCAAATGCCAACAACAAAACATGCATCTAAAAAGTACACTAACAAGTACAATTTCTGTAACTCTGTGCACTCCTCCTCTACTGCACTACACTAACAAGTACAGCCTCTTTGCCTACCATTCCTCATTCATATAACCACACTATTCCAGCAAAAATTCCCCACTGCCTTGTTACTTCTCATCCATACTTTCACATTCACCTTCTTCGCAAACTTCAATGCAACCAAACCACCTGAATACAATGCAAGCTGAATTTTCAGCACTATCAAAATTCCCCTTACAGCCATACTTCCCCTCACAGCGCACACAAACTTCCTTCGGTCCACCAACCGTAAAAAAAAAATCTGACCACTGTCCCCTATACCACACTGCCATAGCAACAACAGCCATTACAACAACATACGACCTCTGATATATCCTATCACATTGACATCCCTTCAACAAACCAGAAACTGCTGCACTTCCCATACAAACATCAAAACTGCCTCATAACTACCCTATCACCCTTCACCATTACACTGCCCATATACAAACTACCCATCACAATGACACACCACTGCTTCAAACACTACACCATTGTGCATATCACAACAACTTCTCCTCAACATTTCAAATACCAGCCTTCACTAACCAAACTGTACATTTCATACTTCAAATACTACACTTCCCTTTATCACTGAAATAACTACCCACAGCAACCATCATCAGTTCTACCCCTGACCTGCTTCTTCACTACAACCATCCACTGTCATCACTTCTTACACCTCCACTAAACCATTAGTGCATCACAGTGCCACAACAACATCACTACACACCAGAGAAACCACCCAGCTACCACAGAGCTATCTATTCGAGCACCTACAACTGAGCTACCACCGAGCTAATGTTTGCGTAGAATTTTACAAATATATGCAGAGATCTCTGCAAATATTTGTAGAAAAATCTTGCAAATGGTGAAGAATATTTTTTACTGTTTGAACCATGTTAACAATAATAATCTAGGCCAAAAAACAGAGACTTCTCTACACTATACATGGATAAGGCAGGAGATGGACTGTGGTGTTTTGGAATTAGTTATCAGGAAATGATACAGAATGTAAAAATTCATCATGAATCATGATCAAATATTAAGGTTCGTAATTAACACAACTCCAAATGCTTGGTTATGACAAAAAAATCATTTCTTATTTGTTCATTTCTCTTACTTTATATAAAATTGATGAAGACTGATACTCTTATTTTGCAACATATGAGTATATTCTTAATTCTTATTTATTGGTTAATAGAATCAATAAATAACTCCATGAACATAAAATTTGTAGGCAGTTGTTTTTAATAACGTACCATTCGACTGATCGTTCTTGTTTACTCGAGACGACAATACATTACCGTCAACGAATCCAAACTTGTACCGAGGAATATCATCCACAACATTTTTAACCATCCTAACTTGAGTATCAACCCTGAGTATGATGCTCCAAGCTTCATCAGTAGATTTGTACATTGGATCTGAATTTTATACTCACTGAAGTAGCTGCATTGAAATACACTATGGTTTACTTGAGCAAATAATTTAAAGAAAAACTAAGAAGCTAGACTTGTTATTGACTCTCATTACTATCATGAGGCATGCAACGGTTAGATACTACGTTAATGTGCAGCAACATGGATGTAAGCATTATTGGTGTAGGAATTTTTTTTTATTGCTACTCTCACCGTAGAACAAGCAAAATTTATTTTTGAAACAGTCTATATCACATATGTAAAATCGAATAAAGATGCAAGGAACACTGACATGTGTATGTTAATCATAATTACCTGACCAAGCATGACCTCGCCATTTGTGCCACTGATGTTGATTCCATCGTATACATACGCTTTGTAATGAGCATCTGATATGTCACGACTGAATGATTTATGTGCACTACCTGCAACTTTGGGCTTGAATTTGGAAGGTTAACTGCAGAAACAAACAGTCAAATGAGGTTACAACTACATGAAACTGAGTAAACAGGCAGTGTTAACTTGCTGTCTATCTGTTTAAATAGTAAAAACTGCATAACCAGAAACATGTCATCGTAGCAAGCCTCAAGTAACATACTAAGCAATTTGTTCACGACATAGAAATGCATCCCCATTAGCCTCATCATCGTCAATAAAATTATAGCACAGGCCCCTAACTGTATACTAGAAGATAAGAACCACATAACAATTACTAGCAACTTAACCGCCATTACTAGCAAACTATTATACTAGTGAAATAAATTTAGAGAAACATGGATCAATCTATTATATTTTCTAGATAGTGAATTTAACTGCCATTACCAGCAACTTAACTGAGATGGAAGCACGACCTAAATAGTGGGACCAAAATAATATGTAAGGTGCGCAAAAAGTTTTTCAGCACGCAACGTTTATATTATTCTTTCTACTCGTAATGATTGCAAGTTGCAATGAAACACTCTCCATCGATGCAATTAACAAACATTTTTCTTGTAGCGTTGAGCATTTAAAGACAAGGCTTTTTGCTTGCTGAAAGCACTAGCCTGATTATAAAATTAAATATTCATTGAAAGAGTTTAAATTCTAGATTTTCATTTTAAGTGGAAATATGTTGATAGAACTACAAATTTATTGACAGATCAGCTATAGTGTTACATGCACATGTAGTGCATCAACCTGTTGTGTAATCTGATGCACAATTTCTCTCTATTCAGTCCAGTTCATTTAATTATATGTTTAGGAATCCAGATTAACAATTAAACTAAGGTAAGATGTTTAAATTTTAAAAATATGAGAAGAGAATATAATTTGGGATGATTGTTTGCTTATGTATCCAGGAAACAAATTAAATAATTAGAAATAAATTTTGTAGATAAAAACCCATTTTGAAAAGAAGGAAAAAACAACATAAAGATGGTATCGGGATAAAGAGTTAGAAAAAGGAATACAAAGCAATATAGTCTAAAAAATTAAAGAAGTTTCATTACAAATAAAAAAGTTAAAGAATATTTCAAAGTGGGACAATTTAGTTAATTTTCAATTTAGTTTTACCTTTTACCAGGAATGTTCGTAAATATAATCAAATTCTTAAAAACTTTTACAGGTTATTTCTGGTATTTAAAATATCTACATCCGATATTTTTGGATACGGTAATAAATTAAGAATACATAATTATTCTATCTATATTATTTGAGGTAACTGAGGTTTAAATACTTATGTACAATATACCTACTTTTCAAATAGTAAAATTACAGCAATCTTATTGATATTTCCCATATAGTTTTACTTGCATTTCTATATAATTCTATACAATTTGTACAAATATAGTATATCTACTAAATTTAGAGCCCGCCTTTGAAATTTGGTTAAGAACTCATCAGACAGCGTTTTCAATTTTTTTTACTTTGTTGACGCTAATAAATATAGCAAGTAGCCTTACTACGCTGTTTAATCATAATTTGTAGTGCTATTAATATAAACTTTTGTTGTAGTGAAATTGGGTTATGTCTCGTATTTTAAGATTTAATAGCGAAAATACATTTCCGAATCATGATTTAAATTACAATCCTATTTTTAATTTTGGCAAAACAAAAAAATCAGTTTTTTTAATTTACATTGAAATATTAATTGCATGTTTTTGTGATCAAAACAATTTCTATTTTAATTTTTTTGAGAAAATGCTAATGTTTGCGTAGAATTTTACAAATATATGCAGAGATCTCTGCAGATATTTGTAGACAAATCTTGCAAATGGTAGAAAAATCTTTATTCATTGTTTTTCCACTACAAAATATTGAAGTCTGAATTTGTTTGAATTTTTCTTTGATTTGTTGATTTGCTGATTTCCACTACAAAATATTAAAGCCAGAGCGCTTGATTTGATGATTTCATATTCATAACCGGTTACGTTGAACACTACATTAAAGTTTTCTGTCCACTACTCCCGTCCATTTTATACAAATGGTTAGCAAAAGGGGTGAAGTTCAGATGCTCAGTTTAGAACTACTTGTTTACACTTAGCTCAGTTCAGAAATGAGTATCATTATATTTTCAAGATTAAGAGATGATGGATGCAAAGAAACTATGTGACTATGGAGTTCATGAAGATGCAGCGATAGAAATGTTAGCTAAATGGAGGATATTTTTAGATTTCTTATGAAGAATATACCTATTGAAGTGAATCCGTATGATATTGTTAAGGCAATGAAGAGAGAGTTGCAGAATTTGAATGAGCAACTACATACTGATCTGCCACAGCCGGAGAGCTATGTATTCCTTTACAAGTAGAACCGATGCATGATGAGCATACACTGAGGTCTTATGCATGATGAGCATACACTGAGTATTGATTATTTACCTTTAATAGAACAAAAGGTCATTTGTCATCATAAAATATTTTATTAGATCACAATAAAGATCAATCCAAAATTAGTACAAGAAACTGAAAAAATTACTATTTGGTTCTTAATTAAGTAGATCAACATAGGTTCTTACCTCCGCGAGTGCTTTTTGGATAGTTAAACTCTGTTCATCCAACAATGATTGCACTGTTTCAACAAGTTAATTCCTTTTACCATGCCATGCTTCCAGAAACCTAGGAATGATCCATTAATAAAGTAGGTATCAATAAATTACACTACCACTAGAGTTATATTTTGTTACAAGAACACTGTTGGGACACACAACAAGTTAAAAGAAGAAATGAGAAACTGACATGATAAATAGAAGAAGCGAGCTAAAAGAAGATTGATTTCTTAGAAATAGCAGGTTCCTCTAGGAGACCACATGAGTTCGGAAAAAGAAAAAAAATGTTGCACGGAGCTTGTAGGATCAGTACTTCTTTAAAACTGTTGTTCATTTCTAATAATCGTATGCTTAAAGTGAGCAGTAAATTATATCTCCGCAATCTACAGGAGGAGAAAGGATAGATCACTTGCCTCTCTCCGACTTCCTAGTGTTGACTCAGATTTGGTTTCTTGATCAGAAACTGTCATTCTGCTTGCATAGCCGTAAATTATGATAGAGAATTTCCAGAATCAACCAAAAATTCATATCCATGTTCGCTGTCGAAAATCGAGTGAAAAATTCCAACTTGTATCGATATAAATATCTTGAAATTCTGTGCTCGAATTCTGAATCAAATTACTATACGAATAAAATAATATACGTACATCCTACGTATTAATTCCAATTGATATTAGATATATCAATTTTCTTTTATTTTATTCACATTAACTTTCATTCACTTATTCAAAATTATCCATTTTACAACTTCCAGTTTAATCCTCACTCAATTATTAACTTAGAATATTTTCACAATTCAAAATTTTACTTAAGAATTTCACACTTTATTTCTTAAGTTCAATATAAATATTCTATATACATCTAATATTTATTTTAAATTCACCATTTTGATTTATATCTACTCATACTTAAACTGGATTTCCAATTCCATATGAATTCAATTTACTTACAAATTCGAAATGAATTTCAACATTCAATTTCACTTTCATTTACTTGCAATTGTAAATTTACTTATTTATTCACAATTTTATTTTCCACCTTAATAAATTTTATTTCATAACTATTTTTATCAGATTCCAAAGTCCTTCCAACATTTCAAAAATCGTTTTTGAAATCAATTCAAATTACCTTTTAAATTCCCAAAACCAAACCCAGTTTGCACACGATTTCTATTTAAAAACAATTTGGCAGCAATTCCTCTCTTGGAAACTCGAAAATGAACATCGATGATGTTGCAGTCATCACCGAAGTTATTTTCCAGCTACCGAAAAGAGTTTAGTGCTTTTATCCTTTTTAAAACATTTTTCCTAAACCTCTGAAATTCATTTGAAACTCAAAAGGGATTTAAACTTTTCACCAAAATTTCAAAATTTTCAAATCCTTTCAAATTCTTCCAAATAACTCTTTTTAATTCCCTTTCAAATTATAAATCACTTTTATAATTTATATTTACAAATCTCATTTGTATATGGATATTATTTTCAGCTTTTGATTATGATTTCAATTCCTTATTCAATTTCAATGATAATAATTTTAATATAATCACTTCCTAACATCCAAGCAACTATATACAACTATAATAATTTACAGAAATTTTTTCCTTTTATATACAAAAATAATTTGGGTAAAATTATTTCATTTACCCTATTTAAAACAATATTGTGTCGGTTTATCTTGTTTAAGAGTTTAGAAACCGCTATCGATACAGTTGGCCAAACTGCGCCGACCAGAATATACAAACAATCAACCGATAAGTCAACACAATATAAAACAATTTTTATATTCACTAACAAATACGCGCTTATATTTATTATTACACTCACATTTTCTAGAGTACTGCTGACTTATCTCTAATGAATAACACCCACCAGTTCCAAGGTTGTCGCTTAACCAATTTCTCTGATACCAATCTATAATGACTTGATTTTTCGACGCTCAAAAGTCGACATCAATATGTCCACTGTATCAAATGTCGCACAATCGAATGCCGGAAAACCGAACCGTTAGGGTTAAAGAAGAAGAAACATAAACAATAACAGAATCTCACATTTCGCAGCGGAACAACTATAATTGATAAATGAATATCTTTAAAACAAGGAACTATATTAGTTTTACATACATCACATTAGAGTTTACAACGACATCGTTCAACACTAGGCATTTACAACAACTAATCCATATTAAAATTGAACTTGCAGCAATCCCAACGCAGCGGATAATACATAGTATAATGATACGTCTTGCCATCCAGCATGTCTCCAGATCTCCACAGCACACTTCTTGATTGACTTCGGTCCAGAATAATGATAACCTGACTCTAGGCTGTCCGTGTGGAAAATTATAGGTACCCAGAGTTTAGAAAGGGAACAATAAACTCCAGGTCAGTCATATGACTGGTGTGAGATCTTAAAAACGGTTATTTTAACAAAGAAAGTAAAAATAAATCCGCTATGCTTTTGGAAAATGAAACTAGCATAAGGCCTCTCGCCACATACACAATACAAACATAGAATTGGAGGAGATTTCTCCTTATGATAGTCAAATATGCTTGATACGCAAAATTCTTTTTAATATTATCATAAGTGCATTGTGTGGAAAACATTTCAAAAATATAATATTAATCTTAGCCAGCATACAACCATTATTGCATGCCTACTATAGCTACTATGTTCAGTAGCAGGTTACCGCCACATTCCATGATAGGTTCTACAACTAAAACCCTACAGGGCGCGTATTGTTTCTTTGGATTTCCAACAAATGGTCGGGCTAAAGAACTTCCTACTGCCACATGGGTACGCCTTTAAAGGGACGCCCCGAGAACTTAACCAGCTCTCTGCCAACACAAGGTCGGGTTACCTCTGTAACTAGGTAATAACTACACGAGTATGCCATCCCCCGGTCGTTTGCGACCTTTATTCGAGGATCCTCAACCACAAAGAAACAACCAAAAAGTATAATAAATTTGCAGCAACCACATAGGTTAAATATCTGGGCTCCGTACCATGATACAACCCTTTTCCAGAAGGAAATGACATACCCTCAAGGGTGCTAATCCCAATTAAACTTGCCGCATCCTTCCTGTTTGCCATTTCCGGGGTGCGAGGTCCGATGAAGTCTCATCCACAAAGCTACACTTTTCACAAAACCATGTTTTGATCAATAAATGATCAGCAACACTTCATATGCCACATTACTAATTTGGGAATATATCATTAGGAACCATCAACTACATTACCTCTTAGCTCGTATGTCTCAGAGAAGCGTGTTAAGATAAGAGAATAAATCTCCGCCACCAATAGAAATGTATTTGATAGAAACCAGCTATACATCTCAAAGTGTAATGTCAGACATACATCCGTACAAGTCATGTAACAACCCTATATTTTTGTATATTATTTAAATTGGACTTTCTTTTATTTTTAAATTAATTTTATTTCAAACATTTCATTTTTAAATATAAATGTTGATTATTAACTGATTTATAGTTCAAACTGGTATAATTTGAATATTTTACTGTAAAGTGAATTTCTGGTCAAACTGTTCAAACTTTGACTTTTAAACTTCAAATTTAAATTATTTTAAATCTTAGATTTTATATTTTATTATGAAAATAGATGAAATAACTTGAACACTGCTTTTCTTTTCGTTGAAAACGGAGTTAAACTGAAAAAGTTATGTACATTTCAATTTTGAGTGTAATTTGATTTATTTAACAATTTTGTCTATTTTAAATTATATAAATTATATTTTCTTTGTCATATTTTATTTTATTTTGTGTTAATATGTTATTGTATGTATATTTTTTTCCTTTATTATTTTTAAAGTGATAATATAATTTTTCTAAAGTTTATTTGAATTTATTTCAATTTATTAAGTCTGGTTTCCATTTGTCTGGTATTTTCTTTATTTAAATTATATTTAACTAAAATTTATTTATTCATTTTGTGAATGCATTTTTATTTTTATGTTATTATCTTTGTTATAAATATTTTTCCAAGTCCATATAATTTTTCTAAAATTTATTCCGCTATTTTCAAAATTTTCTAGTCTAGTTTGCAGTTTTGTGCTATTTTCTCATTTTAACCTTATATAATTAATAAATATTTACATATATTTTTATATTTTGTTTCATTTTCGAAATTTTAACTGAAATAATTATTATTGCCCAAAATTTAATCTTATATAAGTAAATTAAAAAAAAAATTGAAAGGTTTTGTGACTCTTTATTTGCATTAGTCCTTTTGCATTCTTGTCTTTTCATTTCGACCATTACTTGTAATTACTATTGGCTGACCTTATCTTTTCTTCAGCTGACTTCCCCACTTCATATTTCACATGAATTCTCACATCCAACCTGAAAAAAAATGTCGGCCTCTCCCTTGTTCAAAAATTTGGTAAAAACTCCCTTTCTTTTTCATGTTTCTTTGTTTTCTTCTTTGTTTTACATGGATTTGCCTTGCCTTCACCCCCCTTCTTTGGATCGGCCTGCTCTCATCCACCACCTAGGCCGCCTCCATCACCATCCCCTCTGACCAACACCTCCTCCAGCCCCTTCCATGCCATAGCCGAGCCCTTTGTGATGAAGAACCACCATAGTTTTGAGCAACATCTCATATATATGCAAGCAGAGCACACCTAGGCCTAGCACCACCTCTTTCAACCATCTGGGCCGACCAAAAACCATTACCACTGGCCTGATCTCGATCTAACACACCTCTGCACACCCTCACCTGACCATACCTGAAGTGGCCATGCCCTCCATGCCTTGTCCGAGCCATAAGATGCCTTGAAACCCTTGCTATTGCCTTGTAACATTAGCCTCTTGCCTCACAAACATGTGCACCACTTTCTCTAGGCTAGGCCGACCCGTTTCAATCCATAACCTGATCCAAATACATGCTTTGGCCATGCAAACCTGATCCATAGCTGAAGAATAGGTGGTAGAAAGCAAGTGCAATAGTTTTGGTTTTGTTTTATTCAATCCATTTCTAACATTGCTTAAGTATATCCTGTTTTGAAACTTATGTTTTATATATTTGTTTGTCTCATGTATCTAAGGAGATTTATCTTTGGCTCTCCCACTCAAATCATATTCATGTTGTCGTGCCTTTAAAGATTCTGTGTTGTGTGTTTTGGTAGTCATCTCCAGCTTAAACAGGTGAGTACATCTCACCAGACAAGTTATACTTATATAAGTAATAAACTGAGAACACTTGAATCTGTAATGCACATCATCCTGTTTTACTTGCCATATTATATTCATATGATGTTCACACCTGTATTTACACCTGCTATATCATATGTCACTGTTATTTCATGCTATTCTGTATATTTTATCAGTTTATCACACTGCAAGTTTCCTGTAGATTAGAATCACTATGGGTTGAAATGATACATACCCGAACGGACTTTAGAATAAGGGAAAATCGTTATGGGCTGAAATGATAGGCCTGAGCGATTTTCATTTTATTTCATTTACTTGGGACTGCAGGTTTGAAATGATAAAACCCTGATTTTCTTTGTAAATTACGGGTTGAAATGATTCATTACCGTATCACTTTACCTAGGCTAGAAAATTATATACAGACCCGTAGTTAAAATATATTTTTCTAAAAATTTTAAAAATACGTTTGAAATGTAAATATTATAATATTTTGATTTAAAACATAATTAAAAATGATTTTTGTAAAGTATTATTGATTTTTTTGGAAATTTATAGGTTAAATAAATTATGGAAAGTTAGAAAATATAAATGTAAGTTATTTTGGAAATTTTGATTTAATTATAATTGGAAATTAAATTAAATATGAAATTATGATAAATTTATGATAATTTGAATTTAAAATGAATTTAAAATGATTTTATAATATATTAATGATTTTGAGTAAAGTTAAAAAATGAAAGGGATGATTATTTAAGTTGAAATTTTGAAATATAACCAAATGGGAATTTGTGAATTTGGCTTAAAAGTGAATTTTAAGTTAAGTGAATAAAATTGAAATTAAGTTATATTTTGAAATTTAAACTCAAGTGTTAAGTTGAAATTTAATTTAATGAATTCAAATTTGAATGTTGAAATTTAATAAGTGAATTATTATTAAATCTTGTTTTTTGAATGGAAATTTAACTTTATAAAATCATGAACTTAAGGAAAATTAAATGTTGTTTATAAATGTGAAAATGTATGATTTTATAAGTTAAAAATGTTTTAAATAAAAATATAATTGGTTGTGAAATTATATTGAATATTTGAAGTTAATTAACTGCATTTTTGAAATGCTATTAATTGCAATTTAAATGATATTACAGTATTTGTAAATGATGTAGTTGATGATAATGAACTAAAAAGCTAAATTGAATTAAAGGCTATTATAGCAATCTTTTTAAGTGCTATAATTGTTGAATTTTACTAAGTTTATTTGAAATATTAAGTAAACCCTATTACAACATTTTTAAAAATGCTGTCTTTTGTTAAATTGAACTGTTTTGAATGTAACTTTCCGTAGCGTTTTCTAAATGCCGCGAAAAGTGAATTTTCACTGTTTTGATAAACTTAAGTGAATAAATGAACTTTAGAAGTTGAAATTTTTGGAAATTCAATAATTTAATTATTAAATATAATAACTTCATTTTAATGATTTAAAATGATTTTTGAAATATAAACTGTTTGGAAATGTAAATTGAAATGGTATTTTAAATTGAATAAAATGAATAATGATTTGAAATGAATGTGGTTTTGAAAAGATATGATATTTTGGTTTATTAAAATGATTTGAAATGAAGTTTTGGAAAGATATGATATTTTTGATATATTAAAACGATTGAAATGACTTGAAATGGATATGATATTTTTGATATATTAAAATGATTGAAATGAGGTTTTGAAATGATATGATATTTTGATATATTAAAATGATTTGAAATGTGGTTTTGAAATGATATGATATTTTGATATATTAAAATGATTTGAAATGTGGTTTTTAAAAGATATGATATTTTGATATATTAAAATGATTTGACAAGAATTTCTGGAAAGATATGATGTTTTAAAAATGGTTTGGAATTAATTTAATCATTATTTTGATAAAGATTTGGATTTGAAATGATATCCTATTTTGAAGTATAAACATTATTTTAAAAGTTATAACTACGGGTTATAATAACGATTGGTTGGCAAAGAGACCGGGATCGGATATCTGGCATACTCTCTGTCGATACCAAAAACCACTTTGACAACCGTGTATGCGGTGGAGATTCCAGAATGAAGTAGGATGGTGGCGACGTTCTTGAGGTATATTATGTGGACCCAACTCCCGTGAGTTGGCATAAGGTGGCTAAAACAGAAGCGATCTCGGGCCATGTGAGGTCATTCCTCCTATCGGACACATTCCTTCGATACTATACTCTTACTGGTGATTGATGAGATGGCCATCCTCCGATTTTGATTGGGAGTGTGTTCCGAGGTGGGCGTATGTGGCTGCTGCGTTACCACCAGCCCGTGTGCGTAATTGGTATATCTACCCTGGCATTGCCTTGTGTGCCGTGTGACCTACCATACCGAGCCTTTACTACGAGTTTGTTTTTCTCCCGTAACCCGTGTGGTATCCTCTGACAGTCACCCGGAGTGGAGATGGCATGATATTGGATGGACTACTGGGACTATTATGTGTGAAGGGTGATATGGGTAGCCCGGAACGCTATTTAAAAGTAAGTTTATTTTACTGTAGACATTATTATAATAGCGAAATATTACTACATAGTAAATAGTTTAACGGATCCTAAAAGGATGGGCGGTCTCAGGCATCCTTTAAGTTACTTGTACCTTATTACAGTTCATTTGAGTTGGTTTACATTATATAAGTATATATTGTCCTGACTCGAGTGTTTGTATTTTTATTTACGCTCGGGTCAGCCTGAGTTATTCACAGATTTGGATTCCACTTTTTGCAGATTGGAATAGCTGGAGATTATCTGCTTATCTAGTTTTATCTATTCCAGTTCTATTGTTCTATTCAGCTTGTACTTGGTTATCATCTTAAGAGTTCTGTTGTACTTTATTTAGTCTGTTGTATTTTATTTAACTCTGATATATTTATATAGTGGCTTCATGAACTACTATTTCTTTTACTTCTGCTTCATTATTAAATACTTTGTGTCTGTGATCTGTGATTTTATTTACTGTACATTCTGAGATTTGCCAAATTTTATTTACAATGCGGTATTTTGAGCAATTCAAGTCCGACATGTGCGGATGCGAATGGTTGAAAATATCGGGTTGTTACAGTTGGTATCAGAGCTTTGGTAGCTCTAGGAAAAACTCAGTATATAGGGTAAATGTATTTACAGAATCACTTTCATTCGAGTTTAAACCTCTTCCTTTTTGACTCGATTCCTTTGAATTTTGGAACATTCCCTGTGGTTCCAAAATCCATTCATGTCCCTCACTATTTATCTTTTTTTTGTTTCTGGAGTATCCCATAACTCCACTTCAAAAGATCTTCTTTAATGAGTCGGCGGTCTCGCCAACCTCAAATTTATTTGTAAAAGGGGAAAACCCCTTTACAACAACATCGATTCACCAGAGATTCTATATCCTAGGTTTAGATGCTAGTATCTCTTATAATTTCGAACTCTACATCTTGAGATTGAATGTAGATTTACCCCAGAAAATCCACATCGATCTTATTCTATAAGTCACGGTTGACCCGGTTAAGATTACCCACGGTTTATTTAAGCTTATCCATCTCCCTACTCTGTTTAACCATCTTGTCTTTTGTTTCTAAACCATCTCCAAACATTTTGAACTATACTTGTAAATCTATGTTTTATATATTGTGTTGTTTGAGTTGTTGATGTTGATTTGGGTTTCTAATCGATTCGTCTGATCAACGCTATCGATAAGATTTCCAAAACACTTGAACAGAGCAAACTGACACAATATGTTTTTAAAATTTAGTAATGAAATAAATTTTGTGAAATAAATTTTGTAACTATATTATAAATCTTTATCTGGATTTTTATTTGAATTGGTTGTTAAGAAATAATATTTGATTTATATATCATTTTCTATTGTTTCATATATCTAATTGAACTATAAAACATGGTTATAAATTTATTTGGAAATTTAAAATGAATGTAAAACAAGAATTTGAGAATTTAATTTCCGATGGATTTCAAACTTGGTGTTTAAAGTTTTAAAGGATATATTATTTAAAGTATTTTGGAATAGAAATTTGTTTCCAAAGAATTTTAAATTTTAAAACTAGTGCTCTTCTCTTTCTCGCTGGAAAATAACTTCGGTGATGACTGCAGCATCACCGACATTCATTTTCGAGTTTCGAAGTAAAGTGACCATTCTGTAGTCTTGCTACAGTTTTGATTTGGGAAAATTTAATTGATTTGAATTTCTAAAATAAGACTGGATTTATAATATATATATATATGATTTAAATATGATTTGACTTATTATGTTTATATATTTATTTATCCCTAAATGGTTTGAAGGGAATCAGAAATTTAATTCTTAAATTTTATTTTAAAGAATCATTTCAATTATAAAAAGAAAATCAAAATTTTAGATAGACGATTCAAACTTGAGATGAGGAAATTAGAAAGTTTTATTTGTATAATACAATTGCATTCAAATTTAACTTGCCTTAATTTCAAAAGTTAACAATGTAATTGGATAATATACAATATAAAAAGCTTTATAAATAAAATTTGAGTGATTATAATAAATTTTATACACTTAAATTTTAGTTATAAAAGATTGACAGAGGTAAATATAGAAAAAGGGGTTAATTGAATAATTTACAATATAAATGATGTTAAAGGAAATAAGAATAAGTTAAAACAATTATAATAATGTAAGTATATTTAGCATAGGTGATAAAATATATTGAAAGGAATAAACTTAATTTTAATTAGGTATAAAGAGGAATTAAATTTATTGTGTACATTTTGAGTATAATAATGATTTTTCAGATCCATGAGTTTTGAAAATTGTTAGTTTATGAAAATTAGATGATAAGATAATGAAATTAGAGATAGTTAAGATTTATTTAACTTGTGTAAAATTAATTATCAATTTAAGTTGAAAATTTCATGGTTTCAAACTTATTATCTTATTTTGTTCTCAAAATTTTCTTTAGTCGGCCTTATTTTCCTCATCTTGTTATAGACTGTTATAGGCATCTATCTATAATCTTTCTGTTTAGAAATCTTTCTATAATCTTTAATAATCTTTGGTACTCATTTTAAATCTGAGCACTGCTTTTCATCCACAGACCGTCGGTCAAGCGGAAAGAGTTAATCAGATTCTAGAGGATATTTTCGTGCTTGTGTTCCTAATTTTGGAGAATCTGGGGAAGATCATCTCCACCTTGTGAAACATACCTATAACAATAGTTATCAGGTGTAATTTAAATCTCCTTGTCATCTTACCTTAATCTTATTTCACTCTATCTAATTCTGTGCTTTCCCGTACCTCATTCCTTTTCGGGGACGAAAAGTTTTGAGTGGTGGAGAGTGTAACAACCCTAGATTTTTGTATATTATTTAAATTGGACTTTATTTTATTGTTAAATTAATTTTATTTCAAACATTTCATTTTTAAATATAAATGTTGATTATTAAGTGATTTATAGTTCAAACTAGTATAATTTGAATATTTTACTGTAAAGTGAATTTCTGGTCAAACTATTCAAACTTTGACTTTTAAACTTCAAATTTAAATTATTTTAAATCTTAGATTTTATATTTTATTATCAAAATAGATGAAATAACTTGAACACTGCTTTTCGTTTCGTTGAAAACGGAGTTAAACTGCAAAAGTTATGTACATTTCAATTTTGAGTGTAATTTGATTTATTTAACAATTTTGTCTATTTTAAATTATATAAATTATATTTTCTTTGTCATATTTTATTTTATTTTGTGTTAATAAGTTATTGTATGTATATTTTTTTCCTTTATTATTTTTAAAGTGATAATATAATTTTTCTAAAGTTTATTTGAATTTATTTCAATTTGTTAAGTCTGGTTTCCATTTTTCTGGTATTTTCTTTATTTAAATTATATTTAACTAAAATTTATTTATTCATTTTGTGAATGCATTTTTATTTTTATGTTATTATCTTTGTTATAAATATTTTTCCAAGTCCATATAATTTTTCTAAAATTTATTCCGCTATTTTCAAAATTTTCTAGTCTAGTTTGCAGTTTTGTGCTATTTTCTCATTTTAACCTTATATAATTAATAAATATTTACATATATTTTTATATTTTGTTTCATTTTCGAAATTTTAACTGAAATAATTATTATTTTCCTAAATTTAATCTTATATAAGTAAATTAAAAAAAAAATTGAAAGGTTTTGTGACTCTTTATTTGCATTAGTCCTTTTGCATTCTTGTCTTTTCATTTCAACCATTACTTGTAATTACTATTGGCTGACCTTATCTTTTCTTCAGCTGACTTCCTCACTTCATTTTTCACATGAATTCTCACATCCAACCTGAAAAAAAATGTCGGCCTCTCCCTTGTTCAAAAACTTGGTAAAAACTCCCTTTCTTTTTCATGTTTCTTTGTTTTCTTCTTTGTTTTACATGGATTTGCCTTGCCTTCACCCCCCTTCTTTGGATCGGCCTGCTCTCATCCACCACCTAGGCCGCCTCCATCACCATCCCCTCTGACCAACACCTCCTCCAGCCCCTTCCATGCCATAGTCGAGCCCTTTGTGATGAAGAACCACCATAGTTTTGAGCAACATCTCATATATATGCAAGCAGAGCACACCTAGGCCTAGCACCACCTCTTTCAACCATCTGGGCCGACCAAAAACCATCACCACTGGCCTGATCTCGACCTAACACACCTCTGCACACCCTCACCTGACCATACCTGAAGTGGCCATGCCCTCCATGCCTTGGCCGAGCCATAAGATGCCTTGAAACCCTTGCTATTGCCTTGTAACATTAGCCTCTTGCATCACAAACTTGTGCACCACTTTCTCTAGGCTAGGCCGACCCGTTTCAATCCATAACCTGATCCAAATACATGCTTTGGCCGTGCAAACCTGATCCATAGCTGAAGCATAGGTGGTAGAAAGCAAGTGCAATAGTTTTGGTTTTGTTTTATTCAATCCATTTCTAACATTGTTTAAGTATATCCTGTTTTGAAACTTATGTTTTATATATTTGTTTGTCTCATGTATCTAAGGAGATTTATCTTTGGCTCTCCCACTCAAATCATATTCATGTTGTCGTGCCTTTAAAGATTCTGTGTTGTGTGTTTTGGTAGTCATCTCCAGCTTAAACAGGTGAGTACATCTCACCAGACAAGTTATACTTATATAAGTAATAAACTGATCACACTTGAATCTGTAATGCACATCATCCTGTTTTACTTGCCATATTATATTCATATGATGTTCACACCGGTATTTACACCTGCTATATCATATGTCACTGTTATTTCATGCTATTCTGTATATTTTATCAGTTTATCACAATGCAAGTTCCCTGTAGATTAGAATCACTATGGGTTGAAATGATACATACCCGAACGGACTTTAGAATAAGGGAAAATCATTATGGGCTGAAATGATAGGCCTGAGCGATTTTCATTTTATTTCATTTACTTGGGACTGCGGGTTTGAAATGATAAAACCCGGATTTTCTTTGTAAATTACGGGTTGAAATGATACATTACCCGTATCACTTTACCTAGGCTAGAAAATTATATACAGACCCGTAGTTAAAGTATATTTTTCTAAAATTTTTAAAAATATGTTTGAAATGTAAATATTATAATATTTTGATTTAAAATATAATTAAAAATGATTTTTGTAAAGTATTATTGATTTTTTTGGAAACTTATAGGTTAAATAAATTATGGAAAGTTAGAAAATATAAATGTAAGTTATTTTGGAAATTTTGATTTAATTATAATTGGAAATTAAATTAAATATGAAATTATGATAAATTTATGATAATTTGAATTTAAAATGAATTTAAAATGATTTTATAATATATTAATGATTTTGAGTAAAGTTAAAAAATGAAAGGGATGATTATTTAAGTTGAAATTTTGAAATATAACCAAATGGGAATTTGTGAATTTGGCTTAAAAGTGAATTTTAAGTTAAGTGAATAAAATTGAAATTAAGTTATATTTTGAAATTTAAACTTAAGTGTTAAGTTGAAATTTAATTTAATGAATTTAAATTTGAATGTTGAAATTTAATAAGTGAATTATTATTAAATCTTGATTTTTGAATGGAAATTTAACTTTATAAAATCATGAACTTAAGGAAAATTAAATGTTGTTTATAAATGTGAAAATGTATGATTTTATAAGTTAAAAATGTTTTAAATAAAAATATAATTGGTTGCGAAATTATATTGAATATTTGAAGTTAATTAACTGCATTTTTGAAATGCTATTAATTGCAATTTAAATGATATTACAGCATTTGTAAATGATGTAGTTGATGATAATGAACTAAAAAGCTAAATTGAATTAAAGGCTATTATAGCAATCTTTTTAAGTGCTATAATTGTTGAATTTAACTAAGTTTATTTGAAATATTAAGTAAACCCTATTACAACATTTTTAAAAATGCTGTCTTTTGTTAAATTGAACTGTTTTGAATGTAACTTTCCGTAGCGTTTTCTAAATGCTGCGAAAAGTAAATTTTCACTGTTTTGATAAACTTAAGTGAATAAATGAACTTTGGAAGTTGAAATTTTTGGAAATTCAATAATTTAATTATTAAATATAATAACTTCATTTTAATGATTTAAAATGATTTTTGAAATATAAACTGTATGGAAATGTAAATTGAAATGGTATTTTAAATTGAATAAAATGAATAATGATTTGAAATGAATGTGGTTTTGAAAAGATATGATATTTTGGTTTATTAAAATGATTTGAAATGAAGTTTTGGAAAGATATGATATTTTTGATATATTAAAATGATTGAAATGACTTGAAATGGATATGATATTTTTGATATATTAAAATTATTGAAATGATATGATATTTTGATATATTAAAATGATTTGAAATGTGGTTTTGAAATGATATGATATTTTGATATATTAAAATGATTTGAAATGTGGTTTTGAAAAGATATGATATTTTCATATATTAAAATGATTTGAAATGTGGTTTTGAAAAGATATGATATTTTGATATATTAAAATGATTTGACAAGAATTTCTGGAAAGATATGATGTTTTAAAAATTGTTTGGAATTAATTTAATCATTATTTTGATAAAGATTTGGATTTGAAATGATATCCTATTTTAAAGTATAAACATTATTTTAAAAGTTATAACTACGGGTTATAATAACGATTGGTTGGCAAAGAGACCGGGATCGGATATCTGGCATACTCTCTGTCGATACCGAAAACCACTTTGACAACCGTGTACGCGGTGGAGATTCCAGAATGAAGTAGGATGGTGGCGACGTTCTTGAGGTATATTACGTGGACCCAACTCCCGTGAATTGGCATAAGGTGGCTAAAACAGGAGCGATCTCGGGCCAAGTGAGGTCATTCCTCCTATCGGACACATTCCTTCGATACTATACTCTTACTGGTGATTGATCAGATGGCCATCCTCCGATTTTGATTGGGAGTGTGTTCCGAGGTGGGCGTATGTGGCTGCTGCGTTACCACCAGCCCGTGTGCGTAATTGGTATATCTACCCTGGCATTGCCTTGTGTGCCGTGTCACCTACCATACCGAGCCTTTACTATGAGTTTGTTTTTCTCCAGTAGCCCGTGTGGTATCCTCTGACAGTCACCCGGAGTGGAGATGGCATGATATTGGATGAACTACTGGGACTATTATGTGTGAAGGGTGATATGGGTAGCCCGGAACGCTATTTAAAAGTAAGTTTATTTTACTGTAGACATTATTATAATAGCGAAATATTACTACATAGTAAATAGTTTAACGGATCCTTAAAGGATGGGCGGTCTCAGGCATCCTTTAAGTTACTTGTACCTTATTACAGTTCATTTGAGTTGGTTTACATTATATAAGTATATATTGTCCTGACTCGAGTGTTTGTATTTTTATTTACGCTCGGGTCAGCCTGAGTTATTCACAGATTTGGATTCCACTTTCTGGAGATTGGAATCGCTAGAGATTATCTGCTTATCTAGTTTTATCTATTCCAGTTCTGTTGTTCTATTCAGCTTGTACTTGGTGATCATCTTAAGAGTTCTATTGTACTTTGTTAGTCTGTTGTATTTTATTTAACTCTGATATATTTATATAGTGGCTTCATGAACTACTATTTCTTTTACTTCCGCTGCATTATTAAATACTCTGTGTCTGTGATCTGTGATTTTATTTACTGTATATTCTGAGATTTGCCAAATTTTATTTACAATGCGGTATTTTGAGCAATTCAAGTCCGACATGTGCGGATGCGAATGGTTGAAAATATCGGGTTGTTACAAGTCTGTTCCGGGATCGAACGGAACCGAAGGCACTTCCAAAGAAGCCCTTGCAATCTGGATATTTGCTAATCATGTTTGGAATCGACATCACAAAGGGTGATAAAATCTTTATACTGGAACAACCCGGTGCACAGACATTCGACAGGTAATCATTTTGCTTTCGAAAATACCCAGTCTTCAATACCATCTTCAAATGCAATCCCATTTCATCGTATCATTATTCGGAATAGGTTTTATGACACAAGGTCCTCTCCCAGCAAATCCGAATAACGATCGCTTATTTTAAAAATAAGTGTTACGTTCTGATTTTCAAACAAATCACAACAAATTTCCCCTTTTGATCTTTTAAACAAAAGATCCAACATAATCACAAAGGTTTGATGTGGTTTTCGAATATCCATTTGGAATCCGACCCCCGATCGCATCGAAATTCAAATGCTATTTAAAGGCAAATATTGATAGTCGGTTGTCCATTTAAAGGCAAATATTGATAGTCGGTTATTTAACTATCAATCAATATTTACAATAATCACTATCAAACAATATTCACAACAATCGCCAAGATTTAAATAATTTTCCCAAATTATTTATTTCCAAAATATCTTCGTAATATATATTTTAAACACTTCAACACTTTGAAAAAAAAATTCAAATTAATTTCCACATTTTATTCCTTTGAAAACAAATTTCAAATCATTTTCCATATTTCAATACTTTGAAAACAAATTTCAAATCATTTTTCCTTACGCGGAAAACATCACCAAACATTTATTCATTTCCACTGAAAATCTGCCGAGTTCAAATATTTTAAAATAATTTAAAATACCTATCCAAAATATACTTGGAAACATTTAAAATAAAACTATTTTAAAACACTTGCTTAAATATTAGTTATGAAAATATTATACTAATATCTCATATAAAAATTCAAGTCCAAACTAATTTTAAAATAAAATTAGTAGATAGGATATAACTATTTAAGTATCCAATTTCTAAAACAAATATCAATTAAAACTTTAAATAATCACTTCTATAATAAATTAAGATAAATCTTTACTTTAAAGATTTTCAAAATAAGCTAAGTAAATAATTTCTCCAAAATATTCTTTCCATAAAACCATCTTTGCAACTTCAATTTATATTTATAAACTATATTGAAAACATACTCGACTTTCCAGGAAAAGCACACCTTCCATTCTTAAATGGTTCATTCAAATCAATTTATAAATCTTTCTGAATTTATTTTAAATTTACGTTCCAAATCCATAAATTCCTTTCCACACTTTTTAAAAATAAAACAATAATTATTTTTAAAACAAATTTCCGTTTCTTTTATAAAATTCCCATTGTGAATTTAAATTTTCAAAAATCCACAGATATATGATTTTCAAATCGATTCCCAAATATTCACTTTCAACACCAAATCAATTTTCAAAGTGATTTCCAAATTTATTTCAAATACTAAATCAAACCCCAAATTGATTTTCCAAATGTTTATTTCAAACACCAAATCGATTTCCTAAAAATTTATTTTTAAATATCAAATCAATTTTCCAAATTGATTTCAAATATTTATTTCCAACACCAAATCAAAATTTCCAAATCTATTTCAAATACCAAATTAAATTCCAAATTGATTCCTAAATTTATTTCCTTTTGAAATAAATTTCTTTATCTCTTCCAAACTATTTAAAATCCATATTTTAAAATAAATTCTTCAACCTTTGAATGATATTACCCGAAATCCATTTATTAAATCTGTTCCCATATTTTGGAATTTTATTCAACAGGATTACAAAAATAAAAGTTTATCCTTCTAACATTCTTTTTTTTTAATTTATTCAATTCCCTAAAATAAATTTAATATTTCTGGTATCCTACGATACCAAAAATATATTCGGCTAAACTATAACCTTCAATGGTTTCAATCACAAATATAATCACAAAGAGATTATAAATAAAACAACACATAGCCTTTAAACAAATTCAAATATTTGAGAAATCCAGTTAGATCCCTCCTACCAGTTTCCCTACATCCACAGACGTTAGCACAACCATTAAATACCAACTCCACTTCGAGGTCGAATATCGCGGTATATGGGATTTATAAATATCATCTGCTATTATGCGGCGCATAGGGTCTCATCCGCTATATAATGTAGGAAATAAATCGCTGCAAATATATATATATAATATCAATTCCACTTTGAGGTGGAATATTGCGGTATATGGGTTTAATATAATATCATCCGCTATTATGCTGCGCATATGGTCTAATCCAATACAACTGATAATAATTTATCATCCAAGCGCACAATCGACAATTTAAAATTTAACTATTTAAAATTAAATCAAAAAAATCTGATTTAGTGAGAAGATCCCACCTTTGCTTTTATTTTTGCAATCCATTTCCACTTCGACTTGTTTTCTTCACTGTTTTTGAAACTTGTATCAAACATTATACGATTTATTAATATTTGAACTAGACGAACGTTTTAATTTCCATTTAATAAATTGGATTAACAAATTGTTAAATTTAAACTAAATTTTCTTTTAGTAATTATTAATATCTTTTCCCTTTACTGTTTATATAAGAATTATTACAGTAACTCTTGTACTTTTTCTAGTTTATTTTCACAAATCTTTTCTGTTTTATTGTATATGTTCATATATATATATATATGTTACCAAAATAAATAATTTGTATATGTATACCTACCTTGCTGTGAATTTTTTTATATTTAAAAGCTTAGTGAAAGAAAACAGAGATTATACCTACTGTAAATCTCAAACTCGAAATGCCGAAACCCTAATTAACTTCGGCCTTTCTTCGACATTACTCGATGGCGCCACCACCTACGGCCTTGCGCACACAAGCTACGTGACGACACCACCCATATCACAGCATCCCAATCCCCAGATCATCGCCAACGCACACCTCGACCATAATGGACTCACGATTTGTATCGCCTGCTTCGATTACCGTCGTTGACCCACGATAACGCGGGACAAACTCGCTATTGATTCGTCTTCGGCCAATTAATTTCGATTTCTCCCTCTTACTCGATTTCGGCTACGTCTTAATAATGATTCGACTTCGGCCAATTGAATGATTTTTTTGAATTCAAACAGGAGGGTGATCGATTTGCGTTTGGTGGCGAACTTGATTTGGGCGAATGCGAATTAAATCTGGTGGCAGTGAAATTTTTTATTTTTCGAAGAAAGAAGGTGAAGTCTCGGCATTAGATAAAATGAGAGTCGCGACTTTGGTTTGTTTAATTTTCTTCTTTATTTTATTTTTTCTCTTAAACGTGTGTAAGATATACAAAACAAATGAAACACGTGGTAAACAATTTCAATGCGTGTTAAATTTTTTGATTGAATATGAATAAGATATACATTCAATTTAAATTCAAATCCAAATCATCTAGAAATTGCAACTCGAAATTTTTGAACTCCTATCGAGGTGTGCCGCCAAGCATTTATAATGTTATACCCCAGTTCCGAGCGCAATGGAAAAGATTTCAAGTCCAAATTCGATCGTATGGAGAAGATTGCTTTTTGGACCCGTTATTAAATTAAATTGCGATATAATTTTCAGCACGTTTGCTTATCGTAGGACCAAACGATCACCCTAAACACTACAAAAGTTGAAATCCGATAATAATATAATATTACGAATCCAATGGAACTAGTTTCATCAAATTCCGAGACTGAGCCCGGGAAGGCTATTTTTAAATACCGATTTAAATGATATAATTTCAAAACTGAATAAAACATTTCCAATTTCAATTCTGAAGCTTCCATTTTCTTCAGTACTATCAATATAAATTTTCCTAAGCCTTGAAAATTATTTTTAACAGGTTTAAAACCGACGATTCAAATTTTACCCAATTTTAATAAATTAAATTCAATAATGAAATTGCCAAATTCATAATATCTGAAATTCAGGTTAAAAATAACTTCCAACATTTAAAAACCAATTAAATATTTCATTTTCAAATGCTGAAAATTTCGAGTCGTCACATTCTACTCCTTCTTCTTGATTATATCCTTGTGCTACTAATCTAGGTTTATTTCTAGTTATATTACCTAGTTTATCAGCTTTGTTTTTGAAAACCCATTTTGTACCTATGACCGATTGATCACTTAGTCTAGGAACTAATTCCCAAATTTTGTTTCTTTCAAATTGGTTGAGCTCTTCCTGCATACCTATAATCTAATAGTCATCAGTGGAGGCTTCCTTAATATTTTTAGGTTTTATATTAGATAGAGATGCAACATGTCCCATTTGATTTAATTGATGTCTTGTTCTTACATTTGAATTTACTTCCGCAATTATATTTTGAACAAGGTGATCTCTACGAATTCTTGGAGGAGATCATACAATATTTTTATTATGAACAATGTTTTCATCTTCTCTATTATTATTAATGTTATTATCTTAAAAAATAATATCATCGTCCTCTAAAATATTTGTTATGATTTTATTAGAATTATTTTCCAAGTTTGTAATATTAGAAGAAACTTTGAAATTTTCATCGAATGAAACATGAAGATTTTCTTCGATTACTTTAGTTCTTATATTAAAAAATCGATAAGTTTTGCTTCTCTTCGAATATCCTATGAATATTCCTTCATCGGATTTTGGATCGAATTTGCTAAGTTGATCTACGGTGTTAAGTATAAAACATTTTGAACTTAATACTTTGAAATAAGATATATTAGGTTTTCTACCATTTAAAAGTTCATATGGGGTGTGTTTAGTTGATGATCGAATAGAAAAATGATTCAAAACATAACAAGCAGTTGCAACAGCTTCTGCCCAGAAATGTTTAGGTAGAGTGCTTCCATTTAATAAAGTTTTTGAAAATTCTTGTAATGTTCTGTTTTTCCTTTCTACAACTCTGTTTTGTTGTGGTGTTCTAGGAAAAGTAAAATTATGATTAATTCCTTTCTTATTACAAAAAAGTTCAAAGCTTCATTTTCAAATTCACCCCCATGATCACTTCTAATATTTTAAACTTTTAAATTCTTTAAATTTTGAATTCTTTTAATAAAAATTTTAAAATTCTCAAAAATATCACTTTTATGTTTCATGAAAATAGTCCATGTATATCTTGAAAAATCATCTACAATAACAAACACATATCTATTGGGATTAATAGATTGAACTTGAGTAGGTCCAAAAGGATCCATATGTCATAGTTCTAGTGGTTGTGTTGTAGATATAATTTTCTTAGATTTAAAAGAAGACTTTTATAAGTTTCCTAACTGACATGCATCACATACATTATCACTTTTGAATTTCATATTATGTAGTCCGTTAACAAGTTTATTTTTAGCTATTTTATTAATTGTACTAATACTTATATGACCAAATCTTTTGTCCCATAGCCAAGAATCATTTTCTGTAGCTACTAAATGCATGTTTGTGTTATGATTTATATTCATATTTAAAATATAAATATTTTTTATCCTTGATACCTTCAAAAATTAAATTATGATTTTTATCAGAAATATTGCATTTATTTTCTGAAAAAGAATATTAAAACCTTTATCACATAATTGACTTATGCCCGATAAATTATGTTTTAATTTTTTAACTAATAAAACATCAGAAATGAGAGGTAAGTTAGAGATATCATTATTGCTTAAATCACCTTTGTCGATGATATAACCTTTTGAATTATCTCCAAAAGTGACCGATCCTCTATTTGAGTAGCAATGTTAGTTAACATGTCCTTATTACCAATCATGTGTTTTGAGCAACCGCTGTCTAAAATCCATTTTCCTCTCTTTTTAAGTGGTACCTGCAAAAAATAAAGAATGAGTTGATACCCAGTTTTCTTTTAGGGTCCTAAGAGTTAGGTTTTAGGAAACCGAACCCAAGCGGGTTCAGAATTCCCTTTATAAATATAATTCTTATTTTATGAACAGTTTCCATAAAATTTTTGATATGTCTACTCCTAATTAAATTGTTATTTGTTTTAGAAATCCATATCTAATAGTTCTAAAATCTTTTGAAACTGTCTTCTTAATATCTTTCTTAATTTTGCTTTTAATCTTATTTTTAAACTTTTCAGATTTCTATGGATTTTCAATTTTCTTATATCCTAGTCCCAATTTATTTGAAGTAGACTGAGAATTTCTATTATTGTAGAAAGATTTTTGCAACCTTTATTGAAGTTAGAAATATTTTTATTTGTATCTTCTAACATTGTTTTGAGACTAGAATTTTCTAACTCTAATACTTTAGTGTTAGATTTTGAATCGTTAATCTCTACTGATAAATCATCATTCTTATTTTTCTAATTTCTAATCCCTGAGTTATCATAGTAAGTTGATATGTTAAATTAGAATTAGATTCTTGAGACATTTCAAGTTCTTCTTCTAGAATTTTCTTTCCATCTCTTAGCATACTAATTTCTAATTTAGATCTATTTAGTTTTCCTTGTAACTCTTTATTTTTCTTTTTAGTTTGTTTTACAAAGTCCACTAGTTCTGAATTAATTTCAACCAGATCTTCAAAACTTATTTCACTTACATCATCACTTGTAGCCATGAAGCATTGCTTGCTCTGTGTCACTGTCTCTATCTGATGATGAAGAATCTGAATCATCCCATGTTACCGAAAATGCTTTCTTCTTGAATTTGTCCTTCTTGAATTTATTTTCCTTTTTCTCTGGACAATCTTTCTTCATATGACCCATTTTATGACATTCATAACATTCCATGACAGAGGATGAAGGTCTACTACTATTATTGTTGTTGTTAGAGTTGTTTTAGTAACTCCTGAACTTGTTATTCTTTTTGAATTTCAAAAACTTTTTTAAATTTTTAGCAATAAGTGCCATATCCTCTTCATCTGAATCTGAATCATCTTTTTCTGCTTGAAATGCTAGATTCTTCTTATCCTGTGCTTGAACTTTCTTTGCCTGCAAATTCACTTCATATGACATTACATTTTCTATTAACTCTTCTGGTTTCATAGTGGAAAGATCGCTTTCTTCTTAAATAGCTAGGACCTTTCTTTCCCATTCATCCATTAAAGAATTTGGGATTTTTGATACTATATCAAAATAAGAAAAAATTTCTCCTAGTTCCAATAGTGAGTGATATATAGATATAGAGTACATGACTGTGACCCCCCACCTCTATACCCACGCTAGCCAAGAACATTACTGTGAATGCTGTCAACTAGCACGGAGAATAAGGCTGTTGAGGAGCGACCATCTGTATAATTGCTTTGTGCGAGTACCGATATACCGGATAAAAATATAATTTTTCATCTCGAAATCCGACATACCGACACAAACTCGAAGCTACTACACAGTGGCTATAAAGGTCTTCGGAAACAAATATAGAAATAAACATAACACAAATCAGTCACAGACAATTCATATCACAAAGGCGGAAATAGATATGAATTTTACACATAAAAGTGTATATCAGAGTAGTGGTCTAAAAAGATCCACAATATCACAAAAAAATAGTTACATGAACTACACAAAAGAATAAGTATACATTATGGAGTCTATATCACAAATGTATACAACAAAAACTACTAATCTAAGTAGTTAACCAAAAGTCAGAGGAATCAATCCCAAGAGAGAAGTCAAGCAGAAGCACCTGTAACATCTCGGTCTGACCCGAGTATTATTTAATAAGAAAATAATAAACGGATCAGTCTAGCTATAAATATCAGTTGAAACGATATAGAATAAGAGATATGACTAACACATAATAATCACTAGGCCAAGCTGTGATATATATAAGTAATTGAAAATCAACAAGAGATTAATCAATATCACCAAATCTACACAAGAATCAAAGAAATGTCATACTCCTTATTTCTTTCACCAAACCACAAATATTGACGATAATATCAACGTCAATCACAAAAGTCAATGACACACAAATTCACCAATGCACAAATATTGACAATAATATCAATGTCAATCACAAAAGTCAATGACACACAAATTCACCAATGCACAAATATTGATAAAACTTATCAATAGAAATCACGAAAGTTGGTGAAACACAAATTCTAGAAATCATCTCAAGAAATCCAAAAATCACAAAGGGGGGAAGGCCTATCACAAACGGGAGCATAAAGCCCACCAACATGTGTATCACTAACGGAATGCTAATTCCATGGTCGCTAACCATCACAAATTGAGCCGAAGCTCCACAAACGGCCCGAAGACCATGGGTTGCTACCCCACCAAATTGAGTCGAAACTCCACAAAACGAGGTTTAGTCTCCCTCGCAGACAAAGAGACATCGCACATTGCTAGTCTAAATCACAAAGATGACCGTCATGATCATCAAGAAGTGTCAATTACACTAAGCTAGTAAATATATGAGTTTAGCATCATGTCCCATAACCACTAGCTTAACTTAAATATTTACGAACAAATTGTAAGTTTCCACTAGAAAATTGTCACAAGAGATTCAATCGAACAAGTCCAAGAATTAACCGAACAAGTAAACGCAAGCGTTTCATACCACTTGTTTTACTAAGCCCTTTAATTAGATTTCTCATACGAGTGAGGTAAACGTTTGTATATACTAGTAGATTGGAAAACGGTTTGAGAAAAACGAGCTTTGTAAATAAAATAGTGTTGGAATCATTTTGATGAAAGAGTTTTGATATATAATACTAGTATTGAAACCTTTATATTTTTAAAGTGACAAATCACAAAAATGATTGTAGGACAATCAATCTCTAAAATTCACATTCAAAGACGTGAATAAACTCCAAAGAAATCGATAGCAAGTCCATAGAAATGGATATTCCCAAAAATCTCGAAGAAAATGTCATCAAAGTCAATAAAAAATGATAACAACAAAAAGGGAATCAACACGAATCGATTAAAGTTGGAAATAAACTCAAAATTTGGCAAATAAGCAAAACTAGGGATTTCCAGACGTCTGAGGGGTTGTCCAGACGTCTGGATTTGGTTTCTGGAAATTTCCCAGAAAACCATCCAGACGTCTGAAACCTAAAATCAGATGTCTAACCTTATTCCAGACGTCTGAAACAATAATTCAGATGTCTGAAATTAGCCACTGCCTTATTTTTTCTTCTGCTGTATTTTATTTTTCTCTAGGTTGCAAAACCAGACGTCTGGCATTGGTCTCCAAACGTCTGAAAACCTGGTAAGGGCAACAATTTGCCTAGGCCATATGGCCCAAATGATGTCGGGAGCGATCGAGCGAGCAACGATGACTAAGGATTTACGTCAAATGACAGCCCGTCCTTATAGGCTCTTCGATACACCCCAAATATCGTAATCAAACATCCATAAAAGGATTTTCACAAAAATTGGAATATTCACCCATTCGATCCAAATCAAAAACAAATGAATATACACAAATGTTACGAATTCGTACCTAACCACAAAGATGGATATAGACATAGATGTGAGATAAAAATCTTACCATTTCACAAAATCAAACAAGAAGAAGCTTGAAAGCAAATAGAGAATCAACCTCTCTTCAACACAACCCAAATGAGCTTGAATCTATGCTCAACAACAAGAACATTCCCAAAATTAGGTTTAGGAATTTCTGAAATTGGTAAGAGAATAAGTTGGAGAAGAAGAAGAAGCTTACCAATGGGTTCTCTTGAATTTGGAGCTAGGAATTTGAAGTTGCAAGAGGAACTAGGGTTTTGGAGTTTTAATTTCCAATCTCTCCCACCATTAATGCTAAGAAAACTGAAAAGAGAAGAGAATGAGGGTGAATGGGGAAGAGTGGCTCAGATTTGAGCATAAGTTAAAACATAGGGCTGAGCCCAAAACCAAACCCAAAGTGAAAAGTAGCAAAAATCAACTTTCTCCAAACATATCGAAGCTTATACTCAAAAAGGTCGCAAACGGCATTTTAAACTCAATGGGAGTGGTCCCGAGTCCTAATTCGACCGTATGCAAAAAGTAGCTTTTCAGACTAAAATTCGACTAACGATAAAATATTTAAATAAAATATTTAAATATAAAATCGATAAATATGCGGGTTGTTACAGACTCCCCTACTTAAAGAAATTGCGTCCTCGCAATATTTAAGAAGAGAACATAAAGTAACAACCATAAAAGCATATTCAATCACAAAAGAAACTTGAAATAAGAAGTTCACCTCAAAGAGCACGAGAAAGTAAGTCCGGATGTGTTCGCTCGATGTACTCTCTAGATTCCCAAGAACAATCCTTAGGATTTGAAGACCATTGAACTTTAACAAGCGGAACATCTTTATTTCGAAGTCGTTTGACTTCCGAAGCAATGATACGAATAGGATGTTGCTCATAAGTTAAATTAGGCGAAACTTCAATCTCTTCCACAACACCGGGCTCAAGAACAGAATCAGAATCTCGAAGACATTTTCGAAGTTGAGAAACGTGAAACACGTCATGGATAGAAGAAAATTGAGCCGGTAATAAAAGGCGATAAGCCATGGAACCAATACGATCAATGATAGGAAATGGCCCAATATATCGAGGCGCCAATTTTCCCGATCGACTGAAACGTACAACACCTTTCATAGGTGAAACAAGAATGAACACAAGATCTCCCTCAGAAAATTCTAACTTCCTTCTCTGGTTATCGGCATAGGATTTTTGTCTACTCTGGGCTTCTTTCATCCTATGACGAATAAGATCAATCTTTTCTGTGGAATCACGAATAAAATCTGGACCTAAAACCAGCTTCTCACCGGCCTCAAGCCAACAAGAAGGAGATCGGCATGGCCTTCCATAGAGTGCCTCAAAAGGTGCCATACCAATACTAGATTGGAAGCTATTATTATAGGAAAATTCAACAAGTGAAATATGATCTTCCCAACTTCCACCAAAATCAAGAACACAAGCACGAAGAAGACCTTCAAGAGTTTGATTCACACGCTCGGTTTGTTCATTGGACTGGGGGTGATAAGCGGTGCTAAAATTAAGCTTCGTTCCTAAAGCTTTTTGAAGACTCTTCCAAAATCCACTAGTAAACAATGGATCACGATCGCTAACAATAGAAGTAGGAACTCTATACAATTTAACAATTTCTTCGGTAAAGATTTTGGCCAAAAGAGGAACGGTTCGATTAGATCGAACGAGAATAAAATGGGCGGATTTAGTAAGTCTATCAACATCACCCATAAGCTATCATGACCCGAACGAGAACGGGGAAGGCCGTCAATAATATCCATGGAAATTTGATCCCACTTCCAAATAGGAATTTCTAAAGGTTGTAATAACCCACCGGGCCTTTGATGTTCGGCTTTAACGAGTTGGCAAGTCATGCAACGCTTAACAAAGTTAGCGATGTCAAGTTTCATTCCCTCCCAATAATAAAGTCGCTTCATATCCGCGTACATTTTACTACTACCGGGATGAATGGTGAATTTAGAACGATGTGAATCTTCTAAAATATCTTTACGAAGATCACAAATATTTGGCACGATGAGTCTACCAAATCTTCGAACGCCGCCACGAGAATCGATATCAAAGTCTTTCAATCCTTCAATATCAATCTTATCCTTAATATTTTGGCTAAGAAGAGCCAATTCGGGATCTAACCTTTGAGCTTCAAGAATGCGGTCTAAAAGAGAAGGATGAGCCTCAAGGCTACATAAAACAAGAGATGAACATAAATCGGATACGCGGTCTCGAATCTCACAAGTGGATAAGATCTCGAAATCGTTCCATTCGGATATCATCATAGAAACAACTGCTTGTTGCTTACGGCTAAGAGCATCGGCGACACGATTACCCTTACCGGGGGTATAAAGAATATCAAGATCATAAGGTGCAAGAAACTCGAGCCAACGCTGTTGACGCAAATTAAGTTCCTTCTGAGAGAATAAATATTTCAAGGACTTATGATCGGTATAAAGAACAAATTTCTCTCCTAAAAGATAATGACGCCAAATACGAAGGGCGAAAACAATAGCCGCGAGCTCTAAATCATGAGTGGCATATCTAGTCTCAACAGGCTTCAATTGCCTAGAAACATAAGCAATAACACGTACTCTTTGCATAAGAACGGCACCCAAACCAACGCGACTAGCATCGGTATAAACAACGAAATCTTGATTCCCCTCGGGAATAACGAGAATAGGAGCATTAGAAAGAAGTTCTTTTAATTTCTGAAAAGAAACTTCACATTTGTCCGACCAAATGTATTTAACTCCTTTCCTCGTCAAACTAGTGAGAGGCACGACAATCTTAGAAAAGTCTTTGATAAAACGACGGTAATAGCCCGCCAAGCCGAGAAAACTACGAATCTCTGTCACATTCTCCGGTCTCTTCCAATCTTGAATCGCTTCAATCTTTGAAGGATCCACGGAAATTCCGGTTTCGGAAATAATATGACCGAGAAACTTCACACGAGATTGCCAAAAGTGGCATTTAGAAAATTTTGCCTTTAATTGATTACTCCTAAGAGTTTCCAACACAATCCGAAGATGTTTTTCATGCTCCTCTTCGGTTTTTGAATACACAAGAATATCATCAATAAAGATGAGAACAAATCAACCAAGAAAATCTTTGAAGACTCGATTCATAAGGTCAACGAAATAAGCCGGGGCATTCGTCAAACCAAATGGCATGACAAGCCATTCATAAGATCCATAACGAGTACGGAACGATGTCAAAGGAATAGTATCCTCTGAAATACGAAGCTGATGAAATCCAGTAGCTAAGTCTAATTGTGAAAAGACCTTAGCACCACTAAGCTGATCGAATAGATCATCAATCCGAGGTAAAGGGTATTTATTTTTGATAGTAAGATCGTTAAGCTTGCGGTAGTCAACGCAAATCCTAAGTGTCCCATCGGATTTCTTCACAAAAATAGCCGAAGCTCCCCAAGGCGAGGAACTAGAGAAAATAAATTGCTTCGTCTCTAATTCGGATAATTGTTTACGCATCTCCTCATTTTCTTTATTGGACATACGATACGGAGGACGAGTGATAGGTTGAGCTCCAGGAATAAGATTAATTCTGAACTCAATTGTTCGCTTAGGTGGTAATCCTAAAACGGGCTCGAATATGTCGGAAAATTCACGAACGACGTGAATAAGAGAAATAATATCACCCTTATCATCATCGTCGTCATCATGAGGATTTAAAGAATATAAAGATGCAACCAAGCTGGAATCTGAATCTTTAAGATTAATAGAAATCTGCTTAACAGATTGAGGATGTCGAAGATGAATAGTCCGCTCAGGACATAGGATATGAGCTTCATAACGGTTAAGCCAATCCATTCCCAAAATCATTCCAAAGCCTAAATAACGCATGACATGCAAATCGGCTAGGAAAGGAAAATCACACAAAATAATTTCAACATCTTTCACAATAAACTGATTGTTGCGGATCCACCAACCGGATTCGCAATTCTCAAAGAAGTCATCAAACACAAAACATCCAAAGAAAAAGCATCAATAAGTTCTTTTGATATAAAAGAATGGGACGCACCCGCATCAAAAAGAACTCGAATAAGATGATCACGAAATAAAATAATTCCATCAAGGATAAAATGAGGCATACCTTGACCATGAGATGTGTTGCCAGGGGCTTGAGCAACATTTAACTTTCCCTCCTTCCTGCCCTGAAGCTTGGGGCATGAAGATATAACATGTCCGGGAACTTTGCTGTAGCGACAAGAGAGAGACTTTGGGCACTTGTTCGCATAATGGTCCTTCGAACCACAATTATAGCATTCCCCACGGCCAAAGGAAGAAGTCTTTGCCACGGAGGTTGCTTGTTTCCCCTTTTTATTGGGATAAGAACCTTTAAATTTGTTTGGCCTCTTCTTGTTATTGTTGAAGTTTGGTTTGGAACCCACCACTTCAACATCATTCTCTCTATCCGCCTCTTCAAGACGAAGAGCGATATCAACGAGTTGGTCGAAAGAAACTTCTAATTTTAGAAGTAATGGCTTCTTGAGACTTTTGTTTAAGCCATAAACAAATCTCTGATTCTTCTTCAGAGGGGTGTTGATGTATTCAACCCCATATTTGGAAAGCGACTCGAAGGAGGCGACGTAATCAGTCACGGAGGACTCACCTTGAACAAGGTCTATAAATCGTCGAGCCAATGTCACTTTCTCATCTTCTGGAACGAATTTTAATTCGAAGCGTTCCCAGAATTGCTCCCAGGTGAGATCCGCTTCATTAATCTCAGAAATAAGAAGCTCGTACCAGTCCAATGCTCTTTCTCGGAGCATACTAGAGGCCACCTGAACTCGGTGAAGGTCAATAAGATTCATGCGCGAAAAGATGCGATCGCATGTTCTAAGCCAAGCTTGGACTTCAATAACAGTTTCGGAACCTTTGAATGGCTCCCCGCCCAAATTGGTGTAATCGCTGCACAAGCGTGCAAATCCCCACTTTGGGTGAGTAGGTTCCGGGTTAGCTCCAGCTGCTTGAGCAATAGTTACCAAATCAAGAAGCTGTTGAGGAGTCATAAAAACTCCATCCTGGGGTGGAGTGCTAGATGGCACGACTCTGGGGCGGCCAGGTCTAGACATTTCTCTTCCTTTAGAAAGAAAGAAGAGGAGGAAGAAGGTTATTCACCAAATTGAATATCAAGCAATCTTGATAGACAAAACAAGGAATCATAAAAGAAAATAGCATAAGACGGTACGTAGACCCGAATAAAATCCTAAAGCACGACCCCTAAGATGGACTTAGGACGATGATCCTTGTTATAATATTCCATATTGTTCCGAAGTTTGGCTCTGATACCAAGCTGTGACGCCCCACCTTTATACCCACGCTAGCCAAGAACATTACTGTGAATGCTGTCAACTAGCACGGAGAATAAGGCTGTTGAGGAGCGACCATCTGTATAATTGCTTTGTGCGAGTACCGATATACCGGATAAAAATATAATTTTTCATCTCGAAATCCGACATACCGACACAAACTCGAAGCTACTACAAAGTGGCTATAAAGGTCTTCGGAAACAAATATAGAAATAAACATAACACAAATCAGTCACAGACAATTCATATCACAAAGGCGGAAATAGATATGAATTTTACACATAAAAGTGTATATCAGAGTAGTGGTCTAAAAAGATCCACAATATCACAAAAAAATAGTTACATGAACTACATAAAAGAATAAGTATACATTATGGAGTCTATATCTCAAATGTATAAAACAAAAACTACTAATCTAAGTAGTTAACCAAAAGTCAGAGGAATCAATCCCAAGAGAGAAGTCAAGCAGAAGCACCTGTAACATCTCGGTCTGATCCAAGTATTATTTAATAAGAAAATAATAAAGGATCAGTCTATCTATAAATATCAGGTGAAACGATATAGAATAAGAGATATGACTAACACATAATAATCACTAGGCCAAGCTGTGATATATATAAGTAATTGAAAATCAACAAGAGATTAATCAATATCACCAAATCTACACAAGAATCAAAGAAATGTCATACTCCTTATTTCTTTCACCAAACCACAAATATTGACGATAATATCAACGTCAATCACAAAAGTCAATGACACACAAATTCACCAATGCACAAATATTGATAAAACTTATCAATGGAAATCACGAAAGTTGGTGAAACACAAATTCTAGAAATCATCTCAAGAAATCCAGAAATCACAAAGGGGGGAAGGCCTATCACAAACGGGAGCATAAAGCCCACCAACACGTGTATCACAAACGGAATGCTAATTCCATGGTCGCTAACCATCACAAATTGAGCCGAAGCTCCACAAACGGCCCGAAGACCATGGGTTGCTACCCCATCAAATTGAGTCGAAACTCCACAAAATGGGTTTAGTCTCCCTCGCAGACAAAGAGACATCGCACATTGCTAGTCTAAATCACAAAGATGACCGTCATGATCATCAAGAAGTGTCAATTACACTAAGCTAGTAAATATATGAGTTTAGCATAATGTCCCATAACCACTAGCTTAACTTAAATATTTACGAACAAATTGTAAGTTTCCACTAGAAAATTGTCACAAGAGATTCAATCGAACAAGTCCAAGAATTAACCGAACAAGTAAACGCAAGAGTTTCATACCACTTGTTTTACTAAGCCGTTTAATTAGATTTCTCATACGAGTGAGGTAAATGTTTGTATATACTAGTAGATTGGAAAACGGTTTGAGAAAAACGAGCTTTGTAAATAAAATAGTGTTGGAATCGTTTTGATGAAAGAGTTTTGATATTTAATACTAGTATTGAAACCTTTATATTTTTAAAGTGACAAATCACAAAAATGATTGTAGGACAATCAATCTCTAAAATTCACATTCAAAGACGTGAATAAAATCCAAAGAAATCGATACCAAATCCATAGAAATGGATATTCCCAAAAATCTCGAAGAAAATGTCATCAAAGTCAATAACAAATGATAACAACAAAAAGGGAATCAACACGAATCGATTAAAGTTGGAAATATACTCAAAATTTGGCAAATAGGCAAAACTAGGGATTTCCAGACGTCTGAGGGGTTGTCCAGACGTCTGAATTTGGTTTTTGGAAATTTCCCAGAAAACCAACCAGACGTCTGAAACCTAAAATCAGACGTCTAACCTTATTCCAGACGTCTGAAACAATAATTCAGACGTCTGAAATTACCACTGCCTTATTTTTTCTTCTGCCGTATTTTATTTTTCTCCAGGTTGCAATACCAGACGTCTGGCATTGGTCTCCAGACATCTGAAAACCTGGTAAGGGCAACAATTTGCCTAGGCCATATGGCCCAAACGATGTCGGGAGCGATCGAGCGAGCAACGACGACTAAGGATTTACGTCAAATGACAGCCCATCCTTATAGGCTCTTCGATACACCCTAAATATTGTAATGTCTCGGATTCGCAATTCTCAAAGAAGTCATCAAACACAAAACATCCAAAGAAAAAGCATCAACAAGTTCTTTTGATATAAAAGAATGGGACGCACCCGTATCAAAAAGAACTCGAATAGGATGATCACGAAATAAAAATATTCCATCAAGGATAGAATGAGGCATACCTTGACCACGAGATGTGTTGCCAGGGGCTTGAGCAACATTTAACTTTCCCTCCTTCCTGCCCTGAAGCTTGGGGCATGAAGATATAACATGTCCGGGAACTTTGCAGTAGCGACAAGAGAGAGACTTTGGGCACTTGTTCGCATAATGGTCCTTCGAACCACAATTATAGCATTCCCCACGGCCAAAGGAAGAAGTCTTTGCCACGGAGGTTGCTTGTTTCCCCTTTTTATTGGGATAAGGACCTTTAAATTTGTTTGGCCTCTTCTTGTTATTGTTGAAGTTTGGTTTGGAACCCACCACTTCATCATCATTCTCTCTATCCGCCTCTTCAAGACGAAGAGCGATATCAACGAGTTGGTCGAAAGAAACTTCTAATTTTAGAAGTAATGGCTTCTTGAGACTTTTGTTTAAGCCATAAACAAATCTCTGATTCTTCTTCAGAGGGGTGTTGATGTATTCAACCCCATATTTGGAAAGCGACTCGAAGGAGGCGACGTAATCAGTCACGGAGGACTCACCTTGAACAAGGTCTATAAATCGTCGAGCCAATGTCACTTTCTCATCTTCTGGAACGAATTTTAATTCGAAGCGTTCCCGGAATTGCTCCCAGGTGAGATCCGCTTCATTAATCTCAGAAATAAGAAGCTCGTACCAGTCTAATGCTCTTTCTCGGAGCATACTAGAGGCCACCTGAACTCGGTGAAGGTCAATAAGATTCATGCGCGAAAAGATGTGATCGCATGTTCTAAGCCAAGCTTGGACTTCAATAACAGTTTCGGAACCTTTGAATGGCTCCCCGCCCAAATTGGTGTAATCGCTGCACAAGCGTGCAAATCCCCACTTTGGGTGAGTAGGTTCCGGGTTAGCTCCAGCTGCTTGAGCAATAGTTACCAAATCAAGAAGCTTTTGAGGAGTCATAAAAACTCCATCCTGGGGTGGAGTGCTAGATGGCACGACTCTGGGGCGGCCAGGTCTAGACATTTCTCTTCCTTTAGAAAGAAAGAAGAGGAATAAGAAGGTTATTCACCAAATTGAATATCAAGCAATCTTGATAGACAAAACAAGGAATCATAAAAGAAAATAGGATAAGACGGTACGTAGACCCTAATAAAATCCTAAAGCACGACTCCTAAGATGGACTTAGGACGATGATCCTTGTTATAATATTCCATATTGTTCCGAAGTTTGGCTCTGATACCAAGCTGTGACGCCCCACCTCTATACCCACGCTAGCCAAGAACATTACTGTGAATGCTGTCAACTAGCACGGAGAATAAGGTTGTTGAGGAGCGACCATCTGTATAATTGCTTTGTGCGAGTACCGATATACCGGATAAAAATATAACTTTTCATCTCGAAATCCGACATACCGACACAAACTCGAAGCTACTACACAGTGGCTATAAAGGTCTTCGGAAACAAATATAGAAATAAACATAACACAAATCAGTCACAGACAATTCATATCACAAAGGCGGAAATAGATATGAATTTTACACATAAAAGTGTATATCAGAGTAGTGGTCTAAAAAGATCCACAATATCACAAAAAAATAGTTACATGAACTACACAAAAGAATAAGTATACATTATGGAGTCTATATCACAAATGTATACAACAAAAACTACTAATCTAAGTAGTTAACCAAAAGTCAGAGGAATCAAACCCAAGAGAGAAGTCAAGCAGAAGCACCTGTAACATCTCGGTCTGACCCGAGTATTATTTAATAAGAAAATAATAAACGGATCAGTCTAGCTATAAATATCAGGTGAAACGATATAGAATAAGAGATATGACTAACACATAATAATCACTAGGCCAAGCTGTGATATATATAAGTAATTGAAAACCAACAAAAGATTAATCAATATCACCAAATCTACACAAGAATCAAAGAAATGTCATACTCCTTATTTCTTTCACCAAACCACAAATATTGACGATAATATCAACGCCAATCACAAAAGTCAATGACACACAAATTCACCAATGCACAAATATTGACAATAATATCAATGTCAATCACGAAAGTCAATGACACACAAATTCACCAATGCACAAATATTGATAAAACTTATCAATGGAAATCACGAAAGTTGGTGAAACACAAATTCTAGAAATCATCTCAAGAAATCCAGAAATCACAAAGGGGGAAGGCCTATCACAAACGGGAGCATAAAGCCCACCAACATGTGTATAACAAACGGAATGCTAATTCCATGGTCGCTAACCATCACAAATTGAGCCGAAGCTCCACAAACGGCCCGAAGACCATGGGTTGCTACCCCACCAAATTGAGTCGAAACTCCACAAAACGGGGTTTAGTCTCCCTCGCAGACAAAGAGACATCGCACATTGCTAGTCTAAATCACAAAGATGACCGTCATGATCATCAAGAAGTGTCAATTACACTAAGCTAGTAAATATATGAGTTTAGCATCATGTCCCATAACCACTAGCTTAACTTAAATATTTACGAACAAATTGTAAGTTTCCACTAGAAAATTGTCACAAGAGAGTCAATCGAACAAGTCCAAGAATTAACCGAACAAGTAAACGCATGCGTTTCATACCACTTGTTTTACTAAGCCGTTTAATTAGATTTCTCATACGAGTGAGGTAAAGGTTTGTATATACTAGTAGATTGGAAAACGGTTTGAGAAAAACGAGCTTTGTAAATAAAATAGTGTTGGAATCGTTTTGATGAAAGAGTTTTGATATTTAATACTAGTATTGAAACCTTTATATTTTTAAAGTGACAAATCACAAAAATGATTGTAGGACAATCAATCTCTAAAATTCACATTCAAAGACGTGAATAAAATCCAAAGAAATCGATACCAAATCCATAGAAATGGATATTCCCAAAAATCTCGAAGAAAATGTCATCAAAGTCAATAACAAATGATAACAACAAAAAGGGAATCAACACGAATCGATTAAAGTTGGAAATATACTCAAAATTTGGCAAATAGGCAAAACTAGGGATTTCCAAACGTCTGAGGGGTTGTCCAGACGTCTGGATTTGGTTTCTGGAAATTTCCCAGAAAACCATCCAGACGTCTGAAACCTAAAATCAGACGTCTAACCTTATTCCAGACGTCTGAAACAATAATTCAGACGTCTGAAATTAGCCACTGCCTTATTTTTTCTTCTGCCGTATTTTATTTTTCTCCAGGTTGCAAAACCAGACGTCTGGCATTGGTCTCCAGACGTCTGAAAACCTGGTAAGGGCAACAATTTGCCTTGGCCATATGGCCCAAACGATGTCGGGAGCGATCGAGCGAGCAACGACGACTAAGGATTTACGTCAAATGACAGCCCGTCCTTATAGGCTCTTCGATACACCCCAAATATCGTAATCAAACATCCATAAAAGGATTTTCACAAAAATTGGAATATTCACCCATTCGATCCAAATCAAAAACAAATGAATATGCACAAATGTTACAAATTCGTACGTAACCACAAAGATGGATATAGACATAGATGTGAGAAAAAATCTCACCTTTTCACAAAATCAAACAAGAAGAAGCTTGAAAGCAAATAGAGAATCAACCTCTCTTCAACACAACCCAAATGAGCTTGAATCTATGCTCAACAACAAGAACATTCCCAAAATTAGGTTTAGGAATTTCTGAAATTGGTAAGAGAATAAGTTGGAGAAGAAGAAGAAGAAGCTTATCAATGGGTTCTCTTGAATTTGGAGCTAGGAATTTGAAGTTGCAAGAGGAACTAGGGTTTCAGAGTTTTAATTTCCAATCTCTCCCACCATTAATGCTAAGAAAACTGAAAAGAGAAGAGAATGAGGGTGAATGGGGAAGAGTGGCTCAGATTTGAGCATAAGTTAAAACATAGGGCTGAGCCCAAAACCAAACCCAAAGTGAAAAGTAGCAAAAATCAACTTTCTCCAAACATATCGAAGCTTATACTCAAAAAGGTCGCAAACGGCATTTTAAACTCAATGGGAGTGGTCCCGAGTCCTAATTCGACCGTATGCAAAAAGTAGCTTTTCGGACTAAAATCTAACTAACGATAAAATATTTAAATATAAAATCGATAAATATGCGGGTTGTTACAATGACATTTATAGTTTCGTTTGGTTTCATTTAAAAATTTTGGAACTAGTTTTTCAACATAGAGATTTTTCTTTGTTTAACTTTGTTAGTTCCTTCATGAGTTACTTTTAGAGTTCTCTATATCTCACAAGGCAGTTATACACATACTGACCCTATTAAACTCATTTTTATCTATTGCACAGAATAATATGTTCATAGCATTAGAATTTGAAGTAGCATCAGTTTTTTGTGCAGTAGTCCAAGTTGAAAAATCTTCTGTTGGCATGGTATATTCCTTCTGGGTAAAATTCCATGTTTCAACACCATTAGCTTGCTTATGTATTCTCACTCTAGTAGACCAGTAATTATAGTTAAGACCATTAAATAGTGGTGGTCGTGTAGTTGATTGTCCTTAAGTGAAACTAAAGTTAGTGTTAATGCTAGAGTTGGTGTTACCTTCCATATTACAAAAAATTATCAAATAACCGTGCTATGGTTATGGATAACCGTGCTCTGATATCAAATAAGTGATAACTGTGTGGCTAGTTATCACTTAGGATCGTGTAATATGAAATATTATATTAGTGCAGAAATATAATCTAGGTAAAAGATAAAGTAAATGAAATAAGCACACCAGAATTTTTTATACTGGTTCGAACATCCGGTTCTTTGTCCAGTCTCAAACTACACTCTGCAATTAAACTCTATAAACCCCTCTCTTAACTCGAAGGAATAGGTATAAAACACCTGAGCAGCTGAATAGGATTTTTCCGTCTTAGCAGCCGAAGAGGACTTTTTCGCCTGATACAAACTAACAGGATTTCTACAATTTCGATAAAATTGTTTACGCTTTGTGTTCTTGATAACACTGATTTGTCTTTGATAGTACACCCTTCCTATAATCAAATCCTCAAGTATATATTATGTGTGTAAAGATTAGAAAGGAAGATATTGCTTAGAATCGAAGAATATGTTAATTAATTCAGAGATTCAAGCAATATATAGATTGTGATTGCTTGTAGATTGCAGAGATAGATAGTAGAGAATATAGCAAGAAATCAAAATAGAAATTGGTGATTTGGGAAGTGATTCTAACGTGTTTATAAAGTGAACAAATAGTTACAACTATTCACAAAGAGTTTCAAGCGAAAGGTGTAGCCATATCTCTTCAGTTTGGATCGAAACTCTTCGCAATTAGAAGTGTCTTTTCAGGAAAAAAGCCGTTAGAGTCGATCAGTCAACCGAGCAAAATCCATCAGTCTACTGAATATCCAAAGATAGGGTAAAACAATGCATATTTGTGTACTGAACATGGTCTGTCGACTTGCTGTTTTCCGTCAGTCGACTGACCTGGTTGTCAATGCAAAGTTTGCTCATATTATTTAAAATTTAAATCTTAAAACAATTTTGATTATGTGTAAACTACTTGAGGATAGATTTTAACAATTATAAACTATATCTAAGACTAAAACCTTAGTAACTAATCATATTATACTTAGATTGGAAGTCTCGTCTCCTTTGTAGTTTAATAGCCGCATATCTCATTCTCTTTTTGTCGCTTGATCATACAGTCTCTTCACTGGTCGTTTAAGTTTTTTGTCATGAATTAAAACTCATGATTCAACAACTACTTGCATAAAATAAATGTAAATTGGTTGCATAAATTAAACCTATGATATTAACATGAAATAAAAGAGACATAAACTAACACAAAAGAGCATGAAATTAGATAGCATAAGAGAAAAGAGCATGTAAACAAAGGTAAATAAGAAGAAGGCTAAGAAGCCATTAAAAAGATATTTTATTTATCATTGATTTCATGGCTACAACATGCATAAAGGAATAAACTAATTACATGAGACATAAATGGGTATTTATACATGTTTAAAACCCTAATTCCATTTTTAGGGGACTACTAAAATGCCCTTGAGATTGTATAACCTCCAAATAATTACTAGGGAATTAATAAATTCCCACTAACATGCCTTTAAGTCTCCATTAACATGTGCATGTGCTTTTAATTGAGGTCCATTAAATAGTGGGCATATGGGCTCTGCTATGTTGAATGAATTCTTTTATTTCTTTTCTTTATTTGCTTTCAACATATGTGCAGGCAGACATCCACTAAGCTCTATCTAATTTCAACTCAATTTCCTACAAATAAAAATTTTCAAATAAATTCTTCCAATATTAATTCATACACAAATTACCATTTTGCCCCATAATAAAGATTAATGAATGATGATTTGAAAACCATTTTGATTTTTTTAAACATGTAAAATACCCTAATATGCTCACTTATTTTAATAAAAGAAGATTGAATATGGGAGTAAAAATATACACTTTTACATGCACATCAGGAGATCTAAAAGCAGTGCACTTGATTTAAACTTAAAGCAACACATAATTGTGATATCTTAGTTGATTAGGGTTGTAGCTGTGAGTCATAATTAATAGAGTCGTGACACTTGTGTTAAAACCATTCATGATGAATTATGGATAGGATTTTGTATTGCATGAGTGACATCATAGTGTTTGATTGATATGTTACTTGTTTATACCAGAAACTACACTTAAATGTTATTATTTTGCATTATTATACTCAAAACTATAGCCTATCTCAAGGTTTGTTATATCTATGACAATGCCTTGAGTCAAACTGAGGCATTTTGTTTTTAGGATAGCTACCTATTGGATGTTAGACTATTTTGTTTATTAGGCAGTCCATGTATATTATGTTGGAGAACTGCTAAGTTTGAGTTCAGCAACTACTACCATGAATCCAAGATCTACAGCACCATTCAGTTTTTTTGGAGATAAGATTGAGACGAGTCTATTCAAGTTATTGTGAATATATTTGAAGATTGATTACAAGAAGAGTCATTGTACGGATGTTTAGGTAGATAGTTTTAGATTGTTCATAGCCTGCTAGGTTTAAATGATTTATTTTGATTAGTCTAAGTATTAGACAAATTTATATATATATATATATATATATATATATATATATATATCTGTGTGTGTATGTATATATGTATGTATGTGTCAATATATATATATATATATATATGTATATATATATGTATATGTATATGTATATATATATGTATGTACGTACGTATGTTACCTTTTCCAATGTGATATTGATACCTATGTCATCATTTACATATATGTGTTCCTGATATGTGGTTTCACGATTTTAGAATTCGTGTACATTATCATGTATCGATATGATGATTCTAGTACAAAAACAAATCTATGTTCGTCCAAAATAGTGTATACGAGAGATTGCTCCTTTCGTGCCTATTGATCAGAGTTATCAAACGGTAAACTCCCTCTGATATTTTGGTAACTAGAGCCAATTCATTTTAGTTATGAATTTTTGAAAGTAGATAGCTAGTAAATGAATAAGCAATAATAATTAAAATATAGAAATAGGAAAACGAGTTAAAGAAATTATAAATAATTTTTCTATTATTTTATGAGAATTTTCTACTTTAAAATAGGTTACCACTAAAAATAGAACTACACTAGTGAAGAATAGTTAAGCAAGAAATTAAAACTTGTTAATAAACTGGAAATTTTATATTAAATGATTAGGAGATAAGATCCCATATAAATGCTGAAAAGATAAATAAAGGACGTTGTCATTGACAGAAAGTGGGGACTAACATGTTAAATATTTACATGTTTTAAAGTGGTAGAAGACATGTCAGACTTTGTCTGATGCGAAATGAAAACGATAAGAAAGCATTAAAAAAATATAGTAAGTACCTAGGGCCAAGGGTATTGATTTTTCATAGGAGCTCATTGATTTTCGGGTAAAGTTAATGCTGCATGGAGAAATACTACGCCAAAAGATTTAACATAGGCGGAAACCGTAAGTTGAAAGGCACAAGAAGGACTGTGTCGAAAATCAAAAGGAATTCATGGTACTATGCCAAAACGTATAAAATTCGAGTAAAGGCATAAGACGGAAGAAGGCAGGACATACTATGCCATAATTTGAGTAAACAGACTGTGCCACAATATGAGAAGGGGCAGTGTTGTACTATGCCAAACTGAATACAAAGTAGAAGTCTAATACATAATGGTTAGGTAAAGCTTAGGAAGCTAAAAAGAATAAGTACATGAATAACCTACATAGAAATGCATGCTTTGGAAGGGCTATAGATGCCAAATGGGAATGCACAGTTGAATGCAAACCTTCGGAAGGTGAGGAAAGACATTCAACTTCTAAATGGACATGGGACGTCCGGGCGGGTTACAGGCTCTCGCAAATGCATGTGGCTTATTCTATGCAGTATAAAATAAGGAAAATATACATGGGGATGATTCTTTGCAGAGTATAAATAATGATAATATGACAAACTACATAGGGCTGACTCTTTACAGTGTAAACTAATGGAAATAAAATGAAAAACATGAGGCCTTTTGTAGTGGAAAGTAAGAATAACTAGCCATGCAGGTATGTACTACAAAACTCGAATAAGTATGCTAAAACTACGTGGCATGCTTTTTAAAAGAAAATAATAAAGGGTAAATCTACGCCCGATGGAACTGTGCAGTATGCAAGAGGCAAAATGTTATCCTGGTTTTTAACCCATCAGAATCCAATAGAAGCCAGAGCAGTTTTACAACATCAGAATGGGTCAGAAGGTGGCCAAGAAGGAATAAGCAATTGGTTAAAGAAGACCAAGCCTTATCACCAAAGCAATAGCTAAATTCGACTAAACCAAAAGACCGACATTCGTTCAACTCAATCAGCAGTCAAAGCACAAATAGCTAGCATACCGTCATCGAAATGGAGAAACGTGCAACGAGACTACACGAACAATGTCAATACAAATCCATGAAGACATTCAAAACTTGCAAATCCAAAAACAAACGAAGTGCTTGGTTAATATAACAGTAATTAAATTATATTATATGATCCTATAATGAGCAATTTCATATCTGTTTAAATATATTGCTACTATATGTGTGAAGACCCGCAAATCCGTACTCCTTGAATATACATTAATCTCCATAGATTAACTCAAGATGAACAGAAATACGAATTCTCAATGTTTAAGAAAAAGAAAAAGGTAGAAGAAAAGAGAAAAGATAGAAAATAGAATGGAACAGAAAGAAAACAACAGAACAACATCAGAATCTCACAATCGCAGCGGAACAACATATAATAGATAAATGAATAATCTTTAAACAAAGAACTATATCAGTTATTACATTACATCACATTTCATTACATCATATCATCAGAGTGTACAACAACAACAACAACAAACAGCGAAAAGAAATACTATATACTAATAATACGCCATGCCATCCAGCTTGCCTCCTGCAACTCCTGAATTCCAGAATATCCTGATAAACCTTAACTCTTGACTGCCCGTGTGGAAATTTGTGGGAACCCAAAGTTTAGGAAGGAAAACAATAAACTCCGAGTCATTCATGTGACTGGTGTGAGAACTCAAAACAGTTTATTTATCTTTGAAAACAAAATAGAGGAATATTTTTACAGTCAATTCGCAATGCTTTTAAAAATGAGACTACATAAGGCCTCCCGCACACACACACATGCAAACGCAGAATCGGAGGAGATTTCTCCTTATGATAGTCAAAGATGCTTGATACGCATTAAAAGGAACATTTGTTATTATTACTAGTGCATAGTGTAGGAAAAATTCATTTCAAAAATAAAGATACAAATCTTAGCCAGCATACGACCATTATCGTATGCCTACTATAGCTACCATCCAAACAGTGGGGAGTCACCATAAGTGAATGATAGGTTCGACAACTAATACCGTACAAGATCGTATTGTTTCTTTGGATTTCCAACGAATGGTCAGGCCAAGGAACTTTCCATTGCCACATGAGAACGCCTCTAGAAGGACGTCCCCGAGAACCAAACCGGTTCTCTGCCAACACAAGGCCGGGTTACCCCTAACGGGTAATTACTAACACGAGTATGCCATCCCCCGGTCCTTTGGGACCTTTAACCGAGCGCTCGTAATCAACATCACACCAAATAATAAGTGTTTCAACATGAGTAAGTATCTGGGCTCCATACCATGATACCACCCTTTTCCAGAAGGAAATGCACATACCCTAAAGGGAGCTACCCCTCATAACCTTGCCGCATCTTTCCTGTTTTGACCATTCCGGGGTGTGAGGTCCAACGAAGTCTCGTCCACAAGCCACGCTTTATACAAAAGCTGTGCTTTGGGTCAACAAATGATCATGGAAATGATCACAAAGATAAACGATCAAACAAATGATCATATCACAAATGATCAAACAATGATCATTTCACAGCAACACTCAGCATGTCACATTACCAAATTGGGAATATATCGCTGATAACCTTCAACTACATAACCTCTAAGCTCGTACGTCTCAAAGAAGGGTGTTAAGCTAAGAGAATAAATTCTCCACCACTAACAGAAATATATTTGAAAGAAATCTGCTTTATATCTCGATTTGTAATGTCAGACATACAATCCATACAAGTCTGTTACGGGCTCGAACAGAACCGAAGGTACTTACAAAGAAGTCCTTGCAATCCGGATATCCACAGCCCTGATCGGATTCCCCATCACTATGGAGAACTCTATACCGGAGCAACTCGATGCAAAGTCAATCGACAGGTCATCCTATCGCTCTCGCAAATACCCGGTCTTCAACACCGGTCATCAAATGCAATCCATAACGACGTATCACATACTCGGAATGGGTTATACGACCCCAAGGTCCTTTCCCGGCTAACCCGAATAGTGAGCGCTTATTAAAAAATAAGTGTGGCATTCAAATTCAAACAAATCAAAACAAATACCCATTCAAAGGTAAATATTGATAGTCAGTTATTGAACTATTAATGGATATGCACAACATCACCCGATTCCAAATAATTTTCCAAATTATTTATTTCCCAAAAATATCTTTACAAGATATAAAATTTCAATATGTCAAAAATAAATCAATATTTATTTTTAAACAAATTCCTCTTTCTTTTATAAATTCCATAGTGAATTTACATTCCAAAATATCTACGAATATACGATTTCAATTATTCATTTTCAATTTATCTTCAAAAAGATAAATTCTCAAAATATTCACTTTATATTGGAAAACATTTCCATACTTATTTAATAAGTAATTCACAAGTCTTTTTATTTTCTACACTTGGAAAATATTCAATATACTTAAATCGAAATTAAATATATATTTCATTCTTTAAGGAAATCATTCTCTTAAACATATTTATTTGGGCCAAAACGAGTGTTACGTAAAACATCGTTACGACAACCCAAAATAACCAGTATAGGGATTCGAAATTAAAATAGATGTATAAATCCCAATACTATACAAAACATTTCCTTTCGGAAATCATTTACTATAACAACAGTGTTATAGTCCACCATTTCCTTCTATTTCTCGAAAACGTCTATTTCAACAATAAATGTTGAAATCTATGGTTTCGAATCTTAACACATTTAAAACATCGTCATATCGTTTTAATTCTATATAAAACATCACATCCCTAAAACATTTTCTTTAACATATTATTCACTATTCAAAAACGTGAATATACTTCGGTAACCAATTTCATCCTTTCTATACACTTTATTTTAAAAGATTATTCACTGTCTAAAACGTGAATATAACTCAATAAATAAGTTATAAAAATTAACTTATCAAAATAAGTCGTTGCGAATTTATAAAACAATGTTTATAAATTCCATTTCTATTTATTTTATAACAACTTCCTTTTATACATCTCCTTTATTAATTTATTCAATTTCATATCCCAATGACATACTAAAAGTTCATATTATAAGTTAAATGCTTATAAAACGATTATTTTACAAAATCGTTCTTTTTAAGACTTTCCAAATTATAAATCTTATAACTTATAAGATTCATTTGTTTACCCAAATCTATTCCTTTAATAACTTTACAAATTTTATAAACCTACTGCTTATAAAATTCCATTCATAACTTCACCGTTTATAATCCTATAAATTTCATTCATTTATGAAATTCATTCACAATTCATTCTAACACTTATAAAAACTCGTTTTATAATTCAAATATTTTAATTTATAAATTATCAATTTATAAATCTTTTATATAAATCAATTTATATTATTATTTCAAAACGTCTTTAAACTCCTTTATAATTTCATCATTCTCTTAGATTTATAAAATAATCAAATTTCATAAATCCTATATTTAAACTTTTCACAATAAATTCAAAAATCCCAATTTAAACTATTTTATAAAACCATTAACCCCATATTTTCAAAAATCAACTTTTAACTATATTTCTCAAAAATCATAATTTTTATAACATTAAAATTTATAACGTTTATTTATCTATAATGGATCAATTCCAAAAATATTTTATAAACGTATATTCTTCAAAAATTACTTTAAAAATCCTTTTAAAATTCCAAAATTTGGCCTAGTGATGCTACACACCAAATTGTCAATCATGACAACAACGATATCATATATCGATACGATAATCAACGAATATCAAAATATCCATAATCAAATAAATACCGTTGAGGAATCCAGTTGGATCCCTCCAACCTGTTTTCCTGCATCCAAAGATGTTAGCACAATACCAATTCCGTTGCAGTACGAAATTATCGTGGTATATGGGATTTAAAATATTATCCGCTTAATAGGCGGCGCAATAGGGTCTCATCCGCTATAAACTGCGGAAAATCAATTCCAAGTACATAAATAATACCAATTTCACTGTTTATGAAATATTCGCGGTATATGTTTTTAATAAATAACATCCGCTTACTAACGGCGCATAATGTCTATTTTAACAATCAATAGATAACAATCATCATTCAAACATGCATTCCAGAATTTTAAATATAACCATTGAAAATAAAAATCAAAACCGATTCGACCGAGTGACAAGTTCCCACCTTGATTTCAATTTCGTTTCAGCGATTTATTTCGAATAAAATTAAACGGACGTTTAATTTTACCCAAAATTTTCACTAACTTCAAGCGACTCCAATCTAATTCCATAGCGTAGTGCTCGTCCATACGATTCCAAAGCAACTGATTTCGCGCGTTTTCGACCTCGTATGAAAAAGTTGTGATTTTTATAAGTTACACGAATTTTATATACTAAATTTACAACATTTTCTTTGATTTTAAACCTACTGCTAAATCTCAGCCTTTGGATCTTGCATCAGAGAATCTTGGCCACTGCTCCTTGCTTCCCTCTCTTCGTTCATATGCACGCGCGTGCTCCAATAGTAGCTGAACCCAATGCTCCAAACTAGGGTTAGATCTCGCGGCCTCCACACTCGACTAAACTCCATCATACCACCGCCATTCGAATGCTCATCACCATCACAACACTCGGCCAGAACCTCCTTGAACTCGGTTGCCTCGTTGGCACGAAATTCGAGAAAGAATGCGGCGACTTTGATCGAGAATTGCCGTCAATCCACTCAATGAAAATCCATCACAACCGTTAGATATATAGATCTCATTGTCGTCTACAACTTTCATGTAGAAAGTTTCTTGAATCGTTGCACATATTTGAAAAAATTTGAGGAGAAAGATAGGAAGATTTCGGCCATAGGTTATAAACAACGGCGGCTCTGAAGGTTTTGAAACCCTAGTTATTTTCTTTTGCAAAAAATGAAGACAAGGGGCTTATATAGAAAATTCGCGCGACACTATTCATCCCGGATTTTCCGAACTCCAAACGAAGCATACCGGTTGGCATTTCTAAGCTTTACCCCGCGTTCCGAACACAATGGAACGTGTTTCGGGAGCTAATTCGGTCATCTGTGCAAGTTATGGCAATAAACGTTCGATTTGAAATTAAACCGATTAAACGATTTTCTAGGCGTTTTAGCTTGCACCGGACAAACGGTAAATCCAATTGACATGAAATTTGAAACCATAAAATAATATCACATTACGGATCTGATGAAACTAGTTTCGTTGAAATCCGAGACTGTTCGAAAAATGACTATTTTAACTCGCCAAATTAATAATTAAACAATTTCGATGCGTTTCGAGCTGCCACGATCAAACGATAACTCCGTTTGCTACGAAATTTTAAATACGATAATAACAAACTATTACGGATCCAATGGAACTAGTTACGTCCAATTCTGAGACTGTTCAAAAATTGGCTATTTTCACTAGTCGATTAAATATTAAAATATTCAATTTTCACAAATAAACTTTTAATTCAATTTTAAAAGTTCTAAAATATAGTTCTAACTCCAATATGATAAAGTAAAATTTTACAAATTATTTTCAATTATATTTTACTCAATTTTCAATTATTTCTGTATTTTCACATATTAAATTATCGATTTAATTATTCAATTAAATCCAATTATTCGAAATAAAATTTATTCGACTTATAAATTTCACTTATTAATATTTAAAATTAATTAAATATACAAATTTTAATTAATTAAAAATTCTAGGTCGTTACATACTTCCCCCATTAAAAGAATTTCGTCCTCGAAATTACTAAGTAGGAAAAGTTACATAATCTATTAATTTTCCCAAAATTCATAGTTAAATTCTTACAATACTTTACTAAGTTTTCAAATCATACTTAGTTATCTTTTCAAAAATAACTACTATTGTTTAACTTTCAACTCCAAATCAAAGTTAAAGTTTTCAAAAAATTTCCAATTTTTCTTAAAAATATTCTAACGCCTTAAATTTCCGAAAAAATTCGCCATAGTCTCCTTTGCGCGGCTCGATCCGAAAAAAAAATGACAGTATATATATCACAAATATACATCTCATCAAGTGATGAGGCATCCCGCAGGGAAAAAAGTGTAAAAGTACGATATGTAATTCGAGATATGTACCTTATATTTTATTAGCAAGCATATACGGCTAATATAGCGCGAAAGCGAGCTCCAAATGCGAAGCAAACGCGATCCGCACCTACTAAACACTCAACAAATAGATGAGAAACATGTGTATAGACAATAGTATCGATATACAACATATAGCAACGTAATAACTATATATGCCAACATAGAAAATGCAATAAAAGCAATATATTCAACCATCAACCAACTATTATCCAAATAGCATTCATAACCAATAAATATTCATTCATATTCTCATTAATATTCAATGAAATGGTTTTCAATTTAATCACATTTGATTCATTAACAGTGGATGTTTTTACTAACATTCATTTTCAATTAGTTTATATTCACTAATTCGTATTCAAGTTGGTTCACTCCCAAATCAAATTCAATTCTATTTAAGATTCACTTAACTTCCAATTGGATTTCAATTACTTTAGCTTCCAATTTCATTAACTCTTAATGAATTATATACAATCAACTAACAATCATATAACAACCAATGTATATTAATTACAACCAAATTCCTTTGCTTATATTCATTCATTTTGGTTGAACATCTTTACTTTTAATTGGTTCAATTAAATTGATTTTCATTCAATTATTCAATTTTCCAGTAACATTAGATTTTAATGAATTTACACCTACATTCATTATTTCATACCAATTATTCACATTCAATTGATTAACTTTCAATTAGTTAACCATTTCAAGTTGAATTTCATTTATATAACTCAAGTTCAAATTTATCACTTAACTTTATTTATTTACTTTGATACCAATATCAACTTCATTCAACGTTTCTTAAGTTATACTTCCATTTTATAAACATCACTTGGTTTTACTTAATTTAAATTCCCACTTATAAATCAATTCAGATTTCAATTCTAAAGTAAATTTCCATTTAACTTTAAATTCATTTTTATTTATAACTCATATTCATATAGTTTCACTTCTTATATATATATAAGTTTATTTCACAATTGTAAATTACTTTAATTATAATTCAATTCTTATAATTCATTTTACTTATACAATTATTCTTTTATTTAGATTATTCAAACAACTTAACAATCCACTTATATACACTTTAATAATTCTGAAAAATTATTCCATTATATATAAAATAATCAAGGTAAAATTATTTCATTTACCCAACTTAAAACAATATTGTGCCGAATTGTTCTATTCAAGTGTTTATAAACCCCTTCGGCATAGTTGTGCGTACCGTGCTGACGAAGGTTCATATGCCACTCAATAAACCAATCATCACAATATAAAACAATTTTATATTCACTAACAAATACGCTCTCATAGCTATTATTACACTCAAACTCATTCTAGAGTACTACTGACTCTATCTCTAATGAGTAATACCCAACAGAGCCATGGTTGGCGCTTAACCATATGCTCTGATACCACCTGTGAAGACCCGCAAATCCGTACTCCTTGAATATACACTAATCTCCATAGATTAACTCAAGATGAACAGAAATACGAATTCTCAATGTTTAAGAAAAAGAAAAAGGTAGAAGAAAAGAGAAAAGATAGAAAATAGAACGGAATAGAAAGAAAACAACAGAACAACATCAGAATCTCACAATCGCAGCGGAACAACATATAATAGATAAATGAATAATCTTTAAAGAAAGAACTATATCAGTTATTACATTACATCACATTTCATTACATCATATCATCAGAGTGTACAACAACAACAAACAGCGGAAAAGAAATACTATATACTAATAATATGCCATGCCATCCAGCTTGCCTCCTGCAACTCCTGAATTCCAGAATATCCTGATAAACCTTAACTCTTGACTGCCCGTGTGGAAATTGGTGGGCACCCAGAGTTTAGGAAGGAAAACAATAAACTCCGAGTCAGTCATGTGACTTGTGTGAGAACTCAAAACAGTTTATTTATCTTTGAAAACAAAATAGAGGAATATTTTTACAGTCAATTCGCAATGCTTTTAAAAATGAGACTACCATAAGGCCTCCCGCACACACACACATGCAAACGCAGAATCGGAGGAGATTTCTCCTTATGATAGTCAAAGATGCTTGATACACATTAAAAAGAACATTTGTTATTATTACTAGTGCATAGTGTAGGAAAAATTCATTTCGAAAATGAAGATATAAATCTTAGCCAGCATACGACCATTATCGTATGCCTACTATAGCTACCATCCAAACAGTGGGGCGCCACCATAAGTGAATGATAGGTTCTACAACTAATACCGTACAAGATCGTATTATTTCTTTGGATTTCCAACGAATGGTCAGGCCAAGGAACTTCCCATTGCCACATGAGAATGCCTCTGGAAGGACGTCCCCGAGAACCAAACCGGATCTCTGCCAACACAAGGCCAGGTTACCCCTAACTGGGTAACTACTGACACGAGTATGCCATCCCCCGGTCCTTTGGGACCTTTAACCGAGCGCTCGTAATCAACATCACACCAAATAATAAGTGTTTCAACATGAGTAAGTATCTGGGCCCCATACCATGATACCACCCTTTTCCAGAAGGAAATGCACATACTCCGAAGGGAGCTACCCCTCATAACCTTGCCGCATATTTCCTGTGTTGACCATTCTGGGGTGTGAGGTCCGACGAAGTCTCATTCATAAAGCCACGCTTTATACAAAAGATGTGCTTTGGGTCAACAAATGATCATAGAAATGATCACAAAGATAAACGATCAAACAAATGATCATATCACAAATGATCAAACAATGATCATTTCACAGCAACACTCAGCATGTCACATTACCAAATTGGGAATATATCGCTGATAACCTTCAACTACATAACCTCTAAGCTCGTACGTCTCAGAGAAGGGTGTTAAGCTAAGAGAATAAATTCTCCGCCACCAACAGAAATATATTTGAAAGAAATCTTCTTTATATCTCAATTTGTAATGTCAGACATACAATCCATACAAGTCTGTTCCGGGTTCGAACAGAACCGAAGGCACTTACAAAGAAGTCCTTGCAATCCGGATATCCACAATCCTGATCTGATTCCCCATCACATATGGAGAACTCTATACCGGAGCAACTCGGTGCAGAGTCAATCGATAGGTCATCCTATCACTCTCGCAAATACCCGGTCTTCAACACCGGTCATCAAATGCAATCCACAATGACGTATCACATACTCGGAATGGGTTATACGACCCCAAGGTCTTTTCCCGGCTAACCCGAATAGTGAGCGCTTATTCAAAAATAAGTGTGGCATTCGAATTCAAACAAATCACAACAAATACCCATTCAAAGGTAAATATTGATAGTCGGTTATTGAACTATCAATGGATATGCACAACATCACCCGATTCCAAATAATTTTCCAAATTATTTATTTCCCAAAAATATCTTTACAAGACATAAAATTTCAATATGTCAAAAATAAATCAATATTTATTTTTAAACAAATTCCCCTTTCTTTTATAAATTCCACAGTGAATTTACATTCCAAAATATCTACGAATATAGGATTTCAATTATTCATTTTCAATTTATCTTCAAAAAGATAAATTCTCAAAATATTCACATTATATTGGAAAATATTTCCATACTTATTTAATAAGTAATTCACAAGTCTTTTTATTTTCTACACTTGGAAAATATTCAATATACTTAAATCGAAATTAAGTATATATTTCATTCTTTAAGGGAATCATTCTCTTAAACATATTTATTTGGGCCAAAACGAATGTTATGTAAAACATCGTTACGACAACCCAAAATCACCAGTATAGGGATTCGAAATTAAAATAGATATATAAATCCCAATACTATACAAAACATTTCCTTTCGGAAATCATTTACTATAACAACAGTGTTATAGTCCACCATTTCCTTCTATTTCTCGAAAACGTCTATTTTAACAATAAATGTTGAAATCTATGGTTTCGAATCTTAACACATTTAAAACATCGTCAGATCGTTTTAATTCTATTTAAAACATCACATCCATAAAACATTTTCTTTAACATATTATTCACTATTCAAAAACGTGAATATACTTCGGTAACCAATTTCATCCTTTCTATACACTTTATTTTAAAAGATTATTCACTGTCTAAAACGTGAATATAACTCCATAAATAAGTTATAAAAATTAACTTATCAAAATAAGTCATTGCGAATTTATAAAACAATGTTTATAAATTCCATTTCTATTTATTTTATAACAACTTCCTTTTATACATCTCCTTTATTAATCTATTCAATTTCATATCCCAATGATATACTAAAAGTTCATATTATAAGTTAAATGCTTATAAAACGATTATTTTACAAAATCGTTCTTTTTAGGACTTTCCAAATTATAAATCTTATAACTTATAAGATTCATTTGTTTACCCAAATCTATTCCTTTAATAACTTTACAAATTTTATAAACCTACTGCTTATAAAATTCCATTCATAACTTCACCGTTTATAATCCTATAAATTTCATTCATTTATGAAATTCATTCACAATTCATTCTAACACTTATAAAAACTCGTTTTATAATTCAAATATTTTAATTTATAAATTATCAATTTATAAATCTTTTATATAAATCAATTTATATTATTATTTCAAAACGTCTTTAAACTCCTTTATAATTTCATCATTCTCTTAGATTTATAAAATAATCAAATTTCATAAATCCTATATTTAAACTTTTCACAATAAATTCAAAAATCCCAATTTAAACTATTTTATAAAACCATTAACCCCATATTTTCAAAAATCAACTTTTAACTATATTTCTCAAAAATCATAATTTTTATAACATTAAAATTTATAACATTTATTTATCTATAATGGATCAATTCCAAAAATATTTTATAAACGTATACTCTTCAAAAATCACTTTAAAAATCCTTTTAAAATTCCAAAATTTGGCCTAGTGATGTTACACACCAAATAGTCAATCACGACAACAACGATATCATATATTGATATGATAATCAACGAATATCAAAATATCCATAATCAAATAAATACTGTTGAGGAATCCAGTTGGATCCCTCCAACCTGTTTTCCTGCATCCAAAGATGTTAGCACAATACCAATTCCGTTCCAGTACGAAATTATCGTGGTATATGGGATTTAAAATATTATCCGCTTAATAGGCGGCGCAATAGGGTCTCATCCGCTATATACTGCGGGAAATCAATTCCAAGTACATAAATAATACTTATTTCACTGTTTATGAAATATTCGCGGTATATGTTTTTAATAAATAACATCCGCTTACTAACGGCGCATAATGTCTATTTTAACAATCAATAGATAACAATCATCATTCAAACATGCATTTCAGAATTTTAAATATTACTATTTAAAATAAAAATCGAAACCGATTCGATTGAGTGAGAAGTTCTCACCTTGATTTCAATTTCGTTTCAGCGATTTATTTCGAATAAAATTAAACGGACGTTTAATTTTACCCAAAAATTTCACTTACTCCAAACGACTCCAATCCAATTCCATAGCATAGTGCTCGTCCATACGATTCCAACGCAACTGATTTCGCGCGTTTTCGACCTCGTATGAAAAAGTTATGATTTTTATAAGTTACACGAATTTTATATACTAAATTTACAACATTTTCTTTGATTTTAAACCTACTTCTAAATCTCAGCCTTTGGATCTTGCATCAGAGAATCTTGGCCACTGCTCCTTTCTTCCCTCTCTTCGTTCATACGCACGCGCGTGCTCCAGTAGTAGCCGAACCCAATGCTCCAAACAAGGGTTAGATCTAGCGGCCTCCACACTCGACTAAACTCCATCATACCACCGCCATTCGAACGCTCATCACCACCACAACACTCCGCCAGAACCTCCTTGAACTCTGCTGCCTCGTTGGCACGGAATTCGAGAAAGAACGCCGCGACTTTGATCGAGAATTTCCGTCAATCCACTCAATGAAAATCCATCACAACCGTTGGATATATAGATCTCATTGTCGTCTACAACTTTCATGTAGAAAGTTTCTTGAATCGTTGCACGGATTTGAAGAACTTTAAGGAGAAAGATAGGAAGATTTCGGCCATAGGTTATAAACAACGGCGGCTCTGAAGGTTTTGAAACCCTAGTTATTTTCTTTTGCAAAAAATGAAGACAAGGGGCTTATATAGAAAATTCGCGCGACACTATTCATCCCGGATTTTCCGAACTCCAAACGAAGCATGCTGGTTGGCGTTTCTAAGGTTTACCCCGCATTCCGAACACAATGGAACGTGTTTTGGGAGCTAATTCGGTCATCAGGGCAAGTTATGGCAATAAACGTTCGATTTGAAATTAAACCGATTAAACGATTTTCTAAGCGTTTTAGCTTGCACCGGACAAACGGTAAATCCAATTGACATGAAATTTGAAACCATACAATAATATCACATTACGGATCCGATGAAACTAGTTTCGTCGAAATCCGAGACTGTTTGAAAAATGATTATTTTAACTCGCCAAATTAATAATTAAACAATTTCGATGCGTTTCGAGCTGCCACGATCAAACGATAACTCCGTTTGCTACGAAATTTGAAATCCGATAATAACAAACTATTACGGATCCAATGGAACTAGTTTCGTCCAATTCTGAGACTGTTCAAAAATTGGCTATTTTCACTAGTCGATTAAATATTAAAATATTCAATTTTCACAAATAAACTTTTAATTCGATTTTAAAAGTTCTAAAATATCGTTCTAACTCCAGTATGATAAAGTAAAATTTTACAAATCATTTTCAATCATATTTTACTCAATTTTCAATTATTTCTGTATTTTCACATATTAAATTATCGATTTAATTATTCAATTAAATCCAATTATTCGAAATAAAATTTATTCGACATATAAATTTCACTTATTAATATTTAAAATTAATTAAATATACAAATTTTAATTAATTAAAAATTCTGGGCCGTTACAATATGTTTAGTTAGGTGAAATTTTGTAAGTAGATGTCGTTGTCATGGATTAGTTTGGTTATGTGCATAATTTGTTTTTTATACTATTTGATTTATATATAGACAAATGTTGTATAATGTACAAAATAATTTTTTGTCATTAATAACTGTTTTATATATATTTATTAATAAATTCATACATACATACATACATACATACATACATATATACATATATATATCTATGTGTGTGTGTGTTAGTGTATACTTCTCTCTCATAATAGCATATGTGCATATATACATATAAGATATATATAATATGATTTAAAAAATTTAGAACATTTATTTTATATAATATGAATTTAAAAATTCGAAAATTAATTATCATACATATATTCATATTTTTAAATTAACATTTATTCAATTTTTGAATTATTTATTATATAAAAATAATTGTAACATTAAAAATTAAATTTTATATTTTTAAAAAATATTATATAATTTTCGAAACATATTGAAAACATTTAGGAATTTTTCAATAAATTTATTATTTTTAATAATTAATAATATTTCAGAAAATCTATTTATGATTTATTAAAAATAATAACTTAATTGAAAAATTCTTAAAAAAATTTCGTAACCTTTCATTCATGATCATAAAATTTTTGAAATTTTAAATTTTCAATTGTTAATAATATATTATTTTATATTAAATAATTATTGCCGAAATCAATGTATTTGATTTTAAAAATAATATTCAACTTAAAAAAATCTCCAGTTTTTCCTAAGCTCTATTTTATGATCCTACATTTTTGAAAATTTTAGAATTTGAACTTTCATCAATAGATTATTATATGATAATTATTTATGGATGAAAACATTATTTTATTCATAATATATACAAATTAAAATACTAAAATTATTATGTTTGCAAATCCTAGTTAATTTTGAATTAAAAAATAACTTTTAATAATTGTTCTCTCTCTTGCTATATATATTTATGTATTTATAAATGTTTTATGTTCATACATTATATTACATTTATACATACATGTGTATGTGTTGTAACACATATGCATGAACAAATTTGGACAACATACATGGCATACAAAATGAGCTACTATGTTTGTTACAATGAAAATTCCAACGTCTACATATGGGCATATTATACCTTTCACGGATTATAATGTTACTCATGCACTCACACATATATGTATATGATACATTTATGTATAAACAAAATCGAATAAAATTAATTTCATATCTTAGTATATTTGAATTTAGATAAAATAAAAGATTTTAATTAAATGAAATTTAGAAATGTTCTAATTCAGTTAGACTTCATAGGCCTAATAAAAGATCCAATAGGGTAAAGTTTTTGAAATTCACCCATAACTTTCGCTACGGGCTAGTCCAATTCCAACAATGGTATTAGAATTCAATAGCCTATGCGGTCTAAATTAGTCATATTAGGGCTAACTAGTTAAGCTTGCCCACTTAGTATAGTGTCTAGAAAGGTAATGTCTAGGATTGGAGTTGGGTGATCAAGTACCTTGTCCTACTTAGTTACCGACCCGGCATGAAAGGTGAAGTGAGCCCAAAGGTTGCTCCTAATAGAAAATGCCCGGCTTAATTTAGGCCTTGGGCTAATTTCAAAATTGTTTTGAAAATTAATGTTAAAGATCTAAAATTTAATAGTTAAATTTAAAATAAAACATGTTTATTATAAAATTATAATACTACATAAGTGTTCAAAATGTTTGAAAGGATAATGATATTTTTGAAATGTTTGAAAATATTTATATAATAATTTCAAATTTTAAACTTGTTAATGATATTAATAAATTAAATAAATTAAATATGTTAATTAATTACTGCATATATGCATGTATTACATATGTTGATATGTATTATGTTATTTTAAAATGTTTAAGATGACATAAGTATACATGTGCGTATACAAGATAAATTTTGAAATTAATAAATTTTAATGAAAATTGTTTAATTGAATAAATTAATTACAGGTTAATTAATTAAATAAAACACACATATATATGATATATGTGTGTTACACTACAAAGGTTATAGTATACACTGTAAATGTTATAGTAGATATGCCCAATATAAAAGTTAAATTGGAATACTAATTTAAAATTAATTAAAGAGTTAATTGATAAAAATTAGTTAGATAAGATTTAATTAATGATATATTATACATAAGACTATCATATAAGTAATATGAAATATAAAATTCATATAATAATAAAACTTATATGATACGTGTATAAACTAAATGTGGAACATTAAAGAAACCCAAATAGACTTGGGAGATAAATACATATGTAAATGTACATATACCGTAATTTCTTATGTATTTGACACTTGAATCGCTGGGGTGTTTCATAAGAAATATATTATTCTATAATTCGATATCACTCAATATATATATTGAAGATTATGAATCTTCAATATAATGTTGTCCCCTACCATATATATATTAATAAATTACTTACATACTCCTTAGTTGTTGAGCAAACTCAAGCTAGGGATGTTATGCGTAGTATTATTAATACATTGAACAGATGAGGTAAGATAACTATATGTATTTGTTGAGCAAACTCAATGTACATATACTATAATTTGGGCATCACGATATTGTAGGTATGAGTTAATAGTCTTTTTCAGTTTGTTGAGCAAACTCAAGGTCGAGATGAGATAAGAACAAGGAAAAATGGGTTAGGAGTTGTATATGATACAACCGATAAGGAGTTATCCATCGTTTGTGAGGCTATGATTTGTTGAGAAAACTCAAGGTGTGAATACTAAAACAAACGAGTCCTAACACCCACTGGTGAAGTTCTAAGACTTCTATGTTTCATCTTAGGGTTTGGAGAAATATAAAAGACTAGTGGGAGACTTATTAGAAAAATGAAATGGTAACATTTAACCTTTCTAATATTTTAAGGACATATGCTATATAATATTATAATTATCTACAATGATAAATTTGTGCATTTAATATGATTGATTAAAACGTTTGTCAATTAACATGTATGAATAAATTGAATTGAAAGTTAACAAATAGGAATATAATATATACTTACTAATAATTATAATTGCATGTTATATAATGTTTCTTTATCCATACAAGTGCCCAATTTAAAATACTTAATACATTCATAGGTTGGTCAGTTTTATGTTTATTTGGTTGAGATTATGGATATTTGATCCATGTACTTTAACATATAAATGTTATATGGTGAACAGTCATAGTTAGTGGGGTATAATATTTCGATGAAGTTAGTTCATTCGAAGTAAGCAAATAAATAGTATTTTAAGATCATGTATTCAACTTGAATGATTTCAAAGGATCATATTGTGTTAATGTAACACAAAGACCATAAACTACGAGATACATCGAAGAACTCGATCGTTAATATGTCATCTTGATCTGTTTACATAAAGTGCAACATATTTGACGTCCTAGATGTTAAGAATAATCGAATATTCTTTTGTAAAAGGTTTGTTATGATACTTAGTAAGGTTTTCTTTTGAATAGTTTGACCATTTGAAAGAAAAACGAGTGTATAAAAATAGATGTAATTTAAGGTAAAGTTAGAATGAAGAGAATGAATGGTCACTTCTGTTTCATAGAGAAACATTGGTAACAAGAATTATAATAATAACTTATACTTAATATTGGAATATGAAATATGATTTTTATTTTGAAATGTATTTTCATATAGAAAATTGTTTTCTATAATGTTTATGTCTTTGAGTTCAAGATATTTGATCAAAATACACTTCTCTGTAAACTAGTTTCAGCATATGAAATAAGTAAATACTGTTAACAATATTAAGTGAATGGTGGACCTCTAAATTTAATACGATATTACAGTAATGGCGGAAATAGTGGGAGCATGCCATATAACACCTAATGATTGCATCAAATTACGAAAATTGTTTTCGTAAAATCTATCGAACATTATTTGTGAAATAATGTTTATTTTTTGGTGTTGACTGAAAAATAGATATAACTATATTTAAATATGAGTATTATGAATATTCCTTATGAAATAGAACTATATTATGGAATTTTTTTCATAGTAAAATGATGAAACAAAAATACAATGTATCTAATATTATTTACAGTTGTTTTGGAAATATAAACTAAGTCGTAGTTTTGAGAAATAATTTTTACTGTATGATTATTAATCATATGATACATGTTAATCATATCTCAAACAATTAATGGCTATGCACCCATTCAGTGGGAGTTTAAGAGTTGATGACCTCTTTGAATTAATACATATTGATGTATGCAATCACAAGTCTATTAGTACCAAAGTGTTCCACATACTTTGTTATATTCATCGATGATTTATTACCAACATGAACATGTGTATTAAATACATATGTAGTAAGTTTATGTTAAAATCATAGAATATAAAAGAAAAGTAAATAAAATAACATGCAATAGAATAAAATGATTTGATTTGATCAAATAAGTGAGTTTATCGAAAAGAGTTCCAAATGTACCTAAACTGAATATAGATTCAAACTCAAAATCAATCCTTCATGTGATACATAATGATGCATCGATAAGGAGTAATCAGACATTATTGGATAATTTACGATTAATTGTGAGTGAAGTTAAGTTAGTTTCTTCTATGAGGTCATGTACTTAAGATTAGTACACAAGTTTGATATTATTTCATCTAAACAACAATTTACAAAATCATACAAGATAAGGGTTTGTATGAAATCCCAACATATCCTAGACCAAGGAGTTGGCTGGTTGTGTTAGTTAAAAGATTGCACGTAATAATTGTTCATGAGGGATCTTGTATGAATCTCTAAAAATCTTTTTGGAAAGGTCTGTCACTAATTGACATATTTATGTTTTGGACATAATTTTTGTAAACTAAAATTAGTTTTATAAATAAAAAGGTTCATAAAATGTTTATGAATTCTTATTCTATTTGCACTAAGAAACAATTGTTGTTTCAAGATATATCAACTTTATTGTGAAGGAATTTCTTTGAGAAATTTTTGATAGTTAATAGAATTAGATCTGATTCATAGATAGAACTGATTATGTGAGATGAAGTGAAAATAACTAATCTAAATGAGCACATATCGTTAGAATGTCTGATAAGTATTCTCGTACATCGAAGAGAAACTATGAGTTTCTTATTAATGTCAAAAATATACATTACCCTCGGTTGTTCAATCAAACCATTAAGATTGTTGACTCTATATGGTATGATGCGTAGATCAGAAAGAATTCCAAGTACGCTATCGAAATATAATTTTGGTGGTGTAACCAAAGAGATGTGATCCAACGGCCGAGATTGTGTCTTTATTGGAAAGACTAAAGTGGTTGGAATTAAATAAGCAATGTTGATAAGAATACTATCACAAATTTCAATCGTTGAAATTAGCATAACAGATTTGGTTTTTAACACGCTCAAGTTAATTTATATTTACTCACAAAATTATTGCTTGATAGGACTTATTGTTTGGTAATTATGTATTAAAACAAAAAATTCTAAATAATGATTTAGAGTAAGCCGTTTACATATATTAATCAAAAATGCCCTGAAGTCAGTGGGAGCGATAATGGGTTTGTGAGTCTTTGGATATGATCCAATAATGATACGAATGTATCGTTTCACAAGCATCAAGATTGGATAAGTATTTTGATAGAAATATCAAATAGTTTGATTTTCAATCAAAGTATGGAGGAAGCGTGTGTTCATAAGAAAGAACGTCATAAGGTGCATTGATATTTCTAAACTATAAGTAAACAACACGTTGTTGATTTTAACAATATATTTGAATTTGAGTCAACTTTATTTTTAATACTCAATTTTGGATTGTAAATGATGTCTTTTATGATGAGTATAAAAGATATAGGGATTGTCCCAAAATGATATACAAGAGCACCCTATTAAAAGTGGAACATGTAAGTTGGATTCCTTATGCATTAGCAATTGGAATTATCATACAGGTTATGTTGTATATGATACTGTATTTTATTTATGTATTTGGTACATGGAGAAAACATAAAACCCAAATTGGTAACACTAAATTTGAGGCGTTCTCGCGTATTTATGAAATACTAGAGACTTGTTTATAGAAACAACGAACTCGTTATGATGGAACGTTTGGACACAAACTTTTATAAGTGATATTGAGTATAACATGTCAATGATAAAATTCAATTTAAAATCTTATATTTGAAAATGTTTCAAAATAAAGATGATTGTGGTCGATTCAATGAAATGTGGAGAGCATTAACTTGAATAGCGCTACAATAAGCCAATGTATATAGATATAAACGCATAAATTTATAACTGAGCTAAAGGTGATTCCAAATGTTGAGAATCTCATAATATTGTTATAAGATAACAATGTCATGAAATTTGTCATGATAGAACTTAAAGCTCACTATAAGTCGAAAGACATACTTCGAATCGTTCCACGTGATAAAGATAGTTTATTAGTGTCAAAGAGAGTTATTCGACAAAGTAGATAATTAAAACATAATAGCATACCCATTCACTAAGGGACTGACCTAATTGGTTTTGACAAAAATGATTGGAGAAGTTGTATGTGGATTCCATGATTGACCCCAAGTTCAAGTGGGAGATTAATAGAACTAGGGTTATGACCTAGGGGCAATTATGTAATTTTTTACATATATCTAACTCCTTGACTAATCTTGTTTGAAATAAAAGATATCTTCTTCCTATTATATACTTGATGTAATGTGATTATATTAATTAATTAACTTAATTAAAAGTATATTTAATAGAAAAATCCGTAAATGGTATATTTTGTGATAGTAGTCACAAAGTGTTTGTAACCGTGAGTAATTTATCACAACGAAACAAATATATCATTTTAAATGTTCCTAGTCAAGATGCATCGAGACTGGATATTGATGTATCTACTAAGATTGGAGTGTGTAACGCTCTCCAAATGTTGGGCAGTGTATTACTCATAAATACTGGAGGCATCTAGGGATTACGTACTAATAGTTATTAGATAACTATGAAACAACTTAATCGATAGTTTTCTGTTGGTTAATATAAAAAAGGTCAAACAAAAAATATCGATGTGAACGATTTACACATTTCTCTTGACTTGAGAATAATGTGGATCTTCAATATGAAAACTTCGCTTTGATTGTAGCCAAATCATGGCATGGCATCCATCGAGCGACTATAATTGGGTTGCGTGGAAGTATTAGAAATGAAGAACTATTCAAAATAGGATTCGTCTCGTCGGTTATATACGGGTAGTATCATAGTCAACTCAAGTCAACTCAAAGTCAAAGTCTCTGGCCAGAGCATTTCGTTTAATAATTATTATTATTATTGAACCAAGGACTTTGTATGTGGACTACAAAGTTAAATGTGGATGAGGTTGGAATTTTGACCATTACCAAATTCCATAAGTCCAAAGTGATATAGTTTAGACGAAGAGAATTGGTGTAAACAAATATCACAACCAGGCAACGCTAATTAGACTAAAATTGGATTTCACCAAAAATGAGTAAGCGATAAATTTGGTCATAATGTCACACCATCTACTAAGTGACGTGTGAATGTTAACGTTAGAATAGTTCGTTGTTAATCGTTGACCAAATTTACATCCAAGAGTTATGCAGCCGAAATAATGAATTACCTTAAGACCAAACGATTTAATTAGTTTTTTATTGTTATAAATTAATTAATATTTATGAAATATTAATTATAAAATTTGAATATGATTTATGAAATAAATAATGTATATATATTTATAACAGTTATAAATATATCGATCGATACAATATCGACAAGCGATTAAAATAGATTTAATTGCATAGTATTTTAGCTTGGGCTTACATGGGTTAGAGGGCCATCATTAGGGTTGCAAAATTTTGGCTTTAGGGGTGGCTAAAACATAGGGAACTAGCTTGAATATAATAGGTTGTGATTAAGTGAGAATAAGAAAGGTTTTGCTCATTTCTATTCAATACAACCTTATGTGTGTGTGTGTGTGTGTGTGTGTGTGTGTGTGTGTGTGTGTGATGTATGTATATGTATATATGTATCTCTAAAAATAATTACTAACCTTTTTTGGCCGCCATTACCTTTTACACTGCTAATTAAAACATAGCTGCCAATCTACTTCAAAATTATCAAATATATTTCAAATTAAAATAATATTATTTGATAGTTAGAGGTGGTGATTCCGGGCTGGCATTTTGACGAATCAAGAACAATAAAAGGAAAAGAAGTCATTGCTTTAATGTGGATTCAAAGGGATCATTAAATTGGTAGTTTTAATTCATATTACGGTAAGTAAATTATATTTTATGATCCTATAATAAGAAATTTTATATCTGTTTAAATATATTGCTACTACATGTTTAGTTAGGTGAGATTTTGTAAGAAGATGCGGTTGTCACAAATCAGTTTGGTTATATGCATAATTTGTTTATTATATTATTTAATTTATGTATAAACAAATGTTGTTTACTGTACAAAATAAAATTTTGTCATTAGTAAATGTTTTATATTTTTTAATTAATAACTTCGTTATATATATATATATATATATATATATATATATTAGTGTATATTTCTCTCTCATAATAGCATATATGCATATATATAAGATATATGTATGATTTAAAAAATTTAGTACACTTATTTATACATAATATGAATTTAAAAATTTGAAAATTAATTATCATACATATACTCATATTTTTAAATTAACATTTATTCAATTTTTGAATTTTTTATTATATATAATATAATTATTACATTAAAAATTCAATTATATAATTTTTCAGAAAATTATATCAATTTAGAAACATATAGGAAAAATTTAGGAATTTTTCAATAAATTTATTATTTTTAATAATTAATATTATTTCAGAAACACAGTTTATGATTTATTAAAAATAATAATTTAATTGAAAATTTCTTCAAAATTTTCTTAACCCTTCATTCATGATCCTAGAATTTAAAAAAAATAAAAATTTAAAATTTAATAAAATTTTATTTTATATTAAATAATTATTGCTGAAATCAATGTATTTGATATTAAAATAATGATTCAACTTTGCAAAATCTCCAGATTTTTCCTAAGCTCTATTTTATGATCCTAGGTTTTCTAAATTTGTAAAATTTGTAATTTCATCAATAGATTATTCTATGTTAATTATTTATCGGTGAAAACATTATTTTATTCACAATATATACAAATTAAAATACTAAAATTATCTTGTTTGCAAAACCAAGTTAATTTTGAATTATAAATAATTTTTAACAATTGTTCTCTCTCTTTCTGTATATATAATTATCTATATATAAATTTTCTATGTTCATATATTATATATAATATATTTATACATACATATGTGTGTTTATATATATATATCTGTGTGTGTGTGTGTGTATTGGAACACATATACATGGACATATTTGGACAACATACATGACATACAAAATGAGCTAATATGTCTGTTGCGATGTAAATCCCAGTATCTATATATAGGCATATTATACCTTTCACAGATTATTATGTTACATATGCACTGACACATATATGTACATGATATATTTATATAAAAACTAAATCAAACAAAATTAATTTCGTATCTTAATATATTTGAATTTAGAAATGTTCTAATTCTGTTAGACTTCATAGGCCCAATAAACAATCCACTAAGGTAAATTTTCTGAAATTCACTCATAACTTCCGCTGCGAGCTAGTCCAGTTCCAACATAGTAGTGCTTGAAACCCCCCAAGGGAGTGCCATTAACTATGCTTTGCGCTTGGAATTCCCTGTAGAAATAACGAAGTGGAGTATAAAGCATCGATTGCTGAACTAAAAGTTGTGAAAGAACTCAAGATAAAATCTATTCATATATACAGCAACTCATAGCTTATCATCTGTCAACTAAATAGGGATTACCAGGCACGTGGGGAGAATCTTGCCACATACCTGTCCAAAGTACAAGAACTGCTAAGCAATATTGAACATTACACTATAACTCACATTCCACGAGAGCAAAACACCAAGGTAGATTATTTGGCTAAACTGGCAAGTTCCATAGAAGCTTAGTCATTGGCATTAGTCCTAGTTGAAACTATAACCAACCCATGCATAAACGAAATGGACGTTGACTGGATCCTCGAAATCACCATCGAACCAGATACGTGGATGACACCGATTAAGGAGTATATACTTATTCCAACTGACCAAAATCAACGGAAAAAGCTTCTTCGAAAGGTAGTGCGCTTCACAAAACAAGATTGAGTACTCTACTGAAGGGGATTCTCAACCCCCTTCCTAAGGTGTGTGTCCAATGACGAAGCTCAATGAATCCTAAAGGAAGTGCACGAAGGCTAATGTGGAGACTGTCCTAGGGGGCAAACCCTAGCAAAGAAAGTCCTTGGTATGGATAATTCAAGACAACATTAAACCATGATGTTATAGACTACGTCAGTAAATGTGATCGTTGACAGAAATTCAACAAAATTAAAACGACTCCTTCAACGGGGCTAACATAGATGGTCAGCCCGTGGCCATTAACAATAAGGGAATAGACTTGATTGGCATCCTACCGATAGCAAAAGGAGGAGCCAAATATGCTATAGTTGCCATAGATTATTTCACAAAATGGGCCGAACAGAACAGTTGGCCACCATACCATAAGGAAGGTCATTAACTTTGTTACTAAAAACATTATTTGCAGATTTGGTGTGCCACAGAAAATTATCACTAATAATGGAACCTGACTCGAAAGCACCGAGTTAAAAGACTTCTGTAGATGCTTCCGGATTGAGAAAAGCTTCTCAGTATTGGCTCATCAACAAGCAAACGGGCAAGTGGAAGCAATAAACAAGATCATCAAATCCACCATCAAAAAGTAAAGCTAAAGGAAACTGGGTTGATGAACTTCCACTCGCACTATGGGCTTACCGAACCACCCACAAAATGTCAGATGACCACACTCCATTCGCCCTGGATTACGGCTCAAAGGCAATGACCCCATTTGAATTGGAAGCCCCGTTGCACAAAAGGAAAATTTTCAATCAAAAGCAAAACGAGCAGCTACTACTCGAACCGCTAGATATGATCAATGAAATGAAGGGAGTAGCCGAGTAGAGGACTGCCGCCCACCAAAAAAAGAATCGCACGGTACTTCAACTCCAATGTCCACAACCAAACCATCGAATTGGGAGATCTTGTGCTCAAGCGAATCTACCCATTCCGGGAGCCTTTGGACCAAACTGGAAAAGACCGTACATCATCAATTAGAAGCTCAGCGATGCAACTTTAATGCTAATGACCGTCGATGGAATTCAAATTCCAAGGGCCTGGAATAGCGAATCACTCCATCGTTACTTTGTTTGAAGACTACTTTATGTACTCACTATTTTTCAACAAATAAGCTATTTCGAAATGTCGCGGGTATTGTAAATAGTCAAATAAATCTTCCATGATTTCCTTAATAAAATATTATTCACTCGTTTGAACCAACAAAACTATGTTCATAATAAATACCCACCCGATTGACGGAAGAAAATCGACTCAAACCGCTGGATCGGCGAAACCCATCCTAGCCCTCTAAAAACCGGTGTTGCCCCAGTAATATCGGGAAGGCATGAAACTTAGGCTCCTCGCATTGCATGGAGACAAGCAATGCCGAGGAGCACCAAAAGCCATGCATTCGACAAACCGTGCCAAGACTTACATTCCTTGCGTTGCAGGAAGATAGGCAACGCCAAGGAGCACCGAAAGCCGTGCATTCCATAAGCCACGTCGAAACTTATGCTTCCCGCATTGCCCAGAGATAGGCAATGTCAAGGAGCATCGAAAACTGCACATTCCATAAGCCATGTCGAAACTTATGCTCCTCGCATTGCCTGGAGGTAGGAAATGCCGAGGAGCACCAAAATCCATGCATTCCATAAACTACGTCGAAACTTATGCTCCTCGCATTGCTTGGAGATAGGTAAAGCCGAGACGCACCAAAAGTCACGCATTCCATAAGCCGCACTGAAACTTACGCTCCTCTCGTTGCCCCAAGATAGGCAACAGCGAGGAGCACCGAAAGCCGTGCATTCCATAAGCCGAGCCGAAACTTACGCTCATCGCGTTTCCCGTAGGTAGGCAAGGCCGAGGAGAACTGAAAGCCACGCATTCCATAAGCCGTCCCGAAACTTACGCTCCTTGCATTGCCCGGAGATAAGCAACGTCGAGGAGCACCGAAAGCCGCACATTCTATAAGCCGTAGCGAAACTTGCGCTCCTAGAGTTTCCTATAGAAAGGCAACGTCGAGGAGCACCGAAGGATGAGCATTCCATAAGTCGCACCAAAACTTACGCTCCTCGCGTTGCCCGAAGACAGGCGACGCCAAGGAGCACCAAAAGCTAGACATTTCGTAGGTTGCACATTGACTCTTAAAAAACTTAAGTTCCCCATGTTTCCCGAAGATACCCAACACCGAGGAACATCTCCGAAAAATCACACTCCTAAAGCATATACTCTTCACGTTGTCCAAAGATAGGTAACACCAAGGAGCACCGAAACCTAACCAATGGGCTATATCGATTCCAAACATAGTGCATCTCATAACCAATGCGCCAACCACTTCTATGATTGGGAATAATGGGCACAACTTCGACAATATTGGAGTGCAATAAGTTAACCCATGCAGTGTGCTCCTCTCGAACATGCATATACTGCATACGTACCAGAATATTACAAGAAAATCGGATTATGTGCCAATGTTCCAAAACATCCGAAAAAAGGAAAATCAAGCTAGGACTTAGCTAAATTTCAAGTTTAGTATGAAAGTTATCTAAACTATAAGTTACCAGTCATTTGAAGTAACAACCCTGTGAATTGGGAGGCATACACTGGTAGTCGAATAAAAACAATTGAAAACAATAAGTTTACAAGTTCTGCTACTCCAAACAGAGAATTGTTGCCCCAAATAAAAAAATTTGGCAGCAATTACAAAATTGGATAAGTTTAAACAAAACAAGCATAAGTACACATAACATATATGAATAGATAGACAAGAATACAGTAAAATATCAATGCATTGCTTATAATTTTCTATACACAGGAATCAAAATGTAGGGGCGGTACCCACACTATGTCGGCCATCAAAAACAAAAGACAGACGCCATAACTGAAACATTAAGTGTAGACTCTGCACTTGTACAAAATGACTCAAAAAGAGCCAAAAATCAAACCAGTCTTCACACAAGCTCCTCAACACTTCCTTCCACTACTCCCATTTCCGCCCTTTGTTGGCAGCTTCTGCTTCTTCGCAAGGGTGGTATCACTACCAGTGATATCGAAAAACTCCTCAGCGACAATGTCCTCCTCTTACTCTGCAACCTTCTTGGAAGTCTCTCCCTTTGATTTGCACTTCCGTGATTTGTGGGAGCTCTTCGAGGCTTTGATTGCTTTAATCTTCTAATTCTTGGTAGCGACCAGTTCATGCTGAGTCTTGTGGGGCTGCTCTTTCTGAACTTTCTGCTCCTTGATCTTTACTACTGTTATGTCTCCTTCTAATGACACAAAAGTGACATCCAGGCCATGAAGCGCTGCTCTCTTTTTAGACTTCGGCCCTAGCTATGAGCCAAACACAGACACAGAAATAGGAATAGAGATGACCACGAAGGTTGTACAAATAGCAGTGGGTCCGAGAGTTGAGGAAGCTGGCACAAACAAGGTTAAGGTAGACGGACCCAAAAGATCAAAAATGAAAGCATTAAATTCTTCCTGCTCTTGCGGTGTAAGTTGGAAGCTTCCGCACTTAGGGGAAGCAAGAGCATTACCTACACCGGAGGAGTGGTTATGAATGTTGACTTCATACTCACCACCTTCGCCTTCTTTTAATGGCTTCACTACCCGAGGAAGGGTCTCAAGCTCTGAGTTTGTGGCAGGTTGTGTGGCTTCCTTGATGATTCACCAGCACCAGAAATAAAGGCTTGGTAAGCGCTTCGGTGGCGCTGTCAAGGCAGCATCGACGGCTTCTTTCTCTCTTTTAACTCATAAAATTTTCCGACCCATGACCAATGCTTTCTTTGATTCCTCGTTAAGGTAAGTGTCCTCCAACTCCTGCTCTGTGTAGACATCACAGCTATAAGCGAAAGGAAACAAGGTCTCTTCCCAGACCAAAGCGAGGGTGTGTAGGAATCTGACCCAAGTAGTTAAGACTCCCTCGATGCAACAAGAAGTTAATATAGAAATTTAGGATGGTCACATCCAGTTTTTCCATCTTTCTTGCAAAAGCATTTGAAAGCTCCAAGTAAGTTGCTCTAACGGCAGCCTTCTCTACTTCAACATCAGACTTATTGGCACCGAGCCATGTAACTTAAGCCTGTAACCTAGTAATTGCCTTAGCTTGGTCAAAGATAGTCTTGTTATTCCCCTCAATGATGAGGTCGTGATCAACAATGGTTTTTCTTTAAGCCTCAATGGTCGCGCTGCATGCATCCGTATCTTCTTTTAATTTCACCTCATCAATGTGAGCCTTTTTACCTCATCTCTATAGACGATCTCAATCTTGGCATGCGCCTCTTTCACTTCTGTTTGCAAGTCGGCACTCCTCTTACCCTCTTACAGTGTCGTTGCTTTCTCCTCCTCCAGTAGTTTAATCTTGGCATCACGGCCTGCTGATGCCCTCTCAAAGTCGTTCTTCTTTGACTCCAAAGAGAGCATTTATTGGTAGTTATTGCAGTTGGTGTCCGCCAATTGCATACATAATTTTTCCTACCCTTCAGCTTGGTCTAAATCGTGCTAAATAGCTTGAAGGTGTGGCATATACGAATCTTTGCGAACCGGGTGTAGATTGCTGTCAAACTTAACTTCCTTCAAGAACCAATCGGGGAGCGCTACCTCATGCTTAGAGGGGCCTGAAGGAAGAATATAGGCATGTCTCTAGTGAGGATGTGAAGCATTAGGGGTTGAAACCATGGAAGATAGCGGGATATAAGTAGAAGGTTGAATATGGGCAGAAGTAACGAGAATTTCCTGGCCTATTGAAGAGTGAGTTGGAGAAAATACTAGCTGCTCTGAAGTATGAGGGCAATGATCAAATTTTGATCTCTTTGATGGCTCCTCCCTTTCATCAAAAGATCTCCTTTTCTCGTACCTGCCTTTGTATGACCAGCTCCGATCTCTTTTATCTTGATGGTGGGCTTCAGCCTCTAGTTCTTTTCTCCCTCTATACTCCTCTTCCTTTTCCCAGGGTTGATAATAGCCGGAAGAACGCTTAGACCAGTGTTGGGAGTCAGCGAACTTTTTGAAATCATCATACATGCATGTCCTCTCATTGTACCTGGCACAAAGCATAAATAAAAGATCTTAGAAACATAAAATATGCATGGAAAGGGTGTAAGAAAGTGAGTGTAATCCTAATGAGATGTGTACCATGTTTTGGGAAGGGCATAAGGCTTCATTACAAACAGGATCGGGTGGCCATCGCGGGCAAAACCAGACTATCCCCGGGTGTAGTACTGCCTGGGTAGGGGGCACCTTATCTAATTTAAAATCTTCCCTAACAAGTGCATCGAAATCAACTTAGACGTTGCTCAAATCTCCGAACTTCGCTCCAGCATCTTTACTTGGAGAATCTTGACACCTTCTGATTTATCGGGTTTATCTTTAACACTTGTATTTGGAAGGGGTAAGCTTGGATGGACGGGGCTCATTCCTGGAGATTCATCACATGATTCCGAATCCCCATCATCGTATTCTGCGTAAAGGTCATCACTTATAGTAGACTCATTGCTACTACTCTCTAGCTCCCCCTCTTCCTTTTCTAAATCTTATGCAACCTTGCCTTCCCATTACTTGAATTCTTCTTCCCCATTCTCCAGGATCAAAGGCATTCTAGTCAGACCGCTAAATATAGCCGTAGTGGCATATCCCCCTTCGTGGGCCACCTTAGTTGACCATTGGACAGACCTTCTCGAGAGAGAGAGGTGCCTTCTTCGAAACCGCAGAAAGAAGAAGTAGATCTTTTGTGAACCCTGGATCGGGCAAGAGAGGGACCTCAACCTATATGGCGGATCTACATTGATGTAGTTATTTCGATGGTGAAGCGATGACATGATGATTTGATGTGATGGCTTTAGGGCATTGATAACGATGACTCGATGGTGATGGAGTTGTGTTCCGATGATGATGGCTCATGATGATGGATTCGTGTTGATTCTCTATATGGGTGGGTTCTTTCTGGGTGACTTATTGATAGAACGTTGAAGGGTTATATCGTGGAATTTGATGAATGGAAATTGATGAATTAGTGAAAGGCTTGGATGCGCATCTCTAAGGATCATTGATTCTTGTAGTGTTTTCTGATGTACTCAAAGTAGGGTATTGTGGGGACACCTATTCGTACTTTGTTTTGTTATCCTGGATTAGTTGTTTGGACCCGTATATCCTGAATCGGTGGATTGGGTCTAGTATCAACTTCGGTAATGCACCGAGTACACCGAAAATCAGGAGTTTTCCATTAATCCCTGGTAGAGGAATTGTCATACGAGTTACTATATATCAAAAGCACATCAAGTGGTAGTGAAGTTTGTTTGATAAATGTTATATTTTTCATTATTGTTTTACGTAGTTTATCACTTTATGGATGTCACATGATGTAGGTTTTATGGATACGGATACCTAGACACCCCGACATTGTACTTACACTACATAAAAAATTATTTTATGCAGTGCATAAATAACGATACCACAACTTATAACATCATTTTAGAGAACGACGTTATTCGACATGCAACTAAAAATCAAGTACTTTCTGTTGCGTTTTCATAAACCCAACCAAATAGTATTATATTGTAACGTTCTGCAAATGCAACCAATTTTTTTATCGGATGTTGTACAAACGCCAATAAAAAGTATTATTAATGCTACATATAATATTATAGTGGCGTTTTTTATTTTCCACCCTATATATTTTGGCAATGTTTATTAAATTCTATTAAAAATTATTGATTTCATGCAAATTTCACTCGCCATTGTGTTTCGTTAAGTTTCCACTTCATTTTGTTCACAACACATATAATATAATAAAAATTAACAAATTTCAGTATGAAACCGATAATCACTAATATAATTATTGCATTCAAATAACCAAAAAACAAATTAATCATATATTGAAATACAATATACAAATAATTTGATACAAAATATTTTAAAAAAAGATATCCATATTCACATAAAATTCATAACCTATAGATATAGTAGTTTTAGTCAGAAATCAGCATGTAAAATTTCTCAACCCTTTCTGACATCTACAAAAATATGAACTTCAATGCAAATTAATCGAAAATCAATTACCAATACTAGTGGAAGAGCAACAAATAATAATCGTCAAGTGAACAGCATTGAGTCCCAATTGCAGGTGGACGTAAAGAATTTCCTAATGGCAGTGTTTGACCTACTGTTATTAAGACAAATTATCATTTGAGTTTGTCTATCAGTTGTATAAACTCTATTACTATTTTTTATAATTGTAACTTGTCTACTCTGATTTTGTTGTTCATGCAGTTAATATTGCCTCCCATGTTTTATATATGTGATGACTATTATATTTTGTTCGATGCATTACGACATATACATCAGGTTCTGTGATTATATGATGTTTTCTTGCTCTTCTCTTCTCTTATATTTATCTTCCTTACTTCTTTTCTTTCCTTAGACCATCCTCCTACATCAATCGGGCATTGTTTCATCGCACTATATAAGTTATTACAATTTTTGGATGTCAGAGGTATAGGACGGTCAACATACGGACCTGAGTTTACACCGTGATCCAGTAGAGATAAGATAGTAGTTGTCACCTTAGACTGGATTGAGAGTATAGTATAAAGAGCATACTTGTTATATTTTTTTTTTCAAAACTATATATTAGTATAAGTAATATATAACTCATTTGGCACATGAGTATTACCGAGGAAGATTTTTTATGAGAGATCGATAATCCTTATTATGAGTTAGGAATGATCCAACATATGTGAAATGCTACAATTGAGTCCATCTCTAGAGTTAAGAAGTGGGTTAGATCAGGGGACATTTACCTCGATTTAGAGAATATGTTGATTGAGACGGTGCAAAACATTATTTTAGAATGCCTAAGTTGGACCATATGATATGGTGATCGAGTGAAAATTCTAAGAGCCAACTTTGTCGAGCTGTGTAAAGACTACGTGAGTCTAGGAGGCAGATCGTTCCTTAGAATGGAGTCGGCATTGAGGTACAAAACTGGATAGATACTAATGAGAAAATCTTTGATGACTTGGAGGTAGATGAGATGGTGAGGTAGAAGTTAGCCTTTAGATAACTCTAGGACAGACTATGAACTGGTAGAATGCCCTTATGGCTATGAATCATGAGGATCATTTTACTTCGGATCAGTTCATAGTTTTCTTTGAAAATTTTATAGCTCGACTCTTTTGGAGTCGGTGTTGTTTAAGAAGTTCGCCAACTTAAAGTAAGGCAATATGTCTGTGTTGGAGTATGTGGTCGAATTCAATGTGTTATAGAAGTACGGTCTATCTTTCATTGGTAATTCACTCAGAAAGAATGAAATGTTTATCACTAGGTTAAGCAATCATCTTGCGAAGCGATTGATTGGTCATATTGATGAGACCTTATAGAAGTTGATCCAAAAGGCTTTGTGATACAAGCATCTGTACCTTGTAGAAGGATTATCCCAAACTATCTAAAAAATGGTATTGTATTCAATGGAGGCATATGCATTGAATGCCATTTTGATTTCGTTGAGTGCTACATTGATGAAAGTGAAGGGAAATGGCATTACTATCCAGGGTACACTTTCATTTATGGTGTTCCATACATGTTTTATTCGATATAGGGGTTTCACATACCTTGTGATTTGGTAGATAGATAGTGATTGGGATTGAAACCCGAGGTAGTTGAGCGACCTTTAAATTGTAACGAACCTTGTTGGGGGATAAACCAACATATGCATGATTTGTCGAGACTTAGCCTTTTCGAGTCATGAATGTTTGTTTGTTTATTACTGATTTTTTTAAGGATTGATTGGGTTTAGTATTATAGTCTGGGAATGGACTAGTTGAAAAGGTATAGAATAGTGGTGGATTGTGAGAGGCCATTGATGATGACAGGGACTGATGATGAGTGGAAGGTAGTGTTAGTGATTTGGTAGATAGATTGGGATTGAGATTGTGACCCGAGGTAGTTGAGAGACCTTTAAATTGCAACGAACCTTGTTGGGGGCTTAACCAGCATATGCATGGTTTGTCGAGACTTACCTTTTCGAGTCATGGATGTTTGTTTATTTGTTACTAATTTGTTTTAGGTTTGATTGGGTTCGGTATTATAGTCTGGGAATGGACTGGTTGAAAAGGTAAAAAATAGCGGTGGATTGTGAGACGCCATTGATGATGATAGGGACTAACGATGAGCGGAAGGTAGTGTTCGACTGCCCACTTGATGATGAAGTGATAATTAGCTTTCTATATTTTCCCGATATCCTACATGAGGAGTTTTCATTTGTGCCTATAGCTAGAGAGTATTCTAACATATTCAATGAGGCTATCGGATTACCATCATATAAGGATAAGATCGTATATCGATCTGGTCAGAGGTTCTAGAATAGTAGTTGTGTCTTTGAGGCATATGACGCTTAAAGAGTAGTGGAAACCAAAGTTATGAGCGGGTGACCTATTTTGGCAAGGGCTCATTTGTAGGAGCATATTTGAGTAAGATGCGGCTATAGTGTTTGCTACTATGGTAGATGACTCTTTCATGTTGTATATTGATTCCCCTGAGCTAAATGAGATGACTAACAAGTATATAATCCCGCTTATTGATGGATTTTTCAATTAGCTCTATGGTGTAAGGGTGTTCTCTCAATTGGACCATGTGATGGATTTTGTAAACCATCCTTTTGGCAAGGACGTATACAGGCCGATTTAACTCAATGGACTGCACGGTTATCGAGGCTGGAATGTTTTGGTTTTGGTTCAAATGGAAGGATGGACAATCAATTATGCAAAATAAATATGAATCTGAAGTTGGGATTCAGTGGGATTCAGCACAGTCAATGGATAAATGATGCAGGGTATTTAGAATATGGATTCATAGAAAGGTCGAGTTGCTTTGGGTCAGCCAAAGGGTTTCTTCGGGTCACCATGTGGTTTGTTTTGGGTTAGGAGAGTGGTTACTTTGGGTCATAATAGGATGTACTTCGGTAAGGTCAGCGTTGGTATTACTTGGGGTTCAGCTTCGGGTCGGCACTGGTATTTCTTTGGGTTCTACTTCGAGTCGACACAGGCTTGACTTCATGCTTCACTTTAGATTGGCATTGAACTAGGGGTCGACATTTACTTGGGGTCGGCATAGCCCATGCTTTGGGTCGACATCAGGAAAATTTTGGGTCGTCATAGCTTTGGCTAGGGGTTGGCATTGGACTAGGGTCAGCGTTAGATTTGGGGTCGGCATTCATGTTACTTCGGGTCAATACTCTGGTCGGCATTGGATTCTTGGATCGGCATACTTGGAGGGGTCGGCATAAGTTGAGGGATCGGCATCACTTCGGGTTGGCTATAGTCTGGCTTTGGGTCGGTGTTTGAGCTTTAGGTTGACAAGGATGTGGGGTTGGCATATGGGAATGGCTAGGGGTCAGCTATGGGTGCTATTTCGGGATTCACTTCGGGTCGGTATGGCATGTGCTTCAGGACAACACTTGGATCGGCAGAAGAGAGTTCATCTGGGGTCGGCATACATGTTACTCAGGGTCAGCATTTATTTTAATTCGGGTCATCAGTGAGTTTGCTTCGAGTCACAACACTATTTACTTCGGGTCAGCACACGAACTACTTCTAGTCGGCGTGGATTGACGAGTTGGCCTCGACAGTCACTAAGGTGGGCCTATGTAATTGAGTAGGCCTTATAGCCGAGATTTCTTCTATAAATGCAGCAAGTTTGGCTTTAGAAAAGGGGATTCTCATTCTGTTTCTCTTCATATTCCACCTAAAGGCTACTTTTCAATTTTTACTCTTGAATCCTGGATTTTAATTATAAGCATACTTCAACTAATAAAAGGATTTTTCTAGAGTGGACGTAGGACGGAGCTAGTTGAACCACTATAAATCTCGTCTTTTTACTACTTTCATTTTAATTTTTATTGTTCTTCATATTATACTCCCTATATATATATACACACACTCTATTTGTGATCTGTGGTTGGGCATTGGTGCTTTCACTAAAAAATTTATCACTAAAAAATGCGGCCCCTTTATCTCTTTTATCTATGTCGGCCCGTTCCTTGTTTCTGAAAAACAAAGAATGGCTGCTTCGATCTCTTTCCTCTTTTTCTTTGAAATTAGGGCTTTGGCATCGCGTTCGCTCCTGTGAGATTAGCTAGTGCTTCGGCCTTATCTTCGCACCTACAAGATTGGTTAGGGCTTCGGCTACCAAGGAACCCGATTGATTGTTGATCAATTACGATTGCTATTTCTCTGCCTTGCTTCGGCAATCGACTCCTTCTTCAATTCGAACACGGCTCCTTGATTTTGATCGATTTCGATCTTGCTTCGGTATGTAATTTGTTATTTTTCTATTCTGTTTTTGCTTACTTGAACTTGATGCTCTTTTACGCCAATGATGATTGGGTTTATATACGATTCGAATTCCTAATTTTTCGTTCGTCTAGAGTTATTTGAATTTGTCAATTGATATAGCTCGCCTATTGATTTTTGTATGGATGATGGTGATATTTCTGACTTGTTCGTAATCATATATTTCTGATTTACTTGATACTCACGGCTTTGAATTTCCTTGCTCATTACGGTTTCAATTTTGCTGGTTCGACTTTGGCACTGAATTGTTCAATATCGGCTTTGACACTTTTGTTGACATTATTTCAAACTACTACCTGATGCTTTGTTCAAAACTGTTGTTATATTTGAATCTCTATCATTTGTTGATTTCAGCCACTTGACTTAGTTGCTGCATTTTAACATGTAACTTGAATTACACTGTCTGTTGTAGTTTGCTCTGTGCATTCGAATTTGAATCCGTAACCTTCATCATGTATACACATGCATATATGTATGTGTGTGTGTATATGCTTGTGTTGGTTCATTGAGTTCTGGTAGCACTCGAGTCTTGTTCAAGTTCTTCATTGCACTGTGCACTTCTTGACTCGTGTCTGGTTCTATTAGTGGCTTCGCTTTAGTATGTTGCATTGTCCACTTCATTTTACTGTTGCATACATGTTGAACTGTTCTGTATAGACTTTGGTCATTTGTGTTAGTGTATTGGCTTTGCTGTATGGTCAGTGGTGCACTTGCTCATCTCTGTTGTGCATGCCTGAACTACTTTATTCATGTATTGCTTGGGCATATGTATGCATCAAGGAAGTTTGCATTTGTGTTGTAGCTGTCTTGACCATTTGAACTAAGCATGTTGAATTGGGTTGTACTATCCACTTCATTTGATCCATTGTTGCATTCATGTGTACATTGGTCTTTGATCTGTTGGCACTGGTTCGTGTATATGTGTAGTTTCACTTTGTTGATGTTTTGATGTTGAAGTCACAGTGATGCATTGTGGTGAGTTCGATGTGCATGCTTTGTACTTGTAGTCTTGTCTCACTTACTTATGCTAGTACTGTTTCATTTGATGTGTTGTTGTATTTGGACTTGTACTCTTGTGTTTCACTTGGTGGCTTTTGGTTGCATATCCATCATTGCACTGTTTGGTTGTATTTTAATTTTATGCTCGATAGTTTTATGATGTTTTTAGCGCACCTAAGTTGAATCCAGCTTAAAGCTCGGGTTTGACCTTGTGCTTGTGTCGTGACATTATTTTTATTGCACTTTAGTTGAACCCGGCTTTTCATTTGGGTTTGATATGTGCTCACCTATCCCTGTAGATTTACCAAGTGTATATATCGGTGTGCACGGCCTTATGGCATGTACAGTGATACACTGTGCATGTCATATGCTGTTCGTGTATGATGAATTCAAATTTAAATGATGACGAACAACCCAAATAACTGAGGCAAATAAAATTTCCAAAGTCACATTTTATTTTATACTGCAAAAATATTTCCTTTTCAATTTTACTGCGTTAATATTTATTTATGCAGATTGCTCAAATGCTGGATTCAATTTGGAGTGAAGTTGAAGATAAAATACGAGTTGAGTGAATGAGTGATATGTAGTGAGGTCAAATGTAAATGTGAATCGTGATGTAATCAAAATTGTAATGTAATTGAAATTGTATATATAGTGAGAGCTTGAAATTTGTACTATTAAAAAATTGTAATAAATATTTGTTTGAATAAAATATCCGTTTGAATTCAAATTCTGTGTTATTTATTTTATTCATCAAATATTTATTTAATCTGTGAAAATAAAATAGTATATTAACAAATACATTTAAATGTATATATATATGTCTATTATCATCAAACAAAAATCGTATACTCGCATATTCAACAATCTCCCCCTTTTGATGATAACAAACATATATTTAAGATTTTGAATTTGTTAAGTGTATTTGATCATTCAATTTGCTCCTTCTATTTGAATGCTTCCTCTCTACACAAAGCTCCCCCTTCATATATGCATGTAATTAAAAAATATGCAGATGAGCCTAGAAAATATTTGACCTTTACTTCCTTTTATTTGACAAAATCTTAACTTTTCTCTCTCCCTTTTGTTATCAACAAAAGAGTAATAGTGTTAGAAAAAAGTAGAGATAAAGTGATATATAGATATTAATACAACATTAAAACTCAATCGAATATAAATTTTAAATTTCAATAAAAAATCAAACAAAAATCATAAATAGTCTATTAGGCCCATATTCCACTTTTAGAATGATGGGAATGATATCATCGTATAAAACCATATAGTTGTGTCTATTTGTGGTATATTTATATCAGAAATTTGAATATCTACCAACCATGCATAACCATTAGGACTTTTGAATGAGATTAGTTGTATTCCAATTTTATTTAAAAATAAATTAATTCAAGTATCTTCTATCCACGCATAACCGTGAGGACTTTTAAATGGGATTAGAATCAACTTGTTTATTTAATAAATCAATTTTGATATGTGTTCCATACATGCATAACTGTGAGGACTTTTAAATGAGCATGTAAGCACATAACAAATTCCAAGTAATTCACCAATGCATAACCGTGAGGACTTTTAAAGGAGAGTGAATACTTTGGATTTTTTTTTTATTATTATTATTATTATTATTATATTAAAAAATATAAAATGAAAAACAAATGATTCCTGTTTAAAGTACCACATATCGACAAACTATATTGAATTTTGAGGAGTGATGATTGTTAGAAATACGATAGAAATAGAGATGGTGATGGAATTTTTACCAACAAAAAGTTTTATAACTCTTGTTTAAATTTCTAAAGAAATTTACTAATAATATCGTCTTGAGTCATAATATATGATAAATATCAGCACTCATCATTTTTTCAATCACTATTTATCTTTTTGATAATATTTGGGAGTCAGATTAGTCAATGTAATCATTTAAAAGTTAAATTCAAAAATAATTATAAAATCCATTTTTCTAAAAATGACCAATCTAATAACAAGGTCAAAAATGATTTTCTAGAAGGGGTTTTATGAGAAAAATTTCTGCTATTTGAAAATTATTTGAAATGAGAAATATGTAGATATTTTCTTTGAAAAATGATGCAGTTACTAAATGTCTCAACATTAATTACGTTCCACCAGTAATTTTTCTATCAACTAGATTACCAGTGTAATCTGCTTCTGAATTCTTCTTTCACTCAAAATTATCATTAATTGAATGTTACAGACCAGGTCATGAGTTGTGCAACAAAATATCTCAAAATCACTTTTAACAACTATTTTAAATGAAATTCTCTTGAATTTTAATTGAAGCCGTGTAAATAATAAAAAACCGTGAATATAGAGTTAGCCGTAAGATAACCAAATGTATTATCATCCAATAAAACACTATTATTAATCCAAACTAATATATATGAAGTAATTCAAAGACTCTATAGATTTTTATAGTTTTCTTGGCATAAGAATATAATTGGCCAGCAATTTTGAGTAAGTCAGAATCAAAACCATCATTTATTTCATCATCCATTATTGGATGATTTAATTCAGAATACGGTGCAGATTATCACATTTAGTATATCGTTCAAAATATACCGTTACCTCTTTTACCTTTACAATATTTTTTTTCGTTCTTGTCCATTGTGATTTTGTCACCTTTGTACTAGGCTAAGGAGCTTTGTTTTGATGCTCGTTGTGTCCTTGGAACAGCCAGAATCCAAGTAACACTATTGTTGTTCCTTAGCCTTCCACCACACCTACACGATGAAAGATTTTTGCGACCTATTTGTTTTTTAGGTCCATGATTGCTAATGGCAGAATATTTTAAAAAATAATTTTGTGGAGACCCAAAACTATTTATATATGATCCTTTCGGCACCCAGATTTGTTTAACTTTGAGAGAATTTATATTTGTGCCTTTTGGAACCCAAATTGGTATAGTTTTCACGTGTTTGGGTCTATACCAACAATTGTTTTGATTATGTCCAAATTTTCTACAAATTGTGCACATTGAATTGACTTGATTAATTTCATTTCTAACATTTTCAGATTGATTATATCCAAGTCCTTGTCTAACTGTATTAACAGTTTGCTTCCCTAAAAGAATATTCAACGATTTTTCACTTTTTGAAAATTTATCTAAAGTCGTTGACAATTGTTGGACTTGTGTTTTAAGAGATCCATTTTCATTTAATAATTGTGTGCACTTTTTAATAGAATTTTCTCTTCTTGTATTTCCACTCTCTTTCAAAATCAGAATTTCATTTTCAAGTGATTTTATGTTGATTTATGATTTTTTAATTTCTTCTTCAAATAATGGACACTTATCACACTTCGGGATCCTACTTTGATAGGTTTTAGCTAATTGGTCAAGTTGTTTATTAAATATATCAAAGTATCTTTTTGTGATTCAAGTTTGGCATACTTCTCCTTAAGTCGTTCAAAACAGGCATTTACTTCGTGGAAATATATAATTAATTCTGAATGAGTAAGTTTTGATACCTCACTTGGCTCGTCATCGTCGCTATCAGTTATATTACCTCGAAGGCACATATCTGCTTTCTCACTCTCACTGCTAGTACTTTGATTATCTTCATCACTTGCATTCCATATGGCTGCAAAATTTCTCCTTTTTGATTTCTTTTTAAAGTCGTGTCGGTTTTGAGGACAATTGGGCTTGATGTGTTCGGATTGGTTGCACTTGTGACAGATGATCTTCTTTTCGCTTGATTTGTCTAGTGCTTTGACTATTCTGCTTTTCGATTTTCGATTTAGAGCTGGATTTCCGTATTTGTAATTCCAACATTTGAATTTCTTTATTATCAGCTCCAATTCTATTGCTCCATCATCATCATCACCATCACTTTCTGTAGTTCCTTTAAGAGCTATTGATTTCTTTCGAGTGTCTCCTCCTTCACGCTCTTCCTTGAATTTCATTTCTAGCTGATAAGTGGTGAGATTTCCAATGAGTTCTTCAACTTTGATTTGTTTAAAATCTTTCGATTCTTGAATGGCAGTCACTTTTGCTTCAAATCTTCGTGGAAGGACTCTGAGGATTTTTCGGACTATTTCCAGTTCCGTGTATGATTTTCCGAGAGCTTTTGTGTAACGTTGCGATTTTCGACTCACGAAAGTCGACCTTAATACGTCCACTGTATCAATTGTCGAGCAATCGTATGTCGGAAAACCGTACCGTTAGGGTTAAAGAAGAGGTAGAAGATAGAAGAAGAAAGAACAAGCAACAGAAATAATAACAGAATCTCACATTTTGCAGCGGAACAACATATAATAGATAAATGAATATCTTTAAAACAAAGTACTATATCAGTTATTTCATTACATCATATTACATTACATTATCAGAGTTTACAACAACAAATAGCGGAAAAGAAATACTATATACTAGTTGATACGCCATGCCATCCAACTTGCCTCCAAATCTCTACAACAACTCCCGAATTCCAGAATGACCTGATAACCTAACTCTAGACTGCCCGTGTGGAAAATGATGGGCACCCAGAGTTTAGGAAAGGGAAAAATAAACTCCAGGTCAGTCATGGGACTGGTGTGAGAACTTAAAACAGTTTATCTTTTAAAAACAAACAAAGAAATAAATTTTAAAATAGATCTGCAATGCTTTTAGAAAATGAGACTACTATAAGGCCTCCCGCCACACACACAATGCAAACGCAAAACTTGGAGGAGATTTCTCCTCATGATAGTCAAAGATGCTTACTACGCAGAGAATTTCTTTGATATTATTACTATAAGTGCAAAATGTGGAAAACCATTTCGAAAGTAGAATATAAATCTTAGCCGGCATAGGTACCATTATATTATGCCTGCTATAGGTACCTCCTGAGGAGGCAGGTTATACAATTTGCAATTGTAAAGGGTTCGTATTGATTCTTTGGATTTCCAACAAATGGTCGGGCCAAGGAACTTCCCATTTCCACATAGAAACGCCTCTGGAAAGACAACAAGAGAACCTAACCAGATCTCTGCCAACACAAGGCCGGGTTACCCCTAGCTGGGTAACAACTGACACGAATATGCCATCCCCCGATCGTAACTGACCTAAATCCCAGGATTCACCAACAACCACAAAATAAGAAGTTTGCAGCAACAACATAGGTTAAGTATCTGGGCTCCATACCATGATACCACCTCTATCCAGAAGGAATGACATACACTAAGGGGGCGCTATCCCCTAATAACCTTGCTGCATCTTTCCTGTTTTGACCATTTTCGGGGTGTGAGGTCCGACGACGTCTCGCCCACAAAGCTACGCTTTTCATAAAAGCCACGCTTTGATCAACAAATTCTCAGAAGCACTTCGTATGCCACATTACCAAATTAGAAATGTATCACTAGTAACCATCAACTACATAATCTCTGAGCTCGTACGTCTCTGAGAAGGGTGTTAAGCTAAGAGAATAAATTCTCCGCCACCAGCAGAAATGTATTTGATAGAAACCAGCTTTACATCTCAAATTGTAACGTCAAACACACATCTATACAAGTCCGTTCCGGGATTGAACGGAACCGAAGGCACTTCCAAAGAAGCCCTTGCAATCCGGATATTCACTAATCACGACCGGACTTCCCATCACAAAGGGTGATAAAATCTCTATATCGGAGATCAGCCGATGCTGAGTCATTTGACGGTAATCCTTCCGTTTTCAAAAATATCTGGTCTTCAACACCGGTCTTCAAATGCTATCCATTACGACATATCACTATTCGGAATGGGATTTATGACACAAAGGTCCTCTCCCGGCTAAACCGAACAACGAGCGCTTATTTTTAAAAATAAATGTAGCATTCAAATTCAAGAAATCACAACAAATACCCATTTAAAGGTAATTGTCGATAGTCGATTATTTAACTATCAAAGCAAACCAATAAATATTCAGCACCATAACAATCACTAGGCCCTTTTTATTATTCTTCCATAAATTAAATAACTTGCCAAATATTCACTTCAATTAATCTTTAAAGATATAATATCAAAACATTTCACTTCATATTGGAAAAACATTTCCAAATACTTATTTAACAATAAGTAATTCACAAATCTATTTATTTTCAATCCTTAGAAAATATTCAATATACTTAACTCACAATTAAGTATATATTTCATTCTTTAATGAAAACATTCTCTTAAACACATTTATTTGAGTCAAAACGAATGTTACAACAACCCAAAATCACTAATATAGGGATTCGAAATTAAGATAGATATATAAATCCCAATACTATATAAAACATTTCCTTTCGAAAATCATTTACTATAACAACAGTGTTATAGTCCATCTTTTCCTTATCTCTCGAAAACGTCTATTTCAACAATGAATGTTGAAATCTATAGTTTCGATCCTTAACACATTTTAAACAACTTTAAATCGTTTTAATTCCATTTAAAAGAACACTTCCTAAAACATTTCTTTAATATATTATTCATTGTCCAAAATCGTGAATATAAATCGTTTGTCAAATTCAACACTTCTACATATTTTAATTTAAAGGATTATTCACTGTCCAAAATTGTGGATATATCTCCTTTAATAAGCTTTCATATTTACTTATCAAATTCAATTGGTTTCGGATTTATAAAACAACGTTTATAAATTCACTTTATATTTTATAACACCTTCAACTTATAAAATCACTTTATTAACAAATTCTATTTAAATCTCATTTAAATGCCAAAATCCAATTTATTAATTAATTACTTATAAATCTTTTATTTTACAAAATCTATTCATTTTATAACTTCACAATTTATAAATCTATAAATTTCATTTACTTACGAAATCCATTTATATTTCATTTTAACGCTTATAAAAACTCGTTTTATAATTCCAATATTTTGATTTATAAATATCAATTTTTTAAATCTTTTATATAAATTTTTTATAATAAATTCAAAATCTCAATTTAAACTATTTATAAAATCATTAACTCCATATTTTCAAAAATCAGTTTTCAGCTATATTTCTCAAAAATCATAATTTTTATAACATAAAAATTATAACGTTTATCTATTTAAAATGAATCGATTCCAAAATTTAATAAAACGTATACTTTCAAAAATCCTTTAAAAACCCTTTTAAATTTGAAAATCATCACTTTAAATATCCTTTTAATTTTCCAAAATAGGCCCAATGCTGCAATAGCACTAAATAAAACAATCATGGCATCCAAAACATCATATATCATATGATAACAGAATATACCACAATATCTGTAAATAAATCAATACGGGTGAGGAATCCAATTGGTTCCCTCCAACCTGTTTCCCTGCATACACAGATGTTAGCACAATACCAATCCCGTTCCAATACGGAATATCACGGTACATGGGTTTATAAAAATATTATCCGTTATTATGCGGCGCAATAGGGTCTCATCCGCTATATAATGTGGGAAAATCAACTCCAAGTACATATATAATACTAATTTCACTTCAAGATGGAATATCGCGGTATATGTGTTTAATAAATAACATCCGCTTAATATACGGCGTATAGGGTCTATTTCAATACAACAGATAACAATTTATCATTCAACCAAACAATCAAGCAATTTTAAATCTAACTATTTAAAATTTAAATTGAAACAAATTCGATTGAGTGAGAAGTTCTCACCAGATTCCAATAACAGTTACAGTGTTTTATTTCGAATAAAATTAAACGCGCATTTAATTTTACTAAAAATTTTCTCTAGCTCCAATCGATTCCAATCCAGCTCCATTGCGTATTATTCGTCCATACGAACCCAATGCAAGTTGTTTCGTCCATTTTCGACCTCGTATGACCAAGATATAGCATTACAAAGTTTATACGATTTATAATAAAATTAATTCACAATTTCTTTTTATTTTATAAACCTAACTTTATCAGGCCGTTAAATCTCGTTCCTCAAATCAAGGCCGTTGCACCGCAAACTCTTCCTCTCCTAGGCATCACGCACGCAACCTGAACCCACAGGCTGCCATCTTCATCCAATTATCGCGCCACCTACATCGTGTCGGACCACGATCAGAAAGTGCTAAACGACACGCGTCGCTGGTCTCCACTCACGGCCGAAGCCAGGCGAAGCTGGGCTCTTCCTCCTCATCGAGACATGCGATCGAACGTACGGCGAATGGCGTCAAAATACGCCTCCAAATGACGACGATTCACCAAATCTACCGTTGGATTTGTAGTCCTCAATGTTGTCTACAATATTGTAGTTGAAAACTTTTTGAATAGATTTATGGATTTGAAGAAAATTGAGGGAGAAGGAGGATAATTTTTGGCCATTGACAGTTGCTGGCAGCTGAAGCTTTGTGATGAAACCCTAGGGTTTTTGTTTGCAAATGGAAAAATAGAAGGCCTTATGTAGAAAATTTTCGAAACACTATTCACCCCGAATTTTTCCGAACTCCAATCAAAACATACCGCCTGACGTTCATAATGTTTTACCCCCATTCCGAACGCAATGGAATATATATTGGGAGCTAATTCGATCATATTTGGAAGATAAGTTTTCAAATCGACTATTTAAATTTAAAAATTCACTCAAATCGATTTCTACGCGTTTTAGCTTGCCCCGGACAAACCGTAAATCCGATTTATGGGAAATTTGAAACCATACAATAATATAACATTACGGATCCGATGATACTTGTTTCGTCGAAATCCGAGACTGTTTGAAAAATGGCTATTTTTACTCGTCAATTAAATATTCAATTTTTACAATTTAACTTTTAATTCAATTTTAAAAGTTCGATAATATCATTCTAATTCCAGCACGATTTAATACAACTTTATAATCAATTTTAATCACATTAAACCCAATTTCCAATTATTTCTGTAATTTCAAATATTAAATTATCGATTTAATTATCCAATTAAATCTAGATATTCGAAATAAAAATTTATTCGACTTACCAATTTTACTTGTTAATATTTAAAATCAATTAAATATACGAATTTCAAATGACAGAAATTCTGGGTCGTTTCAAACTTCCCCCTTAAAAGAATTTCGTCCTCGAAATTACCAAGTAAGAAAAAGTTACAGAATCCATTAACTTTTCAAAATCATTTGTTCAAATTGAATTTCAAATTCATTTGAGTGTTTTACTTTCCCAAAATCCATAGTTAAACTCTTTACAATAACTTTACTAAGTTTCAAATCATACTTAGTTATCTTTTCAAAACCAACTATATCGTTTAACTTTCAACTCAAAATCAAAATTTTAGTTTCCACAAATTTTCCCAAAATTCCCAAAAAAATTTCTAACGCCTTAAATTTTCAAAAAAAAATTCGCCATGGTCTCCTTTGCGTGGTTCGATCTGAAAAAAATGGCAATATATATATCACAAATATACATCTCATCAAGTAATGAGGCATCCTGCAGGGAAAAAAGTGTAAAAGTACGATATGTAATCCGAGATATGTACCTTATATTTTATTAGCGAGCATATACGGCTAATATAGCGCGAAAGCGAGCTCCAAATGCGAAGTAATGCGCAATCCGCACCTACTAAACACTCAACAAACAAATGAGAGCATGCATATAGAAAATAATATGGATAACAACATATACCAACAACTATATATGTCAATAAAGCAAATGCAATCAAAAGCAATAAATTCAACCATCAACCATGTAACGACCCGAAATTTTCACACCCGAAATTTCAGATAGTTATGAAAAAGAAGAAAGAGGTAGAAGAACAGAAACACCAAACATCTCACACTCGCAGCGGATAAAATATAATAATAAATATTAACAGTTTACAAAAGAATACTATATCTATCGATTACATTTAATATACACAGAGTTTCACACATATATATAGTCACTGAATATATACAATTATCATCTCTCAGATTAGCAACAATAATATACAGCAGAAATACTCTATAGGTTATTGCCATCCAGCTCACCTCTTGAGCTCCATAAGTCCTAACCTGAAAATTCTGTAATACTCGGTCTGACCCGAGCATTACACCAAAGTAACACCCGGGTCAGGCTGGAAACCAGCGTGAGTAAAACCAACTAATATGGAATGTCAAGCAATCAACTTATATAAACCCGGGGTAACTTATATCAACTTAACCAATTCACAGTTTACTATAGACAACACTTATTTCACATATCAATTTCAGAGTACTAAACTTAGATAAGATAATTCAATTCACTCAAATCATTTCATTTCAACTCATTGATTTCACAAATCAATTTATTAAAAAAATTCGAGGTGATTTCGGGTATTTTCCAATACCCGACCCCGGTCTCTCTGAAACTCATGTTATTCTAACCCAAGTTATTCAAATGAAATACACAACATTTCATATCAGAGATATCTACTTATTCAAAACATCCTATACCATTCAATCATCCATAAGCAGAACTTAATCACATACAAACCAATTCAATTGATTCTAATTGAATTTCTAACCACATTCACTTAGGTTCCTTCATTTAATATTAATTAATTCCAAATCTATTAGTCAATCAACCCTCCGTTATTCATCTTAATCAATCACCCTGGATTAATAAATTTTCAATTACGTTCGAGTAAGTATCTTTATTTCATTTCACGATATTAATTGTTCTTAACCTAAATCAATAAGAAATCTTAATTACCTCAGAAATTAATTAACTATTTTAATTACATTAGTCCATAATTACATATATTAATTAACTTCTCATAAGTCACTCGTATTGATTTACTTTCTTAACTAATCAATCTCTATTTACAACATTTATTATATAGATTAATGATTTTTCATTTACATTTCACTTTATTCAGATCTAATTTTAATTATATTAAATAATTAATCATTAATTAAACCATATACATTAGTCATTCTTGATTTATCTCAACCAATGATTAACTATCTTTTATTTACTTTATTAAATAAATAAATTACTCCTTGAATAATCATTTAAATTAATCTCTTGATTAATTCCACAAGGTAATTATATTTTATTAATTCCATTAAGCAATTATTTATCAACCCACCCAATGATCATTCCAATTAATTTAAACCCAATTAATTAACCCAATCAATAGATTAATGTAATTTGTTAAGCATTCATTAAATTATCCTATTTATTCAATGAATCACCAATCATTAAATCTTTATTGATTTTAATCGGAACCATTTTCTTATTTACGATTTAAGATTAAAACCATTTAAATCCAAATACCTCGAGTCAAACAACAATTAACTTGAGAGCCAACCCAAAACCAAAATTACTAGATCATCAGATACACATTCAATCAATTCAATCATTCAACCAATCATTTAAATTTAACCATTTAAATCCACATAAAAATCAAAACAGAGTGAGATTTACTCACCTTTGCTGTTTGCAATCCCAATCCAGATCTCGACTTGTTTACTTCATAGTTTTGATCCTTGTATAAACATCATACAATTTATTAATATTCGAACAAATCGAATAATCATTTATCGTTTAATAAATTTATTTTAAACTAATAATTTATTTTTAAACTAACATTTCCTTTTAGAAATCCTTTTTATAACCAAAATAAATTAAATAATTTTATTGATCAGATTAATCACTATAACACCTTATTTAAAATAACTAATTATTTTATTTAAACTAAATTTCCTAAATAAATAAATTTTGAAGTTACAAAAATTATTAAATAAATAGATTTCAAAATACCTTATGTTTAAACAACCATGCAGGTTTTATATGTATATTTATAATTTCAAATAGCTTTATAACATCACGATATTTCTATATTTACCCAAAATCATCATATATAATTAATTTCTTGAAACTGTATATATCAACAAAATCTGGATAAGTCCACTTAATGTGAATTCCAACATATTTTCCAAAACCCTTTTTTTTCATTAGTAAAATAAATTTAAAAAAAAACTTATACCTGCATTGTAGTTCGAGTCGAAGTCGAAACCTCATGCTCCAGTGCGACACGCCCTAAATCGCGACGCCAAAATCGCCGCCCCTCTGTCGCAAAGTCCCCTTTCTCTCCCTCGCGACCTTCGTGACATCGCCACCACAACCATTGCACGCGAGCTACAAGCGAGTCGCCATAATCGAATCGCCTTCCACTCGCACGAGCACGAGCTGCCTCGGCTCTGAGGTTACGAATCGAAATCGATATCGATTTCGTATTGATTTCTTACGAGTTATTTATTTATTTATTTATTTTTTTTAACGATGGGCTTCGGCCATTCTTTTTTCTTAGAAGAGAAGGGAGTAAGGCTTTAGATTCGAGAATGAATCTGTAGGAGTTAAGGGAGTGGAAGGAGATATCCTTCGATCGGCCATTTTTTTATATTCGTTTGATTTTTCTGGAAGCAACGAAGAGATATTTTCCCTAAAGAGGCTTAGAGTATAAGCTAGACCATCACCACGTGACTAGGGTGATTTAATTTTGGACTTTGAATTGATTTTACAAAATCGAATATTGAAAATATCTCGTGTTGCATACCGTGAAATTCCGAATCCCGAATCAGACATGCCGACAAACATTCATAAGGTTTTACCCGCATTCCGAACACAATGGAACATTTTTCGAAAGCTAATTCAATCATATATGGAAGTTAGCTTTATAAATTGATTTAAAATATTAAATTATCATTTTAATTTCAACGCGTTTCTCACCCGTACGAGCAAACGGTAAATCCAAACGCTATGAAAATTGAAATCCGATAATAAGTAACTATTACGGATCCAATGGAACTGGTTTCGTCTAATTCTGGGACTGTGCCTTGTCCGGGTCGTCACAGTCCTCCCCCCTTAAATGAATTTCGTCCCCAAAATTACTAGTTAAGAAGAATGGTTCAAAACCCGTTTACCTTTTTCCAAAACTCACAGTTCAACGTTCTACCAACTATCTTTTATTAATGACCCACATCACCTTAACTAACCTCCCAAAATCTTTTATAGTTTCAAATACTATCGGTTTTGTTCAATCATTTAAATTTCAATCTAAAACCAAATTTTGAATTATCAAAATTTTCTCAATTTTTTTTCTAACTCTCTAAATTCTCGAAATTTTTTGCCAGCGTCTCCTTTGTGCGGCTAGCTCGGTACAACTACAAAAGGCCTTTACGGGCTCCCAAATCCAAAAGAAAACAAAAGCCAAGTGGCTACATCAAAAACCCAATCCAATTTCATCTAGAAATTTAAATACGTACCTTTGTCGGGCAATACAAATTTATCTTTTGGAATCAAATCCAATTCATTTTCCCTTTAATACTTGCATATCTTGTTTAGCAACAATATTCAATCGTAACTTTACAAATCATTTTATACGTTCTCTTATAGAGGTTTTCATATTTACTTCTATTCAAATTCGATTTTTCCGTTTTAATATGAATTCAGCTTATTTCAATTTTGAATATTAAATTTTTATTTTCCACTTACAATTGAGTCTTATCTGTTCCATTTACTAATCTATTTTAGTTTCATATTAAAATCGTTTAATTGCTTAACAAAAATTTTCTCAAAAATTTCCTAACTCCCAAAATTTTTGGAAAATTTTGGTAGAGTCTCCTTTGTACGGGGGAGCTTTTGCAATTTGACAAGAGATATAAATATATATACATCGACCCACCCGGTCGGAAAAAGCAAAAACAGTTCATATTTCCTATTTTTATTGCGTAGGCGTACCATATTTAGCGTTTTAAGCATGCGGCTTATTTATTTTAGCAATTAGTGCAATCCAAATCCAGGCAAACGGCCTTCAAGTACATGTACTTACTCAATTTAAATATGTAAGTGCCATATATAGAGAATTTATTAGCATTCCACTTACTTTCAATAACTAAACATATGCATTACATAAACAAAAAGCACCAAATGCTTTCCATAAGCGATTTATATAATTTTTAAAGCTAATTCAATTTCTTTTCAACCAATTCATACGTCGTTTCATTTAATTTTAATGGTTTGCAATGCAATTTCTTACTTTCAATTCATTTTTAAGCAAAACAAACTCATATAATTTTAATTACTTTTGCTTACGTCAAACAACAACTATTATAACCAACCCCTTTCCAGACGGCTACTTGACCTCTTTGCAACATGCTCGAATCAATTTGCAGCTGTAACTACTGCTAACTCAATTTTATTATCTGGTGGAAAACTCAAACATGCATAGTTCTTTTGAACTAGTCTTGTCACTCTTCAAAGCTTCAAATTTGCACAGATCTTCCTGCACGTAACAGACTTACCCACCACCTCGTTTCTAGTAAACACACTATAGCTGCTGCAACAAGGATATTGCAGATCACTTGCTTGTTACCTGATAGCGTCTATCACACTCACTCAGTAGGGATAACTCATGGGTCTTGATCTGATACCTTGCTCCTTTGAAACTCATCACTTCAGCATTTCATCACCACTGCACTTCAACAATTCATGTTTGTTTCAGCTCACATTTCAACACTTCAGCTCTTGCCTATTTCTGCTCAGATGGACCTAGAGTAGTTCTACATCAGGGGTATTTTGCTTCAGCATGAAGCACCACTCAGTTATCATTTGCATCGTCACGCATTCTAGCTAAAGCTTGTTGCCTGCAATTTTATTACCCAGCTCGCAAACAAGATCTCCTTACAAGGCTGAAAATGCACAGTCTAGCCTGCACACTTGCCTACCTAATTGCTGAAGTGTTCCCAGACCAGTAGCATGCTTCCTTTAGCCTGTTGCTTATCCTACTCACTGTCTTTTTTTTTTCCCGTGCACTTGATTTTTATGTAGCATGGTTTAGTTAAATTTTCTTTAAAGTCTAGTTGATGCAAATTAAATTTTGTGCTTTAATTTTAGTTAATTTTAATTTGATTTAAAATTTGGATAGATTTAATTTACATTTAATCAGACTTCATCCATTTATTACTTAATTCAATTAACCCATTTATTTGTCCATTTAGATTTTTGATTCTTCTACTTAATTTATTTCGAATTTATTTTATTAATACAAGCCATTCTCAATTTATTTCTACTCATCTGGGTTTAGTTTGCAACTCAAACCATTCCTATTATCTTTCACTTTCATTTTATACAACAACACTTCTCTTATATCTAATTTATTTGCAATTTACGTTTAATATTATTTAAATCACCCTTGAATTTTATTTGTAATTCAAACCATCACATTTTTCAATTCAACTCTATTTTATTTTTATTTTACACATCTCCTCTTCTTTTATTCATTATCAAATTTAAGTCGAATTCTATTTAAAATTCGAATTCATCCCCAAACCCATTATCAACTTACAATACATTTATTTCAACCGTGTTAAATTTTATTAATATACTCCATCAATTAATTACTTAACCAATCAGCTCATTTCCATCTTCTGAATCAATATTCGATTTTAATTACAAAATCACTTCATTAAAATTCCCGAGTTTCAATTTTATTTTATAATTTTAGTTTGGGTTTCCCTCGATTTTCCAAAATTCCAATATCTTTATTTAAAATAAATTTTAGAAATGCTTTTAAATTCACATCATATTATTAAAATAACTCTTTATAAAAATATTTCTTATAACTCGATGTCTCAACTAGTCCATCCTTGTTCTCACAGAAATTCAGTCATACGTTGATCAGGCGTAGGAATGAAAATCTATAAGTACTTAGCAGACCCATTTTCAACATCCAGTGAAAATGCTTGGAAACTAATTTTGTTGAAAGTATAAAAAACGGTTTTTGAAAATAGAGAAAATATCTTTGGTGAGAATGCTCTGGAAATCATCACCCCCATCCATGGTCGCAGTTAACCCGATGGTTACGTTGCCATCTCGACAAAATCCATAGATAACTGTAGGCCTCCGCGACCCTCGATTACACCATAGAACCCATGACAGATCGCAGCTACACCCGGGGTTACGTAGCTATCACGGCAAAAACCCATATAACTGTAGGCATCAGCACCATCGAATTTTGCTGCCAAAAATGAAACTTCTCCACTTGACCATAGATCGCAGTCTACCGATGTTGCGTTGCCTTCCCAGAAAAAACAAGTGTAGACCGTTGGCACTCATCCTCCACAACATTTTCGCTATGATCCCTACAGTAGATCGCAGTGACATCGAGTTACACTATCGTCACGACATAACCCAAATGCCCCTGTAGGCATCAGCGCCCTCGACTTTCGCTACCCAATAATCCTCAGGAACTAGTTTTGTCTGGACTCCTCACAGGATCAACTTTAGAAACCCCCTTGGGGCTCAAGGCAGCACCATCCGGTGGCACTCCTGAGAAGTTCAATACAAGGGAGCGCCTTTTTCCCCAGAGCTATCATCAAAACACTTTATACTATACATATAGTATCTTTCAAATCATACACCTAGTATGAATTTTATCAAAGCTCCTTTACACAAAATCGATTATCCCAAAATCGATAATTCTCAAACCAGGCTTTCCAAATTCCAATATTGATTTTACTCAAAAATCAAAAGCTTTTCCAAATCCAAAGGTTCCCAAAACCTTTTCAAAATTTTCATAAGATCCTTTATATATATATTTAAAAATATATATAATTTTTAAAACTTTGGATCCGTTCAAACTTGTATAAAACTCCTTTTACACTTGAAACACCTTTTAAACCCATAGAAATTTTCACCTTTATTCATTGTATATTTCTCAAAATATTCTTTCTTCTCAAAGAACCATTTCACATTTCTTATTCACAAATTTCCGATGTCAATTTCATTCATATCCGTATGATGTACACAATATCATCTGTACGCTATACCAATCTGATCGCTCACTCGATCACACAATTTCATTTCCGAACTAGTATCATCCACCCGACTTCCTAGTGCGGACACAAATCTGGTTTCTTGATTAGAAACCGTCATTCTCCTTGCATAGCCATAACTATGATAGAGAACATCCAGAACCAATCAATAATCCATATCCAAGTTCGCCGTCGAAAATCGAGTGAAAAATCCCACTCGGATCGATATAACTATCTCGAAATTCTGTGTTCGAATCTGGATCAAATTACTATGCGAATAGAATAATATACGTATATCCTACGTATTTAACTTCATTGATTATTAGCAAAATCAATTTCCTTTCTATTCACATTCATTTAAATTTACATTCACTTACTCACATTTGCCTTAACCCCCATTTGGTTTATTACTTCAATCCTTATCTCAGTTGGGTATTTAAATCAATAACAGTTTGAACTCTGACCAGTTTATTTTTAGAAAATAGCTTGAAAATTTTAAAATAGATAAGTAGTTGAAAAATAATTATTAGTTTGCAAAATAGCTGTAAATAGTTAACCAATTATAAAATAGTTGAAAAATAGTAATAAGTTTAGTAAACAGTTGAAAAATGGTTAAATAGCTCCAAAAATAATTGTAAAACAAGTATAAAATAATTTGGCTTAAAGAAAGAAAGGTTGTATATATTTAATAGCTTAGAAAAATAAGTTTATATTAAAACAATTTATATTGAAAATAGTCCAGAGTCAAAACTATTCACTTCCCCAATAATTCAATTTAAATTTCCACTCCCACTTAAATTGACCAATTCTTGAATATTCTTCAATTTATATTGAAATTGATTTAAACCCAATTCAACTTCTCATTTAAATTTTAAACATATACACCTTCAATCACCAATCCAATTAATTCAAACCAAGTTAAATTTTGAACTAATTCAATTTCAATCTTGAATTTAAACTACCTCGAATTATATATGTCCGAGTTAAATTTTCAAAGATTGGTTTATCCCTTTAAACCAAATTAACTTTTATTTTAAGTTTTTAACAATTTAATTTCTGAATCCAATTCTCAAAATTCCTTTTTTAGATTATCTTAACTTTTGTATTTCAAGGTTCAAATAAGAGTTCAATACAATTTTATTTTAAAATTTTAATTTATTATTAAATTTTATCTTCCAGTTTGAAGCCAATTCTTAAACAAGTTTAATTTTACAATTCAATTATTCAAATTTATTTTATTTATACAATTCCATTCTCAATTTAAAGATTTTTATTAACAATAGGATGATATCATCCAATTTATTTTAAAACATCCATCCATTTCAATTTTTAAATCTCAAACCGTTTTGAGATCACACAAATTCCCAATTCAAATCAACCATTTAACTTTACAAGTTAAATTCCAATTCCATCTTGAAATTTCCAATTCAGGCTGCTTTTTCTCTACTTATTTAACTTCCCCAAAGTTAAATTCCAGTTTACTTAATCCAATCAACCTTACTCAATTCTTAAACTTCACAATAATCTTCCCACATAAAAACTTATCACTTTGGGTATCACACCCCATTCCAATTTTCAAACACAACATTTAGAGTTTATTCAACTATTTTGTTTTATGTATATTCCTTATTCATACATATTATTTCCTTTACACTCGAGGTCATCCTTAAAATTTAAACCACTTTTGGTTTTTAATTCAAATCAAAATTTCAAACAACCCATTGTTTGCAACAAGTCCCAGCTATCCAAATAAAACTTATTTATTATTATTTTTATTATTTTGAAACAAAATTTTCAAATTCTGGGTCCAGATTTAGAATTTCATTTTCAATCAATTAAATTTTAATTTGGTTGTATTTCTATTTCTACTTATTTTAATTCCAATTCAAGACTTCAATTTGGTTGTATTATATTACTTCTTAATTTTAATTTCAATAATTTAACAACCAATCGCTTTAATATTTATCAGAATGAAATATTTATTTATATATATCGACATATACTTTTATATAAAATCATTTAAAGCCTTTATATAAGAAAATAACAAGTACGCTCTCATATATATATATATATATATATATATATATATATATTCTCAACTCATCCTAGAGTACTACAGACTCTATTAAATGAGTAATTCCGACCAGAGCCAAGGTTCTCGCTTAACCTTTCTGCTCTGATACCAAATGTAACGACCCGAAATTTTCATACCCGAAAATTTCAGATAGTTATGAAAAAGAAGAAAGAGATAGAAGAAGAAGAACAGAAACACCAAATATCTCACATTCGCAGCGGATAAAATATAAAAATAAATATTAACAGTTTACAAAAGAATACTATATCTATCGATTACATTTAATATACATCAGAGTTTCACATATATACAGTCACTGAATATATACAATTAACATGTCTCAGATTAGCAACAATAATATACAGCAGAAATACTCTATAAGCTATTGCCATCCAGCTTGCCTCTTGAGCTCCAGAACATCCTAACCTGAAAATTCTGTAATACTCGGTCTAACCCGAGCATTACACCAAAGTAACACCCGGGTCAGGTTGGAAACCAGCGTGAGTAAACCCAACTAATATGGAATGTCAAGCAATCAACTCATATAAACCTGGGGTAACTTATATCAACTTAAGCAATTCACAGTTTACTATAGACAACACTTATTTCACATATAAATTTCTAAGTACTAAACTTAGATAAGATAATTCAATTCACTCAAATCATTTCATATCAACTCATTGATTTCACAAATCAATTTATTAAAAAAAAAATCGAGGTGATTTCGGGTATTTTCCAATGCCCGACCCCGGTCTCTCCGAAACTCATGTTATTCTAACCCAAGTTATTCAAATGAAATACACAACATTTCATATCAGAGATATCTACTTATTCAAAACATCTAATACCATTCAATCATCCATAAGCAGAACTTAATCACATACAAACCAATTCAATTGATTCTAATTGAATTTCTAACCACATTCACTTAGGTTCCTTCATTTAATATTAATTAATTCCAAATCTATTAATTAATCAACCCTCCGTTATTCATCTTAATCAATCACCCTGGATTAATAAATTTTCAATTACGTTCGAGTAATTATCTTTATTTCATTTCTCGATATTAATTGTTCTTAACCCAAATCAATAAGAAATCTTAATTACCTCAGAAATTAATTAACTATTTTAATTACATTAGTCCATAATTACATATATTAATTAACTTCTCATAAGTCACTCGTATTGATTTACTTTCTTAACTAATCAATCTCTATTTACAACATTGATTATATAGATTAATGATTTTTCATTTACATTTCACTTTATTCAGATCTAATTTTAATTATATTAAATAATTAATCATTAATTAAACCATATACATTAGTCATTCTTGATTTATCTCAACTGGTGATTAACTATCTTTTATTTACTTTATTAAATAAATTAATTACTCCTTAAATAATCATTTAAATTAATCTCTTGATTAATTCCACAAGGTAATTATATTTTATTAATTCCATTAAGAAATTATTTATCAACCCACCCAATAATCATTCCAATTAATTTAAACCCAATTAATTAACCCAATCAATAGATTAATGTAATTTGTTAAGCATTCATTAAATTATCGTATTTATTAAATGAATCACCAATCATTAAATCTTTATTGATTTTAATCGGAACCATTTTCTTATTTACGATTTAAGCTTAAAACCATTTAAATCCAAATACCTCGAGTCAAACAACAATTAACTCGAGAGCCAACCCAAAACCAAAATTGCTAAATCATCGGATACACATTCAATCAATCCAATCATTCAACCAATTATTTAAATCTAACCATTTAAATCCACATAAAAATCAAAACAGAGTGAGATTTACTCACCTTTGCTGTTTGCAATCCCAATCCAGATCTCGACTTGTTTACTTCATAGTTTTGATCCTTGTATAAACATCATATGATTTATTAATATTCGAACAAATCGAATAATCATTTATCGTTTAATAAATTTATTTTAAACTAATAATTTATTTTTAAACTAACATTTCCTTTTAGAAATCCTTTTTATAACTAAAATAAATTAAATAAGTTTATTGATCAAATTAATCACTATAACACCTTATTTAAAATAACTAATTATTTTATTTAAACTAAATTTCCTAAATAAATAAATTTTGAAGTTACAAAAATTATTAAATAAATAGATTTCAAAATTCCTTATTTTTAAACAACCATGCAGGTTTTATATGTATATTTATAATTTCAAATAGCTTTATAACATCACGATATTTCCATATTTACCCAAAATCATCATATATAATTAATTTCTTGAAACTGTATATATCAACAAAATCTGGATAAGTCCACTTAATGTGAATTCCAACATATTTTCCAAAACCCCTTTTTTTCATTAGTAAAATAAATTTTAAAAAAAAACTTATACCTGCACTGTAGTTCGATTCGAATTCGAAACCCCATGCTCCAGTGCGACACGCCCAAAATCGCGAACCCCAAAATCGCCGCCCCTCCGTCGCACAGTCCCCCGTCTCTCCCTCGCGACCTTCGTGACATCGCCACCACAACCATTACACGCGAGCTACAAGCGAGTCGCCATAATCGAATCGCCTTCCACTCGCACTCGCACGATCTGCCTCGGCTCTGAGGTTACGAATCGAAATCGATATCGATTTTGTATTGATTTCTTACGAGTTATTTTTTTTTAACGATGGGCTTCGGCCATTCTTTTTTCTTAGAAGAGAAGGGAGTAAGGCTTTAGATTCGAGAATGAATCTGTAGGAGTTGAGGGAGTGGAAGGAGATATCCTTCGATCGGCCATTTTTTTATATTCGTTTGATTTTTCTGGAAGCAACGAAGAGATATTTTCCCTAAAGAGGCTTAGAGTATAAGCTAGACCATCACCACGTGACTAGGGTGATTTAATTTTGGACTTTGAATTGGTTTTACAAAATCGAATATTGAAAATATCTGTGAAATTCTGAATCCCGAATCAGACATGCCGACAGACATTCATAAGGTTTTACCCGCATTTCGAACACAATGGAACGTGTTTCGGAAGCTAATTCAATCGTATGTGGAAGTTAGCTTTATAAATGGATTTAAAATATTAAATTATCGTTTTAATTATAACACATTTCTCACCCGTACGAGCAAACGGTAAATCCAAACGCTATGAAAATTGAAATCCGATAATAACTAACTATTACGGATCCAATGGAACTGGTTTCGTCGAATTATGAGACTGTGCCTCGGAAGGCTATTTTTAAATATCGATTTAAACGATATATTATTAAAATTAAACAAATCACCTTTACATTAAATTTCAACCATTCTATTATCTTTAATATCATCATTATAAATTTATAAGCCTTCAAATTATTTTAAACAGGCTTAGAAATTTAATATTCAACAATTTACCCAATTTTAATTATTAAACTAAATATTTAAACTATATATTTCAATCATCTAATTATTAAGTAAATATTGATATCTTGAATTTCATGTTAAAATTAACTTTTAAATATTTAAAATCAATTAATTATTTCAATTTAAATTGTTAGAAATTTCGGGTCGTCACAAACCAACTAGCATTCAACTAACATCCATAACCAAATCAATATACTTTCACTTCTCATTAATATTCAATGAATTGGTTTTTCTTTTCATCACATTTGATTCATTAACATTGGACTTTACTAGCATTCATTCATATTCAATTAGTTTACATTCACTAATTCATATTCAAGTTGGTTCACTTCCACATTCAAATCAAATTTCATAGCTTCCAATTTTTTTATCAATTCAGCTTCATATGAATTTCTATACAATCAACTAACAATCTAAAAATCAATATATATCCAATACAACCAAATTTATTTAATTTGCTTACATTCATTCAATTTGGTTCATCACTTTAAATTAGCTTTAATGAATTAACACTTACATCCATTATTTCATATCAATTTATTTGCACTCAGTTGATTTACATTCAATTCATTCATTAATTTAATTGCTAATTCATTTAACAAATAAGGTTGAATTTCATTTATATAACTCAAGTCCACATCCATTTAATTCACTTTATTATTTTACTTCGATATCAAAATCAACTTCATTCAACATCATTTAAGTTATATTCCATTTCAAACATCATTTGTTTAACTTAACTTAGGTTTCCACTTATAAATCTAATTCAGATTCCAATTCTAAAGTAAATTCTATTTAACTTTTACCAAGTCAAATTTCATCACTTATTCCAATTCATATCTCGTTTTGCTTATATTCAACAATTACAACTTGGATTTAATTTCAAATTTGTTTATCACAACCAAACTTCAGTTTTATAATTTATTATGGTAGCAAATCCATCACACAGAAACTCAAAAATGATACTGATGATGCTGCAGTCATCACCCTTATTATTTCCCAACAATAGTAGTGAATTCAGTGCTTAATATTCTTTCAAAAAAATTCCTTTTACTTATAAATCGCATGTACAAATCATTTACTTATATAATTTCACTATTTTCTCTTTACTTATATAAGATCATTTTACAATTGTAAATCATATTAATTATAATTCCATACTTATAATTCTTCGCTTATACAATTTATTCTTTTGATTAGCTTATATATATTCTTACATTTTCAACACCCAAACAATCAATTCATATTCACTTTAATAATTCTGAAAAAATTATTTACTTTATATGTAAAATATAATCAACGTAAAATTATTTCATTTACCCTATTTTAAAACGATATCGTGTCAAATTGTTCTGTACAAGTGTTTAGAGATCCCTATTAACAATGTCAATTACTCGTATTGACCAGAATCCATATACCACTCAACAATCCAATCATCACAATACGAAACAATTTATATTCACAAACAAGTACGCTCTCATAGCTATTATTACACTCATACTCATTCTAGAGTACTACCGACTCTATCTCTAATGAGTAATTCCCAACAGTGAAAAGGTTGTCGCTTAACCATATGCTCTAATACCAAATGTAACGTTGCAATTTTCGACTCACGAAAGTCGACATTAATACGTCCACTGTATCAACTGTCGAGCAATCGTATGCCGAAAAACCGTACCGTTAGGGTTAAAGAAGACGTAGAAGATAGAAGAAGAAAGAAAAAGCAACAGAAATAATAACAGAATCTCACATTTCGTAGCGGAACAACATAAATTAGATAAATGAATATCTTTAAAACAAAGTACTATATCAGTTATTTCATTACATCATATTACATTATATTATCAAAGTTTACAACAACAAATAGCGGAAAAGAAATACTATATACAAGTTGATATGCCATGCCATTCGGCTTGCCTCCAGATCTCTACAGCAACTCCTGAATTCCAGAATGACCTGATAACCTAACTCTAGACTGCCCGTGTGGAAAATGATGGACACCCAGAGTTTAGGAAAGGGAAATATAAACTCCAGGTCAGTCATGGGACTGGTGTGAGAACTTAAAACAGTTTATCTTTTAAAAACAAACAAAGAAATAAATTTTAAAATAGATCCGCAATGCTTTTAGAAAATGAGACTACCATAAGGCCTCCCGCCACACACACAATGCAAACGCAGAACTTGGAGGAGATTTCTCCTTATGATAGTCAAAGATGCTTACTACGTAGAGAATTTCTTTGATATTATTACTATAAGTGAAAAATGTGGAAAACCATTTCGAAAGTAGAATATAAATCTTAGCCAGCATAGGTATCATTATATTTTGCCTGCTATAGCTACCTGATGAGGAGGCAGGTTATACAATTTGCAATCGTAAAGGGTTAGTATTGTTTCTTTGGATTTCCAACAAATGGTCAGGCCAAGGAACTTCCCATTGCCACATGGAAAAGCCTCTGGAAAGACACCCCGAGAACCTAACCGGATCTTTGCCAACATAAGGCCGGGTTACCCCTAGATGGGTAACAACTGCACGAATATGCCATCCCCCGGTCGTAACCGACCTAAATCCCGGGATTCACCAACAACCACAAAATAAGAAGTTTGCAGCAACAACATAGCTTAAGTATCTGGGCTCCATACCATGATACCACCTCTATCCAGAAGGAATGACATACACTAAGGGGGCGCTATCCCCTAATAACCTTGCTGCATCTTTATTGTTTTGACCATTTTCGGGGTATGAGGTCCGACGAAGTCTCGCCCACAAAGCTACGCTTTTCATAAAAGCCACACTTTGATCAACAAATGCTCAGCAGCACATCGTATGCCACATAACCAAATTGGGAATATATCACTAGTGACCATCAACTACATAACCTCTGAGCTCGTACGTCTCTGAGAAGGGTGTTAAGCTAAGAGAATAAATTCTCCGCCACCAACAGAAATGTATTTGATAGAAACCAGCTTTACATCTCAAATTGTAACGTCAGACACACATCTATACAAGTCCGTTCCGGGATTGAACGGAATCGAAGGCACTTTCAAAGAAGCCCTTGCAATCCGGATATTCACTAATCACGACCGGACTTCCCATCACAAAGGGTGATAAAATCTCTATATCGGAGATCAGCCGATGCAGAGTCATTCGACGGTAATCCTTCCGCTTTCAAAAATATCTGGTCTTCAACACCGGTCTTCAAATGCTATCCATTACGACATATCACTATTAGGAATGGGATTTACGGCACAAAGGTCCTCTCCCGGCTAAACCGAATAACGAGCGCTTATTTTTAAAAATAAGTGTAGCATTCAAATTCAAGCAATCACAATAAATACCCATTTAAAGGTAAATGTCGATAGTTGGTTATTTAACTATCAAAGCAAACCAACAAATATTCAGCACCATAATAATCACTAGGACCTTTTTATTAATCTTCCATAAATTAAATAACTTGCCAAATATTCACTTCAATTAATCTTTAAAGATATAAAATCAAAACTTTTCACTTCATATTGGAAAAACATTTCCAAATACTTATCTAACAATAAGTAATTCACAAATTTATTTATTTTCAATACTTAGAAAATATTCAATATACTTAAATCACAATTAAGTATATATTTCATTCTTTAAGCAAAAAATTCTCTTAAACACATTTATTTGAGTCAAAATGAATATTGCGCAAAACATCATTACGACAACCCAAAATCACTAGTATAGGGATTCGAAATTAAGATAGATATATAAATCCCAATACTATATAAAACATTTCCTTTCGAAAATCATTTGCTATAACAACAGTGTTATAGTCCATCTTTTCCTTATCTCTCGAAAACGTCTATTTCAACAATGAATGTTGAAATCTATGGTTTCGATCCTTAACACATTTTAAACAACTTTAAATCGTTTTAATTCCATTTAAAAGATCACTTTCTAAAACATTTCTTTAATATATTATTCACTGTCCAAAATCGTTAATATAAATCGTTTGCCAAATTCAACACTTCTACATATTTTAATTTAAAGGATTATTCACTGTCCGAAATCGTGGATATATCTCCTTTAATAAGCTTTCATATTTACTTATCAAATTCAATTGGTTTCAGATTTATAAAACAATGTTTATAAATTCACTTTATATTTTATAACACCTTCAACTTATAAAATCACTTTATTAACAAATTCTATTTAAATCTCATTTAAATGCCAAAATAAAATTTATAAGTTAATTACTTATAAATCTTTTATTTTACAAAATCTATTCATTTTATAACTTCAAAATTTATAAACTACAAATTTCATTTACTTACGAAATCTATTTATATTTCATTTTAACACTTATAAAAACTCGTTTTATAATTCCAATATTTTGATTTATAAATATATATTTTTTTAAAAACTTTTATATAAAGTTTTTATAATAAATTCAAAATCTCAATTTAAACTACTTTATAAAATCATTAACTCCATATTTTCAAAAATCAATTTTCAACTATATTTCTCAAAAATCATAATTTTTATAACATAAAAATTTATGACGTTTATCTATTTAAAATGAATCAATTCCAAAATTTAATAAAACGTATACTTTCAAAAATCCCTTTAAAAACCCTTTTAAATTTGAAAATCATCACTTTAAAAATCATTTTAATTTACATAATAGGCCCAATGTTGCAACAGCACTAAATATAACAATCACGGCATCCAAAACATCATATATCATATGATAACAGGATATATCAAAATATCTGTAAATAAATCAATACGGGTGAGGAATCCAATTGGATCCCTCCAACCTGTTTCCCTGTATCCACAGATGTTAGCACAATACCAATCCCGTTCCAATACGGAATATCGCAGTACATGGGTTTATAAAAATATTATCCACTATTATGCGGCGCAATAGGGTCTCATCCGCTGTATAATGCGGGAAAATCGACTCCAAGTACATATATAATACCAATTCCACTTCAAGATGGAATATCGCGGTATATGTGTTTAATAAATAACATCCGCTTAATATACGGCGTATAGGGTCTATTTCAGTACAATAGATAACAATTTATCATTCAATCACACAATCAAGCAATTTTAAATCTAACTATTTAAAATTTAAATCGAAACAAATTCGATTGAGTGAGAAGTTCTCACCAGATTCCAATACAGTTGCAATGTTTTATTTCGAATAAAATTAAACGCGCGTTTAATTTTACACAAAAATTTCACTAGATCCAATCGATTCCAATCCAGCCCCATTGCGTAGTATTCGTCCATACGAACCCAACGCAAGTTGTTTCGTCCATTTTTGACCTCGTATGACCAAGATATAGCATTACAAAGTTTATACGATTTATAATAAAATTAGTTCACAATTTCTTTTTATTTTATAAACCTAAGTTTATCAGGCCGTTAGATCTCGTTCCTCAAATCAAGGCCGTTGCATGCAAACTCTTCCTCTCCCAGGCATCATGCACGCAACCTGAACCCAAAGGCCGCCATCTTCATCCAATTATCACGCCACCTACATCGTGCCGGAGAACGATCAGAAAGTGCTAAACGACATGCGTCGCTGTTCTCCGCTCACGGCCGAAGCCAGGCGAAGCTCGGCTCTTCCTCCTCATCAAAGCGTGCCGCCTGGCGTTCATAATGTTTTATCCCCATTCCGAACACATTGGAATATATATCGGAAGCCAATTCGATCATATTTGGAAGATAAGTTTTCAAAATGACTGTTTAAATTTAAAAATTCACTCAAATCGATTTCTACGCGTTTTAGCTTGGCCGGACAAACCGTAAATCCGATTTACACGAAATTTGAAACCATACAATAATATAATATTACAGATCCGATGAAACTGGTTTTGTCAAAATCCGAGACTATTTGAAAAATGGCTATTTTTAATCGTCAATTAAATATTAAAATATTCAATTTCTACAAATTTACTTTTAATTCAATTTTAAAAGTTCGATAACATCATTCTAACTCCAACATGATTTAATACAACTTTATAATCAATTTTAATCACATTAAACCCAATTTTCAATTATTTCTGTAATTTCAAATATTAAATTATCGATTTAATTATCCAATTAAAACTAGATACTCGAAATAAAAATTTATTCGACTTACAAATTTTACTTGTTAATATTTAAAATCAGTTAAATATACGAATTTGTAACATCCCGCCTTTTCGTACGCTTTAAATCGACACACGTGCCAATTCAAACCATACGGAATGGCGGATTGTTATGAAATAAGAAAAACAGAGAAGAAAAAACTAAACAGAATCTCACAGCGGAAGGATAAAATATAATAATCAATATACAGTTCATAAAACTGTTTACAATATATTTGATTCTTCTTTATACAATAAATATCAGAGTTCACATACCAATAAATATCAATGCAGCGGAACAGTATGAGTATAGTGGAAGACTAATAATAATAATAATAATAATAATAATAATAATAATAATAATAATAATAATAATAATCTCCGTCTTCGTCCTCCAGAGCTAAGGTCTTCGAAATCCTGAAACGCTCGGACTGACCCGAGCGAATTGAAAAGACAAAACACTCGAGTCAGAACTAAAAGATCTTATGTAAGTTAAATCTACAGAAATAAACGCGAGTGCAGTAACTCAAAAGATGCCCGGGATTCACATCTCTTAAGGATCCGTTAAACTATTTACTATGTAGTATATTTCGCTATTATAATAGTGTCTAATTGTAAAATAAACTTACTTTTTTCTTAGCATTAAGGAGTGACCCAATATTCCCCTTAACACGTAATAGTCACAGTATCCATCCAATATCATAGTCCCTCCTGATTGGGAAACCACCAGAGGATACCCACGGGCTACGGGAGAAATTCAAACTCGTACAAGGCGCGATAGGGTAGGTGACAGGGCACAACTCGGCAATGCCAGGGTAGATATACCAATTACGCATCCGGGTCGGTGGTAACGCGTAGCCGCAGCTACCGCCCACCTCGAGCCACACCCCTAAATAAAAAAAATCAAAAGTGGCCACCGAATCAATCCAAAAGTCAAAGTATAATATCGAAGGGATGTGTCCGATCAAAGGGGCTGCCTCAATTAACCCGTCAATCGCTCCTGTTTTAGCCAACTTATGACAACTCACGGGAGTTGGGTCCACGTATTTACCTCAAAGGAAATGCCGCCACCATCCTACTTCATTCTGGAATCTCCACCGCGTACACGGTTGTCAAATTGGTTTTCGGAGTTGGCAGAGAGTATGACAAATTCTGATCCTGGTCTCTTCAACAACCAAATGTTATTATAACACCGCGGTTAATTTAAAATAAATTATACTTTAAAACCAGGAAAAAATATCCATTACAAAACCATTTAAATACAATATCACTTCTTCCTTTAAAACCAAATAAATATGATACCATTTCAATATATCCTATTCTAAAACTCATTTCAAAGCTATAATACTTTGAAACCAAATACTTGAAAATATAGCCTTCCAAAACATAATGCTTTGAATTTCATAACTTTGAAATATAACTACACCACTTAAATGGTTTAAATATTAAATTACTTAATAAAATAAATTAGCTTCTTTAATTTCGCAATCAATTCTAATACAGCTTTAAATCCTCAAATACACCATTTCATGTTTCATATATTTCAAAGCTTTAATATTAAATGTTTCAAAACTAAATTTTATAATTCACATACATATCGAATTTACTTTACTATCATTTAGTTTTGAAAAAATTTTATTTTAATCAATCCAGAATCTTTTATATAGACTTCAAATTTCAACAATTTAATATTCCTTAATTTATTTAGACTTGATACATTCACTTAAATCACCTTAACCCCGAGTTTTGTTATAAAACAATATTCTTTTAAAATCTAAATTTCAATAAGTTCCAAATGAACTCTTATTAAATATAATTCTTAATTAAATAAAATCTCAATCAATTTCACTCTCTTCCTAACCTTGATTTATAAAATCAATATAAACTCTATATTAAACATAATTTAAGTAAATACTTATCCGTATTATATTCAATAAAATCCACGTTATTTTATACCTTAAACCAATTTTATACATAGCTTAAAACCAAAAATTTTCTATATAAAATAACCTTCATCAAATATCCGAAATCAATATCTCATAAAACCATATATATAGATTTCTTTACAAAACCATAGAAAATTTATTTCAAAATAATTATATATATATACCGCGGTGCCTGTATATAATTTCCTATCCTATGGTTAAGTGATACGGATATTTATCATATCAATCCGTAATTTAAAAATAAAAATGCGGTTGTGTATCATTTCAAACTGCAATCCCAAATGAAATGAAATGCATGACAACTTACAGTTTATTCAATATAAAATACAGCATCGATTCATTTAATATCAGTCATCAACCATTAATCACAATCATCATCCAATTAAAGCAGTATCATCAATATATAACGGAAATTAAACAACAGGTGTTAAATAGCAGTTAAATTCAAAAATAAATTAAATAACTGTTTAACTGGCAGTTTATATGCAATGTTAAATAAATTTAACTGGAAATTTATATGCAATAATAAATAAATTTAACTGGCAATTTATATGCAATAATAAAATTAAATAACAATTTAATTTAAATAAAATATGCCAAACAATCCTAAATAAATTTCTACTCATATCATAAATCAATTTAACAACCATAAGTAATTTTAGAAGTTGTGAGTGGGTTAAAACACTCACCTTTGTACGAATCTGGAAATAATAGACTTCTAATCAATAGCTTCGTTCTATACTTCCTTAGTCTTCTTCTTGATTGCTAGCTTTGTTCCATAATTTTTCTTTTATTTTGATTTACTTTAATTTCCCTCCTTATTATATTAATATATATGTATGTATGTATTTTTAAAAGGTTTGGAAAAGATTTGAAAAAGAAGAATTTGAAAAAGAAAAGGATTGAAATAAGAAGAACTGAAAATTGTAGAGAAGATCAAGATTTGAAAAGAAAGAAAAAAGTTTGAAATAGAATAAAACTTGAGAAGAAGAATATTTGAAGAGGAAGGAAAAATTAAAACGAGATACAATAAGGAGGTTTGAAAAAAAAGAAAAAAAAAGAAAAAAAAGATGAAGAAGATTTGAATGGAGGCTAGGGTTTCATTTGCATCATATCGTATTTATAAGGTTAGAGTTAGGTTTAGGGACAAGGAAATTTGAAAAGAGAGGCTGCTATTAATTAGAAATAAAGTAAATATGAACAAACTTGGTATTGAAATACAGTAAATATGAACAGCCTTTTTTTTAAAAGTAGCAGGTATTAAAAAGAGGTAATTATTAATTAGAAAGGGAATGAATGTGGAGGGACAAAATAAATGTCACGTTTTATTAGTTTGATTCTAAATTAATTAAGTGCTAGATACAGAAAAGTTTGAATACATCATATATATTCATACTTTAACTGTGTGTCAAAATTGCTAAACATATATCAAGTACGATTAATTGGTGACAATATATAGGAATAAACAAGAATAAATGTAGACGCAATCACATAAGAATCTAATAGGGAAGGAGATAAAAGGTGACGACATTGATTAATTCCACTTTCCCACTTTAGCCAATTTTATTAATACGACATTTAATTATCATGCAAGTTGTATTATGGCTAGAAAACATAAACAACAAATAATAAATAAATATGTATATAATATTACCTCACTTTTAAATTGTTTGATAATAATAATAAAAATTAAATCACTCTTTAGCATTTTGAAATTAAAATATTAAATGTTTATATGTATACACATGCACACAAACACACATACATGTGTGTATAAAGATTAAACCAAAGCTTATTAATTAATTCAAAGCATACTTCCATAAATTGTCTAATGCATTTGTAAACTTATGTATACTTGAAGTCAAAAATACATATATATACATATAAATTAAACCTTTTTACCTTAATGAAATTTATTTAATTTTTTAACAAAACAAAAGTGGAACACGACAAATTAAGCAATATAGTAACAAACCTTTAAGATCCCTAAATAAGGACATTTGAGAAAATAAATTAGGTAACAAATTTAAATATTGTCGTAATCAAAATCAAAGCTTAGATTTATTATCGAAAAATTGTTAAGCATATATAAACTTCTATTATAATTTATTAGATTAAGTAAAAATAATTTATTCAACAAAGTATTCAAATTTCATGATATTTTCAATTCAAGATAAAGTGACAATATGTGTATACAATATTTCTGTTTCAACACAAATGCAAATTATATGTATATAAACTTTCAGATCTAAAAAAATGCAATTTGGTTTAAGAGTTTAAAACATGGATCTATAATTAAAACATTATTTAATTAATACAAATTTTTTTTTTGTTTTGATTTATCAAATTAAAAGTCAAATTAATTCATTCAACAAAAAAATTCAAATAAACAAATAAATGTTGATTCCCATTCTTATTATTAAAACAATCATTATCCCATAAACATATTTACATTTGGTTACGTTTCATTACATTGATACTTCCGTTTCACCTTTATTCGTATTACTATTTTATTTCCACTATTTGTGTAATAACTACCAAATTCAACATATTGAAATTTGTCGATTTCACCCATAAATTAAGATTTTAAATCCACTTAACTAATTTTCCTCGGTTACATCCTTTATTACATCAACTGTTACTTTATTTTACATTAACCAACGTAAAATTAAGATTTATTTGTAATCGATTACCAAATTTTATTTTTAACTCATTAAATAAACAAGCAACCTAAAAATTGCAACTTATGTGCTTTTAATTGCATTGACATTTAAACTTATTAGCTTATATCAACACTATTATCATTAATTGCAAACGGATTACCAATTTTAGTCACTACCCTAAAAAACTAACGTATATTAATCTACATTATTCCCAAGTTACAAATTTTGAATTATTTACTATTTATTATTATCGTTTCACTGATTAATTCAACATTGGCATTGGTTTTTCCTATAATAAATTTATTACCCAATACTCCTATATTCATCTTAGATTTGTTCAAATGGCTATATTTCAATTTATAACCAAAAATTTCTATTGATTTCCCATTTTAATTTATTAGCCTCCATTAACGTTAATTTACCTTTAAGTTATCACTAACGGACAAGTGTTGAAATTGATTACATACACCATTCTCACCCTGTTACCAATTGGACCAATTTTCATTGATACGTAGCTATTGCATTAATATCCACAAATTTCATCCACATCTCTATTAATGTAAAATTTAATATTAAATCCCCCTTATTTGCAATTAATTCAATTAGTGAATTTTTTTTCTTCTTTCAAATAAATTAATAAATCTAAAATTTCACTCCTAAGATCCACCACTTGTTATATTATAAACGAAATTAACATTGGATACATCCTATGGAATTAACAATCTTTTATGACAAATCAATTTATCCTAACTGTACAATTAGGTCAATTAACTGCAATTAATTTCACATTAAATTTTATAAATTATCAATTGAAACTTTAACAAATCCGTTACTTGATTTAAAACCCTGCCATTCAATAAATTGACATTTATAGGTGAAATTAACATTGACTTTTATTTCATATCATAAATGCATGCTTTATGTCGTACTATTTAGTTATATTTGCCAATTATGTATGTTAATTACTATTTACATTCTTTAAATAATTTAATTTCTTGGTTTCATACTTAATAAGTTTTCACTTCCAAAATATTAAAATTACCTACATGACATTGATTTTTATTTCATGAATTCATTAAATAAATCCACTAATTGCCTTTGTTTCCTTATATTCAATTTATTACCATTTTAAATACGTTTATTATTAACAACATTCCTTAAAATTACTTATCTACAATTATTGCATTGGTTTATTCAACAGTTACTTTTTATTTACTCATTTTCTATTTATAACCAAATGTAACAATTTTCACACTTCCTTTATTTTATTAATTACCATTAAGGTAACGTTTATCATCTACAATAAACATTGTAATTACTTACCTACATTGATTGCAAATTTTTTTCATTTATTGCATATTACTTCCGGTTACTATAACATTGAATTCATTAAATTTATTACTAATTATATCATTGCATTAGTTAATACAATATTCCCATTTGTTTTTCTTATATTCAATTCCTTAGCCTATAACAATTTCCATTACTTTAAATAAATCGTAATTTCATTTCCATTGTTCATACTTATCTTTAATTTTAAATGTTGCATTTCATTTATTTAAAATTTTAGTATTTACTTATTTCTTCCTAAAATTAATTACAAACTCTTAATTAAATTAAGCAATTAATTTCTCAAAATTTACGGGTCGTTACACTCTCCTCCACTAAAAACTTTCCGTCCTCGAAAAGGAAAGAAGGGAAAGAGGAACTTATAAATTAATATCTATTATGTAAATCATTACATATAATCGTAACATTAATTGGATTATATAAAATGAAATATTAAAAATGGTTTCAACCACAAACATCCAATTCAATACAAACAACCATCAATAAACAAAATCAATACAACATCAAACACTTGCAACAAGGCATACGGCCATAAAAACAATCATTCATTCATATCAAACACAACAAATAGTTGTTTACGTTTAGACATTTTAAATTGTACAGAATGAAGAATAACTACTAAGTGTATCCTTACCCAAACAACCATAAACCAACAAACAACAATTTGAACAATAAACCAAGTGTATTCTTGTCAATTTCATTTCATACTATTGATGTTTGACTTCTTTTTATACATATAATGTTTATCTCTTTTTTCCATTTATTTGTAGTATTCATCTTTCTGCTTATTTTATTAATACATAGCTTCAATCATTTACTTAAGTTTATTATCTTTCATATATACTACTTAATTTTATTTATTACTAAATTCCATTTATAATGCTTGCCTTTCTATTTTAATTAATAACCTTTCAATTAGTGCTTAAGTTCATAACGCCTCTAACCCCAAATTCTTATTACAGTAAGAATTCCATTATAACTTAAGTTTATAACTCTATAACATCAATTCTTATAAATAAATGCAATTGATTGAACACTTTCATTTCATACTTTTACTTGTACAATCTCCATTACATTTCTTATTAAACATTTCAACTTTTAATATTTGGTAAGTTATATATATGCTTTTAAAGAATGAAATTGAATGTTATACAAGTTTTCTCATTTCTTTTAATTAATTTAGTTTTCAATAATTATATCCTTTATTTCATATGTTACAAATTTCAAATTTCATTTAATACGATTTATAACCTAGCATTAAATCTCTTATTTCCTTTAGAGGTTTCGATTTATTAATTACCTACATTCCAATTCACTACAGTAATTGAAACTATTAATTAATGGAAACTTAAGAATTCAATGCCGGGTTTTATTTCAAATCACTTTAAAATAATAGATAAATATATACTTACAACTTATATATCGATTTATATTTAAACAACTCAAATTTATACTTGTTTGAAAATTTTTGTAGTCGAACTGCTACAGTGGCCTTCCCACTTCGAAACTCGAAAATGAATGTCGGTGATGCGTGCACTCATCACCGAAATTATTTTCCAGCGACAGAGAGGGGAGTACAGAACTTATATTTTTTTTCAAATTTCTTTTAAAACATTTCTTTCAAATTATATTGAAATATTCATATTAGAAAATACATCTAAAATAATATTACTATTTCAAAATTATTCGAAAGAAATTTTCAATAGCAAGGAACTTTAGTTCTAAATTTCCAATTTCATTTATTTTATTTTAAATCTTACTTCGACTATTAATTATAAAGTTATTACCTAACAACAAATATATTGCAACCAAATATATATATCATTTAAATTTTATTTTATATATAGAATATATAATAGGCAAAATTATTTCATTCGCCTATAATAAAAACAAATATTATGTCGGTCTGTCCTATTAAGTGTTTAGCAATCCCTATTGATGTCACAGCATCCCATGCACCAACCAGAATTTATAAATACAAAACAGAACAGATTAACACTATATTAAAACCTTTTACGCTCTCTCATATATACACTCAGCGACTCCCATAGGGTATTACTACCCTATTAGTAAAGAGTCAGAACCCACAAAGCTAAGGTTTATCGCTAAACCAAAGCTCTGATACCAGATGTAACATCCCGCCTCTTCGCACGTTTTAAATCGACACACGTGCCAATTCAAACCATATGGAAGGATAGATTGTTATGAAATAAGAAAAACAGAGAAGAAAAAACTAAACAGAATCTCACAGCGGAAGGATAAAATATAATAATCAATATACAGTTCATAAAACTGTTTACAAAACATTTGATTCTTCTTTATACAATAAATATCAGATTCACATACCAAGTATAAGTATAGTGGACTAATAATAATAATAATAATCTCCGTCTTCGTCCTCCAGAGCTAAGGTCTTCGAAATCCTGAAACGCTCGGACTGACCCGAGCGAATTGAAAAGACAAAACACTCGAGTTAGAACTAAAAGATCTTATGTAAGTTAACTCAACAGAAATAAACATGAGTGCAGTAACTCAAAAGATGCTCGGGATTCACCTCTCTTAAGGATCCGTTAAACTATTTACTATGTAGTATATTTCGCTATTATAATAGTGTCTAATTGTAAAATAAACTTACTTTTTTCTTAGCATTAAGGAGTGACCCAATATTCCCCTTTACACGTAATACTCCCAGTAGTCCATCCAATATCATAGTCCCTCCTGATCGGGAAGCCACTAGAGGATACCACACGGGCTACGGGAGAAATCCAAACTCGTATAAGGCACAACTGGGCAATGCATGGGTAGATATACCAATTACGCTTCCGGGTCGGTGGTAACGCGTAGCCGCAGCTATCGCCCATTTCGAGCCACACCCCCAAATAAAAAAAAAAAAGTGTCCATCGAATCAATCCAAAAGTCAAAGTATAATATTGAAGGGATGTGTCCGTTCAAAGGTGCTACCTCAATTAACCCGTCAATCGCTCCTGGTTTAGCCACCTTATGCCAACTCACGGGAGTTGGATCCACGTATTTACCTCAAAGGAAACGCCGCCACCATCCTACTTCATTCTGGAATCTCCACCGCGTACACGGTTGTTAAAGTGGTTTTCGGAGTTAGCAGAGAATATGACAACTTCCGATCCCGGTCTCTTCAACAACCAAACGTTATTATAACACCGAGGTTAATTTAAAATAAATTATACTTTAAAACCAGGATAAAATATCCATTACAAAACCAATTAAATACGATATCACTTCTTCCTTTAAAACCAAATAAATATGATATCATTTCAATATATCCTTTTCTAAAACTTATTTCGATGTTATAATAATTTGAAACCAAATACTTGAAAATATAGCCTTCCGAAACATAAAGCTTTGAATTTCATAACTTTGAAATATAATTACACCACTTAAATGGTTTAAATATTAAATTACTTAATAAAATAAACTAGCTTCTTTAACTTCGCAATCAATTCTAATACAGCTTTAAATCCTTAAATAAACCATTTCATATTTCATATATTTCAAAGCTTTAGTATTAAATGTTTCAAAACTAAATTTTATAATTCACATATATATCGAATTTACTTTACTATCATTTAGTTTTGAAATAATTTAATTTAATCAATCCAGAATCTTTTAAATAGACTTCAAATTTCAACAATTTAATATTCCTTAATTTATTTAGACTTGATATATTCACTTAAATCACCTTAACCCGGAGTTTTGTTATGAAACAATATTCTTTTAAAATCTAAATTTCAATAAGTTCCAAATGAACTCTTATTAAATATAATTCTTAATTAAATAAAATCTCAATCAACTTCACTATCTTCCCAACCTTGATTTATAAAATCAATATAAACTCAATATTAAACAAAATTTAAGTAAATACTTATCTGTATTATATTCAATAAAATCCACGTTATTTTATACCTTAAACCAATTTTATACATAGATTAAAACCAAAAATTTTACTATATAAAATAACCTTCATCAAATATCCGAAATCAAAATCTCATAAAACCATATATATATATATATATATATATATATATATATATATATATATATATATATTTCTTTACAAAACCATAGAAAATTTATTTCAAAATAATTATATATATATACCGCGGTGCCTTTATATAATTTTCTATCTTGTGGTTAAGTGATACGGATATTTATCATTTCAATCCACAATTTAAAAGTAAAAATGCGGTTGTGTATCATTTCAAACCGCAATCCCGAATGAAATGAAATGCATGATAACTTGCAGTTTATTCAATATAAAATACAACATCCATTCATTCAATATCAATCATCAACTATTTATCACAATCATCATCCAATTAAAGCAGTATCATCAATATATAATGGAAATTAAACAACAGGTGTTAAATAGCAGTTAAATTCAAAAATAAATTAAATAACTGTTTAACCGGCAGTTTATATACAATGTTAAATAAATCTAACTGGAAATTTATATGCAATAATAAATAAATTTAACTGGCAATTTATATGCAATAATAAAATTAAATAACAATTTAATTTAAATAAATGCAATTTAACTGACAAGATGAATAAAATATGCCAAACAATCCTAAATAAATTTCTACTCATATCATAAATCAATTTAACAAACATAAGAAATTTTAGAAGTTGTGAGTGGGTTAAAACACTCACCTTTATACGAATCTGAAAATAATAGACTTCTAATCAATAGCTTCGCTCTACGTTTTCTTAGTCTTCTTCTTGATTGCTAGCTTTGTTCCGTAATTTTTCTTATATTTTGATTTACTTTAATTTCCCTCCTTATTATATTAATATATATATGTATTTATGTATGTATTTTTAAAATGTTTGGAAAAGATTTGAAAGAGAAGAATTTGAAAAAGAAGAGCATTGAAATAACAAGAACTGAAAATTGTAGAGAAGATCAAGATTTGAAAAGAAAGAAGAAAGTTTGAAATAGAATAAAACTTGAGAAGAAGAATATTTGAAGAGGAAGGAAAAATTAAAATGAGATACAATAAGGAGATTTGAAAAGAAAGAAAAAAAGAAGAAGAAGATTTGAATGGAGGATAGGGTTTCGTTTGCATCATATCGTATTTATAAGGTTAGAGTTAGGTTTAGGGACAAAAAAATTTGAAAAGAGAGGCTGCTATTAATTAGAAATAAAGTAAATATGAACAAACTTAGTATTGAAATACAGTAAATATGAATAGCCTTTTTTTTAAAAGTAGCAGGTATTAAAAAGAGGTAATTATTAATTAGATAGGGAATGAATGTGGAGGGACAAAATAAATGTCACGTTTTATTAGTTTGGTTCTAAATTAATTAAGTGCTAGATACAGAAAAGTTTGAATACATCATATATATTCATACTTTAACTGTGTGCCAAAATTGCTAAACATATATCAAATACGATTAATTGGTGACAATATATAGGAATAAACAAGAATAAATGTAGATGCAATCACATAAGGATCTAATAGGGAAGGAGATAAAAGGTGACGACATTGATTAATTCCACTTTCCCACTTTAGCCAATTTTATTAATACGACATTTAATTATCATGCAAGTTGTATTATGACTAGAAAACATAAACAACAAATAATAAATTAATATGTATATAATATTACCTCACTTTTAAATTGTTTGATAATAATAATAAAAATTAAATCATGCTTTAGCAATTTGAAATTAAAATATTAAATGTTTATATGTATACACATGCACACAAACGCACATACATGTGTGTATAAAGATTAAACCAAAGCTTATTAATTAATTCAAAGCATACTTCCATACCACATTAAATTGTCTAATGCATTTGTAAACTTATGTATACTTGAAGTCAAAAATACATATATACATATAAATTAAACCATTTTACTTTAATGAAATTTATTTAATTTTTTAACAAAACAAACGTGGAACACGACAAATTAAGCAATATAGTAACAAACCTTTAAGATCCTTAAATAAGGACATTTGAGATAATAAATTAGGTAAAAAATTTAAATATTGCCGTAATCAAAATCAAAGCTTAGATTTATTATCGAAAAATTGTTAAGCATATGTAAACTTCTATTATAATTTATTAGATTAAGAACAAATAATTTGTTCAACAAAGTATTCAAATTTCATGATATTTTCAATTCTAGATCAAGTGACAATATGTGTATACAATATTTCTGTTTCAACACAAATGCAAATTATATGTATATAAACTTTTAGATCTAAAAAAATGCAATTTGGTTTAAGAGTTTAAAACATGGATCTATAATTAAAACATTCTTTTAATTATATATATATATATATATATATATATATTTGATTTATCAAATTAATTCATTCAACAAAAAAATTCAAATAAATAAATAAATGTTGATTCCCATTCTTATTATTAAAACAATCATTATCCAATAAACATATTTACATTTTGTTACGTTTCATTACATTGGTACTTCCGTTTCACCTTTATTCGTATTACTATTTTATTTCCACTATTTGTGTAATAACTACCAAATTCAACATAAGGAAATTTGTCGATTTCACCCATAAATTAAGATTTTAAATCCGCTTAACTAATTTTCCTCGGTTCCATCCTTTATTACGTCAACTGTTACTTTAATTTATATTAACCAACGTAAAATTAAGATTTATTTGTAATCGATTACCAAATTTTATTTTTAACTCATTAAATAAACAAGCAACCTAAAAATTGCAACTTATGTGCTTTTACTTGCATTGACATTTAAACTTATTAGCTTTTTTCAACACTATTATCATTAATTGCAAAAAGTTTACCAATTTTAGTCACTACCCTAAATAACTAACGTATATTAATCTACATTATTCCCAAGTTAAATTTTTTTAATTAATTACTATTTGTTATTATTGTTTCACTGATTAATTCAACATTTGCATTGGTTTTTCCTATAATAAATTTATTACCCAATACTCCTATATTCATCTTAGATTTGTTCAGATTGCTATATTTCAATTTATAACCAAAAATTTCTATTGATTTCCCATTTTAATTTATTAGCCTCCATTAACGTTAATTTACCTTTAAGTATCACTAACGGACAAGTGTTGAAATTGATTACATACACCGTTCTCACCCTGTTACCAATTGGATGAATTTTCATTGATCCGTAACTATTGCATTAATATCCACAAATTTGATCCACATCTCTGTTAATGTAAAATTTAATATTAAACCCCCCTTATTTGCAATTAATTCACTTATTGAATTTTTTTTCTTCTTCTTTCAAATAAATTAATAAATCTAACATTTCACTCCTAAGATCCACCACTTGTTATATTATAAATGAAATTAACATTGGATACATCCTCTGGAATTAACAATCTTTTATGACAAATCAATTTATCCTAACTGCACAATTAGGTCAATTAAATGCAATTAATTTCACATTAAATTTTATAAGTTATCAATTGAAACTTTAACAAATCTGTTACTTGTTAAAACCCTGCTATTCAATAAATTGACATTTATAGGTGAAATTAACATTGACTTATATTTCATATCATAAATGCATGCTTTATGTCATACTATTTAGTTATATTTGCCAAGTATGTATATTAATGACTATTTATATTCTTTAATTAATTTACTTTCTTGGTTTCATACTTAATAAGTTTTCACTTCCAACAATATTAAAATTACCTACATGACATTGATTTTTATTTCATGAATTCATTAAATAAATCCACTAATTGCCTTTGTTTCCTTATATTCAATTTATTACCATTTTAAATACGTTTATTATCAACAACATTCCTTAAAATTACTTATCTACAATTATTGCATTGGTTTATTCAACAGTTACTTTTTATTTACTCATTTTCCATTTATAACCAAATGTAACAATTTTCATACTTCCTTTATGTTATTAATTACCATTAAGGTAACGTTTACCATCTACAATAAACATTGTAATTACTTACCTACATTGATTGCAAAAATTTTCCATTTATCGCATATTACTTTCGGTTACTATAACATTGAATTCATTAAATTTATTACTAATTATATCATTGCATTAGTTAATACAATATTCCCGTTTGTTTTTCTTATATTCAATTCCTTAGCCTATAACAACTTCCATTACTTTAAATAAATCGTAATTTCATTTCCATTGTTAATACTTATCTTTAATTTTAAATGTTGCATTTCATTTATTTAAAATTTTAGTATTTACTTATTTCTTCCTAAAATTAATTACAAACTCTTAATTAAATTAAGTAATTAACTTCAATTAACTTCTCAAAATTTACAGGTCGTTACAGAATTTCAAATGACAGAAATTCTGGGTCGTTACATTTTGATTGGTATACTATATTGGAAAGTCGTCCATACATCTCTTTGACATTTTCTTCCTTCGCCATTGTGAAGTTCTTGTATTCGCTGCTTAGCATGACAAGGCTAGATTCTTTGACTTGAGACGTTCCTTCGTGAGTCACTTCGAGTGTGTGCCATATTTCCTGCGCAGTTAGACAATGTGAGACACGAATAAATTCAAATTTATCCAATGAACAGATGAGAGAATTCATAGCTTTAGCATTAGCATTTTGTAATTCATTTTCTAGTTCTATCCATTAATCCATCGCTTTATCTATTTCCTGATTATCTACAATTATAGTTGGTGCTTTATAACCTGTCACAACAATATTCTAAGCGTCAATGGTTTTCAGAAAATTTTCATTCTATTTTTCTAGTAGGTCTATTCACCATTGAACATTGGTGGTCTAACTATGGACTGACCCTCAACAAAAGCATTATTAAAAGAAGCCATTTTAAAAATTCAACTTTTTAAAACAAAAATTGATTTTTTAAAAAAATAAATTTTTTAAAATACAAAAGCTGACTTCTATTCCTAGCTCTGATACCACTCGTAGGACCGATTTCACCCTAGAGGGGGGTGAATAGGGTGATGCTATTAATTATAAAAATTATTACGGTAGCTTATAAAATTATTTCAACAAAGATATATCAAAATAATCGTAGCACAGATAATAGCAGAATAATAAATGCAGAAATAGAACGACACAGAATTTACCCAGCTTCGGCAAAACCCTGCCTACATGTTGCCCCTAAGGTTTCCACTTGAAATTAAGCAGTCAGATGCTTACACACGTAAACTCACGACACCCGCTATCTACTAGCCTTAACTCTACGCTCAAAACCCTACCACAACTCAGACACTAAGTTGCGAATTCTCAAACTACCTCACGTAGTTTTTTCCCTAGTCACATGACTAGTAATTATAATGGCTTAAAGGAGAAAATACAAAAAAAAATTTAAAAAAATTAAACCCTAATTTAAATATTAAAGCCCTATTAAAATAAGTCGGCCCAAAATAATTTATCACTAAAAAATGTGGCCCCTTTATCTCTTTTATCTATGTCGGCCCGTTCCTTGTTTGTTAAAAACAAAGAATGGATGCTTCGATCTCTTTCCCCTTTTGCTTTGAAATTAGGGCTTTGGCCTCGCGTTCGCTCCTATGAGATTAGCTAGTGCTTCGGCTTTGTCTTCGCTCCTATGAGATTGGCTAGGGCTTCGGCCTTGTGAATTTAGGGATTCAGCTATCAAGGAACCCGATTGATTGTTGATCGATTACAATTGCTATTTCTCTGTCTTGCTTCGGCAATTGACTCCTTCTTCAATTCGAACATGGCTCCTCGATTTTGATCGAGTTCGATCTTGCTCCGGTATGTAATTTGTTGTTTTGCTATTCTATTTTTTCTTACTTGAACTCGATGCTCTTTTACGCCAACGATGATTGGGTTTATATACGATCTGAATTCCTAATTTTTCGTTCGTCTGGGGTTATTTGAATTTGTCAATTGATATATCTCGTCCATTGATTTTTTTATGGATGATGGTAATTTTTTCCGACTTGTTCATAATCGTATATTTCTGATTTACTTGATACTCATGGCTTTGAATTGCCTTGCGCATCACGGTTTCGATTTTGTTGGTTCGACTTTAGCACTGACTTGTTCAATATCGGCTTTGACACTTCTGTTGACATTATTTGAAACTCCTACCTGATGCTTTGTTCAAAACCGCTGTTACATTTGAATCTTTGTCATTTGTTGATTTCGGCCACTTGACTTGGTTGCTGCATTTCAACATGTAACTTGAATTACACTGTCTGTTGTAGTTTGCTCTGTGCATTCGAATTTGAATCCGTAACCTTCATCATGTATACACATGCATATGTATGTGTGTGTGTGTGTGTGTATGCTTGTGTTGGTTCATTGAGTTCTAGTAGCACTCGAGTCTTGTTCAAGTTCTTCATTGCACTGTGCACTACATGACTCGTGTCTGGTTCTATTGGTGGCTTCGCTTTAGTATTGTTGCATTGTCCACTTCGTTTCACTATTGCATACATGTTGAACTGTTCTGTATAGACTTTGGCCATTTGTGTTAGTGTATTGGCTTTGCTGTATGGTCAGTGGTGCACTTGCTCATCTCTGTTATGCATGCCCGAACTACTTTGTTCATGTATTGCTTGGGCATATGTATGCATCAAGGCAGTTTGCATTTGTGTTGTTGTTGTCTTGACCATTTGAACTAAGCATGTTGAATTGGGTTGTACTATCCACTTCATTTGATCCACTGTTGCATTCATGTGTACATTAGTCTTTGATCTGTTGGCACTGGTTCGTGTATATGTGCAGTTTCACTTTGTTGATGTTTTGATGTTGAAGTCACAGTGATGCATTGTGGTGAGTTCGATGTGCATGCTTTGTACTTGTAGTCTTGTCTCACTTGCTTATGCTGGTACTGTTTTATTTGATGTGTTATTGTATTTGGACTTGTACTCTTGTGTTTCACTTGGTAGCATTTGGTTGCATATCCATCACTGCACTATTTGGTTGTATTTGAATTTTATGCTCGACAGTTTTATGATGTTATGTAGCGCACCTGAGTTGAATCCAGCTTAAAGCTCGGGTTTGACCTTGTGCTTGTGTCATGACATTATTTTTATTGCACTTTAGTTGAACCCGGCTTTTCATTTGGGTTTGACATGTGCTCACCTGTCCCTGTAGATTTATCAAGTATATATATCGATGTGCACGGCCTTATGGCATGTACAGTGATACACTGTGCATATCACAAGCTGTTCGTGTATGATGAATTCAAATTTAAATGATGACGAACAGCCTAAATAACTGAGGCAAATAAAATTCCAAAGTCACATTTTATTTTATACTGCAAAAATATTTCCTTTTCAATTTTACTACGTCAATATTTATTTTTGCAGATTGCTCAGATGCTGGATGCAATTCGAAGTGAAGTTGAAGATAAAATACGAGGTAAGTGAATGGGTGACATGTAGTGAGGTCAAATGTAAATGTGAATCGTGATGTAATCAAAATTGTACTGTAATTGAAATTGTATATATATAGTGAGAGCTTGAAATTTGTATTATTCAAAAATTGTAATAAATATTTGTTTGAATAAAATATCCGTTTGAATTCAAACTCTGTGTTATTTATTTTATTCATCAAATATTTATTTAATCTGTGAAAATAAAATAGTATATTAACAAATACATTTAAATGAATATATATATGTTTATTACCATCAAACAAAAATCATATACTCGCATATTCAACACATAGATCGTTCTTCACTCGAAGGGCATGCCCCTGGGTCATGTTAACTTGATTCTTGGATGAATGTTGGATGGATCTATGGACTTTAGAATGGATCAGAACTTGAATGCATGTTTTGAGGTGGATGATCTAGGATTCCCTTGTGGACTCGACGGTGGGAAGAAAATGATGATCGGAGACTACTAACGGATGCTAGAATAATTGGAAATTGGAACCTAGGATTTGGAGCTGAAATTAGCTGGCTTAGATATGGATTGGATCAGCCGGTTGCAAACCCCGACCAAAAAGAATAGACCAACACAACTCCTCATGGAACTGGTGGCATGGATTAGATGGTTTTGTTTGGAAATGGATAGCGATGATGGAACAGGAGTAGCTATCATTCGCCACAAATCGGAGGTAGCCAGAAGGGCATAGGTCATAATCTCTTGATGCTATGGAGTAATTAATAAACCCCGTAGTAATGCAGCTAAGTCACTTACACATGTATGGGATAGAGGATGGTCCCTAGGCATGCTTTGAGATGACGTTGAATCATGGTGCTCGGGTTTATGAAATCCTGTTTTTTCTATTTATCGCAAACTTTGGTTTTTTAGGTCACGGTTACGGTCCCAACCGGAGAGACGGGGCAATAACCGCGAGTTACGAGTCCCTTCACCAGAGAGTGATTAGGTGGACTCGAACATGGATAAGTCTTCGACCGTGGATCGAGGCCGGAGCATAACACCCCACGGATTAAATCCTCGATTGGGGATCACGACCAGAGAAGGATACTCCACGAATTAATTCCTTGAGTAGGGAGCGAGGTTGGAGAAGGATACCCCATGGATTAAGTCCTTGATTGTAGAAGAATATTCAGGATGAGTCCTCGATTGGGGAACGAGGCCGAAGTAGGATACCCTAAGGATAAAGCTATTGACCGGTGGGTCGAGGCCAGAGAAAGAAAACGGTGGATAGGCCCTCGACCAAAGAGTCGAGGCTAGAGCAGGATAAAATGACCCAAAGAGGTCCCGGATTTGAATATGGACCGGGCAAGGTCCGGATTCGGATTACAGGACCTGGAGAGGTCCTGGACTTGGATAAAATGATCCAAAGAGGTCATGGATTCAGTTAATGGATTTGGAATGGATTCGAAATTGGATATCGACTCAGAATAATCATGGATTTCGCTAACGATCAAGAGAGATCAAGGAATTGGATTGGACTCAAATTTAGATGATACGGCAATCGATGGATTATGGACTTTGGATTTTGGACTTGTGGCAATTCAAAACACGCCTTCCAATAGCAAGTCATGTTTTAGGGGGCAAAGTGTTAATTCGCCTTTTGGCAAGGCCGTATACCGGTGGATTTAACTCAGGATTACACGGTTATCGAGGCTGAAATGTTATGGTTTTGGTTTCAATGGATGGATGGACAATCAATTACGGATAATAAATATAATATAAAGTCAGGATTCTGTACAGTCGATGGACAAACGATATAGGGTATTTGGAGTATGGATTTCGAGAAAGATCGAGTTGCTTTGGGTCAGCCAAAGGGTAGCTTCAGGTCACCATGTGGTTTGCTTCACGTCAGGAAAGTGTTTACATCGGGTCACAAAAGGATGTACTTTGGTCATGCCGGTGTTGGTATTCTTCGGGATAAGCTTTGGGTCAGCATTGGTATTGCTTTGGGTTCTGCTTCGGGTCAGCACAGGCTTGACTCCAGGCTTCACTCTGGATCAGCATTGAATCAGGGGTGGCATTTACTTGGGGTCAGCATAACCCATGCTACGGGTCGACGTTAGGAAAACTTCGGGTCGACATAGCTTTGGCTTGGGGTCAGCATAGGACTGGGATTGCATTGGACTTGGGGTCCGTACTTCGGATCAGAACCAAGATTACTTCGGTCGGTACTCGGGTCGGCATTGGATTCTGGGATCGCCATACTTGGAGGGGTCGGCATACTTTGAGTGATCGACATCACTTTGGGTCAGCTATAGTTTGGCTTCGGGTCGGTGTTGGAGCTTCAAGTCGGTAAGGATATAGGGTCAACATATAGGAATGGCTAGTTGTCGGCTATGGGTGCTGCTTCGGGATTCACTTTGGGTCGGTGTGGCATGTGGTTCGGGTCAACACTCGGGTTGGTAGAGGAGAGTTCATCTAGGGTCAGCGTACATGTTACTTGGTGTTGGAATTCATTTTACTTCGGGTCATCAGTGAGTTTGCTTCGGTCAGAACACTAACTTCGGGTTAGCAAATGAACTACCTCAGGTCGGCGTAGATTGACGAGTTAGGCTCGACAGTCACTATGGTGGGCCCATGTAGGTGAGTAGACCATATAGCTGAGATTTATCATATAATACAACAGCTGTGACTTCAAAAAAAAGGATTCTCATTCTGTTTCCTTTTATCTTCCACCTAAACGCTACTGTATCATTTTTACTCTTGAATCCTCGATTGTAATTGTAATCATACTTCAATCTAAGAAAAGTTGGTGTGGACGTAGGCCGAAGTCAGCCGAACCACAATAAATCTCATCTTTTTTAATAATTTCATTTTAATTTTGATTGTTCTTCATATTATACTCTCTACATATACTCTAACTATGATCTGTGACTGGATATTAGTGCTTTCACTTTCTATTAGGTGTTGGGGTTTAATTTTGATGTCAATAGATTTCATCAACTTATAGTAGCTAGAGTGTAACGACCCAATTTTTTTTTAACGACTGAAAATCGACATTAATACGTCCACTGTATCAAATGTCGAATAATCGAATGCCGAAAACCCGAACCATTAAGGTTAAAGAAAAAGGAGGTAGAAGAAGTGAAAACAAACAAAAACAGAATCTTACCATCGCAGCGGAATAAAATATAATCGATAATAACTGGTCTTTACTCAACAAGAAGCTATATATGTTATATATATTACATCATCATGGTAGAATACAAAACACATCACAGTTTAGGACAATTATAATATCTGGTCCTTACAGAGCTGAATATACAGCTTACACTGTACAACCGAAATATGAATCTACAGAAATAAGCCTCGTCATTCAGCTTGTCTCCTGAGCAGCACAGCAGTCCATCCAAAATCTGTACTCTATACTCGGTCTAACCCAAGCATTATAGTTAAATAACACCCGAGTCAGTCTGGAAAACCAGTGTGAGCAAACACACTCAATTGGATTATTGAAGTTTTCAAAATCCTTTGAAATCAAAGGTATCTCGTAAGACCACGCCACAAATTAACATGCTGGGTTTTTACCTAACGATAACCAAAATATTACTTATAAAATCCTCTGATATTATAGTAGTGTCTATATACAAATACTTAATCAAATAGCCAAAATTGTTACATTATTAAATTCCAGCTAATAGGTATGCAAACAAAACCGTAAAGGCACGTAGGGGAATGGATTTCCATCAATGGCAGGGCTACTAGGGTACCGCCCGTCATAGTACGTGGTCTAGATCACCGTATTGAGGATCCACCCGGATCCCCTACGTCACAAGACCGGAGCTACCCCTTACTGCATAGTCCGAATAAGTTAACCCCGTGATTCGGATTAGCAACCGCCCACACAGCCGAAATAAAGGGACATCTATACGAGGGTGACCTACCCTAATTGGTTGCTAGCCACTTAGCCTTGTGTGCACCTCCCCTATTTTAGCCATTCTCGGTTAATGAGGCTCGAAGCTATGCGTTGCCTTTTAGCACATATTCACTTAGAATGCTAATCATCCTCCCGACGATGTTCTAAAGCATTCGTCGACACAAGTCTGTTCCAGGTTCGATATAGAACATTTGGGAACTTTTCTCGAAGACCACGACCCATTTCACATGGGTTAGTAGGCTGATCTGAATTAGAACCATGAGTAGACCCAACAGACCCATCTAAAGACTTATCATCAATATGCATAGTGGGCGGCTGATGGGCAGGTCTAGTGGTTGCTGGTTCTGGAACAATGGCCTGTGAGTCAATTTGAACTTCGTCCATGTGATTTTGAGCATTATACCCATTATCATTAATAAAAAAAATCAACATCCTCATCTTTATAAATTATTTCAGCAAAATCTTGATGAATATCATGATCATTATTCTCACTAGATATTATATTGACATCTTCCGGGCACCCAAACGAGAACACCTCCTCTACAAATTTCACATTTCTAGACACGAAAAATTTCTTTGTATCAAGATCAAATAATTTCCACACCTTCTTACCGAATGGGTAACCCAAAAATACACTTTCGACTCCGACTTGCAAATTTATCTCCCTTAGTCTTTTGCTTATGAGCAAAGCACAAGCACCCAAAGGTTCAAATAGCACCAAAAGAGGGTGATTTACCAAGAAGTATCTCAAAAGGTGTTTTATTTTGTAACTTGGAAGAGGGTGTACGATTAATTAAATGAGCAACAGCAGGTACACATTCACCCCAAAAATAAATAGGCAATTTTGCTTGAAAACGTAATGCCCTACCCACATTAAAAATATATTTATGCTTCCTCTCAACTCTCCCATTTTGTCGTGGAGTACCCACACATGAAGTTTGAAACAAAATTCCAATTGCATTAAAATAATCAATCAAACAATTAAACTCAGTTCGATTATCACTTTGAATGACCATAATTGTTTAAGAAAATTGCCTATCGACCATAGCAACAAAAGACATAAACATTTGAAACAACTCTAATTTGTCAACCAACAAATAAACCCAAACTGCTCTCGAGAAATCATCAACTATTGTCAAAAAAAGGGCCCCACACGAGGAAACGTGTCGATATGGATGCCACAAATCGCAATGTATTTTCTCAAAAATTCTAGAAGCTTTATTGTCACTTAAAGAAAACTTGTCTCTAGGATGTTTAGCACACATACATACTTCACACCCTTTATCTAAACTATCTTTACTATTTTCGATATGAGGAATTAACTTAACTACTTTTTCGGAAGGATGCCCGAGCCGACGATTCCATAACTCCAAATTTAATGATGCTTCAACTGTTGACACAAATTTCGGTTTGCTAAAGTAGTACAATCCATCTCTCCTAAATCCCGTTCCAATCAGATCCTTCGTGTGGTCCTGTATAGCACAAATATGAGAATCAAATTGGACAATAGTTCGTAAATCATCATTAAGTTGAGAAATAGAAATTAAATTACAACTCAAATTTGGAACATAAAGAACGCCGGTGAGAGTAATTTCGTCCGACACACATACATATCCCACCAAAGTAGAAATTACTTTTTCACCATTCGGCCAACCAATAGGACACTCAATGTTTTGTGTGTCAAATAATCATAAACGTTGCCCTATAACATGATGGGTTGCTTCGGTATCGATAATCCATGAAGTAACATCAAACTTACCATTTAATCGTTTTTCGAGAATTTTACTATTACCAATCATGCCCGAAATAGCTTTCCACTGCTGACCACTAACCATGGCAAATTATTGTTGAAAAAAAATCATTCTTTGCTCCGATACCATGAAGAATTTGCAAAACTCAGCTTGAATTATTATTAATCACCAACATCCATATTTATAATACATACCCAAGACTCTATCTTATGGTAACTCTAAAATTGCGGAAACAACAGGAAATCTTTCGAAGATATATCCCTTATCACATACCACTCATAACGTCTAATCATATATTCTAAATATATCATAATATCTTAATCATATATTCTAAATATATCTCAATATGCAAACATGGCCTGATTATATGTTGAGATAGCATAACTCTTTCATTTCTTAATGAAACTACGTGATTCTTTTTTATTTAAAAGATAAAGTTTTATACTTTATGCATGTTAACTTTCAGGTCATTTCGACTTATATAGCTTATAAAAACATGCTGCCGAACATTGACTCAGAGCATGTTTTTGTCCAGATTTTTACTGTGAAAACCCTGCCTGGGTTCAAATTTGAGACATCGTATCTTTTTCATGCTTTCTCTAAATTAAGTGATTCTTGATGCAGTTTAAAGTGTTGTTGTTGGCCTTTATGCATGTTAAATTTCAGGTCATTTCGACCTACATAGCATATAGAAACATGCCACCGAACTTTGATTCGGAGCATGTTTTTGCCCAGATTCTACAGCGAAAACACTGCATGGGTCCAACTTTAAGACACCAGAACTTTCTAACACTTTATCAAAATTGCATGATTAGTTTTTTGTTTGAAAGCTGAAGTTTTTTATTATATGTTTAACCATTTTCAGATTAATTCGATCAAATTTGTCCTCTGTTTCATGCCTGAAATTTGAACTCCAGAGGGTTTTTAGGCCTGTGCATTTTTGGTTTTTGAACTGTTGTAAACATGGCTGAATCCATGTTTGAGATAGTGCAACCTTTTCATTTCCAGACGGAATTCAATGATTCTTATTTTTTTCGAAATATTAAGTTTTCTAGTTCGTTCACACTAATTCTTAGTTCAATCAGAGGTCGTTCGTCCATCTGTATTATATCCAAAAGTTGAACCCAGAGAAGATTTTAGACCTGGGTATTATTTTGGCAAAGTGTTTATGTTCTTTTTCCGTCCGATTTTTAACTTATACTTGCTGTTTTTATGATATTTCTGAAATGTTTTGAGGGCTTTGATGCCTATCAATAGGTAGCAAAGTTTTAATGAATTTGAAATTCAAATTTGATTTGAATTTGAATGGCGGTTTTGAGCGATTTCTTTGATTTCGAGAACATATTTTTCCAAACAATTTTGAAATAATTTTTAAAATAAGATGGCATTTAAAATAATTATTATGTATAATTATTTTAAGCTGTAAAATCTATATATTCTCTATAATAAGGGAATTTTCTATCGTCTTCAAAATTAATTTCGAAAAATGGTTTTAAAAGCTTGTTTTCTCAAATAAATTATTTTATATATAAAATAGACACTTTTATACTATTCGAACGTATGAGAAAGAGAATTAAACGATTTAGTAAAACACGTGGTATGGGATATGTGCAATTACTATTTCAGTAAATTTCGGACTTGTACGATCGAAGTTATTTGAGATTATTGATTCTGAGATGTTTTGTCATTTTATGGCGTATTTTGAGTTTTATAATTTCTATTTATTGGAATTATTTAAGATGGCCAATATTTGGCAAGTATTATGGTTTGAGATCTCCTATGCAGGAGTATGGTTGATGAGAACCATTACGATGTTTTGTTTACATGCTAGTGATATAAGGAAAGTCTTGAGTTTATGATTTCATATGTTAAGATTTTTGGTTTATGAGGAACCATCATGATGTTTTCACTTGTCGATGAGATGAGACAAGTTACGATGCCATTTAATACTCATCGACGAGATGAGATAAGTGTGGTGTCTCTTTATCAATCGTCAATGAGACTAGGTGAGATATAATTTTCTGAGTTTTAGGATGTTTCTAGTGTGGCATCGACTAACGGCTAGTAAACCGCTAAGTGCGAATATGTGGTATGGGACACACGTTAACACTTTTCGAGTTCCTATCTGTGAGTTTGTGACACATTCACGATGTTTACCTAACAGAACTGCTCTGAGAGGTGTTAGCGACCTTGTCATGAGGACAAACTTCTTTAGGAGGTGTTAGCGACCTTGTTAGGGCTGACAAAATGGCTTGGAGAGGTGTTAGCGACCTTGTCATGAGGACGAACTGCTTTGGGAGGTGTAGGCAACCTTGTCTGAGGCTTTGGCCGTCTGAGTTTAGCAAGTGCAACAGTGCTTCGGCATTACAATCGAGGATTTGGCCAATCTGAATTTTCTGAGTTTTCTGTTTTATTGTGATTTCACCTTTTTAAGATGTTTTATTACATCGATAGCCTAGTGTATATGAGATGTTATATATATGGTGATTTTAACTATGATGTTTTTAATTCTTATCGAGTTCCTTGAGTTATGAGTTTGGATAATTTCAGGATTTTATATGATATTCTGGGTTTTGCCATTTTGGCAAGTTGAGATTGAGATATATTACATTTATACCGATGAGATGAGGTATAATTGAGTTTTAGATCATACTATTCGAGAATGTTTTATGTTTTCCATTTGACGAGAGTTTGTATTGATGTTTCACCTTTTGAGGAGATATGGTTTATGGAAACCATGTAGACATTTTGGGATGTCGCCGACGATATGAGGCACTTGTGTTTGATTTGAGTATTAAGTTTGAGTTACCTCCTTCGAGGTATTTGTTCACTTAAGTAGCATTTGTTACTTAAGTGTTGAGCTTATGAGTTTATCGATTCATTCTTCTCTTCCGAGAAGAAGTATCTTTATGTCTATTCTGCTTCATATTACCGATATTGACTGATTTGTGTAGCTAGACTGACCCGTGTGTTTATACTCGGGTCAGACTGAGTTGTTTCAGGTATCATCTTTTGGACTTAGCTTGAAGTTGATGATGGATATCAGCTCTCCTTTCTCTTGAGTAATTTTTGTTCTTCCGCATACTCTGATGTATTTTTATTTAATTCGATGTATATGGTGCGGTCGAGTACCACCTCTATTGTATTCATATTGTATCGTACTAAACATGTATCAGTGTATGTGTGTGTGTGTGTGTGTGTGTATGATGTTGATTACTGTTATGTGATGTGCTTTACATTTAGTTATTGTATTTTGTTCTGATAGATCCGTTATCCACCTATAGTTTTGGATTAAGCATTTACTATGTATGTCAATCCATTGAGATAAAAAAAATCATATTGCATTTATCGACATATTCAGTAGATGTTTAAGACAAAGTTATAGATGGTCGCCCTTAACCAGCCCTATTCTCCGCTTTAGTAGACGGAATTACTCGTTAATTCTCTTTACTAAGGTTGGTCTCGGGGTGGGACGTTACACCGAGCTCTTGTCTTCCACATGAAAACGTTCAAACCGGATCGAAGTGGTTTTCGGGAAATTAATCCCGATCCCGATCTCTTTGAAACAATAAGCGCATTGGCCAATATGGATAGTTGGTTACTTAACTATCAAATAACATTCAAAAACAATCATCAAGCCATAATAATTTCCCAAACTATTTATTAATTCCAAAATATATTCGCAAGATATATTTTGCTACACTTCAAATCTTGAAAATAGTTATCAAATCTCTTTTCTCTTTCGGAATAAATTTTCCAAATATCATTTATTTCCACTGAAAATCACCAAGTCCAAATACTTTAGATTTTAAAATAATTTAAATCACTTTATTCTAAAATATGCTTTTAAAACATTTAAATTTAAACTACATAAACACTTTATTCAAAAATATGTATTTAAAGATATTTAAAATAAAACTACTTTATAAAATATAAAAATAACTTTTAAATAAAAGTTAAGCCAAACTAAATTTTAATATAAGAGTTACGAAATTCTATACAAGTTTTCAAATAAAACTTTAACCAAACTATCATTAAAATAAAACTATTTTATAAAATAAAAATATTAATAATTATCTTTTTAAAACATAATACCAATTAACCATTTAAAATAATTACTACTATAACTAATTTAATAATTACTTACCTTTAAAATTTTAACAAATTAAATAACAATTTCTTAAAAACATTCCTTTAAACAACATTAAAACTTTCAACTTATACTTCAAAATCTGCTTTGAAAACAGGCTTGGCTTTTCAGGGAAATACTCTTCTCTTCCACACCTTTTAAAAAATAAACCACTATTTATTTAAAACAAATTACCCATTCCGTTATAAATTCTCACCATGAATTTATACTTCCAAATATCCACTGATATCTTATTTCACTTGATTTATAAACCCAGTTTATAAATTCCATTGTCTCACCCTTCTTTCAAAACACAGTTTCAAATAATCAATTTCCAAATTGGTTTTCAAAATTTACTCCATTAAAAAAAATTCTTTACTTATCAAAATTTATTTTAAAACCCATTAATTACAAATTTTCTCCTTCATTAAAATCATATTTAAACTGAAAATACCAATTTTCATATTTATTTAAAAATTCTTTCTTTATTTCATCCTAAACCATTTAAATCCTGAATTTAAAAATAAATCTTTTATTCCTTTAAATATTATCACTTAAGTTTAATAATTATTTATTCCTATTTATTCAAAAATTTCCTTTCCTATACTTGGAATTTATTTATTAGAATTTTAAAAAAAAATCAACTTTTATCCTTTTCCAATTCATTTTTTCATTTCTCCGAATTATCTATAATTGTTTTTACTTAAAATTTCCCTATTTTATATTCCTTTAAAAAAATTAATATTTATCTTTGATAACTCAGTTTGCCCAAAAAAATATTAAATCAAACCACAACATTCAATATTTTCAATCATCAATATAATCTATCTCAGACTATTGAATAAATCATATCACAGAATATTAAAATAATCTAAATATTTTTTAGGAATCCAATTGGATCCCTCCAACCTATTTCTCTGCATCCATAGATGTTACCACAATAATATAAAATACCAATTCCACTTCGAGGTGGAATATCGCGGTATACGGGGTTATATCATCTCATCCGCTATTATGCGGTGCATAGGGTCTCATCCGCTACATAATGCAGGAAATCAATCACTCCAATATATATATATATACATATATATATGCACGCGCACACACACACACACACACACACACATATATATATATACTACTATATATAATATACCACATTCAATCAATTCAATTCAATCATTAAACCAAATATTTGAATTTAATTATTTAAATTTAAACAAAAATCCAGAGAGATTAACTCACATTTGATTTTTGTTTGGCAATCCAATTCCATTTCGACCGTTATTTTCCAATTTTGGACCTTGTATAAATATTTATACAATTTATTAATATTCAAAATAAATCGAATAATCAATTTCCTTTTAATAAATTTAATTAACTGATAATTTACTAAATTTCAAATGATTGTTAACCAAACGTATTTACATTTTCTTTTCTGCCCAAATTATACATTCAATGACAAGTTATATATATTCTAATTCCTCAAATAAATATACCGATTACTTAAAGGTTGACTGATTCCTATATATATGTGTGTGTGTATTTCTGACCTAATCATTAATTTGAAAAATGGGTATATGTGTTTCCTGATTACTCAGATATCCGAGTAAATACCTTGCTGTTAAATTTGGAAAACAAATTTTCCCATATCCATCTACATATTGGTTAAATAAATAAATAGGTAAAAATATGCATAAATATGTTACCTATATATATATATATATACACATATTTTTCTATAAAATATTCTTCCTAACATATGTATTTATTAAATAAAATTTAAATAGAAGAAAATACAGCAGAGCCTAACCTCGTTGACAATACACACTGCCTGTTCGAGATACCACTATGATCACGCACCCCAACAGTACCCGACGTTGCAGCTTCATGCCACAAAAACGCGTCATAGCCCGCGACCATCCACGACCATAAATCGCCCAGCCCCACTTTGGACGACCATGAAATCGCCCTCCGATTGCTACGGCCACCCCTCGATAGTCACGCGCTCATCTCCTTGAACGAGCTCGAACAACTCGTGACCCACATCGCCACACAATCCCTGCGCCGTATGCCTCTGCTGCCTAGCACGAACCCCTAGGCCGCGCTCTCTCACTCGTGACAACATCGCTCTTGATTCTTCGATCTCACTTAATTGGAGATGCTCGGCCCCACCTTTCGTTTGATTAGATTTGAACGAATATGGATTTGGTTTTGAGGCATTAAATTTTGATTTGAATTCATGAATAATTTAAGGTGAAAAAGGGAAAACATTTGTTCATGGTTTTGTTCTGGCCGATCCCCGTTTATTTTTAAAAAAAACGAAGACGCATGATGAAGAAGAGGACAAGTGTTGTATTAAGAGACACATGTTTGCTGTCGTGAAAATATTTGCCCAGGTTAAATCAATATATCTATATTTAAATTTTAAATTCAAATTTTAAATCGTCTCGATTATCGCAACTCACAATCTCGATCTCCTATCGAGGCATGTCGCTGGACGTTTATAATGTTATACGCCTATTCCAAACACATTGGAAAAGATTTCGAGTCCTAACTCGATCGTATGGAGAAGATAGCTTTATGGATCCGGTTATTATATTAAATCTTCGATATAGTTTTTAGCGCGTTTATCTACCGTATGATCACACGACAATTCCAAATGCTATGAAAATTGAAATCCGATAATAATACACTATTACGGATCCAATGGAACCGGTTTCATCAAATTCCGAGACTGTGCCTCGGAAGGCTATTTTCAAATATCGATTTAAATGATATAATTTTAAAACCGAACAAACCACTATCAAAATAAAATTTTAACTCATTTATTATCTTCAATATTCATCAATATAATTTTTATAAGTCCTCAAATTATTTTTAACAAGCTCAAATCTGAGGATTCAATATTTAACCTAATTTCAAATTATTAAATTCAATAATTTAGTTGCCAGATAAATAGTGATGTTTGAAATTCAAGTTAAACTAACTCTCAAATATTTAAAATGAATTAAATATTTCAATTTCAATTATCCAAAAAATTTGGGTTGTCACATAGAGGGAGTGTGCCGATCATAGTGTTTTGGATGCTACCTCGATTTTGATTGGTTTGTTACGCCGTTTAGGCTAGTCAACATGTCGGCATGTTTTGTTGATCTCATGAACTATGTTTCGAGGGATCATATAAGCAAGTTTGTGTTTGTGCTTATTGATGATACTTTTGCTTACTTATGGATGAAAGAGAGGCATAAAACACGATCGATGATTATATTGGATGTGTTGAGAAAACATCGATTGAATGGTGAGATTTTTAAAGTATCGCTTCTGTTGGAGGGAAGTGAGATGCTTGTGTCGTATTGTTTTAGAGCAGAACCTTGCCAGTGATCTTATGAGTTTAAACAATCCAGGATTGGAATAGACCCAAGAGTGCCAGGATATGTGGAGATTTCTTGGATAGCGAGATAATATAAATGTTTTATCGAGGACTTCTCTAAGGTAGCAGCACCAGTAACAGATTTGATAAGAAGAATCATACTTTTATTTGGAAAATAGGATGCGAAAATGCGTTTGTTAGTCTGAACGAAAGGTTGATAAGTGCATAGGTGTTAATCATTCCATGTGGGAATGAGGAGTCAATGGTACACACATGCCTGTTGTACTTGACTAGGTGTGGCATTGATGTAGAGAGGTAAGGTGGTCACATATGCTACTCAATAACTGAAATCGTACGAGAGGAAGTATCTGACTTAGGATTTGGAGCTGGCAACTGCAGTATTTGCTTTAGAGATTTGGAGGCACTGTCTATTAGGAGAGGGTTTCGAGTTGTTCAGTTATCCTACATTATTGAAGTGTCTCTTCTCCGAGAAGGTTTTTAACCTTCACTAATAGCGATGGTTAGAGTTCTTGACCTCTACAACTTTGACATACCTATAAGCCCAGTAGGGAAATGCAATCGTTGAAGCATTGAGAGGAAGACCTGCAAGTTTGGAAGCGATGTTCCGATAGTGAACACAACTAGAATTTACCGTTTGTTATGACTTCTGACTTGAGGTGAGCTACGACCAAAGATGATGGCTGGTTTGACTGTCAAACTTACTTTGATTCTATATATCGTTATTAGTTTGAGGCATAATGTTGGATTAGCAGAGATCATGACTAAGTTAGTGGAACGAGTAATGTCCATGTTAATACCTCAGTTATTAATTTTGATGAAATAATCTAATGATTTGCTATTTATATAGTATATAGTGCAGACTATTAAACATGTGCTAAATCGAAGACTGTATAGTATTAAGGCTTAAGATTAAGATACAAAGACTCATGGGTTCAAAGACAAATAAAAGAAGATCTCAAGTTTATAATTTAGTGTATAGATTCATTAGTATAAAAGCCCTTAATAGTAGTTTTTGATCTTTTTTACCTTTTATATTTTTAAAATAAAATAAATTATTTTAATTTCAAAAGTATTTTATAAATGTTTTCTAAAGTTTAAAATATATAAAAACCATGTTTAAATTATTTACAAAGTATAGGTTTTTCATAACATTTTTTGAAAAAAGAAAACAATTTTCATTTTTTGAATTAGATATGTCGTTGTACATGTATAGGATATGTCGACATACATCCCGTCAAATGGTTTTTCAAATTTTGAGCAGAAGTATCAAATCAACACAACCTTTCACAAATGGATGCATCTTTTAATTTACTATATAAACGGGAGTGCAAACAATAATTTTGATAACTAGCTACTTACTGTCTTCACTCCTCTTACTCTTCTGAAAAATCTCTTGACAAATATACTTTATTCTCTTTAAAATAAATATAAAAGCAATTCATACTTCATTGGATTGATTCAATACTACTTTCTTATTGTTTTGGAAACATCTTTCTCTCATTTCAAAGATCAAAGTGCTATATAAGAGGCTATAGGATTCATTGTATCAAAAATACAAGACTGTATCTTTTGAAAATCTATCAACTCTATTTCAGTTTTCTTAGGCTTGCTTGTATCCCATTCAAATCTAGTAGTTGTTCTTAATAGCCCATTCTAATCTAGTTGGTATGCTTGTAGTCTGGTTAAATCAAGTGAGTTGAACCTGGACTCGGAATACAAGAGAGTGTGTCCCATAGCCTCAAAATCGAGTTTGTATTTGGGCTTTTCTTCTGCCAGGTTAAAGATTAGCATTTAAAAAGAAATCTATACAAGCATTTATACGAGAATGGATGTCGGATAAATCAAAAACAGTGTAAAATCCTTGGTGCCATCTCTCTAACTCATTACATTACTGGTTTAATTTTTATCTACGATTGTATCTGTGATCGATTATTAGTATAATATTGCGTTGTTAGTCTGTGATTTTATATCGATCTTAAAAGAAAATTAAAAAATTTACATAAGTCAGAAAGCACTATTCACTCTCCCCTATAGTGTTAAATTAGCCATAACATCCACAATTCCACAACCCGTATTTGGTATCAGAGGCCTAGGTTTTCAAAAACTCATAGTTTGATTTTTGGAAAGTTAAAATGGCTAGCAACACTATTGGTACACTTGTTAACACTTTTGTTGAAATACAATCTATTACTAGACACCCACTTTCTAATGGCATAATTTACACTTATTGGTCGCGTAGGATGAAGATTATTTATGGATTAATGGTTTAGATATTTGCAATATTACACAGAATGAGTACATTAAACCCCAGACTGACTTTCCAACTTGAACTGTTGACCAAAGATGCAAGCACGTAATAATTCTAAGGACATGAATATTTTATTTTGGCTATTATCTAAAAGTGAAATTAATAGTCTCTATGTAAGTCTACATACGATATTTGGAGAACAATGCAAATTACTCATGAGCGTGCCAGTAACGTTAAACAGACTAAAATTTCCACACTAACTAATCGGTTTCAATTATTTAAATGAATCAGAATGAGTTTATTTCTGACATGTATTATAGATTTCAAGATATAGTACATTCTTTAATAACATTGGCTAAAACTTTTCTACAAAGGACTAAGTTAGAAAAACTCTCAATTCACTCTCTTCAGAGTTGGACCAAAAGACACTAGCAATTGAAGAGGCTGATGACATTAGCACTCTAAAAATTAAAGAGTTGATAGGTAATTTAATGTTCTATGAAGCACAATTGCAGGACAAAAGAGAAGGCAATGCAACGGAAAAGAAATTCATTGCATTCAAAGCAATAACTGAAAATCGGGATTCAGATGATAACAATGATGAGGAGATTGCTTTCATGACCAGAAATTTTGAAATGTTCTTGAAGTACAAAAAAATGAACAAACTTTGAAGACCTGAAAACAATAATCCTAGAGCTGGAACTGCGATTAGATGTTTCAACTACGATGAACCTAATCATATGCAAAGAGATTGTCCGCATTAGAACAAATTAAGGATCTCCCTAGCTACTTGTTTATCTGGAAAAATAGAGAGAGCTTACATTGCAAAATTAAATGATTCAAATACTGCTTCAAGTGACAGTGAACCGGATACTGAGGATGCAAACGTATATTTTACGGCAATTGTAGATTAATAAGAAAAGATAAAGGAAGTGGAGCAAAAAATGATACTTTTAACTTTTAACTTTTACTTAATTTTTTAGGAAGAAAATATATAATAATAATAATATTAGATGCATACAGGTGAATAGATGCATATATATAGGAATATTTTACATTAGCTTTAATTTTGAATTTTATGGCCCCTATGTCAACTTATCCAGAGCCATTTGTTGACATATCTGTCAAAATTTTGAAATTTCATTTTGAATTTTGAATTTTCACTCCAATAATTGAAAAGGCATCTTTTAAAAACTAAAATGTCAGTTCTCTATCTATTAATTCATCCTATCTCTATCCATTCAATCACTCAATTTATTTCAAAATTCAAAATATCTCTTCACTTTCTTTCCTCTTCAACAACGCAACAATAGTCTCCTTAAGCCAACCACCAAAAACCATAAGCTCTCTAAAAGAATCGAAGGCTGTATTTTCAATCAAAAATAAGCCATAGATACTTATATTGAATATGCTACTTCTAAAAATGTTTTTTCGAGAATATTTGCAAAGTTTCATGAATTTTCTTATTATGATGTTGAGGATCTTTGTTTCCAAAATGATATTCTTAGTTTAGTCGACTCTTCTCAAAATGATTTTATGTGCTATCTGGATTTAGTTAAAATGCTTTATGCAAATTTGAATGAATTTTTTTTTAATGAGAAGAGGGACAAGTTTTGAGTATTGTAAAAGACACCGCTATTAATAGATTGTGAAATTTTGGGTCAAATACTTGGTTGCAAATTTAGTGGAATTGACCTCTCCACCTTTAATATCGATGAACAAAACCCAAATTTTTTTCATGATATTATTGAAAGGATAAAGAATTTGATTTCAAACATAAAAATCCTTGACCAAAATTGAGACTTATGAGTCTCATTTTACAACAATGCATCACCCCGAGGATGAGAAACTACAATAGCCCAACTCAAAAAGTTTTAAAGCTCTTTGTTCCATCTATGGAAATTACAACATCAATTGGGTACAAGTCATTTTAGATGATTTTGTTCAATGGAAATTTCTAAACATGAGAACACACTTTATCATGATGTGTATGTTAATAGAGTTTTCGAATATTTTGCTGTTGATTTACGCGGAGAACTTACCTTGCCTCGGAACATTTTCGACAAGGCCAACATCTCCCTCATGCATATTCCTTATTATTTCACCCTATGAAACTATTGTTGGAAAAAGAAGAAATATTGGCATAAGAAGAGGAGTGAGAACTTCAACAACGACAAGAAGAATAAGGCGACGAAATGGAAATTGAAGAAGAGGTAATCAAGAAGAGGGAGAGGAGGAAATGAATACTTCCTTAGAAAACTTCGACAGCCTTCTTACCCTTCCAAAAAGAGATTCTATAGAGCCGAGAGAAGCTTTTGAAAAACAAAACGAAGCTTAAATGTTCATTCAGTAAAAATTTCACTTCTCTCTCCAACAAAATGGAGAATCACTTTGGGAAAATCATTAGGAAGCTCGGTGGAAACACTTCTTCTTCATCATCATCCTTTTAGATCTAGTTATTATACATTTGTAACCTTGTTGTGTAATTATCTAGTTTTATTTCATTTTCATATATTTCTTTTGTATTTTCCTTTGAAATCCATGTATTTCTCATCTAAGTAACGAAATCCATTTCATACCGTTCTATGTTGTTCTATTAGACTTGGAAATTATACAAATACAATGATATTAAGTAAAAACTAAAAATATATCAAAAAATTATAAATTGCAAATTTAGGCATATATGTCGGCATATCCTAGCCGTTTGGCAAAATTTTGAAATTTAAAAATGTTGTAACTACCATCTATTCAGACATTTCAAACGGCTTTTCACTTTATATAAGCGTATTTCTTCCAAAAAAATTCAGTCACCATTGTAACGACCCATAATCTCAGTCATTTGAATTTGAAATATTTAAATAATTTTAAATAGTAAAAATTTAATTTTATAAGTTAAATAACTTGAATTTCAATATATAGCGATTTATTAGGTAATTAAATTGTTTGATTTGGTTTTTGGAATTGTCTAAATAATTAAATCTTGAATTTAATGTGGACAAAAATGATTTCAAAAAATGATTTAAATTCTATTTAAAACAATAAAGGAAGATTGTAAACTTTTAAATTGAATTTAAAAAGTAATTAAATTGATGTTGGAAATTACTCGTTTAATTAACATAATAGTCTTCTGGGGCACTTCTCGGATTTCGACGAAACCATTTTTATTGTATCCATAATAGTGAATTATTATATGTCATCAAATTTCATGACGATCAGACGTATCATTTGGTCATGCGAGTTCGAAACGCAAAGAAATTAATTAAAGGAATTTAAATTAATATAGTTGATTTTGAAAAGCTATCTTCTACGTATGATGGATTCCAATATATATTTCATTATGTTAGGAATTAGAGTATAATATATAGAACGCTAGGCAGTACGCTTCGTTTGGAGTTTGAAAAATCCAATAGATGAATAGTGCTCTAAAATTTTCCTATATAAGGACCAAAATATTCCCCCTTTTGCCAAACCCTAAATAAAAAAGAGACAGCCGCCATTAACCCTAGCTAAAATCCAATGGCCAAGATGACATATGTCGATCGAAGGAGAATTAGGCTAAACGTTCTAAAGGAGAGGATGAATTAAGTTGTTCGATGCTGGTAGATCACTGAACGAAGCACTATAGCGTTGTGGGTTGTGGTATGAAGCTGTGATAGTTTTTATGGATTTTTATGCAGTCGTAGGTGAGATGTGGCATGGCATGGGTGCTAGAGCATGGCTGGCATTTAGGGCTAGGCTTGGACGTCGTGCGGTGGCTCTAGGCAAACGAGAGGCGAAGCAGTTTGATGATAAATGTCATGCGTCTAGTGAGGCTTGGTATTGTGAGCATGAGTCAAGAGAGGGAAAGGGTAAATTTATTTTTTAAGGTTATTAATTTAAGTTAATTTTAATTAAATTATTTTGAATGTTCATTAATCCATATTTAACTCGTACAAGATCTAAATTGAACATGACACGTTGCATTGCGATCGTATCGATGAAGGCTATGCTATGGAGTTGGATTGAACGAGATTGGAGTATGTTGGAATCTAAGCTAAAATCGAACGCTAATTGGTTTTAGTCCAAACTTGATTATTTCGACAAAACAAAGATCAATTTGAGTTAAACACACCTTTTTGGTTAAGTACTATGATATACCATTGATATAAAGTATTGAATGATTGTTTGGATGATTTATTATATTTATTTTTTGGTTTGGACATATTCCCGCCCTTGGAGCAAATGAGACCGTATTACGTTCCCGTGTAAGAGCAAATGACGCTTACGAATCCCGTCTCAAAGCGGTTCTGTTTTATATTATTCGATTATATATTGTTTGTGATGCAAGGAGAAAGGGTTGGAGGGATCCAATGGGATTTCTCACATTGATGATTTCGTTTTTCATATAGATTGATACGTGATGTGATGGACGCCATAAATGATGACATGGATAATTTTCCTTAATTAGTCCTATGGTAACACTAGTTATATTTTAATATTTTGAAATAGTATAAAATGAAGATTTAGCTTTAAAAAGGGATTTGAGTGATTCAAAAATATATGTTTTTTATAAATAAAACAATTCTTGAATCACTTAGTGAAAGACTTTAATTTTAAACAATTTTAAAGTGAGAATTTTGGAGATTATAAATTAATTATAAAATAGTTTAAATTGAGATTTTTGAATAGTGGATAAAGATTTTTAAATCTTAAATTAAGTTCATCGTTTATAATAAAGGGACATGGTTTCGAAAGAAAATAGAAATATTTGATATAAATATTATTAATCATTTTGTATAAATTGATGTTATACAAATGGAGTAAAGATTTGTATAATCGTGTTTTCTTAACAAAAGTAAGGATTCATAAATGGTGTTATAAATTAAAGGAAATTATTATCATTTAACAAATTAGTGAAATAATTCAAATGGTGGATTTTAAGATATGGAAGTTTGTTTTAGAAAATAGTTGACGTGAGGGTAAATTCGAGAATGTTAAATGGTATTTTATAAATAGAAAGGAATTTATAAAAAGAATTTATCCATCTGGGGGCAACGTTAAAAAAAAGTGATGGTGATTGATGTTTTAATGTAATTTATGAATAAGTGAAATTTATAAAGGAATGGAGTTATAAATGGCATTTATAAATAAAGGGGTTTCATCAAAGGAAGTTTCATAAAATAGAAGAGATTTATAAATACAACTTTATAAATATGGGAACAATTATGTGGAAGTTAAGTCTGGATTTCTTTACCAAAGAAAATATTTATATTTTAAAAAAAGTTTTTTTTATACTAATATTTTTTAAAGTAGGTTATCAATATTTTAAATAATTGGAAGTTGACAATTTGAGTTATTAATATGGTTTGAAATTAAGTATGATTATTTATCAATATAGTTTTAGAAATTAATTACTTTTAGTTGTAAAAATGTTGAAGATAAATTTATTATTGTTTATTTAAGATTTTTCGAATTTATCACTTACTATTTTTAAGATGTTTAAAGTTAATACTTATTTATTTATAATTTTTATTATTATTAAATGGTGTTTAAAGGTAAATGATTATTATTTATTTATAAATGTTTTCGAGATTTATAAATAAGGTTTTATAAACAGATTTGGGCTTATAAGAAAATTTTATAAAATGTTTGCAGACTTAAAGAAGAACCATTAATAATGTATGAAGAGAGCTTTGTAAATGGTTTTTGACAATTATAAAGGAAATTAATAAATTGGTTTATAGATTTATAGAAGAGCCTTGTAAATAATTGCATGGATTTATAAAAAGGTTTATAAATGACTTGAGAGATGATATTTATAAACGGTTTTAAAGGTAATAAATGGTTTTATAAATGCTTTTAGATTACTAAAGGATTTTTATAGAAAGGAAATCTTCCTCAGTTTTGTGAATATACTGATAACGTTGAGATAATATATTGGTATTTTTCTAATTATTGAGAAGTAAGGATTGTGTATGTCTGTGTGTATATGTGTGTGTGTGTGTGTGTATATATATATCTTTGTAAAACGATTCTGATAGAGTATTTAAAAAGTGAATTCAATAAAATGAAAGATTATTATAAGAAGCTTAGTGTTGCTTGGTTCTTAGCCAATATAGGTTTTCCCTATGGAATTGAATCCCTGTTTGAATGTTTGTTTATTCCATGGTTAAATAACTGACTATCGAACTTGGACCGAAATGTAACTTTGGAAATATCCAGAAGAAACACTTAAGTTATATGGCACAGTCATCTCCGACGATGTTGTACTGTGCGTATCAATCTTGTTTCATTCTCTTAGGACAATGATAAGGAAATCTGTCCACTAATTGTTAAGAGTTGCTCTCTACTCTTATCTTTGGCTTTTTATTTCCTAAAGAACCGGGTTGAGTTAACTGAAAACTATCGAATGTGTTTCGAAGAAACCAGCATCAGATATGTTATCCGGAAACCACTTCGATCCTACTTAAGCTTTGTGAAATGAAGACATCTTTAGAATGATGGGAATTCAGAGAAAGAGCTCTTAAATGTTTCGTTCGGTCTGAGGACGACCATGTGTGGATGAATGCTAGTGATGCATTGTTGCTTGGAGGGCAGTGTTATCATTCCAAGTGGGAAGTGCAATAAAAAATATAAATATAGCCTTCAGCATCTTCAATTGGGAAGACTAAAGCTGGGATGTGCAACAGGGTTATGTGGGTCGCTCCCTTTAGGGTATGACCATCCCAATATCTAGTGTCGATATCTCTATGTATGCTTCGGGTCCCATGATGGTTGTTTATCAACTGTGGGATGATCATATTCGGCGCTATCCAGTAATTGGTAGGTCCGATCCGGAATAGCAGAGGTGCCATGCGTTATGATCTCCCATACATTTTATCTAGAGTGCACGGATTTGGTGGGTAGACCCTTACCCTTTCACAGTTGGAATCCATTCTCTAATATGAGCCTTCACGGTTTCGATTGTAGAACCTAGTATACTAGAATTTAATAATGTAACAATTTCGGCTATGATTAATAAGTATTTGTATTCTGAACATTAATATAATATAAAAGGATTTTGTACGAAATGTTTTGGTTATCGTTAGGTAAAAACCCGTCCATGTTTATGTGCATCGTAGTCTTATGAAATACTTTTAGTTTTTGAAAGGTTTCTATAACTTTAAAATTTATGTTGGGTGTGTTTTCTCATGCTGGTTTTCTAGGCTGACTAGGGTGTTATTTTCTTATAATGCTCGGGTCAGGCAGAGCATATTTATAGATTGCTTTGGAGGCATAGGAGCTCAAGAGACAAATTGGAAGTCTTCAAGTCATATTCACGTATATATTTAGTTTCTGTTGTTTGTTTGTTGAAATCATCAGTATTTGTGAGACAGGTTGTTATAACTGTCCAGGCTGATGATTGTAATTGTTGTTGTACTCTGATGGATATATGTATATCACAGTTTAAATTTCATTGATATTATATTATATGTTGTTCCGCTGCGAAAGTGTGATTTCGTGTTGTTTGTTGGTTTTTTTTCTCTTCTTCTTTCTTCATTTTCCCATAACTATCCTTTTTTCCGTTCAATTTGGGTTGAACTTGTGTGGTTTATTGCCAACTTGAATTGTATAGGTCATTACAATTGGCACAAAGATACTTAGGTTGAGCAAACACCTAGGCTTTAGTGGGAATTTGCTCATTGGAGATAGGGTAAGCGAGACCCTAGGATAAGTTTAAGTGTGTGTATATATGAGCACATATTTGTTAGTGATTACAAAAATATTTTATGTTGTGTTAATTTTTTTGTTGAGTGATTTATGAATTCTGATCGATGCACGGGATGCCACTTTATCAATAGGGCTTTCTAAGCACTTAGATGAGACAAGCCGACATTTTATTATTTTGAAAATAGGGTAAATGAAATAATCTTACCTAAATTATATTTCATGTATAAAGGAAAAAAAAATTAAAAATTATTATTGCTTGCTACCAAATTGACCACAAACATCCAAGAATAGATTTAAGTAGTAAAATAAATGAAGAAATTAAATGAAAATAGTGGAGAGTCAAAGAATATCAAGAAAAACACAGCTGAAATAAAAAACAACAAGATTTATAGTGGTTCATCATTGATTGCCTACGTCCACTTCGAATATTCTCTTTATTTCTTCCCAAACAACAAGAAATAGAAATGAATGGAAAAAATTGGTTACGATAATGGTGGAGCTTCACTAACAGCGTCAAAGTCCCTAGAATGGCCCTCTGTGCTTGTATTTATAGATGAACGCGGCCTCCAACCTAACTAAAATTTTGGCAACAAGACCTCCGCCATCATATAGGCCCACCATAGAGGGGGCTAGGCTCAACTCTCATTATATAGGGATCAGTACCTATCCCTCCATGTGTCGAGGTTGACCTAGCGATCCCTATGGTAGCTCCCTTATCATCTAACATGATGATGCTTCAAATATCAAGATGTTTGGATGTGTAGAGCTCCTGTTTTTTCTTCAATCCTTAGTTCAGCTTCATGACAGTTTGAGGAAATGTCGATCCTTGACACTTCATCTAGCTATGCTGACCCCTTAAGTGTTTCATCCATGTTAACAAATGACTGTATCAATTCCTATTTTTTTTAAAATGACTTCCATCTCTCTGACATCTTACGCTATCTGTATATAAACTATGTTCAATGCGGCTTTCATATAACTGTCTAGACTCTATATCTCGGTCTTGTAGCCATCGCCTTGTGGTCATTTCTCTGATTAATGGTCGAATCTGTCTTGCATGATCGGTCCAATATAGCCAGGCCAGGGCATCAGGTAACATTTTTCCCCCAAAGTATGTCTTGTGTGTAACATGATGTACTTCAAACTGGAAAACATCTGAGGATCTAGAATGATGTCCATCTAACTTTTTAGTTGGTTTCTATTCCTCTATCGACATTCTTTCTCCTATCCGATTTAATCTTGAACATGACTGTTTCAGGCTTGATTGCGATTTCAATTAATTTCAAAAATTCGAATTTTTAAAGCATTACCATGCATATCCAAAAACATATTTCTATTGTTGGCTCCCGGATGTGTTCGAATGTTCAAAGGTCATCCCTAATTTTTATAATATCCAGAATACTTGAATTTGCAGTCTAACCTTAATGACTATCTGACATTTTCTAGTCGTCCATCATTTCTCTCCTTTCATTTTTTATTCCATTCATTTTCTTCGTTTTCTCCTTCCTCTTTCTCTTCCCTTTTTTCTATTCTTGTGGAGGGATCAGCATCCAACTTGCCGATTCCTTGGTGGTTTCACATGGACAGGAATCGACAAATCCTAATGTCGACCCCACTTCAGTTCTTAGACCAAGTCACCCAAAATAGGCGGTTCCTCTTCTTTATTCTTACACATATATAAATGGGCTTGCCTTCATTTCCTTTCATTGCCTTATTATTTCTCGTTTAAAATTTACTCATTTACCTACGCCCATTCCTTGCCGAATCCAAGTTGGAAAATTCCTTCAACCCCAAATCTCAATCCAAACACGAACTCTATATGCTCCTCAAAGCCACTCCTCCTTCATCTCTGGTCCCTAACCTCGATAATTCGCCCTTCGTACATAAACTTACAAATGAATAGGTATGACAATCTCTCTTAATCATGTAATTGGGTTATCACTCTCGAGATTTGGTAAGCTCGAGTGTCTATTGGTGAACAACTTGGTTAGTTGTATTATAAGGGTGAGGAGGAGAAGTAGGAAGAGATGGTGAAGAAAATGGAGAAGAAGAGGTTCAGAAAAGATGGTTTTTATGGTTTATGACGAAGATGGTTGAGTTTGAGAGTTGGTTGGAGAGGGTTAGTGTGGGATCGAATGAAGTGATAAAGGAGGGGACCGGTAGAAGATAGTCTGAGGAGGTAGGCAAGACAGATTTTTGGAAAGGGATCGGTGTGAGGTCATTCGGTGAGGGATCAGTAGTGAGTCTGTTCACGAGGGATCGGTGTAGAGAACGGAGGGATCAGTGTTGACAATAAAAGCTAATTTTTAACTTAAGTACTTTTAAACACAATGTCGGATATTGCCTTGCTCAAACTTGGACTGCTAAACTTAGGCTCAAATTAACACATCTCTAAACTCTTTGACATGGATTAAATGAAAAAGTACATAAAAGTCCAGATAACAAACTTCATAGCTTAATATGATGACAACCGATCCTAAAGCTCTCATTATCGATCAACTTTCCAGTTGATTAAGACGGTCGACGATGACAGTCTCTCTGGATTTAACTCTAAGTCTTGTTGTTTCATTTTAGCTTTTATGATTTTGAACTGTTCATACTTGTTTCACATTGCACTGCACTATAGTTCAAACGACGTAGGGGAAACATGTTATTATCTCTAATTTTGATCATCTGCTGATAATAATTGACATAGATCTCAAGCTGCACGGCACGCCCCGAAAAAATGTCTTTCGATTCTGCAGCCAGACACATTATTTCTAAGGCAAGGTCAAGCTCTACCACGCTTTCCAAAAAAACCTTCTTCGAGTCACTGTGCAGAACAAGTAGATGTGGCTTACCTACAAGCAAATCACTTTTCCAACATTCCAATCCATTGTAACATCCCCCACTTATAGGCCTAAAACTAATGACAACGGATGCAGCAGTCATCCATAGTTATTAATCCTCGGTGACCAAATATGGTAATATTAGATAAATTGATATACCAAAAACACATAGATATGGAAAAGCTTTAAAAATATCAAAACGACTTTCACATTACATATTAAAAACCCATTTCAACATTCTTTACATAATCCTACAACATTAATCACATTCAGAAAAATATGATTATTACAATATACTTATGAAGAAGTCCCCTTGGTGATCAGAGTATATAATAGGCAATAAAAAAATTTCCCTTAACAAAACAATATGGTAGAAACATATGAGATAAAACTCAAATAACTACATGTCTCCTACATGTCTTTGGAAGCTTATTCATCTTAAGAGGTACTCGAAAACCTCAAATATCAAGCTACTCAATATTAATTTAGTACCCAAGAGTTTTAGAGAAAACATAAAGAGTTAGACATAAAGTATGGTATGAATAATAATTTAACATCTTAAATTATTTAGATATATTACGAGACTACGCTGCTTAGCAGAATGGGGTTCCCCTCACTAGTATCTTAAAAACCTTTTAAACCATTTTCTATATTCATGCATCCACAATGTTCAACCTTGGCAACACGTCTATAAAATCCATGGATATTGAATCCCACTTTCAAACTGGAATCTATAACGGCTGAAGCAACTCGATTGGCTTCTGGTGTTCGGCATTCACTTATTGACAGCTAGTACATTGTCTAATCCATAAGCCAATATCCCTTTTGCATTCCTTCCCAATAGAACCTTCTCTTTATATCTTGATACATCTTGGTTGCCCGAGGATGAGTCATAAACTTGGACCGATGATACTCATCTAGAACTTCTCTTCTCAAGTTCTCTACATTCGACCCACATAATCGTGCCTTCTTCCTCAAGCATCCTCTCGAGTCGATGCTAAAATATTTAATGTCATCGATCTCGGATCCCATCTCAAGTCCGCTAATTTTCTGGGAAAACTCTAGATCCACTTTCTTTTTAGAAGCTATCCTCTCGATCAGCACTGGTCGAATCTCTAAACAGGCCAACAGAGCAGTGCGCTGACTAGAACCAACAGTCGATCTTGACTTTATACTACATGTAGCAAAAGTTTCTAAATCCTTCCATTCTGCCAACATGGCTAACACCACATACTAATGTTTCATGCTAAGGGCATTTGCTACCTTATTTCCATTTCTGGGAGTATATTCTATACCAAATTCATAAGCAGCCAAAAACTCCAACAACCACTGTTTTCGCATATTCAACTCTTTTCAAGAGAATAAATATCTTAAGGGCCAACTCCAAATCATGAGTAGGAAATCTCACCTCATGCGGTCTAATCTTTCGAGAAGCGTAGGCAATAACTTAACCATTATGCATCAACACAGCACCCAATCATGTTCCACATGCATCAGTGTACACTACCAACCCTTGGTTTCCACCGGGAACAAGTAACATTGGTACATTGGTCAACAAATGTTTTAACTTAAGTAAGCCTTCCTCACATTTGTCAGGCTAAATGAGCTTCACATCTTTTCTGGTCAACTTAGTCAAAGGTGCTGCTATCTATGAAAAATCTTTAATAACGGTAATAGCCAGCGAGTTTGATAAAACTTTTAATCTCAGTCACTATTTCTAGTCTCCTCCAATTATTGATAGCTTTGATCTTAACTGGATCTACTGTGAAACCTTCCTTCGAAACTACATGACCAAGAAAATTGACTTCTTTCTTCAAAAAATGACATTTAAAACACTTTGCTTTTAGCTGATGCCACCTTAGCATCTCAAGCACTACTCTCAAATGATCCTTTACACAAAATGTCATCTATGAATACTAACAAGAACCCATCCAAGTGTTCTCGAAAAACCCAATTCATCAAGTCCATGAAGAAAGCAGGTGCATTGGTCAATCCAAACAGTATCACTAACTACTCATATGAACCATACCTAGTCTGAAATGCTGTCACTAGAACACTGTCCTCTGCCACTCTCAACTGATGGAACACCGTTGCCAAATCCAATTGGAAAAACACTTTGGCTCCACTCAAATGATCAAATAGATCATTAATCAATGGCAAATGATACTTATTCTTGATCATCCTTTCGTTTAGCCTGTGATAGTCGATTCACATCCTCAACGACCCATCTGGCTTTTTCATGAAAACCATGACCGTTCCCTATGGCGAGTAGCTTGGTCTAATAAAATTCCTTCCTACTAGATCCATTAGTTGCACCTTCAATTCTTTTATCTTAGTCGGTGTCATCCTGCTAAGTGGTCTACTGACAAGTTCAGCTTTGGTAAAAGATCTATTCGAAATTCAATAGCTCGTTTTGGTGATGTCCTATAATTCGCTTAAATATATCTGCAAACTCTCTTGCAACTCAAACCTGACATAGCACTTCCACCACTTCCAAGGTATTTAACATAGCACATACACTTCGGTCGGAATTCTCTACTGAGAATATGATTCGGTTATGACCATTTAAATGCCCTAATGATATTTTCCCATCATGGCAAAATATCTTAGCCTCACATCTACCTAACCAATCCATACCCAAAATGATCCTGAAATCTATGAAATCGTAAACATACAAACTGCATTCAAATATATGACCTAAAATCAAGTTCTAACTGGACACATCTCATCCCTAGAATTACATATCCTCCTATTGGATTTGCCACCCTTAAGGAAGGAACAGGGTAAGTGGGTTCTAAGCATAAGCTATTAACCAAATTCTAAGATATGAATGAATGTGATGCACCAGTATCAAATAGTATCCAAACCGGAATAATTTGAATCAAAAATGTACCTTCCATCAAAGTCTTTCCTTTATCTACTGTAATTGGTCTTGAAGAAGACAGTGGTCCAATAGCAAAAACCTTTCCTTTTTCTACCCTAACTAACTTTGGACACTTGTTCTCGTAATGCCTTACTTGACACAGTTGTCGCACTTAACATGCTTCTTATCCGCAGCCTTCTTCTGCCTATTTCCTAATTGGTACTCATTTGCAAAATGACCCTTCTTGTCATTTGAAGTACACTAAATCATCTTTGACTTCTTGACTGATTCTCCCTTTGGGCTCCTTTCTTTTTGAAGAACTTCCTTTTATTTCCCCGAGGACTTAGGGATTCAACTGGCTTTTCTCTAGCACACACAACAAACGTCTCCTCATGGTGAATGGCCATTTCTACCGCCACATTGTAGGGATCACAGATATGGGCTAGGATTGCCCTAGCAAGCTCAGGCCTCAGTCCTAGAATGAACCTTTCATTCCTTCTGATGTCAGTGTCTATAGTAGCATATCCATATCGAGGTGTCTCATCAAATCTATTTACATATTCGATAACCAACGTGTCTCGAGGAAAATACATAAATCTTCTCATCAATGTCGACTTTGCAACTTCAAAAATAAATCTTGTTCGAATCTCCTTCGAAAATCAGCCCAATTCAACTCATCCTCCGGTACTCCGATAGTCACACCATTCCACCAGTAAAGTGCCAACCCTTGCAATTGCCTAGAGGCCAACCTTCTCTTCTTCTCATCTTCTAAAACCAATTTGGAAAAATTCTTTTGCAATGCAATAGCCAATTCTCCACTTCAATAGCAACCTCTATTCCCATAAACGGCCTTCCACTCATGCTGGTGTAGTCTCTGCTCAACTTAGCATAATTATTCCCAATTTTATAAGCAACTCCAGTAGCACCACCTGCTTGCGTCAAATTAGCAAGAAACTGGTACGTCATCCCCGCATCCACTGGTAGATTATCGACATCCACATTGGCTTCCGCATTTTGATTAGCATTTTCCTATCGACCTTGGTTCCTCCGGGTATTAGGTTCAACATTTCCATCAGTTGTGGTGCTTCCTCCACCTAGATTTATTCTTCTGTTTCCTACTTCCATATCTTCTTTCTCATAAATCTATATATGAGCCTTAGTAATATACAAAAGAACGGTCTAAGAGAGAAAGGAGAGTTATGTAATTATATATATACACCTATATATATATATATATATCAAATACAAGTATGTTACAATCGTGCTAATCCAACCCCGATTATATTTTTGATTCACTAGATTATGTTTTCAAAATCTTTTGATTATGATTTGAAAATCTTTTTGGGTTTTAAATTGCTAAAATTTTCATAAACCTATGCTCTAATACCAACTTGTAACATTCCCCACTTGGAAGTCCAAACTACGGATGCAACTGTCATCCATAGTTATTAATTCTCGGCGACAAAATATTGTAATATTAGATAAATTGATATACCAGAAACACATGGATATTGAAAAAGTTTAAAAATGTCAAAACTTCTTTCACATTCCACATTAAAAACCCATTTCAACATTGTTTACATAATCCCACGATGATAACCATGTTTGGAAAAATATAATTATTACAATATACTTCAAGAGTGACATATAAAGCTTAGTGATCAGAGTGTATAATAGGCAATAAACAACTTTGCCTTAACAAAACAATATAACGGAATCATATGATAGAAAACCCAAATAACTACATGCCTCTTACATGTCTTCCAAAGCTTATTTGTTTTAAGAGGTACCTGAAAACCTCAAATCTCAAGTTACTCGATATTAATTGAGTACCCGAGAGTTTAAGGGAAAACATAAACTTTGAGTCAGACGTAAAGAATGATATGAATAATAACCTATCATCTTAAATTATTTAGATATCTAGCGAGATCACACCGCTTAGCCGAATAGGTTTCCCTTACTAGTATCTTAAAAACCTTTTTAAACAATTTTCTATGCTCCTGCATCCATAATGGTCAAATTAATTCAAAACATTATTATATGATGATATGCAAAACAATTGAATCAATTCTAGATTAGCATCCTCATTCATTTTGACTATTTACCATAGTTATAGTTTCTAGGATTACTATTAACCTAATAGTTATCACGGGCTGACCAATAACAAGTTAAACATTTATGGACTCCCTGTCAAATTATATAGTTTTCATCGGATCACTATAAACCTATAAGTAACTCCAATATCATTTCTTTTATCCCAGTTTTAGTGGACTAACTAGGAACCTATTGACTATCTGTCAACATTCCATTTTCTTATCCGGATGTAGTTTTTATGAGCTAACTATAAACCTGTCTAACTGACATCTTCAATTACACATAGTTTTCATGGGATAACTATGAACCTATTATCCTTGCCAATATCATTTTCCTTACATAGTTTTCATATGCTTACTGTAAACCTATTGACCCCTGGCAATATCTTTAATTTATATTCACTACTGGATCAACCTAACTGGTTCTTCTACCTTCTTCCAAAGTACTGGTTTGGGTTCATTATAAAGTGAATATATACATATATGAAGTAGTAATTATAATAACTTGGTTAATCCCTTTAACCCATTTAGACTTCTTCAACTTCATTTCAAATTATTTTGTTTATTAATATGCCATGGTTTTGCTTTTAAATGAGACTGGCTTATCTTTTTTGAAAACCATACTTTCAGAATCTTCAAAATCTTGCTTTCAACCTCATTGGATACCCTCCTTCGAAAGCATATATCACCATTTTAAAACATTAGACTACTGTTTTTTAAACATTTTAAATTCCTTCTTTCGAAACCTTTCAGACATAATAAAGTGTTACTTATTAATTATTAGAGTCATAGCTTCAAAATCATTAGAAATGTCTCTTTCTAAAGTGTTGAAAGTAACCCCTTTCGACATCATTGGGTTTACCTTTAGAAATATCATTTAGGTCAAATTAACATATAAAAGAAAGTATCTCCTTCAACACCATTCTTTATCATATAAAAATATTGGGGAATGTATGATGGCGTTGAAACTATCCCTTTCGATAGAGTTGAAAGTGTACATTTAAAATATTGAAGGATACCTTCGAAACCCCATTCGAAACCATTACCTTCGAAACCCATATCCCTTTTAAATGAATTTAGAAAGCGGCTTAATATGCCTTTAAAAGAAACAGTACCTTTCGACAACGTTGATGACCGCAATACACTCAAAAGGCAAAAGAATCAGCGGCAGAGCTTTGACTAGGTCAGAACCCTTCTTCCCTAAGTATTGATTTATAATTAAAAAACTCTTTGAAAACCCCTTCTTTCATAAGTACTGATTTATAATTAAATTAACTTTTTCGAAACCACTTTTTCTTTTAAAACAAACATGGCAACCCGTTTGAAAGCCACTATCAAACTCCTTTAAAAAACACACGTATCGACTAAATCGAAAGCTTAGTAAAACAAAAGGCATGCGCTTATCTTTTTAAAACAAACCATGGTAACGAACCCATTGGAAGCTATGCTTTCGACACCATACATTTTGACTTTCTCCCATCCACTACATATCACCTAGATGATACCTTGTGTATTTAATTTATCTTGATCGGGTTTTGACAAAGTCAAAGGCGAACGGTAAGGGGCGTAAGGTACTTTGAATAGAGGTGAAACCTATTTATTCTCGATTAAATACTAAATTAAGCAACTTATATTAACTAACCTGCATATATGTAAATTTCTTATTGGTTGTCTTAACTTTTCCCATGCTTTACAAAACTAGCTACCTTTTTATTTTGGATAAGTATCAAACTTAAACATTTGCAGATAAAACCTTCCTTTTTATTTACATTTAAATCATTTTGATCCTCCTCTCAAGATAATTTATTTTCTATATCAAATCACTTAAGAAAAATCTCCAAAAATCATCAAAACTTACTTCGATCATGTTATCTAACATATCAAAATTTTAGACCCAAATTCTCAATATATTTTTCTGAATTAAATTATCAACCCAACATGCTATATCTTCATTCAAAAATTCATAATAATCTTTCCTTAGCTTGGAAAATTATCAAACTTAAAACTAAACACTAAATCACGTTTGGCATAACATAAAAATTTTCCATGGCATTTAAACATGAATATCACACGGTTTTTGGTTTAAAACCGTATAAACCATCATTTAAACTGTCTTGTTTAAATTTAAACAAACCACAATTCAAGCATATCATCATTAAAAATTATATACATGAATTCAAACTTTAATCTTAAACATATATTCAACAAATTGAGAGGGCAATTATGATTCACCTTAATTTTTGATAAGTAAAGTGGATTAAGATGAGTTTGATTCCCTCTTTTAATTCTTTAACTTTTTCCTTTGAATTTCCTCTTCTATTCTGCCAATTAATGGCCAGCTTTTCACTTCATTTTCTTACCTTTTTATTTTGTGAGAAAATGAATATGAGTGTGAATGGCTTTAGGGTAAACACACACACACAGACAAATATATACATATATATATATATATATATATGTATACATATAAAGGTAAGGTTAGGTGTAGTTAAATCCCATTATACCCTTACATAATTTAATTAGTCTATAAACCATTCTTTTAAATTCATTCTTATTAACAAGCATGGCCACCTAAATTTATTCAAATCTCCATCCCCTTATCACTTAATATTTTCATTATTCTATTTAATTTATCATATAAAATATCCTAAATAATGTTATTAAAATTAGGGGTGTTACAGCTTCCCTCCTTAAGGAATTTCATCCTCGAAATTCAGTAAGAACTAAATAATAATCATAGCAATCATCTATTACAACTCTTAATAAGCATACTAGTCTATCTGACTAGCGATCCTCTATATAAATCTAATATAGACATACCATTTAAAATAGATCGGGATAAGTATCTCCAATCCTGTCTTCTGTCTCCTAAGTACATTCCTTCTTGGTGCCGCTCCACTGCATTTTCACCAACTTGACTGTCTTGAACCTTAATCTATTCTCATCTCTTGCCACAACCCGAACCGGTTGTCTAATAATTATCAAATTAGGCTCTACTACTAACTCATCCAACCTTGTTGGAGGAATAATAGTCTCTAGATCATGCACATACTTTCAAAGATGAGACACATGAAATACATTATAGACACCTGCCATATTGCTCGGCAATTCTACTCTGTACGTGAGCTTTCCAATCCTTTCTATAATCTGGAATGGACCAACATATTTTGGTGTCAGCTTCTCTAACTTTTCAAATCGTATCACTCCATTCATCGGTGACACCTTAATAAAATCCTTGCCTCCAACTCATAATTCTAGGTCTTTACACCTTTTATTTGTGTAACTCTTCTGTCTGGACTGATCATCCTTCATGTGAACTCGAATCAACTCAATCTCCTCTGACGCATATCTAACCATATCTGGACCTAAGACTAATTTGTCTCCAGTCTCTAACCAACAAGCTGGCAATTTTCATGGCCTTCCATACAAAGCTTCAAAAGGTGCTATTCCTATACTAGTCTTGAAACTATTATTATAGGAAAACTCAATCGAATGCAGGTGATCTTCCTAAGATCCACCAAAGTCTGGTACACAAGCTCTTAACAAAACTTCGAGTGCTTTATTGACTCTCCCAGTCTACCCATCCATCTATGGGTGATATGATGTACTCATCTGGAGCTTCGTAACTAATTTTCTCTGTAGACTTCCCCAAAACTCACTAGTGAATAATGCATCTTTATCGCTGACTATGCCACTAGGAATTATATGAAGTCTAACTATGTTTTCACGAACAACTTCACCAAAACAGATGTCGTCCTCGTGTACTTGACTGGGATGAAATGGGCACTCTTAGTCAATCTTTCTACTATGACCGTATGCTTTTATTTCCCCTGTTCGACCTTGGCAACCCATCTATAAAATCCATGGATATAGAATCCCACTTCCAAACTGGAATCTCTAAAGGCTGAAGCAACCCGCTTGGCTTCTGGTGTTCGTCTTTCACTAGTTGATAGTTAGCACATTATCTAACCCACAAGCCAACATCCTTTTTCATGTCTTCCCAGTAGAAGTTTCTCTTCATATCTTGATATATCTTAGTTCCCCCAGGATGCATCGTAAAATAAGATCGTTGACACATATATAGAACTTCTCTTCTCAATTTCTCTACATTCGAAACACATAATCATTCCTTCTTCTTCAACCATCTTCATGGGTCGATGCTAAAATCATTAAGATCATCAATCTCCTATCTCACCTCGAGTCTTCTAATTTTCTCGGCTAACTCTAGAACCTTTTTCTATTTGGAAGCTATCATCTCGACCAGCATTGGTCGAACCTCTAAACAGGCCAACATAGTAGTACTCTGACTAGAATCAATAGTCGATCTCGACTTTATACCACATGTAGCTAAAGATTCTAAATCCTTCCATTCTGCACACATAGCTAACACCACATTCTGACATTTCCTATTAAGGGCATCTACTACCTTATTTCCTTTCCCAGGAGTATATTCCATACTAAAATCATAAGCAGCCAGAAACTCCAGCCACCTGTGTTGTTGCATATTCATCTCTTTTTGACAAAATAAATATCATAAGGACTTATGATCAGTATATAGCTCAAATCTCTCCCCTAAAAGATAATATCTCCAAATCTTCAATGCAATGACCGACGCAACCAACTCCAAATCGTGAGAATGATATATCATCTCATGCAGTCTAAGCTGTAGAGAAGTGTAGGCAATAACTTTACCATTCTACATCAACACAGCTCTCAATCATGTTCCACATGCATCAGTGTGCACCACCAACCCTTGGTTTCCATCTGGAACAATTAACACTGGCACGTTGGTCAACAAACGTTTTAACTTAAGGCACCCTTCCTTACATTAGTCAAAGCAAATGAATTTCACATTTTCCCTGGTCAACTTAGTAAAAGGTGCTGCTATCCATGAAAAATCCTTGACATATCTCCTGTAATAACCAGCAGTCCGAGAAAACTTCTGATCTTGGTTACCGTTTATGGTCTCCTCCAATTATTGATAGCTTCGATCTTAACTGGATATACTGCCAAACCTTCCTTCGAAACTACATGACCAAGAAACTTGACCTCCTTCTTCTAAAATGGCATTTAGAAAACTTCGCCTTTAGCTGATCCTGCCTTAGCATCTCAACCACTACACTCGGATGATCCTTATGATATCTCCCACATTTTCAATACACAAAAATGTCAACTATTGATACTAACACGAACCTATCCAAGTGTTCTCGAAAAACCCGGTTCATCAAGTCCACGAAGAAAATATGTGCATTTGTCAATCCGAATGGCATCACTAACCACTCATACGAACCGTACCTGGTTTGAATCGCTATCAAAGGAATATTGTCCTCTGCCACTCTCAACTGATGGAACCCTATCATCAAATCCAATTGGGAAAACACTTTTGTTCCACCCAATTGATCAAAAAATCATCAATCTACAGCAGAGAATACTTATTCCCAATCGTCCTTTCATTCAGCTTGTGATATTCGATGCACATCCTCAATGGCCCATCTGGCATTTTCATGAAAACTGGGGCCAATCCCTAAGGCAAGCTGCTTGGTCTAATAAAATTCCTTCCTTCTAGATCAATTAGCTGCATCTTCAATTCTTTCATCACAGTCAGTGTCATCCTGCTAGGTGGTTTACTGATAGGTTCAACTCCTGGTACAACATCTATCTGAAATTTAATAGCTTGTGTTTCGGTGGTCGTTCTATAATTGACTCAAATACATCTGCAAACTCTCTTGCAACTCGAATCTGACATGGGTCTTCCACTACTTTCAAGGCATTTAACACAGCACATGCACTTCGGTTGGAATTGTCTACTGAGAAGATGATTTGGTTCCGACTATTTAGATACCTTAATGATATTCCCGATCCCGGAAAAATATCCTAGCCTCAAATCTACCAAACTAATTCATACCCAAAATGATCCTGAAATCTACGAAATCATAAACATACAAACTGCATGCAAGTATATGACCTAACAAATCAACTTCTAACTAGTCACATCTCAACTCTAGAATTACATTCTCCTATTGGATCTGCGTCCCTTAAGGAAGGAACATGGTAAGTAGTTTCTAAGCATAACATATTAACCAAATTCTATGATGTAAATGAATGCGATTCATTTGTATCAAATAGTATCCTAACTAGAATACTTTGAATCAAAAATGTACCTTCTATCATAGTCTTTCCTTTATCTGCTACAATTGGTCTTGAAGAAGACGGTGGTCCAATAGCAAAAACCTTTCCTTTTTTTGCCCTAACTGGCTCTAGAAACTGGTTCTTGTAATGGCCAACTTGATCAAAGTTGTAGCACTTAACTGGTTTAGTGTTTTTCTTGTGGGTAGTCGTATTTTTACCTCTGGCAGTCTTTTTCTGCCAAATGTTTTATACTCTACCCCGCAGTCGGGGGCTTAGAGTTTTTCTCGTAGGCAGTTGTATTTCTATCTGTGGCAGCATTTTTCTTCCAAATGATTCATGCTCTAGCCCACAGTTGGGGGCTTAGAGTTTTTCACGTGGGCAGTCATATTTTCGCTTATGATAGTCCTTTTTCCACTAAATGGTTTATTCTCTAGCCATAGTCTGGGGCTTAGGGTTTTTCTCATGAGCAATCGTATTTCCGCTTATGGCAATCATTTTTCCACCAAATGATTTATAATCTAGCCTGAAGTCGTGGGCTTAGAGTATCTTTCCTCCTCATTATCGGTAGCCTTTTTTCCTTACCGTGAGGATCGCTCTTTTGTTTATCTATGGAATAGTCAGCCAAGAAAACTTACGAAGCTCACCTTGTTTGATCCCATTGGGGATTTGTATGATTGATCGACTTCAAATCCCATGAATCTGTTCACACATTGCACATATTAATATCAATCAGTTTCATTATATACTTAGCACAAAATGTAATAACAGCAACTCATGTAAAGGCGGCTCAAGATTTATTCAACATATGAAAAGAAACAAAACAACCTGTCTTATTACACATTGAAAAGATCAAATGCTAAAGTAAATCCCAAAAGTAACTAGTACTAAAATTCAAAAGAAATATTCTAGGTGAAATAGCATCGCAAATGCTCGCTATTTTGTGCTCTTGGAAGTGTCGCGCCATCAATAGTTGCTAGCTTTAAAGTTCCTCCTCCAAGTCTTTGATCAATGACGTATGGTCCTTCTCATGTCGGATTCAAGTGTAATAGGACTGGAAAAATTCATTTTAGGACAAGATCGCCAACTTCAAATGTTCTCTATCAGACTTTCATGTTGTAATTTCGGGTGATTCGATGTCGGTGTACAGCTGCTCTAAAATTGGCCTCCTCTTACTTCTCATCGATAAAGTCCAAAGATTCCAAGTGATGATATTAGTTCATTATTGGGTTGTAGTAAGTCACTCGATGGGAAGGGACTTCGAGTTTTATTGGAATAACTTATTCAGCTCCGTAAGCAAGAGCAAGAGCAAGAGCAGTGGAGTACGGCCAGTCGCGGACTTGTGGGTGGTCGTGTAGGTCCAAATTGCCAAAGGAAGCTCATCCATCCACTTGCCACTAGCCTTCTCCAAATGCTTTTTCAGAATAGATTTGATAATCTTGTTTATCGCTTCAACATGTCCATTTGCCTAAGGGTAAGCAACCACCACAAACCTCTTCACACTATGATACCTATGACAAAATTCTTTAAATTTACTACTATCAAATTGTGCCACATTATCGGTCATGATAGTTTATGAAAGACCAAAATGATATATGATGTTTTGAACAATGAAGGTAATAACTTTCATGGTTGTAATTGTGGCTAACGGCTCTGCCTCATCCCATTTAGTGAAGTAGTCAATCGTGTACTTCGTGCCACCCTTTGAGATTAGTAAAGAGCCAATGATGTCGATACCCCACATAGCAAATGGCCAGGGACCGAACATTTGTATGATCTCCGTCAGCCGGGTACTTGGCACTTTTGCGTATATCTGGAACTTGTCGCATCGTCCCATGTAATCAACAACATCTCGGTTCACAGTTGGCCAGTAGTATCCATAATGGAGAATCTTTTTTGCTAAAGTTTGCCTCCTAGTCTGATCGGCAATTCCCCTTAAGGACTTCTTTTAAGACACGCTTTATCTCGTCATGAGTGATACACCGGAGCAAAGGAATGGAAAACACCTTTCTATACATAGTTCCTTGCTGCATAATATACCGTGAAGCTTTACGAAGGACTTGTCACTTATCGTTTCTCTTCTCCGGCAAGATTCCATGCAAATGTACTCTTTGAATGAAGTCATCCATGATCCCCTTTCGATCCCGGGTTCCAGTGCTTGATCAACTTTCTATTGTGCATCACCAGCACTCGTAGGCTTTACCATTGAATCGGCTTCTCCGTTCTGCTCACGCGGGATATGTGAAATGTCATAGTATTCGGTATTCATCAACAGGTCCTGAACTTGGGTAAGATACGGGGCAAGTCGTTGTCTCTTAACCTGATACATCTCCTCTTACCTGATACACCACCAATTGTGAGTCGTTAAGGATTCCAAGATACTTTACTCCAAGCTCTCTAGCAAGTTTTATCCCAGTGATCAATGCTTCATATTTAGCCTTTATTTGTAGTAGGAAAATCAAGCTTCAGGGCATAGCAAATTGACCCGTTCTCAGTGGTTACAAGAACAATCCCAGCTCTGGAATAATGATCATTAGATGCTCATCGGTGTACATCTTCCATTGTACAGCTGGGATTACTCCATTCTCTAGGAGCTCGTTCAGCACGGTAAACTCTGCTATGAAGTCAACCAATGCTTGTCCGTGGATAGCTCTTCGTGACAGATATGTAATGTCAAACTGGCTAAGCTTAATGCTCCATTTAAGCAACCTTCCAGATGTCTCAGGTCATTGTAGGACCTATCGTAACGGCTGGTCAGTATAAATGTTGATCGGACGGGCCTGGAAATATGGGCAAAGCTTGCGCGAGCGATTACCAAGTAGTACGCCAATTTCCCTATCTTCGGGTAATTTCTTTCTACACCCTTTAATCGTTTACTGACGTAATACATCAGTCTTTGAATTCGGTTCTCCTCGCAAATCAAGGCGACACTTATGGCATGCAAAGATATCGCCAAATAAATATACAACTCCTCATGCTCTACCGACTTTGACAAGATAGGGGGTCTCTTCAAATGATCCACCAAAGCTAGGAATGTTTCTTTACAATCTTGCATCCATTCGAAATTCCTTTTTGCTTTCCTTATCAGGTCAAAGAAAGGAATGCATCTATCAGTTGTCTTGGAGATGAATTGACTCAAAGCAGCAGCCTTCCCATTCAAACTTTACACTTGTTTAATGGGCTTGTATATCCCGAATGGCTTGAATCTTCTTCGGATTAACTTTAATTTCTTTGGCATTGAAAACAAAACCCAGGAACTTCCTTAACGCGGCACCAAAATGAGCACTTCAGAGGGTTGATTTTCATGTTATAGAATCGAAGGATATCGAACATCTCTGCTAAGTCTTGAATGTGGTCGTTTGATCATCGTGACTGCACGAGCATATCATCTACATAGGCTTCCATCGTCCTTCCAATGTGATCCTTAAATTCGATTAACTAGACGTTGATAGGTCGCTCCAACATTCTTTGATCCAAATGTCATTACTGCATAACAGTATAACCCAGCATCCGTCACAAATCTACTATGTTCCTGATCTGGGAAATGCACCGGGATTTGATTATACCCCGAGTATGCATCCATAAATGATAACAATTCATCCCCTGTAGTTGAATCAACTAGCCGATCAATTCTAAGCAAGCGAGAAGTATATTTAGGGTACACACTGTTCAAGTCCGAATACTCAACACACGTTCTCCACTTCCCATTCACCTTCTTCACCAGCACGGGGTTAGATATCCATTTAGGATAGAGGGCATCGCAAATAAACCCATTGACTTTAAGTTTATCCACCTCCTCTTTAAGAGAGATAGATCTCTACAGATCCATGCTCCGTCTTTTATGATTCATTGGACCATATTTCAGATCAGTGTTTAATGCATAGCTGAATAGCAAGTGAGATCCCATACATGTCAGAATGAGTCCAAGAGAATTCATTCAGATTTGCTTAGAGCAAATCAGTATATTCTCTCATTATCGAAGGGATGAGTTGCAATCCAATCTTCAATACCCATGATGGGTTGTCGTGGATGACTGTAATATCAATTGTCAACTTAGTCAGCGCTACCTTGGTCTCCTTGGGTTCCTCCTCATCATCCCTCGGATCTATATCTCTATAGAACCGACTGTGGTGCCCAAGCCAAGGCTTAGGCGTCATTTGTCAATCTTCAGTAACTTGGATGCGAATAGACTTGTCCACACCTTTTCCCTTCTCTTTTCATTGAGCCTCTCTCAACTCATCCACATAACAGGCATGTCCTATCACTTGATAACCATGCGCAATAGCTACTCCATTATCAGTCAGAAATTTCAAAGTTAATCACCATAAGGCTAAACTGCCCGTAATTAAGCCAGGGCGGAACGGCTAAGAAAAACATTATACGGTGAATCAACATCCAAAATAATGAACGGTAGGATCCACACCCTCCTACGTTCAACTTCTCCCATCTTAACTGGCAATTCAACATAACCTACTGCCTCAGTAGCCACATCGTTAAAACCGTGTATATGAGCTTTAGATGATTTGAAATCCTTAGCCTCCAATCCTCGTTCGATCATACTCCTTTGTAAAGATAACGTTTACAGAACTTTCACAATGTATCAAAATTCTTCTCACTAGCGCAGGGCTAATCATGGATGAGATAACCATCAGATCGATAGTAGCGGCCTCGACCCTATCGGTGCCCTTGCTCTTGAATATTATATCACCGGTCATCATTCGCTGTTGCTTGGCCAGAGTTCCATCCTCTGTATTCGAATAACAGTCAAAATCCACATGTCCAGTCGGAATGGCATAGCTCTCCCTTTCCTGCCTACAGGTTGCGGTCCACTAACTATCATGTTTATTACCAACCATCCACCGGCCCATGAAGGTTCCTCAGCCCTACGTGGAGCCTACCCTTGAGTGGGGACAGACGTCCCCTATCCGTCGTCTTGTGAATATTTCACAAATTGTTGCAACTTTTTCTTCCGAATCAATTTCTCAATGGCATCTTGGAGATGCCTACATTCATTCGTATTGTGCCCGTAACATTCATGGAACTAATAATGTGATCCGGTTTGCTTTTGCATCTCCGTCTCCTCTTTCGGATGTGGCTTCTTATATTGAAAAGTATTATAGGTGGATAGGTAAATTTTCTCCAGGGATGCATTCAGTGATGTGTAGCTGTCACATATAGGAAACCTTGGCTTCAGGCTTCTGCCTTTCGAGCTCCCTTTTTCGATCTCGATTCACTTCATTGGTTGTTTTCTGTTGATTCGGCTTGCTTTGAACATTGACTTGGCCCTTTCCAGAACTCACTTCAAGCTGCTCTTTTGTGATGTTGCTTTGCATCGCTTCCACTAGGTCCCGTAGCATTGCTCTTTCTAGACAATCTGGCTTCCTCCTTTCTCATAAACTGGGATGCCTTTGAGTAGAAATGTTCCAGCATGGACGTTTTTTTCCAACTAGCCAGTCCTTGAACTCAGATTCCGGTTCGACGCCTCTTGTCACAGCCATGAGTATCGCATGGTCATTTGGGTTATTGACTTCAGTAGTCATGACATGAAATTTCTACAAATAGTCCTTCGGTGATTCCCCTAGAGCCTAGATTACACTTGATAATGACATCACATCATTAGGGCGAGTAGCGTGGATTTGGAACTGCTCCACAAACCTTGTTTCTAGTTCATCAACTCTTAAGATTGATCATTGAGGTAATATTATGAACCACATCGTGGCGATACCAGAGAGAGTTATAGGAAAGTATCTAGATTTGGTGGCCTCGTTCGCTCTTGTCGATTACATCAATGATTCGTACCTCATGTGTGTTGCCTGGGGTCGGTTTTCCCTTCATAAGCAGGCGTCGTAGGCATGTTAAACCTTTTAGGATACTCCGCATGTAAAACACTATCAGTAAATAGGGTATGGCACCTAGAGACTCCTCAATCGTCATTTGTCAAGCCCTGGTTCTCCCTCGCCAGCTGTCATTTGTCAATCGTTATAAAGTGGTGGTCATGCTTTGCCTCGCGTGAATTTTTCGGTCGGTGTCCTCGGGCCATTTCACGCCTCCTTGGCCCATCATCCTGCTGGTGTGTATTCTGAGCATTCGCTTCATTATCATTCCAGAGAGGTAGTTGATCACCATCCAAATGTACTCCAGCGTCCAAGTTCCTGGATCCAACTCGAGCATAACCTCCCAACTGCAGTTGAGGAGCAGTCTCTCTGGCTGAGGGATTGGTACCAATCCCTAGGGAAGGATCGACACCGACCTGTCCTAGCAAACCATGTTTGTCTCCGATGTCCATATTCGTGCTGCTTCAACTCTGGGATGCCTTTGCCTGTGATGTTCTTTTTATGAAGTTAAACTGTCTGATGCCGAGTAAGAAGTGAGATCCCTTATAGCGCTTTGGTGTTGCTTTTGAGCAATCTGGCTCATCAAGTTGGCATTAGTCGAAATTTGCTCGTTTAGCTGCCGACTATCCATCGGCTCTCTATCAAGTCATTTAATTCAGATCATGTTATGGAATCAGCTATGTTCTGGACTGCAACAGGACCACATTCACGTTAGTAGGTTGTTTGGTTGGACCCTTTGTTGGACATTGGCAGTTTCGTTGGCATCAACATTTTAGGAAGTATATCTGGTGCGCCTTACCATTCTAGATTTCTTTGCCTTGATCTTGGTAAATCCAAGTAGCATCTACATGCTTCTAAATATGAATCTGGATCTCCTTCGGAGGATTTCCCTAACCCAGTAGCAACAAAGGTGATCCTAACCGGCTGAGAATCAACATTCTCAATGAAAGCACCAAAATGTTTGCAACCAAATTGGCCACAAACACTCAAGAACAGATTTAAGTAGTGAAATAAATGAAGAAATTAAATGAAAACAGAGGACAAACATAAAATATCAAGAAAAACATAGTAGAAAGCAAAAACAACAAGATTTATAATGGTTTGGTGTTGATTGCCTACATCCACTATAATATTCTCTTTATTGCTTCCCAACTCACAAGATTACAATTACAAATAGTAATTAATAGCCAGAAATATTAAAAAATAGAAGAAATTGGTTACAATAAAAGTGGAGTTTCACCAACAGTGTTAAAGTCCCTAGAATGGCTCCCTGTGCCTGTATTTATAGATGAAGGCGGCCTTCATCCTAACTGAAAAATTGGCAACAGGACCTCCTCCATCATATGGGCCTACTTAGGTCCAACGCTTAATGGATAAGCATCGGTACCGATCCCTCCATGTATCGAGGGTAGGCTAGCGATCACTTTGTCGCTCCCTTATGGTCAAACATGATGATGCTTCTAATATCAAGATATTTGGATGTGTGAAGCTCCTATTTTTCTTCAATCCTTACTTTAGCCTCATGACAGTTTGAGGAAATGCCGACCCCCCAAGTGTTTCATTCATGTTAACAAATGACTATACCAATCCTTATTTTATCCAAGCTGACTTCCATCTCTTTGACATCCTACACTATCTGTCTATTAACTATGTTCAATGCGGGTTTCATATAACTGACCAAACTCTATATGTTGGTCTTGTAGTCATCGCCTCATGGTCATTTCTCTGAATAACGGTCGAATCTGTCTTGCATGATCATCCCAATATAGCCAGGCCAGGGCATCGAGTAACGGTTATATTATATATGTTGTACTTGATTGTTAGTAAATAATAGTATTTGAGTATTATCATTTTTTTGTTCTAATAAAGGTTGTGATTATTATAATCTAAATAAAGATAAACAATTGTAAATTGAGTTATATAAGAAAATAAATTTATAAGTATGAACTATGAACTATAGAGTATTGATTACGATTAAAAAGACTCAACACTTGTAAACTGAATTACATAAGAAGTGATATATTATACATATGATTTATATATGGAAAGGAAATGAAATTTCCCAAATATATTTATAAATATGATTTGCTAATAAAATGGATTTGAAAACGAGAAATTTGAAATTTGAAAACCCATTGATTTTGAAAATTATTTTCCGAAAGGTTTTAGAAAATAATAATAGTATTATTTTGAAAATATTTTGGTTAGAAATATTTTGAAATAAGATTTCAAAAGATAGAAAGCCCTAAACTCACTTTAATCACTAGAAAATAATTCTGATGATGACTACATTATCATCTTTGTCCATTTTCGAGTTTCTAAGTAAGGGATTGCTACTATTGAGGTTTTGTTTTGGTATAACAAGTTTATTTTAAAAATTCAAAGTACTATTTGATATATAAAGGAGCTATGTGTCTGTCTGTGTATGATTTCAAAATGGTTTGAAATAAAACAAGGAGTTTAAAATCCAAAATTTTTTTTGAAAAACATAAGATAATAAGTTTTTGGAACTTCGAAGATGGTATGGATAAGAAATAAGTTTACAACTTATGAATTTGAAAGGGATAAGTCAAAAACGAATTTCGAATTTTTTTGGATATGAATGTTGAGGAATGAAAATCATAATTAAGATATGTAATTAAATTTAACATAAGTTAAATCAAATAAGATGATTTTTGAAATGAAATTCAACTCAAGTGGGGTAAAGGAATGAATTAAATGAAGTTGAATATGATGTGTAATAAATAAATTAATGAACTAATGAAATAAATTAGTAAAATGGATATGAACTTGAGTTATAAAATGAAATTCAACTTAAGTTGTAAAATTAATTGATTATGTTTTGGAATGTTGTTTGCTAGAAATAAATATGAACTTAAGTTGTAATTTGAAAATAAACATTAAAAGTGCTGTATAAAAAATTTATGATGAATTTAGGTAAAAATTTGATAGAATGGTTCTTTACTGATATTAGTATTGAAAGAAATATACTAAGTGATAATGAAATAAAAAATTAATTTAGAAAAAGTTAAAGTGAAATGCTTTTTATAAAATGATCCATAAATGAATTAAGTATGGAATGAAATGTTGTTAAATATAATGTGGATGATTGAATGTGAATAATGAATAAAGGAGAATGGGATATAGTAAGAAACCAATTGAAATAAGCACATAAGTTTTACGTATATCATTTTATTCACATAATTTTTTGGTCCATATTCGAATATTCGAGTACGAGGTGATTTACATCGATCCGAGTTAGGAATTTTCACTCAATTTCTTCACAGGAAACCATGGATATGGATCTTTTATTGATTTTGATATTCTCTATCATAGTATATGGCTATGAAAGTAGAGTGGCGGTTTCTAATTGAGGAACCGGATCTGGATCCTTACTAGATTGGTCGTGTGAACGATGCTAGGTCAGAAGTGAAATTGTGTAATCGAACGAGCGAGCGGGTATGGTTTTGCATACGGATGATATATGTACTGCGTATAGGCTTTAATAAATTAACTAATGACATTACAAAATGCAAATTGATATGATTATGAATAAATTGGATAAATATTAATTGTTTGATGGTTTCTCTTGTTATCTTTGCTACTTTTGCATATAGTTATTGTATTAGCACATGGTATATATTGATATTACTTTCTATATACATATTCTCACTGGTTGTTGAGTGTTTAGTACGTGCGGATGGCGCATGCTTTGCATTTGGAGCGCGTTTTTTCACATTATATTGATTATATATGCTTGCTATTATAATAAAAGGTACACATCTCAGATTACACATCATACTTTTATATTTTTCCTACTGGATGCCTCATCCTTGAAGATGAGATGTATATTTGTGATTATACATACATACACACACACACACACACACATATATATATATGTGTGTGTGTGTGTGTGTGTGTGTGTATATTGTTATTTTTCGATTGAGCCAAGCAAAAGAGACACTGGCGATATTTTTCGTAAATTTAAGGCCTTTGAAATTTTTGAGAATTTTAGGAAAAAAAATTTATAATTAAAATTTGGATTTTGGTTTTATAACTTGGAATGGTATTGGTTAGTTTTGAATATTTATTTCTGAATTTAAAGATTTAGAAAGTATGATAAAAAGGTTTCCACTAATTGATTTTGAAAGGTTGAAAGGTTTAAATGAATTTGGTAATCCATTTCAACTAATTGTTTTTAAAAAGTTAACAGGCTTGCGACATTTTTCATACCTTTGCAATTTTATGGATGAAATTATTTTAAGAGAGGAGAATGTGACGACCTAGAATTTCAGTCATTTGAAGTTGGAATATCTAAATGATTTTAAATATAGAAAATTTAATTTTATAAGTTAAATAACTTGAATTCCAATATATAGCGATATATTGGGTAATTAAATTATTTAATTTATTTTATTGAATTTTTTAAATAAATAAACCTTGAATTTAAGTAGGCAAAAATGATTTCGAAAAATGATTTGAATTATGTTTAAAATAATAAAGGAACACAGTAAACTTTTAAATTGAATTTAAAAACTGATTAAACCGATGTTGTAAATTACTCGTTTAATTGCCATGTAAGAACAGCCTTCTGGGCACTGTCTCGGATGTTGACCAAACCAGTTTCATTGAATTTGTAATGGTGAATTATTGTATGCCGTCGAATTTCGTGGCAATCGGACGTGTATCATTTGGTCGTGCAAGTTTGGAACGCGTAGAAATTAACTAAAGAATTTAAATTAATATAGTTTGAATATGAAAAGCTATCTTCTTCATATGATGGAATTGGATTTTAATGTATATATATTTCATTATGTTTGGAATTGGGGTATAACATATGGAACGCCAGGTGGCATGCTTCGCTTTGAGTTTATAACATTCAACGGATGAATAGTGCTATAAAATTTTCCTATATAAGGACCAAAATATTCTCACTTTTGCCGAACCCTAACAAAAAAAAGAGTAACACAAGCTAAAATTCAAGGGCGAGATGAATTATGTTTATTACGAAGAATAAGGCCAAAATTCTAAAGGAGAGTTGTGCAGCATGATAAGGGAGTTGTTCGACGATGATGGATCGTCGAAGCACTATAGTGTCATGGGTCGTGGTATGAAGTCGCGATAGTTATTAGGGATTTTTGGGCGACAGGAAGCGAGATGTGGCACTGCGTTGGTGCTGGAGGGTGGTTGGCGTTTAGGGCCAGGCTTGGACGGGGTGCAATGGCTCCAGGCGAAGGGGAGGCAGAGTTGTTCGGTGATGAAGGTCGCATGTGTAGTGAGGCATGGTATTATGAGCGTGAGTTGAGAGAGGGAAAGGATAAATTTATTTTTTAAGGTTATTAATTTAAGTTAATTTTAATTAAATTATTTCGAAAGTTCATTAATCCATATTTAACTTGTACAAGATCCAAATAGAACGAGGCGAGTTGCGATAGTATAGACGAAGGCTATGCTATGGAGTTGGATTGAACTAGACTGGAGCTCGCTGAAATTTATGCTAAAATCGAACGGCAATCGGTTTTAATCCAAACTAGAACATTTTGACGCAACGAAAATTAATGTGAGTTAAACTCACCTTTTTGGTTAACTAGTATGATACCATTGATAAAAATTACTGAATGATCGTTTGGATGATATATTATATTTATTAGTCATTTTGAATATTTTCCTGCCCTTGGAGCAGATAAGACCATATTATGTTCCCATGTAAGAGTGGAAGATCCTTTGTATACGTATCTAGTGTCAAAGTGGTTTATTTTTATACTATTTGATTATATACTGCATGTGATGCAGGGAGGACAAGTTGGAGGGATCCAATGGGATTCCTCATACTATTGATTTTATTTTTCATATAAATTGATATATGATGCGTTGGATGCCATAAATGATGACATGGATAATTTTTCCTGATTAGTGCTATGGTAACACTGGGTCATATTTTTAATATATTGAAATATTATAAAATGAAGATTTATTTTTAAAAAGGGATTTGAATGATTCAAAAATATACGTGTTTTTATAAATAAAAAAAATTCTTAAATTAGTGAGAGAAGGAATTTAATCTTAAATAAAATTTAAAGTACGATTTTTGAGGATTATAAGTTAATAGTTTTATAAATTAGTTTAAATAGAGATTTTTGAATTATGGATGAAGATTTTATCTTAAATTAAGCCTATCGTTTATACTAAAAGGACATGGTTTTAAAAGAAAATAGAAATATTTGATATAAATATTATTAATCATTTTATATAAACTGATGTTATATAAATGAAGTAAAGATTTGTAAAATCGTGTTTTGTTAATAAAAGTAAGGATTTATAAATAGTGTAATAAATCAAAGAAAATTATTGTCTTTTAACAAATTGGTGAAATAAATCAAATGTTGGATTTATTATAAGATATGGAAGTTTGTTTTAGAAAATAGTTGACTCTATTTTTAGATGGAAGGTGAGGGTAAATTTGGGGATGTTAAATGATATTTTATAAATAAAATGGAATTTATAAAAGGAATATATCCATCTAGGGGCAATGCTAAAAATAGGGATGGTGATTGATCATTTAATGGAATTTATAAATAAGTGAGATTTATAAAGGAATGGAATTATAAACAGCTTTCATAAATAAAGGGGTTTTATGAAAGGAAGTTTCATAAAATAGAAGAGATTTATAAATATATCTTAATAAGCATGAGAAAGGTTATGTGGAATGTTAAGTATGGATTTCTTACCAAAGAAAAATATTTATGTTTTAAAAAAAGTTATCTATTTATACTAATATTGATTAAAATTGTTTATAAATATTTTAAATAATTGGTAGTTAACTATTAAAATTATTAATAGGGTTTGAAATTAAGCATGATTATTTATCAATATAGTTTTGGAAATTAATTATTTTTATTTATAAAAATGTTGAAGATAAAGTTATTATTGTTTATTTAAAATGTTTTGAAATTTATCAATTATTATTTTTAGGATGTTCAAGGTTAATACTTATTTACTTATAATGTTTATTGTTGTATAATGGTGTTTAAAGGTAACTGATTATTTTTTATTTATAAATGTTTCCAAGATTTATAAATAAGGTTTTATAAATAGATTTGGGATTATCTGAGAAGTTTATAAAATGTTTGGAGACTTAAAGGAGAACCATTTATAATGTATGAAAAGAGCTTTACAAACAGTTTTAGATAATTATAAAGGAAATTCATAACTGGATTTATAGTTTTATAGAAGAGCCTTATATATAGTCGCATGGATTTATAAAAAGGTTTAGAAACGACTTGAGAGATGATATTTATAAATTATTTTACAAATGTTCTTAGATTGGTAAGGGATTTGCAAATGTTTTTCTGAATTGTATAGAAAGGAAATCTTCCTCAATTTTGTGAATATCCTTATAACGTTGAGATAAGTATATGGATATCTTTCTAAGTATTGAGTAATAGATATTGGTGAACATATATATATACACACACACACACACACACACGCAAATATATCTTTGTAAAAGGATTTTGATTCGAGTATTTACAAAGTGAATTTAATAAAATGGAAGATTATTAAAAGTGGCTTAGTGTTACTTGGTGCTTAAGCAATGTTGGTTTTTCCTACGGAATGAAATCCCTGATTGAATGTTTATTTATACAATGGTTAAATAACTGAAAATTCTAATTTGGACCTAAATGTAATATTGGAAATAGCTAGGAGAAACGTGTGTGTTATATGGCACAGTCATCTCTGATAATGTTATACCATGCGTAGAAATATCGTTTCGTTTTCTTAGGACAATGATAAGGAAATCCATCCACAAACGGTTAGGAGGTGATCTCCACTCTTATCTTTGGCAATTTATTTTCTAAACAACCAGGTTTGAGTTTACCGAAAACTATCAAATGTTGTTCCGAAGAGACGAGGATCGAATATGTTATCCGAAAACCACTTCGATCCAACTTAAGTGTTGCTATGTGAAGACATCTTAAGGTTGATGAGAATGTAGGGACGGAGCTCTCAAGTGTTTTATTCGGTCCCAAAACAAACATGTATAGATGAGTGTTGGCATTGCATTGTTGCCTGGAGGTTGGTGTTAGCATTCCAAATGGGAAGTGCTTTATAAAAGGTAAACTTCACCTCAAGCCTCATCAATTAGGAAAATGACTTAAGCAGAGACGTGCATCAGGGCTGTGTGGGTCACTCCCATTAGGGTATGATCATCCCAAGATCTAGTGTCGATATCTCTATGTATGCTTCGCGGCCTATGAAGGTTGTTTATCAACCTTGGGGTGATTATATTCGACGCTATCCAGTATTGGGTAGGTTCGGTCCTGAGTAGTAGTGTCACGATCCGAAATTCAATGTTCGAAAATTGATATCAAATACCTCACTTGTACTCGACTGCCAAAGATTCAAACATCGAACTCCAGCCGGATGGAGCTTATAACAACATCAGATGAATATAAAACAGCGGAAACAAAATGAATATCATGTATTACATCAGAGATACAACATCATCATAATATGCATTACTACATCAAAGTATTTATATATATATATATATCACAACTTCCAAATAGAACATCATAATAGAACAACAAGCAATCATATGCCAAAATGTCTTCAAAGAAATGGAGCGATAGCGAACTTCCAAAAACTAAGCACGTTGAAATCCCAAAAGCTTCTAAAATATCTCCAAGGTAAAAGCTCCAAAATACTACTCACACCAGAACACAGAAACCTGCTACTGGGCTGCCCGTATGGAAATAATGGGCACCTAGAGTTTAGAAAAGAAACAATAAACTCCGGTTCAGTCATGGGACTGGTATGAGTAAACAAAAGCAGTTGCTTTTAAAATAAAACGAGATTTATAAAGGAAAAATCGTTATGCTTTTGGAGAATGAAACTACCATATGACCTCCCGCCACACACACACTGTAATCGCATTGGAGGAGATTTCTTCTTATGATAGTCAAATATGCTTGATACGAGAAAAATTCTTTGATATTATTACTAGTGCATAGTGTAGAAAACATTTTGAAAATATAATATTAATCTTAGCCAGCATACAACCATTACTGTATGCCTATTATCATCTAAACAGTGGGGCGCCACCATAAGTAAATGGAAGGTTATACAACTAAAACTGTATTGGGTTCGTATTAGGAATTGGATTTCCAACAAATGGTCAGGCTAAGGAACTTCCTGCTGCCACATGGGTACGCCTCTAGCGGGACGTCCCGAGAACTTAACCAGCTCTCTGCCAACACAAGGCCGAGTTACCTCTGTAACTAGGTAACTACTACTCGAGTATGCCACCCCCCGGTCGTTGGCGTCCTTTATCCGAGGGCCCTCTACCACAAAGCAACAACCACACAGTAAATGAGATTGAAGCAACCACATAGGTAAATATCTGGGCTCCATACCATGACATCTCCTTTTTCTAGGTGGAAATGACATACCCTAAAGGGCGCGACCCTCATAACCTTGCCGCATCTTTCCTGTTTCAACCATTTCCGGGTTGTGAGGTCCGATGAGGTCTCGTCCACAAAGCTACGCTTTACACGAAAGCCATGCTTTGATCACAAATGATCAACAAATGATCATCAACACACAGCAGCACTTAGGATGCCACACTACCAAATTGGGAGTATATCGCTGATAACTTTCAATTACATAGCCTTTGAGCTCGTACGTCTCAGAGACGGGTGTTAACCTAAGAGAATAAATTCCCTGCCACCAACAGATATGTATTTGGAAGAAATCTACTTTATATCTCAAAGTGTAATGTCAGACATACAACCATACAAGTTTGTTCCGGGTTCAAACGAAACTGAAGGCACTTCGTCCAATAAGGAAGAAGCCCTTGCAATCCGGGTATCCACAATCCCGATCGGACTTTCCATCACATGTGGAGATCTCTATACCAGAGCAATTCAGTGCAGAAACATTCGATAGGTTATCTTAACGTTTTCGAAGACACTCGGTCTTCACCACTGTCTTCAACCACTATCCATTTCGATGTATCACTAATCGGAATGGATTATATGACACAAAGGTCCTCTCCCGGCTAAATGGAATAGTGAGCGCTTAATTTTAAACACGTGGATGTATCTATCACAGAGATTCACATTCAGGGTTCGATGTGGGTTCGGATAACCCACTGAAATCCGGCTCCTGTCGCATCGAAGTTTAAATGCCGTTTTACGGCCAAAAAGGGTTTTCACATACACACAGAAACAAATCACAAATAATAGTTCAGCACAAAGCAATTCGCATAACACAGTAACACAATCACAACAGAAATACCAATCCAGTACACAATATTTGACGATAGTTAATCATCTTCAATTAAGGTTAATGTGATTTAAATGAATTAACCACATAATTATTTTTATTAATTATTATTATTATTTTATTTTTAAACCAATGATTAATTTCCTTAATTATGAGTTAATTCATAAAGAGAAAATTCAGAAATTCCGTGAATTACAAATCATTATATCTTCATTAACTTTAAGATAAACTCATTCTTATAAATGATTTAGCTATCACTCACAAATATGTTAGAAAACATTTCTTCCAAATTTACTGCTTAAATTTCGTTTTCATTTCAAAATATAAAATGAATACCACTTTATCTTCTATAAAGTTAAAAACTAATTTTGAAAACCTTCAAATTCATATGTTTAAGTAATATTTTTGTTATAAAAGAAATTTTAAAGAGTTAAATTAAATTCCTTCTTAAGCTCACATATTTAAAGTATACCTTTACATTTAAACTTATTTAAACATCTAAAGTTATTAAACTTTATTTAATTTTAAAAAATCTAGAATTCAAATTTAGATTTAAGAACCAGGTTTCAAATTTAATTTAACTTTGTTTAAATTATTTCTTTACAAATTTCAAATTCATTTTAATCCAAATTCTTTGTAAAATTCACTTAATTGCTTAAACATCTTTAAGTTATTAAAACAATTAAAAAAAAACTTTATCTATTCACAAACTAAGTTTCCAAACTAAACTTGAATTTATATTTTAAAATTTGATTTATAAACTCAGTATAGACTTAATTTATAATTTTAAAATTTAATTAAAATTTTCAAAACAGGAACAGGTTTAAACCCTGTAACACATTCAACCCGAGCCAGACAATATTGGTTTCAAGTCAAACGTTGAAAATCTTCGAGCCCAACATCAATATGCCGAGAATTACTCGAGACTTTTCCCTGCTCAACTAAAAATTTGCCCAGACCTAAGAAGTGCACCATGCACGTGCATTTCGCCGCAGATCACCTCCAGACGACACCACATTGTCGAGCAAGTCGACGATCACCCACCAACCAATCCCGACCATCAGACTTCGTCATCAACTTGAAAATCGAATTCGAGTTAAAATCCCAAACCAGGAAACACGAATGGCATCACCTATCCAACCTGGAAATCGCGTCGTACTCGAAATCCCGACCACCAGAGAGCTTGAAACTCCGGTCAACTCTTCGTCGACACCCCTTCTACCATCTCCCAGCACCACAAAACACTCGATCCATCATAGACGACGAACGAATCGAAATATTCTGCCTTGCCCAAAACTAGGTTTACGAACTTAAAATGCTCGCCGCCGCCGCCACGTTCATCTGCCAACCATCACACTATTTTTCCCATAACCTCTGATCACTCCTCCACCTTCAGCCAAGATCCCGACTTCCACGAATCATTCGATCAACAGATATCGCCAAAACTGTGAAATCAAAGCAAGCCCAAACTTCTCTCTCACCCTTGGTCTAAAAATTATGATTTTTACTTTAAAATCATGTTTTGGTATACGAATTCAGTTTACATACCTGAATCCATAAATTAAGAAGTTCGAATTTTGACTCTTTAAAGGTTTTGCTCAATTTCTTGCTTCCTAGAGTTATTAACAAGTCGATTTAACTTAAATAAATTTTTAAATCTTGAATATATGCTATAACAAACAATTTTTGTTTTAACACTAAGTCCTAATAGCAAGTAGAAGAGGAAGCGATTTTTGAATCAACAATCTTACTTAGAATTTCAAACAGAAATCATATATGAATAACAGCCTGCACACCATCATCCATTCATTCAAATATACACAGAGAGTGCATATATGTATATAACCATACTTATCACAGATGTAACTTGCAACTGATTTATACTTTAAATTTGTTTAAAAGTGGTGTTACTCACCTTGATTCCAAACTGAACAAAGTTTACTGTGTTGAAACAGGCTGTGAAAATTGCAAGCTGAAATCTTCCTCTTTAATTCTCTAATTTGAGTTGAGCTGGAGTATTGTTTTAAATTCAATTTTTTTAAGTTTTAGATGGCACTTACTTCAGATTTGCTTTGCTTTGAATGAACGAACTGAAATGTGAGAAATTGATATATAGAAAGAAGCTTACAGGAGATATTATTATTTGTTTGTACAATAGAGGATAATTATTTTTGTTTTGTACAATACCAGGCCAGAGATTTTTTTCCCCTTGTTTGTTGACTAAGCTGATTTTCCTACTTGCTTTGGTGGTTGAGATGATCTTTCTTTTGTGTGCTAGAGGTACTAGCATTAATTACTATTGTCTTTTTTTTAAAACTTTCATATTTATCCTTTATTTGTTTGTACATACTATCATTCTCATCCTATTTGATTTTACATTCCTGAATGTATATATTTCTTTTCTTTTGGCTTTGTAATATTAATGAATTTCTATAGTCAATATGTTGTGATAGTTGTTCTAATGTATTCACTTTATATTTTAATTTATCTTATATATATCTATTTCTATTTCTAATTTAAATATGTATTTCTAACTTAAATGCTTATTGTCTTGTTTCTCTATATACATATATGTTTATATTTTATTTATTTTGTAACTTTTCAAATTAAATTCCAAAAGTTCAAATAAGTTACCAAATTTAAATTAATAATTTTGGGATGTTACAGATATCCCCCTAAAGAAAATTTCGTCCTCGAAATTTGAAAGAGAAAGGAAAGCAAACAAAGAATATACGAATTCAGAAAAAAATAAGGAAATGGCTTACCAGTTTAAACCGAGATATCCACTATGCAATTGGGATATGATTTCCGCATATTATCTTCGGTTTCCTAAGTGCAGTCCTTTAGATTGCAACTCCGTTGAACTTTACTAGTTTCACAACTTTGTTTCTCAATTGCTTTTCATCACGATCTACAATCTTTATTGGTTCTCTTCTAACTTTTAAATTAGGAGTGATTTCAAGATCCTGGTGAGCAACTTCTTCAATAATACAGTTTGGATCATGCACGTACTTTTGGAGATGAGAAATGTGAAACATATCATGCATGCCAGACAACCAGCTAGGCAGCTGCACTCGATAGGCTAAAGAACTGATCCTTTCCAAAATAGGAAAAGGACCAATACATCGTGGTGCGAGCTTACCGGTCTTCCCAAATCTTAATACTCCTCGCATTGGAGGTACTTTAAAAAAGACAGAGTCTCCAATTTGGAATTCCAAATCCCTTCTTCTACGATCATAATAAATCTTTTGACGACTTTGAGCCATTTTCAATTTCTTCCATATAAAATCAACTTTCTCCATGGCTTCTTTAATCATATCTGGTACAAGGACGAGTCTATCACCTGCCTCGATCCAGCATGCGGGTGATCGACACGGGCAACCATATAAAGCTTCAAAAGGAGCCATCTTTATACTGTTCTGATAGCTATTGTTATAGGAGAATTCGACCAGATGTAAATGGTCCTCCCAAGATCCACCAAAATCAAGTATACAAGCACGCAATAGGTCTTCTAAGATTCGGTTAATCCTCTCAGTCTGCCCATCAGATTGTGGGTGATAAGCGGTGCTGAAATTCAGTATTGTTCCCAATGCGGCTTGAAATGCCTCCCAAAATCTACTAGTGAAGATCGGATCACGATCACTCACTATGCTGCTAGGAATACCGTGGAGACGGACAATTTCTTTCACATAAAACTCAGCTAAACTTACTGCCGTGCGAGTAGATTTCACAGGCAAAAAGTGGGCTGTCTTAGTCAAATGGTCAACAATAACCCAGATTGCTTCATTTCCTTCCCGAGTACGAGGCAAACCGTCGATGAAATCCATCGATACTTGGTCCTATTTCCACTTGGGTACCTCTAGAGGCTGAAGTAAACACGCCATTTTCTTTTGATCGCTTTTAATTTGTTAGCAAGTAGCACAGCGACTCACATATATAGATATGTCTCTTTTCATTGTCTTCCACCAGAAAGTTCTTTTGATATCATGATACATTTTATTAACACCTGGATGGATGCAAAGCTTAGATTTGTAACATTCGTCCAAAACTTTGCGTTTCAGATCTGGGAAGTCTGGAACACATATCCTGCCTTTTAATCTTATAACTCTCTTATCATCAATTCCAAAACTGGAATGCTCACCTCGAAATGTTCTTCTACGAATTTCCTGAAGAAAATTGTCTTTAGTCTGCTGTCTTGCAATCTTCTTAAGAAGAGTAGGAGCGACTACAAGATATGCGAGAATAGCATGTCTTCTGCTCAAAGCATCGGCAACTACATTGGCTTTTCCCGGCGTATATAGAATATTTAGGTCATAAGATGCCAGAAATTCCAACCAACGTTGTTGCCGTATATTTAAATCTTTCTAGGTAAAGAGATATTTCAAAGATTTGTGGTCGGTGAATAATTCGAAATTTTCACCTAAAACAAAGAGAGCCTGTTAAGTATATTTATTAAGTTAAATTAAATTCTCAAATCGTTAAAAAGCTGAAAAAAAAAAGTTCTTACCCAGAAGATAGTGTCGCCATATTTTCAAAGCGCAAATGACAGCTAAAAGTTCCAAATCATGGGTTGGATAATTTCTTTCATGAGGACGTAATTGTCTACTTGCATAGGCAATTACCTTCCCATTCTGCATTAATACCGCACCCAAACCATCACCACAAGTGTCGTTATAAATAGATAATCCCTAGTTCTCGTTGATAATAGCGAGAACAGGAGCAGTGGTTAATCTCTTCTTCAACTCCTGAAAAGCTTCGTCACATTTAGGAGTCTGATTGAACTTTACATTCTTCATCGTTAGCTTAGTCAACGGACAAGCGATCTTAGAAAAGTCTTGAACAAACTTCCGATAATAACCTGCTAACCCAAAAAGCTTCAAACTTCTTTTGGGGTAGTGGGTTTTCTCCAATCAAGAATAGCAGAAATTTTGCTAGGATTAATAGAAATTCCTTCTTCATTAACAATATGGCCGAGAAATTTAACTTCTTTGACTCAAAAGTGGCATTTGGAAAATTTTGCGAATAGAATATTCCTCCTCAAAATCTCCAAAACGATTCTAAGATGCTCGGCATGCTCCTCTTCGGTCTTGGAATAGATCAAAATATCATCAATAAACACGAGCACAAATTTATTCAATACTTCTCGGAACACACGAGTCATAAGATCTACGAAGTATGCTGGAGCATTTGTTAGTCCGAGAGGCATGACTAACCATTCGTAGAACATATTAGGACTCCTGAAAGGGGTCAAATGGACACAATCTATGGCGATTCGTAGTTGATGGAATCCCTGGGCTAGATCCATCTTTGAAAAGAAACGAGCGTCGTGCAATTGATCAAACAGATCATCAATTCTAGGTAGAGGAAATTTATTCTTAAGAGTCAGCTTATTGAGATCGCGGTAATCTACAAACAATCTCAAAGATCTGTCCGATTTAGCAACAAACACGACTGTTGAACCCCATTCAGAAACACTAGGACGAATTAATCCTTTTTCTAGCAAATCCCTGGTTTGCTGAACTAATTCAACCCTTTCCCTGAGTGCCATCCTACGACTTGCATGAACGACAGGACGAGCATTAGGCACTAGGTCAATTCTGAATTCTATTTCTCGATGTGGAGGTAGAGATTTCACTTCTTCGAACATGTTCGAAAAATCTCTAACAATGGGTATAGACTCCAAACTGGGTTCAGGATAACCCAAATTATACATCAACCCATCTATTTTAGGACTAGGATCCTCACAAGAAATCTCGATGAAATCTCTAAATTCGGTTTTAATCGAAATCAATCGATTATTGCAATCCAATTTGGCTTCGTATTTTTCTAGCCAATCCATTCCAAGTAAGACTTCAAACTCGTTAAAATCAAGGACAAAAAGACTGATAGGGAATTGGTAATGAGAATATGAGATAGGAACGTCTCTACATCGAAGAAAAAGGTTCGCGGGACCTCCAACTGGATTCTTACGCATATAGGCTCATCCACAAAATCAGGTTCAAGATTCAATACATTAATGGCTTACTGAGAGATAAAACTATGTGTAGCGCCCGTGTCAAATAGAATTCTAACAATGCTATCATAAATAGTGAAGTTACCTTCCACAACTCCTTTTCCTTTTTCTGCTTAAAAGATGCAGGTTGGTATTTGGCTGTGTACACCTTGGCTGTCTGAGCTTGATTCATGGTTGGTAATCCTTAACTTCGTGTCCCAATTTCTGACAATAATAACATTTCCTAGGCTTCGCTTGAACGGATTGATTGACTTGTCTCTTAGGCTTCGTACGTATGCTAGAATAATGGCCCTTTTCCAAGCAATTATGACAAGTGACATTCTCTGCTGTGCTTCCCTGGTTGCTCTTCTTTTTCTCCTTACCTTGCCATGGTTTCTTGCCTCCAAATTTCCGCTTCTTCCAATTTTGATTGCCCGAATTTCCTTTCTCCACCGGGGCTTCTTGCATATCAAGTGTAGCATATCTGTACCCCATATCAACCAAATCTGAAAAGGATTCTTTGACGTGGCCAGTCATCCTTTCGTGGAATTTCTTATTCATCCCATGAATGAACCTTTCATTCTTCTTTAAAGGTGTGTTCATTAATTCTAGACCAAATCGAGACAATTCATTGAATTTGTTTAGATACTCCTCGAATGAAAAACCCCCTGATTTAGGTCCGAGAATTCCTGATACATTCGAGAAATTCCAGCCGATGGCATATAGCGCTTCTCAAATACCACTTTAAATCTCTCCTAAGTAAACTCGTCTTCTGGCTTATCTACAGTGACTGTGTCCCACCAGGCTAAGGCTTCTTCTTGAAGTTGCCAAGAAGCTATGAGTCGCATTTGATTGTCTTGCAACTTTAGCCGTCTAAAGATTCTTTCACATGATCTGATCCATGCTTGAGCTTCAACAATTGACTCCTTGTTGATGTACGACTTACCACCAAGCCTTGAGAAGCTCTTATACAAATCAGCCAGATATGGCTGATTCTAAGTAGGTATTGCTGCTTCTGCTGTTGGGGGAACTTAACTAGGTGTTGTGGCATTTCCTTGACCCTAACTCTTCCTCTTCGTTCGCTCATTCTTACTATCTGTAATTAGTAAGAAAATTGGTTTAGATATTTGGACGAGATATCTTAAGGAATGTCAGCAGCTAAAGGAAAACAGACTAAGGAAATTTGAGGTTTCAGTCTCTGTTATACTCATTCTAGGGTACACTTCACCCTATCTCTAATGAACCATCTAATGATTTATACTCCATAGCTAAAGTTCTTACTCAACCTTCATCCCTGATACCACTTTGTCACGATCCGAAATTCAATGTTCGAAAATTGACATCAAATACCTCACTTGTACTCGACTGCCAAAGATTCAAACACGAACTCCAGCCGGATGGAGCTTATAACAACATCAGATGAATATAAAACAGCGGAAACAAAATGAATATCATGTATTACATCACAGATACAACATCTTCATAATATCCATTGCTACATCAGAGTATTTATATATATATATATATATATATATATATATATATATATCACAACTTCCAAATAGAACATCATAATAGAACAACAAGCAATCATATGCCAAAAAGTCTTCAAAGAAATGGAGCGATAACGAACTTCCAAAAACTAAGCACGTTGAAATCTCAAAAGCTTCTAAAATATCTCCAAGGTAAAAGCACCAAAATACTGCTAACACTAGAACATAGAAACTTGCTACTAGGCTATCCGTATGGAAATAATGGGCACCCAGAGTTTAGAAAAGAAACAATAAACTCCAGGTCAGTCATGGGACTGGTATGAGTAAACAAAAGTAGTTGCTTTTAAAATAAAACAAGATTTATAAAGGAAAAATCGTTATGCTTTTGGAAAATGAAACTACCATATAACCTCCCGCCACACACATAATACAATCGCATTGGAGGAGATTTCTTCTTATGATAGTTAAATATGCTTGATACGAGAAAAATTCTTTGATATTATTACTAGTGCATAGTGTAGAAAACATTTCGAAAATATAATATTAATCTTAGCCAGCATACAACCATTATTGTATGCCTGCTATAGCTACCATCTAAACAGTGGGGCGCCACCATAAGTAAATGGCAGGTTATACAACTAAAACTATACTGGGTTCATATTGGGAATTGGATTTCCAACAAATGGTCAGGCTGAGGAACTTCCTACTGCCACATGGGTACGCCTCTGGCGGGACGTACCGAGAACTTAACCAGCTCTCTGCCAAGACAAGGCCGAGTTACCTCTGTAACTAGGTAACTACTACTCGAGTATGCCACCCCCCGGTCGTTGGCCACCTTTATCCGAGGGCCCTCTACCACAAAGCAAAAACCACACAGTAAATGAGATTGAAGCAACCACATAGGTAAATATCTAGGCTCCATACCATGACATCTCCTTTTTCGAGAAGGAAATGACATACCCTAAAGGGCGCGACCCTCATAACCTTGCCGCATCTTTCCTGTTTCGACCATTTTCGGGTTGTGAGGTCCGATGAGGTCTCGTCCACAAGCTACGCTTTACACGAAAGCCATGCTTTGATCATAAATTATCAACAAATGATCATCAACACACAGCAGCGCTTAGGATGCCACACTACCAAATTGGGAGTATATCGCTGATAACTTTCAATTACATAGCCTCTGAGCTCGTACGTCTCAGAGAAGGGTGTTAACATAAGAGAATAAATTCTCCGCCACAAACAGATATATATTTGAAAGAAATCTACTTTATATCTCAAAGTGTAATGTCAGACATACAACCATACAAGTCTATTACGGGTTCGAACAAAATCGAAGGCACTTCGTCCAATAAGGAAGAAGCCCTTGCAATCTAGGTATCCACAATCCCGAGCGGACTTCCCATCACATGTGGAGATCTCTATGCCGGAGCAACTCAGTGCAGAGACATTCGATAGGTTATCCTATCGTTTTCGAAGACACCCGGTCTTCACCATCGTCTTCGACTGCTATCCATTTCGACGTATCACTACTCGAATAGGTTATATGACACAAAGGTCCTCTCTCGGCTAAATCGAATAGTGAGCGCTTCATTTTAAACACGTGGATGTATCTATCACGGAGATTCACATTCAGGGTTCGATGTGGGTTCTGATAACCAACTGAAATCTGACTCCCTGTCGCATCGAAGTTTAAATGCCGTTTTATGGGAAAAAAGGGTTTCACATACACACAGAAACAAATCACAAATCACAGTTTAGCACAAAGTAATTAGCATAACAAAGTGACACAATCACAACAGAAATACAAATCCAGTACACAATATTCGACAATAGTTAATCATCTTCAATTAAGGTGAATGTGATTTAAATGAATTAACCACATAATTATTTTTATTAATTATTATTATTTTATTTTTAAATCAATGACTAATTTCCTTAATTATAAGTTAATTCATAAAGAGAAAATTCAGAAATTCCGTGAATTACAAATCATTATATCTTCATTAACTTTAAGATAAACTCATTCTTATAAATGATTTAGCTATCACTCACAAATATGTTAGAAAACATTTCTTCCAAATTTACTGCTTAAATTTCGTTTTCATTTCAAAATATAAAATGAATACCGCTTTATCTTCTATAAAGTTAAAAACTAATTTTGAAAACGTTCAAATTCATATGTTTAAGTAATATTTTTGTTATAAAAGAAATTTTAAAGAGTTAAATTAAATTCCTTCTTAAGCTCACATATTTAAAGTATACCTTTACATTTAAACTTATTTAAACATTTAAAGTTATAAAACTTTATTTAATTTCAAAATCTAGAATTCAAATTTAGATTTAAGAACCAGGTTTCAAATTTAATTTAACTTTGTTTAAATACTTTCTTTACAAATTTCAAATTCATTTTAATCCAAATTCTTTATAAAATTCACTTAATTGCTTAAACATCTTTAAGGTATTAAAACAATTAAAAAAACTTTATCTATTCACAAACTAAGTTTCCAGACTAAACTTGAATTTATATTTTAAACTTTGATTTATAAACTCAGTTTAAAACTTAATTTACAATTTTAAATTTAATTCAAATTTTCAAAACAGGAACAGGTTTAAACCCTGTAACACATTCTACCCGAGCCAGACAATATTTGCTTCGAGTCAAATGCTGAAAATCTTCGAGCCCAACATCAATACGCTCGAGAATTGCTCGAGACTTTCCCTGCTCAACTAAAAATTTGTCCAGACCTAAGAAGTGCACCGTGCACGTGCACTTCGCCGCAGATCACCTCCAGACGACACCACATCGTCGAGCAAGTCGGCGATCACCCACCAACCAATTCCCGACCATCAGACTTCGTCATCCACTCGAAAATCGAATTCGAGTTAAAATCCCAAACCTGGAAACATGAATGGCATCACCTATCCAACCCGGAAATCACGTCGTACTCGAAATCCCGACCATCAGAGAGCTTGAAATCCGGTCAACTCTTCGTCGACATCCCTTCTACCATCTCCCAGCACCACGAAGCACTCGATCCATCATAGACGACGAACGAATCGAGATATTCTGCCTCGCCCAAAACTAGGTTTGTGAACTTAAAATGCTCACCGCTGCCACCATGTTCATCTGCCAACCATCACACTATTTTTCCCATAACCTCTGATCACTCCTCCACCTTCAGCCAAGAACTCAACTTCCACGAATCAATCATCACCAGATATCGCCAAAACTGTGAAATCAAAGCAAGCCCAAACTGCTTTCTCACCCTTGATCTAAAAATTATGATTTTTACTTTAAAAATCCTGTTTTGGTATATCAATTCAGTTTACATACCTGAATTCATAAATTAAGAAGTTCGAATTTTGACTCTTTAAAGGTTTTGCTCAGTTTCTTGCTTCCTAGAGTTACTAACAAGTTGATTTAATTTAAATAAATTTTTAAATCTTGAATATATACTATAACAAACAATTTTTTTAACACTAAGTCCTAATAGCAAGTAGAATAAGAGGCAGCGATTTTTGAGTCAACAATCTTACTTAGAATTTCAGACAGAGATCATATATGAATAACAGCCTGCACACCATCATCCATTCATTCAAATATACACAAAGAGTTCATATATGTATATAACCATACTTACCACAGATGTAACTTGCAACAGATTTATACTTTAAATTTTTTTAAAAGTGGTGTTACTCACCTTGATTCCAAACTGAACAAAGTTTACTATGTTGAAACAGGCGGTGAAAATTGCAAGCTGAAATTTTCCTCTTTAATTCTCTGGTTTGAGTTGAGCTGGAGTATTGTTTTAAATTGAATTTTGTTTAAGTTTTAGATGGAACTTACTTCAGATTTTCTTAACTTTGAATGAACGAACTGAAATGTGAGAAATTGATATATAGAAAGAAGCTTACAGGAGATATTATTATTTGTTTGTACAATATAGGGTAATTATTTTTGTTTTGCACAATACCAGACCAGAGATTTTTTTCCCTTATTTGTTGACTAAGCTGATTTTCCTACTTGCTTTGGTGGCTGATATGATCTTTCTTTTGTGTGCTAGAGGTACTAGCATTAATTACTATTGTCTTTTTTTTACATATTCATATTTATCCTTTATTTGTTTGTACATACTATCATTCTCATCCAATTTGATTTTACATTCCTGAATGTGTATATTTTTTTTTCTTTTGGCTTTATAATATAAATGAATTTCTATAGTCAATATGTTGTTATAATTTTTCTAATGTATTCACTTTATATTTTAATTTATCTTATATATATATGTATTTCTATTTCTAATTTAAATATGTATTTCTAACTTAAATGCTTATTGTCTTGTTTCTCTATATACATATATATTTATATTTTATTTTGTAACATTTCAAATTAAATTCCAAAAGTTCAAATAAGTTACCAAATTTAAATTAATAATTTTGGGATGTTACAAGTAGAGGTGAAATGCATTGTGACCTCGCGTACATTTTCTCTAGAGGTGTACGGATTTGGTGGATAAACCCTTACCCTTTCACTATTGGAATCCATTCTCCGATATGAGCCTTCACGTTTTTTATTATAGAACCTAATATGATGGAATTTAATAATGTAACAATTTCGGCTATTATTAATAAGTATTTGTATGGGGATTTTAGGCTCAAGGAAAAAGTAGTAGAAAATTTTAGTTTTTGTAACTTCTTGTTTTTTAAGCCAAATTAATTTAGTGATTAATTAGATTTTTTGAATTTAATTGTGAATTTATTGGTAAGTTAATATGAAAATTTTCTAGAATAACTAAAGATATGTATTTTTGGTAGAATATTGATTTGGAAATTTAATTGATTGCGAATAGAAATTTTGATTTGGGAATTTCATAATAAATACCTTTGAAAATGAAATTTGATTTCATTTTATTTATGTTTCAAAGGAACTAATATAAGTACAAAATAAAATGTGTGAATATAAATATAAGTAAAAATAATTGTAATGTATGTCTATGCGCATTTAAAAGTATAAAAGAGAAAACATAACTTGCAAATTAAAATAAAGAGAGGGTTTAAAATAAAGTTTTAAATTTATTTAAACAAGGGTTAAAAACATAAAAAATGTTTTACAAATTGAATAAAATTTAAGAAATGGTTTTAAACACAAATGTTCACATTTAAACATTTGTGAAATTGAGATTATAAGATAAAACAAGTGTAAAAATATTAATGATATGAATTAACAAGTGTAAGGTTTTAACTATATGTAGTGAACAAGTGTAATGATTTAATTTTTATTTTAAAAAAATTAAAATTTTTGATATTGAAGAGTAAAACCAAATTTCATTCCTCTTCTCATATTTTCAACATCAAAACTGAAATCAGTAAATAAAAGAAGAAACAAAAAAAATCATCTCAATATCAAAACAAAACACAGATCAAAGAAAAAAATTCAAATCAAAAATTTGAAAAGCCCTCAACCTCGAATTTTCAACCTGGAAAATAATAAAATCAAAACTTCAGTTTCAACCTGAAGCAAAGCAACATATTCAACTGAGCAATGCAAGGATCAAGCATTGATTCAACATAACAAAATAGATCAAAATCAAAATATGCAAACTTGGAAACTAAAGCCTGTGAAGAATAATGCAAAGCAATTCAAGAAAATCATTACAGTCTCAAAGCAAAGATCATTTCAGTTATTCAAATAACCAAAACAAATTCCAGTTCAGATCAACATCAAAATTCAGAAAACAAAAACCAAGAATTTCCAGAAGTAAAATGCAGATTCAGATTAATTCCAGAATTTCAAAATACAGGCTCTCTTCTCTGTTTCCATTTCTCAGGTGAGCAAACTACCCCCTCTAATATTTTGATTGTGTGTGATTAATGTCTGATGTTTGTGATTGAGATATGTTGTATGGATGTCATTGCATGTCTATCAAAATGCAATGGAACTGTGTATATAAGAGTTTCTCTTGATACATATCTTCTCTATTTAACAACATACTAACAAAAAAATCGAAGAAAAATTTATATCTAGAAATCTAATAGGATTTAAGTAATAATCTTTAAAAGAAAATTATTTGCTTTGACCTGATTTAAATTTTAAAAATAGATTCGAGTGATAATATTTAGTAGTTATTTAAAAGAATGATAAAATATAGTGAAAACATGTTAAAATCAGAAAAATCGATATTTGAAATTTTGTGAATTGATTTCATAATTGAGTTTGCATTAGGAAATGATGATTTTAGGAAATCATTACAAAAAATTTAAACTTATATTCAATGAGAAATTTTGAGTTAACAAGAAACGACTTTTTCACCAATTTCCATCGATCGGTAGGGGGAGGCGTTTCGAGATTTACGTTGAAGGTGGAGTGATGGGTATAGATCATTAGAAAAATATTGGAAGAATTTATAGATCGTCGATATGTTTGGTCATCGACATTTTATGGTTTAAGTCAGGTTTGGGGTCGATGATGTTGGCAAGATGAATTCGTCGACGAGGGTGAACTGCAGTTGACCGCACCAAGGGAAAATGCTTGTGGGCCAATGGAGTAGCTCTGGTAAAATAACGTAGTCGTTGATGGTCGTGGTTGGCGATCCGAGTTGATTTATGGATGATCGGGGTGGTTCCAGTATTTGGGTCGAACGACTTGTTTTCGATTCGTGGTCGTTCTTAGTGATTTAGGTTTTTGTGGCGACTCAAGAGGTAACGGGTGAGCTGTTGACGTTGGCGAGGCTGGCCGAAGCTTCGACGATCAGCGGTGCACGTGTACGTGCATTTTCATGTATCTGTGTTTGAGTAGCTTGGGAAAGAAGATAGGGGACTCGGGTTCAAGCACGTGCAAACAAGGGATGGACTCGAAGCAAGAAAATTTTGGTTTGGCTCGAGGTCGAGCTCGGGGAGAATTAATTTTTACTCGGGTTATCTGATGTAATGAAAAAAGAATTTTTAAATTTTAACGAAAAATCAAGTTATTTAAAACAAATTTTGTTTAGACTAGTTGCTTTTTATGAGATGTTATCTAAAGTTTTAAATTGGTTAAGAAGGTTTTAAATAAAATTGTTTTAAATTGACCAAGCTTCAATAACCTTTATTTTTAAAGTTCATTTTAAATAAACTTAATAATATTAAAGAAGTTAATTGATATAAAGAATGTTTTAATTATTAATTAACATTTAAAGTTTAAGTTAATTTATTTGTTAAAGGAAATTAATTACTTCAAGTTAATTACTTAATAAAAATAATTAAGGTAAGGTAATTAATAGTTAAAGTTTGATTTATCAAGTAATTAAAGAATAATTAATTAAAGGATAATTAATTACATAAAATCAATTATTTAACAAAGTAATTAAGGTAAATCAACTAATGATTTAAAGATTTATTAATCAAGTGTTTAAAGGTTAATTAATTTAAGGATAATTAATTAATGTAGTTAAGGTAATTAATTTAAGAATAATTAATTAATTAAAGGTTGGTTAATTAATAAAAGTAATTAAGGAATGATTATTAATAAAGGATTAATTAATTAATTATAGCAATTAATTAAGGATAATTAATGAAAAAATTAATTAATAAATAAAGGTCATTATTTAATAATTAAAGTTGATTTATTTATTAATCAAGTTGATTAATTGATAATTAAAGGTTAATTAATTGATAACTAAAGTTTAATTAATTAGTGAAGGTGATTAAGGAATGATAATTAATTAAAGGCTAATTAATTGATTTGATTAATTAAGGATAATTAATTAATTAAGTAAAGGTTAATTTATTTATTATTAATGGTTAATTAATAAATGATTAGAGAATAATTAATCAAAATGATTTGTAATTAATTAACGATAATTAACCAGGATTAGTGATTTATTCATATGCAATTAATCTGGTTAATCAGAAAATTATTTGACATTACTTATGAATGTTTGGTTTACATTCAATACCTTGAATTGTTTGATATCTCTGATGTGTGATGCTGTGTGATATGAATTGTTTTGATTTGAGCTGTGATGAATGTAATTTATTTATCTGTGATAAATGTAATTTATTTATCTATGATGGATTTATATTATCTATTTGTGATTCTGTGAATGAAGATAAGTGTTATAGGAATATACCGCTTATCGATATTGCTGTGTTTGGATAGTGATGATTGACGATGTTGCACTATTGTGTAAAAAACCCCTGGATCACACTTTACACACACAAATATGGATTGCACGAGGAATTTGGTTAAGTCACGGATTTTTCAAACGGTTTTAAAGTTGGATTTTGAATCCAAACGTTTTGGAAATGGATTTGGGTTAAATGTAAAAAGCTTTTGAAAAGAAATTTTGAAGATGAAAGTTATTTTGAATAACTTAATAAAGTTTTGAAATTTAAATAATTTGATTTGAATTTGAATTCAAGTTTTGGAATTGAATTCTATGTTTGAAAATTATGGTTTAAAAAGGGTATACAAGTTATGAATGTGTTTATGTGGGTATTAAACCATTTAAAAAGTATTGTTTTAGGAATTCGAATTTAAACTAAGCTTTATACTTGAAGGGCTTTAACTTGTATAAATGTAATCGGATTTTCCCAAAACGAAAACTATTTGTTTTAAAATAATAAAAGCTTTCATTTAAGGAAAGGATTTCCAATTTGGGTTGAAAAGTTTCAAGTTTGAAAAGAAATTGTGAATTGTTTTGAAAGCTATGAATGAACCTTTGTGAAAGATTATTAAACCTTGTTTTGAAATCGAAGAGGATTTTAAATGGTGTATCTTTTATATAAAAGATTTGGAATGGAATTGTTTCGAAAGCTATGAAGGAATCTTTGCGAAATATTTAGTGAACTTTGTTTTCGAACAAAAGAGGATCTCAAATATAGATCTTTTATTTAAATATGGTGAATGAATCTTTGTGAAAGGTGGGAGAACTTTGTGAAATGAATCTTTTTGTTTAAAAGATTTGTAATGGTAACTTGTTTAAACCATTTGAAAGAAAAGTTTTAGATAATAAGTTGTGACTTAACTCAAATCCCAATATCCATATGTTTTTAAATATTGCACTCGTTATTCGGTTTAACCGGGAGAGGACCTTTGTGTCATATAACCCATTCCGAATAGTTATATGATGATATGGATAGCATTTGAAGACCAGTGGTGAAGACCGGGTATTTTCGAGAACGAAAGGATAACCATCGATTGTCTCTGCACTGAGTTGCGCCGGTGTAGAGATCTCCATATGTGATGGGGAGTCCGATCGGGATTGGGAATTCCCGGATTTGCAAGGGCTTCTTTGGAAGTGCCTTCGGTTCTGTTCGAACCTTAAACAGACTTGTATGGATGTGTGTCTGACGTTACACTTTGAAATGTAAAGCTGGTTTCAATTAAATACATTTCTATTTGGTGGCGGAGAATTTATTCTCTTAGCTTAACACCCTTCTCTGATACGTACGAGCTCAGAGGTTATGTAGTTGATGGTTACTAGTGATACATTCCCAATTTCGTAATGTGGCATATGAAGTGTTGCTGATCATTTGTTGATCGAAGCATGGCTTTTGTGAAAAGCGTAGCTTTGTGGATGCGACTTCGTCGAGCCTCACAACCGGTAATGGTCAAAACAGGATCGTTGCAGCAAGGTTATTTGGGGGTAGCGCCCCGTGAGGGTATGTGGCGCCCCACCTCTATACCCACGCTAGCCAAGAACACTACGGTGTAATGCTGTCAACTAGCACGGAGAATAAGGCTGTTGAGGAGCGACCATCCGTGTAATTGCTTTGCGCGAGCACCGATATGTCAGATAGAATAGCATGCATTTCATTTAAGGAGGAAATCCGACATACCGACGCAAACTCAAAACTACTACACAGTGGCTATAATATCCTCGGAAACAAATATAGAAATAAGCATAACACAAATCAGTCACAGATAATTCATATCACAAAGGCGGAAATAGATATGAATATAACACATAAAAGTGTACATCAGAGTAGTGGTCAAAAAGATCCACAATATCAAAAAGAATAGATACAAGTGCTAGACAAAAGAATAAGTATACATCATAGAGTCTGTATCTCAAATGTATACAACAAAAACTACTAAACTAAAGTAGTTAGCCAAAAGTCAGAAGATGGTTCCAGATAGAAAGCCATGAGGAAGCACCTGTAATATCTCAGTCTGACCCGAGTATTATTTAAGAAGAAAATAATAAACGGATCAGTCTAGCTATAAATATCAAAAGAAATGGTATAGAATAAGAGATATGACTAAACATATAATAATCACAATGCCAAGCTGTGATAAATAAATAATTGAAAAATCAATAAGAGATTAATCAATATCGCAAAGATCTTCTCAAAGATAAAAAGTAATGTCATACTCCTAATTTCATTCACCAAGCCACAATAGATGACATATATATCAATGCCAATCGTAAAAGTTGGTGAAACATAAATTCCAGAATTCAACACATGAAATCAAGAAATCATAAGAAAAGGATGGCCAATCCCATAAAATGGACATCGACACACCTAGAAAGACACGCCCTATGCACAGTCGAACATCGACGCACCTAGAAAGATACACCCCATGCTCTAAAATCGACGCACCTAGAAAAATACGCCCCATGCACAAATAAACATCGATGCACCTAGAAAGATACATCCCATGCATAAATAAACATCGATGCACCTAGAAAGATACACCCCATGTAATGTCTAACATCGATGCATCTAGAAAGATACACCCCATGCAAAGTCGAACATCGACGCACCTAGAAAGACACGCCCCATGCATAGACGAACATCGACGCACCTAAAAAGATACGCCCCATGTCCCGACTTATTGAGCCGATTGCTCCACGAAGTAAATAAACATCGATGCACCTAGAAAGGTACACCCCATGCATAAATAAACATCGACGCACCTAGAAAGGTTTGACCCATGTGTAAACAAACATCGACGCACCTAGATAGGTACGACCCATGCAAGAAATGAGACGAAACTCAATAAAATGAGGAACAGTCCTCCACATAGACAAAGAGACATCGCACATTGCTAGTCTAAACCACAAAGATGATCGTCGTGATCAACGAGAAGTGTAAATTACACTAAGCTAGTAAATATATGAGTTTAGCTTCATGTCCCATAACCACTTACTTAACTTAAATATTTACGAACAAACTGTAGATCTCCACTAGAAAATTATCACAAGAGATTCAATCGAACAAGTCCAAGAATTAACCGACGAAGTAAACGTAAGTGTTTCATACTACTCGTTTTACTAAATCGTTTAATTAGATTTCTCATACGAGTGAGGTAAAGGTTTGTATATACTAATAGATTGGAAATCGGTTTGAGAAAACGAGCTTTGTTGTAAAATAGTATTGAAATCATTTGAAGAAAGAGTTTTGATATTTACTACTAGTATAGAAAACCTTTTTTATTTTTAAAGTGACAAATCACAAAGAAGATTGTAGGAACAATCAATCACTAAGATTCACATTCGAAAACGTGAATAAAATCCAAAGAAATCGATACCGAATCCATCGAAATGGATAATCCAAGAATTCCCGAAGAAAATAAGTCATCAAAGTCAATAAAAAATGATAACAACAAATTGGGAAATAACATGAATCGATTAAATTTGGAAAACCATGCAACTACGCAAAATAGGCATAGTTGGCAAATAGCAGCAGGTCGGTCGACCGAACTCCCTGAGTTGGTTGACCGAACCAAAAACAGAAGTGCACGGGGTAGCAGGTCGGTCGACCGGACCCTGAGCTCGATCGACCGAGCCCTGTAGCCTACACTTCCAAACAGAGGCAGGAAGTGCCCGTTCTATAGGTCGGTCGGCCGGCCCAGGGGCTCGGTCGGCCGAACCTGTTGCTGGCACTCCCATGCCCTATTTCAAATGAGGTGTAAATCTCGATCAAATTGCAATCGCTCGAGCAACGGCACTAAGGGTTTATGCCAATCGACTACCCGGCCCTATATGCTCCTCGATGCATCACCAAAAACATGTTCAAACATCAAAGTTATGATTTTTAAAGAATTGAACCCAAAACACCAAAAATTGGAATATTCACAAAAGCAATCCAAATCAAAATCAAATGCACTTGAATAAGTGTTAGGAATTCATACCTAACAATCGAAGATAAATATAGACTAAGATGTGAGATAAAAATCTCACCTTTGAACCCAAATCAATGAAGAAGAAGCTTGAAAGCAAAGGAAGATCAACCACACTTCAATCTCAACACAAGAAGCTTGAATATAAGCTTAAAAGAGAAACATTTCCTAAATTAGGTTTAGGAATTTCTGAAATCAAAGAGAGAATGAGTTGGAGAAGAAGAAGGAGATGCTTACCAATGGGTTCACTTGAGTTTGGAGCAAGAAGATGGATTTGCTAACGGAAATTAGGGCTTAAGATTTCCTAATTCTTTTTCTCTTCCCCCATTTTTGATGAAGCTTGAATGTATTAGGAAGTTATGAAGAAATGAAGAGGAGAGGGGGTTGGAACTGAGCTAGTAAGTGGGGTTATTGGGCTCAGCCCAAACCAAAGCCCTAAGTGAAAAGTGGTAAAATTCCACTAACTCCAAACATATCGAAGTTTATACTCAAAAAGGTCGCAAACGTTATTTTGAACTCAATGGGGGTGGTCTCGAGTCCCAATCTGACTGTTTGCAAAAAGTAGCTTTTCGGACCAAAATCCGACAAATGATAAAATATTTAAATAAAATATTTAAATATAAAATCGATAAATATGTGGGTTGTTACAGACTCCCCTCCTTAAAGAAATTGCGTCCTCGCAATACTTAAGAAGAAAATAAAGAGTAACAACCATAAAAGCATATCAACACAAAAGAAAATTGAAATAAGAAGTTCATCATAAAGAGCATGAAAGAGTAAGCCTGAACGGGATCGCTCGATGAATTCTCTGGATTCCCAAGAGTAATCCCTAGGATTTGAGAACCATTGAACTCTCACAAGAAGAACATCTTTATTCCGAAGGCACTCAACCTCCGAAGTAATGATGCGAATGGAATGTTGCTCATAAATCAAATCTAGTGAAACTTCAATTTCCACAATATCACCGGGCACTAGAATAAAAACCGGAATCCCTAAGGCATTTCCGTAGATAAAAGATGTGGAGAACGTCAAGAATAGCAGAAAATTGAGTTGGTGCAACGACGTAGTACAGAAACGGTACGCCCGAGAAACTTGAAACTCGAATAATTTGGAACACCGACGTAGTACAAAAACGGTACGACCAATGAACCGATAAACCGGAACAACAATGTAGTATAATAATGGTACATCCATTGATCCAGATAAGACGGAACATCGTTGTTGTATAATAATAGTACATCCGATGAACCGAACACCATAAAAGAACATCAGATGCTAGTCCATAAAAGCAATGAGATAAAGCTCAATAAAACGAAGTATATCAAAACGTCCGATGAACTTGATAAAAAGATAATTCCATTCAGACAACATCAAAGAATCAACCACTTGTTGCTTACGACAAAGCGCATTGGCAACACTATTTCCCTTCCAGGAATAAAAAGAATATCATGATCATAAGATGCCAGGAACTCGAATTGACATGAAGTTCCTTATGAGAAAATAAATATTCCAAAGATTTATGATCGAGGTAGAGAACAAATTTCTCATCCAAATATGATGATGCCAAATTCCAAAAGTAAAAACAATAGCCGCGAGCACTAGATCATGAGTGGCATATCTAGTCTCGATAAGCTATAATGATTTAGAAGCACAAGTGATAGCGCGTTCTCCTTTGCAAGAGAATGGCATCCAAACCAATACGACTAGTATTGGTACAAATAGCAAAGTCTTGGTTCCCCTTCAGGAATCACAATAATAAGAGTATCGAAAGGAAGAGTTCTTTTAAATAATCCTCTTTCCCGAAAAGTTAAAACTTTCAAAATTACATTTTTATTTTTATGTAAAATTATTTCTAGAAAAATTTACATTTTACAAGTCAATATATCGTATCTGATTGTCTCATCAAAGCGTTTAGGAGATTCTTATCGATAACGTTGATCAAGCGCATCGACCAGAATTCTTAAAACACTAAATGGGCAATACAATCACAAAAATCATATTCTATAGGATAAGTAAGTTTCTCAAAAACTTCTAAGAATATTCTTTGTTCGTTTTAAGAACAAAAATCCAGTTATACTTCTAAATAAATCTTATGAAAAAGATTTTGCAAAATTTTAAATTGCTATTTTCATCCAAAATCAATAAATGCAAAAATGAAATCATCGAGATATTAGATAGAATGCTCGATACCTAAAATGGATGAAATAAGCTGGACAAACTGAATGACATAATAATTCATTCATAGGAATCATAACAAGTAGGGAATGCGGTAAGTGGAATGCTAACTTCGCAACTCGTAGCAAATGAAAATCGGTGGTAAGATCAAACTGAAAAGACCTTAGCACCACACAAAAGATTACTTAGGTGATAATCCTAAGACAAGCTCAAAAATACTGGAAAATTTCTCAAACTACATGAATGAGAGAAATAACACTTTCCTTATAAGTGGGCTTAAGGAATAAAATGATGCCATCAAGTTGGAATCAAAATCATAAAGGAAAAACAGAAATCTGCTTAACGGATTGAAAATGTCGAAGATGAATAGTCCACACGGGACAAAGGATATGGCTTCGTAATGAAAAAGCCAATCCTTTAACACAAATCAATTCCGAAGCCTAAGTAAAAAAATATCGGCTCAGAAAGAAAAATCACATAAAATAATTTCGACATCAATAGAAAGCAAGTTGAGTGTTGCGGATCTACTAATCGCAAACCTCAAAGAAGTCATCAAGTCCATAAATGTTTAAAGAAGAAGAATCAACAAGTTCTTTTGATATAAAATAGTGAGATGGAACCCATATCAAAAAGAACTGAAATAAGAAGATCACGAAATAAACCAATGTCATCAAGGATTGAATGTAAAATATCTTGACTAAGAGAAGAGTTGTTAGGGGCTTGCAGCTTTCCTTCTCTCTTGCTTTGACGCTTGGGGCACGAAGATATATAATGATCCGCACTTTTACAATAGCGGCAAGAAATAGGCCTTGGACACCTATTTATATAGTGGTCCCTAGAGCCACAATTGTAGCATTCTCCGCGATTAGGGATGGGAGTATTTGCTATAGAAGTCTCTTGCTTCGACCTCTTGTTAGGATTAGGACTTTCGAACCTAATAATGGGATGCCTTTTCTTGTTGTTGTTGGAGTTCGGTTTGGCACTACCAACCTCGACATCACTTTCTCTATCGGCCTCTTCAAGACGAAGAGCGATATCAATAAGCTGATCAAATGAAACCTCAAGTTTCAGAAGTAATGGCTTCTTAAGATTCTTATTCAAGCCATAGACAAATCTCTGATTTTTCTTCAATGGGGTATTAATGTACTCAACCCCGTATTTGGACAGAGATTCGAAAGATGCGACATAGTCTGCCACAGAAGATTCACCTTGAACAAGGTCTATGAAACGCCGGGCTAAAGTTACTTTTTCAGCTTCCGGCACAAATTTCAATTCGAATCTTTCCTAGAATTGCTCCCACGTGAGATCCGCTTCAATGATTTCAGAAATTAAAAGCTCATACCAATCTAATGCTCTTTCTTGGAGCATGCTAGAAGCCACTTGGACTCGATGTAGGTCAATAAGGTTCATGCGAGAAAAGATGCGATCGCATGATTTGAGCCAAGCTTGAATTTCTATAACACTCTCGGATCCCCTGAATGGCCTTCCACCCAAATCGGTATAGTCTCTGCACAAGCGTGCAAAACCGGATCTAGGATGAGTAGGCTCTGGATTGGGACCGGCTGCTTGAGCATTCTTAACAAGATCTAAAAGCTGCTGGGCAGACATAAATACTCCATCCTGGGGAGTAGCACTAGATTGACCGGCGCTGGGACGGCCTGGTCTAACCATTTCTCTTCTTTAGGAAAGAAAGAAAGAAGAGGAAAAACTTATTCTCAAAATAAATATCAAGCAATCTTGATAGATAAAACAAGGAATCATAAAAGAAAGTAGGATAGAACGGTATGAAGACTCGAATAAATCCTAAGGCACAACTCCTAAGAAATACTTAGGACATGATCCTTGCTGGTTTATTCTACATTGTTCCGAAGTTTGGCTCCGATACCAAGCTGTGACGCCCAACCTCTATACCCACGCTAGCCAAGAACACTACGGTGTAATGCTGTCAACTAGCACGGAGAATAAGGCTGTTGAGGAGCGACCGTCCGTGTAATTGCTTTGCGCGAGCACCGATATGTCAGATAGAATAACATGCATTTCATTTAAGGAGGAAATCTGACATACCGACGCAAACTCAAAACTACTACACAGTGGCTATAATATCTTCAGAAACAAATATAGAAATAAGCGTAACACAAATCAGTCACAGATAATTCATATCACAAAGGCGGAAATAGATTTGAATAATAACACATGAAAGTGTACATCAGAGTAGCGGTCAAAAAGATCCACAATATCAAAAAGAATAGATACAAGTGCTAGACAAAAGAATAATTATACATCATAGAGTCTGTATCTCAAATGTATACAACAAAAACTACTAAACTAAAGTAGTTAGCCAAAAGTCAGAAGATGGTTCCAGATAGGAAGCCATGAGGAAGCACCTGTAATATCTCAGTCTGACCCGAGTATTATTTAAGAAGAAAATAATAAATGGATCAGTCTAGCTATAAATATCAGAAGAAATGATATAGAATAAGAGATATGACTAAATGTATAATAATCACAATGCCAAGCTGTGATAAATAAATAATTGAAAAATCAATAAGAGATTAATCAATATCGCAAAGATCTTCTCAAAGATAAAAAGGAATGTCATACTCCTAATTTCATTCACCAAGCCATAATAGATGACATATATATCAATGGCAACCGTAAAAGTTGGTGAAACATAAATTCCAGAATTCAACACACGAAATCAAGAAATCACAAGAAAAGGATGGCCAATCCCATAAACTGGACATCGACGCACCTAGAAAGTCACGCCCCATGCACAGTCGAACATCGACGCACCTAGAAAGATACGCCCCATGCTCTAGCATCGACGCACCTAGAAAGATACGCCCCATGCACAAATAAACATCGATGCACCTAGAAAGACACATCCCATGTACAAATAAACATCGATGCACCTAGAAAGGTACACCCCATGTAATGTCTAACATCGAGGCACCTAGAAAGATACACCCCATGCAAAGTCGAACATCGACGCACCTAGAAAGACACGCCCCATGCATAGACGAACATCGACGCACCTAAAAAGATACGCCCCATGTCCCGACTTATTGAGCCGATTGCTCCATGAAGTAAATAAACATCGATGCACCTAGAAAGGTACACCCCATGCATAAATAAACATCGACGCACCTAGAAAGGTATGACCCATGTGTAAACAAATATCGACGCACCTAGATAGGTACGACCCATGCAAGAAATGAGACGAAACTCAATAAAATGAGGAACAGTCCTCCACATCGACAAAGAGACATCGCACATTGCTAGTCTAAACCACAAAGATGATCGTCGTAATCAACGAGAAGTGTCAATTACACTAAGCTAGTAAATATGTGAGTTTAGCTTCATGTCCCATAACCACTTGCTTAACTTAAATATTTACGAACAAACTGTAGATCTCCACTAGAAAATTGTCACAAGAGATTCAATCGAACAAGTCCAAGAATTAACCGACGAAGTAAATGCAAGCGTTTCATACCACTCATTTTACTAAGTCGTTTAATTAGATTTCTCATACGAGTGAGGTAAAGGTTTGTATATACTAATAGATTGGAAATCGGTTTGAGAAAACGAGCTTTGTTATAAAATAGTATTGAAATCATTTAAAGATAGAGTTTTGATATTTACTACTAGTATAGAAAACCTTTTTTATTTTTAAAGTGACAAATCACAAAGAAGATTGTAGGAACAATCAATCACTAAGATTCACATTCGAAAACGTGAATAAAATCCAAAGAAATCGATACCGAATCCATCGAAATGGATATTCCAAGAATTCTTGAAGAAAATAAGTCATCAAAGTCAATAACAAATGATAATAACAAATAGGGAAATAACACGAATCGATTAAATTTGGAAAACCAAGCAACTAGCCAAAATAGGCATAGTTGGCAAATAGCAGCAGGTCGGTCGACCGGACTCCCTGAGTCGGTTGACCGAACCAAAAACAGAAGTGCACGGGGTAGCAGGTCGGTCGACCGGACCCTGAGCTCGATCGACCGAGCCCTGTAGCCTGCACTTCCAAACAGAGGCAGGAAGTGCCCGTTCTACAGGTCGGTCGGCCGGCCCAGGGGCTCGGTCGGCCGAACCTGTTGCTGGCACTCCCATGCCCTATTTCAAATGAGGTGCAAATCTCGATCAAATTGCAATCGCTCGAGCAACGGCACTAAGAGTTTATGCCAATCGACTAACCGGCCCTATATGCTCCTCGATGCATCATCAAAAACATGTTCAAACATCAAAGTTATGATTTTTAAAGAATTGAACCCAAAACACCAAAAATTGGAATATTCACAAAAGCAATCCAAATTAAAATCAAATGCACATGAATAAGTGTTAGGAATTCATACCGAACAATCGAAGATAAATATAGACTAAGATGTGAGATAAAAATCTCACCTTTGAACCCAAATCAACGAAGAAGAAGCTTGAAAGCAAAGGAAGATCAACCACACTTCAATCTCAACACAAGAAGCTTGAATATAAGCTTAAAAGAGAAACATTTCCTAAATTAGGTTTAGGAATTTCTGAAATCAAAGAGAGAATGTGTTGGAGAAGAAGAAGGAGATGCTTACCAATGGGTTCACTTGAGTTTGGAGCAAGAAGATGGATTTGCTAATGGAAACTAGGGCTTAGGATTTCCTAATTCTTTTTCTCTTCCCCTATTTTTGATGAAGCTTGAATGTATTAGGAAGTTATGAAGAAATGAAGAGGAGAGGGGGTTGGAACTGAGCTAGTAAGTAGGGTTATTGGGCTCAGTCTAAACCAAAGCCCTAAGTGAAAAGTGGCAAAATTCCACTAACTCCAAACATATCGAAGTTTATACTCAAAAAGGTCACAAACGTCATTTTGAACTCAATAGTGGTGGTCTCGAATCCCAATTTGACTGTTTGCAAAAAGTAGCTTTTCGGACCAAAATCCAACGAACGATAAAATATTTAAATAAAATATTTAAATATAAAATCGATAAATTTACAGGTTGTTACAGGGTATGTCCATTTCCTTCTGAATAAAAAGTGATATCATGGTTTGGAGCCCAGATATTTACTTATGCTGATTTTGAAAGTGGTATCATAGTATGGAGCCCGGATACTTTGCTTTGTTGTTGTTCGTTGGGGGCCCTCAGATAAAGGTCGGTAACGACCGAGGGATGGCATACTCGTGTTAGTAGTTATTTCCGGGCAGGGTTAACTCGGCCTTGTGTAGCAGAGACCCGGTTAGGTTCTCGAGGACGTCCTTCCAGAGGCGTTCCATTTTGTGTGGGAAGTTCCTTTGCCTGACCATTTGTTGGAAATCCAATCATCCAATACGTGCCCTGTACGGTTTTAGTTGTATAACCTACCATGGAATGTGGTGGTAACTGGCCGTTGAACATGGTAGCTATAGTTGGCATACAGTAATGGTTGTATGCTGGCTAAGATTAATATTATACTTTCGAAAGGTTTTCTGCACTATGCACTAATAATAATATCAAATAATTTTTGAGTATCAAGCATTTTTGACTGTCATAAGGACAAATCTCCTCCAAGTGTGCGCTTGCATTGTGTGTGTGGCGGGAGGCCTTATGGCAGTTTCATTTTCCAAAAAGCATTGCGGTTTTTAATGTTTTAAATTACTTTGTTGTTTGTTTTAAAGGTAAAACTGTTTTTGTTTGCTCATACCAGTCTCATGACTGACCCGGAGTTTATTGTTCCCTTCCTAAACTCTGGGTGCCCACAATTTTCCACATGGGTAGTCTAGAGTTGGGTTTTTTAGATAATCAAATAGTAGGTGTAGATTTGATAGCATTCAATCTCTGAATATTGGAAATCGCATATGGATCGAGTTGCTTCACTTCAGCAATGATTGTGGTTCGAGCTTTTGGTTCAAGCTATCTTTGGTGTTGGATTCTTTTAGAGATGCATTCTATTGGCGTTATCTTTCCGCTATTGATGGTTGCAAAGTCTAGACCATCTTCTTGTGTTGTCTTCCGCTATTGTGTATCTTTTGGCTCTGATTTGTATCGATATTCTATTGTATCATATTGTATCAAATATTGTATCTATTATGTACCAATGATATTATTCATTTTCTTCCGCTGTATTGTTATACTTAATGCGTTATAAGTGGTGGCACGAATCGGATTTCTATGGTTGAATCTGCAGCATTCGAGTACAAGTTACGGGTGCTAATTTTTGAACGCTGAAATCTGCAGCATTTAAGTATGGGTGATGTAAACGGTGTCGATTTTCGAACGTCGAGCCAGGGCTGTTACAGTAGTATCAAAGCTGAAGGTTGAAACTTTTGCTCAGGAGTATAACATATTAGGTAACTCATTAGAGATAGGGTGAAGTATACCCTAGAATGAGTATATCCCTAAGATATCTGTTCATGTGCCTCAGTAAATTCTCTTACTATCCACTGATAGTAAGTATGAGTGCAAGAAGAGGATGAGATAGGGAACTGGGAAATGCCATCACAAATGGTCAACACCCTACAGCAACAGAAATAACTTTCTCTATCAATCACTTTGATCATCATCAGATATCAATTCTTCGATGGCTTCGTGGAAGCTCGAGGGAGAAGCTTTGGTGTGGTGGCTCTGTGAATCATTATAGATAGGTTCTTAATTCATATTCTCTTCATCAAATTTCTATCAGCTTTTCATTATTAAACTTTAACGAAATCGAAATTTTATTGGAATAAATTGATAAATTTAAAATGAAGTTAAAATATGAAGAATTGTATCGATAAAAACGATTTCGATTAAAACCAAATTTGAAATTCTATTTTAATTTCTTGTGAGTATCAAAGTCCAAAGAGGGACAAGTTAATACATACTTTGGGGTATTCCGATCTAAGTTTGGAATCCATACTTAGTGTTTGAGAATTGTGGTAAATTGAATTAATTTGTTTATTCTTTGGGGTCTCGATATATTCTACGAACAGTTAGTTAGCCTTTCGGACTAACCGGTGCCCTACTTATTTCGTAGATCTGAGTGACCCAGGTGTTTGGTAAAATATCGTATGAGTTCTTTCTCGTATCTATTGTTGATGTTCTGATTTGGTAAGCCGAATGCAGAACAAATATTCAGTTTAATCTGGTGAACCATATCTTTGATATGTTCATCTGTTCTTTGTTATCTTCCCGCTTGGCGAATTTCGAGGATAAAATTTTATTGAGGGGGGAATCTGTAACATTCCTATTTTTTTAAGCCAAATTAATTTAATGATTAATTAGATTTTTGGAATTTAATTGTGAATTTATTGGTAAGTTAATATGAAAATTTCTAGAATAACTAAAGATATGTATTTTTGGTAGAATACTGATTTGGAAATTTAATTGATTGTGAATAGAAATTTTAATTTGGGAATTTCACAATAAATACCCTTGAAAATGAAATTTGATTTTATTAATTTTATGTTTCAAAGGAACTAATATAAGTACAAAATAAAATGTATGAATGCAAATGTAAGTAAAAATAATTGTAATGTATGTATATACACATTTAAAAGTATAAAAGAGAAAATATAACTTGTAAATTAAAATAAAGAGAGGGTTTAAAACAAAGTTAAATTTATTTAAACAAGGGTTAAAAACATAAAACATGTTTTATAAATTAAATAAAATTTAAGAAATGGGTTTAAACACAAATGTTCACATTTGAACATTTGTAAAATTGAGATTATAAGATAAAACAAGTGTAAAAATCTTAATGATATGAATTAACAAGTGCAAGGTTTTAACTATATGTTGTGAATAAGTGTCATGATTTAAATTTTATTTTAAAAAAAATAAATTAAAATTTTAGATATTGAAGAGTAAAACCAAATTTCATTCCTTTTCTCATATTTTCAACATCAAAACTGAAATCAGTAAATAAAAGAAGAAACAAAAAAAATCATCTCAATATCAAAACAAAACACGGATCAAAGAAAAAAAATTCAAATCAAAAATCTGAAAAGCCCTCAAAATCAAATTTTCAACCTGGAAAACAATAAAATCAAAACTTCAGTTTCAACCTGAAGCAAAGCAACAGATTCAACTCAGCAATGAAAGGATCGAGAATTGATTCAATATAACAAAATAGATCAAAACCAAAATATGCAAACCTGGAAACTAAAGCCTATGAAGAATAATGCAAAGAAATTCAAGCAAATCATTACATTCTCAAAGCAAAGATCATTTCAGTTATTCAAATAACCAAAACGAATTCCAGTTCAGATCAACGTCGAAATTCAGAAAACAAAACCCAAGAATTTCCAGAAGGAAAATGAAGATTCGGATTAATTCTAGAATTTCCAAATACAAGCTCTCTTCTCTGTTTCCATTTCTCAGGTGAGCAAACTACCCCCTCTAATATTTTTATTGTGTGTGATTAATGTCTGATGTTTGTGATTGAGATCTGTTGTATGGATGTCATTGCATGTCTGTAATTATGCAAAGGCACTATGTATATAAAATTTTCTGTTGATACATATCTTCTCCGATTAATAACAGACTAACAAAAAAATCCAAGAAAAGTTTATATCTAGAAATCTAATAGGATTTAAGTAATAATCTTCAAAAGAAAAGTATTTGTTTTCACCTGATTTAAATTTTAAAAATAGATTCGAGTGATAATATTTAGTAGTTATTTAAAAGAATGATAAAATATAGTGAAAACTATTAAAATCAGAAAAATCGATGTTTGAAATTTTGTGAATTGATTTCATATTTGAGTTTGCATTAGGAAACGATGATTTTAGGAAATCATCACAAAAAATTTAAACTTATATTCAATGAGAAATTCTGAGTTAACCAGAAACTGCTTTTTTACCAATTACCGTCGATCGGTAGGGGGAGGCTTTTCAAGATTTACGTTGAAGGTGGAGTGATGGGTATAGATCATTGGAAAAATATCAAAAGAATTTATAGACCATCGATATGTTTGGTCATTGACATTTTAGGGTTTAAGTCAGGTTTGGGATCGATGATGTTGACGAGATGAATTCATCGACGAGGGTGAACTGCAATTGATCGCACCAAGGGAAAAATGCTTGTGGGCCAATGGAGTAGCTCAGGTAAAAATAACGTGGTCACTGATCTTCGTGGTTGGCGGTGCGAGTTGATTTATGAATGATCGAGGTGGTTCTAGTATTTCGGTCGAACGACTTGTTTTCGATTCGTGGTCGTTCTCGGTTATTTAGGTGTTTGTGGCGACTTAGGAGGTGATAGGTGATCTGCTAACGTTGGCGAGGCTGGCCGAAGCTTCGACGATTAGCGGTGCACGTGTACGTGCATTTTCATGTCTCTGTGTTTGAGTAGTTTGGGGAAGAAGATAGGGACTCGGGTTCAAGCACGTGCAAACAAGGGATGGACTCGAAGCAAGAGAATTTTGGGTTGGCTCGGGGTCGAGCTCGAGGAGAACGAGTTTTTACTCGGGTTATCTGATGTAATGCAAAAACATTTTTAAAATTTTAAAGAAAAATCAAGTTATTTAAAACAAATTTTGTTTAGACCAATTACTTTTTATTAGATGTTATCTAAAGTTTTGAATTGGTTAAGAAGGTTTTTAAATAAAGTTGTTTTAAATTGACCAAGCTTCAAAATGGTTTAAAATATACATAACTTTATCTTTAAAGTTTATTTTAAATAAACTTAATAATATTAAAGAAGTTAATTGATATAAAGAATATTTTAATTGTTAATTAACTTTTAAAGTTTAAGTTAATTTATTTGTTAAAGGGAATTAATTACTTAAAGTTAATTACTTAATAAAAATAATTAAGGTAAAGTAATTAATAATTAATTTTGATTTATCAAGGAATTAAAGAATAATTAATTAAAAGATAATTAATTACTTAAAATCAATTATTTAATGAAAGTGATTAAGGTAAATTAATTAATGATTTAAATATTTATTAGTCAACTGTTTAAAGGTTAATTAATTTAAGGATACTTAATTAATGTAATTAAGGTAATTAATTTAAGAATAATTAATTAATTAAAGGTCAGTTAATTAATAAAAGTAATTAAGGAATGATTATTAATTAATGATTAATTAATTAATTATTGCAATTAATTAAGGATAATTAATCAAAGAATTAATTAATAATTAAAGGTTAAGTATTTAATAATTAAAGGAATATTTATTTATTAATCAAGGTTGATCGATTGATAATTAAAGGTTAATTAATTAGTGAAGGTGATTAAGGAATGATAATTAATTAAAGGCTAATTAATTGATGTGATTAATTAAGGATAATTAATTAATTAAAGGTTAATTTATTTATTATTAATGGTTAATTAATAAATGATTAGAGAATAATTAATCAAAATGATTTGTAATTACTTAGTGATAATTAACCAGGATTAATAATTTATTCATAAGTAATTAATCGGATTAATCAGAAAATTATTTGACCTTACTTATGAATGTTTGGTTTACATTGAATGCCTTGAATTGTTTGATATCCTTGATGTGTGATGCTGTATGACATGAATTGTTTTGATTTGAGATGTGATGAATGTAATTTATTTATCTGTGATAAATGTAATTTATTTATCTGTGATGGATTTATATTATCTATTTGTGATTCTATGAATGAAGATAAGCGTTATAGGAATATTCCGCTTATCGATATTGCTGTTTTTGGATTGTGATGATTGATGATGTTGCACTATTGTGTAAAACCCCTGGACTACACCATACACATACAAATATGGATTACATGAGGAATTTAGTTAAGTCACAGATTTTTGAAATGGTTTTAAAGTTGGATTTTGAATCCAAATGTTTTGGAAATGAATTTGGGTTAAATGTAAAAAGCTTTTGAGAAGAAGTTTTGAAGATGAAAGTTATTTTGAACAACTTAATAAATTTTTGAAATTTAAATAATTTGATTTGAATTTGAATTCAAGATTTGGAATAGAATTCTATGTTTGGAAATTGTGGTTTAAAAAGGGTATACAAATTATAAATGTGTTTATATGGGTTTTAAACCATTTAAAAAGTATTGTTTTGGGAATTTGAATTTAAACCAAGCTTTATACTTGAAGGGCTTTAACTTGTATAAATGTAATCAGATTTTTCCGAAACGAAAACTATTTGTTTTCAAATAATAAAAGCTTTCATATAAGGAAAGGATTTCCAATTTGGGTTGAAAATTTTCAAGTTCAAAAGGAAATTGTGAATTATTTTGAAAGCTGTGAATGAACCTTTGTGAAAGATTATTAAACCTTGTTTTGAAATCGAAGAGGATTTTAAATGGTGTATCTTTTATATAAAAGATTTGAAATGGAACTGTTTCTAAAGCTATGAAAGAATCTTTGTGAAATATTTAGTGAACTTTGTTTTCAAACAAAAGAGGACCTCAAATATAGATCTTTTGTTTAAATAAGGTGAATGAATCTTTGTGAAAGGTGGGTGAACTTTGTGAAATGAATCTTTTTGTTTAAAAGACTTGAAATGGTAACTTGTTTAAACCATTTGAAAGAAAAGTTTTGGATAATAAGTTGTTACTTAACTGAAATCTCGATATCCATATGTTTTTAAATATTGCGCTAATTATTCGGTTTAGCCGGGAGAGGACCTTTGTGTCATATAACCCATTCCGAATAGTGATACGACGATATGGATAGCATTTGAAGACCGGTGGTGAAGACCGGGTATTTTCAAGAACAAAAGGATAACCCGTCGATTGTCTCTACACTAAGTCGCGCCGGTATGGAGATCTCCATATGTGATGGAGAGTCCGATCGGGATTGGGAATTCCCGGATTTGCAAGGGCTACTTTGGAAGTGGCTTCGATTCTGTTCGAACCCGAAACAGACTTGTATGGATGTGTGTCTGACGTTACACTTTGAGACGTAAAGCTGGTTTCTATCAAATACATTTCTGTTTGGTGGCAGAGAATTTATTCTCTTAGCTTAACACCCTTCTCTGAGACGTAGGAACTCAGAGGTTATGTAGTTGATGGTTACTAGTGATACATTCCCAATTTGGTAATGTGGCATAAGAAGTGTTGCTGATCATTTGTTGATCGAAGCATGGCTTTTGTGAATAGCGTATCTTTGTGGACGGGACTTCGTCGAGCCTCACAACTCGGTAATGGTCCAAACAAGATCGTTGTAGCAAGGTAATTTGGAGGTAGCGTCCCCTGAGGGTATGTCCATTTCCTTCTTGATAAAAAGTGATATCATGGTATGGAGCCCAAATATTTACTTATGTTGATTTTGAAAGTAGAATCATGGTACCGTGCCTAGATACTTTTCTTTGTGGTTGTTGGTTGACGGCCCTCAGATAAAGGTCGGCAACGACCGAGGGATGGCATACTCGTGTCAGTAGTTACTTCCGGGCATAGGTAACTCGGCCTTATGTAGCAGAAATTCGGTTAGGTTCTCGAGGATGTCCCTCCAGAGGCGTTCCATTTTGTGTGGAAAGTTCCTTTGCCTGACCATTTGTTGGAAATCCAATCATCCAATACGCACCTGTACGGTTTTAGTTGTATAACCTACCATGGAATGTGGTGGTAACCTGCTATTGAAAATGGTAGCTATAGTAGGCATACAATAATGGTTATATGATGGCTAAGATTAATATTATGCGTTCGAAAGGTTTTCTGCACTATACACTAATAATAATAACAAATAATTTTCGCGTATCAAGCATTTTTTACTATCATAAGGAGAAATCACCTCCAAGTGTGCGCTTGCATTGTGTGTGTGGCGGAAGGCCTTATGGCAGTTTCATTTTCCAAAAAGCATTGCAGTTTTCAATGTTCTAAATTCCTTTGTTGTTTGTTTTAAAGATAAAACTATTTTTATTTGCTCATACTAGTCCCATGACTGACCCGGAGTTTATTGTTCCCTTACTAACCTCTGGGTGCTCGCAATTTTCCACACGGGCAGTCTAGAATTGGGTTTTTTAGATAATCAAATAGTAGATGTAGATTCGATAGCATTCAATCTCTGGAATATTGGAAATCGCATATGGATTGTGTTGCTACACTTCAGCAATGATGGTGGTTCGGGGTTTTGTTTTAAGCTATCTTTGATATTGGATTCTTTTGTAGATGCATTCTATTGGCGTTATCTTTCCTCTATTGATGGTTGCAAAGTCTAGACCATCATCTTGTGTTGTCTTCCGCTATTATATATCTTTTGGATCTGATTTATATTGATATCCTGTTGTATCATATGGTATAAGATATTGTACATATTATGTGTCAATGATATTATTCATTTTCTTCCGCTGTATTGTTATACTTAACGTGTTAAAAGCTCTGGCACGAATCGGATTTCAACGGTTGAATCTGCGGCATTCGAGTACAAGTGAAGTACGGGTGCCAATTTTCGAACGCTGAAATTTGGGTCATGACAGTTTTAGGGACAAGAAGTTTGCTTTTTAGACTGAAGAGCACATTTTGGTGTAAATCACGGAATGATAGTGGTAGCTATCGTTTTCTGTTTACACTAAAAAGTGTTCTTCAGACTAAAAAGCAAACTTTCTGTCACTGGGACTAATTTTTTTTTGCAACTTCTTCTCTGTGTTTATTTTCCTATATTTGTATTCTAGACATTATTATAATATTAGAGGATTTCATGTGAAATGTTTTGGTTATTGTAAGGTAAAAACCCATCCATATTTATGTGCAGCGTGGTCTTACAAGATACCTTTGATTTTTGAAAGGTTTTTATAACTTTAAAAATTCAGTTTGGTGTATTTTCACACGCTAGTTTTCCAAACTGGCTAGGGTGTTATTTTACTATAATGCTCGAGTTACACCCAGCATATTTATAGATTTCTTTGGTGGCATCGAAACTCAAGAGACGAGTTAGGAGTCTTCAAGTCTATTCACGTACATGTTTATTTTTCGCTGCTTGTTTGTTGAAATCATTAGCATTTGTAAGGACGGGTAGTTATAACTATCCAGGCTGATGATTATGATTGTTGTTGCACTCTGATGGATATATATATATATATATATATATATATCTCACGGTTCTCTTTTGTAAAGTTCATTGATATTATACTATATATTTTATTTTGCTGTTAATTTCTTCCCCGACCAAAATTAATCAATCCAACAGCCCTAGAATACTCAAACACCAATGATAATAAAGATTAGGATGCCATCAAAGAAAATTCATTCTTTGGATCAGAAGGATGAATCGAAGTTGTTAGAACCTTTTTTGTTGGATTTTAGTGAAAACAACTATATAATTATGCCATAGAACCTGTAAGCTAACTTGTAAGTACGCAAATATCAAAAGGAGGCAAACAAATAAGTTCAACATGAAGATACACAGTACAAATGAGGATAAAAGTATATACATAGAGATACAAGAGGAGATGTACACAACAAAGATAAGTCGAAAGTAATGAATAAAGTACTATTAATCATAGAGTGTCTTGTCTGGAGTATAAATATGTCAAAATCTCTTCAATGTGGTATACACAAACACACACACATAATTGAAATATTTTATACAAGCATTGCAAGTTTTCAAAAAAATGCATGAAACAAGATTCGAACTCAGGTAATTGGTGCACTCATATTTTAAATGAAAATTAAGCTTTCAAAAATGTATGGCTCGAACTCGGGTCACTATTTGAGAAAGCAAGCGCTCAAACCAATAAAGCTAAGACCACTTTCATTTTAAACATGGTTTAGTCAACTTATTTGATATAATCGGTCAACTAAATCTTTGGGTTTTTGCCCTGTTTTCTTGCGGGATAAAAATCCCTGCAATTTAATCGACCAAATCACTTAGTTCAGTCGATTGAACGCTGCAGCGGTCATTTTTTATGGTAAATTTCTGAAGGGATCTCCTCCCACTTGAAGAGACACTTGCTCCAACAATTGTTGCAACTCTTCAACAAGTTATCATGCTTCACCAATAGTTCCATCTGCTTATTCTCTATATAAAGCAATCTATATTCTTTAATTTTAACAATTCTTGCTCCCTAATATCTAATTCTTCTTTGAATTCACTTGCATTTAAATATTAATATTGCTTCCAAATTTGATCACTTTCATGTTTAAGTATATTTCTCTTATGATCAAATCACTTCAAATTCTTCATGAATACACTTCATACCACTAAGAAGAAGATTATAAGAAGGTTGTGCTTATCAAGTCATCAATGCCATACTTGAGCACATGAAGTCACAAACTTGTTTACTACTTTTGTAGTTGAATTCTTGTTCTGCTGCTCAGGCAAAAATATTGAAGTCTCATTCAACTGCTTGGGCAAGTGTATTAAAATCATATTCTACTGCTTAGGTGCCTATTCCTCCATGTTAAGTGAGGATGTGGTTTAAATCCAGAATGATTCATGGGCGGAATAGAATGGGAAGTTCGAACCATTATCAAAATCACAAGTGTGACTTTTTTACTTTCTTTACCTTATCCATTTCCACTCCTACTATATGCAAGTTTTAATTTAGCAGAACAATTCATACTATTCGATCTAAAGCAACTTCAATTTGGTATCAAGGCGAGGTTATCATTTAACCTAATAAAGTTCATTTAATATTTTAAAGTAATATGGACACTACCTCTTCTTTTGTTGAAGGTTAATCAATCGTACGACCACCACTATTTAATAAATTGAACTATGCTTGTTGGTCATCTAGGATGAGAATATATATGCAGGATAATGGTTATGAAACTTGGAACATTACACAACATGAATATACCGTTCCTTCCATTATTCATCCATAATGGTCAAACACCCAAAAGCTAGATGTTATTGCTAATGCTAAAGCTATGAACCTATTGTTTTATTCTCTGGATAAAAATGAGTTTAATAGAGTTAGTATATGCACATCTACATACGAAATTTGGCGTACTCCTGAAATAACTCGTAAAGGAACAAAAAAGGATAAACAGAGCAAGATTTCCATGCTTAAAAATCAATTTCAAAACTTTAAAATGAAGCAAGATAAAACTATAAATGACATGTACTCTAGATTTCAAAAATTTATCAATCATTTATGACAATAGGAAAGAATATACATATTTTGATATAATGTCAAAATTCCTTAACCCTTTGACTAATGATTGGGAACGAAAGGTTTTAGCCATCAAAGAAGCTAATGACATTTCGACCATAAAACCATAAGAGTTAATAGGATATCTCTTGTCATATGAAGTGAACTTGCAAGCAAAACAAGTAAAACTTCTTGATAAAAGGCCAATCATATTTTAAGTAGAGAAAGAATAATCCAATATAGATGATGATGGTATTGCATTTCTATCCAAAAGTTTTAGGAAGTTTTTGAAGTATAAGAAGACTAAAAGGTTTGGCGATAGTAATAATAATCCATCATCTTCATTGCTCAAATGTCACAAATGTCACAAGATAGGACATGTAAAGAAAGATTGTCCAAATCTCAAAAAGAAGAAGAATACCTTTAAAAACACAAACAAGAAATTCCACAAGAAAAAGAAGTAAGATGTTTCTGTCATATGGGATGACTCGGATTCATTTTTATCATCAGATAATGGTAGCGATTAGGTACGAATTATCATGTGCTTCATGCTTTCTACCGACGATGTAAGTGAATTTTCTTTTGATGACCTAATTGAAATAAATATTAAAATGTAAGTAGACTAAAAGATATAAAAACAAAGTAAAAAGACCTTTTAGGAATGCTAAATAGAAGCGAATTAGAAATTGACATGCTAAAGGATGAAAAGGAAATATTAGAAGAAGAATTAGTAAAATCTCAAGAATCTTGTGTTAATATAACATCTCAAATCACTATATAAAGTAGTGAAATAGAAGTTCATAAAAAATGAGAATGTTAAATTAACAAAAAGTAAATTATGGTTTAAATTCTAGTATTAATACACTAGGTATAAAAGTAATAGACCTTAAAACAAAGTTAGAAAGTATTTCTATAAATGTTTCAAACTTTATTAAATAAAGAAAATACCTATCTAATAATTCACAATCTTCCTTTAATAAGAGAGGTTTGGGTTATAACAAAACTAGTAAGGAAGTTAAATCTGGTCCAAAGAAATATAGTTTATTATATAGGACTTTCAAAAAGAAGGATGTTAATCAAAAGAAACAAATAAACAAGCCCAAGTCTATAAAGATATAAGTTCCCAAGATTAAAAACCATCTTATAATAAATAATCATATAGAGATGTTTATATCTAGTGTACATTAAAATTCTGATTTTATTTTCAAAAGGAACAATAAACCCTCTTGGGTATGGCTTCTGTAATGACCCGATTTTTCGACGCTCGAAAATCGACATCAATACATTCACTGTATTAAATGACAAACAATCGAATGCCGTAAAAACGGACCGTTAGGGTTAAAGAAGAAGGAGGTAAAAGAAGAGAAAACAAAACAACAACAGAATCTTACCATCGCAGCGAAATAAAATAAAATAGATAATAACTGATCTTTACACAAAAGAAACTATATCTGTTTATACATTACATACAACACAATTCATAACACACAACTGGATAGTTATCATAACCTGTCCCCATAAAACTGACTATGTAGTTAATAAAACACAGCGGAATATTCGTCAAATACGTGTGATACGTCTTGCCGTCCAACTCATCTCCTGAGCTCCACAACATCTTTTTCTGTGTCTATAATACCCGGTCTGCCCCGAGCATTATAGTCAAATAACACCCGAGTCAGTCTGGAAAACCAGAGTGAGAAAACACACCCAATTTGGATTATTAAAGTTTTCTAAAATCCTTTTGAAATCAATGGTATCTCGTAAGACCATGCCACAAAAAAAATGCTAGGTTTTTACCTTACGATAACCAAAACATCTTTATCAAATCCGTCTGATATTATAATAGTATATATAGAAAGTAAAATAGAATCTGGCTGAAATACTTGCAGCTCACGTCCAGCAATAGTTGGGCATAATCAAAACCGTACAGGCGCTTATTGGATATTGGATTCCATACAATGGCTGGGCTGCTGGGGTGCCACCCGTCACAGTATGTGGTCTGGATAACCATACCGAGGATCCACCCTGATCCCTTACTACATAAGACTGGAGCTACCCCTTACTTGATAGTCCGAATAAGATTACCCCGCGGTTAGGATCAGGAACCGCCCATACAGTCGAATAAAAGGGACTTCTAGACAGGGGTGACCTTACCTTAATTGGTTGCTAGCCACTTAGCCTTGTGTGCACCTCGGTTGATGAAGCTCGAGGCTTTGCATTACCTTTTTAGCACACATTCACTTAGAATGCTCATCGTCCTCTTGACGATGTTCTGATAGCATTCATCCATACAAGTCTGTTCCGGGTTCGAACGGAACCGAAGGCACTACTCCTACTACATCCATTTTGGAATCACCCTCAGGATTAGTAGCCATTAGCCCTTGCACTTCACAGCTCCATCTTCTACTCTAAGCTCTTACCTTCTTCACAAAAATGTTCAAACTGGATCGAAGTGGTTTTCGGGAAATTAATCACAATCTTGGTCTCTTCAAAACAATAACGAATTGGCCAATATTAGTAGTCGGTTAATTAACTATTGAATAACATTCACAAATAACCATTAGACTTTAAACAATTTTTCAAATTATTTATTCCAAAATATATTCGTAAGCTATTTTCCATACTTCAATCCTTTGAAAACAGTTTCAAATCACTTTTCTCTTGTAGAATAAATTTCCAAATACTATTTATTTCCACTGAAAATTACCAAGTCTAAATATTTTAGATTTAAAATAATTTAAAATTTCTTTACCTAAAAATATATACATTTTAAAACATTATAAATAAAAACCACTTAAAAGACTTTTTTTAAATTACTAATTATGAAATTTTATGATAACTTCTCATGTAAACTTAAGCCAAAACAAAATTTAAAATAAAAGTTACGAAATTCTATACAAGTTTTTTAAATAAATTTTTTAACCAAACCATCTTAAAATAAAACTACTTTATAAAATATAAATATTAATAATTATCTTTTTAAACCATAATACCAATTAACCTTTTAAACTAATTACTACTATAACTAATTTAATAAATATTTACCTTTAAAAATTTAAACAATTTAAATAATAATTTCCTTAAAAACATTCTTTTTTTAAAGAACAAATTTAAAACTTTTAATTAATTCTTAATATTCTGCTTGAAAACGTACTTGGCTTTTCAGGAAAATACGCCTTTCTTTCACACATTTAAAAATAAACCACTATTTATTTTTAAAACAAATTACCATTTCCTTTATAAATTCTCATCCTGAATTTATACTTCCAAATTTTCCTCTGATAAATATTTCACTTAATTTATAAACCTCGTTTATAAATTTAATAATCTCATTCTCCTTTAATTCCAGTTTCAAGCACTTAATCGGTTTTCAAATCGATTTTCAAAACTAACTCCATTTTAAAATAAATTCCTTTACTTATCCAATTTATTTCAAAACCCATTAATTTCAGATTTACTCTATTATCATGATTTAAAATCTTATTTAAACTGTAAATACCAATTTCATACTTTATTTCAGAATTTTTTTTATTTCTTTCCAAACCATTTAAATCTTGAATTTAAAAATAAATCTTTTATTCCTTTAAATAATATTAAAAATTCATTTATTTCCATTTATTCAAAAATCTTCTTTACCATACTAGGAAATTTATTTATTAGAATTTAAAAATTAACTTATATCCTTTTCCAATTAATTCTTTAATTAATCCAAATTCTCTATAATTATTTTACTTAAAAATTCTCTCTTTTATTTTCCTTCGAAAATCTCATCTATATATTTTTGATAACTCAGTACACCCAAAATATATTCAATCAGATCATAGCATCCAATATTTTCAATTACCAGTATAATTTATCGTAGAATATTAAAACAATCTAAATATTTTGAGGAATCCAGTTTGATCCCTCCAACCTGTTTTTCTGCATCCACGGGTATTAGTACAACAATTTAAAAATACCAATCCCGCTTCGAGGTGGAATATCACGGTATAAAGGTTCATCCGCTATTATGCGGAGCGCATAGGGTCTCATCCGCTATATAATGCGAGAAATCAATCACTCCAATATATATACATATACTATTATATATTATAATAATATCACATCCAATCAATTAAATCATTCATCAAATCATTCAAATTTAACTATAAAAATTAAATGTTATCCAAATAAGTGAGATTAACTCACCATTGATTTTGTTTTGGAATCCGATCCATCTCGACTATTTCTTCATGTTTTTTTTACCTTGTATGATAATTATATGTTATATCAATTTTTGAACAAATAGAAAAATTAATTACCGTTTAATAAATTTATTTTAATTTTAACTAATAAATCTAATTCTAAACAAATAATTAAATTTTAAACTAATTTCCCTTTTTTTAAATCTCAACAACATCTTAAAATTCCCATGTCTTTCCAAAATCACACACACACATATACATGCAATTTGTTTAAATTAGAACATGCATGTGAATAAATATATTTATTTACTAAATTAAAAACAAAACTATTGTATACCTTGCTAAATAAAAATTCTGTTTGCATAAAGATTATCACAGTAAACCTTTATATAAATTCCTATTTTTTTTCCAAAGTCTTATATACATATACAAATTTTCAGTTTTACTATTTACCTACATACCTTTTTAAATTGGTTTGAGAGAGAGTGTGTGTGTGTGTGTGTATAATATTACTTTCCTTACTACAATAGTATACAAACATATGTATGTAGATTCTAGATAAATAGTCTTTTTTTTCTTACTGCAAAATTTTAAATCACATATACAATTAAATAAAATAAAAAAAGAAATACTTTCTTTGCCACTGACATCGCATACCTCCCTAGGCTTCACCAACGGCCGACGCTTGTCAACCAGAAACGACTCGTGCCGGGCTCCACCTCTTCGTCGACGAACACGGCCTACCTGCTGCTCCATCGACGCTGACGACGACGACGAAGAAACCCCTAATCGCGAAACTACTCCATCTCGAGAAGCGCGCCACAGCCTCGCCTACGTGCGAAACCCTAGCCGACCCCTACAACAACTGTGATGCCATAGTCCTCGCGAGATTCCATCGTGACTAAAACAAGCCCTACTATCGATCAATCTCATCTTGCCAATCTTCTATTTCGATCGAAGTCGATTCCGATGAAGCCATTATTGATTTAAAGAAGAAAGGGAATAAGCGTTAATTTAAAAATGAGGCGGCTCTTTCTTTTTATTCTTTTAATTTTCTTCGAATTTGGGTGTTTCAGCCATTTATTTCTTGAACGATAGATTCATTTCTTTTACTCTTTTTTTAAAAAAGAAGCGTGTGAAAATTTAAGAGAATAAAGGAAACACTTGTAATAAATTTATTTAGGTGTTGCAAAGACTATAGTCTTTCAAATGCAATAATATTATTTATGTATAATTTAAATTCAAATTCAAATCGTCTCGATTTCCGCAACTCACAATCTCTATCTCCAATCGAAGCGTGCCGCTAGGCATTTGTAATGTTAAACCCCTATTCCATATGCAATGGAAAAGGTTCCGAGTCCTAATTGGATCGTATGAAGAAGACAGCTTTTTGGACTTGGTTATTATATTGAAATTTCGATAAAGATTTCAGCACGTGTATATACCGTACGACCACACGACAACACCAAATGCTATGAAAATCAAAATTCGATAATAATACACTATTACGGATCCAATGGAACTGGTTTCGTCAAAATCCAAGACTGCGCCTCGGATGACTATTTTTAAATATCAATTTAAACGATATATTTTTAAAACGGAACAAATCAGTTTCAATTTCAATTTTAACATTTCTATTACCTTTAGTATTATGAATATAAATTTTCCAAGCCCTTGAAATATTTTTAAAAAAGCTTAAAACCAAGATTCACTATTTTAACAAATTTTCAATTATTAAATTCAATAATTTAATTGTCAAATAGACAGAGATATTTAAAATTCAAATTAAACTAACTTCCAAATATTGAAAATCAATTAAATATTTCAATTTCAAATATCCAGAAATTCCGGATCGTCACATTCCTCCCCTCTTAAAAGAATTTTGTCCCCGAAACTACTAGTTAATAAGAATGGTTCATAACTCGTTCATCATTTTCCCAAAACCAAACAGATTTTAACAACTTCCCTAATAATCCTTTTATAAAGACCCATTATCATCCTTATTAACTTTCCAAACTTATCCATAATTTCCAAACAAAATTAATTACTCAACCATTCAATTTATAATTCAAACTCAAATTTTACACTATCAAAATTTTCTCAAAATTTTTCTAACTCCCTAAATTTTCGAAAAATTTCGCCAGCGTCTCCTTTGCGCGGCTAGATTCGTACTACTACAAAATGCCTCCATGGGGACCCAAATTTCAAAAGAAAATAAAAGGCCAAGTGGCTAGATCAGAAAAGCATTAAATTCATACAGAAATTTAAATACATACCTTTTTGTTGAGCAATTCAATTCACCTTTTGAAATCAAAAATCCAAATTTATCCGTTGCCTTTAACACACATGTGTGTTCTACTTAGCAATAATGTCCAATTACAACATTCAAAATCATTTTACACATTTCTTTACAAAAGTTTCAATATATTTTTTTACTTAAGTCTTACGATGCACATATATCATCCGTATGCAATACCAACTTTGATCGCTCACTCGATCACACAATTTCACTTCCGAACTAGTATCGTCCACCCGACTTCCTAGTGCGGACTCAGATCTGGTTTCTTGATCAGAAACCATCATTCTCCTTGCGTAGCCATAAACTATGATAGAGAATTTCCAGAATCAATCAAAAATCCATATCCATGGCTCGCCGGATCGAGTGAAAAATTCCGACTCGGATTGATATAACCGTCTCGAAATTCTGTGCTTGAATCTGGATCTGATCGCAATGCGAATAAAATAATATACGTATGTCCTACGTATTTAGCCCAATAGATTATTAACTAAATCCATTTCCTTTTTATTCACATTTATATTGATTTTTGTCCACTCATTCACAATTTTCCCGTTTCACAACTTCCAGTTTAATCTTCATTCAAATATTCACTTAGAATATTTTTCCAATACCAATTTTTACTTGAAAATTTCAGCATTACTTAAGTTCAATGTAAATATTTTATATACTCCTTATATATAATTTTCACTTCACCGCTTAAGCTTTTGTATCTATTTTCATTTAACTCAAATTTTAATTCCTTTCCGAATTCAATTTACCTTCATTTTTAAATATTGGATTCTATTCATCTTATTTCAAGCCATATTTAATTAATCACTTCTTTAATTAGCTCCACTTGCTAATTTATTTTAAATCTTAGTGGACTTTATTTCCAAAAGCTTATTATCTTTAGTCCACTTCGAACTAATTCTACACTTCACTTTACACAATTTAAATTAAGTATCATTTCAATATATAATTCCAATTTATTTGCTTACCCATTTAATTTAATTAGTTTGCTTACAAATTTTATTTTCAATCTTTTGTTTTGTTCAGTCCAACTTAACTAACTTTCCATATCAAACAATTCAAATTTTAACTCCAATATCCAGTTTTCAATTTCATTTGCTTAGAAATGTAAATTCATTTATTCATTTACAAATTTATTCCAGAATTAGTAAATTCTATTCCAATAGCCATTCATTAAGCTCATTTACTTTTATCTTACTTGATTCAGTTACACTTTAATTTAATTCAAATATTCAACTTCCATTTTGCTTGCTTACAAATATAATTTCCTTTGTTTCTTTATACATTTGCTTACCATTTAAATCAATCAGTTTACTTACTTTAACATAACTCCTTATTAAATTTGAATTTTATACCAACAGTTTCAAATTTTATAAGTTATCAAACTATTATATTCTATAAGAATTTTAATTAAACTTACAAAATTTAAGCATTACTTAAATATTTCAAAATTATTTTTGTAATCGAGCGTATCCCAAAATCCTTTAGTATATCCAATATTCCTTTGTATTTAAAAATCAAAACGGTTTTACCAAACCAAACTTCAACATTTCCAAATCATTTTTGCAATATCCAAAATCCTTTGGTAAATTCAATTATCCTTTTGAATTTCAAAACCAAACCCAGTTTTGCAAACAACTCCAATTGAAAATCTCCAGGCAGCAATTCCTCCCTTAGGAACTCGAAAATGAACATCGATGATGCCGCAGTCATCGCCGAAGTTATTTTTCAGCGATGAAGTGAGTTCAGTGCTCTTATTCTTTCCAAAACCCTTTCCAAATATTTTTATATCCAAATCTCATCAGATTTCAAATCCCATTCAAAAATATTTCTCAAATAATATCACTATTATTTCTCCAAAACTTTTTGAAAATTATTTTCAAGCTCAAAGGAATTTAATTTTTTTCCAAAATTCCTAATACCAAATTCTTTCAATCTATTTTCAAATATTTCTCTAGAATTCTATTTTAAATTATTAATCACATTTAAAAATCCCATCTGTATATGAATTTATTTCTTAGCTTTAATTATGATTTCAATTTCTTATTCAATTTTTTTACACAATAATGATAATAATTAAATATTATCAGTTCTTAACAACCAAGCAACCATATACTATAATAATTTACAAAAATTATTTCTATTATATACAAAAAAATATGGGCAAAATTATTTCATTTACCCACTTTTAAAAAACAATACTGTGTCGGTTTGCCTAGTTAAAGAGTTTAAAAATCCCTATCGATACAGTTGGTCAGACTACACCGACCAGAATTTATAAACATTCAACCAATAAGTTGGCACCATATAAAAAAATTTATTCACTAATAAATATGCGCTCATATATATTAATAAACTAAAACCCATTCTAGTGTACTACGGACTCTATTTCAATGAGTAATCCCTACCAGAGCCAAGGTTCTCGCTTAACCTTCAGCTCTGATAGCAATCTGTAACGACTCGATTTTTCGGTGCTCCAAAATCGACGTCAATACTTCCACTGTATTAAATTCCGATCAATCGAATGCCGAAAAAATGGACCGTTAGGGTTAAAGAAGAAGGAGGTAGAAGAAGAGAAAACAAAACAACAACAGAATTTTATCATTACAGCGAAATAAAATATAGTAGATAATAACCGATCTTTACACAAAAGAAACTATATCTGTTTATACATTACATCATCAGAGTACAACAAAATTCATAACACACAACTGGATAGTTATCACAACCTGTCCTCACAAAACTGACTATGCAGTTAATCAAATACAGCGGAATATTCATCAAATACGTGTGATACGTCTCGTCGTCCAACTCGTCTCCTGAGATCCACAACATCCTTTCCTTTATCTATAATACTCGGGCTAACCTGAGCATTATAGTCAAATAACACCTGAGTCAATCTGGAAAACCTGAGTGGGAAAACACACCCAATTTGGATTATTAAATTTTTCAAAAATCCTTTTGAAATCAATGGTATCTTGTAAGACCACGTCACAAATAAACATGCTGGGTTTTTACCTTACGATAACCAAAACATTTTTATCAAATCCGTCTAATATTATAATAGTGTCTATTGAAAGTAAAATAGAATCTAGCTAAAATGCTTGCATCTTACATCCAGCAAAAGTTGGGCACAATCAAAATCGTGTAGGCGCTTATTGGAGATTGGATTTCATACAACGGCAGGGCTACTGGGGTACCACCCGTCACAGTACATGGTCTAGATCACTGTATCGAGAATCCACCCTGATCCCTTGCTACACAAGACCAGAGCTACCCCTTATTGGATAGTTCGAATAAGATCACCCCGCGGTTGGGATCAGCAACCGCCCACACAGCCGAATAAAAGGGACCTCTAGACAGAGGTGACCTTACCCTAATTGGTTGCTAGCCACGTAGCATTGTGTGCACCTCCCACGTTTTAAGCATTCCCAGTTGATGAAGCTCGAGGCTTTGCGTTACCTTTTTAGAAGACATTCACTTAGAATGCTCATCGTCCTCTTGACGATGTTCTGATAGCATTCATCCATACAAGTCCATTCCGGGTTCGAACGGAACCGAATGCACTACTCCTACTACATCCATTTGGAATCACCCTCAGGATTAGTAGCGATTAACCCTTGCATTTCACAGCTCCATCTTCTACTCCAAGCTCTTGTCTTTTTCACAAAAACATTCAAACCGGATCGAAGTGGTTTTTAAGAAATTGATCCTGATCCCGGTCTCTTCTAAACGATCAACGAATTGGCCAATATTGATAGTCGGTTAATTAACTATCACATAACATTCACAAACAACCATCAGACTTTAAATAAATTTCCAAATTATTTATTCCAAAATATCTACGCAAACTATTTTCCATACTTCAATCCTTTGAAAACGGTTTCAAATCACTTTCCTCTTGCAGAATAAATTTCCAAATATTGTTTATTTCCACTGAAAAATACAAAGTCCAAATATTTAAGATTTAAAATTATTTAAATTTGCTTTACCCAAAAATATATATATATTTAAACATTTAAAATAAAACCACTTAAAAGACTTTATTTAAATTACTAATAATGAAATTTTATAATAACTTCTTATGTAAACTTAAGCCAAAACAAATTTTAAAATAAGAGTTACGAAATTCTATACAAGTTTTTCAAATAAAAACTTTAACCACACTATCTTAAAATAAAACTACTTTATAAAGTACAAATATTAATAATTATCTTTTTAAACCATAATACAAATTAACCTTTTAAAATAATTACTACTATAACTAATTTAATAAATATTTACCTTTAAAATTTTATACAACTTAAGTAATAATTTCCTCAAAAACATCTTTTTTCTAAAAACAACTTTAAAACTTTTAACTTATTCTTAAAATCTGCTTGAAAACGTACATGGCTTTTCAGGGAAATTGTCACGACCCGATTTTCCGATGTCCGAAAAACCGAACCCTGAGGGTTAAAGAAGAAGACGTAGAAGAAGAACAAAGAAAAACAACATCAAAATCTAACCATCGCAGCGGAATAAAACATAATAGATAATAACAGATCTTTACACAAAAACAAATCTATTTATACATTACATCAACAGAGTACATGTAACGACCCGCCATTCATACCACAGAATGACGCATCATTAATAAGAAAGAAAGTGATATAAAAGAGAAAAGATAGAGAAGAAAGAACTAAACAACATCAGAATATCACAGAAAAACGAATCAATTATATTAACAACATAAGTATTACATAGTATACAACAACTATCAGAGTTACACAGATTATACATCACATACTAGAAAGTTATAAACACCTGTCTAGTTATTACAACTCAATATAACTCGGAGAAATCAAAACACAGCGGAACACTATATATCTACAAGCTGAAGCCTCCTGCTCCATTGCTCCTCCATAATTCGTCAAAGCTAACCTGAATCCCTTGGCTACTCGTAAAAATTTGAGTACCCAAGAGTTTAAGAAAAATAGAAGATAAACTCTGGGACAGACATGGGTCTGGTGTGAGTAACAGGTTAAGGTTGCTTAACTTTTGAAAACCTTTGAAAAGAAAAGGTATCACGTAAGACTTCCCACACATAAACATGGAAAAGTTTTTACCTTACGCTAACCAAAACAATCGATAGGAAATCTAGTGATATTATAATAGGTCTAGGGTTTTCAAGTAAATAGAAAATAGCCGAAATTGTTACATTCATTAAATTCGAGCTACTAGCCACAAAAGTGGGTAATACAATCAAAACCGATGGCACTTATTGGATTTTGGATTCCATACAATGGCTGGGCTACTGGAGTACCGCCCGTCACATTATGTGGCCTAGACACCGTACCGAGGATCCACCCTAAATCCCCTACAACACAAGGCCGGAACCATCCCTTACTGGACAGTCCCGAACAAGACAACCCCGTAGTTGGTGCGCATTCCAACTGCCCACACAGCCGAAATAAATGGGGCCTCTAGATAGGGGAAAATCTGTCCTACTTGGGCATGACCCACTTAGCCTTGCTTCACCTCCCTTGTTTTAGCCATTCCCGGTTGATGAGGCTTGAGGCTACGATTACCTTTATAAAACACATCTATCTTAGAATGCTCATCGTCCACTTGATGATGTTCTGAAAGCATTCAATACATACAAGTTCATTCCGGGTTCGAACGAAACCGAAAACATTATCTCGTTAAACTCATTTTGGAATCACCCTCATAGTTAACGATGATAACCCTTGCACTCTGAATCTTCATCTCGAATCTGAAAGTACTACCCCGTTAAACTCGTATTGGAATCACCCTCAGAGTTTTAACGACGAATAGTCGTTACACCTCGAGTCTTCATTCCCCACTTGAGATTAATGACCTATCGTTAATTTGGATCGATGTGGTTTTCGGATATCCAAATTTGGAAACCCTATCCCGGTCTCACCGAAATCCAAAGCGTATATTTTAAGGCAAAGTTGTTTTAGAGTTTAAAACAATTCAATTCTATTATCTATACACACACAGATAGATAATTCACATCGTCACAATAGATAATCATCATTATCATCACAACAAATAACCCATATTATCATTATCAAAAGATAATCCATATTATCATCACAAATAGATAATCCATATTATCATCATAATGCACCCAAAGCATCCATATCACATAGCATTACTTATCTCATATCTTAGATCTCAAACCATTCAAGGCAACCAATATCATCCATCCATACGTAAGCAATGATCTATAATCACACCATCTATAATTAATTTAAAATGAATTAAATTAATTACTACCATCTCAAATTAATTTAAAGTGAATTAAATTAATTACTTACATCAATATAAATTTTGGTTACATAACTATTAATTGATTACAAATCAATTAATTATTTATCCTCTAATTATCCACCTTAATTAATCACCCTTGATTAATTATCCTTTAATTACATTCATGTAATTATCCTTTAATTAATTTCACAAACTAATTATTCTTAACCACTTATAGTTATTAACCTTTAATTACTTCCTTAATTAATTAAATATAATTAATTACATTAATCCTTAATTAATTACAGTAATTAATTACTTTTTAATCAATTATCGTTGATTAATTAATCATAATTAATCAATTCTTGATTACATCATTAATTATGTTAATTAATGATCCCTAATAACATTTTAAATTAATTACTTTATCTAAATTAATTACAATAAGTAATTAATCTTTAATTAAACCATACTTATTAATTACCCTGGATTAATCACATTTAGTTATTAACTACCCTTAATTACGTTATTAAATCAATTAATTACTCCTTAATTAATTATCTTTAAATTAATCCATTGATTAATTATATAAAGTAATTTAATCCAAATTAATTCCACTATTAAACCATCTTCCACTAATTGCATTCAGTAATTATCATTAATTACTTCACTTAGTAATTATACTTTATTAATTACATTATGTAATTATTATCAAATCATCCAGTGTTTAAATTAATTAAACTTAATTAATTTATTAATTTAAACCAATCACGTTAAACTCAATTAATTACATTTAGTAATTAATTCCTTAATTACTTCCATTAAGTAATTATACTTAAATGATTCATAATTGATTATCGTTAATTAATTAATCTAATTAATTATTAAAATTAATCACATTAATTAATTATTAAACAATCCCCATTTAATGACCTTCATTAACTAATATTAATTCTTTAATTACTTTTCTTAAGTAATTAAACTTAGATTAATCATTATTAATTACAAATTAATTAATCTTTGATAACCAATTAATTTATCTCTAATTATTTAATTAATTAAGTGTTAACTGTGACTTAATTAATTCTTAATTACTTGATTAATTAATCTCTAATTATTAATAATATTTTAATTAATAACTATTAATTACAAATTAATTATTCCTTAATTAATTAATCTTAAACCTTATTTAATTAATTTAAACTTCTTAATTACTTATTTAATTAATCCAAATCAATAATTAATTAAATAAACTAATTATCCATTATAATTAATCTTAATAAATCAAAACATTAACTCTTTAATTATTTAAAGATAAAAACAATTTTTTCTTATTAATGATAAAATTATCATTAACAAAGCATTTAAAAAGCAATTTTCTTTTAAATTTCATTTTACAATTTAAGATTTAAAATGGATACAAATTTAATTTTAACAAAGTTTTAAAATAATTCAAAACCTTTTAAAACCTTGTGTTAAAGAAAGACATATTTTATAGAAGAAACTTAAAGTGATTTAAACCAAATCCATTTTTAAATTCAAAATATTTAAATTATACTTTAAACATTTCAAAGTTTTTTAAAACATTTTAAATTTTAATAACTTTCTTTAATACTAAAATTAGGATGCAAAAGTAAATTTGAATCCATATTTTAATTTGGATTTAAAAACTTGTTTAAATCCTGTTTTTAATTTCTTAAAATCAGTTTAAAAAATTTAATGGTAGATAAGTTTCATAAAAACCTGTAACCACACATTATACCTGAGCCACCTTCAAATAGCATCGAGCCAAACCCAGACATCTTCAAGCCAAACATCAAATTACTCGAGGAAAACTTCGAGTAACCTTTCACTGATCAAACCAACCATCACCAGAATCAACGAAAGTGCACCGTGCACCTACACGATGACGACCTCGTCCAACTCCGACCATCTCTGATAATCTTCCCTCATCGAAAATCATTTCTCCGTCCTATCACGATCATCAGATCATCAACCTACACTCGAAGTTGAATTTGAGCTTTAAAATCCTAACCTGGAACCCAAAACTGGAACTACCACCCAAACCTGAAACTGCTTCGTCCACGATCCTCGACCATCAGAGATTCTACAACTTCGGCGAAGCCTTCGACAACATTTAAGCTTCCATATTCCAGAACTTCATTGCACTCGATCAACTATACATGCCGAGGTGATCAAATTTACTCAACCTAGTTAAAACTAGGGTTACAAACCAAAAATCAAACACCGCCTCCATCACAGTGCTTTGATCATCTTCCAGTTATTTTTCCTCTAATCTCTGGTCATTCCTCCATCAACGCTGATGATTACAACATCCGAAATCACATAGATCACCAGAAATCCCCTATTTTCCTATTTCCTGATCAACTAGAACTGCATCCTCTGAATTTAGTTTTTAAAATCAAAATTTTGAATAATGTTTCAGATTATAACCCTGAAACATTGAATCATAATGTTTGAATTTTCACTTATATTCAAACTTACTCAGTTATTTTAAGTTTTCAAAGACATTTCACTATTATTTAACTTAAGTAAAATTCTAATCTAAAGTTTCTGGTGAAACAAACAAGTATGATTTGAATCTTAAGTTTTAACAGAGTCAAAATCAAGAGGTTTTGAATTTAAATCAAAATAAGAAACTAAAACTGGAAACAGAGAGGTCTTATAGATATCCACAAGCATGCATACATCATACATAAGAAATTCAACAATATACACACAAACATATTTATTTCAAACAACTAGCATGCAACCAAATCATTCAATTGTTTAAGCTTTTAAAGGAATGTTACTCACCTGATTTGTGGAGGAAGAATAGAGCTTCCAGATTTTGAAAAAGCTTTTGAATTTTAGTTACTGGAAAATGCTTTTTTTTGAAGACTTAAATGTCTTTGCTGAAAACTTGAGTTGCAAATGCTTGCTACTTTGATTTAAAACAGCATGCATGCTTTTGACTTCCAGATTGAAGAAAAATGCAGGTATTTGAAAATCTCAAGTTTGCATATGATCTATATCTTGTTACAGGTTTACTTTGGAAGTTTTTGACAGGCTTTGATTTTTGATATGAGTGAATTGATTACAGCTTTTAGAAATTGCTTTGTGAATTTGTTGAAAGGTTTTGAATATTTCTCTGAGAATTGTTACAGGATTTTTGAGAATTGATTTCAGGTTTTTGTTTTACAGGTTTTTGAGAGGAAAGTTGGAGTTTTATTCTTTTTGCTTTTAGAAAATGAGATAGTGAAAAAGAATGAAGAAGAAAAGATGTAAGTTTATATGAGCTGAAATTAAACTTTATTAAAATAAATGAAAATTGCAAATAAAGATGACACTTGTCATCCTCCTTATTTATTTTGTTAACACATAAGCTTAAGAGGAGATAATATGTTAACACTTGTTATTAAGTGAATTAAAAAGCTAACACATGTCCTTTAAGTTATCATTAGTTATAATTTAAATGTTAATATATAAGTTATGCTTAATTAATTAGTTTAATTAGTATGTATGTATATATGTATAGATAATTTTAAAAGAAATAAAAACCAATTATACTTATAAATAAAAGCTTATGCATATATTTAGAAATCCAAAACAATTTAAAATCTACACTTTGGATTTCAAAACTTTATATTCAAATTCAAATCAAATTCTAAAATTCAATTTGAAATAACATACTATTTTTATAAAAATCCATTTGTTAAAAACAATACATTATTATTGTTTAAAAATAACTCATTATCAAATTAAAATAATTATAAAAGAAATTATTTCTTTATTAATAAATTATTTATTTTATCAAACTATATTTAAAAAGAAATCAAAACAAACCTTATTGTTAATTTATTTAAATTTAAACTCAAAATCAATTTAAACAATTTAAACTTTTATCTTATAAAACCATATAGTTATTTATTTAAATAGCTTTGAAAAGCTTTATATTAAATAAAAAAATTCCAAATTACTAAAATATTAGAATTAGAAAATATGCTTTATTTATTAAATTTAAAACAAAGCTTATCTATTTACAATATATACGTTTTCTATATACATTATAAATAGAAAAAAATTTATTGGCTTTTAAAAGATAAAATCTATCAATTAAATATTTATTTAATTAGATTATTAAATTATTTCCAATCTTATTAACAAATATTATCAAATCAATTTAATTTTTAATTCAGATTATTAAATTGATATTGCCTAAAATTCAGGGTCATCACATTCCTCCCCCCTTAAAAGAATTTCGTCCCGAAAATTTAAAACAAAGGTAATTTAATAATCTCATTAAAGATTTTAATTTTAAAACACAAGCATATATCAATGATAAGCTAACAGCCATAGCAATCAATTCATCCAATCAAACAAATCTAACTATCCAGGCAAAATTCTGGACAGAATTTCCTAGAGTTTTCCAAGTATAAATACCGGGATACTCGCTCTATAGAATCCAAACAATCAATACTACTAAGTTACAGAGCTCCTGCTCATCTAGATCTATAAAGCTAAACAGGAAATAAGACTATAGACATGTCTGACTCAACAGCAAAACCTCCTGAACTGCTGGTTTCAAAACTAGAGATAGATCATACACATGCTCCCTCAGAGATACGTGAAACATACTGAATCCCGGTTATCCAAACTGGCAATTCAATCTTGTAGATCAATCACTTATCCTTACAAGAACACAGAAAAGATCCAAAATACCTCGGAGCTAGCTTCCCAGACTTACCAAAACTAATAGCTCCTTTAATCGGAGAAAACTTAACCAAAATCAAATCCTCGACTCCAGAATCCAAATTCCTCCGTCTCTTATCCTCAAAATACTTCGAACGATCCTGGTCTGCCTACATCCTCCCTGATCAGCTCAACCCTTGCTGATGCCTCTAAAAATAAAATAGACCAGAAATAACCCATCAAAATGATCCTCTCAAGATCAACCAGCAACCAAGAACACAACTCTACTCCACGAACAACAGAAGATTGAACTTACTTCTCCTATCCGATAAAGATAAAACAAAAGCACTTTCAAACTGCTTCCGCTGCACAACTCTGATCTGAAGTAGAAGAGAATGTTGATGAAGAACACGAGCACAAAATGGACAACACATCCCAGAAATATGGTTCATCAGATCCATAAAAGAAAAACTCAGAAATTCCTCCGAAACCTGAGTTGCTTCACTAAACCCTATCTCTAGGAACCATCCTTCTACTAAACTGAACCACCGGAATCATTCCTGGAATCCTAGACGATAAGAAAACTCAATCTCCATATGCGGACAAACCTCTGACTTCCTTGAAAACATCCGGAAAAACTCTGATAACCCAAGAGAACACTCAACTATCGCAAGTCACTTTTGCGATCAATCCAGACCAAATTCTAAAGAAAAACTGTCCTCTCTTTACCCAACAAAACAGCTTACACTTATCTAGCCAATCCATCGAAGAAATGGATCCACTCTGCTGCTGAACTCCACCTCTAGAAAAACTACTCAGCCAGGAGACCTCCTGCCAACACAGAACACTCCGAGCTGCACACCTAGATATCAAGACTTCCTAATCCAAAACTCTTCGAGAAACTCGGATCTCAAACCAAACAGAAACACCATGCTGAACTCAGCCACAACATCGAAGCAAACACACTACCTAAAACTTGTTTCAAAGAAACATCTTCGGACACATCCATAATCACTGCATCTTCTCACGCAGCTACTACTTCCTGAGGCATCAAGATACCATTACTCGTTTCTGCTCAGCCGACAGAGCCAAAGTCTACTCACCAAACTCTGCACTTCAAAGATGGACTCTGAACTTTAAAAAGGTTTCCTTCAAAGATCAATGAAATCATTACACCGAGCAAAACTCACTTGAGATGGTACAAGGTCTACTGTCTCGACAGACACACTTCCAACCTTAAACATACAAACACCAACCAACGGTAGTTGCGTTATACACACCACTACCCCATCCACCTTTATAACTTATATTGGAAAACCCAAACAGGTAGCCCAACAGATAGGTAGAAATAGATAAATATATATAAGTATATATTAAAAATACAAATACGCTCTCTCAAGAAGAAATCACTCCAAAGCCTAGGTATTCACTCAACCTAGAACTCTGATACCACTGTAACGACCCGCCATTCATACCACAGAATGACACGTCATTAATAAGAAAGAAAGGGATAGAAAAGAGAAAAGATAGAGAAGAAAGAACTAAACAACATCAGAATCTCATAGCGAAACGAATAATTATATTAACAACATAAGTATCACATAGTATACAAAAACTATCAGAGTTACACAGATTATACATCACATACTAGACAGTTATAAACACCTGTCTAGTTATTACAACTCAATATAACTCAGAGAAATCAAAACATAGCGGAACACTATATATCTACACGCTGAAGCCTCCTGCTCCATTGCTCCTCCACAATTCGTCAAATCTAACCTGAATCCTTTGTCTACGCGTAAAAATTTGAGTACCCAAGAGTTTAAGAAAAACAGAAGATAAACTCTAGGTCAGACATGGGTCTGGTGTGAGTAACAGGTTAAGTTTCTTAACTTTTGAAAACCTTTGAAAAGAAAAGGTATCACGTAAAACTTCCCACACATAAACATGGAAAAGCTTTTACCTTACGCTAACCAAAACATTTGATAGGAAATCCAGTGATATTATAATAGGTCAAGGGTTTTAAAGTAAATAGATAATTGACGAAATTGCTACATTCATTAAATTCCAGCTACTAGCCACAAAAGTGGGTAATACAGTTAAAACCGATGGCACTTATTGGATTTTGGATTCCATACAATGGCAGGGCTACTGGGGTACCGCCCGTCACAGCACGTGGCCTAGATCACCGTACCGAAGATCCACCCTAAATCCCCTGTAACACAAGGCTGGAACCATCCCTTAGTGGACAGTCTCGAACAAGACAACCCCGCAGTTGGTGCGCATTCCAATTGCCCACACAGCCGAAATAAAAGGGACATCTAGACAGGGGAAAATCTCGTCCTACTTGGGCATGACCCACTTAGCCTTGCTGCAACTCCCCTGTTTTAGCCATTCCCGGTTGATGAGGCTTGAGGCTACGATTACCTTTATAGAACACATCTATCTTAGAATGCTCATCGTCCACCTGACGATGTTCTGAAAGCATTCAATCCATACAAGTTCGTTCCGGGTTCGAACGAAACCGAAGGCATTATCTCGTTACACTCATTTTGGAATCACCCTCATAGTTAACGACGATAACCCTTACACGCTGAATCTTCATCTCGAATCTGAAAGTACTACTCCGTTAAACTCGAATTGGAATCACCCTCGGAGTTTTAACGACGAATAGTCCTTACACCTCGAGTCTTCCCTCTCCACTTGAGATTCACGACCTATCGTTAATTCGGATCGATGTGGTTTTCGGATATCCAAATCTTGAAACCTGATCCCGGTCTCATCGAAATCCAAAGCGTAACTTTTAAGGCCAAGTTGTTTTAGAGTTTTAAACAATTCAATTCTATTATCTATATACACACAGATTGACAATTCACATCATCACAATAGATAATCATTATTATCATCACAACAGATAATCCATATTATTATTATCAAAAGATAATCCATATTATCATCACAAATAGATAATTCACATTATCATCATAATGCAATCGAAGCATCCATATCACATAGCATTACTTATCTCATATCTGAGATCTCAAACCATTCAAGGCAACCAATATCATCCATCCATACATAAGCAATGATCTATAATCACACCATCTATAATTAATTTAAAATGAATTAAATTAATTACTTACATCTCTAATTAATTTAAAGTGAATTAAACTAATTACTTACATCAATATAAATCTTGCTTACATAACTATTAATTGACTACAAATCAATTAATTAATTATCCTCTAATTATCCACCTTAATTAATCACCCTTGATTAATTATCCTTTAATTACATTCAAGTAATTATCCTTTAATTAATTTCACAAATTAATTATTCTTAACCACTTATAGCAATTAACCTTTAATTACTTCCTTAATTAATTAAATATAATTAATTACATTAATCCTTAATTAATTACCTTTTAATCACTTATCATTGATTAATTAATCTTAATTAATCAATTCTTAATTACATCATTAATTATATTAATTAATGATCCCTAATAACATTTTAAATTAATTACTTTATTTTAATTAATTATAATAAGTAATTAATCTTTAATTAAACCATACTTCTTAATCACCCTGGATTAATCACATTCAGTAATTAACTACCCTTAATTACTTTATTAAATCAATTAATTACTCCTTAATTAATTATCTTTAAATTAATCCCTTGATTAATTATACAAAGTAATTTAATCCAAATTACTTCTTCTATTAAACCATCTTCCACTAATTACATTCAGTAATTATCATTAATTACTTCACTAAGTAATTATACTTCATTAATTACATTAAGTAGTTATTATCAAATCATCTGGTGTTTAAATTAATTAAACTTAATTAATTTATTAATTTAAACCAATCACATTAAACTCAATTAATTACATTTAGTAATTAATTCCTTAATTATTTCCATTAAGTAATTATACTTAAACAATTCACAAATGATTATCTTTAATTGATTAATCTAATTAATTATTAAAATTAATCACATTAATTAATTATTAAATAATCCCTAATTAATGACCGTCATTAACTATTATTAATTCTTTAATTACTTTTCTTAAGTAATTAAACTTAGATTAATCATTATTAATTAAAAATTAATTAATCTTTGATAACCAATTAATTTATCTCTAATTATTTAATTAATTAAGTGTTAAATGTGACTTAATTAATTCTTAATTACTTGATTATTTAATCTCTAATTATTAATTAATATTCTAATTAATAATTCTTAATTACAAATTACTTATTCCTTAATTAATTAATCTTAAACCTTAATTAATTAATTTAAACTTCTTAATTACTAATTTAATTAATCCAAACCATTAATTAATTAAATAAACTAATTATCCATTATAGTTAATCTTAATAATTCAAAACATTAAATCTTTAATTATTTAAGGATAAAAACATTTTTTTTTCTTATTAATGATCAAATTATCATTAACAAAGCATTTAAAAAAACAATTTTCTTTCAAATTTCACTTTACAATTTAAGATTTAAAATAGATACAAATTTAATTTTAACATAGTTTTAAAACAATTCAAAACCTTTTAAAACCTTGTGTTAAAGAAAGACATATTTTATAAAAGAAACTTAAAGGGATTTAAACCAAATCCATTTTTAAATTCAAAATATTTAAATTGTACTTCAAACACTTCAAAGTTGTTTAAAACATTTTAAATTTTAATAACATTCTTTAATTTTAAAACAAGGATGCAAAAGTAAATTTGAATCCATATTTTAATCTGGATTTAAAAACTTTTTTAAATTCTATTTTCAATTTCTTAAAATCAGTTTAAAAAATTTAACAGTAGACAGGTTTCATAAAAACCTGTAACCACACATTATACCCGAGCCACCTTCAAATAGCATCGAGCCAAACCTAGACATCTTCGAGCCAAACATCAAATTACTCGAGAAAAACTTCAAGTAACCTTTCACTGATCAAACCAACCATCACCAGAATCAACGAAAGTGCACCGTGCACCTGCATGGTGACGACCGTGTCCAACTCCGACCTTCTCTGATAATCTTCCCATATCGGAAATCATTTCCCCGTCCTATCACGATCATCAGATCATCATCCTACACTCAAAATTGAATTCGAGCTCCAAAACTGGAATTACCCCCCAAACCTGAAACTGCTTCTTCCACGATCCTCCGACCATCAGAGATTCTGCAACTTCGGCCAAGCCTTCGACAACATTTAAGCTTCCATATTCCAGAACTTCGTTGCACTCGATCAACTATACATGCCGAGGTGATCAAATTTACTCAACCTAGTTAAAACTAGGGTTACAAACCAAAAATCAAACACCACATCCATCACAGTGCTTTGATCATCTTCCAGATATTTTTCCTCTAATCTCTGGTCATTCCTCCATCAACACTTAAGATTACAACATCCAAAATCACAGAGATCACCAGAAATCCCCTACTTTCCTATTTCCTGATCAACTAGAACTGCATCCTCAATCTAATTCTAAAAATTGTGAATTTAGTTTTAAAAATCAAAATTTTGAATAAATTTCAGATTCTAACCCAGAAACATTGAATCATAATGTTTGAATTTTCACTTGTATTCAAACTTGCTCAGTTATTTTAAGTTTTCAGAGACATTTCACTATTATTTAACTTAAGTAAAATTCTAATCTAAAGTTTCTGGTGAAACAAACAAGTATGATTTGAATCTTAAGTTTTAACAGAGTCAAAATCAAGAGGTTTTGAATTTAAATCAAAACAAGAAACTACAACTGGAAACAGAGAGATCTTACAGATATGCACAAGCATGCATATATCAGACATAAAAAATTCAACAATATACACACAAACATATTTATTTCAAACAACTAGCGTGCAACAAAATCATTCAATTGTTTAAGCTTTTAAAGGAATGTTACTCACCTGATTTGTGAAGGAGGAACAGAGCTTCCAGATTTTGAAAAAGCTTTTGAATTTGAGTTGTTGGAAAATGCTTTTTTTGAAGACTTAAATGTCTTTGCTGAAAACTTGAGTTGCAAATGCTTGCTACTTTGATTTAAAACTACATGCATGCTTTAGACTTCCAGATTGAAGAAAATGCAGGCATTTGAAAATCTCAGGTTTGCATATGATCTATATCTTGTTACAGGTTTACTTTGAAAGTTTGTTGACAGGATTTAATTTTTGATATGAGTGAATTGATTACAGTTTTTAGAAATTGCTTTGTGAATTTGTTGAAAGGTTTTGGATATTTCTTTCAGGTTTTTGTTTTACAGGTTTTTGAGAGGAAAGTTAGAGTTTTATTCTTTTTGCTTTTAGAAAATGAGATTGTGAAAAAGAATGAAGAAGAAAAGATGTAAGTTTATATGAGTTGAAATTAAACTTTATTAAAATAAAAGAAAATTGCAAATAAAGATGACACTTGTCATCCTCCTTATTTATTTTGTTAAACCATAAGCTTAAGAGGAGATAATATGTTAAAACTTGTTATTAAGTGAATTAAAAAGCTAACATGTCACGACCCGAACTCGATGTCCAACAAACAACATCAAATTCGTTTCGCGGGAGCTTGCAACACCATTAAAAGATAAATAACACAGCGGAAATAAAAGATGATATCACTGATATAACATGAATACAATATCCGATACATCAATTTGATACAATGATAATCATCAACATCAGAGAATATACAAAACAAAATACAGCGGAACACGATACAATATGAAATAAGTCTTCTCAGAATATAATACTGCAACTCTGATCCAAAAAGCTCCAAAGACAGAGCTCCAAAACTCCTATCTCGATCCACCATCAAGATTGCACCAAGCTAAGCAAGTCTCGTCCATATCCAAAGAAACTGAACTAGCTCCAGATGATCAACTGAACCCAATTATCTGAAAAACCAAACTCTAGACTGCCCGTGTAGAAAACTTTTGAGCACCCAGAGTTTAGGAAATAAACAATAAACTCTGGATCAGTCATGGGACTGGTGTGAGCAAACAAAAACAGTTTATCTTTAAAACAATCAAAGATTTAAACTTTTATAATCGCAATGCTTTTAAAAATGAGACTACCATAAGGCCTCCCGCACACACACACAATGCAAACGCAGAATCGGAGGAGATTTCTCCTTATGATAGTCAAAGATGCTTGATACGCATTAAAAAGAAACATTTGATATTATTACTAGTGCATAGTGTAGTAAAATATCATTTCGAAAGTAAAGATATAAATCTTAGCCAGCATAGACATTTCGAACTATGCCTACTATAGCTACCATGTTCAATAGCGGGTTACCGCCATATTCCATGGCAGGTTATACAACTAAAACCGTACAAGGCTCGTATTTGAAGAATGGATTTTCCAACAAATGGTCAGGCCAAGGAACTTCCCATTGCCACATGGAAACGCCTCTGGAAGGACGCCCCGAGAACCACCGTTCTCTGCTAAACAAAGCCGGGAATCCCTTTTCCCAAGGAATATTACAAACCCTCAGATATGCCACCCCCGGTCCTTTGGGACCTTTAAACGAGAGCTCTCTAACCAACATCACACCATAATAATAAGTGTTTCAACATGAATAAATATCTGGGCTCCATACCATGATACTACCCTTTTCCAGAAGGCATGGTCATACCCTAGGGACGCTATCCCTGAAAACCTTGCCGCACAATTCATGTTTCGACCATTACCGGTTTGTGAGGCTCGACGAAGTCTCGTCCACAAAAACACACTTTATACAAAAGCCGTGCTTTGGGTCAACAAATGATCATAGAAATGATCACAAAGATAGACGATCAAACTAATGATCCTATCACAAATAATCAACACAATGATCATTTCACAGCAACACTCAGCATGCCACATTACCAAATTAGGAATATATCGCTGATAACCTTCAACTACATAACCTCTGAGCTCGTACGTCTCAGAGAAGGGTGTTAAGCTAAAAGAATAAATTCTCCGCCACCAACAGAAATATGTTTGAAAGAAATCGGCTTTATATCTCAATTTGTAATGTCAGACATACTATCCATACAAGTCTGTTCCGGGCTCGAACAGAACCAAAGGCACTTACAAAGAAGTCCTTGCAATCCGGATATCCACAATCCTGATCGGATTCCCCATCACATATGGAGAACTCTATACCGGAGCAACTCGGTGCAGAGTCAATCGACAGGTCATCCTATCGCTCTCGCAAATACCCGGTCTTCAACACCGGTCTTCAAATGCTATCCATAACGACGTATCACATACTCGGAATGGGTTATACGACCCAAAGGTCCTTTCCCGGCTAACCCGAATAGTGAGCGCAAAATTTAAAACATATGGATATGGGATTTCGATTAAGTCACAACTTAATAATTCCAAAGTTTCTTTCAAATGGTTTAAACCAATTACCATTTCAAATCTTTTAAACAAAAAGATTTATTTCACAAAGTTCACTCAGTTTCACAAAGATTCATTTACGGATTTCAAAACAATTTCCGTTTCAATTGGATTAACTCATTTAAATCTCTAAATCAAAGATTTATCTCATAGCTTTCAAAACTTATTTCCAAAGATTCATTCATAACTTGGAAAATCATTTTCGATTCAAACTTGAAATCTCTTTAATATTAATTTGAAGTTCATTACTCATATGAAAGCTTTTTATCACTTAGAAACAATAGTTTTATTTTGGAAAAACCCCGATTCTATTTATACAAGTTAAAAATCTTTGAGTTAATTCAAATTTCCAAATCAAGGCTTAAAAATGGTTTAAACCCGTATAACTTGTAAAAATCCTTTTTAAATCATAAATACTGAATATAGAATTCAATTTCAGATTTCTTTTGAATTTCAATCTAAATCCGATTATTTAAATTCCAAATCTTTATTAGTTATTCAAAAATAACTTTTATTCTTAAAACAGCTTTTCAAAAGCTTTTCCACATTAAAACTTAATTTATTTCCAAAAATATTTGAATTAAAAATTCAAAATTCAAACTTATTTAAAAATCTGTGACTTAACCGATTTCCTCGTGAAATCCATATTTGTGTGTGTATAGTGTGGTCCAGGGGTTTTACACAATAGTGCACAACATCAATCATCACAGATATATCAGTATCGATAAGCGATATAATCAATAACGCTTATCTTTATTTACAGATTCATAGATAAATAAATTTATCAATCACCAAAGATTAATTATTACAATTCGATGTGGGTTTCGGATAACCAACTGGAATCCGACTCCCTGTCGCATCGAAATTTATATGCCGTTTTAAAGGCCAAGGAGTTTCATGTATATATATGGAATCAATCACAATTTACAGTAAAGCATCAGGCAATTCACAACTCATGGCATCACAATTACAAACAGAAAATAACAATACACAATCTATAAGCAATCATCTATAATTCTTATTGTAATTAATTCAATTTAATTATTATTACTTAATTCCTTTATTCACTCTATTTAATTAATTACTTTTTTTATCAAGTTATTTTTTTAATTAACTTAATTAACTATTCCTTAACCATTAATCAATAACCTTAATTATTAATGAAACTTAATTTATCATTTATAAATTCTCAATTAAATTACTTAATCGATTAACTATTAATAATTTATAGATTTACTTAAGTGGTTAATTACAAATTTATAAATCACTTAATCATTCATTAACCTCTAATTACACTACTTTAATTATTCTTAATTACTCCCAAAAATAATAGTAATTAATTAATAATAATTATTCAACTTGATTAATTATTTCTTGATTACTCCTTAAAATAATAAATTAAAAATGATTGTCATTGTTTATCTCAATTAACGATAAAAATCTTCCTTACTTTGAAATCAATTCATTATTAGCTTGAAACTTTAGTGTAATTTACATTAAGTATTCATCAACTTAATCAAAACGTTAATTTAGATAAAAAAATTGTTAAGCATTTCCTTCCAATAATTAAACCTGAAAAAAAAATTTAACCTCAAGTTGTCAAATAGACTTCTAAAAATTTGTTTAAAGGGTTTGCTTAATCTACCTTTATCATGCTTCAGGCTTGAGGAAATTGACCCGAGCGAATTGCCGTTCTTACTCGAGTAACAACCCGAGCTCCACTGTGCTTTTCCCGAGTCCTTCTTCTTCCCCTCTCGTACTCACTTCTCTTCTCTTTTTTTTCTTTCTTCAGCTTGGTTTAAATTTAAACTTATATACAGGAACACGCACCTAGGCCCCTAAACCAAACTCGAAGCAAACCCAACATTTACCCGAGTATCAACTCGAGTAACTTCGCTTCCTTCCCAACCCAACTGTGCACGGAGACCTTGTGCACATGCCCCCATCGCCGGCAACGCTCCGGCGTCTGCGACCACCCCCAGCAAGTCGACTTTGACTTCCACAATCCATCGAGCCACCCAGAATCAAAAAACTATCACGAATTCGAAAATCTAGCCTATGGGTTCGACTAGAATAAAACTGGGTTGCTAAAACCCGCTTCGAACCACCTTCTCTGGCCACCTGCGAACACGCCATCTTGCTCGAAGCCTCTCTGATACCCAATGATTCGAATCCCCCTAGTGCGACCGCCCCAAATGCTTCGCCGACGTCGCGGCGATCTCATCTTCTCCCTTGACCCAAAACAGACCCTTAAACCCTAAACTCGTCTCTACACAATAATTTATGCAATCGATAATTTTTTTTCCATTTTTCCTGGATTCTACGAAGATCAAGCAAGCTTCAGACAAAATTTCAACATTTTAAAATCGTTTGATCACTGGGAATTTGTTAAAAAGCATTTTTAGTTCAACTAGGAACTGCTCTCTCATCACACATCTGAAAATTTCGATTGAAGCTTTAAAAATCCTAATTTTGATTAAGAAATCAGTTTGTAAACTTGAATCGATAATCCAAGATGTTTGAAAATGTCACTTGTACTAACTTTGTACTGTTCTTGAGTTTTTTTCCAGAGCAGATCAACTTTATTTAACATGAATTAAATTTTAAAATCTACTTTATACTCAACCAAACATATTTTGTTTATATGCTTTGTCCTAACAATCAATAGATTAAGCTGTAATGATTTATGAATTATCCCACAGTTTTAAAATCCATATACAGAGGTATATCCAGATAACAGTATGCAGGCTTCATCTCACAAATATTCAGTGCAATGCATATATTTTTCAAGACAAACCAAATCTCTAATATTCATCAGGCAACTAGATTAAACTTAGGTTAATTTAAAATATGAAGTTACTCACCTTAGTCTGAGAAGAAGAACAGAGTAGAGTTTGAAATGTTAAACCAGGCTTGACATTATACTAGCTGCAGCTCCTCTCTTGATCTCTGATTTGAATTGGTTCAAGTTGTTTTAAGTTGAAGTTTTTATTATTTAAATTTGAAAATATATTCACTTCAGTTTTGCATAGCTTATGGACGAACTGATGATAATATATGGAAATGGGGTATACAGTGGTTGTACAGGGTGGTGATGTATTTTGTACAATGTAATATCATTTGTTTGTACAAAGTAGGATCAGAGATACCTTCCATCTTTTGTTGGCCAGAGACTTTTCTTGGTATGGAGGCTGATGATGATCTTGCATTTAATGCTTAAGTCCTTTGATCTTTTGCCATACCTCCTTCCATACTTTATGTAGGCTGGTGTAAGTATGTTGTATACTAGAGATGATCAATATTTTTAGTGGCTGATGAGATAAAATGTTGTGTACTTAGGATATTTGCATTTATTACTTGAACAAATGAATAATTTTTTTCATGTCTTATTTCATTAGCTTACACTGTCATCAGCTTATACTTTGTTTTGTTTTATATTTGTTTTAAACACTTTCATTTGCCTTTGTATTGTTTTAAGTGTACATACTGAATATAATTTTGTAACTTGTTTGTTTCTTTTGCAAGCTACCCACATATAATATTTTTCTTTGTTTTCTTTTACTTCTATTTTTAGTTTAAATATTTATCATGAATTTTACTTTAAATAATTATTGTTTTATATTTTTCTATATACACATACATATATAGTATTTAAATTCAAATCAAATATATATATATATATGTTATATATATATATAAAATTAAAAATTTACTCATATATGCTCAAATACATATATATAAAATATTAAAGTTTAAATGATTTATACAGAATTTATCTGTATTTGGGGAAACTTGCTTAAATTTCCAATTAGCTATATAATTTAAATTAAAAAATTATATAAATTATCAATTTAAATTTATATAAAATTTGGGGTCGTTACATAACACATGTCCTTTAAGTTATCATTAGTTATAATTTAAATGCTAATATATAAGTTATGCTTAATTAATTAGTTTAATTAGTATGTATATATGTATAGATAATTTTAAAAGAAATAAAAACCAATTATACTTATAAATAAAAGTTTATGCATATATTTAGAAATCCAAAACAATTTAAAAACTATCATTTGGATTTCAAAACTTTATATTCAAATTCAAATCAAATTCTCAAATTCAATTTGAACTAACATACTATTTTTATAAATATCCATTTGTTAAAAACAATACATTATTATTATTGTTTAAAAATAACTCATTATCAAATTAAAATAATTATAAAATAAATTATTTCTTTATTAATAAATTATTTATTTTTCCAAACTATATTTAAAAAGAAATCAAAACAAACCTTATTGTTAATTTATTTAAATTCAAACTCAAAATCAATTTAAACAATTTAAACTTTTATCTTAATAATTTAAAACCATATAGTTATTTATTTAAATAGCTTTGAAAAGCTTTATATTAAATAAAAATAAATTTCCAAATTACTAAAATATTAGAATTAGAAAATATGCTTTATTTATTAAATTTAAAAAAAAGCTTATCTATTTACAATATATACATTTTCTATATACTTTATAAATAGAAAACAATTTATTAGCTTTTAAAAGATAAAATCTATCAATTAAATATTTATTTAATTGGATTATTAAATTAATTCCAATTTTATTAACAAAGATTATCAAATCAATTTAATTTTTAATTCAGATTATTAAATTGATATTTCCTAAAATTCCGGGTCATCACAGTATACATAACACACAACTGGACAGTAATCATAACATGTCCTCATAATCTGAATACACATCTAATCAACACAGCGGAATATCTACACAAATACGGGAGTACGTATTGCCATCCAGCTCTGCAGCATCCTTTCCTGTAATCTATAATACACGGTCTGACCCGAGCATTATAGTTAAATAACACCCGGGTCAGTTTGGAATACCAGCGTGAGAAACCACACTCAAATTGATTATTATAGTTTCAAAAATCCTTTTGAAATCAAAAGCATCTCGTAGGACCACGTCACAAATAAACATGTTGGGTTATTATCTTACGATAGCTAAAACACTTTTTATTAAAATCCGCTGATATTATAATAGGGTCTATTTGCAAATACTTATTAAAACAACCGAAATTATTAAATTTATTAAATTCCAACATACTAGCCACAATCGTGGGTAATACGAACAAAACCGTTAAAGGCGCGTAGGGAGAATGGATTTCCAACTAATGACTAGGCACTAGGGTACCACATGTCACAGTACCTGGTCTAGATCAGCGTATGAAGAAGCCACCCTAACTCCCCTGCAGCACAAGATCGGGACTACCCCTTACTGGATAATCCCGAGTAAGATCACCTTACGATTGGGATCAGCAACCGCACCACTAAGCCGAAATAAAAAAGGACATCTAGACAGGGATGAGCTCACCCTAATGGGCGCTACCCACTTAGCCTTTCTGTATAACCCTTGATTTTCAGTCATTCCCGGTTGATGAGGCTTGAGGCTAAGCGTTACCTTTTAGAACGTTTCACTTAGAATGCCCATCGTCCACCTGACGATGTTCCGAAAGCATTTATCCACATAAGTCCGTCCCGGGTTTGAACGGAACCGAAGGCACTACTCCTACTACATCCATTTTGGAAACCCTCAGAATTAGTAGCGACTAGCCCTTGCACTTCACTGCTTCATCTTCGAATCCAAACTCTTGTTTTTCACACGAAAACGTACAAACCGGATCGAAGTGGTTTTTGAGAATTTAATCTCGATCCCTGTCTCTTCGAAACGATCAACGCGTTGGCTAATATTGATAGTCGATTATTTAACTATAATTAACATTCACAAACAACCATCAAACAATAAATAATCTCCCAAATTATTTATTATCCTCAAAATATCTTCGCAAGATATATTTCCGTTTTCAAACCTTTATTTGAAAACAGTTTCCAAACCCTACTCTTCTCATGGGATAAATTCCCAACAATTTATTTCCACTAAAAATAGCAAGTACAAAGCTTTAGATTTTTAAAATAATTTAAAAACACTTTATTATAAAATATACTTTAACATGTACATTGAAACTACTTCAATACTTTATTAAAAAATACATATACTATAGGAATATTTAAAAAATGAGGTTACTTTATAAAATATAAAACAAGATTTTCTCTTTTTCAAACAAAATACCCAGTCACGTTTAAATAATTACTACGATAATAGATTTGAAAAATACTTACTTTAGAATTTAATCATTTAGAAAAAATAAATTTTCTAACACATGCTTTTTAAAACAACATTAAAACTTTTAACTTATATTTAAGAAATTTCTTTGAAAACATACTTGGCTATCCAGGGAAATACGCTTCTCTTTTACATCTTTTAAAAATAAGTTACTATTTATTTAAAAAAAAATTTTACCCATTCGTTTAATAAATTACCACCGTGAATTTATTCTTCCAAATATCCACCAATATATTGCTTTACTTTTATAAACCCGGTTTATAAATTTCATAGTCACATTCTCCTTTAAATTTTCAATTTCAAACACTTAAATCAATTTCCTAATTGATTTCCAATTTACTCCATTTTGAAATAATTTCCTTTACTTACTCATTTATTTCAAACCCATTAACTTCATATTTTTATTTCTTAATTATGATTTCAAATTTTTAAACTGAAAATACCAATTTCATATTTCTCAAATTTCTTTTTTATCCTTTCAAATAAATTAAAACCTTGAATTTTAAAATAAACTCTTTATTTCTTGAAAGAATATCACTTGAGTTTAAAAATAAAATCACTTATTCGCATTTATTCAAAATCTCATTTCTTGCACTTGGAATTTTATTTATCAGAATTCACAAATCACTTTTTATTCTTTTCCAATTCATTTTTAATTTATTCAAATTTCTATGATTATTTTACTCAAAATTCACTCTTTTATTTTCTTCCAAAAATTCAATTCTATATATTTTGATAACTCAGTGTACCGAAACATATTCAACCAAACCATGACATTCAATATTCCAATTATCAATATCATTCATCACAAAATATCAAATATTCATAACACAGAATATTAAACATTCTAAATAATTTTGAGGAATCCAGTTGGATCCCTCCAACCTATTTCCCTGCATCCACAGATGTCAGCACAATAAAATACCAATTCCACTTCGAGGTGGAATAGCGCGTTATGTGGGATTAATATAATATCCTCCGCTATTATGCGGCGCATAGGGTCTCATCCGCTATATAATGCGGGAAATCAATCACTCCAACATATACTACATATATTACTATATATAATATAGCAAATCAGATCAAGTCAATCATTCAACCAATTATTTAAATTTAACCATTTAAATTTAAATATCAATCCAGAAGAGTGAGATTAACTCACCTTTGATTTTGTATGCAATCCAATCCAAACCAGATTGTTCTTCATTATTTTTGACCTTGTATAAACATTATACAATTTATTAATATTCGAATTAATTTAATAATCAGTTTCCATTTACTAAATTTAAATGACCTATGATTTAATTTAGCTAAAAATTTGGTTTTAAACCAATAATTAAATTTTAAACTAATCTTCTTATAATAAAATATTTTTAGTGCCTAGAATAATTAGATAAGTAAATTAAACAAATTAATCATCTAATCCGGTGTTTTCTTAAAATAAATCTAGTAAATTAAAACATGTATATTTATTTCTATTTTTTTTTCATTTCCAAACTTCTCATGCTAAATAATCTATATAAGCTTTAAACATTTAAAATCCTATTTCTCCTAACTCTTATTTGTAAATAATAATAACCCCTAACTATTAAAAAGCTTCTGTTTTAAATCTTACTCTTTTATAAAATTATCAAAACTAAAATTACAGAAATTAAGATCAACAGACTCACCGAAAAAATACGCTACAAACATCGATTGTCGACATGCCTCAGCGATGAGCGCGACCCTTCACTTCTCTAAGCCATACTCGATGCCGCTCTAACACCGCCGCGCCCCCTTCAATCTCGAGATACGATGTGTTTCCCAGTCGAGGCAGCGAGGCGAGCACTCGGTTGCCCCCTCGACACTACAAATCAAACACGCAACCTCCTTCGACACCGACGGCATCGCCATTGACTCCACGTGCTGCCTCGCCTGGCTTGCGCCGCCTTGATACACACACAGCTAGCTTCATACCTCTTCGATCTGACGCGGCCTCCCTGCACTCGCGCGATTCACGACATCTTCGACGAACTCGAACGAGATGAACTGGATCACGAAATTTTAATTTTTTTAATTTTTTTTTTGAATTTCGTTCGATCTCTAGATAATGAGGAAGAATGGCTCAGGGTTTATAATGAAAGCATCGCATTTGATTTTAGCTTCTGAGGGAAGACAAACAGCACGTGATTTAAAAAGAAAAGTAAGGAGATATTTTTTTCTCTATATTAACCGTGATTTGAACAAAGTGGAAGAAATAATGATGGCGTGTAGAACTTGCTCATGTACAGTAACTTGAGGTGAAATAAAAACAGCCGATGTGAGTAATTTGACCAAAATATATATGTGTGTGTGTGTGTGTGTGTGTCGTTTTAATTAAATTTAAATGGTCTCGGTAAACACAACTCAAAATCTTGATCTCCTATCAAGGCGTGCTGCTAGGCGTTTCTCATGTTATACCCCTATTCTGAACGCAATGGAAAAGGTTTCGAGTCCTAATTCGATCGTATAGAGAAGATAGCTTTCTTGAGCCCAATTATTATATTTAATTTCGATTTAATTTTCAGCGCGTTTGCTTATCGTACAACCAAATGATCACTCCAATTACTATGAAAATTGAAATCCGATAATAATTCAATATTACGGATCTGGTGGAAGTGGTTTCGTCGAATTTCGAGACTGTCCCTCGGAAGGCTATTTTTAAATATCGATTTAAACGATAAAACTTCAATACTTAACGAAACACTTCCAAATTCAATTTCGACACTTCTACTATCTTCAGTACTATCGATATAAATTTTACAAACCCTTAAATTATTTTTAATAGGCTTAAAACTCCAAATTCAACATTTTACCCAATTTCCAGTAATTAAATCCAATAATTAAATTTCCAAATAATGGTGATATTTGAAATTTAAGTTACAAGCTAACCTTTAAATATTAAAATCAATTAAATATCCCAATTTAAGATGTCCAAAATTCTGGGTCGTCGCATTCCTCCCACCTTAAAAGAATTTTGTCCCCGAAATTGCTGGTTAAGAAGAATGATCCAATACCCATTACTATTTTCCAAAACCAAATAGTTTTATCAACTTGCCATAACATATCTTTTATTAAAGACCCACTATTACTTCAACCAACTTTCCAAAACCTTCCGTATTTTTCAACAACATTATTTACTCCACTTATTCAAATTTAAATTTAAATCTAAATTTAAATTATCAAAACTTTCTCAAAAAATTTCTAACTCTCTAAATTTCCAAAAAAAATTCGCCAGCGTCTCCTTTGTGCGGCTAGCTCGGTACAACCACAAAATGCCTCTACGGGCCCCCATATTTCAAAAGAAAACAAAAGCCAAGTGGCTAGACTATAAAATCATCAAATTTTATACAGCAATTTAAATACATACCTTTGTCGAGAAAATTTCAATTTATCCTCTGAAATCAAAAATCCCAAATTCACTTTCCTAATTCTTTAATTCCAACTAAACAATTGGTTTCAACCAAAACAATTTGTCCTCAACTCCATTTCCAAAATGCCTTGTTCAATTCCAATTTGAATTCGTTTTGTTGCTAAAAAAAATTTCCAAAAATTTTTGAAACTTTTTCTAACTTCCAAAATTTTCGCAAAATTTTGGCAGAGTCTCCTTTGTACGGAGGAGCTTTTGCAATTTGACAAGAGATATAAATATATATACATCGACCCACTGGGTCGGAAAAACAAAAACAGTTCATATTTCCTATTTTTATTGCGTAGGCGTACCTTTATTTAGCATTTTAAGCAAGCGGCTTATTATTTTAGCAATTAGCGCCACCAAATCCAGTCACACGGCTTCCTTATACATGTACTTACTCAATTTAAATGTGTAAGTGCCATATATATGAAATTCATTATCATTTCACTCTTTTAAACAACTACAACTCATGAATACTAAAAGCAATGCACACTGAACACTTTCCATAAGCAATTTCAATGTTCCAACATTTATTTTAATTGTTTACAACCAATTCATATACAACTTCATTCAATTTAAATGGTTTACAACTCAATTTCTTACATTCAATTCAATTTTAACCCAAACAACTCACATTTATTTCAATTGATTCCAAAAATCAATTTTATTCACTTTACCTATTCATAGAATTTTTATTTACTTCCATTTAAGTCGAACGACTCATTTATTCTATGCAATTCGACGATATTCACTCAATAGAATATCCATTCTAGTTTTTATCCACATTCAATTGATTCCAACTCATTTTATTTTTAATTCCTTCCATTTTAATTCATTCACAACCATTTATTTAGTTTGACACATTCCATGCTTATATCAATAACCATTTTCCAAATTAGTTTAACCCAAACTTTTATTTACTGAACTTTCACCCTTCCTCGAAGCCAAGCTTCTATAAATTTTAAACCTAAGTTAATTTACTTTAATTTATTCCAACTTCAAAACTTAAGCTCACTTCATTTGCAAATAAATTTTCCCTTTTCAATTTAATTTGGTTCTATTTCAATCAAATCTCATTTCAATCTACAAATTTATTTGATTAATTATTATAAATTTTAATTTCCAGATTCAATTCATTTCACGACTCATTTAATTAATTACGAGGCCATTTTCAATTTATTTCTACCTTCTTGAACTTTATTTGCAATTCAAACCATTTCTGTTTCAATCCAACTTTCTTTTATTCGACAATATTTCAATTGTATTCAATTTACTAACAATTCAAGTCAAATTTAATTTATATCTCAAGTTTTCATTTCCAAACTCCATTAATAACTTCCAATTCAACTTCTATTTAACCAATTTAAATCTTATTAACAAACTCATTAACTAATTTATCCCAAATTAATTCACTCCCACTTCCGATTCAATATTTGATTTTTTTTTACTTCTTCAAAATCACTTCATTATTTTACTTAAGTTCAACTTTTTTTTTATAATCCCAGTTTGGATTTTCTTCCATTTTACAAAATTCCAACACTTTTATTTCGGCTTATTTATTCCCTTTTTACATTTTTATAAACTACTCACCTATTAATATTCATACTTCTCCATCCATTTACAGTTAATCACATTTTCACTTTATTTTTAACTAGGGATTATATTTTTATTTCAATACTTTTCAATTCTTTTATAAGCTTCCAAAGCTTATTTATCCCAATTCAATACTTAGTTTACGCTTATTGATTGAAGTAAGGATTTCATTCCATTCAATATTATCTATAACTCAACTGAATTTATTTCAATTCAATTCAATTTAACATAACTTCAGTTAAATCTAGCATCATACCATTCTCTTTAACCCACTCAATCCACTTGAATTTAAATTAAGTAAGAACTTTCTTCCACTTAATATCATCTATATCTCAATTTATTCAATTTCAATCCAATTTCAACTTAATTCAAATCCAACTCATCATTATTCAATCCAAATTTAATTTTTTTTATTTTCCCATTCCAATCACATTCAAGATTTACTAATTATTTCTTCCAATCATCCATTAAATTTCCACAATTTAATTTCTCCAAATTAAATTTAATTAACTTTTTCACTTTAAATTTAATTCCATAATTCAAAGTTCATATTTTCCTTCCTTATTTCAAAATCATCTCAATTTTACTAGTTTATAACTTATCTCATCCGGATTTTCAATTCCAATAAGGATTTAGGATTTCAAACACCCGGCTTTTGGTTCAAATCATTTTAAAACCACCATTATCCCAAAATCACATTTCTCAAATTTTTAAACCAATCTTGGTTTTTATCCCCAACAAATTTCCTTTGAAATTTCAAAAACAAACTTTGTTTTTCCCCAAAACATTCCAAAACAATGACCACGACAGCAATCCATCATTTAGAAACTCGAAATGAACACCGATGATGTCACGATCATCATTGGAATTATTTCCCAATGACCGAAGCGATTTCAGTGCTATGACATCTCCAAAACCAATTTAAAACCGTTTTCTTTCAAAAATATCTTCAAAATAGTATTATTGTTCTCCTTTCAAAATACTTCGGAAAACACTTCCATAATCCCCGAGATTTAAATCTTCAATTTTTAGTTTGTATCCAATTTTAACGATAATCCATTTGTATAATTTATGCCCATACAAATTTTTTTCATTTGATTATACAAGTCATACTAATTTTATATTTTCATTTGTTTAAAATATTATCGTCCAAACACCCAAGTTATATAACAATTTAAGAAAATATTTCTTTTATATCAAAATATATTTTAGGTAAAATTATTTCATTCACCCACCTTTAAAACAATACCGTGTCAATTTATCGTGTCAGGTGCTTATAAATTCTTCTCGAATAGCGGCCAACTTACTCAATCAGAATTCATATTCCACTCAACCAATAAGTCACCACAATATTAAAACAATTTATATTCACTAACAAATACGCGCTCATATCTATTAATATACTCAAACTCATTCTAGAGTACTACGGACTCTATTTTCAATGAGTAATCCCCACCAGAGCCAAGGTTATCACCAACCTTGCTCTGATACCACAATGTCATGACCCAATTTTCCGATGTCCGAAAAACTGAACCATGAGGGTTAAAGAAGAAGAGGTAGAAGAAGAACAAAGGAAAACAACATCAGAATCTAACCATCGCAGCGGAATAAAATATAATAGATAATAACAGATCTTTACACAAAAACAAATCTGTTTACACATTACATCATCAGATTATACATAACACACAACTTGACAGTAATCATAACCTGTCCTCACAATCTGAATACATAGCTAATCAACACAGCGGAATATCTAAACAAGTACGGGAGTATGTATCACCATCCAGCTCCGCAGCGTCCTTTCCTGTAACCTATAATACTCGGTCTGACCCGAGCATTATAGTTAAATAACACCCGAGTCAGTCTAGTATACCAGCGTGAGAAACCACACTCAAATTGATTATTAAAGTTTTAAAAATCCTTTTGAAATCAAAAGCATCTCGTAAGACCACGTCACAAATAAACATGTTGGGTTTTTACCTTACAATAGCTAAAACACTTTTTATTAAAATCCTCTGATTTATTATAATAGGGTCTATTTACAAATACTAATTCAAATAGCCAAAATTGTTACATTTATTAAATTTCAACATACTAGCCACAATCGTGGGTAACACAAACAAAACTGTAAAAGGCGCGTAGGGAGAATGGATTTCCAACTAATGACTATGTACTGGGATACCACCTGTCAAAGTACCTAGTCTAGATCAACGACCGAGGAGGCACCCTAACTCCACTGCAACACAAGACCGGGACTACCCGTTACTGGATAATCCCGAGGAAGATCACCCCACGGTTGGGATCAGCAACTGCACCACTAAGCCGAAATAAAAAGGGACATCTAGACAGGGATGACCTCACCCTAATGGGCGCTACCCACTTAGCCTTTCTGCATAACCCTTGATTTTCAGTCATTCCCGGTTGATGATGCTTGAGGCTAAGCGTTACCTTTTAGAACGTTTCACTTAGAATGCCCATCGTCCACCTGACGATGTTCCGAAAGCATTTATCCACATAAGTCTGTCCCGGGTTCGAACGGAACCGAATGCACTACTCCTACTACATCCATTTTGGAAACCCTCAGGATTAGTAGCGACTAGCCCTTGCACTTCACTGCTTCATCTTCGAATTCAAACTCTTGTTTTCCACACGAAAACGTACACAACGAATCGAAGTGGTTTTCGAGAATTTAATCCCGATCCCGGTCTCTTCGAAACGATCAATGCATTGGCTAATACTGATAGTCGATTATTTAACTATCAATTAATATTCACAAACAACCATCAAACAATAAATAATCTCCCAAATTATTTATTATCCTCAAAATATCTTTGCAAGATATATTTCTATTTTCAAACCTTTTTTTGAAAACAGTTTCCAAACCCTACTCTTCTCATGGGATAAATTCCCAACTATTTATTTCCACTGAAAATACCAAGTACAAAGCTTTAGATTTTTAAAATAATTTAAAAACACTTTATTATAAAATATACTTTAACATGTACATTGAAACTACTTTAATACTTTATTAAAAAAATATCTACTATAGGAATATTTAAAAAATGAGGTTACTTTATAAAATATAAAATTAGATTTTCTCTTTTTAAAACAAAATACCAAGTCACCTTTAAATAATTACTACGATAACAGATTTGAAAAATACTTACTTTAGAATTTAATCATTTAGGAAAAATAAATTTTCTAAAATATGCTTTTTTTTTAAAAAACTAAAACTTTTAATTTATATTTAAAAATTTGCTTTGAAAACGTACTTGGCTATCCAGGGAAATACGCTTCTCTTTCACATCTTTTAAAAATAAGTTACTATTTATTTTAAAACAAATTTACCCATTCTTTAATAAATTTCTACCGTTAATTTATTCTTCTAAATATCCACTGTTATATTGCTTTACTTTTATAAACCAAGTATAAATTTCATAGTCACATTGTCCTTTAAATTTCTAATTTCAAACACTTAAATCAATTTCCTAATTGATTTTCAATTGACTCCATTTTGAAATAATTTCCTTTACTTACTCATTTATTTCAAACCCATTAACTTCAGATTTTTATTTCTTAACTATGATTTAAAATCTTTTAACTGAAAATACCAATTTCATATTTCCCAAATTTCGTTTTTATCCTTTCAAATAAATTCAAACCTTGAATTTTAAAATAAATTCTATATTTCTTGAAAGAATATCACTTGAGTTTAAAAATAAAATCACTTATTCCCATTTATTCAAAATCTTATTTCCCGCACTTGGAATTTTATTTATCAGAATTCACAAATCACTTTTTATTCTTTTCCAATTCATTTTTAATTTATTCAAATTTCTATGATTATTTTACTCAAAATTCACTCTTTTATTTTCTTTCAAAAATTCAATTCTATATATTTTGATAACTCAGTGTACTGAAACATATTCATGCAAACCATGGCATTCAATATTCCAATTATCAATATCATTCATCACAGAATATCAAATATTCATAACGCATAACATTAAACATTCTAAATAATTTTAAGGAATCCAGTCGGATCCCTCCAACCTGTTACCCTGCATCCACATATGTTAGCACAATAACATACCCATTTCACTTTGAGGTGGAATATCGCAGTACATGGGATTAATATAATATCCTCCGCTATTATGCGGTGCATAGGGTCTCATCCGCTACATAATGTGGGAAATCAGCCACTTCAACATATACTATATATACTACTATATATAGTGTAGCACATCAGAACAAGTCAATCATTCAACCAATTATTTAAATATAACCATTTAAATTTAAATAGCGATCCAGAAGTGTGAGATTAACTCACCTTTGATTTTGTATGCAATCCAATCCAAACCAGCTTGTTCTTCATTATTTTTGACCTTGTATAAACATTATACAATTTATTAATATTTGAATTAATTTAATAATCAATTTCCATTTACTAAATTTAAATGACCTATGATTTAATTTAACTAAAAATTTGGTTTTAAACCATTAATTAAATTTTAAACTAATCTTCTTATAATAAAATATTTTTAGTGCTTAGAATAATTAAATAAGTAAATTAAACAAATTAATCATCTAATTCATTATTTTATTAAAATAAATCTAGTAAATTAAAACATGTATATTTATTTCTATTTTTTTTATTTCCAAACTACACATGCTAAACAATCTATATAAGCTTTAAACATTTAAAATCCTATTTCTCCTAACTCTTATTTGTAAATTATAATAACCCCTTACTATTAAAAAGCTTCTGTTTTAAATCTTACTCTTTTATAAAATTATCAAAACTAAAATTACAGAAATTAAGATCAACAGACTCACCGAAAAAAATAGGCTCATACATCGACTACCGACATGCCTCAGCGATGAACGCGACCCTTCACTTCTCTAAGCCACACTCGATGCCGCTCTAACACCGCTGCGCCCCCTTCAATCTCGAGATACGATGCATTTCCCAGTCGAGGCGTCGAGGCGGCGAGGCGAGCACTCGGTTGACCCCTCGACACTACAAATCGAACACGCAACCTCCTTCGACACCGACGACATCGCCACTGACTCCACCTCGCCTGGCTTGCGCCGCCCCGATACACACACGGCTAGCTTCATACCTCTTCGATCTGACGCAGCCTCCCTGCACTTACGCAATTCACGACAGCTTTGACGAACTCGAACGAGATGAACTCGATCATGAAATTTTAATTTTTTTTTAATTTCGTTCGATCTCTAGATAATGAGGAAGAAGGGCTTGGGGTTTATAATGAAAGCATCGCATTTGATTTTAGCTTTTGAGGGAAGACAAAGAGTACGTGATTTAAAAAGAAAAGGAAGGAGATTTTTTTCTCTGTATTAACCGTGATTTGAACGAAGTGAAAGAAACAACGATGGCGTGTAGAACTTGCTCGTGTATAGTAACTTGAGGTGAAATATAAACAGCAGATGTGAGTAAATTGAACGGAATGTATATATATCGTTTTAATTAAATTTAAATGGTCTCGATAAACGCAACTCAAAATATTGATCTCCTATTAAGGCATGCCGCTAGACGTTTCTAATGTTATACCCTTATTCCGAATGCAATGGAAAAGGTTTCGATTCCTAATTCGATCGTATGGAGAAGATAGCTTTCTTGACCCCGGTTTTATATTTAATTTCGATTTAATTTTCAGCGCGTTTGCTTATCGTACGGCCAAACGATCACTCCAAACACTATGAAAATTGAATTTCGATAGTAATTCAATATTACGGATTTGGTGGACCTGGTTTCGTTGAATTCTGAGATTGTGCCTCGGACGGCTATTTTTAAATATCGATTTAAACGATAAAATTTCAAAACTTAACAAAACTGTAACGACCCGCATATTTATCGATTTTATATTTAAATATTTTATTTAAATATTTTATCGTTAGTCGGATTTTAGTCCAAAATGCTACTTTTTGCATACTGTCGAATTAGGACTCGGGACCACTCCCATTGAGTTTAAAATGCCGTTTGCGACCTTTTTGAGTATAAGCTTCGATATGTTTGGAGAAAGTTGATTTTTGCTACTTTTCACTTTGGGTTTGGTATTGGGCTCAGCCCTATGTTAACTTATGCTCAAATCTGAGCCACTCTTCCCCCACTCACCCTCATTCTCTTCTCTTTTCAGTTTTTTTAACATTAATGGTGGGAGAGATTGGAAATTAAAAACTCCAAAACCCTAGTTTCTTTTGCAAATCAAATTCCTAGCTCCAAACTCAAGAAGAACCCATTGATTCAAGCTCAATTGGGTTGTGTTGAAGAGAGGTTGATTCTCCATTTGCTTTCAAGCTTCTTCTTGTTTGATTTTGTGAAAAGGTGAGATTTTTATCTCACATCTATGTCTATATCCATCTTTGTGGTTAGGTATGAATTCGTAACATTTTTGCATATTCATTTGCTTTTGATTTGGATCGAATGGGTGAATATTCCAATTTTTGTGAAAATCCTTTTATGGATGCTTGATTACGATATTTGGGGTGTATCGAAGAGCCTATAAGGTCGGGCTGTCATTTGACGTAAATCCTTAGTCGTCGTTGCTCGCTCGATCGCTCCCGACATCGTTTGGGCCATATGGCCTAGGCAAATTGTTGCCCTTACCAGGTTTTCAGACGTCTGGAGACCAATGCCAGACGTCTGGTTTTGCAACCTGGAGAAAAATAAAATACGGCAGAAGAATAAATAAGGCAGTGGCTAATTTCAGACATCTGAATTATTGTTTCAGACGTCTGGAATAAGGTTAGACGTCTGATTTGTGTTTTCAGACGTCTGGTTGGTTTTCTAGAATATTTCCAGAAACCAAAACCAGACGTCTAGACTTTCCTCCAGACGTCTGAATGTTTTTCAGACGTCTGATTTTAGGTTTCAGACGTCTGGATGGTTTTCTGGGAAATTTCCAGAAACCAAATCCAGACGTCTGGACAACCCCTCAGACGTCTGGAAATCCCTAGTTTTGCCTATTTGCCAAATTTTGAGTATATTTCCAACTTTAATCGATTCGTGTTGATTCCCTTTTTGTTGTTATCATTTGTTATTAACTTTGATGACATTTTCTTCGTGATTTTTGGGAATATCCATTTCTATGGATTTGGTATCGATTTCTTTGGATTTTATTCACGTCTTTGAATGTGAATTTTGGTAATTGACTGTCCTACAATCATTTTTGTGATTTGTCACTTTAAAAATATAAAGGTTTCAATACTAGTATTAAATATCAAAACTCTTTCATCAAAACGATTCCAACACTATTTTATTTACAAAGCTCGTTTTCCTCAAACCGTTTTCCAATCTACTAGTATATACAAACCTTTACCTCACTCGTATGCGAAATTTAATTAAACGGCTTAGTAAAACAAGTGGTATGAAACGCTTGCGTTTACTTGTTCGGTTAATTCTTGGACTTGTTTGATTGAATCTTTTATGACAATTTTCTAGTGGAAACTTACAATTTGTTCGTAAATATTTAAGTTAAGCTAGTGGTTATGGGACATGATGCTAAACTCATATATTTACTAGCTTAGTGTAATTGACACTTCTTGATGATCATGACGATCATCTTTGTGATTTAGACTAGCAATGTGCGATGTCTCTTTGTCTGCGAGGGAGACTAAACCCCGTTTTGTGGAGTTTCGACTCAATTTGGTGGGGTAGCAACCCATGGTCTTCGGGCCGTTTGTGGAGCTTCGGCTCAATTTGTGATGGTTAGCGACCATGGAATTAGCATTCCGTTTGTGATACACGTGTTGGTGGGCTTTATGCTCCCGTTTGTGATAGGCCTCCCCCCTTTGTGATTTCTGGATTTCTTGAGATGATTTCTAGAATTTGTGTTTCACCAATTTTCGTGATTTCCATTGATAAGTTTTATCAATATTTGTGCATTGGTGAATTTGTGTGTCATTGACTTTTGTGATTGACATTGATATTATTGTCAATATTTGTGCATGGGTGAATTTGTGTGTCATTGACTTTTGTGATTGACGTTGATATTATCGTCAATATTTGTGGTTTGGTGAAAGAAATAAGGAGTATGACATTTCTTTGATTCTTGTGTAGATTTGGTGATATTGATTAATCTCTTGTTGATTTTCAATTACTTATATATATCACAGCTTGGCATAGTGATTATTATGTGTTTAGTCATATCTCTTATTCTATATCGTTTCATCTGATATTTATAGCTAGACTGATCCGTTTATTATTTTCTTATTAAATAATACTCGGGTCAGACCGAGATGTTACAGGTGCTTCTGCTTGACTTCTCTCTTGGGATTGATTCCTCTGACTTTTGGTTAACTACTTAGATTAGTAGTTTTTGTTGTATACATTTGAGATATAGACTCCATAATGTATACTTATTCTTTTGTGTAGTTCATGTAACTATTCTTTTGTGATATTGTGGATCTTTTTAGACCACTACTCTGATATACACTTTTATGTGTAAAATTCATATCTATTTCCGCCTTTGTGATATGAATTGTCTGTGACTGATTTGTGTTATGTTTATTTCTATATTTGTTCCCGAAGACCTTTATAGCCACTGTGTAGTAGCTTTGAGTTTGTGTCGGTATGTCAGATTTCGAGATGAAAAGTTATATTTTTATCCGGTATATCGGTACTCGCACAAAGCAATTATACAGATGGTCGCTCCTCAACAGCCTTATTCTCCGTGCTAGTTGACAGCATTCACAGTAATGTTCTTGGCTAGCATGGGTATAGAGGTGGGGCGTCACAGCTTGGTATCAGAGCCAAACTTCGGAACAATATGGAATATTATAACAAGGATCATTGTCCTAAGTCCATCTTAGGAGTCGTGCTTTAGGATTTTATTCGGGTCTACGTACCGTCTTATCCTATTTTCTTTTATGATTCCTTGTTTTGTCTATCAAGATTGCTTGATATTCAATTTGGTGAACAACCTTCTTCTTCCTCTTCTTTCTTTCTAAAGGAAGAGAAATGTCTAGACCTGGCCGACCCAGAGCCGTGCCATCTAGCACTCCACCCCAGGATGGAGTTTTTATGACTGCTCAACAGCTTCTTGATTAGGTAACTAATGCTCAAGCAGCTGGAGCCAACCCGGAACCTACTCACCCAAAGTCAGGATTTGCACGCTTGTGCAGCGATTACACCAATTTGGGTGGGGAGCCATTCAAAGGTTCCGAAACTGTTATTGAAGTCCAAGCTTGGCTTAGAACTTGCGATCGCATCTTTTCGCGCATGAATATTATTGACCGTCATCGAGTTCAGGTGGCCTCTAGTATGCTCCGAGAAAGAGCATTGGACTGGTACGAGCTTCTTATTTCTGAGATTAATGAAGCGGATCTCACCTGGGAGCAATTCCGGGAACGCTTCGAATTAAAATTCGTGCCAGAAGCTGAGAAAGTGACATTGGCTCGACGATTTATAGACCTTGTTCAAGGTGAGTCCCCCTTGACTGATTACGTCGCCTCCTTCGAGTCGCTTTCCAAATATGGGGTTGAATACATCAACACCCCTCTGAAGAAGAATCAGAGATTTGTTTATGGCTTAAACAAAAGTCTCAAGAAGCCATTACTTCTAAAATTAGAAGTTTCTTTCGACCAACTCGTTGATATCGCTCTTCGTCTTGAAGAGGCGGATAGAGAGAATGATGTTGAAGTGGTGGGTTCCAAACCAAACTTCAACAATAACAAGAAGAGGCCAAACAAATTTAAAGGTCCTTATCCCAATAAAAAGGGGAAACAAGCAACCTCCGTGGCAAAGACTTCTTCCTTTGGCCGTGGGGAATGCTATAATTGTGGTTCGACGGACCATTATGCGAACAAGTGCCCAAAGTCTCTCTCTTGTCGCTACTGCAAAGTTCCCGGACATGTTATATCTTCATGCCCCAAGCTTCAGGGCAGGAAGGAGGGAAAGTTAAATGTTGCTCAAGCCCCTGGCAACACATCTCGTGGTCAAGGTATGCCTCATTCTATCCTTGATGGAATTATTTTATTTCGTGATCATCCTATTCGAGTTCTTTTTGATACGGGTGTGTCCCATTCTTTTATATCAAAAGAACTTGTTGATGCTTTTTCTTTGGATGTTTTGTGTTTGATGACTTCTTTGAGAATTGCGAATCCGGTTGGTGGATCCGCAACAATCAGTTTATTGTGTAAAGATGTCGAAATTATTTTGTGTGATTTTCCTTTCCTAGCCGATTTGCATGTCATGCGTTATTTAGGCTTTGAAATGATTTTGGGAATGGATTGGCGTAACCGTTATGAAGCTCATATCCTATGTCCTGAGCGGACTATTCATCTTCGACATCCTCAATCTGTTAAGAAGATTTCTATTAATCTTAAAGATTCAGATTCCAGCTTGGTTGCATCTTTATATTCTTTAACTCCTCGTGATGACGACGATGATGATGAGGGTGATATTATTTCTCTTATTCACGTCGTTCGTGAATTTTCTGACATATTCGAGCCCGTTTTAGGATTACCACCTAAGCGAGCAATTGAGTTCAGAATTAATCTTATTCCTGGAGCTCAACCTATCACTCGTCCTCCGTATCGTATGTCTAATAAAGAAAACGAGGAGATGCGTAAACAATTATCCGAATTAGAGACGAAGCAATTTATTCGCTCTAGTACCTCGCCTTGGGGAGCTTCTGCTATTTTTGTGAAGAAATCCGATGGGACACTTAGGCTTTGCGTTGACTACCGCAAGCTTAATGATCTTACTATCAAAAATAAATACCCTTTACCTCGGATTGATGATCTATTCGATCAGCTTAGTGGTGCTAAGGTCTTTTCACAATTAGACTTAGCTACTGGATTTCATCAGCTTCGTATTTCAGAGGATAGCATTCCTTTGACATCGTTCCGTACTCGTTATGGATCTTATGAATGGCTTGTCATGCCATTTGGTTTGACGAATGCCCCGGCTTATTTCGTTGACCTTATGAATCGAGTCTTCAAAGATTTTCTTGATCGATTTGTTCTCATCTTTATTGATGATATTCTTGTGTATTCAAAAACCAAAGAGGAGCACGAGAACCATCTTCGGATTGTGTTGGAAACTCTTAGGAGTAATCAATTAAAGGCAAAATTTTCTAAATGCCACTTTTGGCAATCTCATGTGAAATTTCTCGGTCATATTATTTCCGAATCCAGAATTTCCGTGGATCCTTCAAAGATTGAAGCGATTCAAGATTGGAAGAGACCGGAGAGTGTGACAGAGATTCGTAGTTTTCTCGGCTTGGCGGGCTATTACCGTCGTTTTATCAAAGACTTTTCTAAGATTGTCGTGCCTCTCACTAGTTTGACGAGGAAAGGAGTTAAATACATTTGGTCGGACAAATGTGAAGTTTCTTTTTAGAAATTAAAAGAAATTCTTTCTAATGCTCCTATTCTCGTTATTCCCGAGGGGAATCAAGATTTCGTTGTTTATACCGATGTTAGTCGCGTTGGTTTGGGTGCCGTTCTTATGCAAAGAGAACGTGTTATTGCTTATGCTTCTAGGCAATTGAAGCCTGCTGAGACTAGATATGCCACTCATGATTTAGAGCTTGCGGCTATTGTTTTCGCCCATTGTATTTGGCGTCATTATCTTTTAGGAGAGAAATTTTTTCTTTATACCGATCATAAGTCCTTGAAATATTTATTCTCTCAAAAGGAACTTAATTTGCGTCAACAGCGTTGGCTCGAGTTTCTTGCACCTTATGATCTTGATATTCTTTATACCCCTGGTAAGGGTAATCGTGTCGCCGATGCTCTTAGCCGTAAGCAACAAGCAGTTGTTTCTATGATGATATCCGAATGGAACGATCTCGAGATCTTATCCACTTGTGAGATTCGAGACCGCGTATCCGATTTATGATCATCTCTTGTTTTATGTAGCCTTGAGGCTCATCCTTCTCTTTTAGACCGCATTCTTGAAGCTCAAAGGCTAGATCCCGAATTGGCTCTTCTTAGCCAAAATAGTAAGGATAAGATTGATATTGAAGGATTGAAAGACTTTGATATCGATTCTCGTGGCGGCGTTCGGAGATTTGGTAGACTCATCGTGCCAAATATTAGTGATCTTCGTAAAGATATTTTAGAAGATTCACATCGTTCTAAATTCACCATTCATCCTGGTAGTAGTAAAATGTACACGGATATGAAGTGACTTTATTATTGGGAGGGAATGAAACTTGACATCGCTAACTTCGTTAAGCGTTGCATGACTTTCCAACTCGTTAAAGCCGAACATCAAAGGCCCGGTGGGTTATTACAACCTTTAGAAATTCCTATTTGGAAGTGGGATCAAATTTCCATGGATTTTATTGACGGCCTTCCCCGTTCTCGTTCGGGTCATGATAGCTTATGGGTGATCGTTGATAGACTTACTAAATCCGCCCATTTTATTCCCGTTCGATCTAATCGAACCGTTCCTCTTTTGGCCAAAATCTTTATCAAAGAAATTGTTAAATTGCATGGAGTTCCTACTTCTATTGTTAGCGATCGTGATCCATTGTTTACTAGTGGATTTTGGAAGAGTCTTCAAAAAGCTTTAGGAACGAAGCTTAATTTTAGCACCGCTTATCACCCCCAGTCCGATGGACAAACCGAGCGTGTGAATCAAACTCTTGAAGATCTTCTTCGTGCTTGTGTTCTTGATTTTGGTGGAAGTTGGGAAGATTATATTTCACTTGTTGAATTTTCCTATAATAATAGCTTCCAATCTAGTATTGGTATGGCACCTTTTGAGGCACTCTATGGAAGGCCATGCCAATCTCCTTCTTGTTGGCTTGAGGCCGGTGAGAAGCTGGTTTTAGGTCCAGATTTTATTCGTGATTCCACAGAAAAGATTGATCTTATTCGTCATAGGATGAAAGAAACCCAGAGTAGACAAAAATCCTATGCCGATAACCGGAGAAGGAAGTTAGAATTTTCTGAAGGAGATCTTGTGTTCATTCGTGTTTCACCTATGAAAGGTGTTGTACGTTTCAGTCGATCGGGAAAATTGGCGCCTCGATATATTGGGCCATTTCCTATCATTGAACGTATTGGTTCCACGGCTTATCGCCTTTTATTACCGGCTCAATTTTCTGCTATCCATGACATGTTTCACGTTTCTCAACTTCGGAAATGTCTTCGAGATTCCGATTCTGTTCTTGAGCCCGGTGTTGTGGAAGAGATTGAAGTTTCGCCTAATTTAACTTATGAGCAGCATCCTATTTGAATTGTTGCTTCGGAGGTCAAACGACTTCGAAATAAAGATGTTCCGCTTGTTAAAGTTCAATGGTCTACAAATCCTAAGGATTGTTCTTGGGAATCTAGAGAGTACATCGAGCGAACACATCCGGACTTACTTTCTCGTTCTCTTTGAGGTGAACTTCTTATTTCAAGTTTCTTTTGTGATTGAATATGCTTTTACGGTTGTTACTTTTAGTTCATTTATTCCTTATGATTGCGAGGACGTAATTTCTTTAAGGAGGGGAGTCTGTAACAACCCGCATATCTATCGATTTTATATTTAAATATTTTATTTAAATATTTTATCGTTAGTCGGATTTTAGTCCGAAAAGCTACTTTTTGCATACGGTCGAATTAGGACTCAGGACCACTCCCATTGAGTTTAAAATGCCGTTTGTGAACTTTTTGAGTATAAGCTTCGATATGTTTAGAGAAAGTTTACTTTTGCTACTTTTCACTTTGGGTTTGGTATTGGGCTCAACCCTATGTTAACTTATGCTCAAATCTGAGCCACTCTTCCCCCACTCACCCTCATTCTCTTCTCTTTTCAGTTTTTATAACATTAATGGTGGGAGAGATTGGAAATTAAAAACTCCAAAACCCTAGTTTCTTTTGCAAATCAAATTCCTAGCTCCAAACTCAAGAAGAACCCATTGATTCAAGCTCAATTGGGTTGTGTTGAAGAGAGGTTGATTCTCCATTTGCTTTCAAGCTTCTTCTTGTTTGATTTTGTGAAAAGGTGAGATTTTTATCTCACATCTATGTCTATATCCATCTTTGTGGTTAGGTATGAATTCGTAACATTTTTGCATATTCATTTGCTTTTGATTTGGATCAAATGGGTGAATATTCCAATTTTTGTGAAAATCCTTTTATGGATGTTTGATTACGATATTTGGGGTGTATCGAAGAGCCTATAAGGCCGGGCTGTCATTTGACGTAAATCCTTGGTCGTCGTTGCTCGCTCGATCGCTCCCGACATCGTTTGGGCCATATGGCCTAGGAAAATTGTTGCCCTTACCAGGTTTTCAGACGTCTGGAGACCAATGCCAGACGTCTGGTTTTGCAACTTGGAGAAAAATAACATACGGCAGAAGAATAAATAAGGCAGTGGCTAATTTCAGACGTCTGAATTATTGTTTCAGACGTCTGGAATAAGGTTAGACGTCTGATTTGTGTTTTCAGACGTCTGGTTGGTTTTCTGGAATATTTCCAGAAACCAAAACCAAACATCTGGACTTTCCTCCAGACGTCTGAATGTTTTTCAGACGTCTGATTTTAGGTTTCAGACGTCTGGACGGTTTTCTGGGAAATTTCCAGAAACCAAATCCAGACGTCTGGACAACCCCTCAGACGTCTGGAAATCCCTAGTTTTGCCTATTTGCCAAATTTTGAGTATATTTCCAACTTTAATCGATTCGTGTTGATTCCCTTTTTGTTGTTATCATTTGTTATTAACTTTGATGACATTTTCTTCATGATTTTTGGGAATATCCATTTCTATGGATTTGGTATCGATTTCTTTGGATTTTATTCACGTCTTTGAATGTGAATTTTGGTAATTGATTGCCTACAATCATTTTTGTGATTTGTCACTTTAAAAATATAAAGGTTTCAATACTAGTATTAAATATCAAAACTCTTTCATCAAAACGATTCCAACACTATTTTATTTACAAAGCTCGTTTTTCTCAAACCGTTTTTCAATCTACTAGTATATACAAACCTTTACCTCACTCGTATGAGAAATCTAATTAAACGGCTTAGTAAAACAAGTGGTATGAAACGCTTGCGTTTACTTGTTCGGTTAATTCTTGGACTTGTTCGATTGAATCTCTTGTGACAATTTTCTAGTGGAAACTTACAATTTGTTCGTAAATATTTAAGTTAAGCTAGTGGTTATGGGACATGATGCTAAACTCTTATATTTACTAGCTTAGTGTAATTGACACTTCCTGATGATCATGACGATCATCTTTGTGGGTTAGACTAGCAATGTGCGATGTCTCTTTGTCTACGAGGGAGACTAAACCCCGTTTTGTGGAGTTTCGACTCAATTTGGTGGGGTAGCAACCCATGGTCTTCGGGCCGTTTGTGGAGCTTCGGCTCAATTTGTGATGGTTAGCGACCATGGAATTAGCATTCCGTTTGTGATACACGTGTTGGTGGGCTTTATGCTCCCGTTTGTGATAGTCCTCCCCCCTTTGTGATTTTTGGATTTCTTGAGATGATTTCTAGAATTTGTGTTTCACCAATTTTCATGATTTCCATTGATAAGTTTTATCAATATTTGTGCATTGGTGAATTTGTGTGTCATTGACTTTTGTGATTGACATTGATATTATTGTCAATATTTGTGCATGGGTGAATTTGTGTGTCATTGACTTTTGTGATTGACGTTGATATTATCGTCAATATTTGTGGTTTGGTGAAAGAAATAAGGAGTATGACATTTCTTTGATTCTTGTGTAGATTTGGTGATATTGATTAATCTCTTGTTGATTTTCAGTTACTTATATATATCACAGCTTGGCATAGTGATTATTATGTGTTTAGTCATATCTCTTATTCTATATCGTTTCACCTGATATTTATAGCTAGACTGATCCGTTTATTATTTTCTTATTAAATAATACTCGGGTCAAACCGAGATGTTACAGGTGCTTCTGCTTGACTTCTCTCTTGGGATTGATTCCTCTGACTTTTGGTTAACTACTTAGATTAGTAGTTTTTGTTGTATACATTTGAGATATAGACTCCATAATGTATACTTATTCTTTTGTGTAGTTCATGTAACTATTCTTTTGTGATATTGTGGATCTTTTTAGACCACTACTCTGATATACACTTTTATGTGTAAAATTCATATCTATTTCCGCCTTTGTGATATGAATTCTCTGTGACTGATTTGCGTTATGTTTATTTCTATATTTGTTTCCGAAGACCTTTATAGCCACTGTGTAGTAGCTTTGAGTTTGTGTCGGTATGTCGGATTTCGAGATGAAAAGTTATATTTTTATCCGGTATATCGGTACTCGCACAAAGCAATTATACAGATGGTCGCTCCTCAACAGCCTTATTCTCCGTGCTAGTTGACAGCATTCACAGTAATGTTCTTGGCTAGCGTGGGTATAGAGGTGGGGCGTCACAAAAACACTTCCTAATTCAATTTCAACACTTTTACTATCTTCAGTACTATCGTTATAAATTCTACGAACCCTTAAATTATTTTTAACAGGCTTAAAACTCCAAATTCAACATTTTACCCAATTTCCAGTAATTAAATCCAATAATTAAATTTCTAAATAATGGTGATATTTGAAATTTAAGTTACGAACTAACCTTTAAATATTAAAATCAATTAAATATCCCAATTTAAATTGTCCAAAATTCCGGGTCGTCATAGAAATACACCTTTCTTTCACACTTTTAAAAATAAACCACTATTTATTTTTAAAACAAATTACCCATTCCTTTATAAATTCCCATCCTGAATTTATATTTCCAAATCTTCCTCTGATAAATATTTCATTTAATTTATAAACCCCGTTTATAAATTCCATTTATAAATTCCATAATCTCATTCTCCTTTAATTCCAGTTTCGAGCACTTAATCAGTTTTCAAATCGATTTTCAAAACTAACTCCATTTTAAAATAAATTCCTTTACTTATCCAATTTATTTCGAAACCCATTAATTTCAGATTTACTCCTTTATCATGATTTAAAATCTTATTTAAACTGAAAATACCAAATTCATACTTTATTTCAGAATTCTTCTTTTGTTTCTTTCCAAACCATTTAAATCCTGAATATAAAAATAAATCTTTTATTCCTTTAAATAATATCACTTAAGTTTTTAGAAAAAAATTCATTTATTTCCATTTATTCAAAAATCTTCTTTACCATACTTGGAAATTTATTTATTAGAATTTAAAAATCAACTTTTATCCTTTTCCAATTCATTCTTTAATTTATCCAAATTCTCTATGATTATTTTACTTAAAATTCTCTCTTTATTTTCCTTCAAAAATCCTATCTATATATTTTTGATAACTCAGTACACCCAAAATATATTCAGTCAGACCATAGCATCCAATATTTTCAATTACCAATATAATATATCACATAACATTAAAACAATCTAAATTTTTTGAGGAATCCAGTTGGATCCCTCCAACCTGTTTCCCTGCATCTATAGATATTAGCACAACAATTAAAAAAATACCAATCCCGCTTCGAGGCAGAATATCGCAGTAAAAAGGGTCATCCGCTATTATGCGGGGAGCATAGGTTCTCATTCGCTATATAATGCGGGAAATCAATCACTCTAATATATATATATGCACTATTATATATAATAATAATATCACATCCAGTCAACTCAATTATTCATTAGATCATTCAAATTTAACTATTAAAATTAAATGGCATCCAAATGAGTGAGATTAACTCACCTTTAATTTTGTTTTGCAGTCCGATCCATCTCGACTATTTCTTCATGATTTTTTTGACCTTGTATAACAATTATATGATTATATTAATATTTTAACTAATCAAACAATTAATTACCGTTTAATAAATTTATTTTAATTTTAACTAACAAATCTAATTCTAAACAAATAATTAAATTTTAAACTAATTTCCCTTTTTTTAAAAATCTCAACAACATCTTAAAATTCCTATGTCTTTCCAAAATCACACACACACACATATATATATAACTTGTTTAAATTAGAACATGCATGTAAATAAATATATTTATTTACTAAATTAAAAACAAAATTATTTTATACCTTGCTAAATAAAAAAAATTTTTGCATAAAGATTATAATGGTAAACCTTTATATAAATTCCTATATTTTTTTTCCAAAGTCTTATTTACATATACAAATTTTCAGTTTTACTATTTACCTACATACCTTTTTAAATTGGTTTGAGAGTGTGTGTATATATATTTATATTTATTATATTATTTTCCTTACTACAACAGTATACAAAAATATGTATATATATTCTAGATAAATAGTCTTTTTTTTCTTACTGCAAAAATTAAAATCACATATACAATTATATAAAATAAAAAAAGAAATACCTGCTCTGCTGCTGCCATGGCCAACCGCCCTAGGCTTCACCAACGGCCGATGCTTGTCAACCAGAAACGACTCGCGCCTGGCTCCACCTCTTCGTCGACGAACGCGACCTACCCGCTGCTCCAGCGACGCCGACGATGAAGAAGAAACCCCTAATCGCGACTCTACTCCATCTCGAGAAGCCCACCACAGACTCGCCTACACACAAAGCCCTAACCTACCCCTACGTCCACCGCGATGCCCTATTCCTCACGAGATTCCATCGTGACTGAAACGCGCCCTACTATCGATCAATCTTGTCTGGCCAATCTTCTACTTCGATCAAAGTCGATTTCGATGAGGCCATTATTAATTTAAAAAAGAAAGGGAATAAGCGTTAATTTAAAAATAAGGCAGCCCTTTGTTTTTATTCTTTTAAGTTTCTTCGAATTTGGGGGTTTCGGCCATTTATTTCTTGAACGATAGATTCATTTCTTTGTTTTTAAAAAAAACGCGTGTGAAAATTTAACAAAATAAAGGAAACACGTGTAATAAATTTCTTTACATGTCTGCAAAGACTATAGTGTTTCAAATGCAATAATATTATTTATGTTTAAATTCAAATTCGAATTCGAATCGTCTCGATTTCCGCAACTCAGAATCTCGATCTCCAATCGAGGCGTGCCGCTAGGCGTTTATAATGTTAAACCCCTATTCCAAATGCAACGGAAAAGGTTCTGAGTCCTAATTCGATCATATGAAGAAGATAGCTTTTTGGACTAAGTTATTATATTTTAATTTCGATAAAGATTTCAACGTGTTTATATACCGTACGACCACATGACAACTCCAAATGCTACGAAAATTGAAATCCCGATAATAATACAGTATTATAGATCCAATGGTAATGGTTTGGTTGAAATCTGAGACTGTGCCTCGAATGGCTATTTTTAAATATCAATTTAAATGATATATTTTTAAACTGAACAAATCACCTTCAATTTCCATTTTAACACTTCTATTACTTTTAGTATTATAAATATAAATTTTCCAAGCCCTTAAAATATTTTTAAACAAGCTTAAAACCAAGATTCACTATTTTTTAAAAATTTCAATTATCAAATTCAATAATTTAATTGTCAAATAGATAGTCATATCTAAAATTTAGGTTAAACTAACTTCCAAATATTTAAAATCAATTAAATATTTCAAGTTCAAACATTCAGAAATTCCGGGTCATCAAAGCTTCCCAAGACCTAAAACCCGGAGTCTAATGTAGAAGTGGGTATCAGAACATATGCCTTTGTACTGGGCTTTGTTTCAGGATTGAACTACCAGTACACCACATATAAATGGGAGATATATTCCAATATTTTTTATGCTTATGGAAATGAAGCTTCAAATGGAGGAAAATCAAAAAGTTTAGTAATATTATATTTGAATATATCCTTTTAAGAATTCATATTTAGAACCCAATTATATTCTCGACAAATTAAAGTCTTATACAACTCCTACTGATATATATTTCCTTTTTTATCGATAACAAAGTATGAGAAAACTATAAGGCTATATCAATAAAGGGAGTATGAAATTTAGGAGGAGAACTATTTTATCATAAAGATATGTTTTTAACTTGAACCATTTTGAAATGTCCACATTTTTATTTAGATATAAAGAGAATATATGTTGAAAGAATATATTTCTTAACAACATTTTATAATAAAGACATATTTACTTAGATAATTTTCATTTATACTTAGAAATATTTAAGTTAAGAAAATATTTTAAATTTTTTCTTACAAGATACTTTATAAAATGTATTTTATTCCCCCATTCTTTTTTATAATGACAAAGGGGGAGAAATTCATATGCATATTGATAGAGGGAGATATTATACTTAGAGGAAGCTTTAATCATATTATAATATCATTTTATAGAGAACAAATATTTTTCAAAATTGTATAGTTGTTATCATCATAAAGGGGGACATATTAGAACCACTCTTGTTGATGACAAAAATTATACAATTATGACAAAGAACCACAAAGCAAACTTGCAGGTATATAAGTATCAAAAAGGGACAAATAAACAAGTTCAACATGAAGATACACAGTACAAAAGAGGTTAAAAGAGTGTGTGTGTGTGTGTGTATGGAGGTACAAGAAGAGATATACATGACGAGACAAGACGAAGGTTATGTACTTTATTAGTTATAGATGTTATGTCTAGGGTATACATATCCTGAAATCACTTCAAATCGGTATACACTTATGCACACAATCGAAATATTCATAAAAGCAATGCAAGTTTTCATAAAATGCATGAAGCAGGACTCGAAATCGGGTCATTGGTGCACTTATATTTAAATTAAAATCAAGTGTTCAAAAATGCATGAAGCAAGACTTGAACCCAGTCACTAGTTTAGAAAGCATGTGCTCTATCAACTGAGCTAAGACAACTTACATTTCAAATATGGTTCAGTCGACTAACTGGTATATTCAATAGACTAAATCAAGGGGTTTTTTCACTATTTTCTTATGGGATAAAAATCCCTGTAATTCGGTCGACTAAATAACTTTGTCCAGTCAAAAGAATGCTGCAACAGTCATTTTTTATATGAAATTTTTGAAGGGTATCCTCCTCCTTGAAGAGACACTTCCCTCCAACGATGGCTGCAACTCTTCGATAAGTTATCATGTTTCAGTATTAGTTGCATCTACTTAATCTCTATAAATTGCAATCTATATTCTTGAGTGTATAACAATTCATGCTCTCTAATATCTAATTCTTGTTTGAATTCTCTTGCATTTAAAAGATATATATTGCTTTCAAATTTGATTACATGCATGTTTAAGTATACTTCTCTTGTGATCAAATCACTTTTGTAGGATCAATTTCACCCTAGAGGTGGGGTGAATAGGGTGATGCTAATAATTATAAAGATTTAATGCGGAAGTATATAAAATAATTGCAGCACTGATAATAGCAGAATAATAGCAGCACAGATAATAGCAGATTATAAAAAATAGAAATAGAACAACACGGATTTACCTAGCTTTGGCAAAACCCTGCCTACGTGCTGCCCCCAAGGTATCTACTAGAAATTAAGTAGTCAGACGCTTATACATGTAAATTCAAGACATCCGCTATCGACTAACCTAACTTTATGCTCAAAATACTGCCACAACTCAGCCACTGAGTTGCAAATTCTCGAACTACACCATCGTAGTTTGTCCCCTAGTCACATGACTAGAATTTACAAATGTTTAAAAGAGAAATACAAAATAAAATATAATTTTAAAAAAAGAAACCCTAATTTAAAATTAACAAAGCCCAATAATAATGAAGCCGGCCCAAAAGAAAAATGATGTCTCCCTTTTCTATTATACTATCGGCCGGTATTCTTTTGCATTGAAGAAACGGCAGCCTCTTTGAAAACTTTTGTTCCTCTTTCAATAATTTAGGGCTTCACTTTGTGGAAGCTGACGACTTTAGTTGATTGATCGAATAGATTATTTCGCGATCCTTACTATGTCGATCAATTGTTTCTTCGATTTTCACATTGCTGCTTCAATTAAGTCGAGTTTGATTGATGCGTGAATTGGTACATGAATGCTTTTTACTGATTATTGATTATTCTTGACTTTGAATCGATTGAATGATTTATTCTCTCAATTTTTGCTTAAACTCGAATGATTCTTAACGTCAATGATGTTTACGGCATTTATAGGGTTTCATTCCCTAAATATTCATTTGAATATATTTATTTGAATTCATCAATTAATATGATTGGTCGTTCGATTTAACTTGATTGTTTGTGATTAATCTTGACATGTTCAATTTGTATATTTTCGTTGATTATAACGGCTTTCGTTTCTGACTTGTTTGATTCTTCTCTGCTTTGACTTTGGCCATTTGAAATGATAATCTGGACTCTTTCGTATTTTTTATTTGAGTTTTATGACTTTCACGATTTGTTGGACTTTGAGATGAAAATTGACTTTGGCCACTTTTGACAGCATTCGAATTTGTTTCACTTGAGTCTCCATGCACCTGCTATGTCCTTGTTTCATTGCATTAAATCATTTCACTTGTATCATCACTACTGGTCTTGTATTTTGTGATATTTTTGCATGTTAAGCCTAGTGTATTTACATGATTTTTACATACGTATACTGCTTATAGTCTGCACTTGTATATGGTTCATTGATACACTGGTTGTCTTTGGTCTAAATGCACTAGTGCTTCTTGGAGTGTGGTTGATTTACTTTGAATCATACTTGATGTCACATACTGGCGCTTGATCATTTCATGTTGTATTGAAGTTTGATTTCCACTGCATATATAAGTGTGTGTTTACGCATGTATATGTGTATGTTGTGATGCCTGATGTGTTATTCATGTAGTTCACTGTATTTTGGAATTGTTTGCACTTTGCATTGAACTTGTAACCAATAGTTAAGCTAGTGTGGTCTCGTTCTTTTGAAACTATATTTGAGCTTTGTACATTTGAAAGTAGATTATGTGTGTCTTCATTTGGCTTTGCTCATCGACTTGTGTTCGCGTGCTTGGAATCTTGGTTGATTTGCTCACTTTGAGTTGTTGTCTGAAGTATTTTGGTCTTGCATTTTTGTTCATCATGTAGTCTGCTTAGACCTTGTTAACAGATTGAGTTGCTCTGACTAGTTTATTGCATTCATGTTGCATTGTGTGGTGAGTTGCTGTCTTGTACATGCCTCGTTTATGTGCTCACCATTGTTGCACTGATGTTGGTCATTTCGTATCTGTGTCTGAGTGCATTTGTACATTTGATGTTATTCAAGTGGATCTATATGCTGGTCCATATGGACTCAAGCATATGTATACATCCTCTGACTCCATCTTCATGCGGTAGCTTTTGTGTCCACTGCTTTATTTGGTTTATGTGTACACTTTGTTTGTTGAGGTTGTGCTGTATTGTTTGATGGTCAGTGGTCTAGGCATGACCGTGTTCACATTTGAATTTTGTCTGGAGCTAATTTTTGTTTGGTTACCAGTGCCGTTGATATTTGAGTTCAAACTATTTTCTTGTATCTGGTCTGTTTGCCTCCATGCCTTCATGAGTCTGGTTGTATATGAATCATTTTTATGCATAGTGTATATATATCAGTATTGCACATGCATTCACATGTTTTCTGGATTTTCTTGTACTTTTATCAAACTTCGAGTTTCATATCCATTTCCTTATATCTAAACCATTTGTACTTGAATGCTGGCCATCTTGTACATTCATCAGGATTTGTTTTCCATATTGCACTTGAGTTGAATCCAGCGTACAGCTCGGGTTTGATCTTATGATGTTATTTGTATCGCACTTGAGTTGAACCTGGCATTTGGTTGGGTTTGACTTTGTACTTACCTATCCCTGAAGTTTTGTCAACTGTACATCGGTGTGCATGGCCTTGTAGCATGTACAATGATACACTGTGCATGTCATAAGCTGTTCGTATAAGATGAGTTCAAAATAAATATGATGACGAACAACTCAACTAACTAAGGAAAATAACATTTTCAAAATACACATTTTATTTTACAGTGCACAAATTTTTCTTTTTCAATTTTACTATGTCAGTATGTATTTTGCAGATAACTCAGATGTTGAATTCAGGCTGGATTGACGCTGGAGCAAAGTCGAAGATAAAATACGAGTGAATGACTGATATGTAATGAGGTGAACATTGCAAACGGAAAATAGGAATGTAATCAAAATTGTATTGTAGTTGAAATTGTGTATATATAGTGAGAGCTCAAATTTGTACTATTTAAAATTGTAATAGAATATTTGTCTGAATAAAATATCTGTTGAATTTAAACTCTGTGTTATCTATTTTATTCAGCAAATATTTATTCAATTATGGGAAAATAAAATTGTACAATAACAAATACATTTAAATGAATATATATATTTATTATCATTAAAAAAAATCATATACTAGAATATTCAACAACTTTCAATTCCTCACGAATACACTTCATATCGTTAAGAAAATTTTTATAGGAAGGTTGTACTTATTGACTCATCCATGTTGTACTAGAGCACACGAAGTCACAAACTTGTTTACTACTTTTCTAGTTGAAGTCATGTTTCACTGCTCAGGAAAATGTATTGAAGTCCGGTTTGGCTGCTCGAGCAAGTGCGTTGAAATCCTAGTTAACTGCTCAAGTGCCTATTCCTCCAGGTTAAGTGAGGGTATGGTTTAAATCAAGAAGGAGTCTGGGATTGGACATAGAACAGGTAGTTCAAACCAGTATAAAACCATTAGTGTGATCATTATTACTTTCTTCACTTTATTTATTTACGTAGCTATTATATACAAGTTTTAATTTAGTAGAACTACTTATTTACTCAATTTATAGCGACTTTCATAAGTCCCTAGGAATGTTTGACTTCCACTTGTTTTAATTTGTAAGTTTGTATTAATTTTTTTAGTAAAATCTAAATAATTCTTTTATTTCAGTGTGGATTGTAAAATAATTTAGTATGTTTTATTAGGATTTGATTTGGTTTGGATTGTTAGTATTTGATTTGGTTATGTATGTTTGGAATGATAGTTTGATTTATATAGTCTAAATTAAGAAAATAAAGACTGTATTATCTAAGTTTCCATAACTTATCTTATTTACTTAAAATTCTCCATATGTTAATCATCATTTATAATCATATTCTTATGTATGTTTCAATTATTTTTATGCAAAAATTTTGATTTTTACTCTGTAGTTTATATGTACTTCATTCAGTGGAGTTTAATTTTTCACCCATTTTTGTTGATGAAAAAGAGGGAGAAAAATATAAAATATACACATGCATATATTGAATGGGAGTTATGTAACTCAAGAGAAGTTATATCATATTTTATATATAGGAATAAATAATGGTTGTCGCCATCAAAAAGGGGAAGATAGTCAATATCTCAATTATTAATTTTGATGACAATAACCATATACAGCCATATAATACACACACATACACACAAATGATTTGCCAAGTTATATACTATCTAGTGCAAAAATATTACACAGGCGCTGAATCGAAGGCTGTATAGTATAAAGACTCAAGATTAAGATGAAGATTCATGGGTTCAAAGACAAAGAAAAGAAGATCTCAAGGTTACAATTTAGTGTATAGGGTCATTAGTACATATTGTTAAATTCCTTATGAAATTTTTTGATTTTTATCTCCAAATTTCGATCTTTGACATTTTTTAACTACAATAAATTATTTTAATTTCAAAATTATATTTCAAAAGTTTTCTAAAGTATAAATTGTATGAAAAACTATATTGAAATTATTTTACAAGGTATAGGATTTTCAAAATATTTTTAAAAAAGGAAACAACTTTCATTTTGAACTAACACATGTTGACATACATGTATAAGATATATTGACGCACATGCTGCCAAATGGTTTTTAAAATTTTGAATGGAAGTGTCTATCGGACACAACCTTTCACGAATGCATACATCTGTTAATTTTCTATATAACGGTGAGTGCAGATGAATTTTTCGATAACTAATTATTTACTTTCTTTCCACCTCTTACTCTCTTGAAAAATATACTCTGTTCTCTTCAAAATCATATAGATTCAATTCGTGCTTCATTGTATTGATTCAATACTACATTCATTCTATTTTTTAAACATCTTTCTCTCATTTCAAAGAACTAAGTGTTATCTAAGAGGCTATAGGATCCATTATACCCGAAGTACAAAAATTTGTCTTTTCAAAACTATAAACTCTATTTATGTTTGCTTGGGTGTGCTTGTAGCTTGTTCAAATCAAATGGATTTGCTTCGTAGCTCATATAAATATAGTGGGTGTGCTTATACCGGTTAAATCAAGTAAGTTCACCTCGACTCAAAATATATGAAGGCAACCTCAAAATCAAGATTGTATTTGGGTTCGCCTTCTATCCCATCAAAGATTGGCATTTGAAAAGAAATATGTACAAGCAATCATACGGGACTGGATGTAAGAGGAATTTGAACCAGTATAAAACTCCTAGTGCTATCTCTCTAACTCTTTACTTTACTGATTTTATTTTTATCTGTGATCGATTGTTAATACAATTTTGTGTGTTCATCTGTGATTTAATATCAATCTTGAAAGGAAGTTAAAAAGACTTACATAAGTTAGAAAACACTATTCACCCCCTCTAGTGTTAATTGGCGATAAGATCCATAATTCTACAACCCACGGTCTGTAAAGGTACTGCAGCGTGGACTCAGCCGAGATGGTTGGCTCCACAGGGATGAGAGATGGTTTGTTCTCAAATTGTATGTAAAGTGGATTTCGGTTACTTGTTAAGTTATATAGACTGGAATGAAATCGACTAGAGTCTGACATAAACCGACTCTTGGATAAGGGTTTTCCTAACTCCTCTATGGGGGTTCTCATTGGAATGAAATCGCAAAGCATTTCGGTTACTTGTTAAGTTATATAGACGATTAATCGAATGTCTAGTAAAAATGTCCGCATATACAAATCAATGTTCTATACATTCCTATATTTCAACTTAACTATTCCTTATCCAAGAATGAGGCTATGTAAGTCAAAGCACTAGTTGAATATCAAAGCCTTACCTAGAAACTTCATTCTTGAATCTCACAAATAGACAAGTTTACTTGTCGGCTTTTAGTGTTAAATATAGTATTAATGGTTTCCATAGACAAGCAGAAATCAAAAAAGTTAACACATTTTCGACATTCCAACTTAACTATTCCTCCATTAAGAGGGAAGTTGGTAGGTTAAAGCTCTATTGCTTCATCCATTCTAGACATCAATCTTAACTCTTACAAATAGAAAAGTTTACCTCGCTCGGCTTTTAGTGCTAAGCATAATTGATTACTTAATCGTCTAATAAAACAATTTAGCCACTAACCAATTCTTATCCACTTTTTGAAAACATTTATTTATAGTTTTAAAAATAATTATAATAGGTTTTAAAACATTTATCCAAAATATTACTTTAAAATGTCAAGTTTATAATTTCCTTAAAAACTTGGAAAACAAGTTTTCATTATAAACACCTCTGCTTCAAAAATTCACAACTAACTCAAAAAAAATCATTAAAACCTCTAACCATTTTAAATTACTCTAATAGTAGTTACTAAACATATTTGAAAAGAATGAAACAAATCATCCAAATTCAAAAATCTTTTCAACCTTTTTAAATCTCAAAAATCAAGTCTAAACGGGGCAGTTTTGCATAAGTAAGTTTTGGCCGTTTTTGAAATTTTACATAACTTTTTACTATCCAAGATATTTATAGAAACAAACATACATATAAAAAATTATAAATATGGAGAGAATTCTTAAGGATCTCCATAAAAAGTTCCACAGAAACCACCAAAAACCAGGCAATTCCGAACTGCATCTATAGTGACTATTGCTATAAGTGCAGTTTCAAATTCGAGTTCAACCTAAACCAAATTCCATCTAAACATGTGCTTTGTTCCAAGGCCATGGTGTATTTCATACAAGTCCATTCAAGTCCAATCAATCCCATACATATGCCACTTGCTTTCAAAGCAAGAATCAAAACTATTGTTTCAACATATGTCCAAATCAATTCAAACAACTTTAACAAGATCAAGCACCAATATATATTCACAATACTTTCAATCAAAATGATGAGTTAGCTCACTTTTTATCCAAAAAACAACTAAGATCTAAGAACAACGTCTAACCCCACCTTGCAACCACCTTTCCTTCCCTTCTTCCTCCTTATTTCACTTTACTTTTGACTTCCCTCCTACTTAGTTGCTCACGAACTGATAGGATATGGGGAGATGTGCTTCACTTTTTTCAAATTCTAACTAGGTAGGATATTTTTTGATATGGTAGTAAGCCTTCACTCCAAATTTGAGTTGATTTATATATGATTTGAAATTATTTTGCTTTAGGAAAAGAAGAGGACATGGATTTTGGTCACATTTGCTCTGTGAATTTGTAAATAATATACAAGGTTATGCCCCTCCTTATATAGGCACAAGATGGTATTGCCTAAGCTTGCCTTCGTTCCCTTACCATGCCATGGAAGACTCACCTTCAATTACTTCTCCTTTATTCTCATTACACTTATACCTCTAACATAATATGTCTCTTATCCTAGTAGAAGCTTCTAAAATATTCCATTGCACTATGAAGAGAAAAATGTGTTAATTAGTTGCTAATGTGTTAATTTAACCATTAGAAAAGTGCGTAATAGTTCGAATAATTATATCGAACAAAAAGATGTTTATTGATAAGCCAATTTTCGGTCGCATTATCGATTTTTCTTCGAAGAATAAATTTTTGTAAACAATTTTCAAAAACAAGATTTTTGTCATTATCTATTAATGAAATAATGTTTAACAAGGTTATCAAATCATATTTATAATACTTAAATTAATTTCAAATCGTTTTGGTATTTGAAAATTAAGTGTTTGAATTTTTAGGTCACTAAGGGATGCTTACTCACTTTTATTCGCCTCTAAATGGTATGTTCTTGCTATGAAAGAGGTATGTAAGTTCTGTAGTGTAGAATTGGATATAGTATGCTTGTATGTACTTGAAAATGGGATGCCTCAAATATGATATGTACATATATCTATGTTATTTTAGGATTTTTTTGGGATCTAGCCATGCAAAGGAGGTATTGTCGAATTTTCTGAAATAAAAGAAGCTTTGAAAGCCTAAGGGTTAGGGGACATTTTTCTTACTTTGAGAAGTTCGATGATGAAATCCTTTTAAAGAGGGGATAATGTAATAACCTGCATTTTTAATGATAATATATTTAAATAATTGGTTTAAATATTGAATTGTTAATTAATTAAAGTCCAAAATATGACTTTTAACATACTGTCGAATATGGACTCGAGACCACTTCCATTGAGTTTGGATTGACAATACAAATCAAAATGAGTATATAATCACTATGTTTTTAATCAGGCGATCCATTGACCAAAATGGTCTTGTAATACATGAAACTATCATCACTGAGTGTAGTCTTAGATAGCGATAAAATTTATACCATTAGGACCAAAAAATTATGGTGACGTACATCGATGAGTTTCACTGCAATCTGATGTGTTGTGTGATCGTACGATCTCGAAACGTGTTATGATTCATTTAAGAAACCAAATAAATTATATATAATAATAGTATATAAATATACACTCATACACTTTTCCTTTTCCATTTTTCATCCTCCTCCTCAAACTAGTAAAAGGAAATCCATTGATAATGCTTGGCGGTGGCCTTGTTCGACGTGGTGGCTAAGGTTTCCATTTGATGACAAATGAAGGGGAGTTTGGTTGATCTGGCAACGCCATTGTTCAACGTGCACCCTTAGGCATCGATGGTTCGAGCTCTTATCGGCTATGGTGAAATAGACATTTGGAAGGTGCACGGGTCGAGTATGTCACGATTTGCAAGGAGCTTTAGGATTGTCAAGATTGTGGTGGTTATGTAGAGCACGTGTAGTGTGACATGTTGACAAAGTCTATTCATCATTGCGTTGAGTGGCAACCGAGAATTGGTGGTGCATGCACAAATAGGATGGTTTCATCGATATGCATGTATAGAGGAAGCAATTTAGGGAAGAAAGGTTATGAAAGGGGATTGAATTAAGTAAGATAATTAGCATGTTTAATTATTTAAATAATCTTGCTCATAATTAATTTGCATCTTTTGCATATAAGGTCCGATATGGACGTGATTTCTTGTGTTGCACTCATGTTGGAGATCTCTATGACATAGCATTGGATTTGTCAGCTTTTTTGACGTGAGTGATATTGTCTTTCACCATACTATGATTGCTAGTATAATATAAAAATGATGTTTATACTAATATTCAAATTAAAAACCTGATTTCTAATGTATTTACGTCCACACCTAATTTTATAAAGGAATTTTAAAGTGTTTTAAAATGGTTTTAAATTGGGCATCATATATGTTATTACCGATGTATTATTTTTAGGAAATCACTAAAATTAGGCTACTTTTGATATGAATCCTTAAATTGGTTAATATACACATGTTATATATGTTGTGCATAAGCTATTATAGATGTATGTATGCTTGTAAGTTGCATGTATTCTTGCTTACTGGTTTTAATTCAAAATGTCGATCAATCATTGATCCAATGTTAGGAAATATCCCATGCGTTGGAATTTCATGCATATTAATCGAATGCACACATAATGGAAACTCACATGATGAGATAGAGTTTCATGCATATCGATGAGATGCACAAATGATGAAAACTTGTACAAATGGGATAAGTTGTAGAAGAATACTAGGATACATGCTGATTGACCTAAAGATAAAGATGATGGACTAGGATGGGCTTCGGACTTAAGGATGGATGCAAGACATTTTCATTTGGTTTGTATTTTAGCCATTTTTGGCTAAGTACATGGCTAAAGTGGTCAATATCGGCCGTTGTTAGAGTGGTCGGTGCCCATCACTATTGATGATGATCGATTTGGCCAATCTTTGACATAAATAATGAGAAGCTTTAAGGAATACGATGTGATGGCATGTTCATGCGGTCGACTCCGGTTCTTGATGTTATTGCTCTATAATGAGTGATTTTGACGGTGAAGCATTGACAGAATGCTTCAGCATGATGGCTGTGGACTTTGATAAGGATGACTCAATGGTGATGGAGATGCATTTCGATGATGATAGCTTGACGATGATGGAGTTCTGATGATTCTCCATATGGGCCGGTTTTTTGACAGTGACTCATGGATTGAACGTTGAAGTGTTCTATTGTGGAATTTAATGGAGTATTAAAAGGCTTGGATGTGCATGCTAAGAGATCATTGATACTCGGGGTGTTTTCTTATATACTCAAAGCAGGTGTATTGCAAAGATGCCTGTTGGTACTTTGTTTGGTTACCCCAGATTGGTTGTTTGGATTCTTATACCTAGAACCGATGGATTTTTTCCGATATCAACTTTGGGACGTGTATCAAGTTCACAAAAAACTAGGATTTTTCCAATAATCCCTAACAAAGGAATGGTCATACGAGTTATCATATATCCAAAGCATACTAACTGATAGTGAGGTTTGTTTGATGGATGTTATGTTTTCCAAGGTTGATATTATGTTGTTAGTTACTCTATGGATGTCACATGATACAGGTATTGTTTGTAGGGATACCTAAACACCCCGACTTTTTATTTGGATGGAGTATACCTTTATGATGTTTGTAGAGTAGCATAATATTGATGTTATGTGCTAACTCTTTAGATGTACGGACATTCTAGGTATGATTCCCCATACCCTTATTTCATGTATTATATCAACTTTTGTAGTATTTTAAGATTGTTTATAACTCATATCGGATTGTTGTTTGATTCGGGATTTTATGCTTTGCTTCTTATTACCTTAGGTACTCTTAAATGAGTATACTAGCTAGCAGGTTTAAGAAGTATGTGGAGTTGTGCAGATGGACTAGCAGGAAGTGACACTTTCTGGTATTTATAATTCAATCTTATTATTGCTTATTTTGCTATGTGACACTATAGAGCCTTGATAGTATCTAACTTGCTATTATAAGAGATAGTTTATCGTTTGAGTTTATCTATCTACTATATAAATTATATACTATTTTGTATAAATGTATGAACTTGTCTACTCCGATTCTGTGGTTCATGTAGTTAGTACTGTCTCACCTGTTTTATATCTATGATGAATATTGTATTTTATTCGATGTGCTATGGGATATTCGCCATGTCATATGATTATTTGATGTTTTCTTTCCCTTCTCTCTTTTATTTCTCTTTTTTAGTTCTTTTCTTTACTTAGGCTTTCATCCCATATCGGTCGGGCCCCATTTCAATACATTATACATGTTATTACCATTTTTGGGTGGCATAGCTGTTGAGAAGTCATCAAATTACGATTTATAAATAAATATTATTAATTTTTGGAATTAGTAATAAAAACATTTTAATAAATATTTTTTAACAAAATATGAGTTATAATACCTAGTACGTGCATTATTTGTAGTTGAAGATGGATTATATCAAAGTCCAAAATTGGATGTACAAGTTTGATTTTGGAAAGAAATGAGTGTTGCCACTGAATTTTCAAAATAGCGTGGAAGCATTTATGGAAGTTGCAACTTTGAATGGAACAAAGTAGAATGGAATTTGATGACCTTGTTCTAAATTCATTGCATAAAACTTCAAGAATATGATTCCGTAATGTTTCATTTGCATAGTTTTGGTTTTATGCCAAACTATGATATTTGGATATTTCATGATGAATAGGAGACAAGAAATGATCTGAAATTTGTAGCTAAAGATGAACTCGCATCCATTGATGCCAATGTTGAAGAACCCATTCTTGAAAATGGAATAACAAAAATGGTTTATGACGTTGTTGATCCTTGTATGTGTTAAGACGAACGACTTGACATTGAGGAAGAAGTTAACCTGGAAGCCAGAAATTTTTTTGACTTGTCAGAGGCATTAATACGACCTCCGTACAAAGGTTGTAACATGACATGCTTGAAAACGATATTTAGGATAATCGCTATAAAATACGAATACAACATGCCAAAAAACCTAATGAACATAGTTCTTAGTCTATGTAAAGAAATGCTTCCACCTAGTAATACGTTGGCAAAGAACTGATATTTGATATAAAAGTGTCGGCATTCGATTTACCATATGAATATATCGACACATGTCCTAGAAGATGTATGATATATCAGAAGGAAGACAGAGAATTGAGAAATGGTAAATTGTACAACGAATCAAGATATAAGTCAACAAAGAGTAATGTAAAATGTATGCCTTTTGTCCAAACACATTATCTTCTGCATACACTTGGATTGAATAGGTTATACGCAAATTTTGCTATAGTGAAACACATGCGATGACATCATGAATGACAACAAGATCAAAGAGCTTTATGTCATCCTTCAGACTACAAAGCTTGGAAGCATTTGGATAGGACATATCCTGATTTCGCTAAAGATTCACGTAATGTTAGACTTGGTTTGCATACTAATGGTTTTGTGCTATTTTCTTCATTTGCTAAACCTTATTCAACATGGTCGGTTATTTGAACACTGTACTATTTGCCTCCATCAATGTGTATGATGAATCCATGTATATTTCAAACTGTTACTGTTCATGGGTCTAAAAATCCAAAAAATAGGATAGATGTGTTCATGCAACCTTTAGTTGCTGAGCTGAATAATTTATGGAAAGATGGAATTGCATATTATGACGTATCAATGAAAATGAATTTTAGAATACATGCTTCATTACTTAGAGATTTTCCTACGTATGGGAAGTTGTCTAGACGGAATACCAGTGAAAAAATTTCACATCCTATTTGCATGGATTCTATAGAGTCATTTAGATTCAAAAATGGTGACATGCAGTGTTGGTGGGATCAAAATCATCATTTTTGCTTATAAATGATCAGTCTATATTTGAAAAAAAAAACTTTACGTCAAACACAACTATAACTTTGCCACCACCTAACTTCTTGAGTAGTGAATAGGTGTATGAACTTGTTAAAGAATATTCCAAAATATATGAGCTGGAAAGCAAGACAAAAATAACTAGCAAAGGACAATGTCACAATTAATGCAAACAAAGTATATTTAAAGATTTACCATATTGGAAGAATCTGAGCTTTGGCATAATTTGGATATCATGCATACTGAGAAATTGTGTTTGAAAAATACTTCAACACAATGGCGAACAAGAAAGGAAAAACAAAAGACGATTTGAAATCAAGGAAGGATATCATGTTATATCTAGGTCTTGAACTTAAAATTGATAATGCACGTCAAAGATTTAAATGACCTGCTTGTTATGAGTTAGACAATAGTCATCGTCAAAAATTAATGGAGTAGGTAGGAAATTTGAAATTCCTCAATGGGAATTCTTCAATATGAGATATTGTGTTGATGTGAAGGAACTACAAGAATGAAATGTCACAATTATCATGTCTTTCTCAAAACCTTGTGCTTGGTATTATTTAAGGACCCTACAAAAGGTCTGGATATTCATAACCTAGCTTAGTATGTTATACATATATTTGTGCTTGACTACTCTCAGTAAAACCTACTAGGAAAAACTAGAATAGGATGTACCAGAACTAGTCTGTAAGTGGGAGAAAATATTTCCTCTTGGAGTTTTTAATTGCATGAAACATCTTCCAATACATTTACCAACTGAAGCTATAATGCTAGGACTAGTACAATATGGATGGATGTATCCATTAGGGAGGTACAAATAATTTTTATATTTATGCAATCAACTAACATAAGAAGTTGTACAATTAACATCTCTCATACATACATACATACATACATACATACATACATACATACATGTAAGGTATTTGTGTCACCTAATAAAAAAAGGTGAAAAAGAAAGTGCACATTTAAGGTTCAATTTATCAAGACAAACATGTAGAAGAAGCATTAACTTTTTTATTTATTATTTTGAAGACCATATTAATCTGAATTCTAACAATAGTCATTGTAATGGTGATGGTATGGATGATTTAGCCATCATTTCTTTGTTCGTCTTCCAAAAACGAGGACATCTATCCTGGATATACACATATAACCCCTCTTTGAAAGCATATTCTCCATATATATCTCCATTTTGAAAGTATCTGTCTATACATGATGTACACATACAATCCTTTTTGAAAGAATCTTCTCTATATACACATATAACTCCTTTTTGAAAGTATCTGTCTATCTAGGATATACATATAATCAACTCCTTTTTGAAAGTATCTTCTCCATTAAAATCTCCATTTATAATAACCTAATAACAATGGTGCATTACATACCATAACCATCCTCTATACCTTCACAACTCAAATATACATTAGGTTATCCAACAAAATTAGCTCGTTGGTTTGTAGACTCAAGTAGGATCGGGTGGTGATATGTATACATGATCTTATTGGAGGATAGGGAAAAACATGACGATCTCCTTCTGCCATAGGGCCCCCAATGCGGCAATGCACTTCTAAAATGATATCTTTAGCATTGTTAAACTTAGGGTAGTTAGACGATGAGAATATAAGTGACAATAGGCGGTTTAAGGAGCTAATGTCAATATAGAGAGGAGAAACAATGACATTGACCATGATGGTTGGGTTTAACTATCAAAACCATAGTTGATGGGAATATCATCATCGTGTTTATCTTGGGAAAATAGAGAGGATGGAGGTAGTCGCCATTGTAATCAAAATTATAAAAAGCTGTAGTAATGGTTAAAGATTTGACCATGGAGGTTGACTAATGACATTGATCGTTGTCAGTAGTTGAGAGTATAGACGAACTCGTCTCAATGGTTTGAACATTCTAGTAGCACTTGCATGGAGTTTGATTACTCTTGGTGGTTGTGGCAGCAAGTTGAAGTGAAGATATGGTAGTTTTGGGGTTGCGTAATGTAGCTTTGAGTTTGGCATGGAGGGCACCAAGTTGTTCATCGTTGGCAGATGAGAGCTTTGGCAGAGGTCACTTGGGTGTTCGTCGCCGAAGGTACAAGAACGAAGTAGAGGCATTGCACCATTTTTAGGTTTCAGGGATTGTGAATATGGAACGAAAAAGAAAAGAAGACAATGGACTTTTTAAATAAGTCCTTGGCTCCTTGTAACTATGGTAGAAGGTATATTTATTTAGGGGAATTACGGAAAATGAAAAACTTTGTAAAAAAGATTAGGAAGAAGGACATCGATTTTTATTTCTAGGTTGAAGGACAAATGCTACTTATAATTAGCATTATATTCTACTTTTACACCATACAAAATGTTATTATAACTAGCATTATATTCAGTTTTACATTATACAAAATGCTAGTTATAACTAGCATTTTCCTTTATCCTAAAAAACATTATTCTCTTTCAACCTAAATTTTTTTTCTAAGTTTGTCCTTGTGCCTAGTTTCCAAATTTATTTCTTTGTGAAGTTCTAAAATTATCACTTAGCCCTTAAATCTTATAAATGCTATAACTTCTTCATACATGATCCATTTGAGGCGCGGTTCACGTCATTACGCCCATTATCAAATCTAGAACACTTCATTAGTATATAATTATTGGTTAAATACGATAATTTTTATACATATATTACTTTAATTAATATATTTGGTATAATAAATGATCTGCTGATGTTATAATTATAAATCTATACCCTTAACTTTTTTAACCGTAATTTAGGGAATATTTGTGTTGATTAGTAATTTAATAGAAGTGGGGTCAATACGAGTATAATATTAGTGGGATTAATCTAATATTTTTAATAGAAGCCCGGCTATCCATGTGCCTACTAGCGTTCACAATTATGATAGAAGTCTACTAACCAGAGTGGCTACTAACAATTACACATGACAATAGATTATCCCCTAGTTGAATACAAAGTATTTATTGGGTAGATATTTAATTAATCGTTTGAGTATTTAAGAAAAATATTATTCTGATTGTGAAAGGCTAAAAACTGCTGTTATAAGAAATATGTAACAACCTGGATTTTTGGACTTGTTCAAATTGTTAGTACCTAAGATGTTTATTTTGATGACAGTAGGCATATAAATATTACTACTAACATTTCAACAAGTTGTGCTATACTTTTAGATATAATATGGAGATATTTTATAAAGATAAACAAGGACTAAGTGGAAGAAAAATGAATTATATATATGAAGATTAAATTGGAGCAAATGAAAGAATAAAACTAATTGAAGATTGAATAAGAATAGAATGCAAATGCTGTAAGTGATGGGTAGTTGGTTGAATCATAGAATCTTTGTTAAAGACCCCATGGCAATCATAATTGAAGATCACCAACCATTAACCTCAATCATCATTACAAATATCCACAAATATCAAAAAAATTGAAATCTAAAAGTCCACATGTTTGTTGACATATCCCTCCTAAGTATGCTGACATATCCACATGTATGTCAATATATCCCTCGTAAGTATGTCAACACACCACATGTATGTCAACATATCCCTCCTAAGTATGTCGACATATATGTCATTTTTCAATTTTTATGATTCAAATGGAGGGATTTTTCCCATCATATCTTTACCAAAAGACATACACGTCTCTTCAACCACTATTTAAGAGCTCTAGAAAATGAATTTTCATGTCAACTTTCTCTTTTTTTCCTTACTTTTTCATATCCATATTTTTATGAAAGAAATCCATTGCATACTCTTCCACTTTCTTTGCAAATCCATACTCTTTCGCTCCAATTCTTCAATAATTTGCAAACTACACAATATCACAAATTTCATACTTGAATTCGTATCATTCTATCTCTAATCTCATCCTAGTCCTCAAAGAATTCAAAGATATATTGCTACTGGAGGTCCATAGAATCATTATACCGAATCTACAACAATATATATTGAAAATACAACTACTTCCATGCTCTACTATTATAAGAAGAAGGTATTCTTCTAGCCTGTAAAATCAATAAGGTGATCTTGTTGCCCGTAAATCAAAAGGGTACATTTTGTAGCCCGTGAAATCAAGATTGTAAAGGTGTTCTTGCACCCATGGAAAGCAAGTGGTGATAGTGAAATTCTATATGGTGCAATACAGGACTAGATGTAGGATTGATCACTCTAAACCAGTATAAAAATTCCTGGTGTTATTTATTTTATAGCATATTACTTTACTACTTACTTATTCTATGATTATTGTTCTTTGTTTGCAATTTAAGTAGTTATAGTTTTAAATTCATAAGTAAGTTTTAAATAATTGAAATATACACTTCACCCCCTCAAGTGTTTAAATAGCCTTAAGATCCATTCTGCATTGTAATATAGACAACCCATCATCCATAAACATAGCTAAATACCAGACCATTCTAAAATATAAAAAATTACAGCTACCGACTTAATGCACATCATCATTTGATAAATATACAATACTCCTAAATGTATAGGATACAATTTCTATAATACAACTTACCAGAGTAATCATTTATTCTACTAGGTGTACTTTAATACATGCCAACCCAAATACTATAAACCTACCGCTGCACGCTCTAATGTGAGAGACATAAATATCCATTCCTGCAACTCAACAAACATGTCAATGTGGGATAAAGTGGTAACCAGTAAAGATACATCAACACACGATAAATAGAAAACACTGAACACGAAAATGTTTCCTAATTACAGGAGTAGCATCACTACCACTTGTGGCAGCCTATGTATCCCTATCTAATTGGGCTAACACTAATAGGACTCGGGGAGCCTACGATGCATAAACATATATGCAATTCTCAAACCACATAGCATATAACATACAACTGTAACTTCCAACTCTACTCCATTAGACTTATAACCTTTCATTCATATTTTTATAATCTTATTAACTTTATTGTATTCAAAATATAATCTTTTTAAAAAAATTGAACTAAATTTTTGGTTTCATTTCAAATCCTTTTGATATAATAATATCTTTCATATCAAATCATACTTTTCCTGGGGATTTAAGACAAATCACATTTTGGAAACATTATTAAATACTCTATATAATAATAAAGTGTTGTGTTTGATAAATTTATTTGAAAATCCCAAATAATCTACTATAAAAATATATCAAAATGTATGCAACCAAATCGGGAGGTTTTCACCCATAACAAGACATCTAGGCCCAGCCTTTCCAAAATCAGTGAGTATATCCCTATATATCAAGAATGGACTATACTAAGAGTTACACAAACCCTTTTCCTACTTTTTAGTTATGGATTACCTAAACAGCGGTAACATAATAAATCATTTTACTTCCTGAAGTGATAAATCATTTAGCACTAATATTCACAAATACTTCCAGGACATAGTATTGTTTATTTCTTTAAAATATTTGGAAATCCATTTTAAAACTACTGAGGTATTAGTCCTCAACATTCTATTTTCATTTATAAAATACATTTTTATAAGTATCTTTATGTAAATCACTTTTATATAAAATAATTTCAAAAATATTTATTTTCAAATATTTCGATTTCTTTAAAGGAAAACATTTCATTTAAAAAGATAAGTATTTTTCATTTTAAAATTATAATAAACAACTTTTATTATAACTATGCCCTTAAAAATATTTTCATCGAACAACTTATATTCAAACTGTGAACTTCCAATCACATAGTGTTTGTATTCAATATGTCCTCAAATTTTATGTCTGCCCAACCCATGTATAAGAAAAAGGTCATTGCTCATAAGTTGGACAAGCATAATTCAAACAACCAAACAAATAGTAATAACAAACACATTATTATCAACAATTAACAATCAATAGCTAACACATCATTTATCTAATATTAATTAGTCTATAAATTAATTTACTTCAAAAACAATCTTTTTACCCTGTAAGCATAGAACGGAAATTTATTCTGCTTAATAGATGTCATAAATAATAAATGTAATTAAATTTAATCACTAATATTTTATATTCCACCAAATGTATTAAATAATAATTCCATAGTGTTCCATTCGTTTATACGAATCAAATATCGAAGACCGTGGGTTAAATGAAATTTGTATGAGTGAGATAATTCAAAGTTAAACTTATAATTAACACATGAAAATAACTAAATTATCAAATTGGTTCATCCAAACCGAAATGGTCCAGGGCCCAAACTCCATAACCGAAAAGAATAGTGTCATATTTCCCAAATCCAAGCTGCACAGCCATGCATATCACAAACCCATCATCTCTCGCATTCTCTTTTTATGTTCTCCCTCTTTGGTGAACGAAATCATGTGCCGTCGGCTCCTATGAACTCCATGTCGCGCCATCTTCCCAGTGAACACAACAACATGAAGATCGCACTCCCCTTCACATCATGACTCACCTTTACCTCTATGTCTAGGAAAAAATCATGGCCCATTGACAATGACTGCACCCCACTGAATCGCCACCACAAGCTCGCCTTCTTACGCAAAGATCAATGCCAATCTCCTTTTTACTAACCTTGCCTCCATCGCCCTTAAAACTTAAACCTAATTTTCGACCATCATCACCGGCCCTCGCCAATCTTCACCAAAAATCTGTCATCTCGCAAGGGAGCTAGTTCAGGAGACAACATTGTCTAATTCAAAGAAAAATTATCCATCTGCTGTCATCAAGCAACCACGGCCAATTCACTCGATGAAAACTCAGGTTCTCATTTTTATAAGATACTACCGACAATGCTCTACAACTTTAACGTTGGTCATTTTTGCTAATTTTCTATGGTTGTGGGAATTGGGATTTTGAATTCAAGATCGCCGTTGTTTTCCATTTTCAAGAAAAGAAAAGGAAGAAAAGGTTCCCTGTGCATGTATATTTTTATATGAATACCTCCCTCCCCTATCTTTCACTTACATGCAGCCTATAGATAGCCAAATGCATTTTCCAAGATCCATTAAACATGCCATAAAAAGTTGCACCAAACAAGGAAAGAAAAGGCCACAATTATAGGTAACAAACAAGGGAAGAAATGGGCAAAGAAAACAAAGTGTGGGTGTGAATATTTTATTATGTTTTAGGGCGTTTGCTACACAATTTTGCATTCTTGTATGAATCATGAATGAAAGAAATAAAATTATGATTGCACACACAATCATAAAATGACACAGAAATACATAGGTTATCTTATTTTATGAAGTTTCATTTTCTATAAAATGCATCAAATGAAAATTTAAATATTTTTCAAATTAAAAATTATAGAAAAAACATATCAACTAAACTAAAAATACTACACTAAAAATCGAGTTGTTACAAAATATAACATTTATACCAATTTGCTATTGATAGTTAAAGTAATGTGCACATTGCTAGTTTTATACTATACAAATAATAGTTGAGGTTGCATAAAGATTGCCAAATTTATTATGCATAATTAATAAATAAGGTTAGGTAAACATTTTTTAGTTTATAGTGCACAAATGATAGTTAAGTGATATGTACACATTCGCCAGTTTTGTATTGTACAAACAAAATTTGGAATTAAGTAAAATTGATGGTTTATCATATACATTTAAATAATTATGGTATCGTATACATTTGATAGTTTTATTGTGTACAATTAATAGTTTTTGTAATTGCATATTTGCTAGTTTATTGTGTATATTATAAAGTTTATGATTGAAATTAAGAATATCAACATTTTATTCTAATAAAATAATTGAGTGGACGAGTGGACATTTAAATAATTAATTAAGTGATTGAGACTTAGGATACTATTACAGTGGTAGATAGGCTTCTTAAATTTGATGAAATGGGATGTCTATATGTTAGTATTCCATCTACACTCTGCTTTGCATTCTGATACTTAGTCAATTATGAGTCGAATATGATGATAATACCATGAGTAGTGAGATCCCACAAGCCACTCAAATTATCTCACCTGTAGCAGCAATATGAATTTACTATGACGATAAATATTTAAGTGCTTGGCTATAAGTATGGATACTTATTTTACTTATTAGTGCACTATGAAAGAAATACGAGGACTATGATAATTGAATAAGTGCACACTTGATAATGTTGAATACAATCTGTGCTAGGGTTTAATATATGTGCCTTGTTTCCATTGAAAATATATGTCTATTACTAATTAGGATTATCGAGATATTATAGAAAATTACACCATGTTGTTATTAAGGTGGCAGAATATGTTTGTTTATCACTTTACTATGATATTATTTTCTTTATATGTGTTTTCTCTTTTCGTTTCCAACTTATGAGCATATTTTACAATTATCACCCCTTTTGAAATTGATTGGGTTTGCGTAGTGAGTATGATGAGGCAGACTGCATGATTAGAATTGCACCCAATATATCTTATGAACATCGATGTGAGATTTTTTAGTGGTAAATTCTAGTGTTATACCAAAAATGCTAATATCCATCTTAGTTGATCGATCCCTAGGTAACGGCTCAGGCTATGACAAGTTATCCATATTGTCCTATCCAAACAGTCTGCTAACCGTGCTTTTCTAGGATTTTGGATCATAAAGTGTAATATGGTTGATGCAGATGTTGTTATGATTTTGACTGTGATTTGGAGTAGCATAAAGACTGTAGGGATGCCAATAATTTGTGCAATTAAGTACTTTCTCCCATTTGTGTATACTTCTAGGTATTTTATAAATATCCTCTAAATATGGTTTGAATAGATTTTGGAAAAATGGGATTTCAAGAAAGTTATGGAATACGTTTTGGAAATCCTTTTGAAATTGATTTTGAAAATAGCAGAGAAAACGAATATGATAACAAAGAAAATGAATATGATAACCTGATTGGTGTGGACATTAGAGGCAACAAATGGGTATTATGAGATGAGTGGAGTAGAATAGTATGTTCTGTGACATTTATCTATGTACCTGTACAATTTGAATATGCATTGTTAATTTCTGCATCATTACAGTGCCAAATAGGACTATAGTGGAATGTTATGATATTGTTACTCCTATTTTGTCCATGCTACTAAGTACAACTTTTGTTTTGCATGAACATACTTTATATTGGTAGATGTCGTATGATTATGCAAAGCATAAAAATTTTACTTAGTCGATGTTGAGAGTCTAGCTAACCTTGTACTCCATACATATCACATTAAGAAAACATGTAGATAAGAGCTTTATATATCTAGCATTTGTATCATCTACATTATGCTGAAGTCATGTAATATATTGTTATTACGTATACAGTAACTCTATGATGTAGGAGAAGAGTAGGAAATTATTTAGTAATAAGCTTTGTAACTTATTTGATTATTATTTACTTATAAGTTATGTTTTGCTGCATTATAAATAAATACATTATGGATACAAACTTTTTGATTGTAGGTAACCCATACACACTCACACCCTTAATTGGACTTTGTTAACTAGTAGTAAGCGAAATATAGGGGTTGATCATTTAGTAGCTACGTATGTCGTCACATTGGTATTATTACATAGTCTAAATTCTAGTCATCCATTTAATATCCTGTATTTGTGTGTATATTCATATAATGATATTGCATGATCAATCCATCCATTTAATATCATGTATTTTTCTATGCATTTGTGTGTATATATCTTTACTACTAATAAAGAGAGTTCAATGAATAGATTTACTCATTGTCCTTTTGAAATTCCAAATATACCATTTTACATCTCATACAGAAATAGTATTCAAATATAGGGATATATCCTATTAGTTTCTAAGTACAACTATTATTCATCATGGAGAACTACAGTGTGCACTCACAAGATGAAGTATCCGAGTTTACCATATTGTCTATAATTTAGGTGAGAGTTCATCGGCTGAAGTTTTGCCTAATTTCGATTTAGTGCGAAGAAGTTATTGCAGTTAGAAGAAAAAAAAATTAGCGGCTTCAACACTAAGCGGAGTTCAAATATGGGGATGAGATAGCCTATTATATTTTAAGCACAGCTATCATCCCATGGAAAACTAAAGTGTGCGTTTACAAGACGAAGTTTTTGAGTGTTCTGTATAGTTCGTAATTTAGGCAGGAGCCGATCGGTCGGAGTCTCGTCGGATTCTGAATCAGTATAAAGAAGTTATTGTAGTCTGAACAAAAAAGAAAGCATCTTTTGTACTAGGCAGTGTTCAAATATGGAGATGTGGTAGCATGTTATTTTCTAACTGTCAGTCCCCATGGAGAACTACAGTGTGTGTTCACAAGATGAAGTCTCCGAGTGTACCATATTGTTCGTAATTTAGGTTTGAGTTCATCGGTCGAAGCTTTGCCTAATTCCAAATTAGTATGAAGACGTTATTGCAATATGAAGAAAAAAAATAGCAGCTTCTGCATGGCGGAGTTCAAATATAATGACGCGGTCTATTATTTCCTAAGTATAACTATTAGTCACCACGGAGAACTAAAGTGAGCGTTAAAGTGGGGATATAGCCTGTTTTTTTCTAAGTACAACTGTTAGTTGCCATAAAGAACTATAGTGTATGTTCACAAGATGATGTATCCGAGTGTACCATATTGTCGATAATTTAAGTAGGAGTTTATCGATCAAAGTTTCTTCTGATTTCGAGTTAGTATGAAGAAGTTATTGCAGTATGGACAAAAAAATAGCGACTTCTGCCAAGGCGGAGTTCAAATACGAGGATGTAGCCTGTTATTTTCTAAGTATAACTTTTAGTCACCATGGAAAACTACAATTTGTGTTCACAAGTTGAAGTATTCGAGCGTACCATATTGTCCGTAATTTAGATGAAAGTTCATTGGTCGTAGTTTTGCCTGATTCTGAGTTAGTATGAAAAGTTCATGCAGTCTGAAAAAAGATAGCAGCTTCTGCCTAGGCGGTGTCCAAATATGAGGATGTAGCCTGTTTTTTTTTCTAAGTACAACTATTAGTCACCATAGAGAACTACAATGCGCGTTAAAGTAGGGAAATAGCCTATTTTTTTCTAAGTACAACTGTTAGTCACCATGGAGAACTACAGTGTGCATTAAAGTGGGGATATAGCCTGTTATTTTCTCTGTACAACTGTTAGTCACCATAGAGAACTACAATATGTGTTCACAAGGTGATGTATTTGAGTGTCCATATTATCGTAATTTTTGTGGGAGTTCATCGATCTAAGTTTCGTCTGATTCTGAGTTAGGATGAAGAAGTTATCTCAGTATGAACCAAAAAATAGCGGCTTCTGCCTAGGCGGAGTTCAAATACGGGGATGTAGCCTATTATTTTCTAAGTACAGCTGTTAGTCACCGTGGAGAACAAAAATGTGTGTTCACAAGATGAAGTATTCTAGTGTACCATATTGTTTGTAATTTAGGTGGGAATTCACTAGTTGAAATTTTGCCTGATTCCGAGTTAGTATAAAAAAGTTCATGTAGTCTGAAAAAATATCATCTTCTGCCTAAGTGGAGTTCAAATATGAGGTTGTAGCCTGTTATTTTTAAAGTACAGCTATTAGTCATCATGGAGAACTATAGTGAGCGTTGAAGAGGGGATATATCATGTTATTTTCTAAGTGCAACTATAAGTTACCATAGAGAAATATGGTGTTCGTTCACAACAAGAGGTATCCAAGTGTAGCATATTGTCCATAATTTAAGATGGAGTTTATCGGTCAAAGTTTCATCTGATTTCGAGTTAGTATGAGGAAGTTATTGCAGTATGAACAAAAAAATAGCGGCTTCTGCCAAGGAAGAGTTCAAATACGGGGATTTAGCCTGTTATTTTCTAAGTACAACTATTAGTCACCATGGAAAACTACAGTGTGCATTCACAAGATGAAGTATCCGAGTGTACCATATTGTCCGTAATTTAGGTTGGAGTTCATCGGTCGAAGTTTTTCCTGATTCCGAGTTAGTATGAAGAAGATACTGTAGTCTAAAGAAAAAAGTAGCGGCTTCTAACTAAGAAGAGTTCAAATATAAGGATGTAACATATTATTTTCTAAGTACAATCATTATTCACCAATGAGAACTACAGTGGGCGTTGAAGTGGGGATATATCCTGTTATTTTTAAGTACAACTATTAGCCACCATGGAGAACAACAATGTGCATTCATAATATGAAGCATCTGAGTGTACCATATTGTTCATAATTTAGATGTGAGTTCATCGGTCAAAGTTTCGTTCGATTTCGAGTTAGTATGAAGAAGTTATTGCGGCTTCTACCTAGGTGAAGTTCAAATATGGGGATGTAGCCTGTTATTTTCAAAGTACAATTGTTAGTCACCATAGAGAACTACTATGTGCGTTCATAAGATGAAGTATCCGAGTGTACCAATATTGTCCGTTATTTTGGTGGGAGTTCATTGGTCGAAGTTTTGCCTGATTCCGAGTTAGTACGCAGAAGTTATTTCTCTGAAGTAAAAAATAGCGGCTTCTACCTAGGTGGAGTTCAAATATGAGGATGCAGCTTGTTATTTTCTAAGTATAACTATTAGTCACCATGGAGAACTGTTGTGAGCATTGAAGCGGGGATATAGCCTGTTATTTTCTAAGTAAAACTATTAATCACTATGGGGAACTACAATATACATTCATAAGCTTAAGTATCCGAGTGTTCTATATTATATGTAATTTAGGTGAGAGTTCATCGATCATAGTTTCGCCCGATTCCGAGTTAGTATGAAGAAGTTGTTGCAGTATGAACAAAAAATAGCGGCTTCTCCCTATGCGAGATCAAATACAGGGATGTAGCTTGTTATTTTCTAAGTACAATTGTTAGTCACCATAGAGAACTACGGTATACATTCACTAGATGAAGTATCTGAGTGTTCCTTATTGTCTATAATTTAGATTGGAGTTTATTGGTAATAGTGTTGCCTGATTCTGAGTTATTATGAAGAAGTCATTACAGTCTGAACAGAAAAATAGCGGCTTCTACCTAGGTAAAGTTCAAATACTGGGATGCTACTATCAAATCTACTTACACAGGTATAACTAAAAATGCATGCACGTTGTGATTAAATGCAAACCCACCTAGGCGTGCATATGTACTCGTTCGTATAATGAGATTTCTACATGGGTTGATATTGATTTCTACTTTGAGCAAGAGATTAGAAACTATTGTGAGTATTTTTATGATTTAATACTGCAAGATGACTATAGTATATATACTGAGTTAGTAACTATACACCACTCTGATTTTTTTTATGTTACTGACTATATTGATCTTATCATCTTAATAGATCACCTTACAAGTTAGGTTATAGCTTATAATAATAATGGGTAGGTAGTCATTAATTTTGTTTAACGCTTAGGTATTCAGTGGTTCAAATGGGGGCCGAAGGGTGTCACGTTATTAAACATTATAATGGCTGTGTTAATGCCAAAAATGGATCAACACCTACGAAAACCTGTGAGACTAAGATCTGGCATATAACAGTAAAAATCAAAGAAAAAATAACAAGGAGACATAATATTTTTATACTGGTTCGGCAATCTCTAGCCTATATCCACTTTATAGCTTTATTGATTATGGATCTGAGAGAGTTTGTATGAGAGTACATAGAATCAGAGTCACAAATATAAGAGGTTGACAAGTTCTAAGGCTTTGAACAGCCAAGAGCAGCTGCCTAGGTGACTACTACGAGGGAAGAAGATGGTGAAGAGCAATGAAATCACAGATCTAGAGTGAAGAAGAAAGATTAGAGAGTAGATCCTATTTTGGTTGCACAATGATTTGAATTTATAGGAAAACAGAGGCACTGGGTCCAAAAGTCTGCTTGCAATAATGTCCAAATGATAGCCCAATGCCGCACAAGAGAAATCAAAGGCACACGAGTCAAGACCATAACTCGGTACCGACCTACGAATTCTGATGTAAGTTTAAAAAAATCCCTTGCTTTCATCTTCTATCTTCTATCCAATGTATTTCAAGCACTTTTCTATCGAATTTGAGTTGATTTTGGTGATCTTCTTAATAGCACTTGGATTAGCTTGTTTTCTCGGTTTCCTTCTCATCAACCTTGAAATTACTCATCCAAATTCTAGCAAAATGACTTTATCGCAAGTAGTTGGAGTAGTATGTGAGAAGTATGGAGTTTGAGAAGTGAAATGGGGAGGAATGATAGGTCATTACTAACCTATGTAACCGGATAAGGAGTTATTCCCTTAAACCCAATTCTAATGAAACTTTTCCAATTGCTTTTCTAGCTCATCTAACTGTACTCCATGGCTTTCAAGTTGTTTCGTCCTCATCATGGCATTCTAATTTCCTTTGATTCTATTTAGTAAAAATTCTATTAACATTCACCCTCTCAGAGTATGCTTTCATTAAAATGAAGAGTGCTGTAGATCGAGACAAGTCTTGGACTGCTATCTTGTAAATTTCAATTGATCGTTTAAGTGCCATCTCGAGACATTGCTATTACCTGGTTAGCTATCTTTTAACTGTTTTGCTTAGTTGTAGTTGGAATTCCATTCTTCCATAGTGAGGATGTGGTCTACACTCCATAGACCACTTCACGCTTTAGGTTAGCACAACTTGCCACTTCCATACTTTTTAGATGATATGGATGGAGAAAAACAACTCAGTATCGAGTTACATAACTCAGTACCAAGTCAATTGGATTTCCCCTAAACCTATATGTTTCAACCTTTAGAAAATTTATAGTTACTTATCATTTCCTTTTCTTAGAACCCGAGCTACTTTGCCTTCACCCGAGCCTTTTAAGCACCAGCCTAAAATCCTTTCACCGATCTAATCTAGCACTGCCGCCATTAACCTTCCACTATCATCGCATATCACCAACGCTGCCTCGCCTCTACTCACCGCCAGCAAGCTGCTGGTTGGAAACCTCTACCTAATTGACTTGAAACCCTAGTACCAATGTATTCAAGATATAAGGTTGGTGATTATTGATGTCATGATAGCGACGATGGTGCCAATAGTTTGGTCGATTGAAACTGAAGGGAAATGGTTAAAACTTAGGTGTGCTTGATTGGTGGTGAATATGACATTTTCCTTAATTGCATGCACACCATTCCAGAAACAAGTCCAGTTCTCTGAGTTTAGCTACTCTTTTCAAAATTCAGCTAAGTCTCGATCGTCATTCGAGTTCTAGTGCGATGATTTATTCCAAGATTTTTCGTACTAAATGATCCCATCGCATTACTTTCTCTGTTTCCATACCTCCGACGATCCTAAAAAGAAAAGCTTCACACATCACTTCAGACAGTGGCTCTGCTATCGATTACTGATTTATAATGTGTAAGTTCAAAAAAATAATTTCAAAGTATGATGTGGCTCGTTTTTCTAGCATGAGAAAGCTATCTACATAGGATGGTCTGTTCGTGGTGTACAGGATACTGGACTCGCACTGCATAGATTAACACATTACACTTGCCTCAATCAATGCTTAAAATCTGACTGGTCAACACACATCAACATCCTTTGTATTACAGGTGTTTGTCACATGGGTTTATTATTCAAAATAAACATACATGATTATGTTGAATGCCAAGTTTTATTGTTTAGAATGACTCGTCGATCGCCCCGTCTTAAGTCTTGGGATGGCACATCTACTTCTTCTGAAGCTGGGTCTTCTACAGCTTAGGCTTCATTATCCATCCTTGTTGAGCCAATCCATCCTAAAACTCTCGAGTCCTAAGGTCAAATAGTTCCAATCGCACCAATAATGGGTTAACTACCTCCATACCTAAGGATTCTAGAAAATCCACCGAAGCAAATGCATCCAAATTTGACTACTAGGTCACTCTGGAATTTATATTTTCAACACAATATTCCTATGGAGGATGTTTGTCTACCAACGAGGGTTGAGGTCATACATAATCCCCTTGGAGTTTACAATGTGCCATGGGTACGCATGCTTAGGTGGTGTCGTCTCGCCATTCAATTATTTCCTCATGATGTTGTTATAAGAACTCGTACTAGCTCCGTTCTAAGTCCATCCAAATCGCTATTCTCTTTTGAGTTCGCTTTTCGTCCTCTTCATGAATCAATTCAATCGACACCTAAGATTTAATGAGCTCAAATATTTGCTTTAATTCAAGAGAAGGTAGGATCCACTATTCTACATGATAATCGAAGCCCAAAGGGGATGAAAGTTATTGAAAACTCCATAACAAACGTTCTAACTTCAAGAACAAATATTTCTTCATGCGATGCCTGCATGATTTCAACTGGTTCTGGCTATCTGGATGTACGCCTCATTTCCCTTGCTCCTCGCATTATACAATTTCGATGTGTTTACACATAGGCATCCTGATGCGAGATGAAAGTGTTGAACATATTTCAACACTTGAAGCCTTAAAGGCAGTTAGTTCCAATCGACGCATCGTTGCATTCCTCTTGACAAACGAAAATCTATGGCAGTGCGATCTCCTTCATCTCGATAGATTTTCTATCATTGAGTCACCGATACAAAGTGGCTTTAGAGCTCATACTCATTCTCCTGCTCCCACTGACATCTCCGATGAGAATCTTTAAGGGGAAGTTGAGGGTCCATCTAGAGAAGTGCACCTAAAAGAGAAACCAAAGAGCTCATTAGAGGCGATGCTTTGAAAGGCAGGAATGAAGCAATCAGAATGCCCTTAATTCCAAGAAGGTGAAGAAGTTGAAAGGAGAGAGGGAAAAGCATTGATGGTCAAAGAGGAGGGAGAAGGCACCGGTGATGGCGATAGTGACTATCACGCTAGTGAAGGAGGGGATGAATCATTCGATGAATCGCCTGGGATGAGTCCTGATCTCCTTAGCTCGCCTTGTAAGGAACACAATGCTATAGAATCTTCCAAAATGGTTGAAGATCAATCTACACTGCCTTCGTAGAGATTTCACCTCAATCTCACTCCTTTAGCAATATCTTCATCGGTTTAAATGACTCTAGTGAGATAAAATCCACCATTAGGCGACATTCTAGGGGATGGTGGTTCAGGTGAACTGGGGGGATTTTTAAGCGAAGGTAGAGAGACTCCTACTTACATTTATTACCAATACGTTTTTTAGAGTACTTAAGGAGTCATCGGCACCACACACTTCACTAGGATCATGGACACTCATTCTTGCATTGAATCTTACTTTGTAATTCCAATATTAATACCATTTCTTTTTATATTTTAGGTTCCATGAGCTTTGGTTATTATGAGAATTTCCCCCCATGATAGTATGCACAGAGGCCAACTCCCAATCCTAATCCACCTCATCGCTATGAGTCAGAGGAAGATATGCGAAGGAGGAAAGCTTGCACGTACGACGAATCTCGCAAAGCTAATAGGGAGTAGGATAGGGAGATGGAGAAGGAAAGAAGAAAGAGGGAGGCTGATATTGAGCTATCTCGCGACACCGCTAATTTCCTAAGTGGTTCTTTGAGGCACCCTAGGCTTATTTCTATTGATGTTCTACCGCAAACACAGGTCAGACCTCTTCAATTTAATAAATTGCGGCCTTCCAAGCTATGATTACTACTACCCCTCCTTCGTCAAAGGGAGTTTCCACTACAAAGTTCGATCTATCAATCGGTACATCTCGTTTGTAGGCTTCATTTCCATATCTCTTTCTGCATGGGGTGAAGTTTTCCATATATCTTTCTACAGGCTGTTTAAAAAGATTTAAAAACTAGGGATAAATGGAAACGTTTATGCAAGGCCCTCTCTGATGTGAATCGAATCAATTACACCAACATCTAATCCTTTGTTCCGAAAAACATGATCTCAAACGAATTATGAAAGAGAGGAAGGATGATCTGGTCAAAGTCGCCAGAGAGGGACCTTGCTCTGAAGAAAAAAGCTAGCATCGATAGCTTGATGGAAGAGTTAAAACGTGCTCAAGCAACCCCTAAGGTCGTGATTAGGAATAAATTGAAAGCTGCTTATGTTAAAACATCAAATTTTAAGAAATAACCTGAAAAGAAGGCATTGGCGCTTATCCAAAATGATAAGATCTTTAAGGCCAATGACCAGACTATATCAAAGCAAGCAGTTGAACTTGCCAAGCTTTGTATGGAGGTTCAAAAACTTTCCAATGAAAAGGAGCAGCCGTCCATTGCTAAATATGCCATTAGCCTTAAACTTACAATTTCTGGGCACGAGCTTAAAGAGCTTCAGGAAGAGAGGGATAAAACCATGGGCAAGCTTGATGCCAACATGTTGTATTTCTACACCAATGTAGTCATGTTTAAGAATCTAAGATGGCTGGGAGATGACTATCCCGAGGTGCTTGCTAGCGCTTGGGAGGAAGTGCTACACCAAGCTTTTCAAATCGAAGATAATCGCTTCAAAGAAGAATTGATGGTTACTTATCTTGAAGAAGGTATGGAATCTTTTATTGGAAGGGCTATCCTAATTAAAGAGGCTGTTGTATGGCTGTTGCTAATGCGGCTGCTGCTCAAAGCTCTTGCTGATCCGAGCTCTTCAGGTAAAGATGAAACATTGGCTTCAAAATCTTAAGACCTGGTACTCATCCTTAGGGATCTGTAGCGACCAAGGCGACTCTCACATCAACAACGGCTACACCTCATGAGAAATACATTCCTTCCATCGAGAGTCAATTTAAAGTGCAAAGAGTTGGCGAGGAGCACATAATGGAAGAAGGTGACTTCGAAGTTAACGTTTGGAAAAGAAGCACGGGCACAGGTATTTCTCTTCTTTCACTTATTCTCCATAAGCTCTAGTTCACTCCTAGCCTTTTACTAAACTATATGATTATGTCTGTAAACATGTAGGTCAACCACATTTGCCTCCTCCACCTCCTACTATGCAGGGTTCAACAAATAAAGCCATCTTTATCGCATCAACCACTGTCTCCTTAGGGCTTACTGCGACTATCCTGCCTATAGTTCCTGCAGGGTCTCGACTCTAAGAAAATTGCCGCTCTAGAGTGCTTAAAGGAAATTTCTGTCTCTCAAGAGGAGGATGTATTCATTTAAGGTGCTTCTGACCTATTCAAGCATGAAACTATGGTTGAGAGGTTGAGGAAGGACATAGAGAAAAACCAAGTAAAGAAAAAGGCTAAGACCACCAATCTTGCATTTTTAAAATCGACAAGCCCTAGCAAAAGGTTCCTACGTTGAAGATCCGACCACCAAAGGCTAAGCCCACCTAGACTTCAGTGGGCCAGTTCATAGAGCTATACACTACTATTAGCGAGGACACTACACATTCGAAAGGTGAGACTCCCCTGGCAAGGAGAAGAAAAGGAGGGAGATGCTCAAGGCTCATCTGGGTGATACTGGAAAAGAGAATTGGAGTGGCAAGAAGGGGAAGACTCGGTGGTGTGTGTATTGGATAAGCATTTTTTTATATGCCGATATGGTTGTCGAATCTGTACTTTTTGTTTCTTGCTTTAAACAGGATGAAATTGTGCGTGTATTGGCCCCGCTATTTTTCTTTACATATAAAGATTATCGGTAATGAAAGATTAGCTTTTCCTCCGTAATCTCTCTTTGTGTATTTTTCTGCATGTTATGTACCGTGCCTATTTATGTATATGTTCGTTTGTGTATATAATATGATTGCATATGCTGCAATTTCGATATTATACACTTTTTTCTATATGCAATATGGTTATTTACTGTAAATTTGTGCATATAAATAATATCTCTGCGATTGCTTTAGTATATCCTACCGGTTAGCTTTGTTTTTATCTCCTAAAATACTCAGTTTGGTACAATAGAACTATGATTTTAGCCAACTCTACAGCATTTCCTATTTAAGCTCGGTTGATCGACCAAGTGTTAGCGGGGGCCCTTGTCCATAAGGCTGAATGTTAGAATTCAAGCATCGATGAAAGATTGGATATCTTGAGTAATTCGATTGATCGTACCTAATCTAGTTTGTATGTTAATTCCTGCCTTTGGGAACTAGCGACTTTTGCTACTTGATTCCAAACACTATATATTTAATGCCGCCAAATCGTTGGCTGCATTTGAACTCTTCTAAGTTAACATCATTAGCTAATGTCACATTAGATGAATGTATCAGAAAGGTGTGCTATCATCATCTTTCATCATAACAAATTCTTTCAAGTTTAGTGTAACGTCACGATTTTCGACTCACGAAGGTCGGCATTAATACATCCACTGTATCAACTGCCTAGCACTCGAAGGCCGGAAAACCGAACCGTTAGGGTTAAAGAAGCGGTAGAAGATAGAAGAAGAAAGAAAGAAGAAGAAAACAGTAACAATCACAGAATCTCACAATCGCAGCGGAACAACATATAATAGATAAATGAAGATCTTTTAAAACAAAGAACTATATCAGTTATTACATCACATTACATTACATCATCAGAGTTTACAACAACAAACAGCGGAAAAGAAATACTATATACTAGTTGATACGCCATGCCATCTAGCTTGCTCCTTGAACTCCACAGCATCTCCTGAATTCTAAAATGACCTGATAACCTGACTCTAGACTGCCCGTGTTAAAATTAGTGGGCACCCAGAGTTTAGGAAGGAAACAATAAACTCCAGGTCAGTCATAGGACTCGTGTGAGAACTTAAAATAGTTTATCTTTAAAAATAAACAAAGAAATATTTTAAATTAGATTCGCAATGCTTTTTAGAAAATGAGACTACCATAAGGCCTCCCGCACACACACACAATGCAAACGTAGAATCGGAGGAGATTTCTCCTTATGATAGTCAAACATGCTTGATACGCAAATTTCTTTGATATTATTACTATAAGTGCAAAGTGTAGGAAAACATTTCGAAAGTATGATATAAATCATAGCCAACATACGACCATTATTGTATGCCTACTATAGCTACTATGTTCAATGGCAAGTTACCGACGCATTCCATGGCAGATTATACAATTGCAATTGTAAAAGGCTCGTATTGTTTTGATTGGATTTCCAACAAATGGTCGGGCAAAGGAACTTCCTAAGTAAAATAGAACGCCTCTGGAGTGACGTCCTCGGATCCTAACCGGATCTCTGCTACACAAGGTCGGGTTACCCCTAACTGGGTAACAACTGACACGAGCATGTCATCCCCCGGTCGTTTGCGACCTTTATTCCGAGCATCCTCTCAACCAACAACCACAAATCAGTAAATATGCAGCAACCACGAAGTAAGTATCTGGGATCCATACCATGATATCACTTATAATCAGAAGGAAATGACATGCCCTCAGAGGGAACTATCCTCAAATAACCTTGCTGCCACGATTCCTATTTCGACCATAACTGGGTTGTGAGGTTCGTCGAAGTCTCGTCTGCAAAGCTACGCTTTTCACAAAGCCATGCTTCGATCAACAAATGATCAGCAGCACTCAGCATGTCACACTACCAAATTGGGAGTATATCACTAATAACCTTCAACTACATAACCTCTGAGCTCGTACGTCTTAGAGAAGGGTGTTAAGCTAAGAGAATAAATTCTCCGCCACCAATAGATATGTATTTGAAAGAAATCAGCTTTACATCTCAATTTGTAATGTCAGACATACAATCCATACAAGTCTGTTCTGGGTTCGAATAGAACAAAAGGCACTTCCAAAGAAGTCCTTGCAATTCGGGTATTCACAATCCCGATCGAACTTCCCATCACAAAGGAAATCTCCATACCATAGCTATCGGTGTAGAGACAATCAATAGGTCATCCTATCGTTTTCACAAATACCCGGTCTTCAACACCGGTCTTCAGATGTTATCCATAACGACATATCATTATTCGGAATGGGTTATATGACACAAAGGTCGTCCCTCGGCTAAACCGAATAACGAGCGCTTATTTTACAAATAAGTGTAGCATTCAAATTCAAGCAAATCACAACAAATACCTATTTAAAGGTCAATATTGATAGTCGGTTATTTAACTATCAATGGATATGCACAACATCACCAGATTCCAAATAATTTCCCCAAATTATTTATTTCCAAAAAAATTATCTTTACAAGATATATTTTTAACACTTCAACTATTTGAAAACAAATTTCAATCATTTTCCACCTTTACAACTTTTGAAAACAAATTTCAAATCATTTCCCTACATGGGATATATTCACAAATATTTATTCATTCTCATTTGAAAATGGTTCATTTAAATCAATCAAATAAATCCTTACCGATTTATTTTAAACTCACGTTCCCAATCCATAAATTTATTCCCACACTTCAAAAATAAATCAATGTTTATTTTTAAACAAATTTCACTTTCCTTTAGAAATTCCATGATGAATTTAAATTTCCAAATATCCACTGATATACGATTTTCAAATCGATTTCAAGTATGCACTTTCAATTTATCTTTAAAAGATATAATCTCCAAACATTCTCTTCATATTGGAAAACATTTCCATGCTTATTTAATAATAAGTAATTCACAAATCTATTTATTTTCAAAATTTGGAAAATATTCAATATACTTAAATAACAATTAAGTATATTTTTTAATCTTTAAGGAAAACATTCTCTTAAACACATTTATTTGGGTCAAAACGAATGTTACGTAAAACATCATTACGACAACCCAAAATCACTAGTATAGGGATTCAAAATTAAGATAGATATATAAATCCCAGTACTATATAAAACATTTCCTTTCGAAAATCATTTACTATAACAATAGTGTTAGTCCACCATTTCCTTATTTCTCGAAAACGTCTATTTCAACAATAAATGTTGAAATCTATGGTTTCGATCCTTAACACATTTAAAACAATTTCAAATCGTTTTAATTCTATTTAAAAGATCACTTCTTAAAACATTTCTTTAATATATTACTCACCGTCCAAAATCGTGAATATACTTCGTTAACCAAATTCAACCTTTTTACACATTTTATTTTAAAGGATTATCCACCGTCCAAAATCGTGAATATATCTCCTTTAATAAGCCATAAAAATTAACTATCAAAATAAGTCGATTTCGTATTTATAAAACAATGTTTATAAATTCACATATATATATTTTATAAAAACTTCAACTTATAAAATCCCTTAATTATTTATTCTATTCAAATCTCATTTAAATGACAAAATCCAAATTATAAGCAAATTACTTGTAATTCTCTATTTACAAATTCATTCTTTTTTTATAAAATTCAAAATCGTAGATTCTATTCTTTTTATAAATCCATTTATATTATTATTTTAAAACATCTTTAAAACTCCTTTATAATTTCATCTCTTTGATTTATAAAAAATCCAATTTTATAAATCTTATATATTAAAGCTTTTATAATAAATTCTAAAACCTCTATTTAAACTATTTTATAAAATCATTAACTCCATATTTTCAAAAATCACATTTCAACTATATTTCTCAAAAATCATAATTTTTATAACATTAAAATTATAACGTTTATTTATTTAAAATGAATCAATTCAAAAATTCAATAAAATGTATACTTTCAAAAATCACTTTAAAAATCCTTTTAAATTTGAAATCGTTACTTTAACATTTTTAATTTTTCAAAATGGGCCCAATGCTACAACAACACTATGACAATCACGGCATCCAAAACATCATGTAGCATATGATAACAGAATATATTACAATATCTGTAAATAAATTAATACTGGTGAGGAATCCAGTTGGATCCCTCCAACCTGTTTTCCTGCATCCACAGATGTTAGCACAATACCAGTCCCTGCGGGATATCGCGGTACATGGGTTCATATAAAATATTATCCGCTATTATGCGGCGCAATAGGGTCTCATCCGCTATAATGCGGGAAAATCAACTCCAAGTACATATATAATACCAATTCCACTTCAAGGTGAAATATCGCGGTATATGTGTTTAATAAATAACATCCGCTTAATATACGGCGTATAGGGTCTATTTTAATACAATAGATAGCAATTTATCATTCAGACACACAATCAAGCAATTTTAAATCTAACTATCTAAAATTTAAATCGAAACAATTTCGATTGAGTGAGAAGTTCTCACCTTGCTTTCAATAACAGTCGCAATGTTTTATTCCGAATAAAATTAAACGCGCGTTTAATTTTACGCAAAATTTTCACTAGCTCCAATACATCCCAATCCAGCTCCATCGCGTAGTATTCGTCCATAGGATTCCAACGCAATTCGTTTCGTCCAAAACGGACATCGTATGACAAAGATACAGCATTTAAAAGTTTATACGATTTAAATTATATAAATTTACAACTTTTATTATTATTTTTAAACCTAAAATTGATCCCGGCCGCTTGGTTCCCCCTTAGCAAATTGTGGCCGCCCTTATTATCTTCTTCTCCTGCAGGTAAAACACGCACACGCAAACCCAAATGGCTGCCTCTATCCACGAATTTCGCAACCACCTCGATCGATTTGACGACGATCAAGGAACTCCATCACGCGTGCGCGCCTCTACTCCACCCACGACCTAAATTCGGTCGAGCTCAGTCCCCCATCTCTCTCGAAAAACGTGCACGACTATCGGCCATTCAAGCATGAATTGCCGTAAATCCGTAGCTCCATTTACGATCTTGACCGTTGGATAGCTAGTGCTCGTTGAGCTCTTCAATTTTGTAGTTGATGATTTTTTGCTAAAAGATAATGGATTTGAAGAAAATAGAGGAAGAAGAAGCACAAATTTCGGCCATTAATCATGAACTGGTGGCTAGGGTTTAGCTTCTAGGGTTTGAGTGCAAATGGAAATAATGAAGGTCCTTTTATAGAAAAATGTCGAAACACTATCCACCCCGAATTTTTCCGAACTCCAAACGAAGCGTGCCGCTTGGCTTTTATAATGTTTTACCCCATTCCGAACGTAATGGAATATATATCGGGAGCCAATTCGATCAAATTTGAAAGATAAGTTTTTGAATCGACTATTTAAATTCAAAATTCACTCGAATCGATTTCTACGCGTTTTAGCTTGCCCCGGACAAACCGTAACTCCGATTGACATGAAATTTGAAACCATACAATAATATAACATTACGGATCCGACGAAACTAGTTTCATCAAAATCCGAGACTATTTGAAAAATGGCTATTTTTACTCGTCAATTTAATATTAAAATATTCAATTTCTGCAATTTAACCTTTGATTCAATTTCAAAAGTTCTAAAACATCATTCTAACTCCAATATGATTAAATACAACTTCACAAATCAATTTTAACCACATTAAACCCAATTTCCAATTATTTCTGTAATTTCAAATATTAAATTATCGATTTAATTATCCAATTAAATCTAGATATTGGAAATAAAATTTATTCGACTTACAAATTTTACTTGTTAATATTTAAAATCAATTAAATATACGAATTCCAAATGACAGAAATTTTGGGTCGTTACATTTAGTGTTGGTATCCTGATCGTGCACCATTTTCTATCTTCGAAAACTTGTACACAAACGGCTTAACTCCATGGATTTTTCCTTGACGTTGCGTATCTCCGGGCAAGAACTAATTCCTTTTACTTTCGCCTATCTCTACATGATCTCAACTTTCGAGAGGTTTGAGCCGATTATCATGTTGATTTGGCAGTTCAGAACTTCTTGTCGTTGCTAGGGCAACACCTATTCTCGAAATGTAGGAGTCAATTTGGTTGTCGATCGAGCAGTTTTGGGACTTCCCGACATTGCTGGGATAATGCCAGTTCTCAGTAGGCAAGGATTGATTTTCCCCATTGATCTGGAGATTTGATTCAATTTTCCTTGTCAACACCATGGTTTGAGTCGATTTTCCTGATCAACTCGGCAGTTTTGAGCCATCCCAACATTGCCGAAGCAATGCCGGTTCTCAAAAAGCAGGGATCAATTTTCTTCGAAATTTTGGCAGTTTGAGTCTATTTTTCCTATCAACTCGGTGGTTTTGGGCCTTCGTGGCTTTGTTGGAGAAATGCTGGTTCTACAAAGGCAAGTATCGATTTTCTTCCCGATACGACGGTTTTGAGTCAATTTTCCTCATCAACTCAGCAGTTTTGGGCCATTTTAACATTACTGAAGCAACCCATTTCTCAAAAGTCAGGGATCGATTTTCACCCTCCATCCAGAGTTTGAGTTTATTTTCCCCGTCGACTTGACAGTTTGGCTTACGAGAACATGGTTTTATTGGTTCAAGAAGTTGATTTTACTAAAAGTAGTAGAAATGGAAAGTCCCGCCTATTTACAGTGCCTTCAATGTCCCCGGATGGCTAAGTCATGAAAATAAGGAAAACTAGATATAGTAGTGCTACTGCGAGTCGTCATTCCAAGCAAAGGGTAGGAACTCCATTTACTATAGCTAGCCTAAATGTTCCGTCTCCAAGCTATTAGTCAATCTTATAAGGTCCCTACCAATTCGAGCCAAGCACGCCTGCACCCGCGAAGATTTGTTTCAAGACGAGAACTCCCACTTCAAAAGTATGTTGTGAACTTTAACATTGAAGTGGCATGCCACTATTTTCTGGTAAGCAGCGACCTTCAGTTCAGCTTCTTCCTACATCTCATTGATTTGCTCGAGGAACTCAAGTAGTAATTGTTTGTTCTCTCTCCAATTAAAGTGTCTTCTGCGATGAGAGGGGACTTCCATTTCTACTGGGATCATAGCTTCTGAACCATATACCAAGGCGATCGATGAGTGTCCAGTCGTTGATTTGTGCATTGTCCTATAAACCGATAATACGAGTAAAAGCTCATCAACCCATTTTTCTTTAGCTCTAGTCAGCCGCTTCTCTATGGGGGATTTAATGATTTTGTTCACTACTTCCACATGCCCGTTTTCTAGTGGGTGCACTACCATGGAAAAGCTTTTCTCAATCCGTTAACGCTTGCAAAAGTCCTTGAACTTGATGCACTAATATGGAGTCCCATTATCAGTGATAATTTTCTGTTATACACCAAACCTAAAATATTAGTTTTCGTTACAAAATTAGTAACTTTTCTAGTAGTGATCATAACGAGTGGTTCCACTTCATCCCATTTCATAAAGTAATCAATTACAACGATATCGTATTTGGCTTTCTCTTTTGCTATTGGTAATACACTGATTATGATGATTCCCTAGATTGCAAGCGGCCTGGAACTTACCATTTGTGTAAGTTCTGAAGACGAGGCTCTTGGAATCTTTGCAAATCTCTGGCATTGATCACAACTTCTAGAGTAGTTTGTTGTATCTCAGCTTATTATTGGCCAGAAATATCCAGAGTGGAGTATCTTCTTTGCTAACATCTACCGCACAGTGTGATCCCTAGAGCTAGCTTCGTGAATTTCCATAATAAACTTCCCAGCTTCATCTTTGGTTACATACCTAAGTAAGGGGAAAGTGAATCCCCTTTTGTATAGCACTCTATCCTGCATTATGAATCATGATGCCTTTTGAAGGAGCTTTTTTCGTTCCTGTCTCAATGGAGTATTCCCTGAGTAAGTAGTCCTTTAATAGCATCATCCATGACTCTACATCCTCTACGATCTCCAAGACCCAATCAACATCCATTTTATCTATGCTAGGAGCAATCATTACTTCTACTAGAACCAATCCCATCAGATGCACTTCTTCAAAACTAGCTAGCTTAGCTAAGAAACAAATCTTCTATTATGTTCTCTAGGCATGTAAGATATCGTGTAGTGTCCGATTTCATTGAGTAACTCCTAAGCTTTCAACATGTAAGGCGCACATTGCACCTTTAGCTTGATATTCCCATCTAACCTGGTGGACAGATAGTTGGGAGCCATTGTAGATATGCAAATTTTTTATTCTCAAGTCTTTCACAATCTTTAGCCATGCTATGAACACATCGTATTCCGCCTCATTATTGGTGGTAGAAAATTCTAGCTTTAGTGCATAGTAGACTGATCGTCCTTTGGTAGTTTCCAGCACAACTCCTTCTTTTGAGAAGAATTCATTTAATGCATCATCAACGAAAAATTTCCACTAGGATACTATGACCACTGTGTCCTTCTCCTTATCATCCCAAATAGTGAACTCGACGATGAAGTAAGCCAACGCATGTCTGTTAATCACTCTTCAGTGATAGTAAGTCACATCGTATTGGATCAGCTCGATATTCCACTTTAGAAGTCGTCCAGAGGTCTCGGGTTGACACAGTATCTGGTTCAAGGGTTGATTCATCGGTACCTTAATCCGGTGAGCTCGGAAATATAATCATAGTTTCCTAAATTCTATTAGCAAGAATTTTGCCAGCTTTTCCAATTTTGGGTAGTTCCATTTAGCTTTGGTAAATCACTTACTAATGTAGTAGATGGGTCGTTGAACCATAGCTTCCTCATGCACAAGCGATGGGCTTAATGCATGGGTCGACACCACCAGGTAAATGAATAATTCCTCACGGTCTGTCGGTTTAGACAGAACCGGCGGTGTCTCCATATGTCACAGTAGTTCTTGAAAAGCATTTTGCAACCTTAATTCCACTCAAAGCTCTTCTTACCTTACTTTAATGAATCAAAGAATGGAATACACTTATCCATCTCTCTAAAGATGAATCCGCTAAATGCAGCAATCTTTCCATTCAGGCTTTGTAAATCCTCCGTTATTAGGGCTCTCGTATTTTATAAGACGTCAATCTACTTCGGATTAGACTCAATGACCCTTGGATTCACCATAAAAATAAGAAATTTTCCAAAAGCAATTCCAAAGAACATTCGAGTGGGTTCGATTTCATTTCATACTTTCGAAGGATCTCGAACATCTCCATGAGATCATTCAAATGGTATCCAAACACTAGCAACTTCACAAGCATGTCATCCATATTTACTTCCATCATTCGCCTGATCTAGCCTTTGAACATCGTATACACCATTCTTTAGTAAGTTGCTTCAGCATTCTTCAGAACAAACGATATTACACAATAACAATATAGTCCCAAGTTCATGATAAAGCTGGTGTTCTTATGATCTAGTTCATGCATCATAATCTGATACCCTGAGTAAGCATCCATGAACTAGAGTAATTCATGCCCTACTGTTCCATCAACAAGCAGGTAGATCCTAGGAAATGGAAAGCTATCCTTTGGGTAGGCTTTGTTCAAATCTGAATAGTAACCCAAGTCTGCTACTTCCCATTCAATTTTTAAATGAACATGGGGCTCGACACTCACTCAGGATATGTAGCGTCGTGGATAAAGCGACTGGCCAATAGCTTGTCCACTTCTTCCTATATTGCAGTGGATTGCTCCGAACCTAGGTTACATCTCTTCTATCTCAATAGCATGAACTTGGGATTGACACTAAGTGCCTGATAAGCTATCTTCGACGATAACCCACATATATCATAATGCTTCCAAGCGAACATGTTAAGATTTGTTTGAAAAAAGTTAATCAATTCCTTTCGCAATTTGATTATTATATGAGAACCAATCTTCAAGACTCGAGTTTGGCCATCCGTTTCAATAGGGAAAACCCCGTAGTCTCCGTCGGTGCTGCCAATACCTCCCCTAACTTCTTCCTAGGGTTTATAGCCTTGTCGAAGCGACTATGGCGTCTGAGCCAGAGGCGTTTCTGTGATTGCTATGCTTGCTGTTCCAAAATGCAGGGAGACTTCCCTACATCCTTTCCCTTTTCATGGCATTTAGCTTGACGTATTTCAGCAACATAGTATTTCCATGCAGCGCTTGGTCTCCTTTTACTACTCATATCTCATTTTTTGATAGGAATTTCATTATGAGATGCAATGGAGACAAATAGATTCTAAAGTCGGCAATGATCGGTCGTCCTAGGAAAGCATTATAACTAGAATACTCATCAACAATCACGAAAGTCTTGATGAGAACCACTCTCCATTCTCCTTTTTCGAGTTATTTAGGTAGGTCGATCATTCCAATCGACTGTTCAGGTTCACCAGTAATCCCTGGATCTTCATTTGATAGCATGTCACATCCTCCGTGCTAATCTTTATTTGGTCAAACATTTCTGACATTGGATACTGAGCGAACGTACATTGTCAACTAACACTCAATGCACAACAACCGGTATGATCCCAACCGTTACCACAATTGGGTCGAGAGTTCATGCTTCTATGCCTTCAGTGTCCTGATTCCTAAACACAATGTCATATGTAATCATCCCTTTGTTGCTTAGCCGAAGCTCCATCTTTGACGGCGTATCAACTCTCATGTGGTGCATGCTTCAAAGAACTAGCATGTCATTCCATCTTCTCCTAACTCTTTTGAGCTAGGTAAGGTCCTCCAGTAATGGTGTTTATAACCAATCTTCAATTTGTTCACTTAGGCCCTTCTCCACTAGGTCTAGGCTTATTTCCTTAAGCATTCGACCCATAGGGATAGGGTCTGGTAGGTTGATCCATGTTTTACATTTTATTCATATATTGCGGGAGCTTGTTGCTTCTTATCAATTCTTCAATTAAATCCTTCAGATGTCGACATTTATTTGTGTTATGCCCATGAGTTTTGTGGAAGTGGATATTTTCCTAACCTTTTTTATTATGTGGTTACTTGCCTCTTGGGTAGTTTGTTAGACCCCTCAATTCTCTGAGTGGAAAGATAGATGTTCTCCAAATTATCTTTCAACGACATATAGTCCTCGGGTCTTAGATTCCTTAAACATTTCCTCTCCCCGTCATGCCTACCAGCATTTTGACTCCTCTTCTTTGGATTCATAGTTTTTCTCGCATTTCCTATGGTAGTTGGGGAACTATTTCCATTTTGTTTGACTACAACGTTATTCTAAATCACTTCTTTCCATTGCTCATCGACAGGATTGCCTTCAACCATATTTGCTTATTCTATCATTAGAAACTGATTTGCCTTTCGGTTGAATTCCTCTATAGTAGTGGGTTGCTTCATTTTTATCTATCTATCGAAATCCATGTCTGGGTGGATTCCCAAGACAAGTGCTATGAATAAAAATATTCCTTCAGATTTCTAAATTCCATAACAATGGTATTGAATCGATTCAAGAAACCCTTTATTGATTTGTTGGGTCCTTATAACAAGCCAGATAATGAAATAAATCCTTCAATCATGCCTTATGGAGCATGAACTACTTTAGAAACTTCTTAGCTAATTTGTCAAACATGGATATGGACTTAGGTGCGAGCCTAGTGAACCATATAGAAGCAATTCCTTCCAAGAAGATAGGGAAACACCTACAATGAACGACATGTATAGCTCTAGCTCCTTCCATCTGTCATTTGTATATGAGTAAGTGTTGTTTGGGATTGGTAGTTCCGTTGTAGGATCGAATTATTGGCATGGTGAACTTTCTGGGGTATTCTTCTCTCAAGATAGTTTCGGTGAATGAGGTTCAGCTTGGTGTGGCCAAATCTTCATTCTTCTTACTCTTGCTTTCTTCCACCAATCATTTGACCATGTCAGCGATGTACTCCTCACTAGCATGGTAATCTGTAGATCAACTTTCACAAGTTGCATCAAGTGTTTGACACCGCACTCCGCAAATGATCTCGACATGCGGGCTAATGTCTAGGTTCTCCATTCTATGAGAGAACCGCTCCTGCAGAGTTTCGCTGGCTCCTGGTTCATCTCGCCATGGCATTTTTAACTGTAGTTCCAGTGTTTCTTCCGTGAAGTCTAGTGTCTAACTCCAAATCATCAACATCAAGCTTCCTGAACATCCTCCATAAAGGCATTCCTATCGGTGCCAATTGGTCTTGTGGAGGGGAGCTCTCATGCTTTCTCCAACAACGACTGCTGTAATTACTTCTTTCTACTTTTGCTTCCCATCTCTCTTGTTTAGGCCAGAAACCAAAGAGTTCTATCATACTATTGTAGGAGAAGTTTCTCTTTTAACTCTTCTTGTCGTTGTTGGTGCAAGGTTAGCAATGCATCCATCTTATCCATATGAGCTTTCTTGCTAAGTTCATGAATCATTTTATTAACCTCTCCTCTGGTAATAACTTCCTATTAAGTAGAGGATTCTGGTATTGCATTTCCATCATTGACTACTGTTTATTGAGCATTTCCTTCATCACCACTAAACCCTCTTCCTACGGACCTCTTAGAGGCATATTTTACTTTTTTTAATGCCATTGGTCTCCAATAGCATGTTCTCAAACTTCGTAAAGCTAATTTTCTAGATCTAACAACTGAATCTCTCCTGATGTGCACGTAAAAGTATATACTTATACCCAAATATTTAATATTTTCAATTAAATAATGATTATATTAGGGTGTTTTTACATGTTTTTACCAAAATACAAATATCATCAAATCATCATTTATTCATCTTTATTTAGGGGCAAAATGGTCATTTTTTGCATGTATTAATTTTGAGAATATTTATTTGCACATTTTATTTTTATTTGTAGGAACTTGGATGGAAAATGAAAGTGGCTTTATGAAAATATGCATGCACAGGAGTTGAAAGTCAAAGAGATGAAGAAATAAAAGAATTCATGTAATTATGGAGGAGCCTCCCTACTCACTAGCCCCATGGACTACAATTAAAGGCTAAGGAGATTAAAAGCACACGCACATGTTCATAAAGGGTTAAAGGCATATTAGTAGGGATTAATTACATGCTAATGATAACTTGTAGGCCACACTTCCTCAAGGGCAATTTTGATGGTCCTCTAAAATATGGATTAGAGTTTTAGGCATGTATAAATACCCATTATGTTTCATGTAATGAGATCTTCCTGTTGAATATGCGCTTATATGATTTTTGATGATAATAAACATATATACATTCGTTTAAATATATTTGATAATATACTATTATATTTTTCACAGATTAAATAAATATTTGCTGAATAAAATAAATAACACAGAATTTGAATTCAAACAAATATTTTATTCAAATATTTATTTATTACAACTTTGAATAGTACAACTTCAAGCTCTCACTATAACTATACAACTTTGATTACATCACATTTTTTCACATTTACATTAGCACCTCACTACATATCACTCACACTCGTATTTTTATCTTCAACTGCATTCCAGTTTGAATCCAGCATCTGAGAAATCTGCAAAAATATTTACTAACGCAGTAAAATTGAAAATAAAATATTTTTGCGATATAAAATAAAACGTGAATTTTGAAAATGATTTTTGCCTCAGTTATTTGGGTTGTTCGTCATCATTTGAATTCATCATACACGAACAACTTGTGACATACACAGTGTATTACTGTATATGCCACAAGGCCGTGCACGCCGATATATATACACTGGATTGATTTACAGGGACAGGCGAGCACAGGTCAAACCCAAATGATAAACCGGGTTCAACTCACGTGCAATAACATTGAAAATCACGACACGAGCACAAGGTCAAACCCGAGTTTTTGAAACTGGATTCAACACAAGGCAGTTAACATGTCAAAAACAGTTGCAACATGGATATCACAAGAAATAAAACACAAATCAGTAGCATGCTAATGAAGACTGAATCAAAATGCAACGACCAAAATCATCAATGAACAAAGACTCCAAGCCTACAAAACTGCATGCACACGGCAGCTACAAAGTGCAAAGGCCATGATCAAGCCAACACAGCAACAAATGAGACAACAACTTCAAACTCACATATGTCCGGATTAGATACAATCCAGATATGCAACCCAAAGCCTCAAACCAGTACAAAACAAGTCGATGGAACATGAACAAACTCAATTCAATATGACTGCAAGCAGTGCCACAAAACCACATGTACATCAACCCAAAAACAAAGTGATGAACCAACAATGCAAACAAAACCAGAAACATGATCAACTCAGCAATGAATTTAACCATCATGAACACAGTGAAGACCACAAAGGCAAGTATGGACAGAGCTCGAGCACAGTTAAAACTCAAGCAAATGAAAACATCACAGTGACATGCTACAACTTCAAACAGGCAGTGCACATGTGAATCAAGTGACCAACCAGAAGCTACTGAAGGCAACCACAAGTACAGGTTAATCCAACTAGAAATGCAGACAACAAGTGTCAAGTTGCAAACAAACATGACAGGAAACAAATAACATTGAACATGGTGAAACAGTACAAAAGACAAATTGCAATTCGAACCAACATATCCAACTAGAAGAGCAACCATCAAGTACAAACAGTGGCGCATGGATACAGCAATGTGCAGAAGCAAGAACACTTGCAACAGTGAAGTCGAAATCATGGAAAGTGGCACAGCAATTTTTGAGAAGAACCGACAGAAATCGCCATGTCAAGTTTGAACAAATCAATAATAACATATTGAAGCATGTTCATGGAAAACAGCAAATACAAACTGCTACAACACCAAGTAAAGGACACAGCAGTATACAATAACAAGTCAACAGTGTAAAAATGCCAGAAATCAAAGCCGTGGTTATCAAGAAAATAAATTCAAAACCGTGTCAACCAAGGAACGCAAAAGATACGAAGTTGACAAAGTCAGTTCGATCATCAATCGTTCAAGCATAATCAAACGGCCGATCAAAAGAATTTGACAAATTCAAATGATTTTATACGAACGCAAGAATAGGATTTACAAACCCTATATAAATCAAATTCACATCATCGGAAAGAGTATCGAGTTCGAGCAAGGCAAAACCATCAAAGAAAAAGGGAAAAGTACATACCGAAAACACAGAACAAACTCGATCCAAATTGAAGAGCCGTGAACAAATCGAAGAGAATCATAGCCTACTATCGAATCATATCACGTGGCGACTTCAATTTGCACAACCCTAGGTTAAATCGCAAGGAGCAAAAGCAAATTAGCAGAAGCCCTAATTCGCAAAGAGGAACGAAAGAGGATCGGCCATATTTTCACAAGCAACAGGAAAAAGGAACGGAGCAGCTAAAATTCAAACGGGCTAAAGAAAAAAAGTGGACCGGCCTTGTTTATAAAAGGGCTTTTTATTTTAGGGTTTAAATTTTAAATTAGGGTTATTTTGTTTTAAATTGTTTTTAATTTGTAATTTTCTTTTTCAAACCGTTTATTTTTCTAGTCGTGTGACTAGGGGACAAGCTACGTGGCGTAGCTTGAGAATTCGCAACTCGGTAATTGAGTTGTGGCAGGGTTTTGAGCGTAGAGTTAGATTAGTCAATAGCGGGTAAAGCGAGTTTACGTGTGTAAGCGAGGGACTATCTAATTTCTAGTAGAAACCTTGGGGGCAGCACGTAGGCAGGGTTTTGCCGAAGCTGGGTAAATTCTGTGTTGTTCTAATTTATTCTGTTATTTATATTCTGCAATATCTGTGCGGCTATTCTGTGATCTGAATTGAAATTAATTTATAAGCTTCCGCGATTAATTTTAATAATTTACACAATCACCCTATTCACCCCCCCCCCTCTAGGGTGAAATCGATCATACACTTCCACCTTCTTTAATTTAGTTAGTTGTAGCCACAAATGTAAACATAAACTTTCTTTCTCTTTAATGGCTTCTTAGCCTTTGCTTATATTATTTATTTTAATGTTATTTTAGTACATGTTCTTTTCTTTGTTGTTTCTTTCTATGTTAGTGGTATAGATCTCTTTATTTTATGCAAGTAGATTAGCTTTTAGTTCATTTCAATTAGCTCTATTCTTGCTTTGCTTGCTTTTTAATGTTGAAATTTACATGTGTTGAAATGATAACAAACATGAGAAGCTAAAGCCCTTCAATTTAGGGCTAATGAAGTTCTCTTAATCGTGTAGATTCAGCATATTTGCTAATTTATGATTTCTTTTTGTGCTTAATGGAAATTTTTGATATGGTAAAATTTTTGTTGTTTAACTTTGAATTTGATGGCCTATGTTGCTAAAACCAAATAGGCTATGCTTAAACAAATATAAACACAAATTACCTCTTTATCTACATATGATTTTGGTAATGAAGTGGATTTTAGAATCAAAATTTGATGCTCTATATTATTAATCAATAGTAAATATATCATGCTTAGAATAGATTTTATTTTTTAATTTCATTATCATTATCATGAGAGTTGACAAGTGGTTTGGATGGTGTGTTAAAGCTTGATGGTTTATATTGGCCTAATTAATAACACAAATAGACCATACTTAGGATAGATACGTCAACTAAATTACAAATAACCAAAAAGAGATATCATAATTTCATTGTGTTGATTTGTATGATTATGAACAGGGATTTTCCTCTAAATTGTCTTCTACTGTCATATTTCTATTCACTTCCTTTTTGTTAATTTTTAGCAATTTTAGTTAAAACATCTTTGAACACTTGGGTTAGTTTGATTGAGTAGAATTTAAATTAATTCAATTCCTTATGGATTGACCCGTACTCGCCACATACTAAAATTATACGCCATGCGCTTGCATTTATTTTTAACACAATTTTTAAAGGTGGTTTTCTAACCGATAGGAAAATCCGTCGTTAATCAACAAATTTTTTGCGTCGTTGCTGAAGAACAAACTTGATTTTAGTTTTACTCTTTGAAATATTTTTGTTTGATTGTATTATGTGCCTAATTTTTGTGTTAATTTATATTTGAAAAAATATTTTGTGTTGTGTATTTGTGTGAATTTTGCTTTCATTTTGTGCTTTTTGCTTTTCTATTTGCATTTGCATACTTTGAAAAAATAGACACAATTTCATTTCATTTGCATTACATTTACATTTTTATTCTTTATTTCTCTTTTATATTTTTGCATTGTGCATTATATTTTCATTCTCTATCTCTATTCTTGCACACATTTTACTTCTACCTGTTTAATGACTAACTTTCTATTGAATTAGAAAAATAGCCGAAAATTTTTAAATTAAAAACAACTGCAAGCGCACCGCGTACAATTTTAGTACGTGGCGAGCACGGATCGATCCGTAGGTAATTTTATTGATTTTAAAATATCTATTCAATCAAATTAACCCTGGAGTTTGAAGTTTTAGCTAAAAATTCTAAAAACTAAAAAAAATAAAGTGGATAAAACATATGAGAGTAGAAGGTAATTTAGAGACAATGTCCTTCTCAAGATCATATAAATCAACATATATGAAATTATGATCTTTCTTTTGGTCATTAGTGAATTTAGTTGATGTGTTTATCATAACCGTAGCCAATTTGTGCTATTAATTAACCTAACATAAACCATCAAACTATAACATATCCACTAAATTATTTTTTAACTCTTATGAAAATGCCAATAAACTTGAAGATAAAATCTATTCTAAGCATGATCTATTAGCTATTGATTAGAAATATAGACCACCGACTTTTGATTTTAATATTCACTTTATTACCATAATGATGAAAAGGTAATTTGTGTTTATGTTTGTTTAAGCATAGCCTATTTGGTGTCAACAACATAGCCTATCAGATTCAAAGCTAAAACAAAAAGGTTTTACCCATTCAAACATTGTCATTAAGCGTAAAAAGAGATCAAAAATTAGAAAAATGTTGAATCTACATGATTAAGAAAGCTTCATTACCCTTAATTGAAGAGGTTTAGCCTCTCATATTTGTTATCATTTCAAAAAATGTAGCATTCAACATGAAATAAAAACAAGAAGAAAATACAAGCTAAGTAAAAAGAGAGCTAATAAAAATAAAATAAAAACTAATCTACTTGCATAAATAAAAATGTCTACACTACTAGCATGGAAGGAAATAAACATGAAAAGAACTTGAATTAAAATTGCACTAAGTAAATTAAATAAAGAAGGAAATGACTAAGAAGCCATAAAAGAGAGAAAGAGAGTGCATATTTATTTTTATGCCTAAAACTAAACTAACTAAAGAGGAGGCTAAGAGATCAATTACGTGAACATATGGGGTATTTATACATTTTTGATAACCCTAATCATATTTTTGGGAACTACTCAAATTGCCCTCGAGGAAATGTGGCCACTAAATTATCATTAGCACAAGATAATCCTCCATTAAGTATGCATGTAACTTTAATGGTCATTTAGCATGTGCATTAACTCCTAATTGTACATCATGATAAACGAGTAGGTAGGGTCCTCCAGGGTTCATGAAATGGATTATATCCATCTTCATTTGCTTGTCTTCTCTTGTGCATGAATATTTTCATGTAGACCTGTTCATATTTCCATTTAAATTCCTACAAATAAAAATAAATGTACAAATAAATATTCTCAAATTAATTCACACACAAAAATGACCATTTTTCCTCTAAATGAAGATGAATAAATGATAATTTGAAAATAATCTGAATTTTGGTTTAAACATGTTAAAATACCCTATATGCTCATTTATTTAATTAAATTAGATTAATTACGGAAGTAAAAATATGCACATTTACATGCACATCAAATACCCCTACACTTACCTTTTTATTCGTCCTTGAATAAACTGAAACTAAGATAAATTCATTTTTGTAAGGAGCGCGATTCAATTGAGCCTATGCAACAAGCCGTTAAACCTCTAGGTGTCCCTAATAGGACGAGTGTTGTCTCGTGAGGGTTTTCAGTGGACACTGCCTACAAAATACAAATCCAACATGCAAATTACTAAATGCAAAATTTATTTACAAAGATATGAATGCAAGTTTTTGAAAATATATACAATAAAGAATTTACTTCTAAATTAACACGAATAAGTTAAATATAAGTTCTGGTCATTATCAAGAAATATAAATCTTTTTACATGTTAAAATTTCCAGTAAAAATTAAGTTATCATCACAAATAATCGGTTGATAACATAGTGCGACTATAAAATGGATCCTTAGTTGATTATCAAGTTTACCAAAGTGGTATTATCATTTCTTTTGAATAATAAGTCAAATCAAACAAGTGAAAATAGTGCTTGGATTTCAATTGATTACTCTCTCTTTATTGGAATTTTATTGATATTGACAGTATTTACATATGCCTAACTCGGATAAACTAAGGCCAGATGTATTACACATGTACTGCCATGCGAACTTACGCGAGGGGAATACAGAGCGTGACGAGTGAACACACAAGTGTGTTCACTTATCGATTGTAGGCATTATTAATAAAATAATTTTTATATACATACACCTAACTCATATAAAATGAAACCAGATATATCAATCGTGCACTGCCTTTGGGGCTAATGTGAGAATGGTACAGAGCATGGCGAGTGTACACACTTGTGTGTGAACACATGACTCTGGGCGTTAATAAAATATATACATATAAAAAAAAATCTTTTTTTTGTTTTTTTTTGTTATATAATTTTTTTCTTTTTTTATAGAGAAAGTTTTGCAAAATCGTCTTAGCACCATTTAACTTAGAAGATAAAAATGTTATATTCTTTTCTTTAAATCCACTGCTTTTTAAACAAAGGTATTTAATTAGGATATACTTCATAATTATCACCCACGAATCTTCCTATTTACTAGTTAAATCATAGTTACTTGTAATCAAACTTTATTTTTATTTTTGTTAAGACAAAAAAAATTCAAAATTTTCAATTTAATAACCAAAACCATATATTTATATCCTATAGTATTTGTTTAAAAGTAAATCAAAATGCTAAAAAGAAAATTTGTTTTGAGTATTTTCTGGAAAAAAAATTTGATTTTTTTTTAAAGTTTTGGACAGAAAATGCAATAAAAATATGACTTATATTTACGTGAAAATGAAAAATAAAAAAAGAAGGTGAGTATCCTCCTATACTTGATTTTGACTGTGTCCTCATAGTCAACCCAAGTGAATGGAGAAAAATAAGAATAAAAATATGACTTATATTTACGTGAAAATGAAAAATTATCATTTAAAAGACATTAGAAAATATATGGTCAAAGAGTAAATGAAACTGTCTTCCAAAGACCATTTCATTTATCTCTTAAAGTATGAGAGACACAGCTTAAGCACGGAACACCAAACTATAAAAGATTTCAAAGTTGAATGTTGATTTAGAAAAACGAATGTCATTTTATTGAAAATTGTGTGAGTTCCTTTATTTTCGATGATTTTTAGGGTTGATAAAACAATTGGTTGAAGTTTAAGTTTATTTTCACCAAATTAAATGTCAAGCTTATCATTGAAAACTTCTTCAGAATTATTGATTTCAAAATCAAAATGGTGATTTAAATCTACCCCTTTAGAATTCAACAACTCATCCTTGAAAAGTCCAAAGAATTTATGTTTATTAAATTCATCTTCCTCTGTTGGATTATAAACAACTTCATGACATGTATCAATTTCATAATCCAAAGTTGTTGCATTCAAATTTTCAAAATCGGAGAAAGGAAGATCGAATTTTAAATCTGGTTCCACTCTCAAAAGAATTGAAATCCAATTAAATTACCGTATTTTCAACAACTTCATTAAGATCTTCACTTCAAATTTCAAAGTTGTCATTTTAAAATTGTCAATTTTGGTAAAAGGTGGATTATTATTTGACTCTTCAGTTGCTGGGTTTCGATTTTGTTGCTCACGTTGTTTCATGTACGTTTCAAATAATAAATCTGTATGATCTTTGTAAATTTCGTTCATTTGCTTAATAAAATCCAATTTATAGTTATTAACTTGAGAATTTTTGATTTGAACTTCTTGAGAACAAAATTTATCAATTGCATCATAGTTGAGATTATTCCCATTGCCGAAATCATTTAAAAGGTTGTTTCCATTTTTATTTTGACTTTGAAACTCATTTTGAAATACAAAATTGAATTGGCATGGGTTATACTCAAAATCATTTGAATTTTGAAGTGAATTCAAATCTTGATTATTTTGAAAATTTGACTTGAATCATTGCACAAATATGAATTACACAATTCATTTATCCTTTAGTTTTGTTGTGTAGAGAGTTCAAGCAAAGACGAAATCATTTCAATGCTATTTTCAAGAGTTGAAGGTTGGCTATTATTTTGAAAATTTCTGTTCAAAATTCGAATTGTTTGTACAATAGTTGTCGTTAAAATATATATGGATTATATTGATTTTCACAACTATCGTAAAATTCTGGCGAGTAGGAAAACTCAGACATTTTCAAGATTTTTTTTATTTCAGATTATTTAAAAAGGAAAACTATTTACCAAAAAGAATTTATTTTTATAAAAGGGAAATTGATTTTTTTGAAAAGGTTTTACATATTTTTTTTTGGATTTCTGCTTTTCTTAAAAAAAATAACTTAAAATTTATTTTGATTTTTTTTTATTTTGATTGAAAATTTTCAAAGGATTTAAAAACTAAGGCAGGAAATATTTAAAAATTATTTTTTAGTTTTTCCATTTTATTTTAAAAAAAAATATGCATGGACTAATGCAACTAAATGAATGCAAGAGTTTAATTATAAATTTTCTATCTTAAGTAGCTCCTAACCCAAATTGTCTAATCACACTTTGTCTTAATCCAATAAGATAGTTCTCAGCTAGGTAATGGATAGGATTTATCAGTGCGTCATGAATCACCGTAGCAATGCAGCTCAAGGTTTAAGTACCGTCAGAGAAACAAGCACTATTATATTTACGAATCCCGTAATATATATAAATGGTTATTGCTCTGTAGTAGCCTAGACACCTAGAAATTGAATTGTCAAAAGATGACAAATTTTCAATATACAATTAAGCCCTATGTGAGCTCTTGACATCCTTAAGATGTCTAACCAATATTATTAGCAAATTCTAGGATGAAATTCAAAACTGAAATTAAATGTGTATTAACAATGCAAATACAATGAAATTTTTGTTTTTGCTTTTGTTTTTAAATTTTTTTATGAAATGCAAGCAACCAACAATGTAAAGAAAACTAGGGGAAATAAAGGTAGTACAATACCATAGCGTGCAGAATTATTAGCATTTATTTTAAAACATCAAAATATTTTTTATAGGCAAACAAGAAGAGTAGTTAGTTTTAGCAAGCAAAGCGAAGTAGTTTATCACAGCAATTCTTTTCCTTGCGATTTTCTACTTTTCCAACCTGAAACTAAAAACAAGATACATATTGTTTTAGTTTTTTCCTTGAAGATCGGACAACAACAAGAGCAAGATAATTTTTATCATTTACCCAAACGAAAATGAAAGCAATTTTTTTGTAAACTATTTGCAAATGAAAACAAATACAAACTAAAAAAAACAAGTGTAAACAAAACAAATGAAAATAGACAAATTGAAACTTGTGTTTTATTAATAATCAAGGAAGAAACTCAAAAATAAAACTCAAAACAAACTAATTAAACAGCTTAAAAACAGAAAATTCACCATTACCCAATCAAAAAAACCCACAAATTCTCTTACCCGGCCCAAATACTAATCCACAACCTCTTTCCTCTCTTTTTTTTATACGAATAAAACTACTTCCACTTTGTTAATTCGCAGTTCTCAATTCATGAAACCAAGTCTCAATTCGACTTCACGAATTCAAATCTCAAGTTGAAATCAAATCTCAATTCGTTAAAGTTTTCGGCGATTTTGTTTAGGTTGCAAAGTGGTTTCGAGTCAGTTTGGGAAATTGCTTGTTTACGGTGCAGGCGGGTTTGAATTGGAAGGAAGGATGGATGGTCGCACGTGTGATTGAAGGTTGAGGAAGTTAGGAAGTTTGACAGGGAGATAATAGGGCGGTGGTGAGAGGTTGTAGGTAGTTCCAGCGAGGCAGATGGTTGTGATAGACAGATGTTGGGAGGTTGATGGCAAGAAGCAATTGAGGAGTTACTGGGAGAAATACGTGACAGGAGGAAGAGCTGATGGCAGAAATTGATGATGTGGTGGTAGGGGTGGTAGTGGTGAATTGTAGTTGCAGAGAGGAGATGAGGCAGTTGTGTATGTTGCTGTGCCCAATGGAGAAGTGCTATGGTTTGTATGTGCATAGGGTGGTTAGGTGGAGCAGTTGGTTATAGCTGTGATCAGTATGTATGTATGGTTTGTAAAAGTTGATGAAGTGGATATGTGGTATACTGATGTGAATTTTAGAGTAGTGGGATGGCAGGGGAAGTATAGATTGCAGTTTGGTATGTAGCAAGTGATGATGTCAGAGGAAGTGATGGTGAAGGGGAGTAGAGATGATAATGGCAGGGCTGGTAAAGGGTGCAGTCAGGTGGTATGGTTGAAGAAATGTGTGATATGTAGGATATGTAGGATATTGGGTTGGTGGTTGTGGTGAAATGGTGTAAGACAGTTGATGGTGAGTGGATGTTGCTATGGGCATGGGTGTTTGGTTAACTGGGAATAGAGGTGAAGAAGTGGTTGACTGAGAATGAAAGGAGTTTGTAGAGTTGTATATGCAATGGAATGATGAAGTGCAGGCAGGCGGAGATAAATTTGAAAATGCAAGCAGTAAACAAACAAGATGTAATGTATGAAATGCAGGCAGTAAACAAACAAGATGACACTGTATGTTAAAAAGGCAAGCAGAGATGAATTAGAGTTTGTAAATTGTTTGAAAATGTATGCAAATGTAATTGAAGATGTAATGGAATAAAGAAATTTCTTTTTCAAATGAAAGTGTGTGTGTATACAAGTACTTTGGCACCTGTAATGCACGTGCGCAAGAGGAATTGATATTATAAAATACTATTTGTAAGATTATTATAACCGTACGAAATGACTTGATGTGTACGTAATGTTGCATTTTCTATGTGCATACGTGCACAAATCAACCATTTATCAAAACATGAATAAGACTAAGTTATTTTAAGGACTAATTAAACTAGTAAAAAGAGTAATTCACTATTACACCAATATGTAGAGAAATGTAATAAATATTAAAATGAGCATTTTCAATAGTTTGTAACTTAAAAAACTTGCATCACATCTACTTTAAAAAGTAATAAATCAGCATGTTAATATATAAGAAAATTTTCTTCTCAACCATAAAGTTTGCACCTCCCATGATACTCCCTTCATCACGAATGCTCAATACTTGTTAAATTATAAAACTACTTGATGCTGGTGTTTAGATTTCGAATTATCGTTTACCGTAATATTGTTATAAAATTTTGTAGGATTTAAATTGATGTAATAAATTTTCGCTATGTTTTTTCAAGCTAGCAATAGCTTGTAAGTAATCTGTAAGCACTAAGTACAGATGTAATAATTGTTTTCTCTCCTCGTTCTGGACTTGAGATGGGCATCAGTAATTTGTCGGTGATCGAGTTAAAAATGTTTTATAAGGGTTTTTTTTTTCTTTTGAAATAAGAATGGAGTTATTGGAATGAGTAAAAACATTGAAATTATTATGTGGACTATCGTGATCAAATTTTTTTTTTTATATTGTTTAAGAAAGTTGTCAAGGTTGAGAGACGTTGAACTAATAAATATGAAGTGTCCATGTTAATATGGGTCGCAGCTTGCGCGTGCCAATTAGGAACAGCTAAGACCAGTACTTACAAACTTTGTATATAATACAAATAAAGGTCTCATATAACCACTTGTTTCAGCCGTCTATATAATTAATCCTGGACACATAATTTCTACTAAAAAATATATCGAAAAAGATGGGAACTCTGCAACCTAATGATCATGCAGTAAACCTTGCAAGCATCAACACTAATTCAATTGGTATAAAAAACAAACAACAAAATTGGATGCGGGAGCACTGTTTGTTCTGAAATCCAAAGGTTCGTTCTTTGTTGCCACGTCAACCCTTCATTTTGGCTTAGTCTTGAAAAGCTTAGTGTTCTATAATACACGGGTTCATGGTTCCACTGTGGGTACCATTGACAACATTGATAGTAGCTCTGACGTTGTTGAGTTTCCCGTTTATGTTCGCATCGCTTGGATATGTGACAGGCATCTTGTGCTTGATCCTTATAGCTGCAGTCACTTTCTATTACTATAATTTTCTTTCCCTTGTTCACGAGCGTCATGAGCAGCCGCTAACTTCGATTTGGTGCCATGGCATTTTCTGTTTAAGTCTGTGCCATGAATGAAATTTTATTAGTGCATACTTAAGTTTGATATATAGACTAATATTTGTTATTTTATCAAGATATAAAAAAACATGAATTATAGCCATTGTATGATATTCATATCATGGTACTATATAGCTTATTACATAATTTAGAGAGTTCTAAGACAAACCGAAGTGAGAATAACCAAGTTATAACCTATACAGCTAAATTTGAACTAAAACCGTAAATGAACTAAAGTGGTCCCTTGTTTAATCCTTTCTATCTTCAACTTCCTCTTCACTCATCTTTCCTTTAAAATCTACCTCCCCTTCTATATTTTCACTGACATATGTCTATTTTTACACAAATAGAGGTCTCTGCAATGTAAATGGAAAAAATCCCTGCCGTAATGAGTTGTAAAATCAACTATAACATGTCAAAATATACAGTGAAATGCTGTAAAAACTTCTCCAAATGAAAAATATTCTATGTAAAATTGCTTTAAATGAGAAATGTTCATGGAATATCCGCTTTAACTGGAAAATGTTTTGTATAACAATTTTATACAATTATGAAATCATATCTATCTACGTGGTATGAAAAAAAACAAAACAAGACAAATTAAACACGTGTGAATTATGTTCAAGATTTTGTCATTTGAATTAATTCAAACATCATCTAAAGAAAACTATGATTCAAATCTTGGTCCAAAAAGACAGGGCCGGCCCAAAGGCATTTAATGCCCTAGGCGAATATATTTTTTCTTCATTTTTGTTGTCCTATTCCTACGAAAACAATAATACTTTTATATGTAAAGTCAAAATGCAAATTCAATTTAAATTTACGACTTTGTTTAACATATATTTCCCTTTACAAAAATGAAAGTTGAATTTGACTGCATGATAGTTTTTACAACACCTTGATGTTTGGAGTTGCATAAATATGGACATTATCTACACAGAAAATGTGAAACGCAATAAAATTAACTAATGACCGAAATAATCCCTTCATCTTCAACTGTGTAATGAAAAAAATGCAAAGCGTGGTCAATAAAACTGACAGCAGATGATTATATTCGACTTCTTTCTCATCTCACAAAGTCTTATGCATTAAGACAAAGGTATGTAAAATATATTAATATTTTGGTTGACATATATGTTAATTATACCATATAAACTGTTTTGCACGAGCAACTGCACAAAATAAGTGAAAACAACTAATCTTTGTATCAAAACTAGACTAATTATTCCAAGCAAACTGTTGCTTTTGCACACGACAGAAATCCATTTGTTAAAATAAAATTGAAAAAAATCACCTTTTATACAGAATAGGAATAACCCCAACTTTTCAAATAGCAATCTTCTCGAATGCTGCAATGGACATAACAACTTGGTTATAGTTCTATATTGAATTAAATACTCACCTTCTGTACTGAATTGGAATAATCCCAACTTTAGTTATGAAACCATAAATTGACGTACTGTAAATCTATACATGATTTCACTATTTTTAATGAACAATAAACAATAATGGAAAGATTTATATTTAAGGTAATCAGAAGTGGGGCAATAACAATTGAAATAAAAAATTGGGGCAACTGAAATAAGCATTGCATAATCCAGTAGGGCAGCAGCGAGAAGATGGTTGGGCACGCAAGATTGTCGAGGAGCGTAGCCGAACGCCAAGGTGGAAAAGAGGCAGCGCGCCATCAAGGATTGAGAAGCGGGATTTTTTTTTGCCCCTATTTCTTGCGTTGCCCTAGACATTACTCTTGCTTGCCTTGGTCTCGGGCCGGGCCTGCAAAAAGAAACATTTACACTACCCATATGACTTCTTCTTGGATGATTAATGGGGCTAAATATGAGTATCTTTCTTTTCCTTATATTATGATCGAAACCAAATATGAGTTTCTTTTTCTTATATAATGATTGCTTCACTAGCATATGTGATTAAAACAAAATGATATAAAATAGTATAAGCATAATTGATATAATTTGTGATACTTTACTATTGAAAATTTGAATTAATATTTTTAGTTAGCAGCTGCTTGAAATCAAAATTCTAGCCCTTTGATTACCTAAATTGCCATGCTATCCATCATATTACTCTTGCCTATGAAAAATACAAAAATAAGAATCGATCCAAAGTGCAAAAAATGTAAATACTTAGAGACAAAAAAGAAGAAAACATGGCTATAATGAAGTGACATACAACAATAGGTAACAACATAAGGTGATTGATTGATTATATCAAGTGAACCATGGCAGGAAAAGCAGTCTATAGGGTCAGATCGGAAGTGATGGAGAAGGGATAAGTCCAATAAGATAGCATGTTAAATACACTAAATTGATAATGATAATTCTAATAAGGTTTGATCTCGGGCCACCACTATCTACTTACAGTATTTTCTTCCAGAGCAACGTATATGTCTTCGTAAAATAAAATAAAATAAAAACTCTAATGAAGCATGGATTTACAAACTTTAAATATTTAAATAGTTTGTATCTATATTTTCAATTCAGTCTATTAAATCTGACCATTAAATTTCAAATATACCATAATTCTGTAATAAGGCTTTTTGCTATCCTATTTTATCTATACTTCAAAGCTTTCAGAAGTTGCAATTTATACTTAAAAAGATTGGTAAAATTAGGGAGCATAATTACTATTTCAAAAAATATTCAATTATAAGAGTTATATCCTGCATAGATATATTATGTTTATTTCATAATCGATCATTGACGTGTCTTCTAATTATTAACTTGTAATACATTTTCATACACAGAAATTAATGATCATCGAGGTTTAATGCCAAAATTTTAAGCATATAATTAGAATTGTTTCAAGGTCCTATATTCACGGCTTAAAAAATATCATTAGTCAATCTCATTAAATGACCGGTAGTAAATATGCTATCTTAAGTACATTATTAAAGCATAATCAATATTTAATATGTTCGGAATATGATATCTTAATTACAGGAATTTAGTGTCCTATCATTTCTAACTCTTTGTCAACATATTTTAAAGCTTTTTCTCAAAATAGAACTTGATATATAAATAATCTAGTAGAATATGAAATTTTAAAATGCATTTTCATATTTATGTCATGAGATTGCACATACTTTTTTCACTAATATAGTTGTAGAAGTAGGAAGGCACCAATAGAAGGTCCATATATATAAGCCACGTGTATATAGCTTTTAGTTGTTTATTATGCCGAGAACATGGGTAGCTTGAAAAACAAACGGAAACTACCAAGCCAAAAACTGCTTTGTTAATAAAGATACTTACAAACCCTAAATATATATAGTCATAGGGGTAATATGTATACTATAACTAATAGGTGTATCTTTACATATATAGAAATAGGTATGATAATTAATAGCCCGAATGCATTGAATATTTATACACATTGAATAATTACCAATATACTTAAATATAATAATAGGTAATGTATATAATTATGTAAATTAAATATATAACTATAATAGGTAATTATTTTTATTGATTACCATTTATACAATACTATTTTTGTGTAGCTATAAAAGCATTTAACAATTCGAAAACTAATATATTTGTATTAAATGCAATTTACTATATTAGGAAAGACTGAAGTGGTTATTCGACTTACTCTAATAGTCATTACCTATTATGATATCAATAATTCAACTTATAACAGGTGAGTTAAAACTTAGATTGAATATAATGGTAGCACATCAGCTTGCAGAGCTAATCAACAGAATGAACACATTTTGATAAAAACTGTGTTTTTTGAAATGGATATACATCATTCTCTATGCACTATGCATTGTTGCTTGAAAGAAAATAAAAAATCATATACTTTCATACAAAACAGATAGCTAGATTTGAGCAATAAAATAATCTAAGGTAAGAATTTGTTATCTAAATTGGCAAATAACAAAAAAAATATGTAGTAAACATAAATATGAGCTTCACATCTTTAAATAAGAATGTTTGAAAATGCATAATTCACAGCTTTCTAAAGTTGCAATTTGTACTTAAAAGGATTGATAAAATTAAGGAGCATAATTACTATTTTTAAAAATATTCAATTTGATGAGTTATATCTATCTTAGATCGGTTATATCTTGCATGGATATATTATGTTTATTTCATAATCGATCATTGACGTGTCTCCTAAATATTGACTTATAATATATTTTCATACACAGAAATTAATAATCATCAAGGTTTAGTGCCAAAAATTTTAAGTGTATAATTAGAAATGTTTCAAGTTCCTATATTCACAGCTTAAAAAAATATCATCGGTAAGTCTCATTTAATGGCCTATAGTATTATTAAGGCATAATCAATATTTAATATGTTTGGAATATTAGTGTCCTGTCATTTCTAACTCTTTGTCAATATATTTTGAGTTCTTTCTCAAAACAGAACTTGATATATAAATAATATGGTAGAATATGAAATTTTAAAATGCGTTTTCATATTTATGTCATGAGATTGAATCTACTTTTTTCATTAATATATTTGTAGAAGTAGGAAGGCACCAACAGAAGGTCCATATATATAAGCCATACATATATAACTTTCATTAGTTGTTTATTATGCCGAGAACATGGGTGGCTTGAAAAACAAATAAAAACCACCAAGCCAAAAACTGCTTTGTTAATAGAGATATTTACAAACACTAATTATATAGTTATAGGGATGATATGTATACTATAACTAATAGGTGTATCTTTACAAATATAGAAATATGTATGGCAATTAATAGCCCAAATGCATTTAATATTTATACGCATTGAATAATTGCTAATATCTAAATATAATAACAGGTAATGTATATAATTATGCAAATTAAATTTATAACCATAATAGGTTATTATTTTTATTAATTACTGTTTATATAATAACATTTTTATGTAGCCATACAAGCATTTAACAATTCCAAAACTAATATATTTGTATTAAATGCACATTTGCTATATTTTGGAAAGGCTGAAGCAATTATTCAACTTATTCTCATAGTCGTTACCTATTATAATATCAATAATTCAACCTATAATAGGTGTGAGTTAAAACTTGGATCAAATATATTGGTAGCACATCAGCTTGCAGAGCTAATCAACAGAATGAACAAATTTTGACAAAAACTGTGTTTTTTGTAATGGATAAACATCATTCTCTATGCAATATGCACTACTGCTTGAAAGAAAATATAAAATCATATGCTTTTATACAGAACAAATAGCTAGATCTGAGCAATAAAATAATTTAAGGTAAGAATTTGTTATCTAAATAGGTAAATAACAGAATATGCAGTAAACATAAATATGAGCTTCACATCTTTAAATAAGAAGGTTTGAAAATGTCCAATATAGTATGAATTTAACCAGACCTTCTACGAATCCTATATGAAAATAAAATATTAGTGAGGCTTGGTTTGGAAGAATAAATGTGAACATTTGTTATGGTTAATATTAATTCATCGAAAATAGCTATTTAAACATAAGCGATCATAGCATTAGGATTGACTAAAATATGCCTTTAACTACAGCTAACAATTTCAGTTAGTTCTAAGGACATAAAAACTCATGCATATTTACTCATTTATTATGAAGAAATTGGAAATTAGTCTATGAATCAAATAATATTACGCTAACTAATTTTAGTAAACAATATTAAAATTACCATTTAGTTGTGTGTGTGTGCACGCGTATGCATATACAATCCATATCAATATCACATTTCATTTTACTCCAAAACTTTATGTTATCGTTACTAATTTTATTGATATTTATATCACTAGTTTCATAATTATCAAGCACATAGTATACATGAGCATAATCGATTAGATGGTGTCAAATTCAAGGAAATTAATATATCAATTTAGTATAAGGTTTGAAATGTTGGAAAACAAACCTGATAGAATAAGCAATCAAAAAAAGAACAATCATACTAATTTAATCAAATCTCAAAAGGGTATCATAAAACCAAAAACAAATAATTTTAGAGTTATGACGAACATAGACAATAAATTTGGTTTGAAATGCCCTTTAATTTTTTTCCCTTAATGTTATGGGTTACTGAAATATAACATTTGAAGTCTCAATTCTTGAAAAGAAGAGCATAGATTTAGATACTTTTTAGCTGTATATTATTAATTAATTTTTGGTATAGTAAAATTCAACGAACGGAAACAAATTTTAACTACATTTTGATTAAGATTAAATATAATATTTTTCTCCAAACTGCAACTTTTCATATTAGAATTGCTTGTACCAATAGATATTGCGCATTCAAACATTAGCATACCAATTTACTATGTCGATAACTCAAGGGTGAAACTATTAAATCAAAAATAGTTAATGAAAATAACAAAATAAATTACCTGATTGGAGCTCCAAACAAAGCATGGATCCCTTTTGTACTCAACGGTTAGGTAAAGATGATACCTAACCAGAGTTACTTCAACCAAGGCATAGATCTCTTTCGATTAGATAATCAGGGTAAGGAAAAATCGTTGAAACAACGAATATGGATTGGAAGCATCATGAGTAAAAACACTAAAGTTCATTGTGAGAATTGGAAACGGAGAACGATGGAGAGAAGTTCATGTATGGAAGGCGAGAAGTTATGCGAGTGTGCGCTAGTGAACTGACAATAATAGCCTTACACAACATCTATTGTTCCAGAGGCATCTATATAACTTCAAAAGCGGTTTGTTTAAAGGAGATTGGTCTCAAAAGGAGGAATTTGGGAATAAAGAGTTAAGTTAGAAGCCAAACAAAGAAGACTGGAGACAGTCGATATTGATTTGAAGGAGGCAGCAGCTAGAGTTTTCTTTTGTTTTGAGAACTGTTGAAGTAGTTGTGGACCGATGGAAGAGTGGAGAAGATGGAAAACTAACTGAACTAAGCACTGATAATGTGGGAAAGAGAGTATGAAAAGAAGATAACGAAATTATCCTTCGTATTTCCATTTCGTTTGCATTGTTGTGAAGGGCTGTTTCGGCAGAACTCAAAACGCTTCACTTTGACTTCATTGATCAAGTTTTTGCTCTATGTATAAGATAAACTAGTGTGAACCTTTGCACATGGGCTATTGCTAATGGTCGTAATAGAAATGCTAATAATGTGTACATATAAGTATCAACAATTACATAAATTCTTTAAATCTGGTGATACATTTAATATATAAGAGAAACGATAAGTTATATAAGCACTTTAAAAAGATATATTGGTTCTAGATTGAAAGTAACCGATTGAAGCAACAAATATAGTGTTTATCTGATTAATAGTTTAGCATTGTAATATAACATCAACTCTATAATTGGACTTCTACTCGGATAATAACCCATATGATCGACTATAAATATTTTTACTAATCGAAATGGACTTCTACTTGGATAAAAGTAAACAACATCCAATAGTGAAAATCAGAAAACACCACAGAAGTAATAAAAAGGCAGAGTTGCAGTAAAATATGAAATATAACATAGGTAAAAAGTATTAAGCATTGAAAACATACTGGATACTTGTATGCATACATATTTTTATTCTATATAGTTTTGTATCTAGCATACTTACATAACTACATGTAAATAGTCAATTTTGTACATTATCTAGCATACCTATATGTAACACAAAAATGTATGATACTAAGACTTCATATCACACCTTATCTTCAATTCTAGTTTAGGATGAGAATTCATACACAAGAAAGATGTAGGATAATAAATAATCTTAGACTTGAATAACGGTAACTTCTCAAACAATCAAATGGAAAATAAATGAATGGTTGCAATATAGTACATTGGAATAAGAGTATAAGAGCTGATAGCCAAATAACCAATACATAAACTACATCAGTTTTCAGTTCAGCTAAACGAATAACATCTAAAAATAAAATTAATGTGAGATTACAGCTTATATGGTAAAATAATCAAATAACTTAAATCAATAAAGATGGCAAACAGTGAACTAACATATAGGAAAAATAAGTACACATGCTGATATTAATGAAAAATATATTTAACTGTGTAGCAGAAAAGAACCATATCTCCAGATCTCCTCAACTTCAAAAAATACAAACAAAAAATACACTAAGAACGACCATGAGTTATAAACTGTTGTTGATCTATAAAGCATGCAATTAGCTACACATGTAGGAACATAGACCATCTTAGAGAATTCGCTATATAATGATTACTTACCTAAACAGAAGAAGCTTGTAATAAATAATGTGATTTATAGAAGCATCATGAGTAACATAGTGATTAAAAGAACATAGTATCATTATCATTATGACCCATCAATGTGCATAACTTTGTACATTTTAGCAAATGAGAGAAACAAAGAAAAATTTCACGTACTTAATTTCCAGGCTTCCTTTGCAAATAACACCTACAAAACATCTAGGTCTTGTGTACGATTGCAATCGCGATGATCTACAAAACCAATTTAACACTCCTAAAATCCAACAAATTTATGTGCATATAGATCGATACACGTATAAAAAAGGGGTGTTTTGGCCTTGTTTATTCACCAGGAAAGAAAAATGCAAAAGCTTCAAAATAGGCAACAAATTATTCAAATATGGCTATCATCAATCTTGTTTATTAGTGAGAAGTATTTATATTGGTAGTTTTTTATGTATATATACAAATATTTATACATATTTGTCTATATAACTTCACGCGCGTGCGTGTGCGCACTATGTGTAGTTCATACAAAAGCTTACATACAAAGCAGTAACATTAACTCATAAAGCATTGTATACTCATAGTGAAAATGCTTGTTTATAAAGCACTATATACATGGCCTGAATTAAAATATCATATGCTTCGTAAAAATGTCCCGGTAAACAAATAAAAAGCTATTTTCATTTGAAAAATGAAAGTCGAGGTGGTGAATAAAACGTACGGTACTTATTATATCTAATGTGTGTAATCGAACAATCTGTATACTATTAAAACATATATAATTAAGAGGAGAAAAACAAATAAAAAAGAATATATTTACTCTTAGTCCCCTTATTTTAGTTTCAGATAGACTTGGTTCTATAACACGTGTAATTCCTTCAAACTATAAACAGCGTTAAAGTTGAGGAAGGAAATAATTGCCAAAACTGGGATGAATGAAAACATAATAATTAAGAAGAGAACATAAAATACAAACAATTTAGTAAACATACCTTTTGTATTCTTCAAAATTTCCTCCCCGGTTAGAGCCTAAAGTATAAAATATCATCAAATTTGTGTACATAAGCTTGAATAGGACACCAATTAATATATTAGTCAAATTACACATCACCATGTTAAAATATGAAGTTGGGTGATAGAAGAAAACTATTTAATTATTTTAAATAGAAGTCTAACTGTTTTATTCATAAATAGGCTATTTCCACAATTACCATATAACAACATGGCAAACAAAGTGGACTCAATAGACTTCCTTACATCACCAAAGCATGTAACCTCGATAACATCAATAGATGTACTGATAAATATATCTATTGAATGCAAGTTTTCAATTTCTACTTGAGCAAGCATAAATTTAACAAAGTCTAAAATTTATGTGCATGCGCACACATATACATGGCTAGCTCAGCTAGTTGGTGGGGTTGATAGGAAAAGGGTACAATGCCTAAAATCCATGAAGAACATTTGTCCTTGACAATAACAATGCCGGCATCAACCAACATCCAACAACATGGACAACTTGAGTTTGAATGAATCTAGTAGTAGATTTAGTATCACTTCTCTTTCAACCATCGTAAGCCAAATAAATCAGGTAAAAATAAAATGAACCATAAATTATATTTTCTTTTCCTTGTCTATGTTTGAGTAATAAATATTCAGTTTTTTTTTTGAACTGGTACTTTATATACAACAAATCATTGGGACAACATATCCCATGTCAAACAAACATTCGAAAGCAACTTTCGAACTTGTGGCATTCTGCACCAAAGCCGAGTCAATTAACTACTTGGACAAAGGTGCTTGTACTGGTTTTACATTCGAAAGCAATATTCAGTTCTTTTGGTTTACAGTAGAAAGATCAGTTAACATTTTTCTTTAACGAACTATAGCTTATACTGGTTTTAATCCTTAAATCGTGAGAGAATACTGTTTATAAATTATAATAAAATGCATTGAATAATTACATCAATCTGTTGAATTATTTAATTATAGTAAATATAAAAAATATGGGCAGATAGAGAAACCAAAGAAAATAAACGGACATTTAAATTAATTATATATGATCAAATGGACAATAACTTAGCGTAGATAAAATTTGTACACACTTTCTTCATTTGTGCCTCAACTGTAAAATATTAGCACTCGTGTACTAATATTCTCAGTATAAAAAACAACTTAAAAAACATTTATTTTTTATTTTTTATTAATCTTCTGCTACTTGAAAACAACAAAGACAATACGTAGATAAAGTAAAATGAGCTGAAAGTTCTACTAGTTATGAATAACATGTTGGTTTCAACAAAACAAAGACTAAAGAAAGAAGTCTGACATCAGAATAAAGCTGTCAATATCAATTACTAAACTATACAAAATACTATCCACCGGTTCAATTTAATTTACCAATACATGTGGGAGGGAAGTAGACATCCATGGCGAGAATTCTAATTCGATAGTGTCCTTCTAAAATCTTTTAAATTTCAAATCCATTCTCATTTTTCAAGAAGAATTATTGCAATTATAGCAAATAAAAAAGAGTTACCAGTAAACAAATCGATGAGAAAATTCATGTGAGATAATTTCCACAATCAAACACAAAATAAAAAACAAAAAATTTAATACTAACTTATATGAGCAATCAAATTCATTTACAAATTGATGAAATAGAATGATTTTTTTACCATATATATAATTTGGACAATGCATACAACAATGGGGAATAAATAGAATCACCTGATGGGATTAGATGAGGCAGTAACCGATTTTAGGAATTAAAAGAAGAATTCAAATAACCTAGGATGAGTACTGAGTCGAATATTACGTACATCATTTTTAACTAATAGAGGACAATTCAAATTCAAGAAAAGAAAGCAAGAAATAATTACCCGACGAAGCCTGCTGGAAGGGAAGCGGACATAAATGGCAAGGGTTCCAATTCAATAGCTTTCTTCTAAAATCCGTTGATTTCATATTCAGTCCCATTCTCCAAGCAAAATTATTGTAACTGCAGCAAATAAATAGAGTTATTCCGTAAACAAATCAGTGAGAAAAGTCATGTTAGATCATTTCTACAATCAAATAAAAAATCAAAGACGTGCCCATGTTTTTATTTAAAGAAACTACTACGTGATAGAAAAAACCTATATCCAAACATTTTTTTAATTTCAAAAAAAAGGCAGTTGCAAACTGAAGTGCATTCATAATAATGCACGTGAACGAAATATTTTTATTGGTAGCATTACAAAGATACAAAGAATTATGATCAAGGAAAAGAATATATCCAAAAGGTCATAGAATAAGCCTAAGCCTCTATTATCTCTTATGAAGATGAATATGAGTGGCTATGTTTGTTTAAATGCAAATATAAGTTAAAGCATAGTTCTTACACCAGCATCGCCCAACTTATTTTTAAAACCAAATAAATACAATTTGTTATTTGATATAATTTGATTCATTTGTAATATAAAATTAATAGAAATATTCAATCCAACACTAAAATAAATGAGAGCCGTAAATTACATTATCAATACAATAAGAGAGAGGTGGTAACTACTGGAAACTTAAATCCTAAAAGGAAACATACAGATTTGAATTGAAATTCTCAGAAGAAACCAGACAGAACTACAAAGCAACGAAACAGATTAGGTGGAGGAAAACTGGAAAACAAAAGTAAGAAATTTATAATGGTATATCGATTCAGCGAATTATGAAGCAATGTTAAACCACTAAAGTAAACCGGTACGTAAAATTCCAATCCAAGTAGAAGAAGAAGTGAAAAATTGTAGTGGTGGAGGATTCAACCATTTATAAAAGTAGCAGTTGAAGCTAAAAACATTTTTTTATCGAAATATTTTCCATAAACAACATTACTTATTTTTAAATCAGACTAGGGCGAACCCATACTTCGCATAAGGATCTACTGTCAAAAAATTTATAGTACTATTGTGCAAAGATGGAAGTGATGCAAATCCTATGTTTAAGTAACTAATTTGTTAATTATAGTATATTACGTTTTCAACATTTAGGAATATGTTGACATACAATAATTGTTAATTAACAAATACAGAGAAATTACTATAATATTAAACATCTACTTCCATGCCATTGCTATCAAACACTTGAGAATCTAGAGGTATAAATGTTGTAAAGGTATAAATGTTGCAAATGTCAAGTGATTGAAAACAATAATTCAATTCACGTGTTCAACGTTTAAAATAAACCAAGCGGTTAGTTGGTAATAGCATGTTGGTTTCAGCAAAATAAATACTAAAGAAAGAAGTGTAACGCCCCGCCTTTTTACACGCTTTAAATCGACGATAAACCACACACGTCAGACTTAAACCATACAGAAGGGCGGATTGTTATGGGGTAAATAAGAAAAAATAGGGAAGGAAAAAAAACAAAATAGAATCTTGCAGCGGAACGATAAAATATAATAATCAAATATACAGTTCATGAAGCTGTTTTATAAACATTTGATTATATTTATACAATACATATCAGAGTTGCACATACCAACGAATAATAATCGACGCAGCAGAATACAGTGTTTAGTGGAACAATTTGTATAATAATAATAATGAAATCTCTGTCTTCGTCCTCCAGAAATAAAGTCTTCGATCCTGAAATGCTCGGACTGACCCGAGCAAATTAAAAAGACAAAGCATTCGAGTCAGAACTAAAAGATCTTATGTAAGTTAAATCAACTGAAATAAATATGTGTGTAACGGCGTCGAAGATGTTTACGGGGTTTGACATCTCTTATCCAGTGTCTAACGTGAGTGCAGTAACTTAAGAGATGCTCGGGATTCACATCTCCTAAGGATCTGCTAAACTATTTACTATGTAGTAATATTTCGCAATTATAATAATGTCTATATTAAAATAAACTTACTTTTTAATAGCATTAAGGGGTTACCCATATAGCCCTTAACATGTAATAGTCCCAGCAGTCCATCCAATATCATAGTCCCTCCTGATCGGGAAGCCACCAGAGGATACCACACGGGCTACGGGAGAAAACCAAACTCGTACAAGGTGTGCTAGGGTAGGTGACATGGCACAACTAGGCAATGCCAGGGTAGATATACAAATTACGCTTCCGAGTCGGTGGTAACGCGTAGCGCGCAGCTACCGCCCACCTCGAGCCACACCCCCAAATAAAAAATCAAAACTAGCCACCGAATCAATCCAAAAGTCAAAGTATAATATCGAAGGGATGTGTCCGATCAAAGGTGCCACCTTATTAACCCGTCAATCGCTCCTGTTTTAGCCATCTTATGCCAACTCACGGGAGTCGGGTCCACGTATTTACCTCAAAGGAAACGCCGCCACCATCCTACTTCATTCTGGAATCTCCACCGCGTACACGGTTGTTAAAGTGGTTTTCGGAGTTGGCAGAGAGTATGACAACTTCTGATCCCGACCTCTTCAACAACCAAACGTTATTATAACACCGCGGTCTTATCAAAATTGTTATACTTTTAAAACCAGAATATAATATCCATTTTAAATCCATAAAAATATGATATCATTTCCTCTTTTTTTTTTTAAAAACCCAAATCAAATTTGATATCATTTTCAAATATATCCTTTTCTAAAACTATAACATTTCAAAGTTATAACATTTCGAAACCAGAACTTGAAATATAGCCTTTCAAAACATAAAACTTTGAATTTGATAACTTTGAAATATAACTACACCACTTAAATGGTTTAAATATTAAATTACTTAATAAAATAAAATAGCTTCTTTAATTTCACAAATAAATTCCAAATACCGATTTGAACGTCCAATTAAAGCATTTCAAATTCAATATATTACAAAGCTTAAATATTTAATATTTCAAAACTAAATTTTATAATTTATATATATACCAATTTCACTTTTCTATTATTTAGTTTTGAAATCTTTGCTGGCTAAATCCAATATCCTTTAAAAAAACTTAAATTCTCAATAACGAAATATTCCTCAGTTTATTCACTCAAATCACCTTAAACCCGAATTAAGTTATAAAACCGTATTCTTTTAAAATCTCAATTTCAATAAGTTCCAAAAGGATTTTTATTAAATATAATTCTTTAATTAAATAAAATCTCTAATCAATTTCAAAACTATCTTCTCAACCTCGATTTATAAAAATCAAATATATACTCTATACAAAAATATACTTTAAGTAAATACTTAACCATATTATATTTTTATAAAATCCAACTTCATTATTTAACTTATTTATACTTTAAACAAATCTTATTCATAGCTTAAACCCAAGAATTTAACTATATATAAGATAACATTTATACAATATCCAAATCAATATCTCATCAAACCGTATTTTTCTTTACAAAACCATAGAAAATCATTTCCAAATATTTTTATATATAGACCGCGGTGTCTATATATAATTTTCTATCCTATGGTCAAGTGATACGGATATTTATCATTTCAATCCGTAATTTAAAAATAAATTACGGTTATATATCATTTAAAACCGCAATCCCGATCAAATAAAAATGCACAACAACTTGCAGTTTATAATAATATATAATACAACATCCATTCATCCATTATAAAATCATACATCTATCACAATCATCATCCAAAACAAACAATCAATATCAATATATAACTGATAATATATAACAGAAAATTAACTGGCAGTTATATTCAATAATAAATTAAATAATGATTAAATTTAAATAATTGAAATTAAATGAGATAATGATTGGAATATACAACACAGTCATAAATAATTTCAAAATCACAACATAAATTAAATTTAACGAATATAAGAAATTTTATAAGTTGTGAGTGGGTTAAAACACTCACCTTTTGAATTTAAATCCAATTTAAACCCAAAAATCAAACGGTCTCCAAATCCGTCCAAACTAGCGCCAAAATGTTCGGAATCCTGATACGATCTCAACGCAAAAAACCGCGCGTGAAAACAACCTCGTATGTGAAAGTTATGCTTGTTAATAGTTATAATTTAAAAATTAAAAATAAATAAAGATGGAAAATAAAAAAACGCGTACGAGCCACGTCAATCATCTTCTGAACCCTAGCTCATGCGTAAAGAACGCGACCTTTGTTCGAACCTCAACACCCAGCCGCCGCTCATCAGAGAATTTTTGCCGCCACCTCGCTTGACTTCAACAAGATCGGCCGTCGCCACCACGATTACCACCTCAAACCGCCCCCTTCCTAGCCTTGTGGCTCCTATCGACGCCGCCGCTGCCGTATCCTGCCCAGCCGTGGCGAACTCTGATACCTTCATGCCAAACGAGCTACATGGATTGACAACCCTCCTCCTCCTCTACACACTGCAGTCCCCCGATCGACCAAACAACAAAGATCTACCGTACAATCCAACGCCCACACACGAACGGCTGAAACTTCTTTGATTTTTACTGATCAGACGATGAAACAAAATGAAAAAGGAATCATGGATCTGAGATGCACTCGTCAAGAGCTTCGATATAAAAAAATTCTGAATTTTTCTGACGAGTTTGAAATTTCACTGATTTTTGAATTGCAATTGGATTTAGGGTTTGCAGCCATTGGAAAGAGGAGGAGCTGACGGAATTGTACGCACAGACAAATGAGAAATAGAGGTAGGCTAGGGTTTATAACAGGGTATATGTAGGCAAGGTTGAAATAGAATAGATGGATCTAATTTATAAACGCGTTGAACGATGAATGGCCCGAAAAGCTTGTTTCGACTCCGGAACGAAATTGGGTCAACCCATATATCAAAATAGATGTTTAAAAATATTTTAAACGCAATGGAAAAGGTTTCAAGTCCAAATTCCATCGTATGAAGAAGTTATGCTAAAATCAATATTTTTCAAATTGATTTCAATTGATTTCAATTTCATTAATTTCAAGGCGTTTCGATTCCGTACGATCAAACGACAAGTCCGATCGCTACGAAACTTGAAATCCTACAATAATTCACCGCTACGGATCCGATGAAACTAGTTTCTTAAAAATCCGAGTCAGTGGCCAAAATGGCTATTTTCCATTAATTTGAATTTCATTCAATTTGTTTATAGTCAACTTATATTAACATCACTACCTTAAATTTTAATTATCAATTCATTTATAAATCACTAACCATACCTTATTACCAAATATTACCTTAGATCTTCACAAATGTAATATTTAATTCCATTTATTGCAATAGGTTCTAATTAATAGTGATTGCGCTAAATTAGTTATTTATCAACTTGCATTAACGTTATTACATAAATCTTCATCCAATTACAATTAATATTCCCAATAAATTTATTTAGCTTTCTATTACACCAATTACTAACTTATAATAAGTTTACGTTTCTATTTTAATTTACAGTCACACTTTCCGTTATTATACTAATTATCATTAAAGTGCATTAAATTATCTTTATTCTTCCCAACCAATTCCCATCAATTTATTACAACTTTACAATTTAAATAAATTCATTAATAGACATTTCATTCAACCTATAAATTATTAACCTAATTTAGCACTGTTACGTTTTAATTTACTTATTAGCTTACAACAAGTTCTACCATTTGTTTATACCCTAATTCATTCCATTTCCATTCATTATACACTATTTTATTAGTAAGTTAACATTTTAAATTATTAATTTTCCTTTTGTATCCCATTATAAATTAATTCCCACATTAATTAAGATTTTAAATCAATTCAATCATTTCATCTTGGTAACATTTTTCATTACAATAAGAATATAATTAACATATACACTGTTTCACTTATTGCAATTACATCCAAGTTATTAACATTTGACTTACCAATCTTATCCAAGTTATTATTTCCATTAACAATTCACTAAATTTTTATTTCATCGGTATTAAATATCAAAAATCTTATTAAATTAACCATTATAATTACTGAAAATTTACGGGTCGTTGCACTCTCCTCCACTCAAAACTTTTCGTCCCCGAAAAAGAAAAGAAGGGAAAAGAGGAACTTATAAATTAATATCTATTATTCAAAACATTATATTCATAACAATAGGTTTACAGAATTGGATAATTTAAATAAAATATATCGATTTATAAACAATTAAATCTTTTTATATTCAAATTTATAAAGTTGGGAAACATTTTAAAATTTTCTAAGTCCAAAATTTATGGAAAATTTCGACAAAGTCTCCTTTTTATGGAGAGGATTGGGAGAAAATATAATATCAATATAACAATATACAACATATATTTTCCAAAATAATATATATCCCAACACGGGAAAACAATATAATAACGCTATAAACCGTAATCCGAAAACGTACCTATTGGTCGGGCAATTAAAGCTTATTTATGGAACAAAAGCAGTAGCAATTACTTCCATAACCTGTATTTCACTTATATGATCCAAAAGGGTTAACAATTGTATAAAATGAAATATTTACAGTTGTTTCAAATAACAACAAACAATCAACATACCAACCATCACTTGCAACAAGCAAACAACCATCACATAAATCAACACACATCAATTATCCATTCATATTAAACAAACACATAGTTGTTCAGGTTCAAACTTTAAATTGTACGGAATGAAAAATAAACTACTAAGTGTACCCTTCACTCAACAGTCTTAGATGAAACTAAATAGATTATTATACATCCAACAAATTCAAAGTATCTTTACCCAAACAACCATAAACCAAAACAAACAGCACTTCCAAACAAGAAATCAAGTTAATTTTCCAATTTCATAGCATTTATTGTTTGATTTCCTTTTCATTTATATAATGATTCATCCTTAAATTTACATTTACTTCTTACAAAATTTTACTTTTATTTATTCTCATATATTCATACCATGTAAATTTTCCTTTTATTATATTACATTCATTTATTCACTGCTTAATTTCATTTATTTACAGTATTCATCCTTCTGCTTATTTTCAAAATAAGTAACTTCAACATTTACTTAAGTCTGTAATTACTTACTTACAACATTTACCTACTATCATATTTTATTATAGTAAGATTTCCATTATAACTTAGGTTTATAACAATTACAACATCAATTCTTAAGAATAAAAGCAATTTATTGAACACTTCATTACATACTTTTACTTGTACCATTTCCATTACATTTTCTCATTAAATATTTCAACTTTTAATATTTGGTAAGTTATATATATGCTTTTAAGAATGTAATTAAAAGTTATACAAGTTTATTCTATTTCCTTTAATTAATTTAATGTTCAATAATAATTTCCTTTGTTTTATATGTTACATATTTAAATTTTCTTTTTATATGATTTATGACTTAGCATTAATCTCTTATTTCCTTTAGAGGTTTCAAATTTTTTTTCTAATTACCTACGCTCCAATTCACTACAATAATTGAAACTATCAATTAACGGAAACTTAAGAATTTAATACCGGGTTAAATTTCAAATCATTTTAAAAATAATAGATAAATGTATACTAACAATTTATATGTCCAATTATACTTAAAACAATTAGAAATTTATATTTGGTTATCAAAATAAGTCTGCAGTAAAATACTACAGTGGCCTTCCCACTTCGAAACTTGAAATGAATGTCGATGATGTGTGCACTGATCACCGAAATTATTTTCCAGTGGCAGAGAGGGGAGTACAACTTATTTCTTTTTAGAGTTTCTTTAAAGCAATTCTTTCAAATTATATTGAAATATTTATACCAGAAAATACTTCTAAAATATTATTATTATATCTCATAATCATTTGAAAGAAATTTTCAAAACCCCGGAGCTTAAGTTCTAAAATTTCCAATTTTCATTTATTCCATTTCCAATCTTATTTCAACCATTATTTATAAATTTCATTACCTACAACCAATATATTGCATACAAATATATATCATTTATAAAAATTTATTTTATACATATAGAAAATATAATAGGCAAAATTATTTCATTCACCTATATTCAAAACAAATATTGTATTGGTCTGTCCTATTGAGTGTTTAGAAATCCCTATTGATGTCATGACGTCTCATGCACCAACCAGAATTTATAAATACGAAACGGAACAAATTAACACAATATAAAACCTTTTTATAACACTAACAAATACGCTCTCTCATATATATACACTCAACGACTCATCATAGGGTATTACTACCCTATTAATAAAGAGTCAGACCCCACAAAGCTAAGGTTTATCGCTAAACCAAAGCTCTAATACCAGATGTAACGCCCCCCCTTTTTGCACGCTTTAAATCGACGATAAACCACACACGTCAAACTTAAACCATATAGAAAGGGCGGATTGTTATGGGGTAAATAAGAAAAAGCAGGGAAAAAACAAAATAGAATCTTACAGCGGAACGATAAAATATAATAATCAAATATACAGTTCATGAAGTTGTTTTATAAACATTTGATTATATTTATACGATACATATCAGAGTTTCACATACCAACGGATAATAATCGTTGCAGCGGAATACAGTATGTAGTGGAACAATATAGTATAATAATAATAATGAAATCTTCGTCTTCGTCCTCTAGAAATAAAGTCTTCGATCCTGAAATGGTCGGACTGACCCGAGCGAATTGAAAAGACAAAACACTCGAGTCAGAACTAAAAGATCTTATGTAAGTTAAATCAACTGAAATAAATATGAGTGTAACGGCGTTGGAGATGTTTACGGGGTTTGACATCTCCTATCCAGTGTCTAACGTGAGCGCAGTAACTTAAGAGATGCTCGAGATTCACATCTCCTAAGGATCCGTTAAACTATTTACTATGTAGTAATATTTCCTTATTATAATAATGTCTATAGTAAAATAAACTTACTTTTTAATAGCATTATGGGGTTACCCATATAGCCCTTAACACGTAATAGTCCCAGTAGTCCATCCAATATCATAGTCCCTCCTGATTGGGAAGCCACCAGAGGATACCACACAGGCTACAGGTGAAAACCAAACTCGTACAATGCTTGCTAGGGTAGGTGACACGACACAACTAGGCAATGCCAGGGTAAATATACCAATTACGCTTCCGGTTCGGTGGTAACGCGTAGCGCGCTGCTACCGCCCACTTCGAGCCACACCCCAAATAAAAAAAAATCAAAAGTAGTCACTGAATCAATCCAAAGTCAAAGTATAATATCGAAGGGATGTGTCCGATCAAAGGTGCTACCTCATTAACCCGTCAATCGCTCCTGTTTTAGCCACCTTATGCCAACTCATGGGAGTCAGGTCCACGTATTTACCTCAAAGGAAACGCCGTCGCCATCCTACTTCATTCTGGAATCTCCACCGCGTACACGTTTGTTAAAGTGGTTTTCGGAGTTGGCAGAGAGTATGAAAACTTCCGATCTCGGTCTCTTCAACAACCAAACGTTATTATAACACCGCGGTGTTGTCAAAATAGTTATACTTTTAAAACCAGAATATAATATCCATTTCAAATCCATATAAATATGATATCATTTCCTTTTTTTTAAAACACAAATCAAATTTGATATCATTTTCAAATATATCCTTTTCTAAAACTATAACATTTCAAAGTTACAATATTTCGAAACCAAAACTTGAAATATAGCCTTTCAAAACATAAAACTTTGAATTTCATAACTTTGAAATATAACTACACCACTTAAATGGTTTAAATATCAAATTACTTTATAAAATAAAATAGCTTCTTTAATTTCATAAATAAATTCCAAATACCGATTTGAACCTCCAATTAAAGCATTTCAAATTCAATATATTTTAAAGCTTAAATATTTAATATTTCAAAACTAAATTTTATAATTCATATATATATATACACACACACCAATTTCACTTTTCTATTATTTAATTTTGAAATCTTTGCTGGCTAAATCCAATATCCTTTAAATAAAACTTAAATTCTCAATAACGAAATATTCCTCAGTTTATTCGCTCAAATCACCTTAAACCCGAATTAAGTTATAAAACCATATTCTTTTAAAATCTCAATTTCAATAAGTTCCAAAAGGATTCTTATTAAATATAATTCTTTAATTAAATAAAATCTCCAATCAATTTCGAAACTATCTTCTCAACCTCGATTTATAAAAATCAAATATAAACTCTATACAAAAGTATACTTTAAGTAAATAATTAACCATATTATATTTTTCTAAAATCCAACTTTATTATTTAACTTATTTATACTTTAAAGAAATCTTATTCATAGCTTAAACCCAAGAATTTAACTATATATAAAATAACATTTATACAATATCCAAATCAATATCTCATCAAACCGTATTTTTCTTTACAAAACCATAGAAAATCATTTCCAAATATTTTTATATATAGACCACAGTGTCTGTATATAATTTTCTATCATATGGTCAAGTGATACGGATATTTATCATTTCAATCCATAATTTAAAATAAAATTATAGTTATATATCATTTCAAACCGCAATCCCGAATGAAATAAAAATGCATAACAACTTGCAGTTTATAATAATATATAATAAAACATCCATTCATCCATCATAAAATCATACATCCATCACAATCATCATCCAAAACAAACAATCAATATCAATATATAACTGATAATATATAACAGGAAATTAACTTGCAGTTATGTTCAATAATAAATTAAATAACGATTAAATTTAAATAATTGAAATTAACTGAGATGATGATTGGAATATACAACACAGTCATAAATAAATTCAAAATCACAACATAAATTAAATTTAACGAACATAAGAAATTTTAGAAGTTGTGAGTGGGTTAAAACACTTACCTTTTGAATTTAAACTGAATTTAAATCCAATTTAAACCCAAAAATTGAACGGTCTCCAAATCCATCCAAACTAGTGCCAAAATGTTCGGAATCCTGATACGATCTCAATGCAAAAAACCGCGTGCGAAAACAACCTCGTATGTGAAAGTTTTGCCAGTTAATAGTTATGGTTTTAAAATTGAAAATAAATAAAGATGGAAAATAAAAAAATGCGTACGAGCCACGTCATTCATCTTCTGAACCCTAGCTCATGCGTAAAGAACGTGACCTTCGTTCGAACCTCAACACCCAGCCGCCGCTCATCAGAGAATTTTTGCCGCCACCTCGCTTGACTTCAACAAGATCGGCCGTCGCCACCACGATTACCACCTCAAACCGCCCCCTCCCTAGCCTTGCGGCTCCTATCGACACCACCAGGGGACGTCGCCGCCACTGCCGTATCCTGTCCAGCCGTGGCAAACTCCGATACCTTCAGGCCAAACGAGCTACATGGATCGACAACCCTCCTCCTCCTCTACACACTGCAGTCCCCCGATCGACCAAACAACGAAGATCTACCGTACGATCCAACGCCCACACACTAACGACCGAAACTTCTTTGATTTTTACTGATCGGACGATGAAACAAACAAAAAACAAATCATGGATCTGAGATGCGCTCGTCGAGAGTTTCGATATAAAAAAATTCTGAATTTTTTGAGGAGTTTGAAATTTCACTGATTTTTGAATTGCAGTTGGATCTAGGGTTTACAGCCATTGGAAAGAGAAGGAGCTGATGGAACTGTACGCACAGGCAAATGAGAAATAAAGGTAGGCTAGGGTTTATAATAGGGTATATATAGGCAAGGTTGAAATAGAATAGATGGACCTGATTTATAAACGCGATGAACGATGAATGACCCGAAAAGCCCGTTTCGACTCCGTAACGAAATTGGGTCAACCCATATATCAAAATAGATGTTTAAAAATATTTTAAACGCAATGAAAAAGGTTTCAAGTCCAAATTCCATCGTATGAACATGTTATGCTAAAATCAATATTTTTCAAATTGATTTCAATTGACTTCAATTTCAATAATTTCAAGGCGTTTCGAGTCCGTACGATCAAACGAAAAGTCCGATCGCTACGAAACTTGAAATCCTAAAATAATTCACCATTACGGACCCGATGAAACTAGTTTCATCGAAATCCGAGTCAGTGGCCAAAATGGCTATTTTTCCATTAATTTGAATTTCATTCAATTTGTTTATAGTCAACTTATATTAACGTCACTACCTTAAATTTTAATTATCAATTCATTCATAAACCACTAACCATACCTTATTACCAAATATTACCTTAGATCTTCACAAATGTAATATTTAATTCCATTTATTGCAATAGGTTCCAATTAATAATGATTGCGCTAAATTAGTTATTTATCAACTTGCATTAACGTTATTGCATAAATCTACATCCAATTACAATTAATATTCCCAATAAATTTATTTAGCTTCCTATTACACCACTTACTAACTTATAATAAGTTTACGTTTCTATTTTAATTTACATTCACACTTTCCATTATTATACTAATTATCATTAAAGTGCATTAAATTATCTTTATTCTTCCCAACCAATTCCCATCAATTTATTACAACTTTACCACTTAAATAAATTCGTTAATAGACATTTCATTCAACCTATAAATTATTAACCTAATTTAGCACTGTTACGTTTTAATTTACTTATTAGCTTACTACAAGTGCTACCATTTGTTTATACCCTAATTCATTCCATTTCCATTCATTATACATTATTTTATTAGTAAGTTAACATTTTAAATTATTAATTTTCCTTTTGTATCTCATTATAAATTAATGCCCACATTAATTAAGATTTTAAATCAATTTAATCATTTCATCTTGGTAACATTTTTCATTACAATAAGAATATAATTAACATATACACCGTTTCACTTATTGGAATTACATCCAAGTTATTAACAATTAACTTACCAATCTTACCCAAGTTATTATTTCCATTAATAATTCACTAAATTTTTATTTCATCAGTATTAAATTTCAAAAATCTTATTAAATTAACCATTATAATTACTGAAAATTTACGAGTCGTTACAAGAAGTCTGAAATCAGAACTAAAGCGGTCAATATCAATTACTAAACTATACAAAATACTATTCACCAATTCAATTTAATTTGCCAATACATGTGGGAGGGAAGTAGACATCCATGGGGAGAATTCTAATTCATTGGCATTCTTCTAAAATCTTTTGATTTCAATTCCACGCTCATTTTTTAAGCAAAATTATTGCAACTATAGCAAATGAAAGGGAGTTATTTAGTAAACAAATCGGCAAGAAAATTCATGTTAGATAATTTCCACAACCAATCATAAAATAAAAAATAAAAAAATCTAATACTAATTTAATTGAGCAATCAAATTCATTTACAATTTGATAAAATAGGATGATTTTTTACCATATATATAATTTGGGCAATGTAGACAACAAATCAAGAATAAATAGAATCAAATGATGGGATTAAATGAGGCAGAAACAGATTTTAGGAATTCAAAGAACCTAGGATGAGCACTGAGTCGAATGTTACGTACATAAATTTTTAACTAACAGAGGACAATTCATATTCAAAAAAAGAAAGTAAGAAATAATTACCTGATGAAGACTGCTGGGAGGGAAGCAGAAATCCATAGCAAGGTCTTCTAAAATCCGTTGATTTCAAATTCAGTCCCGTTCTCCAGCAAAATTATCGTAACTACAACAAATAAAAAAGAGTTATTCGGTAAACAAATCATTGAGAAAAGTCATGTTAGATCATTTCTACAATCAAATAAAAAATCAAAGACGTGCCCATGTGTTTATTTAAAGAAACTACAACGTGATAGAAAAAACCTATCTCCAAACACTTTTTTAATTTCACGAAAAAGGCAGTTGCAAACTGAAATGCAGTCATAATAATGCACGTGAACGAAATATTTTGGTTAGTAGCTTTACAAAGATCCTAAGAATTGTGATCAAGGAGAAGAATACATCCAAAAGGTCATAGAATAAGCCTAAGCCTCTATTATCTCTCATGAAGATGAATATGAGTGGCTATGTTTGTTTAAATGCAAATTTAAGTTAAAGCATAAATCTTACACCAGTATTACCTAACTTATTTTTAAAACCAGCTAAATACAATTTGTTATCCGAAAAAATTAGATTCATTTGTAATATAACAATTAATAGAAATATTCAATCCATCGGTAATATAAATAAGAGCCATAAATTACCTTATCAATACAATGAGAAAGAGGTGGAAACTAATGAAAACTTAAATCCTAAAAGAAAACATACCGACTTGAATTGAAATTCTCAGAAGAAATCTAACAGAACTGCAAAGCAGCGAAATAGATTAGGTGAAGGAAAACTGGAAAAGAACAGTAAATAATTAATAACGGTATATTGATTCAGCGAATTATGAAGCAGTGTTAAACCAGCAAAGTAAACTTGATACCTAAAATTCCAATCCAACATAGAAGAAGTGAAAAATTGTAGTGATGGAGGATTCAACCATTTATAACACTAACAATTGGAGCTAAAGACAATTTTTTATCAAAATATTTTCTATAAACAACATTACTTATTTTTAATTCAGAGCAGGGCAAACTCATACTTCGCATATGGATCTACTGTAAAAAAATTTATAGTACTATTGTGCAAAGATGGAAGTGATGCAAAGCCTATGTTTAAGTAAATAATTTGTTAATTATATTATATTACATTTTCAATATTTAGGAATATGTTGACGTATCATAATTGTTAATTAACAGATATAGAAAAATTTCTATAATATTAAACATCTACTTCTATGTCATCACTTGAGAATACAGAGATGTAGATGTTGAAAATGTCAAGTGATTGAAAATAATAATCCAATTCATGTGTTCAGCGTTTAAAATAAACCAAGTGGTTAGTTGGGAATAACATGTTGGCTTTAGCAAAATAAACACTAAAGAAAGATGTCCGAAATCAGAAATAAAGCGATCAATATCAATTACTAAACTATACAAAATACTATTCACCAATTCAATTCAATATACCAATACATGTGGGAGGGAAGTAGGCAGCCATGGGGAGAATTCTAATTCGATAGTATTCTTCTAAAATCTTTTGATCTCAAATCCTTTCTCATTTTTCAAGAAAAATTATTTGAACCATAGAAAATAAAAAAGATTATTCTGTAAACAAATAGGCGAGAAAATTCATGTTAGATAATTTCCACAACCAAACACAAACTAAAAAAATAAGAAATCTAATAGTAATTTAATCAAGCAATCAAATTCATTTACAAATTAATGAAATAGAATGATTTTTTACCATATATTTAATTTGGACAATGCCGACAGTAATCAAGAATAAATAGAATCACGTGATGGGATTCGATGAGGTAGTAACAGATTTTAGGAATTAAAAGAAGAATTCAAAGAACCTAGGATGAGTAATGTTACATGCATTATTTTTAACTAACAGAGGACAGTTCAAATTCAAGAAAAACAAGAAAGAAATAATTACCTGATGAGGACCATTGGGAGGGAAGCAGACATCCACGACAAGGGTTCCAGTTCCATAGCTTTCTTGTAAAATTCGTTGATATAAAGTTCAGTCCCATTCTCCAAGCAAAATTATTGTAACCGCGGAGTTATTAAGTAAACAAATAAGTGAGAAAGTTCATTTAATATCATTTCCACAATCAAAAAGAAAATCAAAAATATAAAATCTAATATTAATTTAAGTAATTAGATTCATTTACAAATTTATTAAGTAGAACGATTTTATGCCATATCTACCAAATTTGGACAACGCGGACCACAATCAAGAATAAATAGAATCACACAATAGGATTAGATGAGGTATTAACAAATTTTTGGAATTAAAAATAGAAAAATTCAAGGAACTCTAGGATGTGTACTGAAAGGAGAAAGCAATAATTTAAAACTGAGAAGCAATCTGGGTGCCATGAGCCGAAGAAGCATTGATACCTAGTGAGAAACATTTCTATGTCATTCTAACTATTATCGATAATGCTCTGGGTTGGAACAATCGAACACACCTTTGTATGATGATGCGTCGGCAAATTGCAGGAGTTGGGCGAGAGTGAATCGACGACTATCAATTAAATAGGTGGTGAAAACAGTGGAAAGGAAGGGGCGAATTCGATCGACAAATCATCGACTAATTGTAGAAGTCTGGCTAGGTTGAATTTGGGGCTATCAGTTGAATCGAAGAAGAAACAATGGAGAGGAAGGGAAAAAGATTAGTTAGGGTTCTGGTGGAGTAGGAGAAAGAGTAGGATGATGTAGAAATTGTAACAAAAGAAATGCGTAAGAATAAAAAATTACGACCTTTCGGTTCAAGAATACATGCGTCGATGGATGATAGGGAGAAATAAGAAAGGGCTTCAGAGCTATGCAAGCCAAACTCGGTAATAACAGTGAAGGAAAGGGGTGGATAAAAATAAGGATAACGTAAAAAAAGAAAAATCTGGAGGCTGTTCAGTTGCCAAAATTCAAGGGGGCTTTTGTGCTCTTGAAATTAAACTGGGTATTCATATTATATATATGCAAATGCAAAGTCAAACAAGAAAAACAAGCACACATCACACAACAAACATACATAACAATTTTTAAAAACAAATTCAACTCAACACACAAAATAAAAAAACACAAAATAAAACAGCAATAATTCAAAGTGTTATCCCGCCTTTTGGCAAAGCCGCGATACCAAAAGATCGATCGAAAACAAAGGACAGTTCGTCTCAGAGATTGGTCGTACTATGCTTCACTATAGATATCGCTGAATTTTGTCCGAGTCCAGATTGAGCTACAATTATTAGGACGTGACAAGAAAGATCATAGAAGTCAGCATCTCAAATTTCAAGTCAATCCGAGTTCATACGCTCAAGTTATGATCGATTCAATTTGAAGGGAAAAACACCGGTTTCGTATTGAACACTTTCGTATCGATCAGGCTCCAGTGACTTCGTATCCATCGAAGTTGTAACGACCCGCCGCCCTGACCGCCTCTAGTCGGTAATTAAACCAACTAGGAACGTTCAAAATGACGGATTGTTATTTAGTTTATAACATTTAAACAGAATCAGCCACAGAATCACAGAATAATAATCATATTTCTCATAAATGAATTTTCTTTTATATACAAATATCAGAGTTATACAATGAATTACATTTAATACAGCGGAACAATTTATTTTTTTAAGTACAAGAAAATTTCCCGGAAAACTTTAGTGATGCGGTAATCACCCTCTCTTTCTAACTTCGCTGCCTGAAAATCTTCAAGCTGTAAAAATACTCGGTCTGACCCGAGCGTTTTATGCAAAACACAAAAACACTCGAGTCAGGATTAATCTTTATTCAGGTAAATAAATTTGCAATGAACTGAATAAAATAGTAACAGCAGTGAAGACAATCGTGAAAGACTACCAACTACAACAGTGAATACAACTACAAGTACAAGGCATGTCAACAGCAATATGAACTGTTCAGCTACAACTAAGCAAGGGTCAAGCGAATAAACACAACTCGAAGCATGTACATATGCAGCCACAAGACCACAAAGACACCAATGATATAAGAGAGGAATGCAACAACCAGGTGAAGATGCAGACATAAACAAACAAGTCTCAACCAAACATGTCAGTGAATAGTTCAGTGAAGAATCAGTGCACAACATCATGAATATACACAGTGCAGACACAAGTCAGTGGTAAGTATACAAACATACCAGATCAAAATCGAACTAAAGTATGGTGAAACACTGCAACTCAAAGAGTATCAACAATGCAACACTTGATTGAGCTACAAACAGTGATGCAAGTATTGAAATCAGACTAAATGAAGAAACAGTGCAACAGATCAAGTGACACGATGAAGCAGAGCAAATGAGACAATGTCATGAGACTCAACATGTACATGTACTGATCAGTGAAACCCAAAGCTAACAGAGTCAACACAAATGCAATGCTAAGTATACAAGTGACTTGAACAAGACTCGAGAAGCTACAGATATCAGTGAACATGATATGGAAATCAAAATATACAAAGTGCAACAAACATCGCAGTAATGGATGCAGACAATTGAAACAACAGAACAGTACAGGGAAACAACACAATATTCATGAATGCAACATGACCAAATGTCCAGACAACACAACACTTACGTATGAAATGTTCAAGTGGAAACCAGAGAAGATGGCCAGAGACGAAGAGAGTGATGAACAAGTTAGAGAACAAGTGTGTGTACAATTTGAAATGGTCAAATTTGTATCTTTGAAAAAAGTCAAGCAAATAAAAGAGGATTAGAAAAATAAGGATTTGGATTTCCATATTAACAACTTCAATTTCTTTTTAAAAAAATCTGTCAATCCTGTGTGGCTGCAGTACACACGTATATTTATACACATGTGCACTGCTTCGCCGACTCGTGTGCACCAAACAAAAACACAAAGCTATCAGATCAAAACAAGATCAAACCCAAGTTTCAAAACTAGGTTCAACTCAAGGCCAATGCACAGACAAAAGAGTCAAGAAGGCATCAGACAAAGCAATACAAACAGCAATGTCAAAGCAGGCTATCAAGGGCAGAGTCTTAGAAATGCCAAAGACATGAAGCAACGAAAGATTCTCAAATACAACTCAAAATTTACAGAATGCAGACCAAAATGAGCACAACTCATTAAGCTCATAACAACAAGAAACAGACCATAAGAAATGCATCAGAGAATCAACACATATGAGCAAGTGAACTAGTCAACATACATATACCTCAAAAACAAAGGGACTGCACTGTTTCAAATGAGACAACAATTTCAAACTCAAGTGAACATTATAGCAAAAGACATGTTCAATAAAGATCAGGCTACAAAAACATATGGTGGTGCAGACTACAAATGAGTGCTAACAAAATAAACTAATTGCAACAGGGTTAGACCAACATAGTGCAACAGTGAAACACTGAATAGTTTGCAGACCAGAAACACCAAGTCAAATGCAATGGAATGGAATGCAACTACAAGTTTTGTTTGACACTTAAATCATAATAGTGACCAGATCCAGAGGCAATGATTTTAAATCAAAAATTTTGAGCCTGGCAACCATAATAAGATAACACTGATACATGCATTCACCTATACATTCACATATTCACAGACAATGCACTTATATATTCACACAACATGTATATATTTTCAGATATAAATCCTGTAACGAAATCTTACTTAAGTTTTAACAAAGTTGTTGCCCACAGGCAACAAAGTATTAAAGTTTGAAAATTTGCTTACATTGTAGAAACAGAGACAGAAAACAAATTTAAGTTTGCCCAGGAATCTTTTTTTCTTTTTTTTTCCCTCTATATTTTACTTCTAATTACTTGACATAACTTGTTTGAGATCATTTTTAAAATGGGGATTATAGTTTAATAACCAGTTTCCATTTAGATATCAGATCCCAAAAAAAAATATGGATAAGTTTTGAAGTTGATTTCTTTTAACCTGTAGGCTAGAAACAGGGACATGCAACAACACTTGCACATATATGAGCATATACAGACACATTTGCATTCATTCATCACCATCACAAAATCAAACAATCATCACAACATCACAATGTATCAACACATTAGGCTTTAAAGGGAAAGTTGCTCACAAGTATTTTCAGAACTAAAGTATTTTTATTTCCTTACTACATTTTCCTTAACCAAATTTAAAGATCCATCACATGCAGCAACCACAAACAAGCAAAGTTTTGATATAGCATCTGTTCTTATCAGATTTTAATGATAGCATCTGCTCTCAACAGTTTAAATTCAAGCAATCGAGCAAGTGATAGCAAATACACCAAACAAACATACATGCAGAGACTTATCTGTACTTATCAGTTTAAAAACAAATTTCAAAAAGCATCTGTTCTTATCAATTTAAATCAAATTATCAGAGCAAATGATAACAAATTACACCCCAAATCATAGCATGCAACCAAGCACCCAATTCAAACAAATCTAAAAACTTGAATAACGATTAATCGTGAGAAAAAAACTCACCTTTGTCGAAGCGAATTGGAGCAGCCGCGACGAGGCGAAGGAGATGTCGAGCAAAATTGAAGCCGAAGCCCTAATTTTTCAGACCGAAGGAAGAGAGGAACAGGCCACCACCATTATTTTCTTTTTTTTAGTTTAGGGTTTTCGAAATGAAGAAGGAAAAGGGATCGGGTCGAATTGAGGTAAAAAGGAAACGGCATTCAAAGGTAAATGGGCCGAGATTCACAATTTCAAAGCTCAACAACACTTAAACCAAAAAAAAAAATTCTTTTTTTTTCATTTTGAATTTCAATTAATTTTGTTATTTCTTTGCTTTGTTTTGTTGAACTATGTTGTTATAACTTTTCCAATGTAGTCACTTCATATTTTATGAAGTTTATAAATATGTTGTTTTAAATTTTAACTATGTGCATTTATTTTATTTATTTTTGTATTGATAAAATTTATTCCATTTTAAACATCATTATCTCTTATTTATTTATTTATTTATTTTATAAATCCCAATTCAATACAAATTCAATATTCAATTTCAACTCCAAAGTCAAATTTAAATTTTTATTCAACTTTGTATAGATTAAATTCTAAAATTTAATCGCCAAATCATAGAAATGTTTTATATAGCATTGGGAATTCAATCTAAATCATCATTCAACTATTTAAAATTAATTAAATATTTTCAATTTAAATTGTTCAAAAGTTCAGGATCGTTACAATCTCCCCTCCTTAAAAGAATTTCGTCCCGAAATTACAAGTAAGGAAAAATGATTGTTAAAATTTCACTAATATTTATACCCTACTCAATTTTATCAAGTTTGAAACTTATCAAAAATAAATACATAAGTATAGGATTCATTCTATTTGTTTTATCTCACTAACTTTGTTAATTAACTCATTTGCTCATCATTTTCTACAATCAAGATGCAAAAGTCTTTTACTAAAGTTTTCAACTTACAAAACCCAAATTTTAAATTTGCAATTCTTCATTTAAGAAATTTACATAGTATAACTTTTCCAAAACTGTGGACTTTCAAAACATTTCAAAAATCCTCTTCCTTAGTTAATTGGGTTGGAATTTATGTTACTTTAATTTCAAATTATTGATTTTCTATTTAAAGTTTGAAAATACTTACTAACTCGAAATTTAACAAGTCTATTGTCGTTCTTAAAGACATTTGGCATACGCTGGCCAGGCGCAAGTCTAAAAATCTCCAAGTACTAAATATACTTTCTTCAATTCCCAGTGAAAATACTTTTAAAATTCTTTTAAAAAAATGGATATGGAAAGCACGTTCCCCCATGGATCACAGTTTACCCGGCGGTTTCGCTATTATCCCAGTAGAATCGCTTGTAAACTGTAGATTTCTCATCTCTTGAATTTTGCCATGGTTGTTGCCAAAGATCGCGGTCCACACGGCGGTTACGCTACTATCCCAGTAGAATCGCTTGTGACCGTAGGCATCTCGCCCCTCGAATTTCGCTTTGGCTTCTAGATTGCAATTTACTCGGCGGTTGCGCCACTATCCCAGTGGGATCGCTTGTAACTGTAGGCATCTCGCCCCTCAAATTTCGCTAGTCACTCCAACTAATGGAAAACAAATGGCCAATCCAACTAATGGAAAACAAAGGGCCAATCCAACTAATGGAATACAAATGGTCAATCCAACTAATGGAATTCTACGTAGCTACGATTTCCAAATGGACACTCATCTCGAGTTCCAACAACCTTCACAAATTTTAAATGGAAGGTACTTTTCCATATCCTCAATTTGGAAAACATAATATCATATATACATATATAATATTTCATTAACAATTCGTACATATCATACTCATGTACTTACATAAGTTTTCCATAACAATTACCTTCCAAACTAATGGTTTTCGAATTTATCGTATTCTCATATATATATACGTTCTGAAAACCTCAATATCTCATACCCATAACAAATAGAGGATTCACAAATTTTCCATTTCATTATCCATTTAAAATTTTCCTCTAAGTCGATTTGGAAATTTAAGGTTATCTCAAACCTAATTCACATTCATAATCCAATTTATTATCGACTTCACACTCGATTTGGATTTCACGTTACATCGTCAATTCTCAACACATAATTGATGTCTATCGATATATAACCTCTGAGCTCGTATGTCTCAGAGAAGGGTGTTAAGCTAAGAGAATAAATTCTCCGCCACCAACAGATATATATTTAATAGAGATCAACTGCTATGTCATCAATTCACAATGCTAGACATACAATCCAAATCAACCATTCAAAATTCAAAGTTCAACTTATATTGTTTTTGGGTGTCAAAGTTAAACTCAATTTAACTCAAAATTCTTTCCTTTGAAAATTTCCAAGTTGAACTAATTGTTCATATTTTCCAAAAATATCTACACAAGATATATATTATTTTCCACACTTAACCATTTGAAAACAAATTTCAAATCATTTTTCACCTTTCAATCTTTGAAAACAAATTTCAAATCAATTTCCTTAAACGGAAACATTTTCAAATATTTATCCATTTTAAACTTAAAATGGTTCATTTAAATCAATCAAATAAATCCTTACCGATTTATTTTAAACTTACGTTCCAAATCTGTAAATTTATTTCCACATTTCAAAAATAAATCAATGTTTATTTTTAACAAATTTCCCTTTCTTTTATAAATTCCATAATGAATTTACATTTCCAAAATATCTATGAATATACGATTTTCAAATCGATTTCACATATTCATTTTCAATTTATCTTTAAAAGATAAAATCTCAAAACATTCACTTTTCACTTTATCTTTAAAAGATAAAATTTCGAACCTTTCATTTCATATTGGAAAATATTTCCATACTTATTCAATAATAAGTAATTCACAAATCCATTTATTTTCAACACTTTGAAAATATTCGATACACTTAAACCAAAATCAAGTATATATTTCATTCTTAAAGGAAATCATTCTTTTAAACACATTAACTTGAGTCAAAACGAATGTTGCGTAAAACATTGTTACGACGACCCAAAATCACTAGTATAGGAATTCGAATTTAAGATAGATATATAAATCCCAATACTATATAAAACATTTCCTTTCGGAAACCATTTACTATAACAACAATGTTATAGTCCACCATTTCCTTTGATTTCTCTCGAAAACGTCTATTTCAACAATGAATGTTGAAATCTATGCTTTCGATTCTTAACACATTTTAAAACAACTTCAAATGGATTTACTCCATTTCATAATGTTATTTCCCCAAAACATTCCCATTTAAGTTTTTCAACTTCGACTTAATTCATAGTTTGAATTCTTCATACATTTCACAATATTGGTTTTAAGCCAACTTCAAATTTTCCAATATTAAGTTTTCCACTTAACTTAATTCTATGCCCGTTCAAATTCAAATTCATCACTGAATCTATTAAATCTATTATGGATTTTCATATTAACAAATATCAAATTTGAAATCTAAATCCCATTTGAATTTTTGCATTTGCTTTTCATTTCCAAAATAATCAACTAGTTCTTTAGTAAACCACTTATCGACTTGGTTTCATTAGATTCATATTTCCACATTTATTTATAAAACTTCGATTTATAATCTCCTTCATTAATTTGATTCAATCTATATAAATCAGTTATATACCAAAAGTCCATATTATAAGTTAAATACTTATAATCCATTTATTTACTAAATCATTCTTCACAACATTTGAAATCAATTTCTCAAAAGAATTCAGAATCAAATTTCCGAGTCATGGTTCAATAATCCGCTTGATTATAACTAAATTTACATGTCATTCTTATTTCCCAATTACTTCGTAGATATTCAAAATATTTGGTTTAAACCAGTTCATCAATTCACTTAACTCACATTTTATTTTTCATAAGTCTCAATAATTCGATAATGGATTTTCGAATGAGAAACTATCGCAATCCTAAATTTAGAGAGGGGAATTTCCGAAAAAAGATTTGAATTTTCAAAATAACTTTTATTTTCAAAGAAAACAATTTTATACTTTTTTAGATTTGGAAAACACTTTCTTTAAAGTGATTCTAGTAACTATTCATATTAAACGCCATAAACTAAGCTTTGTGTTAACCAAAGCTCTGATACCACTTTTGTAACGACCCGCCGCCCTGACCGCCTCTAGTCGGTAATTAAACCAACTAGGAACGTTCAAAATGACGGATTGTTATTTAGTTTATAAAATTTAAACAGAATCAGCCACAGAATCACAGAATAATAATCATATTTCTCATAAATGAATTTTCTTTTATATACAAATATCAGAGTTATACAATGAATTACATTTAATACAGCGGAACAATTTATTTTTTTAAGTACAAGAAAATTTCCCGAAAAACTTTAGTGATGCGGAAATCACCCTCTCTCTCTAACTTCGCTGCCTAAAAATCTTCAAGCTGTAAAAATACTCGGTCTGACCCGAGCGTTTTATGCAAAACACAAAAACACTCGAGTCAGGATTAATCTTTATTCAAGTAAATAAATTTGCAATGAACTGAATAAAATAGTAACAGCAGTGAAGACAATCGTGAAAGACCACCAACTACAACAGTGAATACAACTACAAGTACAAGGCATGTCAACAGCAATATGAACTGTTCAGCTACAACTAAGCAAGGGTCAAGCGAATAAACACAACTCGAAGCATGTACATATGCAGCCACAAGACCACAAAGACACCAATGATACAAGAGAGGAATGCAACAACCAGGTGAAGATGCAGACATAAACAAACAAGTCTCAACCAAACATGTCAGTGAATAGTTCAGTGAAGAATCAGTGCACAACATCATGAATATACACAGTGCAGACACAAGTCAGTGGTAAGTATACAAACATACCAGATCAAAATCGAACTAAAGTATGGTGAAACACTGCAACTCAAAGAGTATCAACAATGCAACACTTGATTGAGCTACAAACAGTGATGCAAGTATTGAAATCAGACTAAATGAAGAAACAGTGCAACAGATCAAGTGACACGATGAAGCAGAGCAAATGAGACAATGTCATGAGACTCAACATGTACATGTACTGATCAGTGAAACCCAAAGCTAACAGAGTCAACACAAATGCAATGCTAAGTATACAAGTGACTTGAACAAGACTCGAGAAGCTACAGATATCAGTGAACATGATATGGAAATCAAAATATACAAAGTGCAACAAACATCGCAGTAATGGATGCAGACAATTGAAACAACAGAACAGTACAGGGAAACAACACAATATTCACGAATGCAACATGACCAAATGTCCAGACAACACAACACTCACGTATGAAATGTTCAAGTGGAAACCAGAGAAGATGGCCAGAGACGAAGAGAGTGATGAACAAGTTAGAGAACAAGTGTGTGTACAATTTGAAATGGTCAAATTTGTATCTTTGAAAAAAGTCAAGCAAATAAAAGAGGATTAGAAAAATAAGGATTTGGATTTCCATATTAACAACTTCAATTTTTTTTTTTTAAAATCTGTCAATCCTGTGTGGCTGCAGTACACACGTATATTTATACACATGTGCACTGCTTCGCCGACTCGTGTGCACCAAACAAAAACACACAGCTATCAGATCAAAACAAGATCAAACCCAAGTTTCAAAACTAGGTTCAACTCAAGGCCAATGCACAGACAAAAGAGTCAAGAAGGCATCAGACAAAGCAATACAAACAGCAATGTCAAAGCAGGCTATCAAGGGCAGAGTCTCAGAAATGCCAAAGACATGAAGCAACGAAAGATTCTCAAATACAACTCAAAATTTACAGAATGCAGACCAAAATGAGCACAACTCATTAAGCTCATAACAACAAGAAACAGACCATAAGAAATGCATCAGAGAATCAACACATATGAGCAAGTGAACTAGTCAACATACATATACCTCAAAATCAAAGGGACTGCACTGTTTCAAATGAGACAACAATTTCAAACTCAAGTGAACATTATAGCAAAAGACATGTTCAATAAAGATCAGGCTACAAAAACATATGGTGGTGCAGACTACAAATGAGTGCTAACAAAATAAACTAATTGCAACAGGGTTAGACCAACATAGTGCAACAGTGAAACACTGAATAATATGCAGACCAGAAACACCAAGTCAAATGCAACGGAATGGAATGCAACTACAAGTTTTGTTTGACACTTAAATCATAATAGTGACCAGATCCAGAGGCAATGATTTTAAATCAAAAATTTTGAGCCTGGCAACCATAATAAGATAACACTGATACATGCATTCACCTATACATTCACATATTCACAGACAATGCACTTATATATTCACACAACATGTATATATTTTCAGATATAAATCCTGTAACGAAATCTTACTTAAGTTTTAACAAAGTTGTTGCCCATAGGCAACAAAGTATTAAAGTTTGAAAATTTGCTTACATTGTAGAAACAGAGACAGAAAACAAATTTAAGTTTGCCCAGGAATCTTTTTTTCTTTTTTTTTCCCTCTATATTTTACTTCTAATTACTTGACATAACTTGTTTGAGATCATTTTTAAAATGGGGATTATAGTTTAATAACCAGTTTCCATTTAGATATCAGATCCCAAAAAAAAATATGGATAAGTTTTGAAGTTGATTTCTTTTAACCTGTAGGCTAGAAACAGGGACATGCAACAACACTTGCACATATATGAGCATATACAGACACATTTGCATTCATTCATCACCATCACAAAATCAAACAATCATCACAACATCACAATGTATCAACACATTAGGCTTTAAAGGGAAAGTTGCTGACAAGTATTTTCAGAACTAAAGTATTTTTATTTCCTTACTACATTTTCCTTAACCAAATTTAAAGATCCATCACATGCAGCAACAACAAACAAGCAAAGTTTTGATATAGCATCTGTTCTTATCAGATTTAATGATAGCATCTGCTCTCAACAGTTTAAATTCAAGCAATCGAGCAAGTGATAGCAAATACACCCAACAAACATACATGTAGAGACTTATCTGTACTTATCAGTTTAAAAACAAATTTCATAAAGCATCTGTTCTTATCAATTTAAATCAAATTATCAGAGCAAATGATAACAAATTACACCCCAAATCATAGCATGCAACCAAGCACCCAATTCAAACAAATCTAAAAACTTGAATAATGATTAATCGTGAGAAAAAAACTCACCTTTGTCGAAGCGAATTGGAGCAGCCGCGACGAGGCGAAGGAGGTGTCGAGCAAAATTGAAGCCGAAGCCCTAATTTTTCAGACTGAAGGAAGAGAGGAACAAGCCACCACCATTATTTTCTTTTTTTTAGTTTAGGGTTTTCGAAATGAAGAAGGAAAAGGGATCGAGTCGAATTGAGGTAAAAAGGAAACGGCATTCAAAGGTAAATGGGCCGAGATTCACAATTTCAAAGCTCAACAACACTTAAACCAAAAATTTTTTTTTCTTTTTTTTTCATTTTGAATTTCAATTAATTTTGTTATTTATTTGCTTTGTTTTGTTGAACTATGTTGTTATAACTTTTCCAATGTAGTCACTTCATATTTTACGAAGTTTATAAATATGTTGTTTTAAATTTTAACTATGTGCATTTATTTTATTTATTTTTGTATTGATAAAATTTATTCCATTTTAAACATCATTATCTCTTATTTATTTATTTATTTTATAAATCCCAATTCAATACAAATTCAATATTCAATTTCAACTCCAAAGTCAAATTTAAATTTTTATTCTACTTTGTATAGATTAAATTCTAAAATTTAATCGCCAAATCATAGAAATGTTTTATATAGCATTGGTAATTCAATCTAAATCATCATTCAACTATTTAAAATTAATTAAATATTTTCAATTTAAATTGTTCAAAAATTCAGGATCGTTACAGAAGTGTCGCCCTTCGTATCGATCCACATCAAATCCATCATCGTGTCTCCGTTCGTATCCATGATGTTCGAATCCATCAAAAGTACCTCGGTTCGAATCGGTCTCATTCGAACCCATTGGCAGAAGACCCACTTCGCATCCATCGGCAGATCACCTACTTCGTATCGATCAACTCCCATGAGTTTGTATCGATCAGGAGCGGCCGTGGTCGAATCCATCGAGTTCGTATCGATGGACTTCGTACCCATCAGGAGATGAAGTGCTTCGTATCCATCAACCATTGGTTGTTCGACTCCATCAGTGAAGCCTTGTTCGAATCCACCAGCGAGGCGTCATTCGAATCCATCAAACCAGCAATCCAAGGTGATGTGTCATTCCATCGATGCGAACGCGTCGAGATATATGGACTCGAAGCGGTCAATTCGGAGCAAAGATCGAATCGAGTCGAAGATTGCGCTCCACATCATCACAACAGCGCGCGCCATCATCGGTTCGAAGCGGTCGATTCGAATGAATCGATTCGAACCAGACAGCCAAACAAAGAACCTTATTTCGTATCCATGATAACTCGAGATCTACTGATCCAAATGCCACGAAATTTTCACAGAAGCTAGCATACATGTTGAAGAATGTCCACACCAAATTTCACCTCGATTGGATGATTTTCTGATAGATTCGAGTGGAGTTCGAATCGATCCCAAAGTGGGCCCAAATTTCCTGAGGCCGGGCATGTGGGCCCCCTCACGTGCCAGAAGTGGTCTCCCGAATTTTCAGCGAAATATCAGCCTCCAGCACTTACAAATAGAGCCCCTGGTCATTCAGAAAAGGGATCGAAGAATTTGGAGAGACAAAGCACGCCCGGACGCTGCCAGAATCACTCCATATCATCATCACTGCCATTGATTTTGAATTTTGACTTACTATCTGCTGTATTTTGACATAAAAAGTTGTATTCCCCAAATATCGAGCAATAAAGTGACAAAACTTCATAGTGGACGTAGGCGATACCCCGAACCACTCTAAATTACTGTCTTTCGTGCAATTTACTTTTCTGTGACTTGGAGTTTTTGTTAGATAATCCTCATTTATTATCTCTTCAAAAACTTCCTAAGAGTGTTGTGCCCAATTTTGGTGCAAACACTTTGGTGCTTTCACTGAGAAAACCCGGATTTTCTCCTGCTCTTTGGATCTGTCATCGATACCGGATTAAATAAATCTAAGAGAGAGATCCAGATCATCAAGTCCAATTTCCTTCCCTTCTATTCAGATTTGCACAAAGTTTAGGAAAGGAATTCAACCTTCAAGATGGTTAGCGCAAGAACTACCTCTAACGCTATCAATCGAGAAGAACAGGATAGACAAAATCCTGCGCCACTACCTCCATCTAATCAAGATGCTACTGGACATTCGGAGCCATCAGGTCCGGTTACCCGACAGGAGTTGCAGTTGCTACTCCAAGAGCTGACCCAGAGTCGGCAACAACTAGCAGAACAGCTACGCGCTAACGCCGAGCTGATCAACCAGCTGGATCGCCAGAAGCGAAAGAGAACCAAGAGAGACCATGCTTCTCGCTCCTCTAGCGAAAGTTCTTCATCTTCTGATTATCACAATCGATCTCCACGACCCCGACTAGATGGGAGTCACATGCCAACCGCTGGAGATCAACCGGCAATGACCGTTGGACAACTGAGAGTTGGTCCATCAGCCAGTTTCCAAACCGGACCCTCCTCCCGAGGAGGTGTCGTTCCTCACCACACCGCAGAATACCGCACCACTAACATTGCGGATGAACCAGGGGTCGATGCCCAAGATCAGTCGAACCTGGACCATCGTCATAGCGGACGTACTCCTGAACCATACGTCCTAGAAGACTATGAGCGAAGAAGGCAGGACTTGGACCGTCGACAACATCCAGTCCAACCCCAAAGAATGGAACGTAATCATACTCCGGCGCAAGCCGCACAAAATGCGCAAATGCCGGATCTTTCAACTATGATACTTCAGATGATCCGTGAGAGCCAGGGACTCATGAATGACGATTGGGGAATTTCCCGAAGTCACGCTCCTTTTACGGACGATATTCTTACTGCTGAACCCCCACGGCGATTCGGGATGCCAACTCTACCCATGTACGAGGGAAACTCCGACCCCAACCAACATATTCTGAAATATGAATGGTTGATGACCGCTGCCAGAGCCGACGATGCAGTGAAGTGTCGTAGTTTCCCCATATCCTTGGGGGGCATCGCTACCATGTGGTTCACTCGACTGCCACCTCGATCCATCTCTTCATTCAACCAGTTGGCCACGAAATTTGTTGAACAATTCCGCATGCACGTCGCAAGGCCAAAAGATGTCAACACTCTATCTAGTGTCACTCAAGCGCCTGGAGAGACGCTAAGACATTATTTAGAGAGATTCCATACTGCATGTGCGGAGATCAGCAATCCAAACGGTAACTCCATCCTTATGGCGTTGACTAAGGGGATCGACCCTGATTCTGAGTTTGGCAACTGGTTGGCTGGAAAACCACCTGCATCATTGGACCGTTTTCACGCCAAGGCGGCTCAATTCCTGAGAAGGGAAGATGCAAAACGGTCTAGGAAGCAAACCGATGCAGGGCCAAGCACAGAAGGAATCCAAAGCAATGTCGTAATCAAACAGTCCGGTGAGAGCTCCGGAAAAGTTCAGTTGAACGTTAAAAACAAACAAGCTCGGTGGAGAGAGAGCGTGAATCAAAATAGAAAACGAGATCAAAATCATGGCCCACAGCGCAAGAATCCCATGTTTGATAGTTATACACCTTTGAATACATCACTGGAGGACTTGTACTTACAAACCTGTAATACAATTCAATACAAAAAACCTGCTCCGAGACCGTCATCAGAGAGGCAAATCCAAACGGGAAAATTTTGCAGGTTCCATGAAAGCTACGGGCACAATACGAACGAGTGTCGTCACTTACAAGATCTCGTTGAAAAACTGATCAGAGAAAGGAAGCTGGAACAGTTTGTTCGGGCACCGCAGCCCGTAGAAGCGGGCCCATCAAATCAAAATAATGAACCCAATCGACCGAGACAGGAGGACTCCACTTGTCCCCGCGGAAGATTGGTGATAAACGCCATCAGTGGCAGACCAACTTTCTCAGGAGCCTGGAACGATGAAGATCTTCGTCACTGTCACGCATGACAGGCTCATTCAATCTATGAATACTTTGCAATTTCCTTTACATTCCAAAGTTTGAACTTGTAATAAGGCACTGACTTCGCCATATTTTCTTATTTCAGCAATAAATTACTATCTATTCAAGCTAGAGTTGTGATTCACCGAATGCAACATTCAACAATCATGACACACGAAGAGCTAAGTTCCATCAAATAATAGAATTTATTCAAATAGCGAGTGACTGTGATATGACCGACCACTCACTAAGTGAAACCCCAGCTCGGGGGCAAGCCATCACATCAAAGGCTGAACAAGGTCGACACACGACAGTCCTACAACAAACTCCAAATTCCCAGAGTGCGAATTGGAGTATAAACATCAAATAACTCGTTCCCAGAGCGCGAACGGACTCCAAATTCGTTCCTAGAGTGCGAACGGACTCCAAATTACCAGAGTGCGAATTGGAGTATAAACATCAAATCCATTGTTCGCAGAGCGCGAACGGACTCCAAATTCCCAAAGTGCGAATTGGAGTATAAACATCAAATAAATCATTCCCAGAGCGCGAACGGACTCCAAATTCCCAGAGTGCGAATTGGAGTATAAACATCAAATCCATCGTTCCCAAAGCGCGAACGGACTCCAAATTCCCAGAGTGCGAATTGGAGTATAAACATCAAATAAATCGTTCCCAGAGTGCGAACGGACTCCAAATTCCCAGAGTGCGAATTGGAGTATAAACATCAAATCCATCGTTCCCAGAGCGCGAACGGACTCCAAATTCCCAGAGTGCGAATTGGAGTATAAACATCAAATAAATCGTTCCCAGAGCGCGAATGGACTCCAAATTCCCAGAGTGCGAATTGGAGTATAAACATCAAATAAATCGTTCCCAGAGAGCGAACGGACTCCAAATTCCCAGAGCGCGAATTGGAGTATAAAGATCAAATCCAACGTTCCCAGAGTGTGAACGAATTCCTAAAAAGCCCAAATAGGTGTGACTGACCATCTATCGCCAAACTCCAACTTCCCAGAGCGTGAATTAGAGTATAAACATAAATTCCAGGTTCCCAGAGCGCGAACCGAAGCATCCGTGCTAACTCCAACTTCTCAGAGCGTAAATCGGAGTATAAAGTTACGGGTTCTCGGAGTGCGAACCCAAACATACTTGCTATCTCCAAATTCCCAGAGTGTGAATTGGAGCACAAATACCAAGTCAAAGTTCCCGGAGTGCGAACCGAAATATCAATACTAACTCCAAGTTCCCAGAGCGTGAAGTGGAGTATAAACATCAATTCCAGGTGCCCGGAGCGCAAACCGTACTACAAACATCGATAACTCTTAAATTCCCAGAGTGCGAACCAGATTATCGATCTCAAATCATCCTAAGTCCCCAAAGTGTGGACATGTGCTTAAGATTTGCAATAAGTGCGATCGACCGCCGAAATACAAATGTTGTTCCCCGAAACTGGAAGGCAAAAAAGCTAAGTGTTAATCACTAACCGAAGTGATACAACGTCCAAAGTTCAACTTAGTCATCAATCACGACATGTGATCAAGATTTTCAGACTTGGCGAATAAAACGAACTCTACTTGACGGTAAAAATACCACAAGTACACCGGACTGAAAGCCAAACACTGCAAACACTTAAGCACAAAAGAAATGAGAATTGAAACAAAGAAATTGAATTTTATTTCAACTAACTGTATGTGAAGATTCATGTACAAGTTCTTTCAAAAAAAAATTCCTACTAGCAGGTGGCCAAGCCTGCACCTATACATAGCCTATGAAAGGAAAATAAAAGCGGCTTCCTAGCTACCAAAAATGCACCAGAGGGGATCGTTTACTTTTTCTTCTTAGGTTTCCTCTTCAACGCGGAACCACTGGAACCACTAGCAGTCTTCCGCTTCGACCCCGTACCCTTTGGCGGATCTTCCTCTGACGAGGGCATGATATCAATATATTCCTCCGAACTTGAACTTAAAGGAATATTCTCTTCTCGAGGAGTCGGAGGAGTCGGGTCTACCACCGGGGGAGGAACGGGCGCGCCGGTTCCGACTAGCGTGTCCCCAGAAGATGTCACCACGAAAGGAGTGGGATCAACCGCCGTCGTAACACACTTAGAATTACCACCGTGTGCTGCCGCTTCCATCTCTGCTTCGATTTGGGCAAGTATCTCAGCCTCACGAGCAGCACGAGACTCACAATAGGTAGCGGTGGACTGTGACGATGCAATAGAAGCAGGTGAGAACGTGCCAAGAAATGACATGTCAACAAAGGGGTCACTGTGCTGGCTCAAGAGTTCATTCATCATTTGTTCGTCAAAAGTAATTGAACCCTGTTGGGTCACCTCAGTCGGCGCGGCTGTCGTCGTGGCGATCGCTTCAATAATAGTGGCCTCCTGTTCTTGGTTTGGCTCTTGGACTGCAGGAGGCGCTGTCGATGTTACTTTACTCACTGAACAAGAAAGAAAAGAAGTTGTCAGAACACGCTTCAATACGAGTACTTCAGTTCAAACACATAGTAGATTTGGGCAGAGTACCTTCCTCAACTTGACTCGTAGCTGACGGAGCAGCTTCAGAAGAGTGCTCCCCTATGGGAGATAAGCATGGCTGCTCAGGGTTGTAGCCTGGGACTAACTGCGGCTCAGTCGCTGGCGTAGGCTCCGTTACAGATGAAGTGATCAACTCTGAACTTGTAGCTGGATGCATAACGCCAGATCCCTCACCAACTTCCAAGTGTTAGGCACCCAGTCACTCTTTTGCGTGAGAGATCATGAAATCGTGGAGAACCTTCTTTTCATCATCAGTTAGTATACAGTTCTCCAACTCGAATTCATCAAAAACTTCGCCTGGCTTTGATGCTTTCTCTTCTTCAACTAATAAATTCCAGGCGTTGAACAAATGCGTCGGATAATCATCAAGCCATGTCAAATTTCTGTGCCTCGGCACATTAGCATTATAAGTGATGAGAAGTTCTTCTATCTCTGTCTCCAGCTTAGTCTCTGCTTGACGAACTTTCTCCTCGACTTCGGCTTCTGTCTCGCGGACCTTCTCCAAGGCCGCATCTCTCTCTTTCCGAAATTCCACCGCCTGGTCACACGCTTCCTGTGCGGAAACGTTAGCGGTGTCTTTTTCCTTCACAATCTCTGCAACTTTGGCCTTGAGCTCGTTTAGCTCTTTCAAGGCCGCATCCCGCTCGGCAGTTACGATGGTATTTCGGTGGCCCATGTCCTCCACCGTAGCGTAATGCTCACGCTTCATCCTATCCATCGCTGCCTGAGTTTCATCCGCTTTTCTGAGAGCTTCAATCTCCGACTTTCGAGAAGACTCGGCCTCACTGCTGAGCGCCTGAATGATGCGGTCCTTTTGACCAAGTTCTTTCTCTAACTTCTCGATCGTAGCCGCTCGATCAAAGGCCACTTTTGATGCTTTCTTAGTGGTCTTCGACCACTCTTGATACTGAAAGAATACGTCTGAGAGATAGTCATGCATCATAGGTGCAACTGTCGACGGTATTCTCTTTAGATGCGGGGGAAAAACAAACCCGTCAAAGCAAATTTCGGGAAATTCTTTCCTCAGTTGAGCAAGCCTAACCGCTCCTTCCCCCAATGGCTCCGTCAATGTCTGCTCTGTTGACGGGGAGGCCGCGATTTCCGTTCTGCGGTGAGTATCAGACCTCAATGGTTGGGAAGACAGCATGGGCCGTGAAGTTTTCGGAGGCCTCGAAACATGAACCGGAGGCGGTGCAGGAGCTCTAGGAGGTGGCATGCGAGATCGAGACCGACGCCTATAATCTTTTTCTTTGTCGGAGCGCTCATGACTCGAGCGCCCATAGTCATATTCTCTATCTCCTTCCCCCCTATACGCTTCATAATATGAAGAAGACTGGCGTTTCTTACGGAGACTGCCGAGCATCGAACCTCTGCCAGACATGATATCTGCGAAGCAAAAACATAAAGCAAAATTAGTAATCTCTCACAGTGAACGTATTACACTTAGAAATCGTGTAGTGCCATGAAGTGTGAATGTGGGTGCAACCCCCCGACCAACCAGATGTGTCAACCGCACTAGTGGGCAGAGACTCGCTCAAAACTAAGGCTTCGGAAAGTTCTTCCAATCCGGCATCATGCTGCAAGGACACATCGTCCGGAATTGGAATATCGGCAAGCCCTTCATAAAGATTTTCAGTTCTTGGAGGAGATATCTCCGAAATTCTAACTCCGGGAGCGGATCGGGCCGTGACAACCGATTTCCATCTTCCCTTTTTAGGTGGCTTAACAACGGCTGCCTTTCCTTTTCTTTGTTCTTCGGTATCTTGGGCTACATCTGCAGATCTGCAGATTCGCCCAATGGCTCATCATCAGTATGAGTTCTCTCCGAGTCAGCCTCCTCAATTATGACAACTATAGGTTTTCTTCGTTTGACTCGTTCTTTCAAGGCGGTTCTTAAGACGCCGTCAAGCATTATGCTTTGCCTCCGCTCAATCAACCCAAGGATTCTGAGATTCCTATCTGTCAGTAGAAACTCGATATTCCTCTCCTCACTTGGGATTTCTTGAAAACCCGAACTATCTCCTTGAAACGCTCACCTTCAGGTCACTGAATTATGACTGAAAAAGGAAATGATATGTGAGTTCGACTTCAAATACACCAGCTTTATCAACTACCCGAAAAAATAGCAATACTCACGCCTAAATAGCCATCGTCGAGCGAACCCTGGGGGGCATCTGACATAAAACCATTCCGTTCTGAAGTAGCTCAATCTAGACCAAGCCCCCGTGATCACTTGGCAATTTCTCACCGCCTCCAAGAATGTGAAAGATGGACTATCGGGCCGACTCTTGAAGTTAAACAAGTATCTAATCTCAATCGGGAGTGGCGGTCGATAGAGATACTCCATAAATGCAATGAACAAGCTATTGAGTGACGCATGTCCGTTCGGATGCAGTTGAGAGGGGGTGATCCTCAAAAACGACAATACTTCTCTTATATACTGGTTAAACGGAGGGAGTGTCCCAGCTGCGCACGCGTGGCGATTGAATGCGGTATATCCCTCTGGTGGATTGTGCGGTCTAACATTTGGCCCCGGCAGTAGCACGTCATCCATCGACAAACCATGCCTTAAGCATATTCTTCCTAGCATGTCTTCCGAAATGTTAGACGGAACGGAGTCTGATGGGTTACTAATGAAGGATGCGTCAGGTAACTCATCCGGAGCTGGACCAATAACTTCAATCTCAATCTCCGGTACTTCAAGCACAGGAGGGACTGAACTCTGAGTTTCTTGCGGCTGTGAACTTGAAGTTTCCATAACTAGCTAACTCACGAGAAATCATCATTAGATGCTAAAAAGCCCGTGCATTCCCCCGTGTAAAGTGCATGAACGAGTCGTGCAGTGTTGTGCATTACTTGAACAAATTCTATAGAATAAACTGTAATGTACGAACGACAAAACTCAGAAAATCAAACCGGAAATGACCGTCATCGCTGACCGTCACAACCGTGCCACCCAGACGCAAACGATCGATCCAAGTTGAAGTTCGTTACATTTTTGTTAAGTTACAGTTCCATCGGCGAGCTTCGAAAGGTAGTCCAATATGCAGTTCTACGGTCAAGTTCAGTCATGCAAGGCAGAAGCTCATCGGAGTCAATTTATATGAGAAAAAAATTCTCTGCATTCATCTAATTTCAACTTGGAATCGGTCGCTGCAACTCAAATTCGTATCGATTCGAAGAAATATCATCAACCATGTTCGAATCGATACGTTTCGTATCGATCATGTTCGACTCGATACGTTTCGTATCGATCAGTTTCGAATCGATACGTTTGGTATCGATCCAGTTCGAAACGATGAGTTTCGTATTGATCCAGTTCGAAACGATGCATTTCGTATCGATCAGAGACACACCATTTCGCATCGATCTGATAACCTTGGCTTCGCATCGATCACCGTTCTCATATTTGTAACGATACGAAATCGCGTACTTTCCTTTGATTCGAAAACTCCACAACTCCGTCTTCTTCAAAACAGGCCTCAACTCCATGGCCGCGTTCCATCCCCCAATCTTGCTCTCGCCGTCCAGATCTTAAATCCATCAAAACCGGTCACAAAAGCAAGAAGGATGGATTAAAATCTTGAGTTTCGTCGTTCTAAACACAATTCTATCCATTAATTACCTGATTTTAGTGTTTAATTCTGAAGGACAAAAGGATTGAATCGATTCGAAGGCTAACAGTTCTCTCTCTATCGATACGAAAGTAAAAAAGCAACAATAAAAGTAAAAAAGGTGAAAATGGCTAAGTCCACGCTATTTATACGAAGCCATAGGAGAACCGGGTCGATTCATCTCCCGGTCCATGTGACCAGTCACCACCGGTCACCCCAACGCTCGAGTCAAACGGTAGTTTTGAATCCATCACCGGAAGTTTCTATCGATTCGAAGTAAGCGACGAATCCATCGATACGAAGCAAGCAACAAAGACAGCTGCAGATTGTGAACTCCATCGGCTCAAAGCCCTCGTTCACATCAACAAGTTCACAACTCCATCCACTGTATATCGATACAAACAGCGATTTCGTATCCATCATTCCCTATCGATACGAACAATGATTTCTTATCCATCATTTCCCATCGATATGAATAGATGTTTCGTATCCATCCAAACTCATCGACACGAACTATCATTTCGTATCCATCATTTCGACTCGCATCGATATGAAAAACTACTTTTCAACCTTTTACATCGATTCAGGAGAGGATCGATACAAAAGGATAGTCAAAAAAACCATCAAGCGTTGTTTCAACTCAAATTTCCAAATCAATTCAGGAGAGAATCGATACGAAATTCCATAACAAACAAAACTGACAACGACTCGTGAACACACAACGTTAACGAGAGTCAAATTAACATATGTGCGTATATGTCGGACTAATATTCGATTTTAAACATTCACGGGGATCGAATACTCATCTGGTTACGATTACAACAAACTAACAACTAAGCACTATTCTACAGCAATCAATCATATCAAAGCAAGGTTACAACCTTCGGCAAAAGAGCAATGATTGTTCAGAGAGAAAATCGCAGCTTTTCAAAGCACATCATGTTTCCACAAGACGTACTTTGGGGGGCAAATGTTATCCCACCTTTTGGCAAAGCCGTGATACCAAAAGATCGATCGAAAACAAAGGGCAGTTCGTCTCAGAGATTGGTCGTACTATGCTTCACTATGGATATCGCTGAATTTTGTCCGAGTCCAGATTGAGCTACAATTGTTAGGACATGGCAAGAAGATCATAGAAGTCAGCATCTCAAATTTCAAGTCAATCCGAGTTCATACGCTCAAGTTATGATCGATTCAATTTGAAGGGAAAAATCGTATTGATCACTTTCGTATCGATCAGGCTCCAGTGACTTCGTATCCATCGAAGTGCCACCCTTCGTATCGATCCACATCGAATCCATCATAGTGTTTCCGTTCTTATCCATGATGTTTGAATCCATCAAAAGTACCTTGGTTCGACTCGGTCTCATTCGAACCCATTGGCAAAAGACCCACTTCGCATCCATCGGCAGGTCACCTACTTCGTATCGATCAACTCCCATGAGTTCGTATCGATCAGGAGCGGCCGTGGTCGAATCCATTGAATTCGTATCGATGGACTTCGTACCCATCAACAGATGAAGTGCTTCGTATCCATCAACCATCGGTTGTTCGACTCCATCAGTGAAGCCTTGTTCGAATCCATCAGTGAGGCGTCATTCGAATCCATCGAACCAGCAAGCCAAGGTGACGTGTCATTCCATCGATGCGAATGCGCTGAGATATATGGAGTCGAAGCGGTCAATTCGGAGCAAAGATCGGATCAGTCGAAGATTGCGCTCCACGTCATCACAACAGCGCGCGCCATCTCGGTTCGAAGCGGTCGATTCGAACGAATCGATTCGAACCAGACAGCCAAACAAAGAACCTCATTTCGTATCCGCGATAACTCGAGATCTACTGATCCAAATGCCATGAAATTTTCATAGAAGCTTGCATACATGTTGAAGAATGTCCATACCAAATTTTACCTCGATTGGATGATTTTCTAATCGATTCGAGTGGAGTTCGAATCGATCCCAAAGTGGGCACAAATTTCCTAAGGTCGGGCATGTGGGCCCCCTCATATGCCAGAAGTGATCTCCCGAATTTTCAGCGAAATATCAGCCTCCAGCACTTACAAATAGAGCCCCTGGTCATTCAGAAAAGGGATCGGAGAATTTGGAGAGACAAAGCACGCCCGGACGCTGCCAGAATCACTCCATATCATCATCACTGCCATTGATTTCGAATTTTGACTTACTATCTGCTGTATTTTGACATAAAAAGTTGTATTCCCCGAATATCGAGCAATAAAGTGACAAAAATTCATAGTGGACGTAGGTGATACGCCGAACCACTCTAAATTACCGTCTTTCGTGCAATTTACTTTTCTGTGACTTAGAGTTTTTATTAGATAATCCTCATTTATTATCTCTTCAAAAACTTCCGAAGAGTATTGTACCCAATTTTGGTGCAAACACAAAGAATGGAAAATAAAATCGAATCAATTCCCTGGCAACGGCGCCAAAAATTTATTTAGCGACCAACTTTCTATCGGATAAGAAAAATAGCCGAAATTTTTTTAATTAAAAATAACCGCAAACGCACCGCGTATAATTTTAGTACATGGTGAGTACGGATTGATCCGCAGGGAGTTGTATTGATTTTAAAATATCTATTCAATCAAATTAACCCAAGAGTTTGAAATTGTGTTTAGTTAAAAATTTTATAAAAACTGACAAAACTTAAAGTGGATAAAAATATGAGAATATAAGGCAATTTAGAGGCAATTTTCTTTTCAAGATCACAAAAATCAACATATATGAAATTAAGATCTCTCTTTGGGTATTTGTGAATTTAGTTGATGTGTTTATCATTAATAGCCTATTTGTGCTATTAATTAGCCCAACATAAACCATCAAACTATAACACACCAACTAAACCACTTTTTAACTCTCATGAAAATGAAAATGAACTTGAAAATAAAATCTATTCTAAGCATGATCTATTAACTATTGATTGAAATATAGACTATCAAATTTTGATTTAGATATTCACATCATTACCATAATCATATGTAGATGAAGATTTAATTTGTGTTGTCTTTGTTTAAGCATAGTCTATTTGGTGTCAACAACATAGCCTATCAATTTCGAAGCTAAAGCAATAAAGTTTTACCCATTCAAATATTGTCACTCAGCACAAAAGGAAATCAAAAATTAGCAAAATATCGAATCTACATGATTAAGATAGCTTCATTGCCCCCAATATTAAAGGGATTTAGCCTCTCATATTTGTTATCATTTCAACAACTGTAGCATTCAACATGAAATAAAAATAAGAGAAAATGCAAGCTAAGTAATTGACTGAAAAATAATAGTAATTAAATATCACGTTAATATGAGTTAAGACGATAACTGCAAATTATGAATGTAATAAAAGGTATAGAAATGTTAATTATATTCATAAGGCAATAATTGATTTAATAAAAAGAGTGAAACAAAGATAAGTTAATTATTGAGATTTTAAGTTTTAATAGAATTGACAAAAATTCAATGTTATTGAAATACAGCAATTGATATGGTAAAAGATGATAATCATGTAATATTAGTGTAATAAGATAAACTATGTCTATAGAGTAATAATTGATTTAATAAAAAGATTGAAATTAAATTAAATCAATTTATTGAAATTAAATGATATTTAATTGCATTTAATTTGAGTTCAAATTGAACACTGTAACTGGTGTAATAATTAACATTGAATTGATATGTAAATTTGTTTTAAATCATTGCAAACGTCTAAGTAATCAAAAATGATAAAATTTATTAGTTATTAAAAGTGAAATAAAAAAAGTTATTTAATTAATTTAATAATAATTAATAAATGTGAAAATACCAATTTGGCCATTATCTCAGATTTCGATGAAACCAGTTTCATCGGATCCGTAACAGTGTATTTTTGTACGGTTTCAAGTTTCATAGCGATCGGACTTGTCGTTTGATCGTACGAACTCGAAACGCGTAGAAATCAATTTAATCAATTTAATTGAAATCAATTTGAAATAAGTTGACTTTAAAGCTAACTTCTTCATGCGAGAGAATTGGACTTGAAATCTGTTCCATTGGATTTAGAAATGTTGAAAACATCTATTTTGATATATTATACGACATATTTTCATTCTAGAGGCAGAACGGGCATTTTGGGTTGCAATCGTCATTCGTACCAATTCGATTACATTTATTTTCTTATCGGGACTTAACCATTGAATAGTTTTTTTTCAAACCCTAGCAATCATTTTTCTTATTCTGTATGTGACGACCTAGAATTTTTGGATGTTTGAAATTGGAATATTTAATTGATTTTAAATGTTTAAAGGTTAATTTTTAATTTGAATTCAAATATCACCATTTATTGGGTAATTTAATTATTAAATTAAATAATTTAAAGTTGGGTAAAATGTTAAATCTGGAGTTATAAGCTTGTTAAAAATATTTTAAAGGGCTCGTAAAATTTATATTGATAGAACCGAAGATAGAAAAAGTGTTAAAATTTGATTCGAAAGTGTTTGTTATGTTTTGAAATTATATCGTTTAAATTAATATTTAAAAATAGCCTTCCGAGGCACAGTCTTGGATTTCAACGAAACCAGTTCCATTGGATCCGTAATATTGTATTCTTATCGAATTTCAGTTTTCGTAGTGTTGGGAGTGATTATTTGGCCGTACGATAAGTAAACGCGTTGAAATTAAATCGAAAATTCAATTTTATAATTGGGTCCAAAAAGCTATCTTCTCGTTGAATTAGGACTCGAAACCTTTTTCATTGCGTTCGAAATAGGGGTATAACATTTTAAATGCCTAGTGGGACACCTCGATAGGAGGTCTAAATTTTAATTTGCGAAAACGAGATACTTTAGAAAGAAAATTATAAAATATTATAATGGAAAAGAAAAGTTAAAACGCTATGCCCAATCTTCTAAAGCACGCCATACCCTTCATGCATAACTCGCACATCCTCCTCTTTCTTAGAAAATCGAAATCAAAATTAAATCCACCGTCTCTAAAAATGGGAATTTTAGCGAAGTCGTAACAACTTGGGGGTAGAACCGCAATCGTTTCAAAGGCAGCGGGAAGGAGATGGCTACGCTGGAAGGAAGACGTGTGCGATGGTGAGGCAGAAGGGAGAACTGCGAGTTCCATTGATTGTTGAGGGCATGTGTTCTAGCCACGATGTGGTATGGCAGGGGATGACGGGCATGGTAACGATAGGAGAGGAGGCCGATGTCATGAAGTTCGACCACGGTCCTAGTGCTTGCGTTCGATTGAGGCTTCACGCATGGGACGAAGGCTGGTAGGGGAGTCACATTTTGTTTCGGATAGAGGGAATATAGCAAAGGCCGTGAAGCTAGAGGTTGTTGGAAAGGTTTGAGGTGATGTTAACATCGGCTGCGGCATGCGAACACGAGGGGGTTTGGATGTGATATTAGGATGTAGGCGAGCAAAGCTGTGCGTGTAGTCGAAGTAGAGGTATTCATTATAATTATAATTTAATTACAAAGTTTGCATATTTAATTTAGAATTGAAATGAGAGTTAGAAAATAAAATTTTATAAATTTTTCGTATGAGGTCGAGATCGTCAAAGAAAAAAAACAAGTCAAGTTGGAACGGATTGCAAAGTGAAAATCAAAGGTGAGAAATTCTCACTCATTTGGACTACAAAATTTAATTTTAAATCGTTAAAATTAATTTTGGATGTTTGGTTGAAGTGATTAATTATTATCTAGTTGAATGGTATAATATATATATATATATATAATAATAATAATATATAGTATATATTAGAGTGATTGATTTCCCGCATTTTATAGCGGATGAGACCCTATGCGCCGGATAATAGCGAATGATATTATTTAATCCCATATACCACGATATTCCACCTCGAAGTGGAATTGGTATTTTATATTGTGCTAACGTCTGTGGATCCAGGGAAACAGGTTGGAGGGATCCAACTGGATTCCTCAAAATTATTTAGATTTTTTAATATTCCGTGTTATGATTATGTGATATTCATGGTGAATTATATTGATAATTAGATTATTGGATACTACGGTTTGATTGAATATTTCGGTACACTAAGTCATCAAACTATATATAGAATTGGATTTTTGAAAGAAATATAAGAGTAAATTTTTAAGTGAAATAATTATAGAGAATTTGAATAAAAAATAAGAATGAATTGGAAAGGAATAAAAGTGATTTTTAAATCCTAATAAATTCCAGGTACGAAAAAGGGATTTTGAATAAATATCGAAATAATGAATTTCAAACTTAAGTGATGTTATATCAAGAAATAAAGAATGTTTTTAAAATTCAAGGTTTGAATTTATTTGAAAGGATAAAGAAGAAATTTGGGAAATCTGAAATTGATGTTTTCAGTTAAAAGATTTTAAATCATAATTAAGGAATAAAAATTTGATGTCAATGGGTTTTGAAATAAATGAGTGAGTAAAGGAATTTATTTCAAAATGGAGTAAATTGAAAATCAATTTGGAAATTGATTTTAGTGTTTGAAATTGAAAATTTAAAGGAGAATGTGACTATGAAATTTATAAACTAGGTTTATAAAAGTGAAGTTATATATAAGTGGATATTTGGAAGAATAAATTCATAGTGGGAATTTATTATAGGAATGGGTAAATTTGTTTAAAAATAAATAATGATTTATTTTTAGAAGATTTGGAAGGGAAGCGTATTTCCCTGGATAGCCAAGTACGTTTTCAAAACAAATTTATAAGTATAAGTTTAAAGTTTAAAGTTGTTTTAAAAAGTATGTTTAGAAAATTTATTATGTTTAAATGTTTAAATTTTAAAGTAAGTCTTTTTCAAATTTATTATAGTAGTAATTATTAAAGGTGGCTTGGCTCTATGTTTCTAAAAGAGAAAAATTTAGTTTATATTTTATAAAGTAGCTTTATTTTAAAAATTCTTAAAGTATATATTTTTGAATAAAGTATTAAAGTAGTTTTTATTTTAAATGTTTTAAAGTATAATTTATAATAAAGTGTTTTAAATTATTTTAAAAATCTAAAGTATTGTACTTGGTGTTTTCAGTGGAAATAAATAGTTGGGAATTTATCCCATGCGAAGAGTATGGTTTGAAAACTGTTTTCAAAAGGGTTGAAAATGAAATATATCTTGCGAAGATATTTCGAGGTTAATAAATAATTCAGGAGAAATTATTTGTTATTTGATGGTTGTTTGTGAATGTTAATTGATAGTTAAATAACCGATTATCAATATTGGCCAATGCGCTGATCGTTTCGAAGAGACCGGGCTCGGGATTAATTTCTCGAAAACCACTTTGATCCGGTTTGAACGTTTTCATGTGGAAAACAAGAGTTTGGATTTGAAGATGGAGCAGTGAAGTGCAAGGGCTAGTCGCTACTAATCCTGAGGTGATTCCAAAATGGATGTAGTAGGAGTAGTGCCTTCGGTTCCGTTCGAACCCGGGACGGACTTTTATGGATGAATGCTTTCGGAAACATCGTCAGGTGGACGATGGGCATTCTAAGTGAAACGTTCTAAAAGGTAACGCTTAGCCTCGAGCCTCATTAACCGGGAATGACTGAAAATCAGGGGTTATGCAGTAAGGCTAAGTGGATAGCACCCATTAGGGTGAGATCATCCCTGTATAGATGTCCCTTTTTATTCGGCTTAGTGGTGTGGTTGCTGATCCCAACCGTGGGGTGATCTTACTCGGGATTATCCAGTAAGGAGTAGTCCCTGTCTTGTGTTGCAGGGGATTGCGAGTATTCCTTGGTACAGTGATCTAGGCCATGGACTGTGACAGGTGGTACCCCAGTGCCTAGTCATTTGTTGGAAATCCATTATCCCTATGTGCCTTTACGGTTTTGTTTGTATACCTATTAGATGGAATTTAATAAATGTAACAATTTCGGCTATTTGAATAAGTATTTGTGTATAGACACTATTATAATATCAGAGGATTTTATAATAAATGTTTTAGCTATCGTAAGGTAAAAACCCGACATGTTTATTTGTGGCGTGGTCTTACGAGGTGCTTTTGTTTTTCAAAGGATTTTGAAACTTTAGTAATCAATTTGAGTGTGGTTTTCTCATGCTAGTATTCTAGACTTACTCGGGTGTTATTTAACTATAATGCTCGGGTCAGATCGAGTATTATAGATTACAGGAAAGGATGCAGTGGAGCTGGATAGCGATATGCACTTCCGTATTTGTGTTAGATATTCCGCTGTGTTGATTAGCTGTGCATTAAGATTATAAGGACATGTTATGATTACTTTCCAGTTGTGTGTTATGTATACTCTGATGATGTAATGTACAAATAGATGTATTCTCTTTTGTGTAAAGATCATTTATTATCTATTATATTTTATTCCTCTACGATGGTTAGATTCTGATGTTGTTTTCTATGTTCTTCTTCTACATCTTCTTCTTTAACCCAAATGGTTCGTATTTCCATACATCTTGAGTTGATTGATGGAGAATAGTTTCGACTCAAAGGGGTACGGATTTGTGGGTCATTACATTTAGTATCAGAGCTGAAAGGTTAAGCGAGAACCTTGGCTCTGTTGGGAATTACTCATTAGAGATAGAGTCAGTAGAACTCTAGAACGAGTTTGAGCGTATTAATAGTTATAAGCGCGTATTTTTCAGTGGATATAAAAAATGGTTTTATATTGGGTTGATTGATTTATTGAGTGGCATATGAACCTTCATCGGCACAGTCTGGACAACTGTATCGAAGGGGTTTCTAAACACTTGAATAAGACAATTCGACACAATATTGTTTTCGAAAGCGGGTAAATGAAATAATTTTGCCCACAAATATTTTGATATAAAGGAAATATTGTCTTAGATTGTCATATAACTTGGATGTTTGGATGATAATATCTTAAGCAAATAAGATTATAAAAAATTTGGTATGACTTGTATAATCAAATGGGAATTTGCATGAGCATAAATTATACAAATGAATTATAGTTAAATTTTCTTTAAATCAAATCTGTAAATTTAAACCCCGTAGATTTTGGAAGTGTTTTTCAAAGTGTTTTGAAGATAAATAATAGCATAATTATTTTGGAGGTATTTCTGAAAGGAAATTGTTTCAAATAAATTTTGGAAAGGATATAGCATTGAGCTCAATTCAGTCGCTGGAAAATAACTTCGGTGATGACTGCAGCATCATTGATGTTCATTTTCGAGTTTCTAAGTGACGGATTGCTGCCAAATTGATTTGTTCAAAAGAACTAGTTTGTTTTTGAAATTTCAAAGGAATTTTGTTAGGAATAAAAACCAGGATTGGTATAAAAATTTGAGAAATGTGATTTTGGGATAATGGTGGTTGTAAAATGATTTGAACCAAAAGCCGGGGAGTTTGATATCCTGAATCCTTATTTGAATAGAAAATCCTGATGAGGCAAGTTATAAACTTGCAAAGTTGAGATGATTTTTAAATAAGGAAGGAAAATATGAGCTTCGAATGTTGGAATTAAAATTAAAGTGAAAACGTTAAATAAATTTAATTTGGAGAAATTAAATTGTGGAAAATTTAATGGATGATTGGAAGAAATAATTAGTAAATCTTGAATGTGAATGGAATGGGAAAATTTAAAAAAAAAATGGATTGAGAAATAAAATTAATTAGAATTAAATTAACTTAAGCAAAGTTAATAATAATGAGTTAGATTTGAAGTAAGTTGAAAAGAGTTGAAATGAAATAAAAGTGAATTGTGTGGGATGATATTAAATGGAATTAAGTCCTTGCTTAATAAAATTCAAAAGAATGGTATGTAGCTAGATTTAACTGGAGTTGAGTTAAATAAAATTGAATTGAACTAAATTCAGTTGAGTTATACATAATATTGAATGGAATAAAATTCTTACTTAAATAAATAAGTGCGAACAAGGTAAGTATTGAATTGGAATAAATAAGCTTCGAAAGCTTATAAAAGAATTGAAAAGCATTGAAATAAAAATATATAATCCCTAGTTAAAAGTAAAATGTGAATGTGATTGACTGTAAATGGATGGAGAAGTATGAATATTAATAAGTGAGTAACTTATAAAAATTTAAAAAGGGAAGAAACAAGCCGAAATAAAAGTGTTGGCATTTTGAAAAACCAAACTTGAGATATAAAATAAGATTGAACTCAAGAAAATTAAATGAAGTGATTTTTGAAGATAAAAATAAAATATTGAATTGCAAGTGGGAAGGGAACTAATTTGAAATAAATGAGTTAATTGGATATGTTAATGGGATTTAAATTGGTTAAGTAAAATGGATTGTAAGTTAATAATTAAGTTTGGAAATAAATTCGAATTATAAACAGAATTCGACTTGGATTGATAATGAATTAAAATAAGTGGAGATGTTGTAAAAATAAAATGGAACTGGATTATAATAGAAATGATTTGAGTTGCAAATAAAACCCAATTCGAGTATAAATGAGTTAAATATGTGCTTGGATATTATTTTTATAAATTGAGAATGTGAATTAAAATTAAAATGGATGGGCTAACTGAATTGAATGGAATTTGATTAGATGAGAATCAAATAGAAGTGAACTTAAGTTTGAAGTTGGAATAAATTAAAGTAAATTAACTTAAGTTTAAAATTTATAGAAGCTTGGCTTCGAGGAAGGGTGAAAGTTCAGTAAATAAAAGTTTGGGTTAAATTAATTTGGAAAATGGTTATTGATATAAGCATTGAATGTTGTCAAGCTCAATGAAGTGGTTTTAAAATGAAACCAATGTGGAGATGAGATGAAATGCAAATGTATGGTTGGTGAATAAACTAGAAATGAGATGGAATTTGAAATAAAATAAGTTGGAATCAATTGGATGTGGATAAAAACTAAAATGGATATTCTATTAAGTGAATATCATCGAATTGCATAGAATAAATTAGTCGCTCGACTTAAACGGAAGTAAATAAAAATTCTATGGATTGGTAGAAGTAAATAAAATTGATTTTTGGAATCAATTGAAATAAATGTGAGTTGTTGGGTTAAAAATGAATTGAATGTAAGAAATTGAGTTGTAAACCATTAAAATTGAATGAAATGGCATATGAATTGGTTGAAAGCAATTGAATTAGTTTTGAAATCATATAAATTTCTCATGGAAAGTGTTTGGTTCATGTTGCTTTTGAAATGCATGTGTTTAGCTTTTGAAAGTAAGTGAAATGTTAATAAATTTCGTATATTTAGTACTTACATGTTTAAATTGAGTAAGTACAGATACCTGAAGGCCGTTTGGCAGGATTTTGGTCGTGCTATTTGCTAAAATAATAAGCCGCTTGTTTAAAAATGCTAAATAAAGTTACGCCTAGGCAATAAAAATAGGAAATATGAACTGTTTTTGTTTTTCCGACCGTATGGGTCGATGTATATATATTTATATCTCTTGTCAAATTGTAAAAGCTCCTCCTTCCAAAGGAGACTGCCAAAAAATTTCGAAAATTTTAGGAGTTAGAAAATTTTTGGGAAATTTTTCATTAGCAACAAAACGATTTCAAATTGGAATTGAAATAAGGAATTTTGGAAATGGAAATTGAAACTAATTGTTTAGTTGGAACTAAAGGAATAGGAAAGTGAATTTGGGGATTTTGATTTCAGAGGATAAATTGAAATTTTCTCAGCAAAGGTATGTATTTAAATTTCTGTATGAAATTGATGATTTTCTAATCTAGCCACTTGGCTTTTTTTACTTTTGAAATCTGTGGGCCCGTAGAGGTATTTTGTAGTTGTACCGATCTAGCCGCGTAAAGGAGACGCTGACGAATTTTTTTGAAAATTTAGAGAGTTGGAAAAATTTTGAGAAAATTTTGATAATTCAAATTTTGGTTTTAAATTCAAATTTGAATTGTTAAGTAAATAATATTATTGGGACTTATGGATAAGTTTGAAAAGCTAGAAAAAGGGTTAGTGTGTCTTTAATAAAAAGATTGTTTTGAGAATTGTTTGGAATTGTTTGGTTTTGGGAAAAAGTAAATGGGTATCAGACCATTCTTCTTAACTAGCAATTTCGGGGACGAAATTCTTTTAAGGGGGGAGGAATGTGACGACCCGGAATTTTTGGATGTTTGAAAATGGAATATTTAATTGATTTTAAACGTTTAAAGGTTAATTTTTAATTTGAATTCAAATATCACCATTTATTGGGTAATTTAATTATTAAATTAAATAATTTGAAGTTGGGTAAAATGTTAAATCTGAAGTTATAAGCTTGTTAAAAATATTTTAAAGGGCTTGTAAAAGTTATATTGATAGTACTAAAGATAGTAAAAGTGTTAAAATTTGATTCGGAAGTACTTGTTAAGTTTTGAAATTATATCGTTTAAATTAATATTTAAAAATAGCCTTCCGAGGAACAGTCTCAGATTTCAACGAAACCAGTTCCATTGGATCCGTAATATTTCATTATTATCGTATTTCAATTTATGTAGTGTTGGGAGAGATTGTTTGGCCGTACGATAAGTAAACGCGCTGAAATTAAATCGAAAATTCAATTTTATAACTGGGTCCAAAAAGCTATCTTCTCCATACGATCGAATTAGGACTCGAAACCTTTTTCAGTGCGTTCGAAATAGGGGTATAACATTATAAATGCCTAGTGGGACACCTTGATAGGAGGTCTAAATTTTAATTTGCGAAAATGAGATACTTTAGGAAGAAAATTATAAAATATTATAATGGAAAAGAAAAGTTAAAACCCTATGCCCAATCTTCTAAAGCACGCCATACCCTTCACGTATAACTCGTGCATCCTCCTCTTTCTTTGAAAATTGAAATCAAAATTAAATCCACCATCTCTAAAAATGGGAAATCCAGCGAAGTCGCAACAACTTGGGGGTGGAATCGCGATCGTTTCAAAGGCGGCTGAAAGGAGATGGCTGCGCTGGAAGGAAGACGTGTGCGATGGTGAGGTAGAAGAGAGAACTGCGAGCGCCATTGATTGTTGAGGGCACGAGTTCTAGCCACGATGTGGTATGGCAGGGGAAGACGGGCACGATAATGATACGAGAGGAGGCCGATGTCGTGAAGTTCGACCACGGTTCTAGTGCCTGCGTTCGATTGAGGCTTCACGCGTGGAACGAAGGATGGTAGGTGTAACAACCCGCATATTTATCGAGTTTATATTTAAATATTTTATTTAGATATTAAATCGGTAATCGGATTTTGGTCCGAAAAGCTACTTTTTGCAAACAGTCAAATTAGGACTCGAGACCACTTCCATTGAGTTCGAAATGTCGTTTACAATTTTTTTAAGTATAAACATCGATAGGTTTGGAGTTAGTGAAATTTCACTAACTTTTCCCGCCTTGGACTTTGGGTTAGTTTAGCCTATTAAGCCCAAGTTCCAACCCCCTTCTCCTCACTCTTCATAAATTTCCTAACTAACTCAAGATTTGGCATTAATGGTGAAGAGAATGGGAAATTAAAACTCCAAGCACAAATTCAATTGCAAATCCAACATTCAACTCCAAATTCAAGTAGAAGATATTGGATTCAAGCTTTAGATTGCTTCTCCTTGCTTTCAAGCTTCATCTTCATAAATTTTAGTGCAAATGTGAGATTTTTATCTCACAATTCTAGCCTATAACTATATTGGACTGTTGGGAATGATTCCCTATCACTTTTGCATGCATGTTAGCATTTGGTTTGGATTGGATTGGCGAAAAACTCCAATTTTTAGCGTTTTGGTGAATTTTCTGCACTTAGGTCGTTCTGGCCATTTTCGTGTGTTCGGAGTTAGGTCGCGAGTCGCTCGCGACCTAACCCTTAGGTCGTTCGCGTGCTATCGCGCTAGGTCGCACTGCCTTGAATTTTCACTTCGGAGTTAGGTCGTATGGGGTTTGGGTCGTAGGTCGTTTCTGGCCTTAAATCCCCTCTGCAGCGTTAGGTCGCTCAGCCTTTCCTTATTAGGTCGTCACCACTTAGGTCGCGACAAATGTTAGTACGTTAGGGCCTTAGGTCGTAGGCCTTAGCTCGCATTTGAGCTTAGGTCGTAGGTCGCTAGCTCGTAGCTCGTATTTGAGCTTAGGTCGTAGGTCGCATCACCCTTAAGTCGTTCGACCTGATGCCTCTCTTAGGTCGCGCATCCCTTTAGGTCGCTAGGTCTTAGGTCGCGCATCGCCTTAAGTCACTCGACCTGCTCTCACCTTAGGTCGCGCCATCTTTTAGGTCGCGTACCATACTTTAGGCCGTTGTCCCTTAGGTCGCTTGCACCTTAGGTCAGCCTCGTTAGCTCGCAGATCCTCTAGGTCGCGTGGCCTTTAGACCGTAGGTCGTTAGGTCGTAAGACCTTAGGTCGCCTGACCACTTAGGTCGCTTGACCTATTCAAATGTTAGGTCGTGAGTTCCTTAAGTCGCTCGTCTCTCTTAGGTCGTTCGCTTTGGCTAACTCGCGAACACCACTAGGTCGTTTGACCCCTTAGACCCCTAGGTCGCAACCATTAGATCGCTTGACCCTATTCCTCTTAGGTCTTTAGACCTCATTTTGTCTTCACTAGGTCGAACCCCGTAAGCGGTGGCGTTGCCCCCGCACCGCCACCTTGGGGGGTTGCCACTCCCCTTGGACCCCCCCTCCGTAGGGGATCTTATCTGAAAAACATTGAGCTGATTTCCTTGGATCTTATTCACATCTCCGTATGCGATCTTTGTGATTGATTGTTTATATAATTGCTTCTGTGTTTTGTCATTTTATAATATAAAGGTTTCAATACTAGTAGTAAATATCAAAACTCTTTTAACAAACAATTTCAACTCTATTTTTAATAACAAAGCTCTTTTCTTAAACCGTTTTCCAATCTATTAGTATATACAAACCTTTACCTCACTCGGATGAGAAATCTAATTAAACGACTTAGTAAAACAAGTGGTATGAAACTCTTGCGTTCACTTCGTCGGTTAATTCTTGGACTTGTTCGATTGAACCTCTTGTGACAATTTTATTAGTGAAGATTTACAGTTTGTTCGTAAATATTTAAGTTAAGCAAGTGGTTATGGGATATGAAGCTAAATTTCTATATTTACTAGCTTAGTGTAATTGACACTTCTCGTTGATCATGACGATCATTCTGATGATTTAGACTAGCAACTGTGCGATGTCTCTTGTTGCGAGGTTAGACTAGACACCACTTGTGTGATTCCACTCACACATACTGGTTAGTCTGGACCTTAATCTGTGTGATTCCATTCACACATGTGGGGTAGCTCCCCTTGGTCTTTGGACCGTCATGTGATAGGCCTCTTTCTCTTTTCTATGATTTCTGGACTTCTTGCATTGATTTCTAGAATTTATGTCATTGACTTGTTATGAGTACAAGTTTGGGGTATGATGCCCTTTCCGAATCTTTGAGAAGATTCTTGTGATATTGATTATCTCTTATTGATTGATCTTCTGTTGATCATTATTTACATACTCATAGTGGTATGTCATTATGGATATTTTATGTTTATGCCATATCTTTTATGTTATATCATGTCATCTGATATTTATAGCTATACTGACCCGTTTATTATTTTCTTAAATAATACTCGGGTCAGACCGAGATGTTACAGGTGCTTCTGCTTGACTTCTTCCCAGGGATTCATCACTCTGACTTTTGGCTAACTGTTTAGATTAGCAGTTTTTGTTGTATACACTTGAGATATAGACTCATAGTTGTATTCTTTTGTATAGCACGTGTTGCTATTCTTTTGTATTATTGTGGATCTTTTGACCACTACTCTGATGTACACTTTCATGTGTTAGTTATATATTCATATCTTCTTCCGCCTTTGTGATATGGATGTCTGTGACTGATTTGCGTTATGCTTATTTCTATGTTTGTTTCCGAAGATTATTTATAGCCACCGTGTGATAAGCAATTACATGGATGGTCGCTCCTCAACGGCCTTATTCTCCGTGCTAGTTGACAGTACTACTCCGTAGTGTTCTTGGCTAGCGTGGGTATAGAGGTGGGGCGTTACAGCTTGGTATCAGAGCCAAACTTCGGAACAATGTAGAATAACTTAACAAGGATCATCGTCCTAATTTTATCTTAGGAGTCATACCGTAGGATTAATTCAAGTCTTCGTACCGATTCATCCTATTTCATTTATGATTCTTTATTTTATCTATCAAGATTGCTTGATGTTCATTGGTGAATAACCTTCTTCCTTCTCTTCTTTCTTTCTTAAAGGAAGAGAATGTCTAGACCAGGCCGTCCCAGAACTGGATCATCTGGTGCTGCTCCCCCGGATGGAGTTTTTATGACTGCTCAACAGCTTCTTGATTTAGTAACTAATGCTCAAGCAGCTGGAGCTAACCCGGAACCTACTCACCCAAAGTCGGGATTTGCACGTTTGTGCAACGATTACACCAACTTGGGTGGGAAGCCCTTCAAAGGTTCGGAAAATATCATCGAGGTCCAAGCTTGGTTAAAATCATGCGATCGAATCTTTTCTCGCATGAACCTTATCGATCTCCACCGCGTTCAGGTGGCTTCCAGCATGCTCCAGGAGAGAGCATTGAACTGGTACGAACTCCTTATTTCAGAAATTAATGAAGCGGATCTCACCTGGGAGCAATTTCAGGGACGCTTCGAGTTAAAGTTTGTACCAGAAGCTGGAAAAGTAACCTTGGCTCGACGTTTTATAGACCTTGTTCAAGGTCAATCCTCTGTGACTGATTACGTTGCAGCCTTCGAGTCGCTTTCCAAATATGGGGTTGAATACATCAACACCCCATTGAAGAAGAACCAGAGGTTCGTTTATGTCTTAAATAAGAATCTTAAGAAGCCACTACTCCTGAAACTAGAAGTTGCATTTGATCAACTCGTCGATATCGCTCTTCGTCTTGAAGAGGCCGATATAGAGAGTGATGCTGAAGTGGTTGGCGCTAAACCAAACTTCAACAACAAAAAGAGGCCTAACAAATTTAAAGGTTCTTATCCCAATAAAAAGGGTAAACAGGCAACTTCGGCTGCAAAGACACCTTCCTCTAGTAGCGGGCAATGCTATAACTGTGGTTCTAAGGACCATTTTGCGAACAAGTGTTCGAAGCCCAAAGGTTGTCGCTATTGTAAGAGCCCAGATCATTTAATGCATCAATGCCTCAAACTTGAAGCCAAGAAGGGGGGAAAGTTAAATGTGGCTCAAGCCCCTGGCAACACATCTCGTGGCCAAGGTATTTCTCATTCCATTCTCGATGGTATTATTTTATTTCATGATCAACCTATTAGAGTTCTCTTTGATACGGGTGCATCCCATTCTTTTATATCAAAAGAACTTGTTGATACTTTTTCTTTAAATGTTGTTGCTTTAATGACTTCTTTAAGAATCGCGAATCCGGTTGGTGGGTCCGCAACTCTTAGTTTGCTTTGTAAAGATGTGGAGATTATTTTATGCGATTTTTCTTTCCTAGCCGATTTGCATGTCATGCGTTACTTAGGCTTTGGAATAATTTTGGGAATGGATTGGCTTAACCGTTATCAAGCTCATATCCTATGTCCTGAGCGGACTATTCATCTCCAACATCCACTATCTGTTAAACAGATTTCTGTTAATCTTAAAGATTCAGAATCCTGTTTGGTGGCATCTTTATATTCTTTAAATCCTTGTGATGACGATGATGATGATGAAGATGATATTATTTCTCGTATTCACGTTGTTCGTGAATTTTCTGACATATTCGAGCCCGTTTTAGGTTTACCACCAAAACGAGCAATTGAGTTCAGAATTAATCTTGTTTCTGGAGCTCAACCTATTACTCGTCCTCCTTATTGCATGTCCAATAAGGAAAATGAGGAGATGCGTAAACAATTATCCGAATTGGAGACGAAGCAATTTATTCGCTCTAGTTCCTCACCTTGGGGAGCTTCGGCTATTTTCGTGAAGAAATCCGACGGTACGCTTAGGCTTTGCGTTGACTATCGCAAGCTTAACGATCTGACTATTAAAAATAAATATCCTTTGCCTCGGATTGATGATCTATTCGATCAGCTTAGTGGTGCTAAGGTCTTTTCACAATTGGACTTGGCTACCGGTTTCCATCAGCTTCGCATCGCCGAGGATAGCATTCCTTTGACATCATTCCGTACTCGATATGGATCTTATGAATGGCTTGTTATGCCATTTGGGTTAACGAATGCTCCAGCTTATTTCGTTGATCTCATGAATCGAGTTTTCAAAGATTTCCTCGATCGGTTTGTTCTCATATTCATTGATGATATTCTTGTGTATTCGAAAACCGAGGAGGAACATGAGAAACATCTTCGGATTGTATTGGAAACTCTTAGGAGTAATCAATTAAAGGCGAAATTTTCTAAATGCCACTTTTGGCAATCTTGTGTGAAGTTTCTCGGTCATATTATTTCTGAATCCGGAATTCCCGTGGATCCTTCAAAGATTGAAGCGATTCAAGATTGGAAAAGACCTGAGAGTGTGACTGAAATCCGTAGCTTTCTCGGATTGGCGGGCTATTACCGTCGTTTCATTAAAGACTTTTCTAAGATTGCCGTGTCTCTTACTGGCTTGACTAAGAAGGGAGTTAAATACATTTGGTCGGACAAATGTGAAGCCTCTTTTCAGAAATTGAAAGAACTCCTTTCCGATGCTCCTATTCTTGTTATTCCCGTGGGGAATCAAGATTTTGTTGTTTATACTGATACTAGTCACGTTGGTTTGGGTGCCGTTCTTATGCAAAAAGAACGTGTTATTGCTTATGCTTCTAGGCAATTAAAGCCGGCCGAGACTAGATATGCCACACATGATTTAGAACTCGCGGCTATTGTATTCTCCCTTCGGATTTGGCGTCATTATCTATTGGGAGAGAAATTTATTCTTTATACGGATCATAAGTTTCTGAAATATTTATTTTCTCAAAAAGAACTTAATTTACGTTAACAGCGTTGGCTCGAGTTTCTTGCACCTTATGATCTTGATATTCTTTATACCCCCGGTAAGGGTAATCGTGTCGCCGATGCTCTTAGCCGTAAACAACAAGCAGTTGTTTCTATGATGATATCCGAATGGAACGATCTCGAGATTTTATCCACTTGTGAGATTCGAGAGCGCGTATCCGATTTATGCTCATCGCTTGTTTTATGTAGCATTGAGGCTCATCCTTCTCTTTTAGACCGCATTCTTGTAGCTCAAGGGCTAGAACCTGAATTGGCTCTTCTTGGCCAAAATGTTAAGGATAAAATTGATATTGAAGGTTTGAAGGACTTTGATATTGATTCTCGTGGCGGCATTCGAAAATTTGGTAGACTTATCGTACCAAATATTGGAGATCTTCGTAAAGATATTTTAGAAGATTCCCATCATTCTAAATTCACCATTCATCCCGGTAGTAGTAAAATGTACGCTGATATAAAGCGACTTTATTATTGGGAGGGAATGAAATCTGATATTGCTAACTTTGTTAAGTGTTGCATGACTTGCCAACTTGTCAAGGCCGAACATCAAAGGCCTGGTGGGTTATTGCAACCTTTAGAAATTCCAATTTGGAAGTGGGATCAAATTTCCATGGACTTTATAGATGGCCTTCCCCGTTCTCGTTCGGGTCATGATAGCTTATGGGTGATTGTTGATAGACTTACTAAATCCGTCCATTTTATTCCGGTTCGGTCTAACCGAACCGTTCCTCTTTTGGCCAAACTATTTGTCAAGTAAATTGTAAAATTGCATGGAGTTCCTACTTCTATTGTTAGCGATCGTGATCCATTGTTTACTAGTGGATTTTGGAAGAGTATTCAAAATGCTTTAGGAACGAAGCTTAATTTTAGCACTGCTTATCACCCCCAGTCCGATGGACAAACCGAGCGTGTGAATCAAAGTCTTGAAGATCTTCTTCGTGCTTGTGTGCTAGATTTTGGTGGAAGTTGGGAAAGATCATATTTCACTTGTTGAATTTTCCTATAATAATAGCTTCCAATCTAGTATTGGTATGGCACCTTTCGAGGCACTCTACGGAAGGCCATGCCGATCTCCTTCTTGTTGGCTTGAGGCCGGTGAGAAGCTGGTTTTAGGTCCAGACTTTATTCGTGATTCCACGGAAAAGATTGAACTTATTCGACATAGGATGAAAGAAGCCCAGAGTAGACAAAAATCCTATGCCGATAATCGAAGAAGGAAATTAGAATTTTCTGTTGGGGATCCTGTTTTTATTCGTGCTTCACCTATGAAGGGTGTTGTACGTTTCAGTCGATCGGGGAAGTTAGCGCCTCGATATATTGGGCCATTTCCTATCACTGAACGTATTGGTTGCATGGCTTATCGCCTTGCATTGCCGGCTCAGTTTTCTGCTATGCATGATGTTTTTCACATTTCTCAATTACGAAAATGCCTTCGGGATTCTGATTCTATTCTTGAGCCTGCTGTTGTGGAAGAAATTGAAGTTTCACCGAATTTAACTTATGAGCAGCATCCTATTCGAATTATAGCTTCTGAGGTTAAACGACTTCGAAATAAAGATGTTCCGCTTATGAAGGTTCAATGGTCCTCAAATCCTAAGGATTGTTCTTGGGAATCCAGAGAATTCATCGAGCGTACACATCCGGACTTGCTTACTCCTGCTCTTTGAGGTGAACTTCTTATTTCAAATTTCTCTTGTGTTAATATGCTTTTATAGTTGTTACTTTTATTTCCATCTTATATATATTGCGAGGACGCAATTTCTTTACGGAGGGGAGTCTGTAACAACCCGCATATTTATCGAGTTTATATTTAAATATTTTATTTAAATATTAAATCGGTAATCGGATTTTGGTCCTAAAAGCTACTTTTTGCAAACGGTCAAATTAGGACTCGAGACCACTTCCATTGAGTTCGAAATGCCGTTTACAATTTTTTTAAGTATAAACATCGATAGGTTTGGAGTTAGTGAAATTTCACTAACTTTTCCCGCCTTGGACTTTGGGTTAGTTTAGCCTATTAAGCCCAAGTTCCAACCCCCTTCTCCTCACTCTTTATAAATTTCCTAACTAACTCAAGCTTTGGCATTAATGGTGAAGAGAATGGGAAATTAAAACTCCAAGCACAAATTCAAATGCAAATCCAACATTCAACTCCAAATTCAAGTAGAAGATATTGGATTCAAGCTTTAGATTGCTTCTCCTTGCTTTCAAGTTTCATCTTCATAAATTTTAGTGCAAAGGTGAGATTTTTATCTCACAATTCTAGCCTATAACTATATTGGACTGTTGGGAATGATTCCCTATCACTTTTGCATGCGTGTTAGCATTTGGTTTGGATTGGATTGGAGAAAACTCCAATTTTTAGCGTTTTGGTGAATTTTCTGCACTTAGGTCGTTCTGGCCATTTTCGTGTGTTCGGAGTTAGGTCGCTCGCGACCTAACCCTTAGGTCGTTCGCGTGTTATCGCGCTAGGTCGCACTGCCTTGAATTTTCACTTCGGAGTTAGGTCGTATGGGGTTTGGGTCGTAGGTCGTTTCTGGCCTTAAATCCCCTCTGCAGCGTTAGGTCGCTCAGCCTTTCCTTGTTAGGTCGTCACCACTTAGGTCGCGACAAATGTTAGTACGTTAGGGCCTTAGGTCATAGGCCTTAGCTCGCATTTGAGCTTAGGTCGTAGGTCGCTAGCTCGTAGCTCGTATTTGAGCTTAGGTCGTAGGTCGCATCACCCTTAAGTCGTTCGACCTGATGCCTCTCTTAGGTCGTGCATCCCTTTAGGTCGCTAGGTCTTAGGTCACGCATCGCCTTAAGTCACTCGACCTGCTCTCACCTTAGGTCGCGCCATCTTTTAGGTCGCGTACCATACTTTAGGCCGTTGTCCCTTAGGTCGCTTGCACCTTAGGTCGGCCTCTTAAGCTCACAGATCCTCTAGGTCGCGTGGCCTTTAGACCGTAGGTCGTTAGGTCGTAAGACCTTAGGTCGCCTGACCACTTAGGTCGCTTGACCTATTCAAATGTTAGGTCGTGAGTTCCTTAAGTCGCTCGTCTCTCTTAGGTCGTTCGCTTCGGCTAACTCGCGAACACCATTAGGTCGTTTGACCCCTTAGACCCCTAGGTCGCCACCATTAGATCGCTCGACCCTATTCCTCTTAGGTCGTTAGACCTCATTTTGTCTTCACTAGGTCGAACCCCGTAAGCGGTGGCGTTGCCCCCGCACCGCCACCTTGGGGGGTTGCCACTCCCCTTGGACCCCCCCTCCGTAGGGGATCTTATCTGAAAAACATTGAGCTGATTTCCTTGGATCTTATTCACATCTCCGTATGCGATCTTTGTGATTGATTGTTTATATAATTGCTTCTGTGTTTTGTCATTTTATAATATAAAGGTTTCAATACTAGTAGTAAATATCAAAACTCTTTTAACAAACAATTTCAACTCTATTTTTAATAACAAAGCTCTTTTCTTAAACCGTTTTCCAATCTATTAGTATATACAAACCTTTACCTCACTCGGATGAGAAATCTAATTAAACGACTTAGTAAAACAAGTGGTATGAAACGCTTGCGTTCACTTCGTCGGTTAATTCTTGGACTTGTTTGATTGAACCTCTTGTGACAATTTTATTAGTGAAGATTTACAGTTTGTTCGTAAATATTTAAGTTAAGCAAGTGGTTATGGGACATGAAGCTAAACTTCTATATTTACTAGCTTAGTGTAATTGACACTTCTCGTTGATCATGACGATCATTCTGATGATTTAGACTAGCAACTGTGCGATGTCTCTTGTTGCGAGGTTAGACTAGACACCACTTGTGTGATTCCACTCACACATACCTTTTTGCTTTTTGGTTAGTCTGGACCTTAATCTGTGTGATTCCATTCACACGTGTGGGGTAGCTCCCCTTGGTCTTCGGACCGTCATGTGATAGGCCTCTTTCTCTTTTCTATGATTTCTGGACTTCTTGCATTGATTTCTAGAATTTATGTCATTGACTTGTTATGAGTACAAGTTTGGGGTATGATGCCCTTTCCGAATCTTTGAGAAGATTCTTGTGATATTGATTATCTCTTATTGATTGATCTTCTGTTGATCATTATTTACATACTTATAGTGGTATGTCATTATGGATATTTTATGTTTATGCCATATCTTTTATGTTATATCATGTCATCTGATATTTATAGCTAGACTGACCCGTTTATTATTTTCTTAAATAATACTCGGGTCAGACCGAGATGTTACAGGTGCTTCTGCTTGACTTCTTCCCAAGGATTCATCACTCTGACTTTTGGCTAACTGTTTAGATTAGCCGTTTTTGTTGTATACACTTGAGATATAGACTCATAGCTGTATTCTTTTGTATAGCACGTGTTGCTATTCCTTTGTATTATTGTGGATCTTTTGACCACTACTCTGATGTACACTTTCATGTGTTAGTTATATATTCATATCTTCTTCCGCCTTTGTGATATGGATGTCTGTGACTGATTTGCGTTATGCTTATTTCTATGCTTGTTTCCGAAGATTATTTATAGCCACCGTGTGATAAGCAATTACATGGATGGTCGCTCCTCAACGGCCTTATTCCCCGTGCTTGTTGACAGCACTACTCCGTAGTGTTCTTGGCTAGCGTGGGTATAGAGGTGGGGCGTTACAGTAGGGGAGTCACATTTTGTTTCAGCTAGAGGGATTATAGCAGAGGCAGTGAAGCTAGAGTTTGTTGGCAAGGTTTGAGGCGATGTTAACATCGGTTGCGGCAAGCAAACACGTGGGGATTTGGATGTGATTTTAGGATGTAGGCGAGCAAAGCTGTGCGTGTGGTCGTAGTAGAGGTATTCATTATAACTAAAATTTAATTACAAAGTTAGCTTATTTAATTTAGAATTGAAATGAGAGTTAGAAAATAAAATTTTATAAAATTTTCATATGAGGTCGAGATCGTCAAAGAAAAAAACAAGTCAAGTTGGAACGGATTGCAAAGTGAAAATCAAAGAAGAGAAATTCTCACTCATTTGGACTATTTAATTTTAAATCGTTAAAATTTTGGATGTTTGATTGAAGTTATTAATTATTATCTCGTTGAATGGTATAATATATATATATATATATATATATATATATATATATATAATAGTAGTAGTATATATTGGAGTGATTGATTTCCCGCATTTTATAGCGGATGAGACCCTATGCGCCGCATAATAGCGGACGATATTATTTAATCCCATATACCACGATATTCCACCTCGAAGTGGAATTGGTATTTTATATTGTGCTAACATCTATGGATGCAGGGAAACAGGCTAGAGGGATCCAACTGGATTTCTCAAAATTATTTAGATTGTTTAATATTCTGTGTTATGATTATGTAATATTCTATGGTGAATTATATTGATAATTAGATTATCGTATACTACGGTTTGATTGAATATTTCGGTGCACTGAGTCATCAAAATATATATAGAATTGGATTTTTGAAAGAAATATAAGAGTAAATTTTTAAGTTAAATAACTATAGAGAATTTGACTAAAAATAAGAATGAATTGGAAAGGAATAGAAGTGATTTTTAAATCCTAATAAATTTTGGGTATGAAAAAGGGATATTGAATAAACAAATAAATAATGAATTTTAAACTTAAGTGATGTTATATCAAGAAATAAAGATTGTATTTTAAAATTCATGGTTTGAATTTATTTGAAAGGATAAAGAAGAAATTTGGGAAATCTGAAATTGGTGTTTTCAGTTAAAAGATTTTAAATCATAATTAAGGAACAAAAATTTGAAGTCAATGGGTTTTGAAATAAATGAGTGAGTAAAGGAATTTATTTCAAAATGGAGTAAATTGGAAATCAATTTGGAAATTGATTTAAGTGTTTGAAATTGGAAATTTAAAGGAGAATGTGACTACGAAATTCATAAACTAGGTTTATAAAAGTGAAGTAATATATCAGTGGATATTTGGAAGAATAAATTCACAGTGGGAATTTATTAAAGGAATGGGTAAATTTGTTTAAAAATAAATAATGATTTATTTTTAAAAGATGTGGAAGGGAAGCGTATTCCCCTAGAAAGCCAAGTACGTTTTCAAAACAAATTCATAAGTATAAGTTAAAAGTTAAAAGTTGTTTTAAAAAGTATGTATAGAAAATTTATTATTTTTAAATGTTTAAATTTTAAAGTAAGTCTTTTTCAAATTTATTATAGTAGTAATTATTAAAGGTGGCTTGGTTCTATGTTTCTAAAAGAGAAAAATTTAGTTTTATATTTTATAAAGTAGCTTTATTTTAAAATTCTTAAAGTATATATTTTTGAATAAAGTATTAAAGTAGTTTTTATTTTAAATGTTTTAAAGTATAATTTATAATAAAGTGTTTTAAATTATTTTAAAAATCTAAAGTATTGTACTTGGTGTTTTCAGTGGAAATAAATAGTTAGGAATTTATCCCATGAGAAGAGTATGGTTTGAAAATTGTTTTCAAAAGGGTTGAAAATGGAAATATATCTTGCGAAGATATTTTGAGGTTAATAAATAATTCAGGAGAAATTATTTGTTATTTGATGGTTGTTTATGAATGTTAATTGATAGTTAAATAACCGACTATCAATATTGGCCAATGCACTGATCGTTTCGAAGAGACCGGGATCAGGATTAATTTCTCGAAAACCACTTCGATCCGGTATGAACGTTTTTGTGTGGAAAACAAGAGTTTGTATTCAAAGATGGAGCAGTGAAGTGCAATGGCTAGTCGCTACTAATCCTGAGGTGATTCCAAAATGTATGTAGTAGGAGTAGTGCCTTCGGGATGGACTTTTATGGATGAATGCTTTTGGAAACATCGTCAGGTGGATGATGGGCACTCTAGGTGAAACATTCTAAAAGGTAACGCTTAGCCTCGAGCCTCATCAACCGAGAATGACTGAAAATCAGGGGTTATGCAGCAAGGCTAAGGGGTTGCACCCATTAGGGTGAGGTCATCCCTGTTTAGATGTCCGTTTTCATTCGGCTTAGTGGTGTGGTTGCTGATCCCAACCGTGGGGTGATATTACATGGGATTATCCAATAAGGGGTAGTCCCGGTCTTATGTTGCAGGGGATTGGGAGTAATCCTCGGTACGGTGATCTAGGCCACGTACTGTAACAAGTGGTACCCCAGTGCCTAGTCATTTGTTGGAAATCCATTCTCCCTACGTGCCTTTATGGTTTTGTTTGTATACCTATTAGCTGGAATTTAATAAATGTAACAATTTTGGCTATTTGAATAAGTATTTGTATATAGACACTATTATAATATCAGAGGATTTTATAACAAATGTTTTAGCTATCGTAAGGTAAAAACACGACATGTTTATTTGTGGCGTGGTCTTACGAGATGCTTTTGTTTTTCAAAGGATTTTGAAACTTTAATAATCAATTTGAGTGTGGTTTTCTCACGCTGGTATTCCAGACTGACTCAGGTGTTATTTAACTATAATGCTCGGGTCAGACCGAGTATTATATATTACAGGAAAGGATGCAGTGGAGCTGGATGGCGATACATACTTCCGTATTTGTGTTAGATATTCCGCTGTGTTGATTAGCTGTGTATTCAAATTGTGACGACAGGTTATGATTACTGTCCAGTTGTGTGTTATGTATACTCTGATGATATAATGTACAAACTGATTTATTTTCTTTTGTGTAAAGATCATTTATTATCTATTATATTTTATTCCGCTGCGATGGTTAGATTCTGATGTTGTTTTCTATGTTCTTCTTCTACCGCTTCTTCTTTAACCCAAATGGTTCGTATTTCCTTACATCTTGAGTTAATTGATGGAGAATAGTGTCGACTCAAAGGGGTACGGATTTGCAGTCACTACACTGTAGGTATAATAACTTCTATCTGTTCCTCCTTCTCTAATGGCAGAAACAAATTCCAATATACAAATCCCCAATTCAATTTCAAATCAAATTTCAATTTCAAATCAAACTCCTCCAAACCATACAAATTATATCATTTTGAAGCACTCGACGAGCGTAATCCACTGGTGTAATTCATTTCTTGAATCGAATCACCATTGTCCACAAATCTATGATTTGTTCTCGGTCGTCCATAGGCCATGATCTCGTTTAATGACGGATCTTCGACTATAGGACGATCGAGAAGCTGCACTGTGTAGAGGAGGAGATGAGTCAATCCATGTGGCTCATTTGGTCTATAGGTATTGGAGTTCGCCATGTTTGGTCATCGAACGTTAGCGGCGACCCTAGCTTCTGGAAACATCGATGGTGGCCGTGGGCATGGCCTACGGGCGTTCGAGATGGGTAAGGCCCTAGCCTCATTAGATCATGGTACGGAGGAGTATTTGGACATGCGTTTGGCAACTAGGGTCGGCGGCTGCGTGCTTCTAATGGGTTGCATGCGTGTATCACTGTGTATGGCTAAGGTTAGATGGTGAGTATAATTACAGTTTTTCCCTTTGTTATTTTTGATTTAAATTTAAAATTTTGATGTTCTAACTCGTGTAACTTTTACGTACGAGCGTGGATTAGAACGTGGTTTCTTCCGTTGTGATCGTATCGAAATTTTGAACATTATGAAATTAGTTTGGACAAATTCTGAGATAGTTGAAATTTAGGCCCTATTTTATATTTCAATTCCATTTAAAATCAGAGGTGGATGTTTTGACCCACTCACAACTAGTAGATTATCTTATGTTCGTTAAATTAAATTTATGATGTGATTAGAAATTAATTGATTGATGCTTGGTATGTTTAAATTGTCATTCCAGTTAGATTTGACTTTTATCGCATTTAATCATCGTTTAATTTAATATTGAATTTAATTGTCAATTTAATACCTGTTAGTGATAATCCGTTATCTATTGATGTTCATTGGTTGATTTGGATGATGATTGTGATGGATATTTGATTGTTGATATTGGATGTCTGGATATTGTATTTTTATATTTTATAACACTGCAAGTTCCCTATGGGTTGAAATGATACATACCCGAATGATCTATAGATTAGGAAAAAATCGTTACGGGTTGAAATGAAAGGCTCGAGCAACTTTATGGGTTTTATTTAATTCATGATTTCGGGTTGAAATGATATATAACCGTAAAATTTTAAATTGCAGATTGAAATGATAAATTTCTGTATCACCTGACCATAGGGCAGAAAATTATATACGAGCACCGGATTGGTTAGATTAAACGATTTTTAATTCTTTAAATTTTAAATTCAGTTAACTGGCATTTTGAAATAGAAATTGATTTATATAAACTGAATTATTTTCGATGATCCAAGCGTTAATGCTGAAACTGGAATTGGTTTAATGAATTGTTCAAAGGATTTAAATTGGAATTTCAAAGTTGAAGTGTCAAATGTAAATGAATTGATTGGAATTGAGTTATTAAAAATGTTTAGATATAATTTTGAAATCTATTTTGAACTAATTTAAACTATTTTAATTAATTTAAACTATTTTAATCAATTTAGACTATTTTAATTTATTTTAATCAATTACAACCTATTTAATCCAATTTAATCTATTTTAACTATTTTAAACTAATTAAGTTAATTTAATCTATTTTGAATATATTTAATATAATTTAAATCTATTTAATCTATTTTAAATCAAATTAAATCAAATTTAAATATATTTAAACTATTTTTACTATTTAAACTACTTTAATCTATTTTAAACTACTTTTAAACCTATTAAAACTTATTATGACTATCTAAACTATTTTCTAAAATTTCAGGCAGTGTAAAGTTGAAGTATTTATATATCAATCCTTAATGATGATATAACCTCAGTTAGAATTTGGAATTGATACCTTTTTGTAATGACATATTTGAGTAAATATGATGATTTTGGAATGAGATTTTAATTAACCTATCGTATCGATAAAATCAAAAGTGAATATGGTTTTTGAAAGTGAATTTGATTTTGGAAGTGAATGTGATTTTGAAAGTGAAAATGATTCGGAAGTGATATGGTTTTGAGAATATGATATTTTGATATCAATTATGAATTGGTTTTGGAAAATGTAAAAGAACCATCAAGTGTGTAATAAGCTTTTGGTTGTTAAAGTAACTGGGATTGGATATTGTCATACTCTTTGCCAATATCGAAAACGATTTTAACAACTATGTAAGTGGTAGATATTCCAGAAATGAAGTAGGATGGTTTGGCGAACTATTCTATATAAGGTATTTACGTGATCCTGACTCCCATGAGTCAGCTTAGATGTGACTAAAACAGGAGCTATACCGGGCTAAGTGAGGTCATTCCTCCTATTGGTCACATTTCTATGAGAAATGCGGATTACAGATCTTAAGGCTAGAATTAACACTAGAGGGGGTGAATAGTGTTTTAGGGAATTGCTAAATCTTTTTGAGTTTATGTTAATTTGAACACAAATGTATGCAATATTCAGACACAGATATGATCACAAAATCAAACACAGATGCAGAAATAAAGTAAAAGCAATAAAGGAAAGAACATATTGGATTTTATACTGGTTCGGAGTTACCCTACATCCAGTCCCGCACATAAGTACGGATTTCCTTTCAAAAGCAACTATACAATTACACCCTCGATTTCAAGGTCACTCGGTACACCACTCTAGATTCACAATCCTCTGGGTAGAGATACTTGATTTTACTGGCAAAAAGTTCACCCAATTGATTTCCTAGGCTAAAATCACACCTTTTCTCACTTGATTGATTTCACAGGCTACAATCACACCTTTTCTCATTTAATTTATTACAAAGAAGCCTATAAGTCTGAATAGCACGGAGATCTTATTGAGATAGTGATAGAGAATCAAACCAGAGATGATCTAGTTAGATTCAATGGTGATTTCGGCAGAGTAATGGTAAAAATATATATAAAGAAATATGGAAGAAGAAAAAAAGAGTGAAATCAGAGAAAATATGAATGAAAATTCGTTTAAAACTGCCCCTATTTATAGTAGAACAACAGCCATGTCCATTCGTGAAAGGATGTGACGAATAAACACTTCTTTTGAAATTCAAAATTTTGAAATCAACTGCCACCTTGTCGACAAGGGGTACTTAAGGTTGTCGACAAGCCTAAGGAAATTTTGGTAATTTATTTTTCTTTGAAAATAACTTCTATCTTGTATTAAAACTATTTTAAACTTTACAAATATACTTAACTATAGTTAAAATACATAAATAAATATAGAGAATAATATTTTGATATATATAAGATTTTATTATAATTTTGTATTTGAATATAAGTATAAATATTAAAAGTTAAATATATTATTTTTAAAAGATAGTTTAAAACCAAGGATAATTTGAATTTGAAGATAAAGATTATTTTGAGGCTAAAAGTATTTTAAAACCAGGATAGATGTTTTTGATTCTTTTAAAAGGAAGATTTTAAAATCATTTTAGAAACAAGATATAATTTTGTACAAATATTTTGAATAAAAGTTAGTGGTTACATAACAATGTTCCACTAGATTTTTCATAGGTTCCATCCTACTTAGGGTTCTATCCCTTTAACAGGCTCGAAGTGGATTCCATTCCACGAATATATTGGATTTTAAGATGCCAGTGCTTTTCTAGGAGTTTTAACAAAATTCCTAACTAAATTATAATCTTTAAATCTTGAACTCTTGATAATCTTGATATCTTGAATCTCTATACCGTGCAATCTTCATTCTTGGTACATGCATGGTTAAGTCCTGCATATACATATATGTCTAAACTATAATGTTAGTATTTATATTTTATAATAAGTCAAGGTTGTCGTCATCAAAACCATCCTTCTTAAGGACTAACAATCTCCCCCATTTTAATGATGACAACCTTTGTTTATAAAATACTACTTCTATCCTTATAACTTCCCCTAAAACTAATAACTCCCCCTTAATCTATGCCTAACTATCCTATTTTATACTTCTCCCCTTTTGTCATCAAAATACACTAACTCCAAACTATATAACTCCCCCTTATTCTTGTACTAAAATACCTGCATTAATATAATATTCAATGGAGTATATAATAGATAGATTAAGAGATAATTATACTGATAGACATGATAACTAATCAAAGATCATATAAATATCAATGTGTTTTTATACATGTTTTGCACACCAAATATCAAACCACACCAGACCAAATCAAATCAAATCAAATCAAATCAATCCAAGCAATCAATTAAACAAAGCAATCAAATAAAATCAAACATTACGAGGAACTTCCACCCATCCTTCTTCTCCAAATGTAGGATGTTATTTAATGGCATCTCAATTTTCATTATCGTTGGTGAGAGAGACAGGAGGATGTGCTTCATTATCATCTTTGTGCAGGGAGGAAATCATCCATCGTATCGCATCGAAATGCTTTTCTTGCTCCTTGATCATCTGAATTTGACTCAACTCTAAGTGTCGCTGGTTACGAAGAATGAAAGAATATTCTTGAAACAATTAAGGGTTTCTTCAAGATTCTCGGTCAAATTATGAATTGAATTGGCCATATTTGAGTTTGTGAGAAGAATTAGAGATAAAGTAGATAAGAAATAATTCCGAGTGATGAATTTTGGAAGAAATAGGTATTTACAGGTGTAGAAATTCGTTTGAAATGAATATACATAATGTGGTTATTCAAATTTCAAATTTAAAATGAAAAGTCATTTCTGACCAGTACATGTCGACAGGGGTTAGTCAATTTTTATGACTTATTTTGATTTTATGAATAATTGTGTATATATATATATATTTATATAATATACTAACATTTATTCTGGAGATAGGATAAGCTAGATAACAGAAAAGTAATTCAATTTCATTTCATAATAGAACGATACAATGATTAAACATTAAGAACTACAAGAACACTCAAATCAAAACAAACTAATACAACAAGATATGAAAAGGTAGAACTAGTTAGAGGATGACGAAGATGAAGATAATCCAAGCTTCTTGCAGACTTTGGAGAAAAACTTGTTCATCTTGGATGACATTTTATCCAATTTCTTACTAACGGACCGTTTAAGAATCTATTGATTCTCGACAATGGTCTTTTGATTTTTGAGTAAGGTTTTGTTGGTTGGATTAGGAGGATAGTCAATGCTTTCCAAAGATGTTTCACCTTCTTCTTCTTCTTCTTCTATTTCCATTTCATCCCTTCTTCTTCTTCCTCTTCCTCCTCTTCCATCTCCTCATGAGCCAAACGCTCTTCCTTTTCGGCAAGAGTCTCATAAGGTTGAAAAACAAATGGAATTTTCATAAGAGAAGTGTTTGAGTTATTAAAAACCTTTCTCGAAACAAATTCTTCTCCTTTGAAATCTACTCCAAAATAGTTAAAATTCCGAGTAAGATAAATTCCACGATACAAGGTATTTTCACCCATTTCAAGATTTTTGGGACGAAATTCATCCAAAATAACTTGCGCCCAATTAATATCATAATTTCAAAAAATAGCAAAAAGTGCTTTGCAAACTTTTGAAGTTGGATTGTTAAAACACCCCAATCTTGGGGTCAAAGTATGTTGTAAAAGAAGATTAACTATTCTAGATTTTGGTTGAAAGTTTCGATTTTTGAATTCAAAATTATCATTTCCTTCAAAAATGTGATGAAATGTCTCACGATCATTTTCATCGATATTAAAACTAGAAAGATCCATTCCCGTGCTCTTGCAATTGAGAATGGTACTCAAAAGATCACAATTTAAAACGATTCTAGTGCCTTTGACACTACTCGAAATTTCATTATCATTTCCATTATAAAATCCACGGTTGAGATTTGCATAGAAAATTTTAATAAGATTCAGATAGCAAACAAAATCATTTTGTTAAGCATCAACAAGACTAAGAACTTGATTGTTTGCAAAAAGAGAATCAATTTCATAAGAAGAGAAATCTTGAAATAAAGCAAACTTTCCAGGATGGGCTTTTCCATAGTTAGCATAGTTGATATATGCTTTTATAGCTTCCGAATCATTGTAGAGTTGCTCTTTTATCTTTTTGGAAATTCTCATTGTGGAAGGGTTGCTTGAAGAAGCCATTAGTAGAGAGTAGAGAGCTTGAAATTTTGAGATAAGAGTTTGAATTTGAAAATGAGAGTAAAAAGTTGTGATAAGAGATAGTGAATAAATAGATTCTCAAAGGATATGTTCTCTGGTCAAAAGGTGACCTTTCAGAGAATTGAATGAAGTGAAAAGATGGAGGAAATTCAACATTTTGAATTCAAATTTAGAATTTCAAATTTTTGTAACCCTGTCGACAACATGGTGGGGACCTTGTCGACAGGTGTCTTTTAATTTCCATGATTATTTTTCTTAATTATTCTAATATATATATACTTACTATTTTTAATGTATATATATATATCTGGAATATTACTAGAATTATAGTATATTCCCAAAAAATATATTATGATACTATATAAAAAAAATAGTAAAAATAATAAGAATGAAAATAAAAAATTTAAAATTCAAACAACACACCAATTCAAAATCAATCATCAAGCAAGCATCCAATTCAAAGCATGCAATTTCAACCAATGTATTGTAAACATGCACATTTTTCTGAGTCCATTTCTCTGAATTCATCGGAGTTGTGAACTGCCCTGAAACATATATTTGAATTATCTGTCTTCTGATCATCATCGCTTAAAGACGAGTCTGAGTCATCTAGAGTAGCAGTAAATGCACGTTTTCATTTCTTTGTGAAATCATTGTTTATAAGAAGATTTTGCTTATCTGGATATCGACAGTCTCTTTTGATATGGCCTGGTTCGTCACAGTTGAAATATTTGATATTGTTTGGCACTGCATTTTGATTTCCAGAGTTCTTATAGTTGTTTCTCTTAAGATTATTCATCTTTCTGTATTTCAAGAATTTCCAAAAATTCTTGGTCATAAGGGTTATCTCTTCATCATTATCGCTGTTTGAGTCTGATCCATCGGTCAATGCATTGAATGCCATTGATTTCTTTTTAGATGCTTTGCTTTCTCTTCTTTCAATCATTTGGACTTCAAATGACATTAGATTTCCAATTAATTCTTCTATCTTTAAGGTACCGATGTCATTTGCCTCTTCGATGGCTAGTGTCTTTTGATCCCATTCTAAAGTAAGAGAATTTAAGATTTTTCTGACTTGATCTTCTTTCGAAAATTCTTTTCCTAAAGATATTAGAGAATGCACAATATTTTGAAATCTACTACACATATCTGAAATAGACTCATTAGAATTCATTTTAAATAATTGAAACTGATTTGTGAGCATGGAAATTTTGGTCTGTTTAACTTTGCTTGTTCCTTCGTGAGTAACTTGCAAAGTTTTCCAGATTTCATATGCAGACTTACAAATTGACACTCTATAAAATTCATTTCTATCATGTGAACAAAATATAATATTCATTGCTTTAGAGTTTTTTTGTGCAACAGTCTTTTGCTCAGCAGTCCACTGTGCAAAATCGGTTGTGGGTTCAGAATATTCAGTCTGTGTGACATTCCAAGTGTCTAGTCCTATAGATTGTAAATATATTTTCATCCTACATGCCCAATATGCATAGTTACTGCCATTAAAAAGCGGTGGTCTGACAGTAGACTGACCCTCTACAAATGAACTAGTGACAGGGGTAATAGAACCAGTGTTGGTAGTGTTAACAGTACCAGTGTTGGTAGTGTTAACAGTACCAGTGTTGGTAGCCATTTTGAAATTTTTTCAAAATTCGGATTATGAAACTTTGAAAATATTGCTCTGATACCACATGTGAGAAATGCGGATTACGGATCTTAAGGCTAGAATTAACACTAGAGGGGGGTGAATAGTGTTTTAAGGAATTACTAAATCCTTTTGAGTTTGTATTAATTTGAACACGAATGTATGCAATATTCAGACACAGATATGATTCAGAATCAAACACAGATGTTGAAATAAAGTAAAAGCAATAAAGGAAAGAACACACTGGATTTTATACTGGTTCGGAGTTACCCTACATCCAGTCCCGCACACAAGTACATATTTCCTTTCAAAAGCAATTGTACAATTACACCATCGATTTCAAGGCCACGAGGTAGACCACTCCAGATTCATAATCCTCTGGGTAGAGATACTTTATTTTACGGGCAACAAGTTCATCCAATTGATTTCCTAGTCTAATATCACACATTTTCTCGCTTAATTGATTTCAAAGGCTACAATCACACCTTTTCTCGTTTAGTTTATTACAAAGAAGCCTATAACTCTGAATAGCACTGAGATCTTGTTGAGATAGTGATAAAGAATCAAACCAAAGATGATCTAGTTAGATTCAGTGGTGATTTCGGTAGAGTAATGGTAAAAATATATATAAAGAAATGTAGAAGAAGAAGTGGAGCGAATTTAGAGAAAATATGAATGAAAATTCATTTGAAATTGCCCCTATTTATAGTAGAACAATAACTATATCCATTCATGAAAGAATATGACGAATAGACACTTCTTTTGAAATTCAAATTTTTGAAATCAACTCCCACCATGTCGACAAGGGGTGCTTGAGATTGTCGACAAGCCTGAGGAAATTTTGGTAATTTATTTTTCTTTGAAAATAACTTCTATCTTGTATTAAAACTATTTTAAACTTTATAAATATACTTAACTATAGTTAAAATACATAAATAAATATAGAGAATAATATTTTGATATATATATAAGATTTTACTATAATTTTATATTTGAATCTAAGTATAAATATTAAAAGTTAAATATATTATTTTTAAAAGATAGTTTAAAATCAAGGATAATTTGAATTGGAAGATAAAGATTATTTTGAGGCTAAAAGTATTTTAAAACCAGGATAGATGTTTTTGATTCTTTTAAATGGAAGATTTTAAAATCATTTAAAAACAAGATATAATTTGTAAAAATATTTTCAATAAAAGTTAGTGGATACAAAATAATGTTCTACTAGATTTTTCGTAGGTTCCATCCTACTTAGGGTTCCATCCCTTTAACAGGCTCGAAGTGGATTCCATTCCACGAATAAATTGGATTTTAAGATGCTAGTGCTTTTCTAGGAGTTTTAACAAAATTCCTAACTAAATTATAATCTTAAAATCCTGAACTCTTGATAATCTTGATATTTTGAATCTCTTTACTGTACAGTCTTCATTCTTGGTACCTGCATGTTTAAATCCTTCATATACATATATGTCTAAACTATAATGTTAGTATTTATATTTTATAACAAGTCCTAAGGTTTTTGTCATCAAAACCATCCTTCTCAAGGACTAACAATTTCTTCGATACTATATTTTGACTTTGTGATTGATTTGGTGGCCACCCCTCGATTTTGATTATGGGAGTGTGTCTGACGTGGGCAATAGTAGGTGTTATGCGTTATCACCGGTCCGGAAGTGCAATTGGTATATCTACCTGGCATTGCCTCGAATGCCGTTTTCACATGCCCTAGTGCGCCTTTGGTTTGTACCATACCTATGGAGTGCCCTCTAATAGCCCTCCAGTTTACGGAGGAATTACGGTACTGTATAGACTATGTGATTATATAGAAATGTGTTAAGGGGGATATAGGTAATGCCTTAACGCTATTTTAATACTTTACTTTAATACAGACACTATTATAATAGCGTATTTTACTATATAGTAGATTGTTTAACAGATCCTTAGGAGATAGAAATCCCAAACATCTCTTAAGTTATTGCACTCATGTGAGACACTGGATAAGAGATGTTGTTAAAAGGAAATGATAGTTTATGTGTTTGTTTAAATATTTATATATATGGGCCTGCGTCTCTTCGAAGCCCATTAAGGCTTGTTTGCATTTGTAAAGGCCTCATTGCCTATTTAAATTATTTTGTTCCCTCTTTTATAATGTGAACCCCCAAATATGAAATAAGAAAAAGGTTCTAATGGCGTCTGATATTTTTTCCTAATTCTTCTTATGCTCGTTTATTTTAATTACATGGTATCAGAGCATTGAATTCGATCCAAGGGACTCGATATTCTGTTGTGCTTTCTTTGTTTATTTTCAGATTGTAATTCTCATATTCTCTGTTTGAGCAATGGCTGATCAGAAGGCTGTTGATGTTATGTCTATGATGCCCAAAATCACAGATCAGAAACTGAATAGCTCAAATTATCATGATTGGAATAAGACAATTCGTTTATACATCAGGAGTATGGATAAAAATGATCATCTAATCAAGGAACCCCCTGAATCTGATTCGAAAGACAATGAAGATCAAAATTGGCTGAGAGATGATGCTCGTTTGTTTCTACAGATTCGAAATTCAGTGGAAACAGAAGTAATTGGTCTGATTAATCACCGCAAAACAGTGAAGGAATTGATGGAATATCTGGAATTCTTATATTCTGGTAAAGGAAACTTAACAAGAATGTATGATGTGTGTAAAGCTTTCTATCGTGCCGAGAAGAAGGAGTTGAGTCTGATGAATTACTTCATGTCATTTAAACAAACGCATGAGGAATTTAATCGACTGTTGCCTATGAGCACAGATATCAAGACACAGCAAAGTCAAAGGGAGCAAATGGCAATTATGAGCTTTTTGGCTGGACTTACACCAGAGTTTGAAGGTGCAAAATCTCAGATACTTGCCAATACTGATTTAACTACCTTACATGAAGTATATAGCCGCTTGTTGAGAACTGAGAATGTGACAAATAGTGGTAATGCAGCAGCAAATACACTTCCTAGTGCTTTTGTAGGTAATAGTGGAAATATGGTCACTAACAATCAACCTGAGATAGTTAGAGGCAGTGCTCCTTATCAGACACAAAACTGGAGATCACAGAGACCACCACAAACTCAATCATGGAGACCTCGACCACCTGGAAGAAAACAAAGGCCACCCTGGAGACCGTCTGTGAATCAAAACAAAATATGTAATTACTGCAAGCGTGTTGGTCATGTGATGTCAAAGTGTAGAAGTTTACAGTGGAATCAAAGAAATACAACTCCTTCAAATATCAAAACTGTTTTAATGACAGCAGATGAATTTGAGAAATACTCTAAAATTCAAGGTACACTGCATGACAAGCTTCCTGATTCTTCAAATTCTTCAGTAACTACATCTGTTGCAAACACAAGTACAAGCTCACCTACTTCTAAGTGGATAATTGATTCAGGTGCATCTGATCACATGTTAGGTAATCCACATTTGTTTACTAATTTGAGAACGATTAGTAAGTCTCATCAAGTAACCTTAGCAGATGGGCCTCAATCATTAGTAATAGGAACAGGGGAAGTGTTAACTAATTCATCTATGCCTATGACTTCTGTGCTATACTTGCCATCAATATCATTTAATTTATTATCTGTGAGTCAGATTACACACAAATTAAATTGTAGTTTTACTTTCTTCCCTGGCTACTGTGTGTTCCAGGATCTTATGACGAGGCAGATTATTGGTAAAGGAAGTGAATCTGGAGGATTATATACTCTTGACAAATCACCTGAATCTGTAGCTTGCTCTCTCTTGAATTTTGCATTCAAAACTCACTGTCAACTTGGTCATCCATCTCTCATTCTATTCAAGAAATTATGCCCTTGGTATAGCAGCTTATCTACAATAAACTGTGAAGCATGTCAATATGCAAAACATCATAGAAGTAGTTCTCTTCCTAGAATCAATAACCGTGCAAATAGTCCTTTCTCTCTTATTCATTCAGATATTTGGGGACCCTCATCAATTGTTTCTAAACCAGATTATAGATATTTTGTAACATTTGTTGATGATTATACTCGTATAACCTGGCTATTTCTAATGAAATCTAGATCTGAATTTTTTTCTATTTTCTGCAATTTTAATGCTCTATAAAAACTCTTCGTAGAGACAATGCTAAAGAGTACATGTCTGTTGAATTTGGTGATTATTTGTCACATAATGGCATTATTCATGAGACTTCATGTGTTGATACCCCCTCTCAAAATGGTGTAGCTGAAAGGAAGAATAGACACTTATTAGAAACTGCAAGGGCTTTATTATTCCAGATGAACATGCCAAAAGTGTTTTGGGCAGATGCTGTGTCTACTGCATGTTTTTTCAATTAACCGAATTCCATCAACAGTCCTCAATGGTGATATTCCTTATCAAATATTACAACCTGACAAAGATATGTACCCAGTTAAACCAAGGGTATTTGGATGCACATGTTTTGTGAGAAATGTGAATCAACAGTTAAGTAAACTTGATCACAAATCTCTAAAGTGTGTCTTTGTTAGATATCCTCGAAGTCAGAAGGGTTATAGATGCTATTGTCCTAGTTTGCAGAAATATATAGTATCACTTGATGTAACCTTCATGGAAGATGTACCCTTCTATCAAACTAATGCTCCAACTGTACATGAAGATGAGGAAGAGGTTCTAGTGTACTCAACCATACCATCCGAAGGCTCTACTGATCTTAATACTACTAATGTACAAATAGAAGGTACATGTGCAGAACCTACTCAACAAACTGAGGATAATACAGATTTAAATTTGCCTATTGCTTTGAGAAAAGGAAAAAGAAAAAGAAAATGTACCTATCCTATTTCCTCCTATGTGACCTATAATAAACTACCAAGTTCTTCACATGAGTTTGTGTCAAAGTTAGATTCTATTATCAAACTAATTATAGTTGGAGAAGCCATAAATTCACCTGAATGGTGTGATGCTATGAGAGAAGAAATGATGGCTCTAGAGCAGAATAAAACTTGGACCTTAGTGGAATTACCAAGAAATAAGAAAGCTATTGGTTGCAAATGGATCTTTACTGTGAAAATGAATGCTAATGGAACAGTGTCAAGACTCAAGGCAAGACTAGTTGCCAAAGGTTATGCTCAAACCTATGGTATTGATTACTCTGAAACCTTTTCTCCTGTGGCAAAGATGACATTAATCAGACTATTTATTTCAATGGCTGCTAGATACAATTGGAGACTTCATCAACTTGACATCAAAAATGCATTTCTGCATGGGGATCTAACTGAAGAAGTGTATATGGAGCAACCTCCAGGATTTGTTGCTCAGGGGGAGATGAACAAGGTATGTAAACTTAATAAATCCTTGTATGGTCTTAAACAAAGCCCAAGGGCTTGGTTTGGCAAATTTAGTATGGCTTTAGAAAAGTTTGGCATTATGAGGAGCAAAGCTGATCATTCGGTATTTTATAAAATTATTGATAAGGGCATAATTCTGTTAGTGGTTTATGTAGATGATATAGTGATTACAGGGAATGATAATAATGGTATTCAGGAACTAAAGCAATTTATCATTCTCAATTTCAAACAAAAGATCTTGGAGAGCTCAAGTATTTCTTAGGAGTTGAAATTACAAGAAATAGTGAAGGTATATATTTATCTCAAAGAAAATACACTCTTAATTTGTTGTCAGAAACTGGGAAGTTAGCTGCTAAACCTTGTAGTACTCCCATGATGCAAAATTATAGCTTAAGTGGAGATGGTGAATGCTTTAATGATCCAGAGAAATATAGAAGAATGGTGGGGAAATTGAATTATCTATGTGTTACCAGACCTGATATTGCATATTCTGTAAGTGCAGTTAGCCAATTTATGTTAAAACCAACTGTGCAACATTGGAATGCAGTGGAACAAATATTACACTATCTTAAAGGCACAGTAGGCAAGGGCATTTTGTATACTAATCATGGTCATATGAACATAGAAAGTTTCTGTGATGCTGACTGGGCTGGTTCAAAGGTTGATAGAAGTTCAGTGTCAGGATTTTGTGCGTTTGTTGGAGGCAATTTAGTTTCATGGAAAAGCAAGAAGCAGCCTGTAGTGGCTCGGTCAAATGCAGAATCTGAATACAGATCCATGGTAAATGCTATATGTGACATTATGTGGGTAGCTAACTTAATGAAGGAGCTGAATATGAATGTAAGGTTACCAGCTAAACTGTGGTGTGACAATTAAGCAGCAATTCATATTGCATCAAATCCAGTATATCATGAGAGGGCAAAGCACATTGAGGTTGATTGTCATTTTATCTGGGAGAAAATTCAAAGTGGAATCATAGAAACTGGGTATGTTCGAACTGGAGAACAAATTGCCGATTTGTTGACAAAAGCTTTAAATGGATCAAGGATGGATTACCTGTGTGACAAGTTGGGAATGAAGAATTTGTACTCCCCAACTTGAGGGGGAGTGTTAAAAGGAAATGATAGTTTATGTGTTTGTTTAAATATTTAGATATAAGGGCCTACGTCTCTTCGAAGCCCATTAAGGCTTGTCTGCATTTGTAAAGGCCTTAGTGCCTATTTAAATTATTTTGTTCCCTCTTTTATAATGTGAACCCCCAAATATGAAATAAGAAAAAGGTTCTAATGGCGTCTGATATTTTTCCCTAATTCTTCTTATGCTCGTTTATATTAATTACAGATGTCAAACCCTGTTAACATCTCTGACGCCGTTACACTCATAATTATTTACTGTTGATTTAACTTACATAAGATCTTTTAGTTCTGACTCAAGTGTTTTGTCTTTTCAATTCGCTCGGGTCAGTCTAAGCTTTTCAGTTTATCGAAGACTGCTTTCTGGAGGATGAATACAAAGATTCTGTTCTATTATTATTTATTATATTTATTCCATTGCATCATGTTGTTCCACTACATTTATTTATTTATACTTGTTGTATGTAACTCTGATCTGTATTATAAAATTATAATCAATGTTATTTGTAAACAACTTCATGAACTGTTTATTTGATTATTATATTTTGCCATTTCACAGCGAGATTATGCATTTGTTTTCTTTCTTTCACTGTTTTTCTTATTTAACCCATAGCATCTCTGTTTTGAATTGTTTGAGTTTGACGTGTGTGGCTTATCGTCGATTTAAACCATTCAAAATGGTGGGTCGCTACAACCCTTCACTACCAAACATTCATACTGCCTTCACCAACACCTGACAATCCACTTTACCCAACTACAACTCCAAACTTGCATCCCCTCCATCAAATTTCCACTGTGCATACAACAATATTCCTGCCAACATTCACTTCTCCATAGCAAACTCCCACTGCCACTACTCGACTACACATCCTCTTCATTCCATCACCATCATCAGGCCTCTACAACTATGCACATTTCTATGCACATCACCAAGGCGCACACCAAAAAACCAGTGCACATTTCTATGCCCATCACTAGTGTACTCAGCAAAAAACCAGTGCACGTTTCTATGCACATCTACCCCTTCCCTTTACGCTGCATCCATCTCACAACTTCATCCTACTTTTTCATCCAACCACACTCCTTCATCACCACATTGCTAACATTTCCATCCTCACTGTCCTCATAACCACCATACCTCACAGCAACAACATCAGTCATCACCATACCCTACTATAACTTCCTCCCATCGCTACAATCATCAAACCACTGCACTTACATTCTACATCAACCTCACTTCTTTCTATAATAACATCAATCTTCACCTTTGCATCAACCTACCTTCAAACACAAACAACAATCCTCCACAATAGTCATCACCACCTACACTGCTTGACAAATAACTAATCACTTCAACCACCATTTCCAACATTCTCTTCACTTCACCGCCACCATCATTTGTCTGCTCCACAACCTCCCAATACCCTCCTTACCTCTACAACTTCCCAAGCATCAACCAAACTATGCAATCTGCCTATCCACTTCTGCTCTGCTATCAACATCTACCTCTTCACAACCACCCTGCACATATCCTACCTTAAACCAACATCAGCCATATAAAAACTCCACTCCACACTGCACTCTCCTGTGCCACAAGCACTTCCTGCTGTCCTATGCCAAAATACACACTGCCAAACCATCCACTACTACAACCACTGCCATACACATAATTCACTTCCTGTCAACTTCCATCCACATACTTCAATTGCCTGCTGCCAAACTACACCTCTGCATCTCCTGACTTCAGCTGCTTCCCCTTCTCCCTGACAACATAAACCATCTGTCATCATCATTACTGCAACCAAGACCCAACTTCAATACAAACTAACAGTTCTACCATCTTTATCACTTCATCCTGTCAACTTTGTCCGCCACCATTGATAGCAACTTCCAACATCCACTGTTCATACATCCCACTTCTGCTCCTCCTCTTCAACTCATCCATCTCCTCATCCTAAACCCACCCACTACTTCAGCATATCAAACCAATTTCAACCTTGCTTTCTGCCACTTCTATTTGCACAACCACTAAACCTATCTCTCCCCGAAATCACAACCTACAATTTCACCCAAAATCACAGCAACTGCCCGTTCACTTATCCTTCCTTTACAAATACCCCATCGCAACCACAAAAACAAAACCCCAAATCGCAACACCAAAGCCAAACACCCATATCACCAACCCGATCGCTTGAATGAATTCACCAACCACAATTTCATCAACCCAATCGTGAGAATCAAAGCGAACCTCACCTCCTCCATCTCCATCCACTTCTGCAAAGCCGCGACCACCCACATGCAAATCGCGGACTTCAAATCGCATTTTGCTTCAATTTCCGGTTCACGTTTTGTTTTTAAAAAAACGAATTGGGCTTGGCCTGTTTACAAGAGGAGAAAGTTCATTTTACTCTGTTTTATTTTGGTTAAAATTTAGTTCCCTACTATTTTGGTTAAAAATAAAAAATAAAAAGAAACAGAGCTTTACTTTATTTTGTTCAAGTCTTCTAAAAAAAAAACTTTAATTTTCTCTTGGATAAATAAAAAAAATCTCGTTCAACTCTTTTCAAGTGCAAATTTCAGGTTGTAGAAAATCAAAAAAGAAAAATTGTTGGCTTCGCTTCGCTTGCCAAAATAAATTGCTTCTTAAAGAAATCGCTGCCTAAACAATTAAATTGCTTATAATTCTACATGCTTTGATATCATGCCCTTATCTTTTGTATTTAGTTTTCCTTGCATTGTTGGTTGCTTGCATTTAAAAAAAAGTCAAAAATCAAAATTCATTTATAGTTGCATCGTTAATTCACGTTTAATTTCTCTTTTGCATGCATACCATCTTATTTTCTTTTCTAAGGGCGACACCCAAATCTACATAAGGTAGGGGTATTTCATCACTCCTTTCTTGGCCCACAAATTACATTTCATCTTAGAATTTGCTAACAAACGGTTAGACTTTGACTTAAGGGGGTCACGAGCTCACTCAGGGCTTAATTGTATGTTGACAAACTGTCTTCTTTGAACGATTTATTTTCTTGATGTCTAGGCTACAACAGAGCAATAATCATTTATAAATATTGTGATGATTCATAAATATTATAGTGATTGTTTCTCTTAGGATACTTAAACCTTCGGCTGCATTGCTACGGTGATTCGTGGTGCACCGATAACTTATGTCTGTTACCTGGCTAAGAAATATTTTGTTGGATTAAGACAAAGTGTGATTATATAATTTTAGGTTAGGAGCTACTAAGGACAGAAAATTTGTAATTAGGTCTCTACAATCATCTAATTGCATTAGTTCATGGATTTTTAAAGAAAAAGAAGAAAAATTCAAAAAACCCAAAATTAAAAAATTGTAAATTTTCCTTAACCTATTTTTTTTGATTCAAAAGAAAAAAAACCTTTTCAAATCTTTTCCATTGAAAATGTTCAATCAAAATCAAAAATTAAAAAAAAGATTGAGTTAGTTTTTTAAGTAAAACAAAAATCTAAAAAATATATATATAATCTTCTCAAGAAATTAAAAAAACGAAAATAACCCATAAAAACGAATTCAAGAATAAAACAAAAACACTTTAGAAAATGTCGGAATTTCTCTACTCCCAAGAATTTTATAATAGTTGTGAAAATCAATATAATCCATATAACTTCACATCAAATTCTTATGGATATTTTAATAACAACTATTGTATAAACAACTTCGATTTTGGAGAACAAAATTCTCAAAATAGTGAGCAACCCTTAACTCCTGAAAGGAGTATTGAAACTATTTTGTCTACACTTGAACTCTCTACATAAAAAATTCAAATGATAAATGATTTGTGTAATTCATATTTGTGCAGTAACTCAAGTCAAAGATTTCAAAATATGAATTCACTTAAATTCAAATAATTTTGCTTATAAATGCCAATTCAATTTCGAACTCCAAAATGAATTTCAAAATCAAAATAGAAATGTGAACCACTTTTTTTAATGATTTTGGCAACGAGAATAATTTCAATTATGGTGCAATGGACAATTTTTGTTCTCAACAATTCAATTTGAAAATTCTCAAATAAATAATTATAAATTTGATTTTGTTGAGCAACTGGACAAAATTCACAACAATCATACAGATTTGTTGTTTGAAAAATATATGAAACAACGTGAGAAACAAAATCAAATCCCAACATGTGATTAGTCAAATGATAATCCATTTTTTACCCAAAATGACGATTTCAAATAATAATTTTTGAAATTAAAAATGACAATCTTAATGAAGTTGTTAAAAGTGCGGTATTTGATTTGGATTTCAATTCTTTTGAGAGTGCGGAACCAAATTTAAAATTCGATCTTTCTTTCTCTAATTTTGAAAAATTGAATGCGACAACTTTAGATTTTGAAATCGATATATGCAATGAAGTTGTTGACAATTCAATAAAGGAAGATGACTTTAATGAACACAAATTTTTTGGACTTTTTGAAGATGAGTTGTTGAATTTTAAAGAGGTAGATTTAAATCACCATTTTGATTTTAAAATCAATAATTTTGAATAATTTTTCAATGATGAGTTTGAATTTAAATTTGGGAAAATAAACTTGAACTCAACCAATTGTTCTATCTACACTAAAAATCATCAAAATTTAAAACAACTCATACAATTTTTAATAAAATGACATTCATTTTACCAAATCAACATTCAACTTTGAAATCTTTTATGGTTTGATTTTCTATGCTTAAGCTATGTCTCACATAACTGACGAGACAAATGAAGTGGTCTTTGGAAGACCATTTCATTTAGTCTTTAACGATATATTTTCTGATGTCGTATAAATAATAATCGTTTCATTTCATGTAAATATAGGTCATATTTTAATTTTATTTTTTTCATTTCACTTGGATTGACTATGGAGGCATAACCAAAATAAAGTTTAGATAGGAGTCTCATGTTCATGTTTTATTTTACATTTTCCTTCCAAGCTCAAATCCCAAAAAAAAATAAAATTCAAAACAGATTTTCTTTTTAACATTTTGTTTTATTTTTGAAGGAACGCTATGGGATAGTTAAAAATTTTTGGTTATTAAATTGAAATTTTTGAATATTTATTTGTCTCAATAAAAATAAAAATAAATTTTGTTTACAAGTAACGATGGTTTAACTAGTATATATGAATATTCATGGGTGATATTATGAAGTATATCCTAACTGAAAATCTTTGTTTAAAAAAGTGGTGGATTTAAAGTAAAGGATATAACATTTTTGAACTTCTTTGTTAAGTGGTGCTAAGATGATTTTGCAAAACTCATATATATATATATATATATATATATATATATATATATATGGTCTTTGTGAAAATAAAAAACACTTAGAGTCAGGTGTCCACATGCAAGTGTGTACACTAGTCATTCTTTATACCTTCTCCTATAAGATCGAAAGGCAGTGCAGGATCGGTATATCTGGCCTCAGTTTATCTAAGTTAGGTGTATGTAAATAGATTTATTAAAAATAACCACCTAGAGTGATGTGTTCATAGACAAGTGTGTACACTCGTCATGCTCTGTACTCTTCTTATACTCTTCTCACGTAGTCTGAAAGGCAATGCATGATCTGTATATCTAGTCTCAGTTTATCTAAGTTGGGTGTGTAAATAATAATAACGTTAATACTTTTCAAAAATAGAGAGAGAAATTAATTAAAATCCAGGCATTATTTTCACTTAGTTTATTCGACTTGCTATTCAAAAAATACCACTTTGAAAAACTTTGATAATCAACTAAGGATCCATTTCATAGTTACGCTATGTTATCAATCAAAACAACTAGCCAAACTAGAGTTCAATTATGATGATAACTTAATTTTTGTTAGAAGTTTAACGAGTAAAAGGACTTAGATTTCTTGATAACGACCAAACTTATACTTAACTTATTCATGGCAATTTAAAAGTAAAATTTTCATTTGTAAATATTTTCAAAAACTTGCATCCATATCTTTATAAATAAATCTTGCATTTAGGAAATTTTCTTGTTGCATTTGGATTTTGTCGGTAGTATCCGCTGAAAAATCTCATGAGACAACACGCATCCTACTTGGGACACCTAAAGGTTTAACGGCTTGTTGCATACACTCATGCAATGTGCTCCCTATGAAAGTGGATTTATCTTAGTTTTCTTTATTCGATGACGAATAAAAAGATAACTGTGGGCGTATTTGATGTGCCTATAAAACTGTATATTTATACTCACATATTTAATCTTGTTTTAATTGAATAATGATCATATTAGGGTATTTTTACATGTTTTTTTCAAAATCAAAATGTCATCAAATCATCTTCATTTATCTTCATTTAGGGGCGAAATGGTCATTTTGTGCATGTATTAATTTTGAGAATATTTAATTGCATATTTTACTTTTATTTGTAGGAATTTGGATGGGAAGAGGCTTCATGGAAATATGCATGCACAAGAGTACCAAAGAGATGAAGAAATAAAATAGTTTACGTAATCATGGAGGAGCTTACCTACCCACTAACACATAGACCACATTAAAGGCAAATGGAGATTAAAAGTACATGCATATGTTCATGTAGGGTTAAAGGCATATTAATGGGGATTAATTATATGCTAATAATACATGGAGGCCACACTTCCTCATGGACATTTTGGCTAGTCCCCTAAAATATGGATTAGGGTTTTAGCCATGTATAAATATCTCTTATGTTTCATGTAATGAGCTCTTACCATCTTCTCTTTAGTTTAATTAGTTGTAGCTACAAATGTAAACATAAACTTTCTTTCTCTTTAATAGCTTCTTAGCATTTGCTTATGCTATTTATTTTTATGCAATTTTAGAACATGTTATTTTCTTTGTTGTTTCTTTTTATGTTAGTGGTATAGATCTCTTTATTTTATGCAAGTAGATTAGCTTGTAGTTTATTTTAATTAGCTCTCTTCTTACTTTTCTTGCTTTATAATGTTGAAATTTACATGTGCTGAAATGATAAAAAATATGAGAAGTTAAACCTCTTCAATTTAGGAGTTATGAACCTCTCTTAATCAAGTTGATTCAACATATTTGCTAATTTATGATCTCTTTTTATGCTTAATGGAAATTTTTGATATGGTATAATTTTGTTGTTTAACTTTAGCCTATGTTTTTGACACCAAATAGACTATGCTTAAACAAATATATAAACACAAATTACCTCTTCATCTACATATGTTTTTGGTAATGAAGTGGATTTTAGGATCAAAATTTGATGGTTTATATTACGAATCAATAATAAATAAATTAAGCTTAAAATAGATTTTGTTTTTCTAATTTCATCATCATTTTCATAAGAGTTGACAAGTGGTTTGGATGGTGTGTTAAAGTTTAATGATTTATATTGGGCTAATTAATAGCACAAATAAACCATACTTAGGATAAACACATCAACTAAATTCACAAATGACCGAAAAAAGAGATCATAATTTCATTGTGTTGATTTATGTGATTATGAGAAGGGATTTGCCTCTAAATTTCCTTCTACTCTTATATTTTCATTCACTTTCTTTTTGTCAATTTTTAGCAATTTTAGTTGAAACATCTTTAAACACTTGGGTTAATTTGATTAAATAGAATTTGAATTAATTCAATTTCCTACGGATCGACTCATACTCACCACGTACAAAAATTGTATGTTGTGCGCTTGTGGTTATTTTTAACACAATTTTCAACGAAAGTTTTCTAACCGATAGGAAACTCCACCGTTAATCAACATCTCCAAATCCAGAATAGCAATCAAGATCTAAGCCCAGAGTTTAATTCTCATCTGAATTACTAAAATGTTGATGCCAAAAATGGATCAACACCCAAGAATGAATTGTAGGGAACCTATGAGGCATAGATTTAACATATAACGGTAAAAATCAAAGAAAAATAATAGGGAGATATAAGATTTTTATAGTGGTTCGACAATCTATGGCCTATATCTACCTTATTGATTATGGATTTGAGAGAGGTTATATGAGATTACAGAGAATTAGAGTCACAAGTATAAGAGGCTGACAAGTTTTATGGCCTAGAACTGCCAAGAGTAGCTGTTTTGGTGATTATTGTGAGGGAGGAAGATGGTAAAGAGAAATGGAATCCCAGATCTGGAGTGAAGAAGAAAGATCAGGAAGTAGATCTTGTTTTTGTTACACCATGGTTTGTATTTATAGGGAATTAAAGGTACTGGGTCAAACGCCTGCTTGCACTGAGGTCCAAGAGATAGCCTAATGTTACATAAGGTAAATCGAAGGCACACGAGTCAAGACCATAACTTGGTACCAACCTAAGTTGTTAACTCGGTACCGACCTATGGATTCTGATGTAAGTTGAACTTTTTCTCTTGCTTTGCTCTTCGATCTTCTATCTGATGTGTTTCAAGCTCTTTCCTATCGACTTTGAGTTGATTCTACTGGTCTTCTTGATATCACTTGAATTAACTAGTTTTCTCAATTTACTTCTCATCAACCTTGAAATTGGTCATCCAAACTATGGAAAAACGACTTGATCACGAGTAGTTAGAGTAGTATGTGAGAAGTATGGAGTTCGAGAAGTGAAAAGGGAGGAATGATAAGTTAGTACAGACCTATGTAACTTGGTCCCGAGTTATGCCCTTAGCCTCAATTCTAATGAAACTTTTCCAAGTTTCTTCACTTGCCCTTCTAAGTCTACTACTAAGTTTTTGAGTCATTTCATCTTTATCTTAACATTCTAACTTCCATTGGTTTCTGCCTGGTTAAAAAATCGGTTAACATGCTACTTGTTAAATATCTCTATTCTATTGAATTTCCTCTTCAAACTTCTTTCTTTCTTCATTATCTCACTTGTGAACCTCTAATATTATCGTTTATATTACACTAAAATGTTATGCTCCATCATTGGTGTTTTTACCATTTTAAAACTGGAACAATGGTAGAGACATAACAAATCAGGGATAGGGTTACTGATGCCATTGAGCAGCCCACCTTCCTGAAAACCAACAAACCAACTGCAATAGCCTTCAAAACTTGTAACATCACGTATCTAGAGGCCAAAAGATAAGTGCTACAGATGCTGCATTCATCCATAGCATTAACTTCTAGTGACCAAAATACGGTAATGCTAACGATATCCATAATATCAGAGGCACATGAATATGAACAAATCAAAATTTTCAAAACAATATTTTGCTGATTATATTTCAAAACAATAATTCATATCCATGTTACATAATCCCTTAACCGTTTCCCAGGTAAAGATTAAATATAATCATTATAAAATATGCTAAGAGCGACATATGACAATGCCTCCTTGGTTAACCAGAGTCAATATAGTCATATCCGACTTAATACACAGAGCAGAATAAAAAAAACTAAAACTCCTAAATAGCTATCCATTAGCCACATGCTCATCTCTGGAAGATTTATTCGCTAAAATTCTAAACTTGAAAACCTTAACCCTTAGCCTACTCAAATCAATTTTGAGCATTAAAGAGTTTAAGGAGAAACAAAAACTTCAAACTTAAAGCCTGGTATGAATAACTCTGTTACAACTCGGTTACCGATATTAAGTGAGACTATGCCGCTTGGCGGAATGGGTTTCCCCTCACTTATATCTACTTTAAAACATATATTTTTCAAATCCTTTCCTGCAACCAAACTGGTTAATCAAACTTATATAAAATGATAATAACAGCTAAGTCTATTAAGCTATAATCAAGTAACTAGTGAGCTATCTGTCCACAAGTAATAAATGGACTATCTGTTTGAAACATAATAGCAAGGTCCGTAATGCTAACAAATGGACTATCTGTTAATAAAACCGGGCTGACTACCTACAAACTGGACTAACTATTCGGATCAAAATGCACTAACTGTCCGAATCATTTTTTAGGGTTAACTAATCTTCATCTTTTTCCTTGAAAATATTTTCAAAATTATTTAACCTTTTAAATCATGCTTATACAAGGGAAACATTTTCTTATCTTTACTATAAGCTATTATGCTATATTACATATACTTTACTCAAAATAGTGTTGATGTATTTCAATGAGGATTAGCTATCCTTCCAAAACAAGTTAAACCTTTTTAACTTGAAATTACTTAGGCTATTTTGTCTATTTAATACATTCGAAAACTTTGTTTAAAACCTTTAAACAACCGTTTCGAAACCATTGAAGGTAACCCCTTCGAAACCATTGAAAGTAACCTATTTGAAACCATTAAAACCCTTTCCTTTGAAAGCTTCAAAATATTGGACATCCTTCTTAAGAACTTTTAAATATTTCCTTTCGAAAACATAGGAAAAACCTTTCTTTTCAACCCTTTCGAAACCCTAGGGAACCACCCCTTCGAAACCATTCACTAAAACCCTTCGAAACAAATAAAATTCAATCTTTTTGAAAGCACTTTGGGTTCAATTTAGAACATGCGGAATCCTTTTGAAACCATTCAAAAATTTACTCCTTCGAAACCTTTGAAAATCGTCTCGGTCAAAAACATTTGGATTATGCCTTCAAGTAAAGCAAATGGATCATAAATCCATTAAAGTCGAAAGCATTTGTTTTGAAACCATTTAAAACTGTCTCTTTCAAAACCAATTAGGTTTTATTTCAATCACAGGAAAAGGGTCTTTAAAAATTTAAGCCGAAAGCATCTGTTTAGAAACCATTTCCTAAGTAAAGAAGTGATGGCGTCAAAACCGTCCGCTCGAAAGCATTGGAGAAGTGACCAATTTTAGAAAACATAGCACCCCTTCGAAACTAACTGGTTCGAAAAGGAAAATGACGGTAGCTAAAGGTTTCGACTTAGTTGAAAGCAATCATTTAAAACATGAGTATAACCCAATCGAAACCATTTCCTTTAAACCCATTCGAAAGCTAGCTGAGTCGATAGCCATATATTTGAAAGAAAGCAGGCACATTATTAATTTAAAAGCAAAGTGATGCCTCAACCTGTTCGGAACCCCTGATTTCTACCTCATGCCTCTCGCCTTCCTTCCGATTCGCTATGTACCAATATATTGATACCATGCGCATTGGTTGCCTCTTAAACCTAACCTGTTTTATATGTCAAATTTTGATTGGTTGCCTCTTTTTTTACCAATAAAAAGTAGTACCATTTTCAGAACTAATCATTTTGATTTATTTGCAAAACGTCTCTTCTCCTTTATAATATATAAAACATTTAAGTCCCGTACCTTAAATAATTTTATATACCCATTAAAATACTTAGGAAAGTTCTATAAAAATTACAGAAATCTTTTTTAATATGTTTTCCAATATATAAAAATTTCAGTCCCAAATCTTTTATTATTTAACCGTAAATAATTATTAATCCAAAATAACATTTTTTTACTAGAAAATTCATATCAGTTCCACAAAAATTCAAAAAATTGAAATTAATCTCCAAATTAATATCATAAAAATTTGCAAGCCATTTAGATGTCATTTAACAGGGGTTTTACCTCAAAACATATCATAAATTCAAGTTGAGCAACCATAATTCATCAAGAAGTATATATAACCAATCCATCATTTAAAAACATAGAAAATCAATGCAAAATATTCGAAATTCATTAAAATCAAAAATAAAATAAAAATGAGATGTAAGCATTATTCACCTTAGCTTTAGAGACTAAAGAGATTGAGATGTGAATGGATTTGATTTGAATTAGTTTCTTCCTTAGGTTTTCTTGATCTTCTTCTTTTCCTTGTTAATGGGGGCTCGCGTCTTTAAAAAAAATTAAAAATAAAAAGTGAACATGTATAGGAATACTCAACCAAGTTTTAGGGATATAAAAATGGCCTCTTTCCAATTTTTCCCCTCCTCTATCTCAATTTAACACTTATTTTAATTCATAGGTAAATGGCATGGCTACCCTCTGATTAAATCAAATCTCAATCTCCTAATCAAGATATTATTTTATTTTATTTAACTAATTAAATACCCTAAATAATATTACAAAAAATATGAGGTGTTATAGACCCCCCTACTTAAAGAATTTCGTCCTCAAAATTACGATAAGGTACATAATAAATCAAGCAAGAAAGTAAAACATACCATCAAACGAGTCATGATAAGTATCTCTAATCCTGCTCTCGACCACCCAAGTACAGTCCCTGTCATCATCGCTCTACTGGACTTTGACTAATCTGACCATCTTAATTCTAAGCCACTTCTCATCTCTCGCAACAATACGAATAGGCTTTCTCACTATAATCAAATCCGGTTATACCACTAAGTCATCTAGCACAGTGGGTGCAATAGTAGTCTTCGGGTCTCCAATACACTTTTTGAGATGAGAAACAAGAAAAACATCGTGGACACCTACCAAATTGTTCGGTAACTCAACTTTATATGCGAGTTCCCTGATCCTCTCAATGGTAAGAAAAAATCCAACAAATCTTGGTGCTAACTTTCCTGATTTTCAAAATCTGATCACACCCTTCATTGGCAACACTTTGACGAAAACCTGATCTCCAACTGAGAAATCTAAATCTTTCCATCTTTTATCCGCATAGCTCTTCTTCCTAGACTGAGCCTCCTTCATTCTATCCCGAATGACCTTAATCTTTTCTGCAGCTTTCCTAACCAAATCTGGTCCAAGAACCAACCTATCCCCGGCGTCTAACCAACGCATGGTAGATTTGCATGGCCTTCCATATAAAGCTACAAACGGTGCCACCCAAATACTAGTCTGATAACTGTTGTTATACGAAAATTCGAGTAAATGCAGATGGCTTCCCATGATCCCCCAAAATCTAATACACAAGCTCTTAACAAATCTTCCAAGATTTTGTTAAATCTTTCCGTTTGCCCATCTGTCCGTGGATGGTAAGCGGTACTCATTTTAATCTTAGTTCCCAAAACTTCCTGTAGACTCTTCCGAAACTCGCTAGTGAATAAGGGATCTCTATTACTTACTGTACTACTAGGAATTCCATACAGTCTAACCATATTCTTCATGGACAACTTTGATAAAATAGGTGCCGTTCTGGTTGACTTAACTAGAATGAAAGGGGTACTTTTGGTCAATCTGTCCACTATGACCCACATAATTTCATTTCCTATGTTTGATCTTGGCAACCCATCAATGAAGTCCATAGAAATAGAATTCCACTTCCATACTGGAATCTATAATGGCTGAAGCAACCCACTTGGCTTTTGGTGTTTGGCCTTTGCCTGTTGGAAAATCAAGCACTGCAAGCCAATATCTCGCTTCATACCTTCCCAGAAGAAACTCCTCCTTATATCCTAATATATCTTAGTACCCTTTAGATGAATAGAGAACTTCGAACGATGGCATTCCTCTAAGACTTCTTTCCTTATGTTTCCTACACCTAAAACACATAATCTACCTTTCTTTCTCAACCACCCATTCTCTGGTCAAGACCGAAGTCCTTCAAGTCATCCCTCTTGATTCCCTCTCTTAGCTTCCTAATCCAATCAGCTAACATTGAATCCTCCATCTACTTAGAAGAAATCTTTTTGATCATCACCAGTCGGACTTTCGAACACGATAACACTATGGTTTCTTCATTAGATCCAGCCTCAGATCTCCACTGTTCCCTGTAATCTTCTAATGCTTCCAAATCTTTCCACTTAGCAATCATCGCCAACACTGCATTTTGATGTTCCATACTAAGTGTATCCACAATTTTACTGCCTTTCCCCGGTGTGTACTCAATTCCAAAATCATAAGTGGCAATAAACTCTATCCAACTTTGTCGTCTCATGTTTAACTTGTTTTGAGAGAAAAAAAATACTTCAACGACTTATGATCTGTACATAACTCGAACCTTTCCCCAAAAAGGTAATGTCTCTGCACCTTCGAAGCAAAAATAACCGCAGCCAATTCTAAATCATGCGTTGGATATCTGACCTCATACGGTCTAAGCTGTTTGGAAGCATAGGCAACCACTTTACCTCTCTACATCAACAAAGCTCCTAATTCTATTCCACACGCATCTGTATAAACCACCAAATCCTGATTTCCTTTTGGAATAACCAACACAGGTGCATGGGTCAATAAGTGTTTCAAACTTTGAAATACTTCCTCGCACTTATCGGTCCATACAAACTTTACATCCTTTCTGGTTAGTTTGGTCTTCGGTGCCACTATCTGTGAAAAATTCTTAATGAATCTTCGATAATACCCAACCAACCACAGGGAACTCTTCATCTCCATCACCGTCTCGGGACTCTTTCAACTATTCACTACTTCAATCTTAGTCGGATCTATTGACAACCCTCTCTGAGACTATATGACCAAGAAACTTCACTTCCTTCTTCCAAAAACGACATTTCGAAAACTTTGCTTTTAGCTGATGCTGCCTCAGTGTGTCAACCACCACTCTAAGATGAAATTCATGCCCTCTTTCATCTTTAAAGTATATCAAGATATCATCTATGAAAACCAATACAAACCTATCCAAGTGCTCTCAGAAAACTCGGTTCATCAAATCCACAAAGAAAGCCGGTGCATCAGTCAGTCCGAACGGCATAACTAACCATTCGTATGATCCATACCTGGTCCTAAACGCCGTTAAAGATATACTATCTTTTGCTACTCTGAGCTAATGGAAACCTGTTGCCAAATCCAACTGCAAGAATATCTTGACTCCACTCAACTGATCGAAAAAATCGTCAATCCTTGGCAATGAATATCAATTCTTTATTATCCTCTCATTCAACTTATGATAATCGATATATAGCCCCAACGATCCGCCCGGCTTCTTAGCAAACACTATGGTTGCTCCCTAAGGCGAACTTCTCGGCCTAACAAAACTCTTGCCTTCCAAATCCACCAACTACACCTTCAACTTCCTCATCTCTATAGGGGTCATCCTACTTATCAGCCGACTCACTGGTTCTGCTCCCGGAACCAAGTCTATCCAAAACTAAATGGCTTGTTTTAGAGACAATCCAACTACAAGCTCAAAAACATTTGCTAATTCTCTAACCATGAAAACTTGACTCAACTCATCTTCCAGCTCCATAACCCTAATAAAGCATTTAACTTACCGCTAGAACCTTCTATGGTATAAACTATCTGATCACTACAATCTGGGTGGCTAAGAGATATTTTCATATCCTGGCAAAATATCCTAGCATCATACTCATTTAACCTGTCCATCCTAAGAATAATTCCAAACCGCACAAAATAAAACACATGCAAGCTGCAAACAAAAGTATAACCTAACAGGTCAAACTCTAACTGGTCACATCTCAACCCTAAAGTTGCATACCTTCCTATTGGATTCGCAACCCATTAAAAAGTAAATAAATATGGGGGTTCTAGGTCAAGCTTATCTATCAATCATCTAGATATAAAAGAATTCGTTGCACCAGTATCAAATAGAATGCTAATAGACATACTACGAATCTGAAGCGTACCTTCCAAAACTGCCTTTCCTTTCTCCTGAGTTATGGGCTTAGAAGCAGCAGGCTCTAGTGCATACACCTTTCCTTTCCATCCTTACCGGTCCTTGCATGGGTTCCTATTATGGACAATCTGGTCGTATTTGAAGCACCTAACATTCTTCCTCCCGGCTACCTCCTTTGCCTTTCTAGCACGACACTCATTAGCAAAATGCCCCTTTTTGTTGCACTTAAAGCAAACAATTTTAGGCTTCCCCTTCTTAGCTGCTCCACCCTTATGAGCACCCTTATTAAGAAAGAACTTCTGATTCTGATTCTGCCCAACCTGGAGCTCCTTAGCCTTATTCTTCTCTAGAGAATAAAGAATCTCCTCATGCCTTAAGGCCGTCTCCACTACATAGTCAGAAGGATCTCTAGTACAAAGTAATGTAGCCCTTGCTAAATGTGGCTTCAACACTCTGATAAACTTCTCATTCCTCTTCATTACTGTATCCACTGAAGCATACCCATATCTGGCTAACTCCTTAAACTTTGTGGCATACTCCAAAACAGACGTCTCCCTTTGCTCTAACTTAGCAAACTTTCTGATCAGAGCCGACTATGTAATGCAGATATGAATCTCTCCTGGAACTTCCCCTTGAAATATGCCCATGTCAAAGTTTCTTCATCCACACCAGCCATCACACTGTTCCACCAAAACAAAGTGGCTCCGTGAAGCTGTCTGGATGCCAACCTCCTCTTTTGCTCATCATTGATGCCTATGTCTACAAAGATTCTCTCACAGTGTAGCAACCAATCTTCTGCCCTTATAGCATTATCTGTTCCTAGAAATGGCTTCCCTCCAAGCTAAGCATAATCTTCGCTCATCTTAGCATAACGGTTAACTATCAGATCTTCCAAAACTCCTGCTCCTACGGCGTCTCATCCTACCACTCCAGCTGCAGCTTTAGCTTGCGTCATATTCACAAAAACCTGATACATGACTCCCTTATCCCCTTGTGGGACTACAACACCTACATTCTTTGCTTGTGCCTGACCTTGGGTCCTCCTTGTACTAGGTCTGGCATTCCCATCAGTGCCTTCCCCGTCTGGATTTACATTTCCTCTTTCACCATCCATATCTGTATTCAAACCTCATGAGATATAGAAGAATAAGCTAATAAGATAGGAGACTAGAGGCAAATCGTCTACTTATATATAGCAAGTACAGGTATGTTACTATGGTGTTATCCCATACCCCAATCTTACACTAATTCCTTAGGATTATATTTTAAAAACCATTTTTAGTTAAAGTTTCTCATAAACCATGCTCTGATACTAAGTTGTAACATCACGCATCTAGAGGCCAAAAGCTAAGCGTAACTGATGTTGCAGTCATTCATATTATTAAATTCTCGTGACCAAAATACGGTAATGGTAATGATATCCATAGTATCAGAGGCATATGAGTATGAACGATTCATAGGTTTTAAAACAATATTTTTCTGATTGCACTTCAAAACAATAATTCATATCCATGTTACATAATCCCTTAACATTTCCCAGGTAAAGAATAATTATAATCATTATAGAATATGCCAACATCAACATATGATGATTCTCCCTTGGTTGACCAGAGTCAATATAGTCATATTTGTATTAATACACACATCGAAATTAAAGCAAAATAAAATAAAACTACTAAATAGTTATCCGTCAGCCACCCGATCATCTCCGGAAGCTTTATTTGCCAAAATTCTAAACCTGAAAACCTTAACCCTCGGCCTACTCATTGAGCAGTCAAGAGTTTAAGGAGAAACAAAAATTTTAAGTCAGATATAAAGCCTGGTAAGAATAATTCTGTTACCTCTTGCTTACTGATATTAAGTGAGACCATGCCACTTAGCGAAATGGATTTCCCCTCACTAATACCTATTTTAAAACTAATATTTTGCAAATCCTTTCCTACAACCAAATTGGTTAATCAAATTGATATAAAATGATAATATTAGCTATGTCCGTTAAGCTATAATCAGGTAACTAGTGAACTATTTGTCCACAAGTAATAAATGGATTATCTATCAAAAATATAATAGAAAGGTCCGTTGTGCTAACAAATGGACTATCTGTCCATAAAACTTGGCTGACTGCTCCCAAGTTGGACTAACTCTCCGGATCGAAATGGACTAACTATCCGAATCATTTTCTTAGGGTTAACTACCCTTCATTTTTTTCCTGAAAAACTGTAACAACCCGATATTTTCAGCCATTCATATCAACACATGCCGGACTTGAATTGCTCAAAATATCGCATTGTAAATAAATTTGGAGCAAATGAAATACAATCACATAATTACATACACAGAACAAACAGAATACCTCGCAGCGGAATATAAAATGCATAAAAGTTCATGAAGCTACTACGACAGAGTCTCAAACCAAATACATAATACAGTCTGAAAACAACATAATAGAAATCCCAAATACATAGAAGTTCACTAATACATGAGATAAACTAGAACAGCTGAAACAGAAAGTAGATATAAATGTAGATAAGCAGAACTCCAGCAAAGACCAGCTCCAGAAAGAGAATCCAAAGCTATGAATACTCAGGCTGACTCGAGCATAAAGTAAAACACAAAACACTCGAGTCAGGACAATATATACTTATATAATGTAAACCAACTCAAGTGAACTGTAGTAGAAATGCACAATAACTTAAAGGATGCTTAGGATCTCTCATCCTTTAAGAATTAGTTAAACTATAAATTAAATACATCCCGTGGTTAAAATTTCAAAATGGTATTTTATACTTCAAAATCGAATATCATTCAAAATTCAATATCATTTAAAATACATTTCAAAATATCAAAATATCGTATCTTCCAAACCACATTCATTTTTATTTAGTTTAAATACCATTACAAAACACATTTCAAAATAGTTGATATTTCGAAACAAATTACTTCATTTTAAATCATAAAATGAAGTTATTATATTTAATATTTAAATTATTAAATTTCCATAAATTTTAGTCTTTTAAAATTCATTTATTCACTTAATTTATTAAAGCAGATGAAAATTCAACTTTCGCAGCATTTAGAAATTGCTACAGAAAGTTACATTCAAAACAGTTCAATTTAACAAAAGATAGCATTTAAAATGCTGTAATAGGGTTACATTAGTTTCAAATAAAACTTAGTTAAATTCAACAATTATAACATTTAAAAAAAATGGTGTAATAGCCTTTAACTGAACTTAGCCATTTGGTTCATTATTATCAACTACAGCATTTACAAATGCTGTATTATCATTTACATTAGAATTAATAGCATTTCAGAAATGCAGTTAATTAACTTCAAATATTCAGTATAATTTCACAAACAATTATTTTTATTTAAATCATTTTTAACTTATAAAATCATATAATTTCACTTTTAAAACAATCATTCAAATACCCTTATATTCATAATTTTATAAAGTTAAATCTCCGTTCAAAAATCAAATTTTAATATTAATTCACTTATTAAATTCCAACATTAAATTTTAAATTCATTAAATTAAATTTAACTTAACACTTAAGTTTAAAATTTTCAAATATAACTTAATTTCATTTTTATTTACTTAACTTAAAATTCACTTTTAAGCTAAATTCACAAATTTCCAATTTTAGTTATATTTCAAAATTTCAACTTAAATATTCATTCATTTCACATTTTAACTTTATTCAACAATCATTAATATATCATAAAATCATTTTATATTCATTTAATTCAAAATATCATAAATTTATCATATTTTCATATTTAATTTAAATTCCAATAATCACCAAATTAAAATTTCCCAAAATAACTTACATTTCAAATTTTCTAACTTTACCATTAATTTATTTCACTAATAAATTTTCAGAAAATTAATAATGCTTTACAAAAATCATTTTTTATTAAGTTTAAATCAAAATATTATAATATTTACATTTCTAAAATATTTTAAATTTTTTAGAAAAACATATTTTAACAATGGGTCTGTATTTCATTTTCTAGCCTAGGTAAAGTGATACAGGTAATATATCATTTCAACCCGTAATTTACAAAGAAAACCCAGGTTTGATCGTTTCAAACCCGCAATCCCAAGTAAATGAAAATAATTAAAAATCATTCAGGCCTATCATTTCAGCCCATAACGATTTTCTCCTATTCTAAAGTCCGTTCGGGTATGTATCATTTCAACCCATAGTGATTCTAATCTAAAGGGAACTTGCAGTGTGATAAACTGATAAAAATAATAGGACATCGTAATATAACAGTAACAGATGTTATAACAGGTGTTTAAGTATGAGTGAACATAATATAATCATAATATAGCAGGTGTAACATGATAATGCATTTTACAAATTCAAAAGGGGTCAATTTACTAGTTATATATGTACATATTGTCTGGTGAGAATAACTCACCTGTACAAGCTGGACATTGTAGTACAAATGACAGAATAGAATCAAAGCACAATGACAAGACTATGGATTTTAGTGGAGAGTTAGATCCAATGCTACAAATCTTGTGTTACAACCCAAAACAAAAATCAAAACAAATTATAAATTCAATACACTAGGAAATGAAATAACTTTGAAATGAAAAACCATTTGAATACACAACTTTTTGCCTTGCTTTCTACACTTGCTAGCATGTCTTAGGGAATTCTTTGGTTCAGGTTTGGACATGGTTCGGGTCTGGTTTGGACCAAGGGATGCACGGCTACAAGCTAGAGATGATGGAGAAGTTACAACATAGGCATGTGAAGAGTTTTATGCAATATGGTGGAGTTTTGGTTCATCTTTGGCTCGGTCTACAAGGTCCTAGGCTCGACCATGACTTGCTACAGGTCTAGACAGAGGAGATGGTGATGTGTAGTGGTAGTAGCAAGGTGGTGGTGGTGGCTAGAGGTGGCGGTGGTGAATAATGAAGTGGTGAAGCCAGGTGGCTCAAACTAGCATAGTTTTAAGGGAATTAACTTAGTTTTTTTGTGGCGTTTCTCTTCATAGATGGTGCAGCCATGGTTCAGACCTGAGGAGGAGTAGGTGGTGATGATGGCAAGGAAGATATGTAGGAGGTGGTGGTCGTGGCTATGTAGTGGTGGCGGAGCAAACAAGCATGAGAAGACAAGGCAAAATATAGAAAAAATAAGAAGAAAAAGGAAGAAAACAAGGAGGAAGACATTACCAAAATGTTTGAGCCGTGAATGGAAATGAGAAATAATGGTTTCTCACATGAATTACAATTAAAAACTCACGGCTAAAGATCAGGTAGTATACGGCCAAGCAAAGTAAATGAAAAGTTATGGAAAATGAAAAGGTTTTCGCAAATGAAAGGTCTTACGTTTAAAGCCTTTGTCTCTTCATATTTCCATTCTTTTTAATTCAAATAAAAAAATATGGTTCATAAAATACATTTAAAAACCGAAACAAAGTGAAATAAAATGAAAATAAATAATTAAATTTAAAGAAAATAGAAAAAGAATTAAAGAAATTGCTTAAAATTCAAAACAGGGTTCAAAAATTACAATTAAATCATCATTGGTTTTGGAAAAATATCCACTTCATGTTAAAAATATTCTAAAGCAAAATTTTGAAATAAAATAGTTTATAAAACATTTTCAAAGTGAAATAAATAATTTAATTTAGAGAAAATTGAAAACGAACTAAAGAAATTGTTTAAAAATTGGAAACAGGACATGAAAATTACAAACAAAATACCATTGGCTCTAGAAAAATTCCTACTTCACTTTAAAACAAATAAAAGTCAAATAAATAAAATAAATAAGGAACAAAATAAAGTGGGAATGAGAATAAAATCAGATCTTGAAAAAATAAAAAATAAATAAAGAATTCCTTTAATTAATTAAAGCTGGAAATTAGAAATTGTAAACAAAAATACAACTGACACTGGAAAATGTCAATTACACTTTTAAAATGTTTAAAAACACAATATATACATAACGTATTATCTTACCCATATAAATATAAATTATAACATTACTTGACCAATTAAAGTATTATTTATACAATTTAAAATAAGCAATTTTGTTAAATACAGCAAATTACACACAATATTTAAAAAGGCATAACTTTCACAATATAAGTCGGATTTCAATGAAACGAAAAGCAATATTGTTAAAATTTTAATTACTTTCATAATAAAAGATAAAATTCAAATTTTCAAACTTTTAAAATTTTAAATTAAAAGTCAAAGTTGACTATATTGACCAAAATTCACCTTTTTGGAAAATATTCTATTTAGTCATGTTTGGAATTCTAATTCATATAAAAATCAAAATTTATATTTAAAATAAATTTTTTATCCATTTTAATAAATAAAATAAAGTTTTTTTAAATCAAAAAATTAAATTTAAAATAATTGAAATATATAATTAAAATAATTACAAAATACAGGGTTGTTACACTCTCCCCCACTCAAAACTTTTCGTTCTCGAAAAAGAAGGAAGCGGAGAAACAACAAGAAAGAACAATAGGTTGGAAGACATCACGAAAGAAGGTAGTGGAGAAAGTAGCTAGGAGGAAAGTAGGTTGAAAGACATGGATGAACCATTATTTAAAATTTCTTTTTATATTTAACGTGTTAAACATTTAATATGGTAAATAGTTATTTGATTCAAATTTGATAGTTCGAAGTAAACAATATTTAAAACATTTTACGTAAATGATCAAAATATCCTTTATACAATACTTTACCAAAATGCTTTTATAACTCGATGTCTTAACAAGTTTACCTTCGTTCTTGCAGACTTTGGCTATGCGTTGATCAGGCGCAAAGCTAGAATTCTCCAGGTAATTGGTAGACTTGTTTCAACACCCAGTGAAAATACTGAAAACACTTTTAAAAACAAATATGGAAAGTACAATCCAAACAAATCAACCAAACTGAAACAGTTGTCGAACCATGGATCGCAGATACACAATGGTTACGCCTGCATCCCCCAGGAAACAATCTGTATCCGTAAGCTCGCCATGATGACTAGTAGAGTGCAGGATACACAATGGTTACGCCTGGATCCCCTAGGAAACAATATGTACCCCTAGGCCATCTCAGACAGGCAGTTTTGCTACTAATGCGACCTACATAGAGTGCAGGATACACAATGGTTACGCCTGGATCCCCCAGGAAACAACCCGTACCCCCAGGCTAGCTCAGCAAGGCAGTTGCTCTATGCAGTCGCAATAATAAGACCATGGAGATCGCCATGGAATTCGATGGACACTCGAGTATCATATCCGAAAAACCCAAATCAAAGAGAGAGAATAATATCGATAGAATGAATCCACACTGTGGCCACAAAACGGATATCAAGCAGAAGGCACTTTCCATATCTTTACTTCGAAAATATGTATCATATAGTACCTTTCAAAATCACTTTCAAATATCATACATACATAAAGTCCATTATATATAAGATTTCATTTCAAATCGAATACTTTCCAAAATCAAAAGTATATCAAATCACACTTATATAGACTTCGATTATATAAGATCTCAATTTACAAATTTAGTACCTTTACAGATCAATAGTTTTCAAATCACTTCATACTTATACAAATCACTTTTATATAAGTTCGATAACTCCCAAATCAAAGTATTTAAATAAACAAGGTTCTCAATTTCAAATCATTTCAATATCAATTCAGTTTTAAAATCATATATGATTTCACCAAATCATTTCTTCCAAATTACATAAATTTAGTTTCAAAGTTTCTCAAACAATAGGTTTAGAAAATAATCCAAATTTCCAAATCAACAAAATTTAGGTCAAACAAATTCATTTCCATTTCAAACATATATTCACTTCAAAAGTCATAATACTTTTAAAGTTATAAATCTTTCGAAACCAATATAATTGAAATCTTTTCACTTTGAAAATCATAACATTTTGAAATCATACATTTGAAATCATAAAACATTCCTTTAATTCTTTACATCATAAATTTATTCAATTAAACCAAAATCTAAAATTTCCAAATTTTTACTTCAATTAAACAATCGGTTTCAATTCAATTTAGTTTTCCAACAACCATTTCAAATATTATCAAATTTCAAATATAGATTTAATTTACAAAATAAACTATTGAATCTTAAATATGTTTCAAGGCTTAAATATACCATATTTCAAAATTAAATTTTATAATTTCATATATCTCAAATTTTACTTCATTATTACTTACATATGTCATCATTTCGCAACATTACATTCGATCGCTCGCTTGGTCACACAAGTTCGCTTTCGAACTAGTATTGTCCATTCGACTTCCCTAATGCGGACTTCGATATGGTTTCTCGACTAGAAGTCATCAGTCTCCTTGCATAGCCATATACTATGATAGAGAATTCTAGAATCAAGCCCAAAATCCATATCAAATATTCGCCACCAAGAATCAAATGAAAAATCCTAACACGAACTGGTGTAATTCACCTCGAACTTGTGTACTCAAACTTGGATCAAATTAATTATGCGAATAAAACAGCATACATACAACTTATGTATCTATTCCAACTTGTTAAATAAATGGTTTCATAAAGATGTTACTAAGTTAAAACATTTAAAACCAAATTTTTTTCTCAAACATTTGAAGACTAATTTTTATCTAAAACATTTCAAAACTAAATTTCATATTAGTATAATTCAAAATAGTCTTATTTATTTACCTAACAAAACAGTTTCGACTTATACAAATCATATTATTTCATACTTGAAACTTACAAACTAAACTTATATTCTTTATCAAATACCTTATATCTCGATTTGGAAGTGCTCGAACCTTCAAAATAGTCGAAGAAATCATATTTTCAATCCAAGAGTTGGAAATCAACAACAAATCAGTAAATAAAATTTCAAAAGATATGTTTCAAATCCGAAACTCGGGGACTAAACACCACCTTACTTTAAATCGTTTCAAATATACATACATATATCTTTCGAAAATCAAATCATACCTCGAAATCTGAAATCAAAACTGGTTTCACAAAATCACTCGCATAGCAAAGCTACTAGAGTGGCCTCTCCCCCACTCAGAAACTCGAAAATCAATGTCGATGATGCATGCATTCATCACCGAAATTATTTTCCAGCGACATAAGTGAGTTCTAGACTTCAACTAACTTTGAAAAACTTCTTTGAAATTCTTTTGAAATCATTGAAATTAATTCTAATACATTTGAAACATTTCCTTATTAAAAAAAATATCTTTAAATCATATTATTATTATTATATATTTTCCAAAATCTTAAAACCAATTTCAAAACACCGGAGTTCGATTCCTCGAAATTCAAATTCAAAACCCTTCAGTTATAAATCATTTTTATGTAAATCAATTTTCTTATAAATTTTTAAAATTTCAAATCCTTTTGAAACTTTAAATTTTTATTTTACAAGATATATAATCTTTATCGAAAACATTTCACTTTTAAATACAAAATATGGTCATCCTTATCAAAATAATAATTTCGATGTATGCACAAATTCCAAAATAAAATCAACAGGATGGATTTCAAAACAAACATAGATTCAAATTTAGAGGAACTATAATTAAATAGAATTCTGGTTCGAAGATAAGTTCAAATGAAAATGAGATAATTTAATTACCAAATAGAAGATAGATAAGCCTTTATAAATCGCGGGCGATCTTAATCGGTCAACCGTGACTTCAGGAATATAAAAAATGCGAAAATCTAAGGCAAATCGACATTTGAGCTCCAGAGATAGAATCCGAGTATAGCAGAAGGAGATAGATAGCATCGTAAACCGAGGATACAGAAATCTTCAGTGAATCAATGCCAATTGTAAAGTAGTTTTCACCCCTTTACAAATCATTCAAAGATTTGCGGAATCATCGATCTTTATAGAGGTCATTCCAAAGTGGAATTATGGAATGCTCCAAAATCAACAGGATAAAATAGGGGAACAAGACTGGACTTCAGAACAAGTGGGAGTGTTCCAAAGTTTAAGAAATCCTAATCGATAAGAATCATAACCAAGAGATTCCAAAAAGATGGATACCGAAGGGATGAAGTTTAGAAAATCTTGATTCCAAAATAAGAATTTTTTTATACCAAAATAATCTTTGAAAATACTTTTAAAATCATTTGGAAATCATTTTATACTTTGAAAATACGTTCTCTCACAGAGAAAGCATTCCAAGATTGATTTCACTCATTCTAGGCTATTTCTACCCTATTTCTAATGAGTTTTTGCTCCGCAGGCTATGGTTTGTATTGTGCATTTCTTTAAGTTATTATCACTTTACCCTATCTCTAATGTGTGTTTGCCTAAGGTTTGTATTTCATTTTCTAGCCTAGGTAAAGTGATACGGGTAATATATCACTTCAACCCGTAATTTACAAAGAAAACCCAGGTTTGATCGTTTCAAACCCGCAATCCCATATAAATGAAAATAACTGAAAATCATTCGGGCCTATCATTTCAGCCCATAACGATTTTCTCCTATTCTAAAATCTGTTCGGGTATGTATCATTTCAACCCATAGTGATTCTAATCTAAAGGTAACTTGCAGTGTGATAAAATGATAAAAATAATAGAACAACATAATATAACAGTAACAGATGTTATAACAGGTGTTTAAGCATGAGTGGACATCATATAATCATAATATAGCAGGTGTAACATGATAATGCATTTTACAGATTCAAAAGGGGTCAATTTACTAGTTATATATGTACATATTGTCTGGTGAGAACAACTCACCTGTACGAGCTGGAGATTGTACTATAAATGATAGAATGGAATCAAAGCACAACGACAAGACTATGGATTTGAGTGGAGAGTGAGATCCAATGCTACAAATCTTGTGTTACAACCCAAAACAAAAATCAAAACAAATTATAAATTCAATACACTATGAAATGAAATAACTTTGAAATGAAAAACAATTTGAATACACAACTTTTTTCCTTGCTTTCTAACTTGCTAGCATGGCTTAGGGGATGTTTTGGTTCAGGTTTGGACATGGTTTGGACCAAGGGATGCACGGCTACAAGCTAGAGATGATGGAGAAGTTACAACATAGGCATGTGAAGAGTTTTATGCAATATGGTGGAGTTTTGGTTCATCTTTGGCTCGGTCTACAAGGTCCTTGGCTCCGCCATGACTTGCTACAGGTCTGGACTGAGGAGATGGTGATGTGTAGTGGTAGTAGCAAGGTGGTGGCGGTGGCTAGAGGTGGTGGTGGTGAATAATGAAGTCGTGAAGCCAGGTGGCTCAAACTAGCATAGTTCTAAGGGAATTAACATAGTTTTTTTGTGGAGTTTCTCTTCATAGATGGTGCGGCCATGGTTCAGACCTGAGGAGTAGGTGGTGATGATGGCAGGGAAGAGATGTATAAGGTGGTGGCTGTGGCTATGTAGTGGTGGCGGAGCACACAAGCATGAGAAGACAAGGCAAAATATAGGAAAAATAAGAAGAAAAAGGAAGAAAACAAGGAGGAAGACATTACCAAAACGTTTGAGCCGTGAATGGAAATGAGAAATAATGGTTTCTCACGTGAATTACAATTAAAAAATCACGGCTAAAGATCAGGTAGTGTACGGTTAAGCAAAGTAAATGAAAAGTTATGGAAAATGAAAAGGTTTTGGCAAATGAAAGGTCTTAGGTTTAAAGCCTTTGTCTCTTCATATTTCCATTCTTATTAATTCAAATAAAAAAAATACAGTTCAGAAAATACATTTAAAAACCGAAACAAAGTGAAATAAAATGAAAATAAATAATTAAATTTAAAGAAAATAGAAAAAGAATTAAAGAAATTGCTTAAAATTCAAAACAGGGTTCAAAAATTACAATTAAATCATCATTGGCTTTGAAAAAAGTATCTACTTCATGTTAAAAATATTCTAAAGAAATTTTTTGAAATAAAATAGTTTATAAAACATTTTCAAAGTGAAATAAATAATTTAATTTAGAGAAAATAGAAAAAGAACTAAAGAAATTGTTTAAAAATTTGAAACATGACATGAAAATTTCAAACAAAATACCATTAGCTCTAGAAAAATTCCTACTTTACTTTAAAACAAATAAACGTCAAAATAAATAAGGAACAAAATAAAGTGGGAATGTGAATAAAATAAGATCTTGAGAAAATAGAAAAATAAATAAAAAATTCCTTTAATTGATTAAAGCTGGAAATTTGAAATTGTAAACAAAAATACAACTGACACTGGAAAATGTCAATTACACTTTTAAAATGTTTAAAACCAACATATATACATAACATATTATCTTACCCATATAAATATAAATTAGAACATTACATGACCAATGTGACAACCCGGAATTTTTGAGTATTTAAAATTGGAATATTCAATTGATTTTGGATATTTAAAAGTTAGCTTTTAATTTAAATTCAAATATCACCAATTATTTGATAATTAAATTACTGAATTAAATTATTTGAAGTTGGATAAAATATTGAACCTGGAATTTTAAGCTTGTTAAAAATAATTTGAAGGCTTATAAAATTTATATTGATAACACTGAGGATAGCAAAGGTGTTGGAATTAAATTTGGAAGTGTTTTGTTGAGTTTTGAAATTTATATCGTTTAAATTGAATTTAAAAATAGCCTTCCGAGGCACAGTCTCAGAATTCGACGAAACCAATTCCATTTGGGTCCGTAATATTGAATTGTTACCGGATTTCAATTTTCATAGTGTTTGGAGTGGTTGGGTGAGCATACGATTAGTAAATGCACTGAAATTTGAATCGAGAATTTAAGATAATAACTGGAAGATATATATATATATATTATATATATATTGTAATATCAACTTTTCACTTCAGCCGAACATCCTATCCTTTCACCGTACCATTCCTTCCCAAGCATGCATTCGTTCTCCCTCCTGTTTTCTTTGTTCACCTTCGTACAGACAAATAGGTGGCTCGAGAGTAAAAATGGCCTATTAAATTTTCGCTTCGCTTTTGCCTTTCAAAATAAATCCCCTTCTTCCTTTCAAAACCAAGATGAAATCTTCCCCTCTGTCTTTCTTCGAACGGCAGCTACTAAAAAAATAATAATAATAATAAAATATTTCAATCGAACGATCAAATAGAAAGGGCGTCGGCTCTATTCAAATCAAAGAAATCGAAATCATCGATTCGAATGTCGTTTCCCCTTTTCTCCCAATCCAGTTCGAGTATTGCCGTTCAAGATTTTTTTTGGGTTCGATGGCAGAAGTTTAAATCGCGAGCTTCGTTCGCGAGGCTGCTGATAGGAGGTGAAAGAGGTAATCGAAGGATGGTCTCGGTCGAAGCTCGCACTGGATTTCGTGGCATGTGAGTAGCGGTGGCATGGGGTTTTGGCTTTGGAGTGGAAGAGGCGACAACTGGAGCTTGGGTGAGATTTGAGTGCGGCGGCGACGACAAAGAAGTGGCTCACAAGCGTGACAACGCGGCTCCAGCTAGGGTTTGTGTTCGCATAGGGTTTGAAGCAGTCGCGAGTAATGGGGTAGATTTCGATCTGGAGTCGAGATAGTTGATGGGAAGGGGCGACTCGTCTGTGTCGATGGGGTTCTTGTTCGTTCAGACGCGATGGAGGTTGAGAGTCAGTAAGGTATCGATTTTTTTATTCCTGTTTTTAATATAATTATATTAAGGACAAATTACAGTAAGGTATAAATTTGAATTTATATACTAAATCTGGGAATTTGTTAATTATAGGAATAAAGGAAATTTTGGAAATGATTTTACAGAAAACAGAAGTTATAAACTGAGAATATATATTTAATTTAAAATAGTATTGATTATTTTTGTAACCAGTAAAAATATAATATAAAGTAAATATACCTATTCGCATTCCATTTGCATATGGAGATGACCTATTAGTTTAATTAAATCTAAATATTTTTAATCACTAAGGGTAATTTATTTAAACGGAAATTAGTTAAGTTTAAATTTCTGGTTAATTAAATTTCTTTAAAATAAAAATTTACAGTTCGATTTATTCAAATAATTAATAGACTGTATAATATTTATATTCAAGGTCGAAAAAAACCGTGAAACCAAGCCAATTTGAAGTGGAGTGCAAATAAAATCGAAGGTGAGTTAATCTCACTCAGTTTAAATTAAATTTAAATGATTAAATTTAAATAATTGTTTGAATGGCTGAATTGGTTGATGTGATATGGTACGATATTTTGGAACTGGCATATTATATTGTGCTAACATTTGTGGATGCAGGGAAAACAGGTTGGAGGGATCCAACTGGACCCCTCACATTTATTTAAATTATTCAATATTCTCTGTTGTGATTATTTGATATCCTATGATGAGTTATATTGGAATATTGAATATTATGGTTTGATTGGATATTTGGGTATAATGAATTACCAAAATATATGAATTGGATTGATGAAAAGAAATTAAAAGGAAGTAAATTTGTAAGCGAAATAATTATAGAAAGTTTGAATAAATTAAGAATGAATTGAAAAGAAATAGAAGTAATATGAAATAATAATAAATAACTTCGAGTATGAAGAGAAATGGAATTTTAAATAAAATGAAATTGATAAATTGTAAACTTAAGTTATATCAATTAAGGAAATAAAGAATTATTTTAAAATTCAAAGTTTTAAAATTATTTAAAAGAATAAAGAAGTAAATGAGTAAATCTAAAAATTGGAATTTTTAGTTAAAATATTTTTAAAATCATAATCAAGAAATGAGATCTGAAATTAACAGATTCTGAATAAAATGGGAATAAATTGAAAATTAATTTGGGGAATTGATTTAAGTGATTTAAGTTGGGATTTTCTCTGGATAACCAAGTACATTTTTTTAAGTAAATTTTTAAATAAATTTAAAGGTTTTAAAGTTGTTGTAAAAAGCTAGTTTTGGCTAATATTTAAATTCTAAAGTAAGTATTTTCTCAAATCTATTATAGTAGTAATTATTTAAAGAGTGACTTAGTATTATGTTTTCTAAAGTAAAAACCTGGTATTATATTTTATAAATTAACCTTATTTTCTCATATAGTATGTATTTTTAACAAATTATTTAAGTAGTTTTATCCTAAATGTTTTAAAGTATATTTCAAGGTAAAGTGTTATAATTTATTTTAAAATCTAGTTTGTGCTTGGTGATTTCAGAGGAGATAGAAAATATTTGGGAAAGTTTATTCTAAAAAGAAAGATGGTTGAAACTGTTTTCAAAGGGTTGAAAATAGAAATATATCTTGTGAAGATATTTTTAGAGATTAATAAATAATTTGGAAATTATTTATTGGTTGATGGTTGTTTTGTAAATATAATTGATAGTTAAATAACCGACTATCAATATTGGACAAATGTATTGATCGTTTCGAAGAGACCGGGATCGAGATTTATTTCTCGAAAACCACTTAGATCCGATTTGTACGTTTTCGTGCGAAAAACGTGTTCGGAGTCGAAGATGGAGCAGTGAAGTGCAAGGGCTAGTCGCTACTAATCCTGAGGATATTTCCAAAATGGATGTAGTAGGAATAGTGCCTTCGGTTCCGTTCGAACCCGGGACGGACTTGTATGGATGAATGCTTGCGAAAACATCGTCAGGTGGACGATGGGCATTCTAAGTGAAAACGTTCTAAAGGTAACGCTTAGCCTCAAGCCTCATCAACGGGGAATGACTGAAAATCAGGGGATATGCAGCAAGGTTAGGTGGGTCATGCCCAAGCAGGACAAGATATTTCCCCTGTCTAGATGTCCCTTATATATATCTTTCGGCTTAGTGGGTGGTTGGTCGCGCCAACCACGGGGTTTATCTTGTTCGGGACTGTTCAGTAAGGAATGGTTCCGGCCTTGTGTTGCAGGGGATGAAGGGAGTAATCCTCGGTACGGTGATCTAGGCCCCGTACTGTGACAGGCGGTACCCCAGTGCCTAGTCGTTAGTTGGAAATCCATTCTCCCTACTAGCCTTGTACGAGTTTTGTTTGTATTACCCACTTTTGTGGCTAGTAGCTGGAATTTAATGAATGTAACAATTTCGGCTATTTTATAAGTATTTGTATATAGACCCTATTATAATATCAGAGGATTTCTATAAAAATTGTTTTAGCTATCGTAAGGTAAAAACCCGACATGTTTATTTGTGGCGTGGTCTTACGAGATGCTTTTGTTTTCAAAGGATTTTTGAACTTTAATAATCAATTGGGTGTGATTTTCTCACGCCGGTATTCCAGACTGACTCGGGTGTTATTTAACTGTAATGCTCAAGTCAGACCGAGTATTATAGGATATAGGACGTGCTGTGGAGCTCAGGAGACGAGCTGGATGACGATGTGTATTCTCGTACTTGTATATATATATATATATATGTATATATTTCCGCTGTGTTGAGTTGTTGGGTACCCATTGTATGTTATTGATGTGAGCTGTGACTGATGTACTCTGATGATGTAATATGTGTAAACTGATATATTTGATTTTGAGTAAAGATTATTTACTATCTATTATATTTTATTCCGCTGCGATGTTGAGATTCTGATGTTGATTTTGTTTTCTCTTCTCCTACCTCTTCTTCTCTAACCCAAATGGTTCGTATTTCTGTGCAACTTGAGTTGATTTTTGTAGAGTAGTATTGACTCAAGGGGTACGGATTTGCGGGTCGTTACACTTGGTATCAGAGCTTAGGTTGGAGATAACCTTGGCTCTGGTGGGAATTACTCAGAAAATAGAGTCCGTAGTACTCTATAATGAGTTTGAGCGTATTAATAGATATGAGCGCGTATTTGTTAGTGAATATAAATTGTTTTAATATTGTGTTGGTTAGTTTATTGAGTGGCATATGAACCTTCGTCGACACAGTCTGCGCAACTGTATCGAAGGGGTTTCTAAACACTTGAATAGAACAATCGACACGGTATTGTTTTAAATGTGGGTGAATGAAATAATTTTGCCCAAAAATATATTTTGATATAAGAAAAAGTTTTCTTGAACTATTTATTGAATATATGGTTGTTTGGATGTTAGAAAGAATATTATTGAAATATTATCATTTTTAAGTGAAAATTTAACTAGAAATTGAAATATAACCAAAGTTTGAAGGAATAAATTCATTATAGAATGAAATGTATAAATATGAATTATAGAAGTAATTTATGAATTTAAATATAATCAAATGAGAATTTGTAAGGTGTGCAAATAAATTATAGTTAGAATTTAGTTAAGCAGGCTTTGGAAATTTAAAATCCCGGAGATTTGGAAGTATTTGAAGATAAATGATAGCGTTATTAATTGGAGATAATTTTGAATGGAAATCTGTTTTAAATGAATTTTGAAAGTGATATAGCATTGAAATCACTTAGATTATTGGAAAATAATTCTGATGATGACGGCCGCATCATCAGTATTCATTTTCGAATTTCTAAGCGACGGATTGCTGCCAAATTGATTTGTTTAGAAAAACCTGTTTGTTTTGAAAGTCTCAAAAGAAATTTGTTGGGAATAAAACAGGATTGGTTTAAATTTTGAGAAGTGTGATTTGAGATGTTGGAGATTCAAAATGTTTTGAAACCAAAAGCCGGTATTTTAAAAATCCTGATAAGATGGGTTATAAGCTTATAAGTTAGGATATTCTTTTAAATCAGGAAGGATAAATAAGCTTTGAATGTTGGAATTTAAATTTAAAAGGAAAGTTAAAAATGGAATTAACTTGGATTTGGAAATAAAGATTTGATTGGATTGGGATTGATTGAATAAGTTGAAAATAATATCTAATATCCAGTGTATTCGAATTAAGTTGAAATCGAATTGAGTTGAATAAATCAGAGTTGAAATAAAATTTAATTGGAATAAAAATTCAGCTGAATTATTGAATGGAATTAGATTCTTACCTGAATAAATGGAATGTAAATTGAATAAGGATTGGAATTGAAATAAATAAATAAATCAGAATAACTTATAAAAGAATTTAAAAGATCCATGGATATAAAATATGCTTGGGCTATAAATAAATAGAAGGCTTGAGTTAAAAATAAAAGATGAATATATTCCAGCTTATGATGAATGGAATTGTATGAAAAATAAGTTGTGACTTATAAAATTGAAAATGGAATGCAAAGCCCAAAAATTAATATTGTTTGATGAATTGAAAAATAAAATGAAGATCAGAACCTGAATTATAAACTAAATTGAACTAAGAAAGTTAAATGGAGTGATATTTGGGATTAAAAATTCAAGTGTTGGATTATGAATAAGGGGAGAACTAATTGGATAATAAATTAGTTAATGGAATTGAGTTATAAGTTTATGATGAAGTTGGAAATAAACTCAAGTTATAAATTAAAATTGATTCAAATTGTTGATGAAATGAAAATAATTGAGAATGAGGTTGAATTGAGAGTTAGTAACTTGGATGGTAAACTAAAAGTGAATAATAGAATCAGAATTTGAGTTATTAATTAAAATTTAATGTGAAATGTTAACAAATTAAATATAATTGGAAAGGTATCGAATAAAAAAAATGAATTTGAGTTGAAATAGAACTTGGTGGGTTGAAAATAAAATTGAAGGTAATGAAAATTCATAATAAATTGAATATGGATAAACTAATTATATTGAATAAATAAATGATGAAGTAAATAAGTATCAAATGAAATGTGGTTTAAATAAGTTGAGAAATGGTTATTGAATGAAATAGCTTGGATTGTCTTCGAGCTAAATAAAATAGTTTGGAATAAACAAATATGGAATGAAATTTAAATGAAGTGTGTCGAGCTAAATAAATGCTTAAATAAATAATCATAAACCATTTAAATTATTAAGGGATTAAAATAAAAGAAAAAGTTTAATTGGCAATTAAGATGAACCTAGGTTGTAAATGATTTGAATGAACTAATTTGGTTAATAAAATTGAAATGCAATGGAACTGAGAATATATGGATTGTGAATAAATTTTCTAATGGAATAGAATTAAGAATAAATTGAGTTAAAATCCATCTAAATTGGTGATAAACATAAATACTTATTTATTCACATAAATCTTGTCAAATTGCATAGAATAAATTGTCATTGGATGTAAATGGAAGTAATTAAAATTCTATGAGTTGGTGGAAGTAAAATAAATTGATTTTGAAAGCAATTGAATTAAATATGGGTTCAATTTGCTTAAGAATAAATTAAAAGTAAGCAATTGAGTTCTAAACCATTCAAATTGATGGATTTGTATACGAATGAATCGAAAACCATCCGAATTGAGTGAAAATGGTTATAAATAAATTGGAACAGTTGAATTAGCATGGGAACTATATAAATTGCTTACAGAAAAATGTTTGGTATTTGTTTCTTTTAGAATTCATATGTTTTAACTATTATAAATAAGTGAAATATAGTTAAACTGCATATATTTGGCACTTACATGTTTAAGTTGAGTAAGTACAGGTACCTGGAAGCCGTATGGCTGGATTTGGGTTGCATTGACTTCTAAAAATAATAAGCCGCTTGCTTAAAATGCTAAATAAGGTACGCCTACGCAATAAAAATAGGAAATATGAACTGTTTTTGATTTTTCCGACCGTGTGGGTCGATGTATATATATTTATCTCTTTTGTGAAATTGCAAAAGCTCCTCCGTACAAAGGGGACTCTGCCAAAATTTTTCAGAAATTTTGGGAGTTAGAAAATTTTTGAAAATTTTGGAAAATTTTGTTAACGACAAAACTATTTAGAATTGGAAACTAAAATAAGTCAGTAAATGAAACTAATTAAAGTAATGACTTAAATTAGTTATAAATGAAGGATAAAATTTAAAAAAAAAAATTCAAAGTTGAAAATAAATGAAATACATATGTAATGTGGAAATCGATTTGAATAGAAATAAGTATAAACCAAAAGAGGTAAAGAGAAATTAAGATAAGAAACATATAAAATGTTTATACTAACTTAAGAAAGGAGTGGTAAAATTTTAGATTGGAAATTGATATTACAAATATAATCTAAGATAATATTGAAATGAATAGATATTGACATTTTGTAAGAAAGTCGATAAAATATTTTGGGATATTGTGATTGGATATTAGTACTAAACAGGATATGCAAATAGTATAAAGGGAAAAGAGAATTGGATTGATTCCAAAGATAAAAATTTGAAATGCTCGACAAAAAGGTATGTATTTAAATTTGGTATGAAATTTGATTGGGATTTGGATTGAGCCACTTGGCTTTTTGTTTTCTTTTTGGATTTGGGAGGCCGTAGAGCCATTTTTGTAGTAGTACCGAGCTAGCCGCGCAAAGGAGACGCTGGCAAAAATTTTCGGGAATTTAGGGAGTTAGAAAAATTTTGAGAAAATTTTGATAATTCAAAAATTTGATTTTAAATTGAAACTTGAATGGTTAAACAAATAGTATAGTTTGAAACTATGGGAGAGTTGAAAAGTTAATAGGAATGGACATGGGTCTTCTATAAAAAAGATTGTTGGTTAGATGTTGATTTGTTTGGTTTTGGAGATAAGTAAACGGGTATTGGACTATTCATCCTAACTAGTAATTTCGGGGACGAAATTCTTTTAAGGGGGGAGGAATGTGACAACCCGGAATTTTTGAGTATTTAAAATTGGAATATTCAATTGATTTTGGATATTTAAAAGTTAGCTTTTAATTTAAATTCAAATATCACCAATTATTTGATAATTAAATTATTGAATTAAATTATTTGAAGTTGGATAAAATATTGAACCTGGAATTTTAAGCTTGTTAAAAATAATCTGAAGGCTTATAAAATTTATATTGATAACACTGAGGATAGCAAAGGTGTTGGAATTAAATTTGGAAGTGTTTTGTTGAGTTTTGAAATTTATATCATTTAAATTGAATTTAAAAATAGCCTTTCGAGGCACAGTCTCGAATTCGACGAAACCAATTCCATTTGGGTCCGTAATATTGAATTGTTACCGGATTTCAATTTTCATAGTGTTTGGAGTGGCTGGGTGAGCATACGATTAGTAAATGCACTGAAATTTGAATCGAGAATTTAAGATAATAACTGGAAGATATATATATATATTTTATATATATTGTAATATCAACTTTTCACTTCAGCTGAACATCCTATCCTTTCACCGTACCATTCCTTCCCAAGCACGCATTCGTTCTCCCTCCTGTTTTCTTTGTTCACCTTCGTACAGACAAATAGGTGGCTCGAGAGTAAAAATGGCCTATTAAATTTTCGCTTCGCTTTTTCCTTTCAAAATAAATCCCCTTCTTCCTTTCAAAACCAAGATGAAATCTTCCCCTCTGTCTTTCTTCGAACGGCAGCTGCTAAAATAATAATAATAATAATAATAATAATAAAATATTTCAATCGAACGATCAAATAGAAAGGGCGTTGGCTCTATTCAAATCAAAGAAATCGAAATCATCGATTCGAATCTCGTTTCCCCTTTTCTCCCAATCCAGTTCGAGTATTGCCGTTCGAGATTTTTTTTTGGGTTCGATGGCAGAAGTTTAAATCACGAGCTTCGTTCGCGAGGCTGCTGATAGGAGGTGAAAGAGGTAATCGAAGGATGGTCTCGGTCGAAGCTCGCAATGGATTTCGTGGCATGTGAGTATCGGTGGCATGGGGTTTTGGCTTTGGAGTGGAAGAGGCGACAACTGGAGCTTGGGTGAGATTTGAGTGCGGCGGCGACGGCAAAGAAGTGGCTCACAAGCGTGACAACGCGGCTCCAGCTAGGGTTTGTGTTCGCATAGGGTTTGAAGCAGTCGCGAGTAATGGGGTAGATTTCGATCTGGAGTCGAGATAGTTGATGGGAAGGGGCGACTCGTCTGTGTCGATGGGGTTCTTGTTCGTTCAGACGCGATGGAGGTTGAGAGTCAGTAAGGTATCGATTTTTTTTTCCTGTTTTTAATATAATTATATTAAGGACAAATTACAGTAAGGTATAAATTTGAATTTATATACTAAATCTGGGAATTTGTTAATTGTAGGAATAAAGGAAATTTTGGAAATGATTTTACAGAAAACAGAAGTTATAAACTGAGAATATATATTTAATTTAAAATAGTATTGATTATTTTTGTAACCAGTAAAAATATAATATAAAGTAAATATACCTATTCGCATTCCATTTGCATATGGAGATGACCTATTAGTTTAATTAAATCTAAATATTTTTAATCACTAAGGGTAATTTATTTAAACGGAAATTAGTTAAGTTTAAATTTCTGGTTAATTAAATTTCTTTAAAATAAAAATTTACATTTCGATTTATTCAAATAATTAATAGACTGTATAATATTTATATTCAAGGTCGAAAAAAACCGTGAAACCAAGCCAATTTGAAGTGGAGTGCAAATAAAATCGAAGGTGAGTTTATCTCACTCAGTTTAAATTAAATTTAAATGATTAAATTTAAATAATTGTTTGAATGGCTGAATTGGTTGATGTGATATGGTACGATATTTTGGAACTGGCATATTATATTGTGCTAACATTTGTGGATGCAGGGAAAACAGGTTGGAGGGATCCAACTGGACCCCTCACATTTATTTAAATTATTCAATATTCTCTGTTGTGATTATTTGATATCCTATGATGAGTTATATTGGAATATTGAATATTATGGTTTGATTGGATATTTGGGTATAATGAATTACCAAAATATATGAATTGGATTGATGAAAAGAAATTAAAAGGAAGTAAATTTGTAAGCGAAATAATTATAGAAAGTTTGAATAAATTAAGAATGAATTGAAAAGAAATAGAAGTAATATGAAATAATAATAATAAATAACTTCGAGTATGAAGAGAAATGGAATTTTAAATAAAATGAAATTGATAAATTGTAAACTTAAGTTATATCAATTAAGGAAATAAAGAATTATTTTAAAATTCAAAGTTTTAAATTTATTTAAAAGAATAAAGAAGTAAATGAGTAATTCTAAAAATTGGAATTTTTAGTTAAAATATTTTTAAAATCACAATCAAGAAATGAGATCTGAAATTAACAGATTCTGAATAAAAAGGGAATAAATTGGAAATTAATTTGGGGAATTGATTTAAGTGATTTAAGTTGGGATTTTCTCTGGATAACCAAGTACATTTTTTTAAGTAAATTTTTAAATAAATTTAAAGGTTTTAAAGTTGTTGTAAAAAGCTAGTTTTGGCTAATATTTAAATTCTAAAGTAAGTATTTTCTCAAATCTATTATAGTAGTAATTATTTAAAGAGTGACTTAGTATTATGTTTTCTAAAGTAAAAACCTGGTATTATATTTTATAAAGTAACCTTATTTTCTCATATAGTATGTATTTTTAACAAATTATTTAACTAGTTTTATCCTAAATGTTTTAAAGTATATTTCAAGGTAAAGTGTTTTAATTTATTTTAAAATCTAGTTTGTGCTTGGTGATTTCAGAGGAGATAGAAAATATTTGGGAAAGTTTATTCTAAAAAGAAAGATGGTTGAAACTGTTCTCAAAGGGTTGAAAATAGAAATATATCTTGTGAAGATATTTTTGGCGATTAATAAATAATTTGGAAATTATTTATTGGTTGATGGTTGTTTTGTAAATATAATTGATAGTTAAATAACCGACTATCAATATTGGACAAATGCGTTGATCGTTTCGAAGGGACCGGGATCGAGATTTATTTCTCGAAAACCACTTCGATCCGATTTGTACATTTTCGTGCGAAAAACGTGTTCGGAGTCGAAGATGGAGCAGTGAAGTGCAAGGGCTAGTCGCTACTAATCCTGAGGATATTTCCAAAATGGATGTAGTAGGAATAGTGCCTTCGGTTCCGTTCGAACCCGGGACGGACTTGTATGGATGAATGCTTGCGAAAACATCGTATGGTGGACGATGGGCATTCTAAGTGAAAACGTTCTAAAGGTAACGCTTAGCCTCAAGCCTCATAAACCGGGAATGACTGAAAATCAGGGGATATGCAGCAAGGTTAGGTGGGTCATGCCCAAGCAGGACAAGATATTTCCCCTGTCTAGATGTCCCTTATATATATCTTTCGGCTTAGTGGGTGGTTGGTCGCGCCAACCACGGGGTTTATCTTGTTCGGGACTGTTCAGTAAGGAATGGTTCCGGCCTTGTGTTGCAGGGGATGAAGGGAGTAATCCTCGGTACGGTGATCTAGGCCCCGTACTGTGACAGGTGGTACCCCAGTGCCTAGTCATTAGTTGGAAATCCATTCTCCCTACGAGCCTTGTACGAGTTTTGTTTGTATTACCCACTTTTGTGGCTAGTAGCTGGAATTTAATGAATGTAACAATTTCGGCTATTTTATAAGTATTTGTATATTGACCCTATTATAATATCAGAGGATTTCTATAAAAATTGTTTTAGCTATCGTAAGGTAAAAACCCGACATGTTTATTTGTGGCGTGGTCTTACGAGATGCTTTTGTTTTCAAAGGATTTTTGAACTTTAATAATCAATTGGGTGTGATTTTCTCACGCTGGTATTCCAGACTGACTCGGGTGTTATTTAACTGTAATGCTCGGGTCAGACCGAGTATTATAGGATACAGGACGTGCTGTGGAGCTCAGGAGACGAGCTGGATGACGATGTGTATTCTCGTACTTGTATATATATATATATTTCCGCTGTGTTGAGTTGTTGGGTACCCATTGTATGTTATTGATGTGAGCTGTGACTGATGTACTCTGATGATGTAATATGTGTAAACTGATATATTTGATTTTGAGTAAAGATTATTTACTATCTATTATATTTTATTCCGCTGCGATGGTGAGATTCTGATGTTGATTTTGTTTTCTCTTCTTCTACCTCTTCTTCTCTAACCCAAATGGTTCGTATTTCTGTGCAACTTGAGTTGATTTTTGTAGAGTAGTATTGACTCAAGGGGTACGGATTTGCGGGTCGTTACAACCAATTAAAATATTATTTATATAATTTAAAATAAGCAATTTTGTTAAATACAACAAATTACACACAATATTTAAAAAGGCATAACTTTCAAAATATAAGTCGGATTTCAATGGAAAAAAAGCAACATTCTTAAAATTTTAATTACTTTCATAAAAAAGATAAAATTCAAATTTTCAAACTTTTAAAATTTTAAATTAAAAGTCAAAGTTGACCATATTGACCAAAATTCACCTTTTTGGAAGATGTTCTATTTAGTCATGTTTGGAATTCTAATTCATATAAAAATCAAAATTTATATTTAAAATAATTTTTTATTTATTTTAATAAATAAAATAAAGTTTTTTAAATCAAAAAATTAAATTTAAAGTAATTGAAATATACAATTAAAATAATTACAAAATACAGGGTTGTTACAAAAACCTTTTCAAAATGATTTAACCTTTTAAATTATACTTATACAAGGAAAATATATTCTCAGCTTTACTCTATGCCATTTTGCCATGTTATATATACTTTACTCTAATAATGTTGATGAATTTCAATGAGGAATTGCTGTCCTTCCATAATATGTTAAAGCCTTTTTACTTGAAATTACTTAGGCTATATTGCCTATTTAATACATTCGAAACCTTTGATTAAAAGCTTTAAACAACCCTTTTGAAACCATTAAAAGTAAGCCCTTCGAAACCATTAAATATAACACTTTCAAAACCATTGAAAGCCTTTCCTTCGAAAGCTTCAAAACCTTAGACATCCTTCTTAAAAATCATTAAATATTGCCTTTCAAAAACATAGGAAAAACCTTTCCTTTCAACCCTTTCGAAACCCTAGGGAACCACCCTTCGAAACCATTCACTAAAATCTTTCGAAATAGTTAAAAACTCAATCTTTTCGAAAGCACTTTGGATTCGATTTAAAACATGTGGAAACCTTTCAAAACCACTTGAAAATTTACTCCTTCGAAACCTTTGAAAATCGTCTCGATCGAAACCGTTTGGATTACGTCTTTAAGTAAAGCAAAAGGATCATAAACCCATTAAAGTCGAAAGCATCTATTTCGAAACCATTTAAAACTGTCTCTTTCGAAACCATTTGGGTTTTACTTCAATCATAGGAAAATGGTTCTTTAAAACATTTAAGTCGAAAGCATCTATTTCGAAACCATTTTCTAAGTAAAGAAGCAATGGTGTCGAAACCATCCCTTCGAAAGCATTGGAGAAGTGGCCAAATTTTAGAAAACATAGTACCCCTTCGAAACCATCTGGCTCGAAAGGCAAAATGGCAACAGCGAAAATTTTCGACTTAGTCGAAAGCAATCATTTAAAACATGAGCACAACCCAATCACCTTTAAATCCGTTTAAACCCAATTGAAAGCTAATTGAGACGAAAATCATTTAATCAAAAGCAAGCAGGCGCAATTTTAATTTAGAAGCAAAGTGATGCCTTAGCCCCTTCGGAACCCTTGGTTTTGACCTTATACCTCTCGCCTTCCATCCAATTCGCTACATACCAATATATTGATACCATGCACATTGGTTTCGTTGGTGTTGAATGTAAAGAAACTTGGTCAAAAGCCAACCAAGGTGGAAGTAGGTGCCAAAAGCAATAAAACAATAATTAGTATGTAGCAAATAGTTTTTTTCACCTAACGTATTTTACGTATCAAATTTTGATTGGTTTCCTTTTTCTTTGCTAATAAAAAGTACTGCCATTTTTAAAACTAATCATTTTGAATTAATTGCAAAAAGCCCTTTCTCCTTTATAAATATATAAACATTTAAGTCCCATACCTTAAATAATTTTATATACCCATTAAAACACTTAGGAAAATTCTATAGAAATTTCAAAAAATCTCTTTTAATATGTTTTCCAACATATAAAAATTTCAAACCCAAATCTTTTATTATTTAACCGAAAATAATTATTAACCCAAAATAATATTTTCTTTACTAGAAAATTTATACCAGTTCCACAAAAATTCTGAAAATTTTGAAAATTGAAAGCCATCTCCAAAATAATATTTGTGATCATCATAATAATTCACAAGGCATTTGGATGTCATTTAATAGGGTTTTTACCTTAAAACATATCATAAATTCAATATGAACAACCATAATTCATCAACAAGTATATATAATCATTCTAGTATTAAAAAACATGGCAAATCAATGCAAAATATTCAAAATTAATCTTAAAACCGAAAACAAAAATGAGTTGTAAACATTATTCACCTTAGCTTTAGAGATTAAAAAGATTGAGATGTGAATGGATTTGATTTGAGTTAGCTTCTTCCTTAGCTTTTCTTAATCTTCTCATGTCTTCCTTGTTAATGGTGGGCGGACTCTTTAAAAAAAATTGAAAATAAAACGTAAACGTGTACAGGAATACACGGCCAAGTTTTAGGGATATAGGAATGGCCTCTTTCCTATTTAACCCTCCTCTATCTCAATTTAACACTTATTTTAATTCATAGGTTAAATGGCGTAGCTACGTTTTGATTAAATCAAAGCTTAATCCTCTAATCAAAACATTATTTATTTAATTTAACTAATTAAATATGCTTAATAATATTACCAAAAATCTGGGGTGTTACAAAAACTCATTGACAATATCACCCAAATGCTAAAAGGGCACTCTCTCAAAAATCAACTACATACCCTCCCACTCTGTAAACAATACCACCATCCAAACACCACAACCACCATATATTCGAACATTACCACCACCTCTCATCACAACCCCTCTTCCTTTTCGTATTTCCACATAAACACCTAATAAGAGATTACATTTATTGATATTTCTAATCCACATGATTAGATCCTCTAAGCAAAAAAAAATTACCTTCTACTCTACTCCCAATGAGCAACATATTGATTTCACAAGCTTCTATATGCAATGCTAAGCACTTACTTGGTTTCGATGGATGCACCAGAATTGTCAACTATCATAATGGAAATCTATAACAAATTCCATAAAGCATGCTTTGGACCATTATCATACATAGACCCACAAGTCACTCTTTTCAGACTACAACAAACAACCATCGTCAAATAATATCGATCCATTTATGAAACAACTGCATTACTAACCTTCCTCGAGCCATTTTTAATCGTTTTATCTCCAGCATCAAACCACACATCAAAAATTAAATGCTTCTAATACAACCATAAAAATCACCAATGCAATCAAAATAGCAAAACTCATTGAAACAAAACAAAATGAAACACCAATCCCTTACCTACAAAAACAACCACCTAGATCTACTCAAAATCCATTGTCATCATTATCACCAACCCTCACTCTATTCCAAAACCAACATATTGATTAACTAATCATTGTGAATAAAAGTACTAAGCCAGACACCATTGTTAATACAAACACACACTCTTACTATTACGTGACAACCCACCAAATTTAGATCCATAAGACGCAAACGGTATTAATGTTTTAGACTTGGTCATAAAAAACTAGAACCTACTCAAAAAAATTCCTTTCATATGTTGATTGGTTCAGAGTCATCCAAAATCAATGCATTTACTAGCAATAGTTCATAGCAAACCATACCCTTGCTTATTGATACACGTAGTACCCACGATTTGTAGGATCAATTTCACCCTAGAGGAGGGTGAATAGGGTGATACTATTAATTATAAAAATTTAATGCGGAAGTTTATAAAATATTTTCAACACAGATCTCAGCAGAATAATAGCAGCACAGATAATAGCAGAATAGTAAATGCAGAAAATAAAACACACAGATTTATCCAGCTTTGGCAAAACCCTGCCTACGTGCTACTCCAAGGTTTCTACTAGAAATTAGATAGTCAAACGCTTACACATGTAAACGTGAGACACCCACTATCGACTAACCTAACTTTAAGTTCAAAACCCTGCCACAACTCAACCACTGAGTTACGAATTCTCAAACTACACCACCATAGCACGTCTAGTCACACGACTAGAAATTGCACAAGTTTAAAAAGGAAGTACAAATTTAAAACAATAATATAAAACAAAAACCAAATTTTATAAAACCAATGCCCAAAATGTCGGCCCAAAATAAAAGATATTCCCTTTTTCCATTTATATTTTGTCAGCCTATATTTTTCCTTAAAATATGGACCTCGTTCTCGTTCCTCTTTGCTCTGAAGTTAGGGCTTCGTGGAATTCTTTGAAGCTGCCGCTTTCAGTGGTAGATTGAATGATGCTTCGTGCTTTCTTCGTTTGATTTCTCGGCTGCTTCAAATTGTCGAGTGCCTTCGCTTGATTGAAAGATTGGTACGTGAAATTCCTTTTTCGATTTATATTGTACTCGACTTGATTCGAGTTCCTAATTGATGTTGTGATCTATGATATGCTTGAACTCGAATGATCAACCTCCGATGACGTTAATTGTTTATATAGGGTTTGAACCCCTATATTTTCGTTCGTATATTTTATGTGAATTCGTCAAATAATTTTGCTTTTGCCATTCGATTTTGTATGGATGAACGTGATGATTTCTGACCTTTTCAATTCCTATATTTTCGTTGCTTTATTCTCACGGCTTTGATTTCAGTTTCCTTGGCCACCACGGTGTTGAATTCTTTGACGATGTTGATTTCACTATTGACATCGGCCTTGACTTTTGACTTAATATTGATTGTGTTCCTTATATTAACTATTGTAAAAAAATGACTTCGGCATTTAACATTTATTGCAAAACCTGTTGTTGACTAAGGTCATATTTGTTCATGCCTATAGCGTATTTGACTTGTACCTTATTTTGATCAAACTGTGCACTGGTTTTGATTTTCTAGCGTTTTAATCTTGACTTTGTTATAATTTTCAACTCGAGTGCTTGCTGGTATAGTTACTTGAATCTGATTCACTCCAGAAAGTTTTGTCCATTGTATATGTTGTCTAGGTTCTAGCTGCACTGTGACTTGAGGCCTGGTCTTTATGAAACTTGTTTGATTGAGTTGAACCTTCTCTGTTGGCATGTGCATTGCCTTCATACTTTATGTTAGTGATATTTTCTGATCTTGGCTATGGTTTCATATGAAAGTGGTCTATCTTGAAGTCTTCATTTTGATCCCATGTTGCCTTCTGTCTTTGTTTGGCTGGTATAGAGCATTTGTGTTGACTTTGTTCAAAAATATTGTGTCACTTGCTTATGATCTGTTTACTTGGAGTATAGTTTGGTTCATGTACATTCTGGAATAGTCTGGATTAGCTCGTGTGCTTGTTTTCACTAAGTATATGTTGATGATGAGGCTTTGTTCATTTTATTCATATTACCACTTTCACTTGTGTACTAGTCTGGTTCATAATACCAGTGCGGCCTTTTGTCTCATTGATGCATTGCATTTTTCCTTGTCTTCGAGTCTGTGCTGTCGAGGTATGCACTTGCACTTTATTGCACTGTATATTGGTTTGGTCTGGAATATTTGAGTTGATATTGGCCATCGGTTAACTTGATCTTGTTTATGATAAACTGCACTTGATTTATAAGTTACACTACTCTGGCTTCTAGTTGCTTTGAGCATTTGAGTTTGTTTAATTACAGTCTACATTTCTGATATTGGAGTTACACTTGAACCTCTAGCCTGTTGCACTATAAGCTTCATGTGTACCTTTTTTTCTTTAACCCGAACTGGTCTCTCTGGTCTTCGACTTGTGAATTGCCTTTGTTGGTTTAGTGGTGCATTTGCTTGATGGTCTGAATGGACTGTCTAGCCTCTGTTTTCATGTGTTTGACTTGAACTTTGGTCGAGGCTTGATTTATATTGGTTTTGGATTTTTAACCATTTTATTGAATTGGTACGTTTGGATTGCACCTGTGTTGAATCCAGCTTAAAGCTCGGGTTTGACCTTGTGCTGATATTGTGACATTATTTTTATTGCACTCGAGTTGAACCCGGCTTTTAATTGGGTTTGACCTTGTGCTCACCTATCCCTGTAACTTTATCAAGTGTATATTGGTGTGCACGACCTTGTGGCATATACAGCGACACACTGTACATTTCACAAGTTGTTCGTGTAGATGAATTCAAAAATAAATGATGACGAGAAACCCAAGTAACTAAGGCAAATAATATTTTCAAAATATATTTTTTACACTGCAAAAATATTTCCTTTTTAATTTTACCGTGTCGGGGTATATTTCAACAGATTGTTCAGATGCTGTATTCAATCTGGAATGAAGTCGAAAATAAAATACGAGTGAATGAGTGAAATGTAGTGAGGTGCATTTGTAAATGAAAAATTATAATGTATTAATTTGTATTGTAATCGAAATTGTATATATATAGTGAGACCTTGAATTTATACTATTCAAAATTGTAATTAATATTTGTTTGAATAAAATATCTGTTTGAATTTAAATTCTGTGTTATTTATTTTATTTAGCAAATATTTATTTATTACGTGAAAAATATAATAGTACATTAATAAATACATTTAAATGAATATATATATATATATATGTTTATTATCATCAAATAAAAATCATATACTCACATATTCAGCAATCTCCCCTTTTGATGATAACAAACATATATTTAAGATTTTGAATTTATTAAATGTATTTGATCATTCAAATTTGCTCCGCTTATTTGAATACTCCCTCTCAACACAAAACTCCCCATTTATATATGCATGTAAATAAGAAAAAGCAAATGAGCCTAGATGCAAATAGAAAATATTTGACCTTTATTTGTCAAAATCTTAATTTTTCTCTCCTCCTTTTGTTACCAGCAAAAGAGTAATAGTGTTAGAAAAATAGAGCTAACGTGATAGACATTAATACAACATTAAAACTCAATCGAATATAAAAATTACATTTCAATAAAAAATAAAAAAAACCCATAAATAATCTATTTGACCCACATTCCACTTTATAGCGATATGGACGATGTCATCATATATGTAACGACCCACAATTCCGTACCCCTTAAGTCGACACTATTCTCCATCAAATCAACTCAAGATGAACGGAAATACGAACCATTAGGGTTAAAGAAGAAAGAGGTAGAAGAAGAAAATAGAAACAACAATAGAATCTTACCATCGCAGCGGAATAAAATATAATAGATAATAATAGATCTTTACACAAAAGAAAACTATATTTGTTTTATACAGACATCATCAGAATACATCATCAGAGTTCAACAATATCAATAACATACAACTGGATAGTCATATAAACCTGTCCTCAAAACTGAATACACAACGGAATAATAATCAAGTACGTATCGCCATCCAGCTCGTCTCCTAAGCTCCACAGCATCATATCCTATATTCTATAACACTCGGTCTGACCCGAGCATTATAGTTAAATAACACCCGAGTCGGTCTGGAAAACCAGCATAAGAAAACCACACTCAATTGGATTATTAAAGTTTCAAAATCCTTTGAAAACAAAAACATCTCGTAAGACCACGCCACAAACATGTCGGGTTTTTACCTTACGATAGCCAAAACACTTTTTATTAAAATCCTCTGATATTATAATAATTTCTATAGAAAGTAAAATAGAATCTTGCTGAAATGCTTGCATCTCACGTTTTAGCAATAGTTGGACACAATCAAAACCGTACAGGCGCGTAGGGAGAATGGATTTCCAACTAATGACTAGGCATTGGGGTACCACCTATCACAGTACGTGGCCTAGATCATCGTACCGAGGATTACTCCCAATCTCCTGCAACATAAGACTGGGACCACCGCTTACTGGATAATTTCGAGTAAGATCACCCCACGGTTGGGATCAGCAAACGCACCACTAAGCCGAAATAAAAAGGGACATCTAGACATGGATGACCTCACCCTAATGGGTGCAACCCACTTAGCCTTGCTGCATAACCCTTGATTTTCAGTCATTTCCGGTTGATGAGGCTCGAGGCTGAGAGTTACCTTTTAGAACGTTTCACTTAGAATGCCCATCGTCCACCTAACGATGTTTCGAAAGCATTTATCCATACAAGTCCGTCCCGGGCACGAATGGAACCGAAGGCACTACTCCTACTACATCCATTTTGGAATCATCCTCAGGATTAGTAGCGACTAGCCCTTGCACTTCACTGCTCCATCTTCGAATCCAAACTCGTCTTCCTCATGAAAACGTACAAACGTTCGAGAAATTAATCCCGATCCCCATCCCTTCGAAACGATCAGCGCATTGTCCAATATTGATAGTCGGTTATTTAACTATCAATTAACATTCACAAACAACCATCAAACAATAAATAATTTCACCAAATTATTTATTATCCTCAAAATATCTTCGCAAGATATATTTCCAATTTCAACCCTGTTTGAAAACAGTTTTTCAAACCACTCTCTTCTCATGGAATTAATTCCCAAATATTTATTTCCACTGAAAACTCCAAGTACCAGTACTTTAGATTTTTTAAAATAATTTAAAAACACTTTATTATAAAATATACTTTAACATTTAAATTGAAAACTACTTTAATACTTTATTCAAAGATATATACTTTAGGAAAATTTAAAATGAGGTTACTTTATAAAATATAAAACTAGATTTTCTCCTTTAAAACAAAATACCATGTCACTATTAAATAATTACTATGATAATAGATTTGAAAAATACTTACTTTAGAATTTAAACATTTAGAAAAAATAAATTTTCTAAAACATGCTTTTTAAAACAACAATAAAACTTTTAACTTATATTTAAAAATTTGCTTTGAAAACGTACTTGGCTATCTAGGGAAATACGTTCTCTTTCACATCTTTTAAAAATTAATCACTATTCATTTTTAAACAAATTCACTCATTCCCTTAATAAATTCCACTGTGAATTTATTCTTCCAAATATCCGCTGATATATCACTTCGCTTTTACAAACCCAGTTTATAAATTTCTAGTCTCACTTCTCTTTTAAAAATCCCGATTTTACACACTTAAATCAATCCCCAAATTGATTTCCAATTTACTTCACTTTTAAATAAATTTCCTTACTTACTTCCAAAATCCAATAACTTCAGAGTATATTTCTTTATCATGATTTAAAATCTTTAACTGAAAATACCAATTTCGTATTTCCTAAATTTCTTCTTTATCCTTTCAAATAAATTCAAACATCGAATTTCAAAATAAATTCTTTATCTCTTGAAATAATATCACTTGAGTTTAAAAATAAAATCATAATTCCCATTTATTCATAATCTCATTTTCCGCGCTTGGAATTTTATTTATCAGAATTCAAAAATCACTTTTTATTCTTTTCCAATTCATTTTTAATTTATTCAAATTTCTATGATTATTTTACTCAAAATTCACTCTTTTATTTTCTTTTAGAAATCCCATTACTATAGATTTTGATAACTCAGTTCACCGAAATATTTTAAATCAACCATGGTATCCAACATTTCCACTTATAAATATAATTCATCACAGGATAGCAAATAATTATATCACGGGATATTTTAACAAATCTAAATATTTTGAGGAATTCAGTTGGATCCCCCCCAACCTGTTTCCCTGCATCCACAAATGATAGCACAATAAAATACCAACTCCACTTCGAGGTGGAATATCGTGGTATATGGGTTTTAAATATAATATCATCCGCTATTATGCGACTATAGGGTCTCATCCGCTATATAATGCGGGAAATCAATCACTCCAATATATGCTATATACTACTATATAACACATCAAATGAATTCAATCATTCAACCAATTATTTAAATTTAAATTAAAACCCGATGAAAGAGATTAACTTACCTTTGCTTTTATGTTGCAACCCACTTCCAATCCGGCTTGTTTTTACGATTTTGACCTTGTATAAACATTATATAATTTATTAATATTTGAAACAAGCAAACAGTAAATTTCCATTTATTAATTTAAATTAATGGTTTAATGTTAAACTAGAAATTTTCCTCTTGAAAATACTTATACATTTATAAAAATAATTTATAGATTTAAAAAAAATCTAACTTTTATAAATTCTCTTATATTCGATAATCTTATTCATATATATATATATATATATTGCTTTTAAACCTACTATATATTGAAATAGAAATGTTTTATATCTCACTATATTTAATTTTCTATTTTCTAAATATATATATATAGAAAATTGCCTTTACATATACTTTAATGTAAATAAATTTATATATATATATATTTTACTGATTAAACACAGAGATGGATAAAATTAACCATGCTATACCTTCAGCCTCGCAATCGATCTCGACTCGCCCTTCTGCCATCGCATGCTTCGACCTCCAACAGAATCGTCGCAGAAAGAAAAATCGCGAACCCAACAATAACATCATCTACATGCGGTTGTGCGCCCCTTCCTCTGGCCTCGCGACCGAGGCCTAACCCCATTTCGAGCTCGAAATCGAACGCCTCCCTTCCTCTGGCCTCGCGACCCAAACTTACGAAGCTCGCACTCGACACCCCAAGCCTATGCGCAAACATGTTCCCCCACTTAATCAAATTCGATTTTGATTTGGGTGTTGAAGCTCGAACGAGATCCAAATACGTAGAAAAAGATGATTTCGATTTTAAATTTTGAAAAAGGGGAAAGAGGGGAAAGAGTCAGGGTTTGGTTTGAAGATAATAATCTTCCTGAGATCAGCCATACACATTTTTTTGAGATAAACGTTTCGTCCCTTTTTCCCTTTTTCTCTTTGTATTGACTGTGATTTGAACGAACTGAAAGAATTAAAGATGGCGTGTAGAGCTTGCTCATGTATAGTAACTTGAGGTGAAATAAAAACAGCTGATGTGAGTGTATATATTAAATCAATAAATATAGATATATTATTTTTTATTTGAATTAAAATCGTCTTGACAAATGCAACTTCCAATCTTGAACTCCTATCGAGGCGTGCCGCTAGGCGCTTATAACGTTATATCCCAATTCCTAACGCAATGGAAAAGTTTTTGAGTCCTAATTCGATCGTATGGAAAAGATAGCCTTTTGAACCCAATTATTGTATTAAATTTTCGAAAAAATTTCAGCGCATTTACTTTCCATATGCTCACACAACAACTCCAAACACTACGAAAATTGAAATTCGATAATAATACAATATTACAGATCCAACGGAACTTGTTTCGTCGAATTCCGTGACTGTGCCTCGGAATGCTATTTTTAAATTTCAATTTAGACGATATATTTTAAAACTGAACAAATCATTGTTAAATTCAATTTTAAAATTTCTATCACCTTCAGTATTATTAATATAAATTTATAAGGCTTCAAATTATTTTTAACAAGCTAAAAATCCCAGATTTCATATTTTACCCAATTTCCAATAGTTTAATTCAAAATTAATGTAATAGCCCGCAAATCCATACCCCTTGAGTCAACACTATTCTACCTAAATCAACTCAAGTTGTACAGAAATACGAACCATTTGGGTTAAAGAAGAAGAGGTAGAAGAAGAAAATAGAAAACAAACAACAGAATCTAACCATCGCAGCGGAATAAAATATAATAGATAATAAATGATCTTTACTCAAAATCAAATATCTCTGTTTATATATTACATCATCAGAGTACATCAATCACAGTTCAATAACAACAACATACAATTGGATACACAGCAACTCAACACAGCGGAATATATATATATATATATATATATATATATATATATAAACACGTACGGAAGTACGTATCGTCATCCAGCTCATCTCCTGAACTCCACAGCATCATATCATGTATCCTATAATACTCGGTCTGACCCGAGCATTACAGTTAAATAACACCCGAGTCAGTCTGGAATACCAGCGTGAGAAAATCACACCCAATTGATTATTAATGTTTCAAAAATCCTTTTGAAAACAAAAGCATCTCGTAAGACCACGCCACAAATAAACATGTCGGGTTTTTACCTTACGATAGCTAAAACATTTTTATTAAAATCCTCTGATATTATAATAGTGTCTATAGAAAGTAAAATAGAATCTAGCTGAAATGCTTGAATCTCATGTTTCAGCAATAGTTGGGCACAATCAAAACTGTACGGGCGCGTAGGGAAAATGGATTCCAACTAATAGCTAGGCACCAGGGTACCACCTGTCACAGTACCTGGTCTAGTTCAGAGTACCGAGGAGCCACCCTAACTCCCCTACAACACAAGACTGGAACCATCCCTTACTGGACAGTCCCGAGCAAGATCACCCCACAGTTGGGATCAGCAACCGCCCACTAAGCCGAAATTAAAAGGGACATCTAGACATGGATGACCTCACCCTCCAGTGGGGGCTACCCACGAAGCCTTGCTGCATAACCCCTGATTTTCAGCCATTCCCATTTGATGAGGCTTGAGGCTAAGCGTTACCTTTTTAGAATATATCCCGTAGAAGGCCCATCGTCCACCTGACGATGTTTCACAAGCATTCATCCATACAAGTCCGTCCCGGGTTCGAACGGAACCGAAGGCACTATTCCTAGTACATCCATTTTGGAAATATCCTTAGGATTAGTAGCGACTAGCCCTTGCACTTCACTGCTCCATCTTTGAATCCAAAATCGTTTTTCATGAAACGTACAAACCGGATCGAAGTGGTTTTCGAGAAACAAATCTCAATCCCGGTCTCTTCGAAACGATCAGCGCATTTGGCCAATATTGATAGTCGGTGACTTAACAATCAATTAATATTCACAAACAACCATCAACTAATAAATAATTTCCAAATTATTTATTAACCTCAAAATATCTTCACAAGATATATTTTCTCAAACCCTTTGAAAACAGTTTTCAAAACTATCTTCCCTTCTCAGAATAAATTCCAAGTATTTCTATTTCCACTGGAATTACCAAGCATAAAATTTTAGATTTAAAATAACTTAAAAAAACACTTTATTGCAAAATATATTTAACATTCAATATAGAAAAAAATTACTTTAGTACTTAATTTAAAATAATACTCTAGAAATAACTAAAATAAGGTTACCTTATAACTATACATTAGATTTTCTTCTTTAAATAAAATACCAAATCATTCTTTAAATAATTATTACGATAATAGATTAACAAATTACTTACTTTAGAATTTACTTTAAAATATTTAAATTAAAACTACTTCAATAATTGATTAAAAATATATACTATAAGAATATTTGAAAATAAGGTTATTTTATAAAATATAGCTAAATTTTTAAATCTTAAAACAGAATACTAAGTCACTTTTTTAAATAATTACTACCATAATAGCTTAAAAAGAAAAGACTTTAGAATTTAAATATTTAGAAATAACAAATTTTCCAACTTGCTTTTTAAATCAACTTAAAAACTTTTAACTTATATTTAAAAACTTACTTTGTAAACGTACTTGGTTATCCAGGGAGAAGATTCAACTTAAATCACTTAAATCAATTTTCCCATATTGATTTCAAATTTATCCCATTTGAAATAAATTTCTTTATTACTTAATTCATTTCAAAATTCATTAAGTATGGACTTAATTATTGTTGTTATTATTATTTTTCATTTGATTCTAAAACTTTTAACTGAAATATACAGATTCCAGATTTTTCCCAATTTCCTCTTTATTCTTTCAATAGTTTAAATCTTAACCTTTAAATAAATATTTTGTTCTTTTAAATAATAACACTGAATTTTAAAATTCATTCACTTCCTGTTTATTCAAATTTTCCTTTTTATAATCACAACTTATTTATTAGAAATTTAAAGTTTCTTTATTTCTTCTCCAATTCATTCTTAAATTATTCTATAATTACTTTACTTACAAATTCACTCCTTTCATTTTCCTTCCAAAATCAAATTTTTATATATATTATTTTGGTAATTCATTATACCCAATATATCCAATCGAACCATAACATTTAATATTCCAAAATCATTCATTATAGAATATCAAATAATCACAACGGAGGGTATTAAACAATTTAAATAAATGTTGAGGGATCCAGTTGGATCCCTCCAACCTGTTTTTCCCTGCATCCACAGATGTTAGCACAATATAATATGCCAATTCCAAAATATACCATACTATAGCACTTTAAACAATTCAACCACTCAAAACAATTATTTAAATTTAATCATTTGAATGTAAATTTAACTGAGTGAGATTAACTCACCTTTGGCCAAGATTGCCATTCACCTCAAACTCGTCTTGTTTCCACGATTTTTAACCTTGTACAAACCAATTTTACAATTTGTTACTATTCGAAATAAATTCGAACAATTCAATTCACCATTTCAAAATTTTAAATTCAGCTAATAATTTAGTTTAACTTGATGATTAAATTTTAAATAAATTTCCTTCCGAATAATTTCCCTAGTAACAAAATAATTATACGCTATACTAATATTCAAAATATAAATCGACCTTTAATTACCATTTTATAATTCAAGTAGTTTTTGAACAAATTTTACCTTTATTAAATCCTTTAGTAACAAATATGGTTTAGATAGATCAACTTACACAATTTAATTTCTATAATATGTTATTATAAAATAAATTTGTTAAGTCATATTCAATTTATTTTCGAACTATCTATTTATAAAAATCCATATAGACTTCATAAAAAATCTAATTCATATAAATTCCCAAATACACATTTTAATTATATATATATTTTTCTCTTATAGGTTTCATGCCAAAATACAATTATTTAATTACCCAATTTACAATAGATAATTAAAATACCTCACTGCCTCCTCGCAAACGCGATCCACCTGCGACCCCTCGCCCCCAACTCATGATGCTTCCAACCCTAGCTCACCGCACAACGTACTCGATCACCCAACTTCTCTCTGCAGCTCGCGCGAACGTCACGACAAAGCCCTAATCTTCGCCCAAACTATCCTTACTCGACACGAGCTACTTGAATCGACCTCGGCCATTGTCGCGCCTATACCTACGCGTTGCCGCACAGGCGATTCAACACGCACGCGCGACAAATCGAAGTCGCTGACACCCCCCTTCTCGAAACCCTAGATTGAATCGTCGCCGAGGATAAGGCTTCGGCCATTTTTGTTTTTCAACAAAGAGTTTCGATTTTGATTTTTTTTTGTTCTTACTTGCTGAACGTTGAACACAAAAAGAAGAGGAACGCCCAGCATTTCACTGAAAGGAAATCGAATTGATTTCGTAGAGAGGATGCGTCCATTTTTAACTCTCTTCTTTTCACTGAAGAAAAACAAAGGCTCGAGTTATGAAAGAGGGGAAAAGTTTGCGTGAGAAGCTAACAGAGTGAAGCTTCCATGAAAAGATTTGACTAAGCAAAATTAAAATTAATTAACTCTTCTATGCATTTACGGATTGTACGATCGAACGGTAAACCCAAACACTGGGAAAATTGAAATCCGATAATAATATAATATTACAGATCCAATGGAACTGCTTTCGTTAAATTCCGAGACCGTGCTTCGGAAGGCTATTCTTAAATTCAATTTAAACGATATAAATTTCAAAACTTAACAAACCACTTTTAAATTTGATTTCATCACTTCTATTCTCTTCAGTATTATCAATATAAATTTTATAAGCCTTCAAATTATTTTTAATAGGCTTAAAACTCTAGCTTCAACAATCTACCCAACTTCACTTATTTAATTTAATAATTCAATTATCAAATAAGTTGTGATATTCGTTATTCAAGTTAAAATTACTCTATTGAATATTTAAAATCAATTAAATATTCCGATTTAAAAGGCTTAAAAATTCTGGGTCGTCACATTCATCCCCCCTTAAAAGAATTTCGTCCCCGAATTTACCAATTAGGAAGAATGGTCCAATACCCGTTTATTATTTCCCTAAAATCAAACAGTTTTTAACAATTCAACATCTCACCAACTATCTTCTTATAGAAGACCCATTATTATTCTTATTAACTTTCCAAACCCTTCCAACATTTTCAACTATTAATACTTGCTCAATCATTCAAATTTCAATTTAAACCAAATTTTGAATCATCAAAATTTTCTTAAAATTTTCTAACTCTCAAAATTTCCAAAAATTTTTGCCAGCGCCTCCTTTGCGCGGCTAGCTCGGTACAACTACAAAATGGCCCTACGACCTCCCAAATCCAAAAAGAAAACAAAACGCCAAGTGGCTTATCCAAAAACCCAATCAAATTCACAGAAATTTAAACACATGCCTTTTTGTCGAGCATTTCAAATTTATCATCTGAAATTAAAATCAATTTTCATTTCCTTTTATAATACCTGCAGATCCTGCTTAGCACTAATATCCAATCACAATATCTCAAAACATTTTATCGACTTCCTCACAAAATGTCGATATTTACTCAACCAAATATCAACGTAAAATATATTTGTAATATAAATTTCCAATCAAGAATTCACCATTCCTTTCTTAAGTTAGTATAAGCATTTTATATGCTTCTTATGTTTATTCCCATCCTACCACTTCTGTTTATGTCCAATTTTATTCAAATTGATTCTTTCATTTCCATACGAATTCAATTTATCTTTAACTTTAAATATTGAATTTTATTTTTTATTTATAACTAATTCATGTCATTATTTTAACTAGTTTCATTCACTGACTTATTTCAATTTCCAATTTTAAACTGTTTTGTCGTTAACGAAATTTTCCAAAATTTTCAAAAAAAATTCTAACTCCCAAAATTTCTAAAAAATTTTGGCAGAGTCTCCTTTGTACGGAGGAGATTTTGCAATTTGACAAAAGTGATAAATATATATACATCGACCCACACGGTCGGAAAAACCAAAAACAGTTCATATTTCCTATTTTTATTGCGTAGGCGTATCTTATTTAGCATTTTAAGCAAGCGGCTTATTATTTTTAGCAAATAGCACAACCAAATCTAGCCACACGACTTTCAGGTACCTGTACTTACTCAATTTAAACATGCAAGTGCCAAATATATGCAGTTTAACTATATTTCACTTAGTTGCAATGGTTAAAACATATGAATTGTAAAAGAAATGCACATCAAACATTTTCCGTAAGCAATTTATACAATTTTCATACTAATTCAACTGTTTCAATTAATTTACAAACCATTTTCATTCAATTTGAATGGTTTAATACTCAATCGCTTACATTTAATTTATTTTTAAGCAAACCGAACTCATATTTAATCCAATTATTCTCAAAATCAATTTATTTTACTCCTATCCATCCAAGGCTTTTTAATAACTTCCATTTACATTCAATAACAATTTATTCTTTGCAATTTGATGAGATCTATGTGAATAAATAAGTACTTGAGTTTTATAATCAATTTAAATTGACTCCGAATCAACTTACACTTAATTCTATTCCATTTCGGATTTATTCACAATCCGTATATTCTCATTTTCATTGCATTTAAAGTTGAATCCATTCACTTACATTTTATTTTATTAACCAAACTAGTTCATTCAAAACCATTAACAAGGGTGGTTCATCTTCCTTACCAATTAAATTTCCTTTTTATTTTAATTCATTCACGACCATTTATTTAGCTCGACCCATTCCAAGCTTGCATATTTCTAACCATTCCCGAATTAATACAAACCAACTTTAATTTAATGGTCTTCCATTTCTACTCGTAGTCGAGCTTCTAATTATTCTCAATTTAAGTTAATTTACTCAAATTTTTTTTCACTTCAAATTTAAGTTTACTTTCTCCCCGAAACCAAACGAATTCTATTCAAGTTTTTAGAAACCCCTTCGATACAGTTGTCCAGACTGTGCCGACGAAGGTTCATATACCACTCAATAAATCAATCAACGTGATATTAAAACAATTTATATTCACTAACAAATACGCGCTCATATCTATTAATACGCTCAAACTCATTCTAGAGTACTACGGACTCTAATTTAAATGAGTAATTCCCACCATAGCCAAGGTTATCACCGACCTAAGCTCTGATACCAAGTGTAACAGCCCGCAAATCCGTACCCCTTGAGTCAACACTATTCTACATAAATCAACTCAAGTTGTGCAGAAATACGAACCATTTGGGTTTAAGAAGAAGAGGTAGAAGAAGAAAATAGAAAACAAACAACAGAATCTAACCATCGCAGCAGAATAAAATATAATAGATAATAAATGATCTTTACTCAAAATCAAATATCTCTGTCTATATATTACATCATCAGAGTACATCAATCACAGTCCAACAACAACAACATACAATTGGATACACAGCAACTCAACACAGCAGAATATATATATATATATAAACAAGTACGGAAGTACGTATCGTCATCCGGCTCGTCTCCTGAGCTCCACAGCATCATATCCTGTATCCTATAATACTCGGTCTGACCCGAGCATTACAGTTAAATAACACCCGAGTCAGTCTGGAATACCAGCGTGAGAAAATCACACCCAATTGATTATTAAAGTTTCAAAAATCCTTTTGAAAACAAAAGCATCTCGTAAGACCACGCCACAAATAAACATGTTGGGTTTTTACCTTACGATATCAAAAACATTTTTATTAAAATCCTCTGATATTATAATAGTGTCTATAGAAAGTAAAATAGAATTTAGCTGAAATGCTTGCATCTCACGTTTCAGCAATAGTTAGGCACAATCAAAACCGTACGGGTGCGTAGGGAAAATGGATTCCAACTAATGGCTAGGCACTGGGGTACCACCTGTCACAGTACCTGGTCTAGATCAGCGTACCGAGGAGCCACCCTAACTCCCCTGCAACACAAGACCGGAACCATCCCTTACTGGACAGTCCCGAGCAAGATCACCTCGCGGTTGGGATCAGCAACCGCCCACTAAGCCGAAATTAAAAGGGACATCTAGACAGGGATGACCTCACCCTCCAGTGGGGGATACCCACGAAGCCTTGTTGCATAACCCCTGATTTTCAGCCATTCCCATTTGATGAGGCTTGAGGCTAAGCAGTACCCTTTTAGAATATATCCCTTAGAATTCCCATCGTCCACCTGACGATGTTTCGCAAGCATTCATCCATACAAGTCCGTCCCAGGTTCGAACGGAACCGAAGGCACTATTCATACTACATCCATTTTGGAAATATCCTCAGGATTAGTAGTGACTAGCCCTTTCACTTCACTGCTCCATCTTCGAATCCAAAATCGTTTTTCACGAAACGTACAAACCAGATCGAAGTGGTTTTCGGGAAACAAATCTCGATTTCGGTCTCTTCGAAACGATCAGCGCATTTTGCCAATATTGATAGTCGGTGACTTAACTATCAATTAATATTCACAAAAAACCATCAACCAATAAATAATTTCTCAAATTATTTATTAACCTCAAAATATCTTCACAAGATATATTTCTATTCTCAAACCCTTTGAAAACAGTTTTCAAAACTATCTTCCCTTCTCAGAATAAATTCCAAGTATTTCTATTTCCACCGGAATTACCAAGCACAAAATTTTAGATTTAAAATAACTTAAAAAAACACTTTATTGCAAAATATATTTAACATTCAATATAGTATTACTTTAGTACTTAATTTAAAATAATACTCTAGAAATAACTAAAATAAGGTTACCTTATAACTATACATTAGATTTTCTTCTTTAAACAAAATACCAAATCATTTTTTAAATAATTATTACGATAATATATTAACAAATTACTTACTTTAGAATTTACTTTAACATATTTAAATTAAAACTACTTCAATAATTGATTAAAAATATATACTATAAGGATATTTGAAAATAAGGTTACTTTATAAAATATAAATAAATTTTTAAATCTTAAAACAGGATACTAAGTCACTTTTTTAAATAATTACTACCATAATAGCTTAAAAAGAAAAGACTTACTTTAGAATTTAAATATTTAGAAATAACAAATTTTCCAACTTGCTTTTTAAATCAACTTAAAAACTTTTAAATTATATTTAAAAACTTACTTTGTAAACGTACTTGGTTATCCAGGGAGAAGATTCAACTTCAACCACTTAAATCAATTTTCCCATATTGATTTCAAATTTATCCCATTTGAAATAAATTTCTTTAATCACTTAATTCATTTCAAAATTCATTAAGTATGGACTTAATTATTGTTGTTATTATTATTTTTCATTTGATTCTAAAACTTTTAACTGAAATATACAGATTCCAGATTTTTCCCAATTCCCTCTTTATTCTTTCAATAATTTAAATCTTAACCTTTAAATAAATATTTTGTTCTTTTAAATAATAACACTGAAATTTAAAATTCATTCACCTTCTGTTTATTCAAATTTTCCTTTTTATACTCACAACTTATTTATTAGAAATTTAAAGTTGCTTTATTTCTTCTCCAATTCATTCTTAAATTATTCTATAATTACTTTACTTACAAATTCACTCCTTTCATTTTCCTTCCAAAATCAAATTTTTATATATATTATTTTGGTAATTCATTATACCCAATATATCCAATCGAACCATAACATTCAATATTCCAAAATCATTCATTATAGAATATCAAATAATCACAACGGAGGGTATTAAACAATTTAAATAAATGTTGAGGGATCCAGTTGGATCCCTCCAACCTGTTTTTCCCTGCATCCACAGATATTAGCACAATATAATATGCCAATTCCAAAATATACCATACTATAGCACATTAAATAATTCAATCATTCAAAACAATTATTTAAATTTAATCATTTGGATTTAAATTTAACTGAGTGAGATTAACTCACCTTTGGCCAAGATTGCCATTCACCTCAAACTCGTCTTGTTTCCACGATTTTTAACCTTGTACAAACCAATTTTACAATTTGTTACTATTCGAAATAAATTCGAACAATTCAATTCACCATTTCAAAATTTTAAATTCAGCTAATAATTTAGTTTTAACTTGATGATTAAATTTTAAATAAATTTCCTTCCGAACAATTTCCCTAGTAACAAAATAATTATACGCTATACTAATATTCGAAATATAAATCGACCTTTAATTACCATTTTATAATTCAAGTAGTTTTTGAACAAATTTTACCTTTATTAAATCCTTTAGTAACAAATATGGTTTAGATAGATCAACTTACACAATTTAATTTCTATAATACGTTATTATAAAATAAATTTGTTAAGTCATATTCAATTTATTTACGAACTATCTATTTATAAAAATCCATATAGACTTCATAAAAAATCTAATTCATATAAATTCCCAAACACACATTTTAATTATATATATATATATATATATATATATATATAAATTTCTTTTATAGGTTTCATGCCAAAATACAATTATTTAATTACCCAATTTTCAGTAGATAATTAAAATACCTCACTGCCTCCTCGCAAAGGCGATCCACATGCGACCCCTCGCCCCCAACTCATGATGCTTCCAACCCTAGCTCACCGCACAACGTACTCGATCACCCAACTTCTCTCTGCAGCTCGCACGAACGTCACAACAAAGCCCTAATCTTTGCCCAAGCTATCCTTACTCGACACGAGCTACTTGAATCGACCTCGGCCATTGTCGCGCCTATACCTACGCGTTGCCGCACAGGCGATTCAACACGCGCGCGCGACAAATCGAAGTCGCTGACCCCTCCTTCTCGAAACCCTAGATTGAATCGTCGCCGAGGATAAGGTTTCGGCCATTTTTGTTTTTCGACAAAGAGTTTCGATTTTGATTTTTTTTTGTTCTTACTTGCTGAACGTTAAACACAAAAAGAAGAGGAACGCCAGGTATTTCGCTGAAAGGAAATCGAATTGATTTCGTAGAGAGGATGCGGCCATTTTTAACTCTCTTTTTTTCACTGAAGAAAAACAAAGGCTCGAGTTATGAAAGAGAGGAAAAGTTTGCGTGAGAAGCTAACAGAGTGAAGCTTCCATGAAAAGATTTGACTAAGCAAAATTAAAATTAATTAACTCTTCTATGCATTTACGGATTGTACGATCGAACGGTAGACCCAAACATTGCGAAAATTGAAATCTGATAATAATATAATATTACGGATCCAATGGAACTGCTTTCGTTAAATTCCGAGACCGTGCTTCGGAAGGCTATTCTTAAATTCAATTTAAACGATATAAATTTCAAAACTTAACAAACCACTTTTAAATTTGATTTCATCACTTCTATTCTCTTCAGTATTATCAATATAAATTTTATAAGCCTTCAAATTATTTTTAATAGGCTTAAAACTCCAAAATTCAACAATTTACCCAACTTCACTTATTTAATTTAATAATTCAATTATCAAATAAGTTGTGATATTCGTTATTCAAGTTAAAATTACTCTACCGAATATTTAAAATCAATTGAATATTCCGATTTAAAAGGCTTAAAAATTCCGGGTCGTCACAATTAAATTATCAAATAAATGGTGATATTTGAAATTCATGTCAAAAATTAACTTTTAATCAATTAAATGTTCTGAGTTCAAACGTCCAAAAATTCCGGGTCGTCACATTCCTCCCCCTCAAAAGAATTTCGTCTCCGAAAATACTAGTTAGGAAGAATTGTCCAATACGCATTTACTTTTTCCAGAACCAACAATTCAACATCCTACCAACTATCTTTTATAGAAGACCCATTATCATTCTTACTAACTTTCCAAACTCTCCCATAGTTTTCAAACAATACTATTTGCCCAATCATTCAAATTTCATTTTAAAACCAAATTTTGAATTATCAAAATTTTCTCAAAAATTTTCTAACTCTCTAAATTTTCGAAAAATTTCGCCAGCGTCTCTTTTGCGCTGCTAGCTTGGAACAACTACCAAAATGCCTCTACGGCTCCTAAATTCCAAAAGAAAACAAAATGCCAAGTGGTTAGGTCAAAAACCCGATCAAATTTCATACAGAAATTTAAACACATACCTTTTTGTCGAGCAATTCAAATTTATCTTCTGAAATCAAAACCAATTTTTCTTCTGCTTTTAAATACTTGTATATCCAACTTAGGAATAATATCCAATCACAACATTCAGAAACATTTTATTGATTTCCTTACAAAATTTCAATATCTATTCATTCAAGCCCGGACGATGTATATATATCATCCGTAAGCAATATCAAATTCGATTACTCGCCCGAACATACAATTTCACTTCCGAACTAGTATCGTCCACCCGACTTCCTAATGTGGACTCAGATCTAGTTTCTTGATCAGAAACGGTCATTCTCCTTGCATAGTCATAACTATGATAGAGAATTTCCAGAATCAATCAAAATACATATCCAGGGTTCGCCGTCGAAAATCGAGTGAAAAATCCTAACTCTAATCGATATAACTATCTCGAAATTCTGTGCTCGAATCTAGATCAAATTGCTATGCGAATAAAATAATATACGTACATCCTACGTATTTATCTCAATTGATTATCAACTATATCAATTCTCTTTTTATTCACATTCGTTATGATTTCTATTCACTTATCAACGCTTATCATTTCACATATTTTTATTAAATCTTCACTCAAATGCTTATTCAATACATTTTCCCGACACCCATATTACTTAAGAATTTCACCATTTCTTTTTAAGTTCAATACAAGTATTTTATACGCTTCTTATATTCATTTTCACTTCACCACTTCAGTTTATATCTATTTCTATTCAAATTGGTTCTCCCATTTCCATATGAATTCAATTTATCTTCAACTCTGAATATTGAATTTTATCTTCCATTTACAATTGATTCATATCATTATTTTAAATTAGTTTCATTCACTAATTTATTTCAATTTTCAATTTGAAATCGTTTTGTCGCTAACGAAAATTTTCCCAAAAATTTTCCTAACTCCCAAAAATTTCGAAATTTTTTGGCAGAGTCTCCTTTGTACGGAGGAGCTTTTGCAATTTGACAAGAGATATAAATATATACACATCAACCCACCTGATCGGAAAAACAAAAAAAAACAAACAATAGTTCATATTTCCTAACTTTTATTGCGTAGGCGTACCTCCATTTAGCATTTTTAAGCAAGCGGCTTATTATTTAGCAATTAGCGCGACCAAAATCCTGCCAAACGGCCTTCAGGTACCTGTACTTACTCAATTTAAACATATAAGCACTACATATAAGAAGTTTATAGCATTTCACTTATATTTAAATAGCTAAAACATGGATTCTATAATAATGCATGTTATATACTTTCATAAGCACATATGTAAGGTTTCGACACTTATTTCAATTGTTTTCAATCACCTCTCAACCCATACTATTCAATTTAAGTGATTTACAACTGACTTGCTTGCATACGATTCATTTTTAAACCAAACGAACTTATATTCATTTCAATTGATTCAAAAATCAATTTTATTTACTTCTATTAATTCATAAAATTTTATTTAATCTCATTTTCGTCAAACGACAATTATTTCTATGCAAATTCGGCGATATTTATGTGAATAAACGATTACTTAAGCTTATAATCATTTTAAATCGATTCCAATACAATTTATATTAAATTTCAATATTCAGTTTCAATTCTAGTTGCTTACCAATTTAATTTTAATTTCAATATTAAATTTCACTTCCAAGTTGAATTTTATTTATAACACAAGTTTAACTCCACAAAATCCATTTTTAACTCATAATTCAAATTTTAGTCAACCTATCAGAATTCCATTAACATACTCTCTTAACTAATTTATTCAAATTAGTTCATTTCCCATTTTTAATTCAATATTTGATTTTTTACCCTTCAAATCACTTCACTTAATTTTCTTGAGTTCAATCTATTTTATAATTCAAGTTTTTGGATTTTTATTCAATGGGTCTTCAATTCTTTTATAAGCCAACGGAATCTATTTATTCCATTCAATCTTATTAACTAAACTCCAGTTAAGTCTAATCCCATACTATTCTTTTGACTTCACACCATTCATTTTATTAAGTAAGAACTTAGTTTCATTTGATGTATCCACCACATGATACAGTTCCATCTCAATGATATTTCAATCTTTAATTCGAATCTAATCACAATACTATTAAACTTAGCTTAAGTTCATTAAATTCGACTTACTCTTCTAACTTGTTAACTTTTTACAAGTTAATTCCATTCCAGGAAATTTTCAAATTTTATAAATTTCCAAACCTGCTTATAATCCATAACACTTTTAGTTAAACCTCCAGAGTTTAAACCATTACTTAGACACTCGAAACATTTTAAACCAATTTCAGAGCCTTCAATAATCACTTAAGTATTTCAAAAATCATTTGAAATCAATTATACCCAAAATCCTTTGCATTTCTAAAATCAACCCAACTTTTAGCAAACAATTTCAATTTAAAACAATTTGGTAGCAATTCCTCTCTTGGAAACTCGAAAATGAGCATCGATGATGCTGCATTCATCACCGAAGTTATTTTCTAGCGACCGAAAGAGTTCAATGCTTTTATCTCTTTTAAAAACATTTTCAACTATTCTTAATTTCAAGTCTCACCAGATTTCAAATCAAATTCAAAATATTTTCGAATAATACTCCTATTATTCCTCCCCAAATCTTTGAAAATCATTTTCAACCCAAAGGAATTAAACTTCCCCAAAATTTCAAGTTCTAAATTCTTTCAGTTCATATTCAAATGTTATTTTGAAATCTTATTTAAATTTATAAATCACGTTTACAGTTTACATATACAAACTTCCTTTGTATATGAATTTATTCCTTAGCTTTAGTTACAATTTCAATATCTTATTAAATTTTACACAACAATGATAATAATTTAATATTATCATTCCTAACAACCAAGAATTCATATATAACTATAATAATTTATGAAAAATTATTTCCTTCATATACAAAAATAATTTGGTCTAACCCGAGCATTATAGTTAAATAACATCCGAGTCAGTTTGGAAAACCAGCGTGAGAAAACCACACTCAATTGGATTATTAAAGTTTCAAAATCCTTTGAAAACAAAAACATCTTGTAAAACCACGCCACAAATAAACATGTCGGGTTTTTACCTTACGATAGCCATAAATTTTTTTATTGAAATCCTTTGATATTATAATAGTGTCTATAGAAAGTAAAATAGAATCTATCTGAAATGCTTGCATCTCACGTTTCAGCAATAGTTGGGCACAATCAAAACCGTACAGGCGCGTAGGGAGAATGGATTTCCAACTAATGACTAGGTACTGTGGTACCACCTGTCACAGTATGTGGCCTAGATCAACGTACCGAGGATTACTCCCAATCCCCTGCAACACAAGACCAGGACTACTGCTTACTGCATAACTCCGAGTAAGATCACCCCACGGTTGGGATCAGCAACTGCACCACTAAGCCGAAATAAAAGGGACATCTAGACAGGGATGACCTCACCCTAATGGGTGCCACCCACTTAGCCTTGCTGTATAACCCCTGATTTTCAGTCATTCCCGGCTGATGAGGCTCGAGGCTAAGCGTTACCTTTTAGAACGTTTCACTTAGAATGCCCATCGTCCACCTAACAATGTTCCGAAAGCATTCATCCGTACAAGTCCGTCCCGGGTTCGAAAGGAACCGAAGGCACTACTCCTACTACGTCCATTTTGGAATCATCCTCTGGATTAGTAACGACTAGCCCTTGCACTTCAAACCTCCATCTTCGAATCCAAACTCGTCTTCCTCACGAAAATGTACAAACTGGATCGAAGTGGTTTCGAGAAATTAATCCCGGTCTCTTCGAAACGATCAGCGCATTGTCCAATATTGAGAGTCGGTTATTTAACTATCAAGTAACATTCACAAACAATCATAAAACAATAAATAATTTCACCAAATTATTTATTATCCTCAAAATATCTTCGCAAGATATATTTCCATTTTCAACCCTTTTTGAAAACAGTTTTTCAAACCACACTCTTCTTATGGAATGAATTCCCAAATATTTATTTCCACTGAAAACTCCAAGTACCAATACTTTTGATTGTTTAAAATAATTTAAAAACACTTTATTATAAAATATACTTTAACATTTAAATTGAAGACTACTTTAACACTTTATTCAAAGATATATACTTTAGGAATATTTAAAATGAGGTTACTTTATAAAATATAAAACTAGATTTTCTCCTTTAAAACAAAATACCAAGTCACCTTTAAATAATTACTACGATAATAGATCTGAAAAATACTTACTTTAGAATTTAAACATTTAGAAAAAATAAATTTTCTAAAACATGCTTTTTAAAACAACATTTAAACTTTTAACTTATATTTAAAATTTTGCTTCGAAAACATACTTGGCTATCTAAGGAAATACGCTTCTCTTTCACATCTTTTAAAAATAAATCACTATTTATTTTTAAACAAATTTACTCATTCCCTTAATAAATTCCCACCGTGAATTTATTCTTCCAAATATCCACTGATATATCACTTCGTGTTTATAAACCCAGTTTATAAATTTCTAGCCTCGCTTCTCTTTTAAAAATCCCGATTTTACACACTTAAATCAATCTCCAAATTGATTTCCAATTTACTTCACTTTTAAATAAATTTTCTTACTTACTCCATTTATTCCAAAATCCATTAACTTCGGATTTTATTTCTTCATTATGATTTAAAATCTTTAACTGAAAATACCAATTTCATATTTCCCAAATTTCTACTTTATCCTTTCAAATAAATTCAAACCTCGAATTTAAAAATAAATTCTTTATCTCTTGAAATAATGTCACTTGAGTTTAAGAATAAAATCACTTATTCCCATTTATTCAAAATCTCATTTTTCGCACTTGGAATTTTATTTATCAGAATTCAAAAATCACTTTTTATTCTTTTCCAATTCATTTTTAATTTATTCAAATTTCTATGATTATTTTACTCAAAATTCAATCTTTTATTTTCTTTTCAGAAATCCCATCTCTATAGATTTTGATAACCCAGTTCACCGAAATATTTTAAATCAACCATAGTATCCAACATTTCCACTTATCAATATAATTCATCACAGGATAGCAAATAATTATATCATGGGATATTTTAACAAATCTAAATATTTTGAGGAATCCAGTTGGATCCCCCCAAACTGTTTCCCTGCATCCACAGATGTTAGCACAATAAAATACCAATTCCACTTCGAGGTGGAATATCGCGGTATATGGGTTTTAAATATAATATCATCCGCTATTATGCGGCGCATAGGGTCTCATCCGCTATATAATGCGAGAAATGAATCACTCCAATATATACTATATACTACTATGTAACACATCAAATCAATTCAATCATTCAACCAATTATTAAAATTTAACTATTAAAATTTAAATTAAAACCCGATGAATGAGATTAACTTACCTTTGCTTTTACGTTGCAACCCACTTCCAATCCGGCTTGTTTTTACGATTTTGACCTTGTATAAACATTAAATAATTTATTAATATTTGAAACAAGCAAACAGTAAATTTCTATTTATTAATTTAAATTAATGATTTAATTTTAAACTAGAAATTTTCCTCTTGAAACTACTTATACATTTATAAAAATAATTTATAGATTTCAAAAGAAAATCTAACTTTTATAAATTCTCTTATATTCGAAAATCTTATTCATATATATATATATATATATATATATATATATATATATAGTTTTTAAACCTACTATATATTGAAATAAAAATGTTTTATATCTCACTATATTTAATTTTCTGTTTTCTGAATATATATATATATATATATATATATATATATATATATATATATATATATAATTGCCTTTACATATACTTTACTGTAAATAAATTTACATTTTTTTTACTGATTAAACACAGATATGAATAAAATTAACAAAGCTATACCTTCAGCCTCATAATCGATCTCGACTCGGCCTTCTGCCATCGCATGCTTCGACCTCCAATAGAATCGTCGCAGAAAGAAAAAATCACGAACCCAGCAATAACATCATCTACATGCGGTTGTGCGCCCCCTTCCTCTGGCCTCGCAACCGAAGACTAACGCCATTTCGAGCTCGAAATCGAATGCCTTCCTTCCTCTGGCCTCGTGACCCTAGCTTACGAAGCTCGCACTCGACACCCCAAGCCTATGCGCGAACGCGTTCCCTCACTTAATCAAATTCGAATTCGATTTGGGTGTTGAAGCTCGAACGAGATCCAAATACGAAGAGAAGGATGATTTCAATTTTAAATTTTGAAAAAGGGGGAAGAGGGGAAAGTGTCAGGGTTTGGTTCGAAGATAATAATCTTCCTGAGATCAGCCATACACATTTTTTTTGAGATAAATGTTTCATCCCTTTTTCCCTTTTTCTCTTTGTATTGACTGTGATTTGAACGTAGTGAAAGAATTAAAGATGGCGTGTAGAGCTTGCTCATGTACAGTAACTTGAGGTGAAATAAAAATAGCTGTTGCGAGTATATGTTTTAAATCAATAAATACAGATATATTATTTTTTATTTGAATTAAAATCGTCTCGACAAATACAACTTCCAATCTCGAACACCTATCGAGGTGTGCCGCTAGGCGCTTATAACGTTATATCCCTGTTCCGAACGCAATGGAAAAGGTTTCGAGTCCTAATTCGATCGTATGGAGAAGATAGCTTTTTGAACCCAATTATTATATTAAATTTTCAATATAAATTTCAACGCGTTTACTTACCGTATGTTCACACAACAAATCCAACCACTATACGGATCCAATGGAACTTGTTTCGTCGAATTCCATGACTGTGCCTCGGAAGGCTATTTTTAAATGTCAATTTAAACGATATATTTTAAACTGAACAAATCATTGTTAAATTCAATTTTAAAAGTTCTATCATCTTCGGTATTATTAATATAAATTTATAAGCCTTCAAATTATTTTTAACAAGCTAAAAATCCCAGATTTCATATTTTACCCAGATTCCAATAGTTTAATTCAAAATTAAATTATCCATTAAATGGTGATATTTGAAATTCAAGTTAAAAATTAACTTTTAAATATTTAAAATCAATTGAATATTCCGATTTCAAACATCCAAAAATTCCGAGTCGTCACAATATAAAACCATACAGTTGTGTCTATTTGTGGCATATTTACTTTAGGAAATTGAATATCTACTAACTATGCATAATCGTTAGAACTTTTAAATGAGATTAGTAGTATTCTAATTTTTTTCTTTTAAAAAAATGAATTCAAGTATCTTCTAACCATGCATAACCACGAGGACTTTTAAATGGGATTAGAATCAACTTGTCTATTTAAGTAACCAATTTTGATATGCGTTTCATACATGCATAACGGTGAGGACTTTTAAATGAACATGGAAGCATATAAAAAATTCCAAGTAATTCACCCATGCATAACCGCAAGAACTTTTAAATGAGAGTGAATACTTTGGATCTTTTATATAAAATGAAAAACGAATGGTTTACTGTTTAAAATACCACATATTGACAAACTATATTGAATTTTGACGAGTGATGGTCGTTAGGAATATGATAGAAATAGAGATGTTCATGGAATTTTTACCAAAAAAAAGTTTTATAACTCTTGGTCAAATTTCTAAAGAAATTTACTAAATATACCGTCTCAAGTTATGATATATGATTAATATAAACACTCGTCACTTTTTCAATCACTATCTATCTTTTAGATAATCGGTAGGGAGTCAGATTAGTCGATGTAATTATTTAAAATCAAATCCAAAAATAATTATGAAATCAAATTTTTTAAATGACTAATCTAAAACAAGGTCAATAAAAATGATTTTCTAGAAGGGATTTTAGAAGAAAAATTGTCTGCTGTTTAAATTATTTTAAGTGAAAAATATGCAAATATTTTCTTTGAAAAATGATGCAGCTATTGAATGTCTCAAAATAAATCACGTTCCACTGGTAATTTTTCTAACAACTAGATTACCAGTGTAATCTGCATCTGAATTTTTTTTCACTTGAGATTATCATTAATTGGATGTTATAAACCAGATCGTGAAGTATGCAACAAATTCCTTAAAATCAATTTTAACATCTTTTAAAAGGAATTCTCTTGAATTTGACTTGAAGCCATGTAAATAATCAACAAAAATAATAGTGTCAGATCTAGAAGCTGTAGGATAAACGAATATATTCACGTGTATCATGAGTAATCATCAATCATTAAAACATCATTATTATTCCAAACAATTCTATATAAGAGAATTCAAAGTCTCTAGAAATATTTATTGTATTCTCGACATAAAAATGTAATTGGTCATCAATTTTCGTAATTCGAAATTATTATCAACATTCATTTCATTATCACATTACTGGCTGATCTAATTTAGATTATGGTGCAGATTATAACATTTAAGATATCGTGTAAAACAAATATACCATTACTTTTTTTACCTTTACGATAATTTTTCATTGTTTCTCATTGCGATTATGTCACCTTTATACTAGGCTAAGGAACTTTGATTTGTCGCCCATTATGCGTCAGAAACAACCAGAATCCAGATGACACCGAAGTTGTTCCTTATCCTACCACCACACCTACACGTTAAAAGATTTTTGTGACCTATTTTTTTTATAGGTCCATGGTTATTAGTGGCAAAATATTTTGAAAAATAATGTTGTGGAGACCCAAAGCTATTTATATATGTTCCTTTCGGCACCCAGATTTGTTTAACTTTGAGGGATTTGTGCCTTTTTGAACCAAAACTGGAATTGTTTCACGTGTTTGGGTCTATACCAACAAATGTTTTGATTGTGTCTAATTTTTCTACAAATTGTGCACTCGGATTTTACTCGATTACTTTTGCTTTTAACATGTTCTGAATGATTATACCAAGTCCTTGTCTAACAGTATTAATAGTTTGTTTCCTTAGTTGCATATTTAATGACTTTTCACTTTTGGAGAATTTTTCTAAAGTCATTGACAGTTGTTGGACTTGTGTTTTAAGTGATTCGTTTTCGTTCAATAATTGTATGCACTTTTTAATAGAATTTTCTCTCCTAGTATTTTCAGTCTCTTTCAAAATCATAATTTCATTTTCAAGCGATTTAATTTTGATCTCTGATTTTTTTAATCTCTTCTTCGAATGTTGGACACTTATCACACTTAAGGCTTTTAATTTGATAGTTTTTAACCAATTGATTAAGCTGTTTATTTGATTCCATCAAACTATCTCTTTGTGATTCAATTTTGGTATATTTTTCCCTAAGTCGTTAAAAACAGCCATTTACTTCGTGGAAATATATAAGTAATTCTGAGTGAGTAAGTTTTGATACCTCGCTTGGCTCATCATCATAGCTATCAGTTAAATCACCTCGAAGGCACAGATCTGCTTTCTCACTGTTGCTGCTAGTGCTTTTATTATCATCATCACTTTTATTCCGCGTGGCCGCAAAACATTTCCTTTTTGAATTCTTTTCTTGACCGTGTCCATTTCAAGGACAATTGGGCTCGATGTGTCCGGGTTTAGTGCACTTGTGACAGATGATCTTCTGTTCTTTTGGGTTGTTTAATGCTTTGAATATTCTGCTTATCAATTTTTGATTTAGAGCTGGATTTCTATACTTGCGGTTCCACTTTTTGAATCTCTTCATTAGTAATGCCAGCTCAGCTGCTTCATCATCATCATCCTCATCACAACTGCCATTTACCAATCCTGTTATGCACATTTCTTTAACTAAGTCAACTGTGGAGGATTTCTCATTGTTGTTGACTTTTGCACTATATATTGCATCAAAAGTATTCCAGATTTCCTGTGCATTTTTACAATGAAAGATAAAGTTAAAATTATCCGGATTAATATGAGAATATATTATATGCATAGCAAGAGCATTAATCGAGATAATTTTCTCGTCTGTTATATCACACCCATTTTCAATAATATCCCAACATTTAATATTAACAGATTTTAAATAAAATTCCATTTTCAAAAAATCTGTTCCATCGAAAATAGGAGGGATAATATTGGACCGTCCCTCAGCAAAAGTAGCCATTTTAAAAATTCAAATTTGTAAAAAAAATTGGTCTTTGAAAAAATCAAAATTTTTAAAACAAAAATGGCTTTTGTACCTTGCTCTGATACCATTTGTAGGATCCATTTCACCCTAGAGGGGGTGAATAGGGTGATACTATTAATTATAAAAATTTAATGCGGATGTTTATAAAATATTTTCAACACAGATCTCAGCAGAATAATAGCAGCACAGATAATAGCAGAATAGTAAATGCAGAAAATAGAAACACAGATTTACCCAACTTCGGCAAAACCATGCCTACGTGCCGCCCCCAAGGTTTCTACTAGAAATTAGATAATCAGACGCTTACACACGTAAACTTGTGACACTAGCTATCGACTAACCTAACTCTATGCTCAAAAACCTACCACAACTCAGCCACTGAGTTGCGAATTCTCGAACTACACAATCGTAGATCGTCCCCTAGTCACATGACTAGAAATTAGATAAGTTTAAAAAGGAAACTCAAATTTAAAAATATAATATAAAACAAAAACCTAATTTTATAAAACCAAAGCCCAAAATTTCGGCCCAAAATAAAAGATATTCCCTTTTTCCTTTTATATTTTGTCGGCCTGTATTTTTCCTTAAAAAAATGGTGCTCGTTCTCGTTCCTCTTTGCTTTGAAATTAGGGCTTTGTGGAATTCTTTGAAGTTGCCGCTTTCAGTGGTAGATTGAATGATGCTTCGTGCTTTCTTCAGTTGATTTATCAGCTGCTTTAAATTATCGAGTGCCTTCGCTTTATTGAAAGATTAGTAAGTGAAATTCCTTTTTCGATTTATACCGTACTCCACTTGATTCGAGTTCCTAATTGATTTTGTGATCTGCGATATGCTTGAACTCGAATGATCAACTATCGATGATGCTAATTGTTTATATAGGGTTCGAACCCCTATATTTTCGTTCGCGTATTTTATACGAATTCGTCAAATAATTTAGCTTTGGCCATTTGATTTTGTATGGATGAACGTGATGATTTCTGACCTTTTCAATTCATATATTTTCATTGCTTTATTCTCACGGCTTTGATTTCGACTTCCTTGGCCACCACGTTTGTAACGACCCGAAAATTTCGATCCAGAAATTTTCAGATAGTTAGTGAAAAGAAGAAAAAGAAAGAAGAAGAAACAGAAAACTCAAACTCAGAATCTCACATTCGCAGCGGATAAATATAATATCACATAAATAATAGTTTTTCAAAGAAAAACTTATCAGTATATTCACATTTATATATCAGAGTTACAATCAATACACAACAGTGGATAGTCTAAGACAACATATTCAAGTTATAACATAGCATATCACAGCGGAAAACACCTTACGATCCTGCCCTGCAGCTCGCCTCCTGAGCTCCAGAACGTCCTTACCTGAAAATCTGTAATACTCGGTCTGACCCGAGCATTACATCAAAGTAACACCCGGGTCAGGCTGGAAACCAGCGTAAGTAAACCCAATTAACAAATAAACACAAAATTATACAACTCATGTAAACCCGGGTAAGTTATATAAATTTTCAACTTCACAAGTTGTTATAGACATTACCTATTTCACACATCAATTTATAAGTACCAAAAACTTAGTCTAAATGGTCCAATTCTCTTAAATCATTCCATACCACCCTATTGATTTCACATATCAATCTATAAGGAATCGAAGTGGTTTCGGGTATTTACTAATACCCGACTCCGGTCTCTTTGAATCCATTGTTCTTTAACCCAAGTTATTCAAATGAAGTATAATTCAAACTTTCCAGATACCGAATTCCATTATACACATCAATATATTTTGATAGGTGACCATACTATTTCAAACTGCTCAAATCAAACAGTATCATTTATCCATACATAGCAAGGACCAATAATCACACTAAAAATAATTTAAAATAAATTAATTTCTTCATCAATATAAATTTTGCTTATATAACCATCAATTAATTATAAACAATTAATTAATCATTCTTTATTTAATCACCTTAATTAATCACCCTTGATTAATTATTCTTTAATTACACTAAAAAAATATCCTTTTTAAATTAAACCACAATTATTAATCATTCCTGATTAATCTCATCTAGTAATTAACTACCCTTAAATACTTCATTAAATTAATTAAACTCCTTAATTAATCTCTTTGATTAATCCCTTGATTAATTACACAAAGTAATTAAACTCAAATTACTTTTATTAACAAATCACCACTCAGTTAATTACATCCAGTAATTACTCATTAATTACTTTCTTAAGTACTTATACTTCCATTAATTACATTAAGTAATTATTCATCAACCATCAAGTGTTTAAATTAATTAAACTTAATTAATTAATCTAAACTAATCACATTAAATTTATAAAACTTAAATTTATTTTATAAAGATTCAAAATTTAGATTTGAATCAGATTAAACTTTGTTAAAAATATTCATTTACATTTCAATTTCCAATTTAAATTCAGATTCTTTTAAAAGCACTTGACCCCCTTTAAAATTATTTAAACAATTTAAATTTAAACTTATTTATTTCCAGCTATGATTCAAGTTAAGCTTAAATCCATAATTTAAAAATTAGATTTAAAACTCATTTTAAATCTTTGCTTAATGTTTTAAAATTTTGTTTAAATTTTGAAATAGGACAAGTTTCAAACTTGAACAAACTAACTCGGGCTAAACATTAAAATAACTCGAGTAATTCGAGTAACACTTCATTTGAATTCATTTAAATTTAAAATACTGTCAGGTTTTAACATGAACCTATAACAACATACCATATTATTCCATTCCCGTCTATTTATTGCACAAATCAATCTATAAAGATTCCTTAATAGACTTGTTTTATAATTTAATACTTAGCTCTATATTCATTTCAAATTACAGGTTGTATCATTATACAGAATTAAACTAAGGGCCATAATCTATTTACTCGAGACAAACACCCAAAATAAACGAGCCTGCCCCGAAGCTAATCAAGCACCATCCTACTTCGAGTCAACACAGAGAAAACGCGAGCTTCCTTCGAGCAGAGACTCGTTTTTCCCAAAAACACCAATCTCCTGATATAGCGTGCACGTGCACATCGCGCCGACGCCATCGCCCCCAACCACGACACCACGCGCAGACCCCATATTGACCATCGACACGTCTCAGGCCTTCAATCATCAGTTATGTGAGCTAAATCAAAAATGAGGTAATACGAACCCATTCACCTGAACAGTAGATACCTGGCAACCCCTAAATCTCACGATGCCGACCATCGTTGGCCACGAAATTTCGGCCATAACCCCGCAAAGCCTCCACGCAACTAACCCCCCAGTTCTTGTGCCACTTGATCCACTCCTCAATTTCCAGTCATGTAGTTTCAAACGCGACCATATCACTGAGCTTACCCTACTACCCCCAAATTCCAATTCCCTGATGATTGTTTAACACTTTCACTATTTTTCTCGGATTAATCCATCTACAATACAACTTCGCCCCAAATTCCAAATCCTAACACCTTCACAGTCACCAGAATTTTGCCAAAGACCAATTTACGGCCAACACCAGATTTCTAACCCAAATCCAAACTAAAAATCATAATATTTATATTAAAAATCATGTTTTTTCTGAGAAGTTTTAAGAAATAAAATTTATTCAACAAAACATAATACAGATTTTATCATGTTATAAATTTTCTTACTGTATCTTCTTAGTTGAAGAAGATTTTCCACAATCTCTATTTAAACTAGATTTTAAACTTTAATTTTTGTTTAAATAACAAACTGCATTTGAAGATTCAACCTAACAGTGGTTTGAAATGGAAATTTGAACTATGTACTTACTTTTACTCTGTGATTTAAAAATACAGGGAAGCATCAGTGAATTTTCAAGCATGCATAGCTAAATTATAACCTATAAATGAAGATCTTACAGAAAAAGGCACATGCAAGCATCAAACATATCTAACATTCATAAGCAAACATTTTTCCTACTTAAATTTTTCTGATTTATAAATTTACTCACAGATAGAAACAGGGAAGCCTGCTTTATTCTAATGTACCAGGAACTGTATTTTTCTTTTTTCTATAATCTTTAATTTGAATTAAACCATTTCATCTACATTTCATTAATCATAATAGGCTAAAGAATTCAGGTGTAACAACCCGCATATTTATCGAGTTTGTATTTAAATATTTTATTTAAATATTAACTCGTTAATCGGATTTTGGTCCGAAAAGCTACATTTTGCAAACGGTCAAATTAGGACTCGAGACCACTTCCATTGAGTTCGAAATGTCGTTTACAATTTTTTTAAGTATAAACATCGATAGGTTTGGAGTTAGTGAAATTTCACTAACTTTTCCCGCTTTGGACTTTGGGTTAGTTTAGCCTATTAAGCCCAAGTTCCAACCCTCTTCTCCTCACTCTTCATAAATTTCCTAACTAATCAAGCTTTGGCATTAATGGTGGAGGGAATGGGAAATTAAAATTCCAAAACTCAAATTCAATTGCAATCCATCTTTCTACTCCAAATTCAAGAAGAAGACATTGGATTCAAGCTTCTTGTGCTTAGATAGAAGAAGGATTGATTCTTGCTTGCTTAAAACTTCATTTTCATTGATATTTGGTGCAAAGGTGAGATTTTTATCTCACAATTCTAGCCTATAACTATATTGGACTGTTGGGAATGATTCCCTATCATTTTTGCATGCATGTTAGCATTTGGTTTGGATTGGATTGGCAAAAAACTCCAATTTTTAGCGTTTTGTTGAATTTTCTGCACTTGAATCGTTCTGGCCATTTTTAGGTCGTTCGGAGTTAAGTTGTTCGTCCATAGGTCGTGAGTCGTTCACGAGTTAACCCTAGGTCGTTCTGGCCATTTTTAGCTCGTTCGGAGTTAAGTCGTTCATCCATAGGTCGTGAGTCGTTTACGAGTTAACCCTTAAGTCGTGCAGCCCTTCAGTCACGCAACCCTTAAGTCGGTTACGAGTTATCCCGATAGGTCGCTGGACCCTTAACTCGTAGGTCGTTGGACCTTATCTCGTTAGGTCGCTCCTGGCCTGACCCTTAAGTCGTGCAACCCTTAAGTCGTTAGACCCTTGAGTCGTTGGGTCGTTGGACCCTTGAGTCGTTAGGTCGTTTGGCCATAGCTCGTTAGGTCGTATGACCCTTGAGTCGTTAGGTCGTATGACCCTTGAGTCGTTAGGTCGTTTGGCCATAGCTCGTTAGGTCGTATGACCCTTGAGTCGTTAGGTCGTATGACCCTTGAGTCGTTAGGTCGTTTGGCCATAGCTCGTTAGGTCGTATGACCCTTGAGTCGTTAGGTCGTATGACCCTTGAGTCGTTAGGTCGTTTGGCCATAGCTCGTTAGGTCGCATGACCCTTGAGTCGTTAGGTCGTATGACCCTTGAGTCGTTAGGTCGTTAGACCCTTGAGTCGTTAGGTCGTATGACCCTTGAGTCGTTAGGTCGTTAGACCCTTGAGTCCTTAGGTCATTAGACCTCATTTTATCTTCACTAGGTCGTACCATTTTGGTCGGGGCGCTGCCCCGCACCCCGCCGGGGGCGCTGCCCCCTGGACCCCCGCGACCTGACCGGGCAGGTCGAACCCCGTAAGCGGTGGCGTTGCCCCCGCACCCCCACCTTGGGGGGTTGCCACCCCCCTGGACCCCCCCTCCGTAGGCGATCTTATCTGAAAAACATTCAACAGAACTTGCTTGGTTGAGATGCTGAGTTGACCATTCTTCGAGACAAACCATCTCTGGTTATCTCGGCCACGTTTGGTCATTGGGGAACTTCCACTTTGATGCTTTTGAGCTGATTTCCTTGGATTTTATTCACATCTCCGAATGTGATCTTTGTGATGATTGTTTCTACAATCTCTTCTGTGATTTGTCATTTTAAAAATATAAAGGTTTCAATACTAGTAGCAAATATCAAAACTCTTTTAACAAACAATTTCAACTCTATTTTTAATAACAAAGCTCTTTTCTTAAACCGTTTTCCAATCTATTAGTATATACAAACCTTTACCTCACTCGGATGAGAAATCTAATTAAACGACTTAGTAAAACAAGTGGTATGAAACGCTTGCGTTCACTTCGTCGGTTAATTCCTGGACTTGTTCGATTGAACCTCTTGTGACAATTTTATTAGTGAAGATTTACAGTTTGTTCGTAAATATTTAAGTTAAGCAAGTGGTTATGAAAGCTAAACTTCTATATTTACTAGCTTAGTGTAATTGACACTTCTCGTTGATCATGACGATCATTCTGATGATTTAGACTAGCAACTGTGCGATGTCTCTTGTTGCGAGGTTAGACTAGACACCACTTGTGTGATTCCACTCACACATACCTTTTTGCTTTTTGGTTAGTCTGGACCTTAATCTGTGTGATTCCATTCACACATGTGGGGTAGCTCCCCTTGGTCTTCGGACCGTCATGTGATAGGTCTCTTTCTCTTTTCTATGATTTCTGGACTTCTTGCATTGATTTCTAGAATTTATGTCATTGACTTGTTATGAGTACAAGTTTGGGGTATGATGCCCTTTCCGAATCTTTGAGAAGATTCTTGTGATATTGATTATCTCTTATTGATTGATCTTCTGTTGATCGTTATTTACATACTTATAGTGGTATGTCATTATGGATGTTTATGTTTATGCCATATCTTTTATGTTATATCATGTCATCTGATATTTATAGCTAGACTGACCCGTTTATTATTTTCTTAAATAATACTCGGGTCAGACCAAGATGTTACAGGTGCTTCTGCTTGACTTCTTCCCAGGGATTCATCACTCTGACTTTTGGCTAACTGTTTAGATTAGCATTTTTTATTGTATACACTTGAGATATAGACTCATAGTTGTATTCTTTTGTATAGCATGTGTTGCTATTCTTTTGTATTATCGTGGATCTTACTGACCACTACTCTGATGTACACTTTCATGTGTTAGTTATATATTCATATCTTCTTCCGCATTTGTGATATGAATATCTATGACTGATTTGTGATATGATTATTTCTATGTTTGTTTCCGAAGATTATTTATAGCCACCGTGTGATAAGCAATTACATGGATGGTCGCTCCTCAACAGCCTTATTCTCCGTGCTAGTTGACAGCACTACTCCGGAGTGTTCTTGGCTAGCGTGGGTATAGAAGTGGGGCGTCACATCAGGGAACATCCAAATTACTTTGAACATATTTAGATTAGTCATGATAAACAGAAATACACCTATGAGCTCAGTTATATAATTCAGAGCTGCTATCTTTATACCTTACAATCATTATCCCATTCATGTATATCAAATTTAGTTGTTATCATCATTCATTGAAGCATGCACCCATTTTAAAAATGATTTTCCTTAAAGGAATTAAAGTTTACTCACATATAGGCATATTAAACTTTGGGTTTCAAGTTACTCACCTTATAAAATCAGAAGACAAAGCCATGAATTTTGAGAAGAACTTGTGCTTTTAAAACTGGAAACTCCTTATGCTTCAAATCTTGATTTGCTTAATGAATCTGGGTGGCTTACTTATTTAATTTTGTAAACTTTAAATCTTGTTTTGCTTTAGCTTCAGATTTCACAATGCAGTTGCATGCATGCTAATTCCAGATTTTGAAATGCAGGCTGCCTTGATTTAATATGCAGTTTTAAACAGTTTGGCTTGCATGCTATTTGAAATTTGATTTGCATGATTTTGGTGGAGGTATTTTGAGAAAGTATTTTCAGAAAGTAATTGGATCTGCAGCTTAGATTTAATTTGAAAAAAATGATTATGCATGCTTCTGATTTTGCGGGATTTGAAGATGTTTCATATTTTTAATTTTTTTTATTGAGGATGTGTGTTTTTCTTTTGCATTTAGATTTTATAAAAAAAAAAAAATTAAAGAAACTAAAACAAATGATGACACTTGTTAAATTTTATGCTAGAATTATTACACTTGTTAGCTTCCATGATTTAAATACTTTACATTTGTAATTTGTATGATAAAAATGCCCTTTATATAATATATATGCCTAATTATATTTAATTTATACCTATGTATATGTTTTGCCAATTTATATCCCTATCACATAAATTTCTTATACTAGTATTTATAAAATTTCAAAGAATATGTTTTAAAACTAAATTATATATTAATAACAAACATATTTAATTTTCAAATCCAAATTCATTTTTAAGATATGCATCTTTTAAATTTCATGTTTAAATCCAATTAAAAATCAACTCAAACAAATATATATATATATATATATATATATATATATATATATTTGCATATATTTTAAACAATCCCATATTCAAATTGTAATCAATAATCTATTTTAAATTTTTTTTATTTATAAATTCAGTATTTCTATTAATTAACCCAATTATATTACTAATTACAATTCCCAGATATCCGGGTTATCACAACGTTATTGAATTCTTTGACGATGTTGATTTCACTGTTGACATCGGCCTTGACTTTTAAACTTGATATTGATTGTGTTCCTTATATTATCTACTGTAAAAAAAATGACTTCGGCATTTGACTTTTATTGTAAAACTTGCTACTGACTTCGTCATATTTTTTTCATGCTTGTAGCTTATTTGACTTGTACCTTATTTTGATCGAACTGTGCATTGGTTTTGATTTTCTAGCATTTTAAGCTTGATTTTGTTATAACTGTCAACTTGATTGCTCGCTAGTATAGTTACTTGAATCTGATTCACTCCAGAAAGTTTTGTCCATTGTATATGTTGTCTGGGTTCAAGCTGCACCGTGACTCGAGGCCTGGTCTTTATGAAACTTGATTGATTGATTTGAACCTTCTCTGTTGACATGTGCATTGCCTCATACTTTATGTTAGTGATGTTTTCTGATCTTGGCTATGGTTTCATATGAAAGTGGTCTGTCTTAAAGTCTTCATTTTGATTCCATGTTGCCTTCTGTCTTTGTTTGGCTGGTCTGGAGCATTTGTGTTGACTTTGTTCAAAAATATTGTGTAACGACCCGTAAATTTTCGATAATTAAAATAGCTAATTTAATAAAATTTCGTGATTTAATGTTAGAAAAAAAATTTGTAATTCGTTTGGAATAATAATAACTGGAATGAATTGCAACAATAATTATCCAAGTAATTATTTATAGATTGAATGGGGTTCCAATCTAATTGAATTGACTCAAATGTTATAACTTGGTTACAAGGGAATATATGGAAAAACAAATGTAAATAAGTGAATAAGATTTGTGAATTATTTAGGTAGTAATACAAATTTTAATAAATTGGTTTCAAAGATTTAAATAGTATGCTACTTAGTGAATGCCTTTGAAATCAATAGTTGGATAGGATAATAAATGTTGAATTCATTGGGTATAATAGAGTAATTGATTGATAAGTAAAGTCTATTTAAAATCAAATAATTGAATATTGAACAGGTAAATTGTTTAAAGTAAATATTTAAAACTTATTGAATAATTGAATAACTGTAAAATGGAAATAGTTTTCTAAGATGTGAATTGGTTTTAAAAGTTGAATCTTATAAGTTCAATTTCAAATATTTCAAAGCATAACGAATTATTGGATAATCAAAATTGTTTAAATTTAATATTTGGAATTTATTGTATAATTGAATAATGGGTTTAATATGATTAAAAAATGATTTGTAAAATTTTATTTTATCATATTAAAGTTAGAATGATGTTGTAGAACTTTTAAAATCGAATTAAAAGTAAATTTGTGAAAATTGAATATTTTAATATTAAATTGACGAGTTAAAATAACCATTTTTCAAACAGTCTCGGATTTGGACGAAACCAGTTTAATCGGATCCATAATGTCATATTATTGTAACGTTTCAAATTTCGTGTCAATCGGATTTACCATTTGTCCGGGGCAAGCCAAAACGCATAGAAATTTGTTTAATCAGTTTAATTTAAATTTGATCGTTTATTTTCGTAACTCGCACATATGACCAAATTAGCTTCTGAAACATATTCCATTGTACTCGGAACGTGGGATAAACCCTAGAAACGCCAGTCACCGCGCGAGATTTGGAGTTCGAAAAATTTCGAGTGAATAGTAATTTGGAAAATTTCTATAAAAGGACACGTTATCTTCACTTTTGCAAAATTAAGAAAACCCTAGGGTTTGTTTACAGCCGCCGCCTCTTATAACTTCAATGGCCGAAAACACATACTTTTCTTCCTCAAATTTCATTCAATCCATCAGTTATTAGCAAGAGTTGTCAACTAGGGAATTGTAGAGCTACGTGAGTTCTACAGAATCAACGGTGATGATCGAATTTGGTGAGGCGAATCAACGACAATTGGCTCAAGAAGGCCGGCCGTTCATCATCGTTTTGCATGCAGTAGGGGGGACAGAGCTCTCTGATATTGCAGCCGAGTATAGAGTGTGAGATGGCGAGTTGAAGGAAGGTCTCTGATCTATGTAGTGATGCTCGTTTTGGGTTGCGTGATTAGGGTTTAGGCCGGCTTCGGGTTAGTGCACGCGCGTGAAAGCTGGGAAGGAAGACAGTGACGCACGGCCTTGATTTTCTTGATGGAATCAACGGCCCAGATTGCTGAAGGTTGAAAATAATAAATAAAGTTGTAAATATTTGTATATAATAATTTGTATGATCTTTAAACTGCTATAACTTTTTCGTACGAGGTCGAAATCGGATGAAACGAATTGCGTTGCAATCATTTTATCGAGCACTACGCTATGGAGCTGAAATGGAATTGTTTGGAGCTAGTGAAAATTTTGGGTAAAATTAAACGCTCGTTTAATTTTATTCGAAATAAAACGCTGGAACTACATTGAAATCAAGGTGGGCGTTTTATAACGCTCACAACGTACTGTATATCTTTATGCTAGTTACATTTAATATTATGAAGTGATATGAATTTTATTTGTCGTTGTTTGATAAAATTTAATTGTCATATAGATTGTCATTTGAATTAACCGTTAAAAATTTAATTGACAGTTAAATTGAAATTAAAATTGAATTGCGATTAAATTACCTGATATTGATAACTATGAAATTGCCGTGAATTGTATTGTCTATTGGATGATGTATTTCGATGGGTGCTGTTGGTTGATATTTAAATGTTTGGATGTTTATTTGCTTATATATATCCTGTTATGCATACATATGACACTGTGATTTGATTTAAGCGATATATATTCATCCTTGACATTTAATTGAAATAACTGATCACTTGGCCATAGGATAGAAAATTATATACGGACACCGGATTGGCTAAATTAATAATTTTTAAAATCGTCGATTTGAAATTTATTTAAATGTTTTGATTTAAAAGTTATAAATAGAAATCAATTTATAGGAATCGAATTTATCGGAAAATTGAGTTTGGAATGTTGAAATAAATTTTGGTTAAAGGAAATTGTTAAATAATTTAAGTTGAGACTTTGAGATTAAAAATCGGGATATGATTGAATTTTGAAAATTTATTTGTTTTAAAGATTGAACATTATTTCGAGCTTTGAGTATTACTAAGTAAAAGTGACATAAAAATGATATTTTGAAATTGAGCTTGAAGTTGAATCATATTTGAAATTTGGATTTAAAATTTGAATATTGAAGGATAATTTTGTTAAGTGTTATAAATTGATATTTTGAAAATCAAGCGCCAAATCGATATAAATTGAAATTGAATTAATTGAAGGTGAATGTAAAATTGAATTAATTTGAAGTCAAAGTTGACATTGATTTGAATTGAAATCGAAATTGAATCTGTAGAATGGAAATTGAAATTGATTTGAATTGGGAAGTTATAATTGAAATGGACTGGTTTTGAAGCTGTTTTATTTTGTTTTCCAAATTACTCTGTTATATAAACCATTTTGAATACTTGAACTATTTTAGTCTATTTTAAATCTACTTAACCCAATTTAAATTATTTTAAACTAATTTATCTATTTTAAATCCATTTTAAGATTTTAAGTATTTTAACTATTTTAATTATTTAAAACTACTTTTAAACTACTTAAAACTATTTTCTAAAATTTCAAGCTGGTCAATAAGGTGAAATGTTTATGTTTAAATCTTGAATGTAAATACGAATTGGGTTAAATGAAGTTGCAACCTAAATTGAAATTCGAACTGATTTTGAACTCGAAGTGGGATATTGAGGCGAAAAATGATTTTTGAAACGGAATCTTATATTTTGAATAGATATGATGATATTTGAAATGGATTTTATTTTTGAAGCGAATATGATATTTTGATATCAATTATGAATTGATTGAAATGTAAAAGAGCCACCGGTGTAATAATACGTAGTTATTAAAGAGACCGGGATCGGATATGGAAATACTCTCCGTCGATACCGAAAACCACTTTAATAACTATTATACGCTGAGTGTTGATCCAGAATGAAGTGGATGGTTTGGTGAACGCGTTGACTAAAGAAAGAGAACGATATTGGATGACCCCTGACATGACTAAAACAGGAGCCGCGTCGGGCCATTGAGGTTCGCCATCTCTAGCGGACACACTTCTTCGATACCATATCTATTACATTTGTGATTCGATTTGGGTGCACCCCTTGATTTGGGAGTGTTGTTTCACGGTGTTGGGGTAGCTGCTGGCTATGCTCAACATCAGTCCGGATCACGCAACTACTAGTATCCTAGTTGGTATCGCCTCATGTACCTTGTCATACTGATTATCCTATTCGCGACCACTACGTTTTGTTTTGTGTTAAACCTATGGGGTACCCTCTGATAACCACCAGTTTACGGTGGGGCATACGGTGCTGTATAGACTATGGCATTATAAAAATATGTTAAGGGGAATTATGGTAACGCCTTAACGCTATTTTAATACTTTTACTTTGCCGTAGACATATTATAATAGCGTATTGTACTACATAGTAGATAGTTTAACGGATCCTTGACAGATGGAAAATCCTGTAACATCTTTTAAGTTATTGCACGCACGTTGAGACTGGATATGAGATGTCAAACCCCGTAAACATCTCTGACGCCGTTGCACTCATATTTATTTACGATTGATTTAACTTTTATAAGGATATTTAGTCCTGACTCGAGTGTTTTGTCTTTTCATTACGCTCGGGTCAGACCTGAGTTTTTCAGCTTAATGAAGATCTATTCTGGACAACGAAGACGAAGATTTGGTGTACTATTATTATTATTATCTTTGCATCATGTTGTTTGCTGCATTATTTTATTTGTTCTGTTGAATATGTATAACTCTGATAAATGTTGTATAAATAATGATCAAAGTATTGTAAACAACTTCATGAACTATTTATTTGACTATTATATTTATCGTTCCGTTGCGAGATTCTGTGTTGTTTCATTTACTTTATTTCTCTTTCTTTTCTTTTCTTATTTACCCCAATAACCATCTGCCCTTTCGAATGGTTTGGAACCGGCATGTGTATTTGATCGTCGGTTTAAACTGCCAAAAAAGGCGGGTCGTTAAGTTGGTATCAGAGCTTTGGTTTAGCGATAACCTTAGCTTTGTGGGGTCTGACTCTTTATAAATAGGGTAGTAATACCCTATGATGAGTCGCTGACTGTATACATACGAGAGAGCGTATTTGTTAGTGATATAAAATGTTTTATATTGTGTCGGTTGATTTGTTGAGTGGCTTATGTATTCTGGTCAATACGAGTAATTAACGTCATTGATAGGGATCTCTAAACACTTAAACAGAACAATTCGACATAGTATTGTTTTGAAATTGGGTAAATGAAATAATTTTGCTATAATTATATTTTGAATATAAAGAAAATTTCAGAAATTATTGTGACTTATCTAGCTTACCTGGTTGTTAGAAATGATATATTAGTTATTATCATTAATTGGATATTGTAATTTTATAAATAAGGTGAATTACAAAATGAACAATGATAAAACATTTGTGGATTGTTTTAAGAGAAAAAAATCCTATAAGAATATTTTATAAAGGTGACTTATAAATTTAAAATAGATTTAAATTGAGAAATATTGAATTTAAGACCCGGAGATCTTGAAAAATGGTTTTCAAAGCTTTGAAGAAAATATATTGTGATATTAGTTAGAAAATATTTATGAGAAATATTTTGAAAGGATTTTAAGAAGGAATGAATACAGTACTCCTCTCTTATGTCGCTGGGAAATAATTTCGGTGATGACTGCGCAGCATCATCGACGTTCATTTTCGAGTCTCAAAGTGGGGGAGACTTCTAAGAAGCTTTGCTTTTCTTTGAAATTATTTTGGGTAAATGGGTTTTGGTTTAAACTCCAAAGGTATGATTTGATATATATTAAAGATATAAGTGTATATGTTTATTTCAAACGATTTGAAAAGAACCGGGCATTTAAATTTCTAAGTTATGTTAATTAGTAATTTTCAAATTATTTGAACGAAATGCGAATAGCCAGAATTTATAAAATAAGAGGATTAAGATATCCAAGCTTATGTTTGGGAAAACTTTAGAGTTGTAGTGTACCTTTAAAGTTGAAAGGTAAAGAGGATTTAAATAAATCAAATTTGTGAACATTCTAATTAAGTAAAATGAAATTCTATAAATTTGTATAATACCAAATTTGCATTCTAATAACATATAATATGACTTACCAAATATTAAGAAGTTGAAATGATGGTTTGGATATGTAATGAGATGTTGTACAAATAAACAGAACCTGAAAATAATTGAAGTATACAAGTAAGGAAAACTCAAAAGGAATTAAAATGTATATAAATGAAAATTTTGGTTGTGATAAAAATGTTATATACTTAAATATAGCAAGAAATGATGAATGGATAAATGGAACAAGTAAGTGAACTTAAGAAAGAAGATAAATGAATCATATTATATCTTTGTAAATTGGTTATAGAAAATAAATATAAATTGCAAAGGGGTTGTAAAAATTTTCTGAATTTGTAACCTTTAAGATAACTGTAAACTAAGAAAAGTCATTTATGAGAGGTTAGACTTTTATAGGATGATTAATAAACTAAAGTGCTGGTTAATAAATTGTTCCATAAATAAATTTGTTATTAACTAAAATTATGATATTGAAGTAAATGTAAACAAAAAGAATTTGGTATAGCTAAGAATCAATTGGAAAATGAAATTGAATTTAATTAAATTATATAGAATGTTTAAAATGAACTTGAGTAAGAAAATTCTATGATATGATGTTTAAGAAAAGATAATGTTAAAGAATATGCTATGTAAAGAAATGAATATACTAACTGAATAATGGATTGTGAGTAATTAAGTGAAAAAAATATAAAAGCCAATTAAATAATTTAGTATAGATAAATTGGATAGAAATCCATTGGAAGGTAATACGTGAGTTGTACGTATATTATTTTGTTCGCATAACGATTTGATCCAAATTCGAGCACAAAATTTCGAGATGATTTATATCAATCCAAGTTAGGATTTTCCACTCGATTCTCGACAGCGAACCCTGGATATGGATTTTTGGTTTGATTCTGGAATTCTCTATCATAGTATATGGCTATGCAAGGAGAGTAACAGTTTCCAATCAAGGAACCAAATTTGAGTCCGCACTAGAGAGTCGGGTGAACGATACTAGTTGGAAGTGAAATTGTGTGATCGAATAAGCGATTAGATTGATATTGCTCACGGATGATATATGTATGGCTTACGGACTTAATTAAAGTTAATATTGGAAATTTAAGATGCCGAATATAAAATGATTCTTTTAAAATTATATAACATGATATATATATATAAAAGAGATAAACCAAATTGAATGTAAAATTAATAATTTGGTTATGTTGGGTATGATTTGGTTGTTATATAATTGTTAGTTGATTGTATATAATTCATTAAGTGTTAATGAAATTGAAAGATATAAATCATTGAAATCAAATTGGAAGTTAAATGAATTTAAATAGAATTTAATTTGATTCAAATTGGAAGTAAACTAATGTAAATATAAATTAGTGAATGTTAACTAATTTAATTGAGAATGAATGTTAGTAAAATCCAACGTTAATGAATCAACTGTGATTAAAATTGAAAACCAAGTGAATAAATATTAATGAGAAGTGAATTTATATTGATTGATTATGGATTTGTTGGATGATAGTTGGATGATAATTGATTTGGTGGATGCATTTGTTGTTTTGTTGCATTTGCTATGTTGGCACATGTAGTTGTTATGTTTCTATATTGTGTATAATGATATTATTTTCATATATGCATGTTTCTCATGGTTTGTTGAGTGTTTAGTAGGTGCAGATTGCGCTTGCTTCGCATTTGGAGCTCGCTTTCGCGCTATATTAGCCGTATATGCTCGCTAATAATATATAAGGTACATATCTCGGATTACATACCGTACTTTTACACTTTTTTCCCTTCGGGATGCCTCATCACTTGATGAGATGTATATTTGTGATATATATACTGTCATTTTTTTTCCGATCGAGCCGCACAAAGGAGACTCTGCCGAATTTTTTCGTAAATTCGGGTGTTAGAAAATTTTCGAGTTTTAAAATTTTTATAACTTGTTTTGATAACTAACTTTTAAAGTTAGAAGCCGTTCAGAGTAACTTAGGGGAAGCGTAGTTATGACTTTATAAATGGAATTTCGTTGTTTTATAAGTTGGTAACTTTGAATAAAATATATATAATGTTGAATTCTATACTTAGTTCCTTTTCCCTTATTTTTTCCTTTTCGGGGACGAAAAGTTTTGAGTGGGGGAGAGTGTAACGACCCGTAAATTTCGATAATTAAAATAGCTAATTTAATAAGATTTCGTGATTTAATGTTAGAAAAAAAATGTAATTCGTTTGGAATAATAATAACTTGAATGAATTGCAACAATAATTATCCAAGTAATTATTTATAGATTGAATGGGGTCCCAATCTAATTGAATTGACTCAAATGTTATAACTTGGTTACAAGGGAATATATGGAAAAACAAATGTAAATAAGTGAATAAGAATTGTGAATTATTTAGGTAGTAATACAAATTTTAATAGATTGGTTTCGAAGATTTAAATAGTAATAAGTATTGGAAAATAAATGCTACTTAGTGAATGCCTTTGAAACCAATAGTTGGATAGGATAATAAATGTTGAATTCATTGGGTACAATAGAGTAATTGATTGATAAGTAAAGTCTATTTAAAATCAAATAATTGAATATTGAACAGGTAAATTGTTTAAAGTAAATATTTAAAACTTATTGAATAATTGAATAACTGTAAAATGTAAATAGTGTTCTAAGATGTTAATTGGTTTTAAAAGTTGAATCTTATAAGTTCAATTTCAAATATTTCAAAGCATAATGAATTATTGGATAATCAAAATTGTTTAAATTTAATATTTGGAATTTATTGAATTATTGAATAACGGGTTTAATATGATTAAAAAAATGATTTCTAAAATTTTATTTTATCATATTAAAGTTAGAATGATGTTGTAGAACTTTTAAAATCGAATTAAAAATAAATTTGTGAAAATTGAATATTTTAATATTAAATTGACGAGTTAAAATAGCCATTTTTCAAACAGTCTCGGATTTCGACAAAACCAGTTTCATCGGATCTTTAATGTCATATTATTGTAAGGTTTCAAATTTCATGTCAATCGGATTTACCGTTTGTCCGGGGCAAGCCAAAACGCATAGAAATTTGTTTAATCGGTTTAATTTAAATTTGATCGTTTATTTCCGTAACTCGCACATATGATCGAATTAGCTTCCGAAACCTGTTCCATTGTGTCCGGAATGCGGGATAAACCCTAGGAACGCCAGTCACCGTGCGAGATTTGGAGTTCGGAAAATTTCGAGTGAATAGTAAGTTGGAAAATTTCTATAAAAAGACACGTTATCTTCACATTTGCAAAATTAAGAAAACCCTAGGGTTTGTTTACAGCCGCCGCCTCTTATAACTTCAATGGCCGAAAACACATACTTTTCTTCCTCAAATTTCTTTCAATCCATCGTTTATTAGCAAGAGTTGTCAACTAGGGAATTGTAGAGCTACGTGAGTTCTACAGAATCAACGGTGATGATTGAATTTGGTGAGGCGAATCAACGGCAATTGGCTCGAGAAGGCCGGCCGTTCATCATCGTTTTGCGTGCAGTAGGGGGGTCGAGCTCTCTGATATTGCAGCCGAGTATAGAGTGTGAGATGGCGAGTTGAAGGAAGGTCTCTGATCGATGTAGTGATGCTCGTTTTGGGTTGCGTGATTAGGGTTTAGGCCGACTTTGGGTTAGTGCGCGCGCGTGAAAGCTGGGGAGGAAGACAGTGACGCACAGCCTTGATTTGCTTGATGGAATCAACGGCCCAGATTGCTGAAGGTTGAAAATAATAAATAAAGTTGTAAATATTTGTATATAATAATTTGTATGATCTTTAAACTGCTATAACTTTTTCGTACGAGGTCGGAATCGGATGAAACGAATTGCGTTGCAATCGTTTTGTCGAGCACTACGCTATGGAGCTAGATTGGAATCGTTTGGAGCTAGTGAAAATTTCGGGTAAAATTAAACGCTCGTTTAATTTTATTCGAAATAAAACGCTGGAACTACATTGAAATCAAGGTGAGTGTTTTATAACGCTCTTAACGTACTGTATATCTTTATGCTAGTTAAATTTAATATTATGAAGTGATATGAATTTTATTTGTCGTTGTTTGATAAAATTTAATTGTCATACAGATTGTCATTTGAATTAACCATTAAAAATTTAATTAACAGTTAAATTGAAATTAAAATTGAATTGCCATTAAATTACCTGATATTGATAACTATGAAATTGCCGTGAATTGTATTGTCTATTGGATGATGTATTTCGATGGATGCTATTGGTTGATATTTAAATGTTTGGATGTTTATTTGCTTATATATATCCTGTTATGCATACATATGACACTGTGATTTGATTTAAGTTATATATATTCATCCTTGACATTTAATTGAAATAACTGATCACTTGGCCATAGGATAGAAAATTATATACGGACACCGGATTGGCTAAATTAATAATTTTTAAAATCGTCGATTTGAAATTTATTTAAACGTTTTGATTTAAAAGTTATAAATAGAAATCAATTTATAGAAATCGAATTCATCGGAAAATTGAGTTTGGAATGTTGAAACAAATTTTGGTTAAAGGAAATTGTTAAATAATTTAAGTTGAGACATTGAGATTAAAAATCGGGATATGATTGAATTTCGAAAATTTATTTGTTTTAAAGATTGAACATTATTTCGAGCTTTAAGTATTACTAAGTAAAAGCGACATAAAAATGATATTTTGAAATTGAGCTTGAAGTTGAATCATATTTTATTTTTGGATTTAAAATTTGAATATTGAAGGATAATTTTGTTAATTGTTATAAATTGATATTTTGAAAATCAAGCTCCAAATCGATATAAATTGAAATTGAATTAATTGAAGGTGAATGTAAAATTGAATTAATTTGAAGTCAAAGTTGACATTGATTTGAATTGAAATCGAAATTGAATCGGTAGAATGGAAATTGAAATTGATTTGAATTGGGATGTTATAATTGAAATGGACTGGTTTTGAAGCTGTTTTATTTTGTTTTCCAAATTACTCTGTTATATAAACCATTTTGAATACTTGAACTATTTTAGTCTATTTTAAATCTACTTAACCCAATTTAAATTATTTTAAACTAATTTATCTATTTTAAATCCATTTTAAGATTTTAAGTATTTTAACTATTTTAATTATTTAAAACTACTTTTAAACTACTTAAAACTATTTTCTAAAATTTCAAGCTGGTCAATAAGGTGAAATGTTTATGTTTAAATCTTGAATGTAAATACGAATTGGGTTAAATGAAGTTGCAACCTAAATTGAAATTCGAACTGATTTTGAACTCGAAATGGGATATTGAGGCGAAAAATGATTTTTGAAACGGAATCTTATATTTTGAATAGATATGATGATATTTGAAATGGATTTTATTTTTGAAGCGAATATGATATTTTGATATCAATTATGAATTGATTGAAATGTAAAAGAGCCACCGGTGTAATAATACGTAGTTATTAAAGAGACCGGGATCGGATATGGACATACTCTCCATCGATACCGAAAACCACTTTAATAATTATTATACGCGGAGTGTTGATCCAGAATGAAGTGGATGGTTTGGTGAACGCGTTGACTGAAGAAAGAGAACGATATTGGATGACCCCTGACATGACTAAAACAGGAGCCGCGCCGGGCCATTGAGGTTCGCCATCTCTAGCGGACACACTTCTTCGATACCATATCTATTACATTTGTGATTCGATTTGGGTGCACCCCTTGATTTGGGAGTGTTGTTTCGCGGTGTTGGGGTAGCTGCTGGCTATGCTCAACATCAGTCCGGATCACGCAACTACTAGTATCCTAGTTGGTATCGCCTCATGTACCTTGTCATACTGATTATCCTATTCGCGACCACTACGTTTTATTTTGTGTTATACCTATGGGGTACCCTCTGATAACCACCAGTTTACGGTGGGGCTTACGATGCTGTATAGACTATGGCATTATAAAAATGTGTTAAGGGGAATTATGGTAACGCCTTAACGCTATTTTAATACTTTTAATTTACTGTAGACATATTATAATAGCGTATTGTACTACATAGTAGATAGTTTAACGGATCCTTGAGAGATGGAAAATCTCGTAACATCTTTTAAGTTATTGCACGCACGTTGACACTGGATATGAGATGTCAAACCCCGTAAACATCTCTGACGCCGTTACACTCATATTTATTTACGATTGATTTAACTTTCATAAGGATATTTAGTCCTGACTCGAGTGTTTTGTCTTTTCATTACGCTCGGGTCAGACCTGATTTTTTCAGCTTATTGAAGATCTATTCTGGAGAACGAAGACGAAGATTTGGTATACTATTATTATTATTATTATTATCTTTGCATCATGCTGTCTGCTGCATTATTTTATTTGTTCTGTTGTATATGTATAACTCTGATAAATGTTGTATAAATAATGATCAAAGTATTGTAAACAGCTTCATGAACTGTTTATTTGACTATTATATTTATCGTTCCGCTGCGAGATTCTGTGTTGTTTCATTTCCTTTATTTCTCTTTCTTTTCTTTTCTTATTTACCCCAATAACCATCTGCCCTTTTGAATGGTTTGGAATCGGCATGTGTATTTGATCGTCGGTTTAAACTGTCAAAAAAAGCGGGTCGTTACATATTGTGTCACTTGCTTATGCTCTATTTACTTAGAGTATGGTTTGGTTCATGTAAAGTCTGGAACAGTCTAGATTAGCTTGTGTGCTTGTTTGCATTGAGTATATATTGATGATGAGGCTTTGTTCATTTTATTCATATTACCACTTTCACTTGTCTACTAGTCTGATTCATATTGCTGGTGTAACCTTTTGTCTCATTGATGCATTGCATTTTTCCTTGTCATTGAGTTTGTACCGTTGAGGTTTGCACTGTGCACTTTGTTGCACTGTAAATTGGTTTGGTCTGGAATATTTGAGTTGATATTAGCCATTGGTTCACTTGATCTTATTTATGATAAACGACACTTGATTTATAAGTTACACTGCTCTAGCTTCTAGTTGCTTTGAGCATTTGAGTCTGTTTAATTACATTCTACATTTCTGATATTGGACTTGCACTTGAACCTTTGGCCTGTTGCACTATAAGCTTCATGTGTACTTCTTTTTTTAACCTGAACTGGTTTCTTTGGTCTTTGACTTGTGAACTGCCTTTATTGGTTTAGTGGTGTGTTTTCTTGATGGTCTGAATAGACCGTCTGGCCTCTGTTTTCATGTGCACGACTTGAACTTTGGTCGAGGCTTGAATTATATTGGTTTTGGATTTTTGACCATTTTATTGAATTGGTACATTTGGATTGCACATGTGTTGAATCCAGCTTAAAGCTCGGGTTTGAACTTGTGCTGATATTGTGACATTATTTTTATTGCACTTGAGTTGAACCCGGCTTTTAATTGGGTTTGACCTTGTGCTCACCTGTCCCTGTAACTTTATCAAGTGTATTTTGGTGTGCACGGCCTTGTGGCATGTACAATGACATACTGTGCATGTCACAAGTTGTTCGTGTAGATGAATTCAAAAATAAATGATGACAAACAACCCAAACAACTAAGGCTAATAATATTTTCAAAATACATTTTATTTTACACTGACAAAAAATATTTCCTTTTCAATTTTACTGTGTCAGTGTATTTTTTGTTAGATTGCTCATATGCTGGATTCAATCTGGAATGAAGTTGAAAATAAAATATGAATGAATGTGTGAAATGTAGTGAGGTGCATTTGCAAATGGAAAATTGTAATGTATGAATTTGTATTGTAATCGAAATTGTATATATATATATAGTGAGATCTTGAATTTGCACTGTTCAAAATTGTAATAAATTTTTGTTTGAATAAAATATCTGTTTGAATTTAAATTCTGTGTTATTTATTTTATTCAGCAAATATTTATTTGTTACATGAAAAATATAATAGTACATTAACAAATGCATTTAAATGAATATATATATATATATGTTTATTATCATCTAATGAAAATCATATGCTCGCTTATTCAACACAATTACCTCACCCCAAGAGCATCTTGATGCTCGGGACTCCTTCAAGATCATGAATCTTCCTTTATAGTCAATATAGGCAACAACGAGCTACGTAGCTAAGTATTTAGTTGTAAGGTTCTCCTATTTATTCAAACTCGTGAATTTTCCATTGAATTTATCATTTTTGACATTATTGAGGAAGATGGAGTTATGGGTATCCAATCTATCTTTAGCCCCAGTAAACTATGGGTTACATCAATTTAATAATATCATTTCCGTTCAATCAGCAACCTATTAATTGTTAGGCACACACCGTCAAGGCCCATCAAAAAATCTATACAACTATTCAAGAGAGACACCACTTCCTCAATCATAAATTTCATCAACCCAACTGATAGTATCATGCTACATCTTCAAATTGTGCAATCCAAATACACCTCTACACTGTGACGTCCAACATCACTGATGTTGATCTATATTCCAATGTTGAGGACAAACTCAATCTTTTAGAGGAGTAATGGAATAGCTCAACCACTTAGTGACACAACCCATCCTCAAGCCCTTAACCAATTCATCGGTGTCTTATAATATATACCTTATTAGCATACCTCTCACGATTTCAATTCTATTTTCTTATAATTTTAGAAATAAAATACTTCTCTCTTATTAATTTGCCTCATTCTTTGCAATATAGACTTCAACAAAAATATTATTCTTATATTGTCCATTCTATTATTATATATATATAAGAGAATTTTCATTCCTCCCTTAGGAGTATTTATATTCAACCTTCCATCATTGCAGTTCAAAACCAATCGAATCCCAAACATCATAATAAATGTTTATTTACTAACTAAACTCAGGGGATTCATTTCTAATTTTCACATCCACCTCACCTAGAAATTTATGTCTTTTTTATCTTCTTCCCTTCTAAAGCACATGTATCTAATTCTTACATTACAATCTTATACTATCTACCTTATTAGCCGATTTCTCATAATTTCTTTCCTATTTTCTTAGAATTTTAGAAATAAAACACATTTTCTCCTTAATTTGCCTCATTCTTCGCAATATAGACCCCCCAACAAAAATATTATTGATACACTATCTATTCTATTATTGTATATAAAAGAGAATTTTACATTTTCCCCCTTAGGAATATTTATATTTTAATCATCCACCCTTGCAATTAAAAACTGATTGAATCATAAACATCATATCAAATTTTTTATTTACCAACTGAACTCAGGTGATTCATTTCTGATTTTCACATCCACTTCACCTAGAAGTTCTTGTCTTTTATCTCATCTTCCCTTTCAAACAACATGTATCTAATTCTTGCATTCTAGATTCATTTGTATATGTACTATATAACCATCAATTTTCAACAAATGTATCATTTCTTTGAGCTAGTGTTTTCTTTGCGCTCCTCTTTTATCACTTGTGCTTTAATCTTGAACCATGAATAGAGTACTAATTTTTTGCTACAATATTTTCACTCGATCAAATTCCTACGCCGATGGATTTTTTATGCTATTATTCACTATTGATCTATAAGTGTTGAGTTTCTTTCCTTCGATTGGATTTTTTATTATTCTTTTTTAAGGCAGTTATACATAAATTCCAACTTTGTTTCTTATTCTTCAATGAGTGGGAAAGTAGTATGTATTGAATCATTTTGAATTAAATGATTTCTAATTTTATTAGTAATTAATTTTTGTTGTGAATTTATTTTATTTAGTTTTACCCTAAATATGGACCATTAATTATCTGAGCAATTGACAGTTCGATAAAAATAAAAGGAAATCGTCCATTAGAAGTTTAAATTTGTTATCTTTGGAACGATCAATGCATTATTTTTACAGGTTAAATTAGAGCTTGGATTTGAAATGGCTGAGTTTTTACTACACTATTATATGTTTCAAGTAAATTTAGTTGTGCATTTACTGATGAAGTGAAGTTATCATTTTTCACGTTTCAGTTCATTATCCTTTAATCTTCTCCGCATTATATGTTATATAGAAGCATCTATTTATTATATTAAATGATGTGATAAAACAAAAAGTGATTTTAAGTTTGTATGCCCGTTCATTTCTGTTTTTTTCCTTTTAAAATACTCCTGTTTTGCCGCGTGTTTGGGTAATTATATTCTTCCAAATTAATTAATTAATTTCAAATACGCTAAAAACTCTTTGTTTCTCAAAATTTAATTTAATACAAAACCAGGTCCGCGACTTTAATATTATTTAGGCGTCCTCCTGAATTTTGTCCTTTTACACTTTTTAAATTCTAGATTATCACTCACTTTTTATAAGCTAAACAAATCAATTAATCAACATGCCAATAACTCTTCATTCTAAAACATCCATTCCATTTGCATATGTTAATATATTTATATATGAATAGTTTCATTTAGTTTATATATATATATATAAGATATGCTTGATCTATGAGCTTAAAATTTACATTAAAGTCCTTCCTCTTTAAACAAATATTGATAATTTATTTTAGCATTATTCTCATTAATAAAATATGTCGTAGCCCGTTAATGATGTCTATTTTTTACACTTCCCAATAATTGAAACACAAATCCTACTTGTTTCCTTTTGGCATTTAACTTACTTAACTTCAGCCATAATAATGATAGTTTGTTCAGATTTCATTATAGGCTAGAGATATTTTCACTTTAAAATCCTAATACTAATATTATTAAAGGCTTATCCTAAAAAATTTCCTCCTTCAATCATTAAAGTGAGGATTTTCACACAGATTTTTATAAACCAAACAAAGATTTAATATGAAACATGCCAAAAACACTCCATTTCCTTAAATGAATATTCTACATCTAGTCTATTTATTATCTATTAATATACTTATAAATGAAATTCTTCATTTAATATATTTTTACAAAGAATATTTAATCTTTGAGCATAACTTTTAGATTGAAGCCCCTTTTCGTCTTTAAACATTTTTGCAATTTTATTTAGGCATCGTGCTCATTTTTTAAGGTACTCCATAAGGACGTATATTTATTACTATGAGGAATTTCACTAAAAGGACAAACTTTGCAGTCCAATTAGTTTCTAGGACACACATGCACAGAAATTAATTTCAAGGCCAAAGTCAGCAGAAGAATTACTTTTAAGGACAAAGTCAGTCGTTCAATTACTTTTAAGGACATAATTTCATAGGTCTTTGGGCCTTAGAAACTAATTATTTTACATTTTGCCCTTAAAAGTAATTATTTTAGTTGTATGTCCTAGAAACTAATTGCAGTTGCTAAAGAGGCCCTTGTGGCTAATTTCCACTATTACTATTCCCTCCATTAAAACACAAATCCTACACATTTCCTTTTGAAGTTTCATCCTCCTTAACTTTGGCCTTAATTACAATAGTTTTGGTAGATAATTCGTTATAGACAAATATGCTTTTAGTTCAAAACCATGACATTAACTTGTTGATGTATTCTCTGAAATTTTGTCCTAAATTAGAGTTGTCACTCTCTTTTATATGCTAAACAAATCAATTAATTTGAACATGCCAAACTCTTCATTTCTCTTAGCAAATATTTTGTTCCATCCATTATATCTGTCATCTATTAATATATTTATATACGAAATGTTTTAATTAATATATTATATAAAAAGGTTTATCTTTAAGCTCAAAATTTACATTAAATCCCTTTCATCCTCTTTAAACATTTAATGAAATTTTATTTAAGCATCATCGATCATTTTAAAATATACCATCATGTTCATAAATAATTTTAAATAGAAAGGAATATCACATGGAATAATATTACCATGCAATCAGTAAAATGAATTAATTTAAATGAATTAAGTATTATTCATCCATTTAGTTTGAAATTGAAATAACTGAATAATTAATTGCAATTAATTATTTTTGGATGGAATAAATCAAATGAGATAGTTAATCACATATTAATTCTCTTTATTACTAATTACTTAGAAAATTAATATTTAATAAATATTTCATATGCGTCTTCAAACTTTATGAGCAAACATGTAAGCAAATTTCATGAAAGTTTCCTTGGTGTAAAATAACTAGAAGTATTCCAGGAAATAGTAGAGTAGGGATTCATTATATGTTGTTCGTGAGTATTTTGCTTTTTTTAGTAAATTTAGCAAATAATAATACAACTAAGAAAAAATATCAACAAATAATTTTATCCGTTTATCTTACAATAATCATATTAGAGTAACATTTTTTTACACTTTTAAGATAATACTAAAAGCAATAGTATGAAACAAAAAAACAATTTTTGTCTTACAAACATAATAATTTTATTTGATTATAAATATTATATTAACTAATGTTAGAAATATAAATAAATTATATGGAAGGCCATGCCGATTACCTTCTTGTTGGTTGGAATCCTGGTGTTGCAATTCAAAAATAAGGTGAGTTAGCTGCTCACAAATGCTAGCTGAAGCAAAAGCTTCAAAATGCCAAAATCTAAGCAAAAATAGCTTTAGTATATTGATTTTCTGTTCACGTTTTATTTCTATGAAAACTGAGTATGTGGCGTCACAGCTTAGTATGCTCCACCCCGAGACCCACATTAACAAATAGTATTACAGAGTAATACTGTCTGATAATGCGGAGAATATGGTTGGTTATGAGTGATCATCCATGGCTTTGTTTTAAACATCTATTAATACGTCGATTTGGTGCTCTAATTTTTTCCATTCTCAAGTGGACTGACATATTCCATAAATGCTTGATACAAAACTACAGTGGCGGACGGATCTATCAGAACAAAATACAACAACAATAAGTACAACATATCATAGAATAGCGGTGATATATATATATATATATATATATATATATATATATATATTACGGTCCTTGTACCACTTCTGATGTATCATTTTATACTTTACCGTGATGTATCTTTGTTTGCAGCAGCTCAGAAAACGAAAATATGTATAGATCTTAAAACCATCTCGGGTTCAACTTACAGGCATGAAACAGAGGCTCAAACAACCTCGGATTGAACTGAAAATTGGTATGCACATAGTAGAAAACGTAAACTTTCAAATAAAAAAGAATCGATGAATTACGTCAGCAAATGAAAAGGATATGGTCATGCAAAGTAGCAATCAAAACCAGTTTTTCACAAAAATAAACGACTACAGAAAAACAGTATATAGAAGCTAATTTTTCACAGATTTTGGCTTTTGAAGCTTTTGCTTCAGCTAGAAATTATGATTTTTAACACTCACCTTGCAACGGTTGAAGAGAAACTCAGATTTTCTTCAGAAAGTGGATGGCTTTGTGTTTGAATTTGCCTTAGATACCTGTAGAAACTCAAGATAGAAGCATGCAAGAAAAGGAAAGAACATTACAGACAATCCAAAACACAAACAAGATTTTTGATGAAATGATCTCGTTTTGGAAGTGACTACCTTTAGGAATTAGCTTCAATTAGACTAAAACAACAAATTGTTGAAGAAATTTGAGATTGAAAGCCTTAGATTGAAAAGGAGGAAAGTTTCTTCTTTTTAGTTTTGGTTTTATAGTAAAGAGAAGAATGAACTACTAAACTTATGAGAAGAAGGAATGTTATCTTATCTCTCTCTACATGCTAAGGAATATAAATGGGCTTGGACCCAAACCAAAGAAAAATAGCATAAGTGAATTAATTTTTATCACAAAACACCTATATATACAATGTAATAAAACAAAACAACATATTTTCTCAATGTTTTTTTCACAATAAAAATTATAGAAACATATTTTCATGTTTAATAAAACATTCTACCACTGATAAAAGATAATTTAAGTTATAAAAATATTTTTGCTGTCAAAAACCCTTATTTGACTTAAATAAACAATTTACACTAATATTTACATAAAACATCATTTTTTCATACTAAACATCAACTCAATTATATTTACAAAGTAGGTAGAATGCACTTGACTACAAAGAAAACAAGTTATTTCAATTTCAAACCTAACTTAGACTAAATAAGAAGCAAAATCTTCCAATGTGGTAAAAAGAATATTTATAGCTTTCTAAATGCTCTTCCATTTGCAAAATGTTTGAACTCATTCAGAATTACAAACCACAAATTATTGTTGTTTTAGCACAGCACTTTTTAAACCAAATTTCTATCTTTCAAATAAATTCAATTTTGTGAAATAAAAATAAATCGAAGATATGTTTTTAAAGGAAAATATATGTTTTAAACTGAAATATATTATGGTAGAATTTAGAAGTGAAGCATTTTTTTCAGTTTAAATGAAGGGTTTGGAGATTAAATTGGATTTTTAGTCAGAGGATTTTCACAATATTACAAGTATTTGTACTAATGTTGGATTAACACCTCTAATAACATTCATGGTCTATATATGTTTGGTACTTTAGGGGGAATTCACGATCAATGGTTGGTGCTATGATGCTATGCGGAGAGTATAAAATAATGAATGTTGATTACATGAAAAAAGACAATATCAAAGTGAGAAATTATTAAATAAAGAGTGAAATTTAAGTTAAAAATATGTTCAAATGTAGAGCTAGGTATGAACAAGGTAATAATGCCTATTTGTTGAAAGATAAATAATATGAAATATCTTTTCAATAAAATTAATTTTTTTTAAAACTTGGAGGAACATAACGAAAATTTTTAGTGGATAAACTTGATAGACAAGTTTTTGTTTTTTCTTTTTATGGGAATATATGTATAATTTATTTGCACTTGTATGCATAGCATGGCTTCACACTCATGTAGTAAATAGCACAAACCATAGAAATAATAAGTTATAACAAATTATCTTTATTAGCATTTATTTTTATGTCTTTACCACAAATGCTTGACTGTGAATGAATAACAACATGTATCCAATAGTTTAATGGCAGCTAGCATCGGAATCCGTTGTAAATTTAACCATACAGGCTGCATCCCATGAAGCATTATGTAGGCTAGATAAATCTCTCTATTCTCTTGTATCGGCTCTTTGGAATTCTCCTTTTATTCATTATCACTATTGCGAAACATAATCTTTCAAATATAATACAACAATGTGTTATAACCTATCATAATTATGTTATTTACCTATTTGTTTTATGACTGTCCAATTGTTAATTATATGCTTACGTAATGTGTGTATAAGGCAGTATGCCAAAAATCATGAATGGATGAAATATGTTCTGCATCATTTCTCCCCTCATTTTGTTTGTTCTCTTTGGTTTTTCTATTTAATCTCTGATAATCTCATCACCAGTTCTCCTGATCATCTCACCCTTCTCAAAGACCAAAGCACATACGAACAGGCACATCAAAATATGAAAACATGATTTCGATTAGGTTGAAAAACAATATGAATTACTGAGAACAAGGATATTGACAGAATGTGTTTGGTTTTACCGTGTCTTTGTTTACATGGTTATTTAGTAGCATTAATAAATGTCCTAGTCATTATGATTAGCTGAGCAAAGATAGGTTTAGTTTTGACGTTTCCCTTTACACATGTTATTCCATTTTGTCATCTTGCATGGCTATTTAAAGAGCCAAGTCTGTTAATAAAGATATTTCCAGTGTTCTTTGTTTTTGAATTATATTCGTCTCATTTAACATTTGGTATCAGAGTAATAAACACTACAAAAAAGAAGGCTGTTTTCCAACCCAGAATTCCCTACGCCATCCCTACGCCGCGTAGCGTAGGGAAAAAGTGGAAACATAGGGAAGGGGTAGGGACGGCGTAGAGAATTCCCTACACATTTCCTACGCGCACCAGGTTCTCCAACAATTGACCATGGCGTAGGGAATGTGTAGGGAATTGCCTACCCATTCCATACACCTTATTGTTCTCCCTACGCATTCCCTACGCCTGTGGAGGAAAGAGGTTGGAATTTCTCTACGCTTTACCTACGCCAGACAATTATTAACTTTTGTAGTTTAACTTGAAATTATATTATAAAAATATATAATTTAATTTTTCAGTAAATCGTATCAACTTTCGAAACTAAAATAAAATTATATGTATATATATATTTATATATATATTAAATTTAAATTATAATAATTAACTTTTAGATGTTTAATTAACTAAAAAAGATAATAATTAAATTTAATAAGTTGAAATACCAAATTAATAGTCCGAAATATGGAAATTATGATTCAAGAAAAGTAAGCAAGAAATCTACATTATGTAAAAAAAAATTAAATTCAGTTAAACTTAAAAATAAAACTGATTAAACTTTGCGGAAAATCTGCTTTTGTTAGAAATGTGACATTTTTTAATGGGTTGTTGTTTTTCTATATTATTGTAAAAGTCTTTTTTTTTATATAATTGATTATACTTGGTTTAAATTTTAACTTGGTTAACATAAATTTGCAAAATATAGGCATTGAGATATATCTGTTCAACTTTTGCATCCAAATCAACTATTTTTTGTCTTTTTAAGGTATTAAACAATTAGTAATTTTTTATTTTACATGGCCTACAAAAGAATGAAATCGCGTAGGAAACGCATCAGCCACAAGCACTTAAACAATTACTTAAATAATAAATTATACAGTAATAAACGCATCAGCCACTTTCCTTCCTCAGTACGACTAAACTACCAAAACCCTAAATCCCAAATCATTTTCATCTCACCACGAGGAAAAAAAACATTGAATCAAAATCATGAATCATTAGAAAAAAAGCACGTCCGACATTAAAAAGAAGAGAAGAAAGAAACCCTAGAATAGAATAGAAATCCGCGAGTGCGACATCAGGCTACCAACATCGACAGTGAGCAGTAACCACCAACGAATGGCAATTGCAGCGCCGTGCAAAGAGTTGAAACAATTGTAGACTTTCTTTGATTTTGCTGGTAAGTTTTAATTTTTTGATTTTGTTTTATCTTCAATACATTTACCGATTTACATTAGAATAAAACACTAGGTATAGAAATAGAATGCAGTTTTGTATGATACAAGTTTCAATTTGATATGCTTTACATCTTCAGTTTCTTTCACCTAATTGCTTATTTGAAATATCATAAACATTACTCTAGTTATTACCAGGGCCGGCCTAGGGGCAAGCCCACCAAGCCTTCGGGATGGGGCAGCCCAAGGAAAAATCTGTTTTACTTTAAAGTTACAGCTCAATAGCAATCTCCAGGTTGGCGACGCTTGAACCCAAAAAAACTAGGGTTTCAAAAATCAACGCCTTTTAAATAATCATCGCTGCATACTCGGCTATTCCATCAGCCATCGTCGGCTCATCCTTGCCTCTTACGCGATATTTTCTAATGCTGATTTGAAGTCCTGCTACAGTCTCTTTATACTGCCACTGCTAATTAAGTATGCGAATTTCTTGTTTTGAGTTGTCTAATTTTCTAAAATTGAGTCACCCTTTTACTGCTTTAGATTTCATTAACATTGAAAATGCCTGAAGCTAATAACTTATTAGTATTTAGTTATAAACAACTAGTTTTCTGTAAATAATCGTTTAGGAATTGAAATTTGAAAACCGAAGCTAAAAAACTAATAATTATTTAGGAACTGATACTTACATTGATGTACTATTTTTCCTGCAGTGTGTGTATGTCTACCTGCAAACATTTAGGCAGAACCCAATATGATTTGCCTGTACACTTAACTAGATACACTAGTTTGTAAACTTGATACATTTAGTTAAAAATTAAATACACTGTTTTGTAAACTATTTGAGACTATAAGTATTGCAGCCCACTTAATGTGGCAACTTTTGTGTAAAAAGCTGGTACTTTATTATGTTATAGTTTTTTACGTGATTTTATGCTTATATATAAAAAAGAAAATTTTAAAAAATTGACATGTTATATAGTAAGGGGCAAAAAAATTCACATTGGGCTTGGGCAACCGATTCTTTGGGCCGCCCTTGGTTATTACTTACTTGGGATGCACTTACTTTACTTGACCCTAATTTAGTTTTGAAGATTGTTTCTGAATTTAGTGCTGTCATCATTTTTTCTTGACCCTAATATGCTTGATGAATTGCTTGCGCAACTGTGATTGAATATTTATCTGCTTTCCAAAATATATCTAGAATTGTTTAGTTATTCACCTGCAGTTTCTTTAGATTTTACTATATTATTAACTTGGGAATGCTTATGAAAAATGACGATGAACGTGGATGATAAAATTTGAATTAGATTTCGTAAGAAAAACTTCGGAGCTTATAACAGAAGAGTTAAGGGAAAAAAGAGGAACTAGAAAATCACTTGTTTGGTTCAATTTCTAATTTGTTTCAAGCAAAAATACGAAAATCTCAATCATAGTTATTAAGGCGCTAAGCTCAAAAAAGCTCAAGACTCAAGGTTTGTGTCCTTTTTCAATTTGAATGCGCATTTTTACAGTTTGAAGCGCCTTTTTGCAAAATTCAAATTTTAATTTACAAATAATTAAATAAAATTTTAAATTGTTAAATGAATTATGATCCCGTTTTGTAGGAAAGGATAACCGATACTAAATGAACAATGTAGGTTAAATGAGGTCCTATCAAAATTTCGAAAGAAAATGATAAATTTTCCAAAAATGAAGATGGTAGACATTTTTCTTCTAAGCATGAAAGAAAGTGGCTAGTTCACTCAAATGAAGTGGACAAAATATTTTGTTTTTGTTGCAAATTATTAAAAAGCACACAAAAAACATTCAAATTTGGAAATGAATGAGTTAATGGTTGGCATAATATTCCAACGATTTTACGGGAGCATGAAAATAATTCAGAGCATATTGCATGTCTTATTAAGTGGGTAGATTTACATAAAAACCTTGAACAAAAGGAAACAATTGACAAGTGAGTAGAATTTCTAATCGAGCACTGTATGAAACTAGAAAATTTTTTAGAACACAATGAAAAGAGTGATATTTGTGAAAAAGATTATATTTTGAACTTACACAACCAAGAAGATCTTATCATCGCAAATAACCAAATCAAGTAGCATCCTTGATTTCTTAAGATCTTACCATGATACGATTGGATTTCTAAATGTATGGGTTGCATACCGAATCATATTAATTATCCCGGTTACGGCGGCGGCGGCAGAAAGAAGTTTCTCCTTTCACTACCACAAACTCTGTCCACCATAATTTAGTTTTATAGTATCTGGATGTACAATAATTATTATAAATTATAACCACCTCTTTTTAACATAATATTAAGGCACTAAAAGCATGTTTTATATTTTATTAACGAATATTCTGTTTAAAATTTAAACCATTTTAACTTTTTATTCAAAGAAGTTAATTAAAAAAATTGTTCAGCACAGATTAATGTTTGGCCCCGTTTGACAGGTATCGTATATGATCGTTATATAGATGTTCGTTTTGTTGTGAAACGGACATCAATATTCATCTAATACAGTATTTGTCGAATTTGTCTCTGTATTGGACAAGTTACAAACAAAACTAAGTTTTTACATTACATAAATCATTTCAATTCAAGTGGTGACAAAATTTCGAGAGTGCTTCTTTTTTGTTCCCCGTGTACGCGCATAGGCGTATGATACAGGGAATAAGGGAAAGTGCTGCCGAAATTTTGTTGTACCACTTGAGGCGAAATGATTTATGAAATGTAAAAATAAGGTTTTGTTTGTAATGAGAAGTAGGTTGACCGAGCCCATAAATAAACAGTTCTAATGGAAAGTTCGATTAAATAAACAATAGACAAATTTCTATTAGGGTTACGATAAGATATATTTAATTTGCATAAATGTAAGAATTTAAACATTTAGAAGAATTAGAATTTTTAAGTTAAACTAGCATACATCTAACATTGTATTTATATGTATACGAATTTGAAATTATATCTATCTAAATAAAATAATACAATAATTGGGTAGTAATTAAAATAATGAAATAACTATAGTTCTATATAGTAATAATATAAGTACTCATCTTATAATATAACATATCTTAATTATGCAGTAGAAGATGGAACGTTTGAAAGTTCGTCGCGCTTGGATGTACAAAAATGTTGGGCATAGAGGAACAATTCCGTTTCAATTTTTAAGAGGTTTAACTGATTTCATGCTAGTGGCATCTTCCAATGGGACAAACATGACAGAAATCCGTTGTCCCTGTAAGAAATGCAAAGCCACAAAACATCATCCTTATGAAATTGTTCAAAGTCATTTGACTAAAAAGGGTTTTATGGATGATTACTATGTGTGGATACATCATGGTGAAGATGCGATGAACGTTATTAATATGTCGGTAGTTGTTGAGGATGATAACGTAAATATTGACGTTGATTTTGATGAATCTACTAGTACAGAAAATAGAATGACTGAAATGGTTATTGATGCCGCTAGTCCGAGCATGCTGCCTAATTCATTGGATGTAGAGGAAGAACCAAATCCAAAAGCTAAAAAAAAAATTGACTTGTTAGAAGCATCAAAAAGACCGCTTTTTGATGGATGTCCTATGACAGAGTTGGCAGCAACTGCTAGGTTAGTTGCTATAAAATCCACAAATAACGATACCCAAAAATTAATGAATGACGTTCTTGGCTTAATTCGAGATGTGGTTCCATCCGGTTTGCAAACTAGATTGGCTGAAAATTGGTATCAATTAAAAAACCAAGTGTCCGCATTCGGGTTGCCGTATGAAAAGATAGATACATGTCGAAGTGGGTGTATGCTATATTGGAAAGAAGACATAGACCGTTCACAATGTAAATTTTGTGGGTTAGGAAGATATGAAAAGAAAAAAAGTAACGGTAAAGGTGTGCCTTTTACTCGTTTACATTATCTTCCGATTATTCCTAGATTGCAAAGACTGTATTCGTCTTATGCCACTGCGGAGCACATGAGATGGCATAGTGAACGAGTTCGAGAGGAAGGGGTTTATGTCATCCTGCAGATGAAGAGCATGGAAACATTTTGATGAAAAATATCCTGATTTTGCCAAGGAGTCACGAAATATTAGGCTCGGTTTATGCACTGATGGTTTCCAACCTTTTAACCAGTATGGCAAAAAATACTCCACTTGGCCATTTATTTTGACACCTTATAATTTGCCTCCTTGGATGTGTATGCAAAATCCATACATATTCTTAACCCTAATTGTTCCTGGACCCAAAAATCTGAAAAACGGAATAGATGTTTATTTGCAACCTTTAATCGAGGACTTGAAGAAAATGTGGATAGAGGGTATTGACACGTACGACGTGTCAAAGAAGAAAATTTCAAACTATTTGCTTGTTTGTTATGGACGATAAGCGATTTTTCCGCATACAGGATGCTTTCGGGCTGGAGTACGGGAGGTAAATTATCTTGCCCCGTGTGCATGGATTCAACAAAAGCATTTACACTGAAGCATGGTGGTAAGCAGTGTTGGTGGGATTTCCACCGTCGATTTTTGCATACAAATGACACGTTTAGACGTGATAAGAAAATTTTTGAAAGAGATAAAACTGTAAATTTGCAACCACCAATATTTTTGAATGGAGAAGAAGTATTTGATATTGTAAAAGATTATGCAAAATTATACGAGACGGGAAGCAAAGAGCCCAAAATTCCTGGCAAAGGGGATTATCACAATTGGTGCAAACAGAGTATATTTTGGGAATTACCATATTGGAAAGATCTAAAACTTCGACACAATTTGGATGTGATGCATATTGAAAAAAATGTATTTGAGAATTTCTTTCATACAATTATGAATGCGAAAGGAAAAACCAAAGATGATTCGAGATCAAGAAAAGATATCGAATACTATTGCAATTGTCCAGAGCTTAAGATTAATCCTATTCGTCCAAACTTCAAAGTTCTTGCATGTTATGAGCTGGATATAACTCGTTGTATAAAATTACTAGAGTGGGTCGATTCTTTGAGGTTTCCTGATTGAATTGCTTCTAATATGAAACGATGCATTGATATGAAGGATCTTATACTGTCAGGTATGAAGAGTCATGATTGCCGTGTATTTTTAGAGACTCTATTTCCGATAGTATCTAAGGAGCTTTTACCACAAAAGATTTGGATGCCTATAACGGAGCTTAGTTTATTCTTTAAAGAGATATGTTCGACAACTCTATCTAAAAGCCATTTGCAGAAGCTTGAAAGAGATATACCCAAATTATTATGTAAATTGGAGAAAATATTTCCCCCTGGAGTTTGTAATTGCATGGAACATTTACCAGTACATTTACCAACTGAAGCGTTACTACGGGGACCAGTGCAGTATGGATGGATGTATCCTTTTGAGAGGTATGTAATAGTTATATTTATTTACGCAATGTTTAAATATAGAACATGTTATAGTTAATTTCACACATTTTCATATTAAGGTATCTGGGTCACCTAAAGAAAAAAGTGAAACAGAAAGCACGTGTTGAAGGTTCTATTTGTCAAGCATACATTATTGAAGAAGCATCCATATTTTTTAGTCATTATTTCGATGATCACGTTAATTTAAATTTCAATCGTGGTCATCACAATGAAAATGATATTGTGGATGATTCAATCGATAACGTTCTCTCGGTATTCAAAAAACAAGGACGTCCATCTAGTAAATGGAAGAATGTTAAAGGCTTCGCTACAACAAAGGATTATAATCTAGCCAAGGCAACTGTGCTTCTTAATTGCAATGAATTAACTGATCTTATAAGGTAATATAATAATTTGATTATTCATTAACTAAATTATTGTCAATCTTTTCAAGCTACACACAATACTCCTTAGATATTAACATGTATATTTGATTTAAACAGCAAGTTCGAAAGTGAATATCCCAATGTTGAACTCTGTAAGGAATTTGAGGGATGGTTTAAACAATATGTAAGTATGATAAGTCATGTATTTTAACCTTGCGGTATTCATTATATATTAACTTGTGTACTTGATTCAAATTGATAGGTTGATACGAACAACATCACCGACATTTGTTATAGGAAACTTGCATTTGGTCCATGTAATAGTTACAGAATATGTCCAATAATGTTTATAAATGGATTTAAGTTTCACACCGAAGAATATGGAACGAAAAAAACAACTGTTAATAGCGGAGTTTGTATCAAAGGTGGGAACAACGATGATGACATAAAGGATTATTATGGTGTACTTGAGGAAATAATCGAGTTAACTTACTCGGTGGTGCCGGAGTTAAAAACATTTCTATTCAAATGTCGATGGTTTGATAGTAGGCCGAATATTGGAGTAAAACGCATACATAAGGATTACCCTCTTATTGAAGTAAACCACAAAAAAAAATATTTAGGGTATGATCCATTTGTGTTGGCAGCACAAGCTACACAAGTTTATTTCACACCCTATCCTGCTATCGACAACAGTCGTTCAGATTGGTGGGCTGTTATTAAAACAAAACCGAGATGGTCATTTCACTCAAAAATGGTCATAACCGACAATTTGGCATATCAAAATGATCCAGAACCTAATGAACTACTGGAGATTGTACAACAAGTAGAAGACATATGATCTCTAATTAATGATGTTAATGATGGGGTCGAAGTAGATGAAGATGACGATGAGCAAATTGAAGTAGAAGAAGATAGTGTGAGCTTGAAGATGACAGTGTAAATATTGAGACTGATGATGATAATGAAGATTGGTAGCATGTATATTTAATTATGATTGTTCGCATTTGTGTTTAGTTGCTCGATTGGTTTACATTCTATGTCATTTGATTTGATGTATGTTTTCAAACCTTGTCTTAAATAAAGTTCACAAATTTCATTTTGAAATGTTAGCTTATCTTATGTATATAGTTGCAAATGTTGTATTCATGTAATAGATATGAGTTCTCGTGGTGGTGGTCGTCGTAGTAGTGGTGGTCGTAGTAGTAGTGGTGGTCGTAGTGATAGTGGACGTGGTTTGGGTTTGATCGAACCAGCACCACCCTCTATCGATCAACAACCCACCCCTTCAGATGGACGTGATCATGATCAAGGCACCCCTGAGCTATCTGGACATATGTCACAGACTGGCTCGACTTCCTCAGTCGGCACCATGTATATCTATTATAGGGAGAATGGCGAGTAAGTAAAATTTATGAAATTTCGAATTATTGTATATTTAAATAATGCATTACAGACTTTAATATAATTTGTTCATTAACATCTGGGAATTCATGAATAGTGCCTCGACGTCTCGTACTATATCTTCTATGCTTAAGGCCCGTTTGACATCATTTTGGCCTTGTTTCAGTATGATTCCTGCTAATATTAAGGATCATTGGTTTGAAGATTGTAAGGTGAAATAATTTTGAAATTCAGGATGTTCCAATATTTAGTCCATTCATGATTAAGTCTTTCAGTTTATTTATTTGATTCCCAAATTCTTGTGTAGGCATTGTACTCTTGGGATCCCATCACTTCTTTTGCTGATGTCAAACGATTATGGGATCAAAAGTGTTCTTTGAAGTATAGGTGGATTATTGGAGACATGAAAAGGTATAAAAAGAAGAATGCTTGTATAACAGATGAGGTATGGCAACAGTTTTTAGCCTACTGGGAGAGGGAGGATGTGAAGGAGCTTTCTCAAAAGAACTCAATCGCTCGCAATAGCAATCCAAGGCCACATATATGTGGTTCTAAATCGATGGCACAATGGATGAATGATATGGTAATTGTTTAAATTATTAAATAATAATAGTGTACAATTCAAATAAACACATGATAAATTATTTTTATTTTTTAGGAGAAAGAACAAGATCGAAAACCGACATACATGCAGGTGTACATTCGAACACATTTTGTTGAGAAACCGAACGGTTCTATAGATGGGGGATGGGTTGATGAGTACTCGAAACAGTTTGTTGTATGTAATCAACAAAAGTTTTGAATTATAATTTACAAATTCCTAATTATGTTAACATAACTTTTTATGTAAATTACAGGCCAAATACAATGAGCGAGTTGCTCAAATGACCGAAGTCAGGGTAGGGAGCTCTCTCACGACGAGTTAAACCTTCTTTACATGCAGCTTATTGGAGAAGGTGAGACGTCGGCTTCCTCAAGAAGCACACGAAGGCCTGGTACTGGCAATATTCCTGGGGTAATGACTCAAAGTTGAATCTTTTCCAAAACTGCTTTGATGTGTTTGTTTCTAATATTCCAAAACTGCTTTGATGTGTGAAAACAGTTGTGATTAATTAAAATTTTGTTTTAATTTTGTTTTAATTAATTAGTGTGTGTGCGCACTGCATTTTTGATCACATTATAGTAAACAGATAACATTTTTTATCACATTATAGTAAACAGATAACATAAGCACCAAAAAATAATATTATAGTAAACAGATAACATTTTTGATTACCATGGAGGTGGTGAGGATTGCGGTGAAGAGGAATAGTGGTGATTGATTGATTCGGTTGGGTCTATTTCTGGGTTATTGGATTTGGGACTTCGAGTGGATGGTACGATTTCGAATTTGATATGTGGTCGCTGGTGAAATTTAGAGTGAAGGAAATGAAGGCATGGGTGGTATTTGTTGATGGCTATAGTGATACATGGATTAGGAAGTCAGTTTGCGAAAGGAAATGTTTAGATGTGTGGATTTGTAGGTGATGGAGGAGAGTGTGTGAATGTGTCAAGTAGGAGTTTGAATATTGTAGTGAAATGGGGAAGTGAAGGCAGTGACAGTTTAGATGTAGTAAGTAGATGCAGTAAGAAGATATGCACAAGTTGAGTTGATTTTGTTGATGGTAGCTTGATGATGGTGGTAGCTTGAGGTTTGTTTGCAAGGCAGTAATGGGCGGTGATCAGGTGATGGACAGTTGGTAGTATTTATGGTTAATGCTATGTTTGATGTAGCAGTAATTGAAGGTGTGGTTGACAGGGTGGATGGTTTTGGTGGAGTAGTGTTTAGTGGCAGATGGAGGTGGTCTGGTGGCAGTGAACAGTGAATTTTGGGTAGTTTTATGGTGGAGTAGACTGACAATGTTGATGATGAAGTGGAGTGGAGAGGCACAGTGGTGATAAGGCAGGGGTTAGATAATATTTGAATAGACTTGATAAGTGTTGTGGTTGTTGGGATGTGGTGATAAGTGGTGATAAGGCAAGTGATGGTTCTGCTCATTTGGTGAATGCAGACCTTATCACTATAATTAGATTATGATATAACTTGTAAACGACAATCGCTGATCAATAAAGAACAACCCAAAGGTAAAAGATGATTTTAACTTATCAATCATCCATCTTTTTGTAAGGTCTCAAAAACTCAACACAGTAGATTTTACACCCATCTTAACATTTTCTTTGTTATCTATAGTATTAAAACTAATTTAACGAATAATAGCGAATCATAACCAACTGATATAGTGACCAAATGAAAAAAAAATTAATGTGCATATTTTATATGATAGAGAGCAGTAGAACATAATGGCATAGCAACTTCAGGATTAATACTTTTTATAAGTGCAGTCAATCTAAAAGATCTCCACATTTAAATGCAAAACTGAAATTAAACGTGAATTAATAATGCAACTATGAATGGATTTTTGTTTTTGTTTTTTTGAATTTTTTTTAATAAAATGCTAGCAATCAATAATGCAAGGTAAATAAAAACAAGGGATAAGGACGCGATACTAGAGCGTGCATAATTATTTGCAATTTATTTTAAAGTGACAGTTTTTTATATAAGTAGGCAAACAATTTATTTTTCAACAAGCACTTCTGCTACCTACAACCTGAAAATTAAAAGCAAGACATATATATTCTCTCTTTTTTGTATGTCTTTTTAAAAAACTAAAACAAAGAAAAATAAAAACAATCGAAATCAATATGAAACAAAACAAATGAATGAAGGAAACTTTTTTATTATTATGAAGAAAATAAAACAAAACATGTAACAACCCGCATATTTATCGATTTTATATTTAAATATTTTATCGTTCGTCGGATTTTGGTCCGAAAAGCTACTTTTTGCAAACAGTCGAATTGGGTCTCGAGACCACCCCCATTGAGTTTAAAATACCGTTTGCGACCTTTTTGAGTATAAGCTTCGATATGTTTGGAGATAGTAGAATTTTGCTACTTTTCACTTAGGGCTTTGGGTCTAGGTTGGGTTCAGCCCAATGTTCTAACTTAATACCCCAAACTGAAACCCCTCTCTTCATTCACTCCCTCTTCCTCTAATTTCAGTTCTAAAGAGATTAATGGTGGAAGAGAATGGGAAATAGAAATCCAAAACCCTAGTTTCCATTTGCAAATCAATTTCTAGCTCCAAACTCAAGAGAACCCATTGGTAAGCTTCCTCTTCTTCTTCTCCAACTCATTCTCTCTTTGATTTCAGAAATTTCCTAAACCTAATTTAGGGAATGTTTCTCTTTTAAGCCTAGATTCAAGCTTGTTGAGTTGGAATTGAAGAGTGCTTGTTCTTGCCATTGCTTCATAGCATCTTCTTCATTCGTTTGGGTTTAAAGGTGAGATTTTTAATCTCACATCTAAGTCTATGAATTACCTTCGATTGTTAGGTATGAATTCCTAACACTTATTCATGTGCATTTGATTTTGATTTGGATTGCTTTTGTGAATATTCCAATTTTTAGTGTTTTGAGTTCAATTCGTTAAAAATCCTCACTTTGATGTTTGAACATGTTTTTGATGATGCATCGAGGAGCATATAGGGCCGGGTAGTCGATTGGCATAAACCCTTAGCGCCGTTGCTCGTGCGATTGCAATTTGATTGAGAGTCGCACCTCTTTTGAAATAGGGTAGGAAGTGCAAGCATACAGGTTCGGCCGACCGAGCCCCAGGGCCGGTCGACCGACCTGTAGTCCAGGCACTTCCTGCCTCTTTTTGGAAGTGCTGGTTACAGGCTTCGGCCGACCGACCGAGCCCCCTGGGCCGGTCGACCGACCTGGTTCCCCGAGCACTTCCAACCTCTAGTTCGGTCGACCGACTCAGGGAGTCCGGTCGACCGACCTGCTACTATTTGCCAGAGTAGCCTATATTGCTAATTCGTTTAAATTTCCAACTTTAATCGATTCGTGTTGTCTCCCTTTTGTTGTTGTCATTTATTATCGACTTTGATGACCTTTTCTTTGGGAATTTTAGATATATCCACTTTGATGGATTTGATATCGGTTTTTTTGGATTTTATTCACGTCTTCGAATGTGAATTTTTATGCCCGATTGTTTCTACAATCACTTCTATGATTTGTCACTTTAAAATATAAAGGTTTTCTATACTAGTAGTAAATATCAAAACTCTTTCTTCAAATGATTTCAACACTATTTTATAACAAAGCTCGTTTTCTCAAACCGATTTCCAATCTATTAGTATATACAAACCTTTACCTCACTCGTATGAGAAATATAATTAAACGACTTAGTAAAACAAGTGGTATGAAACGCTTGCGTTTACTTCGTTGGTTAATTTTTGGACTTGTTCGATTGAACCACTTGTGACATTTTTCTAGTGGAGATTTACAGTTTGTTCGTAAATGTTTAAGCTAAGCAAGTGGTTATGGGACATGAAGCTAAACTTTTATATTTACTAGCTTATTGTAATTGACACTTCTCGTTGATCATGACGATCATCTTTATGGTTTAGACTAGCAATGTGCTATGTCTCTATGTTTGCGAGGTTAGGCTAGACACCACTTGTGTAATTCCATTCACACATACTTTTTCGGTTAGCCTAGACACCATTTGTGTGATTTCGACTCACACATACCTTTATGCTTTTTGGTTAGGCTAGACACCATTTGTGTGATTTCGACTCACATATATCTTTATGCTTTTTGGTTAGCCTAGTCACCATTTGTGTGATTTCGACTCACACATACCTTTTTGCTTTTTGGTTAGGCTAGACACCACTTGTGTGATTCCATTCGCACATACTTTTTCGGTTAGCCTAGACACCATTTGTGTGATTTCGACTCACACATACCTTTTTGCTTTTTGGTTAGGCTAGACACCACTTGTGTGATTCCATTCACACATACTTTTTCGGTTAGCCTAGACACCTTTTGTGTGATTTCGACTCACACATACCTTTGTGCTTTTTGGTTAGGCTAGACACCACTTGTGTGATTCCATTCACACATACTTTTTCGGTTAGCCTAGACACCATTTGTGTGATTTCGACTCACACATACCTTTTTGCTTTTTGGTTAGCCTAGACACCATTTGTGTGATTTTGACTCACAATATCTTTTGTTTGCAAAGTTAGGCTAGACACCATTTGTGTGATTTCGACTCACGCATATCTTTTTGTAGGCCTCTTTCCCTTTTTATTATTTCTGGATTTCGTGTGTTGATTTCTGGAATTTTTGTTTGACCAACTTTTACAATTGGCATTGATATATATGTCATTTATTGTGGCTTGGTGAATGAAATTAGGAGTATGACATTCCTTTTTATCTTGAGTAGATTATTGCGAAATTGATTGATCTCTTGTTGATTTTCAATTACTTATGTATCACAGCTTGGCATTGTGATTATTATATGTTTAGTCATATCTCTTATTATATATCACTTCATCTGATATTTATAGCTAGACTGATCCGTTTATTATTTTCTTCTTAAATAATACTCGGGTCAGACTGAGATTTTACAGGTGCTTCTGCTTGGCTACTTATCGGACTTTCATCTGATCTTTTGGCTAACTACTTAGTTTAGTAGTTTTTGTTGTATACATTTGAGATACAGACTCTATGATGTATACTTATTCTTTTGTCTAGCACTTGTATCTATTCTTTTTGATATTGTGGATCTTGTTAGACCACTACTCTGATGTACACTTTCATGTGTAATATTCATATTTATTTCCGCCTTTGTGATATGAATTGTCTGTGACTGATTTATGTTATGTTTATTTCTATATTTGTTTCTGAAGTCCTTTATAGCCACTGTGTAGTAGCTTTGAGTTTGTGTCGGTATGTCGAATTTCCTCTTGAGATGAAAACTTATATTTTTATCTGGCATATCGGTGCTCGCACAAAGCAATTATACAGATGGTCGCTCCTCAACAGCCTTATTCTCCGTGCTAGTTGACAGCATTACTCCGTAGTGTTCTTGTCTAGCGTGGGTATAGAGGTGGGGCGTCACAGCTTGGTATCAGAGCCAAACTTCAGAACAATATAGAATAATTTAGCAAGGATCATGTCCTAAGTCTTTCTTAGGAGTCGTGCTTTTGGATTTAATTCGGGTCTTCGTACCGATTCATCCTTTTTTTTATGATTCCTTGTTTTATCTATCAAGATTGCTTGATATTCATTTGTGAATAACCTTCTTCTTCTTCCTTCTTTCTTTCTTAAGGAAGAGAAATGGTTAGACCTGGCCGTCCCAGCGCCGGTCAATCTAGTGCTACTCTTCAAGATGGAGAATTTATGTCTGCCCAGCAGCTTCTTGATCTTGTAAAGAATCAAGAGTTTATCTATGCTTTGAGTAAGAACACCGAAATGGTTCAACCTTTGAAACTTGAAGTTTCTTTCAATCAGCTTATGGATGTTACTCTTCTTAATGGAGAGGTTGGTAAAGGAAGTGTTTGTGATATTGGGACTTCCAAGAAGAGGCATATTAAGTTCAAGAGCCTTAATCCCAATAAGAGAGTGAAGCAAACTACTTTTGTAGCAAAGACTCCAATCCCTAATCGTGGAGGATGCTACAATTGTAATTCTAAGGAACACTATGCGAATATGTGTCCAAAACCCCATTCTTGTCGCTATTGCAAGAAACCGGGTCATCTTTTATCTGCATGTCCCAAACTTTTGAATAAGGACATGAGAAAGCTAAATATTGTGCAAACCCCTAGCAACACTTCTTTTGGTCAAGGTATTTCTCATTTAATCCTTGATTACATTTATTTTGTGATCTTCTTATTTGAGTTCTTTTTGATATGGGTTTCATCTCACTATTTTATATCAAAAGAACTTGTCGATTCTTTTTCTTTGAATATTTTGGGCTTGATGACTTCTTTGAGGATTGCGAATCCGGATGGTAGATTTGCAACACCCAATTCGCTTTTATTGATGTCGAAATTATTTTATGAGATTTTTCTTTCCGAGCCGATAATTTTACTTAGGCTTCGAAATTGATTTCTGTAAGGATGGGGTTAATCATTGTGAAGCCCATATCCTATTTCTCGAGTGGACTATTCATCTTTGACATTTTCAATCTGTTAAGCAGATTTCTATTTTTCCTTTATGATTTTGATTCCAACTTGATGGCATCATTTTATTCCTTAAGCCCACTTATAAGGAAAGTGTTATTTCTCTCATTCATGTAGTTAGAGAAATTTTTCGGTATTTTCTTGAGCTTGTCTTAGGATTATCACCTAAGTAATCTTTTGTGTGGTGCTAAGGTCTTTTCAGTTTGACCTTGCCAACGATTTTCTTTTGGCTACGAGTTGCGTGAGTTAGCATTCCACTTACGCACTCCGCACTCGTTATGATTCCTATGAATGAATTATTATGTCAATTTGTCCAGCTTATTTCATCCATTTTATATATCAAATATTCTATGAATATTTCGATGAGACCATTCTTTTATTTATTGATTTTTGGATGAAAATAACAATTTAAAATTTTGCAAAATCTTTTTCATAAGATTTATTTAGAAGTATAACTGGATTTTTGTTCTTAAAACGAACAAAGAATATTCTTAGAAGTTTTTGAGAAACTTACTTATCCTATAGAATACGATTTTGTGATTGTATTGCCCATTTAGTGTGTTAAGAATTCTGGTCGATGCGCTTGATCAACGTTATCGATAAGAATCTCCTAAACGCTTTGATGAGACAGTCAGACACAGTATATTAACTTGAAAATAGTAAATTTTTCTAGAAAGATTATTACATAATGATAAATGTAATTTTTAAAGTTTTAACTTTCAGGAAAGAAGATTATTTAAAAGAAATTATTTCTTTTCGATACTCTTATTCTTGTGATTCCTGAAGGGGAACCAAGACTTTGCTATTTGTACCGATACTAGTCGTATTGGTTTGGATGCCGTTCTCTTGCAAAGGAGAACGTGCTATCTCTTGTGCTTCTAAACCATTAAAGCCGATCGAGACTAGGTATGCCGCTCATGATCTAGTGCTCGCGGTTATTGTTTTTACTTTTGGAATTTGGCATCATCATATTTGGATGAGAAATTTGTTCTCTACCTCGATCATAAATCTTTGGAATAATTATTTTCTCATATGGAACTCCATGTTGACTCGAGTTCCTGACATCTTATGATCTTGATATTCTTTTTATTCCTGGAAGGGAAATCGTGTTGCCAATGCGCTTTGTCGTAAGCAACAAGTGGTTGATTCTTTGATGTTGTCTGAATGGAATTATCTTTTCATCAAGTTCATTGGACGTTTTGATATACTTCGTTTTATTGAGCTTTATCTCATTCCTTTTATGGACTAGTGTCCGATGTTCTTTTATGGTGTTTGGTTCATTGGACGTAACGTTTTTGTGCTACGTCGGTGTTCCAAATTATTCGAGTTTCTAGTTTCTCGGGCGTACCGTTTCTGTACTACGCCATTGCACTGGCTCAATTTTCTGCTATTCTTGACGTTCTCCACGTCTTTTATCTACGGAAATGCCTTAGGGATTCCGATTTTTATTCTTGTGCCCGGTGATATTGTGGAAATTGAAGTTTCACCAGAATTGATTATGAGCAACATTCCATTCGCATCATTGCTTCGGAGGTTGAGCGCCTTCGGAATAAAAGATATTCTTCTTGTGAGAGTTCAATGGTTCTCAAATCCTTGGGATTACTCTTGAGAATCTAGAGAATTCATCGAGCGATCCCGTTCTTGCTAACTCTTTCGTGCTCTTTATGGTGAACTTCTTATTTCAGTTCTCTTTTGTGTTGATATGCTTTTATGGTTGTTACTCTTTATTTTCTTCTTAAGTATTGCGAGGACGCAATTTCTTTAAGGAGGGGAGTCTGTAACAACCCGCATATTTATCGATTTTATATTTAAATATTTTATCTAAATATTTTATCGTTCGTCGGATTTTGGTCCGAAAAGCTACTTTTTGCAAACAGTCGAATTGGGACTCGAGACCACCCCCATTGAGTTTAAAATACCGTTTGCGACCTTTTTGAGTATAAGCTTCGATATGTTTGGAGATAGTAGAATTTTGCTACTTTTCACTTAGGGCTTTGGGTCTAAGTTGGGTTCAGCCCAATGTTCTAACTTAATACCCCAAACTGAAACCCCTCTCTTCATTCACTCCCTCTTCCTCTAATTTCAGTTCTAAAGAGATTAATGGTGGAAGAGAATGGGAAATAGAAATCCAAAACCCTAGTTTCCATTTGCAAATCAATTTCTAGCTCCAAACTCAAGAGAACCCATTGGTAAGCTTCCTCTTCTTCTTCTCCAACTCATTCTCTCTTTGATTTCAGAAATTTCCTAAACCTAATTTAGGGAATGTTTCTCTTTTAAGCTTAGATTCAAGCTTGTTGAGTTGGAATTGAAGAGTGCTTGTTCTTGCCATTGCTTCATAGCATCTTCTTCATTCGTTTGGGTTCAAAGGTGAGATTTTTAATCTCACATCTAAGTCTATGAATTACCTTCGATTGTTAGGTATGAATTCCAAACACTTATTCATGTGCACTTGATTTTGATTTGGATTGCTTTTGTGAATATTCCAATTTTTAGTGTTTTGAGTTCAATTCGTTAAAAATCCTCACTTTGATGTTTGAACATGTTTTTGGTGATGCATCGAGGAGCATATAGGGCCGGGTAATCGATTGGCATAAACCCTTAGCGCCGTTGCTCGTACGATTGCAATTTGATCGAGAGTCGCACCTCTTTTGAAATAGGGTAGGAAGTGCAAGCATACAGGTTCGGCCGACCGAGCCCCTGGGCCGGTCGACCGACCTGTAGTCCAGGCACTTCCTACCTCTGTTTGGAAGTGCTGGTTACAGGCTTCGGCCGACCGAGCCCCCGGGGCCGGTCGACCGACCTGGTGCCCCGAGCACTTCCAACCTCTGGTTCGGTCGACCGACTCAGGGAGTCCGGTCGACCGACCTGCTACTATTTGCCAGAGTAGCCTATATTGCTAATTCGTTTGAATTTCCAACTTTAATCGATTCGTGTTGTCTCCCTTTTGTTGTTGTCATTTATTATCGACTTTGATGACCTTTTCTTTGGGAATTTTAGATACATCCACTTTGATGGATTTGATATCGATTTCTTTGGATTTTATTCACGTCTTCGAATGTGAATTTTTATTCCCGATTGTTTCTACAATCACTTCTATGATTTGTCACTTTAAAATATAAAGGTTTTCTATACTAGTAGTAAATATCAAAACTCTTTCTTCAAATGATTTCAACACTATTTTATAACAAAGCTCGTTTTCTCAAACCGATTTCCAATTTATTAGTATATACAAACCTTTACCTCTCTCGTATGAGAAATCAAATTAAACGACTTAGTAAAACAAGTGGTATGAAACGCTTGCATTTACTTCGTTGGTTAATTTTTGGACTTGTTCGATTGAACCACTTGTGACATTTTTCTAGTGGAGATTTACAGTTTGTTCGTAAATGTTTAAGCTAAGCAAGTGGTTATGGGACATGAAGCTAAACTTTTATATTTACTAGCTTATTGTAATTGACACTTCTCGTTGATCATGACGATCATCTTTATGGTTTAGACTAGCAATGTGCGATGTCTCTATGTTTGCGAGGTTAGGCTAGACACCACTTGTGTAATTCCATTCACACATACTTTTTCGGTTAGCCTAGACACCATTTGTGTGATTTCGACTCACACATACCTTTATGCTTTTTGGTTAGGCTAGACACCATTTGTGTGATTTCGACTCACACATACCTTTATGCTTTTTGGTTAGCCTAGACACCATTTGTGTGATTTCGACTCACACATACCTTTTGCTTTTTGGTTAGGCTAGACACCACTTGTGTGATTCCATTCACATATACTTTTTCGGTTAGCCTAGACACCATTTGTGTGATTTCGACTCACACATACCTTTTTGCTTTTTGGTTAGTTTAGACACCACTTGTGTGATTCCATTCACACATACTTTTTCGGTTAGCCTAGACACCATTTGTGTGATTTCGACTCACACATACCTTTTTGCTTTTTGGTTAGGCTAGACACCACTTGTGTGATTCCATTCACACATACTTTTTCGGTTAGCCTAGACACCATTTGTGTGATTTCGACTCACACATACCTTTTTGCTTTTTGGTTAGCCTAGACACCATTTGTGTGATTTTGACTCACACATATCTTTTGTTTGCAAGGTTAGGCTAGACACCATTTGTGTGATTTCGACTCACGCATATCTTTTTGTAGGCCTCTTTCCCTTTTTATTATTTCTGGATTTCGTGTGTTGATTTCTGGAATTTATGTTTCACCAACTTTTACGATTGGCATTGATATATATGTCATTTATTGTGGCTTGGTGAATGAAATTAGGAGTATGACATTCCTTTTTATCTTGAGTAGATTATTGCGAAATTGATTAATCTCTTGTTGATTTTCAATTACTTATTTATCACAGCTTGGCATTGTGATTATTATATGTTTAGTCATATCTCTTATTATATATCACTTCATCTGATATTTATAGCTAGACTGATCCGTTTATTATTTTCTTCTTAAATAATACTCGGGTCAGACTGAGATTTTACAAGTGCTTCTGCTTGGCTACTTATCGGACTTTCATCTGATCTTTTGGCTAACTACTTAGTTTAGTAGTTTTTGTTGTATACATTTGAGATACAGACTCTATGATGTATACTTATTCTTTTGTCTAGCACTTGTATCTATTCTTTTTGATATTGTGGATCTTGTTAGACCACTACTCTGATGTACACTTTCATGTGTAATATTCATATCTATTTCCGCCTTTGTGATATGAATTGTCTGTGACTGATTTATGTTATGTTTATTTCTATATTTGTTTCCGAAGTCCTTTATAGCCGTTGTGTAGTAGCTTTGAGTTTGTGTCGGTATGTCGGATTTCCTCTTGAGATGAAAACTTATATTTTTATCTGGCATATCGGTGCTCGCACAAAGCAATTATACAGATGGTCGCTCCTCAACAGCCTTATTCTCCATGCTAGTTGACAGCATTACTCCGTAGTGTTCTTGTCTAGCGTGGGTATAGAGGTGGTGCGTCACAAAACAACTTGCCTTTTTTTCCTTTTTCAAACTTTTAAAACCCTAACTAAGGACAAAAAAAAAATCCAACCTAATTCAGTAAACACACACTTCAGTGAATACAATTCAGTAAACAAGCAACTCGTTCTTTGTTTGTAAAAAAAATGAAAAGTTCACCTCTTTTTGGAAAAAATCATGTATTCAATTCTCGTTTTCAAATCGCGTATTCAACATCGATTTCAAAATCGCATTTTCATAATCGTGGGTTCAATTTGCAGTGTTCAATTCTGGTTTGTTTGAAGGGCGAAGGGGTGATTGTGGTTGAGAGGTTGCGATTGGCTGAGGATGGTTGGGTTTCGAGGTGTATTTGGGAGGACCGATTGAGTTCTTAAAGGTTGCGGTCAGAGGAGCAGGCTGTTCGATGATCGAAGGGGTGTTTGGTTCGCTTCGGCGTAGTTGTTTGAGCAGGTGGCAGGGAAGTTGGATTCGATGTTTTGGGTTGCGGAGTTTATTGTTTTAGGTTGCAGCAATTAGAGTGCTGGAATTCGTGTCAGTTTGATGTGGGAATTTATGAAGGCGATTGGTGATCAGTAAGCAGAGGGTTATTGGCAGGTGATGTTTGTTGAAGAGGTAAGTGTTTTGTAATTTGCAAAGGGAAGATGGTCGTCTTTTTGGTATGTATCGAGGCAATAGGTTGCCTGGAAGTTTTGCAGTGATGGTTGGTTTGAAGTTTTGAGGAGGAAGGATATGGTGTTGTCAGCTGTGATGGCCAAAGTGAATAGGCAGCAAGTGTATGTTAAAGAAGTGGTGCTGTTGTTTTTTGAAGATGGTGTTTGTATGACAGTGGGAGGTGGAACAGTGGCAGTGGAGTAAAATAGAGATGTTGATATGACTATGAAAGAGGATGGCCGGTGGATTTTGTTTTATAGTGGGTGCTGGTGATGAAGAAGGAAGTAAGGTTTGTAGGGGTAGTGACAGGTATGAAGTAATGTGATGAGAAGTGTGTTGAAATGCAGAAGTGTATGATGTGGAAAATGGTATGAAGTGTAAGTCAGAGATGATGATATATTGGCTAATGGCAAATAAAGATGGCAAATGTAGAAGGCAAATGAAGATGTATTGGCTGATGGCTAATGGCAAATGCTAATGGCAAATGAAGACGGCTAATGGCTAATGGCAAATGAAGATGGTATAAAGGTATGCAATTGTAGGTGATGGTATAACAGTGATGTATGCAGTTGTAGGCGGTGACAGTTGAAGGCAATAAAGTAGCAGAGTGTAGCAGTAGTAGTTAGATGTATGAAGGCTGATGTAACAGTGATGGTTGTGTAAGCAGTGTGCACTTGTGCTCTGTGGGTTTGGGGTGATCAAGAGGCAGTGGTAGAGCAGTAATGTGTGTTGAAGTATGGTTATCTGTGACAGTGAAAATGATGAAGTAGTTTTGAACAGAGATGTTGGGGTTGGAGGAATTGACAGTGGGTATGTTGCAATGAAGGTATGATGGTAGTAGCACTGGAGGGAGAGGGGGGGGGATTGGTTTGTTGATGGAATGCAGTAGTGTGACTGATTGGTGGTGATGTTAGTGGTAGTTTGTTGATGCTAGTGGTTGAAGTGCTTGAATGTAGAATTGATTGAAGATGATGTAGTGAAAGTATGTGGTAGTGGGGTTATAGCAGACGTGTACTGGTATGGTTGGTGATGGTATGTATCAGAAATGGTAAATGGTAAAGCTATATTTTTGAATAGAAAAACATCAAGGTAAACAATATGTACTATGCGCAATATGCATTAGAAATGGTAAAGCTATATTTTTGAATTTGCATATTATAAACATCTACATTTCTATCCAAAAAGAATCTTTATTTTTGCATATTATAAACATGATAATACATACATGATGGGAACTTATTTTGAGATGAGAAATTCTGTAATGCAAAAGCATGAATTCTCTACGTAAATCAAAAGAACTTACTATTTCGTTAAAACTATGTGAGCACAGTGCCTTAATATTTTGTTGAAACTGTTAATTATTTACACAATAAATTTGTATAAAATTTATTTTATCACTCACACAATTTGATTCATGTGTACTCAGTTTTGTGTTAATATTATGCTGTTTTTGTGCCATCTGGATCATGTGTAAGATTATTTTATTTTCGTTGTACTAAGTTGATTAAATAATTTATACGTAGATATATAGAGACAATACATACACTGCTAGGTTTGGAGTTTCAGATGACAGAAAGAAACTTGTAGAGGAAGTAAAAGAGCTAAGAAGTAAAAATCAAGAAATGGATGTTACAATTAACAAACTACAAGGGGATTTATCTTCCATGCAGGAAGAGATGAATTCTGTGCAAGAGTTTATACGGGGATTGAGGCGGGAGCAAGGATCGGAGACATGACATACTTCGTGAGTTAGTCTTGTTTTGACTGTGGGTTTGATGTTCTATTTTTATAAGGTACACTGTATGATGTTTGAATTAGATGAAACAACTATGTTTGAGTTATGTAGCAACTTTATTTTATTGTTGGACATGATTTTTTTAAATACATTTGTAGCAATTTTATGGTAATTTGACAATGATATGCATTCTACATTAATGTTTTGTAATGATATATATTGTTACGATTTTGCATGTGGTTATATATTATATTTAATGCTTTCTGTTGCTGATGTTCGGGTTTATTATATTTTATTATGATCTGTGGTAGATGAAGATAAATACAATAGAATCATATTGAATTTGGTGTACGGTGGCGTAGGGAAGGTGTATGGAACTCGTAAGGATAATTCGATTTCTGCACTTTAAAAGGAAGAAGGTTAGGCGTAGGGAATGCGTATGGAAATAGGCGTAGGGAATGCGTATGGAAATTGGCGTAGGTAAGGCGTATGGAATGAGGCGTAGGGAAGACGTATGGAACTCGAATGGAAAATCCGATTTCTGCACTTTAAAAGGAAGAAGGCTAGGCGTAGGGAATGCGTATGGAAATAGGCGTAGGAAATGCGTATGGAAATAGGCGTAGGTAAGGCGTATGGAATGCGGCGTAGGGAAGGCGTATGGAATGCGGCGTAGGCGTATGGAATGCGGCGTAGGGAACCCGTAGGGATTTTTTTGCGACGCATTGTTTTCCAACCTCTTCTTTGGTGTAGGGATGACGTAGGTAAAATCTTTTCCCTATGCCGTGCCTACGCCAAACTGGCGTAGAGAATCCAAAATTCTTTTGTAATGAAAAGAAGGGAGATAGTGCATTAGGGAGAACACAAATCTAGCAACATGACCTCAGAAGGAATCAGCTTTCAGCAAACATGCATTCCCAGGTTTGATGGAGATTATGATCACTGGAGTCTCCTTATGGAGAACTTACTGTGATCGAAGGAGTATTGGAGCATTGTTGAAGCAGGAGTTCCAGAAGATAGTTAGACTCTTACAACAACAAAGAGAAAAGCCATTGAAGAGACGAAGCTTAGAGATCTGAAGGCGAAAAATTATCTATTTGCCTTAATAGATAAGACGATCCTCAAAACCATCACCAAAAAGGAGACAACTAAGCTTCTATGAAAGTAAAGTACCAAGATAGCGCTCGTGTGCACAAAGCTCAACTTCTGTGACTCAGGTGATCGTTTGAAGTCCTCATGATGAAGAATGGAGAATCGGTAGCGGAGTACTTCGGTAGGATGATGGTGCTTGCCAATGAAATGAGAAATTATGGTGAAAGCATGGACGATGTCAAAATTGTTGAAAAGATCTTGCGCAACTTGACTGAAAGGGGGATTATATTGTATGTTCCATTGAAGAATCAAAAGATATAGAGGCATTGTCAGTCGATGAACTTCGGAGTTCGCTTGAGTAGAAGTTCATGATAGACAGGGAAGACGAGGAAGGACGAGCTCTTAAAGTTTCACACAATGCAAGTCGAGGAAGTGGAAGAGGAAGAGGAAGAGGAGGAAGAGGCAGAGGTAGACAAACTTTCACAATAGTGACAATAAAGTGCTATAAATGTCATAACTTAGACATTTCACTGTTGAATGTCCAGAATGGAAGCAAGAAGCAAATTATGCAAGGTTTGATGAGGTAGATGAGATGTTTCTTACGGAATATGCTGAAAAACAAAAGTAAAGAAGATGCCTGGTTCTTGGATAGTGGATGTTCTAATCACATGTGCGGAGACAAATCTTTCTTCTTTGGCCTAAACCAAGATTTTCAAACTACTGTGAAACTAGGAAACAACACTCCAATGAGAGCTGAAGGGAAAGGAAATGTCAAGATCATATTGAATGTCATAAGTCGTATTATTTTTAATGTGTACTTTGTGCCGGAGTTAAGGAACAACCTCCTTAGTATCGATCAGCTTCAAGGAAAAAAGCCTTCGATATTGATTAATAAAGGAAGTTGCAAGATCTACCATCCAAATAAGGGACTGATCGTAGAGACTGCCATGAGTATGAACAGAATGTTCGTACTTTTTGCTGATACACAGGTTTGTGTAAAAGAAGAAAGAGGTATATGCTTGATTAATGTAGCGTAGAATGTGACACAATTTTGGCATAGATGTTATGGTCATTTGAACTACTCAGCATTAAAGAGTTTAGAAGTCAATAAAATGGTGCAAGGGCTTCCACCTTTTGAAGCACACTGAGATATGCATGGACTGCCTTATCGGAAGCAGCATAGAGATACTTTTCCATGCAAAAGTGCTTGGAGGAAAAGTCAAGTGCTAGAGCTAGTGCATGCATATCTTTGTGGACTAATTAGTCCATCATCAAATAGTAAAAAAAAAGGTACATATTATGCTTCATTGATGACTTTAGTAGGAAGTCTTGGGTGTATTTCTTGTTTGAAAAATCACAAACATCATATCATTTCAAATGTTTCATGAAGATGGTGGAGAAAGAAACAGGTCTTCCAATAAAGTGTCTATGCACTGGAGATGGAGAATTTACCTTAACCTCGTTCTACAATATCTGCAAGGAGAATGAGATTAAAAGGCAGCTTACTACTTCTTATACGCCTCAACAAAATGGAGCTGCGAAAAGTAAAAATCGCACCACACTTGACATGGTGCGAGCAATTTTATCTGATAAAAACATGCCAAGAAAGTTTTGGGCAGAAGCAGCAAATTAGAGCAATTATATTCTCAACCGATGTCCTAATGCAGCAGTACAAGATATGGTTCCAGAAGAAGCTTGGAGTGGTATACGCCCTGTAATTTCACATTTCAAAGTGTTTGGTTGCATAGCACACGTACATATTCCCAAGAAACAGCGAGTCAAGCTTGATGATAGAAGTAATAAGTGTATATTCTTAGGCTTCAGCAAGGAATTAAAGGGCTACAAATTGTACAACCCTAAAGCAAATAAGATAGTGATCAGCGGGGATGTTGTTTTTGAGGGAGATAAATAATGGAATTGGGAGGAGACATACCCAAAGGAGCTGCTAATTGACCTTGAATGGAATGATGATGAGGTCAATGATATCATCAATGAGGACAGTGGGGAACATGAAGAAGATCAAACTGAGAATGGAAGTAGCAATGAACATGAAGAAACTGAAGAAGCTTTAGATCATGTGAGGGAAAATACAGCAGAAAGAAGAAACAAAAGAGAAGTTCACCCTTCTAGTTGGATGAATGACTACATAGTTGGTGAAGAACTGGATGTCACTGAAGAAGACACGACGAATATGGCTATGATCATTACAACTGATCCCACATCATTTGAATAGGCTTCCAAAGACAAACAATATGGTTTGAAGCAATGAAAAGTGAGATCAGCTCCATTGAGAAGAACCATACATGGAGTCTTGTTGAGCTGCCAAAACATACCAAACAAACCAGTTGGAGTTAAATGGGTCTACAAGACAAAGTTTAATGCTAATGGTGAGTTGGAGAAATACAAGACAAGGTTAGTAGCTAATGGCTACTCACAAATATACGGAATGGACATTTGGAAGTATATGCATCAGTAGGTAGGATTGAAACTGTACATTCCATTATTGCTCTTGTTGCACAACATGGCTGGAAGATATTGTAGTTGGACGTAAATTCAGCTTTCCTACGTGGAGAACTTGGAGAAGAAGTGTACATAGAACAACTAAAAGAATTTGAAGTACGAGGCTCAGAAGGAAAAGTATTAAAATTGCACAATGCTTTATAGAGCTTAAAGCAGGCCTATCGTGCATGGTTCAATAAGATCGAAGATCATTCTTTGGCTGCAGGATTTGAAAAGTGTCCTAACGAGCAAACTTTGTTCACCAAGAGAAATGAATCAGGTAATCTGCTTATAGTCAGTATATACATCGATGATTTGATATACACAGAAGATAATGAAGCAATGTTAAGGGAGTTCAAAGCTTGTATGATGAAAAGCTTTGAGATGACTGACTTGGGGTCAATGAAGTTCTTTTTTGGGGTTGAAGTTAATCAAGGGACAGAAGGAAACTTCATTTGTCAAAAAAGGTATGCAACAGAAATACTTAAGAGATTTAGAATGGTGGATTGTCAAGTAGTTAGATCTCCAATTGTTCTTGGTAACAAGTTAAACAAAGATGAAAATGGTGTTACTATATATGAGTCCAACTTCAAGCAGATCGTATGATGTTTGATGTATCTCACTGTAAGTAGACCGGATCTTATGTATAGCTTAAGTCTTGTTAGCAAGTACATGAGCAGGCCAACTGAGTTACACCTACAAGCAGCCAAGCGAATATTGAGGTATTTGAAGGGTACTCTGGACCATGGAATCATGTAAAAGAAGATCAAGACAGATTTGGTTGATTTTACAGATTCATATTACGCATGTGACTTAGATGATAGGAGGAGTACATCTAAGTACGTTTTTATGCTAAGTGGAGGTGTTACTTCATGGCTATCAAAGAAGCAACCAATAGTGACTTTATCTACTACAATGCGGAATTTTTTGCTGCTGTTGGTTGCGCTAGCCAAGATGTTTGGTTAAGAAGGATTACTGAGAAGCTAGGCTGCACACACAGTGAAGATACTTTAATTTATTATGACAACGGTTCAACGATTAAGCTTTCCAAAAATCGTGTTATGCATAAACGTAGCAGGCACATCGATGTGCGCTTTCACTTTCTAAGAGAGTTAGTTCAAAATGGAACTATCAAGTTGAAGCATTGTAAAATAGCAAGTCAAGTTGCAGACCCCATGACAAAACCTTTGCAAGTTAAAGCATTTGTCAAGTTTAGCGAGCAGTCGGGAGTTCGAAACATAGAGTTCTAAGCTAACTGTGTTCACATTTAGCTTATGAGAGGGTTTGTAGGGTTTTACCATGTCTTTGTTTACTTGGTTACTTAGTAGCATTAATAATGTCCTAGTCTTTAGGAGCAAAAATAGGTTTAGTTTTGACATTTCCCTTTACACGTGTTGTTCTATTTTGTCATCTTGCATGGCTATTTAAAGAGAGAGTCTGTTAATAAAGATAGTTTTAGTGTTCTTTGTGTTCGAATTATACTCATCTCATTTAGCAGAATAAAGGAGAAGAAGGGTTCGGTGTTGCCCCCATTTTCTATCCATGTCAACATTTGATCGAAAATTGCGATATGATGGAAACAAATCATGATACTTTGTGATTTCACGAAATAAGAAAAAAGAGCAAAGAACTTGAATTCCTATTTCTGCATATATTTTATAATTATCCAGGAGTGAATACAGCATATAGTTACACCACCGTCATAAATCTAACAGTAAAACATAAACTAGCTTTGAACAAGTTCATGTACATTTCTTGGAAACGTAGGCTGCAAATTCCCTTGATAGGCAAACTTGGACGCAATGATATTGAAAGAATCGGTGGGATGATAAGGATCCCAAAACACAAAATTGGTCCGATTTTGACACTCTAAAGACAACACAGGCAAGCATATTATCTGCCCCATCACCCTCCCTGCTCCGCAACAAGCCGAATGTTGATGCTTGAACCCTTCAATACAGATAAAATTTAATCAGCTAAAAACACAAATATAAATTACGAAGGAGATTAAGCGATAAGAATACAAGCTTGGTTTAATGCGTGCATAGACTGTACAGATTCAGAGAATGCATGCACACATGCATCAGCTCCTTCATTTGTAGAGAATAGCATTTCTCATATGTGTCAAAAACACAAAGTTTCGTATGCATGCGTACTAAATAAAATACGTACCATAATTTATATAATTATTGATAACATCGTAGGTTGAAGCGTAAGTATCCCAGAAGAGAAAATAAGAGTCCTTGAGATCAGCATTGAATTGATCTAGCATTGGCTTAAGCTTAGCATTAAACACTGATGCCAAATAGTTAGTCGAGTCTACACATGTTGACGTATCGCCTGAGTTTCCTATTTGGTTTGGCAAACAGCCAAGAGGACCCAGCCCAGCAATCAAAAATTTCCTTCCTCCCAATTCATATATAGTCTGTTTAAAATCATACGATTGAAACACTAAGATATTGAAAAGCAAGATACATAACTTTTTTTTACTATTACAAGAATATAACGATACCTTAATCTGTCTGCTGAATTCATGCAAGAGTAAATCAGCGTAAGTTTCTGGTGTGTACTTGTGTCGTTTATCCGATAGTGGAAGCAAGTAGTTGTTAATATAATCATTGTTTCCCGTACATACAAAAAACAGAGATTTCTTCAAATAAACTCCGATACTTCCATCTACAAGTGAACTTAGTTCGACCAGTGTGTTCTCAAAATTTTGAATTTGATAGTCCATTGAAAATAAATGTCCATATAATCGTCCTGTTTCATTAAGAATTCCAGATGCAGCAGAACCATAATTCACTCCCAGTAAAACTTTAGGGCCCTTTGTGTTAGGATTGTTGTATGGGGGAATAAGTGGCAATCCAAGAAGATATCCTGCAATACATAAATAAATAAGGTGTTAGGTAGATTAACAGTGTATACGTACAAAGAGCCACCGAATGCCTACATGTATATATATAGAAACGAACAAAAATAATTGAAACGTACCCAGATGATCAGCAACTGTACCACCATTACAAAATCTTCCAGTAACTCCTTCTGGAAAATCAATTCCGTTTGGCTTATAATTTGCTTTTGCCAATGATATTAAGTTGTTATTGTTCCCAGGGTCGACCAATGAGTCTCCAAACACAAACATAGCTGGAACTTGAGCTCCATTAACCGCAGTTGAGATTAGGCTGATTACAATTAATAGAACGATGTCTACTGTCATGGTCACTTAAACATGTACTGCAATAATATGTATGCACATCCAAGAATATATAGTCATTATTGCTAAATATGAAGATAGATAAAATATGCTATTATTATGTGGCAAATGTTGAACTACGTTCACGGAACGCGCAAATAAGATTTAGCCGCATTTATTGATTGTTTACATTGTGAGAAGTTGAAATGTTAAGAAAAAGATTGATGGGTTTGTCATATATTGTATGAATCATTGAGAATTTGAGATATTATTAGAGCATAAAGTAGAAATTAGTACTGAAAACAGCTAGGAAGTACTAAAATCATTGACCGATTGCTGCTACTTGCCATGCAAAACAGAAGTGATCGCTTTCGGAGTTGAAATTGCTTTTTTAAATGGAATTCAACCACAACGTGTATTTGGCAACAGTGTGAAATAAATATGAAATATTAGACCTGAAAATGAAATGTGTATGAGTATATACAAGGGCAACGTGTATTTTTGTAAGAAAGAAACCTGTTTTGCATTGCATTCTCACTTGCACCGAAATTTAATATATATATATATATGTTCTTATTGTGTCAAAATTGACTTTAGGTGTGTTTACTGCAAATATGCAATGTGTGTTGCAATATCAGACGCAAATATAACAATTCACTGAGAAATACCAAGTACAAAGATATATATATATATATATATATATATATATATATATATATATATATATAAACATAAAATCCCCGAATGATTTACGCTGACTCATTTAAAATGCTGAAAAAGAATGCGTTAAGCACTTGTCATTGAATGCTTCTACCTGCTAATTACCAAATAATGAATTATCGGTAGGTGTTTGTTTTGTTACAAAATAAAGAGAATGGAGACCATTAGAGAGAGGGAACAATTTTATTGAATTGAGATAGATCTCACAATACAATCAAGCTCCATATTTATAGACTTCTCATACAGTGCAGATTACAATAATGTCCTTTTTTATTTAGCATATTCATCCCTATTATTAATGTATATTATAACACTCCTACCTTGAATATGCGTATGTAAAGATGATAAGAGTAATTGCCTCATTAAAAACTTTGTTATGAAAAATCCAGTGGGAATAAATCATAAACAAGGAAAAGAGTACAACATGATTTCATCTTTAACATAAATTTTATAATGTTACTATGAGGGTTGATACTTTTGAATCAACATAATGCGCCATTAAAACCTTACTAATAAAAACTCAGCGGGAAAAAATATTAGTGAAGGAAAAAGAGTACATTATAGTGTATTTCATACGCTCCTCCTGAATTATAACGCATTATTCAAATAGTTTGTTGATGCAGCCGACGCATACCAATTTTGTACACCATCTTCTGAAATGTTGATTTTGGAAGCGCCTTTGTGAATAAGTCCGCCGGATTTTCTTGGGATCGGATTTGTTTCACTTCTATCTTATTATCCTTTTGTAGCTCATGTGTGAAGAAAAATTTAGAAGAAATGTGTTTCGTCCTATCACCCTTAATATAACCCGCTTGAATTTGAGCTACACAAGCTGCATTGTCTTCATAAATAATGGTTGACCCTTCTGTTACTGATGGAAGTTGGCAGCTTTTTCGAATATGCTCAATTAGTGATCTCAGCCAAATACATTCTTTACTTGCTTCATGTAGTGCTAGTATTTCAGAGTGATTGGATGATGTTGCTACTAATGTTTGTTTTGTAGATCGCCGTGAAATTGCTGCATTGCTGTTATTAAACACATATCCAGTTTGTGATCTTGCTTTATGTGGGTCAGAAAGATAACCTGCATCAGCATAGCCAACTAGATTTGGATTATTGCCAGAGTTAGAGTAAAACAAACCCAAATTTGTCGTTCCACGAAGATATCTCATGATATGTTTTATACCATTCCAATGTTTTTTTGTTGGTTCTGAACTGTACCTTGCTAGAAGATTTACTAAAAATGCAATATCTGGTCTTGTGCATTGGGCCAGATATAATAATGCACCAAAGACACTAAGATATGGCACTTCCGGGCCAAGCACATTCTCATCTTCTTCTTTTGGACGGTAAGGGTCCTTTTTTATATCTAAAGATCTAACAACCATCGGCGTACTAAGTGGACATGCTTTATCCATTTGAAAACGCTTTAGAATTTTCTCAATGTAGTTTGATTGATGGATCAATATGTCATTAGTACTATGCTCAATCTATGATCAATATGCCATTAAAGTAGACCAACGGTGTCCGTACATAGTTTTCTATCCTATGGTCAAGTGATACGGATATTTATCAATTCAATCCGTAATAATTTAATATTTACGGGTTTATATCATTTCAACCCACAATCCCAAAATTTCAAAATCATTGAAAATCGCTTTGGTTTATCATTTCAATCCATAACGATTTTCTCTAATCTATGAAATCATTTCGGTATGTATCATTTCAACCCATAGGGAATTCCTAACTATCACAGAACTTGCAAAGTGAGAACAATAAAATAATAATATAAATGTCATAGCATATCAGTTACAAATATGATCATAATTGTCAAATTAAATATAATATACGTATGCTAACAGGTTATTGGTGTCAATAATGTCAATTATCATAGGTGAACAAATGCAAATATTATTGTATCATACTCAACGATTTAATTACTAATATATTCAAATTTAACAACATATTTCAATCGTCATTTCATGCAAATATAAATTTACTAATATAAGAATGTTAATGGTGAGCGATTGCTCACCTTTTGAGGTTAGAGAAATAACAAGAGTAAGATGCAAATGGACACGGATAAGCATGGATCGACACATGGAACAACAACAAAGATAGATGCTGTTGCGACCAATTCTGGACAGCGGCGAGACAAAAGCAAAGCACGTTAAACTAGATTCGATGAAAATCAATTATATATGTGAACTTATATATATATAATATATATATAACCAATATTTAATTTTAAACATATATTAAATATAAAAATCTTCATATTATAAATTTTGGTTAAAATTAATTATTTATTAAAAACCCATAATTTACAAAATTCTTCCTATGCATATTTAAACAAAATATGTTTAAAAATTATTACAAGATCCTATTTCAAAATATTGATATAAATTTAAAAAAATAAACATATTATATATATACACCTTCAAACATATTATAAAACACTCTAAACGGATTATACATACAACTCTTAAACAGTTTATATATACCTTTATATGAACGAAGAGGTGATGAGTCTTGCTGGGCTGAGTATGGTCGAAGGCTGATGGGAAGGAAGGGGCTTTCGGCAGGGTGGCTATAGGCTGCGGCAAGGAGGGTGACGAGGTAGCTATTTGTTTGTTTTTTCCCTTTCTTTTACATCTTCATGTAGCTGCCCGTGCTAGGTCGAGAGGGAGAATGGGTCGTTTTGCAGCTGTGTACGAGGAGGATAAGCTCTGGTGTGGAAATTGCAGGAGTGTGGCGGTTGTCGTGTCAGGTGGAGAAGATGGTGGTGAAGGGCGTGGGTTGAGGGAGATGCAGATCACACTACAAAACACACAGTGTATTCCAACGGAGCCTTCCAACGGCCTCCAATGTCATTGACCAACGGCTTCCAACGTCCACTGTTTTATCGTATATTTTATTAGTTAAAAAATGTAGGACGTTGGTAGACGTTGGGATGTGGACGTTGGCTGCCGTTGATAGACGTTGGAAAGTCGCGAGCAAAACTGAAACCCTTCTTCCTCTTCGTTTCATTCGGCTGAACCCATTTTATGCCCCCAAATTCCCAAGCTAGCTCCAATTCCGCCTCCCCCCCCCCCCCCCCCCCAAGCTGCTCCGACGATCAACAGCTCCTCCGATGACTCCTAGCCTCCCTCTCGTCCTCTCTAACTCCCTAATCTCTCAAGAAAAGGTATAAACCCTAATTCCTATATTTAATTAAATTTGTTAAATTAGTGTATTAAATGTTTGTATTGCCTTATTGTATGTATAATCTAGTTTATAGAGGCACAATTTATGTTATTAACTTATGTATTGCAAGATTATATATATTTAAGTTTGTGTTAACAATAGAATAATGTGCGCATATAATTAGTTTTATGTTTGTTTGAAAACGTTAGTTGTTAGTGAGCATACAATTAGTTTATGTATTTTAGAAAATTTTGAAAACGATATTTATATTCATGAAACCCTTAGAGTGTCTTTCGGCCCCGTCTGATAAGTATTGTATATGATCGTTATGTAGATATTCGTTTTTTAACAGAACAGACATCTATATTCATTGTATACAATATTTGTTGGATTTGTCCCTGTATTGGACAAGTTACGAACACAATAACGTAATTAAATCTCGTAAAACATTACATTTTAAATGGTTCATAGAATTTCGACAGCGCTTCCTTTATGTTCCCTGTGTACACGCAAATGTGTACTGTTCAGGGAGCTAAAGCAAAGTGCTGCCGAAATTTTGTTGAATCGTTTAAATTGAAATGATTTACACGATTTAATTGCGTTATTGTATTTGTAATGAGAGGTAGGATGACCCATCGACAAAGTGTCAATGATCTATTAATATAAAATTCACCAATAATATTGTTTTAATAAAATGTCAATTTTTTTAATTTATATCGTACTTTTTAATTATATACGTAGGTAAATGGACAATTATTTTACTGATCGAAGCTGGATGTACAAAAAAAGAAGCGTCGAAAATGGAGGCTCAATAAATAAACAGTTTAATAACGGTGTTCGCGTATTTATTGATTTCGCTTTAAGTAATAACATAAACGACGAAGAAATCCGTTGTCCATGTACTAAATGCAAAATGTTAAAGCATTTGATACCATAAATGGTTAGAATTCATTTGCGTCAATACGGTTTCGTGCCGAACTATTTGTTTTGGGATCGTCATGGAGAATCGTTAGCATCTAATCATGTACAAGCTGAGGAGGTAGTGTGTACTGAAATTTATACAACGAATCTCGTAGAACATATGGTTGAAGATGCTGCACGGTCAATGTTTCATGTTCCTCAGTTAATTGATGATGATGGTAATGCTGAAGAAGAACCAAATATTGGGGCAAAAAAATATATGATTTATTAGATGCCGCAAAGAAACCCCTTTGGGAAGGCTGCACAAGCGGAACCCAATTATCAGTAACTGCTGAATATATTGCGATGAAATCTAAATACAACTTCACAGAAGCTGGATTTACAGCTGTTGTACAAGATGCGAAATGGCATATGTGTCCTAATAATTTAATGTGCGAAAATCATTATGAAGTAAAAAAAAATGATGTCAGCTTTTGGTTTACCGTATCATAAAATAGATACATGTCTAAACGGTTGCATGTTGTTTTGGAAAGAAGATATCAACCTTAGAAATTGTAAAATATGTAATCAGGAAAGGTACAAATCAAGAAAGAAAAAAGGAAAGGAAGTCCTGTATAAACGTACGCATTATTTACCAATTACTCCTAGACTTCAAAGGTTATATGCATCTTCTGTAACCGCGCAACATATGAGATGACATAGTGTTAGAACACGGGAAGAAGGTACGTTAACACATCCAGCTGATGGGGAAGCATGGAAGCATTTTGACCACAAATATCCTGATTTTGCATCTGAGAGTCGTAATGTTCGACTTGGTTTATGTACGGATGGATTTTCACCATTTTCTCAGTTAAGTTCTAAATATTTGTCATGGCCTATAATTGTCACACCTTATAATTTACCTCCATGGATGTGTATGAAAACTCCATATATGTTTCTCACAGCTGTCGTCCCTGGTCTTAATGATCCGACACAAAGAATCGATGTTTATTTACAACCTTTGATTGAAGAATTAAAAATACTGTGGTACGAAGGAGTAGAAACATACGATATTTCCAAAAAAACTTTCGCATGTATGCTTCTTTGATGTGGACAATCAGCGATTTTCCTGCTTATGCAATGCTTCAGGTTGGAGTATGGCTGGTCGTTTAGCTTGTCCTACTGCATGGAAGATACACGAGCGTTTTCTTTACCTCATGGAAAGAACATTTCATGATTTGACTGTCATCGATGTTTTCTTCATATTAATCATCCTTTTAGAAGAGATAAGAAAAACTTTACAGCTAATAGACATGAAACATTGAGACCACCTACGGTTTGGTCAAGCGAAGATATTTATGAACTTGTAAAGGATTATCCAAAGATACGTGAAACCGGAGAACAAATTGAAATTCAAGGTAAATCATCGATTCATAACTGGTGCAAACAAAGCATACTTTGGGAGTTGCCTTATTGGAAAAATCTCCTGATTCGTCATAATATTGACGTGATGCATAATGAGAAAAATGTGTTTGATAATGTTTTTAATACACTTTTGAATGTCAAGGGAAAGACAAAAGATGATTTGAAATCAAGACGTGATATCGAAGTAATATGTAATCGTCCCGAGCTTCATATAAAGCCAAATGACATAAAAAAGCCAAAAGCTTGCTATGAGCTAGACAATAATCAAGTTAAAGTACTTTTAAAATGGGTGGAAGGACTAAGATTCCCGGATGGTATATCTTCTAATATTCGTAGATGTGTCGACTATAAGAACAATAAACTTAGCGGGATGAAAAGTCATGATTGCCATGTTATGATGGAAAATTTATTACCCGTCGCTTTTAAAGAACTGTTGCCCGTAAAAGTTTGGACTGTTGTAACAGAACTTAGTCTTTTTTATAAAGAGATTTGTTCTACTACATTAAAAGTTGATCGTCTACGTAAACTTGAGGAAGAAATCCCGATATTGCTCTGCAAAATGGAAAAAGTATTTCCTCCAGGTTTTTTCAATGTTATGGAACATTTACCTATTCATCTTCCATTAGAAGCACGTCTTCGAGGGCCCGTGCAATATGGATGGATGTATCCATTTGAAAAGTATTTAAATCATCTAAAAAAAGTGAGATAGAAAGCTCGAGTTGAAGGTTCGATTTGCAAATCATACATCAAAGAAGAAGCTTCGTTTTTTCCTCTCATTATTTTAGTGACCATGTGAACATATCATTTGAAAGTGCTACGCGTAATGATGAAGGCATTGATCAAGATGATTGTCAAATGACCTTATCAATTTTTAAAAAACAAGGTCGGCCTGCTGGTGCTTGTGTGGAAGTATGGTTGGATGATAGAGATTATCATGTTGCACACACTTATGTTCTTCTCAACTGTGCCGAAGTTGCACCATTTGTTAGGTAATTTACTTATATATATAGATCATCAACACGTGTGTATACACAAATATATGCACACACGTGTATCTTAATCATAATGCAACATTTGTTATATAATTGCAGTATTTACAAATCACAACATCCTAACGGCGATATCGGCAAAGAATTCGCTTCTTGGTTTTCTAAGTATGTTTTTGATACAACAAATTGTGTTGTAGACGAAGGATTTAAACATTTAGCTATGGGACCAAAAAGGAAAGTGAAGACCTATCCAATATTCTTTGTCAATGGATATAAATTTAATACCAAGGAATACGGTGTTGAAAAATTAACTAACAATACTGGTGTATTTGTTAAAGGTAGTGATGATCCAAACAATCATATACATGATTTTTATGGCGTGCTAACCCAGATTTTGCAATTGACGTATTTCACACGACCCGTAGAAGAAGTATTTTTGTTTAAATGCAACTGATTCAGCAACGTCCAAGGTTCTGGAATCAACGTGCACCCAAAATATAATCTTATAGAAATAAAACATACTTCGCGTTATTATAGATACGATCCTTTTGTACTTGCCAAACAAGCTCTTCAAGTTTATTATGCTTCTTACCCATCTCTAAGAAGAGATAAAATAGATTGGTCGGCTGTTTTTAAAACAAATGCAAGGTTTACATTTGATGGACGAAATATTCCCGAAGAACAATCTTACCAAGCAGATATCGAGGAAAATAGAGGAATAATAATAACCGACGATTAAACAGATTTTGGACCTCTAAACGATGAATCAAATGCATTAATTGAAGCATTTGAGAGTACAGAGGAACAAAATATAGAGTGCGAAACAGTGTCTGAATCCGAAAATGACGAGGACTGATCAATTATCTACATTTTGAGAAGGTAAATTTATATTTTTTTAAGCATTATCATGTTTTCATTAAAAATGAAATGGTATGCTAATATATGATATGTATCACATCTCGTTTTTATGTTACGCCATACTGTATGTTTTATATATAGTCATTTTATTTTCTGTTATAATGTTTGTTTGTAACATGTATTATATAGGTATGTCGTCACGTAGACGTACCGGTGGACATTCTGGGTCTCCCTCTTCGTCACAGAGAGGGCATGCTCATCCAGACAGTGGTGATGGCGGTGGTCCATCACAGGAGCTACGGCGTCCTGTGGTGTGGCTAAAGCCAAAGGCAGATCAAAGGTAAGTATTAAATTTCAAAATAAAATTTCATTTTCGTACAATCTATTCTGAAAATATATAGTAATTATGAAACACTAATTGTTTTTTCTCTGTTTAAACACAGTGGTTTCTCTTTGGAGCCGACTCAAGTAGTTCTATCTATATCTCGACGGGCGTACATGGGTCGTATGACCGAATGTTGGCCTAAGTGGACATCGATTCCAGATAATGTTCAAGAGACTATTTGGCAAGATTTTTTGGTATGTCACTTTATATATTAGGAACATGATATATCAATTCATGTTTATATTATTTATAAAAGCTGTATAACTCTTATTTTGTCAAACGTGCAGGCGGAAGTGGACCTGCAGGATGCTGATATCTCAGTCGTATATCACCACTGGTGCAGCAAAGTCGCAAAGAACTACCCGGGAAACAGTAAACAGCTTAAAAACAGCGGGAAAGAAGCCTCAGTGGATGAGCGCAGCTGTGTGGGATGATTTTGTGAAATGGTGGGGAAACGAGAAGTTTCAGGTAAATTTATCACATGTTTAATTTACATTATTCTACGCAAATACTAACTAGAAATGTTAAACAATTTTTGTGTTCAAATTAAATTTACAAAGGCAGTCGGAGAGGAACTCAGCCAATAGGAGCAAGAACCCTGTCACACATCGTGGTGGTTCCAAGTCATTTCAGCATCACAGAGAGGACTTGGTATATTTATTAATTACGATAATAATTTAAAGATTTTAAGTTCTAAGTTGTAGATAATGTAACAATTTATATATATATATATAATATATATGTATATGGACATATTTCAGGAGAGACAGCGTGGTGGTGCTTCTGTGAGTTACTGGGATGTTTTGCGCATACTCATGCGTTGAGCCAGGTCGACGAAGAAGGCAGTGTTTCATACTCCTAGGCTCACGATGCCAAAGCGCAGTCCGCATATGTGTAAGTAACATAATGGCTTAACACTTATATAAGTTAATTAAAATAATGTTATCTAAATTCAACTTATTTTGCATAACAGCATAAGTTTCAGCAAGCACAACTTCCATTCTCGAGGGCTCTGGTCGCGACGAGTTGACCGCCGATGAGGAGGACGTAATTTTTGAGTCTGTCATGGATCCAGCGGCACATGGCGGACGCTATGGTTTTGGGAATCAATCGGTAGTAACTTTAACTTAAATTTTAAAATAATTATTCTGAACCAACTGTTGCACATTGTGATGGATTATAGTAAACACGAATTACAATTATTAAACACTGATAATTTAAATTTTATTTACAGGTTAAGACGGCTCAGATTGAGTATCAGAGGGCTCAAGATTAGGAGGAGATTGCACAGCTCAAAGCCCAGGTCGCCGCGCTCGAGGAACGCAATATCCGCACCGAAGCCAAGACAGAGGAGCTGAACAGGCGTCTCATGGAGTTTATGGATCAATACGGCCGGTTTCCGTCTTCTGGTGGTTCTGGAGGAGAGTTATTTCAGGTATGATTTGATTTATTTTGGTATGGACATGTATATTTGGAGAGTGTGAGGATTTGATACATTCTGATGTTTTGGATGTTGGTTTGGATGTGATTTTTGAGATGTTGACGTAGTAGTTTGGATATTGTTGGATGTTGATGTTTTGTTGGATGTTGATGTTGGATTGGACGTTTTGTTGGATGTTGATGTTGGATGGTTTATGTTGTTTATGTTGATTTGTATTGTGTATATTGATCAGTATATATGCTTATTACTTAAATTTACTATTATGATTGATTATATGTGAGATATGCTGTTATATATGTGCTCGAAATTGAGCTTTTATAAGATATATGATGTTGGAGGTAGCTGGAAGCATGCATTGTTGGTTCTGTAAAAAAACATCCAGATTTCCAACGTCCACCAATGGCTTACTGGCACAATTATTCCAACGTCTTTCAACGTCCTCCATCGGATTTTCCAACGTCTCTCCAACATCCAATTTGGTCAACGTCTTCTTCCACGTGGACAACCTGAACATTGGAAGACGTTGGTATAAACGCGTTGCTTCCGTTGGTGGACGTTGGACGCCGTAGAAATGTATACCAACGGCGTTTCCAACGTCTACCAACGGCTTTCCAACGGCCTCCAACGACCGGCCGCCGTTGGAATACACTATGTTTCTTGCTATGTGTGTCAAAATTGACTTTAGGTGTGTTTACTGTAAATACGCAATGTGTGTTGCAATATCAGACATAAATACAACAATTTACTGAGAAATACTAAGTACAAAGATATATATATATATATAAACATAAAATCCCCGAATGATTTAGGCTGACTCATTTAAAATGCTGAAAAAGAATGGGTTAAGCACTTGTCATTGAATGCTTCTACCTGCTAATTACCAAATAATGAATTATCGGTAGGTGTTTGTTTTGTTACAAAATAAAGAGAATGGAGACCATCAGAGAGAGAGAACAGTTTTATTGAATTGAGATAGATCTTACAATACAATCAAGCTTCATATTTATAGACTTCTTATGCAGTGCAGATTACAATAATGTCCTTTCTTATTTAGCATATTCATCCCTATTATTAATGTATATTACAACACTCCTCCCTTGAATATGCGTATGTAAAGATGATAAGAGTCATTGCCTCATTAAAAACCTTGTTATGAAAAACCCAGTGGGAAAAAATCATAAACAAGGAAAAGAGTACAACATGATTTCATCTTTAAGTAACATAAATTTTATAATGTTGCTATGAGGGTTGATACTTCTGAATCAAGATAATGCCTCATTAAAACCTTAATAATAAAAACCCAGTGGGAAAAAATATTAGTGAAGGAAAAAGAGTACATTATAGTGTATTTCATACGCTCCTCCTGAATTATAACGCATTATTCAAATAGTTTGTTGATGCAGCCGACGCATACCAATTTTGTACACCATCTTCTGAAATGTTGATTTTGGAAGCGCCTTTGTGAATAAGTCCGCCGGATTTTCTTGGGATCGGATTTGTTTCACTTCTATCTTATTATCCTTTTGTAGCTCGTGTGTGAAGAAAAATTTAGAAGAAATGTGTTTCGTCCTATCACCCTTAATGTAACCCGCTTGAATTTGAGCTACACAAGCTGCATTGTCTTCATAAATAATGGTTGACCCTTCTGTTACTGATGGAAGTTGGCAGCTTTTTCGAATATGCTCAATTAGTGATCTCAGCCAAATACATTCTTTACTTGCTTCATGTAGTGCTAGTATTTTAGAGTGATTGGATGATGTTTCTACTAATGTTTGTTTTGTAGATCGCCATGAAATTGCTGCATTGCTGCTATTAAACACATATCCAGTTTGTGATCTTGCTTTATGTGGGTCAGAAAGATAACCTGCATCAGCATAGCCAACTAGATTTGGATTATTGCCTGAGTTAGAGTAAAACAAACCCAAATTTGTCATTCCACGAAGATATCTCATGATATGTTTTATACCATTCCAATGCCTTTTTGTTGGTTCTGAACTGTACCTTGCTAGAAGATTTACTAAAAAATGCAATATCTGGTCTTGTGCATTGGGCCAGATATAATAATGCACCAAAGGCACTAAGATATGGCACTTCCGGGCCAAGCACATTCTCATCTTCTTCTTTTGGACGGTAAGGGTCCTTTTTAATATCTAAAGATCTAACAACCATCGGCGTACTATGTGGATATGCTTTATCCATTTAAAAACGCTTTAGAATTTTCTCAATGTAGTTTGATTGATGGACCAATATGCCATTAGTATTATGCTCAATCTATAGACCGAGACAGTGCTTAGATTTGCCAAGATCTTTTATTTCAAATTCCTTCTTTAAATAATTTATTGTTTCATCAATCTCTTCTGGAGTCCCAATCAAAGTTATGACATCAACATAAACTGCTAAGATAGCAAATCCCTTTGCCGATTTCTTTATAAAGACACATGAACAAATGAGATTGTTTTCGTATCCTTCTTTTACCAAATATTTACTAAGACGGTTATACCACATCCTTCCCGATTGTTTCAAGCCATATATCGACCGTCTTAGTTTTAATGAGTACATGGACTTTGATTTTTCTTCAGGCAATTTATATCCATCTGGGATTTTCATGTAAATATTGGTATCTAATTCACCGTAAAGATAAGCTGTCACAACATCTGTTAATCTTATATCGAGTTTTTCAGAAACTACAAGACTTATCAAATATCGGAATGTTATGAAATCCATAACAGGGGAGTAAGTTTCCTTAAAGTCAAAACCTGGTCTCTGCAGGAAACCTTGTGCGACAAGTCGTGCCTTGTACCTCACAACTTCATTTTCATCATTTCGTTTTCTAACGAATACCCATTTATAACCTACTGGTTTAACATTTTTTTGTGTTTTCTCTATTGGTCCAAATACACCATGTTTTTGAAATGAATCTAGTTCCATTTGGATAGCATCTTTCCATTTTGGCCAATCGTGTCTTTTTCGACATTCATTTATGCTATTTGGTTCATTATCGTCATTTTCATTATTCTCATTATGGTCATGACTTTCAATTATTTCAGTAGCTACTGCGAATGAGAATACATCATCAATTATTATTTTACGTCAATCCCATATTTCTCCATAGTTCGTATAAAATATCGAGATCTCATTATTATTAGGTACCATTTTATCGTTGGAATCTTCTTTTATCTCTTTTGGGATAATATTTCCTTCCATACTTCTAGGAGAATTGGGATTTTCATTTGAGTGATCCTTTTGATCATTTATAACCTCTTCAAGAGGTTCCTTAATTGATGATTTTTCATTAGACTTTCTTTTTCTAGGCGCCATGTCTTTTGAACCAATTGGCCTTCCACGTTTTTGTCTTGCTTTAGATTCATTTGCTGCTATATTTACTTTTGATCCTCTAAGGACATCAATTTTTGCTGGTGCACTTGCTGTTGGGATGTGAGATTTAATTATTTTTGCAGTGTCGCTAAATGCATCTGGCAGTTGATTTGCAATATTTTGAATATGTAAAATTCTTTGTACCTCGTATTGGCATTATTTGGTACGTGGATCCAAATAAGACATAGATGGATTATTCCATGATATTTCACACCGTTCGACTGGAACGGTCTTTCCTCCCCCTAACGGAGGGAAGATTGTCTCATCAAATTTACAGTCTGAAAATCTTGCAGTGAAGACATCACCTCTAAGGGGTTCAAGGTAACGAATTATCGATGGAGAATCAAATTCCACATAAATTCCCAACCATCATTGAGGACCCATTTTAGTACGAAGTGGGGGATTAATAGGTATATGCACAGCACAACCAAATTTTCGTAAATGTAAAATATTTGTTTGAGATCCAATTAAGAGCTGTGATGGTGAAAGCTGATGATAAACTATTGGTCTAATTTTAACCAATTTCGATACATACAATATTGCATGCCCTCAAGCTAAAACGGGTAGTTTTGATTGCATAAGCAATGGTCTTGCAATAAGTTGCCGGCGCTTAATTAATGATTCTGCTAGACCATTTTGAGTATGAACGTGAGCTACTGGATGTTCAATTTCAATTCCCAGTGACAGACAATAATCATCAAATACTTGAGAAGTAAATTCTCTAGCATTATCTAGTCGAATTGATTTAATTTTATGATCGGGAAAGTGTGCTCTCAATTTTATTATCTGAGAAAGTAGCATGGAAAATGCCAAATTTCTTGTAGAAAGTAAACAGACATGTGACCAACGAGTTGATGCATCAATCAATACCATAAAATATTTGAATGGTCCACATTCAGGGTGGATTGGGCCACATATATCTCCTTGAATTCTTTGTAGAAATGTTGGAGATTTAGATGTGATTTTACTATATGAAGGTTGAGTGATTAATTTTCCTTGTGCACATGGGGCACGTAAGTAATCACTTCGTAAATTCAATTGGTTTGATAAATCATGTCCATTTGAGTTTTTGGCAATTTTACGCATCATAGTTGATCCAGGATGACCCAATCGATCATGCCAAAGAATGAATGTCTTTGTATTTGTGAGCTTCTGGCTCATGTTCATAGAGTGAGATTCAACAATGCCAAATTTTGTAAAATATAAACCAGTTGAAATTGTACCAAATCTTTCTAGGATAAGCTTCTGGCATTCAATTCTAGAAATAACACAAAGATATTCTTTGTTATTTTCATTTATAGTTTCTATATGGTATCCATTCATTCTTATATCTTTGAAACTTACCAAATTTCTTTTAGAGTTGCTTGAGTATAATGCATTCTGAATAAAAAATATGTGTACCATTTGGTAATATTATATGGGCTCTTCCGAACCCGTCAATTATATTAGCAGATGCATCTATAATGGAGACTTTAGCTGAGAAATTTTCAGATAGTACAAATAAAAACTTCTGGTTTTTCAAAATTGTATGAGTAGTTGCACTATCTTGTAAGCATATATCATCACCCAAATGGCATTCCATACCTTTTTGTAGAGAGGAAAAGTAACGAGTTTATAAAGAAGTGCAAGAACAATTCATTTACCTACTTGTTGTTGAGAAGTTGGAAGGTTTGAAGGTGAACAGGTTGAGAACAATAATTGATTCGCATTCCTTTGCAGAATATTGAGAATGCAGTATACAGAAAGTTCGTGCCGATAACGTGTTACAAAATAAAGAGAATGGAGACTATTAGAGAGAGAATAATTTTATTAAACTGAGATAGATCTTACAATACAATCAAGCTCCATATTTATAGACTCTTTATGCAGTGCAGATTACAATAATGCCCTTTCTTATTTATCTTATTCATCCCTATTGTTAATGTATATTACAACATATTTATATTTTTCAAATTTCTAATAACAGTAAGTATTTGGTTGTTTTGACAATATTAACCTTGAACTCGAGTTATGATAGTTATTGCTATTAAAATTTTAAATTAATTTTAAAATGTAGAATTTCACCAGTTATATGAATTCTGCAAAAACATGAATAATAGATGTTCATCCGTTTTTTGACCAAAGCAGCCAATTTAAAATGGATCTAGAGAACTCATACAGAGTCGAATTAATTTGAAGTTTTGGAAGAACATTTAGATGACATCAAAGAAGGTTCACAGAAAAAATGAAATCATATGAAGGTTGTTTGATGGATCACTAGCGACCTAACTAGATGGATCGTTAACGATCCATGTAGGTTAGGCCCGACAACCAAAAATTTATAGGATAGGTCTCACACATCCTAGAGAGTACCTCCAAAGTTTCGTCTGGTTTCGTTAAGTTTTGAGCGAGTTATGAATGATTCTTTTCTGAATAGGGACGGTTCGATCCATCAGGTCTGACCCATGAGGAGTGGGCCCCATGACCTATGATCCATAGGGGAGGCTCTTCTACTCATCTATATTGAATGTGTGAAGTTTTTTGTGATTTGATTAAGTATTGAGTGAGTTGTGGACGATTCTTTTGGACCAGAAGACCTATGGAGACGGATGATCAAACGAACTCCAAACGATTTGATATTTGAACAAGGCACATAAATAAAAGATAAAAAGACAACCAAATTAAGTTTACTCAAAAATATGCTAAGTGAATGGATAGCTAGTGATCCATCCCATATGGATAGCTAGCGATCCATCAAGTTAGGTCGGATCACCCTTAAACTTTCCGATCTCCTTCGTAGCATTAAGTAAAGGCTTCTAGTAGAAAAATGTGCTATGTTGATCGATAGCCAGTGATCCATAAAAATGACTCAGATTGATTTGAGATTTTCGGTGATGACTTAGCATAACAACTGGACTCTTCTGCACTTGGACTTCTAGTTCAATACTCACTGAATTCCCCTATAAATACTCACTTACCTGCAACTAGAGAAGCTTCTTTTCGAGGAGAGGGCCGCCGTTACTCTACTCGAATTCCTTCAGTTTTTCAACTTTCTTCTCCCTCATAACAATTAGAAGGGGGTTAGTGTGATTCTCCAGCCAACACTTATACTTGTGACTTATTCTAACTCTTTGTAACCTAGATCTAAGGACCAACTATTTAATATCCAAAGAGATTAAACTAGTTTAATCATAATAAAGACTGATTAAAGTGGACGTAGGTCAGAGTCTGCCGAACCACTATAAAAATTCCATGTCTCTTTTCTTACTTCTACTTTTTATTTTTTGTTTATTTGAAATTTATGCTACTCATTATCTGTACTGGTGCTTTAACATTCGATTCTAGGTGTTGATCCATTTTTTGGATTAACATTTTAGTTCTTTCATTAAGAACCTTGAACGAGATCTAAAGAATTGAAGTTTGAGTCTATGATTTAGAGAAGATGAGTAGGCCTAATATTAGATCTAGAGCTGTAGCAAGTCAACCGGAGCCTGGGGGCATCCAAGAGGTGTCCTCAATTTCTCATCAACCCATCTATGTTATTAGAGAAGAAATGGAAAGGATGATGAAGGAGATGCAAGATGGAATCTTTTCTAGGCAATAGGAGATGCTGGATAGTTTCTTCCAGAGGATGGAGCAGCAAGGGATAACTAGATCTGTAGGAAATATGAATTAAACTCTGAAAAATAACAACAAGAGCCACCGGAGCTGGATTGGAACAGGTCAGAATAATGCCCTCCCACCTAGAACAACCGATACTTAGGGGCAACGCTGGAATCAACAATAGGACCCAATGTAGGAGCATTTGGAGTTAGAGAAAAACAAACTAAAAAAATGCCTACACAATTTGGGAGTATGATAGATTTAGATCTAGGATGAGCTTTAACGCTTGGAATGGGTGATGTTGGAGTTAGAGTAGCAAATTAGAGTACGAATACATGACCGCATGAGCCGAAACCAAAAGCCCACGATTGGAATAGAGATAGGTTCGTCCCTTACTCTCTTCCTTTTTCTTTTTCTACTTTCAATGACCTTGGACCGCTTACACGTATACGAGATCCAAATCAGTCTCTAGGCACGCTTTGAGTTGGATGTCTAGGATGAAAATTGTGAATTTCTACTTTTTTTGATTTCTTCTTGTATTGATTTCCACTTGTTTTGATTTCTGCGTGTTTTGATTTCCACTTGTTTTGATTTCTACTTGTTTTGATTTACGCTTGTTTTGATTTCCACTCGTTTTGATTTCTACCTGTTTTAATTCCTTCTTGTTTGATTTCTGCTTCTTTTGTTTGTACTTGAATTTTGATTTCTACAGAAAAGTGATGACTGATATTGATCGCCTTAGAGTCTCGATATGGGATCAGAGTGCAAGGTGAAAGTCCCCTTGCCAAAAAAGCGAGTGGATGGACTTGTACGATATTGATGGACTTAGAATCCTGACACAGGATCAGAGTGCAAGATGCAAGTCTCCTTGGATGGACTTGTACGATATTGAATGCCATAGAGTCCCAATCAGAGAGATGGGACCAGAGTGTAAGAAGTTGGTCCCCTCACCGAAGAGTAAGTGGATGGGCTTACTTAATCCCCCTTGACTTAATAACCAAATAATCAGGAGAGATCTCCCTTTTAACTTAAAATATTAACGATCCAGAGAGATCGTGCATTAAATTAAACGTTAAACGATCCGGACAGATTGTGCATTAAACTTAAAAGATCAGAAGAGATCGGACCTTAAAACAGATTTGATTTAATAAAAGAATTTAAATGCCTTATAAATAAAATAATAGATAAATCCTTAACTAATGCAGGATGATTTCAATATATGATGTTATTTTGATATATAATATGATTTTGATATATGAAGTGACAATTCTGAATGAGAAGCAAAATGATAATGGTGTAAATCCTGAATGAACAAGGGACAATTAGAGATATGTGATGTATTTGGAGATATGTGATGTAATTGAAAACATGTGATTTAATTAGAGATATATGATGTAATAACTCCAAATGAAATCAAAATTATTATGATGTATAGATTACAATTAGGCTAGGAACCCACCAGAGTTCAAAATATCGACACTGGAGGTATATAACTTAAAGTCAGATCCTACAATGCATATGATGAGGTATATCTACATAGGGAAGTTCTAGGGGCATCAAAGGAAGTCATGGCGAGATGTTTTCCTTTATGCTTGATGAAATTGGCTGCGCTTTGGGATAAGCAGCCGGAGAATGGATTAATTGGGACATGGAATGAGTTAGTGGATAGGTTTATGAAATAATTTTGGGTCCATATTTAGTGGCCAAAGAATGTGATGACATTGGTGGCACTAAAGCGAGGATAGGAGAATCCATGTGAAGTTTCTTGACACTATTCAGTGCAGCAGAGCCTTCAGTAGATCAGCCGAATACATCAATGGTTTTGAATGGAAATTTTATCTGGAATTGCCAATGACACAGACATTAATATTGCAGTGGTACATGATCCACCAATGGATCTTGAGGAATTTTATAATGAAGCAGAGAGGTTCCTATGGCACGAGGACGCATGAACCGACAAATAGGAAGTAAATGTTACATTAGGTGAAGGACCGCCTAGAGAAGGGTCCAAGAAGGATAAGGGTAAACGGAAAATGGATGATGATATGATGGATCGAAAAGGAAAAGGAAAGAATGAGAACCGAAGTTCTCCTCTTATGCTGATTTGATGGAAAGCTTGGAGTAGATTTATTTGGACACAAGGATGAAACTCCCATATCGGAAACCGTTAAGGAGGGATCCTACGGAGCGGGAACGTAGAGCTGGAAAATATTGCATGTTTCACGAACTAGATAAGCATACCACGGATGAATGTGAACACTTATGGGACATGGTTGAGAAAAATGTCAGGAACGGCATGTTACCATAGTACATGAGGACTCAAGAAGCAACGATGGAACAGAAGCAGCCACCGTCCGCATCAAATGGAAATGGCTTTGGATCGAGGTCAAAGATTGTTATCTCTTGATCGGGATGACACGAGATAAATAAATAATAAACTCCACATAAAACGGCTAAGTCACTTACAAATGTATGAGACTAAGGTCAGTCCCTAGGCATGCTCTGAGATGACGATAAACCGTCATACCTAGAGAGGTAGTATTTAGTTTTTCTTGCTTCTGGATTTTTGGTTTTTTGGTTGTAAGAAATTAATTTTAATAATTTAATCAACGAATTTTGGAATGCTTAAATCTTCATTTAAAAGTAATAAATGAAATAGGTCGCGGTTGTCCCAATCGGAGAGATGGGGCAATAACCACAAGGTGCGAATCCCTTCGTCAAAGAATGACCAGATGGACTCATACATAGATTAATTCACCGACTGGAGGATCGAGGCTAGAGAATAATACCCCATAGATCATGTTATGTTCCAACCAAAGATACGGAAACGGAGAAGCAAGAAGTAGACTACTTCGCTGGAGAGCGACATGATCAATCTGCTTATCGCTTTTCCTTCTCACCAAAGAGTTAGTGTGGTCTAGCAAGGATCCAAAGAGATTATAATCGGCCTAGGATGGCCATGACATCGCATTATGTTTAGGGACACTAAACCAAAGTGCAGGAAGTGTTGCCGCTTTTTCGGAGAGCGATAGTATCATCTTACTTATCAACTTTCCCCCTTCATCGAAGACTGATAGGATGGGGTCCAAAAATAGCTCAGAGAGGCTGTAATCGGTCTAGGAGGACCAAGACATCGCTATAAGCCCTTAAAGGGCTAGAGTTCAAGGGGCAGGTTGATTCGTCGGAGAGCGACTGGATCGGCCTGCTTGTCGTTAAGTTTGGATTGAACTTACCAAGGGTCTAGAGAAATCATCGATTGGTATGGAGAGACCAAGAACTTGAATAACGATCTGGAGAGATTGTGGATTGGCTTACTAACTTTTATGATTTAAAATAGTTATGGATTTGGATATCGAAACAAAGAGGTTGCGGACTTAGATATTTACCCGGAGAGGTCATGGATTTTGATAATGATCCGGTGAGAACAAGACTTTGAACTTGGCAAACGATATGGTGAGATAATGGATTTGGTTAACGGGTTTGGATGGATATGGTTTGGCTAAGGATTTGGAATGGTTTCGGAATGGCTTCAACTCGGAATAGTCGCGGACTACGGTAATTTGGTTTGGCCAAAGATTGGGTTCTGGATTAGAAATTTAGCTATCGATGGATTATGGACTTCGAATTTATAGCAATTCAAAACACACCTTCCTATCGCAAGGCATGTTTTGGGGGGCAAATGTTATCCTACCTTTTGGCAAGGTCGTGATAACATGAAGCTAGCTAAATGGATTTGTGATCATCAAGGCAGAAAGCTTGGAGAGATGATTATCAGGTTCAGACATCAGATAAAAGCAGGGCTATGGATGATAGTCAATCGAATGAGATCCCAGAATTAGCTAAGTATGGATTAGCACTTTCCCTAGGTAGGGGATTGGATCGAATAACTTCCCTTAGGTAGGGGATTGGATTGGATCACTATGGATATGGATATTCAATTCAGCAGATCAACTCAATGAAACTCAGTCAATATCTCAATAAACACTGAGAGAACTGCGCAATTGACTACAAAAACACGAAGAGGAAGCGAAGGTGGACCTATTATGGGGATCTCCTACCCCATCCCATGATCTTCACCAATCGATGTCGATCCACTATAGGAATCGGTGTTGATTTGTCAAAAAGTCCCATATAGACCCCCTTTTTTGGATCGGTTTGTCTAGTCCTTGATCTTCTGCACGTGGATTTTTAGCTCGATATTTCGTTGTCTTCTCCTATAAATACCGAATCACTGGATCAAGGAAATTGATCTTCCTTATCTCTCTTGATCGAACTCTGCTATTTTTATTCTTGAATTTCACAGATTGTAACTCTAATCAGCAGAATAAATAGAAGAAAAATCTTTAGAGTGGATGTAGGCCGGAGTCAGCCAAATCATTATAAATTCTCTTGTGTTCATTTTCTTACTATTTTAATTTTTTATTCTTAATATTTTATTCTCTACTTCACTCTATTTGGATTTGAATATTGAATCTGCTGTGTTATTATATAAGTTAAGTGTTTGCGACCAATTTTGGTGCAAACAAATCATATATGTAAATTTCAAACGATTTTGAAAAGGTTTATAAAAATAGTGCTCCTATGGATCACCGTTATTCCTATGATTCTACCCTTAGATTTAGAACTCACTTTAATACGTATGAATGTGTGCCTGTTAGGATATGTTTTATATAATGGTTGCTTGCATGTATGTTGGTTAAATGGTTGAAAACGCTGATCGAATGGCGATTTAGTTATACGAATACATTAGGGATTGATAGTTGTTGATCGGTAATGATCCAAAAAGGGTGCGATCGATATGGGGTAATAAGGAAGGCCTCATAAGACTACATTCTAAGTTTCAAGTTTTTTGGAGTTCATTTGCTCAAGTTATGGATGGGTCGATGGTAGTGTAAAGGCTATCGATCAATAGAAGAATGCTTTGTGGCATGCTTAAATCGAAGGATGGGTCACTTCAAGTTTGGGGACATTTTCTTTGAGTCATGAACGATGGTGGATGGATCATATGGGGTTGAGGAAATTCTAAGGCATGGATCGGTAGTACCCATAGATCGATAGCGATCCATGAGGTTTACTTGGTTTGTGCTAGATGTTGGTTCATGTGAGAAAAATGGAAGATTTTACTAAGGGAGGGGTCATTGGTTATTGATTGGTACCGATCTATGGGGTATCGATCGATAGAGGTGATGGATCGTTGAAGGAGGACTTCACGGGGAGGAGTATGACCTAGTTCCAGTTGAAGTGTGGGATTAGTGGTGATGGATCAATGGATAAGGATCGGCGATGGGAGAGTTGGAGCTAATTCGACTTCTTTCTATGCTTGCTTCGAGATATGATGGTGTTTGCTTCGAGTCTCATGTGTATGTCCACCCTGAACTTGTAACAAACCAAGCACATAGCTAAATATGGCTAAGGGAGGGGGTCGCTACCGAGCCATGGATATGATGATTTTTGATGAAGACGGCCCATGATTTGTTCATAGTGATTTAGTGACGAAGAGAGATGTCTTTGATGATGGATAGTCATACTTTGTGATGTAGAGTAGAGGACTATAAGTCAAATTGAGGGAATTATTGGAGGAAGGCTATAAGAAATATGATAGTATTCTACAATTGAGTATAAAGAACTGTCCCTACCGTAGTGACTTCATGATGAGAGTTGTGAGATCATGTCTAGGATGTACTTATTATAAATAACATGCATAATGGGACCATTGAGACTTGAGGGTTCATGGGTACTCGTGAGATGGGGTATACTTACGTGATGGTTCCTGAATCGTAATGGCTCTTTATTCTAGATATAAGGTTTATTTACCCCGGACTGACATGATGGTTAGTCTTGTTCTTGGCCCACTGAGTGGCATGGATTCAAGTACTAAGGAATCAGGACACAAGCTATCGTGATGGATAGTCTGGTCTACAACCATGATGAGTCAATGAGTGATCTTATATCAAACACATTGAGTGAGTAAATGTGAGAATTGATGATGGATGTTATGTTTGCTTGATTTCTTATCACCTTAAGGATGTCATATGAGGCCGATACTATTGTGTAAATATCTTGACACTCTTTAGTACTTTGATGTATCATACATCCATGATGACTATGATCTAAAGTAGCGTATATCGTGTATATGTGTTAACTCTTTGGATGTAAGGACAGGTCAAATATGGTCCATCGTACCATTTGTCCTATTATATTGGTATTTTAGTATTTGGAGATCTTCCACTGCTCACACCAGACTACTGAAGGCAGGATTTCATGCTTTGCTTTCTATAATTCTGGGTTCTCTTAAATGAGTAGATTGGGGATATCAGGTCTAGCGAGCATATGGAGATGGACAGAGGACAAGAAGGAGTTCACACTCTCTTATTACTATATTTACTTATTTGTTATTCCACTACACAACATTATGGAGCTTGCTAGTACTTTTATCATTTAAAGATAGTTTGTTTATGAGTTATTATTCGACGTATAACTCTATCACTTATGTTGTACATTGAATGGACCTATTTACTATGATTTTTGTTATTTATTCAGTTATTGTTGTCTTGCCTATTTTATATCTTAGACCTTTACAATTATATTTTATTTGACACACTATGAGATATACGATAGGTTCTATGATGTTTTATTTACCTTACAACCTTGACGGTCGTCCCACGCCGGTCAGGTACTGTTACAGCATAGGTTATAACATTTTGATTGGCGATGGTGAGGGAAGTCATTACATTTGGTATCAAAGCTTAGGCTACGTAGTTTAACCTAAGGGATACCGTGATCCAGTAGAGATAGAATATGAGTTCTCACACTAGACTAGATCGAGAGTGTGTGTCTATATATATATATATACAAGAGCATGTACTTGTTATATATTTTAGTTTTCAAAACTATATGGTAGTATATTGTAACGACCCGTACTTTTACGGATCGAAGGATCGTAGAATTGTTATTATTAGGTCGTAAGTGTTGTTAAGTCGTTCAGAGTTAAGTCATCCAGGGTTTAGGTCGTGTAGTGGCTTAGGTCGGTGGAGCGACTTAGGAGTTGGAGCGACCTATAGGAGTGACCGACCTATATGAGTGAGTGACTTAGGGGTTTGGCCGACCTAAGGGAACTAACGACTTAGGAGTTAACGGCTTAAGTTAGTAAGCGACCTAGGGAAGTTAGTAGCATTAGTTAGCGGCTTAATGTTTAACGACCTAAGGGATAGTGGTATAGGAGATAGGTCGGCTGAACGAGTTACCGACCTAAGGAAGATAGGTCGGTGAAGCGACTTAAGGTAGTTAGCGGCTTAGGTCATGGACGAGATAAGGCAAGGGTGTTAGGCCGTTGGGTCGCTTAGCCGTGTGTGTTGTTAAGTCGCTAGGTCATTGAGTCGTTGAGTCATGAGTCGGTAGGTTGTTAAGTCGTCCAGACGACTTAGGAAGGAACGTGGCTTGCATGTTAGGTCGCGTGTGTGTTGAGCCGTGTTTATGTTACGCCGTGTAGAGGCATGAGTCGGTAGGTCGTGAGACCTTGTTAAGTCGTGACCGACTTAAGGGGGCGAACGACTCATAGGTTTGGCCTATAAATACACGGCCTTATCTCACTTTTTGGGATCCGGATTTTGAAGCGACGAAGTGCTGCCATTTTGAGAGCTCGAGTGCTACACTTCTTCACTTCTTTTCTCCACTTTAATCTTGTGCTTCCATCCATCTAAATCGAAGATCAAATCGAATATCCAAGAGCCAAAATTGAAGATCTACATTCTTCAAAGAGAGACTTCATCGTTTGAAGCGGAATTTTGACGGATCAAGCTAGATCCTTCGCTGTCCGGATCTGGAGTTTGTTGCTTTTGAGGTGTTTAGGTGATTCGGTGAGTGGTGGTTATCTTTCACACGGACCCAAAGGAGTATATTGGATCGGTGGCTTGTTTGTGTGTTAAAGATAGTGATTTCATGCATTTTCCTTAAGTCTGCATGTAGATCCATCGTTCATAAAGTTTTGACATCCACTTACTACATGTTAACCTATGCTAGTTCATTCATCAAGATAATACTTAGAATTCATGCTTGTTAGATTTGGACTCTTTGTTTACGAAATTGTCATTATTGTTATAACTATTTATTTAGATCTTATTTGAATGATTGATTACTTGGATTAATGATTGATCTGATTGATTGTTATAAATTAGTTGATTGATGATTTGATTTGGACAAGTTGGTCGAAGATGATTCAAAAGCTAAGTGGAAAGGCTCTTGAATAAGGAAAGCTGCTCGTGGCATATGAAGCGGATGATAAAGCTCATATGGATAGATTTGATGATGATGTTGAGATGGGACTTTGCTATGATGCGATGAAGCAAAGCATGATCTGAGATAGCCTTGGTTTAATCCAGACGGGATCATCCCAAGCATGTTGATAACTCGGTGATATGGTTCGAGTTCGTTGATAATGGTTGGCTCAAGAGGCGCTTGAGCTAGTATGAGAATAGTCGTCAAGGAGGATGACTAGGAGGCTGAGATTTCATCGTTGTTGAAGGTTCTAGCATGCTCGAAGCAAGAGTACGCTGGGTAGATTCGATAGTCCCAATCGACTAATAGTTGATGGTCGAGTACTTTGGGCAGATTCGATAGTCCTAGGCACGGGTCACGACGACGTGCGGAGTTCTGTCTAGAACCGGGGTTACCATTAGCCCTTGACGGACGGCTGAAAGAATGTGCCGGTCATTCAATTAACGTTGGTATCGAAGCAATGATAACAGTGATAGCCAGAGTCATGGATGTTTGGTTGTATCATCATTCGGTCTCAAGAGCGGTGCTTTTTGGGTGCTTATCTGATCTTGGTTTATGCCTTGGGGGTTTGTACTTGGAAAACATCGACCTTGACTCGAGTGATAATTGCTTTACTTTAATTGTCTGCTTTGCTATGTTTGTTTCTGCTTAGTGTGTCTGGGGGCTATCACTGTAGAAAGAGGTGGAGTGGGATGGTTGGGTTCCTATTCCTTTTTACCCTTTATGCCCTTTTGGTATGTTGTTAGTTAATTTACCGCTCACTAGGACTTTTGTCTGACTCAAGGTTTTATGTTCAACTCTTATTACCTTGGGTTGTTCATCCATTTTGGGATGGGCAGACTAGGTAGCAGGTGACAGGTGCTGTTCTTTGCTACCCACGACGCTGATGGCGAAGACGAGCTGGAGGCTTTTGCATATTGTTTTTCTTACTATATGTACTGGATGTTCCGCTGCTTGTATGATTCTCTGAGTGTTATGTAGTGAGGCTTGATGTATTGACTATTCAGATGTTTGTATCAAATTGTTTTGTAGTGTATTGATGAGATTCTATTTAGTGAAGCTTCACTATATATATTTCTCTATTGTATTTTATCCCTGCGCTGTGAGTAATAGATAGAGTTTATTGTTTTACCTTACCCTGACGATCGTCCATGGCTGCCTGGCACACCTTTCAGCGCTCTATTTCCTTGTTTAGTGCAGGGGTCATGGGCGATCGTCACATTTGGTATCAGAGCTTTGGTTAATCGATTTTAGCCAATGCTCGCTGACGTAACTACGTATGAGAGACGTATTTGTATTTTGATGGATGATTAATATATATAATATAGTAGCTTAGAAGGATTTGAACCTCTTATGCAGTTTTTTCTCAAGGTGTACTAATCATTCTTTTACAGATATTAAGAATGAGTCGAAGAGGGAGACCAGCTGCTAGGGAAGGCCGTGATTCTGAGGGGGCTGCTGATTATGCTGCTATGTTTGAGGCTATGATGACTTCGATCATGAGAAGGATGCCAGCTCCAGGGCCAACGGTAGATGTTGGAGTTCAAGTTCAAGCTCCAAATCAGGTGGATTTTGCTAAGCTGTGTAAAGACTATACTGCTCTTGGAGGAAAGATTTTCTTGGGAACAGAATCAACCATAGAAGTCCAGAGATGGATAGATGCTTGTAGAAGGATCTTTGGTGATTTGGGAATCGAGGATGCAACCAAAAGAAAGCTTACATCAAGACAGCTTTAGGGAAGAGCTTCTGATTGGTGGAACTCTATCACCATTGATACTCCAGAGGAAGAAATTACTTGGGAGCAATTTCAAGTCAGATTTGAAGCTAAGTTCATTTCTACAGCTCAGAAATCCGTTCTGTTTAAGAAATTTGTGGAACTCAAGTAAGGTGGAAGACCAGTTCTTGAGTATGTTTCGGAGTTTGAAGCCTTGTCCAAGTATGCTCGGTCATATATTGAATCTCCTTATCAGAAGAATGAGAAGTTTGTGACAGGCTTGGACACTTACCTTGGGAGGCAGTTGGTGGATCATTTGGACGATCCGTTTGAGAAGCTTGTGGAGAAGGCTCTCAAGCATGAGAATCTGTTTCCTAAAGAAGGATTTGTTGTTGCTGTGACAAAGGAGGAGTCTAAACCACAGCAAGGTGGGAACAAGAAGAGGAAGCAGCAGCAGCAGAAGGGTAAGGATGGCCAGAAGAAGCCGAAGGGTGAAGTGACCTGCTACAATTGTCAGCAGAAGGGCCATTTCTCTAGAGATTGTAAGAATCCAAAGGTGCCGGTGAAGTGCCACAACTGTGACAAGCCGAGGCATATTAAGAGGAATTGTCCAGAACCGAGGAAGGAAAAACAGATTGTGCAAGCCTATGCTTTGGGAGCAGTGCCATCATCTTCAAAAGCTCCTACTACAGAAGAGAAAGGAAAGAGTGTGGTGGTACAAGGTACCCTTTCCATTTGTGGTATTCCAGTTAGAGTGTTATTTGATACTGGAGCATCGCATTCCTTTGTTTGTAATGAACTTGTAGGCCGGTTGGGTTTAGAACCAGATATTGTTGATAGACCATTGGTTGTGACTAATCCAGTTGGGGGTTCATCTTGTTTGTGTATGATATGCCGTGGTCTGATTGTATCGAGTCATGATTGCTCTTTTGTTTGTGATTGTTTTGTTCTAAAATTTGCGGGGTTTGGAATTATTTTGGGTATGAACTGGCTTAGGAAGTATGCGGCAAAGGTTGATTGTGAAAGGCTGGAGGTGACAGTCGAGAATGTGGAAGGGAGAAAGGATGTGATACGATGTAAGCATGAGGAAGGCATCTTCATGAGCTTCATGTATTCGCTGGTTGTTCCACGGGATGGACTGTCATCGGTGCCAATTGTGAATGGATTTGAGGATGTCTTTGATGAGGTCAAAGGGTTACCGCCGCATAGAGAGATCGAGTTTCGCATCGATCTAGTTGAGGGAGCCAGACCTGTTGTGATGCCTCTTAGGCGGATGGCGCCTAGGGAACAGCAAGAGTTGAAGGTGCAAGTTGATGATCTTTTACAGAAAGGATTCATTCGGCGTAGTGTGTCCGAATGGGGTGCACCAGTTGTGTTTGCAACCAAAGCGGATGGATCATTAAGATTGTGTGTGGATTATCATGAGCTGAATAAAATAACTAAGAAGAACAAGTATCCATTGCCGAGAATAGATGACTTGTTTGATCAGCTTCACGAAGCCAAGGTGTTTTCTCAGATGGATTTGGCAACGAGATTTCACCAATTAAGAGTGGCAAAGGATAGTGTGCCGAAGATTGCTTTTAGGACACCATCAGGTTTCTATGAGTGGTTAGTAATGCCGTTTGGATTGACCAATGCACCAGCATATTTTGTGGATCTTATGAATAGAGTGTTCAGGGATCAGTTGAACAAATTCGTACTTGTGTTCGTAGATGATATTCTGATTTATTCCAGAACTAAAGAAGAGCACAAGACGCACTTGCGTATTGTTTTGGAGACCCTGCGAAAACATCAGCTGAAGGCTAAGTTTTCGAAGTGTCACTTCTGGAAGAGCGAAGTGAGGTTCTTAGGCCATATTATCTTTGGAAGTGGAATAACGGTTGATCCCGCCAAAGTGGTAGCAGTCCAGGATTGGGTTAGACCTAAGAATGCATCTGATGTGAGAAGTTTTCTTGGATTAGCAGGATACTATCGTCGGTTTATCAAAGACTTTTCCAAGATAGCTGCACCATTAACAGGATTGATGAAAAAGAACCAAGTGTTCAGATGGGATGCTAAGTGTGTGCAAGCTTTCGGAATCCTGAAAGAGCGACTAACAAGTGCTCCTGTTTTGACTATTCCTAGTGGAAATGATAAGATGGTGGTTTACACTGATGCATGTGGTACTGGACTTGGAGTAGTGCTAATGCAGAAGGATAAAGTTGTTGCGTATGCAAGTCGACAGCTGAAGCCGCATGAAAAGAATTATCCGACTCATGATTTGGAGTTAGCGGCGGTTGTATTTGCTTTGAAGATGTGGAGACATTACCTATTGGGAGTCCGATTTGAGTTGTTTACAGATCATAAATCATTGAAGTATCTTTTCTCCCAGAAAGATTTGAATCTCCGGCAGCAACGATGGTTGGAGTTTTTAGCATCATATGATTTTGGTATAGCCTATACTCCGGGAAAAGGTAACGCAGTGGCAGATGCGTTAAGTCGAAGACATGCAGGATTGGGAGACATGTTTTCAGAATGGAAGAGCCTTGAGTATTTGGCTGGATTTGACTTCAGGCCTAGATGTGAATTGGAACCTGAGATGTTGGCAAACTTATCGATAAGACCTACTCTTGTGGAAAGAATTGGAAAGAGCCAAAAGCGAGACGATAAGCTTGTCAAGATTATCCGTGATTTGGAATCTGGATTGGACCCAGAAAAGGATAAAGGATTCGAAACCGATCGAGAGGGTTGGCTTCGGAAACAAGGACGACTGGTTGTTCCCGATATAGATGAATTGAGGAATGAAGTTCTGAAGGAGAGTCATCACTCGAAGTTAACAATTCATCCAGGTGGAAATAAGATGTACCGGGATATGAAGAGAACCTATTACTGGGAAGGTATGAAAAAGGATGTTGGAAATTTTATTTCCAAATGCATGAACTGCCAGTTGGTAAAAGCCGAACAGAAGAAGCCAAGTGGATTACTTCAGCCATTAGAAGTTCCTACATGGAAGTGGGAGCAAATATCGATGGATTACCTAGAACCAGAGCAGGAAATGAAGGGATTTGGGTCATCGTAGATCTTTTGACTAAGAGTGCAAGATTCATTCATGTTCGATCAACCAGGACCGCATCGAAATTGGCTGAGCTGTATGTTAAGTGGATAGTTCGATTCCATGGTATTCCGAAAAGCATAGTGAGCGATCGAGACCCATTGTTCACTAGTGGATTTTGGAAGGGCTTCCAGGAAGTTTTGGGAACCGAGTTGTGTTTGAGTACAACTTATCACCCTCAAACAGATGGTCAGATTGAGAGAGTCAACCGAGTTTTGAAAGATCTCCTCAGAGCATGTGTTTTGGATTTCGAAGGATCGTGGGAAGATCATCTTCATTTGGTGGAATTTTTATATAATAACAGTTACCAGTCAAGCATTGGTATGGCACCGTATAAAGCATTGTATGGAAGACCATGTAACTCTCCGACATGTTGGTTGGAAACAGGAGAAAAGTTGATACTTGGGCCAGAAATGATTCGACAGACTTCTGATTGTATAGAAATCATTCGGCAACGAATGAAGGCAGCCCAAGACCGTCAGAAAAGCTATGCCGATAAGCGTCGTAAGGATTTGGAATTCGACGTAGGTGATATGGTTTTTGTGAAGATTTCTCCACTGAAGAATGTTATTCGATTCGGGAAGAAAGGGAAATTGACTCCGAGATTTGTTGGACCATTCCCGATCATCAAGCGAATTGGAAAGATCGCCTATAAATTGGAATTACCAGAAAAGATGTCGGGTGTGCACAATGTTTTTCATGTATCGTATCTACAGAAGTATGTGCACAACTCGAATATAGTGGTTTCTGCTGATAGTTGTGAGGACTTTGAGGTTGATCCAGTAGTTAAGAGACCTCGTAAGCCGCTTCGTGTTGTGGGAACCGACGCGAAACAGCTTAGGAGGAAGGTAGTCAAGTTGCTCAAGGTACAATGGAGTGATGATGTTAACGACTGTACATGGGAGGAGGAAGAGAGGATGAAGGCAGCTCATCCTGAACTCTTCAAGGTATGACCGTGAGGTGTCGTGACATCGCATGACATTGTAACTTGTTCTAGTCTTAGAATTCTGCATGCTAGGCAAGTAAATGGATGCATGGTTTGTTGATTGCTATGGATGGTAGGCATGCAGAATAGTTTTGGTTGCTCTTGTTTGTTTGGAATTTCGGGGGCGAAATTCCGAAGGGGGAGAGAATGTAACGACCCGTATTTTTACGGATCGAAGGATCGTACAATTGTTGTTATTAGGTCATTAGTGTTGTTAAGTCGTTCAGAGTTAAGTCGTCCAGGGTTTAGGTCGTGCAGTAGCTTAGGTCGGTGGAGCGACTTAGGAGTTGGAGCGACCTATAGGAGTGACCGACCTATAGGAGTGAGCGACTTAGGGGTTTGGCCGACCTAAGGGAACTAACGACTTAGGAGTTAACGGCTTAAGTTAGTAAGCGACCTAGGGAAGTTAGTAGCATTAGTTAGCGGCTTAATGTTTAACGACCTAAGGGATAGTGGTATAGGAGATAGGTCGGTTGAACGAGTTACCGACCTAAGGAAGATAGGTCGGTGAAGAGACTTAAGGTAGTTAGAGGCTTAGGTCGTGGACGAGATAAGGCAAGGGTGTTAGGCCGCTGGGTCGCTTAGTCGTGTGTGTTGTTAAGTCGCTAGGTCATTGAGTCGTTGAGTCGTGAGTCGGTAGGTTGTTAAGTCGTCCAGACGTTGCATGTTAGGTCGCGTGTGTGTCGAGCCGTGTTTGTGTTAGGACGCGTAGAGGCATGAGTCGGTAGGTCGTGAGGCCTTGTTAAGTCGTGACCGACTTAAGGGGGCGAACGACTCATAGGTTTGGCCTATAAATACACGGCCTTATCTCACTTTTTGGGATCCGAATTTTGAAGCGACGAAGTGCTGCCATTTTGAGAGCTCGAGTGCTACACTTCTTCACTTCTTTTCTCCACTTTAATCTTGTGCTTCCATCCATCTAAATCGAAGATCAAATCGAAGATCCAAGAGCTAAAATTGAAGATCTGCATTCTTCAGAGAGAGACTTCATCGTTTGAAGCGGAATTTTGACGGATCAAGCTAGATCCTTCGCTGTTCGGATCTGGAGTTTGTTGCTTTTGAGGTGTTTAGATGATTCGACGAGTGGTGGTTATCTCTCACACGGACCCAAAGGAGTATATTGGATCGGTGGCTTGTTTGTGTGTTAAAGATAGTGATTTCATGCATTTTCCTTAAGTCTGCATGTAGATCCATCGTTCATAAAGTTTTGATATCCACTTTACTACATGTTAACCTATGCTAGTTCATTCATCAAGATATTACTTAGAATTCATGCTTGTTAGATTTGGACTCTTTATTTACGAAATTGCCATTATTGTTATAACTGTTTATTTAGATCTTATTTGAATGATTGATTACTTGGATTAATGATTGATCTGATTGATTGTTATAAATTAGTTGATTGATGATTTGATTTGGACAAGTTGGTCAAAGATGATTCAAAAGCTAAGTGGAAAGGCTCTTGAATAAGGAAATCTGCTCGTGGCATATGAAGCGGATGATAAAGCTCATATGGATAGATTTGATGATGATTTTGAGATGGGACTTTGCTATGATGCGATGAAGCAAAGCATGATGTGAGATAGCCTTGGTTTAATCCAGACGGGATCATCCCAAGCATGTTGATAACTCGGTGATATGGTTCGAGTTCATTGATAATGGTTGGCTCAAGAGGCGCTTGAGCTAGTATGAGAATAGTCGTCAAGGAGGATGACTAGGAGGCTGAAATTTCATCGTTGTTGAAGGTTCTAGCATGCTCAAAGCAAGAGTACGCTGGGCAGATTCGATAGTCCCAATTGACTAATAGTTGATGGTCGAGTACTCTGGGCAGATTCGATAGTCCTAGGCATGGGTCACGACGACGTGCGGAGTTCTGTCTAGAACCGGGGTTACCATTAGCCCTTGACGGACGGCTGAAAGAATGTGTCGGTCATTCAATTAACGGTGGTATCGAAGCAATGATAACAGTGATAGCCAGAGTCATGGATGTTTGGTTGTATCATCGTTCAGTCTCAAGAGCGGTGCTTTTTGGGTGCTTATCTGATCTTGGTTTAGGCCTTGGGGGTTTGTACTTGGAAAACATCGACCTTCACTCGAGTGATAATTGCTTTACTTTAATTGTCTGCTTTGCTATGTTTGTTTCTGCTTAGTGTGTCTTGGGGCTATCACTATAGAAAGAGGTGGAGTGGGATGGTTGGGTTCCTATTCCTTTTTACCCTTTATGCTCCTTTGGTATGTTGTTAGTTAATTTACAGCTCACTAGGACTTTTGTCTGACTCAAGGTTTTATGTTCAACTCTTATTACCTTGGGCTGTTCATCCATTTTGGGATGGGCAGACTAGGTAGCAGGTGACAGGTGTTGTTCTTTGCTACCCACGACGTTGATGGCGAAGACGAGCTGGAGGCTTTTGCATATTGTTTTTCTTACTATATGTACTAGATGTTCCACTGCTTGTGTGATTCTCTGAGTGTTATGTAGTGAGGCTTGATGTATTGACTATTCAGATGTTTGTATCAAATTGTTTTGTAGTGTATTGATGAGATTTTATTTAGTGAAGCTTCACTATATATATTTCTCTATTGTATTTTATCCCTGCGCTGTGAGTAATGCGATAGAGTTTATTGTTTTACCTTACCCTGACGATCGTCCATGGCTGCCTCGCATACCTTTCAGCGCACTATTTCCTTGTTTAGTGCAGGGGTCATGGGCGGTCGTCACATATATAGTATATAAGTTGGACTACACTCATGAGTACTACTTAGGAAAAAATCCTTATGACCAATCATTCTTATCACAAATTGAAGAATGAGTCATCAAACAAGTAATACTGCTAGGAACTCCATCTCTTTAGTCAAAAAAGGAGCTGACTCGAGAACTGCTAATCCCGACTTGCATATATTCAATACCATGATGTAAAAATGCAACATAATGCTCAAGTGTCCGCTCTAAATATTACTATTGATGGTGTTGCTCAAGTGCGGGCGACCAAAGCCAATTTCACTAGGCCGAACAAAGACTTGCTAGTCTTTATGGAAAATTGTTCTAAGGAACGTAGCTGGTGATGGAAACGCGGGATTGGCTTGACACCGGCAAAAGGATCTTCGATGACTTAGACCTAAATGAAGCTATAAATAGGCAATTGGCTTGCCAACATCTTCAAGGTTGATCCATGAACTAGTGGAATGATATGAAGGTCGCTACTCCTGAAGACCAGTTCACATGGGACCAGTTCGCATCTAGATTTGTAGAAAAGTACATACCGACAGCTTAGAAGTTGGTCTTGTTATGTTAGTTTATGAATCTAAAGCAAGGAGATATGATTGTCTCCAAGTATGTTGATGAGTTCAAAGCCCTATCATAATATAGATGTCCTTCATTGACACTCCATCAAAGAAAAATGGGAAGTTCATTGTTAGCTTGGATTATTACTTAGGAGACAAGCTCGTAGGCCACGTTGATGAGACTTTTGAGATGATTGTCGGAAAGGCCTTAAGGTATGAGTCTTTATCCAAAGCCGAGGACTATTATTCTTGAGGACAAGCTAAAGTTACAATTGGGTGGGGAAGGCAAGAAGAGGTGGAACAATAAGAGGAATTAGTTTCAGAACAAAGGCGGTCAGTAGAAGAGCAAGACCTTATGGATTTGTTATAACTGTAGTGACAAGGTCCATTATAGTATAGACTACAAGGCTAAGAAAAGAAATGATATAATTACAACAAGATTAAGCATATTTAGAAGGATTGTCCATGGTTATTAAAGCAGAAGCGGGTAGTGAAAGCATATGCTATCAGTACCTTTTCGACTTCATCGAATGCTTTATCATCGAAAGAGAAGGGGAAGGCATCGTTATTCATGGTATGCTTTCCATTCATGATGATCCCATATGTGTTTTGTTTGATACCAGGACTTTGCATTCCTTCATATCTAGTGTTTTAGTAGATAAATTAGGATTAAAGCCTGAAATTATTGATCGACCTATGATTGTGACAAACCCTTTTTGAGGCTTCACTAGCTTGTTTATGGTTTGTAGTGGTTCGATCTCGAGTCATGCATGTTCTTTTGATTGTGATTACTTTTGTGGGTTTCGTGGGGTTTGGTATTATTTTGGGTATGGACTGGCTTCATAGATACAAAATGATGGTGGATTGTGAGAATTCATTGTTGACGATATGGGTAGATGATGGGCAAATGGTAGTGTTAGGTCAACTAACGGACGATGATGTGATAGTTAGTTTTCAATATCCGCTCTATATCTCACACGAAGAGTTTTCATCAGTGCATATTACTAGGGAGTATCCAGATGCATTTAAGGAGGTGACCGGACTTTTTCCATATTGAGCTCCATATTGATTTAGTTAAAGACACCAGATCAATAGTGATTCCATTGAGAAGGATGGCACTTAGAGAGCAGAGAGAGCTCGAGCTGCAAGTGAATGACCTATTGTGATGAGAATTCATTCCTAGAAGTATATCTGAGTGGGGACCACACATAATATTAGCCACGAAGGCAGATGGTTCCCTTATATTGTGTGTTGATTAACGTAAGCTGAATAAAAGTGACGAAGAAGAACACATATCCACTCCCACGTGTTAATGACTTGTTCGATCAGCTACATGGTGCTTCAGTATTCTCTCAGTTGGATCTTGTAATGGGATTTCACTAACTAAGAGTAGTGAAGGAGAGTGTGTTGATTATAATGTTTCGTACGCCATTTGGTTTTTATGAGTGGTTATTTATATCGTTTGGGATAACCAATACCCCGACATACTTTGTTATCTCATGAACCATGGCTTCAGGGGTCAGCTAAATAAATTTGCACTTGTGTTTGTTGATGATATTCTTGTCTACTCTTGGACAAAGGAGGAACAGAATACACATTTGAGTATTATGCTTGAGGTGTTAAGAGAGCATTGATTGAAAGCAAAGTTTTCAACTGTCATTTCTAAAGGAGGGAAGTAAAGTTCTAGGGTCATGTGTTTCTGAGCAGGGCGTTACTGTGGATCCTGTAAAATTTGCAACATTTCAAGATTGGATTGGACCCAAAAATACTACGGATGTGAGAAGTTTCTTGGTGTTAACTGGATATTATAGATGGTTCATCCAGGACTTCTCGAAAGTAGCCGCATCATAGACTCGGTTGAGAAAAAAGAATCTATCCTTTTACTTGGGATGTCAGATATTAACATGTATTTGTGATTCTGAAGGAAAATTTTATGAGTGCACTAGTATTGGCCATTTCGAGCGAGAATGAAGAAATGATGGTACGCATTGATGCTTTTGGTACTGGATTGGACGTGGTATTGATGTAGAGAGGCAAAGTTGTTGCATATGCTAGTCGACAATTAAAGCCACATGACAAGAAATACCTAATACATGATTTAGAGTTAGCAGTGATTGTGTTTGCGCTGAAGATTCAGATGCACAATCTTTTAGGAGGGAGATTTGAGCTGTTCATCGACCATAAATCATTGAACTAACTCTTTTCTTAGAAGGATCTTAACCCTTATTAGCAGCAATGGTTAGAGTTCCTTGCCTCCTTTGACTTTGATATTTCATATACACCAAGAAAAGATAAAGCTCTTGCCAATACATTAAGTAGAAGACATGCCAGCTTGGGAGCTATGTTCCTAGAGATATAGTAGTTAGAGTATATTGCTGGTTACGATTTTTGACCAAGATGTGAACTAAAGCCAAAGATGTTGGAGACCTTGACTATCAGGCTTACTCGGATTGAACGGATTAGTACCAGTCAGAGGCTGATGCCAGATTAGCTTAGATCATTTCTAAGATTCAAGCTGGAGTAGAGTCTGAAGAGACAAGGTAGTACAAACTTGACCGAGATGGTTAGTTCAATAAGGAAGGTAGATTGTTTGTTCTTGATGTTGATGGGTTAAGGAATGAGGTGCTATGAGATTGCCATCATTCGAGATTGACTATCCATCCTGGTGGTAATAAGATGTACCATGATATAAGGCAAACCTGTAATTAGAAAGAGGAGAAGAAAGAAGTTGGGGCAGTCATCTCAAAATGCATGAACTGCTAGTTGGTTAAGACAGAGTAGAAGAAGCTTAGTGATTTGGTGCAACCGCTAGAAGTTCCCAAGTGGAAATATGAGTAAGTATCGATGGATTTTATCGATGGACTACCAAGGACTTAAGCAGGGTAAGACATCATTTGCATCATAGTCAATCAATTGACCAAGGGCACTAGATTTATACTCATAAATTGAAGTAGAATGGCAACCAAACTGGCTGAATTGTATGTGAAATGGATTGTATGATTCGATGGTGTGTCGAATAGCATTGTGAGCGATCGAGACCCATTGTTCATTAATGGGTTTTGGAAGAGCTTACAAGAGGCATTAGGGACAGAGTTGCATCTCAGCACAGCTATCACCCTCAAAATGACAGCCAAACTAAGAGAGTGAATCATATCCTAGAGGATCTCTTGCGTGCTTGTATACCTAACTTTGGAGGCCTATAGGATGATCATTTATACCTCATTTAATTCGCTTAAAACAACAATTATCGGTCTAGCATCGATATGGCACCATTCGAGGCATTGTATGGCCGACAGCGTAACGCTCATTCATGTTGGTGGGAAGCAAGCGAAAAACTGATACTTAGACCAGATATGATTAGAGAAACCTTAGAGGAGATCGAGATCATTCGGAAATAAATGAAAGTTTCTCAAGACAGACAGAAGAGCTACATTGATAAGAGACACGGAGAACTAGAGTTCACCATCGGTGATTTGGTATTTGTTAATATCTCTCCATTGAAGAATGTATTTCAATTTGATAGTAAAGGGAAGTTGGCACCGAGATTCATGGGTCCTTTTCCAATATCAGAGATGATTGGGAATCTTACTTAATGGGTTGATTTACCGCGAAGAATGGAGGGACTGTCAAATGTGTTCCATATTTCTCACTTAAAGAGATTTGTGCATGATTCAAGCGTAACTTTCACACTGGATCAATTAGGTGATATCGAGAATGAAACAAAGGCTTTGAGACCTCATAAGCCTTTCGTATCATCGGACGTGATACAAAGCATAAGAGGAAGATGGTGAAGTTGGTGAAGGTTCAGTGGAATGAAAGCAAAGGCAGTTGTACTTGGGAGATCGAGGAGAGCGCTAAGACAGCTTATCTAGAGCTCTTTGTATAGTAGGACTTTATATTTATTGCTTTTATTTTCACTTATGATATCATAAGGCATACCTTACTGTAGTATCATGCATGCTATGATAGGATTTGATGTTTCCTTTTTCATTTTTTGTTGTGTATGCATCTTTGATGTATGATGATTGCATATACTTGTATATGGTTATAGGTATGCAGAATAACCTTGTTGATTTTTGTTTAGTATTTCGAGAGTGAAATTTTAAAAGGTGGGAGAATGTAACAGCCTATATTCTATATATCGGAGGATCGTAGTATATGAGATTGCACAATTATATGATTTTGGGAAATAGCTTGTAGAGACATTTTCCATCCTTATGATTTTTATTGGACGATTTTAACCTTAAAAATCTTGTATGACATATAACTTTTGATAGAAGCCGAGTTGTAGTCTAAAACCACATCCATTAGATTGCGGTGATGGTTTCTCTTTTCGTAGAGTGATCATAATAGAAAAATGGACTTACCGCTAGGGTTATATGGCTGCTTGAAGTTTCACTTGATTTTAAATAGCTTAATAGGTAATTAGCGAGTTAATGGGTAGGCCCAAAGCCCATTTTGGGATTAGCATGAGGTTGGGGCCGATGAGAATTATCTCCATCATTTTACACTTCACAATAATAGAGGGAAGATCCCTCATTAACCATTTTAAGCCAAAAAGTTACCATAATCCCTACTTTACTTAATCAAAACTTGTCTTAAGAGGAAGGTCAGCAAGATTAGCACTTTGGATTGAAGGTTTGCTGTTAGAGATCATCTTGGAGTTTTTGTTCATTCTTAGGATTCATGCTTTCTAGGATCGCTTTGGATTAGGTGAGTGGTTTTAAGTCTCTACTCACTAATTAGCCATTATTGATGTTTAACGATGTTTATAAATGATTTTTAAACTTCAAAATATGTTTTATGCCTTCTTTAATAACATATGTAAATTTCATATGATTTTGAAAAGATATGTAAAACTAGTGTTCTTATGGATCTCCCTTGTTCTTATGGTTTTACCCTTAATTTTAGGATTCACTTTGATATGTATGGATGTGTATTGTCGGCATTTTCACCCACAACATAGTGAATATGAAAAGACGTTAAGGAGCATAAAAATGGCTGAAAGGTGCATAATAAAGGCATCATCATTTAATCATAATCTAAAGGAGAAGTGTTAGAGGAAAATTTGGAAAAGTCTAAAAATATACTTAAATCACTTGTAAAATGTTCCTAAGCTCAGGACATACACTTAGGTCGAAACTGTATCTCAATCCAAGCTATGGATTGGAAGATATATTCATCTTAAATTTTGCCTACTACTAACCGATTTAGATCCCACTTTGAAGAGCTACTACCTACTCTAAGAAAATGGAGCAAAAACATATGTAGCTCATCTTCCAACGGAGAGGTCAGGGTTTCGATACATGGCACGCACATTGTTTTATGGAATTTAAGGAATGGTCCAGTAAGGAATCTAAGTGTTGAATGCCTAACCATTTCCAACATAAGGAAGGGAAGGAAAAGAGAGAGAATGCAAGACACAAGGAGTAGAGAGAAATAAAGGAGTTGAGAAGAGCATACTCCCATATTCGATCATCAAAGTACTGAACAGGAAATCCTATTTAGCACCTAAAGCATCGAATAGGAGATCCTGTTTAGTACCCATGGCACCTAACACGATCTTCTATTCGGTAGGTGGGATGCCGGACTGGGAGGGGCATTATATGAAGATCGAAACAGGATAAAACATGGAAGGCGAACCAAGGAGGGAGTGTTGAATAATTGGTTTTGATTGCTGACAAGACACAATAATTCACGAATCTACGACTACGACAACATCCGGACTCAACGACTCAAAGTATGGTTCATATAGTTATATATTTTTACAAGAGTCATCAAATATGTATATAGAGTTTAGTTTAATGCTTTGTTAAAATCTTTCCTCAAGAATCATAAGTCACATTCAAATAAACTTGCATGCATATTTTAATCAAAAACAAGTTTTCAAAAAATGCATGAAGCAGGACTCGAACCCGAGTCACTAGTTTGGAAGGCAAGTACTCTAACCAAATGAGCTACTGTGATTTTTACTTAACAACAAAAATCAGTCGACTGAATCTGTGCATTTTAACATATTTGTGCACGATTTTTTTTACATGTCTTCACTATTTAGTCCTCCAACCATTTTCGACCAGTCGACTGACCTGAACCCAACTGTCATATTTTGAAAAGACATTTCCACTCTATGAAAGGTTGCGATCCTTCTCTGAGCGGAAACGGTTGCTTCTTTTGGTCAAAACTCTTCACCAATGGCAACAACCCTCTATCTATTATAAATACATGTTTCCAAACACTTCATATTCACTGAAATCTTTCTAACTATCTTATATTCTTCTTGTGCTCTCATACTTTCATTCAAACAACAAACAAGCATTTTATTGCTTTGAATCTTCAAATAAACTTTCATAATCTTCGATTCTTAGCATTACCTTCTCTTTATATCTTCACATACACTTCATATACTTAAGGATTTGATTATAGGAGGTCTGTACTATCAGAGACAAATTAGTGTTATCAAGAACACACAGTGTCATATATTCTTTTGTATTAATGAAGTCCTCTTTTGCTGCTGAGGCAAAAATCCTGTTCTGCTGCTCAGGTGTCTGTTCTGCTGCTTAGAATGTGTATACCTGTTCCTCCGGGTTAAGTGAGGATTGTTGTTTTAGTGAAATTCCAGAAAGAGTCTGGGACTGAATGTAGGACAGAGCTCCGAACCAGTATAAAAATCTCTGGTGTTATTTTTATTATTATACTTGTAACAACCCGCATATTTGTCGATTTTATATTTAAAATTTTATTTAAATATTTTATCGATACTCGAAATTTAGTCTGAAAAGCTACTTTTTGCGTACGGTCGAATCGGGACTCGGGACCCCTCTCATTAAGTTTAAAATGCCGTTTATGACCTTTTTGAGTATAAGCTTTGATATGTTTAGAGAAAGTTGATTTTTGCTACTTTTTCACTTTGGGTTTGGGTTTGGGCTCAGCCTATGTTTAACTTATACTCAAATCTGAGCCACTCTTTCCCATTCACCCTCACTTTCTCTTCTTTTCAGTTTTTAAAGCATCAATGGTGGGAGAGATGGGAAATTAAAACTCCAAAACCCTAGTTTCCTTTTGCAAATCAAGCTTTAGCTCCAAACTTATAGAAGAACCCATTGGTAAGCTTCTCTTCTTCTTCTCCAACTCTTTCTCTCTTTGATTTCAGAAAATTCCTAAACCTACTTTGGAAAATGTTTCTCTTTTTAGCTTAGAATCAAGCTTCTTGAGTTGGATTTGAAGAGTGGTTGATTCTCCTTTGCTTCTAAGCTTCTTTTTCAATCGTTTGGGTTCAAAGGTGAGATTTTTATCTCACATCTATGCTTATAATTATCTTCGATTGTTAGGTATGAATTCCTAACACTTATTCGTGTGCATTTGCTTTTGGTTTGGATTGATTTGGTGAATATTCCAATTTTTGGTGTTTTGGGTTCAATTCTTTAAAAGTCACAGTTTTGATGTTTTGATCATGTTTTGGAGATGCACCGAAGAGCTTCTATGGCCGGGTAGTCGATTGGCGTAAACCCTTAGTGTCGTTGCTCGTCCGATAGAAATTTGGAAGAGATTGGCATTCATTAGTTGGGCATGGGGGGTGCTGACTACAGGTTCGGCCGACCGACCTCAGGGTCCGGTCGACCGACCTGTTACCCAAGCACTTCCCAGCCTCTGTTAGGAAGTGCAGGTTACAGGTCCGGCCGACCGAACACAGGGTCTGGTCGACCGACCTGCTACCCCGAGCATTTCTATTCTTTTGGTCCGGTCGACCGAGCTCTGTAGCCGGCCGACCGACCTGGTGCATTTTTGCCTATTTCGCCTAGTTTTTTGAATTTCCAACTTTAATCGATTCGTGTTGTTTCCTATGTGTTGTTATCATTTGTTATGACTTTGATGACTCCTTTTTAGTGATTTTTGAATATCCATTTTGATGGATTCTTTATCGGTTTCGTTGGATTTTTATTCACATCTTCGTATGTGAATTTTAGTGGTTGATTGTTCCTACAATCTTCTTTGTGATTTGTCACTTTAAAAATATAAAGGTTTCTATACTAGTAGTAAATATCAAAACTCTTTCTTCAAATGATTTCAACACTATTTTAGTACAAAGCTCGTTTCTTAAAACGTTTTCCAATCTATTAGTATATACAGACCTTTACCTCATTCGCACGAGAAATCTAATTAAACGACTTAGTAAAACGAGTGGTATGAAACGCTTGCGTTTACTTCGTCGGTTAATTCTTGGACTTGTTCGATTGAATCTCTTGTGACAATTTTATAGTGGAGACCAACAGTTTGTTCGTAAATATTTGAGTTAAGCAAGTGGTTATGGGACATGAAGCTAAACTCATATATTTACTAGCTTAGTGTAATTGACACTTCTCGTTGATCATGACGATCATCTTTGTGATTTAGACTAGCGATGTGCGATGTCTCTTTGTCTGCGAGGGAGACTAAACCCCGTTTTGTGGAGTTTCGACTCAAATTGGTGGGGTAGCAACCCATGGTCTTCGGGCCGTTTGTGGAGCTTCGGCTCAATTTGTGATGGTTAGAAACCATGGAATTAGCGTTCCGTTTGTGACACACGTGTTGGTGAGCTTTATGCTCCCGTTTGTGATAGGCCTTCCCCCCCTTTTTTGTGATTTCTGGATTTCTTGAGATGATTTCTAGAATTTGTGTTTCACCAATTTTCGTGATCTCCATTGATAAGTTTTATCAATATTTGTGCATTGGTGAATTTGTGTGTCATTGACTTTTGTGATTGACATTGATAAGTTTTATCAATATTTGTGCATTGGTGAATTTTTGTGTCATTGACTTTTGTGATTGACATTGATAAAATCGTCAATATTTGTGGTTTGATGGACAAAATAAGGAGTATGACATTTCTTTGATTCTTGTGTAGACTTTGTGATATTGATTAATCTCTTGTTGATTTTCAGTTACTTATATATATCACAGCTTGGCATTGTGATTATTATGTGTTTAGTCATATCTCTTACTCTATATCGTTTCATCTGATATTTATAGTTAGACTGATCCGTTTATTATTTTCTTATTAAATAATACTCGGGTCAGACCGAGATGTTACAGGTGCTTCTGCTTGACTTTACATCCGGGATTACGTCCTTGACTTTTGGTTAACTACTTAGATCGGTAGTTTTCGTTGTATACATTTGAGATATAGACTCCATAATGTATACTTATTCTTTTGTGTAGTTCGTGTAACTATTCTTTTGTAATATTGTGGATCTTTTTAGACCACTACTCTGATGTACACTTCCTAGTGTAAAATTCATATCTATTTCCGCCTTTGTGATATGAATTGTCTGTGACTGATTTATGTTATGTTTATTTCTATATTTGTTTCCGAAGATTATTATAGCCACTGTGTAGTAGCTTTGTGTTTGTATCGGTATGTCGGATTGTTATACTATTTGACATATCGGTGCTCGCGCAAAGCAATTACATGGATAGTCGCTCCTCAACAGCCTTATTCTCCGTGCTAGTTGACAGCATTACATCGTAGTGTTCTTGGCTAGCGTGGGTATAGAGGTGGGGCGTCACAATACTGCTTTTATATTCTGCACTATTTACTACATTGTTATCATCACTATACTCTGTATTATCATATATCCATATTACACGATCCATAGCACACTTTCATTTGGTATTAGAGCCTGGAATTCTATCGATTGTCACAATATCATAGAATAATGACTAGAAAACGATCCAGTCGAAATACGACAAGAAAAATCCATGTCAAAGCCACAAGTGAGGACTACAAAAAGGTACTTTTTGATTTACAAATTTCAGTAAAAGATAATAATGAATTAGTTAGTATAAGCAATAAGATTTCAAAGCTTAATTTTATTATTTTAGAAAAGATGAAATCTGTTGAACTTGAAAATGAGAAATTGAAAAATGAAAAGTCAAATTTAGAAAATCAACTTGGTGTTTTAAAAAATAATTTTATAATTGTTAAAGATTTTCTAGATGAACAAAACACCATATTTGAAAAAGAGATCAAAAATTTCAAAAGAAATTTTTGATTTGAAAAGACAAAATGATTTGTTACAATCCTCTTTAGATAATTCAGAATCTCAAAATTCTCTTCTCAAAAGTGAGAACCATACGTTAAAAAACGAGAATTCTTAGTTAAATGAGAAAATTGATATTTTGAATACTGGTAACATTTCTTTTGAAAATAATAATTATGACTTTAAGGCTAAATTTGATAAATTTAACACTGAAGTCACAAAATTTAATAGAGGTCAAAACGATTTAAACATGATTTTATCTAGTTCTAGACCTTTAAATGATAAAAGCGGTTTAGGATATAATAAAATAGATCGTAGAAATAACATTAGACATGCTTTCATGTATAGTAAATATGTTAGTGCTAGTACTAGATTACGAGAAAAGTCTAAGTCCAATTTTTATAGAAATTCAAATACTGCTATGACCAATAATGTTTATAATTTTTTTAGTAGTACAAAATCATTGACGGGAAATATGAATAAAAATTATCTAAATATTTGGGTTCCTATTAATTGGAAAATAGAGAAAAATACATTGATGATTACTTTGATATGGTAGTTAACAATGAAAATTATATTTATAAAGGTTCAACCACACCCAAATGGGTATGGTTTCCTAAAAATTAGGAAATTATAAGAACCTTGGGTATCGCAAGCTTTAAATGTTAACTTTTTTTTTGATACCTTACATTATAAGTAGTAGTTATTTTTTTTTATATTTTTCTATGTTTTACTTATGTAAAATATAATTTATATCATCATATAAACTCTCTTTTTTATCGATGACAAAGGGGGAGAACGATATTGCTCTAACACTATTTGCAGAAATAAACTATGCAAGCACAGATTAAGGGGGAGAAAAGATTAATTATTTACAGGAATATATATCATAGATTCAGGGGGAGAAATCTATAACACAATTATAGGAATATATTCAGTGAGAGAGATAAGATCAACAAAGCTTGTCAAAGATTCGTTCGTAGCAAATGAAGTTGTCATCGTTAAAAAGGGGGAGAATGTTGAATCATAGGTTTTGATTGCTGACAAGACACAATAATTCACGAATCTACGACTACGACAACATCCGAACTCAATGACTCAAAGTATGAATCATTTGGTTATATATTTTTACAAGAGTCATCAAATAGGTATATAGAGTCTAGTTTAGTGCTTTGTTAAAAAATTTCCTCAAGAATCATAATTCACATTCAAATAAACTTGCATGCATATTTTTAATCAAAATCGAGTTTTCAAAAAATGCATGGAGCGGGACTTGAACCTGGGTCACTAGCTTAGAAGGCAAGTACTCTAAACAAATGAGCTACTACAATTTTTGCTTAATAATAGCATTCAGTCAATTGAATAAAGTCAGTCAATCGGCTGAATCTGTGCATTTTAACATATTTGTGCACGATTTTTTTACATGTGTTCATTATTCAGTCGACTGACCATTTTCGACCAGTCGACTGACCTAAACCCAACTGTCATATTTTGAAAAGACATTTCCATTCTATGAAAGGTTGTGATCCTCCTCTGAACAGAAATGGTTGCTTCTTTTGGTCAAAACTCTTCACCAATGCAGCAACCCTCTGTCTACTATAAGTACATGTTCCCAAACACTTGATATTCACTGAAAATCTTTGTAACTATCTTATATTCTTCTTATGTCTCATACTTGCATTCAAACAGCAAACAAGCATTTTATTGCTTTGAATCTTCAAATAAACTTTCATAATCTTCGATTCTTAGCATTACCTTCTCTTCATATCTTCACATACACTTCATATACTTAAGGATTTGATTATAGGAGGCATGTACTATCAGAGACAAATCAGTGTTATTAAGAACACGCAGTGTTAGATATTCTTTTGTATTAGTGAAGTCCTTTTCTGCTGCTGAGGCGAAAATCCTGTTCTACTGCTCAGACTGTGTATACCTGTTCCTTCGGGTTAAGTGAGGATTGTTGTTTTAGTGAAATTCCAGAAGGAGTCAGGGACTTGATGTAGGATGGAGCTTCGAACATGTATAAAAATCTCTGGTGTTATTTTTATTATTATACTGCTTTTATATTCTGCACTATTTACTACATTGTTATCATCACTATACTCTGTATTATCATATATCCATATTACACGATCCATAACACACTTTCAGGGAGGTGCATAAACTCCCCTGCAAAGTGTCCACGTGCATTTTGCCAAACCAACCAACCTCGAACCAATTTTCCCAGTTGAATCAAATGGGACATAGATGGAATAAATTCTATATACATATAAAACTTCTGATTATATCGTGTATATATAAAATTATCAGAATCGAGCAAGTTATAGATGGAAATTGCCTGATTTATCGGAGTGACCACCATACCTCTCCACTCTTACAAATATCAAAGCTTTCAACAACAACGAAGGGAGAATTCAGGAGAGTCAAGCTTACAAAAAATAGCAAAAAATCAAGGAAAATTAGGAACTGCCAAATAGGAATAGCCTAGCAGGAACTGTCTTGCCGGATCAACCTAATAAGAACCGCCTAGCAGGAGCTGCCTATCACTACTTAGTAGGAATAGCCTAGCAAGTATAGTCTTGCAGGATCAACCTAATAAGAACTACTGAGTAGGAACAATCTAGCAGGATCAACCTAATAGGAATAGCCTAACATGAACTGTCTAACAGAGACAACCTCTCAGGAATAGGAAGTCAAGAATAGCCAAACAAGAATAGCCAAATAGACTTCCTTGGGGAATATCTTACTTTTTATTGAGCCTCAGATCATTATATTATGTATCTCAGACATTATATCAAAGTTCTATAGGAAGAATAATAAAAATAGACAATGGATGTAGGCAAATTCTAGTTGAACCACTATAAATCCTTGTGTTCTTTACTTTGCTGCAATTTACTTTCTACATATCTATATATGATTAGCTCTATGAAAATCAATCATAATATAAGTATAATAGCCATGTTATACACCTTGTATTCATAAGCCTATAACAAATTGATTGGAGTGTTTACCCATTTTTTGTGCAAACAATGTGTGTTGTTAGGATATGTTATATATGATGACTGCTTGAATGTATGTTCATTTAATAGTTAAACGTTGATCGGATGGTGATTTAGTTACAAGAATAAGTTAAGAATCAGTAGTTATGGATTGGTAATGATCCTAATAGGATATGGTCATATATGGCAATAAGGAAGGTCTCAGAAGGCTATGTTCCAGTTGTTTGGAGTTTGTTTTCTCAAGTTATGGATGGATCGGTGGTGGTGTGAAAGCTATCAATCGGTAGTAGAATGCTCTGAGCCATGCTTGAGTCAAGGGATGGGTCACTTAGGGAATTTCCTTTGAGTCGTGAATGATAATGGATGGATTGAGTGGAGATGAGGAAATTCTAAGGTATGGACCAATAGTACCCATGGATCACTAGCGATCCATAAGGGTTACTTGGTATATGCTCTATGTTGGTTCATGTGAGCAATATGGAAGATTTTACTATGAGAGGTCGATGGCTATGGAACGATATCGATCCATGGGGTATCGATTGATAGAGGTGATGGATCATTAAAGGAGGACTTCACGTGAAGGAGCATGACCTAGTTTAAGTTGAAGTGTGGGATCAATGGTGATGGATCGATGGCTATGGATCGGCAATGGTAGATTTGGAGGTATTTCGAGTTCTTTCTACACTTCCTTCGAGATGTGATGGTGTTTGCTTCGAGTCTTATGTGCTTGTCCACCCCGAACATGTGTTAAACTACGCACTTGGCTAAGGGAGGGGTCAGTACAAAGCCATAGGGTTCTATGATGATTTTTGATAAAGACGACCCATGATTCATTAGTAATGATTCAGTGATGAGGAGAGATGGATGGCTATATTTTGAGATGCAGAGTAGCGGACTATGAGTCAGATTGAGGGAATTATTAGAGGAAGGCTATATGACATATGATGTTATCCCATGACTGATGATTACAGTAGAGAATCATCCTTACCGCGGTGACCCATGATGGGAGTTATGGGAATAGTTTCAGGATGTACTCTTTTATAGATAACATGTGTAAAGGGTCATGGAGACTCGTGGGTTCGTGGGGTACTCATGAGACGGGGTATACTGCGTATGTGATAGTTCCTAAAGCATGATGGATCTTTATTCTAGATATGAGGTTTATTTACCTTGAACTGATATGATGGTTAGTCATGTTCCTGGTTGATTGAGTGGCATGGATTTGAGTGCCAAGGAATCAGGATGCGGGCTATCGTGATGGATAGACTGGACCTTGATCGTGATGGTTTTGTGAGTGATCTTATATCCAACGTACCGAGTGAGTGAATGCAAGGATGATGATGGATATTATGATTGCTTGATTGATTATCTCCCTAAGGATGTCATATGAGGCTTTGATGTAGATATTTAGACATCCCTTGGTACTTTGATGTATGGTACACTCATGACGACTGTGATGAAAAGTAGCGTATATCGTATATATCTATGGATGCAGGGACATGTCTGGTATGATCCTTCGTACCATTTGTCATGTTATAATGGCATATTAGTATATAGAGATTTTCTATCAGGCATACAAGACTATTGACTGGCTGGAGATTTCAAGTTTTGATTCCTATTATTTCAGATACTCTAAATGAGTAGATTAGGATGTCAAATCTGGTGAGAACGTAGAGTTGGACGGAGGATGAGTAGGAGATCACACTCTCATATTACTGCATTTACTAATTTTTTATTCCACTGCATAACACTATGGGGCTTGCTAGTGCCTTTATTATTTGTAGACAGTTTGTTTATGAGTTATTATTTGATGTATGATTCTATCACATATGTTATGCATTGTATGGATCTATTTACTCTAATTTCTATGATTCATTCAGTTATTGTCTTGTCTGTTTATATCTGAGATGTTTATTATTATATTTTATTCCATGAGTTACGTGACATACGACATATTCTGTGATGTTTTATTTACCATACAACATTGACGGTCGTCCTACAATGGCCGAGCATCGTTACAATGCAATTTATTGCATTATTGGATGCCGGTGATGTAGGGCTATCATCACATGTATACTATTTGTTAATCAATTGTATTTTTTCCTACTTTATCCGGCTTTTAGACTGGTATCGATAATTAAAAGGATGCATGCCAGTATTGATTGTTTTCACTCCTTCTTTGTCCATGCTCTAAGATTTCCTATATACAATTCATTTTGACCTCTATATTGCTAGTGCTTATTGTTGACACACACACACACACACACACACACATATATATATATATATATAATTTTATTCTTCATTTGAATGAAATATCCAAACATTCGACGTTAACAGCTTGCTTGATAACTCCTTGAAAGTTTACATTATAGTGATGATCAATCATTATTAATTTGGTTAACAAGTGTATTATAGAATAATGAAAATATCCTTATCATATTTGATACATACATACATAACGGAGAATAGACGAAGGGACTCAAATCTAGCAAAAGCGGTCAGAGTCAATGAATAAATATCTAAAATGCAAGCTTTATTTAAGAAAACAAATTCACGGTGATTTGTTGAGAAGAAACCAATAAATTACAACCATTTCTTTTTTCTAAAAGGAAACAAGCAATAATATTCAAGTCATTTGCTTGTACGAATCAAAAAAGGGACCCCAATGCAAATAGTTTTCTTATAGGGTTCATAGCAAAGGAAAATTAAAAGGCTAGGTATTCATCTCTCGGTTAAAATTCAAAAGGGATAAAATTCAAAAGGGCAACCATTATTTGATTGTTGTTTGGATATGATAGAACATGGATATTGAGTTTATTTAAGAACAATTAAATATTAATAACTGACTAGTGGTGTAATTGGTGATCTGAATTGCAAGGATAATGGATAAGAAATGGAATGTGAAAAATAATCAACGGCCATTTGATTTATAAAGGTAGTTTTTGTAATTCAAAAGGTTCGACGATGTACACGACTATTTCATTTACCATGAACATCCTCCTACCAATATAAAGTTATTGGTGCTATTCTGCAATTGCAAAAGCTTCAAATTATTGATGGTTTCTCTATTATATATATATATATATGTATATATTAAGCAAACAAATGAATTGTTATGACAAGAGTGCATATGGTGGTCGTTTGCATGCATGCCAAAGGTTGGTTGTTTGATAAGTTTGGCACATTTATTTACGAAATTTATGTTTATTAATTTCATTTGATTCTTATTATATAATATTTTTAAATTTCTAGTACCTAATCGAATTGGTAGATTACTATTTGAAAAGGAAATTAATTATGACAAAAAATCCTATAACTTTGAGAAAAATATTATACTTATAAATTAAATTTAAGAAGTTTTATTTAAAGTATATGTCTAATTACCTTGCACGCACACACACGTATATATCTATGTATGCATATATATACATATGTATAATGAATATATACATAAGTATACAGGTATATATGTGTGTATACGTAGATACGTATATATGTGTGTGTGTATATATGTAGAAATGTATTACTTAACGGTTCGAGCAAAACTATTATAACTTTGAGAAAACTGTTATACTTATAAATTAACTTTAAGAAGTTTTATTTAAGTATACGTCTAATTACCTTGTATATGTATATATGCATATGTACATATATACATGTGTGTTTATGCATAATACATATATACATATGTATGTATAGATATATATACATATGTGTGTGTGTGTGTATTTGTGTGTGTGTGTATAAATGTTTTACTTAACGGTTCGAGCAAAATGTTAAGCTCATTTAGGATATGTCCACTGTTACATGTATTATTAGCTTATTTGGATATAATTTCACTCACATTATCCATAGTCAGACCATGTATTTTATATATTTCTTAAATCAGTGTATTGTGTGTGTGTGTGTGTGTGATGTACACTTATATATTTTAGTATAGTAGTGTTGTATATAATGAAAAATCTTGTATATAGTTTTAAAAACTACCATATTTTCTGAGATGTATTATATTTTATTCTATTCCTATGTCGAATTTTGGGTATATTTTATATTTACTTTTGTTCATACATTGTTCTAATAATGAATACGAATTTGGTAACTTATATTATTGTTATATTTTGTTCAATGATAGCCAAAGGAATAAGTACAGCGGATTGCTTATCTAGTATCCCAAAAATATAAGAGCAAGACGTTACAATAAGAAAAATATAAGTTTGTCCTTTTGTACTGCTGTTAACTTATCCATTGTGATGTGTAAGCTTTCTCTTTTGACTTCTATGGATCGTTGGTTGAAAATATACCGTGTCTAGAAATCAAATGGATGATATATTATACATATCAGATAAATTAAATAATTGATATCATGTATATATTAAAGGAACTAAATGACTAATATTCCATTGCATTAGTTTCTAATGTTACTACAAAAAGTAGTCTTATTACAAATTTTTCATTAAATGTTGTAATTTTTTACAATGTTTATTTTGCAAACATTATAAAATGTTAATTTTTCAGCCTTTTCCCTTTAAATTGTAATAAATACTCTTTTATGTCAAAATAATATTTTCTTCTACAACTTCCCCCTAAACGTTGTAAATATTAATGTACAACAACATTTTATAGAAGTTGTTTTACTCATAGGGTGTAAACGATGATATAACACTCTTTGAGAAAACGTTCACTATAAGAAAATAATGAATTAACATGATTTTTTTTAATATTTTTGTAATTTCTTGAAATATTGTAATAATAAATAATTAGTAGCTTTTAATTAATAACTACTAACTAATAGCTAATAATTTAAAAATGGTAATTTACAATTATTATTTATAAATGATAACTTATATAGTTAGTTATTTATAATTTACTATAATTAATTAAGTGAAAATAAGGGACACATCCCTAAAATCAAACTTAATACACAAAACATTCTCTTCATAAAAAAGATTTAAATTGCATCCACATTTTCAAATACTATAATTTTCTTCCCTACAATACCTCTCTTCTCCATTGCAGCAATGCTGATTCTTCATATGTGGATGTTATTCTCACATCCATAATTAACATTTGCACCCCATTAATTATCAATCTTTAAAACGCAATAATTTTTTATAGAAATGACGGACTAACAAACCGTTTTCACCATTAAATCATAAATTTTATTATCTTTCTATCGAGTGGCATTGTGCGTGTTTAAATACAACGGCAGGATAAACTATAAGAAATACCGTATAGTTGCAGATATGTCTACAATTATATGCAATGCAACTATATGAAATAATTGCATACATTTCTACAATTACACCATATAATTGTAGATATATCTGCAAATATATGCAATTGTTGCAGACATTTCTAAAACTATATGCAATAGTTGCAGACATTTCTGCAATTATATGCAATAGCTGCAGAAATTTCTACAACTATGGAATATAGTTGTAGAAATGTCTGCAACTATATGCAATGACTGCAGAAATTTCTGCAACTGTACCATATAGTTGCAGAAATGTCTGCAATTATATGCCATATTTGTAGAAATTTCTGCAACTACTGCATATAGTTGCAGACAATTCTGCAACTATATGTCATAGTTGTAGACATGTGTGCAATTATACCATATAGTTGCAGAAATATCTGCAATTGTTGCGGATTTGAAGAAAAATCGAAGATGTTCAAAATTTGCTGAATTGTCGGCAAATATATGAAATAAATGCATTTAACTACAAATATGATTTTTGGTATCAATAATGGATCTCATTTTAAGGACCATAAGTTTTTTGATTTTTTGATGAAAACGGTATGCTGATCCGATGTTTCTATAAAAAATTATACGCGTTTGAAATGTTAAATACATAAATGGTATTTGGGTCTTTGCGCCCGCGTGAATTTGAAAACAGGGAGTAGAAACTTATTAAAAAACCCGAAGGGATGTTTTGTGTATTTTCAAACCTTACCGGAAATGTATGTCAAACGCTCCCATTAATTAATATCAATAAATAATTTAGAATTACTAATTATTATTTATAATCAATAATTTATTTTATAATTAATAATTTGTTACTGGTAAGTTACAACCAATAATTTATACTCTGAAATCTCATTCGCCGTAATTTTTTAACTAATTAAAGAAATAACTAGCTTATATAATTTCAAGAAATTAGCAAAAAGAAAACTTCAAAGTAACTACGAGCATTTAACCGATTTAATCGATGTAATCGACATAAAAGACATGCACTAATTCGACTTATCTGACATGAATGATTAGCCAATATAAACAACTTGTTGACCAATCTTAACCAATCAACCAGGATCTGGTAATAGTTAAGAAATTATGGTTGTCCACTAATTTTTTCCCTTGGTAAATAACACACTTTTTCCTAATTAAATATAAATTCTTAATTGATTATAAGTTCGTAGTTAAATATAAAATCTCCTTTACCCTACGCAGGTGAATCCCTTGTTTACCTGACCCGCCTCACGCCTATTCACTTCGTACGTATCTAATATTCTAATTCCTTTATCATTCACCAAAAAAGGAAAAAGTGAAAACCCCTAATCGAAATCTCTCGACATGCTTGCTGAGCAACCATTGATCTAACAACTACTGGTTGCTCTGATTAGGTCTATTTGCTACTCCAACTGCTTCTTCGGCCACTGCCCCATGGATCTAACGGGATTCGGGTATCTTTAATTCCATTTCTCGATTCTTACTTTGTGACACTCCTTCTACCAACGCACCACCTCCTCCTCCATTGACAGTAAGGGCTGCCTCTAAGAAGAACAGTTGAATAAGCATTACACTATGTAGCCATTTTGTCGAATAACTAGCGTGCATTGCATTGTATTGTATTGGGTATGTTTGATCTTCGAACTTTCTCCACTATGCCACTTCAATCTTCTTGCCAAATTCCACTGATATGGTTGGTATCAAATTCAGGCCTCGACATTGATGATGAAAAGAATTCACTTTGATCGACTCTAGAAAAGCCGGAAATCCAGTTGTAAAAGCGAGAAGAACTGAATAAACATTTTTCTACTCAGTTCCAGATAAATAATGAATGCCTTACATCATCTATTCAACAATTCGAAACATCCTTACAGTCAATCTTTCATAACTAAAAGATCTGAAACATTCTCGAATGGATTCACATCAACAACCACCATTGGTAAATCACTCAGCTAGAACTTTGGGTCATAATCCAAAAGAAGATAATCGATCAACTTGTATGAATCACTGTTCAATTCATGACACTGTAATACCCGATCAGTGCAAGTAAATAGTTCCACACATATTTCCTCCCCATTCTTGCATCAAAAATCTATGAAACTTAAATTTCCTATATACAGTGGATATAGTGATTTTTTAACATGGTTAAAACAAACTGAATTAGTATTCAAATATTATAAATCGCCTGATTCTGAAAAAGTGAATTTTTAGGTTCATTTCATCTTAGAGATGAAGCATTACAGTGGTATAATTGGTTTATAGTCAATATACATATGTACTTTGAATGAGAAGTATTAAAAGATGAAATCCTTCTTAGATTCAACAATTCTGATTTACAAAGGCCATTTGAAGCTTTATCTAATATCAAACAGACAACTACATTGAGAGATTATCTTAGCAAATGTGAACTGATTCTTTGTTTATTGAAAATATTATTATCACATTCTGTGTTAGAGAGATTTATTGGTGCTCTAAAACATGATATTAAATATGAAATGTTTGTTGGTCAACAAAATCACTAAAAGATATAATTGCCCTAGCAAAATTCTAGGAAGAAAAGTATTTGCAAACTAAAAAACCACTTAGAAGTTAATCCCTCACTCCACAAAATAACTAACCACCATCCTATACATTATCTAAGCCTTAATATCCCAAAACATCTATTGAAAATCAACCAATAAAAAATCAATATTCCTCTACAAAAAAAGCTTACTTCAAATGATATTATTCAGAAAAGAAGTCATGAATTAGGTTACACTTGTGATGACAAGTGGTTTCCTGGTCAAAAGTGCAAAGGGAAACAAATTTTTATGCTAGAAGGATTTTTGCTAGGCACTGATTCAATAATTCCTCCAGATACATATGAAGAAGAGGCATCTGAAGAAGTAGTAGATCCCGAACTCTCTTTAAATGCTATGAATAGTATTGGTGCAAATAATATAATTAGAGTACAAGGCTATGGAAAAGGACACCCAATTTATATTTTAATTCATTCAGGATCAACTCATAATTTCCTTAATGAAAAGTAGGCAAGGAAATTGTAGAATATAATAACCTATAATTTTTGTTTGATGATAATAAACATATATATATTCGTATAAATGTATTTGTTAGTGTACTATTTTATTTTTCACATGATTAAATAAATACTTATTGAATAAAATAAATAACTCGAAATTCATATTTAAACCAATATTTTATTCAAACAAATATTTTATTACCAATTCAAATAGTACAAATTTGAGCTCTCACTACATTTACACATTTTCAGTTATAATACAACTTCAATTACAACATAATTTTCACTTTACTATTTTACATACATATTTCACCTCACTACGTATTCACCCATTACTCGTATTTGATCATCAACTATGTTCCAGCATGTATCCAGCATCTGAACTATCTGCAAAACAAACACTGACGCGGTAAAATTAAAAAAGAAATATTTAGTAGAGCACAATGAAGTGTGTGTTTTGAAAATATTGTTTGCCTCAGTTATTTGGGTTGTTTGTCATCATTTTCTTTGATTCATCTTACACAAACAACTTCTGGCATGCACAGTGTATCACTATACATGCCACAAGGTCGTGCATACCGATATACACTTGCTTGTTAAAATTGTAGGAACATGTGAGCACAAGATGAAACCCAAGCTAAGACTGAATTCAACTCAGATGCAATACATATAACTCAACACAACAATGGTCAGTTAAAGAAATTAAGCAAGAGTCTGCATATATATAAACATGAAAATAACTCAACTGGTCAGTCCAACCAACATACAAACATACCCAACCAAATAACAAAAGCAAGAATAGTCCAACATCAAGAGAATCAGTCAAGTGCAATGCAACATACAACATGACAGCAGGTTAATATGGAACCAGACCAAAATGGAACCATACCACAAAATGTACAAAGGTACAATGGATACAAATAACAATGCATATAGCACAAGGGCTAAGGACAGAGAAAATATCAACATGCAATGTATAAAGTGGTGCATGCAGCAAACATTGGAACATGCAAGTGAAGCCTCAACCAAGACAGTAGCTCAAATGTACATATGAAGACCAAACCAATCAACCCAGCAAAATGAGCACACTTGAATATGTTCAAGCAAGCATTCAGTTTCAACATGTACAACAAATGGAACCAGACTAAAGTAACAAAGGCACAAGGAAAGCATGGAGTTCGAGTTCAACCAAATCAACCCAGCAAACATTGACATGTATACAAGCACAGTGACATGTATATACATATGCAACAGAGGAGACATCAAGGCAACATGAGTAAGAAGTAGTCACATATACACATGTATACATATATAATGGCAACCAAACAAGTAAACATGCTCATATATACATGGATATTTAAAGCTTTGAACATGTCAAACCCAAATGGGTCAACATATATGCACACAGCACCAGTGAAGACACACACACAATACAAGAATGATTCACAAATAAGGAAACATATGCAAAGGATGACATAGCTAGGAAATCTCAAGCAAAATGCAAAAAAATAATATTAAAATTCAGTATAAATTTTGAATTATATCAGCAAGGAGCAAATAAGTCAAGTATTGTCAGTCATGCACCTATAAATTAACATACGAAAATATCAAATTGAAAAAGTCATGGCTGAATCAAAACATTCAACGCATATGGAATTAGAGAATTCAGTATCGAATATATATCACAAATGACCAAGTCAGAAATTAGTGAACCGTTCAATTAAAAATCCACAGTCGAAGTTAAATTCGAAATCAAACTCTGAAAATTTCAAACCAAAAGTATATACGAAAATATAGGAAATTGATTCCACAAAATAACTAACCACCATCCTATACATTATCTAAGCCTTAATATCCCAAATCATCTATTGAAAATCAACCAATAAAAAATCAATATTCCTCTACAAAAAAAGCTTACTTCAAATGATATTATTCAGAAAAGAAGTCATGAATTAGGTTACACTTGTGATGACAAGTGGTTTCCTGGTCAAAAGTGCAAAGGAAAACAAATTTTTATGCTAGAAGGATTTTTGCAAGGCACTGATCCAATAATTCCTCCAGATACATATGAAGAAGAGGCATCTGAAGAATTAGTAGATCTCGAACTCTCTTTAAATGCTATGAATAGTATTGGTGCAAATAATATAGTTAGAGTACAAGGCTATGGAAAAGGACACCTAATTTATATTTTAATTCATTCAGGATCAACTCGTAATTTCCTTAATGAAAAGTAGGCAAGGAAATTGTAGAATATAATAACCTATGATTTTTGTTTGATGATAATAAACATATATATATATATATATATGTGTGTGTGTGTGTGTGTGTATGTATAAATGTATTTATTAGTGTACTATTTTATTTTTCACATAATTAAATAAATACTTGTTGAATAAAATAAATAACTCGAAATTCATATTTAAATAAATATTTTATTCAAACAAATATTTTATTACCAATTCAAATAGTACAAATTTGAGCTCTCACTACATTTACACATTTTCAATTACAATACAACTTCAATTACAACATAATTTTCACTTTACTATTTTACATACATATTTCACCTCACTACGTATTCACTCATTACTCGTATTTGATCATCAACTCTGTTCCAGCATGTATCCAACATCTGAACTATCTGCAAAATGAACACTGACTTGAAAAATAAATATTTTATAGAGCACAATGAAGTGTGTGTTTTGAAAATATTGTTTGTCTCAGTTATTTGGGTTGTTTGTCATCATTTTCTTTGATTCATCTTACACAGACTACTTGTGACATGCACAGTGTATCACAATACATGCCACAAGGTCGTGCATACCGATATACACTTGCTTTTTAAAATTGCAGAAACAGATGAGCACAAGATAAAACCCAAGCCAAGACTGAATTCAACTCAGGTGCAATACAAATAACTCAACACAGCAATGGTCAGTTAAAGAAATCAAGCAAGAGTCTGCATATATATAAACATGAAAATAACTCAACTGGTCAGTCCAACCAACATACAAACATACCCAACCAAATAACAAAAGCAAGAACAGTCCAACATCAAGAGAATCAGTCAAGTGCAATGCATCATACAACATGACAGCAGGTTAATATGGAACCAGACGGAACCAGACGGAACCAGACCACAAAATGTACAAAGGCACAATGAATACAAATAACAATGCATATAGCACAAGGGCTAAGGACAGAGAAAATATCAACATGCAATGTATAAAGTGGTGCATGCAGCAAACATTGGAACATGCAAGTGAAGCCTCAACCAAGACAGTAGCTCAAATGTACATATGAAGACCAAACTAATCAACCCAGCAAAATGAGCACACTTGAATATGTTCAAGCAAGCATTCAGTTTCAACATGTACGACAAATGGAACCTGTGACGCCCCACCTCTATACCCACGCTAGCCAAGAACACTACGGTGTAATGCTGTCAACTAGCACGGAGAATAAGGCTGTTGAGGAGCGACCATCCGTGTAATTGCTTTGCGCGAGCACCGATATGTCAGATAGTATAACATGCGTTTTATTTCAAAATCCGACATACCGATACAAACACAAAGCTACTACACAGTGGCTATATGTAATCTTCGGAAACAAATATAGAAATAAACATAACACAAACCAGTCACAGATAATTCATATCACAAGGGCGGAAATAGATATGAATATATATAACACATAAAAGTGTTCATCAGAGTAGTGGTCTAACAAGATCCACAATATCAAAAAGAATAGATACAAGTGCTAGACAAAAGAGTAAGTATACATCATAGAGTCTGTATCTCAAATGTATACAACAAAAACTACTAATATAAGTAGTTAGCCAAAAGATCATATGATAACCCCAGAAGAGAAGTCAAGCAGAAGCACCTGTAACATCTCAGTCTGACCCGAGTATTATTTATAAGAAGAAAATAATAAACGGATCAGTCAAGCTATAAATATCAGAAGAAATGATATAGAATAAGAGATATGACTAAACGTATAATAATCACAATGCCAAGCTGTGATAAATAACTAATTGAAAAATCAATAAGAGGTTAATCAATATCGCAAAGATGTTCTCAAAGATAAAAAGGAATGTCATACTCCTAATTTCATTCACGAAGCCACAATAAATGACATATATATCCATGCCAATCGTAAAAGTTGGTGAAACATAAATTCCAGAAATCAACACACGAAATCCAGAAATCACAATAAAAGGATGGCCAATCCCATAAACTGGACATCGACGCACCTAAAAAGACACACCCCATGCACAGTCGAACATCGACGCACGTAGAAAGATACGCCCCATGCTCTAGCATCGACGCACCTAGAAAGATACGCCCCATGCACAAATAAACATCGATGCACCTAGGAAGATACATCCCATGCATAAATAAACATCGATGCACCTAGATAGGTACACCCCATGTAATGTCTAACATCGATGCACCTAAAAAGATACACCCCATGCAAAGTCGAACATCGACGCACCTAGAAAGACACGCCCCATGCATAGACAACCCGATTGCTCCACGAAGTAAATAAACATCGATGCACCTAGAAAGGTACACCCTATGCATAAATAAACATCGACGCACCTAGAAAGGTACGACCCATGTGTAAACAAATATCGACGCACCTAGATAGGTACGACCCATGAAAGAAATGAGACGAAGCTCAATAAAATGAGGAACATTCCTCCACATAAACAAAGAGACATCGCACATTTCTAGTCTAAACCATTAAATGATCGTCATGATCAAAGAGAAGTGTCAATTACAGTAAGTTAGTAAATATATGAGCTTAGCTTCATGTCCCATAACCACTAGCTTAACTTAAATATTTACGAACAAATTGTAGATCTCCACTAGAAAATTGTCACAAGAGATTCAATCGAACAAGTCCAACAATTAACCGACGAAGTAAAGGCAAGCGTTTCATACCACTCGTTTTACTAAGTCGTTTAATTAGATTTCTCATACGAGCGAGGTAAAGGTTTGTATATACTAATAGATTGGAAATCGGTTTGAGAAAACGAGCTTTGTAATAAAATAGTGTTGAAATCATTTGAAGAAAGAGTTTTGATATTTACTACTAGTATAGAAAACCTTTATATTTTGAAGTGACAAATCACAAAGAAGATTGTAGGAACAATCAATCACTAAAATTCACATACGAAGATGTGAATAAAAATCCAACGAAACCACATTCTTATCGATAACGTTGATCAAGCGCATCGTGTCTGACTGTCTCATCAAAGCGTTTAGGAGATTCCTATCGATAACGTTGATCAAGCGCATCGACCAGAATTCTTAAAACACTCAACGGGCAATACAATCACAAAATCATCTTCTATATGATAAACATGTTTCTAAAAACTTTTAAGAATATTCTTTGTTCATTTTAAGAACAAAAATCAAATTGTACTTGTAAATAAATCTTATGAAAAAGATTTTCAAAATTTTAAATTACTATTTTCATCCAAAATCAATATATACAAGAATGGTCTCATCGAAATATTCATAGAATATTCGATTTATAAAATGGATGAAATAAGCTGGACAAACTGAATGACAAAATAAGTCATTCATAAGAATCGTAACGAGTGCGGAATGCGGTAAATGGAATGCGAACTCCCGCAACTCGTAGCCAAATGAAAATCGGTGGCAAGGTCGAACTAGAAAGACCTTAACACCACACAAAAGATTTCTTAGGTGATAATCCTAAGACAAACTCAAAAATACCGGAAAAGTTTCACAAATTATTTAGATAAGAGAAATAACACTTTTCCTCACCATGAGGGCTTAAAGAATAAAATGATGCCATCAAGTTGGAATCAAAATCACAAAGAAAAATTAGAAATCTGCTTAACAGATTAAAAATGTCGAAGATGAATAGTCCACACGGGACAAAGGATACGGCCTCATAATAATTAGGCCAATCCTTACAAAAGTAAATTCCGAAGCCTAAGTAAAAAAATCGGCTTGGACAGAAAAATCACATAAAATAATCTCGACATCAATAAAGACAGATCGAGTGTTGCGAATCTACCATCCGGATTCACAATCCTCAAAGAAGTCATCAAACCCAGAAATGTTTTTAAAGAAAAAGAATCACAAGTTCTTTTGATATAAAAATAATCATATCAACAAGAACTTGAAAAGAATAATCACAAGGCAAACAAAATCAAGGATTAAATGAGAAATACCTTGACCAAAAGAAGAGTTGTTAGGGATTTGCACAACTTTAAGTTTTTCCCCCCTTCTTGCTTTGAAGTATGGGACATGCAGTTATATGGTGACCCAAATTTTTGCAATAGCGACAAAAGAGGGGTTTAGGACACTCCCTTGCATAATGGTCCATGGAACCACAATTGTAGCATTGACCATGACTAGAGATAAGAGTCTTTGCTACTGGAATTTGTTGCTTCCCTTTCTTGTTGGGAGTGGGGTCCTTGAATTTGATAGGCCTCTTCATGTTGTCGTTGAAGTTCTGTTTGGCAACCACAACTTCAACATTACTCTCTCTATCGGCCTCTTCAAGACGAAGAGCGATATCAATAAGCTGATCAAATGAAACCTCAAGTTTCAGAAGTAATGGCTTCTTAAGATTCTTATTCAAGCCATAGACAAATCTCTGATTTTTCTTCAATGGGGTATTAATGTACTCAACCCTGTATTTGGAAAGAGATTCGAAAGATGCGACATAGTCTGTCATAGAAGATTCACCTTGAACCAGGTCAATAAAACGCCGGGCCAAAGTTACCTTTTCAGCCTTCGGCACAAATTTCAATTCGAATCTTTTCCGGAATTGCTCCCAAGTGAGATCCGCTTCAACGATTTCAGAAATTAAAAGCTCATACCAATCTATTGCTCTTTCTTGGAGCATGCTAGAAGCCACTTGGACTCGATGTAGGTCAATAAGGTTCATGCGAGAAAAGATGCGATCGCATGATTTGAGCCAAGCTTGAATTTCTATAACACTCTCTGATCCCGTGAATGGCCTTCCTCCCAAATCAGTGTAGTCTCTGCACAAGCGTGCAAAACCGGATCTAGGATGAGTAGGCTCTGAATTGGGACCGGCAGCTTGAGCATTCTTTACTAGATCAAGAAGCTGCTGGGCAGACATAAAAACTCCATCTTGGGAAGTAGCACTAGATTGACCGACACTGGGACGGCCTGGTCTAACCATTTCTCTTCCTTAAGAAAGAAAGAAGGAAGAAGAAGAAGGTTATTCACAAATGAATATCAAGCAATCTTGATAGATAAAACAAGGAATCATAAAGAAAATAGGATGAATCGGTACGAAGACTCGAATTAAATCCTAAAGCACGACTCCTAAGAAAGACTTAGGACGATGATCCTTGTTATAATATTCCATATTGTTCCGAAGTTTGGCTTTGATACCAAGCTGTGACGCCCCACCTCTATACTCACGCTAGCCAAGAATACTACGGTATAATGCTGTCAACTAGCAAGGAGAATAAGGCTATTGAGGAGCGACCATCCGTGTAATTGCTTTGCGCGAGCACCGATATGTCAGATAGTATAACATGCATTTTATTTCAAAATCCGACATACCGATACAAACACAAAGCTACTACACAGTGGCTATATGTAATCTTCGGAAACAAATATAGAAATAAACATAACACAAATCAGTCACAGATAATTCATATCACAAGGGCGGAAATAGATATGAATATATATAACACATAAAAGTGTTCATCAGAGTAGTGGTCTAACAAGATCCACAATATCAAAAAGAATAGATACAAGTGCTAGACAAAAGAGTAAGTATACATCATAGAGTCTGTATCTCAAATGTATACAACAAAACTACTAATCTAAGTAGTTAGCCAAAAGATCATATGATAACCCCAGAAGAGAAGTCAAGCAGAAGCACCTGTAACATCTCAGTCTGACCCGAGTATTATTTATAAGAAGAAAATAATAAACGGATCAGTCTAGCTATAAATATCAGAAGAAATGATATAGAATAAGAGATATGACTAAACGTATAATAATCACAATGCCAAGCTGTGATAAATAACTAATTGAAAAATCAATAAGAGATTAATCAATATCGCAAAGATCTTCTCAAAGATAAAAAGGAATGTCATACTCCTAATTTCATTCACCAAGCCACAATAAATGACATATATATCCATGCCAATCGTGAAAGTTGGTGAAACATAAATTCCAGAAATCAACACACGAAATCCAGAAATCACAATAAAAGGATGGACAATCCTATAAACTGGACATCGACGCACCTAGAAAGACACGCCCCATGCACATTCGAACATCGACGCAACTAGAAAGATACGCCCCATGCTCTAGCATCGACGCACCTAGAAAGATACGCCCCATGCACAAATAAACATCGATGCACCTAGAAAGATACATCCTATGCATAAATAAACATCGATGCACCTAGATAGGTACACCCCATGTAATGTCTAACATCAATGCACCTAAAAAGATACACCCCATACAAAGTCGAACATCGACGCACCTAGAAAGACACGCCCCATGCATAGACGAACATCGACGCACCTAGAAAGATACGCCCCATGTCCCGACTTATTGAGCCGATTGCTCCACGAAGTAAATAAACATCGATGCACCTAGAAAGGTACACCCCATGCATAAATAAACATCGACGCACCTAGAAAGGTACGACCCATGTGTAAACAAACATCGACGCACCTAGATAGGTACGACCCATGAAAGAAATGAGACGAAGCTCAATAAAATGAGGAACATTCCTCCGCATAGACAAAGAGACATCGCACATTGCTAGTCTAAACCATAAAATGATCGTCATGATCAAAGAGAAGTGTCAATTATAGTAAGCTAGTAAATATATGAGCTTAGCTTCATGTCCCATAACCACTAGCTTAACTTAAATATTTACGAACAAATTGTAGATCTCCACTAGAAAATTGTCACAAGAGATTCAATCGAACAAGTCCAAGAATTAACCGACGAAGTAAACGCAAGCGTTTCATACCACTCGTTTTACTAAGTCGTTTAATTAGATTTCTCATACGAGTGAGGTAAATGTTTGTATATACTAATAGATTGGAAATCGGTTTGAGAAAACGAGCTTTGTAATAAAATAGTGTTGAAATCATTTGAAGAAAGAGTTTTGATATTTACTACTAGTGTAGAAAACCTTTATATTTTAAAGTGACAAATTACAAAGAAGATTGTAGGAACAATCAATCACTAAAATTCACATACGAAGATGTGAATAAAAATCCAACGAAACCGATAAAGAATCCATCGAAATGGATATTCAAAAATCCCTAAAAAGGAGTCATCAAAGTCATAATAAATGATAACAACAAATAGGAAACAACACGAATCGATTAAAGTTGGAAATTCAAGCAACTAGGCGAAATAGGCAAAAATGCACCAGGTCGGTCGGCCGGCTACAGAGCTCGGTCGACCGGACCTTGTTCTCAAAATTCCTCGGGAAGCAGGTCGGTCGGCCGAACCCTGTACTCGGTCGACCGAACCTTAAACAGAGAAGTGCTTATGCACTTGGCAGCAGGTCGGTCGGCCGGCAGCAGGGCTCGGTTGATCGGACCTGTTTCCAGTCCCTTCCCAGTCCATCCAAATGAGGTCCAACCTCGACCAAATTGCATTCTCTCGAGCAACGGCGCTAAGGGATTATGCCAATCAACTACCCGGCCCTATATGCTCCTCGATGCATCACCAAAAACATGTTCAAACATCAAAGTTATGATTTTTAACGAATTGAACTCAAAACACCAAAAATTGGAATATTCTCCAAATCAATCCAAACCAAAAGCAAATGCACACGAATAAGTGTTAAGAATTCATACCTAACATTCGAAGATAAATATAAGCATAGATGTGAGATTAAAATCTCACCTTTGAACCCAAAACAATGAATGAGAAGCTTGAAGACAAGGGAAGATCAACCACACTTCAATCTCAACACGAGAAGCTTGAATCTAAGCTTAAAAGAGAAACATTTTCTAAATTAGGTTTAGGAATTTTCTGAAATCAAAGAGAGAATGAGTTGGAGAAGAAGAAGGAGATGCTTACCAATGGGTTCTCTTGAGTTTGGAGCTAGAAGATGGATTTGCTAATGGAAACTAGGGCTTAGGATTTCCTAATTCTTTTTCTCTTCCCCCATTTTTGATGAAGCTTGAATGTATTAAGAAATTATGAAGGAATGAAGAGGACAAGGGGTTGGGACTGAATACATAAGTGGGGTTATTGGGCTCAGCCCAAACCAAATCCCTAAGTGAAAAAGTGGCAAAGTCAACCATCTCCAAACATATCGAAGTTTATACTCAAAAAGGTCGCAAACGTCATTTTGAACTCAATGGGGGTGGTCTCGAGTCCCAATTCGACTGTTTGCAAAAAGTAGCTTTTCGGACCAAAATCCGACGAACGATAAAATTTAAATGAAATATTTAAATATAAAATCGATAAATATGCGGGTTGTTACAGAACCAGACTAAAGTAACAAAGGCACAAGGAAAGCATGGAGTTCGAGTTTAACCAAATCAACCCAGCAAACATTGACATGTATACAAGCACAGTGACATGTATATACATATGCAACAGAGGAGACATCAAGGCAACATGAGTATGCAGTAGTTACATATACACATGTATACATATATAATGGCAACCAATTAAGTAAACATGCTCGTATATACATGGATATTTAAAGCTTTGAACATGTCAGACCCAAATGGGTCAACATATATGCACACAGCACCAATGAAGACACACACACAATACAAGAATGATTCACAAATAAGGAAACTATATGCAAAGGATGACATAGCTAGGAAATCTCAAGCAAAATGCAAAAAAAAAAAAAAAATCATAATTTAGTATAAATTTTGAATTATATCAGTAAGGAGAAAATAAGTCAAGTATTGTCAGTCATGCACCTAGAAATTAACAACCGAAAATATCAAATTGAAAAAGTCAAGGCCGAAATCAAAACATTCAACGCATATGGAATTAGAGAATTCAGTATCGAATATATATCACAAATGACCAAGTCAGAAATTAGTGAACCGTTCAATTAAAAATCCACAGTCGAAGTTAAATTCGAAATCAAACTCTGAAAATTTCAAACCAAAAGTATATACGAAAATATAGGAAATTGATTCCTATAAATACCCAACATCATCACCGACATTAAATCGGTTGGGTCACAAGGAAAATAATCTAAATCAGAAAATTAGAAACCGGACCAAAGCCTCAATTGAAGAATTACTCGATTCAGTGAAGCGGTCACAACCAGTAAATGCCAGCAAAACAAAGAACGCAATCAACGAAGAAGTAAAGGCGATTCGAGGCTTCAAATTCAAAGTGGCAGCTTTAATTTCCAGAAACCCTAATTTTGGAGAACGAAGAGAAAGAGGAACGGATGGCATGGATAAGCAGGAAGAAAAATAAAAAGGGAATTCATGTTTATCTTTTTTAGGCCGTACAGTTTTGAAGAAGCAAAATAAAAAAATTGTTTATTTGGACCGTATAGTTTAGGATGTTTATTTTTTTACGTTTTCTTGTTTTTTATTTTTTTATTAAAGGCAAATTCTAGATTAACTAGTTTACGAACTACGGTTTTGTAGTTCGAGAATTCGCAACTCAGTGATTGAGTTGTGGCAGAGTTTTGATCTTAGAATTAGGTTAATCACATTAGCGGATATCGCAAGTTTATGTGTTTTTGTAAGCGTCTGATTACTTAATTTTTTATAGAAACCTTGGGGGCAGCACATAAGCAGGTTATTGCCGAAGTTGGATAAAATTGTATGTGATCTTTACTGCGTTACTTTTTGTTTATATTTTTGCATTAGTTTTTTTCAGTAGACCCTATTCACCCCTCTAGGGTAAAAGTGATCCTACAAGTGGTATCAGTGCTAGGAACAAAAACCATTTTCTGTTAAAAAATTTTGATTTTTTCTTTCAGTGGCTTCCTTTAATAATGATTTTGTTGAAGGTCGGTCTATAGCTAGACCACCCATGTACAATGGTGAATATGATTATTGGAAAACTAGAATGGAACTTTTTTGAAAGCCATAGATGCATGAAATATTGTTGAAACGGGATATAGCACACCAATAGTAATGGTAAATAATCAAGAAGTTGATAAACCTACGGATCAATGGACATATCTTGAAAATAAACTACAAACTACTAATGCTAAAGATATGAATTCTATTATTTTCTCATTAGATCAAATTGAATTTAACCGTGACTTACATTGTGTAACTGCATAGGAAATTTGGCACACGCTTGAAGTGACGCATAAAGGAATCTCGCAGGTTAAAGAATCTTGCATTTTCATGATTAGTAGCGAGTACAAGAACTTCACAATGGCAAAGAATGAAAGTTTCAAAGAAATGTATGGATGACTTTCTAATCTTGTATATAAATCAAAATCCCTAGGAAGACCATACACTTGAACTGGAAATAGTCCAAAAGATCCTCAGAATTCTTCCAAGAAATTTTGAAGCAAAGGTGACTGACATCCAATAGTCAAAGGATTTAAGATAGGTTAAAGTTGAAGAACTCATCGAAAACCTCACCACTTATAAGCTAAAAATCAAATTCAGGGAAGAACGTGAAGGAGGAGATACGCGTAAGAAACCAATAGCTCTCAAAGGAACAATGGTAAATGAAGATGATGATGCTGATGATGAAGAGGCAGCTAAACTGGCAATGATAGTAAAGAGATTCAAAACGTGGAACCGCAAGTATGGAAATCTAGCCCTAAATAAACAACTACAAAGAAGAATTGTCAAAGTTCTAGACAACTCAGAAAAGCAGGAGATCATTTGTCATAAGTGCAATAAACCAGGTCATATCAAGCCAAATTATGCTCAAAATCAATTCAAAAAAGAAAAGAAACCGAAAAGGAGAAGCTTTGTAGCAATTTAGGATGAAAGTGATGAAGATGATAATAAAAGCATTGACAGTGAGAGTGAAAAAGAAAATCCGTGTCTTCTAGGAGAAATAAGTGATAGCAATGATGATGAGCCCAGCGAGCTATCAAAACCCACTCACTCACGATTAGTTATATATTTCATGAAGTAAATGGCTATTTTGAAAGACTTAGAGAAAAGAACGCTAAAATTGAATCACAAAAAGATAGTTTGATAAAACCAAATAAGCAGCTTGATCAATTGGTTCAAAACTATAGAAATAAGAGCCCTAACTATGATAAATGTCCATCGTCAGAAGAGAAAATAAAAAAAATCGAAAACATAAATTAAATTGCTTGAAAATGAAATTCTGATTTTGAAAGAAAGTGAAAATACTAGAAGAGAAAATTCTATTAAAAAGTGCACTTTGTTATTGAATGAAAATGAATCTCTCAAGTCACAAGTCCGACAATTATATACAACTTTAAGAAAATTCTTCAAAGGAGGAAGATCACTAAATATGCTATTAGGAAAACAAACTGTTAATACTATTAGACAAGGACTTGGGTATAATCAATCTGAAAAAGGTAGAAGTGAAACTAACATGTCAACTCCAAGTGCATGATATGTGAAAAAATTGGACATAATCAAAATAATTGCTAGCATAGACCCAAACACATGAAAACCATACCAATTTGGGTTCCTAAATGCTTGAATGTAAAATCCCTTAAAATCAAACAAATCTGGGTTCCAAAAGGAACAAACATAGACTGTCTTGGTTCTACACAAACTTTTTTTTCAAATTTGTTTGTCACTAACAATCATGGACCTATTAAAAAAATAGGTCACTAAACTCTTTTCTCATGTAGGTGTGTTGGTAGGCTAAGGAACAAAAAGAGTGTTACCTAGATTCTGGCTGTTCCAGGCACATGACGGGCAACAAATCAAAGTTTACAAAGGTGGCAGAGTCACAACGGGCAACAACGATAAATGTAAAATTATTAGTAAAAGTAAAGTAGGTAATCGTACATTTACCTTAAACGATGTATTATATGCTGAAAATCTGCTCCATAATCTGATTTCAATCAGCCAGTTATGTGATAAGGGAATGAATTTTGTTTTTGATTCTGATTTGTGCAAAATTATTGACCAATCATCAAAAGAAAAATTATTTTTAGCTAAAAGGAAAGGTAATATATACTCTCTATCTTTTGATGATCTCATTGTTCAAAATATTTGGTAGCTAAGGATGTAAAATAAACTTATGGCATAGACGATTAGGACATGCTAGCATGAACCTTTTAAGCAAATTAAAAAGAAAAGATTTAGTAAGAGGTTTACCATCTCATGATTTCAAAATAGAAACTTTATGTAAAGCACGTACTATGGAAAATTTAAAAAAGAAAAATCATCTTTTCATGCCAAGAACACTATAAGTACCTCTAGAGTCCTTGAACTAGTTCGTATGGATCTGTTTGGACGTAATGATATTGCAAGTTTAGGTGGCAAGAGATATTGTTATGTATTAGTTAATGATTACTCTAGATACATGTGGGTATACTTCTTAGTTAAAAAATCAAAAACTTTCTCATACTTCACTAAATTCACAAAATTAGTTCAAAATGAAAAAGGAGTTTCTATTATTTCACTAAGAAGTGGTCATGGTGGAGGATTTGAAAATTAAGAATTTGAAAATTTTTGTGATAAAAATGGATTTAAATATGAATTCTCTGCCCACGTACTCCACAATAAAATGGAGTAGTCGAGAGAAAGAATCGAACCTTACAAGAGTTGGCTAGTTCTATGATAAATGAGTATGAACTACCCTTGTTCTTTTGGGCAGAGGCAGTAAATACATCTTTTTATGTAATGAATAGGTCATGACTAAGTCGATTTTGAAAAAAACACCATATGAACTATGGTTCAACAAAAAGCCAAACATTGCATATTTTAAAAAATTTAGTTGTTCGCGTTTTATACTCAATACAGGTGATCAACTGGGAACATTTGAGCCAAAAGCGACGAAGGCTTGTTCATGGGATACTCTTCGAACATTTGAGCCAAAAGCTGACGAAGGCATGTTCATGGGATACGCTTCCAAAAGCAAAGCTTATATAATATACAACAAAAGGACGAGAACAATCATGGAGTCAATCAATGTGAAATTTGATGAAGGTATTGATGATCAAAGCAAGTAAACAATCAAAAGCAATATCGAAGAGGAGAACGAAAAAGATGAAAGTGAAAATCCAAAGGAAACTGCAACCACGAAAGAAGTCCAAAGAAATTTGGAACCAGAGAGATTGAAATTCAAAGTAGATCGTCCTCTAGAATTGATAATAGGTAATCTTACCGCAGGTATTCCAACTCGTTCCTCCTTTAGAAATTTATGTGAGTTGTGTCTATACAGTGGATTTATTTCTGAAATTGAACCTAAAGACATAGATACATCTCTCAATGATGAGAGTTGGTTTATGCCTATGCAAGAAGAGCTAAATCAATTTGAACGAAATGATGTTTGGATTCTAGCACCTAGACCTAATGATTATCCAGTTGTAAGAACCAAATGGATTTTAATTTTTTTTTAATGAATTTGAAAATGTGATTAGGAACAAAGATATGTTAGTCGCTAAAGGTTATAGTCAAATTGAAGGAATTGATTTTGATGAAACTTTTGCACAGTAGCTTGACTAGAATCCATTACTGTTAGCTTTAGTTTTTTATAAAGGATTTGAACCAAGGTAAATGGATACTAAAAATTCTTTTCTTACTAGAATTTTGAAAGAGGATGTATTTGTTGAACAACCTGAAGGTTTTGAAAGTCAAGAATACCCTAACCATGTACATAAACTTAAGAAATCACTATATTGATTAAAACAAGCCCCTAAGGCTTGGTATGAATGTCTTAGAACTTATCTCCTTGAAAATGGGTTCAAAAGGGGCTATGTAGACACCACATTATTTCTATTGCACAAAAATGATGACCTATTGATTGTTCAAATATATGTTAGTGACATTATTTATGGTGCCACTAACAACCTCTTTTATGAGAAATTTGAAAAAGTCATGCAGGAAATGTTTGAAATGAGCTTGGTAGGAGAGTTGAAATTCTTTTTAGGATTTCAAATCAAATAAAGCAAAAAAGGTACGTTCATCTCTCAAACAAAATATATCAGAGGGCTTCTCAACAAATTTGGATTGAAAGATGCTAAACCAGCAAAAACTCCCATGAGCACAACAATTCAACTTGACAAGGATGAATAAGGTAAGGTAGTTGATCAAAAGAAATATCAAGGTATGATTGGATCACTTCTTTATCTTACTGCTTCTAGACCAGACATTATGTTCTCTATTTGTTTATGTGCATAATTTCAATCAAATCCAAAAGAATCTCATTTAAAAGCAGTAAAAAGGATTATAAGATATCAGCTGCACACCCCACGGTTTGGTCTATGGTATCCAACCAATGATAACTTTAAGTTAAAAGGGTATTTAAATGCAGATTATGATGGTAATCTAGTTGATAGAAAAAGTACTAGTGGAATGTGTTTTATGTTGGGACATTCGTTATTTGCATGGTCAAGTCGAAAGCGAAATTGTATTGCATTATCTACCACTAAGGCAAAGTATATTGCTATAAGTAGTCGCTCTACTCAAATTTTATGTATGATACAAACTTTGCAAGACTACGATCTAAATTTTAAATGAGTTCCACTTATGTGTGATAGCAAAAGTGCAATTGATATCACAAATAATCCTGTATATCATTCTCTCACCAAGCATATAGATGTTAGACATCATTTCATTAGTGATCGCATTTCAAAAGAAAATATCTGCATAAACTCCATTTCAACGGATTCTCAATTGGCAGACATTTTTACAAAACCCCTTACAGAAAATAGTTTTTGTCGACTTCATCTCAGCTTAGGCATTTTAGAAATGTGATTTTTTATTTATTTGATCTTAAATGCCTATGTTAACTAATCCAACTCCCTATTGATTATCGAATGGATAAGTAGTGGCAAAAATAATAATGAGTGTTGATTATAATCATATGTTATGTATTGAGAGAGTATATTTAGAAAGAAAATTTAAAAATTTAAACAAAATTTGAAATAACTTTGGTTGGTAAAAAATTCCATGATCATTTCTATTCCTATCATATTTCTACAACAATCACTCATCAAAATCCAAGATAGTATGTCAAAATGTGATATTTAAATAGGAAATTATTTTTTAATAGCAATAAAATCATCCAAAAGTACTCACTCTCGTTAAAAGTCCTCGTGGTTATGCTTGGGTGAACTACTTGAAATATCTGATCATGTGTTTTCATGCTCATTTAAAAGTCTTCACGGTTATGCATGTATGGAACACATATCAAAATTGAATGAAATAGGCAAGTCGATTCTAACCCCATTTAAAAGTCCTTACGGTTACGCGTGGTTAGAAGATGCTTGTAATTTACTTTTTAATAAAAATAAGAAATACTACTAATGTCATTTAAAAGTCCCGACGGTTATGCATGGTTAGTAAGTATTTAAAAAATTCCTATCATAAACATACCACAAATGGACATGACTATATGGATTTCTATGCCGACATCACCCCTATCACTCTAAAATGGAATATGCGCCTAATAGAGTATTTATGATTTTTGTTTGATTTTTTTAAATTTACTATTTATACTCGATTAAGTATTAATGTTGTATTAATATCAATCACTCCATCACTATTTCCTAATAATGTTACTCTTTTGCTGATAACAAAAAGAGGAGAGAGAAGTTAAGATTTTGGCAAATAAGTCGTATTTTTTTTATTTTTGCATATTATCATCGAGGTTCATTGCATTTATTTTTTATTTTGCATATTTTTTTTTATTTTCATGCACATGTGAAGGGGGAGCTTTATTGTAGAGGGGGTGCTCAAATAGGGGTAGTTAATATAATTCATCAAAATCTTAATATATGTTTGTTATCATCAAAAGGGGGAGATTGTAGAATACAATAGCCTATGATTTTTGTTCAATGATAATAAACATATGTATACTCATTTAAATGTATTTATTATTGTACTATTTTATTTTTTCATATAATTAAATAAATATTTGATGAATAAAATAAATAACTTGGAATTCATATTTAAACAAATATTTTATTCAAATGAAAATTATAAATTCAAATAATATAAATTTGAGCCCTCACTACATTTACACATTTTCAGTTACAATAAAACTTCAATTACAACACAATTTTCACTTTATAGTTTTACATACATATTTCACCTCACTACGTATTCATTCATCACTCGTATTTGATCTTCAGCTCTGTTCCAGCCTATATCCAGCATCTGAACTATCTGGACGCAGCAAAATTAAAAAAGAAATATTTTGCAGTGCACAATGAAGTGTGTGTTTTGAAAATATTTTGCAGTGCACAATGAAGTGTGTGTTTTGAAAATATTGTTTGCAGTGCACAACTTTTGCTTGTTTTTTATTTAAGTCAAACTCTAGATTTACCAATTTACGAACTACGATTTTGTAGCTCAAGAATTTGTAACTCAATGGCTAAGTTGTGGCAGAGTTTAGAGCTTAGAATTAGATTAATCAATTTAGTGGGTGTCGCAAGTTTACGTGTCTCTGTAGGGGTCTGATTACTTAATTTCTAGTAGAAATCTTAGGCCGACACGTAGGCAGGTTATTGCCGAAGCTGAGTAAAACTGTGCGTGATCTTTACTGCATTACTTTCTGTTTATATTTTTGTATTAATTTATAGTAAAAACGATCCTACAGAAATTGGGTTTAAACATGGGTTCTGGAAAAAATTTTGAAGTTCATATTGTAAGTGGAGAAAAAATAATGGGTCAAGGTAGCTACTCAAATGTTCACATAACTTGTCAAGGATCAAAAATAAGAGTTGATTTTCTATTTCTACCGATGGGTGGTTGTCGATTGGTTTTAGGAGTACAATGGATGAAAAAACTTGAAGAAATTACATTGAACTTTCGAAAAATGGAAGTCAAGTTTATATTGCGTGGCGAACTTATTCAGTGGAAAGGTATTCAATGTAAAGGATCACAGAGGTCTCTCATATACTATAGTCAAAAACATTATTGATTATTGTTTGAGTTTACTGATTCATATTTCTTTAATTACAACTAAAGACAAACCACTCAAACTACTGCATAAACAAAGTTCACTAACAACATCCCAAATATCTAATGATTTACATGCTATTTTAGATTCCTTCCTTGCTTTTTTCACACAAATGTGGCCTTCCTCGTCAAAAACTATATGACTACAAAAATCCTCAACTACCATAAACAAAACCAATATGCTTGACATAGTATACATAATCATATCATTTGAAGAACGAAATTCAGAAAATGATACAGGAGATGCTTCGAGCAAGAATAATCCGACCTGGCTCCAGTTCTTATGCAACCCCAGTGGTGATGGCTAAAAAATCGAATGGCTCATAGATGATGTGCATTGATTAATGGGAACTCAAAAAACACATAATTAAAGATAAGTTTCATATCCCTATTATTGATAAACTTAACGGTTCCAATTTTTTTTCAAAGCTTGATTTAAGGTCGGAATATCATCAAATCGGGATATTTGAACCTGATATTTATAAAATAGCTTTTAGAACTCATGAAGGTCATTATGAGTTTATGGTGATGCCATTTGGTCTTACAAATGCTCCTTCTACCTTTCATGCGCTTGCAAACACAATTTTCAAGCCTTATTTAAGGAAATTTATTCTTGTGCTCTTTGATGACATTTTAATTTACAGTAAGACTTGGCCTGAGCATTTATCACATATTTCTCTAAATTTAGAAATATTACAAGATAATCGCTTGGTGGTTAAAAAAACTAAATGTCATTTTTTTCAAACAAGCATTGCATATCTAAGCCATATTATGTCACAACAATGCATTACAGTAGACAATGAGAAGACAATGGTAATTAAACAATGGTCGATACCCGAAACTATTAAAGAGCATAGAGGATTTTTGGGAATATCATGTTATTATAGAATATTCATCATAAATTATGGAATAATAGCTAAACCACTTACCAAACTTCTCAAAAAGAATGCTTTCCAATGGCCTAAGGAAGCTCAAAATGCCTTTGATTCTCTGAAGACTTGTTTGACTTCTGCACCTATATTAGCATTGCTGGATTTTAGCTAAGAATTTATGATAGAATGTGGTGCCTCAAGTAAGATAATAGGAGCCATATTACTTCAACAAAATAAGCCTATTGCCTTCATTAGCTAAGCATAAAAGGAAAAGAGTTTGCATTTGTCAATATATGAAAAAGAAGCTCTTAGCCATTATGTTAGCATAAAAGAAATGGAGTCAGTATATTTGTTGGGAAAAAGTTTCTTATTAAAACAGATCATAAGAGCTTGCAAAATTTATTAGAACAAAAAAAATCTAGAATACAGAGTAAATGGCTAGCAAAATTACATGACTTTGATTATAAAGTTGAATATAAAGCTGGTAAAGATAATGTTGTGGCAGACTGTTTATCAAGAATTGCAAGTGTTGATGCTCTTTCTCAAGATGAATTTTTACTCAATGATACTTCTGTACTTGAAAAGACATGTTTAGATGACTTTAAATCAAAACTCGTGGAAGATTATTTATTTATTGTTGTAGATTTAAAGAGAAAATTATAAGTGGCTCGATTAATACTTCAAAATATAAAAAGTTGGATGGCTTATTCTTTTATAAAGGAAGAATCGTTGTTAACCCTTTTCACAAAGCGCTTAAACAAGTTTTGCTACAAGAATATCATGCAACCCCTTTTAGCAGGTCAATCTAGTACTTATAGAATATTAAAAAAATCGAAGTAGATTTTTTTGGCATGGCCAAAAATCAAATGTTCGAAAATATGTCCAAGCATGTGACATATGTCATAGGGAAAAATTTGAAAATGTCAAATATCCAGGGTTGTTGCAACTATTGCCTACTCTAGAAATAATATGGGAAGATAAAAGCATGAATTTCATTATTTGGCTACCAAAATGTAATAAATTCACTATTTTATATGTAATAGTGGATAGGATAAGCAAGTATGCTCATTTCATTCCGCTAGCTGATCTCTACATAGTCATTCAAGTAGGTAAAGTATTCTTTGATGGTGTGTACAAATTGCATGGTCTTCCTAGATCTATTGTAAGTGACAGGAATACTATCTTTACAAGCAAATTTTGGATTGAGTTATTCAAATTACGAGGGTTTACTTTAACAATGAGTTCTTTTTACCGTCCTCAATCAGATAATTGGTCTGAAATTGCAAATAAAGCACTTGAGTGTTGTTTGAGATGTTTTTGTTGTCATAAACCACATAAATGAATTGAGTGGCTTAGCTTGGCTGAATTTTGATATAATATCACTTGGAAATTACTTACAAACGGCACACTATTTGAGGTATTTTATGGTAGAACTTCACCTACTTTACTTTCTTACATTCCAAAATCTACCAAAGTGTATCAAGTTGATGCAGAATTATATCCAAGAGATATTGCCTTTCAATATTTAAAAGACAGCATTCATAAAGAAAAAGAAAGAAAGATAAAAAAATGCAAATACACATAGGTCAGAAAGAGAATTTCAAATAGGTGATCGGGTATACTTAAGATTGCAACCATATAGAAAGATTTATGTAGGAAATTAGAAAATAATGAAACTTTCACCAAAGTTCTTTAGTCCTTACGAAACTGAACAAAGAGTTCGAGCTGCTGCATACATATTAAAGTTGCCTTCTTCTTGTAAACTACACCTAATACTTCATGTTTCTCAACTAAAGAAGAAGTTAAGATCGAACATCATTATCCAAAGGGACATACCTGATGCAACAACCGAATTGATTTTTGAAGCTGAATCAATTTTAGCTGGTACTAGAAGACTAGTTAAAACTGCTCAAGGTACATAATATTTCAAGATAACAATGGATCTACGATAAGATCCTTTATTTATTTACAACTACAACGGAATAGTATACAAAGTCAACCGATCTCAACCAATGATTAAGTAGGATTTATGAAAAACACATATCTGGTAGAATCGTAACCATAGAATATGACCCTAATCAAAATGCATACAGTTATCTCATAGATTATGGAGATGAGAGAAAAGATATATTTTACACCTTAGAGGGCTATAATTGGAGATACCATTATTTCTGTTATAGAAGTCACTGTATCAATGAGAAATGCCCTACTTTTGAGTGTGGTTTTAACTATTGATTTATGTCGTTGGAAGCAACCAATTAGGTTTACGATGAAACCTAGAAATCAATCGCTGATTTAATTTGAGTACCTCTATGGGATAGACCTCAACAGAAACCTGTCGAGTAACGGCAGCAAGTGATTGATTTCAGTAGTTCATCTTACAGGAGTATTAGTGAAGTGAGAACAATGGCCGGTAAAAGATGCTACTTAGGAAGACTATTAGAGTTGGCTGATTGTTTGCCTACCTTTGACCTTGAGACAAGGTTAAAATTTAATGTGAGGGACATTTGTGACACTCCTTGTGCCGATGCACCACCTCCTCCTCCATTTCCAAGAAGGCTGCCACTAAGAAGAACAGTTGAATAAGAACTACACCGTGTAGTCATTTTGTCAAATAACTAGTGTGCATTTTATTGTATTAGGTATGTTCGATGTACATGGGCCGGTTAAACCAAATGTGAGTTGATATATGAACAATTTATTGGTCTGTAAGAAATGTTGAGTAAAAGTCTAATAAAAGAAAACCTTTATCCCTCCTAAACTGAATTCTTTATTTCCTTCTCTCTAATCTTAGAACTTTCTCCACTATGCCATTTAAGTCTTCTCGCCAAATTATGATGACACATACTTCATTTTTGCAAATCTCTAACTGTTGTTGTAGCTTTGGTTCCATGATACTAAAAACGTAATTTGTATACACTTTGACAAATCTCTTGGTAGAATTAATTCATCTGATGTTTCGATCTAATGAGATTCATTCTGATGGTTGTTTTGATGTGGCTTTGTTTTTATTGCATCCGATGAATGATGTGTACATATCATTTTTTTGTATCTTGTAGCATCAACAATGGTTTGGTTTTGTTACAATAGAGAAAACAGCCATGTTAACTTAGTTTTAGGGTTGATAATTAAGTTTATTTTTTGATGGCAGGCTTGGGGTTGAGTTCCATTTCCATTTCGAATATTGATTTTGTTTAATATATATCTTGAGTTTTAACTTTTTAAAGTACTAAGATATTTTTTTAAACTCATTAACTGATTCTTTGACAGAAGTAATTATTTTCATAGAAAAAACAAAGAACAATAAAATTCTTCTGATTTTAAGAAGAATAATATGGATTTGGATATTTTAAGAAGAACATTTGATTTATGAGGAACAATATTGATTTTATTCGAATTATATTCTTCATTCTTTGCCAAAATGAGTTGTTTGCAATTTACCATTAGACAATCAAAGTTTGCTAACTGAGTTAGTACTTGAAATTAATTTGCTTGAAACAAACTGAGTTAATGTTTTTAAACAAATTAAGTGAATTTGCTAATGATATATTTTGGTGCATCTTCAAAACCGAGCTGAAGTGATTTTTTTAACTGACTGAATTTCTATTAGATGAACTGAATATTTTATATTAGAATTTCTAGCAATTGATTAGATGACGGATCCGTAAATGCATGTAAAGTTGAAATAACATTAATGGTGTTTATGAAATTATATATGGCGCGTTTTATTGGTTAAGGTTGAAGTAGCTTCTTCATTAAACTGTGAGGTAATATATATAGGGGAAATTAATTTAAAGGACAAAAACTCGTATAATTTTAGCCTCAAGGACACGACCTCAATATTTTAAGCACAAGGACAAACATTCTCCTAAAAATTGTTCAAAAGGACAAACATTCTTCCAAAATTATTCATAAGGACAAACATTCTTCGAAAACTGCTACCGAACTAAAAAATAATACCTAAAAACTGCTACCGATAACTACAAACTGATACCTAAAAAATGCTATCAATAACTAAAAACAGATACCTGATGAATGTTGTCCTTTAGGCTAAAATACCGAAGTTCTGTCCTTACAGCTAAAATGCTGAAAATTTTTGTCCTTCACAATAATTTCATGATATATATATATATATATATATATGTATGTATGTATGTATGTATGTATTTATATTAAATTTGTTGATAAGCACAAGTTCATAAATTGAAATTGACGTCTATATTTTGCAGCGCTTTTAGGCACTTCATTTTGCATGCTGTCTACTAACAAAGTAGTTCTTTTATCAATGGATGAGCATCACATTTTTTTATAAACTAAACTTGTTGAAGTTGTCAGTAATCACTAGTCATATTTGTGGCAAGATGTTTGATTATGTAACTAGAGATCTTGCTTTCCATTTTCCACACACTCAACTGTTTACTATATGAAAAGCTTACAATAAGTTTTATATGGATGTTAGCATCAAAAAATATGCCAATAATAATAAAAATAGCATGTAAGCAAATAATTGTAAACATTATGCTTACCTACATATGCTACCAAGTAAACAAAAACAGAAATGCTGGTCTCTCTGTGTGTGTAAACTAATAACAGAAACCTATTTTTTCAACTGGTATGAAGATTAACTCATATTTCATTCATAAATCTATTATAAAATTAATATATGATTGCTTTAGTTTTTAGTTATCAACAGTCCACATGTTTGGTTGGTAGGTCTTTAGCCCAACTAGCATGCACTAGATATACCAAATGTTAAGGAGTTCATTGTTTAGCTAATAACGATTAGAGTTTCAACTATTAAACTATTATCATTAAATATATTTGTTCTGAATTTGTTTCAAAATAATTTACAAAATACTTTAGAGTTTAACAAGTTTGAAAAGAAGTTTATTTTACTCTTCTTCTAGGTAAAGATTTTTTTTCTTTTCAATTATGCAATTTTAGGAGAAAATTTCATTAGCGTTTAATTTTGGCAATATGATTGCAATGATAAATACTCATGTATGAATGGTTTTTTGTTCACTTCAAACTAAAAGGAATTATTTGCTCTTTAATATAATTTTGGTACATGCTACTTTGTTATACTAAGATAAATTAAACATGATGTGGTCTCATTAGGCTCAAACATTAGACAAAATTTATTATGGACAAAGCATGGGTTAACCTACAAAGGATTATAAATTTATTTATTACTTTCATAGTTATAACTTTTAAGGTTAGATTAATTATGCATGCAAGTCTTTCTCGAAATTACAGAAGAATATAAGAAAACCATTCAAAATTTTGAATATAACCATGTAGAAAGCAATGGAAATCCAAAAAAAAGTAATTTTCCCTTGTGCTAAATGTAGGAACCCTAGTAGACATTCACTTAGGGATGTTGTGTAACACTTGGTTTGTTTTGAAGTTGACCCAACATATGATATATGGATTTTTCATTGGGAGGTATGCCCTTCACAAAATATAGTTGACAAAGGGACATATGCAGATAAGATGTAGCTAGATACACAAGTTGGTGACAAAAGAAAAATGAAGATCATATTAGTAAGATACATGGGTTTAAGAAAATGTTGGAAGATATGAAATTCCCTTATGCCCTGGTTGTGCGAGCCACTCAAAGTTGTTAGCAACAATTCATCTTTTCAAAAACAATCTAAAAATGATATATCTGACACAATGTTTACATAACTTCTTAAACTTCTTCAGGGTACGTTGCTCGAGGAAAACGCGTTTTCTGATTCAACATATGCAACAAAGAAGTTGCGTAAATAATTTGGTTTGGTCTATAAATAGATACATGCGTGTGCAAATGATTATTGTTTATTTAGAAAAAACTTATAGATAGCGATTTTGTCTTACATGTGGTAAGTCTCGTTGGAAAGTGAACAAGATGCCTGTGAAGGTTTTGAGATACTTCCCAATCACACCAAGGCCTAAAAGTATGTTTAGATTTCAGAAATAGCAGAAAACTTAAGATGTCATAATGGTCATAAGAGCGAGGATTGTAAATTACAGCGTTTGGTATATTCTTTTCAATGGGCCCAATTGATATAATGTATCATTCTTTGCCTCCGATCCATAGAATTTAAGGCTAGGTATTACGTTTAATGGATTTAATTCGTTTGGCGATTGGACTTCGACATATAGTTGTTGGGCAGTGTTTCCTGTTACCTGCAACATTTCTCCATGGCTACGTATGCATAGAGATAATATAATGTTATCTTTGTTAATTTCTAGGACACAACAACTAGAAAATGCCATTGATGTGTATTTGCAACCTCTTATTGAAAATTAAAAAGAAACTATGGGCTAAAGGGATAAAGGTGTACGATGCATATAGTCTTAGCGACTTTGGACTAAATGTTATTTTAATATGGACAATTAACAATTTTCCAGCTTATGGAAATTTAGTAGGCTGCGTCGTCAAGGGTAAGAGAGCATGCCCTATATGTGGCGATAATATATGCCCAATATGACTACCATTCAACAAGAAAGTGCATACTTAGTTTGTCGGCGACTCCTTGCACCTAACCATGAATATCCTCAATGGAAAAACTTGTTTGATGAAACCATAGAGAATAAACAAAAGCCTTAAATTCGAACATGCGCTCATGCTTTTGAAGATGTCAAAGATGTTTGTAATGAATGGGGAAAAAACAAAAGGAGGAAATGGAGAAAATGGATGGCGATACGAAAAGAAAAAGGGTATGAGAACTCAAATATGAAAGAAGAAAAAATAAAATTTTTTTATTTGTCTTATTGGGAGGTAAGACATAACAACAAATAATTTCTTTATTCAGATGTAATAGTTTGTATTTTATTATTTATTAGGTACACGTGTCTTTATGTTTTGTTTGGTCACGTCCTTTGCGACACAAATTGAATGTGATGCATGCTGAGAAAATTATGGAGGAAAGTATTCTTGGTATGTTGCCCGATATCAAAGGAGAATTAAAAGATGGAATTAACTTACATCAAAATTTGGTAGAAATGAGTATTAGGAAAAAATTGCATCCCACAGACATGGAAAGTAAAGTGTTAGTTCTAACCGCTCCATGCACATTAACTGCCGCACATTGCACATTAGTTGGTCAAGAGAAGGATATCTTTTGTAGTACAATGATTAATTTGAAGGTACGTGATAGATACAACTCAAATATCGAAAAATGTTTTGTAAAGAAGACAAGATTTCAAGTCTTAAGCCCTATGATTATCATATACTGATGCAACAGATGTTGTCTGTAGTATTGAAAGGACTTCTACCGGTAGGGATGAGGAATGCACTACAATGATTATGTTTGTTTTGTAACGACATATGCCAATGAGTGCTTGATAGAGATAAATTAGAAGTTATGGAGATACAGGTCAATATAACCCTATGCGATCTTGAGAGAATCTACCCACTTATTTTTCCGACATCATGATTCAGTAATGATACATTTAGGTAGAGAAGCAAGAACTGCTGGGCAAATGCAATATCTTCGGATGTATCCATTTAAAAGGTAAAACATATTACGGGTACTCAAAATAGATAATAACTTATGCACTTAAAAAATGCTTATGAAAGTACAAAACGACTATGTTAAAAATAAAGCATGACCTAAAGGATGCATATGTAACGATCCGTAATTTTCGATGACTTAAATTTGTTAATTTAATAAAATTTTGGTAATTTAATATTGAAGGAAATAAAATTTGTAATTTTATAATGAAATCAATACTAAAATGAAATGTAACAATGTAAATTAAAGCTAATCATTAACAGTTTGAATGAAATTCCAATAAATGAAATAATGTAAAGATTATACTTGGTTATAAATTTAAAATATGAAAAAAAATGTAAATATGGAATTAATTAATGAAATAGTATAATAAATGGTAATTGAATAAAATCAATATTATGTAAGTAATTATAATAGTTGATTGTAAATAATAAACCCTTACAGGGGTGATTAAAACTTAAAGGGTAACAACTATTATGTGTTACCATTTATTTAGTCTATTAAATTGAAATGGAAAATCAATTAAAATTAAATTGAACTTAACTGTTACATTAATGAGATTAAGACAATAACTGAAATTTGTGAATGTAACAAAATGAATAGAAATGTCATTTTTATTCATAAGGTAACAATTGATTAGTAAAAAAATAAAACCAAGATAAATAAATTTATTAGGATTTTAAATTATAATAAATGTGTAAAATTGACAAAAATCCAATAAAATTGAAATATAGTAGTTGATACGAATAAAGATGGAAATTTAGGTATATTATTGTAATGAAATGTAAAACAAATATTAACTATGTTATTTGGGTAATAATTGATTGGCTATAAAGTCTAAAATCAAATTTAAACAATTTATTGAAATTAAATTTTATTTAATTGGATTTAATTACAGTTGTAATTAAACACTATTAGTTATGAAATATTGGACACTTAATTATGTGTAACTTGTTTTAATTTATTATGAATGTCCAAATAAACAAAAATGATGAAAATTGTTAGTTATTAAATTTGAAATAAGAATGTGATTTAATTAACTTAATGTTAATTTATCTAATTAACTTGAAATATAACCATTTTGGTAACTGCCTCGGATTTCGACGAATCCAGTTTCATCAGATGCGTAACAATGAATTATTGTTAGATTTCATGTTTCATAGCAATCACACTGGTCGTTTGATTGTAAGGATTCAAAACACCTAGAAATCAAATCAACTGCAATAAATTAAAATGAATTTGAAATAAGTTGATTTTAACATAACTTCTTCATATGATGGAATTTGGACTTGAAATCTTTTCCATTGGGTTTAAAAATATTGAAAACATCTATTTTGATATATGGGTTAACCCATTTTCGTTCTATAGGCAGAGCAGGCTTTTCATGTCGTTTATCGTTCAACTTTCAAATAGATCGTGCCAATTCATTTCTATTTCTGATCTACCTATAAATAGCCTTCTATAAACACTAGCTACTTCTTATTTTCATTTGTCTATACGTACAATTTAGCTGTCCTCTCCTTCTCAATGGCAGACAAATAAATTTCCAATTCGATTTCAAATCAAATATCAAATCGAAAATTCAAACTCCTCAAACTATATCATATTATATATTGATTTGAAGCTCTTGACGAGCGCAAGTCAAATCCACTGCCTGTTTTTCGATCAGGGTCACAGTTTGTCTAAAAATTGATGTTTTAGTTCCGGCCGTTCATTGTAAGGCTTCTCGCTCAACGGTGGATCTTAGTCAATGGTTCGATCGAAGGGTGCTGCTGTATAGAAGTCGACCAGGGCTCTCGATCCATGCGGTTCATTTGGGTCAAAGGTATGGGAATTCGCCGTGATTGGCTATGCAAGATAGCGATGGCGATGGTGGTTCGAAAAACCATAGTGGCTCGCGTCTTCAGACGAGGGGCGCCTGAACGAGGATGTGTTCATAGCATGCTTCGATCGTCAGTCAATCGGGGGTTTGGGCGTGCGTACGATGGTCAATGGCAAGGGATTTGGCGGATGGAAGAAGGGTTCGAATGTGAAACTTCGGCTTGCTATGGTTAATGCGTGTACGTGTAGCTGACGTGTGAGCTTCTTTTTTTATTTATCTTAAATTTTGAATCATTTAATTTCTAACGAGCATATTTCAAGCACAGTTTGTTTCTTGGGATCGTATTGAAATTTCGGACATTTTGTTGTGGCTTGGACGAATTCTGAGACTGTTCAAATTTGGACCCTATTTTGAATCTCAAATTGATTTGAAATTCAAATGTGAGTGTTTTGACCCACTCACAACTTTTAAAATTTCTTATGTTGGTTAAATTAACTTATGATGTGATTAGGAATTTATTTATAGTTGTTTGGTACATTTTAAATCGCCATCCCAGTTAACTTGAATTTATTTGAATTAAACTGTTATTTAATTTTTTATTGAAATTAAATTGCCAGTTAAATACATGTCATTGATTATCAATTTTCTGTTAATGTTTATTGATTGATTTGGATGATGATTGTGATGTGTGCTTGATTCTTGATATTGGATGAATGGATTTGTATTTTATATCGTTATAAACTGCAAGTTCACTATGGATTTAAATGATGCAAACCTGAATGATCTATAGATTAGGGAAAAATCGATATGGTTTGAAATGATATATTCGAGCGATTTTATGGATTTTTTTGTTAAATTCGGGATTGTGGTTTGAAATTGATATATAACCGTAAAATTTTAAATTGCAGATTGAGATGATAAATATTCGTATCACTTGACCCTAGGGTAGAGAATTATATACAGACACTGGATTGGTTTAATTAAATGATTTTTAATCTTTAATTTTTGAATTTAATTAGATGGTATTTTGAACTAAAATTGATATATATAAATGGAAGTATTATTGAAAAATCAAATTTTGCGTTGAAATGTAATTTGTTTAAAGGAATTGTTTTAATAAGTTAAACTGAAAGTTTAAATTAAAATTTTAAAGTATAAATGAAATTCTATCGGAATTAGGCTATTGAATTTGATCGAAATATAACTTGAAATATTTTGAAATAGGAGTAATCCAAATCGGTATTTGAACATGGATTGAAAACGATATGAAATTCAATATTCATTGAAATTTTAAATTAAAAGGTTTGGAATTTGGGTGTTGACTTGGAAACTTGAAATTGGTCCAAATGTGTTGAAATGAAAGGGATAGTTTAATTTGATGTTGATTCCAAATTCATAATTTATATAAACTGTCTTAAATATATTATTTTAATATTTCTAATTGTTAAGATTTTCAAATTTATTAAACTATTTAACCAATATTAACAATAGAGATTATTTTAAATCTATTTTAAACCAATTTCATTTATTTTTAAACTAATTAAACCATTTTAATTCATTTAAATCTAATTAACCTATTTTAAAGCTAAAGGATGTTATAACCCAAGTTGGCATTTAAATGTTATAATTAATCGGATATGATGATTTTGAAGTAAGGATTTAACCTATTTTGGAAGTATGATTGTTGAAAGAAATTATGATTTCGGAAATGAGATGATTAGAAAGGTGAATATGATTTCAAAATGAGTATGATTTCGAATGTATTAAAGTTTCGGGAATATGATATTTGATATAAATTGTGAATTGACATTTGAAATGTAAAAGAACCATCCGGTGTGTAATAAGCGTTTTGTTGTTAAAGAGACCGGAATCGGATATTGTCGTACTCTCTGCCAATACCAAAAACTACTTTAACAACTGTGTACGCGGTGGAGATTCCAGAATGAAGTTTGATGGTGAAAACAATTTCTGTATGAGGTATGACGTGACCAGACTCTCGTGAGTCAGCTTAGATGTGACTAAAACAAGAGCAATCGATGGCCAAGTGAGGTCATTCCTCCGATCAAGCACATTCTTTCGATACTATATTCTGACTTTGTGATTTATTTGATGGCCACCCTTGATTTCGATTTCGAAGTGTGTTCAGAGGTTGGCGGTGGTTGCGGCTATGCGTTACCACTATCCCGGAAGTGTAATTGGTATATCCACCCTGGCGTTGCCTAGTTGTGCCGTGTTCACATGCCCTATCACGCCTTCTACGAGTTTGTTTTATACCATACCTATGGAGTTCCCTTTGACGACGCGTAGTACGGGGAGATTACAAAACTGTATAGACTAAAATGTGTTAAGAGGGATATGGATAACGCTTTAACGCTATTTTAATACTTTAAATTTACTGTAGACATATTATAATAGCGTATTGTACTACATAGTGGATAGTTTAACGGATCCTTAGGAGTTGTGAATCCCGAACTTCTCTTAAGCTACTACACTCACATCATACACTGGACAGAAGATGTCAAACTCCATAAACGTCTCTGACGCCAACCCACTCATATTTATTTACCGTTGATTTAACTCACATAAGATCTTTTAGTTCTAACTCGAGTGTTTTGTCTTTTCAATTCACTCGGGTCAGCCTGAGCATTTCAGAATTTGAAGACCTTATTTCTAGAGGACGAAGACGAAGACTTGTGCTACTTTTATATACTATATTTATTCCACTACATTCATACTATTCCACTGCATTACTTATTTATCTCTAATATGTGTAACTCTGATTCTGTTTTGTATAAGTATAATCAAATATTTTGCAAACGGCTTCATGAACTGTCATTTAATTATTATATTTTGTCATTCTGCTGCTAGATTTTGTTTTATTTTTCTTCTTTCTCTGCTTTTTTCTTATTTACCCCAATAATAATATGCCCTTTTGTATGGTTTGAGTTTGACGTGTGTGGTCTATCGTCGATTTAAACCGTCCAAAATGGCAGGTCGTCACAGTTGGTATCAGAGCTTTGGTTTAGCAATAACCTTAGCTTTGTGAGGTCTGACTCATAAAAAATAAGATAGTAATACCCTAGAGTGAGTCACTAAGTGTATATATATGAGAGAACGTATTTCTTAGTGTTATAAAAAGGTTTTGTATTGTGTTACGTTGTCCCATTTTGTATTTATAAATTCTGGTTGATGCATAGGACGCTATGATATCGATAGGGATTTCTAAACACTTAATAGCACAGACCGACACAATATTGTTTTGAAACATAGGTAAATGAAATAATTTTGCCTATTATAATTTGGTATCTAAAATAAAATATTTTATAAATGATATATTTGGTTGTAATATATTTGTTGTTAGGTAGTGAAATTTATAAATATTGGTTGGAAATAAGATTTTATAAATAAAATAAATGAAAAATTGAAAATTTAGAAGTTAAGTTCCAAAATTTTGAATTTTTTTCCGAATGATTTTGGAATATAATAACAATATTTCTGACATAAATATTTCAATATGATTTGAAAAAATTGTTTTAAAGAAATTTTGGAAAAAAAATAAGTTCCATACTCCCTTCTCTGTCGCTGAAAAATAATTTCGATAATGAGTGCACGCATCATCGATATTCATTTTCGAGTTTCAAAGTGGAAAGACCGTAGTAGTAGTTAACTACACATTTGTTTGATAAATAAAGCTTGATTTAAAATTTCAAATATGATTTGATATATATAGAAGGATATGAATGTATATATTATTTTAATTGATTTGAAATGAACCCGACGTTTAGTTCTTAAATTTCCATAAATTAGAGATTTCAATTATTGTTATGAAAGAAAATCTTAAATACTTAATAATTGAAACTTCTAAGATGAAGATAAGAAATTTAATGCTGAGTTATAAATGAAATATACAAGAAATTGAAATTGTAAACTGTAAATCAAGAGATATGAAATCTAGAAGATGTAATTATTGAACATTCGTGTTAATCAAAATAAATGAGATAAACTTGTGTAACTTTCAATTGAATTCTTAAAAACATATATAAATAACTTATCAAATATTAAAAGTTATAATGTTTAATAAGAAAATGTAATGGAATGTTATACAAGTAAGACTTAAAGTAATTAAAATGTTCAATGAAATTCTTTTATACATAAGAACTTTAATATTATAGTTGTTATAAACTAAAGTTATAATTTAAATACTGCAAATTAAATGTAATAGAAAAGTAAGTATTATAAATAAGTGATTATAACATAAGCAAATGTTTGGAGTTATTTGAAATTAAAATAGGTGGAGAAAAAATGAATACTATAAGTAGATGATTATAAAGTATAAAATGGATATTATGCAAAATTAAATGATTATAACTTCAGAAATTGTTGAAATGATTTAGGAAATGGATTAATATACTCAATGTCATTATATAAGGAAGGATAAATATAAGTTTAAAGGTAAGAAACTTAAGTATGAACTTATGCACTAATGAATATTAATATCAAATTGAAATCAAGTATGTAAATTAATGTGCACTAAGCTGTAATAAAATGTATGAAATACTTGAATAATGAATTCAATTATTAATATAAATAAATCGAATGGAAGTAATTTATGTAAGATGTGAATATAAAGTGATGAAAAGAAATTTTCATGAAAATAAAAAAATGAAATTTTGTAAAAAGTAAATGAAATAAGTACTGAATGATTGTGAATTTATTTACAAAAAGGAACCTATATAGTACTTTAAGAATTGATTCACATATGTTTAAAAATTTGTGTATGAGTAACATATGTAAGAAAGGTTCAATAACATATGTAGGAAAACGTAAATAACATAGGTGAATAAATGAAATGTGAATAAAGGAAATTAAGTATTATATGAATAAATGAGAATTGAATTTTTGTAAGCAATAAATGATAATTTAAGAAATAATCTTTGCATAAAAATAAACCAAAGAGGTCGTGAAAGGAAATTCACAAGAATAAACTTGAAAAATAGTTAGAATTTGTTGTTTGTTTGGTTTATGGTTGTTTGGGCAAGGATACTTTAAATTATTTAGGATGCATGAATAATATATTGAGTTTTATCTAAGACTGTTGAGTAGATGGTATACTTAGTAGTTTATTTGTCATTCTATACGATTTAAGGTGTCCAAGCACGAACAAACCATTTGTTTTGTTTGATATCGATGAATGGTTGATTACTTTGGTTCTTGCAGTGATTGTATGCTTGTTTGCAAGTGATTGTTGTTATGCTGTATTGATTTGTTTTGTTACTAGTTGGAAGCAGCTTAAAACATTTCACTTGTATAATTATTAACATCTTTAGATTATATATGTGAAATATAGGTTATGGAAGCAATTGCTACTGCTTTTGGTTTCATAAATAAGTGTTGTTTGCCTGACAAATAGGTACGTTCTCGGGTTATAGTTTTCTAGCGGTATTACATATATTTTTCTGTTGTTAGGATATATTATTTTGAGATATGATATATATTTTTATATTTTGATATTATTATTTCTCCTGAGCCTCTCCATACAAAGGAGACACTGCCGAAATTTTTCAAAAATTTTGGACTTAGAAAATTTTAAGAAATGTTTTCCAAATTTTATTAATTTGAGCATAAAAGGTTTAATTATTAATAACTGATGTATTTCAATTAAATTATTTAATTATGTAAATTAATTGTTTATAAATTTAATATTTTGAATAAGATATATTGATTACTTAGTTCCTTTTACTTTCTTTTCCCTTTTCGAGGATGAAAAATTTTGAGTGGGGGAAAGTGTAACGACCCGTAATTTTCGATGATTTAAGTTTGTTAATTTAATAAAATTTTGGTAATTTAATATTGAAGGAAATAAAATTTGTAATTTTATAATGAAATCAATACTAAAACGAAATGTAACAATGTAAATTAACGCCAATTATTAATAATTTGAATGAAATTCCAATAAATGAAATGATGTAAAGATCATATTTGGTTATAAATTTAAAATATGAAAAAAAATGTAAATATGGAATTAATTAATGAAATAGTATAATAAATGGTAATTGAACATTATGTAAGTAATTATAAAATTTGATTGTAAATAATAAATCCTTACAAGGGTGAGTAAAAGTTAAAGGGTATCAACTGTTATGTGTTACCATTTATTTAGTCAATTAAATTGAAATGGGAAATCAATTAAAATAAATGAAATTTAATGTTATATTAATGAGATTAAGACAATAACTGAAAATTTTGAATGTAAAAAAATGAATAGAAATGTTATTTTTATTCATAAGGTAAAAATTGATTAGTAAAAGAATGAAACCAAGATAAATAAATTTATTGGGATTTTAAATTATAATAAACGTGTAAAATTGTCAAAAATCTAATAAAATTGAAATATAGTAGTTGACACGAAGAAATATGGAAATTTGAGTACATTAATGTAATGAAATGTAAAACAAGTATTAAATATGTTATTTGGTAATAATTGGTTGACTATAAAATCTAAAATCAAATTTAAACAATTTATCAAATTAAATTTTATTTAGTTGTATTTAATTATAGTTGCAATTGAACACTGTAATTTGTGAAATATTGGACACAGAATTATATGTAACTCGTTTTAATTTATTATGAATGTCCAAACAAACAAAAATGATGAAAATTGTTAGTTATTAAATTTGAAATAAGAATGTGATTTAATTAATTTAATATTAATTTATTTAATTAACTTGAAATACAGCCATTTTGGCAACTATCTTGGATTTCGACGAAACAAGTTTCATCAGATCCGTAATAGTGAATTATTGTAAGACTTCAAGTTTCGTAGCGATCGGCCTTGTCATTTGATCGTACGGAATCGAAACGTCTAGAAATTAATTTAATTGAAATCAATTTGAAATAAGCTGATTTTAACATAATTTCTTCCTACGATGGAATTTGAACTTGAAACCTGTTCCATTGGGTTTAAAAAAATTGAAAACATCTATTTTGGTATATGGGTTGACCTATTTTCCTTCCGGAGGCATAGCGGACTTTTCGGGTCGTTAATGGTTCAACTTTCAAATAGATCATGCCCATTCATTTCTTTTTCTGATCCGCCTATAAATAGCCTGTTATAAAACATAGCCACTTCTTAATTTTATTTGTCTGTACGTACATTCAGCTGTCCATTCCTTCTCAATAGCAGACAAACAAATTTCCAGTTCAATTTTAAAATCAAATATCAAATCGAAAATTCAAATTCCTCAAACTATATCATATTATATATCAATTTGAAACTCTTGACGAGTGTAAGTCAAATACACTGTCTGTTTTTTGATCGAGTTCACCCTTTGTCCAGAAATTGATGTTTTAGTTCCGACCGTTCATTGTAAGACTTCTCATTCAACGATGGATCTTCGTCGTTGGCTCGATCGGAGGGTGCTGCTGTGTAGAGGTCGACTAGGGCTCTCTATCCATATGGTTCGTTTAGGTCGAAGGTATGACAATTTGCCATGATTGGCTTTGCAGGATATCGATGGCGATGGTGGTTCGAAGAAACAAAGTGGCTCGCTTCTTTAGACGAGGGGCGCCTGAACGAGGGTGTGTCCACGGCATATGCTCCGATCTTCGGTCAAACAAGGGTTTGGGCATGCGTACGATGGTCAACGAAAATGGATTTGGCGACTGGAAGAAGGGTTCGAATGTGAAACTTCGGCTTGCTAGGGTTAGCGCGTGTACATATAGCTGACGTGTGAGCTTCTTTTTTTATCTTAAATTTTGAATCATTTAATTTCTAACGAGCATAATTTTTACATACGAGGTCTGTTTCAAGCGCGTTTTGTTTCATTGGGATTGTATTGGTTTGGATGAATTTTGAGACTGTTCAAATATGGGCGCTATTTTGAATTTCAAATTGATTTGAAATTCAAAGGTGAGTGTTTTGACTCACTCACAACTTCTAAAATTTCTTATGTTGGCTAAATTAATTTATGATGTAATTAGGAATTTTTTTACAACTGTTTGGTGCATTTTTAATCGCCATCCCAGTTAACTTGAATTTATTTGAATTAAACTGTTATTTAATTTGTTATTGTATTTAAATTGCCAGTTAAATACATGTTATTGATTATCAATTTTCTATTGATGTTTATTGATTGATTTGGATGATGATTGTGATGGATGCTTGATTTTTGATATTGGATGAATGGATGTTTTATTTTATGTCATTATAAACTGCAAGTTGACTATGGGTTGAAATGATACATACCCGAATGATCTATAGATTAGGAAAAATCATTATGGGTAGAAATGATAGAGTCGAGCGATTTTATGGATTTTATTGTTAAATTCGGGATTGCGGTTTGAAACGATATATAACCTTAAAATTTTAAATTGTAGATTGAAGTGATATATATCCGTATCACTTGACCCTAGGGTAGAGAATTATATATAGATATTGGATTGGTTAAATTAAATGATTTTTCAATCTTTAATTTTTGAATTTAATTAAATGATATTTTGAAAAAAATGATCTATATAAATGGAAGTATTGCTGAAAAATCAAGTTTTGTGTTGAAATGTGAATTTGTTTAAAGGAATTGCATTAACAAGTTAAATTGAAATTTTAAAGTTAATTTTTAAAGTATAAATGAAATTTTATCGAATTGGGCTATTGAATTTGTTTGAAATATAGTTTGAAATATTTTGAAAGTGGAGTGGTATTTGAACATGGATTGAAAATGATATGAAATTCAATAGTTTATTGAAATTTTTAATTGAAAGGTTTGGAATTTGGGTGTTGATTTGGAAATTGAAATTGGTCCAAATGTTTTGAAATGAAAGGAATATTTTAATTTGATATTAATTCCAAATTCATATTTTATATAAACTGTCTTAAAATATATTATTTTAAAATTTCTAGTTGTTAAGATTTTCAAATTTATTAAACTATTTATCCAATATTAACTATATAAATTATTTTAAATCTATTTTAAACCAATTTATGTTATTTTTAAACTAATCAAACCATTTTAATTCATTTTAAATCTAATTAATCTATTTTAAAGCTAAAGGATGTTATAACATAAGTTGGATTTAAATGTTATAGCTAATTGGATATGATGAGTTTGAAGTAAGGAATTAACCTATTTTGGAAGTATGATTTTTGAAAGAAACTATGATTTCGGAAATGAGATTATTTAAAAAGGTGAATATGATTTCAAAGTGAATATGATTTCGAAAGTATTATGGTTCGAGAATATGATATTTGATATAAATTTTGAATTGACTGTTGAAATGTAAAAGAACCATTCGGTGAGTAATAAGCGATTGGTTGTTAAAGAGAGCGGGAACGATTATTGTCATACTCTTTGCCATACCGAAAATCACGTTAACAACTGTGTGGCGACGATTTCCCTATGAGGTATGACATGACCCTGACTCCCGTGGGTCAACGTGGATGTGACTAAAACTGCAGCAATCAACAAGCCAAGTGAGGTCATTTCTCCGATCGGGCACATTCCTTCGATATTATATTCTGACTTTGTGATTTATTTGGTGGCCGCCCTTGATTTTGATTTCGGAGCGCGTTCCAAGGTGGACGGTAGTTGCGGTTATGCGTTACCACCAGCCCGGAAGTGTAATCGGTATATCTATCCCGGCATTGCCTAGTTGTGCCGTGTTCACATGCCCTAGCACGCCTTCTACGGGTTTGTTTTGTACCATTCCTATGGAGTACCCTCTGACGACGCCAAGTACGAGGGAGATTACGGTACTGCATAGACTATGAGAATATATAAAATGTGTTAAGGGGATATGGGTAAGGCCTTAATGCTATTTTAATACTTTTACTTTACTATAGACATATTATATTAGCGTATTGTACTACATAGTAGATAGTTTAACGGATCCGTAAGAGATGTGAATCCCGAGCATCTCTTAAGTTACTGCATTCACGTTAGATATTGAATAAGAGATGTCAAACCCCGTAAACGTCTCTGACGCCGTTACAATCATATTTATTTACCGTTGATTTAATTCACGTAAGATCTTTTAATTCCGACTCGAGTTTTTTGCATTTTCAATTCGTTCGGGTCAGCCTGTGCATTTTAGGATTTGAATACCTTATTTCTAGAGGACAAAGACGAAGACTTGTGCTACTTTTATATACTATATTTATTCCACTGCATTCATACTATTCCACTGCATTATTTATTTATCTCTGGTATGTGTAACTCTTATTCTGTGTTGTATAAGTATAATCAAGCATTTTGTAAACAGCTTCATAAACTGTTATTTGATTACTATATTCTGTCATTCCACTGCGAGATTCTGTTTTGTTTTTTTCTTTCACTGTTTTTTTTCTTATTTACCCCAATAATAATCTGCCATTTTGTATGGATTTGAGTCTGACGTGTGTGGTTTATCGTCGATTTAAACCGTCCAAAAAGGCAGGTCGTTACAGCATAACTGAGCGCTATGTTGTTGAAGAATGTATGAAGTATTGTGGTAGATATATAAACAAATATATGAATTAGAGAAAGAAAAAAAATCAAAATGAAGTGCATCAAAGTGAAGATGGACTAGAGGGGCATCCTATTTCGGAAGAAAAACCTATGTTAGTCACTAAGGCGGTGACTAATGTTGCTCATCGTTATGTGTTGTTTAATATTGAGGAAGTAGAACCCGATTTATCCCATTCAATTATTATGTACGAATGAAACTAGATTTTGACTTGGATATTCATGTATACAGAATGTACAAAAAAAGGTTGAAACCTTTGCACCTTTGACAAGATGATGTAGATCTTTAAAGGCTGCATTCGAAGAATTTTTGTTACTGGTTTGAAAAAACGGTTAAAGGTTGTATCTTCTTGTTAGTTGTTTGTAGATAAATAAGCTTGATACATAACGTAAGTATCTTCATCATAAGGCATTGTATATAACAATATAATTGTATAGGTTAAGGATGAAGGAGACACATCCGATGTTAGTAAAACAATAAAATGCTTTCATATGGAAATCGCTTGCAAGTAACTTCTTACATTGGCTATATCATTAATGGTCGGCGTTTCCATACTAAAGATTTTGAGAAGTCTACACAAAATAGTGGTGTTTGCATCGAAGCAAGTTTTATCCATGAAGATGAATACATTGACAAAGTAACTTATGCCCCTATCTTGCGTGAAATTTTTTTGCTAGACCATTACCTATTTTAAGTTGCCTTATTTAAGAGTGATCGGGCCAATATTGACGTGGAGTTAAGGTTGAAGATGGATTTACGTAATATTCAATTTACATTAGTTCCAATCAATTTACAAACAATCCTTTCATCTTTACAACACAAGTTGTGCAGGTGTTCTTTTCTAAAAAAACTAGTTCTTCAAATTGGCACGTTGCGCTTAAGAACGCCACTAAGAGTGTTTCGAGAATTAGCTGAATATGATGAAGATGAAGAGTCAACTAGTAAACCACTAGACGAACCATTACTTGACGATAGAGAGATCGATGTTGGAGATGAAAGTTACATAAGAAAGGACCCGGATGGATTATTCGTGAAGTTTTTCTTTCTATTATACGTATGCTACTTTGCTCCTTCAAAATTTTATAATCTTTAAGCAAACTAATTTGTTTAGGTTCCATTCGTTGTTAATTAGCATAAATTTCGTCTTTTATTACATGATTGAATTTGCTACGTGATTAACCAACAATTGTTAAAAATTCTTTTATTTCATATACGTTAAATTTCATTTTTTATGGTATGACGAAGTATTTGCTAATACTGTAACAATAAACAATAAGTAATCTAGTACCTTTTTTAGTTCATTTACTTTCTATCTTTAAATAGTTTTTTCCCTTTTTTCATCCACCGAACTGCATCCGTACTCATCCGGTCCCGGGGGTGGTGGTGGGGATGGTAGTCGGCCTTGTGACCTGGCACAAAAGGTAATTTTAGCAGCACAAAATGAAAGACTTTAGACACCATAGAGAGATGCCATAAGGATAGAGCCTCCCGTAACCCGTGTGCAGGACGGGGACAAAAGGCAGTGAAGGCTGGTCAGTCAGACCTTCTGGAAGACCTGAACGAGGGAGTCGCGTCTCCCCTCATTGAGCTCCTTTGTGTAATACCCTAAACGTTCTGCTGTGGTTTTTAGTCGCACATATTATATTAATGTAGTTTCTGAAGCTCTGAATAGTAGAGCACCATTAGAGAAGTCACAAATAGTGTGAACAAGTAATCAAAACCTATTGTTGTTTTACAAACACGGTTCCCGTTTGCCTCAATTAAACATGTTCGCAAATGGAGTATACAAAATGATCAACATGTATTAGCCCTTCCTGTTGAATGAAAAACGAAATATAGTTAGCATAAGCATATTCAATTGTTATAATCATCCGTTATATAAATAAAACCAGAAACTTTAGTGTCCTGATATTGTTATATTCAGCAATTGACATGTTGAGATGTGATGCATTGTTGAACGTGCAATCTTATTGTTATAACCAAGGTTTGAAATTCCGCTTTCCGTTTCCGTTCCGGTCATTGGTAATTTTAAAATTTCGGTTCCATTCCGGAAATTTCGGAAGTTCCGTTTTAATTCCGGTTTTCTAATTCCGGTACTTTTTTGCTTTAATTTGCTATTTCGCTAATAAATATTCAATACAATCATAAATTTATAGTACATTTTTTAAATTACGTGTAAAATACACTTTGATTAAAAAACCATTGTTTAAAAAGTCTGTATTGCTCATTTAAGATTTTAAAATTTTGGTCGACTTTTGAAATTTTTATTATGATTCGACGTAAATTAACAAAAATATAACAACTTTTTTTATTCATACACATGATTTTTTGTCAATTTATTTATTGTCCTGTTTAATTTGCTTTTCTTTTTTAATTGCTATATGTTTGTTGAATTTTTTTATTTTTTTATAATTTTTTTTCAATATTTGAAAATTAAATCCGGAATTTAGACCGGAACCGGAATTTTGACCGGATTCCGTTCCGGTTATGACCGGAACCGGAACGGAATCACCGGAATAACCGGAATTCCGCCGGAATTTTGAACCTTGGTTATAACCTTTATGTTGTAACTCAGCTAACAGTTAACATGCTATATCAGGCATTGAATAATAAAAAACATTTAAGCATTTTTTTTATCGAATTTAAAGTGGTGCTAAATATTCCATGCACTTTGTGCTGGTGGTTTTAAGACTTGAATCTGTCAACCACTGTGATATATGACCAACAAAAAAAGCAGCTTTACGTAAAAGGATAGAATTTGAATTTTTGCAGGGTGTGTAAAAGGAAGACAAAGTGCTATTTCTATTTTGAAATTCAGTATATAGTGTGATCAACATGCAAATCATGAAATAAAGCAATTGGTGTTAACTGGAATGTTTTGAATATACTTTTAAAACGCTCATTTTGCTTAATTGGTAAAACTAAAAAGTCTTACAAATTTGCATTTGGTATTTTAAGCTAGAATAATAAGACTGGTGATCATTCAGAAAATTACTGAGTAACTTCATTAAGTGGTAAAACGAGATAAAAATACTTTAGATCATGAAATAAAATGATTAGTGTTAGCGTCAAAATTGGTCACTAACACTCAAATTCAAGCGAAAGCACCAAATTGCAGTTACAATTAACAGATAGAATATAAGTAGAGAGTATAAATGTGAAACACAATAAAAATTTAAAGAGAAAGCACTAAAGACACAGAATTTATAGTGGTTCGGCTGACTCCGGCCTACGACCAATCCAAGAATTTCCTTTTTATTAATGTTAAAATCAATTACAGTTACAAAATGGTAGAGTAATCTTAGTCTTAGAAAATAGAAAAGAATAGAGCAGAAAAAAGAAGATCCTTTTTTTTGGAACTCCACATGATGTATTTGTAGGCAAATCCTGAATTGTTGGACTTTTTTGAATGGTATAGGCCCATCAAGACCTTCCACTGAGCTACCTACCTCCAAGGCCAAACGACCTTCCACAATGCCGAGCCACATACCTCCACAATGTCGAGCGGCATAACCTCCTCTCAATGCTGAGCGGCCTAACCTTACCAAAGCCGAGCGACATAACCTCACCTCGATGCCGAGTGGTACAACCTCGCCTCGATGCCGAGCGGCAAAACCTCGTCTCGATGCCGAGCAGCACAACCTCGAGGTACCTCAATGCCGAGCGGAATAACCTCACCTCCATGTCGAGCGGCATAACCTTACCTCCATGCCGAGCGGCACAACCTCACATCCATGCTACCTCACCTCCATGCCGAGCGGCACATCCAGGTGAACTTCATCCCTTTGAATCAAATCCATCGTATTTCAGCCACGATAATCGTGAAGTTAATTAGGTTGAATCCGCTTGTTTATGGCCTTGACAAAAGGCGGGTTAACATTTGCCCCCCAAAACATGCCTTGCTATTGGAATGTGTGGTTTGAATAGCCTCAAATCCAATGTCCGTTGTCCATATCCTGTTCATAACCATGTTATTAAATACATGACCTCCCCTGGTTTAACCTTGAATCTGTAGACCTCGTCGGATCGTGTTATCCTGTTCCAGCCTTGACTCTTCCGTCAAAGGCTTGTATGTTTTCCGGCCTCAGCACTCTGGCCAAGGAATTTTACATTCACTGACCTCGGCCCTCGGCCAAGGACTTTTATATTCTCCGGCCTCGGTGCATCGGTCAAGGACTTTTATATTCACCGGTCTCGACACTCCGGCCAAGGACTTTGATATTCACCGGCATCGGCACTCCAGCAAAGGGCTTTTATATTCACAGGCCTCGGCACTCCGGCCAAGGACAAGGACTTTTATATTCGCCGGCCTGGCACTCCGGCCAAGGACTTTAATATTCACCGGCCTCAGCACTCTGGCCAAGGACTTTTATATTCACCGGCCTCCGCACTCCAGCTAAGGACTTTGATAGTCTGCCCGAGTCCATTCCATCGCTCTCCGGCGAAGGGACTCGTAACTCGCGATTGCTGCCCCGTCTCTCCGGTCGGGACAGTAATCGTAAAACCTGAACTGTTTATTACATTGATCCGAATCCAATCAGAAAACTAGAAATCCATATCAAAAATCAAATATCCAAACCAAAATGGCAAACCAAAAAACCTACCAAACCGGGAGTTCAATCCAAACTCCAAAACCATACCAAAGAAAAGTAAATGCCCAAAGTACCAAAGTGGAAACCAGAATTTGCAGAAACATAGAAAGAAAACAGGATTTCATAGACCCAAGCAGTACGGTTTTTCGTCATCTCAAAGCACGCCTAGGGACCGTCCTCAATCCCATACGTGTGTAAATAACCAAGCCGTATTACTTTGGATACTATTACTTATTCAGAATCATAAAACCATTCAGTTTATAACAAGCCGGCGGTGACCAGATCTAGTGACACCATCATTCGAGGTAGGCGGTGGCCGCTCCTGCTTCCCCGCCTCAGCTTGATCCCTTATGTACTGTTGCAGGTGACCATTCCTTACATGCTCCTCAATGATATTTTTCAAATACCTACAGTCGTTTGTGTTGTGCCCATCCATCTCATGGAATAGGCAATGCTTTCCCGATGCTCGCTCGTATTCAGAAGGTCCCTTCTTGCCGGCCTTCGGTGCTGGAGGCGCCCTCGAGTATCCAAGTAAATCCTTTCTAGAGTCTTAGTTAAATCTGTGTAAGAAGAAAACTTTGACTCCCTTCGAGGCCTCTTCGAAGTGCCACCGTTGCTATTTGTTTTCCTTTTTCCTTTATCATCTTTACTTGGATCCTCCCCGGGTGGACCTCCACCCCTCACTGCATAAGCTTCAGCCTCTCTCCCTACTCTCTCAGCCTGCGCATCCTCCTGTCTCAGGAACCTTTCTGCCTTATGGTAGAACTCCCCGAGATCCCTCGGTGGGTCCCGTCCCAATGATATCTTGAAATCCAAATTATCCGCGATTCTTGAGACTGCTGCCATCAACACCATTGATGGATCGGGTCGATCCACCGAGGCTACCGTTGCGTTGAATCTGGTTAAGAAGTTCTTGAGCGACTCTTCCTTCCATTGCTTCATCGATGTCATGGTCATTACGCTCTTGGATCTGACTATATGGACCCGAAACTGTCTCATAAACCTTTCAGTCAGCTCTGTCCATGTGTCGATAGAACCACTATCCAGTTGTCTGAACCACATAGCTGTGATATCTGTCAAATAGAATGCGAAGCATCGAGCCATGACCTCATCTGATGCCCCCAGTACCTCCATATGCCTCATGTACCTCGTTAGGTGAACGATGGGATCCGTTCTCCCATCATACGTATCCAACGTTGGTAGCTTAAAGTCTGGTGGGTTCCTAGGTTGCCTGATAGTAGGAGTGAAGGGACTCCTATTCCCATCCTCCAAGTCTTTGTTGACCAATCCACCTCTCGCAGCTCGTCTGACCATCTCCGCTAATCTGTTGTTGTCCCCAAACTATAACCCTTGTCTGTTGCCTCCGGTCTGCTCCCCGAGTTCAGGAGGGAACTCTGGCACATACTTCTCATCTCGTACTCCTGCACTCCTATTGGTGTCGGATTGCATAGTGTCATCTGGCATCCCTTCGTGGATTGGTCCAACATTTCCTGGTGGTATACCCCCGAGTCTAGATCCATCCAGATTGATAGCCGTCTGCTGATTGGAGGCTTCCCACTGCTGAGCTATTACCTCTGCTTGTTGGTTGAGCGCTTTTGATCTAGCTCCACAGATCTAAGCTCCTGCATTTTCTGCTTGTGCAAATTGCCTAAGAAGAGCCTACATCATCTGCTCTTGTCGTTTCATCATCGCTTCCATCTCCTCTCTGGTGATGTAGATGGATGCTCGACCTGCTCCATCTCCAGAGGAAGCATCTTAACTTCCCTCCTGATTGCTTCTTTCTGCCACTTGCTTCCTTGTTGGTGGTCTAGCCATTGCTTTCTGAAATCCGAGTTCCCAAGCTTTTCAATCCAAATTCCAAGCTCCAAAATCCCCGTGTGCTAGCTTTCTCAGTGAAAGCACCAAAATGTTTGGGTCAAAATTGGTCACTAACACCCAAATCCAAGCGAAAGCACCAAATTGCAGTTACAGCTCACATATAGAATATATGTGGAGAGTATAAATGTGAAGCACGGTAAAAATTTAAAGAGAAAACAGTAAAGACACAGAATTTATAGTGGTTCGGCTGACTTTGGCCTACGTACACTCCTAAAATTTCTTTTTTATTGATGTTAGCATCAATTACAGTTACAACATAGTAGAATAACCTTAGCCTTAGGAAATAGAAAGCAATAGAGCAGAAAGAAGAAGATCCCTTTTTCTAGAACTCTGCACGTTGTATTTATAGGCAAATCCTGAGTTGTTGGGCTTCCTTGAATGGTACAGGCCCATCAAGATCTTCCACTAAGCCACCTACCTCCAAGGCCGAACGACCTTCCACAATGCCAAGCCACATACCTCCGCAATGCCGAGCGGCATAACCTTCCCTCAATGCCAAGCGGCCTAACCTCACCAATGCCGAGCGGCACAACCTCACCTCGATGCCAAGCGGCCCTATCTCGTCTCGATGCCGAGTGGCAGAACCTCGCCTCCTTGGCGAGCGGCAGAACCTTGCCTCCATGCCGAGCGGCAGAACCTCGCCTCCTTGCCGAGCGGCAGAACCTCGCCTCCATGCCGAGCGGCAGAACCTCGCCTCCATGCCGAGCGGCACAACCTCACCTCGATGCCGAGCGACACAACCTCACCTCCATGCTGAGCGGCACATCCAGGTGAGGTTCATCCCTTTGAACCAAATCCATCATATTTCAGCCTCGATAATCGTGAAGTTAGTTAGGTTGAATCCGCCTGTTTATGTTCTTGACAAAGGGCGGGTTAACACTTAGATAAACTTTATTGAGTGGGAAAATGAGATAATGACCATCAATTTATGAAAAGGTGTTTGCAAAGATGAACTGCATCATTGTTTCCCAAAGCAGATGTATGAAAATAAACAGTCCCAGTAACGAGGGCTTTCAACGGAATCTTGAAAAATTCGAAATCCGTCTGCATCCGCATTCGAAAAGCGGATAAATATCTGATATCCCAAAAATGGACGTGGATACAGATACGAAGAAATCTGCATCCGAAAATTATCCATTCAGTTTTTGTCAAAATTATAGTTCAAATTTTGTGCATTTTGATGTAGTGAATGATATTCATTTATTATTTTATTCAGTTAGTAGTATATATTATATGCGCTTAATTATTATTAACTGCTTGAAACTATTTATTATCATCATATTTGTTAATTTTTAACACTTTTATAATAAACGAGATTGAAAAATATTTATATTAAATTAAAATTTTCCTTTTATGATTTTGGTTTATCAGTCGTTAGCGAATAGAATAATTGTCTGAAATCCCTCCATATCCACGAATGCGAATATTCGATATCCAAAAATAATTTCGAATACGGATGTGGATATGGAACAATGTATCCGAAAGCATCCATTGACAGGTCTACCAAAAATAGCATATAAGTAATACACTCAAAGACGAGCTTCATATATACCAGTCCACTTATGCCTAAATCACAGATGCCATTTATTATTTTGAGCTCATTATATGACATTAATACTATAAAATGTCACATTTCTATGGTTGCATTCTCGACGAATGGTTACAGAGAATTTGAACAGTACATCTGACTAGACAAGTTGAGTGAACGAGAAATACGTTTGTGTGTTGCGACCGGAGAATCTAAGCGGGGTATTTGAAATTTACATTTTAAAATAAAATTGATTTATATTTAATTAATTAATTATTATTATTAATAAATAATATGTGTTAATAATTTGCAAAAATAAATAAATAAATTGTAAAATTATATATTTTTCGGATTTAGTTTAAATTGACTTTATAATGTAAAGCATTTTGATATGATCACAACATAAAAACCGCGTCCAAAATGAATCTCCTTGAATGTTATTAATTTTAAAATTTTATAAAAATATAAATTCACTAATTAACATTAAGTAAAACTCCCCAACGCAGCACAAAGCTGCTTTCATGTCTGGGGGCACTTGGTAACAAAGCAAAATTTAGCCGCATATAAACCCTAAGTCCTAACCTTGTAACACCTCTATATGACATTAATACTATAAAATGTCACTTCTTTGTCATTGTTCTCATAGTTATCATGGACTCCCAATGTTATTGATTGGCCATCACCTAGATAATCTTCTAGTTTTGGAGAAAGGTGCATAAATAAATTAGTAAATTAAACTAATTGTTTCAGTTGATATTGATGTACCATCCTACTATGCCTTTGAAGATGATACGTGAGAATTTGTTTTCCTAAAAAATATGTTCGTATCTAATTTCCACTCTTTTGAGGCTGTAACTTGTCTTTGCTCAAAGTAGTTGATAACGGACAAAAAAGTGAAATGTGAGTCTTTTTGATAAGCTTGCTACATTCCTGGAATAATTGCCTGTTTAGGCCATTTGCTAAACTAAAGAATGCAATTTGTAATTTACTAGTATAAAAGGTAATAAAACCATGAGTAACTGCATGGTATAACACCGGAATAAAGAGTCAGCAGTATATCATAGGGACAACTATGTAATTTATTATGTACATCTTACTCTGTAATCAATTTTGTTTATCATAAAGATATTTGATTTCTGTTATATACTTTTTTTTATTATCATATAATTAACTAAATAACTAATTTGTAAGTTGATAAGTAAAATGATTAATAAAATGTTATGTGGTTGTAGCTGCTATCGTGAGTAATTAATTATAAAATAAATAACATTTTATTTTAAATATTCCTCCTTGAATTGTTTTAGAAAAGGATATTGATACATTCGTTAAGACCAAAGTGCATAATACTTTTCAAATTTTAGGCAGTATTTTATTCTTCTCTATTGGGTAAACCAAGGGATTACATACTCGTAGTTATTATATTACTATAGAATGACTCGTTTGGGAGTTTTCTGTTGGTTTATAACAACTAGGTCAAACAAGAAATCTCATTGTGACGATGTTACACAGTTCCCTTGACTTGAGAATATTGTGGAACTTTAATGTGGATACCCACTTTGATTATAGTTAAATCATGGCATGTCGATCCATTGAGCGAGTATAGTTGGGTCTATGTTAAAGCATTTGATGTGAAATAATATTCAATAGAGAATTTGTGTCCTCGGTTGTATGAGGTTCATATCACTGTCTACTGTAATCAACTCAAAGTCAAAATTTCTAAACAGAGTTGTATGGTTAGCAATGAATGTGATTATTGAAAAAATGACTTTGTTTTAATTTGGACCAGCCAAGTTGAATGCGGATAATATTGAAATTTTGATCAATAACATATTACATATATCGTAAAGTGATATAGTTTTTGTCATGGCATGGCTGAAGGCAGCACCAGAGGTCACTACGGCGGTGGGAATAAGTGCAGATTTCGATGGCGTGGCTGCTAGAGTTGTTAGATGGGTCAGGAAGTGACTGCCGCAACGAAGGTTTCAGGTTGAAGGCGGATGCAGGAACAAAAAAGCATGTCGAGCTTGGAACTTTACTATAGCGGGGTATAAAAAATTTCAATTTATTCCCAATCTATCTTACTTTTACAACTTAAACCCTATACACTCGAATCCTTGTATCATTTGCACAAAATTTCGTTTCATATGTGGTTTGTTCCACTGGACTCATGAGATATTCAGGATGATTTAGTGCTTGATTTGCTGACTTTTGAAGTTGTTTGCAAAAGCGTGTTGGTTTGAATTTTTTTGGATAACTAGAGCGATACTTTATTCAAGTTGAGCACTCTTAATATTATGATGTCTTAGGGATTCGAACTCATGACCTCTAGAATCTCTGTCTAAAGCATCATACCTCAAACCACTTAACCTAGAGGTTCTTGACTGATATGGTATATTTATTTTAATCAATTAAGGTTTGAAAATATTAAATGCATATCCATTAATGAAAATTTATATCTATTGAGATGTGCTATGTTTATTGATGACCATTTAGTCATTATAATGTTTTGGATGTGTTGTGCCTCAACAAGACTATTTATTGTTATTGGGTGTTTAATATTAATTAGTTGTGAATGAGTGGAAAATATAATTAATTAAATAAAAATGGATTAAATTATGTTATAATATGAAGAATAAATAATGAACAAAAATAGGTTATTTATAGATTTTGGGTAAATTTGTAAATAATGGTGATTTAAAGAATTAAACTGAAATTAATGTGATAAAATTAATTATTTATGAATTTCTAGGAAAATTCATAAATAATAGCAGTAAATCTATTTTTACATTAAAGTTGGGGAGTTTATTGTTAGTTATAAAAAAAGTAAGGTTTCAAAAATAATTATATAGTTTTTGTAAAGATTATATTATTTTGAGTAAATGATAATATAATTGATTTTATGGTGTTTATAGAAGAAAATATTTTATTATTATTTTTAGTAATAAAATAGAAGGTATTTTTGGAATGACAATAATAAAGATGCGTTTCGAAAATGAGTCGTTAGTTGAATTATTACTATTTTAAGATAAATAGAAATAAAGCGAGTTTTGAAGTTTAAAATAGAATATTGTTATTGTAAATAGTATTAAATTGATTTTGGAAACTATTAGTGGTTTTAGTATGTATTGTCATTCTGACATAAAAATAATAACATTATTGTTTTAAAAAGTAATTTGATGTAAATTACTTGGGTTAAATTACGATGTTTTGAGGTATTTGAAGTAATAAATGTCCAGTAAAGGATTTTGAAAGTATATTATTGTCTTTGAGGAATTATTATTATTTTGAGACAAAATAAATAAATGTGTTTTTATAAATAATAAAATGATTTTATACTTAAGAGTGAATAAAGGACACAGATACCTTGTTTTTGATGGTTGTAATATATATGACTAATTGTTTATCGAAATTATAACATATATGCTTGTTGTATGAAGTCGGAATCGCATTAGGTTTGGTGTGTCATATTTTTCCCTTATTGCTACATAGTGTGTAGTTAATTATGGTTTTGTTGTGTTGATGGATTGATGTTTGTGTTACTAATATGATGTGTTAGTACACACTTAAAGGGTTGATGTTTGTGTTACTAATATGATGGGTTAATACATATTTTATGATTTGATTATTGTGTTACTAATATAGTGCGTTGGTGAACATTTGATGAATTGATGTTTATGTTAGTAGCATTGGTGATTATAGCACATTTGATGGAATTCATTGTGTTGACTAGTTTCCTAGCTAACCTCAAAATGTGACATGCATTTTGAATAGCAAATGTTATTTACTAATCCCTAGGCTTAAAGTGGAAAATGAGGAGTTAAATACGCTATTGAATGGTAAATAACATAGGATATAGAGTGGTTCTGTAACGACCCGGTATTTTCAACCATTCGCATCCACACATATCGGACTTGAATTGCTCAAAATACCGCATTGTAAATAAAAATTTGGCAATACTCAACATAAACAGTAAATAAATAATCACAGATCACAGACACAGAGTAATATAATGTAGTGGAATAAATAAATAGTAGTTCATGAAGCTACTTTATAAACATTAGAGTTAGAAATAAAATACAACAGAATATCTCAGATGCAGTGAAATCTCTAGGATGAGCAGATGACTTATCTGAACCAATCAACTGGAAAAGCTGAAAGTTGAATCGATAGTTGGATCTCCAAACGAAGCTCCAAACTCTAAAAGGTGAGTCTCAAATGCCATATCACTCAGTCTGACCCGAGAGTGTGACGCCCCACCTCTATACCCACGCTAGCCAAGAACACTCCGGAGTAGTGCTGTCAACTAGCACGGAGAATAAGGCTGTTGAGGAGCGACCATCCATGTAATTGCTTATCACACGGTGGCTATAAATAATCTTCGGAAACAAACATAGAAATAATCATATCACAAATCAGTCACAGATATCCATATCACAAAGGCGGAAGAAGATATGAATAAATAACTAACACATGAAAGTTTACATCAGAGTAGCGGTCAGTAAGATCCACGATAATACAAAAGAACAGCAACACGTGCTATACAAAAGAATACAACTATGAGTCTATATCTCAAGTGTATACAACAAAAACTGCTAATCTAAACAGTTAGCCAAAAGTCAGAGTGATGAATCCCTGGGAAGAAGTCAAGCAGAAGCACCTGTAACATCTCGGTCTAACCCGAGTATTATTTAAGAAAATAATAAACGGATCAATCTAGCTATAAATATCAGATGACATGATATAACATAAAAGATATGGCATAAACATAAACATCCATAACGACATACCACTATAAGTATGTAAATAATGATCAACAGAAGATCAATCAATAAGAGATAATCAATATCACAAGAATCTTCTCAAAGATTCGAAGAGGGCATCATACCCTAAACTTGTACTCATAACAAGTCAATGACATAAATTCCAGAAATCAACACGAGAAATCCAGAAATCATAAAAAGGGAAAGAGGCCTATCACATGACGGTCCGAAGACCAAGGGGAGCTACCCCGTATGTGTGAATGGAATCACACAGATTGAGGTCAAGACTAACCAAAAAGCAGAAAGGTATGTGTGAATGGAATCACACAAGTGGTGTCTAGTCTAACCCTGCAATGAAAGAGACATCGCGCAATTGCTAGTCTAATTCATAAAGCGATCATCAAGATCAACGAGAAGTGTCAATTACACTAAGCTAGTAAATATAGAAGTTTAGCTTCATGTCCCATAACCACTTGCTTAACTTAAATATTTACGAACAAACTGTAAATCTTCACTAATAAAATTGTCACAAGAGGTTCAATCGAACAAGTCCAAGAATTAACCGACGAAGTGAACGCAAGCGTTTCATACCACTTGTTTTACTAAGTCGTTTAATTAGATTTCTCATCCGAGTGAGGTAAAGGCTTGTATATACTAATAGATTGGAAAACGGTTTAAGAAAAGAGCTTTGTTATTAAAAATAGAGTTGAAATTGTTTGTTAAAAGAGTTTTGATATTTACTACTAGTATTGAAACCTTTATATTATAAAGTGACAAAACACATAAGCAAGTGTAGAAACAATCAGTCACAAAGATCGCATACGGAGATGCGAATAAAATCCAAGGAAATCAGCTCAATGTTTTTCAGATAAGATTCCCTACGGAGGGGGGGGTCCAGGGGGGTTGGCAACCCCCCAAGGTGGGGGTGCGGGGGCAACGCCACCGCTTACGGGGTTCGACCTGCCCGGTCAGGTCGCGGGGGTCCAGGGGGCAGCGCCCCCGGCGGGGTGCGGGGCAGCGGCCCGACCAAAACGGTACGACCTAGTGAAGACAAAATGAGGTCTAACGACCTAAGGGGAATAGGGTCGAGCGACCTATAAAACTCGCGACCTAAAAGTTAGCAAGGTCGAACGACCTATAGAGGCATAGGGTGCAGCGACCTAAAACATCGCGACCTAGTGAAGACCTAAGGGAGGCGAGCGACTTATAAAACTCGCGACCTAAAAGTTAGCAAGGTCGAACGACCTATAGAGGCATAGGGTGCAGCGACCTAAAACATCGCGACCTAGTGACCTAACGGTTTAAGGGTCATGCGACCTAACTGGAAACAAGGTCCAAACGACCTAACGACTTAAAGTGAAACCTGGCTGAGCGATATAAGGTCGGAGACGACCTACGACTTAACTCCGTGTGAGCGACCTACGACCTATGGTTGCTACGACCTAACGAGTTCCAATAGTGAAGGCTTAAGGTCTAACGACCTAAGGGGTACGACCTAAGGTCTTACGACCTAAGGTGTTGAGGTTGGACGACCTAACCAAATTGCATAGGCCATACGAGCTAAGGCCTAACGACCTAACTCCGAACGAGCTATACGCGAGTGACCTAGGGCGCTAACTCGCAAACGACCTAACGTTAACTCGCGAACGACCTAACTCCAGACGCGCCTTTTCAACGCGTGCGAGCTGAAGACCTGCCGACCTACGACCTAACTCCAAGCGACCTAAGGCCTAACGACCTATAGTGGACGAATGGGCTAAGGCCAGAAACGACCCAAATGAAGGTGACGACTTTTCCATGCGAACGACCTATAGATGCTGGGCGACCTAAGGGGGACAGAGCGACCTAAGCCAGAAATTCACCCCAAAACACTAAAAAGTGGAGTTTTTCGCCAATCCAATCCAAACCAAATGCAAATGTGCATGCAAACATGATAGGGATGCATTTCCAATAGCCCAAGATAGATATAGACTAGAATTGTGAGATAAAAATCTCACCTTTGCACTAAAGTTTATGAAGATGAAGCTTGAAAGCAAGGAGAAGCAATCCAAAGCTTGAATCCAATATCTTCTACTTGAATTTGGAGTTGAATGTTGGATTTGCAATTGAATTTGTGCTTGGAGTTTTAATTTCCCATTCCCTCCACCATTAATGCCAAAGCTTGATTAGTTAGGAAATTTATGAAGAGTGAGGAGAAGAGGGTTGGAACTTGGGCTTAATAGGCTAAACTAACCCAAAGTCCAAAGCGGGAAAAGTTAGTGAAATTTCACTAACTCCAAACCTATCGATGTTTATACTTAAAAAGTTGTAAACGACATTTCGAACTCAATGGAAGTGGTCTCGAGTCCTAATTTGACCGTTTGCAAAAAGTAGCTTTTTGGACCAAAATCCGATTAACGAGTTAATCTTTAAATAAAATATTTAAATACAAACTCGATAAATATGCGGGTTGTTACGGAGAGTAAAGCAAAATACAAACACTCGAGTCAGGATTAACATTCTTATATCAATAAATCCAACTCAAGTGAAATATCGACTAAAATACAAGTAACTCAAAAGATGTTTGGGATAACCATCCTCTAAGGATCCATGGGACTATCTACAATGCAGAGGTATACACTATAACACCGTGGTCATTTCAAATTAATTTATACCAAAATATCATTTCATTTCAAATATATATATATAGGGCACGCGCTTCGAACGTGCCTCGCGCATAAATTATTTTTCTACAAATTATATATGACTAACACATTCAAGAAAAAATTGGTTGGACAAATAGTTAGCCATGTTTTTACGTTGAAATAAGGTATAGTTAATTTAAACTTTTATTTCTAAGTTGCAACATCTAATTTTTATTGTTAGTTTGAATTTTATTTGTATTATTAATTAATAAACAATGAATTTGTAGTTAATTAAAGAAAAATGGTTTATTGGTTAGATCCTATTTTTAAGTGTAGATAAACATTTTGAATTTGTAAAGAAGTTTAATTGTTAGATTTTATTTTTATGGGATATTAAGTGTAACAACCCGCATATTTAACGATTATACATTTGAATTTTTTATTTAAATATAGTGTCGTTAGTCGGATTTAGGTCTGAAATGTTACTTTTTGCAAACGGCCGAATTAGGACTCGAAACCACTTCCGTTGAGTTCAAAATGGCGTTTGCGATCTTTTTGAGTATAAGCTTCGATATGTTTGGAGTAAGTCGAATTTTGCTATTTGCTAAGTGGGCTTTTGGATTTGGGTTCAACCAACTCATCCTATACCTCAGCCCAGTCCCCTCTCCCCTCCACTCACTCATTTTATTTCATAAAACTCAAGTACAACTGAAAATGTGGGAAGAGAATGGGAAATAGAAATTCCAAGCCCTAGTTTACTTTGTAAACTTTAATTCTTGCTCCAAAATCAAGGAGAAGCTATTGGTAAGCCTCTCTTCATCTTCTCCAACTCTTTCTACCTTCAATTTTAGAAGGTTTCCAAAACCTAACTTAGGAAAACACTTGTTTTGATCTTAGATTGAAGCTAGTAGAGTTGAAGTGGAGAGTGGTTGGTCTTCTCCTTGCATTTGAGCTCCTTCTTCTTCTTCTTTGTTTTTGGGTTAAAGGTGAGATTTTTATCTCACATCTATGTCCAAACTAACTTTGATTGTTAGGTATGAATTCCTAACACTTATTCTTGTGTAATTGCTTTTGACTTGGATTGAATTGGTAAATATTCCATTTTTTGGTGTTTTGGAGTCAAATCTTTAAAAATCATAACTTTGATGTTGAACATGTTTTTGGTGGTGAATCGGAGAGCCTATGAGGCTGGGTTATCGATTGGCAAAAGCCCCTTAAGTCCATTGCTCGACCGGTTGCAAATGGTGAGAGTTTGCTCCTCCATTTAATAGGCTGGAAAACATTTTCAGCTACAGCCAGTCGACTGGCCCACTGCAGTCAGTCGACTGACAACAGGGCCTGAAAACCCTCGGGTTATGGTTCAGTAGACTGACTATAGAAGGCCAATCGACTGTCTTGATTATTTTGGTCTACTTTGCCTTTTTGTATGTGCTCCCAACTTCTATCGATTCATGTTGATTCCAATTAGTTATTTATGCATATTTGACCATGATGATTCCTTTTTGACTTCATCCACGGGTTTTTATAAAATAATCTTCTAAATTGCATTAAAAGATCGTTTCTCCAATTTATAAATTCTATATAAAACACACACGATTTCGCACTCCGAGCGAAGTGGGAGGAGAATTAAATGATTAGATAAAACGCATGCAATGAACACGTGCGTTCATCTTCTCAGTTAATTCCCAATCTATTCGTTTGAACGTTTTGACCTTTGTGTCTGGTTTATCAATGAGATGAGGTAAACTTTGTACTGCTTTGAGTGTGAAATTAACTAACAGATAGTAAACCGTTTAGTGCGAACGGGTGGTTATGGGACTCATGTTACCACTTTTCGGATTCCTTTTTGAGATTTATGACACATTCTGCCAGTTAGTGGTGTCCAGTCTTGGGCCTCCGGACCTTCACCACTACGGTTTGTTGCCTTTGGGATAGTGTCTACGGACTGTCTCCTTCAGGTTTGTTGCCTTCGGGTTAGTTGCCTTCGGGTTTGTACCTTTGGGTTTGTGCCTTCGGCTTTGTTGCCCTATTGTATCGCTTTTGGAGTTGGTCATTCGTCACCGCTCGAGTGATATTGGGTTTGGAGTCTTCGGGCTCATGGATCCTTGTTTATACAGTACTGAGCACGTGCAAATTTTCTGATGTTTCATTGATATGTATATTCCCTAGGTATTGCCCTTCGGTGTTGGTCTTTTTGAGCCACACGATATATAGCTGTTACCTTGCGGAACTTGTGTTACCTTCATTGGTATTTGTTAATTGCCTTTTTGGCTTGTTTTGGGATATTCATATCCTTTCTTTATTGTGTTGCCGATGATATGAGGCTTGCCTTGATATGATTCATCTTTTGTTAGATGATTGTGTTGTCTCTTTTAGAGATATTTGTTATACTTTATGACCTTGCAGGTTTATTGTTGTTCAGTTTATCTAACTGATTTGTTTAGCTAGACTGACCCGTGTATTTATACTCGGGTCAGACCAAGATGTTTCAAGTTAGGTGCTTTTGGACTTAACATATTTTGATTCCGCATGGACTATTCAGCTTGCTCCTTTTTGTTATAGCTTTTGTGTAGTCCCTTTTTATTGTAACTCTAGTATGTATTCTTTTGGATTCGTCTGTATATTGTGGTTCACTATACCACTTGACATGTATCAGTTTGTATACTCTGTTATGTATCTGTATATATGTATATGATGATCTACTGTTCTGTGATGTATATTACATGTGAGTTGTTATATTCTGTTCTGATAGATCCTCCAACCACCTATGGTTTTGTTTTAAGTATTCATTGGATATGTCGATCAGCTTGGTATGACTATTGTCGATGTATTCAATAAATAGTTAGCGCAAGGCTATAGATGGCCGCTCCTAACCAGCCTTATTCTCCGTGTTAGTTGACGGCATTACCTCGTAGTGTCCTTGGCTAACGTGGGTATAGAGGTAGGGCGTCACAGCTTGGTATCAAAGCAAGGTTTAGAACAAAATATGATAAACACAGAATAGAAGCACATATTCCGGTACATCAAAGTGATAAGTGTTACAAATCTTTGAACCATTGTGCCTCTATATTCCTTCTGTGCCTTGGTGGTAGATATGATGTGGGAATACGTCTAGGAATGCATTTTATTCCGTAGTATTCCACATTTGAATTACTGACATCTACCTTGTGAATAATCTTGTTCTTATCTTACTTTCAGCGTATGGCTGGAAGAGGCAGGGGACGACGTTCGGATGCTGGGCAATTCAGTGGCTCACATCTGGATGGCGTTTATATGTCTGTCGATCAGTTTTTGGAGTGGTTTAGGGGCACTCACCCTCCAGTTCCTCCTCGAGTATCTCCACCTCGCAAGTCTGCCTTTGCACGTCTGTGCAGTGATTTTTCTCATCTTGGGGGAAAGTCGTTTAAAGGCTCCGAGTCTGTTCTTGAAGTCCAAGTTTGGCTTCGCACGTGCGAGTGTATCTTCTCTCGCATGGAATTTTTTGATCATGATAGAGTTCTTGTAACTTCTAGCTTATTACAAGGGCATGCTCTTGATTGGTATGAGCTTCTTGTAGCCGAAAGTGATGAGTCTGCTCTTTCTTGGACTCAGTTTCGGGGACGATTCGAACTCAAGTTCGTTTCTGAATCTGAAAAAGTTTTATTGACCCGTCGCTTCCTTGAGTTGAAGCAAGGGAATTCTTCTATTTCTGAGTATGTTGCATCATTCGAGGCTTTATCTAAGTGTGGTCTTGAATTCATTAGCACTTCCTATAAGAAGAATTTGAAGTTTGTCTCTGGTCTTAAGAAATATCTTAAGAAGTCTTTGTTGCTCCAGCTTAAGCTCTCTTTTGAGGAGTTGGTAGATTCTGCGCTTCATCTTGAGGCCATCAAGAAGGAGTGTGATAGTCGTGAGGATGTTGAGGTTTCTAAGAACCCCAACAAGAAGCAGTTTCCATTTCAGAAGTCCAGGTCTTTTCCTTCCAAGAAGAAGAAGACTGGTGGTTTTAATTCTCAGACACAGTCTGCTGGAACACCTTTCATTCAGAAGTGTTTCAATTGTGGTTCTCCTGATCATATGATTTGAGCTTTTCCTAAGCCTCTCTTCTGCCGTTATTGCAAGGAGGAAGGTCATCATGTTTCCACCTGCCCTATTGTTCCAGCTAGTGCCAAATCTGGCAAGCTTTATGCTGCTAAGGCTTCTGATGGTCCTTCTCAATCCAAAGGTATATCTCCATCTATTTTGGAAGGTTCTATTTTATTTCATGACCATAGTATTCGAGTTTTTTCAATACGGGTGCATCACATTCTTTCGTGTCGAAAAAGCTCGTCGATGATTTACCTTTGGATGTTTCTTGTTTGGTTACTTCTTTAAGGATTGCGAATCCTATTGGAGGATCCGCGACCCTTAGCATGCTTTGTGATGATGTTGAGATTGTTTTATGTGGCTTTTCCTTTCGTGCGAATCTACACGTTATTTCTTATCTGGGATTTGTTATGATTTTAGGAATGGACTGGCTAGTGAGATACGATGCCAGGATTATTTGTTCTGAGAGGATTTTATATCTTCGACATCCGGATTCTTCTACTCAACTATCTCTTGTTCTTCGAGACGTGTATAATTCCGAAATGGCTTTATATTCTCTTGATTCTCGGGATGATGATGATATATCTCGTATTCCTATTGCTTGTGACTTTTCTGATGTTTTCGAGCCTGTTTCGGGTTTGCCACTCAAGCGGGCAATTGAGTTCCGCATTGATCTCATTTCAGGCGCGCAGCCAGTTAGTCGTCCTCCCACCAGGATGTCTACAAAGGAAAATGAGGAACTCAAGAAGCAGCTTTTAGAGCTTGAATCCAAGCGGTTGATTCGGTCCAGTTTTTATCCGTGGGGATCCGCGGTCGTCTTCATGAAGAAGTCCGATGGAACCCTTAGGCTTTGCATTGACTATCGCAAGCTTAACGAGTTAACCATGAAGAACAGGTATCCATTGCCTAGGATCGATGATATGTTCGATCTATTGGGTGGTGCTAAGGTCTTTTCTCAGCTTGACCTTTCCACGGGTTTTCATCAATTACGAGTCGCGGAGGATAGCATACCTCTTACCTCTTTCCGCACTCGTTATGGTTCTTTTGAGTGGCTCGTTATGCCGTTCGGTTTGATGAACGCTCCTGCTTTCATTGTCGATCTCATGAATCGAGTATTCTGGGAATATCTCGATAGGTTCGTCCTTGTGTTTATTGATGATATCCTTGTTTATTCTAAGTCTGAAGCTGAGCATGCTAATCACTTGAGAATTGTCTTGAGTACTCTTCGTCGTCATCAGCTTAGAGCCAAATTCTCCAAGTGCCATTTTTGGGAGAATAAGGTTAAGTTCTTAGGCCATCTTGTATCTTCCGAGGGCATTTCGGTCGATCCCTCAAAGACCGAGGCCATCCTGTATTGGAAGAGGCCTGAGAATGTTCATGAGATTCGTAGTTTCCTTGGATTGGCGGGTTATTACCGTCGGTTCATTAAGGATTTTTCCCGTGTTGTGCTTCCTCTCACCAGCCTTACTCGGAAAGGCATTTGTTATATTTGGTCCGACAAGTGTGAAGCTTCCTTTCAGACATTAAAGGAACTTCTCACTAATGCTCCTATTTTGGTGGTTCCCGAAGGGAATCATGATCTTGTTGTCTACACCGATTCTTGTGGTAGTGGTCTCGATGCTGTTCTTATACAGAAGGATCGGGTAGTTGCTTATGCTTCTAGGCAACTACGTCCCAATGAAGTTCGCTATGCCACACATGATCTTCAGTTAGCCGCCATTGTCCTTGCCTTGAAGATTTGGCGACACTATTTATTAGCGAGCACTTCGTTCTCTATACCGACCATAAATCCTTGAAGTATTTGTTCACTCAGAAGGAACTCAATATGAGACAAGAGCGTTGGCTCGAGTTTCTTGCTTTCTATGACTTTGATATCCAGTATACCCCTGGTAAGGGTAATCGTGTTGCTGATGCGATTAGTCGCAAACATTCGGCTGTAATTTCTATGATGCTTGCCGAATGGGATATTCTTGAGACTCTATCTTTTTGTGAAATTCTTGATCGAGCTTAATCTTCTGATTCTCCTATTCTAATATTTAGTTTGGGAGCTCGACCCATTTTATTGGATCATATTGCCGATGCTCAGCGGCGTGATCCTGATTTGTTGCATCTTATTCAACTTTGTGAGTCTAGATCCTGTGATGAGGCATTGCGGGATTTCAGCATTGAATCTCATAGGTGTCTTCGCAAGAAGAACCGTTTTTTTATGCCTTCTGATTTTGCACTTAGGCATGACATTCTTGATGACTGTCACCGTTCTAAGTATACTATCCATCCTGGTAGTAGTAAGATGTATGCCGATATGCATCGTCTTTATTATTGGGAAGGCATGAAGCGCGATGTGGTGAGTTATGTGAGTAATTGCATAACCTGTCAGCGTATTAAGGCCGAACATCAGCGTACTTCAGGTCTTCTTCAGCCTCTAGAGATTCCATTTTGGAAATGAGATCATATTTCTATGGATTTCATTGACGGCCTACCTCATTCGAGATCGGGCCATTCTAGCATCTGGGTTATTGTTGATCGCCTCACTAAGTCTGCTCATTTTATTCCTATTAAGTCTAATAGGACTGTTTCGCATTTGGCTAAGTTGTATGTCAAAAAAATCGTGAGACTTCACGGTGTTCCTAGTTCTATTGTGAGTGACCGTGATCCTTTATTCACGAGTCATTTTTGGCTAAGTCTTCAGCAAGCTTTGGGAACAAAGCTTAATTTTAGCACAGCTTATCAACCGCAGTCTGACGGACAGACTGAACGGGTTAATCATATATTGGAAGATCTCATATTTGTATTCTTGATTTAGGTGGTAGTTGGGAGGATCACCTACCTCTTGTAGAGTTCTCCTACAATAATGGTTTTAAGTCCAGTATCGGTATGGCTCCTTTCGGAGCCTTATACGGAAGGCCATGTCGATCACCTTCTTGTTGGTTGGAATATAGGGAGAAGCTTATTCTTGGCCCAGATTTTGTTCGTGACTCTTCTGAGAAGATTGATTTGATTCGTTTGAGAATGAAAGAGGCATAGAGCCACCAGAAGTCCTATGCAGACAACCATTGGAAGCCTCTCGAATTCTCGGTTGGTGATCTCGTCTTTATTCGTGTTTCTCCTTTGAAAGGGGTGATGCGCTTCAGTACGACTGGGAAATTGGCTCCTCGCTTTATAGGACCATTTTCTATTACTGAAGGTATTGGCCCTGTGGCTTATAGAGTTTCACTTCCTGCTCATTTATCTGGCATTCACGACGTGTTTCACGTCTCTCAACTTCGGAAGGTCTTCGGGAGTCGGATTCTGTTATCGATTCTCCTGATTTGCTAGAGCTTGAGGTCTGTCCTGACTTATCTATTGTACAGCAACCTATTCGCATGCTTGCCACGGAGGTGCGATGCCTTCGAAACAAGGACGTGCCGCTCATTAAAGTTCAATGGTCCGCTAATCCCAATGACTGTACTTGGGAAACCAAAGAGTTTATCGAGCGACCATATCCGGATTTTCTATCTTTGCTTGACAATGGTGAGAATATCTTTTCATCTCGAGCTTATTTCCTTTTCTTTTTGGATGATGTATGTATGTAGTTGTTACAAATATCGTCTTTGGGAATTGCGAGGGCGCAATTTTGTAAGGAGGGGAGATCTGTAACAACCCGCATATTTAACGATTATATATTTAAATGTTTTATTTAAATATAGCGTCATTAGTCGGATTTAGGTCCGAAATGTTACTTTTTGCAAACGGCCGAATTAGGACTCGAAACCACTTCCATTGAGTTCGAAATGGCATTTGCGATCTTTTTTAGTATAAGCTTTGATATGTTTGGAGTAAGTCGAATTTTGTTATTTGCTAAGTGGGCTTTTGGGTTTGGGTTCAACCAACTCATCCTATACCTCAACTCAGTCCCCTCACCTCTCCACTCACTCATTTTATTTCATAAAACTCAAGTACAACTGAAAATGGGGGAAGAGAATGGGAATTAGAAATTCCAAGCCCTAGTTTACTTTGCAAACATGAATTCTTGCTCCAAAATCAAGGTGAAGCTATTGGTATGCCTCTCTTCATCTTCTCCAACTCTTTCTTCCTTCAATTTCAGAAGGTTTCCTAAACCTTACTTAGAAAAACACTTGTTTTGATCTTAAATTGAAGCTAGTAGAGTTGAAGTGGAGAGTGGTTGGTCTTCTCCTTGCATTTGAGCTCCTTCTTCTTCTTTTTTTTTGGGTTAAAGGTGAGATTTTTATCTCACATCTATGTTCAAACTATCTTTGATTGTTAGGTATGAATTCCTAACACTTATTCTTGTGTAATTGCTTTTGACTTGGATTGAATTGGTGAATATTCCAATTTTTGGAGTTTTGGAGTCAAATCTTTGAAAATCATAACTTTGATGTTGAACATGTTTTTGGTGGTGAATCGAAGAGCATATGGGGCTAGGTTATCGATTGGCAAAAGCCCCTTAAGTCCATTGCTCGACCGGTTGCAAATGGTGAGAGTTTGCTCCTCCATTTAATAGGCTGGAAAATAGTTTCAGCTACAGCCAGTCGACTGGCTCACTGCAGTCAGTCGACTGACTACAGGGCCTGAAAACCCTCGGGTTATGGTTCAGTCAACTGACTGTAGAAGGCCAGTCGACTGACCTGCTTGTTTTGGTCTACTTTGCCTATTTGTTTGTGATTCCAACTTCTATCGATTCGTGGTGATTCCAATTGGTTGTTTATGCATATTTGACCTTGATGATTCCTTTTTGACTTCATCCACGGGTTTTTATAAAATAATCTTCTAAATTGCATTAAAAGCTCGTTTCTCCAATTTATATATTCTATTTAAAACACACACGATTTCGCACTCCGAGCGAAGTGGGAGGAGAATTAAATGATTAGATAAAACACGTGCAATGAACACATGCGTTCATCTTCTCAGTTAATTCCCAATCTATTCGTTTGAATGTTTTGACGTTTGTGTCTGGTTTACCAATGAGATGAGGTAAACTTTGTACTGCTTTGAGTGTGAAATTAACCAACGGATAGTAAATCGGTTAGTGCGAACGGGTGGTTATGTGACTCATGTTACCACTTTTCGGATTCCTTTTTGAGAGTTATGACACATTCTGCCAGTTAGTGGTGTCCAGTACTGGGCCTTCGAACCTTCACCACTACGGTTTGTTGCCTTTGGGATAGTGTCTTCGGACCATCTCCTTCAGGTTTGTTGCCTTCGGGTATGTTTCCTTTGGGTTTGTACCTTCGGGTTTGTGCCTTCGGGTTTGTTGCCCTATTGTATCGCTTTTGGAGTTGGTCATTCATCACCGCTCGAGTGATATTGGGTTTGGAGTCTTCGGGCTCATGGATCCTTGTTTATACGGTACTGAGCACGTGCAAATTTTCTGATGTTTCATTGATATGTATATTTCCTAGGTATCTCCCTTCGGTGTTGGTCTTTTTGAGCCGCACGATATATAGCGGTTACCTTGCGGAACTTGTGTTACCTTCATTGATATTTGTTAATTGCCTTTTTGGCTTATTTTGGGATATTGATATCCTTTGTTTATTATGTTGCCGATGATATGAGGCTTGTCTTGTTATGTTTCATCTTTTGTTAGATGATTGTGTTATCTCTTTTAGAGATATTTGTTATACTTTATGCCCTTGCAGGTTTATTGTTGTTCAGTTTATCTAACTGATTTGTTTAGCTAGACTGACCCGTGTATTTATACTCGGGTCAGACCGAGATGTTTCAGGTTAGGTGCTTTTGGACTTAGCCTATTTTGCTTCCGCATGGACTATTCAGCTTGCTCCTTTTTGTTATAGCTTTTGTGTAGTCCCTTTTTATTGTAACTCTGATATGTATTCTTTTGGATTCGTCTGTATATTGTGGTTCGCTATACCACTTGACATGTATCAGTTTGCATACTCTGTTATGTATCTGTATATGTGTACATGATGATCTACTATTCTGTGATGTATATTACATATGAGTTGTTATATTCTGTTCTGATAGATCCTCCAACCACCTATGGTTTTGTTTTATGTATTCATTGGATATGTCGATCTACTTGGTATGACTTTTGTCGATGTATTCAATAGATAGTTAGACCAAGGCTATAGATGGTCGCTCCTAACCAGCCTTATTCTCCGTGTTAGTTGACGGCATTACCCCGTAGTGTCCTTGGCTAACGTGGGTATAGAGGTGGGGCGTCACATTAAGATTTGTTAATATCGGGCAAGTTCAACGGTTATATCCTATTTTTAAGGACTATTAAGATTTGTTAATACTATAGAGGGGTATTTTTGGTAGTTCGCGCTTACACCAAAAAACTGTGACACCAAATGTATTACAACTATTATTAAAGATATATATATATATATATATATATATATATATATATATTTCCAAATTTTATCACTTTCAAAGTTGCGATTCAAATCTACGCAAATTCCAAATTCAAATTTAATCCCATCTCAATTTATAAATTCAACTCAATCCCTAAATAACCATTTCAAATTTTATCGATCTCAAATCCTGGTTGGAATCACAAAATACCCATTTATATTTCAATATATTTCAAAACTTTAAATATTCAACATTTCAAACTAAATTTAACGATTTCATATAGATTTAGTCTATCTTAATTATTATTTAGTCTTTAAACTAAATTTAACGATTTCATATAGATTTAGTCTATCTTATTTATTATTTAGTCTTGAAGTATTCCCTCATTAGATTCGATATCATTTAAGTAACCTTAAATTACATTTTTCTAAATATTTTCTTTAATTTATTGAAACGTGAAGCATTCATAAAATCACATGAATCAAAAATCCAGTTATAAAACCATATCTTTAAATGTCACATTCAATAACTTCAAATCGATTTAATTAAATAAAATACTTAATTAAATACCATTTCAAATAAACCCAAATTTATCTTCCCAACCTTACTTATTCAATTTATCACAAAATCTATTTGAAAAATAGATTTACATAAATACTTAACCATATTATATGTATTAAATCAATAAAATTTAAATTAAATATTATTATTAAATCTATATATAAAATTTCCATTTATATATAGTATTTTAAGGATCAATATTAAAAAAACCATATTCTTTTCCAAAACCATAGAAATTATTTTTAAAATATTTATATATGGACCAACGGTGTCTGCATATAGGATTCTATCATATGGTCAAATGATATTGATATTTATCATTTCAATCCGTAATTTAATATATATGGGTATATATCACTTCGACCCGCAATCCCAAATTAAATTCAATTGAAAATCGCTTGGATCTATCATTTCAACCCATAACGATTTTCTCATATTCTAAAGTCCGTTCGGGTGTGTATCATTTCAACCCATAGTGAATTCTATAGTAACAGGGAACTTGCAGAGTGATAACTGATAATATAAAATAGAACAACAGGCATATATCATCAATAAAAATATAATATAAACAACAGAATATGGTGTCATATCCCACAGGTGAACAGTTATAGATAATAGCATAAATAACAATTTAAATAACTACAACAGCATATTTCAATTGTCGTTTCAATTGGAATCAAATTTAATAAATATAAGAACGTTAATCGTGAGTGATTGCTCACCTTTCGAGGCTAGAGAGATTCGACACAGAAATGAGCTACTAAATCCAAAGCAATGCTAGATGGATATGATTTGATGCAGAAAACAGGCACGACAAACAAGGCTGATAATGGAAAATCGATGAGAACGATTGAATTAGTTTTGATATAACGGAACTATTTCATTTATATATTATTATTTTTTCTAAAATAATTTCAAATATATATTTTCAAATCCATATCTTGTCCCAATTTTTTTAATTTAAACAAAACTCAATATACAATGTTTATATAATTCATACATTTCCTTAAAATTTCCTTAAATCCATCTTAAACGCTAATACTAATATAAGTTTGAAAACCGACCCAATATATATGCAGACAAATACAAATCCATATGCAAAGGTATATATATATATATATATATATATATATATATATATATATATATATATATATATTGTCTTCCCATGAAATCAATATTAAATTTTTGAGATGAATGTTGAAATAAAAATCATTGTTTGCATTTAAAACGCCTAAACAGTTTAGGTGTTGAAAATAGTACATATATTAAAATACTTTAAATAGTTTATATATTAAAATAATTTGTATGTAAATTCAAAATTTTAAACACATATTAAATTAAATATATATCTAAAATCATCATTTTTGAAAAATAACATATCTACATAATATACTTTATATAATACTTACAGATATGCTGCCTAACACAAACAGATACTTCAAACAAATAATAAGCTAAAATATACACAACAGGTTGAACCCATGTTAACAACTTTACTAAACACTTAACTTATATTATTATACAAATAATAGGTTATATGATTTACATACTTGATTCTATATGCATAACAAAATATACTGTAAGCTTCTCATATTATGCTGTAAGCCTATATATATGCATGCACTATATAACTATATGCTGCTAATACAATTTTTATAGCTTAACTAAACTTATAAAAATAATGTAACTAATAAATTTGTAGGATCATATAAAACTTATACCTACCTATATTTTATTTCATTTTTATTTTATTTTATTTTTTTATTTTTAAAACACACGTACACATTAAAAATCAACTTATATATAACTATACTGTTTGTACTATAACTTATAGATATAAAAACTTGTAGATATAAAACAGCAAACCTATTTAAGCAAGATCAGATAACAGATTTATATACGCTTATGGATATATATACCTTTAAATAAAAGAGAGGAGCAAAGCCGAAAGTGGTGGTGGTGGAGGGGCGCAGGCCTGTCGTGGTGGTGAAGAGCCGAGCACTTGATGGAGTGAAACAAATGGAAACAAAAGAAAATACAAGAAGAAAATAAAAGAAAAGAAATAAGAAAAAAAATAAGTGCAGCCATTTAACTACAGGAGAAGCTTCACACGCAAGAGAGGGGATGAAGGCCAAATAATATGCGGTGGGTATTTGTGTACTTGGGTTTTGAATATTTATCAGGGAAGCTTGTGTTGATTAAGTGGGAGAAAGGCAAGAAATTTTGTTTAAAGTGGCTAGAGAAAATTTAGGCACTCATTTCTATTAAATATTCAGAAGAAAATGGAAAGAAACAAAAGATTTTGAAACGCTAGTGTAAATCAAAGATTATATTTTTATTCAATATGGAGACGCAAATGAAAGTGGAAAGTTTTACACGTGATTTGTAAGGCAGGAAATCATATTTGAACGGCTGTTGATTGATTTTTAACAGCTAAGATATGAAGTCAAAGAGTGCGTATAATAGATGTCATAATTAGAACGAAATGTACGCCCAAAATAATTAACAAAGTAATGTAATTTTAAATCTATTCGCTTCTTATTTATTTAGTAAATATGCTAAAAAATATATCAGGAAATAACGTACCATTTTTTGGGCCAAATAAATTAAACAAGAACGGATATAAACGTATAATTTATTGCCTTTTTACAACATTATTCATTACTTAATTTAAAAGTATATAACCCATATAAGTAAAACAACAGCCAAATAAATGTTGTAAATATATTTATTTTATATAAAATATTTAAAGTCAGAATTTAGGATTTAAAATTTCAATTAGTGTCAAAATTTAACCAAAATCTACCATTACAGAAATTGTTTATATTTATTTAAAATTGGGAAAATTAATTCAAGAAATTTTAAAAATTCAAACTCCTTTAAACGATTAAACACCAAGGTTTTAAAAAATAAAATATATGCATAACATATCATGTTACACAAATCAGAACATGATTTTACAAACTAAAAATATTAATTTATATAAATTAAAATAAACAAATTTGTTAAATAAAACAATTTACACACAATATTGTAAAAAACATAACTTTCACAATATTAATCCAATTTCAACGAAACGAAAAGCATTATTCTTGAAATTAAATTTATTTTCATAATAAAAGATAAAATTTCAAAAACTAAAATATTTGAACTTTAAATTTAAAAGTCAAATTTGACCAATTTGACCAAAAATCCATTTTTTTTGGAATTATTCCATTTATTCATGTTTGGAAATATAATTCACACAAAAATCAAAATTTATATTTAGAATAACAAAATTTATCAATTTTAATAAATAAAATAAAGTTTTTATGTCAGGAATTTCAATTAAAATAATTAAGATGTAAAATTAAAATAAACACAAAATACAGGGTTGTTACAGGTTCAGCAAAGTTGTCTACACAACTGTGAAGTTCTCTTACTATATACATCTCTTACAACAAGAAATTACAAGAGAATCATAAGAAAACAGGAAGCGTCTAAAAATATTAAAGCTGTGTAATCTTAGGGACTTGCGATATCAAGAGTTGTGAATTGTGTATAGTATTAGGAATTCTTGAATGATCAAACCTCAAATAGAATCCCACCGGTTCAACCAGAATCCAACCTGTTTGTAGTACTGCATGGGATATCTATAGTAGCTGAAATGAGTAATGTATGGCTGAGATTGTGCTATTAGAAAAGGCTGGAATTAGGGACAGCCGTTGATCTTGTTGTAAAAGTGGATGATTGACAGTTATAAAGTAGATTAGCAGATAGGCGGTGGATGAGAAAGCACTCATTGTCCTTCTGTACAAGGCGTAGGCTTGCATTAAATGCGCATGTAATGCTAATGATAAGTCCCATCAGATTAGCCACCACAATAGCAGTGCTCTAATTGGATGGATTAATAGTTTTGTCTTTCACTTGAGTGCCCACATGGCCTATTTGGTCGATCAGATGTTGGCAACATGGAAGAGGTTTAGAATTTAGCTATGAACCATGTATGGAAGGTGGGTAATGGCCTAAGTGAGTGACGTCCAGGAGGGAGGCCGGATGCCGATTGGACCTGGCTGTATGGAAGCCATGCCCGAAGGCGGGATATTTTTTCCCAATGTGTTGCTTGCAGAGATAGGCTTAGATACAGGTCGAGTGCCGGCTGATGTTGAGCTGGATGAACTACGGTGGTCTTTGGCTTCTGGTAGAGGAGTCGGGTGGGATTGATCTGGGCTCGGTCCTGGCCTTGTGTATGTGAATGTTGCTTGAAGAGACCGGGATTTACCACGGTGCCTTGTTGGGTTGGCGGGCTGGTTTGAGATCATAGGCTCGGACCGATCCTTGACTGGGCTAATTAAGAATTAATTGTGCTAGCTTTGATTGACTCAAATTGCCTTTAATTAGGCATTCTAATTGCTTGCAAAAAATACAAGTAACATTCTGCCCTTCTAAGTCCGTACCCTTTTATGGGTGCGTGCTTGAATAAATATCATACAAATCTTTTCGAATGATGACTCCGTAACGCATTTCATACACGTTATAAGTGGCTTCATGCGATTGGTTATGACGGTTCGATTCTTTAGATGTGGCATGGACATGCCAAGTCCCCCAATGTGCTTGACTTGACTTGACTTAATACTATTCTCTATTGGATGGTTGAGATCCCTTTTGAATTCAATACTTGCAATTGAAGGTGTACGTATATACATACCCATTCTTCTTCTTTCCTGAATCCACAGAAGTACTCTTCATGAAAAAATTTCAGAGCTTGTGAGTGATCACAATTCTTCACTGATAAAATTTTGACTTCATAACTGATTTCCTTTCCATACACCTTTTCTTGTATGCTTATTTATCAAATTTAGTTGGAATGTCGAAAGAGGAGAAAGCTCATCGGTGTCTAAACTACCTCTTGTTGATCATAGTTCTGACCATCGGCTAGAAAATTCGGCTTCGGGCAGATTATGCCTTGATGCTTGACTTCGACCCCTGCCTACTGGCATGGTCCTGGTGGTGGGTGGAATTCAGTTTTAGACTAATGATACAAGTGAAGCTAGGGTTCTTTCTTGCTTTGAGGCTTTGATACTCTTGATTCTAGGTCAGTTCAAATGTTTTTATGTGTCTGCTTCTTTTACCATGATCGAAATCTTAATATGCTCCTTGACAAAATTGTTCGGTAGCTTCTTGCAGCCTTTGAAGGAGAGGTTATTGGATTTAATAGTACGCTCCCCCTTCTTCAACAAGTACTAGACCATTTGAACTATTTGAAATGCTTCGAGGATGACAGCTTGTTGAGTTTTCTTTAACAAGTTCTCAACTGTCTTCTTCGACGAAGCCAGGGGCTTTCTTGGTGCTAATAAAAGCGCGGACCATCCAATATGGAAGAGCTATGGAAGGGCTTCTTCTGCTGTTTTTTCTTCTTGTTAATTAATTAGTCATGAGAATATTATTGTATTCCCAACAGGGCAGGCATTGTGCCACCATTATATTTTGAACTAAATAAAAAAATTAGTTGCAGCCTTGATTTGAGAAATTTGTTATGTTTCTTGATAACCTATGCGACTTGTTGAGCGGAATATCCTAAGTATCAGGTAGTCCCTGTATTTATGCTGCAAATTTTTTTTCCCTGATTTTTTAGGATTATGCCCCTATTAATGTGACAACAATACAGGCTGGATACTGCTATTAGTATAGCCAAGTGATGACCGAATGTAGAGTGATGGTTTTCACTAGCATGAGTGGCAGACGAGTCCAGCTTGAGTGCACAAGCTATGGGTTCTCCTAGGTGACACGTTATCGGGTACGAGACAACCATTAATCCTAGAGTGAAAGCCGTTGAGGTGGCCAAGCGATGACTGTATGTAAAGCGTTGGTTTGCACCAGCATGAGCTAAAACAAAAGTTTGCTAGTGATTTCTCTCGAGCTTCAAGTGGTCGAACGAGAGTGGCGGACGAGCACAGGTCGATCTGAAGCGCACGAGCTATGGGGTTCTCCCAGATGACACGTTGCTGGGTACGAAGCTATCGTTGATCCAAAGTTGAATCTGAGTATATTGATTTACTCGCTCTAATGTGGGATGTGTGATGGCGAGGAGGGTTGTACGCAACCCAACCTTGAAGATTTGTAGAATGAAAATAAACATATGTATCTAACTTACCACATCCCAATTGACAACTTATCTATAATAAAGGGTTGAGGTCAATGAAATGATGTTATTCGCTCTTGGACAATTCAGCCAATCATTAGAGAGTGGGAGCTCTCGCCACTGCTTTGGGGTTGGGCGTGGCCTCAAAAAAAACCGGGGCATTGGTCGACCCATTGAATTTGTTAAGAAATCTGCTGCAGATTGTTGGATGCTCTTACTGTAACATGATAACTCCTTTCTTTATTTGTCTAAGGGAAGTTCAACAACATTCCCTTGCCATTTTCTCATTGCTTCTGCCTCGTCGACCACGTCTTGGATGAGGAACTTCAAGATGAGGCAATTATAGAAAACAATGGCATCCAGCTCGGCAATTTTTGGTCGTCCTATTAGAAAGTTATAAGAAGATGGGCAATCAACTACTATAAATTTTACATGGATCTTCACTATGAGGGGCTCTTAGTCGATGTTGTTACAAGTGATGTTGTCCCCATCGGAACAATGCATATAGCCCTAAGCCATAAATGGGCAAGGCTCATGGGGTAAGGCTGGAGGCAGAAAGTCTAAGGGCTTCAAACACATTCTTCAACATGACATTGATTAAGTTGCCCCATCCTTGAAGGCTCGATGCACATTTGAGTTAGCCATGGCAAGTGATGACTATGGGGTTGTTATAGGATCTATGTTCTTTGTCTTGTCTTCGGCTGTGAACTGATTGGTCGATCTGATTCCAACAGGGGCACCTTGGACATCCAAGGCTCTAATGAATAAACCTACCCTATAGTACCTACCTCTCTTTGGCACTAGTATTAGACCCCTCGGCTACTGCCTGCCATATGTGGTCCCCTGCATATGGTTAAGGCCTCGGTGATGACTTGGACAATCGTATAGTTTGGTCGACAGGGACGATTCATCCATTATTCATTGTACGCCCTTTGCTCAACTTGGTGACGAACAAATTCCAAAAGTACACATTCTCGACTGAGTCTTTCGATCTCACTCTTGAACACACGATAACCTACTGTGGCCGTTGACTCGATGGAACTTGCACTACTTGTTTCAACGAGGTTCCTCTTGCTTTCTTTCTATAATAGTGGCGGGTCTTTGATACCTCACCTATCTCCTAGTGGCAATGTAAATGACAATGATGTCTAAAAGATCCGGGCCAGCACACAGTAGAAGAAATGGGTGAAATTTAATTATTTTTTACCATTTTGGATTATTAATGGGCCTATGAAGTCTAAACATATTCAAATCTTATCTAAAATTTCTTTTAAATAAATTTTTTATTTATTTAAATTGTTAAATTAGAGATTTGAATGTAGATTAATTTATAGTATTATAATATATGTATCAAAATACATCTATTTGTGTGAATATATAAATAATGCTAATATATGTAATAAAAACTTGTAAAATGAAATTAGTTTCATTTCCTTCTCTTACCTTATGTAATATAAATAAGGGAAGATAAGTCAAAATATGAAGAGGAAGAAACCTTTCATTTCTCTCCCATTTTAATTGAATTTATTAATATATATTAATAATAATAATAATTAAGGGAAAGATTTTATTAATTAATTTAGATCTAAATTAGTTAAGTGTGAGATATGAAAAGTGTAGCATCCTATATTTTTGGTAGCATTATTTAGGATATTTAATTAGTTAAATTAAATAAATAATGTGTTGATTAGGGGATTGAGATTTGATTCAATTAAAAGGTAGTCGTGTCATTTAACCTATGAATTGAAATAAGAGTTAACATGATATAGAGGAAGAGTAAAAGAGGAAAGGGTCCATTCTTATACCCTAAACCCTTGGCCGTGTATCCCCTACATGTTCATTTCATTTTATCAAAAAATTTAAACAAGAGGCCGACCACCATTAACAAGAGAAAGGGGAAAAGAGTGAGAAAAGCTAGAAAGAAGCTTAAGCAAATCAAATCCATTCACATCTCAATCCCTTTAATCTCTAGAGCTAAGGTGAATAATGTTTACGTCTCATATTTCTTTCGTTTTCAGTTTAGTATGAAACCCGAAACGGTTTGTAATTGTTTGCCTGTTTTTGAACGATGGAATTATTATATATACATGTTGATGATTTATGTATGCTCATATTAATTTGATGATATGTTGTAAGGTGAAAACCCTTTTAAATGACATCCAAATGCCTTGCGAATTTTTTAGAGGCTAGAATAATATTTTGGAGATAGGTTTCAATTGTCTAAATTTTTATGGAATCTATATGAATTTTCTAGGAAAGAAAATGTTATTTTGGGTTAATAATTATTTACGGTAAAATAATAAAAGGTTGGATCTGAAATTTTTATATGTTGGAAATACTATTAAAAGAGATTTTCAAGAATTTTTGTAGATTTTTCCTAAGTGTTTTAATGGATAAATAAAATTATTTAAGGTATAGGATTTAAACATTTTATATATTTATAAAAGGAGACGGGGCTTTTTACGAATAATCCAAATAGTTAGTTTTGAAAATGCAGCACTTTTTAGTGGTAAAAAAGAGAGAGAACCGATCAAAATTTGACACGTAAAGCAGGTTAGGTGAAAAGAACTATTTGTTACATGCCTTTTACTATTTTGCTGCTTTCGGCACTTGGTTCCACCTTAGTTGGCTTTCGACTAAGTCCCACTTCCTTCAACACCATCCAAAACAATGCACATGGTATCAATGTATTGGTACGTAGCAAAATAGAGAGAAAGGGAATGGCATGAGGCCAAAACTATGGGTTCCAAAGGGATCGAAGCACCACTTTGCTTTTAAATTAAAAACGTGTCAGCTTGTTTTCGACTAAATGGGTTTTGACTCAGTTAGCTTTCGACTGGGTTTAAATGGATTTAAAGGAAATGGTTTCGCTTGCGTTTTGCTTTTGTTTTAGAATGCTTGCTTTCGAATAAGTCGAAACCTTTTTGTTGCCACTTTCTACCTTTTGGACTAAATGGTTTCGAAAGAGTTGTTTACGTTGTTTTTCTAAAATTTGGCCACTTCTCCAATGCTTTCGAATGATTGGTTTCGACACCATCACTTCTTTACTTAGGAAACGATTTTGGAATAGATGTTTTCGACTTAAATGTTTTAAAGACCTTTTTCTATGATTGAAGAAAAACCCAAATGGTTTTGAAAGATACAGTTTTAAATGGTTTCGAAATAGATGCTTTCGACTTTAATGGGTTTCGATAACGATATGTAATTTTACCACTTTGAAAATGGAATATTCAAAATTTAAATAATCATATTTCGTGTGATAAATAAGAATGGTGAACTTATTTTAGAATTAAATAAAGATTTTGTACTTTTATCGTAACATTGACAAAATTGACAAAAGCATTTATGGATAAAATTGGATATACGGTCAAATAACTATTTGAAAAGATGAAAAAATCCATTTAAAATCATTATATAATGATAATATTTGGTTGATAAAAGTTTGATAACTGTATATATATTTATGTTATAGTGATTGAAAAATTTCGTCGTCAATTGACAAAATCAATGTCGTGTATTTGCAAATAAATTTTGATATTGTTTTATATTATTTTATAAGTCAAATACACTTGTTTTAATAATTTAAAAATGGTAATAAATTTATTATGAAGTTTGGTTCACATGAATAAATAGTTTAACAAAAACATCAAAATGTGACTGCAAAATATTTTGTCGAAAAACAACATTTTGTCGAATAAAAGTTGTCGCAGCGTTGTTGCACCTTTGTTAACATGTTTTAACACATATATTACATATTTTAATAACTAAATATGTTTACTTTTATTAATTATGATTAAGAAACTTCTAAAATATAATTAACAAAAGTAAGTAAAAAAGAAAAGTTAAAAAAGTAAACATCACATCAAAATCAAACCAAATCTTCTCTTTAGCCACTTTTCTATCCAAATACATTTGCTTAGCGCTTAAGTGACTATGACATAAAGTAAGAAGTGATGGTAAGTGTTGAAAAAGTAAGGTTACTTTAAATTTAAGTAAGGTTATTTTGGTAATTTGATAAAGGGATATTTTAGTAACTTACCACTTTATTTTTTCCTATAAATACACATCCATCCTACTCATTTTCTCACACAAATCATTATTTTCTTCTTCTTCCTTTAAGATATGTTAATGACTTCTTCTTCTCTTCTTTTCCTTGGTAACTTTTCTTAAAATCTTATCAAACCGACTCCAAACTCCACCAAATTTTGCCAAAGTTCTTATATCATCATTAAAACATCGTTTAGAATCTAAGATTTGAATAAATGTTGGAAAGAGAGGTGGAATAGAGGGAGGTCGAACCAATTGAGGAGGGAGGAGCAAGTTAGAAAGCTCCGGCACAAGAATAAGAGAAGGAAGTGCCGCACGTTTCATTCCATGGAAATATGAGGAAGCTTAAAGTACTATGGAAGCTCTGTCAAATTTTTGGGAGTTTGGAAGAAGAGATTGATAGCGTAAAGAAAAGAGGAATGAAGTAAGTAGATTAGTTAAAGTTAACAATGGTTTTAGTGAAGTGTTATTGATAAGAATGCTGGTAGGAAGTTAATCAATTTTGTTAAAGGTAAGAACTCCTAAACTATTATTATTATATTTTTGGATGATGGTATGATGTTTTCAATGGATGTTTAATATGCTTTGATCATCAATTTTTTTATATGAATGTTGAATATATATGCAAGTCACGGAAATACATATCAATAAGCACAAAGGAAATCACTTTCCACTCTATTTAATGAAAATATGTATATGGAATGTTAAACCTCCTTAAAAATGGTTTAAAATGTATTTGAAATGTTTTGTAAACATTTAAAAGTTTTTTTGGTGAAGTTTGAATGAGAAATGGAAAATTTAGTTAAAAATAAGCGTGTCACGTAAGGTAGTTCATGATTTCATGCTATAAAAGTCAAACAAGTGTAAAAGTTGGATTATAGCTCGGAATTTGTCAAGATAAGAATTTTCCGAATTATTATATCCATAGTTTTCCAACTAAGAAAGAAAATCAAGATTTTGACAAGTACATTTTGAAATATGAGTAAAACAAGTTTTGAAAAAAATCCTAATTTTGCAGTTTGGAATCCAAAACTGGATTTCTTTACAAATGATATTTTAAAATTGTTTAAAATGTGAATAAATCTTATAAATCTTTTAAAATGTTCAAAAGCTGATTTGAGTAATAAAAATGGATTTTCAAATAATAAAAATTCGTTTTATTAAAAATATATTAAAATGCACTTTTCGTAGCACTTTTCCGCGGCATTTTTCTACCAATTTTGAAATATAGTTTTAGCTTAACGATTCTTATCCAAATCTTTTATAAACATTTTCAAATGGATGATCAAGTGTTTTAATAATGATTTGGAGGTTTTCTAGCTTATTGAAAAAAGTTCAAATAAACGATTTAAAGAGAAAAGCTAGTATAAATAAGCGGTTTAATCTTGCCTCTAAAAGCCGACGAGTAGACTAGATTTTTCTACTCATGAGATCTGGATATGAGGTGCTTAAACTAAGGAGATATTCAGAAGTAACCAATATCCTGGCTCACCTAGCCTCTTTCCTGAGCGAGGGATGGATAAGGTCGAAATGTCGGAAACGAGTTAAGTATAAGATGATTTAATTTTCCAAATTTAATAACAACTTGGATTTTATAAAAATTATCTTCTTGTACTCTGTGTTAAAGCCCGAAGAGGGAACTTGTAACGACCCATAAATTTTAATAATTTAAATTGTTAAATTGATAAAATTTTGGTAATTTAATATGAAGAAAAATAATCTTTGTAATAACATAAGGAAGGATGTTAAAGTGGAAATGCATATTTTATTCATAAGGTAATATTAAAAAGAATGTAACTTATCTGAATGAATTTATTTGAGGATTCAATCATAATAAATGTACACATTTAACAAATTGAATATAATTAAGAACAACTGTTAATACAAAGGAAAGAAATTAATTAAATCCATCAGGTTATTGCTTGATTTCTTGCCTTTTTCTACATGGCATCTTTATTTCTTGCTTTATCCGTACAAACTCTTTTCCTAGCCATGTATTTCTCATTTGCAAATCATGTACAAGAAGATTTATTTCTCATTTCAAAACTCCTCATTTTCATTTGCATTTAACAATAAAATATATATACGTTTGTTTCTCCTTAACTTATGCCTTTTCTGTTTCTTAGCATTTACTCTCGCTTTGCTTGCCATCCAAACCATCTATGTATCAACCCAAAATTTTTAATAAATGTTTTATTTATTTAATTTAGATAATTTTTTTAAATTTAAATTTTGGTGTGGATTAGAATTCCACACATGAATTAATAGAATATTTTCCGAAAATATGAATTTTGTCAATATGGTCAAGATTTTACTTTTAAATTTAAAAATTTAAAAGTTTAAAATTTTGAATTTTATCTTTTATTTTTAAAGTAAATAAAATTTTAAGAACATAGCTTTTCGTTTCGTTGAAATCTGATTTATAATGTGGAAGTTATTCCTTTTTAAATATTGTGTGTAATTTGCTGTATACAACAAAATTGTTTACTTTAAATTATATAAATAATATTTTATGTAGTCATGTAATGTTATAATTTATGTTTTTAGGGGTAAAATAACTTGTTTTTTATATATATTTTGGTTTTAAAATGTTTTTAAAAGTGTAATTTACACATTTTCCAATGTCAGTTGTATTTTGTTTACAATTTCTAATTTCCAACTTCAATCAATTTAAGAAATTCTATATTTATTTTTATATTTTTCTTAAGAACTTATTTTATTCTCATTCCCACTTTATTTTGTTTCTCAATTATTTATTTTAAACCATTTTTAAGAAGAGTTGTAATTCCCCAAAGTTAAGTGGATTGTGTTTGCAATTTTCTTAAGCTAGTTTCAATAAATTAAGCTATTTTCTTTATTTATCTTTCTATTTTCCTAAAATATAATTATTTATTTTCTTTTTCACTTTATTTTAGTTTGTTTTATTTTATTCACTGATTTTTTATTTGTTTTAAAGCGTGGTAGAAAATTTTCCAAATCTTTTAATTTAAATGAATATATTCGTACAACATTTTTTCCACTTTGATTCTTTTAAATTTGGTTATATACCTTTTTAATTAAGAATTTAATATTGGGTAAAAGAAATAAATAAGAAATGAATAGTTTTAATCACGTTACTTTTGTCAATTATTTGAGCATATGTTTCAATTAAAATTTTGCATCTAGTACGCGCTCAAAAATTTCATACCTTAGCTAATAAAATCAAATCTTATATATATATATATATATATATATATATATATATATATATATGTACAATACTTATTTTGTGGTTGTTTTACTAATTGGTTGTATACTTTTTAAAGTAAGTAATAAATATTGTGAAAGGAAATAAATTTTACGTATATACATCAGTTTATTTGTTACATGTTAAGTAAACCAAACCAATGTAAACAAATCAAAAGTTAATTTAGTAGTAAATTTTAAAATTTATAGAGTGTAAATAGGCTATTTAATTTCACGTTTAAATTTGTACGTTTATATCCGTTTTGATTTGCTGGCATATAAATGGTACGTATTTAATGAATATTCTTTAAATGTTTATTGTACTATATATAAATAGCAAATAAATAAAAAACGTATAAATTTAGATACGTTATTTTTGTTAAATTGGGCGTATGTTTGATTTAATTTTTGCATCTATAGTACGCATTCTTAAAATTCATACCTTAGATATTAATAATTAAATTATCAGTAGACGTGCGATTCTGAGTGGAAAAGGGATAGATTCCCTAGCCATCCAATTCCATATAAAACTTGCCTTGAATTCAAGTGTTAATTTCGACTCTTTCCATTGGCCTCTCATATATAATTGGTATAAATCTTTGAATGTAAATAACTGTTTGATTTCCATTCTTCCTTGCCTAAACTCGCATGCCTAAAATTATGTAACCCTCTGTAATTAAAGCCCACTTTTCCAAAGTTTCCATAGCCATTCCAATTTCATTTATTTCTTGCTTTGTCGGTCGTGTAAACTTTCTACATTTTTACATTACCTCTCATATATAATTTGGAACAAAATCTTCCAATTCCTGTAGACGTTTCAAAAAAATTAATTCTTGCCACTTTCCCCTCCGTGTTTTACACAACTCTTTTTTTATTAAAACTCACATATTTCATTTCCATTTATCTCTTGTATATATGGAATAAATTCTTCCTATTGCTGCTGACGTTTCAAAAATTATTCCTTGATATTTTATTTCACCTAAATTCACGCAACCCATATGCAAACTTTCCTATATAAATTCATAACCCATGTTCAAAAAATTAAATCGCCACCTCACTAATTTAAGTATAAAGTTTTGTTCCATCTCGTTTGGCTTCAATCTCCTCTCTCTAGCGTGAGCTACATTAGGTAAATAGCCGCTCTCCTTCTCCTTTCCAATTTTTCTTCTTAGTTTTCCTTTTATTTCCATCCTTGTTCCACGTGTGTCAAAATTCTTTTTTTCCAATCTTAGTCCCTGTTGCTATTTAAAATTTTCATTTTGAATTCACGTAAATTGTTTATTTATTTTTTTCAAGATCGGAATTGGGTTGTCGCATCCTCTGAAAATTGATCGTGCCTTCTGTACGCTTTCCGGTGTAGATATTCGTTATTTTGTATCAAAACTCCTACAGCGTAAAGGTGAGTATTCTCACCAGACAAACGTGCTTGTAGATCTGTAAATTAATAACAAGTGTAATTGTAGAATATTTATATTTTATTTTTCTTGCCTGTGATATAAATTTATGATGTTAAAAACCCTATTATTAATTTGACACATCATCAGTCATTTTATATACTATTATATTTAAGCTGTTATACTATTTATTTATTTACTGTTTATCACTGCAAGTTCCTTGTAGAATAAAAATCGTTATGGGCTGAAATGATAGGCCTGAACGATATTGTTTATTTATTTATTTATTTAACTTGGGATTGCGGGTTTGAAATGATAGAACTCAGGTTTTTCTTTGTAAATTACGGATTGAAATGATATATTATCCGTATAACTTGATCTAGTTACAAAATATTATACAGACCCATGGTTATTATATATATATATATTTTCTAGAAATTTTAAGTATTTTAAATATATATATATGTATGTATGTATGTATGTATATATATATTAATATTTTGGTTTAAATTGGATTAAAATAATTGTTGGTAGTCTTATACAAGTTAAATGTATACATAAATAAATGGTAAGTTGGAATTTGAAGTAATAAATTCATTTTGGAAATTTTGATGGAATTCAAGCTAAGTATGTAAATGTAATAAATTTTGATGTAAATTGGAATTTAAATAAATTAATAAGGTGTTATTGAATTTTCTTTGAATTTAATAGTTAAATAAAAAATACTTAAACATAAAATTTGAAATATATCCTAATTTAAAAATGGAAGTTTGGTTTAAGAATAAAAGGTAAGTTAATAAATAAAGAGGAAATTTTGCTATATTTTGAACTGGTAATTCAACTAAATGGTTAAGAAAATTTTGAATATAGAAAAATATAGAAATTTGGGGGCATTTAACTTTAATAAGTAAAGCCTTGAGAGGTTGATATTTAGTAGTGGAATATACTTTATAAAAATCATAAATTTTGGGTAGACTTAAATGACTATTTCAAATGGATAATATGATTTTTTTTATAAGTTACTTTAGTTCAAAATTTAAGTTTAATTATTGATGAATTTATATCGAAGTCTAAAAAAAATTAATTAACTGAAAACTGTTGTAAGGGATATTACCGCACTTTGTAAGTGCTGTAGTTGATGCAAATGAACTAAAAGCTAAAAATTAATTAAGGGCTATTGCAGTACTTGGTAAGTGCTGTGGTCGCGAAATTTAAATTAAACCTTAATAAATAAAACGGTTACAGTAGCACTTGTTGGGTGTTGCAGTGGCTGAAATTGAGATTTTTTGATATTCTATTCGTAAATATAATAACTTCACATTTAAAAGTTAAAATGAAGTATTTTGATTTAATATTAACTATTTGGGGATTTATAACCACGAGTACTAATAACGTTGGTTGTTAAAGAGACCGGGATCGGATATGGACATACTCTCTGTCGATACCGAAAACTATTTTGACAACCGTGTACACGGTGGAGATTCCAGAATGAAGTAGGATGGTGGTGATGTTCTATTAAGGTATGTACGTGGAACCGACTCCCATGATTTGGCGTAAGATGGCTAAAACAGGAGCGATCGACGGGCTAAGGAGGTAGCACCTCTTATCGGACGCACTTCTTCGTATGCCATTCTATTACTTTGTGATTGTTTGGTGTACACCTTTGATTTGGGAGTATTGTTCGAGGTCGGCGGTAGTAGCAGCTACGCGCTACCACCGGTCCGGAATCGTAATTGGTATATCTACCCTGGCATTGCCTTGTTGTGCCGTGTCACCTACCCTAGCGAGCCTTGTATGAGTTTGGATTTCTCCCGTAGCCCGTGTGGTATCCTCAGGTGGCTTCCCGATCAGGAGGGACTATGATATTGGACGGACTACTGGGACTATTACGTGTTAAGGGGAATATTGGGTCACTCCTTAACGCTATTTTAAAGTAAGTTTATTTTAATTATAAACATTATTATAATAGCGAAATATTACTACATAGTGAATAGTTTAACGGATCCTTAGAGGATGGGCGGTCCCAAGCATCCTTTAAGTTACTTGTCTTTATATTACAGTTCACTTAAATTAGCTTTCACTGTATAAGTATGTATGTCCTGACTCGAGTGTTTGTGTTTACTTCTTACGCTCGGGTCAGCCTGGGTATTAGTTCGTACTTCGTTCCTTGGAGCTAGGACTGCTGAAGACCATCTTTACCAAGCTGCTGCCTAATTTCTGTTCAGTTCTTATCTAAGCTTATGAAATCGAGACAAATCGAATATTGAGATTTTCTGTGGTGGTTTTAAAACTATGTAATTTATACTTATTTTGAGACTTTGTGATAGTGGTTTCATGAACCACTATAGTATTTTAATTCCGCTGCGATTATTCTGATTTCTATGTGTGTGATTCTGTGATTATTTATTTACTTTATATTCTAAGATTTCCCATATTTTATTTACAACACGGTATTTTGAACAATTCAAGTCTGACAGGTGCGGATGCGAATGGTTGAAAATATCGACCGTTACAGAACTCGTACTATTCATGGAATTTAAAAGGTGATTTCACTGTTATTCCGCCCATAGTATTTGTTGAATACGGTAATTGATATTGCGTAGAATTAGATGATTTCCATATATTCTACTCACTTAATATTTACTGGTTTTGAGATTAACATCTTAGATAAGATGGTTTTAACTCAACTAAAATTTACAGTTTTGAATTATGAAATAATTGTTAAGATTTAAATGAAATAATTTGGAAATATTTTCCTAAGCGAAAAATGAAATGATTTTGATTTATTCCAAATTTAGAAAAAAAAGGTTTGAGTAGTCAAAGGATTTGATAAGAGAGGTTTAATGATTTCATATATATCGAAAATAATATTTTAGTAATATATATCTCCAAATGAGATTTTGATAAAAAGAACTTTATTGATTAAAGAATGATACCCTATTCACAGAACATATTTTTATCGACGATCGGGTTGAAGGAACCGAGGTCGGATTTGGGGTAATCCTTATTTGAAAACCACTTCGATCCAATTTACGTTCGAAGCAAAAAATATATCGAAGATAGAAGTATTGAACATGGAGATATTCATGATGTAGGGCTGCTTGCCACAAGTCCTTCGAGGTGAAATTTACCATATCATATATTTATGGTGACAAGTAGTGTTCCGTATGAAAATCTTCGATGCAAGGACTTCTCGCTACTAATATGAGGGTTAATTTTCGACAAGATGTGGTACGAGAGTACCTTCGGTTTCGTTCAGCCTCAGAATGAACTTGTATGGATGGATGTCTGACATTGAATTCTTGAGATTTCATTATTGATTTTTATAAATGTACATCTATTTAGTGGCGGAGAAGGAAACTTATTTTAGCTTAACACCCTTCTCTGAGACATATGAGCTCGAAGGTTATATGTTTTTGAAAATCAACGGTGATCGTAGGAATGGTAATGTGACAATCAAAGTGGAATGTGATTTGCGAAAGGTAATCGTGACCTTATGCCTCTTCACCCGGAAATGACAGAAACAGAGTAGAAGCGGCAAAGCTATGTGGGTCGCTCCCATAAGGTTATGGACATCACCTTTCTAGATAACCCTCTATATATCGGGTATGTTGTGTATGCTATGAGACATCTCGGATAGGTCGGTAACGATCGGGGTGATGTCATATTCGGTACTATCAAGATGAAAGGGGTAGACCGGTTGTGTGTTAGTTTAGGAGTTCAGTATCTGGACCCTAATACATTTTTCTGGAGATGTACTGTGCGGAAGGTAGTCCCTTACCTTGTCATTTGTATGGAATCCATTCACCAATAAGTGCCTGCCATTTTGTTTGTAGAGCCTAGTATGTTGGAATTTAATAATGGTAACAGTTTTGGCTAAGATTAATAAGTTTACTTGCAAATGTTTCCAAAGATATGTCATTAAAAATAATATCAATTATTTTGATGTAAAATGTTTTGGTTATCATAAGGAAAAACTCGTTCCGTGTTTATATGCGACGTGGTCTTATGAGATACCTTTTAGTTTTCAAAACGCATATTTTGAGTTCTCGCACCAATCCCATGACTGACCCAAAGTTTATTTTCCTTATCCATAAATTCTAGGTGCCTTGATTTTTTCGGGCAATCTAGTAGTCAAGTTTAGTTAGAAGAAATCTAGAAGAGCTCTGAGCATGAATTTAGAATATTCTTTTGAAGATTGTTATCCATTTCCACCACACACATTTACTATTGTATTTCGCACTTATAAGGATAGATATTTATAACTATCCATATTTAACTCTGATAAATGTATTTAAATTTTCCACTGTAAAAAATTTATATTGAAATAGTATATGATATTTCATTCGTGTGAGATTATGTTCTGTCTTTACTTTCTTTCTTATCCTTAACGATCGGGTTTCCGACACTTGGATTTGCGGCATGTGAATACTGGGGATGTATTAGTGTCGAATTTCGAGGGACGAAAATCATGTTCATTACATTTGGTATCAGAGCGCAAGGTTAAGCGAGTACCTTGGCTTTAGTGGGCTAAAGTCTCATCAGAGATAGGGTTGGTAATACCCTAGGATGAGTAACTCATTAAAGATAGGGTTAATAACACCTAGAATGAGTTTGAGAGTATTATATATGAGCGTGTATTTGTTAATGATATATACAAATGATTTTTGTTTTGAAAATTTGTAAATGAAATAATTTTTGCTAGGATTATATTTTGAATATTTACAATATAGTTATTTGAATAAGGAAAGGATAATACTCAGTTATTATCATTGATTGATCGGTTTTTTAATTTAAAAGTTAAAGTACGAACACCTCGTGAATTTAGTTTCACAATTTGACTATGGGGTATTCGATAATGTTGGTTTAAGATTAAAGGAATTTATTTAAGATAGATAAATATTATGAATATGTTTTATATAAGTGAATTTATAAAATGGATTTATAAAACATGCTTTATAAAGGAATTTATGAGAATTTAAATATCATTACTTTTGAAAGGAACTTCGAATGATTTTTGGGGGTGGGATAATAATACTATTATTTATAAAATGGGATTTTGAAACGAAAAACAATCTTATGATTAATTTATCCGAGTGGCTGAAAAGTAAATAAAAATGGGCAGAAGATGTGTTCGGATGGTAAGCGCTTCTCTTAAGTATTGCACTTATTGTTAAGGAAATATGCGATACTATTGGTAGTACCCAGTTCCTTGGTGTCATTTTTTTCTTACTCGATTAATATAATTTTCTAAAGTTAAAAAGCATAATGTGAATGATTAGTTGATAAATTAAATTATGATTGTCAATTTTTATCAAAGTGTATTATCTTAATTGATAAGTATGGGTATGATTTGATCTTTAAAAGAAATGATTAAAGTTAATAATGAATGGTTTTGGATTTGTAGTAAATATTGTTTTAGCGATATTTGTTTTTAAACCCATGAATGATACTTTGGAAGAAATCTTATTGGTATATTTAGATCTTTAATAATGAGATTTTAAAGATAAAACAAATATTGGAGTCTTTTATAAAAAGATGAAAAATATTATAATTAACATGTTATAAAAAAAATATGTTCATTATAACAATGTTTTGGTAGTAATTATTTTAATCTCTTTGATTATATTTTAAAAGTAAGGGGAAAAAAACTTGTTAAATATACTTATAACCTTTGAATAAGTATATAAATAAAGTATTAAAACTGGTTAAAGTAAAGAGAATATATATAAAGGAAGTTTATGGTATTTATTAGTCTAATGAATTATTTTGAAAATAAGTTTTCCAGTATACCACTAAGATATGTTTAGAAATGTATTACAATAAAAAGATAGTTATCTTTTGAAAAGAAATGTGTTTTTAAGTAGCAAGATTTGGAAAGATGTTAAAAGGTTATAAAGAAGTATCTTTAGAAAAGTTTGAATAAAAGATGAAAGTTTTATGAAGTATTTTCATAAGAATCTTGAAAAGGTTAATAAATATATTAGAAGTATTTGGATTATTTTGTTGCACGATTTAATCTAAGATTCGAGTACAGAACTTTTATGTATTTGACACTTATCTGAAAGAGGATTTATCACTCGATTCTTAACGATGAACATTGATGAGGGTTTCTGGTAGGATGCTTGAGTTTTCTATCATAGTTGAGAGCTATGCAAAGAGAACTAAAGTTCTGATCAGAAAACTCGATCGGAGTCCGCACTAGAGAATCGGGGATTGATGTTAGTTCAAAAGTGAAGTTGTGAATTCGAATCATATATTACGTATCGATGATTTATATAGATCATATGGATGTAAGTTTAAAAATAAATATTTTGGTAAATACATTTGGGTTTGTTTTGGGGTAATTTCAGGGACGAAATTCTTTTAAGGGGAAGTATGTAACGATCCGTAATTTTACCACTTCGAAAATGGAATATTCAAAGTTTAAATAATCATATTTCATATGATAAATAAGAATGGCGAACTTATTTTTAGAATTAAACAAATATTTTGACTTTTACCGTAACATTGATAAAATTGGCAAAAGCTTGTTTTGGATAATATTGGATATACGGTCAAATAATTGTTTTAAAGAATGAATAACTCCTTTTAAAATCATTATATAATGATAATATTTGGTTGATAAAAGTTTGATAACTATATATATATATACTTATGTCATAGTGATTGACAAATTTCATCGCGCATTGACAAAATCAATGCCGTATAATTGCATATGAATTTTGATATTGTTTTATATTATTTTACCAGTTAAATACACTTGTTTTAATTATTTAAAAATGATAAGAAATTTATTTTGAAGTTTGGTTTACATGAATAAATAGTTTAACAAAAACGTCAAAATGTTACCGCAAAACATTTTGTCGAAAATCAATGTTTTGTCGAATAAAAGTTGTTGCAGCGTTGTTGTACCTTTATTAACATGTTTTAACACATATATTACATATTTTAATAAATAAACATGTGTACTTTAATTAATTATGATTAGGAAACTTCTAGTATATTATTAACAATAGTAACTAAAAAAGAAAAGTTAAAAAAGTAAACATCACATCAAAATCAAACCAAATCTTCACTTTAGCCACTTTCCCATCCAAATACATTTGATTAGCTCTTAAGTGACTACAAATAAAGTAAGAAGTGATTAGTGATGGTAAGTGTTGAAAAAGTAAGGTTACTTTAAAGTTAAGTAAGGTTATTTTGGTAATTTGGTAAAAAGATATTTTAGTAACTTACCACTACATTTTTTTTCCTATAAATACACATCCATCCTTTTAATTTTTTCCCACAAATCATGTTAATGGCTTCTTCTTCCTTTAAGTTATGTTAGTGCTTCTTCTTCTCTTCTTTTCCTTACTAACTTTTCTTAAAATCATGTCAAACCAACTCAAAACTCCAACAAACTTTCCCAAATTTCTTATATCATCATTAAAACATGGTCTAACATCAAAAAAGTGAAGAAATGTTGGAGGAAAAGGTGGAATAGGGGGAGGCCGAACCTATTAAGGAGGAAGGAGCAAGTTAGAAAGCTCCGGTACAAGAAAAAGAGAAGGAAGTGCCACCTGTTTCATTCCATGGACATATGAGGAAGTTTAAAGTAGCGCGGAAGCTCTGTCGAATTTTAAGAAGTTTGGAAGAAGAGATTAATAGCATAAAGCAAAGAGGAATGAAGTAGAAGTTGATTAGTTAAAGTTAAAAATGGTTTCAGTGAAGTGTTGTTGATAAGAATGTTGGTAGGAAGTTAATCAATTTGGTTAACGGTGAGAACTCCTAAACTATTATTATTATAATTTTGGATAATGATATGATGTTTGCAATGGATGTTTAACATGCTTTGATTGTAAAGTTTTGTTGCATTCATATGAATGTTGAATATATATGCAAGTCATAAAAATACATGGTCGATAAGCACAAAGGAAATCACTTTCATATCTATTTAATGAAAAGGAGTATATGGAATGTTAAACCTCCTTAAAAATGGTTTAAAATGTACTTAAAATATTTTATAAAAATTTAAAAGTATTTTGGTGAAGTTTGAATGAGATATGGAAATTTTAGTTAAAAATAAGCACGTCGCGTAACGGAAGTTCACGATTTTGCGCTATAAAAGTCAAACAAGTGTAAAAGTTGGAACATAATTTGGAATTCTTCGAGATAAGAATTTTCCAATATTATATCCATAGTTTGCGAATTAATAAAGAAAATCAAGATTTTGACAAGTAGATTTTGAAATACGAGTAAAACAAATCTTGGAAAAATCTTGATTTTGCAGTTCAAAATCCAATACTGGATTTCTTTATAAATAATGTTTTAAAATTGTCTAAAAATGTGAAATAAATATTATAAATCTTTTAAAATGTTCTAAAACTGATTTGAGTAATAAAAATGGATTTTCAAATAATAAAAAGTCATTTTGATCAGTATAGCTTAAAAGGCACTTTCCGCATCACTTTTCTACAACTTTTGAAATATAGTTTTAAACCTAACGATTCTTATCCAAATCTTTTAGAAACATTTTTGAATGGATAATTAAGTGTTTTAATAATGATTTTGAGGTTTTCTAGCTTATTGAAGGAAGTTCAGATAAATGATTTAAAGAGAGAAGCTATTATAAATAAGCAGTTTAATCTTGGCTCTAAAAGCCGATGAGTAGTCTTGATTTTTCTCTTCATGAGATCCGGATGCGAGGTGCTTAAACTAAGGAGATGTTCAAGGGAAACCAATGCCTGGCTCATCTTGCCTCTTTCCTGGGCTTGGGATGGATAAGGTCGAAATGTTCGAAATGGATGGATGTCTGACATTGCATTCTTGAGATTTCATAGTTGACTTTTATAAACGTACATCTGTTTGATGGCTGAGAAGGAAATTTCTTTTAGCTTAACACCCATACCTGAGACGTATGAGCTCGGAGGTTGTATGTTTGTGAAAGTCAACAGTGATCGAAGGAATGGCAGTGTGGCATTCAAAGTGGAATGTGATCTGTGAAAGGTAACCGTGACCTTATGCCTCATCACTCGAAAATGACAAAAACAGGGTAGAATTGGCATGGCTACGTGGTTGCTCCCATAAGGATATGGTCATCACCTTTCTAGATAACCCTCTATATATCGGGTATGTTGTGCATGCTATGAGATGTCTCAGTTAGGTCGGTAACGACTGAGGTGATGTCGTATTCGGTACTATCCCGATGAAAGTGGTAGGTCAGTTCTGTGTTGGTTTAGGAGTTCAGTATCTGGACCCTAGGTACATTTTTCTGGAGATGTACTGTACGGGAGGTAGTCCCTTACCTTGTCATTTGTATGGAATCCATTCTCTAATAAGTGCCTGCCATTTTTTATACAACCTAGTATGCTGGAATTTAATAATGGTAACAATTTCGGCTAAGATTAATAAGTTTACTTGCAAATGTTTTCAAGGATATGTCACTAAAATAATGTCAATTATTTTGACGTAATATGTTTTCGTTATCATAAGGTAAAAAACCGTTCCATGTTTATGTGCGGCGTGGTCCTATGAGATACCATTCTGTTCTTAAAACGCATATTTTGAGTTATCACACCAGTCCTATGACTAACTCGGAGTTTATTTTTCTTACCCTTAAACTCTGGGTACCTTAATTTCTCAGGAAGTCTAGTGGTTAGGTTTAGTTAGAAGAAATCTGGAAGAGCTTAAAGCAAGGAGTTAGAAGATTCTTTTGAAGATTGTTATCCATTTCCACCACACTCATGTACTATTGTATTCCACATTTAAAAGGACATATATTTATAAATATTCATGTTTAACTCTGGTAAATGTACTTAAATTTTCCACTGTAAAAAAATTTATATTGAAATAATATATGTTATTTCATTTGTGTGAGATTCTATTCCGTCTTCACTTTCTTTCTAATCCCTGACGATCGGGTTTCCGGCACTTGGATTTGTGGCATGTGAACGCCGAGAATGTATTAGTGTCGAATTTCGAGGGTCGAAAATCCTATTCATTACATTTGGTATCAGAGCGCAAGGTTAAGCGAGAACCTTGGCTTTAGTGGGGCAAAGTCTCATTAGAGATAGGGTTAGTAATACCCTAAGATGAGTAACTCATTAAAGATAGGGTAAATAACACCCAGAATTAGTTTGAGAGTATTATATATGAGCGTGTATTTGTTAATAATATATAAAATGATTTTCGTTTTGAAATTTTTTAAATGAAACAATTTTTTCTAGGATTATATTTTGAATATTTTAAGGAAGGATGTCTAATGTTTTAGATAGGCAATAATTAAAGATTTTAAAGAAGGATGTCTAATGGTAATACCCCATGTTTTTGAAAGGCAATAATTAAAGATTTTAAAGAAGGATGTCTAATGTTTTGGATCAAAAGGCTTTCAATGGTTTTGAAAGGAGTACTTTCAACTATTTCGAAAGGGTTACTTTCGAGGGTTTTGACAGGGTTGTCTTAAGGTTTTAAAAAAAAGTTTCGAATGTATTTAATAGGCAATATAGCCTTAAAATGAATTTTAACTTGTTTTGGGTGGATAGCCAATCCTTATTAAACTTCATCAACATTATTTTGAGTAAAGTATATATAACATGGCAAAATAGCTTAAAGCTAAGAATGTATTTTCCTTGTATAAGTATGGTTTAAAAGGTTAAATCATTTTGAAAGGGTTTTTAAGAAAAACGGATGAAGTGTAGCTAACCCTAAGAAAATGATTGGGATAGATAGTCCATTTTAATTCGGACAGTTAGTCTAGTTTGCGGCAGTCGGTCCAATTTTTGGATAGATAGTCCATTAGTTACCTGATTATTGCTGAATGGACTTCTATTATTATCATTATTATATCAGTTTATTAACCGGTTTGGTTACAAGAAAGGATTTGCAAAATATATATTTTAAAGATGATATTAGTGAGGGGAAACCCATTCTGCTAAGCAGCGTGGTCTCACTTAGTATCAGTAAACCGAGATTTAGCAGAACTATTCATACCAGGCTTTATGTCTAACTCGAATTTTTTGTTTCCCCTTAAACTCTCAAGTGCTCAAAATTAATTTGAGTAGGCTAAGGTTTAAGGTATTCAAGTTTTAGTCATTTTGACGAATAAACCTTCCAAAGACGAGCTGGTAGCAAAAGGATTGCTAATTAGGAGTTATAGTTTATTTTGCTTTAATTCCGCTGTGTATTAACTCAGATATGACGATATTGACTTTGATCTACCAGGAGAGCATAGTTATATGTTGCTCTTGGTGCATTATTGTAATTATAATTAATCTTTACTTGGGAAACGATTATGGGATTATGTAACTTGGATATGAATTCATTTTGAAATGTTATCAGTAAAATGTTTTTTTGTGGAAATCTGTGATTTTGTTCATATTCAAGTGCTTATGATATTATGGATACAATTAGCATTGCTGTATTTTGTCACCAGAAGTTAATACTATGGATGACTTCAACATCTGTAGCGCTTAGCTGGCCTCTAGATACGGGATATTTCAACTAGGTATCAGAGCATGGTTTATGAAACACTATAAACTACAAGGTTTTTAAAACATAATCTTAGGAATTATAGTAAGATTGGAGTATGGGATAATGCTATAGCAACGTACTTGCATTTGCTATATATAATTATATGCTTTATCTCTAGTCTCCTATCTTTGTAAGGTTATTTATCTGTATCTCATGAGGTTTGAATACAGATATGGATGGTAGAAGAGCAAGAGTAAACCCAAGAGGGGAGGGCACCAATAGGAATGCCAGATCTAGTACAAGGAGGACCTACGGTCAGGCACAAGCAGAGATTGTAGGTGCTGGAGTGCCGCAAGTGGACATGAGAGCCATGTATCAGTTTTTTGTGAATATGATGCAATCTGGAGTTGCAACTAGAGTTTTAGGAGGAGACGCTGCAGGAGAAGGAGTTCTTGAGGTTCCAGTAGTTAATCATTATGCTAAATTGAGCAAAGATTATGCTAAGCTTGGAGAGAAACCATTTCCGGGAACAGAGGATGCTATAGAGGTGGAAAATTGGTTGCTGCAGTGTGAGAGGGCTTTTGCAGACTTAGGGCTCAATGATGACCAAAAGAGGAGGCTTGCTTCAAGACAGCTCCAGGGAGTAACTTTATTTTGGTGGAACTTTGTAACGGCTGATGTGGATGAGGAAACCTTGACATGGGAAAATTTCAAGGGAAGATTCTAGGAGAGGTTTATGTCTACAATGGCACAGTCTGCTATGATCAGTAAGTTTTCTAAATAAGAGCAGGAAGAGATGTCTATTATGAAGTATGCTAAAAAGTTCGAGGAGTCGGGCAGATATGGGTATGCTTCAATGGATATAGTAATGAAGAGGAATGAGAAGTTTATCAAGGGATTGAAGCCTGAGTTAGCAAGGGCTACATTACCTCATATTAGAGATCCTTCTAATTTTGTAGTGGAAATGGCCTTAAGGCATGAGGAGATTCTTGAATCCCTAGAGAAGAGTAAGGTAAAGGAGGTCTAGGTTGGACAGAATCAAAAGAGGAAGTTCATTCCTAAGAAGGGTTCTTAGAAGGGTGGAGCGGCTAAGAAAGTGAAGTTTGAGATTGTTTACTTCAAGTGCGACAAGAAGGGGCATTTTGCTAATGAGTGTCGTGCTAGAAAGGCAAAAGAGGTAGTTGTGAAGAAGAATGTCAGGTGCTTCAATTGTGAATAGACTGGCCATTATTAGAACCAGTGCAAGGAGCCTGCTAAGGATGGAAAGTGCAAGGTGTATGCATTGGAGCCTGCTACTTTAAAGTCAACAGCCCAGGAGAAGGGAAAAGCAGTTTTGGGAGGTACGTTTCAGATTCATGGTATGTCTGTTAGCGTTCTATTTGATACTGGTGCATCGCATTCTTTTATATCCAAATGTTTGATAGATAAGCTTAACCTAGAACCCACATATTTAGTTACTTCCTTACAGGTTGCGAATCCAAAAGGAGGATATGCAACTCTAAGGTTGAGATGTGACCAATTAGAGTTTGACATGTTAGGTCATACTATTGTTTACAGTTTGCATGTATTTGACATTATGGGGTTCAGGATTATTCTTAGGTTGGATTGGTTAAGTAAGTACGATGCTAGGATATTTTGCCAGGAATGGAAAATATCGCTTAAACACCCTAATTGTAGCGACCGGATTGTTTATACCATAGAAGGTTCTAGCGGTAAAGTGAATGCTTTGTTGGGTATTATGGAATTAGAGGATGAGTTGAATCGAGTTTCATGGTTAGAGAATTCGCGGGTGTTTTTGAGCCTGTAGTTGGATTGCCACCAAAACGAACCATTGAGTTTCTAATAGTTTTGGTTCCGGGAGTAGAACCAGTAAGTAGGCCGTCAAGCAGGATGACCCCTATAGAGATGAGCGAGTTAATGGTGCAGTTGGTGGATTTGGAAGGCAAATTTTTATCAGGCCGAGTAGTTTGCCTTGTGGGGCAACTGCTGTGTTTGCTAAGAAGCCGGACGGATCGTTAAGGATATATGTCGATTATCGTATGTTAAACGTGAGGACGATAAAGAATCGATAATCATTGCTGAGGATTGACGATTTGTTTAATCAATTAAGTGGAGCCAAGGTATTTTCTTAGTTAGATTTGGCAACAGGTTTCCATCAGCTAAGAGTAGCAGAGGATAATATACCTTTGATGGCATTTAGGACCAGATATGGGTCATACGAATGGCTAGTTATGCCATTTGGACTGACTAATAAGCTGGCTTTTTTTAGATTTAATGAATTGGGTTTTCCGAGAGCGCTTGGATAGGTTCGTATTGGTTTTCATAGATGATATCCTGATATACTCTAAGGATGAAAAAGAGCATGAACTTCATCTTAAAGTGGTGTTTGAGATGCTAAGGCAGCATCGGCTGAAGGCGAAGTTTTCGAAGTGTAATTTCTAGATGAAGGAAGTGAAGTTTCTGGGTCATGTAGTCTCAGGTAAAGGGTTGTCCATAGTTCTAGCTAAGTTTGAAGCCATAAATAGTTGGAATAGACCCGAGACAGTGACGGAGATAAAGTGGTTAGCTGGTTATTATCGAAGATTTATTAAGGATTTTTTATGGATAGCAGCACCAGTGGCCAAGCTAACGAGAAAGGATGTAACATTTGTGTAGACTGATAAGTGTGAGGGATCATTCCAGAGTGAAACACTTATTGATCCATGCACTTGTGTTGGTTTTTCCAGAAGGGAATCAAGCTTTGGTGGTTTATACATATACATGTGGAATGGGATTAGGAGCTGTGTTGATTCAGAGGGATAAAGTGATTGTCTATGATTCTAGACAGCTTAGATCGCAAGAGATCAGATATCCGATGCATGATTTGGAATTGGCTGCAGCGATTTTTGCATTGAATATGTGGAGATATTACCTTTTGGGATAGAGGTTTCAGTTATATGCAGATCATATGTTTCTAAAGTGTTTGTTCTCTTAGAGGGAGCTAAACATGAGACAACAGAGGTGGTTAGAGTTTATCGCTGCTTATGATTTTGGGATCGAGTACACACCAGAAAAGGAAACAAGGTTGCAGATGCACTTAGCAGGAAACATCAGAATGCAGTGTTAGTAATGATTGCTGTATGGAGATATTTGGAAGCATTAGCAGATTGCAGAGTCAGTGGAGATTTAAAGTTGGGTCTAGCGGAGGAACCATAGTGTTATCTTGTTTGGAAGTTCGACCAGTGATGATCAAAAAGATTGCTGCTAAACAAGAAGAAGATCCGATATTAGCTGAACAGATCAGGAAGTTAAGAGATGGAACAAGAGCGATGACTTGGAAGTTTTCAGTCTTGACCAGGATGGGAGGTTGAGAAAGAAAGGAAGATTATGTGTTTAGAGTGTAGGAAACACAAGGAAAGGAGTCTTGAAGGAATGACATCGTTCGAAGTTCTCTATTTATCTGGGAGGAACTAAAATATATTAGGATATGAAGAGGAGTTTCTTCTGGGAAGCTATGAAGTGGGATATTGGCTTATGGGTAAAGCAGTGCTTGATTTGCCAACAGGCAAAGGCTGAACAACAAAAGCCAAGTGGGTTGCTTCAGCCATTAGATATTTCGGTATGGAAATGAGATTCTATTTCTATGTATTTTATTGACGGGTTACCAAGGTCAAAGGAAAATGATAGTATATGGGTCATGGTGGACAGACTGACCAAGAGTGCCCATTTCATTCCAGTTAAGTCAACCAAAATGGCACCTGTTTTTGCAAGGTTGTTTATGAGGAATGTGGTTATACTGCATGGAATTCCTAGTAGCATAGTTAGTGATATCGATTCCTTATTCATTAGCGAGTCCTTGAAGAGTCCACAGGAAGTTTTAGGAACCAAGCTCAAGATGAATACCGCTTACCATCTGCAGAAAGATGGACAAACGAAAGAGTTAATAAAGTCTTAGAAGATTTGTTAAGAGGTTGTGTTCTAAATTTCAAGGGATCGTGGGATGACCATCTGCATTTAGTGGAGTTTTCGTATAACAACTGTTATCAGACTAGTATTGGGATGGCACCATTTGAAGCTCTGTATGGAAGGCCATGCAAATCTCCTATATGTTGGTTAGAGACCGGGGATAGATTGGTTCTTGGTCCAGAATTGGTTAGGGAAGCTGCATAAAAGATTGAGGTCATTTGGGCTAGAATGAAGGAGGCTCAGTCTAGGCAAAATAGTTATGCAGATAGAAGGCAAAAAAATTTAAAGTTACCAACTGAGGTGTCACCGGTAAAGGGTGTGATCAGATTCGGAAAATTAGGAAAGTTATCACCGAGATTCGCTGGACCTTTTCCTATTGTTGAGAGGATTGGAAAACTCACATATAAAGTCGAGTTACCGAGCAATTGGTAGGGGTCCATGACGTTTTTCATGTTTCTCATCTCAAAAAGTGTGTTAGAAACCCAAAGACTACTATTGCACCGACTGTGCTAGATGATTAAGTGGTAGAACCGGATTTGACTATAGTGAGGAAGCCGTTTCGTATTATGGCGAGAGATGAGAAAAGCGTTAGAACCAAGATGGTCAGATTAGTCAAGGTCCAGTGGAGCGACGATGACAGGGACTGCACTTGGGAGATTGAGAGCAGGATTAGAAATACTTATCCTAACTTGTTTGATGATACGTTTTACCTCTCTGATTGAATTGTTGTGTACCTTATCGTAATTTCGAGGACAAAATTCTTTAAGGAAGGGAGTTTATAACACCCCATATTTTTGGTAGCATTATTTAGGCTATTTAATTATTTAAATTAAATAAAGTAATTTGTTGATTAGGGGATTGAGATTTGATTTAATTAAAAAGAAGTCGTGCCTGCTTTGCTTTCGACTAAATGGCTTTCGATTTAGTTAGCTTTCAAATGGGTTTAAATGGATTTAAAGGAAATGGTTTCACTTGGGTTGTGATTTTGTTTTAAAATAATTGCTTTCGATAAGTCGAAAACTTTTTGTCGCCGCTTTCTACCTTTCAATCCAGATGGTTTTGAAAGTGTTGTTTTTCTAAAATTTGGCCACTTCTCTAATGCTTTCGTAGGGATGGTTTCGACACCATCACTTCTTTACTTAGGAAATGGTTTTCGAACAGTTGCTTTTGACTTAAATGTTTTAAAGACCTTTTTCTATGATTGAAGTAAAACCCAAATGGTTTCGAAAGAGACAATTTTAAATGGTTTCGAAATAGATGCTGTCAACTTTAATGGGTTTCTTATCCTTTTTCTCTACTTGAAGCATAATTCAAAGAGTTTCGACCGAAACAGTTTTTAAAGGTTTCATTGGAGTAAATTTTTGAATGGTTTCGAAAGGTTTCCGCATGTTATAAAGTGTACCTAAGGACTTTCAAAAGGTTTGGTATTTTAATGCTTTCAAAAGGGTTTTAATAAATAGTTTCGATGGGGTGCTTCCCCAGGGTTTCAAAAGGGTTGAAAGGAAAGGTTTTTCCTATGTTTTTGGAAGGCAATAAGTAAAGATTTAAAGAAGGATGTCTAATGTTTTGGATTGAAAGGCTTTCAATGGTTTCGAAAGGAGTACTTTCAACGGTTTTGAAAAGGTTACTTTCGAGGATTTCGATAGGGTTGTCTTAAGGCTTTAAAAAAAAGTTTCGAATGTATTAAATAGGCAATATAGCCTAAGTGTTTTCAAGTTAAAATGAATTTTAACCTGTTTTGGATGGATAGCCGATCCTTATTAAACTTCATCAACATTATTTTGAGTAAAGTATATATAATATGGCAAAATAGCTTAAAGCTAAGAATGTATTTTCCTTGTATAAGTGTGATTTAAAAGGTTAAATCATTTTGAAAGGGTTTTTAAGGAAAACAAATGAAGTGTAGTTAACTCTAAGAAAATGATTGGGACAGATAGTCCATTTTAATTCGGACAGTTAGTCCAGTTTGCGGACAATTGATACAATTTGCAGGCAATCGACCCAGTTTTCAGACAGATAGTACCTGATTATAGCTTAACAGACTTAGCTATTATTATCATTATTATATCATTTTTATTAACTAGTTTGGTTGCAGGAAAGAATTTGCAAAATATATGTTTTAAATATGATATTAGTGAGGGTAATCTCGTTCTGCTAAGCGGCGTGGTCTCACTTAATATCGGTAAACCGAGATATAACAGAATTATTCATATCGGTCTTTATTCTGACTCGAAGCTTTTGTTTCCTCTTAAACTCACGGGTGCTCAAAATTGATTTGAATTGGCCGCGGGTTAAGGTTTTCGGGTTTTAGTCATTTCGGCGAATAAAGTTTCCGGAGACGAGCATGTGGATGAGGGATAGCCAATTAGGAGCTATAGTTTATTTTTCTTTGATTCCGCTATGTATATTGAGTCAGGTATGACTATACTGGGTCTGATCAACCAGTGGGACATCGTCATATGTCGCTCTTGGCATATTATTATAATTATAGTATATTTACCTAGGAAACGGTTATTTGATTATGTAACTTGGATATGAATTCGTTTTGAAATATAATCAGTAAAATGTTTTATTTTTTGAAAATCTGCAATTTTGGTCATACTCAATGCTTCTGATATTATGGATACCATTAGCATTACTGTATTTTGTCATAAGAAGTTAATAGTATGGATGACTGCAGCATTTGTAACGCTTAGCTTTTGGCCTCTAGATACGGGATGTTACAAAAAGTGTGAATATATCGAATATATTCATTCTTTAATTTGTATGACCAAAATGCTAGACATAAAATAAGTAAGATTGATTGTTGACATAGACAGAAATAAATAAGAACAAATTAAATGTAATCACATAAGGATCTAATAAGGTAGGAAATGAAAAGGTCGAATCATTGAATTATCCACTTCCCCTTTTAACAAATTCAATTAAAACAACATTGTTTTACATTCAAGAGATATTATGATACAATGACATAAACACCAACTAGTAATTTAAGTATATATGTTATTGCCTCACTTTTAAATTAAAAAGTGTTAAACCAGACTTTGGCAATTAAAGATACAAATATTTGAAGTATATATATATACACATATATATATTTACATAAGCATATGTAATATAAAACCAAAACTTTATAATTAAAATGTCAATTTGACAATTTACATTTCATTTTAAATTAACAGCTTAAATTGAACTTTGAGTTTGTAAACGAAATAAGAGTTAGGAAATTTTACAAAACTATAAATATATATATATATATATTTATGTAATTTAATATATATATATATATATATATATATTAAATTACATAAAAATTTCATTCAAAATTTTAGATCAAAGCCTTTCATGCTTACACAAACTATATTCATAATGATTGTATCTAATCTTTAATCATGCAACAGTAGAAATTAATTTTAAAATAAGAATTTAATTACAACTCATTTGAATAGTGTATGTAAATATTATAAAATATAATTCACTAGAAATTAATTTATAATTATTATAATGTAAAAGATAATAAATGTAGATCTAAAAGAAATGAACAAAATGGACATACTTTTAATTGAGAAATGGGTTATTTTTCATGTTACAACATAGTCAGTATAAACATAAATAAATCATACAAATCCAAGCATATGAATATAGAGAATATATAAATGAATTGATTAGAAATTACCTTGAGAAATTGGCATCAAATCACACTTTGAATGATGAATTAGAAGCTCTTAGATTCTGCGAATCAATCTTATTATTCAAAGCCTTGAAGCAGACCTTGAAAATGGATTCCACTTAGGGTGTTGCCTACAAGTCACACCTTCAATAATGATATCATCTTAGATCTTCAAGATTCCCATCCTATCCTTGCAAGAGATGGATGAACCACTTTTGTTTTATTTTATTTGATCCTTTTATTTAGAGTTGAAAGATTTTGAAATTTTGGTTTTCGTTTTTTGACATGAAAAGTTAGGAGGATAAAGAAAAAATGAATAAGAAAGAATGAGTTGTAAACCCAAAATGAATTAGAGAATTTGTTTTTATTTGAATGAATGAAACCTTTCTCATTCATCAATAAAATCTTCTCTAATTAATTGCCTTGATTACCTCTCTCCCACAAAGCCTTTCTTTTCACATGATATGCCATCAAATAACATAAAATTTCCAGAAATCATGCCATCAAAGACATAAAATTTCCATAAATCTTTTCATGCAATTGTCTTTTATTTAAATTACATCGATATCGTATATCAATGAGGGCAAATATAACTTTTATAAATCCATTAAAATAATTACAAACAACTTCCAAACTTCAAATAAACTAAATAGTAATTAATATTTCTCAAGTATCAATTAACCTAATCAATTTACAATATTTTATAAATTAATTAAGTCATGTGGTGTTTCAGAGAATTCATCATTATGGTTGTGTGACATAAAGGTGTAAATCGAGTTAGTAATTAATATTGAACTATTCGAATTTTAACATTCACACTTCACTTAGTGGGTGATGTGTTATTTTGGATGAATTTATCTCTTACACATTTTTCGTAAAATCCAGTTTTACTTATTATAAGCGGTACCTGAAAGTAATAATTATTTACACTAATTCTTTTCATCAAAATTATATCACATTAGGACTGATGGAATTTGGTAATGGTATAAATTCCAATATTGTCCACATTTAACTTTGTAGTCTAAACACAAAGTCCTTGGTTCGATAGTAACAATTATTATTAATCGAATTGCTCTGGCCAAAGACTTTAACTTTGAGTGACATCAGTTGACCATGATACTAACCTCAATAACCAAGAAGACGAATACTCTCTTGAATAGTGTTTCACTTCCAATGCTTCGAACTGATCCAACTATAATCGTTCGATGGATGTCGTGCCATGATTTAACAATAATCAAAGTGGAGCTTCCACATTGAAGATCAATAATATTTTCAAGTCGAAAGAACCTTGTATATTCGTCACATCGATATTTTCTGCATGACCTTAGTTATGTTAACCCACAAAAAACTATCGAGTGAGTCATTGCATAGTTATCCAATAACTATCAATGCACAATCCCTAGGTGCTCTCAATAGCCATGAGTAATATGCCGCCCAACATTTGAAGAGTGTTATGTGCTTTAGTCTCAATGGATATATCGATATCCAGTTTTGATACATCTTGACTAGGAATATTTAAAATGGTATATTTATTTTTATTGTTACAAATTACTCATGGTTACAACACTTTTAACTACTATCATGAAACATACCATTAAGAATTTTCTATTAAATATACTTTTGATTAAATTAATAAATTAATATAACATATTATATCAAGTATATAAAAAAAAACACCTTTTATTTTTGAATAAGATTGGTTATCAATTAGATATATGTAACAAATTACATAATTGCCTCTAGGACATACCCCTAACTCTATCAATCTTCCACTTGAATTTGGGATCAATTATGGAATCTTATGCAAACTTCTCCAATCGGTTTACTCAATACCAATTGGGTCAGTCTCTTAGTGAACCAGTATGCTATTATGTTTCAATTGTTTACTCTGCCAATCAACTCTCTTCGACGGTGATAAACTGTTTTATCATGTGAAACAATTCGGAGTATACCTCTCAAGTTCTAGTGAGCTTTATGTTTTATTACGAACCATATTACGACATTGTTATCATATAACAATGTTATAGAATTCTCAACATTTGGAATCACCCCCAGCCCAGTTAGAAATTTGTATATTTGTATTTATATACATTGATTTTACTGTGGCTCTATTCAAGGTGATGTACATAGCCTTTTTTGTTGAATCAGCCGTAGTCTTTTATTTAGAACATCTCCAAATTAAAGATTCTTAACTTGAACTTATTATTGACATATTATACACAATATCACTTTTGAAAATATGAGTCCAAACACTCCTTCGTAAGGAGTTTGTTGATTCTGTAAATAATTCTTCAGTATTTCATAAATACACGAGAACACTTCAAACAACCATTTAGTGATTTTAATTTAAATCTGATATTATATTCATGTAGCAAATACATAAACAAAACACGATATGGTAGACAACATAATATGTATGATAATTCTTATCGCCAATGCATATCGTTATGGGACACTCCCAATACCTTTTATACTTACTATAAAAGACATAATTTACAATACAACATTGAGTGTTAAAACAACTAAGGCTGATTTTAACACAAGCACATCATTAAAATCAACAACGCGTTGTTTACTTATAGTTTAGAAATATTAATGTAGCTTTTAACTTTCTCACTTATGAGCACACGCTTTCTCTGCATTTTGATTAATAAATCAAACTATTTGATATTTCCACCAAAATGTTTGTTCAGTTTTGATGGTTATAAAATAATACTTTCTATCATTCCTTGGATGATATCCAAAATCCCACAAACTCAATATCGCTCTCACCGACTTCAAGACACTTTGGTTGTTATGTGCAAACAGTCTAGTTTAAATGTATATTTAGACCTTTCTATTTCAATACATGCATACCAAAACCTAAAGTCATACTAGGTGATAATTTCGTGAGTAAATCCAAATTAACTTAAGTATGTTGAATAATGAATCTATTACGCTAATTTTGAGAATTGAAATTACGAGTTTTTTTATCGAAGTTGCTCATTAAACTCCAACTGCATAAGTTTCTTAAAGATACAATTGTGGACGATGGATTACATCCCTTCGTATAAGGCTACTAAAATCGTATTTTGACGACGTACTTGGAATCCCTTCATATTTGCGCATCGTACGGTATCATAGAGTCAATACTCCTAATGGCTTATTGATAGCTGGGGATTATCTATTCTCAACATTGATAAGAAACTCATATTTTCTCTTCAATGTGCGAGAATACTTATTAGACATTCTAATACGATGTGTTTATTTAGGTTTGGTTAATTTCATTTCATCCAACATAAGTTGTTTTATCTTTGGATCATATCCAATTCCATTTTAATGCCAATAATTTCTCAAAGAAATTCCTTCACAATGATGTTGGTATTTTTTTGAAACAACATTTGTTTCTCAGCGCAACAGAATATGTATTTATAAACACTTTATGAACTGCCTTTTATATAAAACTGATTTAGTTTTTAGTTTACAAAATTTATGTTCAAAACATAAATATAAATGTCATCTAATAATAGACTTTCCCAGACTCCTTTTGGGGAGTTTCATACAAGATCTCTTACAAACAATTATTATGTTCAGACTTTCGACTCGCACAACCAGCCAACTCCTTGACCTAGGATGTGTTGGGGTTCTTCTAGACCCTTATCCAGTATTATTTTGTAAACTATTCTTAGATGAAATAATATTAACCTTGTGTACTACTCTTAAGTACATAACCTTATAGAAAGAAATTAACTCAACTTCACTCACAATAGGTTGTCATTTTTCCAATAGAGTTCAATTACTCCCTATCGATATGTCATTATGTATCAAATGAAGGAGTGACTTTTGAGATTTGGTCTTTATTCAGTTTTAGGTATATTCAAAACTCTTTCCAATACAAACATTGATTCGATCAAAGTGAATCATTCCTGTTGCATGTTACATAATTTGCTTCCGTTGTAAATTTTGTGAATTTACATAAACATACTACAAAGTATATAAATACACTTATCCATGTCGGTGATAACTCATCAATGAATATGACAAAGTACATGGAACCATTTTGACATTAATTGACCTACGATTACATACATCTACATGTATCGATCCAAAAAGTTCATCAACTCTTATGATGCTCCCACTAAATGGGTGCCTACCCCTTTATTGTTTGAAATATAGTTAACAATATCATATGGTTCATAATCATATTGTTTGCGCCAGAATTGGTCATAAACACCCCATTATCGATATAAGCACCTGATCACAATCACAGATCATAGATCATAGATAGAAAGTATACAGAGAATAAAATATGAAGAATGCTCAGAAGATAAAGAGGAAAGGAGTAAAGACACAAGGTTTAAAGTGGTTCGGTGATCTCCGGCCTACATCCACTTTGAAGAGTTGCTATTTTATTGATTATAACTTGCCGGTTACAAGAAGTTCACAATAGTACAACTGGGTTACAATAATGGTTCTGGTAGAGTATCGGCGTAGAAGAGCCAAAGACCCCCTTTCTGAAGACCCTAGGCTGCTATTTATGGGTGTAGGCTGGAAATGTACGTCTCAAACTTTGAAAGACTCCTTCCCTCACGTGAGTGGGCCTACATGATCGATCCCTGGCCATTTCGGCTTGATCCATGATCGATGCGAATGAGATTCGTATCGATCCAAATCTTGCCTAATGAACATTCTTGTGGTTGTGCGCAAGCTCTTGTGAAAATTTGGTAGCATTTTGACTTGTAGATTATGAGATATGATCGATGCAAGTTTTACATTTCCATAGTCTGGCGTCCTCGTATCGATCCATCTCGTGTTGACATGTTCGTATCCATCACTTTCGTATCGATCGGAATGACGTGGTACGATTGTTTAGGTGAGATCCACATTTTATGCCGATTTGACTGCTTCCTCATTCGTATCCATCGGTTGCTATATTCTTCGTATCAATAGATATACAATGTTCATATCCATCCAACAAGCCCACCTACGTATCAATCCACACATGCCTACAATCCTTTTTGTATAGATGCCAAACATTTTACTTATATTGATCCTTAGCTATGTATCTCGTCTTGATGCCATTCATATCCTTAATAATCCATTGCCTCGTGTCCATCATTTCATATCCATGCTTCCGTTCGTATCGATCTGGTGTATACCTTTTCGTATCGATGCTCATCATCCCACTCCTTATCGATGCATGCTTATGTTTTTCATATTGAAGGGGTGGGTTGTTTAATTCGCATCGATATTCTTCGATGCTACTTCGCATCGATTAACAAGGGTGTTGTTCATATCCATCCATCACATATTATTCACATCGATCACTGGCCGATCGATACGATTAACATGTATCGATGGATCGATATGAAATGATAGTTTTTTATCAATACGAAGTAGCAGGATTCCGATGGATACGAAGTGCAATGAGCGTAAGTGGATCGATATGAATAAGCTGGTGGATGATGGATGCGAAGTGGGATAAGCATGGATAGATACGAACGAGACTTCCTTCCATGGATAGGAACCACCACTTACCTTGATGGATACGAATTGCGGCTATCTTCCTTGATTTGCATCGATCATACCTTGAGCATATGAACTCCGATTAAACTAAGATTTGAAATGTAGCCTTTCCTAGACTTGTTCATCATTCCTAATAGATCCCCCCTTGATTGGAGCTTGGTCAAATTTTGACGATATCGATCATAGCCTTGTTTCCAACAGATCTCTAATACTAGTTTCCATCCTTTTTAGCCTATTTGTTGATATCCCAGCCTTGACCAAAATGGTGGGGTAACACGTATAATAAAATTATTTCTAAAAACTACAGCTTAGTCTATAATTTCAAAATAACTGAAAATAATATTAGAATCTTCTATCTTTGTAATACATCACTTTTGTTGTGATAACAAATAATACATTACAGTTTATTTCATAACGAATATTCATAATATTCACATTGAAATATACTATGTATACTTTTAGTCGACACCGAAAAATAGTCATTATTTGATAAATACTATTCGATATGTTTTACGAATACAATTTTCATAACTTGATGCAATCGATAAGTGTTATATGGTATGCTCCCAATGTTTCCATCTTTGCTATAATAGCACACTGAATTCGAAGGGCCGTCATTCACTTCAAATAGATTATTTATTTCATATGCTACAACCAGTTTACAGTGGAGAGTTCTTTGATCAATTATCTCGAACTCTAAGAAATAAATCTCATAGAAAACAATTTTATATACGAAAATACATTTCTAAACATAAATCATATTTCTTGGTCCAATGTGAAGTATCATTCATTATTATTATTTTTCTCATTCCTCATGTTTTTTTATGAAGCAGAAATGAGTGTTCACTCTCTTCATCACAACTGCACCTTAAATCGCATCTATTCATGTACATCTGTTTTTCTTTCTAAATGGTCAAGCCTTTTTTAAAAATTACCCTTACTACAACATTATAATGAACTCTTTATGAAAAGCGCACTCAATCAACCTTAACAATTATGAACATCAAATATGTTGAATTTTACACAAACTGATCAAACTAATATTTCAGTGATTGTGATCTTAGATCTATCTTGTAGCCTTAGCCTAGTGTTACATCTAACACAATGTGACCTTTTTGTAATCAATGAAATTGAATACTAGATCTCGTAATACGGTTTATTGGCTTGTTTTGGATGAACTATATTCATCGAAGTATCGTACATTACGAATTACTACCGTTCACCATATAACACTTATATGTGATAGTATATGAATCAAATATACATAGCCTTATATTGATTTTAGAGTTCGAAACTCATAGAATGCAATAGGCATTTAACATTGAGTACATGTTATATTTCTATTTACAATTCAGTTTATTTGTATATATTAATTGATAAACGTTCTATCAATCATACTAAATGCACAAATTTATCATTATAGATAATTATAACATTATTAGCATATGTTATTACAATATTAGAAATGTTAAATGTTACCATTTCATTTTTCTAATAAGGTTCCAACTAGTCTTTTATCTTTCGCCAAAGCCTAAGATGAAACATAGAAGATTTTCTACTTCACTAGGGGTGTTAGAAGTAGTTTGATTTGGGATTCTGGCTTTCAGTCGTTCAGCAAAACATATCCCACAAACGATGGATAACTCCTTACCAATTATATTATATACATCATAACCCTTTGGTACTTTTTCCTAATTTCCCTTCACCTTGAGTCTGCTCAACAAATCAAAATGAAAATATTCACCCGTACCTACCATATCACGATGGCATTAGCATATGTACCTTGAGTCTGCTCAACAAGTACATATAGTTATCTTACACTGCCTATTCAATACATTAATAATACTACACATAACATTCCAAACTTGAGTATGCTCAACAACTAATGAGCAGGCAAGTAATTTATTAGTATATATATGGTAGAGGACAATATTAAATTAAAAACTCATAAATTTTAATATTATATTGAGTGTTATCAACTTATGTAATAATGTGTTTCTTCTGAAATACCCTAGTGATTCAAGTGTCAAAAACAATAGAAATTATGGTATACGTACATTTACATATATATATATATATATATATATATATATTTCTTAAGTCTATTTGAGTTTCTTTAATGTTCCACCTTTAGTTTATACACCCATATTATATAAGTTTCATTATTATATAACTTTTATATTATAATTTATTTATACAATAATTTTATGCCTAACATGTTATTTAATAAATTTTAATTAACTAACTCTTTAATTAATTTTAAATAGTATTATAATACAACTTTTATATTAGATGTATATAATATAACCTTTATAATGTTCTATAACCTTTATAGTATAACACATATATTCAATATATGTGCATTTTATTTAATTAATTAACATTTAATTAATTTATTTAATTGAAAATTATAATTAAATTATATTAATTTCAAAATTTATATTATATACATACATTTACCCTTATGCTATCTTAAACACTTTAAAATAACATAACATATGTCAACTTGTATAATACATGCATATAAGTGTAAATTAATTAACTCATTAAATTAATTCATTTTATTAATCTTATTAATGAATTTTAAATTTTGAAAATAATTTTTAAATTCTTTAAAATATCATCACCTTTTTAAATATTTTGAAAATTTATGTTATATTATAACCTTTTATAATAAACATGCTTTTATTTTTAATTTAGAATTTTGTCTTAATTTTTGAAACTATTTTGAAAATTAGCCCAAAGCCCAATTCGAATTGGGCATTTCTATTAGGGGAACCTTTAAGCTCACTCCACCCTTTAGGTCAGGTTGGTAATCAAGTAGGATTGTGTAACAACCCTGGTATTGAAGATTACTGATGATATTAAATTATAATGATAGTTATAATTTAATATGGTAAATAGAATGTAATGAAGAAATAAATTTGGTTTAAATTGTGTATTTCAAATAAACAATACATATGGAGTTAAATATTGGGTTTAAAATTCATTGTTTGGTATTTTGGTTAAATAAAATGGAAAATATTGGAATTTAGGTAAATCTGAATTAATAAATTTACCAAGTGATGTATTTAAACATTTAATCGTCGAAATAAATGCAAATTGATGGAAATAAAGTTTTAAAAACTTTATTTTGAGGTATTGGAGTGAAATTAGTCATTTACTGTATTTTAATTAAGTCAATGTGATAATATTGATAATTATTGTCAATATTAGCCTTTTATTGAATAGAAAAGGAAAAATATGAAGAAAACATGTCTTTTAATAAAATAAAACATGAAATATTGTGAAAAAATATTATTTTGTGGTTTTAAAAGTGTTAGGATGATTTATTAAAATTTATTTGGCTAAGAGAATAAATTTTGATCAAGTTATACTTTAAAAATAGTGTTTTTACACTAAAATTGTGCAAATTGTAAAATAATGTTAAAATGGGGATTTATTGTTAAAAATTATATTTTTATTGTTAAAATAAATTTTATTTTGTCACAATAACTATTTTATTTCAAAACAAATTGATCTATGTATTTTATTTGGCTTGAAAATGTAGTATTGTATGAATATAGTGTAAAATAGGTTAATATGTATACATAACCTTGCAATTCCACTAAGTATGTTTTTCTCATGGGCTTATTTGGGTAGAAAATTGACCCAATAGCCTTTACTAGAACCTTCTTGCTTGAGAAAAGAAAATTACTGTACGTAGATCATTTGTCCTCCTTCTCCAAAAACATTCAGAAAGAAAAACAAGAAAAAAAAACAATGGCTTCCTCAAACTAAATCAAATTCCCGCTCAATTTGCTGCAAAAATTCAAAGAGAAATTATCTAAATCTGGAATAAAAAGGTAATCTCCATCTAATACAAAAGATTTTTCATAAAAATCTTAGAATTTGAGATATGAATTCACTATAATGTTTTATTTCATCTTTCATGTTCTTATTTTGCAATCTACAGGCTCTTGAAGGCCATTTCCTTTCTAAATCCATCATATTGTTGCTGAAACCTTTGTAAAATCAAGTGGTAGGAAAGGTAAGGGTTTCTTACAGCAAGCTAAAGAAGAAGAAAAATCAATTTTTGATATCAATTTGTTGAAAGAATTGCTCAATTTATCGAATTAATTTTCTGTTTTGCTGGCTGAAAAAGCCCCATGTTTAAAAATTCATATCTTCTTCAATTTACATTCAATGAACTTCAATTTTTGATATGTTGCAGTACTTGGATTGTTTAATGTTACTGGAAATTTTCAATGAATTTGGAGTTGTTTTGATATGGAAAACTTATGCTTGAAATTGGCCAAAAACTGATCTCTGATTTCTGGTCGAAAATACATCATTTAGAAAAATCATATCTTCTACATTTTGTGGCCAATGAACCTCAATTTTTTATATGTTGTAAAAATTTTATGTTCCATTTCTTTTGGAAATTTTCAATGAATTTTCAATTGATTTGATCTGCTAAATTAATGCTTGAAATTGGCCAAAAACTGATCTCTGATTTCTGGCCGAAAAAACATCATTTTGGAAAAATCATATCTCCTTCAAATTGCAGCCAATGAGCCTCAGTTTTTGATATGTTGCAACACATGGATTGTTAATTGTTCTGAAAATTTTCAATGAATTTGCAACTATTTTACTCTGCTAAATTAATGCTTGAAATTTGTCAAAAACTGACCTCTGTGTATTGGCCGAAAATACATCATTTTAGAAAAATTATATCTTCTTTATTTTATAACTAATTGCCCCAAATTTTTGATATGTTGTAGAAGTTGGTTTGCAAAATGTTTCTGAATATTTTTATGAAATTATGAGCTTTTTTGATATAGAAAATACTTGGTTCAAAACAGCCAAAAATCTTATTTTTTTGTGCTTGCTGAAAAGAGCTATGTTTGAAAAATCATAGCTCTTTCATTTTGCAGTGAATTGCTCCAAATTTTGGATATGTTATATTCCTCGTGTCATAGTATAACATATTATAATGTGGCTGGAATCTGGGTTGCTTTGGTACCCCAAATTACTGTCCAAAGTGAGCCAAAAACTCAGTTGTTGGGTAGATTGTTCTTGCTCCTATTTGCGCTTTCATTAACTGTTTCACTGCAAATTTCGATGATTTTAAATATTGTTCGAATAAGTTTGATGATGAATGTTCAGTATTATTATCCGATAATGGATTAGCTTGACTTTGGAAATTTTTAGAATTTAAATTTTATTTAAATTCTATTTTAATCTAAATATCGATAAATATCGGTGTTTGAAGAATTCGATGGTTTTAATTGATTTTGATTTTGAATAAGTTTCTGAAAATTATTTATAAATTATGGTTAATTAAATGAATGTTTTCAAACATTTTAAAGGGTTTTTAAGCAATTATTCATTTTTTAAAAGTATTATATATATATATATATATAATCTATTTGATAAATAGATTTTTCCTTTTAAAACTTACTTAAAAATTTCTAAAAATTGTTTAAAAATCACGTTTTCTCTATAAAGTGTTTCTAGATATATTATAGCCTAGTTAGATGATTTTCGACATATGAGAATGAGAATTAAGCGATGAGGCGAAAACACATGTCCCATACCACATATTTTTGCCAAATCGTTTAATTCACATCCTTATACATCCGAAAGGAAAAAAAATAGTTTATGATCTTTGCGTAATAATTTACTAAGGTAACCGGGTTTTAAAATAAATTTTTCGAAACCCAAAGAAATCCTTTTATTAAAATTCTACTTTTTATATAAAATAAATATAGTACATCTACTTTTATTATTTATAAATACTCTTAAAAATATTTAAAATAAAATATTTAACACCATAATTACCAAGCCAGATCATACATATACATGTTCATGGATGCAAAACAATTTTCAAGTGGTTTGAAAACAATAAGTGATAACAACATGGAACAAAACACAGGACAGAGGATAAAACCCGATATTTTGAGCTAGCAAACATTGAAAAAATTTAAAACACTCTGAAAGAAAGTTGTTGCATATAATTCAAGCTTTCCAGAATGACCAAGATCATCGAATTCGGATTAACGGTTCAAAAGTTATAACCAGTTTACTAAAAACATCAAACTTAGCCTGAACTTATGAATTTACAAGATAGTGATAAACAATTGCAATGATAGCATAGATAACTTTAAAATCAAGAAAAATGAATAAAACGAAAGTTGTATCTTGGTTTCTTAACTTTTCATACTGACCAAGATCATCGAATTCCGATTATTGGTTCAAAAGTTATGATCATTTTACTAAAAACATCAAACTTAGCCTGAACTTATGCATTTGCAGGACAACGACCAACAATTGCAATTTTTGCATAGATAACTTCGAAATCAGGTAAAATGAATAAAACAAAAATTGTAGCTTAGTTTCTAAGCTTTCCAGAATAACCAACATCATCGAATTTCGATCAATGGTTCAAAAGTTATGATCATTTTACTAAAAACATCAAACTTAGCCTGAACTTATGCATTTGCAGGACAGCGACCAACAATTGCAATTTTAGCATAGTCAACTTCGAAATCAGACAAAATAAATAAAATAAAAGTTGTAGTTTAGTTTCTAAACTTTACAGAACATTAAAAATTACCAAATTCCGATAAGAATAGTAAAAGTTATGGATAAAACAATACTTAGATTTGAATTTCGCAACTTCTGTCATTTTGTCTCGGGACAGCGATAAACAATCACATTTTTGGCCAAGATAACTTAGAAATTTTGAAAAACTCAAAACATAAAAGTTTTAGAACAAAGTATAAGCTTTTCGTAACATCTAAAATTATTAAAATCCGATAAAAAACGAGAATGTTATGTCTAATTTAGTTTCAGCTTCAAAGATGGACATAATTCAATTTTTACAAAAATAAAAACATCAACCAAAAATCAATATTCTCAAGCTATTTGCATATATTTTTGCATTTGAAGCTTTGCTTCAACTAGAGATTGTGAGTTTATTAACTCACCTTGCCTTCATGGAGATTAAACTACGATTTAGATGCCAAAGATGCAAGCTTTAGCCATGTACAGAGCTTCTACAACCTCACAAAACTCGAGAAAGAAACATGCAAACCAAATAGAGAAGAAAAATTAACAAATATCATTGTAAATTAGATGTTGATATGGAGAGGAGTTTTAGAAATCGATTACCTGAGTTTGGAGTTTAGAATCTCATTTTAAATCATCAATTTTTCTTTTAATTTGATGGATTTTTCATAAGATTTGAAGAGGAAAATATTTCAGCCATTATTCTGTGTTCTGGAAACTTAAAGTGAAAAAAATGTATGTACATGTTCTATTTTCTCATTCTCACCTCTTAGGTTAGTAGGCTAAGTTAGGTTTAGTTAATGGGCTAAGGTCCAAATTAAAAGAAAATTAGCTTAACTTCATAATTTAGCCACTAATTACATATTAACAATGTTTTCTCACAAATCAAATTAAGAATTAAAGCTACATTTCATCTCTAAAAATTATAAAACTTTATATTCATGATAATAAAATGTTTTACACTCAAAATAAAAGATTATTTATATTTTTAAAACATTTTATTAACATATTTCTCTATTTTAAAGTAAATAACAAATTTACATCTTTAATTACAAATCTCATTGTAATTAACATTATAAATTACACAAAAATCATATTTTTGTGTAATAAAACTTTATAGCCCATTTCAAATATAATTTTACACTTAAAACTCAATTCCATCATTATTTTAAATATATCTCATCTTAAAATTAATTACTTTTTACTTTTTTTTATAAAAGAATCATTAAAAGAAGTAAATAGCAATAATTAACAAAATTATTGCATTAACTCTAAATAATACACATTTTCCTCATTTTATTATCTCAAACCATTTTAATAAAGTCTCCAAAACTCAATTCTCTTTTTTATTCTCAAATATATTGTTTATTCCCAATAAACAATTTAAATTCCTCTTTAATTATTAATTTACACTATTAAATTATAACTGCCGTTATAATTTAATATTTTCAGGTAATCGCTAAAACCAGGGTTGTTACAGATTGGGTACTTGATTATCCAATTACAATCATAGACATTAACTTTCTAGACACCGTACTCAATAGGCAAGCTTAATTAGTTAGTCCTAACATGACTAACTGAGACCACATAGGCTATTGGTGTAACGTCCCGTAAATTTTCGATAATAAAATTTGTTATTTTAACAAGATTTTGTAATTTAATTTGGATTTTTTTTAAAAACTTTATAATTTAATATTGAAATGAACGCTAAAATGAAATATAGCAGCGGTAATTAAAACTAATTATTAACAATTGAATAAAATTCTAATAAATGAAGTAGTGAAAGTGTTATACCTAGTTTAAATTGAAATGAGAAATCAATTTTAAATGAATAAAAAAAAAGTTGAATTAATGTGAAATGTAATGCAATGTTTAGAAGTTGTTAAATTGGTATATATTAAGGAATGAAAGGTTAACTAGCTTTGTAAAATAGTAATGGACTAAATAAAAGGATTTGGAATAGAATCAAATTAATTTAATGAAATTCAGTCTATAATAATTGGGTTTATTGTAGTAAATGAAACTAATTACTACGTAATTGGAATTAAGATGAAATTGGAAATTATTAATGCACTAAGATACGTACCAATGGAAATTATACCCATAGGATGATAAATTTATTGAACAACAAGATTAAAAATCAAATAAATGAAATTTTGGAATTCTTATTTTATTTATTAAATTTATTGAAATGAAAATCAAACACTGTGAATTTGTGAAATGTTCAGGAATGAATTGATGTAGATATTTATTTAAAAAGGATTTTAAATTACTAAGTAATCCAAAGTGACAGAATATGGAAATAATAATAATTGATTTAAAAATTGATTTAATTTAATGTAACGACCCATTGTTTTGGACCATTCAAATCGACAACAATCCACGCATGTCAGACTTGAATAATTCAAAATAACAAATTGTAATAAAATTTAGAGCAAATAAAACCAATCACAGAATCACAGACACAAAAATATCAGAATAACTCGCAGCGGAAATAAAAATACCATAGTAGTTCATGAAGCTACTATAACAAAGTCTCAAAACAAAATACATAATATCAGTCTGAAAACAAACACAATAGAGATCCCAAATACATAGAAGTCCACTAATACAAGAGCTGAAATAGAATAACTGAAACTGAAATAGATAGATAACTAGATAAGCAGAATCTCTAGCGATTCCTAGCTCTAGAAAGAAAAATCCAAAACTGCGAATACTCAAGCTGACCTGAGCGTAAAGTAAAACAAAAAACACTCGAGTCAGGACATACATACTTATACCATGTAAACCAACTCAAGTGAACTATAGTGGTAATGCACAATAACTTAAAGGATGTTTGGCATCGCCCATCCTCTAAGGATCCGTTAAACCATCAATTTTAACAGTAATAAACTCTACCATAGAAATGTTTATATTAAAGTAAACTATGCAAATAAAAGTGCTAATGTGGCTAGGGTAGCACAGAGCTGCAACAATCGCTCACCTCTAGCCACACTCTCAAATTGAAGGTGTACATCCAAAAATCACAAGACATACAGAGAAGTGAACCCGTGGTTAAAATCCTAAAAAGGTTTATAATTTCGAATTAAAATAATTCATTTAAACCATAAAAAGGCGGAGTCATTATAGCTTCAAATCAAATATTAAATTCCCAAAATTTTAGCCTTTTCAGAGTTCATTTATTCACTTAAATACATTAAAACAGTGAAATTTCAGCTTTCACAGCACTTAGAAAATGCTACGGTAAGTTACATTTGAAAACAATTCAATTCAACAAAGGCAGCATTTAAAAACTGCTGTAATAGTTCGGTTTTAGTTAAAAAAATAGTTCAATTTAGCAAAGACAGCATTTACAAAACTGCTGTAATAGTTCAGGTTTCAAATTAAAAGATTTAATTCAATTCAACAAAGACATCGTTTACAAAACTGCTGTTATAGTCCAGTTTTAGTTCAAAAATCTTATTTCAGCCAACTGCAGCACTTAAAAAGTGCTACAATAGCTCTTTCATTAGTTTTAGCCTTTTAGTTCACTTCTGCAACTACAGCACTTACAAAATGCCGTAGATTCATTTATTCCAGATTTTAGTTCAATTTCAGAAACGATAGCATTTCTGAAGTGCAACTAAAAGAATTTCCAGATTTACAATAGAATTTCAGCAACAATTAAACTTCGATTTAAACCATTTTAACATAAAAAAATTCATATTTTTCACTTTAAAAATAGTCATTTAAATACCCTTTAACTTATGATTCTTAGAAAGTAAAATTTTATACATAAATTCAAAAATTTCAATGTTTCACTTATTAAGGTCAATACACAATTTTCCTAAAATTTTCATTTACTTTACATATTAATTAAATTTACCTTTTCATAGATTAAATTAAAATTCCATTTTATTTTCTTAACTTAACTTTTATTTTTAAACTAAACTTCACATTTCCAAGTCAAGTTATATTTCAAATTACACTTTTAAATATTCAATTATTTAACCATTTTAATTCATATAAAAATCAATAACAATTTATAAAAATCATTTAAATTCAAATTTAAATCAAATTATCATATTTTACATTTAAAAAATATTTTAAAAATTCCAGAAAAATTATATATAAAATAACCACGGGTCTGTATAATATTTTCTAACCTAAGTCAAGTGATACGGATAATATATCATTTCAATCCGTAGTTTTCAAAGAAAAATCCAGGTTCTATCATTTCAAACCCGCAATCCCAAGTCAATTAAAATAATTAAAAATCACTTAGGCCTATCATTTCAGCCCATAACGATTTTCCGTATTCTAAAGTCCGTTCGGGCATGTATTATTTCAACCCATAGTGATTCTATTCTACAGTGAACTTGTAGTGTGAGAAACAGATATAAATAAACAGTATAGCAATATATGGCAGTAACAGATGATATGATAGGTTTATAAACAGGGTTAACATCATATGATTCATATCACAGGAAGGTATAACATGATATAATATTTCTACACATTCACTTGTTGTCAATTCACTAATTATATAAGTATAAATGTCATGAGTGAATACTCACCTTTTTAAGCTGGAGATAGCAAGTCAAACTATACAAATGAATTCCAAATAGCCTGATATGGCACGACACAGCACGACTATTGATTCAAGCGGGAAGAGAGAGCCAAGATAATGATCTTGTAGACAACCAAAACAAGACAATATAACACATGAATATATTTTTATTCAACACAAAATAACATAGAAACAAATGAAAATAAAAGGCAATAAAGAGTGAAATTATTTGACCTTGCCTCAACTACTCTAGTGCTCGGCCTAGGGATTCTTTCGCTCGGTCATGATCGTGCTAGGCTCGGGTTTGGCAACAATAAAGCATGCCTACACAAGTGTGAAGAGGTAGGAGAGTTATAACATAGGGTGAACAAAAGGACAAGGTAAAAAGGCAAGTTTGGATGCAAAACTAGGCTCGGCCTAGTCACAATTGGGCTCGACCATGGGTCAATTGGGTTAGGTCAGATCTGGAGTTGGCTGAAGTGATGGCCAGAGGAGGTGTAGCTGGTGGTGGTGGGGGCTATGGTGGTGGCCGAAGTGAATACTTGAAGGATAGGTGGGGTATAGGCTCGGCTAGCAATGATTTGGTGAAGTTTTTGCAAAACTTTATGGAGCAAGCTTCATGAGGAGGCAGGGCCTGGTCTTGGTCACAGGATGGGGGGTGGTGCTACCGAGTATGATGAAGTGGTGGTCGTTGGTGATGAGATGGAGTAGATGCCGAACAAACATGAAGAAGAGGAAGGAAAAATCAATGAAAGAAGAAGAGAAAAGTGAGATAAAGGAACCATTAGAACTTACAATAATTTTCAGAAAATAGAATTGCCGTGAGGTTTGAGATGTGAGAAGTTTCTCACGTGAAAATAAAGAAGAAATACACGGAAATACAAAAATAAAATGGCCGGCCAAGAAAATGAAAGGGAAATGCAAATGAAAAGGCAAAGGTAAATAAAAAGTCACAAGGAAAATGAAAGGTTTTGTCCTTTGGAATTTCTAATTCTTTAAATCAAAAAAACTAAATAAAAGTAAGTAAATAAAATAAAATGAAAACTAAATGAAGTGAAAAATAAAATAAAAAAATAATTTTAAGAAAAAATATAAAATGAATAAAAAATAGTTTATTAACTTGAAACTAGAATTAAAAATTGAAAACAATATACAATAAACATTGGAAAAATATAACTACACTTTAAAAATGTTTTAAAAATAAAATATATACATAACATATCATGTTACACAAATTAGAACATGATATTACAAACAAAAATATTATTTATATAAATTAAAATAAACAATTTTGTTAAATAAAACAATTTACATACAATAGTTTAAAAAGCTTAACTTTCACAATATAAATCAGATTTCAATGAAACGAAAAGCAATATACTTGAATTTTAATTTACTTTCATAATAAAAGATAAAATTCAAGAATTCAAGAATTAAAATATTTAAATATTTAAATATTTAAATTTAAAAGTCAAAGTTTGATCATATTGACCAAAATCCACATTTTTGGAAAATATTCTGTTTATTCATGTTTGAAATTATAATTCACATAAAATAAAATTTATATTTAAAATAACAAAATCCATTCATTTTAATAAATAAAATAAAGTTTTTAAATCAGGAAATTCAATTAAAATAATTAAAACATACAAATAGAAATAATCACAAAATACAGGGTTGTTACACTCTCCCTCACTCAAATCTTTTCGTCCTCGAAGAGAACGAACAAGGGAAAAGTAGAAAAAGCAAGATAGAAAAGCAAATAGTACCTGAAACAAGATATTTTGGATTTGAAGCATGAATGCTCCCCTCCGTCTTCCAGGTACAATCCCGATCATCAGTACTCCACTATACTTTGACCAGACTAACAGATTTCCTTCTTACCTGCTTCGTGCCTTTGTCGACAATACGAAGTGGCTTCCTCTCGAAAGTCAGATGAGGCTCAATATCCAAACTATCAAGAGCAGAAGGCTGAACAAAAAGTGATGGGTCATGAAGATACCAGCGAAGATGTGAGATGTGTAATACATCATGCACTCCAGAAAGCTTCTCAGGAAAATCTAAATGATAAGCCAAAAAACCAACTCTTTCCATAATGCGGAAAGGACCCTCGAAGAGGAAGAAGGTAGGAGGATAGGAATAGTTAGAAGGGAAAATAGGTTGACAGACAAGGATGAACCATTATTTTAAAACTATATAAAATTCAATTTAATTTTTTTTATATTTGTAACATTTTAAACATTTTATAATATGATGAATAGTCATTTGATTCAAATTGTTAGTTCGAAGTAAACAATATTTAAAACAATTTAAATTATTTAGGGAGGTAAAATAAATGATTAAAATATCCTTTATATAATACTTTATCAAAATACTTTTATAACTCAATGTCTTAACAAGTTTAGTCTCGTTCCTGCAGACTCTGGCCATGCGTTGATCAAGTGCAAAGCTAGAATTCTCCAGGTACCTAGTAGACTTGTTTCAAAACCCAATGAAAATACTGGAAAACTTTTAAAAAACAGATATGGAAAGTACAATCCAAAAAAATCAACCAAATCATTGTCTAACCATGGATCGTAGATACACAATGGTTATGCCTGGATCCCCTAAGAGACATCCGTATCCTTAAGCTATCTCAGCCCTGCGAATTACGCCATGAAAACTAGTAGACCGCAGATACACAATGGTTACGCCTTGATCCTCCAGGAAACATCTGTACCTGCAAGCTATCTCAGCCTGCGGATTTTGCTACTATATACGACCTACACAGATCGCAGATACACAATGGTTACGCTTGGATCCCCTAGGAAACATCCCCACCCGTATGCCATCTCGGCCAGGCGAATTATGCTATGCGGTCGCGCTCGTAAGACCATGGAGATCGCCATGGAATTCGATGGACACCAGAGTATCATATCTGGAAAACCCAAATCAGAGAGAATAATAACGATAGAATGAATCCACAATGTGGCCACAACGCAGATATCAAGCAAAGGCACTTTCCATATCTTTACTTTGAAAATAGGTATCATATACTACCTTTCAAATCACTTTCAATTATCATACTTATACAAAGTCCATAATATATACAATTGCATTTTCAAATCAAATATCAAATCACACTTATATAGACTTTGATTATACAAGATTTAAATTTTCAAATTGAGTACCTTTCCAAATCAGCAGTTTTGAATCAACTTCATACTTATACAAATCAATTTTATATAAGTTCGATAACTCCCAAATCAAAGTAATTAGTAAAAATAAGGTTCTTAATTTCAATTCGTTTCTCAATTTCAAAATCATACACGATTTCACCAATTTATTTCTTCTAAATAAATATCTTCAGTTTCAAAGTTTCCAAAATAATAAGTTTAGAAAATAATCCAAATTTCCAAATCAACAAAATTTATGTTAAACAGATCTATTTCTAAAGTCATCGGGTAAATACTGGGTTTAAATTTCAATCTATTTTTGAAACCAAATCCTTTCCTCAAGAATCAGTTATCTCCAAAATGATTACCAATTCTATAACCTTTCCTTTAAATCCTTTTTAAATTATTTATTTTTTTGTTTTTTTATTTGAAAAATATTCTTTACCTTTGAAAATTATAATTATTAAAAAAATTTGAAAACTAAATTTTTTATTCAAAACATTTCAAAAATAAATTTCATATTAGTATAATTCAAAATAGTTTTATTCATTAACTTAACAAAACAGTTTCAAACTTATTTAAATTATATTAAAACATACAAAACTAAACTTATATACTTTATCAAAATTACATACAAAACTAAATTAAATTAAACCTTGATTTGGAAGTGCTCGAACTTTAGAAATAGTCGAAGAAACCAAATTTTTCAATCCAAGAGTTGGAAATCAGCAACAAATCAGTAAATCAATTCCAATAAATAAGGTTATACCAAAACAAATCTGAAACTCAAGGACTGAACACCGGCTTACCTTAAATCATTTCAAATACATACATACATACATACATACATACATACATATACATATATTTTCTGAATATCAAACCATACTACGAAATCTGAAATCAAAATTTGTTTCACAAAATCACTCGCATAGCAAAACTACCAAAGTGGCCTTTCCCCCACTCTGAAACTCAAAAATCAATGTCGATGATGCCTGCACTCATCATCGAAATTATTTTCTAGTGACAAAGTGAGTTCTGGACTTCTATTTTCTTGAAACTTCTTTGAAATCTCTTCGAAATCATTAAAATTCATTCGAATACATTTGAAGCATTTCTTATTCGGAAAATATCTTTAAATGGTATTATTATTATATAATTTCCCAAAATCTTAAAACCGATTTCAAAACACCAGAATTCGATTCCTCGAAATTCAAATTCAAAGCCCTTCAGTTATAAATCATTTTTATATAAATCAAATTTCTTATAAATTTTCAAAATTTCAAATCCTTTTGAAACTTCAAATTTTCATTTTTAAAAGGCATGTAATCCTTATCGAAAACATTTCATTTTTATATAACATGTGGACATCCTTATCGAAATAAAAATTTCGACGTATGCACAATTTCAAAATACAACCAAACATAAATTTCCAAGGGATGATTCAAGGTTGGATATCAAACAAACATAGATTCAGATTTAGAGAAACTCTAATCAAATAGAATTTTGATTTGAGGATAAGCTCGAACAAAGATTAGATAATTTAATTACCAAATAAAAGATGGATAAGCCTATAAAAATCGCGGGCGACCTTAACCGGTCAACCATGACTTCAGGAATATAATCAATACGGTAATCTAAGGAAAATCGACATTCGATTGCCAAAGATAGAATCCTGGTAGAGCAGGAGATAAATAGCATCGAAATCCGAGGATACAGAAATCTCCGGTGAATTAATGCCAATTGTAAAGGAGTTTCACCCTTTTACAAATCATTCAAAAGTTGGCGGGATTGCCTTTTTAATAGAGATCATTCGAAGTGGAGTTATGGAATGCCCCAAAATCAAAAGAATACAAATAGGGATGACAAGACTGAATTTCAGAGCAAGTAGGACCATTCCAAAGTTCAGGGAATCTTAATCGATAAGAATCCTAACCAAGAGATTACTAACAAGGTGGATACAGAAGGGTTGAAGTTTAAAAAATCTTTATTTCAAAATAAGAAAATTTACACCAATATAATCTTTGAAAATCCTTTAAAATCATTTGGAAATCATTTATACTTCGAAAATACGTTCTCTCACAAAGAAATGATTCTGAGATTGATTTCACTCATTCTAGGGTATTTCTACCCTATCTCTAATGATTTTGAAATTAAATTCCTATTTTATTTTCTTAACTTAACATTTATTTTTTAACCAAACTTCACATTTCCAGGTCAAGTTAAATTTCAAATTACACTTTTAAACATTCATTAATTTAACCATTTTAATTCATAGAAAAACCAATAACACTTTATAAAAATCATTTAAATTCAAATTTAAATCAAATTATCATATTTTACATTTAAAAAATATTTTAAAAATTCCAGAAAAATTATATATAAAATAACCACGGGTTTGTATAATATTTTCTAACCTAAGTCAAGTGATACGGATAATATATCATTTCAATCCGCAGTTTTCAAAGAAAAATCCAGGTTCTATCATTTCAAACCCGCAATCCCAAGTCAATTAAAATAAATAAAAATCGCTCAGGCCTATCATTTCAGCCTATAACAATTTTTCCTTATTCTAAAGTCCGTTCGAGTATGTATCATTTCAACCCATAGTGATTCTATTCTACAGGGAACTTGTAGTGTCAGAAACAGATATAAATAAACAGTATAGCAAGTAACAGATGATATGATAGGTTTATAAATAGGGTTAACATCATATGATTCATATCACAGGTAGGTATAACATGATATAATATTTCTACACATTCACTTGTTGTCAATTCAGTAATTATATAAGTATAAATGTCATGAGTGAATACTCACCTTTTTAAGCTGGAGATAGCAAATCAAACTACACAAATGAATTCCAGAATGGACGATATGGCACGGCACAGCATTACTATGATTCATGCAGGAAGAGAGAGCCAAGATAATGATCTTGTGGACAACAAAAAAAAGACAATATAACATATGAATATTTTTTTATTCAACACAAAATAACATAGAAGCAAATGAAAATAAAAAGCAACAAAGAATGAAATGATTTGACCTTGCCTCAACTACTCTAGTGCTTGGTCTAGGGGTTCTTTTGCTCGACCATGATCGTGCTAGGCTCGGGTTTGGCAACAATATAGCACGACTACACTAGTGTGAAGAGGTAGGAGAGTTATAACATAGGGTAAACAAAGGGACAAGGCAAAAAGCAAGTTTGGATGCAAAACTAGCCTCGGCCTCGTCACAATTAGGCTCGGCCATGGGTCAATTATGTCAGATCAGATCTGGAGTTGGGTGAAGTGATGGCCAGAGGAGATGTAGCTACTAGTGGTGGTGGCTATGGTGGTGGCCGAAGTGAATACATGAAGGATAGGTGGAGTATAGGCTCGGCTAGCAATGATTTGGTGGAGTTTTTGCAAAACTTCGTGGAGCAAGCTTCATGAGGAGGCACGACCTGGTCTTGATCAAAGGAAAGGGAATGGTGCTGCTAAGTATGATGAAGTGGTGGTCGGTGGTGATGAGGTGGAGTAGAGGCCGAACAAACATGAAGAAGAGGAAGGCAAAATCAATGAAAGAAGAAGAGATAAGTGAGATAAAGGAGCCATTAGAACTTACAATAATTTTCAGAAAATAGAATTGCCATGAGTTTTGAGATGTGAGAAGTTTCTCACGTGAATATGAAGAAGAGATACACGGCAATAAAAAAAGAAAATGGTCGTCCAAGCAAATGAAAGGGCAAAAGCAAATGAAAAGGCAAAGGTAAATAAAAAGTCACAAGGAAAATGAAAAGGTTTTGTCCTTTGGAATTTCTAATTCTTTAAATCAAAATAAACTAAATAAAAGTAAGTAAATAAAATTTAATGAAAACAAACTAAACTGAAGAAGAAAATAAATAAATAATTTTAAGGAAAAATATAAAATAAATAAGAAAATAGTTTATTTAATTGAAACTAGAATTAAAAATTGAAAACAATATACAATAAACATTGGAAAACTATAACTACACTTTAAAAATGTTTTAAAAATAAAATATATACATAACATATCATTTTACACAAATTAGAACATGATATTACAAAAAAAATATTATTATATAAATTAAAATAAACAATTTTGTTAAATAAAACAATTTACATACAATAGTTCAAAAAGCATAACTTTCACAATATAAATCAGATTTCAAAGAAACGAAAAGTAGTATACTTTAATTTTAATCTACTTTCATAGTAAAAGATAAAATTCAAGAATTCAAATTTTTAAAATTTTAAATTTAAAAGTCAAAGTTTGACCATATTGACCAAAATCCACGTTTTTGGAAAATATTCTATTTATTCATGTTTGAAATTATAATTCACATAAAAATAAAATTTATATTTAAAATAACAAAATTTATTCATTTTAATAAATAAAATAAAGTTTTTAAATCAGGAAATTCAATTAAAATAATAAAAATACATAAATAGAAATAATCACAAAACATAGAGTTGTTACATTTAATTTAATATTATTTTATTTAATTAACTAGAAAATAGCTATTTTGACTACTGTCTTGGATTTCGATGAAACCAATTTCGTCGGATCCGTAACAATGAATTCTTATGGGATTTCAAGTTTCGTTACGATTAGACTTGTCGTTTGATCGCACGGACTCGAAATGCATAGAAATCAATTTAATTGAAATCAATTTGAAATGAATTGATTTTAGCATAACTTCTTCATACGATGGAATTAGGACTTGAAACCTGTTCCATTGAGTTTAAATTATTCGAAAACATCTATTTTGATATATGGGTTGACCCATTTTTTCATGACGGAGGCAGAACGGGCTTTTCGGGTCGTTTATCGTTCCAACCCAAATCAAATCTGATCCGTTATTTCTATTTTCTAGCCTACCTATAAATATCTCGTTATAAACCTAGCCACTTCTTATTCTAATTTGTTTTGTTTATTCTGTATGTACAATTCTAGTTGCTCCTCCTCATTCCAATGGCAGACAAAACAAAATTTTCAATTGCAATTTCAAATAAAATTCAAAGCCAAAATTCAAACTTTTTAATATTTATCGAATTATATATGGATTTGAAGCTCTTGATGAGCGCAAGTCAAATATATGATTCGTTTTTCAATTTGAGTTCCGATGTGGCCGGAAATCGTTGAAATATTCATGGCCGTTCAATCGAGCACAATCATCTTCATTCGATCGTCAAATCGTCTAAGGGGTATTGTAGAGTGGACCGAGGGGTTTGCATCGGTGTGTTTCGTTTAAAGGATTGATGGGTGGATTTGCGACAAAAATTGGATTAGGATTCGATGCTTTGTGGCGACTGGAGTTTTTATGCGTCGACTGACGTGGCGTGCGGCTGCGTGGAAGTGACAATGAGCTCCTGGTGGTGGCCTCGACGGCCTGGGGTAGTGGCGATCGCGATTGGAGGTTGGCAGTCGGTTACATTCGAGCTTCAGGTTAGGGTTTCGGTTGCGAACGTGGTAGCGTGGATGTGGCGCTGACGTGTCTGAGGGTGAGTGGATGTTTCGGTTTTTTTTTTTATATTTTTTTATTTAAAATCATGTAACTTCTAATGCTAATAACTTGTGTATACGATGTCCAATTTGCGCACGGTTTTCTCCACTAGGATCGTATTGGAATTTCTGACATTTTGACATTTGTTTGGATGAATTCTGAGACTGTTCAAATTTGGATTTAAATTGGATTTAAATTCAATTTAAATTCAAAAGGTGAGTGTTTTAACCCACCCACAACTTCAAAAATCTCTTAAGTTAGTTAACTTAATTTATGACATGATTAAAAATTTATTAACGACTGTTTGGCATATGTTAAATCATCATCTCAGTTCATTTGATTTTATTTGGATAAAATAGTTATTTAATTTATTATTGAATATAACCTGCCAGTAAATACCTATTATTTATTATCTGTTATATACTTGAATTGAACGATGATTGCGATAAATGTTTGATGATTGATGTTGGATGAATGGATGTTGTATTTTATATTGTTATAAAGTTGTTATGGATTTTTATTTCATTCGGAATTGCGGTTTGAAATGAGATATAACCGTATTTATATTTTAAACTACGGATTGAAATGATAAATATTCGTATCACTTGACCAAAAGATAGAAAATTATATACGGACACTGCAGTCTATATATAAAAATAATTTGAAATGATTTCTATGATTTTGTACAGAAATAAACGGTTTTTTAGAAATATTGATTTCAGATATTATATAAATGTTACTTTATATATATATATAGTTAAATTCTTGATTTTTAACTATGTATAAATTTGTTTGGTGTAAAACAAGCTAAAAAATAAAAATGGATTTTATTAAAAATGTGATATGCTTAAGTATTTAAGTAAATTATATTTTATATAGAGTTTATAATGATTTTTTTATAAAATTAAGGCGGAGAAGATAGATTTGAAATTGGTTTGAAATTGTATTTAATGTAGAAATTTATTAAGTGAAATCAATTTGGAACTTATGGAATTTGAGATTTGTAAAGGATATGATTTATAACTTGATCTTGTTTAAGGTGAATTAAATAAATATTTCAAGTATAAATAAATTGAAGGAAACATTTTTTATTTGTAGTTTGGATTTTATTTAGAGGATAATGGATTTATTAAGTAAATATTTCGAAACTAAATAATAGAAAATTGAATTTGATATATGTATATATATGAAATTATCAAACTTAGTTTTGAAATTGTTGAATACTTAAAGTTTGAAATATATTGAATTTGAAATGGCTTATTTTTTGGATCAAATCTGCTTTGAAATCGATATAATTTGGAACAGTTTATTTGGAAATGGAATTGAATTGAAGTTATGATTTTAGAAAGGATATACTTGAAATGAAAATGATATCGTATTGATTTGGTTCTGAAAAGGCAATGATATTTGCTTTTAAGTATAAACTATTTTGAAAATGACCGTGGTGTTATAATAACGCTTGGTGGTTAAAGAGACCGAGATCGGAAGTTGTCATACTCTCTGCCAACACCAAAAACCACTTCAACAACCGTGTATGCGGTGGAGATTCCAGAATGAAGTAGGATGGTGGCGACGTTCTGTTGAGGTATATATGTGGACCCGACTCCCGTGAGTTAGCATGAGGTGGCTAAAACAGGAGCGCTTACGGGCCAGTGAGGTAGCCCTCTTATCGGACACACTCCTTCGATACCATTCTATTACTTTATGATTGATTGGGGCCCTTTGATTTTTTTTTTGGGTGTGGCATGAGGTGGGCGGTAGGTGCATGCTATGCGTCATCATTAGTCCGGATGCGTAATTGGTATTCGACCCTGGCATTGCCTCGTTGTGCCGTGTCACCTACCCCAGCGCGCCTTGTACGAGTTTGGTCTTCTCCCGTAGCCCGTGGAGTATTCTCTTGTGGCCTCCCGATCAGGAGGTATCATGATACTGGATGGACTACCGGGACTTTTACGTGTTAAGGTGGAAATTGTAAAGCCTTAACGCTATTTTCAAGTAAGTTTATTTTACTATTAGACATTATTATAATAGCGAATATTACTACATAGTAAATAGTTTAACGGATCCTTAGGAGATATAAATCCCGAACATCTCTTAAGTTACTGCACTCACGTTTGACACTGGATAGAAGATGTCAAATTCCGTAAACATCTCTAATGTCGTTCCACTCATATTATTTACCATTGATTTAACTCACATAAGATATTTTAGTTCTAACTCGAATGTTTTGTCTTTTCAAGTCGCTCGGGTCAGTCTAAGCATTTCAGGGCTTGAAGACCTTATTTCTAGAGGACGAAGACGAAGATTGTATTATTGGCATTATTTATTATATTATTCCACTACATCCATACTGTCCCGTTGCATTATTTATTATTCTCTGGTATATGTAACTCTGATATGTGTTGTATAAGTATAATCAAATGTTTTGTAAAACAGCTTCATGAACTGTTAATTGATTATTGTATTTTGGCATTCCGCTGTGAGATTCTGTTTTGTTTTATTTCTTTCTCTGCTTTTCTTATTTACCCCAATAGCAATCCGCTCTTTTGTATGGTTTGAGTCTGACGTGTGTGGTTTATCGTCGATTTAAAACGTACAAAAAGGCGGGCTGTTACATTTGGTATCAGAGTGAGGTTTAGCGATAAACCTTAGCATTGTGGGGTCTGACTCTTTATAAATAGGGTAGTAATACCCTATGATGAGTCGTTGAGTGTATATATACGAGAGAGCGTATTTGTTAGTGTTATAAAAAGGTTTGGATATTGTGTTAATTTGTTCCGTTTTGTATTTATAAATTCTGATTGGTGCATAGGACGCTATGACATCAATAGGGATTTCTAAACACTTAATAGGACAGACCAACACAATATTTGTTTGAATATAGGTGAATGAAATAATATTTCCTATTATATTTTCTATATATAAAATAAATTTTTATAAAGGTGATATATTTTTGTAATATATTGGTTGTTAGGTAGTGTAATTTATAAATATTAGTAAGGTAGGATTTGAAAATAAAATAAATGAAAATTTGAAATTTCAGAACTTAAGTTATAGGATTTTTGAAAACCGCTTTCAAAGGATTTTGGAATATAATAATATTATTTATAAGTATTTTCTGATATAAATATTTCAATATGATTTGATAGAATTGTTTTAAAGAAATTTTGGAAGAAATAAGTTCTGCACTCTCCTCTCTATCGCTGGAAAATAATTTCAAAGATGAGTGCACGCATCATCGACATTCATTTTCGAGTTTCGAAGTGGGAAGGCCATTATAGTGGTTTTACTGCATATTTATTTTGATAAACAAATATAAATTTCAAATTGTTTTTAATATAATTGATATATAAATTGTAAGTGTGTACATCTATCTATTATTTTAAAATGATTTGAAATTTAACCCAATATTTAGTTCTTAAATTTCTGTTAATCAATAGTTTCGAAATGGAATGTAACTAATTAATAATTGGAACCTTTAATTAAAATAAGAGACTAAATGCTAAATTATAAATGAAATAACAAAAAAGTTGAAATTTGTAATCTATAAAAAGCAAAGGATATGATTTTGAACATTAAATTAATTTAAAAGAAATGAGATAAACTTGTAAAAATTTCAATTGCATTCTTAGAAATCATATATATAACTTACCAAAAGATTTAAAAGTTGAAATGTCTAATAATAAAATGTAATAGAATTTTATACAAGTAAAAGTTGAAGTAATAAAGGTGTCCAATGAAATTCTTTAATAAATAAGAATTTTATGTTATAGTGGTTATAAGATTAAGTTATAATTGAGATATTACTATAATAAAATGTGGTAGGAAGTAAATATTGCAAGTAGATGACTATAAAATTAAGTTAATGAATTGAAACGCTAAGTTATTGAATTGAACATGAACACTATTAATAAATGAATTTATGTAAGTATAAGTGCAAATAATTGAAATAAACATTGAATCAATGGATGGAAATGAAAATTTGCAAGAAATAAATGTAAATTAAAAAGATAAATCATTATATGAATGAAAAGGAAATCAAAAAGCAAATGTTATGAAATGAAATTAATAAGAATGAACTTAATCTATTGTTTGGAGTTGTTGTTTGTTTGGTTTATGGTTGTTTGGCCAAGGATACTATAAAATTGTTTGGATGAATGAATAATCCATTTAGTTTCATCTAAGACTGTTGAGTAAATGATGCGCTTAGTAGTTTATTTTTCATTCCGTAGAACTTAAATTTTTTGAACCCGAATAACTATTTGTTTTGTTCGGTATGAATGATAATGGATTTATGTTTATTTTATATGATGAGTGTATATTGGTTGCAAGTGATTGTTGTTTATATTGATTTGTTGTTAGTGGTTAATACAACTTTAAATATTTCATTTTATATAATTATTAACTTTTTTTGGATTATATAAGTGAAATACAGGTTATGGAAGCAATTGCTACTGCTTTTGGTTTAATAATTAAGCTTAAATTGCCCAACAAATAGGTACGTTCTCGGATTACAATTTTATAGCGCTATTATAATGTTTTTCCATTGTTGGGAGATATTATTTTGAGATATTGTGATATATATTGTTATATTTGATATTATAATTTCTCTCGAGCTTCCCCGTGCAAAGGAGACTCTGCCGAAAGTTTTACGAAGATTTTGGACTTAGAAATTTTTTTGAAAAATGTTTTCCAAACTTATTAATTTGAGTATAAAAAGATTTAATGGTTACAACTCGGTATATTTTATTTAAATTAATTAATTTTGTAAATTTATTTGTTTATAAAGTCAATATTTTTGAATAAGATGTATTATTTCTTAATTCCTTCTTTTTCCTCCTTTTTCCTTTTCGGGGACAAAAAGTTTTGAGTGGGGTAGAGTGTAACGACCCGTAAATTTTCGATAATAAAATTTGTTATTTTAACAAGATTTTATAATTTAATTTGGAAAATTTTTAAAGCTTTATAATTTATTATTGAAATGAACGCTAAAATAAAATATAGCAATGGTAATTAAAACTAATTATTAACAATTTGAGTAAGATTCTAATAAATGAAGTAGTGAAAGTGTTATATCCGGTTTAAATTGATACGAGAAATCAATTTTAAATGAATATAAACAAAATTTACATTAATGTGAAATGTAATCCAATGTTTATAAGTTGTTAAATTGGTGTATATTAAGGAATGAAAGGTTAACTAGGTTTGTAGAGTAGTAATGGACTTAATAAAAGGATTGGAATTGAATCAAATTAATTTATTGAAATTCAATCTATAATAATTGGATTTATTGTAGTAAATGAAACTAAATACTATGTAATTGGAATTAAGATGAAAGTGGAAATTATTAATGCACTAAGATACGTACCAATGGAAATTATACCCATAGGATGATAAATTTATTGAACAACAAGATTAAAAATCAAGTGAAATTTTGGAGTTCTTATTTTATTTATTAAATTTATTGAAATGAGAAGTAAACATTGTGAATTTGTAAAATATTCAAGAATGAATTGATGTAGATATTTATTTAAAAAGGATTTTAAATTACTAAGTAATCCAAAGTGATAGAATTTGGAAATAATAATTGAATTGAAAAGTGATTTAATTTACTTTAATATTAATTTATTTAATTAACTAGAAAATAGCTATTTTGAATATTACCTCGGATTTTGACTAAATCAGTTTCATCGGATCCGTAATAGTGAATTATTGAGGGATTTCAAGTATTGTAACGATCGTACCTGTCGTTTGATCGTTCGGACTCGAAATGCCTAGAAATCAATTTAATTAAAATCAATTTGAAATGAATTGATTTTAGCATAACTTCTTCATACGATGGAATTAATACTTGAAACCTGTTCCATTGGGTTTAAATTATTTTAAAACATCTATTTTGATAGATAGGTTAATCCATGTTCGTTCCGCAGGATTTTCGGGTCGTTTTTCGTTCCAACCCAAATCAAATCCGATCCATTATTTCTATTTTCTATCCTACATATAAATATCTCATTGTAAACCCTAGCCACTCCTTATTCTCATTTGTCTCATTTATTCTGTACACACAATTCTAGTTGCTCCTCCTTATTCAAATGGCAGACAAATCAAAAATTCCAATTGCAATTTCAAATACAATTCAAAGCCAAAAATTCAAAAATTTCACTATTTATCGAATTCTATATGGATTTGAAGCTCTTGACGAGCGCAAGTCAAATATTTGATTCATTTTTCAATTTGAGTTTCGATGTGGCCATAAATCATTGAAATATTCACCATCGTTCAATCGAGCACGATCATCTTCATCCAATCGTCAAATCGTCTGTGGGATATTATAGAGTGGACCGAGGGGTTTTGCATTGGTGTTTTTTGTTTGGAGGACTGATGGCTGGATTTGCGACAAAAATTGGATTAGGGTTCGATGCTTAGTGGTAGCTGGAGGTTTTGTGTGTCGACTAACGTGGCGCGATGCTGCGAGGAAGAGACGGCGAGCTCATAGTGGTAGCCGCGATGGCCTGGGGTAGTGGCGATCGAGATTGGAGGTTGGCGGCCGGTTGCATTCAAGCTTCAGGTTAGGGTTTTGGTTGCGAACGTGGTAGCATGGACGTGGCGCTGACATGTCTGAAGGTGAGTGGATGTTTCAGTTTCTTTTTTTATATTTTTTTTATTTAAAATCATGTAACTTCTAATTCTAATAACTTGTGCACACGAGGTTCGATTTACACATGGTTTTCTCCGCTAGGATCTTATTGGAATTTCTGATATTTTGGCTCTAGTTTGGAAGAATTCTGAGACTTTACAAATTTGGGTTTAAATTGGATTTAAGTTCAATTTAAATTCAAAAGGAGAGTGTTTTAACCCACTCACAACTTCAAAAATCCCTTATGTTTGTTAAATTAATTTATGATATGATTAGAAATTTATTTATGACTATTTGGCATATGTTGAATCATCATCTCGGTTTATTTGAATTTATTTGGATAAAATATTTATTTAATTTATTATTGAATATAACCTGCCAGTAAATACCTGTTATTTATTATTTGTTCTATATTGACATTATTGATTGAATTGGATGATGAATGTGATAAATGTTTGCTGATTGATATTGGATGAATGGATGTTGTATTTTATAGTGTTATAAACCGCAAATTGTTATGGATTTTTATTTCTTTCGGGATTGCAGTTTGAAATAAGATATAACCGTATTTATATTTTAAATTGTGGACTGAAATGATAAATATCCATATCACTTGACCATAGGATAGAAAATTATATACGGACACTACGACCTATATATAAAAATAATTTGAAATGATTTCTATGGTTTTTAAAGAAATATATGGTTTTATAGAAATATTGATTTCAGATATTATATAAATGTTACTTTATATATATAGCTATATTCTTGATTTTTAACTATGTATAAATTTGTTTGGTATAAAACAAGCTAAAAAAATAAAGATTGATTTTATTAAAAATGTAATATGGTTATGTATTTATATAAACTATATTTTATATAGAGTTTATAATGATTTTTTTACAAAATTAAGGATGAGAAGATAGATTTGAAATTGATTTGAAATTGCGTTTAATTTAGAAATTTATTAAGTGAAACCGATTTGGAACTTATGGATTTTGAGATTTGTAAAGGATATGATTTATAACTTGATCTTGTTTAAGGTGATTAAATAAATATTTCAAGTATAAATAAATTAAAGGAAACATTTAGTTATTTGTAATTTGGGTTTATTTAAAGGATAATGGATTTATCAAGTAAATATTTTGAAAATAAAGAATAAAAAATTGAATCTTATATATATATATATATATATATATATATATATATAATTATCAAATTTAGTTTTGAAATTGTTGAATGCTTAAAGTTTGAAATATATTTAATTTGAAATGGTTTATTTTGTGGATCAAATCTGCTTTGAAATCGATATAATTTGGAATAGTCTATTTGGAAACGGAATTGAATTAAAGTTATGATTTTAGAAAAGGATATATTTGAAATGAAAATGATATCGTATTGATTTGGTTCTAAAATGGCAATGATTTAAGTATAAACTATTTTGAAAATGACCGCGGTGTTATAATAACTTTTGGTGGTTAATTAGACCGAGATCGAAAGTTGTTATACTCTTTGCCAACTTTGAAAACCACTTTAACAACCGTGTACGCGGTGGAGATTCCAGAATGGAGTAGGATGGTGGCGACGTTCTATTGAGGTATATACGTGGACCCGACTCCCGTGAGTTAGCATAAGGTGGCTAAAACAGGAGCGCTTACGGGCCAGTGAAGTAGCCCCTCTTATCGGACACACTCCTTCGATAACATCCTATTACTCTGTGATTGATTATGGCCCTTTGATTATTATTTTTGGGTGTGGCTCAAGGTGGACGGTAGTTGCGCGCTATGCGTCACCATCAGTCCGGATGCGTAATTGGTATATCTATCCTGGCATTGCCTTATTGTGCCGTGTCACCTACCCTAGCACGCCTTGTACGAGTTTGATTTTCTCCCGTAGCCCGTGGAGTATCCTCTGGTAGCCTTCCAATCAGGAGGTATTATGATACTGGATGGATTACTGGGACTATTACATGTTAAGGTGGAAAATGCAAAGCCTTAACGCTAACTTAAAGTAAGTTTATTTTACTATTAGACATTATTATAATAGCGAATATTAATACATAGTAAATAATTTAACGGATCCTTAGGAGATGTAAATCTCGAACATCTCTTAAGTTACTGCACTCACGTTAGACACTGGATAGGAGATGTCAAATCCCGTAAACATCTCTAACGTCGTTCCACTCATATTATTTACCATTGATTTAACTCACATAAGATCTTTTAGTTCTAACTCGAGTGTTTTGTCTTTTCAATTCGCTTGGGTCAGTTTGAGCATTTCAAGGCTTAAAGACCTTATTTCTAGAGGACAGAGACGAAGATTGTATTATTACTATTATTTATTATATTTTTCCACTACATCCATACTGTTCCGCTGCATTGTTTATTATTCTTTGGTATGTATAACTCTGATATGTGTTGTATAAGTATAATCAAATGTTTTGTAAAACATCTTCATGAACTGTTAATTGATTCTTATATTCTGGCATTCCACTGTGAGATTCTGTTTTGTTTTATTTCTTTCTTTACTTTTCTTATTTACCCCAATAGCAATCCGCTCTTTTGTATGGTTTGAGTCTGATGTGCGTGGTTTATCGTCGATTTAAAACGTACAAAAAGGCGGGCTATTACAATTGGACTCTGATACCATTGATGCTTTGACCCAAACTCCTTTGGGGTGACACAACTAGGTACCTTATGGATGAGTTTTACATGTAGCCTTTCGACTAGCACAACCATCACAAGACTTGTAGAGGTAGGAGGCAATGCTTCATCATAGGTCACAATGTGAGAACCACCTATCATGCGAGTTGTGGGGATTGAATCTGGGACATCCAATGTACTAGGTGATGCCTCAACCAACCTCGCTCTTATACTATTGAAAGGTATAGGCTAGTCCACCGTAGAAGAAATGGATGAATTTTAATTTTTTTTTTACCATTTTGGATCATAAAACGGTCTATGAAGTCTAGATATATTCAGATTTTATCTAAATTTTCTTTTAATAAATTTTTATTTTATGTAAATTATTAAATTGGAGTTTCGAAGTAACTTGATTTATAGTATTATAATGGCTGTATCAGATACATTTGTGTGAATAAATAAATAATGCTAATATATGTAATAAAATCATGTAAAATGAATTTAGAGAAGGAAACCTTTCGTTTCCTTCTCTTACCCTATGCAATAAATATGGGAAGATATGTCAAAATATGAAGGGGGAGAAAACTTTCGTTTCTCCTCCTCTTTAATTGAATTAAATAATATATTAAATAACATTAACTAAAGGAAAGTGTTTCTTTATTAATTTAGATCTAAATTAATTAAGTGTGAGATATGAAAAGTGTGAATATATGAAATATATTCATACTTTAATTTGTATAACCAATATGCTAGACATGAAGTAAGTAAGATTGATTATTAACATAGAAGGATGAATAAGAATAAGTTGAATGCAATGACATAAGGATCTGACAAGGTAGGAAAAGAAAAGGTGGAATCATTTATTTATTCACTTTCCCTTTTAACAAATTCAATTAATACACCATTGTTTTACATGCAAGAGGTATTATAATACAATGACATAAACATCAACTGGTAATTAACATATATATGTAATTGCCTCACTTTTAAATTAAAAAGGGTTAAATAAAACTTTATCAATTAAAGATACAAATATTTGAAGTTTATATGTATACATACATATATTTACGCAAGCATATGTATGTAATATAAAACAAAATTTTGTAATTAAAACTTCAATTCGACAATTGACATTTCATTCTAAATCAACAATTTAAATTGAACTTTTAGTTTAAAAATGAAACAAGAGTTTGGAAATTTTACAAAACCATAAATTTAGAGTAGATGTGTTTATGTGTGTGTCAATATATGTGTGTGTGTATGTATGTATAATTTAAAATTACGTAAAAATTAAATCAAAATTTTAGGTCAAAACCTTTCATGCTTGCATAAAACAATATTCAAAGTGATTGTATCTAATCGTTAATTATGCAACAATAGAAATTAATTTTAAAATAAAATTTAAATCACAACTCATTTTAAATTGTGTATGTAAATATTATAAAATATAATTCAGTAGAAATTAATTTATAATTATGGTAGTGTAAAAGATAATAAATGTAGATTTGAATGAAATGAACATAATAGACAAACTTTTAATTATGAAAGGGGCTATTAATTTTCATGTCATAATATAGTCAATATAAACATAAATAAATCACATAGATCCAAGCATATAAGTATAGAGAATATGCAAAAGAGTTAATTAGAAATTACCTTGAGAAGTTGCCATCAAATCACACGTTGAATAATAAATCAAAAGCTCTTAGATTCTGTGAATTGATCTTATTACCCAAAGCCTTGAAGCATACCTGAAAATGAATTCCCCTTAGGATGTTGCCTAAAAGTCATACCTTGAATGATGTATCTCCTAATATCTCCAAGATCCCCATCCTATTCTTACAAGAGATGGATGAACCACTTTTGTTTTGTTTTAATCCATCCTTTTATTTGGAGTTGAAACATTTTGGAAATTTGATTCTTGTTTTCTGCTATGAAAAGTTTGAGGAAGAGATAGAAAAGTGAAAGAGAAAGAATGAAATGTACGTCCAAAATGAATTAGAGAACATGTTTTTATTTGAAAGAATGAAACCTTTCCTATTCTTTAATTGAAACTTCTCTAATTAATTCCCTTGATTGTCTCTCTCTCCAATCCTTTCTTTTCACATGATATGTCATCAAATAACATAAAATTTCTATAAATCATGCCATCAAATGACATAAAATTTCCATAAATCATTTCATGCAATTATCCTTTGTTCTAATTACATTGATGTTGTGTATTAATGCATTCAAATATAACTTTTATAAATGCATTAAAATAATTCCAAACATCAAATAAACTAGTATCTAATATTTCTCAAATATTAATTAATCTAATTAGTTTACAACATTATATAAATTAACTAAATCTTGTGGGTTTTTTAGAAAATTCATCATTACAGATGTGTGGCTCAAAGATGTAAATTCAGTCATCGACTAATATTGAAATATTCAAATATTAATGTTCATACGTCACTTATAGGTGCTATGACATTTTGGCTGAATTTATCGCTTATACATCTTTTGGTAAAATCCAACTTTACTTATTACAAGCGGTACTGGATAGTAACAATTATTTACATCAGTTCCCTTCGTCAAACTATATCACATTAGAACTTATGGAATTTGGTACTGTTCAAAATTCCAGTATCATCCACATTTAACTTTATAGTCCAAATACAAAGTCCTTGGTTCAATAATAACAATTATTATTAACTGAACTACTTTGGCCAGAGACTTTGATTTTAAGTTTACATCAGTTGACCATGATACTAACTTCATATAATTGAGGAGACGAATCCTCTCTTGAATAGTATTTCACTTCCAATCTTTTGACTTAACCGAGCTATAGCCGTCTGATGGACCCCGTACCACGATCTAACTATAATCAAAGTGGAGCTTCCACATTAAAGATCAACAATATTCTCATGTCGAGAGAACTGTGTAAATTAGTCACATCGATATGTTCTTCTTGATTTTAGTTATGTTAACCAATAAAAAATTATCGAGTGGGTCATTCTATAGTTATCCAATAACTATCAGTACTAACCCCTTGGTGCCCCCAACAGCAATGAGTAATATACTGCTGCACATTTGGAGGGCGTTAGGTACTCTAGTCTCAATTGATGTATCGATATACAATCTCGAACATCTTGACTAGGAATACTTAAAATGGTATGTATGTTTTCATTATAATAAATTACTCATGGTTACAACACTTTGTAAATACTATCGTAAAACATAACCATTTATGGATTTTCTATTAAACATACGTTTAATTAAATTAGTAAATTAATATAGCACATTATATCAAGTATATAATCAAAAGAAAACATCTTTTATTTTTGAACAAGGTTAGTTTTCAAGTTGGATATATTTAAAAAATTACATAATTTCCCCTAGCGCATACCTTTAACTCTATCAATGTCATGTTCAAGTGTGAGTAATTCCGATACTGGGCTTGTGGAGAGTGCCATTCTCTGGACATCTTCGGTCGTCGGACGAACGACTGCTATTGTGGCGATCGTTGTTGCTGTGAGGATCGATTTGGGTGGGGCACCTTGCCTCATTGCTGCTATCTGAAAGATCTACGTCCATCTTCATCATGACGTTCGCTCGATGGTAGAAGTCGGTTAGGGGTGAAGATAGTTGTTTCTAGAGTTCTCTTCACTTATAGGATTTGTATCATACCCTTGAATACAGAGCCACGACCAAATTATTGACGTCCACACTCCTAGCCTAGGTGGACTCTTTATTGAAGTGGTTGACATAAAAATGCATGCTCTCAGAAGGACCTTGCCTAATATTGACCAGCACCTTGGCTAACATTACATGCGTGCAGGATGTGAAAAATGGGTTTTTAATCCACATGTAGTTGGGCCCAAGAGTGGATGCTACCTGATCATAAGTGCAAGAACCAACAGGAGGCCGGTCATGTCACAGTGGAGGGGAAGAGTAGACATTTGGCGGGACCAAAGAGGTGCCCGATATGGGCGATGGAGTTGAATTTCATGATGTGTCTAATAGGTCTGTACTCCCATCATACTTGTCAATTGGCGGCAAGGCTTACCGCTGATGGATGTTAGTATCCAGGATTTAACTAGAGAATGGTTCCTCGTTCTCGTCGTCTAAGAACGTCTCGCCTTTAGTGTCGTGGGTTTGCATTTTATTGAACTTTTGTTGGAGGGCTTGCATTTCTTCTCCAAGGGCGGTATCGGCCTATTGTGGGATGTTTTGGCCAACTATAGGCTCTGGGCTAAGTCCGTACTAGGGCAGAGTAGGGGATCGATGATAAAACGGAGAAAGTCGAGGATGAGTTGGGGATTTCCCCTTATGCACCAAGGTGGATCTTGAAGGTGAGGCTCACTCTCTCCTTTGCCTGCTTTATGCCACAACCCTATAAGACTGGGAGTGCATCGAGGGCGCCATGGGTGCTCTACTGATGGCGAGGTTCGCTATTAAGATGGTTAAATGCAGAAGTTTGCAGTTGAGCAGGAGCAGGCAGCTGTTCTCCTAGAGGAAGGTAAAGATTTGACGTAACTGGCAAAGCCACATTAAGGGAGAGGTTTATTCAACTAGGCACACATGCCGCTTAACTCCTAGGATTGATAAGAATATTCATCAACGGAGTTTCTGGCACCACCCTCTATTGGGCCTTAGCTATGTTTAGGAGATTGTAGCCACTGGGAGGTATTTGTCTACGAGCAAGCTGACCGACCAGGTCTACTATTGAAGGTGTTGATGGGACGAGGTTGACGGTGGCTTAAGCATATAGTCATGTCCTCTATCCATTGACTTCACGAGCCAATTGACCCGCGCTTGATAAGTGTAGCATCACTACATGCCATCTTTTTTCGTTAGAGCCTAGGTATAGCTGGGTGGCACTTGCGAGAGTGTTGTCATTGGTTTGATTCTCGTTAGAGTTGTTACTTTCAAAAAATGGAGGATTGTCCATGATAACAAGTTAGATCTAGTCTTGCGGAGTTCAGAGGTATGGAAAGGGGAGAGCTTTTAGCTTTCTAGCATCAAACCGTCGACTAGTTTCCTAGCCAACCTCAGAATGTGACTAATGCAGTATGAAGAGCAAAGGTTACTTGCTAATTAGTAGGCTTAAAATGGAAAATGAGGATTTAAATACACAATAGAAAGATAAATAACATAAGATATAGAGTGGTTCGGCAAATTTGCCTATGTTCACTGTAAAGTCCTCTTATTATATACTTCTCTTACAACAAGAAATTATAAGAGACTCGTAGGAAAACAAAAGGCACTTAAGACTAATAAAGCTATGTATTCTTAGGGAATTGTAATATCAAGAGTTGTGAATTGTGTGTAGTATTTGGAATGCTTGAATGATCCAAATAGTTCAACTAGAATCCAAGCAGTTCAACTAGAATCCAAGCAGTTCAACTAGAATCTAACCCATTTATAGTAGAACTGCAAAGGGTATTTATAGTAGCTAAAATAAGTAATGTATGGTTGAGATTATGTTGTGAGAATAGGAAGGAATCTGACTCGATCGTTGATCTGGCTTTAGAGGTGGATGGTTGACAATTGTAAGGTTGGTTATGAGATAGGTGGTGGATAAGGAAACACTCATCACTTCTCTATACAAGGCATAGGTTTTCATTAAGTGTGCATTTAATGCTGATGGCAAGCCCCATTAGATCGGCCGCCCTAATGATGATGCTCTAATAAGATGTATTGACAGTTTTGTCTTTGACTTAATTATCTACATAGCCTTACTTGGCCGACCGAATTTCGGAAACATTGAAAAGATTTGGAATAGATAATGACAATATAGGGTTGGCGATAAATTGTAAAAGCTCGCAAATCCATACTCCTTGAATAGACACTAATCTCCATCGATTAACTCAAGATGAACGGAAATACGAACAATTAGGGTTTAAGAAAAGGAAAGAGGTAGAAGAAGAAAGAAGAAAAAAAAAGAAAACAACGGAACAATATCAGAATCTCACAATCGCAGCGGAAGAACATATAATAGATAAATGAATAATCATTAAAACAAAAGAACTGTACATTTTATACATTACATCACATTACATTCATTATCAGAGTGTATAACAACAACAACAGCGGAAAAGAAATACTATACTTAGTAATATGCTACGCCATCTAGCTCGCCTCCAGATTTCTGTACCAACTGCCGAATCTAGAATGACCTGATAACCTTAACTCTAGACTGCCCGTGTGGAAATTGGTGGGCACCTAGAGTTTAGGAAGGGAAACAATAAACTCCAGGTCAGTCATGTGACTGGTGTGAGAACTTAAAACTGTTATTTATCTTTAAAACAAAGAACAAGATAATTTTAAAATAGATTTGCAATGGTTTTTAAAATACGAGACTACCATAAGGCCTCCCGCACACACACACAATGCAAACGCAGAATCGGAGGAGATTTCTCCTTATGATAGTCAAAGATGCTTGATAGGCATTAAAAAGAAACATTTGATATTATTACTAGTGCATAGTGTAGGAAAAATCATTTCGAAAGTAAAGATATAAATCTTAGCCCACATACGACCATTATCGTTTGCCTACTATAGCTACCATGTTCAATAGCAGGTTACCGCCACATTCCATGGCAGGTTATACAACTAAAACCGTACAAGATCGTATTGTTTCTTTGGATTTCCAACAAATGGTCAGGCCAAGGAACTTTCCATTGCCACATGGAAACGCCTCTGGAATGACGTCCCGAGAACCTAACCGGATCTCTGCCAACACAAGGCCGGGTTACCCCTAACTGGGTAACTACTGACACGAATATGTCATTTCTCGATCGTAACCGATCTATATCCGGGGATCCTCGATTTCCAACAACCACAAAGCAAGAAATTTCCCGCAATAACATAGGTTAAGTATCTGGGATCCATACCATGATACCACCTCTATCCAGAAGGAATGACATACACTAAAGGGGCGCTACCCCCTAATAACCTTGCCGCATCATTCCTGTTTTGACCATTTCCGGGGTGTGAGGTCCGACGAAGTCTCGTCCACAAAGCCATGCTTTATACAAAAGCTGTGCTTTGATCATCAAATGCTCAACAGCACTTCGTATGCCACATTACCAATTTGGGAATGTATCACTAGTAACCATCAACTATATAACCTCTAAGGGTGTTAAGCTAAGAGAATAAATTCTCCGCCACCAACGGGAATATATTTGATAGAAACCAGTTTTACATCTCAAATTGTAACGTCAGACACACCTCCATACAAGTCCGTTCCGGGATCGAACAGAACCGAAGGCACTTACTAAGAAGTCCTTGCAATCCGGATATTCACTAATCACGACCGGACTTCCCATCACAAAGGGTAATAAATTTCTATATCGGGGATCAGCCGATGCAGAAACATTCGACGGTAATCCTTCCGTTTTCATAAATATCCGGTCTTCAACACCTATCATCAATGCTGTCTATTACGGCATATCACATATTCGAAATGGGTTATACGACCCCAAGGTCCTTTTCCGGCTAACCCGAATAGTGAGCGCTTATTTTTAAAAATAAGTGTAGCATTCAAATTCAAGCAATCACAACAAATACCTATTTAAAGTTAAATACTGATGGTCGGTTATTTAACTATCAATAGGTATGCACAACATCACCAGATTCCAAATAATTTTCCGAATTATTTATTTTCCAAAAATATCTTTACAAGATATATATATTTATATAATTTCCATACTTCAAAAATAAATCGATATTTATTTTTCTAAAACAATTTTCCCCATTTCATTTATAAATTCCATATTGAATTTACATTTCCAAAATATCTGTGAATATACGATTTTCAAATCGATTTCAAATATTCAATTTATCTTTAAAAAGATAATTCTCAAAACGTTCATTCCATATTGGAAAACATTTCCCTACTTAATTAATAATAAGTAATTCACAAATCTATTTATTTTCAACACTTGGAAAATATTCAATAGACTTAAATCGAAATTAAGTATATATTTCATTCTTTAAAGAAAACATCCTCTTAACACATTTATTTGAGTCAAAACGAATGTTGCGTAAAACATCGTTACGACGACCCAAAAATCACTAGTATAGGGATTCGAAATTTAGATAGATATATAAATCCCAATACTGTACAAAAACATTTCCTTTCGGAAATCATTTACTATAACAACAGTGTTATAGTCCACCATTTCCTTCAATTCCTTGAAAACGCCTATTTCAACAATGAATGTTGAAATCTATGTTTTCAATACTTAATACATTTAAAACATCTCTAATTGTTTTAATTCTATTTAAAATATCATTTTTCCCCAAAACATTTCTTTAATATATTATTCATTATCCAAAATCGTGAATATACTTCGTTAATCCAAATTCAACACTTTCAAATATTAAATTAAAGGATTTTCCACAGTCCAAATATCGTGGATATAATTCCTTTAAAAATTTCTATGTTTACTTATCAAATTTATTTGATTACGGATTTATAAAACAACGTTTTTAAATTCCATTTCTATTTCATAACTACTTCGATTTATAAATCTCCTTTAATAACCAATTCTATTTATATTTCGTTTACATGTCGAATCCAACTTATAAGTAAATTACTTATAATCCATTTATTCACAAATCCATTCTCTAATATCATCATTAATTTATAAATCTAAAATTCTTATTTACTTATAAAACTAGGTACAACTTTATTTTAACACTTATAAAAGCTCGTTTTATAATTCCAATATCTTTAACTTATAAAATATCAATTTTATAAATCTTTTATATAAATCGTTTTATAATAATTCAAAAATCCCAAATTAAACTATTTATAAATTTGTCAACTGCTTATTTCAAAAATCACATTTCGGTTATATCTCACCAAAATCCTAATTTTTATAACATAAAAATTTATAACGTTATTTTATTTAAAATGAATCAATTCAAAAATTTAATGAAACATATACTTTCAAAAATCACTTAAAAATCCTTTTTTATTAGAAATCATTACTTTAACATTTTAAAATTTTCAAAATAGGCCCAGTGATGCAACACACCAAATAATCAATCACAGCATCCAAACATCATATATCATCATATGATAATCAACAAATATCACAATATATGTAAATAAATAAATACGGTTGAGGAATCCAGTTGGATCCCTCCAACCTGTTTCCCTGCATCCACAAACATTAGCACAATACCAATCCCGTTTCAAGATGGGATACCGTGGTATATGGGATTTATAAAATATTATCTGCTTAATAGGCGGCGCAATAGGGTCTGATCCGCTATATAATGCAGGAAATCAACAACTCCAATATATACATATTCCAATATATATAGATATATCCTGCTATATCTAATATCACAACCAAACAGCAATCAATAACTGCAATCCAAATTTTCAATTTGAGTGAGAAGATCTCAGCTTTGATTTTATTTTGCAATCCATTTCCATCTTGACTCGATTTTTCTTGGTTTATGCCTTGAATAAATATTAGATGATTTTATTAGTATTCGAACAATTTGAATAATTAATTTCCATTTGATAAATCAATCACCTAAATTCATTGTATTCATTTTTTTGTTTTCTAGATCTTGTGTTCTCATACATTTAGTTCTGTAATCATATATATTCATTAAATTCAAATGGAAAATAAAAGAAAAACATTCTTTCTAGCATTTATATTAAACAGAAAATGGTTCATACTTACTGTAGTAAATTATATTTTCTGCTTGTCTATATATATACATTCATTGTAATAAAATTTCACTTTTAGGCTAATATTTTTAAATTTCAAACAAAATTCCTTTTTAATAATTTGATTTAACAAAAAAATAAATTCAAAACAAATTTTCCTTTCTATAGATTATATTTAGTAATTAACAATAATTTCAATAAGTTAATTCATCGGGTTAATCATCCAAACGCATTATTTCCGAAATAACTAGTAAATTGAAAATGTATAGTTGTATATTTACAGCTCCTTTAACAAATTACTTTTAGCAGACCCATAATTACATGAGCTAATTAAAACAGTTTAACTATCAACCCATCCCCTCTAAAATAAACTAGTCTCCATTTGATAAATTTAATCCTAGCATAATGAACAATTTGTTATTATTTTAAAATTTTAATTAACTAATGATTTATTTTTAAATCAATTTATAGATTCCAAAATCAATTATTTTTTTAAATATATGAACTTCCACAAATTTAAAATTCCTATACTTCCAACATGTTTCTATATATATATTTTTCTAATCTGTATATATATAAAGCTTATTGGAATTAATAACTTCATTTTCTTTTTTTTTAACATAAATATTCACATATATATATAAATCAGGTTTAATTAAATAAAAATGAATAAATAAAAATCGAAAACAAATACCTTAAAATCCCCCATTCTAAACAACCTCGGAACCCTAAATCACGAACGAGATGAACGCGAATGCCATCGCGTCGAGCTCCCCTTTACAGATTCCCCATCGCCACCAATCGCGATTGACGAACTCGACGCCTCCCTAAGCACGCGTGAGCACTCCTCCCTGCTTCAACACCTCGAACAAGCCACTGCCCTGATTCGAATCCCCAGATCGACACTCGATCGCGATAGCCTCACACGAGCCGCTGCTCCTCCGTCGACTTCGCGACAACACGCGATGCCATCTCGTGCTCGAGAACTCACGGCGTCGCGAATGCTGCCGCCATTGATTTTTTTTCTGTGCGTTCGAATTCGAGCTGCCATTTTCTTTTGATTATGGAATGAACGCGACCATGGGGTTCGATTTGAAGAGGAATAAACGAGGGAGGAACAGAAGAAAATGGGGGGAGAGAGCGGCCATTTTTTCCTTCTTTTATTTTCTGGGTTTCGGCCATTTGATTTTTGAAATTAAAATAGGGGAACGCGGCCATGCTTTGCACGATTATTGTCATGATCTTCTGCGTGATTTCTGGCGTGTTCAAAGGAGATAATGTGCTGATGTGATAACCCTTTTTTTTTCTTTTTATTATTTAATTTAATTTGTTTTCGATACAAATTTCGACGCGTTTACTTGTCGTATGCTCACATAACAACTCCGAAAAATACGAAATTTGAAATCCGATAATAATTCAATATTACGGATCCAATGGAGCTGGTTCGTCGAAATCCGAGACTGTGCCTCGGAAGGCTATTTTTAAATATCGATTCAAACGATATAATTTCAAAACTGAACAATTCACTTTCAAATTAAATTTTGAAGCTTCTAATATCTTCAGTATTATTAATATGGATTTTACAAGCCTTTGAAATATTTTTAATCGGCTTAAAATTGAAGATTCAAATTTATATTCAACTTTCAATAGATTAAACTCTATAATTTAATCGCCAAATTCATATTGATAATTTGAAATTCAAGTCAAACCATCATTCAAATATTAATTAAATATTTTCAATTTAAATTGTTCAATATTTAGGGTCGTTACAATCTTCCCCCCTTAAAAGAATTTCGTCCCGAAATTACCAGTTAGGAAAAATGATCCTTAACCCGTCTACTATTTTTCACAATCCAAATAGTTTTATCAACTTACCAACACAAACCTTTTATTAAAGATCCGTTATCATTTCAACTAGCTTTCCCACTTCAATTATAAGTTTCAAACAACATTGTTTCCTTAACAATTCAAATCTAAATTTAAATTCAAATTTTAAACTTTCAAAATTTTCTCAAAAATTTTCTAACACACTAAATTTTCGAAAAATTTCGCGAGCGTCTCCTTTGCGCGGCTAGCTCGGTACGACTACAAAATGGCACCACAGGCCCTGAATTCCCAAAAGAAAACAAAAGGCCAAGCGGCTGGACAAGAAAATCACCAAATTTCATACTGAAATTGAAATACGTACCTTTTTGCCGAGCAATTCAATTTTATCTTTGAAATCAAAATCCCAATTCCATTTCTTTTAATACACCTGTATATCCTTCTAGCCATAATATCCGATTCCAATATTCAAACCATTTTGCCAATTCCATTACAAAATTTTCAACATATGCTTCTTATACATTTTTACTTCACTATTGAAGTTACATATTTATTTTCATTCAATTTTACATTTCAATTTCATTTGAATTCAATTCACAATTTCAATTCTATTTGAATTCAATTTATCTTCTATTCTTAATATTGAATTTTATCGATAAACCTTCATTTACAATTAACTCGTCTCACTATTTTAAATTAGTTTCATTTACTAATTCATTTCAATTCCCAATTTGAAATCATTTGTCGCTAACTAAAATTTTCAACAATTTTCAAAAAAAATTCTGACTCCCAAAATTTTCGAAATTTTTTGGCAGAGTCTCCTTTGTACGGAGGAGCTTTTGCAATTTGACAATAGATATAAATATATATACATCGACCCACATGGTCGGAAAAACCAAAAACAGTTCATATTTCCTATTTTTATTGCGTAGGCGTACCTTATTAGCATTTTTAAGCAAAGCGGCTAATTATTAGCTTATTAACACGATCAAATCCAGCCATACGGCTCCCCTGTACCTGTACTTACTAAATTTAAACACGTAAGTGAGATATATAAGAAATTTATTTGCATTTCACTTATTTTCAATAGAAAAACATATGCATTTCATGAATAATGTACATAAAACAATTTCCGTAAGCAATTTATATGGTTTCAATACAAATTTAATCGCTTACAACTACATTCCATACCATTTCTATTTAATTCAAGTGATTTGCAACACACTTTCTACATTCTATTCATTTTTTTTTATGTCCAAACAACTCATATTCATTTCAATCGATTCCAACATCAATTCTATTTGTTTTTTAATTAAGCCATTGAAATTTATACAACTCATTTGCGTCAAACGACAACCATTTCTATGCAAATTTCGACGATATGCACTTAATAGAATATCCATTCTAGTTTATAACTAATTTTAAATTGATACCAACTCAATTTACATTTTATTCTATCTCATTTCCATTTGATTTCGTTCAATTCAATTTGCATTTCGTATTCACATTCATTTTGAATTTATTTTATCAACAACAAGGTCATATTCAATTTATTTCAACTTACTTGAATTTATCTGCAATTTCGAACCATTTTTATTTAGCTCATAATTCAAGTTTTAATTTAATTAATTCAACTTCCATTTCAGTATTTCACGAATTAATAAATTATCATACAAGTATACTTGAATTCAATCTATTTTATTTTACCCAAGTTTGGATTTTATTCAACTTGATTCAAATCTCATTCCATTTTTCAATTCATTTATTTACAAATGTTACTTCATTTGTTCATTTACAAACTCAATTTAATTTCAATCAATTCTATTTGCTTACAAATTCGAAATGAATTCCAACTTTCAATTTAACTTTCGTTTAACTACAATTGTAAATTTATTCATTCATTTACAATTTATTTTTCACCTTAATAATTTCATTCAAATCAACTTAGTTTATTAGGCTTCGAAAATTCACCTTTATTCAAATTCACTTCATTTAATTGATTCACTTATACTTACTTTAATTTAACTCCATTCTTTAAATTAAATTTATTCTATCAAAATTTAAATTGTATAAGTTATCAACTCATTTATATTCCATAAATATTTTTATATAGTATTCCAGAGTCTTTTCAACGGTTTCAAAATCATTTCTTTGAAAACAATCCAAATTATTCTTTGAATTTCAAAATCAAACCCAAATTTTCCAAACAACTTTCATTTAAAACAATTTGGCAGCAATTCCTCTTTTGGAAACCCGAAAATGAACATCAATGATGCTGCAGTCATCACCTAAGTTATTTTCCAGCGACCGAAAAGAGTTTAGAGCTTTTCATTCCTTCAAAACATTTTTCAAAAAACCTTTGAAAATTACTTTCAAATCAAAAAGGAATTTAATTTCTAAAAATTTCCAAATACTTCCCTGGAATTCTATTTCTAATTATAAATCACATTTATAATTTACATTCTCCAATTTCATTTGTGTAAGAATTTTATTTCTAAACTTTGGAGTTATGATTTTAATTTCTTATCCAATTTCAATGGTAATAATTTTAATATTATCAATTCCTAACATCCAAGCATCCATATACTATAATAATTTATAAAGATAATTTCCTTTATCTACGAAAATAGTTTTGAGCAAAATTATTTCATTTACCCGATTAAAACAATATTGTGTTAGTTTATCTTGTTCAAGAGTTTAGAAACTTCTATCAACACAGTTAGCTAGACTGCACTGACCAGAATCTATAAACAATCAACCGATAAGTCAACACAATACAAAACAATTTCATATTCATTAACAAATACGCACTCATATCTATTATTGCACTCAAAATCATTCTAGAGTACTGCTGACTCTATCTCTAATGAGCAACACCCAACAGAGCCATTGTTGTCGCTTAACCATACGCTCTGATACCAAATGTAAAAGCCCGCAAATCCATACTCCTTGAATAGACACTAATCTCCATCGATTAACTCAAGATGAATGGAAATACGAACAATTAGGGTTTAAGAAAAGGAAAGAGGCAGAAGAAGAAAGAAGAAGAAAAAAGAAAACAACAGAACAATATCAGAATCTCACAATCGCAGCAGAACAACATATAATAGATAAATGAATAATCATTAAAACAAAAGAACTGTACATTTTATACATTACATCAATTACATTCATTATCAGAGTGTATAACAACAACAACAACGTAAAAGAAATACTATACTTAGTAATATGCTACGCCATCTAGCTCGCCTCCAGATTTCTGTACCAACTGCCGAATCCATAATGACCTGATAACCTTAACTCTAGACTGCCTGTGTGGAAATTGGTGGGCACCCAGAGTTTAGGAAGGGAAACAATAAACTCCAGGTCAGTCATGTGACTGGTGTGAGAACTTAAAACCGTTATTTATCTTTAAAAAAAAGAACAGGATAATTTTAAAATAGATTAGCAATGCTTTTTAAAAAATGAGACTACCATAAGGCCTCCCGCACACACACACAATGCAAACGCAGAATCAGTGGAGATTTCTCCTTATGATAGTCAAAGATGCTTGATACGCATTAAAAGAAACATTTGATATTAATACTAGTGCATAGTGTAGGAAAAATCATTTCGAAAGAAAAGATATAAATCTTAGCCAACATACGACCATTATCGTATGCCTACTATAGCTACCACGTTCAATAGCAGGTTACCGCCACATTCCATGGCAGGTTATACAACTAAAACCGTACAAGATCGTATTTTTTCTTTGGATTTCCAACAAATGGTCAGGCCAAGGAACTTTCCATTGCCACATGGAAACGCCTCTGGAATGACGTCCCGAGAACCTAACCGGACCTCTGCCAACACAAGGCCGGGTTACCCCTAACTAAGCAACTACTGACACGAATATGTCATTCCCTGATCGTAACCGATCTATATCCGAGGATCCTCGATTTCCAACAACCACAAAGCAATAAATTTGCAGCAACAACGTAGGTTAAGTATCTGGGCTCCATACCATGATACCACCTCTATCCAGAAGGAATGACATACACTAAAGGGGCGCTACCCCCTAATAACATTGCCGCATCCTTCCTGTTTTGACCATTTCCGGGGTGTGAGGTCCGACGAAGTCTCGTCCACAAAGCCACGCTTTATACAAAAGCTGTGCTTTGATCATCAAATGCTCAACAACACTTCGTATGCCACATTACCAAATTTGGGAATGTGTCACTAGTCACCATCAACTATATAACCTCTAAGGGTGTTAAGCTAAGAGAATAAATTCTCCGCCACCAACGGGAATATATTTGCTAGAAACCAGTTTTACATCTAAAATTGTAACGTCAGACGCACCTCCATACAAGTCCGTTCCGGGATCAAACGGAACCGAAGGCACTTACTAAGAAGTCCTTGCAATCCGGATATTCACTAATCACGACCGGACTTCCCATCACAAAGGGTAATAAATTTCTTTATCGGGGATCAGCCGATGCAGAAACATTCGACGGTAATCCTTCCGTTTTATGAATATCTGGTCTTCAACACCGGTCATCAATGCTATCTATTACGACGTATCACATATTCGGAATGGGTTATGCGACCCCAAGGTCCTTTCCCGGCTAACCCGAATAGTGAGCGCTTATTTTTAAAAATAAGTGTAGCATTCAAATTCAAGCAATCACAACAAATACCTATTTAAAGTTAAATACTGGTAGTCGGCTATTTAACTATCAATAGGTATGCACAACATCACCAGATTCCAAATAATTTTCCGAATTATTTATTTTCCAAAAATATCTTTACAAGATATATATATATATAATTTCCATACTTCAAAAATAAATCGATATTATTTTTTTAAACCAGTTTTCCCAATTTCATTTATAAATTCCATATTGAATTTACATTTCCAAAATATCTGTGAATATACGATTTTCAAATCGATTTCAAATATTCACTTTCAATTTATCTTTAAAAAGATAATTCTCAAAACGTTCATTCCATATTGGAAAACATTTCCCTACTTATTTAATAATAAGTAATTCACAAATCTGTTTATTTTCAACACTTGGAAAATATTCAATATACTTAAATCGAAATTAAGTATATATTTCATTCTTTAAAGAAAACATTCTCATAACACATTTATTTGAGTCAAAACGAATGTTGCGTAAAACATCGTTACGACGACCCAAAAATCACTAGTATAGGGACTCAAAATTTAGATAGATATATAAATCCCAATACTGTACAAAAACATTTCCTTTCGGAAATCATTTACTATAACAACAGTGTTATGGTCCACCATTTCCTTCAATTCCTTGAAAACGCCTATGTCAACAATGAATGTTGAAATCTATGTTTTCAATACTTAATACATTTAAAACATCTCTAATTGTTTTAATTCTATTTAAAATATCATTTTTCCCCAAAACATTTCCTTAATATATTATTCATTATCCAAAATCGTGAATATACTTCGTTAATCCAAATTCAACACTTTCACATATTAAATTAAAGGATTTTCCACAGTCCAAATATTGTGGATATAATTCCTTTAAAAATTTCTATGTTTACTTATCAAATTTATTTGATTACGGATTTATAAAACAACGTTTTTAAATTCCATTTCTATTTCATAACTACTTCGATTTATAAATCTCCTTTAATAACCAATTCTATTTATATTTTGTTTACATGTCGAATCCAACATATAAGTAAATTACTTATAATCCATTTATTCACAAATCCATTCTCTTATATCATCATTAATTTATAAATCTAAAATTCTTATTTACTTATAAAACTAGGTACAACTTTATTTTAACACTTATAAAAGCTCGTTTTATAATTGCAATATCTTTGACTTATAAAATATCAATTTTATAAATCTTTTATATAAATCGTTTTATAATAATTCAAAAATCCCAATTTAAACTATTTATAAATTTGTCAACTGCTTATTTCAAAAATCACATTTCGGTTATATCTCACAAAAATCCTAATTTTTATAACATAAAAATTTATAACGTTATTTTATTTAAAATGAATCAATTCAAAAATTTAATGAAACATATACTTTCAAAAATCACTTAAAAATCCTTTTTTATTGGAAATCATTACTTTAACATTTTAAAATTTTCAAAATAGGCCCAGTGATGCAACACACCAAATAATCAATCACAGCATCCAAACATCATATGATAATCAACAAATATCACAATATATGTAAATAAATAAATACGGTTGAGGAATCCAGTTGGATCCCTCCAACCTGTTTCCCTGCATCCACAAACATTAGCACAATACCAATCTCGTTTCAAGACGGGATATCGCGGTATATGGGATTTATAAAATATTATCCGCTTAATAGGCGGCGCAATAGGGTCTCATCCACTATATAATGCGGGAAATCAACAACTCCAATATATACATATTCCAATATATATATATATATATATATATATATGTATATATATTGCTATATATAGATATATCCTACTATATCTAGTATCACAACCAAACAGCAATCAATAACTGCAATCCAAATTTTCAATTTGAGTGAGAAGATCTCACCTTTGATTTTATTTTGCTATCCATTTCCATCTTTACTCGATTTTTCTTGATTTATACCTTGAATAAATATTAGATGATTTTATTAATATTCGAACAATTTGAATAATTAATTTCCATTTGATAAATTAATCACCTAAATTCATTGTATTCATTTTGTTGTTTTCTAAATCTTGTGTTCTCATACATTTAGTTCTGTAATCATATATATTCATTAAATTCAAATGGAAAATAAAAGAAAATCATTCTTTCTAGCATTTATATTAAACAGAAAATGGTTCATACTTACTGTAGTAAATTATATTTTCTGCTTGTCTATATATATACATTCATTGTAATAAAATTTCACTTTTAAGCTAATATTTTTAAATTTCAAACAAAATTCCTTTTTAATAATTTGATTTAACAAAAAATTAAATTCAAAACAAATTTTCCTTTCTATAGATTATATTTAGTAATTAAAAATAATTTCGATAAGTTAATTCATCGGGTTAATCATCCAAACGCATTATTTCCAAAATAACTAGTAAATTGAAAATGTATAGTTGTATATTTATAGCTCCTTTAACAAATTATTTTTAGCAGACCCATAATCACATGAGCTAATTAAAACAGTTTAACTATCAACCCATCCCCTCTAAAATAAACTAGTCTCCATTTGATAAATTTAATCCTAGCACTAATGATTTATTTTTAAATCAATTTATAGATTCCAAAATCAATTTGTTTTTTTAAATATATGAAATTCCACAAATTTAAAATTCCTATAATTCCAACATGTTTCTATAAATATATTTTTCTAATCTGTATATATATATAAAGCTTATTGGAATTAATAACTTCATTTTCATTTTTTTTTCAACATAAATATTCACATATATATAAATCAGGTTTAATTAAATAAAAATGAATAAATAAAAATCGAAAAAAAATACATCAAAATCCCCTGATCCAAACAACCTCGGAACCCTAAATCACGAACGAGATGAACGCGAATGCCATCGCGTCGTGCTCCCCTTTACAGATTCGCCATCGCCACCAATCGCGATTGACAAACTCGGCGCCTCCCCTAGCACGCACGAGCACTCCTCCTTGCTTAACACCTCAAACACGCCACTGCCCTGATTCGAATCCCCAGATCGACACTCGATCGCGATAGCCCCACATGAGCCGCTGCTCCTCCCTCGACTTCGCGACAACACGCGATGCCATCTCGTGCTCGAGAACTCATGGCGTCGCGAATGCCGCCGCCATTGATTTTTTTTTCTGTGCGTTCGAATTTGAGCTGCCATTTTCTTTTGATTATGGAATGAACGCGGCCATGGGGTTTGATTTGAAGAGGAATAAATGAGGGAGGAATAGAAGAAAAAGAAGGGAGAGAGCGGCCATTTTTTCCTTCTTTTGTTTTCTGGGTTTCGGCCATTTGATTTTTGAAATTAAAATAGGGGAACGCGGCCATGCTTTGCACGATTATTGTCGTGATCTTCTGCGTGATTTCTGGCGTGTTCAAAGGAGATAATGTGCTGATGTGATAACCCCTTTTTTTCTTTATTATTTAATTTAATTTGTTTTCGATACAAATTTTGACGTGCTTACTTGTCGTGTGTTCACATAACAACTCCGAAAAATACGAAATTTGAAATCCGATAATAATTCAATATTACGGATCCAATGGAGCTGGTTTCGTCGAAATCCGAGACTGTGCCTCGGAAGGCTATTTTTAAATATCGATTCAAACGATATAATTTCAAAAATGAACTGTTCACTTTTAAATTAAATTTTGAAGCTTCTAATATCTTCATTATTATTAATATGGAATTTACAAGCCTTTGAAATATTTTTAATCAGCTTAAAATTGAAGATTCAAATTTATATTCAACTTTCAATAGATTAAACTCTATAATTTAATCGTCAAATTCATATTGATAATTTGAAATCCAAGTCAAACCATCATTCAAATATTAATTAAATATTTTCAATTTATATTGTTCAAAATTTAGGGTCGTTACATAAATGGACCGTTTTCGTGGCATCTGGGTGGAGGCCGGATGTAGGCTCGACAAGGATGCATAAAAGCCATCTGTAAGGGCGGGCTATTCTTTCCTGATGTTCTACTTGATGAGACAGCATAAATAAGCGTCAAATGTCGGCTAATGTGGAGTCGGGCGGGCCATGGTAGTCTTTAGCTGTTGTTGGAAATCCAATATAGAGAAGCCGGAATGTGGGCTCGGTCTCGGTCTTGTATGTGAAGGTTGCTTGAAGAGGTTAGGCTTTACCATGATGCTTTACTGAGTTGAAGGACTGGTTTGAGTCCATGAGCTTGGACCGACCCTTGATTGGGCTAACCATGGCTCAGCTGGATTGGCCTTAATTGAGCCAAACTACCTTTAATTGGGCTTGTCAGCTATTTGTGAAAATACGAGTAACACGTATTGATTTATTTGACTTTTGGGTTTGAAATTGATTGCTGTCAAACTTGTGTATTGTTAATGACTGTTTGTTGTCATTATTATTATTACCCCATATTTATGATTATTGATTGTGGTGGCTTAGTAAGGGATGTTTTCTATTGGCATGGTTGCATGGTTGCTATGGTTATGCAATATTACGTGCTAACAAGTATTCGATGTAGGAGAAGAGCCAGAAATAGAACTACGTGGGTTTGATTTTGAAAGGGTATATAGGTTGTCTTTTTCTATGCAACAGCTTTGGTTCCCTTGTGGTCAGGACGTACATTAGTTGGCACAGTCCAAACATAGTTGACACATTTTCCTTTTGGTGTATATCTATTTGCAAAGTCGGTAGGTGAAAGAAAGCAAAGGGAACGAGCTTTGGTTGTATGCTATATTTACATCATCTTTACTTAATATTTTTCATTGTATTACTATTGTGCTGCTTATAAATTAAATAAACGACTGATGTGTAAAGTGAAAAAGTTTTTGTATTTGTTTTATTGAGCCTTGAAAGGTCTATTGGGATATGTATCTATAGTTGAGACTATACGTTTTTTATTTTCAATTCTGAAGGTAGGTTTTCTCTTTTTCCCTATAATGAACTTAGTTTTAATTATAAAACAATTGGTCCATTGTTTCAATGTCTCATATTAGTGCGTAAGCGTATTTTCTCGGCATTTGTCACTGATTTTAGACATTAAAAATAGGTGGTCATTCAAAAGCATTCAAAACAAATTAAGATTTTATTAAAATGACTAGATTCGACGTAGTTTTAAATATTAGATTTCATAAGCCCACTAAGATCCAATTGGGGAAATGTTTTTTTTTAAATGCACCCATTTCACCCATCGTGAATCAGATCGTCTTCCTTCAATGGAATTAGAGCCCAAATGGTCAACACGGTTGAATCAGTCAATATATAAGGCCAGCTAATTAAACTTATATATTCACGAAGTGCCTAGAAAAGAAATGTTTAGGCTTCGAGGGTCAAATAATCAAGTATTCTTTCTTCCCTACCAAATGTCTGGTCCAAACGTAAGGCTAAGAGTTATTTGGGCCTTCGGCTAATTTTCAAATTAAGATTTGAAAATGTTAAATTATTTTTCAAAATTTTAAGTTTAAAATATAAAAGTAATTTTATAAAAATTGTAAAATAAATTCAAAGTTTTCAATAATTGTGCAGTGAAATTAAAAAATTTATTTCAAAATTTTAGTATATTTACGTAATATGATTAATTAAATTTTATTAAATAATTCAGAGTTAATTAACTAAAAACATATATACATTGATATATGTATGTAACTATAACTAATATTGTTGTAAATTTATCCCATTGTTGTAAAAATCATTCTAGGCCTCCGCTAGGCCCCGCCTAGGCATTAGGCGTGGCTTACAGCCTAGTGATTTGCCTAGACATGGTTTACCATTTTATATAAAAATTAAAGCATGTATTTAAGCACTAGTTAGCCATTATTTAAGGTTCGATGCCATATTTAAGAATCGATGTGCTAGTTTTGGACTATCTTGCCTCTTTGGTTACTCCTAAGCACATTCAAAATCTCAAAATTCTAATTTATATCAGTTAACACTAGATAAAATAATAAAATTTTATCCAAAATACATGAGTTGTCAAAATTTTCTAGCTTCGATTTATCCTGCCTAAAAGATTAATCCTTAATCCATACTAACCGCCTAATGTCCACCTTGCAATTTTTGCAACCATGATTTATCCTAAAATTGTTTAAGATAAATAAATTAAATCTTTTAAGATAACTAAAGTATTTATTTAAATAAAAGGGTTTACTGAATACCTAGTTAAAGGTTAATTCATTATTATATATATACATATAATGATGTGTGTATATATATAAACAACCTATATATGACATGGTTGGTTATTCATCTTAAATGGTTTGGGATGAATAATATAAACTTTCTGAAATTTTAAATGAAATAAAATTTAAATTTAAATAATTTACCAAATTAAGAGTTAGTTAAATATGATTTAAATAATAACACTTGAAGGTTAATAAAATGTGATTTAACCGACAAGAACCAAAATTAATGAAATATGATTTAATTAATGATAATTAAAAGTAATTAAATATGATTTAATTAACAAGATATATATGTACATTATGTAAGTTAAATTAAATTATAACAGCTATAGATAATTTAAAATCATATAATTATATATGTATAAACAAACTTTAAATGAAACACTAAAATAAACCCTAAACATATTTTTAGAATAAATACATACATAAAGTACGTGTACCATGATTTTAGATGTGTCCGACACTTGAATCATGTGTATATTTTTTGAAATACATTATTCTTTAAATCAATATCACTCTAATGTATACATTAATGATTATGAATCTCAAATATATTAAATTGTCATATATCAATTATTTATTTGACAAATTACTTGCATACTCACTAGTTGTTGAGCAAACTCAAGCAAGGGATGTTATATATTATACTATAAAAATATTACCTAGACGAGGTAAGATGCATGCATGTATTTGTTAAGCAAACACAAGGCAAGCGCTTTATACTTAGACCGTCTGAAATGATAGGTATGAGTGAATAATCTCTTTTAGTTGGTTGTGCAAACTCAATGTCGAAATTGGGACTAGGACAAAGAACATGGTTAGGAGTTGTATATACTACACCGAAAAAGAGTCGTCCATCGCTAGCAGGCCAATGATGTGTCGTGTCAATTCCCAGAGCTAGCAAGTCCTAACACTCATTGGAGGAATCACAAGATTTCTATACATTTCTTAGGGTTTTAAGGAAAATGAAAATCCATGGGAGTTGTTGGAATTAGAACAGCCAATAGGGGAAGTTATGTGTGAACTCCAATTTTTTTTCCTTATTGGATCTTTAGTGGGCATATGAAGTCTAATTTATTTAGAACATTTCTAAATTTTATTTAAATAAAATGTTTTGTTTCATTTCAGTTTATAAAATGATATTGTATTATTTAATTTTAAGTTATATTTAATATATATGTGTATCATATACACATATATAAGTATGTGCATGTGTAACATATCAATCCATGCAAGGTATAACATGCCCATATATAAATGTTGGGATTTACATTGCAATGGACACGTTAGCTAATCCAAAATGTAAATTTTCTTTCAAAAGTATGTGTTTACTTTTGCATTTATAAAAAATATTTTAAAATTTGTATGTATGTATATAAATTAAAATGATTTATTTATAATTTCATATAAACATATAAATATTTATATATAAATATAAATATATATAATTAACAAAATGTATATTTATTAATTACTATGTAAATATGTTCATATTACATAAAATACTACAAATAAATGTTTTTGCTGTAATGTCAAAAATAATACTTATACAAATACATAATATTTTTTAATATTTATATGCATATAAATGAATATTTAGTGCTTAAATATAAATATGTGTTATATATATTAATATAAATAAAGTTATATAAATAATTTTTTATATTAATATATTTATTAAACTGGTCTTGTGATTAGACTGGGTTTTCTTTAATTTTAAAATTATATGCGAGTATATGTGTGTGAGAAAAAGCGAAACTATAATTAGATTTACCAATCCTGAGCCATTTCTCCAGTACAAATCGATCTCAAATCAAGATCCAAGAACAACAACGTCTGAAATTGACTTCGCTTAACAGTTATCGCATTCCAAATTGCAACAAGTATGATTCGCGATATTGGGCTCAGATCTAGAAGGCCCATCGACAGATCTTGAAGGCTTATCGACGGTTGACTTCGAAGTAGTACTCTGGCATGGATTTAGGATCTGGAAACTCCGTACATACAATTGGCAAATCCAAGTATTATCATTCACAATTCATATGTGAACTCATGAATTCGGCTATAGAATCCATTACAACATCTCCTATAATCGAGATTTCAATGATCTGGGACATAAAAATTGTTAAGAGGACAAAAGTTGATCAGCGACTATGGAGCTTGGGATATGAAACTTAAAATTTATGTCTACGGTGTCCTTATGATTATATGTAGGCTAATTCTATTCCAACCCAGATATTTGATTAATAGCCCTCTCAAGACTTAAAAAAAATTGTAAACCCCCAAACTTATGTAGTATCCCCCCGCTTCTTTCAAAATTGCCCCTGACCTTAATTATTCCCCATGCGATTTTCTTCTCCTTGCACAGCTTCTTCATGCGATTTTCAAACGCTGTAATCGTCTTCAAATCATCCTCATCACGCGCGGCTTCAACATCTCCTCCTTATCATGCGCGGCTTCAACCCGATCGGAACAAAACAGGTAAGCTTGAACTTTGTTTAATTTAGGGTTTATTTTTAAATCGTGTGAATTTCTTCTTGGGCAATTGAGTTATAGTTTGTTCGCAAATGTTGTGAAGTAGTGTTGCAACCCTGCGATAAGTTATTTGATGTTATATGGAAGACAGAAATGCATACGCTACTTTCTTCATGCCACTCTCTAATTGATTTTTTGGCTTCAGCGTACCATGCACTATAACTGCGTGGAAAAAATAATAACCACGAAGAGTCTCGACATGCGAAAAATGCCATCCACGCATAGGTCATGCATGGAAACAATTTTTTTCACGCAAGAGTTCAGCGTGGTTGGTATTTTTCCCCGTAGTCTTGCTGCGTGGTAACCATTTTTTTCACGCAGACACCCTGCATGGAAAAAATGCTATCCACGTGGTTTAAAGTAATTGTTGCTGAAAATAGCAACAATTTTTTTCTCCTTCATTATTTGTTGTCTTATTTGTATTCTGGTGCACTAATAGGATTTTTGTCTGGTTATTTTCAGATGGGTCAAACTCGAATGACGGCGTCTGAAAGAAAGCGGAGAATGGAGAAAGTAACCGAAGGTACTAGTGAGGACGTGAATGAGGAGCATGAGACAGACACAGCTAACTTTCATATTGTTGTAAGGCAAGATGAGGAGCAACATGAAGAAGGAGATGGGGAAGATAAGGAACATGTAGATGGTTCAGACTCATCAGGAGAAGATGGAGATGACACAGAGGATGATTCGGAGACGGATGTTGACGGTGGGACAGATGATGAGCCCGAGGAGAAGGTGAAGCCAAAGAAGATGTAAATGAGAAAGGTGGACCGAGAATCAGTGATGTGATTAGAGAGTTTGATACTCATGTTGCTTCTATGATATGGATTGGCCAGCTATGCAGCTATCGTTATTCTTAATAATAGATTTGGAATTACTTTGTCTATTAAATGTAAATTTTACTTGTGTAGGAACGATCACCGCTTACATGTGTAAACCATGCACAGAAGGTATCAGAGTGGAGGATTCCAGATAATGCTACCAGATTCAAAGCCATTATTGACTCTTCTGGCTTATTTCCCATTATTAGCACTTGCTACAAGAGTGTTAACAATAATTTGATATCAGCTTTTGTAGAACGATGGTATCCTGAGACTAATACCTTCCATTTACCATTCGGTGAGATGACTACTACTCTTGATGATGTAGCTTCTTTATTACGCATTCCAGTCGAAAATAAACCTGTACGGAGTATGTCATACGAAATGGAACAAGTGGTTAGTATTGTTTCAAAGTATCTCAGCATTACTAAAGCAAAAGCTAGTATGGAAGTGAATGAGACGATTGGATATAAACTAAGTTTGTCTACGTTAGTTGATAAATTTAAAGACATGAGCGATGATTGGACTGATCGGGCAATTAGGCGCGTCGCTCGTTCTTATCTTTTATTCCTTCTTGGAAACACATTGTTTGCCGACAAAAGCAAGTCTCATGTCCATATATCGCTGCTGCATCCATTAAAAAAATTGGATATCGTCAACACTTACTCTTGGGGTACAGTAGCACTTGCATTTCTCTATAGGCAGCTTGGGTTAGCGACTCGCATGGGTGTGAGACAGATTGTAGGATTTCTTTGCTTACTAGAGTCATGGATATTTAAGCATTTCCCATGCTTTCATCCATCCACAAATCAAGAATTTACCGCATGTTGTTCGATGGAATCCATCTTCAGACAATGGTGCATCAGTCATCGATTTACGTATATTCCTTGATGGCAATCAAATTGAACAAGTAATTATCTTCGCTTATTATGTAATATCAATTATATTGCGATGAGTTGAATGCCATGAGTAATCAGTCCATTTACTACCACTAATTTTGATCCATTACATCTTTGAACGGGTTATTTTTGATCCATACATCTTTGCACGACACTATCATCCATTTCATGCTATATCTTTTTATAGCGGTTGCATTCTTTGCCTTAACGTTATGGAGTCGTATCATCCCGATAGAGTTCTTAGGCTATTTGGCAGAGTTCAGAACATTTCCATGGTTCCTATTCCTCCAGTAGCAACAAATGCATATAGAGGTACAACTTCAACTACATACACTCGGGTGCATTATCAGTTTTTGGAAAGTATATAGGAGAATTGGTACCATCATGTAATTGCAGAAGGGCATAGATCAATACCACTACACCAGTTTTTTCTGAGTTGCACGGATGATTATATGGAGTGGTACAGGTATCATGATGTTTTACGGTTTCACAATCCCATACGCTTACCTGCTGATGTATTTATTGGAGCATCACATTTTGCGCCTACCTATGACCAACTGTACTCGATATGTTACATGTTACATTTTACATCTAAAAGTTCATTGTAATATTACGCATTAAACTGTAATATTGAGCATTAGTAAAATTGAAAACTTAAACTTTAATTCTAATTTTTTCTGCAGACTCTACATGATGTGCATGGCTTTTTGGATGAAGCTAACCCTCAAGTTGCTATTGTCCGAGTAGCTAGTGGACGCTACATACGTCGTCAACTTTAGTATGTTGTATGGTTGTATCTTGGTGCATGTATAGCTTCATGTATGTTGAAATATGTAATGTGGACTAGTTGTATTTTGGGGAATATTTGATTTCATATACGATGTCATATGTTATGTGGGTTTGACAGTTGAACTTGTTGTTGTAATGGGTGAAAGGACCGGTATGTTGTATGTATATCAACATTATATGTTAATGGTATTTTTTTTTGCTTGTGCCAGGTTTGCTTATTTGAATTCTTTTTTTTTTTGATTCTCTGTAGTCACCACGCACTGACAAACCATGAATATCTACATAACCACATGGAGTGAATTCATGGAAGCCCTTCTATATTATTTTTTTGAGTTTCTGTTTTCACCACACAATGAGAGGACGTGGTCATTTACCTAACCACGTAAAGATAGTGCGTGGTTTGTCATTTATCCATGTAGGGCTTAAACATTGTTATGCTACTATTCGCGTTCGACTAGCCTATACTGGAACAATATTCATGTAGTTGCACTACGTGGTACTTCCAACACAGAAAAAAATATAGTTGTTCATCGCCGCAAACAAACATAGTTTGAACTTAAAGATTCACATTGTTTTAATCAACATTTCATTCAAGAAAATTCAAAACAGTTACACACATTGTAATCCAACTGGTTGAGTACAAAGATATTTGTAGTTACTAACCAACTACAAAATGGTGCCACGACTAATTCCATTCAGCATACTTAGTTCTTTCATCCCAAGCTTGTCTTCGATCGGTGTAAATGTACTCTCATTTACTCGCATTTGTATCTCGAGTTGTGAACCATTTTGAATATATTGGTGGTACCAGATGTTTAGGCACTAGTTTTACCTACGATTAGCAATGTGTAACTCAACTGTGCATGAAAGTAAATGAAATACTTGTTATGTTGAATAATCTATAAGTTGCGTGCCGGAACAAAATGATCTTGGTTAACAAAAGCTAGTGCAATTTCAATGCACTGTATCGGTGGAGGCACTTTTCCTTTCAACTGAGGTATTGTCAACAGAAGTCTTTCACTAATGTTGAATACTACAACGTTATAACTAGTTGCAATAATATAACCAACATCGGGCATTGACATCCGCTTTTCCCTCGGAGAAAAACTTTCATCTTCAAGCATAAGGCTTTTGAGAAGACAAGCACTTCTATTGTGCTCTATGAGAACGTGATCATACAAACTTCGATTTTCATATAATTTGTCATATAACTCCCTCCTAATTTGACTCCAGCTTGATTCTCCCAAACCAAGCAAAGCTGCTAGACACCGATATCCATAGTTACCATCTAATCGAACGTTAGTAATATCAGTAACAAATGCCTTAAACTCCAATGGTACTTGATGCAAATAAGTTCTCATGCAAATAGTTAGTTCTTCCAACTGGAAAAAAGTATGATATATGAAGTTAATAAAGAACTTATATGTGTACAAAAATAATATTTAGTGTGCGTACCTTTTTTTATGAATAGGAAGTTTATCGGTACGAGCCTTTTTTTAGGTATACGAACTTTGAGGGTATACACTTTCGACGAGCTCAAATGACGAAGGCATTCTTTTAGCTGAATTATTAGCACTTTTTTGCTTTCTCTTCCATATGTTTTTCTTTTTCTTTTTAGAGATGTGAGAGATGGCATACGTGGTTCAACAACTTCCAACATCTTTTTATGAATTTGCATTTGGTAAGGAGTATCCATTTTTTCACGTTGTTTAAGAGTACTTCCATTTTTTCTACTATTCCCACATCTTTCTTTCCACTTCTTTCAACAAGATGAAGTCTTGTCCAATAAACATCAATCATATCAAGTGATATTGCGCTACCAGGTCCAAGACGAGCTAACTCATGCGCACAAGGCAGTCCATGTGTTCTACGAATGACACATCCATATAAGAATTCTTCCTCACCAACATCTTTTATTCTCTGTATATCTAAGTGAATTAAATCAAGTGCCTTGATAGAAACAAATCCTCGTAAATTTCTAAACTCTCGTAAATGAAATATGTGCTTTACTTTTGTTAAACTTTGCTCAAAGGATGCTTTAAGTTCGATAAACGAGAGCTCCAACAGCGCATGCATCATCATCCAATCTTATTCAAAATTACACTGACAACTAGCTAAATGTTTCTTTAATTTGGAATGAGTGGATTCAGCCCTGTATATGACGCAAACATATGATTACTAAAAGCAATAATTACTAGTGGAATATATATTAACATGATTATAAAAAAAAATTGCCGATTAGAAGTATAATTTCCAAAATGATTATAATCATCCATCCATGCTTGAACAAATCGGTCTTTGTATCCAACCATGTCTTGTGAATATACTTCAAGAGGGAAGTATGTTTCGCGTACTTTTCATGCAACACTTGCCGATTCTCATTGTGCATAACTAAATTTTTTAAACAAACAAGTTCATTCCAATCAAATAAAAATGACTTCTTCTCTTCAACTTCCATTCCTTTCATTTATTTGCATATACGTAATGTGCCATGTGCATAACATATGTGCTGAGTTTGGAAAAACAAATTCAATTGCATTAACTAGTGATGTTTCCCTATCAGAAATAAGACTGATGGAAATTCAACTTCACAATCAACCAAAACAGATTTCAACCGTTCTAAGGCCCATATATAATTTTCCTCAGTTTTAGCAACTAAGTATGCAATCATGAGACAGAACGTAAGATCTGTGCAGCTAACGCCAACAACCTCAAGTAAAGGCATTCTATACCTATTGGTTTTATATGTGCGATCTAGTATGATAACTCGAGGAAATGTACATAGAAAATCCAAGCTGGCAGGAGGCGCCCAAAATATATCTTTTACAATGTCTGTCATCTAACGTTTTATGGTACCATTCAAAATAACCGAACTCTTTCAATTTACTAAGAAAATATTGAACTTGAGACTGCCCTGCTCGCTCAATAGCATTTTGTGCTCGTATAACATTGTAAACTGTTTTGATGGTGGTACAATTTGTAGGATCATTTCTTTTGAGTGTGTGTAAAATTTCTTTTGCTTTTACCATGTTCCTATGCATCTCAATAACTCATTTGGTCTCATCTTCAGCTAGTCGACCAATATACGAATGTCCTTCGGTATTTTTTAATTTCGAATGGTTGTGAACATCATTAACAACATGTAATCCCAATCATCTAAAATACGAAGTTTCTCACCTTTAAGTCTAAATGGGCAATTGCATTTTTTTGTACTAGTCATTCGGAGGTTCTTCGGGCTTTTGTCTTTTCGCTTCTTGTACACAGCGCTTCGTTCACAAGCAAATATAATTCTTAGTTTTTTTGTTGAAGCACCAGTATCTGATTTCATAAATATGATAACAAAACCAAGATGTTTTCCTGTATCACGAACCCAATCAACTAAATTTTTTCTAGAAGGAAATACCTACATTAAAAATGTTTAAAAAATGTAAGTAATACTAAAACAAGTATAGATTTTTTTTCCTAATATAGATTTATTCAAACATTAATCAATGTAAACTTACATCATAAGTCATAAACTCATTTGAATAATCCAACACTATTTCGTCGCACGTTTCTTCATCGCTTGAAAATGGTACAATATGGAGCAAACAAGTGTCATAAGTATTGAACACTAAAAAGGTGAAAAGAAAAAAAAATAAGAACTACCACGTAGGTATGCTGCGTGGTAGTTACCAAAACCACGCTAAGATTCTACGTTGTTTGTTTCACTACCACGTGGTAGTTCTGCATGGTTTCTAAATAATCACACAGTCCTCCTTCTAGTTTTGCCAAAATTCTAGTATTGCCTATACGTGGATTATTGCAAATCCCACCGATCGAGTAAATTCGAATGTACTTTCAAAAATTAACAAACTTATCATAAAATTGTCCAATAACCTGCTTTGATTGCAATAGAGATTCACCCTCCTCCTCAAAATCCATCATCTGCTAGTTTCAAAATGATTTTTTTTATATGATTTGGAAATTGTGGTTTTGAACTTTTGATGCTTTAGGAACGTGAAAAATTACGCAAGGCAGAAGAGTTGAGAAGAAAGTTTGGTGAGGGCATTTTTGTCTTCATATAATAATTTTTTTAAGGGGGGCTACTAAGTGAATACATGGGTTGGAATAGAATTTGCCTTATATGTACAAGGCGAAACCGCTTTTCATGTTAACAATCCTCACCTGCCAGTTCATCAACAAATCAATGAGATCAGAAAAACACCATCCACCTACAGTCATAGTTTTATGCTTTGTGGCTTGATTTATGTTCCAAATTAGCATGGCTAATTTCATAAATCGCAACTACAATAGCAGAATATGAGTTATGCGTTGATAGTAATTTTTATATATCGATAAGCGGGATATATTCTGCAATTCTATCATGATTATGGTGTTTGTTCACATTCGATCTAATTTCGACTCCGGCAGTCAATGAGATACAATCATGGTTTGCGTACCCCTTTTTGTAAAGCACGATTGAGAAGTATGCATTGAGGGGTTGTCAATGAAGATGAGTTTTCCATAGTCAAGTTGGGAATTGCAGAAGAAGGCTTTCACATGAGCAGATGCGGTTATAATATTCAGCCTGAGTAGCGCACGTGAGTGTTTTATGTCGCTGTCTTTGACCGACTAATGGAAGAATAATACACAAAAAAGGCTACAAGGCTGAAAGGTCTTCATTTTTGGCCTTGGTGTTCAAATATCAATAGGGAATATCTATATTTTATGTTACCAAATGTATCATTGTGTTTAATTAGGTTGGATAGGCTTGTTATTGCTTGGGCTACAATGTGTATTTACTTTGTAATTTTAGTTATGCTAAAGCAATAAAATTAACTCATTTTCAATATACATATATATAAATCATATTAAATTATTTAAAATAAAATAAAATTTTGAAACTAAATTTAAATTTAAAATTTCCAAAAAATTTTACACAAAATTTTATAATTTGAAAACATTAATATATAGTTTTATAATTTAAAATGATTTCAAAAATAAATTTTAAATTATTGATTTTTATTCTAAATGTTTAAAAATACAAAATTGATTTTTTTTACTTTCTAGTGTGATCTTAATACGCATCAATAATATTTTATATTTTATAATTGATATATGAATTAATATAATTATTTATATGATCAATTGATTTAAGTATTATTTACAAATAATATGTGAATAAAAAATATTTTCTTTCTGTTAAAAGTATTATTCTAATTAAACATCATACATGAAATTTATTTTCATATTTTACACATGTATATATAGTGTTTAAATTATAAACTATAAAAATTTATGTATATATTATATATTAAATTAATCAAATAAGAAATAATGTTTTTTTAATTATGAATTGTGCTATACATAGATGAATTATCATAAAAATATTTTTTATAATCATATATACATATACATGTAACCAACTAAATTTATGACAATATATCTATAAATTTGAATCGTCGCCTAACTAACAATATTATATACAAACAGATGAACATTATATTTATAAATTAATGTTTACAATCATATTAGAAATGTAACTTGTACTCAAATCCCTTAAGTGCACTTTGAAATGATGTTATTTGCTCCTAAAAATGATTTTCTATCCAATAGAGTGTTAGTCCTTGAACTGTCGACCACCTGCTATTGGATAACAGCTAAATTAATTTGATTTGAACTTGTGAGACTAGAGATTTAGCGGATAAAAGTTGGCTAGGAAAGGAATGAGATGGAGGCATTATGAAGATCCTAATCATACGAGGGAAGAGATGCTTATATAGTGGATAGAAAAGAAAAGAGAGAAGTACGGAGCTCATCACTTACTCATTCTCTTTCAATCTCAAGCACCCAAAATCAAGCCCTTCCTATCCAAATTTGAGCCGCCTTTAGCCAGTACCAGCCCTAATGATGGGCGTTAGACCCATTCGAGCTTGAATGAATACCATGCATTTTATCTAACCTAAAATGCTTATCAATATCGCATATTAAGTAATGTAGTTATAACTTTTATAAATACATTTAATATTCATTTATCAAATAAAAATAAAAATCATACATAAAATTACATAAAGATTATTTAATTTAACTAATTTATAAAAATTATAAAATAATCAAATTATTCGATCAAAGGAGATGATCGTTTTTGGTTGTGTGACTCGTCGGGTGTAAATTTGATCAGCGCTTAATATCAAACAATTCAAACGTTAACGTTCATGCGTCACTAAGTAGGTGGTGTGATATTTTGACCAAAATTATCGCTTACTTGGTTTCGACAAAATCCAATTTTACTTTATTAAGCGTTACCTGGTTGTGACTATAATTTACACCAATTCTCTTCGTCAAAATTGTATCACTTTGGACTTAGGGAATTTCATAATAGCCAAAATTCCAATATCGTCCATATTCAACTCTATAGCCCAAACACAAAGTCCTTGGTTCAACAGTAAAAATTATTATTAATCGAATTACTTTGACCAAAGATTTTGACTTTGTTGACTTGAGTTGACCGTGATACCGACCCCATATAACGGAGGGGATGAATCCTCTCCTAAATGATCTTCAAAGCAGAGCCTACATATTATAGATTCATAGTATTCTCTAGTCAAGAGAACTGTATAAATCAGTCACTTTGATATATTTTTTCTGAGCATAGTTATGTTAACCAATAAAAAATGTCGAGTGAGTCGTTCTATAGTTATCCAATAACTATCAGTATATTACCCCTGAAAGAGTTAGGAGTATGCTTTCAAGGCAATTATGTAATTTGTTACATATATCTTACTTGATAACCGATCTTGTTTGAAATAAATGGTGTTATCTTTCTATTATATACTTGGTATAATGTGTTATATTAATTAATTAATTTGATTAAAAGTGTATTTAATAAAAAATCTATAAATGATATGTTTTGTGATAGTAGTTACAAAATGTTGTAACCTCGAGTAATTTATCACAATGAAAACAAATATACCATTTTAAATATTTCTAGTCAAGATGCATCAAGACTAGATATCGATGTGTCCGTTGAGACTAGAGTATGTAATGCTTAGGCAGTGTATTCCTCATGACTGTTGGAGGCATCTGGGGTTACATACTGATAACTATTGTGCAACTATGGATCGATTTACTCGATAGTTTTCTATCGGTTAACGTAACTAAAGTCAAACAGAAAATATCGATGTGACTGATTTACATAGTCCTCTCCACTTAAGAATAACTTGGATCTTCAATATGAAAACTCCGGTTCGATTATAGTCAAATCATGGCACAATGTCCATCTAGTGACGTTAGTTGGACTATGCGGAAGTATCGGAAGTGAATCACTATTCAAGAGAGGAATCGTCTCCTCACTTACATGGGATAGTATCACGGTCAACTCAAGTCAACTCAAAGTCAAAGTCTCTAACCAGAACATTTCGGTTAATAATAATTGTTATTATTGAACCAAGGACTTTGTGTTTGGACAATGGAGTTAAATATGGATGATATTGGAATTTTGATCATTACCATATTCCATAAATCCAAAGTGATATAGTTTTGATGATTCGAATCGGTGTAAATAAATGTCACAACTGGGTGATGCTTAATAAAGGTGAAATTAGATTTTACCGAAACTAAGCAAAAATTTGGCTAAATTGTCATACCACTTTCTATGTGAGATATGGACATTAACATCCGAATAGTTCAGTATTAATCATTGACCAAATTTACACCCGACGAGTCACACAACCGCAATGAATTCTCTTTACACTAAACAATTAAATTAGTTTATATATGCTATAAATAAATTAAATTAATTAATATCTATGAAATATTAATTGTAATATTTTGAATATGATTTGAGGAATAAATATTATTAAATATATTCATTATCAATATACCGATCGATATGTGATGTCGATAAGCAATTAAATTAGATTTAATTAGTAGTCTTTTATTAGCCCATGATACTATGGTGATATTTCGATAGCAATAGGGATGTAGGAGGCAACTAAAAATGGGCTAGGGGTATTATAGATGGATGACTCAGGTTAGGGAGAATGGGTATGAGATATGATCCACGTTTCTCTTTATTCCTTCCATTGTTAAGGGACTCGTATCCGTAATGCAAAAATGACTTTTAGGCTGCCATTTTCGTATCATTGCTGGCCAACCTTATCAATAAGAAGCTCCAACAAAATTATCTCAAATCAACTCAAAAGGCGACAACTATTGGATAGCTTAAGATCTATGATTCATGGATTAAATCTCTACCGAATCGAAAAGATCTACAAGGAGGAAGAATTCATCATTACAAGGTGTGCTATAATACATTAGTATTAGGTATGTATTTACTATAATATAAGATTTATAATTCTTGATAATATTATATATATCTCTCATGTATATTGTGTTATCCATGTTTTTAACCAAATAGAAGTTAGAGCATCTACATCCAGTAAAAACGACTCAAGAATTAACCAAAAGGATCAAAAGAGGGAACCAAGAGGGAGTCAAGAGAAAAAAGGAAAAAAATATCTTAAGGGTATGGATCGTTAGAGATCCGTAAATATTTCTGATGGGTCATCCATTCTTCTTGCATCATGAAGCATTTTCTTTTTTAGGGATGCCTACAAGTTTCATGGTATTCCAAGGAAGCTAGTTCGAGAAGTGAGCATTCGTCCGATTTCAAGCATGGTTCTATCCAACCTGTGCAAGAGACACCATCAAAAAAAGGCATCTAGTCATGAAATTACATAGAGAGGATCTACATAAAGCAAGGAACATGACACAATTGAAGCAGGCGGAAAATAGCCCAATTCCATGAATTGCTAGCGATCCATACCCCATGGATCGCTAGCGATCCATCAAATTGACTCGGCTCGCTCTGAAACTTTTAGAACATCTTCATACCTTTAAATTCAAGCTTCTGACAAGGCGGCCTATCCCAATAGCTCTCTAACCCCTATAAATACGATCCTACCTGCAACATAAATATGATCTTCTGGACTGGCTGCTGAAACTCTGTAGGAATCGTTCTTCTCCTCCCACACAATAGTCATCTAAGGGGTTCACTGTGATTCTCTAGTGAACACTAACACTAGCGACTTGATCTAACTTATAAGATTCTATTATATTATAATCCAAATAAACGTGTAATAGCAGCCAGTCAATAAAAAATTATAAAGTGGACATAGGCTTCGTTAACAGGCGAACCACTATAAAAATCTCTTATCTCTTTACTCTTTCTGTGATTTACTATAGCTTTTTTCTACTTTGTTTGCCTTGATAAACAGGGCTAATGCTTTCATATTCAATCAACGGCGTTGATCCATTTTTTTGGTTAACATGTTGCTAATTAGATAAGATTCTTTTATGTGTCATCAATGTTGTCACATATTAGATTGGTTACATGTATTTTTTTTATTATGAAACAAATTTTTATACATAGATATAAATTGCATAGCCAATTTTTTTTAAATATTATCATTTTATTAATTAAAATACATATGTAATAATATACAAATTAATTTTAAATAGGACTTGTATTTAAATATATCATTATATCATGTTAATAGTTAAATTTATATTATATAAATGCATATCAACATAGATTATATTTTTCGGTGGCTGCAAATAAATTTTTAATATTTATTTACTATTATTTAAATCAACTACTAATTAAATAAATCATATAAAATAAAATATATTTCAAAAGTTAAATTATTAATTTCATAGAAATTTTTTATCTTTATTTAAACACACGGCTAAAAAATAAAATTTGAAAATCACAGTTTATATTTTTTAAAAATTAATTTATTAAATGGTCAAAATCAATCAATTAATTAAAAATATTATTTTGACTGATAAAATTTTAGTAAATTTTCATAAATTTATTATGTCATGCTTTAATTTCTAAAAATTAAAAATTCGAATAACATAACACAAAAATATTTTTATTATTATTTTATTGTATTTCACATAAATTATATATATATATATATATATATATATAAATTAACGGAATAAGATAAAAATAATTTTCTTTCTAATATGCATTCAATTTGGAAAGTTTTAAAATATATGCATATATATACTTTTTAAATACATAATTAATGTAGTGTATATATATATATACACATATTTAGATATTATAAATATACTTATATATATTTAAATATAATAATAATAAATTTGTTACTAGAATTCATATATGTATGTATGTATGTAAAATGATTTCAATTTTTTTATACTATGTGTATACATTCATATTTGTATATATGTATTTATTTATTATTAATGCAAAAGTATGTGTATATATAAATCATTAATATTTTTACATAGAAGTTATATACATATACATATACATATACATATACATATACATATACATATACATATACATATACATATACATATACATATACATATATTTATATTTATATTTACATAGTTGTTAAGATTTATATAAATAAAAAGTTTACATACATATATGTATTTGTACAACATTTAATACACATTGGATGGGCTAATATATTCATTGTAAGGTAAATTCCAACATTTATATACAGACATGTCATACCTTGCATAAATATTATGTTATACATGCACATACATACATGTATATGATACATATGTATACTATTATATTTAATTAAATATAAATAAAATAAAATTCTATTAATAATTTGTTTATTTAAATGAAATAAGAGATTTTATTTAAAGAAAATTCAAAAAATTTCTAAATAAATTAGACTTCATTGGTCCATAAAGATCCAATAGGATAAAAAAATCAAAATTCACACATAACATACGCTGCGGGTTCGCCCACTTCCAATAATGGTATTAGAACCCAATAGCCTATGGGATGTAAATTAGTCATATTAGGGTTAACTACTGTGTTCACAACTCGAAAGTTGTCCCTAACAAAATTTGAATTGGATCTTGGGGCCTTGGATCAGCGAACGACTTTACTATACACCATCAGGAGTTTACCGGCCAGTCAGGTTCTCTTGGGTTTTCCATAAAAAAATTCAAAATGTTTGAACATAAATATTAATTTCAAAATTATAAAATTTATTAATAAGATTAATAAAATAAATAAATTAAATTAATTAATTAATTAATAACTGCATGCATGTATTATATATTATGACATATGTTATGTAGTTTTAAAATGTTCAAAATAACATAATTATACATGTATGCATATGAATTGAATTTTGTAATTAATATAATTAAATTAAATTTATTAATATTAAATGAATTAATAAAGGTTAATTAATTAAAAAATAAACAATAGTGAATTATAAAGCTGAATTATTCAATGAATGTACATATGTATAAGATATAAGTGTAATACTATAAAGGTTATAGTATATAGTAAAATTAAATATAAATGTTATATTAAGCTAATATAAAATTAATTAAATTTTTAATTAAGTAAGTAAGATTTAATTAATATATTATTATACATAAGACTGTTATATATGTAATATGAAATATAAAAGTTATATAGCAATAAAAACTTATTTAATATACATGTATATAAAAGGTGGAATAGTAAGAACCCAAAATAGACTTAAGAAATAAATACATACGTAGTACATATGCCATGATTTTAAATGTGTCCGACGCTTGAATTACGAGGGTATTTTATAAGAAATACATTATTCCATGAGTCGATACCACTCTTTATAATATATCGAAGATTATGAATCGTTAATATAATGTTGACATCTACCATGTATATTAATAAATTACTTGCATACTCCTTAGTTGTTGAACAGACTCAAGTTGATGTTATGTGTAGTACTATTAATATATTGAATAAACGAGGTATGATAACTATATGTATTTGTTGAGGAGAATGAAGGTACATATACTAAGACTACCATGATATGGTAGGTACGAGTGAATAATCTTGTTTTAATTTGTTAAGCACACTCAAGATCAAAGCAGAATAAGGACAAGGTACCAAAGGGTTAGGATTTGTATATGATACAACTGATAAGAAGTTATCCATTGTCCATGGAGCTATGATTTATTGAGCAGACTCAAAGTCAAAATTCCAAAATGGATGAGTCAAGTTACTTATTAATGAAGTCCAAAAACTTTTATGTTTCAAGTTAGGGTTTGGCGGAACATAAAAGATTAGTGGGGGCCTTATTAGAAAAATGAACGATAAAATTTAACCTTTCTAATATTAAAAGAACATATGTTATGTAATGTTATAATAATCCACATTGATAAATTTGTGCATTTAATACGATCGTTAAAATGTTTATCAACTAAGATAACAAATGAATTGAATTGAAGATTGACAAATAGAAATATAATATATGTATACACACACACATATATATAAACACACTTACTATTAAATACTTATTGCATGTTTATGTTTTCTATACCGATGCAAGTACCTAATTTTAGAATTACTTAATACAATCATAATTTGATCGCTTTCTTGTTTATTTGGTAAAGACCATGTATTGCACTCAATGAGTTTCGAGCTTTAAAAGCAATATAAGACTATAGATATTTGATCCATATACTATCGCATATAAGTGTAATATGGGTAACGGTCCCAGTTCGTAATATACGATATTTTGTTGAAATTGGTTCGTTTGAAATAAGCCAATAAATAGAACTGTGAGATCAAGTATTCAATTTGATTGACTACAAAAGGATCATATTGTGTTAAATCTAATACTAGACCAAAACTCAATATAGATCTGAGAACTCGATCACTAAAATGTTTGTTTGATTAGTTTACGCAAGGTGCAACATATTTGATGTCCTTAAATGTTAAGGATGATCGAGTGCGCTTTTGTAAAGAATTCGTTATGATGTTGTAATAAGGTTATTCTTTTGAATGGTTCGATCATTTAGAAAGAATTATGAATGCACAAGAGTAGACATGATTTCATGTACAGTTGGGATGAAGAGAGTGAATGGTCATTTCTGCTCCATAAAGAAACATCGAAAACAAGAATTGTAAATAATAATTGACACTTAATATTGGAATAAGAAATATGATTTCTAAATGTATTTCCATATGGACAATTGTTTTCTATAAGATTTATGTCTTTGAGTTCAACATATTTGATCAAAGATCTCTTCACTATAAACTAGTTGTAGTAATGAAATAATAATTATATTAAGTGAATGACGGGCCTTCTAATTTAGCATGATGTTATAGTAATTGTGGAAACAGTGGGAGCATTCCCATATAGCACTTATTGATTGCATTAAGTTATAGAAATTATTTACGTAAAACACATTGAACATTATTTCTTAAATAATGACTATTTTTCGGTACCGATTGAAAAATAGACATAGTTATATTTCAATGTGACTATTATGAACATTCATAATGAAATACAACTACAATATGGTATTTGTTTTCATAATAAAATTGATGCATTAGAAAATAAAAAAGTATCTAAAATTATTTACAATTATTTTAGAATTATAGACTCAGCCGTTATTTTGAAAAATAATTTCGTTGTATGTATTGGTAAATTGTATCTCAAACAATTAAGAGCATTGCACCAATTTAATAGGAGAATCATAAGAGTTGATGTAACGATGCAGAATTTCTGTCAATTAAAATTCGTATATTTAATTGATTTTAAATATTAATAAGTGAAATTAAACAGTCGAATAAATTTTATTTCGAATAATTGGATTTAATTACATAATTAAATCGATAATTTAAAAGTTGAAATTACAGAAATAATTGGAAATTGGGTTAAATATGACTGAAAATGATTTGTAAAATTTTATTATATCATATTGGAGTTATAATGATGTTATAGAACTTTTAAAATCGAATTAAAAGTTAATTTGTGAAAACTGAATATTTTGATATTTAATTGACGAGTTAAAATAGCCATTTTTCAAATAGTCTCGTATTTCACCGAAACCAGTTTCATCGGATCCGTAATGTCATATTATTGTATGGTTTCAAATTTTGTGTCAATCGGATTTACCGTTTGTCCGGGGCAAGCCAAAACGCATAGAAATTAGTTTAAATCGATTTAATTTAAATTTGATTGTTTATTTCCGTAACTCGCACATACGATCGAATTAGCCTCCGAAACACGTTCCATTGTGTCCGGAACGCGGGGTAAACCTTAGAAACGTCGGTCACCATACGAGATTTGGAGTTCGAAAAATTGGAAATGAATAGTGTTTTTGGTGAAAATTTCTATAAAGGAACCTCAACACCCTCAAATTTTTGCAAACCCTAACCCTAATCAGTAGCCGCCATTCTCTATTCATCAATGGCCAAAAAGCTTTTGTCTTCTCCTCCTCTTTTCTTCATATCCATCGACTTTCACCAGAAACTTCTAACTAGAAAAACGTAGAGCTACGTGAGATCCACAGATCCAACGGTGGAGATCGTTTAAAACGTAGTAAATCAACGGCAATTTTCATTTGAACGTCCCACATTCATTCACGATTTTCACGGTGATTGCTTGACCGAGCTTCGACCAAGCTTATTAAATTTTCACGGTGATAGCTTGACCGAAATCAATTGAATTTGATAAATTAAACATAGAAGTTTATTAAAGGAGATATATTCATGATTTTGGACAGCGAATTATCCTTTAAGTTAAATGTTGTAATAATAAGAGTTTGGTTAGAAAGTATATTCACGCTTTTGGACAGTGGATATATTATTAAATAAAAAGAAATGTTGTTGGGAAGTGATATTTTAAATAGAATTAAAATGATTTAAAGATGTTTTAAAATGCGTTAAGTATCGAACACATATATTTCAACATTTATTGTTGAAATAGACGTTTTTGAGAAATAGAAATAGTGGACTATAACATTGTTGTTATAGTAAATGATTTCTGAAAGGAAATGTCTTATATAGTATTGGGATTTATATATCAATCTTAATTTCGAATCCCTATACTAGTGATTTTGGGTCGTCGTAACGATGTTTTACGCAAATTTGTTTTGACTCAAATAAATGTGTTTAGGAGAATGTTTTCTTTAAAGAATGAAATATATACTTAATTTCGATTTAAGTATATTGAATATTTTCCAAGTGTTGAAAATAAATGGATTTGTGAATTACTTATTATTAAATAAGTATGGAAATGTTTTCCAATATGAAGTGAATATTTTGATATTTTATCTTTTAAAGAATAAATTGAAAATGAATATTAGAAATCGATTTGAAAATCGTATATTCATAGATATTTTGGAATTGTAAATTCACTATGGAATTTATAAAAGAAAGGGAAATTTGTTTAAAAATAAACATTGATTTAATGTTGAAGTGTGGAAATAAAGTTACGGATTTGGAACGTCAATATAAAGTAAATCGATAAGGATTTATTTAATTGGTTTAAATGAACCATTTTGAAATGAAAGTATTCCCGTGTAGGGAAACGATTTGAAATTTGTTTTCAAAAGTTGTAAAGGTGAAAAGTGATTTGAAATTTGTTTTCAAATGTTGAAGTGTGGAAATTATATATCTTGTAAAGATATTTTTGAAAAATAAATAATTTGGGAAATTATTTGGACTCTGGTGATGTTGTGCATACATATTGATAGTTTAATAACCGACTATCAATATTTACCTTTAAATGGGTATTTGTTGTGATTTGCTTGAATTTGAATGCCACACTTATTTTCAAAATAAGCGCTCACTATTCGGGTTAGCCGGAAGAGGACCTTTGGGTCGTATAACCCATTCCGAATAGTGATACGTCGTAATGGATAGCATTGATGACCGGTGTTGAAGACCGGATATTTATGAAAATGGAAGGATTACTGTCGAATGTTTCTGCATCGGCTGATCTCCGATATAGAAATTTATTACCCTTTGTGATGGGAATTCCGGACGTGATTAGTGAATATCCGGATTGGAAGGACTTCTTTGGAAGTGCCTTCGGTTTCGTTCGATCCCGGAACGGACTTGTATGGATGTGTGTCTGACATTACAATTTGAGATGTAAAGCTGGTTTCTATCAAATATATTTCCGTTGGCGGCGGAAAATTTATTCTCCTAGCTTAACACCCTTAGAGGTTATGTAGTTGATGGTACTAGTGATACATTACCAAATTGGTAATGCGGCATACAAAGTGTTGTTGAGCATATGTGATCAAAGCACAGCTTTTGTATAAAGCGTAGCTTTGTGGACGAGACTTCGTCGGACCTCACACCCCGAAAATGGTCAAAACAGGAAGGATGCAGCAAGGTTATTAGGGGGTAGCGCCCCTTTAATGTATGTCATTCCTTCTGGATAGAGGTGGTGTCATGGTATGGAGCCTAGATATTTAACCTACGTTGTTGCTGCAAATTTATTACTTTGTGGTTGTTGGAATCGAGGATCCTCGGATATAGATCGGTTACAATCATGGAATGACATATTCGTGTCAGTAGTTACCCAGTTGAAGGGTAACCCGGCCTTGTGTTGACAGAGATCTAACCGTAACGTTAGGTTCTCGGGTCGTCTTTCCAGAGGCGTACCCATGTGGCAATGAGAAGTTCCTTGGCCTGACTATTTGTTGGAAATCCAAAGAAACAATACAAACGTTGTACGGTTTTAGTTATATAACCTGCCATGGATTGTGGCGGTAACTTGCTATTGAACATGGTAGCTATAATAGGCATAAGTGCGAAATGCCTATGTTGGCTAAGATTTATATCTTTACTTTCGAAATGTTTTCTGCACTATGCACTAGTAATAATATCAAATGTTTCTTTTTAATGCGTATCAAGCATCTTTGACTATCATAAGGAGAAATCTCTTCCGATTCTGCGTTTGCATTGTGTGTGTGTGCGGGAGGCCTTATGGTAGTCTCATTTTCAAAAAGCATTGCGAATTGACTTCAAAAATTATCATGTTGTTTGTTTTTAAAGATAAACTATTTTAAGTTCTCACACCAGTCCCATGACTGACCTGGAGTTTATTGTTTCCCTTCCTAAACTCTGGGTGCCCACCAATTTCCACACGGGCAGTCTAGAGTTAGGTTATCAGGATATTCTGGAATTCGGAAGTTGATGTAGAGAACTGGAAGCAAGCTGGAGGGCATGGCGTATCAAACTAGTATATAGTATTTCTTTTCCGTTGTTTGTTGTTGTACACTCTGATGATGTAATGTAATGTAATGTGATGTAATGTAATAACTGATATAGTTCTTCCTTTAAAGATTATTCATTTATGTATTATATGTTGTTCCGCTGCGATTGTGAGATTCTGATATTGTTCTGTTGTTTCTTTCTGTTTCTGTTGCTTCTTCTTTCTTCTTCTATCTTTTACCTCTTCTTCTACCTCTTTCTTTTTCTTTAACCCTAAAGGCTCGTAAGTTTGTTCCTCTTTGGCTAGATTGTTGTGGAATGTTGCCAGCTCAAAGGAGTATGGATTTTCGGGCCCTTTACATTTGGTATCAGAGCATATTGTTAAGCGACAACCTTAGCTCTGTTGGGTGTTACTCATTAGAGATAGAGTCAACAGTACTCTAGAATGAGTTTGAGTGTAATAATAGCTATGAGCGCATATTTGTTAGTGAATATAAATTGTTTTGTATAGCGTTGACTTATCGGTTGATTGTTTATGAATTCTGGTCGGTGCGGGAAGTACAACCATGATCGATAGGGGTTTCTAAACTCTTAAACAAGATAAAGTGACACGGTATTGTTTTGAAATTTGGGAAAATGAAACAATTTTATCCCAAACTATTTTGGTATATTAAAAGAAATAAATTTTCTGTAAATGTTTATAATATATGGTTGCTTGGTTGTTTGGAAGTGATGATATTGAAATATTATCATTATTAAAATGGAAATTGAAATAAGAAATTGAAATAATAACCAAAGGATAAAGGAATGAATTTATATACAAATGGGAATTGAAAATATTTATAAGTTGGAATAAAACTCATTAATGGAATGAAATTGGTAATTTGAATGTATAAATGAGTTTTATAAATTGAAATGAGATTTGATTGGGAATTGAAGTTTGATTGTGATAAACAAATTTGAAATCAAAAAAATCCAAGCTGAAATTGTTGAATATAAGTGAAAAGAGTTTTGAACTTATAATATGAGATAATAAATTTGACTTTGGTAAAAGTTAAATTGAATTGGAATCTGAATTGGATTTATATGTGGAAATTTAAGTTAAGTTAAACAAATGATGTTTAATGAAATATAACTTGAGTGATGTTGAATGAAGTTGATTCTAGTATCGAAGTAAAATAACAAAGTGAATTAATGAAAAGAAGTGATGAATATGAACTTGAGTTATATAAATGAAATTCAACCTTATTTGTTAAAGGAATTAGCAATTGAATTAATAAATGGATGAAATTTTAATCAATCGAATGTAAAAGAATTGATATGGGATAATGAATGCAAGTGTAAATTCATTAGAAGCAAATGAAGTTGAGAAATTGAATAATTGAATGGAAGTCAATTTAATATCAACCAATTGGAACTAAAAGTGTTAAATCAAATTGAATGAATGTAAGCGAAGTAAATAAATTTGGTAATGTTGGATATACATTGTTTGTTATATGATTGTTAGTTGATTTTATATAATTCATTAAGTGTTAATGAAATTGAATTAAGGAAAATTGAAAACTATAAATCAAATTGGAAGTTTAGTGAATTTGATTTGAATGTGGAAGTATACTAACTTGAATGTAAATTAGTGAATGCAAACTAATTGAAATTGAATATGAATGAATGTTAGTAAATCTAATGTTAATGAATCAAATGTGATTCAAATTGGAAAACCAATTCATTGAATATTAATGAGACGTGAATGTAATTGATTTGGTTATGGATGTTAGTTAAATGCTAGTTGGATGATGGTTGCATTTGTTGCTTTTGTTGCATTTGCTATGTTGGCACATGTAGTTGTTATGTTGCTATATGTTGTATATTGATATTATTTTCATATATGCATGTTCTCATTTGTTTGATTGAGTGTATAGTAGGTGCGGATGGCTTATGCTTCGCATTTGGAGCTTGCTTTCGCGCTATATTAGCCGTATACGCTCGCTAACAATAAATAAGGTACATATCTCGGATTACATATCGTACTTTTACACTTTTTTTCCTACGGGATGCCTCATCACTTGATGAGATGTATATTTGTGATATATATACTGTCATTTTTTTCGGATCGAGCCGCGCAAAGGAGGTTATGGCGAAATTTTCTAAAAACTTAAGGCGTTAGAATATTTTTGAGGGAATTGAAAATTTTTGAAAACTAAGTTTGGATTTGGAAACTTAGTAAAGATTTTGTAAGAAGTTTAACTACGGATTTTGGAAAAGTTAAACACTTAAGAGATTTGAAAAATCCAATTTGAATGGTTTGTTTTGGAAAGTTAATGGATTCTGTAACTTTTTCTTACTTGGTAATTTCGAGGACGAAATTCTTTTAAGGGGGGAAGTTTGTAACGGCCCAGAATTTCTGTCAATTAAAATTTGTATATTTAATTGATTTTAAATATTAATAAGTGAAATTAAACAGTCGAATAAATTTTATTTCGAACAACTGGATTTAATTGCATAATTAAATAGATAATTTAAAAGTTAAAATTACGGAAATAATTGGAAATTGGGTTAAATATGATTGAAAATGATTTGTAAAATTTTATTATATCATATTGGAGTTATAATGATGTTATAGAACTTTTAAAATCGAATTAAAAGTTGATTTGTGAAAATTGAATATTTTAATATTTAATTGACGAGTTAAAATAGCCATTTTTCAAATAGTCTCGGATTTCGACGAAACTAGTTTCATCGGATCCGTAATGTGATATTATTATATGGTTTCAAATTTCGTGCCAATCGGATTTACCGTTTGTCCGGGGCAAGCCAAAACGCATAGAAATTAGTTTAAATCGATTTAATTTAATTTTGATTGTTTATTTCCGTAACTCGCACATACGATCGAATTAGCCTCCGAAACACATACCATTGTGTCCGGAACATGAGGTAAACCTTAGAAACGCCAACCGGCATGCTTCGTTTGGAGTTCGAAATTTTTTGGATGAATAGTGTTTGGCCAATTTTCTATAAAAGGACTTGTTATTTCCATTTTCCAAGAAAAAGCTAGAGTTTCCTCTCAAACATTACAGCCGCCACTATCCATTATCAATGGTCGAAAACATTATTTTCTTCTCCCCTCAATTTCTTCAAATCTGCACAACGATTCGACAAGTGTTCAACTACAAAACTCTAGAGCTTCGCAAGATCTATCCATCCATACGGAGATGATCGTATGAAGTTGAGTGGTTCAGCGGCAATTCGCCCTCAAAACCATCACGTTCAGCACGATTTTCGAGACAAATTACAGGTCCGAGCATGGTCGGCCTCTGGTCGAAGGTGGAGCACAAGATGGGCTTTCGTTTGGAAGTCTCCGATCGTCCTCGAAGTCGTCGAGGGGGGAGCGGCTATTAACCCTAAGGACGACAAGTTTGGGTTGTGGTGCGTCAATTAGCTGGGAAGGAGAAGAAGAGGGCAACGGCCACGATCTGTTCATTTGATTTGCACGGCCCTGATGTGAGTGTGGGTTAAAAATAAAAATACAATGTAAATTAATTTATATTAAGATCGTACGAACTTCTAAAATGTATAACTTTTTCATACGAGGTCGAAAACGCGCGAAATGACTTGTGTCGGGTTCGTTTTGTCGAGCACTACGCAATGAAGCTAGTTTGGAGTCGTTTGGAGCTAGTTTGAATTTCGTGTAAAATTAAACGCGTGTTTAATTTTATTCGAAATAAAACGCTGAAACTGAATTGAAAGCGAGGTAAGAACTTCTCACTCAATCGAATTGTTTCGATTTAAATTTTTAATAGTTAGATTTAAAATTAATGATTGTATGCCTGGATGATAAATTATTATCTGTTGATGATTGAAATAGACATTATACGCCGTATATTAAGCGGAGGTTATTTATTAAAAACATACACCGCGAATATTTCACTGCAAAGTGAAATTGGTATTATTTATGTACTTGGAGTTGATTTCCCGCATTATATAGCGGATGAGACCCTATTGCACGTATAATAGCAGATAATATTTTTATGAACCCATATACCGCGATATCCCGTATTGGAAAGGAATTGGTATTGTGCTAACATCTGTGGATGCAGGGAAAACAGGTTGGAGGGATCCAACTGGATTCCTCACCAATATTATTTGATTACAGATATTGTGATATTTGTTAATTATCATATTGATATATGATGTTTTGATTGTCGTGATTGATATATTGTTGCTGTTGCAGCATTGGCCTATTTTTGGAGTTTTAAAATATTAAAGTAACGATTTTGAATTTAAAAGGATTTTAAAGTGATTTTTTGAAAGTATAAGTTTTATTAAATTTTGAATAGTTAAAATAAATAAACGTTATAATTTTTATTATTATAAAAGTTATATTTTTTTGGAAAATAATACTTACGTATGATTTTGGAGTTATATATAAGCTTTAATAACGATTTGTAAATTATTAAAAAAAAGACTGATTTATTTAAATTGAGGTTTTTGAATTATTATAAACGATTTATATAAAAGATTTATAAAATTGATATTTATAAATTAAAATATTGGAATTATAAAACGAGTTTTATTAAGTGTTAAAATGAAGTTTGTACATGGATTTATAAGTAAATAAGAATTTTAGATTTATAAATTGATGATGGTATAAAAGAATGAATTTGTAAATTAATGGATTACAAGTAATTTACTTATAAATTGGATCTCAACATGTAAATGAAATATAAATAGAATTGGTAATTAAAGGAGATTTATAAATCGAAGTTGTTATAAAATATAAATGGAATTTATAAACTTTGTTTTATGAATCCGAAATCAATTGAATTTGATAAATTAAACACAGAAGTTTATTAAAGGAGATATATTCGTGATTTTGGACAGCGAATTATCCTTTAAGTTAAATGTTGTAATAATAAGAGTTTGGTTAGAAAGTATATTCACGCTTTTGGACAGTGAATATATTATTAAATAAAAGAAATGTTGTTGGGAAGTGATATTTTAAATAGAATTAAAATGATTTAAAGATGTTTTAAAATGCGTTAAGTATCGAACACATATATTTCAACATTTATTGTTGAAATAGACGTTTTCGAGAAATAGAAATAGTGGACTATAACATTGTTGTTATAGTAAATGATTTCTGAAAGGAAATGTTTTATATAGTATTGGGATTTATATATCAATCCTAATTTCGAATCCCTATACTAGTGATTTTGGGTCGTCGTAACGATGTTTTACGCAACATTCGTTTTGACTCAAATAAATGTGTTTAGGAGAATGTTTTCTTTAAAGAATGAAATATATACTTAATTTCGATTTAAGTATATTGAATATTTTCCAAGTGTTGAAAATAAATGGATTTGTGAATTACTTATTATTAAATAAGTATGGAAATGTTTTCCAATATGAAGTGAATATTTTGAGATTTTATCTTTTAAAGAATAAATTGAAAATGAATATTAGAAATCGGTTTGAAAATCGTATATTCATAGATATTTTGGAATTGTAAATTCACTATGGAATTTATAAAATAAAGGGAAATTTGTTTAAAAATAAACGTTGATTTAATGTAGAAGTGTGGAAATAAATTTACGGATTTGGAACGTAAATATAAAGTAAATCGGTAAGGATTTATTTAATTGGTTTAAATGAACCATTTTGAAATGAAAGTATTCCCGTGTAGGGAAGCGATTTGAAATTTGTTTCAAAAGTTGTAAAGGTGAAAAGTGATTTGGAATTTGTTTTCAAATGTTGAAGTGTGGAAATTATATATCTTGTAAAGATATTTTTGGAAAATAAATAATTTGGGAAATTATTCGGACTCTGGTGATGTCGTGCGTACATATTGATAGTTAAATAACCGACTATCAATATTTACCTTTAAATGGGTATTTGTTGTGATTTGCTTGAATTTGAATGCCACACTTATTTTCAAAATAAGCGCTCACTATCCGGGTTAGCCAGGAAAGGACCTTTGGGTCGTATAACCCATTCCGAATTGTGATACGTCGTAATGGATAGCAGTGATGACCGGTGTTTAAGACCGAATATTTATGAAAACGGAAGGATTACCGTCGAATGTTTCTGCATCGGCTGATCTCCGATATAGAAATTTATTACCCTTTGTGATAGGAATTCCGGACGTGATTAGTGAATATCCAGATTGCAAGGACTTCTTTGGAAGTGCCTTCGGTTCCGTTCGATCCCGGAACAGACTTGTATGGATGTGTGTCTGACATTACAATTTGAGATGTAAAGCTGGTTTCTATCAAATATATTTCCGTTGGTGGAGGAGAATTTATTCTCTTAGCTTAACACCCTTAGAGGTTATGTAGTTGATGGTTACTAATGATACATTTCCAAATTGGTAATGTGGCATACGAAGTGCTGTTGAGCATATGTGATCAAAGCACAACTTTTGTATAAAGAGTAGCTTTGTGGACGGGACTTCATCGGACCTCACACCCTGGAAATGGTCAAAACAGGAAGGATGCAGCAAGGTTATTAGAGGGTAGCGCCCCTTTAGTGTATGTCATTCCTTCTGGATAGAGGTGGTATCTTGGTATGGAGCCCAGATATTTAACCTGTGTTGTTGCTGCAAATTTATTACTTTGTGGTTGTTGGAATCGAGGATCCTCGGATATAGATCGGTTACGATCGGGGAATGACATATTCGTGTCAGTAGTTACCATTTTGAAGGGTAACCCAGCCTTGTGTTGGCAGAGATCTAACCGTAACGTTAGGTTCTCGGGTCGTCTTTCCAGATGCGTACCCATGTGGCAATGGGAAGTTCCTTGGCCTGACCATTTGTTGGAAATCCAAAGAAACAATACGAACCTTGTACGGTTTTAGTTGTATAACCTGCCATGGAATGTGGCGGTAACCTGCTATTGAACATGGTAGCTATAGTAGGCATAAGTGTGAAATTCCTATGCTGCCTAAGATTTATATCTTTACTTTCGAAATGTTTTCTGCACTATGCACTAGTAATAATATCAAATGTTTCTTTTTAATGTGTATCAAGCATCTTTGACTATCATAAGGAGAAATCTCCTCCGATTCTGCGTTTGCATTGTGTGTGTGTGCGGGAGGCCTTATGGTAGTCTCATTTTCAAAAAGCATTGCGAATTGACTTCAAAAATTATCCTGTTGTTTGTTTTTAAAGATAACTATTTTAAATTCTCACACCAGTCCCATGACTGACCTGGAGTTTATTGTTTCTCTTCCTAAACTCTGGGTGACCACCAATTTCCATACGGGCAGTCTAGAGTTTGGTTATCAGGATATTCTGGAATTCGAGAGTTGATGTAGAGATCTGGAAGCAAGCTGGAGGGCATGGCGTATCAAACTAGTATATAGTATTTCTTTTCCGTTGTTTGTTGTTGTACACTCTGATGATGTAATGTGATGTGATGTGATGTAATAACTGATATAGTTCTTTATTTAAAGATTATTCATTTATCTATTATATGTTGTTCCGCTGCGATTGTGAGATTCTGATATTGTTCTGTTGTTTCCTTCTGTTTCTGTTGCTTCTTCTTTCTTTCTTCTTCTATCTTTTACCTCTTCTTCTACCTCTTTCTTTTTCTTTAACCCTAAAGACTCGGTAAGTTTGTTCCTCTTTGGCTGGATTGTTGTGGAATGTTGCCAGCTCAAAGGAGTACGGATTTTTGAGCCTTTACAGTTGATGAACTCTTCGGATTGATACATATAGATGTATGCGAACGCATGTCTATTAATACAAAAACGGTTCCATGTACTTCATCATATTCATCGATGACTTATTACGGACATGGATATGTGTATTTGATACACATGTATAAGTCTACGATAAGCCTATAGAATATACAACGAAATTAAATAATATTTCATGCGATAGAAATGATTCGATTTGATCAAATGGGTAATTATATGAGAAGGAGTTCCGAACATACCTAAAAATGAGTAAGATTCAATCACAAAAGTCACTCCTTTATGTGATAAATAATGATTTATCGATAAGAAGTAATCGAACTTGTTGGATAAAGTACGATTAGTTGTGAGTGATGTTGGATTAATTTCTTCCTATAAGGTCATGTACTTAAGAGTGGAACACAAGGATATTATTAGTTCGTCTAAATAATAGTTTACAAAATCATACAAAATAAGGGTTTATAACAAACCCCAACATATCCTAGGCCAAGGAGTTGGTAGGTTGTGCAAGTCAAAAGTCTGCATGTAATAATTGTTCGTGAGAGATTTTGTATGAATGTCCACAAAAGGAGTTTGAGAAGGACTGTCATTGGATGACTTATTTATGTTTTGAATATAAGTTTTGTAAACTAAAATGAAATCGGTTTTATGTATAAGTAAATTCATAAAATATTTATGAATACGCATCTCATTGCACCGAGAAACTATTATTGTTTCAAGTAATACCAACTTCATAGTGAAGGAATTTCTTTGAGAAATTATTCATGGTAAAATGGAATTGGATATGATCCAAAGATAAAATCGATTACATGAGTTGAAATGAATTTAAAAAACATAAATAAACACATTGCATTAGAGAGTATTCTCGCATATTGAAGGGAAACTATAAGTTTCTTATCAATGTCGAAATTATATATTCTTCGGTTATTTAATTATACCATTAAAAGTATCATCTATGATATGGTATGATGGGAAAATCCAAAATAATTCCAAGTACGTAATCAAAATATGATTTTGGTAGTCGTAAATGAAGGGATGTGATCCATCGGCAGCGATTGTGTCATTATGAGCATGACTATTGCAGTTGGAATTAAATGAGCTATGTTGATAAGAATAATCTCGTAAATTTCAATTGTTGAAATTAATACAATAGATTCATTATTCAACATGATCAATTTATTCTAGATTTACTCATAAAATTATCGCTATAGAGGACTTAGTGTTTTGGTACATATCTGCTGAAATAGAAAATTCTAAAAAATGTTTATAATAGACTATTTCCACATAACAACCAAAATGTCTCGAAGTCAGTGGGAGCGATATAGAGGTTGTGAGTTTTTGGATATGATCCAAGAAATGATATGAAAATATCATTCTATAAGTATCAAAATTGAATAAGTATTTTAATAAAATATCAAATAGTTTGATTTTAAGTCAAAATGCAGAGGAAGCGTGTGTTTATAAGAAAGATTGTTAAAAGGTACATTGATATTTGTAAACCATAAGTAATCAACACATTGTTGATTTTTAACAATGTACTTGTGTTAAAACTAACCTCGGTTGTTTTAATGCTCAACATTGGAATTGTAAATGATGTCTTTTATAGTAAGTATAAAAATATTGGGAATGTCCTAAATTGATATAAGAACACCTTACTAAAATGTTAATGTGGAACGTTAAGATGGATTTTGTACGTATTTGCAATAGGAATTATCATGAATGTCATGTTGTCTATCATATCATGATTTGTTTATGTATTTGATACATGAAGTAAATATAAAATCCAAAATTGATATCACTAAATGGTTGTTTGAGGTGTTTTCCTGTATTTATGAAATACTGGAGAATTGTTTACAGAAATAGTGAACTCCTTATAAAGGATTGTTTTAACTTAAATTTCTTAAGTGATATTAAGTATAATATGTCTATAATAAATTAAGAATCTATAAGTTGGAAATATTACAAATAGAAGAGATTATGATTGATTCATTGACTTGAATAGCACTACATTAAAATAATGTATGTGTGTGTGTAATAAATGCACAAATTTATAACCGAGCCGAAGTTAATTCCAAATATTGAGAAGCACAGAACATTGTTATATGATAACAATGTCATGATATAGTTGATAATAGAACTTAGAGATCACTAGAAGTCGATGGACATACTCTGAATTGTTTTACATGACAAAGGTAGTTTCTCAACATTGGAAAGAGTTGATTGAAATAGCATATAATTGAAACATAACAGCATAACCGTTCACTAAAGGACCGACCCAATTGGCTTTAAGAAAACTAAATGGAGGAGTTGGAGTAAAATTCCATAATTTACCCTAAGTGCAAGTGGTAATTCGATAGAGTTAGAGGTATGTCCTAGGGGCGAGAGGTATGTCCTAGGGGCGATTATGTAATTTGTTACATATATTTAACTCGATAACAATTCTTGTTTGAAATAAAAGGTGTTTTCTTTCTATTATATACATGATATAATGTGTTATATTAAATAATTTAATTAAAAGTATATTCAATAGAAAATCCATAGATGATATGTTTTGTGATATTATTTACAAAGTGTTGTAAGAATGAGTAATTTATCATAATGAATACAAATATACCATTTAAAATATTCATAGTCAAGATTAATCGAGATTGGATATCGATCTATCCATTAAGACTAGAGTACATAATGCTCTACAAATGTTGGACAGTGTATTACTCATACCTAGAGGTTACGTACCAACAGCTATTGGATAACTATGGAATGACTCACTCGATAATTTTCTGTTGGTTAATATAACTAAGGTCAAATAGAAAATATCGGTGTGACTGATTTACATAATTCTCTTAACTTGAGAATACTACGAATCTTCAATATAAAAACTCCACTTTGATAATTGTCAAATCATAGCACTGCAACTATCGAGTGACTATAGTTGGGTGGAGTGGAAGTATTGAAAGTGTAGCACTATTCAAGAGAGGATTTTTCTACCAAATTATATGGGGTTAGTATCACAGTCAATTCAAGTGAACTCAAAGTCAAAGTCTTTAGTTAGAACATTTCAGTTAATAATAATAATTATTATTGAATCAAGGACTTTGTGTTTGGACTATAGAGATGAATGTGGATGATATTGGAATTTTGACCATTACTAAATTCTATAAGTCCAAAACGATATAGCTTTGATGAAAAGAATTGGTGTAAATAAATGTCATAACTAGGTAATGCATAATAAAGTGAAATCGAATTTAACCGAAACTAAGTAAGCGATAAATTTAGCTAAAATGTCACACCACCTGCTAAGTAACGTGTGAACATTAACTTATGAATAGTTCGATGTTAATTGCTGACCAAATTTACATCTGACGTGTCACACAACCAAATAATAACCCATTCCACCTAAAATCTTAGGAATTTTTTTATAGTTGGAATAAATTCGTAGACCGGGTCGACTTATACGTTTTAAAATCGTTTTATATATTCCTTTCCTAGTTCTTTTATGGCGCAAGGTTGAAACCAAGAAATTTTTATTACTTTCCTGATGTTTCTGAACATTTTCAATAAAACCCTCTCTTTAGACAAAATGATTTAATTAGTTTATAATTGTTCTAGATTAATTAATATATATGAAATATTAATTATAAAAGTTTGAATATGATTTGAGGGATAAATATTATTAAATATATATTTATAATAGTCATAAATATAGCGATTGATATGTGATATCGATAAGCAATTAAATTAGTAATAGTTATTTAGACCTAAATGAGCTATAAGCCCATGATATTATGTTGTATTTTGGCAGCAATAAGGGTGTAGGAGGCGGCTAAAAATGGACTAGGGGTATTTTAGATGGATGACTCAAATTTAGGGAGAAAGGGTATGAGATATGATCCATCTTTCTCTCCATTCCTTCCACTATAAAGGGGCCCATAACTACAATGCAAAAATGACTTTTTAGCTTCTATTTCTCCATTATTGTTGGCCAACCTCATCAACAAGGAGCTTCAACATATTCATCTCAAATCAATTCAAAAGGCTATAGCTTTGGATAACTAAAGTTTTATGGTTCAAGGATTAACAATCTGTCAAATCGAGAAGATTTCCTAGGAGGTAGAATTAAATCACTACAAGGTGTGCTCTAAGGAATTAGTATTAGGTATAAATTTACTGTATAATATGATTTATTATTTATGGATAATATTATATATATATATCATAATTATATTGCTAGCTAGGTGAGATTCTTATATGTATTATCAATGTTGTCACATATTTGATTAGTTATAAGCATATTTTAATTTATTAAAAAAATATTATATATAGATCCGAAGCGGATAGCCAAATAAATTTCATTTTAGTTATTATCATTTTATTATGTAATATATAAATGTATAATATATTGGCTAATTTTCGTTACATAACATGTATTTAATTATATCATCGTATCATGTTAATAGCTGAAATTATATTTTATAATTGCATAGTTATATAGAATATATCTTTTTATGACTGCAAATTAAATTTTAATATTTATTTACTATTATTTAATATTCTTCCAATCAATATGCTAATTAAAAAAATCATACGAAATTAAATATATTTTGAAAATTGAATTTTAAATTTTATAAAATTTTATAATCATCATATTAAATCTTTGCCAAAAAAAAAATTTAAAAATCATATTTTATATTTTTTTAAATTAATTTAGTAAACTACCAAAATCAATCAATTAACTAAAAATATTATTTTGCTAGAGAAATCATTGAAAAAATTTCATAACCTTAAAATGTTGTGCTTGATTTTCTGTAAATTTAAATTTCAAATAGTATACCTTTAAAATATTTTTTATTATTATTTTATTGTATTTCGAATAAATTATATGTATATATATATATATTAATGCAACAAAATATAAATACTTTTTTTGTGTTATGCGTTCGATCTGGAAAGGTTTAAAAATACATATATTAAATACATAATTAATATAATATAATACACACACATACATATACATATTTAGATGTTATAAATATACTTGTTTATATATGTGTTTTAACATAATAATAATAATTTTGTTGCTATAATACATACATTCATATGTATATGTGTAAAATAATTTTAAAAAAAATTATATTATCTATATACATATATATATATATATATATATATAATATTTGACACAATAGTATATAGCTATAAATTACTAATATTTTCACACATATACACACACATATACTTTTTCATATTTATATAATAATAAGTTTACATACATACATATATTTGGACAATATTTAACACATATAGGATGAGCTAATATGTTTGTTAGGATGTAAATCCCAATATTTGTATACGGACATGTTATACCTTACACGGATTATTATGTTACACATGAAACGCATATGTATATGTATATGATACATATATGCACTATTGTATTTAACTGAATGTAAATAAAATAGAATTATATCTATAATATGTAAATTTAAATGAAATAGGAGATTTCATTTAAATAAAACAAGAGATTTCATTTAAATAAAATTTGGAAATGTGATAAATAAATTAGACTTCATAGGCCCATTAAAGATCCAATGGTTTTTTTTTTAAATTCACCCATAACTTCCGTTACGGGCTAGTCTAGTTCAAACAACCTTAGGTACCCTTCCAGCAGTCAAGAGTAATATATTGTCCAAAATTGGAGAACGTTACGTACTCTAGTCTTAATGGATATATCCATATCTAGTCTCGATGCATCTTGACTAGGAACTTTTGAAATGATGTGTTTATAATACAGTGATACAATACTCATGATTAAAAATACTTGTAATCACTATCACAAAAACACCGTTTATAGATTTTTTTTGTTAAATGTATTTTATTTAAGCATTTGAGTATTTATAACACATCAAAAAAAATATAGCAGAAAGAAAAAACACCTTTATTACGAACGAGAATTGATTACAGAGTTCATTAATTTATAATAAATTACAGAATTTCCCTTAGAGCATACTACTAACTCTATTAATCTCATATTTGCACTTGTGGCCAATAATGGAATCTCAATCTCATATCTTTAATCGGCTTCTTAAGAGTCAACAGAGCTAGTCTATTCGAGAATGGATATGCTATGTTGTCCTTGGTATCTACCATTTGTATCGTGGCTTCTTTCTTCTCAATAAATTCTCTAATCAGGTGGAACTTTCGAAGAATGCGCCACAACTTCTTATAAACTATGGACTCCTTTATGATCTGCATCGTCGCACTATTATCATAGAACAATTCCATAGGATTCTCGGTATCAAGGATCACTATGAGCTTATTTAAGAACTTTTGTATCCAGATTTCCCCTTTAGCTGCTTTATTAAGGGCGATGTACTCGGCTGTAACATCCCCCTACTTGGAGGCCCAAAACTAACGGCTATAGATGTTATAGTCATCCATAGTTATTAATCTTCGACGACCAAATACAACGATGCTAGATAAATTATTACGCAGTTCACAAGAATATGGAAAATTTTAACAAATCAAAAACACATTTCCACATTCCATTCAAAACATTACTTGTTCATTACATTATCCCATAAACGATAACCACATTCAGAAAAATATGATTATTACAAATATGCCAAGAATGACATATGAAGATGCCCCCTCGGTAGATCAAGTATGTAATAAGGCTAAGTCTACTTTTACAATCAAAATACACAACGGAAAATATAATTCTAAATAACTAATTGCCTCCTACACGTCTTAGAAAGTGTTATTCATCTAAGCAGGGAACCTGAGTACCTTAAATCTTAAACTACTCAAAATCAATTGAGTACCCGAGAATTTAAGGGGGGAAACAAAAACTTTGAGTTAGACATAAACCAAAGTAGGAATAATAATCTACCATCTCAAATCATTTAGATATCTAGTGAGACCACACCGCTTAGCGAAAATGGTTTTCCCCTCACTATTGTCCTAAAACCTTTACAAAATCATATACCATGCCCTTCCATCCACAATGGTTAAAGAATTTAAAATAGTATAATATGGTGATATGTCAACATTTTGATACATACAAGATTTCCTACCCTCTGTTTAAATTGACTAGATATCATATTTTATAGTTTTTAGGGTCACATTAACCTATCAGTTTCATGGGCTTACGAATAACCTTTATATAATGTATGGACTCCCTGTCCTATTTTATAGTTTTCATGGGTGCACTATGAACCTATTGGCCCCTTACCAGTTAACTTAATTAATTCATGGGTTCCCTTGAACCTATTGGTAACCCCAATAACTTCCTAGTCATATAACTTCTCTCTTATCCTAGTTTTCATGGGATGACTAGGAACCTCGTGACAAATATTAATAAATTAATCCAGATATAGTTTTCATAGGCGCACTACGAACCAATTGGCCACTGCCAACTACTCTTTATAACATTGTTTTCATGGGAACAATATGAACTATTGGTAACCCTAATAACTTCCTAGTCATAATTTTCATGGGATTACTATGGATCTGTCTACCTAACAACTTCCAAATTTAGGCATCCTATATTTTGGTCTCCCTGACCTCTTGGATGCAAATCTATACATCTAGGAGTTCACTTAATTTATATTCACCACTAGATCAACCTATCTAGTTATTCTGCCCTTCCCTAATATACAGTTATGGGGTTCAAAACAATGTGAATGTATTTATACTTGAAGAAGCAAACATAAAAACATAGCAATACCACTCTTGTGGGTTTAATATAAAATAGGGTTAATCCCTTTAACCTGTTATTTTATCAAAGAAAGCTTCTTCTCAAAACCATTACAAAAACTCCTTTAATTTAGCCATGGGTTTTTCATTTTTAAAAATTAGTTAGGGTTACAAAACCTTTCGACACCTTCGAAACCTAACTTTTAACTTCATAGGATGACCTCCTTCGAATGCATTAAAAACTATCTTCAGAACATTAGGCTCCTGCCTTTTTAATACTTTAAAATCTTCCTTTCAAAACCTTTCGATGGTATTAAAGTATTAACATGTAACTTTAGAAGCATAGCTTTGAAACCAGTTGAAAGTACTCCTTTCGATATCATTTGAAGTAACCCTTCCGAAATCATTGAAAGTCCCCCTTTCGAAAGCATTGGGTTTATACTTAACTTTATTTGGGTCAAAGTAAATATAGGCAAAAGCAACTCTTTTGAAACCATCCTTTTCATACATAAAAAATATTAGGGAAACATGATGGCATCAGCACCATTCTTTCGAAAGCATAAAACATCTAGGTAAAATAGTGGAAGTTTGGCGTCTAAACCCCTTTCGTAACCATTACCTTCGAAACCCCTAACCCCTTTCGAAAGCTACAAAAAGTGGCTTGAACTTATAAAACAAAGTACCATTCGACAACATTGATATCTTTAACACCATCGAAAGGTTAGAGAACGGCAGCAGGGCTTCGACTAGGTCGGATCCCCTTCTTTCAAAACACTTTCATAGCCCATTTGATAGCAAACCTATAATATGGCAGCCCTTTTAAAACCTTTTAAAACCTCTTTCGAAACCATATACTTCGACTCCTTTGAAGGCTAAAGCAAAACAAAAACAACCGCTTCTCTTTTTCAAAACAAACCAGGGTTTTGACTCCTTCGGAAGCCATGCTTTTGACACTTAACCTTTCTAGGCCATGCTATTTTAATTTCTCTTAGCCAGTTGATATAGTTTGGTCCAGTAAATTTGTCGTTATCAAAAAATAGTTTTGAAGTTGTCGTTTTATACAAGTTTAAGTGGTAGGTTATTAGGACAAATAATAGCAGATGTTCTTATAATATTAATAAGATTAAACTTTATGTGTTATTTTACTAATAAGCTCCCACTTGTCTTTTATGTTTCCTCAAACCCTAAGTCGAATCATATAAATCTTTTGACTTCACTAATAGGTGTGAGGACTCGTCTGTCTTGGAATTCTAACCTTGAGTTTGCTCAATACGCCATAGCTCCATGGATGATGGATGAATCCTTATTGGTTGTATCATATACAACTCCTAACCTTTTGGTACCTTGTCATAATTTCACTTCGACCTTGAGTTCATTAACAGACCAAAATGAAATTATTCTATCATACCTACATATCATGATAGCCTAATTATATTATATGTATTTTGAGTTTGCTTAACAAATACATATAGTTATCTTAGCTCATTCATTCAATATATTAATAACACTACACATAACATCCCTAACTCTAGTTTGCTCAGCAATTAAGGAGTATACAAATAATCTATTAACATATATATAGTAGGGGACAATATTATATTGAAGATTCATAATCTTCAATGTATTATATTGAGTGATATCGACCTATGGAATAATATAATTCTTATGAATTACTCTCGTGATTCAAGTGTTGGACACATTAGAAATCATGGTATACATATGTTTACGTATGTAAATATTCCTTAAGTCTATTTTGGTTTCTTTAATGTTTCACTTTTAGTTTTTGCATTCATATTACATAAGTTTTTATGTGGAAAGTAGCCACAAGGGCCTCTTTAGCAAGTGCAATTAGTTTGTATGACACACAACTAAAATAATTACTTTTAAGGACAAAATGCAAAATAATTAGTTTCTAAGACCTAAAAACCTATGAAATTATGTCCTTGAAAGTAATTGGACTATTGACTTTGTCTTTAAAAGTAATAATTCTGTTGACTTTGGCCTTGAAATTAATTTTTGTGGATGTGTGTCCTATAAATTAATTGGACTGCAAAGTTAGTCCTTCTAGTGAAATGCCCCTTTTAATATTATATAACTTTTATATTTTATATTACTTATATAATATTCTTATGTACAGTATAATATTAATAAAATCCTATTTAATTAATTTCGATTAATTAACCTTTTAACTAAATCTTTATATTGATGTAACATTTACATTTAATATTTATTATATATTGTAACCTTTATAGTATAACACATCGATCATATGTACGTGTACAATATTTAACTAATTTATTTAATTAAACTATTTTAGTTAAATCATATTAGTTATAAAATTTATTTGATGTACATACATATATACTTATGTCATTTTAAACATTTTAAAATAACATAACATATATAATAATATATAATACATGCATTCATTTATTAACTAACTTATTTAATTTATTTATTTTATTAGTCGTATTAATAATATTATTACTTTTAATTTTGAAATTAACTTGTATTATTTTTCAAACATATTGAAAAACTTTATTATATTATAACTTTTATAATACATCTATATCTTATTTTAAATTTAAAATATTATATTTTTAAATTTTCAAACAATTTTGAAAATTAGCCCCAAGAATCAATACAAATTGCGCCTCTGCTATTAGGGGGCAACCATTTGGGCTTACTTCACCTTTTTGGCCAGGATGGTAATCAGGTAGGATAGGTACTTGATTAACCAATTCAAATCCTATATTTTACCTTTCTAGACACCATATTAAATGGGCTATGAGCTTAATTAGTTAATTCTAACATGACTAATTTATACTGCATAAACTATTCTACTCTGATAATATTTTTGGAACTGGGCCAGCCTATAGCGAAAGTTATGGGTGAATTTCATAAAAGAATTCCCTATTGGATCTTTATTTGGCATTTGAAGTCTAATTTATTCAGAACATTTCTAAATTTTATTTTAAAAAATCTTTTATTTTATTTAAATTTATAAAATTATATTGTACTATCCAATTTTATGTTATATTATATGTGTGTGTGTATCACATACACATATATAAGTGAGTGCATAATGACATATCAATCCATGCAAGGTATAATATGCATGTATATAGATGTTGGGATTTACATCATAATGGACTCATTAACTCATCCAGTATGTAAAATTAATGGCTAAACGTGTATATGCATAAACTTTGTCTTTTATAACAAAATATTTCAAAATTTATGTATATGTATATATATATATATATTTAAATTAAAATTTATTTATTTATAATTTTGTATAAACAATTATATATGAATATACATATACAGTATCAACAAAATATATAACTATTTACTACTATACAAATATGTTTACATTAATTAAAATAAAATAAATATTTTTTTTGCTATAGTGACAAAAATAATACTTATACAATTAAATATATTTTTTATGTATTTATATACGTATAAATGAATATGTTAAATACTTATATATATACACAAAGATAAAATTATAACTTAATTTTTTATTAAATATATTTCTTGAAATGGTCTTTTCATTAATCAAGTTTCTTTTAATTTTTTAACTTTAAATAAATATATAGTAAGAAGACCGTATAAAATTATTTAAAATAAAAAATTATTATTTTTTGAAACCAAATTTAAATTTAAAATTTCTAGCAAATTTTACACGAAATTTTATAATTTTAATATTTTAATATACAATTTTATAATTTAAAATAATTTTAAAATTCAATTTTAAATTATCGGTTTTAATTCAAATATTTAAAAATAAAAAATGTTTTTTTACTCTCTGTCGTGAGCTTATTATGCATCAATAAAATTATATAAAATATAACATATATTTTATAATAGATATATGAATTTACATAATTATCTATATGATAAATTGAGTTAAATTTAAACATAATATAGAAATAATAATATAAATTCTTTTTTTCGAAAATATTATTTTTATTAAACAGCGTAATTGAAATTTAATTTTCATATTTTACACATGTATAATATAATATTTAAATTATGAAGTATACAAATATATGTATATATTATATGTTATATTAGTTAAGTAGTAAAAAAATGTTTTTTGTTATTTTGAGTCGTGCTATACATAGATGAATAATCATAAAAAAATTACATAATCATATATACATATACATAAAACCAACTAAATTTGTGACAATATATCTACATATTCGAACCATCACCTAACTAACAATATTATATATAGGTAAATGAATATTATAATTAAAATTAACGCTTTAATTAAATTAGAAATGTAGCTTGTAGCCAAATCTCTTAAGACACCTTGAAACGATGTTATGTGCTCCCAGAAATGATTTCCATTCCGACAGATTGCTAGTCCTTGAACTATCGACCATCGGCTATCGAATAGCAGCTAAATTAATTTGATTTGAATATGGAAGACTAGGGAGATGGTGGTTGAAAGTCGGCTAGTAAAGGAATGAAATGGAGGCACCAAAAAGATCCTAATCATATGAGGTTAGTAATGCTTATACAGTGGATGGAAAGGAGAAAAGTGCCGATCTCATCTCTTACATTCTCCTTCAATCTCAGCCATCCAAAATCAAGCCCCTCTTACCCAATTTGAGCCGCCTTTAGCCTACGTTGTTGCTAAAATTACTAGCCCCTATGATGGAACTTAAACCCATTTGTGCCCGAATGTATATCTTACATTTTAAATCTAATTTAAAACACTTATCGATATCGTACATTGATTAATGTAATTATAACTTTTATAAATACATTTGATGTTCATTTATCAAATCAAAATAAAATCATAAACAATAGTTCATAAATATTACTTGGTTTAATTAATTTATAATGGTTATAAATTAATAAAATCATTTGGTCAAAGGAGAATTCATCATTTTCGGTTGTGTGACTCATTAGGTCTAAATTTGGCCAGCGATTAATTTTGAACTATTCAAATATTAACGTTCACAATTCACTAAGAAAGTGGTGTGACATTTTGGCCAAATTTATTGCTTACTTAGTTTCGATTAAATCTAATCTTACTTTATTAAGCATTACCCGGTTATGATTATTATTTATACTGATTCTCTTCGTCAAAACAATATCACTTTGGACTTATGGAATTTGGTAATGGTCAAAATTCCAATATCGACCATATTCTACTCTATATTCCAAAAGCAAAGTCCTTGGTTCAATAGTAATAATAATTATTTACCGAACTACTTTAATGAGAGATTTTGACTTTGATTTGGCTGGAGTTGACTGTGATACTAACCCCATATAACCGAGGAGATAAATCCTCCCTTGAATTGTACATCACTTCCAATACTTCCACTCAACCTAACTATAACACTTAATGGATGTCGTGCCATGATTTAACTATAATCAAAGTGGAGCTTTCATAATGAAGATCCATAGTATTCTCAAGTCGAGAGAACCGGGTAAACAAGTTACATCAATATTTTCTATTTGACCCTAGTTGTATGAACCAATAGAAAACTATCGAGTGAGTCGTTTCATGGTTGTCCAATAACTATTAGTACGTATCTACTAGGTACTCCTAGCAGTCATAAGTAATACACAACCCAAAATTTAGAGAGTGATATGTATTCTAGTCTCAATAGATACATCGATATCCTTTGTATAGGAACATAAAATGATGTGTTTATAATACTGTTATACATTACTCATGATTACAACTCTTTGTAATTACTATCACAAACGCACCATTTATGGATTTTCTACTAAATATATTTTAATTAAGCATTTAATTATGTATAACACATAATAACAAATATATAACAGAAAGAAAAAAAACCTTATTACAAACGAGAATTGATTGCAGAGTTAATTAATTTACAACAAATTATAGAATTGCCCTTAGGGCATACCCTTAACTCTATAAGAAGCATTATCAGAAAAACGAAATGAAAACATTTAACTTTTCTAATATTGTAACAAATATATTATACAAATTAGGATTATCTACTAAAAAATTTGAGCACCTAGCCTAATTGATAAAATTCTTTATCAATTAAAATATACTAATGAAATAAATAAGGATTGATAAGAAATATAAGAGATACTTACCAATATATTATTCGACATGTTTACTCTTAAGACCCATGTAAGAGCCAAACGATATAACTACTAAATACATTCATACCTTGGTTGCTTAAAAGTTTATTTGTTAGAGGTTGTGTATTTTGTACTATGAGTTTAGAACTCTAAAGTAATACAAGATAATTATTTTTGATTCATATTAAACCACATTCAAAATTTTTATGGTGATCTGTCTTCTTCATAATATATGAAATCTTAGTGAAATTATTTCATTTGATATGAGAAAATAACCATTGTTAAAGAATAAATTTGCCAACACTAAAAGCATTTAAAAGATGGGTTAATAAAGGTTAGCCTCTTTGATGCGAACAGTAGCCGGTGAAGTTAAAGGTCAATGTGTACATAGATTTAAGTCCATCACAATGCTTTTCTTTGTCATCAGTTTCGAAGTCATAGGGAATATGATATATGGTCGAAGTCATTATGCAAATGCAACATGCAGTTTTAAGTTCGAAGTTGAGTAAGTATGCAAGTTCCTGATTTAAATCATAGCACTGTGCTATGTTATGTAAGGTCAAGGTTGAAGTCCAATTATGAACAGAGGCGATTATGCAAATCTCGAGTTGGGATAAGACCAATGTAATATGCTAGTAGTAAGTCATAATTCAAGAATTAAGCAGTCAATTTTACTATGCAATTGTTTTATTTCCAATTCCTTATGTATACAAGACTCAAGTATTACAATGAGCTAAATCCCCAAATTGATTTAGGGTTTACAAATTTGGAAAACATGTAAGAAATGAGGGGAGAGAATTCAGTCCCCCAAAACAGCACCCCTAGAGTCATATTTTAGAGGGGGAGTGCAAGGACTTCAACACGGGTAGAGTCTCGGTGATGGAGTCGATAAGGTCTTTGTTGACTTTAATGTTGCTAAGTATTATATCTTTACCTAAATTCTTTTGGAGATATGAGGTAATAACTTCGGTGGCAAAATTAATGCGGAAATGGTGGCTTTACCAAGCATAATGTTGGCATCCTTCAAGTGATATAAATATCGAAGTGCTATGTTGAATAACAACGAAGAGCGGTGCTGCTTCACATCCTTTTGGTGTTATCATAGTGCAGTATTAAAGTCTTCATGGATATTGATAGTGTCCAACATCTATATCACTTCTCATAGACACACGACATCTTTTAAATGTTGATTACACATGCCGGAGTGCCATGTCCGACGTTGCTGAGGTGCATGCAGCATCTTCGAAGAGATGTGAAGCATGTCACTTCACGATGATTGACAATAAGCTTGTGATTAGTGAGTAGCGGTGCTTAGTATCAATAAGATGCACTAAGACCACTTTGATATCCATTGTTGACCTTTAGAGTTGCTTATACTTTACCTCTTCACGCCATTAACCATAAAAGATGATGTCCTCCCTATGTCTCTTTTCGTATATCTTCGGAGTTAGTAAAAGGCGGTGTCAGTGTATTGTTTCTCTAGTGATGATGTGCAAGTGAATCGAAGAGCAACCTTTCATATTGGCTCTATTACTTTAGCACGGTTGTAGGTCTCTTCCATTATATTTGACACCATCTTTTTTTCCTTATTGAAGTGATGCAACATTGATGACTTGCGGAGTGATGACATGTGTGAATGAGGAATGACTTTAAGAAGATGCAGGACTAATGAGCATCAAAGTGACAAGATACGGTTTCGATGTGAAGTAGTGCCATAATCCTACCGAGTTGGCCTATCTTCATGACTTTGGCATTGTTGGCCTTTGTTGAAGAGCCTCTTCTTGCAATGAGGTCCATTCTTATCTCTTTAAAGCCTTGAATCCAACACCAAATCCTCCTGTGAAATTATGTGGATAACATTTGCCCCCTCCTGGTATAAACGAAGCTTTTTACTCTTTATCATAAAACCACAAATTTTCCTTACTTTGCTTTGCCTTTTAGACTCACTAAATCTAACGGTGTTCTTTCTTTCCCTACAATTTAAACTCAAACAAAGGAAGTTTTCAAATTATTAAAATCATTTATAGCCTTAAATTTCATACATACATGTTAATACTAACATACAATTTAATACTAACATATTTTTCGCTTTATAGTGCAACTCATATGACATTTGGCATCAATTTATTCACTCGACATAGTTTTACTGGCGTTGCATTACATTTTGGATGCTCTGTGTTGATTGTTATTAAAGTTTTCGGTTCATATTTACAGACCTATCTTCTTAACATAGATTTAGCACTTATTTATACTCTTCTAGTCAACTAAAAGTTAAAGTTTTTGTTGCAAACTTTATATTAAATATTCAACAATCATTGACTTGTTGTAAATTATTTTTAAACTCTAAACTTTTTATCGTTTGGATATCAAGTAAATATCCCACATGCTCTCAAGAATGAGTATCCAATTTGGAATAATTTCACCATGTAGGCAGACGGAGGGATATGCAAGAATTTTCTTTAAGAGGACTAGTATAGGTTTCAAAGTTTTTCCTCTCGAGCTTACTCATCTTGGATTGTTAGAGATTGGCTCTCAATATTACGTTGCATTGAATGCATCACGCAGTTTGTTTTCCAAAGCTTTGGTTCGGTGCAAGATGTCATGCAACAGTGCTTGCCTTCTCATTGTAATTTTTATCTTCAGACTTAAGACTTACTTTAATGATGGATTAGCGATTTAAGATATTAATAATTCATTTGATGAAGAATTAAAGAAAATATCTAGTTCTAATTCTAAAGAAAATGTTAGGAAGCCATTTGATAATAAGGAGGTTAGGAATTTAATGTGTTATCTAATGATAAGAAATCCAAGGTTCCATCTTGTGGCTATAAGAAATCTAGAATAACCTCTGATAGTAAGAAGGTCAGAAAACTGTTTGGTAGTAAGAAATCCATAAATCCATCTGATAATAAAAGGACCACAAAACTTTACGTGAAGTGACAAAAGAAGACTAGAAATCCATTCTAGAGATGATAATAATAGAAGACCAGAAATCCCTGTTTGGCAATCATAGAGGGCTAGAAATCTAATCTAAGAATAATATATAAATTTGAGTTCTATAAGAAAACTAGAAACTCAACATGAAATCCCAAAATCACCATGAAAATCAACAAGAAATCCATAAATCAAATCATCAAGAGATCACAAATTCAATCAGAATAAACTCAACCATAAAGCTTGTCAGAATTTAATCTAATAATAAGAAATCCAAAAATCTATTAATAGTAAAAGATTTGCAATTTCAACTGACACTAACTTCGTTGCCTTACTTAAACGCTACGTTGGACGCATTATCGTGGTCTAATACTTCGAATAACGATGAAGATTCTTGATGCCTAAAGAAATGCTTCTTATCTGTCCATATAATGGTTATTAAGGTGTTAGTTACTTACTGTTGTCAATATTATTATTATATTGGTGCCAAGTAGTTTCGTTCAACCATTCAGCAAGTAGTTCCGTTCAGCTATTCAACCGTTCAGCAAGTGGTTCAGTTTAGTTGTTCAGTTTTTCAACCATTCAACCATTTGGCTGGTAGTTCCTTTTGGTCGTTTAACCTTTCAACAGGTTGTTACGTTCGGCTGTTTGGTTGTTTAGCGGGCCCAATTACTTTATTGATATTTATTACATATACCTTCTTTTGAAGGTTCCTTATTCTTAGGTCTAGTCTAGCCCAATTTGAAGTCTACTATTATCTATGCCTTGAATAGAGCTATTCTAACTTTCTACTGAGGCTTGTTCTTCGTTGGATTCCTTTTGCCGATCTATTGAGTTTTGGATTCCTTCATATCTTTTATCTTTGTTTCCTTTTGGGTTTTGGACATATAATTTTTTTTGCATCTTCTTGGGTTTCGCCTCTGCTTTAGATTGCGGACATCTTCATCCCTTTTTCTTATTCGTGCACCTTTTCGGGACTTGACTTTTCTTCGCGTTGAGGACATCTTTGTCCATTCCCTTGTTTGTGTCACTCTATGGGGCTTTTTCCAGGCTGATGTCACTAATTGGCACTTTGTCCCTTTCCCTATGGGGTTCTCCAAAAGAGCGCTGGAGATTTAACCCTTCCTCCATAAGGTGCTCCGGATCGGACGTCGGAGGCCTTAGATCCTCCCTCTAGGAGGTGCTCTGGGTTGGGCATCGGACGCTTTAGTCCTTCCCTCTAGGAGGTGCTCCGGATTGGGAATCGAACCCTTCAGTCCCTTCCTCTAGGAGGTGCTTCCGGAGAAGGCTTAAAAGAATTTTCTTGAAAAATTACTTTGTGAAAATTATTTTTTGCCAAAGGGAGTATGTGTGAATTTTTTTTTTTGGTTCATAGAACTTTTGAGATAAGATTTCTTTGATAAGGCAAGAAACCATTAAAGATTGGTTTTCCTTTTTGAAAAGGTTTTAGGACATTTGAAGCCTTTGGTAAATAAGTCTTCTCTTAGTGTTTCCATTTGGAAAGGTTTATAAATCATTCTCATAATAGAAAATAGAATCTCAAGTAAGAGAATGAGTGGTCATGATCCATGAACCAATAGTCCTTTAAAAGAGAATATGCTATTCTAATTAGAGTTTTTGTTGACGAATCTTTAGTTCTAAAAACTTCCCTTTAAAAAAAGGCATAGGTTTTTTCTTGTCAATAATTTTGGAATGCTTTGTAAATGCTTTTGTCAGGATATGCTTGGCTAAAATGTTTACTATGCATTTATTAAAATTAAGTAGGAGATTTTATGAATCTCTTTCAAAATAGGTGAATATTTTTTTTCCCTGACCCATAGGGTAATTAGAAATAATCCTTCTTGATATTTGAAAGTAACCCTTCATGAAGACATGTTTAGAAAATTTCTTTTGGCAATAAAATGACTTGTTAAAAATAAGGTCTGTGTGTTTACTTCCACCTTTATATGAGACATAGAATAGTACAGCTTCAGGTTTTGCTTAGCAAAATGGAATGTCTTATTTGTAAATCTGAAAAGTCAAGATTCATTAACTAATAAACTTTTACAGATAAGAGCATGCTTTACTCTAAGAATCGCTTCCCTTGGGAAGATTTTGATTATTTACCTGTCTCTATAAGCTAGCTTATGATGGAAGGTTGATTGATTCCACTTTATTCTGGACACTTGATCTATCTTTTCTTCAAAGAAGACCAGAGATTGGTCATGTTTTGTTAGGGATGTTCAGATCCTTCTATATATAGTGGATTGGTTTTAGCCTATAAAGACACTCAAATGTTAATACGTGATCAATTTCAAGTACAAATCATATTAGAAATTTTTATAAGTAAAGATACTCCATGGTGGGCAATATCCATAAGACTTCATAGTATGATCAGAGTTTCAATTTGAAGTTGCTAAGCTTCTTTTTCTTGAAGAAAGAGTTGAGTTTTGGGCACTTTGGGTGGTTTCTTCAGAATGAACGACCCCTTAAGCTCCCTTTTCCTTTAAAGATCCCGACCCGACCACATTCTAAATTATTCTTGAAGGGATGTGGCATTCATCAATCTTATGTCCGTTTACTTTATGATAATTGCAATAATCTTCTCCTCTTTCGGCTCTGGACGGTTTCGTATTTTGTAGGAAGTAGAGATATTTTCATCAGTTTGTGTTACGACAAAAAAATTTAAAGAGGGGTTTGCTTAAATTTATGAAGTTGGATTTGAAAGCTTCCTTCTGAATTCCTATTCTACTCTTATTTCCTTTGGCTTCTTATTGAGATGTTAAGAATTGAACTTTTCCTTCTTTTGGTTTTGTAGGAATTTTCTCATAGCACGCACATCTCGTCTATTCAAATGAATTTTTCAGCCTGGAAATAGAAGTGTTGTAAATCTTTATGTTCATGAATATAAAGTTTCTTCTAAAACGGAGAATGCTTAATTAGCCCTGATCGAATTTCTATTAGTATGTCTCTGTCGGTCGTATTTTCTACTTTCAATGCCTTTGTATTAATTCTCTTTAGGTAATCGCCAAAGTAATTTCCCTATTCTTTGCTTGATACTAGCTAACATGCTAGAGTCCATTATTGGGTCTTTGTATATGTAAAACTGCGCTAAGAATTCATAAGAGAATTGTTCCAAAGAAAAATGGTCTTTTCCTAGTAATTCTTATACCATTTAGTAGCTGCTTCATAAAAAGTTATAGGAAAAACGTTACAACGAATAGCCTTAGAAGCATTATATAAATCCATGCAGTCTTTAAAAGCTTGAAGATGATCGTTTGGATAAGTGGTTCGATCATACTTGAGTGAAGGAATTTAGATGTGAGGTGAAGCTACATAGCCTTTATTTCTTCCGACAGAGAAGTTTTTCGAAACCTATTAATTTTTCCTTAGGGTCAAGAATTCTTTTCCTTTAAGTATGTCCTCTATTTCTTGGTTGGGAACATTCTTTTCATTGGTTTTGTTATCGTAGTAGTCTCGATAATCTTCTTGGATTAAACTATTCGATTGTTCAACAGGCCTTTTAGCTTAACTCTCTTGGTTTTCGTTTTGTTCCTCATCTTGGATTTTACTTAGGGATTGCACTTTGTTTCTCCTTCCATAAGCTTTATCACCCTTGAATATTTTTGAGATGGATCCCCTTCAGGAAGCTCTTGCATTACCACCACTTGTTGTGTTAAATCCTAGATTTTGGTTTCATTACTTGCAAGTCATGTTAAAGTTGAGGGTTGAACGATCTCCATATATTCTAAGTTGAAGTTCAAGATGTTATTATTTTCCCTAGCTCACCATTTTTTCTGAAACAAAATAATTTCATGCAATTAATAAACGGGGAAAGTTATATAGAATCGGAGGTTCGATCCCTCCTTCTTGTGCCGAAATGTTAATGAATAAATTTGTCTACACCCAAAAGCATGTAAAAGATGGTTTAATCAAAGGTTAGCCTCTTACAAGCTAACTGTAGTCGATGAAATTACAGGTTGATGTGTACATAGATCTAAGTTCATCACAATGCTTTACTTTGTCATCAGTGTAGGAGTCATAAGATATATGATATCTGGTCGAAGTCGTTATGCAAATAAAATATGCCAGTTCAATTACAAATTCGAATAAGTATGCAAGTTCCTGATTTAAATTAGAGCAATATGCTATGTTAGGTAAGGTTAATGTTGAAGTCCAATTATGATCAGAGGCAATTATGCACGTCTCAAGCTAGCATAAGACCAACATAATATGCTAGTCATAAGTCATAATTCAAGAATTAAGTAGTCAATTATGCTATGCAATTGTTTAATTTCTAATTCTTTATGTGTACAAGACTTAAGTATTATAATCGGCTGAATCCCTGAATTGATTTAGAGTTTACAAATTTGGAAAACATCTAAGAAATGAGGAGAGAGAATTTGGTCTCCTAAAACAGCACCCCTAAGGTCAGATTTATGGAAGTGGAGTGATAGGGTCTCTAACGTGGGTGGAGACTTGCAATGGAGTCAATAAGGTCTTTTTCGACTTTAATGTTGCTAAGTATTATGTCTTCGCCTAGATTCTTTTAGAGATATGCGGTAATAACTTCGGCAGAAACATTCATGTTAGAAATATTGGCTTTACCAAGCATATTGTCGGCGTCCTTTAAGTGATATGAATATCGAAGTGTTATGTTGAACAACAGCGAAGAGCAGTGCTGCTTCGCATCCTTTTGGTGTTATCATAATGCAGTGTTAAGGTCTTTGTGGATATCGATAGTCTCCAACATCAATATTTCTTCACATAGACACGTGATGTCCTTCATTTACTGATTACACATGCTGACGTAGTATCATGTCGGATATTACTGAAGCGAAATTATAGCATCTTTGAAGAGCTGTGAAGTGCAGCACTTCGCAATGATTGATAGTAAGCTTGTGATTGGTGAATAGCGGTGCTTAGTATCAATAAGATGCGCTACGACCACTTCAGCATTCATTGTTGACCTTTGGTGTTGCTTATACTTGACCTCTTCATGTCAATAATCATGAAATCCGATGTCCTCCCCGTGTCTCTTTTCGTATATTTTCAAAGTCAGTAAGAGGCTGGGTCAGTGTATTGCTGCTCTAGTGTCTTTGACAATAGTGATTATGTGCAAAGGGATTGAACACAACTACAGACCGACCTTTTCATAGCGTTTGAATACCGCTATTAAAGCCTTCTATCGGTTTCCATAAGCGCCATAGGTCAACAAGTTGTAATAAGTCTGATAAATACAATGGCGTTTCAATATTGCAATGGAAAATGGACTTTTAACAGCATTTTTGTTGCCATGTTCATAGGCCGTATCGGTACAAATATTTTTCTATAGTATTTTGAAGCTTGCTATAGAACTTTTCAATAGCGTTTTTAAGCTACTATAGAACTTTTGCACAGAGTTGTGTTTGTTATACTAACAATAATAACATTATTTAATTGCTATAATATGTTGACATGCCATATTATTATAGCATCAAAAACGCTATGGAAATATTATGTCAATCTTTGATTACGCATTGAAACACTACAGAAAATCTAGTAATTCTTATTGTGCATTTTTTGCTATGAAAACTGTTTAATCCTTGTAGAATATTTTGTATAACACTAGCATAATGCTATAGTATAACAAAGTTGTAACAATATTTCTTTTCATAGCATTGTTAAAGTGCTCTGGAAAAAATTTCCATTACATTTTTGTATTGCCATATGCATTCAAGCTTACAATTTTAAATTCTACTAATCTTATTTCGACTAATATATTATAATAATTCAAAAAACCATACTTACCACATTGTAATGTATGTAATCAAATGGTGTCATTAACCAAACCATAAAATATATGTATCCATAATATTTCATACATGGAGTATTAAGAGTATAAATATTTGTAACAAAAAGTAACAATACATATAGCTGTAGCTAACCAAAACAATACATAACATTAAAGCAGGTATAACAGATTTGAAGGAGAAAGAGTGCGACATCATGTAGCAATCTCAAAAGCATCGAACAGCACCTGTCAAAAAGAAGCACATACGTGCGTATGTTAGTCATAAATGTAGAAATGTATAAGTGATAAACAACATGGTTTCAAAAGAAACTTTATGAATTGATCACTCAAAATAACTAAGAAACATCCACAAAGGCAAACTCAAAGTGTGACGGTCCATAATTTTCGGATCTTCTTATCAGATCATCATGCATCTAACCTAAATGTGACACATCTCAACTCTCAGCATATATATCACACTTCTGATGCAGCACAGATATAACATTGGGATTGCAACCATCAATGTTTCACTACAACATATACAAAGGTCGAAGAAATTCACTTCTGTACTTTAGGAACAATGCACGTTTCTTAGCATCTCAACATTTTGGTTCACTCTACTTCGCTCACCTATAGCCCAGTCGAGCATACTCACCATCTCAGTATACTATGTTGAACATGGCTTGCCTCAGATGTGCTTCAATTTCATATACCTGGGCATAGTCATGTTCAACTTGTCTCAGGTTCCAATAATACCAGTTTACATAAATTTACTTTATCTTTAGTTTATGCTATACTACATGCTTTAGTTCTACAGGCCAGCAATACAACTTGTCTCAGGCGCTCAGTTATAAGTTATGGGTACATGAGTTTAGTTCTACTTGACAGCAATACAACAGGATCATTATTATTTATATGATAGTCAAACTACCAAAAAAGTCTTTTTAAGTTGAGATTTACATAGAGAAATTTATATATCTGATATGTTAATCATGGATGGTAGTGAGTATAGATACAAGTAAGATTTTGATCAATTATTTGTGTGGCTTTCTTCATCTTATTATAACATGATGTTTTGATCTAAAGATAGATATGAGTGGCTTACATATATTACCTTTGCACAATGAAACTATGTTGGAATAACTAATTTAGAATACACATTTTAATAGGATTTTTTATCAAAGGAAAATCATATATGTGTAGTGATCCACATGTAACATGAATATTTAATTTAGAGTAAAGGTGTTTTAGAGTGCATGCATTCTATAGTTACCCTACGTGTTACAAAAACTATATGACTATTAATTCATTATCCTTCAAATTGTGGAAGGATTGCTTTGGTTATTTATTAAAAGAGATCATATTTGTGATTTGAATTTGCAATTGACAGAAATTATTTGAATTTGATTATGAGCGGGGTATGAACGTTTGGGAAGTAACAACATAATTTAATTTGAAATACTGTCTAATTGAAAACAATATAAAACTTCTTATATTGAATTATAGTCTACTAGCTTGGATGTTCTCGGACAACGAGCATACCACAAATCTACAAAAACAAGTATTTTAGCAGTGTGTTTTGGCCTGTTGCTCTTATGGAAATAAATAGCACTTTTATGAATATAATGATAAGATGGTACAATGGTCTTGTTTGTCAACCAAGCATACATATATGATCTTTTGAAACCACTTCAATTACCACAAAGGTCCTCAGTAAAGTATTATGCATTATGTTTGAACCATATTCTTTTTATCTCGACCATGACTAGAATATATTATTTGCTAATTTTTCTATAATATTCAGCCAGCTACTTCAAATAACTATTCAAAAGCTTTTGAAAATGTAACATTACTAGCAAAATAGTTCATAGTTGCTATCAGAATTGGACCTTTGAATTTCTGTCCACCTTCTCCTTACCTGACCATGTGAGCTGCAGACGACTGTTTTTCGAACCATCTTTACTAGTTACGTAGGTAATTCCTTTCCCACAATAGCTTAATCCAAAAACCTTAGTTCCTTCTTTTCTTACTCCGCGACTCAATTTTGAGCCACACATTTACTAGCTACCCATTTATTTATTTTCTCCAAATACAGCATATAGAATGTATGTATATAAATAAAATTTAGTACTCATTTGTCATCATATCTTTTAAGTGTTTGAACACATTTTTTGGTATTATCTTCTTAATAACTATGTTTAAAACATAAGATCAAAACTAAATAAAACAACATAATTTGCAAGACTAGGTGATGACCCATTACATCTACACTCATTTTCCTCTTCACAAGTTCTAGTATGAATTCACGGTAATGGCTACTAGAAACAAGTCTTCCTCATTTATAGTTATCATTTCAAGATCTTTTAGTTCTAGTTGATTTATAATTCTAATTTTACATCAACAGGCTTGCTGATTTAATCCTGTTGTATCCAATTTCAAAATTTGAAATTAATTCATAAACTGTACTTGAAATATAGTTGTGAATTATTAATTAACAATAAGTTGTGAATTACGAATGTTGATAGCCTTTTTACATACATTTTCCTTGTAATTCGGGACAGGTGACTATAACAGTAATTTGATTATTTTAGCTTCTTCAAACAACAAGTAACTGTAACAGTAATTTGAATTTATTTCTTTGTATAAATTAATAAAAATATATTTGTTATGTAAATAAATGATATAGTATTCTATTATGGATATTTATATAATCTTCTGTTAAAAAATTATTCATTTGTATGGAATTCTGTATATTTTTAGCCATTTCACTCCAATACATTTACCCTACTTAATAATCATACCCGACGCTAGCTTTGGGATATTAGGCCCAATCATAATGATCGTATCACACAAGTATCTTCCAAAAGCAAATAAGAAATAGATAATATTCAACAAAATCAAAAACTTAATCAGTTTTTTGAACTTGGTTGAATTTAGTTACTTAGTTTAAAATTTATAGAACTTATGTAATTATTAAAGTTATAGTATGCTTAGATAAAGCTAAAATAAAATTAATATAGCACAACGATTTTGTAACCGATAGTTATTACTGTTTGAATAAAGAACGATGAATAAAATTATAAGGTAATTAAACTATAATTCAAGTAATAATAGTAAATTGATTGATTTAATCAAACATTTATAAAACTTGGTCAACTTTTATCAAAATTACTTAAATTTTATTAACCTAGTTGTTTTTACATAATTACCTATTTTTAAAAAACTTAATTGATTTTTATAAACTTAATTACTTTTATAAACTTATCTAATATTTATAATAATTAGTTAATTTTACAAAATTTAGTTAATTTTTATAGATTAGGTTAAGTTTTCGAAGTTTGGTTAATTTTCATAATTTTCTAAATTTAGAAAATTATTTAATCTTTATAAATCTAGATTGATTTAGTTAAATTTTTATACAACTTAGTTAATTTGTATATATTTATTAAAGTTTCAAAAAACTTTGTTAATTTTTAGAAAATTATTTAACTTTTATAAAACTTTGTTAACTTAGTCAAATTTTATAAATGTAACAACCCGCATATTTATCGGTTGAATATTTAAATATTTTATTTAAATATAACATCATTTGTCGGATTATGGTCCGAAAAGTTACTTTTTGCAAATGGCCGAATTAGGACTCGAAACCACCTCCATTGAGTCCAAAATGGAGTTTGCGACCTTTTTAAGTATAAGCTTTGATATGTTTGGAGTAAGTCAAATTTGGCTACTTTTTCTAGTTGGGTTTTGGGTTTAGGTTCAGCCCATTTACTAGTTTAATAACCTAACTCATCCCTCTCCTCTCCATTCTCTCATTCCACTTTTCCAAACTCAAGCAAAAAACTGAAAATGATGGAAGGGAAAGGGAAATAGAAATTGCAAGCCCTAGTTTACTTGCAAACTTGAATTCTTGCTCCAAAAATCAAAGTGAAGCTATTGGTAAGCTCCTCTTCATCTTCTCTATCTTTTTCTCTCTTCGATCTCAAAAATTCCTAAACCTAAACTTAGGAAAATACTTGTTTTGATCTTAGACTGAAGCTAGTAGAGTTGAAGTGGAGAGTGGATGGTTGTTTTCTTTGCTATTGAGCTTCTCTATTTTTGTTTTGTGTTAAAAGGTGAGTTTTAAACTCACATCTACTTCTTTTGATATCATTGATGTTAGGTATGAATTCCTAACACTTGTTTATGTTAATTTGCTTTTGATTTGGATTGATTCGGTGAAATTGCCAAATTATGATTTTTGAAGCCAAATCTATGTAAAACCTTATATGGTTGATGTTTATGTTGTTCGGAGTGTTTGGGTGTGTCGTTAAGGTTGGGTAGTCGTTTGACGTAAGCCCATAATCAACACGCATCCGATTGCTTTCGATTTTTTTGGCCATAAATGGTCTAGGTTCAAGAAATGCCTGACCATCAGGTTTCAGACATCTGAAACCCTATTTCAGATGTCTGAATATTGTTCTGGGGGAGATTTTTATTCCCAGATTCAGACGTCTGAATTTATATTTCAGACGTCTGAAAGTGCTAAATTTCAACAAGAAAGGAAATAGGCAAAATAATGCCTATTTCAGACGTTTGAAAGTTTGGGTTCAGACGTCTGAATTCTGTTCTGAAAAACATATTAATTTCCAGATTCAGACGTCTGAATCCCTTCTTTCAGACGTCTGAATCTATTGTCTTTTTCCATATTGCCTTGTTCGTTTAGTTTTCCAAATTTGATCGATGCATATTGATTCCAGTTAGTTGTTTATGCATATTTGACCTTGATGATTCCTATTTGAATTCATTCACGGGTTTTTAAAAATGATTTCTTCAAATCGTATTAAAAGTTCGCTTCTCCGGTTTATAAATTCTATTTAAACACACGCACAATTTCGCACTCCGAGCGAAGTGGGAGGAGTATCAAATGACTAGATAAAACGCGTGCAACGAACACGTGCGTTCATCTTCTCAGTTAATTCCCAATCTATTCGTTTGAACGTTTTGACCTTTGTGCCTGGTTTACCGATGAGATGAGGTAAACTTTGTACTGCTTTGAATGTGAAATTAACTAACGGATAGTAAACCGTTTAGTGCGAACGGGTGGTTATGGTACTCACGTTACCACTTTTCGGATTCCTTTCTGGGAGTTTGTGACACATGTTGCCTTTGCGATAGTGTCTTCGGGCTGTCTCCTTCTGGCTTGTTGCCTTTAATATCGCTTTTGGAGTTGGTTCTTTGCCCCGGCTCGAGAGATATTTGGGGTTGTCGGTTACCTTTAGTATTGCTTTCGGAGTGGTTTTTCTTCACCAACGCTCGAGAGATATTGGAGTGGTTTCTTCACCACCACTCGAGAGATATTGGAGTGGTTTCTTCATCACCGCTCATGAGATATTTGGGTTTGTTGCAATTAAAATTTTCTGATGTTTCATTGATATGTATATTCCCTAGGTATCGCCCTTCGGTGTTGGTCTTTTTGAGCCGCATGATGCATAGCGATTACCTTGTGGAACCTGTGTTACCTTCATTGGTATTTGTTATTTGCCTTTATGGCTTGTTTTGGGATATTCTTATCCTTTGTTTCTTTGAGTTGCCGATGATATAAGGCTTGTTATGATATGATTCATCTTTTGTTAGATGATTGCGTTATCTCTTTTAGAGATATTTGTTATACATTGTGACCTTGTAGGTTTATTGTTGTTCAGTTTATCTAACTGATTTGTTTAGCTAGACTGACCCGTGTATTTTATACTCGGGTCAGACCGAGATGTTTCAGGTTAGGTTCTTTTGGACTTAGCCTCTTTTGCTTCCGCATGGACTATTCCGCTAGTTTTCTTTCGCCATTACTTCTTGTGTAGTCCTTTTTGGGTTGTAACTCTGATATGTATTATTTGACTCGTTTGTATATGGTGGTTTGCTATACCACTTGACTTGTATTAGTTTGTATACTCTGTTATGTATCAGTATATGTGTATATGATGATCTACTGTTCTGTGATGTATATTACATTTGAGTTGTTATATTCTGTTCTGATAGATCCTCCAACCACCTATGGTTTTGTTTTAAGTATTCATTGGGTATGTCGACCTGCTTGGTATGACTATTATCGATGTATTCAATAGATAGTTAGAGCAAGGCTATAGATGGTCGCTCCCAACCAGCCTTATTCTCCGTGTTAGTTGACGGCATTACCCTGTAGTGTCCTTGGCTAGCGTGGGTATAGAGGTGGGGCGTCACAATAAACTTGGTTAATATAGTTAATTTTAATAACTTTCAGCCAACTTAGTTAAAACTGTATAAAACTTAATTATTTTTATAAATTTAGTTATTTCTTTGTAAAACATAGTTAACATAGTTAAAAGTTTGTAAAACTTACTTTGTTTTTATAAATATGTTTATTTTTTATAGATGTACTTAATTTTTATAAAACTTGTTTAACATAGCATGCTTGTGGCATTGGTACACATGTGTCCATAGAATATTTACGCATATGCATGAGTGAATCGTTGTACATAGGTGCTCGGAGATTTTGCACTTATGTGCATGTGTCATTTCATGAATTTGCAGGACATAATTTTTGACTTGAATCAATGAAAATGAAAGAAGAAGATGAAAAGGTAAGAAAACTCAAGAACTTACTATACGATCGAACCGACCTTCTGACTTGAGAAGTCATGCACATGTCCAACCAACCCAAGCAACAAGTGGTTTTTGAACTTTTCGTTCCTTTAGAGCTTCCACTAATGAGTATTCATCGCGTCCATAGCTTTCCAAATACAACCATCATTTTCACCTAAAACATCCATAAAAATTATTCATAGATGTTGAACAAACAAATATTGAAGGCAATACTTTACAGTTTATTTAAATGGTGAACTTTTCTAGACATTAACTTCAAAGAAACTAATGGTTGTGATTTTCAAATAACTAAATCAAAGAAACTAAAGCTTCATTTGGAAAAATAATGGTAAGGCAGGACATGTCAGTGTACGCTAGCATGTCTACAGCCAAATTAGGGCGAGGAAAAGGAGGATAGTTGTTTATTCAGTACGTATTTGACGTCGTCTCCTCCTACTAATTTTTTAAGAATATGGGTTTCTAAGCCGGATCCCAAAGACAAGTGGCTGTGCATTTTGTCCACTGCGTCTTATAGATACTATGTACTTCTTACTTGCTCTCTTATAGTTGAAACCGGGATATATACCCAAAAATATAAAGGCTTTACATATGAAAAAATGTTGGTGTTTGAATAATGTAGGAATGTTACTCATTATCTCAGATAAATTAAAGTTTAATTCATTTTAAATTTTGAATTCATAATTTTAACTTCTCAACTAAATATTTTGGCGGCTTTGCAATCTTCTACGAGTACCATATTCCATGAGATCAATGTTTCGAACCATATTATAAACAATTTCATATAATCAAGTTACTTAATAGTTATTGCTATTCTATTTTTTATGTAATTTATATTTGGTATAACTTGACATTTTAGTCCTATCCGCATCAATATCTAGTAGTCGTATTTAATCCACCAATATCCAAAAAGTGGTTTGCTACCTAACCCAGAGCATTTGCCGCATCTACATGCAAAATAAATAGATAATGTGTAGGGAACATAATAGACTTAATCAATTACATAATGTTGTAATATAATCAAATATTATTGGAAAGAATAAAAAAACAAAATCATAGTACATAAGATTTAAGGAGAAAAAATTTAATAAGAATGCAAATGGTTGAAGTTATTTCAATTACAAAGCAAAGCTATTACCACTTGAGGCATTGAATTATATGTTGTTAATTGAAATTGAATATAATCAGTGATGTGTAAGTAGTCATAACATTTGTTGTAGATAATAAACTTATAAATATGATTAAATTACTTAAAGGTATCAATTGTTCATTTATCATCTCGTTATTTAATATGTTTGGAATTTTGGAAATCAAAGAAAATTTATGTAATTAATTATTGCAGTTAATATGGTAAAAAATGTTAACGGTAAAATAATGAATGTAATAAAATGTAAACTTATGTTAATATAATTCATAGAGTATTATTGATTGAATAATAAGGATAATAACATAGGTTTGAATGTAACTGGATGTGAATTGGATGCGTTGTTAATGGCATTTAACCTTTTAAATATGATAAAGGGAAACAAATTAATATTGCATTAATTGATATTACATCTTTCAATTAAGATAAAGTGTAACCATTCGCAACTTTTAGCAACTTTAAATGACAGTATTTTGTATTTAAATAAAAATTTAATAGAATTTTTTTTGTGGAATTTCAAATTTTGGTCAAACTTAGTCAAACTTTGACTTTTGGTTAAAATATTAAATTTGAGTTTTAACATTTTGTTTTTTTATATGTTACTAGACTGAATTCTGATCTTTCCTCCACTTTTCGTTTCGTCAAAATCAAATTCTTATTGCTCTAAAAATTTGAATTACTGTGAAAAATTAACATGAATTGGTAGTGTTTAGTTGTGTTTTATTCGGCTAAATCATATTGGGTTGGTTTGGAGTAACGGGCCTTGGTTAACCAAGAGACTCTAGTCAGTCATGCGACTATTCCTTTATCTATGACTTATCTGATAACATCTACGTACATAATTTTTCTCCTGAGAAACTTTCTCTTAGCACTTCTTCTTCCTCCTCCTTAAAATCTACAGAGAACTCTAGATCTAAAACTTCAAAAACCTCACAAATCAAAACTGCTTTTCTCCTCTCCTTCAACCCTTCTTTTCTCCCCTATAGCCGCCACCCTCTCCACCATCACCTTCCACATTCCCACTCCTCTTTTTTCTCCTTTTTCCCTTTTTTCACCTTTCCTATTTTCACTATTTCTTCCCCTTATTTCCATTTTTTCTTCCCCTTATTTCCATGGCTTCTATATTGCATTAAACTACTCCAAATCAATTTTTTTGTGAACCATGTATAATTTTAATGGAAACAACTTTGTTGTTGAACCCTCCTTCTCATTTCGAATATTTCTATATCAAAAACTTCATTTTTCAAGTCCTTTCTCTGGTCCGGTTTTGGCCGAAAACAACCCATATGGTATCAATTATATCTCCTTTAGGAATGAATCAAATTAAGTGATTCTTTTTATATAACCATTTATTATTCCAGTGGCTTCGACTTTTTTTTAGATCGGTTCTTCAAATTTCTTAATTTTCTATGCTAAAAACTTAAATCTTTTTGAAGTATTTTTGAACTCAGATTTTCAACTCAGAAAACACCTCTGTTTGTTTTGACCATAAATTCCTCAAGACAGAAGCTTTTTGAGTGATTCTATTTTTCAAAGTGGATAGAAAAGAATTTGAAACAAATTTCTAGTTAGTCACATTTGCAGATTCAGTAATATTTTAGTCCTAGTATTTTCTTAAAGATGACCTAGTTTCAAGTTTGTCCGTAGTTTGGATCTTGGGTTGTTTGGAGGTTGGACGTAGTTGAAACTTATTTATTGATTCGTGTTCATGTCTCAGCTTTGTTGGATTTGTTTGCATTTGGATCTTTGATAGGAATCTCCGTATTGTTCTATTTTATTCGTCAACTTCGTAGCCACGAAAGGTGAGCAAACACTTACAACTACTAGATTTTTTTATGTTAGTTAAATTGAATTTATGATGTGATTAGAAATTGATTGGTTGTTGTTTAGTATATTTTAAATTGTCATTCAAGTTAAATACGAATTTAATTTAATTTAATTTCCATTAAATTTAATATTGAAATTTAAATTTCCTGTTAAATACCTGCTAATGATAACCAGTAAATTGTTGGTAGTTATTGGTTAATTTCAATGATGATTGTGCTGTATGTTCAATTGTTGATATTTGGATATTGAATTTACAATGGGTGTATTGGTTGACATATTGGTTGACATTTTGGATGATTCTATGTTATTTATGTCTATATCTCTATTATCCCTATGGGTTGAAATGATACATACTCGAACGATCTTATAGATTATGGGAAAGTCGTTATGGGTTGAAATGATAAACCCGAGCAGTTTTCATTGATTTGGAAATATTGATTTTTGATAATGGTTGAAATGACATATACCCATATAATTTCTTGAATCTGGATTTTTATTTGGAGTTGAATTATTTGAAGTGTTTAAGTTAATTCAAACTTTGAATTTGTTTTAATTAGATGATTAAGATTGATATTTTGAATTATTTGAAACCCTTTAAATAATTATATTCACGTTGTACACTTGATAGGGAATGAAATCCTGTAACATCTATGAAATCATTGCACTAATATTTCTATTTTACTTATATTGATCTGACTTACATAAGATCTTTTAGTTCTGACTCGGGTGTTTTGTCTTTTCATTACGCTCGGGTTAGTCAAGGCTTTTCAATGTATTGAAGACTAGTTTCGAAAGGATGAAGTTGAAGATTCGGTACATTATTACTATTTATTATTCCACTGCATTCTATGTTCTGACATTATTTGTTTATTTCTAATGTATGTATAACTCTGATTTGAACTGTAAAAGTGTAATAAAATGTTATTTGTAAAACAACTTTATGAACTATTTATTTGATTATTATATTTTGTCGTTCCACTGCGAGATTCAGTGTTTTGTTTTCCTTTATTTTATTTTTTTCTTATTTACCCCATCAACAATCCCTCCTTTTGAATGGTTTGAGTCTAACATGTGTGGTTTATTGTCGATTTGAACCGTCCAAAAAAGATGGTCGTTACAGTTGGTATCAGAGTTAGGTTTAGGCATGCCTTATCCATTTGTGGTTAACTCATTAAAGATAGGGTAGTAATATCCTAGACTGAGTTTTTCTGAGTGTATGTATATGCGAGAGCACGTATTTGTTAGTGTTATAAAAATGTTTTATATAAGTTTTGAAATGATATAGTTTTCCTAATATTATATGTTATATATAAGCGAAATATTTATACGTATTATAGTTATTTGTAATGTGTTTATTTATGAAATGGTAATATTTAGTTTTTATCATTTATTATTGATTAGTTGAATTTTGTCGGTTTATAAGCATTGGCTAATCGTTGTTGGTCAAATTTATGGCCTAAACACTGGTTTGATAATGATGTATTACAGAGAATGAAGTGAATAATTAGTATATTTGTTATGAAATTGAAACGTTTGGTTGCAAATATTATTGTTCATTAATTGGTAGTTTCAACTATTGAATCAAAGGAATATTTGGATACTTTGGATAATCGAAACCTTCTGAATTAGTATATGAGTTGAAACTTAAAAATTGTGTTAAATTATGCAGTTGAATTTAACAACCTTAATTTGATAGCAAGTGAAACAAGGTTTAATTTTTTATATCTATGTTTAGTAAATGAACAGAATTGTTGTATACATGCTTGACATGTAATGCAATAATATACAAGTGTGAACTTTAGGACTTGGCATGTTTAAATTGAAATTGCAATTAAGGAAATGCTGTAAATGAGAATGAAAAAAAGGGAAGAGAAAAAAAAATGATAAACTTAATTAACATTTATGAAACGTGTCATAATAAATTTAGGAAGTAAACTTGAATACTATTTGGATAAACAAATATGAATTAAAATGAAATGAATATAAATAAAGTAATGACCTGTAAATTGCTTATGAAATAAATAGATGTTGCAAGAAATGGTTATCATTGAAGTTGTGATAACTTTAAACTCGAATAATATTTTATAAAAGAAGTCAAGCCTTTATAAATTGGTTATAAACTTAAGGAAATTTCTTCTGAAATGATTCACAAATGAGTGTAGCATTAAATGAGAAATATTACACGTAGAAACAAATGTAATTTAAAATGAATTGAAATATAAGCAATGTTTATGAATGATTAATGTTTATATTAAACGGAGAAATTCTGTGAAACAAATATAAAAGTATGATGTGATATTTATGTTGATCAATGAGATTAAAATGGAATTTAATTGAAATGTAATTATGATGAAACAAATTGGATTAAATAGGTAAGTTGTACGTATATTGTTTTATTCGCATAATTAATTTGATCCGGATTTGAGTACACAAGTTCAAGGTGAACTACACCATTTTGTGTTATGATTTTTCATTTGATTCTTGATGGCGAATATTTGATATGGATTTCGGGTTCCTTATCATGGTATATGGCTATGCAAGGAGAATGATGGTTTTTAGTCAATAAACCTTATCGAAATCCGCATTAAGGAATTCGAATGAACAATACTAGTTCGAAAGCAAACTTGTTTGATCGAGCGAGCGATCAAATGTGATATTGCGTGATGATGACATATGTACATATAATGTTCTAATATTATAGATATGTTTAACGCTGAATTTGAAAGTTGTTGGGTTAGATATCTTTGTAATTCAAATTGGAAATTTTCTTTTTTATACAAACCACTATAAATTTCAAACCATTTTATATACAAAACTATTTTCTTTTATTATACAAACTATTTTATTCTATCTTATATACAAAACTATTTTACAAACTATTTTGTTTTTAAATTATTTTACAAACTATTTTATTTACAAACTATTTTACAAAACTATATTATATACAAAACTATTTTACAAACTGTTTTATTTACAAACTGTTTTATTTACAAACTATTTTACAAAATATTTTATTTACAAACTATTTCACAAAACTATATTATATACAAGCTATTCTAAATTCAAAACCTTTTATAAAGCAAAGATGTTCAATCCCATATGGCTCTTCATGTAGCAAAATTGATTTTTTGGGAAAATTTGATTCTCATATAAGATGGACTTTATATAAGTATAAGGTGATTTGGAAACCGTTGATTTTGGAAGGTATTCGATCTAAAGAGATAAATCTTATATGTAATGGAATTTATATAAGAATGATTTGATATATTTGAGACTATTGATTCTGAAAAGTACTCTATCTGAAAACGAAATCTTATATATAATGGAATTTATATAAGTATGATATTTGAAGTTATGATTTTGAAAGGGTTCTATATACGGTATGTTATATTTTGAAGCAAAAGATATGGGGATGTACATTAGATGGACTTGGGGAATCCAAGAACGGTTCGGCCGATAAACCTTAATATACTTAGGTGAATTCAGAAATGGTTTCGAACCGATATGGTTGTCCGGACATAAACTCATGAGTTCCTCGATTTTTTTAAGGGCAGATGGTTCTTTAATTTACCCAACGGAGGCGCTTTCGATCCTGAGATCTGTTGTTTATGGATCATCCGGAAAGGAAGTGCATCCATTGTGTATATCATTAAATTAGCAGTTACCACTACAGCAGGGGTCGATGGTCCCTTTTTTACGAAATGGCTGCGATATTTTTATGGATTCCGAAAGGTGGAAGGATCTTTTGGAAGGTTTTGTGTCCATTGCGTAAACACTGGATAAGCAACGGGCCACTGCTATCGTAACATCATCATTTGACATCAAATTTTGAGCGGTATTTTTCATGCTTGTTTTTAAGTATTTTCGCTGGGTCTTGAAACAGGTCTACTAAGTACGTTGAGAAGTCTTGCCTTGCGCCTGATCAACACATAGCTAGAGTCTACAAGAACGATGATAAACTTGCGAAATATCGAGTTATAAAAGTATTTTGATAAATTATTATATAAATATATAAGATATTTTGGTCATTTATTTCTTTCTAAATACTTTAAAAGGTTTAAAATATTGTTTATATATGTACAACTTGATTTAATAGTAATTATCAATGTTGTAAATATTGTCAGGAGATACAAATTCAATCAAACACATTGAAAGTTAATGATTATTAATTTATTAAAGATGTTTGAAATTTATTTCGAGATCAAAACCAATAAATTTATAAATAATGGATTTAAGGTTTTCAATAACTCCTTTTTAAATATAAGTAATGTTGTAAATAATTATTTTCAAATAATTACATATATTTATAAAGGTGTTATTTAAGATTTCAAAATGGTACATATAAATGAAGCAAGGAATTTTACGGATGAATTTTTTTTGTAAATTGTAAAAGTATTAAAGAGGATTGATTTGCAAATGAAGTTTTCAAAGGAATATTTCAAGTATAATTTATATAAGTTTCTTTGAATGTATAGTTTTAAAGATATTATATAAACGGACTGTATATATAAAAAAAATGCTTTGGGAAATTATTTGGTAGTATGCTTGAAAATAAATTAGAATTGCTATTTTTGAAGTATGATTTGCAACATTTACTTGATTTCGATGTACTAATAGTTGTATGTGATATATTTGTTTGATAGAAGTGAAATTTTACAAATAATTGATTTCAAAATAAGATTCATAAATAAAATGAATTTAATTGGAAGTGAGAATTTAAGTTTCGGGGTTGAAATTTGATTTCAAGTGATTACTGGAATATAATACTAGTACTACTTAGAAGTATTTTGGATAAATGTTCCCAAATGCAATTTGGAAAAGAAAATGTTTTAAAAGAATTTGTATAAGGAAACAAATTCTGCATTTCCCTCTTTTTTCGTTGGAAAATAATTTCGATGATGAATGCGCGCATCATCAACGTCCATATTTGAGTTTCAAGGTGGGAAGGCCATTGTAGTAGTTTTACTACACCTTTGTTTTGATAAACAAATCTTAGTTTAAAAATGAAATTGGATATATAAAGATATAAGTGTGTGTGTGCGTGTTATTTCATATGATTTGAAATAAACCGGCATTTATTTCTTAAGTATCTATAAATTATAAATTCAATTATGGTAATGAATGAAATCTTGACTATATTAATAATTGGAAACTTCTAAAATGCAAAATAAGAAAATTAGATGCTAAGTGTTCAATGAAATATATAAGAAATTGGAAATTTGTAACTTGTAAATCGAAAGATATGAAATATTGAACATTTTGTTAACTAAAGTGAATAAGATAAACTTTTGTAACATTCAGTTACGTTTTATAAACATATATATAAATTACCTGAAATGTTTAAAAAGTTGAAATGTTTAATAGGAATATGTAATATAATATTTTACAAGTAAAACTTAAGTAATGGAAGTGTTCAATGGAATTAGTTCTATAGATAAGTATTTTGATGTACAAGAAATGGTATAGATGTAAGAATAATGTGAAATAAACTATAATAAAATGTATATAATACTTAAATAATGAATTCATTGATTATTTTAGATAATAAATGTGAAATATTTATGTAAGTACATGAAAGAAAAAGAAAAAGGACGTTGTATGAATGAATGGAAATTAATAAAAAGTAAATAGTGATATGAAAACAAACTAATTGAATAAACTTACTAATGTGTTGAAATTCTTGGTTGTTTTGGCTTATGGGATGTTTGGAAAAGTGTAATTGCAGTTGTTTAAGGATGTATGGATAGTCTATTTAGAAATTATCCAAGGCTGTTGAGCGTAGGGTACACTTGCTAGTTTATTTATCACCTTGCACGATTAAAAGTTTCTAAACTAAACAAACCATAGGTTTTGGTTGCTATGGATGTATGATGGATTCTTTGGTTGCATAAATGGTTGTATTTTTTATTTGATATGTTTATATTGATTTGCTTTTGTTGCAAATTGAAATAGCTTAAATATCTCTCTTATTAATAATTCTCACTATTTTGGATTATAAAAGTGAAAAATAGGTTTATGGAAGCAATAGCCACTGCTTTTGGTTTTATAAATTAACGTTGTTTGCCCGACAAATAGGTATGTGTTCGGCATACGGTTTTTTAGTGATTTTATATTGTTCTCTCATGGTTGGGATATTTTATTTTGAAATATGATATATATATATATATATATGGTTACTATTGATATTATCATTTTCCAGACCTCTCCGTACAAAGAAGACTCTACCGAAATTTTTGCGTGAATTTTTGACTTAGTTTTTTTTGAAAGTAAGATATTTTCAAACTTTTCTTTACTTGATTATATAGGATTTAATTGGTTATAAATTGTATATTTTATTTAAAATAATTAATTATGTAAATTAGTTGTTTATAAATCGAATATTTTAAATAAAATATATTGATCCCTTAATTCCTCCTTTTCCCTTTTCGAGGACGAAAAGTTTTGAGTGGGAGAGAGTGCAACTACCCGTATTATTCGGTAATTAAAACATTAAATTTAATACGATTTTGAAATATTAATATTATAAAAAATAAAATTTATGATTTGTACTGATAAAACAATTAGAATGTAATATAGTAATATTGAATTAATGTAATTGATGACCATTATAATCCAATTTCAATCAATGAATATAATTGTAAGGTTATTTTGTTATAATTGTAAATAATGAAATAAATAAATTGATGCATTTAATGATGAGATTGTATGTAATTGATTGGAATAGGTTAATATAGAATATAAAATCATTTTTTTATAACCCTTCGTTGTAAATGATAAGATAATGGATATGAACTATTATTATAAATGATGGTTGTGATTATCTTCTCATTAATTTGTCCCTTTGAATATTAAATGGGTAATTAATGGAATTAAGGCAATTGAATGTTGGAATTATATGTTAATTGAAATTGAATATAATCAGTGATGTGTAAGTAGTCATAACATTTATTGTAGATAATAAACTTATAAATATGATTAAATTAATTAAAGATAACAATTGTTCATTTATCATCTCATTATTTAATATGTTTGGAATTAATTTGGAAATCAATGAAAATTTATGTAATTAATTATTGCAGTTAATATGGTAAATGATGTTAACGGTAAAATAATGAATGTAACAAAATGTAAACTTATGGTAATACAATTCATAGGGTATTGTTAATTGAATAATAAGGATGACAACATAGGTTTGAATGTAATTGGATGAGAATTGGATGCGTAGTTAATGAAATTTAACCTTTTTAAATATCATAAAGGAAACAAATTAATATTGCATTAATTGATATTAGATCTTTTAATTAAGATAAAGTGTAACCATCCGTAACTTTTAACAACTTTAAGTGATAGTATTTTGAATTTAAATAAAAATTAAATAAAAAATTGAATTTGTGAGGTTGAGTGTTTTATTTGATCAAATTTAATCGAATTTTTTTTGTGGAATTTCAAAATTTGGTCAAACTTAGTCGAAGTTTGACTTTTGGTTGAAAATTTTAAATTTGAATTTTTAAATTTTATTCTTTTTATATGATACTAGACTGAATTCTGATCTTCCCTCCAATTTTTGTTTCATCAAAATCAAATTTCAATTGCTCTAAAAATTTAATTACTGTGAAAAATTAACATTAATTGGTAGTGTTTAGTTGTGTTTTATTTGGCTAAGGCATATTGGGTTGGTTTGAAGTAATGGGCCTTGGTTAACCAAGAGACTCTAGTCAGTCGTGCGACCATTCCTCTATCTACGAACTTATGTTTCTTATCTGATAATATGTACATACATAATTTTTCTCCCGAGACACTTTCTCTTCGCACTTCTTCTTCCTCAAAACCTATAGAGAACTCTAGATCTAAAACTCCAAAAACCGCATAAATCAAAAATCCTTTCCTCCTCTCCTTCAACCCTTCCTTCCTCCCCAAAAGCCTCCACCATCTCCTTCCACCTTCCCTCTCCTCTTTTTCCCCCTTTTTCCTTTCTTTTACCCTTTCCTATTTTCACTCTTTTTTCCCCTTATTTCCATGATCTAATAAATATTTTTAAAACCGTGTATAATTTCAATGGAAACAACTTTTTTGTTGAACCCTTCTTCCCATTCCAAATTTTTCTATATCAAAAACTTCATTTTTCAAGTCCTTTCTTGGGTCCATTTTTGGGTGAAAATACCCCATATTGTATCAATCATATCTCCTTCAAGAAAGAATAAAATTATGTGGTTCTTTTTTTAAAACCATTTATTTTCCAATGGCTTCAACTTTCTTTTAGATCAGTTCTTCCAATTTCTTAATTTGCTATCCTAAAAACTCAAAAAAATTTGAAGTATTTTTGAACTTAGATTTTTTACTCAGAAAACACCTCTGTTTGTTGCGACCATAAATTCCTTAAGACTGAAGTTTTTTGAGTGATCGTTTTTTTCAAAGTGGAGATAAAGGAATTTTAAACAACTTTTTTGTTAGTCGCATTTATAGATTCAGTAATTTTCTAGTTCAAATATTTTCTTAAAGATGACCTAGTTTCAGGTTTGTCCGTAATTTAGATCTTGGGTTGTTTAGAGGTTGGAAGTAGTTGATAAACATAGAAAAGACATTAGGAAATTAAGACTCAAATGTGAATGTTTTAAACTTCTAAGAACTTGAACACTACTATGAATAAGTTTATTTACTAGTTTTGTGAATAGATGTGAAGATTAGGTGGCAGTCAATGTCATAGTAGAGGCTAAAACATGAAAGGAAAAAGATAGAGCTCTTACGGTAAATTGCATCTCCAGCTTGAATTGAGCTGCATTCATATGCAAGTTCTACATATACTACTTTTCACTTAGTTCTATTGCTAGGTCATTACTCCCTATTAGGAAATCCTGCCAAATCTGAATAACAAAATTTCAAAATATCATGTTTTTCTCGGATTTTTTATATTCCATGTATTATATATATGAACAAATTCGAGAAAATGCTTTCGATGAGATACATTAGTAATTTCAAAATTAATGTTACGAATATTTACTAAAAATATATGGAATACATAAAAAAGAAAGAAATAATCTATATAAGTGAAAAAGCAAAATGTTCCATGGTAAATTACCAAAAAGGGATGTCATGCCTTAGGCTAATACCCTGCTAGAAGCATTGGTAGTAGCTACCAATAACAAGCAACATATTTTCCATTTATTCATTCATTCTAAAAAGTGGTCAATGTTTGTGTATAGGCATCAATCGGCTATTAATGTTAGTTGAATGCTTGATATTTTCTATATCATAAAAACAATAAACAAGCACAATTGTTACTGTAAATAAAAATAGTTAAAACTATTCAAACATTCAACAATTAGACTTCTTACTCTAAAGTAACACAGCCTAATCATTTAAAAAAATAAATAAATAAACATATAAAAATAGAGAATCTAATGTTCCTCTTCTCAACGCTTTTATTTTCATTTGTTTCTTAGAACTTTTTTCTATTGAATTTTAGAACCCTTATGATAAAAATACCATTATCCGTGAGATGTTGATATATGTATAAACTTGTATTTTAGTCTCCATAAAGTTGTTTGCTAAAAATTGCAATAATGTCTTCCATAATCAATAACAATACAACAGAAAAGAGAAGGGAAAAGAGAGCTGCGAAGAATTTCAATGAACAATACTTATTCCGAACAAGCATCCCGAAGGTGTGCAGGATGAAGGGCTTCTTTCCTTCTGTTCACATACATACTAGCTATCCTCCAAAGAAGGAGATCAGATGCGATTATTGGAGGTCGAATTAGAAAAGAAATGAGGAAACTAGGGATTTTCAAGCGAAGACTATGAAGGAGGGGAGTATGTAACGGCTCTAAAAAAATTTGTAACATTATTTAGTAACATTTAATTAGGTAAATTCAATGAAATAATGTAAAATGGTTAAGGGATAAAGATTTGTGGTTAAACTAGGGAGTAGCCGTGTCATTTAAATAATGAACTAAAGATGAGCTAAAATGAAATAGAGAAAGGGGTATAATAGGAAAGAGATATAACCATATACCCTAAAACCTTAACCCCATCATTCACACGTTCATTTCTGTACTCACAAAACTAAAACTAAAGTTAGAGGTCAGCCACCATTAGTAAGAAAGAGGAAGATAAACAAGAAAAGCTAAGGAAGATAATTAATCAAATCAAAGCAATTCAAATCTCAAACTCCTTAATCTCAAAGCTAAGGTGAATAATGACTACATCTCATTTTTTAGGTTTCGGTTTTAAGATGATTTCAAAATTATTTGCAATGTTGTACCATGATTTTAAAGTATAAAAATACTTATATATGTCTATTGATGATTTATGATTATTCATATAGGTTATATAATATGTTTTAAAGTAAAAACCCTACTAAATGACATCCAAATGCCTTTCGAATTTAGTTTTAGACTAGAAATGATATTATAGAGATGGGTTTCAATTTTCATAATTTTCTGAAGTAATGTGGATTTTGTATTAGTTTTTTAGTGAAGAAAATGATTATTTGGGTTTAAAATAATTTACGACTAAATTATTTATTATTTGGGTTCGAAATTAATATATGTGAGAAAAATATTAAAAGTGAGTTTTTGAAATTTTTGTAGAATTTTCTTAATTGTTTTCATAGATATATAAAATTATTTAAGGTATGGGACTTAAATGTTTTTATATTTATAAAAGGAGAAGGGAATTTGTAAACAAATAAAATAATTTATTTCTGAAATCTTGGCAGCACTTTTAGAAAATAAAATTAGCAACCAATAAGATTTTGACAAACAAAGCAGGTTAGTTGAAAAGCATTTCTTTTTAAAGTTAAAAACAGATTTTACATGCTTTTGGTATGTTTCTCCTCTTTTAGCACAGGGGTTCCGACCAAGTACTGCCGCTTCCATTGCCATCGAAACCAATGCATATAGTATTAATAACTTGGTACATAGCTAATTGGATAAAGGCGGAAGGAGCTGGGTCAAGACCATAGGTTCCGACAGGGTCGAAGCATGACTTTGCTTTTAAATGAAAATGTCTGTATTGCTTTCGAAGATATGCTTTCGACTTGGCTGGCTTTCAACCGGGTCTAATTGTTTTAAAGGAGTGAATTCGAATGGGTTGTGCCTTATGTTTCAAGTAAATGCTCAAAGGGGTCGAAACCCCTATTTGTCGCTTTTCTTACCTTTCAAAGCCAATGGTTTCGAAAGGTATACTTTGCTCTTAAAACTAAGTTTCTTCTCCATTGCTTTCAGAAGGGTATGTTTCAACACTATCACTTCTTTATTTAGAAACTGTCTTCAAAAAGAATGCTTTCAAATTAAATGGTTTTTATGACCCTTTTGTTCTATTGAGGGTAGAACCCAGATGATTTCGAGAGAGATGGTTTTAAAAGGTTTCAAAAGGTGTTTCCACATGTTTAAACTTGAATCCAAATGCTTTCGAAATTGTTGATGTTTAAAAAGGAGTTTATGCTTTCGATGGGTTTAAAGAATGGTTTCCCAGGGGTGGTTCCTTAAGGATTTCGAAGGGTTTTAATTGATGGTTTCGAAGGGGTGGTTCCTCGATGGTTTCGAAAAATTTGGAACGAAAGGTTTATCCAATGTTTTCGAAAGGCTACGTTAAGTGTTCTAAAGAAGGATGTCTAAGGTTTTTAAGATTTCGAAGGAATAATTTTTTAATGGTTTTGAAAGGAAGAGCTTGAACGGTTTCGAAAGGAAGGTTTGACCTTTTGGCCTAAATTGATACGGGTTTACTTGGTTTCGAAAAGGGTACTTTCAATGGATTCAAAAGGCGTACTTTCAAAGTTTTAAATGTTTTCATCAATAAAGATTTAAGTAAATTATATATAACATGGCAAGGTGATTTTGAGTAAAGCATAGAGTATATATTTTCCTTGTTTAATTTGATTTAAAGTTTTAAATCGATTTGAAAGGTTTTTAAGGAAAATTTTATGGTTAGGGAACCTTGAGTAAAATGACTCAGATATTAGAATACCAGATGTGACTGGTATAGGGTCACGCCCTATACATTAACTATTAGCCCCAGCAAATTTACTCTAAAATTCCAGGGTGTAGGGCTTTGTCACAGGTAAGACTAAAATGATGATTACACACAGAAGGGAATAAATGTTTGTGTATATATAGGTTATTGGTCAGCCCACAAAACCATTAGGATTAGGTGACCCTGGAGAGGATAAGTTATGGAAAGACTATCCGGAAGAGAAGTATCTAACAGATAAGTTAGGGACAGACCGTCCAGAAGAGGAGTATCTAACAGATGTTAGATTATTTTTTTATATTGTCTGGTAGGCCCGAGTCAGCCAAATGTTAGTAGTTAGCTAAATAAAACTATAATGTTCGGATAGATAGTCCATTCATTACCTGACATGTAAGTTTACATGATAATGCTTTATAGTTGTATCTAGTTTTGGTTGTAGGATTATGATTTGCAAAAGATATATTTAAAGGGATATTTGTGAGGTGAAACCCGTTATGCTAAGCGGCTTAGTCTCAGTTAATACCGAATAACCAAGTTGTTATTTATATCAGCACTTATGTCTGACTCAAAGTTTATGTTTTCTCCTTAAACTCTCGGTTGCTCAAACTTGATTTGAGTAGGCTGAGGGTTGAGGAATTTTCGATTTTAGTAGGTGGACGAATAAAGCTTACGAAGATGAGCAGGAGGCTGAATTTAGCTATATTTAGGAGTTGTTATATTTTTATTTCTATTATGTTGTATAAGTCAGTTATGACTGCTTAGTACTCTGGTTAACCAAGGGGTATCAGCTTATGTCGCTCTTTGCGTATTTTTATAAAAATTATTTTTATCTGAACCTAGGAAAGCGATGGGATTATGTAATTTGAATATGGAACAAATTTTGGAAATGTAATTAAAAATGTTGTTTTTAAATCTATGATTTTGTTTCATGTGACTCTAATATTATAGTTACCATTACCATCATCGTATTTGGTCACCAGAAGTTAATACTTTAGATAACTGCTGCATCTGTAGGGTTTACCTTTTGGCCTCCAGAAACGGGGCATTACAACTTGGTATTAGAGCATGGGTTTATGAAAAACTTTAAACTAAAATGATTTTTGAAAATATAATCCTAAGGAATTAGAGATAAGTTTGGGGTATGGGATAACGCTATAGTAATGTACTTGTATTTGCTATATATAAGTATACGCTTTATCTCTAGACTCCTATCTCTATTAGGTTATTCTTCTATATCTTACGAGGCTTGAATATAGATATGGACGCTAAAAGTGAAAGAGTGAACCTTGAAGGAAGCACTACTACAAATGGTAATGCCAGATCGAATACTACAAGGAACTGAGGTCAGACATAAGATGGGAATGTTGGCGCTAGGGTCCCATAAGTGGATATGAGGGCTATGTATCATTTTTTCGTGAATATGACACAAGCTGGAATTGCTGCTGGTGTGGTTGGAGGAAATGCTGGAGTTGGAGTTTAGGAAGCTTCGGTGGTCAACAACTATGCTTTCCTGAAAAGAGATTATGTTAGGCTTAGAGGGAAGCCGTTTATCGGAACTGAAGATGCTATTGAGGTGGAGAACTGGTTGCTGCATTATAGAGGATCTTTGCAGATTCGAGGCTCAATGATGAGCAGAAGTGAAGACTTGCACCGAGACGGCTTTAAGGAGCAGCCTTTACAAGCGGAATAGTGTGACAGTTAGAGTAGATGAAAATACGATGACATGGGCTGAGTTCAGGAGAAGGTTTGAGGAGAGGTTCATGTCTGTGATGGCGAGGTCTATCTTGATTAGAAAGTTTGCTGAATTGGAGTAGGGAGATATGACTGTGCTAGAGTATGCTATGAGGTTTGAAGAGTTGGCAAGGTACGGTTATGCAACAGTGGATGCTGTGATGAAGAGAAATGAGAAGTTAATAAGTAGGTTGAATCCTGAGTTAGGGAGGGCTACATTACCTTAGTTTAAAGATCCTTATGATATGGTTTTGGAGATGTTTTTAAGACACGAGGAGATGGTTGCTGCGTTGGAGAAGAGTAAGGCCAAGGAATTCCAAGTAGGGCAGGGTCAGAAAAGAAAGTTCTTTCATAAGAAGGGCGCTCAGAAAGGTGGAGCCATGAAGAAAGGAAAGTCGGTGGTTGTCTGTTATAAGTGCGATAAGAAGGGGCATTTTGCAAATGAATGTCGTACAAGAAAGGCAAAGGATGTGATCGGGAAGAAGAATATCTGATGCTTTAACTGTGATCAGATTGGTTATTAAATGAACCAGTGAAAAGAGCCTACTAAGGATAGAAGGGACACAGTATTTTCATTGGAGCATGCAACATCGGGACCAACAGCGCAGGAGAAAGGGAAGGCAGTGACGGGAGGTATGCTTCAGATACATGGTATGTCTTTTAGCGTTCTGTTTGATACTGGTGCATCGCATTCTTTTATATCTCATTGTTTGATAGATAAGCTTAACCTAGAATCCTCGTACGTTGTTACTTCCTTATGGGTTGCTGATCCGATAGGAGGGTATGCAACACTTGGGATGAAGTGTGACCACCTAGATTTTGATTTATTAGGTCATATCTTTGTTTGCAGTTTGAATGTGTTTGATTTCACGGGGTTCGAAATTATTTTGGGTATGCATTGGTTAAGTAAGTACCATGCTAGGATATTTTGCCATGATACGAAAATTTCGCTTAAACACCCTAACTGTAGTGATTGGATAATATACACCGTAGAAATCCTTAGTTGTGAGGTAAATGCTTTGTTGGGTTTTGTGGAGGTAGAAGACGAACTGAATCAAGTTTTCATGGTTAGAGAATTCGTAGATGTGTTTGAGCAGATAGTAAGATTGCCACCAAAATGACCTATTGAGTTTTAGACAGATTTGGTGCCTGAGCAGAACCGGTGAGTAGACCACCAAGCAGAATGACACCTACCGAGATGAGATAGTTGAAAGTGCAGTTGGTGGATTTGGAAGGAAAGAATTTTATTAGACCAAGAAGTTCACCTAGGTGAGCAGCCACGGTGTTTGATGAGAAGCCGGATGGATCGTTAAGGTTATGTATCGATTATCATAAGTTGAACGAGAAGACGATAAAGAATCGGCATCTACTACCTAGAATTGACGATTTGTTCGATCGATTGAGTGGAGCCATGGTATTTTCTCGGTTGGATTTGGCGACAAGATTCCATCAGCTTAGAGTAGCAGAGGGTAGTATTCCTTTGACGGCATCTAGAACCAGATATGGATCATACGAATGGTTAGTAATGTCATTCAGACTAACTAATACATCGATTTTCTTTGTAGATTTAATGAACCGAATTTTCCCATAGCACTTGGATAGGTTTGTATTAGTGTTCATAGATGAAATTTTGGTATACTCTCAGGATAAGAAAGAGCATGAAGCCATCTTAGAGTTGTGCTCGAGACGCTGAGGCTGCTCAGCTAAAGGTGAAGTTTTCAAAGTGTCATTTCTAGAAGAAAGGAAGTGAAGTTTCTTGGTCACGTAGTCTCAGAAAAAGAGTTGTCTATGGATCCAACTAAGATTGAAGCCATGACCAAGACGTTGACCGTGATATGGAGTTTTTTGGGATTAGCTGATTATCATCGAAGATTTATTAAGGATTTTTCATGGATAGTAGCATCGATGAACAAGCCTGTGTAGTTAATGCCCCGCTATAACCCTGCTATATCTCATAGAGGATTTCTACCGCTACGATTTTTCCATATAGCCTAAAATACAGCCTTTTCGTTATATCCCGCTATTCCCGCTATAATTTGCTATTTCCGTTATATCTTCTTCAAAATAAGTGAATCGCAAAATGATATTTATACATTATAAAATTTATGAAATTAATTTATTTAATTGAATTTTTAATATATTTTCAGAAATGAAAATACTCTAATATTGTACTAAATTTAATTTTGTTATATAATAGTTATACGTTTATTTACAGTATATTTGCACATGTTTTTGTTTATAAATATTTATGTATTAATTATAATTCAATTGAATGTTAATTTTTCATTTAATTACCAAACATATATTTGTAAAAACTTTAAGTATGAGTTTTATATGCTATATTTGAGTCGTCCGCTATATCCTGCTATGTCCTCGTTGTATCCCCACTATGACGTTTTTCACCTCCACCGCATTGAATCTGTCGAATGCTTTAACTACAAAGGAGCAAGATAACGTGATAGGATGTGAAGTATATTTGGACCGATAAGTGTGAGGAGGCATTCCAAAAGTTGAAACACTTTTTGAAGAGTGCACCTGTACTAGTTGTTCCAAAAGGGAATCAGGACTTGGTCATATTTACAGATGCGTGTGGAACTGGATTAGGAGCTGTGTTAGTGCAGAGAGGTAAAGTGATTGCCTATGGTTCTCGACAGCTTAGACCGCATGAGGTAAGATACCCAACCCATGACTTGGAGTTCGTTGCAGTGATTTTTGCGTTAAAGGTGAGGAGACATTATCTTTTGGGAGAGAGGTCTGAGCTATATACAAATCATAAGTCGTTGAAGTATTTGTTCTCTCAAAAGGAGATGAACATGAGACACCAGATATGGTTATAGTTTATTAATGCTTATGATTTTGGAATTGAGTACACACCAGGGAAAGGCAACAAATTTGCAGATGCACTTAGTTGGAAACATCAGAATGTAGTGTGAGTGATGACAATTGAGTGGAAAAATCTGGAAACTTTGACGACTTGTAGAGTGCGGTGGAGATTCGATGCTGGATCTAGTGGAGAATCGACCGTGTTGTCTTATTTAGAGGCTCGACCGATGATGATCAAAAAGATTTCTTTTAAACAGATGGAGGATCCTTTATCAGTTGAACGGATCAAGAAGTTAAAAGATGGCATAGAGAGTGATGACTTGAAGGATTTCAGCCTTAACCAGAATGGATGGTTGAGAAACAAAGGTAGACTATGTGTTCTAAATATGGGAGACATAAGGAAGGAGGTTCTTGAGGGATGCCATCATTTGAAGTTCACTATCCATCCAGAAGGAACTAAGATGTATCAGGGCATGAAGAGAAGTTTCTTCTAGGAAGGTATGAAGAGAGTTGTAGGCTTATTGGCGAAGTAGTGTTTGAACTGCCAACAGATGAAATTCGAACATCAAAAGCCAAGTGGGTTACTTCAGCCATTAGATATTCCGGTATTGAAGTGGGATTCTATTTCTATGGATTTCATTGATGGGTTGCCAAGGTAAAATAGAAGAAATGAAAGTATATGGGTTATATAAGAGTGCCCATTTCATTCAAGTTAAGTAAACCAAGACGACACCTGTTTTGGCTAAGTTATTTATGAAGAATGTAGTTAGACTACATGGAATTCCTGGTAGTATAGTAAGTGATACAGATTTCTTATTTACTAGTGAGTTCTGGAAGTGTCTACAAGATACTTTAGGAACCAAGCTCAAGATGCGTACCACTTACCATTCATAGACCGATGGGAAAACAGAAAAAGTTAACAAAGTCTTGGAGGATTTATTACAAGCTTGTGAATTAGATTTTGTAGGATCATGGGAAGATTATCTACACTTAGTTGAGTTTTCATATAACAACAGTTATCAGGCAAGTATAGGGATAGCACCATTTGAAGCTTTGTACAGAAGGCCATGCAAATCTCTAGTTTGTTGGTTAGAGACCAGGGATAGGTTGGTTCTTGGTCCATATTTGGTTAGGAAAGCTGCAGAAAAAATTGAGTTGGTTCGAGCTAGAATGAAGGAAGCTCGGTCTAGACAGAAAAGTTATGCAGAAAGAAGATGGAAAGACTTAGAGTTCTCTGTATAAAACCATGTTTTCATCAAGGTATCGTCAATGAAGGGGTGATTAGATTTGGGAAATCAGGGAAGTTGGCACCGAGATTCATAGGACCATTTCCTATCGTTGAGAGAATTGGGAAATTCACGTATAGGGTAGAATTACCGAGTAGTTTGGCAGGAGTCCATGATGTTTTTCATGTTTCTAATCTGAGAAATTGTGTTCGAGATGCAGAGACTACTATAGCACCGACTATGTTAGATGACTTAATAATGGAGCCGAATTTGACTGTAGTTAGAAAGCCAGTTCGTACAGTTGCGAGAAATGAGAAAAGGCTAAGGAACATGATAGTCAAACTAGTTAGGTCCAGTGGAGTGAGGATGAGAGGGACTGTACTTAGGAGACTGAGAATAGGTTTAGAGACGCTTATCCTGATTTGTTTGATGGTATGTTTTTACCTTTATTTTTTATTTGTTGGGTGCCTTATCATAATTCCAAGGATGAAATTATTTAAGGCGGGGAGTATGTAACGGCCCTAAAAAAAATTATAACGTTATTTAGTAACATTTAATTAGGTAAACAAAATAAAATAATGTACAATGGTTAAGGGATGAAGATTTGTGATTAAACTAGGGGGTAGCCCTGCCATGTAAATAATGAACTAAAGATGAACCAAAATGAAATAAAGAAGGGGGTAAAATACGAAAGAGGTATAACCATATACCCTAAACCCTTAACCCCATCATTCACATGTTCATTTCTGTACTCAGAAAACTAAAACCAAAAGTTAGAGGCCAACCACCATTAGCAAGAAAGAGGAAGATAAACAAGAAAAGCTAAGGAAGATGATTAATCAAATCAAAGCAAATCAAATCTCAAACTCCTCGGTCTCAAAGCTAAGGTGAATAATGATTACATCTCATTTTTTATTTGTTTCGCTTTTAAGATGATTCTGAAATTATTTGCAATGTTATGCCATGATATTGAAGGATTAAAATGCTTATATATACCTGTTGATGATTTATGATTATTCATATAGGTTTTATGATATGTTTTGATGTAAAATTCCTATTAAATGACATCCAAATGCCTTGCAAATTTAGACATATATCAGAAATGATATTTTAGAGATGGGTTTTAATTTTCATAGTTTTCTGAATTAAAGTGGATTTTGTATTGATTTTCTAGTAAAGAAAATGATTATTAGGATTTATAATAATTTACGACTAAATTATTTATTATTTCGGTCCAAAATTGATATATGTTAGAAAATATATTAAAAGTGATTTTTTGGATTTTTTAGAATTTTCCTAGGTGTTTTCATAGACATGTAAAATTATTTAAGGTATGAGACTTAGATTTTTATATATTTATAAAAAGAGAAGGGGTACTTTGTAAATAAATTAAATTGTTTATTTTTGAAATCTTGCCAGCACTTTTAGAAAAGAAAATTAGCAACCAATAGGATTTTACAAACAAAGCAGGTTATTTGAAAAGAATTTCTTTTTAAAGTTAAAAACAGACTTTACATGCTTTTAGCATGTTTCGCCTCTTTAGCAGAAGTGTTCCGACAAAGTACTGCCACCTCGATTGCCATCGAAACCAATGTACATAGTATTAATAACTTGGTGCATAGTGAATCGGATAAAGGCGGAAGGAACTTGATCGTGACCATTGATTCCGATAGAGTGAAAGCATGACTTTGCTTTTAAATGAAAAGGCGCATGCTTTGCTTTTGACTTGGTTGGCTTTCGATTGGGTCTAATTGTTTTAAAGGAATGAATTCGAATGGGTTGCGCCTTATGTTTTAAGTAAACGCTCGAAGGGGTCGGAACCCCTAGTTGCCGCTTTTCTTACCATTCGAAGTCAATGGTTTCGAATGGCATACTTTTCTCTTAAAACTAGGCCACTTCTCCATTGCTTTCGAAAGGGTAGGTTTCGACACTATCACTTCTTTACTTAGGAATTGTCTTCGAAAGAAATGCTTTCGACTTAAATGGTTTTTATAACCTTTTTGTTCTGTTGAGGGTAGAACCCAAATGGTTTTGAGAGAGATGGTTTTAACAGGTTATGAAAAGTGTTTCCACATGTTTAATATTGAACCCAAATGCTTTCAAAAGGGTTGATGTTTATAAAGGAGTTTATGCTTTTGAAAGTTTTAAAGAATGATTTCGAAGGGGTGGTTCCCCAATGGTTTCGAAAGGTCTAGTAGGAAAGGTTTTTCCAATGTTTTCGGAAGACTATGTTAAGTGTTTTAAAGAAGGATATCTAAGCTTTTAAAGCTTTCGAAGGAATGATTTTTTAACGGTTTCGAATGGAAGATCTTGAATGATTCCGAAAGGAAGATTTTGGCCTTTCGGCCTAAATTGTAATACGGGCTTACTGGGATTCAAAAGGGGTACTTTCAATGGATTCGAAAGGGGTATTTTCAAAGGTTTAAATGTTTTCATTAACATATATTTGGGTACATGGCAAGGTTATTTTGAGCAAAGCATAGAGTATATTTTTTTGTTTAAGTTTGATTTAAAGGTTTAAATCAGTTTGAAAGGTTTTCAAGGAAAATTTTGTGGTTATGGAACCCTAAGTAAAATGACTCGGATATTAGAATGCCAGATGAGACTGGTATATGGTCGTGCCCTATACATTAGCTATTAGCCGTAGCTAATTTAGTCCAAAATTCCAATGTGCGGGTAAGACTAAAATGATGACTACACACAGAAAGGAATAAATGTTTGTCTATATATAGGTTATTGGTGTTCCCATAAAACCATTAGGATCAGGTGACCCCGAGAGAGGATAAGTTAGGGACAGACTATGCAGAGGAGAAGTATCTAATAGATAAGTTAGAGATTGACCGTCCAAAAGAGGAGTACCTAATAGATGTTACATTATTTGTTTATATTGTTTGGTAGGCCCGAGTCAGCCAAAGGTTAGTAGTTAGCCAAACAAAACTATAGTGTTCAAACAGATAGCTCATTCATTACCCGACATGTAAGTTTACATGATAATGCTTTAAGGTTTTAACCAGTTTTGGTTGTAGCATTATGATTTGCAAAAGATATGTTTTAAAAGGGATATTAGTGAGGGGAAACCCGTTCCGCTAAGCGGCGTGGTCTCGCTTAATATTGAATAACCAAGGTGTATAGTATTATTCACACCAGGCTTTATGTCTGACTCGAAGTTTATGTTTTCCACTTAAAATCTTGGGTGCTCAAAATTGATTTGAGTAGGCTGAGGGTTGAGGATTTTCTAGTTTTAGTAGGTGGAAAAATAAAGTTTCCGAAGACGAGCATGAGGCTGAAGTTAGCTATATTTAGAAGTTGTTATGTTTTATTTCCGCTGTGTTGTATAAGTCAGTTATGACTATTTATTACTCTGGTCAACCAAGGGGGCATCATCATATGTCGCTCTTACCATATTTTTGTAATAATTATATTTTATCTGGACCAGAGAAAGCGATGTGAATATGTAATTTGAATATGGAACAACTTTTGGTCACAGAAGTTAATAATATAGATGACTCCAGCATCTGCAGTGCTTAGCTTTTGGCCTCCAGAAATGGGGTGTTACGACAACGAAAGACCAAGGACCAAAGACAAACCTTTAAGTTTGATCGTTGAAATATCAGTTTTTATTAGTTTACCTAAGAGCAACCTATTTGATGTCTTTAAAATTTTAAGGTTGTATTAAGTGCTTTCATAAAGAATTTGGTACATCCTTGTAGTAAAATTTCCTTTGGATTGTTTGCCATTTTGAAATGAAAGAAAATATTTGATTGTAGATGTAAAATAAGCATAGGGATGGATATAATTTGTTGCCTCTACTTCATGAAGAGACATTATATGCGAGAATTGCATAAATTCTAATAAGATATTTAGTATGGAATAGAAATGTGTTTCATATTCCAAATATATTTAATTATAAAAAATTGTTTTTCAATAATAAGTGTTTTATGGAGCTTTGTGTTTAGTGCATTGTAATAATAATGACGAAAATAGTGGGAGCTTATCATATAACACTTATTAGTGGATGTATTAACATTAGAAAGATTGTCTTTAGGTATGTACCAAATATTACCACATAACACTTATTAGTGGATGCGTTATTTTCTGTTATAAGAACCTGCCATCTACGACCTCCTATTTCACAGCTATGAGTGGCACTGGCATTGTGGATGCCACCGATGGTGGATCATCTTAAAGCAAATTATAAAATAGATCAAAGATCTAACGATGAAAATCTGCACTTTTTGAAACTCACACCAGAATGAATAAAATATTATAGGAATTTTTTTTAACATAATCCTAGATAAATAATGCAGTGGTGTATCAAATAGACTCCAACTATAACGCCACTATGTATTGTCAATGAAAAAAGTTTAATGCATGGGAATAACAAAAATAAAGTAGTAGATAACTAATAGATGAATACATGCCCACCACGTCGCACAATCACGCCTCCGAAATCACCGCCAGTCCTCTCTACCTAACTATCATAGTAAAAAAGGAGAAAATGATAAAGAGTGCTAGCATAGGTCTAATGGTTAAATTACATCATATAAGTGTATAATACTAATTAGATAGTAAAATAACACTTATGTTCGAAAGGTATACCTTAACCTATGTGACCTACAACCAAAACTTCAACTAAACTCAACATAAAACTATGGGTATAAATGTGACCTAGTGTATTATAACTCCTACCTCATTGGGGTCATTATAGTATAATACTACTAGAATCAAGCTTCAACCAGTCTTTGTTAGACGTCATTAAATGAGAACTCAATTCCTCTGAAAAGTGCACTATACCCGCCATCAGTAAAACCATATGTGATTCATTATGAAGAATGACATATCTTATGCCATTATCATCAAACCATACATCGAGAACTCAGTTCCTTTGAAAAGAGTACTGTGAGGCTATCTCAAACAATTGTCATCAAATCGTACACCGAGATCTTGGTCCCTCTAAAAACTATACCATAACGCTATCTCAAAGTATCATCATTAAATCATACACCAAGTACTCTGTTCCTTTAGAAAGTGCGGTAATGCTATCTTACATCATCACCATCAAAATGTACATCGAGGACTTAATTCCCTCAAAATGTGTCCCATAATGCTATCTCAAACTGTCATCATCAAATCATACATGGTGAACTTAGTTTCTCTTAAAAGTGTAAAGTCACCATCTGATTATACACCAAGGACTCGGTTCCTTCGAAAAGCGCATCGTATTGATGTACATTATGAACAATGTATAATGAATTCATCAAAATAAGGAATATTTTTCTATAAGTATCTTAAAACATAGTAAATAACATACCAAAATGTTTCTCGTCTTGGCATGATCCTGATTTTGTGAACCTCGCATAATACGAAGGTCGTTTGTGAGTGTTATAAGCATTCAAAGAGAGTAATAAGCGCTTAAACATTAAGGACTTAATGGTGGGTTATAAAGAAAAGTGTGTTAAATTTTACAATCGATTGTTGAAGTTCACTTGATGCATTTTATCATTATTGGCCTTAGTGATGGCTCATTTCTTAATGTTATTAATGTTTATGGATCGAATTATAAGATAGATCGAAGGGTTCTTTAGAGCAATTGTCTTAAGTTTTGATCACTCGCTCATGGCCTATGGGTAATGGGTGGGGACATCAATGTCACTATATTTCTAGGAGAATGACCATAATAGAGAAGGTGAATTTGCGGCTATGGATGAGTTTGATTAGTTAACAGTCAATATTAACTCAATAAAGTTACAATTAATCAACAAACGATTTACTGGTCGAATAGTAGAGAAGGACCATCAGTGGCACTTTCAGATGAGTTATTTATTAGTGATGAAGTGGAAGACAAATTCTCTATTTATCCTGTTGTTGGACTGTCGAATGTTTACTCGGATCATTGTTCTATTATTTTATTTTGCACCAACTAAAATATTCGGAAGAAAATATTTAGATCTAAAAGGATGTGGTTGTTAGGAAATAATTTTTTAGATTTAACTAAAAACATGGGTTTCTACGAGTAATTGTAATTATAGATTTTCATGAAATATAGTTAAAATATTTTTAAGCTTAGAGATTTAAGAATTATTCCTAAAAATGGAACAAAGATGTCTTTGGCAATATTTAAAATTAAAAAATGATAAATTACTAAATGAAAATTTAAACTAAAATTTTTAATACTTCAATAAAAATGCACTTTCAAATTTAAAAGAAGAATCAAATAAAATTATTACGTAAGTGGAAGTGATGTGGAAACAATTATCAATGGTATAGTAGATAGACGAGGAAGGTGAGAACAGTATTCTTTTCATAAAGTACCTAATGATAGAAAATGTAATAAAACCAAAGTTTATTTAATTAATAGTTCTGAGAGTTTTTATCAAAAGGATTAGAAACAATTCATTTATTAATTATTATAAAGAAAATTTTCGAAACTAAGAAAGGGCGTAGGATAAGGGCTAAATGGGATGATCTTTATTCCGACGACACTATTATCGATCTAGACGGATTGGATAACCCATATATGAAAGAGGAGATTTTGAGTGCTATAACAGATATGCCCAATGATAAATAGCTTGGTCCTGGTGGATATTCTATTTTATCTTATGAACTTGTGGAATGTTTTAAAATATTGTATAATTAAAATATTTATTGTATTTTACGATAGTTCGCTACAAATGGATAGGTTTAATTTTGCTAATGTAATTTTATTATATAAGAAATAAGGGCAAATGAGTTGAAGACTTCAAACCTATATCAATGTTTTGTTGTTCTTTTAAAATCATATCTAAGGTTTTGGCTACATGAATAATAGGTTATGTACTAAAATGAACGAATTCACTAGCAATACATTAACCGCCTGTATCAAGGGTAGAAATATTATGGATGAGATAGCAGTAGTCCATGTATTCATTTATTACCGTTGTAAAAATAATACAACTTGCATGCATTTAAAACTTGATTTTTGTAAAAGATTTTGATTTTACTAATTAAAATTTTGTAAATGATTTACTACTGGCTATGGGTTTCAATGTTAGATGGTTAGGTTGGATGATGTCTTTACTTAAAGTTGGAATTCATGTATCGTGGTTAAAGACCTATTAGGAAATAAAATCCATTCGAAATGTGGACTTAGACATGGTGACCCGATCTCACCTATATAGTTTAACCTAGCTGTTAATGTTTTCGCTAGGATTATCATTTTAGCTACTAGTAATGGAGTTTTAGATGATGTTAAAATAGATTCTATGAGTAGAGATCTCTTCATTCTCTAATATGCAAGTGATTTCATGCTCTTTACATCTCATTTGCCTCGACATATTATAGAGCTTAAGTTTATTTTATACAATTCCGAATTACTTTCTAGTTCAATGATCGAATTTGATAAAACGTTGGTACTAGTATCAAAATGACTTAGATAAGATTGAGAATCAATTTTCTTGTACATTAAATTATAAAATCATTAATGTTCTTACAAATTACTTAAGGTTTTGGATAAGACCGACCAAACTTAAACATAATGGTTAGTTAACTTTAATTGATAAAATTAACAAAGGATTATCTAAACAAAACGGTAAATTTTTATCTAGGACAGGTAGGTTAGTTCTTATTAACTCTATTTTGTTAGCACCACCTATATATTGGATGTCCTTTTACTTATTTCTAAAATGCATAATTGATAAAATAGATAGAATTAGGAGTGACTTCTTATGGTGTGGGGATAATTCTAGCAATAATTCAGTCTCATAGTTGGAAAATGGTATGTAAATCAAAGAAGATCGAGGGTAAGCAATAATTAATTTACATGATTTGAATGTGATTCTATTAGGAAAATGGCCAAAGAAATTCAATACTAATAACAATAACTTAATTTGGAAGGAAATAATATCAAATCAATGTCATGGAAGTACCTATAATTTACATCATATACTTCTAGTAACACCAATAACTTTTCACATTTTTGGAAGACAATTAAAATATTTTGATATTTTTAAATTAGGAATTAGTAATATAGTACATTCAGAGAATAACATATCATTTTGACATGATTGCTAATTATTGGCTATTCCGCCTAAAGTAGAGTTTAGAGAACTTTATGATATTTGCAATTTTGAAATTATAATTATGTAATATAAATAGTGAAAACAATACTAAAATTTGATATCGGGATAAGAGTGAAAATTTTACATCGAAGTCTTTTATAAATATTTAAATTTTTGGGAATTAAAAATTTGTTTAGAAAGCAAATGTTTCTAAAGTTAAGCTTCATGTGTGGTTAATTTTATGTAAGAAATTAAATACTACATAACTTTTAAAGAAGAAGAATATTTCACTGGGAAAAAATGTATTCTTTGGAATATGAAATCTTGGAAATTTTATATTATGACTGTCATGTCACTAAGTTCACTTTCTTAGACATTCTTATTACTTTTTATTTTAGTGTAACTAATAATGATTTTAACTACGAATCTTATTGCTGTAGCTTTAGATTTTATTATTCTAGTAATGATAGATTTTTGCTTAGCACTATTTTCACTATCACATGATGGTATATTTGGTTGGATAGAAACAAAAGATTATTTAATAGTATCAATATCCCTTTAAAAAAATCTGATATATAAAATTACATCGTTTGGCTTTTAGGGACTTTGACCCTTAGTTATAAATTAAATAATAATATTCCTTTTGAAGAGTTTCCTAAAAAGAAAAAAAATCCCGTATTGATTTTTAAAAGGAAAACAAAAATCAATTTTAGTAATAGGAAATTATTAACGCTTTAAGTGCCATTCTAGTAGATGTCTTTATGTAACACTCGAAAATTTTAATAAATAAATTAAAGGGGGAATTAATTTAAAGGATAAAAATTCGTATATTCTTAGCCTCAAGGACAGACCTCAATATTTTAACCAAAAGGACAAACATTCTCCTAAAAATTATTCAAAAGGATAAATATTCTTTCAAAAATATTCATAAGGACAAACATTCTTCCAAAACTGCTACCGAACTAAAAACTGATAGCTAAAAACTGCTACCGATAACTACAAACTTATACCTAGAAAATGTTATCAATAACTAAAAACTGATACCTAAATAAAGTTGTGATTCAGGCTAAAATACTAAAGGTATGTCCTTAAGGCTAAACTGTTGAAAAATTTTGTCCTTTACAATAATTTCATGTAAATTAAAATAACAATAAGGGCGACAATATAATTTTACATTAAAGGGTAAAAATATAAAATATCACAAAAGTTAGAATTAGGCCATGAGACAAATTCCATTGCGTCCGTGACATCTTTTACGTTAGAAAACATATATAACTTGTTAAATTTGATAAAATAGGTCGAAAATAAAGGGAAAAAATTAGCAGTGGCAATTTCGTAAATATTGATTTCAGGCCTAATTTGAAAAGCCATAGTTTTCAATCATAAATTAGAACCCAGCATTTTTGTTCCAAACACTAGTTGCCACCTATGCGTACATTTCTTCTTACTCACTCTTTGAAACTCCTCAATCCAAACAAACTCTTCTATCTCTTCAAAAAAATTAAATAGAAAACAAAAGTAAAAGAAAGAAAAATCAAATTAAAAAAGAGAGAAGCTATGAATCTAGGAACGAATCAACATGGAGTAGAAGCAATGAGTTTGAATCAAACTAGAAGAACTCTTTCGAGGTGAGTGAGTTGATTACAGCGTTTATGTTGATCATAAGTAATTTGGTTCCTTTATGATTCTATTTAATTTGTAAATATAATTGTTGAATCTGAATAATAATTCTAATTTAGATTTAGTTTGAATTACCATTTCGACTATGAATTCAAATTAATAATGATAATGGAAAACCCTAGTGGATTAGTTTAATAGAATAATTATTGAAAAAGAAAAAAAGAACACACTATTGAGATTCGCATTAAAATATATGAAAACTAATTTTTATTGATATGTTTGGTTTGGATAGATGAAGAAATCAAATATGTTTATTTCTTATAATTTGAAATACACGTAAACTTTTCATTGGAAGCACATAGGAAGTTTTAAATAAAAAGGTGTAGAATATACATGAAAGTCGTTGAAATTAATAAGTTAAATTCATGTAAACAAGAGTACATACAATACGTAAGGATCTAGTTGAAAATATGTCCTTAAACCTATATTCAAAATCACAAAGAAGATGAACAAGAATAGCCAAAATAAACAAATTATCAAAAAAGCTGGAAAAACACTAACCAGATGTCATAAAACCCATAGCATACGTCTAAAAATTCAGACCCGACGTCTGAATTAGGGATTAGATGTCTATATTTAAAGAAATATTAACCCGAGAGCAACTAGTTAAAATTTGACTTGATTCAGACGTCTGAATCTTTTTTCAGATATGTAACACCTCAAATTTTTACTACATACCGTTTAATTATTTAATAATGCGATAATTAAATGGAAGTTGAAATTGTGGGATTTGCTAAATTAATTAATTAGTTAATGAAAGTTGGCTTTAGGAAATGTAATAAAGAGATTAGTTTAAAGGAACAAGTTTAATAAACATAAACATAGAAGGGTAAACTAGGAAGAGCAAATATTATACTGCACTCACCGCCTCCTTGTTCATTTTTTATTCCATTCTCAAAAAAACTAGGAGAAGCTAGGGCGACCACCAGGAAAAGAGAAGATAAGCTAAGGAAAGAAAGCTAAAGCAAATTCCAACATATCAACAAAGATTAAAAGGTGAATAATTTTACCATCTCATTTTTGGTTGTGCTAATTTTGGATTTAAGTTTGAATTCGAATTTTTATTCAATGTTTATTATGCGTGTTGAATAAATGATCATGTGTATGATTGATTGGTTGTTATTTAGGAATTTTGGAAATTTTCCTAAAGGGATATGATGTGAAAAACTAAGTTTCTGATTTCGAATTTTCCAAAATTTTAATATGTTTTTCAAGTTATTATTTTGGAGATGGGTTTTAAGTTTAAATTTTTTTGGAATTTATATGAATTTATTATGAATTTTCTAAGGAAGAAAATGGTTAACTGTGGAATTTAATTATTCAAAATATGAAGAATAATTATTTTTGCAGATTTTTCCCAAGTGTTTACATTTTGATATAAATTGTTTTATGCATATCGAACTTGTTTGTGAATTTAAAATGATAATAAAATTTTGAAAAAATATATGTTGTGAATATTAAAAGAGAATTCTCCGCCTTGGAGTCCCAAATGAATTCTTTAAAGAAGCTTATTAGCCAATGAATTTTTGATAAACATTGTTGATTTGGTGAAAAGTACATACATTTAAAGGTAAGAAAATAGTTTTATAAAGAATTATTGTTTGAATCAAAAACGGCACAAACACCTAAGAAAAGTATGTAGTAGAGAATATAGAAAATTAAATGAAAACAGAGGAAAACAATCACACACAGAATTATAGTGGTTTGGCAATCCTGACCTATGTCCACTTGAATGATTTTTATTAATTTCTCACTAGATCTGTGATTACAAGTATAAGGGATCAATAGAGATCCCAAAGTACAATGAAGTTTGTATGTAGCTACAATGTAAAGATCCCTAAAATAAACTATGCCTTCTTTGTTTATAGGGGTAGACGATGAAATATATCACTGATAATTCTCTTACAAAACCTCACCGCAAAGACCTAGTTATCCAAGAAGTTTGAGTTCCAAATTCGCTAAATAGGGGGATCGGTACCGATCCCTACCCTAAATACTTAGACATGGGTTGAGCAACTTCTTGTTTTTGTTTGTCTTGATGTTGGCCTCATGTTTCAAAGGTTGTTCTGCATAGTTGCCTAGATGTTTTTTGGTCTAAGTGATGGATCTACAGAAGGTCGAGTTAAAGCTTTAGACTGCATATAGAGATTTCCAATACAATGCATTGAAACTCTAGAACAACACTTTGATCAGGCTCTATGTAGATAGCGAACAATGTCATAGGAGTGGGGCAAGTTTGCACATACCCTTAGGGATCGATACTGATTGCCTATGTAGGGTGGATACAAATCCATACTTAGTATCTTCCAGAATGTTGCTCTTCTAAGTTCATTTGACCGTCGTCTCATGGAGATCGACAAAGAATTGCATAGAATCGATAGAATGGAACTTGAAACAAGCTCTTGGCATCATCAGTAGTCAGTGGAAGGAGTCGGGGACACTTTGGATGAAGATTTGGGGATCGGTACTGATCGCTTAAGGAAGGATCGATACCGATCTCACACTTTGTGGGATTCGTTACTCAAGTCGGTCTTGCCCTAGTTATGTGATTGGTGATGATTCCTCACCTGGTGATCTTCTTCCCTAGGTGCAGGATCGGTGATGATCCTTCACCTAGTGATTTTCTAGCTTTGGAATTTTAGTTTTCGTCCACCTTGTGGTCTTTATTGTACTTGAGTTTTGAGCTTTGCAGTCAACTCTCCAATCTTCTTGCCTCGATGATTTTTAGTTCGATTCATCCAATCTATACAAACATTGCCTGGTCAAAAGGCTGGATAACATTTTCTATCCAAAGTGCATCTTTTTTCAAACATAATGTGTTTTGAATCGATACAAGTCAAGATTGTTGTAAAGGATTCCACTATGTGCTTTGAATGGTCGTTATTCTTCTCGTTGATCGCTTCTTTGAAGAGTTATATCCATAGCTATTCGCCATGATTCTTGATCAGCGTTCAGTGTAATAAATTTGGACAGTGCTTTCTTGATCTGCTGTTCCAAACTTAGTAATTCTAAACTTGTTTCTCTTATGGATTTTCTAGATATGAGTCTGGCTTTCTTTAACTCTAGTTGTTGGGTGTCGAATATGATTACGTATATATATACACACATGCACTCCTATGTAGAAGCTCTCGATCATATGCATGTACTTATGCAAGCATATGCAGGACATCATCTTCATTGTTATTATTGTTTGTCTCATGTAGCTACACTCGCTTTTGTTTTGAAAATGTATGAGTCTGTTTTTGTCTTATGCCGGTGTTTTGCGGGTTTGGCCCCCGCTTTTGTTTTCAGCTTAGGTGTAGATAAAACATACACCTTTCTTTCCAAGTTCTATTTCAAATATGAATAATAAAAGCTTTTGTTTCTCCCAATCTTTGTGCAAATTTGTTTAAGTATTTGAGAAATGCACTCTCCATTCATTGTACCTGCGATCCATTTCGTATCAGGATTATTGTAGGCCTAAGTCATTAGCCCATTCCATGATTTGCCAGCTTTTTGTCATAAAGAAGTCATTGAAGCGCTAATCTCTAGTCATTTACATGTAACCATATCAAGTTCTAGAACCCGGTCGAAGTTCGATCACCTGGAAAGGTGATTCAAGCATTCCTTTTGGAGGAACTTTAAATGTGACTGCGCAATTCGTTGGGCATCAATTGAAGCAAGTTTCTTTAAACAGCAAGTCAGACATCCTTTGTAACACTCCAGATTTTCGGTAAAATTATTTAAGATATTTATTTAGTTAAATTAAATAAAGTAACGTGTTGATTAGGAGATTGAGATTTGATTTTAATAAAAGGGTAGCCATGCATCTAATTAAAGAATTAAAAGAAGATTTAAAATAAATAAGAGGAAGGGGTAAAATGGGAAAGTCATTCCTATATACCTTAAACTATGGTCATGTACACTCCATACACGTTCATTTCTCATTCTCATAAAATTTCAAAACTATGGACGACCACCATTATTAAGAAGAAGGGGAAGAAGAAAGCTAAAGGAAGAAGCTTATGCAAATCAAATATATTCATATCTCAATCTCTTTAATCTCGAAAGCTGAGTTGAATAATGTTTACATCTCATTTTTTATTGTGATTTTGTTTTAAAGATGAATTTTGAATATTTTGCAATGATTTTCCATGTTTTCGAAATGATGGAATGTTTATATATACTTGATGATTTATGGTATTTCATATTGAATTTATGATATGTTTTAATGTAAAAACCCTATTAGATGACATCCAAATGCATTGCGAATTTTTATTAAGATCGGAAATAATATTTTAGAGATGGGTTTCAATTTTTAACTTTTTCTAAATTTTCGTGGATTTAATATGAATTTTCAAGTAAAGAAAATGGTATTTTGGGTTATAGGTTATTTACGGGTAAACAATTATTTATTTGAGTTTGAAATTTTTATATGTTAGAAAACATATATAATGTGATTTTCTAGAATTTTATGGACTTTTCCTCAATGTTTTGATGGTTATATAAAATTGCTTAAGGTATGAGACTTAAGTATTTTATATGATTAAGGAGGGGATAGGGCTTTTTGCAAAAAAATTAAATTGTTAAATTGGGAATTCGGCAGCACTTTGAAAAGAGAAACATTGCAACTAATAAGATTTAGATAAACAAGGCAGGTTTGGTACAAAAGAATAGTTTAAAAGTACTAGAATACATTTTACACCGTTTTGATACCTTCGACACCATGTTCCGCCTCCATACTATCGCCTCTGTCACAGTCAAAACCAATGCATATGGTATCAGGAAACTGGTACATAATGAATTGGATACAGGGGAAAGGTATAGGGTCGAAACCAAGGGGTTCCAAAAGGGTTGAAACTTTGCTTTGGTTTCAAAGAAAAATGCGTCGGCTTGCTTTCGACTAAGATGCTTTCGACTAGGTAGGGTTTCGACCAGGTCAAATAGTTCAAAAGGAAATGGTTTCGATTAGGTTGTGTCTTTGTTTTTAAATGAGCGTCGTCGACTGAGTCAAAGTCTTTAGCTACCGCATTCTACCTTTCGACCTAGATGGTTTCGAAGGGATAGTTTTGTTTTGTAAAATATGGTCACTTCTCCAATGCTTTTGAAGGGATGGTTTTGACGCCATCACTTCGTTACTTAGCAAATGGTTTCAAAACAGATGCTTTTGACTTTAGTGATTTAAAGACCCTTTTTCTCTTATTGAAGAATAACCCAAATGGTTTCGAAAGAATTAGATTTGAATGGTTTTGAAAGGTATTTTTCCACATATTTTAAATTAAACCTAAGTGCTTTCGTAAGAGTTGAGTTTTGATGCTTTCGAAAGGTTTTTAATGAACGATTTAGAAAGGGTAGTTCCCCGGGTATCGAAGGAGTCGAAAGGTATGGTTTTTCTGATCGTTTTGAAAGGGTTAAAGGACAAGTTTTTTCCAATGGTTTCGAGAGGCAATGTTTAAGGGGTTTTTTAAAAAGGGATGTCTAAGGTTTCGAGAGGCAATGTTTAAGGGTTTTTTAAAATGGATGTCTAAGGTTTTTAAAGCTTTCGAAAGGAAGGATTTCCAAAGGTTACGAAAGGGTTTTGAGAATGGTTTCGAAAGGAAGGTTTTGGCCTTTCAACCTAGATAAGTAAAGGGTTTTACTTGGTTTGGAAAGGGTTGACTTCAAGGGTTTTGAAGGGGTTGTTTAAAGATTTTAAAAAAAGGTTTTGAAAGTATAAATAGGCAGAATAGCCTATGTATTGAAGTTAAAAAGGCTTTAACTTATTTTGAGAGGGTAGTTAATCCTCATTAAATATCATCAACGTTATTTTGTTTAAAGTATATATAACATGGAAAAATAGCTTAGAGTAAAGCTAAGTATGCATTTTTCTTATATATATATATATATATATATATATATATATATAAAGGGTTAAATCATTTTGAAAGGGGTTTTCAAGGAAAATTTATAGGGTAGTTAACCCTAGGAGTATGACTCAGATAGAAGATCGATAGGACTTGCGTAGGGTCATGCCCAAAGCTCATTACAATTAGCCCCTAGCTAATTTAGTCTAGAATTCCAATGTGCAGGCTTAGTCACAAGGAAGACTAAAACGTTGGTTACACGTAGAATGGAATATTGATGTACAGAGGTGGTTATTTGTAAGCCACAAAACCATTAGGATTGGTTGACCCAGGAAGACTTAAGTTAAGGAGAGGCTATCCATAAATTTTGTCTAACAGTTGTTTAGACCATTAGATATTGTATATGGTAGGCCCGAGTCAACTAAAAGCGTAGTTAGTCTAGTTTGAGGGCAGTCAACTCAGATTTTGGACAGATAGTCCATTTATTGCTTGTTTTTAGCATAGTGGATATTGCTATTATTATTATTATAATCAGTTGGATTAACTAGTTTGGTTGCAAGAAAGGATTAGCAAAATATATGTTTTAAAGAAGATATTAGTGAGGGGAAACCCATTTCGCTAAGCAGCGTGGTCTCACTAATTATCAGTAAACCAAGATGTAATAGAATTATTCACACCAGGCTTTATATCCGACTCATAGTTTTTGTTTCCTCTTAAACTCTTAGGTGCTCAAAATTGATTTGAGTAGGCTGAGGGTTGAGGTTTTCAGGTTTTGAAAGTTTGGCAAATATAGCTTCCAGAGACGAGCAGGTGGTTGTCGGATAGCTAAATAGGATTTTCATATCATTCTGCTTATTTTTCGCTATGTATATAAGTCAGATATGACTATATTGCTTTGATCAACCGGGGGGCATCATCATATGTCGCTCTTGGAATATTTTTATAATTGATATATTTTATCATTACTTGAGAAACGGTTAAGGGATACATGTAACATGGATATGAATTATTATTTAGAAATGTAATCAGCAAAATGTTGTTTTTGGTAATCTATGATTTTATCATACTCATGTCCTTATGATAATATTAGCATTGCCGTATTTTTTCATCAAAAGTTAATATTATGGATTACTATAACATCTGTAGCTCTTAGCTTTTGGTCTCTAGATACGGGATGTTACAGCTTGGATCAGAGCAAAGGTTTATGAATTTTTATAACTAAAATAGTTTTTATAACATAATCCTAAGGAATTAGAGTAGAGTTGGGGTATAGGATAATGCTATAGTAATGTACTTGTATTTGCTATATATAAGTATACGCTTAATCCTTAGTATCATGTCTTTGATTAGGTTATTTTTCTGTATCACATGAGGTTTGAATACATATATCCATGGTAGAGGAGGAAGAGTTAACCCAGGAGGAGAAGGCACCGAAGGGAATGCCAGGCCTAATGTGAGAAGAGGTCAAGGTCAGGCACAAGCAGAGAATGTGGGTGCTGAAGTCCCACAAGTAGGAATGGAGGCTATGGTACCTATTTTTCGTGAATATGGTGCAGGCGGGAATTGCAACTAGAGTGTTAGGAGGAAATGTTGTAGGAGAAGTGGTTTCGGAAGTTCCAGTAGTTAACCAGTATGCTAAGCTGAGTGGAGATTTCACTAAGCTTGTGAGAAAGTTATTTATAAGAACAGAGAATGCCATTGAGGTGGAGAATTGGTTGCTGCATTGTGAGAGGATCTTTGTAGACTTAGGGCTCAGTGATGAGCAAAAGCGGAGTTTGGCATCCAGACAGCTTCAGGGAGCTGCTTTGTTTTGGTGGAATAGTGTGACTATGGCGATGGATGAAGACACTATGACCTAGGAAGATTTTAAGAGCAGATTTCGGGAGAGGTTCACATCTGTTATGGCATAGTCAGCTCTGATCAGGAAGTTTGCTGAGTTAGGCAGAGAGATATGTCTGTTTTGGAGTATGCTAGAGGGTTCGAGGAGTTAGCTAGCTTCAGTTGATACAACAATGAAGAGGAATGAGAAGCTCATTAGGGGGTTGAACCCTGAGTTAGCAAGGGCTACATTACCTCATATTAGGGATCCTTCTGATGTTGTGGAGTTGGCTTTACGACATGAGGAGATTCTTGATTCTCTAAAGAAGAGTAAGGCTAAGGAGGTCCAGGTCAGGCAGGGCCAGATACGGAAGTTCTTTCCTAAAAAAGGTTCTCAGAATGGTGGAGCAGCTAAGAAAGGGAAGTGTGAGATTGTTTGCTTCAAGGGCTACAAGAAAGGGCACTTCACTAATTGTTGAATATGCGCTTATATGATTTTTGTTTGATGATAATAAACATATATACATTCATTTAAATGTATTTGATAATATACTATTTTATTTTTCACAGATTAAATAAATATTTGTTGAATAAAATAAATAACACGGAATTTGAATTCAAACGAATATTTTATTCAAACAAATATTTATTACAATTTTGAATAGTATACAAATTCAAGCTCTCACTATTCACTATACAACTGTGATACAAATTCAATTACATCACTATTTTACATCAACACCTCACTACATATCACTCACACTCGTATTTATCTTCAACTGCATTCCAGTTTGAATCCAGCATCTGAGCAATCTACAAAAATATAAACTAACGCAGTAAAATTGAAAAAGAAATATTTTTGCAATTCAAAAATAGAAGATAATTTTTTGAATATATGATTTGCCTCAGTTATTTGGGTTGTTCGTCATAATTTAAATTTGAATTTATCATACACGAACAGCTTGTGACATACACAGTGTATCACTGTATATGCCACAAGTATGTCACAAGGCCGTGCACACCGAAATATACACTTGATCGATTTACAGGGACAAGTGAGCACAGGTCAAACCCAAATACAGGATTTAACTCGAGTGCAATAAAACAATGTCATTCAGCACAAGGTCAAATCCAAGCCGGATTCAACTCAGGTGAAAATTAGAAAAATAAACAAAATGCAAAGGTCAAGTCACCACTCAACTCAGTGCATCAACCAAGTTAAAGCGATGTGAAGTCAGCAAACTGCAAGTACAATGCTCAATGCACAGTAATGCAATGCCACAGCAAGCAATGGTTCAAAACACTATATCAAACAGCAGCAAAAGCATGTACATTGATGCACACATCCATCAACACACTCAAGTGACTCAACAATGCACAAGTGACAGCGAACATGACAGCAAGCTACAGTGCATAATGGTCAACACAGCTACAATGAAGCAGCAGTAATTTGAAGCAACTAATCGACCCAAATCGAACTACAATAACCAGTGCAACAGGCCATAACGAAGACAATATCACTGACTCAAATGAATCAAATACCACCAAATAGACCATGGAATAGCAGGTGATCAAACATGAACACAACTCACCAAACAAGATGCTGCATACCAGAGGTGCAAATAGCCAACATGATCAAAGTAGCATCTAACAAAAGCAAACAACATAGAAGTATGGATGTACTCAACGCAACCCAGATAAACATGCACGACTTATGGCAGTGAAACTCAAACAAAGTGCAGAGGAAAACAAATGCAACAATTCAAATTCAAGACAGCTACTACCACAATGAACCAGTGACAACAAAGGTCAAACACAAATGAACACACATGGATCAACATGTCATGAATGAACTAGCAAAGGCTAGCCATCAACATAACAGACTCACCAACCAGACCATGATGCAAGAAATAACTCAAAGGACAGCAGACAATAACAGATCAAAAGCAACTGTTCTTAACTGCAAGTTCAATTCAAATGGATGGAAGCTATAGGTCCAGTTACAACTAGACCAAGTGCAGCATCAATGCAGACAGCATAATGATCCAAACATCAAAAAAGGAGCAAACCAAATATGCAGTGCATTCTCAAGTACACAGTGAAATCGCCACAGTCTCAAACTCGAATGACCAAAGCCAAATGTGACAGTAGTTTTAAAAAATCAAGTCAAAGCCAAGTACAACAAGAAATAATCAAACAGCAAAGCAAATTGAACAAGTCACAGGGGAGTTCAATATCGTAGTCAAAAACCAGTGCTACCAAAAGTCAAGAACATAGCCGAGAAATTCATCACGAAATCAACAGAACAGAGAATTTTCAAAGCAAGTCAATCATCTCAAAGCACATGGTAAACAAAAGTCTCGAATTCAAAGCATATTGCAATCGGGTCAACGGAGAGATTCACGGCCATAGTCAATCAACACAAATTCAAAGGCCGAAGCCAATTGTGAACCAGTCAAAAATCAAAACCGTGTGTGTCAAGTATCAAGTATATGAATTTGACAAAGTCAGATTAATCATCAATCATTCAAGCATAATCAAGCGGCAGAGAAACGAAAATGACAAATTCAAACATGATTATACGAACGAAAATAAAGGAGATCGAACTCCTATAAATACCCAAAATCATCATCGGCATAATGCATCGAGTTCGAGAAAGCCAAAATCAGCAGAGCAAAAAAAGGAATAAAACACATACCAGAAAATCACGTACGAATTCGATCCAAATCGAAGAGCCGTGAGCTAATAGAAGAGAAACGAAGCCTACAACTATCTGTATCAAGCGGCGACTTCAATTTGAACAAACCCTAATTTGGAAATCAGGGACGAAGCCCTAAAGTCAGAACTGAGAGGAACGAAAGAGAAGAACGGCCGCCATTTTTCACAAGGAGATAAAGGAACGGGCTAACAGATAGTGAAGGGGGTCGGCCTTGTTTATGTTAAAAGGGGTTTTAAAAATTATAATAAGGGTTTTATTTTAAATTAGGATTATTTCAATTTAAAATTGTTTTTAATTTGTATTTTCTTTTAAACCGTTTTTTATTTTCTAGTCGTGTAACTAGGGGACAAACTACGGTGTGTAGTTTGGGAATTCGCAACTCGGTGATTGAGTTGTGGTCAGGGTTTTGAGCGTAGAGTTAGATTAGTCAATAGTGGGTATAGCGAGTTTATGTGTGTAAGCGAGGGACTATCTAATTTCTAGTAGAAACCTTGGGGGCAGCACGTAGGTAGGGTTTTGCCGAAGCTGGGTAAATTCTGTGTTGTTCTGTTTTATTCTGTTATTTATATTCTGCGATATCTGTGCTGCTATTCTGTGATCTGAATTGAAATTAATTAATAAGCTTCCGCGATTAATTTTTATAATTTACACTATCACCCTATTCACCCCCCCCACCTCTAGGGTGAAATCGATCCTACAAGTGGTATCAGAGCTAGGAACAAAAGCCGTTTTTGTTTTAAAAATTTAATTTTACAAAAACCAATTTTTGTTTTAAAAATTCGTGTTTCAAAAATCAATTTTTTTAAAAAAAATTCGTGTTTCAAAAAAAATCGGTTTTTGTTTTAAAAATTTGAATTTTTAAAATGGCTTCTTTTAATAATGCTTTTGCAGAAGGTCAATCCATAGTTAGACCACCAGTGTTCAATGGTGAATATGCTTATTGGAAAAATAGAATGCATATTTTTCTGAAAACCATTGACGCTTGAAATATTGTTGAGACAGGTTATAGAATACCAACTATAACTGTAGATAATCAGGAAATAGAGAAACCAAAGGAACAATGGACAAAACTAGAAAATAAATTACAAAATACTAATGCCAAAGCTATGAATTCTATTATCTGTTCATTGGATCAATTTGAATTTAATCGTGTCTCACATTGTCTAACTGCGCAGGAAATATGGCACATACTAGAAGTGACTCACGAAGGAACATCTCAAGTCAAAGAATCTCGCCTTGCAATGTTAAGCAGCGAATACGAGAACTTCAAAATGGCGAAGGAAGAAAATGTCAAAGAGATGTACGGACGACTCTCCAATATCGTATACAAATCAAAAGCTCTCAGAAAAACATACACCGAATTAGAAATAGTCCGGAAAATCCTCAGAGTCCTTCCACGAAGCTTTGAAGCAAAAGTAACTGCCATACAAGAATCGAAAGATTTAAAACAACTTAAAGTTGAGGAACTCATCGGAAATCTCACCACTTATGAGCTAGAAATGAAATTCAAAGAAGAGCGTGAAGGAGGTGAGACTCAAAAGAAATCAATAGCTCTCAAAGGAACAACCGAAAGTGATGATGATAACGATGAAGATGATGGAGCAGCAGAATTGGAGCTGTTAATAAGAAAATTCAAAAAATGGAATCAAAAACATGGAAATTCAGCTCGAAATCAAAAAGCAAAAAGCAGAATAGCCAAAGCACTAGACTACTCAGAAGAACAAAAGTTTATTTGTTATAATTGCAACAAACCCGGCCATATCAAGCCCGATTGTCCACAAATTAAATCCAGCCATGGAAAGAAACAGAAAAAGAAAGTTTTGCAGCCACTTGGGATGAAATAGACGAGAATGATCAAAGCACTGGCAGTGAAAGCGAAAAGGCAGAATTGTGTCTTCAAGGTGATACAACTGACAGTGACGATGACGAGCCAAGTGAGGTATCAAAACTTACCCATTCTGAGTTGTTTATATATTTTCATGAAGTAAACGGTTGTTTTGAACGACTTAGGGAAAAATACGCCAAACTTGAATCTCAAAAAGATACTTTGATAGAATGTAATAAACAACTTGATCAATTAGTTAAAACCTATCAAAGTAGGATCCCTAAGTGTGATAAGTGTCCAACATTTGAAAAGGAAATTAAAAAATCAGAAATCAATATAAAAACACTTGAAAATGAAATTCTGATTTTAAAGGAGAATGAAAATACTAGGAGAGAGAATTCTATTAAAAAGTGCACACAATTGTTAAACGAAAATGAATCTCTCAAATCACAAGTCCAACAACTGTCTAATACTTTAGAAAAATTTTCCAAAAGTGAAAAATCATTAAATATGCTATTAGGAAAACAAACTGTTAATACGGTTAGACAAGGACTTGGATATAATAATTCGAAAATTGTTGAAAACAAGATTAATCAAGTTAATTCTATGTGCACAATTTGTAGAAAATTTGGACACGGTCACAATAATTGTTGGTATAGACCCAAACATGTGAAAATTATACCGATTTGGGTTCCAAAAGGCACAAATATAAAATCTCTCAAAGTTAAACAAATTTGGGTGCCGAAGGGAACAATTATAAACAGTTTTGGGTCTACACAAAATTATTTTTCAAAATTTTCTGCCACTAACAACCATGGACCTATAAAAACAAATAGGTCACATAAATCTTTTCCCGTGTAGGTGTGGTGGCAGGCTAAGGAAAAACAATAGTGTTCTCTGGATTTTGACTGTTCCAGAAACACAACGGGCGACAAAGCTAAGTTCCTTAGCCTAGTATAAAGGTGACAGAATCACAACGGACAACAACGAAAAATATCGTAAAGGTAAAACAGGTATGGTATGTTTTAAACGATATATTAAATGTGATAATCCGCACCGTATTTTGAATTAATTCAGCCAATATTGAGATTGATGAAAAGATGATGATTTTTGATTCTGATTTATTCAAAATAGTTAAGCCAATTATATTCTTATGCCAAAAACACTATAAAAATCTCTAAATTCTTTGAATTACTTCATATATATCATTTTTGATTAAAAATAGTGTTTTGTTGGATATTACAATTGGTTATAATATGACCGACTCTATATTCACGGTTTTCGATTATTTACACGGCTTCATTTCAAAGTCAAAAGAATGTCATTTAAACTGCTGAAAAAATTGAGTTTGAAATTTTTGATGCACACTTCATGTTTTGGTCTATAAAATTCAATTGATGATAATTTTTGAGTGAAAGAGAAATTCAGATGCAGATTACACTGGTAATCTAGTTGATAGAAAAATTACTAGTGAAACGTGATTTTTTGAGACATTTAGTAACTGCATCGTTTTTCAAAGAAAATATCTGCATATTTTTCATTTCAAATAATTTTCAAATAGCAGAAAATTTTCTTTTAAAAACCCCCTGGAGAAAATCATTTTTGACCATATTTTCAGATTATTCATTTTTGAAAAATTAATTTCATAATTATTTTTGAATTTGATTTTAAATGACTATTATGACTAATCTGACTCCCAAATGATTATCGAAAAGAAAAATAGTGATTGAAAAAATGATGAGTGTTGATATTGATTATATATTATAACTCGAGAAAGTATAATTAGAAAATTTCTTTAGAAATGTAAACAAGAGTTATAAAACTTTTTGTTGGTAAAAATTCCATGACCATCTCTATACCTATCATATTTCTATCAACCATCACTCATCAAAATTCTATATAGTTTGTCGATATGTGGTACTTTAAACAGGAATCGTTCGTTTTTTCATTTTCACATTTTTTTTCAAAAAAAATGAAATAAAATAAATAAATACCAAAGTATTCACTCTCATTTAAAAGTCCTCACGGTTATGCATGGGTGAATTACTTGGAATTTGTTATGTGCTTCCATGCTCATTTAAAAGTCCTCGCGGTTATGCATGTATGGAACGCATATCAAAAGTTGATTTGTAAAATAAACAAGTTGATTCTAATCCCATTTAAAAGTCCTCACGGTTATGCGCGGTTAGAAGATACTTGAATTCATTTTTTTTTAAATAAAATTGGAATACTACTAATCTCATTTAAAAGTCCTAACGGTTATGCATGGTTAGTAGATATTCAAATTCCTGATATAAATATACCACAAATAGACACAACTGTATGGTTTTATATGATGACATCATTTCCATCATTCTAAAAGTGGAATATGCGCCTAACAAAATATTTATGATTTTTGTTTGACTTTTTATTGAAATTTAATATTTATATTCAATTGAGTTTTAATGTTGGATTGATATCGATTACTTTATCTCTATTTTCTCTAACACTATTATTCTATTGCTGATAACAAAAGGGGGAGAGAAAAGTTAAGATTTTGTCAAATAGAATCAAGCAAAGGTCAAATAATTTTCCATTTGCATATAGGCTCATTTATATATTTCTATTTGTATGCATATATGTAGGGGGAGCTTTGTGTAGAGAGGAAGCATTCAAATAGGGGGAGCAATTAGGATATATCAATGATCAAATACATTTAACATATTCAAAATCTTAAATATATGTTTGTTATCATCAAAAGGGGGAGATTGTTGAATATGCGCTTATATGATTTTTGTTTGATGATAATAAACATATATACATTCATTTAAATGTATTTGATAATATACTATTTTATTTTTCACAGATTAAATAAATATTTGTTGAATAAAATAAATAACACGGAATTTGAATTCAAACGAATATTTTATTCAAACAAATATTTATTACAATTTTGAATAGTATACAAATTCAAGCTCTCACTATTCACTATACAACTGTGATACAAATTCAATTACATCACTATTTTACATCAGCACCTCACTACATATCACTCACACTCGTATTTATCTTCAACTGCATTCCAGTTTGAATCCAGCATCTGAGCAATCTACAAAAATATAAACTAACGCAGTAAAATTGAAAAAGAAATATTTTTGCAATTCAAAAATAGAAGATAATTTTTTGAATATATGATTTGCCTCAGTTATTTGGGTTGTTCGTCATAATTTAAATTTGAATTTATCATACACGAACAGCTTGTGACATACACAGTGTATCACTGTATATGCCATAAGGCCATGCACACCGAAATATACACTTGATCGATTTACAGGGACAAGTGAGCACAGGTCAAACCCAAATACAGGATTCAACTCAAGTGCAATAAAACAATGTCATTCAGCACAAGGTCAAATCCAAGCCGGATTCAACTCAGGTGAAAATTAGAAAAATAAACAAAATGCAAAGGTCAAGTCACCACTCAACTAAGTGCATCAACCAAGTTAAAGCGACGTGAAGTCAGCAAACTGCAAGTACAATGCTCAATGCACAGTAATGCAATGCCACAGCAAACAATGGTTCAAAACACTATATCAAACAGCAGCAAAAGCATGTACATTGATGCACACATCCATCAACACACTCAAGTGACTCAACAATGCACAAGTGACAGCGAACATGACAGCAAGCTACAGTGCATAATGGTCAACACAGCTACAATGAAGCAGCAGTAATTTGAAGCAACTAATCGACCCAAATCGAACTACAATAACCAGTGCAACAGGCCATAATGAAGACAATATCACTGACTCAAATGAATCAAATACCACCAAATAGACCATGGAATAGCAGGTGATCAAACATGAACACAACTCACCAAACAAGCTGCTGCATACCAGAGGTGCAAATAGCCAACATGATCAAAGTAGCATCTAACAAAAGCAAACAACATAGAAGTATGGATGTACTCAATGCAACCCAGATAAACATGCACGACTTATGGCAGTGAAACTCAAACAAAGTGCAGAGGAAAACAAATGCAACAATTCAAATTCAAGACAGCTACTACCACAATGAACCAGTGACAACAAAGGTCAAACACAAATGAACACACATGGACAACATGTCATGAATGAACTAGCAAAGGCTAGCCATCAACATAACAGACTCACCAACCAGACCATGATGCAAGAAATAACTCAAAGGACAGCAGACAATAACAGATCAAAAGCAACTGTTCTTAATTGCAAGTTCAATTCAAATGGATGGGAGCTATAGGTCCAGTTACAACTAGACCAAGTGCAGCATCAATGCAGACAGCATAATGATCCAAACATCAACAAAGGAGCAAACCAAATATGCAGTGCATTCTCAAGTACACAGTGAAATCGTCACAGTCTCAAACTCGAATGACCAAAGCCAAATGTGACAGTAGTTTTAAAAAATCAAGTCAAAGCCAAGTACAACAAGAAATAATCAAACAGCAAAGCAAATTGAACAAGTCACAGGGGAGTTCAATATCGTAGTCAAAAACCAGTGCTACCAAAAGTCAAGAACATAGCCGAGAAATTCATCACGAAATCAACAGAACAGAGAATTTTCAAAGCAAGTCAATCATCTCAAAGCACATGGTAAACAAATGTCTCGAATTCAAAGCATATTGCAATCGGGTCAACAGAGAGATTCACGGCCATAGTCAATCAACACAAATTCAAAGGCCGAAGCCAATTGTGAACCAGTCAAAAATCAAAACCGTGTGCGCCAAGTATCAAGTATACGAATTTGACAAAGTCAGATTAATCATCAATCATTCAAGCATAATCAAGCGGCAGAGAAACGAAAATGACAAATTCAAACATGATTATACGAACGAAAATAAAGGAGATCGAACTCCTATAAATACCCAAAATCATCATCGGCATAATGCATTGAGTTCGAGAAAGCCAAAATCAGCAGAGCAAAAAAAGGAATAAAACACATACCAGAAAATCACATACGAATTCGATCCAAATCGAAGAGCCGTGAGCTAATAGAAGAGAAACGAAGCCTACAACTATCTGTATCAAGCGGCGACTTCAATTTGAACAAACCCTAATTTGGAAATCAGGGACGAAGCCCTAAAGTCAGAACTGAGAGGAACGAAAGAGAAGAACGGCCGCCATTTTTCACAAGGAGATAAAGGAACGGGCTAACAGATAGTGAAGGGGGCTGGCCTTGTTTATGTTAAAAGGGGTTTTAAAAATTATAATAAGGGTTTTATTTTAAATTGGGGTTATTTCAATTTAAAATTGTTTTTAATTTGTATTTTCTTTTAAACCATTTTTAATTTTCTAGTCGTGTGACTAGGGGACAAACTACGGTGTGTAGTTTGAGAATTCGCAACTCGGTGGTTGAGTTGTGGTCAGGGTTTTGAGCGTAGAGTTAGATTAGTCAATAGCGGGTATAGCGAGTTTACGTGTGTAAGCGAGGGACTATCTAATTTCTAGTAGAAACCTTGGGGGCAGCACGTAGGCAGGGTTTTGCCGAAGCTGGGTAAATTTTGTGTTGGTCTGTTTTATTCTGTTATTTATATTCTGCGATATCTGTGCTGCTATTCTGTGATCTGAATTGAAATTAATTAATAAGCTTCCGCGATTAATTTTTATAATTTACACTATCACCCTATTCAACCCCCCCTCTAGGGTGAAATCGATCCTACACTAATGATTGTCGTGTTGGAAAGGTAAAGGAAGCGACTGGAAGGAAGAACGTCAGGTGCTTCAACTTTGACCAGATAGGCCACTATAAGAACCCGTGCAAGGAGCCCGTTAAGGATGTAACCTACTACTTCGAAGCCGATAGCTCAGGTGAAAGGAAGGCAGTTTTGGGAGGTACGCTTCAGATTTATGTTATGTATGTTAGCGTTCTATTTGATACTAGTGCATCACATTCTTTTATATGTAGACGTTTGATAGCTAAGCTTAACCTAGAACTTACATATTTAGTTACTTCCTTACAGGTTGCGAATCCATTAGAAGGGTATGCAACTCTAAGGTTGAGATGTGACCAGTTATAGTTGAACCTATTAGGTTATCCTTTTGTCTATAGTTTTCATGTGTTTTATTTCACGGGGTTCAGAATTATCCTTGGGATGGATTGGCTAAGTGAGTACGATTCTAGGATATTTTGCCAGGATAGGAAAATCTCTCTTAGACACCCTGATTGCATTGACCGGATTGTTTATACCGTAGAAGGTTCTAGCGGTGAGATGTTTTCTTTGTTGGCTATTTTGGAATCAGACGATGAGTTGAGTCGATTTTTCATTGTTAGAGAATTCGTAGATGTATTTGAGCCTATAATAGGATTTCCACTGAAATGTGCCATTGAGTTTTGGATAGATTTGGTCCTAGGAGCAGAACTAGTGAGTAGGCCACCGAGTAGGATGACTCCTACAGAGATGAGCGAGTTGATGATGCAGTGGGTGGATTTGGAAGGCAAGAGTTTTATCAAGCCAAGTAGTTTGCCTTGGGGTGCAACAGCAGTGTTTGCTAAGAAGCCGAATGGATCGTTAAGGATATGTATCGATTATCGCAAGTTTAATGAGGGGATGATGAAGAATCGATATCCATTACCCAAGGCTGACGATTTGTTCAACCAGTTGAGTGGAGCCAAGGTATTTTTCCAATTGAATTTGGAAACAGGTTTCCATCAGCTCAAAGTAGCAGAGAATAGTATACCTTTGGCAATGTTTAGGACCAGGTATGGGTCGTACAATGGTTAGTTATGCCGTTCAGACTAGCTGATGCACCAGCTTTCTTTATGGATTTGATCAACTGGGTTTTCCGAGAGCACTTGGATAGGTTCATGTTGGTTTTCATATATGGTATCTTGATATACTCTAAGGATGAAAGAGGGCATGAAGTTCATCTTAGAGTGGTGTTGAGATGCTGAGGTAGCATCAACTGAAGGCGAAGTCTTCAAAGTGTCACTTTTGGAAGAAGGAAGTGAAGTTTATTGGGCATGTAGTCATAGAGAAAGGGTTGTTAGTAGATCTGAATAAGATTGAAGCAATGAATAGTTAGAAGAGACCCAAGACAGTGACTGAGATAGAGATTTTCTTCGGTTGGCTGGTTATTATCGGTGATTCATTAAGGATTTTTCGCGAATAGCAGGACCGATGACCAACTAACGAGGAAGGATGGGAAGTTTGTATGGACCGATAAATGTGGGGAAGCATTCGAGAGTTTGAAACACTTATTGACCTATGAACTTGTGTTGGTTGTTCCAGAAGGGAATCAGGATTTGGTGGGTTATACAGATGCGTGTGGAATAGGATAAGAGCTGTGCTGATGCAGGGAGGTAAAGTGATTGCCAACGCTTCTTGATAGCATAGACCACATGAGGTTGGGTATCTGACGCATGATTTGGAGTTGGCTTTGGTGTTTTTTTTTTGCCTTGAAAGTGTGGAGACATCAACTTTTGGGAGAAAGGTTTGAGTTATATATAGATCATAAGTCGTTGAATTATTTGTTCTCTTAAATGGAGCTGAACATGAGACAACAGAGATGGTTAGAGTTCACAGCTGCTTATGGTTTTGGGATTGAGTACACACTAGGGGAAAGGCAACAAGGCTAGGGATGCACTTAGCACGAAACATCAAAATGCAGTGTTAGTGACGATTGCTGAGTGGAAGGATTTGGAAGCATTAGCAAATTGCAGAGTGCAGTGGAGACCTAAGGCAGAGCCTAGTGGGGATACAGTTGTATTGTCTTATTTGAAAGTTCGACCGGTGATGATCGAAAGAATTACTTTTAACAGATGGAGGACCCAGTATTAGCTGATCGGATCAGGAAAATGAGAGATGGAACAGAGAGCGGTGACTTGAAGCACTTTAGTCTTAACCATAATGGTGGTTAAGAAAGAAAGGAAGATCATGTGTTCCAAATGTAGGAAACATAAGGAAAGAAGTCTTAGAGGAATGCCATCGTTTGAAGTTCTCTATTCATCCAGGAGGTACTAAGATGTATCAGGATATGAAGAGGAGTTTCTTCTGGGAATGTATAAAGCGAGATATTAGCTTGTGTGTAAAGCAGTGCTTGAATTGCCAACAGGCAAAGACCGAACAACGGAAGCCAAGTGGGTTGCTTCAGCCATTGGAGATTCTTGTATGGAAGTGGGATTCTATTTTTATGGACTTCATTGATGGGTTGCCATGGTCGAGTGGAGGAAATGAAAGTATATGGGTCATAGTGGAAATATTGACCAAGAGTGTCCATTTCATTCCAGTTAAGTCAACCAGGATGGCACCTGTTTTAGCGAAGTTATTTATGACGAATGTGGTTAGACTGCATGGAATTCCTAGTAGCATAGTAAGCGATAGAGATTCCTTATTTACTAGCTAGTTCTGGAAGAGCCTGTAGGAAGTTTTAGGAAACAAACTCAAGATGAGCACCGCTTACCATCCATAGACAAATAGGCAAACGGAAAGAGTTAACAAGATCATGGAGAATTTGTTAAGAGCCTGTGTTCTAGATTTTGGGAGATCATGGGAGGGCCATCTGCATCTAGTTGAGTTTTCGTATTACAACCGTTATCAGACTAGTATTGAGATGGTATCGTTTGAAGCTTTGTATGGAAGGCCATGCAAATTTCCCCTACGTTGGCTAGAGACCGGGGATAGCTTGGTTCTTGGTCAAGATTTAGTCAGAGAAGCCATAGAAAAGATTAAGGTCATTTGGGCTAGAATAAAGGAGGCTCAGTCTAGGCAGAAGAGTTATGCATATACCAAGAGGAATGACTTAGAGTTCTCAGTTGGAGATCAAGTGTTTATTAAGGTGTCACCGATGAAGGGTGTGATCAGATTCAGAAGATCGGGAAAGTTAGCACCAAAATTTGTTAGACCTTTTCTTAGTATTGAGACGATCGATAAAATCGCATATAAAGTTGAGTTACCGAGCTGATTGGCAGGCATCCATGATGTTTTTCATGTTTCTCATCTCAGAAAGTGTGTTAGAGACTCGAAGACTGCTATTGCACCGACATCGCTAGTTGACTTAATGGTAGAACCAGACCTGACTATAGTGAGACAGCCAGTTCACATTGTTGCGAGAGATGAGAAGAGGCTTAGACTAAGATGATCAGATTATTTATAGTCCAATGGAAAGATGATGAAAGAGACTGTACTTGGGAGGATGAGAGCAAGATTAGAGACACTTATCCTGACTTGTTTGATGTATGTTTTACCTTCTTGTTTGATTTGTTGTGTACCTTATCGTAATTTCAAGGACGAATTCTTTAAGGAGGGGAGTCTGTAACACCTAAGATTTTTGGTAATTTATTTAGGATATTTATTTAGTTAAATTAAGTAAAATAATGTGTTGATTAGGAGATTTAGATTTGATTTAATTAAAAGGGTAGCCGTGCCATTTTAAAGAATTAAAAGAAGATTTAAAATGAATAAGAGGAAGGGGAAAAATGGGAAAGTCATTCCTATATCTTTGAAACTATGGTCATGTACACTCCATACACATTCATTTCTCATTCTCAAAAAATTTCGAAACTAAGGTTGGCCACCATTATTAAGGAGAAGGGGAAGAAGAAAGCTAAAGGAAGAAGCTTAAGCAAATTAAATCTGTTCATATCTCAATCTCTTTAATCTCGAAAGCTACGATGAATAATGTTTACATCATATTTTTTTTTATTGTGTTTTCAGTTTTAAGATGAATTCCGAATATTTTGTAATGATTTTCCATGTTTTTTGAGTGATGGAATGTTTATATATACTTGTTGAAGATTCATGGTATTTCATTTTGAATTTATGATATGTTTTAAGGTAAAAACCCTATTAAATGACATCCAAATGCCTTGCGAATTTTTATTAAGATCGAAAATAATATTTCAGAGATATGTTTCAATTTTCATATTTTTTTGAATTTTCGTCGATTTAATATGAATTTTCTAGTAAAGAAAATGGTATTCAGGGTTATAAATTATTTACGGGTAAATAATTAATTATTTGGGTCTAAAATTTTTATATGTTAGAAAACATATATAATGTGATTTTCTGGAATTTTATGGATATTTCCTAAGTGCTTTGATGGTTATATAAAATTATTTAAGGTATAGGACTTACGTGTTTTATATAATTAAAGAGGATGGGGCTTTTTGCAAATAAGTTTAAATTGTTAAATTGGGAAATTCGACAGCACTTTGAAAAGAGAAACATTGCAACCAATCAGATTTAGACAAACAAGGCAGGTTAGGTACAAAAGAGCAGTTTAAAAGTACCAATGAATAGGTTTTACATTGTTTCGATACCTTCGGCACTAGGTTCTGCCTCTATACTATCGCCTCCGTCACAGTCGAAACTAATACATATGGTATCAGCCAACTGGTATGTAATGAATTGGATGTGGGCAAAAGGTATAGGGTCGAAACCATGGGGTTCCGAAAGGTTTGAAGCTTTGCTTTGGTTATGAAGAAAAATGCGCGTGCTTGTTTTCGACTAAGATGCTTTCGACTTGGTAGGGTTTCGACCAGGTCAAATAGTTCAAAAGGAAATGATTTCGATTGGGTTGTATCTTTGCTTTTAAATGAATGCTTTCGATTGGGTTGAAGCCTTTAGTTGCCACATTCTACCTTTTGACCCAGATGGTTTCGAAGGGATTGTTTTATTTTACAAAATATGGTCACTTCTCCAATGCTTTGGAAGGGATGGTTTCGACGCCATCTCTTCATTACTTAGGATATGGTTTTGAAACAGATGCTTTCGTCTTAAGTGATTTAAAGACCCTTTTTATCTGATTAAAGAATAACCCAAATGGTTTCGAAAGAGTCAGATTTGAATGGTTTCGAAAGGTTTTTTTCCACATGTTTTAAATTGATCCAAAGCGATTTCGAAAGATTTGAGTTTTGATGCTTTCGAAAGGTTTTTAATGAATGGTTTTGAAAGGGATGTGTAACAACTCGCACCTCACCTAACGCAGATATTGTCACCAACTTAGTCACCTCCGCCTCATGGGCCAAGCCTAGGTGGGGGTTTTGTTCCTTAAAAGGCCTCGACGTTGTTATGAAGTGAATGCTTTGGTATATAAGCACCCATTTCATAGTTTATTTCCACGATATGGGACTATTATTCCCATTTTTAAGGGGTGTTACAATCCCCTTCCCTTTAGAGCCTAATGCCCTCATTGGCTGATGAACACAGCACCACCAGTGCGTCTTGGCTGTAACATGTACAGACCATAATTCTGGCTGGGTATGGCCCTGATACCATTGTAATAGGCCGCACTCTACCAAATGCAGATATTGTCCCCAACTTAGTCACCTCTGCCTCATGGGCCAAGCCAAGGTGTGGGGTTTTGTTCCTCAAAAGGCGTCGGCGTTGTTATGAGGTGAATGCTTTGGTACATAAGCACCCACTTCATAGAGTATTTTCACGATGTGGGACTATTACTCCCAATTTTAAGGAGTGTTACAGCGTGGTTCCCTAGGGTTTCGAAGGAGTTGAAAGGTATGGTTTTTCAGGTCATTTCGAAAGGGTTAAAGGAAAAAGTTTTTCCGAACTTTCGAAAGGTAATGTTTAAAGGTTTTAAAAGAAGGATATATAAGATTTTTAAAGCTTTCGAAAGGAAGTATTTTCAAAGGTTTCGAAACTGTTTTGAGAATGATTTCGAAAGGAAGGTTTTGGCCTTTCGACCTAGATAAGTAACGGATTTTACTTGGTATCGAAGGGGTTTCCTTCGATGGTTTCGAAGGGGTTGTTTAAAGGTTTTAAACAAAGGTTTTGAAAGTATAAGCCATAATAGCCTATTTATTGAAATTAAAAAGGACTTTAACTTATTTTGAGAGGGTAGTTAATCCTCATTAAATACATCAATGTTATTTTGTGTAAAGTATATATAACATGGCAAAATAGCTTAGAGTAAAGCTAAATATATTTTTCCTTGTATATATATGAATTAAAGGGTTAAATCATTTTGAAAGGGTTTTATTCAAGGAAAATTTAAAGGGTAATTATACCTAAGAGAATGACTCAGATTAGAAGACCATGTAGGACATGTGTATGGTCAAGCCTTATGATCATTCGCTATTAGCTCCTAACCAATTTAGTCCAGAATTCTAGTGTGCAGGGCTTAGTCACAGGTAAAACTAAAATGTTAGTTGCACACAGAACAGAATATTTATGTATAGAGGTAGGTTATTGGTAAGCCAGAAAACCATCAGGCTCAGTTGATCCAGGAAGATGTAAGTTAAGGACAGACCGTCCAGAAGTTTTGTCCAACAGTTGTTTAGACCATTTGATATTGTACTAGTAGCCCAAGTCAGCTAAAAGGACAGTTAGTCCAGTTTGAGGGCAGTCAACCCAAATTTCGGACAGATAGTCCATTTATTACATGTTTTTAGCAGAATGGATATTGCTATTATTATTATAATCAGTTGAGTAAACTATTTTGATTGTAGGATAGGATATGCAAAATATATGTTTTAAAGAATCTATTAGTGAGGGGAAAACCATCTGCTAAGCGGCATGGTCTCACTAATTATCAATAAACCGTGATGTAATATAATTATTCACACTAGGCTTTATATCTGGCTCGTAGTTTCTGTTTCCCCTTAAAAACTCGAGTGCTCAAAATTGATTTGAGTAGGCTGAGGGTTGAGGTTTTCAGATTTTGAGATTTTGGAGAATAAAGCTTCCGGAGACAGGTAGGTTGCTGTCGGATAGCTAAATAGGATTTGCATATTGTTCTGCTTATTTTCCGCTCTGTATAGTCAGATATGACTATATTGCTTTGATCAACCAATGGGGCATCGGCGTATGTTGCTCTTGGCGTATTTTTGAAATTGATATATTTTATCATTCCTCGGGAAATAGTTAAGGGATTATGTAACATGGATATAATTATTATTTTGAAATGTAATCAGCAAAATGTTGTTTTCGGAAATTTGTGATTTATTCATATTCATGTGCTTTCGAAACTAACGCTTTGCCAAACTCTGTGCACTGGCAAATGAATGGACAGTCTTGTCACGTCCACTTTGATTTTCCCCCATATCGAGGGCTGAAAAATTAGATTGGCGTCTACCTCTTGACGCCAAGGAAGGTTGAACTTCAAGGGTCCGATCATGGAAAGTAGAAGTTTGGTCAGCACCTAACTTCGGCTACCTGCACACTTTAGTGTTGTAGTATCGACATCCAACTTCGGTGTGTAGCTACTATCAAGTTAGCTTCATCGTGCTTCTCATCGATCATATAAAGAGACTACAACAAGATTTGTTTATTATCTATGGATTGTAGTGATTCACTCGATAAGAAGGTACTTCCAGTTCAACCGAAATCATAGCCTCTTATCCGTGGGCTAGAGCGAATAGAGAGTGGCTAGTCGCTGACTTGTGGGTTTTCCGATAAGCCTATGGTACTAATGGAAGTTCATCGACCACTTGGCCTTGGACCTTTTCAATCGCTTCTTAAGGATGGACTTGATAATCTTGTTTACAGCTTCAACCTGTCCATTTGCCTGAGGGTGTGTCACCATTGTAAATCTCTTCTTTATGCAGTGTCGGTGAAAGAAATCTTTGAATTATGTACTGTCAAATTGGGTCCCATTATCAGTATGATTTCCTGTGGAACTCCAAAACAATAGATGATATTCCAAAAAATAGAGTTGATTACTTTTTTGTTGTGATCGTGGCTAACGGTTCTGCCTTAGCCTATTTGGTGAGGTAGTCAACTACAATGGTGATGTAATTCGCACTGCCTTTAGATATCGGCAATACGCAGATGATATCAATTCCCCAAATTGTCAAGGACAGACCATTTGAGTGATCTCCGTTTATGGGGCCCTCAAAATATTAGCAAATCTTTGGTACTTATCACCCTTTTGGGTGTAAATCAGCCATGTATCAGTTAACAGTTGGCCAAATGTATTCATAGAGAAGGATCTTATTTCTGGGGTTTGCCCCTCGGTGTGGTCACGGCAGGCCCCTTCATGGACTTCTTTAGAACTCGCTTGGCCTCATCATTAGCAACACACCATAGCATTTGGACCAAGAATCCCTTCCTATACAGTGCTCCTTGCTGAAGGATATATCATGACGCTTGGCGAAAGAACTTCCGTCCCTCGTTCCTTCCATCTAAAAGGATTCCACTTCGCAAGTAGCCTTTTATTGGTGTAATCCAAACTCATTTTCTGGTTAGCCACTAAGATCAAATCAACATCCATCTGATTGATGCTCGAAGCTAGTAACACTTCCACTGGAGCCAAGCCCATGAGCTACATATCTCCAGAACTTGCCAACTTAGCTAGTGAGTCGGCCTTTTCATTTTCCTCTCTGAGATTCTAAATGTGATCATGCCTGCCTACGGGCGTCGATCGAGATTAACCACTTAGGCAGCAGTTTAGCTACCCTTTTTCGAGATAGCAATTTTCAATCTTGCCAAGCTCTGGGTGCTAGTTTAAGTTAACTACTTAAGAATGTAGTTCGTACATCCTAAGTCAGGATGTTTATTTTCCAATTGCACCTAACTCCGGACGTTGGTTCAAAGTTCATAGGCAAGATTCTACGGCCTTACGCCAAGTATGGAACTTTTGTTTCACTTACTCCGGGAAAAATGCGAAGAATTGGACGGTCATAACATGTCCATTTCAATTTATACTCCTATCTCCAATCCAAGGGTAAGAGTTGTGAGAGTAAACGATCATATCACATTTATTTTCTTTTATACTCCTGCCCCCACATCGAGGGCAAGAGTTAGTGTACAGATGGTCATATCACATCTGGTTTGAGTTTATACTCCTACCACAAATTCGAGGAAAAGAGTTAGTTGATGGACGGTCGGATCACGTCCATTTATTTTATACTCCTGCCCCCATCCGAGGATAAGAGTTAGCTGGCATCAATCTTCGGACATTGAGAAGAACTTCAGGGGTCTGATCATGGACCATAGAAGCTTGGTTGGCAGCATCTTCGGGTACCTGCATACCTTTACTGTTTATACGTAGTTCATTTGATTCAGTCAAACACAACTCTTAAGTAAAGGAAAAATAAAGATTCTGACTCAAATAGTCATGTTTTTGTATAAAAAAGGGAAGTGACAGGTTATGTCTAGAACTTTCCTAATGTTGTTGGAGCAACGCTAGTTAGCAGCAGGTTGGCGATAGAATGTGACCATCGACCCAATGATTAAGATCTTCCCAAGGTTTTCGATGAAACATCAGTTCTCAAAAGGTTAGGGGATCGAATGTGGCCATTGACCCAGTGGTTAGGACCTTCTCAGCATTTTCGGAGTAACGCCGATTCTCAAAAGGTTGGGGAATCAAATGTGACCGTCGTCCCAACGGTTAGGACCTTCCTAACATTACTAGAGCAACATCGGTTCCCAGAAGCTTAGGGGTCTAATGTGACCGTCGACTTGGTGGTTAGGACCTACCCGGCATTGTCGGAGCAATGCCGGTTCTTAGAAGGTTAGGGGTCAAATGTTACCGTCAACCAAGTAGTTAGGACCTTCCCAGCATTACCGGATAAATATCGATTCTCGGAAGGTTTAGAGTCGAATGTGACCACCGATCTGGCGGTTAGAACCTTTCTAGCATTACCGAAGCAACGTCATTTCGTAGAAGGTTAGGGGACCGAATGTGACTATCGACCCAGTGGTTGAGACCATCCTAGCATTTCCGAAGCAATGCCGATTCTTAGAAGGTAAGGGGTCGAATGTGACCGTCGACCCGACAGTTAGGACCTTCCCAGCATTGTTGGAGCAAAGCCAGTTCTTAGAATCTTAGGGATCGAATGTGACCATCTACCTAGTGGTTAGGACATTCCTAATGTTGTCGGAGCAATGTCGGTTCCCAGAAGGTTAAGGGTCGAATGTGACCGTCGATCCGACGATTATTAGTCTACACTCCCCGTTCGTCATTCGAGGACAAAAGAATGTTCCTTGGTTATGCTGACAGTTTCGTAGCACATAATTTTTTGTTTATATGAATACGGCTCCATTGGTTCAAGAAGTTGATTTTATTACAAGGAAAAGAAATGGCAAGACCGAACTATTTATAATGCCTCTATTGTCCCTGGGAGGCTTATTTGCGAAAGGAAATTAGATATTGAAGAACAGAGTAGCACTGTCATAGACTGGTCCATGATTGACCTGTTAGTTGATGATCGGTCCTTCATCAGCTCATCTTGGCCCCTGACTGCTAGATTCATACGGTTCTCCTAGAGCATATAAACCCTAGGGTCTTGTAGTTTCACCGCCTTTTGGTGGATCCTTAACGTATTACTAGAGCTTGTTATTCCTTATTAGCTCCTTAATTGGACCTTTAAGATATCGACACTCATTATTATTATGTCTGTGAGTTTCATGAAAACAACAATATTTTCTTGAGCGCTTCTGTTCATCGGTCGCCTATCTCCGGGGCGGCTTCCTATATTGCTCCATCCCTTGCATAGCATCGTATATGTTTTCCAACATACTGTTTAGAGGTATATATTCTTCTGATCTCATGTTCCTCGGACGCTCATTGTTATTGTTGCATTCGCTACCTGGAGATTGATTCCATTTCCTCTAATTGTTAGAATCCCCGACATTAACTATAGCGTTCGCGGAATCTCCTTCGGTCTGCTTGACAACGACATTACTCTATATTACTTCAGCTGAACTCCCAGTCTCAGTTCTTCGTGGATGTTTATGTGCTTCCTCCAAGCATAAGCACTCATTAACTTTTCTATAAAAAAGCATCCATTATCGATGGGGGCTTCCTTTCCAACAATTCCCCAAACTCCATATCATGATAAATCCCCATAATCAACGCTATCAACATTATGTCATCCTTGGAATCGGTAACTTCTAACATGGTTGTATGGAAATGTTTTAAGAAATCCTTCAATGATCCCCATCATCTTGGAAGAGGTTTGACAAAGACATGACATGCTTTGGACATGCAGTATGTAACGGAATTGTTTTATTAACTTTCGTTATAACTCGACGAAAGTCTATATAGACCTCGACAGGAGTTGAGTAAACCATAGTGTAGATACTCCCAAGAAAATTGGAAAACAGTGACATTTCGAGACATTTGAATACCCAACTGAATCCATATGCCACTTATATCTCATCATCTATTTCCTAGGATTCGTTGTTCCTTCCTATAAAGATATCATCGGCATCGCAAACCTCCGAGGATATCTCTCGTGTAAAATGTTCTCATTAAATGAAGTCCAGCTGGGATAGGTACCTCATTCATCATTACTCCTGAATTTTTTTTTACTAACAAGTCCCTTGACCATAACCTTTAGGTAGTTCGGGTTAACATGTTTAAGTTAACGATGGTAATCAGGCTCCACCCCGAGTGTTCGACCTAGCGAATGCTCTCGGTTTGGCTCTCGATACCAAGGTTCTCCAGCCTCCGAGAGATCCATTCGCTCAGTAGTCACCCCGTTTGATTTTCGTGAGCAATATCATTAGCAGTATCACAATTCTCCAGATTCTAACCACCAGAAGTGCGTCATAAAGCCAAGTCCTCGCCACCTTCTATAGGATGGGCTCTAGCACAATGATTGGAGGGGTCGGTACTAACCCCTAATCTTGGGTCGGTACCAACCCTTAAACTTGGGTCATTACCGATCCCCAAACTTGAGCATGAGGCTCATCTTCTTCCTTAGTAAGATGTTGTAACAGCATTCTAAGTCTTCTTCTACTTCCCATCCCTACGTCTCTGCTCGGATGATGAGGAACTCTCTGACTCTGAATTGGAATCTCTTCTACTCCTCCTATGCTATTCTAGGTTAGTTCATTGAGCAATCTCAGGCTCTTCTACATTGTTTGATTCATCTCATTCTGACTAGCCTGGAATTTATCTTCCATCCACTTCATCATCTTATCCATCTTCATTCTGGTTATGACTTTTGCTGGACTTTGGATCTTAGGTTGAGTTTGTTGGACAACTCCACCTCTATGCAGAGGATGCTAATTCTCAACTTCATTAATAGCTCTGGAGTTGGTAGAATGATCTCTTCTTGATGGGGTAATAGCAAAAAGTTTCTACTAGATCTTTACACATCCAAGTCGAAGAATTAAAAGGTAGTGAAATTAGATCTATCTCTTGGATATAGGAAATCCAATAGTAGATGGTGGATCCAAGTAACCTGAGAATCCGAGTTTCTAAGTGAAAGCACGAAAATGTTTGAACCAAAAATGAAACAAATACCTAAGAAAAGTATGTAGTAGAGAATATAATAAAGAAAATTAAATAAGAACCAAGGAAAACAATCACATATAGAATTATGGTGGTTCGACAATCTTGGCATACATCCACTTGAATTATTTTTATTGATTTTGCACTAGATTTATGATTATAAATAGGAGGGATCGGTAGGGATCCCAGAGTATAATGGAGTTTGTATGTACTAGAAGCGTAATGATCCCTAAAATCAATTATGCCTTCTATATTTATAGAGGTAGATGACTAAATATATCATTGATATTCCTCTTGTAGAAACTCGTTGCTAAGAACTAGTCAACCAGGAAGTTTGAGTTCTAAATTCCATAAGGAAGGGGATCGGTACCGACCCTAAATACTTATGCATGGGTTGAGTGACTTCTTTTGTTGGTTCGTCTTGATGTTGGCTTTGTGTTTTCAAGGTGGTTTTGCATATTTGCCTAGATGTTTTTTGGTACAAGCGATGGATCTATATAATGTTAAATTGCTGTTTTAGACTGCATATCGAGATTGCTAGTATGATGCATAAAAACTATAGAACAACACTTGAATCAGGCTATATGTAAATATAGAAGAGTGCCATAAAAGTGAGGGAAAGTTTGCACATACCTTTAGGGATCGGGACTGACCACTATGTAGGGTGGATACCAATCAATACTTAGTATCTTTCAGGGTGTTTCTCTTCTGAGTTCGTTTGACCATAATCTCATGGAGATCAAAAGAGAATTGCACAGAATCGATGGATTAGAACTTGTAACATGCTCTTAGTATCATCTGTAGTGAGTGGAAGGAGTGGGGGCTACTTCAGATGAGGATTTGGGGATTAGTACCGGTTACCTAGGGAAGGGACTGTACCAATCGCTAGGGAAGGGATTGGTACCGATCGCACACTTGGTGGGATTCATCGCTTGAGTCAGTCTTACCCTAGGTGTAGGATCGATGATGATCCCTCACCTAGTGATTTTCTTCCCAAGGTGCGGGATTGGTGATGATCCCTCACCTAACGATTTTCTGACTTTTGAATTTTAGTTTTCCTCTAATTTGCAGTCTTGATAGTGCTTTAGTTTTAAGCTATGTTATCTCTTTGGGCTTTTTTCCTTGATAAATTTAAGTTTGATTTTTCCAATCAATCAGAATATTTCCTGGTCAAAAGGCCAGATAACAGTTATGAAAGTGCCATTATTTTGTTCGAAAGCTTTGGTTCTATCAAAATTATTCACGAAGATCTCGTCTTTATTACTCACGACAACTCTATTTCACTAGCCTTCAACACCTTGTTTTTGTTCATGACAACTTTGTTTTAATGGCCTTCAAGTGTTTTGATTTACTCACGAAAGCTTCATTCGATTAGTACATAGAAGCCTTATTTCTTTATATAACAAAAGTTCTATTTTTATTTGCACACCAAGGCTCGATCCTTTTAATTCAAGATGGCTATCTATCGTGATAAGTCATGAAAGCTATATTTTTATACGAAGTTATTATTTTCTTTTATACATGATTGCTAACTATTGTATTTAGTCACAAAGGGTTTGTTTTATTAAAAGGTTGTGAAAGCTATGTTTTTATTTTGTCATGAGACTATGTTTTCTTAAACGAAAGCTATGATTTTAAAGCACGATTCCCATGGTATGACATGATGGCATTATTTTGTAAAGGAACAAAGGATAAGGTTTTCAAGGCACAATGGCTTTTTTTTATTAGTCATGATGACTTCATTTTGTCAATGAAAGTATAATTTGGCTTTTTAATCAAGCAGTTCACGGACGAGGGAACATGCTTGGAAGGAATATAGGAATGGTCTTAAGAGTTTGGAGAGCAATTGGAGCTTAGGGAATCTACTCAATACTGATCACTCTTTTGTCCTCCAATGGGCCCCAAAGCTATGGCTCATGGATAAAAGGCCTATCTAATCGTTTTGAAGTGCATTTCTCAAGGAATAAGTGAACAACTCCAAGGGAGTTCTGAAGGAAAAAAATAAGTACAACACAATCTCTAAAAAAATTGCTTGAAACATAATGGATTGGGGATAAAAGACCAGAGGAAGGAAGAAGGGGAAGTTCCCTCCCAAAAATCAAGTCAGTATTGATCACTTCTGCTCGGCACCGAGTAGAATTTATAGCTCAGGGGACTCCATCTTCCCTCTTGCATCTTAGATCTGGATTCAGTATTCCGCAAGATTGAGACTCTACTAGACAGTTTCCTTTTGAATACAGCCGCTATAGCATTTGTAAAAGGACTTTTTGCTTTTTGTTCTCTTTATCTTCACTCTTTTGACCAGTCACTAAGGTAGACACTACTTCCTATTCTAGTCATTAAGAACTTACCAATCCATTCCACTAGTGACTCAATCAAATAATTAATAAACTATAGTGGTCGTAGGCCAGAGATTGCTAAACCACTTTAAAAATCTTGGTGTTTTATCTTTTTCCATTTATTTTCTACTATATTTCCATTTTTCTATAGTACTTTGTGTGTTATGGCATTTTTAGGCTCAACATTTTGGTGTTTTCACTGAGAAAAGAGATTCCCAAATGTAGATTTCGCTTTCTATTTTGGATTGGAGCATTCAAAGTTTAGATCTAAAATATTTTCATTAAAGGAGTTGAATGATTAGCATAATAGAATCATTGGCACCAAACGATGTAGGAAATCATTCAGAGTAGTGGATGGAGGTGATGAGGCAACTTCTCATCGCATGGAGGGTAGAAATCATTAGGAGCTACCAGGACAATCTGCTCCTTAAGAGATGTTTACTAGAGTGGAGTTTGATAAAATGATGCAGGAGCTGAATAAGAAGATGGTTAACAGTCAGAAAGATACGCTAGACAAGTGGATGCTAGCATAGCTTTTCTTATCCAGTAGTCGTTATGGACCAGAAGGAGCAGGAGGGAAGTTTCACTTATTGGATCTGAAGAAGATAATTCTTCTATTTCTGGTCAAAATAGGCGAGACTGTAAACAAAAGCAGAAGGCTACTGGGACAGCAAGGGATGTTGCTGGAGGAAGTTGGAGAGTCCCCTCTAAAGGAATTCGACTAAAGACCAAATAGAATCAGGTCGATACCGAGAAGAATTTAGGTACTTCATGGGGCTAAGGAGCAGAGGCTGTGGACTTGTCAGATTCAGAAGACGATTTGTAATACAATGGTGATTGTTTGCATCAAAATTGACCACAAACACCCAATATCGTGAAAGCGCCCGTTTATGAACACAAATCAGCAACAATTAATATAAAACTCAGATCTAAACAGTAGAAAACACAGTAATTCAGAGATAACAATCACAAACACAGGATTTATAGTGGTTCGGCGATCTTGCCTACGTCTACTTTGAAGTTTATGTCTTTATTGATGTTCACTTGATGATTTCAATTCATTACAGCAGATTACAACTGATGATAGCTTTCAAATCTGATTACCACAGTGATGATGAAGTATGGACTTGAATCCGGCAGAGTCTCGATGTTCCACGGCGGAAGCCCCCTTTTCTGAAGGCTTCAGGGTGCTATTTATAGACGTAGGAGGCCCAGATCTCGCTCAAACTTCAGGAGACTTTTTCTGGCACGTGAGTGGGCCCACGCGACCGACCCCACCAAGTTTCGACTCGATCTGAGATCGATACGAAGTGATCTCGAATCCATCAAAAAATGATCCAATCGAGTTGAAACTTGGCAGGAACAATCTTTACCTTGTATGGAAGCTACTGCGAAAATTTGGTTGCATTTGGATCAGTGGTTTAGGAGATATGATCGATTCGAATTGGAGTGTTTCGGTTGGCTGTTTGGTTCGAATCCATTGCTTCGAATCCACTCCCTTCGACTCCATCAGCTCACGTGGTCTTGTGATGAGGTGGCGCGCGTCCTTCGAGTCGATCCGGTCTTCTCTCCGGGTTGAACGCTTCGTCTCCTTGGATCTTGCCGACTTCGCATCGTGGAGTGACACGTCATCCAAGTTAGTTGACTTGATGGATACGAGCAAGTGAGTATTCGTGGATTGAACGTAACCGATTCGAACTGAGGTACCCCAATGGGTTCGAACTCGATCGATACGAACAGGATCGGTTCGAAGTGACCAACTCTTGATGGGTTCGAACCTGGTGGGCTTGAATGGAGAGAGGTGTTGATGGATGCGAACTATATGGAGTCGAGTTGAGACATGTGGACGGGTACGAAGCTTGGCCACCTGATGGGTTCGAAGGTAGGCCATCGGGATGGATACGAAGGTGTCTACGCGAAGTCCATGGATTCGAAGTAGGTGGAACTCGATGGATTCGAAGGACTTCCAAGCATGATGGGTTCGAAGTGGATGGAGTCGAACCGATGGATGCGAGCATGACTTCTGGCTATGGATTCGAACTATGGGGTATCCTATGGATTCGAACTGAACAAGGGCTATCTCTCTCAAACTGAATCCATCATATCTTGAGCATACGAACTCGGATAGACTTGAAACTTGAAACGTTGGCTCTCGTGGATTTGCTAGCCATGTCCTATCAATTGTAGCCTGATCTGGGTTCGGACAAAATTCATCGATATCCATAGCGAAGTGAAGTACAACCGATCTCTGAGACGAACTGTCTCTTGTTTTTGACCGATCTTTTGGTATCACGGCTTTGCCAAAAAGCGGGATAACATTTGCCCCCCAAAATATGTCTTGCGGTAGGAAGGCGTGTTTTGTAATGCCATGATCTGGATGTTCATATCCTGTTGATGTCCTGCAAAGGAATTTACAGTTCTATGCGACCTCAAATAACGACCGTTCGGGATCGGGATATTTGAGATGAAGTGCGACCGTTCATGGTCAAGCGCCTGACTTCAAATGACGATCGTTCGGGATCGAGCCATTTGAGGTGAAGTGCGACCGTGCGCGGTCAAGTGGCGGACCTTAAATGACGACCATTCGCGATCGAGCCATTTGAGGTGAGATGAGTTATGCCGTTCGGGGTGAGTCGTGCCGTACGAGGCGAATTGTGACCGTTCGCGATCGTGTGCCGTTCGAGGCGATTTGGTGACCGTTCGAGGTCGGGTGTCGTTCGTGGCGAGTTGTGACTGTTTGAAATCGAGTGCCGTTCGTGGCGAGTTGTGATCGTTCGCGATCGTGTGCCGTTCGAGGCGAGAAAGTGTGCCCGGGAGGGCTTGGTATTATCGATACCAGGCTCACGTTCGCGTGGGTCCCTGGATCGTTTTTCAGGGCGGTTTATCGCCATCTCAGAGCATGCCTAAGGACCGTTCGTGACCCCGTACATGTGTAAGTAGCCTAGCCATTTCAGAATTATCATAATCAAATATCTATTCAATAGATGAATTTTAAAACAGAAATGTCCAAACAAACCAAGCTCAAATGTTCCAAATCAAAATGAAACAAAAGCAAAGAAAGGATGTCAAAGTGTAAGTTCCCACTACTAAATGGTCAATGATCATTCAGAGCATGCCTGGGGATCGTTCGCGATCTCGTACATGTGTAAATGTGTTAATTGTGTTAGTGGGAAGCTTACGACTTGTTCATCATTATTTCAATCAATTGATAATCAAACGGTTCCTTGATTCAGGGTCGCCTCTAGCTGATGTAGACGGTGGTCGCTCTGGTTCCACCACTGGAGTTCGCCTCCTCACATATTGAAGGAGCATACCGTTCCTGACATGTCCTTCTACCTCGTCCTTCAGATGCCTACAATCATTTGTGTTATGACCGTTTAATTCATGAAATACACAAAACTTACCGATCTTCTTTCGTCGGAAGTTGGATCCCTTTGCATTGGTCTACGATACAGGACCTGCTCCTTGGTATCCTGATAAATTCGTTCCAGACTCTCATTCAGCTCGGTGTAGGTGGTGAATCGCGGCTCCCTCCGTTGCCGCTTTGACCTGTCGTCATAATCCTCAGCCTTTCGTTTTCCTTTATCCTTGCCTGAGTCCTTTTCGAAAGGCTTTTTGTCTTTGAGCACATAAACTTCAATTCCCTCTCCTTCTTCTCTTTCTACATTCGCATCCTCTAATCGCAAAAACTTTTCTGCCTCGTCGTAGAATTCCGCTAGATCCACAGGCGGATCATTGGTCAAAGAATTTTTGAACTCTGTGCTATCAGCTACTCTGGATACAGCTGTTATCACAACCATAGATGGATCTGCTCGATCCACCGAAGCTGCTGCTGCGTTGAATCGCGTTAGATAACTCTTCAAAGTCTTTCAGGCTTTCTGCTTTAGCGTTGCCAAAGTCATCACATTCTTGGGTTTTGTAATGTGAACCCTGAATTGCCTCATAAATCTCTCAATTAAATCATTTCATGTTCCGATGGATCCATTCTCCAATTGTCTAAACCACAATGCTGCAATATCCGCCAAATACAATGGAAAGCACTGGGCCATAACCTCCTGGAAAGCACTGGGCCATAACCTCCTCTGATGCCCCAGCACTTCCATATACCTTGTATACTTTGTTAGATGAACCGTGGGGTCCGTTCTCCCGTCATACATGTCCAACGATGGTAACTTGAAATCTGGTGGGTTTCTAGCTCGCATGATTGCTGGAGTAAAAGGACTCTTATTAACATCCTCCAAATATTTATTTACCAAACCGCCTCTCATAGATTTTCTAACCATCTCCGCCAATCTGTCATTGTCCCCGAGATGCAACCTTCGCTCATCACTTTTGACCTGCCCCCCGAGTCCACGAGGGAATTCTGGGATCTGCCCCCTTGACTGAGAGTTCACTCCTCTACTACTCCCAGGTTGTGCCGATGTTCCTCTTTCTCTCTCTGAAATTGGGTCAACGTTCTCCATGGGTGTGCCTCCTAATCCAGGTGCTACGCCGGATGGTCCTGCTTCGTTCTGAACTCCATCCGCTTCTCTATTCTGTGCTCCAAGTTGTCCTATCTGTTGAAACAAACTCTGGATCAACTCCTCTTGTTTCTTCATCAGTGTCTCCATATCGTCCCTAGTGATGAAGACCGATGCTTGGTTCGCTCCTAAGGAAGCCTCTTGACTTCCTTGATGTTTACTTCTCTCGGGCCTTGGCCTTCTGTTCGATTGTCTCATCATAATTTCTCAAATCTGAACTTCCAAACTTTCTAAATCAACTTCTAATTGGTAGAACTCCTGAGTTAGCATTCTCAATGAAAGCACCAAAATGTTTGCGTCAAAATTGACCACAAACACCCAATATCGTGAAAGCGTCCGTTTATGAACACAAATCAGCAACAATCAATATAAAACTCAGATCTAAATAGTAGCAAACACAGTAATTCAGAGATAATAATCACAAACACATGATTTATAGTGGTTCGGCGATCGTGCCTACGTCCACTTTGAAGTTTATGTCTTTATTGATGTTCACTTGATGATTTCAATTCATTACAGCAGATTACAATTGATGATAGCTTTCAAATCTGATTACCACAGTGATGATGAAGTATGGAATTGAATCCGGCAGAGTCTCGATGTTCAACGGCGGAAGCCCCCCTTTTCTGAAGGCTTCAGGGTGCTATTTATAGGCGTAGGAGGCCCAGATCTCGCTCAAACTTCAGAAGACTTTTTCTGGCACGTGAGTGGGCCCACGCGACCGACCCCACCAAGTTTCGACTCGATCTGAGATCGATACAAAGTGATTTCGAATCCATCAAAAAATGATCCAATCAAGTTGAAACTTGGCAGGAACAATCTTTACCTTGTATGGAAGCTACTGCGAAAATTTCGTTGCATTTGGATCAGTGTTTTAGGAGATATGATCGATTCGAATTGGAGTGTTTCGGTTGGCTGTTTGGTTCGAATCCATTGCTTCGAATCCACTCCCTTCGACTCCATCAGCTCACGTGGTCTTGTGATGAAGTGGCGCGTGTCCTTCGAGTCGATCCGGTCTTCTCTCTGGGTTGAACGCTTCGTCTCCTTGGATCTTGCCGACTTCGCATCGTGGAGTGACACGTCATCCAAGTTAGTTGACTTGGTGGATACGAGCAAGTGAGTGTTCGTGGATTCGAACGTGACCGATTCGAACTGAGGTACCCCAATGGGTTCGAACTCGATCGATACGAACAGGATCGGTTCGAAGTGACCAACTCTTGATGGGTTCGAACTTGGTAGGCTTGAATGGAGAGAGGTGTTAATGGATGCGAACTATATGGAGTCGAGTTGAGACATGTGGACGGGTATGAAGCTTGGCCACCTGATGGGTTCGAAGGTAGGCCATCGGGATGGATACGAAGGTGTCGACGCGAAGTCCATGGATTCGAAGTAGGAGGAACTCGATGGATTCGAAGGACTTCCAAGCATGATGGGTTCGAAGTGGATGGAGTCGAACCGATGGATGCGAGCATGACTTCTGGCCATGGATTCGAACTATGGGGTATCCTATGGATTCGAACCGAACAAGGGCTATCTCTCTCAAACTGAATCCATCATATCTTGAGCATACGAACTCGGATTGACTTGAAACTTGAAACGTTGGCTCTTGTGGATTTGCTAGCCATGTCCTATCAATTGTAGCCTGATCTGGGTTCGGACAAAATTCATCGATATCCATAGCGAAGTGAAGTACAACCGACCTCTGAGACGAACTGTCTCTTGTTTTGACCGATCTTTTGGTATCACGGCTTTGCCAAAAAGCGGGATAACAGTGATAATTATGAGCTTAATTTCACGAATTAAGGTTGAGTTAGAACAACCACTACAGAGCCAACCGAACGCTAATGACGAATCGGAGGAGTGGTTCTCCGAAGACCAGAAAACCTAGGCGTCAATGGGAAAACCAAGACCGTTGGTAGAGCTAAACACTCGGTGAAGCCAGTGATGGTTAACTCTCTGAGTACCAAGCCAGTGAGGACTATATAACTAGTATGGTTAAATAGTTAGTAGAGGAAATTAAATTGAGGAAGAATGAGAAATGGGGTTCTAAACCAAGCAAAACTCTATTCATAGAAAACATTATAAGGGAGAAGTGGCCCAAGAAGTTTACAATGCCTACGATGTCATTGTATAATGGGACTACCGATCCTAGGCAATACTTGTTTAAATATGAATAGGACATGAATGGTGCCAGAGCTATGAACACGGTACGGTTTAGATGTTTTCCTATCTTTCTGGATGGAATTACACCGACATGGTTCACTCGGCTCATGCCAAAATCCATATCAACTTTTAAGGAATTAGCAAAGAAATTTATGGAACAATATAGGCTTCATATTGCTCAGCCTAAGGATGTGTTGTCCTTATCAAGCTTTTCTCAAGGACCTACAAGTCATTGAAAGGGTTGAACATGTTTACATTGCGATAATGGAGTTCAACAATTCAAAGGAGGACCTGGTGTTTATGACTTTGGTCTGGGGCATACATCTAGACATGGATTTTGGTAAATGATTAAAGATGAAACAACCAATGGCTATGGAGGAATTCCACCAGAAGGCCAACCAGTTCTTATGGTTGGAAGAAGGGGGTCAGGCTGTTGGAAAGGTTGATGGTGGGCAGTCAAAAGAGGTGATTCAAAGCAACATAGAAATTAAGAAGACTGGGGAAAGTTCTGGTAACTTAGCTATAAATGTTGGAAATTTTAATAACCAAAAGAAAAGGAGTTAGAGCTATGGTGGTAGGTGAAGAGAATCCAAAAAGCGCTCAAGGAATATGAGGTTGGACAAGTACATGCCTCTAAATGACACGCTAAGGAATATATACTTTGCTACCTTTTCAGTTACATCCCTGTTAAAGCAAAGCAAAATCCCATCTATAGCGCATAGCGCTCTTAGACTATTACGCTTTTCCAATATAGCACCGTCAAATTGTAGATATGCTCTAAGCCCTGCAATTTTTTGTTGCACCTGCTAAATCAAGGAATTTAAGCACCCGCTTTAGCAAAAATTAATAAAAAAAAGTTGATTTGACTAGTTCTCTTTTGAACAAAATCAACAAAGTTGGGGTAAATAACTTATTTTATGGCATATGTGCTCAATATTGGTTAGAAATCCATTGTAGCCACCAAATCTAGGCTGCATAAATCATGATATTCTTCAGTTTTATTATATAAGATTAAAAAATATTTCTTTTTCCTAAACAAATGATGTGGGAATAAGTACAAACTAATTTTAAATATTTGGTTTTATATTTAATGAAGCTTTTTACACCTTCATTATTTCGTACTATATCCTTACTTTTTCTCTACTTTAACTTTTAGCACCTCCACCGTTGTGAAGCCACTAAGCTCTTTAACTGCACAGTTTGATATAAAGGAACATAACGATATAATAGGCCATCTAGGAAGGAGGTGACCGAAAGCCAAATGGGAAATGGATAGCGCGAAGTGGGTATTCAATCCTATACTTGTCCGAAAGCCAAATAGGAAATGGATAACGCGTGTTGACTATTCAGGCTTGAACAAAGCTTGCCCAATGATAGTTTTCCGCTTCCCCGAATTGATCAACTCATAGATTCAATGGCTGGTCATGAACTCTTATCCTTCATGGATGCATATTTCGGTTACAATCAGATACCCGTGCACTTGCCCGACCAAGAGCAGACGAGCTTCGTGACCGATCTGGGACTCTATTGCTACAAATTTATACCTTTTGGGCTCAAGAACGCCGGTGTAACCTACCAACGATTGGTCAATCAGATATTCGCCAACCAGCTTGGAAAAACCATGGAGGCATACATAAATGACATGCTAGTGAAGTCACGATTCTCCACTAATCACATTAAAGACCTATAGTCAATGTTTAGAATCCTCCAAGAATACAAAATAAGCTCAATCCGTTGAAATGTCACTTTGGGGTCGCATCCAAAAAATTCCTTGGGTTTATCGTCAACGCTCGACGAATTGAAGCCAATCCCAAAAAGATTTGGGCGATCAGAAATCTTGGGACTCCAAGAACCATAAAGCAAGTCCAGAGCCTCAACAAGAAAGTAGCAACACTGAGAAGGTTCATTTCAAAGTCCACCGACAAATGCATTCCCTTCTTCGATTTGATTCGAAAAGGGAAACCAAATTTTGAATGGACCAAGGAATGTGAGGGCGCCTTCCGAGCGCTAATTCAGCACCTCTCCACACCGCCTATTTTGTCAAAGCCTATCGATCGCGAGAAATTGTACATTTACTCGGTGGTATCAGAAAACGCAATCAGTTCTGCCCTGTTCGAGAGGAAGAACGAGTGCAAAAACTGGTCTACTATATAAGTAAACGACTAACCGGAGCTGAGAGTTATCCGAAGCTAGAGAATTGGCTTATTGTCTCGTTATTGCCTCAAGGAAGCTCCATCCATATTTCCAGGCTCATCCTATCACTGTTTACACCGATTAGCCATTACGACAGGTCCTTACGTGGCCTGAAACGTCTGGTAAGTTACTCAAGTAGAATATCGAGCTAAGTTAGTTTGATATTGCCTACACTCCAAGGCGAGCCATTCAAGGAAAAGTCCTAGTAAATTTCATAGCTGAATTTACCATCCCAGAGGACTTGCCTGAAACTAGTGATTCTCCCAAATACATCTGAAATCTGCATACTGATGGTGCATCAAATGACCATTGCTTAGGTGCCAGGGTTGTACTTAAAACTCCCGAAGGACGATCAACATGCTATACTTTGAAGTTTGATTTTGGTGCGACCAACAACGAAGCTGAGTATGAAGCCTTACTTTTTGGATTGAGGCTTGCCTGAGATTTGAAAGTCATTGCTATGGAGATTTATTGTGATTCGCAACTGGTCGTATGTCAAGTTCGGGGGGTGTACCAGGCCAAAGATCGAAGATTGGCAGCTTACCTATCTCGGGTCTAGGAGATACTGAATCAGTTCGATTATTATGCTATCTACTGCATCCCCCGAAAGCGCAATCAAAAAGCCGATTCATTGGCAAAACTAACCAGCATAGGTGAAGCGCAACAAAGGGGACTCGTTCCTATTGAAAATTGTCTTCCCAACGTATCGATCAAATGGAGATAGATGGGATATTTGAAGTCGTATCCGATAAGGAGTCATGGATGACTCCATTTAGAAATTATCTATAGCATAGAACACTGCCAGAGCGCAAGAGTGAAAAAAGACAGATTCTTCGAAATGCTTCGCGGTTCACTATTCAGAATGGAGTCATGTATAAAAGAGGATACTCCGTTCCTTTACTCCGGTGTATCGCTCATGACGAAATTAAATGAGTGTTACATGATGTAAACGAAGGAGAATGTGGCGATCACACCGAAGGGCGAGCTCTTTCTAAGAAAATACTCCGGTATGGATACTATTGGTCGGCTGTAAACCGTGATGCAGCAGATTATGCCAAGAAATGTGATAAATGTCGAAATCATGCTCGAATTCCTAGAGCCGCACCTACTGAGATAACCCAAATGGTCATTCCATGGCCGTATTCAGTATGGGGCATTGATATTATTGGCTCTCTACCTCTGGCCAAAGGTGGTGTGAAGTACGCCATCATCACAGTTGATTACTTTACCAAATAGGCCAAAGCTAAACCCCTTGCTACGATCACGACGAAGAAGGTGATCAACTTTGTAATCCGCAACATTATCTTCCGATTTGGTCTCTCACATACCATCATCACTATAACGGAACCCAATTCGGCAGTGTTGAATTCAAGGATTTCTATCAATGATTCCACATTCAGAAGAAATTCTCTACAGTTGCACATCCTCTAGCGAATGGATAGGTTGAAGCTGTTAATAAAGTTATCAAATCTATTCCAAAGAAATGACTGGAAAAGGCTAGGGAAAAGTAGGTTGATGAACTTCCTATGGCTCTATGGGCTTACCGAATAACCCATAAGTCCGCGACCGGACAAACTCCTTTCTCTCTTTCCTACGGTTCAGAAGTCGTTATTCCAGTCGAGATGGAAGTACCTTCTCATCGTGTGACTTATTATGATCCAAAGCCAAGTGCCATACTACTTGCTGAATCCTTGGATTTGTTGGATGAGAAACGCGAAGAGGCTAATTTGAGGGCAGCCGCATACCGAATTCGAGTCGCCCGATTATAGAATGTCAAGGTCCGACCCTGAACCTTTGAACTCGACGATCTCGTCCTTAAAAGAATCTACCCGGTTCCTTCGCACATGAAACTGACGTGGGAAGGGCCGTATGTGATTGAACGAAAGCTCGGAGTTGGCACATTTAAGTTGTTGACTGTTGACCGTCTAACTGTGCCAAGAGCCTGGAACAGCGAGAGTTTTCATCGCTACTACACATGACATGCTTTATTTAATTAGTCTATTTTTCATCTGCAATTTGTTTCTGCATTTCGAAATGTGAATTTGTAATAAGGCAACTAACTTTTTGTATTTTCTTATTTTAGCAATAAAATGCAATCTCTTCGAGCCAAAGCTGTGATTTACTGAATACATTATACAACTATCACTATGCATGAAGAGCTAAGTTCTATCATACCATGGGATTTATTCAACTAGAGAGTGACTGTGATACGACCGGCCACTCACTAAGTGAAACTCGAGCTCGGAGGAAGGTCACCACACTGAAGTGTAAAAAGGATTGATAAACGAAAATCCTTTAACTAACTCCAGTCTTCCAGAGTGTGAGCTGGAGTATAAAATTATAAATGTGGTTTCGAAGAGGGTGAATTCGTCCACCTAACGACTTCGCCCGTATCTTGACCAAGTTTGAGGAGCATAGACCCATCCATCTAACGACCTCGTTTGTTAATTCAGGATGGATGTGAATTGACCATCCACGATCCTGATAAATACATCATTTTCGAAGTGCGAACAAAATTCAAACACCTAAACAGACGTGACTGACCGTCTATCGGCCAACTCCAAGTTCCTGGAGCACGAACTGGAGTATACACATTAAGTCTAAATTCCCAGAGTGTTAGTTGGAGTGTAAACATCAACTCCAAGTCCCAGAGTGTGAGTTGGAGTATAAACACCAACTCCGGATTAACATAGTATGAGTCAGAGTGTCAACATCAACCAACTTTAGGTTCTCGGAGTGAGAACTAGAGTACAAACATTGACTAACTCCGGATTCCCAAAATGCGTACCGGTGTATCGACCGCAATTAACTCTAAGTCCCTAGAGTGCGGATTGGAGAATAATCATCAACAAACCCTAAATCCCCAGAGAGTGGATTAGAGTTTAAACACAAACCGGATAAGAATTGATCATCCGTAACACAACTCTAAGTCCCCAGATTGTGGTCAGAGTATAAACATAACTCAGGTGTGAATGACCATTCGTAAACTAACTTAAGTCCCCGGAGCATGGTGTATACTTAAAACTTAAACAGGCATGACCAACCCCGATGTACAGATGTGAATCCTCGGAGTGTGAATGTAATCATTAATAAGTGAGCGACTGTGATTCGACCACTCGACCTTCACTTGTTTTAGACTCGATTCAACGACGTTAAGCTTGATGAAATGAAGGTGAAATGAAATTTCTAGCCGATCTTTATGAATCATCCCCGAAACTGGGGGCAGAACTTAAGTGTAGATCGCTAACTGAAGTAGTGCAGCATCGGAGTTCAGCTAGGTGTCCAGTCACGACTCATAGCCGTGATTCCGGGACTTAACAAACAAACTCAAAACCTGATCAAAAGGTCGAAACTTCACAAGTTTACTGAACAAGAATTCAAATGATGGAACACTTAAGCAAATAAACGATAATTGAGTTAAGGCAAAATAAAATTTCATTTCAACTATTTGCGGAAGGAATTTATGTACAAGTTATTTCCAAAAATCCTACAAGCAGGGGGCCAAACCCGCGCCTATACACAGCCTACAAAAGCTAAAATAAATTCCTATCTACTCAAAAATGAGCCGAGGAGAAGCATCTATTCTTTTTCCTTCTTCGGTTTCCCCTTCGATATGGACCATCTGGAACTTTCACTTGTTTTTCTCTTCGTGCCCTTGCCTTTCAGCGGCCGAAATCCAGTCGGGGGCATTATATCCACTTCCTCCTCCAAACTCACATGTTTGGGTATGCTCCCTGAGGGCAGAGTTGGAGGGACCGGATTAACTGTAGGAGATGGGGTAGGCACGCTGGTGACAAAAACCATACCACCAGGAGATATCATCCTTAACAGAGTCGGGTCGGGTCCCACCATTCTACCTCCAAAGCTGCTGGTTCTGGCCGCTGCTTCCATTTCAACATTGATCCCGGCTATAATCTCCTCCTTGTGAAGTGTTTGCGCATCACCAGGAATGCCTGCAGCTGGACCTGAGGAACTAGTCGCCGGTGCACTTTCGCTCATGGCGAATGGCAGATCCACAAAGGGGTCACTGTGATGACCTAGAAGTTCCTCCATCTTATGTTCATCAAAGGAAAGTGTGCACCCCTGCATTCTGTCAATAGATATGGTAGTTGTTGTAGCGACCACTTCGGTTACGATAATCTCCAGCACGTGATGCGATTCTTGAGTGGCATGAGGCATGACCGATGTGGCTCCAATCACAGGAAAGAAACAAAGGAAACTGTTATTAAATATTTCGAGTAAAACTCCCAATCATAAATAAGCATACGAAATGTTCAGAGCACGTTCCTCAGTTTGACTTATTGGCAGCTGAACGGCCTTAGAAATTTGCTTGCTCACTTAAGATATTTGTAGCTGATCCGGGTTGTAAGCAGGAACAGATTGAGAATCAACCGCAGAAGTCGGTTTAGGCTGAGTCGACACAAGAGTTTTGGGACTTGTATCACGATTCTTGGCACCAAAACCTTCTCCTACCTTCAAGTGCTGAGCGCCAAGCTTCTCCTTCTCATATGTAATCATAGCATCATGGAGAATTTTCCTTTCATCTTCCTTCAGCACTTGGCTCTCAAGCTCGAATTCATCGACTGATTCACCCTGATGTGCAGCTTTCACATCTTCTACTAATCGGCCCCAAGCGTTATATAAGTATGTCGGATAGTTATCGAGCCAGGCTAGGTTCCTATGCCTCAAGACATTAGCATAATAGGTAATGAGGAGATCTTCAATGTTAGCCTCTAGCTTGGACTTTGCTATTTGGACCTTCTACTTGACCTCAGTTTCCACCTCCCGGACCTTAGCCGTTACCGCATCCTGTTCTCCCCAAAGCACTACGGCATGTTCACATACCTCTTGGGCTATGCTTTTTCCATTATCCGTTTCGTTGATGATTTTAAAAAATTTGGCTTTGAGCTCGTTAAGTTCTTTAAGAGCCACATCCCATTCGGCTGTGACAATGGTGTTTCAGTGGCCCATCTCTTCCACTAGGGCAAAATGTGTCTGCCTCATCCTCTCCATTTCCAGGTTCGCCTCATCGGCCTTTTGGGTGGCCTCTATTTCTTATTTCTGAGAGGATTCAGCTTCATCGTTAAGCACTTGAATGATTCGGTCCTTTTGAGCGAGATCGGCTTCTAATTTCTCTATGGTATTCACCCTCTCAAATGCCACCTTCGTGCTTTCACCGCAACTTTCCCCACTTCTTGTACTGAGCGTAGATATCATGAGCACAATCATGCATTGTGTTCTTTGCTTCCACTTGAATTCTCTTTAAGTGATGGGGGAAGATATAGCCATTGAAACAAATATTCTACAGTTGGGCGTTCTTGATCGCTCCTTCCCCTGTAGGCTCAGTGATGGCCTACTCGGTAATAATGGGGGTTGTAGTTTCAGTTCTATGGCGGTGAGGATCAGGCCTCGGAGCACGAGAAGACATTTTATGACGTGGAGGCTCCGAGCGATGTGTGACATAAACAGAAGGTTGTGTAAGGACTCAGGGAGGTGGAGAATGGGATCGAGATCGATGTCTGTAGTCCATGTCCCTATCTCTTTCATATCGTTCCTGGCTAGAGTGCCCACGATCATGGTCCCTTTCTCCCTCTCTCCTACGTGATTCATAATACGAAGAGGATCGGCGAGCTGAACGAAGGCTCCCCAACATTGACCCATATTCGGACATTGTATCTGCAAAGTAAGAGAAACAAAGTTAATAATCTCTAGAACTGTACAGTTTAAGACTAGAAACCATACAGTGCCGTTAAGTGTATATGTATGTGCAACCTCCCGATCAACCGAAAATGTCGGCCACGCTTGTGGGAAGAGACTCTCTTAAGTCTAAAGCACTCTGAAGCTCCTCCAATCTGGCATCATGTTAAAGTGACACATAATCTGGGATTGGGATATTAGCAAGCCTTTCGAAGAGGTTCTCCACTTGCGAGTAAGGAGACTCTGAAATTCTAATACCAAGAGCAGAAAAAGTCACGACTCCAGATTTCCATCTTAAAGGTTTGTGGCGATTATGCACTGCAGCCTTGCCTTTTCTCCTTCCCTTAGAATCTTGAAAGGTGTCAGCATGCCCAGCTATGGGTTCGTCATCGGTGGGCATATTTTCCTCATCACCCTCTTCAGCTATTACAACCCTAAGCATTTTACGCTTTACTCGCCTTATCGGGGATGTCCTCAGTGTTCCTTCGAGTCCTATACTTTGGCTCCGCTTGATTAGCCCAATGGTTCTCAAATTTCTTTCTGTTAGAACCGAATCGATGTCCCTCATTTCACTTGGAACTTCTTGAAGGACCATACTATTTCTTTAAAGTGCACATCTTCAGGTCGTGGAATTGTGGCTATAAAGAAAGGAAGATATTAGTTTTAACATCAACTATGATTATCTTGGTAACTATTGGAAAAGATTGTGGCACTTACGCCCGACTAACCATCGGCTAGCAAATCCAGAAGGGCATCGGACATAGAACCATTCCATTTTAAAGTAACTCAGCCTAATCTAGGAGCGGTCTACCACCTAACAATTCCTTACAGCCTCTAGGACGTAAAAGAAGGGCCATCTCCCCGACTCTAGACATTAAATAAATATCTAATTTTCATCGAAATCGAGGGTCGAAAAAGATGCTCCATGAATACAATGAATAGGCTATTCAACAGCGCGTATCCGTTTGGATGTAACAGTGATGGGATGATTCCAAAGAAAGCCAACACTTCCCGAGGTTGAATGGGGGAAGTGTCCCAGCTGTGCACGAGTGCCTATTAAAGGCAGTAAACCCCTCTAGGGGAGCATGTGGTCTACCACTTGGCCTAGGTAATAAGACATCGTCCAACGACAAGCCGTGTCTTAGGCATATCTGTCCCAACATATCTTTGGAGACGTTCAACGGCATGGAATCTTATGGGTTTGCAATAAAAGTTACTCCTGGCAACTCGTCCGGAGATGGATCGAAGACCTCGGCCACGACGGCCGAAAACTCTATTATTGGGAGAGATGAACTTCGGGTTTCTTGTTGTTGTGAATTCATGGATTCCATAGCTAACCAACTTGTCAAAAACCATCACTAGACGATAAAAAGCCCGAGTGTTCCCCAGTGTGAAGTGCAAGGGTGTTTCGTGTAGTGCAGTGCTACATATTACTTGAGAAATTCTATTTGGAAAGAATATTAAAACGACAAGACCGCGAGACTCAACCAGAGTGACCGTCATTGCTGACCGTCATGACCGTGCCATCCAGACTTCAGTGGACGATCCGAGTTAAAGATCATTAAATTTTGTCAAGTTTTAGTTCCACCGACAAGCTTCGAAAGGCAATCAGATGTGTAATAAAGCAGTTAAGTCAAATTGTTCAAGGCAGATGCTCTTCGAAGTCAAATGATCGATTGTATACAAGATTTTGTATCCACCAAGGGTGGAATTTGGGTCGATCATTAGGGGCCCCATTCGTTTCGACCACAAAGGATGAGACTTCGCATCGATCACCATAGTGCTAGTTCGTACCGATTCCAAGTACTTTATCTTGTATCGATCACGGGTTGCATCTTCGTATCGATTGGTAGAACTGGTGCTTCGTATCGATTGCATAGGTAGGTTTTCGTATCAATTGTTTTGAATCGATGCGAACTCCCCCATCTCTGATTGATACGAGGCCATTCCTTCTTTCGATATGGTGCTCTGTCAACATCCATCAATACAAACTGGAATGGCTTTTGAACGATATAAATTACTCTTCCTCAATCGATGTGAATAATCCTTTTATCTCCATCGTCCTTTCTCCTTCTCCAATAGATTCGATTACTATTTCCTCCCTCGACCATGCTCCGAACCAACTTCAACCTCAACATCGCCAAAAATCGGCCATGTATGTGAATGGATTAGCAATTGAACTCGAGTCTCATCGTTCTTAACGCGAGTTCCTCAATTGATTACCTGATTTCAACAATTAGTTCAAGGGATTGGAGGTTTGGTCCGGTTCAAAGGTGAGAGCAGCTTTCTTATTTTTCTCGGTCTTTCTATCGGTACGAAGGCAGTGTGTGAAAATGAACGCAGGTGAGAAATTTGGCAAAGTCTAAAACGCTTTTATATGGACCCAAGAAGCGAAGGGAAACGATTCGCCTCCCAATTGTCTCGATTGGTAGACACGATTTTCTCCCATGATCGATATGAAAGGATCTATTTGTATCCATCAACTCGAGTCCTATCAACATTCGAGTCCATCTTAAACGCGTCGATATGAACTGCTTTATTCGTACCCATCAATGTATAGCCCATGAAGACTCGTATCCATCGATATGAATAATACCCAGAGGTTCAGTTGGACTATTCGTATCCTTCATAAGCCCATCGATGCGAAGACCATTGCAAAATAATATATGGACCATTCAACCCTATCGATACAAAATCTACTTCATTCATCCCGAATCGATCCAGGAGAGGATTAATACTAAGGGACGCACCAAAACAACCGTCAAGCATTTTTACAAATCGAACTTCACATTGATTCAGGAGAGGGTCAATATGGAATTCGATATAGAAAACCTGACAACGACTCTTAAACATACAAACGTTTTAATGGGAGTTAGGCTCCCCTACATCCATGCATAATGGACTAACATCGAATTTTTAAAATTCGTAGCAATTGAATACTCGTCTGGAGACGATTGCAACAACAAACGACAGATTACTATCATATAGCGATCAATTACAATAGTAAACGGTACAACCGTTCGCAGTCTACAGTTCATGATTTATGTTTCTATGGGTCAATAAAAGGTCACAGCTTTCAACAAAAAGACGATAGCCATTTAACAAGTCAGATGGAACTTTTCAGGATGAACTGTTGAAGCTTTTCAAAGAACGTCGTGTTCTCACAAGACGTAATTTAGGGGGCAAATGTTATCCCGCCTTTTGGCAAGGCCGTGATACCAAGAACTTAACTAGACATCGAAGATAGTTCGTCCTAAAGATCGATTATACGCAGGTTCTCTATGGATGTCGGTAAATTTCATCCAAGTCCAGATCCAGCTACAATTGATATAACGAGACAAGCAAAGCTATAAAAACCTACATTCCAAATTCCAAGTCAATTTGAGGTCGTATGCTCAAGATATGATCGATGCAAGCCAAGGGAATCAATTCATTCGCCTCCATATGTTCGCATCCATCAAGCATCATCTGTTCGTATCCATCATCACGTGGCCATCTATTCGTATCCATCAACTGTCTGTTGTTCGTATCCATCACGTACACCCAACTTCGTAACCATCAATTGGAATCAATTCGTATCGATCGATACGAGTAAAACATCAAACGATCGATACGAAATGGTCCCTCTATCAATACGAAATAAACCATTAAGCAATCGATATGAACAGGACAACATCAATTGATACGAATAAGGCCACAGCAAACGATACGAACAGAGCAACCTCGATCGATATGAACAAGACAGTTATGATCAATACGAACAAGGCACATGCATAAGGAAGACTCTATCGTTTGGCATAAAAAGTGGATCGATCCAAGGAATTAGCACCACATCAACTTGCAGGCACGTGCCTGAATCGATTCGAACAAATCGATTTGAACAGCATCGATATGAAGAGAATAGCGGCTGAATAGCCCAAACTTGCGTCGATCACAACTCTCAATCTACAAGTCCAAATACCACCAAATTTTCATAGGAGCTTACGTACAACCTAAAGAATGTTCATGCCCAATTTCGACTCAATTGGACCAAATCTTGATCGATACGAAATTCATTCGTATTGATCACTGACCCAGTAAAAGTCACGTGGGATCGATCGCGTGGGCCCACCCACGTGCTAGAAGTGGCCTCCCGAGATCTGAGTGAGATATTTGTAGCATATGCCTATAAATAGCATCCCAGAGCCTACAGAAAGAGGAATTTTGAGCTCTCCTACACCTAGACTCTACCAAAACCACTTTTGCACTCCAAGATCACTGTTGTACTCGAAATTTACTGCTGTAGTCCACTGTAATCAGTTGTAATCAGCAAGAAAACAACGATAAAATCATCAATTTCATAGTGGACGTAGACCATACGCCGAACCACTCTAAGTCACTATGTTTCTACAAGTTTTCTGATCTGTTTTTGAAGTGTTTGTTAGATAATCCTCTTTTTAAATTTATTTTCTTCATTTTATCTCTTCAAATTCTTTCGAAGAGTTTTGCGCCCAATTTTGGTATAAGCACTTTCATAGTAGACGTAGGCCATACGCCGAAGCACTCTAAATCGCTATGTTTCTGCGTGTTTTTCTGATCTGTTATTGAAGTGTTTGTTAGATAATCCTCTTTTTACATTTATTTTCTTCATTTTATCTCTTCAAATAATTCCAAAGAGTGTTGTACTCAATTTTGGAACAAAAAAGTTATTTATGAAGAAATCATTGCTTCGAATAAGTAATTTATAGGTCTAAATTAGCTATCATATTAAACACATGCCTGAATGATTGTTGATGTGTTATATGTTCATTTAGCATATTAATCGATTACCACTACATATGATGAATTGTTGGCATACCCACATAACTGATGAATGCTATCGCCCAACATTTAGACCTTAGTAATTTGGTAATTAATGATCGATTATGGTTGTTCCATTAGTGGACATAGTCAAAGTTAAACTCCTAGGTGAGTAGAATTGCATCTAAGATATCGAGAAGATCAAAAGTAGGATTCCCCAGATTGATCAAAAGATATGACTCAATATATTTTAAATGGACTTTTGGGTGGAGACAGGGTATGGTCGTGCCTTATCCTCCAACTGTTAAACCCCAGGTTGACCAGGTCCATGATTTGAATGCGTAGGCTTTACCTATTAAGGCTAAATTGTGGAGTTACGAATTCAAAGAAACTCATAGCAGGTTGCTCACTTATATTTTCTCCTACCATTTTTAGGAGACCGTCATTATGTTTCTCCTAACATCCTTTGGAGATCATTGATGTTTTCTCCTACCATTTTTAGTAGATTGATGTTATTTCTCCTATCGATCATAGGAGACCATCATTTTTTTTCTTCTAAATGGACAAGAAAATTAATGAATCATTTAGTATATATTTCCCAAGTCAGCCTGATAGGAATTTAATTAGCCTGAGAAAATTAATATTGGTTCATAGTGACCTTGGGAAAACTGCCATAAAAAGAACCATTTGATGGGATTGGGCAATTAGCGGAATGAATTAGCTTTTGTCCCTAGTGAATGATGGTTATTCATTTTTATACATACATGCATTATATGTTATTCATCTTATGATTGTGTTATAATTCTTTTGGCTGCAGTATATGTCATGGATTACATATTATTGACAGAGTATTAGTGAGGGGGAACTCGTGCTGCTCAACCGCGCAGTCTCACTAACTACCTATTTTTTAGTTTGAGATGGGCAATATTATTCATAGCGGACTTTTTATTTAATTAGAAGTTTTTTATTTTCCCTAAACTCTTTAGAACTCAATTTGGCATTGGGTAGTTTAGAGTAGGTTTTTTCAAGTTTAGACGAATATGCTTCTAGAAACATATAGGAGGCAAGCTACTATATAGAAGATTATATTTTCGATCTGCAGTAGTTTAACTACTTTTGATTTGTTGAATGATTGTAATGACGGGTACCGTAACCATCTAAGTAGTCAAAACTCTGATCATCCAAGTGGGGCATCTTCATATGTCGTTCTTAGAATTATATATAATTATCATATTTTATCAGAACGATGTATTCATGGGGTTATGGAAATGAAATATTATAAATTTTTAAATTGATGAAAGAAAATGTTTGGTAAAAATCTGCAAATTCTAATGCTCTTGGAATTAATGATTTAATAACAGATTTCATTTTGTCAGTGGAAAATAAGGCTAAGGATGACTGTAGGATCAATAGTATCTATTTTCGAGCCTTAGAAAGGGCGATGTTACAACTTGGTGTTGGAGAACGGGATTACACAAAAATTAAAAAGATTTTGAAGAACATGACCCAATTGGAATAAGAAAGAACAAAAAAAATTAGAGTCTAGGACAATGATATAATAACGTACTTGGTATTTGTTATATATATAAGTACGTGTGTGTACATATATATGTATATCTATATATATGTATGTATATGTATGTATGTATGTATATACTCTCTCTCTTTTATCTTAGGCCATTCTTTTATATCTTATAAAGACTCGTATGCGGATTACGAGAAAGGGATACTAGAAACGAAAGACTAGACTTAGGAGACGGAAGCACCACAACTTACGAAAAAGTTCATGCTGATACTAGGAATGCTAAATGAACCACGAACACGAATGCAAATGTAAACACGAATGCTAATGTAAGTGCTTAAATCATGTCCGTTGATATGGGAACTATGTATCAGTTTTTCATCAATATGATGCGAGCTAGAGCAATAGTTGGATTGACTAAAGGTAATGCTGGTAATGCAGGAGCTACCATACCAAAAAGGGCTGGCCATAATAACTATGCCACCTTAACCCGAGATTATATCAAGTTAGGAATGAAACCATTCTTGAGGATGGTGAATGCTATTGAGGTGGAGGATTGGCTTTTTCAGTATGTTAGAATTTTTTCCCATCTGAGATTGAATGACGATCAGAAAAGGAGATTGGCTTCAAGGTAGTTGCATGGAGCTGCATTGTATTCATGGAATAGTGTTACTATAGGAGTTTCGAGGAGGAGCTTACTGGTGTTGGCTTTAAATATAGGTTTGAAGAGATGTTTTTGTTCGAAGCAGCTAGGTCGACTTTGTTTAGGAAGTTTTAAGAGCTGGAACAGGATGAAATGACTATGTTAGAATATGTTACGAAGTTTAATGAGTTGTCATGATATGGACAAGCCAGCATTAACAATTTACTTAAGAAGAACGAGAAGTTCACTGGATGTTTGAAGCCGGAGATTGTTAAGGCAACGTTGCCACAACTTAGAGATCCATTTAACATTGTTGCAGATATGGATTTGCGGAAAGAGGATTACATACATCTCTGTGAAAGAATAAATTCGAGGAGCCTATAGGTTTCCAAGGAAAGAAAAGAAAGATCTTTGGCAAGAAGGGATTTAAATGAAAGGGTTTTTGAAAAAGGAAAAGTTGAAGTGACTTACTATAAATGAGACAAGAAGGGGCAATTTGCTAATGAGTGTAGTTCTGGCAAGGGAAATAAATCTGTTGATAAGATATGTGTAAGACATTATAATTGCTATAAGATGGGGCATTTCAAGGATGAATGTCCTGAACCGATCAAAGATCAGACGGGAAAGATTCTCATTTTAGAACCTATACATCTGGATCAACTGCAGAGAAGAAAAGAGAGGCCACGTTAAGAGGTACACTTCTTATTTCATTTCGTCGTCCAGTAGCTATAATAGTCTTTTTGATCGGCACCGTAGTAGCTCTTTGGTTTGGTATTGGAGCAATATTACCTAGTAGTAAATCTCTAACTTTAGGTCTTTTTCAAATTGATTCAAATGCAAAATACATAACATTCCTACTATAGTGTTGTTCGATATCGAAGCATCAGATTCTTTTGTCTATAGATGTTTGGTAGATAAGTACAGCCTTGTACCAACATAACATATTACTTCTCTAAGGGTTGCGAACCCGATAGGAAGCTATGCAACTCTTGGGATAAAATGTGACAATATAGAGTTTTAATTGTTAGGTCATTCTTTTGCCTGCAAATTGTATATGTTTTATTTTGTTAGTTTTGGAATAATTTTGGGCATGCATTTGTTAAGTCGATATGATGCTAGGATTTTCTATCAGGATAAAGTAATATCATTAAAGCACCCTCATTGTTGCGATAGAATTGTAAACTCGTTTAGGAGTTGAGTTTTAATGTCTATGCAATGTTGAGTGCCATAGAAGGTAGGGAGGACGAAATCAATTGGGTTTCCATAGCAAGGGAATATGCTGATATTTTTGAGCCTGTCATGGGATGGTCATTGAATCAAGAAATAGAGTTTCGAATAGAACTTATACCTAAAGCTGAATTTGTAAGTAGACTGGTAACAAATTTCATTGTTAACCCTAGATATGCAAGATAATGCAAGTTTAGTTAGGAATAAGGGCTTAAGTGAACTTATGCAAGCTTAAAAGAAATATGCAAGATAAAATCCAAATCCAAGTCCAATAGAATGAAGTATGCATGTTAATAGTCAAGTACAAGAATTCGTATACATGTCATAAGTCCAATAATTGGAAAAGTATCTTTATTTTGATTGAAGTATCATATGCTATGTTTGTTGTTCAAGTTCTTATGTGCAAAAAGTCCATAAAGTACAATCGGCTTTACAAATCCCTAATTTGATTTAGCGTTTACAATTGAAAATGTAAGAAGAGAGAAAAGTAGAATTTGCCTCCCTCTAAGTTGCCATTGGGTCCATATTTATAGGGGTGGAAGCAGGCGGATCAGCCGCCACATGTCACTCAGCATGTAGTGAATTGTTGATATTCGACATTCCCCATGAACTGTTGATTTTTGGTATTGCTTGTTGTACTGATAAAATATGGCATTTTCATTTACTTTGTAGATTCACGGCGTCCTTCGTATGTTAGTTATTTGACACTCTTGGTGTTGTAGGTACCCACTGTCCCTCTATATATTGTAGATATCCGCCATCTTCTTGGACGTTATAGATATTCATCTTCCCATATTATACTATAAATATTAAGTATTTCTTTGCTCGTTGTAAATATTCAACGTCTTTCATATTGTACATATACGATACCCTTTAGATTATTGAGACTCGATATCCTTTAAATTGTAGACACATGCCATCCTTTAGATTATAGACATGCGTCATCCTTAGTAGATCAACATCTTTTTATATTGTTGATATCTACAATCCTCTATAGTGTAGGTATTTGATATCCTTCAATTCATTGATAAGCATCATCTTTGGATCGTATATACACACCATCCTTTCTTAATTGGTCTGCACCCTAGAGTGATGAGGCATCTCTCTTCTATTATATGTTCTAGAACACTCTGTATTGTAGAGGTTAGGCACCCTAGGTTCCTCTAGGTTTGTTGTAGTTTGATACCACCAAACACTTATTGATTTGACACCTTCTTCAGGGATATGTTCGATGATTTTTTGTAGTTGTTGAGACTTGATACTTTCTTACTATGGCCTTATTCGATATTCTTTGTGTTTGCTAATTACTTGAAATCTGACATCATTAGAGATTCGATATCCCTTATTTGACATTCGATACCTTTGATTATAGAGGTTCAATATCTCGCTAGGGTTGCTTGAAGTTCGATATCCCTTATTGAATGCCTGATTTCTCTTCCTTCTTCACACCCGACAGCATAAATTTTGATATGTTCTTCCTTGATGTTCGACGGCTTTATTTGTAGTAACATTTACCCCCCGTAGTATAGAAGAAATGTTGACTTTTCAAGTAAACATCTCAATATCAACGTTTGCCGTTTTGATAACCACATTGTCGCCTATTGACATTCCTTCCACATCTTGCTCATTCGTTCAAATTGTGATCAATGGCTCTCATTGTTTCTTTTTCTCCCTATAAATACCTACCATTCTTCTTCCTCTTACTTTTTTCCTACAAATCAAACATGAAACAAAAAAATTATTTTCAGTTTTTACTCAAAATTTCAATTTTCTTCGACATTCAAGCTCAATCTTAAGGTTCGACCTTCACCTTTAATTGATTTAGACACAAGATAAAGAAAAAGGGAGGCTTTCAATTTCAAAACTAGGGTATAGCTAATTGGGTGCTTCGACAAGTTTTATTAATGAAGTATTTCTATTTTGATTCACAGAAACATATTATTTACATTCAAGCGTAGATTGTGGTACTTCCCCTTGTTGGTTGAAGTTTCATAATTGCTGTTACAAATTCAAAATCATTCTAGAAAGTTATAATTTTTAAAGCTTTGATTAAATATTTAGTAACCTTTAAGATGTCCATGTCCAACTAAAAATTTGATTGATTGTTAAAACTTGATATCCTTAAAACTTGATAGCTTACATGGTTGTCGAGTTGAGCAGTCTTTTGAAATGACACCCGACTTGAAATTCAAAACCTTTTTATAAAGTTGGCAACTAGTTAGGGATTCTATTTCTATTTAGGAGTTCGACAACAATTTGGGCGTATAAACTCGATAACTCATAGTGAGCTGCTATTACTTTACAAATTTGAAAACTGCATAAAGATTTGATATATAAGCTACAAATTTGATATCATGTTTAAGTCTGATATGACATTATGAGTTTAGAATGTAGTTATCATATCATATAGATTTATAAAATGTTTATGTATTCAACACGTTATAAATTCAACAATAGGTTAAAGCATTTCTAAATAAGTCTAAACCCACTCATCAATTATGGACCCGACAGCCTTCTATGAATCCCCACTTGTTAAGGAATATTCAAGTTGTTTTGTATACCTTAAATATATAAAATTTCACAGCTTGTTATAGGTTCGATATTTAGAATAGACTTCTTAGCAGATTTTTCGAACTATTATAAGTTTCTATAGTTAGCCTTGGTTTTGGTATGAACTAAATAGTTAGTTTTAGTTCTTTTGTTCACTGGTTAGGTGTTTAATTACTCACCTTTGCATCTATATCTTGGGAATCCCACTTATTCTTAACATTTTAGGCCATTTTATAAAATATGCAATACTATACTTATCTTGAACAATATTATTTGACACATAAATTACTAGAAAAAAATCTAGTAAAGGCCCCAAACCTTCTCTTCTTTCGAGAAAGTAGACTACAGACTTGTTAATCTCTTATTACCTCTCAAGATAAAGTCAACAACACCCTTCGCTAATTTGATAAAAAAAATCCTCTGGGAGATTCCTTTTCCTTTGCTCTAATTCACATTTTTCATTCTTGTTATCTCCCTCTTTCCGACATCTTCGTTCTATACTTGTACCACTTAGGCATCGCTCTGATACAGTTACTACCTAATTCCTACACATATTTAAGTTGCCTTGAAAATCTAGACAGGGAAGCTAACCTTCCAACTTTTGATGTAGATACCCTTCACTCATTAGCAACTCCCGTTAAGGTGGTGAACCAGTTAAAGGGTACCGTGTACAACCTTCTACCTCAAACAAGTTTGATTAGCAACTACATAAACAAATCTAGAGACTGGAAAAATCTATTCTTTTATGTTAAGAGCCACACCGCCAAACTGTGTAGTTAATGCCCCGCTATTACCCCGCTACAACCCCGCTATATCTCATAGTGGATTTCTACCGCTACGATTTTTCCATATAGCCCCAAAATATAGCATTTCCGCTTTAATCCCCGCTATTTCCGCTATATCCCATTATTTGCGCTACATTTCGCTATTTTCGCTATATCTGTTTTAATAAAATGAATTGAAAAAATGCATTTATACATTATAAAATTTTGAAAGTAATTTATTTGATTTAATTTTTTAATATATTTTCAGAAATGAAAATACTCTAATATTCTACCAAATTCAATTATGTTATATAATAGTTTTTCGTTTATTTAAAGTATATCCATACATGTTTTTATTTAAAATTATTTATGTATTATTTATAATTCAATTGAATGATAATTTTTCATTTAATTACCATTTATATATTTGTAAAAACATTAATTACGAGTTTTATACGCTATTTTAGAGCCATCCGCTATATCCTCGCTGTATCCCCACTATGACTTTTTGCACTTCCACCGCTTTGAATCTACCGAGCGCATTAACTGCACAGCTACCAAAATTGGAGGCTCTTTCTTTACTCCTATTATGATTTGTAACTTTTCCTTTATTGCATATACTACCTTCTATTGTTGCATTACAATTATTATTCTCTTTTAAAATTAGCCCCTAAGGGGATCGATTCTTCTATAGCTAAAATGGTTGGAGAATTGAACTTGGCATCGTAGACCTTAGGAGATAGATATAAACTTATAACTAAAGCCAATCTCAAAAAATACTTCCTAATTTTAGAGTCCCATGAAGTGCTTGTGGAACCTCACAAGGTAAAGATGGAGGCTCATGGGAAACAAATCCTGGTAACTACAACCAAAATGTCTTTTCTAACTCTTTCCCTATTCAACATGATTCTTTTGGTAAGTTTATATTATATTTTAAATAAAGTTCCTTACATTGGTGTCTTACTAATTTTCCATTAATTTAGTTCATCCGTCATTGTTGTTGCTTCTAAGTGTAAGAAGGCTAAACTTACGTCTCTTCTTTGGCTGAACCAACAAAGTCTGTCCCTGTTGGGGGTTCTATTGCCAAAGCTATTGATGCTATAAAACGGAAGTCAAGCTTCGACACTCTAATTGATGCTTCGATCTCTCCTCTGAGCAAAATGATTAAGCTTGGGGAAGTCCAGACTTCCATTTTGGTACTAAGGAGTCAAATGTGGATGTTAATTTGGCCATTCACGATCCTGACATGCCACTACAGCCTTCAACTTTCTCAATGGTCCATCTTTATGTTCTTTGTCGACAGCCCTTACTGGAACGTATCTTTTAGTATTTTGGCAAATCAAGTTCTTGATTTGGTACATCCTTACTTAACTTATATCTTCCTTACATTTCATGCGGCCGAGCAATTGTTTTTCCTTCAACAGGCCTTCCAAGGACCCATTGGTCAAGTTGCATAATTTAAGGAGCAAGTTTCTTTGTTAACAACTAAATTCAAACTTTTGCAGGGCTAAATAATTGATGTTGAAGTGGAAAGAAGTGAGTTTGTTCTCGAGAAAAGCAAACTTTCCTCTCCCTTGATGAGGAGAAGAAAGATAAACTGTTGCTTGAAGAGAGTGTAAAGACTTTAAAGTTAGAGAAAGCCAAAATGGATGATAAGATGAAGACACTAGAGAGCAGGTTGGAAACCAAAGATGCCTCCTTGGTCTATGCCAACAATATTATAAAAACTGACAAGAAGAAAGTTTCCTTCTTCCAAGATCAGACTCTTATTAAAATCATAGAGAAATGCTATGAAGACGCTCTTTTTTTGCTTATAATGACAACATAGGAAAATGCCCCAATTTGGACTTTCCTTCCCTTATTAAATAAAAAATTCAAGAGAAATTTGATCTTATGCTAGGAAGAGTTTAGGGATGGCTTCAAGACGAATTTCCCAAAGAAGATGCTGATAATCCAAAGGAGCTATTATTTTTAGATGACATCCCACCTGGAGAAGATGAAGGTTCTAATTTAATGGAAGATAATGATGAAGATAATAATTATGAGATGATCAAGGTGGGGATGATGGCGACAAGGATCCAAAATGATCAAGAGATGGAGATGGAGATGAAGAATTAGGCGGTCAAGACTTAGACTCGTTGGCCCATGATACCGATCTTCCCGATAATTCCGGACCTCACAATGTTTCTTACAAAGACATCCTAGCAAAAGATGTTTAAAGTGCTAGAAAAGAATCGATCCAGGATAAAATGCGGGTTTTTTCTTCACAAGCTCCCATAGTACAAGCATATATTTTATCATTCTCCAAACCTTATAATGACTTATTGGCTTCAGTTAATAAATTTATTATTTTAGTTAAGGAAGATAAACAAGTATTGCTTTAAGATTTTATATGAGAAGAGTGAGAAAGTGCAGTAATTAAATAGAGAGATTAAGAAGAAATTGAAGAATGCAACAGTTTATTTGAGAAATATAGGCGTCTTTCTGCTTATGCCACACAACTAAGGAATTTCAAAGGAAAACAAGTATCCCCGTCATTGAAGAATTCTCGCCTTCGTCGGGAGAGTGTTATAAGAGAAAATGCAAAGCTAACTACTCTCTATTGGATGCTTATTAATGATAGGAATATTTTAGTAGAATTTCTATACAAAATTTATTCTAGCTTTCTGTTGACTTTTCTTTCTTAGAAGAGAAGAGTGCAGATCTAATTAGATGTCTCCATAATAGATATTTAAACGAGCATGGAACCAATCTCTGTCTTGGGAATGCTGGAATCTTCCCAGGGTTACGACCATTCCTCTTTCCCCTAACACTCTCCCCCCAATAAAGTTAAGTTCGACAAAGAAAGATCCATTTCTAAGTTTTACAAAGGGTTAATATTGCACGAACCCAAGTAATTTTGTTGTAATATGTAATTAAGATAGTATTATGAATTCCAGTGTCTTTGTTACTTTGCATCTTATCTTATTATTGTTCTTTTTTGAACCATATAGATTAAGGAATTATCGGGTAGTCCTATTTCATGGAACTCTTAAGTAAATTTGTCAAGCTAAAAAGGGATATTTAGGTAAAATTGTTTACCCCTAGAACTTCTTGGTTAGCAAAGTACTGCTTCCTTGGGGACCATGAGGCAGTTTACACACAACTCCCTCGCTTATATTTTGGCTTCTTAAGTGATAAAAAGGATAATTTACTTAAGGAAGTACGATCTAATTAAGTTAAATTTTTATGAGACAAGCTTGTCCCTTGCCAAGAAATGGGATTATTATTAATTCCACACAGTTAGTACTCCTCAAGAATTTAATGTCTCCTTCAATTCTACAATTTCTATATCTATGGGCTCACTCAAAAAGGCTCAAACTGCTATTTTTACACTTCAAGAATTGAATATATAAAATTTGTACCGTTAACATAGTTCGAACTTGTTTGCACTTATAAATCTTTTTATTGTTAGTAAAGAATGCATTTTCTAGTGTATTTACTTCTTTTCCTTATTTAGTTTAATAGAAAGGTCAGTTGACACTTACGTCTTATGATCCTAACCTCCTTTCTCGTTTAGACAAGGTCAGAACTAGATTGATGTTGGAAATCAAATGGAAACATTCTTCTCAAAATGCTTCTGTTTGGCCATTTCCGGATAACCCAAAAGCTCGAGAATGGTGCATTAAGTATTATAAACCGAGTTCAACATAAATTGGTGTGAAAGAAACGAGCTTGGGTATAGAAGAGAAAATTAGAGAGACGGATAAAGGGATTCTAAAGCTAAAAGAGCATATAAATTTGATTAGCCAGTCAGATGCTTTAGACCAGATAATTGAGGCTGATGTAGAAATTGATCGACTATATCAAAAGATGGAGGATACTGAAGTGGACTTTTTAAAAATTCAAATATTTTGTCAATCTTTGAAACTCATTGGAAGTAAGGGTGAATCTAGCCATCCCACTCCCATTCTTGCAGGAATGACTATGTCTCAATCTATAGCTATCAAGGAGAAATTCCACTCCCTGTTAAACCCAACTTTGGGTTTGGATCATGAAGAAATCACTAGATGGTGTCGTGCATATAAATATGAATGTACTCAGTTTCTGAAATGAAAATGGGGCGAAAAACTTTCGGAGCATTTTAATAAGTAAAAAAAGCCAAATCAAGGAGATGGGGTGTGAGAAGCATGCTTTTGAGCAAAAGCTTAAAGGATCACAGAGCAGAGTTAAAACCCCGAAAGGAACCAAAAAAAATGCTCAATAGCATAATAAAGGTTCGAATTTGCTTTATCGATGATATGGATATTATTCGAAAGAAGGAGAAGAAACTTAAAGAATCACTGGATGTGGTGACTCCTCATATTGTTGACCCTTCTTTAGCCATTGAAGTTTTGATGAAAAGTACAAGACCTTGAATCCCAACTAAAAATACCGAGGGGATGTCACTAAAGAATTTCCAATTGAATTCACTTGTAGATTATTTACTTTAAGTAGTAGTTGCTTTTGGCCTATAAATTTATTATTCCTTCCTATGTCCTAATATGAATCTGAGGTTGAGTTGAACAACTGAAGCGGGGTTTAAACATTATCAACATTTCTTTCTACGTGGGAGTTCCGACTACCACAAACATATTACGAGTCCTCACTTTTTTCTTAGTAACAGGCCTCACCTAAGTGGAAGCCACCCTTGTCTTCTTGAGTTGGAGGGAATGGGGAAAAAAGTATATTAACATCACCACTCCCTCATCTTTCCCTCCTTAGGAAAATTTAGCTTTCTTTGATATCTTGTAATTTTTGCATGTAATAATAAATAAATTTTATACCTGAGTAGTTGATATCCTGAATGAATCTTGTATCTTTCTGCTTTATTTTTGTCTTGTATTTGAACTCACTGAATTGTATGAGATTCGTAACTTAATTCGGTACTTTAGTCCAGTCATATGACCTATGGCATTCGATTAACCATAGATTTGCTTGTTATTTGTTTCCTTGCAGAATGTTTTAGACCAACTTTTTCCAGTTTGCACTTTTTATGAGACTTTTCATTTCCACTGTAGAAACATAAAATAAATAATAATGAGGTTTTCATAATTTCAAGAAATTATTCCTTTCTCAAATTAATCATTTTGCTTTGTAAATTGTAAAGATTTTTTATGAAATAGTAGTCTTCTTGATCTTTGAAATTTCAAAAAATTGGTTTTGGAATTCACTATTCAGAATAATTATCAGTGAAACTTGACACAAGTTTGATCAGTTTGCTTATTCATCTTTTTTATAGGCAAATCATTATTGCTTCAAGTGTAAATAGTCACTAGTTAGCTTGATAAAAGATTAAAAGTTTATCCAGTAAAAAGACTATAAACATAATTGATAAGAAGATCGGAAATTCATTTGTTAATAGGATTTGAATTCTTTCTGGTAAGAAGCCTAAAAATCTATTTGATAATAAGTCCAGCATTCCATCTTGTAGGAAGAATAGAAATCAATCTATCTAGAATTTTCTTTGGTAAGAAGATCAGAACATCTGATAATAAGGCCAAAATCCCATCTGATAAGAGGATCAGAAATCCATCTGAAAATAAGTCTAGAATCCCATCTGGTAAAAGAATAAATTGGGCAATTAACAGAGATTCCCTTTATCTGATAGTTAGAAGCTTGCCTAGTAACGGAGGTTCCCATTATTTGATAATTCAAATTCCAATCTAGAATTCATTATTTCGAAGGATGAAGTCCTGGGCTTTAGTAATGAGTCACAATTCATATGTCAATATTTGTCATCAAAATTCTTGATCTATGTAATAGATAACTTTTGACTCTTCCTTTGAAGGTTATTTTAACTTTACCTTGGAGCAAAATGTCTTGAATTTGATTATTCATCCTCTGGTGGATTGCTTTGATCCATTATTTAGGATAAAGAGGATTGCTTTGATCCATTATTTAGGATAAAGTTTGAATTATCTAATTGATTTCTTTTACTCCTTATTACTGTCTTAGGTAATGATTTAGCTTTTGATCGACTTTGTTTGCCCCTTATCACCATCTTTAGGTGATGATTTAGGCTTAGATTAGATCCCTTATTACCATCTCTAGGTAATGATTCATACTTTGGTTGGACTCCTTATTACATTCTCTAGGTAATGATTTAGATTTTGAATGAACCCCATATCACCATCTTAGGTGATGATTTAGGTTTTGATTGGGCTCTTTTGCCCCTAATTAGCTTCTTGTTGATGACTGAGTCCCTTATTACCTTATAGGTAATGATTTAGGCTAGTTGGTACATTTAGTTAGCCGGTTTAAGCAGAACCAAAGTCTTTCTCATCCTCTCTCTAAGAGGCGCTCAAATAAGGCCTTATATGCGGAACTGAAGGCTCGTTCGATGCTTTAGCCAGGCCATCTTAGGCAGGACCAAAGGGTTACTCTATCCTCCTACTAAGGTGCTCCGGCCAGGCCATATAGGCGGGACCGAAGGCTTGTAGTGCTTTGACCAAGCCATTTTAGGTGGGACAAACAACTTACTTTGACCTTCCTCCAGGAGGTTCCTTGAGCAGGTCCTTATGGTGGGGAAAAGGCTTTAGTTTACCCTTTATTACTTTATAGGTAATGATTTAAGTTTTTCCTTTATTTCATAACTCCTTTTCATGAAGAATTTCACTTTGCTATGGATTTGCTTAAACTTGGCTTACAAAATCATTAAGCTTTCCCTTTCCTAAGAAGCTTTCAATCATTCCTTTTAAGGCTCGACATTGGTTAGTATCATCTCTATTCCTCCGATGATATTGGCAATAAGTACCCCGGAGATTTCTTTCATTATCTGGTTTCTTCCTTTTTGAAATCCAATAGTTCAATCTCTCCTTAGCTAGGAGATATATTTTCTCATAGGAAGTGGTAAGAGAACAAATCTTTGATGGTCAAGAATTTCTAAAGCATTGTGCTCTTTTCTCCCACTTGACTTTCTTATAGCATCGGATTGGTAAATTAGCATCATCTGTAAGTTTCTACTTTAAGGAATCTTGAGTTTTGATTGGTGCGGGAGGATGATCAATTATTTCTTTCCACCTCTGGGAAAACTTGCTGAAGTCTTTTGTTATTTCTCTTTCAAAAATAGTTCCCAAAGATTGGAGTTGAATGACCTTCCTTATTCTTAAGAATAAGCCATTCCTTTTTGTATTCTTTTTTCTTGGACTAGGATAATAGCTATGGATTAGGATAGAGCCTATACAGAACAGATAATGCTCCATTTATTCGGATTACAAGGAGTTGCTTGTCTCTTTTCGTCCATAACTTGCAATACCGATAACCTCAACACTTGTTTCTTATAAAACCGAGGGTCATGGGTGGTTTTTAAACAGGTTTGGCCAAGCGAAGATGAAAATATTCTTTTTTAGAGATAGTCATTATACGACTTATTGGGTTATGATGGATGTGGTAAATCCTCTAAAGGAAGTGAAAAGTGCCTAAAATTCTTTGTAGGAATATGCAAGATATGGAAAGTCTTTTATGAAGATATGCAGGTTGGGAAAAATCCTTTATATGCAAGCTAGGGAAAGCCTTTTATATCCCTTATATGCAGGTTATGAGAAGTCCATTATCGTAATACGTAGGGAGGCGGAGGTTCGAGCCCTCCTTCTAGCGCCAAAATGTTAACAAATTTCTTTGTTAACCCCAAATATGCAAGATAAGGCAGGTCCGGTTTGGAATAAGGGGTTAGTGGCCTTATGCAAAGCTTGAAAGAAATATGCAAGATGAAATCCAAATCCAAGTCCAATAGAATGAGTTATGCATGTTCAAAGTCAAGTACAAGAATTCATATACATGTCATAAGTCCAATAATTGGAAAAGTATCTTTATTTCGATCGAAGTATGTTATGCAATGTTTATTTTTCAAGTCCTTATGTGCAAAAAGTCCACAAAGTACAATCGGCTTTATAAATCCCCAATTTGATTTAGGTTTTATAAATTAGAAAATGTAAGAAGAGAGAAAAGAAGAATTCGCGCCTTCCAAAAGTTGTTGTTAGGTCCATATTTATAGGGTGGAGGCAAGCGGATCAACGCCATATGTCACCCGGCATGTAGTGAATTATCGACATTCGACATTCTCTATGAACTGTTAATTTTTGAAATTGCTTGTTATACTGATGAAATATGACATCTTCATTTACATTGTAGATTGCTGTCATCCTTCATATGGTAGTTATTCAATACTCTTGGTATTGCAAATGCCCGCTATCCCTCCGTATATTATAGATATTTGCCACCTCCTTATGTGTTATAGCTGTTCGATATCCCATGGTATACTATAGATATACATTATTTCATTGCTTATTATAAATATTCAACTTCTTTCATATTTTAGATATATGATACCCTTTACACTATTGAGACTCGATATCCTTTAAATTGTAGACATACACCATCCTTTAGATTATAAACATACGCCATCCGTAGTAGATCGGCATCTTTCATATTGTTGATATCTGCAATCCTTTATAGTGTAGATATTTGATATTGTTCAGTTCATTGATAAGCGCCATCTCTTGGGTCATATATACACACCATGCTTTCTTAATAGGTCGGCGCCCTATAGTGATATGGCATCTCTCCTTGGTTATATGCTCTATAACACTTTGTATTGTAGAGGCTCGACACCATAGGTTCCTCTAGGCTTGTTGTAATTCGATACCTTCAAACACTCATTGATTGGACACCTTTTTCTGGGAAATGTTTGATAATTCTTTTTAGTAGTTGAGACTTGATACTTTTTTACATGCCCTCATTCTATAATCTTTGCATTTGCGAATTGCTTGGAATCGAACATCTTTGGAGATTTGTCATCCCTTCTTAAACATTCGATACCTTTGATTATAGGGATCCGACATCTCCCTGGGTTTTGGTTGAAGTTTGATATTCCTTACTGAATGCTTGATCGCTCTTCCTTCTTCACACCCGATGTCTTGAATTTCCATATGATCTTCTTTGGCATTCAATACCTCTATTTGTAGTAACATAGACCACCTAGAAGAATTCATAGTGGATGGTGGTGTATCGCATTGTCGTGGTGTAGGCGAACACTAGGCAACTACGGTGGCTTGATTGACGATCGCGAGGTGTTTTAGTGATGGGTCATGTTTGCAGTTTCTCGACCAATTGACTAAATTTTTTAGTTCGAATTTTTGTAGACAATTCGACCTTAAATTTTGAGTTCTTGGATGATTCGTGACTTGCCTGAGAGGTTGGGAGTCGCTAGAGATGAATCGCGCCGTCGTATACGTGTACGGCAGCGGTGGTGTCAGCGGTATTGAGGGGAGCACTGTCGTGAGTCGTTCTCAAGGAAATTGGATGATTGCTTCGGGGTATCGAGTCGAACGCGTTAGCATGTTTACTGATGTTTTGATTTATAACGTAAGTTGAAATTTACTACTGGAAACAAGAAAAAAATAAGAAAAGGGGAAGAAGAAGATATGTACGGGGAGTCTCGGGGACAGAGTACTCGAAGTAACGCTCGAGTGAACTCAGGGGAGGTCTCGGGTTTGTTGTATTCAAACTGCTGATTATAAATAAAAATAGGTGAAAATGTTTAACGAAATTCAGTTAAACGTTAATACAAGTTTAATTATGTAATTAATGTTTTACAATGTTTCTAACTCTTAGCTACTATTTTAGTTAAGGAATTAATTGAAATTAAGTATAAAGTTAACTAATAATTAAAGTTGTAGTTAGTATTATAATTGATTTTAAATTTTAAAAGAGAAGACTTTTAAAATGTCAATTAAGTTGAATAATTATTATTTATTAATTAATTGTATTAGAAAGAAAATAAGAATAACTACTTTATAATTGTAATCAAAGATTGATAAACTAATGATCAAGGGATAAGTAAATTGTAAATAACTACTTAAGTTAATTAATGACTGATTAATAGTTAATTCATAAAGTAATTAAATTTAGAATTTATAAATGATTAATTAAGTAATTAGCAGTTAATAAATAAGTAATTAAGTTTCATTAATTAATAATTAAGGTTATTAATTAATGAATAAGGAATAGTTAATTAAGTAATTAAGGTTAAATAACTTGATTAAGAAGTAATTAATTAAATGGTGTGAAATAAAATAGTTAAGCAATTAAATAATTAAGATTTAATAATTATTAAGGAATGATTTATTAATTAAAAATTTTGAAATGAAATAAGTAATAAACTGTTAATTAATAATTAATTAAACAGGGTTAAGTGATTAACTCTCAGGTAATTAATTTAATTTAAATTGAATTAATTACAATAAGAATTAAAGATGATTTCTTATGGATTGTTGTGTAAGTAGAATATCTGATTGTGATATTTATTTGATGATATTCTGTGATACTCTGTGATATGCTGTGATATAGCTATGATGATTGTGTATGATTCATCTGTGATAAATGCTATGTTAATTCAATTATTGAATTTAAATTATTTAAACCATTTAAGTTAATTAGACAACTTGGCCTTTAAAATGGAGTTTGGATTTCGATGAGACCGGGATCGGGTGTCGTTTATGATATTCTGAAAACCACATCGATCCAATTTAAAAATTAGGTCGTGAATTCTCAAGTGGAGATCGAGATGGTGTTTTCAGAATGCAAGGGTTATCGTCGTTGACTTTGAGGGTGATTCCAAAATGAGTGTAACGAGATAATGCCTTCGGTTTCGTTCGAACCCGGAACGAACTTGTATGGATTGAATGCTTTCAGCACATCATAAGGCGGACGATGAGCATTCTAAGTGATATATCCTGTAAAGGTAATCGCAGCCTCAAGCCTCATCAACCGGGAATGGCTAAAACAGGGGAGGTGCAGCAAGGTTAGGTGGGTCATGCCCAAGCAGGACGAGATATACCCCTGTCTAGATGTCCCTTTTATTTCGGCTGTGTGGGCGGTTGCTAGCTACAACCGCGGGGTTATCTTGTTCGGGACTATTCAGTATGGAATGGTTTCGGCCTTGTGTTGTAGGGGGTCGGAGTGATCTTCGGTATGGTGGTCTAGGCCCCATACTGTGACGGACGGTACCCCAGTAGCCCTGACATTGTTGAAAATCCATTTTTCCCTACGAGACCCTATGGTTTTGATTTGTATTACCCACTTTTGTGGCTAGTAGCTGGAATATAATAGATGTAACAATTTCGGCTATTTTCTATTTACTTGAAAACCCTAGACACTATTATAATATCACTGAATTTCCTATGAAATGTTTTGGTTAGCGTAAGGTAAAAACTTACACGTATTTATTTGTGGGGAGTCTTACGTGATACCTTTATTTTCAAATGTTTTTCAAAGTTAAACAATTTTAAACCGTTTACTCATACCAGACCCATGTCTGACCCGGAGTTTATATTTTGTTTTTCATAAACTCTTGGGTACTCAAATTTTTATGAGTAGCCAAGTGATAGGTGTTTGGAGTATTGATTATCCGGAGGAGCTTGGAGCAGGAGTTCCAGATGTATGTAGATATCTATCGAGTTCCGCTGTGTAGTTGATGTATGTTGTATCACTGATGTATATAGTGACAGATGTATGTGTGACAGTCATGTGTATTGATATTGTATAACTCTGATATATGTAAACTATGTAATAGTTATGTGATCTATTATATTTTGTTCCATTCCGCTGTGAGATTCTGATGTTTATCTTCTTTCTTTCCTATTCTTTTCTATTTCTATCCCTTTCTTTCTTAACGATGATACGTCTTTCTTGGAGTAGAAGGGCGGGTCGTCACAGTTGGTATCAGAGCATTAGGTTGAGTGAATATCTAGGCTCTGGAGTGGTGTCCATCTTGAGAGAGCGTATTTTTAATTTTATATATATATATATATATATATATATATATATATATATATATATATATATATTCTACCTATTTGTTGGGTTACCTGTTCGGGTTTTCCAATATAAGTTATAAAGATAGATAGGGTGGTGGTGTGTGTAACACGACTACCAATAGTTGGAGTTTTGAATGTTTGAGTTTGGAAGTGTATCTGTCAAGACTTTAGACCTATTACCGTCTCGAGTAAACTTTGGTTGGGGTAAGGATTTCATCAATCTCTAAAAGAAACCTGTTAGGGTTCTGAGTTCATTTTTGAAGTGTAAGTTTGGATGAGCTAGAGTTTGGATCTGTCGGTTGGACGGAAGCGGGTGATGATATATTGATACCTCAGGATGTAGTAGCCGTGTGATGAGGCACAGTGACTATGGATGTCTCCGAAGATGTTTCTTTGGGACAAGTTAAGGAAGTCTTCTTCGGTGTTGTGGCTGAGCTCAGTAGGTTATTTCTGTTGGGTTCGAGGTTCGAGTTTCTCGAAGAGCTTTGGATAGGAAGCCTTTGGGCATCTGGGTCAGCAGTGTAGCTCGGAGTGTTCTATGTGTCGTCGAGGGGATTTGCTGATTAGCAATTTTTCTTGAGGTAATTTCAGTAGTAGTAGAGTGGTTCCATTTCTTCGATGAGTTGGCTAGATAAGTATAAGCTGTTCTGAATTGTGGTGAGGGAACAGTTTCGTTGGAAACTGATTTGGGTAGAATTGCCAGAGTGTCGTGTGATAATTCTGGAATTCACTTGAGTATTCTTTTACATGGAATTGAGATTTCTCGAGAGAAGGTTGAAGACATCGATGTGGTCCAAGATTTCCCTAATGTATTTGAGGAAGTTAAGTGTTTGCCTCCGTATCGAGAGATAGAGTTTCGCATTGATTTGATTCCAGGAGTAGTGCCGGTGTTTTAGCCTAGTAGGAGAATGGTTTCGAGAGAGAGAGAAGAGTTAGTTAAGCAGACTATGGATCTTTTGGAGAAGGGTTGATCAGGCCCAGTTTTTCTTATTGGGATTCTGCTGCAGTGTTTGTCACTAAATCAGAAGTTAAAATTTTAGGGCACATTGTTTCTGGTGAGGGTATCTCTGTAGATCCAGCAAAGGTCAAATCTATTCTGGAATGGAAGCAACCGAAGTCACCAACGGAAGTTCGTATTTTTCTGGGTTAGCTGGCTACTACAGGAAGTTTATCAAGGAATATTCCAAGATTTCCTCACATCTGACTAAGTTGACAAAGAGAGAAGCTAAGTTCAAATGGACACCCCAGTGAAGAAGCTTTTCAAGAGTTGAAGATGAGGCTAACCAGTGCACCAGTGTTAGCTGTTCCGGATGGGAAAAGCAAATTTGAGGTTTATTCAGATGCTTGTGTAGTTGCTTTGGGAGCAGTGTTGATGCAGGATGGAAGAGTGATTGCGTATGCGAGTTGGCAATTGAAGCCACATGAAGGGAACTACGCTACGCACGATCTTAAATTTTTGGCCATTGTTTTTGCTTTGAAGATTTGAAGACATTATCTGTTGGGAGAGAGGATGGGTTATTCATGGATCACCAACCGTTGAAATATCTTTTCTCTCAAAAAGGATCTTGATCTGAGGCAGCATTGATGGGTCTAGTTTCTGGCATCATATGATTTGGATATTCTGTATACCTCGAAAAAAGCGAATGTTGTGGTTGATGCTCTTAGCAGGAATGCAGTTTTATTTCTTTTGGAAGTTGTTCCATCTCTCCAGGACAGAATCGTAAGTAAGAAAATAGAAGATAGATCTTTTGTGAATTAGGGGTCGTTTGTGTGTGCCTAATATAAATGGATTGAGGCAAGAAGTTTTGGCAGAGTGTCATCGCTCCAGACTGAATATTCATCCAGGAATCTCTAAGATGTATAAAGATATGAGAAGAATTTTCTGGTGACCAAGCATGAAAAGGGATGTAGCTGCTTTCGTTAGTTGTGTTATCTGTCAGCAGGTGAAAGGAGATCAACAGAAGTCGGCCGGTTTGTTGCAACCTTTGGAAATCCCAGAATGGAAATGGGAGATGATTTCATTGGATTTTATCGACGGATTGCCTAGAACCAAGAAAGGAAACGATGGAATATGGGCTATTGTGGATCGGTTAACTAAGAATGCTCATTTTATACCCGTTAAGGCAACTCATACTGCAGTTTCTCTGGCAGAGATTTTCTTGAGGGAGATAGTCAGATTGCATGATATTCCTGTTAGCATAATAAGTGACCGTGATCCTATTTTTACCAGCAAATTCTGGGCGGCTCTGCAATCAAATATGGGAACAAGTTTGAGATTGAGTACAACCTATCGTATTCAGACAAATGGAGAGATAGAGAGACTGAACTGTATTCTAGAGGTTATGTTGTGAGCTTGTGTTTTGGATTTTGATGGATTTTGGGAACACCCTGTAGATCCTCATCCTGATGGATAGAGTCGAAAGGTCAACTTGTGTTTGGGCCAGATTTGATTCGTGTAGCTTCTGCTATAGTTGAGCTTATCAAGAGAAAGGATGAGAGCTGCTTCGGACCATCGGAAGTAGTATGCAGATAAGGGAAGGAGACAATTGGAGTTTGAGATTGGTGATTTTGGTTTTGTCAAAGATTCCCTTATTAAAGGAGCTATAAGATTTGGAAAGACGGAAAAACTTGTCCCGAGATATATTGGACTATTTTGGGTATTGTATAGAGTTGGTGCTGCAGTTTATAGGATTGGATTGCTTGAACGGATGTCTGGAATTCATGATGTATTCCATGTATCCCATCTAAGGAATTTGTTCATGATCCATCACTGGTTGTAAAACCAGTAGTTCAGAAAGATTTGGAAGTTGAGTCGAATGTGATTGTGATCAAGAATCCAGTTCGGATTGTTGATCAAGACGAGAGGCAACTCAGGAGTAGGGTAGTGAAGCTTGTCAAGTGCAGTGGGGCGAGGATCCCAGAAATCGCACCTAGGAAACTCTGGATAGTTTTAGAAAAGCTTATCCGGAGTGTGTCCAGATAGCTAGTGATGTTTGTTAGGATAGACTGTTTGGTTGTTTGCTAATGTATGAATGATATGTTTGTTTGAATGGTTGGTATATCAGCTTTTGAATTATCTTTGTTTTAAATTTCGAGGATGAAATTCTTTTAAGGGGGGGAATGTAACGACCCTGGATTTTGGCCTGTTTATTTTAAATAAATATTTGATCTAATTAAATAAAAGGTAAACTGATCATATTAAAATGAATATGATTTTGGAGATAATTTCCATTTGTTTATATGGATTGGTATATTAAAAGGGGAATTGATTTGAAAATTTGAAATAAATATCTCAATAATATTTACAATAAAATTCATCTTATATAATTGATTTAAAATACTTTACTTTGTTAACATTTGATAAATATATAGGTGTGAATAATAATGTTTAATTAAAATCAAAGTCTATCAGTATAAAATATAAATATTAAATATAAGTAAAACTTGAGAATATAATTTAAATATTGATAATTAAAATATAAAATATAAAATATAAATGTAAGATATAAGTCAAACACACGAATATAACTTAATAATTGATAGTTAAAATACAAATGGAAATGAATATAAAAATAAGTATAAAATGTAAGTAAATCATATTGAATATAATAAGTTAAATATTGATAGTCAAATATAAAATATAAAATAGAAATGTAAAGTATAAAGCAAGGATTAAATAATTTTGTTAAACATACAACATAACTTTAAAATTGTAAACAAAGCATAAAAGTAAGTCTAAGTATAAAATAAAAATAACACAAATAGAATTAAAATGAATAAACAAGCATACAACATAAACTGTAAATTTGAAAGCATAAAATAAAATAAGCACAGTGTATAAAATAATAAAACAAATTAACTTCATATACACACAAGCACATCTACCTGCAAATGTTATGCACAAATAAAAATAACAAGACAAATGTCTTCATCCAAGGGTATAAGACCTGAAACCCTGTATATGAAGTTCAACCAGAAGTTTATAAAACAAACATTTTTATACAAAACAAATATTTATATCTAGATTATCTTCATATGCAAGACCAAAGTAAGGTAAAATCTGACAAATATGTTTATAAATTATTTGAGCTAGAAGTAATACCAGACAAAAACATACATATGTACGTAAACTATTCAAATTAAATGTCTTCATATACAAGCCAAGTTGGCCTGCAAAGTGGTAGTCAACAAACAAATATCTTTATACATAGTACAATATAATTATAATTTGGAGACTAAGTTAGAAACCAAAGCATTAATTACTATCAACTCAGCCTACTATTTGGTCTATGCTAATATTTGCAAATCTTTACTTTTCTGTAATGAAAAAAAATCTGATCAACATAAAACAAAAACAAAAATAAGAAAATAACTTAACTAGATAACACCTTCCTTAAATATACTATTATCTTCTATATATGTGTCATCTTTCTTTTGAGTTCATTCAGAAAAGAAACCTGGTTAACCTGAGGAAAAAAAAAAGAGAAAAGTAGCAAAGCAAACTCAAATGTATTTAACTCAAACAGACAGATTCAAGAGGCGGTTTCAACTGCAGATTTAGGAAGACAGGAGATATCCTCTGTTCACAGAAATCTTGCTAGTGAGTAAACAAGATTTTAAAGTTTTATTTTTAAATTAAATCAATAGAGATGATTTCTTTATTATATGGTATTTGTACATGTTTTATCTTTGGATAAATTCTATGTAGATAAGTTACTCTGTATATGTTCTCCTCTGCTATGAATTACAGGGTTTGATGATCATTCAAATTTGAATTGTATCCAACTGAATCATTGTTAAGTTTCCAGTTTTTAAATCAAACAAAAGGTTTAAACTTTAAACTTAGATTTTAAAGGTTGTTTTAAAATCATGATTGAAAATATACAATGTGGATCTTTTTTACAGGTAAGTAAGTAAAAAAAATTGATAAAAATCGAATGTTGTAAAATATTAATTCAAGATTATATCTTGAATTCTTACAGTAAAATATGATTTTTAAAACAAATGCGAAGATTTTTAGCTTTGAATCCTAAGAGCATTTTGTTTGTGAACAAAAACTGCATTCTTTCCAATTTCAGAAAATCGAATCAAATTAAAATGTTGAAACTTGGTTTGAAGATAGTAATAACATCTGTGATATTGAGAAAACTGTGAAATAGTTTTCCTATTGTATAAATTAAAGGAACGAATTCGATTTAGGGTTTTTATTCAAAGCTTTTGGCATGTCTGTAACTAAACGTGTACAACTCCTATACGTGATCGAGCGTCACGAATTCAAGGTGGATGGTGGTGTATCGCATTGTCGTGGTGTGGGCGAACTTTGGGCAACTCTGGTGGCTTGATTGACGGTCGCGAGGTGTTTTAGTGATGGGTCATGTTTGCAGTTTCTCGACCAATTGACTAAATTTTCGAGTTCGAATTTTTATAGACGATTCGACCTTAAATTTTGAGTTCTTGGATGATTCGTGACTTGCCTGAGAGGTTGGGAGTCACCAGAGACGAATTGCGCCACCGTACACGTGTACGGCAGCGGTGGTGTCAACGATATAAAGGGGAGCACTGTCGCGAGGAAATTGGATGATTGCTTCGGGGTATCGAGTCGAACGCGTTAGCATGTTTACTGATGTTTCGATTTATAACGTAAGTTAAAATTTTACTACTGGAAACAAGAAAAAAAATAAGAAAGGGGGAAGAAGAAGATATGTACAGGGAGTCTCGGGGACAGAGTACTCGAAGTAATGCTCGAGTGAACTCAGGGGAGGTCTCGAGTTTGTTGTATTCAAACTGCTGATTATAAATAAAAATAGGTGAAAATGTTTAACGAAATTCAGTTAAACGTTAATACAAGTTTAATTATGTAATTAATGTTTTACAATGTTTCTAACTCTTAGCTACTATTTTAGTTAAGGAATTAATTGAAATTAAGTATAAAGTTAACTAATAATTAAAGTTGTAGTTAGTATTATAATTGATTTTAAATTTTAAAAGAGAAGACTTTTAAAATGTCAATTAAGTTGAATAATTATTATTTATTAATTAATTGTATTAGAAAGAAAATAAGAATAACTACTTTATAATTGTAATCAAAGATTGATAAACTAATGATCAAGGGATAAGTAAATTGTAAATAACTACTTAAGTTAATCAATGACTGATTAATAGTTAATTAATAAAGTAATTAAATTTAGAATTTATAAATGATTAATTAAGTAATTAGCAGTTAATAAATAAGTAATTAAGTTTCATTAATTAATAATTAAGGTTATTAATTAATAAATAAGGAATAGTTAATTAAGTAATTAAGGTTAAATAACTTGATTAAGAAGTAATTAATTAAATGGTATGAAATAAAATAGTTAAGCAATTAAATAATTAAGATTTAATAATTTATTAAGGAATGATTTATTAATTAAATAATTTGAAATGAAATAAGTAATAAACTGTTAATTAATAATTAAGTAAACAGGGTTAAGTGATTAACTCTCAGGTAATTAATTTAATTTAAATTGAATTAATTACAATAAGAATTAAAGATGATTTCTTATGGATTGTTGTGTAAGTAGAATATCTGATTATGATATTTATTTGATATATTCTGTGATACTCTGTGATATGCTGTGATATATCTATGATGATTGTGTATGATTCATCTGTGATAAATGCTATGTTAATTAAATTGTTAAATTTTAATTATTTAAACTGTTTAAGTTAATTAGACAACTTGGTCTTTAAAATGGAGTTTGGATTTCGATGAGACCAGGATCGGGTGTCATTTTTGATATTCCGAAAACCACATCATTCCAATTTAAACGTTAGGTCGTGAATTCTCAAGTGGAGATCGAGATGGTGTTTTCAGAATGCAAGGGTTATCGTCGTTGACTCTGAGGGTGATTCCAAAATGAGTGTAACGAGATAATGCCTTCGATTTTGTTCGAACCCGAAACAAACTTGTATGGATTGAATGCTTTCAGCACATCGTCAGGCGGACGATGAGCATTCTAAGTGATATGTCCTGTAAAGGTAATAGCAGCCTCAAGCCTTATCAACCGGGAATGGCTAAAATAGGGGAGGTGCGGCAAGGTTAGGTGGGTCATGCCCAAGCAGGACGAGATATACCCCTGTCTAGATGTCCTTTTTATTTCGGATGTGTGGGCGGTTGCTAGCTACAACCACGGGGTTATCTTGTTCGGGCCTGTTCAGTAAGGAATGGTTCCGGCCTTGTGTTGTAGGGGGTCGGGAGTGATCCCCGGTACGGTGATCTAGGCACCGTACTGTGACGGGCGGTACCTCAGTAGCCCTGCCATTGTTGGAAATCCATTTTTCCCTACGAGACCCTACGGTTTTGATTTGTATTACCCACTTTTGTGGCTAGTAGCTGGAATTTAATAGATGTAACAATTTCGACTATTTTCTATTTACTTGAAAACCCTAGACACTATTATAATATCACTGAATTTCCTATGAAATGTTTTGGTTAGCGTAAGGTAAAAACTTACCCGTATTTATTTGTGGGGAGTCTTACGTGATACCTTTATTTTCAAATGTTTTTCAAAGTTAAAAAATTTTAAACCGTTTACTCATACCAGACCCTTGTCTGACTCGGAGTTTATATTTTGTTTTTCATAAACTCTTGGGTGCTCAAATTTTTATGAGTAGCCAAGTGAGGGGTTTTTGGAGTATTGATTATCTGGAGGAGCTTGGAGCAGGAGTTCTAGACGTATGTAGATATCTGTCGAGTTCCGCTGTGTAGTTGATGTATGTTGTATCACTGATGTATATAGTGACAGATGTATGTATGACAGTCATGTGTATTGATATTGTATAACTCTGATATATGTAAAACTATGTAATAGTTATGTGATCTATTATATTTTATTCCGTTCTGCTGTGAGATTCTGATGTTGTTGTTCTTTCTTTCCTTTTCTTTTCTATTTCTATCCCTTTCTTTCTTAACGATGATACGTCTTTCTGTGAGTAGAAGGGCGGGTCGTCACAGTGCTAGTATTTATCGACGACATTTTGATATATTCTAAGAATAAACAAGATAATGAAGTTCATCCTAGAATAATGCTAAATACACTAAGGCAGCATCAGTTAGAGAAAAAGTTTTCGAAATGTCATTTTTGAAAAAGTGAAGTGATGTTTCTTAGGCATGTAGTTTCAAAGAATGGATTATTTATAGATCCGTCAAAGATAGTAGCTATTAATCATTAGAAATGAACCAAGATTATGATTGAAATTAAAATTTTCTTAGAGTTGCCTGGCTACTACTAGAAATTTATTAATGATTTCTCTTGTATACCAGCACCAATGACTAAACTAACAAGGAAGGATGTAAAGTTTGTTTGGATCAACAAATGTGAAGAATCATTTCAGAAGCTAAAGCATTTATTGACTTATGCTTCCATGTTAGTTGTTCGGATAGGAATCAAGACTTGGTAGTGTATCCCGATGCATGTTGATCTGGGTTAGGAGCTATGTTGATGTAGAGAGATGGAGTTATTGTCTTTATGTCTCTATAGTTTCGACTACATGAAGTTAGATATCCTACACATGATTTGGAGCTAGCAGCGGTGATCTTTGTATTGAAGATATCAAGGCACAATTTGTTTGGAGAATGATTACAGCTATTCATGAACCGTAAGTTCTTGAAGTATTTATTCTCTCAAAAAGAGTTGAATGTGAGACAATGAAGATGGATGGAGTCTTTAGCATTGTACGACCTTGGGGTTGAGTGTACGCTGAGGAAAGGAAATAAAGTAGTGGATGATCTTAGTAGAATACATCGGAATGTGGTGTTAGCGATGTTATCTAAATGGAATGATTTAGAGGCGTTGGCTTTGTGTGGAGTTAGAATAAAATCAATGACCAGTTCCGGTTAGGGTACCGCGATGACTTCTCGTCTAGAAGTTCGAATGATGTTGATCGAAAGAATTATGGCAAGATAAAACGGTGATCCAAAACTAGCTAATCGAATCAAAAGACTTGAAATGAGAAATAATATAAATGATTTAAAATATTTTGTACTTTACTAAAGAGGATGGTTGAGAAAGAAGGGACGGTTGTGTGTTTCAGATGTGGATAACCTGAAAAAGGGAATTCTAAGAGAAAATCATCAATCGAAGTTCACTATTCATCCTAGAGATACAAAATTATAACAGGATATGAAGACTGGTTTCTTTATGGAAGGTATAAAGATAGACGTAGGCATATGGGTGAAGCAAATTTTCAAGCAAGTAAAGGCCGAGTACCAAAGGCTAAGTAGATTACTTCAACGTAGAAGTGCCACTATAGAAATAGGATTCTATATCTATAGATTTTGTATATGGATTTCCAAGATCGATTAGGAGAAACAAAGTATTTGGGTTATAGTTGATAAACTTATCAAGAGTGCAAAATTTATCCATGTTAAGTCGACAAGAATGCCACCTAGTTTGGTGAATTTATTCATAAAGAATGTTATGAGACTTTATCGAGTGTCGAGTCTTATTATCAGTGATAGAGATTCTTTTTTTACCAGGTAGTTATGGAGGAGCTTCTAGAAGGAATTGGGTACCAAGTTGAAAATAAGCACCACTTACCATCTGCTAACTGATGGGCATATGGAAAGGGTTAATAAAGTACTCCAAGATTTAATAAGGGCAATGTTAGCGCCAAAATTGGTCACTAACACCCAAATCTAGATGAAAGCACCAAATCACAGTTATAGATCATAGTAGAGTGTATATAGAGAGTATAAATATAAATAACAGTAAAAATAAAAAACAAAGCGGTAGTAATAAAGGATTTATAGTAGTTCGGCTAACTCCGGCCTACGTCCACTCCAGAAAATTTCCTTTCTATTAATATCCAAATCAAATACAGTTACAACCCAGAGTTTTTAAAGCAAAAATGGCAGAGTAGCCTTAATAGGGAAGAAGAAGTGATAGGATTAGGGAGGTGTATCCTGATCTATTTTGATTGTATGATCTATGTTATTGTATAGACTTTACTAGTAGATATGCTAGTATTGATGATTTTATATGCTTGTAACACATTTTTGTATGATTGACGTGCTTGTTGATTTTTACCTTATCGTAATTTTGAGAATGAAAAACTTTAAGAAAGGGAGCCGGTAGCAACCCTAACTTTGATTTTGCATTATTTAAATGTTTAATTGTAGGATGACTAAATAGGAAGTTGAATTGTGGGATTTCATAAATTAGTTAATTAATTAATGTAAGTTGGCCTTAGGAAATAGAATAAAGAGAATAGTTTAAAGGAACGATGTTTAATATACATAAACATAGAAGGGTAGAAGAGGAAGAGCAAATATTATACTACACTCTCCTCCCTTGCATATTCATTTTCCATTTCATTCTCAAAAGCCAAACCAAAAGAAACTAAGCCGATCATCATTTTAAGAGAAAGAAAAATTCAAAAGGAAAAGAGAAGATAAGCTAAGGAAAGAAAGCTAAAGCAAATTCCAACATTTCAACAAGGATTAAAAGGTGAATAATGTCACCATCTCATTTTTTGTTGTGTCAATTTTGAATTTAAGTCTGAATCCGATTTTTTATCGATTGCTTATCATGCACGTTGAATAAATGATCATATGTATGATTGAATGGTTGTTATTTAGGAATTTTGGAAATTTTCATTAAGAGATTTATGAGAAAAACTAAGTTTTGATCTCCAAATATTCCAAAATATTGATATGTTATTTGAATTATTAATTTGGAGATGGGTTTTAAATTTTACAATTTTTGGAATTTATATGAATTTATTATGAATTTTCAAAGGAAGAAAATGGTTAATTTTGGAATTTATTATTTATAATATGAACAATAATTATTTTAGTTCATAATTATAATACAATGTTAAGACGAAATATTGATTTTTGGTGAATTTTGTGGATTTTTTCAAAGTTTTTACAATTTGATAAATTGTTTTACGCAAACCGACTTGTTTGCAAATTTAAAATGGTAATATAATTTTAGTAAAAATATATTTTGGGAAAAATAAGAGAGAATACTCCACTTTGGATTTCTCAATGAATTCTTAAAAAAAAATATCAGCTAATGAGATTTTGACAAACATTGTTGATTTGGTGAAAAGTACTTAGCTTCAACCCATTTGGTAAAGTAAACAATTTCCATTATTGCAAATTTTGTACCTCCTTTTGAGATAGGCAAAGGTCCTATTAAATCGATTTCCCTAATTTCAAATGGCCATGGGCTTGTGATGGGGTCAATTCACTTGGAGGTAGGTATGGAATTCTTGAGAATCGCAAGCATTTGTTGCACCTTTCGACATAGTTCAAAGCATCCTCATTCAATTAAGGCCAATAATACCCTTGTCTCGTTACTTTCTTATATAATTTTACACCATTGGAATGGTCACTGCAAAAACCTTCCTGTTTTTCTTTCAAAATTCTCATTCCATTTTCTAAGGTTATGCATCTCAAATAAGGAATTAGTAGCCTTTCTTATACAATATCCATCCAAGTATAACATAGGTGGTACTTGGTACCTCAATTTCTTCATCTCGTTCTTATCCTTTGGGAGTATTCCTTTTTTTCAACTATTCTACTATCAGTGTCATCTAGTTACTCTTGGTCCCTATAGTTGTCTTTAGGCATCTCTCCACGACTTTTCTCATAATCATTTTCTCGCAGATCTCCATGGTTCATTTCATGATCATCCATGCCATTTGAACTTTCTTCATTACTTTGTAGTTGTCGGGTTAGTAATCGGGTTAAGATTAATGCCTCAAATTTTGGTTCATCTTTGTCAAACTTACTGTTATGGCCTTGTTGGAACCCAATAGAAACAATCCTTACTTCTAGGACTCTGTGTGAACTAGAGCCATCTTTGTTAATAAATATACCTATGCATTTCTCCCTCTTCTTATTTGATGAATTAAGAAATTTTCGAATTGGGCTAATATTTCAAGTACCTCTTTAAATAATAGGCTAACTGTGCATCTTTCGTTTGATAAGTCTTGTTTAATTGGTTTACCATTAGTCATGGGTCGCTAAACCATTCAATTCTTGGAATCTTTAATTATTATGCTAAAGTTAATCTAGCTACCATTATTTCGTAATCGACCACATTATTTGTTGTGGTGCATCCTAAATTCATTGCATAATGTAATCGATACCGTCAGGTGTAATTATCATATATCTAGCCTCGGCTTCTTGTTTATTTGATCCATTGTCTATAAAGAATTGCCAATTTGGTCCATCTTTTCCTTCCTTTTCAAACTGCTTTTGACAAACATAATAGATTCCATTACAAAGGCATAACCCTAATCTCCACAATTAAATAGACCATTTGGCTTTATTGTGATATTTGACTATTCGCACAAGGCAATATTATCACACAGTAAGTAAATTTACATAAAAGAGATGTCAAGGCACGAACTCTGAATCAGCCAACTAGGATGGACACTAGCCTATCTAGTCAAATATTGCACAATTTATATGACACACAACTGATAGACAGACATTACAAAAAGGCACACACCGTGTTACAAACAGTAACCATATAGAACATAACCAACAAGCACACCATGGCAAGCACACGACAAGTTGTACCCTTAGGCGCTACTCTATTATCCTTAATAAGTGAAATTTATGTTTAGGAAATAACCAAGTAAACAACCTCTTAGGTGTCCCATACCATCTGGTGTCGTTCACTTATTTACTAAATATTTGCAAATTACATTCGACTTCATACGATATTCTACAACAAATCAATGACATAACTGGAGCAATACTATCGAATGTCCTATACCGCTCAATATTATAATTCCATTTATTCAAAATTCTCATTACATAATTTACATAAAAGTCTATTCAATTCAATTCAATCCATTTCAATTCAAATGAAATTTAACTTATGACCTTCATTCATATTCAAAAATACTTAACATCGGTTTTAATTTCCTTTGTTTATATTCCTAAAATACTTACCATGGGCTTAAATCACGAATCTTTATTTATACTCCCGAAATCTTTTTTTTATTTCCTATAGGCATTAAAACCTCTTAGTAAACTTCCATAGGATTATACATTTTTAATAAATTTTGAAACACATAAAACCCATTTTGAAAATGAATTCAATTAATTTAAACAAATTCCATTAATCAAAATAATAAACTAAGAATCCAAACATAATGAATTACCATAAATGATTAAAAAAAATCATTCTTGGTTTTTTTTCAAAATAGTTAGATTTAAAAAAAATTATTTTAAAACCCAAAAGGTAATTTTCATTATACATCCATATTAATTAAATATAGAAAAGTTATTTTTACAAGTTTACTATAATAATTAAGTACATTTCCAATAACATAAATTTCAAATGGGATTTTATAAAAATATGACTTTATTTTATTTTACAAAACCAATTAAAATATAACATTTGGGATTCTTACCCTTTATTTTGGAATTTTCTAAAATTTACTCCATTTGATTTTATTTTTTAATAGGCTAAGATTTTGAAAATAAGAAGAGGAAGTTTAGTTTTCTTTTGCTGTTGTTATGAAATGTAGGTACAAGGGATGGGCGAGAAGGGATAATGAGTTATTGTCTCACTTTAGGATAAGCCTAATGGGTTTGTATAAAAACCATTCTCGTTACTCATTTTATTTCATATCTTTTCATAAAAAATGCAATTTTAAATTAAAATAAAATTAACTTAACCCGTTCAATTTCAAAAATCATATTATCTATAACACTTCTGTTTTTCACAAAATTCACATTTTCTGTAAAACAACTTTACATAATTTTTTTAAATAAAAATGAACCATCTTTATTTTACTATTTTTAATAAAAAAATCACCACTTGGAAAATAACTACACAAACCATATGTTCATAAACTTAAAATTCACTATTCATTAAATAAATTCCCCAAATATTATTATTTTCATTATTTGTTGTTATAATAATTATATTTCAAAATCTATTTTTAAAATCATTTATTGATTAAAATACTAATATATGTTCACAAATTAAAAGTCTCCACCTTATTAACAATTCATTGTTTATAATAATATTCTAACATTAAAACTTAAACTTTCCATACTTCCTTCCTCTTACAAAAATTCTATAACCTTCCCATAAATTAGTTCTTATCAATATAATTATTTTCTTTCTTTTCTCCTCTTTTATTGTTTTCATGAAACAAACATTTATCTATAAAGCCAATTATCTTTTACTTTAAACTTTCCTACTTCATAAAGATACTTGCTCTTGTGTTTTCAAAAATACCACAGGTTCTCAAAATATCTTATCCTTTAATCCTTATAATTATTATATATTTTTAAATAAATGAAAATTATTGTGTTTCAGTATTGAGTTGTTACATGCTTTGAGAGTGTCATCACTCTCAATTGACAATATAACCTATAGCCAATAAAATGTATAACGATGCTAACCATATATATTATTAGAAGTTATGAAAAGAGAAATAGCCAAGTTCATGGCCAAATGATAGACTAGCCAATGCATTAAAGCTGAGCAAGAAAAGCTTGATGGTCTTTTGCTTCCTTCAGAGGTTCTCAATTCAAAGTGGAAGCAAATATCAATGGACTTTGTTGATGGATTACCTAAAAGCCAAAGAGGAAAAGAGTATATATGGGTTATGATAAACTGTTTAACGAAGAGTGGTCATTTTATTCCTTTGAGGGCAAAAAGAAAAACTATAGGGCAAGCAAAGATGTATATGAGAGAGGTAGTACAACTGATGGTTTTCTTAAGAATATTGTAGACGATATAGATCCCTTATTCAAGAGTGGGTTTTAACAGAGTTTACAGCAACAGTTAAGCACAAAGCTTAACTTCGGTACCGGGTACCATCCATAGACCGTTGGTCCGACAAAGAAGTTAAAATGTGTACTAAAGGATTTATTGCCTTTAGTTGAGTTTACAAAACATAACGGTTATTGGGTTAGTATAGGCATGGAACCTTTTAAAGCCATATATGGACCATTTTGCCGATCACCATTTTTTGGTGGGAATCGACTGGCTGGTTGATTATAGGGTCTGAGATGATATAGGAACCTATTGAGAAGATTAGTGTTATCCATGAATGAAAGTGGCTTAAGACAATCAGAAGAATCATGCTGATATGAGGCGCATAAATTTAGATTTCTCGGTCGAAGTTTCGGTATTTATTATGGTCTGACAGTTGAACTATGTGGTTAAATTTGGTAGGTAAAAAAGTGGGCACCACACTTTTTTAAACCATTTCTTATAGTTGAGCGGATAATAAAGCTTGAGTATAAGATCGACTTGCCAAAGAAGATAGCTAGTGTGCACATTGTATTCTACATATCTCATATTTAGATGTGTGTGCATGATTCCAATGTTATCATTGAAGTAAATTAACTTGATGAAACAGAAGGTAAACCAAAAGTAGTTTGACCGTGAAAGCCTATTAATTTATTTGGATATAGTACGAAGTAGTTTAGATTGAGAAGTGTCAAGTTAGTCTGGGTTTAATGGAGTGGTAGTGCGACTGATGGTACTTAGGAGCGGAAAGACCCTATGAGATCCTTCTATCTAAAACTTTTCACTGGTACATTTTACTAGTTATATATGATTGCTTAGTTCCATATACTATTTTAGTATAGTTTAGTTACTTGGTTTTTGTGGTTGATATGCTTGCTAGTATTGATTAATTGTTACAATTATGCATGCTAATTGATCGTTATGTTTTCTAGGTAAGTTTAGTTACATTTTTTATGTGAAAGTTTGGAGAAGATATTCTTTTGGAGGAAGAGAAAGAATATAATGACTCCTAAATTTTCACCTAGTAAATAAAGTGGTTAATTTAATAATAAAACTGATAATTAAATAACGAAGAATAGAAAGAGAAATTTTCAAAAATTAAATAATTAAGGCTTGAAACTATTATAATTGGGTAGAGAGGATTTTCTGATAAAATGATATGTAGACTAGTAACGTTTGGGGTCATTGAGAGAGAGTTTTGAATGAAATAAGAATAAACCAAGATGTGATAGATTTTCAACAATTAACTAATTTTAGCCGTGCAACAACCTGCCATTTCAACCCCGGATCCAATGCTCGAACTAACGCCGACAACCCGAGAATCGAAATGACGAGTCATTGGGGTATGATAAAATTTACTTTACTACTGATAGATATCAGATATCAAATGCAGTTCTAACAAACACACGGTTTAAGAAAGGTATTTTTTGTTATTATTCTTTGGAGCTTCGAGAGACTGGCTAGTTACTGCCATTTGTTGAACGTGGTATTCTTATTTCTGTTGCATTAATAATATGTGTATATCAACATTTGTGAGGACATGCTATTATAACTCTCCAGGCTGATGATAATATTTAGTATTGTAACTTTGAAATGCTAAGTATCTTAGGGTATCATTTTGTACTACCTTTTGATATTATATGTTATCGTTCCATTGTGAGATTTAGATGTTTTGTTCTCTTATTTCTTGTTCTTTTTCCTTTTTCTTTTACTTTTTACCCTAACAATTTGTGTTTTTGGCACTTAAGTGGTCGGCAAGTGAATACCGTTGATGCATTAGTGTTGATATTTGGGAGTTGGAAAGGCAAATCGTGACTTATAATCATGACAAACAAATAAATATATATAAAGATATTAAGTCCAGTGTCACTTATGATTTATTTAAAGCTATTCATTATGAAAACAAAGATTTCATTTACTCATAATTTTTTTGATGATGATAAAGATGAAGATAGTGCATGAAAATGAGAAGATGCTTTATTAAAAAACTTAAAAGATGCAAAACCTTGTTGTGTCCTGATTGTACCGATCAAACAAAATTACCTGCCATTGTTGCCTTATATAATCTTAAATGTGAGACTAGGTTGTCTAATATGAATTCGATAACTTCTAAATGTGCAACAATTGTTATTGTCAAAGAATAACGTATTTACTAAGACTTTATACGATGTAAAAGAAATTCATAAAGTATTTCATATTGATTTCGAGAAAATTTATGCTTGTCGGGATGATTGTTGCCTTTTCAAAAGAGAGTATAAAAACCTTGATAATTGCCTAAAATGTAGGCATTCGAGATGGAAGATGAACGAACATACAAATGAAATTATGCATGGTATTTCAATTAAAGTTTTGAGATGTTTTTCAATCATTCAAAGATTTAAAAGAATGTTTAGATCTTAAAGATGGCAAAAGATTTGAGGCGGCATTTTAGTAATAAAAGTAATGGTTGAAAATGCGTTATCTTGTGGATTCTATAACATGGAATATGTTGTATGAGAAATGTGAATCGTTTACTACTGATCCATGCAATCTAAGGCTTGACCTAACTACGGATGATTTTAATCAACTTTTGACATACAATTCCAAATATAGTTGTTTGGTTGTAATGCTTGCAATATACTGTAACGACCCATATTTTACGTATCGGATGATCATAAAATATTATAATTTAATTTATATGAGAACATATACCCCTAAAATTTTAGAAAATGACTATTATGGACATTTTTCATACTCAAATATTTATCGGATGGTTTGGACTTAGAAATTATTATAAGGTCTATAACTTTTGATAGATTGGATTAGAGTCTGAAACCACTTCCATTAGATCGTGCTTGTATTTTCTATTTTCGTAGAGTGGTCATAATAGGAAAACGGAGTTATCATTTAGAAGATATGGCTATTTTAAATTCTATTTTCTGTTGGACAGATTAATGGGCAATTAAACTAAGCCCATGCTTAGGACTTCTAACTAATTTCAGAAATTGTGCCTAATTGGGGATAATGGGATAGAGATGGATCATTTTCCACTTTCCCAAAACAATTCCAAACCTCCAATAACCCTAATTTCATTAAAAAGTTCATCTTTTCATTACTAATCTTAGCTCAATCCATAATTAGAAAGGTAATTAGTAAAGATGGCAGATTCATCAATTTGGTGCTTTGGAATACGTTCTCCTTACTATCCATTTCAGATCTAGAGGTTTAAAATGGTAATCTGGGCATAAGGAGAGCGATTATTGATCTCTCACTATTCTATAATTATCCATATAGTTAAGACTGATGTTATTAATATGATTTCCATGTTAAAATGATTTTAAACTTCAATTTAACTCTAAAAAATATAGTCGAATTTAAAAAGATTAGATTTGATTTTAAATGAGTTTGTAACTCCTTTTTGATCATATTGTCATTTTGGTACAAACTAGATATAAGCTAAATCTTATATGTTAATCTAGTTTCGATGGATTGTATATGTTAAATGAATGCTTATGGATGATATGTATGTTTAAATGAATTGTTTTGGTTTGTTAGTGCTTTTAGGGTAGATAGGAATTGGTTGTCGACTTGGGAAAAATGAAGGAAAAATTGTTCAAAATGGGGTAAACATGGAGGAGGGGCTCTGAGCCTATTATTCTGGTTGTAAGCTGTATGAAGCTGGTTGGATGTTCAATTGGATGTCAGTGCCAATTTGAATTCTATACGATGGAGTTTGCTTTAACTCTAGTTGGTGGAAGATAGCTTCAGGACAAATCAGAGGAACTTCGAGGTGCGTTTTGATTAGGGGCTAAGGGGAAGTTCCAAGATTTAGAGCTTCAAAAATTGGTTAAGTATAGAACTCGATGCCGTCCACTTCAGATTGATACCGACCTCTTTTCTAGGCTTCAGTTTGGTGCTGGGGACTTGGGATCTCAAGGCATGAAGGAAAGGAATCCTAAGCAAGAAAATGGAGAAGAATCGGGAAGAAAGTACTTCGCTAAATTTTGGCTAAGTATAAGTTGAGGAACTCATATCCATGCCGACCTATTTAGCCAGTACCGTCATGAATATAAGAGGCCTATGAAGGCCAAACTTCCAGGAAAGAGAGACAATATCCTGCAAGTTATGCTGGAGGTGTTTGTTTATTCACTTAATGTTCGATGGCGATTTGATAGCACGATGAAGGATGATAGCTTCGAGACTTCGATGATGGTAACCCGACGGTGAAAGGAATTATGTTCCGAGAATGGAATGACTCGATGTTGAATGGAGCCGTGGGGATGATTATCCACAAACGGTGGGTTCTAGGAAGGATGACTCATGGATAGAATGTTGAAGGGTTCTATCATGGAGAGAAAGGAATTCAGAATGGTTCCTTGAGGATGAATGGAAACTAAATGGAGCAAGGAAAGGGCATGGACATGCATGCTAAGAGATCATTGATACTCGAATGATTTTTGATGTACTCAAAAGCAGGGGTATTGTAAGGATACTCATTGGGTACTTGGAATGGCTACCTCGGATCCGTGGAATGGAACTGTATACCCTGGATTGGTGGAATGAATCATGATTCAGCTTTGGACTGTAAGCGAGCACACAAAAGATCGAGACATTTCCATTAATCGATGGCAGAGGAATGATCATACAACTTATCATATATTCAGGGCACATTGAGTAACAATGAGGATTGTTTGATGGATGTTATGTTTACTTGGTTTTTCTTCCCATAGCCTGTCACTCTGTGGATGTCATGAGATGTAAGTATTGTAGGCATGAGTACCTGGACATCTGTTGTTGTACTAGGATGTAGTACACCTTTATGATATTTGTAGAGTAGCATGTTATGTTTGTTACGGCAAACTCTTTGGTTATGGGAATATATCAAGTATGGTTTGTATACCTTGTTCCTTAGTATATCGATGTGTACAGTATTTTGAGATTTCCTATCACTTACACCAGACTATTTTCTGACTAGATTTTATGCTTTGCTTCTTACTATCTCGGGTACTCTTAAATGAGTGGACTAGATAGCAGGACTACGTGATACGTGGCAGCAGTGCAGAGGATTAGCAGGCTATAGCTTTCTCGATACACACACACACACATACACATACATACTTTGCTTATACCGATGTGTGACATTGTGGAGCCTACGAAATGTTCATTTATTACATATTGGAGACAATTTGAGTTTATTATCGATTGTATAAACTCTATTATCATTTTGTATAACTTTGTGAAACTGTGTACTATAATATGGTGGTTCATTTTAGTTATTACCTTCTTGCATGTTTTATATCTATGATGTATACTATATTTTATTCGATGTGCTATGAGATATAATACAGGTTTTGTGATTGTTCTATTTCTTTTCAACTCTTGACAATTGTCCTATATCGGTCGGGCACCACAGAAGCGTACTATTCGGTTATATTGGGTATCGAAGGTGTAGAATGCTCGTCACACATACAATATCTTGGCAATGTTATGCATGAAATAAGAAAATATCATGTTAACATTGTTGATTCTCTGTCCAAAGAAACTGAGAAATGATACTTGTATATTTGACGCCATTAGTAGAAGACTTGTAGCACTTGTGGAATAGTGGAGTTCAGACTTACGATGCATTTAATAGATTGCATTTTAATATGAGAGCTATTTTACTATGGATGATTAATGACTTTCCGATATACGGATATCTTGTTGGATGTTGTGTAAAGGGCAAAAAAGCTTGTCTGTTATGCAGTGTCAATACTCATCATCTATGGTTGAATCACAATCGAAAGAATGTGTATATAGGTCATAGAAGAGTTTTACCTATTAGATTCATTGAGAAAATAACAATCCTAGTTTGATAACACTATAGAAAATGGTTATAAACCTAGAATTTTGACTGGAAGAAACATCTATGTTTCTGAAAAACGTTCCAAATAATTTTGGAAAAGAAATTAAAAATAAAAATAATAAGTGCAAGAAGGGGAAGGGTAAAAATACTAATTAAGAAGCAGAAAAGTATGAAGAGAAAAATCCTAATAATAGAGAAGATGAAGGAAAAGATGATGATCCTATGAAAATATATCTACCAAGGAGGAAAAATCGATAATCTTATTTGATTTACCATATTAGGTAGTTAGTGATATTATTTTTTAATGAAACAATAAAAGGGTATATACTAACGAAGTATAACAATGTTGATTTATATAGGAACTTTCAATGCGTCATAATTTAGATGTAATACATGTAGAAAAAATATTGGTGAAAGCGTAATAGGCACAATGTTGCATGATAACAAATCAAAACGCAAAATTAATTGTAAAAAAGGCTTGGATGATTGAGGAATTAGGCATGGGCTTATGCGCAATCCCGTGGGAAAAACATATCTTCCACCGTCTTCATATACATTGTCCAATTCTGAAAAAAAACATTTTGTAAATGGTTATATGATTGCAAGAGATCCGATGATTATTGCTTATATTTCAAAAGTTCTGTATCACTAGAGGATGGTAATATTATTGGTTTGAAGTCACATGAATATCATTTCTAATGCAACAATTATTGTCAGTTGCAATAGGAGAATTGTTGCTGAAGAAGCCAAGGAGGGCAATAATTCGTTTATGTTCGTACTTCAATAAATTATGCTAGCGTGTTCTTAGTAGAGAAAAGCTGTAACAACTTCCTGATGCAATCATTTTTTTTTCATTTTTGAGTAAAGTATTAGCTAGATTAATTTGGAGTAAAGTGTCAAACTGAGATGACTATGTTTCAGGTTTGTTTCAAAAATAGCATTTAAAATAAATTCAATTACATGCTTACTTTAAATTTTATATTTAAAGGGGTTGTGATACTTTCAAATCAAATCTAGTGTAAACAAGGTTTTATACCATTGGATCCAGTTATATATACTCATAAAGCATGGAGGGATAGGTTTATACAAGCATGGCGTATTGAGATAATCGGCGTGCCTTAAAACACGTTCTTACTCAACTTCCAAGAAAGAGATGATAGATGCTTCCAACTGAATAAATATCTAAAAAGAGAAGGACTGGTTTAGTCTGTCTAACAAGTGAGGACCGTGAAATTTTAAGTGAAAATTTTGTGTTGTTTCATATTTAATGAAATTGTTTAGGGTAGGCTAAACAACCCACATGTCCTAAATAAAATTTACTTGATTGGACCTGTTTTGCCATCTTATCACCGTACCTCAGTGTCAGGGCCGGTCCAAGGTCATTTTGGGCCCTGGACAAAGTAATAATTTGGGCCCCAGCAAATTAGTAAGACTATTTAATATAACTAAAATTAAAAAAAAACATATATGAGAATACAATATTTGCATATATAAATTAATTTTTTTCATAAAGCAATAACTACAATTTTGTTTAAAAGTAGCCAAGTTACAAGATATTGATTACAAAAGATACACAAAACCTCAACAATAAATCTCATTTAAAAATATCTCTTAGTGCATTTTTTGAAGCAAAATCATTAATTATATCATCTTGATCAATATTTTCCAACATGTCCTTCTCAATGCACAATATTGCTAGTCCATTCAATCTACCTTGTGACATAGAAGTGCGTAAATATGACTTTAGCAATTTTAATTTAGAAAAACTTCTTTCAGCAGATGCCACAGTAACTTGAATAGTCAATAATATTATGTAGGCAATCATCACATTTGGAAACATATCCAATTCTTACACAAACTCTAAAATCTTAATGGAGGTCCACGACTTATCTACTTCATATGCTTCCTTTGATAACATTACCTGCAACACTTGTAATTCTGAATGTAAATTTTTTCCAATAACATCAAAATGGTCATCTTTTTTTAAAGCGTTTTCAAGATTCATGCAAGCCATTGATAACTCATGATCATTAAGATTAATTAACTTTTTAGCATCAAACAAGAAACCAAATATGGACTCAAAATATTTCATTTGTTCGAATCTAGACTTCAATTGAGAAAGTGCAATATCAACTATACAAAGGAAGTAATCAATTCTAAATGATTCTTGTGCTGATAATTGTTCTCTTTCGTTACCTAATATTTCATCAAATTGCCTTTTTCTACGACTTTGACATTTCGTAGGAAATATCGGCTCAATTTCCATATCAAAAGCTAATTGTTTTGCATCTTCTAATGCTAAATTAAATCCATCTTCTCTGTACTTTTCAAAAAAAACAATAAGTGCATCCAATTGTTTAACAGCAATATCAAGACGCATATCTTCAGATTGTAACTTTTTACTGACTAGGTTTATTTTATTCAAAACATCGTGCCAGATAACTAGAGATAATAAAAATTCAAAGCTTGAAAGTTCACATGTTGCTAAAGTTTGGCATCCCTACTCAACTTGGCATCTTTAGTAGTTTCAGCTAATTTAAACAAAGCTTCTCTAATTTCAAGAAGTTGTGATTTTATTGCTTTAATACTTTCGATATGGCTTTCCCAACGTGTATTTGATAATGATTTTAGTGTTAAACCTTCTATATGCTCAAGTAATATGCTCCATCATTTTGTTCAGTTAGAAAAAACAGTATATATGCATTGACATGCTCCGAAAAATGATTTTTCTTTATGGTAACAATTTGCCATATTACAAAGAACTAAATTAAGACAATGAGAGCCGCATGGCATGTAAAATGCTCTAGGATTTATTTGAAGCAATCTTGTTTGTACTCCTTGATGTCTTCCACTCATATTAGATCCATTATCATACCCTTGTCCCCTTATATCATCAATATCAAGTCCAAGCTTTGTCATTACAACTTGTAGTTCATTAAAAAGGGCCAAACCGGTTGTATCTACAACATTAATGAACTCTGAAAAAATTCTTCTATTTTTATTGGTGTACTTAACATATCCACGCATCTTACTATTAAAGTCATTTGTTCTTTGTGACTTGAATCAGGAGTGCAATCTAAAATAATAGAAAAATATTTTGCCTCTTTAATTTTTTTAATTATAGCATTTTTGACTTTCAATCCTAAAATCGTTATCAATTCATTTTGAATTTTATGACTAAGATAATGATGATGAATTTGTTTGTTCCTAATGAGTTGAAAGTGGTGTTGCATTACTGGGTCAAACTCGGAAATCATATCAATTAGACCTAAAAAGTTACCTTTAGCATCATCGTCAATTTTTTCATTACTTCCACGAAATGCTAAGTTATTTATTGCAAGACATTTTACGACCGCAATAATTCTAATCATGACATTTTTCCAATGTAGAGTATTATTTCTAATTTGCATTTGTAATTCTTTGTCAATAGTTTGATTTTTCTTTAATCTAAATCTTAACATCTTTAATGATTTTAAATTTTGAAGATGTTCGATACTATTTTCATGTTGTTCAAGTGTCTTGCTAAGATATTTCCAATCTCTAATTCCATCACTTGCGAGTTGACTTCGAGACAACTTAGTTTTGAACAACTTACAACAAAAGCAGAAAACTTTATCCAACTCTTTTGAGTATACTAACCATTCTCTATCACGACTCTCACCGTTTGGTAAAATTTGAGTATAATGAATTGATGAAAACTCTCTAGAGTGTTCGTCTAAAGGATATTTGATATTAGCTTCTCGTTTTGGGCCATTTTCAACAAGTAAATCACGCATATTTCCACTAAGATTATCCCAAACTCCAGGGTCATAAATATTTAAATTAAAGCTTGTTTTCTGATATTCAAGATTGTTGATATCATCATCCATATCATTTTCATTTCCTTTTAATTCTTCGCAATTAATTTGTTGTTGAAATTGATTTGATAAAGTTGCATCATTTCGATTGACAGTAAATTCATTAGTATGAAGATTATTAGCACCACTTGTTTCTTCAATTACGTCTACATTTTCATCATTTAATTCTTCATTTATTTCATTTTATTTTCATTTACTTCTTCATAAACGGTTTGCTGTTTAGATTGATCTAATTCTAATAAATTGGCATCATTTTCATTTTCCTCTAAGTTAATTTGTTGCTCAGATTCAATTGAAAATTTTGATTGTTTATCAAAAAATTTATTTAGTGAAAACTTTAAACATTGAGCAATATTTTCTTGCCTTTGCTTCTTTTCCTTTTTTGGCTTCCAGAAAGATGTTTCATAATTTCAATCAAACAATTAAAGCAATAAAATCAGCTAATTAATATTCAGTAACAATAGAACCTGATTTGTAGATTGATTTCCTTCTCCAAATACTCAGTAACAATAAAACCTGCTATGAACAGCCTGAACAGCCTACAATTCATTAATTATAAGAAAACAACGTTAATCCAAATAATCAATTACTATGCAATTATTTGCAATTCCATCACCTGCGTGAGAAGATCTTGCTGCTGAAATGGAGAGATTTTAGCCGAATATAAAACAGAATTCAGAGAAGAGAAGACGATGCTGCTGAAATGGAGAGATTTGCTGAGAGCTTGACTGCGTGAGAAGATCTTGCTGCTGAAATGGAGAGATTTCAGCCGAGAGGAAGCTATAAAACAGAATTCAGAGAAAATATCCGTTGAGAAGAAGGAAGGCAGAGAAGACGAGGCGATTTTGTGTAAAACGAAGTGATTTCTGATTCTCTCAACATAATTACTAATTACTGCTTTCTTTGTGCTTTGTTCCATCTAGGAATTAGGGAAAAATGATAATGAAATTGTAAAAATTATTGGGCCCCCTAAAAAATAGGGCCCTGGGCAGTTGCCCAGTTTGCCCAGTACAAGGGTCGGGCCTGCTCAGTGTTAGAGTTCATCCTTTCACATCAATCATACTGTTTCATTCGGGTTTGTTGCTAAGCCTCATTACTGCCTTGTTCAAACCGTGTTGTGCATCATTTAAATGCACCATCAAGAGCCCCACGTAAAAGCTCCCTTTATCTTTAACCACTAAGATGTTATATATCGCTACCATTAATTGCTAGAATTGAACGCCGTATTTTATACTAGAAACTAAAAATAAACTTACAATACTAATTTTAGAGACTGTACAACGACCTTTTTTCCTGCAATATAAAAAATAATTTGATCTGCACAATAGTTTTTAAAGATAAATAAACTTGTCGTGTGCCTACATGTCCAAACGAAGAGAACAACATAAGTATTCATATAATGTGGACTTCCAACATTAATATGCTTCAATAGTTCATTCGCGTTTGATGTGATATATTTATAGTATCAATTTATTAGTTATTAATTATTATAGATTTATCTAGCTATATCAATTCAAGCTTACTTTTGAATAAGCTGCATATCATATACTTTAGATGTATGTGTTGGAATAATTCAACATAATGGGGCCACATATTTTAATTTTTGAATGTGTGGTCTATTTTGTAATTAAGTTTAATTGCATGATCTATTTTTTGGAATAAACATATTAAGACTTACGGGGTATATTCGTCATGTAAAATTATAACGTATGAATAACGAAGTGACAATTTTAGTTTATTAAAGTGCCGAAATGAAAATTGTCACACACTTTATATATGGGGTTATGGTCCGCAAATAACACAAGTCTCATCATATTCTCTCTACCCTCTTCTAAGAGAATTTACAGATTTAAGCTTGTGTCAATTTGGAAGATCTAATCCAAATTAATCTTCACATCAATTAAGAATCGATGAATTTATGTACACCTTCCACTGTTAATTTCATATACATGTTTCTCAACTGAATCAATATGGGTTATATGTATTCAGATCTAATATAGATTAATCAACAACAAGTAGTATCGAGCTACCCATCACTGATTTTACCGAGAAATTTATTGATTTTAAGTATATATGAAATTAAGGTTCTGAGATTTTCAATTTTGGTTGATTCATTCGATGCCTTTATTTCATATTTGTGAGATTTGCTATTTTCTTATTAATTCATCTGATGTCTTTGTTTCAGATCTATGTAAGTAATTCATGAATTAATTATGCTTTTTCGGATTTGATGTCTTTAATTGGTGCTACTCATATTATTCATATTTTATTGTCAGTGGCGTTGCAACTGTACAATTTTTTTACCTTTTTGTTAAAAAAGGAGGGGAACACGTAAGGATGATGCCATTATCTACGTTTTTGTATAGCTTACTCATCATGTGCAGTGATGTTGATTTGTACTTTTGGATTAATTTTTCTTTAGGGCTTTATAATTTGTTTTGGATATGTTATAATTTTACATGTATTCATATTTGCTTACTCAAATAAGCTTTCATCGAATGTTAATCACCTACCGCGCTGATATAATAAGCTATTTTGACATGGACTATTTATTTTTATTGTTTCTCACTATGTTTGGGATCGACCACTGTTACAGTTTTCAGCTATTCATTTTCTTGCAATATCACATGTATGGACCGTGCTATGTTAATTTTTTTTTTTATCTTCTGTCTTGAATATTGACAGTTAAATAAAGTATGCAATATTTTATCATTAATTGTTATTACAAATACCATTTATTACGTATTGTTATAGTTTTAGTTGATGTCAAAAAAATTTATTACGGCTATGAAACCATATTTTCGATATATATAAAATTGAAAATTCAAATTTATGAAATACGCATAAATGAATGATTTAAAATAAACAATTCAAGTATTATTTGGTGTCTCTTTGCAAACTAACTGTAAATATCCTACATTACAAGTGAACTAATTGAAATAAAATGTCGCCAAAGTGACCTCTCTTATTTTAGTTATTCATGAAAAAATGTTTGATGTTTGTGTGTATTCATTCATGCGGATATTAGCTGGCTCAAAGGAAGACTAATATTTGGCCGAATAATTTATACATGTGCGTTGATAAATACGTGACAATCATATAGTTTTGCAAGTGAATATCTAATCGGCCTAAAGGAAGATTGATATTTGATTTGAACGTGTTGTCAATGTTTGATCACTACTATAAAAGTACCACTTATAATTAATATTACTGTCCGTAGAATTGATATTGATGTTGTGTTAGGTATCTTGAGAAGAGACTTACCAATTATTTGAATTTATCGCGGTTTTTTTACAATGTAAGTATATTTGATTGATTCTTATGTTAACATTACAGCTAATTTAACTACGGTATCTCTCAATCTTAACAACATTCTTATTCTGACTGGAAAAAACTTTTAAGGATTGGAAAAAGAACATACTGCTTGTTCTTGGCTACATTGATCTTGACCTTTCACTTAGGATGGATGCACCCACCCCTCTTACGGATGAAAGTTAATGTTACAAAGAACTTTGGGAGGTAGGATTGTTCAAATCGCATGAGTCTAATGATCGTAAAGCACGACATTTTAGAGGCGTTTAGGGGTGCGGTATCTGAAAAGATAAACAATGCTAAAGATGTCCTTGTTAAGATTGAAAAACATTTTGCTAAAAACGATAAGGCAAGAACAAGCATGCTTTTACAATGCTTGATTTCCATGAGTATCAAAGTAAATGGAACATAAGGGAGTACATTATGGAAATGTCTAATTTTGCTTCAAAACTTAAGGCACATAAGCTTGAGCTCGATGATTTGCTCGTGCACTTGGTACTAATCTCTCTTCCTTCAGAATACAACCAGTTCAAGATCAGTTATAACTGTCAAAAAGAGAAATGGACTATTAATATGCTCATTTCATATTGTGTATAAGAAGAAGAGAGATTGAAGTATGATGAGACTGAAAGTGCTCATTTGGCATACACCCCTAAGAAAAAGACAAAAAGAGAAAAAAGGATAAAGAAACTGCTAAGGGTCCAACGGAAAAGAAACAACATAAGGAGGCTGATGGTTGTTACTTTTATAAGAAGGCTGGATATTTAAACTACCAAATATCTCGCATGGCGTGTTAAGAAAGGTATATCCTTTGCTTTGGTTTGTTCTGAAGTAAATTTAGCTACAGTTCCTAGAAACACTTGGTGGTTAGATTTCGATGCTTCTACTCACATAAGTGTTTCTACACAGGGTTGCCTAAGCTACCAAAATAGAACTGATGCTGAAAGATACATCTATGTGGGTGAGGCAAAATCGGTTAAATTGGAGGCTATTGGGCATTTTAAGTTGTTATTAAGAACTCGGTTTTATTTGGATTTATTTGATACTTTTGTTATACTGTCATTTACACGAAATTTGGTTTCTATTTCTAAGTTGGACAAATCTGGTTATTCTTGTTCAGGGAATGGTATTTTTAGTTTATCAATAAATTCAAATCTTGTTGGAACTGGTTCTCTCAATGTTTATGATAACTTATATATGCTTGATATTAATACCTCTTATTATGATGCCTTGCATGTCGAATCGTGTGGTACTAAAAGAAAAGCTAATAATGAAAATTCATTCACATTATAGCACAAGCGTTTATGTCATATATCTAAAACTAGAATTCAAAGGCTTGTGTCAGAAGGCATTTTGGAATCTATTGATTTGTCAAATTTCGATGTCTGTGTAGAGTGTATCAAGGGAAAACAAACCAAACATAAAAAAATAGGTGCCAATAGAGCAATCGACGTCTTTGAATTGATACATGTGGATATTTGTAGACCATTTCTTATGTCATCATGGAATGGTCAACAATATTTTATTACATTCATAGATGATTACTCAAGACATGACTACCTATATCTTATACATGATAATTCAGAATCCTTAGACATGTTCAAGAAATTTAAGCAAGAACTCGAGAACCAACTAAACAAAAGAATTAAAGCTGTCAGATCTGACCGTCGAGGTGAATATTATGATAAATTTGATGGATCGAGTGAACAATGTCTAGGACCATTTGTCCAATTCCTAGATGAATGTGGAATAGTCCCATAGTACACCATGCCAGGTTCACATAGCATAAATGGTGTTGCTGAGAAACGAAACAGAACTCTTAAAGACATGGTGAGGAGTATGATTAATCGTTCTACCTTCCCAAAATCACTCTGGGCAGAGGCATTAAAGACAGCAGTTTATATCCTTAATAGGGTATACTAAAGCAGTTGCCAAGACACATTATTAGCTTTGGATAGGCAAACAGCCCACTCTAAAGCATTTTCATGTTTGGGGATGTCCAGCTAAGGCAAGGCCATGTAGACCAAATAAAAGAAAATTGAACTCTAAAACAGTGAGCAATTATTTTATTGGTTATTATGAGGGAACTAGGGACTATAAATTTTATGATCTCATACTGAAGAAATTTACTGCAACATTTTTTGAGGATGTTGAGTTAGGGGGAAATGAAGTAAGGAATATTGTTTTTGAGGAGGAATCATCATATGATTCCTACTACAGTTACTTCTTCTGACAATGTACAGATTATCATTCCTGTCATTAATGAAGAAGTTAATCTGAAACCACAACAAAACAATATTGAAGAAAACCCTCTTCAATATGAGGACAATGTTCCAAAAGAACAAACTCAACAACCTCAAAATGAATTGCCACTAAGGAGATCCACTAGAGAGAGGAAAGATGCCATTCTGGATGATTATGTGGTATTTCTTCAAGAAATAGAGGATAATAATGGATTGGTGGAAAATGATCCTATCAACGTTCACCAAGCCGTGCAAGATGCTAATTCTCAAAAGTGGATTGAAGCTATGAACGAATAGTACAAATTCATGCAAGATAATAAAGTTTGGGATCTTGTCTCTTTACTTGAAGGTAAGAAACCCATTGGTTGTAAATGGATATTTAAAACCAAGAGGGATGCAAAAGGTTGTGTGGAAAGATATAAAGCTCATCTTGTAGCAAAAGGTTATTTAGTAGGAAGGCATTGATTTTAAAGAGACTTTCTCTTGGGTTTCATCGAAACTTTTTTAGAATAATTTTGGCGCTTGTTGCACATTTTGAATATGAGTTAGATCAAATGGATGTTAAAACTGCGTTACTCAATGGGGATATTGAGGAAACAATTTATATGCTGCAACCAAAAAACTTTGTGTTCGGAGATCCAAAGAATATGCTTTGCAAACTAGAGAAATCCATTTATTGGCTCAAACAAGCTTCCCGTCAATGGTACCACAAGTTTCATAAAGTAGTTAACTCATTTGGTTTTGAGGCAAACATAATTGGTAACTATGTGTATCACAAGTTCAGTGGGAGCAAATTCATTTTTGATTTTATATCTTGACGATATATTGATTGCCTATAATAATTTCATATTTTGCACGAAACCAAGAGATTTCTTTTAGATAATTTTGAAATGAATGATCTTGGGGATGTTTCTTTTATATCAGGAATCCAAATATATCATGATCGCTCACGGAGTATTCTTGGGTTGTCATAAAAGAACTATATAGAAACGGTGCTTAAAAGGTTTGGCATGCAAGATTGTTAAATGGGTGATACCTCTTTCTCTTAAGGAGATAAATTTTATCTCAAACAATGCCCTAATAACAACCTTGAAGCTAAAATAATGCAGAAGATTCCTTATGCATCTGTTATAGGGAGTCTAATGTATGCTCAAGGGTGTACGTATCCGGATATTGCGTACATTATAGAAGTGTTGGGAAGGTATCTTAGTAACCCTTGAATGGATCATCAGAAAGCAGCAAAAGGGTTATGATGTATCTTCAGAGAACAAAGGACTATATGCTTACATATAGAAGATCAGATCGGTTGGAGATCAATAGGTATTCTGATTCTGATTTTTTTGGATGCCCGAGTTGTAGAAAATCCACTTTAGGATACATATTTCAATTACGTGGAGGGGCTATATCATGGAAAAGCGTTAAAAAAATGCTCATAGCTTCTTCCACCATGGAAGCAGAGTTTGTGGCTTGTTATGAGGCATCTAACTATGCGAAATGGCTGCCGAATTTTGTCACTTGGCTGCACATTATTAATAATATTGAAAGACCATTAAAGTTATATTGTGACAATAGATCTGCAGTATAATATATTTTAACAATAATATAAGCTTAAGAAAGTCAAATTACATTGACATCAAGTTTCTAGTTGTAAAGAAGAGGGTGCAGAATGGGATAATATCCATAGAGAATATTGGGACAAATTCCATGCTAGCGGATCCGCTTACAAAAGGAGTACCACCCAAGGTCTTTCATGAGCATGTTGCTAAAATGGGTGTATCTTTTATATAAGGATACTTTGGTTTAGGGGGAGTTTGTACTTAGTTACTTATTTCGTGACACTGCTCTATATTTTGATTATGGACATGCTTTGGTTTTTTTGATCAAAAATAAAGTTTTCTTTTGCACTTCAATTGTTTATATATATTATTTGGAATTTTAATCTCATTAAAGTAAAGTAGAACCAGTTGGAAGTAGACATGTAAAGATCACATTTCATGCAATTTACATGCTACACATACATGATTGATCTATGTCGTTTGATTATATTAATATCTTTGACCATTGATGGGTTTAATTAGAAAAACAGTAATGAAAGCCACTTTGCTTCTACGTTAACACAATAAATGGACAAGATTGTTTTGAATATGCTATATTATCAAGATAGATTTTTAAGAGCTGATAACGTTGAATACATTCTATAAAGTTACATATGTGGTCCGGGGGAGATTGTTGGAATAAGTCAACATAATGAGGCCACATGTTTTAATGTTTAATGTGTGGGATATCTTGTAATAAAGTCTAATTACATGATCTATTTTTTGGAATAAACATATTAAGACTTAAGGGGTATATTCGTTATGTAAAATTATAACGTGTGGATACCGGAGTGACAATTTTAGTTTGTTGAAGGGTCGAACTGAAAATGTCACACATTATATATATGGGGTTATGGTCCCCAAATTACATGAGTCTCATTATATTCTCTGAGAATTTACAGATCTAAGCTTGTGTCAATTTGAAAGATCTAATCCAAATTAATCTTCACATCAATTAAGAATCGATGCATTCAGGTACGCCTTCCGCTGTTAATTTCATATACTTGTTTCTCAATTGAATCAATATGGGTTATATGTATTCAGATCTAATACAGATTAATCACCAATAGTCTGCACAATAACCTTAGTTTGATTCAATATCGTTCTGAATGTATGATTTCTGTAAAAAAAATGCAAGCTAGTATAACAATGAATTGTGTACACTATGAACTGAATAAGCTAATTGCACAACAAGAATCTCAATAAATGAATCTAACGTTAAGATAGACAAGAAAAGAAAAATGATCTCAAGACCACAAACATAATCTAATAAAGCAATTTTGAAACTGAACAACTCTTCTTCATTCCTTCTTACTCGATATCATTATAAGTGCGATTCAAGCTTCCACGGCTCATTATTCTTCTCAAAGGTCTCAGTCTGTCTAACATTTTTGTCTTAAACACTTCCATAGTAGTTTATTTCCTTTTTATGTCAATTCTTGCATTGTTATTGGTTATAACAACATTACGATAAAATGGACATGTCGAATTTGACATAAACCACATATTAGTGCATTCGATATGAAAATAGAAGATTTAAGGAACACCTAGATCTACTCTCTTATATTTTTAGCTGCATCAAAAATGATTAATTATTTGGTCCTACTACAGTTTGTACTTTAGTTAATTCAAAAAATTTGATAGGCGGTTGAGGTTAAAAATTGTGGGTTATGCTATATAGGATTGAGAAGAAAAAAAATACTAATGACCATTATCCACTTCCGCTTTAGTAATCCATTTATATTTAATGAATTTTTTATTCTTTTTGTTTGCTATTACAGCCCATTTTGGCTTTATTTTCCCCACACATAAATCAAATGTGATGTCATCTTATATTCTTGCTTTATGTTGATCATTTTTTCTTTTGTCATTTAAGTACATTGGTTTTGGATGGGTGTTTAGAAATGGCTATGTTTCTAGGCTTGTTTGAGGTTTCAAGTTCAATTTGCATGTATATATTTTTACTTTTTCTAATTTCATTTTTTCATTGTAGAATATTAGACTTTTAAAGAGGACCATCTTGGACTTTATACTATCCATATTTTTCTTTTTGTAGTAAGCTCTTTTAGTAAAACCATGTTACTATTATCTTTGCTTAGAACATTGTGTATGAAATGTTATTGTTATTCAGCTTTTTGATCAAGTAGTATTTAGGCAGATTGGACGAATCAAACTTGGGATTATCTAGGCAGGAAGTCTAGAGAAATAGCCTAAGAATCAAAAAACCAAGCACAAACAGAACCACTAGGTGAAGACAAAACCAAAATAAGAGACGAGATACCAGAATCCACCAAAGAAGGATCGGTGTCGATCCACTGTCCTTCATCCAACTTGGCCCGGCATCTCCTATCTACTTTACTTGGTCTTAGAAGCCTATTCCAAATGTTGTTTTGTCGGTAGAAAGTAATTTACTATCGATTTCCACGAGCATTCAAAGTCAACAATTTTATTCTTTCATAGATCCATCATTTGGACTCAGAAATAAGCTAGCAATGGTGCATATCACTATGGAATCATGATACTAACAACAAATCGAGCCAAGACAAGAAGATGAAAACCATCCATATGAAGGAATTATGGATCAGTACCGATCCATAAGGTTGGAACGATACCTATCTATGATTGTTGTTGAGCTATTAACCTATTTTCTTTGAGAATTGGTCTATAGCGTGGAAAATGAGATGGAGATCATTGGGGCGAGATTTTAGGTTCCTACGTCTATAAATAGATGGGCGTAGGTCATTTCTAAGAATCTTTTGGTGTTTGCTTTCGCTTACTCTAATTTCTTGTGATCACTCTTGGATTTACACCGATTCGCAAGGACTCCTGCCTGTAATCAGCAAGATAATCCACAAAATCAATAAGTGGACGGAGGTCAAAATTAGCTGAACCACTGTAAATTGTTGTTTGTTATTTTATTTTATTTTCATTTAAATTTTTCCACTTTTTATTCTCTATTTAATCTTTTGGGTGTCTGTGTCATTCTTAGTTCAAACATTTTTGTGCTTTCACTGAGAAATCATATTCTTAGGCTACTTGGATTCATCATTTACTATTGGGTCCTTAATTCAAGAGATAGATCCAATTTACCAAACTTACAGTTCCACTGTTCAGATTTTCAGTAATCTAAGAGAATTTATTCACCATGGTCCCATCAAGAAGAGAATGTGCTACAACTTCCAAAGCTATTAATGAGGTTGTGAACCAAGATACTCACCGTGTGGATGGAGATGCCCAACCAAAACAACTAGAGATCCAGAGTTCATTTGATTTTATGACCAGAGTAGAAATGGATCGTATGATGAAACAGATGGAGGATAGATTCCAAGATAATCACAATGAGATGAACCAGCAAATGCACCAGAGCTTGAGATTGCTGAATAAACTAACACAAAAGAGTCGAAGGAGGAGTTGGAGGGATTCAAGTCCAAAATCTGAAAGTTCCACATCGTTTGACCAAAGATAGAGGGATAGAAAGTAGAAGAGGACTCAAAACACTGGTGGGGCACCATATCAAGGAAGAAGACAAACCCACGGCTTGGGTTTGTGGATCAGTACCGATCCAACAAATGGTGGGCTCAGAGCTCGCCCTATGGATGGTGGCATTGATCTGACTTCTGACCATATTGTGGATGATTGGAATGCTAAATATCGAGCTGCTGCTACTGATACAACACATGGGAGTCAAATAGGGGAGATTATTAGACGAACAGATCTTTCAGAGTCTAGAGAACCTAGATATCGAGAGTATGCCCGAGAGCGCTCGCCACATCGAACACTCGAAACAGATCTCAATTACTGTCGTCCAACCGAACCTGTAGATCCAGAGTACTTGGAAGATATAGTTAGAAGACTTGTAAGTGAAAACTGGTTCAGAAGCGATGATGAATGAGGTACTTCTCCTGTTCGGAATCCGTATGCTGAGAACATTCTCTGTGTGAAGTATCCACGATGATTTTTCATGCCAATGATGCCGCTATATGGAGGAAAGACAGATCCCATCATTTAATGAAGTAAGAGTGACATATGGGCTTAACTCGAGCATCTAATGCCGTAAGATGTTGTTTTCCAATTTTCCTTGAAGGGTAATGAAGATGTGGTTCACTGGACTCCCACATAGGTCCTTATCGTCTTTCACTGAGTTGTCACGAAAGTTTCTATAGCAATTCTGCTTGCACACTTCATATTCAAAAGATATGATGTCATTATCTAACCTCTTATAGGACGTGGGAGAGTCATTAAAAGATTTCTTGAATCAGTTCCATACAGCTGTGGCAGAAGTAACGAACCTCAACGATGACATGGTGTTGACGGTACTGACTATGGGGATTCATCCGAAGACGGATTTCGGTGAATGGTTAGAAAGGAAACCACCATCGATGATAAATGCTTCCTATAGAAAAGCTAATCAGTACATACTCTTGGAAGAAGCGCGCAATTCCCCTTGAAGGAATGGTGATGGAAATTCAGATGAAGTGATACAAAGCAACGATGCTGTAAAGCAATCTGTAGGAAGTTTTGGAAATATGGATGTAAATACTAGCAATAAGAATGATGGATGGAAAAGAGCGATAATGAGGCCATGACACCCCACCTTTATACCCATACTTTCCAAGAGTGTCAGATACTAATACTGTCGGATAATACGAAGAATGATGCAATATGGGGTACACACGTGAATATTCTCTCGAACTAACGCTGGTACTTATTTAAACATCAAATATATAACTAATTCATAAGTACACAATATTGGTACAAAGCAATAGACATGCCTCCATGACAGAACAATATATAATATACAGTATAATAAAAGAGAACACAGAGTCAATCGTAGCAATAATATATAATTCCATAATATACAAAGTATGTCTAATATACATTACATGAATATAAATACATGAATACAAATACATGAAATTATAAAGTACACAGATGGTAAACTATAATGCCACATCCTAGTCTCTTCTATGCCCACAACTCAAACTGGTCTCTACCCCTATACCTGAAATGTCTTGGACCGACCCAAGCGTTGTTAAAATAATACATGGATCGGACTATGTCTAATCAAGGGTAACTAATAATAATATGATAACATAGGCATCGATAAATTAAAATATGATACATCAACATATGTATACAAATACAGTAATGAATACTTAAAATATATATCCATAAAGAATCAACAAGGTATCACATTATCTAAACAATTCACTCCCATACAAAATGGTTATCACTTATACCAAAAGATGTCATCTCCCATTTAGAAACACATTAAATCAAAAACCAAGTAATCCACAGAAATGGAAGAATCATACATACGTAGAAACCAAATTATAAATCCAAAAAACAATGATAAGTGAGATATCACTAATTATATTGGACCAGCTCGAAGCAATGCCCAAATATGTCTCAATCTCGTATTACAAAATATCTTCATCAAATCACTAAAGTTAATAAGATGAATCCAAGCCAGCTCATAACAATATCCAAATGTATCAATGATAAATGGGTTGTCTTCCTATAAAGAACAAGTCGTCTGTATAAGAATGATACGCGGTTGACTATACTCTGGACATAATCTCAGTATAATCTCATCCATACATCTTATATGTCTATCTACTACCCACATACATACAAATACACCATATACACCGGAACCAGACGGGAGACTAACAGCATGTCTGCTTACTCCAAGAGCCACACATGGTCCATATGACACGACTCATGCAGTCATCATTTACCATTGCCTCTCCCCTCTCGATATCGTGACAATAATTCACCGCTCGACAGCTCATAGTCTCTTCGATCACGACTACCAACATGTGCCCCTGTGGTAACTGACTGTAAGCATATGTGACACAAGGGGCAACCAACTACCAATCTCATGATGTGCATCGAAAATCATAAACAACAATAGTGTCGCGGATCTAGGGCGCGACCTCACGATCAGGCCGTCAGGGTGGATACTGAGCGATCTGGATCACTCTCGAAACATAAAGAGAGTTGGAAAACGATAGACAAACATATAACGTACACAAGTTATGTGGTTAAGAAGTAGCCTCCATACGTGCGCACCACAGTGAGTCACCCACACACTACATACCTCATATGATTGTCATCCATGAGTAAAGAATAACTGAATTAAAAGCATAACGGCGTCCCATAGCACCGCTTATCACTAGTTCATTTATTCAGTGCTCATATTTCACACTCGTCCTTCTTTATTCTATATAACAAGTACAAATAATAACATGAAAAGTGTTAGTGAAAGTCTCATATCAGATGATATCACTAAATATTTTAATTTCTCGTCACACGGAATCAATAACAATAAATCAAATGGAAAGGTATCATATTGTATTATATCATAATACTAGTCAAATCAATATCAAAATGTACAAGCTTACAAAAAAAAATCACCGGCTTATGTGGCTCATAAAATAGCAACTCAGTATTAAAACACTTAGGGGAACAACTTGACCGTAATATATATATTTAAGAAGAAAGTATATTTTCATCTCTTGTCAACGCAGAGAAGTTAAACATAAACATTGTAACAATTGTTTAGCAACAACTAGATGATATGAGTAAAACCAAATTCATAAAAGTGCTCAGTAATATAAGGTCTTCCACCCAATGTTTGTATGTAGCAGCAAACAAAATGAATAAGGTAATGTGAAAACTCACAAACACTTGCTGGAAACAGACGACTATACAATTCACTTAAAACAAGAGCATTAGCAAAGCAAATACTATGCTGACCTACACACTTTGTATACAAACTGACGTATGTATGTGTGTGGGTATATAATTAAACAAATATGCCGACTCACGCATCTTTTAATACACACAGTCTAATATAATACACGCTGGCCCTCACATACTCACACGTAACACAAACTCACGAATAATAGGACAAAAGAATTTGCGCACAAACACACTTCATTAAATCACTCGGTATACTAGAGTACACACATTAATAAATACACACACATATAACCATTAATTTAGACATGAAAGTATTCACTTTATTTAAGTATTCACTTTATTATTAATATTATCATTGTTTTTTAATATGATAAAGTTGTGTTATGAAAATAGTAGCACTTCGCGGAAACTTTTATCAACTGATCTTTATCATCCAAATCATAAAGAGATAAATTGGAATGAAAATAAGACGGAATTGAAATCAAAACGCAATAACACAAAATATTCCACTCAACCACCCACTTTATTGATTCACCAAAATTTTGCTCACAATTGATAGAATAAAGCTAAAATAAACAAAATACCATTGAATCAATAACCAAATTGAGAAAGGAAGCAATTTACTATATGGTTAAAATTGTTGAAGAAAAAAAACAAAGAAGAAGAAGAGAAAATTAACAAATAGATTTTCCACCACACTTTTAGTCTCTATTCTAATCACTATTTATATAGCCAATTACTTAATTACCAAATTAACATTAGATAACAAAAAATAATTTGATTAGCCAATTAGAGAGAGAAATAAACATACTTAAAAGAAATGAAATACAATGTATAGTGTAATCCATCAGTTTCTCTTTTCTACTCATTTTCTGTATATTGGGTCGGGTTGTCTGTTTGAGCCCAAGATAAGTTTTGTACACTATATATAGTAGTGTACACTGTGTATCTGAAGTATCAAAAAGAATTACAGAAAACATTTTCCTCAAGTTCAAATACAGAGTTGTTGTTCAATCATCAAAACATCAAACTTCTCATTCAAATTTTTTTCTACTCAAACTTTATCTTGGTATCAGAGCCAATATTTCAAGCCTGACGGCATTCCAAAAGCAAATCCAAAAAAATCTACAGTTTCAATTTTCATTTGAAAGATAACAGAACTCAAGATTCTGTGAAGATTTACTGCAAACAACTTCGAAATCAGAAGTTTGTTGATAGTCAAGAAATCAACAGAGAAATATCATTATCTGATTTCTTGAAACCCATCAGGTATATTTCATCACTTGGGTTTATAAAGTTGAATTTGCCTATAAAACAGGTATCGTGCCAAGAAGTAGATAAATTTCTGGCTGCAGCAAGTTTTATAGAAAAGGAGTGCAAATTCAGTTGCAAGAAACATCTTAGAAAATCAGTTTCTGAAATCAAGAAAACAATCATAAACAGAAAGATAATCATTGCCTTGCCAAGAATCCATCAGATCATATAATCATCATTGGATTCGGCTGCAATTTACCTGGTTGATCTGCAATCAAGTCTTTCTTGAGTTTGCAGGTTCATATATTTGCTCTGTATTCAATTCTTTGTCACTGATTTCTTCATGGCTGAAGGAGATAACTCATCAGCGACATCGGATTCTAATCATAATTCTCAGCAGCAGACAGTTGATGTAGCAGAAAAGTTGATCAAAACTGTCATTAGTCCTCAAAGTCTGCTTATTACCATCCATTTAGAAGAAGATAATTATCTTCCATGGAAGCTTCAAGTTGGAACTTCCATACAAGGGTATGGTCTTGAAAGTTTCATCCTTGGCACCAATTCAATTCCTCCAAGATTCGTTGCTGATACACAAGTGAAAACAGTTAGCACTGAAAATACACAAGATATTACAGGCAAGATAGGTTAATAAGTTCTTGGTTGCTATCTTCTATTAATACAAAGCTGTTATCACAAGTTATAGGTTGTAAAACAGCTAATGAAATATGGATTACATTAGAAAGAATATTCAATACTCAATCTGCAGCAAAGATTATACATTACAAGAGACAACTTCAAAATGTCAGCAAGGATAATCAACTCATAAGAGATTATTTGGCACAAGTTAACAACATATGCAACATGTTAGAAGCTGCTAGGCTTAAGATTTCTGAAACAGAACATGTATTGTCTATATTGAATGGCCTCAGTGATGAGTATGAGGCAGTAGTTGCAGTATTATCATCTAAACCCACCTTACCATTTGTTGAGTATGTTCATTCAACATTGCTTGCTCATGAAGCAAGACTTGATCAAAAGAAACCTCAAGATTCAGATCTGTCAATTAATTATGCCACTAGTAATAAAAACAGAGGCTCAAGCATCAACAAACAAGGTCAATCTTATCAAAGAGGGGGTAGTTCAAATAGATCCAGAGGCAGAGGAAGGTGGGGAAACAACAATAATAGACCAAGGTGTCAAATATGTGAGAAATTGGGTCATACAGCAATGAAGTGCTACTTCAGATTCAGTGCCAACTACATGCCAAATCAAAATCAAAATAATCAGAAAAATGGTAATCTAAGTATCAACATAGCACAGGTGCAATCTGACATAAACAGTTTATCTGATAATAGAAAAGCAACCAATTAAGATACAACAGCAAAGTCAGAACATATACATGATGAAAGCTAATATCCAGATTCAGGAGCTACTAATCACATTACTAGCAATCTTCACAATTTAAATCTTGGCAATAGAGAGTACATAGGTAAACAAACAACTTGCATGAAAATGGTGAGTCTATTAATATTACTCATACTGGAAATGCATCTATTAAAGGTGCAAGACAGTTATTTTTGAATAATTTGTATCCTTATGAAAAATCGATCACATAAGAACGTTTCCGCGGTCGAATTCATTTTGAATTTGATAAATGTATTGCTTGTGAGATATGTGTTCGTGTATGTCCCATAGATCTACCCGTTGTTGATTGGAGGTTTAAAAGAGAGATTAAAAAGAAATAATTGTTTGATTATAGTACTAAGAGTGCCAAAAATAAAGAAAAATCTCATGAGTGCTCTCAATTTTCTAGAGACAATAATGTTTATTTTGAATTTTACCTAAATTATTGTTTAGTTAGAGACATTCCGACTAAAGAAATTCTGTTACAGAGTAATGCTGTGAGGGCTCTGTACAGATTCAATGTTATTAGTTCAAGAAAGATTGTGAGAAATCATCAAAGTTGCAACATTGTTGAAGTTAGGAAGACAGAGAAAAATAAAGATGTGTTTAATCTTTGGCACTATAAACTTGGTCATCCTAATGCAAATGTAGTTAAACAAGTTCTCAATGAAAATAAGATTTGTTCTGTTGATATATCTTTGCCATACGTATGTTCTTATTGTCAAATGGGTAAGAATCACAAATTAGCATTTAGTGATTCTTTAACTATACGTTCAAAACCATTGGAATTAGTTGCAACAAATTTATGGGGGCCAGCTCCAATATACTCAGATTATGGGTACATGTATTATATATCATTTATTGATGCATTTTCAAGGCATACATGGATATATTTTTTGAAGTCTAAATCTGAAACATGCAAAGTTGTTACTCATTTTATATCTCTAGCAGAAAAACAAACTGGCTGTCAGGTAAAAATTATGCAAACTGATGGCGGGACTGAGTATAAGCCACTCAGTAACTATTTCAGTAAAAAGGGAATATTTCATAGAATTACTTGTCCTTATACATCTGAACAAAATGGGTTAATAGAAAGAAAACATAGACATATTGTTGAGACAGGTCTTACTTTATTAGCTCAAGCATCTTTGCCACTGTAATTTTGGCCTGAGCCTTTTAATACAGCTGTGTATCTAATTAATAGATTGCCAACAAAGGTTCTCAAAGGAATATCTTCTATAGAAAAACTATTTGGAGTAAAACCTGATTATCAATACTTGAGAACCTTTGGAAGTTTATGTTTTCCTTACTTAAGATCTTATAATATTAATAAATTAGATTTTAGATCAAGATCGTGTACATTCTTAGGTTATGGAACCAATCAAAAGGGTTACAAATGTCTTGATGATAATCGAAGAATATATGTTGGCAGGCATGTTGTTTTTACTGAACAGGTGTTTCCTTTCAGCAATTCCACAATAAAATCAAGCAGAAAGATTTATAATCCAAATGTTTCCATACCTGACATACCTATATATTCTGATGATCTGCAAACTTGAAAGAATGAAAGGACTGTCGGTGCTGATGATTCTCAACACATAGATCAACCAGGTCATGAATCATCTAAGCAGTCCAACTATCACAGTCAATCTCCTGTAAATACAAATTGGCAATCACAACAAGTGAAAGTAATACAGAAAATCAAGGAGATCAATCTGAAAATAGTAACACAAGTGAAGGAGAACAACCACAAGCTACAACAGGTCATCCCATGATCACAAGAGCAAAAGGTGGTATTTTCAAACCGAAGTTATATACTGATGTAACCAGTACAGAAGAGCCTGAAACCTTTGAGCAAGCTATTGTTGATAAGAATTGGAAAGCAACTATGGATGAGAAATATAATGCTCTCGTGAAAAACAAAACATGGAGTTTAGTATATCCTACAGAAAATAAAAATATAATAGGGTGCAAATGGATTTTCAAATTAAAGAAAAATACAGATGGAACAGAAACTAGATATAAGGCCAGACTTGTGGCCAAAGGTTATACACAGGAGTATGGATTTGACTACAATGAGACATTTTCTCCCGTAGTCAAACCTACAACCAAAAGAATTATTTTGTCTATTTCCTTATATAAACACTGGAATATTAGGCAACTTGATGTCAATAATGCTTTTTTGAATGGCACATTGCACGAAGAAATATTTATGGAGCAGCCTCAAGGGTATGAACAAGATATGAATCTTGTTTGTAAATTGAGTAAGGCCATATATGGTCTTAAACAGGCTCCAAGAGTCTGGTTTGATAGATTGAAAGCCACATTATCTATATTAGGCTATCAATCTACCAAATCAGATAATTCTTTATTCATCAAGATCAATAAAAATTCAAGTATATATATTTTTATATATGTTGATGACTTAATTATTACAGGGGATGATGGGAATGAAATCAACAAACTTACTCAATATCTTGATGAATAATTTTCAATTAAGGATCTTGGTGAATTAAATTATTTTTTGGGTATTGAAGTCAAAAGGAGATCAAATTCAGCAATGTATTTAAGTCAACAGAAGTATATTTTAGAGTTACTATCCAAAACAGAAATGGATAAAGCAAAGCCACAACCAACACCAATGATAAGCAGTCAACAGCTGACTAAAAATAGGGGAGAACCCATAACTAATATCAAACAATATAGAAGTGTTGTTGGGGATTTGCAATATGTAACAATTACTAGACTTGATATATCTTTCAGTGTGAATAAAGTTTGTCAATTTATGCAGGAACCACTAGATAATCATTGGAAAGCAGTCAAACGAATACTAAGATATCTAAAAGGAACTGCTAATTTTGGTCTTCTACTAAAAGATTGCAACAACTTTACTTTAACTGGATATTCAGATGCAGGTTGGGTTACTGATTTAGATGACAGAAGGTCTGCAATAGGATATTGCATTTATCTTGGCAATAAACCTATATCATGGTGTTCAAAGAAGCAGATTACGATATCCAGATCTAGCACAGAAGCGGAATATCGCAGTGTGGCTAGTACTATAGCAGAAATGATTTGGATTCAATCGCTATTAAGCGAACTAAATCTTAAGCTACATGTCAAACCAACCATATGGTGTGATAATCAGAGTGCAGTATATATGACATCTAATCCTATTCAACATTCAAAGACAAAACATGTAGAAATCGATCTTTATTTTGTTCGAGAGCATATGTTAAAGGGAAACTTACATATAAATTATGTACCTGCACCTTACCAGCGAGCAAATGCACTCATAAAAGCTCTATCTGCTCGAAACTTCATCAGATTTCGAAGTGACTTAAAGGTTGAAGAAATTCCAGAAGATATAAGAAGAGTTACTGACTGATTTGAGTATTTCATTACAAACTTCATCTTCGATTTCTTATTCTTTGCAAATTTGAGCTTATTCAACTTCAGCAAGCATATGCTCTCACAAAGGCATAATCAGCTCAACGCTTCATCAGATCTCGAAGCAACCCAAAGATTAAAGGAATTTCGAATGGTACAAGAAGAGTTCAGACCGATTTCTGATTTTCAGCAAATATGAGTTTATTCAACTTCAAATTAGCTTAGATCCAGACAAGAGATGAGTAGATCTACTCATTTTGATTTAGATTCTTCATTAAAGACTGGATTTTTCGAAGATTTGAAGCATGAAGAATAAAGTTTGGTCACCATGCTGGTCGCCATGCCCTAACCCTAACTTCGGTTTGAGGAGGGAGGAGGGGGGTTTAAAAGAAATGAAATACAATGTACCGTGTAATCCATCAGTTTCTATTTTCTATTCATTTTCTGTATATTGGGTCGGGTTGTCTGTTTGAGCCCAAGATAAGTTTGTACATTATATATAGCAGTGTACACTGTGTATCTGAAGTATCAAAAAGAATTACAGAAAATATTTTCCTCAAGTTCAAATACAGAGTTGTTATTCAATCATCAAAACATCAAACTTTTCATTCAAATTCATTTCTACTCGAACTTTATCTATACTCAAATATGCCTACCAAAATCCTCTCTTTTTTTTTACATATTTATTTTCCTATGATTTTGTATCACCAAAATTTAACAAGTCGAACATAATATGAAATAATAGCAGTTTGGAAACAGGATATTGATCAAACTAACAAAGCCTAACGCATAGAATTACACAACAGTTTAAGTTCTGGTATCCTAAAACATGAACAGCATGAAGACACGTGCATGAGTATACGTAGGTACAAACACATAAGTGTAAACTCACACAAAGTTAGTCACCCATGAAAATAGCCATGCACATATGCAAATATTGTGACTAGAACACACACTCAAGCTCATATACACACACGCAGCAACTCACTAGCTTACTCTAAAACTGACACAAATGATACACAGGGCCGGCCGTGGAAAGTGGGTTGCTCTAGGCGTGATTCATTTCCATGCCTTTTTTTCCTTTTTCATAAAGATTAAGTTCTAATTATATAAGATATTAATCAATGATAAATTTAGGTATAATCATAATAATAATGTTCCAGCAGTGCAAACAAAATCATGATATTATTAAAGAGAAGAAACCTTTGAAATTATATATTTAGTTTTATTTAGTATTGGAACATGGTAATATAACGCACCGAACAAGAAAAGAACTGATGTGTAGGGCAAAATAAAAATAAAGCAGCATGCATAAGTGGGAATCGAACTCAACAGCCTAACTAAAAGGCATACACTACAACCACCTATCCATTGTAACATTTGATAAATTATGCTAGATAAAACCTTTTATTACATTACATAGTAAGAGCTCAACTTTTCTGATGATTGTTGCCCCAGTCAGGGTGGTTGCCCGATTCGATGGCCTTACCAGCCTACCCCTAGGGCTGGGCCTGATGATACAACCCGCACACTACAAAATGGAGCAGAACCACAAGCTTCCAGTAAAATGAAAAGCAAAAGGACACGAACTGTCACATACAGATGCACGCATTCCTACCCCAAAACACACGTATGCCAAATGCAAAAACTCACACAAAAATTGCCAGAGATTGGTCGACCGCTCGCCCATCAACGATCGGCCGATGGCGTCAAAGATTGGCGTTGACAATCACCTGTAAGTGGCGATTCCAGCACCTTATTTAATCATTTCGTTGCAAACCCAGTCCACTCTAAAGCTTTGATCAAGAATAATTCAAACAAGTAGCAAATAAGTGCATAGATACGTGAGTGATAGCCACTCACCTGAGAACCGCGCTTCTTTCTTCCTTTCTGATTTCGACCCCGTTCTCACGCACGCGATCCACCATGGAGATAACGCACAAGTCTCCCTCTTTACTATTAATATGTGCAAGCTTAGAGATGTGTCTATATGAATTTCATATTTTATTTTTGATTTGTACAATTTGTATTTTAATTTTAAAGGTGGAAAGAATTGGGTCCCAAGGCTTCAGGAGAAAGGTGGATTCATTTGAAAGCTTACGTGAGTGTATATTTTGTTAAGGAACGAAAATTTTAGAATGAGAGAAGTTGTAAGTTGGTCTGGGATTATGGAAGCTTAGGCTTGATTAATTGGATTTTGGGCTTATGATATAACAAGTGATTATACACATACTTATTTTCTTCTATTTATAAACTAACTTCTATTTAATTTAAATAAGTCCAAACCCCATTTCAAAATCACTTCTTCTCAAAACTGGTATTCTTATTTCAATAATATCACTTTTATAAAACTCATTTTCCACATTACAACTTATTTTAAAATTTAAATATTATACTATCACGATTCATATCCTTTTATTTAAATAATTTCAAAAACAATCATTCCCAATAAATCTTCAAATTCCAATTTAATTAACTAAATTACCATTACTAACATAAATTACTTATTACTTAAAAACCGGGTTATTATAAGGGTCAAGAAACGAAAGCCAGATAATATGAATCGCCGTAGGATTCATATATGGATTGAATAACTCGATCGAAGATATGTATTTGGCAACTCAAGGCACTGAGTAGTACACGAAGCCGGCTTTGAGAGAGTCGATTGAGAAGAAGAAGAAATCTGGCAAGTTCTACAGATTTTGTGAGACTCGCGATTATAATGTTGAATATGCGCTTATATGTTTTTGTTTGATGATAATAAACATATATATTCATTTAAATGTATTTGATAATGTACTATTTTGTTTTTTTCATAGATTAAATAAATATTTGTTGAATAAAATAAATTACACAGAATTTGAATTTGAATTCAAACAGAACAAGTTACACAGTTTTTGAATTCAAACAGAAATTTTATTCAAACAAATATTTATTACAATCTTGAATAGTACAATTTCAAGCTCTCACTATACATATACATTTTTGAATACATCACGATTTCAATTTACATTTATAACCTCACTACATATCACTCACACTCGTATTTTGTCTTCAACTGCATTCCAGTTTGAATCCAGCATCTGAGAAATCTGCAAAAATATCCACTAACGCAGTAAAATTGAAAAAGAAATATTTTTGCAATATAAAATTAAATATGACTTTTGAAAATATGGTTTGCCTCAGTTATTTGGGTTGTTCGTCATCATTCGCACTTGAATTCATCACAAAGTCGTGCACATAGATATTACAGGGACAGGTAACCATAAGTGGCTGCAATACACACGTGTACATTCATACACGTGTGCACTGCCTCGCCAACTCATGTGCGTGGCCAACAAGAGCAAGTGTGCAAGTGCAAAGAAAGTCAATGAACACTACAGCAATGACCAATGAACAAAGAACAGAGACCAGACAGGTCAAGCAACAAGGCAGATCACAAATGCATGCCACCAAGTAAACAAACTTAGGCAAATCAGTAACCAACACAATACCAAGTTCAACAACATCAAGTACAAGTCTCAAATGTCCAGTTAAAACTTCAACAAGACAAGTGATGCTCAAGTAAAGTTAAGAAAAGACCAGCTACAGAAATGCATGCAAGTGTCAAAGTACAGGTGCAAGTAGTACAAAAGAGCAAGTACAATTCGAACCAACATGGCCAAGACTACTGAAAACAACATGACAGCACTGCATCAATGCAAAATGGAATACTGCAACTACACAGACCAAACTTTAACAAACAGTTCAAGTGCAAACCAAGTTCATATGCAAAGAGCTCGAGCATGAGATATGGCAACTACAGTAATGCATCAGTGACCAACTACAGGAACAGCAAGGTGATCAAACAAACAAAGACCAAAGCTACAACCTCGCATGAAGACCAAATGTCCAGACTAACATAATGCAAGACGGTGGTCATAAATGGAATAACAACATCGAGCCAGAGCCGTCAAGTTCAAATATCACACAAGTACAGGCCGCAACAGTATGCACCAGTTCAAACATTTATCAGAGAGTATATGGAAGGGTCAGTGATACAAGGCAATACACAAGAGCATACAAGTGCAACACAAGAAACAGATAGAAATGAACTTATGAAGCAGTGCAAGTGCAAATCACCAACTGCAAGACCTCAAGTGATATGGTGAAGCAGCATGTAATGACATTATATACAAATGTAAAGAACAATAGTGATGCACTGCAGATATCCTGACAGCAAGCACATGTATCCAAGTACAAGCTCGTGTCGAAGTTACCGAAGTCAGCATGAAATTTTACAGGGCAATCAACAGAGATGATCAAGTGACAACATAATGAAGCAATAACCAATGTCACAGTAAAATCAACATCGTCAGAGAAGATGGCCAGAGACGAAGATCAAAATGATGGCCGAAGTCATGTCAAAAGCATATGTTACACAAGTCAGAATTCAACTTAAATTCGTATTCTTTGAAATAGTCAACGCAAAGTAAAAGAGGAAAGTTTTAATGCCGTGTGAATCAAGTGAAATCGAACGTTCTCAAGTTAAAGCCGTGAGTATCACGTTGAGAGAATAAATCAGGAAAGTCGTGCTCATCAAGGAATTAAGAATTAGGAAAGTATCAAATTGATACGAAGGAATTCAAGTGTCGTGAATTCATATAAATTCAACCCGAAGGTATCATCATCGGACATGAGCTTCAATTCACAATAAAACTATCAATCACAAACCCAAGTTCATCATCGGCAAGCAGAGCAACAATCGAATTCAAGCATTCAAGCAAAAAGGAAAGTTACATACCAAATTGAAGCCGAAGCCCTAATTTCACAATCAATCAACAGAGGAGCAAACAAACATAAGCGAAGCAGTGAGCAAGGGCAACAATCGAACATCAGAGAAGCAAGAGCATCTCAAACCAGAGACAAAGCCCTAATTCGAGAAAGAAGCCGAAGCCCTAATTCGACAAGCATCGGCCGCATAATTCTTCACTGAGCAAAAGAAGGAAACGGGTTGAAAGACAAGTGGGCCGGCCTTATTATTAAAAGGGGGATTAGTTTTTAATTTTATAAAAGGGGTTTTTAGTTTTTTATTTTGAGCAAAAATTACAGATTCAAGTTCGTATTTTAATTTTTGCTCCTGCGGTTATTTTTGAAGTTGTTTTTTCTTTTCGTGTCAAAGAATTTGTAAATCACCACCTAGAGTTTAGGTAGTGTCAGATTGTCTATTTAGAATTAGTTCAGTGAGCAGGGGTGCGAGTTTGCAGAGCTCTATAGGCGGGAGCAGTGTTTGCGAGTAAACGAAACTCTATTGTAGGCGGGAGCAGAGTTTGCGAGTAAACGAAACTCTATAGGCGGGAGCAGGGTGTGCGAGTCTAGTAGAGTGTTTGTGAGCGGGAGCAAAGGGTCTGCGAGTCTAGTAGAGTGTTTGTGAGCGGGAGAAAAAGGGTCTGCGAGTCTAGTAGAGTTGTTGTAAGCGTGATACTGTTTAATTCTAATAGAAATCTGTGAATGCAGCAGTAGGCAGGGGTTGCCGAAGCTGGGTAAATTTTGTGTGTGATTTACTTTTCAGCATATTTATTTCTGCAGTTTATTTCTGTGTTTAAATCGAGAAAATTTGCTATAACCCTATTCACCCCCCCTCTAGGGTTAATCTAGATCCTACAAGTGGTATCAGAGCCTGGGATTTTTCTTTAACTCTAGAGTCATGAATTCATCAAATAATGCTTTTTCTGAGGGGCAATCTATCGTTAGGCCACCCATGTTTAACGGGAATGATTATGCTTATTGGAAAGTTAGGATGAGTATTTATCTTAGTTCCGTTGATTATGATGTTTGGGATATTATTGAAACTGGCTATAAACCTCCCACTATAATCGTTGGTGATACTGAGATTCCTAAACCTAAGGATAGGTGGGATGCTAACGATAAGAGATTAAAAACGACAAATGCTAAAGCCATGAATGCTTTGATATGTGCTCTTGATAAAAATGAATTTAATAGAATTTCTCATTGTACAACAGCACAGGAAATTTGGCACACTTTGGACGTGACACACGAAGGAACTTCTCAAGTCAAGGAGTCTCGTCTAGCCCTATTCAGCAATGAATACGAGAATTTTGTGATGGACAAAGGCGAGAGCATAAAGGATATGTTTGGATGCTTTTCAACTTTGGTATACAATGCTAGAGCGCTTGGGAAAGTCTTCACTGAGGTAGAGCTTGTGCGGAAGATACTACGAGTTTTACCAATGAACTTTGAGGCAAAAGTCACGGCAATCCAAGAATCGAAAGATCTGAATAAGCTAAGCATGGAGGAGTTGATTGGCAACTTGATGACATATGAGCTTGAGCTAAAAGCAAAGGAAGAACGCAACAAATCCGAACCAAAGAAGAAGACGATTGCCTTAAAGAGCAAAGAAGAGAGCGATGAAGATGAAGGAGAAGATCCAATTGAAGAGCTTGCAATGGCTGTCAATAATCTTAGAAAATGGTCAAGATTCAAGCCACGCAAGAAGAATACAAGTCGTAATAGGCCAAAAGATTCTGACAATTCCGATAATGAACCGACGTGCTTTAACTGCAAGAAGCCCGGACACTTCATACAAAAATGCCCACTTCTCAAAAACAACAAAGGAAAGAAAAAGACGAAGAAGGTATTTGCAGCGACTTGGGATGATGAAGAAGGAGAAGAAGTTTCGAATAGCAGCTCAGAGGAGGTTAACTTATGTCTTATGGCGAAATCAGAATCAGAAGCAAGCTCAGAGGAATCTAGTGAGACAGGTGAGTATTCCTATAGAGATCTTGTTTTTATGTGTCTTGATCTTACGAAAGTAGTTGATGCTCTTGAATCTAAACTTGAAAATCTGAAATCTAATAGGAGAGAACTTGCTCGTGAAAATTTTAGGTTAAAAACTGAAATTGAAAATATTCAAAACCTAGAATGTAAAAAATGTAAAATTTTAGATTCAGAATTGACAAGACTTAAGAATAGCTTTGAGAATCTTGAAAAAGAAAACTTGAGTCTTAAGGAAATCATTGACACTAGGAAAAAGGATTTCATAAATAGATGCACCTCACTTGTAACTGAAAACACGACACTAAAAACCAAAGTCCAAAATCTTGAGAAATCTCTGAATAACTTTTCAAGAGGCGAAAAATCTTTCAACATGTTATTGGAAAATCAAATTTTTGCTAACAACAGAAAAGGAATAGGTTTTGGGAAAACACAAGTTGAGGATAATGCAAAAGGGAAGAGTGTCTTTGATAAATGTGAAATAATTGGATATCGTGTTGAAAATTGTAATCATAGGAACAAGAACACAAAATTTATACAAGTTTGGGTTCCTAAGAATTCTACAAACGAATTTCATGTTTATTGGAACAAGAATAAAAGGACTAAACAAGTTTGGGTTCCAAAGGGTTTGTTTATTCATAATGCTTCTGCCACTAACAATCATGGACCTAGAAATAGGTCACAAAAATCTTTCATCGTGTAGGTGTGGTGGCAGGCTAAGGAACAACAACGGTGTTCTCTGGATTTTGGCTGTTCTAGAAACACAACGGGCAACAAAGCAAAGTTCCTTAGCCTAGTATAAAGGTGATAGAATCACAATGGGCAATCACGTAAAATTATCGTAAAGGTAAAACAGGTGAAGGTATAATTCTGTGATAATATGCACCATATTCTGAATTAAATCATCCAAAATTGTGATAATGAGATGATGTCTTTAATTCTGACTTATTCTTAATTGATATGATTTCTTTTGACTTGTTCTTACTTTGATTTGTGCTCAAAAGTAGACCAACCATCCTTTCATCATTGAACTTAATATGTTTGGTCAAATGATGGTATTTTATTGATCCTTGATTACTCATGCTACACGTAGATATATTTTGACATTTTGATCACTGCTTGTAAATTTGCACGATTTCAAATTCATGTGAAAAAGGATTTGAAGAAATTGTTGAAACTTCAAGAAATTGCTCTGAAATAATAATGAAGTTTTAATGAATGTTGATAGTTGTTCATCCTATGGTTTCTAAGTTTAAAACCATGATATTTGTTTGAGTGTGAACATGGCTTCAATTCAAAATCCAAAGAATGTCATTTAAATTGTTGCTAAAATTGGGCTTGAAATTTTTGATGCACACTTCATGTCTGGTTTACCAAATCCAGTTAGTGATATTTTGGATTGAAAAAGAAATTCAGATGCAATTCGTACTAGTAATCTAGTTGATAGAAAACTTACGAGTTGAACGTGATTTATTGTGAAACATTCATTTGCTGCATTTTTTTTTCAAAGAAAATTTCTGCATATTGTTCACTTCAAATAATTTTCAAATAGCAGAAATTATTTTCTTATATAATCCCTTCGAGAAAATAATTGTTTGACTATATTTTCAGATTAGTCATTTTTATTTGATTTTAAATGACAAATTTTGACTGATCCAACTCCCTACTAATTATCAAAGAGATAAATAGTGATTGAAAAAGTGATGAGTGTTGATATTTAACATACATTACTCAAGAGAGTATATTTGGAAAATTTCTTTAGGAATTAAAACAAGAATTATAAAACTTTTTGTTGGGTAAAGATTCCATGACCATTTCTATATCTATCATTATTTCTATCGACCATGGTTTATCAAATATTCAATATAGTTTGTCGATATGTGGTACTATAATCAGGAATCATTTGTTTTTCATGTCATATTTTTTAAATAAATAAATAAATATCCAAAGTATTCACTCTCATTTAAAAGTCCTCACGGTTATGCATGGGTGAATTACTTGAATTTTTTTTATTATGTGCTTCCATGCTCATTTAAAAGTCCTCACGGTTATGCATGTATGGAACGCATATCAAAATTAATTGCTTAAATAGACAAGTTGATTCTAATCCCATTTAAAAGTCCTCACGGTCATGCGTGGTTAGAAGATACTTGATTTCATTTTTTTTTTAAAATTAAATTCGAATACTACTAATCTCATTTAAAAGTCCTAACGGTTATGCATGATTAGTAGATATTCAAATTCCTGATATAAATACCACAAGTTGATTCAACTGTATGATTTTATATGAACACCATATCCATCATTTCTAAAAGTGGAATATGCGCCTAACAAGGGTAGTTATGGTTTTTGTTTGATTCTTATTGGAGTTTAATATTTATATTCAATTTGAGTTTAATGTTGGATTAATATTAATCACTTTATCTTTGTTTTTCTCTAACACTATTATTCTTTTGCTGATAACAAAAGGGGGAGAGAAAAGTTAAGATTTTGTCAAATAGAATCAAGCAAAGGTCAAATAATTTTCCCATATGCATCTAGGCTCATTTGTATATATTTCTATTTATATGCATATATGTAGGGGGAGCATCATGTAGAGAGGAAGCATTTAAATAGGGGCAGCAGCAATTAGAGTATATAATTGGTTAGAGTATATAATTAGTCAAATACATTTTAACACGGTCAAAATCTTAAATATATGTTTGTTATCATCAAAAGGGGGAGATTGTTGAATATGCGCTTATTTTTTTTTGTTTGATGATAATAAACATATATATTCATTTAAATGTATTTGATAATGTACTATTTTGTTTTTTTCATAGATTAAATAAATATTTGTTGAATAAAATAAATTACACAGAATTTGAATTTGAATTCAAACAGAACAAGTTACACAGTTTTTGAATTCAAACGGAAATTTTATTCAAACAAATATTTATTACAATCTTGAATAGTATAATTTCAAGCTCTCACTATACATATACATTTTTGAATACATCACGATTTCAATTTACATTTATAACCTCACTACATATCACTCACACTCGTATTTTGTCTTCAACTGCATTCCAGTTTGAATCCAGCATCTGAGAAATCTGCAAAAATATCCACTAACGCAGTAAAATTGAAAAAGAAATATTTTTGCAATATAAAATTAAATATGACTTTTGAAAATATGGTTTGCCTCAGTTATTTGGGTTGTTCGTCATCATTCGCACTTGAATTCATCACAAAGTCGTGCACATAGATATTACAGGGACAGGTAACCATAAGTGGCTGCAATACACACGTGTACATTCATACACGTGTGCACTGCCTCGCCAACTCATGTGCGTGGCCAACAAGAGCAAGTGTGCAAGTGCAAAGAAAGTCAATGAACACTACAGCAATGACCAATGAACAAAGAACAGAGACCAGACAGGTCAAGCAACAAGGCAGATCACAAATGCATGCCACCAAGTAAACAAACTTAGGCAAATCAGTAACCAACACAATACCAAGTTCAACAACATCAAGTACAAGTCTCAAATGTCCAGTTAAAACTTCAACAAGACAAGTGATGCTCAAGTAAAGTTAAGAAAAGACCAGCTACAGAAATGCATGCAAGTGTCAAAGTACAGGTGCAAGTAGTACAAAAGAGCAAGTACAATTCGAACCAACATGGCCAAGACTACTGAAAACAACATGACAACACTGCATCAATGCAAAATGGAATACTGCAACTACACAGACCAAACTTTAACAAACAGTTCAAGTGCAAACCAAGTTCATATGCAAAGAGCTCGAGCATGAGATATGGCAACTACAGTAATGCATCAGTGACCAACTACAGGAACAGCAAGGTGATCAAACAAACAAAGACCAAAGCTACAACCTCGCATGAAGACCAAATGTCCAGACTAACATAATGCAAGACAGTGGTCATAAATGGAATAACAACATCGAGCCAGAGCCGTCAAGTTCAAATATCACACAAGTACAGGCCGCAACAGTATGCACCAGTTCAAACATTTATCAGAGAGTATATGGAAGGGTCAGTGATACAAGGCAATACACAAGAGCATACAAGTGCAACACAAGAAACAGATAGAAATGAACTTATGAAGCAGTGCAAGTGCAAATCACCAACTGCAAGACCTCAAGTGATATGGTGAAGCAGCATGTAATGACATTATATACAAATGTAAAGAACAATGGTGATGCACTGCAGATATCCTGACAGCAAGCACATGTATCCAAGTACAAGCTCGTGTCGAAGTTACCGAAGTCAGCATGAAATTTTACAGGGCAATCAACAGAGATGATCAAGTGACAACATAATGAAGCAATAACCAATGTCACAGTAAAATCAACATCGTCAGAGAAGATGGCCAGAGACGAAGATCAAAATGATGGCCGAAGTCATGTCAAAAGCATATGTTACACAAGTCAGAATTCAACTTAAATTCGTATTCTTTGAAATAGTCAACGCAAAGTAAAAGAGGAAAGTTTTAATGCCGTGTGAATCAAGTGAAATCGAACGTTCTCAAGTTAAAGCCGTGAGTATCACGTTGAGAGAATAAATCAGGAAAGTCGTGCTCATCAAGGAATTAAGAATTAGGAAAGTATCAAATTGATACGAAGGAATTCAAGTGTCGTGAATTCATATAAATTCAACCCGAAGGTATCATCATCGAACATGAGCTTCAATTCACAATAAAACTACCAATCACAAACCCAAGTTCATCATCGGCAAGCAGAGCAACAATCGAATTCAAGCATTCAAGCAAAAAGGAAAGTTACATACCAAATTGAAGCCGAAGCCCTAATTTCACAATCAATCAACAGAGGAGCAAACAAACATAAGCGAAGCAGTGAGCAAGGGCAACAATCGAACATCAGAGAAGCAAGAGCATCTCAAACCAGAGACAAAGCCCTAATTCGAGAAAGAAGCCGAAGCCCTAATTCGACAAGCATCGGCCGCATAATTCTTCACTGATGAAAAGAAGGAAACGGGTTGAAAGACAAGTGGGCCGGCCTTATTATTAAAAGGGGGATTAGTTTTTAATTTTATAAAAGGGGTTTTTAGTTTTTTATTTTGAGCAAAAATTACAGATTCAAGTTCGTATTTTAATTTTTGCTCCTGCGGTTATTTTTGAAGTTGTTTTTTCTTTTCGTGTCAAAGAATTTGTAAATCACCACCTAGAGTTTAGGTAGTGTCAGATTGTCTATTTAGAATTAGTTCAGTGAGCAGGGGTGCGAGTTTGCAGAGCTCTATAGGCAGGAGCAGTGTTTGCGAGTAAACGAAACTCTATTGTAGGCGGGAGCAGAGTTTGCGAGTAAACGAAACTCTATAGGCGGGAGCAGGGTGTGCGAGTCTAGTAGAGTGTTTGTGAGCGGGAGCAAAGGGTCTGCGAGTCTAGTAGAGTGTTTGTGAGCGGGAGCAAAAGGGTCTGCGAGTCTAGTAGAGTTGTTGTAAGCGTGATACTATTTAATTCTAATAGAAATCTGTGAATGCAGCAGTAGGCAGGGGTTGCCGAAGCTGGGTAAATTTTGTGTGTGATTTACTTTTCAGCATATTTATTTCTGCAGTTTATTTCTGTGTTTAAATCGAGAAAATTTGCTATAACCCTATTCACCCCCCCTCTAGGGTTAATCTAGATCCTACATATAATACCAATGAATGCAGGCATTTGTGCGATATGATTGAGGAGCTGATTCGAAAGAAGAAGTTGCAACATTTTGTGAAAACCCCGTAGAGTAGCGGGTAAGGAAATTCTAACCCTCTTGGATCGTCTTCCCAATGGGGGTAAGTTGGTCCTAGTGGAGAGGAGCTTGGGCGGCTTGAAAAATGTTTAGTGATTAACATAATCATTGGTGGGCTACATCCTGCCTATAAGAGTTTGAATGAGTTGAATAGACATGCTGGTGCTATAAAGCATATTGAGTATGAGAGTTGTTTGGCAATTGAGGATGGAATCCCAGTGACACAATTTAGAACCATAACGGATTACATTGTTTTTTTAGAACAAAGATATTGATGGGCAGAAGTCCCGACGACAGACCCGTTGGTTATACGGCCATGATTGGCCTTGCTATTGTACGAAAGGTGCCATTGACTATGGGAGTTTGATCAACATTCTATTCAAAAAAGCCTATGGCCAGATGCTTCTGGAGGGCAAGGACTTGAAAGCATGTAAATCTATGATCCAAGGATTTAACATGATAAGTTGTGGAGCTAATTTGGTATGTGGAACTACAGGCAGCACTTGCAAAGAGAGACTGTATGCGAGTGCGTGTCATGTTTTTATGATGTTGGATATTTGTTCTGCTTATAATGCATTTTTGACCGATCCTGGCTAAATTCAGAGCGGCTATAGCTCCCTGGTGTTTGACACTTAAATTTCCTACGAAGAATGGTGTGGGGGTAGTGCACAGAGATCAACGGCTAGACCGTGAATGTTATGTCAGTGACCTACGGGAGGTAAGGCAAAGAGAGAAAGGTAAAGGTGTGGTGGGGCTCTATGCATCAAGGATTTGGACGCATAGCAACCAATGCTTGAGCCTTGGCTCGGGCAGCACAGTCGATTCCATAAGGACATGGATCCACGGAAAAAGCCACTGGATAGAAGGGCAGTTCCCGTCAAATTAACAATCAATGCTCCGGTCAACCAAGGTGATCTGACACAGGTCGTGAAGGTCGGTTCACAGCTCAGCGTGAGAATGATGAAGGAGTTGGTTGGTTTTCTCTAGATGAATCTCGCCTTGATGCACTCTGATATGTATGGAATCACGTTGGAGATAGCGAGCCTTGCATTGAACATAATTCCCAAATACGTTCCTATGAAATAGAAGATCCGTAGCCTTGATCCGTAGCCTTGATCCGGAGAGATCCACTGCACTCAAGGAAGAGTTAGATAAGCTGAAGGATAATGGCTTCATCTGTAATGCCTTATCCCCGGAATGGGTGTCAAATCTGGTCTTGGTGAAGAAAGAAAACAAGAAATTAAGGACATTCGTCGACTACTCGGACTTGAATAAGGCATGCCCAAAGGATATCTTTCCGCTTCTGAGGATTGACCAGTTGGTGGATTCAACAACCGGACATGAGCTGGTTTCATTCATGGGCGTGAACTCTAAATATAATCAAATAACAATAACATACCAGATTGGGAGCGCATGAGCTTCTTCACCAATCTGAGACTCTATTGTTATCTTGTAATGCCTTTTGGATTGAAAAATGTTGGAGCAACTTACCAAAGGCTGATAAACAGGATGTTCAGAGATCAAATCAGGCATTCGATGGAAGTCTATGTGGATGACATGCTCGTGAAGTCACAATGTTCGACCACGTTGATGATTTGGCAGAAGCATTCGGCATTCTTCGAAAATACTTGATGAAGCTTAACCCTTTGAAATGCTCTTTTGACATTGCGTCGGGAAAATTCTTAGGCTTCATTATGAACTAATGTGGGATTGAAGCCAATCTGGAAAAGATAAAGGCATTAAGGGATATGGAGGCCTCGAAGATAATTAAGGAGGTCCAGAGCTTGAACAAGAAGGTCGCCAACCTAAGTCAATTTATCTCAAGAGCCACCGACAAGTGCATCCTATTTTTTGATGTAAATAAGAAGGGGAAAAGTCCAAAGTGGAAAAGAAACTTTGCTTGGACGTGGGAGTGTGTAGACGCATTCCATGCTCTGGTGGATCACTTGGAGAGTCCCCATCCTTTCGAAGCCGATGGATGACGACGACTTGTTTATATATCTAGTAGTCTCGGTGCATGATGTGAGCACCGCACTCATACGTGAGGAAGCCTGCATCCAATGACCAGTCTATTACATAAGCAAATGATTGACAAGAACGGAAAGAAATTACTTGAAGTTGGAAAAGCTTGCATATTACCTGTTGATCGCTTCAAGGAAGCTCTGCCCCTACATTTAGGCTCATCCGATCAAATTTCTTACCGACTAGCCTTTGCGATAAATCTTGCAACGACCCGATACTTCTGAAAGGTGTTGAAACGGAACATTAAATTGAGCCAATACAATATAGCCTATCACCCTCAGAAGGCATCCATGTTCAAGCTTTGCCAGATTTTATAGTTGAGTTCACTACGCATATGATATTCCAGAGAGCAGTGGTGAGCAAAATGGTAAGTGAAATATGTACATAAATGGTGCATCCAACGAACGATGTTCCGGTGTTGGAGTTGTACTTGTCACTCTAAAGGAACATTCAATTTGTTATGCCCTGAAACTCGACTTTCCTATGAAAAGCAATGAAGCATAATATGAAGCCTTGATTGTAGGACTCAAAATTGTTAAGGTATTGGGGATAAAAACTTTACATATTTTCTATGATTCCCAACTAGTGTATGTCAAGTGCGGAATGAATTTTAAGCAAAAGGAGCAAGGCTAGCCCTTTATCTAAACCGAGCACATGATCTACTTAGTGACATTGAATATTATACGATAACACATATTCCTAAATAGGAAAACATGAAGGCTGACTCATTGGCTAAACTGGCTAGTTCCAAAGATGTGCAGCTCATGGGCTTGGTTCCAATGGAAATATTATCAGCTTCGAGCATTGAAAAGATGGATTCCTATTGGATCTTGGAGGTTGAATAGGAAAGGGAGTCACGGATTACTCCGATGAAAAACTAATTACAAAGAGGAATCCTTTCCAATATGAGGAATGAGCAATGGAAACTCCTTCGCCAAGCTTCGAGATATATTATATGGGATGGAGTACCTTACAGGAAGGATTTCTTTGTCCATATGCTTTGGTGTATCATCACGATGAGGACAAACAAGTCTTGAGAGAAGTGCATGAAGGCGCATGTAGTGACCACACTGGAGGGCAAACCCTGGCGAAGAAAATTCTCCATTATGGGCACTTCTTGCCAACCGTCAACCGGGATGCAGCTAATTACATCGAAAAGTGTGATAAGTACCGGAGGTTTGGCAAGATTCCAAGAGCCCACTGATGGGGATTACTCAAATGGTTAGTCCTTAGCCGTTTGCAGTTTAGGGAATTGATATTATCGGTGTGTTGTTGACATCTAAAGGTGGTGCGAAATACGCATCGATGCGGTTGAATACTTCACCAAATGGACCGATCCGGAGCCATAACCACAATTACCATGAAGAAAGTGACCAACTTTATAGTCTAGAATATTAACTGTCATTTTGGAGTTCCACGGGCAATTGTTCTCGATAACGGAATCCAATTCGGCAACACCGAGTTTAAGGATTTCTCTTACCAACATTGCATAGAGAAGAGATTTTCTATGGTGGCACACTCCTAGGTGAAAGTCTGTTCTTAAGAAGCTATTTGAAAAGTTTAAGTGCAAGTAGGTCGATGAACTTTCGTGGGTACTTTGGGCATATCGAATGACCCATAAGTCAGCGAATGTCCATTCTCGCCCCAACCTATGGATCAGAGGCTATGATTCCAGTTGAAGTAGAAGTGCCTTCTCATCGGGTAATGCATTACAATCCATAGATGAAGGAGCGGGTCCTACTGGAGTCTCTTAATATGGTCGATGAGAAGCGAGACGAAGCTGACTTAAGAGCTACTGTACACCAAAACCGAGCCGTCCAATATTATAATGCCAAGGTCAGGAATTGGAACCTTGAGATCAGCAACCTGGTTCTCAAACGAATCTTCTTAGGCCTTGGAAACTTAGGCCCGACTTGGGAAGACCCGTACACAATAGAACAAAAGCTTGAAGATGGCATTTCCGGCTTGTAATGGTTGACGGGATCTCACTCCCGAGGGCATGGAATAGAAAGCATTTACGATGCTATTTCACATAGAAATAAATTTGTCCATAATTAAATGAAGCCACATAATAATACAAAATCTGTCATTTTCCATTTTCAATAAATGGCTTTCTGGATCTGTCTTTACATTGCTTAAGAGTTGTGAAATGTGGCCTACTCGAATGAATCTGCATGTATGCAATATAGGTGCCCGCTGATAAGTTCCAACCAAACTTCCACAGTCCATGATCGGACCCTTGAAGTTCAATCACTCTCGATGTTTGAAGATTGACACCAATTTGCTCTTGCCCCTGACATGAGAGCAGGATTATAAACTCAAAACAGCCTGATATGACCATCCATGCAATATCTCTCACCCTTAATGCGAGGGCAAGGGATGTGATTTGACCATCCGTCACTCAAATCTCATCCTTGGATTGAGGACAGGAGTATAAACCTAAGTGGATGTGCTTTGACAGTCCATCCGTTAACTCTTTCATTTGCAATGGGGGTTTGAGCATAAACCCAGAAATGATGTGACTAGACCGTACGTCTATTAGCTCTTACTTGGAGTTTGGCAAAGTGTCAATGTCTTGCCCAAAAGGATGGCAAAGCCAAAGATCATTGCCTAGAAATAGGTGAGATCTCATCCGAACCTCGACCGACCCGAAGGATGACGGCGATCACATTTAAAATTCCTTGAAAAGGAATGGTTAAACCACCTTTTCAAATGACCAAATTCTGACCGGATTCCAAGATCCGTATGATCATATGTAAATACCCAGAGATTGGTACCCCAACGGTTGCTTTACGTTCGAGTAACAAAAGGTCGGTAAACCACGAAACAGGCTAGTGGCTTGGTCCGTTGATAACTAAGGAAAGAAAGGGATCTTAAGTACATCGGATAGAAAGCGCATTTCTTAAATATTTAAAAAAAATAAAAAATTGAATGAACAAAAGTCTTTGTTATTAATAATCAAAATAAGACTTGGAAGAAAAATGTACAAGTGTTATTAACACTGAAACTGAAGAAGCAAAAGTGAAGGTGGAGTTCGCACAATTACTGGTCGAGAAAGCAAAAGCGGACAATTAAAAGGAATCTAAATGCTGCTATACAACCAAAAAACACAAAGAAGATGGATGATCACTTCTTGACCCTCTTCTTTCTTTCTTTCCTCTCCTTCTTCTCTGTAGAAGATGGCGCATTGGATTCTTCTGATTGCTTCTTTATCTTTCCCTCGCTTCCTTTTCTTTTGGATGGAGTGCTCTACAATGATCTAGCTGGAACACTCTAAGCGCTTTCGGGCGAAGAAATGGTGACGGGAACAAAGATAGTTTGACCAGGTAGAGCTATGGGCAATGGAGCTGGAAAACTTTCTATCTTCTCCAGCTTGACCCCTTTGGCTAGGACAAGTTCCTACTCAGGCGCACTTATGGTGGGGCCCCGTAGGGGCTCAAAGGACCTAGCAATGACAACGTCATCATCAGTTTAAGCTCCCTGGAGCTCACCAGCCCCTTCATCCTGCAAAGTATCTATCATTTGCGTGTCAGGCCCAGGAGTCTCAACAGTCAGGATACTCAACACCGTCATTGAAGTAGTCACGGTCACTGATTTTGTTGTGGATGCATGTTGCCTAGACTGGAGACCTTTATTAGCAAGCGGGACGACCTAAGGCTGACCTACGAGGGATATAAAAAGAGAGATTAGCAATATTTATCGACAACATATGGACTCTCTAAAATACAAGTAAGGTAAAAAAGATACCTCCTTCAGTTTAGGATTCAATGTAGAATAAAGTGCCACCGAAATTTCCTTCCAAGATTGGAGAAAGGATGGTGGACTTTAACATTTCGGATTGATCTGGATTGTACCCCGGGATCGAAGATAGATCTTAGCCAGTTTTAGGTTCGAAGAAGTCCCCAGTAGTGGCATCTTGGACCGATGATATGGAGCCTTCGCTTGAGTCTTTCTGCACTATATCGGCTAGTTTTGAATGAAGAATAAGCTAACCCTCTTTTAGCACCTTAGGCTCATCTCCTACTAAGATTTCTTCTTAATTTGTGTAAGATCTACCTCACCACCTTTCAAGAATTACCTTTCTTGCTCGATTAATTGTTCCCAAGTAAGGGCAAGAACTCTGGGATAATCACGATCGAACCATTCTAAGTTGCAAAATTTGAGTACATTGGCATTGTACTTGTTGAGCATTGGTTTGAACTTCTCCATCATCAACTTTTCTGCGGCTTCAACCTCCTTCTTGACAAGTGCATCCACGTTTTCGGCTTCAACCTCCTTCTTGACAAGTGCATCCAAGTTTTTGGCGCGTTCAACTGCCTTATCTCTTTCATCGCGAGTAGGAAGTTTCTCTTGACAATAGTCCTGAGCTTGCTGGAGAGCGTCAATCTTCTCTTTTATCTCGCTCTCGAACAATCTTGTTTGAGGTATCTATTTCCAGCACTAAGGCATGATTTTGATAACGTGCAGTCTAAATCTCATTACGATGCTTGTTTCTCTCATCTTCAAGTGCCTAAATGGCATTCTCGACCTTAGCTTCGGCTTTTGATTTCCTTAAGTTATCAATCTCAGCATCGACATACACTACGTAAGATTCAGATTATCAATCTTGAGTTGCCTTTCTCTTGAGACCTTGGGTATTTTCTCAACTACCTATACCCATTCGCTATATTGATTATAATCATCAATTACATAAGCAATGGCTATATCTTTAATCTCGAGTGGAATTCTCTTCAGGTTAGATATGAACATGAGTCCATCAAAGCAAACATCTGGAAATAGTTCCCTCAGTTTGACCATTCGAGTATCGGTGGAAAGTTGCTGCTCTACGATGACGACTGGAGCTTCAATTATTTGTTTATCGGCTCTATGATGAGAAGCCTTAGAATTAATTTTATGGTGCCTATGGTCGGAGGACCAACTGGAGTGAGAGGGCGCCAACCCTACAAGAAAATGGTACATTAATCAAACCGACCGTATGGAGGTTTGCCTACTTCTACTAGCCAAAATTAATTTTCCTGAAGCTAAAAAAAACGTGGATCTTGTCTCATCGCGGTTTCTCTAAAAACGTGGATCTTGTCTCATCGCGGTTTTCCTAAATTTTCTCCTTTTATTTTGCGCATCAAAGATTTCAAATTTAAATCTATTATGATTTTAAAATTTTCAGTTTCAAATCGATAATTTTGAATGTTTTGATTAATATTTAAATTTGAAATTCATATTTTCATATTCAAATCTCAATTTATTCTTTTCCGACATATTATCACTTAATGTTTAAGTAATATTAACAAATTTTTTAAATGTATATTTCTTATCAAAGTTATACAATCAAACGGTCGGTTTCTCCACCATTGTGCGGTTATACTAGTAGCAAGAAGACTGCATTCTAACGTGACTTGACTTGCTATTGTTAAATATTTACTACTTCTTTAGGCTGAACGATGACTCAGTAATCACGCTGTTGATTTAAAGAGATTGTTGCGAGATAAATGTTCACTCTCCCACTCCCGTATTCAATGGTCCACCGTGAATTATCTTTTCATGCTTCACTTCCAAAAGCATAAACCAATCCTTCACTTTTAAATCCCTAAATTAGAGTTTCCCAACTTCGCTTTCTTATCTTCGCTGTTTGGTGCTCCTATTCTCAACTTCATCGTTAAACTTTGCTTTCTCATCTTCGCTGCTTGGCATTCCTCCAATTCTTCAACTTCACCGTTGCTCCGATCCCCCAACTTCGCCAAGCAATAGCGTGGTTCGATTCCTCCACTGCCATGAACTCGACCATTTTAGGTATATTTTTTCAACTTTTACATTTTTCAGTTTGTCCCTTGTAATGAAATATTGTGTTCGGATCATTATTTGAGACAACATTTCTTGCTGAGCCTTCTATAGTTCCGATCCTAGGATCATTATCTGTCCCTTGTTACTAGAATTTAATTTGAGTGTTAGTTTCATCAAACATAGTAGTGGCAGTACCTTGGTCTATGCACATAGTAGTGGAAGATGAGAATCTGACGGACAAACAACAGGTAAAACAAAATATAATACAGCAAAAATAGGCCTCTCACTCTTAGTTTCATAAAATCTTCACGTGCTCCTCAATCTACGCTCTATTTTTTTCTTTATGTAATTGAAATATGGTGGCTTGATTTAACCTTTTCGCTTTGAATTTTGGACATATTAACGTGGTAGGAAGAAATTGGTAGGTCGATGGTTGAGATTGTAATTTACTGATATTGTGATAAAATCCAAGTAAATGTGAATATTGTATTTTTGCTGGGAGAAACAGTTTTTAAGAATGTTGTACTGCTCCAATATTTAATTAGAAATGAATGTTTCAGAGCTAGCTAGCTACAGAGATACAGTTTTTATTGAAGTTTTTATTGACGACTTACTAGGAAGATAACATTTAAGATAGTGGCGTTGGAAAGAGACATTTGAGAATTATATTTGAAAATTTTGAGGTTTGCTTAAAGACCTTGAAATGCTAAATTCATCTTGGACCGTCACTTTATTAGTTTACTAGAATAGGATTCGCCTATAAATTTGGACAATTAGTTTAGTTGTACACTAAAAAAGGACACATTATATTCATCGAACCATTTGTATCATCAGTGTGTATAAAATGTTGGACTATTAAGAAATTAAAAATCTGTTAGAAGTGGGAGCTCACTCTTTAATGAAAACTTGAAAACTACGTTGAATTATTTTAAGTTATTTAGCTAATATATGGCATTATATTGATAGTTTTAAATATATAGACCAAAGATTTATGTTAGCAACTTATCTTCTGGCTTAAAGGAAGTTTACTTAAATTTATCTTTTAAAAAGTAAATCCCTGGGGGTATATTGCTAACAAAATCAGCTATTAAATTTGGTCGATATTTAATGGGTAGGCGACAAGGCAGATTTTTACAAGTGTATTTATCTTGATAAAATTTTTGCTAACTGCATTTTCCTTCAATAGGTTTTATCCGTTGGTACCGATGTTGATAAAGTTGAAAAAAAGCTTTTAGTACTGCCTGTATACCATGTCAACATGAACATAGAAAAGCTTTTATTTGGTATTGTAGTGCATTTTTGTTAGTTTGTTATGTAGTCTCGTATAGTTCCAGTCCTTTTCTTTTATATGCAGTAAATGAGTAAAAGGAAGAGGGCTGCAAAAATGGCTAAATACCATCGATATATCCCTCACATCCAAGGCTAATGCAAAAGACAATGACAATAGGGTGGATAGCAACATTCATATTGAAGACAACTTGCAAGAAATTGGAAACCAAGTCACACCGAATGTTATTATATCCTTTTATAATAATTATAATAATTGGATAACTATAAGTCATGATTGGATAAACAACTATATTATCTTCTAAATGTTATAAAATTATGTTATATCTAACTAATAGTTTGAAAAGAGAGAACAAAAACTATTTTTTGCATCACCGAATTGAATATTGTACCGATGTTAATGATTTTTCCTTGTTTTAATTGTGTTTTGAAAAACAGAAACTCTATTTAGCATCTGCATATAATGGATAATAGTATAATTGATGAGGATTTAGCGATTAAGGCGGCGATAGAACCAGCAGCCTTGGATTATGGTGCAAGGTGAGATTAGTTACTTTTTTCTTATTTTACTATGTTTCCATATATTTTAAAAACAAGTTGAAAATAGATATATACAAGTTTTTTTACTACAGGGATAACAGAAATCATTATAGTTGGAAAAGGGAGGTTTATACAAAAACAAATTGCACTTATGGTAATTTTCCAACAAAGTAAAGTGAAATAAATAAATTCTCTGCTAATTTGCTGATGTTTGAATCCAGTGATAAATTATATATGTCAATCCTTTATGCTATTATACATTGTTAAGAATATTCCCAAATGAGGAAATGAGTGTTTTATTTGAAAGATAGAAAACGCAAGCCAGTTTGTGCTAATTTGAAGCTAACTCTATTTGTAAAACACTCAAAAATTCTATAAAATTTTATAATAGTAGAAAATGAAGTTATTTGTTTTTTTTATGTTGTTTTAAGAAAAAACATAAGTGCAAATCAATTTTTAATTCTAATTTTTTTTTGGAAAATGCAATTTAGTTTGAGTTTTTTAGTTTTCAAAAACAAGGACATGGTTTACATATTTATTTTCTAACAAACGCTTAAAAAACAAGAACACGGTACTAAAAGCCTCTTTCACAATCAAACAAAATTGAAACAAAACTAGGATTTATTTCGAATCTTATCTAAGTGTAATTCAATCAAATGTTGGTTGTATGATTACGCCTTCTAAGCCTGTCCTAGTAGACTTTTATCGATCTTATGATCAAGGCTATTTCTATTTGAACTCAAAAAATTATTGTGTAGCCCCCCTACAAAATAAAAAAAACCATTATATCCGTTTTTTCTAAGTATACCAATCTCATTGTTAAATTTTCTCTTTATATCCTTCCTTAGTTAGAATATAACCTATAATAAATTCTGCCATAGGAAAAATCACCCCAACAAAATCAAGCAACAGCATAAAATTCAAATTTTACCTCTTTTGCAAACTGTGGATTTTTAAATTTCAAAAAATTCAAAACAACATGAAATTCAAGTTTTGCCTCTTTTGGTTTCATTAGATTTTTATTATCTTCATCACAATCCATCGATTTAAGCATAAGATTTGCGAATTTATGTAAAATTAAAATTAAGGTTTGGTAGATAGGTGAAATAGAAGATGGAAAATATGATGAGTAGTGAAAATTGAAAAGTTGGATGAATGACATAATGGCCATTTTGTCTCTAGAATTTTTTTCAAAATTTAAGGGGCTACCCAATAGTATCATGTATCTAAATAGAATAAGCCTATGATCAAATTACAGTAGCATAGCTAGAAGATTTATGAGTTCAAGTGTTTGTTATCAAAATTTAGAAGATCCGCATAAGTTTGATACATGATATATTCAAGACTTCTCTCAACAGTTTCACAGGCTAAGAAACACGACTACAAAAGTTGGGCTAAAGCAAGAACTCCACTTGCTAGCTTTCTTTGTCTTAGGTGTAGAATGCCTAGCAAGTTGCAGTCTTCAACTTCTATAGTTGGTTCAATATAGTTATTTGATTAAATGTGCAAAAATGTAACAACAATCATTTTCTCTAAGATGCATGGACACGTGAAATTGTATACATCATTCATTTGCTATGTCTGAAGGTAGACTCCCTGATTAGCTGTTATTTAATTGATCATGCTATTATGACCTTAAACATATGTATGCTTGCATACAACTGGGTGTTTGTGGTTATTTCTGCCGCCAACATAAATACTTATAAGTTATAATGAAATGTTTTGCATATTTCTAATGCAATCAATATACTTGCTTTCCGACCCTATATATATGCAGGGATTGGTAGATATAAGACCTTTTTTCCTAATGACTTGCAAGCCTGAAATGTATAAAGTGTCGGTTTTAGAAAAGATTATCGTATAAATGCGATATCTAAAGCATAATCCCTTAAGTAAACATAAGTTTGCTTCACCGGTCTTAGTAGTCCTTAGCTTACCGCAGACGGTATAAGAATCACAAGTGGGAAAAGGTTAATGGTACTTGCAATCTGATGTAATATGTAACTCTCTACGCCAATTATACTGTTTGATTTATAGGTCCTGATTTTCTTTAGTTACCTTAATATGTTTTTAAGATTTCAAATATTATCTAGACTTACCTTATGCTTGGTGCTTTACCCATAATGCTAGATTCCATCAATTTAGGTTTCACATTGTATAGAAATAATGTTAATATGCAAAAGGTAAGATGACGAAGTCTTATAAAACCCAAAATTTTTACAACATTAAGTCATATCGACTTGTTTTACTTACTATTGCCCATTTATAGTTTGTGAAGCATTGGGTAGACTATTGTTACCGCTAAACATTAGGAGAATATTTCAACATGATATATAGATTAAATTTGTGATATATAACCATTTTCTTGGAACAATCAGGTTATTCGGAAAAGCAAATTGTCAGAAGTAGTTTTGATGACAATAGAAGAATCCATAAATTGTTGCATTATTGGCTCAACCATTTTTTATTACACAACTATAATTTTTTTTACCCAAGAGAGATCCTCAACAACGATAACAAGAAATCCATAGTATATTATGTGACTTTATATCAACTATGGGTATTTTATATCAACTTTCATAAATTAATCAACAATAAGAAATCCAGAGTTTATTATTTTTGGGGATCCTAATTTAATATAATTAACTATAATTTTTTATTTGAATAATCATTTTTTTCTCATCTTTCTTGTTGTGATTAACTTTATCCACTGACTATATTATTTATTTTGTTGTATTGCTTGCGATCTCAATGTTATATTTGACTATATTTTGCACCGTCATTTGTTGGTTTTGAAAGCGAGAAACTAACTTCTGCAACAAAATTTTACTTTCCAGAGCTTAGTTATTACACTTTTAAGTAGAATTTATTAGAAAGGAGAATAAAATTAATCATAATTTATGCAGCTAAAATAGGTGGATGCACACTGAAATATTGTGATATTCATGAATGTTTCACAGGCCATGTTTAGCTTGTGAATGTCTTCTAAGTGATGGGTGGTTAGATTATACTGCAGAAATAAATGGTTTTCCTTACTCAACTTATTGTTCTCTCTCCACTTTCCCTCGATAAGGTACAATTTTGAATTTTTATATATTTTAGTGCATGTTTAACAAATGGGTTCGATAAGTACTTTGGTTAGTTATTTCTTATGAAAACACAAACTTGATTTGAACAGCCTATATATGTAACTACAGAAGTTCATTCAAAGCTAAACTTTTTACAAACATGTGCATTTATGGAAATATATAATTACTATCAGGTCAGATTTGGAAAGAAATTTCTGAAATGAACGACAATAAAAAATATTGAGAAGTTAATCGGTTAATTTTCTTGGCAGCAAAGAATTGGCCAGAGAAGGAAAGGTAAATCTTTGATGTATAAATAGACTGGTATTATTTGACCATATTAAGTTCATACCTCAAATATATAATCAATATCAACAGTGTCAAAATAATAAAAATTGGCTTTATTGATGATTTTGAAAATCTAAATCCATAACAGACAAAAATATTATTCAAATACTACCGGATAAGATTATTATATTCTGTATACGCGGTGGAAAATGATATATTTACAAAAGTTCTTATTTATTTGCATTTCGTTCGATTTCAGGCACCATGTTTGCTTGTAAATCAATAGATCATAGCCGGAGTCTAAACTATTTTACAAGGAAAGTTGTTTTCTAGAAATACGTTCAACAATTTACTGTCAAGATTATATGAACTTATATGTTTCTTTTACAACTGATTGTAGTCGCTTTTATAGATTATATTTGGTTGTCTTTTACTATTTTGCAGTAATTTTTTTATTCTTTCACTGTAACTACTATTAGATATGGAGTTCTTGTTTTATAAAATGCATTAATTATATACCCATGAACAATATTTTGATGCTTATGCATTTTTATTTCCACTGATAGTTGGTAATATGGCAAATGTGACGCCCCACCTCTATGCCCACACTAGCCAAAGACACTACGGTGTAATACTGTCAACTAGCGTGGAGAATAAGGCTGTTGAGGAGCGACCATCTGTATAATTGTTTTGTGTGAGTATCGATATGCCAGATAAAAATATAACTTTTCATCTCAAGAGGAAATCCGACATACGGACACAAACTCAAAGCTACTACACAGTGGCTGTATGTAATATTCGGAAACAAATATAGAAATAAACATAACACAAATCAGTCACAGATAATTCATATCACAAAGGCGGAAATAGATATGAATATTACACATAAAAGTGTATATCAGAGTAGTGTTCAAATAAGATCCACAACATCACAAAGGAATAGATACAAGTGCTAGACAAAAATATGTATACATCAAGGAGTATATATCTCAATTGTATACAACAAAAAAACTACTAAACTAAAGTAGTTAACCAAAAGTCAGATGATGGTTGCAGATAGGAAGACAAGAGGAAGCACCTGCAATATCTCAGTCTGACCCGAATATTATTTAATAAGAAAATAATAAACGGATCAGTCTAGCTGTAATATCAGATGAAATGAGATATAAGAAGAGATATAATAAAAACGTACGATAACCAAAAATGTCATACCTCGACAAGTATACGTTACAAAATCAACAAAGGAAAATCATACAAATATCTCACGAATCTCATAGCATAAAAAGAATGTCATATTCTTTATTTAATTCACCAAGCCACAATAAATGACATACATATTAATGTCAATCGTAAAAGTTGGTGAAACATAAATTCCAGAAATCATTAATTAGAAATCCAGAAATTAAATAATTCGGAGCAACGACGTCGTATAGCGCAACGTCCGATGATCCAGAAACACAATAAATAGGAACAACGACGCCGTACAGCGTAGCGTCCGATGAGCACAAGCACAATAAAGCGGAACAACGACGTCGTACAGCGTAACGTCCGATGAATCAAAACACAATAAAACGGAACAACGACGTTGTACAGCGTAACGTTCGATGAACCAAATCACAATAAAACGGAACAACGACGTCGTACAGCGTAACGTCCGATGAACCAAATCACAATAAAACGGAACAACGACGTCGTACAGCGTAACGTCCGATGAACCGAATCAAAGAGACATCGCACATTGCTAGTCTAAACCATAAAATGACCATCATCGATCATCTGTTAATTACAGTAAGCTAGTAAATATACGAGCTTCGCGTCATGTCCCATAACCATTAGCATAACTTAAATATTTATGAACAAATTGTAGATCTCCACTAGAAAATTGTCACAAGAGATTCAATCGAACAAATCCAAGAATTAACCAACGAAGTAAACGCAAGCGTTTCATATCACTCGTTTTACTAAGTCGTTTAATTAGATTTCTTATATGAGTGAGGTAAAGGTTTGTATATGCTAGTAGATTGAAAAACGGTTTAAGAAACAAGCTTTGTAATAAAATAGTTTTGAAATCGCTTTGATGAAAGAATTTTGATATTTACTACTAGTATTGAAACCTTTATATTTTTAAAGTGACAAATCACAAAAATGATTGTAAAACAATCAATCATCGAAATTCACATTCGAAGACGTGAATAAAATCCAAAGAAATCGATATCAAATCCATCAAAATGGATATTTCGAAAATTTCCAAAAAAAAATGTCATCAAAATCGATAATAAATGATAACAACAAAAGGGAAACAACACGAATCGATTAAAGTTGAAAATTCAACAAAATAGGCAATATAGGAAAAATTGGCAAATAGGAGCAGGTCGGTCAACCGGACTCCCTGAGTCGGTTGACCGAACCAAAGATGGAAGTGCTCGGGTAGCAGGTCGGTCGACCGGACCCTGAGCTCGGTCGACCGGAGCCTGTAACCTGCACTTCCAAACCAGAGGCAGGAAGTGCTCGGGTAGTAGGTCGGTCGACCGGACCCTGAGCTCGGTCGACCGGAGCCTGTTGCCAGCACTCCCATGCCTATCTAATAAATGCCAATCCCTTCCGAATTGCAATCGGTCGAGCAACGACACTAAGGGTTTACGCCCATCGACTACTCGGCCATATAAGCTCTTCGATTCATCACCAAAAACAGATCAAAACATCAAAGTTAGGATTTTTAAAGAATTGAACTCAAAACACTAAAATTTGGAATATTCACCAAATCAATCCAAACCAAAAGCAATTGCACAAGAATAAGTGTTAGGAATTCATACCTACCAATCGAAGATAATTATAAGCATAGATGTGAGAAAAAAAATCTCACCTTTGAACCCAAAAAACAATGAATGAGAAGCTTGAAGACAAGGGAAGATCAACCACACTTCAATCTCAACACAAGAAGCTTGAATCTAAGCTTAAAAGAGAAACATTTCCCAAATTAGGTTTAGGAATTTCTGAAATTCAAGAGAGAAGGAGTTGGAGAAGATGAAGAGAAGGCATACCAATGGGTTCGCTTGAATTTGGAGCTAGAAGTTGAATTTGCTAATGAAGACTAGGGCTTGGAGTTTTAATTTCCTCTTCTTTCCCCCATTTTTGATTTAGCTTGAAGTGTTAGGAAGTGAGGAATGAAGTAATGAAGAGGAGAGGGGGTTGGGACTGAGTTAGTAAGTGATAAAAGGGTTCAGCCCAAACCAAAACCCTAAGTGAAAAAGTAGCAAAAATCAACTTACTCCAAACATATCGAAGATTATACTCAAAAAGGTCGCAAACGACATTCTGAACTCAATGGAAGGGGTCTCGAGTCTCAATTTGACTGTTTGCAAAAAGTAGGTTGTCAGACTAAAATCCGATGAACGATGAAATATTTAAATAAAATATTTGAATATACAATCGATAAATATGCGGGTTGTTACAGACTCCCCTCCTTAAAGAAATTGCGTCCTTGCAATACTTAAGAAAAAAATAAAGAGTAACAACCATAAAAGCATATCAACACAAAAGAAATTTTGAATCAAGAAGTCCACCATAAAGAGCTCGAAAGAGTAAGCCCGAACGGGTTCGCACGGTGAATTCTCTGGATTCCCAAGAGCAATCCTTAGGATTTGAGAACCATTGATCTCTCACAAAAAGAACATCTTTATTTCGAAGGCACTCAACCTCCGAAGCAATGATGCATATAACTCCTAAGTCAAATCTAGTAAAACTTCACTTCCTTCAATAATACCGGGCTCAAGAATAAAAATCGGAATTCCTAAGGCATTTCCGTAGTAGAAAAACGTGAGAAAACGTCATGAATAACAGAAAATTGAGCCGGTGCAACGACGTAGTACGAAACGGTACACCCGAGAAACTAGAAACTCAAATAATTTGGAACAACGACGTAGTACAATCGGTATGTCAAATTGAACCGAACACCATAAAAGAACATCGGACGCTAGCCCATAAAAGGAATGAGATAAAACTCAATAAAACGAAGTATATCAAAACGTCCGATGAACTTGATAAAAAGATAATTCCATTCAGACATCATCAAAGAATCAACCACTTGTTGTTTACAACAAAGTGCATTGGCAACACGATTCCCCTTTCCGGGAATATACAAAGAATATCAAGATCATAAAATGCAAGGAACTCGATCCAATATTAAGTTCCTTATGAGAAAATAAATATTCCAAAGATTTTTGATCAGGGTAGAGAACAAATTTCTCACCCAAAAATAATGATGCCAAATTTTTTAAAAGCGAAATCAATAGCCACGAGCACTAGATCATGAGTGGCATATCTAGTCTCAATAGGCATTAATGATTTAGAAGCATAAATGATAGAACATTCTAATTCGCAAGAGAATGGCACCCAAACCAATACAACTAGCATCAGTAGAAACAGTGAAATCTTGGTTTCCCTCGGGAATCACAAGAATAAGAGTACCGAAAAAGAAAGAATTTCTTTTAAATAATCTTCTTTCCCGAAAAGCTAAAACTTTCAAAATCACAATTATCTTTATGTAATAATCTTTCTAGGAAAATTTACTTTTTACAAGTCAATTTATCGTGTCTGATTGTCTCATCAAAGCGTTTAGGAAATTCCTATCGATAACGTTGATCAAGCGCATCGACCAGAACTCTTAAAACACTAAATGGGCAATACAATCACAAAATCATCTTTTATAGGATGAATAAGTCTCTTAAAAAGTTTTAAGAATATTCTTTGCTCGTTTTAAGAACAAAATCCAATTATACTTATAAATAAATCTTTATGAAAAAGATTTGTAAAAATTTTAAATTTCTATTTTCATCCAAAATCAATATACACAAGGATGGTCTCATCGAAATATTCATAGAATACTCGATATATAAAATGGATGAAATAAGCTGGACAAACCGAATGACATAATAAGTCAGTAAGTGGAATGCTAGCTTCCGCGACTCGTAGCAAATGAAAACTGGTGGCAAGGTCGAGCTGAAAAGACCTTAACACCACACAAGATATTTCTTAGGTGATGATCCTAAGACAAACTCAAAAATACCGGAAAATTTCACAAACTATTTAGATAAGGGAAACAACACTTTCCTTATCATGAAGGCTTAAAGAATAAAATGATGCCATCAAATTGTAATCAAAGTCACAAAGAGAAATAGAAATCTGCTTAACAGATTATAAATGTCGAGGATGAATAGTCCACACGGAAAATAGGATATGGGCTTCACAACGATTAAGCCAATCCTTACAAAAATCAATTCCGAAGCCTAAGTAAAAAATCGGCTCGAAAAGAAAAATCACGTAAAATAATTTCGGCATCGATAAAAAGAACAAGTTGAGTGTTGCGGATCCACCATCCGGATTCGCAATTCTCAAAGAAGACATCAAGTCCAAATTGTATTAAAGAAAAAGAATCAACAAGTTCTTTTGATACAAAATAATGAGATGAACTCATATCAACAAGAACTCGAAAAAGATAATCACAAAACAAATGAAATCAAGGATTGATTAAGAAATACCTTGACCAGGAGAAGTATCACTAGGAGCTTGAACAACATTCAACTCTGGCTCGCTCCGGCTTCGGAGTATGTGACATGTAGATATAAGATGACCCGAACTTTTGCAATAACGACAAAAGAGAGGTTTCGAGCACTCCCTTGCATAATGGTTCGTGGAACTACAATTGTAGCATTGTCTACGACTAGAGGTAGGAGCTTTTGCTACCGGGGTTTCTTGCCTCCCTTTCTTGTTGGAAATGAGGACTTTGAATTTAATAGGCCTCTTCAAGTTGTCGTTGAAGTTCTGTTTGGTACCCACAACTTCAACATTACTCTCTCTATCGGCCTCTTCAAGACGAAGAGCGATATCAATAAGCTGATCAAATGAAACCTCAAGTTTCAGGAGTAATGGCTTCTTAAGATTCTTATTCAATCCATAGACAAATCTCTGATTTTTCTTCAATGGGGTATTAATGTATTCAATCCCATATTTGGAAAGAGATTCGAAAGATGCGACATAGTCTGTCACAGAAGATTCACCTTGAACAAGGTCAATAAAACGCCGTGCTAAAGTTACCTTTTCAGCCTCCGGCACAAACTTTAGTTCGAATCGTTCCCGGAATTGCTCCCATGTAAGATCCGCTTCGATAATCTCCGAACTCAAGAGCTCATACCAATCTAACGCTCTTTCTTGGAGCATGCTAGAAGCCACTTGGACTCGATGTAGATCAATAAGGTTCATGCGAGAAAAGATACGATCGCATGATTTGAGCCAAGCTTGAATTTCTATAACACTCTCGGATCCCTTGAATGGCCTTCCACCCAAATCGGTGTAGTCTCTACACAAGCGTGCAAAACCGGATCTAGGATGAGTAGGCTCTGGAATGGGTCCAGCAGCTTGAGCATTTCTTACTAGATCAAGAAGCTGCTGGGCAGACATAAATATTCCATCCTGGGGAGTAGCACTTGATTGTCCGACACTGGGACGGTTTGATCTAACCATTTCTCTTCTTTAAGAAAGAAAGAAGGAGAAAAGTTATTCTCAAAATAAATATCAAGCAATCTTGATAGATAAAACAAGGAATCATAAAGAAAAATAGGATGAATCGGTACGAAGACTCGAATAAAACCCTAAAGCACGACTCCTAAGAAATACTTAGGACATGATCATTGCTAGATTATTCTATATTGTTCCGAAGTTTGGCTCTGATACCAAGCTGTGATGCCCCACCTGTATGCCCACACTAGCCAAGGACACTACGGTGTAATGCTGTCAACTAGCGCGGAGAATAAGGCTGTTGAGGAGCGACCATCTGTATAATTGCTTTGTGCGAGTACCGATATGCCAGATAAAAATATAACTTTTCATCTCAAGAGGAAATCCGACATACCGACACAAACTCAAAGCTACTACACAGTGGCTATATGTAATCTTTGGAAACAAATATAGAAATAAACATAACACAAATCAGTCACAGATAATTCATATCACAAAGGCGGAAATAGATATGAATATTACACATAAAAGTGTATATCAGAGTAGTGGTCAAATAAGATCCACAACATCACAAAGGAATAGATACAAGTGCTAGAAAAAAATATGTATACATCAAGGAGTCTATATCTCAATTGTATACAACAAAAAAACTACTAAACTAAAGTAGTTAACCAAAAGTCAGATGATGGTTCCAAATAGGAAGACAAGAGGAAGCACCTGCAATATCTCAGTCTAACCCGAGTATTATTTAATAAGAAAATAATAAACAGATCAGTCTAGCTATAATTATCAGATGAAATGAGATATAAGAAGAGATATAATAAAAACGTATGATAACCAAAAATGTCATACCTCGACAAGTATACATTAGAAAATCAACAAAGGAAAATCATACAAATATCTCACGAATCTCATAGCATAAAAAGAATGTCATATTCTTTATTTAATTCACCAAGCCACAATAAATGACATACATATCAATACCAATCGTAAAAGTTGGTGAAACATAAATTCCACAAATCGTTAATTAGAAATCCAGAAATTAAATAATTCGGAGCAACGACGTCGTACAGCGTAACGTCCGATGATCCAAAAACACAATAAATAGGAACAACGACGTCGTACAGCGTAACGTTCGATGAACCCAAGCATAATAAAGCGGAACAACGACGTCGTACAACATAACGTCCGATGAACCAAAACACAATAAAACGGAACAACGACGTCGTACAACGTAACGTCCGATGAATCAAATCACAACAAAAAGGAACAACGACGTCGTACAGCGTAACATCCGATGAACCAAATCACAATAAAATGGAACAACGACATCGTACAGCGTAACGTCCGATGAACCAAATCACAATAAAACGGAACAACGACGTCGTACAGCGTAACGTCCGATGAACCAAATCACAATAAAACGGAACAACGACGTCGTACAGCGTAACGTTCGATGAACCGAATCAAAGAGACATCGCACATTGCTTGTCTAAACCATAAAATGACCATCATCGATCATCAAGAAGTGTCAATTACAGTAAGCTAGTAATATATGAGCTTAGCTTCATGTCCCATAACCACTAGCTTAACTTAAATATTTACGAACAAATTGTAGATCTCCATTAGAAAATTGTCACAAGAGATTCAATCGAACAAGTCCAAGAATTAACCAACGAAGTAAACGCAAGCATTTCATACCACTCGTTTTACTAAGTCGTTTAATTAGATTTCTCATACGAGTGAGGTAAAGGTTTCTATATGCTAGTAGATTGAAAAACGGTTTAAGAAACAAGCTTTGTAATAAAATAGTTTTGAAATCGCTTTGATGAAAGAATTTTGATATTTACTACTAGTATTGAAACCTTTATATTTTTAAAGTGGCAAATCACAAAAATGATTGTAAAACAATCAATCACCGAAATTCACATTCAAAGACGTGAATAAAATCCAAAGAAATCGATATCAAATCCATCAAAATGGATATTTCGAAAATTTCCAAAGAAAATGTCATCAAAGTCGATAATAAATGATAACAACAAAAGGGAAACAACACGAATTGATTAAAGTTGGAAATTCAACAAAATAGGCAATATAGGCAAAATTGGCAAATAGGAGCAGGTCGGTCAACCGGACTCCCTGAGTCGGTTGACCGAACCAAAGATGGAAGTGCTCGGGTAGCAGGTCGGTCGACCGGACCCTGAGCTCGGTCGACCGGAGCCTGTTGCCAGCACTCCCATGCCTATCTAATAAATGCCAATCCCTTCCGAATTGGAATTGGTCAAGCAACGACACTAAGGGTTTACGCCCATCGACTACCCGGCCATATAAGCTCTTCGATTCATCACCAAAAACATGATCAAAACATCAAAGTTAGGATTTTTAAAGAATTGAACTCAAAACACTAAAATTTGGAATATTCACCAAATCAATCCAAACCAAAAGCAATTACACAAGAATAAGTGTTAGGAATTCATACCTAACAATCGAAGATAATTATAAGCATAGATGTGAGATAAAAATCTCACCTTTGAACCCAAAAAACATTGAATGAGAAGCTTGAAGACAAGGGAAGATCATCCACACTTCAATCTCAACACAAGAAGCTTGAATCTAAGCTTAAAAGAGAAACAGTTCCCAAATTAGGTTTAGGAATTTCTGAAATTCAAGAGAGAAGGAGTTGGGAAGATGAAGAGAAGGCATACCAATGGGTTCTCTTGAATTTGGAGCTAGAAGTTGGATTTGCTAATGAAGACTAGGGCTTGGAGTTTTAATTTCCTCTTCTTTTCCCCATTTTTGCTTTAGCTTAAAGTGTCAGGAAATGAGGTGTAATGACCTGTAAATTTAGAGGATTAAACTCGTTAATTTAATAAGATTTTTTGTAACTAAATTTAAGAAAAAAAAAACCATTATAATTTATAATGAAGTGAGTGGTAACTAAATGTTTTTGGATATTATCATAATATCTGTTGTTATACCCATTCCCTAAAAATAATGAAACGGGGAAAATTTGTAACATATTAAAGTGGTTAATTAATTATGTTAATTGGGAAGGTTATGACATGCAAATCATGTTGGTGGAATATTGTCAATTTTGACATATTAATTATGTTAGTGGTGAACATTGTTAAGCAATTTAAAACAATGAAACTTGCAATCAATTTATTTGATGAATCTACCTTATTCCTAGTTAGCAATTCAAAACTTGAATAAAGGCATATACGGATATTTTAAAATAGAGTTAATGACAATTAATAGGGAAATTAATTGTAAAATTTCAGTAGTGGACCAGAATTAATTTATTCAATAATTAATGCAAGTTAATTAAATTGATGAAAGATAAATAAGTAAATTCTTTTGGTTAATGGCATGAGGACGCGAGGTTAATTCCCATTTTGTAGGAGAAATCTGCCCGTGTAACCAGTCCGGCTACCAGTGCCTACAAAGTGGACGGATTAATGTGAGACGTCGCAGGATTGATAATTAAACCAAAAGGGTTAATTAACTAATTAAGTTAGTAACCAAATTTGAATATGTAATTAAAGGAGATTGATTGACATGAAGGAATATGGTAATTAATTGAAATCAATTAAGGAGGATAATTAATTGGTAATATGATAATTAATTGAAATCAATTAAGGAGGTTAATTAAAAAGGGATAAGGTAATCAATTAAAATCAATTAAAGGCAATTAAAGGGGAATTAATTGATTAGAAGAATATGGAAATCAATTAGAGGGAATTAACTAATTTAAAAATATTAGTTAGGGAATTGGGGCTAGATTGCTAGATGTCCCAATGGTAGAAATCAAAAAGTGGAAACCCATAGGGTAAATTGAAAACTTAACAAGTGGAATTAATAGAAATAAAACACATTTGTTTAAAAACGTTCAAACCATAAATTTGTGATGTTTTCTTCCACTTAAATCAACGCCATCTAAATATTTAGTGTTTGCCACTTTCTTTCCTTGAATCAACGCATTCACTCCCAATTTAGTTTGAACGTACATTATTCCTTGCAAAATTTTATCACTTGATTTACGTCCCTTTTTAATGCAGCAAAATTTGTTATTTTTCTTTACTGTTTCAAAGTCTAATTTGCTTTAAATTTGATTTAAATCATGGTCTAATAAAACATTACCGTTTCTTTATAAATCAATGCTATCTGTAAATTGATTGCCATTTCCTTTACCAAAAGCAATACGTGATATCCTCTTTACACTAAAAGTTCAAACTCATGAAATCAATGCTGGTTATAAAAATTCAAATCCATGTACAATTTCATTTGGTTAATAGGTATAATCTGTAATTTCTTTTTACCATTCTCAGCAATTAATTCTTGTCGTTTCCTAAATGCACCAAATCAATTTACTTGCTTATTCGTATGCCTAAACTTTTGCAAGATTCTCTTTGTTGGAAAAGAAAATATAAAACACGGTTGGAATGTTCAATTATTTTTCTACCGTTTTTTTTCCATAACTCAAGTGATAAAACCCACGCACCCTTTTATTATGCATTGACATCATTTATTTCAAAATTCACTTGCCGTTTTACTGTATTTGATTTTCGAATGAAAGTTATTGCTTACCTTTTCTTTTCCATTGATCTCCGCATGCCAAAAATCTTGCAACTCACTGCTAAAATAACTGTTTCCAACTTTTGGGTCTTTCCCTGTAATTTAACGCAAGCTTCTTGTAATAAACATTCAAGGAAAGCAAAATTTATTTCTTACCTGTAGAATTTTTTTTACTTAATCTCAAAGAAAAATCACGCACTTTCCGGTCCATTTCAAGTTATTACCTGCCGTTTCTTCATCTTAATTTCGAAAGTCCTTGCTTTAAATAAGCAACACGTTCAAAGAAAATTTATTTCGTGCCTACCTGTTCCCTAAATCAACGCTTTCTTTATGTAACGTTCGAATAACAAAGCCATATTACTTGCCGTCTCCCTTATATTAATCGATGCAATCACTGATTATATATATAAAGCCTCACACAAAAACTTTATATTGCATCTAAAATTTGCCTTCGTTCTTCTTGAGAAATTGCACAGGTATGGCCACACCTTGCTTTTATTTATTTTGTTCTTCTTCTTGTTTCATTTGGTCCAATGTCCACACTACTCGGCGGCTCCACCACCTGTCCTTGCCACATCTCCTTTTTCCCTCTCTGATCTATTTTGACATACATGTCAGATTGTTGTAGGAAGACAAGCTTAGTATCCTTCTTTTGAATTCTATAGAAAATGCATGCATTCCTGTAGTTGTGGCCACTTGAACTTCTTGCGTGAGTCTTTTTTTAATATGAATTGCTAAAGTGTGTCATCTTTGAAAAAAAATGGTAACAAACAAAACTAATATCCTTCATTTGCATACACTCACTGTAATGACCCGCAATATTTGCACAACTATGATATTGTGATTTAAACAAGTACAAAATATTGAAATATATTTGTGCACACATTTGGTATGACTTAGGGGTAAATTTGTGATTTCCCAACTGTTAAAACCCTAGCCGTGAGTAAATTATAAAAAAGAAAGATGTGGCCACTGTTTCATTCGACTCTCTCGTTTCAAAACAAAAACTAAAAATGGCCGAAGCCCTAGAAATCAGATTGGGGGAAAAATCATCTTGCTGTATCGAATGGCGTTGGATTCGTGAGAAAAAGGGGGAAAGCTATGGCAATATCTAGGGGATCGACATCTCATATAGCTACGTGAGTGTTCTTAATCTTGATTTGGCAATAAGTCCTATCTCAGGCAGCCGTAGTTATATTTCCGCGAATAAATTTGTGTGTATGGATGCTTTGCGTGTATTGATGCTTGTTAATGGTTGTTTGATCCTTGGTTGCTTGCATATCCATATATTGATGAAGATCAAGTCTGATTATGTTCATATCTGAACCTGAGATGATATCTATTCACTATTATGTCACGATACACTGATGTAACACTATGTATTAATGCCAAAATGAATTGTTTAAGTGCACTCATACCAGACGTATCATGTTTGACCCTGTTGATTGTCTCGACAATCTCCTGGGGTGTCTCATTCAACGAGGCAGTTCGGGATGATGTTTTTACAGGTTGCTATGCACATTTTGATGAGATGATGACTTAAGAGATGGAGTTAAAATGATTTATCATTGCATGTAGATGATATGAAGAAAGTATTTAAGTATTTCATTGTCATTTTATATGTATTGCTGAACTGAAATATGTATAATTTACTATGAACAGTGAATCATCATGTGTTAGATTGATATGTATATAAATCTGGAAAACTGTTTTGTCTTATAAGTAATTGCAAGTTTGAAACTGAAACACTTGGATCTTTCACTTTTTATATATTTTCTGAAATCTGTATTTGGAGAATAACTTGTGTCGAGGCAGTATACACAAGTGTTTACACTTGTGTATATGCGCAGTCCTATAGATCTGCTGAGTTTTGTGATTTGAAGGATTTTTATGGATTTTGTTCGAGTTTCCTTTCAGAAGTTTTGGGGAAAATCTTTATAAACTTATTTTGATGGATTATTTCTATATTTATGCATAAGCATATATGGATCTGGAGTTTGATTTTAGTATGTAATTATCATATCTGAGAATGTATATATATATATATATATATATATATATATATTATCTGTTTTTGGCAAGTTGAATGCCTTGAGTATGAAAAGCAAAGATGAGATTTATATATTATGGTTTTCTGAGATCCAGTTACTTATGGTTTTAAATGGGAGATTATATGGATCTGAATCCACACTTTTGAGATATGATCTTTAATCTGAGCATCTGAGATTTGATAGATATGTTTTCTTTGATATAAGATGTTTATTCTGAAAAAAAAAATGAAGTTTATGGGAGATTTGGATTTATATAAGAATATGAAATAATTTCTGAAATGAGTTTGAGAACTTACAGCCTCATGTGCTTTATATATCTGAAATGTGTTTAGTTGTTTTAACAGCATGACTTACAAGTCTGGACTATATTTATATGTTTTGGCATATCTGATGCCGTAGATCTTTGAAGGAAAAAATGGATTTTAATGCTTTCAAATGCATTATGATTTTTGAAATGAAATTTCTATGTTAAGTGGCTGTTGTTATTTGAATCTGAATATAACATATAGCTAATACATGTTCATGTAATAGATTCTTGAATCGTATTGTGGACTTGCCATATAAATTAATATATGTGCATGCCCTTACTTTATATTTCTGAAATGAATGAGCTCAGTTTTGAATAGTTTTGCAAAAGAAAGTTAATTAGCAAACTGTTTTGATTCTCTATGCTATATTCATAAGATTTCTGGAAATGGATTACAAGTCCATGAATTATCTTGAGACTTTTATAAAAGGAACTTGTAAGCTTCCAATTGTTTATGTTAAAATATTTGTATGATGCAGAATGGCTCTTGTCCTTGCATCAGTGATATGTTTTCAGTTTTAAAGAAAGATAGTTGATGTAAATTCATCTTTTATGTCTGAATATAACTTGCATGAATGAGAAAGAGGAAAACTCGATGACCTCATTTTTGTATAGTTGGATTGGTAATCCTTTGTTTATACGTATATTTATTGATACATTGTTGGTGCCAAGGCTTCATTGACTCTTGGATGTTGCCAGCATTGTTACTGTGTGATTTTAGGGCTCAATTTTAAATTGCCTATTCATTAATACCATTGCTTGAGCTTGTGTGTTGGCGAGGCCGTGCACACCTGTATTTATATGTGTATGTACGTGCAGCCACACCTATAATTGTGCTATAGCAAGAGTTGAATTAAATAAAGAATATCTATGACTTTTATGATATAATTTGGAATTCTGATATTTCCAATCTGCTTGTGTATCTTTTTCTGATATTTCCAATCCGCTTGTGTATCTTTTGTGTCATATTGCAAATAATTTTCATAAAGAGGAAAATGGATTTATCTTTATATTAAAATGCTATGTGTGAATGCTTTAGCTAATTTTCTTAAACTCTGATTTAATAGCTAAAGAGATTGGTATATCTTCATATATACTAATCTATGTTTTAAGAATACACCAATATTTCTATATTGGTAATAGTGGATTCTGGTTTTGGTTTTGAAGATAGATGACCCTGTGTTTTCATTTAGCATATTTCTTTATGCAGGAAAAAAAAAATTAGTCCATGATTTGGCCACTAGAAAAGTAGGGTCATCACACTCACACGTGCAAAATCACATTTGTTTCAGCAGATAGGTAGAACTTTTTATTACCTAAATTATTTCCAAAATTTGCAGTGACTTGTATATTTTGAGTGCATGCTTACAGGGTTTAAATAGGCAAGGAGACCGTGCCATTTATTTAGATTGCATCACCTTGTTTTGTGAATTCATGCATGAGTCATTTTAATAAAATGTTAACGAAAGAAAAAAAAAGTATATTTTTATTTGCATCTCTGGAAGAAGTAAAAAAACAAAAAAAACAAAAAAAACAAAAAAAACAAAAGAAGAGAAATGCATATTTTAAAAGATGAGGTAGGAGTGGCTGTGCTATGTTGCGTGTTCAAGTTTTGGGAACCAACATGCTTCACTTTTATGCAACGTGATTATTTATACAGAGAAAGAAAAAAGAAAGAAAAAAAAGAAGATATATATATATATATATATATTAGTTGCAAATTTCACTGTTTTCAATTCCGAAGAACTTTAGTGTACGCCACCTGTTTGTAGAAAGGGAATAACGTATTGTGTCCACCTTTTTCTTTCCAGCTTTTTCCTAAAACTATCCACTATAATTTTCATGGGTACGTAAATAGTTAAGATTTCACTGCCTGGCCTTGAGAACGTGGGCGAGTCGAGTAGTGGGAGTGGTCGAGTCAAGTCAAATTCTATTCGTTCCAGTTGTTTCGAAAATTTTGCTTTGACTGTAATTTTAAAAGTCGCGTATTTGGTATTTGGATCTTATTTTAGATTTGAATCAAGGCGTGGCATCCGCGGAAATCTAATCGTGCCATTTGTACGTTCCTTTATCAAGTGATACAATCGTTTGAATCTGATTATCTACAGTTTTAAAGTGAGTATTTCTCACCAGACAAACATACCTATATATCTGTGAATTTATCACAAGTGTAATTGTAAAATTTATTTTATTTAATTTTATCTGCCTGTGATATAAACGTATGATGTTAAACCCCTTTATTTATTGACACATCATCAGTTGTTTATTTATTGAAGTATTATTGCAGTTATACTATTTAATGCTTATTTACTGTTAATCACACTGCAAGTTCCCTGTAAATTTGGGATCGTTATAGGCTGAAATGATAGGCCTGAACGATAATTATTTACCCATTTATTTATTTAATTGTTTAATTATTTATTTTTTTTACTTGGGATTGCGGGTTTGAAATGATAGAATCCGGGCTTTTGTAAATTGCGGATTGAAATGATATATATCCGTATCACTTGACCTAGGATAGAAAACTATATACAGACCCGTGGTTTATATAATATTTTTCTGAAATCTCTTAAACTATTTTAAATGGGAAGTTTATGATATTCTGGCTTAAATGTATTTAAAGGATTTTATGAAATTTATAATGATTTTTGAATGAGTCAAAATGTTAAATAAATGGAAGTTTAAGTAAAATTTTGGAATATAACTTATTCTGAATTTTTGTTAAAGGTGAGATTTTAGTTAAGTAAAATAATTGATAATAAGTTATATTTGGGAATTTAAAATTAATTGTTAAGTTAATAATTTATTTCAGCACTTAAATGTTGTCTTTGCAAATGAACTGTTTTAACCTATGACTTTAGGTAGCATTTTATAAGTGCTACGGAAACTGAATTTTGATTGTTTTAATAAAAGAATTTAATGGAAATAATCTTTGGGAAAAAGCTTAAATTTTGGAATTTAATATGTAATTAATAAAAATAAGGAATTGACTTTAAATGGTTTTAAATGGAAGAATTTAACTTTTAAATGTGAGTTGAAAGGCAATTAATTCCTAAATAAATTGAATGGATTTAAATGGTATTTTTAAAAAAAAATGACTGATGTTTAAAAATGATATTATGATATTGAAGGTATTTGAAATTTATTTTGATTTTTAAAGTATAAATACCATTTTTTTTAAAAGTTGTAACCACGGGTTAAAATAACGTTTGGTTGTTAAAGAGACCGGGATCGGATATCTGGCATACTCTCTGTCGATACCGAAAACCACTTTGACAACCGTGTACGCGGTGGAGATTCCAGAATGAAGTAGGATGGTGGTGACGTTTTCTTTAAGGTAAATACGTGGATCCGACTCCCGTGAGTTGGCATAAGGTGGCTAAAACAGGAGCGATTCTCGGATTAATGAGGTAGCACGTCTGATCGGACGCACTTCTTCGTATGCCATTCTATTACTCTTGTGATTGTTTTGGTGTGCACCTTTGATTTGGGAGTGTTGTTCGAGGTGGGCGGCAGCTGCACGCTGCGCGTTTCCATCGGTCCGGATAGCAATTGGTATATCTACCTTGGCATTGCCTAGTTGTGCCGTGTCACCTACCATAGCGAGCCTTGTACGAGTTTGGTTTTCTCCCGTAGCCCGTGTGGTATCCTCTGGTGGCTTCTCGATCAGAAGGGACTATGATATTGGATGGACTGCTAGGACTATTACGTGTTAAGGTGGAAAATGTAAAGCCTTAACGCTATTTAAAAGTAAATTTATTTTACTAATAGACACTATTATAATAGCGAAGTATTACCACATAGTAAATAGTTTAACGGATCCTTAGAGGATGGGCGTTCCCAAGCATCCTTTAAGTTACTTGTTATTTAATACAGTTCAGTTGAATTAACTTACACTATATAAGTATGTATGTCCTGACTCGAGTGTTTATGTTTTATTTTACGTTCGGGTCAGCCTGAGTTGCAGTTCAGTTTCATCCCGAAGATAGGATTTCTGTAGATCACTTTCAAGCTGCTGGCAAACTTCCCTTCCCGTTCTTTATCTAAAATTTTGAAATCAAGACTACTGGACATTTGGATTGTTCTACTGATGATTTAAAATTATATTTGGATTAAAGACTATGTAATTTTTATTTGATTGAGACTATTTATAGTGGCTTCATGAACCACTAAGTATTTTTAAATTCCGCTGCGAGTATTCTGATTCTGTGTCTGCGATTCTGTGATTATTTATTTACTGTATATTTTGAGATTTGCCAAATTTTATTTACAACGCGGTATTTTGAACAATTCAAGTCCGACATGTGCGAATGCGAATGGTTGAAAATATCGGGTCGTTACATGAGGAATGAAGTAATGAAGAGGAGATGGGGGTTGGGACTGAGTTAGTAAGTGATTAAAGGGTTCAGCCCAAACCAAAGCCCTAAGTGAAAAAGTAGCTAAAATCAACTTACTCCAAACATATCGAAGCTTATACTCAAAAAGGTTGGAAACGGCATTTTAAACTCAATGGAAGGGGTCTCGAGTCCCAATTTGACTGTTTGCAAAAAGTAGGTTGTCGGACTAAAATCCGATGAACGATGAAATATTTAACTAAAATATTTGAATATACAATCGATAAATATGTGGGTTGTTACAGCAAACATAGCCAAGCTTGAATTTAAAACTTTGGACTTATTAGGAGATAACTTTTTGTATGGATATTGGATGTTGACATTCAATTACGATCTTAATGCTTAGAATATGCCATTAAAAATGATAATATGTCCCGGTAGGATAAAACAAAGGCTCTTATGTTTTTAAGGTGTCACATCCACAACAATCTTAAAATAAGATATTTAACTAAAAAAAGATCATCTTTATTTATAGAACTACCTGAAGGAGCGTTATGACCACTAGAAGATGATCACACTTCCAAACACTAAACAAGAGTGGTTGATCCTGAAGTTTCAACCAGTTAAAAATTGGTGCTTGTATGTTTTTCTTTTCAGAATTAATCGAAATAACATACCGATGGATGTTGTGTTTTAATCAGTAGTCCATTTTATTTTATTTTGAAAAGTATTAGCATTTATTTAATGCTCACAAATTTTAATAGTTGACGAACTATATTGTCTTTAATTCTTAAGATATGGACCATCGGTATTTGAGTGATAATATATGCCTACAAGATAATGCAACTACTCATATGATTTTGAAAACCAGAAGTTTTTCTATGAACCATCGGAAAATTTTAGCTAAAAATTTCAACCATAGCAAATTTGCTATATAATTGAAGATTCCGGAAGAGCCCATATAGTATTACCAAATGGTATGTATACCTTAATTCAAAATACATTATACTCAAGCAAATTTAAAAGAAATTTGTTGAGTTTTGAGGATATATAAATGAATGTCTACCATACTGGAACTATAATGAAAACGTTGATGAATATCTTTGCATTATCTCTACAAATTGAAAGTTGGAAGCTTATTTTAGAAAAATTTGGTACAATTTCAACTGGATTATATTTCACGAAATCTGGCATAATTGAATCCCATATTTAAACATGAGCCAGAAGCTCACAAATATCACTTGAATGAATCTTATCAATTGATAAAAGAATTATCCGCCGATTATTAATATGCATGGTGTATTTACTAGTAGCAATATGATAATGGATCAAAATGAGAATCCAAAGATGATTATTATTTAATGTGACAATGTTCCTCAACATCGAGGGGGAGGATAAAGGGATACAAGTTCATTTTGATCATCAATGTCAATATTTGTTAACATGTATAATGATGCAAAACATTAAGTAACTTGAATAAATTATTAATAATATCCGTAGTAGACTTTCTCCAATATAGATTTGAATCCCTAAAGGATCAAAATGTGTAAACCATATCTGAAATATGGTACAAAAATCGGTTCGAAATACTTTTGGAGTAAGTAATAAAGATGCCAAATAAAAGATGTGAGTGTTCTTGAAGAAACATTTAAGGGTGCACTTGAAGAGACTACTGACATGATTGTCAAATTACCCTAGAAGTGGTTTAGGTACTAAAACATGATAATCAAAGAGATCTCAGTAAATCATGTCTAGAACTGAAAAGAAATAATTATTTGATGATAAATTTATAAATAATAAAGGGCTTATGTTTATAAATAGATTTAGAATCTTGAATTAGGGGAAAACATGATTGGCCATCATGAATCCTTCAATAGTAGAGAAATATGGACATGTAATCCGCAAAGCACCGAATGTACTTGAAATGCTTAATATACCCCTAAGGTATAAATATGGTTAGATCATATTAAATAATGAAAGTATACAAATTCCTGAAGAATTTAAATAACTTTCATTGTTATAAAGAATGCAAAGAACAAGGAGAGTAGATTTCAACCTACTTTTAAGTATTGTTGTAATGAAAATTTTGATATAATTCATGATGAGTAGATTACTTCCTATTTTAAAGTATCGTTGTAATGAAACTCTTAATATCCATTAAAGCGATAGTTGCTATATGCAAATACTTATTAAAGCATACAAATTTCTGAAGAATATATATAACTTTTGTAGTTACAAAGAATGCAAAAAACATGAAGTCTAGATTACAAATTTCTCCTAAGTATTGTTGTAATGAAAATCTTGATATACTTCAAGATGAGTAGATTACTTCCTACTTTCTAGTAATGCTGTAAAGAAATTTTTAATATTCATGCAAGGTGTATATTTGCAATGTGCAAAACTAATTTGAAGCACAAAAATGAAAGCACGTGAAGTGTTTTTCATAAAAGTAGCATACAAAATGCATAAAATGAAAACCATATTTGGAAGAAACAATCTTAGAAAATTTAATTGTATCGAAGAAAACTATTAATAAATTGTATTATTAATGAGATTCATATTTATAGATTCAGAAGTATCTATAACCAATTTGAGTTATCGAAATACGAATATGAGCTCAGAGAAAAATTTTAAATCAGGGGGAGCATCCATAAGTATTTTATAATGCACTCTTTTTCCTTAACTAAGATTTTTTCCACCGGGTTTTTATTAGTACGGTTTTAATGAGGCATTATCTTGATCTTGAAGTATCAACTTTCCAGTAACATTTGAAAATAAGTTACAATGTACTCTTTTCCCTTATTTAAGATTTTTCCCATTGGTTTTTTCTTACTAAGGTTTTAACGAGGCATTATCTTGATCTAGAAGAATCAAACGTCTTTTCAAGAAATACCATTTCATGTAACTCCCCACCTCTATACTCACGCTAGCCAAGGACACTACGGAGTAATGTCGTCAACTAGCATGAAGAATAAGGCTGTTGAGGAGCGACCATCCGTGTAATTTCTTTGTGCGAGCAAAGATATGTCAGATAGTATAACATGCGTTTCATTTCAAGAGGAAATCCGACATACCGATACAAACTCAAAGCTACTACACAGTGGCTATGTGGTCTTCGGAAAAAATATAGAAATAAACATAACATAAATCGGTCACAGACATTCATATCACAAAGGCCGAAATAGATATGAATATTACACGTAGAAGTTTAGATCAGAGTAGTGGTCATGCAAGATCCATAGCATCACAAAAGAATAGATATAAGTGCTAGACAAAAGAATAAGTATACATCAAGGAGTCTCTATCTCGAATGTATAAAAATAAAAACTACTAATCTAAAGTAGTTAGCCAAAAATCAGGCGACAGTCCCTGATAAGGAGTCAAGTAGAGGCACCAGTTATATCTCGGTCTGACCCGAGCATTATTTAATAAGAAAATAATAAACGGATCAGTCTAGCTATAAATATCACATAAAATGAGATAGAATAAGAGATACGACAAAAATGTATGATAACAATAATGTCATACTATGATAGGTTTGCATTTGAAAATCAACCAGAGATTAATCAATATCACAAGTATCTACTCACAAATCAAAAAATCCATATTCTTTGTTTTTATTCGCAAAGTCACAAATATTGACAATCATCTCAATGCCAATCTTAAAAGTTGTTGAAAACACAAATTCACTTATGCACAAATATTGATAAACTCATCAATGTAAATCACTAAAATTGGTGAGACACAAATTCTAGAAATCATCAATTAGAAATCCAAAAATTACAAGAGGGGGAGGCCTATCACAAAACGGGAGTATGAAAACTCACCAACGCGTGTATCACAAACGGAACACTATTCCATGGTCGCTAATCATAGAGCCGGTGCAACGACGTAGTATAATAACAGTTCGCCCGAGGAACCTGAAACTCAAATAATTCGGGACATCGACGCAGTACAATAACGGTACGTCTAATGAACCGAAACTCCAATAATTTGGAACACCAAGGCAGTACAATAACGGTACGTCCAATGAACCTGATAAACCGGAACAACGATGTAGTACAATATCGGTACATCCATTGATCCAGATAAGCTGGGACATCGATGTAGTACAATAACGGTACATCCGATGATCCGAACACCATAAATGAACATGGGTCGCTAGTCCATAAGAAAATGAGACGAAACTCCAAAGATCGTTAGCCTATAAAGAAATGAGACGAAGCTCAATAAAACGAGGTACAGTCCACTACGTGGACAAAGAGACATCGCACATTGCTAGTCTAATCCATAAAATGATCACCATTGATCAATAAAAAGTGTGAATTACACTAAGCTAGTAAATAAATGAGTTTAGCTTCATGTCCCATAACCACCGGCTTAACTTAAAAAAATTTGTGAACAAGTTGTAGATTTCCACTCGAAAATTATCACAAGAGTTTCAATCGAACAAGTCTAAGAATTAACCGACGAAGTAAACATAAGCGTTTCATACCACTTGTTTTGCTAAGTCGTTTAATTGGATTTCTCGAACGAATGAGATAAAGGTTTGTATATACTAATAGGTAGGAAAAACGGTTTTATAAGAGCTTTGTGTTCAAAATAGAGTTGAATCATCTTTTTAAAAGAGTTTGAATATTTACTACTAGTATAGAAACCTTTGCGTTTTAAAGTGACAAACCATAGAAATGATTGTAGAAACAATCAATCACCAGAAATTCACATTTCGAAGACGTGAATTAAATCCAAAGAAATTGATACCAAATCCATCAAAATGGATACTCCCAAAAATCCAAAGAAAGAAGTCATCAAAGTCGATAATAGTGATAACAACTAGTCGGATCGACCAAAATCGATTATCATTGGAAATTTAATTGAAAATAAGGCAAATAGGCAAAATAGGGAATTTCTAGACGTCTGAGGGATTGTTCCAGACGTTTAGATTTGGTTTCTGAAAATATTCCAGAAAACCATACACACGTCTGAATTCTCAAATCATACGTCTGACCTCCTTTCAGACGTCTGAAACGATAATTTAGAAGTCTAAAATTAGTCACTGCTGTTTTTATTTTTCTGCCACGTATAATTTTCTCCAGGAAGCAAAACCAGACGTCTGGCATTGGTATCCAGACGTCTGAGCACCTGGTAAGGGAAACAATTTTCCTAGGCCATGATGGCCAAAACGATTTTGGGGGCAATCGAGCGAGCAACGACGACTAAGGATTTACGCCAAGCGACAACCCGGCCTTATAGCTCTTGATACACCCCAAACAACATATCCAAACATCCATTGTAGGATTTTCACAAAATTGGACTTCAAACCCAAAAATTTGGTAAATCACCATATCAATGCAAATCAAAAGCAAATGATCATGAATAGATGTTAGAAATTCATACCTAACAACAAGAATCGATATAGACATAGATGTGAGATAAAAATCTCACCTTTAACACAAAAACAAGGAAGAAGAAGCTTGAAAACAAGGGAGGATCAAACACTCTTCAATCTCAACTCTAGAAGCCCCAAACTAAGATCAAAAGCAATAATTCCCCAAATTAGGTTGTAGGAAATTTCTGAAATTGGAGAAAGATTGAGATGGAGAAGAAGATGAAGATACTTACCTAAGCTTCTCTTTGAATTTGGAGCTAAAACTTGGATTTGCTAAAGAAACTAGGGCTTAGGATTTTAATTTCCCATCTCCACCACCATTTTTGCTAAAGCTTAAGTTGTATGAAACATTATGAAGTAATGAAAAGGAGAGGAGTGGAGTTGGATTGATATGTTTGGTTAATGGGCTGAAACCCAAACCCAAAACCCTAAGTGAAAATGTCGAAATTTTAGCTAGCTCCAAACATATGTTTATACTCAAAAAGGTTGCAAACGCCATTTTGGACTCAATGGAAGCTGTCTCAAGTCCTAATTCGGCTGTTTGTAAAAAGTAGCTTTTCGGACTTAAATCCGACTAACGATGCTATATTTAAATAAAATATTTAAATATACAATCGTAAAATATGCGGGTTATTATAGACTCCCCTCCTTGAATAAATTCCGTCCTCGCAATACTTAAGAAGGAAGTAAAATGTAACAACCATAAAAGCATATCAACACAAAAGAAGTTTGAATTAAAAAGTTCACCTTAAGGAGCATGAGAGTGAAAGTCCGGATGTAATCGCTCGATGAATTCTCTAGATTCCAAAGAGCAATCCTTAGGATTTGAGGACCATTGAAATTTCACAAGCGGGACATCTTTATTTTGAAGGCGTTTAACCTCCGAAGCAATAATACGAATAGGATGTTGCTCATAAGTCAAATTAGGTGAAACTTCAATTTCTTCCACAACACCGGGCTCAAGAATAGAATCGGAATCTCGAAGGCATTTCCGTAATTGAGAAACGTGAAACACGTCATGAATAGCAGAAAACTGAGCTCGTAATAAAAGGCGATAAGCCACGGAACCAATACGTTCAGTGATGGAAAATGGACCAATATATCGAGGTGCTAATTTTCCTGATCGACTGAAACGCATAACACCCTTCATAGGTGAAACACGAATAAACACAAAATCCCCTACAAAAAATTCTAATTTCCTTCTTCGATTATCGGCATAGGATTTTTGTCTACTTTGAGCTTCTTTCATCCTATGAGGAATAAGGTCAATCATTTCTGTGGAATCACGATTAAAATCTGGACCTAAAACTAGCTTCTCACCGGCCTCAAGCCAACAAGAAGGAGATCGGCATGGCCTTTCATAGAGTGCCTCGAAAGGTGCCATGCCAATATTAGATTGGAAGCCATTATTATAAGAAAACTCAACAAGAGAAATGTGATTTTCTCAACTTCCGCCAAAATCAAGAACACACGCACGAAGAAGATCTTCAAGAGTTTGATTCACATGCTCATTTTGTCCATCGGACTGAGGGTGATAAGCGGTGCTAAAATTAAGCTTCGTTCCCAAAGCTTTTTGAAGACTGTTCCAAATTCCACTAGTAAACAATGGATCACGATCGCTAACAATAGAAGTAGGGACTCCATGAAATTTAACAATTTCTTTGCTGAAGAGTTTAGCCAAAAGTGATACGGTCCAATTGGACCGAACAGGAATAAAATGGGCGGATTTTGTAAGTCTATGTACTATCACTCATAGGCTATCATGACCTGAAAGAGAACGGGGAAGTCTGTCAATAAAATCCATGGAAATTTGGTCCCACTTCCAAATTGGAATGTCCAAAGGTTGTAATAACCCACCGGGCCTTTTACATTTGGCCTTAACGAGTTGGCAAGTCAAACAACTCTTAACAAAGTCAGCAATATCAAATTTCATCCCATCCCAATAATAAAGTCGCTTCATATTCGCGTACATTTTACTACTACCGGGATGAATGGTAAATTTAGAACGATGAGAATCTTCTAAAATGTCTTTACGAAGATCATAAATATTTGGCACGATGAGTCTACCAAATTTTCGAATACCGCCACGAGCATCAATATCAAAGTCTTTCAAACCTTCAATATCAATTTTAGCCCTGCAATTTTGGCTAAGAAGAACCAATTCGGGATCTAGCTTTTGAGCATCAAGAATGTGGTCTAAAAGAGAAGGATGAGCCTCAAGACAACATAAAATGAGAGATAAACATAAATCGGATTCACGATCTCGAATCTCGCAAGTGGAAAAAATCTCGAGATCATTCCATTCAGATATCATCATAGAAACAACCGCTTGTTGCTTACAACTAAGGGCATTGGCAACACGATTTTTGTTTCTGGGAGTATAAAGAATATCAAGATCATAGTATGCAAGGAACTCGAGCCAACGTTGCTGACGCAAATTAAGTTCCTTTGAGAAAATAAATACTTCAATGATTTATGATCGGTGTAGAGAACAAATTTTTTCCCCTAAAAGACAATGATGCCAAATTCGAAGGGTGAAAACAATAGCCACGAGCACCAACTCATGAGTGGCATATCGAGTCTCGGCAGGCTTTAATTGCCTAGAAGCATAAGCAATAACACGTTCTCTTTGCATAAGAACGACGCCCAATCCAACCAGACTTGCATCGGTATAAAAAATAAAATCTTGGTTCCCCTCGGGAATCACAAGAATAGGAGCATCGGAAAGGAGTTCTTTTAATTTTTGGAAAGAAGCTTCACATTTGTCCGACCAAATGTATTTAACTCCTATCTTTGTCAAACTAGTACGAGGCACGACAATTTTAGAAATGTCCTTTATGAACCGGCGGTAATAACCCACCAATCCAAGAAAGCTACAAATTTCCGTCACACTCTCCGATCTCTTCCAATCTTGAATTGCTTCAACCTTTGAAGGATCCATGGGAATTCCGAATTCAGAAATGATGTGACCGAGAAATTTCACACGAGATTGCCAAAAATGGCACTTAGAAATTTTTGCTTCCAATTGATTTCTTCTAAGAGTTTCCAACACAATCCGAAGATGCATTTCATGCTCCTACTCGATTTTAGAATACACAAGAATATCATATATAAAGATGAGAACAAATCGATCGAGGAAGTCTTTGAAAACTCGATTCATAAGGTCAACGAAATAAGCTGGAGCATTCGTTAAACCAAATGGCATAACAAGCCATTCATATGATCCATAACGGGTACGGAACGAAGTCAAAGGAATGTTATCCTCTGCAATACGAAGCTGATGAAAATCGGTTGCTAAGTCTAACTGTAAAAAGACTCTAGCACTGCTAATTTGATCGAATAGATCATCAATCCGAGGTAATGGATATTTATTCTTGATGGTCAGATCATTAAGTTTGCGATAATCAACGCAAAACCTAAGGGTACCATCGGATTTCTTTACAAAAATAGCCGAAGCTCCCCAAGGAGAGGAACTAGAACGAATAAGTCGCTTCTCTTCTAATTAGGATAATTGTTTGTGCATCTCCTCATTTTCTTTATTGGACATACGATAAGGAGGACAAGTAACAGGTAAAGCTCCAGGGATTAGCTTAATTTTGAACTTAATGCTCGCTTATGGGGTAATCCTAAGACGGACTCAAATATGTCGGAAAATTCACGAACGATGTGAATAAGGAAAATGATATCTTCCTCGTCGTCGTCATCACGAGGGTTTAGAAAATATGAGGATGCTAACAACTGAAATCCGAATCTTTAAAAACAATAAAAATCTGCTTAACAGATTGAGAATGTCGAAGATGAATAATCGCTCAGGACATTGGATATGGGCTTCATAACGGTTAATGTAACGACCCTAAACTTTGGACAATTGAAATTGAAAATATTTAATTAATTTTTAAATATTTGAATGACTGTTTAGCTTGAATTCCCAATTCCACTATGGATTTGGCGATTAAAATATAAAATTTAATCTATTAAAAGTTGAATAAAAATTTGAATCTTCAATTTTAAGCTGATTAAAAATATTTCAAAGGCTTAGAAAATTCACATTGATAATACTGAAAATAATAGAAGCTTCAGAATTGAATTTGAAAGTGAATTGTTCAGTTTTGAAATCATATCGTTTGAATCGATATTTAAAAATAGCCTTTCGAGGCACAGTCTCGGAATTCGACGAAACCAGTTCCATTGGGTCCGTAATATTGAATTATTACCGGATTTCAAATTTCGTAGCGTTTGGAGTTGTTGAATGATCATACAATAGGTAAACGCATTGAAATTTAAATCGAATTCAATTTAAATTTAAATTTATAATTGGTCAACGTCAGCACGTTACCTTCCATAAATTTCGCCTAAAATCACGATGCGAAATCATGCCAAGCATGCCGAGTATTTTAAAACAATTTCTTCTTCAATCAAAAACAATACCGAGCCTCCTCTCAGAGAATCGAAGAATTCATTTGTTCGTGAAAAGAAAAAAAATCCCTCTTTCAAAATGAAGAATGGCCGCTCCCTCTTCCCATTTTCGAATCAAAGAAAAAAATATTGGAGGTTCGTCGTTCGATTTGGAATAACGCACGGCCGCAGCAGCTCGCGCAGGCATTCGCGATAATGAAATTCACGATCGAAGTCAGGGGGATCGCCGTTCGATTTTGGAGTCGGCGTCGCGACAGAAGGAGGCGATGTGATTCTCAAAGGCAGCTGAAGGCATGTGTGTACGCATTAGCTTAGGGAGGCGTGGCGTCGACGACTCCTAGCTCGGCACGATTTTTGGGGTTGGCCTCGATAAGATAGGATTCGCGAGACCTCACGTGAGCTGGGTGGTTTCGAAGGAAGCGTTGCGTGTTCAAGGTGAGTTATTCAATGATCAAAGTATAGTAGTATTTGACAGAATTGTTGCAGTAAGGTGTAATTTGATTTATTAGATCTTTAAGCATTTTTATTTAAAAGGATAACAGTAAGATAAATTACTGTTATATTCAAAGCGATAGATATATATATATAAGGTTTAAAATTTTAACAATAAAGTAAATACAGTTTTTGCAAGTTATAAGTAGTTACAGAAAATATATTAATTTAATTTAACATTGAGGTATTTTTTTCCATTAAATTGAAGTTATTTAAATTTAAAGTTAGTTAATTTTAGTGTTATAAAAAAATATGGTTACGGTCAATATTTGACAGTCACAGTTTATATTTTCAAAGAAAAATCCATATTTTATATTAAGATAAACAGTAAGATTTAACTGAGAAAATTTTCTTTAATCTATATATGTATGTAAGTAAAGTCTGGGGTGGAAAACATGCTGCTGTCTTGTTGATTACAGAATCTGAATTTATAAATACATATGTATATCTTGATTTTGATATAAAAGAAAAAATAATAGTTTAACTAACTAATTTAATTATCTTAAATACTAAAAGATTTTAAAAGGAAAATTAGTTAAAATAAAAAAAATTGGTTAGGTAAATAAATTGAACGATAATTTAAGTGTTCGATTTAATTCGAATATTGATAAACTACGTAAATATTTATACAAGGTATAAATCAAGAAAACCAAGTCAAGATGGAAATGGGCTGCAAATAAAAAGTTAAGGTGAGAACTTCTCACTCAAAAGGGTTTTATTTAAATTTTAAATAGTTAGATTTAAAATTGTTGATTGTGTTGATTGTTTGTTTGGATAATATAGTATTATCTATTGCATTGAAATAGACCCTATACGCCGCCTATTAAGCAGAGGTTATTTATTAAACCCATATACCGCGATATTCCACCTTGAAGTGGAATTGGTATTATATATGTACTTGGAGTTGATTTCCCGCATTATATAGCGGATGAGACCCTATTGCGCCGCATAATAGCGGATAATATTTTATAAATCCCATATACCACGATATACCGTCTTGAAACGGGATTGGTATTGTGCTAACGTCTGTGGATGCATGGAAACAGGTTGGAGGGATCCAACTGGATTCCTCAAATAATTGAATTGGTTTCAATATTGTGTGTTGATTTCTTTCTATTATAATCCCTGTGTGATTATGTATATAATTGAAATCGTTAAAGGCTAAAATTTAGCCGAATAAAATTCTAGTATCATTAGATACCGGAAATAAATAAAATTTAATTTTTAAAATAAGTAGTAGATAAATTTGTAAAATGGTTTAAATTGGGACATTTGAATTATTATAAACGGCTTATATAAAAAGATTTATAAAATTGATATTTATAAATAAAAATACTGGAATTATAAAACGAGTTTTTATAAGCGCTAAAATGAATTATAAACGAATTCATAAGTGAATGAAATTTATAAATTGAGAAGTTATAAAAGGAAATGATTATTGTAGAATAAGAGAATTATAAATAATTTACTTATAAATTGGGTTTTAGCATTTAAATGAGATATAAATAGAATTTGTTAATTAAAGGATTTTATAAGTTGAAGTTTTATAAAATATATAGATGTGAATTTATAAACATTGTTTTATAAAATCCGAAATCAATTGAATTCGATAGATTAAACATAGAAGTTTATTAAAGGAGATATATTCACACTTTTGGACAATGAATATATTATGAAAAAATGGATACGTTTTAAGGAAAATGATATTTTAAATAGAATTAAAACGATTAGAGATGTTTTAAATGTATTAGGCATCGAAAACATAGATTTCAACATTCATTGTTGAAATAGGCGTTTTCGAGAAAGAAGAAAATGGTGGACTATAACACTATTGTTATAGTAAATGATTTCCAAAAAGAAAATGTTTTATATAGTATTGGGATTTATATATCTATCTTAAATTCGAATCCCTATACTAGTGATTTTGGGTTGTCGTAACGATGTTTTACGTAACATTCGTTTTGACCCAAATAATGTGTTTAATAGAATGTTTTCCTTAAGGAATGAAATATATACTTAATATTAATTTAAGTATATCGAATATTTTCCAAATGTTGAAAATAAATAGATTGGTGAAGTACTTATTATTAAATAAGTAGGGAAATATTTTTTCCAATATGAAATGAACGTTTTGAGAATTATCTTTTTAAAGATAAATTGAAAATGAATATTAGAAATCGATTTGAAAATCGTATATTCACAGATATTTTGGAAATTTAAATTCACTATGGAATTTATAAAGGAAAGAGAAATTTGTTTAAAAATAAATATCGATTTATTTTTGAAGTATGGAAATTATTTATATATATATATATATATATATATATATATATATCTTGTAAAGATATTTTTGGAAAATAAATAATTTGGAAAATTATTTGGAATCTGGTGATGTTGTGCATACCTATTGATAGTTAAATAACCAACTATCAATATTTACCTTTAAATAGGCAGGTGATTTGCTTGAATTTGAATGCCACACTTATTTTTAAAATAAGCGCTCACTATTCGGGTTAGCCGGGAAAGGACCTTGGGGTCGTATAACCCACTCCGAATAGTGATACGTCGTAATGGATAGCATTTTATGACCGGTGTTGAAGACCGGATATTTGTGAAAACGAAAGGATTACCGTCGAATGTTTCTGCATCGGCTGATCTCCGTTATAGAAATTTATTACCCTTTGTGATGGGAAGTCCGGTCGTGATTAATGAATATCCGGATTGCAAGGACTTCTTTGGAAGTGCCTTCGATTCCGTTCGATTCCGGAACGGACTTGTATGGATGTGTGTCTGACATACAATTTGAGATGTAAAGCTGGTTTCTATCAAATATATTTCCGTTGGTGGCGGAGAATTTATTCTTTTAGCTTAACACCCTAGAGGTTGTATAGTTGATAGTTACTAGTGATACATTTCCAAATTGGTAATGTGGCATATGAAGTGCTGTTGATCATTTTTTGAACAAAGCACGACTTTTATATAAAGCGTAGCTTTGTGGACGAAACTTCGTCGGTTCTCACACCCCGGAAATGGTCAAAACAGGAAGAATGCGGCAAGGTTCTAGGGAGTAGCGCCCCTTAGTGTATGTTCATTTCCTTCTGGATAGTGGTGGTATCATGGTATGGAGCCCAGATATTTAACCTATGTTGTTGCTGCAAGTTTATTACTTTGTGGTTGTTGGAAATCGAGGATCCTCGGATGAAAGGTTGTTACAACCGGGGAATGGCATACGCGCGTCAGTAGTTACCTACTTTTGCAGAGGTAACCCGGCCTTATGTTGGCAGAGATCCGGTTAGGTTCTCGGGGCGTCTTTCCAGAGGCGTTTCCATGTGACAATGGGAAGTTCCTTGGTCTGTCTATTTGTTGGAAATCCAAAGAAACAATACGTCCCTTGTACGGTTTTAGTTGTATAACCTGCCATGGAATGTGGCGGTAACCTGCTATTGAACATGGTAGCAATAGTAGGCATACGATAATGGTCGTATGTTGGCTAAGATTTATATTCTACTTTCGAAATGTTTTCTACACTATGCACTAGTAATAATATCAATGTTTCTTTTAATGCGTTTCAAGCATCTTTGATTATAATAAGGAGAAATCTCCTCCGATTCTACGTTTGCATTGTGTGTGCGTGCGCGAGGCCTTATGGTAGTCTCATTTTCTAAAAAGCATTGCGAATTTATTTTAAAAATTAAATTGTTTTTTGTTTTAAAGATAAATAACTATTTTAAGTTCTCACACCAGTCACATGACTGACCTGGAGTTTATTGTTTCCCTTCCTAAACTCTGGGTGCCCACCAATTTCCACACGGGCAGTCTAGAGTTAAGATTATCAGGATATTCTGGAATTCAGGAGTTGCTACAGAAATCTAGAGGCGAGCTAGATGGCGTAGCATATTACTAAGTATATAGTATTTTTTTTCCGCTGTTGTTGTCGTAAACTCTTATAATGAATGTAATGTGATGTAATGTATAAAACGTACAGTTCTTTTGTTTTAATGATTATTCATTTATATATTATATGTTGTTCCGCTGCGATTGTGAGATTCTGATATTGTTCTGTTGCTTCTTCTTTCTTTCTTCTTCTACTTCTTTCTTCTTCTTAAACCCTAAGAATTCGGTTTTTCGGCATTCGATTTCTCGGCAGTTGATACAGTGGACGTATTGATGTCAGTTTTTGGAAGTCGAAGAATCGTCCTTTACAAGTGGTATCAGAGCATATGGTTAAGTGACAACCATGACTCTGTTGGGTGTTACTAATTAGAGATAGAGTCAGCAGTACTCTAGAATGAGTTTGAGTGTAATAATAGATATGAGCGCGTATTTGTTAGTGAATATGAAATTGTTTTGTATTGTATTGACTTATCGGTTGATTGTTTATAGATTCTGGTCGGTGCAGTCTAGCTAACTGAATCGATAGGGGTTTCTAAACTCTTAAACGAGATAAACCGACACAGTATTGTTTTAAAAATAGGGTAAATGAAATAATTTTTTCCAAAACTATTTTTGTATATAAAAGAAATGATTTTCTGTAAATTATTACAGTATATGGATGCATGGTTGTTAGGAATTGATAATATTTATTATCATCATTGAAATTGAATAAGAAATTGGAATCGTAACTCCAAAGTTAAGAAATAAATTCACATACAAATAAAATTTAAGAATGTAAATTATATGTGACTTATAATTGGAAATAGAATTCCAGAGAAGTTTTTGGAAATGTTTTTGAAAGAATTTGGAAGTTTTAGAAATTAAATTCCTTTTTTGATTTGAAAATGAATTTCAAAGGTTTTGAAAAGTATTTTGAAGGAATGAAAAGTTCTAAACTCTTTTCGGTCGCTGGAAAATAATTCCGATGATGATCGCGACATCATCGGTGTTCATTTTCGGGTTTCCAAAAGAGGGATTGCTGCCAAATAGTTTTAAATGGAAGTTGTTTGGAAAATTTGGGTTGGTTTTGGAAATTCAAAAGATAATTTGAATTGTTTTCAATAATGATTTTGAAAGGGTGAAAAGACTCTGGAATATTATTGAGTTGATAACTTATACAATTTGAATTTTGATATAATAAATTTAATTTAAAAAAATGAAGTTAAATTAAAGTAAGTATAAGTGAATCAATTAAATGAAGTAAATTTGAAGAAAGGTCTAAGGAGGCTAAGTGAAATGATTACTTAAAGAAAATTTATTAAGTTGAAAATAAATTTAGGGTAATTAAAATAAATTGGAATTGAGTATTGAATTATGGAAGTAAATTGTGAATGAATAAACAAATTTTCAATTGCAAGTATATAAAAAAAAATGAGATTGAATGTTGAAATTCATTTCAAATTTGTAAGCAATAGAATTGAATTGAATAATTATAAATGAAAGATGAATAAAAATTCATATGGAATTTGAAATCCAGTTTAATATGAGTGGTTATAAACCAAAATAGTGAACTGAAAATAAATTTTGGGAATGAACAAAAGAATAAAAACTGGAATTGAAACTGAATGTTAAAACAAATTTGAATAGAATAGGAATTTGTAATGAATTAGTAATTGGAACTAATTTAAAATAGTGCAGTTGTGAATGAAAGATAGTTGATGAAATTCAATATTCAGAAGTTAAACTAAATCCAAATTAAATTGAAAATGTAAATTGGATTCAAATGAAAATTGAAATGTAAAATTGAATGAAAATAAATATATAACTTCAATAGTGAAGTAAAAATGTATAAGAAGCATATATTGAAAATTTTGTAATGGAATTGTCAAAATGGTTTGAATGTTGGAATTGGATACTACTACTAGTAGGATATACAGGTATATTAATGGAAATAGAATTGGAAATTTGATTTCGAAGATAAATTTGAATTGCTTGACAAACAGGTACGTATTTCAATTTCAATATGAGATTTGATGATTTTCTTGTCTAGCCGCTTGGCTTTCCTTTTCTTTTTGAAATTGGGGCTCGATGTGCCATTTTGTAGTCGTACCGAGCTAGCCACGCTTGGGAGACGCTGGCGAATTTTTTTGAAAATTTAGAGTGTTAGAAAAAATTTGAGAAAATTTTGAAAGTGTAAAATTTGAATTTAAATTTAAATTTGAAGTGAGAAGTAAACAACGTTGTTTGAAACTTATAATTGAAGTTGGAAAGCCAGTTGAAATGATAATGGATCTTTAACAAAAAGATTTGTTTTGGTAAGTTGATAAAACTGATTAGTTTTAGAAAGATAGCGAACGGGTTAAGAATCGTTTTTCCTAACTTGTAATTTCAGGACGAAATTCTTTTAAGAGGGGAAGTCTGTAACGACCCTAAACTTTGGACAATTGAAATTGAAAATATTTAATTAATTTTTAAATATTTGAATAACTATTTAGCTTGAATTCCCAATTCCACTATGAATTTGGCGATTAAATTATAAAATTTAATCTATTAAAAGTTGAATAAAAATTTGAATCCTCAATTTTAAGCTGATTAAAAATATTTCAAAGGCTTAGAAAATTCACATTGATAATACTGAAAATGATAGAAGCTTCGGAATTGAATTTGAAAGTGAATTGTTCAGTTTTGAAATTATATCGTTTGAATCGATATTTAAAAATAGCCTTCCGAGGCACAGTCTCGGAATTCGACGAAACCAGTTCCATTGGGTCCGTTATACTGAATTATTACCGGATTTCAAATTTCGTAGCGTTTGGAGTTGTTGTGTGATCATACGATAGGTAAACGCATTGAAATTTAAATTGAATTCAATTTAAATTAAAATTTATTACCAATCAACGTCAGCACGTTACCTTCCGTAAATTTCGCCTAAAATCACGATGCGAAATCGTGCCAAGCATGCCGAGTATTTTAAAACAATTTTTTCTTCAATCAAAAACTATACCGAGCCTCCTCTCAGAGAATCGAAGAATTCATTTGTTCGTGAAAAGGAAAAAAAATCCCTCTTTCAAAACGAAGAATGACCGCTCCCTCTTCCCATTTTCGAATCAAAGAAAAAAAAATATTGGAGGTTCGTCGTTCGATTTGGAATAACGCACGGCCGCAGCAGCTCGCGCAGGCATTCGCGATAATGAAATTCGCGATCGAAGTCAGAGGGATCGCCGTTCGATTTTGGATTCGGCGTCGCGACAGAAGGAGGCGATGTGGGTCTCAAAGGCAGCTGAAGGCATGTGTGTACGCATTAGCTTAGGGAGGCGTGGCGTCGACGACTCCTAGCTCGGCACGATTTTTGGGGTTGGCCTCGATAAGATAGGATTCGCGAGACCTCGCGTGAGCTGGGTGGTTTCGAAGGAAGCGTTGCGTGTTCAAGGTGAGTTATTCAATGATCAAAGTATAGTAGTATTGGATAGAATTGTTGCAGTAAGGTTGTAACAACCAGGCATTTTCAACCATTCGCATCCATTATAAGTGTATAGGTAGACACTCATGCCGGAATTGAATTGCTCAAAATACCGCGTTGTAAATAAAAATTTGGCAAATCTCAGAATATACAGTAAATAAAATCACAGATCACAGACACAGAGTAATAATAATGCAGCGGAAGTAAAAGAGATAGTGGTTCATGAAGCTACTATATAAATATATCAGAGTTACATAAGATACAATAGAAGAAATAAAGTACAACAGAAGTTTAAATATGATAACCAAGTACAAGCTGAATAGAACAACCGAACTGAAAAGATGAAACTTGACAAGTAGATAATCTCCAGCGATTCCAATCTCTAGAAAGTGGAAATCCAAATCTGTGAATAACTCAGGCTGACCCGAGCGTAAATAAAAATACAAACACTCGAGTCAGGACATACATACTTATACAATGTAAACCAACTCAAGTGAACTGTAGCAAGGTACAAGTAACTTAGAAGATGCTTGGGACCGCCCATCCTCTAAGGATCTGTTAAACTATTTACTATGTAGTAATATATGCTATATACAGTAGTGTCTAATCAGTAAAGTATAATCATATAGAAAATAGCGTTAAGGGGATGGTGAACCTTAACGCGGTCGGATCTTTAAAACCAAAATCGTAGTGGGCTCGCTATAAGGAGATGACACGGCACGCGAGGCAATGCCAGGGTGGATACACCGTTTGCACTCCCGGACTGGTGGTGACGGCAAGCCAGCAGCTTCCGCCCACCTCGAACAATAACCCTGAATCAAAATGGCGCCACATATCGAATCACAAAAGTAATAGAATGGTTTCCGATGGAGCATGCTCGATGAAAGGGTGCGACCCTTTGTGTAGCCCGGTATAGCTCCTGTTTCAGTCATTTATGCCAACTCACGGGAGTTGGGTCCACGTAATATACCTCGAGAACGTCGCCACCATCCTACTTCATTCTGGGATCTCCACCGCGTACACAGTTGTTAAAGTGGTTTTCGGTATTGGCCGGCTATAAGACAATATCCGATCCCGGTCTCTTTAACAACCAATCGTTATTATAACCCGTAGTTATAACTTTAAAACAATATTATATACTTCAAAATAAAATATCATTTCAACGTAAATCTTTATCAAAAATAAAGATTAAATCATTTCCAAACCATTTCAATATATCATCATGCCCTATATTTCAATTCAAATATTTATCAAAATAAATATCAAGTCATTTCTAACCATTTCAATATATTAAATTATCATATCCTTTCAAAACTTCCTTTTAAATCATTTTAATATATCAAAATATCATAACCTTTCAAAGCTTCATTTCCAAAATATCTTATCCTTCAGAACTTCCTTTCAAATCATTTAATATCAAAATGTCATATCTTTCAAAACTTCATTTCCAAAATATCATATCCTTCAGAACTTCCTTTCAAATCATTTAATATCAAAATGTCATATCTTTCAAAACTCCATTTTTCAAATCATTTAATATCAAAATATCATATCTTTCAAAACTTCGTTTCAAATCATTTTAATATATCAAAATATCATATCTTTTCGAAACCATATTTCAATCATTTTAATATATCAAATAGTTATACTTCAAAACAAATTACTTCATTTTAAATCGTAAAAATGAAGTTATTACATTTAATAATTAAATTATTAAATTCCAAAATTTTAAAATTTGCAATGTTCATTTATGCACTTAAATTTATTAAAACAATGAAGATTAAAGTTTCGCAGCATTTGGAAAATGCTACAGAAAGTTACATTCAAAACAATCCAATTTAACAAAAGACAGCATTTAAAAATGCTGTTAATTAACTTCAAATATTCAATAGAATTTCACAAACACTTTTTTTTTATTTAAATCATTTTTACCTTACAAAATCATACATTTTCACATTTATAAGCATCATTCAATTTTCCTTAAATTCATGATTTTATAAAGTTAAGTTTCCTTTCAAAAATCAATATTTATTAATAATTCGCTTATTAAATTTCAACATTCAAATTTAAGTTCATTATATTAAATTTCAACTTAACACTTAAGTTTAAAATTTCAAATATAGATTAATTCCATTTTATTTATCTTAACTTAAAATTTCACTTTTAAACCAAATTCATAAATTCCAATTTAAGTTATATTTCCAAATTCAACTCAATATTCACGCATTAACATTTTAAATTTATTCAAAAATCATAAATATGTTATAAAAACATTTTAAATTAATTTAAATTCAAAATATCATAAATTCATCATATTTTCAAAGTTCATTTAAATTCCGTTAAAAATTAAATCAAAATTTCCAAAATAACTTACATTCAGATTTTCTAACTTTTCCATAATTTATTTAACTTATAAATTTCCAGAAAATCAATAATACTTTACAAAATTATATTTTTATTAAATTTTAAATCAAAATATTATAATAATAAATTTCTAAAATATTTTAAAATTTTTAGAAAACATATTTTAACTACGGGCCTGTATATAATTTTCTACGCTAGGTAAAGTGATACGGTAATATATCATTTCAACCCGTAATTTACAAAGAAAATCCGGATTTTATCATTTCCAACCCGCGGTACCAAGTAAATGAAATAAATTGAAAATCATTCAGGCCTATCATTTCAGCCCATAACAATTTTTCCTTATTCTAAAGTCCGTTCGGGTATGTATCATTTCAACCCATAGTGATTCTAATCTAAAGGGAACTTGCAGTGTGATGGACAGATAAAATAAACAGAATAGCATGAAATAACAGTAACATATAATATAATAGGTGTAATAATAGGTGTGAACATCATATGATAATAATATAAGTAGTTATAACATGATCATATAGTTCTACAGATTCACAGGGTGTCAATTTACTACTTATATAAGTACATAATGTCTGGTGAGAAATACTCACCTTTATGGCTGGAGATTGCAAATCCAAATGACACAACGGATTACAGAAGGCACGATGACACAGCAATAGGCTCAAACGGGAAGAGATCCAATCTTAGAACTTGTGTTACAACCCAAAACAAACATCCAAACAAACACAAATTCAATACAACTAGATATGAAATAACTTTGAAATAAAAAGGAATAAAACAGATATGAATGCAACGACTTTTGCCTTACTTTCTCTATTCTTTTGCACGGCCTATGGGTTTATTTAGGTCAGGTTTGACATGACTTTGGTTCAGATTTGATCATAGGAATGCATGGCATAAAGGCTATAACATGTGGAGGAAGTTACAACATAAGAATATCAAGAGACTAGGCAACATAGTGGAGTTTTGGTGCACCACAAGGTTCGTCTACATGCATTGTTTGGCTCGGCTCTTCATGTTTCAGATCTGAACAGAGGATGAAGTGATGGGTGGTGGTCATATCAAGGTGGTAGTGGAGCAATAGGAGGTGGCCAAGGCAATCTAAGGTGATGTTGTTGAAGTTTGGCTCGGCTAGGCATGGTTTTTAAGGGTTTTAGCAATATTTTGTGTGGTTTTTGATCAAGTGGAGTGCATGACCAGTCATGGTCAGATCTGGAAAGAGGCTAAGGATGATGAATAGGGGTGTGCACTTGCTGGTGGTGGCGGCTAGAGGTGTGGCTGTGGCCAAATATGGAAGGTATGGTGAAGTATTGGTTGACAGTGTATGGATTCAAGGAGTTTTTGCACTGTTTTGGTGGTGTTTGCTCAACTTTGTGTTCATGGTCTGATTTGGACAGAGGGGTGGGGTGTTTGGCCATGGATGAGGAGGGGAGGGAGATGGTGGAGCTGATGGAGAAGGGCTAGGCCAAGCAAACTAGAAGAAGAGCAAGCATAAATACATAGAAAATAAGAAGGAAAAGATGAGATAAAGGAAGAGAAAAAAACACGGCTATGGATGAGAAGTGTATGGCTATCAATGAGTGCAAGAGTTAGAAAATGAAAAGGTGGGAAAACAAAGAGACTTAAGCAACTAAAGAGTCATAAAACCTTTCATATTTCATTTATTCATTTTGAAATTTATAAATACATATAAAACTGATAAATAAAGATAAAAACTCAGAAATTAAAATAAATATATAGAATAAATAATTAAATTTTAATTAAATAGGATTTAAATTAAGAAAATGGCTTAAAAATGCAAACTAGTCCTTAAAATTTGAAAATAAACTCAACGAGCTTTGGAAAAAACTTTATTATCACTATAAAATATTCTAATTTTTTTTTGAAATAAAGTAATCTTTAAAACATATTCAAAGTGAAATAGATAATTTAATTTATAGAAAATAGAAAGAACTAAAGAAAATGTTTAAAAATTGGAAACAGGACATGAAAATTACAAATAAAATATCACTATCCTTATAAACTTTCTATTTCACTTTAAAAAAATAAATTTCAAATAAGTAAAATGAACGAGAAAAAAAATAAAGTAGGAATGAGAATAAATAAGTTCTTAGGAAAATAAAATGATAAATAAAGAATTACTTTAATTATTTGAAACTAGGAATAAAAATTTATAAACAGAATACAGCTGACATTTGAAAATGTCAATAACACTTTTAAAATGTTTAAAATCAAAATATATACATAGCATGTTATTTTACCCATATAAATATAATTTAGAACATTACATGACCAAATAAAATATTATTTATATAATTTAAAATAAACCACTTTGTTAAATACAGCAAATTGCACACAATAGTTAAAAGGGTATAACTTTCACATAATAAATCAGATTTCAACGAAACGAAAAGCAGTGTTCTTAAAATTTTATTTACTTTCATAATAAAAGATAAAATTAAAATTTTCAAATATTTAAAATTTAAATTTAAAAGTTAAAGTTTGACTATTTTAACCAAAATTCACTTTTTGGAAAATTATTCTATTTAGTCGTATTTGGAATTCTAATCCATATCAAAATCAAAGTTTATGTTTAAAATAAAAAAATTTATTCCTTTTCATAAATAAAGCTTTTAAATCTGGAAATTCAATTTAAAAATAATTGTAAAATACAGGGTTGTTACAAAGGTATAATTTGATTTATTAGATCTTTAAGCATTTTTATTTAAAAGGATTACAGTAAGATAAATTACTGTTATATTCAAAGCGATAGATATATATAGATAAGGTTTAAAATTTTAACAATAAAGTAAATACAGTTTTTGCAAGTTATAAGTAGTTACAGAAAATATATTAATTTAATTTAACATTGAGGTATTTTTTTCCATTTAATTGAAGTTATTTAAATATAAATTTAGTTAATTTTAGTGTTATAAAAAAATGGTTACAGTCAATATTTGACAGTCACAGTTTATATTTGCAGAGAAAAATCCATATTTTATATTAAGATAAACAGTGAGATTTAACTGAGAAATTTTTCTTTAATCTATATATGTATGTAAGTAAAGTCTGGGGTGGAAAACATGCTGCTGTCTTGTTGATTACAGAATCTGAATTTATAAATACATATATATGTCTTGATTTTGATATAAAAGAAAAAAATAGTTTAACTAACTTATTTAATTATCTTAAATACTAAAAGATTTTAAAAGTTCAGAAGAATATGATGGAAAATGTTCATGATGCTGGTCTTTCTTCAATTGAAACTACCTTAGCCCAACAGTACAATGATGCCCTAACCCAGGAAAGCGATATGATACGTCAAAAGTCACGAATAAAGTGGTGGGAAAAGGGAGACAAGAATAGTGCATACTTTCATGACAGTCTCAAGAACAAACAGATGAAGGAAAATATAGCAACCATCCATGATATGCATGACGTTCTTCAAAATGATGCTGGAAGTGTCAAAGAAGCATTTGAGGAATACTTCACTTCCATATATACCAACACAAACAACTACGAATCCACTATTGATGATATCCCTCTGGACATCATGCCAAGGCTTGATGATGAAAATTACAATATGCTTTGTACTGAAATCACCCATGAAGAAATTGAAAAGGCCATGCTTTCCCTTAATACTAATTCTAGCGGTGGCCCTGATGGTCTGAATGCTCATTTTTACGCTAAGTGCTGGTCTATTGTGTCTGCTGATGTTTGCAAAGCCATTACACATTTCTTCAAAACAAATAAGCTTTATAGGTCTTACAACTACACCAACATAGCATTAATCCCTAAGATCAAGAATGATCATCATGTTAAAGACTATCGGCCCATATCTTGCTGCAACACTATATATAAGTGTATATCCAAGGTTATTGCTACCCGGTTGAAGAAATTCCTCCCATCTATTATTTCTAATAACCAGGCTGCGTTTCTTCCAGGCAGGAATATACTTGACCACATTCTTCTCGCGCACGAGCTAATTAAAGGATATCAAAGAAGTAATAATCCCCCGAAAGCAATGATGAAGCTTGATATAATGAAAGCCTTTAACATGATACAGTGGGATAGTATTGTCCGCATCATGGGGTATATGAATTTTTCCCCTCACTTTATAGCTTGGATACATGAATGTATCTCCACACCGACTTATTCTATCATTGTCAATGGTTCGACCACTGGTTTTTTCACTAGTAAACAAGGAATCAGGCAGGGCGATCCCATGTCTCCTTACATCTTCATACTCGTTATGGAATTACTCACGAGAATGATAAACAAATCAATTCAGCTAGGGAATCTTAAGCTACATCCGGCTTGTAAAAACCCACAAATCTCTGCGTTAATGTTTGCAGATGATTTAATCATGTTTTGCTCTCCTGACATTGACACTATAAAGAACATAATGCTTACCCTTGAGCATTTTTACACTATGATAGGGTTAAAGCTCAATGTACAAAAATATGAAATAATCACTGCAGGAGTTAGCACAGCCCAAACTGCTCAAATATCTCAAATAACTGGATTAACCAGGAATCATTGCACTGTCTCCTACCTGGGTCTTCCATTGACTACATCCAGAATCACTACTAACCAGTGTCTCCCATTGTACGAGAAAATCACTGCTAGATTGAACTGTTGGACCACAAGGAAGCTGAGTCAAGCAGGAAGACTAACTTTAATCAAGTCTGTTACCTTTGCAATGCAAGTGTATTGGGCCAGATCCTTTGTTCTTCCATTAAAGCTAATTAAAATGATCAGGAGTGCAATTATGAGGTTCCTGTGGAGTGGTAGAACAATGGGAAGATTTATTGCTCCAACTAAGTACACAACAGTTGAGAAACCAATGAATAAAGGAGGCCTAGGTTTGATAAACCTTAAACAGTGGAATAATGCTGCTTTTGCTAAACATGTTGATACATTGTTTAACTGCCCAGATAGTCTCTGAGCAGAGTGGTCAAAAAGAAATGTGATGAAACATAGGAGGCTGTGGAACATGACTACACAGCAAAATATGAGTTGGACATGGCGTAATATTCACAAGACTAAAGAACTTTTTTTTCCTCTAATTCAGATGAACACCAGCCATGAATACACTGTCAATTTCTGGGATGATCCATGGCTTGAACAAGGATTTATACTACGAAGGCAACTTAATTACAGTGAAATACAACAAACTGGTGTCCACCCTCACACGCTTGTCAGAGATGTGCTTGCCAATTTCCAGCGGCTGCACACATTTTCTTCGAACCAGAGAGTTCAAAAAATTTGGGACAAAATTAAAGAATTTATTCCTCTGCCTGCTACTAGTGATAAAATTGTTTGGGGTCAGACAAAAGGTAAATTTAAAAATGGTGTTGCATATGAATTCTTGATGCAGAACAATGCAAGACAGAATTGGAAATGGTGGAAGAGAACATGGAACAAAGATAGTAGCTACAGACAGAACTTCACTATGTGGAAGATTTTGAATAGGGCTATATTAACTAAAGCTAAGCTTGCTAGTATTGGCATGAACGTTAATATAGAATGCTCTTTCTGTTGTGATCTTCCAGAAACTATTGAGCATATATTCTTCGAATGTGAAGTCATTAGCAACTGTGGTTCGATGTGATGATGAATCTGCATAGTGGTTGTCCCATGAATGAGAATCAAGCTGAATGGGAACGAATATATGAAGAAACAGGTAATAAACTAAATAGAAAAAGGAGATTTGGAGTAGCGCTGAAGTGTTTTCTATCTGTGGTGTGGAAAGAACGCAACTGTAGAGTTTTTGATGTTGCTAGCTAAAACTTCTACCAATTTCAAGATGTGGATCATGCATGAAATTGAGTCAACAATGATGATGTTGTTCGCCTTTGATCCTGGAATAAGTCTGCCCATTTCTATGTAGTTGCTGTGTTTTAGTTTTATTTTCCTTTTAGTATTTTTCCTTAGTGCTTGTTGCACCGTGTTTTCTCCGTTTTCTTTGAGCTTTTGCTCTTTGTTGTTGCTTTGTAATGTTCTCTTCGGTGTTGCAATAAAATGGTCGGGGTCCATTCAACCCCGTCGGCCTTGCCAAAAAAAAGATTTTAAAAGGAAAACTAGTTAAAATAAAAAAAATTTGGTTAGGTAAATAAATTGAACGATAATTTAAGTGTTCGATTTAATTCGAGTATTGATAAACTGCGTAAATATTTATACAAGGTATAAATCAAAAAAACCAAGTGAAGATGGAAATGGACTGCAAATAAAAAGCTAAGGTGAGAACTTCTCACTCAAAAGGGTTTTATTTAAATTTTAAATAGTCAGATTTAAAATTGTTGATTGTGTTGATTGTTTGTTTGGATAATATTGTGTTATCTATTGTATTGAAATAGACCCTATACGCCGCCTATTAAGCGGAGGTTATTTATTAAACCCATATACCGCGATATTCCACCTTGAAGTGGAATTGGTATTATATATGTACTTGGAGTTGATTTCCCGCATTATATAGCGGATGAGACCCTATTGCGCCGCATAATAGCGGATAATATTTTATAAATCCCATATACTGCGATATCCCGTCTTGAAACGGGATTGGTATTGTGCTAACGTCTGTGGACGCAGGGAAACAGGTTGGAGGGATCCAACTGGATTCCTCAAATAATTGAATTGGTTTCAATATTGTGTGTTGATTTCTTTCTATTATAATCCCTGTGTGATTATGTATATAATTGAAATCGTTAAAGGCTAAAATTTAGCCGAATAAAATTCTAGTATCATTAGATACCGGAAATAAATAAAATTTAATTTTTAAAATAAGTAGTAGATAAATTTGTAAAATGGTTTAAATTGGGACATTTGAATTATTATAAACGGCTTATATAAAAAGATTTATAAAATTGATATTTATAAATAAAAATACTGGAATTATAAAACGAGTTTTTATAAGCGCTAAAATGAATTATAAACGAATTCATAAGTGAATGAAATTTATAAATTGTGAAGTTATAAAACGAAATGATTTTTGTAAAATAAGAGAATTATAAATAATTTACTTATAATTTGGGTTTTAGCATTTAAATGAGATATAAATAGAATTTGTTAATTAAAGGATTTTATAAGTTGAAGTTTTATAAAATATATAGATGTGAATTTATAAACATTGTTTTATAAAATCCGAAATCAATTGAATTCGATAGATTAAACATAGAAGTTTATTAAAGGAGATATATTCACAATTTTGGACAATGAATATATTATAAAAAAAATGGATACGTTTTAAGGAAAATGATATTTTAAATAGAATTAAAACGATTAGAGATGTTTTAAATGTATTAGGCATTGAAAGCATAGATTTCAACATTGATTGTTGAAATAGGCGTTTTCGAGAAAGAAGGAAATGGTGGACTATAACACTATTGTTATAGTAAATGATTTCGAAAAGGAAATGTTTTATATAGTATTGGGATTTATATATCTATCTTAAATTCGAATCCCTATACTAGTGATTTTGGGTTGTCGTAACGATGTTTTACATAACATTCGTTTTGACCCAAATAATGTGTTTAATAGAATGTTTTCCTTAAGGAATGAAATATATACTTAATATTAATTTAAGTATATCGAATATTTTCCAAATGTTGAAAATAAATAGATTGGTGAAGTACTTATTATTAAATAAGTAGGGAAACGTTTTTTCCAATATGAAATGAATGTTTTGAGAATTATCTTTTTAAAGATAAATTGAAAATGAATATTAGAAATCGATTTGAAAATCGTATATTCACAGATATTTTGGAAATTTAAATTCACTATGGAATTTATAAAGGAAAGAGAAATTTGTTTAAAAATAAATATCGATTTATTTTTGAAGTATGGAAATTATATATATATATATATATATATATATCTTGTAAAGATATTTTTGAAAAATAAATAATTTGGGAAATTATTTGGAATCTGGTGATGTCGTGCATACCTATTGATAGTTAAATAACCGACTATCAATATTTACCTTTAAATAGGTATTTGTTGTGATTTTCTTGAATTTGAATGTCACACTTATTTTTAAAATAAGCGCTCACTATTCGGGTTAGCCGGGAAAGGACCTTGGGGTCGTATAACCCATTCCGAATAGTGATACGTCGTAATGGATAGCATTTGATGACCGGTGTTGAAGACCGGATATTTGTGAAAACGGAAGGATTACCGTCGAATGTTTTTGCATCGGCTGATCTCCGATATAGAAATTTATTAACTTTTTGATGGGAAGTCCGGTCGTGATTAATGAATATCCGGATTGCAAGGACTTCTTTGAAAGTACCTTCGGTTCCGTTCGATCCCGGAACGGACTTGTATGGATGTGTGTCTGACATTACAATTTGAGATGTAAAGCTCGTATCTATCAAATATATTTCCGTTGGTGGCGGAGAATTTATTCTCTTAGCTTAACACCCTAGAGGTTGTATAGTTGATGGTTACTAGTGATACATTTCCAAATTTGTAATGTGGCATACGAAGTGCTGTTGAGCATTTGTTGAACAAAGCACAGCTTTTATATAAAGCGTAGCTTTGTGGACGAAACTTCGTCGGACCTCACACCCCGGAAATGGTCAAAACAGGAAGAATGCGGCAAGGTTCTAGGGAGTAGCGCCCCTTAGGGTATGTTCATTTCCTTTTGGATAGAGGTGGTATCATGGTATGGAGCCCAGATATTTAACATATGTTGTTGCTGCAAGTTTATTACTTTGTGGTTGTTGGAAATCGAGGATCCTCGGATGAAAGGTTGTTACAACCGGGGAATGGCATACGCGTGTCAGTAGTTACCTACTTTTGCAGAGGTAACCCGGCTTTGTGTTGGCAGAGATCCGGTTAGGTTCTCGGGGCATCTTTCCAGAGGCGTTTCTATGTGGCAATGGGAAGTTCCTTGGCCTGACCATTTGTTGGAAATCCAAAGAAACAATACGACCATTGTACGGTTTTAATTGTATAACCTGCCATGGAATGTGGCGGTAACCTGCTATTGACCATGGTAGCTATAGTAGGCATACGATAATGGTCGTATGTTGGCTAAGATTTATATTCTACTTTCGAAATGTTTTCTACACTATGCACTAGTAATAATATCAAATGTTTCTTTTTAATGCGTATCAAGCATCTTTGACTATCATAAGGAGAAATCTCCTCCGATTCTGCGTTTGCATTGTGTGTGTGTGTGCGGGAGACCTTATGGTAGTCTCATTTTCTAAAAAGCATTGCGAATCTATTTTAAAAATTATCCTGTTCTTTGTTTTAAAGATAAATAACTGTTTTAAGTTCTCACACCAGTCACATGACTGACCTGGAGTTTATTTTTTCCCTTCCTAAATTCTGGATGCCCACCAATTTCCACACGGGCAGTCTAGAGTTAAGGTTATCAGGATATTCTGGAATTCAGGAGTTGCTACAGAAATCTGGAGGCGAGCTGGATGGCGTAGCATATTACTAAGTATATAGTATTTTTTTCCGCTGTTGTTGTTGTAAACTCTGATAATGAATGTAATGTGATGTAATGTATAAAATGTACAGTTCTTTTGTTTTAATGATTATTCATTTATATATTATATGTTGTTCCGCTGCGATTGTGAGATTCTGATATTGTTCTGTTGCTTCTTCTTTCTTTCTTCTTCTACTTCTTTCTTCTTCTTATACCCTAAGAATTCGGTTTTCCGGCATTCGATTTCCCGGCAGTTGATACAGTGGACGTGTTGATGTCGGTTTTCGGAAGTCGAAGAATCGGGAATTTACAAGTTAAGCCAATCCATTCCCAAAATCATTCTGAAGCCTAAGTAACGCATGACATGCAAATCGGCTCGGAATGAAAAATCACATAAAATAATCTCGACATCTTTACAAAGTAAACCGAGTGTTGCGGATCCACCAACCGGATTCGCAATTCTCAAAGAAGTCATTAAAGCCATAACACTTAAAGAAAAAGTATCAACAAGTTTTTTTAATATAAAAGAATGGGATGCACCCGTATCAAAAAGAACTTGAATAGGATGATCACGAAACATAATAATGCCATCAAGGATAGAATGAGAAATACCTTGACCAAGAGAAGTGTTAGCAGGCGCCTGTACTACATTTAACTTTCCCTCCCTCTTGCTTGGAAGTTTGGGACATGAAGATAAGAGATGGACCGAACTTTTGCAATAACGACAAAAGAGAGGTTTCAGGCATCTATTGGCATAATGGTCCTTGGAACCACAATTGTAACATTGCCCATGACTAGAGGTAGGAGCTTTTGCTATAGAAGCTACTTGCTTCCCTTTCTTATTGGGATAAGGGCCTTTGAACTTATTAGGCCGCTTCCTGTTGTTGTTGAAGCTCTGTTTGGCGCTGACAACTTCAACATCTCCTTCCTTATCGGCCTCTTCGAGTCGAAGAGCGATATCAATAAGATGATCAAATGAAACTTCCAGTTTCGAAAGTAGAGGCTTTTTGAGATTCTTATTCAAGCCATAGACAAACCTCTGATTTTTCTTCAATAGGATATTTATGTATTCGACCCCGTATTCAGAAAGAGATTCGAAAGATGCGACATAATCTGCCACAGAAGATTCACCTTGAACAAGGTCAATAAAACGACGGGCCAAAGTTACCTTTTCAGCCTCCGACACAAACTTAGATTCGAATCTTTCCCAGAATTGCTCCCTAGTAAGATCCGCTTCAATAATTTCAAAAATCATAAGCTCATAGCAATCTAATGCTCTCTCTTGGAGCATACTAGAAGCCACTTGGACTCGATGAAGATCAACAAGATTCATGCGAGAAAAGATGCGATCGCATGTTTTGAGCCATGCTTGGATTTCCACAACGCTTTCGAATCCCTTGAATGGCCTTCCACTCAAATCGGTATAGTCTCTGCACAAACGTGCAAATCCAAATCTAGGATGAGTAGGCTCTAGAATAGGTTCGACAGCTTGAGCATTCTTTGCAAGATCTAAAAGCTGCTGGGCAGACATAAATACCCCGTCCTGAGGAGTAGCACTGGATTGACCGGCACTGGGATGGCCTAGTCTAACCATTTCTCTTCTTTAAGAAAGAAAGAAAGAAGAAAAAGAAGGTCATTTCTCGGAATGAATATCAAACAATCATGATTGATAAAACAAGGCATCATAAAAGGAAATATGATAGAACCGGTCCAATGACTCGAATAAAATCCTAACGCACGACTCCTAAGAAGGACTTAGGACGATGATCCTTGCTATATTATTCTACATTGTTTCGAAGTCTGGCTTTGGTACCATGTTGTGACGCCCCACCTCTATACTCACGCCAGCCAAGGATACTACGGAGTAAAGCCGTCAACTAGCACGAAGAATAAGGTTGTTGAGGAGCGACCATCCATGTAATTTCTTTGTGCGAGCACCAATATGTCAGATAGTATAACATGCGTTTCAGTTCAAGAGGAAATCCGACATACCGATACAAACTCAAAGCTACTACATAGTGGCTATGTGGTCTTCGGAAACAAATATAGAAATAAACATAACGTAAATCGGTCACAGACATTCATATCACAAAAGCAGAAATAGGTATAAATATTACATGTAGAAGTATACATCAGAGTAGTGGTCATGCAAGATCCACAGCATCACAAAAGAATAGATACAATTGCTAGACAAAAGAATATGTATACATCAAGGAGTCTCTATCTCGAATATATAAAAATAAAACTACTAATCTAAAGTAGTTAGCCAAAAATCAGGCGGCAGTCCCTGATAAGGAGTCAAGTAGAAGCACCTGTAATATCTCGGTCTGACCCGAGTATTATTTCTAATAAACGGATCGGTCTAGCTATAAATATCATATAAAATGAGATAGAATAAGGGATATGACAAAAATGTTTGATAACAATAATGCCATACTATGATAGGTATGCATTTGAAAATCAACCAGAGATTAATCAATATCACAAGAATCTTCTCACAAATCAAAAAGAAATCCATATTCTTTATTTTTATTCGCTAAATCACAAATATTGGCAATCATCTCAACGCCAATCTTAAAAGTTGTTGAAAATACAAACTCACCGATGCACAAATATTCATAAACTCATCAATGTAAATCACTAAAATTGGTAAGACGCAAATTCTAGAAATCATCAATTAGAAATCCAGAAATCACAAGAGGGGGAGGCCTATCACAAAACGGGAGCATGAAAACTCACCAACACGTGTATCACAAACGGAACGCTATTTCATGTTGGCTAACCATAGAGCCGGTGTAACGACGTAGTATAACAACAGTACGCCAGAGGAACCTGAAACTCAAATAATTCGGGACATCGACGCAGTACAATAATGGTACGTCCAATGAACTGAAACTCCAATAATTTGGAACATCGACGCAGTACAATAACGGTACGTCCAATGAACCTGATAAACCGGAACAACGATGTAGTACAATATCGGTACATCCATTGATCCAGATAAGCCGGGACATCGATGTAGTACAATAACGGTACATCCGATGATCCGAACACCATAAATGAACATTGGTCGCTAGGCCATAAAGAAAATGAGACGAAACTCCAAAGAACCAGTAGGTCGTTAGCCTATAAAGAAATGAGACGAAGCTCAACAAAACGAGGTACAGTCCACTACGTGGACAAAGAGACATCGCGCATTGCTAGTCTAATCCATAAAATGATCACCGTTGATCAATAAAAAGTGTGAATTACACTAAGCTAGTAAATAAATGAGTTTAGCTTCATGTCTCATAACCACCGGCTTAACTTAAAAAAATTTGTGAACAAGTTGTAGATTTCCACTAGAAAATTGTCACAAGAGTTTCAATCGAAAAAGTCTAAGAATTAACCGACGAAGTAAACACAAGCGTTTCATACCACTTGTTTTGCTAAGCCGTTTAATTGGATTTCTCGAACGAATGAGATAAAGGTTTGTATATACTAATCAGTAGGAAAAACGGTTTTATAAGAGCTTTGTACTAAAAATAGAGTTGAAATCATCTTTGTAAAAGAGTTTGAATATTTATTACTAGTATAGAAACCTTTGCGTTTTAAAATGACAAACCATAGAAATGATTGTAGAAACAATCAATCACCAGAAATTCACATTTCGAAGACGTGAATTAAATCCAAAGAAATCGATATCAAATCCATCAAAATGGATATTCCCAAAAATCCAAAGGAAGAAGTCATCAAAGTCGATAATAGTGATAACAACTACTCGGATCGACCAAAATCGATTATCATTGGAAATTTAATTGAAAATAAGGCAAATAGGCAAAACAGGGAATTTCTAGACGTCTGAGGGGTTGTTCCAGACGTCTGGATTTGGTTTATGTAAATATTCCAGAAAACCATCCAGACGTCTGAATTCTCAAATCAGACGTCTGACCTCCTTTCAGACGTCTGAAACGATAATTCAGATGTCCGAAATTAGTCATTGCCTTTTTTATTTTTCTGCCGCGTATAATTTTCTCCAGGAAGAAAAACCAAATGTCTGGCATTGGTATCTAGACGTCTGAGCACCTAGTAAAGGCAACAATTTGCCTAGCCATGATGGCCAAAACGATTTTGCGAGCAACCTAGCGGGCAACGTCGACTAAGGATTTGAGCCAGGCGACTAAGGATTTACGCCAAGCGACAACCCGGCCTTATAGCTCTTCGATACACCCCAAACAACATATCCAAACATCCATTGTAGGATTTTCATAAAACTGGAATTCAAACCCAAAAATTTGGTAAATCACCGTATCAATTCAAATCAAAAGCAAATGATCATGAATAGATGTTGGAAATTCATACCTAACAACAAGGATAGATATAGATATAGATGTGAGATAAAAATCTCACCTTAACACAAAAACAAGGAAGAAGAAGCTTGAAAACAAGGGAGGATCAACCACTCTTCAAGCTCAACTCTAGAAGCTCCAAACTAAGATCAAAAGCAATAATTTACTGAATTAGGTTATAGGAAATTTCTGAAATTGGAGAGAGATTGAGATGTAGAAGAAGATGGAGATACTTACCTAAACTTCTCTTTGAATTTGGAGCTAAAACTTGGAGTTGCTAAAGAAACTAGGGCTTAGGATTTTAATTTCCCATCTCCACCACCATTTTTGCTAAAGCTTAAGTTATAGGAAATATTATGAAGCAATGAGGAGGAGTGGAGTGGAGTTGGGTTGATATGTTAGGTTAATGGGCTGAAACCCAAACCCAAAGCCTTAAGTGAAAAGGTCGAAATTTTAGCTAGCACAAACATATCAATATTTATACTCAAAAAGGTTGCAAACGTCATCTTAGACTCAATGGAAGTCGTCTCGAGTCCTAATTCGGCTGTTTGCAAAAAGTAGGTTTTTGGACTTAAATCCGACTAATGATGCTATATTTAAATAAAATATTTGAATATACAATCGTAAAATATGCGGGTTGTTACATCTCAAATATGTTATTTAAGTTCAATTGTATTTTTATCTTTGACTAAGGTTTTTCCCATTGGGTTTTCCTTTGTAAGGTTTTTAATGAAGTATTATGTTGATCCAGAAGTATCAAACTCTATTTGATTCTGTAAATTACTGAAATATCTCATACCATATTGTACTCTTTTTCCTTCACTAAGATTTTACCCATGGGGTTTTTCTTAGTAAGGATTTTAATGAGGCATTATATTGATCCCGAAGTATCGAACTCTTAGAAGCAATATCACTGTATGATATCTATGATTTCAAGTTGGACTCTTTTCCTCGTTCATGGTTTTTCCATTCGGTTTTTCTAATAGTGGTTTTTAATGAGGCAACAAACAATATCTATATCGATTGAATCGGTAAATGCAAGCAAGATAATAATGAGGGAAAGCAATCATCATACACGTTTCGAAACGGAAAATTTCAAGTTATCAGAGCATTCAAGATTTTGAAGACGCATATTCAAGGAGAAGTGTTACAATATATGTAAATCATGAAATGAATATGCTTTTATGTTGTTTTGTTTAGTCCCACATCGTGGAATATGTTAAATCCTTAGCTCTAAAGCCTTTATATAAAGGAGGCTATGTAATGTAAATACATGTCTAATTTCAGAAATGAATAATATATCTTTTGCCTCTCTCTAATGACTTCTACTTTCTTCACTTTATAACAAATGATAATAAATTAACTAAGTTTAAAATAAGTAACTAAGTAATTAAGTTTTATAACAATTAAGTAAATTTTGAATTGCTTGTCTACTTTGAGTTAGCCTTTGTGGACGTTTCTTTGTTATTTTGAGTAATTAACTCATAAAGTTTCTATTTGAAGCCATGTTGTTTGGTACTTGTACATTTCTACATTTAAAAATATGCATGTATGTGCTTCTTTTTGACAGGTGTTGTATGATGCTTTTGAGGTTGCTACATGATGTCGCACTCTTTCTCCTTCAAATCAGTCATGCTTGCATTAATGTATTGTTTATCGACGATCATATGTCTTTTTTTTTAGTATGTATCATTTTGGTTAGCTTTTGTTACTTTTGGTCACAAATATTTATATGCTTAGTACTCCGTGTATGAAATATTATGGATATATATATATATATATATATATATATATATATTTTATGGTTTGGCTTAGGACTCAATTTGATTATATAGATTATAATGTGATATGTATGGTTTTTTGAATTGTTATAATATATTAGTTGAAATAAGTTTAGTAGAATTGAAAATTATAAGCTTGAATGTATATGGCAATAAAAAATGCAATAGAATATTTTATAGCGTTTTAACTTTGCTAAGAAAAATGGTTACAGCTTTCATCTATTATAGCGTTATGCTAAAGCTATATAAAATATTCTGCATGATTAAACAGTTTTCATGCAAGAAACAAACCTTTAATAGGTAGTAGTGAATTTTCTATAGCATTTTAGTGCGTCATAAACGATTGACATAATATTTCCACAGCGTCTTTAGACGCTATAATAATATGGCATGTCAACATATTAGCAACTAAATGATGTCATGATTGTTAGTATCGTAAAACACAACTCTGTGTAAAAAAATTATAGCAAGCTTCAAAATGCTATAGAAAAGTAGTTGTACGATACATCTAGTCTAAGATGGCAACAAAAACACTGTTAAAAGTCTGTTTTCTATTGCAATTTTGAAACGCTATTGTACCTATCAGACTTATTACAACCTGTTGATCTATGGTGTTATAAAAACATTATAGAAGGATTTAAAAGAGGTTTTTAAATAGAAAGGTCTATTTGTTGTAGTGCAAATCCTGCATGGTAATGAAAGCCGGAGGAGGTGCACGAGAAACATCGCGTGTTGGCAAGTCATCGCGGCGATCAGAATGCCTATCTAAGCCTCTCGACAAAGGTGAACTGGACTTGTAAAGACATTTGGAAGCGGAGTCATGCGATGAATAATCTCCATCATAATTGCCTCTATCGCAACTACCTTATCTTGGCAAAATTGGTTACCGAACTCTGAATCCCGACCACTTCCTTGATGGTATGTGCTTGGATGGTGCCTATGTGGTCAAGATATGTTTTCCTCTAAGGATTAATATATATATATACACACACACCTCTTTCTCTCCATGGATCCTGCAAATGAAATGAGAGCGAATTAGTTTCGACTAGAAAAGATGCAAGCCAAGTGTAACGTAGTGTCGTGAAGTGCACGTGTGTGTGAGTGTCCTAACGTTCCCCCTCGATGGACCGTATCTAGAGCTTTGATCATAGGAATGATCTTCACCATGCTGATGGGAGGAATGTCATCATTAAAGCAGATGTGGGAGTCAATACCGTTGAGTCTCATGTTACCGATGCCAAAGGGGTCGAAATTGGTAGGAATCGACCCCAACTTAGAGACTGTATCTGTGGAAGGAAGAGATGGAGTTTTCTCAGTAGTTGTAACCGGTAGAGGCTGTGTAGAAGTCTATGCTTTGGTAATCTTCACAGCTAGTCTTTTCTCCGGGATAGGCTGTTGGTTGTCTTTGGGTTTTTCAATCAAAGACTCGTGGCCCACATCAGTGTCGTCACGGCCAGCTTCATCATTTCCACCTACAATTTCACCTTCCTTGGCGTTTCTTCCCTTTCTTCAACATTTTCTTCAACTTCTTCTCTTGAACTCTAAACTGGGGACATATTTGGATTAGCCTTTCCTCCTCCGAGCGAGTTATTATCGTCATCATCGTCATCGTCACTAGCGGCCACTTAGACTATATCAGTGCTACGACCCGCTTCTAGAAGATTATGAGCTAGCGGATTCTAATTAGAGAGAAGAACTCCAATGTCTCTATCCCCTTCTGGAAGTGCCCTAAGAACTCTAACACCATATGTAAGAGCTATGCCACTTGGTCTCGTCGGAACATCTGAATGACAGAAAGAATATGAGTTAAGCTTGATAGTTAACAAGGAAAATTTATAGCAAATGAATGAGGTAGAACTTACGTCTAGATATCCATCTTCATGTAAACCCAGGTGGACAATGTACGTAAAACCATTCGCTTTTGAAATAGCTCGGCTTGTTCCATGTGCCAATGACGACTCTACAATTTTTGCTGGCTTTAAGTAAGTCAAGGAAGGACTTTTGGGTCTTAAAACTGTATATGTACCATATCCCTTCGTCACTAATACTCGATGCAAATGTTAAACGAAGACAATGTACGTACCAAGAAGTAAGGCATAACTATTTGAGTGTAATTGCATCGGAGCCGATCTCATGAAGTTTAGAACTTAATGAATGGATAGGGTTGAATGGTGGAATGCATCCCGCCAAACACTTATATCTATTGTAAGCAGTGTAGACTTCTAGGAGATTGTGAGCTCTCTGATGGCAAAAAATGTCTAGTATGGCATTGAATGTAATTTCATGCTTGTCGTCGATTCTATGAAGAGATCCCTCGTCGATCTTTAGAGCATTGGAATGAATAGGATCATTTAAAAGAACAACATCTTCAGGAGTATCAGGAGCAAGATCAACCTCTGGCCCTTCCGTGGGATCTATTGGATTTTTAGGAACTTGTTATTCAACCTATGAATTTTCTCATTGATGTGATTTTTGTACGGGAGTTTGCTATGCAAGTGGAACATAGTCGAGCTAGACTCAGTGTCGGATTCAACATATCTGGAAGTAGATGGATTTATGGCTTGAGTGGCAAGATGTTCAGAATGTTTGTGCTCCATTTCTATAAATATTAACAAATTGCCAACGTCATATTAGTTATAACTTGAAACCCTTGTGCTAAAGTGAAACTTAGTATGGTGTCATGCAGTGTCATGCATTTTAGATTTTTAGACATAGCCCACAATGACTGTCATCGCTAACCGTCTCAATGGACTCCATGTCAACAGTTATGCATTACAATGCGCCGAAACTCTAAAGACAATGTTCGGAAAATGTAAAATGTTAAGGCTTGAGCACAAGTGGGATTCAAGACTAAAAATTTCACCAAGGGTCGAATTTATACCGATCCAAATCCTTAAGTAGATTTTTGCACAAATCCGAACACCATCTTTGTCACCGATCCTAATTCGCAATCTCCAATGTCAAACCTCATCCATAACCATGTCTCCATATCCTAGCTAATTCTATACGGCTTAAGGCTTGAGTATTGGATTGGGTTCAGGATAGTCGAGGCTTGGGTGATGAATGAAATTCAACCACGGTGAGGCAAACAAAGCCAGGTTCAAGAGATGTGGAGCGACAGCGGTACTAGTTTCAAATGGAGGCAGAATTTCAATACAAAGATAAAAGTTATTAGTGGTAGATCTTGAAGGTCTTGGAACATATGAAATAAAGTGAGAAGGGAGATGGAAGAAAACGGGTTATGTAAACCTAGGCTTGTTAATTCTAAGCAAAGGAATTGGAAGTATTCTCCTAAGTTTCGAATCGGTATCGATTTAACGACATGGATCGATACCGACTCTTAATTTTTTTTAAAAAAAAGGAAAATACTATAAGTGATGGGAATGGCCTATATGTGTTGCATTTCACAAAATAGTTACTCGAGAACATGCACGTGATTACTTTTGTGTGTGTGTATCCAATCCCGATGGCTAGAGTCAAGGAAATAAAATTTTACCCTATAAAATACATAAAAGGAACCAGTTCAGGATTACAGAGTTTGGAATGAAAATCATGAGAACATATTCTAGATTTATAGTGCAAATGCTAATGAAACGTTATGACGAATGACTGTAGATATAACTCTTTACGAAAATGATTTGCGGAAGGGATAATGTAACGATCCATAATTTTAGCACTTTGAAAATGGGATATTTAATTATTTTAAATATTGAAATGTAGAATTTTCAAACTTAAACAATCATGTTTTATATGACAAATAAGAATGGTAAACTTATTTTTGATATTGAATAAAGATTTTGGATTTCCATTGTAAAATTGACAAAAGTCGGATTCCGATAAAGTAAGATAAATATTTGAGTAACTAGTTTAAAGGATAAATAATTACTTTTGATATATATATATATATAATCAATATAAAATTCATTTGATAATAATAGTAATTTAATTTGTAATGGTTCGATAAATATATAAAAATTGTTGTATAAAATTGACAAATTTCGTCACATATCGATAAATCGATGTCGTATTTTTATAAGAAGATTTGAATATGGTTTTATATTATTTCATAATTTAAATATGACTTTTTTAATTATTTAAAGATAATAATAAATTTATTTTGAAGTTTAGTTTACATGAATAAATAGTTTAACAAAAACGTCAAAATGTGACCGGAAAATGTTTTGTCGAAATCAACGTTTTGTTCAAAATAAGTTGCCGCAACGTTATTGCACCTTTGTAAACATGTTTTAACATATATATTACACATTTTAATAAATAAATATGTTTATTTTTACCGAAATCATTAGTAAAAGTAAGTAAGAATTAACAAAAGTAAGAAAAGTAAACATCAAATCACATCAAATCAAAATCCAACAAAATAATTACTTTTCTTTACTTAATCTTTAAGTGACTAAGGCATAAAGTAAGAAGTGAAAAGATGCTATTAAGTATTGGAAAAATGGATATTCTTTTAGGTTTAAGTAAGATTAGCTTGGTAATTTGATAAAAGGTTATTTTGGTAATTTTACCACTTCCTTTTTCTATAAATACCCACTCCTTCTTCACTTTCATTCGTATTTTATTCTTCTTCTTTTCTCAAGCTTCTTTACCTTCTTTCCCTTATACTTAATGGATTCCAAGCCATAGGAAAAAATTAGAATGAAATAATTTCAAACTATTTACAAAACATTCAAAAGAAATCAATGTTCATCCTCTTCAAATCAAACTCCTCTTTTCTCCATATTTTACATCTTCTTGTCTAGGCCATAACTTCTTTAAAAAAATCGAAATGAAAAATTATTTCATTCAAATCATGTATTTTTCTAATGGATACAACTTTTATGTTGACCACTTTGTCTCATTCAAAAATTAACCATGTCAAAAATCCACTTCTTTACAGTGCATTCACTGGCCCAATTTTTAAGCCAGAGAATAGGCCATTTTGTTTTTATCGTAACTTGATAATAAAGGATCCAAATTAAGAAATTATTTTTTTAAACCATAAGAAATTCCAGTGGCTACAACCTTTATGTTGATAAATTTTCCAGTTTTGAGATTTGCCATGCCTGAAACTCAAATCTTTAAAGTACATTTTCGGGTTTATATTTGTGAATTCGGAAATAGCTCCTTTTCTTTTGACTATATCTTCCTCAAAACTAATCAAAATCAAGTGATTGTTTTTTTTATATTCAAGAGAAAATAATTTTCAACAATTTTTCAGTTAACAAGATTTTCAAATTTTGAGAGTAGGAGAGTCAAAAACAAGAGAGAAGATGACTTATTTTTCGGGTCTAATTTTGAGAATTCAAGGTCAAAGCCCTACCATTTCTTCTCTATACTTTCGGCTCACCTCCATCTCAAGACTTGGGCAAGCTGTAACGCCCCACCCCGAGACCCACCTTAGCAAAGATAATTAACAAGTAATTCTGTCTACTAAAGCGGAGAATAGGGCTGGTTAAGGGAGACCATCTATAATTTTGTCTTAAACATCCATTGAATATGTCGATAAATGCATTATAATTTTTTTTTTCAACTCAAGTGGACCGACATACCCAGTAAATGCTTAATCCAAAACTATAGGTGGCTAATGGATCTATCAGAACAAAATACAATAACTGAATGTAAACCACATCACAGAACAGTAACCAACATCATATATATACATATACGGTGATACACGTTTAGTACAATACAATACGAATACAATAAAGGTGGTACACGACCACACCATATACATCGAATCAAATGTAAAAACATCAGAGTATGCGGAAGAAATAAACTACTCAAGAGAAAGAAGAGCTGATATTCAACATCAACTTCAAGCTAAGCCCCATAGATGATACCTGAAACAACTCGGTCTGACCCGAGTGAAAACACACGGGTCAGGCTAGCTAGAACTTATCATTAGTAAAGGTGATGATAAGAGATAAGGGGAAAACCAATCCATCATTACCAATGGAATGATATAGGTCATCAAGTTATCTCTAGAGTGATAGATCAATGGTTCATCATGATTGCATAGAGGAATACAATATGTATATTAGATAGACATGGTTTATCTAATTATATATATAACCGAATGAAATGGGTGAGGATATGGACCATAAAGTAAATCTTCATAAGATAATTAAACTTCAAGAATCCATCATAAATAAAACCCATCTAATAGAAACTTCTTAATTATTATACCTCATCTCATCGGTATAAATATAAATACATCTCAAATCCATCATTAAACTCATTATAAAGGAATCTTCATAATCATTTATACCTCATATCATTGGTATAAATATAAATCTATCTTAAATCTATTATCAACACTCATCATAAAAGCATCACCATAATTATACCTCATCTCATTGGTATAAATATATATAATGTCTCAAATCCATCTTGATAGAGTCCGGAAAGAATCCAAAACATCATATTCGAAATCACCATAAAACCATGTATATAAATAAGCCCTTTTCTCACATAAGGCTATTATAAAGCATCATCATCAAAACAGTGAAAACGAAACATCTAAACTTCATGGAAAACAGCACGTGCTTTACATCTTGACTAGTACTAGTAATTTGGTACCATGCATCGTGATGACTTGGGGTCACATAACATCATAACATCGTGATTGACTAGTCGGAACATCTTGATGACACCCAGTCACAAATCCGAGTAAAAACATCATGGTGATTGGAGTTGGGTAATAACATCGTGAACATCGTGGTGACTCCAATCGTACTCGGTCTAGTACTAGTAACATCTTGAATGTGTCTCAACTATTCGAATAGGAACCCAAAAGGTGAGAACATATATCCCATACTATACGTTCTCCCCTAATGTTTTACTAATCGTTAGTTGGTTCCACATTAGAAAACATCGTAAAACATCAGAACCATCATAAAACTCACTCTGCCTCATCTCATCGGCGAGTTAATATAATACCATACTTATCTCTTCTCATCAACGAGTAATGGTTCCATCGTGACTTGTCTCATTTCATCGACAAGTAAAAATCATCATAACTATCTTAACTTCATAAATCATCATAAACGTCTTAACTTCATGAATACTTCATAAATAGACTTACCTCGTCTCATCGGTAAGTAAAACAACATCATGACGGTTATTTCTAATCATAATTCTCCAAAAGGAAAATTTTCGTCTTTGTCGCCTCATCACATCAGCGATTGTAAAAACATCAAGATTGGTTCGTCATCGAACGTACTCAAAAAGAGTAATTCTCCAACCAATAATGTTCGTTAAAATTTGGCAACTTCTAAATCATCTCAAAATAATAATTCAAATTAGTTTCGGTTGTAGAAGTCCGATATTAAGCGATAAAGCAAGAACACATGTCCCATACCATATATCCTTACTAAATCGTTTAATTCTCATTCTTATAAATCCGGAAGGAAAAAAATAGTTTATGATCTTTGCGCAATAATTTACTAAGGAAACAGGGGTTTTTTTTTAAATAAATTTTTAAAAACCCAAAAAAATCCTTTTATTAAAATTCTACTTTTTATATAAAATAAATATAGTAATATACTTTTATTATATAGAAATACTCTTAAAAATATTTAAAATAAAATATTTACACCATAATTACCAAGCCAGATCATGCATATACGTATTCATGGATGCAAAACAATTTTCAAGTGGTTTGAAAACAATAAGTGCGCTAGCAACATGGAACAAAATACAGGACAGCGGATAAAATCCGCTATTTTGAACTAGAAAACATTAAAAAAAATTAATACACTCTGAATGAAAGTTGTTGCATATAATTCATGCTTTCCAGAATGACCAAGATCATCGAATTTGGATCAACGGTTCAAAAGTTATGACCATTTTACTAAAAACATCAAACTTAGCCTGAACTTATGCATTTACAAGATAGTGATAAACAATTGCAAAAATAGCATAGGTAACTTCAAAATCAGGCAAAATGAATAAAACAAAAGTCATAGCTTAGTTTCTAAGCTTTCCATATTGAACAAGATCATTGAATTCCGATCATTGGTTCAAAAGTTATGATCATTTTACTAAAAACATCAAACTTAGCCTGAACTTATGCATTTGCAGGACAGCGACCAACAATTGCAATTTTAGCATAGAAAACATCGAAATCAGGCAAAATGAATAAGGCAAAAGTTGTAGCTTAGTTTCTAAACTTTCCGGAACATTAAAAATTACCGAATTTCGATAAGACTTATAAAAGTTACGGATAAAACAATTCTGAGATTTGAATTTCACAACTTCTGTCATTTTGTCTCGGGACAGCGATAAACAATCACAATTTTGGCCAAGATTACATTGAAATTTTGGAAAACTCAAAACATAAAAGTTTTAGAACAAAGTCTAAGCTTTCTGGATCATCTAAATTTATCAAAATCGATTGAGGAACGAAGAAGTTATGGCCAATTTAGTTTCAGCCTTACGCATAGAGCTAATATTGGTTTTGCTCTCGGGATTACAGTAGAAAAATTCAATTTTTACATAGCTAACATCCAAATTACAGAAAACACAAAACATTAAAGTTGTAGAAAATGAAATAAGCTTTTCGGAACATCTAAAATATTCAAAATTGGATCAAAAACGAGAAAGTTATGGCTAATTTACTTTCAGCTTTAGTAATTCACTGATTATGACATATTGATCATATAAAGAGCTAGGGTTTGTGAGTTTTACACTCACCTTGCCTTCATGAAGATTAAACTACGATTTAGCTGCAAAAGATTGAAGCTTTTAGCCAAGAACAGAGCATCCAAACCTGTAACAGCTTGAGGAAGGGACATGCAACAATATAGAGAAACAATTAATAGGGTTTCACTTCAAATTAGATTTTTGATAGAGATTTTGGTTTTAGAATAGGGATTACCTGAGTTTAGCACTTTAAATTACATTTTAAAAGCACAAATTTTCATTTTATTTGATGGATTTATCATAGATTGAAGAAGGAAGGGAGAAGCTACCATTAACAAGCCTCTGGACTTTTACAGAAGAAATGAGAAAAGATTATACGTACAGCACTTTCTTTTCTCATTTCTTAATTGCATTTCTTAATTACATGTTAGGTAATCTATTTGTTGATGGACTTAAGCCCACAAATAAGAGAATTTAGTTTAATGTTAATATTTAACCACTTATTACATTTTACAAAGAATGCTAACAAATGTAATCAACCATATTTCAAGTTTCTCTTTTCTAAAAATTAGGAAAACTTTAATCTCTTGATAATAAAATGTTTTTACATACAAATAAATGATTATTTAAATTTTTAAAACATTTTATTATCATACTTCTCTATTTTAAAGTAAATACCAATTTCACATTTTTAATTACAAATCTCATTGTAATTAACACTATAAATTACACAAAAATCACATCTTTTGTCTAATAAAATTCTATAGCCCATTTCAAATATAATTTAACACTAAAATTATATTTTTAAACTCAATTCCATCATTTTATTAAATATATCCCATTTTAGAAATTAATTACTTCTTTTAAAAATCATTAAAAGAAGTAAATAGCAATAATTACATAATTATTGCATTTTCTCTAAATTAAACTCATTTTCTCATTTTATTAACTCAAATCATCTTTATAAACTTTCCAAAATTTTATTTTTCTCATTTTATTCTCAAATACATTGTTAATTCCCAACAAACAATTTAAATCCTTCATTTATTATTAATTGACACTATCAAATTATAACTACCGTTATATTTTAATACTCTCAGGTAATCGCTAAAACCAAGGTTGTTACACAAGCACTTCGAAGGAAGGGAAAGTTGTTTACTAATGTTTAAGTGGAGTAGGAAGTAGGAAGTAGTTAGTGAAGCATGGATTAGTTTGAATGTTGGTAGGAAGTTAATCGCTTTGATTTATGGTGAGAAACTCTATTTAATATCTATATTTATATATATACATGTTTGATGATGTGTTATGATTTCTATGGATGATTATATATGCTTTGATCATCATGTATTGATTGTTTGATATGATTGTTAAATTGTTCTACCTAGTCACGTTAATACATGTCGATAAGCACAAAGGAAATCACTTTCCTTTTGAAAATGAAATGGTGTATATGGAATGCTTAAACCTTTTGAAAATAGTTTTAAAATTAGTTAGAAATGTTTTATAAACATTTAAAATATGTTTGAATAAATAAAGAAAGAAAATAAGGATTTCATTTTGTATATTTGAAATATGTCCAAAACAATTTTCTAAAAATATTGCGGTTTTGTAGTTAAGAATCCAAAAAGGGATTTCTTTATAAATGATATTTTTAAATGATTAAAAATATGAAATAAATTTGACAAATCTATCAAAATAATTTAAAAGAGATTTTAAATGGAAAATATGAATTTCCAAATATTAAAAAGTTGTTTAAATCAAATAAGCTTATACAGCACTTTCCGCAGCACTTTTATGCTGCGAATTCTATAACCTTTTCAATATAGTTTTAAACTTAACAATTATTTCCTATATATTTTATGAATAATTTTAAAATAATAATGAAGTAATTTAAAGATGATTTGAAAGTTTAATAAGAGTTTGAATAAATGGTTAAGAGGAATTGTTTATGCCACTTAAACAAAATATAAACAATAGTGAATGTATTAACAAACCGAGTATGTGGAAACGACTAGTACATTTGTCCCACCTGTGAGATCTGAGAAGATAAAACAAGGTGTTGAACTAAAGTTAGGAATGGAGCAACCAGTGCCCTGAACTTACTTGGTCTATGTTTTCTCTTTTTAGATGAGGGGTGGAATAGATCGAAAGGAAAGCCGGGATGCTCTAAAAGATCATATTTAAGTTTTCCCAAGATAAAAGAAAAGAAACAAATTCTTTGAATGTTATTTAGCCACTTAACATCTTTTATTCGATGATTGATACGAAGAAACCAAGATCAGATTTGGGTAATTCCTATCTAACGAACCGGGATCTGATTTGGGTGATTCCTAACCGAAAACCCCTTCAAACTAATTTTCAAAATAAAACAAATTGAAGACAATGATCATTGAAGACGAAGATCTTCATGATGTAGAGTTACTTTCCACTAGTCCCTGAAAGTGAAATTTACCATATCTAAGGTGGTGGCAATGTTCTGTTATGAAAATCTTTGATTTGCAAGAATATGATTTGAAGTTAAGAAGAAAATCTTTGATTAAGATTTAATAAATGATTTGGGAATATTTTCCCTAAGTTAAAAGTTATAACTTGAATGAATGAAAATATTTGATTAAGATTTAATAAATGGTTTGGGATATTTCCCTAAGTTAAAGTTATAACTTGAATGAAAGAAATCTTCGATTTAGATTTAATGAATGATTTGGAAAGGTTTTCCTAAGTAAAAAAATGATTTGGAATTATTCTAGGATTAAGAAAGGTTTAAATAAATCAAATGATTTAATAAATGAGACTTAATGATTCTGTACACTCTTGAAAAGAAAATGGAATAAGTTGAAGAGAATATATCTAAGAAAGATATTTGATCTAAATAAAATAAAATTGCGATATTATCCAAAGCAAAAGAATGAATAACTTAGAAATATTTTAAGACAAAAGAAAGAGATTTCGAAATAATCTAAACTGAAATTAAAGTGAAAAAAGACTTAATAAATCCTATATACTCATATTCACTTTTTATCGATAATTAGATTTCGAAGGAACCGAGGTCGGATTTGGGTGATCTCTATCTGGAAACCACTTTGTAAAAATTCACGTGTTCGAAGAATGAAGATATTCGAAGATGGAGATATTGAGACGAAGAATAACGAGGGACTACTTGTTGATTAATTGGGAATAAACTCTCGATTCACTATATTGTAGCAGTGGTCTCTTTGTTATGAAAAACCTCAAAACCACAAGAGCTTCTCGCCTAGTAATGGCCGATGAAAGTGCCTTCAGTTTCCTTCAGTCCCAGAACGAACTTGTATGGATGAGTGTTCGATCTTGCATTCTAAATCACAATGAGCGGTCTCTATAAAAGTTAGTCAGTCGATGGCGGAGAAGACACCTTCTCTTAGCTTAACACCCTTTCCCAAGACATATGAGTTCAGGAAGTTGTACGTTTGTAGAGATTAGTCATGTAAATGTGGAATGGCAATGTGGCATTCGAAGTGAAAGAAGATGTGCTATGTGAAAAGATAATCATTTCCTCGAGCCTCATCAACTGGAAATGACCGAAATAGGGTTAGATGCAGCAAGCCTAAGTGGGTCATTCTCAATTAGAGGATGATCATCCTCTTCTATATATATTTCTTCCCGCTATGATGTTTAGGATGTAAATTACTGTGGTTTGTATGCTAGAGTGCGCTCGGTTAAAGGTCGGTAACGACCGGAGGATTATATATTCGGTACTACTAGTTACAGAGATAGACCGGTCCTGTGTTCGTAGAGGATCCTATATGATGGTTCTCGATACATTCATCTAGAGATGTACTACCGAAAGGTAGTCCCTTCACCTATTCATTTGTGTGGAAATCCATTCTCCAATAAGAACCTGCGATTTTTTGGTATTGGCATAATGAATAGCCTCGAAATGCTATATGGGTAACCATTTCAGATAAGATTAATAAGGTTATTTGCAAATATTTTCAAAGAGATGTCAATAGAAATAATATCAAATGTTTTGATATAAAGGTGTTTTAGTTATCATAAGGTAAAAACCTGTCTGTGTCTATGTATGAGCGTGGTCTTATGAGATACTCTTTCTTTTCAAAGGATTTGTTCAAAAGCTAACACTATCATTTATTATTGAGTTTTTCTCAACTGGTTTATCAAGCCTGATCCAGGTATTTTCAATACTCGGGTCAGATCCGAGTAGTTTCTGGTTTAGTCGAAGACGGTTGAAGTTTCTAGAGGAGAGCTGGAGATATTCATCTACATATGACATATTCTATTATCCGCCACTATCTGTTTTTTTTTGTTTGATGTTTGTTAGCAATTGTAAGGACCAATGTTTATAACTGTCCAAGCTGAATTTAGGCTAGACTCTGATATATGTATTTAAAAGTTTTCCACTGTAAAGATATTGTTCAATATTATATGTTATTCCTTTCGTTTGAGATTCTGTTCTGTCTATTTTCTTTATTACCCTTCATGTCCCATATTTTCGTGCAATTTGTGTTGGATATGTTTGGTTTATTGTTGATTCAAAGGCTACAGAAAAACGTGTCGTGATAGATAATGACCATACAGAGTATAGAGTGGAATCCTTTGCAGTAATCCTTACTTGTCTCGGTTCAAAGCACATCATGTTCAAAACAAGATGTACTTTGAAGCGCAAGTGTTATCCAGCCTTTTAACCCGAAAATATTCAAAGAGACTAGACGAATCGAACTTGGGATTATCAACGTAAGAAGCCCGGAGAGATAGTCCAAGAATCCACAAACCAAGCGCAAATAAAACTACAAAGCGAAGACAAAACCAAAAAAAGAGATGAAATGTCGGAATTCACCAAAGGGGGATCGGTACTGATCGGACCCAATGGATCGGTACCAATCCATGTTCCTTCATCCAAACTTGCCTCGACATCTCCTATCTACTTTACTTGGTCCTAGCCTATTCCAAGTATTTTTTTTGTCAATACAAAGCAATTCTTTATCAATCTCCATGAGCACTCAAAGTCATCAATTTCGTTCTTTTATAGATCCATCGTTTGGACTCAGAAATAAGCTAGTAATGGTGCAAACCACAATGGAATCACGAAGCTAACAATAAATCGAGAAATGACAAGAAGACTAAGACCATCCATATGAAGAAACTATCGATCGGTACCGTCCAGGAGGTTGGATCGATACCGATCCATGATTGTTGTTGAGCTATCAACCTATTCTTTTAGAGAAGTGGTATATGGTGTGGAAAATGAGGTGGAAATCATTAGGATAAGATTATAGACTTCCTATATCTATAATAGAAGAGAAAGGCTCATTTCTAAAGGGTCTTTTGGTTCTTTCTTTCCCTTACTCTAATTTCTTGTAATCACTGTCGAATTATACCGATCCGTAAGAACTCTCGCCTGTAATCTACAAGATTATCAATAAAATCACTAAGTGGACGTAGAACAAGATTAGCGGAACCACTATAAATTGATGTATGTTCTTTTCTGCTTGCTTTTGTTTAAATTTCTTCACTATTTATTCTCTGCTTAATCTTCTGAGTGTTTGTGTCATTTTTGGTTCATACAGTTATATACGACTGTTGTATTTTGTGCATGAAGTCGGTGTAACTTGATTATGTTTATAGATAATATGCTAAGATTATCGGATTATATATACTCGTGTTCAAATTAAGTGATGTTATTATGTATAATTTATTTTTTGGTTTGTAGAAATATTATATGGGGAAATTTTTCCTAAAGAGTATATAGTGTTTGACTACAAAAAGAAGTAATACATTTATCAAAACACTACGATAAGTAATATAAAACTGTCTTAGATATATAACAACAATTTAGAAACGATGTTAAAAATTTCAGAAAGATTTGGAAACGCATTGCAAAAAATGTAACATAACGGTATAAAATGTTGTAAATGGTATAACATGACAAAACTAAAAATCTTATGCAAGCAATAACTTGACAATGAAAAAAGGCTACAAGATCACTAACATATCAAAGGTCAAATTGCTATGGAATATTTGCTACAACAATATAACATGGAGATAAATAATTAAAACGCCATAGTAATATATATCAACATCATATAAATGATGCAGCTCTTAGTAAATTAAAACATAACGATAAAAGAACGCTGCAAAAAATTTAACATAATGGCAGAAGAAACGTTGTTAAAATTATTATAAAGGATAAACTAAAATTCTGTAAAAGGATTATTTTATGCAGCGTTTATCGAAGTCTTATGATATGTTAAGAACCAATTAAAGCTTATCGTTCGAGAACATTCTTCGTAACGCTGCAAAAAGATTTCACAACATTTCTAAAAGGCTATGAAAAGCCTTTTTTGTGGTAGTGTTTTACGCTTCAGATGGAACCCATCGGTCATTAAGAGCTTATTAAAGAAATTCATAACATTGAAACTCCATTCAGTCATTTGTTATATGCAGATGATCTTTTAATTTATATTATGGAAAATGAGTAGGCTGCTGGTACAGTTAAACATATTTTCAATAATCTAGAAAAATATGCTGGATTAAAAATAAATGTAATGAAAATCAAATGCTATGGTAACAAATTCTGTCAGACTAAATACAGAGTACTGAATACTTTGGGTGTTAAAGAAGGAAATCTATCGGTGAAATATTTTGTTGTTCCTTTTTCTCCAAATAACATAAGTTACATAACTAATAGAGAATGCAGTGAGTCTATTTAAAAGATTAGAGAAAGGTTATTTGGATGGAGCTCAAAACTTCTCTCCTTCGCAGGAAGAATAGAAATTGTCCAATTATTACTTCAAAGATAAGATTTTGGCTATAAACTTTCCAAATTTCAGAATGCTCATTCAACAAAATAATTTCTATGTGATAATTTGATTTGGGTAAAAGGAATGTATAAAGTAAGTTATGATATACTACGTAGACCAAAATCTAAAGGAAAGGTGGAATCGAAAAATCTAAGGGAGCTGAAATTTTTTTATGAATTGAAATGGGGATAGAAAATAATCCAAGCTAAAACTTTATGGGTTAAATGGATGAATGATAGATATTTAAGGGCAATTTTTGAAATATGAAAATGGAAAATAATGCCTTTGGGACTTGGCAAACAATTGTAAAGAAAAGAGACATTTTGGAAAAGCTTATAGAGTGATAAATTATTAAAGGTAGGGAAACGGATCTATGATTAAATCCCCAGATTAAAGATCACTCATTGGTTAATAAATTAGGCCGAGGTGCATTTTCAGCTATCGGTTGTTAGGATTACAAGGTAGCCTCATATCTAATGGATTAGTGGAACTTAACATGTAAGCGGGTATGCAACCTATGAGATGAAATACAATATATTCCATAATATTCAAAATGAGAACGTGGTATATGGTTCTAAAATAAAATTTGAACGAAGGAACTGGCTAGGGCCTAATAGGTGAAAGGGTTGATTTCAAAAAAAATATTCCTAATTTGGATCATAGTGGACCACTGAAGTCTAATAGGTTTTATAGATCCAATTTAATTGATCTAAATAGAACCCAATTTTATTTAAATTTTTTTGAATCTATGACTATTATGTGTAAAGTTATAATCAGTATGAATATATCAGATATATTCGTATTTTTAATTTTTTTAAGAAAGGGAATGAACATACTATTAGATTTGGATGTAATCACATCAAGAACTAAAAAGAAATAAATAAATGGTGACATCCATAGTTGATTGCACCTTCCCCTTTACAAACATTCTACTAAACTATACATACTCGTTATACAAAATGGCAATGATGGTAAAAATATTTAATATGATTTATAAGAACAAAACAACAACATGCTCTATATATACATGTGTAGATATTGAGATTTATTTCTATCATGCATGTATTAGCCATTTATATGTATATTGATTTCCCAAATTTAATTTTATTGATGTAAAATAAATGTTTGATTACAAAATATTATGAAATCTAAACACTAATAATAAAGACTGATTAAAAAAATCTTAACATAAATTAAATAATAAAAATCTCAGAATCTAAATTTAAAGATAAAGATCTAAATTTGATTAGGCAAGTTTTATTCAAAATTCAGTTCTGGATTACGTTTGATTAATGTAGATATAACCTTAACGAATTAAGTACTAATATCATAATCATATATATGTATATATAACTACAAAGATAAAAGTAATTTAATTATTCAAAGAGAGAGTGTGTGTACACACATATATACGCACATATAATACATACATGTTCACACTTATTCCTCTCGTCCTCTCATGTCCGATCCTGAAGACCATCCCCATGCCCCTATCGTACCTCCCTTCTTCTCCAACACCGTTGTCATACCTCCATGCTCCACTGTACTATCAACCTCCTCTAACCTTTCCCCCCCCCAAAGTTTCATCCAACCTGCCTCTCCAACGTCCACCTTGATAATATCTCATACCGGTATACCTGCCCCTGTGACCTCTACTGACCTAACTCCTATTCCTCCGGTCCCCCCCCCCCCCTCTTCTACTCCCTGTCCCTCAACCTTCGAGACCACCAGATATAACTTCTCTGCCGCAGACCACTCCTCCTCCTTCCCCCAGACAAGGTGAACGGAAATGGACTTATTTATTTAAGCATAAACCCAGAAATGCTGGGAAGTATATTCCCGTTGACTTTCTTCCTAAATATGAAGAAGATGTTCTAGTGCCTCCGTAGATCGTTCTTGACGCCGGTGCAGAGATCTGGTCTGACACACTAGTAGGTTTCTTCTTAGACAAGCCGTTATCGTATACTGCTGTCATTCAAAAGCTCAAGAATATCTGGAAGCTTAAAGGCTCGGTAAAAGTTTCAGATGGTATTGTATTCCTATTCAACTTCTTATGTGATGAAGATAGATATAAAATTCTTCAGAGCGACCCCATTATAATGAATAATAAGATGTTCATAGTAAAGCCATATGATGCTGCTGTCAGTAATATTACTGGCTCAGTTACCTCTATTCCAGTATGGGTTCATCTGTATAATCTTCCATTATATGCTTGGTCGCCTTTAGGGATCAATTGGTTGAGTAGTCATTTGGGTAGATTATTGTGTATGGATAAAATGACGGAGAAGCAAAATAGGTTGAGCTACGCTAAATGCTTAATAGAAGCAAAACCTGACAAGGAGCTAGCAAATGAGTTTATGGTTAAACTGGTGGAAGGTGGCTTTAAGAAGATATATGTTGAGTATCAATGGAGGCCAGATGTATGTGTATTGTGCAAGAAATTTGGGCACACAACAGAATGTTGTGATAATAAAAATTTGAGTAAAACCGACAAAGAAATTGATACAAGAAAGAATGGAGGAAAAGAAAACATAGTGGATACCACTGGAAATGTCCATGTCAATAAAAAAGTCAAACCCTTTCAAATGCAAATTTCAAGGAAATGGCAACGTGTTAATAAAAAGAAATCAGTAAAAGTTGTGTATGAAACAAACAACGAACAAAAAAGAGGAAGCAATGAAGAAGTAGTGAACGAAATAGATAGAACCAATGTTGATGATGTAAAGAAGGATGAGGAGGATGATAGATATGAGCAGGGAAATGGGCAAAGTTAAATGAGTAAAGTGATTAGTGAAGATACATCTCAAACTATTAAAGCCAACTATCCAACTATTCCTGAAGGAGTGAACAAGGAAATAGGAACAAAAAAACTGAAAAAACAATTGTTGAGGATTTAGTTGAAAAATTACTGATATCTAATAAATATGAAGCACTAATTGGCTTGGAGGATACAGACAATATAGTTGAAATACATGATGTAAGTAAGAATGCTAGTGGAGAGAGTAGTGATTCACTGTGTGATACTAGGGTAAATATAACTGGTACTGAAGGAAGTAATTTAAGGCAAGGAGAGCAGAGCAATAAAACACTTAGACAAGTAAAGACAGCACATACTATACAAGAGCAGCAAAAAGAAATCAATTCTAAAGGCAAAATAACAGTCAGTGAAGGAAATAATGAAGCTGGAACAATTAATGAGAGTGCAAATGTAGAAGGAAAGAGCTCTAGTGGTAGAAAAGACAATAAGAGTAAAAGTAAGAACATCAAATACAAAAAAGCAACTGATATATGTGCAGACATGCACAAGGGTGAAACAACATGTACAACAAAACCAACCAATCCCCCAGTTACTGTCAAGCCACACAATGCAACTCCTCCTCACATTTACTCCAATATAAAACCACCTGCAGCATACAAACCTCCTCCCAGTTCATCTCCTCTCTCTTCCCCATCCATTCAGAATACCTCTCCACCCTTTTTCACTCAAGCACAAATGACCACTTTCCCTTTGGAAAATGAAACAGAAAACAAAGAAATCACCCCCCTTTCAGCAACAATTCCAAATTACTTGTTCTCCACGCAGGCACTAACAAGGAGAATGAAGATTGAACTACTTAATGCCAGAGTTCTCCAATGATGTCACGCATTGGAGCATGGAATATACGAGGGGCTCATCATGTCATCAAGCAAGATCAATGTAAACAGCTCATTACTACTCACCAATTATCGGTGTTGGCGATTCTTGAAACTAAATTAAATCTTCCCTTAACTATTAAGGCAGCTAATTACATAAATTCAGAATGGAAGCTAATCCACAATCTTAACGAATCTCCCTATGTAAGAATAATGATTCTATACAATCCCCTTCATTTTCAAATAACTCCTATCCTCTCCACTTCCCAACTATTACACTGTCATGCTCTAGATATCTCTGATAACACATCCTTCTATATCTCCTTTATTTACGCATCCAACTCTACTGCCTCTAGAGCCTCTGTGCTTTCTGTCATTCCATCTCTGAGGCAGTCCACCCATCCATGGATTATATTTGGTGACTTCAACTGCTGTTATACACTCTCTGATAGAGTGGGAGGAAATCCGTTGTCCCTTACTGAAATTCAACCACTCAGTAATGTGCTTAATGATACTGATCTTGTTAGTGTTAAAACTGTTGGTATGCAATACTCGTGGAATAATAAAAGAAAGCATGGTAAAAGGACCTTTTCAATGATTGATCACTCCTTCTCCAATCAAACTGCCCTAACCAAATGGCCCCTCATTTTCAACCATCTCCCTCCTCCACTCCTTTCTGATCACTCCCCTCAAATTATCCATCTTCGTGGATTGGACAAGAGAGGACAAGCAAATTTTAAAATTTTTAATTCCTGGGTTTTCGAACCTGACTTTAAATCTACTGTTTTAACTGCATGGAGCAAAAGTAAGAATGGTAATCATTTATTTGTTTTGCAGGAAAAAATAAGAGAAATAAAAGATGTCTTGAAGCTTTGGGCATTTAAAAAATTTGGCAAAGGAGATAGAATGAGCACTACTATTCTGAATAAGCTTGTTGAGGTTCAGAAGGCAATGTTGGATAATGTTCACGACGCAAGTCTTTCTTCTACCGAAACTACATTGTCTCAACAATACTATGATGCATTAGCTAAGGAGAGTGATATGAATAGACAAAAGTTGAGAATCAAATGGTGGGAAAAAGGAGACAAGAATAGTGCATACTTTCATGCCAGTCTCAAGAACAAGCAGAGGAGGGAAAATATTGCCACTGTCTATGATATGAATGATGTTCTCCAAACTACAGCTGAAGGTGTTAAGGAAGCTTTTGAACAACATTTCACATGCTTATATAGCAACACTAACAACTTTGTTCCTAATATTGATGAGATCCCATCTGATATCATGCCTAGACTTGATGAGGATAACTACAACTTTCTATGCTCTGAAGTTACCCATGAAGAAATTGAAAAAGCAATGTTTTCTCTTAAACCTAACTCGTGCGGTGGCCCTGACGGGTTGAATGCTTATTTTTATACTACTTGTTGGCCGACTGTGTCTACTGATGTTTACAAAGTCGTTACCCTATTCTTCAAAAAGAGTAAAATCTATAGGTCGTTTAATTATACCAATATTGCATTAATCCCAAAGCTCAAAAATGCTCATCATGTTAAAGACTACCGTCCTATCTATTGTTGTAATACTTTATATAAATGCATCTCTAAAGTTATTGCTACTAGACTGAAGAATGTCCTTCCATCAATTGTTTCCAACAACCAAGCTGCTTTTCTTCCAGGTAGGAATATTCTTGATCACATTCTCCTTGCACATGAGCTAATTAAAGGATATAAAAGTAAAAATGCTCCCCCGAAAGCAATGATGAAACTCGATATAATGAAAGCATTTGATATGTTACAGTGGGACAACATCGTACGTATCATGGGGTACATGAATTTCCCTCCTCATTTTATTGCATGGATTTATGAATGTATCTCTTCTCCAACCTATTCAATCAATGTCAATGGTACGACTAAAGGATTTTTTAGAAGTAAGCAAGGCATTAGGCAGGGAGACCCCCTGTCTGCATACATCTTCATTCTGGTCATGGAATTACTCACGAGAATGATAAACAAATCTATACATCAAGGTAAAATTAAACTGCATCCTGCTTGTAAAGACCCACAAATCTCTGCTTTAATGTTTGCAGATGATTTGATTATGTTTTGCTCTCCTGACATCAACACTGTCGAAAACATAATGCTAACCCTTGAACATTTTTATACTATGACGGGGTTAAAGGTCAACGTCCAGAAATCTGATATCATTCTAGCTAGAGTTAACATAGCACAAGTTGATCAAATAACTCAAATTACTGGTTTATCTCGAAACCATTCCACTGTATCCTACCTAGGATTGCCACTTACAACATCCAAAATCACAACAAATCAATGTCTACCGATGTATGAGAAGATCACTGCTAGACTTAACTGTTGGACCACTAAGAATCTGAGTCAGGCAGGAAGATTGACCTTAATTAAGTCAGTTACTTTTGCAATGCAAGTGTATTGGGCCAGAACCTTCGTTCTCCCATCCAAGCTAATTAACATGATTAGAAGTGCTATTATGCGGTTTCCGTGGTCTGGCAAAACTAATGGCAGATTTATAGCTCCAACTAAGTACAGTACTGTTGAGAAGCCTTTGAACAAGGGAGGTCTTGGTATAATAAATTTAACACAGTGGAATAAGGCAGCCTTTGTGAGGCATGTTAACACCTTGTTTAACTGCTCTGATAGTCTCTGGGTTGAATGATCCCAAAGAAATGTGATAAAAAGCAGGAGATTATGGAACATGTTTAAACAGCAAAACATGAGCTGGACTTGGCAGAGTATTCACAAGATAAAGGAACTTTTTCTCCCTCTAATACAAATGAACACCAACCATATTTATAGTGTTAACTTCTGGGATGATCCTTGGCTTGACAATGGTTTCATTCTTCGAAGACAACTGACTTATAGTGAGATCCAACAAACTGGAATTCACTCTGAAACGAAAGTCAGAGATGTGCTCAATTATATTCAGGGGCTTCATACATTCTCTTCTAATCAGAGAATTCAAAAGATATGGGATAAAATCAAAAAGTTCACCCCGCTGCCTTCTACTTCTGATAAAATTGTCTGGGGTGAAAGAAAGGGTAGATTTAAAATTGGTGCGGCATATGATTTCTTGATGTAGAACAATGCAAATCCCAAATGGAAATGGTGAAAGATAACATGGAATAAAGATAGTAGCATGAGAGAAAATTTAACTATGTGGAAGATTTTGAACCGTTCTATAATGACTAGGGCTAAACTTGCGAGTTTCGGTATGAATGTCAACATTTACTGTTCCTACTATTGTATGCAACCTGAGACTATTGAGCATTTATTCTTCGAATGTTCAGTAATAAAGCAACTGTGGACCGAAGTTATGATGAAGCTTCAAAGTGACTGTCCACTGCATGATAATCAAGCTGAATGGGAACGTATACATGCAAAGACAGGTTACAAGCAGAAAAGTAAGAGAGTTTTTTGTGTTGTGTTGAAGAGTTTTATGAATGCGGTGTGGAGAGAACGTAACACTAGAGTTTTTAATGTCATCAATGCAAAAACTGATGCTAGACTCAGACTTTGGATCATGCATGAAATTGATACTTCCCTGAAGATGCTTTTCTCCTTCGACCCTGGTATTAGCATGGCTTTCAGTATGTAACTTGATTGTGTTTTTTCCTTTCTTTTCATGTGTATTTCCTTTGTGCTTGTAGCACCCTGTTTTTCTCTGTTTTCTTCGAGCTTTTGCTCTATGTTGTTGTATGTGTCATGTTCTCTCTGGTGCTGCAATAAAATGGTCGGGGACCATCCAACCCCGTCGGCCTTGCCGAAAAAAATACATACATGTTAAATTAAATTGTTTTAATATAAACATAAGATTTACATATCTCTAAATGCATATATATGTGAGTGTTTTAACAATATATATATATATATATATATAGTGGAAAATTAGAAGAAGGACAAACATAAAGAAAATTTTTGGTGCAAGGACAACACGTTATTTATTTAGTATGAAGGCCAAATTTCCTTTAAAAATATATCGCAATGTCAAACTTAAGACGCGACTAAAACGGTGATGGCTTGGCCAACGACGCCATGGAGGATGAGGCTTAGGTGGCAGCGGCTTGGGATGGTGACGGTGGATGGTCGAGGCGATGAGTTGGCAACAGCTTAGAAGGCGATGAGGTGGTTGGTAAAGGTGGATTGGGAGGCGATGGAAGAGAAATTGTTGGTGGTATAGTAGCAAAGCATGGCATTGATGATGGTGTAGCAGCGAAGCATGGCGTCGATGAAGGAAGAGAAGGCGGCCGAAGCTAGTGTCGATCGATTTTTTTTGAACAGTTACAGTCGAAAATGCTAAATATAACTAGCATTATATTTAAGTGAAAATTAATATAGCATTATATGTGTATAATTCTAATTTAGTTTCGCATTTTTTAAACTATAAAAAGGAACGATAATGCAATTTTGATTATCATTTTTTAAACTACAAAAATGAATACCTTTATGTTGATTTTACATTAGTTTAATTTATCATTTTTTGAACTATAGAAAATGAACATAGCATTATAGGTGATCATGTTGATTTATTTTAACATATTATTAGCCTCTAAAAATGAATGATAATGCTGGTTTGATAGAATGAATCCAATGTGTCGAATGATAATTAAAAATAGCATTTTTGCTTTTAAAATACATTAGAATTAATTGAATGTGCCGAAAAATAGTTAAAATAGCATTGGTATTTTTAAAGTGGGTTATAATGAATCGAATATGTCGAGTGATAATTAAAAATAGAAATTGTATTTTTAAAGTACTTTAAAATGTTGAATGTGCTGAATGATAGTTAAAATAGCATTTGTAATTTTAAAGTGCACTAGAATGAATCGAATGTACCGACTAATTGTTGGAAATAGAATTTGTAATTTATCGTGCATTAGAATGAATCGAATGTGTTAAATGATATTTGAAAATAGCATTTGTATATTTAAAGTGCATTAGAATGAACCAAATGTGTTAAATGATACTTAAAATAGCATTTATATATTTAGAAAACATCCAATTGAATGAAATGCGCCGAATGATAGCTTTTGTATTTTTAAATGCATCAGATTGAATGAAATGCGTCAAATGGTAGTTAAAAATAGCATTGTACTTTTAAATGCATTAGGTTGCATGATATGTGCCTAAAGACAGTTAAAAATATCATTTGTATTTTCAAAATACATCATAATGTATCAAACGTGCCGAATGATAGTTAAAAAATATTGAATGCGCCGAATGGTAGTTAAAAATAGCATTTGTATTTTTAAATATATCATATTGAATGGAATGTACTAATGATAGTTAAAAATAGCATTTGTATTTTTAAAGTGCATTATAATGAATCGAATGTGCCAAATAAGAGTTAAAAACAGAAATTGTATTTTTGAAGTACAATAGAATGAATGGAATATGCCGGATAATAGCTAAAAATATCATTTGTATTTTCAAAATGCATTACAATGTATTAAATGTGATGTATGATAGTTAAATTAGCATTTTTATTTTTAAAGTGCATTAGAACGTATGAAATATGGTGAGTGATAGTTAAAATAGTTTAATGAGCATTTTAATTATAAAGTTCACTATCATGTTTAAAATATTCGAAATGATATTTTAATGTAGCATTTTAATTACTAAGTCCACCAGCATGTTTATAAATGCAAAATTGTAGTTTAATGTGGTGTTTTAATTATAGAGTATGCTACCGTGTTTATGATATGCAAAAATAGTTTAATGTAGCATTTTAATTACAAAGTCCACTAAAATGTTTTGGATATGCAAAATGATAGTTTAATATAACGCTTTATTCATGAAGAACACTTGTTTGTTTAAAATATGCAAAATGGTAGTCTAATGTAACATTTTAGTTATATGAGCATGTTTATGATATGTAAAGTAGTAGTGTAAATTAACATTTTAGCCATGAAGTGCAATAACATGTTTAAAACATGCATAATAATAGTTTAATGTAGCATTTTAATCACAAAGTCTAGTAGCATGTTAATAATATTTGAAATGATAGATTGATGTAGCATTTTAACTATGAAGTACACTAGCATGTTTAACATATGCAAAATGATAGTAAAATTTAGAATTTTTTGAATATAGCATTACAATGATTTAATGCTAATTTAATTTAGCATTATTATAATGTTATTGTTTTTTTTTCAAAATTCAAATCAACGATAATTTAATCTGCTTTATTCTTTACACTATATTGTACTATTAAAAACTAACAATAAATTGATGAAGACGACAGGGAGAGCAGCACTGACTCCAGCGACGCGGAGCAGAGTGTTGAGTAGGTCGAGGCTGCTGGGGTTGAGGTCGAGCTGTTGAAGGCAATGGTGATGAGAGATAGAGGGGCTACGAGGTACTGGTGTTGGTGGAAGAATAGAGGTAGCGGCAATTGAAGGGAAGCGGATTTGAGATTGACGTGGAGAAGAGAGAAAATGTGGTTTTATTCTTCGGCCTAAATTTGAAAACTTCTGGACTGGATCTAAATTTCTTACTAATGTCTATCCTTTTGGCTAATTGTCTCTATATATATGTATATATGCTAATTCCATTTAAACATCAAAAATTACTTAGCATACACCTGTAATTTCAAATTTAAGTTTACGACAAATTTGTTCTTCTTCTTCATCACAACATTAACAGTTTTTTTTTTGTAACCGATTTTTAGAAACTATAAGTTATATAAACATAAAAGGAAACATCAATAAATTAATTTAGGAAATTCACTACAAGCTTGAAATTGAATGGAATAAAAAAAGGAAATAATTCTATTATCTTTACACCTTCTTTTTTTTTCCATTCAAACCAACAAAATTGAAATAATGATTTTTGAAATAGATATTGACAATTTTCCTAAATTGGGGATTCATATGAATTTAAAGACATGGAAATTTACCTAGGTGTAGAGAGTTAAATTTTTTATGTTGGACTCTGATTTGAATGCTTTGATTTACAAGAGAAAAATAAACAAGGTAAGAAATGCAATTTTAATGAAATGTATGTGTAGTGCTGTAAATTTTATAGCATGGGTAAATTAAAAGTTGGTGTATAATGATTTTTAAAGAGAACTGGTGTGGGTATAATATTTTTTATGTGTTTGAATAGAACTTCTCATATACATAATATTTACACTCAAAATTAATGCAATTAAAAAAAATCAAAAGGAATTTTAAAAGTAAAACATACATATAAAGTTTAGAATAATATGTTAATGTATTTCATGTTTCAAACTGATTCAAATTAATGTTTTTCAACTTGTTACCCTTAGAAAATCATTGCATATATGTTGAATCAGATTTATAGATGAAATTTTTATTTTACACCTATAATGTTTTCAGTTTTAAACAAAGGAACCAAATTAAATCAAATCATCAAATTAATTGTTTAGATTATGATGTCAATTATAAATCATGATGAGGCAATGATATACATACATAACCATTATAAAGTGCTGCAACTAAGTGCAAATATGAAAAGGAAGTTTTACCTTATGGATCTAGCCAATAAGTGACATATTGATTTGTGAATCTTCCTTAGATTTCTAAAATTCAACACCAATATTTCCAGGAAACAGATGAACTACGTAGCTTTTTATTTTATTTGATGTTCTGATTTGGTTTAGGGTTGAAATTTTTCAGAAATGATGAACTATTCAGCCATGGTTTGAAGAAAAGAGGAGAAAGAAAAAATGAATGAAGGAGATTGGAGTAACGAATTTACGTTGCCCGCATCGATGGTATTTTTAAGTGTAGAAAAATAAAATAAAACACAACATTTATTTTGGATATTGATTAATGTTACCCTGCCTTTTAGTCAAGGCCAAGATATCAATAAATTGGCTGGAAATGATGGATATTAGGATTGGAGATCGACTAGAAACAATGTTATGATCGATATCGTCAAAATTTGATCGAGCTCCAATCAAGGTGAAATTGACAGAAAATGAAGAGCGAGGCTAGAAAAGGCTACGTTTGAAATTTCAAGTCAAACAAAGTTCATTTGCTCAAGAAATAGATGGATACATGCACAAGGATGTCTCATTTGAATTGATACGAATTCGTACCGATCCTGCATGGATACAAACGAGTTATTCGTATCCATCGACATGGATACGAACACGTTGTTCATATCGATCAAGGAGAAGGGTACAATGTGTTTCGACTTTGTGAATATGAACTTGGATTGAATAGATAGGCGCATGATGATTTGTTCGACTCAATAATTTCATATCAATCAGGATGCAACGTTGTAGTATACTTCGAATCGGTAGACTTCATATCGATGCAGTGCGAATCGGTTGGATAGGTACATAGGTGTACTTCGTATCGATCATTGCTAGATCGATACGAAGGGGAAGCAATGGTTTTAGGACTTCGATTGGACATGTCGTATTGATCGCTCGTGGATCGATACGATGAAGGCGCTTGGGAGCGATATGAAGAAGGTAGGTTTCATGAATGCAAAGCCACACAGCAAGAAGCTTGGATAAGAGCTAGAAATATGCACAATTTGAAGGAAGAAGCGTTCGACACGGCATGGACAATGGATCTAGCCTTGAAAATAGTGCCACGTCGCCAACGCGCATGTGCTTGGGATACAAACAAGTATCGATACGAATTGATTGACATGAACCAAGAAGCATAAAGAAAGTTCTAATTTGTGTTGATCATATCTTAAGATTTACAAGTCCAAATGCGAACAAATTTTCACAGGAGCTTACGTACAACCTAAAGAATGTTCATGATCGATCTCGACTCAACTGGACAAGATCTTGATCGATACGAAATCCGTTCGTAACAATCACGGATCGAGTCGAAATCATCTGGGATCGATCGCTGGGTCCACACACGCGCCAGAAGAGGTCTCCTGAGATCTGAGCGAGATATTTGCAGCCTACGCCAACAAATAGCATTCCAAGGCCTACATTAAAAGAATTTTTGATTCTACGATGTCGAGACTCTGCCAAAATCACCACGGTACTCAAACTTCACTGTTATACTCGAAAATTACTGCTATAATCCTCTATAACCAGTGAGAAAGGTCAATAAAAGATTATCTTTTGATAGTGGACGTAGGCCGGAGATAGCCGAACCACTATAAATCTTGTGTCTTTGCCTACTTCTTTTCATTTTAAGTTTGTTATTCTTCATTTTTATCCTCTATATTATTTAGATCTGTAATCTGTAATCATATACTGTTGATCTGTATTCATACATTGGTGCTTTCACGATATTTGGGGTTTGTGACCAATTTTGGCGCAAACACTTTGGTGCTTTCACTGAGAGCAACTGGCACTTGTTATACCGGATTTGGAGTTCAGATTTGGAAAGAAAAAGGATCAGATCTAAGAGGAACCACGACAAAGCAATCAACGAGGAGACAAAGAGTGGAAGGGAGTCGGCATGAAGGAAGCCAGGAAGCATCTTCAGGATCTAATCCGACTTCGGCCTTCATCACCAGAGACGAGATGGAGATGATGGTGGGAGCTATGCATGAAGAGCTTCTAAAAGACAAGAAGGAAGAAATGATGTAGAACCTTCTCAGACAGTTCGGACAGGTGGGAACAACTGTAGCTTCAGGAGTTCAAATCCATGGAGCTAGAACAGAAGGGCTCAAGAAGCAATCAAATGGAGCAGCTCAACAAGGCGCAGTCCCAAATCAGCACACAACTGTTAATCTGGATAGATCTAGGCTCGGGGGCACGCCACCTAGTAACAATGTACCAATTCATGGAGGAATTCCAGGTGACACCACATAGCAGGATGTTGGAAGGAGTACAAGAGTACGTGATGAAGAGTACGTTCCAGAATTTCCTTAGGGATTCGGAAGGCAACCTTGATGGACAACGCTGGATTGGCTGAGATTATCAGACGAACTAGCTTGGAGACTTAACAAACAGAGATCTGGAAGAAGTAAACCAGAGCTCATTTACTCATGACATCAGAATGGCTCGGAATCCACTAGAATTCAAGCTACCTATGCTAGAGGTATACAATGGCAAGGCTTATCCTACCGATCACTTAATGAGATACACATGACACATGGAAGTGCTGGGGGAATCAGAGGAAGTTATGGCCCGATGTTTTCCCCTGTATTTGATGAATAAAGCTGCTATGTAGTTCAGGTAGTTGGAAGAGATCTATCGGGACATGGATGGAATTGGTGGCTAAGTTTTTAAAGCAGTTTCGGGTTCATATCAAAAGGCCAAAGAACATAATGACGCTAACGTCCGTGAAGCAAAAGAAAGAAGAATCGCTTAGAGCTTTCTTAATTCGGTTCAATGCAGTGGTTGCTTCGGTGGATCGGCCGGATCCATCAATGGTCTTAATGGCAGCAGGATCAGGAGTCAGGGATAACTCGGATTCAAAATGTCATTGATATGGGACCCACCAATAGATATCGGGGAATTCTTTCACGAGGCCGAGTGATTCCTTCGACAGGAGGATGCATGTTCGAATATGAAGTTGAAGGAAGTAAACGCGGCTGAGGATGGAGAGCTGTAACGACCCGTTAAATTCAATAATATTAAATGAGTCAATTTGATATGTTTTCTAATCTAATTTAAATTGAAATAGAAGTCTTAGGATTTTTAATGGAGTAAATGTAGGGGTTAGCTAGTAACTGTAATTAAAGGTAAATAATTTAAAATGTTTATATGACATAGATTGAAATAACGAAAATTTGTGTTTGTGGTTATAAGTCATAATTAGTTGATTAAAATGGTATTAATGAAATAATAACTGAATTTAATTGCAATATATAAACATCAGAAAAATTTAATTTGTGGATTAAATTTGTTAAAGTTCATAAGTTTTGTAATTTAGTTTAGTAGAACTTTAAATTATAAATGAAGATTGAAATAAACGATAAATTTAATTATGTCAATGGTGACTCAAGACCTAGGTTATAGGAATTGGAACATAATCCAATTTGAATTAAGTAGAAGAAGGATTTGGTTAATATGTAAGTTATTGTTCAAGGTATTGAATAAAAACTTGGAATCCAATCATAATTTAATGATAATAACGTTAGTATTAGAGAATAAATATATTTCAATGCAGTACCCGAATGAACGGAATAAAATGAATATATATTGAATGGAAATGAAATGTAAATTGGCACATTTGGTTAAAAGTTAATTTTAAGAAACATATAAATGTTGAATTTGTGAATATTAATATAAATATTAACTTGAATGGGATTCATTAATACAAAGATGTAATAAGTGTAGATAGTAAAAATTTAATGGCTGTAGTGGATAAAAAAAATCTAGTAGTAACATAAAATTTATTTATATGGAAAAAGAGTATAGATTTGAACAAATTTATGAAAATTTGATAAGAACAGTGGTTGTAATCAGTTTGGTTATTTAATGTTTGGAAGATAGAGATTTGTAAATCCGTTAATGAATTTATAATGGGAAGGAATGGTAAGAATGTAAAAATTATAAGTATTTGATTCAATTAAGGGAATTAAATTTTAAATAAATGGTCATTTAATAAATTCAACGTTCTGTGAGAAATCATAATAGTTGTGTAAAATGTGTACAAACTTCGATTTGGAAATTTATTGGATTTATAACGGTTTTGGTATTACATTTATGAGTTTAAAAGTTATTCCATTTTGTAAAGTAATAAAAGCTTATTTAGGTGACTAGAATTTAGCGTAACGACTATTGTGTGTTACCTATTCTTGTTGCTTGTTAATTTAAATTTTGGGAATCAAATTCAATTTATCCGCCAATTTACCGCAGTTAAAGTGAAATGAATTGGTGAATGAGTAATGTTAAATACAAATAAGATGTAACCAAGAAAAATCCCAATTATAATAATTTATGTAGAATAAAGTAAAGAAACCAGGAAATGAAAATGTGAAAATGTGGATGTAATGAGATCTTAAGTAATAATAACTTTGTTAGGTAAGTGATAACGGATTTTTTTTGTATAACCAAATAAATATCCAAATTTATTTGGAAATTATTGCAATCAATTGAATTTATTGCAATTAAATGGATTTAATATTTAATAGTTATGTAATTATTATTTGGAAGAAATTGGAGTTATTTGTAATAAGTATGAACCTAATGTTAATTTTTCTTATAGGATTGACAATTGATATGGAATGAAAAGAAGAAAATTTGGGTCAGTAAAATTTGGAATTTATGCATAATAAAATGGATTCTAACGTTAAATACTACGTTATTGAGATTTAAATTAGACTTAAAGAATAATGATGTGAATCAGGAACTAATGTTTATGGCATCTTTATTTTAGGTGAAAGTTGAGAATATAAAGATTAAAAATCTAAAGTATGGGTTTTGAGAATATAATTTATAAAATTCTTAAATATAAGAAAGTGTAGAAATTAACATTGCAATTAATATACTGTCAACTTTTAATTCACAGCTAAACCTGTTAAATCTTTTCAATTGATTACGAATCATATAAGAAATAAAATTTGGCTAATTTTAGAATTTAATATAAAATTTGGATTTTTATAATTTATTTACTGAATATTAAAAATAGCCATTTTGGCCACGGACTCGGATTTCGACGAAACCAGTTTCATCGGATCCGTATCGGTGAATTATTAGAGGGTTTCAAGTTTCGTATCGATCGAACTTGTCATTTGATCGTACGGGCGTGAAACGCCTTGAAATCAATTTTAATAAAATCAATTTGAAATCAATTTGGAAATTTTGTTTTCAGCATAACTTCTTCATACGATCAAATTTGGACGTGAAACTTTTTCCATCGCGTTCAGAATATTTTAAATTACCTATTTGGATATTTAGATTTACGAAATTTCATTCCGGAGACATAGCGGGCTTTTTGGGCCATAGTTTGTTCCGCACGTTCATTCTACGGTCTATCTACGCTACCTCTAACCCTCTATATAAACCCAGCTATTCAGCCCTAGCCTCCGCCTAATTACATTTATCTACGCGCATTTTCTTCAAGCTTCTCTTCTTTTTCAATGGGGGTTAACCCTAGATCCAGTCAGTTCAAAAACAAAATGAAAATTCAAAATCTCCAGAAAAATTCCACAAAAATATATGTCGATCTTCTCGAAACACGTAATCCCATGGTGAAATTCGTTTTTCAGTTGGAGTTACCGTTTACCCAGAATAAATTCAAACAGTTCGTGGCCGTTCATCAGCGTCGCATCAAAGTTCGCCTGATCGAAATTATGTTTCTGGGTTTTGGAGAGGGAACCGAGGGGATCGCATCTATGTGGTTAGTTTGGCGTTTCGACAGTCAGATTTGCGGCAAAAATTCAATAGGGTTTCATGTTTTAGGCTTGCGCTGGAACTTGCGTGCGTTTCTTCTGGAAAGAAGATGGTAGCCGCGTGCGTGATAGTGGAGGATGACGTGGCAAGAGTATGAAATGTGTCCTCCTTTTGTTGTTTTTAATTTTGAAATTCAAGTGCAATAATCGCTATAACTTTTACATACGAACTCGGATTCACGCGAAATTTTTTTTTGTTAGGATCGTAATTTAATTCCGGACTTGATAACGCTGGTTTGGACGAATTCCGAGACGGGCGAATTTTTGGGTTCAAATCGAATTTAAATTCGATTTAAATTCAAAAGGTGAGTGTTTAAACCCACTCACAACTACTAGAAGCTTTTATGTTTGTTAAATTAATTTTAGAAATGAATAGAAATTTATTTATGAGTATTTGGCATGTTTATTTCACTCATATTTGTTGAAATGCATTTATTAAATTTAACTGTTAATTTAATTCATTTATTGCGTATAAATTTACAGTTAAAATTTATTTGTTTGTATATGAACTGCTAGTTAACAGTTATATAATTTATTACTGAATATAGACTGTAGATTAATAGCTGTTAAATTTAATTTGAATAAAATTGCCAGTATTACCTGTTATGTAGTACCAAAAATAATATTGTTATTGGTTGATATTGATTGATGATTGCGATTTGGATGATGGATGATGTTGATGAATGGATGTTTATTGTATATCATTAAATTGCAAATTATCATGCATACTTCATTTCATTCGGGATTGTGGTTTGAAATGATATATAACCGCAAAAATTTTATATCTTTTAAATTGCGGATTGAAATGATAAATATCCGTATCACTTGACCATAGGATAGAAAATTATATACAGGCACCGCAGTATATATATATATATATAACTATTTAAATGTGATTTCTATGGTTTGGATGGAATACGGTTTATAATAATCTTAAATTTTATATTGTATAAAGATTTTTCTTCCATATATATATACATATGAAGTTGAAAATTTTGAAATTAAAAGGTGTATAAAAATCTTTATTAAAATTGGAAGAAAATTAAGAAAATGGAGTTTAATAATTTATATCATATGTTTAAATGTTAAGTTTGGAAATTTTAAGATATGATATTTATAATTGGATTTTTCCCAAAATAAATTGAAATGAATATTCTAGTATAATTTGAATTGGGAAAAATATATATAGTTTATTACTAGAAATTGAAGTCTTATTATTTATGGATTTTATATGAATATTCAAGACTAATTAATAGAACAATTGATTTGTTGAATGAATAAAATCCAACTTTAGTTTGAAATATTGATACTCAAAATGGATATACGTATATATAAATAAATTGAAGTGGTTTTGGAACTTGAGAGAGATAATATAAATTTTGGTTTAGACTTTAATAAAGAAATGTATTTGTAAAACCATGAGAACTATTTTCTTTACAAAGTAACATTTAAGTTAAACCTTTTAATTCATATACCGTTGAGTATCCAAACCATTCAAGTTTTAAAAGTTATGGTTTTAAATTATGAATTTCGAAATATTATGCTTTGAAAAGATATTTGGCTTTCAGACGTTATAAATTTTAAAGCATTTGGATTTTTGAAATGGTTTATATTTGGGATAAAGGATATCATATTGTTTTGGGTTTTAAAATGATATCGTATTCATAATTTTAAAATGGAAATGTTTATTCTGGTTTTAAAGTATGAGCTATTTTTAAATGACCGCGGTGTTATAATAACGATGGGTTGGCAAAGAGACCGGGATCGGATATGGACATACTCTCTGTCGATACCGAAAACCACTTTGACTAACCGTGTACGCGGTGGAGATTCCAGAATGAAGTAGGTGGTGGCGACGTTTCCTGTAAGGTAAATACGTGGACCCGACTCCCGTGAGTTGGCATAAGGTGGCTAAAACAGGAGCGATTCTCAGGCCAATGAGGTCATTCCTCTGATCGGACCCTCCTCTTCGATATTATACTTTGATTTTGGATTGATTCAGTGGCCACTTCTATATTTTGATTTTGGGGAGTTAGTCCGAGGTGGGCGGTAACTGCGGCTACGCGTTTCCACCAGCCTGGATAGCAATTGGTATATCTACCCTGGCATTGCCTAGTTGTGCCGTGTCACCTACCATACCGAGCCTTTACTACGAGTTTCTATTTGTGTCGTACCTATGGAGTATCCTCTGGTAGCCTCCCGATCAGGAGGTATTACGGTACTGTATAGACTATTGGCATTATTTGTGTTAAGGGCTATATGGGTAACCCCTTAACGCTATTAAAAAGTAAGTTTATTTTATAAATAGACACTATTATAATAGCGCAATATACTACATAGTAAATAGTTTAACGGATCCTTAGGAGATGTAAATCCCGAACATCTCTTGAGTTACTGTACTCATATTTATTTCTGTTAATTTAACTCACATAAGATCTTTTAGTCTGACTCGAGTGTTTTTGTCTTTTCAAATTCGCTCGGGTCAGTCCGAGCGTTTCAGGATCGAAGATTTTAGCTTTGGAGGACGAAGACGAAGAATACGTATTATATTATTTATAGTATTGCACCACACTCTAAAATTTCCGCTGCATTGATCGTATTGGTATGTGTAACTCTGATATTCATTGTATAAATAAAATAAATATTTTGTAAACAGTTATCATGAACTGTATATTGATTATTATATTTTATCCTTCCGCTGTGAGATTCTATTTTGTTTTATTTCTTCTCTGTTTTTCTTATTTACCCCATAACACTCCGCCCTTGCGTATGCTTTGAATTGGCACGTGTGTCGGTTTAAAGTGTGCGAAAAGGCGGGATGTTACAAGAGCCATCCAGTGGAAGCTCGATAAAGATAATGATAAAGGAAAAAGGAAGTTGGATGACGAATCTGAAAGGGCAAGGAAGCGGTGGAGAGAGTCAAAATTCTCCACTTACACGGGATTGAACGAGCCGTTAGAACGAATATTCATGGAGACTCGGGATCGCTTTCCCTACCGAAGGTCTGCAAGGAGAGAACCCTCGGAATGTGAAAGCGCATCAAGATGGCACTGTCTCTTTCATGATCTGAACGGACATGATACCAACAGCTGTAGGCATCTAAATGATATAATCAAGGAGCATGTAAGGAGTGGTCAGTTGTGGCAATATATCGTAACTCGGAATACGGAGATGGAACGGGAGCAGCCACCATCTACCTCAAACGACAATGGCATGAGGCCTATGAATGATGGTCGATTTGTTATCAATTGACAGGGATGATATGGAACAAGTAGCAAACTTTGGGGAAACGGCCAAATCACTTACTCATGTATGGGGACGGAGATAGCCCTTAGGCATGCTCTGAGATGATGATAAACCGTGACGCTCTAGTTTGTGAAATCTGCTTTTTATTTTTTTGGTTTGGACATTTACTTTTTTCCTAGTTTGGTTTCGGAGTTTGATTTGAACTCCTGGTTTTGTGTTTTTGTTTTATGGTTTGGAATTTAGTTTGGATGCTTGTTTTCTGGTTTGGATATTGGTTTGGATTCCTGGTATGGATTTTTTGGTTTTTCGATTTGATCTAGATTTTGGATTGGATTTCGATTGGATTTTTTAAATGGATTTCGGTAAATGGTCGTCGGTATGGGTTATGCCTGATAACGGGTTAGTCACTTCGTCCGAGCATGGCGAATTGACTTATGCAGGTCATCGAGTATAGACTATGCTCGGTAAGGGTCCGAAAAGACTAGGATTCGGTCTAGGACTTAGGCCCTATATTATCGGTTACTATTACAAGTCGTTGAGGATGGAATATACTCGGAAAGGGTCCGAAACGACCAAGATTCGGCTTAGGACTTAAGACATGGCATTACTCAGCGTTCAGGGACACTGAACCAAGGACCCTAAGGCGTTATTCAATAATGGTCATCGAGCATGGACTACGCTTGGTAAGATCCCGGAGAGGTTGTGGATTTGGATATTGGCTATGAACAACTAAGGATTTGGGTGTGGACCCGGAGTGGTCCCGGATCTGGATATCGATCCGGAGAGGTCTTGGATTCGGTTATTGGTTATTAGATATAGATGGATTAGAACTCGGTTGTCAGTTTCAAATGGACATAAAATTGGATAAGGATTTGGTTACTGGATTCGAAATCGGATATCGACTCGGAGCAGTTGCGGATCTGGATAAGGATACGGCTATGGCACTCCGATATGATGGCTTGGTAATGGATTGGATTGTGGATCAGATGGTATGGCTATGGATGGAATATGGACTTCAGATGTTGGATTCGGAGCTATTCAAAACACGCATTCTTGCCACAAGGCATGATTTATGGGGAAAATGTTACCCCACCTTTTAGTCAAGGCCGGGATATCAACAAATTGACCGGAAAGGATGAATATCAGGATTGGAGATCGACTGGAAACAAGATTATGATCGATATCATCAAAATTTGATCGAGCTCCAATCAAGGTGAAATTGACAGAAAATGAAGAGCAAGGCTAGAAAAGGCTATATTTGAAATTTCAAGTCAAATGAAGTTCATGTGCTTAAGAAATTGATGGATACGTGCACAAGGATATCTCATTCGAATGATACGAATTCGTATCGATCCGGCATGGATATGAACGAGTTTTTCGTATCCATTGACATGGATACGAACACGTTGTTCGTATCGATCAAGGAGAAGGGTACGATGTGTTTCGACTCGGTGAATATGAACTTGGATTGAATAGATAGACGCTTGATTTGTTCGACTCAATGATTTCGTATTGATTAGGATGGAACGTAGTAGTATACTTCGAATCGATAGACTTTGTATCAATGTAGTGCGAATCGGTTGGATAGGTACATAGGTGTACTTCGTGTCGATCATTGCTAGATCTATACGAAAGGGAAGCAATGGTTTTAGGACTTCGACTGGACAATTTCATATCGATCGCTTGTGGATCGATACGAAGAAGGCGCTTGGGAGCGATACGAAGAAGGTAGGTTTCATGAATGCAAAGCCAAACAGCACGAAGCTTGGATGCGAGCTAGAAATTTGCATAATTTGAAGGAAGAAGCGTTCGACGCGGCATGGAAAATGGATCTAGCCTTGAAAATAGTGTCACGTTGCCAACGCATGTGCTTGGTATCGGTACGAATTGATCGACACGAACCAAGCAGCATAAAGAAAGTTCTAATTCGTATCGATTATATGTTAAGATTTACAAGTCTAAATGCCACCAAATATTCACAGGAGCTTGCGTATAAACTAAAGAATGTTCATGATCGATCTCAACTCGATTGGACAAGATCTTGATAGATACAAAATTCTTTCGTATCGATCATGGATCGAGTCGAAATCATCTGGAATCAATCATGTGGGTCTACTCACGTGCTAGAAGAGGTCTTCCGAGATTTGAGCGAGATATTTGCAGCCTACGTCTATAAATAGCATCGCAAGGCCTACAGAAAAGGGACTTTGATTCTGCGACCTCGAGAATCTGTCAAAATCACCATTGTGCTCAAACTTCACTGTTGTACTCGGAAATTACTGCTGTAATCCTCTGTAATCAGCGAGAAAAGTCAATGAAACATAATCTTTTGAAAGTGAACGTAGGCCATAGATAGCCGAACCACTATAAATCTTATGTCTTTATCTACTTCTTCCTATTTTAAGTTTGTTATTCTTCATTTTTATCATCTACATTATTTAGATCTGTAATCTATAATCATATACTGCTGATCTGTGTTCATATATTGGTGCTTTCACGATATTTGGGGTTTGACCAGTTTTGGCGCAAACAATTAATACTTAATTTGATGTATCTATTAACACTTTTAATTTTAATCTCGAGAAATAAAATTTTCAAAGTCATAATTTATATTCACGTAATAAATTTCTTTTAGAATGTAAGCAAGCAATAACTTAAGTATTCCACAATCTATGTTCAGCATTCAGCGTGCACTATATGATCGGATTCTTAGGATCAGCCAGAAAGATACCAGGTGGAAGTTGTATTAAAGCTTAAACACGGTTAGACGGGGTTTATGATCGGTCGTCCCATTTACAACAGGATATGTCTCTGGTTGTTTCAGTGATCTTTGATTTTTTTTTGAATATATATTTTATAGTTAATATAGGGTTTCTCTGTTGATTTTTATTTATTTATATGTTGAATGTTGATGGTTTGGGGACGATGTCTGTTTTGATTTGGGCTATGGTTACGCCTGCTTCCAGTGCGATACTTGATGTTGTTTCGTTAATAACTGCAGAATTAAGCAGCCGATTAATAAAATCTGGGAGAATGAATAGGAGGTTGTCAAATTAGGACTGGGTGGAAAGAAAAGAATAAGAAGAAGAGGAAGTCGTTTTTCTATGGGAATGACTTGGCGAAAATCAACTTACCCTCGTTTGGTAAGAAATCCATATTTGAAGGAAATCATAAACAGATCGAAATTGCAGGGATTTAGAGGAGACTAACGGAAGTAGTGATGAGTCCAGTTGTTTGTATGTTGAAAAATTCAAATGACGATACATGGATATTTGGATGTTATGGCAAGAATGCCGAGGTTAAACTGATTTGGAGTTGTTATAAATTATTCGAAGTATCTTTATTTTATTTTTTATAGTTGCACATATATTTTGAATTTGATGCATGAGCTTGGTAGAGATATAGACGGAGTGTTTTTTTTTATTTTTAGGACAAATTTTCAAAAGAGGCTGGTTTTTTAAAATATTGGTATAAATAGGCTAGTTTACAAACTATTTGCAAGTTTAGACTAGTTATTTAAAAAAATACTATGGTACGCATTTGTGAAATGCGTCCATACAAACTTACACTGGCGCATCTGCCAAATGCGCCAGTGTAATTTTTTGTCCAAAGCTAAACAGCAAGCAGCAGCATCCTTGCCAAACTAGAAGAACTTGAATCTGACGTCGGTCGCATGAAGTTCAAATCGACCACCCACGACGAATCCATCATCGAAGAACTCCACTCCAAAGCCTCCTTCCTCCGCAAACTCCTCGACGTCGAAACCAAATCAAGCTTCCACAAAAACTCAACCAAAAACACCGAAACTGAAACAGTAGATGCCGAACTCGAAGAGTTTGAAGACAGACTGCACTCGGTCGAAGAGTACGTCCAATCTTTGTTCCTCTGTGAGTGCCTTCATTATCAAGACGAAGAAGTTGATCAGGAAATTCAAATCGAAGGCGACGATGCAGATTACGATTACAAGTCGGAGTCTGTTGAAGACGGAACAAAAGTCGAAGTGGACGAGAAGGTCTTATCGCAAGAGGAATCAAATGATATCGATGAGTTCAAAGAAAGAGTTGAGAAAATAGTTATTAAAGTTATTGAAAAGATGAACATGAAGAAAGAAAAGAAAAACAATTGGAGTAGAAGGCTTGCAAAGATTGAAATTGCCGTTGCTTTGACGGGATGTAGGTTTGGACAAAAAATTACACTGGCGCATTTGGCAGATGCGCCAGTGTAATTTTGTATGGGCGCATTTCACAAATGCGCCCTGTAGTATTTTTTTAAAAAACTAGCCTAAACTTGCAAATAGTTTGTAAACTAACCTATTTATACCAATAGTTTAAAAAACCGGCCTCTTTTGAAAATTTGTCCTTATTTTTAAAGTGCGCTATTAATGCGTGAAAATTGGTTGGAAACACGTTTAACCGAAAGTGTTAAAGTTTTATAAAATTTGGATTTGCAACAAAAGGGATTTGTTGAATTTATGGATCAGCACGAGGAGGGAAAGAGTTATCAGAGATAGAATGATAAAATTGGGTGGTTGTCAGGTAGTGGCTAAACATGGCCAGAGTTGGGAGGATCCGAGCTCTAGAGGTCGGATCTCTAGTACTCCTCGCAAAATGGAGGTTGCGGCAAACTTATTGTTGCGGCTTAACATACCAAAGATATTTAAATCATATAACATAATGTGGATACATAAATAACAATAAGTCTTTTAATTTCTATTTCATTTATGCCAAAAAATTTATCGTACATTACATAACATAATTTAATTTTTAACAACCTTTAAACAATAAATTTATAATTTACAACATTACAATGTGAACCCATATATTACACGGGTAAAAATTGGATTATATAAGCATTTTCACTTTCAACATGTTATCAAACCATATCCAACTCACAACTCAACTGAATAGCACATAACATTATTTTGCAATAATCAAAGTTGTAAGCACGACCCTTTTATGGCAACATTAAATCTACGGTTAACTACAAAGATAAAATTGAAATAAAAACCAAATATGGAAAAAAGTTCACATAGATAAGCTATTCATAATATGCTCTTCCCACTTATAAATATGTAAAAAAAATCTTCTCAATTTTCTCCTAGTATTTTGCATTCGTCTCCTTATCTTTAATTAGTTACGTTGATCATTAATTCTATTTATTTAAACAAATTAAATTATTTAACACTCACTAATCCATTTATAAATCCTTTGAAAAAATGACATCCAGTATATAGACAAAAATCATGTAGACAAAAATGTTAAAGTTATTCATTCATTTATACGCATGAAAATGCATGTCACGTAACATAAATTATTCACATTTACATTATTTACAATATTAACAGTTTTAACATACAATATTTTTGGGTTGAGACGTTAATTTTTATAGAGATATGTAGTTAACGAGTATTGAACCTTTAACGTTATACACGAGCGTTGCATGTCATTTTAATGTATGATTAATATATCACGACAAATTTATCATATATTCCATAAAAAAAATATTTTAAGCAATAGCTAACTCATAAATACTATATTTTTAATAATATTACCATATGCAACGCACGACTTACATATTAGTTGGAGGAATGAGTAAGTAAAATGTGGGCCTAGATAGTTTATAAATATGTAAAACGTCTTCTCAATTTTCTCCAACTTTTTTGCGTTCGACTCCTTATGTTTAGTTAGTCATGATGATCGTTAATTCAATTTTTTAAATAAATTTAATTATTTAACATTCATTAATCCATTTATAAATCCTTAAAATGACATTCAATATGCAGAAGAAAAAAATCATATAAACAAAAATGATAAAGATATTTATTCATTTATACGTATGAAAATACATGTCACATAACGTAAATTATTCACATATACAATATTAGCAATTTTAATTTATACTATTTTTGAGTTGAGACGTTAATTTTTATAGAGATATGTAGTTAGCAAATATTGAACCATCAACCTTATATCCAAACGTTGTATGTCATTATAATTTATGACTAATATATCACAACAAATTTATCATAGACCCCATAAAAAAATATTTTGAGCAATAACTAATATATTAATATTAAATTTCTAATAATATTATCGTATGCGAGTTTAACATTAGATTTACAAAGTAAACAGAGAATTTGTATTTTGTTAATTTGTTTATTCAAAATCCGCATTAAGTTGGTTGTGGACTGGGCTGGATATATTTGGTATCCGGAATATTATGGGGATACAAACCAGGTGATGTATTAAAGCTCAGACATGTAAAGGTTTGATGGGGTATATGATCCGAACTGGCCAGCTAAGCAAATTAAAATCATCCGCCAAATCAACAGCGACGAAGCTGCCGCCATCACCACCACACCTCCCGCCGTTTTCACCACCCACCAACAATTTTGATAAAACAAAAACCCCTCTAATATCTCTTCGTCGGTAGTCAACATCGATCGCTGTCCGAATCGTCATATTCTTCTTACGCAGACCTCGTCCCATTTACAACAGGAAATGTCTCTGGCTGTTTCACTGATCTTTGATTTTTTTTTTTTTTTTTTTTTTTTTTTTTCACACTGTCGACATTGGGCTTCTCTGTTGATTTATATTTATTTGTATGTTGAATGTTGATGGTTTGGGGACGGCGTCTTTTTTGATTTAGGCTGTGGTTACGCCTGCTCCCACTGTGGTACTAGACAGGCACTTTGTTTGTGACAGAGCGTTGGCTTTTCCTTGACCGCTATTTGAAGGTTTGACTCTTGTATACATTGTTGCATATTCATTTTCAAGTAATGACACCCTAAGTTTCTGTTAAAGCATTGTATCCTTTTATTCCTTCTCTATCAAGACTCCAATTGTTGCTAGTTGTTTGATTTTCTTTCGGTTGAACGTGAACCGGTATGCCTTTCTATGTACAATTGTAGTCATGGTTTCAGCCGGTTGTCCTAAAGGGTAATTATAACAATTGACCTGTAAAAATTATATAAAACCATGAATTCAGCACTGCCAATTGTGGATATACTTCAGTTGTCAGTTTAAATGGGGTAGATGGTGGACATTAGAATATTCAACTCAGGACATGTGAAAGGATCTTTTTGGTTGAAAACTCATATGAATGAGCAAAGTGAAGTGAAGTTAATGTAACACAGGCAATTGACATAATTCTTTAAAGTCGCATCTCCAATGGTAATTTAAATTGACTATGAAACACTATGCGGCAAGTTGTATATTAAAAATTCTACTTTACAATGATAAATAATAACCACCACTATTAACATGTCACATAAGCAAAGTTAAACAAAGTTTCTTGATTATTATGTAAACTGCATTTGCTAGTTCAACAAATTTAAACACCAATACATAGAGCGGGAATGCAATCTTTCGTATAAAACAGGCTTTTCTAGCGCAAGTAGGATATATAACATTGGGTATGGTCAAAAATACAGGCTGATATATAACATCAATTCTGAACTTGTTTTGTCTTTTCTTCTTTACAGGTACTTAATAGCACAACAACACATCATCATGGAGAATCCACATCTGTAATCATTCAAAATGAAATCAAACTCAACAAGCGTCTTTCATTTCAATCTCCTCTTCCAACCTACTCTCTTTGTACACATACCACTTGGCAGACACCAAAAACACTACCAAGTTCACTGTGCTTAGCACGGCCACCAACCAATAGAAATCGTTTAACCTTCCTTTGTCCAAATTATCAGGAAGCCATGCTCCTGACCCGCTCTCCCCAGTCACTTTATGCACAATTGTTACAATTACAGAGCTGAAGAAACATCCAAGTGATAACGTGGTTAAAAACAAACCCGTGCTCATTGTCTTCATCCCCTTTGGGCATTCTCTTAAGAAGAAATCCAGTTGCCCCATGTAACATAATGCTTCTCCGGAACCTACTAGAAAAAACTGCGGAACTAACCAGAATACGCTCATCAGCGGTGCATTTGAGTGTGCCTGTTAAATTGTATAGACAGTATTATTCAAATGCATGAACTTCTATCCATTATCCGTATGATACTTTGAAGGGAGGAAAAAAAAAACATATTTTGATCGTTCGATTTAATCATTTTGATCAAACTTTCCTTAGAAAGTTGTTATGGAATAAGAAAAATCATTGGCTACAGTTGTTTATGATAGTACCTCATGCAGGCGGCGGTGCTCAATTAAAGCAGCTGCAACCATAGCGAGTATAGAAAGCACAAGGCCAACTGCAATTCGTTGAAGAGGACTAAGTCCTTGAGGATGTCCGGTAAGGCGACGGCATATTGGGGCCACAATACGATCATAAAATGGAACCGTTGCAAGGATAGAACCAACAAAAAAGACTGTTAGTGAACCCGAAGGTATTTGAAATGATCCTATGTTTCGGTTCATTTTTGTTGCTTGTGATACGGAAAATGTCGTCATTTGAGCATATACGGTCCAAAATAGTATAGTTGTTGCCCAGATAGGAAGCATGCGTATTACCATCTTTACCTCTTCCACGTCTGTTAGCGTAGATAGTTCCCATTTTGTTTTTTGCTCTGGTGGGCTATCTATAATCGCTGCCCTATCCAAGAAGCTGTATAGGAAGAGGCAAAAACATAAGCAAAATTCAGAGCTACCACTGATTTCTTTGTTCAATGTACTGACATTTCTGTTACTAATCGAATCTTGCATATAGTTGTAAATGTATGCCTATTTCATTATCAATACTAAATATTTTATTTTCAGGTTTCAACTCAACTTCAGACAGTGCCAACCAAACTACAAAAGTCTGTAGAGACAGAGCCCAATGAATTGTGAGTAGTTTAAAATTATATCAAATCCATTTATTCTTGAAAATATACAATAAATTGCTAATAACTAGACCCATATTCTCAAGAGCACAAAACAGCTCGCTACCCCGTGCCTTTGTTTAATAACATAAGCTACAATATGTTATCCAATACCAGATATTTTCCGCTAAGAAAACACGGTTTCCATCAGATTCTGTGGAATAATCTTGTATATTAGAATTGATTCCACGTGTTTTGGATTATATCAAACATAAGGATGGAGTATTGTTTTCATATGAAAACACTTGTCTATTTTTTCTAACTAACCGACGCTAAAGCAGGCCATGAACAGGTATCATTTTGGCTGAACTTGACTTTTGTTTCGAGGAAGAAGTTGATCAAAGTTTGTTCACTATTATTTATAGACTTTTGGGAGGTTACCTTCTCAATAGCTGGACGGAGAAAAGACAGCATTTCAAACTCAACATGTCATCTTACTTCATATTAAATTAACATCCATGTCATGTGCAATGTGCTTAATGGCTTTACAATCGTCTTTAATTTGACAATTTTAATTAATTATTATTGATAAACTATTACTGTTTATAAAACCAAAGTTTGCTAGAGTAGTGCATAAACTGAATTCTTCAAATATATTTTCACCCTTTCACAGGCAAAATCTGGACAGGTCTTAGCTATTAAACAAATCTGAAGTAAACAAAGAGATCTCAGGTATTATTTGTGTAGGGCGTACTCAGTGAAGTATTTGTACTATATAATATTATATTTGTGACTATGTCTCAATTATTGACAAAGAGTCAAGAACCTAGCATGTCATATTTTTTGATATTCCAGCTTGTGTATCATCATAATCATGTGAGCTTTGATTTCAAATCCCCAACAACTACATCCCTACTAAAAGATCATCATTCTATGAATTTATGATTTGGTAACAGTAAGTTAATACTGGTCAAGTTAGGTATATATATTGGAAGGGGAAAAAGGTTACAGAAGGGTTGTTTATGGTTTATCTCTCTTGTGCCATACCCAATATATATTAGAATATTCCATAAATATTTTTTTCTAACCTCTCGGGTTGATATCGACGTGCTATATACAGTAGAGATTTTAACTAGGCATTCCTTCCAATCATCTAAAAGATTCTCACTACAAACCAAAATGCCATTAAACAACCTTCTAATAATTCTATGTGGGTTCCTTTTAATAATGCAAACGTCCATTGTACATGGTAATACATAGATTAAGTATGTATGATTGTCCTGGTTGTATTACAGAGAGAAAAGGCTGTTCCACATCGTTTGGTTTGGATATACTTGAAATAGCATGGTGATGCGTTTGGATATACTTGAAATAGCATGGTTATGCAAGCAAATTAAATGAATTTTAATGCAATAACAGACTAAATATAGATACATTACCAGAATTGCTTAGTATGCGGAAGCTTCTGCTTGCCTTTACTATCCACTTTATCAACATCATACAACAAAGAAGGATCCGAAGGCAATTCATTCTTCCTCTTCCTCCACGCTCCAGTCACAACAGAAGCAATCTGAGTGATTGGACTTCCAACCAACTTCTTAAATCTGTACTTCATCGTGCCTGATAAAAACGAAATCAAGCCAAAAACAATGGCAACTGCGCATATTCCATAACCCCATCCTCTGCCTACATTATCTTGAATATAAACCAGAACAGTTACAGCTACTAGCGAGCCCAAACTGATGAAAAAGAAAAAGTAACTGAAGAACTTGTGCATCTGTTTCTTCTCTAACGGGTCGTTTTCGTCAAATTGGTCCGACCCGAACCCAGAAACACTGGATTTCAAACCCCCAGTGCCTAAGGCTGTTAGGTACAGGGCGATGTATAGCATTCCTAATTGCACCCCACTTGCTGGGATGCAGTTTGTACTGTTTGTGCACTTTGGTGGCCGTAGCCCTGGCGCTGCTGTTGATATTGTCAATATTGTCATTCCCTGTATATATAAGAAGAAAAGAACGATTTAGATGAATTGTGCCATCCATTATGTTTTAATAATTTGTGTTTCAGGAAAATAACTTACAGTAGCTTGAACAGCAGCAAAGATGGCAATGGTCAGATAGCGACCAAGGTAAGTGTCAGCAATGAAGCCTCCAAGCAAACACAGCATGAAAGATGTTCCCAGAAAGTTTGTAACGTCATTGGCTGCTACAGCATTGCCCAAATGCATAGTATTGGTTATGTACGTTACTAGATTAACTGCTACGCCTAGTGTGGTTAGCCTCTCACAAAGTTCGACTCCTGAAATGGTTAAATTCAAGGTCAAAATTTCAGATATGCATATACGTAAATAAAAGGCGAGTAAGAAAATTGAGATATATAATTACCAAGAATTAAAGCCGCACAGGACCAGCCACCGGTTTTGGATCTGCTAGCGGGTCGGCCCTTGAAGTCCCAGGCGTCGGAGAGGGTTTTATTGGTGTCATTGGATAGAGGTAATTCTGCATTCATGATTTTGGGCTAACTGAATTTTAATGGAAGTTTGTGGGGTTATAGAGAGTGGAATGATTTGGGGCGTTTATATAGGAAGGGGAATGGTATTTTGGTCCTTTTATGAAAATGGGTACACGGGTATGCACGGGTATCGATTTAGAAAGGCAAACCGACCTATAACTGTGTGGCCCTCCTTGTCCTATAATATAATTGCACGACGTGGGTGAGTTATTTTGGTTTTAGGGAGAGGAGAGGAGATGAATATGAATGTGAATCTTCATCAGTGCAGAAATAAATGATTTGAAACAGACCTACTCGGGACGAAAAGGTGACCATGTTACATGTGAGTTTTGAAGCGTTCGTCTGAAAATTGGCTTGCTTTATTGTTTATAAAAAAAGCTTTAACTGATAACTAGTATTTTGCAAAATGTCATTTGGCTATAACTAGTTAACTTATATATTTCTTTATTTAGCTTCAGTGTATAAGCGAGCATGTGTAAGCCAGGAGTTTAGTTGGATGTTATTTGTTTCGATTAGTGATTTGCCTAAGAGTTGTATCTTGTTGTATTTCGATAAAACCCATTTTTATATGCTCTTCCAATCTATGATGATTGTCTATGAGTTTTGTTCTGTGTAATTTAGTGATAAGTGATTATGTAAGAGTTTTATCGATAAACCAGCTGGTACAAATTCTTTCCTTGCCAATTTCGTTGAGACCCTTTTCCTTCCAAGAGCATTAATATCTAAAGTGTACTTTTTATAAACTCAGTGTACTTTTTATAGACTCAAACGATATGCTACAGGGTAAAAAATATTTAAGGACAAAAAGTTTAGACAAAGGGACATGCACGTTCTATTTTGTTTTCTTTCAAGCATAGACCCTAAACTCATTCGAAACTTATCATCATCTTTCCTCTACCATTCCATTTCATTCATCCGTCTTCTTCATTTTCAAATATTCTGTCGACTCGTTCTCAAAACTTAAGTTCGTACTAGCAATGGTGTTTCAAAGCAAAAGCATATTAAGTCAATGCACGATGAACAGCGACGATAAATTCAACAGCATTCTCCAAATTGCAAAGTTGAAAATCTAGCTCTGCATGATATTCAATAGCAAAATGAAAACCCAGCTCAAGCGGAAATTCAACAATACTCCTGTGCAGTTAATGCGCTCGGTAAATTCAAAGCGTTGGAGGTGCAAAAAGTCATAGCAATGATACAGCGAGGATATAGCGGGATATAGCGGATGACTCTAAAATAGCATATAAAACTCGTACTTAATGTTTTTACAAATATATAAATGGTAATTAAATGAAAAGTTATGATTCAATTGAATTATAATAATACATAAATAATTTTAAATAAAAACATGTGCGAATATATTTTAAATAAACGAAAAACTGTTATATAACATAATTGAATTTGGTAGAATATTAGAGTATTTTCATTTCTGAAAATATTTAAAAAATTAAATCAAATAAATTAGTTTCATAATTTTATAATGTATAAATGCAATTTTTCAATTCATTTTATTAAAAAAAGTATAGCGGGAATAGTGGAATATAGCGGAAATAACGGGATATAGCGGAAATAGCGGGGATTAAAGCGGAAAGACTATATTCTGGGGCTATATGGAAAAATTGTAGCGGTAGAAATCCGCTATGAGATATAGCGGGGTTGTAGCGGGGTAATAGCGGGGCATTAACTACACAGATTCAATCAAAAAAGAAAGAAAATACATAGAAAAAGGTAACCGATACTATAAAACATAACAATATTAATATAGTCGTATTTTATATTATTGAATTGTTTTGACAGAACGCTGAGCAAAATATGAAACAACAAACAACTTTAGAAAAAAAATATGAATAACAACTAAAAAATAAAGAAAGAAGAACAAAGAAAAAAAATGGAAAACAAAAATTCAAAAGGAAAATCACACAAAAAGTAAAGAGTCATTTCAACAGGTAAATGATACTTTAAATTTATAAAAGCGATACTAAGAGTATCGTACTATTATTAAACATATATGCTAATGGTACCACACTTTTAAACAAGATAAAGCAAGAAAACAAAAGGGGAAAAAGATTGACGTTGAAGAATCTAAAAAGAAAGAAATAAGTTTGATAAAATTATTAACGATTTTAAATGTAGTTTATAGCAAAAATGATACCAGTACCTTGCAAAAATGATACCAGTAATATATTTGTTAGTAGTTTATAATTTGTGCTTTAATAAATCGTTTTCACTGTATTTTCTTCAAAAACTGATACCATTATAAATAAAAACTGATACATAAATTCTATATATTTGAGGTTAATGATTTAGAGTTTAAAATTATTTCCACTGTCATTTTTTTGAAAACTGATATCAGTATTCAACAAAACTGATACCCACTGGCTGTATTGAGTAGAGTTGATTTCTTTCTAATTGTGTAAGTCATTTTCCCTGTAATTTGTAGCACAATTTATACCAACAGCTTGCAGAAATGATGCTAGTAATATTTTTGTTTAAAGCATGTATTTTGTACTTTTATAAATTGTTTTTATCGGATTTTGTTTAAAACTGATACTATTGTAAATAAAAAATGATACTTAAAGTCTGTATATATATATATATATATATATATATGAGATTAATGATTTGAAATTTTAAAAATTGTTTTCGCTGTCATTTTTATGAAAACTGATACCAATATACCACAAAAATGCTATCAATTATCTCCTTTAAATCGAGTTGATGTCTTTCTAACTTTATAAATCATTTTTTGTGTAATTTGTACCAAAATGGTATCAATAGCTTGCAAAAATGATATCAATACTACTTTTGTTTGAAGTCTATACTTTGTACTTTATAAATTGTTTTCGCTATATTTTGTTTAAAAACTAATACCATTATAAATCAAAATTGATACCTAAAGTCTGCATGTTTAAGGTTAATGATTTGAAATTTTAAAAATTGTTTCCGCTGTAACTTTTATGAAAACTGATATCAATATATAACAAAATGATACCCACTATCTGTTTGAGTGGAGCTGATGTCTTCCTAATTTTATAAATGATTTTAAATGTAATTTATAGCAAAAATGATATCGATACTTTGCAAAAATGATACCGGTAATATATTAGTTTGAAGCTTGTACTTTCTACTTTTATAAGTTGTTTTCGCTATATTTTGTTTAGAAAGTGATACCATTATAAATTAAGAATGATATCTACAGTTTTTATGCTTGAAGTTATTAGTTTGGAATTTCAAAAATTGTTTCCAATGTCATTTTTATGAAGAGTAATACCTATATTTAACAAAAATGATACCCACTGGCTGTTTTGATTAGATTTGATGCCTTTCTAATTTTATAAATAATTTCCCTGTAATTTGTAGTAATAATTATGTACACAAATGGTACCAGTGATATGTTTGTTTGAAGTTTGTACTTTTATAAATTATTTTCATTGTATTTTTTTATAAAAACTGTTATCGTTATACTGCAAAAATGATACCCCTTATATGTTTGTATATAGTTATTTCATTGCAATTGATACCCCTTATATTGTTGTGTTTCCCTGTCATTTGTTTCACTTCAACTTATTGCCACTTTTTTTACACAATAGGATGGCGATGGTTTTGTCACCCATGTCCTACAAGCATGAAAATGATATCTGAAGGATTAAACAGAAAACATGTCAGCAAATAGCAAAAGATGAAGATATAAGACCTAACACAGCATAGAGATGTGGGTTGCAAACAATTTCAAGATCATAAAATTGGTTTAAGAAAAGAATGGGCTGACCAAAAAAAATGGACATCCTGAAAAGATCCAGTTTTACAACTTCAATGTCTTCAACAAAGAAAAAACAACAGTGAAAGAATGCAAAAACATCAACATAACTTGGATGCATTGTATAACTGCTACTCGAGTGAAAATGATACTTTCATATTTGGACAAGACAAAATGAAAGTTACTGGCACTAATATAAGCTTGCTTTTGCTCTACCACTAGAAGGAAGAAACATAAACTCGACAACAAAATAACAAGCAAAATTATTCAACAGAGTGCAAAGAATTTGCGAAAAGAAAATTTGGAAATTATGCTTTCATTACGAGAAATGTGGTCGAAAGAAGAATAAAACAGGAGATTGGAAAGAAGAAAATATAAAATGAAGACTTGCCACTATTGATAGTAACGGAAATTCTATTAACATTTTATTTCCCAACAACAACAAAAATTAAGATGGGGAATTCTACTCCTTTTGATCAATTTCGAAACATTGCATACAATTCGCCACGGACAATAAAAAATTTCAATATATTTGTTAAATATTTTATCCACAAGCCAAAAAAAATATCCGGATGCTCCATGCTTCCATTGGTAATATATGTTATTCAAAATATTAATATATGAAATAAATATTATTTTTAATAATCGTATCTACTCTATTTTTTAAATGTTTGTAGTATTGCATTTGTGAAAAGATGCAGCTCATTAGACCAAGATGACAACATAATGAAACTTTACCTAGATTTGCAATATGGGATTTACGCAAACTGAAATCTGTTGTGGTTAAATAGTTTTTGGATGATGTGAAAGAGGTTCTAGTATGTTAAAACTCCATCTTGCCTATATTAATCAATAAAAATTTACTTTCTACTTAGAATCTGTTGCACTACATTTCTTTTACTGCCCTTTTTTGCTTCTGCATGGTATTAGTTTCAACCAATGTATAGTATCAGTTTTGATACTTGATATCCTTTTTGTCTTTACATGGTATCAGTTTCAATACTTGGTATCATTTTAGTCTTTACACAATATTAGTTTTGGCACCGAATAGTATCTACTTTCCCACTACATGGTATCAGATATGCCACTGCATAATATCAATACTTAGTATAATTTTTATCTCTGCATAATATTAATTTTACCTTTAAATAGTATCAGTTTTGATACTCGGTACCATTTTTGTCTTTGCATAGTATCAGTTTTACCTTGTAGTATCTGTTTTGCTTCTTTATAGTATCAATCATTATACACCATCATACTTGGTGTCATTTTTAACACTACATAGTATCAGTTTCATAACTACTATTTTTGCTTATATTAAAAAAACAATTATAACTATTAGTTATAACATACTAGTTGTAACACAATATGATAGCATAAAACTAGTAATTTCCCTACAAATTATATAGATAAAAGAAATAACTGATATTTTTCCACATGATGTATGGATTCTTCAAATAACATCAACAACAAGACAACTAAGTAAAAAAGGAAACTTGAATCAGCCGAACAAACTTTTGAATCATTTGAAGAAGATGTAAGCATTAGAGCCATATAAATGCACATAAAAGATTTGGAAGACGAAGATTAAAAGACAAAGAAGTAATTGGAAAAAGAAAAGAAGATGAGGTTAGAAGTCGAGAAGGAAAATTTGAAACTGAAATAAGAACCGAGAAAAATGAAATCAAGACTTCAAGAGAATGAAGAGAGAAATTCAGAGGTTGAAGTAGAAAATGCATATAGTAGATGAACCTAACAATATATTAGATGAATACACACCTATAGATACTGAAATACAAAACACAACAAAGAAATCCACACATGAAAAATAGTGAAGAAAATATTAAAGAGACAAATGTTGAGCCCTATGTAGAAGAAGTCCACACAGGAAATGAAATGAACGAAGATACATGTTTAGGGACGGAAGCCCAAAATACAAAAAAGAGATATGCAATTGAAAACAATGAAGAAGAAATTGCGGCGTGCAAAGTTGAAAAAGCGCTTCCAACAAATCAAGATACACTTACAGCCATAGCAAAAGAAAATGCAAATCAGAATGAAACAAAACAATAAGTTGGATGAAAATCAAGAAAAGAAAACGACATTTGAAAAAAATGAAGAACAAAATGATGAAAAAAGCGCTGATCCTTTTATAGAATAGTCCACCAACCAACTGAAAAAGGCAATGCATGCATATAGACAGAAACAATAACTGAAATACATGAAAAAGTTCTCCCACCAAATCAAGATACACCAATGGAGACAGCAAAAGAAAGTGCAGGTATAATGGACAAATGATGTAATTTTCCCAACAAATCAAGATAAAATGGAAGAAAAAGAAACAGAAGATTCTCAAAACAGAGAAGAAGATACCGCTATCAATAGCCAAACTATACCCTTCCATGTTTTTTTTTAAAATGGTACTTTATATACAACAAATCATTGTGATAACATATCACATGTTAGTAAACGTTCGAATCACGCTAGGCAAGTTTTGAACTTGTGACCTCTCGCACCAAAGCCAAATCACTTAACCACTGGGACAATGGTGCTTGTCTACCCTTCCATGATTCAGTACTTGACTTCACTACTCCATCTTTCAAACTTTATGACTCATAAGAGTTTGAAATGTAAAGAAGTGAACAAGCTCAAGAAATGAAATCAATAAAACCTGCTAGAGGAAAAAGGAAAAGAACAGCGACAAAAACTAGCTTCCTATGTGGAAAAACTAAAAGAAAGAACAAGAAAAAAAGCGACAGCTTTGTTAATGGTCAATGAGTGAAAAAAATAGCAAAGAAGCCAAAACCTAAAAAAAAAAACAAAGACAATAAAAAAAAGTACAAAATTATTTATCCCAGAGACAATTGCAGTAATAGAACCAACACTTTCAAATTTACGACTAGGACACTGCAAATACTTAGCATATTAGAACAGAGAACAACAAAACGTAATCAAAATCTAACAGCGTCACAGAAGTTAGTTTTTAAATATTGATACTAATGCTACATATTAACATAACTTTAATGAATTAACTCAAATCTTTTCTGCTAAAACAGTGAAGTAGCATGAGAGGACAATAACACAATCAAAGGAGGATGCATAATAACAAAACAAACACTCCGCTATGTTCTTGAAGGAAATTACATAGATGGACAAGTACATAAATTTATTTTTTTGCTTAATAATACTGCTATTAATCAAAATAATTACAAAAACTAATACTTAGTAACTGTTTGATTGAAATTCATGCTTGATTATATTATAAATTATTTTGGCTGTTATTTATAACAAAATCGATACCTATATACATATATATGCAAAAATGACACCTAGTTTCTACTTAATATAAGTCAATGCTCCATACATTTAATTATTTAGTTGACGGTCATGTGTGATAAAAGTGATACCAAAATAGTGAAAAACTGATACGTAGTAGCTGTTTGATTGAAATTCATGCTTGCTTATTTTTTTTTTGCAATTTTGACTGTTATTTATAACAAAACCGATACCTATATGTATGCAAAGCTGATACCTAGATTCTGTTTGGTAAAATTTGATGTCTATAATTTTAATTATTTATTTGATTGTCATGTATGATAAAAGTGATACCAAAATAATATAAAAATGATATTTAGGAGTTATTCGTTTGGAGTCGACGCATACTTTCTTTATAAATTATTTTGACTGTTATTTATTGTAACGAACCGGAATTTTATCACTTTGATTTGTGAATATTTAATTTATTTTAAATATTCAAATTAATGGTTTTAATAATTAAATAACCCTATTTTAATTTATAACTAATGGTAGAAAATTTATTTTAGTACTTTGTTTCCTAAAATAGGTTGTTCGATGAAAAACAGAAATGTGACCGAAACCTATACTTCGGATTTTCAACTTTTTATCAAACAACAAGTTGCAAAAAGTTGTTGAACCTTTGTACACAATTTAAAACGACATTTAAATGATTAAAACACTTCTATATTGAAATGTATAAATAACAATAACAATAACAATAACAATAACAATAACAATAACAACAACAACAACAATAATAATTTAAATTGAAACGAAAGGATGGGTTTGATGTCTTATCTTAAGTGTAAAAGTGATTTAAGTGCATGATCCATCCTATTATCCAATATGATTTCTCATATGTGGTACAAAGATGTGATGGAATGATTGAAGTGTGTAAGATGGGGGGTAATGTGTGCAATATGTTAAGTGGGGTGATATTGCAAGGTTTTGTGAAGGGTAAGTGTTCAAAGGACAAAAGAGTAAACTACTATCTTCATTTTATATAAAATCATATATCCTTTTCTCTAATTTTAATTTTACTTCCATTGCTTCATTTAAAAACTTACTTCCTCTTTCAAAGAGCTCCACCTCTCCTTTTTAATGGCTTCCAAAAATTTTCCAAATTTTAAAATCAAATATTTTTCCATTTTAAATCCTTAAAACCAAGTTAAACTTTATTCCTTTCCTTTTCTACATTTCATCTCTTCCAAAAAATCCCAAAACCCCCCTCTCTAGCTAAGGTTGAGCCGCATCACCCATGGCCGAACCCATTTGGCCTCTTTAGTTCCATAAAAGTACAATTTTACTTTTAAAAATAAATAAAGATCTAGGCCAGTTCAAGACGTGGTAGAAGATTGTTTTGTTTTCTTGAGCTTTGGGTGAGTAAAGATCACCTTATTAAGTAAAGTTTTCAACTTTATATTTTCAAAATAAATTGTGCGGTTGCTTGGTTGGAAAACAATGTTGTACGTGCTACGGATATGCTTGTTTATTGTAATGTTTTATTACGGCTTTGGAAATGAAATGGTAATGTTAAATGACGTTTAAATTTATGATCTTTTCTTTGTATTTGAGGTAATGGCATGCGTTGAAAATGTTTGAGCTTATATTATGGAGTTAGTAAGCTAAAGAAAGTTAGCATTGAATCTTGTGTGACATAGAGAATCCTTGGTATTTTCTAATCTTGTTTACTATCTTATTTTTAAGAAAAGTTTTATAAAGTTCCAAGCTTTACTTTTTAGCTTCCAAAAACCTTATACTAAGTTTATAAAATAACATAAAAGGTAAAAGGTATGGGTTAAAGGGAATTTGGTTTGCAAAACTAATTTTAAAGTTATGGTATCCATATCGATAATCACTATGGATGCAGTTCGTAAAACGAACGCTTTTGTAAAATTTAAAGGTGATTTTCTTTTAACTGTTTTTGGAAAGGTAACTCAACATATTTCGAGGTATTAAAGGTAACTATTATTTATTAATTATGTAAGTGTTAATGATTATTTAATTAATTAATTTAGTAAAGATAATTAGTACTTAATCACTAAATAAGTGATGGTATTTAGTACTTAATTATTAATTAAGGTAATTATAATTATTTAGTTGTGAAAAGGGAATTAATTATAATTTAAGCAAGGTTAATTATTTATTTAATTATTAATTAAGTAAAGGTTAATTATTTGAGTAAGGTTTAATATTAGTTAACAGTTAATTAATCAAGATTTAATTATTATTTAATTATTAATCAGGTAGGGTTAATTATTTCTTAATCAACAGTTAAGTTAAAATTTAATTTTATTAAATAAAGTTTTTACTTTTTATTATTTTATTTCTAAGGATCGGTTTGTTTAAAAAACAGTTTTTTACAAAGAATAGTATAATACAAGGGATTCTCTTTGTTTATGCTATTAAAAAGCAAAAAAAGAGGAATAGATTATCAATGACGTCTGTTTAGCAGAATAGATCCTCTTTCTGCTATAACTTAATCGAATAAATTATTTTGGATATCTGTTTAGCAGAATAAATGCTCATTCTGCTATGCTTAAATGGAATAGGTTATTGATGACATCTGTTTAACATAATAATATCGATTCTGCTATAACTTAACTGAAATAGATTATTGATGATATCCATTTAGCAGAATAAATCCCCATTCTGCTATTTTATTATTTGGACATTTACTCATAGGCCAATTAATTAATATGTAGACTAACTGATATTCGATTAGCGATGGATTAGCTAGTGATTGCTAACTGATTTTATATATATACATATGTGTGTGTGTGTTATGTTTACTTATGTAAATACTAGTAGTGTGACTTGAAAGGTCAAATTAAATTAAATGGTAATTGATTTAGTACCATTACAGTCGCTAAGCCTCTTCCCGAATTTGTAAAGTTATGATTTAAATTAACTTCAATTTTATATCCATGTGAGATTAAGTGTTTATAGATGATGTTTTAAAGTAAATTATTTATTTATTATTGAGGTTTTAAAGTTATTTAATTATTTAATTATGATGTTTTAAAGGAAATCAATTAAGTGAATAAAGTTATTTATAAATAATAAATTATTTATAAAAGAGGTTTTACTTTATAAAAGGATTTATTTAAAAGAGATTTTTCAAATGTTATTTGTAAATGATATTCTTATAGAAGATTTATAAAGGAAGATTTATAAAAAAGTTTTATAAACAGAAAGGGATTTGATAAATCATTTTAGAGATTTAAAAAGGAAGTTTTGTAAATTAATTTGGAGATCTATAAAAGTATTTGTAAATATGAAATGGGCATATAAAAGCAGAATTTATAAACGCATGAATAAAGCCAACCGACACAACATTGTTTTAAGTATTGTTTAAATGGGTAGATGAAATAATTTTACCTAAGAGTGTATTTATTTATATAAAATGTTATAATATATGTAAATATATTATAGTGAATATGCTATGTACTGTTTTGTATTTAGTCCTACATCATGAGATTAGTTCTATTCCAAGCTCCTAGGCCTTTATATAAAGGAGCTAATGTAATGAAAATGTATGATTAATCTCAGTAGTGAATAAAATATTTTCTTCCTCTTCCTTTGATGTCTTCTCATTTTATAACACGTGTAACGATCGCGATTTTTCGTTGCCGAAAAACCGAAATGTTAGAGTTTTTTTAAGAAGAAGAAAGAAAAAGAAGAAGAGAGAAAAGATAGAAAATAGAGAGAAAAGAAAATAACAGAACAACATCAGAATCTCACAATTCGCAGCGGAACAACATATAATAGATAAATGAATAATCTTTAAACAAAGAACTATATCATTTATTACATTACATTACATCAGAGTGTACAACAACAAACAATGCAGCGGAAAAAGAAGTACTATATACTAGTAAATACGCCATGCCATCCAACTTGCCGCCAGCAATTCCTGAATTCCAGAATATCCTGATAAACCTTAACTCTTGACTGCCCGTGTGGAAATTGGTGGGCACCCAGAGTTTAGGAAGGAAAACAATAAACTCCGAGTCAGTCATGTGACTGGTGTGGGAACTCAAAACAGTTTATTTTTCTTTAAAATCAAATAGAGGAATATTTTTAAATTCAATTCGAAATGCTTTTAAAAATGAGACTACCATAAGACCTCCCGCCACACACACAATGCAAACGCAGACTTGGAGTAGATTTCTTCTTATGTTAGTCAAAGATGCTTACTATGCAAAATCAAATCAATTTTGATATTATTATTAGTGCATGGTGTAGAAGACATTTCGAAAGTAGAATATAAATCTTAGCCAGCATAGGTACCATTATATTATGCCTAATATAGCTACCTCTTGAGGACGCAGGTTCTACAACTAAAACCGTACAAGTCTCGTATTGTTTCTTTGGATTTCCAACGAATGGTCAGGCCAAGGAACTTCCCATTGCCACATGAGAACGCCTCTGGAAGGACGTCCCCGAGAACCAAACCGGATCTCTGCCAACACAAGGCCGGGTTACCCCTAACTGGGTAACTACTAACGTGAGTATGCCATCCCCCGGTCCTTTGGGACCTTTATCCGAGAGCTCTCTAATCAATATCACACCATAATAAATAAAGTGTTCAAGATGAGTAAGTATCTGGGCTCCATACCATGATACCACCCTTTTCCAGAAGGAAATGCACATACCCTAAAGGGAGCTACCCCTCACAACCTTGCCGCATCTTTCCTGTTTTGACCATTCCGGGGTGTGAGGCTCGACGAAGTCTCGTCCACAAAGCCACGCTTTATACAAAAGCTATGCTTTGGGTCAACAAATGATCATAGAAATGATCACAAAGATAACGATCAAACAAATGATCCTATCACAAATGATCAACACGATGATCATTTCACAGCAATACTCAGCATGTCACATTACCAAATTGGGAATATATTGCTGATAACCTTCAACTATATAACCTCTGAGCTCGTACGTCTCAGAAAGGGGTGTTAAGCTAAGAGAATAAATTCTCCGCCACCAACAGAAATATATTTGAAAGAAATCAGCTTTATATCTCAATTTGTAATGTCAGGCATACTATCCATATAAGTCTGTTCCGGGATCGAACAGAACCGAAGGCACTTACAAAGAAGTCCTTGCAATCCGGGTAATCTCTAATCACGTCCGGATTTCCCACCACATATGGAGATCTCTATACCGGGGATCAGCCAGTGCAGAGACAATCAACAAGAAACCCTTTCGTTTTCAAAAATATCCGGTCTTCAACACCGGTCTTCAAATGCAATTCATAACGATGTATCACATATTCGGAATGGGTTATACGACCCCAAGGTCCTTTCCCGGTTAACCCGAATAGTGAGCGCTTATTTTAAGAAAAATAAGTGTGGCATTCAATTTCAAGCAAATCACAACAAATACCTATTTAAAGGTAAATATTGATAGTCGGTTATTGAACTATCAATGGATATGCACAACATCACCAGATTCCAAATAATTTTCAAAATTATTTATTTTCCAAAAATATCTTTACAAGATATATATTTTCCATTCTTCAAAAATAAATCAATATTTATTTTTAAACCCATTTTCCAAATTTCATTTATAAATTCCATATTGAATTTATATTTCCAAAAATATTTATGAATATACGATTTCCATTCGATTTCTAATATTCATTTTCAATTTATCTTCAAAACGATAAATTCTCAAAACGTTTCATTTCACATTGGAAAAACATTTCCATATTTATTTATTCATAAGTAATTCACAAATTTTATTTATTTTCAACCTTCGGAAAATATTCAATATACTTAAATCGAAATTAAGCATATATTTCATTCTTTAAGGAAATCATTCTCTTACACATATTTATTTAGGCCAAAACGAATGTTGTGTAAAACATCGTTACGACAACCCAAAATCACTAGTATAGGGATTCAAAATTAAAATAGATATATAAATCCCAATACTATACAAAACATTTCCTTTCGGTAATCATTTACTATAATAATAGTGTTATAGTCCACCATTTCCTTCTATTTCTCGAAAACGTCTATTTCAACAATGAATGTTGAAATCTATGGTTCCGAATCTTAATACATTTTAAACATCTTTAGATCGTTTTAATTCTATTTAAAACATCACATCCAAAACATTTCTTTAACATATTATTCACTATTCAAAAACGTGAATATACTTGTTAACCAATTTTATCATTTCTATGCACTTTATTTTAAAGGATTATTCACTTTCTAAAACGTGAATATAACTCCATTAATAAATTACAACAATTTACTTATCAAAATAAGTCGTTGCGGATTTATAAAATAATGTTTATAAATTCCATTTCTATTTATTTAATAACACTTCCTCTTATAAATTTCCTTTATTAACTTATTTGATTTATAACTCAATTATATACCGAAAGTCCATATTAAGTTAAATGCTTATAATTTATTTGTTTACAAAATTGTTCTTTTAACTTCCCAAATTTTATAAATCTTATAATTTATAAGATTCATTCATTTATCCAAAATCTATTCTTTTAAACAACTTTACAAATTTTATAGACCTACCGTTTATAAAATTCCATTTATAACTTCACTTTTTTAATTATATAAATTTCATTCATTTATGAAATTCATTCACAATTCATTCTAACACTTAGAAAAGCTCGTTTTACAATTCCAATATTTTTAATTTATAAATATCAATTTATAAATCTTTTATATGGATCAATTTATATTATTCTTTTAAAACGTCTTTAAACTCCTTTATAATTTCATCATTTTGATTTATAAAATAATCAAATTTCATAAATCCTATTTTTAAACTTTTTATAATAAATTCAGAAATCCCAGTTTAAACTATTTTATAAAATCATCAATCCCATATTTTCAAAAAAATCAACTTTTAACTGTATTTCTCAAAAATCATAATTTTTATAATATTAAAATTATAACATTTATTTATTTAAGATGAATCAATTCAAAAAATATATTTTATAAACGTATACTTTCAAAAATCACTTTAGGAATCCTTCAAAAATCAAAATCGTTATTTTTAAACTTCAAAATTGGATCCGATGATGCAACACATCAAATAGTCAATCACGACTTTCCAATATCATATATCGATATGATAAAAAATCAAATATCACAATATTTGAATCAATTAAATATTTGTGAGGAATCCAGTTGGATCCCTCCAACCTGTTTCCCTGCATCCACATACATTAGCACAATACCCATTCCACTTCGAGGTGGAATATCGCGGTATATGGGATTTATAAAATATTATCCGCTTAATAGGCGGCGCAATAGGGTCTCATCCGCTATACAATGCGGGAAATCAATCAACTGCAATATATACATATGCCAATATATATATATTGCTATATATATAGATATATCCTACTATATCTAATATCACAACCAAATAGCAATCAATCAATAACTGCAAATCCAACTTATAATTTTTTTTTGAGTGAGAAGTTCTCACCTTTGCTTTTATTAGCAATCCATTTTCCACCTTGACTCGTTTCACCATTTTAGACCTTGTATAAATATTTATACAATTCATTAATATTCGAACAGATCGAATAATAAATTTTCATTTGATAATTTTGATTCATCGATGATTTCATTTTAATAGTTAAATTAACTGATAGTTTTATTTAAACCAATATTTTTTCTTTAATAATTGATTTAACTAAAGATTAAATTTAAACTAATTTTCTTTAGTAACCAAAAGAATTGACTAAGTTAATTAAACACCTTAATAAATTATTCTTAACCCATTTTTCCAAAAATAAATAATATTTCTTTTGATAAGTCATTTTATTTAATAAATTAAATCTCTAACAAATTTCCTTTTACAAAATATTTTGCATTTGAAACTAAAATTTCTATTCAACTAATAATTTAGTTTTAAACTAAATTTTCTTCAAGTTTTAAAATTCCTATTATTATTTATTTCTAATCTATATACATTTATTAAAATTCGAACTGATTCCTTTTAAATAAAAAAATTTACCTAACAAATTTTCCTTTTACAAAATTTCCTTTTTTTTAAAAAATTATGTAAATTAACCAAGGGTTTCATTTTGAACTAATAATTTGAATTGTAAAAAAAAAAATTCTTTTACTGTATAAAACTATTTATATGACATATTTTCTGTTTTCCAAATAAACATATACATAAACTTAAAATAACTTTTACCTTACTGTTTTAAACATTTTCAACAGATTTTTACTTTTTTTTTATACGCAACATGTAGTTGAATAAGATTAAAATAGACAGGATCGCAAATACCTCACAGACGAGCTTGCTCACGAGAATGCTCCCATCTCGGCTACATCTCCTGACATTGTGTGGTCCACGCGTAAGCACGCACGTATGCGACCCACCTGAGTTCGAATCGTGCCTCCCTCGCGTACGCGAGCCCTACCCAGTAGCAGCCCTTCCTCGCGCCAACATCGCCAGATCAGAGCTCACGAACTCGAGCTCAAGTTTTCCCCCATCGCGATACCACCAACCAGAAACCCTAATCGCACCGCGCTCCTCACCTATCTGCTCGACCATCACTGCCGCGAACCCCCAATCGACGCCTCACGTTCGCCAGGTCGCCGCCATGCCCTAGCCTCGAGCGCGCGCCCCCATTCATTTTCTTACTTGATTTTTTTTTTTGAAGAGGAAGGAACGCGGCCATGAATTGATTTTGAATTGATGAAGGGAGGCTCGACTTTGATTTTTTTGAGAATTCATTTGGAACGTGATCTGATGAAAGGAGGGTTGCGGCCATTTATTTTCAACGAGAAGAAGACGAGATTTTTTTTTAAAGAAGTTGAGGAGATATATAAAATGTGAAGGAGGATGGCTTGCACGATTTTCTTCAGTGATTGTAGGCATGATTTTAGGAGAGGCACGTGATTTTAGGAAAAAATTTAGGGATGCTATCGGTAATTAAATTTCAAATTTAAATTTGAATTTGAATTCAATTTGTTTTGATACAAATTTTCAACGCGTTTATGTGTCGTATGCTCACATATTAACTCCAAAAAATACGAAATTTGAAATCCGAGAATAATTCAATATTACGGATCCAATGGCACTGGTTTCGTCGAATTCCGAGACTGTGTGAAAAATGACTATTTTTCAATATCGATTCAAACGATAAAATTTCAAAACTGAACAAATAACTATATAATTCAATTCTGAAGCTTCTAAAATCTTCAGTATTATCAATATGAATTTTACCAGCCTTTGAAATATTTTTAATCGGCTTAAAATTGAAGATTCAAATTTTTATTCAACTTTCAATAGATTAAATTCTAAAATTTAATCGCCAAATTCATTCTGATAATTTGAAATTCATGTCAAACCATCATTCAAATATTTATAATTAATTAAATATTTCCAAATTAAATTGTTAAAAATTCTGGGTCGTTACAACACGTTATCAGCACGATCTCAAAATAAAAGGAAAATTTCAGATCGGATTATAAATCTTCAAAGTGGTAAGCTATTTCTGATCTGATTAGATCTAATTCTATTTGAACATCTTTTTTTTGTCTCTGTATTTTAGATCTTGTTTCGTTTAGATCTTATTTTTTTATTCTAATTTTTCAGATCACTTGTAGATTTTAATATCATGTTCAAATGATATATTATTTTAGATCTGTAGAATTAAATCATAAGATTTGTTATTAATTTTTGTTAATGTATATCCATTTTTTAATGGTAAATTTGAATTTGATCTGAAACTACAATTGTTTCATAGACTAAAACGTAATTTTTGACCTTATTCTGTTAGTTTTCTTTTTAGATCTTAACTATCATAAATCTAATTTTTCAAAATCATTATATATATATATTATCTCATAGATCTTACTCTATTAATCTTATCATTTTAGATCTCATTCCATTGTTTGGTCAAAAAAAGGTTTTCATTTTGAATTTTTTTTGTTTGGATTTCGATTTGAATGAGAACTGTAGAAATAATTCTACCACATGATTTATATTTCCAGAAGAAATATTTCACCGTTTCTTAGAGAAACAAATATAAGGATAACATGTATCTAGAAGATCGTAGTAAGTCTATATGAAAGAATAAGAACCTGAAGTTCATATGTGTGAAGGTGAAAGATTAAAGTTTTCATAAGCTGAAATAAAGCCATGAAAAAAAAATAAGCAAGCAATTCCAGAAGAAGATGTTGAAATAACATTACAAATGTGGTAAATACTATTTCCTCGAAGTGAAAGAGTATTATGATTCTCATGTTCGAATACAATTACGAAGAGTACTCTTGTTTCATTGTATTTATTTAATATTGGAGACCCGAAGTTCTCAAATAAAAATTATGCATATAAGTTTGCATTCCTAAAAAAAGGGTTTATATATCAAACTCAAATATATAAATTTGAGATGTGAAGCTTTGAATTATTAGAAAAGCTAATTCAGATTATGGTAAATTCCAATTGCAGTCGAATCTGAAGTTTGATAATGAAAATCAAGTTGTACCATTTAGGATCTAAAGTACTAAACAGAGACTTTATTCTAAAGTAAAATTGGAACATGAAGTTCTAAAAATATTTGCCAATGGTATTAACTATTAAACTAAATAAATGTATAGAAATTTGTTCACTCCAGAAGTGGTGATAATAATAATAATAATAAAATCCCCAGAAGAGATTTATTGATATATTTGGTGCTTTTACTAAACCAAATAAATACATAGAAATATATCTACTCTCTTTCTTTTTAATAGAGAACAAGGTATTCTAATAGGAAGTTTATTTCCTATTTTTTTCCTTCTTCCATGCATCCAATCATGTCTTTCAAAAGGTAAAATATAATAGATCAAGTTTCTTTCCTTTGGCTTATCAATTAAGTATTTTGGATTCTTCATAAAATAAATGTTAATATTTACACACACATCAATTATGTTATATTATATATAAAACTCATTCATCTTTCCTCTTTTAACAAAGAGGTATTCCAATGTTTACTATTTTATATGCTTAATCTTTTACCTATTATTGTCATGTCACAAGAATATACTTATTGATGTTATCAATAGCCGTAACTCATACAACATACTTTTTAGTTGCCAAGTCAAACTATTTTGTTTTTCATGATATTATTCTTACACTATGTGATGTACAAATTTGCCTCTCTCTGTTTAGCTTACAATATGTAAATAAGCGCATGTATTAATTCATATATTAATCAGTAGCAATTAGTAAATCAGTAAATAAAATTAATTGATTAATGATAATGGTCCAACAAAGATGCGTACAAATACTTCATACATTTATTCTTCTTTTATATCCCTTATTGTTGACAAGGATCATAACGTATATACACGGTATATATTTATGTTTCTCACTATTGCAGTTGTTATGAATTAATAAATGGTATTTAATACTACCTATTCATATTCTTAAATCTGCCTATATTATGAAAGTAAATATAATAAAGTCAGCACATTCTTTGATTATAATCCATCCCTTCTCCACCAATCAATCCATATAAATGCCTTTCCATATTTTCAAGGGTAGTTTTCCATTTTCAAGGAAATTAATGAATGCAATTAATGAGATTGTATCTAGATCTATCAAAAGGATGTAAATAAGAAATTATAGTCGCATTTATATATTATATTTGGTTGTCTTTTACTATTTTACAGTAATGTTTTTTTTTACTGTAACTACTATCAGATATGTGTTCTTACTTTATGAAATCCATTTATTATATACCCATGAACGATATTTTGATGCTTATGCGTTTTTATTTCCATTTAAGTTGGTAATATGACAAACATAGCCAAGCTTGAAATTAAAACTTTAGACTTATTAGAAGATCATTTTTTGTCATAGATATTGGATGCTGACATTCAATTACAATCTCAATGCTTAGAAAATGCCAATAAAAATGATAATAATATGTCCCAGTAGGATAAAACAAAGACTCTTATATTTTAAGGTGTTATATCTACGACAATCTTAAAATAAGACATTTAACTAAAAAAACCATCTTTACTTATGGAACTCCCTGAAGGAGCGTTATGACCACTAGAAGATGGTCACACTTCCAAACACTAGACAAGAGTGGTTGAACTTGACGTTTCAACCAATTGGAAGTTGGTGCTTGTATGTTTTTCCTTTTAGAACTAATTGAAATAACGTACAGATGAATGTTGTGTTTTAATTAGTAGTCCATTTTAAATTTTTCTGGAAAGTATTAGCATTTATTTAATGCTTTCAAATTTTAATAATTGACTTACTATATTTTCTTTAATTCTTAAGATATAGACCATCAATATTTGAGTGATAATATATGCCTACTAGATAGTGCAACTACTTATATGATTTTGAAAAACCAGAAGTTTTTTTCTAAACTATCTAAAAAATATTTAGCTAAATTTCAACCATAGCAAATCCGCTAATATAATTGAAAGGTCCGAAAGAGCCCAAATAGTATCACCAAATGGTACATATATCTTAATTCAAAATACATTATACTCAAGCAAATTTAAAAGAAATTTGTTGAGTTGAGGATATATAAATGAATAGCTACCATATTGGAACTACAATGAAAACGTCAAAGAATATATTTGCATTATTTCTAAAATTGAAAGCCAGAAGTTTATTTTAGAAAAATTTGGTACAATTTCAACTAGATCATATTTCATGAAGTTTGGCATAATTGAATCCCATATTTAAACAGGAGCCAGAAGCTCACAAATATCACTTGAATGCATCTTATCAATTGATAAAAGAATTATCCTCCTATTATTAATATGTATGGTGTATTTGCTAGTAGCAATATGATATTTGATCAAAATGAGAATCCAAAGACGATAATTATTCAATGTTCGTCAACATTGAGGGGGAGGATAAAAAAAGAGATACAAATTCATTTTGATTATCGACATTAAATATTGGTTGCAAAATATTCAGTAACTTGAATAAATTATTGACAATATCCCTAGTATACTTGCTCCAATATAAGTTGAAATCCCAGAAGAACCAAAAATGGTATAAATCACATCTGAAGTATGATAGAGAAGTCAATTGGAAATATTTTTTTGGAGTAAAAAATAAAGATGAAAATAATGAGGTGAGTGTTCTTGAAGAAATAGTAAGGGTGCTCTTCAAGAGACTAATGACATGATTGTCAAGTTACGCTAGAAGTGGTTTAGATACCTAAAACATGGTAATTAAAGAGATCTCAATAAATCATGTCTAGAACTGATAAGAAATAATCATCGATGATAAATTTTAAATAATAAAGTGCTTATGTTTATAAATAGATTAAAGATCTTGAATTAAGGGAAAACATGACTGGCCATCACGAATCCTTTACTAATAGAGAAATATGGACATGTAGTCTGCAAAGTAGCTAAACTGCTTGAAATGCTTAATATACCCCGAAGGTATAAATATGATTTAAATCATATTAATAAAAGTATACAAATTCCTGAAGAATATCAATACTTTCATGGTTAAAAGGAAGGTAAAGAACAAGGAGCGTAGATTACAACTTTCTTTTAAGTATTGTTATAATGAAAATCTTGAATAATTCATGATGAGTAGATTACTTCCTATTTTTAAGTATTGCTGTAATAATACTCTTAATATCCATTGAAGTGGTAGTTATGATATGCAAATACTTATTAAAGCATACAAATTCCTGAAGAATATATACAACTTTTGCAGTTATAAAGAATGCAAAAGACATGAAATGTAGATTACAACCTTCTTCTAAGTATTGTTGTAATGAAAATCTTGATATATTTCAAGATGAGTAGATTACTTCCTACTTTTTAGTAATGTTGTAATGAAATTTTTAATATTCATGAAAGATGTATAGTTGCAATGCACAAAACTAATTTGAAGCACAAAAATGATAGCACATGAAGTGTTTTTCATAAAAGTAGCATACAAATTGCATAAAATGCAAATTATATTTGGAAGAAACAATCTTAGAAAATTTGATTGTATTGAACGAAACTATTAAAAAAATTGTATTATTAATGAGATACATATTTATAGATCCAGAGGTATCTATAACCAATTTGAGTTATTGAAAGACAAATACGAATTTAGAGGAGAATTTCAAATCAGGGGGAGCATCCATAAGTATTTTAAAATGAACTCTTTTTCCTTAACTAATATTTTTCCCACTGGGTTTTTATTAGTAAGGTTTTAACGAGGCATATCTTGATCCAGAAGTATCAACTCCCCAGTAACATTTGAAAATAAGTTATAATGTACTCTTTTTCCTTATTTAAGATTTTTTTCACTGAGTTTTTCTTATTAAGATTTTAATGAGGCATTATCTTGATCTAGAAGAATCAAACGTCTTTCCAAGAAATAACTTCTCAAATATGTTATTTAAGTTAAATTATATTTTTATCCTTGACTAAGGTTTTTCGCATCGGGTTTTCCATTGTAAGGTTTTTAATGAAGTATTAAACTGATCCAGAAGTATCAAACTCTATTTGATGCAGTAAATTATTGAAATATGACATACTATATTGTACTCTTTTTCCTTCACTAAGATTTTTCCCATAGGGTTTTACTTAGTAAGGTTTTAATGAGGCATTAGTTTGATCCAGAAGTATCAAGCTTCATTTAAAGAAATAAGAAAATAAAATATGTCATCGTACTCTTTTTCCTTCACTAAGATTTTTCCCATTGGGTTTTTCTTAGTAAGGTTTTAATGAGGCATTATTTTGATCCCGAAGTATCAAACTCTTTAAAAGGAATACCATTATATGATATCTATGATTTCATGTTACACTATTTTCCTCGTTCAAGGTTTTTCCATTAGGTTTTCCTAACAGAGGTTTTTAATGAGGCAACAGACAATATTAATAAAGACTTAATGGAAGTATTAAAGCAAGATAATAATGAGAGGGAGAAATTGTCATGGACGCTTCAAATGGAATAATTTCTAGCTACTATATGAGCATTCAAGATTTTGAAGACGCATATTCAAGGGGGAGTGCTATAATATATGTAAATATATTATAGTGAATATGCTATGTACTGTTTTGTATTTAGCCCCACATCGTGGGATTAGTTCTATCCCAAGCTCCTAGGCCTTTATATAAAGGAGATAATGTAATGAAAATGAATGATTAGTCTCAGTAGTGAATAAAACATTTTCTTCCTCTTCCTTTAATGTCTTCTCATTCTATAACATAAAAAGGATAATTTTCAAAAGTTGGCATAGTTAGTTTTGATGTGTTTGTTTGTTAGGAAATGAATATTCAATTATTATCATTTAAGGTTTGACTAGACATCCTCATCCAGTTTTGGGGCATTGACTATTATTTGTTGATTTATTTGCAGTTTTCCTTTTAAGTATGGGTAAGTTAAATTGAAATTGGAGAAACATTGAAATGAACACCTTGTGAATTAAGTTTCACAATTTGACTATAAGGCTTTTGATGTTAATGTTGGATTAAAACTTGATTTTAATAAACGATGTTTACTAGAATAATACAAGAATATTTTGGGTATAAATATTTGAGAAATAATTTTGTAGAAGAAGTTGATTTTATTAAATTAATTTATAAGAATGTGGATTATAAATAAAATGGATGTAAGTAAAGAATTTGTGGGATTAAATCTCGGTACTTTTGAAAAATGGTTATCAAGATTTTAGGAATAATAATAATCGTAATGTAGAAAGTATTTTTGTCTAAGTAAAAAAGAAAAAAAAATTAGGAATGGAAATTTCGTAGATGCATTTTCTTTGGTTGGTCCAGGGAATGAATCTGTATTTGTTTTATGATGAGCTAAATAATCTTCTAAGTGATGATCAGATGTTTGCTTAGGTGAATGTTGTTGTGCACTTAGTAAATTATTCTATTTGTCATTTTGCGATCAAAACGAGTTCAAATCCGAACGAACCTAAAGCAAGTCTTAGTAAAATAAAGTACTAAATCTATTTTATTTATATATGAAATTTGAAGGAGTATTTTTATGATAACTAGTTCGAGTGACTTGAAAATAAATAAAACTATGAAAGGGATGTGTTCGGATAGTAAGCACTTTTCTTAAGTATTACCTTTCTTGGTTAAGGAATATATGATACTATTTGGTAGTACCTAGTTCCTTCGTATTATTTTGGGTTACTCGGGCTATATGTATACATTTTCTATGGTTGAATATATAGCTTTATTTCAAAAATAATTTTTAGATAAAAATCGGGTACTTGGATCTTGAGTTTACTTAGGGGAAACAAATTCAAAAGTGGAAAGGTTTCAGTCAGATAGTGGTATATACTCTCAGGATGTAATAGGTAGTACACAAGTTATACTTAAGTTTAGTTATTATGAAATGTTTTCATAATTAATATTTAATAGAAAAAATCGGTATTAGTCAGAAACAACCAGAATAAGTGCGTCAGTTATATGTAGATCACTTCTCTTTTCACATAGTTTTTGATCCAAGATTCGAGCATGTGACTTTGAGGTATTTCACGCCATTCTAAATAAGTATCTATCATTCGATTCTTGATGGCGAACACTTGGTGAGGGTTCTTGATATGGAACCAAAATTTTCTATCATAGCGTATTGCTATATAAAGAGAACAGAGGTTTCTAATCAAGAAGCTTGATCGGAGTCTGCACTAGAAAACCGGGTGGCCGATGCTAGTTCGGAAGTAAAATTTTATATTCGAGTAGAGATCAAATATGATTTTTTGTATGGATGATCTATGAATGTCATAAAAACTTATGAATAATATTGGGTATTCATGTGGTGGAATTTCAGGGTCGAAATTCTTTCAAGGGAGGGAGAATGTAACGACCTGGAATTTTATCACTTTGACTTATGAATATTTAATTTATTTTAAATATTGAAATTAATGGTTTTAATATTTACAAAACCCTCTTTAAATTTAAAAATAATGATATAAAATTCATTTTTGAATTTTGTTTACTAAAATAGGCGGTTCAATAAAAAACAGAAAATGTGACCGAAACCCTTTTTCAGATTTTAGACTTTATATCGAACAAGTTGTAGAAAATTATTGAACCATTATATACATTTTTAAACAAAATTTAAATGATTAGAACATTTTTATTTTGAAATGTATAAATAAGTAAAATAATAATACGAAGAAGAATAAAATTTTAAATTGAAATGAAAGGATGGATTTGACATCTTAAGTGTAAAAGTGATTTAAGTAGACGATCCATCCCATTTTCCAATATGTTTTCCATATGTGGTACTAAGATGTAATGAAATGATGGAAGTGTTTAAGATGAGGTAAAGTGTGAAACATGTTAACTAGGGTGATATGGCAAGGTTTTGTTGAGGGTAAGTGTCCAAAGGGCAAAAGGGAAAACTTCTATCTTCATTTTATATAGAACTATTTATCCTTTATTCTACTTTTGGTTTTACTTCCACTTCTTCATTTAAAAACTTACTTGCTCTTTCAAAAAGCTCCAACTCTCCTTTATAATGGGTTCCAAAAGTTTTTCAAATTTTAAAAATCAAATCTTTTTTCATTTTAAATCCTTAAAACCAAGTTAAACTTTATTTCTTTCCTTTTCTACATATCCTCTCTTCCAAAACAAGCCCAAAACCCTCCTCTCTAGCTAAGAGCGAGTGACATCTCCCCATAATTGAACCCATTTAGCCTCTTTAGTCCATAAAAGTATAAATTTTACTTAAGAAAACCAAATATCTAGATCGGATCAAGGAGTTATAGAAGATTGGTTTGTTTTTATGAGCTTTTGGCGAGTAAAGCTCACCTTATTAATTAAAATTTGCAAATTTATATTATTGAAATAAATTGTGTGGCTGCTTAGTTGGAATATAATGTTGTACGTGCTTCATGTATGTGCGTTTATTGCAATGTCAAATTATGGATTTGGAAATGAAATAGGAATGTCAAGTGATGATCTTTAGTTTGTATTTGAGGTTATGGCATGTACGAAAATGTTTGAGCTTTTTTTATGGAGTTAGTAAGCTAAAGAAAAGTTAGCATTGGATATTGAATGACATAGAGAATCCTTAGTATTGTAAAACTTGTTTACTTATGTTATTTTCTAGAAGAGTTTTATAAAGTTTCAGATTTTACTTTTTAGCTTCCAAAAACCTTATACTAAATTTACAAATAAATTAAAGGTAGAAGGTAAGGGTTAAAGGCGATTTTTTGGTTGGTAAAACTAATTTTGAAGTGGCGATATCCATAACGATAGTCGCTCTGGATGCAGTTCGTAATTGAATGCTTTTGTGAAATTTAAAGGTAATTTCCTTTTAATTGTTTTTGGAAAACATAATTCAACATATTTCAAAGGACAAAAGATAATTATTACTTATTAATTAGTTAAGAATTAATGTTATTTAGTTAATTAATTTAGCAAAGATAATTAGTACATAATCACCAATTAAGTGAATGTAATTAGTACTTAATTATTAATTACGTAAGTTAATTATAATTAGTTATTTAAGAAAAAGTCAATAATTATAATTTAAGGTTAATTATTTAATTAATTACAAATTAAGTAAACGTTAATTATTTAATCAATTATTATTTAAGTAAGGTTTAATTATTAGTTAAAACTTAATTAATCAAGGTTTAGTTATTAAGTAATTATTAATCATGCCGGGTTAATTATTTTTAAACCATTAATTAGGTTAACATTTAATTAATCATTAAGTAAGATTTACTTTTTATTAAATAGAGGATTTACTTTTTATTAAATAGAGGGTTTAGTTTTAATTATTTTATTTTCAAGGACCAGTTTGTTTAAAAACAACTTTTTTTTTACAAAGAATAGTTTAAATACAAGGGATTCTTTTGGTCTGGCCAGCCAAACAAATATGAATATATTATTGATGGCATCTATTAAGAAGAAAATCCCCGTTCTGCTATAACTTAATTGAATAAATTATTTTGGACATCTGTTTAGTAGAATAAATTCCTGTTATACTATAATTAAATGAAATAGATTATTAATGATATCTATTTAGCAGAACAAATCGCCGCTTTCTTATAACTTAATTGAAATAGATTACTAACGTCATCTATTTAGTAGAATAAACCCCCCTTCTGATATTATATTAATTTGGCCATTTACTCATAGGTCAGTTAATTAATAAGTTGATTAACTAATATTTGATAAGTAATGGATTAGCTAGTGATTGCTAACTGATTTTTTTACATATATGCTATGCTTACTTACGTAAATACCAGTTATGTGACTTGAAATTTTAAATTAAATTAAATGGTAATTTGATTTAGTTCTATTATAGTCCCTAAGCCTCCTCCCGAATTTGTAAAGTTATGGATTTAAATTAACTTCAACTTTATACCCATGTGACGCTAAGTGTTTATAAATGATGTTTTAAAGTAAGTTAATTAATTATTTGTTAATGAGGTTTTAAAGTTATTTAACTATTTAATTATGGTGTTTTAGAGGAAATCAATTAATTAAATAATGGTATTTATAAATAATGATATCTTTATAAGTGGGATTTTACTTCATTAAAGGATTATTTAAAAGGGATTTTTCAAATGATATTGTGTAAATGATATTTTATAAATGATTTTATAAAGAAGTTATAAAGGAAGATTTATAAAAGAGTTTCATAAATAGAAAGGGATTTTCTAAATCATTTTAGGGATTTATAAAAAATTGTATAAATTAATTCAAAAATTTTAAAAAGTATTTTTAAATATGAAATGGGCTTATAAAAATGAATTTATAAAAAGGAATAAGATTTGTTTTGACAATTAATAGTACTTAATTATGGTGTTATAGAAACATTCTTTCCATACTTAACACCGAAGGATAAATGATTTGGTTTATAGTAAAAAAATGTTTTTAAATGATATTTTATTTGGCCAATTTAAATATGAATTAGAAAATAAAGAACTCTTTCTTAAGTTTTGTAAATATTCTTATATCATTGAGATAAATATATGGATATATTTTTTAAGTACTGAAAATATAATGGGTTGTGAATATACTTATGCAGGTGAGATAAATATATGAACATTTTTCCAAGTATTTGGAAGGTGTATAAGGGGTTTGTTAAAATATCTTTTGTGAGGATATTTTAAATCAAATAATTGAATGAGATTTTAATTAATGAAAGATTAATTAATTGAGGCTTAGTGGATTCCATATGGAATTGAATCTATGTTTAATTTTTGATAGTTTCTTTATTTGATAGTTAAATAACCGACTATCAAAATCTGAACAAATTTTTAACTCTGGCAATGTCTTGGAGAAAAACCAAGAATTATATAGTATAGTTATCTTTGGTGATGCTATACTACGTGTATAAACTCGTTTGTTCTTTTAGGACAAATGATAAGGAAACCCGTCGACTTAAAAGGTTAGGGTGTGATCCTTACTCTAATGCATTCTCTGTTTATCTCGAAAAAACCATAGTTGATTTTATCGAAAACTATAGAATGTTGGTTCAAAGTGACCGGGATGAGATAACTATGAATTGCCCGAAAACTACTTCGATCTGAATCAAGCATTTGATTTGGAAGCATCTTGGAGATGATGGAATCGAAGATGGAGCTCTTTGAAGTGTAAGGGATACTTGCCACTAATCCTAAGAGTGATTTTAAAATGGATATAGTAGAAGTGGTGCCTTTGGTTTATTCATATCCTGAACAACTTGTACGGATGCTGACACTACATTGCTTCCTGAAGGATAGTGCTAGCATTCCAAGTGGGATTGTTATATAAGAGGTAAAGCATAGCCTTAAGCCTCACCGATCGAAAATGACTAAGACAAGGGATATGTCAGAAGGCTATGTGGGTCGAACCCATTAGGGTATTGTCATCACCCTTATAGATTATTATTATGGATTTGGTTGTGCATGAGAGCTCTTGGGAAAGTGTTGCAGACAACCAGGATGATGAAATATTCAGTACTATCCCTTACGGGGTAGACCAGTCTTGCCATGCAAGGGGTCCATGTGAGGCCCTCGGTACATTTTATTTAGAGATGTACTATGACAGGCGGTACCTTGGTAGCCTTATCATTGATGGAATTCATTTTCCAGTTAGCGCTATACGGACTTAGTTGTGCCCAACTATGCTAGAATGTAAGATGCAGGCATTCCTGCTCTATTCATAATTTATTTTAAAAACCCTAGACTATTATAATATCATTGGATTTTTCATAGAAATGTATTGGTTATCGAAAGTTAAAAACCCGTCTGTGATTATATGCGGCGTGGTCTTACAAGATACCTTTGTTTTGAAAGGTTTTATAAAAATTAAAATTCCATTTGATTTTGTTTCTCACGCTGGTTTTATCAGACTGATCTATGCATCATTTTTCTTATAATGCTTAGCTCAGTCCGAGCATATTTTGTAGATTTGGATGGATACCTGGAGCTGCAGGAGACGAGCTGGGTGCCTCTAAGATGTATTACCGTATTTTATTTTGTCTTTTGCTATTTGTTTCTTGTCTTTGCTTCTTAGAAATTGTAATGATATATTGCTATTACTGTCCAAGGGCAGAAGAGACGGTAATTATACTCGGATTGATGTATGTATATAAAAGTTTTCTTTTTGTAAAGTTCGTTATATTATAGATTACTCGTCACGTTGTGAGATTACTCGTCACGTTGTGAGATTCTATTTTGTCTTTTCTTTCACCCCAACGATCCGTCTGTCCATTACTTGGATGTTCGAAATATGAATACCATAGATATATTATTGTCGACTTCCGAGGGTTGAAAAGGCAGGGCGTTACATTTATCTGAAAACAAATACCTATATATTTGCAAAAATGATACTTAGTTTCTGTTTGATAAAATTTGATGCTCTGTAATTTTAGTTATTCGTTTGACTTTCATGTAGGACAAAAGTAATACAAAAAAAATGCAAAATTGATACATAGTTTCTGTTTGTTTCGAGTTGTTGCCTAGTTATTCTATAAATTATTTTGATTGTAATTTATATCAAAACCGATACCAGAATATATGCAAAAATGATACCTAGTTTCTACTTAATAAAATATGATGATTGTTAATTTTAGAAACTATTTTGAATATCACGTTCAATAGAAATGTTACCATATTAATGCAATAATGATACCTAAAAGCTGTTTGATTGGAGTTGATGCTTTGTTATTTTTATACTTTTCAATATACACTACCACTATTAACATTACTAATACTATTTATTATTTAATATTTCTTCACCAATAACAGAAACTAACAATTTCCTTTTGTTAATATAAATAATCGATTGATATATATCTAAATATGGGTTGGCACAGGATAACCATGCATTAACGATAACAGTGATGGTAAATAGAACTTTAATATACAAGTACATAATAATTGCTACATATATTGAATCCTAACTTATTTTTGTATGAAATAGAAACAGATGGTCTTTAATATAAATAGTATTCAAAAGCATTTAGTCCTACCTATGTGTAACAGCCCGTATTTTTAACTTTTTTAAATATTTAATTTCAATATAATTATTGTACAAAAATGGTTAAATCAATGGAATTTATTGGAATGAACTTAGATAAAAACTTTAAAAAACAAAATTAAGTAAGGTAAAAGATGATAACTTATATTAGAAAGTAAATTAAATAACGTTGAGTTGTAAGTAATTGATAACAGAAATTGAAATAAATCAATGTTATGTTAATAAAGAATCGAATGAATATTTATTAAAAGTAAAATCATAAGTTTAATTATATGCAATTGTATTTTTGATAAGTATAAATTTCAGAAATAAGAAATCAATTATTTGATAAGAAATGAATAACTTTTGTTGTATACAATAATTGATGTTGAATTACTGTAAAATGGAAGTAGTTGTTTTATTATTTGGATTCGTTTTAAAAGAAATTTTTATAAGTTAAATATATTATATTTCAAATATTGTGATCTATTTGACAATTTAGTTGTCATATTTAATATTTGAAATTATTTAAATTAATGAATCCAGAATTTAACATGAATGAAAATGATGTCGAAAGTTGGTTTAAACTTATTTAAACAAGAATGAAGATTGTTACCTTTTAATTTTAAAGTGATTAAATATATTTTGGAAAATAGCTTGTTTTAATTAATGTGTGAAAATAGCCTTTCGGATTACTGTCTCGGATTTCAACAAAACCAGTTTCGTCGGATCCGTAATAGTGAATTATTTCAGGATTTCAAGTTTCGTAGCGTCCAGACTTATCATTTGGCCATTAGAGCTAGAAACGCATATAATTTATTTGCAGAAATTTAATTAAAATAATTTGACTTTGAAAAGCTATCTTCTGAATATGATGGAGACTCCCCATATATATGTTCCATTGTGTTCGGAATAGGGGTATAACATATAAAATACCAGACGACACACTTCATTTGGAGTTCGAAATTTTCACGGATGAATAGTGCCATGAAAATTTCCAATAAGCATCCCTAAACCTTATTTCATTTGGCTAAACACTAAACCTAAATCAACAACCACCATTAAAACGTATTCCGACCAATGGCCATCATCGATCGGAGCCTCTAGAGGAAAATTGGCCAACGAGATTCAACTAGGAAATCATAGAGCACATCCATATGAAGCTAATCAATGGTCGGATCATCATCATACGTTGCATGGTGGCCGATTATCACTCGTGTTTTGCTGCAATTTTTAGGTTCGGCGATCATCAACATTTGCGCACGGCACACGATGCATGCGAGGTGGCAGGCAACGACACGTAGGGTGGTAACAGGCAGCGTCATTCTGGCAATCATCAACGTTCCATGCAAGGTCCGTTTTGAACAAAACAAGTTGCGTTGGATTCGTATCGACATCGCCTACGAAATGAAGTTGGATTAGAATTCGTATGAATCTAAAAAAATTTCAATTTCAAATAAAGGTGGGTGATTAAACCCGCTCACGAATACTAAAATATATCCGATGTTCGTTAAATTGAAATAGTGAAGTGATTTAATTTTTTTGATTGTTTTTCGATAGTTGTTAGAAATTTTGAATTAACAGTTAAATGGAAATTGAAACTGAACTGCTAGTTAGACTTCTGATTTTGGTAGTCAGTTAATTGCTAGGATATTTTGTCTGACTGGATGTTGATTGTGATGAATGTCTATTGGTTGATATATTTAATGATTTGGGTGTTTATTTATTTTATATATCCCTGTTATTACCCTATATATAATTGACAGTATATAAAACTGTAAATCAAATTATTTCGAATAAATTAAAAAATAGGTTGAAATGATATATACCTATGACACTGATATTTGGATTGAAATGATATATATCCATCCCTGCAACTAAAAATTAAAATAACTATTCACTTGGCCATAGGATAGAAAATTATATACGGGCACCAGATTGGTTAAATTAAATGGTTTAAAATTCTTGAAATTGAATTCATTTTAGATGATATTGTTTTAAGAAATAAAAATTAATTTATGGAAATTGAATTATTTTTGAACTCGAGCTTGAAATGTTGAAATTGAAATTGGTTAAAAGAAATTGTTTAAAGAATGCAATTTGAAATTTGAAGTTATAATTCAAATATGATTTGAATTATGGAAATTGATTTGTTTTAAAAGATTTGAAATTTATTCGAAATTCTGAATTCATCTAAGTAAAAGTGATTTAAATCGACATTTCAAACTTGTGCTCAAAATTGAATTAGTTTGAAGATTTGAACCTTAAATTGAATATTGAAGTTTATGTTTGATTTAAGTGATTTAAATCGGTAAATTTAAATTGGACTTAAAATTTATATAAATTGAAATGGTTTAAAATGAGAATTGAATTGAAACTTAAGCCATTAAATCGAATCGTTGAATCGCATCTGAAGTTAATTTGAATTGAAGTCGAAATTAAACTAGTTTGATTGAAATTTGGACCCGAGTCCAGATTTATTGGAAATAGAAAGAAACAGTTTTAAATTTAAAACTATTTTCACTATAAACTATTTTACTATAAACTGTTTTAAAATTCATATTTTCAAAATTTCAAATTATTTAGATTTTCAAATCATTTAATATATAACCTATTTTAATATCTAAACTATTCAAACTATTTTATGTATTCATACTATTTTAACTATTCAAACTATTTTCACAAAAAATCCAAACTATTCAAGTTAGGAATTGTTCATATTTAAATCATTGATTTAAATAGGAATGTGGTTAGAATAAAGTTATAGCCTAAGTCGAAAATCGAAATGATTTTGAAATGAAATTGATTTGGAAGTGAATAAAATGATTCTGAAATGAAATTGACTTCGAAATTAATAAAATGATTTTGAAATGAAATTTATTTTAAAGTGAATAAAATGATTGTGAATTGAAATTGATTTCGAAGTGAATGAAATGATTTTGAAATAAAATTGATTTCAAAGTGAATATGATATTTTGATATCAAGTATGAATCGTTTTCGAAATGTAAAAGAACAAACAGGTGTGTAAAATGACGTTTGTTTGCTAAAGAGACCAATATTGATTATTAGCATACTCTCTGTTAATGTGGGAACCACTTTAACAACTATGTACGTGGAGGAGACTCTAGAATGAAGTGGTTGGATTTGATGTACGTTTTCCAAATTTTAAGAAAGAGAATGATGAAGGATAGCACCGACACTTGTGTCAATGTGAAATGACATGGCTTGAACCAGGCCAAGTGGGCTAGCTACCCCTAGCAGACACCTGTTCTTCAATTTTTCTCATAGACTCGATCCACACTATTACCTTTATTGTTAGTTTCGATTGGTGCACCTTGATTGGGATAACCTCCCATTGATTCATTATAGGATAGGTGAATGCGATGAGCGGTCATTATGGTGATGCGTTACCACCAGCCTGGCGACTCGAACTGGTAGCATACTACCTTGGGCATTGCCTCCGGTGCCTTGTCATACTTTTATCCTTTTACAAGACATCTACGAGATTGGTTTATTGTTGTTGTATCACGACACATCCCTATCTATCGATGTTCTACTAGTTGTGTTATATGCAAACTGTACGACATTGCTTAAAAGTGCGTTAAGGGGAATTAATGTAAAGCCTTAACGCTATGAAAAATATTTGTATTATTGAATAGACATTACATATATTGCGTATTCTACTATATATCGATATTTTGACGGATCCTTAAGAGATGGAAAATCCCGTAACATCTCTTAAGTCATTGCACGCACGTTATACACTTGATAGGATATGTGAAACCCCATAAACATCTCTGATGCTATTATACTCATGTTATATGTGATATTTATTTGACTCACATAAGAATATTTAGTTATGACTCGAGTGTATTGTTTTACTTTATGCTCGGGTTAGCCCTGAGTGTTCAGAGCATTGAAGATTTTATCCTGGAGGATGAAGATGAAGATGGGTATATTATATTACTAGTATTATTCTGCTGTATCATTTTATTTTGCTGCATTATATTTTGTTCCATTGTATGTATAACTCTGATATATATTGTATAAATTATAATCAAATGTATAGTATAAATAGCTTCATGAACTGTTTATTTTATTATTATATTTTGTCCTTCTGCTACGAGGTCCTATATTTGTTTTCTTCTTTTCTTCTTTTCTTAATTAACCCCATCGATTATCTGTGTTTTGGATTGTATGAGTTGAACATGTGTGGTTTATTGTCGACTTAAACCTCCCGAAAAGTGGGTCATCACACTATGCTTGAACAAGTTATGTAAGATAAATATGCCGAAGTTATTTATTTCCCTCTGCATTGTGAAGACCATCGGACATTGGTAACATTGACATATCCAACAAAGCAATGGCGAAACATAGATTCTTTATGTCCTAGAAGATCAAACGACGGAAACAACCTTAGTTTAAAAGAAACAATTAAATTGGTACGATATTTTCTTTCAAAATAATTAACTAACATAATTGAAATAAACTGAACATTAGCCAACTTTGTATCATTTTATCTTTATTAGAGAAAAAAATTTGAAGAAATACTGCAAGAACTTTGGAAAACAAAAATATACAAGGTATGGAAATGAAGCCAAATGAAATGCATCAAATTGACTATGCACAACAAGCACCTGACACGTAAGCTATTTTTTTTGTTAAAAATGATACCCACTGAGAACAAAATTGATACTAGAACTGAAACTAATAGTGATACTGAATTGATACCTACTTTACAGTTTGAACTTATTATCTGTTTGCATTATAATATTTTATATAAAGTACTATACATCTTTATATGCCTAGTACATTGAATTGAATTTGCTTGATGTAGAAGCAATTTTCTTTTAATTCAATAAACATTTGCTTCAGATCAAAGCTAATACCCATGGGCAGACAAACTAATACCTACATGCAGAAAACTGATATCTACAAACTTAAAGCTGATACTAAACCTGTATATAATCAAAATAGTAGCAACTATCAAATCCTAAAAATGATACCTACAGACACTAAAATTGATACTAAAATTGATGCTAACTTTGATACTAAAACTATTAATTACTTTACTTCAAAGCATATAATTTATTTGCACCATTATCCCTTGAATACGATGTTTTATATTTGTTACATACCTGATACTACAAGTGATGCAAACTGATACTATCAATATATTTTGCTTTAAACAGGGTTGACTATGGTATATATGTCATGATATACATCATATCATTGAACAAAAGTAAAATACCAATCAAAATAAAACCTAAAAGATTTATTGAAAATAAGAGAAAAAATTGTGTATGAGATACTAATGGACAATGGTCACTGCTGAATTTAGCCATGTTCATGTCAGGACTGGAAGAAGAAGAAAAAATAAAGAAGTGGAATTGTCGCAAAAACCGTTGTTATGTTCAGTTGAACTAATTTACATTTGAGATGTTGTGTTAGAACTAATTGAATTAGCTTTGTTTTAATGTTGATATAAACACTTCTTGGTATTATGTCAATTTGTTGTAAAAACTATGAACTTATTTTTTATGTTGTAAAAATTAGCATTGTTTAACTTTTCTTACCATTGATGTTATGCTATGACTATAAATATATTTCTATTTATGCCTGAAACTGATACCAATAGTGTACATGAAATGATACTATTTTTTTACATACCCAAAACTATTACTGATGCTAATACAATACAAAAACTGATTCCACATTCTTCTATACTAGAAAATGATACTAATAGCATGTAGTATTATAGATCTATACTTTGTTTAAAGTTGTGTTCATCACCTAGTTGGTTTCTTCTAGGCTTGTTGAGATTTGTCGTGGAGGGATGCTGTGTTATATCTGTTTTCATTATTTCTAATATTTAAATTAGACAATTGCCTATAACTTGAACCGAGATGCTGACTATTGCTTGTATTATTTGTATTTTCTTTGTCTTGCTATAAAAAATCTCTTAGTTCAACTATGATTGGGGATATGCATTTGAAAGAATTTCTAAACATTCCAAGTCCTGGTCATCTTCATTGTATCGATCTAAAACATTTCAACTGTTTTAATAGTGTGTATATCAGTTAGTTGACTATCATGTATGACAAATGTGATATTAAAATAGAGGAAAACTCATAGTTAGTACCGATATGATTGGAATTCTTACTTGATTATTTTAAATGTTATTTACAACAAAACTGATACACACACATATGCAAAAATGATTCCCGGTAGCTGTTTGATATAATATGATGCTCTATAAATTTAATTATTTAATTCATTGTCATGTATGACAAAAGTGATATCAAATTAGTGCAAAACTCATACCTAGTACATGTTTGATTGGAATTCATATTTGGTTATTTTATAGATTATTTTGAGTGTTATTTACAATAAAACTAATACATATACTATATATATGTACATACACACACACACACACACATATATATATATAGAAAACAAAACTAATACACACACATAGACACACACACACACACACATATGCAAAAATGATACCCACTAGATGTTTGATATAATATGATGCTTTATAAATCAATTATTTAGTTCATTCTCATGAATGATAAAAGTGATATCAAAATAGTTCAAACTCATACCTAGTAGTTGTTTGAAGGAGATTCATGCTTGGTTATTTTATAACTATTTTGACTATTATATATAACAAAAACGATACCTATATATATATATATATTTATATTTATATGAAAACTGATACCCTATATCTTTTGATATAATTTGACAATAACATTATGCCAAACAACATTTTTACACTTGTATGTCAGATATTAAGTTGCCAACTGTTCATTATAACATAGTCTATGTTATATATTGACATTTAAGCTCATAATTCTTCTCATAGTTCTGCACTTGACAACTCAGCAAACAAATATTTGCAGCCACTTCAAAACTATTAGAAAATAGAAATCACCATGTTATGATACTAATAACATGCAAAAAAAATGATACCATAATTGTTTATACTTGAAACTGATATTAAAAACATACAAAAATCGATACCGTGATCTGTAATATCTAAAACTGATATTAATAACATTCAAAAACTAATTCCATATTTTACACACCTGAAAGTGACACTAATAGTTCCATAAAATGATACCAAACAACAAATAATATTGAATGTGGCCAATTACAAAGAGCAAACAAATGTTATTATTAAAAAGAGAAAATCAATGTCAAATTTAATATATGCTAAAAGTGATATCGAACAACACATAAGTTATTAGTATAAAATTTAATATTATACTAAACAACACATGCAACAAATTTAATATAACTGATATCTAACTGACACATATAACCATTAGTGTATAACAGATACCAAACCGACATTAATAGTTCAAAATAAAACTAAAACGAAACAACACTTAAAAATCAACTAAAATTAATTCTATATAACCAAGTTCAATTACAAAGAGAAAATCAATGTCAAATTTGATATATACTAAACCAATATACTTATATAACTAAATTTAATGACATAAAATTGCCAAAAGACATATAATCAAGTATTAGTCTCTACAAATCCATAAAAACATGAAAATCAAATCATATCTTCTTACAAGCTTAACAATTATGCTTATTGTGACCATGTTGCTTGCAAAAACCACATCTATTTTGCTTATTTTAAAAATATGCAAATCATCCTTTCCATTTTATAGAAGATTTACCGACACACGTTTCTCCTTAGGTGGCTTAATAACATCTTCAACACTTACATCAACAATAGACTTATCAAAATTAGGAATATGATTAATAGCATTAGCATAAGAAGAATGATAAGCATCCACGGTGAAATAATACTCAACAAAATCATAAACGGATAATTTTGACTTGTTCATGTAGTTAATAGCATGAGCATAAGGAAATCTTGTAACTCTTCATTGATTGCAACTACAAATCCGTTCTTTAAAATTAACATGATGAGGATTGGTAATTTACTTTAAACACAAACTCTGAAGACTTGTATACATCCCATCCAAATCCTTCTTTTCTCAATTCACTTAAATGAAACTCATATAAGGACAAAGAGTAGTATTTTAAAAATGAAACTTCTTTCTCCTTCTAGCCATTTATTCCATAACTTTAACATGAATACCATCTAAACATGCAGTAATCAACAATGCTCGTTCATCCAAAATCCAACTATTAAAACTTTCGGCAACATTTGAACTATATTCACCATAACGTTTCCTTGAAAAAAAATCAACCCACTTAACATGAGGCTTATCCTTCAAAAAATTCACGGCAACAATACCGCATATTTGACAAAATTTAGAATGTGCTTCTTCAAATTCATACAAATTAGAAGCTCAAGAAAATATTTTGAACAAATCAATTATAGAAAAATATGCATTCTTTGCCTTTACAACTAAAAAATATATTTTGTTTCATATGCAGATAGCAATAACTATGAAAGGATGAGGGGAAAATTTCATGAACACCCGAAATCAAACCTTGATGGCGATCCAACATTAAAACCAAATCATAATCTTCTTGAAGCATTTGTTTTAATGATTCAAAAACCATTTCCAATTATTTAGATTTTCTAATGAACTATTCCCGTAACTAAAGGAAAATACCTGCAAATTAAAAAAAACATTAAAAAAAAATTTAATCAACTATCAACTTAAAACTGATACCTAAAAATTGATACCAGAAAACTGATACCTAAAAACTGATAACTACATTCTAATAATATACATTAAAACATGTTTAAATTCTAATACCTAAAAACTTGTACAAAGAAATAATATAATACATACCAATGCTATAAATGCAATACCACAAAATATCACTTTTTGCAGAATAACTAATATTAAGAAAACCAATACTAAAATAAAAATAATACTAACAATATCTAAAAAACTGATACTCGTTAGTTTTTGCAATAATCAACAACATCACCACATAACTCACAAACAACTAAAAATAAAAGCTTACCTTGGTTACCATTTTTTGCAGTAGCATCCATCAAAATACTTAGGCATCCTCTTAAATGAGTAGCATCTAAAAATATCATAGCTCGACGATGGTTGAAACCATGCCAAGCACCAAAACTAATAAACACACTCTCAAATTGATTACTACTAGGATTAACATCCATCTCGACATAACTACCTAGATTATACTTCCTCAATGCTTCCAAATACCAACTCAAATCGTTGTAGGACATAACATCATTACCATGCTATTCCATCAAAGCAAATTGTTTTGGAATAAGCAAAAGAGTAAGCCAAAGTAAGATTGTATTCTCTTCTAAAAGCATCTATTATATCTTTAGACTTCTTACTAGGATAATCAATAATCTCATCAATGATCAACAATTTAACAAATACACTAGAAAAATGTGGATTGTTCACATTTCTAAGACCATCCCCACAAGAATGATCAATAACCATATATCTAATGAAAAACCTATTTAGGTGTCCTGAATCATAAGAACCATGCACTTTAAAAAGACAGCCATTCTTAAAAGAAGAGCAAATAACAGTAATTCTTATAGCATAACTCTTTAAAAACACTAATTCATATTCCCTTTGAATCCCTCAAAAAATCTCTAAAATCATTAGCTCCTCCAAACCCAAACCCACAAAATCAGAAATGGATAATTTCGAACCTCTTTTCAACATATCCTTCAAATAACTTTTACTATGGGCAACAACATCGGAACACAAAGACCCAATAGAAGATGAATAACTACGAAGAGTAGATGAATTTGAAAGAGAACTACCACCATCATTTTCTAATAAAGAACTCTTAACCTTGACAGTAAAAGGAAAGAATGCGCTTTTCTTATACATTGAAAACAAATTATACTTTAAAGATCAGAATCAGTATCAACCACGATAACTTTATTCTCAAGCACATAAGAAATCGAAAAGGATGGCAAAGTAAGTTGAGACGAATACTAACAAATTTCATTCTTTAAATCATAAAAAAAACAATCTATAGACAATCAACTGCATAAAGTATTATCATCGAAGACAAACAAAACAAAAAACTATTGTCACCACCGCAAAAAAATAAAATAACAGTAAAGATGACTGCTCCAGACAGTCATTTTATTCTAATACAATAATTTTCTTTATGCAACAAAAAGCAAAAAAAAAAAAAATAGACATTTCAAAAATGTTACCTTCAGTATAAAATACTGATACTAAAACAAAATTTATTAAAATTTTCATACTAACAAAACACTGATTAAACTCAATGTTGTTTGATGCATATCATCATATTTGCTCTATAACTACTTCATTTTTATATACTCAAACAAACAAAACATTAGAAAATTTCCACAATGCATTATTATGAAAAATGGTACTAAGAAAAAACAAAAATGATACCTAAAAGCCGATCTTCATTGAGCTCAACACAGCAGTATATTTTCAATCAAACCAATATTAATGCAAGATATACATCAGTAACAAAAAAACTTCATTTTTATATACTCAAACAAACAAAACATTAGAAAATTTCCACAATGCATTATTATGAAAAATGATACCAAGAAAAAACAAAAATGATACCTAAAAGCCGATCTTCATTGAGCTCAACACAGCAGTATATTTTCAATCAAACCAATATTAATGCAAGATATACATCAGTAACAAAAAAATAACATTCAATTTAAAACACACCAGAAAACATTAGTTCATAAAGAAGAGAAAAAAGCAGTCGACACCAACTGCTACTTTCCAAATTTACCATGGAATATCAAAGAAGTAAACACAGAATAAAACTAAATTTTATTTTTGAAAAGAAAAATGTTGAAAAATTAGAAACAACAAAAATCAAACTCTGATAGAACTAAAAGCAAAAGCAGAGTAATAGAAGCATACCTAAATCAAGAAATGAGATTCAAAATTAGGAAGTACGATTCGAAATTAGGAAACTATGTAACGAGATTCAATAATTTAATTGTGAACATGCAAAAGAAAGAATAAAGAAGAAATAAAGGAGAAGAACAACAAGGTCGAGAAGAAAAAGAGTGGGTGCGGCTAACAGTTATGGCTCTTTGAAAAAAATTAATAGCATTAAAATCATACTAGTACAACCACGCAATGCTGGGGAACTGTCCATTTAATTACATGATTTTGAAAAAAAGTAGTTTTTCATTAATTTTAGTTAAACCTAAAACAATAATGTGTTTGAAAAAATTTAACGTTGGAGAAATTTAAGGAGACATTTATGGAGAGAACAATGTAAATTGCATTAGAGAGATCTAAGGAGACATGTCAAAGACATGTTTCTTGTTTTTTTAGCTTCTCACAATTTGGTTTTACAAACCTACAGTAGACAAAGCTCTTTAAAGGTCGGTTTGACGGGCCTACAGTTGACAAACCTCTCTAATGATCGATTTAATAAAATTATCGAATGTATCAAAAATTATTACCACATCACATATATGTAGTTAAACTAATTCAAAAAGCGATATTACATTACAATTGCATTTTCTGTAAGCATTTAAATTAACTAGATTTTGTTAACGTGGTTAAAGAATAACTATATTAAAACTGAAAATTTATCAAATGCAGTCAAATTATTACCATATCACATAAATACAGTAAAATTAATTAAAAAATGCTGTTAAAGTATAATTGCATTTTCTCAAAGCATTTAAATATAACGACATCTTCTTAATGTAGTTAATTTTTGAAGTGCATAAGGATTATATAAAATTATCAAATGCAGACAAAATTATTATTACATCACATAAATGTAGTGAAATTGATTCAAAAAATTCTGTTAAATTATAATTTTAATTTCTTAAATCATTTAAATTTAACTGCATTTTCTTAGTATGGTAAATTATAATTATGCTAAAATTGAACAAAAATTGATTAGAAACCAAATTTATCATTGCATTACATAAATACAGTAAAATCAATTCAAATATGCTATTAGAATATAATTATAGTTTATTAAAGCTACTTGCTTTTTCAAGATGCAGTTAAACTCTAAAGTGCATTAAGAATGTATAAATTATCAGATGTAACCAAAATTATTACTATGTCACATAAATGCAATTAAGGTGGATATCATTCTTTATTTATTTCAAGTATCAATAATGGAGCATTTGAGTATTTTACCTGCATTTGTGTGACGCAGTAATAATTTTGGCCATTGGTATTACTAGTTTCATTTGAATACATAAATATGTAATTTATTCAAATCATTGATTGCATTTGAATACTCCAGAGTGCATAAAGATTACTGAGTGTAATGATATCACATGAAATTTTGAATGTTATGATAATGTAATTATCCAAATGCATTCAAAGTACTAAGTGTAATGAATATTTGTAGTTAAAGACTACTAAGTGTAATTGTCAGGACCCGATTCTTCGACTTCCGAAAATTCAACATCGATACTTACTTTATCGACTGCCGAGTAATCGAAGGCCGAAAAACCGAACACTGAGGGTTTCAAGAAAGAAGAAAAAGACAGAAAAGAGGTAGAAGAAGAGATAAGAATAGAGGGAAGAGAAAACAGAAAATAGAAATTTTTAAAATAGAAGAAAAAGAGAATAGAGAACGGAACAGAAAGAAAACAAAACGGAATAGAAAACAACAGAACAACATCAGAATCTCACAATTCGCAGCGGAACAACATATAATAATAAATGAATAATCTTTAAACAAAGAACTATCAGTTATTACATTTTATACATTACATCACATTTTAATTACATCATATCATCAGAGTGTACAACAATATACAACAACATCAAACAGTGCAGCGGAAAAAGAAATACTATATAACTAGTAATACGCCATGCCATCCAGCTTGCCTCCAGCAACTCCAGAATATCCAGAATATCCTGATAAACCTTACTCTTGACTGCCCGTGTGGAAATTGGTGGGCACCCAGAGTTTAGGAAGGAAAACAATAAACTCCGAGTCAGTCATGTGACTGGTGTGAGAACTCAAAACAGTTTATTTATCTTTAAAAATAAAAAATAGAGGAATATTTTTATTTCAATTCGCAATGCTTTTAAAAATGAGACTACCATAAGACCTCCTGCCACACACACAATGCAAACGCAGACTTGGAGAAGATTTCTTCTTATGGTAGCCAAAGATGCTTGATACGCATTAAAAAGAAACTTTTGATATTATTATTAGTGCATAGTGTAGGAAAAAATCATTTCGAAAGTAGAATATAAATCTTAGCCAGCATAGGTACCATTATATTATGCCTATTAATAGCTACCATATTAGATGGAAGGTTCTACAACTAAAACCGTACAAGTCTCGTATTGTTTCTTTGCATTTCCAACGAATGATCAGGCCAAGGAACTTCCCATTGCCACATGAGAATGCCTCTGGATGGACATCCCCGAGAACCAAACCGGATCTCTACCAACACAAGGCCGGGTTACCCCTAACTGAGTAACAACTGACCGAATATGCCATCCCCCGGTCCTTTGGGACCTTTCACCGAGCGCTCGCAATCAATTCACACAATCATAACAAAGTGTTTTCAACATGAGTAAGTATCTGGGCTCCATACCATGATACCACCCTTTTCCAGAAGGAAATGCACACATCCTAAAGGGCGCTACTCCTCATAACCTTGCCGCATCTTTCCTGTTTTGACCATTCACGGGGTGTGAGGCTCGACGAAGTCACGTCCACAAAAACATACTTTATACAAAAGCCATGCTTTGGGTCAACAAATGATCATAGAAATGATCACAAAGATAGACGATCAAATAAACGATCCTATCACAAATAATCAAATACAATGATCATTTACAGCAACACTCAGCATGTCACATTACCAAATTGGGAATATATCGCTGATAACATTCAACTACATAACCTCTGAGCTCGTACGTCTCAGAGAAGGGTGTTAAGCTAAAAGAATAAATTCTTCGCCACCAACAGAAATATATTTGAAAGAAATCGGCTTTACATCTCAATTTGTAATGTCAGACATACAATCCATACAAGTCTGTTCCGGGCTCGAACAAAACCGAAGGCACTTCTTACGAAGCCCTTGTAATCCGGGTATTCACAATCCCGATCGAATTTCCCATCACTTAGGAGATCTCTATACCAGGAGCTACCCAGTGCAGAGACAATCGATAGGTCATCCTATCGCTTTCACAAATACTCGGTCTTCAACACCGATCTTCAAATGCAATTCATAACGACGTATCACATATTCGGAATGGGTTATACGACCCCATGGTCCTTTCCCGGTTAACCCGAATAGTGAGCGCTTATTCAAAAATAAGTGTGGCATTCACATTCAAACAAATCACATCAATTACCCATTCAAAGGGAAATATTGATAGTCGGTTATTGAACTATCAATGGATATGCACAACATCACTAGATTCCAAATAATTTTCCAAATTATTTATTTTCCAAAATATCTTTACTAGATATATAATTTCACACTTCAAAAATAAATCAATATTTATTTTTAAACAAGTTCCACTTCCTTTTATAAATTCCATAGTGAATTTATATTTTCACAATATCCATGCATATATGATTTCAATTATTCATTTCAATTTATCTTCAAAAAGATAAATTCTCTAATATTCACTTTATATTGGAAAAACATTTCCATACTTATTTATTCATAAGTAATTCACAAATTTTATTTATTTTCAACACTTAAAAAATATTCAATATACTTAAATCGAAATTAAGTATATATTTCATTCTTTAAGGAAATCATTCTCTTAACATATTTATTTGGGCCAAAACGAATGTTGCGTAAAACATCGTTACGACAACCCAAAATCACTAGTATAGGGATTCGAAATTAAAATAGATATATAAATCCCAATACTATCCAAACATTTCCTTTCGGAAATCATTTACTATAACAACAGTGTTATAGTCCATTATTTCCTTTTATTTCTCGGAAACGTCTACTTCAACAATAAATGTTGAAATCTATGGTTTCGAATCTCAACACATTTTAAAACATCGTTAGATCGTTTTAATTCTATTTAAAACCTCACATTCAAAACAATTTCTTCAACATATTATTCACTATTCAAAAACATGAATATACTATGTTAACAAATTTCATCCTTTTATTCATTTTATTTCAAAGGATTATTCACAGTTAGAAACGTGAATATAACTCCATTAATAGGTTTCAACAATTAACTTATCAAAATAAGTCGTTTACGAATTTATAAAACAACGTTTATAAATCCCATTTCTATTTATTGTATAACAACTTTTTATAAATCTCCTTTATTAACCTATTCGATTTATAACTCAATCATAAAACAAAAGTTCACATTATAAGTTAAACACTTATAAAACGATTATTTTACAAAAATCGTTCTTTTAACTTCCCAAATTGTAAATCTTATAACTTATAAGATTGTTTATTTATCCAAAATTCATTCTTTCAATAACTTTATAAATTTTATAAACCTACTGTTTATAAAATTTCATTTATAACTTCACTGTTTAAAATTCTATAAATTTCATTCTTTTATTCATTTTTACTTCATTCAAACACTTATAAAAACTCGTTTTATAATGTCAATATTTCAATTTATAAATATCCATTTATAAATCTCTAAATATAATTCAATTTATATTATTCTGTTAAAACGTCTTTAATCTCCTTTATTATTTCACCATTTTGATTCATAAAATAATTAAATTTTATAAATCCTATATTTGAACTTTTCACAATAAATTCTAAAATCCCGATTAAACTATTTTATAAAATCAATAGCATCTTATTCTCAAAAATCAGTTTTTAACTATATTTCTCAAAAATCATAATTTTTATAACTTTAAAAAATTATAACGTTTATTTATTTAAAATGAATCAATTTCCAAACATACAGTATATTTTCAAAAAATCACTTTAAAAATCATTTTAAAATTCCAAAATTTGGTCCAATGATGCTACACACCAAATAGTCAATCACGACAACAACGATATCATATATCGATATGATAATCCACCAAATATCAAAATATCTGAAATCAAGTAAATACTGCTGAGAAATCCAGTTGGATCCCTCCAACCTGTTTTCCTGCATCCAAAAACATTAGCACAATACCAATTTCGCTCCAGTACGAAATTATCGCGGTATATGGGATTTTAAATATTATCCGCTTAATAACGGCGCAATAGGGTCTCATCCGCTAAACAAAAAAATGCGGAAAATCAATAACTCCAATATATACATATGCCAATATATATATATTGCTATTATATATAATACCAATTTCACTGTTTATGAAATATTCGCGGTATATGTTTTTAATAAATAACATCCGCTTACTAACGGCGTATAATGTCTATTTTAACAATCAATAGATATCAATCAACATTCAAACATGCATTCAAATATTTTAAATCTAACTATTTAAAATAAAATCGAAACTGATTCGATTGAGTGAGAAATTCTCACCTTGATTTTATTTCCGTTTTAGCGATTTATTTCGAATAAAATTAAACGGACGTTTAATTTTACCGAAAATTCTCACTAACTCCAAACGACTCCAATCCAATTTCATCGCGTAGTGCTCGTCCATACGATTCCAACGCAACTGGTTTCGCGCGTTTTCGACCTCGTATGAAAAAGTTATGAATTTATGAAGTTTGTACACGATTTAAACTATATAATTTACAACTTATTTTAATTTTAAACCTATAACAGATCATAGCCGTTGACTCCAACTCCAATTGCATCAGGCCGCACCCTCTATTCCTTCTCCCCTTCACGCGACTTCTTGCTTCAGTAACATACGTACATAGAACCCAACATCCCATAATTAGGGTTAATTATTGCAAATTAATCGCTAGCTTCTACCTCGATCAAGTTACTCCACCACGTGCGCCTCCCCCCCGCTACCTTCGGCCCCAACCTCATGAAGCTCGGTTGTCTATTTCACCTTGAAAACCGTGCGCAACGCGTGCACTTCATAGCCAAATTCTGGTGAATCCTGACCTCCGATGATGATCTTGACCGTTGGATAGATGGATCTTGGCATGCTCTTCAATCTTCTAGTTGGAAGATTCTTGAATCGTTGCACGGATTTGAAGATTTGGAGGGATGAACGTTGAGCATTTCTGGCCTTCGGTTGTATAAGTGGCGGCTACACGTTGATGAAACCCTAATATTTTTTTTCTTTTAATTTGTGAATTTTTTTGAGCTATTTATAGAGAATTTTCGAACACTATTCATCCGGGAATTCCGAACTCCGATTTACGCGCCGAAACTGACGTTCCTAGGGTTTACCCCGCGTTCCGGACACAATGGAATAGGTTTCGAAAGCTAATTCGGACATCTGTGTGAGTTATGGCAATAAACGTTCAATTTAAATTAAACTGATTTAAACGATTTTCTAGGCGTTTTAATTCGTACCGGACAAACAGTAAATCCAATTGACACGAAATTTGAAACCTTACAATAATATCACATTACGGATCCGATGAAACTAGTTTCGTTGAAATCCGAGACTTTTTGAAAAATGGCTATTTTAACTCGCCAAATTAAAATTAAAAATAATTCGATGCGTTTCGAGCTGCCACGATCAAACGATAGCTCCGATTGACACGAAATTTGAAATCCGGTAATAACTAACTATTACGGATCCAATGGAACTGGTTTCGTTCAATTCTGAGACTGTTCAAAAATTGGCTATTTTCACTAGTCGATTTTAATATTAAAATATTCAATTTTCACAAATTAACTCTTAAATTGATTTTAAAAGTTCTAAAATATCGTTCTAACTCCAATATGATAAAATAAAATTTTACAAATCATTTTCAATCATATTTAACTCAAATTTCAATTATTTCCATAATTTAACATATTAAATTATCGATTTAATTATCCAATTAAATTCAATAATTCAAATTAAAATTCATTTGACTTATAAATTCACTTATTAATATTTAAAATTAATTAAATATTCAAATTTTAACAAATTAAAATTCTGGGTCGTTACAATAATGCATTTGAATGAGTATTACTGAGTGTATTTAACCAGTTTAATGATTCAATTAGTATAATTTAACTGCACTATACTTACCAGTATGGTTCAAAGGAATTCGATTATTCAAAAATACGGATTAATGAATATTTAATGTAATGAATTAGAATAAACACATTACACTTGGTAGTTCAAATGCATTTGAATAAATAGATGCATTACATCTAGTACATTAGCAATTCAACTGCATTACATTCAGTAATTTCAGTATCAATTTAATAGATGCATTACACTCGACGATTCATTCAAATGCAGTTAAAAATCACAAATTCTAATGCATTCACATAAATTATTCAAATGGATATTACCGAGTGTAATGCATTTGAATAATTATAGTTAAGGACTATCGAGTGCAATGATATCACAGTCAATAACCATAATAAGACACCGATAATTTTTGGATAAACGATATCCATTTAACTATAGTCATTAATGCGTTATATAAATGCAGTTCAAATATTCAAGCAACCAATTTTTTTGCAGAAATCATGTGAATTAAAATGTATACTACTACATTAAGAGTGAATAAAATGAATTTGGTTAAAAGGCAATGACTACATCATCTTAATGCAACTAAAACAACCGTATAAAAGATATGTCATCCATAATAAATACAGTTCACATAAAGGCAGTTATACAAAGAGGTATTAACACCCTGTGAAAATTAATAAGAAAACAATTAATTACAATAAGGCCAAAAATGGAAATTTTGAAAGTGTTGAAATTTAGTCATGAAGTTACACCATTGCATTGACATCGATTTTCTGATCAACTTTCATATATAAAGTTGTAATAGCAGCTCAAATGGAAAAGTTATTGACGTTTGAAGTTTTCGAGTTTAAAATAATTCGAGCGAATTTAAATTTAAAAACTTAATTAAGGTTAACGTTTGAAACTAAAAATGTTAATAAATATTTTAACATTGAAAGGAAGCTTTGGGTACAAGGAAATGCTAAATAAATGTTAACGGTAGAACTTAAAATAGGCAAAAAATCGAAACAAATAACAACAACTAATATTCGCCTAATTCAATAGGATTGATCGATTGCCCAGGGAGGTGCGGTCGACCGGTTAGTGTATTATGGCTAAGGTTTTGATAAGCATGAATGGCCCCGATTTTGTTATTTTAAACCTAATTTAATCATAAGGGCTTGATGTGTTCCAACCACTGTAATAATAGGCTAGCCCCTTCGCTTTTATTCATAGAAATATTTGAGACGCTAGGGAAACTTTGTCTGTCCTCTTTCATGATTATATTAAAGGATTCAATCCAATGGAAAGAGGTAATAGGTTTATATATATTAACATTTTTCTATTTTATACTTCCCTAAACTCTGAATTCTGAATCTAATATATATACAATTGAGTGGTTCTATATTCTACAATGAAGAAACTTAAAGGAGCAGTTAGACAAGGGAATGAATCAAATCCAAAGGAAGTGGAAACCATTTGTGAGTGGAAATTTCAGTTTCTCACATTTTAGCATTTGTACAGTAGAATTTTAGATTTCTTTTATGCCCTGGTGAATTTTATACCCAAAAACCTTAAATTTATCCTAAATGAAATGTCAATTCTTAGGTTTGTTAGAATTTCAATTGTTTTATATTAAATAGTAAAATTTGTTTTGTTATTGTAATTTGAATAGTTTATGTTCTATTCCACTTCCAACTTTTCTCTATCTTTGTGCTAAAGGGTTCTAAAAAGAAAATAAATTAAGAAATGATGCGTAAAGTATGAATTCTTATATCTGTAATTTGCATTGCCTATTTCCGTAATTTAAATATGAATCCATTTTTTTTGTATACATAAAAGTTGAATAGGACATAAAGGGTTTAAATTGTAAGTTTTATTCGTTGAAATAGGGGCACTGGTTTTACTATAGTTATATAAAAAATTTGGTATTTGATTCTATTTTGTTAATGCAAGTCTACAGTATGGCTAAGGATACTAGTTATTTTGTATGTTGTTGTATGGAGTTAGATTTGCATGAATTTGGAAGTTATGAAATTTTAAATGATTAGTATAGGAAGCAGAAATCTTCACACGCTTAGGAATATTTAGTTAGCCTAAGTTACATAAGTACAAATATGTTAGCACATAAATATATTAACAATGTATTAATTTCATAGTATAGAATAAATATGTTAGTAAATAACGTCAAACCCTTAAGAAGGAAGTTAAGGATGATTATGTAAATTAATCCATAGTTAAAGGCGGATTAAGGGGTTTACCTTATATGGCATTAATGCAAAATGCAGTTATGTATGTATGTATATACGTATGTATGTCTATACATATGTATATATGCATGTATGTATGTATGCATGTATGTATGTAGTACATATATGATAGTTTGTTCTTGTATATATGACTAAGTTATAAGGATGCGAGGTCGGTCAAAAGCCCATAGGAGCCTGCCTAGCTAATCTGGCTACCAACAATATAACTTTAGGATTGATGTAAGAAATAGCTTATAATAAGTACCTATGGTGGACGCGAAGTTATTCCCAATTCTTCCAGGTAAGTCTGCCAAGCTAATATGGCTACTAGCGCCTATGAATAGTCAGACTGATGTGAGATGTCACAGTTTGGATTATGGATCACAAGACCTAGGGCCTACTTCTAGGATGGGAGTATTAAGTGCCTATTGTAACATTCGCCTCCTTTTAATTAAGAAGTATTAAATAGCCAAGCTTATCTTTTAGGTGCAGTAGTAGGAATCTCGGAGGGGTCTACTTTAGGATCGAGGTATTAAGTAGCTATTGTAGGGTCCACCTTTTCCATAAAGAAGTATTAAGTAGTTGTTTGCGCCAATATTGGCACAAACACCTGATAGAAGTTTTGTAGAGAAACAAGTGAAGAATCTAAAAAGAAAATAGAGGAAACAAGCAATAAAATAGTAGAAAATCAAAGCAAAAACACATACACAATGATTTATAGTGGTTCGACATTATTTGCCTACATCCACTTTAAATCGATTGCTTTATTAATCATTTTGTAAAATCAGTACAATAAGGATTGGATGAAAATCATTAGTTACAACAGAGTACAAAGAAACTAGCAGCCTCAAGGTCCTAAAAATGAACAACCAAGCCTGTATTTATAGATGAAGATGGCAAAATATCTTCTCGAAAATCCTCCAGAAGGACCTCTAAAACCATATGGATCCATAAGAAGGATCGCATGTCCCAAATCCCAAGGAATAGGGATCGGTGTCAATATTTTTGAGGAATTTGGGGTGCGATCCCTATGGCAGCTTCCCCATATTGTAATATGATTTGACTCCAAGTTTCATGCCAATTGGATTAGTTGAACTTGAGTTATTTCTCGATCTTTGCTTCAATGTGAGTTTTCTTATGATTTCAGCCGATCCCTAATGAGGTAAGAGGGTCGATCCCTCTTATTTCATTCTTTTGAAGTGCGATCCCTAGGGTAGGCTTCCTAGGGTCCCCACATATTGCTCACAAAATTTCATATACATTGGACTTATGGATCTCGAAATATTGGTTGTTTTCTATTGAATTGCACCTGCTCCCTGAAGTATGCTGATCCCTATGTTGAAGAATGGTTATAGCCAATCCCTCCTCTATATTGAACTATATTCCATACTTTGAACATTCTAAATTACATATACCTTAGTTCATTCAACCATGGCTTCATATCACCATCTGTACTTGAATTCAGGACCCCACAATCATCACTATGGACTTACTGGCATCGATGATAGTCGAATCTAACTTGTCCAATCAGTTCAAATAAAGCCATGTCAAAATACTGGATAATACTTGCCCCCAAAGTACATTTATACTGAACATGACGTGCTTTGAATCGAAGCAGGTTAGGGTCTTCGAAAAGAAATCCATCAATTTTTCTAAATAGTTGCTATCATTCCTTCGAATTATTTTCCCAAAGTGTCGTATCTCTTTTTGATCGTTGTGGTGATTGGTTGATTTTCGATAATATACATTCAGGATTATTTTCCATCAGTTGATATCTATGTCCGGTTCTACGAGACTAGTGATCTTTAGCTACCTGATCTTGTCTCGACCTTGAAAGCTTCAGGTTTGAATTCCATTTTTGTCGATTTCAAAAATTGAACTTTTAAACTATACACGTGTATGTTCAGGTACACATTCTTGTAGTTGCCTCCCGGCCGTGTTTGCACGCTCACGGGCCGCCGCTAATTTTTGGTGAGTTAGATGCAATTTCATTTCATTTTGTATATACGTACTTTACATAATCTTCATGTCCATGTTTGCAAGTACATAGGCTCATGGCCGATCCCTTCTTTTTTCCCTTTTTTCTTTTCATGTATGTAGGGATCGACATTCTTTTAGCTGATCCCTCTCCTTCCTTTTTTTTATATATGTTCATAAGGATTAGCATTCCTCCAGTCGATCCTTCCCTCCTTTCTCTTTTTTCTTTTGGGCTTCAGAGAGAAGCTCAAATGGGCCGATCCCTCTAGTTTCGTGGAGAATGTAAAAGCAGACCGATCCCTCTAGTCTCGTATATAAGCCAGCATTTTCCCTTCCATTCTTTAGTTTAGCTTATTTCTTTATTCAAAACTATCTTCCCATTGCCATCGAACTTGCCTCCTAACCCTCTACTTCAGTTTAACCTCGACCCATCTACTTACAATCGCATACTGTTTTCATTCTTAAACTCGAGATTCTCTCATATTTCAACTTCAATTTTAATTGAAATTCAACATCTCCCCTTGAGCAACTCGTTCTTTACGCACTTAGATAGGTCTTCTTTTCTCTAGTCATTAATTTGTGATGATCTGTTTCTGTTAATCGTGGGTTAAGGAAGAAATGAGATTGATGACGGTGATGCAGGGTTCGACAAAGTGGGAGAGGAGGAGAAAGAAAAGAACGAAGCACGAAGGAGTGAAGAGATCGGTCGTGCATTGATGAAGGAAAGGAATCAGAGTGGATGTTTGATGGAAGTGTGAAAACATTGAAGTAGAGGATCGATAGTTGAAGTTCGAAGAGGGATCGATTATGTTAGGTTAGGAATAGGGATCGGTTGGAGTATCACGTGGATGAGAGATCGACTACATAGTGTATGAGAAGGGATCGGTTATGAGTTCTTCGAAAGGGGTTGGTTGTGATGAAATGGAGGAATCGGTATATATAGGGATCGGCTATTTGCTTCATAAGAGGGATCGGTTATTTAGTTAAGTGGGTGGAGGGATCGACATAAATAGGGATTGGCTATTTGTACTTGGCCGATTCTAAGCTTTGAATTGAACTTGAAAACTAACCCATATCCACTTGTTTGAACAATTAAAACCAATCCCATCCCAATGAACTTGAATATATGACAATAATGAACAATAGGACTTACATATCCAACATCAAATTTGAATTTGAACGGCCAAACACCTGGGGCTTAAAAGATAAACTAAAACTTAACATATAGATTTTAATAGTGGACTTCACACTTTGACATGCCGATGTTCGATCCCAAAGCGTATACATCCGATCAACCTAATTGCTAGTTGAGATGCTCAGTAATGACGATCACTCTGGTCGGAATCCAAAGTCTCGTCACTTCCTACCTTTGCTTTTAATTTGAACAGTTTATCTCTACACTACACAACACTGCACCACACTAGTTTACATTTAACATGGGAATACAGTTAAAATTTTCTAATGTCGTCATCTCCTGAGTTTAGTTGATATGGTCTCTAGAAATTCAAAGCGTTTAGCTGCAATGTCTTTTGGGCAAATTTCTCAATTTAGCAATCTCGGGGCGAGTCGAGTTCTGCCACTATTTTCGGTATACTTTCTCCTAGTTGTCAATTTGAGCAACTGTAGGTTTTTGGCCCATCGATCGACCATTTTTCTGACGTTCCCGTCCTTCCAACGGAAGATGTAAGTTATGTCCTCGACGCTACAGAAGGTGTTATATTTCTAGATAACCTGACAGATTCCCAAGCCTCCAATATTGGCGAGGATGCTCTTCGCAGACCATGCTCTAAACGTGGGATTCCATTTGGAGATATTCTCGTCCCCTCAGTGAATGATAGGGCTCATTTTCCCCTAGAGGGATATATACGAGGTGCAATAAATTCATGTGTTGGGCTGGATGCATTCCGCCTTTCAATTCTTTCATCTGAGAAATGCTAAATTATTTAGGAATAGCTCCCACTCAGCTGCATCCGAACAACTATGCTTTCCTTCATGGCACCTTCTTACTACTTATAGATGTTCTATTTCGCCTGTCATCTCTTGAGGACATCAGGTTTATATACAACTTTAAATATGGATAAGATGTCTTTATTACACTTTCCTTGAGTCTTCGCCCAACTATCAAGTTCTAGCTGGCGCTTGGAACAAGCTTAACATCATTAAACACGAATAGTTCTTCGTTTATTGTCCACCTGTCTTTGTGAGGCAATCGTTAGAAGGACATAACCATTGTCTTCACTTTATTTAAAATTCTTTAGTCCAATTCATATCTTGACTAATTAATACTTAAGAAATTTAGAGGTGTCCATCAATGTCCAGAAGACAATAGTTTCTCAAGGGCAGTTTCTGCAATTTGCGCCACCCTGGTTGAGGACAAGGACATCATCCCTTGTAATTGATGAATGGTTATCCTTATTTGGACTGTTAGAAGAAGGTTGCAGCATAGGGCTTCCAGGAAGCACTGCACCACCAAGAAAATTGGTGGAACAAGAAGGCAGCGCTAACAGCCTTGTCGTCCCTAAGTCGAGGGGACTCAGGACGACGCCGAAGAGTATGAAATTAGAGGCATCGAAACCAACAAGCTTGGCGGTGCTGATGTAGGTCCGTACAAAGCTCCTATGGCCGAACAATCATAAGGATGCAATCTCATATGCCAATAAGGATAGGAAAGTATCTCATATATAAACTCTGTAGGAGAAAACCACTAAAGAGCCTGAGTTTATAATCACCTCTATTGACGAAGAGTCTTCCTCTCGGCATCTAGAAAGTTTGATGAATGGGTTCTCGAATCTCCCAATCCCTAATGATATCATGACTTATGAGTTTCCCAACATCAGTATTGGTAGGTTCAATTCTCCCACTAGGAGAGGCGAGGATATACCTCTTACTTGCAAAGGGGAGAAAACTCTTATGAGCAAGGCTGCAGCAACTGGTTCGTCGGGACGACTCTAGGACACTTATAAGTACGCGCACTTTAATGCACGCTTTTCGTCTATCTTTTGTTTAATGGCCACTTATACACTCTTGTTTGGTTTGTAAGTGCGATGTCTCAATCCTATGCTTTCGTTCGCTTAAAGAGCTTGTCAACATAGTAAGAATCCAATCGTGGTCCAGAATCGGGTAGGCATAGTGAGAGAGAGAGAGATGACGGCTGGAAAAGAAGTCATCGCTCTAAAGAGTCATCATCTTCCAAACATAAATCTCAATCTCACTTGTCTCATCAGGAAGTTCAATCTAATCTCCGTGTACACAGCGATCAAACTTCTTTCTATGCTCCTTAAATTAATATACCGCTTGAGCAGTATTCTAGTTCATCTAGTTTCAGATAGTCCCATGATCATTGGTCAAACAAACACCCACTTCTAACCTTGCTTTGCCTATTGCAGCTCCTAAGGCTTCCATGTAGAAAAATTGGCCGAACTTAAGGTCAGTTTCCCAAAAATTTGCTTCGATGGGCTTAACTTCCTTCCATTCATACAATTCTGGGAAGCGCTAAAGCGAGTTCCCTTGCATGTATTAATAATGTTTTTTTGCAACAAGAAGCATTCTAGCTTCTGGCCGAAAAAATCATCGAGGTATCCATCAAGATACAACGTGAAATGGATCGTCTCAAGATTGAGGTGATCCATGACAAAGCCATAATTAAACATGAAGAAAATGTGATCTTAGAGTTGACGCTGAAGCTAATTACGATAGAAAAAATGCTAAAGTAACATCCGCGGTGGTTAGTCGTTTAGAAGCGGCTCACAAAAAGGAGAAAAATATTCTGGCCTATTACATTTAGGAACTTGAAGAACTCCTTAAAAAAGAGAAGGAAGAGAAGCTCGAAGCTCAGAAGGAGCCGCAAAGATATTGCAAAGAGGCCATCGAAGCCCGAGGACTAAAAATTAAGCTTGACGAGTAGCTCGCTCAAATTTATGACCTCAAAGAAGAGGCATGCGAAGCGAGCCGTAATGAGATTAGGGAGCAGATCGAGACCTAGTTAGAAGATGCCAAAGAAGCTGGTTGAAATGAAATTAAGGACATGTTCGATCCTTTTATCGTTTAATATAATGCTAAAGTCTTAATTCATCGTGATTCGAGTTTCTTGGGAAAGTGTTATCTTGAATCGCTCATCGAGGCTTGGGAATACATTGTTGAAATGAAGAAGAAAGCCTTCAGTGAAGTTGATTTAGATGAAGAGAAGATAGTGTGGGAGATTCTTAGCTAGGACGAACCTTTAGACCTTGCTTCTGTGAGACTTCGATATTTTGATATTCTAGCACCCTCCGAAAAAGAAAAAAAATTGCCGACTCTTTGGAGTTTGATCCCAATTGTCCCCCTTCACCTCAAATGGCTAGAGCATCAGTTTCTTTTGGCCCAGGACAAGACTAAGCTACGATCTGGATAGACCCAGCTATCAATCAAAGGTGTTGACCCCTATTCTAGAGCCCGACGAAAACTGAAAGTCAACCAGACACAGGTATCCCGCTTTATTCTCCATGATTCATGAGACTTTGTTCCTTATGCCTAGTAGTCATAGGCTTATATTCTTTTTTTTTTGCGAATCTGCAGGTCTTTCGAGTCCCAGCCAGACTCCACGAAGTGGTGCTGCTGTGGAGCAACAATCGACATCTACTGAAATTCTGGCGGCCACCAGCATTCTAGGGCCCAACATTCAAATTATTGGAGCACTTGATAATGAAAAAGCCGATGTCCCGACATTTCCAAATGAATCAAATGACATCGTGATCACTGGCACCACCGAGCATAACGATGAGCTTAGCTTAAAAGTGTGCATCGAGAGAGTGGAATTGTTGTAAAAAGCTAAAGTTGAACCCGCTTATGCGGGCATTGATGATCCAAATCTCATCCCACTACAAGTCATTCCACTCAATGGGTTATTTTATGAAGAACTCCCTCCAACTTCTGAGAGCTCTCCTGCCAAGGGCGGTAAAGGATCGAGGAAAAGGACAGGTGGAAGTTCGGGTGGTGGCACTCCTAAGAAATCCAAAAGAAAGAATGGGCAGAAGAAATAGTCGTTGCCTCAGCTTAGTTTGTATATAACTTGTATAGCCTTTTTTTTCATTTATTGGCTATGATTTTGTGGTGCGGCCCCCGCTTTTGAATAATTTGTGCCATAATTTTAAAGTTTAGCATGCAAATAAAAGTTCTTTATTTTCTATCAAACTCTGTTATGAATTTTGTCTATGTAGTCAAGCTATTACTTTTCCATTCAATGTACTTGTTATTAGTTGCTTGTTAATTCGGACAGTCATCCATTAATTTTTTACTCAAGGCCTCCATGTGGTCGTGATCTTAAGTTGTATCAAACACTCGGCTCAAGCCCTAGTATTACGCTGTTGAATTCAGCGGTTTGAGTGATTATACTCATGCCTCCAGTCTTGGGTTAGCGGAGTTAGATAGTGGATGGTCAAACTCCATCCTTAGTGAGTTTATACTCCTTCTGTTGGTTTTAGGTTGGTGTTCATGGAATAATGGGTGTTCGAACCGCAATCATCTATTTGTTTATACTCATATCCACACCTGGGGATAAGAGTCAGTTGGAGGGTGGTCGAATCGCACCCAATTTGTGTTTATACTCTAGCCAACATTTTAGGACTTAGAGTTATTTTAAAAAATAGTTGAGCCTTATTTTCCCTAAATGATTGATTTCCTCTTAATCCGGGTTAAACTTAGGAACGATCGGTCGTATCACTGTCACTTTTGATTCATATTTGTCCCATCGCTTGGTGGGATTAATTTGGTTATCAAATGATCGAGTCACGTCCATTCATCCTTAGGTACTCCATCCATTGGTTTGTGAGCGAGACTCGTCCAATGAACGGTCGGACCACGTTTCATTTTGTTAAGTTCAATCGTGAACTAATGTAATCCGCTAGCTCCAAACTCTAGGAACCTACTTGGACATTTCAACATTAGTTAGTAGGGTATCGTAACTAAAATGTAATGCTACGGTAATCGTAGATATGAAGAAATTTCAAACTTTATTTGCTAGATGAAAAGAAATGAAATAACTTGTCTTATTACATATCTAAAAAATAAATGCTTAACCAAATTTGGAAATTGAAATAACTGAATGAAAAAGGAAAATCTAAGTGAAAGAGCATCATAATTGCTTACTATTCCACACTCTTGGGAGTGTGACACTATCAACGGTTGCTAGCTTGAATGTTCCCTCTCCAAGCCTTTGTTCAATGACATATGGTCCTTCACAAGTAGGATTCATGTCCGATAGGGCAAGAAAGACCCATTTCAAGATAAGATCTTCGATTTCAAAGGTTCTAGGTCAAGACTTTAGTGTTCTAAGATCGGGCGACTCAGTATCGATGTGCAGCTGCCCTCAAATTAGCTTCTTCGCTTTTCTCATCTACAAAGTCTAGAGGTTCTAAAAGGAGACCTCTATTTGTTCTGGGATCGTAATAGGTTACTCGATTATAAGGAACTTCGAGTTCAACGGGAATGACGTCTTCAGAGCCGTAAGCAAGGGAAAATGGAGTAAGGCCAGTTGAGGACTTGTGGAAGGTTCTATAAGCCCATAATGTTGTTGAGAATTTATCCACCCACTTGAATCTAGCTTTTTCCAAACACTTATTTAGAATGGACTTTATGATTTTATTCACAGGTTCAACTTGTCCATTTGCTTAACGGTGAGCAACTACTGCAACTCCCTTTTCAATATTATGCCAACGACAGAAGTCTTTGAATTATGTGCTATCAAATTGGGTTCCATTGTCATTCATAATGGTTTGTAGAAGGCCAAAACAACGGATGTTGTTTCGGATAATGAAGTTGATTACTTTCTTTTTTGTGATTGTGGCTAAAAGTTTTGCTTCGGCCCATTTGGTGAAGTAATCAGCTACGACGATGGCGTACTTCGCACGACCTTTAGAAATCAGTAATGAACCAATAATATCTATTCTTCATATGAAAAACGGTCATGGACTAACCATTTGTGTGATTTCTGACAATAGAACTCTAAGAAATTTTGCGTACATTTGGAACTTGTCACATCGCCTAGCATAATCGCCAGCATCTCGATTGACAGTCAGCCAATAATACCTCTCCAATGTGATAGCCACATTCCCCTTCATGGACTTCCTTTAAGACACATTTTACTTCATCACGAGCGACATACAAGAGCAGCAGAACGAAAAAACCCTTTCTATACATGACTCCTTCCTGAATGATATACCACAAAACTTTGCGAACGACTTGTCGTATTTCATTCCTTTGTTCGAGAAGGACACCTTGTAGAAAATAGTCTATTATCGGAGTCATCCACTACTTCTTCTAAACCTCCGTCTCTAGTACCTAGTCGATTTCCATCTGGTTTATGCTTGAAGTGCCTGGTACTTTGACTGGAACCAAGCCCATCAGTTGTATATCCTTGGTGCTAATAAACTTTGCCAATGAGTCGGCCTCTTGATTATGATCCCAGAGAATGTGCATGATGTCGTTATACTCAAAATTAGTCAACGGCTCTTGGATTTGGATAAGGTATGGAGCGAGTCATTGTCCTTTAGCTTGGTAATCTCCCTTGACTTTGTATATTATCAAATGTGAGTTACAAAAGATTTCAATAGATTTTATTCCCGGTTCTCTGGCAAGTTTGAGTCCAGCAAATATAGCTCTATACTCGGCGTCGTTGTTCGTTGTAGGGAAGTCGAGCTTCAAAGCGTAGAAAATTGATCGATCTTTCAAAGTTACTAACACGATTATGGCTCTAGAATAATGAATATTGGAAGCTCCATCCGTATACATTTTCCACCGAAGGGTAGAGGCTCATTACTCTCTAGGAGATCATCTTGTGCAGTGAATTCCACTATAAATTCAGCCAATGCCTATCCCTGAATGGCTCTTTGAGGGAGATAAGTGATGTCAGATTGGATCAGTTCACTATTCCACTTGAGTAACCTTTCAGATTTCTCAGGTTGTTGTAGGACATGTAGTAACAGTTGATCAGTGTAAATGTTGATGGGATGAGCCTAAAAATAGGGGCAAAGCTTCCGTGAAGTAATCAACAAGCAGTACACTAATTTCTCTATGTTCTATAGTTCCTTTCAGCTCCTGTTAAGCATTTACTAACATAGTAGACCGGTCTCTGGATCTGATTCTCCTTGCGAAGCAGTGCGACACTTACAGCGTGTACCGATACGACCAAGTAGATATATAAGCCTTCATGATCCACCGGCTTTGACAAAATGGGAGGCTTCTCTAAGTGGTTAACCAAAGTTCGAAATATGTCTTCACAATCCTATGTCCATTCAAAGTTTTTATTCCTCTACTAATCAAATCGAACAATGGAATGCATTTATTGGAAGTATAGAAATAAATTGACTTAGGCAACGACCTTCCTATTTAGACTCTGTACTTGTTTGACGGTCTTTGGCACTTTGATGTTGCTAATTTCTTGAATCTTCATAGGATTAGCTTCGATTTCACGAGCATTGATGATGAAACCCAAGAACTTTCCCAAAGCCATGCCAAAAGAAAATTTTAGAATATTTATTTTCAATTTGTAATATCAAAGGATATCAAACATTTTTGCTAAGTCTCTAATGTGATGCTTGATCGTCGTGGCTTCACAAGCATACCATCCACGTATATCTCCATCGTCTTTCCAATATAATCTTTAAACATTCTGTTGACTAGGGGTTGATTGGTGCTCTAACATTCTTCAATCCAAATGGTATTACCATATAACAATGCAATCCAACATCGCTAATGAAGTTGGCGTGCTCCTGATTGTGAATGTGCGTCGGGATTTGGTTATATCTAGAGTACGCATCCATGAAAGATAGCAATTCATGTCTTGTAGTCGAGTCTATCGGTATGTCGATCCTTGGAAGGGGAAAACTGTCTTTTGGGCTTTCCTTATACAAGCCTGAGTAATCAACGTATGCCTGCCATTTTCCATTCACCTTACTCAAAAGTACAAGATTAGATATCCATTTCAGGTAGAGGGCGTCGTGAATAAACCCATTGCTTTTGAGCCTATCCGCCTCCTCTCTAAGGGCATCAGATCTCTCCAGATTCATGCCATGCCTTTTATGTTTCACCGAGACATGCCTCAGGTTGATATTTAATGTATGGCTCTTGATGGTAGATGAGATCCCATACATGTTTGAATGAGCCCATGCGAACACATCAAGGTTCTCTCGGAGAAAACTAGCAAGTTCTTTCATCATCAAGGGGTTGAGTTATGATTCGATCTTTAGGACATGTTATAGGTCATCATGGCTGATCGTTATGTCCATTGTCAGCTCATTCGGTGCAGCCTTGGTCTCTTTGGACTCCACCCCATTAACACTCGAATCTATTTATTTATAGAACTGACCAAGGTTCCCGAGCTAAGGCCTAGGTGCTGGTTGTCAATCTTCTACGGTTTGGATGCAGAGAGACTTATCCACACGCTTACCTTTCTCCTTTCTCTAAGCGTCTCTCACTTCAGCTACATAGCAGGCATGTCTGGTCGCTTGATCAGCATGCAAAACAAAAATACTACTATCAGTTAGGAACTTCAAAGTCAAACACCATTAGGCAAGATCTGCCTGAAACTCAACCAGGGTTGGTCGGCCTAGAAAAGCATTGAATGGGGAGTCAACATCCAAGACAAAAAATGGAACAATCCGTACTCTCCTACAGTCGCCTTTTCCCAACCCCTCAAACAATTCGACATATCCAACGACTTTTGTCATAGCACCAGCAAACCCATGAATGAGGGCTTTAGATGGTTTCAAGTCTATGGATGTCATCTTCGCCTAATTGTAAGCCTTTTTGAAAAATATATTAATGAAACTTCCACAATCACCAAAAATCGTCTTGCAAAGGTAGGGCCGATCATGGCTGAAATGACCATTGGATCGATCGTCGGTGCCTCCACCTTTTTTGCATCTCTGTTTCTGAACACAATATCATCTACCATTATATGCTGCTATTTTGTCGGAGCTCTGTCTTTTGTACTCGAACAACATTCAAAATTCATATGCCTGATCGCACTAGCATAGCGCTCCATCTCATGCCAACTCTTATCAGCTGGATGCTGTCCTCCGACTATTGTATTGATCGCTGATCTTCCGCTAGTCCGTGCAGGCTCCTCGACGCTGTGCGGGGCTTGTCCAAGATTGGGGTCAGATGTCCCCTAACCGCTATCCTGCAGGGATTTACAAACTACTATAACTTTCTTTCCTAAATCAGTTTATCAATTATATCCTAGAGATGCCTACATTCATTCGTGTTATGTCCATAACATTCGTGGAACCTACAATATTTCCTAGTCTGCTTTTGTTTTTCCGTCGATTCTTGCAGAGGTGGCGTCCTGTACTGCTTGATATTGTAGGTAGACAAATAAACGTTCTCTAAAAATGTATTTAGTGGTGTGTTGATATCATACATTGGGATCCTTGGCTTTCCTCTTCCAGAACCCCTTTTTCATTCACATTACCGATCATCACCTTTTTGCTGATTCGGTTTATTTTGGACAATCACTAGAACTTTTCCAGAACTATCACTGGACTTTTTCACTGAAATGTATCTTCACTCCCTCTCCACTTAGTCCTACAACATTCTTCTTCCTAGAGCATCGAGCTTCCTCTTTCCTCAAATGCCGAGCTGCTTTTGCATAGAAACATTCCAATATTGCGGGTGGTTTGCCAGCTAACCAATCACCGAAGTCCAATTTTGGATCAATCCCACTGGTAACCGCCATCAATATTGAATGGTTGTTTGAATTACTAACTTCAGTGATGGCCGTATGAAATCTCTCTAAATAGTCTTTCAGTGATTTTGCCAGTGCCTAGATCATGCAGGATAGGGGCATTACATTTTTGGGGGGAGTTGCGTGCGTACGAAACTGCTCTGCAAACTCCGTTGCTAAATCATCAAATCTAGAGATTGACTTGGGGGTAATCTCGTAAACCACATCGTTGCTATGCCAAAAAGTGTAATAAGGAAACATCTGCATTTCGTCACATCATTAGCTCATGCGGAATCCATCAACCATTCATATCTCATGATGTGCTGCTTGGGGTCAGTTTTTCCCTCGTGGGCAGGCATCAACAACATGCTGAACCTCCTTGGATACTCAGCATATAAGATATGTCAGTGAATGGCATATGGCTTCTTGAGATCCCCCAATCATCTTAGGTCAAGCCTTATCTCTCCTTCTCTAGCTGTCTAACCATAGCCGGCAAGTCCGGCATTTGTATAATTGGTGCCAAGCGGTGGTCACGCTCCACCTCAAGTGAATGGTTCGGTCGATGTCTACGGTTCGTTCCATGCCTTCTTGGCTCAACATCCTCTCGATGTATATCACATACATTCACTTCATCATCGTTTCAGGGAGGCAATTGGTCTGCATCCATCTGCACTCTAGCATCCAAATCAAATCGCAGCAGCTTCAGCTTGGGCTCCAGCATGGAAAGGTAGGCTCCCTCCTTTGGAGGAGGGATCGATATCTATTCCTATAGAGGGGTCGGCGTTGATCGGTCTGGACAGACCAGGTAGGTTTTCCTGTTAATATCCTGAAGCATCTACATGATATCCGTCAGTTCTGCGATGCTTGCATCTATGATAATCATCTGATGTACTAGAACTCCCTAATGTAGAATAAGGGGTTGGGTTCCTCTTAGCTTTTCTGTGCTGTTGTTGACTGAGTTAGTTCATTAGATCTACATTGGCTTGAATATGCTTATTCAAATATCGGTGGCTATCCACTAACTCTTTCATCAAGTTTTAGAATTCAACTATTATAATGGAATTACTCAGGTTTTGGACATCAACTGGAGTAGTCGCATTCACATCTACTGGTAGGTTACTCGTGCCACCCTGTTGGATGTAGCGTTCTCATTTCCAACTGCTTTTCGAGTGGTAGATCTAGTATTCCTAACTATTATTGATAGCTTTCCTTAAACTTTTACAAATCTAAATAGAACAAATTGGCTTCTTAAAGATAATTCCGAATCTCTTCGGTGGATTTATGCAATCTAGAAGCAACAAAGGGATCCAAATAGGGCTGAGAATCTAGCTTTTCTCAGTGAAAGCACTAAAATGTTTACACCAAAAATTGGCTCAAATACACAATACAAGTTTTATAGATAAATTAATGAAGAATCTAAAATGAAAATAGAGGAAAGTAGCATTAAATAGTAGAAAATCAAAGAAATAATTGAACACAACGATTTATAGTAGTTCAGCGTTGTTTACCTATGGCCACTTTGAATAGATTTCTTATTAAACATTCTATAAACTAAGTAAAATTTGATCGAGTGAAAATCCTTAGTTACAATAGAGTACAAAGCTGAAGGTCTCAAAAATGAACAATCAAGCCTATATTTATAGATGAAGATGGCAAAATACCTTCCTGAAAATTTGGCAGAAGGGTCTCCAAGACCATATGGACCCATTAGAAGGATCGCATGGCCCAAATCCCAAGGAATAAGGATCAATGCTGATCCCTATTTTTAGGGAATTTGAGGGTGCGATCCCTATGGTAGCTTCCCATGTTGTAATATGCTTTGACTCCAAGTTTCATTCTAATTGGATTAGTAGAACTTGAGTTATTTCTCGATCTTTGCTTCAATGTGAGCTGTCTTCTGATTTCAGCCAATCTCCATTGAGGGAAGAAGGCCAATCCTTTTTATATCATCCTTTTGAGGTGCGATCCCTAGGGTAGGCTCCCTACCCTACATCTTGTTCATAAAATTTCATATGCATTGGACTTATGGATTTTGAAATTTTGGTTGTTTTCCATTGAATTGCACTAGCTCACTGAAGTATGTCGATCCCTATGTTGAAGAATGGTTATAGCCGATCCCTCTTCTAAGTTGTACTATATTCCATACTTCACATATCCCTCAATTCCTTTCCACCATGGCTTTATATTACCATATGTACTTGACTTTAAGACACCACAATCATCGCTCTGGACTTACCAGCCTTTATGACAGTCGAATCTAACTACTCCAATCAGTTCGAATATAGCTGGGTCAAAATGCCGAACAACAGCAGCTTAATGATATTTCGTGCGATGTGAGTTCGGAGTACCAAAGAAGGTTTAGCCTTTGGTTTAGGTACTAAATGATGGGGATCTGCCTAGGGTATAGGTATTAAATTTCCAAAATCTGCCTAATTTTCATTAAGAATTATTAAGCAACTTAAGTACTTTCTTTCACGTTGTATAGGTATAGGATGTGTAAGACATATTACTTATCCAAATGATACTTCCCAAATACTATTATGGTAAGACTTGAGATTTTCATTCATCAGACATTATTTTTCTGACCCCCTCTTCACTACAACACACAGGGTAGTGGAAAAACAACGCTGATAGAGAAGATAAAGATGGTGGCAAAGACTTATTTATGAAATGTTATTTTGAGACATTATATATTGAATATCTGCGATGATATGTTGTAGTTCTAAGGTTTGAATTTTTTATGAAATGGGTACTTACTTATCTATTATATTTTATCCCTTCTGTTGTGAGATTTTGACAGCATAGATTGATAGCTCTGTATATTGTTCACTTTATTAATTTTACCAACCAACAGCCAGCTTTAGAATGGCTCCAAGGTTTGATGAGATTTTATTGGATTGAAAATTAGGCCTATTTCGAGGTGGGTTATTGCATTTAGTATTAGAGCTCGGGCTACCAAATCATGGGAACATGCATATGTAAGAGCGTATATTTGTTTCTTTTGAAAATATTTTCCAAAACCTTATTATATATTCACTTTTATGAACATACACAAGCACACTAGGCAAATTTTTATTTCATTAAATAATACTATCTTAGGAAGTAGTAACTAAAAAGTTCAAGCCTACAGAAGTTGATTATGGATGAAAACCGTTCCACTAAGGTTGGGAACCCCCCTACCCAAGAAATACCCATCGTTAGTGGGATGCTTGAATGGTTCAAGCAATACCTAAATCATGTATGGCAAGTTCCTATTCCTTAACAAGCTACATCAATGGCACTCGCCATTTCGCCTACAGAAGCAGTTGCTCACCCTCTAAACTTCCCTAAATTGTGTAAAGACTTCTAAAATATGGGAGGATGATTGTATATGGGGGTTGAAGATTTTGTAGAAATGAAGGCTTGGATTAACGACTGTGGAAGTATATTTCGAGAGCTTAGATGAGAAAACTAGACCAAGAGGAGGATGGCTGCATGGCATCTAAAAGGTGAGGCACTAGATTGGTGGACTATAGTGGCCGAGGAGGAAATCACTTGGGCTAATTCAGAACTCGCTTTGAGTCACGATTATTGTCCGAAGCTGAAGTAAGTTTGCAATTGAAATAATTTATGCAACTAAGGCAAAGAGACTCCACGTTAAAGGAGTAAACCCCTATGTAAAAGGCTATAAAGTTCACCGAAGGCCTTAATTCTCCATTTAGCGAGTTCCTTTGACCCAAATACCCATGGGCACCACTTATGAGATGATAGTTGAAATGGCTCTGCTGCAAAATGATGGTATTGAGGAGAAACAAAAGGTAGGACCGATGCAAAATCATGGTGGAGCCAAGAAAGGAGGATTTAGGGTGGTTAAGAAGGCCAAGGGGAAGATTAAGAAGGGACGTGTGACATGTCATAGATGTAAGAAGAACAGACATGGTTCTAAGGACTGCAACATGAGCTTGATGAGAGATGAGTTCAAAGGGAGATGCTACCACTGCCATGAGGAGGGACATTTCAAGAATCGCTGCTTGAAGCTAGCAAAAGAGGGACAAGGCAGGCAAGGTTATACATCGAAGCTATACCCGTCGAGGGTAGACTTCCTCCTAAAGACCAAAGAATATATGCTTGGAAGGTACAACTATTATTTTCGAGAATACTATTCGTACCTTAGTCGAAGTAAGAGAATCACATTCATTCATAGCTAGAAATGTTGTTAAATCCTCGAGTCTAAAAAACCAGGTTGTCACTAACTCAATAGTCGTGTCAGATCATATTAGGGGTCGACTACCTTTCTTTAATTATAAAGGCTTAGTTGTGGATATATGTAACGTTGATTTTATATGTAATGCGTATGTTTTTGGTTTTGAGGGGTATGGACTTATCCTTGGGATGGATAAGTTATCTTACGACGAGGTTGTCTTAGATTGTGACAGGAGGATTGTTTGGTTGAGGAGTTGTAAGGGGAGAGATTTAGATGTTCGATATACCCCTAAAACTCAGTTTAAGTTAAGCTATTTATATTCTCTTAGCCTATCACAAGATGATCTCTCATCTATGCATGTACTTGAGTATTTTCTAATGTTTTTAAAGAAGTCTCGAGTCTCCTGCCCCAAAGGGAGATTAAGTTTAGGATTGATTCGTAGAAGGTGTTAGACCTATAGCGCTGAGATTAAGGCATATGGCCTTAAGAGAAAGGTGAGAGTTGGACAAGCAAATTTCAGAGTTATTGTCGAAAATATTTATTCGCCATGGTACTTCTAAATAGGGAGCACTCATTGTTTTTGCCACTAAGGAAAATGGATCTTTAAGAATATCGTTGCCTATCGAGAGCTCAACAAGCTAACTAAGAAAAATAGGTATCCTTTACCTAGATATGATGACTGATTTGACCAACTTGTGGAGTCAAAATCTTTTCTTAATTAGACTTACTGTATTCCATTAATTGAGGATAGCTGAAGCTAGCAAATAGAGGATCGCATTTCACACCTTGAACGGATTGTATGAATGGGAAGTGATGCCTTTATGGTTCACAAATGCCCATGCGTACTTTGTAGATTTGATGAGTAGAGTCTTTAGGGGGCAGATAAACAAGTTTGTCGTAGTGTTCATGGACGATATTCTAGTAGTCTGAAAATGTGAAGTTGGGCATGAAAATGACTTAAAGAAGGTACCATAGACCTCTAGAAGGCACCAAATAAAAGCCAGATTCTCAATGTGTCATTTTTGTAAGAAGGAGGTGAGATTTCTCGATAATGTTATTTTCGAGAAAAGATTGTCTGTAGATCCTGCAAAGGTGGAAGCTATTCAAGACTGAAAGATTCCAAAGAACTCCATGGAAGTTAGGCATTTTCTTAGGTTGGTGGATTACTATAGAAAGTTCATCAAGGACTTTGCTAAGATAGTAGTTCCATTAACTCACTTAAATAAGAAAAATTTGTTTTTTGCATGGGATGAGAATTACACGGATCATTCGAGGAGCTAAAGGAGTTTTTGACTAGTGCGTCAGTACTTACCATTCTGAAAGGGATGAAGTCTTTACTATTTACACTAATGCATGCGGTACAAGGGTGAGAGCTATTCTTATGCAAGAGGACAAGGTAATAGCCTATGCAAGTTGGAAGTTAAAGGACCATGGAAAGAGGTAAATAACTCATAACTTGGAGTTAGCAGTTATCGTCTTTGCTTTAAAGATGTGGAGGTACCATCTTTTAGGAGAAAGGTTTGAATTATTCACCAATCACAAATCCTTTAAATACAGGTCTCCCTAAAGAGATTGAATCTCAAACAACAAATGAGGATGAAGTTCATAGCATCATATGACTTTGGGATACAATACACCCCCGGAAATGGTAATGTTGTCACTGATAACCTTTAGCCAGTGGCATGCTACTCTAGGTGTTGTATATGAGTGGAGGAACTTGGAGTTCCTCTCGAATTTCGATTCTCAATTTCCATCAAAACCCACACTAGGCTATCTCAATGCAATGTAGGTGAGGCCTGGGTTGATGGACCGCATCCGGTAAAAACTAAAGAAAGATGTAACGATAGTAGGTATTTTGGAAAAGCTAAGTAAATGAGAGCATTTCCCTCATGGTAACAGGTATATGATTGACAAAAAATGATGTTTAAAAAGAGATTTGTGTTCCTTTGGTGTAGTACATTTTGGAGGAAGTTCTGGCTGAGTGTCACCATTCTTAGATGATCGTTCATCCCGGAGGAGATAAAATGTATAGGGATATGAAGCAAACTTTTTATTAGTCGGGAATAAAGAAGAGGATAGTGGAGTTTGTCTCTAGGTGTTTGACATGCCGAAAGATAAAGGCAGAATAAGGGAAGCCCGGAAGATTGTTATTGATGTTTGAGGTGCTAACTTGGAAATAGGAGCATATATCGATGGAATTTATAGATGGGTTGCCTAGGAGTCAAAGGGGTAATAAAAATATTTGGGTTATAGTTGATAGACTCACTAAAAGTGTCCACTTTATTTCAGTTAGGAGAAAGAGGAGTGAGATCTCCTTTTGCAAATTTATATTGAAGAAATGGTATGACTGCATCGAGTTCTTATTGGAATTATTGCTGATTGGGACTCCTTATTCACTAGCGAATTTTTAAGGAGTTTGCACTCAACTTTAGGAACGAATTGAATCATAGCACCGCTTACCATCCATAGATCGATGGTCGGACTGAATGAGTGAATAGGATTCTTGACGATTTGCTAGGAGCTTGCATTATTAATTTTGGAGGACACTAGTAGCAGCATTTACCCTTGGTACAGTTCGTGTACAATAATAGTTACTAGGCAACGATTGGGAAGGGCTCTTTGAAGCCTTGTATGTGAGGTCATGCAATTTCCCAAATAGTTGGTGGGAAACCACCAACAAAATTCTACTTGGATTAGATTTAATTTGTGATATCTCAAAAAATCTAGAGATGATTAGATGATGAATGAAGGTCGAACAAGACCGCTGGAGTCCTATGCTGACAGACAAAGAAAGGAACTGGAGTTTTCGGTTAAAGACATGATATTTGTTAAGGTTTTCCCTCTTAGGAAGATTATGAGATTTGGTACATTTAAGAAGTTGGTGCAAGGTTTGATGGGCCTTTCTCGATCTTGAAAAAAATAGGGAAGCTTACATATCGAGTGGAACTGCCAATTAAGTTAGTGGGAGTCCATGATGTCTTTCGTGTTTCGCACTTGAGGAAATGTCTGCACGGCACCGCCACTATACTAGAGCCTAATCGGTTAGTAGATATAAATACAAAGCCAATAGCACTCCATGCCATCGTGTGCATAATGAAGCATGGAACTAGGAAGCTCTGTAATAAAGATATTATGTTGGTCCAAGTATAATGGGGAGATAATCCAATAGAAAGCAAATGGGAAATAGAAGAGAAGATAAAGGCTTCTCATCCTAAGCTTTTCTCTTGTAAACTTTGTTTCTTCAAAATTTAGGTTTTTTGTTGCATCATGATTGCTAGATTGGATGGTTGGGGATGATTTCCATATTTTTTACTATTTTTTTTTGCACTCATGTAAAATCTTATGCATATTTAGAATGCTTGCATACATGCCTATATGTCACGATCATGCATTCACACTAGGATTGAGCTAACCTATAATATGTTGCATATATAATCACATTGTAGTTTTTGTTGAGCAGATGGTTGTGTATATAACTTAGTTGTATAACATGGTTGTATAGCATGGTTATATAACTTGGTTGTATAACTTAGTTGCATAACATTGTTAATAAATATTCAATGTTGAATGCAAGCTTAGGGTATAAGAAAATGCTAAATAAATGTTAACGGTAGGACCGAAAATAAGCAACAAATCAAAACAGAGGACAATAATTAATATTTACCTAATCAATAGGAAAGATCGACCACCTCCCTTAGGCCGGTTGACCGCGCCTAGGGAGGAGCGATCGACTGGTAGGTGTATTGTCACTAGGGTTTTGATAGGCACAAATGGCCTAGATTTCATTATTTTAAATCGATTTTAATTGTATGGTCCTGATGTGTTCAAACCACTATAAATAAGAGGCAAGCCCCCTTCACTTTTATTCATTAAAATATTTGATACTATTAACGCCAAATTTGATCAATAATCAAATAATGTTGTAGGGAACCCATGAGACTTAAATCTAGCAGACAATAGTAAATTATCAGAAAAAGAACTGCGAGACACACGATTTTTATAGTGGTTTGACAATCTACGTCCACTTTATACCTTTATTGATTGTTTTTCTGAGAGAGTTTAGAGATAATTAGAATCACTAGTGCAAGGGATTTACATACTCTTAAGCCAAGAACTACCAAAAGTATCTGCCTTGGTGACTTTTGCGAGGATGAAAGTAAGTGAAGAAGAGCCAGCAGAAAATCCCCTCTGCTTTTGGTTGCTGTAGGGTTGGTATTTATAGAGAAATAAGAGTATAGGTTTAGGAGACCGCTTGCATTGAAGCCTAGAAGCAATTCCATTAACATACAAGTGAATAGGTAGGGCCTAGAAGCCAAATAAACCTCTCGGTACTGAAAGAAAGCTCCTAATGCCTACTAGTTTTGACTTGTGCTAAGTCTCCTCTTTCACTTGTCGCATCCTTTTACCTTCTATCTGATGTTTTCCAAACTCTTTTCCATATATTTTGTTTGATTCTAATGATTCTCTTGATAACACTTGAACTGTCCTACTTTTTTAGTTTTCTTCTCATTAATTCTTGAAGTTGCTTATCCAATTTCCAAGAGAAGCACTAGATGGTGAATGATTTGACATGTACTTAGAGTGCAAGAAAAAAATGGGACATAAAGGCTAATGTAAACCTCTTGGTACCGAGAGCTTTCACTTGCTCCAAACTTTATGAGTTTTTCTAATTCCAATTCTCTATCCCTTCTAGGCGTGTTTCCAAGCTCCCAAGTTGCTTCGTCTTCGGTTTGACCTTCTATTTCAGGTTGAATTCTTCTTAGTTAAGAACTGGGTTAACACTTGCCTCATAGAGTATGCTTTCATTGAAAACAAAGCATTCTCTAGATCGAGACAAGTTTTGGATCAATATCACTAGAATTCCAATTGATTGTTTGAGCATTGCCTAGAAATGTTGCTTTTGTTATGCAGATATTTCTTAACTGCACCGCACAATTAGAATTCTATTCTTCTATGTTAAGGACATAGCCTACAATCTGGAGATTTCTTTATGCTCTAGAAGAGCATGCCTTTTCTCTGCCATACTTTGTGAAAAATTTTAGGGAGGAAAAACCTCTCGGTACCGAAAGGTTTTCTCGATACCGAGACCATTGGTCTTCCTCTTGAATTCCTTATAAGTATTGGGACTTAGTATTTTTTAATCTCTACTTGCCTTTGTTTGATTTCATGACTAGGTGATTGCACCAAGACAAACTCCTTCCCCATAATACCTTGACCTTTCACAACTTTCGAGCCAAGCCTTGCCGTCGACCTACTATGCCGTCACCGTTGACCAGCTTCTAACACAATCATAAGCTACGAAAACACCACCACCATGAAGCACTGCTACCTTTGACTATCGAATTCACTTATTCTCAAAGCTTTTGCTCTCAAGAATTCAATCTTTCACCACTGATTGATTTAAGTTGGGTGATCGATGATTATACTAAGCACGGTGATAAATGACGAAGGTGGTGGTGTGGCTAAATGCATCTTGGCTGAAAATAATCAAACTTTGAGTCATGTTTGACCTCTAGTGAACTATGGTTTTATTGGATCACGTGCGTGCATTCCGAAGAAAAATCTAACTCTGTGACTTCGGCTGTCTCTTGTCAAGACTCGGCTAAGCGTCCTATAACATTTGGACTCTGGCATGACGGTTCACTTCCGAGAACAATCATACTATATGATTCCATCGTACTACCTTTCTTATTTCTACACCTCTCGTGTTCGTAGAAAGAAAATCTTTCTGTGTCGCTCCGGATAGTGGCTCCATTATCGATCATTCATCTGTAACGGGTTAAGTTCTGACATATAGTATCGTCATACTGTGCGGCTTGTTTTTCTAGCTCAAGCGAGCTATCTACACAGGATGGTCTGTTCTTCGTACTCAAAACATAGGATTCACACCGCATTGATTAAAACATTTCATTTACCCCGATCAACGCTCAAAATTCGATTGGTCAACACACGTCGGCATACTTTGGGTTCCAAACGCTGGTCACATGGACTTATTATTCGATATAAAACATACTTGACCATGTTGAATACCATGTTTCTTGTTTTAGTATGACTCGCCATTCGCCATGATTCAAGTATGGTGCGGCATTTCTACTCCTCTCGAAGTCGGATCCTTTATAACTTAGGCTTCGCTTATAATTCCTACGGGACTTGGTCATCCTATTATATCGAAATCGAAAGGCTCAATGGTTCCAATTGTGCCGGTGTGGATCAACCACCTTCTTTTATAGCTCTTAGGTCTAAGAATACTAAATGATCCACTGAAATAAGTGCCCAAGATTCTTACGGCCATATTGTTGCAAAACATCGGCTAACAGCATATAATTCCCAAAGATGACATTCTTCCTATGAGGGTCGAGTTCGCACACCACCCCTAGTTGGGATACACAACATGCAACTGGTATATGTGCTTAGGTGGAGCTGTCATGCCTTTCAATCTCTTTCTTCAAACGGTTCTACAGGAACTTGTGTAAGCTCCATTCCAAATTCATCCAAATGGATATGCTCTTCTAAACTCTCTCCATTTCCTTGTCATAAATTGGTTCAACAGAGCTCCAACCTTCATCAAACTTCTTGCTCCGCTTCAAGAAGAGATGGGATTCTCATTCTTTCATGATCATTAATGCCTCGTGTGGATGCAAGGTTGTTGAAATGTGTAACATCCTCTATCTTGAGGCCCGAAGCTAAGTGCTACAGATGCTGTAGTCATCTATTGTATTAACTTCCGGTGACAAAATACGGTAATGTTAATGGTATCCATAATATCAAAAGCATATGAATATGAAACAAAATCACAAATCTAAAAAACAACTTTACTGATTACATTTCGAATCCATGTTTCATATTCCATTACATAATCCCAAATGATTCCCAGGTTTCAACCAGATATAATTATTATGATTTACGCCAAGTGCGGCATATAAAGATGCCGCCTTAGATGATCAGAGTACTAAATAGACATAATAGTCTTAAATACATCACAGCAGAAGTAAAACTAATTACTCTTATAGCTAACTTTTCCTCCTGAATGTCATGGGAAGCTTATTCGTCCACCTACTAAGCCTGTAAAACCTTAACTCTCAATCTACTCAAATTAATTTTGAGCATCCGAGAGTTAAAGGGGAAAAACATAAGCTTCGACTCAAACATAAATCCGAGTGTGAATAATACAATTACATCTCGGTTAACTGATAGTAAGTGAGACCATGCCACTTTGCGAAATGAGTTTTCCCTTACTAATATTCCTTTTTAAAACATAACTTTTGCAAATCAGAATCCTGCAATCAAACTTATTAAAGCAATAGTAGCAATATCATATATGCAAGTAAATCAGGTAATCAATGGACTATCTATCCCAACAATAATTTTGTTTGGATAGCTACTAACCATTGGCAGACTCGGACCTACCAGACATAATAAATAATCTAACTTCTGTTGGACACACTCCTAGACAGTCTGTCCTTAACTTACTTCTTCTAGGGTCAACTAATCCAAATGGTTTTGCAAGCTCACCAATAACCTATCTTTTCTCTGTATATTACTTTCTATGTGTAAGATCATTTTACTCTTACCTGTGACAAAGCCCTACATACTGGAATTTTGAACTTATATTAGCTAAGGGATGTTAGCTAAGTATAGGGCACGACCCTATACTAGTCCCATCTGGTATTCTAATATCCGAGTCATTTACTTAGGGTTAACTACCCCGTCAAATTTTCCTTGAAAACATTCTTTCATATTTGTTTAACCCTTTAAATCATACGTAAACAAGGAAAGTATACTTTTTTGCTTTACTTAAATACCTTTGCCATGATATATGCTTTACACAAAACAATGTTGATGAATACCTAAATCAATAGGGTTATCTATCCCTTTAAAACAAGTTAAATCCCTTCTTTAGCTTAGAAAACATTAGGTTTTAAATCTATGAAATCACCTTCAAAATCTTTGTTTATAAACTTTAAACAGTCCCCTTTGAATCCATTGAAAGTACCCTTTTCAAAATAGGTTAACTACTTTACCTTGAAACACTAGGCCAAAAGGCCAAAACATACCTTTCGAAATCACAGAAAGTATCCCTTCAAAAGCTTTATAAAACCTTAGACATACTCTTTTCAAAATACTTTAAATTTTCCTTTTGAAAGCGTTGGAGACCTTCCATTTAAAGACTCAAGTAAACCTTTCGAAAACGTTGTTGTACCTCCCTTTCGAAACCTACATTACGTACTTTTCAAAAGTATTAAAAATTCCTTACTTAAAACAAACCTTTTAAAACATTGGGTCTAAGTAAAAGTTTTTGGAACATAACTTCGAAACCATTTAAAACCATTCCTTTCAAAACCTTTGGGTTTAGCTTTAATAGAACAAAGGATCTTAAAAGAATTAGGGCAAAAGCATTGCTTTTGAAAGCATTATTCCTAAGTAAAAGAAAGTGAATGGTTTCGAAACCAACCCTTTCGAAAGCATGGAGAAGCAGCTTCAAAGTTTAAAGGTAAAAGTACCCTTGCGAAAGCAATGATTTGAAGGGTTGAATGCGGCCGCATGGGTTTCAAACCACTTCGAAAGCTTAATTTTAAAATAAAAAGGCGACAACCCCTTTCGAAAGTCCTTTGATAAAACAAAGGCACATTTAACTAAGTCGAAAGCTAATACAACTCCTTCGAAAGCCTCCTTTATAAACATAAGTGACTCGTAGTTGACTCTATACCTTCTGCCTAACTCCAATCCACTACGTACCAAGGCATTGGTGTCATGTGTATTGATTGCAACTTGGTTAGGGCAGAAGTATGGGGTTAAAAGGTAGCAGCTGTAAGTGGTAAAGCGGTATATCTTTGCAAAACTGATTATTAGCCTTTTAAACTAATATATTTCCAACTAACTTGCCTTATTTGTCAACATATAATTGGTTTCCAATTTTTTTCAAAATATTTTTCTAAAGGTGCTGCCGAATTCAGTAAATGACAATTGATAACATTTAGCAAATTAGCCCTTTTTCCTTTTAGAAGTATATAAAACATTTAAGTCTCATACCTTAATTATTTTATATGCTTCTATAAAATACTTAGGAAAATTCTTCAAAAGTTCCCACAAATCATTTTTTAATATGTTTTCCAACATATTTAAATTTCAGTTTCAAGGCTAACACATATTTGTCGAAAATAATTTAAACCCAATTAAACCATTTTTTTCCCTAGAAAATTCATAATAAATCCACATTAATTTAGACAATTATGAAACATGAAACCCATACCTAAAGTAATGTTTTTGACCTCATATTAAAAATGCAGGTCATTTAATAGGTTTTTCAATTTAATACTTATCATAAAATTTATATGAAGCAACATAAATCATCAACAAGGCTATATATCCATTTAAACAATCAAATCATGGCATTTTACTTGCAAAATAAATACGGGTCTCATCTAGAAACCAAAAGTAATAAAATGAGATGTAACCTATTATTCATCTTAGCTTGTTGTTACGGAGGTTGAGATTTGCTCTTGAATTGATTTGATTAAGCTTCCTACTTGAAATCTTGCTATCTTCTCTTTTGTTTTCCCTTTATAGTGGCTGGCCAAGCTTTTAAATGTATTTAGTTTTGTTTACAATTGTTTAGAATGGATAAGGAGTGAAAGTAAGAAGGGTTTAGGGTATAAGAACTTAGTTTATTCCTATTTTTCCCTTATCTTATTCCTCTTACTTATTTCATTTTAATTTTCTTTGTCTTATAAGTAAATTAAGGCACGACTATCTTATATTATTCAAATCTCAATCCCTTGAACATTTACATTATTTCATTTAATTTATCTAATTAAATGTCATAAATAATGTCAATCAAAATTAAGGTCATTACAAAATGCTTCATGACAAATTCTCATACTTTAAGAACGAGTATTTCTATCTACGATGCCTATATGGCTTCAACTATTTCTGGCTTTCTGGAAGTAGGTTTCCTTTCCTCTTTCCCTTCCATACTTGGATTTCTTTGACTCTAGTTATCAACTTGATAGTTGTTTCCTTATAAGCATTCTAGTTCAAGATGACCATTAGGAGCAAGAGACTACGCTCATGGGCCTTCAGGAAATTAGGTTCTAGCAATGCACCGTCACATTCCTTCTGAAAAATGAAAACTTACGGCGGTATGGTTTGTTAAGCCCTAGTAGATCTACTGTTATGGATTACTTATACTTAGTGGCTCTAAAACTAGTACACGTTCTTCCATCCCTACTCACGACTCCGATAAGAACGTCTTACATAGCTTACACAAAACAAACCATTGAGAGAGAGAGAGAGAGATTAAAGAGCCCTTTGGCGGTGATATTCCGAGGGATGTGAGGAAGATGCCAAAATGTTTCCAATTCCTGAAGACGACGAGGGATCCAGAAGAAGATAGGGAAAAGAACCTATGGTTGAAGTGGAGGGAGAGGGTGTAGGTGATAGCGATTATCACCATGAAGAAGAGGGCGAATCATTCGAAGAGACACCCTTTAACAGTCTTGCTCCCCCTAACTCGCCCCATCCGTAGCACATTGCCATATAAACTTCCAAAATGGCTAAAGAAAAAATTGTACTAACTTCGATAGAGATTTTGCCTTGATCTCGCCCATTTGGTGACATTTTCGTCGTTTTAAGTGACATTGTTGAAATTGATTTCTCTGTACATGACATCCGCAATAAAAATGGTTTAGGCCTCAAATTCCCCCACGAGGCTTTATAAGTGAAGATGGCAAGACCTCGTCTTTAGTTCCTTGCTAACACGATATATAGCGTACTTAGGAAGTCATTGGTGTCATACATTTCACTAGGATCATGAACACACATCTATGCATTCCATCATTTTGTAAAGTCCCAATTCTTATACTATCTTCTTATTGTTTTAGGTTCCATATGTTGTGACAGATACGTTTCCCCTCATGTAGTAAAGATGATTATAGAGGGAAGATACCCAATCCTTATCCGCCTAACTCCAGCTCTTATAGTCATCGTGAGATGGATGAGGAGTGGAGGAGGAAAAAAGGTCGAGAGGCTGAAGAAGATCATTGAGCTGACAGGGATCATGAAAAAGAGAAGAACGAAAAAGAGAGGGAGAGGAGGAAGAAAGAGGCCGAAAGCAAGTTGGCCCACGATCAATCCAAATGCCAAAGAGAATCTACAGAGCATCTCGGCCCTTCTTCCAGCATTTTTCCTCCATGCTCTGAAGCTTAGACCACTTCTCGACTAGTTCCGGCCTCCGATGCCCTTGTCTCAACAATTCCACCTTCCTTCGATTGGGTGTCTGCCTCCACTTTACTCTTCCAGTTGGTCCTTCATGCGTACATGTTGAATCTTTTGATCTTTTCTTATACGGTGTTAAATTTGACCAAGACATCAAGTACATTTCAAAAGAAATTGCAGATTAAGATGTTTGCAATGCCCAAAGCATGTTGGCGAAGGTACAAGTGGAAGAAACTATACAAGGCCCTCTCGGACGTGAACAAAATCAATTATACCAATAGCCAGTCTTTCGAATCTACGAAGGCAACTTACGAGAGGCTTTTGAATCAAAGGGAAGAGGACTTATAAAGGTTTACAAAGAGAGGGATGCAACCCTTGAAGTGAAGGCTAAGTCTGATAAATTGATAGAAGAGACGAGGCAAGCCCAAGTTAATGCCGAGCTTGTATTTAGAAATGAGTTAAGAGTTGATGTTGAAGAGAACACTGAGTTCATGAATCAGACTGACAAGAAGGCCCAGGCTCTCATGCAAAAAGATAAGATCATTAGAGCTAGGTACCTGGCTATTAATAAACAGGCGGCCGAGCTTGAGAGGCTTCAAGAGGAGCTCCAAAAGCTTTATGAAGAGAAACAAAGTTTGGCTAATGACATGGAGCTCTTGTCGACTCAAAAGTTTTCTTATGATATTGAGCTCAAAATTTCTCATCATGAGCTCAAAGATCTTCAAAAGGCAAAGGCTAGGGAGAGAGATAAGCTCAACGATAATCTCCAACACTTCTATGCCAATGACATCATGCACAAAAATATGAGATGGTTAGGGAATGATCATCTCACTACTCTTGCTGATACATAGGAAGAGGTACTTTATTGAGCAGCGCATGCTGGAGACAATCGCTCTGAGGAAAGAAGATCCTCACTGAAGAAAAGGCCAATGATGTTGCTACTACCACTGCTAAAGCTCTTACTGGCCCAAGCTCATTAGATCAGCACGAAATGTACACACCAAAATCTTAAGAGCCGGCGACGATTATGCCTGCGTCTACATATTTTAGCCATGAAATCGCCTGTGTGATTCCAGTTTTTGGAGCAACTTCTTTCCATGAGAAATACATCCCTTCCTCTATAGGTCAGTCTGAAGAACACGAGATCAAGGAGGAGGAGTTTATGTTTTCCTGCAGGGAACGCAGCCCAGGCTTAGGTATTTCTCCCATTTCACCTATCTTTGAGAAGCTTTTGTTCTCTCTTGAGTCTATCGCTAAACTTTACTATTCTACTATCAACTTAAAGGTCAACCACATTTACCTCCTCCACCTTCAACCAATTAAGTCTTGAGATCTACTATTATCTTCATTGCATCTACTTTTGTCTCGAGGAGATTTTTTGCTCTTGTATAACCCTTCGATTCTAGTCCCAATTTCGTATCTTGGAAGATTGCGGCTGTGGAGGGGCTGAAGGATATTTCCATGTCTAAAGAGGAAGAAGACGTCTTATTACATGTGTTGTAGACCCCATCAATCACACTACGATGATAGAGAGAAACTGAAGGTTAAATTCGCAAAGATCGGTGTAAAGTTTGGGCCTGTATCATAAAGCCCGCCAATTCTATTTCACAAGCCCCGCCTCCAAATTTCCCACGCTCAAGATCCTTCCTCCTTAGGCTAAACCCAGTAAAGCTTCTGTCAGCAAGTCCAATGATCCTAATACTGGTATTGGTGATGATTCCACCCATTCAAAAGGCGATACTCCCTTAGATAGGGTGATTAAAGATGAGAAGAAAAAACATAAGACTCATCCTGGAGGAGGTAGCAGTAAAAGCGATAGAGATGGGAAGAAGTGAAGAATGCTTGAAGGTTACAAGTGTGGTAGTTTGTCTTTCATGTCATGTCATCATCGAGTATGTATTTTTTTTAATAGGCTAAGATTATGCAAATATATCCCTTGCTTCATATTGTACTTAAACATTGTGGTAATGAAATATTTACTTTTTTCCTATAATCTTTCTCACATTCACTTTTTCCTACCTTTATGTACTATACTATTTGTAAGTGACTGCCTATGTATATAATATAACTATTTGTACCGCAATTATATATGTCTATTTCTATGCACTGTGGTTATTTACTACAATTCTACATATATAAATAATATTCATGCAATTGCTTTGGTTATATCCTATTGCTTTGCCCTGTTTATAACTGCCAGAATACTTCGTTTGGTAAAACCGAACCCTTATCTAACCAACTTTGCACTTATCCCTGTCGGTGCTTGGTCAGGTACTTTCAAATAGTCAGTTGTGTGCTTATCCCTGTTCATTGGATTTATTATGCCAAATGCCAGGCTTTTTGCATTCATAGGTTAATAACACCATGGGGCAAGTTTTTCGATTTCCCCTTTTTAAGCGTGATTTTCCGATTCTTATTCTGGACCGAGAAAGCATGGTAAGTTACTATTTTTGAGTCTTTACGACTATCCCCGCTTATCCTCGACCGAACATGTCCTACTTGGTTGTTGGCGCTTTCGTTCAGATTCCCATCCATATACCAGCTCCTATCCTCGAGAAATGGTGGTTTTATTACTTGATTCCAAGCATTATTTTCTCGACGCTACCTAACTTCGGTTTCCACTAGAATTTGTTTAAGTTTTGGAATCGAAAATCCGACTGTTTACAAATTTTTATCTTCGAAAACTGGCACACTAGCAACTCCATTCCAAGAATTCCTTTATTAATACTACCTATCTCCGATCAAGTACAAATTCCTGAAGGCTAGAGCCGAGTGACCCAATCGATTCCTGGATCAATTCGTCGAACCTTCTTGCTGTCGCCTATCTCCGGACAACATCGAATTCCTAAAGGTTAGGTAAATTTGCAAGCCTTTTCATCATCACAATTTCCAAGCAATGATGAATTCCTGAAGACTTGTAATACTTTTCCCTAACGTTGCTCGTCTCTAGGCAATCCATCATTGCCTATCTTCAAGCAGCACCGGTTCTCAAAAAGCTCGATTTTCCCATTGACCCAGTGGTTTGGACCTCCCTGGCGTCGCCCATTTCTAGGCAACACCGGCTCTTAGAAGGTTCAGGGTCGATTTTCCGTCGACCGAGTGGTTTGGACCTCCCTAGCATCGGCTATCTCTTGGTAATGCCGATTTTCAGAGGAGTAAGTGTCAATTTTCTCGACGTTGCCTATCTCTGGGCAATGCCAGTACCTAGAAGAAGGTTAAGGGTCAATTTTCCCATCGATCTGGCAGTTTGGATCTTCCCAACATTGCTTGTCTTCGAGGAATGCCGGTTCTTAGAAGGTTGAGGGTCAATTTTCACCGTCGACTTGGTGGTTTGAGTCCATACTCCCCGTCCATTATCTAAGGATAGGGGAGCATTTTCTTGGTTGTGCTGCAAGTTGCGCAACACAGGAGCTTTGCTTATAAGAACACAGTTCCATTGGTTCAAGAAGCTAGCTTTATTTGCGAATGGAGAAAGTGGACGGTATTGCCTTATTATGTTACCCTAGTGTCCACGGGTGGCTTATTTGCGAAAACAAATAGTAGTTTAAATTAAGTGTAGTAGTGCCGAAACAAGTCACCGTTCCAATCATGCGGGATCGGGATTTCATCAACGGTTGCTAGCTTGAAAGTTCAGCCTCAAAGATTCTAATCAAATACGTAGGGTCCTTCCAGTTCCAGCCAAGTGCTCACGTACTCGGGAGAACTCGTTTCAAAACTAGATCTCTTACCTCAAAGGTGCGGTTGCAAACCTTGGCATTGGAGTGTCACCCATTTTTAGTGGGCAACAACCCTTAATTCTACTTCTTCCCTCTTCTCATCAACCATATAGAGAGACTTAAGCCGGAGTTCCTTATTGACCTTCGTATTAAAAAACTTTTTATGATGAGAGGGGACTTCTAGTTCTATCGAGATTATTTTTTTGATACGTATGCCAAAGCGCACGGTGAGTGCCTAGCTACTGACTTATGTGTTGTTCTAAAAGCCCAAAGTGCTAGTGGAAGCTCATCAACGCAGTTTCCTTTAGCTCTGGTCATTTGCTTCTTCAAGGTGGATTTGATGATTTTGTTTGCTGCTTCCACTTGTCCGTTCATTTGCAGATGTGCTACAGTGGAGAAGCTGATCTCGATTCGATAGCGTTCACAAAAATCCTTGAACACATTACTCTCAAAATGAGTTCCATTATCTGTGATTATATTATGAGGCACTCGAAACTTGCAAACAATATTCTTTGTTACAAACTTGATTACCTTTTTCATTATAATTGTGGCAAGCAGTTGTGCTTCAACCCATTTAATAAAGTAATCCACTACAAAAATAGCATACTTTGCTCCTCCTTTTGCTACCAGTAGCACATTGATAATGTCGATTCTCCAAATTGAAAATGGTCAAGGGCTGATCAGTTGCATAAGTTCTACTAATGGGGTTCTTGATATCTTCACAGATCTCCAGCATCAGGCACACCGATTGGTGTAATCAGCTGCACCTCAGTTTATTATTGGGTAGAAAAATACGTTTTGATGTATCTTCTTTTCCAAAGTCCGCCCTTCGGTTTAATCACCCTAATTGTCCTTATGGATTTCCATGAGCATCTTCCTAGCCCTATCCATGGCTATACACCGAAGCAGAGGAGTTGAGAATCCTCTTCTGCATAATACTCCATCTTGCATCACGAATCGTGGTGCTTTTTGGAGAAGTTTTTTCCTTTCATTCTTCCTTTTAGGGGAGTTTCATTAACCAAGCAGCCTTTGATTGGAGTCATTCATGACTCCCCCACTTTAGTAGTCTTTAGAATCCAATCGACATCCATCTGATCAATGCTCAGGCTATTAAAACCTCCACTTGAACCAATCCCATTACCTATGCTTCCCCGGAGCTAGCTAGCTTATCTAGTAAATCAGCCTTAATGTTTTCCTCTCCAGGGATGAGCATTATTGTATAGCGCTCTACGTCTTCAGCATTTCCAGTGCTTTAGACAGGTAAGACCTAGTCTTGCACCCTTAGCCCGATACGCCTTCCTGATTTGTCGAACGCCAGCTACAGGTCATTAAATATGTGCAACAGCTTTATTCCCAGTTCCTTTGTTATCCTTAATCATGCATTAACATCTCGTACTAGCTTCGTTATTAGTCATATGTAATTCCAACTTCAACATGTCACTGATTGAACGTCCTACCGGCATTTCAAACACTACTACTCCCCCTGAGCTAAATTCATTCAAAGTGTCATCTATAAACAATTTCTAGTGAGGAGCCGCAACTGCAGCATCCTCTTCCTCTTCACCATCATATGCATTAAACTCGACGATGAAGTTTTCCAATGCTTACCTATTTATCGCTCTCCATGGATGATAGGTAATATCATACTAACTCAACTCGATATTCCATTTCAGCAACCTTCTTGAAGTCTCAAGAAGTTATGATACCTAAATCAGAGGCTGAGCTATCGGCACCTTGATCAGTTGAGCCTGAGAATACGGTTGCAACTTCCTTGATGCAATCCGCAAGCAATACATGAGTATCTCCAGCTTTGGGTAATTCTTTTCTAATCCTGTAAACCGCTTGTTAATGTAGTAGACTGGTCTCTGGATCCTTGAATCCTCACGTACCATGTTGCGCTTAGGTGTGAGCAGACATAGCTAAGTAAACCAATATTCCTCCTCGTCCTACAGTTTGGATAAGACCGGTGGTGTCTCTATGTGCCTTATTAACTCTTCGAAAGCATTCTAGCAATCGTAATTATATTCAACATTCTTTTTACCCTTTTTAAGGGCGTCAAAGATAGTTAAGCTGTAACGACCCGCCTTTTTGGACAGTTTAAACCGACGATTAAATACACATGTCGGTTCCAAACCATTCAAAAAGGCAGAGGGTTATTGGGGTAATTAAGAAAAGAAAAGAAAGAGAAATAAGGAAAATGAAACAACAAAGAATCTCGCAGCGGAACGATAAAATATAATAGTCAAATAAACAGTTCATGAAGCTGTTTACTATACATTGACAATTATTTATACAACATTTATCAGAGTTATACATATACAACAGAGCAATTAAAATAATTCAGCAGATAGCATGATGCAAGGGTAATAATAGTAATAGTATACCAAATCTTCGCCTTCATCCTCCAGAATAGATCTTCAAAAATCTGAAAAACTTAGGACTGACCCGAGCGTAATGAAAAGACAAAACACTTGAGTTAGGACTAAAATATCCTTATGAAAGTTAAATCAATCGTAAATAGATATGAGTGTAACGGTGTTAGAGATGTTTACGGGGTTTGACATCTCATATCCAGTGTCAACGTGCGTGCAATAACTTAAGAGATGTTACGGAATTTTCCATCTCTCAAGGATCCGTTAAACTATCTACTATGTAGTAATGTACGCTAAGTAGATAATGCCTATCAGTAATATAACGTATCAAAATAGCGTTAAGGCGTTACCATAATCCCCCTTAACTCATTTTTATAATGCCATAGTCTATACAGCACCGTAAGCCCCACCGTAAACTGGTGGTTATCAGAGGGTACCCCATAGGTATAACACAAAGCAAAATGTAGTGGTCGCGAATAGGATAATCAGCATGACAAGGTACATGAGGCGATACCAACTAGGATACTAGTAGTTGCGTGATCCGGACTGATGTTGAGCATAGCCAGCAGCTACCCCAACACCGCGAAACAACACTCCCAAATCGAGGGGTGCACCCAAATCGAATCACAAAAGGTAATAGATATGGTATCGAAGAAGTGTGTCCGCTAGAGGTGGCGAACCTCAATGGCCCGGCGCGGCTCCTGTTTTAGTCATGTCAGGGGTCATCCAATATCGTTCTCTTTCTTCAGTCAACGTGTTCACCAAACCATCCACTTCATTCTGGATCAACACTCCACGTATAATAGTTATTAAAGTGGTTTTCGGTATCGACAGAGAGTATGTCCATATCCGATCCCGGTCTCTTTAATAACTACGTATTATTACACCGATGGCTCTTTTACATTTCAATCAATTCATAATTGATATCAAAATATCATATTCGCTTCAAAAATCAAATCCATTTCAAATATCATCGTATCTATTCAAATGCAAGATTCCGTTTCAAAAAATCATTTTTCGTATCAGTATCTCATTTCGATTTCAAAATCATTTCGAATTTCAATTTAGGTTGCAACTTCATTTAACCCAATTCGTATTTAAATTCAAGATTTAAACATAAACATTTCACCTTATTGACCAGCTTGAATTTTTTTAGAAAATAGTTTTAAGTAGTTTAAAAGTAGTTTTAAATAATTAAAATAGTTAAAATACTTAAAATCTTAAAATGGATTTAAAATAAATAAATTAGTTTAAAATAATTTAAATTGGGTTAAGTAGATATAAAATAGATTAAAATAGTTCAAGTATTCAAAAATGGTTTATATAACAGAGTAATTTGGAAAACAAAATAAAACAGCTTCAAAACCAGTCCATTTCAATTATAACTTCCCAATTCAAATCAATTTCAATTTCCATTCTACCGATTCAATTTCGATTTCAATTCAAATCAATGTCAACTTTGACTTAAAATTAATTAAATTTTACATTCACTTTCAATTAATTCAATTTCAATTTATATCGATTTGGAGCTTGATTTTCAAAATATCAATTTATAACACTTAACAAAATTGTCCTTCGATATTCAAATTTAAATCCCAATTACAAATATGATTCAATTTCAAAATATCATTTTTATATCGCTTTTACTTAGTAATACTCAAAGCTCGAAATAATGTTCAATCTTTAAAGCAAATAAATTTTCGAAATTCAATCATCTCCAAATTTCAAATTTCAAAGTCTCAACTTAAATTATTTAACAATTTCTTTAACTCAAAATTTTTATTTCAGCATTCCAAACTCAAATTTTTCGATCAATTCGATTTCTATAAATTGATTTTACTTATAACTTTTAAATCAAAACATTTAAATAAATTTCAAATCGACGATTTTAAAAATTATTAATTTTTCCAATTCGGTGTCCGTATAAAATTTTCTATCCTATGGCCAAGTAATTATTTATTTCAATTAAATGTCAGGAATGAATATATATCACTTAAATCAAAACACAGTTTCATATGTATGCATAGCAGGATATATATAAGCAAATAAACATCCAAACATTTAAATATCAACCAATTGCATCCATCGAAATACATCATCCAATAGACAATACAATTCATGGAAATTTCATAGTTATCAATATCAGATAATTTAATCGCAATTCAATTTTTTTTATTTCAATTTAACTGTCAATTTAATTTTCAACGATTAATTCGAATGACAATCTATATGACAATTAAATTTTATCAAACAACGACAAATAAAATTCATATCACTTCATAATATTAAACTTAACTACCATAAAGATATTCAGTACGTTGTGAGATAGTTAAGCACTTATCTATCACCTTAGCGATGAATCGACTCAAAGTGGTGATATTTCCATTTAAGCTCTAAAATAAAATTCTTCACGGTTGGGGCAGTTACATTACTCATGGCAACAATCTGCTCTGGATTGGCCTTGAAGCCTCATGCGTTGATGGTACATCTCAGAAATTCCCAGATGCTACTCTAAAAGAACATTTTAGTGGATTCAGCTTCATTCTACATTTTCATAGAATCTTAAACATCTCCGAGAGATCATCCAAACGACTTTGAGACATTCGTGACTTCACGAGCATATTGTCCACATATACCTCCATCCTCCATTCGATTTGATTCTTGAACATTGCATTTACCAATCATTGGATGTAGCTCCAGCGTTATTCAAATAAAAAGAATCACCTTGCAGTAGTACAATCCCAAATCCATGATAAAAATAGTATTCTCCCGATCCGACTCATGCATCATGATTTGATTGCATCTAGAATAATCATCCCTAAATTAGATAAATTCATGCCCTGCCGTTCTATCAATAAGCTAGTCAATTTTGGGCAAAGAAGACGTCCTTTGGGAAAGTTTTGATTAGATCGGAGTAACCGATGCATATTCGCCATTTTTCATTTGAATTCTTGAACAGTACTGGGTAAGGTAACCATTTAGGGTATAAAGCATCATGGATAAAGCAGTTAGTCAATAGCTTATCCACTTCTTCCTTCAACACAGTGAATCGCTCTGGTCCCAAGCTGCGCCTTTTTTATTTTACTGTTGTGAACTTGGGATTGATATGTAGTGCATGACACGCTATCTCCGATAATATCCTAAACATTTTAGTATGCATCCAAGAAAACATGTCCCGATTCTCTCGAAGGAAACTAATTATTTCCTTCCATAATTCAATTCGAAGGTGAGAACCAACCTTCAATACCCGAGTCGGGTCATCCGTATAATAGGGACACTCACTATAAGCTCCACTGGTGCTGCCCGTACTTCCCCCAACTTCTTCTTGGGACCTGTAGACTTACTGAATTGGATATGGTTCCTAAGCCAGAGGTTAATCTATAATTTCTATGCTTGTGGTTGTTCATTGTGGAGAGTTCTCCCCATACTCTTTCCATTCTCCCGATGCTTAGCTTCTTATAATTCTGCATGTGAACCACCCTACATTCTTCTTCGAAAAGTTCTATAGGCAAGTTGACCATTCTAATCAACTATTTAGCTTCACCCATAAATCTCTGAATCTTCATCTTTTAAGCAATCACATCCTTCATACTGATTTTCATCTGTTTGAAAGTCCTCTTGAATGGAATGTTGACAGATCTTTTTCTATCAACCAAAATTCAACGCACAACTGTTGGTCCAATTCCTATTGTTATTAACATGGGATCGAGGATTGGTGCTTCAACTCAACCAAAATCTCTGTTTCTAAACACAATATCATCCTTTATCTTCTTTTTTCTTAGAAGGAGCTTCATCTTCGATGGCACATCAACTTTCGTATGGTGCATGCTTCAGTGAACTCGCATTCCTCTCCATCTCACCCTAGTTTCTCTCTCCTCGGAGAGGTCCATCAGTTATGGTATTAATTGGCAACCATCCATTAATACATCTTGGCCCTTCCCCCTGGGTCTAGGAGGTTTTACTTAAGCTAGGGTCCTTAGGGACCTACAACTTGGTAATCATTATGTTGTTTCTTAACATATTGCAAGAGTCTATTTTTCCATCTCAGCTCCTCAATCAAATCGTTCAAATGACATCATTCATTCATGTTGTGCCTATGAGTTTTGTGGAAGTAGGAGCACTTCCCAAATCGATTCTGCTGTTCTATCGCTTCTCTTTTGGCTGGTTTCTTATATTGCTTAGTTCCACGAGTATCAAGATAAATATTCATCACTGTATAATTCGAATTCATATAATCTTATGGTCTAATATTCCTTGAATGTTTTCTATTGTTATTATGGCCTTGATTCCATTTCTTTTAGTTACCAGAGTTTCAAGCATTATCTGCAACCCTACCAAAGTTTTCTCCATCCTGTTCAACCACCACATTGATTTGGAAAACTGCCTTGATTGTTCATCACAAACCTTTTCTTCGACCAGATTTGCTTCCTCTAATAACAATAACTAGTTCGCTTTTCAGTAGAATTCTTCCATAGTAGCTGGTTGTTTCATTTTTATCCACCTACAAAATTCGTGTCCTGTGAATGCTCCAGACCAGTGTTGTAAATATAAGATCTTCCTTGGGATTGATAACTTCTGTAACAACTATGATGAATTAGTTCAAGAAACCCTCTAATGACCCCTTGAGCTAGCAACAATACATCCTTTGTGAGGCAGCATGGAGCCTAAACTGCTTGAAAAGCTTCTTAGCTAATTCATTAGAAGTGGATAAAGACCTTGGTGCTCCTTCCAAGAAGGTAAGGAAACATCTACAATGAACAACATTTTTAGCTCTATCCCTATCCATATACCATTCATACTTGAGTTAGTGTTGTCTGGGTTGGTAGTTCCGTTGTATGATGGAACCATTGGCATCATGAACTTTCTAGGGTATTTTTCCCTTATAATGTTTTCGGTGCACGAAGTCCTATTTAATACATGACCCCAATCTTCATTCTTCCTACCTCTGCCTTCCTTTACCATCCATATAACCATATCAACTATGTAATCTTCACTAGCACGGTAATCTGAAGGTCGAATGTCAAGGGTTACACGGAGTGTTTGACTCCGCAAACGGTCGTGGTTTTCCAATTGGTGTTTAGGATGTCCTATCTCTAGGAGAACCACTCCTTGGTGTTTCGTGGGCGTGTAGTTGGTTGTGCTGCACCTGTTTGAACTCCATCTCCATTGGCATTGACATCTAACTCAAAACCATCATCATCAAGCTGTAGATCCATTTCCTCATCAGATATCTCCATTTCATCACTTTCTCGGGCACCACTTCTCCTATGTTCCTTTCGGTACCTAGAGGATTCCTCGTAATGCCAATTGGTTTTCTTATGAGGGGAGTAGTCCTGCTTCCTCTTTCAACGCCTTCAATAACTCCAATGATTGCTACCTTCAGCTTTTGCTTTCCATCTCTTCTGTTTTGGCCCGAAATGGAGTAATTCTCTTATTTTATCGCAGGCGGTGTTTCCTTTGTAGTTCTTTAGGTTCTCAACGACTGCAAGGTTAACAAAGAATCCATCTTATCCATCAAAACTTTCTATCTATCTATCATTTTCTGGTTCAACTCCTGCAGCATTTTATCAAGCCCTCCACCGGTAACTACTTCTCGTTGAGTAGAGGATTCTAGTATTGCCTATTGATTGTTAACTTCAACTTGGTGAACCACTAGCCACTGTTCCTGATGACCTTCCAGATCTCCTTAGTCCCATGGCTTTCTATCAACAAGCCTTTACGTTCTTTAAGCAAGTTTTTTGGGTCTAACTTTTAGATCTTTCCAATCCAAAGTAGAGAGATAGATCTTAGCTGGATTAGTTTTGTGACGCCCCACCTCTATACCCACGCTAGCCAAGAACACTCCGGAGTAGTGCTGTCAACTAGCACGGAGAATAAGGCTGTAGAGGAGCGACCATCCATGTAATTGCTTATCACACGGTGGCTATAAATAATCTTCGGAAACAAACATAGAAATAATCATATCACAAATCAGTCACAGATATCCATATCACAAAGGCGGAAGAAGATATGAATATATAACTAACACATGAAAGTGTACATCAGAGTAGTGGTCAGTAAGATCCACGATAATACAAAAGAATAGCAACACGTGCTATACAAAAGAATACAACTATGAGTCTATATCTCAAGTGTATACAACAAAAACTGCTAATCTAAACAGTTAGCCAAAAGTCAGAGTGATGAATCCCTGGGAAGAAGTCAAGCAGAAGCACCTGTAACATCTCGGTCTGACCCGAGTATTATTTAAGAAAATAATAAACGGATCAGTCTAGCTATAAATATCAGATGACATGATATAACATAAAAGATATGGCATAAACATAAATATCCATAACGACATACCACTATAAGTATGTAAATAATGATCAACAGAAGATCAATCAATAAGAGATAATCAATATCACAAGAATCTTCTCAAAGATTCGAAGAGGGCATCATACCCTAAACTTGTACTCATAACAAGTCAATGACATAAATTCCAGAAATCAACCCGAGAAATCCAGAAATCATAAAAAGGTAAAGAGGCCTATCACATGACGGTCCGAAGACCATGGGGAGCTACCCCACATGTGTGAATGGAATCACACAGATTGAGGTCAAGACTAACCAAAAAGCAGAAAGGTATGTGTGAATGGAATCACACAAGTGGTGTCTAGTCTAACCTTCCAATGAAAGAGACATCGCGCAATTGCTAGTCTAATTCATAAAGCGATCATCAAGATCAACGAGAAGTGTCAATTACACTAAGCTAGTAAATATAGAAGTTTAGCTTCATGTCCCATAACCACTTGCTTAACTTAAATATTTACGAACAAACTGTAAATCTTCACTAATAAAATTGTCACAAGAGGTTCAATCGAACAAGTCCAAGAATTAACCGACGAAGTGAACGCAAGCGTTTCATACCACTTGTTTTACTAAGTCGTTTAATTAGATTTCTCATCCGAGTGAGGTAAAGGCTTGTATATACTAATAGATTGGAAAACGGTTTAAGAAAAGAGCTTTGTTATTAAAAATAGAGTTGAAATTGTTTGTTAAAAGAGTTTTGATATTTACTACTAGTATTGAAACCTTTATATTATAAAGTGACAAAACACATAAGCAAGTGTAGAAACAATCAGTCACAAAGATCACATACGGAGATGCGAATAAAATCCAAGGAAATCAGCTCAATGTTTTTCATATAAGATCCCCTACGGAGGGGGGGTCCGGGGGGGTGGCAACCCCCCAAGGTGGGGGTGCGGGGGCAACGCCACCGCTTACGGGGTTCGACCTGCCCGGTCAGGTCACGGAGGTCCAGGGGGCAGAGCCCCCGGAGGGGTGCGGGGCAGCGCCCCGACAAAACGGTACGACCTAAGTGAAGGCAAGAGGCCTACGACCTAAAGCAAAATGAGGTCTAACGATCTAAGGGTTCACGCGACCTAACACAATAGCTGAGCGACCTAACTAAGTGCGCGACCTAGTGGGTAAGGAGGTCGAGCGACCTAAGGAGAAAGGAAGCAACGACTTAAGAGTGCAAGATAGGTCGAACGACCTAACGATGCTGAGTCATACGACCTAACTGGGGTAGAGGGGACACGCGACCTAAAGGTACGCGACCTAAGAAAGCACGCAACCTATCGGCAACAAGGATCGAGCGACCTAACGGCAGCATGGGTCGAGCGACCTAACTTTGCCGCGACCTATAAATGTCACGACCTAAGGCCATAACGACCTAAGAAACAAAGGGGAGCGACCCAAAAGAGGAAGGGTTTAACGACCTAAGCAGTGAAGGGGCCAAGCGACCTAGCGTGGTCAACGACCTAAAAGGGTTCGCGACCTAAGAAAGTGCGCGACCTAAAGCACACGCGACTTACGACCTAAGGAAAGCAGTGAAGGAGCCAAGCGACCTAGCGTGGTCAACGACCTAAAAGGGTTCGCGACCTAAGAAAGTGCGCGACCTAAAGCACACGCGACTTACGACCTAAGGAAAGCAGGCGATCTAACTCCACACACAAGGCCTAACGACCTAAGAGTTAAACGACCTACGACCTACGCCACCAACTCACGAGCGACCTAAGTACTAGGTCGTGAACGACCTAACTCCGAACACACGAAAAGTGGCCAGAACGATCTAGGAGCTATCTCGTACGCGACCTACGACCTAAGATCCACACGACCTAACTTCGAACGACCTAAAATGGCCAGAACGACCTAAATGCAGAAATTTCGCCAAAACGCCAAAAATCGGAGTTTTTTCGCCAATCCAATCCAAACCAAAAGCAAATATGCATGCTAAAGTGATAGGGAATCATTCCTAACAACCCAAGATAGTTATAGACTAGAGTTGTGAGATAAAAATCTCACCTTTGCACTAAAGTTTATGAAGATGAAGCTTGAAAGCAAGGAGAAGCAATCCAAAGCTTGAATCCAATATCTTGTACTTGAATTTGGAGTTGAATGTTGGATTTGCAATTGAATTTGTGCTTGGAGTTTTAATTTCCCATTCCCTCCACCATTAATGCCAAAGCTTGATTAGTTAGGAAATTTATGAAGAGTGAGGAGAAGAGGGTTGGAACTTGGGCTTAATAGGCTAAACTAACCCAAAGTCCAAAGCGGGAAAAGTTAGTGAAATTTCACTAACTCCAAACCTATCGATGTTTATACTTAAAAAGTTGTAAACGACATTTCGAACTCAATGGAAGTGGTCTCGAGTCCTAATTTGACCGTTTGCAAAAAGTAGCTTTTCGGACCAAAATCCGATTAACGAGTTAATATTTAAATAAAATATTTAAATACAAACTCGATAAATATGCGGGTTGTTACAGACTCCCCTCCTTAAAGAAATTGCGTCCTCGCAATATATATAAGATGGAAATAAAAAGTAACAACCATAAAAGCATATTAACACAAGAGGAATTTTGAAAGAAGAAGTTCACCTCAAGGAGAAGGAGTAAGCAAGTCCGGATGTGTACGCTCGATGAATTCTCTGGATTCCCAAGAACAATCCTTAGGATTTGAGGACCATTGAACCTTCACAAGCGGAACATCTTTATTTCGAAGTCGTTTAACCTCAGAAGCTATAACTCGAATAGGATGCTGCTCATAAGTTAAATTCGGCGAAACTTCAATTTCTTCCACAACAGCAGGCTCAAGAATAGAATCGGAACCCCAAAGGCATTTCCGTAATTGAGAAACGTGAAATACATCATGCATAGCAGAAAACTGAGTCGGCAATGCAAGGCGATAAGCCATGGAACCAATACGTTCAGTGATAGGAAATGGCCCAATATATCGAGGCGCTAACTTCCCCGATCGACTGAAACGTACAACACCCTTCATAGGTGAAACACGAATAAAAACAGGATCCCCAACAGAAAATTCTAATTTCCTTCTTCGATTATCGGCATAGGATTTTTGTCTACTCTGGGCTTCTTTCATCCTATGTCGAATAAGTTCAATCTTTTCCGTGGAATCACGAATAAAGTCTGGACCTAAAACCAGCTTCTCACCGGCCTCAAGCCAACAAGAAGGAGATCGGCATGGCCTTCCGTAGAGTGCCTCGAAAGGTGCCATACCAATACTAGATTGGAAGCTATTATTATAGGAAAATTCAACAAGTGAAATATGATCTTCCCAACTTCCACCAAAATCAAGCACACAAGCACGAAGAAGATCTTCAAGAGTTTGATTCACACGCTCGGTTTGTCCATCGGACTGGGGGTGATAAGCGGTGCTAAAATTAAGCTTCGTTCCTAAAGCTTTTTGAAGACTCTTCCAAAATCCACTAGTAAACAATGGATCACGATCGCTAACAATAGAAGTAGGAACTCCATGCAATTTTACAATTTCCTTGACAAATAGTTTGGCCAAAAGAGGAACGGTTCGGCTAGACCGAACCGGAATAAAATGGGCGGATTTAGTAAGTCTATCAACAATCACCCATAAGCTATCATGACCCAAACGAGAACGGGGAAGGCCATCTATAAAGTCCATGGAAATTTGATCCCACTTCCAAATTGGAATTTCTAAAGGCTGCAATAACCCACCAGGCCTTTGATGTTCGGCCTTGACAAGTTGGCAAGTCATGCAACACTTAACAAAGTTAGCAATATCAGATTTCATTCCCTCCCAATAATAAAGTCGCTTCATATCAGCGTACATTTTACTACTACCAGGATGAATGGTGAATCTAGAACGATGGGAATCTTCTAAAATATCTTTACGAAGATCTCTAATATTTGGTACGATAAGTCTACCAAATTTTCGAATGCCGCCACGAGAATCAATATCAAAGTCTTTCAAACCTTCAATATCAATTTTATCCTTAACATTTTTGCCAAGAAGAGCCAATTCAGAATCTAGCCCTTGAGCTTCAAGAATGCGGTCTAAAAGAGAAGGATGAGCCTCAAGGCTACATAAAACAAGCGATGAGCATAAATTGGATACGCGCTCTCGAATCTCACAAGTGGATAAGATCTCGAGATCGTTCCATTCGGATATCATCATAGAAACAACTGCTTGTTGCTTACGGCTAAGAGCATCGGCGACACGATTACCCTTACCGGGGGTATAATGAATATCAAGATCATAAGGTGCAAGGAACTCGAGCCAACGCTGTTGACGTAAATTAAGTTCTTTTTGAGAAAATAAATATTTCAAAGACTTATGATCCGTGTAAAGAATAAATTTCTCTCCCAATAGATAACGACGCCACATTCGAAGGGCGAAAACAATAGCCGCGAGCTCTAGATCATGAGTGGCATATCTAGTCTCGGCCGGCTTCAATTGCCTAGAAGCATAAGCAACAACACGTTCTTTTTGCATAAGAACGGCACCCAAACCAACGTGACTAGCATCGGTATAAACAACAAAATCTTGATTCCCCTCGGGAATCACAAGAATAGGAGCATCGGAAAGGAGTTCTTTCAATTTCTGAAAAGAGGCTTCACATTTGTCCGACCAAATGTATTTAACTCCCTTCTTAGTCAAGCCAGTAAGAGGCACGACAATCTTAGAAAAGTCTCTAATAAAACAGCGGTAATAGCCCGCCAATCCGAGAAAACTACGAATCTCTGTCACACTCTCCGGTCTCTTCCAATCTTGAATCGCTTCGATCTTTGAAGGATCCACGGATAACCCGGATTCGGAAATAATATGACCGAGAAACTTCACACGAGATTGCCAAAAGTGGCATTTAGAAAATTTCGCCTTTAATTGATTACTCCTAAGTGTTTCCAATACAATCCTAAGATGTTTCTCATGTTCCTCCTCGGTTTTTGAATACACTAGAATATCATCAATGAATATGAGAACAAACCGATCGAGGAAATCTTTGAAAACTCGATTCATGAGGTCAACGAAATAAGCTGGAGCATTCGTTAACCCAAATGGCATAACAAGCCATTCATAAGATCCATATCGAGTACGGAATGATGTCAAAGGAATGCTATCCTCAGTGATACGAAGCTGATGGAAACCGGTAGCCAAGTCCAATTGTGAAAAGACCTTAGCACCACTAAGCTGATCGAATAGATCATCAATCCGAGGTAAAGGATATTTATTTTTAATAGTAAGATCGTTAAGCTTGCGATAATCAACGCAGAGCCTCAGAGTACCATCGGATTTCTTTACGAAAATAGTCGAAGCTCCCCAAGGCGAGGAACTAGAGCGAATAAATTGCCTCGTCTCCAACTCAGATAATTGTTTACGCATCTCCTCATTTTCCTTATTGGACATGCGATAAGGAGGACGAGTAATAGGTTGAGCTTCAGAAACAAGATTAATTCTGAACTCAATTGCTCGTTTAGGTGGCAAACCTAAAACGGGCTCGAATATGTCGGAAAATTCACGAACAACATGAATACGAGAAATAATATCATCTTCATCATCATCATCGTTATCACGAGGATTTAAAGAATATAAAGATGCCACCAAACAGGATTCTGAATCTTTAAGATTAACATAAATCTGTTTAACAGATTGTGGATGTCGGAGATGAATAGTCCGCTCAGGACATAGGATATGGGCTTGATAACGGTTAAGCCAATCCATTCCCAAAATTATTTCAAAGCCTAAGTAACGCATGACATGCAAATCGGCTAGGAAAGAAAAATCACATAAAATAATCTCTACATCTTTACAAAGCAAACTAAGAGTTGCGGATCCACCAACAGGATTCGCAATTTTTAAAGAAGTCATCAATGCAGTAACACTTAAGGAAAAAGTGTCTACCAGTTCCTTTGATATAAAAGAATGGGATGCACCCGTATCAAAGAGAACTCTAATAGGTTGATCATGAAATAAAATAATACCATCAAGAATGGAATGAGAAATACCTTGGCCACGAGATGTGTTGCCAGGGGCTTGAGCCACATTTAACTTTCCCTCATTCCTGCTTTTACGTTTGAGGCATTGATGTATAAAGTGATCTGGGCTCTTACAATAGCGACAAGATTTGGGCTTAGAGCACTTATTCGCATAATGATCCCCAGACCCACAGTTGAAGCAACTCGCACCACTAGGAGAAGGAGACTTTGCCGCAGGGATTGCCTGCTTACCCTTTTTGTTGGGATAAGGACCCTTGAATTTGTTTGGCCTCTTCTTGTTGTTGAAGTTTGGTTTAGCGCCTTCCACTTCAACATCACTCTCTCTATCAGCCTCTTCAAGACGAAGAGCGATATCGACGAGTTGATCAAATGCGACTTCTAGTTTCAGGAGCAGTGGCTTCTTAAGACTCTTATTTAAGCCATAAACGAACCTCTGGTTCTTCTTCAATGGGGTGTTGATGTATTCAACCCCATATTTGGAAAGCGACTCGAAGGCTGCGACGTAATCAGTCACAGAGGATTGACCTTGAACAAGGTCTATAAAACGTCGAGCCAAGGTTACTTTCCCAGCTTCTGGTACAAACTTTAACTCGAAGCGTCCCTGAAATTGCTCCCAGGTGAGATCCGCTTCATTAATTTCTGAAATAAGGAGTTCGTACCAGTCCAATGCTCTCTCCTGGAGCATGCTGGAAGCCACTTGAACGCGGTGGAGATCGATAAGGTTCATGCGAGAGAAGATTCGATCACATGATTTTAACCAAGCCTGGACCTCGATGATATTTTCCGAACCTTTGAAGGGCTTCCCACCCAAGTTGGTGTAATCGCTGCACAAGCGTGCAAATCCCGACTTTGGGTGAGTGGGTTCTGGGTTAGCTCCAGCTGCTTGAGCATTAGTTACTAAATCAAGAAGCTGTTGAGCAGTCATAAAAACTCCATCCGGAGGAGCAGCACCAGATGATCCAGTTCTGGGACGGCCTGGTCTAGACATTCTCTTCCTTAAAGAAAGAAAGAAGAGAAGTAAGAAGGTTATTTACCAATGAACATTAAGTAATCTTGATAGATAAAACAAGGAATCATAAAGGAAATAGGATGAATCGGTACGAAGACTCGAATTAATCCTATGGTATGACTCCTAAGATAGACCTAGGACGATGATCCTTGTTAAGTTATTCTACATTGTTCCGAAGTTTGGCTCTGATACCAAGCTGTGACGCCCCACCTCTATACCCACGCTAGCCAAGAACACTCCGGAGTAGTGCTGTCAACTAGCACGGAGAATAAGGCTGTAGAGGAGCGACCATCCATGTAATTGCTTATCACACGGTGGCTATAAATAATCTTCGGAAACAAACATAGAAATAATCATATCATAAATCAGTCACAGATATCCATATCACAAAGGCGGAAGAAGATATGAATATATAACTAACACATGAAAGTGTACATCAGAGTAGTGGTCAGTAAGATCCACGATAATACAAAAGAATAGCAACACGTGCTATACAAAAGAATACAACTATGAGTCTATATCTCAAGTGTATACAACAAAAACTGCTAATCTAAACAGTTAGCCAAAAGTCAGAGTGATGAATCCCTGGGAAGAAGTCAAGCAGAAGCACCTGTAACATCTCGGTCTGACCCGAGTATTATTTAAGAAAATAATAAACGGATCAGTCTAGCTATAAATATCAGATGACATGATATAACATAAAAGATATGGCATAAACATAAATATCCATAACGACATACCACTATAAGTATGTAATTAATGATCAACAGAAGATCAATCAATAAGAGATAATCAATATCACAAGAATCTTCTCAAAGATTCGAAGAGGGCATCATACCCTAAACTTGTACTCATAACAAGTCAATGACATAAATTCCAGAAATCAACCCGAGAAATCCAGAAATCATAAAAAGGTAAAGAGGCCTATCACATGACGGTCCGAAGACCATGGGGAGCTACCCCACATGTGTGAATGGAATCACACAGATTGAGGTCAAGACTAACCAAAAAGCAGAAAGGTATGTGTGAATGGAATCACACAAGTGGTGTCTAGTCTAACCTTCCAATGAAAGAGACATCGCGCAATTGCTAGTCTAATTCATAAAGCAATCATCAAGATCAACGAGAAGTGTCAATTACACTAAGCTAGTAAATATAGAAGTTTAGCTTCATGTCCCATAACCACTTGCTTAACTTAAATATTTACGAACAAACTGTAAATCTTCACTAATAAAATTGTCACAAGAGGTTCAATCGAACAAGTCCAAGAATTAACCGACGAAGTGAACGCAAGCGTTTCATACCACTTGTTTTACTAAGTCGTTTAATTAGATTTCTCATCCGAGTGAGGTAAAGGCTTGTATATACTAATAGATTGGAAAACGGTTTAAGAAAAGAGCTTTGTTATTAAAAATAGAGTTGAAATTGTTTGTTAAAAGAGTTTTGATATTTACTACTAGTATTGAAACCTTTATATTATAAAGTGACAAAACACATAAGCAAGTGTAGAAACAATCAGTCACAAAGATCGCATACGGAGATGCGAATAAAATCCAAGGAAATCAGCTCAATGTTTTTCATATAAGATCCCCTACGGAGGGGGGGGTCCAGGGGGGGTGGCAACCCCCCAAGGTTGGGGTGCGGGGGCAACGCCACCGCTTACGGGGTTCGACCTGCCCGGTCAGGTCGCGGAGGTCCAGGGGGCAGCGCCCCGACAAAACGGTACGACCTAAGTGAAGGCAAGAGGCCTACGACCTAAAGCAAAATGAGGTCTAACGACCTAAGGGTTCACGCGACCTAACACAATAGCTGAGCGACCTAACTAAGTGCGCGACCTAGTGGGTAAGGAGGTCGAGCGACCTAAGGAGAAAGGAAGCAACGACTTAAGAGTGCAAGATAGGTCGAACGACCTAACGATGCTGAGTCATACGACCTAACTGGGGTAGAGGGGACACGCGACCTAAAGGTACGCGACCTAAGAAAGCACGCGACCTATCGGCAACAAGGATCGAGCGACCTAACGGCAACATGGGTCGAGCGACCTAACTTTGCCGCGACCTATAAATGTCACGACCTAAGGCCATAACGACCTAAGAAACAAAGGGGAGCGACCCAAAAGAGGAAGGGTTTAACGACCTAAGCAGTGAAGGGGCCAAGCGACCTAGCGTGGTCAACGACCTAAAAGGGTTCGCGACCTAAGAAAGTGCACGACCTAAAGCACACGCGACTTACGACCTAAGGAAAGCAGTGAAGGGGCCAAGCGACCTAGCGTGGTCAACGACCTAAAAGGGTTCGCGACCTAAGAAAGTGCGCGACCTAAAGCACACGCGACTTACGACCTAAGGAAAGCAGGCGATCTAACTCCACACACAAGGCCTAACGACCTAAGAGTTAAACGACCTACGACCTACGCCACCAACTCACGAGCGACCTAAGTACTAGGTCGTGAACGACCTAACTCCGAACACACGAAAAGTGGCCAGAACGATCTAGGAGCTATCTCGTACGCGACCTACGACCTAAGATCCACACGACCTAACTCCGAACGACCTAAAATGGCCAGAACGACCTAAATGCAGAAATTTCGCCAAAACGCCAAAAATCGGAGTTTTTTCGCCAATCCAATCCAAACCAAAAGCAAATATGCATGCTAAAGTGATAGGGAATCATTCCTAACAACCCAAGATAGTTATAGACTAGAGTTGTGAGATAAAAATCTCACCTTTGCACTAAAGTTTATGAAGATGAAGCTTGAAAGCAAGGAGAAGCAATCCAAAGCTTGAATCCAATATCTTGTACTTGAATTTGGAGTTGAATGTTGGATTTGCAATTGAATTTGTGCTTGGAGTTTTAATTTCCCATTCCCTCCACCATTAATGCCAAAGCTTGATTAGTTAGGAAATTTATGAAGAGTGAGGAGAAGAGGGTTGGAACTTGGGCTTAATAGGCTAAACTAACCCAAAGTCCAAAGCGGGAAAAGTTAGTGAAATTTCACTAACTCCAAACCTATCGATGTTTATACTTAAAAAGTTGTAAACGACATTTCGAACTCAATGGAAGTGGTCTCGAGTCCTAATTTGACCGTTTGCAAAAAGTAGCTTTTCGGACCAAAATCCGATTAACGAGTTAATATTTAAATAAAATATTTAAATACAAACTCGATAAATCTTAGTTTTTTCACATTTTAGTATTTGTATAGTAGAATTTTTGGTTTGTTTTATGACTTGGGGAATTTTGTACCGAAGAACACTAAAACTATGACCCCAAAATTCCCAAACAAAATGTCAATTCTTAAGTTTATTAGAATCTCAATTATTTTATTTTAAATTAGTAGAATTTATTTTGCTATTGTAATTTGAATAGTTTATATTCTATTCCACTTTAAACTTTTCTCTATTTTTGTGCTAAAGGGTTCTAAAAAGAAAATAAGTTAGAAAATGATGTGTAAAGTATGAATTCTCCTATTCGTAGTTTGCACTGCCTATTTCCATAATTTTACTATGAATCACTTTTTGATTGTTTATGTAGAAGTTGAAAGGAATTTAAAGGGTCTAAATTTCAAGTTTTATTCCATGAAATAGAGGCGCTTGTTCTACTATATTAATATAAAATAAGTTTGGTATTTGATTGTATTTTGTTAATGCAAGTCTACTCTTTGGCTAAGGATATTAGCTATCTTATAAGTTATTGTATGGAGTTAGAATTTATGAATTTGGAAGTTATGACATTTTAAACAATTAGTAGAAGTGGAAATCTTCGCACGCTTAGAAATATTTAGTTACCTTAAATACATATGTATAAATATATTAGTATATAAATATATTAATAACATATTAATCGTGTAGTATAGAATAAATAGGTTAGTAAATTATGTTGAACCATTAGAAGGAGGTTAACTATAATTACGGAAATTAATCCTTAATTAAAGGCGGAACGAAGAGTTTTCCATATATGGACTTAAAGCTAGGTATATAATATGTGTATATATCACCGCACCTAGCTTTAAGGCCACACAATGAAAACTCTTTATTCCGCTTTAATTATGGATTAATTTCCATAATTATCGTTAACCTCCTTCTAAGGGTTTAACATTATCTACTAACCTGTTTATTCCATACTACACATTGTCTATATATATATATATATATATTTGTTTGTATGTGTGAATATTTATATATGTATGTATGTATCACTACAACAAAACAGTCCTTTTACAGCGGGCAATGTCTATTGTAATATGGTTTTCGCAACGGCCATATGCCCGTTGTAATAGACCTCGTTGTAATAGATCCACCACATTTTACAACGGGCAAAGCACGTTGTAAAAACATGTATTGACCGTTGTAAAATACCTTTTTAACAACGCGTGTTGACAAGCTCATGTAAAAACGCACATTGCCCGTTGCAAAATAAATGCAAATTTAAAAAAATTACAGCAGCATCCATGCAATACATCCATACTAATACTAAATATTGTCGTAAAATAATTAAAATCACATACGAAAAGACTAAAAGCTAGAGTAGTAGAATTCTAACACTCCAAAATGTTAGATAAGTTTACATGCCAAATAATAAAGCATTAAAACATAACAGTCCGCTACAAATATCATGTTCTAAGTACAATCATACTATACCACAAAGATGAAGTCTTTATGCCACGCGACGGTTGATCCAACGGCCTCTTTGATAGTTTGCATCTCTGAATATTGAGGGTTAGTACAGACTTTTGTACACAATCAAAGGCAACAGGCAGTTTCATGTTTAAAGAACAAGGCAAGGGTGTGAACCAAAATGTGTTTTCTTGTTTTACAAATTCAAGGCAAGCAGGGTGTTTTAACACGTGCAGATTTATTATAGACATGGAGCAAACTACATGTATACACATACTTACATATGTGTATACACATACTTACATAAATTTAAATTATGGCAGGCACATGAACTGTCTACTGACGACCAAGGAAATCAACCAAGTCAAACACGGATAAAGAGAAGTCATTATGATTCTATTTCAATTAGATTAGGGCATGTTTGACTTAAAAACAAATTTTGTGTTTTATGTATTCATTGTGTGTTTCAAAAAGCATGATCATGATAGAGAATGAAAGATCAGAAAATTCTAGTCATTACAACAAAGGGGAAAAAGGGGAAGAAAGAAGATATGTTCTGATATTTTTCAAAAGGAGAAATACAAGAAAAATTATTTTTAATTTTATATGTTAAACCCATTTTCCAAATTGACCCATTTTCCACCCTCTTCCTAATTCCCCTGAATTTTGAAATACAATGTTGAAAAAGTGAAACACAAAACTTGTTTCAAACTAAATGAACCTTAATTTATGGATTCAACTTTTTTTTCCTACTATCTAATTTACACTAAATTATTGATCAAACAGGTAAACACGTGCAACATTTGAAATACAAACGTTGACATGAATGGACATTTTCAAGGCAATAATAACCCAGTAGGGTTTAGCTCTTGGGGTTTAAACCCTAAAAAATAGCTACCGGGTAACATGTTATCGATCCGAGTTCAAAAACTTGGGTGAGTGACACGTCCAGTAGCTGACCTCTACGTGGTAGCTAATATATTTATATTTACCCAAAATTCAAATTCTCAGTTAAGTTAGTATGAGATTTTAAGCTGCCACGTAGCTGACCTAGACGTCGACTGTTGGACATATCAGTTGCTCGAGTTTCTAAACATGGGTCAGTGATGTGATGTTTATTGCTACTCTATAGATTTAGCCAATAGTATGAATATTGCCACATTTGCAAAAAATGAGAAGCTCCTTGTTGGGGATGCTCTAATGGAGATGTAGTTTCCATGTTCTACTTAGTAAGTCACGACAGAATGTAACCTTAAAACTTACGGTATTGCATAGTCATTTGACAGCATTATATCATATCATAATGTGAAGCACAGAATACATGTAGGTAACAAAGCTAGTACCTAAAGTTGGTGCAACAAATGCATTAAGAATAAGTGCACAAATACTAAAAATACATTTTAAGTCAGGATTTATATTCATATATTAGGATAGATGGACTAAAATAACATAAAAACAGTAGCCAACAATTGTGCTAACCAAATAAAAGGGCAATAATATGCGAGCAAAAGGGTATCGCCACAAAAATCTAGTAGCCCTGACAGCTCCTGTGTCCAACATCTTAGCAGCATTTACAACTGAAGTAAATAATAGAAACTTGATTAAAATATATAAATATTCATGTTTGACTTCCGAAGAAAAGGAAATGACAAAATCAATACTGAACTGTATGCTTGCACCCGATGGATGACTGTGATACAATGGAAGAGACCTACAATATAGTTATCCGTGTATTAATAAAATTATGAAGAGAAACCGTAAGATTGGGTTGGCAATGATTGTCAGATCCTAGGAAGAATTCATTTCTGTTAATTTTTTAAGGCAATCCATATTTGCAAATCATGAAAGGTAAGGAATGAAAATATTTGTAATAGGCAATACCAGAATCCCAATTCTAAATCATGACTAGAACAACAGAACAAGAAGGTAGTTTCACACATGACAGATTACTAGTCTGAGGTTTAAATAAAATAAATGCCAGAAAGTCAGAAACCGTGATGAACAAGGAAATCAACCAAGTCAAAAATCGAAGCCGTGTTAACCAAGCAAAATACATACGAAATTGAAGAAGTCAGAAGAATCACCATCGTTCAATATTAATCAAGTGGCCAAGACAAATTCAAAGCTAAATTATTTGACGAATTCGTATAAAATATACGTATATGAACACACAAGTATGCAACACACAACAACTTGAATACCAATGGCACTGGGTCAACAGTCAGAGCATCATCAGCAAATAAGAACAAGACTGCATCAAGTAACCAAGTCAAGTAGGCTGTACATATATGTATGCAATTCGAAGCAATAAAACTCCAATGTAGATAGCAGACTATTTATGTACATAAACATCTCGTGTACAAGTGCATGAACTTCTATTTGATCAAGTTAGAGTAATACAGTTACAAAAAATCAAGTGTAGTCCAGAAAGCAGACCATATATGTACATAAACATGTCGGAGTGAATAAATGTACAAAACAACATCACATTATCAATATCAAGTGACCAAAAGCAAAGTCATAAATTCACACAGCAGAATCAAAATGGCCAAAGTCACCAGCAAAATCAAAGCCGAAACAATGACAAGTGACAGCAGTGCAGTGAAACTAAAATTGGCAGAATACATATACGATACAGTGATGCAGTGATCAAAGTCGAGATAAAATCAAGCATGAAATGTCAAAAATAAAACAGTGCACAAATTCAAAATTAAGCAGCAGTTTTGATCAAAGACAAAGAAGCCAAAAAAATAGCTTGCATCAGGAATTTCAAGTTGACTAAGTTAATGCCGAAGTTACAGTGAAATCAACATCGTCAAATCAAGTCAAGCCAAGTGAGCAAAGCAATTCAAAGCCGTGCAAGTCAAGTAAACAAAAAATATCATCGCATAAACAAGTCAGTATCGAAGATTGAACAAGTTAGAAATCGAAGTTGTGGTGGCCACGAAAGAGATCAACGCCGTGATTATTAAGTAACCAAATATACAAAATTGATAAAGTCAGAAATCATCGTCAACGTTCAATCAAAATCATACGGCCAAGGAATTATCAGAACAAACAAAAATCAAGGGGTTCGAACCCTATATAAACCATAACATCATTGGCGCAATAATTCATTCCAGTACAAGCGAAAAAGGAATAATCAGTTGACTCGAATCAGGATTGAGTTCAACATATCAACCAGTAAAGCAAAAAGAATAATTCACATACTACTATAGACGAACTCGATCCAAATTGGAGAAGCCGTGTGCTAAAAGAAGAGAGCATCGATCGACAAAGGAAGCATGTAAATCATCATTCGATCGAGCAATTGAAGATGGCAGCTTCAATTTTTCCCAAAGCCCTAATTTCGAGCAAAGAGGAACGAGCAAAGGAACAAGGCCAACATTTTTACAGAGAAAAGTAGAGGAACAAAATAAAAGTAGAGGAACAAAGTAAAAGTAGAGGAACGAAATAAAAGGGTCGGCCTTGTTTTTTAATTGAAAATTAGGATTTTGATTGGCACCTATTATAACAGACGTTTCTAGCCCGTTGTAAAATTAACACCTATTACAATGGGCCTGAATGGACCGTTGTAATAGCCTTCTATTACAACGGGCAACCAATGCCCGTTGTAAAAAGGGCGTTGTAGTAGGGTATTTTTATTGTAGTGTATGCTTGTATGTATTTATATGTGTGTATGTAGTATACATGTGGTAGTTTGTTTATATATATATATATATATATATATATATATATGACTAAATTATATGGATGCGACGTCAACCAAAAGCACATGGAAGTCTGCCTAGCTAATCTGGTTACCAGTAGTGTGACTTTGAGACTGATATGAGACATAGCTTATAATAAGAATCCATGGTCGAGACGATGTTAGTCCAATTCTGTAGTGTATGTCTGCCCAGCTGATATGGCTACCACCACCTACGAATTAACGGACTAATAGGAAACATCACAATTTAGATTATGGGTCATAAGACGTAAGGCCTGCTTTCAGATTGGGGGTATTGCATGCTAGTTATATAGACCGCCTCTATCCCACTTAGGAAGTATTAAATGGTCAACGTTATCTTTTAAGTAAGGGAGTGCTGAATATCAGAAGGGATCAGCTTATTAAGTTACTATTTTAAGGTCCATCTTTCCCTGTAAAGAAGTATTAAGTGGCTTGATGAGATTTCATGCGATGTTTGTTAGGGAGTACCAAAAAGGGGTCTAACTTGGGTTTAGGTATTAAATGATAGCGATCTTCCTAGGGTATAGGTATTGAATGATCGAAGTCGGCCTAATTCCCATTAAAGAGTTATTAAGTGGCTTGGGTACTTTCTTTTACATTGTTAGGACATGATTGATGGTAGATGTGTTGGACTAGAAAGGGGCAATTGGCCTACAATTGAAGGTGCGTTATGGAGTTGGACTGGAAGAGCCTTTGGACTTACAACTAGAGGTATTCAAGATATGGTACAATATAAGTTGACTAAGACATTTACTTATCTAAATGGTATTAACTAAATACTATTATGGTAAGACTTAATATTTTCATTCACCAGACATTGTTGTTCTGACCCCTTCCTCGTTATAACACACATTTTAGAGGAAACAATGCTGATAGAGAAGTTTAAGACGGCTGCAAAGACCTGTGGTAGTTTAGCTATCTATTTACATTTTTTATATGTTATGATGTACCCAGTTTTAAAAATTGATGTTATTTTGAGACATTGTGTTTTGGATATTTGGGATGATATGATGTATTTCTAAGATTTTAATTTTTTATGAAATTGGTACTTATTTCTGTATTATATTTTATCCCTTCCGATGTGAGATTCTGATCTGCTAGATCAATAATTTTGTATATTGTTAGCTGTATCAATTTTACCAACCTACAGCCAACTTTGAAACAGGCCCAAGATTCGGTGGACTTTTATTGGGTCAAATATTTAGTCCATTTCGAGGTGGGTTATTATAGGGTAACACAAATAACTGTATTACATAAATGTAGTTAAAATTGCGAAGTTAAATTATGATTTTTAAAAATTTATTTTAAGGATCAACAATAGATATCATTGAAAAGTTTGTTAAATTTGCGATTTAATGATGAAAAAAAATTCTTAAATGTAATAAATCTATAAAAGTTATCATGTTTTAAAGATTGGAATTAAATGAGTTGGTAGCTGTTAGTATTTATCATGTGCGATATTAAAGAAGAAGGGTTAGTGATAGGGACTCACTTTACATTTCGACATTAACTAGAACCCAAAGTTACTATCCAATTTTTAAATTTGATCAAAACTATATATAAATAAAGATGTAAAATGGAAATATTAAGTCGTGGTTCAATAATATTTCTTTCTTCATAATCTTAACCTTATATTATAACCATTCTCGTTCACATTTTTTATTTAAACCATGGCTAATAAAACCAACAACTATAGTAAATATTTAAATTGGCTTAAAATAGATCCTCGATAATTATGCTCATGCGAATTGGGCGGACTTTTCAGCCATACTCTTTATTCAACAATTAATATACCAGTGTCACACATCTTTAAATTTTGAACATCTATTATACATCATTGCATACTACCTCACATGAACTTCATAATGTTACCTTATTCCTTTTATGAATAAAAATTTAATTTTCATTTTTGATTTTGATAAACTACCAATTTACTTATTGAATTCTTGCATACTTTTTTCTTCAGAAGGACCTTTGGATAGGTGAAACACATTTTAAAGATCAAACCAAGGGCAAATTTTTATGAATAATTGTTTTGTTCTATAAAATCTTCTCTATTAATAGATTTTCAAGTGCTAAGATCTCCCATTCTAGTGTCCTCATCATGTAGTTCATCCCTCACATTAATTCATAGGTATGTTGTTTATACCATTAAAGTAGAAGTTTCAATCCACCACCTTTGAATTTAAATTACAATGCTTGTCAATGCAATAAAAGGCATGTTAGGGTTATCCCAACAATCCCTACACAATTAGGTTTGAGAAGAGATAAAAAGTAAAGAAAAAACAATTCTTAAATCTGACTAATCTACAAGATATTATCACATTTTAAACAATAAAATTAAATGTGTTGGCGGTTGTTGGTATTTGTTGAGTGTGATGTTAAAGAAGAGGAGACCTAATTTACAACAAAATTAGTGATAAAGGACCTGCTTTACATTTTAAATAACAAATAGAGACCCAAAGTTAATATTGAATTTTTAAATTTGGTTAAAAATATATATAAATAAAGATATAAACAAAATGGAAATATTGTCGTGGTTCAATAATATTTCTTTCTACGTAATCTTAACATTATATTAGACTTATAATCACTCTTTCCCTTTTTCCTTTGAACCATGACTAACAAAACAACCAACCATAATAAATACTTAAATCGGCTTATAGTAGATCCTCAATAGTTGGCTTATGCCAAATATCATTGAATTATGTAGACCTTTCACCCATATTATTCGACAATTGATAAACTGATGTCATACATTATCAAATTTTGAAGATCCATTAACATCTTTACATACTACCTCTGATGTGCACGTAAATGTGCATATTTTTACCACCATATTTATTCTATTTAAATTAAATAAATGATCATATTGGGTATTTTAACTTGTTTTAACCAAAATTCATATTAATTCCAAATTTTCACATATTCATCTTCATATAAGGGCAAAATGGCCATTTGTGCGCGTATATTAATTTGAGAGAATTTAATTGGAAATTTCTATAATATTTTGTAGGAATTTAGCTTCTCATGTTAGTGGGTTCATGAAGAAACATGCATGCACAAAATGGATATAAAGGAATGAAGATGGAAATAATTCAAAGTGAAGATCATGAAGGACCCCACCTACCCGCCTACCTTAATGTACAAATTAAAGGCTAATGCACATGCTTATGGAGTTAATGGTTTCATGTACACTTAATGGGGGATTAATACATGTTAATGATTACTTGGCCTCCACACTTCCTAAGGGGCATTTTGGGCATTCTCCAAAAAGTGAATTAGGGTTTTAAAACTTGTATATATACCCCTTATGTTTCATGTAATCCCTCTCTTCTCTTAGTCTCTCTTAGGCTTCCTTCTCTTTAGTTTAGTTTAGATCAAAAATAAAATGAAAGCTCCTCTTTCTCTTTTCATGGATACTTAGCCATTTTTATTTTATGTAATCTTTTTTATTTTATGCAATTTAATACATGCTCTTTCCTTTTCATGTTCATTTACTTTCATGTTGTAGTATAGATCTATTCTCTTTTATTCAAGTAGAATAATTTTTCCTTTCATTTTGCTCTCTTTTTCCTCTTCTTTTTTTCAATGTTGTTTGCTTCATTTGTTCATATGATGACATATTTGAGAGGCTAAACCCCTTCAATTTAGGGGTAATGAAGCTCTCTAATTAATGTAGCTTCAATATTTTGTTAAGTCATTCTCTCTTTTTGTGCTTAATGATGATGATAGAAGTGGTTTTATTTGTTGTTTTTGCTTTGAATTCGATAGTCTATATTGCTGACACCAAATAGGCTATGCTTAAACAATCACTAACACAAATGTCTCTTCATCAATATATGATTATGGCATAAGAAAGTGATTTGAAATTAAAATTTGATGGTCTATGTTTCTAATCAATAGTTAATAGGTCATACTTAAAATAGATTTCATTCTCATTTTCTTTATCAATTTTCATGAAAGTTAGTAAGTGTTTTAAGGGGTGTGTTATAGTTTGATGGCTTATGTTGGCTAATCAATAGCTCAAATATTTCATACTTATAATAAACACATCAATTAAAACACTAATGACCATAAAAGAGAGAACATGATTTCATGTGTTGAACTACATGATCTAAAGAGTGGATTTATTCTCTAAATTGTCATTTAACTCTCATATTTGCATTTCTTTTCTTTTTGTTAGTTAGTTCATTTTCTCATTTTCTAGCTAAACACACTCTCGACTTTGGTTTAATTTGATTGAGTAGGAAATTTAAATCATCAAAAACTTGTTCGTCGACGGAATTTCTATCGGTTTAGAAAACCGTCGAACGACTTTTAAATTAAAATAAACCGCAAGCGCACGGTGTACAAATGCAGCACGTGGCGAATACGGGTCGATCCGCAGGGAATTGATGATTTTAAATTTCTAATCAATCAAATTAAACCAAAGTCGAGAGTGTTTAGCTAGAAAATGAGAAAATAAACTAACTAACAAAAACAAAAGAAATGCAAATATGATAGTTAAATGACAATTTAGAGAACAAATCCACTCTTTAGATCATATAGTTCAACACATCAAATCATGATCTCTCTTTTATGGTCATTAGTGTTTTAATTGATGTGTTTATTATAAGTATGACATATTTGAGCTATTGATTAGCCAACATAAGCCATCAAACTATAACACACCTCTTAAAACACTTACTAACTTTCATGAAAATTGATAAAGAAAATGAGAATGAAATCCATTTTAAGTATGACCTATTAACTATTGATTAGAAACATAGACCATCAAATTTTAATTTCAAATCACTTTCTTATGCCATAATCATATATTGATGAAGAGGCATTTGTGTTAGTGATTGTTTAAGCATAGCCTATTTGGTGTCAACAATATAGACTATCAAATTCAAAGCAAAAACAACAAATAAAACCACTTCTATCATCATCATTAAGCACAAAAAGAGAGCATGAATTAACAAAATGTTGAAGCTACATTAATCAGAGAGCTTCAGTACCCCTAAATTAAAGGGTTTTAGTCTCTCATATATGTCATCATATGAAAAAATGTAGCAAACAACATTGAATAAAAAGAAGAGGAAAAAGAGAGCAAAATGAAAGGAAAAATTATTCTACTTGCATAAAAGAGAAGAGATCTATACTACAACATGAAAGTAAATGAACATGAAAAGGAAAGAGCATGTATTAAATTGCATAAAATAAAAAAGATTACATAAAATAAAATGGCTAAGTAGCCATGAAAAGAGAAAGAGGAGCTTTCATTTTATTTTTGATCTAAACTAAACTAAAGAGAATGAGGCCTAAGAGAGACTAAGAGAAGAGAGGGTTACATGAAACATAAGGGGTATATATACAAGTTTTAAAACCCTAATTCACTTTTTGGGGAATGCCCAAAATTCCCCTTTGGAAGTGTGGATGCCAAGTAATCATTAACATGTCTTAATCCCCCATTAAGTGTACATGAAACCATTAACTCCATAAGCATGTGCATTAGCCTTTAATTTGTACATTAAGGTAGGTGGGTAGGTGGGGTCCTCTATGATCTTCACTTTGAATTATTTCCATCTTCATTCCTTTATATCCATTTTGTGCATGCATGTTTCTTCATGAACCCACTAATATGAGAAGCTAAATTCCTACAAAATATTATAGAAATTTTCAATTAAATTCTCTCAAATTAATATACGCGCACAAATGGCCATTTTGCCCTTATATAAAGATGAATATGTGAAAATTTGGAATTAATATGAATTTTGGTTAAAACAAGTTAAAATACCCAATATAATCATTTATTTAATTTAAATAGAATAAATAGGTGGTAAAAATATGCACATTTACGTGCACATCAAATACCCCCATACTTATCTTTTTATTCGTCCTCGAATAAAGAGAAGCTAAGATAAATCCATTTTCGTAGGGAGCACGATCGCATTGAGCGTATGCAACAAGCCGTTAAACCTCTGGGTGTCCCCAGTAGGACGAGTGTTGTCTCGTGAGGGTTTTCAGCGGATACTACCCACAAAATCCAAATGCAAAGTGAAAATATTTACAAAATGCAAGATTATTTACAAAGATGTGAATGCAATTTTTTTTGAAAATATTTACAAATAAAAGATTTATTTTTAAATTGACACAAATAAGTTAAATATAGGTTTTGGTTATTATCTTGAAATTTAAGTCATTTACTCATCAAAATTTCCAATAAAAATCAAGTTATCATAATGAATAGACTATAGTTTAACTCGTTGTTTCGGTTGATAACAAAGTGTAATTATAAAATGAATCCTTAGTTGATTATCAAAGTTTATCAAAGTGGTATTTTCATTTCTTTTCAATAACAAATCAAATAAAATAAGTAAAAATAGTGTTAGGATTTCAATTGCTTGCTCTCTCATTATTTGCAAGAAAAATTACACACCTAGCTCAGGTAAACTGAGGCCAGATATACCACCCATGCACTGCCTTTCGGGCTTATGTGAGGGGAGTACAAAGCATGGCGAGTGCACACACTTTCGTGCATACACCTATCGACCGTAGGTAGTTTTTATTAAGTCTATTTTTTTACATGTGCTCCATACATGCATAACCGTGAGGACTTTTAAATGAGTATGAAAGCACATAATCAAAGATTCTAAGTAATTCACCCATGTATAACCGTGAGGACTTTTAAATGAGAGTGACTACTTTGGATGTTATTTTTTTTATTTTTTTTAAGAGAGAGAGAGAGTTTTGCAAAATCATCTTAGCACCATTTAACTTAGAAGACAAAAAAATGTTATATCCTTTACTTTAAATTCACCACTTTTAAAACAAAGATTTTCAATTAGGATGTATTTCATAATTAACACGTATGAATCTTCCTATATACTACTTAAACCATTGTTATTTATAATACAACTTCATTTTTATTTTTGTTAAGACAAATAAATATCCAATAATTTCAATTTAATAAACCAAAACCATATATTTATCGTACAGTGTTTTTTTAAAAATAAATCAAAAACGCTAAAAAAAAAGAAAAATTCTTCTTTTGTTTTTGGATTTTTTTTGTGTTTTTGGAAGAAAAACGAAAAATTAATCCTGAAAAATCAAGAAAAAGATGAGTCTTCCCCCACACTTGATTTTGAGTATGTCCCCACGGTCAACCCAAGTGGAAGGAACGTTTATTATTATTTACATGAAAATGAAATGTATTTACACGACATCAAAAAGTATATTGCCAAAAAGTAAATGAAACGATCTTCCAAAGACCGATTCATTTGTCTCGTCAAGTACACGAGACACAGCCTAAGCTCGAAAAACCAAACCATAAAAGATTTTAAAGTCGAATGTGGATTTGGAAAAACGAATGTTGTTTTATTAAAAAAATTATGAGTTGTTTTATTTTCGATGATTTTTTGGGTAGATATAACGATTGATTGAAATTCAATTTCTTTCAAAATATCGATTTCAAAATCAAAATGGTGATCGAAATTTTCCCCTTTAGAATTCAACAACTTATTTTCAAAAAGTCCATAAAACTCTTGTTCGTTAAATTCGACTTCCTTTATTGGATTTTCAACAACTTCATCATGTAAACCGAGTTCAATATTCAAAGGTGTCGTATTCAAATTTTCAGAAAAAGGAAGATCAAAGTTTAAATCGAGTTTCGCACCCTCAAAAGAATTGAAATCCAACTTACTTACCATATTTTCAGCAACTTGATTAAGATCGTCGTTATCAAATTCAAAAGTTGTTATTTGAAATTCGTCGATTTGCGTCAAAGGTGGATTATCACTTGACTCATCACACGTTGAGATTTGATTTTGTTGTTCACGTTGTTTCATATAAGTTTCAAACAACAAATACGTGTGATCATCGTAAATTTCATTCATTTGTTCAACAAAATCCAATTTATAGTTATTAAATTGAGAATTTTCGATTTGGATTTGTTGAGAACAAAAATTTTCACTCGTAACATGTTAAGATTATTCCCTTTGCCAAATTCGTTTGAAAAGTTATTCCCATTTTCATGTTGAGTTTGAAATTCATTTTGGAGTTCGAAATTAAATTGGCACGGGTTATAATCGTAATCGTTTGAATTTTGAATTGAATTCAAATTTTGAAATCCTTGACTCGAGTTATTACACAAATAAGAATTACATAAATTATTTATCTCTTAATTTTGTCGTGTAGAAAGTTCGAGTAAAGATGAAATCATTTCAATGCTATTTTCAAGAGTCGAAGGTTGGTCATCGTTTTGAAAAGTTTGTTGTTCGAAATTTGAATTATTTACACAAAAGTTGTTAAAATATCCATACGAATTTGGAGTGAACTCATACGGATTATATTGATTTTCACAGTTAAATTCAAGTGAGTAAGAAAAAGAAAACTCGGACATTTTCAAGATTTTTTTTGGTTTTTTTATAAAGAAAAATATTTACAAGTAGAACTTATTTTTCAAAATGAAAAATTGATTTTTGTTTTGTTTTTGGAGTTTCAAATTTTTTTTTGGCCTTTTGTTTTTAAGAAAAAGTTTTATATATTTTTTTGGATTTTTTTTTAAATTTTTTGGATTTTAGAAATTTCAAAGGAAAAGGATTTAAAAATTGCAAAGAAAAATAGAAGGAATATTTACAATTTTTTTAGTTTTGGATTTTGAATTTTTTTTTTTAAATATGCATGAACTAATGCAACTAAATGAATGCAAGGTTAATTATAAATGATTTATCCTAAGTTAACCCAAAATTATATAATCACAAATTGTCTTAAATCAACAAGATAGTTCTCAGCCAGGTAACAGACATGATTTATCGGTGCATCACGAATCACCGTAGCAATGCAGCCGAAGATTTAAGTACCTTCAGAGAAACAATTCAGTATAATATTTACGAATCACCGTAATATTTATAACTGATTATTGCTCTGCCGTAGCCTAGACACCAAGAATTTAAATTGTTCAAAGAAGACAAATTGTTAATATACAATTAAGTGTTATCGATGTCTAATCGTTATTATTAATCAAAATTCTAGGATGAAATGCAAAGCAAAAATTAAACGTGTATTAACAATGCAACTACGAATGGATTTTTGTTTTTGTTTTTGATTTTTTTTAAAATGAAAATGCAAACAACCAACAACGCAAGACAAAAAACAATAGATATAAACAATGCAAGACAAATAAAAAGAAAATTATAAATAAGCAAGCAATTATTTATTTTTGGCAAGCTCAGCAAAGCGAGCAACTTCTCCTATCTGCTTTGACAACCTGAAAATAAAGACAAGATATATACAATTTTTTTATATTAAAGGAAGACTAAACAAAACCAGTAAAACAAAACAAATTGAAATTTTTTTTCTTTCAAGCAAATGGGAAAGTAAAACAAAAAAAAAACCCTTTTTTTGTATTTAAACAACAAAAATCTACAATCCACTGACCCAAATAACTAAAACTTAAGGCAAAAAGATCAGTTGAAAACAATTAAAATAAAAAGTTTTACAATCCACTGACCCAAATAAAACCTATTTAACCCCGGCCCAAACAAACTCACTAGCAGTTCAATATATGTTTCACAAGTATCATTGAATTATGTAGACCTTTCACCCATATTATTCGACAATTGATAAACTGATGTCATACATTATCAAATTTTGAACATCTATTAACATCTTTACATACTACCTCATATAAGTGTCATAATGTTATCGCGTTCCTATGATGAATAAAAATTTGATTTTCCTATCTTGATTTTGAAAAACTACTGATTTATTTACTGAATTCTTACACACTTCTTTTTTCTGAAGGTCCTTTGCACAGGTGCAACACATTTTCAAGTTCAAACCAAGGGTTGTTTTGTATGAATAGTTGTTTTATTCTATAAAATCTTTCTATAAATAGTTTATCAAGTGTTAAGATCGCTCATTCTAATGTTGTCATCGTTTAGTTCATCCATCACATTCAATTTTTAGGTATGTTGTTTCTGTCATTAAAATAGAAGTCTCAATACGTCACCTTTGAATTTAAATTGCAATGTGTGTCAATGCAATAAAAGTCATGTTATGGCCATCACAACGATATACAATTAGATTTGAGAAGAGATAAAAGTAAAGAAAAAAATAAAACAAAAATAATTTTCTTCAAACGAACTTTATTAATTCCTTTAGAAGATTATAAGAGGAAAAAAATAAAAATTGAGAGGAAATCTCAATCCCCAGAAACTTTAATATAATGACTCTCTTACTCTCTAAGAACAATTAACCCTATACAAGCTTAGTTATTATAGTCTTGATAAAATGCCTCCTTTAATCAGCTGATTAAAAAATTGATTAATTACCTCCATCTCTCAAAATAATTAATTTCCATGTAAAAAATTACTTGCATTTTCTTTAATGCAATTGCAATAAATGAGACAACTAATATTCTTTAATCACTCGACAAAAACTGAAAAAATAATTTAAAAAGGCAATATATTTGAGTCATGGTTCCACCTTTACTCAAAATATCTCCAAAATATACTTCAATTTGAAAATATTATATCATTAAAATCTAATAAGTGATAAGTACATTTCTCGGCCTCCACTCTTGCTTCAACTTCTCTACCTGAAACAGTATTTTCCAGCATCTAAACTTATGTTATGTATTTCATTGATGGTTTCGAACATTATTCCATTTTACTAGTCATTTTCAAGATAAGCATTGCTTTACCCACTTAAAACAAAATCCAACAACTATAAGTTCTAGTTCATTGTTAATTGCTAGTGGAAAAATATTTTGATTAAAAATCATCACACTTTACTTTTAATAGTAATACTATCAATCTCTTTCATCATATCTCAATTCCAATGGAATATCTCACTGAAGCATGCCTCTGCACAATTAAACATAATGAGTATTCTGAATGTCGTCGTATTTATGTAATGGAAACATACTTACCGCTCCTTTCAAGTGATTTATGCCTTTGTCAAATTGGTCATCTTCATTCTACACTACGATGATGCACATCTCTAACTTTATCACCATATGAAAAGTTATTTTGATCACCTTACAATTGCTATAAAATTTAAAGTTTTGGTCGTTTATGTAATCCAGTACTGCATCCATATCCATCTAACAAACTATTCCCATGTTCCCTTTGTGTTTTTAGACTATTCATCATTCCAAAAGGCCTATTTTCATCTTGTCCCTTAACCTCACATCTCTACAAGCATTATGATGAAAGATTTATTGAGCCTATTTTTCCTTATAAAATCATTCACGTCAATTTCCCTTGCACTTTATCATCCACATTATATGTATGGACGTATCCTGAGTCACTATCATCGGACGTTATCACAATGTCCATTACTTTGAAACCTTCTCAATTGGATTCCACCCACGTCTCTAAAATCTTTGCACTTATTCTCTCATTCACAAACTCTCTTCAATAAAATCCATGACCAAACCCTATGACTCCATCTGCACCAAGTATATATTCAACAAATACCATAAAATCAACATTGTGAACTTATAACGACCCTGACTCGACGGCACCGAATACAACACTTGTATTCAAATGCCGCAGATCCAAACGTCGAATATGGTTCGCCAGAGCTTATTACACAATCAAGTATAACAACACAGTGGAAGAAAAGAAATGAATATCATTGATATACAATTCCGATGATACAATATCCAAATATACAACAATGATCAATATCAGAGATAATAAATAACAGCGGAAATGAATATCAAAAGAGATACTCCAATCAAATGCTCCAAAGCCAAAACTCCAAACCACAAGCTCGAACCACCATCAAGTTGCACCAAGCTAAGCAAGGCTCATCCATGAATTCAATGATTCCAATATCCAAGATCTCCAAAGAATACCCAAGAGAAAGCTAAAAGCTACCAAATCGATATCTATATCTACTATCTAAAAAACCCAACTTTAGACTGCCCGTGTGGAAAATTGTGGGTACCCAGAGTTTAGGAAAGGAACAATAAACTCCGGGTCAGTTACGAGACTGGTGTGAGCAAACAAAAACAGTTTATTTTTTTAAAACAAACAAAAGAAATTTTAAGTAGAAATCCACAATGCTTTTTTGGAAAATGAAACTACCATAAGGCCTCCCGCCACACACACCATGCAAACGCAGAATTGGAGGAGATTTCTCCTAATGATAGTCAAAAATGCTTGATACGCGAAAACTATTTTTGATATTATTATTTAGTGGATAGTGGAAAACATTTTTGAAAGTATAATATTAATCTTAGCCAGCATACCACATTTCGTCGTATGCCTACTATAGCTACCATGTTCAATAGCAGGTTACCGTCACATTCCATGGCAGGTTATACAACTAAAACCGTACTGGGCGCGTATTGTTTCTTTGGATTTTCCAACAAATGGTCTGGCCAAGGAACTTCCTATTGCCACGTGGGTACGCCTCTGGAGGGATGCCCTGAGGACCATCCTTCGGTTCTCTGCTAACACAAGGCCGGCTACCCTCTGCCCGGGGAATAAAGCCTAAGATATGCCACCCTTGGTCCTTTGGGACCTTTATCCGAGGACCCTCGATACCAACAACATCACATAGTAATAATAATATACTACAGTGCCCACATGAGTAAGTGTCTGGGCTCCCTACCATGATATTACCCTTTTCCAGAAGGAATGGTCATACCCTAGGTGAGCTACCCTTGAAACCTTGCTGCATTCTTCCTGTTTTGACCATTTCGGGGTGTGAGGGTCGATGAAGTCTCGTCCACAAAGCTATGCTTTTACAAAAAGCCATGCTTCGACCAACAAATGATCAGCGGCACTTTGTATGCCATATTACCAAATTTGGAATGTATCACTAGTAACCATCAACTACATAACCTCTAAGCTCGTACGTATCAGAGAAGGGTGTTAAGCTAAGAGAATAAATCTCCGCCACCAAACAGAAATGTATTTGATAGAAACCAGCTTTACATCTCAAAGTGTAACGTCAGACACACGTCCATACAAGTCTGTTCCGGGTTCGAACAGAACCGAAGGCACTTTCGAAGAAGCCCTTGCATATCCGGATAATTCCTAATCACGTCCAGACTTCCCATCACAATGGGTGCTCAAATCTCTATACCGGGGATCAGCCGATGCAGAGACATTCGATGAGAAATCCTTTCGTTTTCGAAAATATCAGGTCTTCGCCACCGGTCTTCAAATGCTATCCATAACGTCGTATCATTATTCGGAATGGGTTATATGACACAAGGTCCTCTTCCGGCTAAACCGAATAATGAACGAAATATTTAAAAACATATGGATAATGGGATCTCAGTTAAATCACAGCTTAAAGCCCAAAACCTTTCATTCAAATGGTTAAAACAAATTACCATTTCCAATCTTTTAAACAAAAAGATTCATTTCAAAAACCATCAATTGTTTAAACAATTTCCATACTTAAATCTTTTAAACAAAAGATTTATCTTTAAAACCCCTCTTCAATTTAAAACGAGGATCACCAATCTTTAACAAAGATCATTTATAGCCTTTCAACAACAATTCCATTTCAAGTTGGATTAAATCATTCGGTCTTTAAATTAAAGACTCATTTTATAGCTTTCAAAATTATTTTCACAACAATTCCATTCCAAATCTTTTATATAAAAGATACACCATTTAAAATGTTCTTCAATTTCAAATCAAAGTTTGACTATCTTTCACAAAGATTAGTTAACAGTTTTCAAATACTTTTTCAGTTTGATTTGAAATTTTTCAACACAAATTGGAAACCATTTCCTTGTATGAAAGCTATTATTAATTGAAAACAATTAGTTTTCGTTTTGGAAAAATCTGATTACTTTTGCATGAGTTAAAGCCCTTCAAGTATAAAACTTGAGTTGAATTCAATTTCTTAAAGCAATACTTTTTAAAATGGTTTAAAATCCATATAAACACATTTATAGATTGTATAACCTTTTACATCATAAATTTTCAACATAGAATTCATTTTCAAATTTTGAATTCAATAATCAAATTTCAAAACTAAATCAAATTATTCAAAAATAACTTTTATATTTGAAAATTCCTTTTCAAAAGTCTTTCATTTTAAACCCAAACCATTACCAGAACCATTTGGATTTAAAATTCAAATTCAAAACTATTTTAAAAACCTGTGACTTAATCGATTTCCACGTGCAATCCATATTTGTGTGTGTATAGTGTAGTCCAGGGGTTTTACACACAATAGTGCAACAACATCAACATTACAGATTCAAACACAGAAATGTCGATAAGCGGTAAAACCAATAACGCTTATCTTTATTTACAGATCATGGATGAATAATATAAGTTCATCGTAGTTAGTAAATTACAACACAGATAAATAAATTACATCATAGATCACAGCACAAATCAGGATAATTCATAACGCAAAGCATCATATATCAGGGATATCAAACAATTAAATCATCTAATCCAAACATCCATAAGTAATATCAATTAATTCATAACGCTTATCTTTATTTTGATCAACTATCCTTTAATTATTTATTAATTCAACCATTTATAATAAATTAATTAACCTTCAATTTTAATTCATCAACCTCTAAAAAATTAACATTTAATCATTTTATTTACCATTTAATTAATCATTTTTAATTAATAATTAACTCTTAATTAATTATCTTTTATTATTTTCACTAAGTAATTAGCTTTTATTTAATTACACAAGGTAATTGTCTTTTATTTGATTCCACAAAGTAATTATCTTTGATTTATTTTCGTAATAAATTTGTCCTTAAATAATTACCCTTAATTAAAATTCGTCAACTTTTAATAATTTTCCTTAAATTATTTAATTTCCCATTTCATTCATCATCTTTTAATTAATCATATTAACATATTAACTTTTAGACAATCACATTAATTAATCCACCCTATTGATAAATTTTCCTTTTAAATAATTATATAAACCAAAAATCATTTTGGCTAATTACTCTTTAATCTTTTAAAGTAACTTTAAAATTTTATTCATGCTTTACAATTGAACCTGGTAACCAGTTTCCTTTCAGCTTTTTAAAACCCAGAGCTTAAAAATGTTTCTGTTTTAAAAACTTAACCCTTACACACCAAAACCACATGAGCTGCATCGCACACGACCCCGAGCAAAAACCCATCCTACCCGAAATTATACCCGAGCGAATCCACCAAATACTCGAGTTCTTCCTTCCCCTTCTTTTTAACTTTGTTTTTTTATAAAATTTTGCAAACCACTGTATGTAGTAAACTAGCAAGCATCGCTGTATCAAACTCGAGCAACCCCCCAAGAATTCACGAGTCACACGAGCCTCTACACGATATCAACTCGAGCTATTTCTTCTTCCCCAAATTAAAACAACCCAAATACCCAAATGGCACGTGTGCACGTGCACCGTTGACCGCCACCGTTTCGATCGTCGTTCCAATCATTAACACGTCATTGATGATATCCCCAAGCATCGCAAGCATACAAGTTTCCAAATTTAACTGGGAATCAAAATCGAGCAGGTTTGTTCCCATCAGAACCCACAACTCGAACAACCACCTCCCCGCGCCAATGCCACCAAGCACCGTTGAACTTGCCTTTCCACCCAGAGCACTGTCAAATCCCCACGCATCCATCTTCTTAGGTGCGATCGATCGAAAACCCCAAATGATGACGCAGTGACGCAAATTTTCGACCACAAACTAAATTGCCACTTAAACCCTAAAATGTACACTCGCCATCACCACGATCAAAAAAAAATACGCGAGTATTTTTCCCTGAATTGTCCATACCCAAGCTAACTTCACCCACGAACTCGAAGTCCAGTCCTTCCCCCATTGCACGAATTCGACATAAAACCATTCTCCGTTCATCCCATAATTACCCCCTTAACTCGCAACTAAAAATTTGGGTTTTTATTTTAAAAATCATAATTTGCAAAGGTGAACGAGATCATACCTTCAAAACTTAAATTTTTATCAATTACATTTTTACAAAAAAATGAGATTCCACTGTGTTTTATTTTTTTACAAAACACCTATTAATATCTAGTGCCTAACAAATATTTTTAGGGAAGAAATCATGAAAATTCGAACATATTTTATTTGAACATTAAGGTCAATAGATTATCATAGGGAGAGTTCTAGATTTTTTTGAATAGGATTGAACCGTGTAATACTCAAAACAGAGACTGAGGTCTGTTCTCAGACATGCAGAACTATACACACACATGTATTCACAAATCCACACACATGCAAGTGATTTTCCAACCTACTTTAACATGTTTTTCAAGCAATAAATTTAAATTCAGAGATCAAAGAATTTACTTACAAGCATCAGAGGAATAAATCAAAGGTTGAAAATGTTTGCTCACCTTATAAATGAAGACAAAGGCCCTTGAATTTAAACGGGAATTTGAATTTGGTCCTTGGTTCATTGAATCTGCAATTTTGATTTGATTGCTTAATCAATACTTTGTTTTCCAGGCTTAAACTCGAATCCATTTTTTTTAAATTTGCTTCAGGCTAAAAATCTTGCTTTTTAGATTTTTATTTTCAAGCTATCTTGATTAACAGTGTTTGTTGCTGAGATGATTTGTTTCTGTTTTAATTTGGTTGCCTTGATCAGGTTCTGTTCATCTCTTGATCTCTGGTTTTGATGTTTGAGATGATTTTGATTTTCAACTTTGATCCTGGCTTAGATTATTTTTTTCTATTTTGATGTTCTTCAGGTCTGAGAATTGTGAACTGAAAATAGTAGTTTCCTTTTCTTTTTCTTTTTTCTTTCATTCAAATTTTCAAATTAAAATGATGCCACTTGTTAATTGTATGGAATGCAAAGCCTACAAATGTAAATACATATTTTTAATAATCTCACAAATGTTCAATTCAAACAAATTTATGTAAAAACCCTTTCTTAAATTTATTTATAAGTTTTTGTTTTAAACAATATGTAAAAAAATTGCACTTTTGTATTTTAATTTTAATTTTTAAAAGAGAAAATTGCCACTTGTTATTATCATTTACACTTGTTTAATTCTTTGGTTAAGGAGATTACATTTGTTAATTACATAGTTTTATTGTTTTACAAATGTCACAAATAAGAAGTTTTATGTTTTAAGCCCTTTTCTTTAATTTGTTTATAAATGTGTTATAAAGCCCTTACTTTATTTAATTTAAAATTTGTTTTAAACCCCGTTTTGTTTTATAAATTACTTAACTCTTTTATGTATATATCCTAAATATTTAAATACTATTTAAAATATGACCTTATATTATATTTCCTATTAAATAAATACGTTTTATTTATTTATTATTTACATAATCTTTTAAAGAAAAAGGGTTTTAAAAATTTAATTATACATGAACAAATATTTTAAAATTTAATTCTTAATTAACTTTTGAAATATTTATTATATCAATTTCAAAATATCATTTTCAAACCAAAATGCCTTTTTAAATAATTTTGAAAACAAATTTCTATCAATTTTTGAAATAGAGCTTTTCAAATCCAATATATATATATATATATATATATATATTCAAAGCTTCTATTTTTAAATTTCAATTTCTAAAATTAATAGACAATCAAACAATATCTTTTTTTTACAAATACATATTTTATTCATAATTTATTCATCTTCCAAACTTTATCTTTCACATCAAAATGCACATTTACAAAAATTAAGGAACAAGATTTTATTAGTTTCAAATACATGGGAATTTTAAATTCAAGATATTTATTAAATTTCAAGATCACACTTTGTTTTGTACTTATACATTTTTTTAAATCAAATCCCAAATTAAAAGTAAACAAACATACATCTTATTAATTTTGAAAATTCAAACAAAATTTATATTTTATTCTCAAATCACACTTAAATCAATTCATAATCAATTCATAATTCATAATTTAATCAAAATTTTATATTAATTTACCAAATTAATTCTTAATTTAATCTAGGAATCAAATTAATTACAAATTTAAATTTGTTTAAAAACAGGAATGTTACAGATTTCCCTCGCTTAGAAAATTTCATCCTCGAGATTTGAAAGTAGGGAGACAACAAAGAATGGATACACAAAGACGAAGAGACAGTTTCCAAATCAAACTGGGTATCTATTCTGCATTTGGCTTACCAAATCAGAATATCACTAATAATTATGAGAACGAACTCATTCAATACAAGACACTCGGGTCACCAGATCTACGAATATACAGGGATATTGATTAGTTCAAAGGATAACTAACCCCTCATAGAATATATCAAGACCCAAAAGAATAAACAGATATAGGGATGCAATCCAAAACTTTTAGTTTAAACAACCAAAATATACTTATCAACCATAGCAACCAAAGCAAACAATTCATCCAAACAAACAATTCTGACCCGTTTGGAGTTTATGTCCCATGCAAATATATCAAAGCTTCTTCCTGGAGCTGCCAGGACTCATCAAAGAATTGAAAAGACGAATCAAAGGAGATTGATAGAGAAAGTTGTTTCCGCTATTGCAGGGTACTGACCATTTGTAGTGGTACTCCCCTGTCCCCTATCTCGTCCTCTTCTTGCACTCATACTCACTATCAGTGGATAGTAAGAGAATTTACTGAGGTATTCAAACGGATATCTTAAGGATATACTCATTCTAGGGTATACTTCACCCTATCTCTAATGAGTTACTTAATGTGTTATACTCCTGAGCTAAAGTTTCAACCTTCAGCACTGATACCAATTACAACGACCCTGACTCGACCTTCGAAAATCGGCACCGAATACGACACTCGTATTCAAATGCCGCAGATCCAAACATCGAATTTGGTTCGCCAGAGCTGATAACAGAATTAAGTATAACAACACAGTGGAAGAAAAGAAATGAATATAATTGATATACAATTCCGATGATACAATATCCAAATATACAATAATGATCAATATCAGAGACAATAAATAACAGCGGAAGTGAATAGCAAAAGAGATACTCCAATCAAATGCTCCAAAGCCAAAACTCCAAACCAATACCAAAACCATTTGGATTTAAAATTCAAATTCAAAACTATTTTAAAAACCTATGACTTAACCGATTTCCACGTGCAATCCATATTTGTGTGTGTATAGTGTAGTCCAGGGGTTTTACACAAATAGTACAACGACATCAACAATTACAGATTCAAACACAGAAATGTCGATAAGCGGTAAAACCAATAACGCTTATCTTTATTTACAGATCATGGATGAATAATACTAGTTCATCGTAGTTAATAAATTACAACACAGATAAATAAATTACATCACAGATCACAGCACAAATCAGGATAATTCATAACGCAAAGCATCATATATTAGGGATATCAAACAATTAAATCATCTAATCTAAACATCCATAAGTAATATCAATTAATTATCTGATTAATCAAATCGGATTTAATTACTTATGACTTACTAATCCTGGTTAATTAATATTAATAAATTACAAATCATTTTGATTAATTATCCTTTAATTATTTGTTAATTCAACCATTTATAATAAATTAATTAACCTTCAATTTTAATTCATCAACCTCTAAAAAATTAACCTTTAATCATTTTATTTACCATTTAATTAATCATTTTTAATTAACTAATTAACTCTTAATTAATTATCTTTTATTAATTTCACTAAGTAATTAGCTTTTATTTAATTACACAAGGTAATTCTCTTTTATTTGATTCCACAAAGTAATTATCTTTGATTTACTTTCATAATAAATTTGTCCATAAATAATTAACCTTAATTACAATTCGTCAACTTTTAATAATTTTCCTTCAATTATTTAATTTCCTATTTCATTCATCATCTTCCAATTAATCATATTAACATATTAACTTTTAGACAGTCACATTAATTAATCCACCCTATTGATAAATTTTCCTTTTAAATACTTATATAAACTAAAAATCATTTTGGTTAATTACTCTTTAGTCTTTTGAAATAACTTTAAAATTTTATTCATGCTTTACAATTGAAACTGGTAACCAATTTCCTTTCAGCTTTTTAAAACCCAGAGCTTAAAAATGTTTCTGTTTTAAAAACTTAACCATTACACACCTAAACCACACGAGCTGCAACGCACACGACCCTGAGCAAAAACCCATCCTACCTGAAATTATACCAGAGCGAATCCACCAAATACCCAAGTTCTTCCTTCCCCTTCTTTTTAACTCTGTTTTTTTTATAAAAAATTTGTAAACCACTGTATATAGTAAACTAGCAAGCGCCACTGCATCAAACTCGAGCAACCCCCCACCCCCCCCCCCCCCAGAATTCACGAGTCACACGAGCCTCTACACAAGATCAACCCGAGCAGTTTCTTCTTCTCCAAATTAAAACAACCCAGATACCCAAATGGCACGCATGTACGTGCACCGTTGACCCCCACCGTTCCGATCGTCTTTCCGATCATTAACACGTCATTGATAACATCCCCAAGCATCGCAAGCATACAGGTTTCCAAATTTAACTGGGAATCACAATCGAGCAGGTTTTTTCCTCTCAGAATCCACAACTCGAACAACCACCTCCCCGTGCCAATGCCACCGACCACCATTGAACTTGCCTTTCCACCCAGAGCACCGTCAAAGCCCCACGCATCCATGTTCTTAGGTGCGATCGATCGAAAACCCCAAATGACGACGAAGTGACGCAAATTTTCGACCACCACTAAATTTCCACTTAAACTCTAAAACGTACTCTCGCCATTACCAACACGAGTATTTTTCCCTGAATTGTCCACACCCAAGCTAACTTCACCCACGAACTCGAAGTCCAATCCTTCCCCCATTGCACAATTTCGACGTAAAACCATTCTCCGTTCATCCCACAATTACCCCCTTAACTCGCAACTAAAAATCCACGTTTTTATTTTAAAAATCATAATTTGCAAAGGTGAACGAGATCATAACTTCAAAACTTAAATTTTATCAATTATGTTTTTACAAAAAAATGAGATTCCACTGTGTTTTATTTTTTCACAGAACACCTATTAATATCTAGTGCCTACAAATATTTTTAGGGAAGAAATCTTGACAATTCAAACATATTGTATTTGAACATTAAGGTCAATAGATTATCATAGGGAGATTCTTGATTTTTTTTAACAAGATTGAACCCTGTAATACTCAAAACAGAGAATAAGGTCTGTTCTCAGGCATGCAAAACTATATACACACATATATTCACCAATCCACACACATGCAAGTGATTTTCCAACCTACTTTAACATGTTTTTCAAGCAACAAATTTAAATTCAGAGATCAAAGAATTTACTTACAAGCATCAGAGGAATAAATAATAGGTTGAAAATGTTTGCTCACCTTATAAATGAAGATAGAGGCCTTGAATTTAAACTGGAATTTGAATTTGGTCCTTGGTTCACTGAATCAGCAATTTCGATTTGATTGCTTAATCAATACTTTGTTTTACAGGCTTCAATTCGAATCCATTTTTTTTAATTTGCTTCAGGCTAAAAATCTTGCTTTTTAGATTTTTATTTTCAAGCTATCTTGATTACCAGTATTTGTTACTGAGATGATTTGTTTATGTTTTAATTTGGTTGCCTTGATCAGGTTCTGATCATCTCTTGATCTCTGGTTTTGATGTTTGAGACGATTTTGGTTTTCAACTTTGAACCTAGCTTAGATTTTTTTCTTCTGTTTTGAAGTTCTTCAGGTCTGAGAATTGTGAGCTGAGAATAATAGTTTCCTTTTTTTTTTCTTTTTTTTCTTCCATTCAAATTTTCAAATTAAAATGATGCCACTTGTTAATTGTATGGCATGCAAAGCCTACAAATGTAAATACATATTTTTAATAATGTCACAAATGTTCAATTCAAATAAATTTATGTAAAAACCCTTTCTTAAATTTATTTGTAAGTTTTTGTTTTAAATCATATGTTAAAAAAATTGCACTTTTGTATTTATATTTTTATTTTTAAAAGAACGAATTGCCACTTGTTATTATCATTTACACTTGTTTAATTCTTTGGTTAAGGAGATTACATTTGTTAATTACATAGTTTTATTGTTTTACAAATGTCACACATAACAAGTTTTATGTTTTAAACCCTTTTCATTAATTTGTTTATAAATGTGTTTTAAAGCCCTTACTTTATTTAACTTAAAACTTTGTTTTAAACCCCTTTTTGTTTTATGAATTACTTAACCCTTTTATGTACATATCCTAAACATTTAAATAATATTTAAAATATGACCTTATATTATATTTCCTATTAAATAAATACATTTTATTTATTTGTTATTTATATAATCATTTAAAGAAAAATGGTTTTAAAAATTTAATTATACATGAACAAATATTTTAAAATTTAGTTCTTAATTAACTTTTGAAATATTTATTATATCAATTTCAAAATATCATTTTCAAACCAAAATGCCTGTTTAAATAATTTAGAAAACAAATTTCTATCAATTTTTGAAATAGAGCTTTTCAAATCCAATATATATATATATATATATATATTCAAAGCTTTTATTTTTATATTTCAATTTCAAAAATTAATTGACAATCAAATAATATCTTTTTTTTACAAATACTTATTTTATTCATAATTTATTCATCTTCCAAACTTTATCTTTCACATCAAAATGCACATTTTCAAAAATTAAGGAACAAGATTTTATTGGTTTCAAATACATAGGAATTTTAAATTCAAGATATTTATTAAATTTCAAGATCACACTTTGTTTTGTACTTATACAATTTTTTAAATCAAATCCCAAATTAAAAATAAATAAACTTACATCTTATTAATTTTGAAAATTCAAACACAATTTATATTTTATTCTCAAAACATAATTAAATCAATTCATAAGCAATTCATAATTCATAATTTAATCAAAATTTTATATTAATTCACCAAATTAATTCTTAATTTAATATAGGAATCAAATTAATTACAAAATTAAATTTATTTAAAAACAGGAATGTTACAGATTTCCCTCCCTTAGAAAATTTCATCCTCCAAATTTAAAAGTAGGGAGACAACAAAGAATGGATACACAAAGACAGAAAGACAGTTTCCAAATCAAACTGGGCATCTATTGTGCATTTGGCTTAACAAATCAGAATATCACTAATAATTATGAGAACGAACTCATTCAATACAAGACACTCGGGTCACCAGATCTACGAATATACAGGGATATTGATTAGTTCAAAGGATAACTAACCCCTCGTAGAATATATCGAGACTCAAAAGAATAAACAGATATATGGATGCAATCCAAAACTTATAGTTTAAACAACCAAAATATACTTATCAACCATAGCAACCAAAGCAAACAGTTCATCCAAACAAACAATTCTGACCCGTCTGGAGTTTATGTCCCATGCAAATATATCAAAGCTTCTTCCTGGAGCTGCCAGGACTCATCAAAGAATTGAAAAGACGAATCAAAGGAGATTGATAGAGAAAGTTGTTTCCGCTATTGCAGGGTACTGACCATTTGTAGTGATACTCCCCTGTCCCCTATCTCGTCCTCTTCTTGCACTTATACTCACTATCAGTGGATAGTAAGAGAATTTATTGACGCATTCGAATGGATATCTTAGGGATATACTCATTCTAGGGTATACTTCACCCTATCTCTAATGAGTTACTTAATGTGTTATACTGTGACGCCCCACCTCTATACCCACGCTAGCCAAGGACATTACAGTGTAATGCTGTCAACTAGCGAGGAGAATAAAGCTGTTGAGGAGCGACCATCCGTGTAATAGCTTTGTGCGAACATCAGTATGCCAGATAGTATTACATGCATTTATTTATCAAGAGGAAATCCGGCATACCGACACAAACTCAAAGCTACTACACAGTGGCTATAATATCTTCGGACACAAATATAGAAATAAACATAACATAAATCAGTCACAGACAATTCATATCACAAAAATGAATAGATACAAGTGCAAGACAAAAATACGTATACATCAAGGAGTTTATATCTCAATTGTATACAACAAAAACTACTAAACTAAAGTAGTTAGCCAAAAGATCAGATGATGGTCCGATAAGGAGTCAAGCAGAAGCACCTGTAAAATCTCAGTCTGACCCGAGTATTATTTAAGAAGAAAATAATAAACGGATCAGTCTAGCTATTTTTATCAGATAAAATGAGATATAAGAAGAGATATAATAATAAAACGTATGATAACCAAAAATGTCATACTTCAACAAGTATACATTAGAAAATCACGAAAGTCATACAAAATCTCAAGAATCTCATAGCATAAAAAAGAATGTCATATTCTTCATTTAATTCACCAAGCCACAATAAATGACATACATATCAATGCCAACTGAAAATGGTGGTGAAACATAAATTCCAGAAATCATCAAATAGAAATCCAGAAATCACAAGAAAAAGGATGGCCAATCCCATAAACTGGACATCGACGCACCTAGAAAGACACGCCACATGCACAGTCGAACATCGACGCACCTAAATAGGTACGACCCATGCTCTAGCATCGATGCACCTCGAAAGATACGCCCCATGCATAAATAAACATCGATGCACCTAGAAAGATACATCCCATGCATAAATAAACATCGATGCACCTAGAAAGATACACCCCATGTAATGTCTAACACCGATGCACCTAGAAAGATACACCCCATGCAAAGTCGAACATCGACGCACCTAAATAGGTACGCCCCATGCATAGACGAACATCGACGCAACTAGAAAGATACGCCCCATGTCCCAACTTATTGAGTCGATTGCTCCACGAAGTAAACAAACATCGATGCACCTAAAAAGGTACACCCCATGCATAATAAACATCGACGCACCTAAAAAGGTACGACCCATGTGTAAACAAACATCGACGCACCTAAATAGGTACGACCCATGCAAGAAATGAGACGAAGCTCAGTAAAATGAGGAACAGTCCTCCACATAGACAAAGAGACATCGCACATTGCTAGTCTAAACCATAAAACGATCATCATTGATCATCAAGAAGTGTCAATTACAATAAGCTAGTAAATATATGAGTTTAACATCATTTCCCATAACCACTAGCTTAACTTAAATATTTGCGAACAAATTGTAGATCTCCACTAGAAAATTGTCACAAGAGATTCAATCGAACAAGTCCAAAAATTAACCAACGAAGTAAACGCAAGCGTTTCATACCACTCGTTTTACTAAGTCGTTTAATTAGATTTCTCATAAGAGTGAGGTAAAAATTTGTATATACTAGTAGATTGCAAAACGGTTTTATAAACGAGTTTGGTATTGAAAATAGAGTTGAAATCGTTTTGAGGAAAGAGTTTTGATATTTACTACTAGTATAGAAAACCTTTATATTTCAAAGTGACAAATCATAGAATTGATTGTAGAAATAATCAATCATAAAAATTCACATTCGAAGACGTGAGTAAAATCCAAAGAAATCGATACCGGATCAATCAAAATGGATATTCCCAAAAATCACGATGAAAATGTCATCAAAGTCCATAATAAATGATAACAACAAAAAGGGAATCAATACGAATCGATTAAAGTTGGAAATATACTCGAAAACATAAGCAAAAAGGCATTATGCACAATTCTAGGCGTCTGAAGGTCCAATCCAGCCATCTGAAAACTAATCAGACGTCTGATTTAGAATCCAGACGTCTGGATTTGTTCTCTGGGAATAATCCAGAGAACACCCAGACGTCTGAAACTTCAAGTCAGACGTCTGAGACCTATCCAGACCTCTGATCCTAAATTTCAGATGTCTGGAATTAGTCTCTGCCCTTTTTTTATATTCTGCGTGGTTATATTTTTTTCACTCCAGGTCCAAACCAAACGTCTGGACTTGGTCACCAGACGTCTGGTTACCTGGTCTGGGCAACAATTTGCCTAGGCCAAAGTGGCCAAAACATATCGGGAGCGATCGGAAAAGCAACGACGACTAAGGGTTTATGCCAAGCGACAAACCAGCCTTAACGACTCCTCAATACACTCCGAATATCATTGTCCAAATATTCATAATAGGATTTTCATAAACTTGGACCAAAACACCCAAAAATTGGAATATTCACCAATTCAATCCAAATCAAAAGCAAATGAACATAAATAAGTGTTAGGAATTCATACCCAACAATCAAAGATAGATATAGACATAGATGTGAGATAAAAATCTCACATTTGAACCCAAATCAATGAAGGAGAAGCTTTAAAAACAAGCTAAGATCAATTCCTCTTCAATAACAACTCAAGAATCTTCAATCTAAGCTTAAAAGAGAAACATTTCCTAAATTAGGTTTAGGAATTTTCTGAAATCAAAGAGAGAATGAGTTGGAGAAGAAGAAGAGAAGGCTTACCAATGGGTTCACTTGAGTTTGGAGCTAGAAGATGGATTTGCTAATGAAGACTAGGGCTTGGATTTTTAATTTCCTCTTCCACTCCTCCATCATTATAAAAGCTTGAGTATTAGGAAATGAGGAATGATGTAATGAAGAGGAGAGGGGGTTGGGACTGAGTTAGTAAGTGGCTAATGGGTTCAGCCCAAACCAAAGCCCTAAGTGAAAAAGGTCAAAATTCTACTATCTCCAAACATATCGAAGTTTATACTCAAAAAGGTCGCAAACGTCATTTTGAACTCAATGGGGGTGGTCTCGAGTCCCAATTTGATTGTTTGCAAAAAGTAGCTTTTCAGACCAAAATCCGACAAAGGATAAAATATTTAAATAAAATACATAAATATAAAATCGATAAATATGCGGGTTGTTACATATACTCCTGAGCTAAAGTTTCAACCTTCAGCTCTGATACCAATTATAGCGACCCTGACTCGACCTTCGAAAATCAGCACCGAATACGACACTCGTATTCAAATGCCGAAGATCCAAACGTCGAATCTGGTTCGCCAGAGCTTATAACACAATTAAGTATAAGTACACAGCGGAAGAAAAGAAATGAATATAATTGATATACAATTCCGATGATACAATATCCAAATATACAACAATGATCAATATCAGAGACAATAAATAACAACGGAAGTGAACCGCAAAAGAGATACTCCAATCAAATGCTCCAAAGCCAAAACTCCAAACCATTACCAAAACCATTTGGATTTAAAATTCAAATTCAAAACTATTTTAAAAACCTGTGACTTAACCAATTTCCACGTGCAATCCATATTTGTGTGTGTATAGTGTAGTCCAGGGGTTTTACACACAATAGTGCAACAACATTAACCATTACAGATTAAAACACTGAAATATCGATAAGCGGTAAAACCTATAACGCTTATCTTTATTTACAGATCATGGATGAGTAATGTAAGTTCATCGTAGATAATAAATTACATCACAAATAAATAAATTACATCGCAGATCACATCACAAATCAAGATAATTCATAACGCAAAGCATCATATATCAGGGATATCAAACAACTAAATCATCTAATCCAAACATCCATAAGTAATATTAATTAATTTTCTTATTAATTCAAATCAGATTTATACTTATGACTTACTAATCCTAGTTAATTAATATTAATAAATTACAAATCATTTTGATCAATTATCCTTTAATTATTTATTAATTCAATCATTTATAATAAATTAATTAACCTTCAGTTTTAATTCATCAACCTCTAAATAATTAACCTTTAATCATTTTATTTACCATTTAATTAATCATTTTTAATTAAGTAATTAACTCTTAATTAATTATCTTTTATTAGTTTTACTAAGTAATTATCTTTTATTTAATTACACAAGGTAATTGTCTTTTATTTGATTTCACAAAGTAATTATCTTCGATTTACTTTCATAATAAATCTGTCCTTAAATAATTACCCTTAATTACAATTCGTCAACTTTTAATAATTTTCCTTAAATTATTTAATTTCCCATTTCATTCATCATCTTTCAATTAATCATACTAACATATTTAGACAATCACATTAATTAATCCACCCTATTGATAAAATTTTCTTTTAAATAATTATATAAACCAAAAATCATTTTGGTTAATTACTCTTTTATCTTTTAATAACTTTAAAATTTTATTCATGCTTTACAATTGAACCTGGTAACCAATTTCCTTTCATCATTTTAAAACCCAGAGCTTAAAATGTTCCTATTTTAAAAACTTAACCATTACACACCTAAGCCACATGAGCTGCATCGCACACGACCCTGAGCAAAAACCCATCCTACCCGAAATTATACCCGAGCGAATCCACCAAATACCCGAGTTCTTCCTTCCCCTTCTTTTTAACTATGTTTTTTTATAAAATTTTGTAAACCACTGTATATCGTAAACTAGCAAGCGCCACTGTATCAAACTCGGGCAACCCCTCCAGAATTCACGAGTCACACGAGCCTCTACACGAGATCAACCCGAGATGCTTCTTCTTCCCCAAATTAAAACAATCCAGATACCCAAATGGCACGCGTGCACGTGCACCGTTGACCGCCACCGTTCTGAGCATCGTTCCGATCATTAACACGTCATTGATGACATACCAAAGCATCGCATGCATACAGGTTTCCAAATTTAACTGGGAAACAAAATCGAGCAGGTTTGTTCCCATCAGAACCCATAACTCGAAGAACCACCTCCCCGTGCCAATGCCACCGACCATCGTTGAACTTGCCTTTCCACCCAAAGCACCGTCAAAGCCCCACGCTTCCATCTTCTTAGGTGCGATCGATCGAAAACCCTAAATGATGACGCAGTGACGCAAATTTTCGGCCACCGCTAAATTTCCACTTAAACCCTAAAACGTACTCTCGCAATCACCCCGATTGACAAAAAAATGCACGAGTATTTTTCCCTGAATCGTCCACACCCAAGCTAACTTCACCCACGAACTCGAAGTCCAATCCTTCCCCCATTGCATGAATTTGACATAAAACCATTCTCCGTTCATCCCACAATAACCCCCTTAACTCGCAACTAAAAATCTGGATTTTTATTTTAAAAATCATAATTTTCAAAGGTGAACGAGATCATACCTTCAAAACTTAAATTTTTATCAATTACATTTTTACAAAAAATGAGATTCCACTGTGTTTTATTTTTTTTACAGAACACCTATTAATATCTAGTGCCTGAAAATACTTTTAGGGAAGAAATCTTAACAATTCAAACATATTTTATTTGAACATTAAGGTCAATAGATTATCATAGGGAGAGTTCTTGATTTTTTTGAACAAGATTGAACCCTGGAATACTCAAAACAGAGACTAAGGTCTGTTCTCAGGCATGCAGAACTATATACACACATATATTCACAAATCCACACACATCCAAGTTATTTTCCAACCTACTTTAACATATTTTTCAAGCAACAATTTTAAATCCAGAGATCAAAGAGTTAACTTACAATCATCAGAGGAATAAATCAAAGGTTGAAAATGTTTTCTCACCTTCTAAATGCTGGCAGAGGCCTTGAGTTTAAACTGGAATTTGAATTTGGTCCTTGGTTCATTGAATCTGCAATTTTGATTTGATTGCTTAATCAATACTTTGTTTTCCAGGCTTGAACTCGAATCCATTTTTTTTAATTTGCTCCAGGCTAAAAATCTTGCTTTTCAGATTTTTATTTTCAAGCTATCTTGATTACCAGTGTTTATTGCTGAGATGATTTATTTCTGTTTTAATTTGGTTGCCTTGATCAGGTTCTGATCATCTCTTGATCTCTGGTTTTGATGTTTGAGATGATTTTGGTTTTCAACTTTGTACCTGGCTTAGATTTTTTTTCTGTTTTGAAGTTCTTCAGGTCTGAGAATTGTGAACTGAGAATAGTAGTTTCTTTTTCTATCTTTTTTTTCTTTCATTCAAATTTTCAAATTAAAATGATGCCACTTGTTAATTGTATGGCATGCAAAGCCTACATATGTAAATACATATTTTTAATAATCTCACAAATGTTTAATTCAAATAAATTTATGTAAAAACCCTTTCTTAAATTTATTTATAAGTTTTTATTTTAAACCATATGTAAAAAAATTGCACTTTTATGTTTATATTTTTAGTTTTAAAAGAACAAATTGCCACTTGTTATTATCATTTACACTTGTTTAATTCTTTGGTTAAGGAGATTACATTTGTTAATTACATAGTTTTATTGTTTTACAAATATCACAAATAAGAAATTTTATGTTTTAAACCCTTTTCTTTAATTTGTTTATAAATGTGTTTTAAAGCCCTTACTTTATTTAATTTAAAACTTTGTTTAAAACCCCTTTTTGTTTTATAAATTACTTAACTCTTTTATGTTTATATCCTAAACATTTAAATAATATTTAAAATATGACCTTTTATTATATTTCCTATTAAATAAATACATTTTATTTATTTATTATTTATATAATATTTAAAGAAACAAATATTTTAAAATTTAGTTCTTAATTAACTTTTGAAATATTTATTATATCAATTTCAAAATATCATTTTCAAACCAAAATGCCTGTTTAAATAATTCAGAAAACAAATTTATATCAATTTTTGAAATAGAGCTTTTCAAATCCAATATATATATATATATATTAAAAGCTTTTATCTTTAAATTTCAATTTCAAAAATTAATAGATAATCAAACGATATCTTTTTTTTTACAAATACATATTTTATTCATAATTTATTCATCTTCCAAACTTTATCTTTCACATCAAAATGCACATTTACAAAAATAAGGAGCAAGATTTTATTAGTTTCAGATATATAGGAATTTTAAATTCAAGATATTTATTAAATTTCAAGATCACACTTTGTTTTGTACTTATACAATTTTTTAAATCAAATCCGAAATTAAAATAAATAAACATACATCTTATTAATTTTGAAAATTCAAACATAATTTATATTTTATTCTCAAATCATACTTAAATCAATTCATAATTCATAATTTAATCAAAATTTTATATTAATTTACCAAATCAATTCTTAATTTAATCTAGGAATCAAATTAATTACAAAATTAAATTTGTTTAAAACAGGAATGTTATAGAACTCAAGTTACAACTAATCATCACAACCTCCAGACATAACATAGGTTCATTATCCATAAAAATTAGGGTCAACATGATGGTTTTACCTTACCCAAATTGCAACAATCAACAACCACCACAAAACCAACCTTTCATTCTCAACTTGTAACCTAATCACCATAGCCCCCAAATCTAACACTTATTCCATTTTCAAAGATGGATTTTATCTACTTGATCTAAAAATAATTTCAAAAAGTCGATAGTAATTCAATTTCAATCCTAATGCATAAATCTCTAATATCTTTGACCTTAAAATCAATCCCAAGCTATCATAAAGATTTTAAATGGCATGATGCCATGTATTAGGAGTGTGATGTTCTTGTTAGTAATATGGCATGGGATCTTATTTCATCTCATCTGTTCTATGACATAGGTAACCACATGTTGATTTTTAGAACTAAACGTCCACCTACTATTTTGTTTATTAGTATGAAATAGGTTTACTTGTGAAGGGGTTACATTAGTTCAAACATGGACTACATGAAAATTTCAATTTAGTTATCAAACCAAAAAATATAGAACTTCTTTTGATTCTTACAATCGTCAGTAGTTGGTCGCTATAACAACTTGATATCATTAACGCCATTCTCCAAAAAAAATTCAAATTGCACATTTTCCACTGCCACAACTATTTGTTCACTAAGACCATCCTCATTTGGTTTCTAGCCTGACTTGTGGTTTGTTATTTTTTTAATAACCCTGAGTTAGATTGAGATTGTTAGAAGAATGTCTTCCTTTGGCCATGTTATTATTTTGAGACACATTTTGACGAAATAGCAATGGACGATTGTGGATTGTCATATATTCACTTGTAAAGTTATATTTTTTGATGATGCAGTTTATATAGTTGTACTTCGTGATTATATCTGTCTTGTCCTAACTTGTATCATTTAGTCGATGATAATAATAAATTTGTATCTGTATTAGTGTCTACACATATCAATTTAGGATGCCTTATGCTATCAACCTTGTATATTTGTATGTATTTTTAGATGTCGTAATACAACGATACCAGTCATATATATACATATACATACACATATATACATATATATAAATTGATCATTTCCGTTACTTTGTGTTATCTGGAATATATTTCTATATATGTTCTGCTTTTTGTTTCACTTAGTCTTGGAAATTCTCATACGCTACTTTGTGCCTAGATGACATGCATACTTATTAGAGAGATTTTCATCCCACAACACGACTGAGTATTTTGAAGCAATTACGATGCTGGATGCTTCCATAATCGAGAATTGACAAATTAAATTGGATATTAAAATTTCCTTTTGTGAGGTAATCGTGTTGTTATAGCTTACAAAATCTTGTAAATGCACTTTAACTATTTGTTAAAATGTCAATAACGATAAGACTTTTAATTTGATCCAATCCCAATGAAATAAAACATATGAATAAGACATAAGATTTAAATAAAAAAAGTAACATGTATTAGTGGTTTAGATTTCAAGGAATCCTACATCTACTAGTAAAACTTTTCTTCTTCTTATTCATCACTTCATCTCACATGATTTATATTAGAGAATTATTTAATATAGTTTTTGGAAAAATCCTCCCGAAATGACTACAGTGCGTCTTTATTTATAGTTCAGTTTTTTATTGAATTGATGGAGTTGTCCTTTCTTGCAATTATTCCTCTATTAGATCCTTACATGTGTCATCCATATGTTGTTTGTTTTAAGCATGCATGGATCAATGACATGGCTCTTGAGGGGAAATCTGCATTTGGTGCGAAGAATTGATTTTGAAGCGGGGATATTCAGAATTAAGAAGGGAAAAACCTAAATTTGAATGGATTATGCCTTTCTTAATAATGCAAAGCAATAGGTTTATAGACTGTGCATATGTACAGACAAAACTGACACGAGAGACTGCAACACTGCCCTTGTCTTTCAACCGGGTTTAGTGGTTTTAGGGATGCAGGTAGGAGCTTGTACTTTTGCTTTGAGGAATGAAGCTCGACTTTTGGTTGCAAAGCAGTTTTACTCCACCGACTTATCCCTTATGCCTTTATGTTTGCGGTAAGTACTCTTTAAAATCGCAATGTTGTTCTATCATATCAAGATTGTGGTGCATCCTTATCACTTTAATGTTGATATAGGGTTGCGGTGCAGACCTGGCACTTTAGATGTTAGTTTAAGATTATGGTACATCCTCATTTATGTATAGTTGCTTTATGGAATGTATCTTAGTTCCAACATATTGAGGCGAGTATTAAGGCTGTAGATTAGTTTCAACTACTTGGATTTTGTTCTAACATGAAATTATAACATGGTTCGAGCTGGGTTTGGTTGTCATGATCCAATTTCCTTGTAGCGCAGCTCCTTTGGTTGACTTTCCTTGGTTTGTTTGGTTATATATTGACACTGTGTAGATTGTCATATCGAGATGGACTCTTTATGCACTTTATATCTGGTTGATCAAGTGGATCATGACACGTAAATATGATAATACGGTGCAGTTTAGCTTTATTTGACTAAGCTAACTTACTACTGCTTATCTTGATCTGGTTAGGTCTTGACCCATATTAGAGTGATTTTGTTGAATAGTTAAACTGTTCAATTTATTTGATGTGACATGACACCTTTATATTTTTATAGTGTGTTTTATTACACGGAAAAGTGACTTTACAATATACAACGCAGTAGGCTTACAATGGTGCATGGTTTCTGCCATTGCACTGTAGTTTGAGTTTAGTCCAACATAGTTGACTTCTTCTATGGGCAGGCCGATTTTGTTGGATTCAATATTCCTGCATTTTATTGTGGTATATTGATGCAGTTGCATCTTAAGGGTCATGATCTGCTCTTTGTTTTAGGGTTGTAATGTGCTAAGCATGCTAAGCACTTTTGTTCTACACGGTTCATTCCATGTTTCGGCTAGTTTATTTCATGAGTGGATCGTTGCATTTTTGGTTTAACCGTTAAACTTCACTACGCAGTCCTTCGGTTATCGAGCCTATGCATCATACTACACGAAAATCAAGTGTAACACTTGCCCCTCAAGTCTGTGCTAATGTATATTAGGATAGACTTATCACTTCATGCTTGTATTTCCAAATCGTCCCATCAATCATTTCACATTTAGTGTTCTTTACATGTGTCTCATCATGATTGGTTGCTTTTTCTGACCGTTGATACATAAATCTTTTCTATCCTAAAAAAATGTAATTTTTCATGAAAGGCAATCATCATTGTAATGTCTAACTTTTGTGGTTTTTCATATTCTTCGGGATTTCAAGGTCAAGATTTCATTAGCTGATCTATAAATATTATCCCTTCTCCCTCATCTCCTCATTTACAAGTGTGGGAAAGAAAGCCTATACAGGAAATCTCAATCCAATTTTTCTTTTCAAGTCAAGCTTAAATTCATTTGTAAGTTAAATTTATCTGCTTATACATCTTCTCTTTTGTCAAATTGATTTTTGGATTAATTTGCTTTTTGTTTTAGGAACCAATGGCGATCTTGCTTTTAGGTTGTTTGACGAAATCTTTGATTGGTAATTCTCTATTAGTTTACTTATATCATATAATAAAATTCTATTCCATATTAATTTAACGTTGATTTATGTAATTTTGCTAGTAATTTATCTCTACTATTTAGTTTAGTTATTAATGGACTTTGACGATCGCCCTTATTCCTCCAACTGTGTTTCATCCTTTGTTGAGTTATCTTTAACCACTCGTGATGGAAGCCAGATGGAGTGGGTTTTGCATAGTTTTGTGATTAGTGGTTATGAGTTTAAGGTCCCCTCGCCATCTAATTGCATTCACTTACCCTTTGAGGGATACGTTTCTGTATTATCTGAGCATATCGGACGTGGCCTTTACTTGCCTCTCCATCCCCTTCTTATGGAATGGCTTGCGGTGTTTGGCTTATCTCCCATCCAGCTAGCACTAGTTTCTTATTATTTCTACTTTCACCTATATTTTATATGCCAACATTTCACTTCCCCTTCTTCTCGAAAATTATTCTTTTTATATTCCATATGAGAGAACCATCCTTTGAGATGCACCATTCGAGTTAGGAAGTCCCTTTTTTCTTCCATTTCCTATAAAACTTATCGATGGGCGGATCTATTAGTTTTCATTTCTAACTTGGATGGTTTTGTTTCTTCATACGAAGAGCCTGGTACTGCTATTGCTTCTCTTCTTATTCCTATTCTTGTAACTTTCTACCTTGCATCGATCTACGTATTCTTTTCTTTTAGCTAACCGCCTCGAGTTCACTAAAGATGAGAAGAAATGATTTGCACAGCATAGGATAGATGTGCTATAGCTTGCCGATGATGCTTGAAAGGGTTCTCATTTTTTAATAGACGTTCTACTTCTCAGACATGATTTCCTATGCCCGCACCATCACTTTTCTAGATCCATTTCTATATATGATTTTGATATCTTTGCTACACATGGTATATATTTCTTATTCGTCATTCATTCAGATCATTTAGTGTTAAAAAATTTATATGTTAACTTTAATTATTGAACTACATAGATTCAACGTCGAAGCTTACCGCTGCTTTCATTTTAAAAAAGAAAGGCGAGAACAAAAGACAAGGGGACCTTTCCGCGTATGAATCCATGCACAAACAATCGAGGTTGTTTGACATTTCACCCCCTTCCTCAAGCTCTTTGACATAGTTCATATAATACCACTTAGCATGTTTCCACCCACTTCTCGCTTTTTGTCATTCTAATAGTGGGTGTCATTTCTGACCTAGTTGAGAAGATGAGTTGTTTGCTTATTGATGATTATGCTGCATCGACCCCTCCTTTTCTCTTTTTTAGCTCATTTACTATGAAATTTTCTTAGAGACGCACCATTATGGACGTTAGGTTCATGAATTATAATGTTGCTTTTACTTAGTTACGATTTCAGGTACACTATTATTTATTTGCAATATTTGTTCCTTTAGATGATTGCTTCCAGGTTGGAACTGCACAACAAACTCAGAAATTTAGAGCCAGCTCTTTCAACTGCTCAAGAAGAAATTTCAAAGTCGAAGCATGACAATCTTTATATAAAATGAGATTTGGACGTCACTTTCCTAGATAGTGAAGCAAGAAATAAGAGAGAGATGGATTATAAAGCATAACCGAAAGCTTCTTCTAAAAGAGTAAAGAATATGGAACAAGACGCCGTGCAGTAGTGGAGGAAGGTAAAAAGATTGGAATGGAAGCCTACCAAAGTAGAAAAGGACGTAGACATAATTTCTTATAGTGTTCTTTATAGGATCTATGTGTTAGGAAATCAAATCTATGGTTTCGATGACAACAACTATACAATGGAAATCATATATGCTTATATATTTCTATTTACAAGTATTTGCTAACATCACTAGAAAGACAAGAATAAGGCTCAAAGAATATTACAAGAGACTACAAGTCGATAGGATCAAAGAAGCAACAGGAAAGATGCACAAAGAAGCCATGCACAGTTTTCAAATGTCTGGGAGCAATAGCCAGAAGTCTGGAACCCTCTGAAACAACAAAACAGACAGGATCAAACGTCTAGTAGATGCACTCGACGTCTGAAAGACTACTATATATAAAAAATATATAGTGTCAGATGTCTGATACAAATACCAGACGTATGATTTTGAACTCGGAATTTAAATTTAAAATTCAACCGTCGCATTTAAAAAGACATCTTCGCTTCTCTTCGCTGCAACTCTTCACCATCAACAGAAGCGACCGTAGAGCACTTGTTAACGGATGCAACTACTCAAGGAACCTCTCTACAACTATATATAACATCAAGAATAAAAGAGAACACTCACCTTACTCACTTGCGCTCTTTACTTACATAATCTGTTATATTCTTGATCTCTAGCAATCTATACTTGTATTTCACTCTTCCATATATTCAGTTCTTCCTAAACAATTCTTTCAAGATATATAGTGGAAGCATTTGTACTTATTAGTCAATATCCATGTTATAGAACACATATTTGACAAGAACAATTTATTGTAACCAAGCCTATTCCTCTGGGGGACGCGAGGGTGCTTGATAGTCGGATTTTGAAGGGAAGCTTCAGGACTGGACGTAGGATGGGAGGTCCGAACCAGTATAAAATCCTGGTGTGCTTTTTCTATAGTTACCTAGATTATTACTAATTTAGTTGCATCATATATTTTGTTACATATACTTGAATATACACTACACGATCCACCCTATAGACCTTCAATTGGTATCAGAGCAAGGTCAATAAAATATGGCAAGTATTTTTCAAGAAGGTCAATCCACAGTACGACCCCCACTTTTTAATGGTTCTAACTATGCATATTGGTCAACACGTATGAGAATTTTTATGAAAGCCAATGGATTAGAAATTTGGTCAGCCACTCAGAATAAATTTGAAGCACCTGGCACTGCTATGAACACATGGACCGATGCATAAAAAACCACAGCTTCTAATAATGCCAAAGCTATGAATGTTCTATTTTGTTCACTAGATAAGAATGAATTCTCATGTGCCATGTGATGTAACACTGCATTTGATATTTGGCGTACCTTACAAGTTATACATGAAGGCACAAACAAAGTTAAACAAACTAAGATTTCAATTTTACAAAATCAATTTTCATCATTTAAAATGAAACAAAACGAATCTATAGTAGACATGTACTCTAGATTCCAAACCACTCAACACGATTTAATGGAACTTGGAGTCAATTCACAAATTTTGAATTAGTATCTAGAATACTCAATTCTTTAACTCCAGAGTGGGAAAGAAAAGTTTTAGCTATCGAAGAAGCTAATGATCACTCAGCACTCTTAGTTGAAGAGTTGATAGGAATTTTAATGTCCTATGAGGCTAATTTGCAGGCACGAAAAGAACTAAATTCTGAAAAGAAGAACATAGCATTCCCATCAACATATGAAGACTCCGACTTAGACGTGTATTTATTGCAAAAAACTACAACAAATTCATGAAATTTAGGAAAATGACTAAATTTCATAAAGGTGGAGAATCAAGCTCAACAAATCAAACATCAATCAAATGCTATGAATGTGATCAATTTGGACATATGAAGAAAGACTGTCCCAAGCTCAATAATGATAAAAAGAAGAACAAATTTGAAAAATTCAAAAAGAAGAAGGCTTTCAAAGTTACATGGGATGACACAGATTCTTCATCATCATCAGATAGTGATTGCGATAGTGACAAAGAACAAGCTAATGTATGCTTTATGACACAAACTGATGAGGTATGTCCCGAACTTAGTTATGATGAATTATTAGAACTTAGCATGGAATTAGATGATAAATTTAAACGAATTAAAAAATTGAACAAAGAACATATAACCAAAATAAAGAGATTATAACTTGAAGTAGGAATGTTAAAAGATGAATTAATTATTTTAGAAGAGGAACTAGAATTATCTCAAGAAAAAATTAAAAATAATTTGGTCAAAAATGAGGCCGTTGTTATTGATTTTGATAAAACTAAAGTAGAAAATGATAACTTGTTAAAAGAAAATTGAAGAGTAATACTTAAATATTGAAAATTGAAAATTTAGAACTAAAAGAAAAATTAGAAAAAATTACAAATAATGTTTTAAAATTTAATAAAGGAAAATAGGATTTGGAAAATCCTATCAAAACTTCAAAACCATTAGGTAATAGAAATGGAATAGGATTTTAAAATACTCCTAAACAAAGAGGGAATGATATTAAGAAATATAGTTGTATTTATAAAAAACTAAAAGTTTACCTAAGTCTAATACGAATACCAGAAGTACAAAAATTTGGATTCCTAAGACAAATAATAAATTGATTAGACAAAAAAATATTAATAATTTTTTAGAAAATGTAGTCTATAATAAGAATTATGTTCATAAAGGTACCAAAACTTCTTGGATATAGCTACCTACTTCTCCTAACATCTAGGACCCTAACAAAGTATATAGGTACCAATCAAATCATCTTTTATTTTGAAGGCACCCAAAATAAAATATAAGGCGAAATGGATACTAGATAGCGGATGCTCCAAGCATATGACCGAAAATTCAAAAATGTTATCAAATATAACATACATCGATGGTGAAATGGTAACTTTTGGAGATAACTCAAAAGGATAAGTCATGGACATTGGAGAAGTCATCAACTCTGGTATTTCTAACTCTCCTATTATTACAAATGTTTTGTTAGTAGAAAATCTATAACACAACATACTAAGTATTAGTCAATTATGCGATAAAGGTTTTCAAATCAATTTCGAAAAAGATAGATGTAATATTTTCGATAATAACAAACAACTTATATTTGAGGGTTTTAGAAACAAAAATATTTATGTCTTAAACATAAATATAAATTCAAACTCAAATTTGTGTTTAACCACTAAACATGACGATCCATGGTTGTGGCATAAACAATTTTGTCATATTAACTTTAAATATATTAATAAATTAGCAAAATATGAGCTAGTTAGAGGTTTACCTAAAATAAATTACAAAGTAGAAAATTTATGCGATGATTGTCAAATTGAAAAACTAAAGAAAGGCTCTTTTAAATCTAAAAATAATATTTCTACAAAACAACCATTAGAATTATTACATTTAGATTTATTTAGTCCAATGTAAGTACGATCTATAAATCACAACAGATATGTTTTACGTAATAGTTGATGATTTTTCAAGATATACATGGACTTTATTAAAATATAAAAGTGACACCTTTGGTATGTTTAAATTTTTTGCTAAAAGGATTAAAACACAAATGGATTTGAAAATAAAAAATATTCGAAGTGATCACGGTGGAGAATTCGAAAATGATCTTTTTACTAATTTTTGTAATAAAAAAGGAATAAGTCATAATTTTTATTTTTCCCGCATACGTCAAAGGAATGGTGTAGTAGAAAGAAAAAATCGTACGTTACAAGAATGTGCTTGAGCACTATTAAATAGTAGAGGTCTACCAAACATTTTTAGGCTGAACTATTGCCACAGCTTGTTATGTTTTGAATCGGGTAACCATACATCCTATGACTAAACAAACTTGTTTTGAAATATTTTTTAAAAGAAAACCTAAAGTATCGTACTTTAGAACTTTCGGATCAAAATGTTATATATTAAATACAAAAGATAATTTAGGAAAATTTGACCTGAAGGCCGATGAAGGAATCTTTGTTGGATATTCGGATCGAAGCAAAGCATATAGAATTTTTAATAAACGAAATAATACTATTGAAGAAAGTTTACATGTCTCATTCGATGAAAATCTTCTTAATCATCATACTAATGACGATGAAGAAATAATTCCAATAACAAATACAATGAATTCTCTTACTAATGAGAAAAATGTGCAAAATGATACTTTAATATCATCTCCTAGAATTCTTAGGGATCATCCAAAAGATAATATCATTGGAGATCTCAATTCTAAAGTAACTAGAAATCAACTAAGCCATATAGCATCTGTGTCAAATTTTGAACCAAAAAATTATAAAGAAGCTTCAAATGATAACTTTTGGATAATAGCTATGCAAGAAGAATTAAATCAATTTGAACTTAATAATGATTGGGAATTAGTACCAAGACCAAAAAATCAATCGGTTATAGGAACAAAATGGGTATTTAAAAAACAAAGCAGATGAAAATGGAAATATTGTTAGAAATAAAGCACGTTTAGTTGCTCAAGATGATAATCAAGAAGAAGGTATCGACTATGACGAAACTTTTGCTTCAGTTGCAAGACTAGAGGCCATATGTACATTACTCGTTTTCGCAATTCATCATAATTTTAAACTGTTTCAAATGGATGTCAAAAGTGCGTTTTTAAATGGTTTTATTAAAGAAAACGTATATGTTGAACGACCTCCATTATTTGTTCAAGAAAAATATCCCGACCATGTTTTTAAATTATGAAAAGCCTTATATGGTTTAAAATGAGCCCCTCGTGCATGGTATGAACGTCTTAAAAATCATTTAATTACATTTGGTTTTCAAATAGGTAAAATCGATACAGCTTTAATTATTACACGAGAAAATAACGATATTTTAATTGTACAAATTTACGTAGACGATATTATTTTTGCTTCAACTAACGAATCACTGTAATCAATTTTCAAGGATTATGAAAAATGAATTTGAAATGTCTCACATGGGTGAATTAAATTTCTTCTTAGGTTTACAAATAAAACAACTCGAAAATGGTATTCGTATTCATCAAGAAAAATATTGTAACGATCTATTACGTCGTTTTGCAGTGGATAAAACTTCAAGCAAGCCAACACCGACGAGTACTAGCGTTCACTTAGAAAAAGATGATAACGGAAAAGATTTCGATGAAAAATTATATCGTAGCATGATTGGTTCTTACTCTATTAGACGGCTATTCGACCCGATATTATGATGAGCGTATGTCTTTGTGCCCGATTTCAAGCAAAACCAAATGAATCTCACCTTAGAGCTGTTAAACATATCTTACGATATATATCTAGTACTAGAGATTACGGTTTGTTTTATTCTAAAGGATCATCATTTGAACTAGTTTCATATTGTGATGGGGATTTCGGTGGATGTAAAACAGATCGTAAGAGTACTAGTGGAACATGCCACTTTATCGGACAATCATTAGTTTCTTGGTTTAACAAAAAGAAAAATAGTGTCTCCTTATCTACTTGCGTAGCCGAATATATTCCAGCAGCTCTAGCACGTGCACAAGTGATATACATGCAGCAAACACTTACGGATTTCGACAAAGTTATCATTAAATCACCAATATATTGCGATAACACAGGTGCAATAAATCTATCAAAAAACCCTGTAAATCACTCACGTACTGAACATATAGATACAAGACATCATTTTTTACGTGACAATGTAGAAAAAGGAATTATTACATTAGAATACGTAAATACCGAAAATCAAATAGCGGATATTTTCACAAAACCACTAAACGAACAAAATTTTGTTAAACTGCGACGTGGTTTAGGGACATGCTCTCTTAATGATCTTCAAAACTAATAACCATATCTTCATTTATTCTATGTTTAGCTATAAAAAATTTTATCCACAAATTAGAATAGATCCTTAAATTTTTTAGGTGGCTAGTTTCTAAAAATTACCTATAAATAGTTTTCGAAATTATATATAAATCTTTACACAACAACACGAAAACTATATACATTTCATATTTTTTTACAACAACAAAATATAAACATGTCTTCTGAAAATTCTCATCTATCCTTTTCGACATATACAACAGATAGCTCAGCAGATACACTCAACGGCTTCCTACCCCGACATCAAATCAGGAACCGACGTATAGGTGGTCCTCCTATCACACGGGATTCACTCCCGATAACAAGAAGTCCAAAAGAGCTCTATTTGTTTCTCCTAACACTAAGGACAAAATTGTTGAGATATATCACTATCAAAAACAATAAATAAACCTACAACGAGAATTATATTTTGAACAAAAAGTCATGGTGCGACGATTAAGTTTTTTAGAACAAGTAGCGATAAAATTTTGTAACTCACGGAAGAAGGATTTGCATGAACCACTTATGATTCCTTGCAGTTCTTTGGATCTCTCATCCTTGTATCGTTTGCCTTTAGATCCTTCACCAAGGCAATTTTCTGGTTCCCCGAGAAACCATGAACGTGAAAATATATGGTCTTCACTCAAGCCATGGAGGGATGACAATCTGAAGATTGCAAAACTCCATCGCCATCTAAATAGATTAAATTATTCTCATTATATTTGTATCTATGCATATTTGTAATTCTGTTTCACAAATATAATACTATATTTTTAACAAAAAATAAAAGGTCAAAAAATAAGCAATACCTTTCAAATTTAGACTAATTTTATAAAAATTGGTTATTTTGGACGTCTGAACATTGCCCTCAAATGTCTGACACTCTGATATCACATAAATTTTACACCATCATGCATATGTCAGACGTCGGATATAACCTTCTAGACGTTTGAAAATTTTCTCTGCTACTAAAATAGAAACCAATCTATTTCAGACGTCTGAACTATGAACCAGACGTCTGAATAAAGTCTCTGTCACCAAATTATAAAAATTCAAACATCTACTATTTATTCTAGACGTCTGACAAAACTATCTGCGTCTAGAAATACAAATTCGATCTATTCCTGATGTTTGAAAATACAAACAGACATCTAAAATATCTCTTTGACTATCAAATTTTACAACTCGATCAAATCCAGATGTCTACCACAACAAACCAAATGTCTGATTCTATTTACTGTGTTAAATTTTGTTAAATCAGACGTCTAAATTACCTTCCAGACGTCTGATATTCAGTTGACACATTTATATACCCAGATAACGTCTCTTTTTACCATTTCTCATTTCATTTCATTTTCTTCTTATTTCAATATCGATTTATTTTCCAAGAATCCTCTTTCTTTCAAACTTGAACGAATTTGATGGCTCCTAAAACAAAGAATACTAAAATCTCTAAGAGAAAACGAGACCAATCAACTTCCTAAAACCCTCAAGTCTTCTCAGATGATCAAATCGAACGATGGATGAATCCAGCGCCACATTCACTCAAGAGATATGAGGATATTCAGAAGAAGAAACTCTACACAGGCCCATTTTATAACTTACTCAAGTTTCCAATGTACGATCTAGATGAAATGTGTGAGAATTTCGGTTTAGAAACCTTGATATCTTTCAATCCCAATAACATCCAAATCGATTAGTTGGCTATATTTATCTGCTATGCTAATTTGGATAGCACAACGGTTTGGAACACTGAAAACGAAGATAATTGGCTATGGTCTAGCGTTTATGGCAGTGCGATTTGGCTCACTCTAGGGATAATAGGCAGAACTCTTGGATGTTCTGATACGGACGAAGATTTATATAATATTCCCGATATGTGTTTCAAACCAAGGGACAATATAACACATCAAATATAGGAGGATGAAATGCCTAAGTTCGCATCCAAATATCTACGACCTAAAGAAAAATTCTTACTCGAATGATCATCAACACGATTATTCCATGGCTTGGAAGTCATGAGCAGATAACGGAGTTAGAACACAAGGCCTTATATGCTTTATTCAGCAGAACTAGGGTGAATTGGGCCAATTTATATTTGACGAGCTCAAACATTTTTTGTCTCGGTCACGACAATCGATTGTCTACCCCCACATTCATCATGAGACTTCTATGTGCTCACAACATTCCCTCCTACTTATCTACTTTTGAAGAAATTTCTCCAAAATGTGCTTCCATGAAGTTTTTCTCATTAATACACCTACCGGAAACCCTTTGGAGTTTATATCATTTGATGAGTGGACGCAACGTCGTCAAGCCAGACAAGCGGGCCTCCACCTCAACCATACCATAAACCATCACAAGAGGTGGAACAACATAGCAAGACTAGTTCTCCTCCTCAACCATTTGATTATACGTCCCACGATGAGATTTTGGAGACTCGAACATAGACGAATCCAAATGAAAGTATTCGAGATCTCACTCTTCAAAATCAACATATCTTGTCTCGAAATCAAAAAGTTTTTGCTAAGCGTATTGACAGCTTTGAAAACATCTTTTGCCACACGCCTAGCCACAGTTGAAACATCACTTTCAACTATATTATCAACTCTTAAAGAGGTTCTTCAAAGGGTTCGTGGCCCTATACCTCCTTTTGAAGAGTGGCCAACCCCAGTGCCTTGTCCTTCTTCGAAACATTCCAAACTTTTTGAGGAGAACGAATCTCTTGAATAAGTTCCGACATCTCCTACGAAGCAACCTAGCTCTTCCAAAAATGAAAATAAAGGAGATGATCAATATAAAGATTAAAAATCTATGAATGTACTCGATTATTGTAAATGAATGAAATTTCTCTTTTGCTATGTTATTTATGTGTTCATCTCTGTATTACAACAATTGGTCGATATTTAATAATTTATAATTAAAAAGTTATATATCCTTTTCGATAATGCCAAAGAGGAAGAAATCATAAAGATCGCAAATAAATTGTGGAAAGCACATATTCAGGAGGAGATTTATGAAATTATATTTAAGTACAATGTATAGTTGTCATCATCAAAAAGGGGGAGATTGTTAGAAAATCAAATCTACGGTTTCGATGACAACAACTATACAATGGAAATCGTATATGCACATATTTTTCTATTTATAGGTACTTGCTAGAGTAACATCACTAGAAAGACAAGAACAAGGCTCAAAGAATATTACAAGAGACTACAAGTCGATAGGTTCAAAGAAACAACAAGAAAGATGCATAAAGTAGACATGCACAGTTTTTAGACGTCTGGGAGCACTAGCCAGACATCTGGAAAAATGCCGTGGAACAACAAAACAGACAGGATTAGACGTCTGGTAGATGCACTCAGATGTTTGAAAGACTACGATATACAAAAATATATAGTGTCAGACGTCTGATACAAATACCAGATGTCTGATTTTGAGCTCAGAATTTATATTTAAAATTCAACCGTCACAATTGAAAAGACATCTTCACTTCTCTACGCTACAACTCTTCACCATCAATAGAGGCGATTGTAGAGCACTTGTTAATGGATGCAACTACTGAAGGAACCTCTCTATAACTATATATAACATTAAGAATCAAAGAGAACACTCACCTTATTCACTTGCGCCCTTTACTTACATACTCTGTTACATTCTTGAACTCTAGTAATCTATACTTGCATTTCACTCTTCCATGTATTTAGTTCTTCATAGACAACATTCTCTACATATATAGTGGAAGCATTTGTACTTATTAGTCAATATCCGTGTTATAGAACACATATTTGACAAGAAAAATTTATTGTAACCAAGCCTATTCCTCTGGGTGAAGCGAGGGTGTTTGATAGCCGAATTCCGAAGGGGAGCTTCAAGACTAGATGTCGGACGGGAGGTCCGAACTAGTATAAAATCCTGGTTTTCTTTTTCTATAGTTACCCAGATTATTATTAATTTAGTTGCATCATATATTTTGTTACATATATTTGCACATACACTACACGATCCACCTTGTAGACTTTCATTATGTCCAAGCGAGGAGGCAGTTCTTTGCATGCAAGCCTGATGTAGAGGATGCAGAAGCTAGTTTGGGTTTCTTAGGAGATCCAAGCCTAATAAAAAAATGATTAGGAGTACTATAGACGGAAGCACAATGACCAACCTAGTTCCTCCTCAAGGGAACACAGGATGAAGATATATCTGATGGTTATGGAGAAAAGGATCCTACTACTTCAGAAGTGCATTCTAGGGTTGTTCCACCAAGATCTATAAATACTGCAGAAGTAAGTACTTGAACTTTCCAGCTTTTTAGTTATTAAGTTTATCTCTTATTGTAGCAAAGAATTTTGTTGTGATGGTACAACGCATGTCATTTTTTTGACATTTTGTAAATGTTGAATTTTATGAATGAAATTGTCACTTTATTTTATTCACTGTTTTAACTTTTTCCTTGTTCTTTTAGGTAAAAATGTAGGTATTGGTAAACACTTTTGATCGAAGTCATACGAAGAAAGTAGTTTAGTTCAACGATTTATGGCTTTATAACGACAGGCTATGGAGAGACTATTGACAAGAACTACCTTGGTATGTAGGATGGAAAATAAATTGGAAAAGACTATCACTCAGCCAAGCAAAAAACCCAAGAAATTCTATTTAAAATAACACAAGTTATTCATGAAAGGGATGCACCATATGATCCTATACTGTGCAACTGGGGCTTCGTTTTAGGAAGTGAATTTCTTCCCTTAGGACATCCCTACTTTTTGTGGCTTAAGGATAGAGTTAGGCATAAACAAAAATAGCATTTCTTTTTTATGTATCTTTTAGTTTTTAATTGGATGAAACACTTTTACATATCGTACACATGCTCTCATGTAATCCTTTTATTATCATTATTTTTCGCCTGACTACTTGTTGATCCTTGTTCGGTCATCTCTTATTCGAAGATTGCGCCTATTTCCTCCATTGGCGCTTCCCTACCTGATTCTTCTAAATGTAGTCGTCTCCTTCTTGCCCATATTACTCCTTGTTTGCGAGATCTAGCTTCTTCCACCGTTGTTGAAGATTATGAAATATGGATCAAAGAGCTTGAAGCCGCAAATGCAGGTCTTATTGAGTAGAAAGAATCTGTTGCTAATTAAATTTATGAGGAACCGTGTGTGCATTTTGAAGAACAGGCACGGGAGTTGAATGAGTCTAAGTAGGATAAGCTAACCATGTTTAGAAATAGAAGAGTAAGGAAAGAAGCTTAAGTCCTCTTAGAATCGTATAGCTGAACTGGAAGGTTTGTTAAGAGATGATGAAGGTGCATATAAGGTCGTATACACAAATGAGATCAAGGCTTTAGAATGCACAGTTCAGGAGATGTCTCCATAGATTGCGAAGAAAATTAATGCAGAAGATGACCCTACCGTGGCCTTAACTCCAAGTGCTATATCGAGGCCCAGTGCCACTCCTGCGCCTTCGTCAAGGGCAAATCTCAATGTTGTTGTTAAGTGGAAGATAGAGTTGAAGAACCATTATGGGAGCACATTTAATAAATTAAAAAACTTTTATAAAAAGGAATCGAAAATCACTAGAAGTAGTAGCTCACATGCTATATTTATTACAGAGGAGCATTTCAGATCCTACTCTAGAGCTACTAAGAATATATAAGGTTTGCTTCTGAACGAGATTGAATGAGTTAGGAGCGTGTCTATGGAGCATGTGAATGCTCTTGAGAAAAAAATTTCTACCATAGATTCTCAATCTAATTTAGAGGCCCTTGGTCGGGTTCCCTTTACTACACCGAAAAGGACTGCTGCTACTTCTCTAGAGGGTCAGAAGGGTCATCAAAAAATATTGTTATGAAGCACGTAATCGATGTTTTCACTCACTTCTGTCCAAAACTCAATTTAAACTTTTATATAATCGTGTAGACTTTGTCTTTGACCGCTAGACTGCGGTAATGTTTAGTATGATAATCCGGATTTTGGACATATGATAATTGGATAATTAATAGTTTTTTTTACTATTGAGATACTAATTTATTTGGATTAAACAAATAAAATTTGATAATTAAAGATGTCTAGATATATATAAGTGGATTTGAAAACTATAATAATAGAAAATTTTAAAATGATGACTTTTATAGCAAATTATTAAATATATTAATAGATATGTGTAAACTTTATAATATTGAGAATTTTAAGTGTGTTTTTATACATATATAAAAGTGTATATATATTTATATTATGATTAGGAAGCTATTGTTTTGAGTTCAACATGATGATTTTAAAATGCTATTTAAGTAAACTCTACATCTTAATGCTAGTATACATATATGGTTACTTAATATATAATTAAATCTTATATATCATCTTCTTTAAGTAATATAAACATGAGAGAAAATTATTTATGGAAATATAAGTTGAAAACATATAAAAATATCATTTTCACGCATTTCACAAGTGTAAGGAGATTAATACATACAAATAACAAGTGTAAACAAACTTTATCATACAATTAACAAGTGTCATGATCTTTATTCTCTTTTAATTTTTTTAAATAAAAAGAGAAAACAAAACCTGAAAACAAAAATTTAAAAAAAAGAAAGGAAATTCAAACAATCTCCTTCTAAATTCAAACTGAAGGTAAGAAAGAATCAGATCAGTAAGTAAATCGAAATCAAGAAGCAAAACAAATCAAAAAGCAATTCCAGTTTTCCAAAGATCAAGTTTCCTAATTTCAAAACTTCCCAGTCTTCTCTGATAATTGGTGAGTAAACATCTCTATTTAAAAGTCAAATCAGTTTTATCATGATGTGTATGAATATTACTTGTGATAATGTTGTGATAAATGAAATTTGATAATTGCATATGTATGAATATATAGTGGTTTGATGTGTATGTCTGTTAATAATATATATATATATATATGTATGTATGTATGTATATATATATGTGTGTGTGTATGCAGAGCTCTGTTTCAGGTTTTACAGGGTTCAAACCTGAACAAAATTCAATATCTCTCCCTGATTCATGTTGGATCTAGATGTATAAATCAACTTGATTGTAATGACAAGGGATTTGATTTAAAAATATTTCCTGGAAAGATTTAAAGATAGTTTTTAACAAAATAAAGAATTACAGTAAAAGCATGAATATATCAAAATCTCGATTTGAATAAATCACGTATTCAAGTATATAATCAGATTTGTTATCTGAAATGATGATTTTTAAAAATATAATCATGAATTTTAGGTTTATAAATCGCAAGTTATTGCATGTTGAACGTGATTTGGGTTTTCGTCATTTTTTGGTGAACGGTAGATCTGGGTGGTCGGGATTACAACCGAAGGTAACGAGGAGGTTGGAGAGCTTGGAAAAAATGGCGACTAGTCCTATAGACCACCGTGGCGGCGGCTTAACGTTGATGTAGGGTTTAGTGAACCTGTTGGTTTGTCAATGAAGTCAGAGGAAGTTCTGGGCCGTGGGTGATTAGGAGTTGATCGGTGTAGGGGAATTAGTAGAGGGAGAGGAGACGAAGCTTGGGCCGGAGTTTCATGGCCACCGATGGTCTTGGGTGGTGATGCTGGGGAGTTTTCGGCGATCGACTGGTTACTGAATTCATTCGAATTTTCTCGATTTCGATTGACGTTGAATTGACGAAGCCAGTTGGTCGTGCTTGAAAGCGAGGGTCGTCGGCGACCTGAGAGTATTGGCAAAGATGGTCGGAGGGCATCGGGCTTGCGTGCATGTGCACGGTGGCCATCTGTGCATCTAGAAGTTTTGTGGGTTTGGGAAGAAGAAGTTGACCCGAGTTTTACTCGATGGCATTCTCGTGTTCGACTCAAAGATGTTAAGGTGGGGTAGCTTCGTGTGTCTTCTCGGGTTTTCTTTGGTTTTTCTCGGGGGTTTGTTGTTATGTCTCGGGTCAAATTGTTACCAGGTTTTAATCCTATCCAGTTTTTTTAACTGTTAAATGAATTTAAAATTTGAACGCAAAGTTAAATTTTAAACCAAGTTTTCAAAAGGAATTCCAAGTATAGGCAACCATTTTTAATAATGTATGAAATGTTTGAGTTTAGAGCAATATGTTTAAACAAATTCAAGTTTTAAAAGTATATATTTTCAAAATTTAAATTTTGTTTAAAATAGTTTGGTTTATATAAATATTACATTAGATAAATCATGTAATTAGTCCATAAATGTTTCAAATAAAATGTAATTGATGGAATTTAGAAGTGATTAAAGTGAAAGGTATTTAACTTTAATAAATCAAAGGATGATGATTTTGTATAAACCAAATTCTAGCTTTTAATTTAATTTAAATGGTAGGTAAGAGTCTAATGTAGTAAATGGGTTGTCTTAATTTAATCAACTTTTATTAACAAAAGTAATTAAGTATAATTACTTAATAACTAAGATGAATAATTTAGGAAATTAAACTAAGATAAACTAATTTGTGTAATTAATTAAGGGTAGTTGATTACTTAATTTAGGATTGATCTAAGTAACCAAAGGGTAATTAGTTAAGGAATAATTAAGTATTGGATGTAATTAGAAATTAATTACTTAATATTAAACGGATTATTAAGGGTATACTTAATGAAGTAATTTAAAGGAATGAATTACTCGATGTAATAATTAATTTAATGTGATTAATTTAAGTTAATTAATTAGTTTAATTGATTAAAGATAATCAATTGATGACTGATTAAGTATAATTACCTAATATAATTAATAAAGTATAATTACTTAGTGTAAGTAATTAATGGATAATTATTGGATGTAATTAATTGAAGGGGATGATGGAAAGTAATTATAGAATAATTACTTAGTGAAAGTAATTAAGGGTTAATTACTTAGTGTAATTAATTAAAGGATTAATTAATTAAGGAGATTAATTAAAAGTTAAATAATGTGAATGGTTAATGCTAATTTATTATGCGGTAATTAAAGGTCAATTACTTAATTTAATTAAAGGATAATTAAACAAAGATGATTAATTAAGATGGATGATTTAAGAATGATTAATTAATTGAGCTGTAATTAATTAATGTTAAATAAGCAGGGTTAAGGTAATCCAAGTGATTAAAGTTGGTAATTAATTTAATTAGAGATTAATTAAATTAATTAGGAATTATATATCTATTAAATCTTGCTTATGGATGATGGAATGATATTGATGGCTTGGATTGTTGTTGTCTCTGATGGGCGATTGAGATGTGCTATGATATGATGGGTTAAACAGTAATATTGTGGGTCATCTATCGATGATGAATTTTTGTGTGGTCTAATATTCTGAATATAAATTGATTTGTATCCACTTAAACAATTTGGATTAGAAATGATATTGGATTCGAAGAGACCGGGGTTGGGTATCAGTAATACCCGAAACCACTTCGATTAGTAAACTAAATTTTTTATAAATTGGATATGTGAAATTATACAGGCTGGAATGGAATGAACTGAGTAACATGGATATTTTACCTGAAAACTGTTGTGTGTGATAAATGATTGACTATAAGAAATCGTAAAGGGCACGAGTTACCCATATATTCACATATGTTATAGCTTGGTATTTCATATTATATGGGTTTACTCACGTTGGTTTCCAGCCTGACCCGGGTGTTACTTTGATGTAATGCTCGAGTCAGACTGAGTATTACATATTTTCAGGTTAGGACATTCTGAAGCTCAGGAGGAGAGTTGGATGGCAGAAACGTATAGAGAGTATTCCGCTGTGACATATTGTAGTTTATCTGGGGCATGTTGATTTTAACTGTACAGTGTTTTGTGTAAATGTTGTAACTATGATGTATTGATGTAAATTAACTGATATAGTTTTCCTTTGTATAACTGCTATTTTGTTTGATATTATATTTTGATCCGCTGCAAATGTGAGAATCTGTGTTTGGTGTTTCTGTTTCTTCTTCTTCTATTTCTTTTCTTCTTTTCCCTAACTATCTGGAATTTTCGGGATCGAAAATTCCAGGTCTTTACATTTGGTATTGGAGCTAGGTTAAGCGAGAACCTTCGCTCTATTGGGTTTAATCATTAAGGTTAGGGTTAGTGGTACCCTAGAATGAGTTGAGAGAGTGTGTGTGTGTGTGTGTGTGTGTGTGTCTATATATATATGAGAGTGTACTTGTATTTTCTTATATAAAGGTTTAAAAGTGGTTTTAAAAATAAATGATTTTTTATACAAGCTTATCTTTTGATATATAAAGAAATAATTTTCCTAATTATTAAATATATTAAAGAAATTGGTTGTTGATTATTTAAATAAAACAAAATAATGAGAATTAAGTGGTAGTAGTAACACAACCAAATTGAAATTGAACGAAGATAAGTTTGAAATGGATTCAAACTGAAAATAAAATCCTGAACTTGTAGAAGTATTTTCAGAATAAGATAATAATGAATTGGTTTCCAGATATGATAATCTTGGTTGTTATCATAAATGGTTATTGTGTTTCCTAATGAAATGTTTTAGGGAAGTAAAGTTTTAGGTGAGCATGACTTATAAATTGGAATTGAAGATAATTTAAAATTTGCAAAGTTCTAAATCTAAGTCCAGGAAATTTGGAATTTGTTTCAAAGTGCCAAAAGAAATTTGTTTTAAATAAAACCAAAGGTGGTTTAAAAATTTAAAGTATAGCTTGGTGTGCAAAGGAAATAAATATGTATATATGAAGGATATACATAATATAACAGATGATTTGAAATAAACTGTAATGATCCTGACTCGACCTTCGAAAATCAGCACCGAATACGACGCTCGTATTCAAATGCCGCAGACCAAACGTCGAATCTGGTTCGTCGAAGCTTATAACACATTAAGTACAATACAGCGGAAGAAATGAAATAATACATTTGATATACAACATTTGATACAATATCTGATACAATAGAGTACAATAGAATGATACAATAGATATCAATACTATCAGAGATACAAGAAATAGCAGCGGAAAGATAATGTCTTCAATGCCAAACTCCAAGAATTCCATCTTCAATCCCAAGCTAGCTCGAACCCTCATCAAGCTGCACGAAGCTAAGCAAGGTCAGCTGTGAATGCTGAAGTGTAGCAAATGCGAACCATAAATCCAAAGGGCTTAGAAGGCTAACGAATCAATTCCTACTATTCGACTATCTGAAAAACCCAACTCTAGACTGCCCGTGTAGAAAATAGTGGGCACTCAGAGTTTAGGAAAGGAACAATGAACTCCAGGTCAGTCGTGGGACTGGTGTGAGCAAAGAAAAACAGTTTTATCTTTTAAAACAAACAACAAATCTTTTAAAGTTCAAATCCGCAATGCTTTTTGGAAAATGAAACTACCATAAGGCCTCCCGCCACACACACAATGCAAACACAGAATTGGAGGAGATTTCTCCTTATGATAGTCAAAAATGCTTGATATGCGAAAACCATTTTGATATTATTATTATTAGTGCATAGTGGAAAACATTTCAAAAGTATAATATTAATCCTAGCCAGCATAGACATTCCGAACTGTGCCTACTATAGCTACAATCCAAATTGTGGGGCGCCACTATAAGTAGATGGCAGGTAACACAACTAAAGCCGTACAAGGTGCATATTGTATGAATGGATTTCCAACAAATGGTCAGGCAAAGGAACTTCCTATTGCCACATGGGAACGGCTCTGGAGGGATGCCCTGAGAACTTATCCTGCTCTCTGCCAACACAAGGCCGGCTACCCCCTTCACGGGGAGTAAAACCTAAAATATGCCACCCCCGGTCGTTTGCGACCTTTATCCGAGGGCCCTCTACACCAACAACATTACACAGTAATAAATACACTACCGTGTCCACATGAGTAAGTATATGGGCTCCATACCATGATATCACCCTTTTCCAGAAGGAATGGTCATACCCTAGGGGAGCTACCCGTGAAACCTTGCCGCATCTTTCCCGTTTCGACCATTACCGGTTTGTGAGGTTCGATGAGGTCTCGTCCACAAAGCTACGCTTTTCACAAAGCCATGCTTTGATCAACAAATGATCAGCTGCACTTCGTATGCCACATTACCAAATTGGGAATGCATCACTAGTAACCATCAACTACATAACCTTTGAGCTCGTACGTCTTAGAGAAGGGTGGTAAGCTAAGAGAATAAATCTTCTTCACCAAACAGAAATGTATTTGATAGAAATCAGTTTTACATCTCAAAGTGTAATGTCAGACACACATCCATACAAGTCTGTTCCGGGTTCGAACAGAACCGAAAGCACTTCCGAAGAAGCCCTTGCAAATCCGGGTATTCACAATCCCGATCGGACCTCCCATCACTTAGGGGATCTCTATACCGGTGCGACTCAGTGCAGAGACAATCGACGGGTTATCCTTTCATTCTCGAAAATACTCGGTCTTCACCACCAGTCTTCAAATGCTATCCATAACGACGTATCACTATTCAGAATGGGTTATATGACAGAAGGTCCTCTCCCGGCTAAACCGAATAATGAGCGCAATATTTAAAAACATATGGATATGGGATTTCGGTTAAGTCATAACTTAAAACCCAAAACTTTCTTTTCAAATGGTTTAAACAAATTACCATTTTAAATCTTTTAAACAAAAATATTTATGTCACAAAATTCACGAATTTTCCACAAAGGTTCATTCACGGCTTTTCAAAACAATTTCATTTCAAATTGGATTAACTTACCCACTCTTTAAATTAAAGATTTAATTAATAACTTTCAAACCATTTCCAATTCAAATCTTTTATGTGAAAGATTTACCATTTAAAATCCTCTTCGATTTCAAAACAAGATTTAATAATCTTTCACAAAGTTAAAGCTGATTACATTTACATAAGTTAAAGCCATTCAAGTATAAAACTTTGGTTTAAATTTAAATTCCCAAAATGATACATTTTAAATGGTTGAAACCCATATAAACACCTTTATAACTTGCATAATCTTCTTAAACCATGATTTCCAATTTTTTTTTGAATTCAATTTCAAATATTGAATTCAAATTCAAATCAAACTATTTAAACTTTGTTAAGTTATTCAAAATAACTTTATTTTTGAAACTCATTTTCAAAAGTTTTCAATTCCAATTCCGAAACTATTTTGGATTCAAAAATTCAATCTTTAAAATTGTTAGAATCTGTGACTTAACTGATTTCCTCGTGCAATCCATATTTGTGTGTGTATGGTGTAGTCTAGGAGTTTTACCCAATGGTGCAACAACATCAATCATCACATATTCAATCGTATCAATATCGATAAGCGGTATATCCCAATAACGCTTATCTATATACACAGATTCACAGATAGAAAATATGAGTGTATTATAAATAAATAAATTACATTCATCACAGCTTGAATTAAGACAATTCAAATCACAAACATCACATATCAGAGATGACAAAACAATTCACAACATTCAATAGAATACAACCATCCATAAATAAGGTTAATTGACCATTTGATTAATTGAAACCAGATTAATCACTAATTCTGGTTGGTTAACATAAATTAATTACAATTTATGTTAACTGATTATACTTTAATTATTGATTAACCTCAATTTATAAATTAATTAATTCTTTAACTATTAATTAATCAACCTTAATCAATAAATTGATTAACCTTTACAAATTAATTTAAATCAAACTTGATTTACAAATTAATCAATCTTTAATCATTAGATAATTAACTCTTTATTTTAAATAATTAACTGTTAATTATTCAATTATCCTTTAATTAATTATCTTTAATTAATTAATTAACTCCTTAATTGATCATCATTTTAATTAATTATTCTTAATTAATAAATGATTATCCTTAATCAAAAATTTATTCTTAATCACTTGATTTCCTAACTTAAATCATTAGTTGATTGCTTTTGATTAAGTAATTAATTACCTTAATTTAATTAATCTTAACTGATTAGTTATCCTTTAATTAAAAAATAATCCTTAATTATTAGTTAATTACAATAATTAATTAATTACTCCTTAATAAAAAATTATTTCTTAATCACTTTAAATAAATTAAACTTCAACTAATTATTCTTAAATTAAATTTCTTTTTTTATTAATTAACCACATTAATTAAATTTTTTTAAAAGTAATTAACCCTTAATTACTTGGTACATAAATCTCTAATCATTAATTACCCATTCTTAATTACTTCCATTTAAGTAATTATTTTTAATTAATCAATCATCAATTACTCGATTAATTAATTTGATTTATCAATTAATTCTATATTAATTACTTTCATTAAGTAATTTACTTCAAGTAATTAATTTTTTTTAAAAAATAAAATTCATTAACTATGAAACATTAATTATCTAACCTTTAATATTATTAAGTTAAATAACTTTTCAAAATAAAGGTTTCATTTATTTTAAATCCTTTTAAAACTTGGTAAATTTAAAACAATTTATTTAAAAATCCTTTCTTAACTAATTCTTAAATTTGGATACCATTTAATATAAGAAGAAAATTGTTTTTAACAAGATTTAACAAGATTTAAAAATCAAAAACTTGATTTTTCTTTGGGTTTTAAAATTGTTTTGCCACCAGACAACCAACCCGAGCAAAGCTATTAAAAACCCCGAGCTAAACTATGTTTCCCCCTGAGCAAGACTTCGAGTCATACACGACATCGTTTGCTTTGAGTAAATTCACGAATCCCCCAAGTCGCCCCGGAGTTCCACTTCGTCTTCCCCAATTTTTCGAACAATAACGGATACGCACCCCCCACATGCACGTGTACGTGCGATCATCTACGATCTGATTATCACCATCACCACCAATAAGTCACAGATGACTCACGTAATTGCTACGACCAACCAGATTGACGCTTTCGGCCCAGAATCAGAAAACGAGTGATCGAGCAACCCACAAAAAATAACACGATCGCCAAAAAACCCCACCGCCGATGATTCTGATTGCTAGAACCCATGCCGTCGCACCCAAAGCTGCTCCATACTTCGAAGATCCACACCCCCTATCGTGATCACTTCTAGTGCCTTGTCGGTGACACACGAGCCCATAGATTTTCGTCAATCAAAAACTACCGTTAAACCCTCATTCTATGTCGTCCGGCCACCACATGCCTCGAGAACCCTTCCGACCATTTTTTCTAAGACCACTCATCATCACTCTAACTCCAGTAGCGACCGCGACTGTCATACCTCACGTGGTCGCCGTGAATTGCTTAAAATCCATTTCACGTTCAACTCCCAATTTCCCATGACTTATCAAACTAAAAACCTTGATTTCAATTTTAAAAGTCATGGTTTATGATTACAAACTAGATTATGGAAATGAACCAATAAATCAAGGTGTTCGAATTTTTCCATGCCTTTGAATTCTTACTGCATTTTCAAATTTCCCAGCAAATTTTAAATTAATAGCACTTGGAAATATTTTTAAAATTAGCATTTCATGGTTAGGGTTACTTTTCGTTTAGAAATTAAATCCTAAAATCATTTAAATAGGTTGACCTCTGATCTTCTAACAGGGTTTGAAAACCTGTATCAAGAACAGAGATGTTCTTTTCTGTTTCCAGGCATGCACAAGCAAAACACAACAAATATACACACAGATTTGCATGCACATTAATCATTCATTCAAACAACTTTAAACAAAATCTGAGTTTAGGGGTTTACTCGCCTTTTTTTTTCCAGAGAGTTCCTGACAGTTTTTCAAAAGAAGATAAAGGCCTGTAAACTTTTCCTTCTTTCCTTTCATATTTTAATTCTCTTAAGTTTAGATCTGCAAGTTATATATAAAAATTCTTGCTTACTCTATATTGTATTCATTCACTAAATTCATCAATAACAGTAATTTAAATTACTTACAGTTGAATTTATATAACAGAGAATCTTTTTATTTTTTCTGCAACTTGAAAACTAGAAGTAGATTAAATCTTTGATCTTGATTTTTCTCCTGCAACAGATTGATTAACTGCTGCTTTAATATTGTTTAGCAAACTCAAATTCAAATCTTTAAAAACAGAGTTACTTGCCTTAAATTATTTCTAGAAATTAACTGCACTGCTTGAATGTTTCCAGATTACACTTGAAAACATCCCTTTGGTTTTGATCTAAATCTTGCAAATTTATTTACTTTGAATCAATACTGAGATGACCTTTGTTTTCTGGTTCGAGATGGATTCAATTTTCTAGTTTTGATTATGTTTTGTAAACAAGCTTGACCTTCAGGATGAAGATTACAGGCTCTTTTTTTTTTTTGGTTTTAACTTTGGTGTTGAGTTTGTGATGTTCAAGATCTCTTTATCTTTTTTTTTTCAAAAATCAACGAGGCTAAATATTTGAAAAAAAGAAGCTGAAAGGTTTCTATGATTTTATTTTGTTTTATTATATTTTTTTCAAAAGTTGAATGCTACCTGTAAACTTTCATATGCATGTTGTACACTTGTTACATGTAGGGAAAATTGTGTTTAAATCCTTGCTCTAAATTATTTTGTAAATTTTTGTTTTAATCCTTCATGTAAATATATTTCCATATATTAACATATGTCTTAATTTTTTAAAATTATTTCTGTCTTTAATATTTTTTACCTTTGCACAAATAAGAATTTTTTTATCCCAATTATTTTTCAGATTACAATCTTTAATTTAGCTCACTTATTTATATACATATAATTTATACATTTTTCATTCATGCATTTTTTATCATTTATTTTTGTACAACTTTCAAAAAGAAAAGAATGATTAAAAAAAATTTGGTTACATATTAACAATTAATCACTTTTATTTATATAAGAAAATTTAACTTAAAAATAATATTTTGAAAATTAGTACATTAATTCTTTGAAAATTAATACATCTTCCAAATATATTTAATATTTTAGAAAACAAACTACCATAAAAATTTCAAAGCTTTTAAATTCTACTTTATTTTTAATACATTTTATTTTTAAATTCAATATTTGTTTATAAAATACTTATCCCTAAATTTCAAACCAAATTCTACTTTATAATCTAAATTTTTTATTTATACTAGAAATTATCTAATTAATTCATAAATAAATTCACAATTTATTTTCAAAAATTAATTTAATTTCCAAATTAAACTTGGTAAATTTTCAAGAATGTTACAAATCCCCCTCCTTAAGAAAATTTCGTCCTTGAAATTTACCAGGGAGACAACAAAGAATGGATAGATACACAAAGATAGAGAATCGACTCACAAATCAAGTCGATTATCTATTCTGTACTTGGCTTACCAAATCAGAATATCACTAATAGACATGAGAACAAACTCATTCAATACAATACAAGATACTCGGGTCACCAGATCTACGAAATATACATGGGTATTGGTTAGTTCGAAGGGATAACTAACCGTTTGTAGAATATATCGTGACCCAAACGATAGATAAATGGATTTAATCTTTCGAAATTCTCAAATACTAGATATGGATTCCAAACTTAAATTGGAACACCCCAAATTATATATCTTATCCCTCTTCGAACTTTGATCCTCACAAGAAATTACAATAGAATTTCAAATTATGGTATAATCGAAATTGTTTTATCGATACAATTTATTTAACTTTATATTTTAGGTAACCAATTTATTTCAAATCAAATTTCAATTTTTGCCAAAGTTAAAAACGAAAAGCTGATAGGAATTTGACGAGGAGAATACGAAATAGAGACTTATCTACAAGATTCGTAGGGCCACCATCCCACCGAAGTTTCTTCCTCGAGCTGTTACGAAGTAATCAAAGAAATTGGAAAGACGAAACAAAGGAGATTGATAAAGAGAGTTATTTCCACTGTTGTTACAGGGCATTGACCATTTGTAGTGGTATTTCCCTGTCCCCTATCTCGTCCTCTTCTTACACTCATACTTACTATCAGTGAATAGTAAGAGAATTTACTGAGGCATTTGAACGGATATCTTTGGGATTACTCATTCTAGGGTATACTTCATCCTATCTCTAATGAGTCACTTAATGTGTTATACTCTTGAGCTAAAGTTTCAACCTTGCTCCACTTGTACTTGAATGTTGCAGATCCAAACGTCGAAATTTGACTCGTGCCGGAGCTTATAACACATTAAGTATAACAACACGGTGGAAGAAAATGAATAATATCAGATACAACGATGATACAATAGAATGATACAATAGATATCAATACTATCAGAGATACAAGAAATAGCAGCGGAAAGATAATGTCTTCAATGCCAAACTCCAAGAACTACATCTTCAATCCAAAGCTAGGTCGAATCCTCATTGAGTTGCACAAAGCTAAGCAAGTGCAGCCGTGAATGCTGAAGACTCCAAAGAATTCCGAAAGCTATCGAATCTACAACAACTATGGGATTATCTGAAAAACTCAATTCTAGACTGCCCGTGTGGAAAATAGTAGGCACCTAGAGTTTAGGAAAGGAACAATAAATTCCAGATCAGTCATGGAACATGTATGAGCAAACAAAAAATTGTTTTGAAACAAACAACAAAACTTTTAAAGTTCAAATCGACGATGCTTTCTGGAAAATGAAACTACCATAAGGCCTCCCGCCACACACACAATGCAAACGCAGAATTGGAGGAGATTTCTTTGATAGTCAAAAATTCTTGATACGCGAAAACCATTTTGATATTATTATTAGTGCATAGTGCAGAAAAACCTTTCGAAAGTATAATATTAATCCTAGACAGCATACAACCATTATTGTATGCCTACTATAGCTACCATGTTCAATAGCAGGTTACCGCCACATTCCATGGCAGGTTATACAACTAAAACCGTATAGGGCGCGTATTGTTTTGTTTGGATTTTCCAACAAATGGTCAGGCCAAGGAACTTCCTATTGCCACATGGGAACGCCTCTGGAGGGACGCCCCGAGAACCTACCCGGCTCTCTGCTAACACAAGGCCGGCTACCCCCTTCCCGGGGAGTAAATCCTAAGATATGACTCCCCCGGTCATTTGCGACCTTTATCTGAGGATCCTCTACACCAACAACATCACACAATAATAAATATACTACAGTGTCCACATGAGTAAGTATATGGGCTCCATACCATGATATCACCCTTTTCCAAAAGGAATGGTCATACCCTAGGAGAGCTACCCCTGAAACCTTGCCGCATCTTTCCTGTTTCGACCATTAGCGGTTTGTGAGGCTTGATTAGGTCTCGTCCACAAAGCTACACTTTTTCACAAAGCCATGCTTTGATCAACAAATGATCAGCAGCACTTCGTATGCCACATTACCAAATTTGGAATGTACCACTAGTAACCATCAACTACATAACCTCTGAGCTCGTACATTTCAGAGAAGGGTGTTAAGCTAAAAGAATAAATCTCCGCCACCAAACAGAAATGTATCTGATGGAAACTAGTTTTACATCTCAAAGTGTAATGTCAGACACACGTCCATACAAGTCTGTTCTGGGTTCGAAAAGAACCGAAGGCACTTTCGAAGAAGCCATTGCAAATCCAGGTATTCACAATCCCGATCGCACTTCCCATCACTTAGGGAATCTCTATGCCGGCGCGACTCAGTGCAGAGACAATCGATGGGTTATCCTTTCATTCTCGAAAATACCCGGTCTTCACCACCGATCTTCAAATGCTATCCATAATGTCGTATCATTATTCGGAATGGGTTATATGACGCAAGGTCCTCCTCCGGCTAAACCGAATAATGAGCGCAATATTTAAAAACATATGGATGATGGAATTTCAGTTAAGTCACAACTTATTATCCAAAAGCTTTCCTTAAATGGTTTAAACAAATTACCATTTCAAATCGTTTAAAAAAAGGTTCATTTCACAAAGTTCACCAATTTTTCACAAAGGTTCATTTACGGCTTTTCAAAACAATCTCATTTCAAATTGGATTAACTTATCCAATCTTTGAATTAAAGATTTAATTCATAACTTTTAAACTATTTCCAATTCTTTTATATGAAAGATATATCATTTAAAAACTCTCTTCGATTTCAAAACAAGGTTTAATGATCTTTCACAAAAGTTAAGGCCATTTAAGTAAAAACTTGGGTTTAAATTTCAGTTCCCAAAACAATACTTTTTAAATGGTTAAAAATCATATAAACACCTTTATAACTTGTATAATCTTTTTAAACTATAATTCCTAAATTTTTAAATTCAATTTAAGTATTGAATTCAAATATAAATTAATATTCTTTAAATTTCAAAACTTTATTAAGTTATTCAAAATAACTTTTATTTTTGAAACTCATTTCAAAAATTCTTCGTATTAATTCCATTCCATTTCCAAAACTATTTTGGCTTCAAAAATTAAATCTTTAAAATCATTAAAAATCTGTGACTTAACCAATTTCCTCGTGCAATCCATATTTGTGTGTGTAAGGTATAGTCCAGGGTTTTACACAATAGTGCAACAACATCAATCATATCCATATCGATAAGCGGTATAATCTATAACGCTTATCTTCATTCATAGATTCACACATCATATAAATTTATCACAGATAAATAAATTACATTCATCACGGATAATAATAGCATTCATGATAGATCATACCAAACAATTCATAGCACAAAGCATAACATGTCAGGGATATCAACAATTCAACAATAAATAGAATTCAAACATTCATAAGTAATATTCAATTAATTATCTGATTAATTTAAATCAGATTAATTTCTCATGAAATAATTTACTAATCCTCGTTAATTAATATTAATTAATTACAAATTAATTTGATTAATTACTCTTTAATCATTTATTAATTAACCTTTAATTTATAATTAATCCTTTGATTAATTATCCTTAGTTAATTACAATAATTAATTAATCTTTAGTTAATAATCATTTCTTAATCACTTTCATAAATTAAGAAACCTTCTGAATTAGTTATCCTTTAACTATTTAATTAACCTTTAATGATTAATTAACTAATCTTAATTAATAAATAAATTAATCTTTAAATAATTAACCTTTAATCATTTAACTATTCATTAATCCTTAATAAATTTTATTAATTAATTAACCCTGTAATTACAAAAAATGATTAACCTTCAACAAAGTAATTAGCTTTAAATTAATTACAGAGTAATTAGCTTTGATTTACTTTTATTAAGAAATTCGTTAATTAACTCCATCAAGTATTTCCCTTTAAATTACTTCCATTATCTTTTGATGACTTTTTTTCTTCTAAGTAATTGTTCTTTAATTATTTAAAACTTTACATAATCGACGATATCCCATTTGTCATACCTTATCGCTTGTTTATAAAGCTTGTTAATGAATTTGAAACTTGTTTGAAAACTTGGTTTAACAATTTCTTTTTGAAAATCAAATCATTTCAGTATCTTAGAAATATCTTGTTTGATGAATATTACCTTGGAAAAACATAGTTACATTTTTTTTAAAAACTTGTTTAAATAAATTTACATGAAAATGTGATCAACACTTTTTACTTTAAAACTGAATTTCATTTTCTGATTCCCTTTTAAACCTGGTACAATTCATTTTCAAAAAATTTCTCAAAACTGAGAAACCAGATCAAAGAAACATGTAAAAAAAATCAGGCCATTCAAAATCTTCGAAACTGAAACCCTCTCAAATCTGAAACTACAAAACTGGAAAACCAGATTTCAAATCATCATCCTGAAAAAAATTTCAAAGCAAAGCTTTCAAGATTCAGAGCTGAAGCATTTCAGATCTGAAACAAATCAAGCTCAAGCTTGAAGTTTGAATCAGTAGAATAGTTCAAACAGATGGATTCAACAATCAAACCCAGTAGCAATTCAAAGCAAACTGGAAACTAAAGCAAGCTGTAGAACAACTCAGGTAAATATTAAGCAAAACCCTAATAAAAATTTAAAATCTGAAGAAATAAAAAAACCATTATCTCATCATCTCAAGTACTTGAAATCAGATCATCTCCAGATTCAAATTGTAACCAACAATCAAGCTTTAGATTAAAATCCAGATTTTCAAGTTTCAAAACAGTTTCCAGGCAAATATCTCTGTTCCTTCCCAATCCAGGTGAGCAAATCACTTAAACTTGTTTATTTTTATCTTAGTGCTTGGATTTATACTGAAAGTTATGAAGTATATATGTGATTTTGTAAAAAATGCCTGCATGTTTTATATAGATAAGTAGTAGTGTGTGTACAGGCTTGTGTATACTCTGTTTGTTGTTTACAGGCACAAGTTAACTTCAAAAATTCAAATCTTTCAATAGAGTCAGTATTAACCTTTGACATATAAATAAAAATTGTTTGTTAAAGTATAATGATTATTACAAAAATAGTTTCAAAATTTTGAATTCAGCAAATAATATCAGGAGTATAAGTGGAGTATCCTGACTCGACCTTCGAAAATCGGCACCGAATACGACACTCGTATTCAAATGCCGATTTTCAAAGGTCGAGTCAGGATCGTTATATAAACTCTTAGTGTTGAGTTTTAAATTTTTCCTTGGAATGTGATGTGAAAGCCAAAGTGATAAGTTTTTAAACTTTTAAGTGATAGAAATTTGAGATTTGAAGTGGGAATTCAAATTTGATAAGGTTAACGGGATTAAATTGAGATTTAACTTAGGGAAGTTAAATGGGTTGTTTGGAAGGGAGTTGTATGTGATCTTAAACAGGTTTGAGATTTGGGAAGGCGTAGTGAATGCTATTGATGGATGTTTTTGAATAAATTGGAAGTTTATTTATCCTAATATCATCCTGTTATTATCAATAATTTTGAAATTGTAAATTATGTAGTTTAAAATGAATTGAGAAATGAATTGGAGTAATATATATGTCCACTGTAGAAATTAAATGGAAATAGAATTTATATCACGAAATTGAACTTGTGGAGATGAAATTACTTTGAAATTAAGATTTAAATGTTCAAAGGTACTTGGAAATTTAAATTGTTAAGGATTGGTTTCAAAAATTGAAATTGGGTAATAAATTGAATTTCAAAGATTAAATTGTTTAAAAAGGATTTGAATTATTATTTAAACCAAGAAATAGGTTTATGGAGAAGTAAAGGTAATTTAAAATAGAATTTTGAAGTTTGGACTCAGAATTAAATGCTTAAAGGGTTTTGAACTTTTACTTGAAAACTTGAGATAAGTAAGTAAAAGTGATTTAAATAAATATTAAAATGTTGTACTTAAAAGATTTAATTGTGCAAGGACTTGGGTTATTAATTAAAAAGTAAAGTTTAATTTGATTTAAAGAAATTAAATCATCATTTGAAATTTAACTTGAATTTATATAATTTTAGATGGTTTAAAGTGAAATGGAATTTGAAGTTAGCTCAAATTGAAATTTGATTTGAAAGATTTAGAATTTTGATTAAAGTTGAATAAGTAAATTCAAGTGGAATTTGATTTGAATATGGAAAGAAATTGAGGTTAATTCAACTTGAATTGGGATTGAATCAATTTAATGGATGGGAAATTGATAGGAATGGAGATTGGGAAATGGAACAGTTTGGCTCTGGACTGTTTTCAAACAAATTATTTTAATATAAGCTTTCTTAAATCTATTTTTCCAAGCTATTTACAATATACAACCTTTCTTTTTAAAGCCAAACTATTTTATACTTATTTTACAATTATTTTTGAAACTATTTAACAATTTTACAACTGTTTTATAAAATAATTACTGTTTTTCAACTGTTTTATAACTAATTACTATTTACAACTATTTTGCAATTATCTAACTATTTTATAACTATTTTACAATTACTTAACTATTTTAGAGCTATTTTACAAATTAATAATCAATTTTCAACTACTTATCTATATTGAAAAAATTTCAAGCTATTTCTGAATTCAAGCTGGTCAGAGTGCAAACTGTTTATAATTAAATACCAATCGAGATAAGAATTAAAGTGATAATCCAAATGGGGATTGAGGCAATTGTGAATAAGTGGATAAAAATTAAAGTGAATGTGAATAGAAAAGGAGATTGATTTGGCTAATTATCAATAGAGATAAATACGTAAGGTGACGTATATTATTCTATCCGCATAGTTATTTGATCTGGATTCGAACACAGAATTTTGAGATAGTATATCGATCCAAGTTGGGATTTTTCACTCGATTTTCGACGGCGAACCTGGATATGGATTTTTGATTTGTTTTGGATATTCTCTGTCATAGTTATGACTATGTAAGGAGAATGACGGTTTCTGATCAAGAAACCAGATCTGAGTCTGCACAAGGAAGTCGGATGGATGATACTAGTTCAGAATTGAAATTGTGTGATCGAGTGAGTGTTATATTGATACAGCGTACGGATGATATGTGTACATTATACGGGTTTGAATGAAATTGGTATTGAAAAATTTGGGGATAAGAAATGTAAAATGGTTTTTGAAAAGAAGAGTATATTTTGTGAAATGTATGATGAAATGAAGTGGAAATTGGATATTTCTATGGTAGAAATTTACTTTACGGAAGTAAATAATATGGTAATTGACTTTATAGAGTAATTAAATTTGAATATTGATTTGGCATAAACAAAGTTATGTATATATAATTGATAAACTTCCCTTGTAGAATCTACAGCTAGAAGAAAAGTGTTTTTGAAAATATTTGAAGTATACAAAGGGAATTTATACAAGTACGAAGTGATCCAAAGATTTTCAAAGTTATATATATATGTGTGTGTGTGTGTGTATGAAGGATTTTATGAGAATGATTTTGGGAAAAAGGTTTTGGAACCTATGCATTTTTGAAAGGCTTTTTCTTTTTAGGAAAAAATCAATTCTGGAAATTTGGAAAGCCTAGTTTGAGAATTATCGATTTTGGAATAATCGATTTTGGGAAAAGGAGATTTATTTGGGATTCATACTATGTGTGTGATTTGGAAGATACTATATGTATATTGTATAAAGTGTTTTGAAAATGGCTCTAGAGAAAAAGGCGTTCCCTTGAAATGAACTTCTCAGGAGTACCATAGGTTGGTACTTCCTTGAGCCCCAAAGGGGGGAGGCTCTAAAGTGGATCCTGCGAGGAAGTCCGGACAAACTGAAGTTCCTAAGGATTATTGGGTAGAGAAAGTTGAGGGCGCTGATGCCTACAGAGGCATTTGGGTTATGGTGCGACGACAGTGTAACTCGATGTCACTGCAATCTACTATGGACCATAGCGGAGATCGTGTGGAGGTGAGTGTCAACGGTCTAGGCTTAATTTTGCTGAGATGGCAACGTAACATCGATAGACTGCGATCTATGGTCGAGGGGAGAAGTTTCATTTTTGGCAGCGAAATTCAAGGGCGTTGATGCCTACAATGACATGGACTTTTGCTGTGATGGCAACGTAACTCAGGATGTACCTGCGATCCATAGTGGGTTCCATGGCGTGATCGAGGGGCGCGGAGCGCCTACAGTTATCTATAGATTTTGCCGGGATGGCACCGTAACCACTGGGTTAACTACGACCATGGATGGGGATGATGATATCCAGAGCATTCTCACCAAAGATGTTTCCTCTATTTTTTTAAAAATGTTTTCTATATTTTCAGTAAATTTATTTTTCAAGTATTTTTCACTAGGTGTTGAAATGGGTTTACCGAGTACTTATGATTTTCAGTCCTATGCCTGATCAACGTATGACCGAATTTCTGTGAGAACGAGGACGGACTTGTTGAAACATCGAGTTATAAAATGATATTTTTATAAAACTATTTTGTCAATATTATATAGATTTTAAAGTGTTCTAAAAAAATTTAAAAGAGAAAATTAAACTGATATTAAGTATTTAAATAAATTCTGGTTTCGTTCCTTTTCGAGGACGAAAAGATTCTAAGGAGGAGGAATGTGATAACCCGGATTTTGGACATCTGATAATTGGATAATTAATTATTATTTTACTATTGAGATACTAATTTTATTTGGATTAAACAAATAAAATTTGATAATTAAAGTTGCATAGATACATATTAGTGGATTTGAAAACTATAATAATAGTAAAATTTAAAATGATGACTTTTATAGTAAATTATTAAATATATTAATAGATATGTGTAAACTTTATAATATTGAGAATTTTAAGTGTGTACTTATACATATACAAGTGTATATATATATTTATATTATGATTAGGAAGCTATTATTTTGAGTTCAACATGATGATTTTAAAATGCTATTTAAGTAAACTCTACATCTTAATGCTAGTATATATGTATATATGGTTATTTAGTATATAATTCAATCTTATATATCATCTTCTTTAAGTAATATAAACATAAGAGAAAATTATTTATGGAAATATAAGATGAAAACAAATAAAAATATCATTTACATTCATTTCACAAGTGTAAGGAGATTAATACATACAAATAAAAAGTGTAAACAAACTTTATCATGCAATTAACAAGTGTCATGATCTTTATTCTCTTTTCATTTTTTAAAAAAAAAAGAGAAAATAAAACCAAAAGAAAATATAAAAAATAAAGGAAGCTCAAACGATCTCTGTCATGATCTGAAATTCAATGTTCAAAAATTAACACTAAATACCTCACTTGTATTCGACTGTTGAAAATTCAAACATCGAATTCCAGTCGGATGGAGCTTATAACAACATCAGATGAATATAAACCAGGGGAAACAAAATGAATATCATGCATTACATCATAGATACAACATTAACATAATATCCATTGCTACATCAGAGTATTTTTTATACATATATCACAACTCCAAATAGAACATCATAATAGTAGTAACAACCCGTATATTTGTATCATTTAAATTGACAATATTCCACACATGTCAACTTAAATAATAAAAAACATGAATTATTAATGGAGTATATATATACAAACGAGAATCATCACAGAATCATAGAAATATAACATCACAGAAAATAGTGCAGCAGAATTACAACATAGTCATAAGAGTAGTTCATGAAGCTACCCATAAATACAACAAAGTCTCAAATAAAATGAAATAGAACAACATAGAAATCCAATAGTCCAAATAGAAAAAGTAATACTGATAAGATAAAGATAATGATAGTCTTCGGTCTTCAGCTCCAAGTAGAACAGCAGCAACAATCCTCAGTCTGATCCGAGCATAAGCATAAACAAACACTCGAATCAGGACATATATTCTTATACAGATAATATGGTTCAAATTTAAAATAGTAATAACTCAAAGATAAATAGAATAACATCTTTCAGGATCCGTTAAACTATTTATACATAGTAGTGTAGATAGATAGATAATGTCTAACAGTAAAGTAAATATCAAAATAGTGTTAAGGCGTTACCATTGTCCCTCTTAACACATTTTATATAACATTATAGACTATACAGCACTGTAAACTCCACCTTAAACTAGAGGGATATCAAGGAGTACTCCATAGGTATAATACAAAACAAATTCGTAGGTCGCATACATAGGGATACAAGTATGACAAGGCACATGAGGCAATACCGAAGATAGTGAAACTACCGTTTGCTTGATCCGGACTGGTGAGAACGCATCGCCGCAACGATCACAACACCGTGAAACAACACTCCAAATTCAAGGGTGTGCACCAATCAATAACAAGTAATGAGTAGTTTACGAAGAAGTGTGTTCGCTCGAGGTAGCTAACCCCATTTGGCCCGGACGGCTCCAGTTTTAGTCATTTCCAATTTGACACAAGTGTCAAGGCTATCCATTACCGTTCGGTTTCTTCAGCATCGCGTACGTCATTCCAACCGCTTCATTCTGGATCATACTCCACGTATAGTTATTAAAGTGGTTTTCGGTATAGACAGTAAGTATGTCCCTAACCGATTCCGGGGTCTTTAATAACCTTCGTAATTATTTCACCGATTGGTCGTTTAATATATTTCAAAACCGAATCAATTTCAATTTCGATTAGAATTTGTAAACCATTATTTCATTTGTCTTTCTAAACCAATTTCTGGAATTTACGTTTTCATAACTTCCCAATTCCATTTCAACATTCTATAATTCAATTTCAAAATTTGATTTAAATAATTCAAGTATACACTTAAGTTCGTATATAAGTTTCATTCCATAATCATTTAGAATAAACTTAATTTAATGTTCAAATCAATTTAAACTCTTTTATCGATTTCATTCGATATTCATTAAATTAAATTATCATTTGAACAATTTCTATTAAATTTCCAATTCATTAAATTAAATTTTTAAGTTGAACTTTATTATATCAAAGCTTACAAGTTTACTTTAAATTAAATTTGTCAAATCCAATTCAAGTCTTACATTTGTTTCGATAAAACGCATTTTATTTATTGTTAAAGAAATTCAATTTCATCTATTTATTTACTTAGTTACAAATTTCAAAACTCAATTAATAAAGAAACTTAGTTTCACTTATTCAAGAGGTTCAGTTTCACTTAATAAAGAATTCAATTTAATTTAATTATTAAACAATTCAATCTCATTAAATTATCAAATAATTTCAAATCTTAGTTATTACTAAATTCAAAACTTAACTATTAATAATTTCAAAACTTAATTATTACTAATTTCAAAACTTTATTATTAATAATTTCAAAACTTAATTGTTAATAATTCCAAAACTTAATTATTAATAATTCCAAAACTTAATTATTAAATAATTAAATTTTTAAACAATGTTCTTTCGTCAATTACTACGTTAATTTTTTTCAAATTTCGAATATTCACATTTTCCTTTAATTAAAATTTAAATTCCAATTTTATTTCAAAACCTTATTATTATTCGAACGAAATCTTTATTTTATTTAAATCAAATTATTGACTAATCGGATTTAATTTAATTCTCTATCCTAAGTCAAAGTTTATTTGGGTATTTATCATTTCAACCCGATTCCATTTCAATTCAAAAATCAAAACATAGCAAAGGGAACTTACAGTGTGATAACTGGGATGGTGTCAAAGTAAATAAACAAGCAATAGCAACCATACATAGCAATCCAATAATTTATTGAAATAATCCCGAAATAATCGTATTAATTTACATTTGTTGTTTATGCAAACCAATATAATTATTTCTAGAATCTACGTTATCATTTCATGTAGACTAAAGATTATTCCACTAATTATTTACGGTTCTTCACTTATCATTCATTATTAAATTTTATACTACAACAATTTATACTATATCCATTCAATGGTTCAAAGTGTACCAAATTCTACGTGTCAATTAATTTAATAATTAAAAGAGGTCATATTTAACTAATCAAATTTAACATATAAATCCGTTTTAAATTGTTAACTATCCTATATCAAATTCAATTATCACTTTAACAATTACAATTAACGTCCAATTTCAACATCACATAGCAATCATTCACCAACCAAACTTGTGTAAGAATATAAGTAGTGAAAATCAATTCACCTTTCGTGGATAAAGAAATTGACAGCGAAGCACGATGAAGCAAGAATGGAGTCGGTACAATACAAACAAACGGAGACTGTAAGTATCGACAAAAGAAAGACGATATTAATTCAATGAATGTTCATATATAATTTATAAAATTATATAGATGCACTTACCGATGACAGAGAAAAGAATGAAAGCTGAAAATTGATGCTGCTGCAAAAGGCTTAACCGGTTGGTTCTGCACACAACAAGCAAAGAAAAGTGGTTACTATTTTCAGCAACCAAAATAGATATTTGCGAACAAATTTCTTCTGTAATATCTAGAAGCAACAGTGCTTCTTTTGATACACACTGTTCATTTTTTTACTTTTTTTTTAAAAAAAACAGAACCCAACTTTCTTTTACTCTCCTTCCAAACACTAATTCAACTTATAGAACAAGGCCTCCTCTGTATACACGCATGCACAGTTCAACCATCTTTCCCCTTTTCCCCTTTTACTTGCTGCAGTCCTCCCCAAAATTCACGCACATAAAATACGCGGCACATACCTAGATACATGCACGCACACGATTTTTTTCACACACAACACCATACGCACACGCCTCAACATAGATACGCCTTTCCCCCTTTCGTCATGCTGCAGATTGCTTTTTTATTTATTAATATGCACGCAACACCAACACCATGTACTCACACATCATGCACGCAGCACGCATGTACACCTTTATACACACGGCACACACCGCATATTCATGCACACAACATTCATTTGCCCACTTATGCTTGGACGAAGGAGGGGCTTGGCTTGGCAGCGGGTTTGAGAGGAGGTGGCGAAGTGGAGTGTTGAAGTGGAGCTCACGGTGGTGCGGTGCACGTGGTCTGGAGGCGAATGGAGAGGGCGAACTGGGTAGTGGTGGAGGTGAGGTGCGGTGCGCGTGGTCTGGAGGTGGAAGGGTTTGTGCGTGGGGTGGACGTGCTGGAGTTTGTTTCGGCCATCCTCTTTTTAGTATTATTATTTTTTCTTTCTCAGGTTACTAAGGAGAGTAAATGAAATTAAGAAAGGAAGAAGAGAAGGATGGAGGAGGCGTTTACCTGAAGCTTGCGAGTTGAAAGTGGAAACTGTGCAATGAGAATGAAACGAAGTGTTTTCTTTTAACTTTAAAATTTAGTAACAGTAAATAATTTTTCTTGAACTTCGAAAAGTCATGTATATTCCTAAGCCAACTCCTACCTTCCAACTACCACCTTAAATGCATCAGCTGATTATATTGTTTTTAAATTCAAGTGGATATGGGTTAAAAATTTTGGGCTGAAATTGTTTATCTGGTCCGTCCGGAACGGTTAAATTTTACGCGACGATTTCCGTCGGACTCTGATTTGTACGAATAAATATACCATTTTGATCAGTGCGACGATGCGCTTCCAACGGTACACAGATAATTGCGATACGACGGTTTTATAAAAACTTGAATTTACGCCGCTTAAATTGTTCGATTTACAAAATAATTTAAATGGAACAGGCGATGACAGTTTTTGACGAAACGAACTACGACATCATGATCAGATAAATTTTACAACACTACTGTGAAAAAATATTTGGATCCGAAAGATAAATTTTACGCAGCTTAAAATAGACTGATATACAGTAAAGCGCGAACGAAATTTACTGCAATATTTCACGACGAAATATTTTCTATATTCATAACTAACTGGACGCATCTTATAAATAAAGTTTGGACGTCAATTGAGATCGTATGAAAATTCCCAATTTTTATATTAAAACGATAGATTTAAATTTTAAATTGGGTCGGAAATTCAGGATCGTTACAATCTCCCCCACTCAAATCTTTTCGTCCTCGAAAAGGAACGAGACGAGTGAAGTAGGAATAAAGTAAGCAGATAAGTCAAGGTAGATTTAAGAAAATTGAATTATACCTGAAATTAGTAATTCGGGGTTTGAATCCCGTATTCTATCCTCAGTTTCCCATGTGCAATCTCGCTTATCTGCACTCCACTGTACTTTGACGAGATTTACCGACTTCCTTCTAAGTTTCTATGTTTCACAATCGACTATCCGAAGTGGCTTTCACTCAATAGTCAAGTCAAAGGCTCAATAACTAACTCTTCCAATTGAGCAGTGGGAATGGTCATATATGGATTGTGCACAACTTTGCAAAGGTGTGAGACGTGGAACACATTGTGCACACCAGCGAACTTTTCTGGTAATGCAACTCTGTAGGCCAATGTTCCGACTCTTTCCGTAATCTCAAACGGGCCAACAAATCTGGGAGCTAGCTTCCCTTTCCTTCCAAATCGGGTAATATTCTTCAAAGGCGACACTTTCAGAAATACTTTGTCTCCTACACTAAATTCGAGCTCTCTGCTCCTTCTGTCAGCGTAGCTATTCTGTCTATCATATGCCTCTTTATCTTCTTCCTAATTTCTTCAACCTTTTCGGAAGCTTCCATAATTATTTCTGGACCAAGCACTAGTCGATCACCAGACTCGATCCAACAAGCTTGCGATTTGCACGGCCGTCCATATAAGACTTCGAACGGTGCCATACCAATGCTTGCCTGATTTATTAAAGATAATTAATTCAAATTCAAATATACTTATTCAAATTTGAAATTTAATTTCTTTACCTGGTAACTATTATTATAGGTGAATTCCACCAATGAAGATGGTCTTCTCAGGATCCACCAAAGTCTATAATACAAGCTCAGAGAAGGTCTTCCAAAATTCGGTTCACCCTCTCGGTTTGGCCATATGTCTGAGGATGATAAGTTGTGCTCAGATTCATTTTGGTGCCCAAAGTATCCTGAAATGCTTTCCAGAATTTACTAGTGAAAATGGGATCTCTATCGCATACAATGCTAGATGGTACACCATGAAGTTTAACAACTTCTCTCATGTATATCTCGGCCAAACTTGAAGCAGCACGAGTGGTTTTGACTGGAATAAAATGAGAGGATTTCGTCAGTCTATCAACAATCACCCAAATGCTTTCATTACCCTTTCTAGTCCTTGGTAGCCCATCAATAAAGTCCATAGAAATCTGCTCCCACTTCCAACTTGGAATCTCTAGCGGCTGAAGCAAACCTGCTGTCTTTCTGTGGTCAGCTTTAACTTGTTGGCAAGTTGGGCATCTGCTAACATAGGTAGAAATATCACACTTCATCCCACTCCACCAATATAACTTCTTCATATTTTGATACATTTTAGTGACACCTGGATGAAAAGAATGCGAAGATTGATGGTTTTCTCTCAGCGCTTCCTGTCTTAGACCATCAACATTTGGAACAAAAATACGATTATCAATTCTCAAGACTCCATTACTATCAACCTGCGCACCCATCTTACTATTAGCGTTTCCGACTCTTCCGAGAACTATTTCTTTGATGCAATAAAGCAAAGTGTCCTCGTATTGCTTGGTTATAATGCGATTCATAAGAGCTGGGGAGACGACGAGCTGGAATAACATTCCTTCAACCAGATTACAACATGCCATTGCTTGGTTTCTGTTCAAAGCATCAGCTACGACATTTGCCTTCCCTGGAGTGTAATTAATATCAAGATCATATGTAGCTAGAAATTCAAGCCATCGGACTTGTCTCTGATTCAAATCCTTTTGCGAGAAAATATATCTCAGTGACTTATGGTCAGTGAATAACTCGAATTTGGTTCCCAATAGATAGTGCCTCCATAGCTTAAGAGCATATACAACCGCAAGAAGCTCTAAATCGTGAGTTGCGTGATTTGCTTCATGGGTCTTTAACTGACGATCCGCATAGGCAATAACCTTTCCTTTCTGCATTAAAACTGGTCCTAATCCATCACGGTAGGCATCAGTATAGACGGTCAATCCTTCGCTACCGTCAATAATTGTAAGAACTGGGGCAGATGTCAACCTTCGCTTCATCTCATTGAAAGCTACTTCGCACTTTTCACTCCAAATAAATTTCACATTCTTTCTGGTCAGTGCGGTAAGTGGGGCAGCAATACGAGCAAAGTTTTCTATGAATCTGCAGTAATAGCCGGCCAAACCTAAGAAACTGCGGATATCTGCAGGAGTTTTGGGAGTCTCCTAATCCTGCAAATTCCAAGGATTCGAATTTATATAGCGATAAATTTTTTAAATAGAATTGACAAGTAAGGATAGAACTTACATTGACTACGGCGATCTTAGATGGATCGACCGAAATCCCATTCTCCGAAACAATATGGCCAAGAAATCGCATTTCATCTTTCCAAAAGTGGCATTTCGAAAACTTGGCTTTAAGTTGATGTCTGCGAAGAGTTTCAAGAACAAAGGCCAAATGTGACCTATGCTCTTTCTCATCTTTAGAGAAGACGAGAATATCATCGATGAAAACAAGAACGAACTTGTTAAGAACATCCCGGAAAACTCTATTTATCAAGTCGACAAAATAAGCTGGAGCATTAGTGAGGCCGAACGGCATAACTAGCCATTCATAGAAACCATTTTCAGTGCGAAATGCTATTTTAGGAATACTATCCTCAGCGATTCTGAGTTGGTGAAAGCCGGTAGACAAATCAAGTTGGGTGAAAACTTTAGCTCCATGAAGCTGGTCGAATAGATTGTTGATGTGGGGCATCGGATACCTGTTCTTGTGTGTGAGCTTGTTTAGCTCTCTATAGTCCACACACATTCTGAGAGAACCATCAAATTTGGTGACGAATACAACTGCAGCAGTTCTGAATGACTTCTCCGAATCAAGCCTTTAGCAAATAAATCTTCAATTTGAACATTCAATTCTACCTTTTCTTTAGGAGCCATTCTCCTAGGAGGGAGAACTACTTGTCATGCACCAGGTATAAGATCAATGCGGAATTCGATTTCCCGTGGAGGTGGTAGAGAATTAACTTCTCCAAACACATTAGAAAAGAATTGAACAACTGGAGTAGAGCTTTGTTCATTTGGATGAGAGTCAAGAGAGAATATAAAACTCCAAGCACATTCTTGAGGTGATTTACCTTTAATAACTAAAGGTATACTCTTGCCGTCAATAAGAGAGACGGTTCGAGCATTGCATGAGATAACGGCTTCGAACATTCATAGCCAATCAATACCTAATAGGATATTGAATGCCTCAAATCCAAGTACAAAGAAATCGCAAATAAAACGATGCATGCCATACATAAGCATGACATATTTGCATACCCTTTTGAGGTTAGCAGGCCCTCCAATAAGGTTAGATACACATAAGAAGGTAGATGCAAGAATAGGTTCCAATCCAAGTTAATTACATAAATCAATAGATATGAAACTATGTGTTTCTCCGGTGTCATACAAAACTCTAGATGGGGTACCTCTCTTCTGTGTTGGGCAATCTTTCTTAAAGTGTCATGGCTGTAAGCAAATATGACAAACATCTCTCTTGGCCATCTGAGCCGGTGGCGGAACAGCTGCACCCTTTGGGAATGGACAACTATTGGCATAATGACCTTTCTGATTGTAGTTGAAGCAGGTGATAGAGGAGATGTCAACGGGCTTTTTCTGAGAATAGCCAAGCCTGGATTTCTTCTGCTACTTCTTCTTCTGTTGCTCAAAATTTGGCTTCCTCTTCCCGGTCTGACTAGAGGATGACTAAGTAACTGGAGCCATAGTGACTGACGTTCCCTTTGGCTTTCCCTCATATCTAAGAGCAAAATCCATCAACTCGGTGAAAGTTCCATGGACATGAGCTGTGAGGAGTTCGTAATACTCTAGATGTGCTCCATGGATGAATTTCTCATTCTTCAGTAGTGGTGCATCAATCAAGCTAGGTCCTAACTTGGAGAGTTCGTTAAACTTCCTTTCATACTCAGAGAAAGTCGTATTTCCCTGCTTGAGGTCCATAAATGATCGATAAAGCTGGGCCTTTCCGGCTGTTGGCATCCACTGACCCGTAAAGGAATCCCTATTTACAAGTGATAATAAGACGAGTCAAAATTTGACGAGATAAAAGGAATTTAATTTGGATGAAATTTAGATAGATTTTACACCTAAACTTGGCCCAAGTTATGGTTTCCTCGTTATTACGATTCCTACCAATCTTGTGCCGCATTCTGAAGCGGCCAATTTACGCTTTTGAGCATCATTAATCTCCAGGCCAGTAAAGATCCTCTCCAGACTCTTCAGCCATTGTTGTGCTTCGGTGATACTCTCGGAGCCAGTGAGCTTGACTCGGCCCAAATGAGTGTATACCTTGCTAAGAGTGGAGAACTTAACTGCAGGAGCTGGAGCACGTGGTTCGGGAGCATTTCCTCTACCCCCCGCCTCTAGCATTCCTTATGGTATCCATCCTAGAATACCAAAAGTGATTTAGAATCAATGATAGAGATTAAAGAACTTAAGGAAATTCTAATCAACGAATTCATTGAGAAGGATGAAATCAAAGGATAAGGATTCTGAAATGATTCTCCTCATTCTAGGGTATGGTTACCCTATCTCTAATGAGCTTTAAAACTCTACAGGCTAAGGTTTTCGGAAACCAAACCTCTAATACCAACTGTAACAACCCGTATATTTGTATCATTTAAATTGACAATATTCCACACATGTCAACTTAAATAATACAAAACATGAATTATTAATGGAGTATATATATATATAAATGAGAATCATCACAGAATCATAGAAATATAACATCACAGAATAGTGCAGCGGAATTACAACATAGTCATAAGAGTAGTTCATGAAGCTACCCATAAATACAACAATGTCTCAAATAAAATGAAATAGAACAACACAGAAGTCCAATATTCCAAATAGAAGAGTAATACTGATAAGATAAAGATAATGATAGTCTTCGGTCTTCAGCTCCAAGTAGAACAGCAGCAGCAATCCTCAGTCCGATTCGAGCATAAGCATAAACAAACACTCGAATCAGGACATATATTCCTATACAGATAATATGATTCAAATCTAAAATAGCAATAACTCAAAGATGAATGGAATAACATCTTTCAGGATCCGTTAAACTATTTATACATAGTAGTGTACGATAGATATATAATGTCTAACAGTAAAGTAAATATCAAAATAGAGTTAAGGCGTTACGATTGTCCCCCTTAACACATTTTATATAGCATTATAGACTATACAGCACTGTAAACTCCACCGTAAACTAGTGGGATATCAGGGAGTACTCCATAGGTATAATACAAAACAAATTCGTAGGTTTCGTATATAGGGATACAAGTATGACAAGGCACATGAGGCAATACCCAAGGTAGTGAAACTACCGTTTGCTTGATCCGGACTGGTGAGAGCGCATCGCCGCAACGATCGCAACACCGCGAAACAACACTCCAAATTCAAGGGTGCGCACCAATCAATAACAAGTAATGAGTAGTTTACGAAGAAGTGTGTTCGCTCGAGGTAGCTAACCCCATTTGGCCCAGCACGGCTCCAGTTTTAGTCATTTCCAATTTGACAAAAGTGCCAAGGCTATCCATTACCGTTCTATTTCTTCAGTCATCGCGTACGTCATTCCAACCACTTCATTCTGGATCATACTCCGCGTATAGTTATTAAAGTGGTTTTCGGTTTAGACAGTGAGTATTTCCCTAACCGATTCCGGTCTCTTTAATAACCTTCGTAATTATTTCACCGATTGGTCGTTTAATATATTTCAAAATCGAATCAAATTCAATTTCAATTAGAATTTGTAAACCATTATTTCATTTGTCTTTCTAAACCAATTTCCGAAATTTACCTTTTCATAACTTCCCAATTCCATTTCAACATTCTATAATTCAATTTCAAAATTTGACTTAAACAATTCAAGTATACACTTAAGTTCGTATATAAGTTTCATTCCATAATCATTTAGAATAAACTTAATTGAATGTTCAAATCAATTTAAACTCCTTTATCGATTTCATTCGATATTCATTAAATTAAATTATCGTTTAAACAATTTCTATTAAATTTCCAATTCATTAAATTAATTTCTTAAGTTCAACTTTATTATATCAAAGCTTACAAGTTTACTTTAAATTAAATTAGTCAAATCCAATTCAAGTCTTACATTTGTTTCGATAAAACGCATTTTATTTCTTGTTAAAGAAATTCAATTTCATCTATTTATTTACTTAGTTACAAATTTCAAAACTCAGTTAATAAAGAAACTTAGTTTCACTTATTCAAGAGGTTCAATTTCACTTAATAAAGAATTCAATTTAATTTAATTATTAAACAATTCAATCTCATTAAATTATCAAATAATTTCAAATCTTAGTTATTACTAATTTCAAAACTTAACTATTAATAATTTCAAAACTTAATTATTACTAATTTCAAAACTTTATTATTAATAATTTCAAAACTTAATTGTTAATAATTCCAAAACTTAATTATTAATAATTCCAAAACTTAATTATTAAATAATTAAATTTTTAAACAATGTTCTTTACTACGTTAATTTTTTTCAAATTTCAAATATTCACATTTTCCTTTAATTAAAATTTAAATTCCAATTTTATTTCAAAACCTTATTATTATTCGAATGAAATCTTTATTTTATTTACATCAAATTATTGACCAATCGGATTTAATTTAATTCTCTATCCTTAGTCAAAGTTTATTTGGGTATTTATCATTTCAGCCCGATTCCATTTCAATTCAAAAATCAAAACATAGCAAAGGGAACTTGCAGTGTGATAACTGGGATGGTGTCAAAGTAAATAAACAAGCAATAGCAAGCATACATAACAATCCAATAATTTATTTAAATAATCCCGAAATAATCGTATTAATTTACATTTGTTGTTTATGCAAATCAATATAATTATTTCTAGAATCTACATTATCATTTCATGTAGACTAAAGATTATTCCACTAATTATTTACAGTTCTTCACTTATCATTCATTATTAAATTTTATACTACAACAATTTATACTATATCCATTCAATGGTTCAAAGTGTACTTAACCAAATTCTACGTGTCAATTAATTTAATAATTAAAAGGGTTCATATTTAACTAATCAAATTTAACATATAAATCCATTTTAAATTGTTAACTATCCTATATCAAATTCAATTATCTCTTTAACAATAACAATTAATATCCAATTTCAACATCACATAGCAATCATTCATCAACCAAACTTGTGTAAGAATATAAGCCGTGCAATTCAATTCACCTTTCGTGGATAAAGAAATTGACAGTGAAGCACGATGAAGTAAGAATGGAGTTGGTACAATACGAACAAACGGACACTGTAAATATCGACAAAAGAAAGACGATATTAATTCAATTAACGTTCATATATAATTTATAAAATTATATAGATGCACTTACCGATGACGGAGAAAAGAACGAAAGATGAAAATCGATGCTGCTGCAAAAGGCTTAACCGGTTGCTTCTGCACACAACAAGCAAAGAAAAGTAGTTACTACTTTCAGCAACCAAAATAGATATTTGCGAACAAATTTATTCTGCAATATCTACAAGCAACAGTGCTTCTTTTCATACACACTGTTCAATTCTTTTACTTTTTTTTAAAAAAAAACAGAACGCAGCTTTCTTTTACTCTCCTTCCAAACACTAATTCAACTTATACGACAAGGCCTCCTCTGTATACGCGCATGCACAGTTCGACCATCTTCTCCCTTTTCCCCTTCTACTTGCTGCAATCCTCCCGCAAATTCACGCACACAAAACACGCGGTATATACCCAAATACATGCACGCACACGATTTTTTTCACACACAACGCCATACCCACACGCCTCAAAATAGATACGCCTTTCCCCCTTAATCATGTTGCAAATTGCTTTTTTTATCGATACGCACGCAACACCAACACCATGCACGCAGCACGCATGTACACCTTTATACACCGAGCACACACTGCATATTCATGCACACGACATTCATTTGCCCACTTATGCTTGGTCGAAGGAGGGGCTTGGCCTGGCAGCGGGTTTGAGAGGAGGTGGCGAAATGGAGTGTTGAAGTGGAGCTCATGGTGGTGCGGTGCGCGTGGTCTGGAGGCGAATGGAGAGGGCGAACAGGGTAGTGGTGGAGGTGAGGTGCGGTGCGCGTGGTCTGGAGGTGGAAGGGTTTGTGCATGGGTTGGACGTGCTGGAGTTTGTTTCGGCCATCCTCTTTTTATTATTATTTTTTCTTTCGCAAGTTACTGAGGAGATTAATTGAAATTAAGAAAGGAAAAAGAGAAGGATGGTGGAGGCGTTTACCTTAAGCTTGCGAATTGAAAGTGGAAACAGTGCAATGAGAATGAAACGAAGTGTTTTCTTTTAACTTTAAAATTTAGTAACAGTAAATAATTTTTGTTGAACTTCGAAAAGTCACGTATATGCCCAAGCCAACTCCTAGCTTCCAACTACCACCTTAAATGCAACAGCTGATTATATTGTTTTTAAATTCAAGTGGATATGGGTTAAAAAATTTGGGCTGAAATTGTTTAACCAGTCGACCGGTTAAATTTTACGCGACGATTTCCGTCGGACATCGATTTGCACGAATAAATATACCATTTTGATCAGTGCGATGATGCGCTTCCAACGGTACACAGATAATTGCGATAGGATAGTTTTATAAAAACTCGAATTTACGCCGCTTTAATTGTTCGATTTACAAAACAATTTAAATGGAATAGGCGATGACAGTTTTTGACGAAACGAATTACGACGTCTTGATCAGATAAATTTTACAACATTACTGTGAAAAATATTTGGATTCGAAAGATAAATTTTATGCAGCTTAAAATAGACTGATATACAGTAAAACACGAACGAAATTTACTGCAATATTTCGCGATGAAACTTTTTCTATATTCATAACTTACAGGACGCATCTTATATATAAATTTTGGACATTAATTGAGATCGTATAAAAATTCCAAATTTTTATATTAAAATGATGGATTTAAATTTTAAATTGGGTCGGAAGTTCAGGGTCGTTACAATAGTACAACAAGTGATCATATGCCAAACAGTCTTCAAAGAAATGAAACGATAGTGAACTTCCAAAAACTAAGCACCTGCGATCCTAAAAGCTTCTAAAATATCTCTAAAGCAAAAGCTCCAAAATACTGCTAACACCAGAATACGGAAACCTGCTACTAGGCTGCCCGTGTGGAAATTATGGGCACCCAGAGTTTAGAAAAGAAACAATAAACTCCGGCTCAGTCATGGGACTGGTGTGAGTAAACAAAAATAGTTGCTTTTAAATAAACAAGATTTATAAAAGAAAACCATTATGCTCTTGGAAAATGAAACTACCATAAGGCCTCCAAGCACACACACAATGCAACCGCACACTTAGGGGAGATTTCCCCTTATGATAGTCAAATATGCTCAGTACGAGGAAAAATTCTTTGATATTATTACTGGTGCATAGTGTGGAAACATTTCGAAAACAGAATATTAATCTTAGCCAGCATAGGTACCATTTACTATGCCTACTATAGCTGCCATGTTAATGGCGGGTTTTATAACTAAAACCGTACTGGGTTCGTATTGTTTTGTTTGGGTTTCCAACAAGTGGTCAGGCTAAGGAACTTCCTACTACCACATAGGTACGCCTCTAGCGGGACGTCTCGAGAACTTAACCAGCTCTCTGCCAACACAAGGCCGGGTTACCTCTGTAACTAGGTAACTACTACTCGAGTATGCCACTCCCCGGTCCTTTGGGACCTTTATCCGAGGGCCTCTACCACAAAGCAACAACCACACGGTAAATGAGATTGAAGCAACCGCATAGGTAAATATCTGGGCTCCATACCATGACATCACCTTTTTCCAGAAGGAAATGACGTACCCTAAAGGGTGCGACCCTCATAACTTTGCCGCATCTTTCCTGTTTCGACCATTTCCGGGGCGTGAGGTCCCATGGGGTATCGTCCACAAAGCTACGCTTTACACGAAAGCCATGCTTTGATCACAAATGATCAACAAATGATCATCAACACACATCAGCACTTAGCATGCCACACTAAAAAATTGGGAGTATATCGCTGATAACCTTCAACTACATAACTTCTGAGCTCGTACGTCTCAAAGAAGGGTGTTAAGCTAAGAGAATAAATTCTCCGCCACCAACAGATACGTATTTGAAAGAAATCTGCTTTATACCTTAAAGCGTAGTGTCAGACATACAACCATACAAGTCTGTTCCGGGTTCGAACAGAACAAAAGGCACTTCGTCCAATAAAGGAAGAAGCCCTTGCAATTCTGGGTATTCACAATCCCGATCGGACTTCCCATCACTTAGGGAATCTCTATACCATAGCTACTCGGTGCAGAGACAATCGATAGGTTATCCTATCGTTTTCGAAGACACTCGGTCTTCAACACTGGTCTTCAAATGCTATTACTTTCGACGTATCACTATTCAGAATGGGTTATACGACACAAAGGTCCTCTCTCGGCTAAACTGAATAGTGAACGCTTAATTTTAATACACATGGATATATCAATCACAAAGATTCACATTCAGGGTTCGATGTGGGTTTCGGATAACTAACTGAAATCCGACTCCCTATCGCATCGAAGTTTAAGTGCCGTTTTACGGGCAAAAAGGTTTTCACATCAATACAGAACTAAATCACAAATCACAGTTCAACACAGAGTAATTCACATCACACAGAATCACAACAGAAATATCAATCCAGTGCACATATTTTCCAATGTGGTTTAAGTGAATTACCACGCAAATATTTTAATTAATGATCAATTATTCTTAATATAAATAAATTAATTAAATCTTAATCAACTTTATTAACAAATTATTTCTTAATCAATTAACTTAATTAACTACTAATTATAAACTAATCAGCTTAAATTATCTAATTAACAATTCTTAATTATCAAAAAATTAGACAATTAATTATTAACCAAATTATAAATTAATCATTCTTAATTTCCTTTTCAAACAATTAATTAATAATAATTTTTTATCTTAGTTCATATTTTAAATCTTCCTTAATTACTTTGAAATCAATTTATTATAATTATAAAAAGCTTTAATGTTAATTAACTTTGATACTTATCTTAAATTATATTATTTAGTTAAAGTATTAATTAGATTTTAAAATATTGTTAAATAATTTAAAACTTGTAGTAAGTTCTTAACTCAACATAATCAACATTAATTACCGCATAAATACAAAAATTTACTTAACATTATAAATTTGAAATTTTGTTGGGGTTGACCCATTATGAAAATAACCCGAGCATACCCAGGTTTTCACTCGAGTTAAACTCGAGTTTCCCTCTTCCTTTCTCCAAGTTCTCTTCTTTCCCTCTCGTACTCTCTTCTTCTTCTCCTTTTTTTAGCTTAAGTTTTTAAACTTAAACCACTGCTCCAGGCTCGAGTAATCGCGTACTAACCCGAAACACGCCTTCCCTTTTCTCGAGTAACGACTCGAGTCACTTACCATTGCAACAGCACTGACACCATATCACCGCCGTACACGTACACGGCATCGCGCCGCCGCTCCGGTGGACTTCGAGACCTTCGGCAAGTCGTAATTCATCCCTATGCTCGAAACCAAAGCTTGATTCGACACAGAAAACTCAAAATCGAAATTCGCCTCTTCGTTGAAACTGTAACTCGAACATACCCAAACCCAAACGCCTCGTCACCCTCATGTCGACCACTGGAACCGCCGCGACTTCGACCTCACCATGTCAACCCCTTATTCTTCCATTCCCCTCAGTTTCATACAACTTGGTCAAGCAGAGGTGATGAAATCACCTCATTTCCAAACACCTCAAAAACTCGATCACGAACCCTAATTATGCCTCATCAAATCAATTTGTACAATGAAAAAATTATTCAACAATTTTCCCATTACTATCAACTACCAAACTTGCTTCAAGCAAGATCTCAACGTTCAAAATTTGTTTGATCATTAAAAATTGATCAAAATGCAAATTTGTTCGAATATGAACTGCACTTGGAATACTTCATTAAAAATCATCATATTAATTTCAAAAATCCTATCTTTAACTGCTTATTCAAGTTGTACGAACGATTCAATGTTTTAAATTATCTGAATTTATCATATATTTGTCTATTTCCTGTAAAACTGGATTTACAGAGTTTGTTCTTCATTATCATGTAGAGAACAAATTTTTATGCCATAATTTAAATTTAAACAAACTTGTTTTGTTGATAATTTTATGCTTAACAAAGGTTGATGATAATATTTTGAATCTTGATTAAATATTTGACTCTATAACTTCAACAGAGAATAATAGTATGTTATAGAACAAACACAGAAACTATATTCAAAACCAAAACATATACAAACTATATTATCACTGAATTTTGTACTATTTTTAATTAACTTAAAGCTTTAAAGTGTATGTTTACTCATCTGGACAGATTTTAGAAACAGAGAGCACTTTTTGTTTGAAAATCTGCAGTTTGCTTCCCTTTTTTTCTTATATTGGTGGCTAAGCAAAATTTGGGTTTTCAGCTGAAATGATTTCTTTGTTACATTCAAATGACCCTAAATTTGTGCTGGGAAGAAAGCATTTAATGCTTGCGTTCCCATCTTAGTTAACATGTAATCCTACTTAATTCTTTGTAAGTCCATTTTTTTGTAGATTTTTATCTTCTTTCCTACCCTTTTGTTTTATTATTTTCTTGCATACATACACATCTATATGTTTTTCCTTATGTCATTTTTAAGTTTATCTTATGTTGCTATGTAACCATAAATCTTATTACAAACATAAATCTTGAATTTTTTTTATTTTTATTTGAAGTTTAACTATCAACATTTAATTTGTCACCTATATTTTAATTTATGGTTTAACACAAATTATTGTTTGTTACATATTTTATTCATTATTATTATTTATTTAAAGCTTAAACTACCAAATATTTATTTATATCCGTATATCTTTGAAATATTAATATCAATAATATTTTATTTCCTTTGAAACTTTTCAAATTAAATTTAAAAGTTCAAATAAATTACCAAATTTAAATTAACAAATTTTTGGGCTGTTACAAATATCCCCCCTTAAGAAAATTTCGTCCTCGAAATTTGAAAGAGAAAGAAAAGCAAACAAAGAATATACGAATTCAGAAAAATAAGGAAATGGTTTACCAGTTTAAACCGAGATGTCCACTCTGCAATTGGGTTATGATTTCTTCATATTATCTTTGGTTTCACAAGTGCAGTCCTTTGGACCGCCACTTCACTGAACTTTAACTAGTTTCACAACTTTGTTTCTCAATCGCTTCTCATCACGATCTACAATCTTTATCGGTTCTCTTTCAACTGTTAAATTGGGAGTGATTTCGAGATCCTGTTGAGCAGCTTCTTCAATAATACTATCTGGATCGTGCACATACTTCCGAAGGTTAGAAACGTGGAACACATCATGAAAGCCAGACAACCACCTAGGCAATTGCACTCGATAGGTCAAAGAACCGATCCTCTCCAGAATAGGAAAAGGACCAATATACCACAGTGCCAGCTTACCGGTCTTCCCAAACCTTAATACTCCTTGCATGGAGATACTTTAAGAAAGACAGAGTCCCCAATCTGGAATTCCAAATCCCTTCTTCTGCGATCATAATTACTCTTTTGACGACTTTGAGCCGTTTTCAATTTCTTCCTTATAAAGTCAACTTTTTTCGTGGCTTCTTTAATCATATCCGGCCCAAGGACACGTCTATCACCTGCCTCAATCCAGCATGCAGGTGATCGACACGAATGACCATATAAAGCTTCAAAACGAGCCATCTCTATACTGGCCTCATAGCTATTGTTATATGAGAATTCGACCAGATGTAAATGGTCCTCCCAAGAACCACCAAAATCAAGTATACAAGCACGCAATAGGTCTTCTAAGATTCGGTTAATCCTCTCAGTCTGCCCATCAGATTGTGGGTGATAAGTAGTGCTAAAATTCAGTTTTGTTCCCAATGCGTCTTGAAATGCCTCCCAAAATCTACTAGTGAAGATCGGGTCACGATCACTCACTATGCTGTTAGGAGTACCGTGGAGACGGACAATTTCTTTCACATATAACTCGGCTAAACTTGCAGCCGTACAGGTCGATTTTACTTGCAAAAAGTGAGCTGTCTTAGTCAAACGGACCACAATAACCCAAATTGCTTCATTGCCTTTTCGAGTACGAGGCAACCCCTCGATGAAATCCATCGATACTTGGTTCCATTTCCACTTGGGTACCTCTAAAGGCTGAAGTAAACCCGCCATTTTCTTTTGATCGCTTTTGATTTGTTGGCAAGTAGCACAGCGACTCACATATATAGATATGTCCATTTTCATTGTCTTCCATCAGAAAGTTCTTTTGATATCTCTATACATCTTATTGACTCCAAGAGGGATGCTGAATTTAGATTTGTGACAATCATCTAAAACTTCACGCTTCAGATCAGGAATGTCTGGGACATAAATCCTGCCTTTCATCCTTATAACTCCATTATCATCAATTGCAAAACTAGAATCTTCACCTCGATGAATCCTCCCATATATTACGTGAAGAAACTAGTCCTCTTTTTGCTTATTGGCGATTTTCTCAAGAAGAGTAGGAGTAATAACAAGACGAGCAAGAATAGCATGTTTTCTACTCAAGGCGTCGGCAACTACGTTGGCTTTTCCGGGCGTATATAGAATATCTAGGTCAAAAGATGCCAGAAATTCCAACCAACGTTGTTGTCGCAGATTTAGATCTTTCTGGGTGAAGAGATATTTCAAAGATTTATGGTCGGTGAATAATTCGAATTTTTCACTTAGAGAAAGAGAGTTCATTAAGTATATTTATTAAGTTAAGTTAAATTTGTAAATTGTTAAGAAAGCTGAAAAGATTCTTACCCAAAAGATAATGTCGCCATATTTTCAAAGCGAAGATAACAGCTAAAAGTTCTAAATCATGGGTTGGGTAGTTTTTTCATGAGGACGTAATTGTCTACTCGCGTAGGCAATTACCTTCCTATTTTGCATTAATACCGCACCGAAACCATCACCACAAGTATCGGTATAAACAGATAATCCCTGATTCCCGTTGATAATAGTGAGAACAGGAGTTGTGGTTAATCTCTTCTTCAACTCCTGAAAAGCTTCTTCACATTTTGAAGTCCAATTGAATTTTACATCCTTCATTGTTAACTTAGTCAACGGACTAGCTATCTTAGAAAAGTCCTGAACAAACTTCCGATAATAACCTGCTAAACGCAAAAAGCATCGAACTTCTTTTGGGGCAGTGGTTTTCTCCAATCAAGAATAGCAGAAATTTTGCTAGGATCAATAGAAATTCCTTCTTCATTAACAATATGGCCGAGAAATTTAACTTCTTTAACCCAAAATTGGCATTTGGAAAATTTTGCGAATAGAATATTCCTCCACAAAATCTCCAAAACGATTCTAAGGTGCTTGACATGCTCCTCTTCTGTCTTGAAATAAATCAAAATGTCATCAATAAATACAGGCACAAATTTATTCAATACTTCCCAGAATACACGAGTCATAAGATCTACGAAGTATGCTGGAGCATTAGTTAGCCCGAAAGGCATGAATAACCATTCGTAGAACATATTAAGACCCATGAAAGCTGTCAAATGGACACAATCTTCGGCGACTCGTAGTTGATGGAATCCCTAGGCTAGATTCATCTTTGAAAAGAAACGAGCGTCGTGCAATTGATCAAATAGATCATCAATTCTAGTTAATGGAGATTTATTCTTGAGAGTCAGCTTACTGAGATCGCGGTAATCTACACACAACCTCAAAGATCCGTCCGATTTGGCGACAAATCCGACGGCGGAACCCCATTCAGAAACACTGGGACGAATTAAACCTTTTTCTCGTAAATCCCTGGTTTGCTGAACTAATTCAACCTTTTCCCTGGGTTTCATCCCGCGACTTGTGTGAACGACAGGACGAGTATTGGGTACTAGGTCAATTCTGAATTCTATTTCTCGATGTAGAGGTAAAGATTTCACTTCTCCAAACACGTCCGAAAAATCTCTAACAATGGTTATGGACTCCAGATTGGGTTCGGGATAACCCAAATTATACATCAACCCTTCCCTTTTAGGACTAGGGTCATCACAAGAAATCTCGATGAAATCTCCAAATTCGGTTTTAATCGAAATCAATCGATTATTGCAATCCAATTTGGCTTCGTATTTTGCTAGCCAATCCATTCCAAGTAAGACTTCAAACTCATTAAAATCAAGGGCAAAGAGACCAATAGGGAATTGATTACAAGAATATGAAATAGGAACGTCTCTACATCGAAGGCAAAGGTTTGTGGGGCCTCCAACTGGATTCTTTACGCATATAGGCTCATCAACAAAATCAGGTTCAAGATTTAATTCATTTATAGCTTGCTGAGAGATAAAACTATGTGTAGCGCCCATGTCAAATAGAACTCTAACAATGCTATCATAAATAATGAGATTACCTACCAGAACTCCTTTCCCTTTTTCTGCTTTGGAAGATGCAGGTTGGTCTTTAACTGTGTACACCTTTGCTGTCCGAGCTTGCTTCATAACTGGGCAGTCTTTAACTTCATGTCCCAATTTCTGACAATAATAACATTTCCTGGGTCTTGCTTGAATGGATTGATCTCTCTTTGGCTTCGTACATCTGCTAGAATAATGGCCCTTCTCCAAGCAATTATAGCAAGTGACATTCTCTGTCGTGCTTCCTTGAATGCTCTTCTTTTTCTCCTTACCCTACCATGGTTTCTTGCCTGTAAATTTCCTCTTCTTCCAATTTTGATTACCCGAATTTCCTTTCTCCACTGAGGCTTGTTGCATATTGAGTGTAGCATATCTGTACCCCATATCAACCAAATCTGAAAAAATTCTTTGACATGGCCGGTCATCCTTTCGTGGAATTTCTTATTTATCCCACGAATAAATCTTTTGCTCTTCTTTAAAGGTGTGTTCACCAATTCGGGACCAAAACGAGACAATTCATTGAATTTGTTTAGATACTCCTCGAATGACAAACTCTCCTGCTTTAAGTCCATGAACTCCTGGTACATTCGAGAAATTCCAGCTGATGGAAGATAACGCTTCTCAAATACTTCTTTGAATTTCTCCCAAGTAAACTCGTCTTTTGGCATATCTGCAGTGACTGTCTCCCACCAGGCTAAGGCTTCATCTTGAAGTTGCCAAGAAGCTATGAGTCGCTTCTGATCGTCTTGCAACTTTAGTGCTCTAAATATTTTCTCACATGATCTTATCCATGCTTGAGCCTCAACAATCGACTCCTTGCCGGTGAACGGCTTACCACCAAGCCTTGAAAAATTCTTATATAAATCAGCCAGATTCGGCTGCTGCTGAATAGGTATTGTTGCTACTGCTGTTGGGGGAACTTGACTAGGTGTTGCGGCATTTCCTCGCCCCTAGCTCTTCCACTTCATCCGCTCATTCTTACTATCTGTAATTAGTAAGAAAATTGATTTAGATATTCGGACGAGATATCTTAAGGAATATCAACAGTTAAAAGAAAATAGATTAAGAAAACTTGGAGTTTCAGTCTTGGTTATACTCATTCTAGGGTATACTTCACCCTATCTCTAATGAGCCATCTAATGTGTATAGTCCGTAGCTAAAGTTCTTACTCAACCTTTAGCTCTGATACCACTTTGTCACGATTCAAAATTCAATGTTCAAAAATTAACACTAAATACTTCACTTGTATTCGACTGTCGAAAATTCAAACGTCGAACTCCAGTCGGATGGAGCTTATAACAACATCAGATGAATATAAAACGGTGGAAACAGAATGAATATCATGCATTACATCACATATACAACATCAACATAATATCCATTACTGCATCAAAGTATTTTTGTACATATATCACAACTCCAAATAGAACATCATAATAGTACAACAAGCGATCTTATGCTAAACAGTCTTCAAAGAAATGAAACGATAGTGAACTTCCAAAAACTAAGCCCCTGAGATCCCAAAAGCTTCTAAAATATCTCCAAAGCGAAAGCTCCAAAATACTGCTAACACCAAAACACGGAAACCTGCTACTAGGCTGCCCGTGAGGAAATTATGGGCACCCAGAGTTTAGAAAAGAAACAATAAAATCTAGGTCAGTCATGGGACTGGTGCGAGTAAACAAAAACAGTTGCTTTTAAATAAACAAGATTTATAAAAGAAAACCATTATGCTTTTGGAAAATGAAACTACCATAAGGCCTCCCGGCACACACACAATGCAATCGCACACTTGGGGGAGATTTTCCCTTATGATAGTCAAATATGCTCAATACGAGGAAAAATTCTTTGATATTATTACCAGTGCATAGTGTGAAAACATTTCGAAAATAAAATATTAATCTTAGCCAGCATAAGTACCATTATACTATGCCTACTATAGCTGCGATGTTAAATGGCAGGTTTTACAACTAAAACCATACCGGGTTCGTATTGTTTTGTTTGGGTTTCCAACAAATGGTCATGCTAAGGAACTTCCTACTGCCACATGGGTACGCCTCTAGCGGGACGTCCCGAGAACTTAACCAGCTCACTGCCAACACAAGGCCTGGTTACCTCTGTAACTAGGTAACTACTACTCGAGTATGCCACTCCCCGGTCCTTTGCGACCTTTATTCGAGGGACCTCTACCACAAAGCAACAACCACACGGTAAATGAGCTTGAAGCAACCGTATAGGTAAATATCTGGGCTCCATACCATGACATCACCTTTTTCCAGAAGGAAATGACATACCCTAAAGGGTGCGACCCTCATAACCTTGCCACATCTTTCCTGTTTCGACCATTTTCGGGACGTGAGGTCCCATGAGGTCTCTTCCACAAAGCTATGCTTTACACGAAAGCCATGCTTTGATCACAAATGATCAACAAATGATCATCAACACACAGCATCACTTAGCATGCCACACTACCAAATTGGGAGTATATCGCTGATAACCTTCAACTACATAACCTCTGAGCTCGTATGTCTCGAAGAAGGGTGTTAAGCTAAGAGAATAAATTCTCCGCCACCAACATATACGTATTTGAAAGAAATCTGCTTTATACATGAAAGTGTAGTGTCAGACATACAAGCATACAAGTCTGTTCCAGGTTCGAACAGAACCGAAGGCACTTTGTCCAATAAAGGAAGAACCCTTGCAAATCCGGGTATTCACAATCCCGATCGGACTTCCCATCACTTAGGGAATCTCTATACCGTAGCTACTCGGTGCAGAGACAATCGATAGGTTATCCTATCGTTTTCGAAGACACCCGGTCTTCAACACCGATCTTCAAATGCTATTAATTTCGATGTATCACTATTCGGAATGGGTTATATGACACAAAGGTCCTCTCCCGGCTAAACCGAATAGTAAACGCTTAATTTTAAAATACGTGGATATATCAATCACAAAGATTCACATTCAAGGTTCGATGTGGGTTTCGGATAACTAACTGAAATTCGACTCCCTGTCGCATTGAAGTTTAAATGCCGTTTTACGGGCAAAAAGGTTTTCACATCAATACAGAATTAAATCACAAATCACAATTCAGCATAGGGTAATTCACATCATACAGAATCACAACAGAAATATCAATCCAGTGCACAACAATAGTTAATTATTTTCCAATGTGGTTTAAGTGAATTAACCACACAACCATTTTAATCAATGATCAATTATTCTTAATGATAAATAAATTAATTAAATCATAATCAACTTTGTTAACAAATTATTTCTTAATCAATTAACTTAATTTACTACTAATTATAAATTAATCAGCTTAAATTATCTAATTAACAATTCTTAATTATCAATAAATTAGACAATTAATTATTAACCAAATTATAAATTAATCATTCTTAATTTCCTTTTCAAACAATTAATTAATAATAATTATTTATCTTAATTCATATTTTAAAATCTTCCTTATTTACTTTGAAATCAATTTATTATAATTATAAAAAGCTTTAATGTTAATTAAGTTTGATACTTATCTTAAATTAAATTATTTAGTTAAAGTATTAATTAGATTTTAAAATATTGTTAAATAATTTAAAACTTGTAGTAAGTTCTTAACTCAACATAATCAACATCAGTTACCGCATAAATACAAAAATTTACTTAACATTATAAATTTGAAATTTTACTGGGCTTAACCCATTATGAAAATAACCCGAGCATACCCAGGTTTTCACTCGAGTTAAACTCGAGTTTCCCTCTTCCTTTCCCCGAGTTCTCTTCTTTCCCTCTCGTACTCTCTTCTTCTTCTACTTTTTTTAGCTTAAGTTTTTAAACTTAAATCACTGCTCCAGGCTCGAGTAATCGCATACTAACCCGAAGCACGCCTTCCCTTTTCTCGAGTAACGACTCAAGTCACTTACCATTTCAACAGCACTGACACCGTATCACCGCCGTACACGTGCACGGCGTCATGCCGCCGCTCCGGTGGACTTCGCGACCTTCGGCAAGTCGTAATTCATCCCTGTGCTCGAAACCAAAGCTCGATTCGACACAGAAAACTCAAAATCGAAATTTTCCTCTTCGTTGAAACTGTAACTCGAACATACCCAAACCGAAATGCCTCATCACCCTTACGCCGACCACCGGAACCGCCGTGACTTCGACCTCACCACGTCAACCCCTTATTCTTCCATTCCCCTCAATTTCGTACAACTCGGTCAATCAGAGGTGATGAAATCGCCTCATTTCCAAACACCTCAAAAAATCGATCACGAACCCTAATTACGCCTCATCCCATCTATTTGTACAATGAAAAAATTATTCAACAATTTTCTCATTACTATCAACTACCAAAATTGCTTTAAGCAAGATCTCAACGTTCAAAATTTGTTCGACCATTAAAAATTGATCAAAATGCAAATTTTGTTCGAATATGAACTGCACTTGGAATACTTCATTAAAATTCATCATATTAATTTCAAAAATCCTATCTTTAGCTGCTTATTCAAGTTATACAAATGAATCAATGTTTTAAATTATCTGAATTTATCATATATTTGTCTATTTCCTGTAAAACTGGATTTACAATGTCTGATCTTCATTATCATGCAGAAAAAAAAATTATGCCATAATTTAAATTTAAACAAACTTGTTTTGTAGATAATTTTAAGCCTAACAAAGGTTGATGATAATATTTTGAATCTTGATTAAATATTTGACTCTGTAACTTCAACAGAGAATAACTGTATGTTACAGAACAAACACAGAAACTACATTCAAAATCAAAACATATACAAACTATATTATCACTGAATTGTCTAATGTTTTTAATTAACTTAAAGCTTTAAAGTGTATGTTTACTCACCTGGACAAATTTTAGAAATAGAGAGCGATTTTTGTTTGAAAATCTGCAGCTTGCTTCCCTTTTTTTTAAATCTTGTTTTGTTAAATGACCTTGAGTTTGAAAATATGATGATACTTATATTTTTCTTTCCTGACTTTGCTATGTTTTTCTTTGAACGAAATGAAATGAATATGGATGTATATATAAAGGAGGCATTTTTGTATAAGGGTAGGTAATAACTGGTACAACTTTTTTCTTTGATCAGATATTTTTTTCTGTTTTTGGTGGCTAAGCAAAATTTGGGTTTTCAGCTGAAATGATTTCTTTGTTACATTCGAATGACCCTTAATTTGTGGTGGTAAGAAAGCATTTAATTCTTGTATTCCCATCTTAGTTAACATGTAATCCTACTTAATTTTTTGTAAGTACTTTTTTTTATTTTGTTTGTAGATTTTTATCTTCTTGCCTACCCTTTCGTTTTATTATTTTCTTGCATACATACACATCTATATGTTTTTCCTTGTGTCATTTTTAAGTTTATCTTATGTTGCTATGTAACCATAAAATCTTATTACAAACATAAATCTTGAATTTTTTTTATTTCTATTTAAAATTTAACTATCAATATTTAATTTATCACCTATATTTTATTTTATGGTTTAACACAAATTCTTGTTTGTTGTATATTTTATTCGTTATTATTATTTATTTAAAGCTTAAACTGCCAAATATTTATTTATATCCATATATCTTTGTAATACAAATATTAATAATATTTTATTTCCTTTGAAACTTTTCAAATTAAATTCAAAAGTTCAAAAGAATTACCAAATTTAAATTAACAAATTTTTGGGATGTTACAATCTCCTTCTAAATTCAAACTTGAAGGTAAGCAAGGATCAGATCAGTAAGCAAATCAAAATCAAGAAGCAAAACAAATTTTCAATTTCAAAAATCAATTCCAGTTTTCCAAAGGTCAAGTTTCCTGATTTCAAAACTTCTCAGTCTTCTTTGATAATTGGTGAGTAAACGTCTCTATTTAAAACTCAAATCAGTTTTGTCTTGATGCATATGAATATTATTTGTGATAATGTTGTGATAAATGAAATTTGATACATGCATGTGTATGAATATATAGTGGTTTGATGTGTATGTATGTAATATATATATATATATATGCGTAGATCTGTTTCAGGTTTTACAGGGTTCAAACCTGATCAAAATTCAATATATCTCTCCCTGATTCGTGTTAGACCAAGATGTATAAATCAAAATTGATTGTAATGACAAGGGATTTGATTTAAAAATATTTCCACGCAGGATTTAAATATAGTTTAAATAAATAAATAAATAATTATGGTAGAAGCATGAATATATTAAAATCTCGATTTGATTAAATCAAGCATTCACGTATATAATCGAATTTGTTATCTGAAATGATGATTTCTAAAAATATAGTCATGAATTTTAGGTTTATAAATCGAGAGTTATTGCATGTTGAACGTGATTGGGGTTTTCATCATTTTCTAGTGAACGGGTTGATCTGGGTGGTCGGGATCACAACCAAAGGTAGCGAGGAGGTTGGCGAGCTTGGCAAAAATGATGACTGGTCCTATAGACCACCGTGGCGGCAGTTTAACGTCGATGTAGGGTTTAGTGAAACTTTTGGGTTCTCAATAAAGTCGGAGGAAGTTCTAAGTCGTGGGTGATCAGGAGATGATCGGTGTAGGAGAATTAGTTGAGGGAGAGGAAGACGAAGCCTAAGCCCGAGTTTCGTGGCCATTGATGGTCTAGGGTGGTGATGCAGAGGAGTTTCTGGTGATTGACTGATTACCGAATTCATTCGAATGTCTCGATTTCGATTGACATCGAATCGGCGAAGCCGGTTAATCGTGCTTGATAGCAAGGGTCGTTGGCGACCTGAGAGTGTTGGCGAAGATGGTCGGACGGGCGTCGGGCTTGCTTACACATGCACGGTTGTCATCTGTGCATCTGGAAGTTTTGTGGGCTTGGGAAGAAGAAGTTGGCCTGGGTTTTACTCGATGGCATTCTCGTGTTTGACTCGAAGATGTTGAGGTGGGGTAGCTTCGTGTGTTCTCTTCGGTTTTCTTTGGTTTTTCTTGGGGGTTTGTTGTTATGTCTCGCATCAAATTGTTACCAGGTTTTAATCCTGTCTAATTTTTTTTAATTGTTAAATGAATTTCAAATTTGAAAGCAAAGTTAAACTTTAAACAAAGTTTTCAAAAGGAATTCCAAGTATAGGCTAATCGGTTTTAATGATTTATGAAATGTCTGAGTTTAGAGCAAGATGTTTGAACAAATTTAAGTTTTAAAGTATATATTTTCAAATTTCAAATTTTATTTTAAAATAGTTTGGTTTATATACATATTACATTAGATAAATCATGTAATTAGTCCATAAATGTTTTCAAATAAAATGTAATTGGTGGAATTTAGATGTGATTAAAGTGAAAGGTATTTAACCTCAATAAATCAAAGGATAATGATGTTGTATAAACCAAATTCAAGCATTTAATTTAATTTAAATGGTAGGTAAGAGTCTAATGTAGTAAATGGGTTATCTTTATTTAATCAAGTTTTATTAACAAAAGTAATTAAGTATAATTACTTAATTAACTAAGATGATTAATTTAGGAAATTAAACTAAGATAAATTAATTTGTGTAATTAATTAAGGGTAGTTGATTACTTAATTTAGGATTGATCTAAGTAATCAAAGGGTAATTAATTAAGGGATAATTAAGTAATGGATGTAATTAGAAGTTAATAACTTAATATTAAACAGATTATTAAGGGTAATTACTTAATGAAGTAATTTAAAGAAATGAATTACTCAATGTAATTAATTAATTTAATGTGATTAATTTATGTTAATTAATTAGTTTAACTAATTAAAGATAACCACTTGATGATTGGTTAAGTATAATTACTAAATATAATTAATGAAGTATAATTACTTAGTGTAAGTAATTAGTGGATAATTACTGGATGTAATTAACTTAAGGAGAATTACTTGATGGAAAGTAATTAAAGAATAATTACCTAGTGAAAGTAATTAAGGGTTAATTACTTAGTGTAATTAATTAAATGATTAATTAATTAAGGAGATTAATTAAAAGTTAATTAATGTGAACGGTTAAGGCTAATTTATCTATATGGTAAATAAAGGTTAATTACTTAATGTAATTAAAGTATAATTAATCAAGGATGATTAATTAAGATGGATGATTTAGGAATGACTAATTAATTGAGCTGTAATTAATTAATGTTAAGTAAGCAGGGTTAAGGTAATCCAAGTGATTAAAGTTGGTAATTAATTTAATTGGAGATCAATTAAATTAATTAGGAATTATATATCTATTAAATCTTGCTTATGGATGATTGAATGATATTGATGTCTTGGACTTGTTGTTGTCTCTGATGGGCGATTAAGATATGCTATGATGTGAAGGGTTAAACAGTAATATTGTGGGTCATCTATCGATGATGAATTTTTGTGTCGTATAATATTCTGAATATAAATTGATTTGTATCCACTTAAACAATTTGGATTAGAAATGATATTGGATTCAAAGAGAACGGGGTCGGGTATCAGCAATACCCGAAACCACTTCGATTAGTAAACTAAATTCTTTATAAATTGGATATGTGAAATTATACAGGCTGAAATGGAATGAATTGAGTAACATAGACATTTTACCTGAAAACTGTTGTGTGTGATAAATGATTGACTATAAGAACTCATAAGGGGTACGAGTTACCCAGATATTCACATATGTTATAGCTTGGTATTTCATATTATATGGGTTTACTCACGCTGGTTTCCAGCCTGACCCAGATGTTACTTTGATGTAATGCTCGAGTCAGATTGAGTATTACAGATTTTCAGGTGAGGATGTTTTGAAGCTCAGGAGGTGAGCTGGATAGCAGGAACGTATGGAGAGTATTCCGCTGTGATATATTGTAGTTTATCTGGGGCATGTTGATTTTAACTGTCTAGTGTTTTGTGTAAATGTTGTAACTCTGATGTGTTGATGTAAATTAACTGATATAATTTTCCTTTGTATAAAAGCTATTTTATTAGATATCATTTTTTGATCCGTTGCGAATGTGAGAATCTGTGTTCTGGTGTTTCTATTTCTTTTTCTTCTTCTATCTCTTTTCTTCTTTTCCCTAACTATTTGGAACTTTCGGGATCAAAAACTCTGGGTCGTTACATTTGGCCCGGTGCTAACTATGATCCTCAAACTAGTTTTGGCAGTGTTTCGTTCATCTGTTGTTACTATTGAGTTAGATGATCTGTCCCCTACTTGCCATCTTAAGGGTGGTTCTACTTAATGTCTAATGCTGGATGTCCACAAACCTAATCGTCATAGAGGAATCGTAGTTGATGCCTCTTCTAAGTCCGAGTCAGACTCATGCTGTAATTTTGTTTTGCTACGAGTCATAGTTTTTTGAGCTTGATTTCTATGTAATATGTGTTATGATCGTTTTATTTTTTACTTGTGAAGTATGTGCGGATGTGTGAAGCATATAATCATCCCCAGATTTTAGTAAGTACAGGTTGAACTAGGAAAATATAAGTAGATCTTAGTTTTTAATTTTTAACTGGCAAGCTTTAAGTAGTTTCTAGAATTGTACATGATCTGTTGGTTGTATTTCATTCCATGCATTGTCTTTCCTTGTTTTTTTTGGATTAATGCCTTGCGCAATTCATGTTGTCTCAAATTGGTTTTTAGCATTCATGCTTTCCTGTGCGCTTGGGATGGGTTGCCCCAGTAATTGGCGTTGGACTCTTTTTTGACTGTTAAGTCAGGTTGCGTAAGTACAACCTTTTCAATTCATGTGCTTGGTTTTGATTGCTGATTCGGTCTGTCTTATATCCCTATGGAAAGCATAATAATTTGGCTGATAATCCGGAGCATGTATATGCAGTCCTGTTATTGCATCCACTTTCACCATTCTCGATGCTGAGATTGCCATTCTAATCTACTAGCCACGCGCTTTGCTTAGTTAGCGATCATTGGCGGTAAACTACGAAGGGTTGGAAGGCGGTTCTTCTTGATGAATTTTGGAAATTATATTTATTTTGGGTCATGTTATTTTCTAGCGTATATGAGCTTTGTTTTGGAATCGTTTATCCGTCCTCTTAGTTCAATATCACCATTCTTAATCTTGAGAATGTCCTTTTTGGTCTTTAGTAGCGTAATTAGCTGGGATGGTGGGCGTTGGTGGTGGTATGTAGAGTGATGGGGACAGGTTTGCATTGATGGACATTGGATTTACATATTCTTTAGATGATTAAAGGAATAATGTGTCCTAAAGTCAATGCTAAATAAACCAAGACATATTCATCATCTGTGTAGGAATAAGCTCATCAACTTCGTTCAACAAATATTTTGCTCTGCATTTCATAAAAAGGTTCATTTTCTCATTATGTCAAGTACTTCTTCTAATTTAGATTTTAATACAAATTATAGATGACAAATAAGATAGACAATTGATTAATGAGAATTTATTTTTGAAACAAGTTAGCATGCATAAGCAGCATATGCAGGTAAAATCGTAAGCATTGCGACACTTTAGTCAATGTTTCGTTGTATGATATATCTGTGTAGTAAGAATTGCAAGGTAGATCATAAACGTTAATGATTAAGAAGGTATCTACTGAGCACCTTTTTGTATGATATTATAATGTATTGAATAACGATGATCCGAGCAATTTAATTGAGTTGACTGTGGATGGAGGTTTCTTCCATATTTGTAATGATCGTGACTATGAATGTAGTGGTCAACAGGAAACTGGGTGAGGATAGAGGCCCTCCTTCTGGCACTAAAATGTTGGAGAGACTTTTCACCCCACAACACAAATTGAGTATTTTAAAATGATTACGATGCTGGATGCTTCTGTAGTCGAAAATTAAGAAATTAAAGTGGATATTAATTTTGCCTTCTATGAGGAAATCATGTTCCTATAGCTTACAAAATCATGTAGACACACTTTAATTATTTTTTAAAATGTCAACAACAATTAGGCTTTTTTTGGGTCCAATCCCAGTGAAATCAAACATATGTATAAAATATAAGATTTAAATAAAACAAAGTGACACAAAGATTTATGTGGTTCGAATTTTGAGGAATCCTATGTCCATAGATAAACATTTCCTTCTCCTTATTTATCACTTCATCTCACATGATTTACATCAAATAATTATTTAATACAGTTTTTGGAATCAAAACCCCCCGACATCGCTACAGTGTGTGACGACCTCCATATACCACCGGCACCAATAGTATATACATAGTGCGCTGTTGTCATGCCCGATCGATATAGGACAATCACTAGGGTTTAGAACGAACATATCCAGTATAACCTATCATGTCTCACGGTGCATTGATAAAATATAATACTACAGATATAATAGAAGAGACGGTAATAACCATGTGAACAAATTATCAGATTATAATATCTGCAGAGTTATACATCAATGGTAGAGTTTATACAATGGAAACAAACTCAACAACTATTTCAAAAACAAATAGTAAGCAGTCACTGCTAAGGCTCCTCAGTTCTGTACTAGGGAATAAGCATAGACTACATATATATAATACGAGATAGCTCCATCCAGCTCGTCCCTGAACAGCTACTACGTCATCTGGACTTGTTATCTAGTCTGCTCATTTAAATGTACCCAAGATAATAAAAGGCAAAGCACATAACCTTGGGCCAGACAATAGTCTAGTGTGAGCGGTAAATGAGTCACAAATTATTATAGAGGTAAATATGGTAAGGAACAAGAGTACATGAACAATACCTGACATGTACCTGCAACAAAAGAGTTAGCATATAACACTATAGTATGCTACTCTATAGTAACATAAAGATATAACATAAAATAAATAAATGCTATCAGTCTTCTTGGTATTCCTATCTCCAATACCTGCTTCGTGGTACCTATAAGTGATAGCATACAAAAGAAAGCAACCAAAGCAACCATAGCATCCATCAAACAATCCAAACTTTCACTCCATGTACTCTAAATATATGATAACTCGTATAAACCCCAAGTTAGGGACTAATGGAAATCCAGGTTTTCGGTTGTACTCTCGTATCTGCGGCCTAAAGCTGGATTCATGTCTCACATCCCAAAGTTGGACACTAGACCCATAGCAACCGGTCTAAGATATACAAGTCCCTCAATTGACCTATGGACGTCCCAACTTACAATACCCATGCTTCGAGTACAACTGAAAACTCTCTGAATCATCAATGATTCCTTAGCACATATACCTAAGCCCACTTTTGCTCCTTTTTGGATATCGAGCCCTTCTTTCTCAATCCATTTTCCATTATTAACGAGGAACCCTTCCACATTCCCTGATCATACGGCCCCCTCATTTACGAGCCGCCATCTTCGAAACCTATTCCTTACATGAGCAAACATCCAAAGACCATAGCTTTTCATCATGTTATTATATTGTCATCCAACTTGATACAAACGAGCTAACACCACAACGGTCTATAGAACTTCTACATCATTTCCTAGAAATTTCACTTTCCACTCTTGCAGCCATATAACTCAGTATCGAGTTATAGGCATAACTCGGTGTCAAGTTATGTACTTAGCTAACAAGATGCTAAGTTTTCTTCCACGCCTCCAGTACTCTTCTTCAAGTGCTTTGGACCCCGAGTCATCCCTCCTTGATAACTCACTCCCCAATTTAAAGCCCCATCTTCTAGGTTTAGAGATAACTCGGTATAGCATCCAACCCTTAGCTAAATACCCCGTACATGATATGGAACATCTCCTCTAGCCAAGCTCTACCCATCTGTGTCAACTACCGAGTCATAGCCTCTTTCCTTCTAAAGTAAGTGCCTAGTTATAGGCATAAACCATCGCCGATCTATTTTGATAACTCATCGTAAACTCAAGCACATATTCAATCTTCTAGAACCTTGCTATAAACAACTACTATTAGCCATAGCCTTAAGCCATCAAGTCGACCATAACTTATGAAATACCACCGTAACTCGGTTCTAACTTATCCCCTTAACTTGACATCGGCCTATAACTTTGCATCAATTGAGCTATAGTTATCCTATGGGCTCTTGCCATGCTCCAGCGCCTATCCGACAAGTTTAGTCCAATTCCGATCAACATTCCCTCTAATTTGCATAATTCTCCATTCTAACTTTTTATGCAATCACAACACTAGAAAACAACATCAAATCATGTCATACAAACATAGAATAACATGCAATTTCATCCAATCAATCTTGAAATCCCCCAAAATAAGATAAACAAGGAAATTTCTAGCATAGATCAACATATAACATGAATATATGAACATAAATCAAGGTGATTTCTAATCAATCTACATCATATGCATAAATTAACATGTCATTAAATTTAGAAAAAGTTTTTATGGTCAAAAATCAATTTAAAACATGTTAAATCCTATAATTTTACCATATAAATAGGTGTAGTATAACAAGAAGGCATAAACCACTGACCAATTGCCAAACTCAACCAATTTTTGGGTAGATGTAGTTCGAACAATGAAGAAAAGCACTCCAAATCAAGAAACTTGATGACCTCTAGCTTCTAATTGAGGATCTAATCTCTAATCCGCAATCTAGTTTGATTTATAGAGCAATTTGGGTGATTTTGGATGAAATTAGGATGGATCTAGCGCTAATTGGGGTTTAGACCTGATTTAGAATGAAAGGGGAAATTTTTTATTTGACTCTTCATTCCACTTATAGTGTTCTCTAATATGACTGACACTTCAGTCCATATTTATAGTGTTATCTAATTAGACTAATGGGCTCACTATTGGGCTTAATCAATTACATACTAATCCTGGCTGCAACTTCAAAAACTTAAAACAAATATTAATTTCTAACCATAAGTCCGTTTTCTTTTATGACCACTCTACAGAAGGAAAACTATCATCCTGAAGCAATAGAACTTGTTTGAGACCCTAATTCAACTCCTATCAAAAGTTATATCCAAAATAATGTTTTTAGGGTCATACTGGTCACATAGAAATTTGGGAAAAATCATAGGTGCATAAAATGTTTCTAATAGTCATATCCTAAAATTATAGAATCATACAACCTCATACGAATAAAGTATGGTATTTTATGATCCTTCGGTGTGTAAAATACGGATCGTTACACAATGCCTCTTTATTTATAGTTAAGCTTTTTGGCGAATTAATGGAGTTGTCCTTTTATGTTTTTATTCCTCCATTAGATCTTTACACATGCCATCCATCCATTGTCAGCTCTAAGCATGCACGGATAAATGACAAGCATCTAGGCGGGAAAATCTTCCTACAGCAGGAAGAATTTATTTCATAAGTGTGGATATCTGAAATTGAGGCGGTAAAAACCCAAATTTGAATGGATCATGCCTTCCTTGATTCTGCAAAACAATAGGTTTGTAGATTGCACATATGTGTAGACGAAACTACAATGAGAGACTGCATTTCTTCCCTTGTCTTTAAGCTGGGTTCAATGATTTTAGGGATGCAGCTAGGGCATGTTGGTTTATCTTTGAGGAAGGAAGCTTGGCTTTTAGTTATGAAGTAGTTTTACTTCATCGCCTCAGTCCTTGTCTCTTTATGCCAGTGGTTAGCATTCTTTAAGATTGCGGCACCATTTTTCTATATCAAGATTATGACGCATCCTTGTCATTTTAACATTGATACAGGTTTGCGTTGCAGACCTGCCAATTTAGATGTTAGTGTAAGATTGCAGCGCACCCCCGTTTGCATATAGCCGCTTGAAGGGACGTGCTATAGTTCCAACTTACCTAGGTATTAAGGCTACAGATTTCCTACTATTTGGATTTTATTCTAATATGAAATTGTGGCACTATTTGAGCTGGATTTGGATGTCATGATCCATTTTCCTTACAACACAGATCATCTAGTTGGCTTGCCTTAGTTCATTTGTTTTATATTAATGCTATGTAGATTATCATATCGAGATGCTCTACTTCTTCACTTAATATTTTGGTGATCAAGTGGATCGTGGTATGTAAATATGATAATAAATGCATTTTAGTTTTATTCAGCTAAGCTAACTTACTCCTACGAATACTGATCTGGTAGGGTCTTGACCCATGTTATAGTGATTTTGTTGTTATAGTTAAAATGCTCTATTTGATTGGTGTGACACGACACCTTTATATATTTATAATGCTTTTCACTTGTATAGTAGGGTGATTTTACACCTGGCAGCCCAGTGGGCTTACGATGGTGCTTAGTTTCTATATTGGGCTATAGCTTGTGTTTTGTCCAACTGAGTTGACTTCTTCATTGTGCACGTCGGTTTTATTGGATTCATTATTCCTACATATTATTTTGGAATATTAGTGTAGTTGCATCTTAAGGTTATTTGATCTACTCTTTTTTTTGGGCTATAGTGTGTTATATATGCTATGTGCTTTTGTTCTACGCCGTTCATTCCATGGTTTACCAAGTTTGTTTCTTAAACGGATCACTGTGTTTTTGGTATAATCGTCTAACTTCACTACACAATCCTTTGGTTATCTAGCTTACACATCGTACTGGACGACTCAATAATTAGGTGCAATAATACTATTGAGATATATTATTGTACGTTACATATCTATGTTGACTTAAGGGAGTGTATGCGACAGATCGCGTGTCCTTTTATTCCATGCCATCGAACAGTATATACTCTCTAGTGGTATGGGTATTGGATTTGGGCATACATATTCAGTACCAAAGTAGGTTTGAGTAAAACATAAATATAAACATTTGTTGGCCTTAGAGAAGTGAGACATAGGTGATGTTACCCTATCGAATGTGACTCGTATATGTGAAAATGAATTAACTGGTGTTCTTGGATTGTGACCACCAAGGTAGTATAGATATATATTGGTATCTTACATATGCATGTCTGTTAGTGAATTTCCTATGCATACATACATTATATATGCATATGTATACATATATTTATATATGTATACATACAAACATATATATATATATGAATATGCCTTCAACAAAAAAATATGAGTATAAATACATAAACATACATACATATACATACATACGTACATATATATATATATATATATATATATATATATATATATATATATATATATATGAATATACCTTTAACAAAAAGAATATCTGAATATATCTCCCGTCTCTTTCTAATGAAGTGATGAAATGTCCATTCAGCAGTAAGTATGGCAAACCCGATAGACCTAAAGTTGGTGCATCGACCAACCAAACAATTCAAGAAGTACGGGAGTCCTCTTAACCATGAAGCAATGAATGGAGCTCATGAGGAATGGCCAAGCATGGGAGTTGTTGGAGCACAGAATCTGAACCCATGTTCATAATTCACTAAGATTTATAGTAACTACACAAGTTCAGAAGGCGGGTCGTTCTTAGGGAAAGAAAGGGTTATGGAAGTGTCATTCTTGGTTGACAACATGCGAGCATATATTCAATGATTTAGGACTATCAAACCAAGCTCAAAGACCGCCATGCACCTTGCCCAATGTAACATGTAGAGTGCCCTACGATGTACCTGGTCATGTAGGATGATCATCTAAGCAGATGATGTTGTTTTTTTCAATTATAGTAACTTCGTCATGCTAACCCGGAATAAGATGATACTTTGATAAATGAACTGCATCCACATTATAAATGATATAGAACAATCAAATAATTTATATTCTGAACATTTGTTGTAGTTCTCCATGATGACTAATAGTTGTACATAACAAATAACAGGCTACATCCCCATATTCAGACTTCAACCACTATTTTTTTTGAACTCCATTAACTTCTTCATATTGACTTAGAATTAGATGAAGTTTTGACTAATGAACTTGTGTCTACATTACGGATGATGCAAAACACTCGGATACTTTATATCCGAACGTAGTCTATGGTTATCCATAGCTACTAACAGTTATACTTAACAAATAACATGCTACATCTCCATTCACTATGTAGTAGTCGCTATCGGTTAAACTATAGTAGCTTCTTCGTACTGGCCTAGAATTAGATGGGACTTTAACTAATGAACTTCATCTACATTACAGAAGATACAAAAACTTGGATTCTTTATATTATGAACATATACGTTAGTTCTACATGGTGACTAATAGTTGTACTTAACAAATAATAAGCTACATTCCTATATCCAAACACCGGCTAGGCATAAGTCGTTATTTTCTTCATTCAAACACCAAGAACTTCTACATACTAACTCAGAATTAGAGGCGACTTTTACTAGTGAACTCACATCTATATTATGAAAGATGCAAAACATTAGGATATTTTATATTTTGAACTTTCAATGTAGTTCTTCAACTCGACTAACAGTTAAACTTAGGAAATAACAAGATGCATCCCCATATCACCAAGCAAAAGTCGTTATCTTTTTATTTATACCATAGTAACTTCTTCATACTAACTTAAAATCAGACAAAATTTTGATTAATGAACACACATCTACACTATTGACGATACAGGATAATGGAATAATGTTACTTTATATTTTGAATGTATGCTATAGTTTTCCATGGTAATTAACAATTAAACTTAGCAAATAAAAGGCTACATCCCCATCTCCAAACTTCGACTAGGCAGAAGTTTCTATTATTTTTGTATGTCGTAACTCCTTCGAATTAACTCGAAATCAGATTAAGTTTTGACTAATGAATCTGCCTCTACATTAGGGATGATGTAGAACACTCAAATACTTTATACTCCAAACATACACTATAGTTCTCCATGGTGACTAATAGTTATACATAGCCACAACCCTATACACTAAATATAAATTACTAATTTTTGCATTCTAAGTGCAGTAATTTCTTCATACTGACTAGGAATCTGATGAATCCTTCACAAATGAACTCGCATCTGAATGACGGACGATACAGATACTCGAATACTTATGTTCTAAGAATACGATGTAATTCTTCACAGCGACTTGCGGCTATTAAATAATGGGCTACTCCACATATATAAACTCCGACTGGGTACAATTTGTTTATTTTTCCATTCAAACTGCAGTAACTTCTTCATATTATGAGTGTACAATGTGGTTTTCCATGGTGACTAGTAGTTGTACTTAGCAAGTAATAGGCTACGTCCCATATCTAAACGCCGACTAAGTGGAGTTGTTATATTTTTCAAAATGGCTCGGACTTAGGAGAAATTTTGACTAATGAACTAGCATCTAAATTGTGGATAATGCAATATACTCGGATCATTATATTCTAAATGTAGTTATAGTTCTCCATGGTGACTAATGGTAGTACTTAGCAAATAATAGACTATGTTCTCATATCTAGACTCTAACTATGTAGAGGTCGCTATTTTTTGGTTCAAACTACAACTTTTGTATACCAACTTGAGGCCAAACTTTGACCAATTGACTTGCACTTACATTATGAACTATACAAAACACTCAAATACTTCTTATTAACGTATATTATAAATTTTGTATATTAAAAAATATTTTTTTCCGAGAGTTATGTTATTAACACATGTGTTGTGTGTGTTGTTATGCTAGTATTTATAAAAACAATACTTTTCATTAACGTAAATGATATAAACGTCTATATTATACTATTATGAGTTAGTCGTTCTTTGCACTCATTGTTACTTACATTCTTTATTTCTCTGCTTGACATGTTGCGGTAGCTTATGTCTTCTCATTTTCACTTTAGGAAAAATTCAATAATATGTTATGAAAAGGGGTTAAGGCTTTTCATTTTCAACTCTTTATTCTTTTTTTATTTGGAAAATGTATGGTGATATATGACAATTATGTTAGTCATTTAATTCTAGCAACATGAAAAGGTTTATCTGTTCTTCTTACATACACGTATTGTTATATATTATAGAGAAACGTTTATTTTTGTTTATTTACCCTCTTTATTTCCTTAATATTTTTCTCTTCATGCTGCTTTATTAATTCTATTTTGTCTTCTCTTTATTCTTTAATCATTATCCTCAGTTTCTACCAAATTCATAGTTTCTAAACTAAAAATTATACTCTCAATTAAACAAGCACATCAATATTCATGCCTTAAAATTACATATTAGCTTCATTCCTTATTATTTTATGTTTCATACCTAAATCATAATTCCAATATTGACCTACCACATGATACGTTTCAAATTTGATTTCTGTATCCAAAAATTTATTTCTCCAAGACCCAAACTATTGCTCTTCTTCCAAAGTTCCACAAAAAGCAGATTGTAGATTAATTTTTCAGATCATTTTGAACTATATTTTACCATGTTTTAGGACAACATGGTTACAATCGCTTTCTCGGCTATGTTTGCTAACTAGGTTTCGGTTATTTTTATTTTTAATATTCTTATTGGATATCGGTACATTTACATAAATTTATTTGTCATCGGTAAACAATTTGATTAATCCATAAATTAATTTTTTTGTATTAACTATTTTTTATAGGTGAAATTTTTAGTATTTGTACGAATATATTGTTTAGTTGTAACACCACATAAAATTAAAGTACTTAATAAATAATTATTACGGCTTAAAATTAAATTTGAGCAAATGTCAGTATTTGGCCATGAAATATAAATCATTGTATTTGAGACAATTTTCTAAGCAACTTTCATTTTTGAAGTTTTGCGATCAGAGTTTAAATGTAGAAGTTATCAGTGTTTGATGTTTTCGAAACAAAAATGATTAAATAAGAAAATATGAAATAAATAATAATAAATGTGGAACCCCATGGGTCGACCCCTTACTTGGGTTGGTCGACTGCTAGCGATCGACCACTTACAAGGGGACGATTGATCGGTCCTGTAGGTAGCGGCGAGGATTGAATCTTGGCTAATGCTCGAATTTAATTATATAAATCTAAAGGATATAATTGATTCAAGCGCCTATAAAGACAGGCCTAACCCTCACTTCTCTTCTCATACTTTCTGATCAAAGAGCGATGCTCTGCATTTTCCCTTCTCTATTTGTCTATTGATCGTAAACTATTAATTTATGTATATATAATAAGAGAATAGCAGAAAATAAAAAAGAAGAAGAGAAGGAGCAAATCAATACTATGGAAAGGGCAAATTTCATAATTGTAAATATGTATTCCCCTTAATCCCAAATCTTAGATCTATAATTCTAATAGTATGTATATATCTTGTTAGACATATTTTTTTTGGATTAGAATGGAAAAGAAGTCAAATCAAAAGGAGAAATTCAGATTTGGAGATTTGCAAACCTTAAAAAGTGAGTGGAAGGTTGTAAGATTTATTTATGACACTAAAATTTATACCATTGAATTTTGTTTAATTATTATTCCTATATAAGAACTGATGAGTTATAAGCTTAAAACGAACATATAAGAATATTGCCTACATATTATGTAAGATATGAAATTGGAGTAGGAATGGTATTTTCACCATAATCTATAGATTTGGAAATTTGCACCTATATTTGTTAAAGTAGAATGTTGATAAAGTTGTAAAGTTTATTTTAGATTTATAGTTTTGTTGTAAAATGCTAATGTTAGTTTAGATTGCCCTAATTTGACTAGGAATGTGAATTTCTATGCTTTAATTTATTAGGAGTGGGGTATAATACAGTTATAACTATTTCAAAGTAATTTCTATAAATTATCTGGTTCTACAAATTTATAAAAAGTGCATTGTGACAAAAAGAATGTTCAATCCTCAAAAATTGACACTAATACGTTCATTGTATTGGGTGCCGAGCATTCAAGTGTCGAAACATTTGTTAAAGGTAGAAGAAAGAGAAGATAGAACATAATCTCACACGAATGGAATTATTTATAATATCAATAATCTTTATAGTGGAAATGTTTTTAAATAAATATATTAGATTCCTTCTTAAGCTCGGCCTGGATAATTACAAATACCTATTCTTATAAATGCTGAAAACCAACAAACACAATGAAAAGTAAACTACATCTGTATGCTGATGAAGGTCTCTAGCTCTCCTTTAGAAACTCCAAGCATCTTCAACTAATCCTGAAACTACTCGGATCTGACCCGAGGATTAAAAATATCTGGATCAAGCTTGACAAACCAGCATAAACATAAACTATAAATATATATATATGATAGTGTCATAGATCATCTTTGTTGTCAAAAAAAGCTTTGAAAGGAAGAGTATCTCATAAGATCACGCAGCACATAAGCACGGGCGGGTTTTACCTTATGATAACAAAAAAATTCAAACTATTTGATATTATTTCTAATGACGTTCTTTGAAAACCCTTTTACATAACATATTAGCCATAGTTGAAATTGTTACATTACTTAAATTCCAGCATACTAGGTTCTACAATCAAAACAGTAAAGGCATGTATTGTAGAATGGATTTCCAACAGTGACAAGGTAAGGGATTACCTTCCCACGATACATTTCTAAACGAATGTATCGAGGCACAGCCCCACTGCCATCTACCAACACAGAACCAGCCTACCTCTACCATAAATAGTACCGAATATGTCATCATCCCAGTCGTTCTGGACCAATCCGTGGCCACAGCATACGCAACAAACAAGAGGTACAGAGGGTTTTTTGGAAAGGTGATGAAAATCTCTTAATGGGAGCAACTCACTTAGCCCTGTTGCATCTACCATGTTTTTTGTCATTACTGTTGTGTGAGGCCTGGGGTAATATTTTACCTTTCACATGACAAGTCCCACTCTGAATTCCATATTGCCATTTCTGATGACACACTAATTGGTCTCTGTAAAAGTACAACCCTTGAGTTCATAGGCCAAGGTAATGGTGTTAGTGTAAGAGAGGCTCCTACACCACCAAGCAGATGTACATTTTTAAGAACCAATATATGTGGTTTTAGAAATGTAATGTCAGACATTCATCCAAAAAAGGTGTTCAAGAATAGGACAAACTGAGGGTACTCCTACTACATCCTGTTTGAGAATCACCCCCCAATATTAGTAGCGAGGAGTCCTTGCATTGAAGATTTTAAAAAATGGAACTACTGCCACCATATGTATATAATTTAGGAATCATGAGTTTAGTGGAAAGCAGCGCTATATTATGAAAAATCTCCACCTTCAAAAATCATTGTCTTCAAGATGTCTTCACTTTCGAACGCGTATATTGGTTCGAATTGGTTTTCGGATACAAATCACCAAAATCCAATCCTGGTCTCTCCAAACCAATTATTGATATAAAAAAAATGCGTATATGTGTATGCAAAAATTTTAAGCCTCTTTCGCAAAATCCTCTTTTCTTCTTTTATCCAAAATATTATTTAACTATTGAAGATATCTTTTATCTAATGAAATATCTTTTATAGATATGTATCATTAAACCATTTCAATTTTTGGGGCATATAAAATTAATAAACCTCTTTTTAACTTTGGAAATACGAAATTATTTCATTTTAATTACTTAAGAAAATATTTTCATATTCTACTATTAGTATAATTCCAATCTTAACGGAGATTACTTATTTCCAAAACATATCTTTTAATGGGTTAAAAACAATGTTATTTTAGATATCGTTTAGTGTATACCCAAACTAATTAGTGCTAAGTAAAAAGGATTCATAGATTTTAGATTAACTATACTTAATACTATTTTTTGTATTCAACATTACTATTTATCGAATAACGGTAAAATCACGAGGATAGTACAATTTCCCTCCTCGGAATTTAATATAGAGTTTAACCAAAGTATTCTCTTTACCATCAAAATCCTATTTTAAATCTTGTTTAAACTTTTTGGAAAACTATAAATCTCTTTTCTTTTATCTTAAGCGAATGTAATCCATGTAAATCAAATTAACTATCTCCTTCATCGGGCTAGCTCAGATAGGCAGGGGGAGCTGGCAATTGGTTTCCTAACTTCAACCTAGAGATTACCTCTCTACTGCCCATAACGCTGTCAAGTTATTTGATCGACTTTAAACTTTTAAATTTATTTGATTTACTACTTGAAAAACATTTCAAGAAGATTCGGGAAGAAAACCCAAGTTCAAATCATTTACTCAATGGTTACTAAATTCCATTGCTAAATTATCGGTGAATGGTGATTTTAAAGCTTTATAGATTGAAACACAAATTTCATTACATATATGCCCATCTTATAATCCAAATTATTTTTAAAATATTTTAAAATATTTATGAAATTTATTTCATATTTTTAAAGATTTAAAAACATCCATTTTAAAGAGTTGAAAAGAATATTTTACGAACTGCCAAAACCCGACGATTGTGAAAACTTGATTTGAACATATATCAAACTTTACTAAATGGAATCTTGATTTTTCTTTTTCATTTGAAAAATATTATCATTGTAACGACCCAGAATTTCTATTAATTTAAAAATTGAATATTTAATTGAATTTAAACATTAATAAGTAAAATTCATAAGTCGAATAAATTTTATCTCGAATAATTGGATTTAATTGGATAATTAAATCGATAATTTAATAGTTGAAATTACAGAAATAATTGAAAATTGGGTTAAGTATGATTAAAATTGATTTGTAATTTTTTTTAATCATATTGAAGTTATAGAGATGTTATAAACTTTTAAAATTGAATTAAAAGTTTATTTGTGGAAATTGAATATTTTAATATTTGATTATCGACTGAAAAATAGCCAAATTTCGAACAGTCTCAGAATTGGACGAAACTAGTTCCATTGGATCCGTAATAGTTTGTTATTATCAAATTTCAATTTTCGTAGCAATCGGAGTTTTCGTTTGATCGTGGCAGCTCGAAACGCATCGAAATTGTTTTAATATTAATTTGGCGAGTTAAAATAGTCATTTTTCAAAAAGCCTCAGATTTCGACGAAACCAGTTTCGTCAGATCCGTAATGTGATATTATTGCACGGTTTCAAATTTCAAGTCAATCGGATTTACCGTTTGTTCGGGGCAAGGCAAAACGCATAGAAATTAGTTTAATCGGTTTAATTTAAATTTGATCGTTTATTTTCGTAACTCGCACATACGATGGAATTAGCCTCCGAAACACGTTCCATTGTGTTCGGAACGCAGGGTAAACCCTAGAAACGCCAGCCGGCATGCTTCGTTTGGAGTTCGAAAAATTTCGGATGAATAGTAATTTGGGAATTTTCTATAAAAGGACCCCCTTATTCATAATTTTCAACACAACTCAAACCCTAACCCTAAATAGCTTCATCCACCACTTATTTTATCAATGGCTAAGAATTTCCATTCTAATCCCTCAATTACTTCCAATCCACAAACAATTTCAAGAAACTTTCAACACGAAAGTTGAAGAGCACAATGCAATCTACAAATCCATACGGTTGAGATTGGCTATCGTCGATCGGAGGAGCAAATGGCCCACGTTTGTGCTCGTTTTGCACAATTTTCGAGGCCATTGGGGGAGGCCGAGCTGCAAACGGTGGTAGGCGTGGGTAGCATTCGACGTTGGCTTCGAAATGGAGATGGTCGATCGTCGTCAAATCGAGTGTGGTGGATGCAATTTTTAACCCTAGATGATGATGTTGGGTTCGGTTTCAACGTGATGGCCTGGAGAGTTGCATTTGAGAAGATGAAGCGCGCACGGCCTGGATCCATAAGCTCAAAATGAACGGCCCAGAAAAATAAGGGTATAAAATGTTGAAATGAAAATGTAAATTAATTATATTTAAAATTGTATTAACTTTAAAAAGCTATATCTCTTTCATATGAGGTCCGTTTTAGACGAGACGAATTGTGTTGCAATCGTTTTGTCGAGCACTACGCTATGGAATTGGATTGGAGTCGTTTGGAGCTAGTGAAAATTTCAGGTAAAATTAAACGTCTGTTTAATTTTATTCCAAATAAAACGCTGAAACCGAATTGGAATCAAGGTGAGAACTTCTCACTCAATCGAATAGTTTCGATTTAAATTTTAAATAGTTAGACTTAAAATTGTTGATTGTATGTCTGGATGATAAAATGTTATCTATTGATTGAAATAGACATTACGTGCCGTTAGTAAGCGGATGTTATTTATTAAAAACATATACCGTGTTAATTCCAAATTGTATGGAATTGGTATTATTTATGTACTTAGAGTTGATTTCCCGCATTATATAGCGGATGAGACCCTATTGCACCGCCTATTAAGCGGATAATATTTTTTATAAATCCCATATACCGCGATAATTCCGTACTGGAACGGAATTGGTATTGTGCTAATGTTTGTGGATGCAGGGAAACAGGTTGGAGGGATCCAACTGGATTCCTCAACTGTATTGATTTATTTACAGATATTGTGATATTTGTTGATTATCATATCCATATATGATATTTGGATGTCGTGATTGACTACTTGGTGTTGTTGCATCATTCAATCCATTTTTGAAGTTTTAAAGTAATGATTTTGGTTTTTAAAAGAATTTTTAAAGTGATTTTTAAAAGTATACGTTTTATTAAATTTTTGAATTGATTCATTTTAAATAATTAAAACGTTATAAATTTTTATGTTATAAAAAAATCAAGATTTTTGTGAAATATAACCAAAAGGTGATTTTTGAGATAAGTAGTTAATAAATTTATAAAATAGTTAAATTGGGATTTTTGAATTATTTTAAAAGGGTTATATGAAAGATGTATAAATTTGATATTTTAAAATTAAAAATATTGGAATTATAAAACGGGTTTTTATAAGTGTTAAAATGAAGTATAAATGGATTCATAAGTGAATGAAAATTTACAGATTTATGAATTGTGAAGTTATAAAATGAATAGATGTTGTAAGACAAAAGATTTTAGGGAATTAACTTATAAATCGGATTTTTGCATTTAAATTGAAATCTTTGATGAAGCAAAAATGGTTTATAGTTGAGATTTATAAAATATATATTTTATAAATCGAAATAATAGAATTTTAAAAGGAGTTCTATTAATGTTGAAAATAGGGTTATAAATGAAATCTTATAAGTAATAAGATTTATATTTTGTGAAGTTTTAAAAGAACGATTTTATAAATAAATGGATTATAAGCATTTAACTTATAATATGGACTTTTAATATATAATTGAGTTATATACATTGAATTGGATTAATAAAGGAGATTTATAAATCGAAGCTTATAAATAGAAATGGAATTTATAGACATTGTTTATAAATTCGAAATCAATGGAATTTGATAAATTGAAAGTTGAAATTGGTTAAGGAAGTATATTCACGATTTTGGACAGTGAATATATTATCAAATAAAATGGATATGATTGGGAAAATGAATATTATAAAATGAAAAGTTCATCGTTTTAACGATGTTTTAAAATGTATTATAAATCGGAACCATAGATTTCAACATTTATTGTTGAAATAGACGTTTTCGAGAAATAAGGAAATGGTGGACTATAACACTGTTGTTATAGTAAATGGTTTCCGAAAGGAAATATTTTATATGGTATTGGGATTTATATATCTATTTTAATTTTGAATCCCTATACTAGTGATTTTGGGTCGTCGTAACGGTGTTTTACGCAACATTCGTTTTGACTCAAATAAATGTGTTTAAGTGAATGTTTTCCTTAATGAATGAAATATATACTTAATTTCGATATTAAGTATGTCGAATATTTTGTAAGTATTGAATAAATGGATTTGTGAATTACTTATTAATAAATAAGTATGGAAATGTTTTTCCAATGTGAAATGAAACGTTTTGAGAATTTATCTTTTTGAAGACAAATTGAAAATGAATATTAGAAATCGATTTGGGAATCATATATTCATAAATATTTTGTAATGTAAATTCACTATGGAATTTATAAATGAAAAGGGGAATTTGTTTAAAAATAAACGTTGATTTATTTTTGAAGTGTGGGAATAAATTTACGAATTTGGAACGTAAATATAAAGTAAATCGGTAAGGATTTATTTAATTGGTTTAAATGAACCATGTTGAAATGAAAGTATTTCGCATAAGGAAAATGATTGAAATTTGTTTTCAAAAGTGGTAAAGGTGAAAAGTGATTTGAAAATTAGTTTTCAAATGTTGAAGTGTGGAAAAAATATATATCTTGTAAAGATATTTTGGAAAATAAATAATTTGGAAAATTATTTGGAATCTGGTGATGTTGAGCATGGCTATTGATAGTTAAATAATCCGACTATCAATATTTACCTTTAAATAGGTGTTGTTGTGATTGCTTGAATTTGAATGCCACACTTATTTTTGAATAAGCGCTCACTATTCGGGTTAGCCGGGAAAGAACCTTGGGGTCGTATAACCCATTCCGAATATGTGATACGTCGTAATGGATTGCATTCGATGACCGGTGTTGAAGGCCGGATATTTTCGAAAACGGAAGGATTGTCGTTGAGTTGCTCTGCATTGGCTGATCTCCGATATAGAGGTTTTATCACCCTTAGTGATGGGAAGTCCAGACGTGATTAGAAATTATCCGGAATGCAAGGACTTCTTTGTAAGTGCCTTCGGTTCTGTTCGAGCCTGGAACAGACTTGTATGGATTGTATGTCTGATATTACAAGTTGAGATATAAAGCTGATTGCTTTCAAATATATTTCTGTTAGTGGCGGAGAATTTATTCTCTTAGCTTAACACCCTTCTCAGAGACGTACTAGCTCAGAGGTTATGTAGTTGAAGGTTATTAGTGATATACTCCCAATTTGGTAGTGTGGCATGCTGAGTGTTGCTGTGGGATGATCATTGTTTGATCATTTGTGATATGATCATTTGTTTGATCATTTATCTTGGTGATCATTACTTTGATCATTTGTTGACCCAAAGCACAGCTTTTGTATAAAGCGTGGCTTTGTGGACGAGACTTCGTCGGACCTCACACCCCGGAAATGGTCAAAACAGGAAGGATGCAGCAAGGTTATTAGGGGGTAGCACCCCTTTAATGTATGTCATTCCTTCTGGATAGAGGTGGTATCATTGTATGGAGCCCAGATACTTAACCTATGTTGTTGCTGCAAATTTATTGCTTTGTGGTTGTTGGAAATCGAGGATCCTCGGATAGATCGGTTACGATCGGGGGATGACATATACGTGTCAGTAGTTACCCAGTTAGGGGTAACCAGGCCTTGTGTTGGCAGAGATCCGGTTTGGTTCTCGGGTCGTCTTTCCAGAGGCGTACCCATGTGGCAATGGGAAGTTCCTTGGCCTGACCATTTGTTGGAAATCCAAAGAAACAGTACGATCATGTACGGTTTTAGTTGTATAACCTGCAATGGAATGTGGCGGTAACCTACTATTGAACATGGTAGCTATAGTAGGCATAAGTGCGAAATGCCTATGTTGGCTAAGATTTATATCTTTACTTTCGAAATAATTTTCCTACACTATGCACTAGTAATAATATCAAATGTTTCTTTTTAATGCATATCAAGCATCTTTGACTATCATAAGGAGAAATCTCCTTCGATTCTGCGTTTGCATTGTGTGTGTGTGTGGGAGGCCTTATGGTAGTCTCATTTTCTAAAAAACATTGTGAATCTATTTTAAAAAAATTATCCTCTACTTTGTTTTAAAAAAAATGTTTTAGTTCTCACACCAGTCACATGACTGACTCGGAGTTTATTGTTTTCCTTCCTAAACTCTGGGTGCCCACCAATTTCCACACGGGCAGTCAAGAGTTAGGTTATCAGGATATTCTGCAATTCAGGAGTTGCTGGAGTCAAGCTGGATGGCATGGCGTATTCACTAGTATATAGTATTTTTTTTTTCCGCTGTTGTTGTTGTTTTGTTGTTGTTTGTTGTTGTAAACTCTGATGATATAATGTAATATGATGTAATGTAATAACTGATATAGTTCTTTTGTTTAAAGATTATTCATTTATCTATTATATGTTGTTCCGCTGCGATTGTGAGATTCTGATATTATTCTGTTGTTTCTGTTTTTTTCTCTCTCTTCTTCTATCCTTTTCTTCTTCTTTAACCCTAAAGACTCGTAAGTTTGTTCCTCTTTGGCTGGATTGTTGTGGAATGTTGCCAGTTCAAAGGAGTACGGATTTTCGGTTTTTTACAATCATAAGGGTCCAAAAAATTCTTATTTCAAAGAATTCTGACTTATATTTTTTCCCACACATTCATTTAATTTTCATGTTGCAAAATCGTGAACTACCGAAACGCGATGGCTTATTTTTCACCTTTTAGTCAAATTTTATAAAACTTATCCGAAACACTTTTTAATCATTTTAATAACATAAAAAACTATATTAAACCAATTTTTCTATTTTCACTTTATTAATATCTTTGGTATTATATTATTATAATATTCAATTCCCATCTTTTTAATTCCAAATTCTTTTATGTTAAACCATATGATATTTTTTCCATGCATTTTCCGCTTTCTAGACTATTATTTTAAAAATAAAAATATTTTATTTACTTTTTTCAGTAAATTAAATACTCCTCTTTACATTTACAAAACCATTTTTATTTTTTTTAAAACGATATAATTTTGATTTATAATTCAAAGGAGGCTTGACACTCCTTTTACACACATTATTTTAGAATATAATAGGGATTATTTCTCATGAATTTAACATGGATATTTAAAGCGATCATTTCAAATCTTATGAATATGATTTTCACATTATTATAAAAATAATTCTACTTAACTCAACCGAGTCAATATATGATTAACATAAACAACCAATCATCCAATAATCAATCATTTTAGTAACTAAACTATGCTAATCAACCAAGTATATTTGCATAACACAATCATAGGTAATTTTAAGATAAGTTGAAACAAGATAGAAGTAATTTTCTAACTTTCATGCTATCCAACTCTAAGTGTTTCTTTATCGGTGAAACGATCCCTTTCTCTGCACCAAAGCTTATAGAACTTGCCCTAGGGGCTTTGGGTGTGCTCGGCCTTGTAATTTGGAGGGTGGAGAGGTGGTGGTGGCTCTTGATGAGCTTGTCCAAGAAAGAAGAGGAGAATATATTTGCTTTAATTTCAAACTAAGGTGGCATATATCTCTATATTTACGATTTATTTCGATAGAACTTTGACTCGACTTTGAAGTATTTTTAAGAGGAGATGGAGGCCATTGTTGTGCCTTAGAAGAGGAAAAGAAGCTTAGGAATTTTAGAAGTGAAATTTGTGACGAAAGGAAAAGGATATGCATGTGTATTTATAGGGTAAAAATCCTTGTAAATGAAAGTATAAAAATACCCCATCCCCCTCTTAGTTCACGGCTGAAACCACCCCGCCTCCATATGCCTTCCATCACTTCATGTTATAGGTGTGTAAGGTGATGTGTAGTTGATTGTAAGTTTTTATTTTGACTCTTAAAGAGTAAGCTTTCATTCGTATACATATAAGGAAGATTATGTGTATACATATTTAGGTATTTACAAACCATTGATGTGACTAATTGTGTATGTGTATATATGTGTGTGCATGTGCGTATGTGTATCAAATAACATTGCAGTGATTTGAAACAACTTCCGTTCGACGAAAAGTCGATAACCTGAAATTTGAATCCAAGTCACATTTTCAGTTTTTAATCAAACTATTTATTTATGTAAACAAAACTTGAAAATAAATTTTGTATCGTCTTCAAATAATAAAAACAAGATTATTTAAGCTATAAAATAATATTAAATAATATTAAAATCCCTTTATAAAAATACGACGTCGATCACGCGTCGAAGTTTGTATTTCTTTATAAATCAAGTTTATATATTTATAAAGCCATTATAAATCACTTATTATCATTATCTAATAATAAAAATAGATTATTCATAATTTAAAACAATTATCTTAATATCTAAAATTAATTAAAATTTCCAATTTAAAGTGATAAAATTATGGATCGTTATATTCTTCTCCAAAGAATTTCGTTCCTGAAATTTGACTACAACCCCACACCGAAAAGAATTTACCCAAAATAGTATCTTTAAACTCAATTCTGTATGATATACATAGAATATTCGTAATGTCTGAGTTGATCTTCTATTCGAATTCATAACTTTACTTCTGAACTACTATTGATCCCTCGGTTCTCTTATGCGGACTCTGATCAGGCTTCTTGATCAAAAACCCTCGCTTCCCTTACATAGCTCTCAACTATAATAAAAAATGCAAGTACTCAACCACCAACCCTCATTAATGTTCACCATCAAGAATCGAGTGATAAATTCTTTTTTGGACCAGTGTAGCACCTCAAAGTCTTATACTCGAATCTTAGATCAAAATCATGCAACGAAATAATTTATATACCTCATACGTACTTAGTTATATCAAATTCCTTTTCAAATTTATTTAATGGAAACATTACATAATTTTTTTATCTTTTATTCAAACATTTTTATGAAGATGCTTCTCTATATATAATCAAAAATTTATATCTTCTTTCTAAAGAAACCATTTCAATTTAAAAGATAAATTAGCTTTTATAATAAACTCCTTATGTTATAATATACTACATTTAACCAATATTAAATGTAAACACCATGATAAAAATAAACAATCATTAATTAATCTATCAATTAATGATTCACATTATCATTTTAATTTTAGAAAATTATATAGATCAAGTAACTCAAAAATGATACCAAGGATTTGAGTACTACCAATAGTATCATATATTCCCTTAACAGGAAGGGGAATGTTAAGAGAGGTGTTTACCATCCGAATGCATCTCTTGCCCATTTTTAGTTACTTTCGAGCCACTCGAACTAGTTAACCATCAGATTCATTTCAAAAATACCGAGATTTAAATTCACAAAAATCTCTTTAAAAAACATGTTTTATAGTTCCGATTTATAAAATCATTTATTTATTAAAACACTCATTTTTCAAATAACTTTTATTTTGGATCAACTTTCTTGTGAATTCAAATACCAATTTTATTAGTTTAAATATCAATTTATATCTTTTATTTAAACATTTTTATAAAGATATAGCTTTACTTCATAAAGAAAATTGTCAAAGAAGTAAAATTTGTACAAAAATTTTCCTAAGTCATTTAAACATGAGATAAGAGAAGCCATAATAAGGATCGTGCATATATATATATATATATATATATATATATATATATATATATATAATGATTTGAACCATTACATTTGCCAATCAATCATATTTCAGCCATAATTAGTTGTTAGACATGCCCTTATAATTACGTTAACATATTTCTAATATACTTAGGTTATCCAAAATACTATTACTCCTTAGCAACTTCCAACCCTACCAAAATGCATATCAGATCAATCGGACTTGAAGTTGGATGGACCATTCGAATCTGAGTACATTACCACTTTAAACTCTTCTTCCTCATGTTCATCATCTGCTTCATTTCCGTCATCTTCTTCGTTCTGAAGATTCCATCCTATAGGATGCCAGTGTTGTCCTAAGGCAACCTAAGGTTGAGAAACAGGGTTTCACGAAATGATGTCTGGAACCTCTTCTTCCGCATTCTCTATCATTCCTTCCTGATCAATACCTGAAGTATGTAACTCACTCTCAAATATGGGAATGCCTATCTCCCAAACAATGTGACCTTCATTGATATCTTCTGATTTGTTAAGGATGTCATCCATCCATGCATCATATGCTGCTGAATCTAGGATATTCCTTTCTACCATCATATTGGAGTTCTCTTCTAGAACTTATTTACTTTTTGATTCTTTTGGATCTGTTACCCACATCGTTTTGTTTTGTGATCCTGACTTACTTCTACATTATTTGTTATCTAGTCACTTCTTTGTCAGTGGATAATAATACGAGTTTGAGTTTTGGGTTCTACTAGCATTGTAGCCATGGGATACCCGTCCTCATCATAACAGGTATGTTCATCAAACTCTTCCTTTGCGTATGACATATGGTTTTTAGGTGACCCTTTTTCTATTCCCACGTCATCACTAGAAAGGGTTATTAAGTCATCCTTTTCTCCCTAATTTTCTCTTGAGGATTCTACTTTGGAATAATACATACCGTAATTGGAAGGCTTCTATAATAGACAATGAAATACTTAGAGTCATATACTAAGCTTTTTAACTATTCTAACCTGAATCTAATATCGTATTTTAACAAGTTTCTTACTAATTAAACTTCTTAAACTATCAACTTCACGAAATATCTTATAATCAAACTATGAAATTCTAATCGCAGGATGTTCCTATACCAATTTATGTCTTTTAATCAACCCATGGTAATAACTGAATATTATCATACCCTTTAGCAACCAAACACTACATATATAACTATATCAATTGAAAGGTATTGGGTTATATTCAAAATATAATCCTAGATAATATTATTTTATTTACCACTATTTCATAATAAAATCATTTTTATATAACATTAGCAAACACATACTCATATATATTACTCTCAACTCATTCTACGGTGTCACTTACCCAAACTTTAATGAGTTTCTTATCCTAAGGTGTTACTAACCCTATCTTTGATGAAACTTTACCAGTACTAGGCTCAGGTGTTTGCTCAACCTAAGCTCTGACACCAACGGTGATGATCGAAATTTTCGACTCTTGAATATCAACACTAATACGTCTATTGTATGCCAAGCATTCAAGTGCTGGAAAAACCGATTGTTAAAGGTAAAAGAAAAGGAGGACGGAACATAATTTCGAATGAATGGAATGGTTTATAATATCAATAATCTTTACAGTGGAAAAACTTTTAAATGCATATATTAGAGCCTATCCTCGGCTCAACATAGGGAGTTATAAATACATATCCTTATAAATGCTGAAAAACAACAAACACAGCGGAAAAGTAAACAACGTACGTACATTGATGAAGATTTCCCACTCTCCTATGAAAACTCCAAGCTTCTTCAGCTAATCCAAAAACTACTAGGATCCGACCCGAGTATTAAAATACTAGGATCAGGCTTGGAAAACTAGCATGAGACATGAATTATAAATATATATGATAATGTCATAGATCAACTTTAATCGCAAACGAAATCTTTGAAACGAAGAGTATCTCATAAGGTCACGCCATAAAAAACACGGATGGATTTTTACCTTATGATAATTAAAACATTTTTATCAAATCATTTAATATTATTTCTAATGAAATTCTCTGGAAACCCTTTCACATAACATATTAATCATATCCGAAATTGATACACTAATTAAATTCTAGCATACTAGTTTCTATAGTCAAAATTGTAAAGGCGTGTATTAGGGAACGGATTTCCAACAATGACAAGGTATGGGACAACCTTTTAATAATATATTTCAAGAGGAATGTACCGATGCACAACCCTGCTGCTCTCTACCAACAAAGAGCCATCTTACCTCCGTCATAGATAGTACCGAATATGTCATCATCCCAGTTGTTCCCGACCTACCTGTAACAACCCAGTATTTTGTGATTATTTTAATTATTTATTTTAATTATTTAAATTGAAACTCCTGATTTTTAAAAAACTTTATTATATTTATTAAAATGAATAAATTTTGTTATTTTAAAAGTGTCAGGACCCGATTCTTCGACTTCCGAAAATCGACATCAATACGTCCACTGTATCAACTGCCGAGCAATCGAATGCCGGAAAACCGAACCATGAGGGTTAAAAGAAGAGGTAGAAGAAAAAGATAGAAGAAGCAAGAAAACAGAACCGAAACAATATCAGAATCTCACGGTCGCAGCGGAACAACATATAATAGATAAATGAACATCTTTAAAACAAAGACACTATATCAGTTATTACATTACATCATATTACATTTTATTATCAGAGTGTACAACAACAAAACAACAATAAACAGCGGAAAAGAAGTACTATATATTAGTGAATACGCCATGCCATCCAGCTTGCCTCCAGCAACTCCTGAATTCCAGAATATCCTGATAAACTTGACTCTTGACTGCCCGTGTGGAAATTGGTGGGCACCCAGAGTTTAGGAAGGAAAACAATAAACTCCGAGTCAGTCATGGGACTGGTGTGAGAACTTAAAACAGTTTATCTTTAAAACAAAGAACAAGGTAATTTTAAAATAGATTCGCAATGCTTTTTAGAAAATGAGACTACCATAAGACCTCCCGCCACACACACAATGCAAACACAGAATTGGAGGAGATTTCTTCTTATGATAGTCAAAGATGCTTGATACGCATTAAAAAGAAACATTTGATATTATTACTAGTGCATAGTGTAGGAAAACATTTCGAAAGTAAAGATATAAATGTTAGCCAGCATAGGGATTCCGCACTTATGCCTACTATAGCTACCATCCAAACAGTGGGGCGCCACCATAAGTAAATGATAGGTTCTACAACTAAAAACGTACAAGGTGCGTATTGTTTTATTTGGATTTCCAACAAATGGTTCGGCTAAGGAACTTCCTACTGCCACAGTGGATGGCCTCTTGCGGGACGTCTCGAGAACTTAACCATCTCTCTGCCAACAGAAGGCCGGTTCACCTATGTCACTAGGTAACTACTACACGACTATGCCATCCCCCGGTCCCTTTGGACCTTTATCCGAGCGCTCGATTCCAACAACACCACACAGTAATAGATATAGTGTATCAACATGAGTAAGTATCTGGGCTCCATACCATGATACCACCCTTTCCAGAACGAAATGACATACCCTAAAGGGCGCGACCCTTATAACCTTGCCGCATATTCCTGTTTTGACCATTTCCGGGGAGTGAGGTCTGACGAAGTCTCGTCCACAAAGCTGGGCAGAAAGCCACGCTTTGATCAACAAATGATCAATAAATAATCATCACACAGCAACACTCAGCATGCCACATTACCAAATTGGGAATATATCGCTGATAACCTTCAACTACATAACCTCTGAGCGCGTACGTCTCAAAGAAGGGTGTTAAGCTAAGAGAATAAATTCTCCACCACCAACAGAAATGTGTTTGAAAGAAATCTGCTTTATATCTCAAAATGTAATGTCAGACACGCAACCATACAAGTCTGTTCCGGGTTCGAACAGAACCGAAGGCACTTCAAAAGAAGCCCTTGCAATCCGGGTATTCACAATCCCGATCGAATTTCCCATCACAAAGGAAATCTCCATACCATAGCTAACGGTGCAGAGACAATCGATAGGTCATCCTATCGTTTTCATAAATACCTGGTCTTCACCACCGGTCTTCAATGCTATCCATTACATCGTATCACTATTCGGAATGGGTAATCCGAATAACGAGCGCAATAATTTAAAAATAAGTGTAGCATTTCAATTTCAACCAATTCACAACAAATGCCTATTCAAAGGTCAATATTTGATAGTCGGTTATTTAACTATCAATCTATATTCACAACATCACTGGATTTCAAATAATTTCCAAATTATTTATTTTCAAAAATATCTTTATAAGATATATATATATATATCCCACACTTCAACCATTTGAAAACCAATTTCAAATAAATTTACAACCTTACAACTTTCATTTCAAAATGGTTCATTTAAACCAATTAAATAAATCCTTACTGATTTATTAAATTTATGTTCCAAATCCGTAAATTAATTTCCACACTTCAAAAATAAATCAACGTTTATTTTTAAATAATTTCCCTTTCTTTTATAAATTCCATAGTGAATCTACAATTCCAAAATATCTATGAATATACGATTTTTAAATCGATTTCTAATATTCATTTTCAGTTTATCTTTAAAAGATAAAATCTCAAACATTCACTTCATATTGGAAAAACATTCCCATACTTATTTAATAATAAGTAATTCACAAATCTATTTATTTTCAATATTTTCAATATTAAATATACTTAAATCATAGTCAAGTATATATTTCATTCTTTTAGGAAAATATCTTCTTAAACACATTTATTTGGGTCAAAACGAATGTTACGTAAAACATCGTTACGACAACCCAAAATCACTAGTATAGGAATTCGAAATTACGATAGATATATAAATCCCAATACTATACAAAACTTTTCCTTTCGAAAATCATTTACTATAACAACAGTGTTATAGTCCACCATTTCCTTCTATTTCTCGAAACATCTATTTCAACAATAAATGTTGAAATCTATGGTTTCGATACTTAACATATTTTAAAACATCTTTAAATCGTTTTAATTCTATTTAAAACATCACTTTTCAAAAATATTTCTTTAATATATTATTCACTGTCAAAAATCGTGAATATATTTCCTTATCCAAATTCAACATTTCTACATATTTTATTCAAAGGATTATCCACTGTCCAAAATAGTGGATATATTTCCTTTAATAAGCTATAATAATTAACTTATCAAAATAAGTCATTTTCGAATATATAAAACAACGTTTATAAATTTCATTTATATTTTATGGCCACTTCAACTTATAAAATCACTTTATTAACAAATTCTATCCATATTCCATTTACACGCAAAAATCCAATTTATAAGTTAATTACTTATAAATCTTTTATTTTATAAAATCTATTCATTTTATAACTTCACAATTTATAAATATATAGATTTCATTCACTTATAAAATCCATTTATATTCCATTTTAACACTTACAAAAAATTGTTTTATAATTGCAATATTTTTAATTTATAAATATCAATTTTATAAATATTTTAAATAAATCATTTATAATAATTCAAAAATCCCAATTTAAATAAACCAATCCTTTTAATAATTTACAAATCGTTATTAAAGCTTATATAACTCCAAAATCATACTTAAGTATTATTTTCCAAAAATATCATTTTTATGGTAATAAAATTATAATGTTTATTTATTTAAAATGAATAAATTCCAAAATTAAATTTTATTCTGAATTCTCAACTTAAGTTTTCAAAAATCCAATTTTATTTAATTTTGGCATCTAACGATGCAAAAATATATTCGGCTAAAATTTAGCCTTTAACAATCTCAATCACAAAGACAATCACGCAGATTATAAATAAATCAATAAATAGATCAACACACAACATTGAAACCAATTCAAATGTTTGAGGAATCCAGTTGGATCCCTCCAACCTGTTTTCCTGCATCCGAAGATGTTAGCACAATACCAATTTCACTTCAAGACGAAATATCGCGGTATATGGGATTTGTAAAATACTATCCGCTATTATGCGGCGCAATAGGGTCTCATCCGCTATATAATGCGGGAAATCAACTCCAAGTACATAAATAATACCAATTTCACTATACGGTGAAATATTCGCGGTATATGTTTTTAATAAATAACATCCGCTTACTAACGGCGTATAATGTCTATCTAACAATCAATAGATAACAATCAACATTCAAACATACAACCAAGCAATTTTTAAATATAACTATTTAAAATTTGAATTGAAACCGATTCGATTGAGTGAGAAGTTCTCACCTTGATTTCAATTCCGTTCCAGCATTTTATTTCGAATAAAATTAAACACGCGTTTAATTTTACCAGAAATTCTCACCAGCTCCAAATGACTCCAATCCAGCTCCATAGTATAGTGTTCGTCCATACGAACCCAACGCAATTCGTTTCGCGTAATTCCGACCTTGTATGACAAAGTTATGACATTTTAAAGTTTAAATAATTTTAATATAAATTTATATACACTTTTTTTTTTATTTCTAACCCTAGTTGCATCTAGCTATTGAAATCTGGAGCTTCTATCTCGGCCGCCGATTGCATCCTCTCCCTCCCAACTTCATATGAACGAACACAACACAATGCCGTCGCTAGCCTATGAATTTTCGCGAGCAACTCGAGCTAGCTAGAGACGATCGGAGAGCGGCGCCTCGAAACTCGTGACGTTAACTACTATCGGCCAGAAGGCGGTGGAGCTCGGCCCCCTCTAGCGTCTCGAAATACTTGCGAACACAAGGTCGAACGCGGCCAAATTCGGAGCTACCTACTACGCTAAACAACATCTCAACTGTTGGATCTATAGTTCTCGACGAGTACTTCGACTTTTCAGTTGATGATTTTCGTTAACGATGTACAGATGCGAAGAAAAATAAGGAGTATCGGCCATTGAATCGATAGGAGGTGGCTGGCTTTAGTTTTAGGGTTAGGTTTCTTTTTTTGTGAAAAAATGAAAATAGAAGGGCTTTTATAGAAATTTTCTCAAACACTATTCATCCCGGATTTTTCGAACTCCAAATCAAGCGCAGTGACCGGCGTTCCTAGGGTTTACCCCGCGTTCCGAGCACAATGGAATAGGTTTCGGGAGCCAATTCGATCATCTGTGCGAGTTACGGCAATAAACGATCGATTTAAAATTAAATCGGTTAATCAATTTTCTAGGCGTTTTGGCTTGCCCCGAACAAACGGTAAATCCGATTGACATGAAATTTGAAACAATACAATAATATCACATTACGGATCCGATGAAACTAGTTTTGTCGAAATCCGAGACTATTTGAAAAATGACTGTTTTAACTCGCCAAATTAATATTAAAAAGAATTTTGATGCGTTTCGAGCTGCCACGGTCAAACGAAAACTCCGATTGCTACGAAAATTGAAATCCGATAATAACAAACTATTACGGATCCAATGGAACTTTTTTCGTCCAATTCTGAGACTGTTCCAAAATTGGCTATTTTCAGTCGATAATTAAATATTAAAATATTCAATTTTCACAAGTCGATAATTAAATATTAAAATATTCAATTTTCACAAATTAACTTTTAATTCGATTTTAAAAGTTCTATAACATCATTCTAACTCTAACATGATTAAATAAAATTTTACAAATCAATTGTAGTCATATTAAACCCAATTTTCAATTATTTCTGAAATTTCAACTATTAATTATCGATTTAAATACCCAATTAAATTCAATTATTCGAAATAAAATTTATTCGACTTATAAATTCCACTTATTAATATTTAAATTCAATTAAATATACAAATTTTAATTAACAGAAATTCTGGGTCGTTACAGACTTCCCCCCTTAAGAGAATTTCGTCCTCGAAATTACCAAGTAAGAAAAAAATTTCGAAATCCATTAACTTTTCAAAACAAACCGTTCAAATTTGATTCACAAATCTCTTAAGTATTTAACTTTCCCAAAATTCATAGTTAAACTTCATATAATAACTTTACTAAGTTTTCAAATAATACTTAGTTATTGTTTTCAAAATTTTCCAAAATTCCCAAAAAAAATCTAACGCCTTAAATTTTCGGAAAAATTCGCCAGAGTCTCCTTTGCGCGGCTCGATCCGAAAAAAAATGACAGTATATATATATCACAAATATACATCTCATCAAGTGATGAGGCATCCCGCAGGGAAAAAAGTGTAAAAGTACGATATTTAATCTGAGATATGTACCTTATATTTTATTAGCGAGCATATACGACTAATATAGCGCGAAAGCGAGCTCCAAGTGCAAAGCAAGCGCAATCCGCACCTACTAAACACTCAACAAACAATGAGAAACATGTATATATGAAAATAATATCAATATACAACATATAGTAACATAACAACTACATATGCAACATAGCAACGCACTCAAAAGCAACAAATGCAACCATCAAACAACTATCATACAATTAACATCCAACAAATCAATAACCAAATCAATATTCTTTCATTTCTCATTAATATTCAATGAATTGGTTTTTCATTTTAATCACATTTGATTTGTTAGCATTGGATTTTACAACATTCATTTATTCATCTCTAATTAGTATACATTCACTAATTTACATTCATTTTAGTTCACTTCCAAATCAAATTCAATTCTATTCAAATTCATTTTCTTCCAATTTGAATTCAATTACATAGCTTTCAATTTCACTAATTCAATTTCATTAATACTTAATAAATTATACACAATCAACTAACATCCATATGACAACCAATGTATATTTAACATAACCAAATTATTAAATTTACATTCAACATTCAATTTGGTTTAACACTTTTAATTTCAATTGGTTTAACATTTAATTGATTTTCATTCAATTATTCAACTTCTAATTACATTGGCTTTCAATGAATTAACACTTCATTCATTATTTCATATCAACTCTATTTCGTTCGACTGATTAATATTCCATCCATTTATTAAATAAATTGCTAATTCATTTAACAATATAAAGTTGAATTTCATTTTATATAACTCAAGTTCATAATCATCACTTCTCTTGATTAATTTCTTCGATACCACAATCAACTTCATTAAATTTTACTTAAGTTATGTTCCGTTTAAACATCATCTGTTTAACCTACTTAAATTTCCAAATCCAATTCAGATTTGGATTCTAAAGTAAATTCTATTTAAATTTAACCAAAGTCAAATTTTCATATCACTATCTAATTCATACTTCATTTTACTTAACAAAATTATTTAACCATTTTAACTATTGGTTTCACTTACATTTTCTCATTTTCTAAGTTATACAACTTATATATTTAAACTTCCAAATCCATTTACTTATCCAAGGCTAAACTTATTATCTCATACTATAAGTTCAATTCATTTCACTTATATTCATCAATTTCAACTTGGATTTTTTATTTATTTTCAAATTTGTTTATCGCAACAAAACTCAAATTTTCAATTTACTATGGTAGCAAATACATCACACAGAAACTCGAAGTGATACTGATGATGCTGCAGTCATCACCCTTATTATTTCCCAGTAACAATAGTGAATTCAATGCTTTAAATTCTTTCAAAAATCTCCTTTTATTTATAAATTACATTTATAAATCTTTCCTTATAAAATTTCATTATTTTCCTTCACTTATACAAGATTATTTCACAATTGTAAATCATTTTAATTATAATTCCATACTTATAATTCATTTGCTTATACAATTCATTCTTTTACAACTGTTGTTTTATTTAACTTATTCAACAACCAAACAATCAATTTATATACACTTTAATAATTACGAAAAATCATTCCTTTATATATAAAATATAATCAAGATAAAATTATTTCATTTACCCAATTTAAAACAATATCGTGTCGAATTTGTTCTGTACAAGTGTTTAGAGATCCCTATCGATAGAGTTGTACGGACTATACCAACCAGAATCCATATACCACTCAACAAACCAATCATCACAATATAAAACAATTTTATATTCACTAACAAATACGCGCTCATATCTATTATTACACTCAAACTCATTCTAGAGTACTACTGACTCCATCTCTAATGAGTAATACCCAACAGAGCCATGGTTGTCGCATAACCAAATGCTCTGATGCCACGTTGTCAGGACCCGATTCTTCGACTTTCGAAAATCGACATCAATACGTCCACTGTATCAACTGCTGAGAAATCGAATGCCGGAAAACCGAACCATGAGGGTTAAAAGAAGAGGTAGAAGAAAAAGATAGAAGAAGTAAGAAAACAGAACAGCAACAATATCAGAATCTCACAGTCGCAGCGGAACAACATATAATAGAAAAATGAACATCTTTAAAACAAAGACACTATATAAGTTATTACATTACATCATATTACATTTTATTATCAGAGTGCACAACAACAAAACAACAATAAACAGCGGAAAAGAAGTACTATATACTAGTGAATACGCCATGCCATCCAGCTTGCCTCGAGCAACTCCTGAATTCCAGAATATCCTGATAAACCTGACTCTTGACTGCCCGTGTGGAAATTGGTGGGCACCTAGAGTTTAGGAAGGAAAACAATAAACTCCGAGTCAGTCATGGGACTGGTGTGAGAACTTAAAACAGTTTATCTTTAAAACAAAGAACGGGATAATTTTAAAATAGATTCGCAATGCTTTTTAGAAAATGAGACTACCATAAGACCTCCCACCACACACACAATGCAAACGCAGAATTGGAGGAGATTTCTTCTTATGATAGTCGAAGATGCTTGATACGCATTAAAAAGAAACATTTGATATTATTACTAGTGCATAGTGTAGGAAAACATTTCGAAAGTAAAGAAATAAATCTTAGCCAGCATAGGCATTCCTCACTTATGCCTACTATAGCTACCATCCAAACAGTAGGGCGCCACCATAAGTGAATGATAGGTTCTACAACTAAAACCGTACAAGGTGCGTATTATTTTATTTGGATTTCCAATATATGGTCAGGCTAAGGAACTTCCTACTGCTACATGGGATCGCCTCTGGCGGGACGTCCCGAGAACTTAACCAGATCTCTGCCAACAGAAGGCCGGGTTACCTTTGTCACTAGGTAACTACTACACGACTATGCCATCACCTGGTCCCTTTGGACCTTTATCCAAGCGCTCGATTCCAACAACACCACACAGTAATAGATATAGTGTATCAACATGAGTAAGTATCTAGGCTCCATACCATGATACCACCCTTTCCAGAAGGAAATGACATACCCTAAAGGGCACGACCCTCATAACCTTGCCGCATATTCCTGTTTTGACCATTTTCGGGGAGTGAGGTCTGACGAAGTCTCGTCCACAAAGCTAGGCACAAAGCCACGCTTCGATCAACAAATGATCAATAAATAATCTTCATACAGCAACACTCAGCATGCCACATTACCAAATTGGGAATATATCACTGATAACCTTCAACTACATAACCTATGAGCGTGTACGTCTCAGAGAAGGGTGTTAAGCTAAGAGAATAAATTCTCCGCCACCAACAGAAATGTATTTGAAAGAAATCTGCTTTATATCCCAAAATGTAATGTCAGACACATAACCATAGAAGTCTGTTCAGGGTTCGAACAGAACCGAAGGCACTTCAAAAGAAGCCCTTGCAATCCGGGTATTCACAATCCCGATCGAATTTCCCATCACAAAGGAAATCTCCATACCGTAGCTAACGGTGCAGAGACAATCGATAGGTCATCCTATCGTTTTCACAAATACACGATCTTCACCACCGGTCTTCAATGCTATCCATTACGTCGTATCACTATTCGGAATGGGTAATCCGAATAACGAGCACAATAATTTAAAAATAAGTGTAGCATTTCAATTTCAATCAATTCACAACAAATGCCTATTCAAAGGTCAATATTTGATAGTCGGTTATTTAACTATCAATCTATATTCACAACATCACCCGATTTTAAATAATTTCCCGAATTATTTATTTTCAAAAATATCTTTATAAGATATATATATCCCACACTTCAACCATTTGAAAACCAATTTCAAATAAATTTACACCCTTACAACTTTCATTTCAAAATGGCTCATTTAAACCAATAAAATAAATCCTTACCGATTTATTAAATTTATGTTCCAAATCTGTAAATTAATTTCCACACTTCAAAAATAAATCAACGTTTATTTTTAACTAATTTCCCTTTCTTTTATAAATTCCATAGTGAATCTACAATTCCAAAATATCTATGAATATACGATTTTTAAATCGATTTCTAATATTCATTTTCAATTTATTTTTAAAAGATAAAATCTCAAACATTCACTTCATATTGGAAAAACATTTCCATACTTATTTAATAATAAATAATTCACAAATCTATTTATTTTCAATATTTGAAAATGTTAAATATACTTAAATCATAGTCAAGTATATATTTCATTCTTTCAGGAAAATATCTTCTTAAACACATTTATTTGGATCAAAACGAATGTTACATAAAACATCGTTACGACAACCCAAAATCATTAGTAGAGGAATTCGAAATTACGATAGATATATAAATCCCAATACTATACAAAACTTTTCCTTTCGGAAATCATTTACTATAACAACAGTGTTATAGTCCACCATTTCCTTCTATTTCTCGAAACGTCTATTTCAACAATAAATGTTGAAATCTATGGTTTCGATACTTAATATATTTTAAAACATCTTTAAATCGTTTTAATTCTATTTAAAACATCACTTTTCCAACATATTTCTTTAATATATTATTCACTGTCCAAAATCGTGAATATATTTCCTTATCCAAATTTAACATTTCTACATATTTTATTTAAAGGATTATCCACTGTCCAAAATCGTGGATATATTTCCTTTAATAAGCTATAATAATTAACTTATCAAAATAAGTCGTTTTCGGATTTATAAAACAACGTTTATATATTCCATTTATATTTTATGGCCACTTCAACTTATAAAATCACTTTATTAACAAATTCTATCCATATTCCATTTACACGCAAAAATCCAATTTATAAGTTAATTACTTATAAATCTTTTATTTTATAAATCTATTCATTTTATAACTTCACAATTTATAAATATATAGATTTCATTCACTTATAAAATCTATTTATATTCCATTTTAACGCTTATAAAAATTGGTTTTATAATTCCAATATTTTTAATTTATAAATATCAATTTTACAAATATTTTATATAAATCATTTATAATAATTCAAAAATCCCAATTTAAATAAACCAATCCTTTTAATAATTTACAAATCGCTATTAAAGCTTATATAACTCCAAAATCATACTTAAGTATTGTTTTCCAAAAACATCATTTTTATAATAATAAAATTATAACGTTTATTTATTTAAAATGAATAAATTCCAAAATTAAATTTTATTCTGAATTCTCAACTTAAGTTTTCAAAAATCCAATTTTATTTAATTTCGGCATCTAACGATACCAAAATATATTCGGCAAAAATTTAGCCTTTAACAATCTCAATCACAAAGATAATCACGCGGATTATAAATAGATCAATAAATAGATCAACACACAACATTGAAACCAATTCAAATTTTTGAGGAATCATGTTGGATCCCTCCAATCTGTTTTTCTGCATCCAAAGATGTTAGCACAATACCAATTTCGCTTCAAAACGAAATATCGCGGTACATGGGATTTATAAAATACTATCCGCTATTATGTGGCGCAATAGGGTCTCATCCGCTATATAATGTGGGAAATCAACTCCAAGTACATAAATAATACCAATTTCACTCGATGAAATATTCGCGGTATAAGTTTTTAATAAATAACCTCCGCTTACTAACGGCGTATAATGTCTATTTAACAATCAATAGATAACAATCAACATTCAAACATACAATCAAGCAATTTTTAAATATAACTATTTAAAATTTGATTCGAAACCGATTCGATTGAGTGAGAAGTTCTCACCTTGATTTCAATTCCGTTCCAGCGTTTTATTTCGAATAAAATTAAACACGCGTTTAATTTTACCCGAAATTCTCACTAGCTCCAAACGACTGCAATCCAGCTCCATAGCGTAGTGTTCGTCCATACGAACCCAACGCAATTTGTTTCGTGTAATTCCGACCTTGTATGACAAAGTTATCACATTTTAAAGTTCAAACGATTTTAATATAAATTTATGTACACTTTTTTTTATTATTTCTAACCCTAGCTGCATCTGGCCGTTGAAATCTGGAGCTTCTATCTCGGCCGCCGATTGCATCCTCTCCCTCCCAGCTTCATACGAACGAACACAACCCAATGCCGGCGCTAACCTATGAATTTTCGCGAGCAACTCGGGCTAGATGGAGACGATCGGAGAGCGGCGCCTCGAAACTCATGACGCGAGCTACTATCGGCCAGAAGGCGGTGGAGCACGGCCCCCTCTAGCGTCTCAAAATACGTGCGAACATATGGTTGAACGCAGCCAAATTCTGAGCTACCCACTATGCCAAACAACATCTCAACCGTTGGATTTATAGTTCTCGACGAGTACTTCGACTTTCCAGTTGATGATTTTCGCTAACGATGTACAGATGTGAAGAAAAATGAGGAGGAAGGAAGGAGTGTATCGGCCATTGAATCGATAGGAGGCGGCTGGCTTTAGTTTTAGGGTTAGGTTTCTTTTTTTGTGAAAAAATGAAAATAGAAGGGCCTTTATAGAAATTTTCTCAAACACTATCCATCCCGGATTTTTCGAACTCAAAATCAAGCGCAGTGAATGGCGTTTTTAGGGTTAACCCCACGTTCCGAACACAATGGAATAGGTTTCGGGAGCCAATTCGATCATCTGTGCGAGTTACGGCAATAAACGATCGATTTAAAATTAAATCGGTTAATCAATTTTCTAGGCATTTTGGCTTGCCACGGACAAATGGTAACTCCGATTGACATGAAATTTGAAACCGTACAATAATATCACATTACAGATCCGATGAAACTGGTTTCGTCGAAATCCAAGACTGCTTGAAAAATGACTATTTTAACTCGCCAAATTAATATTAAAACAATTTCGATGCGTTCCCAGCCGCCACGGTCAAACGAAAACTCTGATTGCTACGAAAATTGAAACCGATAATAACAAACTATTATGGATCCAATGGAACTAATTTCGTCCAATTCTGAGACTGTTCGAAAATTGGCTATTTTTCAGTCGATAATTAAATATTAAAATATTCAATTTTCATAAATTAACTTTTAATTCGATTTTAAAATTTCTATAACATCATTCTAACTCTAAAATGATTAAATAAAATTTTACAAATCAATTTTAGTCATATTAAATCCAATTTTCAATTATTTCTGAAATTTCAACTATTAATTATCGATTTAAATACCCAATTAAATCCAATTATTCGAAATAAAATTTATTCGACTTATAAATTCCACTTAGTAATATTTAAATTCAATTAAATATACAAATTTTAATTAACAGAAATTCTGGGTCGTTACAAAGAGTATATTTGATTTTTGTGTGAATTATAATTTCAAACCTGAATAAATAGGATATTTACAGAAAAAGTGGATTTGTGGTCAATCTGGTCAAACTTTGACTTTTAAATTTAAAATTTAAATTTTTGAATTTTTGAAATTTATCTTTTATTATGAAAATAAATTTAATTTCAAGTATACTGCTTTTCGTTTCGTTGAAATCCGATTTATATTGTGGAAGTTATGCTTTTTACAATATTGTTTGTAAATTGATTTATTAAGTAAAATTGTCTATTTTAATTTATATAAATAATATTTTTATTTGTAAAATTATTTTCTAATATGTATTATATGACATTTTAGGTATATATTTTATTTTAAAACATATTTCAAAGTAATATTACAATTTTTCCAAAGTTTATTGAATTATTTTCAATTTTTAAAGCCTAGTTTCCAATTTTTAGCTATTTTCTTAATTTAATTATATTTATTAAAAATTTATTTATTTATTTTTATGAATTCATTATATTTTTGTATTTTTACCTTTATTTATATGTATTTTACATGTATTTAAAATTTTAAAAAGAATTATGGAAATTTGAAAGGTTTTAACCTTTAATATGCATGTCTTTTCATATTCAAACTTACCTTTTCACTTCAATCACCACATCCATTCAATTTCTGATCATACCACCTTCTTTCAACTGACTTCTCCTCAGTTTCTCACATGAAAAAAAAAATTCTCAGACTCTAAAAAAGTTCGGCCTTCACCTGAAGAAAAAATTTGGTAAAACTTTCATTTCTTTTTTACATTTTCTACTTGATTTTGTTGATTTTTACACATGCATTCATCTCTTATGTTCGGCCCCTCCTTACTCCATCACTTTGGCCACCTCCACCACCACCTACACCAGCCATCATCCCCTCCTTCCACTGTCCTTCCATGGCCGAGACCCTCCAAGTTGATGATCCACCAAAATTTTGAAGAAAACTCCACTTCAAAACTCCATAGCCGAACTCCCCTTGTCTCCACCACTCCAATCATGCTTTGGCTGACCCATACACCACCACCACCAGACACAACCTGACCCTAGGACCTCTGTAACACCTGTAGTTGACCTTTCCAGATCTAACCATGTCCATCCATGCTTGGCCGAGACCTTAAAGTGCAACAAAACCCACTTGTGTTGCCTTGTTTTGTAAATTCATGCACACATACCCTTTATCTCCTTTATATTGTTGTGGCCGACCCCTATTGGACCTCAACCTGATCCAAATACATCCCATTAGAATGCTTTTCTAGTTTATAGCTGAAGCATATGATGTTGAATGCAAGTGCAAAAGCTCTAGCTTCGAATTGTGTAGTTATGTCTAGCATTGTTTTGTAATATTTTGGTTTGTAATCCATATTGTACTTTGTTTTGTTTGAAATTTGACAAGGCAATTAGCTTAGGCTCTCCCACTCTTGAATCGTAGTCGTGATTTCGTGCCTTTATGGATCTTATTTTGTGTGTTTGGGTGTTATCTCCAGCTTGTAGAGGTGAGTATTTCTCACCAGACATTCCGTACTTATATAAGTAGTAAATTGACACCCTGTGAATCTGTAGATATTATTATTATGTTGTAACTACTTATGCCATGATCATATGATGATCACCCTATTTATACACCTGTCATATCATCTGTAACTGTTATATGATGTTATTCTGTTTATTTATATCAGTTTATACACTGCAAGTTCTTTGTAGATTAGAATCACTATGGGTTGAAATGGTACATACCTGAACGTACTTTAGAATAGGGAAAAATCGTTATGGGCAGAAATGATAGGCCTGATCGATTTTTATTTATTTGCATTTACTTAGATTGCGGGTTTGAAATGATAGAACCCGGAGTTTTCCTTTATAAATTATGGATTAAAATGATATAATATCCGTATCATTGGACTTTGGTTAGAAATTTTATACAGACTATGGTTAAAATATGCTTTCTAAATTTTTTAAATTATTTTAGAAATGAAAATATTATAATATTTTGATTTGAACTTAATTAAAAATGATTTTGGTAAAGTATTATTGATCTTCCAAAAATTTATAAGTGGAATAAATTAATGGTAAGGTTAGAAAATTTGAAATGTAAGTCATTTTGGAAATTTTGATTTGGATATAAATGGAATTTAAATTAAGTAGTAAAATATGATAAATAAATTTAAAATTTGAATTAAAATGAATTTTAAATGATTTTATAAAGTATTAATGATTTTTGAATAAGTTAAAGGGTAAAATAAATGAATATTTAAGCTGAATTTTGAAATATAACTTAGATTGGAAATTTGTGAATTTTGTTTAAAAATGAATTTTAAGTTAAGTAAATAAAATGAAAAATAAGTTATATTGGGAAATTTAAACATAAGTGTTAAGTTAAAAATTTATTTATAAAGAATTGAAATGGAATGTTGAATTATGTAAGTAAATTATTATTAATTGATTTTTGAATGAAAATTTAACTTTATAAAATCATGAATATAAGGGTATTTAGATGATTGTTTTAAAAGTGAAAATATATGATTTCTTAAGTTTAAAATGATTTAAATAAAAATTTAATTGTTCGTGAAATTATATTGAATATTTGGAAGTTAATTAACAGCATTTTTGAAATGTTATTATTTCTAATGTAAAGAATATTATAGCATTTGTAAATGCTATAGTTGATAGAAATGAACTAAATGGCTAAATTGAATTAAGGGCTATTATAGCACTTTGTAAGTGCTGTAGTTGCTGAAATTAACTAAGGTTTTATTTGAACTAAATTAAACCTATTACAGCATTTTAAATGCTGTCTTTTGTTAAATGAACTGTTTTAAAACATAACTTTCTGTAGCATCTTCTAAGTGTTGTGATAGTTGAATTTATACCGCTTTGATAAATTTAAAAGAATAAATGAACTTTGAAAAGGCTAAATTTATGGAAATTTGATATTTGATTATTAAATATAATTACTTCACTTTTAAATGATTTAAATGGAATATTTAAATGATTTAAATGGAATATTTTATTGGTTTAATTGAAATATTTAATTGGTTTAAATGGAATATTTAATTAGTTTAAATGGAGTATTTTAATTTGAAATATAAACCATTTTGAGTTGTGATTTGAAATATTATTTGAATTAAATAAAACTGAATGAGGTTTTGAAAGATATGATATTTTGATATTTTGAAATGGATTTCTGAATGATATTGAATTTTGAAATGATATTTGATTTCGAAGTATAAATTACTATTTTGAAATTTTAACCACGAGATGTATTTAATTTATAGTTTAACTGATCCTTAAAGGATGGGCGATCCCAAGCATCCTTTAAGTTATTGTACATTACTACTACAGTTCACTTGAGTTGGTTTACATTATATAAGTATATATGTCCTAACTCGAGTGTTTTGTGTTTTACTTTACGCTCTGGTCGCTTGAGTATTTACAGCTTAGCTTTGGATTTCTTTTCTGGAGCTAGGAATTGCTGGAGATTCTGCTTGTCTAGTTATCTGTTCCTTTTCAGTTTCAGTTGTTCTATTTCAGCCCTGGTATTTATAAACTGCTATGTATTTGAGATTTCTATTGTATATGTTTTTCAGACTAATATTATGTATTATGTTTTGAGAGTTTGTTATAGTAGCTTCATAAACTACTATGGTATTTTAATTTCTGCTGCAAGTTATTCTGATATTTCTGTGTCTGTGATTGTATTTCATTTGCTTCAAATTTATTTACAACGCGGTATTTTGAGCAATTCATGTCCGGCATGTGTGGATGCGAATGGCTGAAAATATCGGGTTGTTACAGTTGGTATCAGAGCTTTGGTTTTGGGAAAACCTTAGCCTGCGGAGAAAAACTCATTCGAGATAGGGTAGAAATACCCTAGAATGAGTGAAATCAATCTCAGAATCATTTCTTTGTGAGAGAACATATTTTCGAAGTATAAAATGATTTCCCAATGATTTTTAAAGTATTTTCAATGATTATATTAGTATAAAGTTTTTCTTATTTTGAAATCAAGATTTTTCTAAACTTCATTCCTTCTTTATCCACCTTGTCAGAAATCTCTTGGTTAGGATTCTTATCGATTAGGATTCCTTAAACTTTGGAACGCTCCCACTTGTTCTGGAATCTAGTCTTGTTTTCCCTATTTTATCCTTTTGATTTTGGGGCATTCCATAACTCCACTTTGGAATGACCTCTCTAAAGATCGGTGATTCCGCCAATCTTTGAATGATTTGTGAAGGGGTGAAACTCCTTTCCAATTGACATTGATTCACCGAAGATTTTTGTATCCTCGGTTTTCGATGCTATCTATTTTCTGCTATATCTGGATTCTATCTCTGAATGTCGATTTGCCTTAGATTTCCGCATTGATCATATTCCTGAAGTCACGGTTGACCAGATAAGGTCGCTCGCGATTTATAAAGGCTTATCCATCTTCTATTTGGTAACTAAATTATCTTACCTTCGTTTGTGTTTATTTTCGAACCAGAATTCTATTTGATTAAAGTTCCTCTAAAATTGAATATCTGTTTGTTGGAAATTCATCTTTGAACCATTCTTTGGAAATTTGGGTTTGGTTGTATTTTGAAATTGTGCATACATCGAAATTATTATTTTGATAAGGATAACCCTATTTTATATGTAAAAATGAAATATTTTCGATAAGGATTGTATACCTTTTAAACGAAAATTGAAATTTTTGAAAGGATTTGAAAATTTGAAAATTTATAAGAATTTGATTTATATAAAAATGATTTATAACTGAAGTTTTTTGAATGTGAATTTCGAGGAATCGAACTTCAGTGTTTTGAAATCGGTTTTGAAATTTTAGAAAATATACAATAATAATATGATTTATAGATATTTTTCGAATAGAAATGTTTCAAATGTATTCGAATAAATTCTAATGATTTCAAGGAGATTTCAAAGAAGTTTCAGGAAAATAAAAAGTCCAGAACCCACTTATGTCGATGGAAAATAATTTCGATGATGAATGCATGCATCATCGACATTGATTTTCGAGTTCTGAGTGGGGGAGAGGCCACTCTAGTAGCTTTACTATGCGAGTGATTTTGTGAAAACCAAATTTTTATTTCAGATTTCAAAGTATGGTTTGATGTTCGAAAGATATATGTGTGTATATATGTATATTTGAAATGATTTAAAGTAAGCCGGTGTTTAGTCCTCAGGATTCACATTTGTTTTGGTATAACCCTATCTTTTGGAATTGGTTTACTGATTTGTTGGCGATTTCCAATTCTTGGATTGAAATTATGATTTCTTCGACTATTTTGAAGTTTCGAGCACTTCCAAATCAAGACTAACTTTTCAAAGCTAAGTAATTTCAAAAGGTATAAGGTATTTGATAAAGAATATAAGTTCATTTTGGTATGATTAAAGTATAAAGTAATATGATTTATATAAGTTTGAAACTGTTTGTTAAGTGAAATAAATAAGACTATGTTGAATTATACTGATATGAAATATAGATTTGAAATATTTTGAATAAAGTGTGTATATATATATGTATATATAATAATAATAATCTTTCAAATGGTAAATTGAATTTTTCATATAGAAATAAATAGGTTGAAGGTTTTAAAAAGAGATGGTTTTAAACTTAGTAGCCATTTTAGATATTTTGATGATTGAAATGGTTTGGAAATGATTTAATCTTTATTTTGATAAAGAATGTGAATTTGAAATGATAATTGATTTTGATAAATGAATATTTGAAGTTTATGTTTGTATGAAAGGATATTTGGTTTACTTGTGATTTGAGTTTATTTAAAAATGATGGATTTATGAAATGAATATTTCAAAAACCAAGTAATAATGAAACTAGATTTGAGATATATGAAATTAAAAAGTTTAGTGTTGAAATGTCGGATATTAAAGCTTTGAAATATATTAAAGATTGAATAGTTTATTTTATGGATCAAATCTTTGTTCTAAATTTGATAATATTTGAATTGGTTTGTTGGAAAACTAAATTGAATTGAAACTGATGGTTTGAATTGAATTAAAATTGGTAATTTTAGATTTGGGTTTAATTGAATAAATTTATGAAATGTAAAGAATTAATGGAATGTTTTATGATTTCAAATGTATGATTTAGAAAGGTTATGATTTTCAAAGTGTAATGCTTTCAAGTATTTTGGTTTCGCAAGACTTATAATTTAAAAATATTATGATTTTTTGAAAGTGAATATATGTTTGAAATGGAAATGAATTTGTTCGACATAAATTTTGTTGACTTGGAAATTTGGATTATTTTCTAAACCTATTGTTTTAAGAAACTTTGAAACTGAATATATGTAATTAGGAAGAAATGATTTGGCGAAATCATATATGATTTTGAAACTGAGTTGATATTGAATGGTTTGAAATTAAGAACCTTGTTTATTTAAATACTTTGATTTGGGAATTATCGAACTTATATAAATGGATTTTTATAAGTATGAAATTGATTTGTATAAGTATAAAGTGATTTGAAACTGTTTATTTGTAAGGATACTCAATTTGTAAAGAGAAATCTTATATAATCGAAGTCTATATAAGTATGATTTGATGTACTATTGATTTAGAAAGTATTCGATTTGAAATGAAATCTTATATATAATGGACTTTATATAAGTATGATATTTGAAAGTGATTTTGAAAGGTACTATATGATACATATTTTTGAAGTAAAGATATGGAAAGTGCCTTTTGCTTGATATCCGCTTTGTGGGCACACTATGGATTCATTCTATCGATATTATTCTCTCTGATTTGGGTTTTTTGAATATGATACTCGAGTGTCCATCGAATTCAATGGCGATCTCTATGGTCTTATGATCGCGACTGCATAGCGTAATTCACAAGGGCTGCGAGAGCCTAAGGGTACGGATGTTTCCTGGGGGATCCAGGCGTAACCATTGTGTATCTATGCTCTATTGGGTCGCTTGGTAGTGTAATCTGTAGGGGTGTGAGATCCTAATGGATGTTTCCTAGGGGAGCCAAGCGTAACCATTGTGTATTTGTGGTACTACCAGTCTTCATGGCATAATCGCAGGGCTGCGGTAGTCAACCTACGGGTACCGATGTTTCCTGGGGGATCCAGGTGTAACCATTGTGTATCCACGATCCACGATCGACATGTTTGGTTTGGTTGATTTGTTTGGATTGTACTTTCCATATTTTTTTGTTTTTAAAAGGTTTTTCAGTATTTTCACTGGGTGTTGAAACAAGTCTATTAAGTACCTGGAGAATTCTAGCTTTGCGCCTGATCAACGCATGGCCAAAGTCTACATGAACGAAAGTAAACTTGTTAAGACATCGAGTTATTAAAGTATTTTGATAAAGTATTATATAAAGGATATTTTGATCATTTATTTTACTTTTCTAAATAATTTAAAATGTTTTAAATATTTTTTACTTGAAACTATCAGATTTGAATCAAATGACTGTTCATTATATTATGAAATGTTATAAAAAAAATTAATTGAAATTTATATGGTTTTAAAATATGATTCATCCTTTTTCTTTCAACTTATTCTTCCTTCTAGCTATTTCTACCTTCTTCCTCTTCGAGGGTCCTTTCCGCATTATGGAAAGAGTTGGTTCTTTGGCTTATCATTTGGATTTGCCCGAGAAGCTTTTTGGAGTGCATGATGTATTCCACGTCTCGCATCTTCGCTGCTGTCTTCTTGACCCATCTCTTTTTGTTCATCAAACTGCTCTTGATATTTTGGATATTTAGCTTAATCTGACTGTCGAGAGTAAGCCACTTCATATTGTCAGCAGAGGTACGAAGCAACTAAGAAGGGAATTTGTTAGTCTGATCGAGGTACGATGGGGTATTGATGATCGAGATTGCACCTGGAAGACGAAGGAGTGCATTCGTGCTTCGAATCCGAAATTGTTTTTCCAGGTACTATTTGTTGTCTATTTTACTTTTCCTTATTTTCCTTGTTCGTTCTTTTCGATGACGAAAAGATTTGAGTGGGGGAGAGTGTCACAATCCAGTATTTTGTGATTATTTTAATTGTTTATTTTAATTATTTAAATTGAAACTCCTGATTTAAAAACAACTTTATTATATTTATTAAATTGAATTAATTTTTTTATTTTAAGAGTATATTTTTATTTTTGTGTGAATTATAATTTCAAACCTGAATAAATAGGATATTTTCAGAAAAAGGGGATTTTTGGTCAATCTGGTCAAACTTTGACTTTTAGATTTAAAATTTAAATGCTTGAATTTTTCAATTTTATCTTTTATTATGATAATAAATTTAATTTCAAGAATACTGCTTTTCATTTCGTTGAAATCCGATTTATATTGTGAAAGTTATGTTTTTACAATATTGTATGTAAATTGATTTATTTAGTAAGATTGTCTATTTTGATTTATATAAATAATATTTTTATTTGTCAAATTATGTTCTAATATGTGTTATATGACATTTTAGGTATATATTTTATTTTAAAACATATTTTAAAGTAATGTTACAATTTTTCCGAAGTTTATTGAATTATTTTCAATTTTTAAAGCCTAGTTTCCAATTGTTAGTTATTTTATTAATTTAATTATATTTATTTAAAATTTATTTATTTATTTTTATGCATTCATTATATTTTTGTTTTTTATCTTTATTTATATGTATTTTACATGTATTTAAAGTTTCAAAAAGAATTCGGGAAATTTGAAAGGTTTTGACCTTTAATATGCATGTCTTTTCATATTCAAACTTACCTCTTCACTTCAATCACCACATCCATTCAATTTCTGACCATACCACCTTCTTTCAGCTGACTTCTCCTCAGTTTCTCATGTGAAAAAAAACTTTCTCAAACTCTCAAAAAGTTCGGCCTTCTGAAGAAAATTTATGGTAAAACTTTCATTTCATTTTACATTTTCTGCTTGAATTTGTTGATTTTTGCACATGCATTCATCTCTTATGTTCGGCCCCTCCTTACTCCAGCGCTTTTGCCACCTCCACCACCACCTACACCAGCCATCATCCCCTCCTTCCACTGACCTTCCATGGCTGAGACCCTCCAAGTTGATGATCCACCAAAATTTTGAAGAAAACTCCACTTTAAAACTCCATAGCCGAACTCCCCTTGTCTCTGCATGCTTTGGCCGACCCATACACCACCACAATCAGGCACAACCTGAGCCTAGGACCTCTGTAACACCTATAGTTGACCTTTTCATATTTGGGCTTGTCCATCCATGCTTGGCCGAACTTTAAATGGCAACAAAACCCACTTGTGTTGCCTTGTTTTGTAAATTCATGCACACATACCCTTTATCTCCTTTATATTGTTGTGGCCGACCCCTGTTGGACCTCAACATGATCCAAACCTAATCCAAATACATCCCATTACAGTGCTTTTCCAACCTATAGCTGAAGCATATGATGTTGAATGCAAGTGCAAAAGCTCTAGCTTTGAATTGTGTAGTTATGTTTAACATCATTTTGTAATATTTTGGTTTGTAATCCATATTGTACTTTGTTTTATTTGAAATTTGACAAGGCAATTAGCTTTGACTCTCCCACTCTTGAATCGTAGTCGTGCTTTCGTTCCTTTGTGGATCTTAGTTTGTGTGTTTGGTTGTTATCTCTAGCTTGTAGAGGTGAGTTTTTGTCACCAAACATTCCGTACTTATGTAAGTAGAAATTGACAACCTGTGAATCTATAGATATTATTATTATGTTGTAACTGCTTATGCTATGGTCATATGATGATCACCCTATTTATACACCTGTCATATCATATGTAACTTTTATATGATGTTATTCTGTTTATTTATATCAGTATCACACTGCAAGTTCCCTATAGATTAGAATCACTATTGGTTGAAATGATACATACCCGAACGGACTTTAGAATAGGGAAAAATCGCATGGGATGAAATGATAGGCCTGAGTGATTTTTATTTATATGCATTTACTTGCGATTACGGCTTTGAAATGATAGAACCCGGAGTTTTCCGTTGTAAATTACGGATTGAAATGATATATTATCCGCACTATTGGACTTAGGTGAGAAATTTTATATAGAATATGGTTAAAATATGTTTTCTAAAAAAATTAAAGTATATTAGAAATGAAAATATCATAATATTTTGATTTTAACTTAATTAAAAATGATTTTGAAAAAGTATTATTGATCTTCCAAAAATTTATAAGTGGTATAAACTAATGGTAAGGTTAGAAAATTTGAAATGTAAGTGATTTTGGAAATTTTTATTTGGATATAAATGGAATTTAAATTAAGTTGGAAAATATGATAAATAAATATAAAATTTGAATTAAAATGAATTTTAAATGATTTTATAAAGTATTGATGATTTTTGAATAAGTTAAAGGGTTAAATAAATGAATATTAAGCTAAATTTTGAAATATAACTTAGATTGGGAATTTGTGAATTTTGTTTAAAAATGAATTTTAAGTTAAGTAAATAAAATGAAAAATAAGTTGTATTGGGAAATTTAAACTTAAGTGTTAAGTTAAAAATTTATTTATAAAGAATTGAAATGGAATGTTGAATTATATAAGTAAATTATTATTAATTGATTTTTGAATGAAAATTTAACTTTATAAAATCATGAACATAAGGGTATTTAAATGATTGTTTTAAAAGTGAAAATATATGATTTTGTAAGTTTAAAATGATTTAAATAAAAGTTTAATTGTTTAAGAAATTATATTGAATATTTGGAATTTAATTAACAACATTTTTGAAATGTTATTATTTCTAATTTAAAGAATATTATAGCATTTGTAAATGCTGTAGTTGATAGAAATGAACTAAATGGCTAAATTGAATTAAGGGCTATTATAGCACTTTGTAAGTGATGTAGTTGCTGAAATTAACTAAGGTTTTATTTGAACTAAATTAAACCTATTATAGCATTTTAAATGTTGTCTTTTGTTAAATGAATTGTTTTAAAACATAACTTTCCATAGCATCTTCTAAGTGCTGTGATAGTTGAATTTGTACCATTTTGATAAATTTAAAAGAATAAATGAACTTTGAAAAGGCTAAATTTATGAGAATTTGATATTTGATTATTAAATATAACAACTTTACGTTTAAGTGATTTAAATGGAATATTTAAATGATTTAAATGGAATATTTAAATGATTTAAATGGAATATTTAATTGGTTTAATTGGAATATTTAATTGGTTTAATTAGAATATTTAATTGGTTTAAATGGAGTATTTTGATTTGAAATATAAACCATTTTTAATTGTGATTTGAAATGGTATTTAAATTAAATAAAACTGAATGAGGTTTTGAAAGATATGATATTTTGATATTTTGAAATGGATTTCTGAATGATATTGAATTTTGAAATGATATTTAATTTCGAAGTATAAATTACTATTTTGAAATTTTAGCCACGGGATGTATTTAATTTATAGTTTAACTGATCTTTAAAGGACGGGCGATCCCAAGCATCCTTCAAGTTATTGCACACTACTACTATAGTTCACTTGAGTTGTTTTACATTATATAAGTACATTTGTCCTGACTCGAGTGTTTTGTGTTTTACTTTACGCTCGAGTCCGCCTGAGTATTTATAGCATAGCTTTGGATTTCTTTTCTGGAGCTAGGAATCGCTGGAGATTCTGCTTGTCTAGTTATCTGATACCTTTCAGTTTCAGTTGTTCTATTTCAGCTCTGGTATTTATAAACTGCTATGTATTTGAGATTTCTATTGTCTATGTTTTTCAGACTGATATTATTTACGTTCTGAGAGTTTGTTACAGTAGCTTCATGAACTACTATGGTTTTTAATTTCCGCTGCGAATTATTCTGATATTTATATGTCTGTGATTATGTTATTGCATTTTATTTGCTCCAAATTTATTTACATTGTGGTATTTTGAGCAATTCAAGTCTGGCATGTGTGGATGCGAATGGCTGAAAATATGTAACAGTCCCATTTTTTCGACTTCCGAAAGTCGACACCGATACGTCCACTGTATCGAATGGCGAAAAAATCGAACCATTAGGGTTTAAGAAAAAGAAGATAGAAGAAGAAACATAAACAATAAACAGAATCTCACATTTCGCAGTGGAACAACATATAATAGATAAATGAATATCTTTAAAATAAAAGCATTATATCAGTTTATACATCACATTATCAGAGTTAACAACGACTCAATACAAACACTAGCAGTCATAGTAACTTGTGTATAGTAAAATTTGACTTGCACTAACCCAAACGCAACGGACGCTACATAGTATAAGAGGTACGTCTCGCCATCCAGCTTGCCTCCAGATCTCCAAAGCAACTTCTTGACTTCACTCCCGAATAACTGATAACCTGACTCTAGGCTGCCTGTGTGGAAAATTATGGGCACCTAGAGTTTAGAAAGGGAACAATAAACTCCAGGTCAGTCATGGGACTGGTGTGAGATCTCAAAAACAGTTATTTTCACAAAGAAAAGAAAAGAAAAGAAATCCAATATGCTTTTGGAAAATGAAACTACCATAAGGCCTCCCGCCACACACACAATGCAAACGCAGAATTGGAGGAAATTTCTCCTTATGATAGTCAGACATGCTTAATACGCAAAATCTTTTTAATATTATCATTAGTGCATAGTGCATAGTACAGAAAGCATTTTGAAAGTATAATATTAATCTTAGCCAGCATACAACCATTATTTTATGCCTACTATAGCTACCATGTTCAATAGCAGGTTACCGCCACATTCCATGACAGGTTATACAACTAAAACCGTACAGGGCACGTATTGTTTCCTTGGATTTCCAACAAACGGTCAGGCTAAGTAACTTCCTACTGCCACATGGGTACGCCTCTGGAGGGACGTCCCGAGAACCTACCTGGATCTCTGCCAACACAAGGTCGAATTACCACTGTAACTTGGTAAATACTACTCGAGTATGCCATCCCCCGGTCGTTTGCGACCTTTATCCGAGGATCCTCAACCACCAAGCAACAACTACACAGTAAAAGAGATTGCAGCAACCACATAGGTTTAGTATCTAGGGTTCATACCATGATACCACCTTTTTCCAGAAGGAAATGACATACCCTAAAGGGTGCGACCCTCATAACCTTGCCGCATCTTCCCTGTTTCGACCATTTCCGGGATGTGAGGTCCGATGAGGTCTCGTCCACAAAGCTACGCTTTACATGAAAGCCATGCTTTGATCACAAATGATTAACAAATGATCATCAACACAGCAGCATTTAGCATGCCACACTACCAAATTGGGAGTGTACCGCTGATAACCTTCAACTACATAACCTCTGAGCTCGTACGTCTCAGAGAAGGGTGTTAAGCTAAGAGAATAAATTCTCCGTCACCAACAGAAATGTATTTGAGAGAAATCAGCTTTATATACCAAAGTGTAACGTCAGACACACATCCATACAAGTCCGTTCCGGGATCGAACGGAACGGAAGGCACTGCAAAGAAGCCCTTGCAAATCCGGATATTCACTAATCACGACCGGAATCCCTATCACAAAAGGTGATAAAATCTCTACACCAGAGCAACCCAGTGCAGAGACATTCGACAGGTAATCCTTTCGTTTTCGAAAACACCCGGTCTTCAACACCGTCTTCAAATGCAATCCCATTTCGTCGTATCATTATTGGAAATGGGTTTTATGACACAAGGTCCTCTCCCGGCCAATCCGAATAACGAGCGCTTATTTAAAAAAAATAAGTTTTATATTCAGATTTCAACAAATCACAAAAAATTTCACTTTGATCTTTTAAATAAAAGATCCATCACAATCACAAAGGTTCGATGTGGTTTTCGGATATCCACTTGAAATCCGACCCCCGATCGCATCGAAATTCAAATGCCATTAAAAAGGCCAATATTGATAGTCAGTTATCTAACTATCAATCATCATTCACAAAAATCACCAAGATTTAAACAATTTTTCCCCCTAGTTATTATTTCAAAATATTTCGCAAGATATACAAATCACTTTTCACCTTTCAATCCTTTGAAAACAAATTTCAAATCACTTCCCTCACGTGGAATAAATTTCCAAATATTTATTTAATTCCACCGAAAATCTGCCAAGTTCAAATATTTTAAAATACTCATTTTAAATATTAGGTATGAAAACTTTATACCAATATCTCATATAGAATTTCAATTCCAAACTAATTTTTAAAAAAAATTAGTAGATAGGGTATAACTACTTAAATATCCACTTTCTTTTTCCTTTAATCCCAATTTATTTATTGATATTTTTAAAATACCAAATTATATCTATCCAACCATAAAATAGCATAACAAGATCCAAATCAATTTATCACAGGATATCAATGAGATAGATCACAGAATATAAATAAAATTCCTATTTGTGAGGAATCCAGTTGGATCCGTCCAACCTGTTTTTCCTGCATCCACAAATATATTAGCACACCCAATAAATATCGATTCAATCTCATAATAATTATCATATTTAGCTAAACAACCAATCAAACATTTAAATATTAGCTATTTAAATTAATTGGTATCCAGATTTGAGTGAGATTAACTCACCTTGAGTTCTTCGAGCGTTTAAATTTTAAATTAAATCGAACGGCGTTCGATTAAACCTAAATTTTGAATTGCTCAGAATGGTCCTAGAATTGCTCCACTTCGTAGTACTCGTCGTTGTGATTCCGACGTCGCTAGTTTCGTCGAAATCTGTTAAAATATGCACAAGATATGGATTTTATAGTTTGAATAATTGTTTAAAACAATTTTTTTTTCTATATATAATAATACACCATCGACTGTTCAAAATTTGATAGCAGATCAAGGCCGTAGCCTTCATCCTCTTCACGCAACATGCAGCACCCACGAACCCATCAACGTACAACTTGGGTTCAAGATCGCTCCGCCCTTGGTCGATCGGAGATCGATCGAACACGACCACCGAATGCGCTGCTGCACCCTCCACCATCGCTCCAACCCTCGCGAAGCTCGGCCTTCCTAACGCAGAGAAAAACGTGCACGAGCGGAACTCCTGTCGGCCCAAATTCTGGCCACTACGACGAATCTTGTGCCACTCCACCATATGGATTGGTAGATCTCTTCATGATCTACAGTTTATAAGGAACCGATTCTTCGACTTCCGAAAATCGACATTAATACGTCCACTGTATTAACTGCCGAACAATCGAATGCCGGAAAACCGAACCCTTAGGGTTTAAGAAGAAGAAAACGATAGAAGAAGTAAGAAAGAAAGAGAAGCAACAGAAACCATATCAGAATCTCACAATCGCAGCGGAACAACATATAGTAGATAAATGAATAATCTTTAAATCAAAAGAACTGTACATTTTATACATTACATCATCAGAGTCAACTTACAACAACAAACAGAGAAAAAGATAATATCATATACAAGTGATACGTTTCGCCATCCAGCTCGCCTCCTGAGCTCTACAGCACCACCTGAATTCTAGAATGACCTAATAACCTGACTCTAGGCTGCCCATGTAGAAATTGGCGGGCACCCAGAGTTTAGGAAGGGAATAATAAACTCCATGTCAGTCATAGAACTGGTGTGAGAACTTAAAATAGTTTATCTTTAAAATACAAACAAAGAAATATTTTAAAATAGATCCGCAATGCTTTTAGAAAATGTAATACCATAAGGCCTCCCGTCACACACATAATGCAAACGCAGAATTGGAGGAGATTTCTCCTTATGATAGTCAAACATGCTTGATATGCAAATTTCTTTGATATTATTACTATAAGTGCAAAGTGTAGGAAAACATTTCGAAAGTATAATATAAATCTTAGCCAACATAGGCATTTCACACTATGCCTACTATAACTACCATCTAAACAGTGGTGACCACCATAAGTAAATGGCAGGTTATACAACTAAAACCGTAAAGAGCTCGTATTGGATGAATGGATTTCCGACAAATGGTCGGGCAAAGGAACTTCCCAAGTAAAATGGAACGCCTTTGGAGGGACGTCCCCGGATCCTAACCGGATCTCTGGTAGACAAGGCCGAGTTACCTCTGTAATAGGTAACTACTGATACGAGCATGCCATCCCCTGGTCGTTTGCGACCTTTATCTGAGGATCCTCTCAACCAACAACCACAAAGTAATAAGTTTGCAGCAACCACAAAGTAAGTATCTAGGCTCCATACCATGATACCACTCATAATCCAGAAGGAATTGACATACCCTCACAGGGCACTACCCTCAAATTGTTATCCCTCTTTTTATCAAAGCCGTGATACCAAAAGATCGGTCGAGGACAAAGGACAGTTCGTCTCAGAGATTTGTCATACTTCGTTTCACCATGGATATCGCCGAATTTTTCCCGAGTCCAAATTGAGCTACGATTGATAGGACATGACAAGGAAGATCATAGAAGTCAGCATCACAAATTTCAAATCAATCCGAGTTCATACGCTCAGGTTATGATCGATTCAATTTGAAGGGGGAAACCTAGATTTCGAACCCATCACCGAACACAGCTTCGAACCGATCACCTTCATATCGACCTACTTCAAATCCATCGAAGTGCCTCGAATTCGACTCCATCAACTTCGAATCCATCAAGTTCGTATCGGTGGACCTCGTATCCATCAGCCAGTGTTTGCTTCGTATCCACAAGCATCGGTCGTTAGACTCCATCAACGAAGCCTTGTTCGAACCCATTAATGGAGCCTAGTTTGAACCCATCAGTGAAGCTTCGTTCGAATCCACCAAGTCAACTATCCATGATGACGTGTCATCCATTGGTCCGAATGCGCCGAGATTCATGGAGTCGAAGCGGTCAACTCGAAGTGAAGACCAGATCGATTCGAGGTTTGCGCTCCACGTCGTCACAAAGGCGCGTGCCACCATCGGTTCGAAACCATAGTTTCGAAGGGATGGTTTCGAACCAAACAGCCACGCAATGAATCCCGTCTCGTATCCATCATATCTCTCAATTTACTGATCCGAATGCCACGAAATTTTCACAGAAGCTTGCATACACGTTGAAGGATGTCCACACCAAATTTCACCTCGATTGGATGAACTTCTAATCGATTCGAACGGAGTTCGAATCGATGCCAAAGTGGGCCCAAATTTCCCGACGTCGGGCGCGTGGGCCCCCTCACGTGCCAGAAGTGGTCTCCTGAGTTTTTAGCAAAATATCAGCATCATACGCCTATAAATAGAGCTCCGGAGCCAACAGGAAAAGGGGCCTTTCGACTCTCAAGCGCCCAGACTCTGCCGGATCGAGATCTCCATCATCTTACATCATAACTTTGCTGTTGATTTCGAATTTCCAGTTGTAACTTGCTGTTGATTGCTGTAACAACTTGTAATCATTGAAAGAGAATCAATAAAACTACAAAAAACTTCACAATGGACGTAGGCAACACGCCGAACCACTATAAATCGCTTCTCTACGCATTTACTTTACTGTTGATTAGAGTTTCTATTAGATAATATTTGCTTTGAATTTACATCCTTCGTTATTATCTCTTCAACGACTCCCGAAGAGTGTTGTGACCAATTTTGGTGCAAACACTTTGGTGCTTTCACCGAGAAAACCCAGCTTTTCTCCTGCTCTTTGGATCTGTCATCGATATCAGATTGAATAAATCTAAGAGAGAGATCCAGATCATCAAGTCCAAGTTCCTTCCCTTCTATTCAAATTTGCATAAAGTCTAGGAAAGGAATCTAACTTTCAAGATGGTTAGTACAAGAACCACCTCAAACGCTGTCAATCAGGAAGAACATGATAGACGAAACCCTGCTCCACTACCTCCATCCAATCAAAAAGCTACTGGACCCTCGGAACCATCAGGTCCAATTACCCGACAGGAGTTACAGTCGCTACTCCAAGAGCTGACTCAGAGTCGGCAATAACTAGCAAAACAGTTACGTGCTAATGCCGAGCTGATCAACAAGCTGGATCGCCAGAAGCGAAAGAGATCCACTAGAGACCATGCTTCTCGCTACTCCAACGAAAGTTCTTCATCTTATGATTATCATAATCGATCTCCACGACCCCGACTACATGGGAGTCACATGCCAGCCGCTGGAGATCAACCGAAACTGACCGTTGGACAACTGAGGGTTGGTCCATCAGCCAGTTTCCAAACCGGACCCTCCTCCCGAGGAGGTGTCGTCCCTCACCACACCGTAGAATACCGCACCACTAACGTTGCGGCTGACGCCCAAGCTCAGTCGAACCTGGACCGTCGTCATAGCGGACGTACTCTTGAACCATACGTCCCAGAAGACTATGAGCCAAGAAGGCAAGACTTGGACCGTCGACGACATCCGGTCCAACCCCAAAGTATGGAACATAATCATACTCCAGTGCGAGCCGCACAAAACGCGCGAATGCCGGATCTTTCAACTATGATACGTCAGATGATCCGTGAGAGCCAGGGATTCACGAATGACGATTGGGAAGTTTCCCGAAGTCACACTCCGTTTACGGACGATATCCTTAATGCTGAACCCCCACGGCGATTCAGAATGCCAACTCTGACCATGTACGAGGGAAACTCCGACCCCAACCAACATATTCTAAAATATGAATGGTCAATGACTGCTGCCAGAGCTGACGATGCAGTGAAGTGCCGTAGTTTCCCCTTATCTTTGGGGGGCATCGCTACCATGTGGTTCACTCGATTGCCACCTTGATCCATCTCTTCGTTCGATCAGTTGGCCACGAAATTCGTTGAACAATTCTGCATGCACGTCGCAAGGCCCAAAGATGTCAACACTCTGTCTAGCGTCACTCAAGCTCCTGGAGAGACGCTCAGACATTATTTAGAGAGATTCCATACTGCATGTGCGGAGATCAGCAATCCAAACGATAACTCCATCCTTATGGCGTTGACTAAGGGGATCGACCCCGATTCTGAGTTTGGCAACTGGTTAGCTGGAAAACCACCTGCATCATTGGACCGTTTCCACGCCAAGGCGGCTCAATTCCTGAGACGGGAAGATGTGAAACAGTCTATGAAGCAAACCGATGCGGGGCCAAGCACGGAAGGGATCCAAAGCAATGTTGCAATCAAACAGTCCAGCGAAAGCTCCAGAAAAGTTCAGTTGAACGTTAAAAGCAAACAAGCTCGGCGAAGAGAGAGCGTGAATCAACTAAAAAACGAGATCAAAATCATAGCCCGCAGCACAAGAATCCAATGTTTGACAGTTACACCCCTCTGAATACATCACTAGAGGACTTGTACTTACAAACCTATGATACAATTCGGTACCAAAAACCTGCACCAAGACCGTCGTCAGAGAGACAAATCCAGACGGAAATGTTTTGTAGGTTCCACGAAAGCTACGGGCATAATACGAACGAATGTCGTCACTTACAAGATCTCGTTAAAAAACTGATCAGAGAAAGGAAGCTGGAACAGTTTGTGCGGACACGGCAACCCAGAGAAGCGGGCCCATCAAATCAAAACAATGAACCCAACCGACCGAGACAGGAGGACTCGACTTGTCCCCGCGGAAGATTGGTGATAAACGCCATCAGTGGCAGACCAACTTTCTTAGGAGCCTGGAATGATGAAGATTCTCGTCACTGTCACACATAACAGGCTCTATTCAATCTATGAATACTATGCAATTTCCTTTACATTCTGAAATTTGAACTTGTAATAAGGCACTAACTTTGCCATATTTTCTTATTTCAGCAAAAATTACTATGTCTTCAAGCTAGAGCAGTGATTCACCGAATGCAACGTTCAACAATCACAACACACGAAGAGCTAAATTCCATCAAACAATGGAATTTATTCAAATAGTGAGTGACTGTGATACGACCGGCCACTCACTAAGTGAAACCCCAGCTCGGGGGCAAGCCATCACATTGAAGGCTGAACTGGACCAATACACGACAGTCCTACAACTAAATCCAACTTCCCAGAGCGTGAATTGTAGTATAGACGTTCAACAAATTGTTCCCAGAGTGCGAACGGACTCCAACTTTCCAGAGTGTGAATTGGAGTATAAACATTCAGCAATTCGTTCCCAGAGTGCGAACGGACTCCAAATTCCCAGAGTGTGAATTGGAGTATAAACATTCAGCAATTCGTTCCCAGAGTGCGAACGGACTCCAAATTCCCAGAGTGTGAATAGGAGTATAAACATCCAATAACTCGTTCCCAGAGCGCGAACGGACTCCAACTTCCCAGAGTGTGAATTGGAGTATAAACATTCACCAATTCGTTCCCAGAGTGCGAACGGACTCCAACTTCCCAGAGTGTGAATTGGGGTATAAATATTCAACAACTCGTTCCCGGAGTGCGAACGAGCTCCAAATTCCTAGAGTGCGAATTAGAGTATAAACATTCAATAAGTCGTTCCCGGAGCGCGAACGGACTCCAAATTCCCAGAGTGTGAATTGGAGCATAAACATTCAGCAAATCGTTCCCAGAGTATGAACGGACTTCAAATTCCCAGAGTGCGAATTGGAGTGTAAACATCAAATCCGTCATTCCCGGAGTGTGAACGAATTCCTAAAGAGCCCAAATAGGTGTGACTGACCATCTATCGGCCAACTCCAACTTCCCAGAGTGTGAATGGAGTACAAGCATAAATTACAGGTTCCCGGAGCGTGAACTCAAACATACATGCTATCTCCGAACTCCCAGAGTGTGAACCGAAATATCAATACTAACTCCAAGTTCCCAGAGCGTGAAGCAGAGTATAAACATCAATTCCAGGTTCCCGGAGCGCGAACCGTGTTACAAATATCGATAACTCTCAAATTCCCGAAAAGCGAACTGGATTATCGATCTCAAATTATCCTAAGTCCCCAGAATCTGGACATGTGCTTAAGATTTGCAATAAATGCGATCAACCACCAAAATACAAATGTTGTTCCCCAAGACTAGGGGGCAAAAAAGCTAAGTGTTAGTCACTAACCAAAGTCATACAATGTCCGAAGTTCAACTTATTCATCGATAACAGCATATGACCAAGGTTTTCAGACCTAGCAAATAAAACGAACTCTACTTGACGGTAAAAACGTCACAAGTACACCAGATTAAAAGCTAAACACTGCAAATACTTAAGCACAAATGAAATGAGAATTGAAACAAAGAAATTGAATTTTATTTCAACTAACTAGAGACAAGGACTTACATGCAAATTAGTTCTTCCAAAAAAGAATTCCTACCAGCAGGGGCCGAACCTGCATCTATACACGGCCACTAACGAAAAACAAACACCAATTCCTATCTACCAAAAAATCCGTTTAAATGGCCCATCTACTTCTTCTTTTTGAATATCCTTATCAGCGGTTCGTCATCAGACTAGCTAGAAACAGAGATTCTTCGTTTGGAGTGCTTCCTCTCCGGCGGCTGCTCTTCGGCTGGGGGCATAATGTCAATGTCCTCCTCAGAGCTCGAATCTACATGAAGGCTTTCCACCGGAGGAGTAGGAGGGACTGGATCCGTAACGGAAGATGGGATAGTGCCACCCGATGATATTATCCTTACAGGTGCTGGGCTATGCGCCGCCGTACTGCCACCAACACTACCACCTTGCCCCACGGCTTCTAATTCTGCATGAATCTCGGCCAGAATTTCCTCATCGCGAATCGCTTGGGCCTGGCTAGGGGCATCTGCAGTTTGCATTGAAGAACTAGAGGTTGGCGGGAGCTCACTAACGATGAACGGCAAGTCTGTGGAGAAGCCACCCTGCTCGCCGAGCAGCTCGCTCAACATTTGTTCATCAAGAGATAATCCACTCCCCTGCGCTGCCTCAGTTGACACTACTGTTACAACGATAGTCTCGGTAGTGATGGCCTTCTCCCCTTTACTCGATTCTTGAGTCGCGGCAATCGGCTCAACTCTAGTCACTAAGCACAAACAAGGAGAAGTTATTAGTAACTGCTTCAAAACAAACTCCCTATCTGAAATACACTTGAGATAAGTTCGGAGTACCTTCCTCAGTTTGACTTGCGGACGGCTGAGCGGCCTCAGAAGTATGCTCCTGAATAGGAGATAGCCGCGGCTGTTCTGGCTCGTAAGCTGGAACGGATTGTGAATCGAACACAGATACAGGCTCTAACGAAGGTGGAGCGGTAAATTCAAGAATAGTAGTGTGATGCTCGACACCCGATCCTTCCCCAATCTCCCGGTGCTGGCCACCAATCATCTCCTTCTCATGAGAAATTATGGCATCGTGAAGGATCTTCTTTTCATCATCGGTCAGCAACCGGTTCTCAAGCTCGAACTGGTCGATTGATGCGTCCGAGTGCGCTTCGCCCTCCTCCTCAACCAATCGGACCCAAGCGTCACGGAGATGTACCGGATAATCCTGAAGTCAGGCCAAATTTTTTTGTCTCAACACATTGGCATTGTAAGTGATGAGCAGATCTTCAATATCGGCCTCCAGCCTGGCCTCCGCTTGTTGAACTTTCTCCTCAACCTCAGCCTCGACTGCCTGAACTTTGGCCACTGCCGCATCCCTTTCAGTCCGAAGCACTGCGGCTTGTTCGCATGCTTCTTGGGCCGCGTTATGCGCGTCATCTCTATCTTTGGTGATTTCGGAAAATTTAGCCTTAAGCTCGTTAAGCTCTTTCAAAGACGCATCCCGCTCAGCGGTGACGATGGTGTTTCGGTGGCCCATGTCCTCCACCGTAGCGTAATGTTCATGCTTCATTATGTCCATCGCCGCCTGGACCTCATCCGCTTTCCTCATAGCGTCCGTCTCCGACTTCCGAGATGACTCGGCCTCATCGATTAGCACTTGTATGATACGATCCCGGTGAGCTAGATCGGTTTGGAGTTTCTCGATGACGGCCGCTCGCTCGAAGGCCAATGCCGATGCTTTATCAGCCGCTTTCGCCCATGCCTTGTGCTGGGAATAAAAATCGTGCACGTAGTCATGAACTAACTGCTCGGCTTCCTCTGGGATCCTTTTTAAATGAGGAGGAAAGATGTAGCTGTCAAAGAAGATGTTCGAAAAATCTTTCTTTAACTAAGCAAGCTTAATTGCTCCTTCCCCTGAGATTTCCACGGGGGGCTGTTCTGTAATAACGGCAGTTACTGTTTCGCTTCTGGAGTGGCGGGATTCATGCCTAGAAGATTTAGAAGCCGACATTTAGTGAGAAGATTTAGAGGGGCGAGAGGCATAAGCAAGAGGTTGTATGGGATCTCTGGGAGGAGGAGGAGTACGCAACCGAGATCGACGCTTATAGCCTTTATCATATCTTTCTTGACCAGAATACCCAGAGTGTCCCTGGTCGTAATCGATGTCCCCCTCTCGTCTGCGTGACTCATGATATGAAGACTTACGGGCGTGTCGAAGACTCCCTAACATTGAACCTCGCCCAAACATAGTATCTACAGAGCAAAATAAACTAGGATTAATCACCTTTCGAAACAGGTAGTTTACAGCCAAAGGCTATGCAGTGTTATGAAGTATGTATGAATGTGCAACCCCCAGACCAACCGGAAGTGTCTGCCACACCAGTGGGAAAAGACTTGCTCAAAACTAAAGTTTCTGAAAGTTCTTCCAATCTGTCATCATGCTGCAGGGACACATCGTCCGGAATTGGAATATCGGTGAGCCCTTCATAAAGATTCAGTTCTCGGAGGAGACATCTCTGAAATTCTAACTCCGAGAGTGGATCGGGCCGTGACAACCGATTTCCATCTCCCCTTCTTAGTTGGCTTGACAACTACTGTCTTGCCTTTTCTTTGCTCCGCGACATCCTGAACTACATCTGTAGGCTCGATCACCCGCTCATCATCAGTGTGGGTCTTTCAGAATCGGCTTCCTCAACTATAATAATTTTGGGCTTCGTGTGCTTGACTCATTTTGTCGAAACGGTCCTTATTGCCCCGTCAAGCCTTATGCTCTTCCCTCGTTCGATCAACCCGTAAGTCCGGAGATTCCTATCTGTCAAAAGTGACTCGATATCCCTATCTTTCCTCCGGACTTCTTGAAGTACTCGCACTATCTCCTTAAAGTGTTCACCTTCAGGTCGCTGAATCATTGCTGTGAAAAGGAAAAAATATAAGTTTCACTTCGACTGCAATTGCCTTAGTAATTATTTGAGAACTCGGCGATACTCACGTCTGAATAACCATCGCCGGGCAAACCCCGGAGGACACCTGACATAGAACCATTTCGTCCTGTAATAACTCAACCTGGTCCAGGACCCAGTGACCACTTGGCAATTCCTCACTGCTTCCAGAAATGTGAAGGAAGGGTAATCACCTCGGTTTTGAAGTTGAATAGATATCTGATCTCAGTCAGGATCGGTGGTCTATGAAGGTACTCCATGAAGACAATGAACAAGTTGTTCACGGAAGCATATCCGTTCGGGTGTAGTTGAGATGGAGAGATCCTCAAAAAAGATAATACTTCCCTAATGTACTCGTTGAACGGAGGAAGCGTCCCGGCCACGCATCCGTGGCGATTAAATGTTGTATATCCCTCCGACGGATTACGTGGTTTATCAGTCGGCCTCGGCAATAACACATCATCCAGTGATAGGCCATGCCTCAAGCATATTCTCCCCAACATATCTTTAGAAATATTGGATTGAACGGAATCCGATGGATTGGCAATAAAAGACGCATTGGGGAATTCGTCCGGGGCTGGACCGATGATCTCAGGTTCAATATCCGGAACCTCTAGTCTCGAAGTGACTGTACTTTGAATCTCCTGCTGCTGCGAACTTGAAGGTTCCATGACTAGCTAACTCATGAGAAACCATCGTTAGACGACAAAGGACCCGTGCATTCCCCAGTGTAAAGTGTATGAATGTATGTTGTACAGTGCCATGCATTACTTGAATAAATGTCGCAGAGTTAAAGGAAATATGCAAACGACGAAGCTACGGAGTCCAGTTATAATGACCGTCATCGCTGACCGTCATTACTAAACCGTTTATATGATGGAAGGTTGTTCGGATAGAAGTTGTTATGGTTCCATCGACGAGCTTCGAAAGATGGTCAAGTATGCAGTGTAATTATCAAGTCCAAATATGCAAAAATGAAGCTTGTCGGAATTATGCTTAGAAAATGTCAAACTTTGGTATCCATCATAGAGGGTTTCGAACCGATCACAGGAAGCTCATTCGAACCCATCCTAATACCACTTCGAATCGATGCAGAAAGGCGCGCTTCGAATCGATGATCAGGTGTCGAGTTCGAATCGATCAATGAAGGATGACTTCGAACCGATCCTTGGTTAGCTAGTTCGTACCGATCAGGAAACCCTCAACTTAACATCGATCACGTTCGAATCGATACTCTTCGTATCGATATAAAATTGAGAACTTCGAACCGATAGCTGATGGATTCGAGGTCAATCGGTGCGAACTGCGTCACCCCTATAAGGGCATTCCAGGGATCGATGTGAAATCCAAGGAAAAATGATGCCGCCATCATCGATTCGAACATGAGCCCCCAGATGGTTTCGAAGCTCCTCCAAACCAGATCTGGTTTTACCAATCGCCAGAGTGGTCAATCGATGAAGAAAAAATAGGTCTGAAATAGCTTTGCCGTTTGGATTCGAGGCTAATTACCTAATTTGAGTGATGCATTCAAGGAATTAAAGACTTGGATCTTGATTGATTTGGGAACGTGACACAGTGTTTTCTCTCTGAAGCTTCGAAACGATGCAGAACACAGTAAACACAAGGTAACGGTGAAATGTAAAAAGTGAAAAATTGCAAGGTCTCTGCTATTTATATGAAGCCCAAAAGGTGACCGAGCCGTTTTGCATCCCAGTCAACTCGACCGGTCACAACCGCTCAATTCCCAGATCGGTTCGAAATCTACCTTCGAATCCATGAGCTGAAGCTTCATCGATGCGAAACACACAGCAGAGCATCGAGTCGCATCGGTCCGAAACAAACAGTGGGGACACCAATTCGAAGCCCCTGTTCACAACTCCATCCACAACCTACCGATACGAACAACGATTTCGTATCCATCATTTCCTATCGATACGAACTACTATTTTGTATCCATCCTTTCTCATCGGTACGAATGAAACTCGTCCAAACCATCGGTTCGAATGTCGGTTTCGTACGCATCGTAGCATAAGCATACTTTGTCAATACGAATGATTGATCTCGTGTTCATCGATGCTCATACCCATCGATTCGAAATATTACATCCGCGCAACACAAATTCGATTCCTTCAACCTTCTATATCGGTTCAGGAGAGGATCGATACGAAGGGACTTTTCAAAACAACCATCAAGCGTTGTATCAACTCAAATTTCCAAATCGGTTCAGGAGAGGATCGATACGAAATTCACTAGCAAACAAAACTGACGACGAATCGTGGACATACGACGTTAACAAGGGTCAAATTAACATATGTGCATATATGTCGGACTAACATTTGATTTTAAACATTTACAGGGATCGAATACTCATTTTGTTACAAATGCAACAGCCAACGGCTAAACACTATTATACAACAATCAATTATATCAACGCAAGGATACAGCGATACAGAGTACGAGTCTTAACAAAAGAGAACATTGATTGTTCCGAAAGAAATTACAGCTATTCAAAGCACGTCATGTTTCCACAAGACGTACTTTGGGGGGCAAATGCTAACCCGCTTTTTAGCAAAGCCGTGATACCAAAAGATTGGTTGAGGACAAAGGACAGTTCGTCTCAGAGATTGGTCATACTTCGTTTCACCATGGATATCGCCGAATTTTGCCCGAGTCCAAATTGAGCTCCAATTGATAGGACATGACAAGGAAGATCATAGAAGTCTGCACCTCAAATTTCAAATCAATCCGAGTTCATACGCTCAGGTTATGATCGATTCAATTTGAAGGGGGAAACCTAGATTTCGAACCCATCATCGAACACAGCTTCGAACCGATCACCTTCATATCGACCTTCTTCGAATCCATCGAAGTGCCTCGGATTCGACTCCATCAACTTTGAATCCATCAAGTTCGTATCGGTGGACCTCGTATCCATCAGCCAGTGTTTGCTTCGTATCCATCAAGCATCGGTCGTTCGACTCCATCAATGAAGCCTTGTTCAAACCCATCAGTGGAACCTAGTTCGAACCCATCAATGAAGCTTCGTTCGAATCCACCAAGTCAACTATCCATGATCACGTGTCATCCATCGGTTCGAATGCGCCGAGATTCATGGAGTCGAAGCGGTCAACTCGGAGTGAAGACCGGATCGATTCGAGGTTTGCGCTCAACGTCGTCACGAAGGCGCGTGCCACCATACGTTCGAAACCATCGATTCGAAGGGATGGTTTCAAACCAAACAGCCATGCAATGAATCCCATCTCGTATCCATCATATCTCTTAATCTGCTGATCCGAATGCCACGAAATTTTCACAGAAGCTTGCATACATGTTGAAGGATTTCCACACCAAATTTCACCTCGATTGGATGAACTTCTGATCCATTTGAATGGAGTTCGAATCGATTCCAAAGTGGGCCCAAATTTCCTGAGGCCGGGCCCGTGGGCCCCCTCACGTGCCAGAAGTGGTCTCCCGAGTTTTCAGCGAAATATCAGCATCCTACGCCTATAAATAGAGCCCCAGAGCCAACAGAAAAAGGGGCCTTTCGACTCTCAAGCGCCCAGACTCTGCCAGATCGAGATCTCCATCATCTTACATCATAACTTTGCTGTTGATTTCGAATTTCCAGTTGTAACTTGCTGTTGATTGCTGTAACAACTTGTAATCATTGAAAGAGAATCAATAAAACTGCAAAAAACTTCAAAGTGGACGTAGGCAACACGCCGAACTACTATAAATCGCTTGTCTACGCATTTACTTTACTGTTGATTGGAGTTTCTGTTAGATAATATTCGCTTTGAATATACATCCTTCGTTATTATCTCTTCAACGACTCCCGAAGAGTGTTGTGACCAATTTTGGTGCAAACACTCAAATAACCTTGCTGCTACAATTCCTGTTTTAACCATAACCGGGTTGTGAGGTTCGACGAAGTCTCGTCCACAAAGCTACGCTTTTCACAAAAGTCACGCTTTGATCAACAAATGATCAGCAGCACTCAGCATGCCACATTACCAAATTGGGAGTATATCACTGATAATCATCAACTACATAACCTCTGAGCTCATACGTCTTAGAGAAGGGTCTTAAGCTAAGAGAATAAATTCTCCGCAACCAACAGAAATGTATTTGAAAGAAATCTGCTTTATATCTCAAAATGTAATGTCATACATACAATCCATACAAGTCTGTTCTGGGTTCGAACAGAACCGAAGGCACTTTCGAAGAAGCCCTTGCAATCCGGGTATTCACAATCCCGATAGAACTTCCTATCACAAAGGAAATCTCCATACCATAGCTATCGGTGCAGAGACAATCGATATGTTATCCTATCGTTTTCACGAATACCCGGTCTTCAACATCGGTCTTCAAATGCTATCCATTGCGACGAATCACTATTCGGAATGGGATTTATGACCCAAAGGTCCTCTCCCGGCTAAACCGAATAACTAGTGCTTATTTTAAAATAAGTGTAGCATTCAAATTCAAGCAAATCACAACAAATACTCATTTACAGGTAAATATTGATAGTCGGTTATTTAACTATCAATAGATATGCACAACATCACCAGATTCCAAATAATTTCCCAAATTATTTATTTTCCAAAAATATCTTTACAAGATATATTTTCCCACGCTTCAACCATTTGAAAAAAAATCAAATCACTTTTCGCCTTTACAACTTTTGAAAACAAATTTCAAATCATTTTCCTTATGTGGAAACACTTCCAAATATTTATTCATTTTCACTGGAAATCTGCCAAGTTCAAATACTTTAAAATAATTTATAACACTTATCCAAAATATATCGGGAAAACACTTTGAAATAAAACTATTTTCCTTTAAACACTTTACTTAAAATATTAGTTATAACACTATTATACTAATATTACGTATAACTTAAGTCCAAACTAATTTTCAAAATAACATTAGTAGATAGAGTATAACTAATTTAAATAACTATTTTCTAAAACAATTATTGATTAAACTTAGAAATAATCATTTCTATATCAACTTAATAAATCTTTACTCAAAGGATTTAAAACAATTTAAGAAGTTAATTTCTCCAAAGTATCCTTTTCAAAACCAATTTATAGAATTATATACATATATATGTGTATATATTTTTTAAAGTTATTCAGAAATTTTACTCGGCTTTCCAGCGAGAATACACTTTCATTTCAAAATGGTTCATTTAAACCAATTAAATAAATCCTTACTGATTTATTTTAAATTTACGTTCCAAATCCGTAAATTTATTTCCACGCTTCAAAAATAAGTCAATGTTTATTTTTAAACAAATTTCCCTTTCCTTTATAAATTCCATGGTGAATTTAAATTTCCAAATATCCACTGATATACGATTTTCAAATCAATTTCAAATATTAACTTTCAACAACAATTCAATTTTTCAATTGATTTCAAAAACAACCAAATCAAATTCCATATTGATTTTCCAAGAAATTAAACACCAAGTGAAATTCATTCAAATCTCAAATTGAAATCAATTTCTACTAAACCCCAAATCAATTTTCAAATTGATACCAAATTCTTCTCAAAACACCTAATAAGTTTGCAAATGGATTTTCAAAAGATTTAAATTCAATCGCCAAAAATCAATTCCCAAATGGATTTCAAATTTTATTTCCTTTTAAAAATAAATTCCTTTTAAAGAAAATAAATTCTTTTATTTTTCAAACTCTTTAAAATCCGTATTTTGAATAAATTCTTCAACCTTTGAATAAAATTATCCGAAATCCATTTATTAATGTTTTCCCATATTTTGAAATTTTATTCAATAAGATTAAAAATAAAACTTTATTATTTTAGAATTCCTTCTTTTAAATTTATCCAATTCTCAAAAATAAATTTTTAATATAAACTTTCAACCTAAATTTTAAAAAATCAAATTTTATTTATTTCCGGTATCTAACGGTACCAAAATTATATTCGGCTAAATTTTAGCCTTCAACGATCTCAATCACAAATAAAACCACACAGAGATTATAAATAATCAACATGCAAAACTGAAACAAATTCAATTATTTGAGGAATCCAGTTGGATCCCTCCAACCCGTTTCCCTGCATCCACAGATGTTAGCATAATACCAATCCCGTTTCAAGACGGGATATTGCGGTACATGGGTTTATATAAAATATCATCCGCTATTTATGCAGCGCAATAGGGTCTCATCCTCTATATAATGCGGGAAATCAACTCCAAGTACATATATAAAACCAATTCCACTTCAAGGTGGAATATCACGGTATATGTGTTTAATATAATAACCTCTGCTTAATGTACGGCGTATAGGGTCTATTTCAATACAACAGATAGCAATTTATCATCCAATCACACAACCAAGCAATTTTAAATTTAACTATTAAAATTTAAATCCAAACACAATTCGATTGAGTGAGAAGTTCTCACCTTGCTTCCAATAGCGGTTTCAGCGTTTTATTCCGAATAAAATTAAACATACGTTTAATTTTACCCAAAATTATCTCTAGCTCCAATCAATCCAATCCAGCTCCATCGCGTAGTATTCGACAATATGATTCCAACGCAAGTCGTTTCGTCATTTTTCGACCTCGTATGAACAAGTTACAGTTTTTTAAAGTTTACACAAATTAATATACAATTTATTTCAAATTTTATTTCTATTTAACCTTTTATCATCTCAGCCGTTCATTTTTCTTTCTCCAAATCAGGGCCGTTCGTGCCTTCTTCACCCTCACCAGGTCATACGCGTTCAACAAACCCATAGCTCGAATGATTCCATTAATTGACGCGGCCATCACGAGTATCGAGAACACGATCAAACACCCCGAGTCGAAGCCCATTACGCAAGCTACCATCGGCCGTGAGGACGTCGAACTTGGTCGACTCTATTGCGTACAATTTGCTAGTGAATGGCACGGCTTTGAACTTGATTTTCTACCGATTGGCTTATTCATTTACGATCATCACCGTTGAAAACGTAGATCTCGATACGCTCTATATTTTTCATATTGGAAGTTTTTGTTACTTCTCAAGGTATCGGCCAGAAATCGAGGAAGAACGAGATGAGTTTTCGGCCATTAAAATAATTAGGTCCGGGGGCTGAAGAATGGGGTTAGGGTTTGTGAAAATTGTGAAATATGGAGGCCTTTTATAGAAAATTTGAGGACACTATTCATCCAAAAAATTTCCGAACTCCAAACATAGCGTGCCGCCAGACGTTTATAATGTTTTACCCCTATTCCGAACGCAATGGAATATATATCGGAAGCCAATTCGATCGTATTTGAAAGATAAGTTTTCGAATCGAATATTTAAATTTAAAATTCACTTAAACCGATTTCAGTGCATTTTAGCTTGCCTCGGACAAATTGTACATCCAATTGACACGAAATTTGAAATCTTACACTAATTTAACATTACGGATCCAATGAAAATGGTTTCGTTGAAATCCAAGACTGTTTGAACAATGGATATTTTTACTCGTCAATTAAATATTAAAATATTCAATTTCCACAAATTAACTTTTAATTCAATTTTTAAAAGTTCTATAACATCATTCTAACCCAATATGATTTAATACAACTTTAAAAATCAATTTTAATCACATTAAACTCAAATTCCAATTATTTCTGTAATTTCAAATATTAAATTATTGATTTAATTATCTAATTAAATCTAGATATTCGAAATATAATTTATTCGACTTACAAATTTTACTTGTCAATATTTAAAATCAATTAAATATGTGAATTTCAAATGACAGAAACTCTGAGTCGTTACAAACTTTCCCCCTTAAAAGAATTTCGTTCTCGAAATTGCCAAGTAAGAAAAAGTTACAGAATCCATGTGACGCCCCACCTCTATACCCACGCTAGCCAAGAACATTACGGTGAATGCTGTCAACTAGCACGGAGAATAAGGCTGTTGAGGAGCGACCATCCGTGTAATTGCTTTGTGCGAGCATCGATATGTCAGATAGTATAACATGCAAATCTTTTCAAGTGGAAATCCGACATGCCGACACAAACTCAAAGCTACTACACAGTGGCTATAATATCTTCGGAAACAAATATAGAAACAAACATAACATAAATCAGTCACAGATAATTCATATCACAAAGGCGGAATAAGATATGAATATTACACATAAAAGTGTACATCATAGTAGAGGTCAGAAAGATCCACAATAACACAAAATAATAGCAACATGTGCTATACGAAAGAATAAGTATACATAATGGAGTCTATATCTCAAGAGTATACAACAGAAACTACTAATCTAAGTAGTAAGCAAAAGATCAGAGTAATGGATCCCTGGAGAGAAGTCAAGTCGAAGCACCTGCAACATCTCTGTCTGACCCGAGTATTATTTATAAGAAAATAATAAACGGATCAGTCTAGCTATAAATATCAGATAACATGATATAGAACAAAAGATATGGCATAGACGTATAATATCCATAATGGCATACTACCATAAGTATGAAAATGATAATCAACAAACGATTAATCAATATCAAAGAATCTTCTCAAAGATCCAAAAAGGGTATCATACCCAAATCTTGTATTCACAACAAGTTAATGACACACGAATTCACCAATGCACAAAAATTGATAAATCATATCAATGAAAATCACTAAAATTGGTGAAGCATAAATTCTAGAATTCAACACAGAAATCCAGAAATCATAAAATAAAAAGGGGGAGGCCTATCACACGAACGGGAGCATGAAAACTCACCAACAGCTGTAACACACGAACGAGAAGCTATCTCATGGTAGCTAGCCATTAATTTGACACACGAATGGTCCGAAGACCTGACACACGAATGGTCCGAAGAACGTGGGTTGCTACCCCACCAAATTGAGTCGAAACTCCACACAAACGGGGTTTAGTCTCCCTCGTAGACAAAGAGACATCGAACATTTCTAGTCTAAATCACAAAAATGATCGTCATGATCATCAAGAAGTGTCAATTACAGTAAGCTAGTAAATATATGAGCTTAGCTTCATGTCCCATAACCACTAGCTTAACTTAAATATTTACGAACAAATTGTAGATCTCCACTAGAAAATTGTCACTAGAGTTTCAATCGAACAAGTCCAAGAATTAACCAACAAAGTAAACGCAAGCATTTCATACCACTCGTTTTACTAAGTCGTTTAATTAGATTTCTCATACGAGTGAGGTAAAGGTTTGTATATACTAATAGATTGGAAAACGGTTTTATAAACGAATTTGGTATTAAAATAGTATTGAAATCGTTTGAGGAAAGAGTTTTGATATTTACTACTAGTATAGAAAACCTTTATATTTTTAAAGTGACAAATCACAAAGAAGATTGTAAGGACAACCAATCACAAAAATTCACATTCGAAGACGTGAATAAAATCCAAAGAAACCGATAAAGAATCCATCGAAATGGATATTCAAAAATCCCTAAAAAGAGTCATCAAAGTCATAATAAATGATAACAACAAATAGGATTATCACGAATCGATTTAAATTGGAATTCTCAAACGAATAGGCAAATAGGCAAAATACAGCAGTTTCAGACGTCTGTAACAAGTGGTTCAGACGTCTGAATCTGGAAATATAAAGATTTCCAGAACACAATTCAGACGTCTGAACCAAGTGTTTCAGACGTCTGAAATAGGCACTTTTTAGCCTATTTCCTTTCTGGTTCCAAATGAACCAATTCAGACGTCTGAAACCATATATTCAGACGTTTGAATCTGGGAATAGAAATCTTCCCAGAACAATATTCAGACATCTGAATATTATGTTTCAGACGTCTGAATCTGGGGTTCAGGGCATTCCCTGAATCTAGGCCAAAAATGGCCAAATGAATATCGAAAACGATCGAACGAGGAAATGGCGATGACTAAGGAATTACGTCGAACGACAACCCAGCCTAAACGGCTCTTCGATACGCCTCAAATATCAATGTCCAAATATCCACAATAGGATTTTCATAAATTAGACCAAAACACCAAAAATTGGAATATACACGAAATCGATCCAAACCAAAATCAATTGCACACGAATAAACGTTAGGAATTCATACCTAACAATCGAAGATAATTATAGACAAAGATGTGAGATAAAAATCTCACCTTTTTACAAAATCGAACAAGAAGAAGCTTGAAAGCAAATGGAGAATCAACCTCTCTTCAACACAACCCAAATGAGCTTGAATCTATGCTCAAAACAAGAACATTCCCAAAATTAGGTTTAGGAATTTCTGAAATTGGTAAGAGGATAAGTTGGAGAAGAAGAAGAGAAGCTTACCAATGGGTTCACTTGAGTTTGGAGCAAGAAGATGGATTTGCTAAAGGAAACTAGGGCTTAGGATTTCCTAATTCTTTTTCTCTTCCACCATTGTTGAAAGCTTGAAGAGTTAGGAATTAGAAATGAAGTAATGAAGAGTTGGAGGGGGTTGGGACTGAATACATAAGTGGGCTCAGTCCAAACCAAAACCCTAAGTGAAAAGTAGCAAAATTCAACTTTCTCCAAACATATCGAAGCTTATACTCAAAAAGGTCGCAAACGGCATTTTGAACTCAATGGGGATGGTCTCGAGTCCTAATTCGACCGTATGCAAAAAGTAGCATTTCGGACTAAAATCCGACTAACGATAAAATATTTAAATATAAAATCGATAAATATGCGAGTTGTTACAATCCATTAACTTTTTTTTCAAAAACAAACCGTTCCAACTTGATTTCAGATTCATTTTAATTTCTTAACTTTTCCAAAATCCGATGGTTACAGTTTTCTAGTTCAATTCCTACATTTTCATTTCAATTTAGAAATTGGCTCTTCGTTAATAATGGCAGAGTCTCCTTTGTACAGAGGAGCTTTTGCAATATCACAACAGACGTAAATATACATGCATCGACCCACACGGTCGAAAAACATAAAAACAGTTCATATTTCCTATTTTTATTGCGTAGGCGTACCTTTTTAGCATTTTTAAGAAAAGCAGTTATTTATTAGCATTTTAGCGTGACCAAATCCAGCCAACTACAGCCCCGATACCTGTACTTACTCAATTTAAACATGTAAGTGACGTATATAGGAAATTCATTTACATTTCACTAATTTTCAATAGAAAACACATAGTTTTCATAAGCAATGCAATCAAAATAATTCCCATAAGCAATTTATAAGGTTTCGATATAAATTTTAATTGCTTGCAACCAATTCACATTAGTTCACTTTCAATTCAAATTCAATTACATAGCTTTCCATTTATCAATTCAATTTCATTAACACTTAATGAATTATATACAATCAACTAACAATCATATAACAACCAAATCATAAACAACATAACCAAATTATTAAATTTGCATTCAATTTGGTTTAACACTTTTAATTTCCAATTGGTTTAATATCTAATTGACTTTTCTTTCAATTATTCAATTTTTCAACTTCATTAGCTTCTAATGAATTAACACTTACATTCATTATTATATATCAATTCTTTTACATTAGATTGATTAACATTCAATTCATTAGTTCAATTCAATTGCTAATTCATTTAACAAATAAAGTTGAATTTCATTTATATAACTCAAGTTCATATTCATCACTTCACTTTATTATTTTACTTCGATACCAAAATCAACTTCATTCAACATTACTTAAGTTATATTCCATTTCAAACATCACTTGTTTAACTTAACTTAAATTCCCACTTATAAATCCAATTCAGATTCCAATTCTAAAGTAAATTCTATTTAACTTTTACCAAAGTCAAATTTCGTCACTTATTCAAATTCATATATCGTTTTCTTAACAAAATTGTTTAACCATTTTATCATTTGGATTCACTTACATTTTCACATTTTACAAGTTATACAACTTATATATTTAAACTTCCAAATCATATTAATTATATTCCATGCTTAATAATTCATTTGCTTATACAATTTATTCTTTTACAATTGTTGTTTTTATTTAGATTATTCAAACATCTTTTAATTAACTTATATATATTCTTACATTTTCAACAACCAAACAATCAATTTATATACACTTTAATAATTTCTGAAAAATTATTTCCTTTATATGTAAAATATAATCGAGGTAAAATTATTTCATTTACCCAATTTAAAATGATACTATGTCAACTTGCCTCGTTTAAGTGTTTAGAAATCCCTATCGATAATATGGCATCCCACATACCGACCAGAATTCACAAACAGCTCAATGGGTAAGCAAACAAAATATAAAACATTTTTATATTCACTAACAAATACGCGCTCATATCTATTATTACACTCACACTCATCCTAGAGACTCTATCTCTAATGAATAATTCCCAACAGAGCCAAGGTTGTCAGTTAACCAAATGCCCTAATACCAAATTATAAGGAACCAATTCTTCGACTTCCGAAAATCGACATTAATACGTCCACTGTATCAACTGCCGAACAATCGAATGCCGGAAAACCGAACCCTTAGGGTTTAAGAAGAAGAAAAAATAGAAGAAGTAAGAAAGAAAGAAAAGCAACAGAAACCATATCAGAATCTCACAATCACAGCGGAACAACAAATAATAGATAAATGAATAATCTTTAAATCAAAAGAACTGTACATTTTATACATTACATCATCAGAGTCAACTTACAACAACAAACAGCGGAAAAGATAATATCATATACAAGTGAGACGTTTCGCCATCCAGCTCGCCTCCTGAGCTCCACAGCACCTCTTGAATTCCAGAATGACCTAATAACCTGACTCTAGGCTGCCCGTGTAGAAATTAGTGGGAACCCAGAGTTTAGGAAGGGAACAATAAACTCCAGGTCACTCATGGGACTAGTGTGAGAACTTAAAACAGTTTATCTTTAAAAAAACAAACAAAGAAATATTTAAAATAGATCTGCAATGCTTTTAGAAAATGTAACTACCATAAGGCCTCCCGCCACACACACAATGCAAACGCAGAATTGGAGGAGATTTCTTCTTACGATAGTCAAACATGCTTGATATGCAAATTTGTATGATATTATTACTATAAGTGCAAAGTGTAGGAAAACATTTCGAAAGTATAATATAAATTTTAGCCAGCATAGGAATTTCACACTATGCCTACTAAAGCTACCATCTAAACAGTGGTGACCACCATAAGTAAATGGTAGGTTATACAACTAAAACCGTAAAGAGCTCGTATTAGATGAATGGATTTCCAACAAATGGTCGGGCAAAGGAACTTCCCAAGTAAAATGGAATGCCTCTGGAGGGACATCCCCGGATCCTAACTGGATCTCTGCTAGACAAGGCCGGGTTACCTCTGTAATAGGTAACTACTTACACGAGCATGCCATCCCCCGGTCGTTTGTGACCTTTATCCGAGGATCCTCTCAACCAACAACCACAAAGTAGTAAGTTTGCAGCAAACACAAAGTAAGTATCTGGGCTTCATACCATGATACCACTCATAATCCAGAAGGAAATGACATACCCTCAGAGGGCGCTACCCTCAAATAACCTTGCTGCTACGATTCTTATTTTAACCATAACCGGGTAGTGAGGTTCGATGAAGTCACGTCCACAAAGCTACGCTTTTCACAAAAGCCACGCTTTGATCAACAAATGATCAGCAGCACTTAGCATGCCACATTACCAAATTGGGAGTATATCACTGATAATCATCAACTACATAACCTCTGAGCTCGTACGTCTTAGAGAAGGGTGTTAAGCTAAGAGAATAAATTCACCACCACCAACAGAAATGCATTTGAAAGAAATCTGCTTTGTATCTCAAAATGTAATGTCAGACATACAATCCATACTGTTCTGGGTTCGAACAGAACCGAAGGCACTTCCGAAGAATCCCTTGCAATCCGGTTATTCACAATCCCGATAGAACTTGCCATCACAAAGGAAATCTCCATACCATAGATATCGGTGCAGAGATAATCGATAGGCTATCCTATCGTTTTCACGAATACCCGGTCTTCAACACCGGTCTTCAAATGCTATCCATTACGAAGAATCACTTTGGAAATGGGATTTATGACCCAAAGGTCCTCACCCGACTAAACCGAATAACGAGCGCTTATTTTAAAATAAGTGTAGCATTCAAATTCAAGCAAATCACAACAAATACCCATTTACAAGTAAATATTGATAGTCGGTTATTTAACTATCGATAGATATGCACAACATCTCCAGATTCCAAATAATTTCCCAAATTATTTATTTTCCAAAAATATCTTTACAAGATATATTTTCCCACGCTTCAACCATTTGAAAATAAATTTCAAATCACTTTTCACCTTTACAACTTTTGAAAACAAATTTTAAATCATTTTCCTTACGCGGAAACACTTCCAAATATTTATTCATTTTCACTGGAAATTTGCCGAGTTCAAATACTTTAAAATAATTTACAACACTTATCCAAAATATATCGGGAAAACACTTTGAAATAAAACTATTTTCCTTTAAACAATTTACTTAAAATATTAGTTATAACAATATTATACCAATATTATGTATAGCTTAAATCCAAACAAATTTTCAAAAATAAAATTAGTAGATAGAGTATAACTATTTTAAATAACTATTTTCTAAAACAATTATTGATTAAATCTTAGAAATAATCATTTCTATATCAACGTAATAAATCTTTACTTAAAGGATTTAAAACAATTTAAGAAGTTAACTTCTCCAAAGTATCCTTTTCAAAACCAATTTCAAGAATTATATACATATATATGTATATATATTTTTCAAAGTTATTCAGAAATTTTATTTGGCTTTCCAGGGAGAATATGCTTTCATTTCAAAATGTTTCATTTAGACCAATTAAATAAATCCTTACCGATTTATTTTAAATTTACGTTCCAAATCCGTAAATTTATTTCCACACTTCAAAAATAAATCAATGTTTATTTTTAAACAAATTTCCCTTTCCTTTATAAATTCCATAGTGAATTTAAATTTCCAAATATCCACTGATATACGATTTTCAAATCGATTTCAAATATTCACTTTCAACAACAATTCAATATTTCAATTGATTTCAAAAACAACCAAATCAAATTCCATATTATTTTCCAAGAAATTAAACACCAAGTGAATTTCATTCAAATCTCAAATTGAAATCAATTTCTACTAAACCCCAAATCAATTTTCAAATTGATTCCAAATTCTTCTCAAAACACCTAATAAATTTCCAAATGGATTTTCAAAAGATTTAAATTCAATCACTAAAAATCAATTCCCAAATGGATTTCAAATTTTATTTCCTTTTAAAAATAAATTCCTTTTAAAGAAAATAAATTCTTTTATTTTTCAAACTCTTTAAAATCTGTACTTTGAATAAATTCTTCAACCTTGGAATAATATTACCCGAAATCCATTTATTAAAGTTTTTCCCATATTTTGAAATTTTATTCAATAAGATTAAAAATAAAACTTTATTATTTTAGAATTCCTTCTTTTAAATTTACCCTATTCTCAAAAATAAATTTTTAATATAAACTTTCAACCTGAATTTTCAAAAATCAAATTTCATTTATTTTCGGTATCTAACGATACCAAATTTATATTCGGCTAAATTTTAGCCTTCAACGATTTCAATCACACAGGGATTATAAATAATCAACACACAACATTGAAACAAATTCAATTATTTGAGGAATCCAGTTGGATCCCTCCACCCTGTTTTCCTGTATCCATAGACATTAGCACAATACCAATCCCGTTTCAAGGCGGGATATCACGGTACATGGGTTTATATAAAATATCATCGCTATTATGCGGCGCAAAAGGGTCTCATCCGCTATATAATGCGGGAAATCAACTCCACGTACATATATTACAAATTCCACTTCAAGGTGGAATATCGTGGTATATATGTTTAATATAATAACCTCCGCTTAATATACGACGTATAGGGTCTATTTCAATACAACAGATAGCAATTTATCATCCAATCACACAACCAAGCAATTTTAAATTTAACTATTAAAATTTAAATCGAAACACAATTCGATTGAGTGAGAAGTTCTCACCTTGCTTTCAATAGCGGTTTCAGCATTTTATTCCGAATAAAATTAAACACTCATTTAATTTTACCCAAAATTATCGCTAGCTCCAATCAATCCCAATCCAGCTCCATCGCGTAGTATTCACAATACGATTCCAACGCAAGTCGTTTCGTCATTTTTCGACCTCGTATGAACAAGTTACAGCTTTTTAAAGTTTACACAAATTAATATACAATATATTTCAAATTTTATTTCTATTTAACCTTTTATCATCTCAACCATTCATTTTGCTTCCTCCAAATCGGGTCGTTCATGCCTTCTTCCCCCTCACCAGGTCATACGCGTTCAACAAACCCATAGCTTGAATGATTCCATTAATTGCCGCGGCCATCACGAGTATCGAGAACACGATCAAACACCACCGAGTCGAAGCCCCTAACGCAAGCTACCATCGGCCATGAGGACGTCGAACTCGATCTACCCTATTGCGTATAATTTGCTAGCGAATGGCACGGCTTTGAACTCGATTTTCTATCGATTGGCTTACTCATTTACGATCATCACAAGCGTAGATCTCGATACACTCTATATTTTTCATGTTGGAAGTTTTTGTTACTTCTCAAGGGATCGGCCAGAAATCAAGGAAGAACGAGATGAGTTTTCGGCCATTAAAATAGTTAGGGCCGGCGGCTGAAGAATAGGGTTAGGGTTTGTGAAAATTGTGAAATATGGAGGTCTTTTATAGAAAATTTGATGACACTATTCATCCGAAAAAATTTCGAACTCCGAACGAAGCGTGCCGCCGGGCGTTTATAATGTTTTACCCTTATTCCGAACACAATGGAATATATATCGGGAGCCAATTCGATCGTATTTGAAAGATAACTTTTCGAACTGAATATTTAAATTTAAAATTCACTTAAACCGATTTCAGTGCGTTTTTGCTTGCGCCGGACAAACCGTACATCCGATTAACACGAAATTTGAAATCTTACAATAATTAAACATTACGGATCCAATGAAACTGGTTCCGTTAAAATCCGAGACTGTTTGAAAAATGGCTATTTTTACTCGTCAATTAAATATTAAAATATTCAATTTCCACAAATTATCTTTTAGTTCAATTTTTAAAAGTTCTATAACATCATTCTAACACCAATATGATTTAATACTACTTTACAAATCAATTTTAATCACATTAAACCCAATTTTCAATTGTTTCTGTAATTTCAAATATTAAACTATCGATTTAATTACCCAATTAAATCTAGAAATTCAAAATATAATTTATTCGACTTACAAATTTTACTTGTTAATAATTAAAACCAATTAAATATACGAATTTCAAATGACAGAAATTCTGGGTCGTTACACAGTTTCACTTTAGAAAGTTTCTGGAATAAAAGAAGAGAAAAATCGAAATGAAATTCGAGAGTTTTCGGCCATTGAAATGTTGTAAGCGGCGGCCGAGTGAAAATGGCTAGGGTTTCAGCCCTTATACGTATGTGTATACGTTTATAAATGTTATTGTAATATTAAATTCATTTTAAACAAATTTCTCACACGACCTTCAAACAACGCGTGCCGATAGGCGATTATAAGGTTTTACCCACATTCCGAACACAATGGAACGTGTTTCGGAAGCTAATTCAATCATATATGGAAGATAGCCTTTTGAATCGAGTTTAAATATTAAATTATCGATTTTAATTTCAACGCGTTTCTCACCTGTACGAACAAATGGTAAATCCAAACGCTGCGAAATTTGAAATTCGATAATAATGCACTATTACAGATCCAATGGAACTGGTTTCCTCGAATTCCGATACTGTGCCCCGGAAGGAAAACTCGTCGATTAATTCGAGTGAACTTCAAAATCGTCGAAATCACTTAAAATTTCACCTTTAAAATTTTATTAACTCTATTACAAATCATATAGACTTTATAATTACATTAGAAACTATTCTGATTCACTTCAAACCAAAATCTGATTATTTGCATTATTATATTATTAAGTCCCATTAATTAATTTATATAAAATTCCAAATTTTTTAAACCTATCGACTTTTGATTCTATCCAAAAGTCCAACATCACTATTTAAATTCAAATAGAGTTAAAATAAATTTTAGAAACCATTTTATAACCATTTGTATCCAGATTCACCACTTATCACAATTCCAAATATTTAACTATTATTATTCAAATCCAATTAAATTACCGTATTTGAAATTTAAATAATCCTATTAATTTAACCAAAATCTTTTTTTTTTACTTCAAAATCAATTCAAAATCCACATTTAACGTTTAAAATGAATTAAATGTTCAAAATCTAACGACTAGAAATTCTGGGTCGTTACATCCTTCTCCCCTTAAAAATTTCATCCTGAAATTACTAGTTAAGAAGAATGATCCTTAACCCATTTATCATTTTCCCAAAACCAAACAATTTCAGCTTTCCAAAATAAATCTTTCTATTAGAGACCATTATCATTTCAACTAACTTTCTAAAATCTTTCATGGTTCCCAAACAACATTGTTTTCCTAAAAATTCAAATTTAAATCTAAATTTAAATTTTAAATTTTTAAAAAATTCAAAATATTTCTAACTCCCAAAATTTTCGAAAATTTTTGGCAGAGTCTCCCTTGTACGGAGGAGCTTTTGCAATATCACAATAGATATAAATATATATACATCGACCCACACGGTCGGAAAACTAAACATATCACAATATATATATATATATATATATATATATATATCATTTTCCCAATTTTATTGTGTACGCGTACCTTTTATTAGCATTTTAAAAGCAAGCGGCTAATTATATTGCATATACGCGCTTCAACTCTATCGATCGCTTCCCGTACCTGAATGTACTTAAACAAACACATCAGTTTTCAATAATATGAAAATTTATCAACATTCTATTCATTAAACTAGCCAAACACATCAATTACATAGTTTAAACCAATAAACCTCATAATTTAACATGTTACCATATTATAACAGCAATCCAAAGATTTCAATCACCATTTTAACTTCCCGACAAATCCAAATTTCATTTTTAATATTCTCGACCGATTTAATTCAAGTTTACTTTTTACATTTCATATTTCATACAACCATTTCACTATCTCTTCAATATGATTAACATATGCTTTACTTACATCAATTTATTCCAATCCAATTCCAAATTGATTTACAATCATATCTTTATTTCAAATTAGATACATTTGCATTTCTTTATGATTCACTTGCATTTAAATACAAATCCACTTATTAAAATTTCAACCATTCCAATTGATTTAAAAACAAAATTTATTCACTTTTTCAAATCATTTTACTTCCATTTACGACAAAACGACTATTTTCTTCTGCAAATTCTAACGTTGTTTATACAAACAACAATTACATAAGCTTATACCAATTTCAATTAATTCATCTCAATCTAATATATTCAAAACTAACTTCATTTACTTTCCTTAATTTATTAGCTTTGTTTACAACAAAACGACTAATCTCAATGCAAATTTGATGTCATTCAAGCAAACAACAATTACTGAAGTTTACAACCATCTTAAATTAATTCCAACTTAGATTTATATTAATTTTATTTCATTCGAAAATTTTCACAATCCCAAATATTCTTATTTCCTTGCAATTTTTAAATCAAATCCTTATTCTCACTTCAAGTTCTTCACCCAACTTAAGTTTATATTAATATCATCCCATTCTGTAATATTTACAACTCATACATTCTTATTTCATCACAATAATTAATTAAAATTCTTTCACTTGCATTTCAATTTTATTATCTAAACAAATTTCATTCAAGACCCCTTATAAAGCTCGACCATAATTATTTTTTTCCAATTTGCTTAAGTTCTTTCAATTTCACAATATTTCCATTTCTTCTTATATCAATTTTATTTTATTTTAATTTGATTTTCATCCAATCAAATTTCAATTCATTTATAAATTTTAACTCAATTTGTTTATTTATTCAATCCACTTAAAATTTTAATTCATCTCCTCGATTCATTCTGAATTTTATTAATAACATAACCATTCCAATAAATTTCCATTTAATTTAGCTTACACTAAGTTCATTTCTAAACAGTCCTTTTTTGAATTCAGTTGACTGAGAATTCAATATCATTCTTACTTGATTTAAATTCCATTTAATTTAAGTTAAACTAAATTTATTCAACCAACTTAAATTTTTACCATTCCCTTAACTATTTTAAATAAGAATTTAATTCCATTCAATAATATTTATAACAGAACTGGATTTTTGATTTCAATTCAATCCAAATTCAACTCAATTCCCATTAATCGAAGTTAAATACAATTCGATCCAATTTTATTTCTCCATTCAATTTAATTTTTTTTACTTTCAAATATATAAGTTTTAAAACTTATTTACTCACTTAAGTCCGTTCACATCTTATATTTTTCTTTGCCTTATCACACTTAACATCCAATTAGGATTTAAATTTTGACTTTACCATACCATTCAACCATTCCCTATTTATGGTTATAATTCCATTTTCTATTCTTAAGTTCATCAACTTATTTATTTAAAAGCTTATATTGCTCATTTTAATCCATTTACATCTTATAATCACAATTCTAGATTATGTGTGTGTATATATACCACTTAATAGCTTAAGGATATAAATTTTCATTACACAGTTATAGCATTTTATTTTTCATCTTTATATCCAATTTAATTCAATTCCAATTCCAATTTTATTTAACTTATCTTAAGTTAAATTCAAATATATTGTATTCACTTCCATTCATTCAAATTAAATTCTAATTCCAGGAGTGAAATTTTCATTTTTCTTTCTTATTCAAATCAACTTCACGTTATAGGTTCAATAGTTGATTTATCTTAACTTTCACATTATTTAAATAGTTTTTTCCAGAATTCAATTACCTAGTTTTATTCCAAAACCATTTTAAAATAATAATCAATCATACTTACTTGGCATATCAGTTCAAATCTTCAGATTCCAAATAACTTGTTTATACCAAACAAATTTCCCTTTCGAAATTTCTAAAACCACTTTTATACCCAACAAGTCCAAACAAATATCAAAACGAATCCCCACGGTAGCAATCCATCACTTTAGAAACTCGAAAATGAATTCCGATGATGTGGCCATCATCATCAGGATTATTTTCCAGCGATTGAAGTGAGTTCAGTGCTTCCTTACCTCCACAAATTCCTTTCAAACAATTTCCATTCAAAACATACTTCCCAAAATAATACCCCATCATTGCCTTCAAACACTTTGGAAAACATTTCAAACATTCTAAAAATTTTAAATTCCCAAACTTTTGTTTACAATACATTTTAAAACACTTTTCAAAATTTCCGGGACTTAAATTCTGGTTTAATTCAAATTTAGTTGTTCTTCTTTTGGATAAATCATACCTATAGAATTTTGTTTGGTTATAAACTTTTCAAACTTTAGATTCTTACATTTGATTATAATATCAACAACCAAAGATCCAAATATATATATAATAATTTCAGAAAATTATTCCTTTTATACCAAAATATAATTTTGGATAAAATTATTTCATTTACCCACTTTAAAAACAATACCATGTCAGTTTATCTTGTTTAAGAGTTTAGAAACCCCTATCGATACGGTTGTACTTCCCGTACCAACCAGAATGCATAAACACTCAACAGATAAGTCAACACAGTATAAAACAAATTTATTTCACTAATAAATACACGCTCATATCTGTTATTACACTCAAACTCATTCTAGAGCACTACTGACTCTATCTCTAATGAGTAACACCCAACAGAGCCAAGGTTGTCGCTTAACCAAATGCTCTGATACCAAATGCAACAGTCCCTTTTTTTTCGACTTCCGAAAGTGGACATCGATACGTCCACTGTGTCGAATGCCGAACAATCGAATGCCGAAAAAACTGAACCATTGGATTTAAGAAAAAGAAGATAGAAGAAGAAAGAGAAACAATAAACAAAATCTCACATTTCGCAGCGGAATAACATATAATAGATAAATGAATATCTTTAAAATAAAAGCATTGTATCAGTTTATACATCACATTATCAGAGTTTACAACGACTCAATACAAACACTGGCAGTTATAGTAACTTGTGTACAATAAAATTTGACTTGCACTAACCCAGACGCAACGGACACTACATGGTATAAGTGGTACGTCTCGCCATCGAGCTTGCCTCCAGATCTCCATAGCAACTTCTAGACTTCGCTCCCGAATAACTGATAACCTGACTCTAGGCTGCCCGTGTGGAAAATTATGGGCACCCAGAGTTTAGAAAGGGAATAATAAACTCTAGGTCAGTCATGGGACTGGTATGAGATCTCAAAAATAGTTATTTTCACAAAGAAAATAAAAGAAATCCGCTATGCTTTTGGAAAATGAAACTTCCATAAGGCCTCCCGCCACACACACAATGCAAATGCAGAATTGTAGGAGATTTCTCCTTATGATAGTCAAACATGCTTAATACGCAAAATCTTTTTAATATTATCATTAGTGCATAGTGCAGAAAGCATTTTGAAAGTATAATATTAATCTTAGCCAGCATACAACCATTATTGTATGCCTACTATAGCTACCATGTTCAATAGCAGGTTACCGCCACATTCCATGGCAGGTTATACAACTAAAATCGTGAAGGGCACGTATTGTTTCTTTGGATTTCCAACAAATTGTCATGCTAAGGAACTTCCTACTGCCACATGGGTACGCCTCTGGAGGGACGTCCGGAGAACCTACCTGGATCTCTGCCAACACAAGGCCGAGTTCCCTCTGTAACTAGGTAACTACTACTCGAGTATGTCATCCCCCGGTCGTTTGTGACCTTTATCCATGGATCCTCAACTATAAAGCAACAGCCACACAGTAAATGAGATTGCAGCAACCACATAGGTTAAGTATCTGGGCTCCATACCATGATACCACCTTTTTCCAGAAGGAAATGACATACCCTAAAGGGTACAACCCTCATAACCTTACCGCATCTTTCCTGTTTTGACCATTTCCAGGGTGTGAGGTCCGATGAGGTCTCGTCCACAAAGCTACGCTTTACATGAAAGCCATGCTTTGATCAAAAATGATCAACAAATGATCATCAACACACAGCAGACTTAGCATGCCACACAACCAAATTGGGAGTATATCGTTGATAACCTTCAACTACATAACCTTTGAGCTCGTACGTCTCAGAGAAGGGTGTTAAGCTAAGAGAATAAATTCTCCGCCGTCAACAGAAATGTATTTGATAGAAATCAGCTTTATATCTCAAAGGGTAACGTCAGACACACATCCATACAAGTCTGTTCCGGGATCGAACGGAATCGAAGGCACTCCAAAGAAGCCCTTGCAAATCTGGATATTCACTAATCACGAACGGAATCCGTATCACAAAGGGTGATAAAATCTCTATACCGAAGCAACCCGGTGCAGAGACATTCGACAGGTAATCCTTTCGTTTTCGAAAACACCCGGTCTTCAACACCGTCTTTAACTGAAATCCCATTTCGTCGTATCATTATTCGGAATGGGTTTTATGACACAAGGTCCTCTCCCGGCTAATCCGAATAACGAGCGCTTATTTAAAAAAATAAGTGTTATATTTATATTTCAACAAATCACAACAATTTTCACTTTGATCTTTTAAATAAAAGATCCATCACAATCACAAAGGTTCGATGTGGTTTCTGAATATCCACTTGGAATCCGACCCTCGGTCGCATCAAAATTCAGATGCCATTAAAAAGGCCAGTATCGATAGTCGGTTATTTAACTATCAATCATCATTAACAACAATCACCCAGATTTAAACAATTTTTCCCCCAATTATTATTTTCAAAATATTTTCGCAAGATATATTTCACACTTCAACCATTTGAAACAAATTTCAAATCACTTTTCACCTTTCAATCCTTTGAAAACAAATTTCAAATCACTTTCCTCACGTGGAATAAATTTCCAAATATTTATTTAATTCCACCGAAAATCTACCGAGTTCAAATATTTTAAAATACGCATTTTAAATATTAGCTATGAAAACTTTGTACCAATATCTCATATAGAACTTCAATTTCAAACAAATTTTTAAACAAAATTAGTAGATAGGGTATAACTACTTAAATATCTACTTCCTTTTTCCTTTAATCCCAGTTTATTTATTGATATTTTTAAAATACCAAATTATATCTATCTAATCATAAAACAGCATAACAAGATCCAAATCAATTTATCACAGGATATCAATGAGATATATCGAAAAATATAAATAAAATTCCTATTTGTGAGGAATCCACTTGGATCCCTCCAACCTGTTTTTCCTGCATACATAGATATTAGCACAACCAATAAATATCGATTCAATCTGATAATAATTATCATATTCAGCTAAACAACCCATCAAACATTTAAATATTAGCTATTTAAATTAACCGGTATCCAGATGTGAATGTGATTAACTCACCTTGAGTTCATCGAGCGTTTTAATTTTAAATTAAATCGAACGGCGTTCGATTTAACCTAAATTTTTAATTGCTCAGAATGATTCTCGAATTGCTCCACTGCGTAGTACTCGTCGCTGCGATTCCGAAGTTGCCAGTTTCGTCGAAATCTGATAACATATGCACAAGATATGGATTTTATAGTTTGAATAATTGTTTAAAACAATTTTTTATATATAATAACATACCATCGGCCGTTCAAAATTTGATAGCAGATCAAGGCTGTAGCATTCATCCTCTTCACGCAACACGCAGCACCCACGAACCCATCAACGACAGCTAGGGTTCAAAATCGCTCCGCCCCTGGTCGACCGGAGATCGATCGAGCATGACCGCCAAATGCGCCGCTGCACCCTCCACCGTCGCTCCAACCCTCGCAAAGCTCGGCCTTCCTAACACAGAGAAAAACGTGCATGAGCGGAACTCCTATCGGCCCAAATTCTGGCCACTACGACGAATCTTGTGCCACTCCACCGTACGGATGGGTAGATCTCTTCATGATCTACAGTTTCCCTTTAGAAAGTTTCTGGAATAAAAGCGGAGAAAAATCGAAATGAAATTCGAGAGTTTTCGGTCATTGAAATGTTTAAAAGCAGTGGCCGAGTGAAAATGGCTAGGGTTTCAGCCCTTATACATATATATATACACATTTATAAATGTTATTTTAATATTAAATTCATTTTAAACAAGTTTCTCACACGCCCTTCAAACAACGCGTGCCGACAGGCGATCATAAGGTTTTACCCACATTCCGAACACAATAGAATGTGTTTCGGAAGCTAATTCAATCATATGTGGAAGATAGCTTTTCGAATCGAGTTTAAATATTAAATTATCGATTTTAATTTCAACGCGTTTCTCACCCGTACGAACAAACGGTAAATCCAAACACTACGAAATTTGAAATCCGATAATAATACACTATTACGAATCCAATGTAACTGGTTTCATCAAATTCCGAGACTGTTCTCCGAAAGGCTAATTTAGCTCGTCGATTAATTCGAGCGATTTTCAAAATCGTCGAAATCACTTAAAATTTTACCTTTAAAATTTTATTAACTCTATTATAAATCATAAAGATTTTATAATCACATTCGAAACTATTCTGATTCACTTCGAACCAAAATCTGATTATTTGCATTATTATATTATTAAATCCCATTATTAAATTAATATAAAATTCCAAATTTTTTAAACCTATCAACTTTTGATTCTATCCAAAAGTCCAACATCGCTATTTAAATTCAAATAGACTTAAAATAAATTTTAGAAACCATTTCATAACCATTTGTATCCAGATTCACCAATTATCACAATTCCAAATATTTAATTATTATAATTCAAATCCAATTAAATTACCGTATTTGAAATTTAACTAATCCTATTAATTTAACCAAAATCCTTTTTTACTTCAAAATCAATTTGTACCATCTTTTGTTAAATCATGTTTTCTTCTTTTAGTCAAAATAATATTTAACATTAAAGATATCTTTTAGAGATATATATATCTTTAAACCATTTGTACCTTCGAGATATACAGAATTATTAAACCACTTTGTAAATTTGGAAATACCAAATTGTTTCCTTTAAATTATTTAGAAAATATTTCCATATTCTATCATTAGTATAATTCCAGTCTTAATGGAGATTACTTATTTCCAAAACATATCTTTAATGGGTTAAAAACAATGTTATTTAAGATATCGTTTACTGTATACTCAAACCAATTTAGTACCAAGTAAAAAGAATTCACATATCTTAGATTAATTGTGCTCAATACTAATTTTCCTGTCCAACCTATACTATTCATCGAATAATGGTGAAATAACCTTTTAAATCACGAGGCTAATACAATTTCTCACCTCGGAATTTAATATAGAGTTTAACTAGAATTTTCTCTTTACCATAAAATTCTATTTCAAATCTTGTTTTAGCTTTTTGGAAAACTAGAAATCGCTTTTCTTTTATCTTAAAAGAATGTAATCTGAGTAAATCAAATAACTATCCCCTCCGTCGAGCTAGTCCGAATAGCTGGGGGAGCAGGCGACAGGTTTCAAACTCCAACCTAGAAAGGCGGCCAAGATATTTGATCGACTATAAACTTTTAAAGGTATTTATCATTTGAAAAACATTTCAAAAAGATTCGGGAAGAAAAACCAAGTTCAAATCATTTATTCAACGGTTACCAAATCCCATTGTTAAATTGTCGATGATTAGTGATTTTAAAGGTTTATAGATTAAAACACCAATTCCATTACATAAATGCACATTTTTATAATTCATATTCTTGTTAAACATTTAACAATTTATGAAATGTAATTCATATTTTTAAAGATTTAAAAACATCAATTTTAAAGAGTTGAAAATAATATTTTATGAACTGCCAAAACACGACAATTTTGAAAACTTGATTTGAACATATCTCAAACTTTACTAAATGGAATCTTAATTCCTCTTTTAATTTGAAAACTATGATTATAAGGGTCTGGAAAAATTTTATTTCAAAGAATTCTGACTTATATTTTATTGCGCACATTCGTTTAACTTTTCTGGTTGCGAAATCGCGAACTGCTGAAACACGACGGCTTATGTTTCACCTTTTAGTCAAATTTTATAAAACTTGTCTGAAAAACTTTTAAATCATTTTAATAACCTAATAAACTATATTAAATCAATTTTTCACTATTTCACTTTATTAAAATCTCATATTCACTTTTCTACATATCTTTACTATTATATTATTGTAATATTCAATTTCCATCGTTTTAATTCCAAACCCTTTTACATTAAACCATATGATATTTTTTCCCATGTATTTTCTACTTTTTAAACTATTATTTTTAAGATCAAACATTTGGTTTACTTTTTTATAAATAAATTAAATACTCCTCTTTACTTTTCCTAAACCATTTTTATTTTTCAAAAACAATATTTTTTTTATTTAAAACTCAAAAGAGGCTTGACACTCCTTATACACACATTATTTCAGAATATAAAAGGGATTATTTCTCATGAATTTAACATCGCTATTTAAAGCGATAATTTCTAGTCTGATGAATATGACTTTCACATTTTTATCAAAATATTTCTACTTAACTCAACCAAGTCAATATTTGATTAATATATGCAACTAATCATCTAAAAATCAAACATTTTAGCATCCAAACTATGCCATTCAACGAAGTATACTTGCATAGCACTAATTGAGATAATTTTAAGACAAATTGAAATAGGATATAAGTAGCGTTCTCACTTTCATGTTGTCCAAATCTAAGTGTTTTTTTATCGACAAAACGACCCCTTTACCTACACCGAAGATTAGGGAACTTGAACCGGGGTCCCTTGGGTGTGCTTGGCCTTGTACTTGAGAGGGTGGAGAGGTGGTGGTGGCTATTGATGAGCTCAGCCGAGCAAGAAGAGAATATCACTTGCTTTAACTTCAAACTAAGGTGGCATATTTCTCTATATATTATGATTTATTTCGATAAAACTTTGACTCGACTTTGGAATATTTTTAAGAGGAGATCAAGGCCATTATTGTGCCTTAGAAGAATAAGAGAAGAAGAAGAATTTTGAAAGTGATTTGTGAAGAAAGGAAGAGGATATGCATGGGTATTTACAGGGTAGAAACCCATGTGCATGAAATTACCAAAATACCCCACTTCTCCTGCTTTAACTCACAACCGAACCCACCCCCTCCTTGTGCCATCCATTACTTCATGCTATTGGTGTGTAAGGTGATGTGTAGTTGATTGTAAGTTTGCTTTTTGATGCTTAAGGACGAAGCTTTCATTTGTATACATATAAGGAAGCTTATGTATATACATATTTAGATATCTACAAACTCTTGATGTGAATAATTGTATATATGTGTGTGTATTTATGTTTGCGGATGTATGTCAAATAACATTATAATGATTTGAAACAACTTCCATTCGACGAAAGGTCAAAAACCCAAAAGCTGAATCCAGGTCACATTTTTAGTTTTTAATCAAATTATTTATTTATGTAAACAAAACTTGAGAACAAATTTTTTATCATTTTAAAATAATTAAAACAAGATTATTTAAACTATAAAACAATATCAAATAATATTAATCCTACCAAAATGTGATGAAGATTATATATCTTTATAAAACAGGTTTGTATATATTTATAAAGCCTTTATAAATTAGTTGTTATTATTATGTAACAATAAAAATGGATTACTCATCATTTAAAACAATTATCTGAATATAAAATTAATCAAGTATTCTGATTCAAAGTTATAAAATAATGGGTCGTTACATATGTCTTTTGAAATAATAAGAAATATATCAAAAATGAAAGAGATGTGCAAAGTATGAATGTTCTTCCCGTAGTTTACACTATCTATTCTAATAAAAGAAATGAGATAATTCTTTGTAATTTCAAACGAAGCAAATGTCTCACTTTTAATTAATTTATGGAAAGTTGTAATGGTAATCCATTTTGGAAGGACAACTCTGATAAATTAAAATGCTGAGAGGAATGTTCTGGTTTAGGAATTAATAAATAGAAATAGAAACACACACTCATGTATAACTGTTCTTACCGATCAAAAATAAAAATATATTCATATAGCGTGATATACATCGATGTTGCATAAGTTATACTTAGGATGTCTATTTATAAATAGCATAGAAAATTATAGGATAAGGAAGGGCAGATGGAAAAGACATAATAACTCCAAAATTAATAGGAAAATAAATGTGTAGTTAATATGGAGTTACATGAATTAGATGTGGACATAAATGTGTTTGATGGGACTCGTTAACGGATTTAGTATCACATTTATGGGATAATGAAATAAGCATGGCAATCTGAATTAGAATGAATAAATAAATGTTATTAGAGATTGTTCAAATAGAATAATAACGATCATTTATTACGGACAATTGATATTTATGGAATGTAGTAAATAATTGTATAAAATAAAAATTAAATGCTGGAAGGCAGTATAATTTCATAGTGGAAAATTATAAAGTGGGAAATTATATTGCCTTAATTATATGTTTAGAACGAGAGTGAATTAATGGGTCTATCCCAAAATTATGCTTACGAAGATTGATTTGGTTTAGTGGGTTAGGATGCAAGGTCAATAGAGTTATACAATAGAAGTCTCGCTTAATGGCTACTAGAAATTGTGAGTACTTACTATTGATGTGGGACATCTCCAACTATATGACCTGTCGGAAAGGCGTATATGGTTGCATATAGGTAGGGGAAATATATCAAGGGTTCACCTCGAATTTGAAGTATTAAATGGCCCATTACTTTTTAGGGAAATGTGGTTGCTTCATTTTTGATAAGAGGTATTATGTAATTAGAATGGACATTTTCTTTGACTTGCATTAGGTTAGTCTAAATAGGATTTTCGATGTGGGAGGTCGGTGGATTTTGTCAATATTGTTATTGAACCTGTATTTAGTAATAGAGCTAATATATAGGCCACGACTACCATTCCCAATTGGTCGGTAGCAAAGGTTCAAATTATGCCCTAACGGATTTTGCTCTCTACTAGTGCAGAATCTATATGAGATACGCATAAACCTCAAATTTTAATTAGTTAGTTGTTTGTTTATTAGAGGTGGGCTAGTTAACCCTTAGATGAGTCTTTGAGATGCATTAGTATTACATCAATCATATTATAAAACCATATTTAGGGATCATCGGTCTCTATAGCTAGAACCGACTGACTAGCGATTACATTACAAAAAGCTAGCTTCGCGATTGAGATATTAAAGGGTCGTTGGCTTGGCCTCTTTCCTGTTCTAGAAGCATTAAATGGTCGGCATTTTGAGGTAGCACAATGTAATGACCCGAATATTTGTCAGTATAATTTATGAATATTTAATTTATTTTAAATATTCTATTCATGTTATTAATAAGTAAATAACTCTACTTTTAAATTTATAACTAATATTAAACAAATTCATTTTTGATCTTAATGTAATATTGAGTGTTCGTTGAGCCTGGGCCTTGGTGGGGTACACTTATTTGAGATAGGGTAAGTGAGACCCTAGGATGACTTTGAGTGCATTATATATAAGAGCGTATTTTGTTAGTGCTATAAAAATGTTTTGTATTGTATTAATTTGTTGGTTGGGTAGTTTATATATTGTGGTCAATAAAGAAGGTACAACTACATCAGCAGGGGATTCTAAACTCTTGAAAAAGGTAAGCCCACATGGTATTATTTTAAAATTGTGTAAATGAAATAATTTTACATAGATCTTGCATTTTATATGTAAAAGAATACTTTTCAAAATAGATATAGTTATTTCTGAGTGGTTATTGATTAGGAAATAATGATATTTATTTATCATCAGTAGTTGCTTGTATACTTATGCTCAGCTAGTTTATGGGCATTTGTTGTTTAACTAAATTATAATACTAACTCCTAGTGAATTTAGTTTCACGATTTGACTATAGGGCATTCGTTAATAGAGTGGGCTTAGCAAGTTTTCTATGTTAGAAGGGTTTTCCATAATAAAGGGAGTAATTGTTCAAGGATGATTTATTAGTCTGATTTGTAAGGTATGATTATAAAATAAAGATAAATCTTTCAGAATTTCAATTCAGTTAGTTTTGAAAGGGTTTCCAAATAATTTTTTTTTTAAAAGGAAGTAATAATAAGTATGGCTTGAAAGAATCTTTAAGTATAAATATTTCAAAGTAATTTTCGTAACATTCCCGGTTTTTGAGTCAAATTTAAATCAATAATTAATATAAATTTTGGGTTAAAATTATGAATTAAATTTTGTTTTTCCAAAATAAATAAAGATATGTGTTGTTTATTTATATATGTATGTAAATGGATTTTTAATTTAAGTAGAATTTCTAATTGGGAATCTAGAAAAAATATTTTGAATAATATATTAATGAATATATATAGATTGAAAGTTAAATTGTAAATAAAATTTTATAAAATTCAAAATGTAAATATTTATAAATAAATTGGATTTATTATAGAAACTAAGTTTTAAAACATTTTCCTTAAGGTTATATAAGATTAAATAATAGAAAATGCACAAATATAAAACATAAGTTAATATAAAAAGGAATGTTTTGTAAATATAAAGCTAAAAGGATTGAAAACTTTATATTTTGAAATTTATAGAAACTTGTTTTCTAATTACAATAAAATATAAATATATGTATTTTGAAAATTTTATTTGAAGATAATATAGTAAATTTTCAAAAGTTATTTGAAAAGTAAACTCTATATTTTTAAAATATGTATGTATGTATGATTATTTGTTTAGTATGATTAGATTTCAAACTCATTTTCTTATAAATTTCAAAATGTATAAAATGTAAGAAAACAAAATAGATAAACATGTTTTATAAATTGAAATAAAGTAAGGGTTTAAAAATATAAGTGTTTAATAAAATTTATTTAAAGGACTTGAGCATAAAATTGCTTTTATTTACAAGTGTAGGAAAGATTTATATTATATATTCTCAAGTGTAAATAAATTAAATCAGCAAATAACAAGTGTTCACAAAGTTAAAAAGTAGCAAAATACACTTTTCTTTATTTTTTAATTTATAAACATGCATAAGAGAAAAAAATACCAGGCTATTTTCATTTGTCTCAAACCTGAAACAATATAGTCTCAAAATTTTAAAAGACATGAATAATGTGAATTAAAGAAGTAACCATGCCACATTTTCTTCAATTCATCTTCAAATTTGGAAAAGAAAGATAAAAAAATCAAAACAGAAAGCAAAATTATCAAAAAGCCGTGAACTAAATTCAACTTAGCATCAGACCTGAAAACAACTGAAACAACGATTTTATTTCCAAGTTTTCAAAAACCTGGAAGTTCAAGTCCAAAATCTTGAAGCAACAAATTCAACATCAAAGCATCTTAAACCTGGAAGCTTTCTAAAATCAGATTGCTAGTTTCAAGTTCAAATTCATTTCTTTCAGGCCTTATTGCTTCTCTGTTTCTTCCAGGAATTGGTTAGCAAACAAATTGACCCCGTTATGTTTCTCAATGTTTGATCTGTATTTGAAGTGTGATATGAATTGTGCTTGGATAACTGTGTGAATATGCTTGTATGTCTCTGTCTATGTATATATATATATATATATATATATACACACACACATATATGCAAACATAGAATATGCAAGTTTGTTTATACCTCTATGTTCATATTGTATGCTACAGATTCACCCAATAGAAAAATTCATATCTCAAGATTTAAACAAATTTTGGTGATGAACTCTAAATGAAATTTGGTTATAACTACCTGATTGAATTTTACAAACAATTCTAAGCATTTTATATTTAGTAAATATTTAGGAAAAAAGAAATTATAGTAAAATCCTTTTTAATCTGAAAATCCAACATTTTTATTTTTAAATTTTGGTTATATAAATCGATTCGTGTATAAAAACAATGATTTTAGAATAGAAATCATGATTTTTCGTGTTGTATCGATCGAGAAATCCGGAGTTGGATGGAATTTGAATTTTGGTCAATTCATGGTGATCGCGGAGGTTAGGGACATCGGAATTTTGGCCAGAGGTGTGTTGTAGGACGGCGAACACAGGAAAAATACGTGGTGATTTTCCTGGTGACCATGGTGATCAAGCGACGTGGATTTAGGGTTTTTAACCCAGTTCTGTTCAAGACTGAAGAGACGACGATTTCGTCGTCGACGACAGATCGAGTTCGATCGCACCCAGGGGAATAGGTTCGTGGGTCGTCAGGGCAACCTTGGTTGGATGGTGTGGACGATAGTGACTGGAATCATCGGCAAAGGGGGTGGTTTGGTTGACTGTGTTGTTCCAGGTAGGATTTGATATCTCAATTTTGAATTCTATGGTAATTTCATTGGAGCTGGGTACGTGACTAGTTTAAGATGGTCGTAGATGATGCATCGAGGGCATTGACAATGGTCGGAGCCACTGCCTTCGACTATGCATGTGCGTGAGAAAAAAATTGGAGCATCTGGAAATAATGTTGATTTAGGAAGAAAAAGGACTCTCGGGTTCTTGCTCGAAGATATCGCATGTTGACTCGAAGTGGAAATAGAGGGGGGAAGACTCATGTGTTTTCTCATGCTTCGCTTAGGAAAGAGACGTGGTAGACTTGGTTTTTTTTCAAACTTTGATGATTTAACAAGTTTTTATGTTATTAAAAGATTAAGTTTATAAGCAATTTAAATAAAGTTTTAAAGAATATTAAAATGTTTAAGTTTTAAAGATTTATTTTTTTAGGATATAATAAAGTATTTAGAAATTAAATGATTTTATATATTAGTTAATTAATTAAAATTAACAAATGTTTTTGTAAATCTGATAATGTAATTTAAGCTTTGATTGAATCAATGCTTTGTATAAAATGATTTCAAGCATAAAGTTTAAATATGATTTAAATGATTTAATTAGGTAAATCAATTAAGTTAAAATGATATCTTTAATTGATTAAAGTCTTGATTTATGAGAGGATAATTACTTGGTGAAATTAATTAAAGTATAACTGCTAATTATAAGTAATTAAAGGGCTAATTTGTTAATGGTAATTAATTTAAATGGTTTATTAAATAAACTTTATTATAATTAAGTGATTAATAAAGATAAATGGTTTATCTTTAAAATTAAATTAAGATTTGGGTAATTAAAGGCAATTAATTACTTAAAGACAATTACTTAATTAAAAGTAATCAATTGATGATTAAAGTTGATTAATCATGTGATTAAAGAATAATTAATTAAAAGATAATTAATTTATGTGATTGATTAATCAAGGTAATTAATTTAAGGATAATTAATCAATTTAAAGATTAATTAATGAAAGTGATAGGGATAATCACTTATTGTAATTAATTAAGAATAATTAATTAAATGGGAATTTAATTAATAAGGGTTAATTAATTTATTAATTAATTAATTAAGGGTAATTAATAAAAGGATAATTAAATAATTAAGGTTAATTAATTAATAATTAAAGGTTAATTAATTTATAATTAATTAAAATGGTTTGTAATCAATTAATGATTAATTAACCAGGATTTGTAATTTATTCATAAGTAATTAATCTGGTTTAAATTAATTATAATCAGATTGTAATGATCCAATTTTTCGACGCCCGAAAGTCGACATTAATACGACAACCGTATCAAATGCCGCATAATCAAATGTCGGAAAATCAAACCATTAGGATTAAAGAAGAAGAAGATAGAAGAAGAAACAGAACAATAACAGAATCTCACATTTCGCAGTGGAACAAATATAATAGATAAATGAATAATCTTTAAAACAAAGAACTATATTAGTTTTACATACATCACATTATCAGAATTTATAACTACACCATTCAACACTATGCATTTACAACAACTAATCTACATTAAAACTGAACCTATAGTAATCCCAACGCAGCGGACACTACATAGTATAAGTGATACATCTGGCCATCCAGCTTGAACTCCAGATCTTCATAGCAACTTCTTGACTTTATCCCCGAATAACTGATAACCTGACTCTAGGTTGCCCGTGTGGAAAATTATGGGCACCCAAAGTTTAGAAAGGGAACAATAAACTCCAGGTCAGTCATGGGACTAGTATGACATCTTAAAAACACTTATTTTCACAAAGAAAAGAAATCCGCTATGCTTTTTGGAAAATGATACTACCATAAGGCCTCCCACCACACACAAAATGCAAACGCAAAATTGGAGGAAATTTCTCCTTATGATAGTCAAACATGCTTGATACGCGAAATCCTTTGATATTATTATTATTATTAGTGCATAGTGTGGAAAACATTTTGAAAGTATAATATTAATCTTAGCCAGCATAAGCATTTCACGTTTATGCCTACTATAGCTACCATGTTCAATAGCATGTTACCGCCATATTCCATGGCAGGTTATACAACTAAAACCATACAGGGAGCGTATTATTTCTTTGGATTTCTAACAAATGGTCAGGCTAAGGAACTTCCTACTGCCACATGGGTATGCCTCTAGAGGGACGTCCCAAGAACCTACCCCGATCTCTACCAACTCAAGGCCGGGTTACCTCTGTAACTATGTAACTACTACTCGAGTGAGCCACCCCCTGGTCGTTTGTGACCTTTATCCGAGATCCTCAACCACAAAGCAGCAACCACAAAGTATAATAAATTTGCAGCAACCACATAGGTTAAATATCTGGGCTCCATACCATGATACCACCCTTTTTCAGAAGGAAATGACATACCCTAAAGGGTGCGACCCTCATAACCTTGCCACATTCTTCCTATTTTGACCATTTCCCGGGGTATGAGGTCCGACGAAGTCTCGTCCACAAAGCTACACTTTTCACAAAGTCATGTTTTGACCAACAAATGATCAGCAGCACTTCGTATGCCACATTACCAATTTGGGAATGTTTCACTAGTAACCATTAACTACATAACCTCTGGGCTCGTATGTCTTAGAGAAGGGTGTTAAGATAAGAGAATAGATTCTCCGCCACCAACAAATATTTATTTGATAGAAACCAGCTTTACATCTCAAAGTGTAACGCCAGACACGCATCCATGCAAGTCTGTTCCCGGATCAAACGAAACCGAAGGCACTTCAAAAAAGCCCTTGCAAATTTGGATATTCACAAATCACGTCTAGAATCCCCATCACAAAGGTGATGAAATCTCTATACCGGAGCAACACGGTGTAGAGATATTCGATAGGTAATCCTTTTGCTTTCGAAACTACCCGGTCTTCAACACCATCTCCAAATGCAATCCCATTTCATCCTATCATTATTCGGAATGGGTTTTATGATACAAAGTCCTCTCCTGGCTAATCTGAATAACGAGCGCTTATTTTAAAAATAAGTGTTACATTCAGATTTCAACAAATCACAACAATTTCCACTTTGATCTTTTAAACAAAAGATCCATCACAATCATAAAGATTCGATGTGGTTTTTGAATATCCATTTGGAATCCAACCCCCGGTCGCATCGAAATTCAAATGCCATTAAAGGCCAATATTGATAATCAGTTATTTAACTATCAATCAATAGTCACAATAATCACCAAATTTCAACTAATTTTCCCCTAATTATTTATTTTCAAAATATCTTCGCAAGATAAAATTTTAACATTTCAATCATTTGAAAACAAATTTCAAATCAATTTCCACATTTCAATCCTTTGAAAAAAAATTCAAATCATTTCCCTCATGTGGAATAAATTTCCAAATATTTATTTAATTCCACTGAAAATTTTCCGAGTTCAAATACTTTAAAATAATTCAAATCACTTATCCAAAATATTCTTGGAACATCTAAAATAAAACTATCTTAAATACTTACTTAAATATTGGTTATGAAAACATTATACTAATTATCACATCTAAGAATTCAAGTCCAAACTAATTTTAAAATAAAATTAGTATATAGAGTATAAATATTCGAATAACTATTTTCTAATCAAATATCAATTTGATCTTTCAAAATAATCCCTTTTATACTTAATTAAATAAATTTTACTTTAAAGATATAAAACAATTTCAAAAGATAATTTCTCCAACTGTATTCTTTTAAAACCAAATATAGAACTTTTAATTTTATTTCAAAAACTATTTTAAAAATATACTCAGCTTTCTAGCAAATGTGCACCTTTCATTCTAAAATGGTTCATTCAAATCAACTAATAAATCTTTTTGGATTTATTTTAAATTTACGTTCCAAATCCGTAAATTCCTCTCCATACTTTTTAAAAATAAAATAATATTTATTTTAAAAACAAATTTCCCTTTCCTTTTTAAATTCCCTTTATGAATTGAAATTCCCAAATATCCACTAATATATGATTTTTAAATCGATTTCAAAAATCATTTACAAACACCAAATCAATTTCCAAATTTATTTCAAATGTTATTTTAAAAACCTAATCAAATTCCCAATTGATTTCTAAATTTATTTCGACACCAAATCGATTTTCATTCAAACACCAAATCAATCTTTATATTGATTTCCCAAAGATTTATTCTTTTAATGCCAAATCAATTTCCAAATTTATTTTTAAAATAAATTCCTTTATCTTTTCCAAATTATTTAAAAAACCATATTCTTAAAATAAATTCTTCACCTTTTAAATATTATTACTTGAAATCCTTTTATTAAACTTCCCATATTTGAAATTTTATTCAATAGGATTTCACCATAGATTTTCTACTTAAATTTAAAAATCCTATTTTATTTATTTCTGGTATCCTACGATATCAAAAATATATTCAGCTAAATTTTAGCCTTCAATGATTTCAATCATAATATAATCACTCATAGATTTTAAATAAATCAACACACAATATTGAAAATAAATTCAAATATTTGAGGAATCCAGTTGGATCCCTCCAACCTGTTTCCCTACATCCAAAGACTTTAGCACAACAATTAAATACTAATTCCACTTCAAGGTGGAATATCGCGGTATATGGGATCTATAAAATATCATCCGCCATTATACGGCGCATAGGGTCTCATCTGTTATATAATGCGGGAAATCAGTCACTCCAAATACATATATAATACCAATTCCACTTCGAGGTGGAATATCGCGGTATATTTGTTTAATATAATATTATCCGCTATTATGCGACGCATAGGGTGTAATTCAATACAACTGATAACAATCATCATCCAAGCAAACAACCAATAATTTAAATTAACTATATAAATTAAATTGAGTATCCGATTGAGTGAGAAGATCTCACCTTTCTATTTGCAATTCGTTTTTCCATTCCAGCTTGTTTCCATTCAGATATTGACCTTGTATAAACAATTTATACATTTTATTAATATTCGAAATAATCGAAAAATCAATTTTCATTTGATAAATTTGATTGGCCAATGATTTAATTTTAAAATTAAAATTTAATTCAAAATAAAAATATTTTCTTTTCTTTTCCTTTGAACCTCTGTTAAAAAAATTAATTTATATAAATTAAAAAATCCAATTTTAAATAAGTCTTCAATATTTTAAATATTCTTATATATTATCCAAAATCACATATTAAATTGACATATGTGCGTCTATATACATCTGCCCATATAACGGAACGATTTACAACCAAAACCGTCTTAAATTTTACTACAATCCTGAAAAGTGATAATAATTTTATTCACAAGCTTACTTTAGTAAATGTTTAATTAAGATGTTTTTAAGAGTCGAATTTACCTTAATTCGAACAGGACCCAAAATAAGAAGATCTGCACCGAACGGCGAACTCGATGTCGCGCGCTCCTTTGCTACTGTCGAAACCCTAGCCGCCTTGGCCTCGAGCTCGCTCGAGACCCAAGCTTCGACGTTCGAGGCCAACGTGTCTGACTTCATCCCATTCCAGAAACTGCGAATATACCCATCAACTCCCTCTTACATTCTTCCTGGCTAAAAGTTCGACGACGGCTACGCACTCATCGTCTATTGTTGGCTTGCCATTCGCGACTGAGCCCCTTCTCCCACTCACACGCTAACGAGCACCTCCACATGTGCGTGCCTCCAGTCGCGACGATGCCCTAGTCCTACTCCAGAACGCCATCGCATGAAATTCGTGATTGATTTTCGATCGCGATAGCCCCTTTTTTATTGAATGGATCTAAGTTTTAATAAAAAAATCTTTGCTGGATTTCAAGACATTTAAATTCTAATTTAAATTTAAAAATTGAAATTTAATATAATATATATTTTCCCTTCAAACTACTACTCAACAGCTGTCAACACACATATAAGTAAAACTAATTGAAGGAATGACAAGATAAATATGGTTTGAAATGAATTGAATTCAATACTATAAGTGAAAGGTAAATTAAATTCATATGGAATTTGAAATCCAGTTTAAATATAAGTAGTTGTAAACCAAAATGGTGAATTGAAAATAAATTTTTAGGAATGAACAAAAGAATAAAACTGGAATTGAAACTGAATATTGGAAACCAATTTGAATTGTGTGAAATAAAATAAAGTAGTAGAATTAGTTTGAAGTGAACTAAAGGTAATGAAGGTGGAAAAAAATGATTTGAGGTAAAATGAATTGGAATTTGTAATGAATTATTAAATGGAACTAATTTAAAATAATGATGTGAATCAGTTGTGAATGAAAGATAATTGATAAAATTCAATATTTAGAAGATAAATTGAATCCAAATAGAATTGAAATTGCGAATTGAATTCAAATGAAATTGATAATGCAAGATTGAATGAAAATGGATATATAACTTCAATAGTGAAGTAAAAATGGTATTAGAAGTAAGTATTCGAACTTTTGTAAAGAAAAGTGCAAAATGGTTTTGAATGTTATAATTAGATACTACTACTATTAGGATATACAAGTGATTTAAATTATTTTAAAGTATTTGAACTGAATCATATTTTTTTCTAATTTAATTTTAAATAGTTAAATTTAAAATGGTTAATTACATGCTTGGATGATAAATTATTATTTTATTTTAAAGTATTTGAACTCGGCAAATTTTCAGTGGAATTAAATAAATATTTGAAAATTTATTCCATGTGAGGGAAATGATTTGAAATTTGTTTTCAAAGGATTGAAATGTGGAAATTGATTTGAAATTTGTTTTCAGATGGTTGAAGTGTTAAAATTTTATCTTGAGAAGATATTTTGAAAATAAATAGTTTGGGGAAAATTATTTGAAATCTGGTGATTGTTGTGACTATTGATTGATAGTTAAATAACGGACTATCAATATTGACCCTTAATGGCATTTGAATTTCGATGCGACCAGGGGTCGGATTCCAAATCGATATTCGAAAACCACATCGAATCTTTGTGATTGTGATGGTTCTTTTATTTAAAAGATCAAAGTGGAAATTGTTGTGATTTGTTGAAATCTGAATGTAACACTTATTTTTAAAATAAGCGCTCGTTATTTGGACTGGCCGAGAGAGGACTTTGTGTCATAAAACCCATTCCGAATAATGATACGACGAAATGGGATTGCATTTGAAGATGGTGTTGAAGACGGGTATTTTCGAAAGCGAAAGGATTACCTGTCGAATGTATCTGCATCGGGTTCCTTCGGTATAGAGATTTTATCACCGATGTGATGGGGATTCTGGACGTGATTTGTGAATATCCAGATTTGCAAGGACTTCTTTGAAGTGCCTTCGGCTACGTTCGATCGGACTTGTTTGTATATGTGTCTAACATTACACTTTGAGATGTAAAGCTGGTTTCTATCAAATACATTTCTGTTGGTGGCGGAGTATCTATTCACTTAGCTTAACACCCTTCTCTGAGACGTACGAGCTCAGAGGTTATGTAGTTGATGGTTACTAGTGATACATTCCCAGATTGGTAGTGTGGCATACGAAGTATTGCTGATCATTTGTTGATCAAAGCATGACCTTGTGAAAAGTGTAGCTTTGTGGACGAGACTTCGTCGGACCTCACACCCCGAAAATGGTCAAAACAGGAAGAATGCGGCAAGGTTATGAGGGTCGCGCCCTTTAGGGTATGTCATTTCCGTCTGGAAAAGGGTGGTATCATGGTATGGAGCCCAGATATTTAACCCATGTGGTTGCTGCAAATTTATTATACTTTGTGATTGTTGCTTTGTGGTTGAGGATCCTCGGATAAAGGTTGCAAACCATGGGGGATGGTATACTTGAGTAGCAGTTACCTACTTACAGAGGTAACCTGGTCTTGTGTTGGCAGAGATCCTGGTAGGTACTCGGGACGTCCCTCCAGAGGCGTACCCATGTGGCAGTAGGAAGTTCCTTAGTCAGACCATTTGTTGAAAGTCCAAAGAAACAATACGTGCCCTGTACGGTTTTAGTTGTATAACCTGCCATGGAATGTGGCGGTAACCTGCAATTGAACATGGTAGCTATAGTAGGCATAAGTGCGAAATGCCTATGCTAGCTAAGATTAATATTATACTTTCGAAATGTTTTCCACACTATGCAATAATAATAATAATAAACAAAGGATTTTGCGTGTTGAGCATGTTTGACTATCATAAGGATAAATCTCCTCCAATTCTGCGTTTGCATTGTGTGTGTGGTGGGAGGCCATATGGTAGTTTCATTTTCCAAAAAGCATAGCGTATTTCTTTTCTTTTCTTTGTGAAAATAACTGTTTTCAAGATCTCACACCAGTCCCATGACTGACCTGGAGTTTATTGTTCCCTTTCTAAACTCTGGGTGTCCATAATTTTTCACATGGGCAGCCTAGAGTCAGGTTATCAGTTATTTGGGGGCAAAGTCAAGAAGTTGCTTGTGGAGATCTGGAGTTTAAGTTGGATGGCGAGACATATCACTTATACTATGTAGTGTCTGCTGCGTTGGGATTACTGCATATTTAGTTTTAATATGGATTAGTTGTTGTAAATGCCTAGTGTTGAATGGTGTCTTTGTATACTCCGATAATGTGGTGTATGTAAAACTAATATAGTTCTTTGTTTTAAAGATTATTCATTTATCTATAATATTTGTTCTGCTGCGAAATGTGAGATTCTGTTATTGTTCTGTTTCTTCTTCTATCTTCTTCTTCTTTAACCCTAACAGTTTGGTTTTATGACATTCGACCATGCGGCATTGGATACAGTGGATGTATCGATGTCGACTTTCGGACGTCGAAAAATCGGGTCGTTACACAGATGTTAATCGATCTTACTTATGGATGTTTGGATTCTATTAAATGTTTGAATTGTTTAACATCCCTGATGTGTGACGCTTTGTGATATGAGTTATTCTTTATTTGAGCTGTGATGAATGTAATTTATTTATCTGTGATGAATGTATATTATTTATTTGTGAATCTGTGAATGGAAGATAAGCGTTATAGATTATACCTTTTATTAATATTGATATGATTGAATCCATGATGATTGCTGGTGTTGCACTATTGTGTGAAACCACTAGGCTACACCATACTTACACAAATATGGATTGTACGAGGAAATTGGTTAAGTCGGAGATATTTGAATTTAATATTATAAAATGGTTTTAAAGTTCAATTTCGAATCCCAATGATTTTGGAAATGGAATTGAGCTGAATATGTAAAGCTGTTGAAAAGGAAATTTGAAATTGAATTTCGTTTGAATAGAATATATCTTGTTTAAGATTTGTAAATTATTTTGGATAATGAGGTTTGAAAAGAGGTGATACAAGTTATATAATATATGTACGGTTTTAAACCATCTTTAAAGTATTTTTAAAGTATTATTTTAGGAATTTAAAATTAACTCAAGTTTATACTTTAAAGGATATAACTTGTGCATATTTGATCGGATTTTTCCGAAGCGAAAAGGATTGTTTTTCAAATAATAATAGCTTTCTTGTAAAGAAAGGATTTCCAACTTATGTTGAAAAGATTTCAAGTCTGAAATAGAATTGTTTTGGAAGCTATGAATAAATCTTTGTGAAAGATTGTTGAACTTGGTTTTGAAATTGAAGAGGATCTAAAAGGTGTATCTTTTGTATAAAAGATTTGAAATGAAAATTGTTTCTGAAAGCTATGAATCTTTGGAAATGGCTTTTGAAAACTATGAATTGAGTCTTTGATTTAATGATTGAATGAGTTGATCCAATATGAAAAGAAAATTGTTTAGAAAGGCTATGAATAAATATTTGTGAAAGATTGGTGAACTTTGTGAAGTGAATCTTTTTGTTTAAAAGATAAAAATGATAATTTGTTTAAACCATTTAAAGAAAGGTTTTGGGTTTTAAGTAGTGACTTAACTAAGATTCCAATATTCATACGTTATTAAATATTGCGCACATTATTCGGTTTAGCCAGAAGAGGACTTTGTGTCATAAAACCCATTCCGAATAATGATACGACGTTAAGGATAGCATTTGAAGACCGATGGCGAAGACCGGATATTTTCGAAAGTGAAATGATAATTCTTCGAATGTCTCTACACCGCCTGGTATAGAGATTTGATCACCCTTTGTGATGGGGAGTCCGGATGTGATTAGGGATTATTCGGATTTGCAAGGGATTCTTTGTGAAGTGCCTTCGGTTCTGTTCGAATCCAGAACAGGCTTGTATGGATATGTGTTTGACAATACACATTGAGATGTAAAGATGGTTTCTATCAAATACATTCCTGTTTGGTGGCGGAGAATTTATTCTCTTAGCTTAACACCCTTCTTTAAGACATACAAGCTCAGAGGTTATGTATATGATGGTTACTAGTGATACATTCCCAATTTGGTAGTGTGGCATGCTGAGCGCTGCTGAATGTTGCTGATCATTTGTTGATCGAAGCATAGCTTTGTGAAAAGCGTGGCTTTATGGACGTGACCTCATCGAACCTCACACCCCGGAAATGGTCAAAACAGGAAAATGCAGCAAGGTTATTAGGGGTCGCCCCCCTAGGGTATGTCCATTTCTTCTGGAAAAGGATGGTATCATGGTATGGAGCACAGATACTTAACTCATGTGGTCACTACAAATTTATTACTTTGTGGTTCCTTTATGGTTGAGAGCTCTCGCATAAAGGTCGCAAACGACCAGGGATGGCATACTTGTAGGTGTTACTTCTGGGTAGGGGTAAACCGACCTTATGTTGGCAGAGAGCTGGTTAAGTTCTCTGGGCGTCCCTCCAGATGCGTACCTATATGGCAATAGGAAGTTCCTTAGCCTGACCATTTGTTGAAAATCCAAAGAAACAGTACGTGCCTTGTATGGTTTTAGTTGTATAACCTTCCATGGAATGTGGTGGTAACCTTCCATTGAACATGGTAGCTATAGTGGGCATAGAATAATGATTATATGCTGGCTAAGATTAATATTATACTTTCTAAAGGTTTTCTACACTACGCACTAATAATAATAAAAAAAATGGTTTTCGCGTATTAAGCATGTTTGACAATCATAAGGAGAAATCTCCTCTAATTCTGCATGGTGTGTGTGGTGGAAGGCCTTATGGTAGTTTCATTTTCCAAAAGGCATTGCGGATTTCAATTTTAAAAACTTTATTTGTTTTTATTTAAAACTGTTTTTTGTTTGCTCATACCAGTCTCATGGCTGACATGTTGTTCATTGTTCCCATTCTAAACTCTGGATGCTCATAATTTTCTACACGGGCAGTCTAGAGTTCGATTTTCAGATAACCAGCTAGTAGGAGTAGATTCTATAGCATCCAGCCTTTGGATTTGGAAATAGCATTTGTTCACTTGGACTGACCTTGCTCAATACAACGTGTTGATGGTGGTTCGAGCTTGTGGTTTAGAATTTTGGAGTTTTGCAATGAAGATTCTGTTGTTGCTATTATCTTGCCGCTGTTGTCTTGTTTCTAGATATTGATATCATTTCTCTCATTGTGTTGTATCTATTGTATATTAATAAAGTCATTCATTTTTCTTCTGCTATGTTGTTATACTTAATGTGTTATAAGCTCCGGCGCGAATCGAATTTCAACGGTTGAATCTGCGGCATTCGAGTACAAATGAAGTGCGGGTGTCGATTTTTGAACGCTGAAATTCGGTTCGTGACAATTTGGTATCAAAGCTGAAGGTTGAAACTTTAGCTCAGGAGTACAACACATTAGGTGACTCATTAGAGATAGGGTTACAATTACCCTAGAATGAGTATATCCCTAAGATATCCGTCTGTATGCCTCAGTAAACTTTCTTACTATCCACTGATAGTGAGTATGAGTGCAAAAAGAGGACGAGATAAGGGAGATGAGAGTACCACTACAAATGGTCAATACCTATAACAACAAGGAAACAACTCTTCTCAATCTCGTTTGATTCGATTTCAATTTCTTTGATGGTTTCCTGAAAGCTCGAGGGAGAAGCTTTGGTGCGATGGTGGCACTGCGAATCGTTATAGATAAATTTCTATTTTGTATTCTCTTTATCGATTTCCTATCAGTTTTCTGTTTTTGAACTTTAATGAATTTAAAAATTCTATTTGAAATTGGTTAATAAAATATGAAGATTTGTATCGATAAAACGATTTCGATCAAAACCAAAGTTTGAAATTTTTGTTGTGATTTCTTCTGAAGATCAAAGTCAAAAGAAGGACAAGCTGGTGTAAACTTTGGGGTATTCCAACCTGAGTTTGGAATCTATACCTAGTGTTTGAGAATTATAGAAGATTAAATCCGTTTATTTATTTCTTGGGTCTCGATATATTCTACGAACAGTTAGTTATCCATTTGAACTAATCAATGCCCATGCATATTTCGTAGATCTGATGACCCAAGTATCTTGTGAAGTATTGGACAAGTTGTTCTTAAATTCATTATTGATATTTTGATTTGGTAAGCCAAATGTAGAATTGATATTCAACTTGATCTGATGAGTCGATTCTCTATATTTGTTTACCCATCTTTTGTTATCTCCCTGTCTAGCAAATTTCGAGGACGAAATTTTCTTAAGGGTGAATTTGTAACATTCCCGGTTTTTGAGTCAAATTTAAATTAATAATTAATATAAATTTTTAAAATTATGAATTAAATTTATTTTTCTCAAAATAAATAAAGATATGTGTTGTTTACTTATATAGGTATATAAATGGATTTTTGACTTAAATAGAATTTCTAATTGAAAGTCTAGAAAAAATATTTTGAATAATATATTAATGAATATATATAGATTAAAATTTAAATTGTAAATAAAATTTTAGAGAATTCAAAATGTAAATATTTATAAATCAATTGGATTTATTATAGAAATTAAGTTTTAAAATATTTTCCTTAAAAAGATTATATAAGATTAAATAATAGAAAATGCGTAAATATAAAACATAGGTTAATATAAAAAGGAATGTTTGTAAATATAAAAATAAAAGGATTTAAAACTTTATATTTTGAAATTTAAAGAAACTTCTTTTCTAATTATAATAAAATATTATATATGTGTATTTTGAAAATTTTATTTGAATCTAATATAGTAAATTTTCAAAAGTTATTTGAAAATTAAACTCTATATTTTCAAAATATGTGTGTACCATTATTTGTTCCGTATAATTAGATTTCAAACTCTTTTTCTTATAAGGTTGAAAATTTATGAAATGTAAGAAAACAAAATAGATAAACATGTTTTATAAATTAAAATAAAGTAGGGGTTTAAAAATTTAAGTGTTTAATAAAATTTATTTAAAGAACTTAAGCATAAAATTGCTTGTATTTACAAGTGTAGGAAAGATTTATATCATATATTCACAAGCGTAAATAATTTAAATCATGCAAATAACAAGCGTTCACAAAGTTAACAAGTGGCAAAATACACTTTTCTTTTATTTTTGAATTTATAAACATGCATAAGAGAAAAAAATACCAGGCTATTTTCGCTTGTCTCAAATCTGAAACAAATTATTCTTAAAATTTGAAAGACATGAATAATGTGAATTAAAGAAGTAACCAGGCTACATTTTCTTCAATTCATCTTCAAATCTAGAAAAACAAAGATCAAAACAAAATCAAAATAGAAATTTTTTTTATCAAAAAGCGTGAAACTAAATTCAACTTAGCATCAGACCTGAAAACAACTAAAACAAAGATTTTTTTTCCTAGTTTTCAAAAGCCTAGAAGTTCAAGTCCAAAATCTTGAAGCGACAAATTCAACATCAAAGCATCTTAAACTAGAAGCTTTCTAAAATCAAATTGCAAGTTTCAAGTTCAAATTCATTTCTTTCTGGCCTTATTGCTTCTCTGTTTCTTCCAGGAATTGGTGAGCAAACACACTGACCCTGTTATGTTTCTTAATGTTTAATCTGTATTTGAAGTGTGACATGAATTGTGCTTGAATAACTGTGTGAATATGCTTGTATGTCTCTGTCTATATATATATATATATATATATATATATATATATATATATATATATATATGCAGACATATGATATAAACGTCTGTTTATACCTCTCTGTTCATATTACAGGCTACAGATTCATGCAATAAAAAAAATTCATATCTCAAGATTTAAACAAATTTTGGTGATGAACTCTAAATGAAATTTGGTTATAACTACTTGATTGAATTTTACAAACAAATCTAAGCATTTTATATGTAGTTAATATTTAGGAAAAAAGAAATTACAGAGAAATCCTTTTTAATATGAAAATCCAATATTTTTATTTTTAAATTTTGGTTGTTGTTTGCACAAAAATTGGGCAAACACCTCCAAGTCGTATAATTTAGTCGATTTTATGTTGTTCTTAGCGATTTGGGTGATTTACGCAAATATGTAAAAAGCAAGGACTAAACTGTAAAAGACACACATATTTATAGTGGTTCGGCCAGAATGTGCCTACGTCCACTTTATATATTATTCTCCTTTACTGATCAGATTACAAGTACAAAGCTTTGATTACAAGTATATGAAAGTTGTTTGAAAGTTCTATCCATGCTTGAGCTCTCAAACTTGTCTGCCATTGTTGTACCCCCTGCCCCCTATTCATAGAATGAGGGTGAGGTTAGGGGTCCTGGATGTATATAGCTGCTGGTGGGCCTGGGATGAAGCAATCTGGCCTGGCAACGTTGGTTCGGTAAGGCCTTGGTCCAGAGATGGTTGGAGTGGAATTGGCCTGGTATCACTTTGGTTCGGCAGGCATGGGAAGGGAGTTGGTTTGGCAGTGGTTGGTCCGGTAGTCCCTTGGAGATGTGTTCGTTCGGTAACGCTACGGTGCGGTGGTAGATGGGTTGAGTTCTGGTGCGGCTAGGCATAGGAAGTGAGTTGGACCGGTAGTACACTGGGAAGGGAGTTGGTTCGACAGTGCTTAGGAAAGGAGTTGGTTCGGCAGTGCTTTAGAAAGGGGTTGGTTCGGTGGTGTTGGCCCGGTCGAAACACACCCAACACTTGCACCCCAAAGTAGGGCATGTGCCTGCATATGGCGTGCTTTGTTTTAGGTCTCTCGAATGCCGAACCAATTGGTCCGGTCGTTGATATTTGCCTATAAGTATGGGCCTTATGCTTTCATTATTCCTTACCAACTGAAGTAGCCGAACCAATTTTTTCCTGCCGAATCAATTACATTGCCAGACCAGGTGAGGTCTTCTTTCACCGAACCAACTTTTACCTGAACCACCGAATGAGATCGGAGGATATGAGTGCCGAATGGTATTTGAGCCTTGGACTACCGAATGGACTGGAGAGTATAGTGCCGAATGACCTTTTGCCTTGCTTTACCGGATGAACTCGGGAGTTCGAGTGCCAAATGACCTTTCGGCCTTGAACTACCGAACGCACTTTTATGTTTTGAACTATGAGTGAAATTCCATACTACATACACTTGCTTGTTTACTTCCCTCATTCTAACGACGCACTTTTTATGTTTGCAGATAAATGTCTCGTAAAGTGGAAACTCGATCAGATAAGAAGAAACCCAAGGACAGAGAAGAGTCCTCCACAGTTCCCCCAGCTCAGTCAGGATCGGGACGTCATGGACTCCCCCGAGATCACTAGTAGATGGGTACGGCCCTCAGGAGCTCCTGAACTCGCCACCTGACTGCTTTCCTAGCTCCCTTAAAGAGGAGCAGCTTGATGTTATATCTCGTTCTTTCGGGATTGACAGAGCACACATGGTGCTGCCAGGGAATGGAGTTATGCCGTATGACCCTCCTGAAGGATATTTTGCTTATAGCAGGTACCATTGTATGTGTGGGGCCATTCCCCCGATCAATGCTTGGATAGTCAGCTTCATCACATATTTGAAGGTGGCCCCTTTCCAGCTTCAGCCCAACTCTTATGCTATCTTGGTGAGTCTATTTATCATCTTCCAGAGAAAGTACGGGCGTTCCCCATCCAACCAGGAGATTCGGTACCTGTACAATTTGAGAGGCTACAAGAAGGGGTCTCCCTACATTAGCTTAGAATTGGCCATGTCCTTCAATCCGGTCCTGGACTTATATTCGAAGTTAAGCATGTCCAAGAAGGAATGGTTTTTCGTCAAGGATGACTCTGTTTCTATCCGTCGCTTCACCTCTGGCTGTAAGTTGAAGCTTATTTATAATTTCCGTTCTGACTGCAATGCTTCTTCTTATGTGTTTTTATTTTTTGCTAGCGAAAGGTGGCTTTGCGGTTGTGGAGAACGATCGCCTGGTTCAGATGGCTGCGGAAATAGAAGCCATTTCGGGAAGGGAGAGGTCAGCTTCTTACTTGATCAGGAATGCTACTCTTCTGGGGCACAATTTGATTCTATCACGTCAGTCTGTGGTCAAGCAGAGAGACATAGCCGAGGAGAGGGCTGCCAAGGCTAAAGGAGGGGATGCAGCGAAGAGCAGCAAAAGGAAACCCTTCTCGATACACCCAGTCGTCGGGGGGAAGAAACTCAAGAAGTCCGATGGACCCTCCCCCAGCACACGTCCAGATGTTCCGGAGGAGAAAAATGTGGAGGAGGAAAGAGGCGAGGAGGAGAGCGGAGGTGATGGAGAAAGTGATGGTGATGATGGTGGCGAAGGATAGAGCGGTGATGGCGCTGGGGCTTTGTCCTCTAGGTAAGCAGGGGAGATCCAAGAGTGGACAGATGATGCTTTTCACCAGGCTTTTGAGGGGTTGGAGGAAGGATCGGCCTGGTGGAGAAGCCAAAGAAAGCTGACAAGGCCGGGACTGGTACCGATTCATCTTCCAAGAGCATTTCAGCTAAGGCAACCCCTACGATTCAAGGTGAATTTTTGACTCCTGACGACTCGATTTATGATAAGGATTTAGGAATATTTTATGGCCAGCTCCCGTCTTGGAATGAGATCCAGGACTTATTGCAGTATCCTACTCCTCCCCGGGGTTTGTATAACAAAAGCGTTTTTTACTCTTCTTGACTTGATACGTTTCTTGAATTATAGCTCAATGTATGCTTGTAACACTTGGTTTTTATTCCAGGAGCGGGGGAAGTGGCCAAGACATCAGATGTTCGGCACCGGCTTGAACAATACAAACTTCTCAAAGCTTCTACTAACCCGAAGCCTTCGACTAACTGCCCCGGAGACGTAGTCGGCTACCGTCCTCTTCTTGGGGTCATCGAAGAGGACATCCAAAAGAGGAAGAGGAGCCGTTCCTTGTTCGAATCTTCACCTGGTCCTCGGCCCCCAACTCAACCTCTTCGGGATACCACGGAGGAGAATATTGAGTTTATACCTTCCTCGCACCCGTCTGAAAACCCTACTGTTATCCCAATAGATCATCCCAGCTTGGCTCGTAATCCGTTTGCGGGTTACCTGGACCTGGATCCACGCTCTCATGATATTTCCTTTACGAGGCTACTGGTGAGCACCTTCTCCCTTGCAATTCTATGGTACGGGTGCTTGATGAGGCTAAGTCCCTGGACCTTGATTTGCTTACTACTCGGATTGTAACTATGGGGGACGAAGCTAAGGCAAACATCGACCGGGTTGCTGAGGAGACCAGGAAGTTGATGGGGCATCATGCCCGACTGGTCAAGGCTGGGGAAGAAATCGGGAGCGCCATTATTCGATTACGGTTAATGGTTTCCGACCAGGCCAAGCAACTCGCCGATCAGGCCATCCAGATCTCTCAGCATGAGGCCACCTCCAGGCGACTAAAGAAAACCATCGAAGAGGCTAGCAGAGCAGAGTTACGGAGAATGGAGGCTGCCTGCAAGGAACGGATCGATATGGCTATTGCAATGGTGGATGAGGTCCGGAAAGCGGATCTCGAGCAGGTAGAGGAGTTATCCGGGAAGCTTGAAGCTGCAGGGCTTGCTCAAACCAAGCTAAAGGAGGAGATGGAGGCAATGAGGAAATCTCTTCAGGCTGACCGCTCGCGATACCGACCGGAGAGGGATGCTGCCATTGCAAATCTGTTGGCTTCTGAGGTCCGAATGTGGGAGTTCGAGGAGAACGAGTAGATGATGGATGAGATGCTCCAGGATATGTACTTCCGTACTTGGAAACAAGGCAACTTATCCTGGATGGATGATTATCCCCGAGTCATGGCCAGGATTTATCTCAGGGCTCTGGAGGAGGCCAAGACTGATGCGGATAAGGAGTGTGGCATGGCCTTCAGAATGGATGTGGTTACGGCCCAATTCACCAAGGAGGAGAAAGTGACGGTGAAGGAGGGTATGCGGTTGCTCGCTACTGAGGAGGTAGGTGTGCAGTTGGGGGATGATGATCAAGGAACAGATGCTGGTAAGTCTTCCATTTTAGCCTTTTCATAACTTGGTTGCTTATTGTTTATTTAATGGATTCCTGTCCTGAATTGGACAGGCGGGACCTCTGAAGCGCCAACTACCTATAGTCAACATGCTGGGAGTTCTGATCCTGCGGTTAAGTAGAACTCGGAGGGCCAGCAGGATAGAGGCGAAGCCCCGATGCAGCCGACTCCTTGGCTTGATCTGGACATTTTTTGGTTTACTTGACATTGCTGTCTATGTTAGTCTTAAAACATTAATGTAATTTTTAGGCTGTAATTATGTAACGAACAACTTGACTTTTGGCGTGTAACTTTTAACTTAAACTGATTTTGCTATATTTGAATGCTTTAGTTATTTTGATGTGTTGCATAAGAAATATAGCTGTGCACATGTGTGTGATTCAATCGTGTTTGATGCTAAGTTCTTGCTTAAAATATAATTTCATATCTTGCAATGTTTGTGTGATGTGCGAATAAACTATAGCTACGCATTCATAGACAAAGGAAGAGAGTACCGCCATTCGTGTTTTAGTTGTAGATGGTAGCTTTGAAGTTCTTGTGTGACTGAGTATGGAATGCAGCTAAGTGTCATGTCGTCCAGTTGCGAGTTCCTATCCCCACTTGCGGGTGTCTCCTATTTTGTGCCCTGTACTTTAGGGATCGTTATATAGGATAGGAGGAGAGTTTTTAAATAAAATAGGAATATAAGAAATAGTAAAACTTGCAATCACGGAAGGCCTTCGATGTGCTTAAGTTCTTGGCAAACGGGTTTTATAGTCACTTTCCCTAGCTGTGGGTCTTTGAGACATTTGTCAACCATCTTACGCCTCCGCGGGGAGTTTTCTTTTTTACCACAGCCGTACTTAAGACACATTGGAGTCGAGATCGCGCACGGTAACTACCCGGGCCATTATGGCTCATAATCGTGGGTATTATTCTATTTACCGTGGCAGGCTAGCGTGGGTGCCGATCGTCAACCGTCGTGAACTACCCCTGGCTGGCCACACCTTATGTTGGGGCTTAAAGTAGGTTCACAGTTGTCGGCGAGCCGAACGCCGTAATGAGCTGCCTTGGCTATAGTCGGCCTTCTTAGTGGCTTATAATCGGCTCATTACAGTTGGCTTTAAGGGCCGACCGCGAGCAATGAGTTAACCCGCAGCAGAGGGATGCTGGAGCAAAAGTGTCTCATTGGCGAGGGCATAGATTCGTATGGTACCTGTTAGGTCTTGTCCGGGGGAGATCGCGCCGTGATGCGTCTTGAATGGAAATGTCATTACACAGGATTTTGTTCAACAGAAAAGGATAAAGTTAACAAGCAGCAAAGATATAAAGGAACAAGTTAAAAAAGAGACTAGGTTTTTAAAGTGGTTCGACACGAAAATGCCTACGTCCACTGATTCTCTTTGTTAATTCACTTCATATGGGCAGTACAAGTTAAGAAAAGTATCGACGAAGGTGTTGGATATTCCGTGCCCTCTGGAACACCTCTCCGTCCACTGTTGACAAAATATAAGCTCCATTGTGGAGATCTTTATGAATTACATATGGTCCGTCCCAGATTGGATCTAGCGCTCCGGGCCGCGGGAAGATTCGCTTGAGGACAAGATCTCCTTCTTGTAAGCTGCGATGCTTGACTTTGGAGTTGTATTGTGCTGCCGCCTTTTGATTGTGAGCTACCGCTTTGAGAACTGCATCATTTCTTCTTTCTTCGATTAGGTCCAAAGACATATGGAGGAGTTCCTCATTTTCTTCTGGGTTGTAGTGGATCCTACGGTGGGAAGGCACTACGGTTTCAATTGGGAGCATGGCCTCCGATCCGTATGCCAAATAGAAAGGAGTATGCTCTGTTGATGTTCTGAAAGATGTGCGGTAGGCCCAAAATGCCGTAGGAAGTTCATCCACCCAAGCGCCTTTTGACTTTTCAAGCTTCTTCTTGACTAGAGTTTTGAGAATTTTGTTAACAGCTTCGACTTGTCCATTTGCCTCAGGATAAGCCACGGACGAGAAGCTTTTGTAAATTCCGTGCTCTTGGCACCAGTCGGCGAAGTCCTTGCTGTGAAACTGAAGTCCATTGCCCGATATGATTTTGAGTGGAACCCCGTACCTGCATAGAACATTTTTGATCAAGAAGTTAATAACTTTTGTTGAAGATACTTTATTTATAGGTTCCACTTCCACCCATTTGGTGAAATAGTCGACTGCCACTATGGCATATTTGGCTCCGCCTCGTTCCATTGGCAGTTCGCCAATCAAGTCATTTCCCCATACTACACAGGGCCAAGGGCTGGTCATCTGAGTAATCTCATTTGTTGGTAGTCGAGGGATCTTAGCAAATTCTGACATCTGTCGCATTTTTTGACGAAGTCCAAGGCGTCTTTGTTTAAGGTGGGCCAGAAATATCCATATCGGAGTATCTTCTTTGCCAGAGTCTGCCCTCCAGTGTGATCTCCGCAACTTCCTTGATGGATGTTGGATAAGATTTCCTTGGCTTCCCTTCCAGCGACACACCTTAATAAGGGGTTAGAGAAGCCGCGCCGATAGAGGATGCCTTCTTGTATTGTGTAGCGGGAAGCTTTCCTCAAGATTTTCTTAACTTCGTTACGCCCGTCGGGCAGTGTGCCACTTTGTAAGTATTTTCGAATGGGAGTCATCCAAGTTTCCTCTTCGATTGCAGCTATCAGATTCACTTGCTCAAAACTCGGGGCTAGTTGCTTTGAGATGGTTACTGTTCCGGAAGTGGTGTCGTCCTTCATGATAGCTTGCTTTGCCAGTTCATCGGCCTCCTGATTCTCTTCTCGAGGAATGTGTTTGATTAAATAGTGATCCAATTGATCGAGCAGCATCTTGGTCTTCTTTAGATATGCTGTGAGTCGTTCTCCTCGAGTATGGAATTCTCCCAGTATTTGATTTACAATAAGTTGAGAACTACTATGGAGACATAAAGAACCGACTCCAATCTCTAGGGCAAGTTCTAATCCGGCTATCACTACTTCGTATTCTGCATCGTTGTTGGTGGCAGTGAATTCCAACCTTAGAGCATAGTGTAGCTTCCTTCCCCTGGGAGTGATTATTATAATACCTGCCCCCGATCCTTGTTCGTTTGATGCTCCATCCACAAAGAGATTCCACTTGATGTTTTCCGCTATTTTAGATTGCTCCTTTCCTTTTTTGGTAGTGCATTCGGCAACGAAATCGGCCGTGGCATGTCCCTTGATGGCGTTGCGGGGATGGTAGGTGATATCATATTGACTCAGCTCGATGCACCATTTAAGTAGTCGCCTGGAAGTGTCGGGACGATGGAGTACCGGCCTTAGCGGTTGATCGGTTAGAACTCTGATGGAATGAGATTGGAAGTGGTGTCGCAGTTTCCGTGATGTGATTAGTAAACAGTATGCTAGCTTCTCAAGTTTAGGATATCTGGCTTCTGCCTCCGTAAACCTCTTGCTTACAAAGTATACTGGCCGCTGCGCGCGGTTGTCTTCTCTTACCAAAGCGGCGCGTAGAGCATGAGATGACACAGCAAGGTATAGGTATAGCTCTTCGCCTTCATTTGGAGTTGAGAGTACTGGTGGTCTCGGAGGTGTTCGATTAGGTTAAGGAAGGCTTTTAAGCATTCGTCAGTCCACTCGAACTTTCCTTTGTCCTTCCTTAGAGCTTCGAAGAATGGGACGCACTTGCCAGTTGCTTTAGAGATGAATCTGCTTAGGGCGGCCACTTTCCCATTTAAGCTTTGCATTTCCCTTCGAGTGGAAGGTATCCTGATTTTTTTCAGAGCCCGGACTTGTTCAGGGTTCGCTTCAATTCCTCTGGCATGAACGATGAATCATAAGAACTTTCCCGATGATACTCCAAAGGAGCACTTTAGAGGATTTAGCTTCATTCCATATTGGCGAAGTACTTGAAACATCGTGCTTAGGTGGCTTACGTGGTCGTTGGCTTTCCCTGATTTTACTAGCATGTCGTCTACATAAACTTCCATAGTTCGTCCTATTAGCTCTGCGAACATCTCGTTGACGAGGCGTTGATAAATAGCTCCGGCGTTTTTAAGTCCAAAAGGCATTACTCTGTAGCAGTACAATCCCCGGTCAGTGATAAAACTAGTGTGGTCTTGATCGGGAGCGTGCATAGGAATTTGGTTATATCCTGAGTATGCGTCCATAAAAGATAAGAGTTCGTGCCCGGCTGCGTTGTCCACCAGCTGATCGATTCGGGGGAGTGGGAAGCAATCCTTTGGGCAACCATCATTTAAGTTGGAGAAGTCAATGCACGTTCGCCACTTCCCATTAGCCTTTTTTACTAGTACCGGGTTAGCGATCCACTCTGGGTAGATGGCTTATCGTATGAAGTTATTGGCAAGCAGGTTCTTTACTTCTTCATCGAGGGCTGCTGATCGTTCTGTCCCTATACTTCTCTTTTTCTGCTTTACTGGCACTTTGGGGAGATTCCAGTCATATCAGCGTGCATCCATGCAAATACATCCAAGTTGTGGCGGAGAAAATCAATGAGTTGATCCCTCAATTCTGCTTTTAGTTGAGATCCGATTTTCAATAGTCTACTTGAGTCATGTTTGTCTACAGATACAAACTCCATAGCCTCTGCAGGCTCGGCGGTGGCCTCCTCCTCTTTGTCCTTGGGGTCTAATTCATTGAAAGGATCACTGATATATCGAAGTGGAGGGGCTCTCTTTAGTTGCTATGCTTCCAAGCTTTTCATGCAGAGAGTAGTCTCTGCATTCTTCCCTTTATCCCTACTGCGGTTACTGCGAAGTTCAGTTACGTAGCAGTCTCGAGCAGCGTCTTGATCTCCCTCTACTTCTCCTATTCCATTGTCTGTTGGGAATTTCATCTTCAGGCACCACGGGGCCAGGACAATTTGGAAGTCGGACAAGGCTGGTCTTCCCAAAAAGGCGTTGTAGGCCGAGTGGTTTTCTATTAGCACAAATGTTTGTTTCCGCACAACGGAGCGGGGATGACTTCCTATTTCAACAAAGAGGTCCAGTTGCCCGAGGGGCATCACCGCATCTCCAGTGAAACTATGTAGCAGTTTGTTGCAGGGAGGCACATCCTTCATCGACAGCTTCATTTGTCTAAAGCATGCTTAAATCGGATATTTACTGAGCTTCCAGTGTCTACTAGAATTCTGAAAACTTTGGCTGGACCGAACCAGGCAGAGATGACCATAGGATTCATGTGAGGGTACTGCCTTCCTTTTAGGTCACGCCTACTGAATGTGATGTCATTGTTCTCTTTCCACTTTGGGTGGCGTTCTTCTATAACGGAATTAACGCAATCTTCATTGTTTCTAAGAGACTTTCCATATTTTTCCATCTCTGCCCAGCTTCTGTCGGCGATGTGTGGTCCTCCCGATATGGTATGGACCACTATCTTCTCTTGACTAGAGCCACTGGTGTTGCGATTTCCTCCGCCTACTTCCGAGGGTGATAGCCTCGGGCTTTTATTGGCAGGAGCTGGAGTCCTGTTCTGGCTTTTTACGTAGCGTTCCAGTCTCTTCTTTCTGATGTGTTCTTCAATTAACTCCCGGAGATGATGGCATTCATTGGTATCATGCCCATGAGATTCGTGGAAACGGCAAAACTTTCCAGATTTAATTATGTTATCGGATTCCTTCTTGTGCAGGGGGCGTCTGTATTTAACTTCGTCTTGGGTGGCCAGGAAGATGTTTTCGATTGTTTCATTCAAAGGAGTGTAAGTGTCAAATCTCAGTCCTGGCCGATATAGGCGCCTTTCTCCCTTCTTTCCCCCAGCACTCTCTCTGGAGTCATTTCTTCGAACGTCCTTTGCTACTGCGGGTGTGTTGCCATGAGCTGCCTTAGCTTGTTGCCCTGTCTGCCTTTCAATGGCAGTGTCTTCAAGTCTCATATATTTTGTGGCTTCATGGAAGAAATCGGGTAAGGTAGCTGGCTTTTCTTTCGTTAATCTCCTAGCAAATTTAGTATCCGGATGCACAACACTGCAGAGGGCCATTAGGATAAGTTTCTCATCAGCATCTTGGACTGCGGCCGCTGCGGCGTTGAACCGGGTTAGATATTGTTGCACTGTCTCTCCGGGCTTTTGTTTGATATTGGATAAGGAATAAGCGTCCTTGGGTTGTTCCACATGAATGCGGAATTGGCTGATGAACTTTTCTTTCAACATTTCCCATGAGCTGATGGACCCTTGGGGTAGATGGCAGAACCAGGAGGTAGCTAGATCTGCCAAGAATAGTGGAAAGCATTTACACAATACTCCTTCTGTCGCTCCGCTCATGAGCATATGCTGTGTGTATCTCTGTAAGTGTATGACGGGGTCAGAGGTTCCCTTGTAAGGCTCCATTGTTGGCATTTTCCATTCTCGGGGGGTGATGGCAATTTCGATATTGTGGGTGAAGGGGCTGGTTACCCTAGCGCCTATCCCTCGATCTCTTTAATCCCGTCGGACGCACTATCTGCACAATCGCGCCATCCTTTCATCAGAATTTAGAGCAGATAGAAATGAGTTTGGTTCTTCTCTACGGGATTGATTCCGTCCAGATGACTTGTAGGGATGGTATCATCTATCACTCCTAATATTTTCCTGTGGCTGCTTCTGGTCTTCTGGGAGCATGTTAGGGTCAGCTACAGTTGGAACTTGCCTGGATCTTCCCCTGCTGGGTTCTGTTCCAAGCATTTCCTCGGGTCCATCTTCGGGCTGGACTCTAGCTCGGCCCCGTTCATTGGTGTTCTCATGGCTAGGTAGCATGACAGGCTCAGCTACATCCGACCCTCGCCTGGTACCTCCCCTGTTGGGTTCGGTTCCAAGCGTCTCCTCGGATCGGAATTCGGACTGAGTCCAGGCTCGACTCCTACCATTGCTGTTTCTGTTGTTTGCCTCTCCGAAGAAGAAAGATCTTTTTCGCCTCCCAGGTCCCCCAGACTGGGACTCATCCCATGATTCAGTGTTGCGGTTGGATTCTTCTGCATCCCTTAAGCGTGACATGAGTTGGTTCACCAAGTCTTCTTGTTAGGATGTGAAGCGATCAGACACTTCAGCCATAACCCTGTCTAGATCTGCCCTAGTAATTGCTGCCGGTTGTTCCGTGGCAGGGGCTGTCGAATTTACCTGACTTCCATTTTGTACCGCTGTTGGAATGGGACGATTCTCTTGATCAGTGACCACTGGATCTGGAATACTGCTAGTTGCGATGTTCTTTCCTTTGTTAGCATCTTTCTTCTGTCTGGGAGGCATGTTTTCCAAGCAATGAGCGATGCTGATAGGAAGAAGGTTAAGTGGGAGAAGCTGAAGCTTCGAGCTCCTGCTCTCAATTAAAGCACCAAAAATGTTTGCACAAAAATTGGGCAAACACCTCCAAGTCGTATAATTTAGTCGATTTTATGTTGTTCTTAGCGATTTGGGTGATTTACGCAAATATGTAAAAACCAGGGACTAAACTATAAAAGACACATAGATTTATAGTGGTTCGGCCAGAATGTGCCTATGTCAACTTTATATGTTATTCTCCTTTACTGATCAGATTACAAGTACAAAGCTTTGATTACAAGTATATGAAAGTTGTTTGAAAGTTCTATCCGTGCTTGAGCTCTCAAACTTATCTGCCATTGTTGTACCCCTGCCCCCCTATTTATAGAGTGAGGCTGAGGGTAGGGGTCCTGGATGTATATAGTTGCTGGTGGGCCTGGGCTGAAGCAATCTGGCCTGGCAACGTTGCTTCGGCAAGGCTTTGGTCCGGAGATGGTTGGAGTGGAATTGGTCCGGTATCACTTTGGTTCGGCAGGCATGGGAAGGGAGTTGGTTCGGCAGTGGTTGGTCCAGTAGTACCTTGGAGATGTGTTGGTTTGGTAACGCTACGGTCCGGTGGTAGATGGGTTGAGTTCTGGTTCGGTTAGGCATAGGAAGTGAGTTGGACCGGTAGTACACTAGGAAGGGAGTTGGTTCGGCAGTGCTTAGGAAAAGAGTTGGTTCGGCAGTGCTTAGAAAGGGGTTGGTTCGGTGGTGTTGGCCCGGTCGAAACACACCCAACAGTTGTATAAATAGATTCGTGTTTAAAAACAATGATTTTTAGAATAGAAATCATGATTTTTTGTGTTGTATCGATCGAGAAATCCAGAGTTGGATGGAATTTGTATTTTGGTTAATTCATGGTGATCGTGGAGGTTAGGGACATCAAAATCTTGGCTAGAGGTATGCTGTAGGACAGCGAACACAGGAAAAATACTCGGTGATTTTCCTGGTGACCGTGGTGATCAAGCGACGTGGATTTAGGGTTTTTAACCCAGTTCTGTTCAATATTGGAGAGATGCCGATTTCGTCGCCGACAGCAGATCGAGTTCGATCGCACCCATTGGAATAAGTTCGTGGGTTGTCAGGGCAACCTTGGTCGGGCTGGCGTGGACGAGGGTGACTAGGATCGTCGGCAAAGGGAGTGGTATTGTTGACTGTGTTGTTCCAGGTAGGATTTGATATCTCGTTTTTGAATTCTAAGGTGATTTCGTTGGAGCTGTGTATGTGACTGGTTTAAGATGGTCGTAGATGATGCGTCGAGGGCATCGACAATGGTCGGAGCCACTACCGTCGACTATGCACATGCACGTGAAAAAATTGATGCATCTGGAAATAGTGTCGATTAGGGAAGAAAAAGACTCTCGGGTTCTTGCTCGAAGATATCGCATGTTGACTCAAAGTAGAAATAGAAGGGGGAAGACTCGTGTGTTTTCTCGTGTTTCGCTCAGGAAAGAGACGTGGCAGACTCGGGTTTTTTTGACTTTGATGATTTAACAAGTTTTTATGTTATTAAAAGATTAAGTTTTTAAGCAATTTAAATAAAGTTTTAAAGAATATTAAAACGTTTAAATTTTAAAGATTTATTTTTTTGGGATATAATAAAGTGTTTAGAAATTAAATGATTTTATATATTAGTTAATTAATTAAAATTAACAAATGTTTTTGTAAATCTGATAGTGTAATTTAAGCTTTAATTAAATCAATGCTCTATATAAAATGATTTCAAGCATAAAGTCTAAATATGATTTAAATGATTTAATTAGGTAAATCGATTAAGGTACAAGGATATCTTTAATTGATTAAAGTCTTGATTTATGAGAGGATAATTATTTAATGAAATATATTAAAGTATAATTGCTTAATTGTAAGTAATTAAAGGCTAATTTGTTAATGGTAATTAATTTAAACGATTTATTAAATAAATTATTAGAGTTAAGTGATTAATAAAGATAAATGGTTTATCTTTAAAATTAAATTAAGATTTAAGTAACTAAAGGAAATTAATTACTTAAAGATAATTACTTAATTAAAAGTAATCAATTGATGGTTAAAGTTGATTAATCAAGTGATTAAAGAATAACTAATTAAAGGATAATTAATTTATGTGATTGATTAGTTAAGGTAATTAATTTAAGGATAATTAACTAATTTAAAGATTAATTAATGAAAGTGATTAGGGATAATCTCTTGTTGTAATTAATTAAGTATAATTAATTAAATGGTAATTAATTAAGGGTTAATTAATTTATTAATTAATTAAGGGTAATTAATAAAAGGATAATTAATAATTATGGTTAATTAGTATTAATTAAGCGTTAATCAATTTATAATTATTTAAAATGGTTTGTAACCAATTAATGATTAATTAACCAGGATTTATAATTTATTCACAAGTAATTAATCTGGTTTAAATTAATTATAATCAGATGTTAATTGATCTTACTTATAGATGTTTGGATTCTATTAAATGTTTGAATTGTTTAACATCCCTGATGTGTGATGCTTTGTGATATGAGTTATTTTTCATTTGAGCTGTGATGAATGTAATTTATTTATCTGTGATGAATGTATATTATTTATCTATGAATCTGTGAATAGAAATAAGCGTTATAGATTATACCGCTTATTAATATTGATATGATTGAATCTGTGATGATTAATGATGCTGCATTATTGTGTGAAACCCTTGGGCAACACCATACACACAAAAATATGGATTGCACGAGGAAGTTGGTTAAGTCACAGGTATTTGAATTTAATATTATAAGATGGTTTTAAAGTTAAATTTTGAATCCAAATGATTTTGGAAATGGATTTGAGCTGAATATGAAAAGCTTTTGAAAAGGAAATTTGAAATTGAATTTAGTTTGAATAGAATATATCTTATTTAAGATTTGAAAATTATTTTGGATAATGTGGTTTGAAAAGAGGTGATACAAGTTATATAATGTATGTATGGTTTTAAAGCATCTTTAAAGTATTTTAAAAGTATTATTTTGGGAATTTAAAATTAACCAATTTTATACTTTAAAGGATATAACTTATGCATATTTGATCGGATTTTTCCAAAATGGAAAGGATTGTTTTTAAAATAATAATAGCTTTCATATAAAGAAAGGATTTCCAATTTATGTTGAAAAGATTTCAAGTTTGAAAGAGAATTGTTTTGGAAGCTATGAATAAATCTTGTGAAAGATTGTTGAACTTGGTTTTGAAATTGAAAAGGATCTAAAAGCTGTATCTTTTGTATAAAAGATTTGAAATGAAATTTATTTCTGAAAGCTATGAATCTTTTGAAATGGTTTTTGAAAGCTATGAATTGAGTCTTTGATTTAATGATCGGGTGAGTTAATCCAATTTGAAAAGAAAATTGTTTAGAAAGGCTATGAATGAATCTTTGTGAAAGATTGGTGAACTTTATGAAGTGAATCTTTTTGTTTGAAAGATAAAAATGGTAATTTGTTTAAACCATTTAAAGAAAGGTTTTGGGCTTTAAGTTGTGACTTAAGTGAGATTCCAATATCCATATGTTTTTAAATATTGCACTCTTTATTCGGTTTAGTCGAGAGAGGACTTTGTGTCATAAAACTCATTCCGAATAACGATATGACATTATGGATAGCATTTGAAGACCGGTGGTGAAGATTGAATAATTTCAAAAGCGAAAGGATAATTCGTCGAATGTCTCTGCACCGGCTGATCCCCGGTATAGAGATTTGATCACCCTTTGTGATGGGGAGTCCGGACATGATTAGGGATTATCCGAATTTGCAAGGGCTTCTTTGTGAAGTGCCTTCGGTTCTGTTCGAACCCGGAATAGACTTGTATGGATGTGTGTTTGACATTACACTTTTAGATGTAAAGCCGGTTTCTATCAAATACATTTTTTTTGGTGGAAGAGAATTTATTCTCTTAGCTTAGCACCCTTCTCTAAGATGTATGAGCTTAGAGGTTATGTAGTTGATGATTACTAGTGATACATTCCTAATTTGGTAGTGTGACATGCTGAGTGCTGCTGAGTGTTGCTGACCATTTGTTGATCGAAGCATGGCTTTGTGAAAAGCGTAGCTTTGTGGATGTGACCTCCTCAGACCTCACACCTTAGAAATGGTCGAAACAGGAAAGATGCAGCAAGGTCAAGGGGTCGCGCCCCTAGGGTATGTCCATTTCTTTTGGAAAAGGGTGGTATCATGGTATGGAGCCTAGATACTTAACTCATGTGGTCACTGCAAATTTATTACTTTGTGATTGCTTTGTGGTTGAGAGTTCTCGAATAAAGGTCTTCAAACGACCGGGGATGGCATACTTGTAGGTGTTACTTTCGGGCAGGGGTAACCCGGCATTGTGTTGGCAGAGAGTTGGGTAAGTTCTTGGGGGGTCCCTCCAAAGGCGTACCCATGTGTCAATAGGAAGTTCCTTAGCCTGACCATTGGTTGGAAATCCAAAGAAACAATATGCGCCCTGTACGGTTTTACTTGTATAACCTTCCATGGAATGTGGTGGTAACCTACTATTGAACACGATAGCTATAGTAGGCATACAATAATGATTGTATGATGGCTAAGATTAATATTATACTTTCAAAAGGTTTTATGCACTATGCACTAATAATAATATCAAAAATGGTTTTCGTGTATCATGCATATTTGACTATTATAAGAAGCAATCTCCTCCAATTCTGTGTTTGCATGGTGTGTGTGGCGGGAGGCCTTATGGTAGTTTCATTTTTCAAAAGGCATTGCGGATTTCAATTTTAAATACTTTATTTGTTTTTCTTTAAAACTGTTTTTTGTTTTCTCATACCAGTCCCATGACTAACCCGGAGTTTATTGTTCCCTTTCTAAACTCTGGGTGCCTACAATTTTCTACACGGGCAGTCTAGAGTTAGATTTTCAGATAACCAGCTAGTAGGAGTAGATTCTATAGCATCCAACCATCAGATTTGGTGATAGTATTTGTTCACTTGGACTGACCTTGCTCAATACAACGTGTTGATGGTGGTTCGAGCTTGTGGCTTGGAGTTTTGGAGTTTGGCAATGAAGATTCTGGTATTGCTATTATCTTTCCGCTGTTGTCTTGTTTCTAGATAATGATATCATTTGTATCAATGTGTTGTATCTATTGTTATCAATAAAGTCATTCATTTTTCTTCCGCTGTGTTGTTTTACTTAATGTATTATAAGCTCCGGAGCAAATCTGATTTCAATGGTTGAATCTACAGCATTTGAGTATAAGTGAAGTACGGGTGTCGATTTTCGAACGCTGAAATTTGGGTCGTGACATTTTTAAGATACCTTTTCTGTGGATAGTTCGAGAAATCATCTCAATTGATTTTATGGTAATCTGAATAATCTTCTAAGTGATGATCTAATATTTGCTTAGACGAATGTTGTAGTCACTTAGTAAATTATTCTCTTTATCATTTTATGATTGAAATGAGCCCAAATCTAAAGAAACTAAAACAAGGCCTTAGTAATAGAGTACCTAAGCTATTTTATATATTTTTAAGAATATGTATAGTGTTGTCAAAGTTTAATAGAGCTTAGTATGTGATTCCTAGATTTTGTGTTGTTTTGATTTTAGGACGGTGTCTAGAGCTGTCATAGAGGGTTTGATTAGGAGGCCTATTCCTTTGTGTAGACAGGCTGAGAGGTGGGAAATTTTTGACCTACCTATTTCTGATGAGGATGGTGAGTTAGGAGAGGAGAGAAAGAGGGCGAGGGAGAGAATTGGAAGAGCTATAGCTGGACTTGGCATGGAGATTCTTGGTCTCTAGAGATCGGTAGAAAAGGAGGAGGAGACTGTGAGCAGGAGGGGCCTATGGAGGAGGAGGAACCTATGAGGAGGAGTAGCCCATGGAGGAATTGGAGCCCACGGAGGAAAAGGAGCCAAAGCCAAATGAGAATGATGGGTTGGGAGATGGCAAGATTTTTTCGGAGCACGCTGAGGAGGAAGTGGTTGGTGGGGGCAGAGGAAGAGCATGATTTGTTAACAGGAACTAGGATGGATGGCATGAACTCCAATGATGATGTCGAATTCATGGAGTTGTAGGGACCTCTAGTGGAGGACTCTAACGGAGAGAGCCCACTCTGAGGTGTCAGTCTGGATATGTAGAGTAGTCCTTTTGGGGTAGTGTGTTTGTATCTTGTCTAGTTATGATATTTTTCAAGCATATGGTTGGGTTATGTTATTGCATCTATTTTGTGATAGTTAATTGGATTAGGTACCTTAGTATATACCATCGTTGTGTGTTTGGTATTCCTAGCATGCATGGTTGACTTATTTTGGTATGTTATGATTATTAGCCTGCTTTAAAAGGGTTCTATTTTCACTTAGTAAATAGTTAGTAATGGGTTGAGAGTTTCGATTAGCCTTGTTTTATAAGGTTTAGATTATGGTAAAGTTTCAGGGTCGAAATTCTTTCATGGGGGAGAATGTAATAACCTGGGATTTTATCGGTTTAATTTTTGAATATTTAAATTTTTTTAAATATTCAATTAATGGCCTTGATAAGTAGATAACTTCACTTTTAAATTTATGACTAATATTAGGAAAAAAATCATTTTTGGGTTTTTTTTTACATAAATAGGTAGTTCGATGGAACGCTGAAAATGTGACTGAAAACAGCTTTTTGGACTTTCAGCTTTTTATCAAACGACAAGTTATAAAAAGTCATAAATACCCTTGCATATGTTTTAAAATCAATATTTACATATTTAAAAGAGATACTTTACATTTTGGAATGTAAAAAGGAATAAGTAAATAAAAATAGTAAAAAGATAAATACATTTGAATTTTGAACACGAAAAGACTTAAGATTTCTTAAGTAACCAAATAAACAAAAGTAATTGAGACACTCTATTACCCCATACATTTTACCATGAATGGTACTTTGATGAATATGGAAATGATGTTAAAGTTGAATATGTGATTTGAGGGAATTTTCGTTTTTATTTTCTTATTTTATTTTATATTATTTTTATGAAACCTCTTTATATATATATATATATATATATATATATATATATATATATACACACACACTACTATCATCTTTTCATTTCATAATTAGCCTTCTTATTATCAACTTCATTTCTTTTTTCCCCTCAAGAGTTTTAGAAGAGAGAAATCAACTTTTTGCTTAAAACAATCTAGCTTGGATTTCCCAATAATTTATCAAGGTGAGATTCTTTATTTTCCTTGTTTATTTGTTTATTTTCTATGCGATAATGTTGCATGAAAACTATAGTTTAGTTGAATTGTTTTAAAATATCTCTTATGTTTAATAATGATTAAAAATCAAAAATTTGATTTGAAAATGAGGAGATAGGCTTACAGGGATATACGAAAAACCTAATGACTTTGTTGTATACTTACTGTTATGTGTAAATATAGCAAGTAACCCTCTCTATTCTAAGTTTTCAAAATTCGATATCCCACAATCTATTTAGATTTAGCTAAAACGATCAACTGTGGAGTTGTTTGTTACAGACCAAATTAATTTTGAAATATGATTGTTCGACATTTCGTCGGCTATGTGGTCGAATTTGCTCTATTGCAGTAAGCATTAACAAAATAGTGAGTTTTCATCATTCACGAAATAATAAACGGAGCATATGAGTATGTTCATATCATCGATTCAAGAATTTTAAGGTTATTTGCGGTTTTTTACATGATGAGATTTGGTCATGGCTGAGAGATGATCGGATTTTAAACAAAAATTAAATTCCAGTAAAAGGACATCTTGACGGGGAACGATGGCTGCTGGAGAAACTTATGGAGGTGGTGGAGCTAAGATGGAATTCGCGCAGTGTATGGTGGTCTAGAGTACGCCACCAAGCTCGACCTGGGGTTTAAGGCGGCTTGGATTTGGGTTTGAGAAGCAAATTCACTATGGCATGGTAGACCACTAGTTAGGCTCGAATTGTGGCTAGAGGTGTGTGTTGTAGTCGCCACTCCTGCTGGAGGTGGTGGCGAGGTGTGGCGTCGGCCGAGGAGGTGTGGCATCGACCGAGAAGGCATGGAGAGCTCGGTTTTGGCTACAAAATTGGATTTGGAGGTGGCATATTTTCCAAGTTTTTGACTTAGGGTTGAGGGTCAAAATTCTGGTAGAAGCAACCGTTGGCGAGCTAGCGGCGGTGGGGGGTAGCTTTCATGGTGCATAACTGCACCCGCGTCCACAAGATGATTGGCTCTAGTTTATTTTTGCAAATTTGAATTGTTATTTTGGGCATAATGATTTAGGTTGTATTGTGATTTGGGAAGAAACAGTTGTTTGGTATGGTTGTGGTCTTATGCCAAGTGTTTTTAAGTAATTTATAAACTAAAATTTTAAATTTTATGGGTTTAAAATTTAACAAATCTTTATGCAACCATTCAAAGTCCGATAACCCACGAATTTTGACATTAGATTTGTATCATCGAATAGAACAAGTCTGTACAATTGTTGGACTGATTTGTTGAACCATAAAATATTGATAAACTAATAGTCATAGAAATAATTGCATTGTTTGGTAATTATATTTTATTACTAACATTATAATAGGATAATAAAATCAATTTTCTACTATATTTGAAATTGAATAGATTTATTGGATATCTATTAAGTTCTGTTATTTATTTAATTGGACATCATATGTCGGTTAACTTGGACAATTGACACGTTATACGTCGTTTGTTAATTGTGAATTTTATTTACATACTTGTTACTTATGTAAATATAATTGATATGATCTAGATTGTGAATTGGAAAATAAGTGGTAACTTGTTCAAGTGCCATTTGGGGTCGTTAAGCCTTTTTCCAAAAGTTCAAAAGAAAATAGGTTTGGATTTACTTTGACTCTAAAATATTTTTGAGGTAATTTATTTCTATATTAAAATGCTTAAGTTAATATTATTTTAATTTTAATATTTAAAAGTTAACTAATTATTTTATTAATTATGTTTTAAAGTTGAGAGTCGTTTAATTATAATTATTTAAGTCATTTTAAAAAGTTGATCAGTTATTTATTTAAGTTATTACAAAGTTAAGTAATTATTTTATTATTGATATTTTTTAAGTTAGTTAATTATTTAATAATATTTTTTTATTATTTATAGTGGTTTAAGTTAATTAATCATTTACTTAATAGTGATTAAGTTTATTGATTATTGATTATGGTGTTTAAGGTTAATTAATTTATTTACAAATGATGTATTGACCATGATAAATTTATTTTTAGGGAGGTTTGATGAAGGTAATCAATTTATTTAAATAAAAGGGTTTAAAGTAATAAGTTCTTTTATAAAGAGAAATATTTATATGAAGGGTTTGAGAAAGTATAAATTGAAAAGAGAACTCGGAATTAGGAAAGAGCATTTAGGTTTATAAAACTTTTTAGTTTATATGAATTGGATCAATTATAAAAGTAAATCTAGCTATGAAATTAATTAATAATCCTTCTTAATTTTGGTGGTATGGAAGCATTTTCACACTTGACACCGAAGGATTACTGGATTGGGTTATTTGTAAACAATATTTTGAATTTTGATCCATTTAACATGATTTGAAATTAGAAACCTTTCTCAAATGCTTTATGAAGATTCTAATACCATTGTATCGGTATAAGGAAAGTTTTCCAAATATAAAAAGGAAATGGTTTGAGAATGTACTTATATCGATGAGATAAGTATATTAATATTTTGTAAATAATTGAAGTATTTAATTAATGAGGATTTATTAAGAGTTTTAGTGGATCCCATATGGAATTTAATCTATGTTTGGATTGTTGTTTTATTTGATTGTAAATAATCGACTATCAAAATTTTGATCAATTTTTAACTCTGAAAATATTTAGGGGAAGACAAGGGAATTATATGGTACGGTTATCTTTGTTGATGTTACTATGTGGGTAAACTCATGTGTTTTCCTAGGAAAAATGATAAGAAAATCCATCCACTTTAATGATTAGAGGGTGCCCCTACTCTTTTGTATTGTCTGTTTATTTCCAAAAAGAACCAGAGTTGAGTTTACTTGAAACTATCAAATGCTGGTTCGAAGAGACCGAGATCAGATAAGTATAAATTATTCGAAAAACACTTCGAATCACCCGATGCGTTTGGTTTGGAAGCATCTTGAAGATGATGGAATTAAATACGGAGCTCTTTGAAGTGCAAGGGCTACTTGCCACTAATCTCAAGGGTGATTCCAAAATGAATGCAGTGGAAATAGTGCCTTTGATTTGGTCATATCCTGAACAACTTGTATAAATCAATGCTGGCATTACATCGATGCTTGGAGGACAGTGTTAGCATTCCAAGTGGGATTGTTATCTAAAAGGTAAAACGTAGCCTCAATCCCTAATAACCAGGAATGCTAAAACATGGGATATGCAGCATGATTATGGGGGCCGCATCCATTAGGGTATTGTCATCACCTTTCTAGATATATATTTATGGATTTTGGATTGTGCATGAGCGCTCTCAAGAAAGGTTGCTAAGCAATTAGAGTGATTAAATATTCTGTACTATCCAGCAAGGAACAAGCTGGTCCTATGTTGGTAGGGAGTCCATGTGAGGCTCTCAGTACATTTTTCTAGAGATGTATTATGGCAAGCGATACCCCAGTAGTCTAGTCATTGTATGGAATCCGTTCTCCAATATGTGCCATTGTGGATTTAGTTATAAACCTATTATGTTGGAATTTAATTAATGTAACAATTATGGTTCTGATTCCATAATTTATTTTAAACCTAGACAATACTATTATACCACTGAAATTTCTATAAAATGGTTTGATTATCTTAAGGTAAAAACTCATCCATGTTTATGTGCGGCGTGATCTTACGAGATACCTTTATTTTTGGAAAGTTTTTATAAAATACAAATCCATTTTATTTTAAAAAGGTTTTATAAGGTTTAACAAATTTCTTGTGATTTTAGTTTCTCATGCTGGTTTACCTGACTGATCCGGGTGTTATTTTCTTATAATGCACAGGTCAGGTTAGAGTATTTTTCCAAAGATAGATTTGGATGCTTTTGGAGCTTTAGGAGTCGAATTAGATGCCAAGATCTATTTCTATATTTTATTCCTGCTGTATTTATTTGGTTGTGTTTATCAGCATTTGTAAGGACAGGTATTATAACTGTTCAAGGATAATGACTTGACTCTGATGTTGTTTTGAATATTATTCTTTTTATAAAGATAATTTGGATATTATATATTACTCGTTACGATGAGAGATTCTGTTCTGTCTTTTTTTCCTTTTCCCAAACAATCTGTCTTTCCAACACTTAGATGTTGGGCACGAGAGTACCATGGATGTATTGGTGTCGACTTTTAAGGATCGAAAAGGCAGGTCATTACGTGGAACATTTAGAGATATATGTGTGTAGGAATATATATATATATACACACATATATACATATATATAGTTATACCTTGGAGGAGTTAGGCATATCGCACGCACGCATATGATTGAATGGTTTAGTCGTATATAATAGACAAACACTTAAATTAGAATCAGTTGGCATAAATTTGTGTTATAGATAAAGTATAAAAAAATTTCTCTCACTAGAATGTTGTTCTAACCCCCTCCATATTACAACCCATATGATAGATTCAGAGGGACATGCTACTGGTAAAAGACATGAAATACAGATAATGAAGTCTTCTCATTCATACACAGCGCTAAAGAGGCAATCAAATACTAAAGGAATACTATTGATTCCAAGGTAGTATCCTTGGTCGATATATACGTTCTATTATATTTTCTATTTCACTGTGGGTTTGTGTAGATAGCTCTTTGATAGTCATATGTTTATTATAGGTTATCTAACGTTTTATACCATAATAGACTGGGGTTTCAATTTAGTGAAAGTGAGTCTCATTAAGGTTCGGGTTGTTACATTAGTATTCCATATTATTGTATTTTATAAATATTTACTAACTAATTTACTTGACTAAATTGTATTAAATAGGTTAATTAACTTGACCAACTATTTGCCAATAAATTTGTAACCTCGAAAATTTATTGGCATTGAGTTGATTAATTGTATTGGTTATAGCAACAATATTTGTAAGAACGGTTCGGTACTTATGGGAAAGTAAAAAATTGATTGATTAAAATTTGCTTTGCAAAATTTATTTCATTGTATATAACATTTATATGAATATCTCAATATTCGTAATAGGTATATGAAAAAATATAAAGGAATTTGATAGATATATAAACAAATCTATGGATAATGAAATGTGAGTTGATATTCTTTGTTACCAGTTCCATCATTTTCCATTTTCTCTATTAAAATTATATGCCACCCACTTTATGTATTTATATTTTATGTAATACTATTATGTTTCTCTGTGTATTATAAAACCGTGATCCTCCATGTATAGATTTCTACTTATTTATCCACTTCAAATATGTGGTAATCCATCAAATTGAATTAAAATTTCTCTAGTAGTAAAATAACCTAATCTTATAAATTATAAGTTCAACCCCATATGTACCAATCTAATTCCATTCTTTCACAAAGAATAATAACACTGATTTTAGCAATTAATGTTTTTTACTTCTCTCATATATAACATAATAATCTTAAAAACCTTTACACGTATTTTAGACAAGAAATTTAATCAACATCGATTATTTCTTTATGTTTTCATTTCTTACTAAAGTACTTAACCTTCTTCCATATATTGGTTTTAATTCTAATTTATGTTTCACATTCTAGATAATGTAAATTAAACTACTTTTTCATTCTAAAATCGACAACAATAGAATATGGCCTATTTATTTATGTTAATTTCTTTTATTTATTATTGCCTTTTTATTATTTTCTAAATTGATTTAGGTTGTAGATTTAAATAATGGCAGCTATGAGTTAAAGAATTGGAAGATTAATTTTTAAATGATTTTTTGGTGTTGTGGTGACTTATCTCTACTTCTCTATGTTATGATTTTTTATTATAAAACTTAAAATGAATTTTATTACTTATCACTATTTTTCCTTGTTATCTCTCTTATTTTAGTTCCAATATGATATGAGATTACATTCTAAATAATATGAATGTGTTGACTTTTTCTTTCTAAATTAAACAAATATAGAATGACTTTTAACTCATTTCGTTATTTAAGTTTTTATTCAAATTGGATTTTTATCAGTAACTAAATTTTTGCAGGTTTTATAAAAAAGCTTAGACTCTATCAGATATTAACCTATTTCCATGTCTTACTTAGTCTGAATACTTCATTCTCCTTAATTCAATGATTGACATTAATTTAACCCCATATAACACGTTATTCTTTTGCAAAAGTTACCAACAATAAACTAGAAATTAGTGTTATATGTTGGATAATTATAACAGAAACCAAAATCTTTTCATTGCTTGACGTTTCGCATTCTATATTAATGATGTTTTTATTTATAGAATGCTTATTCATTAAGATTTTTAGGCTCTAGAGAGAACAATTTACATTTATTTTTCTCTCTCTCTCTCGTTTCTCTCTTTTTTGGAAAATAAAACAAGATATACAATAAAAAAATCCTATTGTCTCATCTCTTTACATTTCCTTTAAAATAAAATCTATCTTTCAAATTCTTAAAAATTATGGGAGATAACTTCTACAAATCTCCAAATCCTTTAACCTTGAGTGCAAGAGTTTGAAGGATCATTGTGTTTACCTTGCGGAGCGAATGACAATTATCAATTACACCTTAGTCATGCCGAATTTCACTTTCAAGTGTTTAAGTTCTAAGATCCATTAGCATATCCTTCCATGGGGAAAATATAGAGTTTGGTCGACATCTTTTAACAAAAGAAATCTCTTGTTGTTACATGCGATCAAATTCATATATACACCACTCAACTTATATTATTTTTCACGATGTGTCTATTATTCTTTCCAATATGCACTCATTACACACATATAATGCGACACACGCAGACAAATTTCCACTTGCCTTGCATTCATCCATGCGTCTTTCGCTACGCCAACATGATGCTTACACCATATCGAGATTTTGCTCACGTGCCATTCTACTAGACCCAACGTACCGTGGTCAAGCTCCACCTTAAGTCTAACTACTTAAGACTACACTGCTAACCACCATGATTTACAGATCTCTTGCACATTGTCCATCGTCCCAAACATTACCATCGGTTCTGATACCATGTTAAATTTCTATCCAGATCCGTCAACATGGATTTTGGTCAACACATTTTAACAAAAGGATCCTCTATTGTTACATGTGACCAAACTCATATATATACCACTCCATCTCTATTATTTTTCATGATGTGAGATTATTCATTGTTCTAATGTACGTCCATTACCCACACACAATGTGGGAGAGCCTAACAAATCTTCACCTTGGCTTGCATCCTTCCATGCGTCTTCCATTATGCCAACACGATGCCTGCATTATATCGAGACATTGTTTTGTGTCATTATACTAGACCCTACCTACCATGTCAAGCTCCAACTTAAGTCTAACTACTTAAGCCTACACTACTACTCACCATGATTTATAGATCTCTCGCACATTGTCCATTGTTCCAGGAATAACCATCGGCTCTGATACCATGTTGAAGTTCTAGGATCCATCTGCACATCCTTCCGTGGTTACACACAGAGTTTGGTCAAAGCTTTTTAACCAAAGGAATCCCTTGTTATTACATGTGACCAAATTCATATATATAATACTCCACTTTCATTGTTTTTCGCGATGTGGGACTATTCTTCTTTCCATTGTGCACCCATTATCCATATACAATGCGAGACACCTCTAACAAATCTCCACCTTGGTCTGTATCCATCATGCGTCTTTCGCCAGCCAACATGATGCCTACACCATAGCGAGACTTTTTTCACGTTCCGTTCTACAGGACCTATGTACAATAGTCAAGCTCTACCTTAAATCTGACTACTTAAGACAACATCGCTAACCACCACGATTTACAGATCTCTTATGCATTGTCCATTGCACATTATCCAAGGTGTTACCATCGGCTCTGATGCCAAGTTGCAGTTATATCCAAATCCATCCATGCATCCTTTCGTAGGTGTTGGCTCGGTTTTCTGGCAAGCGAAGGAATAAGAAGGCAAAGGCAAGCAGGGGTATAGGAAACAGAATTATCGGACTAGATGTTTGGCCTGGCATTTGCAAAAATGTCAAACCAAACATATGGACCGGCATGCCAGACCAGATATTTGGTCCGGCATCCTATGGTATACCGAACAAAGTTCCGGTTCGGTATCCTTAGAGATGCCGGACCAAACATTTGGTCTGACATTCTCTAATATGTTGGACCAAGTATTTGGTCCAGCACAGCACATCAATTACTGGACCAAACATTTGGTCTGGTATGGCAAACACGCCGTATCTAATGTTTGGAGTGACAAGTAAGGCACTCTAAAGCAGGATCACCGAACCAAAGAAAAAAAGGACCATAAAACTAGGCGAACTTCCTAACCTAAATGCTGATCTAACTGTCTCTGACTCAAATACCGAACCAAACTCAGGAAGCTATAACTTCTCCTCCACACTTCACAACTCCACTCTATAAATACCGAAGCTTCGCAACAACAATGGGGATAGATTTTTGGAGAAGAAGATAGAAAACTCTACTGAAAATCCATCACTTCGGCTACTTAAAGTTTTTACTCTTTTCGAATAATCTTGTACATGTAATCAAATCAAAGAGATAATAATAAGGTGGAACATGGATGTTGGCACATTCGGGCTGAACCACTATAAAAACTCTATGTTATTTACTTTCCTTATATGCTTTTCGAACTTTGAACTTGTGAACTGTCTTTGCACTTGCTAAATCCATTCCATTGTGTGTTGGAACATTTAAAAACCCCAAACCAATCAAATTAAACAAGTCTTAATTAAAAAATAAATTTAGAGGTGTTTGTCCAACTTTTGAGCAAACATTTTTGGTAATTCCATTGAGAAACAACCATGTGGAGAACCAAATTCTTTTGTTCACCATCCTTCCTAACCTTAACTCAACATTAAAACATGGCTTATTCTAGGTGCAACACCGATAAGGGTAAGAGCATGGCCATTTCCAATACACTCAACCCCTTCCAAGAAGTTCAAGAAAACCCGGCTACCAACTTTCAACCTCCAGACTCAGCTATCACCCGAGAAGATTTAGGAAGCATTACGAATGAGATGACTAACCGATTCGCTGCCCTGCAGAAAGCTTTAGTGGACCAACTCGCGACACTCTTGAGAGGCATGGAGGAATCCACTCATAACACTGAAACTAGAGGTTAGTCTCAATCCAAAGGGTCATGTAAATGAACAGATCCCCTGCAAATGAAGAAATCAATCAAGAGAATGCAAGAACTCAAAGTTGAGCTAGGACTCAACCTGAAGCCCGTCCTGAAAGAGCATCAAAAGCTAGGCCCAATGAAGGGGGCACCAGGCAAGGACCGACTGTAGTTGACCCTGTCATGCTTTGAGCCAATCATCGCCAATCCAGCCTCAACCATGGTTCCAAACGCCATCAAAGGGAAGCCCCCACTTCTCCTAGGGAAACCCTAGGATCCGAGGAGAGGATGAGATGCTCTTTAGAGAATATCTCAAACGTAAACAACTCAAAAGAGGGATATGAGAAAGGGTGTCCAGCCCCTTCACCAGGGACGTAGAAGCGACAGCTTCTCTTTGAGAATGGAAGATGCCCACCATGGATCCCTACAAAGGCACATCCGACCCTATCATCCACTTTCAGCGCTACACCCAGCACATGCTCATGAATGGAGCAACAGAGGGTGTGTTTTGTAAATGTTTTTCGATGTTCCTGTTAGACTTAGCAACCATATGGTTTTGTCGCCTGCCTCATGGCTCCATCAGCTTTTGAGAAATATTGAAGGAAAAATTCATAAGTTAGTTCCGAAGCCATATGGAACAGCCCAGAGATGCTTATTCCTTGTCAGACGTAAAACAAAAGGCTGAAGAACCGCTACAACAATATCTCACCCGTTTCAACGCTGCCATAGCAGCTGTACAAAATGTCGATGAAAGGCTTACACTGATGGCACTATGCGGAGATGTCCTCCCTGATTCAAAGGTTGCAAGAAGGTTTACGAAGGAAAAGCCTTTAACTCTTCGAGAATTCTTTCATGAGACAGAAAAATACGTGAGATTGGAAAATGCGGCGGCTCATCGACAGAGCGAGCAACCCACATGGGGTTCTATTGTCCAAGGAAACATGAGTGCCCTACCCCGAGGAGAGGGGAGTAAGCCAAACAACGAAGGAAAAGTTACCGTCAAGGCAACTTAGGAACTGAAAAGGGCAATAAGCGACGATGCAGACCTAGACCGAGATTCGATTCACACACTCCTCTGAATGACACTATGGAGAACATTTACCTGGCTACTCAACATGAATTAAAATACAAATGCCCTCCATATAAAAAAAGAGTCAAAAGCAGCAATTGGAACAGGAAAATATTGTCGCTATCACGAGTCTCACAGGCATAACATCGAAGAATGTCAGCATTTGCGGGTTCTCATTGAGTAGTACACTTGAAAAAAGAAATAGGAATGATACGTGCAACAAAGACATAACTCTCTGATTGCAGTCCACGAGGGACCTGGGCCGCACCCACATGGAAACAACAAAGAAGGAGTAGGAAAAAGCCGCTCCAACCAGGAGAAGATAATTGTCCATACTATATCTGGAGGCCCGCATGTGGCCGACGGAAGTTGGGTCGAGATAGAGAGATATAGAAATTCTTTGAAAGATAAGGAAATTCCGTTACTGAAAGATGCATCGCAAAACGCAAAGAAAGAGCCAACATAACCTTCAGCGAAGAAGATGTGGTTGGAAAGCAGTATCCGCATACCGATCTCATGGTTATCCCCGCCTAGAACGGCCTGATAGAGGTGTTTCGTATCTTAATTGATACATGAAGCTCAATAAATATTTTTTTCAAACATGCCTTTAGCAAAATGAAGTTATCAATGAAAGATGTACCCCCGTGTAATAAGCCCTTACACGGGTTCATCAGGGACGAAACGATGCCACTTGGACAGTTAGACTTGTTTGTTGAGCTAGGAATCACCCCCGATCCATAATCCAAAAGCAAACATTTGTGTTGCTAGATGGACACTTTGCATACAACGCATTTTTAGGGAGGCCTGCATTGTCAAATTTCCATATAGTCTTGGCCCCATGGTGCCTGAAGATGAAATTCTCAACTGATAATGGAATAGGAGAGGTAGAAGGCGACCAAGACGCAACTCTCGATTGCTACGTGACAGAATTCTACCAAAATAGAAGGAAGGAAAAAGGTAAGAGCATGGGGGTCGCCCTCTGTGCCAAAAATGCAGAAGTATAGCAATCAAAGAAGGCTCCTTCTCTCGAATATACCAGTAATCCTTTTAATGAGTTGGACCACAGAGATAAAGAGGAGGGGGTCAACGCCAAGCCCATAGAGGTTATGGAACATATGATGCTAGACGAACACAACAAAACAAGGCTTTCAAAGATAGGGCCCCAGTTGAACCAGAACCTAAAGATCCAGCAGATAGGTTTTTTGCATAAGAAATTGGATGTATTCACGTGGGTCCACGAAGACATGGTGGGAATATCCCTAGAAGTAGCTTGTCATTCCCTTATTATTGACCCAGCTAAAATCCCGATCAAACAAAGGAAAAGTAGCATGGGGATAGAACGGTCGACTACTTTTAACGAAGAGGTGAAGAACCTACTCGCCAACAGTTTTGTCCACGAAGCCATTTACCCAAAATTGATCTCCAACCCGGTTTTAGTGAAAAAGCCTAATGGGAAATGGTGGACTTGTATTGATTTCTCCAATCTAAATAATTCTTGCCCCAAAGATTGTTTTCCTTTTCCCCGAATCGACTGACTAGTAGACGGGACCGCAGGATATGAGTTATTGTCATTCATGGATGCATATTCAAGGTACAACTAGATCCCCATGCATATGCCGGATCAAGAACATACTAGCTTCATTATGGGTCTAGGCCAATACTGCTACAAGGTCATGCCCTTCGGGCTTAAGAACGCCAGCTCTATCTATCAATGACTAGTTAATAAGATGTTTGAGCAGCAAATTGGTCACTCTATGGAAGTTTATGTCGACGACATGCTTGTCAAATCAAGAAGAACAACGGATCATTTGAGCCAAGTAGATGAGATGCTCCAAATATTACACAAATACCAAATAAACCTGAATCCTCTGAAATGCTCTTTCAAGGTAACTTCGGTTAAATTCCTAGGTTTCATTGTGCATGCTAGAGGAATAGATGTGAATCCTAAAAAGGTACAAACTTTGAAAGATGTCAAAATCTCAGCCACGCGGAGGGAAATGCGGAGCCTAAACAGGAAGGTAGTTGCTGTAAGCAGTTTATATCCAAGGCTATGGACAAGTGCATCCCGTTCTTCGAAGCCCTCAAAAAGGACAAAGGAAGATTTAAATGGACCGATGAGTGATACTCAGCCTTTCGGAGTCTGCTAGAACACATACAGAAGCCACCAGTACTCTCCACGTCGCTAAATGGAGAAAGCCACAACCTAAACCTGGTTGTATCCTACCATGCACTAAGTGCCACATTAGTGCAAGAAGATGATCATATCCAAAGACCGGTATACTTCATCAGCAAGAGACTCAGGGGCCAGAAGCTAGATACCCAAAGATCGAAAAATTGGTTTACTATCTGCTAATAGCATCTAGGAAATTACGACACTACTTTCAATCACACTCCATTAAAGTTCTAACGGATCAACCTTTGAGGCAAGTCCTACATAAACCGGACACGTCAGGGCGACTGTTAAAATGGTGCATTTGGTTGAGCCAGTACGACATTACCTACCACCCGCACACCGCAATTAAGGGACAAACCCTGGTTGAGTTCACAGCTGAGTTCACCATGCAAGACAAGGAGGCTATGACAAGGATTGAGGAAGCTATCAAATGGAATATGTTCGTTGATGGAGCATCGAACGAGCCCAGCTCAGGGGCAGGTGCCATAATAATAACACCTCGGGGAAGGAAATTAAGCTATGCACTGAGACTAAAGTTCACTGCAACTAATAATGAAGCTGAATACGAGGCAATAATAGCCGGCTTAGAAATCACTAAAGAAATAAGAGTTAAATCAGTATATGTGAACAACGATTCACAACTAATTGTTACCATATCCTTGGAGAATTCTGAATTCACAGACAAAAGCTTGATTCCTACCTCAAAAAGGCCAAAACCCTCCTTAATGATCTGGACTACTATGTAATAAAACACATCCCGCGAGATGAAAATCAAGAGGCGGATGCCCTCGCCAAATGGGCTAGCATAAGAATCAAACCAATGCAGAGGGCAACCCTCGTCATGAGATAGTCTACACTGAATTTCGAGTGTCTGCAAATCACAACGATTATGGGCAAGAGGAGACATGGATGACCCCAATCGTCAAGTACTTACAAGAAGGAACCTAACTAGCAGATCGAAACAAATTTAGGATAAACTTAAGGAGGGAATCCCGCTACACCATCCAGAATGGCATGTTGTACCGTCGTGGCTTTTCCAATCCGCTATTAAGTTGTGTCGCGAGGAATGAAGCAAAAGACATCTTTAACAACATACATCATGGAAGTTGCGGCAACTACACTGGAGGGCAAAATTTAGCTAGAAAGGTCCTGCGTTATGCATACTTTTGGCCCACACTGAACAAGGACGCGGCCGAGTTTGCTAGAAAATATGATAAATACCAAAGATTTGCCAAAATCCCAAGATTGCCATCTACCGGTTCAATACAAATGGTCAGGCCCTAGCCCTTTGCCATTTGGGGAATTGATTTGATCGGGGAACTCCTCATGGGTCGAGGAGGAGCAAAATACGTTATAGTGGTAGTGGATTAATTCACCATATGGGTAGAAGTGGAGCCTTTAAATAAAATTTCATCTACCAAAATGATAAACTTCCTAATACGTAACATCCTATGCAGGTATGGCGTGCCATAGAAAATCATATCGAATAACGGACTTCAATTCGATAGTGAAGAATTCTCCAATTGGTGCCATGAACATGGGATCGCTCGAAGATTTTCGGCTGTAGCATATCCTCGGGCAAATGGACAAGTCGAAGTAGTGAACAATGTGTTGAAGACACTAATCAAGAAGAAGATGGAAAAGTCCAAGGGGCATGTCGACAAACTGCCTACTGACTTATGGGCCAGCTTAACTTCTTATAAGACCGCGACAGTGTGTACGCCATTGGCATTGGCATATGGAAACGAGGCCATGCTCCCCGTTGAAACAGTCATCCCCTCGCACCGAAGGATACATTACAATCTAGAAGAAAAACGAGGAGCTCTTGAACATGTCACTTGACCTGATCGAGCAAAAAGGAGCCACCGCCCCCCTCAAAGCCGCCTCCCACAGGCAGAAAGTGGCAAGGCGGTGCAACTCTAAGGTGAAGCCTCAAACACTGTAGGAAGGAGAAATGGTACTCAAACTTGTCTTCCCATGACCCGGAGCACTAGATCCAATTTTGGAAGGGCCATTTATTATTCATAAGGATCTTCACGATGGAGCTTACATCTTGTCAATGGTAGATGGAGAGGTGTTTGGGAAAGGATGGAATCCCTAACAACTCTGTCGCTACTTCACTTGAGTTGTAAAGAAACATGTACTAAAGCAATAAAAGAAAGACAGTGGATGTAGGCATAATTCGGCCGAACCACTATAAAAATATTGTATCTTACATTACTTATCTTATTTAAATGTTCTTTCGTTTAATTATTTTATCTAATGAGTATTCCTACGGGGAGCAATCGCAGACACTCGTCGGCAGTAGTGGAAGTAAGATAGCCACGATAAAGGGCATGAAACAAGCCTTGGTAATTCACCGCCGACGATCGGCATCCCCAAGCCAGCAATGATGAACCAACCATAAGCCACGAATTAGTCATAATTTATAGCCTAGGCAGTTCATCATTAGCGTTGGCTTGTCGGCAACTGCAAACTGATTATAAGCCCCACGATTAAGGCATGGTTGCGGTTATGGGTAGTTCACACTTGGCGATCGGCATTACGGACGCCGGCAACAATAAATCGAATAATACTCACGAAACGGGCATTAGCCCGAGTAGTTATCATTCGCGATCGACCTTGAATATAATAATGGTTTTATAATTCTCTATGTCTCTGAAGATTATAACAATTAACTAAGTCGTAAACAGTTCACAAATAGACACAGCAACTATAAAAATCATGCATCACCAAAGTCATCCCAGATAAACATATAAAAAACCGAAGTTCAATAGTGCGATGTTAAATTTTTCTCATACAAAGCTTATCGGTTATATTTATATACATATGCGGAACGTCCATACATCCTCCAAAAATACATGCAAAGAAGGGAAAAGGAAATCTCCTCGACTAACAAGAGGGGACATCCTTGCCGCTCGGCCTACTGCCTTTAGCCATGTCCTTCAGGAACTCGGATTGCTCAAGAGACTCACCTTCCTTTCACGAAGGCCCAACTTGACCTGAAGACATCCCTGCACAATGCGAGTATAAATAACCATAAGTTTTGCAATCCAGAATAGGTAATGGAAGAGCTAAAGTAAAAAAACGAGATAACTATAGTGACGTGATATGGATCACAAAGCCCTTCGAGATCCGAGCCTTCCTCATCGTTTTAGTCCTCGGCCAGCAGCTCAAACCCATTGCAATGGCTTTGGTCTCCTCCATTGTGAATTGGTTGTTCAACATCCCAACATCGTACACAGCCCCTTCTTCCTGTGCGACTACGGCTGCCTCCTCGATAAGCCGAGCATGGATTCCTACCATCACCCGAGGGTAGTCATCCATCCACTGAAGGTTCCTTTGTTTCCAAAACATATAATAAGTATCCTTCAGCAACTGGTTGACTGTATCACAATAATCGCTGGATTTGTAGACTTTGACCTGGAGTCCACCACTTTATTCGTGTACTATGCCTTATCTTTCCTCAACTGAGCATGCTCCATCTTCAACCTGTCGATCTTAGCCTGATATGAGTCCTTCTCTTTTTCCACTTGCCTCAAGACTCCTTCAGCTTTGCTAAGGCCTCCTTTGATTTCTTTACTTTCCTTTTAAGGGAGCGTATTCGCTGCAGATCCATCTACCGAGCCTCATCCACTGAACCGATAGCCAGGTCAATCTGTGTCTTGCATAAGTCGACAGCCTCTTTCCTTGCCTCTTCCTTGGCCTTCTTTATCTCAGGGGCACGAGATGCTTCTATTTCCTCTAATTAAGCCTCTTTCTCCTTGAGCGCCTTACGAAGATCCTCCATCTCTAAACGCAACTGCAAATTTGCACTCACAACTTCTTCATTGGCTTTGGCCAAACGAGACTGATGATCAATAATGTTTCTGGTCTCGCCTGTAATCTGGACCATCCTCCTTGTCAAGTTAGCAAAATGAAGGGTCTTCGCCTCATCTAGGATCTGGACCAAAGGATTTCAAGGTAAAAGGAACTCGGTGTCAGGATCCGCCACATGACAACCTGCATAGTTGGGATTTATATCCAGTTGCCTCTCAAAGGGAATCCGTATCACCTATTGATAATTCAAGAAAAAAGGATCAATTATTTCCCTCTCCTAACTCATCTGGCACTTCATGCACTTCAGAACCCATCGAATAGTGATGGCGGCAAAGAGAGGAAGTTTGGGAATCGAGGGAGGTAGCTTCCTTATCCGAAGACCTCGCATGTTTCTGGGACGACTCATGGCTCTCTCTTTTATTCGGGCCTGATGGGGTCTCCCTATTATTCTCTTGCATAATTATTCCCTCCTGAAAAGTCGTCTTGGAAGAAACGGGAGCCATTTTCATCCGTTTGAATTGCTCAAGCCGTCTGGACACTTCGTTCCTCCTTGGATTCCTCCTTTTCCATGGAATACAAGCAACAACATAGAACCAAGAAATAGAGGAAGCATAAAAATAAAACATTCAAGACATTAGGTCACTACAAACTACTACAAACCCTTAGGATAAACTGGATTATGTGACAAGGTCAGGGTCTCACTCAAGAAGGGAATACACTGGGACGGGACTCCACCCGAAGGAAGGAGAACACACAGTGACCAGACTTCATTGAATTGAGGAGCAGGTGGAGGCTGCAACTTGTCAAAAAATAAAGAGTTCACAAGAAGTATCTCAAAGTCCAAATAGTAATCAGAAGTACATGGGAAAATCCTGAATTCCTCGCCGATTCCCGCCCCACCTAGTACTGGAAGAGGCGGTATTCCATTCAAATCACCCGGAGCCACATTTTTGTGGGAAAATCAGTTGCAGGAGTCTGCCCTGGGACTGGCTTGGGTTGCTCCAAATGTTCGGGCCACTCTCATACAGCCTTGGCATTCTTTAAAGGATCCACGCCAAATGCCTCGCTGCTTATAATATCCATGTCTAGAGATTACATGAACATCCCCTTCCGTTGCTTCGGAGTTGCTCTCTGATCCTTCCTCCTCTTTATTTTCTCCTCCCAAACGAGAATCTCCCTTATCGGCAGGTGAAGGAGCATCTCGAATACGTAGAGACTTCCCCGAGTGGGGAGGACGAACTACGCTCTTCTTATTTCTCAGCTTCTTCGAGGCTTCAGCCACACCACCTCCTCATCTGGGTCCTTACCTTTATCTCCGTCACCCCCGTCTCCTTCGTCTCCTGCTTCTCTCTTAGTAGAACTTGACCTAGTCGTGTACATGGACTGTCTAGGGCAGATCAAGTTGTAGAATTGGAGGGCTACAACATGGAGTAGGAATAAGGCTTCCCGCTTGGCCTCTGGGATAGCCAATATTTACTTGGCCATCTTTTTTAAGCCATCTTCCTCTGCCGCCTTCAGATAACCTGAAAATTATGGAGCAATAAAAATCCAAGCCAACAAAGAGCTCATAAAAGATAATATGATAATTTATAGCTAGAAGTAAAAGCATATTGAGCCACGGTGTCATTACATATAAAGAAATATTCCCTCTTGAACATACTAAACTTGGAATATAGATCCAGGACAGGCTTGAACTTGTGGACTGATTCTAGGCTGATAGGACTCCTCTTTCGATTACTCCTCACGTTATATAGATATCTGATCTCTCTATATAGGTAGAGGTCTCCGATACCGCTTCATGAATATTAGATATAAACGTATTAGGATAGCATAAGATTTCGGTTGAAGTTGCATGGGAGTGACCTTTAAGTAAATCACGAAGCTGGCAATCCAATTGGTAAGCGGAGGGATCGCGCTGCATATACAATGATACTTGCTATATGCCATGTACCTGCCTGAGGAAAAGCATGCTTTATCACCTGGACCAGGTAATATCATGTCTGACAGTCTATCCCAAACGTAGTAGCTATGGAGTTCAGCTTCTCTATCGTCAACACGTTGGCATAACACTATGAAGGCCTAACCAGCATTTGATTAGGAGCATAACCTTCCACTAAAGTGTAAGTAGAACTGGGTTGCCTGGGATGATTGGCTGGAGCGTCAAAAGAAGAAGGACCAGCCTCGGCAGGCTATGAAGCATCAAACTTGGAACAAAGCTCATGTCCAGAAGACATATTTCCTGTGCAAGAAAATGAAATTCAAGCGGAGGTCTAAATCTTAAACAGAAGTTAAAAACATGCATGGAAATCTCTTATCATCTAGCTCAATTGCTTCTATACACCTAGCCTAAACATCTCGTAGGAAGACTTGCTTTTGGCTCGGCAAACTAAAAAACAATACGCTCGGCAAATTTGGTTTTGTATTATCTTATGATGAATGCCGAACCAAAATCCTCGACTGCTGACCAAAGCAAAATCCTCAACTGCAACTTAAGGCACACCCCGCAATGGCCTTACCTATTCTCAGTTTTAACATCATACACAGACAATACACAATACGGGTTCGTATTACAAATGAGATTGATATAACCAACCTATGCTTTCAACACCCAAGTAATAACCATTAGCCGATCAAACAATCTATCGCAATCCCCGATGGGCAAATGGCCCTGCATGAAATCACTCACAACCTCTCACTTTCTATCAACCATATAACATCTCTCAAACTAACATTCTTCACGACCATCAAAATACTATAATCATTCCGGCGCTCGTTCAAATGAAGTACCTCCTCACTAATTCAAGACCGAAGTCACCCAACCCTGCTCTAAAACTCTCCTACACATCATATCCTATAACTTTAATAGCAGGTAATCGAATTAAAACAAACTTATCTTAGGCTATCCTGGCACGAGAAAAGCCAAATTTGAACAAAAGGAAAATAAGCTTAAATTAGTTGCAGTCGACCTAGTAAAGTTGAAGAAATTTTATTAAGAGAATGTGAAAGTAAAAGAGTGAAGGGAAGAAGGCGTATTTAAAGGAAAGAGAGGGAAGACGAACGGTTACCAGTCTCATTCGGTGGTGGAAGCTCAACGCCAAACCAAAAACAAAATATGTTGTGCGGCTACACAACATACTTTTGGGGGCAAGTGTTCGCTCGGTTTTCTGGCAAGTGAAGGAAGAAGGAGGCAAAGGCAAGCAGGGGTATAGGAACAGAATTACCGAACCAGATGTTTGGTCCAACATTTGCAAAAATGTCGAAAGAAATATATGGACCGGCATGCGTACCAGATATTTGGTCCGGCATCCTAGGGTATACCGGACCAAGTATCTAGTCCTGTATCCTTACAGATGTCGGACCAAACATTTGGTTCGACATTCTCTGCTATGCTGGACCAAGTATTTGGTCCGGCACAACACATCAATTGTCGGACCTAACATTTGGTCCACTATGACAAACCTGCCGAATAAAATGTTCGGACCGGCAAGTAAGGTACTCCAAGGCAGGATCACTGAATCGAAGCAAAAAAGGACCACCAAACCAGGCGAACTTCCTAATCTAAATGTCGATCCAGCTGTCCCAGATTCAAATGCCGAACCAAACTCAGGAAGCTATAACTTCTCCTCCACACTTCACAACTCCGCTCTATAAATAACGAAGCTTCTCAACAGCAATGGGGACATATTTTTTGAGAAAAAGAGAGAAAACTCTACTGAAAATCCATCACTTCGGCTACTTAAAGTTTTTACTCTTTTCAAATAATCTTGTACTTGTAATCAAATCAAAGAGAGAATAATAAGATGGAAAGTGGATGTAGGCACATTCGGGCTGAACCACTATAAAAACTATGCGTTATTTACTTTCCTCATCTGCTTTCTGAAATTTGAACTTGTGAACTGTCTCTACACTTGCTGAAATTCATTCAATTACGTGTTGGAACATTTAAAAATCCCAAATCAATCAAATAAAATGAGATTTAACTGAAAAAATAAATATTTAGAGGTTCTTGTCCAACTTTTGAGCAATTACTAAGGGCAACATAGAGTTTAGTCAAAAAAAATTAACAAAAAGAATCCCTTGTTGTTATATGCAACCAAACTCATATATACCATTCTATCTCTATTATTTTTCACGATATGGGATTATTTTTCTTCAAAATATGTGTCCATTATCCATACACGGTGCTAGACACTCTAACAAATCACTACCTTTGCTTACACCATCCATGCATCTTCCACTACACCAACACGTTGCCTGCACCATATTGAGAAATTGTTTACATGTATTTTACCAGACCCTACATACCATGGTCAAGTTTCACCTTAAGCCTTAGTACTTAAGCCTACACTACTAGTCACCACAATTTATAGATCTCTTGCGCGTTATCTGTTGTCCTAGGCGTAACCATCGGCTTTGATATCATGTTGAAGTTCTAAGATCCATCCACAGATCCTTCCGTGGGAGCAACATAGAATTTGATCAACATCTTTTAAAAAAAGGAATCCCTTGTTGTTACATGCGACCAAACTTATATATATACCGCTACACTTCCATTATTTTCACAATGTGGGACTATTATTTTTTCCAGTGTACGCCCATTACCCACACACAATGTGAGACACCACAGCAAATCTCCATGTTGGCTCACATCTATCCATGCATCTTCCACTATGCCAACATGAAGCCAACACTATGTTGGGAATTTGTTCATGTTCCATTCTACCTAACCCTATGTACCATGGTCAATCTCTATCTTAAGTTTGACTACTTAAGACTACACCGCTAACCACCATGATTTACAGATCTCCTGCACATTTTCCATTATTCCAGGCATTACCATCAGCTCTGATATTATGTTGAAGTTCTGTCTAGATCCGTCCACACATCCCTCCGTGTGGGCAACGTAGAGTTTGGTCAACATCTTTTAACAAAAGGAATCCTCTATTTTTACATGCAACTAAAATCATGTATACTGCTCCACTTCTATTATTTTTCATGATGTGGGACTATTCTTCTTTCCAATGTACATCCATTACCCACACATAATGCGAGACACCCCAACATCACGCGGTGGCCTCATCCATGACACAACTCTTATAGCTTTCTCTTTTTATTCCTATCCATCAATTTCCAACAATTTGAAAATAAAATTGAATCCATCATTTATAAGGATTAACATTTTTGTGTTTTAGAGCAAAGAATGAATTACGTTGACAAATAGTGCATTTGAAGAAGAAAAGCCGGGATTATCGGCAAAAGTTGAATCCAATCTCGAAGTTTCAAAACAGAAAAAAAGTTACAAATATAGTAGATTAACGCTATGGTACGTTCTAAAATTTCCTCTACTTTCATATTTGAATCATTTTAGAGTTTTGATAATAACCTCATTTTATTAAAAAGTTTGAGAATGTAAAGCAGTTAAAAAAACTAACTTTGAGTGCCGATATATGTTAACCATATTGACATAAATTTGCATATGATGTGGTATAATTTTTTTGTTAAGATGTATATTATATATATATATATATATATATTCATGATGAAAATAATTACCATTTGCAACGTTCTGTTTTTCTACAGTCTTAAATGATTAAAAAAGGGGCTTTATTATATAATTTTAATAGAGATAGAAATATATATTCAATGAACTTTTACTTGTCTATTTATAGATTTTTCATTTATACAAATATTAAATATCAAGTTCTATTAATTTCTATATGAGCTATTAATTTAAAATATAAGCATTAATGAAATTTAATAGCTTGAGATTGTTATAATTTTGAGATAATGATATGTGCAAAGAAAAAAATAATTTTTTTGAAAAGGTATAATAGTATAAATTATTGTATTAATATGTTGAGAAGTCTGACCATCAACATTCATTATCGGTTTGGAATGATGTGTTTTATTGTTTCCAAAACTTTTGGTAATCTGAATAAATGATTAAGTCATTGATTATTTTATAATCAGCATTAAAGAAAAAGAAACTTTTGTAATGAATAACCCCCATTATTTTGGTATTTTATATAATAGAAGGATAATGTAAATTAAATATTATTTTTCTTTTTAAAGTTTGCAGTCAAATCACTTTAAAATGAAGATTTTTTAATTTAATAAGTAAGGCTGTTTAAATTTTATTTTTACACTTTTAGGTGTTATGGTAGTATTTATAGATTACCAAATGACTTCATTTGTTTAGGCATTCATTTTCTAACAATACAATTTAGGTGTCCAAATGGATAGATTTACAAAAGAATTCATATGAATTATTTTAATATATTTAATAGTTGAAAAGAAGATGAGAATCGTTTATTTGTTATATGAATTTAAACCTATAAGTTTGGATTTACTTGCAAAGGTGCAACTGAGTAAATCACATATAAGCATAGGATAAAAATATTGATTAGCTTTAAATGTTTTGTTAAGAATTTTATGAGCATTAAAAGCATGGTATTTGAATTTAAATCATATAAATGATTTTGTGACTTATTTATGGAAGTAAATTAAGAGCAAATAATGCTTTGTATAATTTTTGAATGAAAAGCAAATTTGAATGTCAAATAATTATAAAAAATGAAGCTAACTAACTTAAGACTTTATATTTATTGATTTATGGAGTTAGATTTATTAATATACTAGTATATAAATCTAATGATTTTTGAATATAAAGCTTATGACTTTCTATAATGACAAAGTTATCACAAGTCTATTTTGGACAATAATTATTATGGATTTTAATGTTAGTTGAGAGGATTTTTGTGTATAAAGTATTATAGTGGAAAATATATGTTATATATACCCATATTTATATTTAGTAAATTATAAGAATGGAGACATTATGAATATTTAATTCATATATTGATTATGAAAATTTTCACCCAAAAGAGGAAAGAATGTTATAATCTCAAAGACATTGGTGTATTCTAGAATATTAGTACTATTCAATATTAAATTCATCCATGTTTATTGTGCATATATGTATTTGATAATACAATTGAAACATATTATGAAAGGACGTGAAATATTCACTTTGTGGACATAAATGAATTTAGTAAAAGTGAAGAAATAATGAAATGAGTTGCATATCACGAATAATGATGACATAATGTACACCTATAGTAGCAAGCTATGAGATTAATTTGTATTTGAAATAAACGATGGATACTCAAAGTAAGGAGAGATATATTTATGAAGGGCATTTACATTCAAAGGGAATAGGTTTTTTTTAGGTATACCATAAAGTATTTCAAAATCATACTTGTAAACACTCATGTTCATATGATGTCTGAATATATACGAAAATAATTATTATGTTCCGTTTATGATCCCGAGGGAAGAAGTATCTTCCTATGAAGGCTATTTTTTGAATCTTAAAAGGTTAGCCTAGTTTCTCATAAAAAACTAGATAAAACTCCTTATGAACCATGAAAGAGTTTCGCAAGCTTGAAATCTTAATCGTGGGTGTATAGAGGAAAATTACACTTCGGTCTTTAAAACGGGAAGAAGGAGAACCGATCAATAATTTTTCTATGAGCATTCAATGCATATTCTTTGATTATGGTTTAAAATGTTTCGTATAGATTAATTTTTTTATATCGAATACATGAAATTTTTTGGCATAAACTTGAATGTGCTAAAAGAGATCGAAAATTTCAAATCGATATGAATGACTTAAAAGGGATAGATGTGACATTATCCACAAAAATGAGACAATTTGAAAATGATTTTCCCATAAATTATTTTGACCATACTGTAAATGAAAACTTGAAACGACTTGATTGTTTTGATATAAAGCATATGCAATTTCTACGTGATCATAATATACACCTTAAGAAGAATAACAGACCTAGTGAATATGTTAACATTGAAGGAAGCAATGTGTTTAACTTGAATGATTAAAAATATCATTTGTTATGTTGTGAGAAAATGCACTCATAACCTAGTGATGAACGTTGGAGTTCCTATAAGAATGTATAATAGAAAGAGAATATGCATCTATTTTAGAGCTAAAATATTTAAGAAATTGGTGAAAGGAGTGAACTCATAAAAATGAATAGGATCAAAGAGACTTGATGGATTCCCTTTTTAAATTATTTTCAAAAGAAATTAGTCTTTGAATCTTCAACAAGAATAGACCTGAGCCTAGAGTACGGAAAAATGTAATGAATACCTATTAGTGGTCTTACAGTGCAACATGATTGCTCTTTCCCTTCCTGTTTTTGTGTTTATGAGTTTAATTTCATTTATATAATCTGTAACCATTTTATGGTGGTTCTTTTAAGATGCACTTGGTGGATTTTTCTATTTGGTATGATTTTTAAGCTTCCTTACTTTTATATAATCCATAACCTATTTTTAGTGGTGCTTTTGAGATGCACTTGACGGATTTTTCTATTTGATTTGATTTTTAAGCTTGCTTGCTTTGTACAATCCATAACCTATTTTTGGTGGTGCTTTTGAGATGCACTTGATGGATTTTTTCTATTTGATATAATTTGAAGCTTTTTTTCTTTTATATAATCCATAACCAAATATTGGTGGTGCTTTTGAGATGCACTTGATGGGTTCTTCAATTTGATATGATTTTGAACTTCTTTACCTTTATATAATCCATAACCAAATTTTGGTGGTGCTTTTGAGACATCTGATGGATTTACTATTTTATATGGGTTTGAGCTTCATTGCTTTTATAATGTATTACCAGTTTTTGTTTGTGCTTTTGAGAAGGACTTGATGGATTATTTTGATACGAGTTGAGCTTCTTGACTTTTATATAATCCATAAACAATTTTAGTGGTGCTTTTTAGATGCACTTGATGAATTCTTTTGATATGACTTTGAGCTTCTTTGCTTTTATATAATTCATAAATAGTTTAGTTGATGCTTTTGAGACGCACTTAATGAATTCTACCATTTTTTAAGAGTTTAACCTCTTTTGCTTTGTGTATTCCATAGCCAGTTTTTGGTGGTGCTTTTGAGATGCACTTGATGGATATATTAATTTACATTAGTTTGAGACTATTTGCTCTTTTCAAATCCATAATCAGCATTAGTGGCGCTTTTGAGATGCACTTAATGGATTCTGCTATTTTTGTGAGTTTGAGCTTCTTTGTTGTGTATTTCATAGCCAGTTTTCTGATGGTGCTTTTGAGACGCACTTGATGGATACATTGATTTTTCTTAGTTTGAGTCTTTTGCTCTTTTGAAATCCATAACCACTATTTTTGAGGCATACTTGATGAATTTCATTAATTTATTTGAGATAATACCGTATCACTCATACATAATTCATAGCCGGTATGGATGGTGCTTTCGAGGCGCACTTGATGACTTATGTTTCAAGGTTGAACCTTTTGCTCTTAATGAGTCATATAACTGGTTATGCCAGAGTGGAGTACTTGATGGACTCACCTATTTGGGTGTGAAGGTGGACCACCTTCTATGAGACACTTAAGCTCTCTAAAGAACTCATGAGTTCCCAAAGTAGGCGCATGGCTATTAAAAATGCATATTTATCGTGGAGTTTGTAGAAATTGAAAGTGTAGTACGTGTTGTGAGATCTTAACTCAAATCTCTGTAGTTCCAGAAGAAATTCAGTACCTAGATTAAGTTTTGTTTTCACTTCTTTATGTATCATTCATTCAAAAGATATTATACTAACGTATGAAATTTTCTTATTGCCTAGGTTATTTTCACTTATCTTCTTTGATTTTTGTTTTAATTAGTGGTGGATTGTTGGATAATTACAACAAAAAACCAATCATTGTTTGACGTTTCACATTTTATACTAATGACATTTTTATTTATGGAATGCTAATTTATAGAGATTATTAGGCTTAAGAGGGAACAATTTATGTTTATTTTATTCTCACTCATTTTTCTCTTCTTTGGAAAATAAAACAAGATGTGTAGTAAATAAAAATTATCTTCTCCATCTCATCTCTCTACAGTTTCCTCTAAAATTAAATCTAGCTTTCAAATACTTAACACTCCTGGACAATGACTTCTACAAATATCCAAATCCTTCAATCATGAGCGCACGAGATTGAAGGATATGATAAAATATATTTTACATATGTTCTAGGCGTTATAATATTTTCTGATATTTCCTGCATTTATTCTCTGATATTTCCTACACTTATCCTCTGATTTGACGATATCTTTATTGGGGAATGTTTATTTAGTAACCTTTATTTTAGCAAATCAGTTGATTTGACTATATCTTTATTTGGGAAGTATTTATTTAATTACCTTTGTTTTAGCAAATCAGTTGGCTAATCTGTAGCATATCTTAACTCTCATAAACCATATATATATGATTGGAAGTGGAATACAGAGATCAAGCAAATTGATTTCTAAATATATTTCTATCATGGCATCGGAGCTATTATCCTTACCCTAGCCTCACCTATCTTCTTCTCCGTTCTTCTTCTTCTATCTTAAATTCTTTTCCATGGCAGCCTCGTCCAAGTTTCATCCCGCACTCACCATCACTAATGTTAAATCTCTTATTCCCATAACATTAGACAATGAGCAAGCCATGTATCATTCTTGGGCTACTCTATTTACCAGTCTTGCTAGGGTTCATGATCTTTACGATCACTTGGTTCCACCAATGAAGGAGAAGGCTATGGCTGCCTATGTCGAGGCTAAGTCCGTTGATCCAGCACTTCGGAGGCGTTTGGATGCCGTTGTCTTGCAATGGATTTACAGCACCATTTCTTCCGATCTTCTCCTCGCTATTCTCAGACATAACGACACGGCAGAGGGGGCATGGAACCGTCTTGAAGCTCTTTTTCAGGACAACAAAGCCTCTCGAGCTGCCCATTTCAAGGAGGACTTTACAAATGCTACGTTTGAGGCTTTCAACTCGATCGACAATTATTGTAATTATCTACAATCTCTGGCGGATAGGTTGGCTGATGTTGATGCTCCGGTGACAAATGGTCGTCTGTTTTTATGTCTCACTGGGTCATTACCAAAAGCGTATAGTGGTACGGTGCACTATACACAAAATCAAGAGCCTTTACCATCCTTTGAGAGTTGTCATTTAAGGTTTAAAATGGTTGAGCATACTATTAAGGCTCGTCAAGCTCGTGAAACTGGTGGTTCTAGGAGTCGGTCCAGTGGTGTTGCCATGGTTGCCACTGATTCATCTGCAAGCAACAAATGCAACAACAATAATAAAGGGAGGAACAATTTGAAAAACAATAGGAAGAAAAAGGTCCACCGAAGTACTAATGGGTCTAGTCCTAGTCAGCCACCATATCAGCAGCACCAATGGCAGCCAGATCAACAGGCTCCACCGCCACAGTGGCAGCAGCCTGATTGGGGAGGGTCGACTATTCCTCCTTGCCCATTTCCCGCATACTCTTGGCAGCCAAGGCCCAATCCAGTGACCCAACGTCCCTCCTCTTTTAGGCCAGGCTTACTTGGGTCCAGACCTCAAGCTTTCAATGCAGTTGCTCTTCCTGCTCCTTGCTACATGCCCACCGACATTAAGGCTGCTATGCATGCTCTTTCGTTCTCTTAACCAGATGGGAACTACTACATGGATACTGGTGCTACATCTCACATGACGGCGGATGCAGGTATTCTCTCTTCTTATTTCAATTCAAGCAATAAGCATCATAACATTGTTGTTGGTAGTGGTCATTTAATTCCAATTATTGGTCACGGTCGCACTACATTGCCTCCACCGTATCCACCATTTACCCTAAACAATGTGTTACATGCTCCCAGGCTCATTAAAAATCTGGTCTCTGTTCGTAAATTTACCACAGATAATATGGTTTCTATCTCTTTTGACCCTTTTGGTTTCTTTGTTAATGACTTACAAACGGGTAACAGACTAATAAGATGTGATAGCACTGAGGGCTTATATCCACTTTTCTTCAACTCTCAAGTCATTTCTTTTAACAATCATTCTTCTTTTACTTCTTTGCCTTCGAATATTTGGCACAATCATTTAGGTCATCCTGGCGATGCTATTCTTAAGTCTCTTTGTAGTAAAAAGTTTGTTGATTGTAATAAGGCTTGTAAAACTTTTTGTTCTTCTTGTCCTCTTGGGAATCATTCTAAGCTACCTTTTTATGATTCAGTGCCATATACTTTTCTTCCGTTTGATATTATTCATAGTGATCTTTGGACTTCTCTTATTGTTAGTACTTCCGGCCATTGTTATTATGTTCTTTTTCTTGATGACTATAGCAAATTTTTATGGACCTTTCCTATTGCAAAAAAATCTCAGGTCAAACAACTTTTTTTAGCGTTTCATGCTTTAGTCAAGACACAATTTGAACGTAATATTAAGACTTTTCAGTGTGACAACGGTACGGAATACATTAATGGCACTTTTAAGGATTTTTTTGAGCAATATAGTATGTTTTTCCGTCTCTCATGTCCACATACATCTCCTCAAAACGGGAAGGCTGAAAGACACATGAAATCCATAAATAATATCATCCGGACTATTCTTGCTCATGCATCTATGCCACTCTCCTTTTGACATCATGCTCTCTCCATGGCTACATATCTTCTCAATATCCTTCCTTCCAAGGTATTGAATTACCAATCTCCTGCTCAAATCCTCTATAAAGTGATCCGGATTATTCGGGTTTGCATGTTTTAGGTTGCTTATGTTTCCCATTATTCCCCTCTTCTACTATTCATAAATGACAAGAAAGGTCGACTCCCTGTGCTTATTTAGGTCAATCATCTCGGCTCCAAATGCTATGACATGTCTAGTGGTAAAATCATAATTTGTCGTCATGTTCGTTTTGTTGAAACAGAATTTCCATTCTCCAAACTCCATAAAACAAAACCTTCGAATTATGATTTTTTGAGTGACAATATTAATCCTTAATTAATACATCATTTATTTCAAAATACCACACCAAAAAATATGCAGCTAGACCCAACAACGCAGCCCAACGACTCGTCCTCTCTTCCTCAATCTGGGCCACAATCTCACACAGGCCCAGATTCCACACCTCCCACTGCTGCCCACACTCGGTCCTCTATTTCCTCATCTGACCCATCCTCTCTTCCCTACAGTCCAACCCCGTCTATGACCTCCCCCACTTTGACCATTCCTCACACTACCCCAATGCCTCCCGACCCCATTTCAACCCGCATGACCACTCGTGCATCAAATGGCATTTTTGAACCCAACCCCAAATACTCTTCTAATTACCACACTACCACCACTATAGGTATTTCTCCTGTCCCCAAAAATCCTGTTGGTGTGCTTAGTGACGATAATTGGAAAAGTGCAATGTTGGATGAATGTAATGCTTTAATTGACAATAAGACTTGGGAATTAGTGCCTAGGCCGCCTAATGTTAATGTTATTCGGTCTATGTAGATTTTTCGTCATAAATATAAATATGATGGCTCTTTTGAGCGTTATAAAGCTCGTCTTGTAGGTAATGGAAATACACAGCAGCAGGGTTTTGATTGTGATGAAACGTTTAGCCTCGTGGTTAACCGGTCACCGTTAGAGCGGTTCTCAGCATTGCTCTTTCTAAATCTTGGCCCATTCATCAAATGGATGTGAAGAATGCTTTCTTGCATGGTCATCTCAATGAAGCAGTTTATATGCATAAACCATGGGTTTTCGTAATAAAAATTATCTGAATCATGTTTGCCCTTTGAAGAAATCCTTGTATGGATTAAAACAAGCTCCTCGAGCTTGGTACCAAAGATTTGCTGATTTTATTGCTACCATTGGGTTCTCTCATAGTACGTCAGATCACTCTTTATTCATCTACAAGAATGGTTCTGATATTGCTTATATTCTGTTATATGTGGATGACATTATACTTACAGCTTCTTCTGATCGTCTTCGTAAGTATATTATGACTCTCTTAGCTTCTGAATTTGCTATGAAGGATCTAGGTCCTTTGAGTTTCTTTTAAGGTATTGTTGTCACTCGTCATGCCCGTGGTCTTTTCTTATCTCAGATACAGTATGCTGCAAAAATTATTAAACGTGTCGGAATGCCTAACTACAGTTCACGTCCTACTCCTGTTGACACTAAGTCCAAATTAAGTGCCACCGCAGACACTCCTTATGATGATCCGACTAAGTATCGTAGTCTTGTAGGTGCTCTTGGGTATCTTACATTCACTCGGCCAGACATTTCCTATGCCGTGCAGCAGATCTGTCTTCATATGCATGCCCGGACTAATGAGCATATGAAAGCTCTTAAGCGTATCATACGCTATCTCTAGGGTACTCTTTCTTTTGGTCTCCACTTATACAAATCTAATATTAATCGTATCAGTTGATTTGACGATATCTTTATTTGGAAAGAATTTATTTAGTTACCTTTATTTTAGCAAATCAGTTGATTTGACGATATCTTTATTTGGAAAGTATTTATTTGGTTACCTTTGTTTTAGCAAATCAGTTGGCTAATTTTTAGCCTATCTTAACTCTTGTAAACCATATATATATGATTGGAAGTGGAATACAAAGATCAAGCAAATAGATTTCTATCAGGATCGTTGTGTTAATCTTGGGAAGCGGATGACAATTATTGACTGCACCATAGTCGTGTAGAATTTTGCTTTCAAGACAATGGCCTCATCCATGACACAACTCCTATCACTTTCTCTTTTTTGTTCCTACCCTTCAATTTCCAATATTATATGCATTTCTTACCTATAACAGAAAAAACTAAAAAGCATCTTTATTTTACAAAAGAACCTGTATCAACATTAATCATTTCTTAACTTTTCATTTCATGCTAAATTAACTTAAACTTCTTTTATATATTTTTGATTTTATTCCAATTTGAGTTTTACATTATGCATATCATGGAAACAAGCTCGAAGAATATCATAATTTATGTGATTCACTAAGCAACATTATTAGTATGTAATTTGCATGGTGTGTATTCTTAAATCTGTGACATGAACTACCATTAATTATAAACATTTTTGAATTTCAAAATTAATTTTCTTACTTGGATAGTTCGAACTATACTCAAAAATCATTTAGTTTCCTAAGTTTAAAAAAACTCAATGTCATAGTATACTAATATTTATATCATAGTATATTGAGCCATTCATTTTTTAATATTATAACTACAACCGGAGGATATGTTCATTTTAACTACTTATTTAAAGCTAATTGAATTATAATATCAATGTACAACAATAGATTCTTATCATAATTAGTAATGTATTAAAGGAGAATTTGCAACATCGTGTAATATCCATAATTCTATTTTCTTCTTATTATTCTCCCCGTTAATATGATTCTGGCTTTATTTTCCTTCATTCTATCTGAAGAAGGTTGTTAGATTTGTTAATATACTAATACTATGGAATATTTAATTATTTGGTAAAATATATTACAAGTGAAATACCAAACGATTTTCATTCTTAGATGTATTACATAAAAAATTGTTTGGTAAAATGTTTAGTTGTTTGGTAAAATGAATGAATAAATAGATACCAAAATATTTATGGTAAAATATTCTATAATACGGGTTAAATATTCTATAATACAAGTTAAAGTAACGTATTATAGAGTATTTAATTGTTTGGTAAAATAAATGTTTGGTATTTATTATTCTCCTAGTTAATACACTAATACTATAGAATATTTTAGCTAGTGGTAAAGTTGCTCTTTTATCATTCTTGAATTTATGTACATAAAAAAATCAAGTTGTGGAAAAAAGTGAAGTAAAAGAATTCAAGCGATAAATTTCACACCATGTGTTTGGAAAATGTATGAATGCATAAGTAGCTCATTTGTTTCGGTTATAGTAAACTACTTTAGAAGTTGTTAAATGTGCTATGTAAACTTTTACTTCTTACTTGAATGTTTTATGTGAACATACTTGACTAAAACACATTTTATCTAGGATCAAATATTATTAAATTTAATCAATCTATATTATAATATACTTTTCTATGGCATTATTTAATACATTATGAAATTTTCATCGGTAAATTTACATTGAATGCATGGTTATTACTGAATTTTTTGGATATCTCACAAAATTGTATGATAATTAACAAAAAGTAGTGTCTGTTATTATGTTGTTTTGAATTAGTGTAGTTTAGAAGTGTTTATAGATCACTGTGGATTAGAGATTTACTAGTTTGGAATGTTTATAAGAAAATTAAATTAAATTGGAAGGATCATATTAACCTGTATTGCCACATAAATTGAATTGCTTGTTTTTAGATTATCTAATTTAAATTTAGACCACTAAGATAAATTATAATAATTAGTTCTTTTTAACTGAATTTAATAAGCAGATCAACTGCATATTAATTCATTTTAATGCTTAAATTAGATACCACTTTTATTTAAATATACATTTGATTTTGTAATGGGTCAATATTACTTTTAAGTTTACGTAATTACATATTTTCCTAGGAATGGTTTTATTAAATCATGCTGTTGTGTAGTTTGTACTAATAATATTTGCACATTTTCTAGCAAAATAGGAATTGGAAGATGCACCTGAGGAGTAGGGTTTCTTTGGAAATTTAGCATAGTTAAAGTGATATAACGATTACTAATGTATAAAAAATTATCAGCTAATAATTTAATGTGTTACTAAATTCACTTTGGCTCTCTCTTATTAATACCATGTATAGACTATGTCAGTTTATGTACTTTTGTACATTATAACACCATTAGTGCTGCTTTGGGCCATGATTACGTATTTTATTGTTTGAAAAGTTACATACATTCCTTAAATAAATGGGTAATTAAACTAAATTTGACTTCCCTTTAATTTGAGAATTGATAATGAATGCAATAGAAATTCATTCACTCAATATCTAATGAGCTAGAATTAAGAAAAAACTTCTAAGAATCTCTATATCGATATATGTAATGAAAACAGTATATATCTTTGGATTTTCTAAAATTCAATATTATTATGTGTAACATTTTAAATTTTTGTAGGCTTAAAACAATGAAGTTTTCAGAGATGCTACTAATGAATATTTAGATAAAAATAATTTTTGTAAATCATTTGGAAACTTTACCAGAAATTAGTAAGTGGTGGAAATACTATATTGAACGCTGTTGAATTTCACCTGCGAGTTTCTAATATTCAGTGAAAATAATGTCAGCGACTTTTAGCCTTCCAAATGATGTTTAACTACCCATTAATTAATTATTAAATGATGAAATAGCTACCATGTTTGAAAGCAAATTAGTAAAAGTTCCACATCTATTGTTTGACATTTGAAAATAACGTTAAGTTTGATTCATTTTGTGCTTTTAGTTCTAGCATAAATGCTTATATTATAATTTTATTGTAGAAATTTAGTAGAGAAGATGTGTAATATAATTAATTTGAAATTTTAATAACAATTCTATTTCTTGGTTTTATTGTCGATGGTATCATAACTGAATATTATCATATATTCCAATCTTTAATATTAAGTAAATTAATTTTTATTAAACAAATATTACAATTATTGATGACTAATTAAAAAATTTCGAGTTAAAGAGCATAAATTCTTGAATCAATATGTGGTTGCTTCTCGAATCAAATTGGGGTCAAGCTAGAAAGAAAGAAATAATGATAATAATTAACTAGAATTAATTGTGCTTATTTCACTATTTAGTTTCAGTTTAAATTTATATAATAAATAAAGTGGAAAATAATCACAAGGACAAACTTTGTAAAAAATTAAGCTGAAGGACAACAAGTTTAATTTTTGGGCTGAATGACAAACTATGAACAAATTAGGCTGAAGAATAGTGCTAATTATAGTTGACAAGCTATGAAAAAATTAGGCTAAAGGATAGGCTGAATTAATTGTCCTTCAGTCTAATTTTCTCAAATTTTGTCCTTCTCCCCACTTCCCTCATAAATAAATTTATCATAATTACCCTTATTTCATGTATTAAAATAAACGTATATTGATTCTTACATGGTACCCAATTTTATATTAATTAGTATTGAATTTTTTTATACATATTAATAATCATCTATAAAGTGGAATGAATTTAATGTCACTTAATACACATTTTAAATTATGTTAAACATACGTACCATTTTAAGTTTAATTTAGAATAGATACAATTAATTCCACTTGATTATATTTTCAACTCTCTTGTTGATTCCAATTTGAATTAAAGTAATATAAAATGATATTACCATGTAGTTGACAAAGAAGAATTATTGTTAGCAATTCCATTTAGGAAATTGACCTACTTAGTAAAGTTATGGTTCAAATTATGAGTGATTTATAGTCGGTGATAGTTTTTATTATATAATTAATTAATGTACCATTGTCTTTAAAAATATTAGTTACATAAACTCTCCTTTTCCTCCATCCATCTCTGTGCTCAATCGCCCTGCCTCGTCTCCTCATGCCAAAGAAGAAAAAGTTCAAGTCTCTTATGTCGGTTATGGACGAAGCCCTAGATCTAGAAATTGATTTTGCTACCACCTCTTTGACCCGTGCTAGTCGTCCTTTCGCTACTGCTCCCCTCTCTATTGCTCGTGGGTTTTCTCCTGTTATAAGTAATTCTATCTTGGCCACCGACCTAGTTGTTGGTGCCTCATCTGCTGATCAATCCCTATCGGTTGCTGCTGCTCCTCTGGCTAACCCCTTATCCGCATTGATTGCTTACATTTAAAACGATGCCCGTATAGTTAGACTGGGATGTACTGACAATGATGAGCACTTAATTTCCAATCTTCTTGCTTCTGCAACAAATGTACCATGTTGGACAATGCTGTTGCATTTGTCGATGATACTGGGTTGAAACGTATTGATGGTTTGACCTTGGAGGCTAGGAACTTCGGTGGCGTTGGGGTTGATTTTGAATCTGGGTTACTGCGATCACGACCTGTTTGTGAAAATGACCAAGAGAAATTATTTGTGCCTACTATCCCATATTCGATTACTACTGATATGGACCCTACTATTCCACCTTCTGTTCTGGTGTCTCCCCAACCATGTTATCCGGTTATTGCCCCTCAAGTTCCTAAATGGACTTTTTTGTTTAAATCCCTACCGTGCAACGTAGGAGATTACCACGTTCTTTTGAGTCAGTGGAGATTGACATGTTTGTTATTCAGGTTGGATAAGACTTTTGGGCCAACTATCTTGTTGGGTTCTTTCTTAATTCTAATCTTGCGTACCATATTGTTCAGGACCACTGTAAGAATCGTGCGAAACTTAAGGGTAGTCTACAGTTCAATTTGATAATTCTATGTTTTTCTTTAAGTTTTCTAAGAATGAGGAAAGATAGCGTGTGCTTGAGGCTGCTGAAGGAAACCCTCTTATAATTACTTCATAGAGTAAGACCATTGATAGTGCGAGAGACCAGGTTTTATCTATTTCTGTTTGGCCCACTTCTCTCGTATCCCTTCTGTTTTTCAATATCTGCTTGGTTGAACTGGATTGCTAGTTTAGTAGGAAATCTTAAGTGTTTTGACACGAACATAGTGGCTAGAGGTATGATCGTTTATGCTAAAGCTCTAATTGAAATTACCCTGAACAAGCCTCTTCCATCTAAGCTCAGAGTTTGCTATGTTGAAGGCCATGTTGCGGTAGTTGATGTTCACTATGGATGGAAACCTGATATCTATGAGATATGTCACTACTTTGGTCATGTAGCGCTTTCATGTAAGCATCAACCATCTTCCAATCCTTTAGTCGACACCCCTCTTCCAATCCCGAACAAGATTCTTTTTCCTCGGCCTCCTGCTAGTAGGTGGGTTACTAAGTCTCGCCCTTTTAAGTTGGTTGTTCATGTCGTCCCTCTCCCTAATGATCCTGCTTGCATTGTAGAGGCTCATGCTACTAATGTTGTTGACGACGTTTTGTCTCTTAATATTTATGTGCCTACACTTCCTCCGACCTTGTCCCCTGTTAGAGATGTTCATTCTGCCAATGCTGTCATTCAGCCTCTAGTGATTGAGTGGAACTCCATGAAGAAGGCTTGGGTTTATGTGAATTTTGAGATGAGATATTGTCTAGAGTTTGATTGTTATTATATATTTGTGGGTGGAGATAGAGAGATTCGGCGATTATTTTACCATACTGTTGGCGATAGTCTGGTTCTTTCCTGTGATGGAGAAGATGGAGATGACAATAGATTTATTTTGGCGAATGACACTTGGGATAGAAATTTTTTATACTCCAATGAATCTGACGTTTTTTATCCTGATATTGCGGCTCATTTCTTAGGCTTCATCCATGTCTTGAGGTCTTCTTCAACAGATGACGTATGTGGTTCCTCCTCTTAGGAGGACGTCTAGTTTTCTTTTAGTTGTGGAGTATGTGCAGCGGTATGGCCACTATAAAGCCATATATAGTTGTTCTATGCATGGGAAGAACACCTGTTTTTTTTATATAGTGGCACGATCCACTATAAAACCGGCTAGCCTTGCTAAAAAAATATTAGTTATATTTTGCATAAGTTGAAATTATTGAAGCATATTTATCATTTAAAAGATTTGTTAGTAGTGTTAGACCAAAAAATCAATCAAAAAAATTACAATGGAATAGCATACATTCACCTTTATATGACTAAAAATATTCTATGAATGTTGGGTTAAAAAAATGTAAAACATCGTGTGCATATGACGGATTCATATAAGCATATACTAAATGTTCAAATATTATCAGTTTACAATTTCATTTGTTCCATTGTATGTTGCATTTTTAATAATGGAAGCAGTTTGATTAAATTGTCATTGTTGTTGGAATTCCTAGTGTAAATGAAATACACTCGTCCCACATCGCCAAATTTGCAAAGCCATTTTAATATATATATGGCTTTGCAATGAAGGTGTTGGGGCCTAGTGGCACCCAAATGTATGCTTCATTGTGAGGAGAGAGATCATGCATCTCCACCACGCGCGCGCCGCCGTCCGTCTGCCCGACCGACCGATCGAACCGAACCGGGCCGGGCTCGGGTTTGGGTCTAATATGATCCTAAAACTGAGCCGGGTTTTTTATCAGTTACAGGCTAATGAACAGACACGACTGTTAATAAGCGAACGCGGGTTACTGAAGCGAGTGGGTGCGACCGGACTGAAGAAGCTCGGGCGAACAGAAGCAGGTGCAGCCCGACCGAGGAGGCGCGGCCGAATGGATACGAGCAGTAGGCGGGTGCGACCCGTTAATGAACAGCAGCGTTCAAAAGGCAGCGGGTGCGACCCATCGAGCGGACGCGACTGTTTGAAGGGATGCAGACAAAACTATAAATAGGACAGAATGCTGATCACATTATCCATCCAATTCAATTCTGTTTTTCCTCTGCTTCTTTTCTCTACCGCTCTCTCTCTCTCTCTCTCTATATATATATATATATATATATATATATATATATCACAGAGTTGACATACTCATTACTATCTCGTGCAGATTTCGTCTGTTGTATTTTGGGAGAATTTTGAAATAAAAATTCTTAAGGAAATCGTTACGATGAGCCTCAGACATAGTCCAGTTAGAATTCTACTATGTTTGTATATTTATATACATTATTCTATATTCTATCCGTTGTTCTGGCTATACTATTTATTCAAAATAGTATAACGCTATTGTTGTAACTTATTTACAACATTCATATTATTATAATAATTAATACAGAATTCCAGTGTAGTGGAAATCTGAGTTATAAACTTGTGCAATGAGTTTGTAATTGATTATTCTCTGTTTTGGTACACTAGACGTATAACATCTTAAGAATTTTACTGTTTTCTTACTAAAATAGAGATGGCAACAGTAGAATTTTCAAAGAATACTACTCACGACAGACCTGAACCGTTCAAGGGAGATGGTGATGATTTCTTGACATGGCAGAATCAGATGTTGTTTTATCTCACCACACTCGGTCTGCAAAAGTACCTCGACGAGGAGGAACCGATTCCTGCACCAGGCAAGGAAGCAGAAGTGAATACATGAAAGCATTCCGATTTTTTATGCAGAAACTATATTCTGAATTATCTCGACAAGGTGCTATACAAAGTATATCAGCCTTCAAAGACATCAAAAGCACTCTGGAATGCACTTACCACAAAGTACAAGACGCAGAATATCAGTCTTAAGAAATTCGTTGTAGACAAATTCATGGACTACAAGATGGTTGACTCCAAACCGGTGACTTCTCAACTGCATGAACTGCAAATCATCATTCATGAACTCGAGGCGGAAGGTCATAAGGTTGGAGAATCATTTTTGGTTGGATCCATCACGGGAAAACTTCCGCCGTCATTGAGAGATTACCACAATTATCTAAAGCATAAAAAGAAGGAAATCTCTTTACAGGATCTCATAATCCGATTGAAAATTGAGGCAGATAACCGTGGAATAACAAAACAAAGCGAGGAGATATTTGTGGCTGAAGGGTCAAAGACCAAAAACAAAAAGAAGAATTTCCAGAAGAAAAGGAAAGCTCAAGACAACAAACCAAAAGACAACAAACGAACCAAGAAGTTTAATGGCGAATGTTGGGTTTGTGGAAAAGTTGGACATGCCGCTAAAGATTGCAGACACAAGAAGGAACGCAATAAAGAGGCAAATATAGTGGATAACATGGAAGTAGACGAGTCCAACTTCTCGGCGGTGGTATCTGAATGCAATCTGGTTCAGAATCCTAACCAATGGTGGGTAGATACAAGCGCTACTCGTCATGTTTGTTCTGACAAATCCATGTTTTCTACATATCAAAAATTCGATCACGAAGAAAAACTCTACATGGGTAATTCTGCAGTTTCCATGATCGAAGGCAGTGGCACGGTAATCCTCAAGTTTACTTCTGGAAAAACTGTCCAGTTGAATAACGTGCTTCACGTTCCAGACATACGCAAGAATCTCATCTCTGGTGCAGTATTATCAAAAAAAGGATTCAGAATGGTGTTCGAGTAAGACAAGATGGTTCTATCCAAATCTGGAATGTATATCAGAAGGGGCTATTTATGTGATGGCCTATTTAAGGCAAATGTAGCCGTTGTCGGCAATAAAAATATGTATTCTGATTGTGCTATTAACAAAATTAAAGTTTCTTACTTGCTTGAGCACGAAATTTTACTATGGCATGATAGATTAGGACACATAAATTTCCAAAAAATAAAAATATTGTCAAACTTGGGATTAATTCCGAAATTCCAAGTAGATAAGAACTACAAATGTGAGACATGTGTAGAAGCAAAAATGGTTAAAAAAACCATTTCAATCTGTTGATAGAAGCACCGAACCACTATGTTTGGTTCATACAGATTTATGTGATTTTAAATCATTACCTACAAGAGGTGGGAAAAAGTACTCTATCACTTTTATTGATGACTATATGCGATATTGCTATTTATATCTTTTGAATAGTAAAGATGAAGCAATTACATCATTTATAAAGTACAAAGCTGAGGTAGAAAATTAGTTAAATAAAAAGATCAAGATATTGAGATCTGATCGAGGTGGAGAATATGAATCACCATTTGAACAGTTCTGTGCCGAAAATGGTATAATTCATCAATCAATAGCTCCATATTCACCACAATAAAATGGTGTAGCCGATAGGAAGAACGGAACGTTAAAAGACATGATTACTGCCATGCTTTTAACTTCTGGTCTACCGACGAACTTGTGGGGGGGAAGCATTAAATATGTCTAATCACATATTAAACAAAGTCCCTCACAATAAAACAGGAACAATTCCATATGAGATATGGAAAGGACACGAACCAAGCTTCAAATACCTCAAAGTGTGGGGGTTCTTGGCAAAAGTTCCAGTTCCGCCTCCCAAGGGAGTCAAATTTGGACCAAAAACAGTAGATTGTTATTATCTTGGGCTAGCCCAAAATAGTAGTGCCTACAGATTTTTGGTATTCAAGTCTGATATAACGGATATTCATGTAAATACAATCATGGAATCAAGAGATGCCTCATTCTTTGAAGATGTGTTTCCGCACAAAAGGAATGAAGGAAACAATGTCCCAAAAAGGATAAGGGAAGAATCAAACGATTCACATGAAGATGAAACTCATCATGAAATTGAGGATGCTGAACCAAGAAGAAGCGTAAGGGCTAAAACTTCCAAAACATTTGGTTCGGACTTTTTTACATATATATTAGAGCACGAACCTCAAACGTACAAGGAAGCAATGTCATCTTCTGAATCCTCATGTTGTAAAGAAGCAATCCAAAGTGAGATTGATTCAATTCTAAGTAATAAAACTTGGAAAATTGTTGATATTCCACCAGGAATAAAACCGATTGGCTTCAAATGGATTTTCAAGAAGAGAATGAAAGCAGATGGCTCTATCGACAGGTATAAAGCCAGATTAGTAGCCAAAGGATATCGTCAAAAAGAAGGAGTAGACTTTTTTGATACATATTCTACGGTAACACGAATAACCTCTATAAGAATGTTAATAGCAATTGCATCCATCTATAATCTAGAGATTCATCAAATGGATGTAAAAACAGCATTCTTAAATGGAAATCTCGATGAGGAAATTTACATGGAGCAACCTGAGGGATTTATTTCCAAAGGAAATGAAAACAAAGTCTGTAGGTTAGTCAAATCATTATACGGACTAAAACAAGCTCCAAAGCAATGACACGCAAAATTTGATAGTGTTATGATGAGAAATGGTTTTCGTATAAATGAATGCGATAAGTGTGTTTATTATAAACAAATTAGACAATCATATGTGATGATTTGTTTATATGTAGACGATATGTTAATATTTGGTCCAAATACTCAGGTAATAGAGGCTATAAAGAAGATGTTAACTAGCAATTTCGATATGAAAGACTTAGGAGTTGCAGACGTTATTTTGGGAATCAAAATAATAAGAACTCCTAATGGAATTGAACTATCTTAGTAACACTATTTAGACAAAGTGATTGAAAAATTTCAAGACTGTGGAATTAAAGGAGTGAGAACAACTTTCAACCCATCAGAAGTACTACATAAAAATACTGATGAGAGTGTAATGCAACTGGAATACTCTCGTGTAATAGGATGTCTCATGTATCTCATGAATTGCACAAGACGAGATATAGCTTATGCAGTAAGCCGACTGAGCAGGTATACAAGCAATCCAGAAAAGAAACACTGGAAAACACTAATGAGAGTGTTGGGATATTTAAATAATACTACTAATTTTTTCTTAAATTATGGAAAATATCCTGCCGTCTTAGAAGGATATAGTGATGTAAACTGGATTGCAGATTCAAAGTAATCAAAATCAAAAGGTGGTTATGTCTTTACCTTAGCAGGGACAGCAGTGTCATGGAAATCTACTAAACAAACATGCATAGCTCGATCCACTATGGTATCAGAGTTCATCGCATTAGATAAAAGCAGGCGAAGAAGTAGAATGGCTTCGTCATTTTTTAGAAGATATTCCATTTTGGCCTAAACTTGTACCGGCCATATGCATACACTATGATAACCAAGCCGCGCTAAGCAGAGCGCACAACTTTGTGTATAATGGAAAGTCACGACATATTCGTCGACGCCACAACACAGTTAGGCAGTTACTCTCAAATGGAACTATTTCCATAGATTATGTGAGAACAAATAATAACCTAGCGGATCCATTCACTAAAGGTTTATCAAGAGAGAAAATTGACTGCGCATCGAAGGGAGTGGATTTAAAAGCCTAAACCACAAAGAGTTATCTTATACGGAAATCTATCCTAGCGACTGGAGATCCCACAGACTAGGATCAATAGGCAAACCAGTTCTGAATAAATCAAGACGTAATGCATTTGCATGGACATAGTCCAACTCCATTCCTATGGTGCACAACATAAATGCATGCCTACAGAAGTATTTAATGTTAAAACTATGTTTTTTAATGATGACAATATCTTGGAAATAACAAATGGGGTATATGTAGGATACTCTTAATGGTTGCGATCACCTATGTTAGTGTGAGCTGGGTCGGCTCTATGAGAATATTAAAAGGCTTTTGTTCTCTAAAACACTAGCAGAACGAAAATTTGTTCAGGACCAAAATGAACACAACCAAGAGATTAGATGAGAAGGGAATCAATACTTCGTAAAGCTTATTGTCTGGATATACAATAAAGGCCGACGGTTCAAGATGAAATAATTAACCGATTAGCCAAGTAGATCCGATAAGTTTTAACTAGGGAAAGTTCAAAGTGAAATATCTACTTATCCACGATAAAGCATTATTTCATATGTACTCTGTGATATTTCGCTTTGTGTGGGGGAAAAGTATATTATCGTTTATGTGGGGGATTGTTGGAATTTCTAGTGTAAATGAAATACACTTGTCCCACATCGCCAAATCTGCAAAGTCGTTCCTATATACATACATACATACATACATACATACATACATACATACATACATATATATATATATATGGCTTTGCAATGAAGGTGTTGGGGCCTAGGTGCACCCAAATGTATGATTCGTTGTGAGGAGGGAGATCATGCATCTCCACCACACATGCGCGCGCCTCGCCGCCGTCCGTCCGACCGACCGAGTCGAACCAAACCGGACCGAAACGGGCCGGGCTCGGGTTTGGGTCTAATATGATCCTAAAACCGAGCCGGGTTTTTTATCAGTTACAGGCTAATGAACAGACACGACTGTTCATAAGCGGACGCGGGTTACTGAAGCGAGCGGGTGCGACCGGACTGAAGAAGCGCGGGCGAACAGAAGCGGGTGCGGCCCGACTGAGGAGGCGCGACCGAATGGATACGAGCAGTAGGTGGGTGCGACCCGTTAACGAACAGCAGCGTTCAAAAGGCAGCGGGTGCGACCCATCGTGTGGACGCGACTGTTTGAAGGGATGCAGACAAAACTATAAATAGGACAGAATGCTGATCACATTATCCGTCCAATTCAGTTCTATTTTTACTCTGCTTCTTTTCTCTACCGCTCTATATATATCACAGAATTGACATACTCGTTACTATCTCGTGCAGATTTCGTTTGTTGTATCTTGGAGGAATTTTGAAATAAAAATTCCTAAGGAAATCGTTACGACGAACCTCAGACATAATCCGGTTAAAATTCTAGTTTGTTTGTATATTTATATATATTATTTTATATTCTATCCGTTATTCTGGCTATACTATGTATTCAAAATATTATAACGTTGTTGTTGTAACTTATTTACAACATTCATATTATTATAATAATTAATACAGAATTCCAGTGTAGTGGAAATCTAAGTTATAAACTTGTGCGACGAGTTTATAATTGATTATTCTCTGTTTTAGTATACTAGACGTATAACAATTGTTTCACTTGATCAGACTGACTTCGAATTTGAATTTATGATTAAAATTCCTAATTTTATATAATGATAAATTTATAATTGATTTCATTTTTAAACTTGTATGGACTTGGTCACGGTATTAAAAACTATACGGAGATATTCCCTCGTATAAAAATAATGAAGGTCATGGAAACACTCAAACGTAACCCCATAATCATGTGGAACCGCAGTGTATATCACCTATGGTCATTCAGAGCGTTCAAATCATCGACTACAATGCTCTGGAAGTTTGATGCTTTTAAGCAGAAGATTGCGCTGGTCGACCCACTTTCCCATCTTTCTTTTGATCAAATCGATACGTCTCATTTGTACAATTCTAGACGCCATATTTGGAGTGTAAAATCACTACAGTATTTTTAAATTTGATTTAATTTTACGGCAGCACAAAAAAGTTTAGCACAGTGCACAGTAACTACAACTTCATCTCACAGTCGGTATTATTTCATAAGTCGCTGGAAAAATATATATATTATATATTACATAAATAGTCTATTTATTTCAGCTTACAGCTTGTACAAATTCTATGACCGTTTTTGCAGTGTGAGTTAAAAGTTGAGACTTTACCTTTAATACTACGCTGTTAAATCCATAATGTTTCCATATCGAGCTCTATGGCTCGTGCCAAAATTTGAAATTACATTTTATATTTTTTTTTGTTTAATAAAGTACCAAAACTTCAATGACGTATGGCAAACAATAAAGATACAATGGTGTGCATTATTTAGTGGCCATGGCCGATGTTAGTTTAATTTCAACTTCAGTACATGTCTTATTAAGGTCAGTCAACTGGAAATATAGACATAAAAACAAGAAACGTTTCGTCGTGTTCATAATACTAGCACAAAATATTGAAATAAAAATCAAGAATCACTCAGATGCAAAATGAACGGATAAATAGATAAAATAAATCATGGACCCAAATAGTGTAATGTTGAACTTGTACATTATTCTAAGGCCAATCATTAAGCTATCCAAATTATAATGGGCCTACTAACTCCATAAATAATTACTTGTTCTAATCCATAACGTTCTCCCTTTCTTAATAAGTAACAGATGGTCACTGTTTTCGATACATTATTGGTTATTAGTTAACAAGTCGATATATGGAGAATAATAGTTATTAGTTATATTTAACTGCAACTACTACGAAATCTCTTCAAAGAAAAAACACGTGTTAACTTTTATTTATTGCTGATTAGTATAAATAAATGCGTGTAAAACTAAAATTAAAGTAATCATATATGCTTTTGTTTGACTCTTTCATAAGTTTTATTACATAAGTTGGTTTAAAAATTATATTAAAAGTAAACGTGTAATGAGAAGAGAAACAAAAGTTATTAATTTTGCAAGAATGAAGCAAAAGTGGGTAAGAAAGTATTATCAATATGCCGTCTGTGCTTTTCCTTTAATTTTGTTACTAGAAAAAGGTAAGTTTATAAATTTAAAAACTTAAATGGAGGCATTTTTGTTTTACATAGATTATGGACTGATAGAACTTCTCAAGATTGTTAAAGAAGATGGCAAAAAATAATATCACTTAAGCTCGATTTTATCAGTGAATTAAAATTAAAAAAAAAATAAAAATTGATCACCACAGATCATATTATAATGGCATTGAGTGCGAATTTATTACTTTTAAAATAAAATTGGTGGTAATTATCGGAATTCAAAGATTTAATTCAATAATTCAAACAATTTAACCATGGTTGACTTAGTTGATTGGTAGCTTAGAGTACAGAATTAACCGTTATAAGTTCGCTTTTTGAGATCAAAATTTGTTAGCAATAATGAATTAAATAAAGAAAAGTCCGGTCCAAGCAATTTTTACTTACAATTAATTTATAACATTTATAAAATTTTAACGCTAAGATGGAGTAATTTATTTAATTTTATTGCCTTAGCCGGAGAGAGGAAATAAAGTCAATATTTCAATGCAATTAAATAAAGCTTATACAGTCCAGTAGTCAATGACCGATGCGAATGCATTCCGGAGCCTTGCCAATCTCTCATCCTTTGTGAATATTTATCATTCGTATCTTTAAATATTTAAAACCATGCAGTTGATTTTTCACAGATTCAAGAAGTTTGTCCCTATATTGCCCTGCTACAGCTGGTGGTGCGTCTGATCGCAGTGGACCTAATGGCCACCTTAGAGAACGCTCAAATTTATTAAGTTGGCTATTCAATGTATATGATAATTGGTTAAATTTAAATTTTTATAAATTTCTAAAGTTAATAAGTTGTGCAAATGATATTCATTCGGGATGCTATTTTTTACATTATTCAATTGGTTTGAACTAAATTCAAGCAATTTAAAATTTTACATCCTGCTAAGGGGAAATTAATTTAAAGGACAAAGATTTGTACATTTTTTGCCTCAAGGACGCGATCCCAATATTTTTTCCACAAGTACAAACATTCTTCTAAAAATTATTCATAGGACAAACATTTTTCAAAATTATTCATAAGAACAACAAAACTGCTACCGAGTTAAAACTAAAATCTAAAAACTGCTACCGATAACTACAAACTGATACCTAAAAACTGCTATCAATAACTAAAAACTGATACCTACAGAAAGTTGTCCTTCGGGACAAAATATTGAAGGTCTGTCCTTGAGGCTAAAAAGCTGTGAAATTTTGTCCTTGACGATAATTTCCTGTTAAGGGGGGGAGGGGGGGGCTAAATAACTTATTCAATTTTGTAAATTATTGATACATGTTATTCATTAAATAACAAATAACTAAATACATATAAATTAATTTTATTTTAAATGAAAATAGTCCGTTCAAATTCTCTGCTCACGGCATGCAAGGGCATTCTCTGTTTAGCAGCATTCAAATGCTTAGCTTAGTTGTTCCGTTCATATTCTCAGTTGGTTTTGCAAATAACGGATGCTATGTTTAATATATAGCGTATGGTTAGTGGTGACTCCTAATTAAAATAGGTTACCGACCTTGAGTCACAATGATATTCTAATATTACTATAATATTTATTAGTTTCTTTTGTTAATGAACTTGATCATAATTTATGAATACGGAAATCAGATCAAAACTTTTGATTATACTATGATGATCATCATATATAATCAAGTGAAAACCATATCACCTTATCAGCTGTCATACACAACCGTCTAAATTTTTTAGTTCCAAATAATAAATCTGAATATAAAAAATTGTCGTATATACCGCAACATCCTAGTGGCAAAGTGGCTTTAAATTTTGTTTCAAATCAAATCATTTTCCTTGCAACTTGATTCTCAAATTCTAATTTTCAAACCAAATGAAAACTATGATGGTGATAAAAGGGATCGACATATCTACTTTAACGTACAATTCAAACTTTATGGTTTTCGGTAAAATGTTATAATGAAATTATGAGAGAAAGTTAAGTTTGGATTTAAATGTAGATACTCAAGTATCAAAATCGGTTTCAAATGTGTAAACCATTAATGTCGAAAAATTAAATTGAGATGATTACACGGCCAAATATCATATAATAGTTTATAGGGAGCTAAAAGTTTGGCATAAGTAAACGACAACATAAATATATTGAATATAAAACCTAATTTTGATTAAATTTGGGCATCACGATTTAAAGTTTAGATCCGGTTTTGAAATTTTTGAGAAGTTACGGCAATTCGTATTGTGTCGTGATTATGTGGTAAATGTTTGATTTTCAACTACCAAAGAACGGCACCTGTTGATGAGCTATTATGCATTAGTTGATTAATAGGCGGTTGTTGAATTACGGAACAGTTAAAGGACATCGAGTCACGCCAAGGAGGATCGATTTTAGGATAACTTCAAAAGGAAAAGGAAAAAAAAAAAAAAAAAGAAGAAAGAAAGAAACAAAATTGTAATCAATGCCATGACAAATGAAACCAAATAAAACGATATACCATTTTACCTTTGCGTAAAACAAAACTCACCAAAACCTCATTGAAAAAACGACGATGGTTCATTGAAAATCATTTTCGATGGATCTAATGGAAAAAAAGACGAAAGATCACTGGTATTAAGGGTGAACGCAGGTCGGTTTGGTGCGGTTTAGAGTTCAAACCACTTCCGCACCGTATCAAACGGTTAATCAAAAATACAAACCATTATACTAACCTTTTAAACGGTTTGATTTCGGTTTGAATATAACACAGTTCGGTTCGGTTTGAACACACATTAAATATAAAATAAGAGAATTACTTCCATCAACAATCAATTTACGAAAGCAACTGTGTGAAGCTTGTTATACTGAAATAAAAGATTAGTTATTAACTATTTGAATATTTCAATTTGACATTTAGCTATAAGTGAGATTTTTTTTGGTAGATTAACCAAACATCAACATTAATCGCTACATAATCATCGAGGAAAATGACTAGAATAAGATTATAATTAACATTTACCTAAAAAATAAGATGAAAAATATTATACAAAAACTATAACTTCTTCCTTTATGATAGCGAATATTATTAATAAAACAACAAACGCTAAAAATAGAATATATATCACTAGAATCTAAAATAAAATAGGAGTTGCTTATGTTTTTATCATAAGATTACTAATGTAAATATTCGATTCGGTCCGGATTAATATGGTTGGTTCAATCGTTCAAACCACAACCGAACCGTATCAATGCGGGTCGGTCCGGTTTGAGGTATTTGCTCTGGTTAGAAGATTCAGTGTGAGTTTCCGCATCGTTTTTACGGTTCGGTTCAGACGGTTTCCGTATAGCGGTGCGGTTTATCCCCACACCTAACCGGTATAATGAAGGCTGTTACAGATTTATGTTCTGTTATGAAGGCAATCTTTTTCGGTACACCCGTAGCAACTTCACGAAAATTGAAAAAGTGATCTCCTATCCAATATTGAAGTGTCTTTAACAATGTCTCTAAATTAAAACCTATAATTTAAAACGATATTAGAATGTGATATGTCTATGATTATTTATTTAGTGGACTTAGATCTGAATATGCATTAATATTAGCCAAAAATTTAGTCTAACACCCTCAAATGATTGATTTTTATGGAAATAACAATTCTAGATTATAGAATTGCATTTATGAATGTCAAATCAGTAAATAAAGTGATAAGTATAAGAGAAAAGCTGTAAGAAATAAGGTAGTCATTTGACAGATCTCCGGCCTACATCCACTTTATCAACCCTTTATTGCATTTTTTTCTTCATTATTCAATATTTTCACAACTTTTTAAGTCTTGAGGGGCAAAATTGTTCCTATGATAGCTTGGTACCAACCCATCCATGGATCGGTACTGATCCATGGACTTAAACAATTTTTCCTCCCTTATTCTTTTGCTCTTCAATGTTCATGCTTGATTGTCGTCGAGTTTAGAGTCCATTCCTTATCATTTTGTGGTCCAATTCCATTGAAATGTCCTTGAAAAAAAATAACGGATAACATTTGCCTTCTAAGCTATACTTCTATGAGATTTGGATCGGGGTAAGCGATCAAATCCAGGTTTGAGTAGATGCTTCTGTCACTTGATCCGTTTCATTGGAACATCCTATCTTCATTGAGAATCAGAATCCTCGTTTCTAAATAGTAATTGAGTCACGTCTTTCCAACAGATATGAATGTTATAATTCTATAATTCAGGACTCAGTTCATTTCGTTCGTCATTAGGAATTATTCCAGAGTCATTAAAGTCCATGGTCAGGTAGGTATACCTTTTTTTCAATTCTTTCCACTCTTTTTTATACTTTGATGGAATAGTGACAATTCATTCGTCTTCTACCAATATATAAGAAAACACTTTAAAAAAGTTATATATTTCGTTCATAACGGGCCTATGAAGTGTAAGGGGTGTCACTATATCCAAACTAGTTATTATCAATAAAATTACATTTGTTAATATTGATTTATTTTATTAATTAAATCTAAGTTAGTTAAGTGTGAAATTTTTAATGGTACGAATATATCAAATATATTCATATTTTAAAAGGTATGTCAAATATGTATAACATATAGTGATTATAATTATTTGGTGTTTAGGACGAAAACACACATAATTTGATATAGATATAATAACATCAAGATTTAAAAGCAAAGGATAAAAGGGACACCATTGATTTCCATCTTTCCTTTTTTGCAAGCATTTAATTGATCATACATCTAATCAGTTTACAAGAGTTGATATATTACAATATATTTAAAATGAAAAAAGTAATAAATAATAACATAGTTAATAAATAGATGTGCAGATATTGGGATTTATATCTACCACGTACATATCTACTATTTATATGTATATATTATTGCCTAAATTTTAAATTGTTCAATAAAAAATAAATTTAGGAAAAATGTTTTTGAATACAAGCCTTAACAATATAAAATATAAACATTTATGTACACACATAAATATATATATGTATGTATGTATGTATGTATGTATGTGGGCAATGATTGGCTATACCTCACTTTTGCTACACCTCAAATTCCCTTGATTTTCCGAATTAACTAATATACATTCATTCTCTTCTTACTTCAGGAGAGAGAAGTTATATTATTTAATTTGGAAAATGTGGTTAAAATCAAGGGGATTTGAGGTTTATCAAAAACGAGGTGTAGCTGATCCTAGCCATATATATGCAGACACACATACAAATATATAATTTCTGCCCAAAATATTTGTCTTAAACAATCAAAAATTATAAAATCAAAAATGCAACATCAAATCAAACCAGATATCAATAATCTCTATGTTATAGATTGATTAAAAATCCTAACAAAAACATTTAAATCATTAAATTGTATAAAATGTTTGGAATATTATTATACGCAATTTGAAAATATAGATTTATAGCCTAAAACATTGTTTTATACATATATATATATTCTTTTTGTAATTTATCAATTTAAAAATAAATCAAATCATTTAATAAATTGTATAAATAGTATTTCTAATTCTAGATCAAGGTGAGACAATGATATGTATATAACAAATTAAATTTGGAATGTACTTTTCGGATCTAGCCAGTAAGTGGCACTTTGATTTAGAAAAATTCCTCATTGGATTCTTGAATCGGTACCCCTTTTTTACAAGAGAAGGATGAACCATGTATCCTTTTTGTATATTTGATGTTTTTATTTGTTTGGAGTTAATGTTTTTTAGAAAAAAAGAAGGAATTTCCGACCATGAAAGAGATGAAGGGGGTATCCATGATTGAGGGAAGAAGGAGGAAAATTTGAATAAGAGAAAATAAATAAGAGGAATTTGTTTTGAAAAAAGAACAAAAACCTTTCCCATTCTTTCTATAAAAAGTTTCCCTTTTAATTCATTATTGACTTTTAATCAATCCAATCCAAACCCTTTCCTTTGTACGGATGACCAAGCATTTCTCCTTACATGGGAAAATTGTCAAAAAAGTCTATTAACTAATTAACTATATTTAAAGTCCATTTAAATACATACCAATATTATATATCGATATGTTTATGTATACTTTTATATACACATCCAAATAATTACTAACAACACCAAAATATTAAATTAATAATTAATATTTCTTAAATATTAATTTATAATATTTTATAAACTAATTAAATCGTGTTGTTTTTTGGAGGATTCACAAATGTGATTATGAGAGCCAAAGATATGTATTCGGTCAATGATTAATATGGGCAATTCAAATATTAATAGATGCCACATTAGCAAATGTGTGATGTGAAAGTTATTGTGCGGATCATGCTATAAGGAACTATAATATACTAATGCAGAAATAAAACAAAGTTACTGTAGCAGAGTAAATAAGAAAAAATAAAACAAGCACACCAGGAATTTTTACACTGGTTCAAACTTCCCGTTCTACGTCCAGTCCCAGACTCCTTCTGGAATTTCACCAACAACAATCCTCACTTAACCGGGAGGAACAGGTTTAAAACAACCCTTGAACAACCGAACAAGGGACCTAAGCAGCAGAACATGATTTCGCCTCAATAGCCGAAGATGACTTCACTTGCCTGAACAGCAGAACAAGATTTCAACTTATACAGAAAGTATATGACACAGTGTGTTCTCAATAACACGAATTTGTCTCTTGATAGTACAATCTTCCTATAATCTTTTACTTTTGATATATATGTGTGTGTGTGTGAAGAATATGGAAGTAAATGAATGATTATGTAGAAATTTGAATGCTCAAAATGTTAGAATCAGTGTAGTATAGAAATAGAAAGCTTTTGATCAATTCGGTAAATTAAACAAATGATTCTAATATGTTTATGTAGAGTATAAAGAGTTGTAATCATTTGTGAAAAGTTATCATGAAAGAGTATGGATGCATCTCTTAGTAAAAGGTTGCAACTCTTCATGAAAATGAAATGTCTTTTCAAAAATATAGCAGTTGAAGAAGTTCAGCCATCTGAAAATTAATTTCAGACTTATGAAATTTGAAACGTGCAAACCAGAAAAGAAATATGCTAATTTTGCCTAGATTCAGACGTCTGAAATTCCGAATTCATACGTCTGAATATTGTATGAAATTTCGGTTTTGATTACAGATTCAGACGTCTGAAATGGTCAATTCAGACATCTGAATTTGACCTGTAACTAAAAATTACCATAGCTCAAATGGTTAGAGCACTTGCCTTCTGAATTAGTGATCGAGTTCGAGTCTCCCTCCATGCAATTTTTGAAAACTTGAATTTTCATTTAAAATATGAATGTTTATGTGTGTATACCATTTGGAGAAGATTTTAACATTTGTAAACTCTAGACACGACACTCTATGACTAATAATACTTTGTTTGTCGCCTTTGTCTTGTCTCTATCGTATATATCTCTTCTTGTATCTCCATATACATTCTTTTATTCTTTTGTACTGTGTATCTTCATTTTGAATGTATTTGATTATCTCTTTTTGATGCGCATATATCTGCAAATTAGCTTAGAGACTCTTTGACATAATTGTATAATTGTTGTCATTAAAATCCAATAATTGAGGTTCTAACATTCTCCCCCTTTTTGATGATGACAACTATATGATTTTTAAAAAAATATTCATTCTATATAAAAAATAATATTAATATGTTTAAAGCTCCCCCTAAGTATAACATCTCCCCCTAAGTATAATATCTCCCTCTATTAATATGCATATGAATTTCTCCCCCTCTATCATTATCAAAAAGAATGAGGGAATATATAAAATTATATAAATATCTTGCATATAACGAGATAAACTCATTATTAATTATGAAGGAAAAATAAAATAAATTTTACCATATTTACCAAAGTCCATATTTTATTGTAAGCACGTAATTCTATTAAACGTATGGAACATTCTTTAAAATTCCAAAATCTATCCTTTTCCTTTTGTTTCTCTTAGCACGTGCAAAAAATAATAATAATTTTCGGTACCCACTTACTATGTTAGGGTCCGGGGGGTTAGGTCTTTGGAAACCATATCCATTGGGGTGTGGTTGAACCTTTATAAATATAATTTTCATTACAAATTACATTCTTATAATAGTTGCTAATATAAAGTTGTTTATCATGATCAATCATATTAGCTGGAATCCATATCTTAATACTATTAGTCATTAGCTTAGTACTTGAAGAATAATTTTTATCATTTATAAACAAAGTACTATTATGACTATAACTGGTTTTAAAACTATCTTGATTACTAGTACTAGCACTAAAGTTAGTATACATGAATGCATATCTAGTACTATTTTTACTTTTAGCTTGTTTATAGCCTAAACCACTTTTATCATTGTGAGCTTTTGAATTCTTAACATAACCTAGTCCCTTCTTATTTGAAGCAGGCTGAGAATTTTCAATAATCCTGGATAAATTTTCTCTCCCTTTATTAAAATTGAAAATATTTTTAGTAATGTCATCAAGCTTAGTTTTCAGACTAGTGTTATCTAACTCAACAATTTTAATTTTTGTTTTTAACTCATCATTTTCAGAAGCTAGAGCATTATTCTTTTCTTTTTGAGCTTCTATTTCTTGACTCAATAGAGCGAGTTGAGAATTGTCTGAATCATGAATTTTCTCAAGTTCTTCTTCTAATATTCTCTTCTCGTCTTTAAGCATATCTCTTTCGAATTCTGCTTTCTTCTGATTTTCCAAAGCTTTCTTATATTTTCTTTTGAGACTTTTTAAAGTGTCTAGAAGTTCTGAATTTATTTCTATCATATCATCAAAAGTTAGATCACTAACCTCATTATCTTTTTCCATGAAGCATTTGTTTGTTTGCTCCTTTGATTTTTCTTTATTGCTCTTCCTCTTCTTATTGCCTTGACTAGATCTCTTTGTAGCCATTTATTCTAGGATGTTGTTACGATCTCTAGAAAACCAGGCTCTGATACCAAATGAAAGATAGCTATGCTCTGATACCAAATGAAAGTAGTGGTGTGGATCGTGCTATAAGGAATTATAATATACTAGTGCGGAAATAAAACAAAGTTGCTATAGCAGAGTAAATAAGAAAAAATAAAACAAGCACACTAAGAATTTTTATACTGGTTCGAACTTCCCGTTCTACGTCCAGTCCCAGACTCCTTTTGCAATTTCACTAACAACAATCCTCACTTAACCCGGAGGAATAGGTTTAAAACAACCCTTGAACAGCCGAACAAGAGACCTGAGCAGCAGAACAAGATTTTGCCTCAACAGCCGAAGAGGACTTCACTTGCCTGAACAACAGAACAAGACTTCAACTTATACAGAAAGTATATGACACAGTGTGTTCTCAATAACATGAATTTGCCTCTTGATAGTACAATCTTCCTATAATCTTCTCCTTTTGATATATATATATATATGTGTGTGTGTGTGTGTGTATGTGAAGAATATGGAAGTAAATGAATGATTATGTAGAAATTTGAATGCTCAAAATGTTAGAATCAGTGTAGTATAGAAATAGAAAGCTTTTGATCAATTAAGTAAATTAAACAAATGATTCTAATATGTTTATGTAGAGTATAAAGAGTTGTAATCATTTGTGAAAAGTTATCATGAAAGAGTATGGATGCATCTCTTAGTAAAAGGTTGCAATTCTTCATGAAAATGAAATGTCTTTTCAAAAATATAGCAGTTGAAGAAGTTCAGCCGTCTGAAAATTAATTTCAGACTTATGAAATTTGAAACGTGCAAACCAGAAAAGAAATAGGCTATTTTTGCCTAGATTCAGAGGTCTGAAATTCCGAATTCAGACATCTGAATATTGTATGAAATTTCAGTTTTGATTACAGATTCAGACGTCTGAAATTGTCAATTCAGACGTCTGAATTTGACCTGTAACTAAAAATTACCATAGCTTAAATGGTTAGAGCACTTGCCTTCTGAACTAGTGACCCAAGTTTGAGTCCCACTCCATGCAATTTTTGAAAACTTGATTTTTCATTTAAAGTATGAAGTATATGTGTGTATACCATTTGGAGAAGATTTTAACATTTGTAAACTCTAGACACGACACTCCATGACTAATAATACTTTGTTTGTTGCCTTTGTCTTATCTCTATCATATATATCTCTTCTTGTATCTCCATGTGCATTCTTTTATTCTTTTGTACTGTGTATCTTCATTTTGAATGTATTTGATTATCTCTTTTTGATGCCCATGTACCTGCAAATTAGCTTAGTGATTCTTTGACATAATTGTATAGTTGTTATCATTAAAATCCAACAATTGAGGTTCTAACATGATGGTTTGAATGAATTCATCGTTTTCAAATCTTCTTGGTAAAATCCAATTTCCATTTTCTTAAGCGATACCTTTTAGTAAAGATAATACACACACGTTCTCTTCCTCAAAACTGTACCACCTTAGGATATATGGAGTTTGGTATTGGTCAAACTTCCAATATTATCCATATTAAATTTAGTTAGTCCATAAACAAAGTCCTTAGTTCAATAATAATATTTATTATTACCCATACTACACTAGCTAGAGATTTTTTTTAATACCTCAGTTATTGAGTTTGATGATAACAACCACATATAATTATATAAAATATAGATACTAATGTTTTTCCAAGTTATATAATATATAGTGCATCATATTATATAGGTGTTGAATCAAAGACTGTATAATATAAAGATTCAAAAGATGAACATAAAGACTTATGAGTATAAAGATCAAAATATGAAGATTTCAAGATTATAATTTAGTGCATGAAGTCATAGTATATTGTTAAAGTCCATTGTGGCAATCTTTGATCTCTATCTTTTTTTTCTTTTATATTTCCAAACAATATAAATTTTCAAAATACTTTATAAGAGTTTTTCCAATTTCAAACTGTTTATAAACTATATTCAAACTATTTTAGAAAGTATCAAATTATATTACAAAGTATAGGATTTTCAAGACATTTCAAAAGAAACTAGTTTTCAAAATTTACAAGCATATGCCAACATATAACTGGATGATATGTCGACATACATGCCGCCAAGTGGTTTTTCAAATTTTGAATGGAAGTTTCTGTTCATCGTTATTCTTCATGAATGAACAAATATGTTTATTTACTAATAAATGTGAGCTCAAATGAATTTTAAAGTTTAGATTTACTTATTTTCTTTCCTACTCTTACTCACTTGAAAACTCCACTGAAAATATACTTCGATTCTCCTTAAAATCAAATAGAATCAATTCATACTTCTTATAATGATTTAATACTACTTTCTTACTGTTTTGGAAACATCTCTCATTCAATTCAAAGATCAAAGTGTTATCCAAGTGGCTACACGATCCATTATATCCGAAGTTTAAGAAATTATCTTTGAAAAAACTATCAAACTCTATTTGTGTTTTCTTGGGTGTGCTTGTAACCCGTTCAAATCAAAGTGGGTGCTTAGTAGCTTGAAAATCTAGTGGATGTGCTTGTAGCCCGATCAAATCAAGTGGGTATACCCTGAGCCTGGATATTCAAGTGGCTGTGTCTTGTAGCATCGGAATCGAGATTGTATTTGCGCTGTCTGTTGCCTATTAAAGATTGGCATTTGAAAAGAAATTTGTACAAGCAACTGTACGGGACTTGATGTAGGAGAAATCCGAGCTAGTATAAAATCCCTAATGTCATCTCTCTAAATCTTTACTTTGCTTTACTGTTTTATGTGTGATTGTATCTGTGACTGATTGTTGACATATTCCTGTGTTAATAATCCGTGGTTTAATATCAAACTTGAAAGAAATTTAAAAAGACTTACAAAATTTAAAAAACACTATTCACCCCCTCTAGTTCTTAATCAGCCTTAAGATCCGTAATTCCACAACCTATATTTGGTATCAAAGCACTAGGTTTTCAAAAATTCATAATTTGATTTTTGGAAATTTTAAATGATTAGTAATATTTTTAATATCCTTTTAATCATTTCTATGGAAAAATAATTTTTTGAAGCAATAAATTGCTTTCTAATATTAGAAACTAATCATTTTGAAAAGACACTTGATTTCTTGGGAAGTTATAACTTTGAATTACAGGAACAAGTTTATTATATGGCTAATGGCGAACCAACACTTGATATTCAAACATCATAGATTAAGAAGGACAAATGGATTCTAGACAGTGGATGCTCAAGGCATATTAGGCGATCTTGAAGGAAATTGTTTACAAAGATGGTGAATCAGTTAACTTTGAAGAAACTCAAAAGGATATGTGATTGACATCGACAATGTCGGTAATTCTAAAACTCCTACTATTTCTAATGTTTTTCTAGTTAAGGATCTGAAGCATAACTTGCTTAGTATTAATCAATTATGTGACAAAGGTTTTAAAATTAAGTATGAAAAAGATAATTGCCATATCGAAGATAATGAGTCAGAAATTATCTTTGAAGGTATTAGGAAACATAACATTTATATTTTAAGTATGAAAGCGTCTAATGACAATTTGTGTCTTTTGGCCGAATCTAGTGACCCCTGTATTTGGCACAAAAGATTTAGTCATTCGAATTATATATATATATATATATATATATATATATATATATGTAAAGTTGCTAGATATGAACTTGTTAAAGGTCTTCCTAAAATGGTTTTCAATGTCAACAACTTATGTGATGCCTGTCAAACTATGAAAACTTTGTAAAAGTTATTTTAAATCAAAAGATATGATTTCTACTTCTCAACCTCTTGAACGTCTTCACCTAGACCTTTTCGCTCCATCGCAAATACAATTGATAAATAATGACAGATATATTTTTTGTAATTGTAGATGATTTTTCTAGATTTACATGGACGATTTTCTTAAAAATTAAAAGTGAAGCTTTTGAAATGTTTCAATTTTTTACTAAAAGACAATCAAATTCAATCAAAGTCAAAACTCTTAGAAGTGATCATGGAGGAGAGTTTGAAAATGAAAATTTTGAAACTTTTGTAATTAGAAAGGGATTACCCATAACCTTTCATTTCCAAAAGCACCACAACAAAATAGAGTGGTAGAGCGTAAAAATAGAACTATACATGAATACGCTAGATGTGAAAACCCCTATTTTGGGCCATTCAAATCGACAATAATCCACACATGTAAGACTTGAATAATTCAAAATAACAAATTGTAATAAAATTTGGAGAAAATGAAATACAATCACAGAATCACAGAAACAAAAATATCAGAATAACTCGCAGCTGAAATAAACTACCATAGTAGTTCACGAAGCAACTATATCAAACTCTCAAAACAAAAATTCATAATATCAGTTTGAAAACAAACACAATGAAATCCCAAATACATAGAAGTTCACTAATACAAGCTGAAACAGAAACAATTGAAACTGAAATAGATAAATAACTAGATAGGTAGAATCTCCAGTAAAGACTAGCTCCAGAAAGAGAAATCCAAAGCTGTGAATACTCAGGCTGACCCGAGCGTAAAGCAAAATACAAAACACCCGAGTCAGGACATATATACTTATATAGTGTAAACCAACTCAAGTGAACTGTAATACAGTATAAGTAACTTAAAGGATGCTTGGGACCGCCCATCCTCTAAGGAACCGTTAAACTATTTACTATGTAGTAATATTACGCTATTATAATAATGTCTACAGTAAAATAAACTTACTTTAAAATAGCGACGAAGGGTTAACCATATAGCCCCCAACACATAATAGTTCCAATAGTCCATCCAGTATTAGCATATCTCCAGATCGAGAGACTACCCTAAATACTCCATGGGCTATGGGAGAGGAAAAAACATGTAGTAAGGCTCGATATGGTAGGTGACACGGCACACTACCAATTACACTTCCGGGCTGGTGGTAAGCATAGCAGCCACTACCGCCCTCCTCAGAACATACTCCCAATCAAAATCAAAGGATGTACATCAAATCAATCACAAGTAAGAGTATAGCATCGAAGGAATGTGTCCGATCGGAGGAGCTACCTCACTTGGCCCGTCGATCGCTCCTGTTTTAGCCACCATAAGCCAACTCACGGGAGTTGGGTCCACGTTCATACCTCAATAGGATTGTCGCCACCATCCTACTTCATTCTGAAATCTCCACCGCGTACACAGTTATTAAAGTGGTTTTGGGTACCGACAGAGAGTATGTCCATATCCGATCGCGATCTCTTTGACAACCAATCGTTATTATAACCGTGGTTATAATTTAAAAATCATAGTTTATAATTCAAAATAAATTATCATTTTCAAATTCAAAATCTTTATCAAAATAAAGATCAAATCATTTACAAACCATTTCAATATATCAAAATATCATATCTTTCAAAACTTCATTTTCAAATCATAATTTGAATTCAAATCCAAATAATCAAATTTAAATACACCCTTTTAATTCAAAGATATCGTTCATTTATTATCATTTCCAATCACCTTTCAAATAGTTTATATTTAAATCAAAACAATTCATTTAAACCATTTAAAAGTGAATTTATTATATCTACAAACCAAGTATTAAATTTCCAAAAATTTAGACAATTCCGAGTTCATTTATTTAGTCAAAAACCTTAAATATTGAAAATTACAGCCTTTCACAGCATTTAAAAAAACTGCTGTAAGTTATAATTGAAAACAGTTAAATTCAGCAAAAACAACATTTAAATAAAACTGCTGTAATAGTTTAGTTCATTTGAAACAGTTTATTTCAGCCTACCGCAGCACTTATCAAGTGCTACTGTAGCCCTTTATTTAGCTTCAAATTTTAGTTCTCTTTATGCTACCACAGCACTCACCAGGTGCTGCAATATCGCTTAGTTAAAATTCAGCCATAGTTCATTTGTATCAACCACAACACTTACAAAGTGCTGTAATATCATTTACTTTAGATTTTACGCTAACTTCAGAAACGATAGCATTTCTGAAGTGTTGTTATTTAATTTCTAGATTTTCAATGTAATTCCAACAACAAATAAACTTTGATTTTTACCCTTTTTAAACATTATAAAAATCATATTTTAACATTTAAAAATGTTCAATAAAATACCTTTAACTTATGATTTTTATAAAGTAAATTTTCTATAAATAAAATCAAAATTTCAATAGTTCACTTAATAAATTAAAGTGTAAAATTTTCTATTCTTGCATTTACTTTACACATTTAATTAAATTTACCATTTCATAATTTAAACTTAATTTCCATTTTACTTATATAACTTAAATTTCATTTTTAAACCTAATTTCACATTTCCAAATTTAAATTATATTTCAAATTACACTTTAAAGTATTCATTTATTCAACCATTTTAAATTCATAGAAAATTCAATAACATTTTATAAAAATCATTTTAAATTCAAATTCTAAATCAAATTATCATATTTTCTTACTTAACTTAAATTCCATTTATAAACAAAATCATAAATTCCAAAATTAACTTATATTTCAAATTCTACTTTACCATTTATTTATTTCACTTATTTGACTTGTAGAAAATCACTAATATTTCATAAAAATCATTTTTAATTAAACTTTAATCATGATATCATAATATTTACATTTTTAAAATACTTTAAATTTTTTAGAAAATATATATTAACCACGGGTTTATATATAATTTTCTAGCCTAGGTCAAGTGATACGGATATATATTATTTCAATCCGTAATTTACAAAGAAAAATCCGGTTTCTATCATTTCAAACCCGCAGTCCCAAGTAAAACGATATAAATAAAATCTCTCAGGCCTATCATTTCAGCCCAAAACGATTTTCCCTATTCTAAAGTCCGTTCGGGTATGTATCATTTCAACCCATAGTGATTCTATTCTACATGGAACTTGCAGTGTGATAAACAGATATAAACGATGGTAACATATGGCAGTAACAGATAATATGACAGGTTTATTAACAGGGTGAACATCATAAATAATATAACAGGCAGGTATAACATGATAATATAAAATACAGATTCACATGGTGTCAATTTTTCTAATTATATAAGTACAGATGTCGTGTGTGAATTACTTACTTGTTTAAAGCTGGAGATAGGAAGAGAAAGCACAAAGCTGGATCCCGAAAGCACGATAACACGATTATACGACTTGAGTGGGGAGAGAACCAAGCTTTTTATATTGTACACAACCAATAGAACAAGATAATATAAATATGATTTCAACCCAAATATAATTATGATTTCAACATAGAATACATATAGAAACAATTTGAAAATGAAAACCACTATGAAAGGAATGGCTTGACCATTGCCTCTATCATTCATGTGCTCGGCCTAGGGTCAGGTATGCTTGGCCAAAGTGGTGCATAGGGTCGAGTATAGGTTCAAATAGGCTCGACTAATGAAGTGATAAAGGAGTGGAAGTTACATCATAGGAAGATCAAGGGTTTAAGGCAATTAAGTGGATTTTTGGTGCAACTATGGGTTTGGCCTGAGGATAATTGTGTGAGAAATGCGGATTACGGATCTTAAGGCTAAGATTAACACTAGAGGGAGGGGGTGAATACTGTTAATGAAGAATTACTAAATCTTTTTAATTTATGTTAATTTAAACACAAAAGTATGCAATATACAGACACATATATGATCACAGAAACAATCACAGAAGTAGATATAAAATAAAAGCAGTAAAGGAAAGAACACACCAGATTTTATACTGGTTTGGAGTTACCCTACATCCAGTCCCGCAACACAAGTACGGATTTCCTTTCAAAAGCAATTGTACAATTACACCCTCGGTTTCAAGGCTACAAGGCACACCCTCCAGAATTTCGATCCTCTGGGTAGAGATACTTGATTTCCAGGCCACAAGTTTACCCAATAGATTTACCAAGGCTGCAATCACACCTTTTCCCTTTTGATTGATTTCCAAGGATACGATCACACCTTTTCTCGCTTAATAGATTACAAAGAAGTCTATAACTCTGAATAGCACTGAGAATCTTGTAGAGATAGTGATAAAGAATCAGACTAGAAGTAATCGAGTATGATTCAATGTTGATTTCGGTAGAGTAATGATAAGAATATGTATTAAGAAATGAGGAAGAAGAAGAGGAGTGAAAACTAGAAAATTATGATTAATAATTCGTTGAAACTGACCCCTATTTATAAAAGAACAACAGCCATGACCATTCATGAAGAGTTATGGCGAATAGACACTTTTGAAATTTGAATTTTTGAATCAAACTGCCACCATGTCGACATGGTCATGCTAGGCATGTCGACATCCCAAAGGATTTTTTGGTGTTTTTGATTTTCTTTGAAAATAACCTTTATCTTATATAAAAACTATTTTAAACTTTATAAATATACTTAACTATAGTTAAAATTCATAAGTAAATATAAAGAATAATATATATAGATTTTAACTATAATTTTATATTTAAATCTAAATATAAATATTTAAAAGTTAAATGTATTATTTAAAAAGATAGTTTAAAATCAGGAGTAATTTGACTTTGAAAATAAAGATGTTTTTGAGGCTATAATTATTTAAAATCAGGATCGAGGGTTTTGAATCTTTTAAAAGGAAAGTTTTGAAAACATTTTGAATACAGGATATAATTTTGAAAAATCATTTTGAATAAAAGTTAGCGGATACAAAACAATGTTCCACTAGATTTTTCGTAGGTTCCATCCTACTTAGGATTCCATCCCTTTAACAGGCTCAAAGTGGATTCCATTCCACGAATAAATTGGATTTTAAGATGCCAGTGCTTTTCTACGAGTTTTAACAAAAATTCCTAATAATAATAAAAAATACTTATCCTTGAAATCTTGAGCTCTTGATAATCTTGATATTTTATCTTGATATCTTGAATCTCTATACTGTACATTCTTCATTCTTAGTACCTCCATGGTTAAATCCTGCATATACATATATATCTAAACTTATAATGTTAGTATTTATATTTTATAATCTATTCTAAGGTTGTTGTCATCAAAACCATCATCTCACGGACTAACAATCTCCCCTTTTTGATGATGACAACCTTTGTTTATAAAATATTATTTCTATTCTAATAACTCCCCCTAAAACTAACAACTCCCCTTTAATCTATACCTAACTACCCTATTTTATATTTCTCCCTCTTTGTCATCAACAAAAACTTACTCCCCCTCATTCTTGGACTTCATTACTTGCATTGATAAAGTATACAACAGAATATATAGAGTAGGAAATAATTATACTTCTAAGCATGATAACTAATTTAAAGATTATATGCATTTCAATGTATATATATATATATATATATATATATATATATGTTTTACACACCAATCTTCAAATCAATAAGAAATCAATCCACACAAAGTATCAATTCAAACCAAATCAATTCAAACAAATCAAACAAAGTAAATAAAAAATCAAACGTTACGTGGAACTTCCACGCATCCTTCTTCTCCAATGATTGGGTCTTCCTTAATAGCATCCCAATTATCATTGTCGTTGGTGAGAGAGATAGGAGGATGTGCTTCGTTCTCATCCTTGTGCAGAGAGGAGATTATCCATCGTATCACATCGAAGTGCCTTTATTGTTCCTTTAACATCTGCATTTGACTTAATTCTAAATGACGCTGGTTTTGTAGAATAAATAAGAGAATATTCTTGAATGAATTAAGAGTTTCTTTAAGATTTTCGAATAAATTATGAATAGGATTAGCGATAGTTGAATTTGTGAAAGAAATGGAGGATATAGATGATAATAAATAAATTTCAGTGAAGAATTCTGGAAGAAACATGTATATATAGGTGTAGAAATTCGTTTGAATTGAATAGACATGTGGTAGTTATTCAAATTTCAAATTCAAAATCAATTGCCATTTCTGACCAGTACATGTCGACATGGTCACATAGAGGATGTCGACATGGATTAGTGAAATGTTATGACTAATTTGATTTTGTGAATAATTTTTTTTGTGTGTGTGTGTGTGTATATATATATATAATATACTAACATTTATTCTAGAGATAAGATAAGGTAGATAACAGAAAGGAAATTTCATTTCATTGCATACTATGATAATACAATGATTAAGCACACAACAAACTACATGAACATTCGAAATAAAGCAAACTAAAACAAATACAACAAGATACGAAAAGATAAAACTAGTTAGAGGATGAAAATGATGAAGATAGTCCAAGTTTCTTGCTGACTTTGGAAAAGAACATGTTCATCTTTGAAGAAATGTTATCCAACTTTTTACTAACGAATCGTTTTAGAATCCGTTGATTCTCCATAATTAGCTTTTGGTTTTTGAGAAGGGTTTTGTTGGATGGATTGGAAGGATATTCGATGCTTTCCAAAGACGTTTCACCTTCTTCTTCTTCTTCTTCTTCTTCTTCTTCTTTTTCTTCTTCAATTTCCATTTCATCCCCTTCTTCTTCTTCTTCAACTTCCTCTTCTTCCATTTCCTCATGAGCCAAATGCTCTTCCTTTTCGGTAAGTGACCCATAAGGTTGAAAAAAATGTAATTTTCATAAGCGAAATGTTGGAATGATTGAAAACTTTTCTAGAAACAAATTCTTCTCCTTTGAAATCCACTCCAAAATAGTTAAAAATCCGAGTGAGATAAATTCCATGGTATAAAGTATTCTCACCCATTTCAAGATTTTTAGGACGAAGTTCATCCAAAATAACTTGCGCCCAATTTATGTCATAGTTTTCGAAAATAGCAAAAAGTGCTTTGCAAACTTTTGAAGTAGGATTGTTAAAATTTCCTGATCTTGGGGTCAAAGTATGTTGCAAAAGAAGATTAACAATTCTTGCTTTTGGTCGAAAATTTCTATTTTTAAAATCAAAATCATCATCTCTTTTGAAAATGTGATGAAATGTCTCACGATCATGTTCATCGATTTTAAAGTTAGAAAGATCCATTCCCGAACTCTTGCAATTGAGAATGGTACCTAAAAGATCACAATTCAAAGCAATTTGAGTGCCTTTGACACTACTCCAAATTTCATCTTCGTTTCCAACACAAAATCCGCGATTTAATTTTGCATAGAAAATTTTGACAAGATTAGGATAGCAAACAAAATCATTTTGAGAAGCATCAATAAGACTAAGAACACCATTGTTTACAAAAAGAGAACCAATTTCATAAGAATAAAAATCTTGAAAAATAGCAAATTTTCCGGGATGGAGTTTGGCATAGTTAGCATAATTGATATATGCTTTAATTGCCTCCGGGTCATTGAATAATTGCTCTTTGATTTTTTTGGAAATTCTAATGGTTGAGGGGTTGCTTGAAGAAGCCATTAGAGTAGAGAGTAGAGAGCTTGAAGTTATGAAGAGAGAGTTTGAATTTGAAAATGAAAGTGAAAAGATATGATAAAATATAGTGAATAAATAGATTCTTAAAGGACATATTCGCTGGTCAAAAGCTATCTTTTTAGAGAACTGAATGAAGTGAAAAGGTAGAGGGAAATTCAAACATTTGAATTCAAATTTTGAAATTCAAATTCAGGTAGCCATGTCGACATCATGGTAGGGACCATGTCGACATGTGCTTTTGAATTTTCATGAATTGATTTTTCAAGATCTCTAATATATATATATATATATATATATATATATATATATTATTAATGTCTATTATATATTTCTGAAATATTATTATACTTATAATATATTTCAGAAAGTATTAAAAATAATAAAAATAATAATAAAAATAATAAAAAATAAAAAATAAATTTTAAAATTCAAACAACACACCAATTCAAAATCAATCAATCAAACAATTAAGCAACTAATCTTATGCAAGCAATTTCAACCATTTGTATTTTAAACGTGTACCTTTTTCTGTGTCCGTTTCTCTGAATTCGTCGGAATCATGAACAGTTGTGTAACACAAATTCGAATTATCCGTCTTCTGATCATCATCACTTTAGGACGAGTTTGAGTCATCTAGAGTAGCAGTAAATGCACGCTCCCGTTTCTTTGCTGGTTCATTGTTCATAGGAGGATTCTGCCTTTTTGGATGCGGACAGTCTCTTTTGAAGTGGCCTGGTTTATCACAGTTGTAACACTTGTCATTGTTTGGCATTATATTCTGATTTCCAGAATTCTTATAGTTGTTTCTCTTGAGATTATTCATCTTTCTGTATTTCAGGAATCTCCTAAAATTTCTGGTCATAAAGGCTATCTCTTCATCATTATCGCTGTTTGAGTCTGATCCATCGATTAATGCATTGAATGCCATTGATTTCTTTTCAGATGCTTTACTTTCTCTTCTCCCGATCATTTGAACTTCATACGACATTAGATTTCCAATTAATTCTTCTATCTTCAAAATACTGATGTCATTTGCCTCTTCGATCGCAAGTGTCTTTTGAACCATTCTGGAGTTAGAGAATTTGAATTTTTTCTGACTTGATCTTCTTCAGAAAATTCCTTTCCCAAAGATATTAGAGAATGCACAATATCCTGAAATCTACTATACATATCTGAAATAGACGCATTAGCATTCATTTTAAATAATTGAAACTGATTTGTGAGCATGGAAATTTTGGTCTGTTTAACTTTGCTTGTTCCTTCGTAAGTAACTTGCAAAGTTTTCCAGATTTCATATGCAGACTTACAAACTGACACTCTATTGAATTCATTTCTATCTAGTGAACAGAACAGAATATTCATTGCCTTAGAATTATTTTGTGCAACAGTCTTTTTCTCAGCAGTCCACTGTGCAAAATCAATTGTGGGTTCAGAATATTCATTTTGTGTGATATTCCCAGTATCTAATCCTATAGATTGTAAATATATTTTCATCCTACATGCCCAATATGCATAGTTACTGCCATTAAAAAGTGGTGGTCTGACAGTAGACTGACCCTCTACAAATGAACTAGTGACAGGGATACTAGTGTTAATAACAGTACTAGTGTTAGTAGCCATTTTGAAAACTTTTCAAAAATCAGATTATGAAACTTTGAAAACCTTACTCTGATACCAATTGTGAGAAATGCGGATTACGGATCTTAAGGCTAAGATTAACACTAGAGGGGGGAGGGGTGAATAGTGTAAATAAAGAATTACTTAATCTTTTTAATTTATGTTAATTTAAACACCAAAGTATGCAATATACAGCCACAGATATGATCACAGAAACAATCACAGATGCAGAAATAAAATAAAAGCAGTAAAGGAAAGAACACACCGAATTTTATACTGGTTCAGACTTACCCTACATCCAGTCCCGCAACACAAGTACAGATTTCCTTTCAAAAGCAATTGTACAATTACACCCTCGATTTCAAGGCTACGAGGTACACCCTCCAGAATTTCGATTCTTTGGGTAGAGATACTTGATTTCCGGGCCACAAGTTTACCCAGTTGATTTACTAAGGCTACAATCACACCTTTTCCCTTTTGATTGATTTCCAAGGCTACAATCACACCTTTTCTCGCTTAATAGATTACAAAGAAGTCTATAACTCTAAATAGCACTGAGAATCTTGTAGAGATAGTGATAGAGAATCAAACTAGAAGTAATCGAGTATGATTCAATGTTGATTTCGGCAGAGTAATGATAAGAATATGTATTAAGAAATGAGGAAGAAGAAGAGGAGTGAAAACTAGAAAATTATGATTAAAAATTCGTTGAAACTGACCCCTATTTATAGAAGAACAACAGCCATGACCATTCATGAAGAGTTATGGCGAATATACACTTCTTTTGAAATTTGAATTTTTGAATCAAAATATCACCATGTCGACATGGTCATGCTAGGCATGTTGACATCCCAAAGGATTTTTTGGTGTTTTTGATTTTCTTTGAAAATAACTTTTATCTTATATAAAAACTATTTTAAACTTTATAAATATACTTGACAAAAGTTAAAATTCATAAGTAAATATAAAGAATAATATATATAGATTTTAACTATAATTTTATATTTAAATCTAAGTATAAATATTTAAAAGTTAAATATATTATTTAAAAAGATAGTCTAAATCAGGAGTAATTTGACTTTGAAAATAAAGATGTTTTTGAGGCTAAAATTATTTAAAATCAGGATCAAGGGTTTTGAATCTTTTAAAAGGAAAGTTTTGAAAACATTTTGAAAATAGGATATAATTTTGTAAAATCATTTTGAATAAAAGTTAACGGATACAAAACAATGTTTCACTAGATTTTTCATAGGTTCCATCCTACTTAGGGTTCCATCACTTTAATGGGCTCGAAATGGATTCCATTCCACGAATAAATTGGATTTTAAGATGCCAGTGCTTTTCTATGAGTTTTAACAAAAAATCCTAATAATAAGAAAAAAATACTTATCCTTGAAATCTTGAACTCTTGATAATCTTGATATTTTATCTTGATATCTTGAATCTCTATACAGTACATTCTTCATTCTTAGTACCTGCATGGTTAAATCTTGCATATACATATATATCTAAACGTATAATGGTAGTATTTATATTTTATAATCTATTCTAAGGTTGTGGTCATCAAAACCATCATCTCATGGACTAACAAATTGGGCTCGGGCATGCTAGGGGAAGGTCAGGTGGTGGATGGAGTAGCGGCCAGAGGTGGTGGAGGCTATGGAGGTTCCAAGGTGGAAAAATGAAGGCTATGGCATTAAGGGTTCGGCTATGCTTGTTTCAAGGTGATTTGTGAAGTTTTTATGGTGCAAACAACTTAGGGGAGTCACGGCCTAAACAAGGCAGAGGGAAAGGAAGGTGAGATGACCGTAGACAGTGGTGGAGTTGGTCGGAGGAGGCGGTGGAGGAGTATGGCCAAGAAAATGTATGGAAGTGGCAAGGAAAATTCACTAGAAAAATCAATAAAAATGCAAAGAAAAAGTGTAAAAGAAGAAGACATTACCCTTTTTTTTTCTTCAGATCTTAAAACATACATGAGTTGTGAGGTGAGAAAGAAGTGTTCATGTGAATTACAAAAGAAAAAAAATCACGGCTGGAAGATAGGGAAAGGACAGCCCAATTTGTGAAGAGATGTGAAGGTGGAAGTCAAAGGTTAAAAGGCATTAGACTTTTGAAATTTCCTTTTTCTTTATTCAAATAAATCAAAATAACAACCAGGTAAATAAAATAAAAATGAATATAAAATAAAGTAGAAATGAAATGAATAAATAAATTTTATAAGAATATAGAAAAATATAAGAATATAGTTAATTATATGTAAACTAGTATTGAAAATTGAAAATAAAATATAACTAGTTTTGGAAAAATAACAACTACACTTTAAAAATGTTTTAAAAATAAAATATATACATAACATGACATATTACACACATATACACAAGTTATAACAAGATATGACAAATAAAAATACTATTTATATAAATTAAAATAAACAATATTGTTAAATAAATAAATTTACACACAATATTGTAAAAAGCATAACTTTTACAATATAAATCAGATTTCAGCGAAAGGAAAAGCAGTGTACTCAAAATTTAACTTATTTTCATAATAAAAGATAAAATTCAAAAATTTAAATTTAAATTTAAAATTTAAAAGTCAAAGTTTGACTATATTGACCAAAAATTCACTTTTTTGGAAAATATTATATTTATTCATGTTTGGAGTTATAATTCGCATAAAAATCAAAATATATATTTAAAATAACAAAATTTATTCATTTTAATAAATAAAATAAAGTTTTTAAATCAGGAAATTCACTTAAAATAAATAAAATATACAATTAAAATAATCAGAAAATACAGGGTTGTTACCCTCTCCCCAACTCAAAGCTTTTCATCCTCGAAAAGGAATGAAGTACGGCAAAGCACAAAAAAAGATAGAATGAAATAGGATTAAGACAGGATGGCAAGCAGATTGATATTATACCTGATAACTGTTGTTATATGTAAGTTTAACAAAGTGGAGATAATCTTCCCAAGATCCTCGAGAATAAAGAACACTAGCACGAAGAAGATCCTCGAGAAATCTGATTCACTCTTCCCGTTTGACTGTCAGTCTGTGGATGGTAAGCAGTGCTCAGCTTCGGATGAGTACCCAATGATTCCAGAAAAGCTTTCCAAACTGACTGGAAAAGATAGGACCACGATCACCAACAATACTGAGAAAAACACCATGGAGACGAACAATCTCCCACATGTAGATCTCAGACAAGCTAGAAGCAGAACGAGTAGACTTAACCAGAATAAAATGAGAGGACTTGATCGGTCTATCCATAATAACCCAGATAAACTAAGCAGTGAGAAGTGCAGTGATTCGAGCAAAATTCTCAATGAATCTCCGATAATAACCGGCAAGGCTCAGAAAACTACGAATCTTAGAAGGAGTCTAAGAAGTTTCCCAATACTGTAACAAAATAGGAAGAAATAAGAACAACAGAAAAGATAGAATAATTGAATGAGTAAGGAAAAAGAGAAACAAAGAAAGATTTTCATTGATCGCAACGATCATGACTGGATCAACAGAAATTCCATTACTAGAAACAATATGTCCAAGGAATCAGACTTCTTCTTCCCAGAAATGGCATTTAGAAAATTTTATTAAGTACATCAAGAAAAACAAATAATTCATCAAATTAAAAAAGAAAGCAGGAGCATTAGTCAAACCAAAAGGTATGACTAACTATTCATAGAACCCATTCTCAGATCTCCAGGAATAAGATCAATACGGAAATCAATTTGCTGCTTAGGAGTTAAAGCAGTGACTTCACCAAATGCATCGGGATAGTGACTACAGGAGTCAAATGAAGATCACCACTAAAGTAATGACCAGAATAGAGAAGTTGAACATGCTTACAAATACTATTAAGGTTTTCGGTGCCCCAATTGGATTTGAAACACATAAAGGTATAGAAGAAAACTCAGGAGAAAGGAGATACTCAAACTTATCACACAAATCAATAGAAATAAAACTGTGGTAACTCCAGTGTCAAATAAAACACGAACATGATACAGAAATAAAGAAAAGGTTGCACTGAAGAGTACCTTGGTCATCCCTAGGAGCACTAGGAACAGGAGCCGAAGAAGATGCAGAGGTGATAGCAAATATATCGAAAGGCTTACGCAGCTGAGCAGGAGGAGGAACAGCTGCACCAGCTAAAGTAGGGAAACTATTGGCATAGTGTCCTTTTGATCACATTTGAAGCAGGTGATGGTAGAATGGTCAACAGGCAGCCTCTGAAAAGGAGAAGATGATGAAGATCTCAAAACCGCATTCTTGAGCTAATTCTGCTTTTGCTGCTGGAAATTAGTCTTTCTCTTCTTAGAGTTAGCAGAGGAAGACTGAGATAAAGGAGCACCAACAACATCAGGACCCTTAGAAGTAGGGTTCTCATAACGAATAGCCATATCCAAAAGCTAAGTAAAAGTGCCATGAACATGAGAAATGAGACGACCATAATACTCGGGACGAGCACCAAAAATGAACTTCTCATTCTTTTTGAGAGGAGTGTCTATCAGGATAGGACCGAACTTAGAAAGTTCGTTGAACTTCCTCTCATACTTTGAAAAAGATATGCTTCCTTGCTTGAGATCCATGAACTCCCTATAAAGCTGGGATTTCCCGGCCTCGGGCGTTCACTTAGCCACGAAAGCATCCCTGAAAAAGATGATAGATAAGCTTTGAAAAGGCATGAAAGAGACAGAGAAATAGAATTCAAAGAAACATAAGAAGATACCTAAACTGCTTCCAAGAAAGATCAGCCTCGACGGTGTTAGCCGTAACAGACTCCTACCAATCTAGGGCAGACTCTTGTAGATGCCATGCTACTAACTGATGCTTTTGGGTATCAGTAATCTCAAGACCAGTAAATATCCTCTCTAAACTATGCAACCATTTCTGGGCTTCTATGATGCTCTCTGAACTAGAAAACTTGGTGCCACTAAGTTGAGAGAATTCCTTATAGAGAACAGTGAACTTAACAGTTGCAACAGGTTGAGGAATTGGGGAAATACCCCTACCTATAGCATTTCCTCGATTCATTCTGAAAATATCAAGAATGAATTTAGGATAAGATATGGAGGAGACAAAGATAAGATAAGATAAATTCACTTGGATGAATATCCTAGAGAAGAAAATAATAACAAGGTAGATATGAAAGGAAGGAAATTTAGAAAATTTTCCTTTAAAACAAAAAAATTTTATACCAAAATAATCTTTGAAAAATCCTTTGAAAAATCATTTTGAAAATCAGTTTATACTTTGAAAATACGTTCCCTCACAAAGAAAATGATTCTGAGATTGATTTCACCCATTCCAGGGTATTTCTCCCATATCTCTAATGAGTTTTTGCTCCTTAGGCTAAGGTTTGCCTAAAAGCAAAGATCTGATACCAAATGTAACAAACCTTATTTTGGACCATTCAAATCGAAAATAATCCACACATTTCAGACTTGAATAATTGAAAATAACAGAACTGTAATAAAATTTGAAGCAAATGAAATACAATCACAGAATCACAAACATAGAAATGTCAGAATAACTCGCAACGGAAATAAAATACCATAGTAGTTCATAAAGCTACTATATCAAACTCTCAAAAAAATACATAATATCAGTCTGAAAACAAATACAATAGAAATCCCAAATACATAGAAGTTACTAATACAAGATGAAATAGAAACAACTGAAACTGAAATAGATAAATAACTAGATAGGTAGAATCTCCAGCAAAGACTAGCTCTAGAAGGAGAAACCCAAAGCTGTGAATACTCAGGCTGACCCGAGCATAAAGCAAAATACAAAGCACTCGATTCAGGACATATATGCTTATATAATGTAAACCAACTCAAGTGAACTGTAATAAAGTACAAGTAACTTAAAGGATGCTTGGGGCCGCCCATCCTCGAAGGATCCGTTGAACTATTTACTATGTAGTAATATTGCGCTATTACAGTAAAATAAACTTACTTTAAAATAGCATCCAAGGGTCACCCATATAGCCCCCAACACATAACAGTCCCAGTAGTCCATCCAGTATCAGCATATCTCCAGATGCGGAGACTACCCTAAATACTCCATGGGCTACGAGAGAAACAAACTCGTAGTAAGGCTCGATATGGTAGGTGACATGGCACACGAGGCAATGCCATGGTAGATGTACCAATTACGTTTCCGGGCTGGTGGTAACGCATAGCAGCCACTACCGCCCACCTCGGAACACACTCCCAATCAAAATCGAAGGATGTACATCAAATCAATCACAAGTAAGAGTACAGTATCGAAGGAATGTGTCCGATTGAAGGAGCTACCTTACTTGGCCCGTCGATCGCTCCTGTTTTAGCCACCTTAAGCCAACTCATGGGAGTCAGGTCCATGTTCATACCTCAATAGGATCATCGCCACCATCCTACTTCGTTCTGGAATCTCCACCGCGTACACAGTTGTTAAGGTTGTTTTCGGCATCGACAGAGAGTATGCCCATATCCAATCCCGGTCTCTTTAACAACCAATCGTTATTATAACCCGTGGTTATAATTCAAAAATCATAGTTTATACTTCAAAATAAAGTATCATTTTCAAATTCAAAATCTTTATCAAAATAAAGATCAAATCATTTCCAAACCATTTCAATAGATCAAAATATCATATCTTTCAAAACTTCATTTCCAAATCATTATTTGAAATCAAATCCAAATAATCAAATTTAAATACCCCTTTTAATTCAATGATATCATTCATTTATTATCATTTCAAATCACCTTTCAAATAGTTTATATTTAAATCAAAACAATTCATTTAAACCATTTAAAAGTGAATTTATTATATTTACAAACCAAGTATTCAATTTCCAAAATTTTAGACAATTCTGAGTTCATTTATTTAGTCAAAAACCTTAAACATTGAAAATTACAGCTTTTCACAGCATTTAAAAAAACTACTGTAAGTTATAATTGAAAGTAGTTAAATTCAGCAAAGACAACATTTAAATAAAACTGCTGTAATGGTTTAGTTCATTTGAAACAGTTTATTTCAGCCTACCGCAACACTTATCAAGTGCTATTATAGCCCTTTATTTAGTTTCAGATTTTAGTTCTCTTTATGCTACCACAACACTTACCAAGTGCTGTAATATCACTTAGTTAAAGTTCAGCCACAGTCCATTTGTATAAACCACAGCACTTACAATGTGCTGTAATATCATTTACTTCAGATTTTAAGTTAACTTCAGAAACGATAGCATTTCTGACGTGTTGTTATTTAATTCCCAGATTTTCAATGTAATTCCGGCAACAAATAAACTTTGATTTTTACCCTTTTTAAACATTATAAAAATCAATTTTAACATTCAAAAATGTTCATTAAAATACCTTTAACTTATGATTTTTATAAAGTAAATTTTCTATAAATAAAATCAATTTTTCAATAATTCACTTAATAAATTCAAGTGTAAAATTTTCTGTTCTTGCATTTACTTTACACATTTAATTAAATTTACCATTTCATAATTTAAACTTTATTTCCATTTTATTTATATAACTTAAGTTTCATTTTTAAACCCAATTTCGCATTTCCGAATTTAAATTGTATTTCAAATTACACTTTAAAGTATTCATTTAACCATTTTAAATTCATATAAAATTCAACAATATTTTATATCATTTTAAATTAACTTAAATTCCATTTATAAACAAAATCATAAATTCCAAAATTAACTTATATTTCAAATTCTACTTTACCATTTATTTGTTTCACTTATTTGACTTGTAGAAAATCACTAATATTTCATAAAAATCATTTTTAATTAAATTTAAATCAAAATATCATAATATTTATATTTTTAAAATACTTTAAATTTTTTAGAAAATATATATTAATCATGGGTCTGTATATAATTTTCTAGCCTAGGTAAAGTGATACAGATATATATCATTTCAATCCGTAATTTACAAAGAAAAACCCAGGTTCTATCATTTCAAACCCGCAGTCCCAAGTAAAATGAAATAATAAAATCGCCCAGGCCTATCATTTCAGCCCATAATGATTTTTTCTATTCTAAAGTCCGTTCGGGTATGTATCATTTCAACCCATAGTGATTCTATTCTACATGGAACTTACAGTGTGATAAATAGATATAAATGATAGTAACATATGGCAGTAACAGATAATATGACATGTTTGCTAATAGGGTGAACATCATAAATAATATAACAGGAAGGTATAACATGATAATTTAAACTATAGATTCACATGGTGTCAATTTACTAATTATATAAGTACAAATGTCGTGTGTGAATTACTCACTTATTTCAAGCTGGAGATAGAAGGACAAAGCACACAATTGGATCAGAAAAGCACGATAACATGATTATATGACTTGAGTAGGGAGAGAACCAAGCTTTTTATATTGTACACAACCAATAGAACAAGATAATATAAATATGGTTTCAACCCAAATATACTTATGATTTCAACATAGAATACATATAGAAACAATTTGAAAATGAAAGCAACTATGAAAGAAACGACTTGACCATTGCCTCTATCATTCAAGTTCTCGGACTAGGGTCAGGTGTGCTTGGCCAAAGTGGTGCATAGGGTCGGGTATAGGTCCAAATAGGCTCGGCTAATGAAGTGATAAAGGAGTAGAAGTTACAACATAGGAAGATCAAGGGGTTTAAGGCAATTAAGAGGATTTTTGGTGCAACTATGGGTTCGGCCTGAGGACAATTGGGCTCAGCCATGCTAGGGGAAGGTCAGTTGGTGGCTGGAGTGGCACCCAGAAGTGGTGGAGGAACTGGTGGCGACGGCTATGGAGGTGCCAAGGTGGAAAAATGAAGGCTATGGGAATAAGGGTTCGGCTATGCTAGTTTCAAGGTGATTTGTGAAGTTTTTGTGGTGCAAACAATTTAGGAGATTCACGGCCTAAACAAGACAGAGGGAAAGGAAGGTGAGATGCCCATGGATGGTGGTGGAGTTGGTCGGAGGAGGTGGTGGAGGAGTATGGCCAAGTAAATGCATGGAAGTGGCAAGGCAAATTCACTAGAAAAATCAATAAAAATGCAAAGAAAAAGTGTAAAAGAAGAAGACATTACCATTTTTTTTCTTCGGATCTGAAAACATATGTGAGTTATGAGGTGAGAAAGAAGTGTTCACGTGAATTACAAAAGAAAAAAAATCATGGCTGGAAGATAGGGAAAGGACGACCCAATTTGTGAAGAGATGTGAAGATGGAAGGTCAAAGGTCAAAAGGCATTAGACTTTTGAAATTTCCTTTTTCTTTATTCAAATAAATCAAAATAAAAACCAGGTAAATAAAAAAATGAATATAAAATAAAGTAAAAATGAAATGAATAAATAAATTTTAGAAAAATATATAAAAATATAAGAATATAGTTAATTATATGTAAACTTGTATTGAAAATTGAAAACAAAATATAACTAGTTTTGGAAAAATAACAGCTACACTTTAAAATGTTTTAAAAATAAAATATATACATAACATAACATATTACACACATATACACAATTTATAATATGATATGACAAAATAAAAATATTTTTTATATAAATTAAAATAAACAATATTGTTAAGTAAATAAATTTACACACAATATTGTAAAACGCATAACTTTTACAAAATAAATCAGATTTCAACGAAACGAAAAGTAGTATACTTAAAATTTAATTTATTTTCATAATAAAAGATAAAATTCAAAAATTCAGATATTTAAATTTTAAATTTAAAAGTCAAAGTTTGACCATATTGACCAAAAATCCACTTTTATGGAAAATATTCTATTTATTCATGTTTGAAACTATAATTCACATAAAAATAAAAAAATAATTTAAAATAACAAAATTTATTCATTTTAATAAATAAATAAAAAATTTAAATTTGGAAATTCACTTAAAATAAATAAAATATACAATTAAAATAATCAGAAAATACAGGGTTGTTACACTAGAACTGTAATGACCTTGAATTTTACCGTCTAGATTTACGAATATTTGATAAAATTAAAATATTAAAATAATAGGTTTTATAATAAAAAATATAAATTTTTTAAATTAATAACAAATGATGGTAAAATAGGTTTATAACAACCCTGGATTTTGCCGCTTTGAAATAGGCTATTTAAATATATTTTATATAATCAACAAATGGATTTTTACTAGTAAATAAAAATATTTTAATTATTTATAACGATGATGAAATAGTTTTCAAAATTTGTTTACCAACATAGATAGTTCAAATAAAAATAGAAAATGTGACTAAAGAACCTTTTCCGAAATTTCGACTTTTCGAAGCCCGAAAGTCGTCGGGAACATTATGCACACTTGGTGCAACATACATACATTTATATATGTTAGTATTAGCATTAATTAAGTATACTTATGTATATTGTGTTATACATATATTTATACCTATGCATGGGTGTGACAAATTATGTTATAAAAGGGATATATATACACACACACGTATAAACACACACACACACACACACACACACACACACACATATATATATATATAAACATATACACAAATCATCTCTGTATCTTTAGTATACACACATGTAAGCTCTAGCATGATTCAAGGCATGGGGGGAGGGCAACGTGTACAATATGGAGAAGGGAAGTATGGAGTGCATGCATGTGTATATTATTGTGTTAAGACCACTTTATATACTTTAGTAATTTTCCAAGCCTATAAATACCCCCTCCATTTCATGTTTTTCCTTTTGCAACTTCCATTCTTCATTTCTTCACATCTTCTTCTTAAGCTCCTCCTACTTAATTCCCAAGACAAAAGGTTAGTAAAAATATTTCAAAACATAGCTTAAATCGTTTCAATTCCTTAACTCTTCTCTTCACAAAGCAACACCACATCACCGCAAAACCACCATGGACGAGCCCAAACTTCCCTATTTTCATATACATTGTTCACTAAGCAGAGCATTTTGCCTTCCAAGGGTCCACATCTTCACTTTGTTGAGTTAGGAGCAAGTGAACTAGGCCGAGAGCAAGTTTAGTTTGATTTAGTAAAAGTTTGGTGAGTAAGTACATGTTTTTAAAACTCAATTTACTAACTTTTTAAAGTTGTAAAACATATGAGTTAAAATGTTACTTAAGTATGTAGTAATGTTACATGTTGCGTATGCATGTATATATGTTGATTTGCAGTTGATTGCTTATGCCGAAGTCTGAGTAGGCGATAAAGATTATAACTGGAATATTGAAAAAGTTAGTTAGTATTGTGAAGTAATACTTTATTTATAATGGTACTATAATGTTATGATGTGATATTATTTTGGGATGTTGTATTTGTTGTATGTAGATTCATGACACAGGATTAGCGATTCACTAACCAAAAGCGACATAGAAATCCGCTTTTGTCGAAAGTTTGATTTTTGTTTCAAAGTGAAAAGTTTTCAAGTATAAAATTTTGATTTAGTTTCAAAAGTTTGTTTTCATGTTTTAAAGAAGGCAAGAGTTCAAAGTTGAAGTTTTAAAAGTTAGAAAATCAAAATTTCAAGTTTTAAAATTAAGGGTCCATATAGCAATTGTCGCTATATGCGCAGTGCATAAAATCTAACTATTTTTCTAATCTCACATAGAAAACATTTTGGAAATGTTTTCTAACTTTAATTTAGTAATTAGAGAACAATTTTTAATTATTTAGTGATTAATTAATTAATTAATTAAGGTAATTAGTACTTAATTATTTGTTAATAATGGTTTTTAAACTTAAGTGTTAATCAATTAAGTTAATCATGATTTGTTACTTAATTAAAGTTAACTATTTTTATTATTAATTAAGGTGTAATTAATTATCATTTAATTAATTATTTAAGATAATTTTTAATTAATTACTATTTTAAAAAGGATTTTATTTAATTAATCGTAGATCAAAGTTAATTATGTTAGTAAAGGATTAATTAAGGTTTAGTTACTTCTAATTAGAATTTAATTACTGTTTAACAAGGATTTGATTCTATTTAATAAGATTTTAATTGTTTTAAAATCGCTTTGAGTTTAAGTAATCATTTTTTATTTAAAACTATTTTCTTTTCAAATTGTTTTAAATCAAGTGGTTACTGTGTCGCTTACCCTTAAGTACACCCGTATGATTAGGAAACCTAAATGACATCTATTAGCAGAACAAAACACCATTTTGCTATTACGATTAACTTGGACATTTACTTAAGTTGATTGATCGTTATGGGTTGATTAATTATATACCTATTATTATGTGATAACTTGATAGGCCGGATAAGTAAAACCAAATTAAAAGCATCATTGTGGTCATTAAGCCTCCGTTGATTTTGTAAGGATAGATATTTCATTTTCTTTTTGAAATGTTTTCCAAGTTATTGCATTTTGAACAAGATACTTTGATAAATGGTTTTACTAAAGATATTTCTAACTAATGGGAATGGTTTTCCATGTTATAAAATGAGTTTTTATAAAGTGTTTTATAAAGGAATTTGGAAATTTATAAAGTTTTTTAGGTAAATGGATTTGAGTTTTTAAGCAAAGAAGATTTCTTAAATAAGGGAGATTTATAAAATGGATTTTCTTATTAAAGGAAGCTATTTTGATTTCAGGTTATTTAGGAAGTTGTTTGAACATGAAGGGTTTATAAAGAAGTTTATAAATGAAGTAGGGTATTTATAAAAGAAGTTTTAGTAAATGATTTGGATATTCATAAAGGGAGTTTATAAAAAGGTTTGGATATTTATAAGAAATTTATACAAGTTTGGATATTTAGAAAAGAAATTTATATAAATGATTTTGAATATTTATAAAAGGGTTTTATAAATGAAGTTGGAAGTTTGGAAAGCATTTGGAAATGGATTTGGATTTCAAGTAAAAGAGAATTCATGAATGAAATAGATTTGATTAAAAAGGATTTACCGAAAGAAGTATGAAAAGAATTTGAGATCTAAGTTTCTATAAACCGACCTTTTAAAAATGGTAGTATGGAATATCCGTTCCACATTTAACAACAAGGGGATTGTGTTGAGGGTTGTCCTTACCTACAATTTAAAAAACATTTGTTTAATTCTTTTAACATGATTCAGAAGTAAGAAGTTATTCACAAATGTTTTGTGTATTACTTATGTCAAAGAGATAAGTATATGAAAAGTTTTAGACAAATGTTCGAGAGGAGATTTGTTAAATAAAGATTTTTTTGAGGCTTAGTGGTTGCTATGGATTAATAAATCTCAAATGGAATTGGTTGTTTTTTTTTGTTTGATAGTTTGATAATTGACTGTCAAATATGAACCCAGAATGTAACTTTGAAAATATCTAGTAGAAACACTTAAGTTATATGGCAAAGTCATCTCTGACGATGTTGTACCGTGCATATAAATCTCGTTTTGTTCTCATAGGATGAATGATAAGGAAATCCTTCCACTAACGGTTTGAAGATGATCTCCACTCTTATCTTTGACTATGTATTTCCTAAAGAACCGGGGTTGAATTTACTGAAAACTATCGAATGTTGTTACGAAGAGACCAGGATCATATATGTTATCTGAAAATTACTTTGGTCCAACTCAAGCATTTTGAAGTGAAGACATCTTAAAGATGATGGAAGTGAAGACATAGCTCTTTGAAGTTCACAGGCTGCTTGCTACTAATCCTAAGGGCGGTTCCAAAATGGATGTAGTAGAATAGTGCCTTCGGTTTGTCCATCCTAGACAACTTGTATGGTTAAATGCTGACATTACTTTGCTATCTGGAGAGCAGTGTTGGCATTCAAAGTGGGAAGTGCTATGTAAAAGATAAAACGTAGCCTCAAGCCTCATCAACCAAGAATGACTAAAACAAGGGAGATGTAGTAGGGTTAGGTGGGTCGGTCCTATTAGGGTATGTTCATCCCTATCTAGAATCGATAGTATCTCTCATTTATATGCTTCGGGGCCCATTAACAAAGGGTTTGATTATATTTGGTACTATCCAGTAAGGGGTAGGCCGGTTCTGTATTGGCAGGGTTCGATAGGTTCGACCTCGGTGTTAATTTATTTGGAAATACACCGTGATGGGTGATACCCCAGTAGCCTAGTCATTGTAGGGAATCCATTCTTTAATAAGTGCAATACGGACTTAGTTATTCCCATTTATGTGGAAAGGCGAGATGTAGGCATTTCAACTATATTGATATTTTACTTTTACCCTTAGAAATTATTGTAATATCAATGGATTTACTGTAAAATCTCTTTGGTTATCGTAAGGTAAAAACTCGTCCATGTTTATTTGTGGTATGGTCTTACGAGATGCCTTTGATTTAAAGATTTTTATAATGTTAAAGACTTATGTTTTACTCACACCAGATCCATGTCTAACCTTGAGTTTATTTTCCCTTTTTCTAAACTCTTGGGTGCTCAAATTTGAACGGGTAGCCATGTAGTTCAGGTTTTTCCGCAGATTTACCTTGGAGGAGCTTAGGTAGGTGGCTTCATCGATAATTATTTATTCTCTTATTTCCGCTGTATTATATGTATACTATATCAATTAGGTAGGGACAGGCTGTTATAACTGTCCTTGGTTGAATTTGTATTAGTATGACTCTGATGTAACATTTTGAAATGAAATTGTAGTATATTATGTTGAGTAACATATATTGTTCCATTGCGTTGTGAGATTCTATGTTGTTTAGTTTCTTCTCTCCTATCTTTTCTTTCTTTCACCTCTAATGACTTGTCTTTCGGACAACTAAATGATCGGTACACGAATACCGAGTATGTATTAAGTTTCGTCTTTGGTAATAAGAAAAGTGGTTCATTACATTTCATAGAGCTTTGGTTGAGCGAACACCTACGCTTTGGAGGGTTAAGCTGATTACAGATAGGGTCAGTGGTGCCCTAGAACGAATCTGAGTGTAATATGTGTATGAGTGCATATTTGTTAGTAAATAAAATTGTTTTATATTGTGTTGTTTGGCATGTTGAGTGGCTTAAGAATTTGATCGATGCGCATGATCAACATTATCGATAGGAATTTCCTAAAAACTTGAAAATTTTTAGTTGGAATCATATTGTTTTAAATTTGGTAAATGAAATAACTTTACATAGGAATATATTTTCTATATATGAAAAGGGATGATTTCCAAAATCTATGTAGTTCAAGTGGGTTAGGACTAATAATATTTAAACTATTAGCATTTAGGGTTTAACTAGTCATGCTCGTCCAGTTTTGAGCATCGACTATTGTCAAATTTGATAGTAGATTTCCTTTTTCCATCATGGGTTGGGTGGACAGAATTTGTAGCAACATTGAATCGAACACCTTTTAAATTAAGTTTCACAATTTGACTATACGACGTTCGATGATATGTAGAGTTAAAAATTTAATTTTAATAAAGGTGTTTATTAAAAGAAAATCTTCAGATAGTTTTATAAGATAAATTAAGAGAGATGATTTTACAAATCAAAACAATTAAATGTGTTTTAAAAATAAAAAGGGTTTCAAGAATGTTAAATTTAGGTGACTTTAATAAATTCGAAATGATTTTTTAAAATAGTAGTATCTTTCTTAAGGATATTTTAAGATGTAAATATTCTAAAATAAAGTTTGAGAGTAACGTTTTCTTTGGACTATTCAGGAATAAGTCTTGATCTATTTTTTGATGATCAGAATAATCTTCTAAGTGACAATCGAATGTTTGCTTAGGCAGATCGGATAGTGCACTTAATAAATTATTCTCTTTGTCATTGTACAAATCGAAATAAGTTCAAAATTCGAATGAATCCGAAGCAAGTGGATGATTTTATTAAAAGCTATTTGTTTATAAATAGTATTGTTTCGAGAAGTAATTTTGAAAAAAAAGAAATATTTTTATTAACCAGTTCGAATGTCTTGGAAATGACTAAAATGGTTAAGAGATGCATTCGAATGGCAAACACTTCTCTTGAGTATTGCCCTTCTTAATAAAGGGGTATATGATACTACCTGGTAGCACCTAGTTCCTTGACATTGTTTTGGAGTTACTCGGGCTATATATATGTTTTCAAAAGGTTTTTGAAATAGAACTCGGATATTATGTTCTTGGATCCCTTAAAAGGAAGAGTTTTCGAAATAAAAAGAAATTTTAAAAGTGGATTAATAAATAAAGTGTTAATTAAGTTAAATTTAATAAGAGCATTTAATAAACTTTTTTTTTAAACCGTGTCTTTTGATTTTAACGTCTAGGATGTGAAGAATTATTTGTTGTTATTAGGTCGGCTAATAGACATTTTTACCTTAGTAGTATCTAAGAAAAAGTAGAATTTAGGATGGAGTTTGGATACCAGCATCCTATTCTTCTTAGCCACTTACCAGACCACTTATGGTAAAAAGGTTGATTTGGTCAACTCTATTTCAAGATCTAAATTATTTTTCGGCCTATACCTATAGTCAAAATTAATAGAATTAAAAATCATATGTTTGTGTATACTCTTAAAAGGTAGAAGAGTATTATATAAGTTAATAAATTTAAAAAATTGATTCTTATGAAGCATGGTGGAAGGGTAGAAAGCAGTTAGATGGTAAGTATCGTTAGATCAGTATGTAGGTTGTATGTAGATCATTTCTCCTTTTCACATAGTTCTCAATCCTAGGTTCTAGTATATGATAGGAGGTGTTTCACACCATTCCGAATAAGGATTTATCATTCAATTTTCGGTGGCGACCATTGGTGTGGTTCTTACGTGGAACCAAAAGGTGTCTATTATAGTTTATGGCTATGCAAGGAGAACAAATGTTTCTAATTAATAAGCCTGATCAAAGTTCACACAAGAAAGTCGGGCGAGTGATACTAGTTCAAAAGTGAAGTTATGTGTTAGAGTGAACGATCAAATAAGATTTTACATAGGAATGATCTATGTACATCATATGTATTGATGGATAAGTGTTTTTGGGAATTAGGGTTGTAGTTCGAGGACGGAATACTTTTAAGGGGGAAGAGTGTAACGACCTAGAATTTTACCACCTTGATTTGCAAATATTAAATAAATTTTAAATATTAAAATAATAGGTTTAATAAAAAATACAACTCTTTTAAATATTAACAGATAATGGTAAAATAAATTTGCAACGACCTAGGATTTTTCCACTTTGAAATAGGCAATTTAAATATATTTTATATAATCAATAAACGGATTTTTACTAGAAAATAAACCTATTTTAATTATTTAGTAATGATGATAAAATAATTTTCAAAATTTGTTTACTAATATAGACAGTTCAAATAAATATAGAAATGTGACCGAAGAACATTTTTCCAAAATTTCGACTTTTCGTCACCCGAAAGTTATCAGGAACGCTGTGCACACTTGGTGCAACATGCACACATTTATATATGTTAGTATTATTATTAGTTAAGCATACTTATATAACTTATATATACCTAAGCATGGAGGTGAAATTTGTGTTATAAAAGGGATATATACACACATACACAAAATAAACACACTTATACACACACACACACAAAAAAAAATCATGTCCATATCTTTAGTACACACATGGAAGCTCTAACATGATTCAAGGCATGAGAGCAATGTGTACAAGAGGGAGAGGGAAGGTATGGAGTGCATGTATGTATGTATTATTTTATTAAGATCACTTTATATATTTTAATAATTTTCTAAGCCTATAAATACCGCCTCCATTTCATGTTTTCCCTTTGCCACTTCCATTCTTCATTTCTACACATCTTCTTATTGAGCTCCTCCATACTCTCATGGCCTTCTCACTAAATTCCAAATAGAAAAAATGGTAAAAACATTTCAAAACATGGCTTAAGTCAGTCCATTTCAATTCCTAAACTCTTTTCTTCACAAAGAAACCACACATCCCCACAAAACCACCATGATGAGCCCAAACTTCCCTATGGACGTGCCTAATATTCACTAAGTTGAGCCCATTTAGCCTTCCAAGGGTCCACATCTTCACTTTATTGAGCTAAGAGCAAGTGAACTAGGTCGAGAGCAAGTTTAGTTCGATTAAGTGAAAGTTTGGTGAGTAAAGTTCATGTTTTTAAAACTCAAGTTACTAACTTGTTAAAGTTGTAAAATTTATGAGTTAAAATGTTTCTTAAGTATGTAGTAATGTCACATGTTATGTACGCATGTATATATGTTGATTTGGAGTTGATTGTTTATGCCGAAGTTTGAGAAGGCGATAAATATTATAATTTGAATATTGGAAAAGTTAGTTAGTATTGTGAAGTAATACTTTGTTTCTGATGGTGCTATAATATTATGATGTGATATAATGTTGGGATGTTGTATTTGTTGTATGTGGGTTCATGACATAACGATAACGCTTCGCTAACCAAAAGCGACGTAGAAATCCACTTTTTGTCAAAAGTTTAATTTTTGTTACAAAGTGAAAAGTTTTCAGGTTTAAAACTTTGATTGTAGTTTCAAAAGTTTATTTTCATGTTTTAAAGAAGACATGGGTTCAAAGTTGAAGTTTTAACAGTTATAAAATCAAAATTTTAAGTTTGAAAATTACGGGTCCGTATAGTGATAGTCGCCATATGCGCAATTCGAATTATTTTTCTTATCTAAACTTGTTTTCAATTAGAATTTTTTTGGAAATGTTTTCTTGTAACAGCCCGCAAATCTGTGCCCCTTTGAGTCGGCAACATTCACTATCAATTCAACTCAAATTGGGTGGAAATACAAACCATTAGCGTTAAAGAAGAAAGAGGTAGAAGAAGAAATAGAAAAAGAACATCAGAATCTCACAATCGCAGCGGAACAACACATAATATATAACAACAGATTTTTATACAAAAGAATCTATAACTATATAACACTTACAATCATCCGCATACAACACAATTCATAGCATAGAACTGGACAGTTATAACACTTGTCCTCCCGAAAGCTGAGTATACAGCTTACATTGCACAGCGGAATATACATCAAGTACGTGTGATATGTCTTGCCATCCAGCTCGTGTCCTGGGCTCCAAAGCATTCTATCATGTATATTTAATACTCGGTCTGACCCGAGGATTATAATAAAGTAACACCCGAGTCAGTCTGGAAAACCAGTGTGAGAAATCACACTCAATTAGATTATTAAAGTTTTTAAAATCCTTTGAAATCAAAAGCGTCTCGTAAGACCACGCCACAAATAAACATGCCAGTTTTTACCTTACGATAACCAAAACTTTTTTTATCCAATTCGTCTGATATTGTAATCGTGTCTATAAAAAGTAAAATAGAATCTAGCTGAAATGCTTGTATCCCACGTTCCAGCGATAGTTGGACACAACCAAAACCGTACAGGCAATTATTGGAGATTGGATTCCATACAATGGCAGGGATACTGGGGTACTGCCCGTCACAGTACCTGGCCTAGATCAACGTACCAAGGACCACTCCCGATCCCCTCCAACATAAGACCGGAGCTACTCCTTACCGGATAGTCCGAATAAGATTACCCCGCGGTTGGGATCGACAACCGCCCACTAAGCCGAGATCAAAAGGGACTCTAGATAGGGATGACCTTACCCTACTTGGGTGCTACCCACTAAGCCTTGCCGCACCTCTCCTGTTTTAGCCATTTCTAGTTGATGAGGCTTGAGGCTATGCGTTACATTTTAGAATACATTACACTTAGAATGCTCATCGTCCTCCTGACGATGGTCTGATAGCATTCGTCCATACAAGTTGCTCTGGGTCTGGACAAACTGAATCACCGTCTTCATCATCTTCATGGTCTTCGTTCGCAAATGTTCAAACTGGATCGAAGTGGTTTCTCGATAATTAAACCCGATCCCGGTCTATTCGAAACAATCAACGCATTGGCCAATAATGATAGTTGGTTATTTAACTATCAAATTAAATAATCATTCCACCGATTATTTTTATTTCCCCTCAAAAGTACCAAGCCTTATTAAAATTAGATTTTAAATAATTTAAATCTCTTTATCCAAAAATATACATTTAAAATAAAACTACTTAAATCACTTTACTCAAAATAATCGTTATGAAATTCTATAATAATTTCCCAAGAAAAGCTTTAGCCAAAACTACTTTTAAAATAAAACTATAATATAAGGTAAAATATTTAATAGTTACAATTTATATCAAAATACTAATTTACCCTTTAAAAATAATTACTACTATGATTAACTTAAATAAATATTTACTTGAACAATTTTAGACAACTAAATAATAATTTACCTAAAACATTCTTACAAACCACTTTTAAACTTCTAACTTATAGTTAGAAATCTCCTTTGATTGTACTTGTCTTTTTAGGAAAAATACATTTTCCATCCCAACATAACCGTCTAATCATTTATAAATCCTTCTCGATTTATTTCTAGTTTAATTTATGTCTCAATCCCGTAAATTTTCTTTCCCACACTTTTAAAAATAAAACTACTCTATTTTTAAAACGATTTACTCATTCCTTTATAAAGTCCCACCGTTAATTTAAAATCTCAAATATCCATTGATATTTATTTTACTTCATTTATAAACCCTATTTATAAATCCTATACTCCCATTCTCCTTTTAATCCCTATTCCCAAAACACTTAATCGATTTTCACATCGATTTCCTGAATTAATTTTCCTTTAAAATTTATTTCTTGATTTATCCAAATTTATTCCAAAATCCATTAATTCTAGATTTGCTTCTTTATTCTAATTTAAAATCTTATTTAAATCCCAAATGTCAATTTCATACTCTATTTCAAAATTCTTCTTTTATTTTCCCAACTCATTTGAAACTTAAATTTTAAAATAAATCCTTTGTACTTAAAATCAATATTGCTTAAGTCCTTACTTTTTAAAATCCTTTAATTCACATTTATCCAAGACTCTGTTCTTTTCCATATCCTGGAATTTATTAAATAGGATTTAAAAAAAATCAACCATTTACTTATTTCGAGTCTTTTCTTTTTAAATTAATCATAATTTACCATAAATTTCTTAGTTTCAATTTTCTCTTTTGAAAATTCGATATTCATATTTTTAAAAGGCCATAATATATCCAACAGTATATTAGGATCAAATAAATAAATTTTCCAACCTAATATCATAGATTATTTAACATCATATGACTAAATATGAAAATAAATTCAATAATTTTGAGGAATCCAATTGGATCCCTCCAACCTGTTTTCCCACATCCACAGATATTAGTCAATAAATAAAATACCAATCCCGCTTTAAGGCGGGATATCGCGGTATATAGGGTCCTCCGCTATTATGCGGGCCGCATAGGGTCTCATCCGTTATATAATGCGGGAATATTAGTTACTCCATATATATATACTACTATATATAATATCACATCCAGATTGATAATAAATTATCAATTCAAGCAATCAATCAATAATTTATATTTTAACTATTTAAATTGATTAGCAATCAAAGTTGAGTGAAATTAACTCACCTTTGACCACCGGCTTGTTTTCTTCACGATTTCAGAACTTGTATAAACATTATATGGTTAATTAACGTTTGAAATAATCGAACGATCAATTATCCTTTCTAATAAATTTAATTAACTAATAATTTAGTTTAAACTAATTTTACTTTAATAAATCTTTTAGTAACTAAAATAATTAAACAAGTTAATTAACCAAATTAATCACCCTAAACACATATTTTTAAAATAAACTAGTAAATTTAAATATGTATTTGTATATTTATTTTCTTTTGAAACTACATATATACTTATAAAAATAAATTATAGATTTCAAAGATATAATTTCATAAAAAATTTCAACATTTTTAAAATTCCTATTTACTTTTCCCAAACCTTACCTATATATATATATTTCTATTTATCTACATAAATACACACACATACATATATATGCATGTAAATTTCTAATGAAAATAAAATTCTTTCTAACATATATATACATATATATATTTAAATTAAAAATAAAAATGTTTACCCTTCACTATCGTTTTTTTCTTCTTTCTGGGTATATATAAATTTTAAATTGGAAAAGACTACAGCTATACCTTATTGCCCCAAATCTTAGCCTCTCGCGAACCCTCCCCACGAAACACCATCCTCCGACGAACACAGCGATCGACCCACGTTCCCATGCCGATACACACACGAGCATGGATTCCCAGGTCATGGTTCCTTCCTAGTCTCTTTGCCATCTACTGCCTCGTGCCCTCCGATAATCGTTCGAACCCAATGTCCTAGTCGCCGACCAGTAATACGCCAAACCACCTCGACCTCGCCTGCTCGAGTCGAGCCCAAAACATTGCAACTGAATACTCATTGCCTTGTCATAATGAAGCTTATCAACCCCCGGCGCTCGCTCCTCGAACACCTCGACTCTCGCTTCACACTCTCGTATACGAACGAAGTGGCTCCGATCGAAGGCTGGTCAGAGCATTCAAGGAAGGCCATGATTCTTCGGTCGGTTTCCCCCCTTTTATCTTCGATTTTAATTCGTTGGAGAAGGGGATGGGGCTGTGAGTTTTGGATTTGAAAAGAGGGCGAAAGTGAAGTAAACTGGAGATGGAAAATTTCCAAAGCCTAGCTATTTCTATTTCTCGTTCTGTTTTGATTGAAGATGTGATTCAGCCATTGATTTATAAAGGAAGAAGAGGTGCAATATTTTTTTCTGCTCGATTGAAGGAGGCAGGGCATGATTTAACGACCGAAAAGTAGAAGGTAGCATATACCAGGAGGGAGAAAAGAAGCGATGTTTGCAAGTGGAGAGAAGGTTGCAGTGATTTGAAAAAAACAAAGGCCGATGAAGAAAAAAGGTTTGATGGTGAAAGTAACTATGCTGATGGAAAAAAGTTGACGTGAAAGGATTTTGACCGGTCAAACAAGATACATGTTATATTTAAATTTTGAATCTAAATCATCTTGAAAACGCAACAGAAAATTTCGACCTCCTATCGAGGCGTGCCGCTAGGCGTTTATAATGTTATACCCCTATTTCGAACGCAATGGAAAAGGTTTTGAGTCCTAACTCGATCGTATGGAGAAGATAGCTTTTTGGACCAAATTATTATATTGAACTTTTCGATATAAATTCAGCACGTTTATATCCCGTACGATCGCACGACTCCAAATGCTATGAAATTTGAAATGTGATAATAATATGCTATTATGAATTCAATAGAACTAATTTCGTCGAATTCTGGGACCGTGCCTCGGAAGGCTATTTTTAATTGCCGATTTAAATGATATATTTTTAAAACTGAAAAAATCACCTCCAATTTCAATTTTAAAAGTTCTATTAACTTCAGTATTATCAATATAAATTTTATAAGCCTTCAATTTATTTTTAACAGGCTTAGAATTTTAGATTCAACAATCTTCCCAATTTCTAATTATTAAATTCAATAATTTAAATATCCAATAAATATTGATTTTTGAAATTCAAGTTAAAAGTCAACACCTGAATATTTAAAATCAATGAAATATTCCAATTTCAAATATTCAAAATTTAAAGTTGTTACATTCCACCCTCTACAAAAAAATTCATCCCCGAAATTGCTAGTTAAGAAGAATGGTCCACAACCCGTTAACTATTTCCCAAAACCAAATAGTTTTAGATACCTTTCGAAAACAATCTTTTTATTAAAGATACACTGACACCCTTGCCAACTTTCCAAACTCATCCAACTGTACCAAACAATATTGCACCTTAATAATTCAAACTATAGTTTAAAACCAAATTTTAAATTATCAAAATTTTCTAACTCCCTAAATTTTCGAAAAATTTCGCCACCATCTCCTTAGCCCGGCTGCTCGGAACAACTACAAAAAGCCTCTACGGGACCAAAATTTTCAAAACAAAATAAAAGCCAAGTGGCTAGATCAGAAAATCATCAAATTCCATATGAATATTTAAATATATACCTTTTTACCGAAAAATTCAAATTTATCTTCTAAAATCAAAACATCAGCTTCCTTTTGCTTTTAAAACACCTGTATATCCTACTCAGCAATAATATCCAGTCACAAAATTCAAAATGATTTTATTCATTTCCATTCAAAATTTTCAATATTTATTTTGCTTAAACCATACTATGTACATATATCATACGTACGCAATATCAAATCCGATCGCTCACTCGATCACACAATTTTACTTTCAAACAAGTATCGTCCACTCGACCTCCTAGCGTGGACTCAGATCTAGTTCCTTGATCAGAAATCGCCACTCTCCTTGCATAGCCATAACTATGATAGATAATTTTCAGAATCATTGAAAATCCATATCCGGGGTGCGCTGTCGAAAATCGAGTGAAAAATTCCAACTCCGATCGATATAAATATCTTGAAATCCTATGCTCGAAACTGGATCAAATCATTATGCGTATAAAATAATACACTTTCATCCTACATATTTATCTCAATTGATTATTAGCCATATCAATTCTCTTTTTATTCACATTTATTTTGGTTTCTATTCACTTATCCACACTTATAATTTCTCACACCTTTATTAAATCTTCATTCAAATATTTACTTAAAATATCTTCCCAATACCAATTTTACTTAAGAATTTTACCATTTCTTCTTATGTTCAATATAAATATTTCATACAACTTCTTATATTTATTCCCTCTTTATCACTTTGGTTTTATGTCTACTTTTATTCAAATTTGATCTCCAATTCCATCTGAATTCAATTTATCTTTCATTTTTAAGTATTGAATTCTATTCACCTTATCTCAAACCCATTCTTAATTAACCATTTCTTTAAATTAGTTCTACTCACTAGTTTATTTCATATCTCAATCAAATTTTTATTTCCTAACCTTTCATGTTATTTAGCCCATTCTGTAGCGACCCGCTAATTTGGACCATTCAAATCGACAATAAAACCATACATGTCCGACTTGAATAATTCAAAATACCGAATTGTTAATTAAAATTTGGCAAAACTTAACATATATAGTAAATAAATCATCACAGATCACAGACACAGAGTAATATAATGCAGCGGAATATATAAAGAATAGTAGTTCATGAAGCTACTATATACATTGGAGTTAGAAATAAAATACAACTGAATATCCTAGATGTAGTGAAGTCTCCAGTATGCGTAGATGACTTCTCTGAACAAATCAACAGGATGACTGAAAGGATAGATAGCTGGATCTTCAAGCAAGGCTCCAACTTCGCAGGTGAGTCTCAAATGCTGTATCACTCAGTCTGACCCGAGCGTAAAGCAAAACACAAAACACTCGAGTCAGGATTAACATTCTTATATCAATAAATCCAACTCAAGTGAAATATCATCTGAAATACAAATAACTTAAAAGATGTTCGGAATAACCATCTTCTAAGGGTCCATGGAACTATCTACAGGGTAGAAATATACACTATAACACCGTGGTTCTTTCATCTTAATTTATACCTCAAAATCAAATATCATTTCACTTCAAATATAGCTATTTTCCAAAATAGTATTTAGATGTAGTAAATAATTTATACCGTAAAATATTTTCAATTCCCTCGACTTAATAAATTGTTTCAACATCAACCCGACCTTCCCATTTAAATTAAATTCAATCTCAATTTATCAATTTAAATTCAACTCAATTCCTAAAATAACCACTTCAATTTTATCGATCTCGAATTCGGATTTGTAATCACAAAATACCCCTTTATATTCAATATTTTTAAACCTTTAAGTATTCAACGTTTCAACTAAACTTTTATTCAATTTAGTTTTCTAAATAATAAATTCAAATTTAGTTCAACCTAAATTTTCATTTTAATTCAATTTAGTTTCTAAATAACAAATTCAACTATATTGATTTCAAATACAGATCCGAATCAAATTTAAACCATTTAAATTCCAATATAGTTTAAGGCTTAAAAATTTAAATGTTCAATTTAATCGTTTCATATAGATCTCGATTTAACCTCATTATTATTTAATCTTGAAATACTTCCTCATTTGATTCAAGATTATTTAATTAACCTTAAATTCCATTTTTCTCAATATTTTCTTTAATTTACTTAAACGTGAAATATGCATTTAATCGCTTAAATCAAAAATCCAGTTATAAAATCCTGACTTTTTAAAATTTCCCATTTAAAAATTTTAGATCGATTTAATTAAATAAATCCTTATTTAGATACCATTTAATAAACTCAAATTTATCTCCTCATCTTAATTTATCCCAGTTATTTGAAAAATCTATTTGAAACATAATTTACATACATATTAACATAGTTTAGGTATTAAATCAAACTTAATTAAATTAAATATTATTAAATCAATATATATATATATATAGAAATTTAAGAATTAACATTTATTAAGACCATATATTTCTTTCCAAACAAAGAATTTATTTCCAAAATATTTATATATGAACCACGGTGTCTGTATATATTCCTTGTCATCTGGTCAAGTGTTACGGACATTTATCATTTAAATCCGTACACTAAATATATACGGGTGGATATCATTCCAATCCGTAATCCCAAATTTAATTAAATGAAAATCGCTTGGGTCTATCATTTCAACCCATAACGAAATTCTCCTATTCTAAAGTCTATTCAGGTATGTACCATTTCAACCCATAGTGAATTCTAAACTACAGGGAACTTGCAGAGTGATAACAAATAACAAAAATTTAGCAGGATATGATAATAATATACAACAGGAATATATCATCAGTAATTAAATAAAGTATAAACAATAGGATATGGTGTCATATCCCGTAGGTGAACAGATACAGGTTATAGCATAAATATAACAATTTAAAAAACTACAACAACATATTTCAATTGTCGTTTCAATTGAAATCAAATTTAATAAATAAAAGAACGTTAATCGTGAGTGATTGCTCACCTTTTGAGCCTAGAGGAAAGGGCGGAATGAGAAGAGATACGAATCCAAGCACAGATTTCGAAGCAACACAATATTGGCAAGAATTTTAATCATCAAAGCTGATAAAGAGAAATTGACGAAACTCAAATTAGAGTTGGGTCGATTGAAGATAAATAGGATAAGTGAGCTATATATAACCATATAAAACTGTATTCTAAATTTAGACATGTATTAAATTAAATATATATTTTCAAAAACCATTGGTGTAAACAAAACATATCTATATGTAGTATAGTTTAAAATAATGTATATGTTTAAACCTATATACAAACCAATATCCAACACCATTTAAAAATTTAAATCTTTATAAAACAACCCTTGTAAATAAAATACTAAAATCAATATTAAAACTTATTCTAAATTTAATATACATACATTCCAAATCATTGTTTTTAACAAAACGTATATACACTAAAATCAGACATGTATGCAATATGTATGTTGAAATAATACTAATTAAATATTAATACATATATATAATGCATGTTTATTTGCAACGTATCAACTACCACATATATTATACTTTTAAACTTAATATATCTTAAAAATATAAATTGTACCAACTTTTATAACTTAAGATAATTTATGTTATACATACTGTAACTTATATAAGCCAATTTATATAAATAGACCGAATCAACAATTTATACTTATGTAAAACATAAACATAACGCATAAAAGAAAAATCAAGGCACCACCTAAAATATTATAGTTAAAGTCAAAACAAATGGAACTAATATTATAACTTGTAAAATATATATAATCATAAAACATACCCATACTTGAATAAGGATATGTATCCACTATATGTAGATACGCAGCCGAAGCAGTAGAGTGAGATGGTGAGCGGACATTGGAGGTGGATCGAGCAACTTCTCAACATTTTTTTTTGTTTGGGTCTGAAAGAAGAGAAGAAGGGGAGGAGAAATATAATGGCAGAGAGAAAATGAACAGGGGAGACAAAAGAGAACAATGATACCGATAGAAGAGAATGGAATATATATAAGTATGAGTTGGAATCCAAGAGACTGGAGCGACCGATAAAAAAAAGGAATTCCACAAAAGTAACGTTCAAATTAATTAACCCATCATAAAGCAATAAATTATGGGCCGTTTGATTTAAAAAAAATCAATGCAAACGTACGTTTGCTTTTCTCAACGGTTATAAAACAATGCGTAGGGCCTAAGATTAGGAATGAAAAAGGAAATCAACATACCATCAATAGATTAAGGTGAAAAAAGGCAGGGAGCAATCAAAAATCAAAATTTCCAATTTGAGACGTTCGAATTAAAGAATAGAACGTTTGTACTAAATTGGGAATAGTTACAGTCCCTTAAATTTCGGAGTTATGAAATTTATTAAAGCAATTTATTTTATTTCTTGGGATTCACGTTCCAAATTTTTGAAACCGAAGGAAGGAATAAAGTCACAGCTTAGGGTACCGTCAAATAAAGGCAACAGCTGAATTAAAGGAATAGAAACGAAAGTAAATAAATAAAGGTGAACGGCAACAAATCTTGTAAGCAGGGAAATAACACAAAAAGAAGTAAATTCTAGAAGAGTAAAGGTCATGTTGGCCAATAAATAAAATGCAAATTTGCTGTCACCAATCACGCGTTTGAAATCGAAAATCAAGGAAAAATTAAATGCAAATGGAAGTGGTGGACCAGCAGATTGAAATGGACACGCAAGGTAATAAAAGTAAATAGACAGGTTATAAATCAGATTGGAAAGAAAAGTGGAGAGGTTAATTGATAAAAGAATTAAGATAATGAAAATGCATAATAATATTGTTGGCATTTAACGTTAACTAGCATCAATCATGTCAGACACCCATGTTAAAAGAAGAAACGCGTATAGGAGCATGCATTTTCTTATGACTTGCAACATCATTCATCATTTTGGCATTCGTGGCATTCAACAAATTAAGATGGTGGTCAAAGTCGTGAAATGGTAGCAAATTAACGATGAATAGGATCCAATAATTCTTAGTGCAATGCACAAAATTGGAAAAATCAGCATGTGCCCTCTACGCACTGTTAAGATTTGCATAATTTCACTAATAACCTTTATGATTTTGGCGTGATAAATATAGATAGTTTGATTTTTTAACAATTTACACTGTGTATTAGTGATTATTTCTTGTTTGAGGGGTTGTTAGCATATGCCTACTGAATACATATTAACATAATCCTACAAAAATTTATGTGTACTCAAAATGTTCTTCTGATGAAGTTTTTTTTTGGTCTCAAGATTATTATTAAACCTTTAGAATATCATTTGACTTATCCGAAGGTTGATGATTTTCAAATCCTATTAAGATTAAGTCGCTAATTGATTATTGTTGAAAGCTAAGGATATTAAGAAAATACTATTATGTAATCCATATCTTGTACACGGAATTTGTTATTAAAATCGTATCATTAGAGGTACATGTATGATTATAAACAATAACATTCATAATTTACAACTACGATGTTGCAGATCCTTTTAATTTATACTATTTATTCTCTACCTATTAATTTATACGTTTCATTCTCTACCTATTAATTTATACGTTTCATTCTCTACCTATTAATTTATACGTTTCATTCTCTACCTATTAATTTATACGTTTCATTCTCTACCTATTAATTTATACGTTTTATTATCTACCTATTAATTTATACTATTATTCTCTACCTATTAATTTATACGTTTATTCTCTACCTATTAATTTATACGTTCTATTCTCTACCTATTAATTTATACTATTATTCTCTACCTTATTAATTTATACGTTTTATTCTCTACCTATTAATTTATACTATTATTAAAATTTTATGGGTCGTTACACTCTTCCCCACTCAAAACTTTTCGTCCCCGAAAAGGAAGGAGGTAAGAGAATAGAACAACCAGAAATAAAAGTAGATTGAAAGTCAGGGGTAAATAATTGATTTAACTATATAAATTTTACTTGAGATATTCATACTTTTCAAAACCCATTTGTAAAACTTCTTTCTTCCTTTATAAATACCATTTATATTTTAAATAACACCTTTATAAGTATATGAAAACTATTTGAAAATAATTATTTACATCATTAGTTATATTTAAAGAAGCTATTTGAAAACATTAAATTCATAACTCATGAAATTTTTAATTTATCTCAAGATACTTTTCAAATATTATCAATAAATTAATAATCATTTTCTTTAAATATGTTTTATTTAATTAATAACTTCAAAAATATTTATACCACTAAAATTTTCTATTAACCAATGTAGTATACAGATAAGCAATCTTTAAAAGATTATATTCAAAAAGGAAAGGAAGGTAGATTCTGGAACGGAATATGGGTGAACAGCTAAAGCTGAGAAGATAAGGTATATTCAAAGAATAGAATCGAGCACGAATAATTAATCTAGAACCATAAGAATTTAAATTTCAAATACTAATTCAAAATTTCTTTGTTGGGAAAAATACTTTTATAATAAATACCTTTATAATAATACTTTTATAATAAAATACTATTATATCGAAATAAATTTTCCTTTCGAAAATACTTTTATAACTCGATGTTTCAACTAGTTTATCCTCGTTCTTGCAGACTCTGGCCATGCGTTGATCAGGCGTAAAGCTAGAATTCTTCAAGTACTTAGTAGACTTGTTTCAACACCCAGTGAAAATACTTGAAAAACCTTTAAAACAGATATGGAAAGTACAATCCAAACAAAACAACCAAACCAAAACCTTTGTCCGACCATGGTTCGCAGATACACAATGGTTACGCCTGGATCCCCCAGGAAACAATCCATATCCGTAAGCTTTCTCAGCCCTGCGAGTTACGCTATGATGACTAGTAGAGTGTAGGATACACAATGGTTACGCCTGGATCCCCCAGGAAACAATCCGTACCCCTAGGCAAGACTCAGCCAAGCACTTGCGCTACTATTCGCGACCTACACAGATTGCATGATACACAATGGTTACGCCTGAATCCCCCAGGAAACAATCCGTACCCCTAGGCAAGACTCAGCCAGGCAATTGCGCTATTCATTCACGAGAGAAAAAAAAAACATGGGTTACGCCACGGTGGGAACACTCGAGTATTACATCCGAAAAACCAAAAATCAGAAAGAATAATATCGATAGAATGAATCCACGATGTGGCCACAAAGCGAATATCAAGCAGAAGGCACTTTCCATATCTTTACTTCGAAAATATATATCATATAGTACCTTTTCAAATCACTTTCAAATATCATACTTATATAAAGACCATTATATATAGGATTCCCTTTTTCCCAAATCGAATACTTTCCAAATCAATAGTAGATCAAATCATACTTATATAGACTTCGATTATATAAAATATCTTTCCAAATTGAGTACCTTCAAATCAATGGATTTCAAATCAATTTCATACCTTTACAAATCCAATTTATATAAGTTCGACCACTCCCAAATCAAGTGCTTAATAATATAAGGTTCTCAATTTCAAATCATTCAATATCCATTTAGTTTCCAAATCATATATGATTTCACCAAATTTTCTTCCAAATTAAGTATCTAAATTTCAAAGTTCCCAAAATAATAGGTTTAGAAAATTATCCCAGTTTCTAAATTAAATAATTCAAGTCAAACAAATTCATTTCCAAAATCTCCATAAGGGTACTGGTTTTTAATTTCAATTTAATTTCAAAACTAAATTTTTTCTCAAAATCAATTATACTCAAATGGTTTCCAAATTTATAATTATCCCTTTAAAACTATCTATTTCTAGTTGAAATATTCAATTACCTTTCTGAAAACTATTATTCAAAACTATATATATATATATATATATTCAAAACATTTCAAACTAAATTTATATTCTTTATCAAACATTTTATACTCTTCGAATTTTCTTAGTTTTAAAATTTTAGACCTTGACTTGGAAGTGTTTGAACCTTCAAAATGATAAGGGAAATTACATTTTCAATTCAAGAGTTGAAAATCAATAATAAATCAATTTTAATATATAGGGTTATACCAAAACAAATTCGAAACTCGAGGACTGAACACCGGTCTCACTTTAAATTGTTTCAAATATATACTTATATCTTTCTAAAATATCAAATTATACTTCGGAATTTGAAATCAAAAACGGTTTTACAAAATCACTTGCATAGCGAAGCTATTAAAGTGGCCTCTCCCCCACTCTAAAACTCGAAAATCAATGTCGATGATGCATGCACTCATTACCGAAATTATTTTCCAGTGACATACGTGAGTTCTGGACTTCTATTTTCTTGAAAACTTCTTTGAAATTTCTTCAAAATTATTGGAACTCATTTGAACTCATTTGAAACATTTCTTATTTGGAAAAATACCTTTAAATCGTATTATTTTTATATATTTTCCAAAATCTTAAATCCAATTTCAAAATACCGGAATTCTATTCTCGAATTTCAAATTTAACCCTTCAGTTGTAAATCATTTTTATATAAATCAATTTCTTAGAAGTTTTCAAATTTTCAAAAATACAACATACTCGGTTTTTCAAAGGGTGATTTAAGAATGGATTCCAAAATAAAGGTAGAGATTTAAATTAGAAGACTCTAACCAATAAAATCCTGATTCGAAGATAGACTTGATCGAAGATGATTAAATTACAAAATAGGAGATGGATATATTCTATGAATCACGGGCGACCTTAATCGGGTCAATCGTGCATTTAGCAATATGATGGATGCAGAATTCTAAGGCAAGTAGAGATAGAATTTGGAATACTAGGAGATAGTAGCATCTAAACCGTGGATACAAAAATCTTCGGTGAATCGACGCCAATTGTAAAGGAGTTTTCATCCCCCTTTACAAATCATTTAGTGGAGTTATTGGATGCTCCAGAATCAAAAGAATATAAATAGAGAAAGACAAGAATGAATTTTGGAACCGAGGGACATTCCAAAATTCAAAGGAAATCGAGTAAGAAAGGAAGAGGTTCAACTCGAGCGAAAGTGATTCTGTAAATAAATTTACCATATATGATTAGTTTTGCCTAGAGCCAAAGCTCTGATACCAACTGTAGCGACCCGCTAATTTGGACCATTCAAATCGACAATAAAACCATACTTGTCCGACTTGAATAATTCAAAATACCGAATTGTTAATTAAAATTTGGCAAAACTTAACATATATAGTAAATAAATCATCACAGATCACAGACACAGAGTAATATAATGCAGCGGAATAGATAAAGAATAGTAGTTCATGAAGCTACTATATACATTGGAGTTAGAAATAAAATACAAATGAATATCTTAAATGTAGTGAAGTCTCCAGTATGTGTAGATGACTTCTCTGAACAAATCAACAGGATGACCGAAAGGATAGATAGCTGGATCTTCAAGTAAGGCTCCAACTTCGAAGGTGAGTCTCAAATGCTGTATCATTCAGTCTGACCCGAGCGTAAAGCAAAACACAAAACACTCGAGTCAGGATAACATTCTTATATCAATAAATCCAACTCAAGTAAAATATCAACTGAAAATACAAATAACTTAAAAGATGTTTGGAATAACCATCCTCTAAGGGTCCATGGAACTATCTACAGGGTAGAAATATACACCATAACACCGTGGTTCTTTCATCTTAATTTATACCTCAAAATCAAATATCATTTCACTTCAAATATAGCTATTTTCCAAAATAGTATTTAGATATATTAAATAATTTATACCGTAAAATATTTTCAATTCCCTCAACTTAACAAATTGTTTCAACATCAACCCGACCTTCCCATTTAAATTAAATTCAATCTCAATTTATCAATTTAAATTCAACTCAATTCCTAAAATAACCACTTCAATTTTATCGATCTCAAATTCGGATTTGTAATCACAAAATACCCCTTTATATTCAATATTTTTAAACCTTTAAGTATTCAACGTTTCAACTAAATTTTTGTTCAATTTAGTTTTCTAAATAATAAATTCAAATTTAGTTCAACCTAAATTTTCATTTTAATTCAATTTAGTTTCTAAATAACAAATTCAACCATATCGATTTCAAATATAGATCCGAATCTCAAATTTAAACCATTTAAATTCCAATATAGTTTAAGGCTTAAAAATTTAAATGTTTAATTTAATCGTTTCATATAGATCTCGATTTAACCTCATTATTATTTAGTCTTTATTATTTAGTCTTGAAATACTTCCTCATTTGATTCAAGATTATTTAATTAACCTTAAATTCCATTTTTCTCAATATTTTCTTTAATTTACTTAAACGTGAAATATGCATTTAATCGCTTAAATCAAAAATCCAGTTATAAAATCCTACCTTTTTAAAATTTCTCATTTAAAATTTTTAGATCGATTTAATTAAATAAATCCTTATTTAGATACCATTTAATAAACTCAAATTTATCTCCCCATCTTAATTTATCCCAATTATTTCAAAAATCTATTTGAAATATAATTTACATAGATATTAACATAGTTTAGGTATTAAATCAAACTTAATTAAATTAAATATTATTAAATCTATATATATAGAAATTTAAGAATTAACATTTACTAAGACCATATATTTCTTTCCAAACAAAGAATTTATTTCCAAAATATTTATATATGAACCACGGTGTCTGTATATTTTCCTTATCATCTGGTCAAGTGTTACAGATATTTATCATTTAAATCCGCACACTAAATATATATGGGTGGATATCATTCCAATCCGTAATCCCAAATTTAATTAAATGAAAATCGCTTGGGTCTATCATTTCAACCCATAACGAAATTCTCCTATTCTAAAGTCTGTTCGGGTATGTATCATTTCAACCCATAGTGAATTCTAAACTATAGAGAACTTGTAGAGTGATAACAGATAACAAAAATATAGCAGGATATGATAATAATATACAACAGGAATATATCATCAGTAATTAAATAAAGTATAAACAATAGGATATGGTGTCATATCCCGTAGGTGAACAGATACAGGTAATAGCATTAATAGCATAAATATTACAATTTAAATAACTACAGCAACATATTTCAATTGCCGTTTCAATTGAAATCAAATTTAATAAATAAAAGAACGTTAATCGTGAGTGATTGCTCACCTTTCGAGCCTAGAGAAAAGGGCGGAATGAGAAGAGATACGAATCCAAGCACAGATTTCGAAGCAACGCAATATTGGCAAGAATTTCAACGATCAAAGCTGATAAAGAGGAATTGACGAAACTCAAATCAGAGTTGGGTCGATTGATGATAAATAGGATAAGTGAGCTATATATAACCATATAAAACTGTATTCTAAATTTAGACATATATTAAATTAAATATATATTTTCAAAAACCATTGGTGTATACAAAACATATCTATATGTAGTATAGTTTAAAATAATGTATATGTTTAAACCTATACACATACCAATATCCAACACCATTTAAAAATTTAAATCTTTATAAAGTAACCCTTGAAAATAAAATATTAAAATAAATATTAAAACTTATTCTAAATTTAATATACATACATTCCAAATCATTGTTTTTAACAAAACGTATATACACTAAAATGAGACATGTATGCAATATATATGTTGAAATAATACTAATTAAAATATAAATACATATATATATATATGTTTATTTGCAACGTATCAACTACCACATATATTATACTTTTAAACTTAATATATCTTAAAAATATAAACTGTACCAACTATTATAACTTAAGATAATTTATGTCATACATACTGTAACTTATATAACCCAATTTATATAAACAGACCGAATCAACAATTTATACTTATGTAAAACATAAACATAACGCATAAAAGAAAAATCAAGGCACGACCTGACATATTATAGTTAAAGTCAAAACAAATGGAACTAATATTATAACTTGTAAAATATATATAATCATAAAACATACCAATACTTGAATAAAGATATGTATCCACTATATGTAGATACGCAGCCGAAGCAGTAGAGTGAGATGGTGAGCGGATGTTGGAGGTGGAGCGAGCAACTTCTCAACATTTTTTTCTTCGTTTGGGTCTGAAAGAAGAGAAGAAGGGGAGGAGGAGTATAATGGCAGAGAGAAAATGAACAGGGGAGACAAAAGAGAACAATGATGCAGATAGAAGAGAATGGAATATATATAAGTATGAATTGGAATCCAAGAGACTGGAGCAACCGATAAAAAAAAGGAACGCCACAAAAGTAACGCTCGAATTAATTAACCCAACATAAAGCAATAAATTATGGACCATTTGATTTAAAAAAATCAGTGCAAACGTACGTTTGCTTTTCTCAACGGTTATAAAACATTGCGTAGGGCCTAAGGTTAGGAATGAAAAAGGAAATCAATGTACCATCAATAGATTACGGTGAAAAAAGGCAGGGAGCAACCAAAAATCAAAATTTCCAATTTGAGACGTTCGAATTAAAGAATAGAATGTTTGTACTGAATTGGGAATAGTTACAATCCCTTAAATTTCGGAGTTATGAAATTTATTAAAGCAATTTATTTTATTGCTTGGGATTCACGTTCCAAATTTTTGAAACCGAAGGAAGGAATAAAGTGCAACAACCCGCATATTTATCGATTTTATATTTAAATATTTTATCGATACTCGGAATTTAGTCCGAAAACCTACTTTTCGTAAACAGTCGAATTAGGACTCGAGACCCCTCCCATTGAGTTCAAAATACCGTTTGCAACCTTTTTGAGTATAAACATTGATATGTTTGGAGCTAGCTAAAAATTTGACCTTTTTCACTTTGGATTTGGGTTTAGCCCACTAGCCAACTTAATAACTAAATCTGAACCGCTTCTCCCCATTCACTCTCACTTCCTCCTCTTTTCAGTTCTAAAGCAAAAATGGTGGAAGAGAATGGGAAATAGAAATCCAAAACCCTAGTTCATTTGCAAAATCCAAGATCTAGCTCCAAATTCTAAGAGAACCCATTGGTAAGCATCCTCTTCATCTTCTCCAACTCTTTCTCCATTCCATTTTAGAAATTCCTAAACCTAACATAGGAAATATTTTACTTGTAAGCTTAGATTGAAGCTTCTTGAGTTGTTATTGAAGAGGAATTGATCTTAGCTTGTTTTAAAAGCTTCTCCTTCATTGATTTGGGTTCAAAGGTGAGATTTTTATCTCACATCTAAGCCTCTATTTATCTTCGATTGTTAGGTATGAATTCCTAACACTTATTCGTGTGCAATTGCTTTTGGTTTGGATTGATTTGGTGAATATTCCAATTTTTGGTGTTTTGGGTTCAACTCTTTAAAAATTATAGCTTTGATGTTTTGATCATGTTTTGGTGATGAACCGAAGAGCTTCTATGGTCGGGTAGTCGATTGGCGTAAACCCTTAGTGTCGTTGCTCAATCGTTTGCAAATTGAGGGAGTTTGCATCTCTTTTGATATAGGGCAGGAAGTGCAAGAATACAGGTTCGGCCGACCGAACCACTGGGCCGGTCTACCGACCTGCTACTAAAAGTGCATAGCACTTCTTTGTCTCAGGTCCGGTCGACCAACTACAGAGCTCAGTCGACCGACCTGCTTCCCGAGGATTTTTCCAGAACAGGGTCCGGTCGACCGAGCTCTGTAGCCGGCCGACCGACCTGTTGTTGTTTTGCCTATTTCGCCTATTTTGCGTGGTTTCCAAATTTAAATCGATTCGTGATGATCCTATTTGTTGCCCCCACACCCCCACCTTGGGGGGTTGCCACCTCCATGGAACCCCCCCTCCATAGGGGATCTTATCTGAAAAACATTCAACAGAACTTGTTTTGTTGAGATGCTGAGTTGACCATTCTTCGAAACAAACTATCTTTGGCTTCTCGGTCGATTTTATGGTATTACGACATTGCTAAAAAGGCGGGATAACAACTTTAAAAATATAAAGGTTTTTTATGCTAGTAGTAAATATCAAAACTCTTTCTTCAAATGATTTCAACACTACTTTATTACAAAGCTCGTTTTCTCAAACCGATTTCCAATCTATTAGTATATACAAACCTTTACCTCACTCGGATGAGAAATCTAATTAAACGGCTTAGTAAAACAAGTGGTATGAAACGCTTGCGTTTACTTCTTGGACTTGTTCGATTGAATCTCTTGTGACAATTTTCTAGTGGAGATCTACAATTTGTTCGTAAATATTTAACTTAAGCTAGTGGTTATGGGAATGAAGCTAAGCTCATATATTTACTAGCTTATTGTAATTGACACTTCTCTTTGATCATGACGATCATTTTAAGATTTAGACTAGCAATTGTGTGATGTCTCTTTGTTTGCAAGGTTAGTCTAGACCCTGTTTCTGTGTGATTTCGACTCACACATGTGGGGTAGCTCCGCATGGCCTTCGGGCCGTTCGTGTGTCAAAAATTAATGGCTAGCTACCATGAGATAGCTTCTCGTTCGTGTTGATACATATGTTGGTGAGTTTCCATGCTCCCGCTCATGTGATAGGCCTCCCCCCTTTTTATGATTTCTGGATTTCGTGTGTTGATTTCTGGAAATTTTATGCTTCACCTATTTTTGTGATTTCTATTGATAAGCTTTATCAACTTTTGTGTCTTGGTGAATTCGTGTGTCATTGACTTGTTATGAATACAAGTTTTGGGTATGATACCCTTTTTGGATCTTTGAGAAGGTTCTTGTGATATTGATTAATCTCGTGTTGATTTTCAATTACATACTTATTAAAGTATGCCCGTATAGTTATCATATGTTTATGCCATATCTCTTATTCTATATCATGTCATCTGATAATTATAGCTAGACTGATCCGTTTATTATTTTCTTTTTAAAATAATACTCGGTTCAGACCGAGATGTTACAGGTGCTTCTGCTTGACTTATCCCCAGGGATTCATTACTATTCTGACTTTTGGCTAACTACTTAGATTAGTAGTTTATTTTATTGTATACATTTGAGATAGAGACTCCTTGATGTATACATATTCTTTTGTCTAGCACTTGTATCTATTCTTTTGATATTGTGGATCTTGTTTGACCACTACTCTGATGTACACTTTTATGTGTGGAATATTCATATCTATTTCCGCCTTTGTGATATGAATTATCTGTGACTGATTTATGTTATGTTTATTTATATATTTTTTTTCCGAAGACATTATAGCCACTGTGTAGTAGCTTTGAGTTTGTGTCGGTATGTCGGATTTCCTCTTTAAATGAAATATGCTTTACTATCTGGCATATCGGTGCTCGCACAAAGCAAATACACGGATGATCGCTCCTCAACAACCTTATTCTCCGTGCTAGTTGACGGCATTACCCCGTAGTGTCCTTGGCTAGCGTGGGTATAGAGGTGGGGAGTCACATAAAGTCACAGCTTAGGGTACCGTCAAATAAAGGCAACATCTAAATTAAAGGAATAGAAGAAACTAAATAAATAACGGTGAACGGCAACAAATCTTGTAAGCAGGGAAATAACGTAAAAAGAGGAAGTAAATTCTAGAAAAGTAAAGGTCACGTTGGCAAATAAATAAAATGCAAATTTGCCGTCACCAATCATGCATTTGAAATTGAAAATCAAGGAAAAATTAAATGCAAATGGAAGTGGTGGACCAGCAGATTGAAATGGACACGCAAGGTAAGAAAAGTAAATAGGCAGGTTACAAATCAGATTGGAAAGAAAAGTGGAGAGGTTAATTGATAAAAGAATTAAGATAATGAAAATGCATAATAATATTGTTGGCATTTAACGTTAACTAGCATCAATCATGTCAGACACCCATGTTAAAAAAAGAAACGCATATAGGAGCATGCATTTTCTTATGACTTGCAACATCATTCATCATTTTGGCATTCGTGGCATTCAAAAAATTAAGGTGGTGGGCAAAGTCGTGAAATGGTAGCAAATTAACGATGAATAGGATCCAATAATTCTTAGTGCAATGCACAAAATTGGAAAAATCAGCATGTGCCCTCTACGCACATCTTAAGATTTGCATAATTTCACTAATAACCTTTATGATTTTGGCGTGATAAATATAGATAGTTTGATTTTTTAACAATTTACACTGTGTATTAGTGATTATTTCTTGTTTGAGCGGTTGTTAGCATATGCCTACTGAATACATATTAACATAATCCCACAAAAATTTATGTGTACTCAAAATGTCCTTCTGATGAAGTTTTTTTTTTTGGTCTCAAGATTATTATTAAACCTTTAGAATGTCATTTGACTTATCCGAAGGTTGATGATTTTCAAATCCTATTAAGATTAAGGTCGCTAATTGATTATTGTTGAAAGCTAAGGATATTAAGAAAATACTATTATGTAATCCATATCTTGCACACGGAATTTGTTATTAAAATCGTATCATTAGAGGTACATGTATGATTATAAACAATAACATTCATAATTTACAACTACGATGTTGCAGATCCTTTTAATTTATACTATTTATTCTCTACCTATTAATTTATACGTTTTATTCTCTACCTATTAATTTATACTATTTATTCTCTACCTATTAATTTATACGTTTTATTCTCTACCTATTAATTTATATGTTTTATTCTCTACCTATTATTTTATACGTTTTATTCTCTATCTATTAATTTATACGCTTCATTCTCTACCTATTAATTTATACGTTTTATTCTCTGCCTATTAATTTATACTATTATTCTCTACCTATTAATTTATACATTTATTCTCCACCTATTAATTTATACGTTCTATTCTCTACCTATTAATTTATACTATTATTCTCTACCTTATTAATTTATACGTTTTATTCTCTACCTATTAATTTATACTATTATTAAAATTTTATGGGTCGTTACACATTCAGACTAATTTTTCAATTTCATTTTACTTACACAATTTAAATTAAATACCGTTCCAATATTCAATTTCAATTCATTTGCGTATCAATTTAAATCAATTAGTTTACTTACCAATTTGTTTTCGATCATTTGTTTGGTTTAGTCCAACTTGGGCTAAATTCCTAGATCCCTCTTAGTTCAAGTTAATTCCCTTTTCAGTTATATATTCAAATTTTATAAGTTCAAACTTACCAATATTCTATTCACCCATTCCTTCCCATTTTATTTCACATAATTGGTTTATTTTACTATTTTATTTTAACATAATTCAAATTTACACATTATTCAAATGTTCAATTCCAATTTCCATTTAGTTACACTAAATAAATTTGCTCATTCACAAATTATTTCCAAATTAATGAAGTTTATTTCAATGTCCACTTCATTTTGCCTACTTAAACTTTATCTCTCAAAATTCACTTTACTTAACTTAATTCAGTTAAATTCCATTCCAATTCAAATTTAAAGTTCTATAAGTTTTCCAACTTATTTACATCCCATTCACTAATCTTTTCCCGATTCTCTCATCTAATTGGCTTACCTTCTAAATTATTTCGTTTTCACACTTACTTTAATTTTAACTCTTCTTCAAGTTAAATTTTGTTCTAATCATTTCAAATTTTTATAAGTTTCCAAACTCATTCATGTTTCATAATCATCTTTAATTAACTTCAAGAGTTTAAGCAGTTTCTTAACATTTCAAAATCGCCTTTTGAAATCAACTATATCCAAAATCGTTTGGTATATCCAATTATTTCTTTGAATTTCAAAACCAAACCCAGTTCTGCCAACAACTCTAATTTAAAACTTTCAGGTAGCAATTTCTCTCTTGGAAACTCGAAAATGAATATCGATAATGCTACAGTCATCACCGAAATTATTTTCCAATGACCGAAGTGAGTTTAGTGCTTTTACTCTTTAAAAACATTTTCAATTATTTTTAATTCCAAACCTCACCATATTTCATATCCCCTTTCAAAATATTTCCGAATAATATCACTATTATTCCTCCAAAGCCTTTGAAAATCATTTTCAAACTCAAGGGAAATAAAATTTTCTCAAATTTTCAAATTTCAAATCCTTTCAATTTATATTCAAATATTACTCTGGAATTTTTATTTCATTTCAACTATAAATCACATTTATAATTCAATTTCCACACAACAATGATAATAGTCGAATATTATCATTTCCTAACAACCAAGCAACTATATATACTTGTAACAATTTATGAAAAATTATTTTTTTCATATATATAAAAATAATTTGGGTAAAATTATTTTGTTCACCCTATTTAAAATAATACCGTGTCGAATTGTTCTGTGTAAGTGTTTAAATATCCCTACCAATAACGTTAATTACTCGTATTGACCAAAATCCATAAGCCACTCAACAAACCAATCAACACAATATAAAACAATTTTATATTCACTAACAAATACATGCTCATTTCTACTAATACACTCAAACTCATTCTAGGGAACTACTGACCTTATCTCTAATGAGTAATCCCCACCAAAACCAAAGTTCTCACTTAACCTCCAGCTCTGATAGCACTGTAATAGCCCAAAATCCGTACCCCTTCGAGTCGACAATATTCTCCATCTATTCAGCTCAAATTGGACAGAAATACTAACCATTAGGGTTAAAGAAGAAAGAGGTAGAAGAATAAATAGAAAACAACATCAGAATCTCACAATCGCAGCGGAACAACATAAAATATATAACAACATATTTTTGTACAAAAGAATCTGTAACTGTATAACACTTATAATCATCAGAGTACAACACTATCCATAGCACACAACTGGATAGTTATAATACTTGTCCTCACAAAAGGTGACTATACAGCCTACACTACACAATGGAATATACGTCAAGTACGTGTGATACGTCTTGCCATCTAGCTTGTCCTCTGAGCTATAAGGCATCCTATCCTATATCTTAACACTCAGTCTGACTAAAGCATTATAATAAAATAACATCCGAGTCCGTCTGGATAACCAGCATGAGAAAACACATTCAATTTGATTATTAAAGTTTTCAAAATCCTTTTAAATCAAAGGTATCTCGTAAGACCACACCACAAATAAACATGTCGGGTTTTCACCTTTCGATAACCAAAACATTTTTTGTCTAATTTGTCTGATATTATAATAGTGTTTATAAAAAGCAAAATAGAATCTAGTTGAAATGCATGCATCTCATGTTCCAGCAATAATTGGGCACAATCAAAAACCGCATAAGCGCTTATTGGAGATTGGATTTCATACAATGACAGGGCTACTGGAGTATTTCCCATCACAATACTAGGCCTAGATCCGCATACCAAGGGCCACTTCCGATCCCCTACAGCACATGACCAGAGCTACCCCTTACTGGATAGTCCGAATATGATTACCCCGCGGTTGGGATAAGCAACCGCCCACTAAGCCGAGATCAAAAGGGACTCTAAACAGGGATGACCTTACCCTGCTTGGGTGCTACCCACTTAGCCTTGCTGCACCTCTCCTATTTTAGCCATTCCCGGTTGATGAGGCCTGAGGCCATGCATTACCTTTTAGAATACATTGCACTTAGAATGCTCACGTCCTCCTGACGATGGTCCGGCAGCATTCGTCCATACTAGTTGCCCTTGGTCTGGATAAACCAAATCACCATCTCCATCATCTTCATGATCTTTATTCGCAAACGTTCAAACCGGATTGAAGTGGTTTTCGGATAATTATACCTAATCTCGGTCTCTTTGAAACGATCAATGCATTGGCCAATATTGATAGTTGGTTATTTAACTATTAAATTAAATAATCATTCCACCGATTATTTTTATTTCCCTTGAAAAGTACCAAGCCTTATTAATTTTTTCTTTTAAATAATTTAAATCACTTTATCCAAAAATATACATTTAAAACATTTGAAATAAAACTACTTAAATCACTTTCTTAAAATAATCATTATGAAATTCTATAATAATTTCCCAAGAAAAGCTTTAGCCAAAACTACTTTTAAAATAAAACTATAATATAAGGTAAAATATCCAATAGTTATCCTTTACATCAAAATACTGATTTACCCTCTAAAATTAGTTACTACTATAATTAACTTAACTAAATATTTACTTTAACAATTTTGAACAAATAAATAATAATTTTCCTAAAACATTCTTTCAAATCACTTTTGAAACTTCTAACTTATACTTAGAAATCTCCTTTGGAATTATACTTGGTTTTTCAGGAAAAATACATTTTTCGTCCCAACATAACCGTCTAATCATTTATAAATTCGTCTCAATTTATTTCCAATTTAATTTATGTCTCAATCCTGTAAATTTTCTTTTCCACACTTTTAAAAATAAAACTACTCCTTTTTTAAAACGATTTACTCATTCCTTTATAAAGTCCCACCATGAATTTAAAATCTCATATGTCCACTAATATTTATTTTACTTTATTTATAAACACCATTTATAAATCCTATAGTCCCATTCTCCTTTTAATCCCTATTCCCAAAACACTTAATCGATTTCCTGAATTAATTTCCCTTTAAAATTTATTTTTTGATTTATCGAAATTTATTCCAAAATCCATAATTCCAGATTCGCTTCTTTATTCTGATTTAAAATCTTATTTAAATCCAAAATGTCAATTTCATACTCTTTTTCAAAATAATTCTTTTATTTTCCCAACTCATTTAAAACTTAAATTTTAAAATAAATCATTTGTGCTTAAAATCAATATTGCTTAAGTCCTTACTTTTCAAAATCCTTTAGTTCAGATTTGTCCAAAACACTATTTTTTTCCCTATCCCGGAATTTATTAAATAGGTTTTAAAAAAATCAACCATTTACTTTTTCCGATTCTTTTCTTTTTAAATTTATCCATCCTTACCATAAATTTCTTACTTTAAATTTTCTCTTTTAAAAATTCGATATATATTTTTAAAATGCCATAATACATCCAAAAATATATTAGGATCGAATAAATAAATTTTCCAACCTAATATCACAGATTATTAAACATTACATATAACTGAATATGAAAATAAATTCGACAATTTTGAGGAATCCAGTTGGATCTCGCCAACCTGTTTTCCTGCATCCACTGATGTTAGTTAACTAATAGGATACCAATCCCGCTTAAAGGCGGGATATCGTGGTATATAGGGTCATCCCCTATTATGCGGGGCGCATAGGGTCTCATCCGCTATATAATGTGGAAATATCAATCACTCCAATATATATATATATATATATATATATATATATATATATATATATGCACTACTATATATTATATCATATCCAAACTGATAATAAATTATCAATTGAAGCAATCAGTCAATAATTTAAATTTTAACTATTTAAATTCACTAGCAATCCAATTTGAGTGAGATTAACTCACCTTTGACCATTAGTTTGAAATCCGATCCATACCAGCTTGTTTTCTTCATGATTTAGACCTTGTATAAACATTATATGGTTTATAAACATTTGAAATGATCGAACGGTCAACTATTCTTTTTAATAAATATAATTAACTAATAATTTAGTTTAAACTAATTTTCCTTTAATAAATCTTTTACTAACTAAAATAATTAAACATGTTATTTAACCAAATTAATCACCCTAAACACATATTTTTAAAATGAACTAGTAAATTTAAAATGTGTATACGTATATTTATTTTCTTTTGAAGCTACATATATACTTATAAAAATAAATTATAGATTTCAAAAATCTAATTTTATATAAACTATCAGCATCTTTAAAATTTCTATTTACTTTACCCAAAAATTACATATATATATATATATATATATATATATATATATATTTCTGTTTATCTACATACACACACACACACACATATATATTAATTTCTAATGGAAATAAAATTCTTTCTAATATATATACACACACACATTTAAATTAAAAATAAAAAAGTTTATCCTTTACTGTCATATTTTTTCTTCTTTCTGGGTATATATATATATATATATATATATATATATATATATATATTAAATTGGAAAAGACTGCAGCTATACCATACTGCCCCAAATCCCAGCCTTTCGCGAACCCTCCCTACGAAACACCGTCCTTCGACGAACACAGTGATCGACCCACGTTCCCATGACGATACACACGAGCGTGAATTCCCAGGTCAGGGTTTCCTTCCTCATTCCCTTTCCATCTACTGCCTCGTGCCCTCTGATAATTGTTTGAGCCCAACGTCCTAATCGCCGACCAGTAATACGCCGAACCACCTTGACCTCGCTTGCTCGAGTCGAGCCCAAACCATTGTAACTGAATACTTATCGCCTTGCCGTCACGAACCTTACCGACCCCTCGCGCTCGCTTCTTGAACTCCTCGACTCACGCTTCACACTCTCGTACACGAATGAAGTGGTTCCGATTGAAGGCTGGTCAAAGCATTCAAGGAAGGCTATGAGTTCAAGATTTGAAAAGAGGGCGGAAGTGAAGTATACTGGAGATGGAAAATTTCCAAAGCCTGGCCATTTTTATTTCTTGTTCATTTTTGATTGAAAATGTGATTTGGCCATTGCTTTATAAAGAAAGAAGAGGCGCAATATTTTTTCTCTGCTCGATTGAAGGATGCCGGACATGATTTAACGACTAAAAAGCTGAAGGTAGCGTATATTAGGAGGGAGACAAGAAGCGATGTTCGCATGTGGAGAGAAGGTTGTAGTGATTTGGAAAAAGCAAAGGATTATGAAGGAAAAAGGTTTAATGGTGAAAGAAAGTGGGCTCATGGAAAAAAGTTGACGTGAAAGGATTTTGACTGGTTAAACAAGATACATATTATATTTAAATAAATCGTCTTGATAATGCAATTGAAAATTTCAACGTCCTATCGAGGCATGCCGCTAGGCATATATAACGTTATACCCCTATTCCGAATGCAATGGAAAAGGTTTTGGGTCCTAACTCGATCGTATGGAGAAGATAGCTATTTGGACCCAATTATTATATTGAATTTTTCAATATAAATTCAGCGCGTTTATATCCTGTACGATCACATGACAACTCCAAATGCTACGAAATTTGGAATTTGACAATAATACTCTCTTACAGATCCAATGGAACTTGTTTCGTTGAATTCCGAGACCGTGCCTCGGAAGGCTATTTTTAATTGCCGATTTAAACGATATATTTTTAAAACTAAACAAATCACTTCCAATTTCAATTTAAAAAGTACTATTACCTTCAGTATTATCAATATAAATTTTATAAGCCTTCAATTTATTGTTAACAGGCTTAGAATTTCAGATTCAACAATTTCCCCAATTTCCAATTATTAAATTCAATAATTTAATTATCAAATAAATATTGATATTTGAAATTCAAGTTAAAAATCAACACCTGAATATTTAAAATCAATGAAATATTCCAATTTCAAATATCCAAAATTCCGGGTCGTTATATTACTCCCCTCTTAAAAAAATTTCGTCCCCAAAATTGCTTGTTAAGAAGAATGGTCCACAACCCATTAACTATTTCCCAAAACCAAATAGTTTTTGACAGCTTTATAAAAAGTCTTTTTATTAAAGACGCATCAACACCCTTACTAACTTTCCAAACTCATCCATTTATTCCAAACAATATTGCCCCCTTAATAACTAAAATTAAAGTTCAAAACTAAATTTTAAATTATCAAAATTTTGTCAAAATTTTCAAACTCCCTAAATTTTCGAAAAATTTCGCCAGCGTCTCCTTTGCGCGGCTAGCTCGGAACAACTACAAAACGCCTCAACGAGCCCCAAATTTTCAAAAGAAAATAAGAGTCAAGTGGATAGATCAGAAAATCATCAAATTTCACATGACAAATTAAATACATACCTTTTTGTCGTGAAATTCAAATTTATCTTCTAAAATCAAAACATCAATTTCCTTCTGCTTTCAAAACATCTGTACATCCTACTCGGTAATAATATCCAGCCATACAATTCAAAATCATTTTATTCATTTCATTTCAAAGTTTTCATTATTTATTTACTTAAACCGTACGATGTACATATTTCATCTGTACGCAATATCAAATCCAATCGCTCGTTCGATCACACAATTTCACTTCCGAACTAGTAACGTCCACCCAACATCCTAATGCGGACTCAGATCTGGTTCCTTGGCCAAAAACCGTCATTCTCCTTGCATAGCCATAACTATGATAGAGAATTTTCGAAATCAATCAAAAATCCATTTACAGGGTTCGCCGTCGAAAATCGAGTGAAAAATCCCTACCCGGATCAATAAAAATATCTAGAAATCCTATGCTCAAATCTGGATCAAATCATTATACGAATAAAATAATATACCTACATCCTACGTATTTATCTCAATTTATTATTAGCCATATCAATTCTCTTTTTATTCACATTTATTTTCATTTCTATTCACTTATCCACACTTATCATTTCTCACACCTTTATTAAATCTTCATTCAAATACTTACTTAGAATATCTTCCCAATACCAATTTTTCTTAAGAATTTTGCCATTTCTTCTTAAGTTCAATATAAATATTTTATACAACTTTTTATATTTATTCCCTCTTTATCACTTTGGTTTTATGTCTACTTTTATTCAAATTGGATCTCCAATTCCATCTGAATTCAATTTATCTTTCATTTTTAAATATTGAATTCTATTCATCTTATCTTAAAACCATTCTTAATTAACCTTTTCTTTAAATTAGTTCCACTAACTAGTTTATTCATATCTCAATCAAATTTTTATTTCCAAACCTTTCATGTTATTTTACCCATTCGAACTAATTTTTCGATTTCATTACACAATTTAAATTTAATATCATTCCAATATTCAATTTCAATTCATTTGCTTATCCATTTAAATCAATTAGTTTACTTACCAATTTTGTTTTCGGTCCTTTGTTTGGTTTAGTCCAACTTAGGCTAAATTCCCAAATCCCTCTTAGTTTAAGTTAATTCCCTTTTAAGTTAAATTTTCAAATTTTATAAGTTGAAACTTACCAATATTCTATTCACCCATTCCTTTCCATTTTATTTCACTTAATTGATTTATTTTACTCTTTTATTTTAACATAATTCAAATTTAAACATTATTCAAATGTTCAGTTCCATTTTCCATTTAGTTACACTAAATGTAACGACCCATCTTTCCCGACCCTTGAAAATCGACATAAATATGCCACTGTATAATATGCCGACTATTGAGTGTCGGAAAAGACAGATTGCTGAGGAAAGGTGGTAGAATAAGAGAAAACAAAACAACATCAGAATCTCACAATCGCAGTGGAATAAAATATAATAGATAATAACTGATCTTTGCACAAAAGAAATAATATTTCTGTTTTATACATTACATCATTCAGAATACATCACAATCAAAACAATTACTGGACAGTTATCTTGACTTTTCCTCATAATAGCTGACTATACCGCTTATTCAACACAACGGCATATACTTCAAATATGAGTGATACATCTCGCCATCTAACTCGTCTTCTAAACTCCACAGCATCCTATCCTGTATTTATAATACTCGGTCTGACCCGAGCATTATAATAAAATAACACCCGAGTCAGTCTGGAAACCAGTGTGATAAAAATACACTCAATTGAATTATTAAAGTTTTCAAAATCCTTTGAAAATCAAAGGTATCTCGTAAGACCACGCCACAAATAAACATGTCGGGTTTTTACCTTACGATAACCAAAACATTTCTTATCAAAATCCTTTGATATTATAATAGTGTCTAAATACAAGTACTTATTCAAATGGCCGAAATCTTTACATTATTAAATTCCAGCAATATTAGCCACAAAGTGGGTTCTACAATCAAAACCGTAAAAGGCACATAGGGAGAATGGATTTCCAACTAATAACTAGGCACTGAGGTACCACCTATCACGGTACCTGGTCTAGATCAGCATACCGAGGACCCCTCTGTTCCTCTACAACACAAGACCGGACTACCGCTTACTGGATAGCCCGAGTAAGATCACCCTACGGTTGGGATCAGTAACCGCCCATATAGCTGAATAAAAAGGGACCTCTAGACTGGGAAGATCTTACCCTAATTGGGTATTACCCACTTTGCCTTGCTGCATAACCCTTGATTTTCAGTCATTCCCGGTTGATGAGGCTCGAGGCTCAGTGTTACCTTTTTAGAACACTTTCACTTAGAATGTTCATCATCCTCCTGACAATGTTCCGAAAGCCTTCATCGATAAAAGTCTATTCCAGGTTCGAACGGAACCGAAGTTATCGCTCCTACTACATCCATTTTGGAATCACCCTTAGGATTAGTAGTGATTTGCCCTTGCACTTCTTTGCTCCATCTTTAACTCCAAGCTCTTGTCTTTATCACGAAAACGTACTTGCTGGATCGAAGTGGTTTTCGGATCTCAAATCCGATCCCGGTCTCTTCGAAACGACGTTTGTTATTTCTCGGTAAACTCAACCCGGTTCTTTAGGAATACTCAAACGAGAATAAGATTGGAGTTCACCTCCTAATTGTTTTTGATGGATTTCTTTATAAACATCCTAGAAGAACGAAAGAGTTTATACGTACAGTATAGCACCTCGAACGGTAACTATACCATATAATTCTCATACCTCTTCTAGGTATTCCAAAGTTATATTTGGGCTAGATTTGGTAGTCGGTTATTTAACTATCAAATAAACAATCAATCCAACCACTTATTTTATTTTCACTGAAAAGCTCCAAATCTTATTAAATTAGATTTTTAATAATTTAAATCACTTTCCCTAAAAATTTTTACTTAAAACATTTAAAAATAAAATTACTTATATCATTTACTGTAAATGATAGTTATGAAATTCTATAATAATTTCCAAGTAAAACTTAAGCCACAAACTATTTTTAAAATAATTTTTTTTATATAAAGAAGAAATATTAGAAAATTTCTTTTCAAAACAAATTGCTAATTTAACCCTTAAAATAATTACCACTAAAATTAATTTTAATAGATTTACTATAAATTCTAAACAGTTAAAAATAATAAATTCTCTAAAACATTCCTTTAAAACAATTTTAAAACCATAAACTTATACATAAAAGTTCTCCTTTGAAAATAAACTTGGCTTTCTAGGGAATACACTTCCATTTCAATATAACCCATATAGTTCTCTATAAATCCTGCTCGATTTATCCCAATTTAATTTACGTCCCAATCCCGTAAATTCTTTCAATACTTTAAAAAAAATCACTTTCATTTTTATAACACATTTCCATCTCCTTAAAATCATTTTCAAGAATATATACTTAAATTATTTAAAATAAGGCTAATAAAATTACTTAAATATAAATAATACTTAAGAAATTCTATAAGAGTTTCCAAGTAAACTTAAACCAAAATTTCCCTTTAAAATAAAGTTATTATATCAATATGTATGTTAAATTTCCTTTTAAAAATCATATTACTAATTTACTTTAAAAATAATTAACCACCATAATTAACTTAAATAAATATTTACTTTTTACTTAAAAATAATTAAAATAATAAATTTCCTGAAACATTCTTAAAAACATTTTAAAACTTCTAGTTTATACTTTGAAATCATTTCTTTCAAAATATACTTAGTTTTCTAGGAAAATATATTTTGCAACTTTTAAAAATAAAATCACCTTTTGTTTTTAAAATAAATTACAATTTTTTTCTCATAAATTCCCACCAGAATCTATACTTTCAAATTTATCCACTGATAAATATTCCACCTCATTTACAAACCCAGTTTACAAATTTCCATTCCTCATTTCCTTTTAAATCACATTTTCCTAAACACTTAATCAATTTCAAACTGATTTCCTAATTTAAATTCCCTTTAAATTTATTACTCGATTTATCTAAATTTCCAATAAATATTTACTTACAAATTGTCTTTTCATTTCCTTTAAAATCCAATTTATTCTATTCTATATATTAAAATACCAAATTATTTATTCTTCCAAACCATAACATCGAATAATTTAATTCCAATATAATCTATCACAAAACATATCACAGATATGAAAATAATTGCAATATTTTTAGGAATCTAGTTGGAACCCTCCAACCCGTCTTCCTACATCCACAGATGTTAGCATAATATAAAAATACCAATTCCACTTCGACGTGGAATATCATGGAATATGGGGTCATTCCCTATTATGCGGGGCGCGTTGGGTCTCATCCGCTATATAATGCGGAAAATAAATCACTCCAATACATATTCTTCTACTACTATATATAATATCATATTTATTCAATCAATCGATAATTAAAATTCTAACTATTTAAATTAATTCTGAAAATCAAGATGTGAGTGAGATTAACTCGCCTTGAATTCGGCGTTTCAATTTTAAATTAAATCTTGCCCATTCGATTTAATCTAAAATTTCCACTCGCTCAAATTGCTTCCAGATTTGCTGCAACGCGTAGAGCTCGTCGCTGCAGTTCCGGTGCTTCCAGTTTCGTCAAATTCTGACCATGCATACAAGAGGTATATTATTTCAAAGTTTTGTATATAAATTATACAAACAATTTTCTTTTATTTATTATATTCTACCAGAACAAATCATGACCGAACGTTAGGCACCTCAAATCCAGGCCGCACTTCCTCTATTCACTTTCGTTTCTAGCTAAACGTACACGAAACCCAACAATCACCACTTAAAGAACTCCCGCACCACCATCGGTCAACCAATGGTTGATCGAGCACCACCTCGACGAAGCGCCTTGCCGACTCCATTTCCACCCTGAGCGTGCACGATCTCGGTGCCACCAATGCCTCGAAAACTGCGCATGTATGCGCGTCCATCATGGCCAGATTCTGGCGAATCTACTCCACTTCCATCGATCTTTAGCGTTGGATCTGAAGCTCTTGACGAGCTCTTCGATTTTCCAGTTGGAAATTTCTTCTATAACTCGATGGATCAAAAGAAAATCGAGGGGAAACGCAATTTCTTTCCGACCATTGATTTCAAAGAGGCGGCCCTGAATTTGTAGCTAGGGTTTACTGCATGACAAATATATATACGATTTTTTTATAATATTTTATTTTTATTTTCCACCAATTTACAAGATTTTCGAATGAACTTCGAATTAGACATGTCACCAGGCGTTTATAGGGTTTTACCACATTGCGAACACAATTGGACGTTTTTCAGAGGCTAATTCATTCATATGTAGAAGTAGCCTTTTGAATCGATTTAAAATAAAAAAATTTCGATTCTATTTTCAACCCGTTTCTCACCTGTACGAACAAACGGTAATCCCAAACGCTACGAAACTTGAAATCCGATAATAAATAACTACTACGGATCTAATGGAACTGGTTTAGTCGACCTCCGAGGCTGTGCCATGAAAGACCATTTTAAATCGTCGATTTAATTCGAGCGATTTTCAACATCGTCGAAATCATTAAAAATCTCACTTCTAAAACTCCACTAACCTGATTATAGGTGATATAGAATTTATATTCACATTAAATATCATCTTGATTCATTTAAATTAAAATATGATTATTTACATTATGCTATATATATTAAATTCCATTATTAAATTAATATAAATTTGAAATTAAATTATCGAATTTTGATCCTATCCAAAGATCCAATATTATAATTCAAATCCAATCTATACTTTAAGTTAATTTTAGAAACCATTTCCATATATATATACACACACACACACACACACACACACCGAGATTCACAAATTATCCTAATTTCAAATGTTAAATTATTATTATCCAATGCAATTAAATTTTATATTTGAAAGTACAACTAATCTCACTGATTTAACCAAAATCTTCTAATTTTAAAATCATTATATTCCACACTTAACATTTAAAATGAATTAAATGTTCAAAATCTAACGACCATAATTCCGGGTCATTAGATTCCTCCCCCCTTATGAAAATTTCATCCCTGAAATTTGCTAAGGTAAGAAAATGCTCCCAAACCATTAACTTACCCAAAACCCATATAATTAAAAGCTTACGTTCACTTCTCAAAACCCTTTAGTTTAATCCAAAACCACAAGCTTCCATTTCTAACCCAAAAACTTAGATTTCTCACATCTTTCCAAAAGTCAACTTTCTAGTTATCAAGAATTTCCCAAACATCCAAAAAGTTTCTAACTCCTAAAATTTCCGAAATTTTTTGACAGCGTCTCCTTTGTACGGAGAGCTTTTCACAATATCACAACAGATTGAATATATATACATTGGCTCACACGGTCGAAAAACAAAATATATATAACAATATATTATCATTTCTAAACTTTTTGCATAGGCGCACCTCACATTAGCGTTTTATAAGCGAGCGGCTAATCCATTATATATTTATGTGCTCCAAGCTTTATCTGATTGCCTCCAGTAGCAGTACTTGTTCAAACAAGCACATAAGTTTCAATAATATGATTTTTTAAAACATTCCATTTACCTACTAGCCAAACACACCAATTATATAGCCTAAACAAATAAACTACAAAATGCAACATGTTAACCATATATTATAAGAATTCATAAGGTTTTACCACTATTTTTAATTCCTTTCATACATCCATATTTCATTTTATTCTACCCAAAATGATTTACAACCAAGTTTACTGTAAGGACCCGATTCTTCGTCTTTCGAAAATTCAACATCGATACTCACTTTATCGACTGCCGAGCAATCGAACGACGGAAAACCGAACACTTAGGGTTTTAAGAAAAAGAAAAAGAGAGAAAAAGAGAGAAGACAGAAAATAGAGGGAAAAGAGAGAAAAGAACATAGGAGAGAATAGATAGAAAATAGAACGGACAGAAAGGAAACAACAAAGAACAACATATAATAATAAATGAATAATCTTTAAACAAAGAACTATATCAGTTATTACATTTCATCATATTACATTACATCATATCATCAGAGTGTACAACATCATACAACAACAAACAGTGCAGCGGAAAAGAAATACTATATAACTAGTAATACGCCATGCCATCCAGCTTGCCTCCAGCAATTCCAGAATATCCTGATAAACCTTAACTCTTGACCGCCCGTGTGGAAATTGGTGGGCACCCAGAGTTTAGGAAGGAAAACAATAAACTCCGAGTCAGTCATGTGACTGGTGTGAGAACTCAAAATAGTTTATTTATCTTTAAAATCAAAATAGAGGAATATTTTTAAATTCAATTCGCAATGCTTTTAAAAATGAGACTACCATAAGGCCTCCCGCACACACACACAATGCAAACGCAGAATCGGAGGAGATTTCTCCTTATGATAGTCAAAGATGCTTGATACGCATTAAAAGAACATTTTATATTATTACTAGTGCATAGTGTAGGAAAAATTTATTTCGAAAGTAGAATATAAATCTTAGCCAACATACGACCATTATCGTATGCCTACTATAGCTAACTATGTTCAATAGCAGGTTACCGCCACATTCCATAGCAGGTTATACAACTAAAACCGTACAAGTCTCGTATTGTTTCTTTGGATTTCCAACGAATGATCAGGCCAAGGAACTTCCCATTGCCACATGAGAATGCCTCTGGATGGACATCCCCGAGAACCAAACCGGATCTCTACCAACACAAGGCCGGGTTACCCCTAACTGAGTAACAACTGACCGAATATGCCATCCCCCGGTCCTTTGGGACCTTTTTACCGAGCGCTCGCAATCAATTCACACAATCATAAAGTGTTTTCAACATGAGTAAGTATCTGGGCTCAATACCATGACACCACCCTTTTCCAGAAGGAAATGCACACATCCTAAAGGGCGCTACCCCTCATAACCTTGCTGCTTCTTTCCTGTTTTGACCATTCACGGGGTGTGAGGCTCGACGAAGTCACATCCACAAAAACATACTTTATACAAAAGCCATGCTTTGGGTCAACAAATGATCATAGAGATGATCACAAAGATAAACGATCAAATAAACGATCCTATCACAAATAATCAACACAATGATCATTTACAGCAACACTCAGCATGTCACATTACCAAATTGGGAATATATCGCTGATAACATTCAACTACATAACCTCTGAGCTCGTACGTCTCAGAGAAGGGTGTTAAGCTAAAAGAATAAATTCTCCGCCACCAACAGAAATATATTTGAATGAAATCTGCTTTATATCTCAATTTGTAACGTCAGACATACAATCCATACAAGTCTGTTCCGGGCTCGAACAAAACCGAAGGCACTTACAAAGAAGTCCTTGCAATCCGGATATTCACGATCCTGATCGGATTCACCATCACATATGGAGAACTCAATACCGTAGCTACTCGATGCAGAGTCAATCGACAGGTCATCCTATCGCTCTCGCAAATACCGGGTCTTCAACACCGATCTTCAATGCGATTCATAACGACGTATCACATATTCGGAATGGGTTATACGACCCCATGGTCCTTTCCCGGTTAACCCGAATAGTGAGCGCTTATTCAAAAATAAGTGTGGCATTCAAATTCAAACAAATCACATCAAATACCCATTCAAAGGGAAATATTGATAGTCGGTTATTGAACTATCAATGGATATGCACACATCACCAGTTTCCAAATAATTTTCCAAATTATTTATTTTCCAAAATATCTTTACTAGATATATAGTTTTCACACTTCAAAAATAAATCAATATTTATTTTTTAAACAACTTCCCTTTCTATTCATAAATTCCATAGTGAATGTATATTTCAAAATATCTATGAATATACGATTTCAATTATTCATTTCAATTTATCTTCAAAAAGATAAATTCTCAAAGTATTCACTTTATATTGGAAAACATTTCCATACTTATTTAATAAGTAATTCACAAATTTTATTTATTTTCAACACTTAGAAAATATTCAATATACTTAAATCAAGATTAAGTATATATTTCATTCTTTAAGGAAATCATTCTCTTAAACATATTTATTTGGGCCAAAACGAATGTTGCGTAAAACATCGTTACGACAACCCAAAATCACTAGTATAGGGATTCGAAATTAAAATAGATATATAAATCCCAATACTATACAAAACATTTCCTTTCGGAAATCATTTACTATAACAACAGTGTTATAGTCCACCATTTCCTTCTATCTCTCGAAAACGTCTATTTCAACAATAGATGTTGAAATCTATGGTTTCGAATCTCAACACATTTTAAAACATCGTTAGATCGTTTTAATTCTATTTAAAACATCAAATCTAAACATTTCCTTTAACATATTATTCACTATTCAAAAATGTGAATATATTTTGTTAACAAACTTCATCCTTTCTATACACTTTGTTTCAAAGGATTATTCACAGTCAAAAACGTGAATATAACTCCATTAATAGGTTTCAACAATTTACTTATCAAAGTAAGTCGTTTGCGGATTTATAAAACAACGTTTATAAATTCCTTTATTAACCTATATTCAATTTATAACTCAATTATAACCTAAAAGTTCACATTATATGTTAAATACTTATAAAACGATTATTTTACAAAATCGTTTTTTTTAAGACTTTACAAATTATGAATCTTATAACTTATAAGATTCAATTATTCATCCAAGTATATTCTTTAATAATTTCACAAAATTTATAAATCTTACTATTTATAAATTTCACTTATAACTTCACCATTTATAATTTTATAAATTCCATTCACTTATGCAATCCATTTTCACTTCATTCAAACACTTATAAAACCTCGTTTTAAAATTTCAATATTTCAATTTATAAATATCCATTTATAAATCTCTTAATATAATTCAATTTATATTATTCTTTAAAATGTCTTTAATCTCCTTTATTATTTCACCATTTTTATTCATAAAATAATCAAATTTTATAAATCCTATATTTTAACTTTTTATAATAATTTCAAAAATCCCGATTTAATCATTTTATAAAATCATCAGCATCATATTCTCAAAAATCCTTTTTTAACTATACTTCTCAAACTCATAATTTTTATAACTTTAAAAATTATAACGTTTATTTATTTATAATGGATCAATTCCAAACATATAGTATATTTTCAAAAATCACTTTATACATTATTTTAAAATTTCAAAACTTGGTCCAATGATGCTACATATCAAATAGTCAATCACGACAACAACGATATCACATATCGCATATGATAATCAACGAATATCAAAATATCCACAATCAAATAAACACTGTTGAGGAATCCAGTTGGATCCCTCCAACCTGTTTTCCTGCATCCACAAACATTAGCACAATACCAATTTCGCTCCAGTACGAAATTATCGCGGTATATGGGATTTAAATATTATCCGCTTAATAACGGCGCAATAGGGTCTCATCCGCTAAACAAATAAATGCGGGAAATCAATAACTCCAATATATACATATGCCAATATATATATTGCTACTATATATAATACCAATTTCACTGTTTATGAAATATTCGCGGTATATGTTTTTATTACATAACGTCCGCTTACTAACGGCGCATAATGTCTATTTTAACAATCAATAGATAACAATCATCATTCAAACATGCATTCAAATATTTTAAATCTAACTATTTAAAATTAAATCGAAACTGATTCGATTGAGTGAGAAGTTCTCACCTTGATTTTAATTTCGTTTTAGCGATTTATTTCGAATAAAATTAAACGCGCGTTTAATTTTACCCAAAATTCTCACTAACTCCAAACGACTCCAATCCAATTCCATTGCGTAGTACTCGTCCATACGATTCCAACGCAACTGGTTTCGCGCGTTTTCGACCTCGTATGAAAAAGTTATGATTATTTGAAGTTCAAACACGATTTTAACTATAATTTACAACATTAATTTCCTTTTTAACCTACACAAGATCGTGGCCGTCCAATGCAGATCCAACGCGCCTCAAACTTCATCTCCCTCATGCACATATTCACGCGCGTACACAGCACATAGCCGAACCCATAGATCAAAACTAGGGTTAATAAATTCGATCACCACAACGACTTCTAGCTCGATCAGGTAGCGCCATGTCGCGCGCCTCCATCTCCTCCATGCTCGGCCAGAAAGCTTTGAAGCTCGGCCACCTGATGTGCTTTGAATCTCGTGCGCAAGTCACCACGGTCGGCCCCCCTTAGCTCCCCCTCCGATGCTCCAAAACCCATCAAATCCGTATAGATCTCAAGATCTCATCGTGCTCTATAATGTTGTAGTTAACAACTTTGGCTAAAAACGAGTGGATTGAGAAAGATTGAGGGAGGAAGGATTGACAATTCTGGCCGTTCATATTGATGGTGGCGGCTAGGGTTTGTTTTTTTTTATTTTTTTTTATTTTATGAAGGGTAGGGGCTATTTATAGAATTTCGAACGACACTATTCATCCCAGAAATTCCGAACTCCAATTCACGCGCCGTAACCAGCGTTTCTAGGGTTTATCCCGCGTTCCGGACACAATGGAACAGGTTTCGGAAGCTAATTCGGACATCTGTGCGAGTTATGGCAACAAACGTTCAATTTAAATTAAACCGATTTAAATCGATTTCTAGGCGTTTTAATTTGTACCGGACAAACGGTAAATCCGATTGACACGAAATTTGAAACCTTACAATAATATCACATTACGGATCCGATGAAACTGGTTTCGTCGAAATCCGAGACTTTTTTAAAAATGACTATTTTAACTCGCCAAATTAATATTAAAAATAATTCGATGCGTTTCGAGCTGCCACGATCAAACGACAACTCTGATTGCTACGAAAATTGAAATCCGGTAATAACTAACTATTACGGATCCAATGGAACTAGTTTCGTTCAATTCTGAGACTGTTCAAAAATTGACTATTTTCACTAGTCGATTTAATATTAAAATATTCAATTTTCACAAATTAACTTTTAATTCGATTTTAAAAGTTATAAAATATCATTCTAACTTCAGTATGATAAAATAAAATTCTACAAATCATTTTCAATCATATTTAACCCAATTTTCAATTATTTCCATAATTTAACATATTAAATTATCGATTTAATTATCCAATTAAATCCAATAATTCAAATTAAAATTTATTTGACTTATAAATTCACTTATTAATATTTAAAATAAATTAAATATTCAAATTTTAATTACTAAAAATTCTGGGTCGTTACATTTACTATATCCAATTCATCTTTGCACCAACAAATCTCATATCCTTATCAAATTTGTTTACATGCCTTACTTACATAATTTCACCTTTTTCCCAAATTCCAAATTTATCTATTTGCATCACATTTATGGTTCACTTTCATTTATGTGCCATCCACTTTATTAAACTTCAATCCATCCCAATTTATTCAAAAACCAATTTTATTCACCTCTTTCAATTCATTTATTTCGTTTACGACAAAATGACTAATTTATTATGCAAACTTGCCCCTATTCAAGAAAATAACAATTTCTTAAGCTTATAACCATTTTAAATTAATTCTAACTCAATTATTCTCATTTCCATTACATTTAAATCCCTTCACTTGCATTTCATTACCCAAATAGGATTCATTCAAAACCATTTCATAATTTTCTTATGCTATTTCAACTCCATAATAATTCATTTCTTCTTGCATCAATTCTATTTTCATTTTAATTTGATTCTCATCCCAAACAAATTTATCAACTTTTATTTAATTCTTATTAAAGTTATTCACCACTTTGTTAGCTAATTTATTTATAAACCATTTAAGGGAATTATATCTAAGGTTAATTATCAGCATCCCATATCACTACTTAAGTCATAACCACCTTTAAAACTTTAATTTATTTCCAAATTCTATCCCAAAAATCATCTTTCAAATCAATTAACAATTCAAATTCAACATTTTACTTCCCAATTCTATTACTTTATTACTAAATCATCTTCATCTCCCAATTTATAAGTTCAAAACATATTTACTTACTTAAGTCCATTCTAAATTTTAATTCAACTTATTTTATTAACTTGTTAGCAAATAATTTCACTTCCAAATCATAAATCAACAAGTGATTTTTATTTCAATATCATTTCCAACTTAATTAAATTTTCTTCCAATTCAATTCTTTTCATTTATTTTACTAATTTAAATAAGAATTTAAATCCATTTCTTCTATTCATAAGTTCACAAACTTATTTACTTAAAATATTATATTACCCACTTGAGTCTATTTGCGTCTTGTATTCATAATTATGGATTATTTATTTCACTTAAAGCCTTAAGTGAATTCATTCCATTCAATAATTGCAACTTTTACAATTATCCTACCTTCCCATATAATATCCAATTCAATTCAAACCCAAATTTTATTTTATTTAACTTATCTTAAGTTAAATTCCAATATATCTTATCCACTTTTATTTCTCAGGTTAAGTTTAATTCCAAGATTAAAATTTTCAATTTCTCATTTAGATCAACTTCACTTTATAAATTCAATACCGATTTCTTTTGACTTTTCACATCACTTAAATAAAATTCCCAGAATTCTAATTTCCTGGTTTTATTTCAAAATCATTTTGAAATCATAAATAACACATACCCACTTGGTATATCAAATCAAACTTCCGGATTTCCAAACAACTTGGTTTTACCAAAACAATCCCCTTTTTTGAAATTTCTAAAACAAACTTGTTTATCAAATAAGTCCAACAAAAATCATACCAAGCCATCCTGGTAGAAATCCATCACTTAGAAACTCGAAAATGAATACTGATGATGTGGCCATTATTAGTAGGATTATTTTTCAATGATTGAAGTGAGTTTAGTGCTTCCTTACTTCCATAAATTTATTCAAAACAATTTCTATTCAAAAATATTTCTCAAATAACATTCCACTATTTCTTTGAAACCACTTTGGAGCATTTCCAAAAATTTCCAACATTTAATTTTTTTTTCCACACTTGGTTCAAACTCATTTTAAACTTTTTTCAAAATATCTGGGATATAAATTCTGGTTTAAATCAAATTTTAGTTATACTTCTTTTAATAAATATAGACCATTTCAAATTTTAGATTCTTATTTGATATTAATATTAACAACCAAACATCCAAATATATATAATAATTTCGGACAATTATTTCTTTTATATCAAAATATAATTTTGGGTAAAATTATTCATTTACCCACTTTAAAAATAATACTATGTCAATTTATCTTGTTTAAGAGTTTAGAAACCCCTATCGATACGGTTATACGTCCCGTACCGACCAGAATTCATAAACACTCAACCGATAAGTCAACACAATATAATAACAGTTTTTATATTCACTGACAAATACGTGCTCATAGCTATTAATACACTCAACTCATTCTAGAGTACTATTGACTCTATCTTAATGAGTAATTCCCCCAACCAAAGCCTAGGTTACGGCCAACCTAAGCTCTGGTACCACTGTAACCGCCCATCCTTCTCGACCCTTGAAAATTGACACAAATACGCCACTGTATAATATGCCGACTATCGAGTGTCGGAAAAGACAGATTGCTGAGGAAAGAAAGAAGGAGGTAGAAGAAGATAAACAAAACAACATAAGAATCTCACAATCACAGCAGAATAAAATATAATAGATAATAACTGATCTTTACACAAAATAAACTATATCTGTCTTATTCATTACATTATTTAGAATACATCACAATCAAAACAATTACTGGACAGTAATCTTGACTTATCCTCACAATAGCTGACTATACGGCATATTCAACACAGCAGAATATACTTCAAATACAAGTGATACGTCTTGCAATCTAGCTCGTCTCTTGAGCTTCACAACATCCTATCTTCTACTTATAATACTCGGTCTGACCCGAGCATTATAATAAAATAACACCTGAGTTAGTTCGGAAAACCAGCGTGATAAAAATACACTCAATTCAACTATTAAAGTTTTCAAAATCCATTGAAAATTATTGGTATCTCGTAAGACCAAGCCACAAATAAACATGTCGGGTTTTACCTTACAATAACCGAAACATTTCTTATCAAAATCCTTTGATATTATAATAGTGTCTAAATACAAGTACTTATTCAAATAGTCGAAATCGTTACATTATTTAATTCCAGCAAAACTAGCCACAAAGTGGGTTCTACAATCAAAACCGTAAAAGGCACGTAGGGAGAATGGATTTCCAACTAATGACTAGGCATTGGGGTACCACCTATCACGGTACTTGGTCTAGATCAGCATACCGAGGACCCCTTTGTTCCTCTACAACACAAGGCCGAACTACCTCTTACTGGATAGCTCGAGTAAGATCACCCCGTGGTTGGGATCAGCAACCGCCTGTACAACCGAATAAAAAGGGACCTCTAGACAGGGATGAACTTACCCTAATTGGGTGCTACTCACTTAGCCTTGCTGCATAACCTCTGATTTCCAGTTATTCTCGGTTGATGAGGCTTGAGGCTCAGCGTTACCTTTTAGAACACTTTCACTTAGAATGCTCATCGTCCTCCCGACGATGTTCTCAAAGCATTTATCCATACAAGTCCATTCTTGGTTCGAACGGAACCGAAGGCACTACTCCTCCTACATCCATTTTGGAATCACCCTTAGGATTAGTAGCGTTTAGCCCTTGCACTTCACTGCTCCATCTTTAACTCCATGCTCTTGTCTTCATCACGAAAACGTACTCGGATAGAAGTGGTTTTCGGATCTCAAATCCGATCTCGCTCTCTTTGGAACAATTTGCTATTTTCCGGTAAAATCAACCCCGGTTCTTTAGGAGTACTTAGACGAGAATAAGATCGGAGTTTACCTCCTAACCGTTTATGGAAGGATTTCCTTATAAACATCTTAGAAGAACGAACGAGTTTATAAGTACAGCATAGCATCTCGACTAGTGACGGTACCATATAATTCTCATACCTCTTCTAGGTATTCCAAAGTTATATTTGGGTCCAGATTTGGTAGTCGGTTATTTAACTATCAAATAAACAATCAATTAAACCACTTATTTTATTTTCACTAAAAAGCTCCAAATCTTATTAAATTAGGTTTTTACTAATTTAAATCACTTTACCCAAAATTTTATACTTAAAACATTTAAAAATAAAACTACTTAAAACATTTTACCTAAAATGATAGTTATGAAATTCTATAATAATTTCCAAGTAAAACTTAAGCCACAAACTATTTTTAAAATAAATTTTTCTATATAAAGTAGAAATATTAGAAAATTTCTTTTAAAAACAAAATGCTAATTTAACCTTTAAAATAATTACTACTAAAATAATTTTGAATAGATTTACCATAAAATTCTAAAACAGTTAAAAATAATTAATTCTCTAAAACATTCCTTTAAAACAATTTTAAAACCTTAAACTTATGCTTAAAAATTCTCCTTTGAAAATAAACTTGGCTTTCGAAGGAGATACACTACCATTTCAAGATAACCCATATAATTCTATATAAATCCCGCTCGATTTATCCCAATTTAATTTACGTCCCAATCCCGTAAATTCTTTCAATACTTTAAAAATAAAAATCACTTTTATTTTTAATACACATGTCCATCTCCTTAAAACCATTTTCAAGAGTATATACTTAAATTATTTAAAATAAGGCTACTAAAATTATTTAAATAAAAATAATACTTAAGAAATTCTATAAGAGTTTCCAAGTAAACTTAAACCAAAATTTCCCTTTAAAATAAAGTTATTATATCAATATTTATGTAAATTTAACCACAAACTATTTTTAAAATAAATTTTTCTATATAAAGTAGTAATATTAGAAATTTTTTTTTAAAACAAAATGCTAATTTAACCTTTAAAATAATTACTACTAAAACAAATTTGAATAGATTTACCATAAAATTCTAAAACATTTAAAAATAATACATTCTCTAAAACATTCCTTTAAAACAATTTTAAAACCTTAAACTTATACTTAAAAATTCTCCTTTGAAAATAAACTTGGCTTTCGAAGGAGATACACTTCCATTTCAAGATAACCCATATAATTCTCTATAAATCCTGCTCGATCTATCCCAATTTAATTTACGTCCCAATCCCGTCAATTCTTTCAATACTTTAAAAATAAAAATCACTTTTATTTTTAATACACATTTCCATCTCCTTAAAACCATTTTCAAGAATATACACTTAAATTATTTAAAATAAGGCTACTAAAATTACTTAAATAAAAATAATACTTAAGAAATTCTAAAAGAGTTTCGAAGTAAACTTAAAACAAAATTTCCCTTTAAAATAAAGATATTATATCAATATTTATGTTAAATTTCCTTTTAAAAATCATATTACTAATTTACTTCAAAAATAATTAACCACCAGATTAACTTAAATAAATATTTACTTTTTACTTAAAAATAATTAGAATGATAAATTTCCTGAAACATTCTTAAAAACATTTTAAAACTTCTAGTTTATACTTTGAAATCATTTCTTTAAAAATATACTTAGTTTTTCAGGAAATTATATTTTCCAACTTTTAAAAATAAAATCACCTTTTATTTTTAAAATGAATTACAATTTTTTTCTTATAAATTCCCACCGGAATATATACATCCAAATTTATCCACTGGTAAATATTCCACCTCATTTATAAACCCAGTTTACAAATTTCCATTCCTCATTTCCTTAGAAATCACAGTTTCCTAAACACTTAATCAATTTCAAACTGATTTCATAATTTAAATTACCTTTAAATATATAACTCGATTTATCCGAATTCCCAATAATTATTTACTTAAAAATTTTCTTCTAATTTCCTTTAAAGCCCAATTTATTCTATTCTATATTTTAAAATACCAAATTATTTATTCATCCAAATCATAGCACCAAATAGTTTAATTCCAATATAATCTATCACATAACATATCACAGATATGAAAATAATTACAATATTTTGAGGAACCCAGTTGGATCCCTCCAGCTTGCATTCCTGCATCCAAAGATGTTAGCACAATATAAAATTACCAATTCCACTTCGAGGTGGAATATCGCGGTATATAGGGTCATCCGCTATTATACGGGGCGCATAGGGTCTCATCCGCTATGTAATGTGGGAAACCAATGATGCGGGAAATAAATCACTCTAATATATACTACTACTACTACTACTCTACTATATATAATATCACATTCAATCAATCAATCAACAATTGAAATTCTAACTATTTAAATTAATTTTGGAAATCCATATGTGAGTGAGATTAACTCACCTTAAACTTGGCGTTTCAATTTCAAATTAAATCGAGCCCTTCGATGTAATCTAAAATTTCCACTCACTCAAATTGCTTCCAGACCTGCTGCAACACGTAGAGCTCGTCGCTGCGGTTCCGGCGCTCCCTGTTTCGTCGAATTTTTACCATGCATGCAAGAGATATATTATTTCAAAGTTTTGTATATAAATTATACGAACAATTTTCTTTTATTTATTATATTCTACCAGAACAAATCATGACCGAACGTTTGGCACCTCAAACCAGGCCACAATTCCTCTATCCACTTTCGTTCCTAGCATTACGAATGTGAAACCCAATAACCACCGCTTGAATAACTGACGCACCACCATCTGTCAACCCGAGGTCGATCGAGCACCACCCCGACAAAGCACCTCGCCGGCTCCACTTCCACCCTGAACATGCACGAACTCGGTGCCACAAATGCCTTGAAAACTGCACACTTATGCGTGGCCTTCATGGCCAGATTCTGGTGAATCTACTCCGCTTCCATCGATCTTGACCGTTGGATCTGAAGCTCTTGACGAGCTCTTCGATCTTCCAATTGGAAATTTCTGCTATAACTCGATGGATCGAAAGAAAATCGAGGGAAAAGCAATTGCTTTCCATCCATTGATTTCAAAAGAGGCGATCATGAATTTGTAGCTAGGGTTTACTGCACGACAAATATATATACGATTTTTTTATAATATTTTATTATTTTTTCCACCAATTTACAAGATTTTCGAACGAACTCCAAATTAGATATGCCGCCAGGCGTTTATAGGGTTTTACCCATATTCCGAACATAATGAGACGCGTTTCGGAGGCTAATTAAATTATATGTAGAAGATAGCCTTTTGAATCGATTTAAAATACTAAATTTTCGATTTTAATTTCAACGCGTTTCTCACCCGTACGAACAAACGGTAATCCCAAATGCTGCAACTTGAAATTCGACAATAATTAACTATTACGGATCCAATGGAACTAGTTTCGTCAAATTCCGAGACTGTGCCCCGGAAGGCTATTTTTACTCGTCGATTTAATTCGAGCGATTTTCAAAATCGTCGAAATCATTGAAAATCTCACTTTTAAAACTTCACTAACCTAATTATAGGTCATATAGAATTTATATTCACATTAAAAATCATCTTGTTTCATTTAAATTAAAATTTGATTATTTACATTATTACTATATATATTAAATTCCATTATTAAATTAGTATAAATTTTAAAATTTAACTTATCGCCTTTTGATCCCATCCAAAGGTCCAATATTATAATTCAAATCCAATATAGACTTTAAGTAAATTTTAGTAACCATTTCCATATCTATATACCCAGATTCACAAATTATTCTAATTTCAAATATGAAATTATTATTATCCAATGCAATTAAATTGCTATATTTGAAATTACAACTAATCTCATTGATTTAACCAAAATCTTCTAATTTTAAAATCATTATATTCCACACTCAACATTTAAAATGAAATGTTCAAAATCTAACGACCAGAATTCCGGGTCATTCCTCCCCCCTTATAAAAATTTCGTCCCCGAAATTTGCTAAGGTAGGAAAATGCTTCCAAACCCATTAACTTACCCAAAACCCACATAGTTAAAAGCTTATGTTCACTTCTCATAATCCTTTAGTTTAATCCAAAACCACTAGCTTCCATTTATAAACTTAGATTTCTCACATCGTTCAAAAAATCAACTTTCTAGTTATCAAAAATTTCCAAAACTTTCGAAACTTTTCTAACTCCCAAAATTTTCAAAAATTTTTGATAGCATTTCCGTTGTATGGAGAATATTTTACAATATCACAATAGATATAAATATATATACATCGACCCACATGGTCGGAAAATAAAATATATATAACAATATATTATCATTTCTAAATTTTATGCATAGGCATACCTCACTTAGCGTTTTATAAGCGAGCGGCTAATTCATTAAGCATTTATGCGCTCTAAACTTTATCCGGTTGCCTCCCGTACCCGTACTTACTCAAACAAGCACATAAGTTTCAACAATATGAATTTTTTTAACAACATTCCATTTACCTACGAGCCAAACACATCAATTACATAGCCCAAACAAATAAACTACAAAATCCAAATTGTTAACCATATATTATAAGAAATCATAAGGTTTCACCACTATTTTTATTTCCTTTTATACATCCATATTTCATTTTATTCTACCCAAAACGATTTACAACCAAGTTTACCATATCCAATTCATCTTTGCACCAACAAATCTCATATCCATATCGAATTTGTTTATATGCCTTAGTTACATAATTTCACCTTTTTCCCAAATTCCAAATTTATTTATTTGCATCACATTTATGATTCACTTTATTTGTGTGCAATCCATTTTGTTAAACTTCAATCCATCCCAATTGATTCAAAAACCAATTTTATTCACTTCTTTTAATTCATGTACTTCATTTACGACAAAAAGACTAATTTCTTATGCAAATTTGTCCTTATTCAAGCAAATAACAATTTTTTAAGCTTATAACCATTTTAAATTAATTCTAACTCAATTATTCTCATTTCCATTACATTTAAATCCCTTTACTTGCATTTCATTATCCAAACAGGATTCATTCAAAACCATTTCATAATTTGCTTAAGCTGTTTCAACTCCATAATAATTCATTTCTTTTTGCATCAATTCTATTTTCATTTTAATTTGGTTCTCATCCCAATCAAATTTATCAAATTTATTTAATTCTTATTAAAGTTATTCACCACTTTGTTAGCTAATTTGTTTATAAACGATTTAATAGAATTACTTCTAAGGTTAATTATTAGCATCCCATATCACTGCTTAAGTTATAACCAGCTTTAAAACTTAACTTTATTTTAAAATTAAATTCCAAAAATCATATTTCAAATCAATTAACAATTCAAATTCAACATTTTACTTCCCAATTCTATTACTTTATTACCAAATCATATTTATCTCCCAATTTATAAGTTCAAAACTCATTTACTTACTTAAGTCCGTTCTAAATTATAATTCAACTTATTTTTTTAACTAGTTAGTTATCAAATTAGTTCACTTTCAAATCTTAAATCAACATTTGATTTTTATTTCAATATCATTTCCAACGTAATTTAATTTTCATCCCATTCAATTCTTTTCATTTCTTTTACCAATTTAAATAAGAATTTAACTCCATTTCTTCTATTCATAAGTTCACAAACTTATTTACTTAAAAACTTATATTACTAACTTGAGTCTATTTACATCTTATTTTCATAGTTCTAGATTATTTATTTCACTTAAAGAATTAAACGAATTCATCCCATTCAATAATTGTAACTTATACAATTATCCTACCTTCCTATATAATATCCAATTCAATTCAAACCCCAATTTAATTTAATCTAAATTGCCTTAAGTTAAATTACAATATATCTTATCCACTTTTATTTCTCAGGTTAAATTTTAATTTCAAGATTAAAATTTTCAATTTCTTATTAGATCAACTTCAGTTTATAAATTCAATACCGATTCCTTTTGACTTTTCACATCATTTAAATAGAATTCCCAGAATACAATTTCCCTGTTTTATTTCAAAATCATTTTGAAATCATAAATAACACATACCCACTTGGTATATCAAATCAAACTTCCGGATTTCCAAATAACTTGGTTTTATCAAAACAATCCCCCTTTTCGAAATTTCTAAAACAAACTTGTTTATCAAACAAGTCCAATAAAAATTGTGCCAAACCATCCTGATAGCAATCCATCACTTAGAAACTCGAAAATGAATATTGATGATGTGGCCATCATCACCAGGATTATTTTCTAGTGACTGAAATGAGTTCAATGCTTCCTTACTCCATAAAATTTATTCAAAATAATTTCTATTCAAAAATATTTCCCAAATAATACTCCATTATTCCTTAAAATCCACTTTGGAATCAAAAAATTTCGAAGATTTAAAAAAATTTCCACACTTGGTTCAAACTCATTTTAAACATTTTTCAAAATTTCTGAGATTTACATTCTGGTTTAAATCAAATTTTAGTTATACTTCTTTTGGAGAAGTCATAATTATAGAATTCTATTTAGTTATAAATATAGACCATTTCAAATTTTAGATTCTTATTTGATTATAATATTAACAACCAAACATCCAAATATAAATAATTATTTTAGAAAATTATTTTTTATATCAAAATATAATTTTGGGTAAAATTATTACATTTACCCCACTTTAAAAACAATACTATGTCGGTTTATCTTGTTTAAGAGTTTAGAAACCCCTATCGATATGGTTGTACTTCCCGTACCGACCAGAATTCATAAACACTCAACCGATAAGTCAACACAATATAAAAACATTTTTTATATTCACTAACAAATACACGCTCATAGCTATTAATACACTCAACTCATTCTAGAGCTCTATTGACTCTATCTTAATGAGTAATTCCCCCCCACCAAAGCCTTGGTTACCGCCAACCTAAACTCTAATACCACTGTAATGGCCCATGCTTCTCGACCCTCGAAAATCGACACAAATACGCCACTGTATAATATGCTGTGCCAGAAAAGACAGATTGCCGAGGAAAGAAAGGAGGTAGAAGAAGCGAAAAGAAAACAACATCAGAATCTCACAATCGTAGCTGAATAAAATATAATAGATAATAATGATCCTTACACAAAATAAACTATATCTGTTTTATTCATTACATCATTCAAAATACATCACAATCAAAACAATTACTGGACAATTATCTTGAATTGTCCTCATAATAGCTGACTATACAGCTTATTCAACATGGTAGAATATACTTCAAATACGAGTGATACGTCTTGCCATCTAGCTCGTCTCTTGAGCTCTACATCATCCTATCCTGTATTTATAATACTTGGTCTAACCCGAGCATTATAATAAAATAACACCCGCGTCAGTCTGAAAAACCATCATGATAAAAATACAATCAATTGAATTATTAAAGTTTTCAAAATCCTTTGAAAATCAAAGGTATCTTGTAAGACTACGCCACAAATAAACATGTTGGATTTTTTCCTCACGATAACCAAAAAAATTCTTATCAAAATCCTCTGATATTATAATTGTGTCTAAATACAAGTACTTATTCAAATAGCTGAAATTGCTACATTATTAAATTCCAGCAATATGAGCCACAAAGTGGGTTCTACAATCAAAACCATTAAAGGCACGTAGGGAGAATGGATTTCCAATTAATGACCAGGCACTGGAGTACCATCTATCATGGTACCTGGTCTAGATCAACATACCGAGGACCACTCCGTTCCTCTGCAACACAAGACTGGACTACCGCTTACTGGATAGCCCGAGTATGATCACCCCGCAGTTGGGATCAGCAACCGCCCACACAGTCGAATAAAAAGGTACCTCTGGACAGAGATGACCTTACCCAGATTGGGTGCTACCCACTTATCCTTATTGCATAACCCCTGATTTTCAATCGTTCCTGGTTGATGAGGCTCGAGGCTCAGCGTTACCTTTTTAGAACACTTACACTTGGAATGCTCATTGTCCTCCTGACGATGTTCTGAAAGCACTCATCCATACAAGTCCGTTCTAGGTTCGAACGGAACTGAAGGCACTACTCCTACTACATCCATTTTGGAACCACCCTTTGGATTAGTAGCAATTAGCCCTTGCACTTCACTGCTCCATCTTTAACTCCATGCTCTTGACTTCATCACGAAAACGCACTTATTGGATCGAAGTGGTTTTCGGATCACAAATTCGATCCTGGCCTCTTAGAAACAACGTTCGCTTTTTCTCGATAAACTCAACCTCGGTTCTTTAGGAATACTCAGACGAGAATAAGATTAGAGTTCACCTCCTAACCATTTGTGGATAGATTTCCTTATAAACGTCCTTGAAAAACGAATGAGTTTATACGTACAGTACAGCACCCCGAACGGTAACTGTACCATATAATTCTCATACCTCGTCTAGGTATTCCAAAGTTATATTTGGGTCCAGATTTGATAGTCGGTTATTTAACTATCAAATAAACAATCAATTCAACCACTTATTTTATTTCCACTGAAAAGCTCCAAATCTTATTAAATTAGATTTTTAATAATTTAAATCACTTTCCCCAAAATTTTATACTTAAAACATTTAAAAATAGGACTACTTAAATCATTTTACTCAAAGTGATAGTTATGAAATTCTATAATAATTTCCTAGTAAAACTTAAGCCATAAACTATTTTTAAAATAATTTTTTTATATAATGTAGAAATATAAGAAAATTTCTTTTAAAAACAAAATACTTATTTCCTTTAAAATAATTACTACTAAAATTAATTTGAATAGATTTACTTTAAAATTCTAATACAGTTAAAAATAATAAATTCTCTAAAACATTCCTTTAAAACAATTTTAAAACCTTTAACTTATACATAAAAATTCTCCTTTGAAAATAAACTTGGCTTTCCAGGGAAATACACTTCCATTTCAATATAACCCATATAATTCTCTATAAATTCCGCTCGATTTATCCTAACTTAATTTACGTTCCAATCCCGTAAATTCTTTCAATACTTTAAAAATAAAAATCACTTTTATTTTTACACATTTCCATCTCCTTAAAATCATTTTCAAGAATATATAGTTAAATTATTTAAAATAAGGCTACTAAAATTACTTAAATAAATATATTACTTAAGAAATTCTATAAGAGTTTCCAAGTAAACTTAAACCAAAATTTCGCTTTAAAATAAAGTTATTATATCAATATTTATGTTAAATTTCCTTTTAAAAATATATTACTAATTTACTTTAAAAATAATTAACCACCATAATTAACTTAAATAAATATTTACTTTTTACTTAAAAATAATTAAAATAATAAATTTCCCGGAACATTCTTAAAAACATTATAAAACTTCTAGTTTATATTTGAAATCATTTCTTTAAAAATATACTTATTTTTCCATGAAAATATATTTTCCAACTTTTAAAAATAAAATCTCCTTTTATTTTAAAATGAATTACAATTTTTTTTCTTATACATTCCCTCTGGAATTTATACTTCCAAATTTATCCACTGATAAATATTCCGCCTCATTTATATACCCAGTTTACAAATTTCCATTCCTCATTTCCTTTTAAATCATAGTTTTCTAAACACTTAATCAATTTCAAACTAATCTCCTAATTTAAATTCCCTTTAAATTTATTACTCGATTTATCAAAATTCCCAGTAAATATTTACTTAAAATTTTTCTTTTCATTTCCTTTAAAACTCAATTTATTCTATTCTATATTTTAAAATACCAAATTATTTATTGATCCAAACCAATAACACCGATTAATTTAATTCCAATATAATATATCACATAACATATAACAGATATGAAAATAATTACAATATTTTGAGGAATCCAGTTGGATCCCTCCAATCCATCTTCCTGCATCCATAGATGTTAGCATAATATAAAAATGCTAATTCCACTTCGAGGTGGAATATCGCGGTATATGGGTCATCCACTATTTTGTGGGGGCACATATAGGGTCTCATCCGCTATATAATGCGAGAAATCAATCACTCCATTATATACTACTATATATATATATTATCACATTCAATCAATAATTGAAATTCTAACTATTTAAATTAATTCTAGAAATCCAGATGTGAGTGAGATTAACTCACCTTGAATCCAGCGTTTCAATTTTAAATTAAATCGAGTCCGTTCGATTTAATCTAAAGTTTTTGCTTGCTCAAATTTCTTCCAGATCTGCTGTAATGCGTAGAGATCGTCGCTGCGATTCTGGCGCTTCCTGTTTCATCGAATTCTGACCATGCATGCAAGAGATATATTATTTCAAAGTTTTGTATATAAATTATGCAAACAATTTTCTTTTATTTATTATATTCTACCAGAACGAATCGTGACCGAATGTTAGGCACTTCAAATCCAAGCTACACTTCCTCTATTCACTTTCGTTCCTAGCTATACGAGCACAAAACCCAACAACTACAGCTTGAAGAACTACCGCACCACCATCGGTCAACCCAAGGTCGATCGAGCACCACCCCGACGAAGCGCCTCGCCGATTCCACTTCCACCCTGAGCGCGCACAAACTCGGTGCAACAAATGCCTCGAAAACTATGCACGTATGTGCAGCCTTCATGGGTAAATTCTGGCGATTCTACTTCGCCTCCAATGATCTTGACCGTTGGATCTAAAGCTCTTGACGAGCTCTTCGATCTTCTAGTTGGAAGTTTCTGCTATAACTCGATGGATCGAAAGAAAATCGAGGGGAAATGCAATTGCTTTTCGGCCATTGATTTCAAAAGAGGCGGCTGTGAATTTGTAGCTAGCGTTTACTGCACAACATATATATATATATATATATATATATATATATATATGATGTTTTGTATAATATTTTATTATTATTTTCCTCCAATTTACAAGATTTCGAACAACTCCAAATTAGACACGCCACCAGGCGTTTATAAGGTTTTACCCGTATTTCGAACACAATGGGACATGTTTCGGAGGCTAATTCAATCATATGTGGAAGATAGCTTTTCGAATCGATTTAAAATACTAAATTTTCGATTTTAATTTCAACGCGTTTCTCACCTATACGAACAAACGGTAATCCCGAATGCTACGAAACTTGAAATCCGATAATAATTAAATATTCTGGATCCAATGGAACTAGTTTCGTCGAATTCCGAGACTGTGCCTTGGAAGGCTATTTTAACCCATCGATTTAATTCGAGCAATTTTCAAAATCGTCGAAATCATTAAAAATATCATTTTTAAAACTTCACTAACCTAATTATAGGTCATATAGAATTTAAATTCACATTAAAAATATTCTTGATTTATTTAAATTATATTTACATTATTACTATATGTATATTAAATTCCATTATTAATTTAATATAAATTTTCAAATTTAACTTATCGACTTTTGATCCCATCCAAAGGTCCAATATTATAATTCAAATCCAATCTAAACTTTACGTAAAATTTAGAAACCATTTCCATATCTATATACACCCAGATTCACAAATTATCCTAATTTCAAATATTAAATTATTACTATCCAATGCAATAAAATTGCTATATTTGAAATTACAATTAATCTCATTGATTTAACCAAAACCTTCTAATTTTAAAATTATATATTCCACTCAACATTTAAAATTAATTAAATGTTTAAAATCTAACAACTAGAATTCTGGGTCGTTACACTAAATAAATTTGCTCATTCACAAATTATTTCCAACCTAATGAATTTTATTTCAATGTCCACTTCATTTTGCCTACTTAGACTTTATCTCTCGAAATTCACTTAACTTAAATCAGTTAAATTCCGTTTCAATTCAAATTTAAACTTCTATAAGTTTTCCAACTTATTTACATCCCATTCACTAATCTTTTCCTAATTCTCTTCATCTAATTGGCTTACTGTCTAACTTATTTCATTTTCACACTTACTTTAATTTTAACTCTTCTTCAAGCTAAATTTTATTCTAATCATTTCAAATTTTTATATGTTTCCAAACTCATTCATATTCCATAAACATCTTTAATTAACTTCCAGAGTTCAAGAAATTTCTCAACATTTCAAAATTGCCTTTTGGAATCAACTATATCCGAAATCCTTTGGTATATCCAATTATTTTTTGAATTTCAAAACCAAATCTAGTTTTGTAAACAAATCCAATTTAAAACTTTGAGGTAGCAATTTCTCCCTTGGAAACTCGAAAATGAATATCGATGATGCTGTAGTCATCACCAAAATTATTTCCCAGTGATCGAAGTGAGTTTAGTGCTTTTACTCTTTAAAAATATTTTCGAATATTTTTAGTTTGAATCTCACCTAATTTCATATCCCATCAAAATATATTTTTGAATAATATCACAATTATTCCTCCCACGCCTTTGAAGATCATTTTCAAACTCAAAGAAAATTAAATTTTCTCAAATTTTCAAATTTCAAATCCTTTCAATTTATATTCAGATATTACTTTGGAATTTTTATTTTATTTCAATTATAAATCACATTTATAATTCACATTTACAAATTTCATTTTGCATATGAATTTATTTCTTTGCTTTTGGTTATGATTTTAATTCCATATTCAATTTCCACACAACAATGATAATAGTCTAATATTATCATTTCCTAACAACCAAGCAACCATATATACTTATAATAATTTATAAAAATTTTTTCCTTTCATATATATAAATATAATTTGGGTAAAATTATTTCATTCACCCTATTTCAAACAATACCATGTCGAATTGTTCTGTGCAAGTGTTTAAAGATCTTTATCAATAAGGTTAATTACTCGTATTGACCAGAATCCATAAGCCACTCAACAAACCAATCAATACAATATAAAATAATTTTATATTCACTAACAAATACGCGCTCATATCTATTAATACACTCAAACTCATTCTAGGGCACTACTGAGCCTACCTCTAATAAGTAATTCCCACCAGAGCCAAGATTCTTGCTTAACCTTCAGCTCTGATACCACTATAAGAGCCTGCAAATCCATACCCCTTTGAGTTGACAATATTCTCCATCAGTTCAACTCAAATTGGACGAAAATACGAACCATTAGGGTTAAAGAAGAAAGAGGTAGAAGAAGAAATAGAAAACAATATTAGAATCTCACAATCGCAGTGGAACAACATATAATATATAACAATAGATTTTTATACAAAAGAATCTGTAACTGTATAACACTTACCATCATCAGAGCACAACACAACGAATAGCACACAACTGGACAGTTATAATACTTGCACTCACAAAAGCTCACTATATAACTTACACTACGCGGCGGAATATACATCAGGTACGTGTGATACGTCTTGCCATCCAGCTCTTCTTCTGAGCTCCAAAGCATCCTATTCTGTATCTGTAATACTCGGTCTGAGCCGACCATTATAATAAAATAACATCCGAGTAAGTCTGGAAAATCAACGTGAGAAAACACACACAATTGGATTGTTAAAGTATTCAAAATCCTTTGAAATAAAAGGTATCTCGTAAGACCATGCAACAAATAAACATTCTGGGTTTTTACCTTACGATAACCAAAATAGTTTTTATCAAATTTGTCTGATACTATAATAGTGTCTATAAAAAGTACAATAGAATCTAGCTGAAATGCTTGCATCTCACTTCCAGCTATAGTTGGGCACAATCAAAACCGTACAAGCGCTTATTGGAGATTAGATTCCATACAATGGCTATTGGGTACTGCCCGTCACAGTACTTGGCCTAAATTAGCGTACTGAGGACCACTCCCGGTCCCATCCAATACAAGGCCGAAGCTACCCCTTACTGGATAGTCCGAATAAGATCACCCCACGGTTGGGATCAACAACGGCCCACTAAGCCAAGATCAAAAGAAACTCTAGACAGGGATGGCCTTACCCTACTTGGATGCTACCCACTTAGCCTTGCTGCACCTCCCCTGTTTTAGCCATTCCCGGTTGATGAGGCTTGAGGCTGTGCGTTACCTTTAGAACACATTGCACTTAGAATGCTCATCGTCCTCCTAACAATGGTCTGATATCATTCATCCATACAAGTTAGCCTAGGACTGGACAAACTGAATCGCCGTCTTCATCATCTTCACGGTCTACATTCGCAAACGTTCAAACCGGATCGAAGTTGTTTTAGGATAATTAAACCCGATCCCAGTCTCTTCGGATTGATCAACGCATTGGCCAATGTTGATAGTCGGTTATTTAACTATCAAATTAAATAATCATTCCACCAATTATTTTTATTTCCCCTGAAAAGTACCAAGCCATATTAAATCTAGCTTAAATAATTTAAATCACTTTATCCAAAAATATACATTTAAAATAAAGATATTTAAATTACTTTACTCAAAATAATCGTTATGAAATTCTATAATAATTTCCAAAGAAAAGCTTTAGCCAAAACTACTTTTAAAATAAAACTATAATATAACGTAAAATATTTAATAGTTATCCTTTACATCAAAATACTAATTTGCCCTTCAAAAATAATTACTACTATTATTAACTTAAATAAATATTTACTTTAAATAATAATTTTTTTTAAATATTCTTTCAAACCACTTTTAAAACTTCTAAGTTATACTTAGAAATCTCCTTTGAAATTATAATTGGCTTTTTAGGAAAAATACATTTTCCATCCCAACATAACCATCTAATCATTTATAAATTCTTCTCGATTTGTTTCCAATTTCATTTACGTCTCAATCCTGTAAATTTTCTTTTCCACACTTTCAAAAATAAAATTACTCCTTTATTTTTAGAACAATTTACTCATTCCTTTATAAAGTCCTACCGTTAATTTAAAATCTCAAATATCCACTGATATTTATTTTACTTTATTTATAAACCCCGTGTACAAATCCTCTTGTCCCATTCTCCTTTTAATCCCTATTCCCAAAACACTTAATCGATTTTCACATCGATTTTCTCAATAAATTTCCCTTTAAAATTTATTTCTTGATTTATCCAAATTTATTTCAAAGTCTATTAATTCCAGATTCACTTCTTTTTTCTAATTTAAAACTTATTTAAATCCAAAATGTCAATTTCATACTCTATTTCAAAATTCTTCTTTTATTTTCCCCACACATTTAAAACTTAAATTTTAAAATAAATCCTTTGTACTTAAAGTCAATATTGTCCTTACCTTTTAAAATCCTTTAATTCACATTTATCCAAGACTCTATTCTTTTCCATATACCGGAATTTACTAAATAGGATTTAAAAAAAATCAACCATTTACTTTTTTCGGTTCTTTTTGTTTTTAAATTTATTCATTTTTACTGTAAATTTCTTACTTTAAATTTTCTCTTTTAAAATTTTGATGTTTATATTTTTAAAATGCCACAATATATCCAGCAATATATTAACATCAAACAAATAAATTTTCTAACCTAATATCACAGATTATTTAACATTTCATATAACTAAATATGAAAATAAATTTAACAATTTTGAGGAATCCAGTTGGATAAATGATTGATTTCACGAAACTTTATGAGTAGAGTCGGGATCAAACTTAATTAAACCCAAACTCTATGCAATAAAGAAGATCATCAATAAGATTTTTCGCATAAATATACGGAAAGAACATCCTCACAACAGAGTAGACACAATAGACAAGATTGATACATCACAAGATGGATTCTCACAAGGCCACCAATTCGAACGACCGCGAAAATGCACGTCGTTAATAATAGCTCAAAGATTGAATATACTTAAGAATAAGGATATAAGCTCGAATTATCTTTTAATCCAAGACATTTAAAAAATTTAAATCTCAACATCTTTTAATTTTAAATCCTAATTTTCAACATTTAAAAATTTTCGAACTTTTTACTATATTACTTAGTAAGTTATTTAAAACTCAAATTAAAAGTCCAAATTTCTTCTCTTACTTTAAAATTAATTTCCAAAGAAATTTGTAAATCCATAATAATATTCCTCAAAATAAATTAAAGGTTTAAATTCTCTTTACTCTTTTTATTAAACCACTTAAATAATTTAAAAATAGTCTTCAAATTCTCTTATAACTCTTCTCTTAAAACATCCAATGTACAATATAGATTCTAAAATCTCAAAATATACTTCCAATAAAGCACAACTCAAAAATAATCTCATTTATATTCTCATCTTTATAATTTAAAAGTAAATAAATGGAATTGCCTCGCCATTGAATCTCTAATAAATAAATATATCTGTTGGCTGTAGAGTTGATCGAACGATCAAAACTGCCTCGCCACTCTATTACTCGTCTCTAAAATTAATGGCTGCAATTACCACTTGAAATAAATTTAATATTTAATCTCAAAATATAATTTTCAAAATCTCATTTTTTAAACACAAACCATCGTGTCTGGTTGCCTCATCATAGCATTTGGGAGATTCCTATCGATAACGTTGATCAGGCGTATCGACCAGAACTATTAACTACTCGATGGACAACCCAACACTCTTAAATTATTTCTATAAAATAAATACTACTAATGTAAATATATTCTAAAAATATTCCTTGATTTTTTTTATATATATCTCAAAGCTCTAATTTCTCTGTAATACACATATTTATATAGCTTCAAAACTCAAACGAAAGAACATTAAGAGAATGCATCGAGATATTCCCAGAATACTCGATTCTCAAAATCATCAAAAGGAGATAAAGTGTTCGTCAATCTTACATTGTCACGAGCCACTTCCAAAAATCATCAAGATACATGATAAGCAAGAAATTCTTCTCGAAGGAGAAGAAACACACAATCCACGAATCACTACCTCAAACGGAGTAATGCTAAAAGATAACATTGACTGAGTGTCTAAAAAGAACACTCAAACGAAGTAGAATGATAACTCAACCAAACTCGAACAATCTAGAAACTCACCTCATTCCTTAGTGGATATCCTCGTGGAAGGATAACCGAAGAGCTAAGAGCCAGGAATAAGGTTACTTCAACACTCGATTGTCCAATTGGATGTCAATTCCAAATGGACTCAAAAAACTCAACAAAGTCACTATGACTGGAATTTGAGATAGATCATCATCATATCGATACTCAAGAGTGAAATTAAAAACTTTGGAATCATCATTAAAATTCCAAAGTGATAGAAATAATAAACCAATCAAATTAGGATGCCAAAATAAATATAGAATCCTATAACAACAAAAGGATCAGACTTTACATCAAATAAGCCAATCTATCTCAAATCAGATGCATCTTAAGATGGTGAGTAATAAACAAATACTCACTAAAACAGCAACAAATAAAGAACTCAGAATGCTCACAACAAGCCAATCGTTGTGGATCCCTTCAATAGGATTCACAACTCTCAAAGGAATGCAACAAGAATGCCCAAAGAAATCAATCAGCTCCATCGATACGAACTCACTCGTATTGATAAAAATAAGAATTTAATTATCCCAAATAAGATTTTATATAAGATAAGATGACATCAAACTCTATTATGGAATACTACGGAATACAATATATCTATATTCCTACACATATTCCATCTTAAAAATCCCAAAACTCAAAAAAGAATCATGGCTCATTTCAAAAACAAGCTTGAATAAAGGACAATGATTCACCCGTATTGTACTTCGATGTATCATGATATACATAATGTTCTGTGTTTATTCGACTTTGTTCTGACCACAGCTCTGATACCAAGCTGTAATGCCCCACCCCGAGACTCACCTTACCAAAGAGAATTAATATGTAATTATATCTACTAAAGTGGAGAATAGGGCTGGTTAAGGGCGACCATCTATAATTTTGTCTTAAACATCTATTAAATACGTCTATAAATGCAACTTAATTTTTTTTCAACTCAAGTGGATCGACATACCCAATAAATGCTTAATCCAAAACTATAAGTGGCTAACGGATCTATCAGAACAAAATACAATAACTGAATGTAAATCACATTACAGAATAGTAATCAACATCGTATATAAACATATACACTAATACACATTTAGTACAATACAATATGAATACAATAAAGGTGGTACACGACCATACCATATACATCAAATCAAATGTAAAAACATCAGAGTATGCAGAAGAAATAAACTACTCAAGCGAAAGAAGAGCAGATATCCAACATCAACTTCAAGCTAAGTCCAATAGATGATATCTGAAACAACTCGGTCTGACCCCTGTGAAAACACACGGGTCAGGCTAGCTAAAATCATCATTTAAACAGAATAATCGATAAGGATAAGTAGGTGAAAGCTATGGTATCATTTTTCTTAAAGGATGCCGTGGCCTAAACAGGGTTTCAACATCTTAAGAAAGGACAACATCTCTTCTTGGCACGTAGAAGGGATAATGATGATAAAGTCATACTAAAGTGGCATAACTAACACTTAAGCAAATGAAACACAGACGAGCAAAGTTTTAAAGATAAGATTCAATAAACATCGCTTTCTCTACATATCATCGACGGTACAAAGGAATATGGATAATGACTTCAAATGATTCAACTATCTTCTTAGAAGTGGTTGTCAATATAAAAATACATCAAAGGTACATATCCTTCATACATAGAATAAAACACATATGGATGTGCCTCATCTCATTGGCACATCCCAAGGATCATTCAAGGAAATATAAAACCCAATCATAAAAGAAGCATTATACTTATTCATACCTCATCTCATCGGTATGAATATAGATACATCTCAAATGCATCACTAAAACTCATCATAAAAGATTCTTCATAATCATTTATACCCCATCTCATTGGTATAAATTTATAAATACATCTCAACTCCATCTTAACATCAAGTAGTATATAAAATCATCAAATCATCGATCCATAATGCAAATAACTCAATCAAAGAGTAACATCATAAATGATTTCACCATATATGTACACATCTCATCTAGCACTAGGCTATCAATATAATAATCATCTAAAGACGGTGAAGTCTAAAACATCTAAACTCAAAGAAATCCCGGATTGGGCAAATCCTCGATTGCATGCTGAAGCAATGCTACGTGCGCTTCATCGTGAATATTACTACTATTTGGTACCATAAATATCATGATGACTGGAGTTAAATAACATCTTAACATCGTGAATGACTATAGTCTACAACATCATAATGACTACCAGTCACAAAGACCCGAGTTAATAACATCGTGATGATCGGAGTAGCAACTACATCGTGATGACTCCAATCGAGTACTCGTGGTCTGTAGTACTGGTAGACATCGTGAACGTGTCTCAAATTCTCGGATAGGAATCCAATAGGTGTTAACGTACGTCCCATACCATACATTCGCCCCTAATGGTTTACTAGCCATTAGTTGGTATCACACTAGTAAAACATCATAAACATCATGAAAATATACTCGACCTCGTCTCATTGGCGAGTAAATACAATATTATGCTCGTCTCATCTCATTGACGAGTACTAGGGGCATCATGATTTGTCTCTTCTCATCGACAATTAAAAACTATCATAATACATCTCAACATCGTAAAATCATCATAAAGAAGCTTACCTTATCTCATTGGCAAGTAAAAATAACATTTAGATGGATATTTATAACCATAATTCCAAATAGGAATCTCTAGCTCTTAATTCATCTCATTTCATCGACGATTAAGAAACACATCTTAAAATGGTCCTTCATCGAATATACTCCTAAATTGGAGTTCTCGGACCATATAATCTACCCAAATGTTAATAACATCTTAAATCATCTCAAATAGTTCATCGAAAGGGTTTCGATCGTATAAGTTCGATATTAAGCGATAAAGCAAATCCATATGTCCCATACCACATGTTATACTTTATCGTTTAATTTTCCTTATTATACATCCGAATTCATAAAAATAAGTAATTTTATTTATAAAATAATTTTATTAGAGAAATAGAAATTTAAAATGATTTTCTAAAAACGATTATTAAAACCAATATTTGAAATTTCTTTATTATGGGAAATAAATCAATCATTATTTAGAAAAATAATTAAAAAAAATACCATGTAATAATAATTTGAAATGTCCATGTATTTCAAAAATGGTTTAGTGAAAACCGTTCTCAAAAGCAACGAAAACTAAGAGGGAACTTGAATTCAATACGAATTCAATTCAAATTTGACCCAAAATCAATTCAAATTCCATTTGAATTTGAATTTCAAATTCTCTAAATATAGCTAGCCTACTGATAGGTATCATAGCTCTTAAAATATCTCAAAAAAATCATCAAAACCGAAGAGAATGAGAGCAAAAACGAGCTAATACAATCTAAGGCCAACGATTGTTGTTGCTGTCATTTTGCTCTCGGGACAGCAACATAAAACCATAATATGACAAAGAAAACTTCAAAATTCTAGAAAACAAAATGAATAAAACATGTAGCATATGATCTAAGCTTTCAGAAACATCCAAAATTATCAAATTTGGTTAAGAAACGAAGAAGTTATGGTCAAATTCGTTTCGGTTTCAAACACAGAGCAAATATTGATTTTGCTCTCGGGTTAGCAGTAGAAAAATTAGATTTTGACATAGCTAAACTGAAAATTACAAAAAAATCAAAACATTAAAGTTATAACACATGATTTATTCTTTCCGTAACATCTAAAATTACCAAAATCTGTTAAGAAACGAAAAAGTTATTGGCAATTTCGTTTCAGCTTCAAGGACATAGCAAATATTGGATTTGCTCTCAGGTTAGCAGTAGAAAAATTAGATTTTAACATAGCTAACCTAAAAATTATAGAAAACTAAAAAAATGAAAGTGGTAACACATGATTTATTCTTTCTGGAATATCTAAAATTATCAAAATCGGTCAAGAAACGAAAAAGTTATGACCAATTTCGTTTCAGCTTTAAGGACAGAGCAAATATTGATTTTGCTCTCGGGTTAGCGGTAGAAAAATTATATTTTGACATATCTAACTTAAAAACTGCAGAAAACTCAAAACATGAAAGTTATAGCCTAAATCATATGGTTTGCAGAACATCAAAAATTTCTAAATTCCGATAGGTGACAAGAAAGTTATGTTCAAATTACTTTCCAAGTGAATATATACAAGCACTCTCTGTCAATGACAGAACAGTCACAAAGATATGGATTTTTCACCATATAAACTTCAAAAATACTTAAAATTCAAAACATAAAAGTTATATCCTAAATCATAAGGTTTCCAAAACTTCAAAAATTTCTAAATTCCGAAAGGTAACAAGAAAGTTATGGCCAAAACAATGTGGCGACAGAAAACAGAAAATAACAAAGATGAAACATAACCATATTAATACGAAAATTAAACTCAAAACTTTGATTTTGGCTAGCATTTGTAAGCTTTTACACTTACCTTTTGATTTGTAGTGAATAAGCGAGCATTTGAAAGCAATATTGAACCTTTAACACAAAATTGGAGCCCTAAACATCTGAAAATAGAAAAATACAGTATATGCAAAGAAGCAAGCAATTGATCAAAACAAAATTTATAGAAAACCATTCTCGGGTTTACATAGATTCTAAGATAGATTAGGTTGGAGATTACCTTTCTCTTATCGCTCTATTTGATTGATTTAATTCCTTACTTTGCAGAGATTTAGAGTGAAATTGATTTATAAGAAGGAAACCATTGATTTTCTCTCTTTATGGAGGCCAATGATTAGAATATTGAAGTTTTTAGAAGAAAGTGTTCAAATGAAAAAAAATAGTCAGAGAGAAATGAATGTATATCTCTTTGAACATTCTAGAAATTGGGTTTTTAGACATAAAATAACCGTGTAAGCCCAATTCTCACACTTAGAAAAATATTTAGAGTAAATGTGCACTTGTGTTTTAATAATTTACACATAACTTTTGCATAAAATTTCCAAATCACATGAAATAAGTTGCATTGTTCATGTTTTAATAAAGGGAACATGTTAGTGACATCAAAATTTTAATTTTCCAATTAAAATATTATTTTCCCCATATAAATTTTTTTCTAATAATATTTCCATTTTAGTGAAAAATTACTTTTTTTCATCCATTTCAACCAAGTAAAATTTAATTTTAAGTCTAAAGTGTATTAAAATGTTTTAACATTTTTATAACATTAATACATCATTCCAAGCCTAATTACACTTCTAAATTTTATTTTCTTCATATTATTCCTTTTTTTACAATAGAAGACTAACATTGGAATATTTTCCAATATTACTAATTAACTAAAATTAAACCACCATAATTATTTATTTTCAATCCAAATCCAAAAATAAAGTTTTCCAAACTTTATTTCATTCATTTACACATTTTTTTCAACCATCAAATGATGAAATAGGCTTTAAATAAAATAATATGACTTATTTAAAATTTCAAATCCCAAATTATATTCATCAAGATATTGTTTATACAAAATAAATAATATAATCCCTTATTTTATTATCCAATTCATTTTTAAACACAATATTAAATTATAATTTGCATTATAATTAATATTAACAGTAATCTCCAAAATCCTGGCTTGTTACATTATGCTTATGAATCTTGTTATCAACAAAATTTCCACGTTCTTCGAAATACTGAAGAACGATAGAGAAACAGATAAAAACACTTTGAAAAACATAATAGGATGATTTTGGAGAAGTGCAAAAATTATAGTCGAAAATGGAACTTGGCTCCATGGACCCCACTCGGGTTCTGCCTCATGGATCATTGTCAAGTCATGGATCATCGTTGAGTCATGGATCATCATTGACTTTTAAAAGTTGGATCGGGCTATAGCCATGAGATTTTCTTGGAAGAAGATGCACAACCTAGAGATCGTGTGTATCAATTTTCAAAGCCAAACGCGGAGATCTTTGCCTATAAATAGAGGTGAAGAGTGCATGGAAAGAAGACTTTTCTCTTCTTCTCGATTATGAACTTCTCGCTACGACAAGTTGTATAATCGTAACACTGAAAATTACTTTATTAGACTCCCTTCAAGTTTCGACTACCGAGTTGTAAGAACAGATTTGTAAAAATAGAGGATAATCAATAAAAATTAACTAAGTGGATAAAGGCTATAGTATTCATCGAACCACTATAAAAATCACATGTTCCTTTTTTGGTATTTCTTTCTTTTCATTGATAATTTACATTTTTACTACTGTGATAGGGTGTTTGTACCCATTTTGGTGCAAATATTTTGGTGCTTTCATTGAGAAAACACATATTTAACAACTTGAAACATGAATTTGAAAAAGATGAAGGGGCCCAAGATGAGATCTATGATTGAAAGAAGCAGACAAGAGAAAATGGGAAACCAGGAGGTATCTCCGAATCAATCCCTACATCCATCTATGATACAAGAGATGAGATGGATATAATGACGAAGGAAATGCAAGATAGGATGATAGCTCACCAGGTCAAAATGCTAAACATGTTCTTAAAAAGAAGGGAATGGTAGGGAATAGTGAGAGTCGCCAAAAACCAGATCAGAGGCCAGAAGGTGAAACAGGTGCACCTATAAATGAAATGAGATATAGGGCCAACCCCCAAGGGACCTCATAGGTTGAGGCTGATCCACAACTCAGCACCGAGTCATAGGCCCCAGGGGCAGGATAGATGGAGTTAGACGAGATGGAGCATGTCTAAGGAATGAAGATGAGCCACATAATGTGAATTAAAACATGAATGTGACTATACAACAAGAGTTGAGCTGGAAATTCCTCTTAGGAATGAGGGGATAAGATGAAACCGTGGATCAGAGAGTTCTATTGGATAATAATGATAAAATTGTTGAATGTTTAGACGGAAGCTGAGAGGTGGACCACCAGACTGGAACTTGGAAGATGTGAGTAGAAATCCATTCACCCTTAACATCAGTACGTAAGGGATCCACCAAATTTCAAGCAGCCGATGCTGGAATTGTACAACGCAAGGACAAATCAAACCATTTATCTGATGGGATATGATATGCACGTAAATGTGCATATTTTTACCACCATATTTATTCTATTTAAATTAAATAAATGATTATGTTGGGTATTTTAACTTGTTTTAACCAAAATCCATATTAATTCCAAATTTTCACATATTCATCTTCATATAAGGGCAAAATGGCCATTTGTGCGCGTATATTAATTTGAGAGAATTTAATTGGAAATTTCTATAATATTTTGTAGGAATTTAGCTTCTCATATTAGCGGGTTCATGAAGAAACATGCATGCACAAAATGGATATAAAGGAATGAAGATGGAAATAATTCAAAGTGAAGATCATGGAGGACCCCACATACCCACCTACCTTAATGTACAAATTAAAGGCTAATGCACATGCTTATGGAGTTGATGGTTTCATGTACACTTAATGGGGGATTAAGACATGTTAATGATTACTTGGCCTCCACACTTCCTAAGGGGCATTTTGGGCATTCCCCAAAAAGTGAATTAGGATTTTAAAACTAGTATATATACCCCTTATGTTTCATGTAATCTCTCCTCTCTTCTCTTAGTCTCTCTTAGGCCTCCTTCTCTTTAGTTTAGTTTAGATCAAAAATAAAATGAAAGCTCCTCTTTCTCTTTTCATGGCTACTTAGCCATTTTTATTTTATGTAATCTTTTTTTTATGCAATTTAATACATGCTCTTTCCTTTTCATGTTCATTTACTTTCATGTCGTAGTGTAGATCTCTTCTCTTTTATGCAAGTAGAATAATTTTTCCTTTCATGTTGCTTTCTTTTTCCTCTTCTTTTTATTCAATGTTGCTTTCTACATTTGTTCATATGATGACATATATGAGAGGCTAAACCCCTTCAATTTAGGGGTAATGAAGCTCTCTAATCATGTAGCTTCAACTTAATTTGATGTTTATGCTCTCTTTTTGTGCTTAATGAGAATGATTGAAGTGGTTTAATGATGTTGTTTAGCTTTGAATTTGATAGTCTATGTTGTTCATAACAAATAGGCTATGCTTAAACAAACAAAGCACAAATTGCCTCTTCATCTACATATGATTATGGCAAAGAAGTGATTGTTGAAATTAAAATTTGATGGCTTATATTTCTAATTAATAGTTAATAGGCCATGCTTAAATTAGATTTTGCTTTCAACTTTGTTGTCATATTTTATGAGATTTAAAAGTGTATTAGTGGTTGTGTTATAGTTTGATGGTTTATATGGAGCTAATTAATAACACAAATATACCATACTTATGATAAACACATCAACTAATTCACGAATGACAAGAAAAGAGAGATCATAACTTCATTTTGTTGATTTATGTGATCTAAAGAGTCGAAATTTCCTCTAAATTGTCTTAAAACTCTTATATTTTTTATCTATTTTCTTTTGTCATTTTTCTCTTTTTTTAGTTAATCACTCTCTCGACTTCGGTATAATTTGAGTGAATAGGAAATTTAAATCAACAATTCCCTGTGGATCGACCCGTATTCGCCACGTGCTACATTCGTACACCGTGCGCTTGCGGTTATTTTTAATTTTGAAATTTTTCGACGGTTTTCTAATTCCATAGAATTTCCGTCGATTGACAAGTTTTTGGCGCCGTTGCCGGAGAATTGCTTTGATTTTAATTTTCTAGTCTTCGGATTATTTTTGTGTGATTTTGTTCGTGTGTTTGTTTGCATTTTTTTTAAATAATAATTTGTGTTTGTGCATGCTTTGTTTTAGCATTTGATTTTTTTTAGTTTGAATTGCACTTGCATTTTAAAAAAACTTCATTTTCAAAAAAAACCCACAATTTCATAATTTCTTTTTCACTTTATTTTATTTTACATTTGCATTTATCTTTGGGTACTCTGTTACATAAACTGTTACATCTCATTTTTTTTGTGACACTGTCACATTTATTTCTCTGCATACTACTTCCTCTCTGTTTCATACAACATCTCCATTCAATATCCATTGCAAAAGACTTCCCTGAGCACTACTACAAAGCACACCACAATCCATTGTGCCACATAACCACTGCATCACCATACAGTCCTTCACCACTCCAAACTCCAGTACCCACTTCCACTTAACTTCACTTCTACTGACAATACAACTGCTGCTGACAATAATACAACTGATGCCTTTCTCATACAAACTTCCATCCCTTGCAACATCTTGCCTGAACCTCCTCTAACCACCATTTACCCAGTTATATAGCCCAGCCACTTCTTTGATATACCAAACATCCCCTTTTCAACCATCAACTTAACCATACATCATTGACTAGTGAACTACTTCCCAGTCAAACAACTTCAATCGACGAACAAATTCAGTTCGAACAACTTCCCCTAACCACAAATTCAAATCTTCTACTCCCCTCTGAACTATATCAACCACACACATCACATCAGAACATCCACCAACATACTCCTCCACCATACAGTCATCCTCCTTCCATAAACCACCCCTGGCCATAAACATACTTCTGTCATCATCATTGCATACAAATTCACCCATATCCCGTGACATCAAAACTGTGCCAAACTGTCTGTGCGCTGTCTTCAACATCAACCACTGCTTCTTTCTTCATCTCTTCTAACTGCTTAATCACACTGCAATTTCTACAAAACCATCACAGTGCTTCCTTTCATTACCCCTACCATCAACCTGCTTAATAATCACTTCAATCTAGCCACAAACCAAGTTACAGCCTCAATCCTTGCCCACTGCCTCCCCCTGTTTCCACTGCACACTTCGGCTGCAAATCATCTCGATAAACCTCGACTTCCACTACGAACCTACTCTAGCCATCAACAGTTCTACCTAGAACCCCAATTGATACCGCAACCACCCACCAGAGCAACGAATCGCCTGCCGTCGAAAAAATCTCCGTCAGCGAACCCATCAGCAAGCCACGCAACAACAAAAAAATTGCTTCATCCCCTCCAATCGCCTCTGGAACATTGAACAGAACAGCACGGCATCGTACCCCCAAATCAACCCACAATCGATTTTGATTGCAAAATTTTGATTTTGATTTTGATTTTGAGTGGCATTCTGAATTAATCGAATTCGTTTTTCTTTTAAGAGGTATTAGTTTTTTTTAAAGGGGAATCGTGAATTAACAAAACATTGCGAATTACAGGGAGGTGGGATTAATCTCTTTCAAAAGTGGGCCGGGTTGTTTTCATCTTTTTTATTTTACTTTTTGTTTTTTTTCTACCATCTTTCTTTTGTTCATTCTTCCTTTAAAAAAAATTGATTTTAGGTTAAGTTGAGTTGAATTGCTTTTAAATTCTCTTTAGGTTTAAAAAAAACAAATACCTTCATTTGTTTCATTTTCGCTTGTTTTGTTTTCGTTTTAGTTAGTTTTAAAGTCTCCTTCAAAAAAAAAATTCTTTGCTTTGGTTCAATCTTGTAAAAAAAAGTATTATTGTATACATTTTATTTGATTCATTTGTTAGATTGCAAAAGCAGAAGATCAAAAGGAGGAATTGTTTGCTATAAAGCTCTCGTGCTTGCTTGCTTAATAAAAAAAAATTTGCGGCTTCTTCCCTATTGATTATTTTTGTTGGTCTAGCATTGTTGTTTACTTGCATTTAAAAAAAATCAAATAAAAAAAACCAAAAAATTCATTCGTAGTTGCATTGTTAATACACGTTTAATTTCTGCTTTACATTTCATCTTAGATTTTGTAATAATAACGGTTAGATAACTCTTAATTGTATATTGACATGTTGTCTTCTTTGAACAATTTAATTTCTTGGTGTCTAAGCTACGGCAGAGCAATAATCAGTAATAAATATTACGGTAATTTGTATATATTATACGGAATTGTTCCTCTGAAGGTACTTAAACCTTCGGCTGCATTGCTACGATGATTCGTGGTGCACCGATAACCCCTGCCCGTTACCTGGCTGAGAACTATCTTGTTCAATTAAGACAAAGTGTGATTATACAATTTTGGGTTAACTTAGGATAAATAATTTGAAATTAACCTTGCATTCATTTAGTTGCATTAGTTCATGCATATTTAAAAAAAACAACAAAATTTTTTTCAAAAATCCAAAACTAAAAAATTGTAAATATTCCTTTTATTTTTCTTTGAATGTTTGAAATCCTTTTACTTTGAAATTTCAAAAATCCAAAAAAAAATATATAAAATCTTTTCAAAAGCCAAAAATAATTGATAATCCAGAAACAAAACAAAAATCAAATTTTCAATTTGAAAAATAAATTATATTTGTAAATATTTTTCCTTTATAAAAAAACAAAAAAATCTTGAAAATGTCCGAGTTTCCTTTTTCTTACTCACTTGATTTTAGCTTTGAAAATCAATATAATTTCACTTCAAATTCTTACGGATATTTCAATAACTATTGTTTAAACGATTCAAGTTTTGAATCATAAAGTTTTCAAAACGATCACCAACCCTCGACTCCTGAAAATAACGTTTCATCTTTACTTGAACTCTCTACACAACAAAAATCAAAAGATAAATGATTTGTGTAATTCATATTTGTGTAATAACTCGAGTCAAGGATTTCAAAATTTGAATTCAATTCAAAACTCAACCGATTTTGAGTATAACCCATGCCAATTCAATTTTGAACTCCAAAATGAATTTCAAAATCAAAACGAAAATGTGATCCACTTTTCAAATAATTTTGGCAATGGGAATAATCTCGACTACGATGAGATTGAAAATTTTTGTCCTCAACAAATCCAAATCGAAAATTCTCAAGTTAATAACTACAAATTGGATTTTGTTGAACAAATGAACGAAATTTATGATGATCGCACGGAATTGTCGTTTAAAACATATATGAAACAACGTGAAAAACAAAATCAAATCCCAACGTGTGATGAAGTCAAACAATAATCCATCTTTTACCACAATTGACGATTTTAAAATAATAACTTTTGAAACTGAAAATGATGATCTTAAAGAAGTTATTGAAAACACGGTAATTGAGTTGGACTTCAATTCTTTCAAGGGTGAGAAACTCGATTTAAATTTCGATCTTTCTTTTTCTGAAATTTAAATACAACAAATTTGGATTTTGAAATGGATATATGCGATGAAGTTGTTGATAACTCAACAAAGGAAGATGAATTTAACAAACACGAGTTTTATGGAATTTACGAAAATGAGTCATTAAATTTTGATGGGGAAGATTTCGATCACCATTTTGACTTTAAAATCGATAATTTGGAAGAAGTTTTCAATGATAAACTTGAATTTCAATTTGGTGAAAATAAACGTGAATTTCAATCAATTGTTTTATCAACCCCAAAAATCATTGGAAACAAAACAACTCATTCAATTTTTAATAAACAAAATTCATTTTTCTAAATCAACATTCAACTTCGAAATCTTTTCCGGTTTGGTTTTCTGCGCTTGAGCTGTGTCTTACATACTTGGTGAGACAAATGAATCGGTTCTTGAAAGATCGGTACATTTACTCTTTAACAGCATACTTTCTGATGACTTGTAAATAATCATCTTTTAATTGTTATTAAAATAAAGATTATGTTTTTATATTTTCTCCTTCCACTTGGGTTGATTGTGGGGACACAGTCAAAATCAAGTGTGGGGGAGATTCATCTTCATTTTTTATTTTTGTTCATGGTTTATTTTTGCGTTTTCTTTTAAAAAAACTCAAAAAATTAAAAAAAAATCCCAAAAACATATTTTCTTTTGATTTATTTTTAAAGAAACACTATAAGATAAATATATGGTTTTGGTTTATTAAATTGAAATTATTGAAAATTTATTTGTATTAACAAAAATAAAAATGAAGTTTGATTATAAATAACAATGGTTTAACTAGTATATAGGAAGATTCATACGTGTTAATTATGAACCATATCCTAATTGAAAATCTTTGTTTAAAAAGTGGTTGATTTAAAGTAAAGGATATAACATTTTTTTAATCTTCTAAGTTAAATGGTGCTAAGATGATTTTGCAAAACGCTCTCTCTCTCTTAAAAAAATATAAAAAAAAAAATAACATCCAAGTATTCGCTCTCATTTAAAAGTCCTCACGGTTATGCATGGATAAATTACTTGGAATCTTTGATTATGTGCTTTCATACTCATTTAAAAGTCCTCACGGTTATGCATGTATGGAACACATGTAAAAAAACAAACATAATAAAAACCACCTGCGGTCGATAGGTGTATGCACAAAAGTGTGTGCACTCGCCATGCTCTGTACTCCCCTCACATAAGCCTGAAAGGCATTGCATGGGTGGTATATCTGGCCTCAGTTTACCTGAGCTAGGTGTGTAATTTTTCTTGCAAATAATGAGAGAGAAAGCAATTGAAATCCTAGCACTATCTTTACTTAGTTGATTTGATTGTTATTGAAAAGAATGAAAATACCACTTTGATAAACTTTGATAGTCAACTATGGATCCATTTCATAGATACACTTTGTTATCAACTCAAACAACGAGTTAAACTATTGTCTATTTGTTATGATAACTTGATTTTTGTTGGAAATTTTGACGAGTAAATGACATAAATTTTCAAGATAATAACCAAAACCTATATTTAACTTATAAGTGTCGATTTAAAAGTAAATCCTTTATTTGTAAATATTTTCAAAAACTCGCATTCATCTCTTTTAAAATAAATCTTGCAATTTTGTAAAAATTTTCATCCTACACTTAGATTTTGTGGGTAGTATCCGCTGAAAACCCTCACGAGACAACACTCGTCCTACTGGGGACACCCAGAGGTTTAACGGCTTGTTGCGTACGCTCAATGCAATCGTGCTCTCTACGAAAACGGATTTATCATAGTTTTCCTTTATTCGAGGAAGAATAAAAAGATAAAAGTGGGGGTATTTGATGTGCACGTAAATGTGCATATTTTTACCACCATATTTATTCTATTTAAATTAAATAAATGACCGTGTTGGGTATTTTAACTTGTTTTAACCAAAATTCATATTAATTCCAAATTTTCACATATTCATCTTCATATAAGGGCAAAATGGCCATTTGTGTGCGTATATTAATTTGAGAGAAATTAATTGGAAATTTCTATAATACTTTATAGGAATTTAGCTTCTCATATTAGCGGGTTCATGAAAAAACATGCATGCACAAAATGGATATAAACGAATGAAGATGGAAATAATTCAAAGTGAAGATCATGGAGGACCCCACATACCCACATACCTTAATGTACAAATTAAAGGCTAATGCACATGCTTATGGAGTTGATGGTTTCATGTACACTTAATGGGGGATTAAGACATGTTAATGATTACTTGGCCTCCACACTTCCTAAGGGGCATTTTGGGCATTCCCCAAAAAGTGAATTAGGGTTTTAAAACTTGTATATATACCCATTATGTTTCATGTAATCTCTCCTCTCTTCTCTTAGTCTCTCTTAGGCCTCCTTCTCTTTAGTTTAGTTTAGATCAAAAATAAAATGAAAGCTCCTCTTTCTCTTTTCATGGCTACTTAGCCATTTTTATTTTATGTAATCTTTTTTTTATGCAATTTAATACATGCTCTTTCCTTTTCATGTTCATTTACTTTCATGTTGTAGTGTTGATCTCTTCTCTTTTATGCAAGTAGAATAATTTTTCCTTTCATGTTGCTCTCTTTTTCCTCTTCTTTTTATTCAATGTTGCTTGCTACATTTGTTCATATGATGACAAATATTAGAGGCTAAACCCCTTCAATTTAGGGTAATGAAGCTCTCTAATCATGTAGCTTCAACTTAATTTGATATTTATGCTCTCTTTTTGTGCTTAATGAGAATGATTGAAGTGGTTTAATGATGTTGTTTAGCTTTGAATTTGATAGTCTATGTTGTTCATAACAAATAGGCTATGCTTAAACAAACAAAGCACAAATTGCCTCTTCATCTACATATGATTATGGCAAAGAAGTGATTGTTGAAATTAAAGTTTGATGGCTTATGTTTCTAATTAATAGTTAATAGGCCGTGCTTAAAATATATTTTGCTTTCAACTTTGTTGTCATATTTTATGAGATTTAAAAGTGTATTAGTGGTTGTGTTATAGTTTGATGGTTTATATTGAGCTAATTAATAGCATACATATACCATACTTATGATAAGCACATCAACTAATTCACGAATGACAAGAAAAGTTAGATCATAACTTCATTTTGTTGATTTATGTGATCTAGAGAGTGGAAATTGCCTCTAAATTGTCTTAACACTCTCGTATTTTTTTATCTATTTTCTTTTGTCATTTTTCATTTTTTATTTAATCACTCTCTCGACTTCGGTATAATTTGATTGAATAGGAAATTTAAATCAACAATTCCCTGTGGATCGACTCGTATTCGCCACGTGCTACATTCGTTAACCGTGCGCTTGTGGTTATTTTTATTTCAAAATTCGTTCGACGTTTTTCTAAACCGATAGAATTCCGACCACGAACAGGATACATCCAACATATAGAGGTTTCAGGCGCTTTTGAGGAAATGATGGGATGGTGTTTCCTATTATATATAACGGAGTTAGCGGAGATGTGGTTTAAATAACTGGAAAAAGGGTTCATCACCACATGGTCCAAATCAATGGATAAATTCAAGAGATAATTTGGCATTCACATTTCTCATCCGAAAATGTGATGACACTTACGAGTGTGAAAAGGAGGGCGAGAGAGACCTTAAGGAATTATCTAAGTAGATTTAACACAGTAGCCACTGCAGTTCATCAACTGGATCCATCAATAGTTCTACTGGTTGTAATGTTTGGAGTTGTGTATAAAATAGGTTTTCAAGTTGCTTTGGAAAGGTATCCACCAATAGATCTTGCGGAATTTTACCATGAAATTGAAAGATACTTGTTTTAAGAGGACGTTGAAGCTAGAAATGCTAAAGTTAATGTTGTAGATAATGGGGAACCATCCGAAATAAGATTAGAGAAGGATAAAGAAAAGTGAAAAGCGAATGAGGACTTGGGAGAATAAAGCAACAAAAGAGGGAACCGAAACTTTCCTCTTATACTAACTTAACCCAAACCCTTAAAAAGATTTACTTAGATATCAAGGGGTAGATTCCCTACCAGTAACCATTGAAAGGAGAGCATACAGATCGATAGAAAAGGTCTAGGAAGTGCCTATTCCATGTGCTGAATAGGCATGAGATAAATGAGTTCAGGCACCTACGAGGTTTGATTGAAGAGAAATTTACAAAGAAGCGGTTATAACAATATGTGAGAAACCAAACTGTAGTGGTGCAGCAGGAGAAGCAACCGTCTATGGTGAATGCATCTAAAAGCGGCCTTGGATCTAGGTCGAGAATGGTTATCCTATAATCGGGACAGCAAGGAGTCAGGTTTTTATTCCCACACTTTGCTTTCGTTCATAATAAACAACGTAGTATTACTATCAGGCCACTTACATGTGTATGGGACCTCGATGGATCTCTAGGCACACTCTGAGTTGGATGTCTTGGAGTAATGCTTGGTAGGATGTATGTTTTATATGTTTGTTTGTTGCTGTGATGTAGATTTTATGAATAAATATTTGATTTTGAATATCATTTAAATATGATGACCGTTATTGAATATCAAACTTTAACGAAGATTGATTACTGCTTGATATTTTTTTATGAATAGGTTGAATATGGTTTTGTTGATCAGAGAGGCGGTGCGATAAATGTAAGGTACAAGTTCCCTTGTCGAAGACCGAGCAGAATGGACTTGAACAAGATAGCGAGTCCCCTCTCCGAAGAGTGAAAGGATTGACTTGCTTCGTTGTTGGGTCCCCTCGTCGAAGAGTGAAAAGATTGGACTCGATATGGAATAGCAAACCGAAGATATCAGATATTAGATTAACAATCTGAAGAGATGGAAAAGTGATTTGATATTGACCGTACGATCCGAAAGGATTATAAGCTAGCCTATAGATTGATTTGAAATCCGAGGATATTGAAAACTAGACTTTAGATGTGAACACCACCTCACTTTGAAATGGTTTGATAATGGTTACCAAATTATGCCATTTCTTTGATGAAACCATGGATCATAGAGTTCCATTGGATGACTATATTAGTATTTCTAAAATGGTTAAACAAGTATTGAGAGGAGGACCACCAGACCAGAGTTTGGAAGACGTGAATAGAAATTCAATAACCCCTAACATCCAGCATGAGAGAAATCCACTCGATTTCAAGTGTATAATGGGAGGACAGATCCAACCATTCATTTGATGAGATACATTTGACATATTGAGGTGTCGGGTGCTTACGAGGTAGTGTCTGAATGGTGTTTCCCATTAAACATGACAAAGTTACCAACGATGTGATTCAGATAGTTGAAAAATGGATCCACCAGCATATGGACCGAATTAGTGGATAAATTCATGAGAAAATTTAGAGTTTGCATTTCATGACCTAAGAATGTGATGACGCTTTCGAGCGTGAAACACAGGGCTTGTGAGACTCTAGGAGTTATCTAAATAGATTTTATGTAGTAGGTGTTGTAGTTAGTGATAGAATTTATCTATACCTTAGGGGCAATTATGTATTCATCACATATATTTAACTTGATAACCAATCTTGCTCGAAATTGTTACACCATAATTTATAACTAGTATAAATTATTAATATTTGAGAGCAAATCTCCTTGGTTTATAATTCCAAGACCCGTTATTTATTTTCCAAGAGAGCTTAAGCACCATGATGAATATTTGAGAGCCGTGATCCGATAACAAGAGCAAAGACATCGATTAAGATTAAGTCCACTGTCCAATTAAGACAACAAGCTCAGTCGAGAGTGACAACTACCGAGACCAAAGACATTTCAACAAGCATCAACAATCAACGGCTCAGATAGCCCTAGACCGAAAGGAAACACCTGGACAAAAAACGATATATGGCTCTATAAGAAGAGGTTGAGAGGTTACTGAAGAATAACTTCATCTGAAAAGTATACTACACAAAATGGATCGCAAACCTGATATTATTTAAGAAGCCAAATAGGAAGTGGAGGACTTGCATTGACTTTACTAATTTAAACAAGGCTTACCCGAAGGATTGCTTACCTTTTTCGAGAATGACCAGTTAGTTGATGCCACCAATGGGCTTAAGTTGCTATCGCTTATGGACGCTTGTTCAAGATCATATCAAATGCCAGTGTTCATTCCCGATGAAGAGCATATGAGTTTCATCGCCAACATGGAATCGTTTGCTAAAAGGTAATGCCCTTTGATTTCAAGAATGCAAGGCAACATATTAAAGTTAGTTAACCAAATGTTCACCAAGAAAATAGGCCAAAATATGGAGGTATATGTTGATGGCATGTTGTCAAAATCCAAACAATTAAAGAATCATGTCTTGAATTTAGCAGACACGTTCAACGTCCTTCAAAACTACCAAATGAAGCTAAACCCTCATAAATGTACTTCAGAATACGATCCAAAAAATTCCTAGGTTTTCATAGTAAGTGCTAGAGGAATCGGAACAAATCATTATCAGATAACAGCTATAACAAATATGAAGGTTCCAACTAACCGGAATGAGCTAATGAGTTTAAACGGAAAGGTTGCAATTTGAACAAGTTCATAAGTCGACAACTAACAAGTGCATTTTCTTCTTCAACCTCTTAAAGAAGCATGTTACTTTCAGATGGACAGAAGAATGCTAGAAGGCTTTCGAGAACCTGCAAAAGCTTTTAAGTTCTGCCTCGGACCAAACCATAAGTTAAGCATCAGTCAGAAATGATAATGGAATCCACAAACCTGTACATTATGTGAGCAAAAGGCTAGGTCCAGCCGAGAAGCGCTACCCAGTAATTGAAAAACTCGCATATAGCTTCGTATTTACAGCAGGGAAACTTTGGCCATATTTCTAATCCCATCCCATTAAGGTCCTTACAGATCAACCGTCAGCAAGTCTTTAGTAAACCCAAAACTGTGAGGAGATTAATTAAATGGCCAATAGAATATATCTGGTACAAGATATCTTATTTTCCTAGGACAGTAATCATTGGTCAAGCACTAGCCGACCTTGCTACCGAATGCACGGTTTTCGGAGCCGAAACTAGAAAAGAAGATAACAAGGACAAACAACTATCTTAGCAACTTTTGTAGACGGGTCCTCAAATGAGCAAGGGGCAGGTGGTGGTTATATCTTGGTAACCTCGAATAATCATCGAATTTATTGCATAATTAAGCTCACCTTCTCCGAAACCAACAATGCGGGCATGTATGAGTCCTTGATTGCTGGGATAAGAATGGCCATCTCCATCAAGGTCTTGGAGATTCGGATACATAGTGATTCTTAGATACTCATTGATCAAGTTCTTTGCCATTACCAAGCCTGAGATCTGAGGTTAGGTCTCTACGCTAAATAATAAAGAAGCTACTTAAAGCTTTTGGGAGTTGTCATATAGAAAGTGTTCCCAAGGACCAAAATGCTAGGGATGATGCCCTAACAAAATACGCTATCTCACAGGAGGCAAGATAGTTTAGTTTCATATTAATTGAAATCTTAAAGAAACCTAGTATACAAGTACCAGAGAAAGTGTTGGTATAACACGTGCTCAAGCCACCTAAAGTCAAACCACAACACCAACAATAACCGAAGAAAATTGGATGTTGCCATATATCTGATATCTGACTAAAGCCTTGGAAGGTCAATAATTATTGAAAGAAGCCAATGATGGAATTTGTGGGGACCATTGTGGATGCCAGAAGTTGGCAAAGAAAATACTTAGGCAAGGCTTCTATTGGTCGCCACTGAATCAAGACGTGTTGGACTATGTAAAGAAATGTGACAATTGCCACTTTTATGCAAATATGTCGAGAGCTCACTCTAGTGAGTTCGCCTCCATAGTGAGTCCATGACCCTTCGATATATGAGACATTGATCTTATCAGACCCCATCTGACTGCGAAAGGAGGAGCAAGACATGTATAGTCGAAATCGATTAGTTTACAAAATGGGTTGAGGCAGAACCTTTAGCTACCATAACCTCTCATCAGGTAATAAAGTTTATGGTGAAGAATATCGTATCCAGTTCGGCCTTCCATATAAGATAGTTACAGATAATGGCACTTAGTTTAAGAGTCGAGAATTTGTAGAGTATTGCTGAGATCATGGTATCAACAAGAGTTTTTCTTCGGTGGCTGATCCACAAGAAAAAGGAGTCGTAGAGGCAGCCAACAAAACTATCAAATCCTATTTGAAGAAGAGATTGAACAAAGCCAAAAACAATTGCACAGATAAATTGCCTTTCATTTTATATGCTTATAGGACAAGCTCTAAGACCTCAACATGTCATACTTCTTTTTCTCTGGTTTGCGGATTCGAAGCCATGCTCCCAGTTGAGTTAGAAATTATCCCTCACCGAAGGTATTATTATGATACATAGTAGAATGTAGAACTCTGAAAGGAGTCGTTGGACTTATTATATGAACTCAAGGACCAACCTGCTTTGAGAACGGTAGAGTATATTCGAAGGATGACCCGATATTACGACTAGAGAGTCCAAACCAGAAATTTTGAGTAAAGGAACCTCGTCCTACAAAAGATAATGCCATCCGCCAAGGATCCAACAAATGGGTCCCTCAGTTTAAATTTGGAAGGACCCTTGATAATTCACTACATCATCCCTCCAAGAGCATATAGATTAAAAGGCATATAGATTAAAGAGGCCAGACAGTAATATAATACCTCATACTTCGAATGTCGAACATCTGAAAAACTATTATAGTACATGGCTGCTACATGAATAAAAGTTTCACAAAAGTTTGAGATGTGATCAATCTTTTAGCCGTAACCTAGGTATACCACACAAAACTTCAATTTTCTAACTATTAAGCATTTCAAACATTATATCAAAATGTTTTATTTATGATTATTGCCACGAGCTGGTAATGTCATGCAACATTCAAAAGGTCATCAAAACATTTTAGTCATGGTACTGCTCTGATCAAGTAGCATCATGCAAGTTTTAAATCCATTCTTTCACCTCTAACTAGTTAAATGAGTTTGCCTCATGGAAATTACTTAGTTTCACCAAATAAATTATTATACCTTACGAAAATTACTTTGTTTCACCAAGTAAATGATTCCGCCTCATGGCAATTACTTAGTTTCAACAATTAAATGATTTTTTCTTACCGCAATTACTTAGTTTCACCATGTAAATGATTTTTCCTCACAGAAATTACTTAGTTTTGCCAAGAAAATGATTTTTCCTTGCTGAAATTATTTAGTTTCGTAATTGGGTAAATTTCCAAAAAGGTTAGTAGGTAGGGTAGACTCCCAAGAAGATTAGTAAGTTGGAAAGATTCCCAAAATGATTAGTAAGTTGTGTAGATTCCCTAAGAGATTAGAAAAATTGGGTAGATTGGGTAGATTCCTAAAAGGATTAGTAAATTGGGTAGGTTGTAAAATGATTAATAAGTTGGGATGATTCCCAAAGAGATTAGTAAGTTGGTTAGATTTCCAATAGGATTTATAGTTAGGGAGATTCCCAGAAGATTAGTAAGTTGGGTAGATTCCCAAAGGAATTAGAAAATTGGGTAGATCCCCAAGAGATTAGTAAGTTGGATAGATTCCCAAAAAGATTAATAAATTGGATAGATTCCCAAAAAGATTAGTAAGATGGGTAGATTTCCAAAGAGATTGGAAAAATTACGAAAATTCCCTAAAAGATTTGTAAGTTGGGTAGTTTCCCAAAAAGATTAATAAGTCGGGTAGATTCCCAAAGTGATTAGTAAGCTTAGTAGATTCCCAAAAGGAATAATAAGTTAGGTAGGTTTCCCATTTGAAAATTAGGTGAATTCCCAATATAGTGATCCATGGTCGAAAAAAACCATGCGTTGGGTAGATCCCCGATAATAGTGGGCCACGGCCGATCGTGTCGTGTGGAAATTCGGCCATGCCGAACGCACTTAGTGAACCAAAGTGTTATGCAAAAGAGTGAGCCATGGCCAAATCATGTCATGCAAAGAGTGAGCCACGGTCAAAAGTACCATGCATGGTGCTGTAAAGTAAGTCTCGCCACATCCAAATTATAGGCATTATACCGCCGCTAGTAGTTTTATAAAATTTGATACCTTTGTGAGACCAAGTCTAGATGGATGGAGCGCAGTATCGGAGTATTTGTGCCTCTAGACACTCATTTCAAATTGTTTTCAAAATCTTCTAGATGAGGTTAGATTTCAAGTTGTTTTTCGAAATCCTCTAGATGAGGTTAAATTTCAAGTTGTTTTCTAAAATATTCTAGATGAGATTAGATTTCAAAACATTGTCCAAAATCCTCTAGATAAGCTTAGATTTCAAAATATTTTCTGAAACACTCTATATGAGTTTATATTTCAAGTCGTTTTCTAGAATACCCTAGATGAGGTTAGATATCAAGCCATTTTTTGACATCCTATAGATGAGGTTAGATTTCAAATTGTTTTCTGAAATCCTCTAAATGAGGTTTGATTTCAAGTCGTTTTTCGAAATCCTCTAGATGAAGTTATATTTCAAGTCATTCTCCTAAATCCCCTAAATGACCTTAAATTTCCAGTCATTTTTCGAAATCCTCTAGATGAGGTTAGATTTAAAGTTTTCTATAGTCCTCTAGCTGAGGTTAGATTTCAAATTATTATCCAAAATCCTCTATATAAGGTTAGAGTACTTCATGTCAATTTCCAAAATCCTCTGGAAGAGGTTAGATTTCAAGTTGTTTTCTGAAATCCTGTAGATGAGGTTAGATTTCAAGTTGTTTTATTTTCTGAAGTACTCTAGATAAAGTTAGATTTCAAGTTGCTGTCCGAAATCCTGTAGATGGGATTGAATTTCAAATTATTTTCAAAATCCTTTAGATGAGGTTGGATTTAAAAATGTTATCGAAACAAGGTAAGATCTTCATAAGGTCTCTCCGTAAAGTAATATTGCAGAGAATTTTCATGACAACTACTTCGTACAAAGGCTCGGGTCAACCTCACAATAGGAATAGAACTAACAAGCTAAGCACTAAGCATGATATGACACACTTCTTTCCAATGTCCACCTCATATCAACCGTATAAGGTGAACTTGGAGGGCATGTGTTACACCATAATTTATATCTGGTACAAATTATGAATATTCGAAAGGAAAGCTCCTTGGCTTGTAATTTCGAGACCCATTATTTGATTTCCACCGAGTGCTTAAGCACCAGGATCAATATCTTAAATCCGAAACAAGAGTAAGGATGTCGATTAAGATCAAGATCATTGTCCAATAAAGACAACAAGCTCAATCGAGAGCGGCAACTATTGAGACCAAAGACATTTCAACAAGTATTAATAATCAACGGCTCAGATAGCCCTGGACCGAGATCAATGGTGAAGATAAATGAAAGGAATCGATGGAATTATATATATAAGTGACACATCATCAATCTGCATCAAAATCTTCTCAAGAAGAAGATGACAAGTGCTCGAATCCAAGTGGCCTATAGTTAACCAAGTCATCAATCAACGTGAAAGCCCATACACCAACAAAAGAACCTTGAATTTGCTATAAATAGAGGACTACGTGCTACTGAAAAGGAGCTGACTAGAGATTTAATGACATTCTACAATAATTCCATATTCCTTCCTCTATTTAGAAAGCTTAATCAAAAGATCATTAATGCCAGACTTTGTGACAAAAGTACCTGTACAACAAATTGAGGAATAAAAGCTCACGGTAGAATGTTCGAACTGGACATAGGGATCTCAGTCCCGACCACGATAGATCTTGTGTCTCTTTATCATTCGGCACTTATTATTTGCATAGTTTCGGTGTTCATTCGATTTATCTACATCCTTTCAGAACAAGATTCCAAAAGCTTTGGAGTGTTATTGAAACGAAAAATATGTTTAATAGAATTAAAAAGGTGATTTTTTCTATTATATATTTGCTATAATGTTATGTTAGTTAATTAATTTAATTAAAACATGTTAAAAAAATCCATAAAGAGTACATTTATGATAACAGTTATAAGGTGTTGTAACCAAGAGCAATTTATCACAATGAAATTAACATACTATTTTAAATGTTCCTAGTCAAGATATATCGAGACTAAATATCGATACGTCTGTTGAGACTATAGTAAGTAATGCTTTTCGAATGTTCAAAAGTGTATTACTCATGACTAATGGGGCACCAAGGGGTTACACACTGATAGTTATTGGATAACTATGGAATTACTCACTCGATAGTTTTCGGTTGGTTAATATAACAAAGGTCAAATGAAAAATGTCGATGTGACCAAATTTCATAGTTCTCTTGACTTAAGAATACAGTTGATCTTTAATGTGGCAACTCCACTTTGATTATAGTTAAATCATGGCACAATGTCCATCGAATGACTATAGTTGGGTCGAGTGGAAGCATTGGAAGTGAAACACTATTCAGGAGAGGATTCATCTCCTTAGTTATATGAGGTTAGTATCACGGTCAATTTAAGTAAACTTAACGTCAAACTCTCTGCCTAGAGTAGTTTGGTTAGTAATAATAATTATTATTATTGAACCAAGAACTTTGTGTTTGGATTATAGAGTTGAATATGAATGATAATGGATTTGACCATTATCAAATTTTATAAGTCCAAAGTCATATAGTTTTGGCAAAGAGAAGTAGCATAAAAATAATCATAATTGGGTAACACTTAAATAAGTAAAGTTAGATATTCCAAAAAGATGTGTAAGCGATAAATTCAATGTCACACCACTAACTAAGGTAACATGTGAACACTAATATTCGAATTGTTCGATATTAATCACTGACTGAATTTACACCTTTGAGTCACATGACTGTAATGATAAATACTCTGAACAAACCAAACGATTTAATTAGTTTATAATCGTAAATATTTGTAAAGTATTAATTATTATATTTTATTTTGTGTTTGTATACCACTGTGCAGTTAATGCGCTCGGTAGATTCAAAGCGGTGGAGGTGCAAAAAGTCATAGCGGGGATACAGCGAGCATATAGCGGGATGTAGCGGATGGCTCTAAAATAGCATATAAAACTCGTACTTAATGTTTTTACAAATATATAAATGGTAATTAAATAAAAAACTATCATTCAATTAAATTATAAATAATACATAAATAATTTTAAATAAAAACATGTGCGAATATACTTTAAATAAACGAAAAACTGTTTTATATAACATAATTGAATTTGGTAGAATATTAGAGTATTTTCATTTCTGAAAATATATTAAAAATTAAATAAATTAAATTAGTTTTATAATTTTATAATGTATAAATGCAATTTTTCAATTCATTTTATTAAAAAAGATATAGCGGGAATAGCGGAGTATAGCGAAAATAATGGGATATAGCGGAAATAGTAGGGATTAAAGCGGAAAGGCTATATTCTGGCGTTATATGGAAAAATCATAGTAGTAGGAATCCGCTACGAGATATAGTAGGGTTGTAGCGGGGTAATAGCGAGGCATTAACTACACAGGTATACCATTAGCATTTAACAGAGTGTGTAAATAAAAGTTATAAATGCACATATCGTTATAGATATCATAGATTGTTTAAACTAGATTTAAATGAAATAAATGCCAAGTGGATTTGGGATCACTTAAGTCCTATCAATCCTCCATGTTTGGTCAGCCACATAAAAGAGGGAGACGATAAGTCTCAAAAGAATTACTAAAGGGAAAAAAATAACATAAAGAAGGAAAAAAAATCCTCTTTAAGCATTGATTGCCTTCTTTGTTTCATTCTTTTCGTAACCGTTTTGGCTATTCATTCTTTTTTGTAACTTTTTTTGTTCTCTTCTTCCTCGGTAATAGTTAAAAATATGAGAGCCTTCATAGCATCAAAAATTCCCAAATCAAATACAAATGAAATCTATTCATTAAAAGTTGTTTATCCCTCTCGATCCTTGAAAAATTTGGAACCTAATTTCTAAATCTAGGAATTTTGATTCAATGTTCAAAGTGTGATTTATTAGCTACATCCGAAGGTAATTTTCTAATATAAATTCATCCATGTATTTACATGACTGATATAGTTAGATTTTCTATTTCACCTCATGTTTTAATTATACATCTTGCCATATGTAAATTTAATCTCCCTTATGTCTATTTTGATTAAAACATGTTTATCGTATTGTTTTTATGACACTAAAAATTAACCTTCCGGCTAAGACGAAGGGTCTTTCAACAAGCAAAGGAAAGAATAGCGCAGCTCAAACCTTTCGAAATTTTCAAAGGGATGCAGTCATTAAAATTGGCTGACATAAAGCCTATCGAAGGAGTCAAAAGGTTCCGTCTCTAGTATCCAAGATGTTTGAAGGGGAAGAAAGAGTCAAAGAAAATGTGAGCAACTACTTAATGACCTTTTCGAAAGCATATCAAACCTTTTGAACTGGTTAGGAAGCATATAAGACACCTTCTAACAATGTCGAATGGTTTATGAAAAAGGCTACATTCATAAATCGGCAAAGAGTAAAGAGATAATCTTTTGACAAGGTTGAAAGGTTCACAATAGCATATATAAGGAAACCCTTCAACAACAATGAAAGGATCATGAAAGCATAGAGAAGAACAGGCCCTTCGACAATGATCAAAGGTCCACTAACCTTTTGATAAGGTCGAAAGGTTAACAACTATATATAAAAGATAACCTTTCGACTCAGTCGAAAGCATGAGACCGGAAGTGGGACCACCTGCATCTATAAATAAGATCCCATGGGTCCATTTTTAGGGGCCAATCTCTCTCATTCTACTCTTGTAACTTCTTATTAAAAGAATTGTAACCCTAATGGGAAATCAATTTGGGGATGTATGAAAGAGTTGACTTTGAATAAAGAGGGAAGTCTTATACTCTGTTAATTACTTATTGTTTGTTTAAATATTTGTCAAATTAACTCATATTATCAGGATTAACCTTAACGGAAGGTAATTGTTGATAATGTCGAAAGCTCATCTGCACAAGCGAAAGCTGCAATCTTCAAGCATCATTAACACTACAACCTAAACCCTTCGACAATGCCAACTATTTATTTGGTTCAATATTAACCAAAACCTCCCAAATTCGTCGGTCATATAACCTAAACCTTATGATTAAGTTGGTAGTACTTTACATATTAATGACATCAGTATCTTCCGCAATGGAAAACCTAGTAATTTAACCTTTTGGTAAGTTTGAAACTAACTTCGTAAAAGGAATCCAATCTTTCGACAAGGTCGAAAGCTCCTACATATCACCGAGGGATTTTATATCCTGTATATTGCCAAATGAGCTAATATGCTAAACTTCTTGACAACACCAAAGTCAGCCTTAAAAGGAAAAATTTAAGGAGGGAGGATTATGCAAGCTACAAAGGAAAACTCCATAAGAGGACTTCTACAAGTTCAACTAGGATAAAAATTTATATACTTGATGTATCAAACCTTGCGACTACATTGAAAGGTCCAAACTAAAATCAACAGTGAGCAAAGCTAAACACAAAATTAATTCTTAAGGATATCGTGCCCTTCATCAAGACAACCCTTTCTATTCCCACTGAAGTAACTTTTGGGGTGTCAACCATAAGTTTGGTTAACATTTTTGGCGCTAGAGGGAGAGGTCGAACCACTGACCTTATTGGATTCCCCATATATTCTTTTACCTGGCTAACCCCTTACGACTCATCAACTCCTCTTTTTGAACAAGAAATGATTTATTTTGGATATAAGACTTACAATCATTTTGAAAACAATTAAAGGATAAGGGATAGATTCAATGTTCGAAACAAGAGAAAACTTTTGTAGACAAAGATCATTTCAAGGGTCCACGGAATCTCTAGATGTAATTCCTAATCTTTGAATGGATTATTGCCAGTCCTTACTTGAAGAGCAAACCCTTCAGCTCCAAGCTTTATAGGCCATTGAGAGAAAAAGGCAAATTATACCCAATGGCTCATTGAAATGGAATATCAACCCGTTCCATATGGGATCAACCCCAATCTTTGCTCTCGAAAAGGCTAACTCAAGGAAAGAGGACCTACTTCAATGAATGAGAAGGATCATCCAGTCATATTCTCATGAGACTATCTTTGAGAAGGAAATGATAAAGGATTATGATGATTTTGCACATAATAGAATAAGATTATAAACGAAGTTCACCATTCAAGGAAAAGACATGGACGCATAGAAAAGCCCGCAACCAATGAACTAAGGATAATAAATGAATTTCCAAGTGGAAGTATAAAGATTACCAAGAAATTTCAAATCAAAATCCTAAGGTTGAAAGGAAAATCCTTGGAAGAAAATCGACGAACAATGAAAAGGAAACCTGCGCCTCAAGATGAAGCGCTCGAACTAAGATACAAGAAAATAGATGCCAGTCAAAGGTGGCTCAAAAATCACGGTCTATTAAACAATATAATCTTGATACCATGGTCAAAGATATCTCCATCCAAAACAAAGGAGGAACAGAATTATTAACCTTCTCAGAATAAGGTTATTTACTCTTTATTTTCCTTCAATGGGGCGTTATATTGGAGATACGCTTTCTTTCATAAAGGAGCCGCTCTCTAAAATTTAAAAGGTGCAAGTGCAGAGGTACTCTTGTCGAGACTGTGATATATCTCAGAGAAGGCATTATGCTCCATTATTAGTTTGTCTAATTCCCTACGTACATAGCTTGTTAATTTCCGCTTGTTTTCTCTCGAGTTCTGTGCTATAGGGAAATTCGACTTCTTCTTTACCTAAAACAAACGATTTATAACTAATTGTTATCTTCCAAGTGTAAAACATTTATACAGAGAAGCCCAAACCTATGAAACTGGAATTGAGCCCTGGAGAGCTTGTTCTCTCTCTTACGGACCCTCAGAGTGGACGAGAGCAATTTTCTCTTCCATAGGAGAATTTGGTCCAAGGATGTTGGAGGCATATTTTTATGAGGTGATGGCTCTTTTTCAAGGTAATTGGCTGAACCACCACATTTGTTTCTTGAGCACCATAAGGATCTCCTTTGTTTCCCTCATAGCCCTAACCTCCGAGAGGGTAATCGTCGTCGTCATCATTAGTATCCCAATTCATAGGATCACCATCCTTCTACTCATTGGAATCTTTACTTTGGTTATCCTCCTCTTAGAGTTAGATTCGATACCAAAGGGAGTAATATCGAAAGAAAGATCCTCCGGCTCATTGGGATCTTTACTTTGGTCATCCTCCTTTTCAGAGTTAGGTTCGATACCGAAGGGAGTAATATCGAAAGAAAGATCCTCCGGCTCATTGGGATCTTTACTTTGGTCATCCTCCTTTTCAGAGTTAGGTTCGATACCGAAGGGAGTAATATCGAAAGAAAGAGCTTTCTTGAAGTCAACTAACCCCTCTTTATCTTAGGACTCGGGACCCTGTTTAGATCATTCAATTTTATCCATAACTCTCTTGGCTATAGTTGGGTGAAGTGAAGGAAGACAGAAGTCGACATTTATTTTGATTTTCTACATAGTCAAAACATAAGGGCATCTTTATAATAATTCAACATCATGGGCCCCAGGGTGGAGTCAACAAAATTGGAAACATGTTTTTAGAAGTCGAAGAGAGATTTAACGGCTAGCATGAGTGAAGCTCTAGACTTATTAAATTTATCTCTCAGTAGAGTGGTCTTGGAGATCAGACGAGCATTTTCCTCCGAATCCTTCAAAGCCAGCTCCTTTACAAATTTTTTCGTTGAAGGTTAGACGATGAGCTCTCCTTTCTGCTTCTAAATCTCCCTCGACCCTGACGAAGGAAGCCTTATTTCGCTCAAGTTCAAAGGAAACAGTATTCTGGGTAGCCGACAATAAGGCCAGTTGAATATTTAACTCAGTGTTTTCCTCTTGAAGCTTGGAGGATCCAACAAGAGATTAGAAACATGCTTATTAAAGGAAACCCAGTTCCTAGAAATCTGCCGCAAGAGAAAAATTACCTGTTAAGAATTAAGGAGACCGGATGATAGTAGAATTAAAGGAATAGGATATTACCAAGAGTTGTTGCTCCATGAGAGAGCGATGATTTTCTGCCAAGTCCAGGCTAAAGGACGACAGAGGAGAAGAGGTAAAAGATTCAGACTGAAGAATGAATTTGACAAGATCGTCAAAGTTGGTTGGAAAAGTGGCGGACTTAGAGGGAGTCTCAAAATGAGCAACCTTCATCTGTGCCAGTACAGCTAAAGAGACAGATGAAATAGGCAGAAAAGGAGCAGTTGAAGGAGGAGTTGGCTCCATTATATCTTTCGAAGCTTCGATAATTGGACTTTCTGAAGCTTTCTTCGGAGATTTGCGCCCTTCTTCTTCCTCAGCATCGATGATCTTTGCTATTTTAACTAGAGGAGCCTCCTCAGGAGGCACTGCTAGTCTTCTTTTTGAAGATTTCTTGGAGCAGGCAAAAGCCTCCAAAGCCTACGTGACACCGTATATGAGGAAGGAGGAGCAACTTCACTTAAAGGCACGATGAAGGGAGAGCTAGAGTGAATGCTAGATAAAGAAAATTCAAACAATTTATAAAAAGATAACACTAAGTTAATCGGATATCTGAAGCGTCAGAACCAATAGGCGAAAATGAAGTAAATGATCACCATCGCCTATAGAATAGAAGCAGTTTCCTTGGGAGTTGCGCATGATGGTAGGCAAAGTTCCAAGAATCTTTTGACCAGCAGCCGATAATATAGAATGCTTCCTTAAATTTGAAAGGGTTAGGAGCGCCAACCTGCTCCTAAGATGTTTTGGAGCTACAGTTAATGAGTTGATAATTTTTTGGTCTGCATTGTTGAGTGTTTTGGAGAGCTCACTTGAAAAGGATTAGACAGTAATTAACAAGGAGCATATAAGAAAGTAGAGACGACATTGAAACAAACTTACGAGGAAAATAAAAGTCCCTGTGAACATCTATTGAGAACTTGACAAAAAGGAATTGTTCTCCCAATCTTAAACTTTTTAATACCGTCTGATATCAATTTCTTGTATACATTCATCCTGAAAATTTGCTTGTTAGACTTACTTGACCTTTCCAATTAAGTCAAGGGGGTTAAAAAATTTGTGCTAAGCGAAGTCCAGATTCTAGCGCTAGCAACTCAAGAGATAGAAGACAGGTATGCACATTGGGATATAATGGTATCGGAGCAACTCCAATGTAAGATAAAAAGGAGCTCAGAAATACAGAAAACGGAATAAAACAACCATGCCATATACATATGGAGGTGAATGCAAAGTACCCCTCAAGAGGGTTGTCAATAGTATCAGTGGAGTTGGGAGGAATGGCTTCAACTTCGATGATTCCAAACTCTCAGAATGTCGTCTACTTCACTCTGAGATTCAACGAGAGAGTGCTTGGCAATAGTTTCAATTTGGCGAACTCATTGTTCTGCCCAGTGAAAACATTCTAATTAAAAACCTTTAACCAATTATATATTTAGATAGCAATCAATAATGTTAAAGTGAATAAATTTTCTTAGATAGATTAAGCATGAAAATATACAAAAAGCTCCAAAATGATGTGAATTTTTAAGAAAAACCAGCAGTTTAAGCTCTTGACAATGACAAAGTCAAAAGGAATATGACAAAAGCTTCCGACGATGTCGAAGGGCTAATAGAGTGGACTTTCGATAATGTACATCAAAATGATTCAGTTAGTTTCTAAAATATAATTATACATGAAATGATTCAGTTAGTTTCTGAAATACTAATACTTTATCACATCACAACATTATTTCATATGATTTTTTTTCCTATTTACTTGTAAAAGTTCCTTTGTCCAAAACCAAGTGTACAGCAAAATGTAAGTGCACACAACATGCCTCATACTAAATTTTTACAAAAATAAAATCTTTATAATATTCATGAAAAATTACATCTTATTAAAATTTTCCATATTTGAAGCTTAAATATAGGTTTTTATTTCAATATAACAAACAAACTTCAACTTCTATATTTTTCCCTGAAATCTCAAACACTATTATTTCCAACTTGTGAGAGAAAACATTTAAATTAATTTAATTGGAGTAGATCATAATATAAACATGCAAAACTATAATCTAAAAAATTGCGTATATACCTTCATTACACCATATCAACATCACAGTATTTTTTCCTCGTCGAAAACAAGTAAAGTTTCCACAATTACTAGTTGGTGACCCTCTACTAGCAATTCTTTAAGGAATAAACTATAATATACATGTTAGGTTTATTTTTCACCCCAAAACTTCTTTTAATCTTAACATTTATTCAACTCATAGTTGTTTAATCCTGTAAGGAATAAGCCAACAACTGCCTCTATACGTAAAGATATAGGGGTATCGTGTAAAAATAATGTACATATATAATAGAACTTAAAAACACACCCTCTCATATGTCCTAATTAAGTAGGAATCACCTAACCTAATCTTTAATACTACATGTAATAGCCCGCTATCTATGATGCCTCGATTCACGCATAAAGTGATGAGGACACCATGGACTGTGTAGATAAGGGATCATTTGAGGAAAAATATATATACTAGTCATAGAGCTATCTATAATATTCCAAACATTTTGAACCTCACATCATAGGGAATTAAAAATAACAATAGATAATACAAACCCAAACAAATAAAACAATGCGATATCAAAATAAACTCCAACTATGACATCTTTATATAATAGTAATAGAAATTGTAACAACCCGCGTTTTTACGTTAATAATAAAAAATAACAAAAATGAAAATAGACTTTTGAAAATTTTATAATTTGGCTATGAAACTTGCACCATTGGGTTCGTGGTGATTTTCTGATCAACTTTCACATATAAAGTTTTTCGATCAGAGTCCAAACGGAAAAGTTATTAATGTTTGATGTTTTAGTGTTGGAAATAATTATATATGTAATTAAGGAAATAGATCAATTAGCTAATGTTAATGGAATCAAATCTCATGAAATGTATATATAGTGCAAGAAAATTATCCCGAGTGAAGAAGTGGGAAACAAATCAACAGGCTATCAAATTAACAAAGAAAACATATCACAGGTCGACCCAAGATACATCTAAGTCAAATAAAGCAGTCGAATCATGATATGATAATTGTGGCAGTAAATTAAGGCAGAAATGGCCGGATATAAAATAGTTTAATCGAATGGTTGGCATTAGTTTGAACCCCTATAAATATAGTCCTAGACCCTCACTTCCAACTCATAATTTTCTATTGGCGTCGAAGCTCTGCCATTCTCTCTTCTCCTCCAAAACTCTAAAATAGTAGAAATAGTTTAGTTCGCATATATACACCACTAGAGAATTGCAAAAGATGATAAAGATAGAGAATAGGTTTAAATCAAGTCGCTACAACCAAGGTAAACTGTAAATTCGGATTTGAAATTGTAATCAACCTAAATATATCTTTTCTAATCCAAAAGTCTAATAGACCTATATGTATATGTAATTAGTGAATCCAAATAGGAAGTCAAAGTGGAAATACGGATAATAGGGATTAGATCCGTAGATTTGGTAACACTTGGAAAGGTGGGTGAGAAAATTATTGTTTTGTAATAAGATTAGATTTATATCATTGTGAATTATACTATTTATGCCTACGTATAATTGATTTGGATAATTAATTGTAAGTGCGTAATTCTTAGATATAATTCTTGGTTTAGATAATTTATTGCATGTGCATAATGGATTAATGTAAATAATGGATTGGATAATGAATTATATGCGTAACGATTATGGAATAAATTGACAGACTATTGAATAAATTTTGTAAAATTGATTGTGGTACAAATTTAATGAAATTCGAAAACTTGCCTACATATGTTGTAATAGTAACTTGTTATGAACTTGATGATGATGATGATAAATTGAACGTAGAAAAAGAATGTAAAAAAAGAAACATTATTAAGATCTAGGAGCTTAAGTGATATTTAATTCATCGGAATTTGGGATGTTGCAAGTAGATTTCTATGGATTATCAAGTTCAAAAATTAATAAAAGTGTGATATTTGAAATAAGTGGAATAGACATAAAATGAAAGGGACGTATAAAATAAGGTTAATTGCTATATTTTGTACCTCCTATTTCAAGTAGTAAAAAGATAGTTCCTTGTAATTACGAATCCCACACAAATATCTCTTTTTGGATAAGCCATAGAAATTCATGGTGTTAACATTTTTAGAATAAAAATGTAGTTTTAATGTAATGAAATGTAATAAACCCCAAAGCTTTAACGGTATGACATAAATAAAGTAACAAGATCCTAAAAAGTTAAGACATGAAATACCAATAAAATTTGGAAGTAAATGGAATGAAAGATAAAAGATATGCAAGAAGAAATAAAAGGATAACATAGGGAAAAATGGAGAATAGAGAATAGATAAAAAGGTGGGTAATGATATTAGGAACTTGATAAGAGAAAAGCGATCAATGAACTTAAAGCAATAGAAAAGGGTGAAACGCGTAATGAAATGAAGACCTGGGGTCAACTGTAAAATTATAGAGGCATGATAATTAAGTAAGTATGGAAGAATATATATATATATATATATATATATATATATATATATATATATATATATAAGTATCCTCAAATATGCATTTATGGTGGGTGTGAATTGCTATAATTAAAGTACAATTAAAGAAATGATATGATATTTGGTCATTAGAGTATGTTGGAATGCGAGGTCAGTATTGTTACACAATAGAAGCCAGCCCGCGTAAAGGGCATTTGTAGTTGTGTAACATTATACTGATATGAGACATATAAAATCAGAGGACCCATGGAGTACATATGTTTGCGTATAGATAAAGGAATACCCTCAATGGATAATGTAGTATAATTCAAAAATAATTTTATGGGGGTATTTCCTTGATTGCGCTAGGAAATCTAAACAGGATGGGAATAGAATGGGGCACTATGCAGCAATAATTGGTACCTAAAGTTAGGGGTAGGGCTTCTTAGGGCAAGAACTTCATCAATCCTTAGTGGTCAATATGAAGGATGGGGTTACACCAAGCTGATCTTCGCCTCCTACCAGGGTAGATCAAGTTGGGCTATGCAACGCCCCGATTATTTGCTAGTTTATTTGTTATGACAAGTCTAGCTAACCCAAAAGGAGTTCCTTTAAAATGGTTGGGGTGATCCATGGAGCTGAATCTATATTAGGACCCAAATAAAGTAGTAAATCCCCAAAGCGAGGTAGAGAATGACAAAATGTGTGAAAAACCATCATTAAGCACTATGAGAGTCCCTCAAGTAATACAATAACGAGATCATGATGCGACGAGGGCGATTGGTCCTGATGGGGTGCCAATTGAGTGATACTAGTAGGGATAGTATCATTGGAGACCATGGTGCTTATATTTATAGGTACATAGTTATGATCCTAGAGAGGGTAGATGGGAACAGATCGCACGCCGATGATGATTTGAGACGACTAATTAAAAATGTAAACAGACACAACATAAGATAGAGGATAATTGGTATAAACTAGTGTTATGTACAAAATGTATAATTTTACCAGTTACCATAATGTTGTTTAGATCCCCTCCTCGTTACAACCCATCAGATAGCTTGAAAGATAGGTACCGGTGCTAGGCATATTCAGTGCTGATAAGGACACTAGACTTTGGAAGTGTCAATTTTGGTCCATAGTTATGTGACTTATTATATTATTTTAATTCTGTTATGAGTTATATTGTTGGTGCTCTGATATGCATTCTTTTGTTTTATTTGCGGGATATCAAACCAACGATGCGTATTTTGGTGGACTTGGGTTTTCAATTTAGCAAAAATTCAGGCCCACTGGGGTGCGGGTTGCTACAGAAATAGTCTAATGTTTGGGAATAAAATAGTAGATAGCTAATAGATGAACATATGCATGTCTCCATCGCTCATCGCATCTCCAAGCCATCGCTAGTTCTCTTTATTGACCTATTAGAGTTTACTAAAAAGAAGAAATGAAAGAGGGGGCTAGACATAATCCGGTGAATGAAATCCATCATTTAAGTGTGTAATACAAATATGCTAGTACAACAACACTTATGCTCAAAACATAGCTTAACCTATGTCACATGCAACTAACCAGTCAGCCAAAGTTAATATAATACTATAGTGACATCATATGCTAAGATTTTATTGAAATTTAAGCCATACCAAATCGCATGCCCACGATCGACCCCAAAGTGTCAACCTGCTATGGCCAAAAAGTATACTAATGACTCATCCTTTAATTGTGTCATAATGCCAAATCGAATACTGAGTACTCAGCTCCTCGAATTATCGTATATTGAGGGCTCGGCTCCCCGAACTATTGTATAGGACTTAGCTCCTCGAACTATGGTATATTAAGGACTTGGTTCCTCAGACTATATTGAGGAATTAGCTCCTCGAACTATGGTCTATTGAGGACTCGGCTCCTCGAACTATATTGAGGACTCAGCACTTCAGGCTATCACATTGCCAAATACAAATCTTGTAATGAATTTTACCAACTAATGAATTTTTTGAACTATCTCAAACTATAGCAAACAATATACAAAAAGTTCCTCATCTCATCACGATCCCGATGCAACAAACCACACGTGAAACAGAGGTTTTATATGAGAGTTATAAGCGTTTGAAGTTAGGGGCAGCATTGTAATTATCTAATTTATGTATTTATTTATTTATTTATTTTATTTGCATCATCATAGTAGTTGAGAACCCTCGACACTGCATTCAACAACTGCTTTAAGCCATCAACCCAAGGGCCACCATCCTTCTATGTCGAATCCGACCACACCACTGAATCATCCATGCGAAGCCGCACCCATCGTTGGCACCACTCCACCTCCGTCCAACCCTAGCACAATCGGTGCCGCTGATGATAATTGTTATTGGCGATCTACGACCTCATATGGTCGATTGGAATATACCATGGCAACCGAATTGACCTCCTCTTCACATTCGGACCTTGGGAAGTCGATCGAAATAGATGATCCACGTTTAATGAATTTCTGTTGTATTTTGTGATCAATTCGTTCACCCAATCGACGAAATAACACCACCATTGGATTTGTATCATCGAGAAATACAAATTTAATATATAATATGCCTAGTTTAGAATACTTTTGTATTTTCACTTTTCAATTAGGATGTGATTGATTTTCGCTAATTATAATCAATAAAAATTCATTTTTTCACGTAGCCATGGCATACTACATCCTAATTAGGTATATATAAAAAATCACTTTTTAATTATCAATTATATTATTTATAGTTTGGTTTATGGTCATAAGTAGTGAACTACTCTATTTTATAAATATATGCACAAATATGATAAGTCCCATTTACCGATTAGTTTCTCTGATCAGAGGTGAATCACCCTTCTGCTTCGCTGTCCAGAAATTCCTTGCCTTGAAAATACTAAACTTCTCGATAGCTTCGACTTATTCACATAGCTCTCTTCGGTGATTGGTTTTGTATATATTAATTCGTTAAATTTGGATTTGATTTGACAGATTGGGAATTGATTTTGTTTAGAGATAGATGAAGACAAAGATCAAGATTAGAGATAAGATGTTTATGCCAAAGCATAATTAGAAAAAAATGCCATTGGTTTGACTTCTCATTTCTAGCCCGTTTAACCAAAATCAGAAAGTTACATATGTTTTTTGACTGTAAACGACATTCTGAAATGTAATGGAATAGGTTCCAAGGGCTAATTCTAGCTATTGTAAAAATTTACTATTTTCCCTTTATGTGAAATTATGATCTTACAGTTTTTAATTTAATTACTTAATTTCGTAAGATTAGAGGAATTACATAACCTACCTTAAACATTGAATCCCCTCATCGGAGAACAAGTGCATTGACTCAATATAAGGTTACACTTATCTAATCCGGAGAGACTAAAATTTAATTTCAAGGTCTAAACTTTTTTTTCAAATGATTTGATTATGATTACTAAATAACTAATGAATGTTAATGCCTTGATCCGATAGGACTTACGTATAATGGAATGCTATGGGATACTAGACAATTCATGAGTAATGCACCAATCAAGGAGAATGCACCACCATAATTTGTAATGCATGACCGCATGATATAAGACTTAAGATATGTTAAATCCTCAAAGAATAAGGGATGATAGTGGTGACTTATGATTAACATTTAAGTAAGGATTTGTGCCCTTAACCATAATGGGTCTTGAACGACCTTTAATTTGCAGGATAATTTGAGTGAACCGGATGATTCACCATAGTCGGCCCAGTTGATAGCCAAAGGGCACCACTATTGATAATTTTCTAGTCTTGATATGTATTCTCAATCAAAGCACACTATGTATCCACAAAAGCATATTTTTGGGGGTGAGTGTCTCCACTTAATTCACCTTGAACTTGAAAATGGTTGAGACATAGAAACTGGACTGCAGAATGATGAAAGAATGGATTAAAAAGCTCAAAAGATGTTAGACAAACAATGAAGAAAATTTGAATAAGCCTTGAGAAGTCGAAAACGCTCGGTGCCGACCAAAACCAGTCGGTACTGGCCACTTCTTGATGAGCAAGTTTGTTAAAAAAATTCCAAAGGTTGAAGATTTAAGAAGTATGAAAAAAGATTGGAGAATTGAGCATGCCAAACCCATCATTACCATACAAACTTTTTTCTGAATTTTAAAATCCAAAAACAATTTATAAGATTTGAAAATTAAAACATTTACTATACATACATACATAGTCCTGAATCCATATGAATTAGTTTTTTGTTAATATTGTAAAAGACAAATTGAATTTTATCTATATATAATATAATTAAAAAATTCATGTTATTTAATTATTGATGACTAAATTCTAGTTTTAGAAATTATTTTATTAATTTGTTCGAATTAATAAAAGGGCTAGAACACATGTACAAATGTATGTGTGTGTGTGTGTATATATATATATACACGAATAATTTAAAATAGAAATTTTAACTTATAGTGATCATGCCAATCATCGAACACCTTAATTGTTAGTTGTTTCCTTCCACCAACTCCTTCTTTCTATTTGACCACAAGATGCAACTCTGCCTACAAGGCTTCACCAACATCATTAATAAAGGCTATTGTTTGGATTTTGCGTAAGTCTTAATAGAGAATGAATGTGGTGTGTATGTATGTGTGTGTGCGTGTAGCCGACTAAGTCATGGATATTTAACCCCTTTCTCTCTTGCTTTGAAGACTAGGTCTCCACGCCTCTAGCATTGCTTTGGCCGAACCATCTTGGTTTATGCTTCCAAACTTCGGGCAAATTGACTCAACCATTAAATCGGTAATTGAATTAGTTTATTTGATCTTGTTCTGTAATTCGAAAAACGTATAATTTTTATACATCATTTTAATTGATTTTGAGGCTAGAAATAGATAATTAAAATACCGTAAAATTTTAATACAACATTTAAATTAGTTATAACATTTATAAATTAGTTTCACATTGGTCAAACTTTTAGTTATAACATTTATAAATTAGTTTACATTGGTCAAACTTGAAAATTAACAAACAAAACAGTGTGTTGACTCTCAGGTCTTAACTCGGTTCTTATTGAATACTAAAACAATTTAAATATTGAAGCCTTTATGGACTTTGCTAAAGCAAAGTATCTGACATAAGTTCAATTGCTTATAGATCATTAGGCGAACCAATTCTAATCTATATTTAACAGCACCTAATTCCAATATTTTATGTATGTTTCCTTTTCATCATTGCTCATGACTAAGATATCTAGAGTTTGGTGTAAGGTGAAAAAACTATTACTACCCATAGTTAATTGCATAGACTATGTTGAATCCCTTGGTTCAATCCAATAAATTTTATTGATTAACCGATCTTCTCTGGCCAAAAATTTTGATTTCAAGTTGACTGCCAATTACGGTGATTCTAACCTTCTATAATGAAGGAGTGAATCCTCTCTTGAGTAGTATTTCACTTCAAGTAGTTCAAGGTGTAACAAACTACAGTCGTAACATGATTGTTGTACCAAGTGCTTAACCATAATCAAAGTAAAACCTAGCTATTTAAGATTGAAAGTACCCTCAAGTCGAAAAACTATTTGCATGTTGTTGCCATGGGATATTCTATTTTTACTTAGTTGTATTAATAAATACAAGACTCTTGTCAAGTCATTATGTGATTGTTTCAAACAACCACAAATACTGACCCCTTGGTACCCTCAATGGTCGTGAGTAACTCACTATCCATAGTATGCAGAGCGATACATACAATAGTCTCAAGGATATATCGATATCCTTTTCTCGATATGTCTTAACTGTAAACATTTAAGATGTAAATATTTAGAGATCAATTCAACACATTGTTATGAACACATTCATAACTACAATCAATAAAATACTTCTCCAAAGGGTTTTCTACTTACATATGTTAATGTATTTATCTCATTGTTTTGTAACTTTATATAACAACACATACCAAAAAAATAAAGCTAAAGAAAACTTTATTTTGAGAAAGATTCCTTATAAGAATTAAATTGTAAAATCAAATTATATAATTACCCGTAAGGCACACGTTTAACATGAACAATCTGCTACTTGCACTTGAGGCATATTATGGTGCCTTATGCCCGTATCGTCGATCGGTTTGCCTAAATTAGATTGAGAAGGGACCTTAATAAATGGATCTATGATATTATCATTTGTATTTACTTTTCGATTACGCTTTCCCGTTGTTGATAAACTCTTTCATCGCTTATTCATTACGAAGAACATTTCTCAACTTCTTGCCAAGTTGTTGGTTCCCACTAAAATCAATATTGCATTATTTTAATCACAATACGTTATACATATTCAGTGGTAGAAATCACCGTAGCTTTCTTATAAATTGGCGCATATATACTGTTTTCATTACAGCATGACTCAAGGTGGTGTACTTAGCCTTATAGTTGAATTTTCCATAACCACTTGCTTGGCACATTTGCAACTCAAAGCCCCTTAATCAAGGGTGAATAATAATTTCAGATTGACTTACTATATGAAAAAATTAGTCATATGCCAGAAGGAAATTATATAATTTGTTATATATATATATATATATATATATATATATATATCTAACTTTGTAGTCAATCTTTTCCGTAGTAAAGGAGTTTGTTTTCATTAATATACCTTTTTATATTGTGATATAATTAATTACTCAACTAATTTAAAGTATATTTATAATAAAATCCTTAAATAAAATGTTTGTGATCATTGTTACGAATAGTATAAAATGAAATTTTATTTTAAATATTCCTCATTAAGATATTTCTAGAAAGGATATTAATACATTCATTGATATTAGAGTGCATACAGCTCTCCAAATGTTAGGCGGTGTATTACTCATGGACGTTGGGGGCATCAAGGGGTTATGTACTTGTACTTATTGGGTAACTTTGGAATGACTCATTCGACAGTTTCCCATTAGTTGATAACACCTAGGTTAAACATTTAATCCTTTTGCAATAATGTTACACAACTCTCTCAATTTGCGAATCCTGTGGAACTTGAAGGTGAATAATCTACTTTGATTATAGTTAAGTTAAAGCACAGTAATCCGTCGAGTGACTATAGTTCGGTCTGAGTTGAAGCATTGGGAGTAGATACTATTCAATCGAGAATTCATCTCCTTAGTTTTATGTGGTTAGTATCAAAGTCAATTGTAATCAATTTAAAGTCAAAATTGTGGGGTGTGGAATTATGGATCTTAAGCCTGATTAAACAATAAAGGGGGCATGAATTGTATTTTTTAACTTTTTAACATCTTTTTAAATTTGTTTAAAGTTTGATATTAAATCATAGATTATTAATATAGAAATATATTAACAATTAGCCAAAGATGCAATCATACATAGAAACTGTAAAGAAAGATAAGAGTTAAAGAGATGACACCAGGGATTTTATACTGGTTCGAATATCTCCTATATCTAGTCTTGTAAAATTGCTTGTACGTATTTCTTTTCTAATTCCAATCTTTAAACAAAAAGAAGGAAAACCCAAAATACAATCTCGATTCCAAGGCTACGGGACACACCCCTCTGAATTTCTAGGCTTAGAGTACACCCACTTGATTTAAACGAGCTACAAGCACACCCACAAGATTTCTAGGCTACTAAGCACACCACTTGATCTAAACTGGCTACCAGCACACCCAAGAAAATATAAATACAGTTTGATAGTCTTTCCAAAGACATTTCTTGGATTGTGGATACAATGGACCCTATGGCCTGCTCGATTGCACTTTGATCTGAGTGAGAGATGTTTCCAAAACAGTAAGAAAGTAGTATTGAATCAGTAGGAAGAAATATGAATTTATTTTATTTGATTTTGAAGACAATTAATGTATTTTGTTAATGGAGTTTTCAAGAGAGTGAGAGAAGGGAAGAAAATAAGTAAACCTAAACTTCAAAATTCATTTGAACTCCCCATAATATAGTAAATCAGTAGATGTGTATGTTCATGAAGATTTACAATGAATAGACACTTCCATTCAAAATTTGAAAAACCACTTGGTGGCATATATGTCGACATATCATCTTCCTATATGTCGACATATGCATGTAAATTTTGAAAACTTGTTTATTTTAAAATGTTTTAAAAATCCTATACTGTGTAAAATAATTCGATACTTTGTAAAATAGTTTGAATATAGTTCATAAGCATTTTGAACTTTGATAAACTCTAATAAAATATTTTGATTTATTTTTGAAAATTTATATTGTTTAAAAATATAAAAGATAGAAAATAAGAGATAGAGATCAAAGATTGCTAGCATGGACTTTAACAATATACTATGACTCTATACACTAAAGTATACTCTTGAAATCTTTATATCTTGGTCTTTCTACACATGAGTCTTCATGTCCATCTTTTGAGTCTTTATATTGTACAGTCTTCGATTCAACACTTGTGTAATATTCTGCACTACATGCTATATTACTTGGCATAACATTAGTATCTATATTTTATATAATTTTATATGGTTATTATCAAGGTTATTTTCATAAAAATTAATAAATGAGGTACTAACTATCTCCCCCTTTTTTATGATCAAACGATTAAATATTTACGTATAAAAAATATGGCATAACTCCCCATGAGTTATATGCATGTGTATGTTTTATTGTTTTCTCTCCCTTTGTCATCAACAAAAATGGGTGAAAAAATAAAAACTCCCCCTTAATAAAATACTTAGAAACTATAGATTCAAAATCAATAACTAAGCACTAAAATAATCAAAGCATATAAAACACGATGTAATATGACATTAAATATGATAACTGCATGATGATTATGTATGGAGAGTTATAAATAAATAAGATAAGATTTTATTTATTCAAATCAACTATATATATATTAAACTATCAATCCAAGCATATATATATATATATATATATATATATATATATATATATATATATATATATAAACAATCCAAATCAAACAAAACCCTAGCAAACCAAACTAAGACCAACTACACTTGGATTTATGGTTCCGTTTTATAACGAGAGACTTATGGATGGGGCAAAAGGGATAGTGGAGACAAATGTTTCCTTTTGTTCCACGATATTTCCATCCCGATCGAAGCAAACTTCACCAACACAATTAACATTGTCGTCATCTTCAGCGATATGTTCCTTCTCCTCCCCTTTTTCCTCTTCTTTCTCTTTATCATTCATGGGGTTGTGAGTGACGAGATTAGGAGTTTCGATTACTATACGATTAGTTGCATTATCCAATAGACACTTCTAGAGATTGCGAAAGATGCATCCTTGCTTCTCTTGTTCTTTCAAGAGACATAATTAAACAATCTCTACTTCTAAAAGCATATTGAAGACATACTTCAGGTCATCTTCAATCTTAATGACTTTAGCCGTGGTGGTGGTTTGGAAGAGGCCTAGAGTAAAGGTTTCAAAGGAAAAGGGGGTGACTTCTTCTCTTGGGTGTTTGGAACTTGAGAAATCCATTGTTTTAATTTTACTTGAAATTTACAGAAGGAAGAAGACAAGGAAATGAGAGAAAAGTTGAGATTTGGTGGTAATATATAATCTCATTTTGAATTTTGAAATTTAGAGGGAAAATTCATATTTTTGCTGTATATGTCGACATATATATAGATTGTATATAGACATGGATGTGTCAATTTTGATATTTTATTTCATTTCTAAATGTACAATTTATATATTGTTATATTTATATTTCATAGATGAATATATTCCTACCTCTTCTAAGTTTAATAAAAAATGTGGTTTTGATAAAATATCTACTATTTGATTTTCATATTTATAAATTCTAGTGAAATTACTTTATTCATATTTTCTCTCAAAAAATGATATGTTCTATATATAGTTTGGTAGTAGCATGATGTGTTGGATGTTTAGATAGATTTATAGCACTAGCGTTATTACAATATATTCATGATTTAGTAAAATTTAAACAGAAATCTTTTAAAGTTTGTTGCATATAAATAACTTATGAGCAGGCTAATGCAGCTGAATTATATATAGCCTCTACTGTAGATAAAGACACATAAGTTTTCTTTTTGCTAAACCAGGAAACAAGAGAGTCGTAAAAAGTGACAGGTTCTACTTGTAATTTTTCAACGTCCGGCATAGACAGCATCACTAATAAAATCGAAAGAATCTTCTTGTAGATAAAAGAGTCCATAGTTTAATGTGTTGTTTACATATCTTAATATTCATTTTATAGATTTTAGGTGAGTTTTTCGTAAGGTTGAGATTGATATCTTACACAGAGACAAATATTATGCATTATATCTGGTCTACTAGCGTTATATAGAGTATGATCCTATCATACCTCTATGCGATTTTTGATCTACATCTTTTAAGTTTTCTTTCTTATTTAATTTCGGGTTGGCTTATTACTAATATTTGACATACTAAATTTCTTAACTGAATCCTTAGCATATTTTTCTTGACTTATAAAAATACCATTATTTAATTATCTTATTTGTAATCCTAAAAAGAATGTTAGATATTCTATATGACTCATTTCAAATTCCTTAATCATTATAATAGAAAATTATTTATTTAACTTTTCATGTATTAATCTAAAAATATGTAACAACCCACCTTTTTGATCATCGGAAGTCAATACTGAATACTACCACTGTATTCGAATGTCAAGCATCCAATCGTCAAAAAGGTAGATAATTCTGGTAAATGAAAAAAGAAAAGAACAAAGAATGGATAAAACAGAATCTTATAGCGGAATCAACAACATATAATATAACATGGATAGTAAAAACTACCACTCCAAAAATACAGAGTATATAGAGTTAAAAACAAATTTTATCGGTTGGACAGTTATGAAATCCTTGCCTTACAATTGCTAATGTGGTTACTATATAATATAGTAGAAAATAAAACATTACGATAGGTGAACCTTCAGCTCCTCTCCAATATCTCCATAACACTATAGCCTACCTGGAAGAATACTCAGTCTGACCCAAACATTATATTAAAATAACACCCGAGTAAGTCTGGAAATACCAGTGTGAGAAAACTCAAATAATGGGGAACATATAAAAGTTCTATTAGACCATGCCGCTAACGGAAAATAGGTTTTTACCTCACAAGACTAACATCCATATAGGAAAGAGTAGAGATAAATAACAGGAAACAAATCCAAATAAGAATGGGCATAAATAGTATTAAAAATCAGACTTGAAAGAATGAAAATAATCAAAGTAAAATCCAAAGTGGATGGAATGGATAAAATAAGATAACAGTCCAAACTTGATAGAATGGACAAAGCATATAATTAAACATCATGAAGAGTGGTTAACTCTTCCCGTTGCAATTACGTAAAAACAATTCAAAGGTTCGAATCAATTAAGGAAAGGAAAATTTCCAATAAATGACTAGGAAGGTGCATCCGCTTGAAGTATAACTCTTGAAATATACTTTCGAGCTCGGTCACGTATTATGTGACACTTCTTGAGAATCTTCAAGCCAGTTGCCGCCAAAATTTATCGAGAATCCAAAGATTTCCGCATCTAAATGTACAGCCGAATCCTATCTAGACGAGATGTAAAAATATGCTAATAGGAGCAATCCCATATAGCTTGGCCCCTTTTCGCGCTTTGGGTTTAGTCATTTCCGACAAAGGATAGCAAAGCTCAAAGAGCAGCAAATATTTTTAAGGTGATGATGCACCATAAAGAAAGTTGAATCAAATAACTAATAAATCTACTATCCAGGATAATTAAAATAATCATATATGGAAATTAAATATCATATATTTAACACTACTTGTCGATTCCAAACAAGTGCTATCTCTCGGTTGAAAATTAGGCCATGCAAGTTAAGCTAGTGTTACCTCTAGGCATCGCCTTGATGACGTTTTTAACCTTCAAGGTAGTAATGAGTCCAAATGTCAATATTTAGTGTTAAAAGTATGACCAAATCCTTTCCATATAAGTAACATTCAAGGTAGTAACGAGTCCAAGTATAAACGTTTAGCGTTAAAATTATGACTAAATCCTTTCCATATAAGCGATATCATTTACGGAACCATTTTTCCATAGCTGAATCGGATTTTACTTTTTAAAACCGAAGTTGTGCTTGATTTGCGTATTACAGTATTGGTAAAACACTATTAGAAATACCATTTAAAATGTTCTTTTAAAAGACAAATTTTATAATACTAAGTGTATTCAAACAAGGGTAAAAAACAAATGTTACCAAAACATTGTTTACTATAAACCCAAAACAATTTACACTTAGCTTTATTTATAAATAATTCCTTTTAAAGGATTTTCTCATTTATAAACCGTTATTTACAAATTTAAAGCAATATTGATCATCCTAAAAGATAATAAATCACATTTTTAATCTCTTTTAAATAAGTAAATCAATTATTTTAAATAAAATAATTAATTATTTTCCAAAAAACTTTTATATCATCAGTAAATTAACTTAAAAATCTTTATTAAACATTTTATTAACTTTAAAACACTAAATCAGTTAATTAACTTTAAAAAAATTTCATTATATTAGTTAATTAAATTTACTAGCGTTTATTAAACCAATTAATTAACTTTAAATATCATTCATTAATTTTTTTATTAAATTCAAAGAATCATTAATTAAAATGAATAATTAATCTCAAACATCGGTAATTATAATGATTAAATAATTGTAAATGTAATTAATTAAAAAAATTAATTAAGTTCAAATAATCATTAATTGGTTGGATTAACCAAATTCAAACATCATTAGTTAAAACGATAAATTAAATACAAAACATCATTTGTTAAAAATTATTAATTAACTATAAAACATAATTAATTAAAATGATTAACCAAATTACAAATATCACTAGTTACAACAATTAATTAAATTTAAAACAATCATTAATTAAAATGATCAATTAAAGTTTAAAATCATTAATTTAAATGAATTAATCAAATTCAAATCTCATTAATCAAATAGATTGATAAATTTCAAAACATCATTAATTAAAGTAATTAATTAATTTCAAAATTGTTAGTTAAAACAATTAACTAATTTAAATAACCATTAATTAAAATGATTAACAAATTCAAAATATCATTAATTAATATCATTAATGAATTTTAAAATTCTATTTTGTGAAAACACAAGCTCAAGTTAAAAACACACACGATAGGGTTCTGGGGATGAAGATCAATAAATGGCGATATACCGAACATCGCTATAATGACACTTAGACAATTTAAATGGAATATCAAGATTTATTTCAATTTAATATCATTATAACAATATAAATATGTAAATAAATAATTATTGGTGAGAATCCCCTCAGGGTCTCTGTACAAATTCTCCCTGCAAAATAATGGTTAAAGCCATTATATATAATCATATGGGTTCAAAACAATCAAGTTAATATATGTGACGACCCGAAATTTTCGAGCATTTAAAATCAGAATATTTAATTGATTTTAAATAGTCAATAGAGTAATTTTAACTTGAATTACGAATATCACAATTTATTTGATAATTGAATTATTAAATTAAATAAGTGAAGTTGGGTAAATTGTTTAATCTGGAGTTTTAAGCCTGTTTATAATAATTTAAAGGCTTATAAAATTTATATTGATAACATTGAGGATAATAGAAGTTGTAAAATTAAATTTAACAGTAATTTGTTCAGTTTTGAAATTTTATAGTTCAAATTGAATTTAAAAATAGCCTTCCAGGGCACAGTATCGGAATCCGATGAAACCAGTTCCATTGAGTCCGTAATATTGAATTATTACCAGATTTCAAATTTCGTATTGATTGGAGTTAGTGTGTGAGTGTACGATATATAAACGCGCTGAAAATTTAATTGATAAAAAGCTAATGAAATTTAATTTAGTTGGTCAAGTTTCTTGTATACGCCATCTCATATTCGTTTTAACACGCTACTCTTATCTTCCATCGCACACTTCTCGTTCCTTCTAAAATTTGCAAGTTTCTTCCTCGTTTCTTCAATTCAATTCCAGTCATTGTCAAACGAGAAAAAATATATATGAAAATGGCCGAGTGAATTCGCAGCCCCATGCGATTTAATCGAGTTTACCTCCCCTCTAAAAATCAACAACCATGGCCGCTGTAATTTTCCCAAATCAATTCGTCCACCCTCTCATGCGATTCGAAACCGAATTCCTCTTTAGTTCTTCTTGGCCGATCGAATCATTAAAAAAAAAGAGGCGCTCACGTATGCTCATCACCGGAGGCGCGTGTAGGGATTTCTGAGGCATCGCGAGGGGACTCGCGATTCGAGTCGCATTCGAATCAGGTGGAGGGGATCGCACGAGGGGCGACGAGGAGAATTAGGGTTGCAAGTTGCGGGGAGGTGGCGGGCTTCGGTTGCGGGGCTGAAGGAAGGGGTCGCGATCGAAGCTTGACGGCGGTGGCAGCGTCGTGGTCGGCTTGGGGTTGCCGGGGGGTCGTGCTCGGCCTGTAGTTGTAGTTGCGTACGAGGTACGATTCTGTTTGTTTTTTTTAAAATTATTTTAAGCTTGAATAACTTATAATTACATGCTAGATTTTGAAAAATATATAAGTTAGAAAAGAATATATATATATATAATGATATGCAGTTTCAGTTTTAATATGCCAGCAGAAAATAACATTAAAATTTAATCTTAGTAAAGATTTTAAATGCAGTTTATATATATTATAAAGGTAGTTTTATTTAATTAAACATATTTAATTATTTTTACAAGAGGTTATTTTATTCAATTCAGTTCTGAAAGTTAATTTTTAGTTAAATATTTTATTAAAGAGAAATTAGTCCAAAACTAAAGCCTTAGCTAATTAAGTATTTAATGGTAAATGATTTTTCAATTAGGTCAAATATTTATTTAAAGGAAAAATTTATTTGTAACCAAAATAATAGTTAAAACCCAAGTATTAGGAATTAATTGATCGGTTAATCCAAATATTAATAAACTGCAAAATATTTATACAAGGTTAAAAATCGAGAAGGGGCAAGCTGGATTGGAATGGATGCTAATAAAATGAAAAGGTGAATTAATCGCACTCAGTTAAATTTAAATTTAAATGATTAAATTTAAATAATTATTTGAATGGTTGAATTGATTGATGTGCCATAGTATGGATATTTTGGAATTGCTGTATTATATTGTGCTAATGTCTGTGGATGCAGAGAAAACAGGTTGGAGGGATACAACTGGATCCCTCAACATTTATTTAAAATTATTTAATACCCTCTGTAGTGATTATTTGATATTCTCTGATGAATTATATTGGAATATTGAATGCTATGGTTCGACTGGATATAATTGGGTATGATGAATTACCAAAAATATATAAATTGGATTTTGGAAGATAATAAAAGTAGTGAAATTGTAAGTAAAATAATTATAGAAATTTGAATAAAATTTAAGAATGAATTGGAAAAGAAATAAAGTGACTTTAAAATTCTAAGAAATAAATCTTGAGTATAGAAAGGGAAATTTTGAATAATGAAAAGATTAATGAATTTTAAACTTCAGTGTTATTATTTAAAAGAGCAAAACATTTATTTAAAATCAAGATTTAAATTATTTAAGAAGAATAAAAAAGAAATTAGGAAAAATCTGAAACTTGTATATTTCAGTTGAGAGATTTAAAATCAAATAGAAATAATAATAATAATAATAATATGAATAATAAAATCCATAACTAATGAATTTTGGAAATGAATTGAGTAAGTAAAGAAATTTATTTCAAAGGGAGTAAATTGGAAATCAATTTTGAAAATTGATTTAAGTGATTGAGTTTTGAAATTCTCCCTAAATAATCAAGTACGTTTTCAAAGTAAATTTTTAAATATAAGTTAAAAGTTTTAAAGTTGTTTTAAAAAGCAAGTTTGGAAAATTTATTACTTCTGATATTTAAATTCTAAAAGTAAGTATTTTCTTTAATCTGTTATGGTAGTAATTGTTTAAAAAGGTGACTTAGTATTTTGTTTTTAAAAGTAAAAATCTAGTTTTATATTTTATTAAGTAGCCTTATTTTCAAATATTCATATAGTATGTATTTTTAATAAATTATTGAAGCAATTTTTTCTAAATAAATGTTTTAAAGTATATTTCAAAGTAAAGTGTTTTAAATATTTTTAAAAATCTAGTTTTGTGCTTGGTAATTTCAGTGGAGATAGAAAATATTTGGGAAAGTTTATTCTGAAAAGAAAGATGATTTGAAACTATTTTCGAAAGGGTTGAAAATAGAAATATATCTTGTGAAGATATTTTTAAGGTTAATAAATAATTTGGGAAATTATTTACTATTGGATGGTTGTTTGTGAATATTAATTGATAGTTAAATAACCGACTATCGATATTGGACGAATGCGTTGATCGTTTCGAAGAGACCGGGATCGAGATTTATTTCTCGAAAACCACTTTGATCCGGTTTGTACGTTTTTGTGGAAACGAGTTTGGATTCGAAGATGGAGCAGTGAAGTGCAAGGACTAGTCGCTACTAATCCTGAGGATATTTCCAAAATGGATGTAGTAGGAATAGTGCCTTTGGTTCCGTTCGAAACCGGGACTGACTTGTATGGATGAATGCTTGCGAAACATCGTCAGGTGGACGATTGGCATTCTAAGGGATATGTTCTAAAAAGGTAACGCTTAGCCTCAAGCCTCATCAAATGGGAATGACTGAAAATCAGGGGTTATGCAGCAAGGCTAGGTGGGTAGCACCCAAGCAGGGGGAGGTCATCCCTGCCTGATGTCCCTTTTATTTCGGCTTAGTGGACGGTTGCTGATCCCAACCGCGGGGTGATCTCACTGGGGATTATCCAGTAAGAGATAGTCCCTATCTTGTGTTGCAGGGGAGCGGGCGTACTCCTCGGTACTGTGATCTAGGTCACGTACTGTGACAGGTGGTACCCCAGTGCCTAGTCATTAGTTGGAAATCCATTCTCCCTACGAGCCTTGTACGAGTTTTTGTTGTATTACCCACTCTGTGGCTAGTAGCTGAAATTTAATAGACATAACAATTTCGGCTATTTTATAAGTATTTGTATATAGGCCCTATTATGAGTATTTCTATCAAAATTGTTTTAGCTATCATAAGGTAAAAACTCGACATGTTTATTTGTGGCGTGGTCTTACGAGATGCTTTTGTTTTCAAAGGATTTTTGAAACTTTAATAATCAATTGAGTGTGACTCGAGTGTTATTTAACTATAATGCTCGGGTCAGACCGAGTATTATAGGATTCAGGATATGCTGCTGTGGAGCTCAAGAGACGAGCTGGATGACGATACGTACTTCCGTACTTGTTTATATATATATTCCGCCGTGTTGAGCTGCCGTGTATCCATTTGTATGTTGTTGTTGAACTGTGATTGATGTACTCTGATGATGATGTAATATATAAACGGAGATATTTGATTTTCGAGTAAAGATTATTTATTATCTATCATATTTTATTTCGCTGCGATGGTTAGATTCTATTGTTGTTTTCTATTTTCTTCTTCTACCACTTTTTCTTTAACCCAAATGGTTCGTATTTATGTACAACTTGAGTTGATTTAGGTAGATTGGCGTTGACTCAAGGGGTACGGATTTGCGGGTCGTTTCATTTGGTGTCAGAGCATAGGTTGGTGATAACCTTGGCTCTGGTGGGAATTACTCAAATAGAGTGTGTAGTACTCTAGAATGAGTTTTAGCGTATTAATAAATATGAGTGCGTATTTGTTAGTGAATATAAATTGTTTTAATATTGTGTTGATTGGTTTATTGAGTGGTATATGAACTTTCGTCGGCACAGTCTAGACAAGTGTATCGAAGGGGTTTCTAAACACCTGAATAGAATAATTGACACGATATTGTTTTAAATGTGGGTGAATGAAATAATTTTACCAAAAATATATTTTGATATAAAGGAAAGTTTTTGTAAATTATTTTAGCTAATATATGGTTGCATGGATGTTAGGGAAAATAATATTAAATTATTATCATTGTTGAGTGGAAATTTAACTAGAAATTGAAATATAACTAAAGGATAAGGAAAACAAATTCATTTATAAAAAGAAATGTATAAATATAAATTTACAGTGTGTTTTATAAATTGAAATATGATCAAACGGGAATCTATACAAATGCATTATAGTTAAAATTTGAATTAAAACAGAATTTGAAACTTTAAATCCCGGAGATTTGGAAGTTTTTTGAAGATAAATAATAGCATTATTGTTTTGGAGGTATTTTTGGAAGGAAATTGTTTCAAATAAATTTTCAGAAGGGATGTAGCATTAAATTCACTTCAGTCATTGGAAAATAACTTCGATGATGACTACAGCATCATCGATGTTCATTTTCGAGTTTCTAAGTGACAGATTGCTGCCAAATTGATTAGTTCAGAAAACCTGTTTGTTTTTGAAAATTTCATAAGAAATTTGTTAGGGAATAAAGCCAGGATTGGTTTAGAATTTTTGAGAAGTGTGATTTGAGATGTTGGAAATTTTACAATGTTTTGAAACCAAAAGCTGGTGTTTTTAAATCCTGATGCGATAGATAATAAGCTTATAAATTGAGATGATTTTTAAATCATCATGGAAATATAAGCTTTGAATGTTGGAATTTAAATTTAAAGCGTAAAGTTAAAAATGAAATTAACTTGGATTGGAAAATAAAATTTAACTGGATTGAAATTAATTGAAATAGACTGAAAATAATATCCAGTTGTATTCGAATTAAGTTAAAATCGAATTGAGTTAAATAAATTTGAGTTTAAATAAAATTGAATTAGAACAAAAATTCATTTGGGTTATTGAAATGGAATTAGATTCTTGTCTGAATAATGCAAAATAAGTTGAATAAGAATTAGATTGAAATAAATAAACCAAAATAACTTATAAAAGAATTAAAATGCATGGAATAAAAATATGCTTGAGCTATAAATAGGCGTGAATCTTGAGTTAAAAATAAAAGAAGAATATATTCAAGCCTATAATGAATGGAAATGTGTAAAATAATAAGTTGTGACTTATAAATTGAAAGGTGGGATAGAAAACCCAAAATAAATATTGTTTGATGATTTGAAAAATAAAATAAAAATCCAGACTTGAATTATAAAATAAACCAAACTTAAGAAATTTAATGAAGAAATTTTGAGATTAAACTCAAGTTCTGGATTATAAGTTGGGGAAAGACTATTTAGATAATAAATTAGATAATGAAATATGTAATGGGAACCTAATGTAGTTTAATAAAAGCTGAATAGTGAGTTAATGATGAAGTTTGGAAATAAAACTCAAGTTATAAATTAAATTCGACTTTGTTAGTGAAGTAAATGAGATTGAATTGTGAGTTCATAAAGGTGAATGGTAAATTGAAAATGGATTGTGGATTCAGAACTTGAGTTATAAATTAAAATTTGACTTGAAGTGTTAACAAATTAAACATGGTTGTAAATGTGTCGAGTAAAGGAAAATGAAATTGGATTAAAATAGTGATGGTTTGAATTGCAAACAAAATCCAAATAAGTAGAAATACATTGGAAATGGCCTTGTAATCAATTGATTGAGTTGAATCTGAAAAGTTAAATTTTATAATAGCTAATCAAAAGAAATTGTAGATTTAAAATGATTTAATTGAGATAGAATTAAGTTGAATAGAAGAGAGAGTTTACTTGTAAAATGAAAATGAGCTTAAGTATAAAATTTGAATAAATTGAAGTAAATTAACTTAAGCTAAATGGATGGAGGAGGGTTGAATTGAATTCAACTTAAACTAAGTTTGATAATATTGGGTTGGATTTAAATCAAGTGAAAATAAATTTTAATCGAAATGAAATTCGGTGAGTTACAGATAATATTTAATGGAATGAAATTCTTAAATAAATAATTGTAAACCATTTAAATTATTAAAGGATCGTAATAACTTGTAGTCAATAAGAAAAATAGAATGGTTTTAAATGAAATGCAAATGAATAGATCATGAATAAAACTGAAATGGTTATTGAATGAAATAGCCTAGATTGTCTTCGAGCTAAATAAAATAGTTTGGAATAAACAAATATGGAATGGAATGTAAATGAATGGATTGTGAATAAAATTGAAATGGAATGTGTCGAGCTAAATAAATGGTTGTGAATGAATTAAAATAAAAAGGTAATTTAATTGGTAATGAAGATGAACCTAAGTTGTTAATGGTTTTGAATGAACTAGTTTGGTTAATAAAATGAAATGCAAGTGAATGTATTCAAATTTAAATTGCAATGAAAATGAGAATATATGGATGGTGAATAAATTTTAAAATGGAATAGAATTAAGTATAAATTGAGTTGAAATCAATTTAAATTGGTTATAAAACATAAGTACTTATTTATTCATATAGATCTTGTCAAATTGCATAGAATAAATTGTCAATTAATGTAAGTGGAAGTAATTAAAATTCTATGAATTGATAGGAGTAAAATAAATTGATTTTGAGAACAAATGAATTAAATATGAGCTCGGTTTGCTTAAAAATAAATTAAATGTAAGCGATTAAGTTTTAAACCATTCAAATTGATGAAGTTGTATACGAATGGATTGAAAACCATTCAAATTGAATGAAAATGGTTATAAATTAATTGGAACAGTGGAAGTAGTATGAAAATTGTATAAGTTGCCTACGGAAAAATGTTTGGTGTAAATTTCTTTTAGAATTCATGTTTTTAACTATTGCAAATAAGTGAAATGTTGTTAAACTCGTATATTCGGCACTTACATGTTTAAATTGAGTAAGTACAGGTATTGGAAGCCGTGTGGCTGGACTATGGGCACGCTAACTGCTAAATAAATAAGTTGTTTGCTTAAAAATGCTAAATAAGGTACGCCTACGCAATAAAAATAGGAAATATGAACTGTTTTTGGTTTTTCCGACCATGTGGGTCGATGTATATATATTTATATCTTTGTCAAATTGCCAAAGCTCCTCTGTACAAAGGAGACTCTACCAAAAAGTTTTGGAAAATTTTGAGAGTTAGAAAATTTTTGAAAAATTTGAAAAATTTGTTAACAACAAACGTATTCAAACTGAAAATTTGAAACTAATTAGCAAATGAAACTAATTTAAAATAATGACATGAATTAGTAATAAATGACAAATAAAATTTGAATATACAGAGTTAAAGATAAATTGAATTCATATGGAAATGAAAGAATCAATTTAAATAGAAATAGATATAAACTAAAGTGGTAAGGTGAAAATAAATATAAGGAACATATTTCATGCTTATACTAACTTAAGAGGGAATTGTGAATTCTTAAATGAAAAATTAATACTACTAATATAATCTAAGTCAACATTTGAATGAATAGATATTGACATTTTGTGAGAAAATCGATAAAATGTTTTTGGGATATTGTGATTGGATATTATTGTCATGAAGGATATGCAGGTATTATAAAAGGGAAAAGGAAATTGGTTTTGATTTCAGATGATAAATTTTAATTGCTCGACGAAATGGTATGTGTTTAAATTTCTATATGAAATTTGATTAGGATTTTGATCGAGCCACTTGGCCTTTTGTTTTCTTTTGGAATTTGGGAGCCCTTAGAGGCCTTTTGTAGTTGTACCGAGCTAGTCGCGCAAAGGAGATGCTGGCGAAATTTTTCGAAAATTTAGAGAGTTAGAAAATTTTTGAGAAATTTTGAAAATTTGAAACTTGGTTTTGAACCATAATTTGAATACTTGAATAATTAAAGTTGGTTGGGAACTAAGGAAAAGTTTGGGAAGTTAGTAAGAAAGATTAGGGGTCTTTTATAGGAAGGTCGTTAGTAAGATATTGATTTGTTTGGTTTTGGGGATAAGTAAATGGATATTGGACCATTCTTCCTAATTAGTAATTTCGGGGACGAAATTCTTTTAAGGGGGGAGGAATGTGACGACCCGAAATTTTCGAGTATTTAAAATCAGAATATTTAATCGATTTTAAATATTCAATAGAGTAACTTTAACTTGAATTACGAATATCACAATTTATTTGATAATTGAATTATTAAATTAAATAAGTGAAGTTGGATAAATTGTTGAATCTGGAGTTTTAAGCCTGTTTATAATAACTTGAAGGCTTATAAAATTTATATTGATAACATTGAGGATAATAAAAGTTGTAAAATTAAATTTAACAGTAATTTGTTCAGTTTTGAAATTTTATAGTCCAAATTGAATTTAAAAATAGCCTTCCAGGGCATAGTCTCGGAATCCGACGAAACCAGTTCCATTGAGTCCGTAATATTAAATTATTACCGGATTTCAAATTTCGTATTGATTGGAGTTAGTGTGTGAGTGTACGATATATAAACGCGCTGAAAATTTAATTGATAAAAAGCTAATGAAATTTAATTTAGGTGGTCAAGCTTATTGTATACGCCATCTCATATTCGTTTTAACACGCTACTCTTATCTTCCATCTCACACTTCTCGTTCCTTCTAAAATTTGCTAGTTTCTTCCTCGTTTCTTCAATTCAATTCCAGTCATTGTCAAATGAGAAAAATATATATATAAAAATGGCCGAGTGAATTCGCAGCCCCACGCGATTTAATCGAGTTTACCTCCCCTCTAAAAATCAACAACCATGGCCGTTGTAATTTTTCCAAATCAATTCGTCCACCCGCTCACGCGGTTCGAAACCGAATTCCTCTGTAGTTTTTTCTTGGCCGATCGAATCGTTAAAAAAAAGAGGCGCTCGCGTCTGCTCATCACCGGAGGCGCGTGTAGGGATTTCTGAGGCATCGCGAGGGGACTCGCGATTCGAGTCGCGTCGAATCAGGTGGAGGGGATCGCGCGAGGGGCGACGAGGCAAATTAGGGTTGCGAGTAGCGGGGAGGTGGCGGGGTTGGGTTGCGGGGCTGAAGGAAGGGGTCGCGGTCGAAGCTTGACGGCGGTGGCAACGTCGTGGTCGGCTTGGGGTTGCCGCGGGGTCGTGCTCGTCCTGTATTGTAGTTCCGTACGAGGTACGATTTTGTTTGTTTTTTTTAAATTATTTTAAGCTTGAATAACTTATAATTACATGCTAGATTTTGAAAAATATATAAGTCAGAAATATATATATACATATATATATATATATATATAATGATATGCAATTTCAGTTTTAATATGTCAGCAGAAAATAAAATAAAAATTTAATCTTAGTAAAGATTTTAAATGCAGTTTATATATATTATAAAGGTAGTTTTATTTAATAAAACTTATTTAATTATTTTTACAAGAGGTTATTTTATTCAATTCAGCTCTGAAAGTTAATTTTTAGTTAAATATTTTATTAAAGAGAAATTAGTCTAAAACTAAAGCCTTAGCTAATTAAGTTATTTAATGGTAAATGATTTTTCAATTAGTTCAAATATTTATTTAAAGGAAAAATTTATTTGTAACCAAATTAACAGTTAAAAACCAAGTATTAGGAATTAATTGATCGGTTAATCCAAATATTAATAAACTGCAAAATATTTATACAAGGTTAAAAATCGAGAAGGGGCAAGCTGGATTGGAATGGATGCTAATAAAATGAAAAGGTGAGTTAATCTCACTCTGTTAAATTTAAATTTAAATGATTAAATTTAAATAATTATTTGAATGGTTGAATTGATTGATGTGCTATAGTATGGTATATTTTGGAATTGGTGTATTATATTGTGCTAACGTCTGTGGATGCAGGGAAAATAGGTTGGAGGGATCCAACTGGATCCCTCAACATTTATTTAAAATTATTTAATACCCTCTGTTGTGATTATTTGATATTCTATGATGAATTATATTGGAATATTGAATGCTATGGTTCGACTGGATATAATTGGGTATGATAAATTACCAAAAATATATAAATTGGATTTTGGTAGATGATTAAAGTAGTGAAATTGTAAGCAAAATAATTATAGAAATTTGAATAAAATTTAAGAATGAATTGGAAAAGAAATAAAGTGACTTTAAAATTCTAAGAAATATATCTTGAGTATAGAAAAGGGAAATTTTGAATAATGAAAAGATTAATGAATTTTAAACTTCAATGTTATTATTTAAATGAGCAAAACATTTATTTAAAATTAAGATTTAAATTATTTGAGAAGAATAAAGAAGAAATTAGGAAAAATCTGAAATTTGTATATTTCAGTTGAGAGATTTAAAATCAACTAGAAATATAAATAATCATAATGTGTATAATAAAATCCATAATTAATGAATTTTGGAAATGAACTGAGTAAGTAAAAAAATTTATTTCAAAGGGAGTAAATTGGAAATCAATTTTGAAAATTGATTTAAGTGATTGAGTTTTGAAATTCTCCCTAAATAATCAAGTACGTTTTCAAAGTAAATTTTTAAATATAAGTTAAAAGTTTTAAAGTTGTTTTAAAAAGCAAATTTGGAAAATTTATTATTTCTAATATTTAAATTCTAAAAGTAAGTATTTTCTTTAATCTATTATGGTAGTAATTATTTGAAAAGGTGACTTAGTATTTTGTTTTTAAAGTGAAAATCTAGTTTTATATTTTATTAAGTAGCCTTATTTTCAAATGTTCATATAGTATGTATTTTTAATAAATTATTGAAGTAGTTTTTTTAAATAAATGTTTTAAAGTATATTTCAAAGTAAAGTGTTTTAAATATTTTTAAAAATCTAGTTTTGTGCTTGGTAATTTCAGTGGAGATAGAAAATATTTGGGATAGTTTATTCTGAAATGAAAGATGATTTGAAACTATTTTCAAAAGGGTTGAAAATCGAAATATATCTTGTGAAGATATTTTTGAGGTTAATAAATAATTTTGGAAATTATTTATTGTTGGATGGTTGTTTGTGAATATTAATTGATAGTTAAATAACCGATTATCAATATTGGACAAATGCGTTGATCGTTTCGAAGAGACCGGGATCGAGATTTATTTCTCGAAAACCACTTCGATCCGGTTTGTACGTTTTCGTGGAAACGAGTTTGGATTCGAAGATGGAGCAGTGAAGTGCAAGGACTAGTCGCTACTAATCCTGAGGATATTTCCAAAATGGATGTAGTGGGAATAGTGCCTTCGGTTCCGTTCGAACCCAGGATGGACTTGTATAGATGAATGCTTGCGAAACACTGTTAGGTGGACGATTGGCATTCTAAGGTATATGTTCTAAAAAGGTAACGCTTAGCCTCAAGCCGCATCAAATGGGAATGACTGAAAATCAGAGGTTATGCAGCAAGGCTAGGTGGGTAGCACCTAAGCAGGGTGAGGTCATCCCTGCCTAGATGTCCCTTTTATTTCGGCTTAGTGGGCGGTTGCTGATCCCAACCGCAGGGTGATCTCACTCGGGATTATCCAGTAAGGGATAGTCCCGGTCTTGTGTTGCAGGGGAGCGGACGTACTCCTCGGTACTGTTATCTAGGCCACGTACTATGACAGGTGGTACCCCGGTGCCTAGTCATTAGTTGGAAATCCATTCTCCCTACGTGCCTTGTACGAGTTTTGTTTGTATTACCCACTCTGTGGCTAGTAGCTGGAATTTAATAGACGTAACAATTTTGGCTATTTTACAAGTATTTGTATATAGACCCTATTATAATATCAGAGGATTTCTATCAAAATTGTTTTAGCTATCGTAAGGTAAAAACCCGACATGTTTATTTGTGGTGTGGTCTTACGAGACGCTTTTCTTTTCAAAGGATTTTTAAAACTTTAATAATCAATTGAGTGTGATTTTCTCACGTTGGTAATCCAGACTGACTCGGGTGTTATTTAACTGCAATGCTCGGGTCGGACCGAGTATTATAGGATTCAGGATATGCTGCTGCGGAGCTCAGGAGGCGACCTGGATGACGATACGTACTTCCATACTTGTTTACATATATATTCTGATGTGTTGAGTTGCTGTGTATCCATTTGTATGTTGTGTTGAACTGTGATTGATGTACTCTGATGATGATGTAATATATAAACAGAGATATTTGATTTTCGAGTAAAGATTATTTATTATCTATCATATTTATTCCGCAGCGATGGTTAGATTCTGTTGTTGTTTTCTATTTTCTTCTTCTACCTCTTTTTCTTTAACCCAAATGGTTCGTATTTCTGTACAACTTGAGTTGATTTAGGTAGATTAGCGTTGACTCAAGGGGTACGGATTTGCGGGTCATTTCAATATGTCATCCATTTTCCAAATGAAAATTCAACCAAACAATCAATTAAATAATTTAACTAACATCCAAGCAATCAATAATAATTTATAACATCAATGATATGATATAGTAAAATTGAATGTGAGCTAAACTCATATTAGTTCCAGGTTTCGCCGAAGCGTTCCAGTTTGGACTAAAATCAAATGGGCGTTCGATTTTAGCCAAAACTTCCATTAGATCAAAATCCAATCAAACCAACTCCATTACATAGCCATCATCACTACGTGTCCAATACAAAATACGATGTTCGAATCCGACCTAACATGCAAAAGTTATTCATATTACAAGTTATCAATTAAATTAATTTAATTAATTACTTAATTAACAGCATTAACCTTAATCACTCCCCTTTTAATCCATCTTCCCCTTAATTAATCCCTCTCATGTACACAACATATCATGTACAAAGAGAAACCCGCCTCTTCAAACCTCCTATCTGCTCCTATCTCACTCAAAACACCACGAATTTGCAAACCTACTTTACCTACGAAATCCACTATGCACGGGCTTCAACCACGTCACAATCTCTTCTCGCCCACATGTCCCTTACAGATTCTGACCCGATGGGTCCCCTAGCAGCTCCCAACATGTCGCAACCTAATAAGATTTCAGATCTCTCCAAAATTAGCCTATGGGTGCTTCACACCATAACAAAGCCAATCGTACTCGTCTCCTCGCCTATAGTTTCCTAAATTTCCATTAACTCTAAACCCTAGCTTATAGCTTCTTACGTCGGGCCATCCTCTACACTACCGCACTAAAAAATAATACCATGAAATCGGCCCTAGCTGATATGAGTCCAACGAATTAAGAATCATGATTTTTAGTGGTGTATACAATTTTATTTTGGTTTTCAAAGTTTACATATTATCTACTTTTAAGCTTGCGGGCCAAATTTACAGAGAAAAGGAAGTAAGGCCATCACGCAAGGGTATGGCAGGTTGAAGGAGGTATGGCCTTGAATTGATTGGGTATGGGCTTGAATTGATGTGAATGTATTATTTAATTCGATAATATCCGACACCATTCATGCCCGAAAATTTCGAACTTCTATCGATGCACGTCGATTGGCGTTATATACGAAATGCCCCTATTTCGAAATTAATGGAAATAGTTTCGGGAACTAATTCTGAATTATATGGAAGTTAGGTTTTTAAATCAAATTATTTTTAAAATTAATCGCTATGCGTTTCGATTTCACACGACCAAACAGTACATTTGATCATTACGAAATTCGACGGCGCAATAATTTATTATTCCACATTAAACGACACCGGTTTCACCAAATCTAAGACAGTGCCTCGGAGCATTAATTTTGCAAATTTAATTTTCTTTTTATATTTTCGATCCGATTATCGATATTTATCCGACCTATTTGTTTTTGTAAATAAAATTTTTAAATTGAATTCACCAATATTATTTATTAATTAAAAGAAGTTAATTAAAATTATTAAATCCATTTAATTTATATTTAATTCATAATTCAAATATTTAAATCATTGCAATATTTGAGTTATAATTTATCAAACTCCAAAATTTAAGTATTTTAACACTTAAAACTAAATAAATATTTAAAATTAAATGACCAAAATTTTGGTTCTTACATTCTCCCCCTTCCCCTTAAAAGAATTTCGTTTCTGGAACTCTGAAGGTAGGAAAAATGCTACAAAACCCTTAAACTTTTCAAAAATCAATTAGTTAAAATTTGTTATCAATTCTTCTAAGTCCTAAAGTTACGAAAATTTTCGACAGCATCTCCTTTGCTCGATCGAAACAATTACAAAGTACCTCTACGGGCTTTAAACCAACCAAAGGAAACAAAAAGCCAATTGGCTTTCGATAACTAGGGCCTAAAATCATTAACCAAATTAAATTTCAAAATTTATATTGTACTCGTTTGCATTTGATTTATATTTTTAGCAAGTAATTTGTTATCTCTATTCAAATGCTGGTGCACAAGAATCAATTAGCAATCTCTTGCATACCTATACTTACAGAATCCAAAAGAGAATGAGGCTGACAAAAGAAACATGATGTAACTCTACATGGAACTCAAGTATAAATTAAAGCTACGTGCAACCAACAATAATATCACAATCATAGGTGACAAGATACAAAGAATATTCTATAATAAATGCTATGCATCAAATAATTTCAAATGATAAATTTAGATCTAAATGCTCGGGTTTTTAAATACAAAAAATTTATTTTTAAATTTCTCGGACGAGAATTAAATCAAAGTTCAAAAATAAAAATGACAAGGAGGGAATTCCTCCTAATAAAGTATGATGGAACTCTAGAATCAAAACACCATGGAGCATCCAGTTGTATTCTAGTTCCTCCTAAAAGATCAATTAGAGTGAATATATATTATTTCTTTCCCAAAATCCTCAAAAACTATTTTTTTCAAAATCACTGGGATTTTGGTCATAATAAAAACAGTCCAAAATCCTTTCTCCATAAATTAAAAATTTATAAACAATGGTGTATAAAATCACACAATTAATCAATCAAATTTGGTCAAGTCAAATCAAATTCCGTGTTGGAGTAAACCAACACTATCAGTTAATCAATCAAATTCCATAAGGGAAAATCTAACACTTAACATTATTTAAAATGCCAAATGATTTACAAACAAATCTTAGCTCATCTTCAAAACTTTCTTTATTATCCAAAAATATAGATAATTATCTAAGCATACCATTTTGTACATTAGCTATTGGCTATTGATTAGAAAATTATCCAAACTCACAAGGACAAAATGGAAAGTTATACTCTAAATTTATTAGTTTCTTAACTATATCAATTTTTTTGAATTCGCTTAAATTTTCATTTAGTATTTTATCCAATATTAAAATTATTTATGAATCATTTCATAAATTTTCAACTAAGTTTAAAAGTATTTTATAATGTTATTTCCTTATAAAGCATCAAAACAAAAACTAACTTTATTTTATTTATTTGTATAGTACTCCTCTATATCCTAAGAGCACATACAAACACAAATTTCATTTTGATTTTTCAAAGATCTAGATAGAAAAAAAAAATCAAATTTTGGTTCCTTAAAACTGAATCAACTTACTAACCACTTTAACTTAGAGTGTTAAAATGAATGATGTTTTAGGGTTGCCCAAAAAACTGCAAATAGTTTACACTATTTAGATGTTTTAAAAAATTATATGGTTTTAGTAAACAATATTATCAAAACCTTCCTATCCAATTTAAACCGACATTAAATTATCCCAATTTATCTAAGGGTAAAATCTCAATTATCAAAACTATCTCTCATCAGAAATACTTTTTATTTTGAAACCAATCCCCTTTAAAGGAACTTAAAAATTAAATACTCGATTTTTTATTTCGAAAACTCATCTTTGAAGTCATACTGCATATATTTTTATATATATATCTTCAAATGATTTATTTATTAAAACTCACTTAGGGTTCGTTCAAATTTGAACCCATTTTGATCGCACAATGATAAGGAGAATAATCTACTAAGTACTTCACAACATTTGCCTAAACGAACATCTGAACATCACTTAGAAGATTATTTAGATTACCTCAAAACTAATCAAGATGATTTCCGTTGAATTATCCCAAGAAAATGCATTCCATTTAAAATTTTACTTCCTAAAATATATTTACTTTCAATTGCTTACGAAAATACTACTATTTCATTTCTCAAAAAAATTGAAATTATTTTCAAAAATTCCGAGATTTAGATTCAAAAATCATTTTTAAATAAATTTTATAAACTAAATATACACATATAATTTCCTTTATATAAAAATCATTTCATATTATTATAACTTTTCTTTATTATAATAGAATTTTCTCAAATATTTATTCTTTAAATGTCTTATCCTACCATTGAGATTGTGTTAAACAATTTTTATTAAAGTTTAATCCTTAATACATTATTAAAAGGTGAATTTTAACTCAGCATTTTCTCCAAATACCATATTGTCAAATTATGAAACTTAATTCATAAGGGGTTCTTTTAAAATCAAACTGATAAATGCTCCTAAATAAACCAAGCATAATTTGACACCTAACAAACAACAGTCAATGCTCCTATTTAATTAAGCATGACCGAACAAACAATAGTGGTAATCGATAAATATTGTCACATTCAAACAAACAAACTCTATAACTATATAAAGTTTTGAAAATGATACCTTTATATATAAAAAATATAATCCTAGGCAAAATATTTCATTGGCCAAATTTTCAAAAATTCAATATCATGTCCGTTGGCCTTGTTCGAGTGTTTGAAACCCCTATCGACGTTGTGGCATCCCACATCTCGACCAGAATTCGTAAAAAACTCAATAGACCAATTAACTCAATCTATTTTTATAACATTAAAAAATACGCTCTCATATATATAATACTCTTAAACTTATTCTAGGGTGTCACTTAACCTATCCTCAATGAGCCATACCCTACCAAAGCTAAGGTTCTCGCTTAACCTTCTACTTTGATACCAGGTTATAACGACCCGCCTTTATGACCATCAATGTCAACACCGAATACTAACATTGTGTTTATATGTCGAGCATCCAATCATCAAAAGGGCAGATTGTTTAGGTAAATGGGAAGAGGAAAGAACTAAGAACAGAGAAAGTAGAATCTCATAGCGAAATCGACAATATATAATATAACAAGGGCGGCAAAAACTGTCAGTCCAAAAATACAAAGTATATTAGAGTTAAAAACAAACTTTATCAACTAGACATTTATGAAATCCTGACCTTACAATTGTCGATATGGGTACTATATAATACAGTAGAAAATAAGACACTACGATAAGTGAACCTCCAGCTCCTCCCCAAGATCTCTATAACGCCATAGCCAAACTAGGGAAATACTCGGTCTAACCTGAGCATTATGATAAAATAACACATAGGTAAGTTTGGAAATACCAGCGTGAGAAAACTAAAATAATGGGGAACATATAAAAGTTTAGTGAGGCTGTGCGCTAACGCGGAACGGGTTTTTACCCTACAAGAATAATCCATACAGGAAAGGGTAGTGATCAATAATAGGAAACGAATCCAAATAAGAATGGGCATAAATAGTATTAAAAACCAGATTTGAAAGAATGAAAATAATCCGAGAAAAATCCAAAGTGGATAGAATGGATAAACAAGATAACATTCCAAACTTTATAGAAAGGATAAATACTATAATCAAACATTGTGAAGTGTGGTTGACTCTTCCCGTTGCAATTATAGGAAAAAAATTCAAAGGTACGAATCAAATAAGAAAGGAAAATTCCCAACAAATGACTATAAAAGTGCACCCCTCTTGAAGTATTACTCCAGAAGTATACTTCTGAGCCCGGTCATATGTTATGTGACATTTCTTGGGTATCTCCAAGCTGGACCCTTCCAAACCTTATCGAGAATCCGAATATTTCCACATTCAAGTGCAAAACCGAATCCAATCTAGATAGTTTGTGAAAATATTCGAATGGAGCAGCCACACATGGCTTGACCCTCTTTAGCGCTTGGGTTTAGTCATTTTTAACAAAGTACAACAAAGCTCAAATAGCAGCAAATCATTTTTAAGGTGTCGATACACCATGAATAAAGTTGAATCTGATAATTAATAAATAAACTTTCGGGGATAATTAAAATGATCATAAACGGAATCATATATTTAATGCTACTTATCAATTCCAAACAAGTGCTATCTCTCAGTTAAAAAATGAAGCCAGACAAGTTGATATAGTGTCATCTCTAAGCATCGCCTTGACGACATTTTTAACCTTTGAAGTAGTAACGAGTCTAAGTCTCAACATTTAGCGTTAAAAATATGACTAAATCCTTTCCATGTAAGCGATATTGTATACGGAATTATTTTTCCATAGCCGAATCGAATTTTACTTTTTAAAACTGAACTTGTGCTTGATTTTCGTTTTACAGTATTTGTAAATTATTTTAGAAATATTTTTCAAAATGTCCTTTTATAAGGCAAATTTTATAATATTAAGTGTATTAAAAGAAGGGTCAAAAACAAATGTCATCAAATAATTGTTTACTATAAACCCAAAACAATTTACACTTAGCTTTATTTATAAATAATTCATTTTAAAAAAAATTCTCATTTATAAACCATTATGTATAAATTTAAAACAATATTAATTATCCTAAAGATAACTAATCACATTTATGATCTCTTTTAAATAAGCTAATCAATTATTTTAAATAAAATAATTAATTATTTCCAAAACATTTTTATATCATCTGCAAATTAACTTTAAAATCTTTATTAAATTACTTTATTAACTTTAAAACACTAGGTCAGTTAACTAACTTTAAAATACTTTCATTATACTAGTTAATTTGCATTACTCACTTTTACTAAATTAATTAATTAGCTTTAAATATCATTAATTAAAAAGATGTATTAAATTCAAAGAATTGATAATTGAATTGAATAATAATCTCAAACATCACTAAATAAAATGAATAAATAATTTTAATTGCTATTAATTAAAACAATTAATTAATTTTAAATAATCATTAATTAGTTGGATTAATTAAACTCAAACATCATTAGTAAAATGATAAATTAAATACAAAACATCATTTGTTAAAAATGATTAAATAAATGTAAGACATCATTAATTAAAACGATTAACCAAATTTCAAATATCAGTAGTTGCAATAATTGATTAAATTTAAAAAAAAATCATTAATTAAATTTTTTAACCAAAGTTCAAAATCATTAATCTAACTGATTTAATTAAATTCAAATCTCATTAATCAAATAGACTAATAAATTTCAAAACAACATTAATTAAAGTAATTAATTAACTTCAAAAACATTAGTTAAAACAGTTAATTAATTTAGATAACAATTAATTAAAGTTAATAATAAATTTAAAATATCATTAGTTAATATGACTAATAAAATTTAAAATTCTATGTAGTGAAAACACAAGCTTAAGTTTAAAACGCGCATGATAGGGTTTTGGGGATGAAAATCAATAAATGACGGTATACGAAAATCGTTATAATGACATTTCAATAATTTAAATGAAATATTAAGATTTATTTCAATTAAATATCAACATCATGGCATAAGGATGCAAATAAATAATTATTAGCAGAAAACCCCTTAGGGTCTTTCTACAAATTCTCCATGTAAAACAATTGTTAAGGACATTATATACAATCATATGGGTTCATAACAATTAAGTTAATATGTCATCCATTTTCCAAATGAAAATTCAACCAAACATTCAGTCAAACAATTTAACTAACATCCAAGCAATCAATAGTAGTATTTAGCATCATAGATATGATATAGTAAATTGAATGTGAGTTGAACTCACATTGATTCCAATTTTCGCCGAAGTGTTTTTGTTTGGACTAAAATCGAATGGGAATTCAATTTTATGACTAGCTCCAAATCCAACGAAACCAACTCCATTGTGTTGCGATCGTCGCTACGAGTCCAATGCAAAAGATGGCGTTCGAATCCGACCTCGTATGCAAAAGTTATTCAAATTACAAATTATCGATTAAATTAAACTAATTAATAATTAATTAAAATCATAAACCTTAACCACTCCACCTTAATCCATCTTCCCCTTCACTGATCCTCTTCTATACATGGCGTATCTTGTATAAAGAGAAACCCACCTCTTCGAACCTCCTTTCTTCTCCTATCTCACTCGAAACACCACGGATTTGCAAACCGACTTCACTGACAAACTCCACTACGCACGAGCTTCGACCTCGTTACCATCTCTTCTTGCCCGCACATCCATAGAAATTTTTTTGCTTGTTGTTTCCCCTATCATACTTCAACTTGTCTCATATCCCAATATGGGTCCGGTCCTCACTAAAATTCGCCTACGGGTGCTCCACACCACAACAAAGCCTATCGTACTCGTCTCCTCGCCTATTGTTGCCTAAATCACCATTAAAATTAAACCCTAGCTCATAGCTTCTCACGTTGGACCCTCCTCCATACTGTCGCACTCAAAAACAATATCATGGAATTAAAGCTCTAACTAATACGAATCCAATGAATCAAGAATCATGATTTTTAATGGAGTATACAATTTTATTTTGATTTCAAAGTTTACGAACTTTCTACATTTAAGCTTACAGGCCATGTTGATAGAGAAAAGGAAGTAAGGCCGTTACGCAAGGGTATAGGCAGGGTAAAGGAGGGTTGGCCTTGAATTGATTAGGTATGGGGTTGAATTGATGGAATATTATTTTATTTGATAATATCCAACACTGTTCTTGCCCAAAAAATTCGAACTCTTATCGACACATGCCTACTGGCGTTCTATACTAAATACCCCTATTCCGAACTCAGTGGAACCAGTTTTGGGACCTATTTCCGTAGTATAGGGAAGTTAGCTTTTTATATCGAATTATTTTTAAAATTCATCGCTATGTGTTTCGAGTTTACACAACCAAACAGTACGTCTCATCATTATGAAACTTGATGGTGTATAACAATTTATTATTCTGGATCTAATGACACCGGTTTCATCAAAATCCAAGACAGTGCCCTGAAATGTTAATTTCATAAATTTAAAAATCATTTTATATTTTCGATCCAATTATTGGTATATATCCGACCTATTTATTTTTGTAAATAAAATTTTCAAATTGAATTCACCAATATTATTTATTAATTAAAAGGAGTTAAATAAAATTATTAAATCCATTTAGTTAATATTTAATTCAGAATTCAAATATTTAAATGATTATAATGTTTCGATTATAAGTTATTAATTCCAAAATCAAATTGTTTTAACAATAAAATTAATAAAACATTTAAAATTAAATGATCAAAATATTGTGTTGTTGCAAAATAATATCATCTACGTATATTTGCATAAGTTGAATGTCATTATTATTCCGTTAAATAAATAGAGTATTGTTTACTTTTCCTATTTCAAAGTTAGATTATAATAAATAAGATTTAAATCTATCATACCATGCTCTAGGAGCTTGTTTTAGACCATATAAAACTTTCTTTAATTTATAAACTTGATTAGGAAGTTTTCATCTTCAAAAAGTAGGGACTATTCTACATAAACATATACTTTAAAAATCCATTTAAAAGACACTTTTGACATCCATTCGAAATAATTTAAAATTATTATAATTTGGAAAGCGGGTAGAATTCTGGTAGCTTCTAATCTAGTTGTAGAAGCAAAGGTTTCATCAACATCTATATCTTCTTCCTGATTATAACCTTGAGCGAATAAACGTATTTTATTTCAAATGACTTCTCCTTGTTCATTCATTTTATTTCTATAGAGCCATTTAGTTCCTATTACGGACTTATTTTTAGGCCTTAGGACTAATTCCTAAACATCATTTCCGGTAAACTGATTCAGTTTCTCTTGCATAACAAGAATCCATGAATCATCTAATGATGCTTCTTTTGGATTTTTAGGTTTATTTGACTTCTTATTTTTACAACAGATTATATATTTCCTAGAATATTTTCTATAGGTTGATCTTTCCAATATTTTTTTTCTTTATTTGGATGTAAATTTTCAAAGTTATTTTTTTAAATCATTAGTGATTTCATTATTTGTAATTTCATTATTAATGTTTTCTTGTTCATCAACATTAGTATTATTGATTTTAAAATTTTCATCAAATGAAACATGTAATATTTCCTCAATAGTGTTAATTCTACTGTTAAAAACTCTATAAGCTTTACTTCTATTTGAATATCCAATTAAGATACCTTTATCTCATTTAACATCAAATTTATGTAAATTATCTTTTGTATTTAATATAAAACATTTACTGCTAAAAACTTAAAAATAAAATACTTTAGGCTTTTTATTATAAAATATTTCACAAGGAGTTTTCTTAGTCAAATGTCTTATTAAAATTCTATGTAGAATATAACATGTTGTAGCAACTATTTCAACCAAATTTTTTTCAGGTAAATCACTATCATTCAACATTGTTCTTGTAATGAACTGCCTTTCTTACTATCAAAGATGACACTTTATATATCATCGGTATTTGTGTGTCGGTCATTTAGTCATTCGAAAGAGAGGTCATTAGGGGAGAAAGAAAGAAAAGATAGAAGAGAAGAAACTAAACGACATAGGATCTTACAACGCAACGGAATAATATATATTATTCAACATAATATATTAAAAAGTCATTTCAAAATGTTACATCAGAGTCTTACTAATTCAAATTTACCTAGGACAGTTATAATAGCATGTCCCTACCTAACTAATACAGTATACATATAATACAGTTGAAACAAGAAAAATAACTAGCTATCTATAAAACCACCTGCTCCAAAATCCTTCAAGGTAAATTTGCAGGAAAATTTGAACTACTTGACTGCCCATTCAAATTTAAGCACCCAAGAGTTTAGGAAAAGTCAAAATACACTCCGGGTCGGGCATGGGTTTGGTATGAGTAAAGCATAAGTCTTTAACTTTATAAAAAACCTCTAAATTAATGACATCTCATTAGGCCATGCCATATATAAACATGAGCAAGTTTATACCTTACAATAACCAAATTGTTTTTATAAAAAATCCACTAATATTATAATAATGTCTAAGGATCAAAGTAAAATATGAATATAGCTATAATGCTTAAGTCTCACATTTTAACATAGTTGGGCACAACTAAGTTTGTATGGCACTAATTGGAGAATGGATTACCTACAATGACTAGGCTACTAGATTACCACCCGTCACACTACATCTTTAGATAAAATAACACCAAGGTCGAACCTATCGACCCTTTCCAACAAAGAACCGGTCTACCCTGCACAGGATGGTAATGAATATTTTTTTGAGTAGAATGGTTGTGTAGCGTGAAACTACACAACCGATTAGAGTTAAATATTAATATAGTAATATTAAGATCAACAGGCCTGGTCATTGGCTGAAAAAAGATTTGAAACAGCAAACATCAGTAGTAGATAACCAAATAAAGAGACATAGTACCAACCTAACCAATATATACATAAATCCAAGTCAGATAGAGGTATAAAAGAAGAGATACATTCGACTATCACATATGAATTCTAGCCAACCAATCGTCTAGGAGATGAAGAAGGAGCGTCAATCCTGAGTATGCGGACCCGTCGGCGCGACAGAAGAAGAACTACCCGCCGACTCAGTTGGGGGAGATCTGGGTGTCCGAAGACGGAGCCTGACTGGTGCGGAGAAGCTGGAGCCTGACCAAACAACAAAGATATTAATTATTCTATTGAAAATATACACCCTCGAACTCTCAGCTTTGTTAAAAATGCGGGCGTTTCTCTATTTCCATACCACCCAACAAAAAATGGCTAGAAACGAGTCAAGCCTAAGATCTGGAGCATTGTACTACAAAAATTCAAAGAAATTAGAAACTGATAGAATGAAACCAAAAATATGAGCACTTGTTGATGCCCAAATGTAATAAGCAAAGTCGCTGTAAAAAAAAGGGTGATTTATGGATTCGGTTTCAAGATTTCAGAGAGGACAATACTGATCAGATAAGATATTAAGTCGGGCAAGACGGTCTTTAGTGTTGATACGGCCATGGATCAGACAGCATTGAAAAAATAGGATTCGGGGAGGAAGGCGGCATTTCCAGAGACACGTGAAGGAGAAAAGTCTATCAGGGTGGTTCAGGAATGAGTAGCATTGGGACACAGAGAAGCGTTTGGAGGGGGATAAAGATCGGAGGAAGAAGGAGACAGGTTAACGGATTGAAGCAGATTGGCGGCGGCAAGGAATTCTCGGAGTAGATTATCGCTAAAGAGGGAAGTAGGACAGCGAATGAGGGCCGATGGAGACTACGTCAGCAACCGTGAGAAACTTCTGGGATAAGGAGGAGAAAAGGGTAGGGAGTCTGCGATTTAAAGGAGAGTAACAGAACCAGGAACCAAACCAAGAAAGACAATTGGAGCCATCGCCTAGGATCACTTGAAAGAGAGGCTTAATACGGTTGATGGAGGATAAGACGCAGACCAGAATGGGATGGTTTATTGAGGGGAGCTAGGTGAAGGACGTAAGATGGATTGCCTTAGTAGTGAACTGAGAGAATCCAGTCTTTCTAGATGAAGTATCTAGGTGTCAAAGTACGCCAAAGCCATTTGGCCAAAAGAGCAAGGTTGAAAGTTCGAAGGTTGACAATACCGAGGCCACCATGGTCTTTGTGTAAGCAAGCTATCTTTCAGCTAACAAGACTTTTGGCTTTTCCCCCATTCCAGAGGAAGGTTCTTCTAATGGAATCAATTTTCTTGGATACCCAGGTAGGTAGTTTAAAGAACAAGAGCCAGTAAAGGGGAATGGAGGAGAGGACTGGTTTGATTAGAACCAGTCGGCCCGCAGCCGAGAGAGCATCGGCTTTCCAGCCCGAAAGTTTGGATTCAATTTTAGTGATAAGGGGAACCCAATCAGCACGATGAAGTTTGGTGGGACGCAATGGGATACGAAGGTAGGAGATCGGGAAGTGAGAGATGTTACAGTTGAGGATAGAAGAGACTGAGGGACTGTAACATCCCGCCTTTTCGCACGCTTTAAATCGACACACGTGCCAATTCAAACCATACGGAAGGGCGGATTGTTATGGAGTAAATAAGAAAAATAGAGAAGAGAAAATTAAACAGAATCTCACAGCAGAAGGATAAAATATAATAATAAATATACAGTTCATAAAACTGTTTACAAAACATTTGATTCTTCTTTATACAATAAAAATCAGAGTTCACATACCAATAAATACCAATGCAGTGGAATACAGTGTAGTGGAACCATATAATAAAAATAATAATAATGAAATCTTCGTCTTCGTCCACCAGAAATAAAGTCTTCAAATCCTGAAACGCTAGGACTGACCCGAGCGAATTTGAAAAACAAAAACACTCGAGTCAGAACTAAAAGATCTTATGTGAGTTAAATTAACAGAAATAAATATGAGTGCAGTAACTCAAGAGATGCTCGGGATTTACATCTCCTAAGGATCCGTTAAACTATTTACTATGTAGTATATTGCGCTATTATAATAGTGTCTAATTGTAAAATAAACTTACTTTTTCTTAGCATTAAGGGGTTACCCATATAGCCCTTAACACGTAATAGTCCCAGTAGTCCATCCAATATCATAGTCCCTCCTGATCGGGAAGCCACCAGAGGATACCACACGGGCTACGGGAGAAATCCAAACTCGTACAAGGCGCGATAGGGTAGGTGACACGACACAACTAGGCAATGCCAGGGTAGATATACTAATTGCTATCCGGGCTGATGGAAACGCGTAGCCACAACTACCGCCCACCTCGAAACGAACTCCCCCAAAAATCAAAGTAAAAGTGGCCACTGAATCAATCCAAAGTCAATGTACAATATCGAAGAGGAGTGTCCGATCAGAGGAATGACCTCATTGGCCCGAAAATCGCTCCTGTTTTAGCCACCTTATGCCAACTCACGGGAGTCGGGTCCACGTAGTTAACTTGCAGGAAACGCCTCCACCAACCTACTTCATTCTGGAATCTCCACCGCGTACACGGTTGTTAAAGTGGTTTTCGGAGTTGGCAGAGAGTATGAAAACTTCCAATCCCGGTCTCTTCAACAACCAAACGTTATTATAACACCACGGTCCTTTAAAATAATTTATACTTTTAAAACCAGAATATAATATCCATTTCAAAACCATATAAATATGATATCATTTCCTTTTAAAACCCAAAATAATATGATATCATCTTTATTTTCCAATATATTCTTTCCAAAAATCATAGTGGTTTCAAAGTAAAATATTTAGAAATCAAAACTCTTGTATATAATATTTCCAAATTATACTACCTTGAAAACCATAACTTTGAAACAAATTCCATCTCTCAAATGGTTAAATATTAAATTACTTTTATAAAACAAAATAGCTTCTTTACATTTCACAAATCAATTCCAAATATCGATTTAAACTTCCAAATACCATTTTAAATTTTTACTTTTCAAAGCTTTAAATATTACACCATTTCAAAAACAAACTCATTTGACCATCCCATATATATCAAATTCAATTACTTCATTTTTTAGACTTGTAATGTTTACTTAATGAATTCAATATACTTTAAGTAAAACTTATAACTTCACATAATTGGATAATCTTTCAATTTATTAAACCTGATATATCCATTTAAATCGACCTAATATTCATTCAAATCACTTTACAAAAAATCAAGTTACAAAAATCATATCCTTTAAAAATTCTAACTTTTCATATAGTTTCAATTTAACTTAATATTCATCTTCGAACCTTACTCTTTTTTTTAGTCATTAAAACTCCAGAAATTTAATTTTAAATAAATTCTTAATCATATTTGATCTTAAATTCAAACTTTATTTTATACTTCAAATCAAATTTATACGAAGCTTAAAAACCAAAAATTACTATATATATATATATATATAAATAACAAATTCAATATCCCATAAACCATATATATATATAGCTTTACAAAACCATAAAACATTTCAAAATATATTATATATATACCGCGGTGCCTGTATAAAATTTTGTACCCTATGGTCAAGTGATACGGATGTTTATCATTTCAATGAACTGAAAGTGCATGATGACTTGAAGTTTGTACAATATAAACGTAGCATCCATTCATCCAAATATCAATCATCAACCATCATTTACAATCATCATCCATTTTAAACAATCATCGATATAAAGCATATAAATTATACATGTAATAAATAACATGTATTAACCAACAGTTTATATCCAAAAATAAATTCAATAACTGTTAAACTAGCAGTTTATATGCAAATAAATAAATTTAAATTTAACTGACAGTGAATATGAAATAATAATAAACATAACTATGACAGGCAGTTAATACGCAAATAAATAAATTCTAACTGTCAAATTTATATGCAATAAATAAAATAAATTAACAGTTAAATTAAATGAATGCGATTTAACTGAGATGATGAATAAAACATGCCAAACAATCATAAATAAATTCCTACTCATATCTTAAGTCAAATTAAAAAACACAAGAAATTCTAGAAGTTGTGAGTGGGTTAAAACCCTCACTTTTTGAATTTAAATCGAATTTAAATCCGATTTAAACCCAAAAATTCGACGGTTTCCAAATCTTTCCAAACCAGCGTCAATAGATCTAGAATTCAAGTACGATCCTAACAAAAAAAATTCGCATGAATAAGAGGTCGTATGTGAAAGTTATACGAGTTAATTCGATTGAAAACATAATTAAATTAAAAATAAAAATAAAATAAAACCTTAACACATCCTCCACGTCACCAGGATTACACGCGCTAACCCATTCCCAGAACGCAGCACGCACGCAAACATACAGGGAACGAAACCCTAGCCGCCACCTCCTCGTCAATTTCACCGCCGCCGTGAGAGCTAGCATCAAGATCTGACGATGCCATCCTCTCCCTCATCATGAGCCGACCCCCCAGCTAGCGCGCGTGAGAACCTAGGTGGCCGAGACAGGTGCGCCGCCGCCACCCTTTGCACGCCGTTTCTGGCGATTCCTCTCTATTTCGAGACAAAGGAACCGTATGGATCAACTCCATATGTTGTGCTCCATGCTCCAGTACCCTCTGATCATCACCAAGTCGAAGATCTTGTCGTTGATCAAACATATGCCTACGAACGACCGAGGTTCATTCTGAAATTCTGGACAACCGATAACTCGAATCGAAAAACGAATTACACCACTGAATTATATTCGTTGAGAGCATCAACATATAATTTTTTGGAATTTTTCTGAGAATTTTAATTTTTGACTTTGGATTTGATTTTTGAAATTGACCATGGATCTAGGGTTTCTAGCCATTGGAAGAAGAGAAGGAACTGATGAAATGAACGCACAAACAAATGAGAATAGATGGGCTAGGGTTTATAACTGGGTTTATATAGATAGGTTAGAAATTCGAATAGATGGATCCGATAAATAAACGTGCTAACGCTAACATGGCCCAAAAAGCCCGTTCTGACCTCGAAACGAAAATAGGTAAACCCATATATCGAAATAGGTATTTTAAAATATTCTGAACGCGATGGAAAAAGTTTCACCTCCAAATTCCATCATATGAAGAAGTTACGCTGAAAACAATTTTTTCAAATTGATTTCAAATTGATTTCACTTAAATCGATTTCAAGGCGTTTCACGTTCGTACGATCAAACGACAAGTCCGATCGCTATGAAACTTGAAACCCTATAATAATTTACTGTTACCTATCCGATGAAACTGGTTTTGTCGAAATCCGAGTTCGTGACCAAAATGGCTATTTTTATATTAGTTAAATAAATTTAAAACAAATTAATTAATTCAAATTTTATATTTCAATTATAGAATTGACAATTAATCCCCTTCATACTTCTCAATCATTAGCAATTATTTAAACAAAATTTAAATGTCAATTTTAGAAGATAAATTTATCAATTGAAATGCCTTATCTGAAATTTCATTATACTCAAAATTACAAATTAAGTTCCGAAAATTTCTATTAAATTAAATAATAAATGTTCATTCCATCTATAAATTTTAAGTAGATGGATTCCATGTTGGGTTCAAAATCTACTATTTTAATATCCTTGAATTTTTAGTTAACTCTCTATTATCGTAATATTTAACGTTAATTTCACTTATTTTGCAATACTTGAATTAGACTAAAATATTGCTTTCTATACTTAAATCTATACTCCCATTGATTCACTCAAATTGTACTTATTATGTAGTATTTTAATAACTCATTTATACTTTGAATCTATTCCCCAATTTCACATTTCCATTGTAGTATAAATTTGTATTCCATCCTATTTAATATTTTATTAATATTCCACAATCACTTCCCATCCATTAATTGGTATCGCGCTGTCATTTAAAATTAATAGCTTATACCAACACTATTATCATAAATTTGAAAAATGGGTTACCAAATTTTGAATAGATTACTAATTATTATTATTGCTTCACTGATTAATTCAATATTTGCATTGGTTTTGCTTATATTAAATTTATTTCTCATATCAATTAAGGTTTCAAAACAATCAATAACATTTCCTTGTTCAAACCCCTTATTTCAATTTCTTTCATTTACAGTTACTTTTGTATACTCCTTTCCTACTTAAACCAAATATAACAAATTCCAATTAAATCCAATTTTTACCTTTAAAATAAGTCATAACATTCGAATAACTCTATTAAATTGGAATGTTTCATTTAAGTTTATAAATGATCCACTTGCATTAACATAATTCTTTAAATTCATTCCCATTTACGGTTAATAAATGTTATATTACATTAATACATTTAATATCTTCCTTTATTTGATAAATAACCTAGAATGCATTTACATTCATTCATTTCATTCCATTCGTTTATGGGTATTGCATTAAAATTTAATTTATTAGCTAATACCAACATTATTACCATTCATTACAATTGGATTCCCAATTTTATTCAATAACCTGAATAAATAACATATATATTAATCAAATCCTTACATTTGCTTTTCTCATATTCCATTAAAAATCAAATAATAACATTTAAATGATTTTTATTGAATTGGAATTTCATCCAAGTCATAAATTATTAACTTGCCTTACCATGATTTCTTAATTTATTCCAATTACCGTTTTACACTCTTTTATTGCGTTAAATCAATTTAATATTTTCATAAGTTTCTCAAATTAAATTTTATATCCAGTTAAGTATCCTTTTCTACTTAATTCATTTGAATTTTATTCCAATTTCTATAAATAGGTCTTAAGACACCATTTTCATAATTTAATTTAGCGTTTATTTCAATAATTGTTTATAATTTAAAGTCTCTACTAAAGTAAATTACAAAACTTATAAATTTTAACCAATTTTAACCCACTATATTTACGGGTCGTTACACTCTCCCCCACTCAAAAACTTTTCATCCCCGAAAAGGAAAAGAAGGGAAAAGAAGAATTAAATAACACTACATCTTATTCAAAATATTTAACTTATAACCAATAATTTACTAAATCTATTTCCTTAAATAAAATATACCCGTTTTATAATCATTATATCTTTTCACACTTAAATTACTAAAGTTTGGTAAACATTTTCAAAATGTTCTAAGTCTAAAATTTTACGGAAAATTTTGGCAGAGTCTCCTTTGTACGGAGAGGCTCGGGAGAAAATATAATATCGAAATATAACAATATACACAAATACTTTCCAAAATATATCCCTACACGGGAAAATATATAAAATAGCGCTATAAACCGTAATCCGAAACGTACCTATTTGTCGGGCAATTTACGCTTAATTTATGGAACCAAAAGCAGTAGCAATTGCTTCCATATCCTGCATTTCACTTATAAAATCTAATGGGTTAACAATTTACATAAAGTGAAATATTTAAGTGGATTTCAATCACTAACAACAAATCAATACAACAACCATCAATTTCAACGAACAGCATACACAACAAGTACAAAACAACCATAAAATCATACAACAAATAGTTGTTCGGGTTCAAAACCTTTAAATTGTACGGAGTGAAAAATAACTATCAAGTGCATCATTTACTCAACAGTCTTAGATGGAACAAAATAATTTATTTATTCATCCAACAATTTCGAATTTCCTTACCTGACCAACCATAAATCAAACAATAACAATTCAACCCAACAAATCAAATTAACTTATTATAAATTTTATTTCATACATCAGTTGTTTGATTATCTTTTTATTTATACAGTGATTCATCGTTTTAATTTACATTTACTCATTAAATGTTTGCTTCATTTATACTTATTATTTACAATTATTCAATTTCATTAACTCAGGTCATGCTAGTTCTTTTTATCTCATTATAATTATTTATTCATTTATTGCATGCCCTCGTTTAATTTGTTAGCATTTCCATTTTATTTACTTAAGTTGATATTCATCTATTTGAATTACTTACCTTTAATTTTATTCACTTATAGTAAGATTTTAATTGTAACTTAAGTTGATAACATTAAATTCTCATTTATAATAGCAAATTCATTGAATTCTATACTATCTACTTTTACTTGTACAATTTTCATCACATTTCCTATTAAACAATTCAACTTTTAATATTTGGTAAGTTATATATGTTTTTTAAAGAATGTACTTGAAAGTTATACAAGTTCTCTCATTACCAATGATTACTTTAAAATTCAATAATAATATTCTTTATTTCGTAGGTTATAATTTCAAATTCCATTTAATACCATTTGTAACCTATCATTAAATCTCTTATTTCCTTTAGAGGTTTTAATTTATTAATTACCTACGTTTCAATTCACTACAATAATTGAAACAATTAACTAATGGAAATCTAAGATTTTAATACCGGGATAAATTTCAAATTATTTTATATATTCTTACAACTTATATATCTCTAATTATATTTAAAACAATTCAAAATTTATATATTTTTCAAAATGAATCTGCAGTAAAACTACTACAGTGACATTTTCCCTTCGAAACTCGAAAATGAAAGTCGATGATGCGGCCGTCATCACCGAAATTATTTTCCAGCGACAAAGAGGAAAGTACAAAACTTATTTTCTCCAAAAATCTTCTTTAAAACAGTTCTTCCGAATTATATTACAATATTTGTATCAGAAAATACTTGTACACAATATTATTATATTCCAAAATTTATTCGAAAGAAATTTCAAAACCCCGGAACTTAAGCCCTAAATTTCCGGATTTCATTTATTTTACTTTCAACTTAGTTTCAACTATTATTTATATTTCATTACCTAAAACCCAATCTATAACAACCAAATATATGTCATTATAAAATATTTTTATATATAGAAAATATAATAGGCAAAATTATTTCATTCACCTATATTAAAACAAATATCATGTCGGTCTGTCCTATTAAGTGTTTAGAAATCCCTATTGATGTCACAGCGTCCCATGCACCAACCAGAATTTATAAATACAAAACGGAACAGATTAACACAATATAAAAACCTTTTTATAACACTAACAAATACGCTCTCTCATATATATATATATATATATATATATATATATATATATATATATACACACACACTCTCAGCGACTCCCATAGGGTATTACTACCCTATTAATAAAGAGTCAAACCCCACAAAGCTAAGGTTTATCGCTAAACCAAAGCTCCGATACCAGATGTAACATCCCGCCTTTTCGCACGCTTTAAATCGACAAATGTGTCAATTCAAACCATATGGAAGGGCGGATTGTTATGGGGTAAATAAGAAAAATAGAGAAGAGAAAACTAAACAGAATCTCACGGCGGAAGGATAAAATATAATAATAAATATACAGTTCATAAAACTGTTTACAAAACATTTGATTCTTCTTTATACAGTAAAAATCAGAGTTCACATACCAATAAATACCAATGCAGCGGAATACAGTGTAGTGGAACCATATAATAAAAATAATAATAATGAAATCTTCGTCTTCGTCCTCCAGAAATAAAGTCTTTAAAGCCTGAAACGCTCGGACGGACCTGAGCGAATTTGAAAAACAAAAACACTCGAGTCAGAACTAAAAGATCTTATGTGAGTTAAATTAACAGAAATAAATATGAGTGCAGTAACTCAAGAGATGCTCGGGATTTACATCTCCTAAGGATCCGTTAAACTATTTACTATGTAGTATATTGCGCTATTATAATAGTGTCTAATTGTAAAATAAACTTACTTTTCTTAGCATTAAGGGGTTACCCATATAGCCCTTAACACGTAATAGTCCCAGTAGTCCATCCAATATCATAGTCCCTCCTGATCGGGAAGCCACCAGAGGATACCACACGGGCTATGGGAGAAATCCAAACTCGTACAAGGCGCGATAGGGTTGGTGACACGGAACAACTAGGCAATGCCAGGGTAGATATACCAATTGCTATCCAGGCTGATGGAAACGCGTAGCCGCAGCTACCGCCCACCTCGAAACAAACTCCCCCAAAAATCAAAGTAAAAGTGGCCACTGAATCAATCCAAAGTCAAAGTATAATATCGAAGAGGAGTGTCCGATCAGAGGAATGACCTCATTGGCCCGAGAATCGCTCCTGTTTTAACCACCTTATGCCAACTCACGGGAGTCGGGTCCACGTATTTAACTTGCAGGAAACGCCTCCACCAACCTACTTCATTCTGGAATCTCCACCGCGTACACGGTTGTTAAAGTGGTTTTCGGAGTTGGCAGAGAGTATGACAACTTCCGATCCCGGTCTCTTCAACAACCAAACGTTATTATAACACCGCGGTCCTTTAAAATAATTTATACTTTTAAAACCAGAATATAATATCCATTTCCAAACCATATAAATATGATATCATTTCCTTTTAAAACCCAAAACAATATGATATCATCTTTATTTTCTAATATATTCTTTCCAAAAATCATAGTGGTTTCAAAGTAAAATATTTAGAAATCAAAACTCTTGAATATAATATTTCCAAATTATACTACATTGAAAACCATAACTTTGAAACAAATTCCATCTCTCAGATGGTTAAATATTAAATTACTTTTATAAAACAAAATAGCTTCTTTACATTTCACAAATCAATTCCAAATATCGATTTAAACTTCCAAATACCATTTTAAATTTTTACGTTTCAAAGCTTTAAATATTACACCATTTCAAAAACAAACTCATTTGACCATCCCATATATATCAAATTCAATTACTTCATTTTTTAGACTTGAATTGTTTACTGAATGAATTCAATATACTTTAAGTAAAACTTATAACTTCACATAATTGGATAATCTTTCAATTTATTAAACCTGATGTATTCATTTAAATCAACATGATATTCATTCAATCACTTTACAAAAAATCAAGTTACAAAAATCATATCCTTTAAAAATTCTAACTTTTCATTTAGTTTCAATTTAACTTAATATTCATCTTCCAACCTTACTCTTTTTTTTAGCCACTAAAACTCCAGAAATTTAATTTTAAATAAATTCTTAATCGTATTTGATCTTAAAATCAAACTTTATTTTATACTTCAAATCAAATTTATACGAAGCTTAAAAACCGAAAATTACTATATATATATATATATATATAACCAATTCAATATCCCATAAACCATATATATAGCTTTACAAAACCACAAAACATTTTAAAATATATTTTATATATATATACCACGGTTCCGGTATAAAATTTTCTACCCTATGGTCAAGCGATACAGATGTTTATCATTTCAATCCGCAATTTAAAATAAAAATGCGGTTATATATCATTTCAAACCGCAATCCCGAATGAAATGAAAGTGCATGATGACTTGAAATTTATACAATATAAATGTAGCATCCATTCATCCAAATATCAATCATCAACCATCATTTACAATCATCATCCAATTTAAACAATCATCGATATAGAGCATATAAATTATACAGGTAATAAATAACATGTATTAACCAACAGTTTATATCCAAAAATAAATTCAATAACTGTTAAACTAGCAGTTTATATGCAAATAAATAAATTTAAATTTAACTGACAGTTAATATGAAATAAAAATAAACATAACTATGACAGGCAGTTAATACGCAAATAAATAAATTCTAACTGTCAAATTTATATGCAATAAAAAAAAATTAACAGTTAAATTAAATAAATGCGATTTAACTGAGATGATGAATAAAACATGCCAAAGAATCATAAATAAATTCCTACTCATATCTTAAGTCAAATTAACAAACATAAGAAATTCTAGAAGTTGTGAGTGGGTTAAAACACTCACCTTTTGAATTAATCAAATTCAAATCCGATTTAAACCCAAAAGTTCGACGGTCTCCAAATCTGTCCAATCCAGCGTCAACAGATCTGGAATTCAATTACGATCCTAACAAAAAAAATTCGCGTGAATACGAGGTCGTATGTGAAAGTTATACGAGTTAATTCGATTGAAAACATAATTAAATTAAAAATAAAATAAAACCTTAACACATCCTCCACGTCACCAGGATTACACGCGCTAACCCATTCCCAGAACGCTGCACGCACGCAAACATACAGGGAACGAAACCCTAGCCGCCACCTGCTCGTCAATTTCACCACCACCGTGAGAGCTAGCGTCAAGGTCTGACGATGCCATCCTCTCCCTCATCATGAGCCGACCCCCCAGCTAGCGCGCGCGAGACCCTAGGTGGCCGAGACAGGTGCGCCGCCGCCACTCTTTGCACGCCATTTCTGGCGAATGCTCTCTATTTCGAGACAAACGAACCGTATGGTTCGACTCCATACGTTGTGCTCCACGCTTCAGTACCCTCTGATCATCACCAAGTCGAAGATCTTGTCGTTGATCAAACATATGCCCTATGAACGGCCGAGGTTCATTCTGAAATTCTAGACAACCGATAACTCGAATCGAAAAACGAATTACACCACTGAATTATATTCGTCGAGAGAATCAACATATAATTTTTTGGAATTTTTCTGAGAATTTTAATTTTTGACTTTGGATTTGATTTTTGAAATTGACCATGGTCTAGGGTTTCTAGCCATTGGAAGAAGAGAAGGAACTGATGAAATGAACGCACAAACAAATGAGAATAGATGGGCTAGGATTTATAACTGGGTTTATATAGATAGGTTAGAAATTCGAATAGATGGATCCGATAAACAAACGTGCTAACGCTAACGTGGCCCAAAAAACCCGTTCTGACCCCGGAACGAAATTGGGTAAACCCATATATCGAAATAGGTATTTTAAAATATTATGAACGCGATGGAAAAAGTTTCACCTCCTAATTCCATCGTATGAATAAGTTATGCTGAAAACAATATTTTCAAATTGATTTCAAATTGATTTCACTTAAATTGATTTCAAGGCGTTTCACGTTCGTACGATCAAACGACAAGTCCGATCGCTACGAAACTTGAAACCCTATAATAATTTACTGTTACGGATCCGATGAAACTAGTTTCGTCGAAATCCGAGTCCATGGCCAAAATGGCTATTTTTATATTAGTTAAATTAATTTAAAATAAATTAATTAAATCGAATTTTATATTTCAATTATAGAATTGACAATTTATCCCCTTTATACTTCTCAATCATTAGCAATTATTTAAACAAAATTTAAATGTCAATTTTAGAAGATAAATTTATCAATTGAAATGCCTTATCTTAAATTTCATTATACTCAAAATTACAAATTAAGTTCCGAAAATTTCTATTAAATTAAATAATCAATGTTTATTCCATCTATAAATTTTAAGTAGATGGATTCCATGTTGTGTTCAAAATCTATTATTTTAATATCCTTGAATTTTTAGTTAACTCTCTATTATCGTAATATTTAACGTTAATTTCACTTATTTTGTAATACTTGAATTAAACTAAAATATCGCTTTCTATACTTAAATCTATACTCCCATTGATTCACTCAAATTATACTTATTATGTAGTATTTTAACAACTCATTTATACTTTGAATCTATTCCCCAATTTCACGTTTCCATTGTAGTATAAATTTTTATTCCATCCTATTTAATATTTTATTAATATTCCACAATCACTTCTCATCCATTAATTGGTATCGCGCTGTCATTTAAAATTAATAGCTTACACCAACACTATTATCATAAATTTGAAAAATGGGTTACCAAATTTTGAATCGATTACTATTTATTATTATTGCTCCACTTATTAATTCAATATTTGCATTGGTTTTGCTTATACTAAATTTATTTCTCATATTAATTAAGGTTTCAAAACAATCAATAACATTTCCTTAGTCCAAACCCCTTATTTCAATTTCTTTCATTTACAGTTACTTTTGTATACTCCTTTCCTACTTAAACCAAATATAACAAATTCCAATTAAATCCAATTTTTACCTTTAAAATAAGTCATAACATTCGAATAACTCTATTAAATTGGAATGTTTCATTTAAGTTTATAAATGATCCACTTGCATTAACATAATTCTTTAAATTCATTCCCATTTACGGTTAATAAATGTTATATTACATTAATACATTTAATATCTTCCTTTATTTGATAAATAACCTAGAATGCATTTACATTCATTCATTTCATTTCATTCCATTCGTTTATGGGTATTGCATTAAAATTTAATTTATTAGCTAATACCAACATTATTACCATTCATTACAATTGGATTCCCAATTTTATTCAATACCCTGAATAAATAACATATATATTAATCAAATCCTTACATTTGCTTTTCTCATATTCCATTAAAAATCAAATCATAACATTTAAATGATTTTTGTTGAATTGGAATTTCATCCAAGTCATAAATTATTAACTTGCATTACCATGATTTCTTAATTTATTCCAATTACCGTTTTACACTCTTTTATTGCATTAAATCAATTTAATATTTTCATAAATTTCTCATATTAAATTTTATATCCAGGTAAGAATCCTTTTCTACTTAATTCATTTGAATTTTATTCCAATTTCTATAAATAGGTCTCAAGACACCATTTTCATAATTTAATTTAGCGTTTATTTCAATAATTATTTATAATTTAAAGTTTCTACTAAATTAAATTACAAAACTTATAAATTTTAACCAATTACTAAATTTATGGGTCTTTATAGGGACCAAGGTGATCTGTGTTACCAAGCATAATGATAGAGCTTTTGTGAAAATTGATGGAAAGACCTGAAATGAGTTCAAAGACGTATAGAAGGACCTTAAGACAGTGGATATGATCAGCGAGGAGGAGATGAAGAGAATAGTGTCATCAGCAAATTGGAGGTTGGATACAGATAAGTTGGAGTTTGGGGGACCAATACCGGCGAGACAGCTGTTCGAGATTGCTAGCTTAGACATGCGGTTGAAGACGTCTGGCACCAGCACAAATAGGAGCGGTGAGAGAGGGTCTCCCTGTCTTAGACCATGGGCGGATTTGATAAGGCCCCCCGATGAACCATTGATCTGAATAGAGGAGAGATTGGAGGTTAGAATGCATTTTATCCATTCACACCATTTCACAGGGAAGCCTCTGTGTGACAGAAGTTCAAGAAGGAAGTTCCAATTAACAAAGTCAAATGCCTTTGAGAAATCTAATTTGAGGAGGACACCTGGCAGGCTTTTTGTGTGGAAAAAAGAGACAACTTCCTGTGTTGCCGCCACACAATCTAGGATGTTGCGACCCTGGATAAAGGCAGATTGTTCCCTGCCAATCAACTGGTTCATATGGGGTTGAAGCGGTTGGAGAGGACTTTAGTGATGAGCTTGAAAGAGGTGTTAAGGAGGTTGATGGGGCGAAAGGCTGCAAGGGAGTTGGCACCTTCAGATTTCGGGATAAGGACGATATTGGCATAGTTGAGTCGGGAAATGGTCATAGGTTGGACTGGAATTCAGAGCACAGATCTAAGATATCTTTCCTGATAACGTCCTAGAAGTATTTAAAGAAAAAAGGACCAAAGCCATCAGGACCTGGTGATTTGTTGTCGTCCATATCCTTGAGGGCAGCCAGGATTTCTTCTTCGGAGAAGGGAGCATCAATTGGGATGGTGGGTGGATCGGGATAGAGGAGATTCCAATCGATGGGTGGAAGGGAGGAGGAGGGTTGGCCTAGGACGGAGCGGTAAAAATTGGTGAAGAGATTTAAAATTTCAGTCTGATCAATGACAGGCACTTCATTGTGAATAATTTCGATGATGAACAGGGATCCGTGACGGCCATTAGCAAGTCTGTGGAAGTAGGCCGTGTTTTTGTCACCATCAGTTAACCACTTAGCCTTAGAGCGTTGTTTCCATCCAATCTCCTCCTGTTTCATAAGCATTTCGAGCTCTACTTCCAAACTTCTAAGCTTGAGTGTCTCAGAATCATCAAGTGGGTGAGACTCCTCAAGGATGTTCAGCTTAAGAATTTCATCTTGAGTGGAGGAGATACGGTTCCTGAGTGAACCCCAAATGGATTTGGCCCAAGGTTTAAGAAGTCTTCTCAGTGATCTGAGTTTGCCTACTACCCGGGCAGAAGCAGAGATGGAACTGATGGGCTGGGCCTATGCCATTTTGATAAAATCTTCAAAGGATGTTTCAAGGAGCCAGAGTCTTTCAAACCTGAAAGGTCGATTGCGGTTGATGAGGGAACCCAAATCGAGTACAAGAGGACAATGATCAGAGAGGATAGTTGCGAGTCCTAGGCATGTAGATAGGGGGTGGATATCATCCCATGCAAAGTTGAAGAGAAAGCGATCAAGTTTAGCCAAGGTGGGTGCCCGACGCCTATTGGACCAGGTGAATAGCAGTTGTTGATAAGGGGTTCGATCAATGAGTAGGAGCTGATGAAAGCGTTGAAAGCATCTGAGTCAGGCGATAAAATCCCTGAGTTTCTTTCTTCGGAATGTCTGGTTGTATTGAAGTCACCCCTAGGCACCCAAGGACCGTATATGTGTGTTGCAAATTCCATGCATTTTCTCCAGATATCTGCCCGTTCTTGAATAGTTTAGGGACCATAAATGTTTGAAAAGAAGATGATAATGTTAGTCTGCAGGTGTCTAATAGCTACATGGAGGACAGATGGCTGATGAATGATTTGGCTAAGGGACAATACAGATTCATTCCATATGGTAATTAGACCCCCTGGAGCCAATAACTTTTGCATGGGTCCACCCCGAGAGCCGTAGACCACCAATTTGACGAAAAAAGGCGGGCGATGGATCAGAAAGTTTAGATTCTTGGAGTAGGAGGATGTCTGTATGTATGGGAGACAAGGACAGGAAAACTGAGTGCCTTTTTGAGGGGTCCCATAGCCCACGAATATTCCAGGAGACAATTTTCATTGGGAAAAGGAGAGACGCTCTTGTTCTAGGGTTTGCATGGCAGAATAGTGTTCCTCAAGTATAGAAACTCCCATGCAACGTGCTAATTTCTTATTTAATCTAGAATTAGGAGAAGAAAAAACTAAAGGTTCGTAAAAGCTGCCTGTAGCTCCAGGCAAGGACGTGGCTCTGGCAATCCTCGAGCTTCATCTAACTACCGCAGGGGAAAGTCCGCAAACTAGGTTGGGCTATAGCCGTAGGAGGAATGGAGGCTGGAGGAAAATCCGGTGCTGGAGTTGGGTCAAGAGGCGGGACTTGGAGGAAGTAGGGCACAGAAAGGTCAAAGTTGAGGAGGGGGTCCCATCTTGGTGGAGCTGGCTCAGAATTAAGGACCATCATACGGTTAGCATCATCATTAAAATTCAAGAGAGGGGAGGACAGGGCTGACTCGTGTTCATGGCATCAAAACGATCATCAGAGTCTGGGTCGTCGGAAGGAATGTCAAGCAGATCATCAAAGCATTTAAGCTCCCTTTCAATGTCAATGCTAATGTGAATGGTCCCAATGTGAAACCGAGATGAGATAATCAGCGTTATTGAGACGAACCAAGTAAAAAAAGGAAGTAGGTATTCCCACCAGGAATTGCATCTTAACATGGATTTGACGGCGATCAAACTCTGACCATCCGCATCTGTCAAAATCAGTGAATCGCCGTACAGGATTTAGAATGGTATGGACAGCATCCCGATTGTTTCGAAGGAGTTTCGGAAAGCCCTTGATGGTTTCCCAACTGGGCGGTTCAAGCTTAATGGATGGCGGCGGTTCATAGTCTGGCCATGCCTCGAGATAAATCGAGCCACCCGCTTCGGTGAGTATCTTGGAATTGAGCACAGTGGTTTTCATCTGAATAGAGGGGCAGCAAATCAGAAATCGGTTGTTATCAAGCAACCAGATCACCCATTCTCTGTGGTTGAAGGTGGAGGACAGGACGGTATTGAGACTCTCCACACTCCAAATGCCATCAATGATGGTTGCAGTGGTGTAGAGCGAGAAATCAACCATGGGAAAATAGGGTGAGGACAGAAAAGGATGAAGGGGAGAAGAAAGAGATTTGGTTTGAAGAGGAGAGAGGGAATTGAGTTGATTGGATGGATTGGAGATAGAAGGGTTGAGTGCGGGTCCAGCCGTGGGCCGATTTGTTTCCTGGACACTGGATGCCTGGTAGTGGAAAATTCAGAAGAATGTTTCGGTATTCGAGAAATATGTGCAGAGAGATAATTACTTAGAGAAACCGAAGGGTTTTTCAAGAGTCCCAATGCAATAGGCTTAGATGGACAACGAGCATAATAATGACCAAAAAAGCCACAATAATAGCAGATCCCGGGGTCCCTACAGTTGGAAGCCACGTGGCCCAGACCTGCACATTTGAAACATCTTTTTTTCGATTTCAAAAATTCAAAAGTTTGGCGGTATGAATTGAAAAATGGGAACGGGCGCCGACAGTTTAGTTTGGGGGGTCGGGAGAAGCGGCTGTTGGTTAGATGAAAGAGTGGGGCAAGGTGCTGCAGCTACCTGAGCATAGGTTCTTCCGTTGGATAGGTTGACCGATGGGGTGGGTTTTATAGAAGAAGTAGGAGGAGCAGTTTCAGCCATTCGAGGCGGATCTATTAGAGATTGATCTTTGGAGCGTGAATGTGGCCCGGGGAGAGGATGGAGGGATCAGACAAGTACTTGGGAGGGACGAATGAAATTCCATAGAACGAAAGAGAAGGTGAAAATGAAGAAGAAGGCTGTGAGGAGAAGGACACCATTGAGAGATCAAATATAATACTTTTTACATTTGACTCGGGATGGTAATGAATATTGATCACCCCTTTTGTTAATGGGCCCCAAAGAATATAATGAGAGATAATATTGACTATAGACAGGGATGATTTTACTCTAATGGGAGCGAGCCACCTAGCCCTGCTACATCTCCCATGTTTTAGTCATTCCTGGTTGATAAGGCTTTAGTCCACATTTTACCTTTCATATAGCACTTCCCACTTTGAATGCTAACACTACTCCTCAAGCAGCAATGCAATGTCAGCATTCATTCATACAAGTCATCCAAGAGATGGATAAACCGAAGGCACTACTTGTACTTCATCCATTTTGGAATCATCCTTAGGATTAGTAGCAAGCAGCCCTTGCACTTCAAAGAGCTCCGTCTTCAATTCCATCATCTATAAGATGTCTTCACTTCGAAACACTTGAGTTGGATTGAATTAGTTTTCGAATAACATATCTGATCCCGGTCTTTTCGAAACAACATTTGATAGTTTTTGGTAAACTTAACCACGGTTCTTCAGGAAATACATAGTCAAAAATAAGAGCGAAGATCACCTCCTAACTGTTAGTGGACGGATGTCCTTATCATTTGTCCCTGGAGAGAAAAACGAGATTTATATGCACAGTACAACATCATCAGAAATGACTGTGCTATATAACTCACGTGTTTCTCCTAAATATTTTCAAAGTCACGTTTAGGGACCATATTTGATAATCAGTTATTTAACTATCAAATAAATAAATAGCAACCAATTCTGTTTGAGATTTATTAATCCATAGCAACCACTAAGCCTTAAAAAAAAATCTTTATTTAATAAATCTCCTTTCAAAAGTAAATTTAAAACACTTATCTCTTTGACATACGTATAAATAAAAAACATTTGCGAATAACTTCTTGCTTCCAAATCATGTTAAAAGGATTAAACAAATATTGTTTAAATTAGAGGTAATGACAACCCTCAACACTATCCCCTCGGTGTTAAATGTGGAACGGATATTCCATACCACCATTTTTAAAAGGTCGGTTTGCAGAAACCTAGATGCCAGATTATTTTTATACTTCTTTCGATAAATCCTTTTTAATCAAATCTATTTCATTCATGAAATCTATTTTGCTTGAAATCTGAATCTATTTCAAAATGCTTTTCAAACTTCCAAATGCATTTATAAAATCCTTTTATAAATATTCACAATCATTTATATAAATATAAATATCCAAACTTGTTATATAAATTTCTTATAAATATCCAAACCTTTTTATAAACTCCCTTTATGAATATCCAAATCATTTTCTAAAACTTCTTTTATAAGTACCATTCTTCATTTATAAAATTTCTTTATAAACCGTTCATGTTCAAACAACTTCCTAAATAACCTTAAATCAAATTAGCTTCTTTTAATAAGCAAATCCATTTTATAAATCTCCCTTATTTATGAAATCTTCTTTGCTTAAAAACTCAAATTCATTTATCCAAAACACTTTGTAAATTTCCAAATTCCTTTATAAAACTATATATAAAAACTTCTTTTTATAAGATGAAAAACCATTCCCAATAGTTAAAAATATCTTTAGCAAAACCATTTGTCAAATCATTCTTAAATATCCTGTTCAAAATGCAATAACTTTTAAACCATTTCAAAAAGAAAATCAAATATTTATCCTTAAAAATCAACGAAGGCTTATTGACCATAATGGTGATTTTAATATGGTATTACTTATCTAATCTATCATGGCATCACTTAACAACAGGTATATATGAAATCAACACAAAACCATCAATTAACTTAAGTAAATGTCCAAGTTAATTGTAATAGCAGAATGATGTTTTGTTGTGCTAATAGATGTCATTTAGTTTTTCTAATCATATGGCATTACTTAAGGCAAGCGACAGAGAAATCCCTTGATCTAAAACAATTTGAAAAGAAAACTATTTTAACAAAAACTGATTATTTAAAATCAATGCAATTTTAAAACAATTAAAAAATTATTAGTTGGAATTAAATCCTTGCTAAACAGTAATTAAACTCTAATTAGAAGTAATTAAACCTTAAGTAATGCTTATTAACATAATTAACTTTAATTCAAGATTATTAAATAAAACCCCTTTTTAAAATGGTAATTAATTAATAATTATCTTAAATAATTAATTAAATAACAATTAATTAATCCTTAATTAATAATAAAAAATAATTATTTTTAATTAAGTAAAAATCATGATTAACTCAATTGAAAAACACTTCAGTTTAAAAACCACTATTAACAAATGATTAAGTACTAATTACCTTAATTAATTAAATAATCAATTAAGTAATCAATAAATAATTAAACAAATAATTGATCTCTAATTACTAAATTAATGTTGGAATTGTAATGACTCGGAATTTTCAATATTTGAAATTGGAATTAATTTATTTTAAATATTCAGGTGTTGATATTTAACTCGAATTTCAAATATCAATATTTATTGGATAATTAATTATTGAATTTACGAATTGAAAATTCAAAAAAAATTGAATTTGAAATTCTAAGCCTGTTAAAAATAAGTTGAAGGCTTATAAAATTTATATTGATAATGCTGAAGTTAATAGAACTTTTAAAATTGAAATTGGAAGTGATTTGTTCAGTTTTAAAAATATATCGTTTAAATCGGCAATTAAAAATAGCCTTTCGTGGCATGATCTCGGAATTCGACGAAACCAGTTCCATTGGATCCATAATAGTGTATTATTATCGGATTTCAAATTTCGTAGCATTTGGAGTCATTGTGTGATCGTATGGGTATAAATGCGCTGAATTTATGTCGAAAAATTCAATATAATAATTGGGTCCAAAAAGCTATCTTCCCCATATGATTGAGTTAGGAATTAAGACCTTTTCCATTGCATTCGAAATAAGGGTATAACGTTATAAATGCCTAGTAGCATGCCCCGATAGGAGGTTGAAATTTTAAGTTGCGCTTTCAAGACGATTTAAATTCAAAATTTAAATATAATATGTATTTTGTTTGAACAGTCAAAATCTTTTCACGTCAAATTTTTTCCATCAGCCTACTTTCTTTCACCATCAATCCTTTTTCCTTCATCAGCCTTTGCGTTTTCCAAATCACTACAGCCTTCTCTCCACACGCGTACATCGCTTCTGGTTTCCCTTCTGATATACGCTACCTTCAGCTTTTCAGTCGTTAAATCATGTCCTGCCTCCTTCAATCGAGCAGAAAAATAATATTGTGCCTCTTCTTCCTTTATAAATCAATGGTCGAATCACATCTTCAATCAAAGTAGAATGACAAATAAAAATGGCCGGGCTTCGTTCTAGTATACTTCACTTCTTCCCTCTTTTCAAATCCAAAACTCACGGTCCCATCCCCTTCTCGAACGAATCAAAATCGAAGATAAAAGGGAGGATACCGACCGATGAATCGCGGCCTTCCGTGAATGCTTTGACCAGTCTTCGATCGGAGCCACTTCGTTCGTATATAAGTGTGTGAAGCGTGAGTCGAGGAGTTCGAGGAGCGAGCGTCAGGGGTCGATAAGCTTCATGAAGGAAAGGCGATGAATATTCAGTTGCAATGATTTAGGCTCGACTCGAGTAGGCGAGGTCAAGGTCGTTCAGCGTATCACTTGTCGACGACTAGGATATTGGGTTTGAACGATTATTGGAGGGTATGAGGAAGTAGATGGAAAGGGGACGAGGAAGGAAACCACGACCTAGGAACTCACGCTCGTGTGTATTGGCATGGGAACATGGGTCAATCACTGTGTTCGTCGGAGGATGGTGTTTCATGGGAGGGTTCGCGAGAGGCTATGATTTGTGGCAGTAAGGTATAACTGCAGTCTTTTCCAATTTAAAATTTATATATACCTATAAAGAAGAAAAAATATGATAGTGAAGGGTAAACAATTTTATTTTAATTTAAATATATATGTGTGTGTTAGAAAGAATTTTATTTTCATTAGAAATTAATAAACATATATATATATATATCTCTGTGTGTGTATGTAGATAAACCGAAATATATATAGGTAAGGTTTTGGGAAAAGTAAATAGAAATTTTAAAAATGTTGGAAGTTTATGTAAAATTAGATCTTTAAAATCCATAATTTATTTTTATAAGTATATATGTATTTTCAAAAGAAAATAAATATACATGTACATATTTTAAATTTACTAGTTTATTTTAAAAATATGTGTTTAGGGCGATTAAGTTGGTTAATTAACTTGTTTAATTATTTTAGTTGCTAAAAGATTTATTAAAGGAAAATTAGTTTAACCTAATTAATTAGCTAATTAAATTTATTTATTAAAAAGGATAATTGATTGTTCGATTATTTCAAATGTTAATAAACCATATAATGTTTATACAATGTCTGAAATCGTGAAGAAAACAAGCCGGTTTGGATCGGATTTCAAATTAAAGGTCAAAGATGAGTTAATCTCACTCAAATTGGGTTGCTAGTGAATTTAAATAGCTAAAATTTAAGTTATTGACTGATTGCTTGAATTAATAATTTATTATTAGTCTGGATGTGATATTATATATAGTAGTATATATATACTGGAGTGATTGATATTCCCGCATTATATAGCGGATAAGACCTTATGTGCCCCGCATAATAGCGGATGACTCTTTATACAGCGATATCCCGCCTTCGATTGATTAATTATTGAGCATCTTGTTGAGTTTTGATTTGAAGATGGGATATCTTCGAAATTCTTTCGAGTTACTTGGAAAATTCGATGGTTTGCTGATCACTATATTAGCATTTGATGGGCCATTGGATTAACCAAGTGAGTTTTTCCTTGTTTCTGTCTACCATGCTATATTGAGAGTATGAATGGTTTGAATTTTGAGCTTGTCTTTTATCCTTTGTCAATTGAATTTTTGTGTTGTTTACAGACTTTTCCGCTAGAAATTGCGAGGATGCAATTTTGTTAAGGAGAGGAATCTGTAACAACCCAGGATTTTGGAGATTACCGTAAATATTAAATTGTAATGCAAATTATAATTTAATATTGTGTTTAAAAATGAATTGGATAATAAAATGAGGGATTATATTATTTATTTTATATAAACAATATCTTGATGAATATAATTTGGGATTTGAAATTTTAAATAAGTCATATTCTTTTATTTGAAGCCTATTTCAACATTTGATGGTTGAAAAAAAGTGAAAATGGATGAAATAAAGTTTGAAAAACTTTATTTTTGGATTTGGATTGAAAATAAATAATTATGATAGTTTAGTTTTAGTTAATTAGTAATATTGGAAATTTATTCCAATGTCAGCCTTCTATTGTAAAATAAAAGGAATAATACGAGGAAAATAAAATTTAGAAGTGTAATTAGGCTTGGAATAATGCGTTAATGTTATAAAAATGTTAAAACATTTTAATACACTTTATTAGACTTAAAAATAAATTTTATTTGGTTGAAATGGATGAAAATAGTGATTTTTCTCTAAAATGGAAATATTGGTAAATATTGTTAAGAAAATTTTATATGGTGAAAATAATATTTTAATTGGAAAATTAAAATTTTGATGTCATTAACATGTTCCCTTGATTAAAAAATGAACAATGCAACTTATTTCATGTGATTTGGAAATTTTATGCAATAGTTATGTGTAAATTACTAAAACACATATGCATATTTACTCTAAATATTTCTAAGTGTGAGAATTGGGCTTATATGGTTATTTTGTGTCCATATACCCAATTTCTAGAATGTTCAAAGAGATATACATCCATTTCACTCTGACTATTTTTTCATTTAAACAACTTTCTTCTAAAAAGTTCAATATTCTAATCAATGGCCTCCATAAAAAGAGAAAATCAATGGCTTCCTTCTTATAAATCAATTTCACTCAAAATCTCTGCAAATTAAAGAATTAAATCAATCAATAGAGAGATACGAGAAAGGTAACTCCAACCTAATCTATCTTAGAATCTACGTAAACCCTAGAATGATTTTCTATAAATTTTGTTTTGATCAATTGCTTCTTTGTATGTACTGTATTTTTCTATTTTCAGATGTTTAGGGATCCAATTTTGTGTTAAAGGTTCAATATTGCTTGCAAATCCTCGCTTATTCACTGAAAATCAAAAGGTTAGTGTAAAAGCTTACAAATGCTAGCCATAATCAAAGTTTTGAGTTGAATTTTCATATTACTAAGGTTATGTTTCGTCTTTGTTATTTTCTGTTTTCTACCGCCACATTGTTTTGGCCATAACTTTCTTGTTACCTATCGGAATTTAGAAAATTTTAAAGTTCTAAAAACCATATGATTTAGGCTATAACTTTGACGTTTTGAGTTTTGAGTATTTTTGAAGTTTATACGGTGAAAAATCCATATCTTTGTGACCGTCCTGTCATTGACAGAGAGTGTTTATATATATTCATCTGGAAAGTAATTTGATCATAACTTTCTTGTTACCTTTCAGAATTTAGAAAATTTTCAAGTTCTGCAAACCTTATGATTTAGGCTATAACTTTCATGTTTTGATTTTTCTGTCATTTTGAAGTTAATTATGTCAAAATATAATTTTTCTACTGCTAACCCGAGAGCAAAAACAATTTTTGCTCTGTCCTTGAAGCTGAAACGAAATTGACGATAATTTTTTCGTTTCTTAATTGATTTTAATAATTTTAGATGTTTCAAAAAGAATAAATCTTGTGTTACAACTTTCATGTTTTAAGTTTTCTTTAATTTTCAGGTTAGCTATGTCAAAATCTAAATTTTCTACTGCTAGCCCGAGAGCAAAACCAATATTTGCTCTGTCCTTGAAGCTGAAACCAAATTGGCCATAACTTTTTCATTTTTTAACCAATTTTGATAATTTTAGATGATTCGGAAAGAATAAATCATGTGTTATAACTTTCATGTTTTGAGTTTTTTTATAATTTTCAGGTTAGCCATGTCAAAATCTAATTTTTCTACCGCTAGCCCGAGAGAAAAATCAATGTTTGCTCTGTGTTTGAAACCGAAACGAATTTGACCATAACTTCTTCGTTTCTTAACCAAATTTGATAATTTTGGATGTTTAGAAAAGCTTAGGTCATGTGATACATGTTTTATTCATTGTATTTTCTAGAACTTTGAAGTTTGCTTGGTCATAATTATGGTTGTATGTTGCTGTCCTAAGAGCAGAATGAGAGCAACAACAATCATTGACCTTAGATTGTATTAGCTCGTTTTTGCTCTCATTCTCTTCAGTTTTGATGATGTTTTTGAGATATTTTGAGAGCTATGATGCCTACCAGTAGGCTAATTATATTTGGAGAATTTGAAATTCAAATTTAAATGGAATTCGAATTGATTTTGGGTTAAATTTGAATTGAATTCGAATTGAATTTAAGTTATGGGTTTAGAGATATCCCTCTTAGTTTTCATTGCTTTCGAGAACGGTTTTCACTAAACCATTTTTGGCATACATGGACATTTCAAATTATTATTACATAGAATTTTTTTAATTATTTTTCTAAATAAAGATTGATTTATTTCCTATAATAAAGGAATTTTAAATATTGGTTTTAATAATCGTTTTCGGAAAATCATTTTAAATTTATATTTCTCTAATAAAATTATTTTATTAATAAAATTACTTATTTTTATGAATTCGAATGTATAAGGAGGACAATTAACGGTAAAGTATAACATGTGGTATGTGATACATGGATTTGCTTTATCCCTTAATATCGGACTTACACGATCGAAACTCTTTCGATGAACTATTTGAGATGATTTAAGATGTTATTAAATTTTAGGTAGATTATATGGTCCGAGAACTCTAATTTAGGAGTATATTCGATAAAGGACCATTTTAAGATGTGTTTCTTAATCGTCGATGAAATGAGATGAATTAAGAGCTAGAAACTCCTATTTGGAATTATGGTTATAAATAACCATCTTGATGTTTTTTTACTTGCCAATTAGATAAGTAAGCTTTTGTATAATGATTTTACGATGTTGAGATATATTATGATAGATTTTAATTGTCGATGAGAAGAGACAAGTCACGATACCTCTAGTACTCGTCAATGAGATGAGACGAGCATAGTATTGTATTTACTTGCCAATGAGACAAGGTCGAGTATATTTTCTTGATGTTTATGATGTTTTACTAGTGTGGTATCAACTAACGGCTAGTAAACCATAAGGGGCGAACGTATGGTATGGGACGTACGTTAACACCTATTGGGTTCCTATACGAGAAGTTGAGACACATTCACGATGTTTACTAATACTACAGACCACGAGTACTCAATTGGATTCACCACGATGTAGTTGCTACTCTGATCATCACGATGTTATCAACTTGAGTCTTTGTGACTAGGAGTCATTATGATGTTGTACACTAAAGTCATTCACGATGTTAAGATGTTATTTGACTCCAGTCATCATGGTGTTTATGGTACCAAATAGTAGTACTAGTCACGATGAAGCGCGCGTAGCATTGCTTCGGCATGCAATCGAGGTTTTGGCCAATCTGGGATTTCTTTGAGTTTTGATGCTTTAGACTTCACCGTCTTTAGATGATTATTATATTGATAGCCTAGTGCTAGATGAAATGTATACATATATGGTGAAATCATTATGGTGTTACTCTTTGATTGAGTTATTTGCATTATGGATCAATGATTTGATGATTTTATAGACTACTTGATGTTAAGATGGAGTTGAGATGTATTTATAAATTTATACCAATGAGATGAGGTATAAATGATTATGAAGAATCTTTTATGATGAGTTTTAGTGATGGATTTGATATGTATCTATATTCATACCGATGAGACGAGGTATGAATAAGTATAATGCTTCATTTATGATTGGGTTTTATATTTCCTTGAATGATCCTTGGGATGTGCCAATGAGATGAGGCACATCCATATGCATTTTATTCTATGTATGAAGGATATGTACCTTTGATGTATTTTTATATTGACAACCACTTCTAAGAAGATAGTTGAATCATTTGAAGTCATTATCCATATTCCTTTATACCGCCGATGATATGTGGAGAAAGCGATGTTTATTGAATCTTATCTTTAAAACTTTGTTCGTCTGTGTTCCATTTGCTTAAGTGTCAGTTATGCCACTTCAGTATGACTTTATCATCATTATCCCTTCTACTTGCCAAGAAGAGATGTTGTCCTTTCTTATGATGTTGAAACCCTGTTTAGGGCACGACATCCTTTAAGAAAAAGGATACCATAGCTTTCACCTACTTATCCTTATCGATTATTCTATTTAACTGATGATTTTAGCTAGCCTAACCAGTGTGTTTTCACTCGGGTCAGACCGAGTTGTTTCAAGTATCATCTATTGGACTTAGCTTGAAGTTAATGTAGGATATCATCTCTTCTTTCGGTTGAGTAGTTTATTTCTTCTGCATATTCAGATGTTTTTACATTTGATTTGATGTATATGGTATGGTCGTGTACTACCTTTATTGCATTCATATTGTATTGTATTGAACGTGTATCAGTGTATATGTATATATATGATGTTGGTTACTATTCTGTGATGTGATTTACATTCAATTGTTGTATTTTGTTCTGATAGATCCGTTAGCCACTTATAGTTTTGGATTAAACATTTATTGGGTATGTCGATCCACTTGAGTTGAAAAAAAATAAAATTGCATTTATAGACGTATTCAATATATGTTTAAGACAAAATTATAGATGGTCACCCTTAACCAGCCATATTCTCTGCTTTAGTAGATAGAATTACTTGTTAATTCTCTTTTCTAAGGTGGGTCTCGGGGTGGGGCGTTACACGTAATGTCCGTCCATCACAATGAATTTCTGTACTTGTATTACCCTATGGGTTTTTCTTTGATATGAACTATCAACCTTATATGATAACCACCCTACACCTCTGGCACCCAATGTAACTATATAATGCACTGCTACAGTGCCCGATCGATGTAGGAAGATAGCCAAGGGTGAATGAAAGAGAAATAATCAAAGAACCTATCATATATCTCATAGGCCATCGAATAAAATATAATAATAAACATCACAGATAGAATATTGGCGACGCAATAATAACTAAAATGAACCACAATATCAGAGTACACAGGATCACAAAATTATACAAGATAATAATAAAGTTTACACAAGTGATAATAAACTCAAGTTGTCTCTAAAAATAGCAACAACTCCTGTCTAGGCTCCACAATTTCATAGAGTAGAATAATCAATCGCAAATCCATATATAATACTAGAAAGCTCCATCACGCTCGTTCTCTGCACTGCCACCGCATACCACTTGGACATGTTATCTAGCCTACTCATTTAAGAGTGCCCAAGATAATAGGTAGGAAAGCTTAAAACCTTGAATCAGACAATAATCTGGTGTGAGCGATAAGAAATCTAAAGATACTATGCAAGCTGATATAGTAAGGAATAAGGGTATACGGGCCACACCTTACTTGCCACCGCAACTAAAGAATTTTCTCATAGCATCACCACAAACACCATTAAGTTGTTTTACATTCTAACTACAATGTGGGGTGTCCAGGTATCAAAATCGACAATACCTACATCATACGACATCTTTAGAGTGATGGAATAATTGGAAAAGCCACCAAAGAAAATGTAGCAGCTGTTAAAAAAATCCTCACCGTCCTTGGATTGGTGATAACTCGTATAACCATTCCTCGGCCAGAGATTAATGAAAAAAATTCGGGTTTTCATTGTACTCACCCAAAATCTGATGCTGACACTAAATCTGTTCCGTCGATCCTGGGTATACAGATTCATTCCACCAATATTGGGCAGCCATTATGAGTACCCAATGAGCATTCTTACAATACTCTTGCTTACGAGTACATCAGAACCATCCACATTTGGCTTGCGCCATTTAGTTTCCGTTCATCCTTAGGTAACCAATCCACATTCGTTTCTTTCCATGATAGAACCATCCAGCATTCTATCCATGGGTCGCCCTTCTTTGAACTTGTCCTTCTGGATAATTATCCTTTTGACTCCATTCAACATCGAGCCATCATCATTGGATCATAACTCCATCACTATTCATTACCATCATCAGAGTCTCGAAGCCATCATTCTTTATCGTGCTACCAAATCACAACCGAACATTAAAAAAATGAATGAACACCTTTTGCATGACCTATATGAACCCTGAAACATCATTTGGGAAGATTAGCCTTAACAATCCATGTCGGTACCGACCAAGAGGGGCCAGTATTGGTATTAATTCCTTAGCTAATACTTAGCCAAATTTGGGTATGTCTTTCACACCATCTCTTGCCACATTTCACTAGTTTAGAGCTCCCCTTTATCACATCTCATGTGCCCAAGTGCCCAAGTCCCCCAGTCCACTCTAGTAGAACATAAAGAGTTCGGTACTAATCAAAAGAGGTCAGTATCGACATCTACACTTAGCCAATATTTAGTATTTGGCTCCTAAAGACCCTTCCTTACCTCAACTCGAAGCTTGCACTGAACTATCCTCGTCTTTGAACCAAAACTTACCACCAAACTAAATTGAAGCTTTCTCCACTAACCAAATTTTAGATCGTTATCTAGATCTAGTTGACCACCTAAACCAACTCTAATTCACTTATGTCCTGAAGTATAATCTCCTCTCCTCCTCCATAGCATCACCTCCAAATTCAACCCCATTTTTAGCAATTTTAACTTCATTTCCCCTAAAATCGACGACCGATTCCTAACTATTAAAAAACACTAGCAAACCATATCACACAATGCATGCACTAGAAACCATCATCCATAAACATTCATTAAACATAAGAAATAAATCCAACATGATAAACATATAAGAATCTACCTAAATTTGTCTTTGCATTAAAGTGACAATATGATGCAAAGGCATTACAAATCCATATAAAATCCATTTCTCCCTTTTAAAATTTAGCCACAAACTTGTTTAAAGGTTACATTAAAGTTTCAAACCATTTTAATGTAGAATCATATCAAAAACATCATTTTTAACAAACATCATTTTTAACTATAAGGACAAGTAGAGAGTAGTGAGATAACAATAATCACTCATCTGATACCAAAAATACCAATTTAATCCCACGAATCTGAAATAGACACCAACAAATCTGAATTCAAAGAACATAAACGATGAATCTACAACCACTTTACTAATTATCATTCTAATGACAGACCAGTCTAAGATTAGTAAGCAAAAATGAGCTTTCTGATGAAATTAGGGTTATTGGAGGTTTGGAATTGGTTTTGGAAAATGGAAAATGATCTAAATATGTCCAGTTGGCATGATTCCTGAAATTAGCTAGTGGACTAAATATGGGCATAGTTTAATTTCCTACTAATCTGTTCAACATCAAAAAAAACTTAAAACTGCCATATCTCCTAAATGGTAAGTCCGTTTTCCTATTATAACCAATGTGCAAAAGAAAAACCATAAGTCCGACCTAATGGAAATGGTTTATACCCTAATTCAACCCCTATCAAAAGGTATAGTGTGACGACCTAAAATTTATGGATATTTGAAATTCAAATATTTAATTGGTTTTAAATATTTGAAAGTTAGTTTAACTTGAATTTCAAATATCACCATTTATTTGGCAATTAATTATTGAATTTAATTTATCGAAAGTTGGGTAAAATATTGAATCTTCAGTTTATGCTTGTTAAAAAATATTTCAAGACTTGAAAATTTTATATTTATAATACTGGAGATAAGTGGTTTTAAATTTGAATTTGAAAGTATTTTGTTCAGTTGTAAAAACATATCGTTTAAATCGATATTTAAAAATAGCCTTCCGACTCACAGTCTTGAATTTCGACGAAACCAGTGCCATTGGATCCGCAATAGTGTTTTATTTTTGGATTTCAGTTTTTGTAGCATTCGGAGTTGTCATGTGATCATACGGTAGATAAACGCGCTAAAATCTATATCGAAATTTAATATAATAACTAGGTCCAAAAAACTATCTTCTCCGTACGATCGAATTAGGGCTCAAAAACTTTTTCTTTTTCATTATGTTCGGAATTAGGGTTTAACATTATAAACGCCTAGAAGCACGTCTCGATAGGAAGTCAAAATTTTGAGTCACAATTTCTTGACAATTCAAATTTAATTTTAAATAATATATATATATATATATATATATATATATTATTTTTCTAGTCAAATATTTATTCACATCAGTTTTGTTTTACCACTTTAGCAATCTAACACCTGTACACAAAATAAGACACATTGCTCCATTTGTCAAGCATGCGATAGAAATTGAGCATGTTGCATAAAAAAATAATGATGCCGAGTTCTGTTTCCTCTCTACATTACAGTTCGATTCAAAAAAATCTCTTTAAGAGCCAAAGAAAGATGAACATCAACCCACTAAAAATCTCGTCCTATCTTCTTCAAACTAAAATAAAATCGAATTCAAAAATAAAGCCTAACATACCTCTAAAAATAAATCGCGAGCTCTTACCCTATTCAAGAGGGAAGGGGGGAAACGAGGTCGGAATCGACGTCGTTCGATTCAAGAAGGAGACGAGGGATCGCTTGGCATCGCAAGGGCCAGCGCGTGGAGGTGCAATGGGGCTGGGAAGCTAGGGAGGGCGGTGTCGTCATTGTTAATGGCAGGATCTCCACAGTCGAGCTAGAGGGCATGGCGGGTTGCATCCCTTGTGAATTCCGAAGTTGATAAATTCTCAGATCGTTGATTGCTTGGAAGAAGCTGGCATTAGCGCTTCGCGTGTGTGGCAAGAACGAGGAACGCGAGCGCGAGGGTGCGTGTCGGTCGTGGTGTCGATGGCCTGAGTCATGAAGCGGTGAAGTATCATTTTATTTATTTTTTATTTATTTATCTATTTATTCAATTATATAAATATATGTTATATGCTAAAACTAATAAAGAGAGTGCAGAAAAGTATAAATCTATTTCAAGTTAATACCATATATATATATATAAATATTAGGAAAGGATATTTTTGTAGTAAATTTAAATTTGTTAATTTTAGGGCAGTGCTGTTTTTATTTATATATATATATATGTATGTATATATATTTATATATATGTTAGAAGAATTTTTAGTTTAGTAGGTATAAAATAATTTTTGTTTTAATTTAATAAATATGTATAACCACATGCATGTTCTAATTTAAAACCGAAAATAATAAAATGTGTATGTATATATATATTCATGCACATACCTATTTTTAATATTTATATAAGGAAGAATTTATAAAAGTTAAATTTTTGGAATTTATAAATTATTTTATAAGGGCATATGTAGTTTCAAAAGGGAATAAATATACATACCAACATTTTAAATTTACTAATTTATTTTAAAACAAGGTACTAATATAATCAATTTGTTTAACTGGTTCATTTAATTATTTTAGCCACCAAAAATAATCTACTAAAGGAGAATCTGTTTAAATTAAATTGTTAAATACTCATAGATTGTTCCATTAGCCAAACTATTTATAAACTGAATAAATGTACAAGGTCAAAATCTTAAAGGACGTAAGCCGGATTGGAAATGGATTGCATACATAGTCAAAGGTGAGTTAATCTCACTCATCTGGATTATTATTTAAATTTAAATAGTTAAATTTTAAATTTTTGGTTGAATAATTGAATTGGTTTGATGTGGCATATTATATATATATATATATATATATATATATATATATTGGAGTGATTGATTTCCTGCATTATATAGCGGATGAGACCCTATACGCCCTGCATAATAGCGGATGACCCCATATACCGCGATATTCCACCTTAAAGTGGAGTTGGTATTTTATATTGTGCTAACATCTGTGGATGCAGGGAAACAGGTTGGAGGGATCTAAATGGATGTTATGTTTGATTGATAAACTTTTGGGTATACTGAGTTATCAAAAATATATAGATGGGATTTTTGGAGAAAATAAAAGAGAAATTTTTTAAGTAAAATAACTATAGAGAATTTGGATAAATTAAAGAGTGAATTGAAAAAGGATAAAAGTTGATTTTTAAATATAAATAAATTCCAAGTATGGGAAAGGAGATTTTTGAATAAATGAAAATAAATGGATTTTTAAACATAAGTGACTTTATTTAAAAGAATAAAGATTTATTTTTGAATTTAGAATTTAAATGGTTTTGGAAGAAATAAAAGAAGAATTTTGAAATAAATATGAAATTGGTATTTTCAATTAAAAAAGATTTTAAATCAAAATAAAGAAGTTAAATCTGAAATTAATGGTTTTTGAAATAAATTTGGATAAGTAAGGGAATTTATTTTAAAATGAAGTAAATTATGGAAATAAATTTTGAAATTGATCAAGTGTTTGAAACTAGGATTTTAAAAGGAAGACGAGACTATGGAATTTATAAACTGGGTTTATAAAGTGGAATAAGTTATCAGTGGATACTTGAAGTACAAATTCACGATGGGAATTTATTAAGGAATGGGCAAATTATTTTAAAAATAAATAGTGCTTTATTTTTAAAGATGTGGATGAGAAATGTATTTCGCTGATTTAAATGTATTTTAGAATAAAGTGATTTAGATTATTTTTAAAGTCTAAATATTTGGACTATGTTGTTTTCAGTGGAAATAAACAATATTTGGGGAAATTTATTACGTGAGAGAAAGGTGCTTTGAAACTTCTTCAAAGGGTTGAAGTATGAAAAATAGCTTGCGAAGTTATTTTGAAATAAATAATTTGTAAATTATTTATATCCGATGGTTGTTTATGAATGTTATTTGATAGTCAAATAACCGACCATCAATATTGACCAACGCGCTGATTGTTTCTAAGAGACCAGGATCGAGATTTATTTCCCAAAAACCACTTCGATTCGGTTTGAACATTTTAGTGAAGAAGACAAGAGTTTGGAGTCGAAGATGGAGCAGTGAAGTGCAAGGTCTAATCGTTACTAATCATGAGGGTGATTCCAAAATGGATATAGTAGGAGTAGTGCCTTCGGTTCCGCTCGAACCTAGAACGGACTTGTATGGGTAAATGCTTTGCGAACATTGTCAGGAGGATGATGATCATTCTAAGCGAATGTGTGCTAAAAGGTAACACATAGCCTTGAGCCTTATCCACCGGGAATGGCTAAAACAGGGGAGATGCACACAAGGCTAAGTGGCTAGCAACTAATTATGGTAAGGTCACCCCTATCTAGATGTCCCTTTTATTTCAACCGCGTCGGCGGTTGCTGATCCCAACCGCGGGGTAAACTTATTCAGACTATCCAGTAAGGGGTAGCTCCAGTCTTGTGATGCAAGGGATCAGCGTGGATCGTCGGTACGGTGTTCTAGACCACGTACTATGACGGGCGGTACCCCAGTGGCCCTTCCATTGATGGAAATCCATTCTCCCTATCTGCCTTTATGGTTTTTGTTTGTAGAACCCGCTCTGGAATTTAATAATGTTACAATTTCGGCTATTTGAATAAGTATTTGTATATAGACACTACTATAATATCAGTGGATTTTATAATAAATGTTTTGGTTATCGCAAGGTAAAAACCTGACATGTTTATTTGTGGCGTGGTCTTACGAGATACCTTTCATTTTCGAATGATTTTGAAAGCTTTAATAATTTCATTGAGTGTTTTTTCTCACGCTAGTTTTCCTGATTGACTCGGGCGTTATTTAATTATAATGCTCGGGTCATACCGAATATTATAGAATACAGATTCAAGGTGGACTGCTGTGGAGCTCAGGAGACGAGCTGGATAGCGAGATGTATCACCCGTACTTGATATATATTCGCTGTGCTGTATAAGTTGTGAATTCAGTTTTGTGACGACAAGTTAACATAACTTTCTAGTAATATGCTATTGATTGTGTTGTACTCTGATGATGTAATGTGCAAACATATATAATTCTTTTTGTTTTAAAGATTAGTCATTTATCTATTATATATTGTTCCGCTGTGATTGTGAGATTTTGATACTGTTTCTATTTCTTCTTCTACCTCCTAGTTCTTTAACCCTAACGGTTCGATTTTTCGAAATTCGATTTTTTGGCATTTGATAGTGGACATATTGATGTCGATTTTCAGACATCGAAAAATCGGGTCGTTACGGTTGGTATTAGAGTTGAAGTTTAAGTGAGAACCTTGGCTTTGGTCGGGATTTCTCATTTAAATAGAGTCCATAGTACTCTAGTATGAGTTTGAGTGTATTAATAGATATGAGCGCGTATTTGTTAGTGAATATAGAAATTGTTTTTATATTGTGTTGACATATCGGTTAAGTGTTTATGAATTCTGGTCGATACGTGGGATGCTACGACATTGATAGGGATTCCTAAAACTCTTAAACAAGATAAACCGACACAATATTGTTTTGAAATAGGGTAAATGAAATAATTTTACCCAAATTATTTTTTTATATAAAAGAAATAATTTTCCATAAAATTATTATAGTTATACATGGTTTCTTGGTTGTTAGAAAATGATAATATTAAATTATTATCATTGTTAAGTGGAAGTTGAGTAAAGAATTGAAATTATAGCCAAAGACTAAGGAATAAATTCATTAACAAAATTAAATTTATAAATGTAGATTACAATGTGATTTATAATTAAAATGAGAACTATAATTTGAAATAGAATAAATTCCAGAGAAATATTTGAAAAAAATATAAAGGATTTGAAATTTGAAAATTTAAGAAATTTAAATTCCTTTGAATTTGAAAATGGTTTCCAAAGGTTTTGGAGAAAATTGGTGATATAATTTGGGAAATATTTTTGAATTGGATTTTAAATCTTGTGAGATTTGGGATTTAAAAATATTTGGAGGATGTTTTAAAGAGGTAAAAGCACTGAACTCTTTTCGTTCGCTGGAAAATATCTTCGGTAATGACTGTAGCTTCGTCGATGTTAATTTACGAGTTTCCAAAAGAGAAATTGCTACCAAATTGTTGTAAATGGATTGTTTGCAAAACTAAGTTTTGTTTTAAAATTCAAAAGATAATTTGATATCGAAGGATTTTGGATATAATTGATTTCAAAATGATTTTGAAATACTTAAATGATTGTTCAAGAATTTGGAACTGGATGAAAATGTTTTGAGTGTTTAAGTAGTAGTTTGAACTCTAGAAGTTTGACTGAAAATGTTTATGGATTATAAACAGATTTGGAGACTTATAAGTTTGGAAATTTGCTTGGAATGGAATTAACTTGTAAAAAGTAAATAAAAGTAAGTATGAAAACAAAATAAGCTGATAGGTAAGCTAATAAATTGAAGTAAATTAAAAAAAGTAGTAATGGAAAGTAAATAAGTTGGGAAACTTAAAGAGGTTAAAAATTTGAATTAATTAAAGTGTAACTAAATCAAGTAAAATAAAAGTGAATTTAAAGAAAAGTCTAAGGAGACTAAGTGGAATGGTTACTTAAATAAAAAGTTATAAGTTGGAAACAAAATTGTGGATAGACAAATGAATTTGCATTTGTAAGTAAATAGGATTGAAACTGAATATTGGGAATTAATTTGAATCGTGTGTAATGGAAGCTAGTCAAGATTCGACTAAATAAAGTAAAGGGCTGAAATAAAATTGGTGAGTAAGCAAATTTATTCAAGTGGGTAAGCAAATGAATTGGAATTGTACATTGGATGATATTTAATTTCAAATATGTAAAGTAAAATGAAGTTATAGAATTAATTCGAAGTGAACCAATATAATAAAATTTGGTAATAAAAAAATTGTTTGAGATTTAAAATAAATTAGTAAGTGGAACTAATTTAAAATAATGATACGAACCAGCCGTGAATGCAAGATAGTTGATAAAATTCAATATTCAGAGTTTGAAGATAAATTGAATTCAAGTAGAATTGAAAATGAAAACCTGAATGAAAATTGGGTAAAAGTATTTAGATTTGAAATTAATTAGTAAATTGAAGCAAATTGAATCTATATGGAATTGGAATCCAAATTGATTAAATGTAGATAAAAACCAAGCGGTAAAGTGAAAGTAATAATATAAGAGTATATAAAATGCTTATATTAAACTTAAGAAAAGTTAAGGGTGAAGATTCTTAAGTAAATTTGGTATTGAAGTACACTAAGTTAATAATTGGATAAAATTTAAACTGGAAGTTGTGAAATGGGATGGCTGTAAATAAGTGAATAGAAATGAATATGAATAAAAGAGAATTGATATAGCTAATAATCAAATGGGATAAAAATGTAAGATGTACGTATATTATTTTATTCGCATAATGATTTGATCCAGATTTGAGCATAGAATTTCGAGGTAGTTATACCAATCCGAGTTGTGATTTTTTGCTCGATTTTCGACGGCGAACTCTGGATATGGATTTTGATTGGTTCTGGAAATTCTCTATCATAGTTTACGGCTATGCAAGGTGAATGATGGTTTGTGATCAAGAAACCAGATCTGTGTCCGCACTAGGAAGTCGGGTGGACGATATTAGTTCGGGAATGAAATTATGTGATCGAGCGAGTGATCGAATTTGGTATTGCGTACGGATGATATATATGCATCGTACAGGCTTAAATAAGGAAAATGTTGAAAATCTTGAAAAGAAATGAATAAAGTGAATTTGGATTCTATGATTTGGTATGATTGATAAGTAGGATATACATGTGTTATAAAGGAAAAGGAAATTCGATTTTTGATTTCGGAAGATAAATTGAAATTTGCTCGGCAAAGGTATGTATTTGAATTTCTGTATGAAATTTGATGATTTTCTTGTCTAGCCACTTGGCTTTTGTTTTCTTTTGAAATCTGGGGGGCCGTAGAGGCATTTTATAGTTATGCCGAGCTGGCCTCGTAAAGGAGACGCTAGTGAAATTTTTCGAAAATTTAGGGAGTTCGAAAAATTTTGAGAAATTTTGAAAATTTAAAATATGGATTTAGATTAAAATTTTAAATTGTTGAATGTGTAAAGTTGTTCGAAATTTTGGATAGGTTTGAAAAGTTAGTAAGTGTAATAGTGTGTCTTTAATAAAAGGATTGTTTTGGGTATTTTCAAAAACTATTGGGTTTTGGGAAAGTTGACAGGTTACGGACCATTCTTCTTAACAAATAATTTTAGAGACGAAATTCTTTTAAGGGAGGAGGAATGTGACGACCCGAAATTTTTAGATATTCGAAATTCAAATATTTAAATAATTTTAAATATTTGAAAGTTAGTTTGACTTGAATTTCAAATATCACTGTTAATTTGGCAATTAAATTATTGAAGTTAATTTATTGGTAGTTGGGTAAAATATTGAATCTTCACTTTATGCTTGTTAAAAAAATATTTCAAAGACTTGAAAATTTTATATTTATAATACTGGAGATAATAAAGTTTTAAACTTAAATTTGAAAGTATTTTGTTCAGTTTTAAAAACATATCATTTAAATCGATATTTAAAAATAGCCTTCTGACGCTCAATCTCAGATTTCAACGAAACTAGTGCCATTGGATCCGTAATAGTGTTTTATTATCGGATTTCAATTTTCGTAGCATTCGGAGTTGTCGTGTGATCATACGGTAGATAAACGCGCTAAAATCTATGTCGAAATTTAATATAATATCTGGGTCCAAAAAGCTATCTTCTCCATACGATCGGATTAGGACTCGAAACCTTTTCCATTGTGTTCGGAATAGGGGTTTAACATTATAAACGCCTAGCGGCTCGCCTCAATAGGAAGTCAAACTTTTAAGTCACAATTTTGTGACAATTCAAATTTAAAGTTAAATAATATATATATATATATATATATATATATATATATATATATATTCTAGTCAAAAATTTATTCACATCAGTTTTGTTTTACCACTTTAGCAATCTAACACCTGTATACAAAAGAAAACACATTGCCCCATTTGTCAAGCATGCGATAGAAATTAAGCACGTTGCACAAAAAAATATAATGAAGCCAAGTTCTCTTTCCTCTCTACAATACAGTTTGATTTAAGAAAAATCTCTCTAATAGCCAAAAAAAGAAGAACATCAGAACCCATTAAAAATCTCGCCCCATCTTCTTCAAATTAAAACAAAATCGAACTCAAAAATAAAGCCTAATATACCTCTAAAAATAAATCACGATCTTATACCCTATTCGAGAGTGAAGGGGGGAAACGAGGTCGGAATCGACTTCGTTCGATTCAAGAAGGAGATGAGGGATCGCTGAGCATCGCAAGGCTAGCGTGTGGAGGCGCAAAGGGGCTGGAACCTAGGGAGCGCGGCGTCGTCATCGTTGATGGCAGGATCTCCGCAGTCGAGCTCGAGGGCGTGGCGGGTTGCATCACGTGTGAAGTCCGAAGTTGAGAAATTCTCAGATCGCTGATTGCTCGGAAGAAGCTGGCATTAGCGCTTCACGTGTGTGGCAAGAAAGGGAACACGAGCGCGAGGGTGCGGGTCGGTCACGGTGTCAATGGCCTGAGTTGTGAAGCGGTGAGGTATCATTTTTATTTTTTGTTTATTTACCTATTTATTCAATTATATAAATATATGTTATATGCTAAAAATAATAAAGAGAGTGTAGAAAAGTATAAATCTGTTTCAATTTAATTCCATATATATATATATATATATATATATATATATATATATATTAGGAAAGCATATTTTTATAGTAAATTTAAATTTGTTAATTTTGGGGGAGTACTGTCTTTATTTTATATATATATGTTGGAAGAATTTTTATTTCAGTGGGCATAAAATAATTTTTGTTTTCATTTAATAAATGTATAACTACATGCATGTTCTAATTTAAAACAGAAAATAATAAAAATGTGTGTATATATATTCATGCACATACCTATTTTTAATATTCATATAAGGAAGAATTCATAAAAGTTAAATTTTTGGAATTTATATTATTTTATTATGGCATATGTAGTATCAAAAGGTATAAATATACATACCAGCATTTTAAATTTACTTATATATTTTAAAACAAGGTACTAATATAATTAATTTGTTTAACCGGTTCATTTAATTATTTTAGCCACCAAAAATAATTTATTAAAGGAGAATTTGTTTAAATTAAATTATTATATGCTAATAGATTGTTCGATTATCCAAAGTACTTACAAACCGAATAAATGTTTATACAAGGTTAAAATCTGAAAGGAAGCAAGCCGGATTGGAAATGGGTTGCATGCATAGTCAAGGGTGGGTTAATCTCACTCATCTGAATTATTATTTAAATTTAAATAGTTAAATTTTAAATTTTTGGTTGAATGATTAAATTGATTTGATGTGGTATATTATAAATAGTAGTTTGTATGTATATATTGGAGTGGTTGACTTCCCGCATTATATAGCGGACGAGACCCTATGCGCCCCGCATAATAGCGGATGACCCCATATACGCGATATTCCACCTCTAAGTAGAATTGGTATTTTATATTCTGCTAACATCTATGGATGCAGGAAAACAGGTTGGAGGGATCCAACTGGATTCCTCAAAATATTTAGATTATTTTTAATATTGTGATATGCTTATTTGATAATCTTTGATAGATTATATTGGAAATTGAAAATATTGGATGCTATGTTTGATCGATAAACTTTTCGGTTTACTGAGTTATCAAAAATATATAGATGGGACTTTTGAAGAAAATAAAAGAGAGAATTTTTAAGTCAAATAATTATAGAGAATTTGGATAAATTAAAGAATGAATTGGAAAAGGATAAATGTTTATTTTTAAATATAAATAAATTCCAAGTATGGGAAAGGAGATTTTTGAATAAATGGATTTTTAAACATAAGTGGTTTTATTTAAAAGAGTAAAGATTTATTTTTTAATTTATAATTTAAATGGTTTAGGAAGAAATAAAAGAAGAATTTTGAAATAAATATGAAATCGGTATATGTAATTTAAAAAAAAAGATTCTAAATCAAAATAAAGAAGTTAAATCTGAAATTAATGGTTTTTGAAATAAATTTGGATAAGTAAGGGAATTTATTTTAAAATGAAGTAAATTTTGGAAATCAATTTGGAAATTGATCAAGTGTTTGAAACTGGGATTTTAAAAGGAAGACGAGACTATGGAATTTATAAACTGGGTTTATAAAATGGAATAAGATATCAGTGGATGCTTGAAGTATAAATTCACGATGGGAATTTATTAAGGCATGGGTAAATTATTTTAAAAATAAATAGTGCTTTATTTTTAAAGATGTGTATGAGAAATGTATTTCGCTGAAAAGCCAAGTACGTTTTCAATGTAGATTTTTAAGTATAAGTTAAAAGTTTTAAAGTTGTTTAAATGAATGTTTTTAGGAAATTATTATTTAAGTTGTTAAAATTTTAAAGGTAAATATTTATTAAATTAGTTATAGTGGTAATTATTTTAAAAGGTTAATTGGTATTATGTTTTAAAAAGATAATTATTAATGTTTATATTTTATGAAATAGTTTTATTTTATGGATAGTATGGTTAAAGTTTTATTTGAAAACTTGTATAGAATTTTGTAACTTTTATTTTAGAATTTAGTTTGGCTTAACTTTTATTTTTAAAATTAGTTTTATATTTTATAAAGTATTTTTATTTTAAATACTTTTTTAAGTATATATTTTTGAATAACCAATATTTGGTTGTTTTCAATGGAAATAAACAATATTTGGGGAAATTTATTCCGCGAGAGAAAGGTGGTTTGAAACTGCTTCAATGGGTTGAAGTATGGAAAATAGCTTGCGAAGATATTTTGAAATATATAATTTGTAATTATTTATATCTGATGGTTATTTGTGAATGTTATTTGATAGTCAAATAACCGACTATCAATATTGGCCAATGCGCTGATCTTTTCGAAGAGACCGAGATCGGGATTAATTTTTCGAAAACCACTTCGATCCGGTTTGAACGTTTTCGTGAAGAAGACAAGAGTTTGGAGTCGAAGATGGAGTAGTGAAGTGCAAGGGCTAACCATTACTACTCCCAAGGGTGATTCCAAAACGGATGCAGTAGGAGTAGTTCCTTCGGTTCTGTTCGGACCTGGAACGGACTTGTATGGAAGAATGCTTTTAAAACATCGTTAGGAGGACGATGACCATTCTAAGTGAATGTGTGCTAAAAGGTAACGCACAGCCTCGAGCCTCATCAACTGGAATGGCTAAAATAGGGGAGGTGCACACAAGTCTAAGTGTCTAGCAACCAATTAGGTAAGGTCATCCGTGTCTAGATGTCCCTTTTATTTCAGCTGTGTGGATGGTTGCTGATCTCAACCGCGGGATGAACTTATTCGAACTATCCAGTAAGTGGTAGCTCCGGTCTTGTGATGTAAGGAATCATGGTGGATCCTCGGTACGGTGATCTAGACCACGTACTGTGATGGGAGGTACCGCAGTATCCCTGCCACTGAAGGAAATCTATTCTCCATACGTGCCTTTACGGTTTTTGTTTGTAGAACCCACTTTGTGGCTAGTACCTGGAATTTAATAATGTAAATTTTTTGGCTATTTGAATAAGTATTTGTATATAGACACTACTATAATATCATAGGATTTTATAAGAAATGTTTTGGTTATCGTAAGGTAAAAATGCGACTTGTTTATTTATGGAGTGGTCTTACGAGATATCTTTGATTTTCAAATGTTTTTTGAAAACTTTAATAATCCAATTGAGTGTGTATTCTCACGCTGGTTTTCCAGACTAACTCGGGTGTTATTTAACTATAATGCTCGTGTCAGACTGAGTATTATAGAATAAAGATTCTAGATGGACTATTGTAGAGCTCAGGAGATGAGCTGGATGACGAGACGTATCACCCGTACTTATATATATTCCGCTGTACCGTATAGGTTGTGAATTCAGTTTTGTAAGGACAAGTTAATATAACTATCTAGTATTTTGGTATTGATTGTGTTGTACTCTGATGATGTAATGTGTAAACACATATAATTCATTTTGTTTTAAAAGATTAGTCATTCATCTATTATATATTGTTCCGCTGCGATTGTGAGATTCTAATATTGTTACTATTTCTTCTTCTACCTCCTTCTTCTTTAACCCTGATAGTTTGATTTTTCGGTATTCGCTTTTTCGGCATTTGATACATTGGACGTGTTGACGTCGATTTTTGGGCGTTGAAAAATCGGGTCGTTACATATAGGAATTTCAAGAATTTTTGGATCCAAACTATCTGATAAAAATTTAAAGATGGAAAATTTCCGTAATTGTCATTTTCCAAAATTTTAGAGTCATACAACCTCATATGATTTAAGTAATAATATTTATGATCATCCGATAAATAAAATACAAGTTGTTACATTACGCTTATTAGAGAAGTCAACTCTTTGGTAAAACCCTTAAGACATGATTCACAAGGAAAAAATTCCTTCTCATCCTGGTGCATTTCATCAGATGCTCTTTTTAATAGAATATACACCAATCTCCCGCTGTTCATCAGCACTTGACAAATGATAGTTGGCACAATCTTGACCGTAATCGCCACTAGATCGAAAGTTTGTGCTTCGACCCCATTAGCATCTCGATTTCTAAATATGATGTCAGTATCTATCATTTTTCTGTCACTTAATAGGAGTACCATCTTGTATCATGTAGCACATCTCACACGAGGAGTGCTCAAGTAATTCCTTAGCATTCCATTCTGTTCCAAATTCTATCCATGGGATGCGGACCTTTAGATATTGTGTTAATTATAGGCATGCCAATGTGGCCTTAATTCTTTTGTGCTAGTTCCTTCCATATCAACCGGGATTGCTGCCTCGGGTGTTGGTTGTTCCTCTTTTTGACCTCCAATATATTCACCGTTAAAGTGTTTTCTCCTAATCAATACATTGACCATATCCTTAAGATGCCTACGTCATTGTATTATGCTCATGAGTTTCATGGAAGCGCCATTACTTTCCCAAACATTTTTCCTCGTCGATACCTTCTCTTGAAGCAGTCTTCTTGTACCCCACCGTGTCTTGGCTCGCTAGATAAATATTCTCGATGGAGTCATTTAACTATTTATAATTACATATCTAAAAATACATATTCAGCATGTAAAAAATTGTAAAAAGTATTGTTATAACGTTATATATATGTTCGTTTTTGAAAATTGGTACTCTTTATTTCGAAAACCAATCATATACTTCCTTTATATACCTCATCAAAATATTACAACCCTCCTAATCTAATCGGGTGCCTTACAAGGGAAAAGATCCCATATAAAGTCCATATATTAACAACACATAGCAAGCCAAATCAAAATGAAAAAAAATACATAAACAAATGAAAGCCCACCATTTTCCAAATTGATCTTCTTCAGCCTACTAGCCTCTTCTTCTTTATCGATCTCCTTAATAACTCTGGTTGCTTTAGCCCGAATCATTTAGTTCGATTCCCCTATGTTATAGAAACTGTAGATTCCTGGTTGATCTCTCCACAGTGTTGCCATTGTCATGGACTAGGTAAACCACTTACCTCTCTATTTGCTTGAGCTTGTAAGAACTATCGTTCCTCTAGTTTTGAAATATACATCTATTTCATTCTTGCCAGGTGAAATAAATAGTAGCTATAAAACCCGCACAAGCTAGATCCCAGATCTGATCCTACCATTTGAATCTGGCGAGTAGCTTTACCTCCTCCTCCATATTTGGTAAGGTATCAGGTATGAGATCTAGTTCTAATTTGATCGAACACCAAATATAAGATATATAAATACAGTTGAAATATAAATGATGAGTACACTCCTCCTCCCTCTCATATAGTACACAAATTGTGTTAGCTGTTATAGCAAATCTACGTAATCTATCTCAAATATTAAACCTGTTTGATACGGCTATATAAGTAATAAAAGCCATCCTCCTGCTGTTCTTAGGATTCCAAATTAAGCCATAGTAGTCTCTTTTAGCTCCTTTGTCTATGACCTTGTCCCAAGCTTTGTGAAAGGAAAATTGGTCCCTCTCACACCAATCATAATGATCAGTATCAACTATTATAATGAATAGTCACATTTTGGATAACTATTTCAACCTCTTTAGTAGCTACATGTAATTGATCAAAGTTAACCTCCTTAGATAATGGCTACAACCTTTGTATGCTTACCCCCAACTAGTTGAAATATATGAAAACCCAGTATATCAACCGGACACTTGCAATTTAACCAAGGTTCAAACCATAAAAAAGTATTTGCACCATCTAATATTACTTTGTTAAAGTATTAGCCACTGCTTGTTCTTAATCTTAAAATGGCTTTCCAAGTGCATGATGAGTTATGATCTATATGCATTGATTAATAGTGTTTACCTTGGCAATATTTATTTTTTGTGTAGTGGCTCCATAAAATTTGTTTGGTTAGCAAATTCTAGATTAATTTAAGACATGCTGCTCTTTTTAAATTAGAAAATAATTTGAGACCAATGCCACCCTCAGCCTTTGGTTTGCATAGGGTCTTCCAAGATATTTTATGTTTAGTGCCTCCCAAAAGAAATCTGCACATAATGCATTAAGTTTGTCCAAGGTAAATTCTGGTATATGGGAAAAAATATCCATTATAAGATAATAGGTGTAATAAACGAGTTAAGCAACCCAGCTTTGCTTGCAAAACCGAGGAACTTAGTATCCCATCGCTTCAATTTTCCTTTTTCTTATACCGTGTTTTTCAAGTACAATTATTAGGGATCGGTAAAAATGCATGAGTGATAATAAGAAATTAGAGTAAAGGAGTAAGAGATCCAAAAAGCCCTTTAGAAATGAGCCCTGCCCTGCTATTTATAGAAGTAGGAAGCCTAAAATGTCATCTGAAGATCTTTACCTTGTTCTCCTTGCTCGAGATTAGTTCTTTAGAAAATATGAGAGCCACCTTAATAAAAATCACAAATCAGTACCGATGCATGGGCTTGGATTTGTACTGATCCATGAGATAGTCAAATTAGTCATTGTAGACTCTTTGTTTAAGCTCGACTCTTGGTTGGCTTCATGATTTCATACTTGTTTGCACCATTATTTTCTTGTTTTTGAATCCAAATGACGGATCCATGTAGAATAAAGTTGCCGATTCTAATTCTCATGGAGGTCGGCATAGAATTGCAGGGAAATAACAAAACAATACTTGAAATAGGCTTCTAACATTATTATTGGCACGTAGTAGGAGTGGGGAACGATTTGGCCAAGATTTGTGGATCGATATCGATCCATGATGTTGGATCAGCACCACTCCAACACTTGGTTGGATTGGTGACCGCAAACTCTTGAGTTGGCTTTGTTTTTATCCTATTACTTCGTTTATGCTTGGTTTCTGGAATCTTGCGCTATGTCTTTAGGCTTTTTGCCTTGGTAGCTTTGAGGTTTGACTCATCGAGTTCGTTCATATACTGCCTAGTTAAAAGGCAGGATAACACTTGGCCCCTAAATGCACACCTTGCAAATGGAAGATGTGCTATACTCAAGAACAAATGTTGAAGTCGATGGGACATGAGTAGTCGAGTTTCCTGGTCATTAACTGATTAAGCTATTATTAATCATCATATTCCTTTGGATTCTCTTGTTAACCACGAGTCATTCTAAACCTCTTATAGTCTTAAACTCTAAACTCTGCCCAAGTGTAGCTTATACATCATTATCATTCTGATTTTATAAGGAGTTATTACCGTTTGTACCAAAAATTATCACAAACATCCAATAATAGCTTTAAAGAGAAATAAATGAAGAATATAAAATGAAAACAAAGGATAATAATAAGAAAATAGTCGCAAATTGAAATAATAATGCACGCAAAATGATTTATAATGGTTCGATGTTGTTTGCCTACATCCACTTTGAACAGATTGCTTTATCAATCACTTTATAAACTGAGTACAATAGGGATCAGATGAAAATCCATAGTTACAAAAGGGTATAAAGCAACTAGGCACGTAAAAGTTTTGAAAATGAACAACCAAGCCTGTATTTATAGACGAAGATGGCCAAATGTCTCCCTAAAAATTTGCCAGAAGGACCTTCAGAACCATATGAATCTACACGAGGGATCGCATGGCCCAATCTCCAAAGAAGATTGATCGGTACCGATCCCCATTTTGGTGGAATTTTGGGATGCGATCTCTATGGTAGCTTCCTCATGCTAAAATATGTTTAGCCTCCAAATTACATCCCAATTAGATCAGTAAAACACGAGTTATTGCTTGATCTTTACTTCAATATGGGTTGCTTGCTAGTTCCTTGCCGATCCCTACCAACAGAAGTATGCCTATCCTCTAACTTCATCTTCTTGAGGTGCGATCCCTAAGGTAGGCTTCAAAGGGCAACCGTATCTTGTTCATAAATTTCATACGCATTGGACTATGGATCTTGAGATATTGCTCATTTTCTATTGAAATGCTCTTATTCCCTGAAGCATACCGATCCTTATGATTGAAGCCAATTTATAACAATCCCTTCTATATATTAAACCATATTTCATACTTCAAACATTCTGCCTTGCGTATCCATCAATTACACTCAACTTCGACTTTGTGTTATCATCTGTACTTGACTTCTGGGCCCCACAAGCGTCACTCTGGACTCATCGGCCTTGATAGCAGTCGAATCTAACTTATGCAATCGGTTTAATATAGCCAGGTCAAAATGCCGAATATCACTTGCCCTCCAAAGTACGTCCTGTGTTGAACATGACGTGCTCTGAACCGAGGAAAGTTAGAGTCATCAGAAGGATACTCATCCAGTTTTTTGACTAGTCACTACCCCACTGTTGAATTAATTTCCCAAAGTATTGTATCCCTCTCTATTCGTCATGACGCTAGGTTGATCTCCGATAGTATAAATCCCTGGTTATGTTCCAACAGTTGATATGTAAGTCCAGTTCCATGAGACTAATAAGCTTTGGTTATCTAGTCCAAGATCAAACTTAAAGGTTTCACGTTTGATCTCAATTGCCATCGATTTCAAAAATTGAACTTTTTGATAATATTCGTGCACATTTAGATACATGTTCATGTAGTTGGCTCCCAGATGCGTTCGTATGCTCAAGAATCATTGCCAATTTTCATCGAGGAAGATGCAATTTCATTGCATTTAGAACATATGTGTTTTGAATAATTTCCATGCCTTTTTTTTGCATACATGCTCATAGTTGATCCCTCTTCTTTTGTTCTTTCTTTCTTTCTTTTTATTTTTTTATTTTTTAAATAAAGCGTGTGGGGATCGACATATGTTTAGCCGATCCCTCCTCCTTTTTAAGTTTGCAGCGATCGGCATATTTTTAACCGATCCCTCTTTTTTTATACGCATGATCATATGGATCGGTATCTTCTTAGCCATTCCCTCTCCCCTTCGCTTCGAGTTGAAACCATGGGCCGAACCACTCTTCTCTATACATAAAATAACATTCCTCCTTTCCATCCTTACTTATTTTATTTCCCTACCATCGCTTGAAATACCGAACCTTCTTGTTTTCCTTCATTAAAACCGATCCCTCCTTTCCTTCATCTTTCCTTAACTTCAAAATGAAATCTTTCAGCAATTCAACTTGTCCTTACGAACCTACTTTCCTTACCTTCCATCTCGATTATCTCCGAGCCGTTTTCCACCTCCATAACATATATCACATGTAGGTAGGTTTTTAGCTTTCGATTTTATGACGAGATGATGGAGTCCATGTCATTGAACAACTAGGGTGGAGCTTGACGCGGTGATGAAATGATGGCCAAAATTGCTTGGAGGAGATGAGATGGAAGATATGGAAGGTTTTGGCAAAGTAGAAAAGGATCGACGAATAGGGATCGACATATAGGGATTGGCTAATTCTAGTATTCAAATTGAACTTGAAAACTAATTGTAGTCACTTGTTCAATAATCAAAACCAATCCTAGTCAATTGACTTGAACATATAACAATGATGAATAATAGGACTTGCATATCCACTGAAAAACTCGAAATTGTACAGCCAAATCCATAGGACAAAGAACATGAACTAAAGCTTAACATATGGACTTTAATAACGGATTTCATACTTCGATATATCGATGGTCAATCCCAAAGCTTACACAATGGATCAATTTATTCACCAGTTGAGATGTTCAGCGATAATGTTTATTTTGATCAAAATCTAAAGTTTCATCATTTACTTTGTTTTGTTTTATTTTGTGCTGCTTTTCTCTGTAGTACATGACACTGCACCACATTAGACTACACTTAACATGGGAGACAAGTTGATTTTTCTACTCTCGATTATCTACAGAGTATAGTTGACACGGACTTCAAACCTTTAGAGCATCTAGTTGCATGTCTTTCGGATAGTCTCGCAGGATAGTAATCTCGAAGTCAAGTAAAATTCTGCAATTATATCTGGCAGGCTTTCACCTGGTTGTCAAGTTGAACAACCAAAAGATTTCAGCCCATCGGTCGACCCTTTTTCTGACGTTACCATCGTTCCAACAGAAGATATAAGTCCTGCCCCTAATGCATTCGAAAGCGCTGATAATTCGATTCGAAGACGTGTTGGTTCCTTTGGTAAACGATAGCGCTCATTTGCCCCTCTAAAGGGTATATTGCATGCAATAAGTTAATGTGCCAGGTCGGATGCATGTCGCCCTTCAATTCTTTTATCCGAGAGATGCTAAAATGCCTTGGGATAGCTCGTACTCAACTACACCCGAATAGTTATGCCTCTCCCTACGACACTTTCTTACTACTTAGGAACATCCTATTCCGACCGCCAACTCTTGCAGACATTAGGTTTATTTACAACTTCAAACAACGGACATGGAGTCTTTCCTACATTTTCCTTGAGCCTTCGCCCAATTATCAAGTCTTAACGGTGCTTGGACAAAACTCCGTCTCTTCAAACACGAATGATTTTATGTTCGATATCTATAGGGCTTTGCAAGGTGATGGTTGGAAGGACGTAAGTGTCTTCTTTGCTCTATTATCAATTTCTTTAACCCAGTTCATAACCTGAATCAACTAGCATTCTAAAGATATACATATGTCAATCGACCTCCAAAGGGTTATAGTTTTTCACGGGCAATCTTTGCAATTCGTGCCACTCTGGTCGAAGATAGAGACTTATACTTCTTTTAACCGACAAATGGTTATATCTATTCGGGTTGTTGGAGGAAGGTTGCAGCATTAGGTTTCCAGGAAGCGCTAGGCTACTAGGACGTGCTGTAGAACAAGAAGGTGATATGAATAACCCTGTCATGCTCCTATACGAGGGGACCCTGGATAACGTCGAAGAGGGCGATATTAGGTGTGCCAAGACCAACAAGCCTAGCGATGTTGACGTAGGTCAAGGTAACACGCCTATGGTCAAACTGTCATAAGGCGTGCAACCTTACATGCTAGGTAGGAAAAGGAAGAAGCTTGCATAAGGAAAACTACTAAAGAGCCTGAATTTGTTATCGCTTCCATTGACGAAGAGTCGCCTTCCCAACATTTAGAAAGCTCGATGAAAGGGGTTTCAAATCTCTGAATCCCTATTGACATCATGCTTTATGACTTCCCTAACATAAGCATTGAGGGGCTCAATTCTCCCATTAGAAGTGGTGATGGCACTCTTCCAACCGACAGAGGAGAGAAAACTCCTATGAATAAGGCTGCAACTACTGGTCCGTCAGGGGGACACTAGGACACTTACAATTACGTGCACTCACCATACGGTCTCCATCTACTTTTTTGTGATGGTTACTCATACAACTTTGTTTGGTTTTTGCAGATGCGTTATCTCAGTTCCAAACTTTTGATCGCCTGAGGGGCTCCTTGATGCAATACAGATCCAAATTTGGTTCAAATTGAGAAGGCATAGAGAAAGGGATGACGATCGAGAAAGAAGTTATCGCTTGAGGGAATCTTCATCTTACTAGCATAATTCCCAATCTCGGTCATCCTGTAAGGAAGTTCAACCTAATCTTCCTATGCATAGTGGTGATCGGACCTCTTTCCATGGTCCTCAAGTTGCTATACCACCTTAGCAGCATTCCAGTTACTCCAGCTCCAAGCACTCATGTGACCACAGGTTAAGCAAACATCCAATTATCACTTCTGATCCATCTTTGCTGACTGCGACTCCTGAAGCTTCCACGGTAGACAAGTTAGTCAAACTTAAGGTCATTTTCCTAAAGATTTTTTAACGGACTTAAATTCCTCCCCTTCATTGATACAATCCTATGGAATGTTAGGGATTGTTCAACCACTTAGCGAGAAGATCTCCAAGGTGCCTATCGAGAGACAACATGAAATCGATCGTCTTAAACTAGAGCCGATCCATGATAAAGATGTAATTAAACACCAAGACACGAGATCTCAGATTTAATGACAAATCCGACCGAGGTAGAAAAAAGTGCTAAGGAAACATTTAAAGCGGTTAGTCATTTAGAATCTGCCCACAAAACGAAACTTGATGCTTCCTCAATCGTAGTAGTGTGCTTGCCTTGGAAAAAGATACCTTGCAAAAGGATAAAATATTTTGGCCTACCTTGTTAAGGAGCTTGAAGACTTCTTAAGAAGAAGAGGAAAGAGAAAAAACAAGCTCAAGAGGAATCACAAAGATATTGCGAAGAGGCTATTGAAGCTTGGACTTTGAAGATTAAGCACGATGAGACACTTGCTCAAATTGATGTCCTTAAAGAACAGGTGAGAGAAGCACGCCAGAATAAGATGAGAGAACAAATCGAGGCCTAAGTAGAGGATGCCAAAGAAGCTAGTCCAAATAAAATTAAGGACGTGATCAATCCCCTAATCATTGAATACAATGCTAAAGTCCTTATCCACCATGATCTTGCTTTCTTGGTGAGGGTTATCTTGAGTCGATTACCGAGGCTAGGGAGTACATTATTGAAATGAAAAAGAGAACCCTCAGCAAAACTGATTTAGGTGAAGAGAAATTAGTATGGAAGATTCTCAACAGGGATGAGCCTCTAGACCTTACTACCGTGAGACTTCGATATTTTGATGTTCTAGCACCCTCCGACGAAGGGAAAAGTATTACCGAGTCTTCGGAGTCCGATCCTAAAGGCCCCTCTTCTTTTCAAGCAGTTGGAGTGCCAACCTCTCTCAGTTCGGGATAGGATCTAAGCAATGATCCAAATAGACCCGTTTATCAGTCTAAGGTGCTAACCCGTGTTCTAGAAGGAGGCATTTCGATGACAACTGACAGTCAATTGGAGTTGGGTATTCCGCTCTATTATTCACTTTTCGAGAGATTTCCTTCTTCATGTCCAATAGGCATGGGCTTTTCTTCTTATTTCTATGATCTGCAGGTCTTCCGGGTCCTAGCCAAACTCAAAAAATGGTGTTTCGATGGACCAATAATCGAAATCAACTGAAATTCCAGCAGCTACCAACACTCCAAGACCCGACGCTCTAATTTTCGGAGCACTTGATGATGATAAAGTTAAAGACCTACCATTGGCTAGTAAGTTGGATGACATTGTAATTACTGGCGCCCATGAACATACCAACGTGCTTAGCTTAAAATAGCAAATTGAGAGCGAGCAATTATTGGAGAAAAATCTAAGGATGAATTTGCCGACGTGGACATTAACGATCCAAATCTCATCCCATTACAAGTCATCTAACTTGGCGTGTCAATTCCCTAAGAACTCCCTCCATCCACTGAAAGTTCTCCTGCCATGGGCGGCAAAGGATCAAGGAAAAGGATAGGCGAAAGTTTGGGAGGTGGTACTCTTAAGAGATCTAGAAAGGGTAAAGGGCAGAAGAGATAGTCATCACTCTGACTTAATCTATATATAGTTTGCATAACTATTTTTCTCTTTTGCCGGCCGTGATTGTGTGGATGCAGCCCCAGTTCTTGAATAAACTTGTATCACCGTTTTTGAAGTTTATTATGTAAATAAAAGTTCTTGTTTTCTGTCAAACCCTTGTATGAATATTTTATTTAAATAGTCGAGCTATCACATTCCATTCAATGTACTTGTAATTGTTTCCTTGTTGCTTTCAATGATAATTCGTTGATTCTATCTCAAGACCTCCATGTGATCATGGTCTTGAGTCGCACCAAACATAAGGCTCAATTACCAATTTTACACTCTTGAATTCAATAGTTTGAATTCAAGTACTCCTGCCCCTAGTCTTGGGTTAGTGGAGTTAAATGGTGGATGGTCGAATTCCATCCTTTGGGAGTATAAAGTTCTCCTGTCGGTTTCATGCCAGAGTTTGCAAAATAGAGAATGGTCGAAATGCACTCGTCTATTTGTTTATACTCGTATCCACACTCTAGGGATAAGAGTTAGTTAGCGGGTGTTTAAATCACACTCGGTTTGCTTTTATACTCCAGTCCACACTCTGGGTACTTATAATTGTTTTGGTAAATCGTTGGATTGTACTTTCCTTAATTAATTTATTTGCTCCCATGTTCAAGAGTTAATTAGCGAGCGATCGATCCTATCATGATCATTTTTGATTCATATTTGTCCCATCGTTTGACAGGGTTGAGTTGGCCACTGGATTGTCGAACCATATCCATTCCTAGTTAGGCATTCCGTCCATTGGGTTGTGAATGCAAATCGTCAAATGAACGATTGGACCATTCTCATTTCATTTAGTTCAGTCATGAACTTATGTAATTGGCTAATTCCAAATTCTGGAAATCTGCTTGGGCATATCAATACTAGTTTGTTCGATATCATAACTGATATGTAATGTTATAGCATACATAGACAAGAAGGAAATTCAAAACTTTATTTGCCAAATGGAAAGAAATGATATAATATTTCTTATTACATATCTTTTAAAATCAAATGCTAAATCAAATCCAGAAATTAAATACAACTAAATAAAAAAGAAATAAACCAAATGAAATAGCATCGTAAATGATCGTTATTCCATGCCTTGGGAGCGTGATGCCATCAACAGTCGCTAGCTTGAAAGTTCCCTCTCCAAGCCTCTATTCAATGACATGGTCTTTCCCAAGTAGGATTCATATGCGACAGGGTTGGAAAACCCGTTTCAAGATGAGATCGCTGATTTCAAAGGTTCTAGGTCGGACTTTAGTGTTCTAGTATCGAGCGGCTCGGTGTTGGTGCGAAGCTGGCCTCAAATCAGCTTCTTCATGCTTCTCATCTACAAGTCTAGAGATTCCAAGAGGAGATCTTTATTAATTCTAGGATAGTAGTAGGTCACTCGATGAGAAGTAACTTCGAGCTCAACAGGAATAATGGCTTCAGAACCGTAAGCAAGAGAAAATGGAGGATGGCTAGTAATGGACTTCTAGGTGGTCTTATAAGCCCATAGTACTGTTGGGAGTGCATCAAACCACTTGACTCTAGCCTTCTCCAAATGCTTCTTCAGAATGGACTTTATGATTTTGTTCATAGCTTCAACTTATTCAATGGCTTAAGGGTGAGCAACTGCTACAAATCTCTTTTCAATATGATGTCGACGGCAGAAGTCTTTGAATTTAGCGTTGTCGAATTGAGTCCCATTATCTATTATAATAGTTCGTAGAAGACCGAAATGACATATGATGTTCCGAACGATAAGGTTGATTACTTTTTATGTTGTAATCGTAGTTAATGGTTCCGCTTCAGCCCATTTGGTGAAGTAATCAACTATGACCTTGGCGTACTTCGCACTACCTTTAGAAATCGGTAAGGAAGTTATAATATCTTGCCCCATATGGAAAACATCCATAGACTGACCATTTGTATAATTTCCATCGGTGGAGCTCTTTTAACTTTTGCATATATCTGGCACTTGTTGTATTGCCTTGTATAATCAATAGCATCTCGATTGACGGTGGGCCAATATTACCTATAATAAAGTATTTTCTTTGCTAGAGTTTTCTCCCAGTGTGATCTTCACTTTCTCCTTCATGAACTTCTTTTAGGACTCATTTTATTTCATCACAAGCGATACAACGGAGCAGGGGAATGGAAAACCCCTTTCCATACATAACTCCTTCCTATATGATATATCGTGAAGCATTACGAAGGACTTGTCGTTTTTCATTCCTTCGTTTGAAAAGGATTCCTTATAGAAAATACTCTTTAATCATAGTCATCCAAAAATCCTCCTTAGGCTCCATCTCCAGTACCTGGTCGATCTCCATTGGGCTTATGCTCGGAGCGTTTTAATACTTCGACTGGAACCAATCCTATCCGTTGCACATCCTTGGCGCTAACCAACTTTGCTAACGAATTAGCCTACTTGTTCTGATCCCGAGGAATGTGTGTAATATCATACTTCTCAAAGTCAGTCAACAATTCTTCGACTACGGTAAGGAACAGAGCAAGTCATTGTCTTTAGCATGGTAAACTCCCCTGACTTGGTATACTACCAATTCCGAGTCACAAAAGATTTTTGGAAACTTAATCCTAGTTCTTTGGCGAGTTTAAGTTCAGCAATCAGTGCCTCATACTCAGCTTCGTCGTTTGTTGCTGGGAAATCAAGCTTTAAAGCATAGCAAACTGACCAATCATTGGGAGTTACAAGCACAATTCTAGCTGTAGAACAACGATCATTGGATGCTTCATCTGTATACAACATCCACCATATGGTAGGGGTTTTATTACTCTTTGGAAAATCATCCCACATAGTAAATTCTTCTATAAAATCTGCCAGTGCCAGACTCTAGATAGCCCTTCGAGGAAGATAAGTGACGTCAAATTGGCTAAGTTCGATATTCCACTTAACTAACCTTCTAGACATCTTAGGTTGCTACATGACCTATTGTAATAGCTGGTCGGTGTAAACATTGATATGATATGCCAAACGACATTATCACATAGCAATATAATCCAACATCAATAATTAAGTTGGTGTGCTGTTGATTTGGAATATGCATCGTGATCTAGTTTATCCGAAGTACGCATCCATGAAAGATAGCAACTCATGTTCCACGGTTGAGTCCATCAGCTAATCGATCCTTGAAAGGGGAAAGCTATCTTTCAGGCATGCCTTGTTCAAGTCCGAGTAATCAACGCATGTCTGTCATTTCCCATTTTCCTTTTTCATAAGTACATGATTAGTTACCCACTTAGGATAGAGGATGTCGCAAATAAACCCATTGTCTTTGAGCTTATCCACCTCCTCTTTCAGAGCGGAAGATCTCTCCAGATCCATGCCATGCCATTTTTGTTTCCCCAGGACATGCCTTGGGTCGATATCCAATGCATGGCTCGTAACAGCACGCAAGATCCCACACAAGTCACAGTGAGTCTAAGCGAACATGTCGAGATTTTCTTGGAGAATCTAGCAAGTTCTTTCATTATCAAGGACCGAGCTGCGATCCAATCTTTAGGACCTAGGATGGGTCATTGTGGCTAACTGTGATGTCAATCGTCATCTTAACCAGTGCAGCCTTAGTATCTTTGGGCATCTCCTCGTCACCTCTTGATCTATGTCTCCATAGAACCGGCTATGGCACTCGAGCCAAGGTTCAGGCGCTAGTTGTCTACCTTTAGTAGCTTGGACGTAAACAGACTTATCCACACCCTTACCCTTTTCCTTTTATTGGGATTCTCTCAATTCAGCTACATAACGGGCACATCCAGTCACCTGATCACCATGAACAACTCCAACACCATTATCTATTGGGAACTTCAAAGTCAAACACCATAGGGAAAGAGCTGCCCAGAACTCAATTAGGGCCGGTCGGCCTAGAAAAGCATTTTATGGAGCGTCAACATCCAAAAAGACAAAAGGCAGAATCTGCACTCTCCTACGATCACCTTTTCCTAACTCCACTAGCAATTCAACATAACCAACAGCTTTGGGTGCAACACTGTTAAAGCCATGTATGCGGGCTTTGGACGATTTCAAGTCCTCATCTTTAATCCTCATCTGATCATAAGAATTTTTTGAAAATTATATTTACAGAACTTCCACAATCAACCAATATACTTCTTGCTAAAGCGGGACTGATCATGGACAAAATGACCATTGGTTCAATTGTCGGAGCCTCCACCTTGTTTGCATCCCTATTTCTAAACATAATATCATCTTCTATTGTATGTTGCCGTTTCATCGAAGTTCCATCTTCCATACGTGAATAGCATTCAAAATTCACATGCTTAATCGCGCTAGCATATCGCTTCATCTCATGCCAACTCTTATCAGCCGAATGTGGTCCTCCGACTATTGTACTGATTACCAATCTTAGGCCAGTCCATGCTGGCTCCTCCGCCTTGTGCAGTGCTTGCCCTGGTTGGGGCCGGATGTCCCCTGCCCGCCATCATGTGGGATTTTTACAAACTTTTTTAACTTTCTTTCTCGAATCAACTTTTTGAAAATATCCCCAAGATGCCCGCATTCATTTGTGTTATGACCATAACATTCGTGAAACTGGCAATATTTTTCGGTCTATTTCTGCTTCTCTGTTGATTCATTCAAAGGCGGCCTCCTTACTGCAAGGTATTGTAGGTAGAAAAAAAAATATTCTCTAGAAATGTATTTAGTGGTGTGTAAGTGTCGTACATCAAAATCCTATGTTTTCCTTTTCCAGAATTCTTCTTTCGTTCTTGGCTTCTATCTCCATCTTTATTTTGTTGATTTAGTTTGTTTTGGACATTCGGTTAAACTTTTCCAAAGCTATCATCAGACCACTTCACGGCAAATTACTCTGTACTCTCCACTTGGTCCTGCAACATTCTTCTACCTTGAGCATCTGGCTTCATTCTTCCTCAAATACTGAGCCACCTTTGCACAAAAGTGCTCCAACATTGTGGGTGGCTTGCCTGCTAACCAATCACAAAAATCAGACTCTGGATCATTATGGCCATCAATATTGGATGGCCATTCGGATTATTGATTTCTCTAATAGTTGTAGGGAATGTCTCCACGAAATCTTTCAGCTATTCTCTCGGAGCTTGGATTACGCTGGATAGGGACAATACATCTTTGGGGCGAGTTGCATGCATACAGAATTGCTCCACGAATATTGTCGCCAAGTCATCAAATCTTAAGATCAACCATGGGGTAACCTCGTAAACAACATTGTTGCTATTGCAGATAGAGTTATGGGAATACATCTGTAGTTGGTTGCATCATCTTCTCATGCAGAATCCATCAGCCATTCGTTCTCATGATTTGTTGCCTGGGGTCGGTTTTTCCCTCATAGGCAGGCACCGATGATATGTTAAACCTCCTTGGATACTTTGCATGTAGGTCATTGTCAATGAACGACGTATGGCTCCTCGAGATTCCCCAATCATCACCGATCAAGCTTTGGCTCTCTCTCACTAAATATCTAACCATAGCCGACAAGTCCGACGTTTGGATCGTTGGTGCCAAGCGGTGGTTGTGTTCCACATCACGTGAATGGTCAGGTCGATGTGTATGAGTCGTTCCACGCCTTCTTGGTTCAACATCTTCCCGGTGTATATCACCTAAATTCACTTCATAATCATTACGAGGATGAAATTGGTCAATATTCAACTGAACTCCGTCATGCAAATCAGTCGCAGCAGCGCCATCTTGAATCCCAACATATATAGGTACAATCAATACCGATCCCTATAGAGGGATCAGCACCGAACGATCTTGGTAGACTAGGAAGGTCTGCCTATTGATGCCTCGAAGTTTCTATGCAATATCTGTCTATTTTTTGATGCCTATTCCTGTTATACTTGTTTGATGAACTATAACTCTCCGATGCTGAGCAAGGGGTAGGGTCCCTCCTAGCTTTCCCTCGTTGTTGCTGACTGAGTTGGTTCGTAATGTTTATATTGGCTTGAATCTGCAAATTCAATTGTCGATGGTTATCCACTAGCTCTCTCATCATATTCTTGAATTCAGCTCTTGTAACAGAATTAATTGGATTTCAAACTTCAACTGGATCAGCATCACATCCATTGGTTGACAGCTCGGGCCTTCTAGTTAGATGCTAGCATCTCATTTCCATCTACATTTCAAGGAATAGATCTAGTGTTCCTTGCCATTGTTGATAGGTTTGCTTAGTTTTTCTCAATCTGAATAGAATGAGCAAACTTCCTGAAGATAACTATGGATCTCCTTTGAGGATTTATGCAATCCAGTAGCAATAAAAGAATCCTAATAAGCTAAGAATCAAGGTTTTCAGAAAAGCACCAAAATATTTTCACCAAAAATGGACACAATACCCAATAGAAGTTTTGAAGAGAAATAAATGAAGAATATAAAATGAAAATAGTGGATATAATAAGAAAACAGCAGCAAATCGAAAGAATATGCACATAATGATTTATAGTGGTTCAGCGTTGTTTGCCTACGTCCATTATGAACAGATTTCTTTTTTAATCACTTTATAAATTGAGTACAATAAGGATCAGATGAAAATCCTTGGTTATAAAAGAGATATAGCAACTAGCCGCGTAGAATTCCTAAAAATGAACAACCAACCCTTTATTTATAAATGAAGATGGTCAAATATCTCATTGGAAATTCGACAGAAGGACCTTCAAAGCAATATGGACCCATAAGAGGGATCATATGGCCCAATTCCCAAAGGAGAGGGATTAGTACCGATTCCTAATTTGGTGGAATTTTGGGCTGCGATCCTTATGGTAGCTCCCTCATGTTAAAATATGCTTAACCTTCAAATTTCAGGCGAAGTAGATCAGTAGAACTCAAGTTATTGCTTGATCTTTGCTTTAATATAGGTTGCTTCCTGGTTCTTGTCGATCCCTTCCAAGGGAAGAATGCCGAGCCCTCTAACTTCATCTTCTTGAGGTGCGATTTCTAGGTTAGGGTCCCTAGGGCCCCCATATCCTGTTCGAAAATTTCTTATGCATTGGACTTAAGGATCTTGAGATATTGCTTTCTTTCTATTGAAACGCTCTTATTCCCTAGAACATACGATCCCTATGATGGAAGCCAATTTATACGGATCCCTTTTATATGTTAAATCATATTTCATACTTTGAACATCCTTCCTTGCATATCCATCAATTCCATTCAACTTTGACTTCGTGTTATCATTTGTACTTTACCTCTTGGCCCCACAACCATTACTTTGGACCCATCGACCTTGATAGTAGTCGAATCTAACTTCTTTAATTAGTTCATTAAAGTCGGGTCAAAATGCTGGATTACAATTACATAACAAATTAAGATCATCCCATCTTCATCCAATACTTGTCAGTTAAGTTCTAATTAGAAGTCGTTGAAATCCCTTAATAAAATCTTTATCTGTTCTAAGGTTCGATCTCTCCGAATCATTTTATATTAATTTTAACACATGATCACTTTGAATAATTCAATGTTTTGTTTAACGTGCGATCTCTTCGGATCATTTAATGTTTAAGTTAATGGGGTGATCTCTTTGAATCATTAATCAAATTCATGGACGTTCGAAGCCGATAGTTAAACCGACGATCTCTTTGGATCGTTAGTTGAGGCTGTGGCTATTTTAGGCCGATCTCTTTGGACCATTAATCAAACTCATAGCCATTCGGGGCTGATAATTAAATCCATGGTCTCTCCAGACCGTTAATCAAACCCATCGCCGTTCGGGCATGTCAATAAAATACATGGTCTCTTCGGACCGTTAATCAAATCCATGGCCATTCGGGGCCGATAATCAAATCCATAGTCTCTTCAGACCGTTAATCAAATCCATGGTCTCTCTGGACCCTTGTGAGCCTAATTTTCTCGCTATTCGGTGAGGGGACTCAACGACAAGCAAGCCTATACACTCACACTCCGAGGAGCTGACTTGCTTCATGTATTTCGATCTTGTCTCCCTGGATAGGACATAAAGCGATCCAAATCCATGGCCTCTCCATACCCTTCTTGAGCCTAATTCGCCACTCTCCAACGAGGTGACTCAACGAGAAGCAAGCCCATCTGCTCATGCTTCGACGAGGTGACTTACTTCTTACTCTCTGGTCCCTGCTCTTCGACCAGGGCTTAATACGATCAGTATAATACAAGCCTATCCACTTGCTCTTTAATAAGGTAATTTGCACCTTGCACTCCAGTCTCGACTCTTCGGTCGGGACTTAAAGCGATCAATTTCACTCATCACGTTCAAGTGGGTTTCGATAACCAAGGGTTTATCTAATGGAATCAAATTCAAAAACAAAGAAACATATAGTCAAATATTACGATAGCTTCCTTTTAGGACATTGCAACCTTGGAACCAGCTTAGAGCGTTCCTAGGGACCGATCGAGATAGCATACACGAGTAAGTAGCTAGACTGTATTATTGCATTTTTTACTGAAGGGGAGATAGAGTGCAAGAATCGAACCTGATTCTCTGCCATCCTAATGAAGATATGACCATCCTTGCCTCAATCCAAGGCCGTTTTCATTTGCTACAGTTAATGGCTGCTTTTGTTCCACTGCCATGGTTCGGTTTCTCACATAGTGCCATAGACGGATATTTCTGACCTATTCTTCGATCAGATCGCGCAATTGTTTGTAATCATTTGTGTTATGCCCATTCAACTCATGGAATAGGCAATATTTTACATTCGTCCTCTCATGATCCATGGGTTCACTTCTTGTCGACTTCCGATAGAGGTTCTATCCATAAGTATCCAGATAAATCCACTCGGGGTTTCATTCAAATCATGTAAGAAAAAAATTTTGGTTCCCTTCTTTTCCACTTTGATCCTTCAAAGCCATCACCCGTCTTTCATTTTCCTTTGCTTTTGCTAGATCCTTCTTTGGGCAGTCCTTCTCCATCTATAGCATTAGTCTCTTCCTGATCAACCTCAGCTCCTCTTGACGCAGGTATTTCTTAGCCTCATGATAAAATTCTACGAGGTCCATTAGAGGATCTCGTTCCAAAGAAACCTTGAAATCAGTTTTAACGACTATTCCCAAAACCGCCACCATTAAAACCATTGAAGGATCTAGCTTAACGACCGCAAATGCCGTTGCATGTAACCTTGTCAAAATATTTTTGAAGGTCTCTCTGACCCTCTTCTTCATACTCGCTAGTGTTGTCACATTTTTGGGTCATGAGATAGCGAATCTATTTACTAACTCGGCCCATGTGCTAAGGTACCGTTGTCCAGCTATCTAAACCATAAATTCGCTAAGTCTATCGAATACAACACCGGATGTACCTCATTAGATGAAATGTTAGATCAATCTTTCCATCAAACATCTCCAACGTAGTAACTTGAAATTAGGTGGATCCTTAGTGCACAGAATATTTGGAGTGAATGGACTCCCATTTACATCCTCTTGGCTTTGATTAGGAAATCCACCCCATATAGTTCGTCTCGCTATCTCAGCAAGTCTATCTTCGCCATCCAATGGAATTCTAAAGTTTGCATTCTTAGCCTGGCCCTGTTTCCATGAGGGAATTTCGGTACGTACTCCTTTAATCGTGCTTCTGCATTCTGATTCACATCCAAATACTTTTGATCATTTCAATGATGTGTATCATCTCTTTCTAGGCTAGCATGACCCATGCCCTCGAGTCCTTGTGGATCGATATTTATCTGTACCTATGGATCAATACCGATCTATGAAATTTACACTGGGTTCACTCTGACTTGCTCCATTATGCTTCAGGTGCCGATGCTCTAGCTTCAGGTCTTTGGTTCTGGTTTACAGTGACTCTGGCTGTTCCTGCTAGTCTCAACCATCATCTCTTTCTAGCGAGAAATCATCAATTCTTGCAATCCATTCATTATAGTCTCTATCTCATCCCTTGTATATAGATTGATGTGGAGTAAGCTCTTAAGGGCACATCTTGGTTGCCCACTTGTTGGTTTCCCTCCAATAACGACCTTCCTAGTTGACTTCCTTGTCATTTTGAATTTTTCCAAGTCTCAGATCAATGAATTTTAGTGTTTCTTAGTGAAAGCACCAAAATGTTTAAAATAAAGATTGCATAAAACACCCAAATGATTGAGTAGAGAATAAAAATTGAATAAAACAAATGAAAAATGAACAAAAAATAGAGCATAGAAGATTTATAGTGATTCGGCGTACTCCGACCTATGTCCACTTTAAATTTTTTATTAACTATACTATGTTTTTCAAGTATAGTTCTTACGGATCGTATAAATCCATGAGTGATAATAAGAAAGTAGAGTAAAAGAGTAAAAGAGACAAAAGGCCCCTTAGAAATTAGCCCTGTTGTCTTATTTATAGAGGTAAGAAGCCTAAAACCTTAGTTGAAGATCCCGACCATGTTCTCCATGCTCGAAACTTGTTCTCCAGAAAATATGGGTTACGAATTGGTAGCGATCCATGGCCTTGCATGGGTACTGATCCATGAGATAGTCAAATTGGTCGTTGTGAACTCTTTATTTAAGCTCGAATCTTGGTTAGCTTCGTGATTCCATACTTGTGTGCACCATTATTTGCTTGTTTTTAAGTCCGAACGATGGATCTATAGAGGAATAAAATTGCCGATTTAAGTGCTCGTGGAGATCGATTTAGAATTACGTGGAAACAACAAAAAATTGCTTGAAATAGGCTTCTAACATTATCATTTCCCAATAGTAAGAGTGAGGGCACAATTTGGCCCTGATTTGTGGATCGGTATTGATACACGATGTTGGATTAGTACTGATCCAATACTTGGTTGGATTAGTGACCCTAAATTCTTGAGTCGGCTTTTTTTTTTGTCCCGTGGCTTCATTTATGCTTGGTTTGTTGACTCTTAGGCTATCTCTTCGGGCTTCCTTCTTTGATAGTTTTGAAGTTTGACTCGTCAAGTTCTTTCTTATACTTCCTGGTCAAAAGGTGGTATAACATCACCCATTCTATTCTCAAGATATGGCTGGACATTGATGCCATTAAATTGCACAAAATTTCCTTAAATCCCTTTATGCACTTTATCTTTTATTTATACAAAGGTATTATATATCGATGCATGTAAATATAACTTCTATATATGCATTCAAATAGTTACAAACAACTTCCAAACATCGATTAAATTAAATCATTGTCAATTTCTCAAATATTAATTATTTTTATTAATTTAATTTTTTTATAAATTAATTAAATTGTGTTGTTTTTCAGAGAATTCACGCATACGATTATGCGACTCAAAGGTGTGAATTCAGTTAGTAATTAATATTGAACAACTCAAGTATTAACGTTCACACATCACCTTTGCTAGTGGTGTTATAGTTCAACCAAATTCACTGCTTACAGATTTTTTCAGTAAAATCACGTTTTATATTTTCTTATGCAGTACCTTTTAGTAACGATAATTTATACACATTCCCTTTATCAATAATATATAAATTTAGGATTTATGGAACTTGGTTTTGGTCAAAATTCCAATGTCATTCTTATTCACTTATTCGGCCCATAAAAAAGTCCTTAGTTCAATAATAACGTTTATTATTAACCATAATGCTCAGTTAAAGATTTTGACTTAGAGTTGACTATAGTTGACCGTGACACTAACCTCATACAACTGTGGAAACGAGTTCTATATTGAACAGTGTTTTACTTCCAATTCTTCAACTTAGATACAAGTATAGTAGCCCGATGGATCACCATGCCATGATTTAACTATAATCAAAGTGAAGTATTCACATTGATGTTCTATAGTATTCTCAAGTCGAGAGAACTGTGTAACATCGTCATCCTAAGATTTTCTGTTTGACCTAATTGTTATTAACCAATAGGAAACTCTCAAACGAGTCATTCGTTAGTTATCCAATAACTGCGAATATGTAACCCCTTGGAGCACCAGTAGCTATAGGTAAAAACTGCCTAACATTTGGAGAGTGTTTTGCACTTTGGTCTCGGCGAATGTATTGATATCCTTTCTCAAAACATCTCAACCATTACAATTTAAAATAATATGTTATTCTATATTGTGATAATTTTCTCAGGATTACAATATTCTTTAAACATTATCAAAAAAATTTATTTAAGGATTTTCTATTTGTATGCTTTAAATTACTTAATTAATTATATCACTACAGAACAAAGTATATAATAGAAATTAAACACCTTTGTTACAGACAAAATTTGTTATAGAGTTAGATATATGTAACAAATTACTGAATTGCCCATAGGGCATATATTAACTCTCTTGATCTCCCTCTTACACTTAGGGTCAATTATGGGATCATAATATCAATCCTTCGATCTGTTCACAATTGACCGAGCTAGTCTATTAGCGAACGGATCTATTATATTGTATTGCTACCCAATTTGCCAGCCAACATCTCTTCGATGTTGGTAAACTGCCATTATTATGTGGAAATTTCAGAGCATGTGTCTAGACATCTTTTAAGCCTAGGTTTTAGCATCGTGGAATCATTTTCATAAAACAATCTTGCGGGATTCTCAGCATTTGGAATCACTCTATCTTGATTATAGATTTTTGCATTCAAAATTTATACCATTTTCATTGCGGCGCTATTCAAGTTGATGTGCTTAGCCCTTCAATTGAATCAGACACCGTTGCTTGTTTAGAACATTTCTAACTCAAAGCTCCTTAAATAAGGTTGAATGTGAATTTAGGAGTGATATACTATATTCTATATCACCTAAGAAGTTTGATTGAGAATACTCTTTCATAAAGAATTCGTCGTTTCTATAAACAATTTCATATTTTCAAATACACATGAATACTCATAACCACCATTTAGCAATATTTATTTGAATTTGATACTAGCATAATGCAATAATTAGATATGAAAATAGCGATATAGTAGACAATATAGCTTATATGATAATTCCTATTGCCAATGGATAAGTTATCCATCTCTTGTGTTTTACATTAAACAATTTTATGGTGTCTATGTATATTGTTCGTGACAATCCCAACATCCTTACTTGCAATTTTAGAAATATTCTAGTACCACTTTAATATTCTTCCTTACACCATATGATTCCTTTCTATTTTGACCGGAATAGAACTATTTGATTTCTTTGTCAAAATATTTGCTTAACTCTAATGCTTGTCAAATAAATACTACCATTCTTCAATCATATCTAAAAACTCACAAACTAATTTACCACCCCACCAACTTCAAGTCACATTCATTGCTACGTAAAAATAGTCTATTCTAAATTATTGTTTATAATTTTGTTTTAACACAAAAATCCCAAACACAAAATCACACCGGACAATAATTTTCCGAGTTAAATTCGAAAAAACTTAAGCAATTAAATGGTGAATCTGTGATGTTAATTTCGATAACTTAAATTTACAATGTATTCTCATCTATGTTGCTTATTATAACTTCAGTTGCATTTCTCACTTTTGGAAATCCATTTTAAAATTCTTTAACATTTTTAACATTGGAATCAGTAAAATTGTTCACTCATGCAATAACACAGTATTTTGGTATGATAGCTATATTTCATGTATACTCCTTTGTGGAACCCTATAAATTAATAATCAATTAATTAAGTAACTAATTATTATGAGAACAAAGAAAATTGAAACAATGAAATAGAGTGAATATTCCTGGGATGCTTGTAAAGGAACTAGGCCAGTCAGAATCGGGTTAAATAGATGAATTTCAATTTTTTTTCCATTTTGATCCTAGTTGGGTCTATGAAGCCTAAGTGGATGTTAGACCCAATCTAAAATATTGAAGTAAAATATTCATTTTATTAATATGTTTAAATCTTTTTAAGTTTTAATTTACAAGTATATCAAACATACTAGTGTGCATGAAGTACGTGCGCTACAGTTAAGAAGGGTACATGTTAATATGACAGTATGTCAGTGCTGGGATTTACAACATGATAGACCCATTTACCCTTTACATATTCATTTTTCGTCAGGGTTTTGACCAAAAACATGCGTAATAAAAGATCTATAATAGTTTATGTGTGTGTGTGTATATTGAAATTAAATTTGTTAAAATAATACAACTTGAAATCTAAAATAAACACTATTGAATTTGCATTTGATTATGGGAAGATTGAAATTAAGAATTACATTAATGCATAAAATCCACCTAATTTGAATTGGTGAAAAACATATATGTTTCCATATACATATATATGTATGTATGTATATATCAAGTGATGTTTTAGATCTTAAATCAACTTATTTATGTAAACATATAATTTATAATATATGTGTATAGATCTGTTAGAACTTAAAGGTAATAATTTTGAATTGGACATTTAATTTAAAAGGGAAAACAAATAAATAACTTTAAGTTTAGAAAGGAAACAATTTTTGGACTTTACACAATAGTCCACAAATTAATTCCAAAAAATCCTTTTTTGCAAAGAATGCAAAAAATATCAACAATGTAGGAAAAAAATTTAATAAAGCTCAAAAATGGAATTTGTGCAAACATTAGAATTTGGCTAAGAAACTTGCACCATTATATTCGTGATAATTTTCCAAGCAATTTTCATATATAAAGCTTCGTGATCGAAATTCAAATAGAGAAGTTATCGACGTTTGAAATATTCGGATCGAAAATAATTAAAAAAAAGGGAATAAATATTATAAAATGTAATAACGTTAATAGTAATGCTTAGGAGAGAAATAAATAACCAAGACCACATCAATCAATAGTTAGATAGGGCCAGTCGATCGCTCCTATCTGTTAGTTGCTGAGATGATGATTATTATGATAACAACCTTAGGACTTGTTATAAAATAAAATACTAATGTTCTTGTCTAGGTATATATATGTATATGCAAGAAATATTTGCAAGTACTGAGAATGAAGACTATGCAATATAGAGATCAAAGACTAATGAATTCAAGATTGAAGAAATCAAGACTGAAGACTCATGAGTATCAAGAGTTCAAGATATCAAGAGTTAAAGATTTCAAGAGTTCAAGATATCAAGATAAGTAATTGTAACGACCCGAGAATTTTCGAACCCGAAAATTCCAGATAGTTATGTAAAGAAGAAAGAGATAGAAGAAGAAGAACAGAAACACCTAACCACTCACAATCGCAGCGGATAAAATATAATAATAAATAATAACAGTTTACAAAAGAATACTATATCTATTAATTACATTTAATATATATCAGAGTTACTCATATATACAAACACTGGACATATACAAATTAACATGTCCCAGATTTACAATAATATATTACAGCGGAAATACTCTATACGTTATAGCCATCCAGCTCGCCTCCTGAGCTCCAGAACGTCCTTACCTGAAATTCTGTAATACTCGGTCTGACCCGAGCATTACACCAAAGTAACACCCGGGTCAGGCTGGAGACCAGCGTGAGTAAACTCATCTAACATGGAATACAGAAGTATACAACTTATATAATCCTAGGGTAACTTATATCAGTTTACAATCTCACAAGTTGTTACACACATATCTTATTTCACACATCAATTTATAAGTACCAACATTTAGGTTAGGTAGCCCAATTCACTTAAATCGTACCATTTCAACTTTTGATTTCACATATCAATCTATAAAGAATCGAAATGGTTTTCGGGTATTTGCTAATACCTGACTCTGGTCTCTTTGAATCCAAAGTCAATTAAATCCAAGTTATTCAATTAGAGCAATTCAACTTTAATTCCCAGATAACACATTATCACTGTCCATCTATCATATCACAAAGCAATTTATATCATAGATGTTAACCAATCCAAAACACTTATCGTCATTCTATCATTCATAGGCAAGATTGATCATTTCCATTAATTACATTAATTAATGATCCTCTAGTTACTTCCATTAGTTAATTTTTTTTCTCCATTAAATAATTAACCTTTAACTTAATTACACTCATTAATAAACTTTGATTAATCATAATCAGTAAATAATTTTCCCAATTACTTCATTAGCTAAACAAATTCCTTGATTAATTACATTAATTAACCCTTTAATTACGTGGAGTAATTAACAGCTAATCACCTCCACTAAGTAATTTCCTTTTAATTATAATTCACCAAGTAAATTTCTCCTAATTAACTACATTTAGTAATTATTCATTACTTCACTAAATATTTATACTTCATTAATTACATTAAGTAATCATTTTTAACCCATCCTCAAGTAATTCTTTTTAATTAATTAAACTTCATATTAACTTAATTAATTACACTAAGAAGTTAATCCCTTTAATTACTTCATTAAGTAATTTCTCTTAATAACTCTTTAAATATTATGTAATTAACTTCTAATTACATATTACTTAATTATTCATTTATTTATTTATCTTGACTAATTAATCCTTAATTAAGTGATTAATTACACTTAATTCATCTCTTAATTACTCTATCCTTTATTGATTTTACAAGGAATAAGTCCTTCACCAATTTATCTTTTAATTACTTATATTAAATAATATCATTCAAGTAATTATTCTCCAATTACTTACAGTAATAATCTTTAATCTAATTAATTTATTACTAGCCTCCTATTAATACATAATATTAAGCAATTCTCTTAAACTAAGTACTTATCATAACGTAATAACATTAAGTAATTTGCATTTTATTTTATTGCCACTTTTAATTCACTAAACATATAGGATTAACCTATCAAATAATTTCTTAATACCACAAATTTGGGACATTTTGTTATTTCATTTTAACTTTGCCAATACTTGGAAAAATATTGGGTCAAGATATCTTAAATTTTAAAACCAAAATTTTCATTTACAAAGTTTGTTGGGCTGATATCGAAACCCATCACAATCAATTCCCCATGCCCTCGTTAGCGTGAACCTTAAACTGGGCCGAAGCCCAGACAAAACAACGAAAAGAAATAAAAACAACGAAACACCTTAGTACCCTACCTTCTTCTTCTTTCAGCAGCCCTTCCCCACTTCCCAAATACTACTCCGTTGATACAATCAGAAAGTTCGAACAAGACACAACCCAAAAACAAAAAAAAACATCAACACGAACACCTTCCCACATCAGTTCGAACACAACCCAGATCGAAGAAACACACAATCAAACAGCAAAATCCATCACCACAATCACTCCCTGCATGCACGTGTACACGTTTTTGTGCACAACCCCTCCACACCATCGCTCGACCAACGGAGGGCCGCCACCAACGTCACCGTACCCCTCGACCCTTCTCACAATTACGACCATCAGAAACTAGGGTCGAACAGTAAATCGAAAATGAGCCCGAGCGAAGAAATTTTGGAACGAAACCCATCAGCAAAAAAAAATTCCCTCGACGCCACCGCCGTCCACCAGAAAACTCGTCACTTTGCCCAGAGCTTCGCCTGCAACAAATGCTCTCATTTCACCCACCTTGACCAAGACCGATGCATCATAGTCAACGCGGCGTACCCGATTCCTTCTCGAACCCATCAGGCAAAAGAACCCTAGATCGTTGCCGCGCCACTCCAACGATGATCAGAAAATTTACTTAGCATTTTTCTAGTCATCGCCTACACCTGAAGCTCCTCCAGCATCAATTTCAATAACCATAATCCTTTAGATCATCTCAAATTTTACAAATTACCCAAACTGATCAACTTGCCATAACTCGCGATTTACAAATCTAAAAACCCTGATTCTAATTTTAAAAATCATAACTTTCGATAACAAACCAGAATATATACTTAAATCATCCATTTTTTTAAAAAAATCAAGATTCTGATATGTTTTTAAATTCTTACTGTTCTTTTGCCTTTCTGTTCAAACTAGCTTTAGCTTGAACTTTGAAATATTTTATATCAAGATTCTATTTTAATATTTTTGATATAACAACAATTTTTGTTTATATAATGAAGTCTAGAGAGAGATTCAGGTAGAATTTTACTCAAGTTTAAACTTGAACAACAAGAACAGAGCCACGGTTTGAATATAAGCATACACACTCAAACCCAGATATACCCATATAACCTGTACCTATGCAAAGTATACTCATATATCTATGGAACATTTCACAAATGACTTCAGGTATAAGTCAAAATATAACAATTTAGTTTACTCACAGTCAACAGAGGATGCCTGGAATGATTCAAAACAGAAGGTTGCTGATTCCTTTAAAACCGAAAATTTGATCTTGATTTGGTTGAGATGGATTGAACTTGAAACAGCAGCTTGTACTTGAATTCGAATCCTAGTTTTACTTAGTTGAAGGCTGGATGAAATTTACTGTTATTTTCTTATTAAGTTGTTGAGTTATTCTTCAAGTTTTTCTATTTTTTTTATATATGATAATCAGTTTTTTTTGATGAACGAATGAATTAAGAAGATGATATATATAAAAAGTAAATGTGTACAGGCTGAAGTGTTATACTGGTACAAACATTTGACAGAGATATTTTTCTGTTTTGGAGGCTGAGATGATATAATTTGTGCTGGCATTTATTATACTTGTCTTACTTCCCAAGCCTACATACTTGTCCTAATCTTTTTTGTACATGAATATAATGTTGTCTTCTTTAGCAAGCCTTCATAGATATTTATGTTTCTTTTGTTTAGTCTATGTATTTATATTTTTATACAAGATTTTTTTTTTAAATAATAAGTTTTATTTTAATCAATTAAATTAAATATTTATTAAAATAATGCTGCCAAAAGTCCCGGGTTGTCACAGTAACAGTGTTAAGATTTATGTTTAAACTTCGTAATAGCACTAAAATCTTTATTCGGATTTGAATTATGGAATGCAATCCACCTTCTCGCTTTAGTAGTGGGATGGAACCCACGACCTCTTTAGTGGGATGGAACCCACGACCTTCTTTAGTTGGATGAAATCTACAAAATTTTCCAAGTGATTTATTTAAATATTTCTTTAAAACTTTTTCAAAGCCATCTCTCCCAGTTTAAATATTTTAGCCTTAAAGTATTTTTATTACCTTTTATATTTTGATTTCAAAATCATCTCCTGTTTAAACTATCTCATGGTTTTAATGTTATAAGCTTTAAATCTCAAAAATATATTCTATAATTAGTTTTTTAATATTACTTTTATATTATAGATTATATATTTTTAGGATTACTTTTTGAATCTCTTTTATAAGTTTCAACTATATTCAAAATGGTTTATAAACTTCAGAAATTGTTTTGACAAATTTTAGAAAGAAAATCTCTTTTAAAAGGAAAAAATCAATTTTCAAAATTTAGTAGGGCATGTCAACATACCCCATCCCCCCATGTCGGCATGGTGACCGTATAGTTTGAATTTCAAAATTTCAAATGAAGTGTCTATTCGTCACAACTTTTCAAGAATGGACATGACTGTTGTTCTTCTATAAATACCAGTTGTTTTCAATGAATTTTAAGTTAGTTTTTCTTCATTTATTAACTCCTTCTCCACTAAAATATTCTCTTATATTTTAACAAAAATTTGCTGAAATCCTCAGTGAATCAAACTTGTTGATCTCTAGTTTGATTCTCTGCCACTATCTCTCAAAGATCTCACTGCTATTCAGAGTTAAATGATCATTTGTAATCAAAGAAGTGTATCGAGTCTCTCTATCTTTTAAATTGATATTGAAAATGGTGTGATTGTGGTCCGTAAATTAATTGGATGTGATTGTAGCCCGTAAATCAATTAGGTGATCTTGTAGCAAGATTAAATCAAGAGAGTTTGCCTTAGACGAAGACAGGAATGTGCATCTCGTGGCCTTGAAATCGAGGTTGTAATATCGACATTATATTTGAAAAGATATCTGAACAATAAATTGTGTGGGACTGGATGTAGGGTAACTCCGAACCAGTACAAAATTTTGATGTGTTCTTTCCTTTACTACTTTTTATTTACTATTTGCATCTGTGTCTGATTCTGCGATTATCTCTGTGTTTGTGAATTGCATTTGTCTATGTTTAATTTCAAAAGATTTCAAAAATTCCATAAAATCCATTAAACACTATTCAGCCCCCCTCTAGTGTTAATCCAGCCTTAAGATCGATAATCCCCATTTCCAACACAATCGACCAATCGATCGATCGGTCGGTTAAGGTCGACGGCGTTATGTACCTTGGTTTAATGGCCTGGATTTAATAAATAATAATTCTACGTGCCGAATTGATTAGAGCGCCTACAAATACAGGCCTAGCCCTCACTTTTCTTTCCATATTTTCTGAATTACACATCCAATCTTTGTAATTTCTCCTTCTCCACTATTTCTAGAAAGTATAAATATACTATATATATGTGTATGTGTGTGTGTGCGTGCGCTTGAGAAAGATACAAAATAAAAGAGAAGAAGAGAAGGAGAAAATCAACTCTATGAAAATGGAAAATTCTAGAATTATAAATTTAGACTACACTTCTCTCAAATCTCTTAACAGATCTGTAATTCTAATGGGTATGTACATATATTTTTGGTTGAGAAGAAAAAGGAGTCAATTAAGAAGAATGTGTTTGGATTTGGAGATTTATAAGCCATTAGGTGAGTAGAAAATTACGTAATTTACATAATACTGAATTTATATCATTGAAATTCTGTTTTTTTATGCATATGTGGAAACCAAAGAAATTTACGCTTAAATAGATAAAACTTACTTGAAATAGTATTTAGAATTTTTTTTCACTTTAATGAAATGATACACATACACCCAAGTTCTGGTAGTTAGGGAGAACGATCCCTAAAATTTATGAATATAATATTAATAGAATTGCATAGCTAATTCCAGATTTTTGTTAATTGGTTTGTTTTTGCTAATAAATTGGTCACAAACACCCAAGAATAGTTTTTGTAGGGAAGTAAATGAAGAATAACAAAATTAAACCGAGTAGATAAATCCACATGTAATAGATGATAAGCAGTAATCAGAGACACAAAAATTTATAGTGGTTCGGCGTTGTTTAGCTACGTCCACTTTTAAGATTATCCTTTATTAATTACTTTTTAATCCAACTACAGTGGCAGTAAATATCATACACTTGATTACAATGGAGTATAGAGTAACCAACCGCATGGAGATCCTAAAAATGAACCATGAGGCCAGTATTTGTAGAGAGAGATGATGAGATATTTCGATAAGACTTTGGCAGAAGGCTCTCTTGGTCCATAGGGGCCCACCATAACGATCGGTGGCCCTAAATTGATATATTGGAACAATTGGCCAAAGTTTAGCCAATGGTTATTTTTGCCTCCAATTTATGTGCGATCATTTTTGGAGGGTTCCACATGCCTCTTGAACCTGTCCTTAAAACATAAAGTCAATTTGAGTTGTAGATTACGAGATATTGATCAACTTTTGCTACACTTGGAATGCTCACCGATCGTTATGAAGGATCGGCATACAATGATTGGCCAATGTTGCGCCCCACCTCTATACCCGCACTAGCCAAGGGCACTACGGGGTAATGCCGTCAACTATCGCGGAGAATAAGGCTGTAGAGGAGGGACCATCCGTGTAATTGCTTTGTGCGAGTACCGATATGCCAGATAAAAATATAACTTGCATTTCAAGAGGGAATCCGACATACCGATGCAAACTCAAAGCTACTACATAGTGGCTATAATATCTTCGGAAGCAAATATAGAAATATCATAACACAAATCAGTCACAGAAGTTCATATCTCAAAGCCAGAAACAAATATGAATACTACACATGAAAGTGTATATCAGAGTAGTGGTCAAATAAGACCCACAATATCACAAAATAATAGTTACAAGTGCTACACAAAAGCATAAGTATACATCAATGAGTCTATATCTCAAATGTATACATCCAAAAACTACTAATCTAAGTAGTTAGCCAAAAGTTAGGATAATAATCCCAGATGAGAAGTCAAGCAGAAGTACCTGCAGCATCTTTGTCTGACCCGGGTATTATTTAATAAGAAAATAATAAATGGATCAGTCTAACTATAAATATCAGATAAAATGATATAGAATAAGAGATACGACAAAAACGTATGATAACCATAAAGCCATACTATGATAAGTATGTAATTGAAAATCAACCAGAGATTAATCAATACCATAAGAATCTTCTCAAAGATCAAAAGAATATCATACTCCTTAGTTTTATTCACCATGTCACAAATATCGACATCATGTCGATGCCAATGATAAAAGCTGGTGGGTCACAAATTCTAGAAATAATAAATAGAAATCCAGAAATCACAAAAAGGGGGATGCATATCACAAAACGGGAGCATGAAAACTCACCAACACGTGTATCACAAATGGGACGCTATCCCATGGTCGCTAACCATAGAGTCGGTTCAACGATGTAGTACAATATCGGTGCGCACGAGGAACCTGAAACTCGAATAATTCGGAACAACGATGTAGTACAACGGTACGCTTGATGATCCTGATAAGTTGGCACAACAACGTAGTACAAAGGTACGTCTGATGGACCAAACTCCATAAAAGAACATGGGTCGCTAGCCCACAAAAATTGAGTCGAAACTCCAAATAATACATAGGTCGTTAGCCTATAAAAGAAATGAGACGAAACTCAATAAAACGAGGTACCGTCCCCTACGTGGACAAAGAAACATAACATATTGCTAGACTAACGATGAAATATTTAAATAAAATATTTAAATACTCAATCGTAAAATATACGGGTTGTTACAGACTCCCCTCCTTAAAGAAATTGCGTCCTCGCAATCATAAGGAATAAATGAACAAAAAGTAACAAACATAAAAGCAAATCAACACAAAACGAAGAAATGTTTAAAAAAAAAAAGAAGTTAACCTCAAAGAGCATGAGAAAGTAAGTCTAGGTGTGTTCGCTCGATGAATTCTCTGTATTCCGAAGAACAATCCTTAGGATTTGAGGACCATTGAACTTTCACAAGAGGAACATCTTTATTTCGAAGGCGTTCAATCTCCGAAGCAATAATACGAATAGGATGTTGCTCATAACTCAAATTAGTGAAACCTCAATTTCTTATACAATACCGGGCTCAAGAATAGAATCAGAATCTCGAAGGCATTTCCGTAGTTGAGAAACATGAAACACATCATGAACAGCAGAAAACTAAGCCGGTAATAAGAGGCGATAAGCTACGGAACCAATACGTTCGGTGATAGGAAGTGGACCAATATATCGAGGTGCTAACTTTCCCGATCGACTGAAACGCACAACAACCTTCATAGGTGAAACACGAATAAACACGAAATCACCCACAGAAAATTCTAATTTCCTTCTTCGGTTATCGGCATAGGATTTTTGTCTACTTTGGGATTCTTTCATCCTCTGACGAATAAGGTCAATCTTTTCTGTGGAATCACGAATAAAATCTGGACCAAAAACCAGCTTCTTACCGGCCTCAAGCCAACAAGAAGGAGATCGGCATGGCGTTCCATAGAGTGCCTCGAAAGGTGCCATACCAATACTAGATTGGAAGCTATTATTATAGGAAAACTCAACAAGAGAAATATGATATTCCCAACTTCCATCAAAATCAAGAACACATGAACGAAGAAGATCTTCAAGAGTTTGATTCACACGCTCCGTTTGTCCATCGGACTGAGGATGATAAGCGGTGCTAAAATTAAGCTTCGTTCCCAAATCTTTTTGAAGACTCTTCCAAAATCCACTAGTAAACAATGGATCACGATCACTAACAATAGAAGAAGGAACTCCATGCAATTTAACAATTTCTTTAATAAAGAGCTTGGCCAAAAGAGGAACGGTTCGATTAGACCGAACGGGAATAAAATAGGCGGATTTTGTAAGTCTATCAACTATCACCCATAAGCTATCATGACCTGAATGATAACGGGGAAGGCCGTCAATAAAATCCATGGAAAATTGATCCCACTTCCAAATAGGAATTTCTAAAGGTTGCAATATCCCACCGGGCCTTTGATGTTCGGCCTTGGCAAGTTGGTAAGTCATGCAACACTTAACAAAGTTAGCAATATCAGATTTCATTCCCTCCTAATAATAAATTCGCTTCATATCCGCATACATTTTACTACTACCGGGATGAATGGTAAATTTAGAACGATGAGAATCTTCTAAAATGTCTCTACGAAGATCACTAATATTTGGCATGATAAGTCTACCAAATTTTCAAATACCGCCGCGAGAATCAATATCAAAGTCTTTTATACCTTCATTATCAATTTTATCCCTACAATTTTGGCCAAGAAGAGCCATTTCGGGATCTAACCTTTGGGCTTTAAGAATGCGGTCTAGAAGAGAAGGATGAGCCTCAAGGCTACATAAAACAAGAGATGAACATAAATCAGATACACGATCTCTAATCTCACAAGTGGATAAAATCTCGAGATCATTCCATTCGGATATCATCATGGAAACAACCGCTTGTTGCTTGCGACTAAGTACACCGGCAACTCGATTTCCCTTTCCGGGAGTATAAAGAATATCAAGATCAAAAGATGCAAGAAATTCGAGCCAACGCTGCTGACGCAAAGTAAGTTCCTTTTGAGAAAATAAATATTTCAAAGATTTATGATCGGTGTAAAGAATAAGTTTTTCTCCCAAAAGATAACGACGCCAAATTCGAAAGGTGAAAATATTAGCCGCGAGCTCTAAATCATGAGTAGCATGCCTAGTCTCGGCCGGCTTCAATTGCCTAGAAGCATAAGCAATAACACGTTCTCTTTGCATGAGAACGACACCCAAACCAACGCGACTAGCATCAGTATAGACAATAAAATCTTGGTTTCCCTCGGGAATCACAAGAATAGGGCATCGGAAAGGAGTTCTTTTAATTTCTGAAAATAAGCTTCACATTTGTCTGACCAAATGCATTTAACACCTTTCTTTGTTAAGCTAGTAAGAGGCACGACAATTTTAGAAAAGTCTTTGATAAAACGACGGTAATAACCCGCCAATCTACGAAAACTATGGTTTTCCATCACGCTCTCTGGTCTCTTTCAGTTTTGAATCGCTTCGATGTTTCAAGGATCCACGGAAATTCCAGATTCGGAAATAATATGGCCGAGAAAGTTCACATGAGATTACCAAAAGTGGCATTTAGAAAATTTTGCTTTTAATTGATTACTCCTAAGAGTTTCCAAAACAATCCGAAGATGCTTTTCATGCTCCTCCTCAGTTTTTAAATACACAAGAATACCATCAATGAAGATGAGGACAAATCGATCGAGGAAATCTTTGAAAACTCGATTCATAAGGTCAACGAAATAAGCCGGAGCATTCGTTAAACAAAATGGCATAACAAGCCATTCATAAGATCCATAACGAGTATGGAACGATGTCAAAGGAATGCTATCCTCTGCAATACGAAGCTGATGAAAACCCGTTGCCAAGTCCAATTATGAAAAGACTTTAGCACCACTAAGTTGATCGAATAGATCATCAATCCGAGGTAAAGGATATTTATTTTTGATAGTAAGATCATTAAGCTTGTGGTAGTCAATGCAAAGTCTAAGTGTACCATCAGATTTCTTCACAAAAATAGCAGAAGCTCCCCAAGAAGAGGAACTAGAACGAATGAATTGCTTCATCTCCAATTCGGACAATTTTTTGCGCATCTCCTCACTTTCTTTATTGGACATACGATAAGGAGGACGAGTAATAGGTAAAGCTCCAGGAATTAGATTAATTCTGAATTCAATTGCTCGCTTTAGTGGTAATCCTAAAACGGGCTCAAATATGTCGGAAAATTCACGAACAACATGAATAAGAGAAATGACATCTTCCTCATCATCATTATCGTCATCATGAGGATTTAAAGAATATAAAGATGCAACCAAGTCGGAATCCGAATCTTTAAGATCAACAGAAATCTGCTTAACAAATTGAGGATGTCGAAGATGAATAGTCCGCTCAGGACATAGGATTTGAGCTTCATAGTGGTTAAGCCAGTCCATTCCCAAAATCATTCCAAAGCCTAAATAACGCATGACATGCAAATCGGGTCGGAAAGAAAAATCACACAAAATAATATCGACATCGTTACAAAGCAAACTTATAGTTGCGGATGCACCAACCGGATTCGCGATTCTCAAAGAAGTCATTAAAGCAAGAATACTTAAATAAAAAGTATCAACAATTTCCTTTGATATAAAAGAATGGGACGCATCCGTATCAAAAAGAACTCGAATAGGTTTACCACGAAATAGAATAATGCCATCAAGGACAGAATGAGAAAGACCTTGACCACGAGAAGTGTTGCTAGGGGCTTGTGCAACATTTAACTTTCCCTCCTTCTTGCCTTGAAGTTTGGGACATGAAGATAAATGATGACCCGAACTTTTGCAATAGCAACAAAAGAGAGGTTTCAGACATCTGTTGGCATAATGGTCTTTTGAACCACAATTGTAGCATTGCCCACTACTAGGGGCAGAAGTCGTTGCCATCGGAGTTGCTTGCCTCCCTTTCTTATTGGGATAAGTACCTTTGAATTTAATAGGCCTTTTCTTGTTGTTGTTGAAGTTTGGTTTGGCACCCACAACTTCAACATCACTTTCTTTATTCACCTCTTCAAGTCGAAGAGCGATATCAACAAGTTAATCAAAAGAAACTTCTAACTTTAGAAGTAATGGCTTCTTGAGATTTTTGTTCAAGCCATAAACAAATCTTTGGTTCTTCTTCAATGGGGTGTTTATATATTCGACCCCGTATTTAGAAAGTGACTCGAATGATGCGACGTAGTCTGCCACGGAGGATTCACCTTGAACAAGTTCTATGAAACGACGAGCCAATGCCACCTTCTCAGCTTCTGGCACAAATTTTAACTCAAATCATTCCCGGATTTCTCCCAAGTAAGATCCGCCTCAATAATTTCAGAAATAAGAAGCTCATACCAATCTAATGCTCTTTCTTGGAGCATACTTAAAGCCACTTGGACACGGTGAAGATCAATTAGATTCATGCGAGTAAAGATGCGATCGCATGTTTTGAACCAAGCTTGGACTTGAATGACGCTTTCGGATCCCTTAAATGGCTTCCCACCCAAGTTGGTATAGTCACTGCACAAACGTGCAAATCCGGACTTAAGGTGAGTAGGCTCTGGATTCGGTCTGGTAGCCTGAGCATTCTTCATAAGATCTAAAAGCTGCTGGGCAGACGTAAATAATCCATCCTGGGGAGTAGCACTAGATTGACCAGCGCTGGGACGGCTAGGTCTAACCATTTCTCTTCTTTAAGAAAGAAAGGAAGAAGAATAAAAAGGTAATTCACAAAATGAATATCAAATAATAGTGATTGATAGAACTAGGGATTACAAAAGAAAATAGGATAGAATGGTTCGAAGACCCGAATAAAATCCTAAGGCACGACTCCTAAGATGGACTTAGGACGATGATCCTTGTTAAATTATTCTACATTGTTTCGAAGTTTGGCTCTGATACCAAGCTGTTACGCCCCACCTCTATACCCACGCTAGCCAAGGGGACTAGGGGTAATGCCATCAACTAGCGCGGAGAATAAGGTTGTTGAGGAGCGACCATCCATGTAATTGCTTTGTGCGAGTACCGATATGCCAGATAAAAATATAACTTGCATTTCAAGAGGGAATCCGACATACTGATGCAAACTCAAAGCTACTACACAGTGGCTATAATATCTTCAGAAACAAATATAGAAATATCATAACACAAATCAGTCATAGAAGTTCATATCTCAAAGGCGGAAACATATATGAATACTACACATGGAAGTGTATATCAGAGTAGTGGTCAAAAAAGACCCACAATATCACAAAAGAATAGTTACAAGTGCTACACAAAGAATAAGTATACATCAATGAGTCTATATCTCAAATGTATGCAACCAAAAACTACTAATCTAAGTAGTTAGCCAAAAGTCAGGATAATAATCGCAGATGAGAAGTCAAGCACAAGCACCTGAAACATCTCGGTCTGACCTGAGTATTATTTAATAAGAAAATAGTAAACGGATCAGTCTAACTATAAATATCAAATAAAATGATATAGAATAAGAGATATGGCAAAAACGTATGATAACCATAAAGCCATACTATGATAAGTATGTAAATGAAAATCAACCAGAGATTAATCAATATCACAAGAATCTTCTCAAAGATCAAAAGAATGTCATACTCTTTAGTTTTATTCACCAAGTCACAAATATCGACATCATATCGATGCCAATCATAAAAGATCGTGGATCACAAATTCTAGAAATCATCAATAGAAATCTAGAAATCACAAAAAGGGGAGGCCTATCACAAAACGGGAGCATGAAAACTCACCAACACGTGTATCACAAACGGGACGCTATCCCATGGTCGCCAACCATAGAGCCGGTTCAACGACGTAGTACAATATCAGTACGCCCGAGGAACCTGAAACTCGAATAATTCGGAACAACGACGTAGTACAATGGTACGCCCGATGATCCCGATAAGTTGGTACAACAACGTAGTACAAAGGTGCGTCCGATGGACTGAACTCCATAAAAGAACATGGGTCGCTAGCCCACAAAAATTGAGTCGAAACTCCAAATAATACATAGGTTGTTAGCCTATAAAAGAAATGAGACGAAACTCAATAAAACGAGATACCGTCCCCTACGTGGACAAAGAAACATAGCATATCGCTATTCTAAATCACAAAATGATCATCATCGATCATCAAGAAGTATCAATTACACTAAGCTAATAAATATATGAGATTAGCTTCATGTCCCATGACCACTAGCTTAACTTAAATATTTACGTAGAAATTGTAGATCTCCACTAGAAAATTGTCATAAGAGATTCAATCAAACAAGTCTAAGCATTAACCGACGAATAAATGCAAGCGTTTCATACCACTTGTTTTACTAAGTCGTTTAATTAGATTTCTCATACGAGTGACGTAAAGGTTTATATATACTAATAGATTGGAAAAAGGTTTAAGAAACGAGCTTTGTAATAAAATAGTGTTGAAATAGCTGTAATGAAAGAGTTTTGATATTTACTACTAGTATAGAAAACCTTTATATTTTTAAAGTGACAAATCACAAAAATGATTGTAGAAACAATCAATCACTAAAATTCACATTCAAAGATGTGAACAAAATCCAAAGAAATCGATACCGAATCCATCAAAATGGATATTCCCAAAAATCCCAAAGAAAATGTCATCAAAGTCGATAATAAATGATTGCAACAAATCGGAATCAACACGAATCGATAAAATTGGAATTCTTAAACAAAATAGGCAAGCAAGCAAAACACAACAGATTTAGACGTATGAAAGAGGTGATTTAGACGTCTGAATCTGGAAAATTAGAAGTTTTCCAAAACGTAATTTAGACGTCTGAACCAAATGTTTCAAACGTCTGAAATAGGTGTTATTAGCCTATTTCCTTTCTGTTTGAAATCGAGCCAATTCAGACGTCTGAAATTCCAGATTCAGACGTTTGAAACTGGAATTCAGAGCATTTCCTGAACCTCGACCAAAAATGGCCAAATGAATATCGAAAGCGATCGGATGAGCAAATGACGACTAAGGATTTACGCCACGCGACAACCCAGCCTTAACGGCTCTTTGATACGCCTCAAATATCACTGTCCAAATATCCATAATAGGATTTTCGTAGATTTTTATTTCAAAACACCAAAAATTGGAATGTACACCAAATCAATCCAAACCAAAATCAATTGCACAAGAATAAGTGTTAGGAATTCATACCTAACAATCGAAGATAATTATAGACTAGGATGTGAGATAAAAATCTCACCTTTAAACCCAAAACTATGAAGAAGAAGCTATAGAGCAATGGCAAGAACAATCACTCTTCAATTCCAACCCAAAGAGCTTGAATCTAAGCTTAAAAGAGAAACATTTCCTAAATTAGGTTTAGGAATTTCTGAAATGGGTAAGAGAATGAGTTGGAGAAGAAGAAGAGGAGGCTTACCAAAGCTTCTTCTATAAATTTGGAGCTAGAACTTGATTTGCAAATGGAAACTAGGGCTTGGAGTTTTAATTTCCCATTCCTCTCTCCATTGTTGCTAAAGCTTGAGTATAAGGAAATAGAAATGAAGTAATGAAGAGAAGAGGGGTGAAGCTTGGGTCTAATGAGCTGAAACAAAACCAAAGTCCTAAGTGAAAAAGTAGCAAAATTTCACTAACTCCAAACATATCAAAGTTTATACTAAAAAAGATCGCAAATGTCATTTTGAACTCAATGGGAGTGCTCTCGAGTCCTAATTCGACCGTTTGCAAAAAGTAGCCTTTTGGACAAAAATCCGACTAACGATGAAATATTTAAATAAAATATTTAAATACTCAACCGTAAAATATGCGGGTTGTTACAGCCAACAACGATGGATTATCTTCATTTCTCAAAGTTTTTATGTGTGATTGTTTTTGTAAGCTCCACTCTTTAATATACTAAAGCTCTGAAAGTTTCAAGTGAATTGACCTTGTGGATTTTGAGATATCGATCGATCTCCGTTGATTTGAGCTGCTTTATGGACCATTCCCGATCGATCCAAATAAACCCTTGCTTTGTCCGTAACTCGAGCATATGAACTCCGATCGACTCTAAATTGGAGATGTTACTTTACAGGGCTATGCCAGTAACTCAATGCGATTTGGAGAACGATTGGTTGTCAGCAAATGAACTTTAAAAAGGGAACTTAAACAAGTAAATTTGAACAAAATTATGAGCTTCGGCCTTGCATACTGGAACGAATATTTGAACTTGCATGTAGCTTGCATATGACTTGAACTGCATATTCGATAACAAATGACATTAGAATTACGACACGATCGAACGCCTTTAACTATTCTCTTGTAGCTCTTCAGCGACTTAGATAAAAATCAAACTTATGCTTGCTAACGATTGATCGTGAAACCCACTGCATCGTTTCCCAATGCCACAGAGTAATGGTTGAGACGGTCAGGAATGATGATCTCTCTGGCTGGACCTTGAAGTCTCGTAGTCTTTACTGCCTTTAATTTCGCACAACTTATTATTGTATCGTATAACACTTTACTGCACCACACTAGCACTTACTATGCACTGGGGGTACATGTTAATTTATCCAACCATGACTTTTACTAGGTTTAATAGCAATGGATTCTAGATGTTCTGAGAGTTTTGCAGATATGCCTATTGCATCATCTTCTTAGCAGGATAACCTTAACATGGAATTAAGTTCAACAACTAAATCTGATAGTCCATCCTCTAGTCATCATTCGAAACAACTGAAAAGCTCGGGCCCTCAATTTGATCTATCTGACGCAGTTCCCATCCTTCCATCGGAGATTATCGATCCTACTCCCGATACTCTAGAGGACCCAGTTATTCTGGAGAACCCTACTGATTTAGTGGCCTCTAAAATTAAGAAAATGCTCTTCTCATCATCTACGTATGGCATGAGATTCCTTTTGATGACATGTTGGTTCCATCGTGGGATGATAGGGCTCATAGACCCCTAGAAGGGTATATGGCATGCAACAAGTTCATGTGCTGGGCCGGATGCATCCCATTATTTAATTCATACATTTGGAAAATTCTTCATTTTTTATGGATTGCTCCAGCGCAGCTTCACCCAAATAGCTACGCTTTTCTCAACAGCACTTATAAGATATTTATGGAGTTCCTCCACTATCCTCCAACCATCAGTGTCATCTGATTCATATTCAGCTTTAAGCCACGGACAAGGAGTCTTTCATTTACCTTTCTTGCATCGGCGAAGAGGTGCCGGATTCTAACTGGCACGTGGAAAAAATTAATCACATTTAAAAGCGAGTGGTTCTTTGTTTGTAGTCCGCCTGGTTTCGCTCGACAAAGGCTGGAAAGACGTAAGTAGTGTCCACTATTTTTACATTAGCAATGAAAGATGATATTCAGGTCGTATTCTTGATTACATTACTCCTTTATATGTATCATCACCCAACCTAGTGGCACTATTTATGAAGAGGCAGTCACAACTTTGAAAAATGTAACATCTGAGGACATGAACATCGAATATCTGCTTATGGACGAACACCTGTTACTTTTTATTTTATAGAAGAGGGCCTTAACGTAGGGCTAATGTAACGACCCGTATTTTTACGGATCGAAAGATCGTAAAACTGTCGACATTAGGTCGTTGATGTTGTTAAGTCGTTTAGAGTATGAGTCGACCAAAGCTTAAGTCGTTTGGAGTTTGAGTCGTGTAGTGCTTAGGTCGGTGGAGCGACCTATAGAAGTTGGCGACTTAAGGGTTTAGGCGACTTAAGAGGTTAGGTCGAATGGGAGTTAGATCAGGTGGAAGTTAGGTCGTTTGAGCGACCTAAGGTAGAAGAGCGACTTAAGACAGTACGACCTAGTAGTCAGCGAGTTAGTGGATTAAGCGACCTATGTATAGTGAGCGACTTAAGGGGTCAGCGACTTAAGTATTAACGAGTTAGAGCGGCTTAAGAATATAGAACGAGTTAGCGACCTAGTAGTGAGCGACCTAAGAGTGTGTGTGTTAGCTCGTGAGTGACCTATACCAGGTTGCTACATGTTAGGTCGTTGATCTGTTAGGTCGCGTGCATGTTTTAGGTCGCATGGGTGTTAACTCGTTGGGTTGTAAGTGTCGATAAGTTGTTAGGTCGGCACTAGAGCTAAGTAGTTAGGTCGCAGGAAGGTATTAGTGTTAGGTCGGCGACCAGTTAAGTCGCTAGGTCGCATGAGTGTTAGGTCGGCCATGTCGTTAAGTCGGCTGTGTGTTGAGTGCTTTTAAGTCGTGGGTCGTGGGAAGCAGTAGGTCGTAGGTCGTGGAGTTTGGTAGGTCGGCGACGACTCATGGGTTTTTCAGCCTATAAATAGAGGGGTTTGGTTCACTTTTTGGCACCGGATTTTGAAGCGACGAAGTGCAGCCATTTTGAGAGCTCGACTACAACATTTCTTCACTTCTTTTCTCCACTCTAATCTAGTGCTTACATCCATCCAAGATCGAAGATCCAAGATCCAAAGTTGAAAATCTTCATCCATAGAAGTGAGATTTCACCGTTTGAAGCGGAATCTTGTCGGATCAAGCTTAGTTCTTCGCTGTCCAGTTCTGAAGTTGTTATCTTTTGAGGTGTTTAGGTGATTTGGTGAGTGGTGGTTATCTCTCACACGGACCCAAAGGAGTATATTGGATCGGTGGTTTGTTTATGTGTTAAAGATATAGATTTCGTGCATTTTCCTTAAGTCTGCATGTAGATCTATTGTTCATGATGATTTGACACCTATTTTACTACATGTTCACTTATGCAAGTTTATTTATCGAGTTGTAGAAATATTGTTCATGATTCATGCTTGTTAGATTGCATTTTAGGTTTGGACTCTTTATTTACGAAATTGCCATTATTGTTATAACTGCTTATTTAGATCTTGTTTGAATGCTTGATTATTTGGATTAATGATTGATTTGATTGATTAGTTGATTGATGATTTGATTTGGACAAGTATGGTCGAAGATGATTCAAAAGCTAAGTGGAAAGGCTCTTGAATAAGGAAAGCTGCTTGTGGCATATGAAGCGAATGTCGAAGCTCATATGGATAGATTTGATGATGATGTTGAGATAGGACTTTGCTATGATGCGATGAGGCAAAGTATGATATGAGAAAGCCTTGGTTTAATCTAGACGGGATCATCCCAAGCATGTTGGTAACTCGATGATCTGGTTCGTGTTTGTGGATAATGGTTAGCTTGAGAGGCGCTTGAGCTAGTATGGGAATAGTCGTCGAGGAGGATGACTAGAAGGCTGAGATTTCATTGTTGTTGAAGGTTCTAGCATGCTCAAAGCAAGAGTACGTTGGGACGGGTCACGATGACGTTCCAAGCACGGGTCACGATGACGTGCTAGTACTCTGGGCAGATGCGATGGTCCTAGGCACGGGTCACGACGACGTGCGGAGTTATGTCTAGAACTGGGGTTGCCATTAGCCCTTGACGGACGGCTGAAAGAATGGTGCCGGTCATTCAATTAACGGTGATATCAAGGCAATGATAACAGTGATAGCCAGAGTCATGGATGTATGGATGTTTGGATGTTTGGTTGTATCGTCACTTGGGTCAAGAGCGATGTTTTCAGGGTGCTTATCTGATCTTGGTTTAGGCCTTGGGGGTTTGTACTTGGAAAATTCCGACCTTGACTCGAGTGATAATTACTTTGCTTTGAATGTCTGAATTGCTATGTTTGCTTCTGCTTAGTGTGTCTGGGGGCTATCACTGTAGAAAGAGGTGGAGTGGGATGGTTGGGTTCCTATTCCTTTTACCCTTTATGCTCTTTTGGTATGTTTGATAGTTGATTTACTGCTCACTAAGACTTTTGTCTGACTCAAGGTTTTATGTTTAACTCTTATAACCTTGGACTGTTCATCCATGTTGGGATGGGCAGACTAGGTAGCAGGTGACAGGTGCTGTTCTTAGTGGTCAACGCTGTTGATAACGAAGACGAGCTGGAGGCTTTTGCATATTGTTTACTTACTATATGTACTGGAAGTTCTGCTATTTGTATTCTCTGAGTGATATGTAGTGAGGCTAGATGTATTGACTATTCAGATATTTGTGTCAAACTATTACAAAGTGTATTGATGAATTTCTTATTTGAGGAGCTTCACTATACATATATTTCTCTATTGTATTTTATCCATGCGCTGTGAGTTATACGATAGATTATTCTGTGTTTTACCTTACCCTGTCTATCGTCCATGGCTGCCTGGCACATTTTCAGCGCACTATTTCCTGGTTTTGGTGCGGGAGTCATGGGCGGTCGTCACATTTGGTATCAAAGCTTTGGTTAATCGATTTTAGCCAACGCTCGCTGACGTAACTACGTATGAGAGACGTAATTGTAATTTTGATGGATGATTACTATATATAATATAGTAGCTTAGAAGGATTTGAACTTCTTATGCAGTTGTTTCTCAGGGTAAATTAATCATTTCTTTTAGATATTAGGAATGAGTCGAAGAGGGAGACCAGCTGCTAGGGGAGGCCATGCTGTTGAGGGGGCTGCTGATTATGCTTCTATGTTCGAGGCTATGATGACTTCGATCATGAGAAGGATGCCAGCTCCAGGGCCATCAGTAGATGTTGGGGTTCAAGTTCAAGCTCCAAAACCAGTGGATTTTGCTAAGCTTTGCAAGGACTAGACTGCTCTTGGAGGAAAGGTTTTCTTGGGAACAGAATCAACCATAGAAGTTCAGAGATGGATAGATGCTTGTAAAAGGATTTTTGGTGATTTGGGAATTGAGGATGCAACTAAGAGGAAGCTTGCATCAAGACAACTTCAAGGGAGAGCTTCTGATTGGTGGAACTCTATCACCATTGATACTCCGGAAGAAGAAATTACTTGGGAGCAATTCCAAGTTAGATTTGAAGCTAAGTTCATTTCTACATCTCAGAAATCTGTTCTGTTTAAGAAGTTTGTGGAACTCAAGCAAGGTGGAAGACCAGTTCTTGAGTATGTTTCTGAGTTTGAAGCTTTGTCCAAGTATGCTCGGTCGTATATTGAATCCCCTTATCAGAAGAATGAGAAGTTTGTGACAGGCTTGGACACTTATCTTGGGAGACAGTTGGTGGATCATCTGGACGATCCGTTTGAGAAGCTTGTGGAGAAAGCTCTCAGGCACGAGAATCTGTTTCCTAAGGAAGGATCTGTTGTTGCTGTGGCTAAGGAGCAAGGTGGAAACAAGAAGAGAAAGCAGCAGCAGTAGAAGGGTAAGGATGGCCAGAAGAAGCCGAAGGGTGAAGTGATCTGCTACAACTGTCGACAGAAGGGTCATCTTTCTAGAGATTGCAAGAATCCGAGAGTGTCGGTGAAGTGCCACAACTGTGACAAGCTGGGGCATATTAAGAGGAATTGTCCGGAACCGCGGAAGGACAAGCAGGTTGTGCAAGCTTATGCTTTGGGGGCTGTGCCATCATCTTTGGAAGCTCCTACTGCTGAAGAGAAGGGAAAGAGTGTGGTGGTTCAAGGTACTCTTTCTTTATGTGGTGTTCCAGTTAGAGTGTTGTTTGATACTGGGGCGTCACACTCGTTTGTTTGTAATGATCTTGTAGGCCGGTTGAGTTTGGAACCGGATATTGTTGGTAGACCATTGGTTGTGACTAATCCAGTTGGGGGTTCGTCTTGTTTGTGTATGATATGTCGTGGTCTAGTTGTGTCGAGTCATGATTGCTCTTTTGTTTGTGATTGTTTTGTTCTGGACTTTGCGGGGTTTGGAATTATTTTGGGTATGGACTGGCTTAGGAAGTATGCGGCAAGGATTGATTGTGAGAGGCTGGAGGTGACAGTCGAGAATGTGGAGAGGCGAAAGGTTGTGATACGATGTAAGCATGAGGAAGGCGTCCTCACGAGCTTCATGTATTCGCTGGTTGTTCCACGGGATGGACTGTCATCGGTGCCTATTGTGAATGGATTTGAGGATGTCTTTGACGAGGTCAAAGGGTTACCGCCGCATAGGGAGATCGAGTTTCGTATCGATCTAGTTGAAGGAGCCAGACCTGTTGTGATGCCTCTTAGGCGGATGGCGCCTAGGGAACAACAAGAGTTGAAGGTGCAAGTTGACGACCTTTTACATATAGGATTCATTCGGCGTAGTGTGTCCGAATGGGGTGCACCAGTTGTGTTCGCAACCAAAGCGGATGGATCGTTGAGGTTGTGTGTGGATTATCGTGAGCTAAATAAAGTGACTAAGAAGAACAAGTATCCATTGCCGAGGATAGATGACTTGTTTGACCAGCTTCACGAAGCTAAGGTGTTTTCTCAGATGGATCTGGCAACGGGATTTCACCAGTTGAGAGTGGTAAAGGATAGTGTGCCGAAGACTGCTTTCAGGACACCATCCGGTTTTTATGAGTGGCTGGTAATGCCGTTTGGATTGACTAATGCACCAGCGTATTTTGTGGATCTTATGAATAGAGTATTCAGAGATCAGTTGAACAAGTTCGTACTTGTATTCGTAGATGATATTTTGATTTATTCCAGAACTGAAGAAGAGCACAAGATGCACTTACGTGTTGTTTTGGAAATCTTGCGGAAACATCAGCTGAAGTCTAAGTTTTCGAAGTGTCACTTCTGGAAGAGTGAAGTGAGGTTCTTAGGCCATGTTATCTCTAGAAATGGAATAGCGGTTGATCCCGCCAAGGTGGCAGCAATCCAGGATTGGGTCAGACCTAAGAATGCATCTGATGTGAGAAGTTTTCTTGGAATAGCAGGATACTATCATCGATTTATCAAATACTTTTCCAAGATAGCTGCACCGTTGACAGGATTGACGAAAAAGAATCAGATATTCAGATGGGATGCTAAGTTTGAGCAAGCTTTTGGAATCCTGAAAGAGCGACTGACAAGTGCTCCTATTTTGACTATTCCAAGTGGAAATGATGAGATGGTGGTTTACACCGATGCATGTGGTACTGGACTTGGAGCAGTGCTAATGCAGAAGGATAAAGTTGTTGCGTATGCTAGTCGACAACTGAAGCCGCATGAAAGGAATTATCCGACTCATGATTTGGAGTTAGCGGCGATTGTATTTGCTTTGAAGATGTGGAGACATTACCTATTGGGAGTTCGATTCGAGTTGTTTACGTATCATAAGTCATTGAAGTATCTTTTCTCCCAAAAAGATTTGAATCTTTGACAGCAACGATGGCTAGAGTTTTTAGCATCATATGATTTTGGTATAGCCTATACTCCGGGAAAAGGTAACGCAGTGGCAGATGCGTTAAGTCGAAGACATGCAGAGTTGGGAGTCATGTTTTTGGAATGGAAGAGTCTTGAGTATTTGGCTGGATTTGACTTTAGGCCTAGATGTGAATTGGAACCTGAGATGTTGGCAAACTTATCGATAAGACCTACTCTTGTGGAAAGAATTGGCGAGAGCCAAAAGCGAGACGATAAGCTTGCCAAGATTATCCGAGATTTGGAATTTGGATCAGACCCAGAATAGGATAAAGGATTCGATGTCGATCGAGTGGGTTGGCTTCGGAAGCAAGGACGATTAGTTGTTCCCGATATAGATGGATTGAGAGATGAAGTTCTTATGGAAAGTCATCACTCGAAGTTGACAATTCATCCAGGTGGAAATAAGATTTACCGGGATATGAAGAGAACCTATTACTGGGAAGGTATGAAGAAGGATGTTGGAAATTTTATTTCCAAGTTCATGAATTGCCAGTTGGTAAAAGCCGAACAGAAGAAGCCAAGTGGATTGCTTCAGCCATTAGAAGTTCCTACATGGAAATGGGAGCAAATATCGATGGATTTTATTGATGGACTACCTAGAACCAGAGCGGGAAATGAAGGGATTTGGGTCATCGTAGATCGTTTGACTAAGAGTGCAAGATTCATTGCTGTTCGATCAACTAGGACTGCATCGAAATTGGCTGAGTTGTATGTTAAGTGGATAGTTCGATTCCATGGTATTCCGAAGAGTATAGTGAGCGATCGAGACCCATTGTTCACTAGTGGATTTTGGAAGAGCTTCCAGGAAGTTTTGGGAACCGAGTTGTGTTTAAGTACAGCTTATCATCCCCAAACAGATGGTCAGACCGAGAGAGTCAACCGAGTTTTGGAAGATCTCCTTAGAGCTTGTATTTTAGATTTCGGAGGATCATGGGAAGATCATCTTCATTTGGTGGAATTTGCATATAATAACAGTTACCAGTCAAGTATTGGTATGGCACCGTATGAAGCATTGTATGGAAGACCGTGTAACACTCCGACATGTTGGTTGGAAACAGGAGAAAAGTTGATACTTGGGCCAGAAATGATACGACAGACTTCGGATTACATAGAAATCATTCGGCGACGAATGAAGGCAGCCCAAGACCGTTAGAAAAGTTATGCCGATAAGCGTCGTAAGGATTTGGAATTCGACGCAGGCAATATGGTTTTCGTGAAGGTTTCTCCACTGAAGAATGTTATTCGATTCGGGAAGCAAGGGAAATTGACTCCGAGATTTGTTGGACCATTCCCGATCATCGAGCGAATTGGAAAGCTCTCTTATAAGTTGGAGTTACCAGAAAAGATGTCGGGTGTGCACAATGTTTTTCATGTATCGTATCTACGGAGGTATGTGCACGACCCAAGTACAGTGGTTTCTGCCGATAGCTATGAAGATTTAGAGGTTGATCCAGTTATTACGAGACCTCGTAAGCCTCTTCGTGTTGTTGAAACCGACACGAAACAGCTTAGGAGGAAGACGATTACGTTGCTCAAGGTACAATGGAGTGATGATGTTAACGACTGTACATGGGAGGAGGAAGAGAGGATGAAGGCAGCTCATCCTGAACTCTTCGAGGTATGACCCTAAGGTGTCATGGCATCTCATGAATTTGTAACTTGTCTTAATCTTAGAATTCCGCATGCTAGGCTAGTAATTGGATGCATGGTTTGTTGATTGCTATGGATGGTAGGCATGCATAATAGTTTTTGATTGCTCTTGTTTGTTTGGAATTTCGGGGGCGAAATTCCTAAGGGGGAGAGAATGTAACGACCCGTATTTTTACGGATTGAAAGATCGTAAAACTTTCGACATTAGGTCGTTGATGTTGTTAAGTCGTTTAGAGTATGAGTCGACCAAAGCTTAAGTCGTTTGGAGTTTGAGTCGTGTAGTGCTTAGGTCGGTGAAGCGACCTATAGAAGTTGGTGACTTAAGGGTTTAGGCGACTTAAGAGGTTAGGTCGAATGGGAGTTAGATCGGGTGGAAGTTAGGTCGTTTGAGTGACCTAAGGTAGAAGAGCGACTTAAGACAGTACGACCTAGTAGTCAGCGAGTTAGTGGATTAAGCGACCTATGTATAGTGAGCGACTTAAGGGGTCAGCGACTTAAGTATTAACGAGTTAGAGCAGCTTAAGAATATAGAACGAGTTAGCGACCTAGTAGTGAGCGACCTAAGAGTGTGTGTGTTAGCTCGTGAGCGACCTATACCAGGTTGCTACATGTTAGGTCGTTGATCTGTTAGGTCGCGTGCATGTTTTTCGTCGCATGGGTGTTAACTCGTTGGGTCGTAAGTGTTGATAAGTTGTTAGGTCGGCACTAGAGCTAAGTAGTTAGGTCGCAGGAAGGTATTAGTGTTAGGTCGGCGACCAGTTAAGTCGCTAGGTCGCATGAGTGTTAGGTCGGCCATGTCGTTAAGTCGGCTGTGTGTTGAGTGCTTTTAAGTCGTGGGTCGTGGGAAGCAGTAGGTCGTAGGTCGTGGAGTTTGGTAGGTCGGCGACGACTCATGGGTTTTTCAGCCTATAAATAGAGGGGTTTGGTTCACTTTTTGGCACCGGATTTTCAAGCGACGAAGTGCTGCCATTTTGAGAGCTCGACTACAACATTTCTTCACTTCTTTTCTCCACTCTAATCTAGTGCTTACATCCATCCAAGATCGAAGATCCAAGATCCAAAGTTGAAGATCTTCATCCATCGAAGTGAGATTTCACCGTTTGAAGCGGAATCTTGTCGGATCAAGCTTAGTTCTTCGCTGTCCAGATCTGAAGTTGTTATCTTTTTAGGTGTTTAGGTGATTTGGTGAGTGGTGGTTATCTCTCACACGGACCCAAAGGAGTATATTGGATCGGTGGTTTGTTTATGTGTTAAAGATAGAGATTTCGTGCATTTTCCTTAAGTCTGCATGTAGATCTATTGTTCATGATGATTTGACACCTATTTTACTACATGTTCACTTATGCAAGTTTATTTATCGAGTTGTAGAAATATTGTCCATGATTCATGCTTGCTAGATTGCATGTTAGATTTGGACTCTTTGTTTACGAAATTGCCATTATTGTTATAACTGCTTACTTAGATCTTGTTTGAATGCTTGATTATTTGGATTAATGATTGATTTGATTGATTAGTTGATTGATGATTTGATTTGGACAAGTATGGTCGAAGATGATTCAAAATCTAAGTGGAAAGGCTCTTGAATAAGGAAAGCTGCTTGTGGCATATGAAGCGAATATTGAAGCTCATATGGATAGATTTGATGATGATGTTGAGATAGGACTTTGCTATGATGCGATGAGGCAAAGTATGATATGAGAAAGCCTTGGTTTAATCCAGACGGGATCATCCCAAGCATGTTGGTAACTCGATGATGTGGTTCGAGTTTGCGGATAATGGTTAGCTTGAGAGGCGCTTGAGCTAGTATGGGAATAGTCGTCGAGGAGGATGACTAGAAGGCTGAGATTTCATCGTTGTTGAAGGTTCTAGCATGCTCAAAGCAAGAGTACGTTGGGACGGGTCACGATGACGTTCCAAGCACGGGTCACGATGACGTGCTAGTACTCTGGGAAGATGCGATGGTCCTAGGCACGGGTCACGACGACGTGCGGAGTTATGTCTAGAACCGGGGTTGCCATTAGCCCTTGACGGACGGCTGAAAGAATGGTGCCGGTCATTCAATTAACGGTGATATCAAGGCAATGATAACAGTGATAGCCAGAGTCATGAATGTTTGGATGTTTGGTTGTATCGTCACTTGGGTCAAGAGCGATGTTTTCAGGGTGCTTATCTGATCTTGGTTTAGGCCTTGGGGGTTTGTACTTGGAAAACGCCGACCTTGACTCGAGTGATAATTACTTTGCTTTGAATGTCTGAATTGCTATGTTTGCTTCTGCTTAGTGTGTCTGAGGGCTATCACTGTAGAAAGAGGTGGAGTGGGATGGTTGGAATCCTATTCCTTTTACCCTTTATGCTCTTTTGGTATGTTTGATAGTTGATTTACTGCTCACTAAGACTTTTGTCTGACTCAAAGTTTTATGTTTAACTCTTATAACCTTGGGCTGTTCATCCATGTTGCGATGGGCAGACTAGGTAGCAGGTGACAGGTGCTGTTCTTAGTGGTCAACGCTGTTGATAACGAAGACGAGCTGGAGGGTTTTGCATATTGTTTACTTACTATATGTACTGGAAGTTCCGCTGTTTGTATTCTCTGAGTGATATGTAGTGAGGCTAGATGTATTGACTATTCAGATATTTGTGTCAAACTATTACAAAGTGTATTGATGAATTTCTGATTTGAGGAGCTTCACTATACATATATTTCTCTATTGTATTTTATCCATGCGCTGTAAGTTATACGATAGATTATTCTGTGTTTTACCTTACCCTGACTATCGTCCATGGCTGCCTGGCACACTTTCAGCGCACTATTACCTGGTTTTGGTGCGGGAGTCATGGGCGGTCGTCACAGTTAACCAAAGTCGCCCAAACTGCAACGATAGGACCATGGGCTGTAGTTAGTCAAATGGACAATCGAGCTGATCCAGTGGTGCCCCCAAACAAGAGTGCTCATGTATTCACCGATATTGATGATGAAGGATATAAAGGCGATATGCCCAGCCACAATGGTGACAAATCCGGTTTTGTGGCTGAGGTTGGATCCTCATAGACCTCACAACCCTTGGTTGCTGGTAGAAGAAAGAAGAAAACATTTGTATATAATTTTCGAAAAGTCGTCTCTCTGATCAATCCCAGTCGTCGATGGCTCCTAAGATTATTCAAGATGAATCTTCTTCTCCACTGTCAGAGCGTTCTAGCTTACCAATTGATTCTTTTTCTGGCCTACCAATTCCGCATGACCTTGAAGCTTTCCATTTTACTGATGTGAGCATCGAAGGGTTGGAATCTCTCATCAGAATTGGCACTGAGATTCCAACCTTTAGAGGAGAAGTTACACCAATGAGAAAAGCTCTTGCACCTGGTTTATTGGGGGTTACACAAGGACATTTGCACACACTTGTACCCTCAACATTGCATTTTGCTTGACTTGTGCTTTTTAATACTTAAATTTGATTGATTTTCTATTTTCCTTTCGAGAAACGATGGTGAAGAAAAGGAACATGTTTGATTCCCTCTAGATATTCACTGCCAATCCTCTGGTTCGCGCTCTAGCTCTAACAGTCATGATGGTAGTCGAGATTATTTTGATTCCAGTTATCACCTCGGTCGGAACCGGGGACATCAATATAGAGGTGATAAGTTAAGACACCCAAAGACAAACATTGATCAAGATCGAGATCCCCTCCTTTAGGGGGTCCTAAAAGCCAGCTAACTGCAGGGATCAACCTATCAATCCCTTTCTCGGTCCTCCTTCCACTTCTATGCCTCCACATCCTTTTGTTTCCTCTCATTCTCACTGGTCGAGCGATCGTCATCGCCATAGTGGACATGCTATTGCCTAAAGGCCTAGTAAGGAAAGTACTAAAGTTGAAGCTGCAACTGAAGATCCTACGGTTAATTCAACTGCTTGTATGGCACATCGTCATGAAGAATTTTCAAACTTATGTTATGAAGGGTTATATTTTCCTTCCAAATTAAAGAGTGTTTAGGACCATGTTTAAAAAATGACTATTAACTTTGTCACTGACATCTACATGTAGTACCGCGAATGGATGAAGGCGGCAGAGAAAATATAAAAGTTTCCTTCGAGCGTGTGGGGGAAATTGAAAACCCAAAATGCCAGGAAGCTCACGATAAAAAAATTATTGACACTTTGAGAAATGAGCTAGAGGCTTCTAGGACCTCCCTAGTAGAAGCTGAAAGAAGAGCTAATGTTGATGTCAAATCCATAGAGGACATGAAATATAGTCATCTTGATATGGTTCAAGAGTTGCATCATCGAAATCAAGAGATAGAGCTTAAGCGGGATACAGCTAGAAGTAATTAATCCGCGGCCTTGAAGGAGATAGGGGATCTCAAAGCTAAGCTCAAGTATGCAAATAAGGGAAAAGATAATGCCTCGAAAATTACTCAAGATGCTTGTGATGAGCTAGTAAATGTCAGACTTGAGGGAGACACGGGTATTGAAAGTGCTAAAAATGTCGATGCACTTATTCAGTGTGAAGCAGAAGCTACTAAGGACAAGGTTAGGGAGGAGATAATAAGTGTGACCCACTTATTATTCTTTACAATGCCCATGTTCTCAAGCATAGAAATTTAACATGGTTTGATGATGATTATCCCTACCAGCTCTAGTGTGCATGGGAATTTCTTATTGTAGAAGAAAAGAAACTTCTTAATTAGGAGGATATCGACCTGTCTATGCTTGAAAATGAAATCCTATTAGGCGAAGAACCCAAAACATTGTATGATATCCAGCTTACACTCCAAAAAGAATCTTCTACCGCTTCTTCACATGTAGTGGGTGAAGAGGTCGGCACAACCTGATATTACAACTGAATTGCCCCCGACACACCAGGTTGTCCATAGCTCCACAGCATGTTCTTTAACCATCCTTGGGTATGATCCAAAAAAGCCACAACTTTCTCCAATTCCAGAATGTAGTTCTGAGGATGTTTCGACTCAACTTAGGAGCTATGCAGAGGAAGGTATTCCATTGAATTTCCCGTCTTTCAAAAAATTAGGGTGTTATCGGTTGATATTTATAATCTTTTTGCCTATTTTCTTTCAACTTTGAATCTATCGGTAGCCACTCCTCTTCCCTCACAAGTTCCTCAATTGGAATCATAAGCGACCGCAACAAAATCCATCAAAGTTACAACTTTTGCCGCTGCTCATGGTGCTCAAGAAGAAGCTTTTTTTATTGATGTTCATTTCATGGAGGCATTATTCGAGGAAGGGAGTGACCATCACCATGAAATTTCCTTTGACGAGGATGTTGTGATCATGGGCGCTTCCAACTACACTAACAAGCTCAACATGAAAGAGCATGTTGAGAAGAAAAATTGCAGAAAAAGGAAGCAAAAAATGAGCCTGTTGATCTGGACTTTTAGGAACCGATTCCTATCCTACTCCAGATGATCCTTCCTGGCGGGACAATTCCTTGGGATGATATCCCTCCGCTTCTGGTGTTGAGAATGCCTCGATCACTTTTGTTTCTAAAGATGATACCGCCTCGATCCATATAACTAAAGATGCTTCTTCTACGAGAAGCAGAGGCGGAAAAGGGTCGAAGAGAGGGTCAAGTGGCAGTTCAAAAAGAGCCGCTCCAAAGAAGCGAAGGAAAGATAGAAAATCCAAGAAATAATCCTTGGGTTAGAGTAATAATTAAATAGCTTGGGTGGCTACTTTTTCTTTACGTCGGTCATGTTTGTTTTGGTATGACCCCAAATTTTATTTTTCATTTTAGATAAACTTGTATCGTATATAGCAAGCTTAGTGCAAACAAGAAATATTTTATTTTTGTGTATGATTCTTGTATACATTTGTTTAAATGTTCGAGCTATCACATTTTTCATTTTATGTATTTGTTATTCGTTGCTCATCAGATGACATGTCGATCCAATTTATCCATTGCAAGGCTTCCTTGAGGTCGTGGCCTCGAGTCATATCAAACACTAGGATCTAGCCATAACGTTATGCCTTTTGAACTCAGCAGTTTGAGAAATTATACTCTTGCCCTCAGTCTAGGGTCGGTTGAGTAGGTGGTGGATGGTTGAAATCCATCCTTAGTGAGTTTACACTCCTCTTGTCATTTTCAGTCTAGAGTTTGCGGAATAGTGATCGGTCGAACCACACTCATCTATTTATTTATACTCATATCCACACTCCGAGGATAAAAGTTAGTTGATGGGTGGAAGAACCGCATCCAATTTATGTTTAGACTCTAGTCCATACTATAGGGACTTAGAGTTATTTTATGGATGGTCGAATAACACCCGATTTATGTTTATACTCCAATCCGCACTTTGGGGACTTGAAATTATTTTATGGTTGGTCAAATCACACCCAATTTATGTTTATACTCCAATCCGCACTCTAGGGATATGGAGTTATTTTATGGGTGATCGAATTAAAACCGATTTATACTTGCACTCCAAGCCAAACTCTTGGGACTCGGAGTTATTTTATGTGTGGTCGAATCACGCCAGATTTATGTTTATACTCCAATCCGCACTTAGGGCACTTGGATTTGTTTCGGAGAGCAGTCGGAACATACTCTCCATAATCGATTAATTTTCCTCCAAAGACCAAGGGTTTTATTTGTCGAGCGATCTATCGTGTCATGATTGCTCTCTTTTTATTTCAGTTTTTTCATGTAACCGATATACAATGCTACAACAGACAATAATACAAAGGGAGTCCAAGACTTTATTTGCTAAATGGAAAAGAATGACGTAATTTGTCCTATCACATATCTGGAAATCAAATGCTAAAGAAAATTCTGAAAGCACATATAACTAAAGTGAAAAAGAAATAAACTAAGTGAAATAACATCGTAGATGCTCGCTATTCCATGCCCTTGGAAGTGTGACGTCATCAATAGTCGCTAGCTTGAAAGTTCCTTCTCCACGCCTCTGTTCAATGACATATGGTCCTTCCCAAATTGGATTCATGTGCGACGGGGGTAGGAATAATCCGTTTCAAGATGAGATCGCTAGTTTTAAAGGTTTTAGGTCGGACGTTAATGTTGTAATATTAGGCGACTCGATGTCGATGCACGGCTACCCTTAGATCGATTCCTCATGCTTCTCATCAATAAAATTGAGAGATTCCAAGAGGAGATCTTTATTCACTTTGGGATCGTAGTATATCAATCATTGAGAAGGAACCTCGAGCTCAACAGGAATGATGGCTTCAGAACCGTAAGCATGTGCGAATGGATTATGGCCAGTCATGAATTTATGGGTGGTCCTTTAAGCCCATAGTGTTGTAGGCAGTTTATCCATCCATCTTCCTCTAGCCTTTTCCAATCGCTTCTTCAGAATGGACTTTATGATTTTGTTTACAGCTTTAACCTGTCAATTCGCTTAAAGGTGAGAAACCTCAAACCATTTTTCAATACGATACCTCTGACAAATATCTTTGGATTTGGCACTGTCGAATTGAGTTCCATTATCTGTTACAATAGTTCGTGGTAAACTGAAATGATGTATGACGTTTCGAATAATAAAGCTGATTACTTTCTTGGTTGTGATCATGGCTAAAGGTTCTGCTTCAGTTCATTTAGTAAAGTAATCAATTGCTACACAATGTACTTTGCACCACCTTTAGAGATCGGTAAGGAACCGATAATGTCTGTACCCCATATGGAAAGCAGCCATGGGCTGACCATTTGCATGATTTTCATCGGCAAAGCTCTTGGAACTTTTGCATACATCTGGCACTTATCACATCGTCTTACATAGTTAGCGGGTGCCTTGATTTACGATTGGCCCATAATATCCATAACCGTACATTTTCTTTACCAGAATTTGCACACTAATGTGATCGCAACATTCCCCTTCATGAACTTCTTTTAGGACATGTTTTGACTCATCAAGTGTGACACACCGGAGTAAGGGAACAGAGAAACTTTTCTTGTACATATTTCTTCTTGCATGATAAACCGTGAAGCTTTGCGATGGATTTGTCGCTTTTTCATTCCTTCATTTAGGAAGAAATCCCTGTAGTAAATAGTCCTTGATCGAAGTTATCAATGATTCCCTCTCAGCTCCGCTTCCAGTGTCCGATCGATTTCTATCATGTTTATACTTGGGGCACTTAATACTTCGACTAGAGCCAAGCCCATCTACTGTACGTCGCCGGTGCTGGCAAACTTTGCTAATGAATAAGCCTCTCTATTTCGATCCCGTGGAATATGCGAAACGTCATATTACTAAAATTCTTCCAATAGCTCTTGGACTTGGATAAGATATGGAGCAAGCCGTTGTCCTTAGGTTGATAATTTCCCCTGACTTGGTACACTACCAACTATGAATCAAAAAATATTTCAAGAGATTTTATTATGATTTCTCTAGCGATTTTAAGTTAAGAATCAAAGCTCCATACTTAGCTTTGTTGTTTCTTGCTGGAAAATCAAGCTTTAAAGCATAACAGATTGATCGATCTTTGGGGATTACAAGCACAATTCCAGCTCCAAAACAATGAACGTTGGATGCTCCATTAGTATACAATTTCCATAGTATGGTAGGGATTTCGCTGCCTTCCAGAAAATCATCTTGCATGGTAAACTCTATTATAAACTCTACCAGACCCTGACCCTGGATGGCCCTCCAAGGGATATAAGTAATATCGTATTAACTAAGCTCGATATTCCACTTGAGTAACCTTCCAAACATCTCTGGCCATTGTAGGTCCTATCGTAATGGTTGGTCAGTGTAAACATAGATTGGGTATGCCTGGAAGTATGGGCGAAGGTTTCGTGATGCAATTTGCAAGCAATATGCCAGTTTCCCTATTTTCGGATAGTTCCTTTTAAATCCCGTTAATTGTTTGGTAAAGTAATACACCATCCTCTGTGTGACAGCCTGCAAATCTGTACCCCTTGAATCAACACTATTTTACCTCTGTTAACTCAAGTGGCACATAAATACAAACCATTTGGGTTTAAGAAGAAGAGATAGAAGAGGAAGAAGTTAAACAATATCAGAATCTCACAGTCGTAGCGGAATAAAATATAATAGTAAATATAGAACTTTACACAAAATGAAATCTATACCAGTTTTATAGATCACATCATCAGAGTGTCTCATACATCATCAATTACCAATCAGACATACCATACAATCATGGCAGCGGAATATAAATATATATATAAGGATAGATAATACGTCTCGGACTCCAGCTCCTCCGCTGCTCCAAAGCATCATGTTCTGTACATATAATACTCGGTCTGACCCGAGCATTATAATGAAATAACACCCGAGTCAGTCTGGAATACCAGCTTATAATAATGCATCCAAATTGATTATTTAAGTTTCAAAAATCCCATTGAAAACAAAAGCATCTCGTAAGACCATGCCACAAATAAACATGTCGGGGTTTTACCTTACGATAGCGAAATCACCTTTTACAGAAATCCTCTGATATTATAATAGGGTCTATTTACAAATACTTATAAAATAGCTGAAATTGTTACATTCATTAAATTCCAGCTACTAGCCACAAAAGTGGGTAATACAAACAAAACTCGTAAAAGGGCTCGGAGGGAGAATGGATTTCCAACAATGACTAGGCACTGGGGTACCACCTGTCACAGTACGGGGTCTAGATCACCGTACCGAGGACCACGCCCGATCCCCTGCAACACAAGGCCGGACCCATCCCTTACTGGACAGATCCGAATAAGATCACCCCGCGGTTGGGATCAGCGACCGCACCACTAAGCCGAAATAAAAAGGGACATCTGGACAGGGATGACCTTACTCTCCAATGGGTGCTACCCACGAAGCCTTGCTGCATATCCCCTGATTTTCAGTCAATCCCATTTGATGAGGCTTGAGGCTAAGTGTTACCTTTAGAACGTTTCACTTAGAATGCCCATCGTCCACCTGACGTTGTTCCGAAAGCATTCGCCTATACAAGTCCGTCCCGGGTTCGAACGGAACCGAAGGCACTACTCCTACTACATCCATTTTGGAAGTATCATCAGGATTATTAGCGATTAGCCCTTGCACTTCACTGCTCCATCTTCGACTCCGAACACGTTTTTTGCACGAAACATACAAACCGGATCGAAGTAGTTTTTGAGAAATAAATCTCGATCTCGGTCTCTTCGAATCGATCAACGCATTTGTCCAATATTGATAGTCGGTGATTTAACTATCAATTAACATGCACAAACATCCACTAATCAATAAATAATTTCACGCATTATTTATTTGCCTCAGATATCTTTAAAAGAAATATTTTCAAATTGCCAAAACTCATTTGAAAACAATTCCCAAAATCTTTTTCTTTACCTGGTAAATCCTTTACCATTTATTCCCATTGGAAATAACCAAGTTCAAAACAATTTAGTTTTAAAACAATTAAAACACTTTATGCTGAAATAAACCTTGATTGGAAACTAAACTTATAAGTAGTTTTTTTTTTAAATGTTAATAATAATTTCAATAACTTTGGTCAAAACTAGCCTTTAATTAAATCCATTAGTAAAAATAATTACTAAGGCATTCATAAAAATTTACTATTGCTAATTTATTAACAGTTACTTTAAAATAATAATTTTCAAAACACTCTTTAAAACAAGTTTGAAATTTAGACTTCCTTTTTAATAAAATCTGTTTAAAACTCGAACTTGGTTTTCTCAGGGAACTCATTCCCACTTAAACATCCCAGAAAATCCTTCTTATAAATTCTGTCGATTTATTTCAATTCTGATTTATAGTTTAATAACATAAATTTACTTTCCACGTTTCAAATAACTTCTTACGAAGCTTAATTATATTTCCATTCTCGGAAATTCACTTTCAAAGTACAAGTTTAAAAGTCTTTTTTTTATATATAAACTATTATAAATTTATTTAATGAAATCATACTTAAGGAATTTCTTAACTAAATACCTACTTAAATTCCAATGGTTTTAAATAGTATTTTCTGAAACATTCTAGTATGCAATTTATTGCTGATTTAATTTGAAGGGTTTCTTTTGAAATCATATTTAATTTTCCAGAAACATTATTCTCAAAATAACCCCATCGTTATTTTTAACAATTTAACTTCTTATCAAATTTATCACCAGAAATCCATATCTTCACCTTTATCAACTAATAAATGTTCCACTATATTTATATTTCCAAATTTCCAAATTTTCATTCTTTACCCTACCTAGATTCCAAATTTTATTCCCTTTAGTTCTTTATTTATCAATTTCTTTTATTTCTTTAAAAACCCAATTTATTTTATTTTAGTATTTTTTTTAAAATTCTGAGTATATACTTATCCATCAAATATCACAATATATTTAATTCAGGGTCATCAATCACAATATATAAACAGGTTACATCATCAATCATAGAATGATTACTATAGTGTGAGGAATCCAGTTGGATCCCTCCAACCTATTTTCCCTGCATCCACAAATATTAGCACATCACATATATAAATATCAATCCAGACTGATAACAACCATTATATTCAACCAATCACACAAATATTTATTTTAATCAGCTGACATTCTAGATGTGAGTGAGATTAACTCACCTTGAGTTTCGGCGAGCGTTCGAAATTTAAATTAAACCGAACGACGTCCGAATTAACTCAAATTTCTACTTGCCCGGAATGATTTCCGAACCATACCACTGCGTAGTGCTCGACGCTGCGATCCCGACGCCGCAAATTTCGCTGAAATCTGATTACATATGAAATAGATATGAATTTTATAGGTTTCAATTTGAACTTTAAACAAATTTCTCTTTTTTTTATTATATTTTATTACCAAACAACACGGCCCGTTCTCTTCTTCCTCTCGAATGCTACTAGAACAAACCGAACTCATCACGTGACTAAAAACCCTAACCACGGCCTCGCCAACGATCGCCGAGACTTCGATCCAACGCCTCCATCTTGAAGCCCTCCATCGCCTCAACCTCCACCCCAAACCTCAAGAAGCTCGGCTCCGCCACGGTTGTGCAAACTGGGTCTGCAATATCCACGAACGCGGCCCAAAAACTCCACCTCCGATCGATGAAAATCCGTCTCTATCGTTCACTTCGAAGATCTTGACACCCTCTACGATTCACTAGTTGGTGGGTTTGGAAATTAATGAGTGGATTACAAGTAAAAGGAGAAAGAAAACGAGAGAGTTTCGGCCATTGATACAAATGCAAGCGGCGGCTCTAGAATGAACTAGGGTTTAGTAACGATATATGTATATATTATATTATTTAATATTATTTTAATTAATAAAATTCATTAATTTAACATCGTATGCAAACGAACCCCAAACTACGCGTTCCGACAGGCGTTCCTAGGGTTTTTCCATGTTCCGGACACAATGGAACATGTCTCGTTAGCTAATTCAGCCATATGTGCGAGTTACGGAATTAAACGATGAATTTAAAATTAAATCGATTAAAACAATTTCTATGCTTTTCGAGCTGCCACGGTCAAACGACAACTCCGATTGCTACGAAAATTAAAATCTGATAATAAATAACTATTACGGATCCAATGGAACAGGTTTCGTCGAATTCCCAGACTATGCCCCGGAAGGCTATTTTAACTCGTCGATTAAATCAAGCGATTTCTCAAAATTGACGAAAACACTTAAAATTTCACCTTTAAAATTTTTAATAACTTAATAATAAATCATATAAAATACATAATCACATTAGAGATCATTCCGATTCAGTTTTAAATCGAAATCTGAATATTTGCATAATTATATTTCTAAATTCCACTATTAAATTAATATAAATTCCCAAATTCAATCTATCGCCAATTAATTCCATCCAATGGTCCCATATTATTATTTAAATCAAAATAAACTTAAATAAATTTTTAGTAACCATTTTTATATTTATTTACACTCAAATTCACCAATAAGCCCAATTCTAATATTGAATTAATATTATTAAAATTTTCAATTAAATCCCCGTATTGGAAATTTAATCAATCCTATTAACTTATCTAAAATCTTTTTATTTCAAAATCAAATTATAATTTATATTCAACATTTAAAGTGGATTAAATGTTCAAATTTAGCGACCCAAAATTCCGGGTCGTTACATTCCTCCCCCCTTATAAAAATTTCGTCACCGAAATTTGCTAAGGTAGAAACTATGCTCAAACTCACTTACTCATCCAATTTGCTTAGTTTTAAGCTTATATTCATTTTCCAAAATCCTTTAGCCCAATCCCACATTCATTTGTTTTACTTACTCTAAAGCTTTAAATTCTAACGTATTTCAAAATAACTTTCCAAGTTGATAAATACTTTCCCAAAATCCCAAAAACTTTCTAACTCCTAAAATTTTCGAAATTTTTTGGCAGAGTCTCCTTTGTACGGAGGAGCTTTCGCGATATCGCGATACAAATAAATATATATACATCGACCCGCACGGTCGGAAACCAAAATATATCACAACAAATATATCATTTCCCAATTATATTTGCGTAGGCATACCTTTTTAGCAAATTTTAATAGCAAGCGGCTAATATAACGCATATACGCGCTCCAACTCTCTCGAACGCCTCCCGTACCTGTACTTACTCAACAAACTCATCAGTTTCAAAGATATGAACATTTTAATCAACATTTCCAATATAAATGTAAGCCAACATATCCATTTACATCTCAAACAACACTTTGCACAATTTCATAGGTAAATCATATTTTAAAGCATATACAAAGTTCCTTTTCTAATGCCAAATTCCATTTTATTTCACACAAAGGATTTGCATACAAGTTTTGCTATTTCAATCCATACTCTACCCAATTTTTGAATTGATTTACCAAGCAAATTTCATTTCAATTTGTTATATTTTCATTTCTATTATAACTCACTTACATTTATACTCAAATCCATTTGTTAAGATTTTAGCCCATTCTACTTTCATCCAAACCAACTTCATTTTGTTTCTCTTGAATGATTTACATTCAAGTTTACTATATACCATTCATATTTATTACAACCAATTCATTTCTATTTCAATATGATTTACATATGCCTTACTTGCATTTCTTTACTTTAACTTACATTCCCAATTTGATTTACAATCAAATTTTATTTTAACTTGAAACATTTGCATTTCTTTTATGATCCATTTCCATTCATATGCAAAATTACTTAATTAGATTGCATTTATCGAATTAATTTAATACCATCTTTATTTGCTTCTTCAAATCAATTCACTTGCATCCATATACAAGATCTTTGAATTTTATTCCAAACCATTTCAATTTATTCAAAAATCAATTTCAATTGCTTGTTAAACAACTCAATTCCGAATACATGCAATTTTCAGGTCATTCAAGCAAAATAACCACCACTTAAGCTTATAACCATTAAAATTAATTCTACTTAGTTTTATATTAATTTTATTCAATTTTGCCTAGTCCACAAGCCACGTATTCTTATCCCATTGCAATTGTTAAATTAAATTTTCCTACATTTTTATTTCATTAACCAATTCAGGTTATATTAATTTCATTTCATCCTAGATTATTTACAACCCAGACATCCTTAATTTATCACAATAATTAATTAATACCATTTCACTAGCAATTCAATTTTATTATCTAACAAATTTCATTCAAGAGTACTTAATAAAGCTTATTCACAATCATTTTGTTTTTCTCTTTCAAGTTACTTAAGTTCTTTCACAACATTTTCATTATCGTCTTATATCACTTGTATTTTATTTCCATTTGATTCTCATTCAATCAAATTTCAATTACATTAAGTTTGATTAGTGTATTTATTTAATTCCAATTCTCATTCACCAATTTATTTTCGAATTTATTTTATTAATAACCGTCCCTTCACATTATTTCACCTACTAGAATTTATTTACAATTCAAGCCATCACTATTATAATCTAATTCCATTATTCATTCAAGCTTCCAATATTTATAACCACAAATTTAAATTCCATTCCACAACTGGAGTTTTATTTACTTTCCAAATTTTGACCAACCCATCAAAATTCTATTCATCTCATAACAAATCCCATTAAATTGTAATTCAATTTAGTCAATAACCTAATCCATATTAGGTTTTTAATTCACTTCCCCAATTCATTCTGAATTCATTTATAATATGACAATTTTCCAATTATGTTATTTAGTAAATTTAAAATTTCTACCCTTCCTTTTCACTCCTTTAAATAGAACCTAAATTTCTTCCAATATTATTTATTACACAACTGAAATTTAATTTCATTGTCATTATCAAAACAAATTTCATTTTCCTCATACATAAGTCCAAGACTTATCTGCTAACTTAAGAACACCCGCCCCTATATTCTCATTTTGTTTCACTACACTTTACATTTCATTTATGGTTAAGTTTTGAATTTGTCACACCATTCAACTCTTTCCATTAATGAATTACAAGTTCACTTCTATCCAAGAGTTTAGATTGCTTATTTAAGTCCATCTCCATTTTATAATCACTAGATCAAATTATAACACTCAATAACTTAAGAATATGAATTTCTTTATGCAATTATAAGCAATTTACATTTCACCTTTATATCCAATTTATCCCTCCATAAATAAGTTCAAAACTTATTTTCTAACTTAAGTTCTTTTACTTCTTTTATATCTCACTCTACCTTATCTCAATTCACATTTCATTTGAGATTAAGTTTAAATTCGCCATACCATTCAACTATCTCCCATTTGTGATTATCATTCCATTTTTCTATTTATAAGTTCACCAACTTATTTACTTAGAAGCTTATATTGCTCATTTCAATCCATCTACACAATGACCCACAGTTTCAAAGTCAACTTACGTTTGAATTTAACCCAAATCAATTTAATGCTAAGCACTATTTATTTAACTTATCCAAGTTAAATCCAAATTTCCTATTCACTTCAATATACTTTATTCACTTCCATTTACTCAAGTTAATTTTTTAATTTTAGGATTAAAATCTTCATTTCCTTCTTATTAGCATCAACTTCACCAAATAAGTCCAATAGTTGATTCATTTTTACCCATTATTTAAATAGAATTTCCCAGAATTCAATTACCCGGTTTTATTCCAAAACCATTTTGAAATAATAATCAATTCATACCCATTTGGTATATCAATCATATCTCTAGATTTTCAAAAACAACTTGTTTATACCAAACAAATTTCCTCCCTTGAAATTTCCAAAACAACTGGCATACCCAACAAATCCAAACAATATCATAACCAACCATTTTGGTAGCAATCCATCACTTTAGAAACTCGAAAATGAATTCTAATGATGTGGCCAGCATCATCAGGATTATTTTCCAGCGACTGATGTGAGTTCAATGCTTTCTTACTTCCCAAATTCATTTCAAAACAGTCCTCATTCAAAAATACTTCCCAAATCAACATTTCATTATTGCCTTTAAACACTTGGGAAAATATTACCAAACATTTCCAAGATTTTAAATTTCCAAACCTTTGGTTTCATTACATTTAAAACCTTTTTCAAAACTTCCGGGATTTAAATTCTGGTTCAAATTTAATTTAATTATCCCTCTGTATACAATTTATATTTGTAGAATTTATTTGATTACAACAATTTCAAGTTTTAGATTAAATTTTAGATTCATATATTTGATTATAGTATTAAAATCAATCTTCCAAATATATAATAATTTCATAAAATTATTTCCTTTATATCAAAATATAATTTTGGGTAATATTATTTCATTTACCCACTTTAAAAAAAACAATACTATGTCGGTTTATCTTGTTTTAGAGTTTAGAAACCCCTATCGATACGGTTGTACTTCCCGTACCGACCAGAATTCATAAACACTCAACCGATAAGCCAACACAGTATAAAAACAATTTTATATTCACTAACAAGTATGCTCTCATATCTATTAATACGCTCAACTCATTACAGAGTACTATTGACACTATATCCAATGAGTAATTTCCCCCACCAAAGCCAAGGTTGTTGCCAACCTAAGCTCTGATACCAAGTGTGACAGCCCGCAAATCCGTACCCCTTGAATCAACACTATTTTACCTCTACTAACTTAAGTGGCACAGAAATACGAACCATTTGGGTTTAAGAAGAAGAGATAGAAGAGGAAGAAGTTAAACAATATCAGAATCTCACAGTCGCAGCAGAATAAAATATAATAGTAAATATAGAACTTTACACAAAATGAAATCTATACCAGTTTTATACATCACATCATCAGAGTGTCTCATACATCATCAATTACCAATCAGACATACCATACAATCATAGTAGCGGAATATAAATATATATAAGTATAGATAATACGTCTCGGACTCCAGCTCCTCTGCTGCTCCAAAGCATCATGTCCTGTACATATAATACTCGGTCCGACCCGAGCATTATAATGAAATAACACCCGAGTCAGTCTGGAATACCAGCTGATAATAATGCATCCAAATTGATTATTTAAGTTTCAAAAATCCCTTTGAAAACAAAAGCCAGAAATAAACATGTCGGGTTTTTAACTTACGATAGCAAAATCACTTTTTATAGAAATCCTTTGATATTATAATAGGGTCTATTTACAAATACTTATAAAATAGCCGAAATTGTTGCATTCATTAAATTCCAGCTACTAGCCACAAAAGTGGGTAATACAAACAAAACTCGTAAAAGGGCTCGTAGGGAGAATGGATTTCCAACAATGACTAGGCACTGGGGTACCACCTGTCACAGTATGGGGTCTAGATCACCGTACCGAGGACCACGCCCGATCCCCTGCAACACAAGGCCGGACCCATCCCTTACTGGACAGATCCGAATAAGATCACCCCGCGGTTGTGATCAGCGACCGCACCACTAAGCCGAAATAAAAAGGGACATCTGGACAGGGATGACCTTACTCTCCAGTGGGTGCTACCCACGAAGCCTTGCTGCATATCCCCTGATTTTCAGTCAATCCCATTTGATGAGGCTTGAGGCTAAGCGTTACTTTTAGAACGTTTCACTTAGAATGCCCATCGTCCACCTGACGATGTTTCGAAAGCATTCGCCCATACAAGTCCGTCCAGGGTTCGAACGGAACCGAAGGCACTACTCCTACTACATCCATTTTGGAAATATCCTCGGGATTAGTAGCGACTAGCCCTTGCACTTCACTGCTCCATCTTCGACTCCGAACACGTTTTTTGCACAAAACGTAATCTCGATCCCGGTCTCTTCGAATCGATCAACGCATTTGTCCAATATTGATAGTCGGTGATTTAACTATCAATTAACATGCACAAACATCCATTAATCAATAAATAATTTCACACATTATTTATTTGCCTCAAATATCTTTAAAAGATATATTTTCAAATTGCCAAAACTCATTTGAAAACAATTCCCAAAATCTTTTTCTTTACCTGGTAAATCCTTTACCATTTATTCCCACTGGAAATAACCAAGTTCAAAACAATTTAGTTTTAAAACAATTAAAACACTTTATGCTCAAATAAACCTTGATTGGAAATAAGGGTTTAGTTTAAACTAAACTTATAATTTAGTTTTTTTTTAAAAAGGTTAATACTAATTTCAATAACTTAGGTCAAAACTAGCCTTTAATTAAATCCATTAGTAAAAATAATTACTAAGGCATTCATAAAAATTTACTATTGCTAATTTATTAGTAGTTACTTTAAAATAATTATTTTCAAAACACTCTTTAAAACAAGTTTGAAATTTAGACTTCCTTTTTAATAAAATCTGTTTAAAACTCGAACTTGGTTTTCCCAGGGAACTCATTCCCACTTAAACATCCCTGAAAATCCTTCTTATAAATTCTGTCAATTAATTTCAATTCTGATTTATGGTTTAATAACATAAATTTACTTTCCACATTTCAAATAACTTCTTACGAAGCTTAATCATATTTCCATTCTCGGAAATTCACTTTCAAAGTATAAGTTTAAAAGTCTTTTTTTTATATAAACTATTATAAATTTATTTAATGAAATCATATTAAGGAATTTCTTAACTAAATACCTACTTAAATTCCAATGGTTTTAAATAGTATTTTCTGAAACATTCTAGTATGCAATTAATTGCTAATTTAATTTGAAGGGTTTCTTTTGAAATCATATTTAATTTTCCAGAAACATTATTTTCAAAATAACCCCATCGTTATTTTTAACAATTTAACTTCTTATCGAATTTATCGCCAGAAATCCATATCTTCACCTTTATCAACTAATAAATGTTCCACTTTATTTATATTTCCAAATTTACAAATTTTCATTCTTTACCCTACCCAGATTCCAAATTTTATTCCCTTAAATTCTTTATTTATCAATTTCTTTTATTTCTTTAAAAATCCAATTTATTTTATTTTAATAATTTTTTTTAAAATTCTGAGTATATACTTATCCAGCAAATATCACAATATATTTAATTCAGGGTCATCAATCACAATATATAAACAGGTTACATCATCAATCATAGAATGATTACTATAGTGTGAGGAATCTAGTTGGATCCCTCCAACCTGTTTTCCCTACATCCACAAATATTAGCACATCACATATATAAATATCAATCCAGACTGATAACAACCATTATATTCAACCAATCACACAAATATTAATTTTAATCAGCTGACATTCTAGATGTGAGTGAGATTAACTCACCTTGAGTTTCGGCGAGCATTCGAAATTTAAATTAAACCAAACGACGTCCGAATTAACTCAAATTTCTACTTGCCCGGAATGATTTCCGAACAGCACCACTGCATAGTGCTCGACGCTGCGATCCCGGCGCTGCAAATTTCGCTGAAATCTGATTACATATGAAATAGATATGAATTTTATAGGTTTCAATTTGAATTTTAAACAAATTTCTCTTTTTTTTATTATATTTTATTTCCAAACAACACGACCCGTTCTCTTCTTCCTCTCGAACGCTACCAGAACAAGCCGAACCCATCACGTGACTAAAAACCCTAACCACGGCCTCGCCAACGATCGCCGAGACTTCGATCCAACGCCTCCATCTCGAAGCCCTCCATAGCCTCAACCTTCACCCCAAACCTCAAGAAGCTCGGCTCCGCCACGGTCGTGCAAACTGGGTCGGCAATATCCACGAACGCGGCCCAAAAACTCCACCTCCGATCGATGAAAATCCATCTCTACCGTTCACTTCGAAGATCTTGACACTCTCTACGATTTACTAGTTGGTGGATTTGGAAATTAACGAGTGGATTACGAGCAAAAGGAGGAAGAAAACGAGTGAGTTTCGGCAGTAACGATATATGTATATATTATATTATTTAATATTATTTTAATTAATAATATTCACAATTTAACATCATATGCAAATGAACTCCAAACTACGCGTTCCGACAGGCGTTCCTAGGGTTTTTCCTCGTTTCGAGCATAATGGAACAGGTCTCGTTCGCTAATTCAGTCATATGTGCGAGTTACGGAATTAAACGATCAATTTAAAATTAAATCGATTAAAACAATTTCTATGCGTTTCGAGCTGCCACGGTCAAACGACAACTCCTATTGCTACAAAAATTAAAATCTGATAATAACTAACTATTATGGATCCAACGGAACTAGTTTCGTCGAATTCCGAGACTGTGCCCTGGAAGGCTATTTTAACTCGTCGATTAAATCAAGCGATTTCTCAAAATTGACGAAAGAACTAAAAATTTCACCTTTAAAATTTTAATAACTTAATAATAAATCATATAAAATATATAATCACATTAGAGATCATTCTGATTCAGTTTTAAATCGAAATCTGAATATTTGCATTATTATATTACTAAATTCCACTATTAAATTAATATAAATTCCCAAATTCAATCTATCGCCAATTAATTCCATCCAATGGTCCCACATTATTATTTAAATCAAAATAAACTTAAATAAATTTTTAGTAACCATTTTTATATTTATTTACACTCAAATTAACTAATAAGCCCAATTCTAATATTGAATTAGTATTACTCAAATTTTCAATTAAATCCCCATATTGGAAATTTAATCAATCCTATTAACTTATCTAAAATCTTTTTATTTCAAAATCAAATTATAATATATATCAACATTTAAAGTGAATTAAATGTTCAAATTTAGCGACCCAAAATTCCGGGTCGTTACACTCTGGATTTGATCCTCCTTGCGAAGCAATGCGGCACTTATAGTGTGTGCTGATACAGCCAAATAAATGTACAAATCTTCATGATCCACCAGCTTTGACAGGATGAAGGGCTCTCTAAATGATTCACAAAAGCTCGAAATGCATTTTATAATCTTATGTCCATTCGAAGTTTCTTTTCCCTTTCCTAATCAAGTCAAAGAAGGGAATGCATTTGTCGACAGCCCTGGAAATAAATCGGCTTAATTCAAAAACTTTCGTATTCAGACTCTGTACTTTTTTAATAGTGCTTGGATATCGTGGATAACCTGGATTTTCTCAAGGGTAGCCTCTATTCCATGGGCGTTAACAATAAAGCCCAAGAATTTCCCTGATGCAACACCAAAAGAGCCCTTCAAAGGATTGATTTTCATCTAATAATGTCGGAGGATGCCGAACATTTCTGCCTAGTCTCTAATGTGGTCGTGTGATCATCATTCATAAGCATATCATCCACATATATTTCCATCGATTTTTCGATCTGATTTTAAACATCCTATTGACTAAGCATTGATAAGTAGCTCTTGCATTTTTAATCCAAATGGCATTACTACATAATAGTACAATCCAACATCGGTAGTGAAACTGGTGTACCCCTGATCGAAAATATGCATCGAGATTTGGTTATATCCCGAGTATGAATCCATGAAAGATAGCAATTCGTGTCCCACGGATTAATCCACCAGCTGGTCGATCCTCGAAAGGGGAAAACTGTCTTTTGGACATGCCTTGTTCAAATCTGAATAATCAACGAATGTTTTCCACTTCCTATTTTCTTTTTTCACAAGTATAGGATTATATACCCATTTACGGATAAACCCTTTGTCTGTTAGTCCATCCACCTCCTCTTTGAGAGCGACAGATCTCTCTCAATCCGTGCCATGTCTTTTTTGCTTCCTTGGGACAAGCCTTGGGTCAATATTCAATGCATGGCTCGCAATAGCAGGTGAGAATCCACACATGTCGGCGTGAGTCCACTAGAATACATCAAGATTCGCTTAGAGAAATCCGACAAGTTATTTTTTTTATCAAAGGTTTGAGCTATGATCTAATTTTTAAGACTCATGACGGTTCATCATGGCTGACCATGACATCAATTGCCAGCTCAGCCGGTGTAGCCTTGGTCCTTTTGGGCTCCTCTTCATCATCTCTTAGATCTATATCTATATAGAACGGACTGTGGTGCCTGAGCCAAGGCTTAGGTGCTAGTTGTCAATCTTCGGTGGTTTGGATGAGGGTAGTTTTGTCCACACCCTTACCTTGTTGTCGACGCTGAGCACGCTCAACTCAACTACACAACAAGCACGTCCAGTTGCTTAATCGCCATGCACAACTCCAACAACCTTACCTATCTGAAACTTCAAAGTAAAACACCACGGGCAAGAGTTGCCTGAATTCCAACTAGGGCCGGTCGACCCAGTAAAACGTTGTAAGGACACTCAACATCCAAAACAACAAACGACAAGATCCGCACTCTCCTTCGGTCTCTTTCTTCCAACTCTACAGGTAAATCCACATAACCAAAAGCTTTATTCACAACACCATTAAAACTTTGTATACAAGCTTTAAAAAGTTTTAAATCTTTGGCTTCCACCTCATATGACCATAAGCTTTTTTTAAAAATATATTTACTGAGCTTCCACAAACAATCAATATCTTTCTCACCAAAGTGGGGCCAATCATGGCCGAAATGACCATTGGGTCGATCGTTGGAGCCTTTACCATGTCTGCATCTCTGTTCCTAAACACAATATCATCTGCAATCATATGTTGTTGCATTTTCGAAGCCCCATCTTTCGTATTTGAACTGCATTCAAAATCCACATGCCTAATCATGCTAGCATAGCGCTCCAACTCTTGCCAACTCTTATCTGCAGGGTGCGGTCCTCTGGCTATTGTGTTTATCACTAGTCTTCCACCAGTCTGAACAGGCTCCTCGGCCCTACGTGGTGCTTCTCCTTGGTTGGGTCAGATGTCCTCTACCCACCATCCTATTGGGCTTTAATGAACTGCTATAATTTCCTTTCTTGAGTCAGGTTCTCTATAACATCGTGGAGATGCCTGCATTCATTTGTATTGTTCCCATAGCACTCGTGAAACCGACAATACTTCCCAATCTCTTTCTACTTCTTTCTCGATTCTTTTGGAGGCGGCTCCCTATACTGCATGGTATTGCAAGTAGACAGATAGATATTCTCCAAGGACTTATTCAATGACGTGTAAGTATCATACATCGGAATCCTAGGCTTTCCTCTGCCAAAATCACTCTTTCGTTCTCAGCCCCTAGCTCCACCTTCCTTTTGTTGATTCGCCTTGTTTTGGACATTCACTTAAACTTTTCTAGAACTGTCATCAGCCTGCTTTATTGCAATGTTACTATGCACTTCTTCTCCACTCAACTCCGCAACATTCTTCTTTCTGGAGGATCTGGCTTCCACCTTTCTTGAATATTGGACCCCTTCGCGTAAAAGCATTCCAATGTTGCGGGTGGCTAACCGACTAACCAACCGCCAAAATCAAACTCTGGATCAATCCCTCTTGTCACCGCCATCAATACCGCATGGTCGTTCGGATTACTAATTTTCATAACGGTTGTATGAATACTCTCCAAATAATCTTTCGATGAATCTCTTGGAGCCTGAATTACGTTGGACAGGGATATCACATCTTTGGGACGAGTTTCATGCATCCGAAACTGCTCCACAATCTTGGTTTCCAAATCATCGAATCTAGAAATTGATCATGGGGAAAATCTTGTGAACCACATTGTTGCTATTCCAGAAAGAGTTATGGGAAAAAATTTACACTTGGTTGGATCATCTGCTCATGTGGAATCCATTAGCTATTTATATCTCATGATGTGCTACCCAGGGTCAGTTTTCCCTCATAGGAAGGCATCGATGGCATGTTGAACTTCCTTGGATACCATGCATGTAATTCACTATCAGTGAATGGGGTATGACTTCTTGAGATTCCCCAATCATCGTTGGTTAAGCCTTGGCTCTCCCTCACTAATTGTTTGATCATTGCCAACAGGTTTGGCCTTTAGATGGTCATTGCCAAGTGATGGTCATATTCCACCACACGTAAATGGTCCGATTGATGTCCGCGGGCCGTTTTACGCCTTCTTGGTTCATCACCTTCTCGATGTGCATCTTGTACATTCATTTCATCATCATTATAGGGAAGCACTTAGTCAGCATTCAATCGGACTCCATCATCCAAACCAACCATTGCAGCTCCGGTTTGATTCACAGCTCGCACAGGTAAGTTTCCTTCTCTAGTGGAGGGATCAACATTGATCATTCCTAGCAGACCACGATGGTCTACCTATTATTGCCCTGAAGTTTCTACATGGTATTCATCAGTTCTAGGATGCCTATACATGTGATACCCATCTGATGAACTAGAGCTATATGATGTCGAGTAAGAGGTGGGATCCTTTTGGCTTTCCCCCGTCGCTGCTGATTGATTTGGTTCATCAAGTTGATATTGGTCCGAATTTGTTGATTTAGTTGTTGATGGCTCTCTATCAACTCTCTCATTAAATTATGAAATTCAGTTCTTGTAATAGTATTATTGGTATTCTAAATTTAAACCGGATCGGCCTTCACATTTTTTGGTTGATTACTTTGGTCTCCTTGCTGAATGCTAGTGTTCTCATTTCCTTCCAAGTTCTGAGGAGTAGATTGTAACAACCTGAAATTTAACCCATAATAATTAATTCGTTAATTAATGAAATGATAAAATAACTTTGTGAAATTATCATAATTGAGCTACGGGAGTCGCGCCATTGTGTCTTTGGTAATTTCTGATCAATTTCCATATATAGAACGTCTGAATTCGAGCTAATATGTCCATGATACGAGACGAACAAGAAATCAAAAAAAAATGCTAGACTAGGTCTACCTAACCATGAACTAGGTCGACCGACCGGTTGAATTAGGAAGATGGGCGGTAGACCGCCCAGTCGACCCACCTTGTGTAATGAACGAAGGAATTTTTCCTTTGTTCTAGTAACAATCGTGGCCAATTTTATACGTCATTTTCATTCTTTCAGCACATGTACTCCCTTCGTGCTTTCATCTGATGGCTCCTATTTAGCCTGTGACATGGTTTCATCCTATCCAATCTCTGAATCCAACGGTCTGAGATCCACTTCTACCCTAATAAATAAGACCCTAGACCAAACAATTTTTCTCATTCTAAGATTTTCTCTAATTGGGTTCACCTTTTCAAGAAGGACCGTAAATGGAATAATTTTGCGAGGAGCAAATCGTTCTACATATAAAAATTTAACAACCCCAAGTGGATCCGGGAAGACCTAAAGGAAAGAGCTAAGGACCAGAGGTGAGTGATTGTAATTAGTTAGATTTTTAAGTAATTTAAAATTATAGGGTTTCCAATAATTGTATTTCATTACGATTTTTGAAATAACCTTTTTAGTAGTTTATTTACAGCTTTTAGAATTATTTTCAGTCTATTTATTTTAGTTATTCTTTTCAGTTAATTTTAGTTTATTTCTGTTAATTATAGCATTTCTATGTACTTACAGTTTATTTACAGTACTTTATTTTACTTACTGTTATTTATGCGTTATTTACATCTTTTTCCAACGCTTTGGATTTTTCTATTTTCAGTCTTCTTTTATTTCTACTTCTTCGTGTATGGATTAGAATAGATTAAATGCGAATATGGATTAATATTATAAAATACTGAAATAATGGAAGATAAGATGTAAATTGTAAAGTCTGTAATAAAATGAAAAAAAAAAGACTGAAATTTAGCCTAATTATGATATTAATGTTAGAAGTTGACTGATTAAAGATAATTGGCCTAGTTATAACTTAGAATTGTAACTAAAAAGAGTATAAGATGAAAGAAGCTTATTTTTCCACTTAGACTTTAGGTTAAGTAATAAGCATGATTATAACGTTACAATAAGAAATAGAACAGAGCGAGGCTTGTTTTAAGACTTAGGATAATTAATAAGCATAGATAGTAAGAACAAAAGCAAAGGCTTATTTGAATAATTTATCTAAATTAATAAGCAAAGAATTAAAGTAGGACCTGTACCAAATAACTTTTTCCTATTTTTATGGACACGGTGTTTCACATATTCCTAAAGTGAGATGAGGGGCACACTTATGTTAATAACGGTAGTAAATGGTCAATAAGTAGAAGTCCAAATCAAGGGGATTTGGGCAAGGGGCACAACTGGATATTGTTTGGATGACGGATCAGTACCAATAGCATTTCCCCTATTATTTCTACGAACACGGTGTTTCACATAACCCTAAAGTGAAACAAGGTGTTTCACATAACTCTGCAGTGAAACGGGGTATTTCACATAACCCTGAAGTGAAACAAGTGTCGTACATAACCTTGAAGTCAGACATGGTGTCTCACATAATCTGAAGTGAGACCAGGGGCACCCTTATGTTGGAGCTTAAGGTAATAAGAAGACCCAATAGGTGGTACAACAGGTAACATGAGCATTGCAGCGGTCACGCGTGCGACTTCCATTCAAGTGCTCAGTAATCGTTGTGAGTTCTAAGCGCTTTGTGCATGCCTTTCGTAGGCGCCAATGTCTACTGTGTAAGGAGATTTAGCATCCAATCTATAGTAGATTCTATGGAGTAGCAGGCCGATAAAAGGGCAGTATTAGGAATTCAGCCTAATCTAAGCAGCTATCAAAAACAAGTGCAAACAATCAAAGTTAATCAATCATGTTGATCTAGTTAAATCGTATTTATTTCCAGCTTATTCTTCTCCCTATTTACATTGTTTCCGATTATATACTAGAACTATTATAAAGTCTATTACTTTTACTTTGCTTAAAGATTCTAGCAATTTCTACGATTCACCACACTTTTAGTTTGACCCACTCCTCCATTTTCCCCTTTCCCTCCATAAGTTAACAAGTGCAAGGACAATAGATTGCAGACACTTGGAGACTTCTTTGGCAAAGATTTCTTATGTATGTACCTTCTTTATTTTTAGTTTTTAGCTTATTCCATGTACCAGCACTTTGTGAGGGATAGTTTGTACTCTGATATTTATGAGACCGAGGTTTTGATTTCATGAGCCATATATTGGTATTTTGAGACATACGATGTATTTGGTTTTATAATTCTATATTATGAACTTTGACTTTTAGAAAATTATTATTTTAATTATTTCCACTGTTTTTATCTATCTTGTCTTGTGAATTTTAGTCTCTACAAATTTTAGTTATATCTACAACGCACCACATCTTTTAGTGCGTCCTTTTGGTAAACTAAGGGGTGTGGGGTGTTACATTTGGTATCAGAGCAAGGTTACAGGATTCAAAATTTTGTTTAAAACCAAAGTATTTTTCAAAATAAGTTGCTCTATAAGTATTTTTCAGAAAGAAACTCTTAGAAATAATTTTGAAGTATAAAAGAGTTTTTATAAAAAAAACCCTCAAAAGTCTAGTTCAATCTCCTTTCAACTCTCCCCTAAACTATCTTTTTCTTTATGTAGAATGGCTTTTGCCCTGAATCTCCCTGAGGGCCAGTCCCAGCCTGGTTTCGTAGGCATCCACAGGCTATATCAAGCTATATGGAACTTAGTATTCAACCTATGGATGATAAGATTTGATGTAAACATGTTATAAATGATGGATGCAAGTGGTTGCAAGTGTTTTCTAGTGGATGCAACTTAACGCATATACTTACACTAGGCACTATTATCTCTTTGGGATCAGCCTAATTAGAACACTAGAGCATATGCATATGGATGTGTACGTGTTTTTATCCTATTTTCTATGGTTGCTAAAATGGATGATTTTCACATTGTTGTTGCATTTGGATGATAATTGTAGCACGCATATAGAACTATCAGTTATCTTTAGAAATTTTTGCATTCATTTGGTACATAGCACGGACATGATTGCATAAAAGGAGGTCAACTGAATTAGTGGACCACCTAATCTTTTGCATTAGTTTGGTACATTAACACTACACAAATTGCATAAGTAACATTAATAACATTAGAAAACTTAAGAAAATGGATGAATGGTTGATGAATGAGTAGTTGGTTGTAGATATAGGATGAAAACATTTAGTTCATTCTTTTATCCTTAGGGATTTCAGGGATGAAATCCCTTAAGGAGGGGAGAATGTAACAACCTGAAATATAAACCGCAATAATTAATTAGTTATTTAATAAAACAACTTTGTGAAATTATCAGAATTGAGCCACGATGTTGCACCATTATGTCCGTGGTAATTTTTTATCAATTTCCATGTATAGAATGTCAGAATCCGAGCTAATATGAGCAAGATACAAGACGAACAAGAAGTCAAAAAATATATTAGGCTAAGTTTACCAAGAGGTCGACCTAACCATGCCCTAGGTCGACCTAGGAGGAGGGGCAGTCAACCGCCCGGTCGACCTCCTTGGGTATTGAATGATGGAATTTTCCTTCGTTCCTGTAACGTTCGTGGCCAAATTTATACGTCATTTTCAATCTTTCACCTCGTTTATTACCTTCGTGTTTCCATCTGATGGCTCTTATTCAGCCTGTGACATGGTTGCATCCTATTCAATCTCCAAATCCAATGGTATGAGATCCTCTTCTACCCCTATAAAGAAGACCCTAGACCTAACACTTTTTCTCATTCTAAGATTTTCTCCAATTGAGTTCACCTTTTCAGGAAGGAACCTAAACGGAATAATTTTCCAAGGAGGAAATCTTTTTATATAAAAATATTTAACAACCACAAGTGGATCCGAGAAGACCTAAAGGGAAGAGCTAAGGACCAGAGTTGAGTGATTGTAATTATTTAGATTTTTAAGTGATTTAAAATAATAGGGTTTTCACTAGTTGTAGTTTTACTATAATTTTTGGAATAACCTTTTTAGTAGTTTATTTAGAGTTCTTAGGATTATTTTTAGTCTATTTCTTTTAGCTATTCCTTTCATTTAATTTTAGTTTATTTCTGTTAATTATAGCTTTTCCATTTATTTATAGTTTATTTATAGTATTTTAATTTATTTACTGTTATTTATGCGTTATTTACATCTTTTTCATACATTTTGGATTTTCTTCTATTTTCAGTTTTATTTTATTTCTTCTTCTTCTTCGCGTATGGATTAGAATATATTAAACGCGAATATGGATTAAATTCATAAAAATACTAAAATAACGAAAGATAAGATGTAAATCGTAAAGAGTGTAATAAAAATGGAATTAAGACTAAAATTAAGCCTAATTCTGATATTAAGTCAGCATTTCCCCAATTACTTCTATGGATACAGTGTTTCACATAACCTTGAAGTGAAACGAGGTGTTTTACATAACCCTAAAGTGAAATGAGGTGTTTCACATAACCTTGAAGTGAGACGAGGTGTCTCACATAATGCTAAAGTGAGGAGAGGGGCATGTTTATGTTGGAGCTTGAGGTAATAAGAAGAATCAATAAGCAGAACAATAGGTAGCATGAGCATGGTGGTAGTTATGCATGCGACTTCCATTTGGGTGCTCAATAATCGTTAAGAGTTCTAGGCGCTTAATGAATGCCTTTTGTAGGCACCAATGTCTATTGCGTAGGAAGCTTTAGCGTCCGGTCCACAGTAGATTCTATTGAGTAACAGGCCGATAAAAAGGCAGTGTTAGGAACTCAGCCTAGTCTAAGCAGCTATCAAAAATAAGTGCAAACAATCAAAGTTAATCAATTATGTTGATCTAGTTAAATCGTATTTATTTCCAGACTATTCCTTCTCTCTATTTCCATTGTTTCCTTTTATATAGTAGAACTGTTGTAAACTCTATTACTTTTACTTTGCTTAAAGATTTTAGTATTTACTATCATTCACCGGATTTTTAGTCTGACCCACTCCTCCGTTTTCCACTTTTCCCTCCATTGGCTAGCAAGAGCAAGGACGGTAGATTGCAGATATATCGAGGCTTATTTGGCAGAGATTTCTTACGTATTTCACTTCTTTATTTTCAGTTTTTTGCTTATTCCATGTACTGGCACTTTGTAATGATAATTTTTACTCTGATATTTATGAGACAAAGGTTTTGATTTCACGAGATATATATTGGTATTTTGAGACATATGATGTATTTGGTTTTATAATCCTATATTATGAAATTTTGACTTTTAGCATATTATTCTTTCAATTGTTTCATCTAATTTTATCTATTTTTTTTGTGAATCTTAGTCTCTGCTAGTTTTAGTTATTCCTACAACGCACCACATCTTTTAGTGTGTCCTTTTGGGTTTACTAAGGGGTGTAGGGTGTTACATTTGATATCAGAGAGAGGTTACAGGATTCCTAAAAATTTATTTAAAAGTAAAGTATTTTTCAAAATAACTTGTTTTAAAAGTATTTTTCGAAAAGAAACTCTTAGAAATAATTTTTAAGCATAAAAGAGTTTCTATAAAAATCTCCTCAAAAGTCTAGTTCAACCTCCTTTCGACTCTTTCCTAAACTATCTTCTTCTTTATGTAGAATGGCTGATGCCCCTAAATCTTCCCTAGGGAATTCCAGTCCCAACTTGCTTTTGTATGTATCAACAGGCCATGACTCTAGAGTTGCTAGGGCAAGCGCCCTATCCAACTCCAATGCATGGGAATCCCATCAACCCACTTGCAACGGTTATTTTTTCTAAGCTTTATAAGGATTAAGTGAATTTGGGCGGAAAGACTTTCTCTGGTAAGGAAACTTTTGTGGAGGCGAAAGCTTGGCTTAGAAACACGGAGAGGATATTCAAACTATTGGGATTGGATTATCAGCAGTGAGTTCAGCTAGCATCTTGGCAGTTGAAAGAGGAGGCTTCATATTGGTGGGAGGTCATTGAATTAGAAGGAAGAGAGGTGACTTGGAATAGATTCCGAGAGCGATTTGGTAGGAAATTTTAATCTCATGTAGAAGAGAGTATTCTGTTGGAACGGTCCATTAATTTGAAGCAAAGGAGTTTGGCTGTGAAGGAGTACATTAATCAATTCAATGGGTTGTATTAGTTTGGAATGGAGTTGGTTAATACACCGCACAAGAAGGCTTTGAAGTTCGCAAAGGGATTGAATCAGCCCCTTCAAGGGATGTTATTGACTCATGTGCGGATGGGAGCTACATATGAGTCACTAGTAGAGATGGGTCTTATGTACGATGCAGCTGCGGAGGGAGAGTTTATGGAGACCCCTAAGTCGGAAAGTTTTATGAAGAAGTGGGGTAAAGATAAGAAGGACGAGGATAAAAAAGAAAGAAGGGGGACCTCAAAAGCAGATCAAGAAAAACGATAAGTGCAAGAGTTGTGGGATGGTTGGTCATTATGCAAAGGATTGTAAGAAGGAAGCACGGAAAGGGAAATGTTTCAATTATGGACAACCTGATCACTTTAGTAAACCTTTCCTCAGAAGACGAAGCAGGTAGCTCCCTTGTAGCACAGGTACAGAATTTAGATGCAACACCTTTTAGCAATAGACCAGATAGAAGTAGGAAAACCAATTAGAAGTTTCGATTTTTATTTCTGATTTTTCCATTTAGACTCTTTTCAATTCTCGAGCATCACACTCTTTTATCTCTAGTTCTCTTTTGGATTGTTTGCATTTAGACATTTCTTTAGCAGTAGACCCCATTGTTTCAAACCCCATAGGAAGAACGGCTCGCTTATCTATGGTTTGTAGGGGTTTGAAAATTTTATCCTATGAGTGGAATTTGACTATGATTCGTATGTATTGGGATTTTCGGGGTATGTGATGATTTAGGGAATGGATTGGCTATCTACATATGGAGCTATATTAGACTATGAGAGGAGAGTCGTTAGACTAGAGACATGCAATAGTAGGACTCTCGAGGTTTCTTACGACTCGTAAGGGTAAGTTATGCTGTGCTTCCTTTATTCCCTCTATTCATCATCATTAGAGTTAGATTCGGTTCCTATCTTTATAGATTTTCCAGATGCCTTTGAGGATGTAAGGGACTACCCCCTAAGAGAGATATTTACTTCAGGATTTATTTGTCGAATAATGTAGTAGCTTACCCGTGAGGCACATGGTACCTAGGATGAGGAAGCAATTGAGAAAGCTGATCTGTGAGCTTTTGGTGGAAGGATTTATAAGAAGGAGCATATCAGAGTGGAGAGCGTCAGTCATCTTCACTACTAAGGTGGATGGTTCCCTTTGACTTTGCGTGGACTATAGAGAATTGAATAAGCTCATGAAGAAGAACCGATATCCACTCCCTAGGATTAATGAACTTTTTGACCAGTTAGTTGGCTCTACAGTATTCTCTCAGCTTGGTTTGCCCATTGGATTTCATCAGCTTAGGTTCACTGATAACAACACTGATAAGACCATATTTACGACACCTGACAGATTCTTTGAGTGGTTGGTTATGCCTCTTGAGCTAACCAATGCCCTAGCCTATTTTGTAGATTTGATAGGCCATGTTTTTAGAGATGTCCTAAATAAATCGAGGTGGTATTCATGAACGAAATTTTCGTGTTTTCTAAGAGTATGCAAAAACATGCTATTCATCTTGAGGAGGTTCTTCATACACTCTGCGTTCATCGATGGAAGGGAAAATTCTTATAGTGACACTTTTGGTGCAATAAAGTGCATTTCTCAAGGCATAGGGATGGTCTACACATGGTAGGAGTTTGAGAAATGGTTTTGTACATTTAGGTTCGGATTATGGAAAATCAAAGAGAGGTAGGCAAAGATTGGAGATGTACAATAGATTCAATTGATAAGAAAAGAAGAAAACCCATGTGTAGATAATTGTAGAAATTACAATTGTTTTAGACAAGTGGATTTAATGGTAGTACTAAAAGACTTGGTAAGGAAATGGGATTACCAAAATTTAGGAAGGGTACTCCTAGCGTAGTGAGAAGAAAATCCACCTTATGTTTAGCTTAATAGAATATAATTGTTAGAATTTAAAATTTTCATTGTTAATATTTTCTTTTACGAAATAAATATTGAGTTTTTAAAAAATGGTATAAAGTTTAAATTGGTTTTTATATGATATAAATTTTGTTAAAAGCACGATTCTTTTTGAAGAATTATAGCTCGCTACTTTCTTTGTAGATAAACAAAGATTTTAAATATAAAAACCTAGAGGTTATTAAGTATCGATAACGTAGGTTACAACATTTATTGTTGTAATATATGTTTTCGTGAAAAGTAATTGGAGCATAGACTATAGCACTATTGTTGTGGTAGATGACTTCTAAAGGAAATGTTTTTACACAGTATATGAGGTTTATTAGTTTTATTTTAATTAAATCCATACACTAGTATTTTGGGTTGTAGTAAAGTGTACTACGCAACATCTGTTTTAACCCACATAAAAATGCATTTTGAAGAAAATTTTGAAGTATTGAAATAGAGCAGTTTGTAAGTACACTAAATATTTAAATAAGAATGAGGAAATGTTTTCTAGTTATGGATATATTAAAAAATGTTTTGAAAATGAGTTTTTCTGAAAAGAAAAGTGTAAGTTAAATATTAGTAACTTTAATAGAAATTTTATATGGTCAGAGAATATAAATTAAAAATACTTTAATTTATTTGAACGAAATGAATAATAATAATATTTTCTATGGAACCAAATTATATATAAAGATGTCTTGTGTAAATTATAAGGAATATGTGAAAGAGATATACAAGGTATTGGAAGCACCATATTTTGTATGACCTATTTCGAAAAATATAAAATAAATTCTTTGTAATTTCACATAAACATAAAATCCTCTTTTAAAGGACACATAGAAGGTTTTACCATTAATAGTTTCTCGTAAGAGAAAGTAGTTCCAATGCATTAAGGTATAAAACTGTTAGGTGTAATAAGAAGAGGTTTAAAAAAGGCACATAAGGACATTATATAGATATTTTAAAGGATAGTGGTTTGGTGAAGAAGTAAATAAGTTTTTGAAAATCCAAATTTTTATACAAAGCTGCAAAAGTCTTTAAAAGAAAATGAGGAATAAGTTTTGGACTTAAAAATTTTTCCTCTAGGTTTTGGGAATAATGTAAATTCAAAAAAGCTGTGATGATGCAAGTCTAGAAAGATAAGATTTTAAGCAACCTAGGATTTTTGAATTTAATAAAAACTTAAAATAACATTTTTTAAAGACAAAGAATTTAGGATTTGATGTTTTAAAAATTAAGCCTTAGTTTTTTAAATAAAGAGATAAATACTAAACCAAGCTCTTAAATGTGGAGTAAATAGGAATCATTTCCTAGGTGCAATGGAAAAAGTTCAAGGCTATAGCGGTGATTACTTTTAAAAGTAATAATAAGTTCTCGTGGAGTGTGTAGGACACTAGTAAGAACCTAGGAATGTTGATTCATGTGTGCAGATTAAAGGAGAGCAGTAAAGTGAAATTAGTAAGATAGTAAGACATGCATGGTCGAGAATGAATGTATTTTATTTTAAGAAACTTGGGAGAAGCATCCTCCTTTAGTGGAATTCCGATATGATAGTAGTTTCAAGCTAGATTGGAGTGGCACCATTTTAAGCTCATTATGGATGATCGTGCTAGTCGCCTTCGTGTTGCTTAGAGTCTATACAGAGATTGCAACTTGGTCCCGACATGGTTAGAAAGACCTCGGAGAAGATTGGTTTGATTAGGAGAAAATTCATATCTCATATCCTCATCGTTTTGATAATAAGTTTTAGAATTTCCTATTTCCATCTTTAGTTTTGAATAGGTTCTTTCCTTTATTATCCTTTGGGAGGATAGAACTTAGGATTTAACCTATGGATGGTAGGATTTGATGTAAATGTGTTACTAGCATGTGTTATGAATGATGCATCCAAGTGGTTGCAAGTGTTTGCTAGTGGATGCTAATGGACGCATATACTTACACTAGGCACTATTATCTCTTAGGGATCGGCCTAACTAGTACAATAGGGTATATAAAAATTGATGTGCACGTTTTTATCCTATTTTCCATGGTTGCTAAAAATGGATGATTTTCACATGGTTGTTGCATTTGGATGGTAACTGTAGCACACATATAAAACTATTAATTATCATTAGACATTTTTGCATTCATTTGGATACATTGCACGAACATAATTGCATAAAAGGAGGTCAACTAAATTGGTGGATCGCCTAATCTTTTGAATTAGTTAGGTACATTAACACTACACTAATTGCATAAGCAACATGGATCACATTAGAAAACTTAAGAACAATGGATGAATGGTTGATGAATGAGTAGTTGGTTGTAGATATTGGATGAAAATATTTAGTTTATTCTTTTATCCTTAGAGATTTCGGGGACGAAATCCCTTAAGGAGGGGAGAATGTAACAATCCAAAATTTAACCCATAATAATTAATTCGTTAATTAATGAAATGATAAAATAACTTTGTAAAATTATTAGAATTGAGCAAAGGGAATTGCACCATTGTGTTTGTGATAATTTTCTTGTCAATTTCCATATATAGAACATCAGAATCCGAGCCAATATGTGCAAGATACGAGACAAACAAGAAATCAAAAAATATTGGGCTTGGTCGACCAAGTGGTAGACCTAACCGCGCCCTAGGTTGATCGACCGGTCGACCTAGGGGCAGGGGTGGTCGACCGCCATGTCGACCCGCCTTGGGTAGTGAACGAAGGACTTTTTCCTTCGTTCCTGTAACATTCGTGGCCAATTTTATATGTCATTTTCATTCTTTCAGCTCATCTGGTCCCTTCGTGCTTCCATCTGATGACTCCTATTCAGCCTGTGACAAAGGTTTCATCCTATTCAATCTAAATCCAACTGTCTGAGTTCCACTTCTACCCCTGTAATAAGACCCTAGATCTAACACTTTTTTTTCATTCTAAAATTTTCTCCAATTGGGTTCACCTTTTCAAGAAGGACCCTAAATGAAATAATTTTCCAAGGAGGAAACCTTTTGAAACAAAAAAATTTAACAACCCCAAGTGGATCCGAGAAGTCCTAATGGGAAAAGCTATGGACTAGATGTGAGTGATTGTAATTATTTATATTTTTAAGTAATTTAAAATAATAGATAAAAATCAATTCGACTTTTATAAAATTTAAAAAAAAAATAATTTGTATGGATCTGGAAATATATGTATGCATGTATTTGTAGTAAATATGCCAATTTCCAAATCTTATAATTTTTTTTTCCATTCTGAAAATTCAATAAAAAAGTTTTCTTATTGCTCAAGATTTCAAAAATAAAAAAATGATTTTTGATTTTTAAATACATATACATATACATATACATATACATATACATATTTATGTATATTTATATATATTTTATGTATTTCATGTATACACACACACATATATATATGTGTATATGTGTACGAATTTATACCTCTAAAAAAACCTTTGAAAAAGTCTTTGTTGTCCAGGGTTCTGAATTGAAAACATACACAATAAAAGACATGCAATGGTATGCATATATGTACACACACACACACACATTGAAATTACATTTGGTAAACTTATATAATTTGAAACCTAAAATCAACTTTAATGAATTTATATTTCATTTGTATATGATTTAAATTCAAGAATTATATTAATGCATAAAATCCATCTTTTTAATTTCAGTTGGATTAACACATATGTTTCGTGCATAAATAGGATGTGATGTTTTAGATATTGAATCAACTTATTTATGTGAACATATAATTTATAACATATGTGTATAGATCTATTAGAACTTAAAGGTAACATTTTTGACTCAAACATTTAATTTAGAAGGTAAATAACATATATAGAATTTTACATAATACTTTAAATTTAGAAAGGAAATAAAATTATTGGGTTTTACACAATAATGCACCCATCGATTCTGAAAAATTCCTTTGTTTTTTCAAAAACAATACCTAAAACATCAATAATGTAACAAAACAAATTGGTTTTAGAGACAACTACAAATAATTGACCTATAGAGCATAAAACTATAGATATAGTTGCCAACCAAATAATAGTTTTTTTTAATGTATAACAAAAAGGAAAAAAAATAAGGAATTGGGCAACTTAGATATATGTAAATTTGTGATAAGACTATTTATATCAGAATAATACAGAGAACAGCTACATAATATCATAGGAGACAGTGGATCAAAATTATACGAATCATGTTAAATATATAGTAAACGGAGTTAAAAACATAGTTATATCTGAATCAAAACAACATAACAAACATTCTATTAATTTAAATGGGAAAAAATGGATTTGAATATGATGTTGTAAGATAAACAATTAACAGGCAACATGAATAATATATACAATTTAAGCATATGAACATGAGAAACATAAAGATAAATCAAATAAAATATATCATAGGATGTTGCCAAAATGTCACATCTTGAATGAGCAATTGCTCCTCATAGATTCATGGTCAACCTCCATATGTAGTAAAGATCAAGGGGAAACTACCACCTTTGATAAATTGATTTAATTTGTATTTGATTTTAGAATTTTCAGCCCTAGACCACCATGGAAACTTCAGCTATGATTTGATAAGAGGAAGAGGAAATTTTATTTGGAAAGAATAAAATGAATGAATGAAAGAGAATATGTTTAAAGGAAACAATGAAGTTAAATCTCGTCAAATCCACCCCCCTACAAAATGCATGGATGGCTATGGAATGGGGTTAGAGTGGGACTAAAATTACCAAATCCATACAGCATTTGTTCCTTTTAAATCTATTTTTGTATTCAATCGATATCGTAATTGATATGTGTCTTTATAACTTTTATACATGGACTTTATTAGATACTAATGGTATTCAAATAAATTTTAACAATTAATATTTCATAAATATTAATTAATTCAATCAATTTACAATGATAATAAATTAGATAGATCGTGTGATTTATTTGGAATATTCATCAATTTGGTTGTGCGGCTAAAAGGTGTAAATTCAGTTAGCAATCAACATTAAACAATTCGAATATTAACTTTCACATGTCACCTTAGCAACTAGCTAGTAGTGCGACATTTTGGCCGAATTTATCGCTTACACCCCATTTTTTGGTAAATTCCAATTTTACTTATTATCAGTGGTAATTTACACCAGTTCTCCTCTTCAACACCATACCACGGTAGGACTTATGAAATTTCATTTTGGTCAGAATTCCATTATCATCATATTCAACTTGATTAGTCCATAAATCAAGTCCTTGTTTAAATGATAACCTTTATTATTAACTGTATTACTCCGGCCATAGATTTTCATTTTGAGTTGACTATAGTTGACCATGATACTGACCCCATATAACCGAGAAGACAAATTCTCTATTGAATGGTGTTTTACTTCCAATGCTTCAATTTAGACCTTACCGTAGTAGTTCAATGGATTCCATGCAACGATTTAACTATAATCAAAATGATAATTCCACCTTGAAGTTCCTATGTATTCTCAAGTCGAGGTTACTATATAACATTGTTCCTTAGAAGAGTCATTCCATAGTTATCCAATAACTATCAATACGTACCCCTTATAGTGCCATCAATATCCATGAGTGATTCACTGCCTAACACGTTTCGCACTCTAGTCTCAAATGATGTATCAATATCCCATCTCGAAACATCTTTACTAGGAATATTTGAAATAATATGTTATTTTTAATGTAATATGTTTCTCATTATTACAACACATTGTAATTACTATCACATAACATATCTTTTTTGAATTTTATATTTAATATACTTTAAATTAATTATTTAATTAATTATATCATAATATAATAAGTATATAATAGAAATAAAACACCTTTTATTCCAAACAAGATTACATGTAATAAATTATTTAATTACCCCTAGGGCCTAACTCTATCAACTTGGTTACTCATTATGCTAGGTGAATCAAGTGATACTAGGAGAATCCTAATAAGAATTAAATTCAATCGTTAAAGCTAACAAATATATAAGAAAAGGAGATAGTAAGCCGACGGACTAGTTATTCTCATGGAGTAAAGATAACCACCTCCCTCTTTTTATTTCATCACACCTATAACTAAAAAGAAATGCTTAAGCTCTTTAATGGTGCCAATGACCTAAATAACAAGAAGAAGAAAAAGGAACTATTATAGCTAAGGGAACTAGAGGCTCCATTAACTAAAGAATATAGGTAAGTAATATATTCTCTAATTCTTCCTTCTTTGAATTTCCTACGTCCATTATTTATTGAACAATTTTCATACTTATAGAAATCTTTAAGATCTAATAATTTAATATGATGATAGAAGCTTGTTTTTAGAGACGGATCTTAGGTTATATCATTTTCCCATAAGTAAATAAATTGTTATGAATTAACAGAATGCCGTATGAGGGTAGAAAATGGTTAAAATGCAGGGTAGATTGTAAAATTTCATAACAATATTTCAATCACTTATTTACTTCCAAATCCTTTTTTAATTACTGAGAAATAATTCACCGAACTAAAATTCTAACTTTATATAAATCTTCCAAACATTTACCATTGAATATCGATTTGTAAAATTTTATTTGTATAAACATAATTCGAAAGTTTCTCTTTTTGTAATAATTTAATTCCTTATATAAATATTTCCTATGGCACTTAGAACGATTTTCGTTTTACTAAAAATTAATAAGCAAATACTAGTTATATTACTTATAAAATTATCCAAAATAAAATACATAATAAATTTTACTAAAAGTTTCCATATGATAATTAAATAACATACAACTTTTTATAATTCCAAGATATTATTATATAAAAATTCTCGTTTATTATTAATATTATTTTAGCAAAGCTAAGCCTGGTTTTACGGGGCCCTTGCCAGTTTTATTGCAAAAATAATAAAAATGTGAACCATATCGTTATCCTGTCTTTTGGCAAGGCCGAGATATCCAGGAATTGACTGGAGACCACGGATCGCTCATCATGAATGTCGAGTAAGCACAGGTTCGCCATGATGTCGAGAATTTTATCAGAGTCCAAGTTAAGCTATGATTGGCAAGGCATGATGAGCAAAGCTATGAAAGCCAACGCTTTAAATTTCAAGTCAATCCGAGTTCGTGTGCTCAAGTTATGATCGATGCAAGCCAAGAGGGTTAACTTGTTCGTATCCATCATTAAGCCTTGTTTCAAATCGATCTTATTCGAATCCATCAGCATTCAAGTGCACTTCGTATGGATTGGCTATTGCCTACTTCGCATCCATCGGCTACAATGCGGAAGTCCACTTCGTGTCCATTGGAACGTAGTTTTCTTTCTACCCTGCATGTTCGAATCGATCCAAGTGACTATACTTCGTATCCACGTCATCAGTTAGTTCATATTGATGGAAGGATTTTCATTTCGTATCGATCGCATCACTCGTTTCGAACAGATCAATTTACCTACATACTTCATATCGATCAGCCATTGATCGACACGAAGGACACATTACAGATCGATGCAAATGTCAACCTTTTGATCGAGGCGAACCAATCACGGGTAATCGATGCGAACAAAGCTAGTTCCGTTCGATACGAACAGAAGACTATACGATTGATACGAACTGAGGAATTTCCATCGAACGAACTGTGCATCCTCCACCGATGCGAATGAGGCAGCGTCACCGATATGAAATAGGAAAAACTACTGGAACGACTCGGTCAACTCGGCATAGAGAGCGGATCGATTCAAAAGTCTCATGCCATGTCAACACATGAGCACATGCCTAATATCAAGTCGAAGTAATCGATGCGAACGTATCGATTCGAATAGAACCGCCTAAGGAAAACACAATCTTGCATTGATCATAACTCGCAATCCATAAGTCCATGTGCTATAAAATATTCACAGGAGCTTACGTACAACCTGAAGAATGGTCCTGCCAAATTTTGACTTGATTGGATCAAATCTTAATCGATATGAAATTCGTTCGACTCGATCACGGATCGAGTCGAAATCGCTTGGGATCGATCGCGTGGGCCCACCCACGTGCCAGAAGAAGTATTCCGAGATTGGAGGAGATATTAGCCCCATACGCGTATAAATAGAGCCTAAGGGCCTATAGAAGAAGGATCTCTTTTGGCTCTTTGACGTCCATACTCATCCAAATTCAACTTTGCACTCCATAGCTGCTGTTGTGCTTGTATTTCAACACTTTAATCCATTGTAATTCATTGAAATCAGTTGTAATCAGTAAGTGAATATCAATAAAGTCATCAAACTTTATAGTGAACGTGGGCAGTACGCCAAACCACTCTAAATTGCCGTGTTTCTGCATGTTTTCATTTCTGTTTTTGATGTGTTTGTTAGACAACCCTCATTTTACATTTCTGTTCTTCATTTTTAGCTCTTCAAATACTTGCGAAGAATGTTGTGCCCAATTTTGGTACAAATACTTTGGTTCTTTCACTGAGAAAACATAGTTCTTCTCCTGCTCTTTTGATATCGATACCGGATTGCACAAATCCAAGAAGAAGATCTAGATCTCAAGTTCAGAATCCTTCTGACCTATTTAGATTTGCATAAAATATAGGAAAGGAATTCACTATTCGCTATGGTTAGCACAAGGACCGTTTCCACAACTGTAGATCAAGAAGGACGGGATAGACAGAATCCTGCGCAATTGCCTCCATCCCACCAGGTCCGTCAGGCCCGGTTACCAGACAAGAATTTCAGATGCAACTCCAAAGTTGACCCATAGTCGGCAATAACTAACTGAACAGCTGCGCGCTAACGCTGAGTTGACCAGCCAGCTAAACTGCCGAAGGCATAGGAGATCTAGGAGGGATCACGCCGCTTACTCATCCATTAAGAGTTAAGCCTCATCTGACTACCATCATAGATCTATGCGCCTACGACTGGACGTAAGATACACCCAAGCCACCGGACATCAACCTACTTTGAACGTTGGACAACTGAGAATGGGCCCATCGACCAGCTTCCAAACTGGACCCTCCTCCCAGGTAGGTATTGTTCCCCACTACACCACTGACAACCATGCTACCACCGCCGTTGTTGAACCGCGGATTGATACCCGGAATCAGCCATATCTGAACCATTATCAGCATGAAGGTAGTCCCGAACCATACGTCCTTGAAGACTTGGATCCAAGGAGGCGAGACATGGACCGTCGATAGCATTCGATTCAGCTTCGCATTATGGAACCCGACCATACCTTGGCTCAACTGCATAGAATGTACAAATGCCAGACATCCCCACTATGATTCATCAGATGATTCGAGAGAGTCAAGGCCTCATAAATGACGACTCGGGAATCTCCCAAAGTCGTACCATCTTTACAGATGAGATACTTTATGTTGAATCTCCTCGATGATTCAGGATGCCGGCTCTATCAATCTATAAAGGAAGTTCTGATCCGGAGCCGCACATTCTGAAGTACGAGTGGCTGATGATTGCTGCGAGAGCTGATGATGTAGTTAAATGCAGTAGTTTTCCCATTTATTTGAGGGGCATTGCTACTATGTGGTTCACATGATTGCCATCTTGATGCATTTCTTGCTTCGACCAATTGGCCACTATGTTTGTAGAGAAATTCGAATGCATGTTGCAAGGCCAAAAGACATTAACACTCTATCGACTGTCACTCAAGCTTCTGGGGAGACACTCAAACGCTACTTAGAGAGGTTTCATGCTGCGTGTGCAGAGATAAGCAATCCCAATGACATCTCTACCTTGATGGTATTGACTAAGGGGATTGACCTTGATTTCAAGTTCGAAAATTGGTTGGCTGGGAAGCCTCCTGTGTCATTGACCATTTCTACTCCAAGAAAGCCCAATTCTTAAGAAGGGAGGACATGAAAAGTCTAGAAAATAGGATGACACGGGGCCCAGCGTGGAAGGGATCCAAAGTAATGTTGTAGTTAAGCAGTCCGGGGAGAGCTCCATAAAAGTTCTGTTAAATATCCAAAATAAACAAACTCAAAAGAAGTATGGTGGGAATTAGAGTAGAAACGAAATCAAAACCATGGTACGCGACATAGAGCTCCAATGTTCGATAATTATACTCTATTATACATGTCGCTGAAGAATGTAAATATTTGAAAATCTGCAAAACTATGCAGTACAGGAAGCCTGCTCCGAAGTCGTCGTCAGAGAGGCAAATCCAAACGGAAATTTTTTATACGTTTCATGAAAGTTATGGCCACAATACAAATGAATGTCGTCATTTACAAGATCTCATCGAGAAGTTAATTAGAAAATGGAAGTTGGATCAGTTTGTGTGGGGACCGCAATCAGGAGGTGTGGGCCTTCAGCTCAAAATCGCGCACCAAACCAGGAAATATAGGAGGAACCCGCTCATACAGGCGTGAGGTTGGTGATATATACAATAAGCGGTGGTCCTCATCTAGCAGACCAAAGCTGAAGGGAAATGGAGTCGTATGCCAGCTCTATCAGGCATGCGAACTTTGAATGTTGTAGTAATTGTGATGATGGGGCTCCGACCAAGCAACAGAAGACAATGACCGATGACATCGTGTTCTGAGACAGAGACGCTGATTAGGTCGAAGCCCCCACTATCGATCTACTTGTCATATCTTCTCAAGTAGGTCCTGCTTAGATGAAGATTATCTTGGTTGACAGTGGTAGCTCTGTGAATGTTTTGTTTAAGCGAGCTTATGATCTAATAAAGATGGAAGCCAAAGATTTGAAACCCTGCCAGTCTCGAATCCACGGCTTCAATGAGAGTGCTATTATACCATTGGAGTGGTGGAGCTAGGTTTTCGGAGTTGGTGACGCCGCAGAGTCCGGATATTACAGTTTGTTGTGTTGGACATAGACTCCCCCTATAATGTTTTCTTCGGTCGACCGGCCTTTGTTGAATTGAAGGCAGCCATTGCCCCATGGTGCTTGATTCTAAAGTTCCCCGCCAATCATGGGGTTAGAGTCGCTCAAGGAGATCAGCCTACTAGACGAGCATTTTATGTTGCTGAGCTGTACGGGGCGTAGAAAAAGGAGAAAGACAATGGTGTAAAGGAATCTCTCTACGTCCTTTTTGATGATAATTGACTATTGATGCCTGGGCCCAGGCCCAGGCACCCTAGGAAATTCCAAAGGGATGTAGACCCAAGAGACACTAAAAGAAAAGACGAATCTAAAGATATTCAGGCTTCCCTGGTCGAACTGACAATCGATGTCCCAATCGACGATGATAACGATTCAAAGATGATAAAGATTGGATCTCAGTTAAGCCAACAAACACAAAAGGAATTGGTTGAATTACTCCGGGAGAATCTCGACGTATTCGCCTGGACGCATTCTGACATGTGTGGGATCTCGTCGGACATCGCGAGCCACACCCTGAATATTGACCCGCGGTGTATCCCGGTTAAGCAGAGCAGGCGTGGTATGGATCCAGAGAGATCTATCTCCCTTAAAGAAGAGGTTGATAAGTTGAAATCGAATTGGTTTATTCGATATGCCTTATATCAGAATGGGTATCCAATCTCGTACTTGTCCGAAAGCCAAATGGGAAATAGAGGACACGTGTTGATTACTCTGACTTGAATAAAGCTTGCTCGAAAGACAGGTTTCCACTTCCCCGAATTGATTAGCTCGTAGATTAAAGGGCTGGGCCCGAGTTATTATCTTTTATGGATTCTTGTTTCGGTTACAACCAGATACCCATGCACTTACTCAACTAAGAACATGCCAGCTTCATGACCGATCTGGGACTCTACTGCTACAGAGTCATGCCCTTCGGACTCAAGAATGCTGGGGCAACGTACCAACGACTAGTCAGTCGAATGTTTGCCAGCCAGATCAAAAAGACCATGGAAGTATATACAGATGACATGTTGGTAAAGTCGCAATTCTCCACCGATCATATCGATGACTTAGAATCAATGTTCAACATTCTTCGAGAATACAGGATGAAGCTCAATCCACTGAAATGTCACTTTGGAGTTGCATCCAAAAAATTCCTTGGGTTCATCATCAACGCTCGAGGAATCGAAGCATATCCCAAAAAGATCTAGGCAATCAGAAATATTGAAACTCCGAGAACCATAAAACAAGTCTAGACCCTCAACGGAAAGGTAGTGGCATTGAGCAGGTTCATTTCAAAATTTACCGACAAGTGCATTCCCTTCTTCAATCTGATCCCAAAAGGGTGACGAAACTTTGAATGGACCATAGAGTGTGAAGGCGCATTCCGAGCACTGATTCAACATCTCTCCACACTACCAATTTTGTCAAAGCCCATCAGTGCAGAAATCAGTCTACTATAGCGGTATCAAGAGGAAGATCGAGTGCAGAAATCGGTCTACTATGTTAGTAAACGGTTAACCGAAGCTGAGAGAAATTATCCGAAGCTAGAGAAGTTGGCTTATTGTCTTGTTATTGCTTCAAGGAAGCTCCGTCCATATTTCCAAACTCATCCTATCACTGTTTACACCGATCAGCCATTGCAGCATGTCCTTACGCGGCCTGAGACGTCTGGTAGGTTACTTAAGTGGAACATTGAACAGAGCCAGTTTGATATCACTTACGCTCCGTGGCGTGCTTTTTAAGGACAAGTCCTGGTGGATTTCATAGCTGAATTCACCGTCCCAAGGGACTTGCTCGAATGGATGAATCTCCTGAATATGTCTGGAAGCTGCATACTGATGGTGCATCAACGACCGGTGCTCGGGTGTTGGAGTAGTACTTGAAACCCCCGAAGGCCGTCCATATGCTATGCCCTGAAATTTGATTTTCGTGTGACCAATAATGAAGCTGAATAAGAAGCCTTGCTTGCTGGATTGAACTCTCCCACGATTTGAGAATTATTGCTATGGAAATTTATTGTGATTCGCAATTAGTCGTTTGCCAGGTTCGGGGTGAATATCAAGCCAAAGATCGAAGACTGGCTGTTTGTCTAGCTCGAGTCCAAGAAATACTTGATCAGTTTGATTATTATGCCATCTTCCACATACCTCATGAGCGCAATCAAAAAGCTCATTCATTGGCAAAGTTAGCAAGCACCGGCGAAGCACAACAGATGGGACTCGTTCCTGTTGAAACCTTATCCTCCCCAATCATTGATCAGATGGAGATAGACAATGTATTTGAAATCACTCCCCACAAGGAGTCATGGACGACTCCGTACAGAAATTACATCGAGCATGGAATGCTGCTTGAGCGCTGGAGTGAGAAGAGACAGATTCTTTGAAAAGCTTCATGGTTCACCATTCAGAATGGAGTCATGTATAGAGGGGGTACTCTATTCCTTCACTCCGATGTATTGCCTATGATGAAGTTAAGCGAGTGTTACATGATGTACACGAAGGAGAATGTGGCGATCACACCGTGGAACAAACTCTTGCTAAGAAAGTACTCTGATACGGGTATTATTGGCTGAATGTAGTCTGCGATGCAGCAGATTACGACAAGAAATGTGATAAATGTCAGAAACATAATCGAATTCCTAAAGCCCCACCTACTAAAATAACCCAACTAGTCAGTCCATGGCCATTTACAGTATGGGACATCGATTTCATTGGCTCTCCACTTCTGGCCAAAGGTGGGGCGAAGTACGCCATTTCATAGTTGATTGCTTTATCAAGTTGGACGGAGCTGAACCTCTTGCTATAATCATGACGAAAAAAGTGATCAACTTTATAGCTTGCAATATTATCTGCTGATTTGGTCTTCCCCACACCATCATCAGTGATAACGGAACCCAGTTCGACAACGTTGAATTCAGGGATTTCTACCAGCGATTCCGCATCCACAAGAAATTCTCTGTGGTCGCACACCCTTTAGCGAATAGCCAGATTGAAGCTATTAATAAGGTTATGAAGTCTATCCTAAAGAAGCGACTGGAAAAGGCCGGTGGCAAGTGGGTTAATGAACTTCCTATGGCTTTATGGGCTTACTGGACAACCCATAAGTCTGCGACTGGACACACTCCATTTTCTCTATCCTATGGCTCAGAAGCCGTCATTCCAGTCGAGTTGGAAGTGCCTTCTCATCGTGTCACTTACTATGATCCAAAGTAAAATGCAATATTTCTTATGGAATCCTTGGATTTGTTAGATGAGAAGTGTGAAGAGGTTGATTTGAGGGCAGCCACGTACGGAAGTCGAGTCGCCCGATTATACAATGCCAAGGTGCAACCACGAACTTTTGAACTCGGCGATCTCGTCCTTAAGAGAATTTATCCGGTTCCTTCGCACATGAAACCAACTTGGGAAGGACTGTATGTGATTGCACAAAAATTCATAGATGACACATTTAAGTTATCGACCGCCGACGGCCTTACTTTGCCAAGAGACTAGAACAGCGAGAGTCTCTGTCGCTACTACACATGATAGGCTTTATTTATTTTAATCTATTTTTCCTTTTCAATTTGTTTTTGCATTACGAATTTTGAATTTGTAATAAGGCAACTGACTTTTCCATATTTTCTCATTTCAACAATAAAATGCCATCTCTTCGTGCCAGAGCTATGATTTATTGAATGTGACATAACCATCACAACACACGAAGAGATAAGTTCCATCATACGGTGGAATTTATTCAAATAGGGGAGTGACTATGATACGACCGGCCAGTCGCTAAGTGAAACCCGAGCTCGGGAGCAAGCCACCATACTAAAGCCAATAAAGGATTAATACAGACAATCCTTTAATCAACTACAAATTCCCAGAGTGTGGGTTGGAGTATAAACTCATAAGTGTGGTTCCGAAGAGGGTGGATCCGTCCACCAAACGACTTCAACCGTATCCTAGCCAAATTTGAGGAGGATGGACCGTCCATCTAAACACCTCACTTGTTAACTTGAGGTGGATGTGAATTGACAACCCACGATCCTGATAAATCCATGCTTCCTAGAGTGCGAATGAAATTCTAAAATCCTAAGCAGATGCGACTGACCATCTGTCGGCGAACTCCAAATTCCCAGAGTGCGAATTGGAGTATAAACATCAAATCCAAGTTTCCAGAGTGCGAATTGGAGTATAAACATCAACTCCAAATTCTAGAGTGCGAATTGGAGTATAAATATCAACTCCCAATTCCCAGAGTGTGAACCGGAGTATAAGTAGCGACTCCAAACTCCCAGAGTGCAATTTGGAGTAAGAACACTGACTTCGGATTCCCAGAGTGCGAACCAGATTACAAATGTCAGTTATCCCCAGATTCTCGGAGTGCGAATCAGGGAGTTGACCGTGAATAACTCTGAGTCCCCAGAGTGTGGTCGGAGTACAAACATAACTCGAGTGTGACTGACCACTCGCATAATAACTTAAGTTCCCAAAGTGTGGACACATACCTAAAAATTAAAAAGGCACGATTGACCGCTGACATATGAGTGCACGTCCCCAGAGTATGGACATAATCATCATTGAGTGAGCAAGTTTGGTTCGACCACTCAACTCTCACTTGTTTTATCATCGATTGGACGATGCTAAGCTCGGCGAAATAAAGGCAAAAAGAAATTGCTGGCCAACCTTTACAACTCATCTCCAAAACTGGGGGCATGGCTTAAGAATCAACCATCGACTGAAGCAATGCAACATCAAAGTTCAACATAATCTCCAGTTATGACTCATGTTTGTGATTTCTGGACTTAGTAAATAAAAACAAACTCGACTCAAAGGCTGAAAGACTGCAAGTGCACTGGACTGAAATTCAAATACTGTAACATTTAAGCATAAAAGGCAGTAATAGAGTTCAAGCCAAAAACAAAATTTCATTTCGACTAACTGCGAAAGAAGTTCACGTACAAGTTTTTCCAAAATTCCTACTAGTTGGGGGCCGAACCTGCATCTATACACAGCCCACGAAAGGAAAGCAAAAACAAATTTCTATATAGCAAAAAATGTACCGAAGAGGCCTATCTACTCCTTTGTCTTTTTCAGCTTCCTCTTTAGTGTGGATCCGTTGGAGCCGCTAATGATTTTCCGCTTTGAGCTCTTGCCTTTTGGCGGACGTCTCCAAGCGGGAGCATGATCTCAACTTCCTCCTCCAAACTCGAGTGTATCAAAATACTTTCTGTAGGTGGAGTCAGAGGGGTCGGATCTATTACAAAGGGCAGAATGGGCACACTGGTACCAACAATTATACCACCAGGTGATATCATTCTCAGCGGAGCAGGACCAGGCGCCACCATTCCACCTCCAGAACAACCACCATGTGTCGCTGCCTTCATTTCAACATTGATTTCGGCCAATATTTCTTCTTCGCGAATCGATTGAGCTTTACTAATATTGTCCTCCTGCACTTGATGTGATTCTTGGGTTGCAAGAGGCACCATCAGTGTAACTCCAGGCACCAGACAAAAATTAAGAGAGACTGTTAGTAAGTGCTTCAAGACAAGTTCCTTATCTCGAACGAAAATAAGATACGTTCAACGAACCTTCCTTAGTTTGGCTCACATACGACTGAGCATCTTCAGAGGTGTGCTATTTAACAGGGGATAGCTGCGGCTGTTCCAGATTATAAGCAGGAGCAGACTGGGGCTCGACCGCTGGTGTAGGTTCAGATTGAGGTGGAGCAGTAATATCAAGGCTTGTAGTGTGATGCTCGACACCTGAACCTTTCCCAATCTCTAGTGTTTGGTGCTGAGGTTCTCCCTTTCACGAGAGATCATTGACTCGTGGACTTCCTTTCATCTTCAGTCAGCATGCAATTCTCGAACTCGTCGAATGATTCACCCAGATGCACCGCCTTCTTCTCCTCGACCAATTAGCTTCGGGCGTTATAGAGATGTGTCGAATAGTTTTCGAGCCAGGCCAAATTTCTATGTTTTAGCACATTAGCATTATAGGTGACGAGAAGGTCTTCTATATCAACCTCCAGCCTGGATTCTGCCATCCGAACCTTCACCTCAACCTCAGCCTCAGCCTCCACCGCACGAACTTTCTCCATAGCCGCATCCCCTTTGCCTTGAAACACCACGGTTTGATCACATGCCTCATGTGCTACGGTGTTGGCGTCATCCCTCTCTTTAATGATTTTAGAAAGTTTGGACTTAAGCTCGTTAAGCTCTTTGAGGGCCGCATCCTGCTTGGCAGTGACGGTGGTGTTCCGATGACCCATTTCCTCCACCAAGGCTTAATGTGATTGCCTCACCTCTCCATGGCCGAGTTGGCCTCGTCAGCCTTTTTAAGGGCCTCCGTTTCTAATTTTTGAGAGGACTCAATTTCATTATTGAGCACCTGGATAATATGGTCCTTTTGAGCAAGCTCATTCTCTAACTTCTCAATGATAGTTGCCCGGTCAAAGGCCACCTTTGATGCCTTTTTCACACCCTTCCCCCACTCCTTGTATTGAGTGTAAATTTCATGGATGTAATCGTGCAATATGCTCTTAACTTCCGCCGGAATTCTCTTTAAGTGCGGGGGGAAAATATAGCCATCGAAGTAGATATCTGGAAAAAAATTCTTCTATTGGGCGATTTTAATCGCTCCTTCCACCATAGGCTCAGTAGGGACCTGCTTTACAATTATGGGAGCCACTGTTTCAGTTCTGTAGTGGTGAGATTCAGGACTAGAGATTTGAGAAGAAAATTTCTGACGGGGAGGCTCTACCACTTGTTTTCCGTAGTTTGAGGGGTGTGTAGACATTCTAGGAGGTGGAGAGTGAGATCGAGGTCGGTGTCTATACTCCCTATCTCTATCGTGTCGCTCCTGACTAGAGTATCCACGATCATAGTCCCTATCCACCTCTCTCCTATGCGACTCATAATATGTGGAAGATCGGAGAGCTTTTCGAAGACTCCCTAACATCAAGCCTCGATCGGACATTGTATTTGCAAAGTAAAAAAAGAACAGAGCTAATAATCTTCCAAAGTATGCACTTGTGGTTGGGAATTGTATAGTGCCATGAAGTGTATATGAATGTGCTACCCCTCGACTAACCGAAAGTGTCGGCCATGCTTGTATGCAGAGATTCGATTAAATCTATTGCACACTGAAGCTCATCCAATCCGACGTCATCCTGGAGTGGCACATAATCCGAGATTGGTATATCGGCGAGCCATTCGAAGAGGTTTTCCACCTACGAAGGAGGGGCCTCTGAAATTTTAATCCTTGGAACAGGCAAAGTCACGACCACGGATTTCCGTCTCCCAAGTTTAAAGAGTTTGAAAGCAGCTGTCTTGCCTTTTCTCTTTCCTTCGGAACCTTGAAATGCATCAGACGCCCCGACAATAAGTTCATCATCGGTGAGCGTTCTTTCTGGATCAACCTTCCCGGTTATAACAACTATAAGCGTCCTATGCTTCGATTGTTTCTTCGAGACATCCCTTTGTGTTGCCTCAAGCCTTATACTTTGGCTGCGCTTGATCAATCCAACGATTCTCAAGTTTCTTCTATCAGAAATGAGTCAATATCCCTCTCTTCACTCGGAACTTCTTGGAAAATCGTACCATTTCTTTGAAATGCACGTCTTCGGATCATGGAATTACAACAAAGGAAAAGGAAATATTATTTCGATATCGATTATAATTGTCTTGTTAACTACTGGGAAAACTCGCGGCACTTACGTCTGGCTAACTATCGACTAGCAAATCCCAGAGGACATCGGACATAGAACCATTCCATTTTGAAGTAACTCAACCTGGTCCAAGACCCCGTTACCACCTGACAATTCCTGACCACTTCCAAAAATGTGAAAGAAGGGCTATCTCCCTGGCTCTTGACGTTAAACACGTATCTAATCTCGATCGAGATCGGTGGTTGAAAGAGATGTTCCATGTATACGATGAATAAGCTATTCAATAGAGCGTATCTGTTGTGGTGTAGTTGAGATGGAGCGATTCCTTAAAGAAAACAACACTTCCCTATTGTATTGGTTAAAGGAAGGAAGTGTTCAAGTCGCGCATGCGTGACGGTTAAAAGCAGTAAACCCTTCCGGTGGAAAATGTTGTCTATCGTTTGGTCCAGGCAGTAACACATCATCCAACGACAAACCATGCCTTAAACAGATCTGTCCCAACATGTCTTCAGAAACATTGGACGGTACAGAATCTGGTGAAGGTTCTATAACTAACTAACTTATGAGAAATCATCATTAGACGATAATACACCCCGGGCATCCCCTAGTGTGAGGTTAGTGGATGTGTTATGCAATGCAGTGCTACAGATAACTTTAGAAATTTAACAGAGTATGAAAAGACATGCAAACAACAAGACTTCGAAATTTAGCCGGAGTGACCATCATCGCTGACCGTCATAACCATGCCATCTAGATATTAGCGATCGATCCAAGTTATAGTTCGTTATAAGTTCATTAAGTTACATTTCCATCGACGAGCATCGAAGGGTAGTCAAATATGCAATAAAACGATCGAAGTCCGATTATGCAAGGCTGAAGCTCGTCGGAGTTAAATGTTTAGATCTGCACGAAGTTCGTGTCCATTAAGGGCGACATTCGAATCGATCAGTTCAAAGATCACAATCTCGATCGGTCAAAGATTTCAATTTCATATCGATATGCTGTGCATTTACTTCGAACCGATAATAAAAATGTTAAGTTCGTATCGATCATTGGTCGGACACTTCGCGTCGATTATGATGTTTCGTACCGGTCTAAAACGGTGAGGTTCACATCGATCACTTACCCAGAATTTCGTATCGATCATCGGGGCCTCAATCCCGAATCGACTGAAATCCAACAGATTCGTATCGATTGAATCGCGACGACTTCGCATCGATCGGGTTATGATAACAGTTCGTAACTGTCACAACTATACTTCAAATTCCATGTCGATTCGAAGTGATGAAAACAGAATCAAAGGATCATCAATCGATACGAAGTCATAAAAGGGGGATCGATACGAAACTCCTGGTTGAGGTTCAACGCAATATCCAGTTTGTCTAACCCACCATCGATATGAAATCCAGGCTGAGCAATTCCTTCGTCTCTTTCCTCAATCCTTCTTCCCTAAATGGCTATAACACCATTTCTTTCCTCCTTCGACCATGCTTCGAACCAGCTTCAAACTTAACACTGCTAAAGGTCGGCCATGTGTGTATATGGATTAGTGATGGGACTCGAATCTCATCATTCGTAATGCGAGTTCATTGATTTATTACCTAATTGCAATGGCTAGTTCGATGGATTATAAGTCTATTTTGAATCGAAAGCAAGCGAATTTCTTTTTTCCATGTCTCTGGAGCGATGCGAAGACAAGAGTAAGAGTAGAAAGTGAAAAAGTTTCTAAGTTCGAAATGCTTTTATACGGGCGTAGAACTGAATGACACAAATGTTTCGTCTCCTGATCGTTGCGACCGATCCCAACCAGTTCTCTATCTCATCGATACAAACCGCCCTATTCTTATCCACTGTTTTTAATTCCTTCCAAGCTGAATTGATACGAACTGCACCATTCAAATTCGTCAAGTCATAACCTCCAAAGGCTCGTATCCATCAATACGAATTGTTGTTCGAATCCACCAAGCTCGAACTTAATCGATACAAAGTGCGCAATGAAGACTGTTCTGAAATGTTAAATTCCATCGATTCAAAGCAATTATTCGCATCCATTGTTTTCGACTCCATTCGAGACGCGTTGAGATGAACAACTGCTATTCGCATCTGTAGCGCCCGGCCCCTATACCCATGCCAACCAAGAGCAATACTAAGTATTACTGTCGGAAAGCACGGAGAATGAGACTCGATAGGGCTAAATGTTGTACTCATTCCCTTGAACTAACACTGGCACGAGAAATTTTTCGATTTTTTTCCTTCTACTTACCATTTGTGCGCAGTGTTGATTCAAAGCAATGGTACAAGATAAAATTTTTCCAGGTTACATAGTATAGAATATAATAGAATGTACAATTCAGCACAACAACAGCATAATGCATAATACATATCATAATAATGTCCACGATACATGGTCCATAGTACATAACACTTTCAAAATACATAATAACATACATACCATAATACATATATTAACTACTCCTAAGTCCAAGCAGTAAAGTCCAAAACCCTAAAACGTGGAAGATGATAAGCTTGCTGCTACAGTCCACGCAACCTAACCTGCAACCACAATCCTCAGACTGACCCGAGGATTATAAAACAAATCACACGGGTCAGACTATTTCTAGTGTGAGTGAAGCACGATCGATGAACAATAATTGTCTCAATCAACAAAAGGGAAAAATAACGTCGCATGTATAAACCAACATGAGGCATATATGCGTGTGAGAACTAACATGCAAATTTGGTTTCATAAACAATTCCTTTAATCAAACAATGGTTTTAGGCCAAACCTATCATATATAATCAAATACGATACCAACCCAATTATTATTTGTAACCCAAAGAATAAGTTCATACACACATTCTCCAAAGATACTGGGTTTTCAAAATCAACTTTAATACTTCCAAAAATCATAAAGTAAAGAAAATTGCATTATGGGAATTATGGGATAAATATAACATGACTCATAAAATATACCAAATAAACAGACGCTAATATTGTAAAATTACAGCGATAGAGCTCAAGCGCGCGTGGAGACATCAGCACCGTAACCTACTCATAACGCCATAATACACCTGGCGATCAACTCAGGATAATCAAGACGGTCTAAGGCAAATGCCGTATGCTACCCGTTCACGGATCTACACGCGGGACCCCTACGCCTCCATCCATCATAGTCCGTGACCCGTCGATCGGAGATGCCGATCGAAAATATGATTAGCCCTATGTAGCAGACCGTTGACCTTTGGTGGTAAAAGGGGAAGTAATATACCACCGATTCAGGTAGCGATCCTGAATCAGGTCGGCCAAGGTGGAGTTTTGGCCCATTGGTACAACAGAGTCCAATCTATCCCGACCCAAAAATCAAAGTGTTTATAATTTTGAAACACTTCTTAAAAATAAAAATCAACGATGATAACCGTCTTTCAAAAATTCCATTAATAAACCCAGTATAACGCTAAAAAAAGAAAATAAAATGTAGCAAAATCATTGTCTGTAGGGAAAAAAAAAAGTACATCTCCGTTTCGCATTAATACATAAGTACCCCATGCTACTTATGTATCAAGGCGAAACATAAAAAGTTAATTTATTAAATTAAAGTTTTTTTTAAGTTCGTTAAAAACACATTATAACAATTTATTTAATTTTAAAACAAAATAGCACATGCATTGATATGCAAAATGCTATCAAAAGGTTTAAAATAAATTTTCTTTTTCTTGAAAACATTTATTCGTCGATTATAATAAAATACAACATTATTATTATTTATTTATCTTTATTTTTATTTTAATTTTTAATTCTTTTTTTAATTTTTTTCTTTCACCTTCCGGGCTGTACAGTGCAGCCTGGCCAATGCTGCCCATCTGGGCTGCATTTGCAGCCCTGGGCTGGGCTGTACTGCAGCCCTGGGCTGGGCTGGGCTGCACTGCAGCTCTGGCTGCCCAATCTGTGCAGCCTGGGCTGTTTGTGCAGCCCGGGCTGCACAGCCCGCCTGGGCAGTCCGCCTGGGCTGCCTGTGCAGCCCATGGCCGGGCTGCCTGTGCAGCCCTTGCTAGGGCTGCACATGCAGCGCATGCCGGGCTGCCATGCAGCCCGCGCCCGGGCTGCCTGTGCAGCCCATGGCCGGGTTGCCTTTGCAGCCCTTGCTTGGGATGCACATGCAGCGCATGCCGGGCTGCCATGCAGCCCGCGCCCGGGCTGCACCTGCAGCCTGCGCCCGGGCTGCCTGTGCAGCCCATGGCCGGGCTGCCTTTGCAGCCCTTGCTTGGGCTGCACATGCAGCGCATGCCGGGCTGCCATGCAGCCCGCGCCCGGGCTGCACCTGCAGCCCGCGCCCGGGCTGCCTGTGCAGCCAACGTGGGCTGCATGGTGCAGCCCTGGCTGGGCTGCATGGTGCAGCACATGGCTGGGCTGCACCTTTGCTTGGTGCAGCTCCGGTCAAGGCTGTACCTCCAAAGTAAGATTTTTTTTTCCTTTTCTCTTATTCTTTTCATTTTCACAAAGAAAGATGTCTAAATCTTATTGTGACAATTATGCAAACACCATACATGCAATGCAATCATATGCATTGATTCTTATTTCTTTCCAATCCAATTATTCAATCAGCAAGCATGTTACAGGAAATAAGCAAACAAGCCTTTTTTATCCAAGAATTTCCATCATATTTGCATGCACGCTTGAAAATAAAAATTTAGCTATAACTTCACTCACCTAAAGCTTCAAATAGCAATCTTCAAGCTCTAATTCAGCTAGCCCTTGGATTGCTTGACTTTCCTCCTTCAATTGCTAGCAAAATCAGAAAACCCTAAATAGGTATTCACTGAAAAAGGAAAGATGCTAAGAGATAGGGATATTTACTTGTAGAATTGGAAATCTTTTATCTTTAACCTTTAATTTCGAATTGAAATTTGTGTTTGATTGAGAAGATTAGAAATTAGGTTTTCTTATTTCTTCTTTTTCTCGTTTCTGTTTCTGAACTGTACGTGAAGTAAAGTGGAGATGAGAACAGGGAGTGGTATTTTTATTATAAAGCCCCTCCTCTAGAATCTTCTCCCAACTAGCCCTTTATTTTTATTTTTTTTTTATTTTTTTTACATAAAGTGTAATCATTTTATTTTGTTTTTGTTCTAGATTTTTCTTTTCCTCAACATTATTTTATTCAATTTTAGAACTTTCCTACATGGCATCATAAAAAAAAGATATTATTATTTATTATTTATTACTATTGTTATTTTACCCTTTCCTTTTTTTTCATTTATAACAAATTATAAATCAACATAAAAAAAAGTCTTATCTAAACTTTTCATACATAAAAACACATTTTATCTTATGTAATTAGTTACCATTTATTTTCCTCTCAACGCTATTAATATTAAATTCCCATTTTTTTCATTTATCTATTATTTTATTTTCTCCGTTAATATTTAATTATTTATTATTATTAACTAATTAATTATCCATTTATTAAGTTGATTCCCAATTTAGTATCCCTAAAAGTCGGGTTGTTACAGACTTCCCCACTTACAAAAATTGCGTCCTCGCAATTTCTACGTAAGGGCGATATCTGTAACTTTATTAGTTGATTTAAATTCTAAAAGAATAAGACATAACTTACTCGAGCGCCAAACAATTCAGGATAATGCCTCTGCATCGACTCTTGTGTTTCCCAGGTGCAGTCCTTCGGATTGCTCGACCATTGCACCTTGACTAGTGGAACCACCTTAGTACGCAACTCCTTCGTCTCTGAGGCAATGATACGAATAGGCTCTCGAGTATATGTCATATCAGGAGCGATTTCAAGCTGCTGCAACTGCTTTGGTTCTATCACCTCCTCAGAATTCCTCAAACGCTTTCTCAAATGTGACACATGAAAGACATTGTGCACACTTGATAAGTGTTCAGGTAAAGAAACTCTATAGGCAAGCTTCTCAATCCGCTCCATAATAGGATAAGGCCCAATAAATCTAGGAGCAAGCTTACCAGTCTTGCTGAACCTCATTACTCCCTTTAAAGGAGTAACCTTCACGAACACATGATCGCCGACGCTAAACTCCAAGTCCTTTCTTATTTTATCTGCATAGGATTTTTGTCTATCTTGTGCTTCCTTCATCCTCCTTCTAATTATCTCTACCTTCTCTGAAGCTTCACGTACAGTGTCGGGACCAAGAACTAACTTATCTCCAGTCTCAAGCCAGCATGCAGGAGATCTACATGGTCTTCCATACAGTGCTTCGAAAGGAGCCATGCCTATACTAGACTGAAAGTTGTTATTATAAGAAAACTCTACCAAGTACAAGTGGTCCTCGCAAAACCCTCCAAAGTTCAGAATACAGGATCGCAACAAATCCTCCAATATCTTGTTGACTCGCTCAGTTTGTCCATCGGACTGAGGATGATAGGCTGAGCTAATATTCAACTTCGTCCCCAAAGCTGCTTGTAAGCTCCTCCAAAATCCACTAGTAAATAATGGATCTCTGTCACAAACTATAGCACTAGGTACACCATGGAGACGAATAACTTCCTTCACATACAGCTTAGCCAAATAAGCTGCAGTCCTCTTTGCCTTGACAGGGATAAAATGAGCAGATTTCGTCAAACGATCCACTACTACCCATATGCTATCATGCCCTTGCTTCGATCGAGGCTAGCCATCAATGAAATCCATTGATACCTAAATAAAGTATTAATGGAACACTAATTGGATCACAAATAAAGGTTTATATAAGTGAACCGTTATAAAATCAAAATTCACTTATACCTGATCCCATTTCCATAATGGAATCTCCAAGGGCTGAAGAAGACCGCTAGGCTTTTGATGCTCGCATTTCACCAGTTGGCAAGTAATGCAATTCTTAACATATTCACCTATATCACGCTTCATTCCTTCCCAGTAATATAGGCGCTTCATGTCCATGTACATCTTGCTGCCACCTGGGTGAATAGTGTATCGCGAACAATGGCAGTCCTTCATCACCTCTTGTCTAAGCCCTGCCACATTAGGTACAAAGATTCTACCCTTCTTCCTCAAACAACCAAGAGCATACATCTCAAAACCTTTAAGGTCATCAGCTTCCTCTCCATTCTTCAACCGATGAATACGATCTAAAGTAACAGAATCTTCCTTCTGAGCAAGAGAAATCCTGTCCATAAGACTTGGTCTCACAACCATACTAGCTAACATCCTCCCTGAGCTATGAGTAGGCATACTGTAACAGATCCCACTTGAAGTTAATACCTCCAAATCACGCCATTCAGCCACCATCATCGATACAACGGCCTGGTGTTTACGGCTGAGGGCATCCGCAACACGGTTTCCTTTTCCAGGAGTATACTGAATATCAAAATCATAGGCTGCCAAAAACTCCAACCACCTTTGTTGGCGCATGTTCAGTTCCTTCTGGGAAAATAGATATTTCAAGGACTTATGGTCTGTATAGAGAACAAACCGCTCGCCCATAAGATAGTGTCGCCACAACTTCAAAGCAAAAACCACGGCTGCTAGCTCCAAATCATGAACAGCATACCGAACCTCATTGGGCCTCAATTGCCTGGATGCATAAGCTACAACCTGTCCTTTCTGCATCAGTACTGCTCCAAGGCCAGACCCGCTGGCATCAGTATAGACCACAAGATCCTGATTACCCTCTGGAATCACCAAAACTGGAGCGTTATTGAGCATCTCCTTCAACTATGTGAAAGCTTCTTCACACTTATCTGTCCACTCATAATTGACTCCTTTCCTTATCAGCCTCGTCAAAGGAGTCACAATCTTGGAGAAATTTTTAATAAAACGTCGGTAGTAACCAGCTAGTCCCAAGAAGCTCCGTATTTCGGTAACAGATTCTGGTCTCTTCCAATTCTGTATGGCCTCAATCTTAGAAGGATCCACTGCCAGACCGGCTTCGGAGACTATATGGCCTAAAAACTCCTTCTGCCAAAAGTGGCACTTGGAGAACTTATCTTTTAGCTTATGTTCCCTTAAGGTCTCCAAAACTATCCTCAAATGTCCTTCATGATCTTGCTCAGACTTGGAATATACTAGGATGTCATCAATAAAGACCAGGACAAATTGGTCAAGATAGCTTCTGAATATTCTGTTCATTAGGTCTACAAAGTAGGCAGGAGCATTCGTAAGCCCAAACGGCATCACCAGCCACTCGTATGAACCATAACGAGTGCGGAAAGCAGTAAGGGAAATGCTATCTTCCGCTACTCTCAACTGATGGAATCCGGTGGCTAAGTCCAGCTGGAAAAAGACCTTTGCTCCACTCAACTGATCAAAAAGATCATCAATACGAGGTAATGGATACTTATTCTTTATGGTCAGCTCATTAAGCTTCCTGTAGTCAATGCATAAACAAAGAGAGCCATCAGCCCTCTTTACAAACACAGCAGCAGCTCCCCAAGGAGAGCTACTAGATTGGATAAACTGCTTCCCTTCCAATTCAGTCAACTGCTTACGAAGTTTCTCCATCTCGACTCGAGGCATACGAGTAGGTGGTCGACTGACTGGTTGGGCTCCAGGGATTAGATCTATGCGGAACTCCACGGCTCTCTTTGGTGGTAAGCCTGTAACAGGCTCAAATATATCACCAAAATATCTGACAATTGGTACTCTGGCTATCTCATCTTCCTTTCGCGACTCCATGGAAAACAAAGAAACATAAGCACTAGAGCTCGGTACATCTAGAGTCATATTAACAAGCCCTTTATAGGATGGATGCTTCAAAGTAACGACTCTGTCTGAGCAGGAAAGCTGTGCATCATAATGATCCAACCAGTCCATCCCCAAGATAATATCAAAGCCAAGGCACTCAAATACATTCAAATCACAGAGAAAAGAGAGTCCACAAAAGGAAAGCTCAAAACCTTTGCACAACATTCCTAGTGTTGCAGACCCACCAATGGGATTCGCAACCCTTAGAGATGTCACGAGGTAAACAACTTCCAAATCATATCTATCAACTAATTCCTTAGATATGAAAGAATGGGAGGCACCGGTGTCAAAGAGTATATGAATAAAAGTATCTCTAAAAGGAATCGTACCTTCCATGACCGCCACCTGCTTTCCCTTCCTTTGACTCGGGCCTGGATCCCCTTCCATCACATTCAGCTTAGCTACTTGCTTCTTCTTCATAAGATGTGGACAGTTGTTCTTCAAAAGACCAGTCTGGTGACACTCATAGCACTGCCTCTGGGGGAAATTATTAGCAAAATGCCCCATTACTCCACACTTATAGCACTTCATTCCACTTTTATCTTGCTTCTGGGAGCCTGAAGCTTGGCCTTTCTTTTGCTTCTTCTGAGGATTCTGCTTCTTCTTAGGAAAGAATGGAGTTTTCCTCTTAGGTACAATGCTCTGTCGGTTCGGTGGTGCATCATCTTCTCTTTGCCGATACAAGTCTTCATACCTCATCGCCAAATCAGCTATCTCATCAAAAAAGGAGCGAAGCTGAGTCAAAAGTTGTTCCTTCAGCTTCCTACGTAGACCATCCACAAATTTTTGGTTCTTTTTGAAGGGAGTGTTGACCAAATCGGGACCGTACTTGGAGAGGGAGTTGAAGGTATTGACATACTCCTAAACTGTCATATCTCTCTGCTTCAGCTCAATAAATCTACGAGCAAGGATGGCCTTCTCCGCCTCAGGAATGAACCTTAACTCGAATCGTTTTCTAAATCTTTCCCATGTAAGCTCCTCCTCGCCTATCTCAGCACTAACCACATCGAACCAGTCAGATGCACCATCTTGGAGGAAGCTGGAAGAAATCTGGACCTTCTGGCCGTCCGTCACACCCATGTGCCCAAAGACTCGTTCACAAGTCTTCAACCAAGCCTGAACTCCAACCACACCTTCATTACCATGAAAGGGCTTCCCTCCAAGGCTCACAAAATCCTTACACATACGAGCGAAATCAACTCTAGGAGCAGCATTAGGAGGCGGGTGCAGCCTGTGGCATGTTCTGCATCAACTCTAACCACTGCTCTATGGTCAAACGGGGAGCTCTTCCAGCCACCTTTCTCACTACTCTGCATAGTGAGAAATGCTATTATGCTAGAACCAAAATAATTCTCATGCTAAAAAGATCAAAGATTTGGGGTTTTGGTTTACGCATGTATGACTATTATTATATTATGGAAGTGATACTTATGGTATATAGATCTGTACAATGCTTCTACTGCTTTGTGCTAACTTATATTCTAAATATATTCTATACTATTGTTAACCTGGGCTTTGATACCAAAAATGTAGCGCCCGGCCCCTATACTCATGCCAACCAAGAGCAATACTAAGTATTACTGTCGGAAAGCACGGAGAATGGGACTCGATAGGGCTAAATGTTGTACTCATTCTCTCGAACTAACACTGGCACGAGAAATTTTTCGATTTTTTTTCCTTCTAGTTACCATTTGTGCGCAGTGTTGGTTCAAAGCAATGGTACAAGATAAAAATTTCCTAGGTCACATAGTATAGAATATGATAGAATGTACAGTTCAGCACAACAACAACATAATGCATAATACATATCATAATAATAATGTGCACGATACATAGTCCATAGTACATATCACTTCCAAAATACATAATAACATACATACCATAATAAATATATTAACTACTCCTAAGTCCAAGCAGTAAAGTCCAAAACCCCAAAACATGGAAGATGATAAGCATGCTGCTACAGTCCACGCAACCTAACCTGCAACCACAATCCTCAGACTGACCCGAGGATTATAAAACAAATCACACGGGTCAGACTATTTCTAGTGTGAGTGAAGCACGATCTATGAACAATAATTGTCTCAATCAACAAAAGGGAAAGAAAACGCCGCATGTATAAACCAACATGAGGCATATATGTGTGTGAGAACTAACATGCAAATTTGGTTTCATAAATAATTCCTTTAATCAAACAATGGTTTTAGGCCAAACCTATCGTATATAATCCAATACGATACCAACCCAATTATTATTTATAACCCAAAGAATAAGTTCATACACACATTCTCCAAAGATACTGGGTTTTCAAAATCAACTTTAATACTTCCAAAAATCATAAAGTAAAGAAAATTGCATTATGGGAATTATGGGATAAATATAACATGACTCATAAAATATACCAAATAAACAGACGCTAATATTGTAAAATTACAGTGAAAGAGCTCAAGCGCGCGCGGAGACATCAGCACCATAACCTACTCATAATGCCATAATACACCTGGCGATCAACCCAGGATAACCAAGACGGTCTAAGGCAAAGGCCGTATGCTACCCGTTCACGGATCTACACGTGGGACCCCCACGCCTCCATCCATCATAGTCCGTGACCCGCCGATCGGAGATGCCGATCGAAAATAAGATTAGCCCTATGTAGCAGACCATTGACCTTTGGTGGTAAAAGGGCAAGTAATATACCACAGATTCAGGTAGCGATCCTAAATCAGGTCGGCCAAGGTGGAGTTTTGGCCCATTGGTACAACAGAGTCCAATCTATTCCGACCCGAAAATCAAAGTGTTTATAATTTTGAAACACTTCTTAAAAATAACGGTCAACGATGATAACCGTCTTCCAAAAATTCCATTAATAAACCCAGTATAACGCAAAAAAAAGCAAATAAAAATTAGCAAAATCATTGTCTGTAGGGAAAAAAAATAAGTACATCTCCGTTTCGCATTAATACATAAGTACACCATGCTACTTATGTATCACGGCGAAACATAAAAACTTAATCTATTAAATTAAAGTTTTTTTTTAAGTTCGTTAAAAACACATTATAACAATTTATTTAATTTTAAAACAAAATAGCACATGCATTGAGATGCAAAATGCTATCAAAAGGTTTAAAATAAATTTTCTTTTTCTTGAAAACAATTATTCGTCGATTATAATAAAATACAACATTATTATTATTTATTTATCTTTATCTTTATTTATTTTTTTTATTTTTTTTTTCTTTCACCTTCCGGGCTGTACAGTGCAGCCTGGCCAATGCTGCCCATCTGGACCACATTTGCGGCCCTAGCTGTCCAATCTGTGCAGCTTGGGCTGTCTGTGCAGCCACGGCTGCACAGCCCGCCTGGGCAGTCCGCCTGGGCTGCCCTACAGCCCGCCTGGGCTGCCTGTGCAGCCCGTGCCCGGGCTGCACATGCAGCCATGGCCGGGCTGCCTGTGCAGCCCACGCCCGGGCTGCACCTGCAGCCCGCATGCCCGCCCGGGCTGCATGGGCTGCACGGTGCAGCCCCTGTGCAGCACGCTGCAGCCCCTGTGCAGCACGGTGCAGCCCCGGCTGGGCTGCACAGTGCAGCACATGGTTGGGCTGCACCTTTACTTGGTGCAGCTCCGGTCAAGACTGTACTTGCAAAATCAGATTTTTTTTTTCCTTTTCTCTTATTCTTTTCATTTTCACAAAGAAAGATGCCTGAAGCTTGTTGTGACAATTATGCAAACACCATACATGCAATGCAATCATATGCATTGATTCTTATTTCTTTCCCATCCAATTATTCAATCAGCAAACATGTTACAGGAAATAAGCAAACAAGCCTTTTTTATCCAAGAATTTCCATCATATTTTCATGCACGCTTGAAAATAATAATTTAACTATAACTTCACTCACCTAAAGCTTCAAATAGCAATCTTCAAGCTCTAATTCAGCTAGCCCTTGGATTGCTTGACTTTCCTCCTTCAATTGCTAGCAAAATCAGAAAACCCTAAATAGGTATTCACTGAAAAAGGAAAGATGCTAAGAGGTAGGGATACTTACTTGTAGAATTGGGAATCTTTTATCTTTAACCTTTAATTTCAAATTGAAATTTGTGTTTGATTGAGAAGATTAGAAATTAGGTTTTCTTATTTCTTCTTTTTCTCGTTTCTGTTTCTGAACTGTACGTGCAGTAAAGTGGAGATGAGAATAGGGAGTGGTATTTTTATTATAAAGCCCCTCCTCTAGAATCTTCTCCCAACTAGCCCTTTATTTTTTTTTATTTTTTTTACATAAAGTGTAATCATTTGATTTTGTTTTTGTTCTAGGTTTTTCTTTTCCTCAACATTATTTTATTCAATTCTAGAACTTTCCTACATGGCATCATAAAAAAAAGATATTATTATTTATTATTTATTACTATTATTATTTTATCCTTTCCTTCTTTCTTTTTTTTCATGTATAACAAATTATAAATCAACATAGAAAAAAAGTCTTATCTAAAATTTTCATACATAAAAACGCATTTTATCTTATGTAATTAGTTACCATTTATTTTCCTCTCAACGCTATTAATATTAAATTCCCATTTTTTCCATTTATCTATTATTTTATTTTCTCCATAAATATTTAATTATTTATTATTATTAACTAATTAATTATCCATTTATTAAGTTGATTCCCAATTTAGCATCCCTAAAAGTTGGGTTGTTACAGCATCCTTCATACGTCCATCGATATGAAATACCAAATTCGTATCCATCAATGCTAATTATTCCGCTGCAAAAACTGTCTTTCGACCTCTTACATCGATCCAAAGAGGATCGACGCGAAGGGACATTTCAAAGAAACTGTCAAACGATGTTACAGCTCGCATTTCACATTGGTTCGGTAGAGGATCGATTCAGAATTCGATGCGAGAAACTAAACACGACTCGTAAACGCCGAACGTTAACGAGAGTCGGTTAACATATGGGCATATATGTAAGATTGAATTTCAATTTTCAATTTTCAAATTCACAGGTCAAATGCTCACCTAGTGATGATTATAACAACAAACAGCTAATCGCTATCATGCAGCAATCAGTTACAATAGTACTGGGTACAACAGTTGGCAATCAGCGACTCATATTAGTGAAAAATCAGTCAGGAGTAACAATTTTCAACGGAAATACGACCATCATTCAGCAAGTCACATGGAACTATTCAAAATGAAGATTGCAGTTTTTTAAAGCATGTCATGTTCACACAGGACGTACTTTGGAGGGTAAATGTTATCTCGCCTTCTGGCAAGGCCGAGATATCCAGGGATTAACTGAAGACCAAGGATCGCTCATCCCGAATGTTGAGTAAGCACAGGTACACCATGGATGTCGATGAATATTGTCCGAGTCCGGATCAAGCTATAATTCGTAAATCGTGACAAGCAAAGCTATGAAAGCCAACATTCCAAATCTCAATTCAATCCGAGTACATATGCTCAAGTTATGAACGATGCAAGCCAATAGAGTTATCTTGTTCGTATCCATCATTAAGACTAGGTTTGAATCGATCTTATTCGTATCCACGGCATACGAGTGCACTTCGTATCGATCGGCTGTTGCCTACATCGCATCTATCGGCTACAACGTGGAAGTCCAGTTTGTGTCCATTGGAAGGTAGTTTTCTTCGTACCTCGCAAGTTCGAATCGATCCAAGCGATTGTACTTCATATCCATCGTCATCAGTTAGTTCGTATCTATGGAAGGATTGTCATTTCGTATCGATCGTAGCATTCGTTTCAAATCGATCAATCTATCCACATACTTCGTATCGATCAGCCATTAATCGACACGGAGGACACATTACAGATCGATGCAAATGTCAACCTTTTGATCAAGGCGAACCAATCATCGGCAATCGATACAAACAAAGCTAGTTCTGTTCGATATGAACAGAAGATTACAAGATCGATACAAACCGAGGAACTTCCATCGATACAAACTGTGCATCCTCCACCGATACGAACGAGGCAGCGTCACCGATATGAACTATGAAAAAATATTAGGACGACTCGGTCAACTCGCATAAACAGCGGATCAATTCGAAAGTCGCACGTCACATCAACACATTAGCATGTGCCCAATATCGACTCGAAGTAATCGATGCGAACGTATCGATTCGAACAGAACAGCCTAAGGAACAAGTAATCTTGCATTGATTATAACTCAAAATCCACAAGTCTAAATGCTATGAAATTTTCACAGGAGCTTACGTACAACCTAAAGAATGGTCCTACAAAATTTTGACTGGATTGGATCAAATCTTAATCGATACGAAATTTGTTTGTATCGATCATGGATCGTGTCAAAATCGTCTGTGATCAATCGCGTAGGCCCACCCATGTGCCAAAAGAAGTCTCCTAAGATTTGAGCGAGATATGAGCCCCCTATGCCTTTAAATGGAGCCCGAGAGTCTACATAAGAAGGATCTCTTTTGGCTCTTTAACGTCCAGACTCTGCCGAATTCCACTTTGCGCTCCATTGCAGCTATTGTACTCGAATTTCAACACTTTAATCTGCTATAATCCATTGAAATCAGTTGTAATCAACAAGTGAATGTCAATCAAGTCATCAAACTTCATAAATGATGTAGGCAATACGTCGAACCACTCTAAACTGTCGTGTTTTTGTATGTTTTAATTTCTGTTTTTGAAGTGTTTGTTAGATAATCCACATTTTACATTTCTATTCTTCATTTTTATCTCCTCGAATACTTTCGAAGAGTACTGTGCCCAATTTTGGTACAAACATATATGAGCATGGAGCACACAAAAAATGGAAAATGAAGAAAAAGAAAAACAAGTTAAAATACATCACAAGAACAAACAAAGGGAAAAGATGGAGAAGCCACAACTTATCCCCACTTCTCTGTAGTATCTATACTAAAACTGTAATTGCCATATTTGATCCAATTAGCTATAGTAATCCTAACATTCCTACTTACTGCAATTTCACTCGTTACAGTTCTATTAAAAATTCTATCGCATCTTTCCTTCCATATCACAGTAATGAATTTCCTTAAAATCTTATAAAAATAAACTTATCGCTTTATAATATAAAATTTAAATACTCTTTAAAAAATATCCTCTAATTATTTTATAATCATAAATAAATATCCAAAAGCCCACTAATTTAAACAAATCCTAGAAATCAACATTATCCAAATAATTTACATTCACACAATTCTCAAGAATATTTCACTTAAATAATTTTTATTAGTAACAATGTTTTCAATTTTAAATTATAACCAATCTAAAATTCACTACTTATTTCCAAAATAATTTATTTCTTTCAAATCTTCACATTTTAATTCATTTACCCATTTTTGGATTAATTTCAAGTGTTGTGTTCGATTATTTACAAGCATCTATTTATTATGCAAACAATATGAAATGTTTAATGGTTCAACAACTAACCAATATCTCATCACAATACAGGTAAACAAGGATAAAGGACACGTTCCCAATCAATTCAGTTCATGTCAGCCAAGTTATCACCAAACAACTAATGAAAATCATAAAAAATAGAATTTGGGACATAGTTGTGTGTTGCAAAATGACTTACTTTATTGACGGTGTTCTCCACTCGATAAGCATCCCAAAATCCCTAAATAGGCAGCTATCTAAACCCTAGCTAACACTTCCCCTTAATGCACTCGTCGCCACTCGAAACACCACCTCCATCATCAATCAACCCTAAGCTCAATGCATCTGAACCTCTGCCTAATGCCAATCTCTATCGTAGCCCCCAGGCTTTAACATCCTCCATTATCACAAATTCGAATTTACCAAGCCCTCACTCCCAATTGAACCCCTTCATCGATGTGCATGCCCAATGTTATGTGCCTCCTCCAGTCGACGAGCATATGCGAGCGCGTTTTTTTGTTTTCTTATATTTTTTTCCATTTTCCTGAATGATTTTTTTCTTTTTTGTGAATAAGGCTTAGGAGAAAAGGAGGGGAAATGGGTAATTGTTATTGTGGAGAATAAGTTGAAGGAAAAATCTAGAAGAGGAGAGAGGGTCAAATAAGGTGCTAGAGTATTGTTATTTACAACTAGGCCACTTCCATTTGTCTAATCCAAACATTCTACTTTCTTTTACCTCTTAATTAATTCTTTCTTTTATATATAATTTTACAGCTAATTTAAATTAAACTATTAAATGTTTCATAAAGTATATTTGATAATTTATATAAAATATTTAAATTCATAAATTATTTATCTTCTTTGATTTATTCATTTAATTGATGTCAAAAAATATTTTCTTTCATCTACTTTAGTTATATAACAATTATTTTCGATATAAAAATTACGACATTCATTGTAAATAATTTATTCGAGTTTAATATATTTTATTATTATTTCGAAATGAATTTATTAACTACTTCAGTTTATAAAAACACATTTTTTATCGAATAATTTTGACCAAATAAAATATATTTTGGAAAGTAAAATTATCCTAAAATTGAACTCAAACGGTTTATTTTAATTAGAAATAATTTATTACAAGAGCGCAAAACGTTGAATTATTGCTTTAGTTAACATGGCCTGTATCGAATTGATTTTCTAAAGGAGGGCCACTTAAGAACTTTCAATATTAGAAATTATGGAAGTATAAGGGAGCTCCTATAAGTGTGACGACCAATGTGGTCGATACCAACCACAATTATGGTTAGTACCGACATGATTTTGTTGGTTCTTATTGACCAGTTCTTCCTCTCTACCTTTGTTATCCAATATCTTAGCTGATCTTTCATGATCATAGCGACTATGACGAACGATTTTAGCTATAAATGGAGAGACTAAAGCAACTAGAAATGAATTTTTTTTGGTCTTTCGCTCCTCTTTTTTAGAACCTATAGAAAATTTCCATATCTACTAGTTGATTATTTGGTTTTGATTGTAAATTTTGTATTCTAGAGAGAAAACATCAATAAAAAGGATTAAGTGGATATAGGTCAAAGATTTCATCGAACCACTATAAAACTTTATGTGGTTATTCTTCTTTCTACTGGCTATATTCGGATTCAATAAATATTGGGGTGGTGTTTTAAGTTTTGGCTTAATAGTGGATATCCAGAGCCATAAGTGAAGTAGTGTTAGGCCTAGGTTTGCAGCGGAAATATGAAAGCGTTGGTGTAAGGCCTGGGTGGCAATCAAGAATGATGAGGTGCAAAACCTTATTGGCAGCCTAAAGCTAAATGTAAATGTATATAGTATATAGGCGTAAGGCCTTAGTGGTAGCCGAAAGCTAAGCACAAATGTATGTAGGATATTGCGTAAGATCTTAGTGGCAGCCAAAAGCTAAGTGTAAATGTATATAGTATATAGGTATATGGCCTTAATAGGAGCCGAATAGTGGAACTTTAATGAAATATATCCATCGCAAAATTTTGTAAATTCAGAGGAGCGGTCAAGGGTGTAGAATATTGGTTATTTCGAAATAGTGTGATAATTCTACTGGACAAACCAAGATGGTTCTTTTGGCTCTAGCATTAGGACATTTTTTTGATGTTTAATTAATGAACCAACAACTAAGGCAAATCTTGAATCAAATTTATTGCTTTGGTATTTTTAACGGGAAAACCCTTTCCGCATATCAATGGAGTGGTCTTTCTTTTTACTTGCTTAAAGTAATATGTTACTCATACCAGACTTTATATCCAACCCCTATTTTTATTCTTGTTTTTCCTATAAACAATGGGTACTCATTTAAGTTGGATAAGCTTATGGATTAAATCGGTTGCTTTTAAGATGGTTAATTAATGCAAGCTGAAGATGAAGCAGAAGACTTGGGTGTTGTATTTTTGTTGTTTTAATTTAGTTGAATCAAGCATTCATGTTCGCATCATCATATGTGGTAGATGACATTAAAAGTTGTGTTGTCTTATATTTTTGACCCTGCATGGGCACAACTTTGAGATGTAAAAATAAATGTAAAACTAAATTTGTAATGATGTGTTTCAGTATGCATATCTGCTGTGCTTACATAAGACTTTATAATATAACTGATTTCATCTTTGTCGCTGAAAGATAATTTCAAGGTGACTGCAACACATTGAGGTTTCATATTTGGAATTTAGAATGAGGGATGTTACAGTTGGTATGAAACCTTAGGTTAGGGAACACTTATGTTAAGAAGATTTAATTAGCATCAAATAGTGAAGGAGAAAAACTTAAGGAGGGTATGCGCTAGTATATGATGTATTTATATATCGCTCTATGAAAATATATATGAGTTTAATAGTGATTTCCTATTAACAACCACTTTTTTCTTCCATTTCCAACAATCTATCTAAGCAGAGAATGGATTTGTGAAGTGGAAGAACCATGATTGGAGGTGAAAATACTAGAAAAATAATGATAATACTAAGACCATCGTAGGCAATGGTGGAAAGGTGCCTCCAACCATGGTAAATGGGGTCGTGCCTCTCATCTTTGGGATGGATATAAATGTTTTGTTTTGGTAAGTTATGATGTAAATTATGGAAGAGGCTATGTCGGATGAAGCTGAGCTTAGATGAGTAGCGAGGGTGGACATCCAGCTCTCAATGTTAAGCACGAACTATAAGATTCTTGGAGTAAGGTGTTTATTAGGAAAGAGACGACAGTCGAAGTGCTGAATTGGCTAAATGTACGTAAGTGCATCTTTTGGGATGTAGGCCTGAATGATGGGCATAAGGTATGATTGGCTTCTAGACTGCTGCATGAGGATGCTTTAGAATGGTGGGAGATTGTGACAGCTAAGGCTCATAATGAGGAGATTACTTAGTAGCAATATGGGGAGAGGCTTGAGACCCAGTATATATATAAGTCCTGTAGAAGGGTATTGCCGAGGGAGTTCAATGATCTCAGACAAGGTATTACCTTTGCCAAAAGTGGGGCAAACACCCGATCAGATAATAAGAATAGAATAAATGAAAAAATCAATGGAAATGAAGTAAATAGCCTACAATAATTATTGTGGTTCGGCAAATACTCTAGCCTATATCCACTTAAATTTTGTTAATAATTTCTGAATTTATTTACAATTACAATTTTTTAACTCGATTTCTTACAAGTCAGTAAGAATCCAACAGGGGCTCGAGGTAAAATTAGAAACTTCAAAAAGTAAAAAAGGAGATGTGATGCCCCACCTCTATACTCACGCTAGCCAAGGACACTACGAGGTAATGCCATCAACTAGCATGAAGAATAAGGCTGTTGAGGAGAGACCATCCATGTAATTGCTTTGTGCGAGCATCGATATGCCAGATAGTATGACATGCATTTCTTTTCAAGAGGAAATCCGAGATAACGATACAAACTCAAAGCTACTACACAGTGGCCATATGATCTTTGGAAACAAATATAGAAATAAGCATAACACAAATCAGTCACAGATGTCCATATCACAAAGGAGGAAACAGATATGAATATAACACATAGAAGTGTTCATCAGAGTAAATGGTTAAATAAGATCCACAATATCACAAAAGGATAGGTACAAGTTCTAGAAAAAAGAATAAGCATACATCAAGGATTCTCTATCTCGTATGTATAACAACAAAAACTACTAAACTGTAGTAGTTAGTCAAAAGTCAGATAATGTTCACAGAAGAGGAGTCAACCAGAAGCACCTGTAACATCTCGGTCTGACCCGAGTATTATTTAATAAGAAAATAATAAACGGATCAGTCTGGCTATAAATATCAGATAAAATAAGATAGAATAAGAGATATGACAAAAACGTATGATAACAATGATGCCAAACTATGAAAAGGATGCATTAGACAACACAAAAAGATCATACAACATCTCAAGATTCTCAAGCACTAAAAAGAATGTCATATTCTTTATTTTATTCACCAAACCCCAAATATTGGCAAACATAACATTGCCAATCACAAAAAGAGGTAAAACATAAATTCTAGAAATCATCAACTAGAAATCCAGAAATCATAAAAGGGGGAGGCCTATCACAAAACGGGAGCATGAAAACTCACCAACACGTGAATCACAAATGGATCGCTAACCCATGGTCGCTAAACATAGAGCCGGTGCAACGACGTAGTATAATATCGGTACGCCCGAGGAAACTGAAACTCAAATAATTCAGAATAACGACGTAGTAAAACGGTATGCCCGATAAACCCGATAAGCCAGTACAATGACGTAGTACAACGGTACGCCCGATGAACCGAACTCCATAATAGAATGTGATTCGCTAGCCCGCAAAAATGAATCGAAACTCCAAAGAACCGATAGGTCGTTAGCCTATAAAATAAATGAGATGAAACTCAATAAATCGTGGTACAGTCCCCCACGTGGACAAAGAGGCATAGCATATCGCTAGTCTAGACCACAAAATGATCATCATTGATCAATAAAAAGTGTGAATTACGCTAAGCTAGTAAATAAATGAGTTTAGCTTCATGTCCCATAACTTCTGGCTTTGCTTAAATATTTATGAACAAATTGTAGATCTCCACTCGAAAATTATCACAAGAGTTTCAATCGAACAAGTCCAAAAATTAACCGACGAAGTAAACGAAAGCGTTTCATACCACTTGTTTTGTTAAGCCGTTTAATTAGTTTTTCTCGTACGAACAAGGTAGAGGTTTGTATATAATAATAGGTTGGAAACGGTTTTAATAAACGAGCATTGTATTAAAATAGTGCTGAAATTGTTTTGATGAAAGGGTTTTGATATTTACTGCTAGTATAAAACCTTTGTATTTCAAAGTGAAAAGTCACAGAAATGATTGTAGAAACAATCAGACATCAAAAATTCACATTCGAAGACGTGAATTAAATCCAAAGAAATCGATACAAATCTATCGAAATGGATATTCCCAAAAATCCCAAAAAAGAAGTTATCAAAGTCAATAAAGGCGATAACAACAAATTGGATCAACATGAATCGATTAAAATTGAAAACCCAAGCAAAATAAAAAATTGGGCCGAGACAGCAGATTCAGTCGACTAGACCTTAGTGGTCTGTCGACTGAACTATGCCCGAAAACTTTCGGTTTCCAGGTTCAGTCGATTGGACAATATGGGTCAGTCGATTGATACCGGCCTAGGAAAATTCCTGGGCTCTGTTCAGTCGGCTGACTTCCCAGTTCAGTCAACTGAACTGGGATTTCCAGTATTTACAACCTAGCCCCAATGAAGGCTAAAACCAAACGGAGGCAATCGAACGAGCAATGACGACTAGGGATTTATGCCACGTGACAATCCAGCCCTATAGGCTCTTCGATGCAACACCAAAACATGTTCAAACATCAAAGCTAGGATTTTTGTATATTTTGACTTCAAAACACCAAAAACTGAAATATTCATAAAACCAATTCAATCCAAAGCAAACGAACAAGAATAAATGTTAGGAATTCATACCTAATAACAAAGGAAGTTATAGACATAGATGTGAATCCAAAAACTCACCTTTTTCTCAAAAACAAGGAAGGAGAAGCTTGAAAACAAAAGGAAGATCAACTACTCTTCAATTTCAACTCTAAAAGCTCTAATCTTAGATCATAAGCAAATATTTCCTAAGTTAGGTTATTGGAAATTCCTGAAATTGGAGAGAGATTGTGATGGAGAAGAAGAAGATGATGCTTACCTAAGCTTCTCTTTGATTTTGGAGCTTGAACTTGAATTTTCAAAAGAAACTAGGGCTTAGGATTTTAATTTCCAAATCCCTTTTCCCATTTTTACTAAACGTTGAAGTGTTAGGAAATGATAATAAATGTAGAGGAGAGGGGGTGGAGTTAGGATGTAAGTTGAGTTGGGTTAGTGGGCTGAAACCCAAACCCAAACCCAAAGCCCTAAGTGAAAACATCAAAATTTCAACTAACTCCAAACATATTGATGTTTATACTCAAAAAGGTTGCTAACGCCATTTTGAACTCAATGGAAGTGGTCTCGAATTTTAATTCGACTATTTGCAAAAAGTAGCTTTTCGGACATTAATCCGACCAACGATGCTATATATAAATAAAATATTTAAATATAAAATCATAAAATATGTGGGTTGTTACAGACTCCCCTCCTTAAAGAAATTGCATCCTCACAATACTTAAGAAGAAAATAAAAAGTAACAACCATAAAAGCATATCAACACAAAAGTAAATTTGAAATAAGAAGTTCACCTCTAAGATGCACGAGAGAGTAAGTCCGGATGTGTTCGCTCGATGAGTTCTCCAGATTCCCAAGAGCAATCCTTAGGATTTGAGGACCATTGAACCTTCACAAACGGGACATCTTTATTTCGAAGGCGTTTAACCTCCATAGAAATGATGCGAATAGGATGTTGTTCATAAGTCAAATTAGGCGAAACATCAATTTCTTCCATAGCACTGGGCTCGTGAATAGAATCGGAATCTCGAAGGCATTTCCGTAATTGAGAAACGTGAAACACGTCTTGAATAGCAGAAAATTGAGCCGGTAATAAAAGGCGATAAGCCACGGAACCAATGCATTCGGTAATGGGAAATGGACCAACATATCGAGGCGCTACTTTTCTCGATCGAATGAAATGCACAACACCCTTCATAGGTGAAACACGAATAAACACCAGATCTCCCACAGAAAATTCTAATTTCCTTCTTCGGTTATCGGCATAGGATTTTTGTCTACTTTGAGCTTCTTTCATCTTATGGAGAATAAGGTCAATCTTTTCGGTGGAATCACGAATAAAATCTGCACCTAAAACCAGTTTCTCACCGGCCTCAAGCTAACAAGAAGGAGATCTGCATGGCCTTCCATAGAGCGCCTCAAAAGGTGCCATACCAATGCTAGATTGGAAGCTATTATTATAGGAAAACTCAACAAGAGAAATATGATCTTCCCAACTTCCACCAAAATCAAGAACACATGCACGAAGAAGATCTTTAAGAGTTTGATTCACACGCTCGGTTTGTCCATCAGACTGAGGATGATAAGCAGTGCTAAAATTAAGCTTCGTTCCCAAAGCTTTTTGAAGACTCTTAAAAAATCCACTAGTAAACAATAGATCACAATCGCTAACGATAGAAGTAGGAACTCCATGCAATTTAACAATTTCTTTAATATAGAGTTTGGCCGAAAGGGGTATGGTCCGATTAGACTGAACGGGAATAAAATGGGCGGATTTGGTAAGTCTGTTCACAATCACCCATAAACTATCATGGCCCGAACGAGAATGGGGAAGTCCATCAGTAAAGTCTATGGAGACTTGAGCCCACTTCCAAATTGGAATGTCCAATGGTTGCAATAACCCACCGGTCCTTCGATTCTCGGCCTTTATGAGTTGGCATGTCATGCAACGCTTAATGAAGTCAGCAATATCAGATTTCATTACATCCCAATAATAAAGCGCTTCATATCCATGTACATTTTACTACTACCGGGATGAATGGTAAATTTAGAACAATGAGAATCTTCTAAAATGTCTTTACGAAGATCACTAATATTTGGCACGACTAAGTCTACCAAATTTTCGAATACTGCCACGAGCATCAATATCAAAGTCTTTCAAACCTTCAATATCAATTTTACACCTAAAATTTGGCTAAAAAGAGCCAAATCGGGATCAAGCTTTTGAGCATCAAGAATGCGGTCTAAAAGAGAAGGATGAGCTTCAAGGCTACATAAAACACGAGATGAACATGAATCAGATTCACGATCTCAAATCTCACAAGTGGACAAAGTCTCAAGATCATTCCATTCGGATATCATCATAGAAACAGCTGCTTATAGCTTACGACCAAGGGCATCGGCAACACGATTTCCCTTTCTGAAAGTATAAAGAATATTAAGATCATAAGGTGCAAGTAACTCAAGCCAACATTGTTGACGCAAATTAAGTTCCTTTTGAGAAAATAAATACTTTAAAGATTTATGATCGGTATAGAGAATAAATCTCTCTCCCAAAAGATAGTGACGCTAAATTATAAGGGCAAAAACAATAGCCGCGAGCTCTAAATCATGAGTGGCATATCTAGTCTCAGCAGGCTTTAATCGCCTAGAAGCATAAGTAATAACACGTTCCCTTTGCATGAGAACGGCTCCCAAACCAACACGACTAGCATCGGTATAAACAATAAAGTCTTGATTCCCTTCGGGGTCACAAGAATAGATGCATCAGAAAGGAGTTCTTTTAATATTTGAAAAGAAGCTTCACATTTGTCATACCAAAGGTACTTAACTCCCTTCTTTGTCAAACTAGTAAGTGGCATGGAAATTTTAGAAAAATATTTTATGAAACGACGGTAATAGCCCGCCAATCCAAGAGAGCTATGGATTTCTATCACACTCTCCTATCTCTTCCAATTTTGAATCGCTCTGATCTTTGAAGGATCCACGAAAATTCCAGATTCGAAAATAATGTGACCGAGAAATTTCATACGAGATTGCCAAAAGTGGCATTTAGAAAACATTTCTTTCAATTGATTGCTCCTAAGAGTTTCCAACACAATCCGAAGATGCTTTTCATGCTCTTCCTCGGTTTTAGAATAAACAAGAATACAATCTATAAAGATGAGAACAAATCGATCGAGGAAGTCTTTGAAAACTCGATTCATAAGGTCAACAAAATAAGCTGGAGCATCCGTTAAAGCAAATGGCATAACAAGCCATTCATAAGATCCATAAGGAACGATGTCAAAGGAATGTTATCTCTACAATATGAAGTTGATGAAAACCGGTTTCTAAGTCTAACTGTGAAAAGACTCGAACACCACTAAGTTGATCAAATAAATCTTCAATCCGGGATAAAGGATATTTATTCTTGATAGTAAAATAATTAAGCTTGCAGTAGTCAACGCAAAGCCTAAGTGTACCATCGGATTTCTTCATAAAAATAGCTAAAGCTCCCCAAGGAGAGGAACTAGAACGAATAAATTGCTTCTCTTTCAATTCGGATAATTGTTTACTCATCTCCTCATTTTCCTTATTGGACATACGATAAGGAGGACAAGTGATGGGTAGAGCTCCAGGGATTAGATTAATTCTGAACTTAATTGCTCGCTTAGGTGGTAATCCTAAAATGAGCTCAACTATGTCGGAAAATTCACGAACAACGTGAATGAGAGAAATGACATCTTCCTCTTCATTATTGTCATCATCATGAGGGTTTAGAGAATATAAAGATGCTGCCAAATTGGAAACCGAATCTTTAAGAACAATGGAAATCTGCTTAACAGATTGAGGATGTCGAAGATGAATAGGCCGCTCAGGACATAGGATATGGGCTTCATAACGTTTAAGCCAATCCATTCCCAAAATCATTCCAAAGCCCATATAACGCATAACATGCAAATCAGCTTGGAAAGCGTAATCGCATAAAATAGTCTGGACATCTTTACAAAGAAAACTGAGTGTTGCGGATCCACCAACCGGCTTCGTAATTCTCAAAGAAGTCATCAAGGCCATAACACTTAAAGAAAAAGTATCAACATGTTCTTTTGATATAAAAGAATGGGATGCACCCATATCAAAAAGAGCTCGAATATGATGGTCACAAAACACAATAATGCCTTCAAGGATAGAATGAGAAATACCTTGACCACGAGACGTGTTACTAGGGGCTTGCACAACATTTAGCTTTCCTTCGTTCTTGCTTTGAAGTTTGGGACAATATGATAAAAGTTGCCCGAACTTTTGCGATAACAACAAAAGAGTGGTTTCGGGCATCTATTAGCAAAATGGTCCTTAGAACCACAATTATAGCATTGCCCATGACTAGAAGGAGTAGTCTTTGCTACCGGAGTTGCTTGCTTCCCTTTCTTGTCGGGATAAGGAACTTTGAACTTAATAGGCCTCTTCTTCTTGTTGTCGAAGTTCGGTTTGGCACCCACAACCTCAACATCATCTCTTTATTGGCCTCTTCGAGTCGAAGAGCGATATCAACAAGTTGGTCGAAAGAAACCTCCAATTTTAGAAGTAAAGGCATTTTGAGATTCTTATTCAAGCCATAGGAAAACCTTTGATTTTTCTTCAATGGGGTATTAATGTACTCGACCCCATATTTAGAGAGGGATTCAAAAGATGCGATGTCGTCCGTCACAAACGATTCACCTTGAGCACGGTCAATAAAGCGCCGAGCTAAAGTTACTTTTTAGCATTCGGTACAAACTTCAATTGAAATCTTTCCCGGAATTGCTCCCAAGTAAGATTTGCTTCAATAATTTCAGAAATCAAAAGCTCATACCAATCTAATGCTCTTTCTTGGAGCATACTAGAAGCCACTTGGACACGATGCAAATCAATAAGATTCATGCGAGAAAAGATGCGATCGCATGTTCCAATCCAATCCTGGACTTCTATAACACTTTGAGAACCCTTGATTGGCTTTCCACCCAAATTGGTATAATCGCTGCACAAGCATGCAAACCCAGATTTATGGTGAGTAGGCTCTGGAATAGGTCCGACACCGTCAGCATTCTTTACAAGATCTAGAAGCTGTTGGGCAGACATAAATACTCCATCCTGAGGAGTAGCACTAGATTGATCGGCGCTGGGATGGCCTGGTCTGCCATTTCTCTTCTTTAAGAAAGAAAGGAAGAAGAAGAAGAAAAAGTTATTCTCTAAATGAATATCAAACAATCATGATTGTTAAAACAAGGGAGCATAAAGAAAACTTAAAACGGGTCCAATGACTCGAATAAACCCTAAGGAACGACTCCTAAGAAGGACTTAGGACAATGATCCTTGCTAAATTATTCTACATTGTTCCGAAGTTTGGCTCTGATACCAAGCTGTGACGCCCCACCTCTATACTCACGCTAGCAAGGACACCACGAGGTAATGCCGTCAACTAGCACGAAGAATAAGGCTGTTGAGGAGCGACCATCCGTGTAATTGCTTCATGCGAGCACCGATATGTCAGATAGTATGACATGCATTTCTTTTCAAGAGGATATCCGACATACAAATATAAACTCAAAACTACTACACAGTGGCTATACGATCTTCGGAAACAAAAATAGAAATAAGCATAACACAAATCAGTCACAGATATCCATATCACAAAAGAGGAAACAGATATGAATATAACACATAGAAGTGTTCATCAGAGTAGTGGTCAAATAAGATCCACAATATCACAGAAGAATAGGTATAAGTTCTGGACAAAAGAATAAGTATACATCAAGCAGTCTCTATCTCGTATGTATGACAACAAAAACTACTAAACTGTAGTAGTTAGTCAAAAGTTAGATAATGTTCACAGAAGAGGAGACAAGCAGAAGCACCTGTAACATCTCGATCTGGCCCGAGTATTATTTAATAAGAAAGTAATAAACGGATTAGTCTAGCTATAAATATCAGATAAAATGAGATAGAATAAGGGATATGACAAAAATGTATGACAACAACAATGCCATACTATAAAAAGGATGCATTACACAACATATAAAGATCATTCAACATCTCAAGAAATCTCAAGCACTAAAAAGAATGTCATATTCTTTATTTTATTCACCAAATCCCAATATCGACAAACATAACATTGCCAATCACAAAAAGAGGCAAAACACAAATTCTTGAAATCATCAACTAGAAATCTAGAAATCACAAAATGGGGGGCCTATCACAAAACGGAAGCATGAAAACTCACCAACACGTGCATCACAAATAGGTCGCTAACCCATGGTCGCTAACCATAGAGCCATTGCAATGACGTAGTACAATATCAGTATGCCCGAGGAACCTGAACCTCAAATAATTCGAAATAACGACGCAGTACAACGGTACATCCGATGAACCTGATAAGCCGGTACAACGACGTAGTACAATGGTACGCTGGATGAACCGAACTCCATAAAAGAATGTGGGTCGTTAGCCCACAAAAATGAGTCGAACTCCAAAGAACAAATTGTTTGTTAGCCTATAAAGAAATGAGATGAAACTCAATAAAACGTGGTACAACCCCCAGTGGACAAAGAGACATAGCATATCGCTAGTCTAAATCAGAAAATGGTCATCATTGATCAGTAAAAGTGTGAATTACACTAAGCTAGTAAATAAATAAGTTTAGCTTCATGTCCCATAACCACTGGCTTTGCTTAAATATTTACGAACAAATGTAGATCTCCACTTGAAAATTATCACAAGAGTTTCAATCGAACAAGTTTTAAACTTAACCGACGAAGTAAATGTTAGCGTTTCATACCACTTGTTTTGCTAAAACGTTTAATTTGATTTTATCGTATGAACGAGGTAAAGGTTTGTATATACTAATAGGTTGGAAAACGGTTTTAATAAACGAGCTTGTATTAAAATAGTGCTGAAATCGTTTTGATGAAAGGGTTTTGATATTTACTACTAGTATAAAAATCTTTGTATTTCAAAGTGACAAGTCATAGAAATGATGGTAGAAATAATCAACCATCAAAAATTCACATTCGAAGACGTGAATTAAATCCAAAGAAATCGATACCAAATCTATCGAAATGGATATTCTCAAAAATCCCCAAAAATAAGTTATCAAAGTCAATAAAGGCGATAATAACAATTTGGGTCGACACGAATCGATTAAAATTGGAAACCTAAGCAAAATAAGCAAATTGGCAGAGACAACAGATTTAGTCGACTAGACCATAGTAGTCAGTCGACTGAACTATGCCTGGAAACTTTCAGTTTCCAAGTTCAATCGACTGGACCATTTGGGTTTGTCGACTAATACTGGCTCAGGAAAATTCCTGGGCTCTATCCAGTTGACCGACTTCCCAAATCAATCGACTGAACTGGGATTTCCAGTATTTTCAGCCTAGCCCCAATAAAGGGCTAAAACCAAATGGAGGTGATAGAATGAGCAATGACGACTAGGGATTTATGCCACGCGACAACCCAACCCTATAGGCTCTTCGATGTAACACCAAAAACATGTTCAAACATCAAAGCTAGGATTTTTAAAGATTTTGACTTCAAAACACTAAAAATTTGAATATTCGTAAAACCAATTCAATCCAAAGCAAATGAACAAGAATAGATGTTAGGAATTTATACTAACAACAAAGAAAGTTATAGATGTAGATGTGAGTCCAAAAACTCACCTTTTTCTCAAAAACAAGGAAGGAGAAGCTTGAAAATAAAAGGAGGATCAACTACTCTTCAATTTCAACTCTAAAAGCTCCAATCTAAGATCATAAGCAAATATTTTCTAAGTTAGGTTATAGGAAATTTCTGAAATTGGAGAGAGACTGAGATGGAGAAGAAGAAGAAGAGGATGCTTACCTAAGCTTCTCATTGATTTTGGACCTGGAACGTGAATTTGCTAAAGAAAATAGGGCTTAGGATTTTAATTTCCAAATCTCTTCCCCCATTTTTACTAAAGCTTGAAGTGTTAGAAAATGAGAATAAATGAAGAGGAGATGTGGTGGAGTTAGGATATAAGTTGAGTTGAGTTAGTGGGCTGAAACCCAAACCCAAACCCAAACCCAAAGCCCTAAGTGAAAACATCAAAATTTCAGCTAACTCTAAATATATCGATGTGTATACTCAAAAAGGTTGCTAACACTATTTTGAACTCAATGCAAGTGGTCTCGAGTCGTAATTCGACTATTTGCAAAAAGTAGCTTTTCGAACATTAATCTGACTAACAATGCTATATTTAAATAAAATATTTAAATATACAATCGCAAAATATGCGGGTTGTTACAAGAGAGCCTACTTTTTTGTGCCATTCCTTACATTTATAGATATAGAATAATAAATTTGGCTCCGATAATTACTATCTGCATTCTCCATGTCTAGAAGGAGGTTCAAGAGGGAGATTGTGGCCAAACCAGCATAAACTCAGTACTAAGTGTTGCTTCATAACTCGGTGTTTGAGTCAAAAATTCCTCAATTTTTATAAATATATGGGTATTATCCTTTGTTCTTTTGAATGGAATTCTCTGGCCCATTTACCTTGTTTTTATATTTTGCCTTATGTTTGGCTTCAGTCTTCGATCACCATGAAGTTGCTATGTTAGGTCAATTTCATGACTAGGTACAAAGTTGAGGGTTTCGACTCTATGCGAAGTTGACACTTAAGGCCATGTTTGAATTTTGGTTTTCATCACTTGGTTCATCTGGGGATTGCCATGATGTCTTTAAGTTCTAAGAAAAGTTCTACGTTAACTTTTTGGACTTTAATAGGGTTTTGATCTCCAACATTAGGATTCAGGATTTCTAGTTCGTTTCTCGATCATTCAATGACTCTGACTCTTCCAAATATAGTTTGGTTTAAAGGTAAGATAATACTTGCCCCCCAAATTATACCTTGTGTTAATAAGGTTTGCTTTGAATCAAGATAAGCCATTAATTTCAAACGCTAATCCAAATAGATATTTTAATTCTCTGAATCGTTTTTATAAAGCGGTATGTCTTCTTTGGATCGTTACATCACAACAAATAATTACATATTCATATCCATTGGATGATATAAAGGTTGAAGTTTTCTGTTCAGATTTGCCTTGCGGATTCTGGAACTTCTAGGAGTTCTTTCTTTAGTTGGATGGGTAGGATGGCTTCAATTTGATTGCCTTTGCATTTACTGTTGATAGTCATCAGTTCCATTCTTTTTTTTCTTCCCTTTTTAATATAAATTTACGTGTTGATATCAAGTCAAGGCTCTTGACTCGGTACCTATTTTTGCTATGGTATTGAGGGTGAGCCAATAATTAAACAATTTTACTCTCCTTTATTCTCCACTTTTGCTATCTACTATTATCTTGCCTCTATGATTTGGAATTCCATATCCTTGCCGACTTTTGATTTAAGGGCGAAACTTCATTACCGCTATTCACGGCTCCATCTCAGACCATCTGTCGCAAACACCTATTTCAGTTTATTCAACATAGCTTTGATTTGAACACCTTTGCTCCATTTCAATTCCAGTTTCATCTTGATTTATTTAGTTTGTCACCATCTCCTGCAAGAATTCCTAACTTAGGCAGGTGGTGACGCCATAGGGATTGCTGATGTTGGTCTCCTTCCATCGAATACACTTAGGCATGATGAATATTTTTTTTTTCCACCCTTTGACAAACCATGAGTCAAAGAAAACCCAAACTTGAATTTGGAAGTAGTGATTTGAAGTCGACCCGAAGTTTCCTTGCGTTTTTCTCAGGCATGACTCGGGTTCACGTCCAACTTCACTTGCTTTGGATCAACTTGGTGTTCCGCCTAGTCATAGCTTGATTTTTTTGTGTGGTATTGGGCTTTCAAACTTTAGAAAAGATTCTTAAGTATTTGGGGTGGAAAATGAGATATTTGAGTTCTCTTTAGTCGACTGCCCATCGATTATTGAATTTCGATGGGACGGTTTCACATAATAGTTACATTAAACGTGCTTCGGCATTCAGATGGACCTTTTCATCAGTCTTTTGAATCAGACACTTCACTTTGATGTCCCTGCAAAAAGAAATTTTGTATCACTCAGGACAATGGATCTTCTATCATAAATCAGAAGACAATGGGTAAGATCCCACACATGTTCCATTGTGCGGCTATTCTCGTTTTGCAGCACAAGCGAGCTATCTACAATGATTGTATAAGGCCAAATTACTCAATGTATAAAATTTTATTAGTTAATACATGTTGATCCATTGGTGCTTATACATCGACCACACGGGGTTTTATTTCAGCATGAGGATCAATGTTTAACTCTACCAGACCTTGCTTGTCTGTGAAATTTTTAATAGTTGTGGATCATAGATGTTCCTTGCATGTCTCAATGATGGATGTAGGTCTATCAACATCAAAGTTATTTTTATCTACGCAAAGTCAGATTCTACTTCGACATCTTCTATGCCATCTACTTGGTCATCATTCTGACCTCAATTGTTCCATCGTCCAGTATGGCAGTCTCTAGAGATTATTCCCTTTATGACAACAAATAAGGTGTTTGTGGGGGTTGCACTAGACGTTGATCTTGAGGATCTATAGTCCTCGATAATCCTCTGGATTCTCCCACGTCCAGGCTGAACAAAGAGGGTGTTAGAAAAATTTGTGAAAGGAACAGCCTCTTTTGAAGACGTTCTTGTTCTCTTGCCCTTTTGTCATGTCCACGGTCCACCTGAGGGTCATACCACATGAAATAGGTATATGTGCCCATTTGGATGTATCACTCCTTTTAATCACTTTGTCCGGCTTGTGATCCAGTTTATGAGGCTTGTCCCTGCCCAACTTTGTCCGAATAGTTATGCTTTAGTACACAACATGTACGTGGTTTTCCTCCATCATTTTGATAGGATTCCATCACTATAAGTGATCCATTACTTATATGCCTTCAAAAGGAAAAAATAAAGTCTTTCTCTCACTTATCTAGAGCCATCAATGTGTTGTCCTATCAACGTCGATCTTAGGAACAGGCTTAGCTATTTCAAAGGCTAGTACATCTTTGTGCGCTTCCCTCTTAGGTTTGCTAAAAAATAGTTATCATGATGTAACGTATAATATAATATTTCATTTCAATGGTGCTAATCCATCTGGATCTCTAATTATAACCATATGGACATTCTGAAGAGGCCTAATAATGCAACTCTGACACATACTTTCCAAGATTTGCAAGCTACTCCTATCGAAGTGTGAGAAATGAATTTTATTTCGACAGATGAAAGGATGCAGCAATTAAAATTATAGATAATGATCATAGTTTAGGCCTCATGCCAGTTGTTCATAAAGGTGCTCAGCACGCTCAAGTGGCTGAAGTCAAGCCACATGTTGAATGGATTTATAGAGATCCCTCCCATCCAAAGCCCTTGGTTAATTAAGAACATAATGTGGAGGGAAATAGTGATGATGGAAATGACAATAACAATAAGAACAAGGATGGGGGCGATGTTGAGGATATGGATCTCGGTCTTGAATCTGCTGTGAGATGGGTGGTGACAATCAAACACCACTTATTCACTGTCGTTCGAAATAGAAAATTATTTCACACTATCCAATCTCGTAGCCGCATTAGTTTCTAGTCAAAGATGTACCACCGACTCTTATGGCTGAAAAAATGTATGGCTCATTAAGAGAACTAGACATTGGTTCACTCTTATGAACTTGATAACACCAGCCTTGGTGATATTGGCTCCATTATTCATCTATCGGTTGATGTGCTTGCCACCACTATAGCGGAGATCCTCGTTAGTAAAATTCAGGAGCATGGTCCATAGGGGCACTAGGACATGTTAAGACCTTAAAACACTTCAAATCATCCCAGTTTAAACTACATGTGTTGTCCTTTGGTTTCCATGTTTTAAATTGATTGTGTTCCCTTTTTAGGTTCCATAGAACATCAACACCTCTTCGTTGACCTTCAAAGCAATGGTGCTGATTATTGCAAGCACAACTCCATGCATTGATATTTTAAGTCATCTTATAAACCTAATTGAAGTAGGCATCATAGAAGAGAGAAGGAGAGGCAAGACAAAGATTATTGGCATCGCAATAATCGTCATAAAGGGTCAGGCAAAACTTCTCCTACCCAATACAAGGCTTGTTCTCCCTTTCCCATAAGTATAGATCGATATTCAACAAGGCATGATCCTATTCCTTTATCTCTAATATCTACTATGCCCACTTCGGTGCCACCTACCATGCAGCCGATGATAACTTCTCATAATCCAAGCAGCCTATTCAACCGTCAAGGTCCACATTTTCGATCCCTTTAAAGAAAGCATGGCAAAGATAAAGTTGTTGTTCTTATTTCGAGATCAATTACTTAATCTACTTCCAACCTATAAATTTTCGTAATGCAAAGAGCATTCCCCATGATATCATTTTATATAATTCAATTTGTATATAATTTGAAGGAAATTCCCCATAATGTAGGACCAGATGTTACGGCCTGTCAGAGTGATATGTACCATCAATATTACATGCGGATGAGGCTTGCGACAGCTCTTTCTGATGTTAATAGAGAAATAATGGTTGCTTTGCAAGGGAAAGAGTTAATAAAAGGCTATAACAAGCACATCATTAACAATTTTAGTAAGGAAGTTGTTGAGTTTAGATAATCTCTAACAGTAATGGAGAAGACATTGGAAGCAGAAAGAAAATATTTCATAGAAAAATCCCAACAGTAGCAGAATCAAGTTGAAGCCGCACATCATAAGAGTCATACTCTTAATATAGAAAATGAGATGCTTCAAAAGACTATTGATGATCAAGCTTCTAGGGTCAAAACATTAAATGTCGCATTAGAGATTGATAAGAAAGAGAAAGATGACGAATTTACCCAGGCCCAAGAGTATATGGAGCAACTACTAAATGCCCAACGAGGTCAAAAGGAGGCTAAGCTCCAGTTGAAGACTAATGTAGACCATATAGAGTCCCAAATTGAGCCTATCTTAGTTCTCTTTTGTGTGAATGTCATAAAGTCTATGAATTTGAGATGGCTCAATAATGGATACCCTAAGGATTTAGCTATGGCTTCGGAGTAAATATTTAAGTAAAAACGAGGACATTCATACGGTATTGAGGTCAATGAAGAGAAGTTGAAATATGACCTCCTAGAAAAAGAAGATTTAGAAGCGCTTGTCATTGGTCAAGTTCTATTAGAATCCTAGGTTTTTGCTCTTGTTGATGTTCCAATTGGGGTTCCTCTTGAATCTGTCTCTAATGATTTTGGCAAATGTTCGACTCCTACATCTAAGGGATTTCTAGTAGAGACTTTGATGTTAATGGTGGCTACTTCTAGAGTTGTCACCTCTTCCGTATTAGGGCCTCTCCTCACTGAATATATTGCTCCTTCCTTTGATATTATGATAACTACAACTAGTGCATCGATTTTAGGAACATCTGCTACATTGATAAGCTATGGTTCCATATAATCCCGAAGACCCCGACTACCCATAGCCAAAGTCTATTACAAAATTTCCTATATTGTCTTCGATTTTAGAGGAGAGTTCCGTGGAAACCACTTCATTACCGACCACCACTTGTCCTAAAGGTATGTTATTAATTTCTCCTATGTTTAAAAAGGCTTAAATGACTTCCATCGATGCCTTTAACCTCCATTTTATGCTTTCTTAAGTTTTAGGTCAACTTGATCTTGCCTCTTTACTAGAAAAGAACTTGTCTTCAGGCATGCATGCTACAATTACGGAATCAGTTTTCATGTCCACCCTAACTCAAATCTTAACTTCTTCAGCCAAGACCGCTCCAGGTGCCGATGCCAGTGCTGAAATCATACATCCCTTAAATAAACAAGAAATGGTTTATCCTATGTAACATAGGCGGTCGAAGATACAATCAACGTAAGGGACATAGAGCTTACGGTTGGGCCATCAATGTAAGAGGAACTGACCTTACAAGTTATGAAGGTCAGTGAAGTTAAGATGGAAAAGTTTAACGATGTTCCTCCTCATTGTCAGTTTCCTTGCCTATACTACCAGCCTTTATTCCCGCTTCAGCTACTACGACGGTTAGCATTCAGGCTGATGCCTCCAAGTCTTCAGAAGCGACTATGACTAGAATATAGATCCTATGGGCGACTTATATGAGGGAAGAAGAAGTGGTAGATCTGGCAAAGAAATGTCGTAATTTCTCCCATGGGAAAAAAGGAGAAGAAGAGGAAGCAGAAGCACATTTGATCATTATTTCCTTACCTTATTATTTGTTTTTGTTTTTTGTTTTTGTATATAGGACAATTTTGTGCGGGTACGACAATTGCTTTTGCTTATGAAGTTGTTCAGTTGTTAATAAAATAGTTTTTCCATTAGACGTCCATCATATTCTTGCTTATATCCTAGTTTACTTATATTTATTATGATTATATCTAAATCGGAGCAATATTATTATTATTCATGATTACTCTGTATGTATGAATATATTGTGTCCATTGCTTAGTGTATTTCATTACTTCACTATGTTCTTTGTTGCCAAAATGTTTCTTTGCTGGCTGGCAGGAGTATAACCATTTGGTTAACTTTGTAGTTTATTGGACTCATCTTCAATCAGGTTCCATTTGTAAAGATGGAGATTAGATTTACATATCACTTCCTATGTTTAGGAAGTGATGTTTTAGACATCTAGATATCCATGCCCGACCTCGCCTATCTTTAGGCATTAATTGTAAGTGTTCATTAGAAGTGGTGCTTTGGACGTCTATCTTTGGACGTCCATACTCAATTTCGTCTATCTCTGGGAGTTGATTGTACTTGAAAAAGGGATTAAACCCCTTGTTGGGTCCAATCTCTAGGACCTAATGTTTAAGTTACCTATCTTTTTGGATCACAATTAGACTTTCACTACCTTTGAGCAATGGTTAAAGGTTAGAGATATAGGAAGAATCAATATGATCGACTCTAATGTAAATATACTCTGCGATATGATTCCGGATTAAAGGAGATTGTTGGTACCTATCTTTGGTTACTAGACATCTGCATTTTCAAAACATAAAACATATAGTTTCACTGTTATCCATAGTGTAGGGTTAGGCTATTGAGAATACTACTCCATTGATCCCCAAAGCCAATTCCTTTTATAGACATAAGAATGGATGACTCCACCTTAAACATCAAAGCCTAGTCAGATATTTACAAAAATTCATTTAAGTGAAATAGTGTCATAGGTGCTTGCTATTCCATGCCCTTGCAAGTGATACTCCATCAACTGTTGCTAGCTTGAATGTTCCACATCCAAGCTTGTGTTCAATTGTGCACAGACCTTCCTCTTTGGGACCAAAGCCAATGCGCGAGGAAAGATTTGTTTTAGGACGAGATCACTAATTTCCAAGGTCCGATTCCTGACTTTTGCATTAAATTATTGTGCTACTATTTTTAGGCAAGTAACGATCATTAAATCGACTTCTTCGTGCTTCTTATCGATCATATCAAGGGACTTGACCAAGAGTTCCTCATTTGTCTTAGGATCGTATTGAATCGCTCGATGAGAAGGCACTTCCAATTCAATTTGGATCATGTCCTCTGATCCATAGGCCAAAGTGTATGGAGTATGGCCAGTCATGGACTTGTGAATCATTTGGTAAGGCCGAGTGCTAGCGGTAGTTTATCGACCTACTTGCTCTTCGCCTTTGTCAGTCGATTCTTTAGAATAGATTTGATGATCTTGTTATCAACCTCCATCTATCCACTCGTTTATGGGTGTGCTACAGCTGCAAATCCCTTTTCAATCTGGTATTTGTTGACGAAGCCTTTGAATTCGGTACTTTCAAATTGGCTCCCATTATTAGAGATGATTGTCTGTGAATTTCAAATCAATAGATAATGTTCTTTACTATGTAGTAGATCACCTTATTCATGGTGATTGTGTGTATCAGTTTCACTTCAGTCCACTTTGTGAAATAGTCAAATTCGGCAATGGCATATTTTGCTACACCTTTAGACATTGGTAGCACACCAATGATACCAATTCCCCAAACAGCAAAATGCATGAGATGACCATTTGTGTGACCTCTGTGGATATAGATACAAGAGTGTTTAAAAACATTTGGCACCTATCACATTTCCTGGTGTAATCAACTGCATCCTGGTTGATTGTTGGCCAAAAGTATGTGTAGCGAAGAATCTTCCTAACCAAAGCCATCCCACAGTTTGATCGCACCAAGCACCTTCATGTACATCTGCCAAGATACTCTTAGCTTCTTCGTTGGCGACGCGTCACAGTAAGGGAGTTGAGAACCCTCCTCTATATGGCACTACTTCTTGAATAACAAATTGAGGTACTTTGCGTAGGAGTTTCCTTCGCTCATTTCTTTTGCTTGTGAGAGTTCACTTTAGTAAGTATTCTTTGATCGGAGTCATCCATGACTACTCCTCCACTTCGGCCTCTATGATCTAGTCCATTTGATCATTCTCGAAGCCAGTAAAACCTCCACGAACTAATTCTGTAAGTTATGCATCCCAGAGCCAGCCAACTTGGCCAAGCAATTGGCCTTTGTATTTTCTTCCCTGTGAATATGCGTTATAGTGTAATACACAGTGTCATTCAACAGCTCCAGTACCTTCGCCATGTAAGGGGCAAGTCTCGTTCCTCATCCTGAAACTCCTTCTTCCCTTGACAAACCAACAATTGAGAGTCATTAAATATATGTGATGCCTTAGCTCCCAATTCTTTCGCTATCTTGAGCCCTAGGATCAATGCTTCATACTCAGTTTCATTGTTTGTTGTGGGTAACTCAAGCTTCAAGGCATAAAGGGTTGTCCATTTTTTAGAGTTACCAAGATCACTCCTACCCTAGAGTAACGTTCATTGGATGGCTCTTCTATGTATAGTATGTATAGAGCAACTCAGACCATATCCTCTTCCATTTCTCCATTCCAAACATTGAACATGGAAATAAAATTAGCTAATGATTGTCCTCATATTGCTCTCCAAAGATGGTAAGTAATATCATATTGGATCAGCTTAATATTCCATATTTGTAACCTTCCCAAAGTCTTTTGGTCGGTGCAACACGTCTTAAAGGTTGATCTGTCAGCACATTAATAGGATGAGCCTAGAAGTGACGTCGCAACTTCCTCAAAGTGATCAACAAGCAATAAACTAGCTTCTCTAACTTTGTATAGCTTTTATCTGCTCCAGTGAATTGCTTGTTAATATAAAACACATTCCTATGGATTTTGGATTCTTCATGTACTAGGGCAGCACTCAATGCATGAACATATACTGCCAAATAAATAAATAAGTCCTCTCCTTCCAAATGCTTTGGTATGACTGATGATCTCACCATTTTATCGAGTAAGGCCTAGAAAGCATTTTGACATTCCTCCATCCAAACAAACTTTCCTTTCTCCTTTTTGAGGGCATTAGAGAATGACACACATTTATCTATTGCTTTTAAGATAAATTAACTCAACGCAATGGCCTTTCCATTCATGCTCTACCTTTCCCTTCTTATTCTTGAGGTTTTGGAATCACTCAATGCATTAATCTACTACACATTAGCTTCTATGCACCTTGAGTATACTATGAAACCCAAAAACTTTCCTGATGCAACTCCAAAAGAGCATTTTGATGGATTGAGCTTCACCCTATATCTTCGAAGTACATCAAACATCTTCGAGAGGTATCTTATTTAATTCACCAACCACTATGATTTCACCAGCATACCATCCACATATACCTCAATTGTACGTCCTATTTGCTCTCTGATCATTGAATTAGCCAATCTTTAGTAAGTAGCTCCTTTGTTCTTTAGAATGAACAACGTGACATGGTAATAATACAACCCAAGATCTATGATGGAACTGGTGTGTCCTTGGTCTGTATTATGCATGGTTATTTGATTATAACTGGAATAAGTATCCATAAAGGATAGCAACTCATGTATGGCAGTTGACTCCACTAGCTGATAAATCTTCGACAGCGAGAACCTTTCCATTTGTGCATGCTTTAGTTAGATCGGAATAGTTGATGCATGTTCTCCCTTTTCCTTAGGATTCTTGACTTGCATTGGATTTGATATCCATTAAGATGAAATCATTAGCTTTTCGCTTATCCACTTCATCTTTCAATGCAACTGATCGATCTAGGCCTAGGTTGTGCTTTTTCTTCTTTAGAGGAGGGCATTTAGGGTTCACATTCAATGCAGGACAAGCTATCTCTAGCAATATTCCATGCATATCGAAATGCATCCAGGCAAACACATCTAGTGTTTGTGGAGGAATCCTTCCAACTCCTTCATCTCCACTCTAAGCTGATATTTGATCTTTTGGACTTGAGCGATGTCATCCTGATCAACCATGATGTTAATCGTCAGCTTAGCTGGGACCGCCTTCACATCCTCTAGCACTTTCTCAGATCCATAGATTTGTAGAATTTACTATGATATCTAAGCCAAGGCTTAGGCGATGGTCGTTATGCTTCAATCGATTTGGTGCAGAGTGTTCTCTCTGCAAACTTTCCTTTTGTACGTCGCTTCACCTTTCCTACCTCTACGACGAAGAATTCATGTTTCGTACTTTGATCTTTTAAGAAGATGCCTACCTTGTTTCGGCTGGGAATGTCATCTTTAAGCGCCATGAGGCTATGGTACTTTTAAATTTGCAATGGCCGGTTGACCCAAAAAAGCATTGTACGTAGAGTATGTGTCTATCACCATGAAGGTTTGAAACAATGCTCTCTTACTGGAACCTTCACCAAGTTCAACCGAAGAATCAACACATTCTACAGGCTCTATGGACTCTCCGTTAAACCCTTGAATGTGGGATTTACGTGGCTTCAAATCCTAGCCATCCATCCCCATTTTGTTATAAGACTTTTTAAACAGAATAGTGACTAGCTTCCATAATTGATGAAATTCATTTCATAACCACCGGCCCAATGATGGCCTTAATCACCAAAGGGTCAAAGGTTGGTGCTTCTACCCCATCAACATCATGATTTCTAAACATGATATCATCTGTCATCAATCTACCTGCTTTATTGGAGCTCTGTCCTCTACAACAAAGCAGCTTTCTTACACAACATGTTTCAACAAACTCCTATATCATTCCATCTACTTCCAGCATTTCTTGGCTTGATAAGTTCCGCTAGTTATGGTATTGATCACAAGTCTTCACTCAAGCTACTTTAGCTCCTCCTTGTCGGAACAAGCACATCCCCATTAAGACATCTACCACTGAGTGTATTACCCACTTGCCTGCCATCCCATGGGTCTTTCATATACTGTTAAATATTTCTGTTCCTAATCAAATCCCCAATTACTTCACGCAAGTGTCGACGCTCATTTATATTGTGCAATTGGATCTTGTGGAAGTGGCAATACTTCCCATAACGCTTTTCTCTTTCGGTCGATTCCATTTCAGTTATTTTCCATACCTTGCGTGGAAAGGTAAATTTCTCCATGGCATCATTGACCGGGGTGTAATCTTTGTATTTAGGATACATCGGGTGCTTCTTAAAGTCTAGTTTCCAACCTCCTGCATCCTGATTCTTCTTTGATTGTTGCTTTTACCTAACATGAATAGCAACATTCTCTACACTCTTATTGGTCTGCTTCATAGTGATATTACTTTGTAGGACCTTAGTAAATGGCCTTCCACCAGCCTTTCCAAAGGCCATATCTGTCTCTTCCAAGTGTAGATAATGGGTCACCTTTCAATAAAACCTCTCCATGGTTGGTGATAGTTTCATCTTTATCCACTTACCTAAATGTGTATCCAGATGAATTCCTTTGATCAGTGCCATAAACACAATGTCCCCTTTCGTATTGCTCACCACAGTCACAGCTATGTTGAATTTACTCAAGGAATATTTCAAAGACTATCCCAAATTCTGAAAAATGCTAGATAAACATACTTGGGCCGAGCAGCATGCAACTTGAACCGCTCTATAAACTTCCTAGCCAATTGGCCAAATGAATATATGGACCTTGGTGGGAGCTGAGTGAACCACATCATAGCCACTCCTTTGAGAAATATTGAGAAACATCTACACTGAAAAGTATCAGTTACCCTAGCGCAATCCATATGCCATTCGTACTTCCGAAGATGCTATCTTGAATCAGTCATTCTATTATAAGATGGCATCTTGGACATCACAAATCCCCTAGGATACTCCTCTTATATAATCTCCTTAGTGAACGGGTTCCTATTAGGTGATAAACCCCAATCATCATTAGTTCTATTATGGTTATCATTCACCGACTTTCTCACCATATTAGTAATATACTCTAGATCAGTTGAATTGACTGGACATTGATCATCAATGCCCATCCAAGTGTTTGGATTCGAAAATGGTCTTGGTTATTTCCATGATATGTAGGTTCCCTGTATTTGTGAGAACCATTCATTCAGTCCTTTGACTTCTACATTCTCTTTATATTGGTTAAACAATAGTGGTTTGAACTCCACCACTCCAACCAGCAGCAGCATGACCAACATTGATCTCAACATCATCATACAACTCAAAATCCAAATCATTAATCATAACTCAGGTATTTGGGTAGGTATTGACTTATGATGTGTGTTCGGTATCAATCTGCCCTTTGTCAACCTGAGCTTTTCCAATTCTAACTTTCGAAGTTCCAACTTCTTTCCTATTTATCTTTTATTTTTCATCTCTGTGGTTTCTGTCCGATGAGGAAGAACTCTCTTATTTCGGATCATAAGATGATAACTCCTTTCACTCCTTTTACATCTTGAGATATTTAGTTATACAAATCCATATTCTCCTTCATCTGATCCATCATTGCATTCTGTCTCTCTATTAACTTTTTGTTCGTTTCCATCATTATCCTATCGAAATCAACGTAAGTTACCATTTCTAAGGCATTTTAAATTTCTACAACAAAAGATTGATTGGTCTCTTTTCTTTATTGAGAGCCTTCATTTTTAGCATCATTGATAGGCTTATAAGCAGCTGACTTCTCCTTAACAATTCTGGATGCTATGTCTTTCTTAGATCCAATGGCATACTGTAAGGAAATCTTAGTAGTCACAGATCCATTAACTACAATTTTTAGATCTAACTTGTGGATTACAAAAATCCAAAGGTTCAACATATATATAAGTAGTTAGAATTCATGTACCAAGCGATAGAAACAAAATGTTTAAGCCGAAAGGTGGACAAACATCTGATTAGATTATAAGAAGAGATTAAATAATGAAATAAAAGTAAACTAAGTACATAACATAAAATAATTTATAGTGGTTCAGCATATACTTTAGCCTACATCCACTTATACTTTGTTAATGATTTTTGAAGTTCTCTACAACTATGATTTTACAATTCTGTTGCTTATAAATTGATAAGAATTGAATAGAGCCTCGGGCTAAAATCAAAAAATCAATAAAGTAAAAGAATAAGATCCCTTTTTAGTGCTTCGCCCCTTCTATTTATAGACATAGATCAGCGAATTTTGCTTCGATAATTGCTACCCACCTTCTTTACATTTAGGATGAAGTTCAGGGGGAAGATTATGGCTAGATCGACATATAGAGAGACAACTCGGTACTGAGTTGTGCTACACAAATTGATAATAAGTCATAAATTTATCAATTTTTGAAAGTAATTAGTTTTGCTCCTGTGTCCTTTTGAATGGAATGCTCTGGCCCATTTCCCTTATTTTAAGCTTCACTTTCTATTTGGCTTTTGTCTTTGATCTTCCTAAAGTTGCTATCTTTAGTAAGACTTCTTGTTAACCCCGAAGTATGTAAGTAAGTTGAGTCTTGGTTAATGTAACGAACCCGTAATTTCGCTACTTTGAAAATGAGAGATTTTGTTCGATTTAAATTTAAAAAAGAGTTTAAATCTAAAATAATATGTTATATATAATAAATAATTATCTATTCTTATAGTTGATAAATTAAAAAGTATAAATTTGGATTTTTGAACAAATCGACAAAAGTTAAAAATAAATAAAGGCTTAAATAAATGAATTTAAATATCTATTTAAATAGGTAAATCTTATTTAAAACATCTAATAAAGATAATACAAGTATGTTAAAAGATTTAAAAGTTTGTTAATAATCGTTGTACAAAAATAACCAAAATTTGTCGCATTTTGACAGTTTTACATACACTATAAAATTAGAGATTTTGATATTAATTAAATGGTTTTAAAATATAAAGAGACATGTTTTAATTTATTTAAAGAAGTAAAAAGTTTGTTTTAAAGTTTGATTTACTCTAATATATAGCTTAATAAAAACGTCAAATTTTGACTGTAAACCTTGTCGTCAAAAACACCGTTTTCAACAAAAACAAGTTGTCGACAAGTTGTCGCAACTCGATACATTTTCTAACTTATAAATACAAGTTTACAAACTATATAAGCATTCTACATTTATCACTAAAAAACAAAAAGTGTTTACTTTTGAAAATATTTACATAAATGTTTAAAAAGAAAAAAGTATGATTTGACAAATTAAAAAATTATTAAAGCTTTTATAAAACCACATCATCACTCTACTTCACATCTCATTAATAAGATGTTATGCTTATACATAGAAAAGGGCAAATGGAAAAGTGAAAAGAATGCTAATTTAAGGAATTAATGACACATACATCCATGCATTAATGCAAATCAAATCAATGCAAAATCTCCTCTTTAAACAGAAAATCTAAGAAAGAAATGATAAGTAATCATTTCTATTTCTTACCATCACCATTAATACATATCAAATCACTCTTTTTCACATAAAATAAAAGTATATTTAAATCCAAAAATGAAGAGGGTATTAATGTCATTTACCACTAAAGATGTTCACTTATAAATACAACCACACATCTCTTCATTTTCACTACACTTTCGTTTCATAAAAATTTCCACGAACTTCTCTACTTCCACCATTTCCCTTCTACCTTCAAGTTATCACCTACATACTCCAAACCATCACTTTACATCACCTTACACAAGCCAAACTACCACCTATCCACCTCCTGCTCAACCAAAACCCACGCCTACCCTTCCCTACACCCATGGCCGAGCCACCCTAAGCCCAAGCTGACCAACTCACAAAACCCGAGCTCCTACCCCCTAGGCCAAGCATTACCTCACCAAAACCCAAGCCTATACACTCCTACCCCTTCCTATACGCCTATACCCCAAGGCCACACTCTCTTCTCCTTCCAAAAAAAGCACAAGTCCTCTATAAAAAAAAGAAAAAAAGAGAGAAGAAAAGGAAAAAAAGAAAGAGAAAAGAAAAAGAAAGGAAACCAAAAGCGTTCGGAAAGGAAAAGGCAAAAGGCGAGACGTTGGAAATAGCACGATGGTGAGAGACGGAAATCTTACGTTAAAGTTTGACGGAGTGGATATGAAGGCGAGAAATTCTCACCGCTTTTTGAATTATATTGATTATCATGCTTAATTGTTATGTTAGATAATCACTATTTGGTGATATGGATGCTTGGTTGACTGTTTGGATATGTTGGATAATCTGTAATAATGTTATGACATTTGCCGTATTGAATATGTTAATGTTATATGATTGTTGTATGGTTGTGATGATAATTTGGACATCAAGTTTCTATTAATTTAGTAATCCCTTTGTTTAAAAAGACCATATTTTAGTAATATGAGATATTGTGGAAAAATAAGTCTCTTTTCATTTAGAAGCGAAATTAAAGTTAAAATGAAAGTGAATTTGAAATTTGAAGTGAAACAGATTTGAAAATGATAGTTAATTAGAAATTGAAATTAAGATGGATAGTGAAATTGAAATCGATTTTGAAAAAGTGAAGTTTAGTTTGAGGTTGAATGGAAGTTTAAATTAAAATTAGATTTAAATCTAAGTCTTAAATGTGTTTAATTTGAAGTTAGAATTGAAATTGAATTGAAATTATAATTTGAAATTTAATATTAAAATAATGGAAATATAATAATATTATAATGTGGTAATAGTGAAAATAAATTTTAAATACTTTAAAAAGTGAAATTATTGATTTAAAATGATTTGTAATGATTTTATAAGTGTTGAAATCAAATTTGAATAAATTCTTTCAAATATTAAAAAATAAGTCAAAACTAGACGCGTGGCGCAAGGGTAGTTCGCGATTTCGCGTCAAAAATTTCAAATGAATGTATAGAGTGAAATATGGCTCAGAATTCTTCGAGATAAGAAAATTCTAGACTATTATATCCATATCTTATAAATGAAGAAATAAAATCAAGGTTTCGATAAGTATATTTTGAAATAAGTCCAAATCAATTTTTCAGAAAAATCGCGCTAGTGCAGTTTAGTGACCATAACAGGAAATCTATTTAAATGAACATTTTTAATTATGGAAAAATATGAAATAAATTTGATAAATCTATTTAAATGATATAAAAGAGATTTGGATTGGAAAATATGAATTATCGAATGTTCAAAAGTTGTTTTAATCAAATAAGCTTATACGGCACTTTCCGTAGCACTTTTATGCTGTGAATTGTATAATTTTTGGAATATGAGTTTAAATGTAATGACGTTTCCAGAATCAATTGTGAATATTTTAAAAAAGGATAATTAAGCATTTTGAAAGATAATTTGGAATATTTATAAGTAGTTCCAAAATAAGTTGAAAAACTAAGTATGCGGAAACGACTAGTACATTTGTCCCGCTGTGAGGTCTGGGAAGATAAAACAAGGTACTTAACTAAGGTTAGGGATGGAGCAACCAGTGCCTTGAACTTACCTGACCTATGTTTTCTTTTCTTAGGCGAGGGGAGGAACAGATCAAATGGAAAGCCCGGATGCTCCTAAATAAAAAGATTGTATTAAGTTTTGAATTAAAATAAGATTTGTATTATCCAAAAGTTAAGCAATTTCCAAAATGAATGATTTCTATGATCCCGCTGACTCAAAAATGTTTTCTAAGATTGATTTAGGGTTTGTCGTAACGATGTCTTCAATGACATTGTTTTTGACCTGCTTAAAAGTTAAGGAATTTGGATCAAGAATTAAGTAAGGAAATTTGAGATATTTTTTGCAAAAGCAAAAGAATGAATTACCTAGAATTATCCTAAGTTAAAAGAAAGAGATTTCGAAATCATCCGAAAAGAATTAAAGTGAAAGAGACTTAATAAATCATATATACTCATATTCACTTTTATCGATAATTGGATTTCGATGGAACCGGAGTCGGATTTGGTTAATTCCTATCCAAAAACCACTTCGAATGAATGTATACGTTCGAACGTGAAGACATGTTGAAGATGGTGATTGAAGACCGTGGATCTTCCTAGTGTGAAGACTGCTTGTTGAACGTGCTCTAGTTAGCCCCCATTATAGAGTTATTTATAGCAGTGGTCTCTTCATGATGGAGATTTTGCGGATTGCAAGGGCTTCTCGCCTAGTAATGGCCGAGGAAAGCGCCTTCGGTTTGTCCTGTTCCTAGACAACTTGTATGGACATTTGTCTGACATTGTATTTCTGACGATTACGTACATTGATTTTTACAAACGTACATCAGTGGTGACGGAGAAGGCAACTTCTCTTAGCTTAACACCCTCCTTGAGACATACGTGCTCAAGTGTTGTATTTTTGTGGAAGGCAATTAGTAGTTAAATAAAAATGGCAATGTGACTTCAAAGATGCGATATGTGCTGTGAGAAAAGGTAATCGTTTGCCTTAAGCCTCATCAAACCGGAAATGACCGAAACAGGATTAGATGCAGCAAGGCTAAGTGGGTCATTCCCAATTAGGATATGGTCATCCTCTTCTAGATATATTTCTTCCCGCTATGGCGTCGGGTGCAAATTAATGTGGTGTATGCTAGAGGGCCCTCGATAAAGGTCGGTAACGACCGGAGGATATCATATTCGGTACCATCTAGTTATAGATGTGGGCCGGTCTTGTGTTGGTAGAGGATCCTTTGTGATGGTCCTCGGGACATCCGTCTAGAGGTGTACCTCTTTCGGAAGGTAGATCCTATGCCTGGTCATTTGTATGGAAATCCATTATCCAATAAGAGCCTACGATTTTGTTTGTAGAGCCTAGTATGCTAGAATTTAATCAATGTAACAATTTTGGCTAAGATTAATAAGTTTATTTGCAAAGGTTTTCGAAGAATGTCATTAGAAATAATATCAAAGGTTTTGATATAAAAGTGTTTTAGTTATCGTAAGGTAAAAACATGTCCGTGTTTATGTGTAGACTTGTCTTACGCGATACTCTTTCTATTCAAAGGATTTTTATCCAAAGGCTATTAAATGACACTGTCATTTATTATTGAGTTTTTATCATGCTGGTTTATCAAGCCTGATCAGGGTATTTTTAATACTCGGGTCAGATCCGAGTAGTTTTAGGTTTAGTCGAAGATGGTTGGAGTTTCCAGAGGAGAGCTGGAGATATTCATCGACATATGGACATATTCTATTATCCGCTGTACTAAGTGAATTTTGTTTGATGTTTGTCAGCATTTGTAAGGGCATGTTTTATAACTGTCCAAGCTGAATTTAGGTTAAACTCTGATATATGTATTTAAAAGTTTTCCGCTGTAAAAATATTTGTTCAATATTATATGTTATTCCATTCATAAGAGATTTTGTTCTGTCTACTTTTCTTTATCACCCTTAAAGATCCGTCTTTTCATACAATTTGAGTTGGACATGTATGGTTTATTGTCGATTCAAAGGGTACGGAAAAACGGGCATTTACATTTGGTATCAGAGCTGAAGGTTAACCGAGAACCTTGGCTCTGTTTATGGGTAAAAATCTCATCAGAGAAAGGATTAGTAATATTCTAGGATGAGTAACCCATTAGAGATAGGGCTAGTAACACCCTAGAATGAGTTATGAGAGTATTATATATATGAGCGTATATTTGTTAATTTTATAAAAGTGATATTGTTTTAAAGAAGTTAGTAAATGAAATAATTTTACCTTGGGTTTATATTATAAATATTAAAGGGGACATTATTAACTTTTGGGTTAGAAATTAAGGATTAATTGTGATTTTTGCTTAGTAAAACTAAAATATGAATATCTTGTGATTAGAATTGCACAATTTGACTATAAGATATTCCTATAAAAAAAATCAATTGTTGAAAACTATAGAACTTTCATAACCCTAGATATTCAGCCTTAAGGAATGATAAATGATTTGATAAGTATAAAATGGGTAAATAAGAACAAATACCTTGTAAATTAAATTTCACAATTTGACTATAAGGTATTTGATGATAATATATAGAGAAATAATATTCTTTTCAGGAAAGAGCAAACCCACTGAACTTTGCTTCACTTTGTTGGGAGTTCGAGTTCTTAAGACAAAGGAAGTTCTCGGGATCAGAAAAAATTATAGAAGTTAAGAATTGGTTAAGCAATTGTGATAAGCTGTAGTGTAGCATGGTAAGCTTCATCCATGGATCGTTTAGGGAAATGATAAGAAATACCCTAAAATTCGAAGATTCTGTTCTACAGCCGACTCCTGAAGCACCAGCCAAGAAAATAAGGAAACAGAAGGAAGAAAAACCTGTTCGAAAAGATATACGCTGCTTTAAGTGTAAGAAGCTACGACATTTTCTACATGATTTCCCTAGAACAAAGAAGAAACCCAAAGCCCCAAAAGGGAAGGAAAAGTGTTGTTATCGATGAAAAGAATTAGGACATATAGTCAAAGAATGTAAATTAGGAGCAAACGTCAAGACCTTTAAGAAAACTATCCCCAAGATTTGTTATTACTGCCACATTTTAGGACATATCGCCAGAGACTATCCAATGCTCAAGGCGGCAGAACAACCAAGGCCTTTTGTTACCCTTACTCATCTACCAACTGCTGTAGAAAAAGGGATAGTGGAAGTTTAAGCCTTATCTAAGTATTTTTCACGGTAGGACTTTTGGTAAAACTTTTTAAGTGTACTTATTAAAAGTCACTTAGTATGAATGTATTTGGGAATCAATATATAAGCTATCATTTTTCTATTTTGTCAATGTCCAAATTCTGCTAGAACCCATTAGAGAAAAAATGACGATGATGATAATAATTAAGTAAGAAGCACTTAATAAAATAAAAATAAGCTAAAAATGGAATCTTTGATAGAAAATGATAATTAATTTTGAGTTCTCATATATAAAATTGTAGAAACCAACCAAGGCCGAAAGACTAACACTTAGGCAAAGATTTAGGAAGCCTTAGCTAAATACAGAGACTTGGAAGTTGTTAGTACGCCGATCACGAGTGCTGAGGAAGATATATCAGTAGGAGTACCCTCGGGTATAGTACATGGATCATTTGACCACCCGATAGATATCTCCGACGAGAAGGAGTTGATAGTTGCTCCAGGTATTGAGGATGTGTTTCCCGTAGACATAAAGATCGATGTAGGTGCGGAGGCAGATGACGAGGCAAAGGATAAGGCGGATGGCTGGATGTTAGATACCTTGAGTGACGATAAGGAACCGGAGGAAGAGGAACCTATGGAGGAGCCCATGGAGATCAAGTCACTGATCGAAGAGCCCATGGAGATAGAGATGGAAGTCTCAGGGACTTACGATGCGAGGTTTTACGAGGAAGATGATTCGGAAGACGATGAGAAGATTTTTTGGGATATGAGTACGTCCATTCAGGAGATAGAATCACCCATTCCGATGGTAGCTGAGGATATTAGTTTAGAGGATATTGAGATAGAGCAGCATGAGCCATGGTTCCCAGGATGCTAGCAGTGACAGCCATTAAGGTGGGACATAGTTCCATAGATAGATGAGGAGGAGCTAGTTGAGGAAGATGAGGAACCAAAAGAGATGGACTTAGAAGCACCATCAGAGGGTTCATCCGATGAATAGTGTTTCACTTTGAGATATTTTGGGGTTGTTATACTATAGCAGGTGTGATTATCTTAAGCACGTAGTACGCGCTAAGATATGGGATGTAGTCTTTTTTATATGATATTTTGGGTTGACTAATATAGATAGTTGACTTACCTCAAGTGTGTAATACGCACTTAGGTTAGGACCAGGTTGAATGATTGTACTTTATGATCGGTATTTAGTGATGGCATTTCCTTTGACATATATTGTTGACCTTTATAGTTATGTATCTTTGATTTCATTTCGAGGACGAAATGCTTTTAAGTAGGGGAGAATGTAATGACCCGTAATTTCGCTACTTCGAAAATGAGAGATTTTGTTCGATTTAAATTTAAAAAGGAGTTTAAATCTTAAGTAATATGTTACATATAAGAAATAATTATCTTTTCTTATGGTTAATAAATTAAAAATATAAATTTAGATTTTTGAACAAAAATCGACAAAAGTTAAAAATAAATAAAGGCTTAAATAAATGAATTTAAATATCTATTTAAACAGGTAAATCTTATTTAAAACATCTAATAAAGATAATAAAAGTATGTTAAAAGATTTAAAAGTTTGTTAATAATCGTTTTACGAAAATAACCAAAATTTATCGCATTTTGGCAGTTTTACATACACTGTAAAATTAGAGATTTTGATATTAATTAAATATGGTTTTAAAATATAAAGATACATGGTTTAAGTTATTTAAAGAAGTAAAAAGTTCGTTTTAAAATTTGATTTACTTTAATATATAGCTTAATAAAAACGTCAAATTTTGACTGTAAACTTTGTCGTCAAAAACACCGTTTTCAACCAAAACAAATTGTCGACAAGTTGTTACAACTTGATACATTTTCTAACTTATAAATACAAGTTTACAAACTATAAAAATATTCTACATTTAGCACTAAAAACAAAAAGAGTTTACTTTTGAAAATATTTACATAAATGTATAAAAAGTATGATTTGACAAATTTAAAAATTATTAAAGCTTTTATAAAACAACATCATTATTCTACTTCACATCTCATTAATAAGATGTTATGCTTATATATAGAAAAGGAGAAAATGGAAAAGTGAAAAGAAAGCTAGTTTAAGGAATTAATGACACGTACATCCATGCATTTAATGCAAATCAAATCAATGCAAAGTCTCCTCTTTAAACACAAAATTTAAGAAAGAAATGATAAGTAATAATTTCTATTTCTTACCATCACCATTAATACATATCAAATCACTTTTTTCACATAAAATAAAAGTGTATTTAAATCCAAAAATGAAGAGGGTATTAATGTCATTTACCACTAAAGATGTTCACTTATAAATACAACCACACATCTCTTCATTTTCACTACACTTTCATTTCATAAATTTTTTAAAAAACCTTCTCCACTTCCACCATTTCCCTTCTACCTTCAAGTTATCACCTCCATACTCCAAATCATCACCTTACACATGCCAAACTACCACCTATCCACCTCCTCCTCACCCAAAACCCACGCCTACCCTTCCCTACACCCACGGCCGAGCCACCCTAAGCGCAAGCCGAGCACCACCTCACCAAACCCGAGCTCCTATCCCCTTGGCTGAGCACCACCTCACCAAAACCCAAGCCTATACATTCATACCCCTTCCTACACGCCTATACCCCAAGGCCACACTCTCTCCTCCTTCCAAAAAAGCTCACGTCCTCCATATAAAAAAAAGAGAAGAAAAGGAAAAAAGAAAGAGAAAGAAAAAGAAAGGAAATCAAAAGCGTTCGGAAAGGAAACGGCAAAATGCGAGACGTTCGAAATAGCACGATAGCGAGAGACGAAAACCTTACATTAAAGTTTGACGGGGTGGATATAAAGGTGAGCAATTCTCATCTCTTTTTGAATTACATTGATTATCATGCTTAATTGTTTTGTTAGATAATCACTATATAGTGATATGGATGTTTGGTTGATTGTTTGGATATGTTGGATAATCCAATGTTATGACATTTACCGTATTGAATATGTTAATGTTATATGATTGTTGTATGGTTGTGATGATAATTTGGACACCAAATTTCTATTAATTCAGCAATCCCCTTGTTTAAAAAGACCATATTTTAGTAATATGAGATATTGTGGAAAAATAAGTCTTTTTTCATTTAGAAGTGAAATTATAGTTAAAATGAAAAAGAATTTGAAATTTTAAGTGAAACGAATTTGAAAAGGATAGTTAACTAGAAATTGAAATTAAGATGGATAGTGAAATTAAATTGAAATCGATTTTGAAAAAGTGAAGTTTAGTTTGAGGTCGAATGGAAGTTTAAATTAAAATTATATTTAAATCTAAGTTTTAAATGTGTTTAATTTGAAGCTAGAATTGAAATTGGAATTTAAAATTTAATATTAAAATAATGGAAATATAATAATATTATAATGTGGTAATACTGAAAATATATTTTAAATACTTTAAAAAGTGAAATTATTGATTTAAAATGATTTATAACGATTTTATAAGTGTTGAAATCCAATTTGAATAGATTATTTCAAATATTGAAAAATAAGTTAAAACTAGAAGCGTCGCGCAACGGTAGTTCGCGATTTCGCGTCAAAAAGTTCAAATGAATGTATAGAGTGAAATATGGCTCGGAATTCTTCGAGATAAGAAAATTCCAGACTATTATATCCATATCGTCTAAACGAAGAAAGAAAATCAACGTTTCGATAAGTAGATTTTGAAATAAGTCCAAATTAAATTTTCAGAAAAATCGCGCTAGTGTAGTTTAGTGACCATAACAGGAAATCTGTTTAAATGAACATTTTTAATTATGGAAAAATATGAAATAAATTTGATAAATCTATTTAAATGATTTAAGAGATATTTGGATTGGAAAATATGAATTATCGAATGTTTAAAAGTTGTTTTAATCAAATAAGCTTATACGGCACTTTCCGTAGCACTTTTATGCTATGAATTGTATAACTTTTGGAATATGAGTTTAAATGTAATGATGTTTCCCAAAATCAATTGTGGATATTTTAAAAAAAGATAATTAAGCGTTTTAAAAGATAATTTGTAATATTTATAAGCAATTCCAAAATAAGTCGAAAAATCTGAGTATGCGGAAACGACTAGTACATTTGTCCTACCTCTGAGATCTGAGAAGATAAAACAAGGTGTTTAACTAAGGTTAGAGATGGAGCAACCAGTGCCATGAACTTACCTGGCCTATGTTTTCTTTTCTTAGGCGAGGTGTGGAACAGGTCGAAGGGAAAGCCCATATGCTCTTAAATAAAAAGATTGTATCAAGTTTTGAATTAAAATAAGATTTGTATTATCCAAAAGTTAAGCAATTTCCAAAATGAATGATTTCTATGATCCTTTTGACTCAAAAATGTTTGCTAAGATTGATTTAGGGTTTGTCGTAAACGATGTCTTCAATAACATTATTTTTGACCCGCTTAAAAGTTAAGAAATTTGGATCAAGAATTAAATAAGGAAATTTGAGATATTTTCCAAAAGCAAAAGAATGAATTACTTATAATTATCCTAAGTTAAAAGAAAGAGATTTCGAAATCATATGGAAAAAATTAAAGTGAAAAGAGACTTAATAAATCCTATATACTCATATTCACTTTTGTCGATAATTGGATTTCGAAGGAACCGGAGTCGGATTTGGTTAATTCCTATCCGAAAACCACTTCGAACCAATGTATACGTTCGAACATGTAGACATGTTGAAGATGGTGATTGAAGACCGTGGATCTTCCTAGCGTGAAGACTGCTTATTGAACATGCTCTGGTTGGCCCCCATTATAGAGTTAATTATAGCAGTGGTCTCTTCTTGATGGAGATTTTGCGGATTGCAAGGGCTTCTCGCCTAGTAATGGCCGAGGAAAACGCCTTCGGTTTGTCCTGTTCCTGGACAACTTGTATGGACGTTTGTCTGACATAGCATTTCTTATGATTACGTACATTGGTTATTACGTTACAAACGTACATCAGTGGTGGTGGAGAAGGAAACATCTCTAAGCTTAACCCCTCATTGAGACATACGAGCTCAAGGCTTGTATTTTTGTGGAAGGCAATTAGTAGTTAAACGGAAATTGCAATGTGACATTCAAAGATGTGATATGTTCTGTGAGAAAAGGTAATCGTTTGCCTCAAGCCTCATCAAACCAGAAATGACCGAAACATGATTAGATGCAGCAAGGCTAAGTGGGTCATTCCCAATTAGGATATGGTCATCCTCTTCTATATATATTTCTTCCCGCTACAACGTCGGGGTGTAAATTAATATAGTGTATGCTAGAGGGCCCTCGATAAAGGTCGGTAACGACCGGAGGATGTCATATTCGGTACCATCTAGTTATACAGGTGGGCCAGTCTTGTGTTGGTAGAGGATCCTTTGTGATGGTCCTTGGGACATCCATCTAGAGGTGTACACCTTTCGGAAGGTAGATCCTGCTCCTGGACATTTGTATGGAAATCCATTCTCCAATAAGAACCTACGGTTTTGTTTGTAGAGCCTAGTATGCTGGAATTTAATCAATGTAATAATTTCGGCTAAGATTAATAAGTCTATTTGCAAAGGTTTTCAAAGAATGTCATTAGAAATAATATCACAGGTTTTGATATAAAAGTGTTTTAGTTATCGTAAGGTAAAAACATGTCCGTGTTTATATGTGGATTTGTCTTACGAGATACTCTTTCTTTTCAAAGGATTTTATCCAAAGGCTAATATATGACACTATCATTTATTATTGAGTTTTTCTCATGCTAGTTTATCAAGCCTGATCCGGGTATTTTCAATACTCGGGTCAGATCCGAGAAGTTTCAGGTTTAATCGAAGATGGTTGGAGTTTCTAGAGGAGAGCTGGAGATATTCATAGACATATGGACATATTCTATTATCCGCTATGCTTAGTGAATTTTGTTCGATGTTTGTCAGCATTTGTAAGGGCAGGTTTTATAACTGTCCAAGCTGAATTTAGGTTAGACTCTCATATATGTATTTAAAAGTTTTCCGCTGTAAAAATATTTATTCAATATTATATGTTATTCCATTCGTAAGAGATTCTGTTCTGTCTACTTTTCTTTATCACCCTTAAAGTTCCGTCTTTTCGTACAATTTAAGTTGGACATGTATGGTTTATTATCGATTCAAAGGGTACGGGAAAACGAGCCTTTACAGTTAATGATAGGCATTGTCAATCTCGTGTAAGTACACTTGAAATATGCGAGATATCAATTTGTCACATGTAAAGCAATGATTCGAGTCATAAATAGGATGGTCAAGTTTATATCGCTTGTATGAGAATGATCCAATGTCATATCGTATGCATATAAGTCTAACATGAGATAAAAGTCAAGTCTCAAATCATTTTATTAATATATCATGCAATTGTTAACTGTACATGTCCTTATTTTCAAAAAGGTCATAGAACTACAATGGGCATTAAATTCTCTAAATTGATTTAGGGTAACAAACTTTAAAAAATGTACGAGAGAAAAGAATGAAACTCCCTTTTTCGAGTGACCCTTATTGGGTGTGTTTCAACCATGCTCCTACCACCGAACTACCCACCACCGGACCACCTACCACCGGTCCAATTCCTCTCGCCACCGAACCAAGTCCCCATACCACTCACTGCCGAACCACCCCGCTGCCAAACCCCCTGCTACCGAACCAACCTACTTCCAATACCCAGCCGAACCAACCTCAACCCTCTGCAACTGGATCATGTCCACACCAACTCTCCACCGAACCACCCACCACCGGACCAAGCTACTTCTCTAACCCCTTATTAAGGTGTGTCGCTGGAAGGGAAGCCAAGGAAATCTTATCCAACATCCATCAAGGAAGTTGCGGAGATCACACTGGTGGACAGGCTCTGGCAAAGAAGACGCTCCGATATGGATATTACTAGCCCATTTCAAACAAAGACGCCTTAGACTTCATCAATAGATGCGACAGATGTCAGAAATTGCTAAGATTCCTCGAGTACCAACAAATGAGATTACTCAGATGACCAGCCCTTGGCCCTTTGCAGTATGGGGAATTGACTTAATTGGCGAACTGCCGATGGGCCGAGGCGGAGCCAAATATGCTATAGTGGCAGTCGACTATTTCACCAAATGGGTGGAAGCGGAACCTCTAAATAAAATATCTTCGGCAAAAGTTATTAACTTCTTTGTCAAAAATGTTCTATGAAGGTATGGGGTTCCACTCAACGAACTTCAGTTTGACAGCGAGGAGTTCGCCGACTGGTGCCAAGAGCACGGAATTCACAAAAGCTTCTCATCTATGGCTTATCCCCAGGCAAATGGACAAGTCGAAGATGTCAACAAAATTCTTAAAACTCTAATCAAGAAGAAGCTTGTAAAGTCAAAAGGCGCTTGGGTGGATGAACTTCCTACGGCACTTTGGGCCTACCGCACGTCTTTCAGAACATCAATAGGGCATACTCCTTTCTCTTTGGCATACGGATCGGAGGCCATGTTCCCAGTTGAAACTGTAGTGCCATCCCACCGTAAGATCCACTACAACCCAGAAGAGAACGAAGAACTCCCCCACATGTCTTTGGATCTAATCGAAGAAAGAAGAAATGATGCAGCACTCAAAGCAGCAGCTCACAAGAAAAAAGTGGAAGCACAATACAACTCCAAAGTCAAACATCGCAGCTTACAAGAAGGAGATCTTGTCCTCAAGCGAATCTTCGTGCGCCCTGGAGCGCTAGATCCCATCTGGGACGCACCGTATGTATTTCATAAAGATCTCCACAACGGAGCTTATAATTTGTCAACAGTGGACGGAGAGGTGTTCTAGAGGGCATGGAACATCCAACACCTTCGTCGATACTTTTCTTAACTTGTACTGCCCATATGAAGTGAATTAACAAAGAGAACCAGTGGACGTAGGCATTTTCGTGCCAAACCACTTTAAAAATCTTGCCTCTTTTTAACTTGTTCCTTTATATCTTGGCTGCTTGTTAAGCTTTATCCTTTTCTATTGAACAAAATCCTGTATAACGGCATTTCCATTCTGGACACTACACGACACAACCTCAACTGGACAAGACCTAATAGGTACTATACGAATCTATGCCCTCGCCAATGAGACACTTTTGCTCCAACATCCCTCTGCTGCGGGTTAACTCATTGCTCACGACGGCCCTCAAAGCCAACTGTAATGAGCCGATTATAAGCCACCGAGAAGGCCGACTATAGCCGAGGCAGCTCATTACGGCGTTCGGCTCGCCGACAACCGTGAACCGATTATAAGCCCCAACATAAGGTGTGGCTAGCCAGGGGCAGTTCACAGTTGACGATCGGCACCCGTGCTAGCCGGCTACGGTAAATCGGATAATACCCACGATTACGGGCCATAATGGCCCGGGTAGTTACTGTGCACGATCTCGGCTCCGATGTGTCTTAAGTACGGCTGTGGTAAAAAAGAAAACTCCCTGCAGAGGCGTAAGATGGGTGACAAATGTCTCCAAGACCCACAGCTAGGGAAAATGACTACAAAACCCGTTTGCCACGAACTTAAGCACATCGAAGGCCTTCCGTGATTGGAAGTTTTACTATTTCTTATATTTCCATTTTATTTATAAAAACTTTCCTCCTATCCTCTATAACGATCACTAATGTACAGGACACAAAATAGGAGACACTCGCTAATGGGAATAAGAACTCACAGCTGGATGGCAAGACAATCAGTTGCATTCCATATTCGACCACACAAGGCATTCAAAGCTACCGTCTACAGCAAAAACTTGAAGGGCGGTACTTTCTTCTCTTGTACATAAATATGTAACTATAATTTCTACGCACATCACACTAACATCGCAAGACACGAAATTATATTTTAAGCAAAAACTTAGCGTCAAACACAATTGAATCACTAACACATGCACAACTATATTTTATGCAACACATCAAAATAACGACAGCATTCAAACACGACAAAATCAGCTTATGTTATAAAGTTACATGCCAAAGATCAAGTTGTTCGTTACATAATTACATCCCGAAAATTACATTAATGTCTCAAGACTAACATAGTCAGCAATGCCAAATAAGATGAAAAATGTCCAGATCAAGCCAAGAAGTCGACTGCATTGGGGCCTCGCTTCTATCCTGCTGGCCCTCCGAGGTCTACTTAACCGCCGAATCAGAGCTCCCAGCGTGCTGACCAGAGGTAGTTGGCGCTTCAGAGGTCCCGCCTGTCCAATTCAGGAGAATAATTCATTGAATAAACGATAAACAACCAAGCTATGAAAAGGCTAAAAGGGAAGACTTACCAGCATCTGTTCCTTGATCATCATCTCCCAACTGCACACCTACCTCCTCAGCAGCGAGCAGCCGCATGCCCTCCTTCACCGCCACCTTCTCCTCCTTAGTGAATTGGGCCGTAACCACATCCATTTTGAAGGCCATGCCACCCTCCTTATCCGCATCAGCCTTGGCCTCCTCCAGAGCCCGGAGATAAATCCTGGCCATGATCCGGGGATAATCATCCATCCATTATAAGTTGCCCTGTTTCCAAGTACGAAAATACATATCCCGGAGCATCTCATCCATCGTCCCCTCGTTTTCCTCAAACTCCCTCATTCGGACCTCAGAAGCCAACAGCTTTGCAACGGCAGCATCCCTCTCCGATCGGTATCGCGAGCAGTCAGCCTGAAGGGATTTCCACACCGCCTCCATCTCCTCCTTCAGCTTGGCTTGAGCAAGCTCTGTGGCTTCAAGCTTCCCAGATAACTCCTCTACCCGCTCGAGATCCGCTTTTCGAACCTCATCCACCGTTGTAATGGCCATATCGATCCGTTCCTTGCAGATGGCCTCCATTTTCCGCAGCTTGGCTGTGCTATCCTCTTCCATAGTTTTCTTTAGCCGTTTGGAGGCAGCCTCATGGTGAGAGATCTGGATGGCCTGATCGGCAAGTTGCTTGGCCTGGTCGGCAACCACTAGCCGCAATCTTATGTTGGCACTCCTAATTTCCTCCCCGGCCTTAACCAGTCGGGCATGATGCCCTATCAACTTCCTAGTCTCCTCAGCAACCCGGTCGATATTTGCTTTGGCTTCATCCCCCATAGTTACAATTCGAGTAGTAAGCAAATCAAGGTCCGGGGACTTGGCCTCATCAAGCACCCTTACCATAGGAATGCAAGGGAGAAGGTGCTCACCAGTAACCTCGTCAAAGGAAATATCATGAGAACCCGGATCCAGATCTGGATGACCCGCAAATGCATTACGAGCTAAGTCGGGACGATCAATATGAGTAACGGTAGGATTCTCTGATGGATGCGGAGAGGGTATGAACTCAGTATCCTCCCCCGTGATATCATGAATAGGCTGGGTTGGGGGCTGAGGTCCAGGTGAAGGTTTAAATAAGGAGAGCCTCCTCCTTTTCTTTTGAATATCCTCTTCAATATCTCCGAGAAGAGGACGGTAGCCGACTACGTCCCCGGAACGATTGGTCGGAAGCTTTGGTTTAGCGGAAGCTTTGAGGAGTTTGAATAGTTCGAGGCGGTGCCGAATGTCTGATGTCTTGGCCGCCTTACCCGTTCCTAGAATAAAAACCAAGTGTTACATGCATGCATGGGATTATAATCCAAGAAACATGTGAAGTTAAAAGAGGAGTCAAAAATTAACCTTGAATCGCCGGAGTTGCCCTAGCTGAAATGCCCTCAGAAGATGGACCAGCACCAGTCCCGGCTTTATCAGTTTTCTTTGGCTTCTCCACCAAGGTCGATCCTTCCTCCAACCCCTCAAAAGCCTGGCGGAAAGCATCATCTGTCCACTCCTGGATCTCCCCTGCTTACCCAGAAGACAAAGCCCCGACGCCATTACCGCTCTGTCCTTCGCCACCATCACAACCATCACCTTCTCCATCACCTCTGCTCTCCTCCTCGCCTCTTTCCTCCTCTACATTTTCCTCCTCCGGAACATCTGGACATGTGCTAGGGGAGGGTCCATCAGATTTCTTGAGCTTCTTCCCCCCGACGACCGGAAGTATCGAGAAAAGTTTCCTCTTGCTGCTCTTCGACGTGGCCCCTCCTTTGGCTTTGACAGCCCTCTCCTCAGCTATGTCTCTCTGCTTAACCACAGACTGACGTGGTAAAATCAAGTTGTGCTGCAGAAGAGTAGCATTCCTGATCAGGTAAGAAGCTAACCTCTCCCTTCCCGAAATAACTTCTATCTCCGCAGCCATCTGAACCAGGCGATCGTTCTCCACGACCGCAAAGCCACCTGTTGCTAGCAAGAAATAAAAACACATAAGAAGAAGCATTGCAATCAGAATGAAAGTTATAAATAAGCTTCAACTTACAGCCGGAGGTGAAGCAACGGATAGAAACAGAGTCATCCTTGACAAAAAACCATTCTTTCTTGAACATGCCTAACTTTGAATATAAGTCCAGGACCGGCTTGAAGGACACGGCCGATTCCAAGCTGATGTATGGAGACCCCTTCTTGTAGCCTCTCAAGTTGTACAAATATCGGATCTCCCGGTTGGAAGGGGGACGCCCGTATTTTCTCTGAAAAATGATGAATAGGCTCACCAGGATAGCGTAAGAGTTGGGCTGAAGCTGGAAAGGGGCCACCTTTAGGTAGGTGATGAAGCTGACTATCCAAGCATTGATCGGGGGAATGGCCTCACACATACAATGGTACCCACTGTAAGCAAAATATCCTTCAGGAGGGTCATACGGCATAACTCCATTCCCTGGCAGCACCATTGTGTGCTCTATCAATCCCGAAAGAACGAGATATAACATCAAGCTGCTCCTCTTTAAGAGAGCTCGGAAAGCAGTCAAGAGGAGAGTTCAAGAGCTCCTGAGGGTCATATCCATCCACTAGTGATCTCGGGGTGGGTCCCTGTCGTCCCTGTCCTGGCTGGGCTGGGGGCACAACGGGGGACTCTCTTCTGTCCGCAGATTTCCTCTTATCTGATCGAGTTTCCACTTTATGAGACATTTATCTACAACACCGAAAAAACATATTGTTAGGACATGGAGTATAGAAATATAAACAAACAAGTACATGCAGCCTGGAATCTCGTTCGCAATTCAACACATAAAAGACCGATCAGTAGTTTGAGACTAAAGTCCATTCGGCCTCGTACTTCTCAAACTCATTCGGTAGTACAAGCCTCGAAGGTTCATTCGGCGGATCAAGGCACGAAGGTTCATTCGGCACTCGGAATCCCCAGGTTCATTCGGTGGTTCGAAGCACGAAAGTCATTCGGCGATCACCTGATTCGGTAAACGAGAGTGATTCGGCAATTGATTGATTCGGCAATTGATTGATTCGGCAGGAAATCTGGTTCGGCTATCTCAGTTGGTAAGGAATCACGGAAGCATAAGTCCCGTACTTATAGAAGAGCGCAAGGAGACCGGACCAAACGGTTCGGCGCTTAGGACCGAATGAAGCTATCCAAACCGCGAGAAAACAAAGTACGCCATGTGCATGCACATGCCCTCACCACCGGACCACCCACCACCGGACCACCTACCACCGGACCAATTCCTCTCGCCACCGAACCTAGTCCCCATACCACTCACTGCCGAACCACCTACTGCCGAACCCCCTACAACCGAACCAACCTACTTCCAATACCCAGCCGAACCAACCTCAACCCTCTACAACCGGACCAAGTCCACACCAACTTTCCACCGAACCACCCACCACCGGACCAAGCTACGCTCTCACCACCGGTCCAACACACATGCCATTCACTGCCGAACCAGAGGCATACTACCACTACCGAACCAACATGAGGAAGGTATTACCGAACCAACACTGCCAGGCCCGATTACATCAGCCCAGACCCACCAGCAGCTATATACATCCAAGACCCCTACCCCCAGCCTCACTCTATAAATAGAGGGGTAGGGTACAACAATGGCAGACAAGTTTGAGAGCCCAAGCACGGATAGAACTTTCAAACAACTTTCAGATACTTGTAATCAAAACTTTGTACTTGTAATCTGAACAGAAAAGGAGAATAACATATAAAGTGGACGTAGGCACATTCTGGCCGAACCACTATAAATCTGTGTGTCTTTTACATTTTAGTCCATCTATTTTATATATTTGCATAAATCACCCAAATCATTAAGAACAACATATAATCAACAAAATCATACGATTTGGAGGTGTTTGTCCATTTTTTGTGCAAACAACCCTGGAGGTCTATTTATAGGGGCGGGTTGGTACAATATACCTGCTTTGTGGCACTTCAATTGCTCGCTATTTGGAATCAATCATTATGTTAATGGCATGCGGTGTCCCCTTATTCATTGATGAGATGGAGATGAGGGGCATAGCTTCCCCGTGTCTTTTAGAATGCCTATCTTTCAACATAATCAGCTATCTCAATGTCATTCGGTTGCATACATTATTTGATATCCTCACCGCATCCTTTGTTATATTCATGAGTTACGATATCCATTGGTGATTGGTGATTCATGACATTGCTCATATAGCCTTCCTTTAGTAATTGCTATTTTTTGATAACCCAGATAATACTGTTTATATACCTCATTATGCTTGATTAACGATTCATGACATCCATTCTTGCTTTAATGATGTGTAGCATCCTACCTTATTATTCTTTTATGACATTAATCCTGGCTTTACCAATGATAGACAATATCCTATATGAACTTTGACAAACTTCAGTATTCATGGCGTATTGATGACTTATGACATCTTTATATCGCCTTTTTTTGATATTCTCTTATTTTCTAGCCTCGAACATCCCTTACTTCATTGATGAGGTGTGGCGTTGGTGACATGCGGTATACTTTCTCACATCGATGACTTATGGCATGCTGATATCTGTTGTTTGTATGTGATATCCTCCTTTACCTATTCTAATGGGATGCGACATCTTTTATTGGATTGGTGAAGTACAAAATCGATGGTATGGCATTATCACTAGTTCTAAAATTTCAAGATCCTTTCAAGGTGCCCTAACATGCATCATCATTTTTGTACGATCCTTTACTCTATCTTCGACATCATAGATTTGACATGCAATATTCATGCTTTCAACATCAGCTATCTACTCTTGTATGTTTTCTTTCCGTTTTTTCGACATCCTTATTCTCGACATGCTTTCACATCTTCAGAATCATGGTTTGTAGTAATATTTGCCCCTTAGTGTAGAGAAAATATTTACTTTTCAAGTCAATTCCTTGATATTTGCGCTTGCCGCCCATTGGCATTCTTTTTAAATCTGGTCGTTTATTTGAATTTAAATAAACGATGCCTATGCTTTCTCTGTCCTTCTTCAGATTCTCCTCCTTCTTCATACTTTTCTCTTTTACCTACAACTCAATACTCTAAATAAAAAAATTTATATTCTCAAATTTTACTCAAGAACCTTCAATCCCTTAGCACCAGAGCTTAAGTAAATATTCCATTTCCATGTTTAATTAACAAGTTGACAAATTAGATTAACAAATTTTAAATTTGAATTGCAATTAGGGTTTTGTTTGGGCATTTTTGATTTCGAATTAATATTGGGGTTAAGTAATTAGGGTTTGGTTATTGATTTTTGAATTATAAGCTAAATCATAGATTTGTTTTGTTTATGGGTGAATTTAATTGTCGAATAATTATAACATTTCAGGCCTAATCAATTAAATAAAGTTTGTCGGCGTCAATAAAAAAAATCTAGGACCTTCTTGTTTAGTTAAGAATGGATTATTTATGGGGGAACCGAATCTCGCTACAAGATTCACTATCTTGTTTATTTTAGAAGTTATTTCCTTACGGAATTGAATATTTAACCTGATGTCGACATCAAAAAGACTTTTTTCTTTAACCATTAGTTTAACAGCTAGTTTAAACCTCAAAAACTTATTGACATGCAAGATTCTTATAATATCGGCATCTAATTAGAAGTGTGATAACCATTAAGGAGTTCGGCATGTATTTTAAAGGGTTGTCGTTTGATTCGGTAACTCTATAATAGGTTATCTCCCCATTTCGAACTACTACTCAAAGTGTTGGCAATTCAATATTCTTGTTTACATCTTATAAGACATCGCTAGTTTGTCATGTATCAAACTTATAATTTTTCTACATATTCCACATCCTTACAAGTTTCATAATTGGTTAGAGTATTTCTATTCCATTCAACATTATTTATTTATTTCGACCTTAGTTTCGACACTAAGTCATTATTTCGACATCCTATCATGGTTTCCAATAATGATTATTAATGCAACATTTCATAAATTCGACATCGATTTATGGATTCAATATTCCATTTGAGATATTGTTTAGGTTAGATTTCTTTTGACAATTATACACTTTTCATCGTAGATTTATCAAAGATTTATGTATTCTCAATTGATTATGAATTTCTCAAATATTTCACAAGTTCGTCATGAACTACTTAATGGGTTATTGGCTTGCCGCAAATGCAATAGTTAATTATGAACTCTAATATCCTAATGCTATAACTTAGGTAATTTTAAATCGGCTAACTATCTTTTGTTTAAGAATTTAATTACCAATTTTCCACTTATGAGAACTCCAAATTTTATACCATAAATAGTGCTTTCCTGATTTTGTGTAACATTTCCTGGTAGGCAAAATGGAAAGTAAGAAAGCAAGCAAGAGTTCAAAACCATCTCCTTCCAAGGGGATTATTATCTCAACCAATCTTACATTACCACTCTGAGAGAAGTGGACACCATCCTCTTGCAATTTGGATTGCAAACATAGAAGCTATGCCTGTTGGTCCCTTTGGCAGGATAGACAATCCTCCAAAGGGGTTTTTTGTCTTTACACCTATTCATATCTGGCAATTAGGGTACTTAACTTTCCCAGATTTCCCTCTGCTATTCTTGGAATGTCTAAACATTGCTCTAGCCAAGTTAACCCTAAATTTATACACTTACTGTAGCTGTAAAGAAATCCTCGCTAGGGAGACTAAACTTTCTTCTCTAAGCGCTAAGATCCTTCATACCTTAGCAAATCCCATAAGGATAAATGAACAGTTGGATAGTCATGTGTATCGTCTTCTCCCTTCCCCAAAAAGCTTAATCGCTCATCTAATTAACAAGATGAAGGATTGGAAGAATAGATTTTTTTCTATGTTAAATGTTATTCCTCTAAGATCAGGGGAACCTTCTCTGCATTCAGTAATTTTTCGTTTTCTATAGCCTATATTATATCTATTACTTTCTTATGATAAGCATCTACTCCTAAGCAACTTAGCTCTTCCAATGCTAATACCATTAAGTCCTTGGCTCAATCTTCCAAGTGTATGGACCTCTTGACAAAATTAAATTTTCGTAAATAATCTCTAATTTTAGACAACCACATAATACTTGGAGAACCTCCGTTGGTGAAGGGGAATGCCCAAGGGAAACGATCATTGGTTTTCAGCAATTGGAGTGCTTTCTCTGTTTCCTCTCTAGTTCAACTTGAACCCTCTAGTAAGTTTTTACTACATCTTAAATGGAATTTCTTGTGTTGTTGTCTTATAAACTTCCCTTTTTGATTTATATTCGTCTACAGTTGTTACTTCCAAGGAAAAGAAGGCCAGAGATCAAGTTCCTACCTTAGCTAAACCCACTAAACCTACTCCTATCATGGAATCCACTGCTAAGGCTATTGATGAACTAAAAAAGAAAGCGAGCGTCGGCGCTCCAGTTGACTCTTCAACTCTTCCCCTAAGTAAAATGCTTAAACTTGCAGTAACTAGACTTCTGGTATCATTGCTGGGAAATCAAATGTGGATGCTTCCTTGATCGCTCAAGCTCCTAGCATGTTTATTTAGACTCTCTGGATAGGGATGCATATGGAAACGTAGAGGAGGTTCATACCCAAAACCCTTTTCTAAACATCTTGTTTTCTACTTCTCAATCTGTTTTCTGTTGCCCGTTGAAGGGGCTTAGTTTGACCCCATTCCCTAATTAATCCTTTCCTTCATAGGCTCCTACTTAGACTCCTATAATGAGCTTTGAGGATCTCATCCATTTGGTGCCCGATCTCTGACTTTGGCTTCTCTTTTTCCATTACAGTCTTCAACTTTCCCCAAAAATCCTTTTACATCATTTTCCAACGGCTATTATTGGTATGATTTCTCTTTTGGTTGGTTACAGACCTTTAACCTTGTATATCCCGATTTAGCTTATGTTTGTCATATGTTTCAGACGGCCAAACACATGTTTTTCCATCAACAAGATTTTCAAGAGCCTTATAATCTAATTGTTGTATTTAAGGGGAAAATTTCTTTGCTTACGGTGGAAAAGGATAACACCATTCTTGAGAAGGAAAATTCTGCCACTTTCTTTGATGCGGAAAAGAAATATATACTTCTAGTGGAAGGGAAGGTGAAAACCCTAAAAGTGGATCTCGTAAGGGCCAATAAAAAGCTGGCGAAAATGGCTAGTAAAGTTTATTCTAATAGATGGTAAGGAGAATGTCTCCTTCTTTCTTGATCAAGCTTCCCCTTCAATTATGCAAAAGTGCTATGAAGATGCTTTCCTTGTAGGACATAGCGATGATATTGGCGAATATCCAGATTTGGATTTTCCTTCCCTTACAAATCCAAATGCTAAAGTTAAAAGGAATTTCGACCTTATTTTTGGTAGAGTTGAGGGATTAGTCAAGGATGAATTCCCTATAGAGGAAGTTGTTAAATTTTGATGACATTTGGCTTATAAGAGGTAAAGATTTGTATTTCGGACAAAGGAGAGAATAACAATGAGGATGATGAGAATAACGATGATACTGATGATGATAACAACGGTGGTAACGATGACAATAATGATGGTGACAATAAATGTATTGATCAGGATGGTTGTGCTAGTGGTAAGGGTCCTAAAGGGCCAAAAAACGGGGGCAATGGATTAAGTGGTCATAACTTTAGCTCACCTACCCAAAATGTAAATTTCACCAATCTTCGAAGTGCTAGGAATGTTTTGCAAGAAGACATTCCTCGAAAAGATGCCCCTTCTTCTCGACAACAAATAAAGGAAAAAACTTGAAGCTCCAACATTTCAAATATGAAATTTTGTTTATTTAAATTTATCTACTACTAATGAAGAAACCCACTACTTTAGTTAAGAAAGGGTTTATACCGCGTAAATTTGAGTAATGTAGTTTGACCCTTTGTATATTTGTAAATTTTGTTGGTATTATAGAATGCACTTTCCTATGTAGTAATAACCACTATTTTATATCTTGGATATCTCAGCCGAGATATCATTTGAAGGCATGGGTGAAACGAAACATGAGATATCAATTGATATCTCGTTTCGAATATATCGACCGAAATTTACAAATATTGACCGAATTTTGGAGCGAAACGATATTCCAAGATCTCCCCAATATATTGTTTTTTTTAAAACAAATATATAGTCCCATCTCAGCCCAAATTCAAAAAACAGATAGTCCTTTTGTTCATTATCCGATTAAATTTCTCAAAAAAAGTGTTGCTCATCAAAAATATCGAACTCCTTCTTCTTCAGAGAAAAAAATAGAACTCCCTCTTGTAAAGAAATCAAACACCCTCTGCTTAAAAAAATCGTACTCCCTTTTCCAACTTCCAACGCCTCGCAATTATTTCCAATTCCCGACTACTCGATCCCTTTTGACAGTCCGCAACTTTGTCTTCGATCAATCTTTCTACTTCTTGCAAGCATGTAAATTAGGGTTTTTTCTATTTTAATGAAATTCCAAAATTGAATTTACAGTATAATTTAGAGTAGATTTGCATATAGATTTAATTTGCTTGTATAATTTCATGGTTAAGACTACTACTTTCTTAGCTTAAACATTATTTTTTTTGAACATTTATTTTGTAAATATTGGTGGTGCTATGAATGCTTTGCAGTAGGAAACAATGCAAGCATGAAGGGTCGAATTTCATACTTTTTGTGATAGGATGTAATGCAAGCACGATGGGTAGCGCTTCCTGCTTTTATGTTGGTATTCACATAACAATGTTTTATATAACTTTAGAACTTTAATTAAGTGGTGTTTATTCAATATTTTTGTAATTTTTTAATTAGATATATACATGTTGTTTACTCGTTTTAAACTTTTAATGTTGTGTAAACTTTATGGACATGGTTCTTTAATATTGTTTATCATATCTTAGTATTGTATGACTGATTTGAAACATTAAAATATATGCCAATATGGTCCTGAGATGAACTTTAAGTTCCGATATGTAAATTCGATATTGGCATCCGAGATGCATTCGTCTAATCCGAGATTTCCTCCGATACGATACCGAGTCACTAAAATTGCCGAGATGAAATGTGACCGATATCCGAGATTTAAAACCTTGGTGATAATAATCCTCTCTTTTACTTAGGAAAGTCGGTCGGTGCTTGTGTTTGGCTACCCCAATTCCCTTCTTATTTTGAAAATATTGAGACTGAATTGATGTTAAATACTAGGATGGAACATTCTTCCCAAGATGCTTCATCTCGACCGTTTCCAGATAAGTTAGAAGCTCGGGAATGGTATACCAAGTACTACAGACTAAAATCAATACTAAGTGGTGTGAAAAAGGAAATTTAAGAGGTAGAAGAGAAAATTAAAAAAAAAAAGAACGAAGGTATTCAAAGGATGAAGCAGCATATTGATGTCAAGAGTCGATTTCATATTTTGAGCTAAAGAAGCAAAGATGACATAGAGATTGCTCGACTATACTAAAGAATAGGAATCTAGAAGTAGATTATATTGTCAGTCTTTGGAGCTTATTACCAGTTGAAGCAAATCCAATCCTCCCATTCCTACTCCTGTGAGAAGGATTAGATCTCAATCTGTTGCTGCCAAAAGAAAGATTCCCTTCTTGGTTAAACCCATCTTCGGGCTTGAATCACGAAGAAATCAACCAATGGCACCAAAAGGTTGAATATAAGTGTTTTTAGTATTTGAAGGTAAATGGGATGATCAGGTTTCAAAATATCCAAACAATTATCAAACTCAAGTTAAAGAGTTAGAGCATGAAAATATACTCTTATTCAAGTGATCAAGGAATCAGAGAACAAGATCAAAACTCTCAAACGTGCATTGGAGACTCAGGTCAGTTATATCGATAATGCCAATATTATTCGAAAGAGAGAAAAGAAGCTCAAAGAACTTTAAACATGATGACTTGCCATGTTGCGGAACCTTCTTCTGCTATTAAAATTTTGATAGAGAAAGTTGAAGATCTTGAATCTTAATTAAAGATAATTGAAGTAATGTCGCTTAAGGCTTCTCGTTTGAATTCTCTTATTGACTATTTACTTGAAGCAATAGTCTCTTTTGGTTTAGAAATTCACTACTCTTTCTTAGGTCTAGATATGAATTCAGGATTAAGTAGAGCGGCCGAAGCTAGGTATTGATGATATCATCATTTCTTTCTTTACGGATGATTTGATTTTCTAAAAATTAAGGTCCCTCGTGATTTGCTTAGAGAAAGGACTTCTTCAAGCGAAAGCCACCCATGCCTTCGTGAATTTGAGAGAAAAGGGAAAGAGAAAGTGTATCGACAAAATCCACTCCGTCAACATCCCCTTGTAGTCAGGAAGATCTTAGTTTTATATTTATAATTTTTTCATATTATTTGTCTAAAATAGATATGGTAAACAAATTTATACTTGATTAATTGACTTTCTAAACCTGCATTTTTTTTCTTCATTTTTGTCTTACCGAATTGCCAGAAATTCAAAATCTTCTTCAGTTGTTCTAATTTGAAAGAGGATATGCAAAAGCTTGCCACTTAGTGTAAAATTGCTTATGAGTCTTTGGGTGGATTCTTCTTTTAGCTACCTGTAATTTTGTATATATAATATGTGAAGTAACCAAATTTGTATCTGAATAATCGTTGCCTCGGATGAATTTTGTATTCTTCATTGGGAATTTGTTGAATTGTTTGTGAAGTGTAGTCTATTTTTTAGGACCTATGCGATCCCTATCGTCAAAATTTTGAAACTTGTTTTGAAAAAAAGTTAGTAACTTATCTAATCAAAAATTCAGAAGAACTCATCCTTATAATAAATTAGAAACTCGTTCAATAATGAAGATTCTCATTATTGGAACACCGGGAGAACTTGATTTAGTGCTTCAAGGAATAATGCTTTTGATAACTTCATGTTCTAACTTCTTCATTTGAAGCTTTAGATCTTGATGCCTAAAGGTTTAGTCTCAATAGAGTATATATTGAAAAGTCTGTTCGATAATCATCTGCATTGAATACCATGAATCGTTTGGTAACAATAAGATCATTTAGATAGAAAATCAGAAACTAATTCAAAAATCAACTGAATAAGAGACCGAACAACCATTCCGTCAATGTGAGAGAAAAACAGAAAACCATATGGTAATAGAATTAGAAATCTGACTATTAATAAAGATTCCCAGTATGTGATGATTTAAACATTAACGGAGATTCCCATTATTTGATGATTTGAGCTTAACAGAGATTCTTGTTATTTCATGATTAATATTTCGAGGAATGAAGCTTTTGAATCTGGATAATAAACCATAAATTTTTAGACAGGCTTATCTGACATCAAAATTTTCAATTCTAGGCAATAGACAACTCCTAATCCTTTCTTTAAGTGATGCACAACTGAACTGAATGCGTTCGACCATTCTTCCTTAGAAGAGTGGTTTTGATCCATTCTTTAGGATAAAGTTTGGTTTGCTTTTGAATTTGATTGATCTTCCTCTAGAATGCTGCCTCGATCTCTCTTTTGGATCGAGTTTGATTTTTTTTTGTATTCGATCTTCCTCTAGAAGATTGCCCCTTACTACTCTTCTGGTAGTGATTTAGGCTTTGGTTGATTTCTTTGTTACCATCTTTAGGTAATAATCATAACTTGGATCGAACCCCTTATCACTCTCTTAGGTGATGATTTAGGTCTTTTGTCTGATGCCTTAGGCTTGTTCGGTGCTCCAAACAGGACATCTTAGGCAGGACCAAATGCTTACTCCATCCTTCCGCTAGGAGGCACCCCAGACAGGCCTTATAAGTAGGACTATAAGCTGGTCGGTGCTCTCTGGTCAGGCCATCTTAAGCGGGAACAAAGGCTTACTCTGTCCTCCCTCTAGGAGGCGCTCCAGACAGGCCTTATAGGAGGGATTGAAAACTGGACGGAGCTCTGGCCATCTTAGGTTGGACCAAAGTCTTACTTCGTCCTCCCTCTAGTAGGCGCTTCGGTCATGCCACGTAGGCGGGACTAAAGGCTTATAGTGCTCTAGCCAAGCCTTATAGGCAGGACCATAAGCGTACTCTACTCTCCTTCTAAGAGGTGCTTTGACCAGATTCTTGTGCCGGGATCAATTGATTTCCTCGCCCCTTATTACTTTATAGGTAATGATTTAGGCTTTTCCTTTTATTTTATGAATTCTTTCCATCAAGAATTTCGCTTTATTGAAGATATTCCTAATCTTATCTTATAAACTTATCGGTTTTCAGTTTCATAATAAATGTCCAATCATTCCCTTTAAGGCTAAACATTGATTGGTTTCATGTCCATTTTCTTGATGATATTGGCACTAAGCACCACCATGGTTCCTATCATTTTTAGGTTGCTTCTTCTTTGAAGGCCAATAATTCAGCTTTCTCTTGGTTAGAAGATAGATATGTTCATAAGTAGTGAAATGGATCCAAGAATTCTAAGGTTATAGCTCCTTTTATTCCCATTTAGCTTTCTTGTGGCATTGGATTGGCATAAAAGTATCATCCATAATCCTTCTCTTCTGAGCTTTGATCGGTGTAGGAGGATGGTCTATTACACTTTTCCATCTCTGGGCAAACTTATCAGAATTGTTTTTATTTCCTTTTTTAAGATTTCCCACTTTGACTGGTATTATATGGCCCTTCTTATCTTTAAGAAATAAATATCTTTATTTGGGTTCTCTCAAGCAAAGATTGGAGTAGGTCCAACATGGAATGCAGTCATGCTCCATTTATCAGGATCATAAGGTGCCACTTATTTATTTTCTTCTATAATTTACAATGCCAACAACCTTAGCATTTGTTTTACATGAAACCGGGGGTCAGATGCGACTTGACAAATTGGTCTACTTGCTTGAGGTTCAGATGACCCTTGTTTGAAAATAATCATCTTATAGTTCAATAAGCTATGTTGAATTCAAAAGGTCCTTTATATGCAAGCTAGGGAGAGTCCTTTATATGTAAGATAATGAAAGTCAAATATAGGATATGCGGGTTAGGTTAAATCCCCTATACCCTACGTATGCAAGCTCAATATAGCTTTCTTTATAGAGATATGCAAGGAAGAGGATGTTCGAGCCCTCCTTCTGGTGCTTAAATGTTAGCAACATTTCTTGTTAGCCCCAAAGTATGCAAGAAAGTAGGACTTGGTTAATGATAGGCTTTGTCAACCTCGTGTAAATCCACTTGAAGTATGCGAGATCAACTTATCACAAGTAAAGCAATGATTTGAATCACAAATAGGATGTTTAAGTTCATATCGCTCATATGAGAATCATCCAATATCTTGTCGTACGCATATAAGTCTAACATGAGATAAAAGTCAAGTCTCGAATCACATAATTGATAGGTCATGAGATTCCTAATTGTACATGTCCTTGTTTGCAAAAAGGTCACTTAATTGCAATAAGCAATAAAATCCCCAAATTGATTTAGGGTTATAAACTTTAAAAAATGTAAGAGAGAGAAAAGAATGAATCTCCCCTTTCTGAATGCTATAGGGGCTATTTATAGGGGTGGGGTGGTGTGACATGTCTACCACACGGCACTTTGAAATGCTATTCCGAGTCACTCATCATGTTGATGGCATGCGGTGTCCCCTTGTTCCCTAATGAGATGGAGGTGGGTGGCATAGTTGCCATGTATCTTTCAGAATGCCAGACTTTCATCATCATTAGCTACCTCAGTGTCATTCGGCTCTATGATTTGTTTGATATCCTTATGGTATCCTTTGTTATATTGGCGAGTTACATTATCCACTGAGGATTGGTGATTTACGACATTACTCATGTAGCCTTCCTTTACTAACTGCTGTTTTTTGATAACCTCGATAATTCTATTAATATGTAGAATTATGCTTGATTAATGATTCATGACATCCATTCTTGCTTTGATGATGTGCAGCATCCTACCTTATTAACCTTCTACGACATTAATCCTGGCTTTATAGATGATAGACAATATCCTCTACGGACATTGATGAACTTTGGCATGTGTGTTGCATTGGTGACTTACAACATCATTATATTTTTGCTTTTCAATATTCCCATGTTTGTTTGCCTCTGACATTTCTTACTTTATTGATGAGGTGCGGCATTGGTGACACATAGTATTCTTTCACACACTAATGACTTGCGACATGCTTTTGTGCCTGTCGGTATGCAATATCTTCCTTTACCTATTTTCACGGGATGCAACGTCTTTTATTGCATTGTTGAAGTGCATAATCGATGGTATGCGAGATTATCACTGGTTATAAGCTTTCTTAATCCATTGAAGGTACCCTGAGATGAATCATCATTTGCTGTATGATCCATTCCTTTATCTTCGACATCGTAGACTACGAAATGCTATATTCATGCTTTCGATATCAACTATCTCCTATTTTATGTTTTCATGCTTGTTTTTGCATCCTTATTGTCGACATGCTATCATATCTTCGGAATCATTGCATTCATTGCGATAGTCGCTATAACGACCGTATTTTCAATAATTAAAACATTAAATTAAACAAGATTTTGGAATTTAATATTTAAAGAAATTAAAATTTATGATCTATTAATGAGAAAATTAACTAGAATGAAATTTAATAATATTAATTTAAGGTAAATGATAACTATTTTTAATGCAATTTCAATTAATTGAAATGATAGTAAAGTCAAATTTGGTTATAAATTATAAATAAGGAAATATACATAATATTGTCTTTAATGGTGAAATTGTATGTAATTAACTGAAATTGGTTAACATAGAATAATTAACCGGTATGTGAATTTATTAGCTTGGTTTGTAGAAAATAAATATAGAAATGTGTATGAAATTATAAGTTGTAAAAATTATTTAATTATCATTTCATTATTTAATCCATTGAAATAAAACTGGAAATTAATTACAATTAGTCTAATTAAATATTGCAGTTGATATGAATTAAAAATGACGACCGCAGAATATTGATGTAATAAATGGTAAACCAATGTTAATTATATCCATAAGGTGATAGTTGATTGAATATTAAGATGTATATCAAAATTAATGAATTTATTGCAATTGAAATTGAACACTGTAATTAGTGAAACATTTAACATTGAATTGACATGGAAACTTGTTTTAAAGATAATAAATTTCTCGAAAATCAAAAATGATGAAATTGTTAACTATTTAATTTGTATTTGAAAAGTGATTCATTAATTTAATAATAACTTATTTAATTAACGTGGAAACAACTATTTTGGTCACTGTCTCTGGTTTCGACGAAACCAGTTTCAACTGATTCGTAACGGTGAATTATTTTAAGATTTCAAGTTTCGTAGTGATCAGACTAGTCTTTTGATCATGCGGGCTCGAAATGCATAGAAATCAATTTAATGAATTCGATTTAAAATAAGATGTAACTTCTGTATATAATGGAATTTGGATTTTAAACCTATTCCATTGAGTTCAAAAATAACGAAAACATTTATTTCATCTTATTGTCGTTTCGAACCAATTCGATATGTTCATTCATTCTTATCGGGCCTTATCAATATGTATAGTTTCTCTTAACCCTAGCAGCCTTTTATTTCTTATTCATGTATGTACAATCTGTTTATCTATTCCTATCTCCTCTCTGCAATGGTAGAAACCAATTTTCAATTCCAAAAACCCTAAATTCAATTTCAAAAACCAATTTAAAAATTCAAACTCTCCAAACCCTATCATATTATATATCGTTGGAAAGCTCAACGAGCGCTCTACTGCAGCAATTCGTTATTCAGTTGTGTGTGTGCATCATTTGATCAGAAATCATCAAAGAACCTCGGCCCTCGAAATTAGTTTTTTACGATCCAACTGCGGATCTTCATCCGATCAACAATCGAGAAGCGGCGTTGGGAAGTCGAGCAAGTCCTTAGGGTGCTTTTCATTCATCATAAGATAGTCAGAATTCGCCGTGGCTTGTGGGGGAAGAAGAATGGCAGCGTATGACCTGGAGGTGGTCAGGGGCGCGCGTTGGTGCATGGGAGGTCGGCTTTAGGTGGGTGTCGCGGTGGTGCTACTTCATCAAAGTGAAGGGGCCGTGGTTGAGTGCGTTCTTGGTCAACGTGGTGGTGGCATGTTGCTGTAGCTCGATCGTGATTTGTTGAAGGAGCTAGGGTTTCGTTCTTTGATGTGGTATTATTTTTATATAATTTATTTTAATTTAAAAATTAAAATTTTGCATGTTCTAACTATCATATCTTTTGCTAACGAACTCGGATTCACGCGTGGTTTTCTTCGTTGTGATGATATCAAAAATCAAGACTTATTCACAAGATTATAGTTAACAGGTTTGGTTAGATTCTGAGAATGTTAGAATTTGGGCCTTTATTTGGATTTTAAATCATCGATGAACCAAAGGTGGGTGTTTTAACCCACTCACGACTACTAAACTATCTTATGTTAGTTAAATTAAATTTATGATATGGTAAGAAGTTGATTGCTTGTTGTTTGGTATATTAAATTCGCCATGATCGTTAAATTTGAATTTTATCAAATTTAATTTAAATTTAATTTAATATTGAATTAATTATCAGTTAAATACCTATTAACTATAATCAGTTAACTGTTGTTATTTATTGGTTGATTTGAATGGTGATTGTGTTGTATGTTTAATTGTTGATATTTGGATGATTAGATGGATGTCTATTTTATACGTTGTTATGGCACTAGAAGTTCCCTAGTTACTGTTAGGAAAATCACTATGGATTGAAATGATACATACCTGAACGATCTATAGATTAGTGAAAAATCGTTTTGGGATGAGATGATAGGCTCGAGTGATTTTATGGATTTTGAATTTTAACTTGGGATTGTGGGTTTAAATGATACATACCCGTACATTTTATATTGTGGGTGGAAATGCTATATATATCTGTATCACTTGACCATAAGATAGAAAATTATATACAGACACTAGATTTGTCAAATTAAGTGATTTTTTTATCCTTAACTTTGTAATTCAGTTAAATGATATTTTGAAATGAAATTTGATTTATATAAACTAAATTATTTTCGAAAATCCAAGCTTTAACTTTTGAAATTGGAATTGGTTTAAATAAATTGTTTAAAGGATTTAAATTGAAATTTTAAAGATGAATTTGAAGTATGAATAAATTTATTGAAATTGAATTATTGAAATGTTTGAATATTTATTCTTTGAAATCCACTAAATTTGAAGTAGTTTAAGTTTAATAGTTTAAACAAGGATTTGAAATCGACATAGATTTAAAAGGTCTTATTGGGAATCTGAATTAAAAGATAAAAATAGAGTCTGTTAATTTAAAAGCTGGATATAGTCTAGATTTATTGAAATGGAAATAGTTTAATTTGATATTACTTTTAAATTAATTATTTTAATATAAACGGTTTAAAAGTATATTATTTTAAATTCAGATTTATTTAGATTTTCAAACCATTTTACATTAAACTATTAAGCTATATTAAACCCATTTTAACAATTTTAATCTATTTTAAACTATTTATACTATATTAAACTATTTTAATCTATTATAAACTATATTAAACTATTTTAGTCTATTTTAAACTATTTTAGTCTATTTTAAACTATCTTAGTCTATTTTAAACTAGTTCAAAACCATTTTAAGCTATTTTAAAGTATTTTAACTATTTTAAAATATTTTAGAAATAATTAAACTAATTATGACTATCTAAACTATTTTCAAAAATTCAAACTGTGCAAGGCTGAATTAATTATAATTAAATCACGAATTTAAAGAAATACGGTTAAATGATGTTATAACCCACGTTGGAACTTGAAAAGGTATTTTCTAGTGATAATACTTAGTTTGAGTAAATATGCTTATTTTGAAATAAGGGTTTAACCATTTTATGGATATGATTTCGAAAGCGACATGATTTTCGAAATGAATATGATTTTGAAGGGATATTTTATTAAGAATATGATATTTTAATATCAAGTATGAATCGTTTTGGAAATGTAAAAGAACCATTTGGTGTGAAATAAGCATTTGGTTGTTAAAGAGATCGGGATTGGATGTTATACTCTCTGCCAATACCGAAAACCACTTTAAAAATTATGCAAGTGGTGGAGATTCCAGAATGAAGTAAGATGATTTGGTGAACGATTCTGTATAAGGTATTATTGTAGCGCTGACTCCCTCAAATAAGCTTGATGTGACTAAAATAAGAGCCATGCCGAGCCTAATGAGGTCGCACCTTCGATCAGACATGCTTCTTCGATACCATATATGACTTTGTGCTTGATTTAGTGGTCACCCCTTGATTTGATTATAGGAGTGTGTTACGAGGTGGGCAGTGGTAGCTGCTATGTGTTACTACAAGTCTAGATCTGCAAAACAGTAGTATCCTACACTGGGCATTGCCTCGTGTGTCTTGTTACGTGCCTTAGCACACCCATTATGAGTTTAGTTTGTATCGTACATATGGAATACCCTCTGATAGCCCTCCAGTTTACGGAGGAATTACAGTACTACATGGACTACGGGAATATAGAAAAGTGTTAAGGGGGATATGGATAATGCCTCAATGCTATTTTAATACTTTACTAATGGACATATTATAATAGCGTATATTATTACATAGTAAATAGTTTAATGGATCCCTAGGAGATGGAATCCTGAACATATCTTAAGTTATTGCACGCATATTGACACCGAATAGGAGATAAAATCCCATAAACTTCTCTAAAGTCGTTTCACTCATATTTGTTTTAAGTTGATTTGACTTACATAAGATCTTTTAGTTTCGACTCGAGTGTTTTGCCTTTTCATTACGCTCGGGTCAGTCTGAGCTTTTTAGTGTTTTGAAGACTATTGCCTGGCGGACAAAGATGAAGATTTAGTATATTATTCTATTTATCGTATTTATTCCAGTACATCATGTTGTTCCGCTGCATTATTTATTTATTCCACTGCATTATTTATTTATTCCACTGCATTATGTATAAGTCTAATTGTTTTGTGAAATGCAATCAAATGTATTTGTAAATCAGCTTCATGAACTATTTATTGGATTATTATATTTTGTCATTCCGTTGTGAGATTCTGTGTTTTGTTTTTTTTTCTTTTCTCTTCTTTTTCTTATTTACCCCATAACATTCCTCCCCTTTGAACAGTTTGAGTCTGACATGTGTGGTTTATTTTCGATTTGAACCATCCAAAAGCGTAGTTCGTTACATTTGGTATCAGAGAGAGGTTTAGCGATAATCTTAATTTTGTTGGTTAACTCATCAGAAATAGGGAAGTAATACCCTAGAGTGAGTTTTTCTGAGTGTATATACAACAGAGCGTACTTGTTAGTGTTATAAAATGTTTTTATATTGTGTTAATTTTTTCCATTTGGTATTTAAAAAATTCTGGTCGATACATAGGATGCTATGGTATCGGTAGGGATTTCTAAACAATTAATAGGGCAGACCGCATAGTATATTTTTGAAATATAGGCAAATGATATAATTTTGCCTAGCATTATATGAAAGAATAATTTATAAATGATATAGCTGGATGTGATATGTTGTTTGTTTCGTAATGAAATCTGATAAATATTGGTTGTAAAATAGAATTTACAAATAAAATGGAAATTTGAGAACTTGGGTTTTGAAATTTTTAGTCAAAGGATTTTGGAATATAATATTAGTATTACTTGGAAGTATTTTCGGATATAAATATTTTCAAAAGTGATTTAAAAGAAATGTTTTGAAAGGAAATTTAAAAGAAAATAAACTTGTACTCCCCTCTCTGTCACTGGGAAATAACTTTGGTGTTGAGTGCACACATCATCATGTTCATTTTCGACTTTCAAAGTGGGATGCCCACTGTAGTAGCTTTACTGCACATTTGTTTTGATAAACAAGTTTTAAATTAATTTTCTACGTACAATTTGACGTATATAAATGTATATATGTATTTGATTTGGAAAGAAACTTGGAATTTAGTTCTTAAAACTTTCTGATAATTCATAGTTTTCAATTATTGTGGTGAATGAAATCTTAACCATTTTAATAATTGGAAGCTTCTGAAATGAAAATAAGAAATAAGATGCTAAGTGATTAATGAAATATATTAGAAATTGGAAATTTGTAACTTGTAAATCAAAGGATATGAAAATTTAGAAGATGTAACTATTAAACATTTTGTTAACTAAAGTGAATAACACAAACTTATGTAACATTTAATTATATTTGAATATATAAATTACTAGAAATGTTTAAAAAATTGTCATGTTAAATAGGAATATGCAATAGATTATTATACAAATAAAACTAAAGTAATGAAAGTGTTCAACAGAATTATTTCTATAAATAAGAATTCAGATATTACAAAATGTTATAAATGTAAGTTAATAATTTGAGATGCTAGTAAATAAATTCAATAGAAAAGTGAATACTGTAAGTAAATGATTATAAACTTAAGTTAATGATTGAAGCCATCTATAATTAAATGTGAATAGTCAAAGTGAATACTATATTAAGTAAATTATTATAACTCCATAAAATGTTGAAATGATTATGAAATAAATTTTGTGTAATGACCAATAAATTTTAATGGTTTTAACAATGTAATTAACCGAATTTTTGTGAGATTTTTAAATAATTGAAGTTTGAAGCAAAATTTTGATATTTGGAGTACTTCAATATAGACATAGCAAATGGTAAATTTTCATCAGATAATATGGAAATTTATTTTGTTATGCAATTTCATTTAAATTTAAATTAGTTAAATTGATAATAATAAATATTTTTGAAGCCTAAATATTTTTATGTAATAAATTTGTTAATCGTTTTCTGATTGAGACGTCATAATTCGTTTCATCAAATTTGGACTTTTCTATCATCATTTATCTTATTTTCAACGAATTTGCGGCATTTTGGGCAGCGAATATCGAATTTTGATGGGATGGTCGTACCACTGACAAATGTATACCGTTTTGATCATCTCGTCGTGCTGATCTCTGCGGTATATTCTCTTCTGTGTTTTTGATTGTGTGAAATGTGGTTTAATCCGCGAAACAGTTATCCATATTGGTACCCATTTTTGTCCTTTGAGTTTCGCTGTGCCCATTCTTTTGTCCATCAGTTGAAAATGAATGGCCTCTTCTTTTAGTATTCCCAGAATTCAGTTTTGACCTTTTCTATTTCCACCTTTTCAATATGGTTGTTGGTTCGTTTCCTTTTTTCCTTTCTGTTTTGCTTTGAGAATATATAAAATAATATTAATTCATATAAAAATATTATATTATGTAGCTTTCCATTTCTTCTTCTATTTATTTCCTTTTCATTGTCGTTACACCCAACTTGAAACCATGCTTGGTTCATCTTCCTTCCACGGCCGAACTCTTATTCCTCTTCTTCTTTTAATGGAAAAAAGCAATGTCAGTATACATAAGTTTATACAAAAAGCTTGTTTTCATTTTTTTCTATTTTGCATAAGAAATCATCTTGCCTCCTGCCACTCTTCATGTAACATCACAATGACCACGTCAACCACGTCCGCCGCTTCGAGTTACTTCCACACAAAGCAGATTCGCCGACCACTTCCTTCAGTCCTCCCATGTCCAGTCACCTCCGACAACTAAGCACAACCAACCCTACTCCATCACTCGTCTCCTACCTCACGCCTACCACAAGTTCACACATCACTTCCTAGCCGACTAACCACCTCCCAACCAGATGAGCACCCGACCCTCTTGTCTATTCGCAGCACCACCTTCTGCACCAACCTAAAGCTGATAAGCATGCCTAGACCAATATATGCCACCTATCTCCTCAGACCCGACCACCCCATCAAAGCCTACCACCGAAACAAGCAATTGCCAACCAAAACCAGTAAAGCACCACCCTCTAGCCTTAACTCGATCACCTTCTCCTCGTCTCTCTCTCATTCCTTTTCGACCTGCTTGCTTGTCCCCTACCTCGTTGCCTTGACCGATGAGAGTGGTGTGTGAGTATATGTATATATTTATCGGTTAATAATATACTTATATATATATGTTAGATATATATAAAGTTAGGTCTGTGTATATATATCATATAGCGTTGAAGAACTTATTTTAACATATAATATGTTTAAAGAAGTACTATATGTACTTAATGTGCAGATATGTATATATAATATATAAGTAGTTTTCGCATATACATTGGAAGCATGATGCAGCTCGTTTGGTATGTTTATATTTATATATAATGTTATTTTTACATTTATATTAGTATTGTGTATTATATGGTTCTAAACAAATGGCGGTATGGGAGTACAAGTTGGTATATGTAATTGTTGGTTATATATATACATATGTTATGTCAGTTTTATATATGTTAGCTAATATACAATGTGTTTGCTGATATATAAAGCTATATAAGTTTATATAATGTCAATGACTTGGGTGAGTTTGTAATTAAGGAAGTTTATATACTAATAAGTGAATTTGCATAATATGCGAGTCTATACATATAAATTGCTGAAGCCTTCGAATTTTCTTTGGATTCTAAAGTATATATATGTGTATAAGTATATATGGGACCATGGGTTTGGTTTCAAAAATATACAGTAGAATACATATATATATGTTTATGTATATATTTGGTATATTGTTGGTTTGCGGTGAAAATTTTATATATATATATATATATATATATATTAAATCATAAGTCTGTAATGATTTTTATGAACTATTTGGGTTATGTTAGTAATTTGGAATTTCCAAAACCCTAGGCAATCTGGAGGACGATGAAGGAGGCGGATGGACAACGGTTAAAAGCAAGGGGAAACGACTTTTGCTGATATCCTTAAACAGACAAATCCAGATTTCAAGAAGTAAAGCAAAAACCCTAAATCATAGGTGGAGGTGGTAGATAATAACATCGTGATACAATGTAAAATCGATTATTTCGAATCATTAGAGGATGGGACTGAACCTTATCAACTAATAGACGAACAAGATTATGAAGAATCAAATCAGATGTGGAAGAATTCATTATATGCATACATGGCAGCTAAAAGACCATATCTTGTTCATTTTATTGCCTATACCAGGAGAGTTTGGAAGCCTACAGGATCCTGGGATGTATTTACCAGAGAAAATGGGTTTTATCTCATTAAATTTGAAAAGGAAGAAGACTATGAACAAATCGTAAAGGGAGGTCCATGGTTCATGGATAGAAAATTGATAATCATTAAAAAATGGGAGGCATACTTTTACTTTGAAAAGGCAATGTTAACAACGTACCCAATTTGGATCAAATTTAATAATCTTAATCTAGCATTATGGAATATGAGATGCATTGGAAAGATGGCAGGTATCATTGGTAAACCTCTTGATATAGATGAATGTACGAGGAAGGTTAAAAGAATCAAATTTGCTTGAATCTTGGTGGAAATTGAGACGACCCGACTTTCTACTCCCAGAAAATCGCATCATCTTGAAGAAAGAGAGGGATAGAAGAAGAAAACAAAGAGAATAAGAACACAAACAATCATCAGAGAACTCACAGCGGAACGAATGAAATATAATATATCTCATAAAATATTACATAGTATCTATTTACATCAGAGTACACAACTTAAACAACACATAATAGACAGTTATAAACTTCTGTCTAACTATATAACTCAAGTATACAAGATACATACACGACATACACAGCGGAATCATAATATATCTACACGTCAAAGCCTCCTGCTCCATATCTCCTCCAAAATTCGTCAAGCTAACCTGAATCACTTGACTACTCATACATAATACGAGTACCCAAGAGTTTAATAAAACAGAAAATAAACACTCGGGTCAGACAGGGGTCTGGTGTGAGTAAACGGGTTAAAATTGCTTAACTTTAGAAAACCTTTGAAAAGAAAAGGTATCACGTAAGACTTCCCACACATAAACATGGAAAAGTTTTTACCTTACGCTAACCAAAACATTTGATAGGAAATCCAATATTATTATAATAGTGTCTAGGGTTTTCAGGTAAATAAGAAATAGCCGAAATTGTTACATTCATTAAATTCCAGCTACTAGCCACAAAAGTGGGTAATACAATCAAAACCGTAGGGTCTCGTAGGGAAAATGGGTTTCCATCAATGGCAGGGCTATAGGGGTACCGCCCGTCACGTACGTGGCCTAGATCAACGTACCAAGGAGTACTCCCACTCCCCTGTAACACAAGGCTGGAACCATCCCTTACTGGAAAGTCCCGAACAAGACAACCCCGTAGTTGGCCGCGACCCAACTGCCCACACAGCCGAATAAAAAGGGACTTCTAGACAGGGGAAAATCTTGCTCTCCAGTGGGAGCTACCCATGAAGCCTTGCTGCACCTCCCTTGTTTTAGCCATTCCCGGTTGATGAGGCTTGAGGCTGCGATTACCTTTATAGGACATCAAATCTTAGAATGGCCATCGTCCACCTGACGATGCACTGAAAGCATTCAATCCATACAAGTTCGTTCCGGGTTCGAATGAAACCGAAGACACTATCTCGTTGCACTCATTATTGGAATCACCCTCAGAGTCAACGACCATAGCCATTGCACTCTGATTCGCCATCTCGAATCTATAAGCATTATTCCGTCAAACTCATTACAGAATCACCCACAGAGTTATACTGACGTATAGCCCATACACCTCGAGTCTTCACTTGCTCCACTTGGATTCACGACCTAACGTTTAATTGGAATCGATGTGGTTTTCGGATTCCAAATATGGAAACCCGATCCCGGTCTCACCGAAACCAAATGCCATTTTAATGTACAAGTTGTACTTAAGGGTTTAAACAGTTTAAACTTATATTCAGGATGATATATAAACAGATAGATGAATCATATTATTACAAGAGATAATTCATATCAATATTCATCTTCACAAAGCATCATATCACATAGCAAAGATATCCAAATCATTCAGTATCAACCAATATCAATCAACACCCAATATCAATTAATCATCTAATATCGATCATCCATATCAAAACGGAATTGATTAACTCTTAATCACCTGGATTACCTAAGTCCTTTTCATTTATTTATTCCAAATAAATAAATTAATCATCTCTAATAATCTTCTTTAATTAATCTTCCTTGATTAATTATCTTCAATTACATTCAAGTAATTATCCTATCCATATTCAGTAATCAACCCTTTAAGTACTATCATTAATTACAATAATTAATGATCATTAATTAATTATAATTAATTACATTATTTCTTAATTAATTACAATTAATTAATCACATTTAAATTAATTATTTTTATTAATCAACCTGGACTAATATCATTTATTACCTTAATTAACGATCCTTATTAATTAATAATTGCTTTAATAAATTAAATAATTAACTTATAATTAATCAACTCATTAATCATAATTAGTAATTAACAATTGTAATTACTTAACTAAATTAACTTCTAATTGAATTATTTTAATTCTTGATTAATTAATTCAATTAATTAATCCTTAATTACTTCATTAAGTAATTATTAAACAATTAGATTAAATAATAAATTCTTAATTAATTACTTTATTAATTAATTACAATTTAATTAATTACAATTATTAATTAATCTTAAGTTAAACTCATTAATTAATTAAATAACCTCATTAATTAATTAACTAAAATAATTAAGTAATTAACTCTTAATTACTTAACAAGTAATTATCTCTAATTACTTCATTAATAAATCTTAATTAATCTCTTAATTAATTGCTTAACAAATAATTAATCTCATCATTAAATAATTCTTAATTCTTAAATTAATTACTTCATAATTAATTATCTTTAAAACAATTATATTAATTAACTCTTTAATTAAAATCATTAAGTAATTAACCAATAATCACTTCAACTAATTACTCTTACAATAATCACTTCCATAAGTAATTAATTTCCTTAATTACATTCAACAATTAATCATTAGTTACTTTATTAAGTAATTACACTTAATTAATCCATAATTAAGTGATTATTTAAAATTAAATAACAATTAACTAATTATTTAAAATTAATTAAACAATTAATTAATTAACTTCCTAGATTTAAAAATCTTTAATAAATTAAGATAGCATTATTCTTAATAATCTTTTACCTAATATCAAATTATTAAGTATTCTTAAATTTATATCCAAATAATCTAACCTTATTTATTTTCATAAATAGATTATTTGAATTTAATCAAATTTTAATATCTCAAAACAATCTATTTGATTTACAATATTAACTTAAACTTTAACTGAAAAGAAAGCATTAAGAAATCAATTTGAGATTTAAAACATTTTAATTATCTAATTTAGTCTACCCTTTTCAACATAATTTGTAATCTTGTTTTTAAAACATTACTTTTTAAATTTACTTTAAACTTTTGATTTAATAATTAAATTCAAACACTCTTTTTAAACTAAAATTCAAACTTTAATTTAGTAAAATTACCTTTCAAAGAAATCGTCTCAAACGTAAAAAAAATAAAAAAAAATTGAAAGTAAATTCAATTTACATTTCAAAGTTTGAATAACTAAATTCCAAAACAAACAAGTTTTAAACTTGGTTATAATATTGAAGCTTGAACTTTCAATTATTTAAACTCGAGTTGCCATTGCAACTTGACTTCAATATATACCAACATAAATTTGCTTGCAACTGTATATCATTATACAGTAAATATCAGTAAATAAACCATCAGTAAACCCGAGTAAAACACTAATCCCACACGAGCCAGCACCGAAGGAAACCCAGACCTCTCATCTTCGAGTCAAACCCGAAGCTCGCACGATCCCAGACCCGAGAAAAACTCCATCTTCCCCAACTCCATTCCTCAGTGTACAAGAGCATACACCGTGCACCAAGCACAACACCACCGGCCGCCGTTGAGCATCGCGACCATCCTCCACAGTCCCAAACCCTCTCGCGAGTACTCAGGTGAACCCAGATCCACCCATCAATATACGAGTCGAAAAACGACGATTCGAATCAAAAACTCGAACCACTGCAGAAGAACGTCGACCCCAAATCTCCCCTCCACGGCCACCTAAACGCCGGTTAACTCCGCTGACCCCCCTCCTCCCCACACCAACTCGCCATTACCACGAGCTTCAACACCCTAAATGCGATCAAGCTCGATTCAACATCCATGTCGCAAATGACATTACAGACAAGTCGAACCGAAACCTATTTAAAACCGTAGTTTAATCTAAGTCACTCAATTTACTCATTTGAAAAATTATCCTATATTTTTCCCATGATCAATAGCTTGCCCAAGCTTCGATTCAAATATGAACTCAATTAATCAAGTACAACTTCGGTAATTCTCTAAAACCCAAATTTCGAACAAACCACGAATACTCACTAATTACACAACTAGAAATCATGATACAAGTATTAAAAGTCATGATTTCCTATTGCCATTCCCATCATGCAATCAAAATTAAAGTTTAAATCCATAAATTTTTTGACCCGATTTGTTATTTACTGTAATTATGAAATTTCTGAGCAAATATTTCATTTTAAAAACTTATAATTATTTTTAAATGGAAATTCATATGATTACAAACAACTTCTCTTCACATATCAAGATCTAATATTGTTTGGATTAAAAGATTTTGGATTTTCTTTTAACAGATCATTTACAGTAGTTCAACAGAAATCATACTGGCATGCATACAATCAAACAAACTCTTACAACATATAGGTACCAATCCATATAAATTCAAGCTATAGGATTTTAATAAAAGTGAATAACAACACATGCATGACAGTAAAATAAGATTCAACTGTTTTTAAAAACATTTACTCACCATTTTGTATGCAGAGTAGAGCAGATTTTAATTTCAGGCTTGAACTATAATTCAAAAAATGCATTTGCTTTTGATTATGCTTATTGTTGATTTCCCTTTTCATGTTGAAATTACAGATTGCAGGTTGAACTCCCCTTAGAATTTGCAGATTGGATTTGCAGTTTTGCAATTTCATTAGCTTTTAGTTTGAAAATCTCAGGTTTTGGAATCATTGAGTTTTGGGTCTGAGGAGTTTTTAAACTTGAATTCATCTTTGTTGAGAAGAACATCAGATTTACTTTTGTTTTGCAAAATTGCTTTTGGGGTTATAAATTTTAGGTTTGAGGAAATATTTCAGGTTGCCATTAGTTTGGTTAAGAAGTGAAGACAAAGGAAAGTGTTTGGAATTGAAAAAGAAAAATAAATTTTCTTCTTTTTCATTTATTAAAGATTAAAGAAAAATGAATTTTAAAGATAAGGACACTTGTCACTATAACCCTCTTAATTGATTAACATGTGCTTTAGAGATCCTTTACCATGTTACAAATGTCTTTAAGTGTTTTTTTTTTAAACTTTTATTTAACTTAAATGTAAATATAAACTTACATTTTATTTTACTTTATAAATGAGTACTTAGATATGTATATATATAAGTTTACCTATAAAAGAAAATGTTTCAAAACTAATATAAATAATTTCTTTGTATTCTAAAAATCTAAAACAATTATACATATGCATTTGTAACTATTTAAATCAAACATTTTAGAGAAAACGAAAATAAAACATTGATAAATTTCTTTATAAACTATCATATTAAAATAAACAATTATCTTACATTTTGAAAGCAAATGAATAAATCTTTAAATTTAACCTTTGAAAATTATTAAGTTTTTTTTTAAATTACAATATTCATTCATACCTCAATTATTAATAGATTAAATTAAATTTTAAACAACTCAAATTATAACATATACATACATATATTACAATTTGAAAAATTCATTTTTAATTTGAAACAAAAGATCTCCTATTCACAATATATATCAAATGTGTATATTATAAACAGAATAAAATCTGATTAGCTTTGAAAAACAATTCTTATTAAATTTAAATTGTCAGAAAGATATTGATTACCATTAACAGATTAAATATTTATTAACCATAAAAAGAATAAATTAGCCAATTTTAAATTAAAATTATAAAGAAAACTATTAAACCAATTAAATTATTAACACAGATTATTAAATTTATATTGCCCAAAATTCCGGGTCGTTACAATCCTCCCCCCTTAAAAGAATTTCGTCCCCGAAATTTAAAAGCAAAGGTAATTTAATAACCCAGTACAGATTTTAATTTCAAATAGCAAAGCATTCTTAACAACCAGAACTAACAACCATAGCAACCAAATTAACAAACAAACTTAACTAATTATTCTGACACAAATCAGAATAAATCTCTAATACTATCTCGAGTTTCCTAAGTATAAATCACCAGGATACTCGCTCTACAAAAGCCAACAAACAAACTACACAACCAAAATCCAGAGATCCACTCATCTCTAGATCCAAAATCTGAACAGAACATCAGACTACTCTCAAATCCAGCTCAACATCCAACCCCAACTGAACTACAGATTCATTAACGAATAATGAATCATACACGTACTCCCTCAGAGATACGTGTTACACAATGAATTCCAGCTATCCAAACTGGCAATTCAATCTTATCCTATCAAAAACACGGATAAGAAAATCTCAAATGCCACAACACTAACCAACCAATCTTATCCAATATCTGTTCTCTTAACCAGAGAGTTCTTAACAACACTGAAGACTCCAACTTCGAATACCAAACTCCTTATCTCAAATCTCATATCTGTAACTCAACAGACAATCCGAGGCTGCCAAACTTCTTCCTGATCATCTCAACCTATGCTGATACTTCCAAAAACAACTAAACCAAAAAAAAGCAGTTTGTGGATCCTATTTAACAGAAAAGTCCTCCAAAAATTCATCGAAATCCAAAACACAAGCTCTATTACTCAAGCAAAAGCAAACAGAACTTGCTTCTTTCCTTGCACAGCTGCTACCTTGCTTCCGCTGCACAACTCCGATTCTGAAATAGATAAGAATATTGCCGATGAACACAAATACAAACTTATCCACTATATCCGAAAAACTTTGTTCATCAAATCCATAAAAATCTGAGTGACACATCTGACTCAGTCACACATCCTTCAAACAGAATCCTATTCCAAAAGCTAGATCAGTCCAATTCCAATTCCAAAAATATCTGAGTTGCTACATCAACTCAACTACTAGGCTAACTACCAAAATCTCATCTGGAACCAAACGAATATGGAACTCAACTCCAGATGCAGACAACCTTCTGATTACTCCAGTAGCTCCTACTTCCATATGAGAACTCTCAGCCTCAAGCAAAAGATTGCTCAAGAAAAATTCCCAAATTAATCGCAAGTCACTTTTGCGATCCTACCTAATTCGGATTCCAAATAAAACTGTCCCCTCTTTATCAAGTAGAACAGCTTTAAGCTTTTCCAAACAAAGTTAACCTTCAAGAAAACATTCACCGACTTCCGTGACTGCTGATAGAAGAACCACCAAGATTCCCGAACCGTCGGAGAAACAAGCCACACTGCTGCTTCCAAATTCTATTTCGATGATACTACGAAGCCAAAAAGATCTCCTTGACAGCACACTGAACACTTCGAGCTGAAACTGCTACCACATCTAACCAAAGACTCTAATCCAATGGCTTCTCCAAAACCAAAACCATCAACAAACCACACAACTGACTTCCAAGATGGCATACAATTCTTCAAGAAACTCGGGCTCCAAACCAAGTATCAACATCTCGCTTTCCTTAAGGAATAACAATGAGACCATGCCTGTAGAGAAACAACTCATTGACCTTAGTCTCATATCCAAAAACAGCTAATCTCCTTGCTGAAGATCCAAACAACTTCTACACAGACGAATCTTCTCTGCGGCAGGTAAAGATTGCTCCTCAGCCACTTCTAAAATTGCTTCAAGAGAAAACACATTCAGAAAATATCCAAGGATACTGCATCTCATCATGCAGTTACCAAGATATCATTACTTACTTCTGCACTTCCAACAGATCCTAACACTAGAAAAATTGTCTTACCCAAGCGAAATCCAAACTTACACTTCAAAGACAAACTACGAATCTTTTAAAAAGATTTCTGTCGGATATCAGAGAAATCCTTTACTCCAAACTACAAATCTTACTCGAGACGGTATTAGGTCTATAGTCTCGAAAAATACTTCAAACCTCAAACAAATGGAACCTCTTCCATCAGTGGTAGTCGTGTTGCACACACACTACTACTCCATCTACCACCAAAAAAAATTATGTTGGAAAATCCGTACAGATAACCCAACAAATCAGGTAGACGTATATATATATATATAGTTATATATAAAAAATTACAAGTACGCTCTCTCAAGCAAGACACCACTACAGAGCCTAGGTATTCACTCAACCTAATGCTCCCTAAAGAAAGACACACCTCAGAGCCTAATGCTCTGATACCAAGTGAGACGACCCGACTTTCTATTCCCAGAAAATCGCATCATCTTGAAGAAAGAAAGGGATAGAAGAAGAAAAGAAAGAGAAAGAAGAACACAAACAATCATCAGAGAAGTCACAACGGAACGAATTAAATATAATATATCTCATAAAATATTACATAGTATCTATTTACATCAGAGTACACAACTTAAACAACACATAATAGACAGTTATAAACTTCTGTCTAACTATACAACTCAAGCATACAAGATACATACACAACATACACAGTGGAATCATAATATATCTACACGTCGAAGCCTCCTGCTCCATATCTCCTCCAAAATTCGTCAAGCTAACCTGAATCACTTGACTACTCATACATAATATGAGTACCCAAGAGTTTAATAAAACAGAAAATAAACACTCGGGTCAGACAGGGGTCTGGTGTGAGTAAATGGGTTAAAATTGCTTAACTTTAGAAAACCTTTGAAAAGAAAAGGTATCACGTAAGACTTCCCACACATAAACATGGAAAAGTTTTTACCTTACGCTAACCAAAACATTTTATAGGAAATCCAGTGATATTATAATAGTGTCTAGGGTTTTCAAGTAAATAAGAAATAGCCGAAATTGTTACATTCATTAAATTCCAGCTACTAGCCACAAAAGTGGGTAATACAATCAAAACCATAGGGTCTCGTTGGGAAAATGGGTTTCCATCAATGGCAGGGCTACTGGGTACCGTCCGTCATAGTACGTGGCCTAGATCAACGTATCGAGGAGTACACCCACTCCCCTGCAACACAAGGCCGGAACCATCCCTTACTGGACAGTCCCGAACAAGACAACCCCGTAGTTGGCCGCGACCCAACTGCCCACACAGCCGAATAAATAGGGACTTCTAGACAGAGGAAAATCTTGCTCTCCAGTGGGAGCTATCCACGAAGCCTTGCTGCACCTCCCCTGTTTTAGCCATTCCCGGTTGATGAGGCTTGAGGCTGCGATTACCTTTATAGGACATCAAATCTTAGAATGCTCATCGTCCACCTAACGATGCGCTGAAAGCATTCAATCCATACAAGTTCGTTCCGGGTTCGAACGAAACCGAAGGCACTATCTCGTTGCACTCATTATTGGAATCACCCTCAGAGTCAACGACCATTGCCCTTGCACTCTGATTCGCCATCTCGAATCTATAAGCACTATTCCGTCAAACTCATTACAGAATCACCCACAGATTTATACTGACGTATAGCCCTTACACCACGAGTCTTCACTTGCTCCACTTGGATTCACGACCAAACATTTAATTGGAATCGACGTGGTTTTCGGATTCCAAATATGGAAACCCGATCCCGGTCTCACCGAAACCAAACGCCATTTTAATATCCAAGTTGTACTTAAGGGCTTAAACAGTTTAAACTTATATTCAGGATGATATATAAACAGATAGATGAATCATATTATTACAAGAGATAATTCATATCAATATTCATCTTCACAAAGCATCATATCACATAGCAGAGATATCCAGATCATTCAGTATCAACCAATATCAATCAACACCCAATATCAATTAATCATCTAATATCAATCATCCATATCAAAACGGAATTGATTAACTCTTAATCACCTGGATTACCTAAATCCTTTTCATTTATTTATTCCAAATAAATAAATTAATCATCTCTAATAATCTTCTTTAATTAATCTTCCTTGATTAATTATCTTTAATTACATTCAAGTAATTATCCTATCCATATTCAGTAATTAACCCTTTAATTACTATCATTAATTACAATAATTAATGATCATTCATTAATTAATTAATTATAATTAATTACATTATTTCTTGATTAATTACAATTAATTAATCACATTTAAATTAATTATTTTTATTAATCAACCTGGACTAATATCATTAATTACCTTAATTAATGATCCTTATTAATTAATAATTACTTTAATAAATTAAATAATTAACTTATAATTAATCAACTCATTAATCATAATTAGTAATTAACAATTGTAATTACTTAACTAAATTAACTTCTAATTTAATTATTTTAATCCTTGATTAATTAATTCAATCAATTAATCCTTAATTACTTCATTAAGCAATTATTAAACAATTAGATTAAATAATAAATTCTTAATTAATTACTTTATTAATTAATTACAATTTAATTAATTACATTTAGTAATTAATCTTAAGTTAAACTCATTCATTAATTAAATAACCTCATTAATTAATTAACTAAAATAATTAAGTAATTAACTCTTAATTACTTAACAAGTAATTATCTCTAATTACTTCATTAATAAATCTTAATTAATCTCTTAATTAATTGCTTAACAAATAATTAATCTCATCATTAAATAATTCTTAATTCTTAAATGAATTACTTCATAATTAATTATCTTTAAAACAATTATATTAATTAATTCTTTAATTAATATCATTAAGTAATTAACCAATAATCACTTCAACTAATTACTCTTACGAGTATTTACCAATAATCACTTCCTTAAGTAATTAATTTCCTTAATTACATTCAACAATTAATCATTAGTTTATTAAGTAATTACACTTAATTAATCGATAATTAAGTGATTATTTAAAATTAAATAACAATTAAGTAATTATTTAAAATTAATTAAACAATTAATTAATTAACTTCCTAGATTTAAAAATCTTTAATAAATTAAGATAGCATTATTCTTAATTAATCTTTTACCTAATATCAAATTATTAAGTATTCTTAAATTTATATCCAAATAATCTAGCCTTATTTATTTTCATAAATAGATTATTTGAATTTAATCAAATTTTAATATCTCAAAACAATCTATTTGATTTACAATATTAACTTAAACTTTAACTGAAAAGAAAGCATTTAGAAATCAATTTGAGATATAAAACATTTTAATTATCTAATTTAGTCTACCCTTTTAAATATAATTTGTAATCTTGTTTTTAAAACATTACTTTCTAAATTTACTTTAAACTTTTGATTTAATAATTAAATTCAAACACTCTTTTTAATCTAAAATTCAAACTTAAATTTAGTAAAATTACCTTTCAAAGAAATCACCTCAAACGTAAAAAAAAAATTGAAAGTAAATTCAATTTACATTTCAAAGTTTGAATAACTTAATTCCAAAACAAACAAGTTTTAAACTTGGTTATAATATTGAAGCTTGAACTTTCAATTATTTAAACTCGAGTTGCCATTGCAACTTGACTTCAATCTATACCAACATAAATTTGCTTGCAACTGTATATCATTATACAGTAAATATCAGTAAATAAACCATCAGTAAACCCGAGTAAAACACTAATCCCACATGAGCCAGCACCGAAGAAAACCCAAACCTCTCATCTTCGAGTCAAACCCGAAGCTCGCACGATCCCAGACCCGAGAAAAACTCCATCTTCCCCAACTCCATTCCTCAGTGTACAAGAGCATACACCGTGCACCAAGCACAACACCACCGGCCGCCGTTGAGCATCGCGACCATCCTCCACAGTCCCAAACCCTCTCGCGAGTACTCAGGTGAACCCAGATCCACCCTTCAATATACGAGTCGAAAAACGACCATTCGAATCAAAAACTCGAACCACTGCAGAAGAACGTCGACCCCAAATCTCCCCTCCAGGGCCACCTCAACGCCGGTTAACTCCGCTGACCCCCCCCCCCCCACACACCAACTCGCCATGACCACGAGCTTCAACACCCTAAATGCGATCAAGCTCGATTCAACATCCATGTCGCAAATGACATTACAGACAAGTCGAACCGAAACCTATTTAAAACCCTAGTTTAATCTAATTCACTCAATTTACTCATTTGAAAAATTATCCTATATTTTTCCCATGATCAATAGCTTGCAAGCAAGCTTCGATTCAAATATGAACTCAATTAATCAAGTACAACTTTGGTAATTCTCTAAGACCCAAATTTCGAACAAACCACGAATACTCACTAATTACACAACTAGAAATCATGATACAAGTATTAAAATTCATGATTTCCTATTGCCATTCCCATCATGCAATCAAAATTAAAGTTTAAATCCATAAATTTTTTGACCCGATTTGTTATTTACTGTAATTATGAAATTTCTGAGCAAATATTTCATTTTAAAAACTTATAATTATTTTTAAATGGAAATTCATATGATTACAAACAACTTCTCTTCACATATCAAGATCTAATATTGTTTGGATTAAAAGATTTTGGATTTTCTTTTAACAGATCATTTACAGTAGTTCAACAGAAATCATACTGGCATGCATACAATCAAACAAACTCTTACAACATATAGGTACCAATCCATATAAATTCAAGCTATAGGATTTTAATAAAAGTAAATAACAACACATGCATGACAGTAAAATAAGATTCAACTGTTTTTAAAAACATTTACTCACCATTTTGTATGCAGAGCAGAGCAGATTTTAATTTCAGGCTTGAACTATAATTCAAAAAATGCATTTGCTTTTGATTATGCTTGCTGTTGATTTCCCTTTTCATGTTGAAATTACAGATTGCAGGTTGAACTCCCCTTAGAATTTGCAGATTGGATTTGCAGTTTTGCAATTTCATTAGCTTTTAGTTTGAAAATCTCAGGTTTTGGAATCATTGAGTTTTGGGTCTGAGGAGTTTTTAAACTTGAATTCATCTTTGTTGAGAAGAACATCAGATTTACTTTTGTTTTGCAAAATTGCTTTTGGGGTTATAAATTTTAGGTTTGAGGAAATATTTCAGGTTGCCATTAATTTGGTTAAGAAGTGAAGGCAAAGGAAAGTGTTTGGAATTGAAAAAGAAAAATAAATTTTCTTCTTTTTCATTTATTAAAGATTAAAGAAAAGTGAATTGTAAAGATAAGGACACTTGTCACTATAACCCTCTTAATTGATTAACATGTGTTTTAGAGATCCTTTACCATGTTACAAATGTCTTTGAGTGTTTTTTTAAACTTTTATTTAACTTAAATGTAAATATAAACTTACATTTTATTTTACTTTATAAATGAGTACTTAGATATGTATATATATAAGTTTACCTATAAAAGAAAATGTTTCAAAACTAATATAAATAATTTCTTTGTATTCTAAAAATCTAAAACAATTATACATATGCATTTGTAACTATTTAAATCAAACATTTTAAAGAAAACAAAAATAAAACATTGATAAATTTCTTTATAAACTATCATATTAAAATAAACAATTATCTTACATTTTGAAAGCAAATGAATAAATCTTTAAATTTAACCTTTGAAAATTATTAAGTTTTTTTTTTAAATTACAATATTCATTCATACCTCAATTATTAATAGATTAAATTAAATTTTAAACATCTCAAATTATAACATATACATACATATATTACAATTTGAAAAATTCATTTTTAATTTAAAACAAAAGATCTCCTATTCACAATATATATCAAATGTGTATATTATAAACAGAATAAAATCTGATTAGCTTTGAAAAACAATTCTTATTAAATTTAAATTGTCAGAAAGATATTGATTACCATTAACAGATTAAATATTTATTAACCATAAAAAGAATAAATTAGCCAATTTTAAATTAAAATTATAAAGAAAACTATTAAACCAATTAAATTATTAACACAGATTATTAAATTTATATTGCCCAAAATTCCGGGTCGTTACAATCCTCCCCCCTTAAAAGAATTTCGTCCCCGAAATTTAAAAGCAAAGGTAATTTAATAACCCAGTACAGATTTTAATTTCAAATAGCAAAGCATTCTTAACAACCAGAACTAACAACCATAGCAACCAAATTAACAAACAAACTTAACTAATTATTCTGACACAAATCAGAATAAATCTCTAATACTATCTCGAGTTTCCTAAGTATAAATCACCGGGATACTCGCTCTACAAAAGCCAACAAACAAACTACACAACCAAGATCCAGAGATCCACTCATCTCTAGATCCAAAATCTGAACAGAACATCAGACTACTCTCAAATCCAGCTCAACATCCAACCCCAACTGAACTACAGATTCATTAACGAATAATGAATCATACACGTACTCCCTCAGAGATACGTGTTACACAATGAATTCCAGCTATCCAAACTGGCAATTCAATCTTATCCTATCAAAAACACGGATAAGAAAATCTCAAATGCCACAACACTAACCAACCAATCTTATCCAATATCTGTTCTCTTAACCAGAGAGTTCTTAACAACACTGAAGACTCCAACTTCGAATACCAAACTCCTTATCTCAAATCTCATATCTGTAACTCAACAGACAATCCGAGGCTGCCAAACTTCTTCCTGATCATCTCAACCTATGCTGATACTTCCAAAAACAACTAAACCAAAACAAAGCAGTTTATGGATCCTATTTAACAGAAAAGTCCTCCAAAAATTCATCGAAATCCAAAACACAAGCTCTATTACTCAAGCAAAAGCAAACAGAACTTGCTTCTTTCCTTGCACAGCTGCTACCTTGCTTCCGCTGCATAACTCCGATTCTGAAATAGATAAGAATATTGCTGATGAACACAAATACAAACTTATCCACTATATCCTAAAAACTTTGTTCATCAAATCCATAAAAATCTGAGTGACACATCTGACTCAGTCACACATCCTTCAAACAGAATCCTATTCCAAAAGCTAGATCAGTCCAATTCCAATTCCAAAAATATCTGAGTTGCTACATCAACTCAACTACTAGGCTAACTACCAAAATCTCATCTGGAACCAAACGAATATGGAACTCAACTCCAGATGCAGACAACCTTCTGATTACAATATTGAAGCTTGAACTTTCAATTATTTAAACTCGAGTTGCCATTGCAACTTGACTTCAATCTATACCAACATAAATTTGCTTGCAACTGTATATCATTATACAGTAAATATCAGTAAATAAACCATCAGTAAACCCGAGTAAAACACTAATCCCACACGAGCCAGCACCGAAGAAAACCCAAACCTCTCATCTTCGAGTCAAACCCGAAGCTCGCACGATCCCAGACCCGAGAAAAACTCCATCTTCCCCAACTCCATTCCTCAGTGTACACGAGCATACACCGTGCACCAAGCACAACACCACCGGCCGCCGTTGAGCATCGCAACCATCCTCCACAGTCCCAAACCCTCTCGCGAGTACTCAGGTGAATCCAGATCCACCCATCAATACACGAGTCGAAAAACGACCAATCGAATCAAAAACTCGAACCACTGCAGAAGAACGTCGACCCCAAATCTCCCCTCCACGGCCACCTCAACGCCGATTAACTCCGCTGACCCGCCCACACCAACTTGCCATGACCACGAGCTTCAACACCCTAAATGCGATCAAGCTCGATTCAACATCCATGTCGCAAATGACATTACAGACAAGTCGAACCGAAACCTATTTAAAACCCTAGTTTAATCTAATTCACTCAATTTACTCATTCGAAAAATTATCCTATATTTTTCCCATGATCAGTTGCTTGCAAGCAAGCTTCGATTCAAATATGAGCTCAATTAATCAAGTACAACTTCGGTAATTCCCTAAAACCCAAATTTCGAACAAACCACGAATACTCACTAATTACACAACTAAAAATCATGATACAAGTATTAAAAATAAAGATTTCCTGTTGCCATTCCCATCATGCAATCAAAATTAAAGTTTAAATCCATAAATTTTTGACCCAATTTGTTATTTACTGTAATTATGAAATTTCTGAGCAAATATTTCATTTTAAAAACTTATAACTATTTTTAAATGGAAAGTCATATGATGACAAACAACTTCTCTTCACATATCAAGATCTAATATTGTTTGGATTAAAAGATTTTGAATTTTCTTTTAACAGATCATTTACAGTAGTTCAACAGAAATCATACTGGCATGCATACAATCAAACAAACTCTTACAGCATATAGGTACCAATCCATATAAATTCAAGCTATAGGATTTTAATACAAGTAAATAACAACACATGCATGACAGTAAAATAAGATTCAACTGTTTTTGAAAACATTTACTCAGCATTTTGTATGCAGAGCAGAGCAGATTTTAATTTCAGGCTTGAACTATAATTCAGAAAATGCATTTGCCTTTGATTGTGCTTGCTCTTGATTTCCCTTTTCATGTTGAAATTACAGATTGTAGGTTGAACTCCCCTTAGAATTTGCAGATTGGATTTGCGGATTTGCAGATTTGCAGTTTCATTAGCTTTTAGTTTGAAAATCTCAGGTTTTGGAATCATTAAGTTTTGGGTCTGAGGAGTTTTTAAACTTGAATTCATCTTTGTTGAGAAGAACATCAGATTTACTTTTTTTTTTGCAAAATTTCTTTTGGGGTTATGAATTTCAGGTTTGAGGAAATATTCCAGGTTGCCATTAATTTGGTTAAGAAGTGAAGACAAAGGAAAGTGTTTGGAATTGAAAAAGAAAAATAAATTTTCTTCTTTTTCATTTATTAAAGATTAAAGAAAAATTAATTTTAAAGATAAGGACACTTGTCACTATAACCCTCTTAATTGATTAACATGTGTTTTAGAGATCCTTTGCCATGTTACAAATGTCTTTAGGTGTTTTTTTTAAAACTTTTATTTAACTTAAATGTAAATATAAACTTACATTTTATTTTACTTTATAAATGAGTACTTACATATGTATATATATAAGTTTACCTTTAAAATAAAATGTTTCAAAACTAATATAAATAATTTCTTTGTATTCTAAAAATCTAAAACAGTTATACATATGCATTTGTAACTATTTAAATCAAACATTTTAAAGAAAACAAAAATAAAACATTGATAAATTTCTTTATAAACTATTATATTAAAATAAACAATTGTCTTACATTTTGAAAGCAAATGAATAAATCTTTAAATTTAACCTTTGAAAACTATTAAGTTTTTTTATAAAAAAAATTACAATATTCATTCATACCTCAATTATTAATAGATTAAATTAAATTTTAAACAACTCAAATTATAACATATACATACATATATTACAATTTGAAAAATTCATTTTTAATTTGAAACAAAAGATCTCCTATTCACAATATATATCAAATGTATATATTATAAACAGAATAAAATCTGATTAGCTTTGAAAAACAATTCTTATCAAATTTAAATTGTTAGAAAGATATTGATTACCATTAACAGATTAAATATTTATTAACCATAAAAAGAATAAATTAGCCAATTTTAAATTAAAATTATAAAGAAAACTATTAAACCAATTAAATTATTAACACAGATTATTAAATTTATATTGCCCAAAATTCCGGGTCGTTACAGAAATCAAAGTAGACTCTGCTCTACCACAGACTGTAAAAGCAATTGATAAAAGAGGTAATGTCTATATGCAAGAAGTAGAACATGCATTCATACCTCTGAGATGTGCAGAATGCAAATGCTTTAGCCACGTAGCCACTCAAAAGTTTAGTGATCAAAATAAACCCAAATAAGTATGGATACCAAAAACTACAACTTCTACAAATACTATCCACATAGACAATATGATTGTTGAACCCAATGAGTTACCTACCACTAGTGTGACGACCCGGAATCTTGGATATTTTAAATAGGAATATGTAATTGGTTTCAAATATTCAAAAGAGTAATTTTAACTTGAATTTCAAATATCACCATTAATTGGATAATTTAAATTTTGAATTAAACTATTGGAAATTGGATAAAATATGAAATCTGGGATTTTTAGCTTGTTAGAAATAATTTGAAGGCTTATAAATTTATATTAATAATACCGGAGGTGATAGAACTTTTAAAATTGAATTTAACAGTGATTTGTTCAGTTTTAAAAATATGTTGTTTAAATTGATATTTAAATAGCCTTCCGTTATCAGTCTCGGATTTCGACGAAACCAGTTCCATTGGATCCGTAATATTGTATTATTTTCGGATTTCAATTTTCGCAGTGATTGGGGTTGTTGTGTGAGCATACGATATATAAACGCGCTGAAGTTCATATCGAAAATTTAATATAATAACTGAGTCCAAAAGCTATCTTCTCCATACGATCGAATTAGGGCCCGAAACTTTTTCCATTGCGTTCGAAATAGGGGTATAACATTATGAATGCCTAGTGGCACATCTCGATACGTTGTCAAGATTTTAAGCTGTGAATTCAAGTGTGACGACTCGACTTTCCACTCCCGAAAAATCGCATCATCTTTAAGAAAGAAAGGGATAGAAAAGAGAATAGAAAGAAGAGAAGAAAGAAACAACATTAGAATCTACACAGCGAAATGAATAAATTATATTAATAACATAAATATTACATAGTTTACAACCTTATCAGAGTACACAGATATACAACACATACTAGACAGTTATAAACACATGTCTAGTTATACAACTCAAAGACAACAACTCAGAGAACACACAGTGGAAAACTATATATATATATATATATATATATATATATATATATATATATATATATATATATATATATATATATATATATATATATACGGGAAGCCTCCTGCTCCATTGCTTCTCCATAATTCGTCAAGGCTAACCTGAATCCTAACCTGAATTCCCTTGGCTACTCGTAAAAATTTGAGTACCCAAGAGTTTATGAAAAACAAAATAAACTCCGGGTCAGACATGGGTCTGGTGTGAGTAACAGGTTAAAGTTGCTTAACTTTCAAAAACCTTTTGAAAAGAAAGGTATCACGTAAAACTTCCCACACATAAACATGGAAAAGTTTTTACCTTACGCTAACCAAAACATTTGATAGGAAATCCGGTGATATTATAATAGTGTCTAGGGTTTTTTAATAAATAAAAAATAGCCGAAATTGTTACATTCATTAAATTCCAGCTACTAGCCACAAAAGTGGGTAATACAATCAAAACCGTCGGCACTTATTGGATTTTGGATTCCATACAATGGTAGGGCTACTAGGGTACCGCCCGTCACAGTACATGGCCTAGATCAACATACCGAGGATCACTCCCGACCCCCTTCGACACAAAGCCGGACCCATTCCTTACTGAATAGTTCCGAACAAGACAACCCCGTGGTTGTAGCTTGCAACCACCCACACAGTCGAATATAAAGGGACTTCTAGACAGGGATCAATCTTGCTCTCCAGTGGGTGCGACCCACGAAGCTTTGCTGCACCTCCCCTGTTTTAGCCATTCCCGGTTGATGAGGCTTGAGGTTACGATTACCTTTATAGGGCATACCACTTAGAATGCTCATCGTCCACCTGACGATGTTCTGAAAGCATTCAATCCATATAAGTTCGTTCCGGGTTCGAACGAAACCGAAGACATTATCTCGTTACACTCATTTTGGAATCACCCTCAGAGTTAACGACAATAACCCTTGCACTCTAATTCACCATCTCGAATCTATAAGAACTAATTCCGTCAACTTATTACGGAATCACCCACAGTGTTATACTGACTCATAGTCCTTACACCTCGAGTCTTCACAAAGCTCCACTTTGATTCACGACCTAACGTTATTTGGAATCGATGTGGTTTTTGGATATCCAAATATGGAAACCCGATCCCCGTCTCATCGAAAACCAAAGCATCTCTTTTAAGGCCAAGTTGTTTTAAAGGTTTTAAAACAATTCAATTGCAGTATCTATATACACAGAGATAGATAATTCATAAATCATAACTGATAATCAACATTATCACATAACAGGTAATCTACATTATCAATATCACATAGATATTCCATATAATACCATCACAATGGATAACCTATGTTATCATCACAATACAATCAAACATTCATACCCCACAACAATACTTATCTCATTCCTGAGATCACAAAGCATCCAAGACAATCAATGACATCCATTCAACATAAGCAAAGATTTACGCATCACCATATAATTAATTTAAAATAAATTAAATTAACTATCTCTATCTTTAATTAATTTAAAATGAATTAAATTAATTACTTCATCTATAATTAATTTAAAATAAATTAAATTAATTACTTCATCAATACAAATCTTGCTTACTCAACCATAATTGATTACAATCAATTAATCATTTATTCTTAATTACCTAAATTAATCACTCTTGATTAATTACCCTTAATTACACTTATGTAATTATCCTAATTTAATTTCAAAAAATTAATTATTCTCAACTAAACAGTAATTAACCTTTAATTACTTCAATTAATTAATTAATCATAATTAATCCTTAATTAATTAATTAATTACCTTAATTATCTATTATTGATTAACTAATCATAACTAATCATTTTTAATTACATCATTAATTAAAATAATTAATGATCCCCTTTTTATTAATTACCTTAAGTAATTAATTATTAATCATCCTAGATTAATTACATTTAGTAATTAACTAACTTAATTACTTTATTTAAATAAATTAATTATCCATTAATTTATTACTTAATTAATCCTTTGATTAATTATTAAGTAATTACACCAAATTACCTCACACTTATACATCTCCACTTAATTACAATCATGTAATTATTAAACAATTACTTAACTGAGTAATTTCTAAATTATTAATTACATAAAGTAATTATCCTTAACCCAAGTGTTTAAAACTAATTAAACTTAATTAATTAAATTAAACATTCTCATTCAATTAAACTAATTACATTAAGTAATTAATTTCTTATTTACTTTATCAAGTAATTACTCAAACCATTTATAATTGATTAATATTAAATCAATTAATCTAATTAATTATAAAAATTAACCATATTAATTAATTGTTAAATAATCCTGGTTAATTACCTTCATTAACCATTCTTTAATTATTTTATTTAGTAATTAACTCAGATTAATTATCATTTAAATTATCTTTAATCATTCATTAATTAAAGTTAATTATTAAATTAATTAATCTTGATTTAAAACTTAATTACATAATTATTATTCATTCATCATTAATTAAAATTTTAATTAATGATCTTAGTTCCAAATTGATTAATCATTAATCAATTATTAATTCCAAATTTAATTAATTAATTAAATTAATTAATAAATCTTAATCACCTTATTAATTAATTCTAAAACATAAATCTTAATCAAATTTTCAAAATAAAACATAACTTAATTATGTTTAAAACAATTTAATTCAAAACTAATTACTTATTAAATTACCTTTAAATCCCAATTTAAATTCAAGTTTAAATAGAATAATTTTAAACTTATCAAAGTTTTATTTAATTTAAAACTTTTTAAATTGCCAATCAAACAAATGTTATATAAAAATTTTAAAGTTCAATTCATTTCAAAAATTTTGATAACTTAAATTTTCATTTTAATTTAAAACTTCAATTTAAACCTCCTTTAAAATTTAAAACCGAAATTCATTTTTAAATTTAGATTTCCAGATTTTAAAATTAATCCTTAAATCTTACTCACAATTCAAAAACCTCATTATTAAAAAGTTTTAACTATTTACCAAAATAAAATAGTTAATTAAATTAAATTTCTGAAACTTTTATTTAATTTAAAAACTGGAATTTGAATTTAATCAGAAATTCAAACTTGCATTTGAATTTTAATTTAAACCTTACCTTAAACCAAAACTTTAGATTTAAAACTTTAAAAACCCTGATTTTAAAAACAGGTTTCAAAACCTGGAGACAAACACAGAACAACATCCAGAGTCTACACAAATTTACTTCGAGTTTATAGCTGCTTTACTTCGAGTTATTTGCATCACTACTCTGAGTATCCTATCTTCCTGCTTCGAGTAAAATCTCAGACCTACCCTGCAACATCCAGAACCCCACTACATCACCAGAGTTTCATCTGAAAACTCGTCGCCGCCACCTCTGCCGACCATCTCAGGTGATTCAAGCCACAACCAGAAACTCATGAATACCCTAACACCAACACAAGATTTACTAAATAAACAGGAATTCAAAATTTAGCTCTGAAAACCCCCAAATTCAAAAACCTGGAATTTTTTTTACAGGTTTCTATTCAAAACCTGTCAACATCCATTCCAAGTTGCTCCGATCACCAGAGGTTCACCCATTCCAACCTCGAACTCCTTCAATCACCTACCACACATTTCCCAAGTACCAGAATGCTCGATCAACCCTACACCTCAAACTAACTAAATGCTCAAACCCACTTCAAAACTAGGGTTATATTCTGAAAATCAAAACTGCATCGATTCTAATAAACTAAACCCTCATTTCTGATTATTCTCAGCATCACCAATTCTTCCTCTATTGCTCAGAAGAATTCTAAAACATCTCAAGTCACAGATTTCATGAACTAGCTAAATTTCATTTTTAGTTCAATTTAAAAATGTCACTTGAATTAACACCAAAAAATACAAATTGTTAGTTTAAAAATTCATGTTTTTTTGTAATAAATTTTATTACCTGATACTATATTACAAGTTAAACATGTTTAAGTTTTGTTAGAGATCACATAATGTTTTCTGTATTACAGAGATATCATCCTGTATATATAAATTTATTTACTTAAGTTTAAATTTAAAACTTAGGTAGCCAAACACATCACTCCATAGCTTTTAATCCTATCTATGATAAGCAAACTCCTTTAATTATTCTAAAACCCAAATACTATCTTAAATTAGATCAATTGTAGGGGATTCTTTTAATAGAAAGATGATCTGGGTATACTGCAGAATATAACAAACATGCATACACAATCACAATTATATCAGACACATAACATAATTTATCATAAGCAACCTGATTTACATTTAAGATGTAAATGTTACTCACCATTTGATGAATGTAGACCCCCTGTTGTTCTTTTTGAAATTTGTAGAAAATAAGTGCAGGCTTTACCCCTCTGTTTTAATATCTGAGTTGCAATCCTGATTAAATGCTCATGATCCCTTCCTAGTTACTTGCATGTAGATGTAGATTAAGTTGCTAAATCTTCACATGTAGGCAGATGCTAGTTGTAATTACTCATTCCTTACATGCATGCTAACATTCCCAGTTTAAACAGAGTGTAGAAAAAATGCAGGCTTCACTTTGCTTTTTAGGAAATGCAGATTTGATCTTTGAGTAATATGCAGATGAAGGATTTGAGGATGCAGGTTTATGGAAGATTTAGTTTTGATGAGGAGTTACAGGAATTTGCAGATTTGTGTATTTGAATATGTAGATTAGAACATGGTTTTGGTGAATTTGTATATGCATATTTTTTAGGAATGTTGTAAATTTTGAAGATGAGTTCATGATTTCTCCTTTGATTAAGGAGAATGAAAAATGCAATATGAAATGAAGATGTAAACTTAACTAATGTATTTTCAGATTTAAGGAAATAAAAGAAAGATTAAAACCCAATTTTAACACTTGTACAAATGTTAGACACATGTCAACTTGTTATATTAATTTTTAAACATATGTTAAATGAATGCAACACATGTTTTTCTTTTAAAATAATAAGTACTAATTTACAAGTTAATTTATGTGTTAGCTTAGTTTAAATTGTTAGTTTATATTTAAAACATGTATATAAATTTACAAAAGAAATAAGAATAATTCATGTTTATAAATAAACATATACATAAAATAATTAAACAATTTAAAATTTATACTTTTGAATTTAAATTCAAACTAAATTCAAGAATCAAATAATTCCAAATCAAGTTATAAATATAAATTAAATTTGAAATAAAAATTACAAATTCTATTCAAAAATTATTTATAAAGACAATACAATATTAATATGGCTTTTTATAAATCTTTTATTATTAAATTAAAAATCATTTTACAAGAAATTATATTTTTATTAAATAAATAATCCATTTTATTAAGCCATGAAACCATTTTGTTAAATTTATTCTAAATTTAAAACTCAAACTAATTTAATTTAAAACATTTAATATTTTCTTATAAATTTTAAAATAATATATTTATTTATGAAATATTTTTTTTAAAAAACTCATTACTAATTAAAATCAAAATTCCCGATTTATAATGTGTATATTAGAATTTTTAAAACATGATTCAATTATTAATTTAAACCAAAATCATTTATTTAACTTTGAAAAGCTTGAATATTAAATAAAACAAAATTTTCAAAATTGCTACGATTATTAAACTAGCAAAAAAATATGCTTTACTTATTAAAATTAAAACCATACCAATCTATTTAAAATATAAACCAAAATAGAAATCAATTTATTATTTTCAAAAGTTAAATGATCAATTTAAATAATTATTGAAGAACGTTATTAAATCTATTTGAAGAATTATTAACAGATTATCAATATCAATTTAATTTTAACTACAGATTATTAAATTGATATTGTCAAAAATTCCAGGATGTTACAATCCTTCCCCCTTAAAAGAATTTCGTCCTCGAAATTTAAAACAAAGGTAATTTAATAATCTCATTAAAGATTTAGTTTTAAAACACAAGCATATATTAAACATATGCTAACAACCAAAAACAACCAATCAAACAAATCTAATTATCCAGATAAAATTCTGGCTAAAATTTTATCGAGTTTCCCCAGGTATATATATAACAGGATACTCGCTCCAAAGAATCCAAACAAACAATACTATGAAGCTACAAAGCTCCAGACAACTATATCTATAACACTAGACAAGATATCAGACTGCAAACGAGTCTGACTCATCAACCTAAACTTCAGAACTGCTGGTTTCACAACCAGAGACAGATCATACACGTACTCCCTCAGAGATACGTGAAACTCAACGAATCCCAGTTATCCAAACTGGCAATTCAATCCTGTAGATCAATCACTTAATCTCCTAGATACAGAAAAGATCCAAAACACTACAGAGCTAGCTTCTCAGACTTACCTAAACCGATAGCTCACTTTTGATCGGAGAAAACTTATCCAAAATTAAATCTCCGACTTCAGAGTCCAAATCCCTTCGACTTTTATCAACAGAATCTCTTCAGACGATCCTGGGCTGTCTACAGCCTTACTGATCAGCTCAACCTTCGCTAATGTCTCTAGAAACAAACTGGACCAATCAACACAACAAAATGATCTCCTCAAGATCAATCAAAATCAAGAACTCAAACTCAACTCCTCAACATCAGAAGACAACAACTCACTTCTCATATCCGGGAAAATAAAAGCAGATACACTTCCCAACTGCTTCCGCTGCTCAACTCTGATCTGACATAGAAGAGAATGCTGAAAAAGAACACAAGCACAAACTGGACAACACACCCCAGAGATATGGTTCAACAAATCCATAAGAAAATTCAGAAGTTCCTCCAAAACTCTGAGCTGAAACACCAACTCAATCTGCTTGGAACCAATACTTCTAAAAAAAGATGAACCACCGGTACCACTCCTGGAGTTCCAGTCGATAAGAAAACTCAATCTCCAGATGCGGACAAAACTCTGACTTTCTGAAGACATCTAGAAAAATTTAGATTACCTAAGAGAAACTCAAACAATCGCAAGTCACTTTTGCGATCCACTAAACCAAATCCAAGTAAAATTGTTCTCCCTTAACCAAATAGAACAACTTAAACTTCACTAGTCAACCCATCGAAGAAACGGGTCCACTCAACTGCTTCTGAACTCCACATTCAGAAAAACTGATAAGCCAGAAGATCTCTTGCCAACACCGAGAACACTCCAAACTACACTGCTGCCACAGATGCCAAAGAATTCCAAAACAAAGCTCTCCGAGAAACTCGGACCTCAAAGCAAACAAAAACTCAAGCTGACCACAGCCACAACACTGAAGCAGACTCACTTCTTAAACTTGTTCCAAAGAAAACATTTCCGGGAACATCCATAGTCACTGCATCTCATCACGCAGCTACTATTTCCTGAGGTATCAAAATACCATCACTTGCTTCTGCCAACCAACAAATCCAAACTCTACTCATCCAACTTCAAAAATAAACTCCGAACCTTAACAGGTTTCCTTCAGAGATTAATGAAGTTCTTCATCACTACAGAACTCACTCGAGACGATATTAGGTCTACAGTCTCGACAAATACACTTCCAACCTCAAACATTCAAACTCCATCCAATGGTACTCATGTTACACACACTACTACCCCATCTACCTTTATAACTTATATTGGAAAACCTGAACAGGTAACCTAACAGATAGGTAGAAATAAATATATATAGAAATATATTAAAAATTACAAATACGCTCTCTCAAGAAAGACACTACTACAGAGCCTAGGTATTCACTCAACCTAATGCTTTGATACCAAGCTGTGACGACCCGACTTTCCACTCCCGGAAAATCGCATCATCTTTAAGAAAGAAAGAGATAGAAAAGAGAATAGAAAGAAGAGAAGAAAGAAACAACATGAGAATCTACGCAGCGGAACGAATAAATTATATTAATAACATAAATATTACATAGTTTACAACCATTATCAGAGTACACAGATATACAACACATACTAGACAGTTATAAACACCTGTATAGTTATACAACTCAATACAACTCAAAGACAAAAACTCAGAGAACACACAACGGAAAACTAGATAGATATATATACATATATATCTATACGCGGAAGCCTCCTGCTCCATTGCTCCTCCATAATTCGTCAAGGCTAACATGAATCCTAACCTGAATTCCCTTGGCTACTCGTAAAAATTTGAGTACCCAAGAGTTTATGAAAAACAAAATAAACTCCAGGTCAGACATGGGTCTGGCGTGAGTAACAGGTTAAAGTTGCTTAACTTTCAAAAACCTTTTGAAAAGAAAGGTATCATGTAAGACTTCCCACACATAAACATGGAAAAGTTTTTACCTTACGCTAACCAAAACATTTGATAGGAAATCCGGTGATATTATAATAGTGTCTAGGGTTTTCAAATAAATAAGAAATAGCCGAAATTGTTACATTCATTAAATTCCAGCTACTAGCCACAAAAGTGGGTAATGCAATCAAAACCGTTGGCACTTATTGGATTTTAGATTCCATACAATGGTAGGGCTACTAGGGTACTGCCCGTCACAGTACATGGCCTAGATCAACGTACCGAGGATCACTCCCGACCCCCTTCGACACAAACCCGGACCCATTCCTTACTAAATAGTCCCGAACAAGACAACCCCGTGGTTGTAGCTAGCAACCACCCACACAGCCGAATATAAAGGGACTTCTAGACAGGGATCAATCTTGCTCTCCAGTGGGTGCGACCCATGAAGCTTTGCTGCACCTCCCATGTTTTAGCCATTCCTAGTTGATGAGGCTTGAGGCTACGATTACCTTTATAGGACATACCACTTAGAATGCTCATCGTCCACCTGACGATGTTCTGAAAGCATTCAATCCATACAAGTTCGTTCCGGGTTCGAACAAAACCGAAGGCATTATCTCGTTACACTCATTTTGGAATCACCCTCAAAGTTAACGACAATAACCCTTGCACTCTAATTCACCGTCTCGAATCTATAAGAACTAATTCCGTCAACTCATTACGGAATCACCCACAGAGTTATGCTGACTCATTGTCCTTACACCTCGAGTCTTCACAAAGCTCCACTTTGATTCACGAACTAACGTTATTTGGAATCGATGTGGTTTTCGGATATCCAAATATGGAAACCCGATCCCAGTCTCATCGAAAACCAAAGCGTCTCTTTTAAGGCCAAGTTGTTTTAAAGGTTTTAAAACAATTCAATTACAGTATCTATATACACAGAGATAGATAATTCATAAATCATAACCGATAATCAACATTATCACATAACAGGTAATCCACATTATCAATATCACATAGATATTCCATATAATACCATCACAATGGATAACCTATGTTATCATCACAATACAATCAAACATCCATACCCCACAACAATACTTATCTCATTCTTGAGATCACAAAGCATCCAAGACAATCAATGACATCCATTCAACATAAGCAAAGATTTACGCATCACCATATAATTAATTTAAAATGAATTAAATTAACTATCTCTATCTTTAATTAATTTAAAATGAATTAAATTAATTACTTCATCTATAATTAATTTAAAATAAATTAAATTAATTACTTCATCAATACAAATCTTGCTTACTCAACCATTTAATTGATTACAATCAATTAATCATTTATTCTTAATTACCTAAATTAATCACTCTTGATTAGTTACCCTTAATTACACTTATGTAATTATCCTAATTTAATTTCACAAAATTAATTATTCTCAACTAAACAGTAATTAACCTTTAATTATTTCAATTAATTAATTAATCATAATTAATCCTTAATTAATTAATTACCTTAATTATCTATTATTGATTAACTAATCATAATTAATCATCTTTAATTACATCATTAATTAAAATAATTAATGATCCCCTTTTTATTAATTAACTTAAGTAATTAATTATTAATCATCCTAGATTAATTACATTTAGTAATTAACTAACTTAATTACTTTATTTAAATAAATTAATTATCCTTTAATTTATTACTTAATTAATCCTTTGATTAATTATTAAGTAATTACACCAAATTACCTCACACTTATACATCTCCACTTAATTACAATCATGTAATTATTAAACAATTACTTAACTGAGTAATTTCTAAATCATTAATTACATAAAGTAATTATCCTTAACCCAAGTGTTTAAAACTAATTAAAATTAATTAATTAAATTAAACAATCTCATTCAATTAAATTAATTACATTAAGTAATTAATTTCTTAATTACTTTATCAAGTAATTACTCAAACCATTTATAATTGATTATTATTAAATTAATTAATCTAATTAATTATAAAAATTAACCATACTAATTAATTGTTATATAATCCTGGTTAATTACCTTTATTAACCATTCTTTAATTATTTTATTTAGTAATTAACTTAAATTAATTATCATTTAAATTATCTTTAATCATTCATTAATTAAAGTTAATTATTAAATTAATTAACCTTGATTTAAAACTTAATTACACAATTATTATTCATTCATCATTAATTAAAAATTTAATTAATGATCTTAATTCTAAATTGATTAAATATTAATCAATTATTAATTCAAAATTTAATTAATTAATTAAATTAATTAATAAATCTTAATCACCTTATTAATTAATTCTAAAACATAAATCTTAATCAAATTTTCAAAATAAAACATAACTTAATTATGTTTAAAACAATTTAATTCAAAACTAAGTACTTATGAAATTACCTTTAAATCCCAATTTAAATTCAAGTTTAAATAGAATAATTTTAAACTTATCAAAGTTTTAAATAATTTAAAACTTTTTAAATTGCCAATCAAACAAATGTTATATAAAAATTTTAAAGTTCAATTTATTTCAAAACTTTTGATAACTTAAATTTTCATTTTAATTTAAAACTTCAATTTAAACCTCCTTTAAAATTTAAAACGGAAATTCATTTTTAATTTAGATTTCAGATTTTAAAATTAATCTTTAAATCTTACTCACAATTCAAAAAACCTCATTATTAAAAAGTTTCAACTATTTACCAAAATAAAATAGTTAATTAAATTAAATTTCTGAAACTTTTATTTAATTTAAAAACTGGAATTTTAAATTTAATCAGAAATTCAAACTTGCATTTGAATTTTAATTTAAACCTTACCTTAAACAAAAACTTCAGATTTAAAACTTTGAAAACCCTGATTTTAAAAACAGGTTTCAAAACCTGGAAACAAACACAGAACAACATCCCGAGTCTACACAAATTTACTTCGAGTTTATAGCTTCTTTACTTCGAGTTATTTGCATCACTACTCCGAGTATCCTATCTTCCTGCTTCGAGTAAAATCTCGGACCTACCCTGCAACATCCAAAACCCCACTACATCACCAGAGTTTCATCTGAAAACTCGTCGCCGCCACCTCTGCCGATCATCTCAGGTGATTCAAGCCACAACCAGAAACTCATGAATACCCTAACACCAACACAAGATCTACCAAATAAACAGGAATTCAAAATTTAGCTCTGAAAACCCCCAAATTCAAAACCTTGGAAATTTTTGTACAGGTTTCTATTCAAAACCTGTCAACATCCACTCCAAGTTGCTACGATCACCAGAGGTTCACCCATTCCAACCTCGAACTCCTTCAAACACCTACCACACATTTCCCAAGTACCAGAATGCTCGATCAACCCTACACGTCAAACTGACTAAATGCTCAAACCCACTTCAAAACTAGGGTTATATTCTGAAAATCAAAACTGCATCAATTCTAATAAACTAAACCCTTATTTCTGATTATTCTCATCATCTCCAATTCTTCCTCTATTGCTCAGAAGAATTCTAAAACATCTCAAGTCACAGATTTCATGAACTTGCTAAATGTCACTTGAATTAACACCAAAAAATACAAATTGTTAGTTTAAAAATTCATGTTTTTTTGTAATAAATTTTGTTACCTGATACTATATTACAAGTTAAACATGTTTAAGTTTTGTTAGAGATCACATAATGTTTTATGTGTTAGAGAGATGTCATCCTGTATATATAAATTTATTTATTTAAGTTTAAATTTAAAACTTAGGGAGCCAAACACATCACTCCATAGCTTTTAATCCTATCTATGATAAGCAAACTCCTTTAATTATTCTAAAACCCAAATACTATCTTAAATTAGATCAATTGTAGGGGATTCTTTTAATAGAAAGATGATCTGGGTATACTGTAGAATATAACAAACATGCATACACAATCACAATTATATCAGACACATAACATAATTTATCTTAAGCAACCTGATTTCCATTTAAGATGTAAATGTAACTCACCATTTGATGAATGCAGACCCCCTGTTGTTCTTTTTGAAATTTGCAGAAAATAAGTGCAGGCTTTACCCCTCTGTTTTAATATCTGAGTTGCAATCCTGATTAAATGCTCATGATCCCTTCCTAGTTACTTGCGTGTAGATGTAGATTAAGTTTCTAAATCTTCACATGTAGGCAGATGCTAGTTGTAATTACTCATTCCTTAAATGCATGCTAACATTCCCAGTTTAAACAGAGTGCAGAAAAAATGCAGGCTTCACTTTGCTTTTTAGGAAATGCAGATTTGATCTTTGAGTAATATGCAGATGAAGGATTTGAGGATGCAAGTTTATGGAAGATTTAGTTTTGATGAGGAGTTACAGGAATTTGCTGATTTGTGTATTTGAATATGCGGATTAGAACATGGTTTTGGTGAATTTGTATATGCAGATTTTTGAGGAATGTTGTAAATTTTGAAGATGAGTTCATGATTTCTCCTTTGATTAAGGACAATGAAAAATGCAATTTGAAATGAAGATGTAAACTTAACTAATGTATTTTCAGATTTAAGGAAATAAAAGAAAGATTAAAACCCAATTTTAACACTTGTACAAATGTTAGACACATGTCAACTTGTTATATTAATTTTTAAACATATGTTAAATGAATGCAACACATGTTTTTCTTTTAAAATAATAAGTACTAATTTACAAGTTAATTTATGTGTTAGCTTAGTTTAAATTGTTAGTTTATATTTAAAACATGTGTATAAATTTACAAAAGAAATAAGAACAATTCATGTTTATAAATAAACATATACATAAAATAATTAAACAATTTAAAATTTATACTTTTGAATTTAAATTCAAACTAAATTCAAGAATCAAATAATTCCAAATCAAGTTATAAATATAAATTAAATTTGAAATAAAAATTACAAATTCTATTCAAAACTTATTTATAAAGACAATACAATATTAATATGGCTTTTTATAAATCATTTATTATTAAACTAAAAATCATTTTACAAGAAATTATATTTTTATTAAATAAATAATCCATTTTATTAAGCCATGAAACCATTTTGTTAAATTTATTCTAGATTTAAAACTCAATCTAATTTAATTTAAAACATTTAATATTTTTCTTATAAATTTTCAAATCATATATTTATTTATGAAATAGTTTTTTTAAAAACCCATTACTAATTAAAATCAAAATTCCCAATTTATAATGTATATATTAGAATTTTTAAAACATGATTCAATTATTAATTTAAACCAAAATCATTTATTTAACTTTGAAAAGCTTGAATATTAAATAAAACAAATTTTTCAAAATTGCTACACTATTAAACTAGAAAAAAAATATGCTTTACTTATTAAAATTAAAACATACCAATCTATTTAAAATATAAATCAAAATAGAAATCAATTTATTATTTTCAAAAGATAAATGATCAATTTAAATAATTATTGAAGAAGATTATTAAATCTATTTGAAGAATTATTAACAGATTATCAATATCAATTTAATTTTAACTACAGATTATTAAATTGATATTGTCAAAATTCCAGGATGTTACATCAAGATAATTTAAATTTAAATTCAAATTTAAATTAATATATTATTTGACTAGTCAAATATTCCCATCAGCTGCCTTTCTTTCAAATCAGAACTTTATCGCTTCACTTCAGAAACACCACAACCGACCTCCTCTGTAGCTTCCCTCAAATCTTGTTCCCCATTCCCATCTTAAACACGCAATCTTCCTCTTCAATTTTCTAACGAAAGCAGTTTAAACAAGAATAAAAATCTAGCCTCTTCCTGCATTCGAACAGGAGTCAGTTCGAACGTCTTCCTTCCTCGTTTTCTTTTCTCAAATCGAATTAAACTTAGAAGGAATAGCGATAGTACGAAAACAAATCGAGGTCTAACCGATTTTCCCCAAATCTCAGAGCACTGCCTCTACTAACAACAAGCCATCACCGAGCCTTTTAATCATGAATCATCAGTCGAGATTTAATTTTTGTGCTCGTTCATAAAATTAGGGATCGAGTCGCCGTGGGTCGCCCGCGATTTCGAGCTAGTGTAGGGTGACGTGACTTGGAACGAAGTTGAGGTGATGTTCGACTGGGATGTGATGCAAATGATGGTGCAGTGGGACGCGGCAGGCCTTGCGATGGACTTCGCGAGCTCGGGCGTCGATGGGATGGATGAAGCGCTCATGCTAGCACGCTCGCAGCAGTCGTAGGAACTTCGAATTTCTCGATGGTTGGGCGGAGTTCACTTGTGAGAGAGCAGGGTCGGTTGAGTGTTCGAGTTGGAGAAGAGGCTCGCGTTTTCTCTGGAGCTTGAGTTGTAGATCGTCGGTGGTGATAAGGGTTGTCGCAAGGTTTGGTGGGTAGTAGAGTTGGGTTTGGGTTTGCCTGTAAGGTATTCGAATTCCTTTACTAATTTAAATTTTGATTTAACAGTTTTATTCAAAAGAAAACTTTAACAGTGAAATAGATATTGACATTTTTCAATTTATATATACATATACATATACATACATACATATATATACACACACACACAGAGTATAGGTAAATCTGAGAAAGAAAATAAAAAGAAGAGATTTATTAAATATATATAGCTTATGTAGTTTAAAATTATATATATATATATATATATCTATTTTAGTTCTAAGAGTTATATAAGACTTTTGGAAATAAATATGAATTTTAAAATATTTGAAGGTTTGTATAAAATTAGATTTTTGAAAATCCATCATTTTTAGCACATATATGTAATTTCAAAAGAGAAATCATTAGTTAATTAAATTAATAAATGGAAAATTTACTGTTTTACTATTTTATATATTAATAAAATGTAAAATGTTTATTCAAGGTCTGAATCGTGTAGAATCATGAAGAACAAGTCGAGATGGGAGTGGATTGCAAATTAAAATCAAATGTGAGTTAATCTCACTCTTCTGGGTTTCTATTTAAATTTAAATGGTTAAATTTAAATAATTAGTTGAATGATTGAATTGATTTGATATGCTATATTACATGAATAGTAGTATATATTGGAGTGATTGATTTCCCGCATTACATAGCGGATGAGACCCTATGCGCCGCATAATAGCGGATGATATTATATAAATCACATATACCGCGATATAGCACCTCGAAGTGGAATTGGTATTTTATATTGTGCTAACATCTGTGGATACAGGAAAACAGGTTGGAGGGATCCAACTAGATTTCTCAAAATTATTTAGATTGTTCTAATAATTCTATGCCATGATTATTTGATATGCTGTGATGAATTATATTGATAATCAGAATAGTGGATACCATGGTTTGATTTAATATATTTAGGTACACTGAGTCATCAAAATATATATAGAATTGGAGTTTTTAAAGAAATATAAGAGTGAATTTTTAATTAAAATAATTATCGAGAATTTGAATAAAAATAAGAATGAATTGGAAAGGAATAAAAGTGATCTTTAAATCCTAATAAATCCTTGGTATGAAAAAGGGATTTTAAGTAAACATAGAAATAATAAATTTTAAACTTAAGTGATGTTATATCAAGAAATAAAGAATTTATTTTAAAATTCTAGGTTTGAATTTATTTGCAAGGATAAAGAAGAAATTTGGAAAATATGAACTTGGTAATTTCAGTTAAAATGATTTTAAATCATAATTAAGGAATAAAGTCTGAAATTAATGGATTTTGAAATAAACTGAGTAAGTAAAGAAATTTATTTCAAAATGGAGTAAATTGGGAATCAATTTGGAAATTAATCTAAGTGTTTGGAATCAGAATTTTAAAAGGAAGTTGAGTCTATGAAACTTATAAACTGGGTTTATAAAAGTGAAGCAATATATCAGTGGATATTAGGAAGAATAAATTCACGGTGAGAATTTATTAAAGGAATGGGTAAATTTGTTTAAAAATAAATAATGGTTTATTTTTAAAAGATGAGAAAGAGAAGCGTATTTCACTGGATAGCCAAGTACGTTTCAAACAAATTTTAAGTATATGTAAAAAGTTTTAAGTTGTTTAAAAAGTGTGTTTAGAAAACTTATTAGTTCTAAATGTTTAAATTCTAAGGTAAGTATTTTCTTTTAATCTATTGTAGCAGTAATTATTTAAAGGTGGCTTGGTGTTATGTTTTAAAAGTTAGAAATTCGGTTTTATATTGTACAAAGTAGTTTTATTTTAAATATTCTTAAAGTATATATTTTGAATAAGTATTGAAGTAATTTTTAATTTAAATGTTTTAAAGAATATTTTATAATAAAGTGTTTTGAATTATTTTAAAAATCTAAAGTTTTTGTGCTTGGTGTTTTCAGTGGAAATAAATATTTGGAAATTTATTTCATGAGAAAAGTGTGGTTTGAAAACTGTTTTCAAAAGGGATTGAAAAGTGGAAAAGTATCTTGTAAAGATATTTTGAGGTTAATAAATAATTTAGGGAAATTATTTATGTTTGATGGTTGTTTGCGAATGTTATTTGATAGTTAAATAACTGACTATCAATATTGGGCAATGCGCTGATCGTTTCGAAGAGATTGGGATTTATTTCCTGAAAACCACTGCGATCCGGTTTGAACATTTTCGTACGAAAAACAAGAGTTTGGATTCGAAGGTGGAGCGGTGAAGTGCAAGGGCTAGTCGCTACTAATCCTGAGGTGATTCCAAAATGGATGTAGTAGGAGTAGTGCCTTCGGTTCCGTTCGAGCCCGAAACGGACTTGTATGGGTGAATGCTTTCAGAACATCGCCAGGTAGGCGATGATCATTCTAAGTGAAATGTTCTAAAAAGGTAATGCTTAGCCTCGAGCCTCATCAGCTGGGAATGACTGAAAATCAAGGGATATGCAGCAAGGCTAAGTGGGTGGCACCTATTAGGGTGACCTCATCCCTGTCTTGATGTCCCTTTTATTATGCTTAGTGGTGCGGTTGTTGATCCCAACCGTGGGGTGATCTTACTCGGGATTATCCAGTAAGAGGTACTCCTGGTCTTGTGTTGCAGGGGAATGGAAGTAATCCTCGGTACGGTGATCTAGGCCACGTACTATGACAGGTGGTACCCCAATGCCTAGTCATTAGTTGGAAATCCATTCTCCCTACGTGCCTGTACGGTTTTGATTGTGCCCAACTATTGCTGAAACGTGAGATGTAAGCATTTTAGCTAGATTCTATTTTACTTTCTATAGACACTATTATAATATCAGAGGATTTTGATAAAAAGTGTTTTGGCTATCGTAAGGTAAAAACCCGACATGTTTATTTGTGGCGTTGTCTTACGAGATGCTTTTGATTTCAAAGGGTTTTGAACTTTAATAATCCAATTGAGTGTGGTTTTCTCACGCTGGTATTCCAGACTGACTCGAGTGTTATTTAACTATAAAGCTCGGGTCAGGCCGAGTATTATAGATTACAGGAAAGGATGTTGTGGAGCTGGATGGCAATACATACTTCCGTATTTGTATGAAATAAACCGTTGTGTATTCAGTTTTTGGGAAGGACGAGATATTATAACCATCCTGAGTTGTGTTGTTGTTTGTATTGAACTCTGATGATGTATTCTGATGATGTCTGTATAAAACATATATCGTTCTCTTTGTGTAAAGATCTATTATTATCTATTATATTTTATTCTGCTGCGATGGTAAGATTCAGTTGTTGTTTTGTTTTCTCTTCTTCTACTTCTTTCTTCTCTAACCCTAACGGTTCGTATTTCCGTTCACCTTGAGTTGATGTGTTTGAAAATAGCGTCGACTCAAGGGTATGGGTTTGCGGGCTGTTACAATGGTATCAGAGCTGAAGGTTAAGCGAGAACCTTGGCTCTGGTAGGGATTACTCATTAAATATAGTTCGTAGTACTTTAAAATGAGTTTGAGTGTATTAATAGATATGAGCGCGTATTAGTTAGTGAATATAAAAATTGTTTTTATATTGTGTTGACTTATCGGTTCAGTGTTTACGGATTCTGATCGATATGTGGGAAGCCATGTCATCGATAGGGGTTTCTAAACTCTTGAATGAGATAAACCGACACAATATGGTTTTCAAATAGGGTAAATGAAATAATTTTACCCCAAAATATTTTCGGATATAAAAGAAAAGTTTTGAAAATTATTGGTTGCTTGGATGTTAGGAATGATAATTATTATCATTGTTGTGTGGAAATTTAACTAGAATTAAAAATAACCAAAGGTTAAGGAAAAAAATTCATTTATAGAATGAAATTTGAAATGTGAATTGTAAATGTGATTTATAATTTGAAATAGAATTCCAGAGATATTTTTGGAAATAAATCGTGATGAAAGTTCCAGAGTAATGTTTTGGATGGATTTCGAATTTGGAACTTTGGAAAAAAAAATTGAATTGGATTTGAACCCAGGAGAGTTTGGAATATTTGAAGGGATTTAAAAGTGATAAAAGCATTGAACTCTTTTCGGTCACTGGGAAATAATTCCGATGATGATCGTGACATCATCGGTGTTCATTTTCGAGTTTCCAATAGGGGGATTCTACCTGGATGTTTTAGATTAATGTTTGTTTGAGAAATTGGGTTTGATTTTGAAAATGAAAAGGAATAGTTTGATTTAGATATATATATTTTCAAAATTGGATTTTGAACATTTTAGTAATGGTTTAAACTCTTGAGTTGGTTTAAAATGTTTGGATGAAACTCTGGAAACTTATTAAAAATGTTTATGGAATGGTAAATAAGTTTGGAAACTTAAAAAAAAAGCTTTGAAAAGTTGTTTAGAATTGAAAATTTAACTTGGAGAAGGGTTAAAAAATTGAAGTAACTAAGAAAACGAAAATAAGTTAGAATGTATTGGTTGAAAATAATTTTGAATGAACAAATGAATTTATAAATGTAAGTAAATGAACTAAAATTGGATATTGGAAGGAGTAAGCCAAAATAAAATGTATTTGGTATTTTGGAAAGTGAAATAGAAATGTCAGATCGAACTATAAATTAGATTGAACTCAAGTAAAGTAATAAAGTGATTTTTGAAGATAAAAATCAAAGATTGAACTGTAAATGGGAAGTGAGCCAATTGGATAATTAATTATTTAATATGGAAATGGAACAATAGTTGGATAAATAAAAGTTGAAATTTGAGTTAATGATGTGTTTGTAAATGAAACCCGAGTTGTAAATAGAAATTCAACTTGGAACTGTAAGTGAATTAAACATGAATTAAAGTTGTTATGGAATTGGATTAGAATAAGAATGATTTGAGTTGCAATAAGTCCAATTCGAGTATGGATGAGTTGAATATGGCCTTGGATATTATTTTAACGAATTGATAATGGAATTAAAAATATAAATGGATTATGAGAATGGCTAATTGAATTAAATGTGTCGTGAATGAATTGAATTTGGAAATTAAAATTTGTAATGAACGAGACAAAAGAACTAATCAAATAAATTTATAGATTGAAATGAGATTTGATTGAAATAGAATCAAGTTAAAGTGAAAAAGAAAATTTATTTGCAAATGAAGTGAGCTTAAGTTTTGAGGTTGGAATAAATTGAAGTAAATTAAGCTAGGTTAAAAATAATTAGAAGCTCAACTTCGAGTAAGAATGAAAGTTCATTAAATAAAAGTTTGGGTTAAATTAATTTGGAAAGTGGTCATTAATATAAGAATAGAATGTTGTCAAGCTCAATGAAATGATTTTAAAAATGTATGGTCGATGAATAAAGTAGGAATGGGATGGAATTAAATATAAAATGAGTTGGAATCAACTGGATGTGGCTAAAAACTAAAATGGATATTCTATTAAGTGAATATTGTCAAATTGCACAGAATAAATTAGTCGTTCAACTTAAACGGAAGTAAATAAAAATTCTATGAATTTGTAGAGGTGAATAAAATTGATTTTTGGAATCAGTTGAAATAAATGTGAGTTGTTTGGATTGAAAATAAATTGAATGTAAGAAATTGAAGTGTAAACCATTAAAATTGAATGGAATGGCACATGAATTGGTTGAAAGCAACTGAATTAGTTTTGAAATCATATAAATTGCTCATGGAAAGTGTTTGGTGCATGCTGCTTATGAAATGCATGTGTTTAGCTATTGAAAGTAAGTGAATGTTAATAAATTTCTTATATTTACTACTTACATGTTTGAATTAAGTAAGTACAAGTACCGGGAAGCCGTTGGGTTGAATTTGGACGCGCTAATTGCTTAAATAATAAGCCGCTTGCTTAAAAATGGTAAAAAAAGGTACGCCTACGCAATAAATAAACGAAATATGAACTATTTTTGTTTTTCCGACCGTGTGGGTCGATGTATATATATTTATATCTTTTGTCAAATTGCAAAAGCTCCTCCGTACAAAGGAGACTTGCCAAAAGTTTTCGAAAATTTTGGGAGTTAGCAAATTTTGATTTAGAAAATTTTTGAAAACTTTTAGAAAATTTTTTGTTAGCGATAAAACGATTTCAAATTGGAATTGAATAAGAAATTTTGGAAATGGAAATTGGAACTAAATGTTTAGTTGGAATGAAGGATTAGAAAAGTGAATATAGGATTTTGAAGTAAATGATAAGCGTTGATAAGTGAATAGAAATCAAAATGAATGTGGATAAAAAGAGAACTGATATAGTTGATAATCAACTGAGATAAATACGTAGGATGTACGTATATTATTTTATTCGCATAGCAATTTGATCCAGAATTGAGCACATAATTTCGAGATAGTTATATCGATCCGAGTTAGGATTTTTCACTCGATTTTCGACGGCGAACCCTGGATATGGATTTTTGATTGATTCTGGATATTCTCTATCGTAGTTATGACTATGCAAGGAGAATGATGGTTTATGATCAAGAAACTAGATCTGAGTCCGCACTAGGAAGTCGGATAGACGATACTAGTTCGGAAATGAAATTATGTGGTCGAGTAAGCGATCGGATTCGGTATTGCATACGAATGATATAGGTACATCGTACAGGCTTAAATGGAATGAATATTGAAAATTTTGTAAAGAAGTGTATAAAATGATTTTGGAATCTGTAGTTGGATATGAATAAATTGGATATACAGGTATAAAAAAAAGCAGGGAAAAAAATTGGAATTTTTGATCTCAGAAGATAAATTGAAATTTGCCTGGCAAAGGTATGTATTTAAATTTGTGTATGAAATTTGATGATTTTCTGGTCTAGTCACTTGGCTTTTATTTTCTTTTTGAAATTAGGAGCATGTAGAGGCATTTTGTCGTTGTACCGAGCTAGCCGCGCAAAGGAGACGCTGGCGAATTTTTTCGGAAATTTAGGGAGTTAGAAAATTTTGATAATTCAAAATTTGGTTTTAAAATTGAAATTTGAATGATTGAGCAAATAGTATTATTTGAAAACTATGGGAGAGTTTGGGAAGTTAGTAAGAATGATAATGGGACTTCTATAAAAAGATAGTTGGTAGGATGTTAAATTGTTGGTTTGGGAAAAAGTGAACGGATATTGGACCATTCTTCCTAACTAGTAATTTCGAGAACGAAATTCTTTTGAGGTGGAAGGAATGTGACGACCCGGAATTTTGGATATTTAAAATAGGAATATTTCGTTGGTTTTAAATATTCAAAAGAGTAATTTTAACTTGAATTTCAAATATCACAATTTACTGGATAATTTAATTTTGAATCAAACTATTGGAAATTGGGTAAAACATGAAATCTGAGATTTTTAGCTTGTTAAAAATAATTTGAAGGCTTATAAATTTATATTAATAATACTGAAGGTGATAGAACTTTTAAAATTGAATTTAACAATGATTTGTTCAGTTTTGAAAATATGTTGTTTAAATTGATATTTAAATAGCCTTCCGAGGCACAGTCTCGGATTTCGACGAAAGCAGTTCCATTGGATTTGTAATATCGTATTATTATCGGATTTCAATTTTCGTAGTGATTGGGGTTGTTGTGTGAGCATACGATATATAAACGCGTTGAAGTTCATATCGGAAATTTAATATAATAACTGAGTCCAAAAGCTATCTTCTCCATACGATCGAATTAGGGCCCGAAATCTTTTCCAGTGTGTTTGAAATAGGGTTATTGCATTATGAACGCCTAGCTGCACGTCTCGATACGTTGTCAAGATTTTAAGCTGCGAATTCAAGGCAATTTAAATTTAAATTCGAATTTAAATTAATATATTGTTTGACAAGTCAAATATTCCCATCAGCTGCCTTTCTTTCAAATCAGAACTTTATCCCTTCACTTCAGAAACACCACAGCCGACCTCCTCTGTAGCTTCCCTCAATTCTTGTTCCCTATTCCCATCTTAAACACGCAATCTTCCTCTGGAATTTTCTAACGCAAGCAGTTTAAATAAGGATAAAAATCTAGCCTCTTCCTGCATTCGAACATGAGTCAGTTCGAACGTCTTCCTCCCTCGTTTTCTTTTCTCAAATCGAATTAAACTTAGAAGGAATGGGGACAGTACGAAAAAAAATCGAGGTCTAACCGATTTTCCACAAATCTCAGAGCACTTACTCCACTAACAACAAGCCATCACCGAGCCTTTTAATCGCGAATTGTAACAACCCGCATATTTTACGATTGTGTATTTAAATATTTTATTTAAATATAGCATCGTTAGACGGATTGTAGTCCAAAAAGCTACTTTTTGTAAACGAGCGAATTAGAACTCGAGACCACTTCCATTGAGTTCAAAATGCCGTTTGTGGCCTTTTTGAGTATAAACTTCGATATGTTTGGAGTCAGTAGAATTTTGCTACCTTTTCACTTTGTGTTTGAGTTTGGGTTTCAGCCCAATGTTATATCTTAAGACCCTAGTTCCACCCCCTCTCCTTTTCATTACTTCATAACTTTTCCTAATACTCAAGCTTCATCAAAAATGGGGGAATGGGATGGGAAATAGAAACTCCAAGCCCTAGTTCCATTGCAAATCCAAGCTCTAACTCCAAATTCAAAGTGAAGCTATTGGTAAGCATCTTCTTCTTCTTCAACTCATTCTCTCTCCAATTTCAGATATTCCTAAAGCCTAACTTAGGAAATGTTTTTCTTTTAAGCTTAGATTAAAGCTTCTTGGGTTGGAATTGAGAAGTGATTGTTCTTGCCTTGCTCTATAGCTTCTTCTTCCTTGTTATTGTGCAAAAGGTGAGATTTTTATCTCACATCTATGCCTATATCTATCATTGATTGTTGGGCATGAATTCCTATCACTTATTCATGTGCATTTGCTTTTGGTTTGGATTGAATTGGAGAATATTCCAATTTTTGGTGTTTTGAGTTTAGTTCTTCAAAAATCCTAACTTTGTTGTTTGATCACGTTTTTGGTGATGAATCGAAGAGCTTATAGGACCGGGTAGCCGATAGGCATAAACCCCTAGCGTTCGTGCTTGTCCGATTGCAAATTGAGAGACTTTGCACTTCATTTAAAATGGGATGGAAATGCAGGAAATCAGATTCAGTCGACTAAACTCCCTGAGTCAGTCGACTGAGTTGAAGCCCGAGAATTTTTCAGGTATGTGTTTAGTCGACAGACTCAGGGAGTTTAGTCGACTGACCTGCTCCTGTTTTGCCTGTTTTGCCTATTTATGCTCAATTTGCTTTGTTTTCCAATCTTTAATCGATTCTTCTTCTCCGATTTGTTGTTATCACCTTTGCGACTTAGATAACTTCTATTTTAGGAATTTTTGGGTATATCCACTTTGATGGATTCAGTATCGGTTTCTTTGGATTTGATTCACGTCTTCGTATGTGAATTTTGATGATTCATTGTTTCTACAATCATTTTTGTGATTTGTCACTTTAAAAATATAAAGGTTTTTTATACGAGTAGTAAATATCAAAACTCTTTTATCAAAACGATTTCAACACTATTTTACAAAGCTCGTTTCTTAAATCATTTTCCAATCTACTAGTATATACAAACCTTTACCTCACTCGTAGGAGAAATCTAATTAAACGGCTTAGTAAAACAAGTGGTATGAAACGCTTGCGTTTACTTCGTCGGTTAATTCTTGAACTTGTTCGATTGAATCTCTTGTGACAATTTTCGAGTGGAAATCTACAATCTGTTTGTAAATATTTAAGTTAAGCTAGTGGTTATGGTACATGAAGCTAAACTCATATATTTACTAGCTTAGTGTAATTTACACTTGACCTCGAGTGGATGTCTACAATTTGTTCGTAAATAATTAAGTCAAGCTAGTGGTTATGGGACATGAAGTTAAACTCATTTATTTACTAGCTTAGTGTAATTTACACTTATCGATCAATGATGATCATTTTGTGATTTAGACTAGCAATATGAGATGTCTCTTTGTCTGCGAGGGAGACTAAACTTCGTTTTTAGTGGAGCTTCGGCTTGGTGGGGTAGCGACCCAGGGTCTTCGGGCCGTTTTAGTGGAGCTTCGGCTCATGGTCTTCGGCCGTTTTAGTGGAGCCTCGGCTCAAAATTAATGGTTAGCAACAATGGAATAGCTTTCCGTTTTGTGATACACATGTTGGTGAGATTTCATGCTCCCGTTCTAGCGATAGACCTCTGTCCCCCTTTTGTGATTTCTGGATTTCTATTGATCGATTTTTAGAATTTGTGTTTCACCAATTTTCGTGATTTGCATTGATAAGCTTTATCAATTTTTGTGCATTAGTGAATTAGTGTTTCACTAACTTTTCCGATTGGCTTGATATGATCGTCAATAATTGTGGTTTGGTGAATAAAATAAAGAATATGACATTCTTTTTAGTGCTTTGAGATTTCTTGTGATGTTGTATGGTTTTTGTTATTATTTAATGTATACTTCTCGTAGTATGACATTTTTGTTATCATATGTTTTTATCATATCTCTTTTTATACATTTCGCCTGATAATTATAGCTAGACTGATCCGTTTATTATTTTCTTATTAAATAATACTCGGGTCATACCGAGATGTTACAGGTGCCTCTACTTGACTCCTCACCCGGGAGTATGATCTAACTTTTGGCTAACTAATTTAGATTGGTAGTTTTTTTTGTATACATTCGAGATAGAGACTCCTTGATGTGTATTTATTCTTTTGTCTAGCACTTGTAATTATTATTTTTGTTATATTGTGGATCTTGTTCGACCACTACTCTGATGTATACTTTTAAGTGTCATATTCATATCTATTTCCGCCTTTGTGATATGAGTTATCTGTGACTGATTTGTGTTATGCTTATTTCTATATTTGTTTCCGAAGATATTATAGCCACTTCGTAGTAGCTTCGAGTTTGCATCGGTATGTCGGATTTCCTCTTGAGATGAAAAGTTATATTTTTATCTGGCATATCGGTACTCGCACAAAGCAATTATACAGATGGTCGCTCCTCAACAGCCTTATTCTCCGCGCTAGCTGACGACATTACTCCGTAGTGTTCATGGCTAGCATGGTTATAGAGGTGGGGCGTCACAGCTTGGTATCGGAGCCAAACTTCGAAACAATGTAGAATAATTTAACAAGGATCATCGTCCTAAGTCTATCTTAGGAGTCGTGCCTTAGGATTTGATTCGAGTCTTCGTACCGTCTCATCCTATTTTCTTTTGTGACTCCTTGTTTTATCAATCATGATTGTTTGATAATTATTTTGAGAATAACCTTTTTCCTCTTCTTTCTTTCTTTCTTAAAGAAGAAGAAAAGGTCAGTTCTAGCAGTCTTAGCGCTGTTCAATCCAGTAGCCCATCTCTGGATGGCGTATTTATGCCTTTCCAATAACTTTTTGATCTTGTAAAGAATCAAGAGTTTATCTGTGCTTTGAATAAGAACCCCAAAAAGGTTCTACCTTTGAAACTTGAGGTTCCTTTCAATCAGCTTGTGGATATCACTCTCCGACATGAAGAGGCTGATAAAGGAATTGATGGTGATATTGGGATTTTCATGAAGAGGCATATTAAGTTCAAAAGCCCTAACCGCAATAAGAAAGTGAAGCAAACTGCTTCGGTAGCAAGGACTCCAAATCCTAATCGTGGATAATGCTATAATTGTAGCTCTGAGGACCACTACGCAAATGAGTGTCCGGAACCACTCTTTTGTCATTATTGCAAAAATTTAGGTCATCATATTTCTGCCTGCCCCATACTTCAAAGCAAGAAGAAAAGGGAACAACAAACTTCGGTAGCAAGGACTCCTACCTCTAGTCGTGAACAATGCTACAATTGTGGTTCCACGGACCATTATGTAATTAACTGCCCGAAACCCCTTTACTGCCGCTATTGCAAAGGTTCGGGTCATTATTTATCTTCTTGCCCCAAACTTCAAAGTAAGAGGGAGGGAAAGTTGAGAGTTGTGCAAGCCCCTTGTGACACTTCTCTTGGTCAAGGTATTTCTCATTCAATCCTTGATTATTTTGTTTTGTGATTATCCTTTCGAGTTCTTGTTGATATGGGTTCATCTCGCTATTTTATATCAAAAGAACTTGTTGATTCTTTTTCTTTAAAACATTTTGTGCTTGATGACTTCTTTGAGAATTTTGAATCCGGTTGGTGGATCCGCAACACTCAATTTGCTTTGTTTTGATGTCGAGATTATTTTATGTGAATTTTTCTTTCCGAGCCGATTTGCATGTTATGTGTTACTTAGGCTTCGGAATTGATTTTTATATGGATTGGCTTAATTATTATGAAGCCATATCCTATGTCTCGAGTGGACTATTCATCTACGACATTCGTAATCTATTAAGCAGATATCTATCTTTCTTTGTGATTTCGATTCCAATTTGATGACATCATTTTATTCTTTAAACCCACATGATGAAGAAGACGTTATTTTTCTCATTCGGGTAGTTTGTGGAATTTTTTGGTATTTTTGAGCTTGTCTTACGATTATCACCTAAGAAATCTTTTGAGTGGTGTTAAGGTCTTTTCAGCTCGATCTTGCCACCGATTTTCATTAGTTACGAGTTGCGGAAGTTAGCATTCCACTCTTCGCATTCCACACTCATTATGATTCTTATGAATGACTTATTATGTCATTCAGTTTGTCCAGCTTATTTCATCCATTTTATAAATTGAGGAATTCTACGAATATCTCGATGACTCCATTCTTGTATTCTATTGATTGTGGTTTGGTGAATAAAATAAAGAATATGACGTTCCTTTTAGTGTTTTGAGATTTCTTGTGATGTTGTATGATTTTCGTTATTATTTAATGTATACATGTCGTAGTATAACGTTTTTGTTATCATACCTTTTTATCATATCTCTTCTTATATCTCATTTCGCCTGATAATTATAGCTGGACTGATCCGTTTATTATTTTCTTATTAAATAATACTCGGGTCAGACTGAGATGTTACAGGTGCTTCTACTTAACTCCTCACCAGGGAGTATTATCTGACTTTTGGCTAACTACTTTAGATTGGTAGTTTTTGTTTTGTATACATTTGAGATAGAGACTCCTTGATGTGTACTTATTCTTTTGTCTAGCACTTGTATCTATTCTTTTTGTCATATTGTGGATATTGTTCGACCACTACTCTGATGTACACTTTTAAGTGTCATATTCATATCTAATTCCACCTTTGTGATATGAACTATCTGTGACTGATTTGTGTTATGCTTATTTCTATATTTGTTTCAGAAGATATTATAGCCACTTCGTAGTAGCTTTGAGTTTGCATCGGTATGTCGGATTTCCTCTTGAGACGAAAAGTTATATTTTTATCTAGCATATCGGTACTCGCACAAAGCAATTATACAGATGGTGGCTCCTCAACAGGCTTATTCTCCGTGCTAGTTGACGACATTACTCCGTAGTGTTCTTGGCTAGCATGGGTATAGAGGTGGGGCGTCACAACTTGGTAACGGAGCCAAACTTCGAAACAATGTAGAATAATTTAACAAGGATCATCGTCCTAAGTCTATATTAGGAGCCGTGCCTTAGGGTTTGATTCGAGTCTTCGTACCATCTCATCCTATTTTCTATTGTGATTCCTTGTTTTATCAATCATGATTGTTTGATAATTATTTTGAGAATAACCTTTTTCCTCTTCTTCCTTTCTTTCTTAAAGAAGAAGAAATGGTTAGTTCTAGCAGTCTTAGCGTTGGTCAATCCAGTAGCCCTTCTCTGGATGGCGTATTTATGTCTGCCCAACAACTTTTGGATCTTGTAAAGAATCAAGAGTTTATCTGTGCTTTGAATAAGAACCCCGAAAAGGTTTTACCTTTGAAACTTGAGGTTCCTTTCAATCATCTTGTGGATATCACTCTCCGACATGAAGAGGCTGATAAAGGAATTGATGGTGATATTGGGATTTTCAAGAAGAGGCATATTAAGTTCAAAATCCCTAATCGCAATAAGAAAGTGAAGCAAACTGCTTCGGTAGCAAGGACTCCAAATCCTAATCGTGGAAAATGCTATAATTGTGGCTCTGAGGACTACTACGCAAAGGAGTGTCCGGAACCACTCTTTTGTCATTATTGCAAAAATTTAGGTCATCATATTTCTGCCTTCCCCATACTTCAAAGCAAGAAGAAAAGGGAACAACAAACTTTGGTAGCAAAGACTCCTACCTCTAGTCGTGAACAATGCTACAATTGTTGTTCCATGGACCATTATGTAATTAAGTGCCCGAAACCCCTTTATGCCGCTATTGCAAAGGTTCGAGTCATTATTTATCTTCTTTCCCCAAACTTCAAAGTAAGAGGTTGAGAAAGTTGAAAGTTGTCCAAGCCCCTGTTGAATATGCGCTTAAATGATTTTTGTTTGATGATAATAAACATATATACATTCGTTTAAATGTATTTGTTAATATACTATTCTATTTTTCACAGATTAAATAAATATTTGTTAAATAAAATAAATTACACAGAATTTGAATTCAAACAGATATTTTATTCAAACAAATATTTATTACATTTTTGAATAGTACAATTTCAAGCTCTCACTATAACTATACAACTTTGATTACATCACATTTTTCACATTTACATCAGCACCTCACTACATATCACTCACACTCGTACTTTTATCTTCAACTGCATTCCAGTTTGAATCCAACATCTGAGCAATCTGCAAAAATATTCACTAACGCAGTAAAATTGAAAAAGAAATATTTTTGCAATATAAAATAAAATATGGTTTTTGAAAATAATTTATGCCTCAGTTATTTGGGTTGTTCGTCATAATTTAAATTTGAATTCATCATACACGAACAACTTGTGACATACACTGTGTATTACTGTATATGCCACAAGGCCGTGCACGCCGATATATACACTTGATAATGCTACAGGGACAGGTGAGCACAGGTCAAACCCAAATGAAAAGTCGGGTTCAACTCACATGCAATATATCACGACACGAGCACAAGGTCAAACCCGAGTTTTTAAAAGTGGATTCAACACATGGCTACAAAAAAAAGAATGCAAAGCTTAGACTCCAAGTTTGCACCAATGGAAAACATGTCACTGCATCATGAATGTCATCACAGTCATCACAATGAACACGTATACTCAATGCAACATGATCAACTCACAAGTGTGAAACCATAAGAGAATGCAAACTACCAACTACATGCTGGAGTACAAAGAAGACAGTGGCAACATCAAAATAAAAAAAATCAGCTGCAACACGAAGAGAGTCATATGTGCAAAGGTCAGACCAAACTGATTCGATCGAACAAGACGACTTGCAATTAATCACTGATTCGATCAACTTAAAGTCGGTGCTTCAAAATAACCCTAGACCTCAGAGCTAAGAGAAAGCCGCAAATTTCCACAGAAAAGAATATCAAGCACGAGCCCTAATTTTCAGATCGAAGAACGAAGACGCATGCTGCCATTATTTTTCGCAACAAAGAAATAAAGGGGATCGGGCTGGAGAATAACAAAGAAGAAAATAAGGAACGGGTTTAATAAAATAAGTGGGCCGGCTTATTTTCTAAAGGCTTTAAATTTTACATTAGGGTTATTTTGTTTTAAATTGTTTTTTTAATTTGTATTTTCTTTAAACCGTTTTAAATTTCTAGTCGTGTGACTAGGGGACAAGCTACGTGGCGTAGCTTGAGAATTCGCAACTCGGTAATTGAGTTGTGGCAAGGTTTTGAGCGTAGAGTTAGATTAGTCAATAGCGGGTATAGCGAGTTTACGTGTGTAAGCGAGGGACTATCTAATTTCTAGTAGAAATCTTGGGGGCAGCACGTGGGCAGGGTTTTGCCGAAGCTGGGTAAATTGTGTGTTGTTCTGTTTTTTCTGTTATTTATATTCTGCGATATCTGTGCTGCTATTCTGTGATCTGATTTGAATATTTTATAAGCTTCCGTGATTAATTTTTATAATTGTCACTGTCACCCTATTCACCCCCCCTCTAGGGTGAAATCGATCCTACAAGTGGTATCCGAGCTAGGAACAAAAGCCGTTTTTGTTTTAAAAATTTGATTTTACAAAAATCAATTTTTAAAAATTCGTGTTTCAAAAAAATCGGTTTTTGTTTTAAAAATTTGAATTTTTAAAATGGCTTCTTTTAATAATAATTTTGAGGGTCATTCTAATATTATTCCTTCTATTTTCGATGGAACAGATTTTTTGAATTGGAAATTGAAAATGGAATTTTATTTAAAATCTGTTAATATTAAATGTTGTGATATTATTGAAAATGGGTATGATATAACAGATAAGAAAATTATCTCGATTAACGCTCTTGCTATGCATATAATATATTCTCATATTAATCAAGATAATTTTAATTTCATTTCTCATTGTGAAAATGCACAGGAAATCTGGAATACTTTCGATGCAATATATGGAGCAAAAGTCAACAGCAATGAGAAGTCCTCCACAACTGACTCGGTTAAAGAGATGTGCTTAACAGGATTGGTAAATAGCAGTTGTGATGAGGATGATGAAGATGGAGCAGCCGAGCTGGCATTAATAATAAAGAAATTCAAAAGATGGAACAACAAATACGGAAATCCAACTCTAAATCAACAACTGAAAAGCAGAATAATTAAAGCACTAGACAACTTTGAAGAACACAGGATCATCTGCAACAAACCCTGTGATATCAAGCCCAATTATCCCCGATTTCAACTCGACAAAGAAAAGAATTCAAAAAGGAAATTTGCAGCCACGTGGATTAAAAGCGATAGCAGTGAAAGTGAGAAAGCAGATATATGCCTTCAAGGGAATATAACTGATAGCAACGATGACGAGCCAAGCGAGGTATCAAAACTCACTCACTCTGAATTACTTAGTTATTTCCACGAAATAAATAGCTGTTATGAACGACTTAGGGAAAAATATGCCAAACTTGAATCACAAAAGGATACTTTGATAGAATGCAATAAACAACTTGATCAATTAGTTAAAACCTATCAAAGTAGGATCCCTAAGTGTGATAAGTGTCCATCATTCGAAGAGGAAATTAAAAAATCAGAAATCAATATAAAATCACTTGAAAATGAAATTCTGATTTTAAAAGAGAATGAAAATATTAGAAGAGAGAATTTTATTAAAAAGTGCACACAATTGTTAAATGAAAATGAATCTCTCAAATCACAAGTCCAACAACTGTCTACTACTTTAGATAAATTTTCCAAAAGTGAAAAATCGTTGAATATGCTACTAGAAAAGCAAACTGTTAATACGGTTAGATAAGGACTTGGATATAATAAATCGAAAATTGTTGAAAACAAGATTAATCATGAAAATTCATATATGCACAATTTGTAGAAAATATGGACACAATCACAATAATTGTTGGTATAGACCCAAACATGTGAAAACTATACCGATTTGGGTTCCAAAAGGCACAAATATAAAATCTCTCGAAGTTAAACAAATTTGGGTGCCAAAGGGAACAATTATAAATAGTTTTGGGTCTTTACAAAATTGTTTTTCAAAATTTTCTGCCACTAACAACGATGGACCTATAAAAACAAATAGGTCACATAAATCTTTTCCCGTGTAGGTGTGGTGGCAGGCTAAGGAACAACAATAGTGTTCTCTGGATTTTTTGGCTGTTCCAGAAACACAACGGGCGACAAAGCAAAGTTCCTTAGCCTAGTATAAAGGTGACAGAATCACAATGGACAACAACGAAAAATATCGTAAAGGTAAAACAGGTATGGTATGTTTTTAAACGATATATTAAATGTGATAATCTGCACCATATTCTGAATTAAAATCAGCCAATAATGAGATGATGAAAAGATGGTGATTTTGACTTTAACTTATTCAACATAGTTGGCCAATTATATTTTATATGCCAAAAACACTACAAATTCTTGAAATACTTCATACAGATTAAATTGGAAAAATGATGGTGTTTTGGTATTAGGAAATTCATTGATTGTTGATAATACATTTGGCTAACTCTATATTCACGGTTTTCGATTATTTACATGGTTTCATTTCAAATTCAAAAGAATGTCATTTAAATTGTTATTAAAATTGAATTTGAATTTTTTTGGTGCACACTTCATGTTTTGGTCTATAAATTTCAATTGATGATAATTTTTTGAGTGAAAGAGAAATTCAGATGCAGATTTCACTGGTAATCTAGTTGATAGAAAAATTACTAGTGAAACGTGATTTTTTTTGACATTTAGTAACTGCATCGTTTTTCAAAGAAAATATCTGCATATTCTTTATTTCAAATAATTTTCAAATAGCAGAAAATTTTCTTTTAAAACCCCTGGAGAAAATCATGTTTGACCATAGTTTTAGATTAGTCATTTTTTTTGAAAAATTAATTTCATAATTATTTTTTGAATTTGATTTTAAATGACTATTTTGACTAACCTGACTCCCTAATGTTTATCGAAAAGAAAAATAGTGATTGAAAAAGTGATGAGTGTTAATATTGATCAAATATTATGACTTGAGACGGTATAATTAATAAATTTCTTTAGAAATTTAAACAAGAGTTATAAAACTGTTTGTTGGCAAAAATTCCATGACCATCTCTATATCTATCATATTTCTAACGAACATCACTCATCAAAATTCTATATAGTTTGTCGATATGTGATACTTTAAACAGGAATCGTTCGTTTTTCATTTTTCACATTTTTAAAAAAAAAGGGTAATAAAAATAATAATAATAAATACCAAAGTATTCACTCTCATTTAAAAGTCCTCACGGTTATGCATGGATGAATTACTTGGAATTTGTTATGTGCTTCCATGCTCATTTAAAAGTCCTCACGGTTATGCATGTATGGAACGCATATCAAAAGTTGATTTTTTTTTATATATAAACAAGTTGATTCTAATCCCATTTAAAAGACCTCACAGTTATTCGTGGTTAGAAGATACTTGAATTCATTTTTTTTAAAATAAAATTGGAATACTACTAATCTCATTTAAAAGTCCTAACGGTTATGCGTGATTAGTAGATATTCAAATTCCTGATATAAAAATGCCACAAATAGACACAACTGTATGGTTTTATTTGATGACATCATTTCCATCATTCTAAAAGTGGAATATGCGCCTAACAAAAAATTTATGAATTTTGTTTGATTTTTTATTGAAATTTAATATTTATATTCAATTGAGTTTTAATGTTGGTTAATATCGATAACTTTATCTCTATTTTCTCTAACAGTATTATTCTTTTGCTGATAACAAAAGGGGGAGAGAAAAGTTAAGATTTTGTCAAATAAAATCAAGCAAAGGTCAAATAATTTTTCATTTGCATCTAGACTCATTTGCATATTTCTATTTGTATGCATATATGTAGGGGGGTATTGTGTAGAGAGGGAGCATTTAAATAGGGGGAGCAATTAGGATATATCATGATCAAATACATTTAACATATTCAAAATCTTAAATATATGTTTGTTATCATCAAAAGGGGGAGATTGTTGAATATGCGCTTAAATGATTTTTGTTTGATGATAATAAACATATATACATTCGTTTAAATGTATTTGTTAATATACTATTCTATTTTTCACAGATTAAATAAATATTTGTTAAATCAAATAAATTACACAGAATTTGAATTCAAACAGATATTTTATTCAAACAAATATTTATTACATTTTTGAATAGTACAATTTCAAGCTCTCACTATAACTATACAACTTTGATTACATCACATTTTTCACATTTACATCAACACCTCACTATATATCACTCACACTCGTATTTTTATCTTCAACTGCATTCCAGTTTGAATCCAGCATCTGAGCAATCTGCAAAAATATTCACTAACGCAGTAAAATTGAAAAAGAAATATTTTTGCAATATAAAATAAAATATGGTTTTTGAAAATAATTTATGCCTCAGTTATTTGGGTTGTTCGTCATAATTTAAATTTGAATTCATCATACACGAACAACTTGTGACATACACAGTGTATTACTGTATATGCCACAAGGCCGTGCATGCCGATATATACACTTGATAATGCTACAGGGACAGGTGAGCACAGGTCAAACCCAAATGAAAAGCCGGGTTCAACTCACATGCAATATATCACGACACGAGCACAAGGCCAAACCGAGTTTTTAAAACTAGATTCAACACAAGGCTACAAAAAAAAAGAATGCAAAACTTAGACTCCAAGATTGCACCAATGGAAAACATGTCACTGCATCATGAATGTCATCACAGTCATCACAATGAACACGTATACTCAATGCAACATGGTCAACTCACATGTGTGAAACCATAAGAGAATGCAAACTACCAACTACATGCTGGAGTACAAAGAAGATAGTGGCAACATCAAAATAAAAAAAATCAGCTGCAACACGAAGAGAGTCATATGTGCAAAGGTCAGACCAAACATGAAGGCTACATGAAGTATGCAAGTTCAACCTCTTCATTAAACAACCAAACCAACATGATACTGTTCAATATCCAAGACTCAAGAATGCATCACCATGACACAGTTCCAAACTATATAGAGCTGTGACAACCAAGAACTCAACGAACCAGACACAACAGTGCACAAGTACAGGGAACAACCAAATCAACTACAAGAACTCAAAGTGTACATGAAACAATGTTACAGCTCGACCAAATGGCCAACATGATCAAGAAATATAACATGCAGTTTGCTGTGACACAATGCTCAATCCACAGTAACAAACAGAAGGAATAACCAAGTGGAGCATCTGTGTTGAAGCATAGCAAATGTCAAAATAAAGTGTATGCAAATTCGAAGTATGGACTGAGCTCGAGCACAGTTAAAACTCAAGCAAATGAAAACATCACAGTGACATGCTACAACTTCAAACAGGCAGTGCACATGTGAATCAAGTGACCAACCAGAAGTACAACATGACCAAAAGTATACAGTAATGCAACATGGAGTGTGCAAGTGTAATTCGAATTGACAAAACAATTTCAAGTTACAACAAGCAGTTGCAACATGGCGAACAGAGACATATGCATATGAAGTGACAATTCGAGCAACAGTTCGTGTATGCATCAGTAACCGAGCAAACAGAATCAATAATACAACAGTGACAAACATCATATGGAAATAACCAACACAAATGGCCAGAGACGAAGACTACAAGATAAACGAAGAAATTCACGAAACCAAAAATTTACGTAATCAAAACATGGCAGAAGTCAAGTCAAATCAAACCGTGATGACCAAGGCAACTAGCTCAAACCAAAAATGCCAGCAAAAATCGAAGTTGAACAAGTCAGAATTAAATACCATGGTGGCCAAGCAAAGCCGTGACCATCAATATACGTTTTTGATCAAGTCAGAAAACATCTCAATCATCGAAACAAAATCAAGTGGCCGTGATGAATAATATGACAAATTCAAATGATTTTATACAAATGCAAAAATAGGAATTCGAGTCCTATATAAACCCTAGGATCATCATCGGCTGAAGGTATGAGTTCGAATACAAAAATCAAAAAGGAACAGAGCTAAAAATCTTACCCGAAGCAACAAACGAACTCATCGAAGCAACCGAAGTAAGCAACAAGGATTCGATCGAACAAGACGACTTGCAATTAATCACTGATTCGATCAACTTAAAGTCGGTGCTTCAAAATAGCCCTAGACCTCAGATCTAAGAAAATGCCGCAAATTTCCAGAGAAAAGAATATCAAGCACGAACCCTAATTTTCAGATCGAAGAACGAAGACGCATGCTGCCATTATTTTTCGCAACAAAGAAATAAAGGGGATCGGGCTGGAGAATAACAAAGAAGAAAATAAGGAGCGGGTTTAATAAAATAAGTGGGCCGACTTATTTTCTAAAGGCTTTAAATTTTAAATTAGGGTTATTTTGTTTTAAATTGTTTTTTTATTATTTGTATTTTCTTTAAACCGTTTTAAATTTCTAGTCGTGTGACTAGGGGACAAGCTACGTGGCGTAGCTTGAGAATTCGCAACACGGTAATTGAGTTGTGGCAAGGTTTTGAGCGTAGAGTTAGATTAGTCAATAGCGGGTATAGCGAGTTTACGTGTGTAACCGAGGGACTATCTAATTTCTAGTAGAAACCTTGGGGGCAGCACGTAGGCAGGGTTTTGCCGAAGCTGGGTAAATTCTGTGTTGTTCTGTTTTTTCTGTTATTTATATTCTGTGATATCTGTGCTGCTATTCTGTGATCTGATTTGAATATTTTATAAGCTTCCGCGATTAATTTTTATAATTGTCACTATCACCCTATTCACCCCCCTCTAGGGTGAAATGGATCCTACAGCCCCTTGTGACACTTCTCTTGGTCAAGGTATTTCTCATTCAATCCTTGATTAATTTGTTTTGTGATTATCCTTTCGAGTTCTTATTGATATGGGTTCATCTCACTATTTTATATCAAAAGAGCTTGTTGATTCTTTTTCTTTAAAACATTTTGTGCTTGATGACTTCCTTGAAAATTTTGAATCTGGTTGGTGGATCCGCAACACACAATTTGCTTTGTCTTGATGTCGAGATTATTTTATGTGATTTTTTCTTTTCGAGCCAATTTGCATGTTATGCGTTACTTAGGCTTTGGAATTGATTTTTATATGGATTGGCTTAATCATTATGAAGCCATACCTTATGTATCGAGTGGACTATTCATCTTTGACATTCTTAATCTGTTAAGCAGATATCTATCTTTCTTTGTGATTTCGATTCCAATTTGATGACATCATTTTATTCTTTAAGCCCACATGATGAAGAAAACGTTATTTTTCTCATTCGGGTAGTTTGTGAAATTTTTTGGTATTTTTGAGCTTGTCTTACGATTATCACCTAAGAAATCTGTTGAGTGGTGTTAAGGTCTTTTCAGCTCGACTTTGCCACCAATTTTCATTAGTTACGAGTTGCGGAAGTTAGCATTCCACTTACAGCATTCCGCACTAGTTAAGATTCTTATGAATGACTTATTATGTCATTCAGTTTGTCCAGCTTATTTTATCCATTTTATAAAAAGAGGAACTCTATGAATATCTCAATGACACCATTCTTGTATTCTATTGATTGTGGTTTGATGAATAAAATAAAGAATATGACGTTCTTTTTAGTGATTTGAGATTTCTTGTGATGTTGTATGATTTTTATTATTATTTAATGTATACTTGTTGTAGTATGACATTTTTGTTATCATACGTTTTTATCATATGTATTCTTATATCTCATTTCGCCTAATAATTATAGCTAGACTGATCCATTTATTATTTTCTTATTAAATAATACTCGGGTCAGACCGAGATGTTACAGGTGCTTCTACTTGACTCCTCACCCGGGAGTATTATCTGACTTTTGGCTAACTACTTTAGATTGGTAGTTTTTGTTTTGTATACATTTGAGATAGAGACTCCTTGATGTGTACTTATTTTTTGTCTAGCACTTGTATCTATTCTTTTTGTTATATTGTGGATCTTGTTAGACCACTACTCTGATGTACACTTTTAAGTATCATATTCATATCTATTTCCGCCTTTGTGATATGAATTATCTGCGACTGATTTGTGTTATGCTTATTTCTATATTTGTTTCCGAAGATATTATAGCCACTGCGCAGTAGCTTTGAGTTTGCATCGGTATGTCGGATTTCCTCTTGAGACGAAAAGTTATATTTTTATCTGGCATATCAGTACTCGGACAAAGCAATTATACAGACGGTTGCTCCTCAACAGCCTTATTCTCCATGCTAGTTGACGACATTACTCCGTAGTGTTCTTGGCTAGCATGGGTATAGAGGTGTGGCGTCACACGAATCATCAGTCGCGATTTAATTTCCATGGTCGTTCATAAAATTGCGGATCGAGTCGCCGTGGGTCGCTCGCGATTTCGCACTAATGTACGGTGACGTGACTTGGAACGAAGTTGAGGTGATGTTCGACTGGGATGTGATGCAAATGATGGTGCAGTGGGACGCGGCAGGCCTAGCGATGGACTTCGCGAGCTCGGGCGTCGATGGGATGGACGAAGCGCTCATGCTAGCACGCTCGCAGCGGTCGTAGGAACTTCAGAGTTCTCGATGGTTGGGCGGAGTTCACTTGCGACGACTGGGAGAGCAGGGTCGGTCGAGTGTTTGAGTTGGAGAGGAGGCTCGCGTTTTCTCTGGAGCCGGAGTTGTAGTTCGTCAGCGGTGGTAAGGGTTGTCGCGAGGTTTGGTGGGTAGTAGAGTTGGGTCTGTGTTCATCTGTAAGTTATTCGAATTCCTTTACTAATTTAAATTTTGATTTAACAGTTTTATTCAAAAGAAAACTTTAACAGTGAAATAGATATTGATTTATTTCAATTTATACATGCATATATATATATTTATATACATACAGTATAGGTAAATCTGAGAAAGAAAATAAAAAGAAGAGGCTTTTTTAAATATATATAGCCTATATAGTTTAAAATTATATATATATATATATATATTTTAGTTCTAAGAGATATATATAAGACTTTGGGAAATAAATATGAACTTTAAAATATTTGAAGGTTTGTATAAAATTAGATTTTTGAAAATCCATCATTTTTAGTACATATATGTAATTTCAAAGGAGAAATCATTAGTTAATTAAATTAATAAATGGAAAATTTGCTGTTCGACTATTTCAAATATTAATAAAATGTAAAGTGTTTCCTCAAGGTCTGAATCGTGTAGAATTGTGAAGAACAAGTCGAGATGGGAGTGGATTGCAAATTAAAATCGAAGGTGAGTTAATCTCACTCTTCTAGGTTGCTATTTAAATTTAAATGCTTAAATTTTAATAATTGGTTGAATGATTGAATTGACTTGATTTGCTATATTATATCAATAGTAGTATATATTGGAGTGATTGATTTCCCGCATTATATAGCGGATGAGACCCTATGCACTGCGTAATAGCGGATGATACTATATAAATCCCATATACCGTGATATTCCACCTCAAAGTGGAATTGGTATTTTATATTGTGTTAACACTATGGATGCAGGGATAGAGGTTGGAGGGATCCAACTGGATTTGTAATGTTTGCGACTTTTCGTCGCTTGAAAACCGACATTAATACGTCCACTATATCAACTGCCGAGCAATCGAATGCCAGAAAACCGTACCGTTATGGTTAAAGAAGAAGAAAAAGATAGAAGAAGAGAGAAAAAGATAGAACAGAACAGAAAAAAACAACAGAACAATAACAGAATCTCACAATCGCAGCGGAACAACATATAATAGATAAATGAATAATCTTTAAATAAAAAGAACTATATCAGTTATTACATTACATCATATTACATTACATCATATTACATTACATTACATCATCAGAGTGTACAACAACAACAACAAACAGCGGAAAAGAAATACTATGTACTAGTGAATACGCCATGCCATCCATCTTGCCTCCAGCAACTCCTGAATTCCAGAATATCCTGATAACCTAACTCTAGACTGCCCGTGCGGAAATTGGTGGGCACCCAGAGTTTAGGAAGGAAAACAATAAACTCCGAGTCAGTCATGTGACTGATGTGATAACTTAAAACAGTTTATCTTTAAAACAAAGAACAGGATAATTTTCAAATAGATTCACAATGCTTTTTAGAAAATGAGACTACCATAAGGCCTCCCGCACACACACACAATGCGAACATAGAATCGGAGGAGATTTCTCCTTATGATAGTCAAAGATGCTTGATACGCATTAAAAAGAAACATTTGATATTATTACTAGTGCATAGTGTAGAAAACATTTCGAATGTAAAGATATAAATTTTAGCCAGCATAGGCATTCCGTACTTATGCCTACTATAGCTACCATCAAACAGTGGTGACCACCATAAGTGAATGATAGGTTCTACAACTAAAACCGTATAAGATCGTATTGTTTCTTTGGATTTCCAACAAATGGTTAGGCCAAGGAACTTCCCATTGCAACATGGGTACGCCTCTGGAAAGACGACCCGAGAACCTAACCGGTTCTCTGCCAACATAAGGCTGGGTTACCTTTCAAACTAGGTAACTACTGACACGAATATGTCATTCCCCGATCGTAACCGATCTATATCCGAGGATCCCCGATTCCAACAACCACAAAGTAATAAATTTGCAGCAACAACATACGTTAAGTATCTGGGCTCCATACCATGATACCACCTCTATCCAGAAGGAATGACATATACTAAAGGGGCACTACCCCCTAATATCCTTGCTGCATCCTTCCTGTTTTGACCATTTCCGGGGGGGTAAGGTCCGACGAAGTCTCATCCACAAAGCCACGCTTTATTCAAAAGCTGTGCTCTGATCAACAAATGCTCAACAGCACTTCGTATGCCACATTACCAATTTGGGAATGTATCACTAGTAACCATCAACTATATAACCTCTAAGGGTGTTAAGCTAAGAGAATAAATTCTCCGCCACCAACGGGAACATATTTGATAGAAACCAGCTTTACATCTCAAATTGTAACGTCAGACACACAATCCATGCAAGTCCGTTCCGGGATCGAACGAAACCGAAGGCACTTCCAAAGAAGCCCTTGCAATCCAAATATTCACTAATCACGTCCGGACTTCCCGTCGCTAAGGGTGAAAAAACCTCCACATCGGAAATCAGCCGATGCAGAGTAACTCGACGATAATTCTTCCGTTTTCACAAATATCTGGTCTTCAACACCGGTCTTCAAATGCAATCCATAACGACTTATCACATATTCAGAATGGGCTATACGACCCAAAGGTCCTTTCCCCGCTAACCTGAATAGTGAGCGCTTATTTCAAAAATAAGTGTGGCATTCAAATTCAAGCAATTCACAACAAATACCTATTTAAAGGTAAATATTGATAGTCTGATATTAAACTATCAATAGGAATGCACAACATCACCGGACTCCAAATAATTTCCTAATTATTTATTTTCCAAAAGTATCTTTACAAGATATAAATTTCCACACTTCAAAAATAAATCAATACTTATTTTTAACAAATTCCACTTTCCTTTTATAAATCCCATAGTGAATTTACATTTCAAAATATCTACTGATATACGATTTTCAATCGATTTCAAATATTCACTTTCAATTTATCTTTACAAAGATAAATTCTAAAACGTTCATTTCATATTGGAAAAATATTTCCATACTTATTTAATAATAAGTAATTCACGAATCTATTTATTTTCAACATTTGGATAATACTCGATATACTTAAATCACAGTTAAGTATAGATTTCGTTCTTTAAGGAAACATTCTCTTAAACACATTTATTTGGGTCAAAACGAATGTTGTGTAAAACATCGTTATGACAACCCAAAATCACTAGTATGGAGATTCAGAATTAAGATAAATATATAAATCCCAATACTATATAAAACATTTCCTTTCGGAAATCATCTATTATAACAACAGTGTTATAGTCTACCATTTCCTTCTATTTCTCGAAAACGTCTATTTCAACAATGAATGTTGAAATCTATGGTTTCGATAGTTAACACATTTTAAAACATCTTTTAAAATAATTAACTTCATTTTAAAATTTCACTTCTCCAAATCATACCCGTTTTATTCAATAATATATTCACTGTCCAAAATCGTGAATAAACTTCGTTAACCAAATTTCAATATTTCTATGCATTTTATATAAAGGATTATCCACTATCCAAAATCGTGGATATAATTCCCAACCAAACCTTATTATTACAACATTTATATAAAGGATAATTCGCTAATCAAAATCGCGAATATATCTCCTTTAATAACCTTCCATATTTCGTTTATTAAATTAAATTTGATTTCGGATTTATAAACAATGTTCATAAATTCCATTTCTATTTATAAAAACTTCGATTTATAAATCTCCTTTATTAACCAATTCGACTTATATTTCATTTACATGTCGAAATCCAATTCATAAGTAAATTACTTATAATCCATTTATTCACAAATCCATTCTTTTATATCATCATTAATTTATAAATCTAAAATTCTTATTTACTTATAAAACTAGGTACAACTTTATTTTAACACTATAAGAGCTCGTTTTATAATTCCAATATCTTTAACTTATAAAATATCAATTTTATAAATCTTTTATGTAAACCGTTTATAATAATTCAAAAATCAAAATTTAAACCATTTTATAAATTTATAAGCTATTTATTTCAAAAAAATCATGGTTTGGTTATATTTCACAGAAATATAATTTTTATAACATAAAAATTTATAACGTTTTAATTATTTAAAATGAATCAATTCCAAAATTTAATAAACGTATAATTTCAAAAACCACTTTTAAAGTCCCTTAAAAATCAAAATCGTTATTTTTAAACTTCAAAAATGTAGGCCCAATGATGCAACACACCAAATAGTCAAACATGACAACCAAACATCATATATCGATATGATAATCAACAAATATCACAATATTTGTAATCAAATAAATACTGGTGAGGAATCCAGTTGGATCCCTCCAATCTGTTTCTCTACATCCACAAACATTAGCACAATACCAATTCCGTTCCAGTACGGAATTATCGCGGTATATGGGATTTATAAATTATTATCCGCTATTATGCGACGCAATAGGGTCTCATCCGCTATATAATGCGGGAAAATCAACTCCAGGTACATATATAATACCAATTCCATACAAGTTGGAATTATCGTGGTATATGTTTTTAATAAATAACCTCCGCTTAATAGCGGCGTATAATGTCTATTTCAATCCATAAACAGCAATCATCGTTCAAACATACATTCAAGAAAATTTTAAATCTAACTATTTAAAATTTAAATCGAAACTATTCGATCGAGTGAGAAGTTCTCACCTTGGGTTTCCGATATCAGTTGTAACGTTTTATTTCGAATAAAACTAAACGTGCGTTTTATTTTACCCGAAATTCTCACTAACTCCAAACGACTCCAATCTAGCTCCATTGCGTAGTATTTGTCAATATGGTTCCAACGCAACTGGTTTCGTAATTTTTTAACCTCGTATGAAAAAGTTACATCATTTTAAAGTTATACGAATTTTAATATAATTTAATTTACAAATCTTTTATATTTTCAAACCAACATCATCAATCGGGACCGTTGACTTTGTGCCTAGCAGATCTGGGCCGATCCTTGCATTCTTCCTCACGTTCACGCGCGTCTTCAGGTAATCACGCACGCAACCCAACGTTCGCCCCCCTCGTTTCAAACGCATCCACCCCCGACGATCTATACGTCGATCGAGCACCGTCGTTCACCTCGGCCGCGCGTATTTTACCAACGACCGGAGTATAGGCGAGCTCAGTCGTCTATCTTGCACATGAAACATGCTCGAACCCGCCGCCTTTGAGAACGAATTGCCATCGATCCACTCCGTATTTTCCGATCATCAGCGTTGATTTTGTAGAACTCGTCGAGCTCTACATTTTTGCAATTGGAGGTTTGTTGAAATACTTCACGGATTGGAAGAAATCAAAGGAAGAAGGAGAGGAGTTTCTGGCCATTGAAAATAAATTAGCCGGCGGCTAGGCTGTTGAAACTAGGGTGTGCAATTTTGTGAAGAGTATGATGCTTTTATAGAAAATTTCTCGAGTTACTATTCATCCGGAATTTCTGAATTCCAATTTACAAGCGGTGACTGGTGTTTCTAGGGTTTAACCCACGTTCTCGACACAATGGAATAGGTTTCGGAAGCTAATTCAATCATCTGTGCGAGATACAGCAATAAACGATAAATTTTAAATTAAACCGATTAAACGATTTTCTATGCGTTTTGGCTTGCCCTAGACGAACGATAAATCCAATTAACTTGAAATTTGAAATCTTATAATAATATCACATTACGGATCCGATGAAACTAGTTTCGTCGAAATCCGAGATTGTTTGAAAAATGGCTATTTTTACTCGTCAATTAAATATTAAAATATTAAGTTTTCACAAATTATCTTTAAATTCGATTTTAAAAGTTCTATAACATCATTCTAACTCCAATATGATGTAATAAAATTTTACAAATCATTTTCAATCATATTTAACCCAATTTCCAATTATTTCTGTAATTTCAAATATTAAATTAAAATTTAATTATCCAATTAAATCCAATTATTCGAAATAAAATTTATTCGACTGTTTAATTTCACTTATTAATATTTAAACTCAATTAAATATACAAATTTTAATTAACAGAAATTCTGGGTCATTACAGGATTCCTCAAAATTATTTAGATTGTTCTAATAATTCTATGCTATGATGATTTGATATGCTGTGATGAATTATATTGATAATCGGAATATTGGATACCATGTGCAACAAACCAGTATTTTGTGATTATTTTTATTTTTTATTTAATCATTTAAATTGAAACTCCTGATTTAAAAACTTTATTTTATTTATTAAAATTAATAAATTTTGTTATTTTCAAAGTATATTTTGATTTTGTGTGAATTATAATTTCAAACCTGAATAAATAGAATATTTTCCAGAAAAGTGGATTTTTGGTTAATCTGGTAAAACTTTGACTTTTAAATTTAAATTTAAATTTTTGAATTTTTGAATTTTATCCTTTATTATGAAAATATATTAAATTTCAAGAATATTGCTTTTTATTTCATTGAAATCCGATTTATGTTGTGAAAGTTATGCTTTTTACACTATTGTAGGCAAATTGATTTATTTAATAAAATTGTCTATTTTAATTATATAAATAATATTTTTATTTGTAATATTATGTTCTAATATGTGTTATATGACATGTTAGGTATATATTTTTATTTTAAAATATTTCAAAGTAATGTTATAATTTTTCCAAAGCTTAGTGTATTTATTTTCAATTTTTATAACCTAGTTTCTATTTTTAAGCTATTTTCTTAATTTAATTATATTTATTTAAAATTTATTTATTTATTTTTGTCCATTCATTATATTTTCATGTTTTTATCTTTGTTTATATGTATTTTACATGTATTTAAAATGCAAAAAGAATTTGGATATTTGAAGAGTTTTTGACCTTTAGTATTCTTTGCCTTTTCATATTCAATTTGCCTTTTCACACCAAACCACATATCCATTCAATTGCTGACTTTATCACCATTCCTTCAGCTGACTTTCCCTCATTTTTCACGTACCAAAACATTCTCAAACTCAAAAAGTACGGCCTCCATTTCTTGAGAGAAAATTTTTGTAAAACATTCATTCTTTTTCATTTTTTTTCTCCATTGTTTTGTATTGATTTTTGTACTTGTATTCACCTTCTTTTGTTCGGCCTCCCTCCTCCAGCACTTTGGCTGCTTCCACCACCACCTACACCAGCCATCATCCCCTCCTTCCACTGATCTTCCATGGCCGAGACCCTCCAAGTTGATGATCCACCAAAATTTTGAAGAAAACACCACTTTAAAACTCCATAACCGAACTCCCCTTGTCTCCACCACTCCAATCATGCTTGCCTTGGACCTCTGTAACACCTGTAGTTGACTTCTCCAGATATGACCTTGTCCATGCATGCTTGGCCAAGACATTAAATGGCAACAAAACCCACTTATGTTGCCTTGTTTTGTAAATTCATGCACACATACCCTTTATCTCCTTTATATTGTTATGGCCGAGCCCTGTTGGACCTCAATCTGATCCAAATCTGATCCAAATCCACCCCATTACAGTTCTTTTACAGCCTATAGCTGAAGCATAAGTCGTTGAATACAAGTGCAAAAGCGTTAGCTTTGTGTTTCATGTTTATTCCTAGCATTGTTTTGTAATAGTTTGGTTGTAATTCATGTTTGTATTTGTTTGTTTGATATTTAACAAGGCAATAGCTTTGGCTCTCCCACTCTCAAATCATTGTCATGTTATCGTGCCTTTGAAGTTCCTTGTTTGTGCATTTGGTTGTCATCTCCAGCTTATACAAGGGAGTAATTCTCACTAGACAAATTTATACTTATATGACTAGTAAACGGATCACAATTGAATCTGTAAAACATATCACCATGCTATATTTGTTATGTTATGGTCATATGGTATTCACCCATGTTATTTACCTGTTATACCATCTGTTACTATTATATAATGTTATTTTGTTTATTTATATCAATTTATTACACTGCAAATTCCCTTTAGATTAGAATCACTATGGGTTGAAATGATACATACCCGAACGAACTTTAGAATAGGGAAAATCATTATGGGCTGAAATGATAGGCCTGAGCGATTTTTATTTATTTGGGATTGCGTGTTTGCAATGATAGAACTCGGATTTTTCCTTTATAAATTATGGATTGAAATGATATATTATCCGTATCATTGGATTTAGGTTAGAAATTTTATACAGACTTGTGTTAAAATATGTTTTCTAATTTTTTTAAATATTTTAGAAATGAAAATATTATAATATTTTGATTTAAACTTAATTAAAAATGATTTTTGTAAAGTATTATTGATTTTCTAAAAATTTATAAGTGGAATAAATTAATGGTAAGGTTAGAAAATTTGAAATGTAAGTTATCTTGAAAATTTTGATTTGGGAATAAATGGAATTTAAATTAAGTAGGAACATATGATAAATAAATATAAAATTTGAATTAAAATGAATTTGAAATGATTTAATAAAGTGTTAATGATTTTTGAATAAGTTAAAGGGTTAAATAAATGAATATTTAAGTTGAATTTGGAAATATAACTTAGATTGGGAATTTGTGAATTTTGTTTAAAAATGAATTTTAAGTTAAGTAAATAAAATGAAAAATAAGTTATATTTGGAAATTTAAACTTATGTATTAAGTTAAAAATTTAATTATAAAGAATTGAAATGCAATGTTGAATTATGTAAGTAAATTATTATTAATTGATTTTTTAATGAAAGTTTAACTTTATAAAATCATGAATATAAGGGTATTTAAATGATTGTTTTAAAAGTGAAAATATATGATTCTATAAGTTTAAAATGATTTAAATAAAAGTTTAATTGTTTGTGAAATTATATTGAATATTTGGAATTTAATTAGTAGCATTTTTGAAATGTTATTATTTCTAATGTAAAGAATATTACATCATTTATAAATGCTTTAGTTGATAGAAATGAACTAAATGGTTAAATTGAATTAAGGGATATTATAGCACTTTTGTAAGTGCTGTAGTTGCTGAAATTAACTAAGGTTGTATTTGAACTAAATGAAACCTATTACCGCATTTTAAATGCTGTCTTTTGTTAAATGAATTCTTTTAAAACATAACTTTCCGTAGCATCTTCTAAGTGCTGCGATAGTTGAATTTATACCATTTTGATAAATTTAAAAGAATAAATGAACTTTGGAAAGGCCAAATTTATGAGAATTTGATATTTGATTATTAAATATAATAACTTCACTTTTAAATGATTTAAATAGAATGTTTAAATGATTTAAATGGAATATTTAATTGGTTTAATTGGAATATTTAATTGGTTTAATGGAGTATTTCATTTTGAATTGTGATTTGAAATGGTATTTAAATTAAATAAAATTGAATGTGGTTTTGAAAGATATGATATTTTGATATTCTGAAATGGATTTCTAAATGATATTGAATTCTGTAATGATATTTGATTTCGAAGTATAAATTACTATTTTCAAATTTTAACCACGGGATGTATTTAATTTATAGTTTAACTGATCCTTAAAGGATGGGCAATCCCGTGCAACCTTTAAGTTATTGTACATTACTACTACAGTTCACTTGAGTTGGTTTACATTATATAAGTATATATGTCCTGGCTCGAGTGTTTTGTATTTTACTTTACGCTCGGGTCAGCCTGAGTATTTACAACTTAGCTTTGGATTTCTTTTCTGGAGCTAGGAATCGTTGGAGATTATGCTTGTCTAGTTATCTATTCCCTTTCAGTTTCAGTTGTTCTATTTCAGCTCTGGTATTTATAAACTGCTATGTATTTGAGATTTTTATTATATATGTTTTTCAGACTGATATTATGCATTATGTTTTGAGAGTTTGTTATAGTAGCTTCATGAACTACTGTGGTATTTTAATTTCCGCCGCGAGTTATTCTAATATTTCTGTGTCTGTGATTATGTGATTGTATTTCGTTTGCCCCAAATTTATTGCAATGCGGTATTTTGAGCAATTCAAGTCTGGTATGTGTGGATGCGAATGCTTAAAATATCGGGCCGCTACACCATGGTTTGATTTAATATATTTCGGTACACTTAGTCATCAAAATATATATAGAATTGGATTTTTCAAAGAAATATAAGAGTGATTTTTTAACTAAAATAATTATGGAGAATTTGAATAAAAATAAGAATGAATTGGAAAGGAATAAAAGTTATTTTTAAATCCTGATAAATCCCGGGTATGAAAAAGGGATCTTGAGTAAACATGGAAATAATGAATTTTAAACTTAAAGTGATTTTATATCAAGAAATAAAGAATTTATTTTAAAATTCAAGGTTTGAATTTATTTGCAAGGATAAAGAAGAAATTTGGAAAATATGAAATTGGTAATTTCAGTTAAAATGATTTCAAATCATAATTAAGGAATAAAGTCTGAAATTAATGGATTTTGAAATAAATTGAGTAAGTAAAGAAATTTATATCCAAATGGAGTAAATTAGGAATCAATTTGGAAATTGATCTAAGTGTTTGGAATAAGAATTTTAAAAGGAAGTTGAGTCTATGAAACTTATAAACTGGGTTTATAAAAGTGAATCAATATATCAGTGGATATTTGGAAGAATAAATTCACGGTGAGAATTTATTAAAGGAATGGGTAAAAAAATTTAAAAATAAATAGTGGTTTATTTTTAAAAGATGAGAAAGAGAAGCGTATTTCCCTGGATAGCCGAGTATGTTTCAAACAAATTTTAAGTATAAGTAGAAAGTTTTAAGTTGTTTAAAAAGTATGTTTAGAAAACTTATTAGTTCTAAATGTTTAAATTCTAAAGTAAGTATTTTCTTTTAACCTATTGTAGTAGTAATTATTTAAGGGTGGCTTGGTGTTATGTTTTAAAAGTTAGAAATTCAGTTTTATATTGTACAAAGTAGTTTTGTTTTAAATATTCTTCAAGTATATATTTTGAATAAGTATTAAAGTAATTTTTAATTTACATGTTTTAAAGAATATTTTATAATAAAATGTTTTGAATTATTTTAAAAATCTAAAGTTTTTGTGCTTGGTGTTTTTAGGGAAATAAATATTTGGAAATTTATTTCATGAGAAAAGTGTGGTTTGAAAACTATTTTCAAAAGGGATTGAAAAGTGGAAAAGTATCTTGCGAAGATATTTTGAGGTTAATAAATATTTTGGACAAGTTATTTATGTTTGATGGTTGTTTGTGAATGTTATTTGATAGTTAAATAACCGACTATCAATATTGGCCAATGCGATGATCGTTTCGAAGAGACCGGGATCGGGATTTATTTGCTGAAAACCACTTCGATCCGGTTTGAACGTGTTCGTGTGGAAAAAAAGAGTTTGGATTCGAAGGTGGAGCAGTGAAGTGCAAGGGCTGTCGCTACTAATCCTGAGGTGATTCCAAAATTGATGTAGTAGGAGTAGTGCCTTCAGTTCCGTTCGAGCCCGGAACAGACTTGTATGGGTGAATGCTTTTAGAACATTGTCAGGTGGGCGATGAGCATTCTAAGCGAAGTGTTCTAAAAAGGTAACGCTTAGCCTCGAGCCTCATCAGCCGGGAATGACAGAAAATCAGGGGATATGCAGTAAGGCTAAGTGGGTAGCACCCATTAGAGTAAGGGCATCCCTTTCTAGATGTCCCTTTTATTCGGCTTAGTGGTGCGGTTGCTGATCCCAACCGCAGGGTGATCTTAGTCGGGATTATCCAGTAAGGGGTAGTCCCGGTCTTATGTTGCAGGGGATTGGAAGTAATCCTCGGTACGGTGATCTAGGCCACGTACTGTGACAGGTGGTACCCAGTGCCTAGTCATTAGTTGGAAATCCATTCTTCCTACGTGCCTGTACGGTTTTGATTGTGTCCAACTATTGCTGAAACGTGAGATGCAAGCATTTCAGCTAGATTCTATTTTACTTTCTATAGACACTATTATAATATCAGAGGATTTTGCTAAAAAGTGTTTTGGCTATCGTAAGGTAAAAACCCGACATGTTTATTTGTGGCGTGGTCTTACGAGATGCTTTTAATTTCAAAGTATTTTGAAACTTTAATAATCCAATTGAGTGTGGTTTTCTCACGCTGGTATTCCAAACTGACTCGTGTGTTATTTAACTATAATGCTCGGGTCAGACCCAGTATTATAGATTACAGGAAAGGATGCTATGGAGCTGGATGGCGATACGTACTTCCGTATATGTATGAAATAAATCGCTGTGTATTCTGTTTTTGGGAAGGACGAGATATTATAACCATCATGTGTTGTGTTGTTGTTTGTATTGAACGCTAATGATGTATTCTGATGATATATGTATAAAACAAATATAGTTATCTTTGTGTAAAGATATGTTATTATCTATCATATATTTTATTCTGCTGCGATGGTAAGATCTGTCGTTGTTTTGTTTTCTCTTCTTCTACCTCTTTCTTCTTTAAACCTAATGGTTCGTATTTCCGTTCATCTTGAGTTGATGTATTGGAAAGTAGTGTTAACTCAAGGGTACGGGTTTGCGGGCTGTTGCAACTAGCAACACTAAAATATTACCACAAAAAGGTATTACATCAACAAAAAATTATAAACAAAATGTTGTAACAAAGGATCCAAGTTCAAGCCTTAAAGGTGGTGATATCAAGGATTGTGCAGAAGAGATACAAGAAGATCATCAATCTCCGATGTCACAGGAGGATCATTCAGTACCGAAGGCTCATAGGCAGCAATCATAGAAGTAAAGTATGGAGGAATCAAGTGATGATGAAGATCTTCCTAGAACAATCAATGACACACAAAAATTAGATATACAACTGGAATTATCAGAGGAATAAGAGATGGTAGAAAACCTGCTAAAATATAATGAAGCTAATGATAGTTATGAAGATATTTTTTATGGAAAAGGAAATAAAGCAGCTCGGAAAAAAGCTAAAGTAGTATCGGCTTCGATCACTAGGATTAGAGACAAAATCATAATGACTATAATATGTTGGAATGTTAGAGGTCTAAATGGTGATGTTAGAAAACTAGACCTCTATATTCTTTGTAATAGATATAAACCTACAGTCTTAGCAATATTAGAAAATAAGCTTGCAGAGGACAAAATGGAGGAATTAATAAACCAAATGGGAACACACTGGAAAATCATACATAATAACACAAACAATAGCAAGGGCAGAATCATTCTTCTTTGGGATTCAAATGCTTGGACATGCAATTTACTAAATGTAGATGAGCAACAAATTACCTTAAACATAAAAAATTTAGGAGGAATGGAGATTATTGCAACAGTAGTTTATGCAAACAATCTGGCGTCAGAAATGAAAAAATTATGGAAAAAGATAAATGAAAATTCAAAAAACATAACAAAACCATGGTTAGTATTTGGAGATTTTAATGTTGTTCTAAAATACAAGAAAAACAAGGTGGACTCACTCTGAAGATTTGCCAAATCTCTGAATTCAACAATTGTGTACTAGCAGCAAGACAGGCTGAAGTGCTCCATATGGGCCTGAAATACACATGGAAAAGTGGTAAGATGAATAAAATCCATTCAAGACTTGATAGGGAACTAGGTAATGCAGATTTATTGAACAAGTTTCCAAATGTAAAGGTAATGGTGCTACCAAGTCCGTTAAGCGATCGTTGTCCTCTTTACATTTAATTTAACAATAAAGTACAATCACAGAAAGGCAAACCATTCACATATGCAAGTCACTGGAATCTAATGGAAGGATACAAAGAAATAGTAGATTTTAACAAATTTCAAACTCCAGAAGGGAATCATATGTACCAATACACAATGGTAGTGAATCAAATGAAAAATAGGTTGAAGGAGTGGAATAAAAAAAGGCCCAAATCACAAGAAGACATCAAAGATTTATAAGAAAAGTTGGAAAGACTCCAATACCAATTAAAAGAAGAGCCATTAAATAAAGAGCTGAATGCAGAATATTCTGACAAACAACAGCAACTGAAGAATCTTCTGGATATTCAAGCCATGGAGAAAAAGCAAAAGGCAAAAGAAAAATGGCTAACTCAAGTGGATGAGTGCAATAAAAATTTTTATACTAAAATGTCCCAGAGGAAATATTAAAATAATAATTTACTAAACTATTTAAATGAACAGGAAGAGGTTGCTGAAAACTTTGCAAGATTTGGAAACTAAAGCAATAGACTATTTCACAAACACTTACAATGGAGATTATATGCAACAATTACCACATATTAACTGCAGGAAAAGAATCTCCAAAGAAGGTGCTCAAATGCTCACAGCTGATATTACGGAAAGAGAGTTGAAAAGTGCCACTTTCTCTATTCATGGAGAGTCCAATCCCCGCCCCGATGGAATGAGTGCACTCTTCTTCAAAATGCACTGGGAAAACCTAAAAGGAAGAATGCTCAAAGGTTATCAAGAGGCTTTGAAATCAGGTGAATTCATTCAGGAAATAAATCATACATTTATTACATTGATCCCCAAAATTAGAAAACCAGAAAGAATTGAAGAATATAGGCCTATAGCTTATACTTATAAAATTCTTAGCAAAATAATTTGCACTAGACTCAACAAAGTCCTACCTCAACTCATTGCACAAAGCCAAAGTGCTTTTATTAAGGGAAGATACATATCTAAAAATTCACTATTGGTACATGAACTAATACAGGAATTTAACAAGAAAGGGGCAAACAGGGTGTGCTTGAAGATAGATCTTGACAAGGCATATGATAAAGTGAGTAGACAATTCATCCTACATATGTTATATGAAATGGGAGTGCCGGCTAAGCTACTTAAACTCATAGCACATTGTATATGTACTCCTACCTTCTCAATGATCATAAATTGGGTTCCTAAAGGATATATAGTCTAATAGAGGAATTAGACAACGAGATCCTCTATCTCCCTATCTCTTTACTGTAGCAATGGAGTGGTTTTCTCTTCAAATGGAACTTGCAAGTTACCAATCATTAATTAAACCCATATACAAGATTATCCCAGAAGTCAACCACGTCATATATGCAAATGACTTACTGGTTGTTTTCAAATCTAATAACATGGGGATTAACACAATAAAGGGAGTATTTAAATAACTAGAGGATCTAGCAGGTTCTCAAAGTCAATGAATTCAAAACCAGGTGCAATATGAACAAGTATTGTAAAAATAAAACAAACATATTAGCACAAATTGGAATAGGTGAAGGTGAACTACCAGTAAAATATTTATGGGTTCCATTGTCAAATAATAATGTTACAGATGTAGAATGTGGGAAATTGATAGACAATATTAAAGAAAAGCTACAAGGTTAGAGATCAAAATTATTCTCTTTTGCAGGGAGAGTGAAATAGGTACATATTGTTATCACTTCAATGGTCAGATTTTGGTTGCAAACTTTTCAGATACCAGATTGATCACTTGCTAAGATAAATACAGTTTGTGCAAACTTCATTTGGAAAGGAGACATTCACAAAGTGAATTATAATGAACTTTGTAGACCAAAAAGTGAAGGAGGGGTTGATCTAAAAAATCTATTTGAACTTAAAAAAATTCATGGACTCTAATTAGCTTGGAAAATCCTTAATTCTGAAAATCTATAGGCCAAACGGATGGGGCAAGATACTTAATAGATAATTTCTGGACCATAAAAGCAGATAATAATGCCTTAGTTATATGGAAAAATATTCTTAAAAAAATGGAAATACTAAAAATGTCGGTGGAAAGACAAATAGCAAATGGCCGAGACATAGATTTGTGGAGGGACCCTTGGATAAATAACAAAAGTATTCTAGAAAGAGTGGGATGGGAAAGCTTCTCGGCAAATAATACGCTAAAAATTCAAGTTGCCAGCACAATTCATAACAAAAAAATGGGAACCAGAAAAACAACTGATAACAAGGAATCTGAAACATGAAATTGAGGAAATTCCAATTTTCACAAATAGAGAAACTGATATATGAGTCTGGAAAAACAGCAATAAAAGCCAATTCAAAATGAGTGAAGTATGGGATAACAACATGCAACATTATGTAACTGTCAACTGGTATAAGGTCATTTGGAGTAAATTAAACTGCTTAAAATAGCTCACATTGCGTACAAAGCTATCAAAGGAAGACTGAGCACTAAAGACAGGCTTAAAAGTTGGGAATACTTAATGAAGACACATGCAACCTTTGTAGAAAGGAAATTGGAACACACCGACATTTATTTTTCGAATGCAAAAATAGCAAACGCGTTTGGGCTATACAAAAACTTAAAAACATGCAAACAGAAGCATTATTGTGCCTATTAGATGAGATAAAGTACCTGAGTGATCGGATAGATCTCACGAACTTTATGAAGGAGATCGTGAAAACTGATTTGATGACAACTATCTGGCATATCTGGAGAGAACGGAATGTAAGGGCTTTCACAAGCAACAGAGAAAAAAATGAGTTAACTCTTGTGGAAAACATAGCTAGAGATGTCAAAAATAACATTGGAAGAATTAGAAGGCTTACCAACTTAGAGGCAAGAGAAAAACTACTATTGGAGAACATGAGGTGGAAGGTTGAGAGGCCAGGAAGTCAAGTTAGCACCAAGGAGATGCCATAGCAATCAAAGCTGAAGAACTCTAAATAAATTAGGAAAGGTTTTGAGTTATGTTGAGTTAGTGTCGAACTGTTGGATGTATTACCTTAGTTATGCTGCTGTATAAAGTATTTGTATATGCTATTAGGCCACACAGCCCGTTATAATATTAATGTAACAACCCGCATATTTAACGATTTTATATTTAAATGTTTTATTTAAATATAGCGTCGTTAGTCGGATTTAGGTCCGAAATGTTACTTTCTGCAAATGGCCGAATTGGAAGTCAAAACCATTTCCATTGATTCCAAAATGGCGTTTGCGATCTTTTTGAGTGTAAGCTTTGATATGTTTGGAGTAAGTCGAATTTTTTTATTTGCTAAGTGGGCTTTGGATTTGGGTTTCACCTAAACTGTTCTATTAACCTCAACTCAACCCTTCTCTCCTCCCATTCACTTATTCATTTCATAAAAAGCTTAAGCAAAAACTGAAATGGGGGAGAGAAAGGAAATTAGAAACTCCTAGCCCTAAATCCATTTGCAAACTACAAATTCTTGCTCCAAAATCAAAGAGAAGCCATTGGTAAGTTCTTCCTCATCTTCTCCAACTCTTCTCTTCTTCAATTTCAGAAAATTTCCTAAACCTAAGTTGGGAAATATGTGTTTTATTCTTAGATTGAAGCTTGTTGAGTTGAAGTAGTGTTTGTTGGTCTTCTCCTTGCAAATTGAACTACTTCTTCTTTGTTTTGGGTTAAAGGTGAGTTTTGAACTCACATCTACTTCTTTTGATATCATTGATGTTAGGAATGAATTCCTAATACTTGTTCATGTGCAATTGCTTTCGATTTGGATTGCTTTGGTGAAATTGCCAAATTATGAATTTTGAAGCCAAATCTATGAAAAACCTCTTATGGTTGATGTTTTTGTTGTTCGGAGTGTTTGGGAGTGTTGTTAATCTTGGTTAGCGTTTGACGTAAGCCCATAATCAACACGCACCCGATCGCTTTCGATTTGTTTGGCCATAGTTGGCCTAGGTTCAGGAATTTCCTGACCATCAGGTTTCAGACGTCTGAAATGCCTATTTCAGACGTCTGAATATTGTTCTTGGAAGAAATTTATTTCCAGATTCAGACGTCTGAATTTATATTCCAGACGTCTGAATTAGCTAAATTTCGACCAGAAAAGAAATAGGCAAAATATTGCCTATTTCAGGCGTCTAGATGTTAGGATTCAGACGTCTGAATTCTGTTTAGGAAAACAAATTGATTTCCAGATTCAGACGTCTGAATCCCTTACTTCAGATGTCTGAATATGCTGTTTTTTTGCCAATTTGCCTTGTTCGTTTAATTTTCCAAATTTGATGGATGCATATTGATTCCAATTAGTTGTTTATGCATATTTGACCTTGATAAATTCCTTTTGAATTCATTCACGGGTTTTTATAAATTATTTCTTCAAATTTTATTAAAAGTTCATTTCTCCAATTTATAAATTCTATTTAAAACACACACTTTCGCACTTCGGGCGAAGTGGAAGGGTGATTAAATGGTTGGGAAAAACACGGACCATGAATCTGTGCGTTTATCCTTCCGATTAATTCCCGACCTATTCAATTGATCGTTTTAACCTTCGGGTTTGGCTTATCGATGATATGAGGTAAACTTTGTACTGCTTTGAGTGTGAAAGTGGCTGACGGATAGTAAACCGTTTAGTGCGAACGAATGGTTATGGGACATACGTTAACACTTTTCGGATTCCTTTTCGAGAGTTGTGACACATTCCGCCAGTTAGTGGTGTCCAGTACTGGGTCTCTGACCATCACCACTATGTTTTGTTGCCTTTGGGTATGTGCCTTCGGGTTTGTTGCCCTTTAGTATCGCTTCCGATGTTGGTCGTTATGAGCCGCATGGGTGATATTGGGTTGCCCTTTAGTATCGCTTCCGATGTTGGTCGTTATGAGCCGCATGAGTGATATTGGGTTTGGAGTCTTCGGGCTCATGGATCCTTGTTTGTACAGTACTGAGCTCAAGCAATTTTATGATGTTTCATTCATATGTATATTCCCTAGGTATCGCCCTTCGGTGTTGGTCTTTTTGAGCCACATGATATGTAGCGTTTACCTTATGGAACTTGTATACCTTATTGGTATTTATTATTGCCTTTTGGCTTGTTTTGGGATATTCGTATCCTTTGTTTCTATATGTTGCCGATGCAATGAGGCTTGTTATCATATGATTCATCTTTTGTTAGATGATTGTGTTATCTTTTAGAGATATTTGTTATACCTTGTAACCTTGCAGGTATTGTTGTTCAGTTTATCTAACTGATTTGTTTAGCTAGACTGACCCGTGTATCTTACACTCGGGTCAGACCAAGATGTTTCCGGTTAGGTGCTTTTGGACTTAGCCTATTTTGCTTCCGCATGGACTATTCAGCTTGTTCCTTTTTGTCATAGCTTTTTGTGTAGTCCTATTTTGTAGTAACTCTTATATGTATTCATCTGGAACTCGTCTGTATATTATAGTTTGCTATACCACTCGACATGTATTATTTTGTATACTCTGTTGTGAATCTGTATATGTGTATATGATGATTTATTGTTCTATGATGTATATTACATTTGAGTTGTTATATTCTGTTCTGATAGATCCAACCACCTATGGTTTTGTTCTAGGTATTTATTGGGTATGTCGACCTGCTTGGTATGTGTATTGTCGATGTATTCAATAGATAATTAGAGCAAGGCTATAGATGGTCGCTCCTAACCAGCCTTATTCTCCGTGTTAGTTGACAGCATTACTCTGTAGTATCCTTGGCTAGCGTGGGTATAGAGGTGGGGCGTCACAGCGTGGTATCGGAGCTGAGTTCAGAACAAAATATGATAAACACAGAATAGATGCACATATTATGGTACATCAAAGTGTACAAGTGATACAAATCTTTGAATCATTGTGTCTCTTTATTCCATCAAGGTTAGATAGAGTTTGGGAATACGTCTAGGAATGCATTTATTCCGTAGTATTCCATATTATAATATCTACCCTGTGAATAATCTTGTTCTTATCTTACCTTCAACGTATGGCTGGAAGAGGCAGGGGACGACGTTCGGGTGCTGCGCAATCCAGTGGCTCACATCCGGATGGCGTATATATGTCTGCTGATCAGTTTTTGGAGTTGTTTAGGAGCACTCAACCTCCAGTTCCTCCTCGAGTGTCTCCACCTCGTAAGTCTACCTTTGCACGTCAGTGTAGTGATTTTTCTCATCTTGGAGGGAAGCCGTTTAAGGGCTCCGAGTCTGTTCTTGAATTCCAAGCTTGGCTTCGCACGTGCGAGCATATCTTCTCTCGCATGGATCTTTCTGACCATGATAGAGTTCTTGTGACTTCTAGTTTATTACAAGAGCGTGCTCTTGATTGGTATGAGCTTCTTGTAGCCGAGATTGATGAGTCTACTCTTTCTTGGACTCAGTTTCTGGAGCGATTTGAACTCAAGTTCGTTCCTGAATCTGAAAAAGTTTTATTGACCCGTCGCTTCCTTGAGTTGAAGCAAGGGAAATCTTTTGTTTCTGAGTATGTTGCATCATTCGAGGCTTTATCTAAGTATTGTCTTGAATTTATCAGTACTTCTTACAAGAAGAATTTTAAGTTGTTTCTGGTCTTAAGAAATATCTTAAGAAGTCTTTGTTGCTCCAGCTTAAACTTTCTTTTGAGGAGTTGGTTGATTCGGCACTTCATCTCGAGACCGTCGAGAAGGAGTGTGATAGTGATGTTGATGTTGAGGTTTCCAAGAACCCCAACAAGAGGTCGTTTCCAATTCATAAGAAGCCTTTTCCTTCTAAGAAAAAGAAGACCGGTGGTCCTAGCTCTCAGTCTCAGTCTTCCGGAACACCTTTCGTTCGAAAGTGTTTCAATTGTGGTTCTCCTGGTCATATTATTCGAGTTTGTCCTAAGCCTCTCTTCTGCCGTTATTGCAAGAAGCAAGGCCATCATGTTTCAGCTTGCCCTAATGTTCCGGCTAGTGCCAAGTCTAGCAGGCTTTATGCTGCTAAGGCTTCTGAAGGTCCTTCTCAGCCCAAAGGTACATCTTCATCTATTTTGGAAGGTTCTATTTTATTTTATGACCATAGTATACGAGTTCTTTTCGATATGGGTGCATCACATTCTTTCGTATCGAAAAAGCTCGTTGATGATTTATCTTTGGATGTTTCTTGTTTGGTCACTTCTTTAAGGATTGCGAATCCAATTGGGGGATCCGCGACCCTTAGTTTGCTTTGTGATGATGTTGAGGTTGTTTTATGTGGCTTTTCTTTCCATGCGAATCTGCATGTTATTTCTTGTCTGGGATTTGATATGATTTTGGTATGGACTGGCTAGTGAGATATGATGCCAGGATTATTTGTTCGGAGAGAACTATATATCTTCGACATCCGGATTCTCCTACTCAGCTATCTCTTGTTCTTCGGGATGTGGATAATTCCGAAATGGCTTTTTATTCTCTTGACTCGCGAGATGATTATGATATATCTCGTATTCCGGTTGCTTGTGACTTTTCTGATGTTTTTGAGCCTGTATCGGGTTTGCCACCCAAACGGGCAATTAAGTTCCGCATTGATCTCATTCCAGGCGCGCAGCCAGTTAGTCGTCCTCCCACGAGGATGTATACAAAGGAAAATGAGGAACTCAAGAAGCAACTTTTGGAACTTGAGTCCAAGCAGTTGATTCAGTCCAGTTTTTCTCCCTGGGGATCCGTGGTCGTCTTCGTGAAGAAGTCTGATGGAACTCTTAGGCTTTGCATTGATTATCGCAAGCTTAACGAGTTAACCATCAGAAATAGGTATCCATTGCCTATGATCGATGACATGTTCGATCTATTGAGTGGTGCTAAGGTCTTTTCTCAGCTCGATCTTGCCACAGGTTTTTATCAGTTACGAGTCGCGGAGGATAGCATACCTCTTACAGCTTTCCGCACTCGATATGGTTCTTTTGAGTGGCTCGTTATGCCGTTCAGTTTGACGAACGCTCCTGCTTTCTTTGTCGATCTCATGAATCGAGTATTCCGGGAATATCTCGATAAGTTCGTCCTTGTGTTCATTGATGATATCCTTATTTATTCTAAGTCTGAAGCTGAGCATGCTAATCACTTGAGAATTGTCTTGAGTACCCTCCGTCGTCGTCAGCTTAGAGCCAAATTCTCCAAATGCCACTTTTGGGAGAATAAGGTTAAGTTTTTAGGCCATGTTGTATCTTCCGATGGCATTTCTGTCGATCCCTCAAAGATCGAAGCCATCCAGAATTGGAAGAGGCCTGAGAATGTTCATGAAATTCGTAGTTTCCTTGGATTGGCGGGTTATTACCGTCGGTTCATTAAGGATTTTTCCCGGGTTGTGCTTCCTCTCACTTGCCTTACTCGGAAAGGCATTCATTTTGTTTGGTCCGACAAGTGTGAAGCTTCCTTTCTGACATTGAAGGAACTTCTCACTAATGCTCCTATCCTTGTGGTTCCTGAAGGGAATCATGATCTTGTTGTCTACACCGATGCTTGTGGTAGTGGTCTCGGTGCTGTTCTTATGCAGAAGCATCGGGTAGTTGCTTATGCTTCTAGGTAACTACGTCCGAATGAAGTTCGCTATGCCACTCATGATCTTGAGCTTGCCGCCATTGTCTTTGCCTTGAAGATTTGGCGACATTATTTATTGGGCGAGCGCTTCATTCTCTATACCGATCATAAATCTTTGAAGTATTTGTTCACTCAGAAGGAACTCAATATGAGACAACAACGTTGGCTCGAGTTTCTTGCCTCTTATGACTTTGATATCCACTATACCCCTGGTAAGGGTAATCGTGTTGCTGATGCGCTTAGTCGCAAACATTCGGCTGTTATTTCTATGATGTTTGCCGAATGGGATGTTCTTGAGACTCTATCTTTTTGTGAAATTCGTGATCGAGGTTGATCTTCTGATTCTCCTACTCTATTATTTAGTTTGGGAGCTCGACCTATTTTATTGGATCGTATTGCCGATGGTCAGCGGCGTGATCCTGAATTGTTGCATCTTATTCAGCTTTGTGAGTCTGGATCTTGTGATGAGGCGTTGCAAGATTTCAGCATTAATTCTCATGGTTGTCTTTGCAAGAAGAACCGTCTTTTTGTGCCTTCTGATCTTGCACTTAGGCATGACATTCTTGATGACTGTCACCGTTCTAAGTATACCATTCATCCCGGTAGTAGTAAGATGTATGCCGATATGCGTCGTCTTTATTATTGGGAAGGCATGAAGCGCAATGTGGCGAAATATGTGAGCAATTTCATAACTTGTCAGCGTTTCAAGGCCGAGCATCAGCATCCTTCGGGTCTTCTTCAGCCTCTTGAGATTCCATTGTGGAAATGGGATCAGATTTCTATGGATTTCATTGACGGCCTACCTCGTTCGAGATCTGGCCATTCTAGCATTTGGGTTATTGTTGATCGCCTCACCAAGTCTGCTCATTTTATCCCTATTAAGTCTAATAGGACTGCTTCGCTTTTGGCTAAGTTATATGTCAAGGAAATCATGAGATTTCACGGTGTTCCTAGTTCTATTGTGAGTGACCGTGATCCTTTATTCATGAGTCATTTTTGGAAGAGTCTTCAGCAAGCTTTGGGAACAAAGCTTAATTTTTCTACAGCTTATCATCCGCAGTCTGACGGACAGACTGAACGGGTGAATCGTATCTTGGAAGATCTTCTCTGTATTTGTATTTTTGATTTTGGTGGTAGTTGGGAGGATCACCTACCTCTTGTAGAGTTCTCCTACAACAATAGTTTTCAGTCTATTATCGGTATGGCTCCTTTCGAAGCCTTATATGGAAGGCCATGTCGATCACCTTCATGTTGGTTAGAATCTGGAGAGAAGCTTATTCTTGGTCCAGATTTTGTTCGTCATTCTTCTGAGAAGATTGATCTTATTCGGTTGAGAATGAAAGAGGCACAGAGTCGCCAGAAATCTTACGCGGATAGCCGTAGGAAGCCTCTCGAGTTCTCGATCGACGATTTATTGGACCATTTTCTATTACTGAACGTATTGGCCCTGTGGCTTATAGAGTTTCACTTCCAGCTCATTTATCTGGCATTCATGATGTGTTTCACGTCTCGCAACTTCGGAAGTGTCTTCGGAAGTCGGATTCTGTTATTACTTCTCCTGATTTGCAAGAGCTTGAGATCTCACCGGACTTATCTATTGTACAACAACCTATTCGCGTGCTTGACACGGAGGTGCGACACCTTCGGAACAAGGACGTGCCGCTCGTTAAAGTTCAATGGTCCGCTAATCCCAATGACTGTACTTGGGAAACCAGAGAGTATATCGAGCGATCTTATCCGGGTTTTCTATCTTTGCTTGTCGATGGTGAGATTATCTTTTCGTTTCTAGCTTGTTTCCTTCTCTTTTGAATGTTTTATGTATGTAGTTGTTACAAATATTGTCTCTAGGAATTGCGGGGACGCAATTTTGTAAGGAGGGGAGATCTGTAACAACCCGCATATTTAACGATTTTATATTTAAATGTTTTATTTAAATATAGAGTCTTTGGTCGGATTTAGGTCCGAAATGTTACTTTCTGCAAATGGCCGAATTGGAACTCGAAACCATTTCCATTGATTCCAAAATGGCATTTGCGATCTTTTTGAGTGTAAGCTTTGATATGTTTGGAGTAAGTCGAATTTTTTTATTTGCTAAGTGGGCTTTGGGTTTGGGTTTCACCTAAACTGTTCTATTAACCTCAACTCAGCCCTTCTCTCCTCCCATTCACTTATTCATTTCATAAAAAGCTTAAGCAAAAACTGAAATGGGGGGAGAGAAAGGAAATTAGAAGCTCCTAGCCCTAAATCCATTTGCAAACTATAAATTCTTGCTCCAAAATCAAAGAGAAGCCATTGGTAAGTTATTCTTCATCTTCTCCAACTCTTCTCTTCTTCAATTTCAGAAAATTTCCTAAGTTGGGAAATATGTGTTTTATTCTTAGATTGAAGCTTGTTGAGTTGAAGTAGTGTTTGTTGGTCTTCTCCTTGCAAATTGAACTCCTTCTTTGTTTTGGGTTAAAGGTGAGTTTTGAACTCACATCTACTTCTTTTGATATCACTGATGTTAGGAATGAATTCCTAATACTTATTCATGTGCAATTGCTTTCGATTTGGATTGCTTTGGTGAAATTGCCAAATTATGAATTTTGAAGCCAAATCCATGAAAAACCTCTTATGGTTGATGTTTTTGTTGTTTGGAGTGTTTGGGGGTGTTGTTAAGCTTGGGTAGTCGTTTGACGTAAGCCCATAATCAAAACGCACCTGATCGCTTTCGATTTGTTTGGCCATAGTTGGCCTAGGTTCAGGAATTGCCCGACCATCAGGTTTTCAGACGTCTGAAATGCCTATTTCAGATGTCTGAATATTGTTCTTGGAAGAAAATTATTTCCAGATTCAGACGTCTGAATTTATATTCTAGACGTCTGAGTTAGCTAAATTTCGACCGAAAAAGAAATAGGCAAAATATTGCCTATTTCAGGCGTCTGGATGTTAGGATTCAGACGTCTGAATTCTGTTTTGGAAAACAAATTGATTTTTAGATTCAAACGTCTGAATCCCTTACTTCATACGTCTGAATATGCTGGTTTTTTTGCCAATTTGCCTTGTTCGTTTAATTTTCCAAATTTGATCGATGCATATTGATTCCAATTAGTTGTTTATGCATATTTGACCTTGATAATTTCTTTTTGAATTCATTCACGGGTTTTTATAAATTATTTCTTCAAATTGTATTAAAAGTTCGTTTCTCCAATTTATAAATTCTATTTAAAACACACACTTTCGCACTTCGAGCGAAGTGGAAGGGTGATTAAATGGTTGGGCAAAACACAGACCATGAATCTGTGCGTTTATCCTTCCGATTAATTCCCGACCTATTCAATTGATCGTTTTAACCTTCGGGTTTGGTTTATCGATGATATGAGGTAAACTTTGTACTGCTTTGAGTGTGAAAGTGGCCGACGGATAGTAAACTGTTTAGTGCGAACGAGTGGTTATGAGACATACGTTAACACTTTTCGGATTCCTTTTCGAGAGTTGTGACACATTCCGCCAGTTAGTGGTGTCCAGTACTGGGTCTCTGACCTTCACCACTACGGTTTGTTGCCTTCGGGTATGTGCCTTCGGGTTTGTGCCTTCGTGTTTGTTGCCCTTTAGTATCGCTTTCGATATTGGTCGTTATGAGCCGCATGGGTGATATTGGGTTTCCCTTTAGTATCGCTTCCGATGTTGGTCGTTATGAGCCGCATGGGTGATATTGGGTTTGGAGTCTTCGGGCTCATGGATCCTTGTTTGCACAGTACTGAGCTCGAGCAATTTTATGATGTTTCATTCATAGTATATTCCCTAGGTATCGCCCTTCGGTGTTGGTCTTTTTGAGACGCATGATATGTAGCGTTTACCTTGTGGAACTTGTATACCTTATTGGTATTTATTATTGCCTTTTGGCTTGTTTTGGGATATTCGTATCCTTTGTTTCTATATGTTGCCGATGAGATGAGGCTTGTTATCATATGATTCATCTTTTGTTAGATGATTGTGTTATCTTTTAGAGATATTTGTTATACCTTGTAACCTTGCAGGTATTGTTGTTCAGTTTATCTAACTGATTTGTTTAGCTAGACTGACCCGTGTATCTTATACTCGGGTCAGACCGAGATGTTTCAGGTTAGGTGCTTTTGGACTTAGCCTATTTTGCTTCCGCATGGACTATTCAGCTTGTTCCTTTTTGTCATAGCTTTTTGTGTAGTCCTATTTTGTAGTAACTCTTATATGTATTCATTTGGAACTCGTCTGTATATTGTGGTTTGTTATACCACTCGACATGTATTATTTTGTATACTCTGTTGTGAATCTATATATGTGTATATGATGATTTACTGTTCTGTGATGTATATTACATTTGAGTTGTTATATTCTGTTCTGATAGATCCAACCACCTATGGTTTTGTTCTAGGTATTTATTGGGTATGTCGACCTGCTTGGTATGTGTATTGTCGATGTATTCAATAGATAATTAGAGCAAGGCTATAGATGGTCGCTCCTAACCAGCCGTATTCTCTGTGTTAGTTGACGACATTACTCTGTAGTGTCCTTGGCTAGCGTGGGTATAGAGGTGGGGCGTCACAATTAATTAACCCAATTTCATAAAAAAATTCTCAAATGAATATACATAATATATATATATATAAGTATTCTGCATTTTAATAAGCAAATATATAAGTATTTATTTCAAAATATATTATGCGTATAAGTTTGATTTGAATATATGCGTTTTAATTTAAAATAATGATTTTTGAAATATGTGTGTGTGTATATATATATATAATTTAATCTATGTTTAAATTTAGAATATGATTTTATACATATATATAGTTATATATATAAGTTCACTTATACCATTGATCTTCATCAAATCAAGTTCATTGTGTCTTTCTCTTGTCTCGCCGATTCCAACGTGGTCGTAGTATCCTTTTGATTTGCTTTTGCCCGTGTCCGTATCCGGGTCCATGTCATTTTTTATCTCTCTAGCCTCGAAAGGTGAGCAACCACTCATGATTAACATTCCTATATTTATTAAATTTGATCTCACTTGAAATAACAATTAAAATATGCTGCTAGATTAAACTGTTAATTGTATAAATGTTATATATGATATGCTATTGTCTGAAATTGTTCAACTGTGAGATATGACACCATATCCTGTTATTTATATTTTATTTAATTTATCACTGATGATATATGCATGTTGTTAATATGTTATATATTATCATATATGTTCTCGCTGTGCAGGTTTACTGTTAGTATAAAACTCCCTATTGGTTGAAATGACACATACACGAACGATTTTGTAGAATAAGGGAAAATCGTTATGGGTTGAAATGATAAACCCAAGCGATTTTCATTGACTTTGAATTTGGGATTGCAGGTTGAAATGATATATACCCGTAGATATTTAAATTGCAGATTGAAATGATAAATATCTATATCGCTTAACCATAGGATAGCAAATTATATACGAATACCATTGGTCTAAAATTTGAAAAATGATTTCTAATGTTTTGAAAGGAAATATATGGTTTAATAAATATTGATTTTTAAATATAATATATATATATATATATATGATGCTTTTATACATGTATAAAATCTAGATTTTAAAATAATGTGTTTGGAAATTTCAATTTATAAGTTAATTTTTGAAAATATAACTTTTAAATTCTCTTATAAGTTTATTATTTTTAAAATATATATAAATAGATTTAATACAATATACATTTAATTATAAGATTTAATTTAATGAAAAATTAATTTAAGTAGTATATAATATGTTTAAATATTTTTTATATTAATATTTTAAAATGGATTTTTAACTTTAATAATAAAGGTGGGAAGATAAATTAATGTTGACTTGTAATTTAAATTGGTTAATAATTGAATTTAAATAAGAATCTATTTGAACGTATTGATTCTTAGATGCTAAAAGTATGCTTATTACTTGATTTGATAAATGTGATTAAATGAATATTCTCAATTTTAAAATTAAGACTAAATATTTAATATTTATTTAAATTTATAAGTTGGGAATTTAATTAATTATTAGTGAAAAGACTAATTGAACAGTTTCCAATTTGAATAGGTTAAAATTTAAATGTTGAAATATAAATAAACTTTACATTGCAAATGTTTGAATATATAAACTTAAATCTTTGAACTTTAAAATTGAAATGGTTAAACTAGAATTGATTTAAATTCAATTTTGGGATGTAAAATGATTTGAATCGATTTGTGAAATTAGAGGAAACTAATTTTATTATATAAAGTATTTTAATGTATATAAACTATTTCAATATATATAAATTATTCTAATTAATAAACTATTTTAATTTATAACTATTTTAATATATACTATTTTCAATACCTAAACTGTTTAAGCCAAAAGTATAATGATTTCCAAAGTGTTATGATTTCCAAAGGGTTATGATTTCAAAAATGTAATAAATTTGAAGTGTTACGATTCTAGAAATGAATATTTTTAAAGTGAATAATGATATCGAATTTGATATGGTTTTGAAATGAATATGATATTTGATATGAAGTATGAATTTTTTTGAAATGAAACGACCACGGTGTGAAATAAGCATTTGGTTGTTAAAGAAACCAGGATCAGATATTGTCATACTCTCTGCCAATACCGAAAACCACTTTAACAACTGTATACGTGGTGGAGATTCCAAAATGAAGTAGGATGGTTTGGTGACGATTCTATATGGTATTTACGCACCCCTGCCTCGTGTGAGTCATCTTGACGTGGCTAAAATAGGAGCTATACCGGGCCAAGTGAGGTTATTCCACCAATCGGGCACATTTCTTCGATACCATTCTATTGCTTTTGTGATTTGATTGAGTGCACCCTTTGATTCAGGAGTGTGTCACGAGGTGGGCTGTATAGCTGCTATGCGTTACCATCAGTCCGAGAATGCAAATGGTATATCTACCCTGGAATTGCCTCGAGTGTCGTATCACATGCCCTATCGTGTCTTCTATGAGTTTGGTTTGTACTATACCTATGGAGTGCCCTTTTATAGCCCTCTAGTTTACGGAGAATTACGGTACTATATAGACTATGGAAATATATAAAAATGTGTTAAGGGGAATATGGGTAATGTCTTAACGCTATTGTAATACTTTTACTTTACTACAGACATATTGTAATAGCGTATATTACTACATAGTAGATAGTTCCATGGATACTTAGAGGATGGAAATCCCAAACATCCTTTAAGTTACTTTTATTTCAGTTGACTTTTCACTTGAGTTGAATTTATTAATATAAGAATGGTAATCCGGACTCGAGTGTTTTATGTTTTGCTTTACATTTGGGTTAGCCTGAGTGACACAACATTTGAGACTCACCTTTGGTGATTGGAGCTTTTTTTGAAGATCTGTCCTATCTATTCAGATTTTCCAGTTGATTTGTTCAGAGATGTCATCTGTTTGTATTCGAGACTTCATTGTATTTGAGATATTCTGTTGTATTTTATTTCAAACTCTGGTGGTTTTTATAGTAGCTTCATGAACTGCTGCTTATCTATTCCGCTACTCATTATTATATTACTATGTGTCTGCGATTCTGTGATCGATTTATTTACTGTATATGCTGACTTTTGCCAAATATAAATTAACAATCTGTTGTTTTGAGCAATTCAAGTCCGACATATGTAGATGTGAATGGTTTGGAATAGCGGGTCGTTACATTTTTTATTCAATAATATTATATATGAAAGAAATAAATGTGAAAACGAAGTAAATAATAATTGTGAATTAAATTTGTAAAGAGACTTGCATAATATTTTAAGAACTGATTCTTGATGATCTAAATAATTGAATGGAAATAACTTATGTAATTAAAAGAATGTATATTAATGAAATTGACATGATATAAATGAATGAAAATAAATAAGGAGTAAACAATGATGTGAAAGGAATATAATAAGAATAAACTAAAATAATAATTGAAACTCTTGGTTGTCTGGCTTATGAGATGTTTGGGAAAGGATACTTCTAACTGTATAAGGATGTATAAATAATCTATTAAGTCATTATCTAAAGCTATTGAGCAGAGGTTGCACTTGATAGTTGTTTATCACCCTTATTCAATTTAAAGTTTCTGAAACCTGAACAACCCATTAGTTTTGTTTGTTTTGGATATAAGGTTGATTCCTGGTTGCACATAGTGGTTGTGTTGTTTTCTTAAAACCCTACTCCGGAGAGCAGAGCTAGGGGATACAGCTGTCCGCCACACTGACCCCTCTTTTTAGCCAGCCCAGCCAAGAGCATTAATCCTCTACCTCGTTTCGGCTTTGTTGAGGATAGACCGCTCAAGGCCTTAAGGGAAACAAATCTCAGCTGCGGGACTCGAAGCCGCAAACTCCAGGAACTTTCTTCCATGGTTGCAAGGTAGTCCTCAACCAGCTGAGCTATGCTCGCAGACAAGTGGTTGTGTTGTTTTGTTTGCATGTAATTATTATTTGTGCTTGTGCACTATTGTTTCGTAATGGACGGTAACAACTAAAATATAATTTTTTACATAATTCTCACTATTTTGAATTATATAATTGAATACATGTTTATGGTGCAATAGCTACTGCTTTTGGTTTCCTAAATAAAGTGTTGTTTGCTCGACAATTAGGTATGTTTTCGGATTACGGTTTTCTAGCGATATTATATTGTTTTCCCGTGGTTTAGGATATGTTATTTTTGAAATATGATATATATATATATATATATTGCGTTATTATTGATATTATTATTATTATTATTTTCTTGACCTCTCCGTACAAATGAGACTCTGCCAAAATATTTCGTAAATTTTAGACTTAGAATTTTTTTGTGAAAATGAAAATATTTCAAACTTTTATCCACTTGAATATAAAGGACTTAATTGTTTATAAATTGATATATTATATTTAAATACTTAATGATGTAAGTTTGAAATGTTTATAAATTGATTGTTTGAATAAAGATAAGTTAGTTTTTCTTAATTCTTTCTTTCCCTTTTCGAGGACGAAATTTTTTTGGGGAGGGAGGGGGCGGTGGAAAGTGTAACGCCCCATATTTTCAATAATTAAATAATAAATTAAATATTTGAAATTTAATATTGGAAGAAATTAAAATTTGTGATATATTAATGAGAAAAATAACTAGAATTAAATTGAATAATGTTAATTTAAGGTAATTGGTAACTATTTTTAAGGTAATTTTAATCAATGAAATGATTGTAAAGTCAAATTTGGTTATAAACTGTAAATAAGGAAATAAACCAAATATTGTCTTTAATGGTGAAATTACACGTAATTAATTTAAATTGATTAATATAGAATAACCAAATAGTATGTGAATTTATTATCTTGGTGTGTAGACAATAAACATAGAAACGTGTTTAAAATTGTAAGTTGTAAAAAAAATTAATTATCATTTCATAATGTAGTCCGTTGAAAATAAACTGGAAATTAATTACAATTGTTCTAATTAAATATTGCATTTAATATGAACTAAAAATGATGACTATAGAATATTGATGGAATAAATGATAAACCAATGTTAATTATATCCGTAAGGTGATAGTTGGTTGAATAATAAGATGTAAATTAAAATTAATGAATTTATTGCAATTGAAATTGAACACTTTAATTAGTGCATTTTAACAATGAATTGACAAGGAGATTTGTTTTTAAGATTATAAATTCCTAGGAAATCAAAAATGATGAAAATTGTTAACTATTTAATTTGACTTTGAAAAGTAATTAATTAATTTAATAATAATTTAGTTAATTAACGTGGAAAATAGCCATTTTGTTCACTGTCTCGGATTTCAACGAAACCAGTTTCATCGAACCCGTAATAGTGTACTGTAAGATTTCAAGTTTTGCAGCGATCGAACATGTCACTGATCATGCGGGCTCAAAACGCATATAAATCGATTTAATGAATTCAATTTGAAACAAACTGATTTTAAAAGATAACTTCTACATACACTGGAATTTAGATTTGAAACATGTTCCATTGAGTTTAAAAGTATTAAAAACAATTATTTCGATATATTGTATGACCCACTTTTTGTTTCGAAAGCAGAATGGGCTTTTCAGGGTGCTATTATCGTTTCGAACCAATTCGATATGTTCATTCATTCTTATCGGGCCTTATCAATATGAATAGTTTTTTCCTAACCCTAACAGCCTTTTAATTCTTATTCTTGTATGTATAATTCTATCTGTCTATTTTTGTCTCCTCTCTCCAATGGGAGAAACCTATTTTCAATTCCAAAAACCCTAAATTCAATTTCAAAAACCAATTTCAAAATTCAAACTCTCCAAACCCTACCATATTACATATCGTTGGAAAGCTCGACGAGTGGAATCTACTGCAGCAATTCATTTTTTACTTCGGTGCACGATTCAATCAGAAATCGTCGAAGAACCTCGGCCGCCGAATTTAGGTTTTCACGGTCCAACTGTGGATCTTCATCCGATCGACGATCGGGAAGCGACGTTAGGAAGGGGGAGTCGAGCAGGTCCTTAGGGTGGTCTTCGTTCGTAGTAAGGTGGTAAGAGTTCGTCGTGATTTGTGGGAGAAGAAGAACGGCATCGTACGACATGCCGGGGGTCGGAGCGTGCGCGTGGGTGCCTTGGAGGTCGGCCTGAGGTGGGTGTCGTGGTGGCGCTGCTTGATCAAAGTGAAGAGGATCGTGATTGAGTGCGCTCTTGGTCAACGTGGTGGCGGCCTGTTTCTGTAGCTCGATCGCCATCTGTTGAAGGAGCTAGGATTTCGTTCTTTGATGTGGTATTATTTTTTATTATTTATTTTAATCTAAAATTAAAATTTTGCATGTTCTAACTATCATATCTTTTGCATATGAATTCGGATTCACATATTGTTTTTTAAATTGTGCTCGTATCGAAATTCCGGACATTATGGAACTGGTTATGTCAGATTTTGAGACTATTAGAATTTAGTCCTTTATTTGGGTTTTAAATTGTCGATAAACCAAAGATGAGTGTTTTAACCCTCTCACTACTACTAAACTATCTTATGTTAGTTAAATTAAATTTATGATGTGATTAAAAATTGATTGCTTGTTGTTTCGTATATTTTATTTGTCATTCTCGTTAAATCGGAATTTTACTGAATTTAATTGCCATTTAATTTAATATTGAATTTAATTGCCAGTTAATGATAATCAATTAATTGTTATTATTTATTGGTTAATTTGAATGATGATTGCACTGTATGTTTAGTTGTTGATATTTGGATGATTAGATGGATGTCTATTTTATATGTTGTAATCACACTACAAGTTCCCTTGGTTATGTAAGGAAAATCACTATGGGTTGAAATTATACATACCTAAATGAATTATAGATTAGGGAAAATCGTTATGGGTTAAAATGATAGACTTGAGCGATTTTATGGATTTTGAATTTTAACTCAGGATTACGGGTTGAAATGATATATACCCGTAAATTTTAAATTATTGCGGGTTGAAATGACATATATCAATATACTTGACCATGGGGTAGAAAATTATATACGGATACTAGATTGGTTAAGTTAAAAGATTTTTTTATATCTTTAATTTTTTAATTTGGTAAATTGATATTTTTAAATAAAATTTTATTAAAATATAAACTGAATTATTTTCGAAAATCCAAGCTTTAAATGTTGAAATTGGAATTAGTTTAAATGAATTGTTTTAAGGATTTAAATTGAAAATTTAAAGTTGTGATTTGAAGTACAAATGAAGTTTATCGAAATTGAATCATTGAAATGATTGAATATTTAAACTCTGAAATTTACTAAATTTGAAGTGGCTTAAACTTAAAGTTTAAACATGGATTTGAAAACGACATAGGTTTAAATGGTTTTATTGGGAATCTGAATTGAACGATAAAAATTAAGTTTGTTAATTTGAAAGCTGGATATGGTCCAGATTTTTTGAAATGGAAATATTTTAATTAGATATTACTTTCTGATTAATTATTTTAAAATGAACTGTTTAAGAGTATATTAAATTCAGATTTATTTAGATTTTCATGCCATTTTATATTAAACTATTAAGCTATATTAAACCTACTTTAACTATTTTACTCTATTTTAAAATATTTAAACTACATTAAACTATTTTAATCTATTTCAAACTATTTAAACTATATTAAACTATTTTTATCTATTTTAAATTATTTAAAACTGTTTTAATCTATTTTAAATTATTTTAAACTATTTTAATCTATTTTAAATTATTTTAATCTATTTTAAACAATTTTAATCTATTTTAAACTGCTATAAACCATTTTAAACTATTTTGAAGTATTTTAAATATTTTAAACTATTTTAAAACTTATTAAACTAATTATGACTCTCTAAACTGTTTTCAAAAATTCAAACTGCGTAAAGCTGAATTATTTATAGTTAAATCCTAGATTTAAAGCGAATGTGGTTAATTGATGTTATAACCCACGTTGGAATTTAAAAGGATGTTTTCAAGTGAAATGACTTATTTTGAGTAAAAATGACGATTTTGATATAAGGGTTTTACCTTATTTTGTTGATATGATTTCGAAAGCTTTATGATTTTTGAAGTGAGTATGATTTCGAAGCGATATTTTTTTTAGAGTATGATATTTTGATATCAATTATGAATTGGTTTTGGAAATGTAAAAGAACCATCCAGTATGAAATAAGCATTTGGTTTTTAAAGAGACCGGAATGGATATTGTCATACTCTCAGCCAATACCAGTAACCACTTTAACAACTATGCACGTGGTGGAGATTCCAGAATGAAGTAGGATGGTTTGGTGAACGATTCTGTATGAGGTATTATCGTAGCCTTGACTCCCTAGAGTCAGTTTGATGTGACCAAAACAAGAGCCATGCCGGGCCAAGTGAGGTTGCACCTCTGATCGGGCATGCTTCTTCGATACCATATATGACTTTGTGATTGATTTGATGGCCACCCCTCGACTTGATCATGGGATTATGTTCTATGGTGGGCGGTGGTAGCTGCTATGCGTTACCAACAGTCCGGATCTGCAAAATAGTAGGATCCTACCTTGGGCATTGCCTCACGTGCCTTGTCACATGCCTTACTGTAACGACCTAGATTTTTTTACACCTGTTATTAGAGTAATTAACTGATTTTTTTTGGAATATTGATTTTAATAAGTCGAATAGATAAATCTTCTGATAATGAAAATATCTGAATCTATATACTGATTATGAACTATATTCAAATTGAAAATAAAATTTCTGGATATGATAAATATTATAGAAATGTGTATATATAAAATCTACCATTTAAATTTGATTTAAAATATCCATATATACATATATACGAACTTTATGATGTTTGATAATATATACATATATAAGTATATACTTATGCAAATATGTATACATATGGCCATATGAAGTAATGAATATGGAACTATGTATAAATGTAAATATATACATATATGGTGAAAAATACATGCAAGTAAATATATATATATATATATATATGTCATATAAAATATAGTATATGAAAATGAATATATATATATGTATATATATATATCTGTGTGCGTGTGTGTCTATGTATATATATGTGTGTGTGTGTGTGTGTATGTATGTATGTGTGTATATATATGTATGTGAATGTATAAACTACAAAATGGAAAATTTCAAACTTATGAATATATATGGGTATATGTTTATAAAATGTAGTACATATGGGAATATATGTATATATACATCTATATATGTAAAACATGGGTGTATTAAAAGGTATGTGAATATATATATATATATATATATATATATATATGGTAGCATAAGTAAATGTATATGTACATATGTTATGTAAAATAGTAAATAGCTAGGTAAATATATATATATATATATATATATATATATTAATATAAAATAACGTATATGCAAATCTCTTTATATATATACATATGTATGTATAAACATATAAGGGGGCATCATGATGGCAAACTTCTTTTAAAGCACATAAAATGTCTAATCAAAACTATAAATCAAATCAAATCTCAATAAATCAAAACCAAAGATGAGAATCACACCGGCCAAAAAGAAAGAAAGAAAGAAATTAATTAAAATAAAAAATTTGGAAAATTGTAAAATACGTACACAAATGTTTCAACCAGCCTAGCATTTTCACTGTACACTTCATCCCCTATATAAAGACATACCCGAGCCTTTTCTTTTTCATGCCTGTCCCTGTTCATATTCTAAAAAAATGTGTATATATACAAAAGAATAAAGAATCTACCATTGAAAACACAAAATACGAAAGACAGTAAAGGTTTGAAGCTGGAGTTAAGCATAATAGAAGTTCACCCATCCCAAAGCTGTGAGTAAAACCAAATCTTTTACTTACTGGGAAAAACCAAGTATGCATACATGTGTTTGGAAATTTGGTCTCTTGTACTTTGTCAACATTCATGTGCTAATAAGTATTTATGACTTAAATAGGTGTGTTAAATCAAGTTTTGAGCACCCTATAAAACTCAAAGTATAAATAGCTCTGTTTTTCTTTAAAAAGATAAGATCTTGTAACTTCAAACAGCAAAATCTCTTTACCTAGTAAGTTTTAGTTTATGATTCAAAAAAGGAAACTTGGTTGTTTTCGAGTGTAGTTCATTTTAAAATTAATTTCATTTGATATTTTGTAGCCTAGGAGGAGAAAGGGGTATATTACCACAAGTATCTAAGAAACAACCAAAATTTGAATATATGGGTGTGTTCGTCACTGAAAATGATGATTTTTGTTAAAAGTTTGATGATTTTTAGTTATGTATTTGGAGTGACAGAGGGAGTTGATTGTATTTAGGAAAAGTGTCAAATTCCAATGACTTAGTCGATTTCATGGGGAGCTGGTTGGCCTAGAGGTGGTTCATGAAGTAACGCGCTCACGAAAAATGGTGCGGTGTTTTTTGGTTGATCGTGGTGGCCAGACGATGTGGCTTAGTGTTTAAGGTCTGTTGCTATTGGGGTTCGAGTTTATGTAAATGGAGATGAGGAGGGGAAGAGATACGCATGCGATCGTGGTGGAAATGATGGAGGAGGAGGTGGCGAGTTCATCGGGGAAGTTTGGTGATGAATAGTGTACGGTATTGGCGTGGCGAGGAGAGGGAAGGCCATGGTGTCGTTTTGAGGTAGCGGGTTGCAGGTCAAATTTTTTCAAATGAGTGGTTGGTTGCGGTTTCAGGTGGGAAGTGTAAAGGGATGATCGAGAATGATTCGTGGAGATAATGGGCATCACGGTTTGGTGGGTGGAGGTGGTGCGCATATGCACCGTTGCGTGCACGTCTGAGACGGAAAAAAAGGAGAAGGGGAAGAGAAAGAATGGGAAGGAAGAAAGGGGAGAGCGTTGGGTTTGGGTTATATGATTTTTGGCCGTGTTTATTTGGTTTTGCTAGGTTCGTTTTTTTGGGTTTGAGTTGGGGTGAGTTGAAGCAAAATAAATAAGTTTATTGTTTTATAAATTTCTAAAACATAAATATTTTATTTATTCCTTCTACATTTTAAACCAAATCAATCAACATATTTTTGTGTCGAGATCCCACCGTAGAGTATTGTCATTCGAAGTAATATCGTCAAGTTTTTGAAGATAAAAAATTTAATGATTAAAATATTTAGAGTAAATAAGTAAGTACCTTCTTATTTAAATTAATAATATATTAATTAATTAATTAACTATACATTAAATGATTTGTTTAATTTCAATCAGTTAAGAATAAATTACATTTTTTTATTTCTTTAATTAACAAGTAATTTGGATTGAGTTATATAATTCGACTCAATTATTTGAAAATGATCCAGTTCTATATCGTAAATTAATTTAATATTGATTTCTAACTCGTTGGTTGAGCAAATAAATCTATGTTTGACTGACATTGTTTTCAATTATCTATTGTTTGTACCATTTAGTAGCCATAAAACTGAAAATAGTTAGAACAAGGCATTGACAAGTCTTTATGGAAAGAAAATAGTCTTATACTGACCATTATTCCAATTTTCGAAAAAATGGGTTGATTACAAGAAAATTTATTTCGATTGAAGGGTCATGATAACGTGAACATATGTAATAAATTTCCATATATATATATGTGTGTGTGTGTGTGTGTGTGTGTGTGTTGATACTCTGAATACGAATTGTTTATTTCATAACAATCTCCATTTTTAAAATTTATCGTTTTGAGTTCGTAGAGACCAGGATCGGATATCAGTGTTATCCAGAACCATTTCGATATGAAAATCACTACGATTATATTGGAATTGGATTAATTTCACAAATTCAACTATTTTAAATAAGTAATTGCACTTAGACATTATTATTGTATCGATGGATTTCTATAAAAGTGTTTGGTTATAATCAGATTAAAAACTCGTTGTGTTTGTACGAATTACCTTGGATTAAGTGGGTTCTACTCACACTGGTTTCCAGCCTGACTCTGGTGTTACTTTATTGTAATGCTCGGGTCAGATCAAGTATTACATAATTTTAGGTTAGGACGCTTTTGGAGCTCAGGAGACGAGATGGATGGCAGAGACGTATTGCATATATTTTCCACTGTGTATTCTAGGTTGTATATTCAGCATTTGAGGACAAGTTATTATAACTGTCTAGATTTATATGTTGTTAATTGTACTCTGACAACTTGTAACAGTTGCAGCATTCCTTTGTACAAAATGCTGTTATTGTATTTTGCTCCGCTGAAATTATGAGATTCTGTGTTTTTATTCAGTTTTCTCCTTCTATCTCTTTTTCTTCTTAAACCCAACAACCTAGTATTTCCGACACTCATTTGCTCGGCACTCTATATAGTGAACGTATTAGTGTCGATTTTCGTGGGTCGAAAACACCCGATCCTTACAAGTGGTATCAGAACAGAAGGTTAAGCCAGAATCTTGGCTCTGGTGGGGATTGCTCATTAGAGATAGGGCCAGTAGTACCCTAGAATGAGTTGAGTGTATTATATATAAGGGCGTACTTGTTATTTTCATATATAATGATTTAAAAATGATTTAAAGGTAATTATTATATAAGATTATATTTTGATATATATAAAAAAGAAATAATCTTTTTGAATTGTTATGGTATATTAAGGTGATCGGTTTTCTATTATAATCAAATAGGATTATAAAGTTTAAGTGGTAATATATATATATATATATATATATATAACCAAATTGAAATTTGGGTGAGAATGAACTGTGCAAATGAGTTAAGCTAAAAATAAACTCAAACCAAAATTTAAAATTATGGAAATTTCGTAAGTGTTTTTCATAAGAGTTTTGAAATCAAATAAGTTTACCCTGATTATATTTTATATATAGGAATAATTTTTCAGGAAATTATTATGGGAAAAATATGGTGTGTTTGGTTTCTAGGTATGATAATATTCATTATTATCAAAAAAAAATGTTGTTGTGGGTTGTTTTTAACGTAATAAACAATAATAAAACAGTGTGAAATGTTTTAAGGAGAGGAATTACCTAAGCTTAATTTATAAATAGACTTATAAATTAAAAATGTATCTAAGTTGTGAGGTTTTGAATCTAAGTCCCGGAAATTTTGCAATGTGTTTCAAAGTGTTTATGGAAATAATAGGTAATATTATTATAATATTTTTGATATAGAAAATTTTTGCTTAAAACTAGAGTTGTTTGAAAATGAATTTGTTTTGGATAAAGACCAGGGATGGTTTAAAGCTTAAAGTGTGATTTGGTATGAAAATAGAATATATATGTATATCTATATGTATATATAGATAGATGATTGCAATGTTGATTGGGAATAAATAACTGGGTGTTTGAATTCTGGAATCCTCATTTGGAAATAAGAAGTACTACCCAAAGAAAAATAAGTTTTTAAACTTATAAGTGGGAAATGGTATTGATAAGTATGACAACCCGGATTTTTAACAGCCATTAATTGGTAATTAACTGTATCAAATTTTTAGAAATACTGATTCATAAGATGAACAAATAAAATTCCGATATATATATATATACACACATATCTGGACATAAGTATTAATTTAATAATCTTCTTACATAATTTAAATTTGCAAAACTTATATTTCCAAATAAATTAAATATGCTTTCTAATTACTATTGTTCATGTATATATATAGTTTTGGATAGAACTATGATTTGAAATTCAAAATAAATATCTTAAAAATAATTTAGATTTAGAACTCTACATTTTTAAAACGTTAAATATAAATATTTATTAATTAAAAATATAATAGCTTAAGCTTAAAATAAGATTTAATAAAAGGTTAATATACTTTCTTTAAATTATACATAAGATAAATATAGTTAGCAAAAGTATAAATACAAAAACATAAATTTATGAAACATAAAGATAAATATAAAATATTGGTTTTAGACATTTGTAAGCTAGGCGTGTCATGCAAAATACAAGTGGCATATCCTTTTTCTTTTAAATTAAATAAATAATAAAAATGGGAGCAAGGCTGTTTTCAGTTCAAAGCTTTTACACATTCATTTCTCAACTTCTTTCTTTCTTTCATCTTTACAAATTGAAACCAAAACTAAAAAAACCAAACAACAACTTTAAATTCAACTGAAGCATGCAAAGATACAAGTTCAGATTCAACTCAACCCAAAGTAGATTTAGTTTCAAAATCAACTATCAGATCAAAATCAAGTAGCAGTTCCAGATCAAAGAAAAAAGCTCTATTCCCTGGTTTCTCTCTGCTCAATAAATGCAGTAGTAAACCTTAATTTTTTAAGTTAAATCATCATTATTAATTTATGCATGTGATAAATAATTATACTAAGTGTTGTGAATATGATTTGCATGGAAGTATTTTACCTGGTATATAGTTGAATTACTGTATGTATGTATGTATGTATATGCATGTCTATGTATAGTTAAACATGTCTTTATTAGTATTCAACGGACCAAACTTACTCAAAAACTCAATTTCTTTTCATATAATTCATTTCAGGTTATGACGATTAAAGAGAACATGTTTGTAATAACTAAATTTGATTTTTAAAAATATTTTTAAGTATAATTAGCAAGTAGATTTGCTCGAAACAAGAATTACAGTGAAAAATCATCTCAAGTCAGAAAATAGATGGGTTAAATTTCATGTTTTGAGTATATAACCGGATTCGTACTTGAAAGTAATGAATTTTGATAATAAATTCATGAATTTTAACCTTGTAATCATTGAGATTTTTTGAGCTGTACGAAATTTGAACTTTGCTCGATTTCTCGGCAATCGGAGATGGAGGAGCATCGTGTTCGATGCTGGGGGAAGCTTGAGTGATGAGGGTCGTAGGAAAAATAGTCGAAGGATTTTTGGTTCACCGTGGTGGCTTGTCGACGGCGGAGTAGGGTTTAACGAACATTTTGGGTCGACATTGGATTCGAGGCTCGTGTGTCTTATGGTTGCACTGGAGTTGATCGGGGGTAGGGGAAGCGAAGCTCGAGGCCGTGGCGAAGCTCTGGGTTGATCAGCGAGTTCTCAGGCAGTCAGAGGCGGTGGTGCGAGGCATGGTTGTGGTCGGGTATCCTTCTAGCGAGGATGCTCGACATGCTCGATTTCGATTCCTAGCGCAATCGATTGATCTAGATGATCGGGTCGACTGAGGGGGAGGTCGACGACTTGTTGGTGGTTGGTGCGATGGTCGGAGAGGTTCCATTCGTGTGTGCATGTGCACCTGTGATTATGTGTCGGCTGTTTTGCTGGAGGGTTAGAGTAGGAGAAGAAGAAGAAGAGAAGGAGAGGGCAAGATTGGGTTTTACTCGAGGATTTTACCGGGTTGGGCTCGGGTGTGTACGCAAGTAGAATAGAAGAGAGAGCGTAGGGGGAAAGAAGGGTTTTTGGCTTGGGTTTGGGGTCGGGTAAATTTAGGGTTTGACTCGGGTCTGTACTATAGGGAATTGATATCATTTTTTTTTAATATTTTTTAAAAAAACAAGATTTAAAAATAATTTTCTTAACCAACTTCTTTAATGGTAAATGTTTTATTTAATTGTCAGGTTAGTATAAGGTTTTATAATAATTCCTTTTTAACTTAAACTAACTAAGTGCGAATATTTATTATATGTCTATTATTTAAATTAATTTTTAAGTGCACTTAAATAAAATTTAATATAATTTAGTAAATGATTAAGGTAAATGGTTATACTTTTAATTAAGTAAGGTCCTAAGTAATTGTAAATGATGATTAATTAATTCCAATAATTAATTAAAATAAAGTAAAATGCTTGTAATTAATCAATGATAATTAAGTAGGATTATAAGTAATAAATTCATAAATAATTAACTTATTTTGTGTTAAATTAAATTGACTATAAATTGCGTGATTAATTTAATCTTGCTTGTGGATGATTAAATTGTATTGAATGCTTAGATTGATTAATATCTCTAGTAGGTTAATCGGTGATATTCAGTGATATGAAATGCTTTGGATTGAGCATTTGATAAATGTGAGACATTTGTTTAAATAGATATCTGTGATGGAAATTTCTATGTGAATATAACATTCTGAAAGTTTAGATTGAATTATCTTCACTTAAACAACTTGGCTTAAAAGATGGCATTAAATTCGAAAAGATCGGGGTCGGATATCAGTGATATCCAAAACCTCTTCGATTTGATTATAGAATATAAATAGGCTGGAATGGAATAAATTAAATAAGACGAACCATTGAGACTATGTAATGGTACTTAGATATTATTTTAAAATATCAATGGATTTGTGTAATAAGTTTTTGACTATAGCAAGATAAGAACACATGGTGAGGTACGAGTTACCCTGGTTTTCAAAGATGTTTTACAACTTAGTATTTCAACTTATATGAGTTTACTCCCGCTGGTTTCCAGCCTCACTCGGGTGTTACTTTTGTAATGCTCGGGTCAGACCGAGTATTACAGATTTTCAGGTTAGGACGTTCTGGAGCTCAGGTGGCGAGCTGGATAGCAGGAACGTATGGAGTATATTCCGCTGTGTAATAGAGTTTGTTGATTGCATTCTGGGACAGGTTGTGTGACGACCCGGAATTTTTAAGCATTTGAAATTGGAATATTTATTTGGTTTTAAATATTTGAAAGGTTAATTTTAACTTGAATTCAAATATCACTATTTATTTGCCAGTTGAACTATTGAATTTAATAACTTGAAATTGGGTAAAATGTTGAATCTGCAGTTTGAAGACTGTTAAAAATAATTTGAAGGCTTGTAAAATTTATACTGACGGTGTTGAGGATAATAAAAATGTTAAAGTTGAATTTAATACCGATTTGTTCAGTTTTGAAATTTTATCGTTTTAAATTGAATTTAAAAATAGCCTTTCGAGGCACGGTCTCGGAATTTGACGAAACCAGTTACATTAGATCCGTAATATTGTATTATTATCGGATTTCAATTTTCGTAGGGTTTGGAGTTGTTGTGTGAGCATACGATATATAAGCGCGCTAAATTTTTTTGTTGAAAATTCAATATAATTAAGGTTCAAAAAGCTATCTTCTTCATACGATCGAATTAGGGCCTGAAACCTTTTCTGTTGCGTTTGGAATAGGCGTATAACATTATGAACGCCTAGCGGCACCCCCCGATAGGAACTCGAAAGTGTAAGTTGCATTTATTGTGACGATTTGAATTTAATTTAAATAAATATGTATACCTAGTCAACCTTCAGCCGTATTCCTTTCGCATCGATACTTTTCCCCTCAAATCACTGCAACCTTCCTCTACATGCTATTATCAACGCGTCTCCTTCTTTTATATTAACAACCGAGATTCAGAAAAAAGAAGTGAAAACTCGAAGCTAAAATAAAAATAAATGGCCGAACTATACTAAATGGAAATCTCGTACTCTCTCCTCTCTTCATCCAACGAGATCAAGTAGAAAACGAAAAAAAAATTCATTAACCTAATTCCCAAATCGAGCTCAAGGGGGGCTTTCCATTTTAAATCGAATAGTGAGTCGTGTAAATCACGGGGCCGCGGAGGAGGAGGAGGTAGAATCGAGTCGCGACTTTCGCGATGGAGATCTCGAGCCGCATGTGAAGGTGGAGCGACGAAGCGAAATAGGCTAGAGGGTTTTGGGTTTCCACGATGACAAAGAAGAGAGGGACAGTGGGTGAGACGTGCTCGGATGTCATGGTCGAGAATGGCGCCGAGTATATTTGCAATCGATCGAATCGATCTATTCGAACTCGAGTTCGAACGACAGGAAGCGACGAGGCGCGACTCTGGCGAGGGCGTGGGTATTCGCTGGTGAAGGGTACGTATGCGAACGAGGCAGCACAGGTTGATTTGGGCATCTCGGCTAGGGTTTGAACAGTAAGGTAAATATAATTTATTTATTTATTCTAATTTGATAGTGTATATATTTATAAATATGAACATATGCAGTGGAAAAAAATGTTTAATATAAAAACCATTTCTGTTTCTATTTTAATATATATGCTAAATAAAATAAATAAACATATACAGATTTTTAAATCCACTAGTTTAAATTTTCAAAAATGTATTTATGGAGATTAATTTGTTTAACTAACTTATATAATCATTTTAGAAATTGTTAAAGGGAAATTAGTTTAAAACTAAAAACTATTTGTTAATTAAACTTAGTTATTTGTTTAGTTACCAAAAGATATTTTATTAAAGGAAAATTGATTTAAATAAATAATTGGGTAAGTAAATTTATCAAAAGGAAATTATTAGTTTAAATAAAATTATTATCTAATTAATGCTTATTAAATGGTAAAATAATAATAATAATAAATTGTTGATTTATTTCAAATATTAACAAATCATAAATTGTTTATACAAGGTCCAAATATCATAAAGGAAATAGTCGAGATGGAAGTAGATTGCAAACAGCAAAATAATCAAAGGTGAGTTAGTCTCACTCATCTTGCAATAATTTAAATTTAAATAATTGGTTGAATGATTAAATTGATTGATGTGCTATATTATAGTATATAATACATCATGGAATGAATGATTTCCCGCATTATATAGCGGATAAGACCCTATGCACCGCATTATAGCGGATGATATTATATTAATCCCATATACCGCGATATTCCACCTCGAAGTGTAATTGGTATTTTATGTTGTGCTAACATCTGTGGATGCAGGGAAAACAAGTTGGAGGGATCCAGCTGGATTCCTCAACATTTATTTAAATTATTAAATATTCTCTATTGTGATTATTTGATATTCTATGATGAATTATATTGAAATATTGAATGTTATGATTTGCGTGAATATATTTCGGTACATTGAGTTATCAAAATATATAAATTGGATTTTTGGAAAGATAATAAAAGAGTGGAGTTTTAAGTAAAATAATTTTAGCGAATTTGAATAAATTAAGAATGAATTGAAAAGGAATGAAAGTGATGTTAAAATACTAATAAAAAATTTCGAGTATGAAGAAAAAGGATTTTGAATAAACAGAAATTAATGAATTGTAAACTTAAGTGATATCAATTAAAGGAGTGGGGAATTATTTTAAAATTCAAAGTATAAATTTATTTAAAAGGATAAAGAAGTAATTTGGGAAATCTAAAATTGGTATTTTCAGTTAAAAGTATTTTAAATCATAATTAAAGAATAAAATCTGAAGTTAATGGATTTTGGAATAAATGGAGTAAATTGAAAATCAATTTGGGAATTGATTTAAGTGTGTAAAACCGGGATTTTTAAAGGAGAATATGAAATTTATAAACTGGATTTATAAAAGCAAAGTAATATATTTGAAGATATTTGGGAAGAATAAATTCAAGGTGGGAATTTATTAAAGGAAATGAGAAAATTTGTTTAAAAATAAACAGTGGTTTATTTTTAAAGAATGTGAAGAGAAGTATATTTTCTTGGATAGCCAAGTACGTCTTCAAAGTAAATTTTTAAATATAAGATAAAAGTTTTAATGTTGTTTTAAAAAGAATACTTTAGAAAATTTATTATTGCTAAATGTTTAAATTCTAAAGTAAGTATTTTTCAAATCTATTATCGTAGTAATTATTTAAAAGGTGACTTAGTATTTTGTTTTAAAAAGTGAAAACCTAGTTTTATATTTTATAAAGTAACCTTATTTTTCAAATATTCATATAGTATGTATTTTTTAAAAATTATTGAAGTAGTTTTAACTTAAATATTTTAAAGTATATTTCAAAGTAAAGCATTTTAAATTATTTTTAAAATCTAAAGTTTTGTGTTTGGTGATTTCAGTGGAAATAGAAGATACTTGGAAAAAATTATTCTGAGAAAGGAAGATAGTTTGAACTGTTTTCAAAAGGGTTTGAAAAGTGGAAATATATCTTGTGAAGATATTTTTAGGATTAATAAATAATTTGGGAAATTATTTATTGTTTGGTGATTGTTGTGAATGTTAATTGATATTTAAACAACCGACTATCAATATTGGCCAATGCGCTGATCGTTTCGAAGAGATCGGGATCGGGATTTATTTCTCGAAAACCACTGCGATTCGGTTTGAACATTTTCGTGAGGAAGAGGAGTTTGGATTCGAAGGTGGAGCATTGAAGTGCAAGGGCTAGTCGCTACTAATCCTGAGGATGTTTCCAAAATGGATGTAGTAGAAGTAGTGCCTTCGGTTCCGTTCGAACCCAGGACGGACTTGTATGGATGAATGCTTTCAGAAAATCGTCAGGTGGGCGATGAGCATTCTAAGGGATATGTTCTAAAAGGTAACGCTTAGCCTCAAGCCTCATCAACCGGGAATGACTAAAAATCAGGATTATGCAGCAAGGCTTAGTGGGCAGCACCCATTTCTGGGTAAGGTCATCCCTATCTAGATGTCTCTTTTTATTTCGGCTTAGTGATGCGGTTGTTGATCCCAACCGTGGGGTGATCTTACTAGGGATTATCCAGTAAGGGATAGTTCGGGTCTTGTGTTGTAGGGGGTCGGGAGTGATCCTCGGTACTATGATCTAGACCATGTACTGTGACAGGTGGTACCCTATTGCCTAGTCATTAATTGAAAATCCATTCTCCCTACGCGCCTTTATGAGTATGTTTGTATCACCCACTTTGTGGCTGGTAGCTGGAATTTAATAGATGTAATAATTTTGGCTATATTAATAAGAATTTGTGAATAGATCCTACTATAATATCTGAGGATTTTAATATAAAAATGTTTAGCTATCGTAAGGTAAAAACCTGACACGTTTATTTGTGGCGTGGTCTTACGAGATGCTTTTGTTTTCAAAGGATTTTGAAACTTTAATATCAATTTGAGTGTAGTTTTCTCATGCTGGTTTTCGAGACTGACTCGGGTGTTATTTAACTGTAATGCTCGGGTCAGACCGAGTATTACAGAATACAGGGAATGATGTTGTGGAGCTCAGGAGACGAGTTGGATGGAGATACGTACTTCCGTATTTGATTATTATTCCGCTGTATATCAAGTTGTATGTTATTGATGTAGTTGAATTCTAATGGTGTATGATGTATGTATAAACAGATATAGTATTTGTTTTTGTTGTAAAGATCTGTGATTATCTATTATATTTTATTCCGCTGCGATGGTTAGATTCTATTGTTTTTTTTTATTTTCTTCTTCTACCTCTTCTTCTTTAACCCTAATGGTTCGTATTTCTGTTCACCTTGAGTTGATTGATGAGAATAATGTTGACTCAAGGGGTACGGATTTGCGGGTCGTTACATTTGGTATCAGAGTTTAGGTTGGTGATAACCTTGGCTTTGGTGGGAATTACTCATAGAGTAGAGTCCATATTACTCTAGAATGAGCTTGAGCGTATTAATATATATGAGCGCGTATTTGTTAGTGCATATAAAATTGTTTTATATTGTGTTGATTTGTCGGTTGAGTGTTTATGGATTCCAGTCGATGTGTGGGACGCCATGTTATTAATAGGGATTTCTAAACTGTTAAACAAGATAAACCGGCACAGTATTGTTTAGATAGGGTAAATGAAATAATTTTACCCAAAATTATTTTTGTATATAAAAGAAATGATTTTTCATATATTATTGTAGTTATATATGGATTCTTGGTTGTTAGGAATGATAATATTAAATTATTATTATTAATGTGTAAAATTGAATAAGAAATTCAAATAATAACCAAAGATGAAGGAATAAATGAATAAATAAATGGGATTTGTAAATGTGATTCATAATTGAATAAGATATAGAAAACATAATTAAAAACAAACAAACAAATTCATATACAAATGAAATTTGTAAATATAAACTATAAATGTGAATTATAGTGTGATTAATAATTAAAATAAGATAAAATTCCCAAATAATGTTTGAATAAAAATTTAAAGGATTTGGAATTTGAAAATTTGGAAATTTAAATTCCTTTGAATTTGAAATTGATTCTCAAAGGTTGGGAAACATAATATATATTTGAGAAAATTTTTTGAATTGGATTTGAAATCTAGAGAGATTTGGAATTTAAAAATATTTGAAGGTTTTAAAAGAGAAAAAAACATTGAACTCTTTTCGGTCGCTGGAAAATGATTCCGATGGTGATCACGACATCATCGTTGTTCATTTTCGACCTTCCAAGAGAGAAACTTGCTGCCAAATTGTTTTGAATTGAAATTGTTTGCAAAAGGTTGTTTGATTTTAGAAATGCAAAGGATTTTGGATACAATTGATTTCAAATGATTTTAGAAATTGGAAATTTATAAGGGTTGAAATTTCCTGGGATGAAAGTTACTTGTAAAATGTTAATTAAGTCAGAAAGGTAAGACAATCAAATAATGTGAATTAAAGAAGGTCAATAAAGTGGAATTGAAAAATATAATGTGGGTGTATTAAAAGAACAAAGTTCTAAGAATTAAAAATTTATTTGAATTTGAAATAAATTAGTAAATGGAGCTAATTTAAAATAAGTATGGAAACGAAATTAGTTAGGAGAGTAAGTCGAATTAAATGAACTCAAGCTAAGTTTAATAATATTGGGATTGGATTTGAATTAAAATGGAATTGTATCGCGTAGTGGACACATTAAATGAAATTAAGTTCTTAATAAATTCAATAATGAATTGTTAATGTGAATTAAAATTTAAAAATGGATAAAAGAATAAACTAATCGAATAAATTAATAAAATAGTTGGGATTCGATCAAAGGAGAATCAAATCAAAGATTTAAATGGAGAATGGTGGAATAAAATAAACTAAAGTTATTGGGTGGAATAGTTTGAAGAAAATAAATAACTTAATTAAATTGTGAGATGATTATTTAATATATTGGTTGTCGAGTTCAATAACATGGTTTGGAATCAAACTTTTTGGAAACGAAAGGAAGTATGGGAATATAAGTATATGACTTATAAGAGAGAAAACGAGAGAAATAAAGGCCAAAATAGAATTGTTTGACATTTTGGTGGACAAAATGAAAATCCAATCTTGAATTATAAAATAGAATTGAATTTAAGTTAAGTAATAAAGTGATTTTTGAAGACAAAAAGCAAATATTGAATTAAAAGTGAGAAATAAACTAAATTTGGGATAAACTAGTTAATGAAATATGGAAATGGAACTCGAAATTATTAACTTAGAATTGAATTGTGAATAGATAATAGAGTTTGGGAATGAAGCTTTAGTTATAAATAGAAATTCGACTTAGAATTGTAAGTAAATTAAATATGAATTGAAGTTGTATGGAATTGGATTAAAATAAAAATGATCTGAGATGAAAATTAATCCAATTCGAATATGAATAAATTGGAAATGAGAATGAACTTAAGTTATGAAATGGTAGTGAATTGAAGTAAATTAACTTAAGTTTAAAGTTGATAGGAGCATGTGATGATGTCGAGTATAACAAAATGGTTTTGAACAAAACCAATGTGAAACGGGATGGAATGCAACTATACGGTTTGTAAATAAGTTAGATTGGAATGGAATTTATATACATTAAGTTGGAATCAATTTAAATTGGTTATAAATCTTACGTAACTAATTATTCACATTAATATTGTCGAATTGCATTAGAAAATGGATCGTTTGATGTAAAGGAGATTAGATAAAATCCTATGAGTTATTAGAAGTGAAATAGGATGATTTTGAAATCAATTGGAATGAATATGAGTTTGTTTTGCTTAGATTGAATTAAATATGAGCGAGTAAGTTGTAAACCACTTAAACTGAATGGAATGGTTTGAGAATTGGTTGTAAGCAATTGTAATAAGTGTCGGAATCTTGTATGTGCTTATGGAAATTATATAACCTGCATTATATGTGAAATTTATGTGTTTTCTATTGAAAGTAAGAGAAATGTTAATAAATTTGTATATATTTAGTACTTATATGTTTGAATTGAGTAGGTACAGGTACCGGAAAGCCGTTTGGCTGGATTTGATCGCGCAAATTGCTAAAATAATAAGTCGCTTGCTTAAAATGCTAAACAGTGGTACGCCTATGCAATAAAAATAGGAAATACGAACTGTTTTTGTTTTCCGACCGTGTGGGTCGATGTATATATATTTATATCTCTTGTCAAATTACAAAAGCTCCTCCTTACAAAGGAGACTCTGCCAAAAAAATTCAAAAATTTTGGGAGTTAGAAATTTTTTTTTGAAAATTTTGGGAAAATTTTAGTTAGCGACAAAACGATTTCAAATTAGAAATTGAAATAAATTAGTGAATGAAACTAATTTAAAATAATGATATGAATCAGTTACAAATGGAAGATAAAATTCAATATTCAGAGTTGAAGATAAATTAAATTCATATGAAATTGGAAATCCAATTTAAAAATAAAGTGGATAAAAAAGGCTAAAGTAAAGTAATAATATAAGAGTATATAAAATGCTTATATTAAACCTAAGAAATGAATGGTAAAATTCAAAAGCAAATTTAGTATTAATTTTTTTTTATTCTAGGTGAATTATTGAATGCAAATGGGATTGTAAAGGCATAGTGAATAGAAATGGATATAAGCTCCAATAGTGAAGTGAAAATAAATAAAGAAGCATATTAAATGCTTATACTGAACTTAAGAAAGGAATGGTGAAATCTCAATTGGAAATTGATATTACAAATATATTCTAAGTTAATATTTGAATAAATAAATATTGACATTTTGTAAGGAAGTCAACAAAATGTTTTTGAATGTTGTGATTGGATATTATTGCTATGTAGGATATACAGGTATTATACAGGAAAAGGAAAATTGGTTTTGATTTCAGAAGATAAATTTGAATTGCTCGATAAAAAGTTATGTGTTTAAATTTCTGTATGGAATTTGATTGGGTTTTTGATCTAGCCACTTGGCTTTTGTTTTCTTTCGAAATCTGGGGGCCCGTAGAGGCATTTTGTAGATGTACGAGCTAGCCACGCAAAGGAGACGCTGGCGAAATTTAGGGAGTTAGAAATTTTTTAAGAAAATTTTGATAATTCAAAATTTGGTTTTAAATTGATTTGAATGATAGGGCAAATAGTATTGTTTGAAACTATGGGAGAGTTGAGAAGTTAGTAAGAATGGTAATGGGTCTTTTACAATAAGATAGTTGGTGGGATGTTGAATTGTTGGATTTGGGAAAGGTAAACGGGTATTGGATCATTCTTCCTAACTAGTAATTTCAAGGACGAAATTCTTTTAAGGGGGGAGGAATGTGACGACCCGAAATTTTTAAGCATTTGAAATTGGAATATTTAATCGGTCTTAAACATTTGAAAGGTTAATTTTAACTTGAATTCGGATACCCCTACTTATTTGCTAGTTGAACTATTGAATTTAATAATTTGAAATTGGGTAAAATGTTGAATCTGAAGTTTGAAGCCTGTTAAAAATAATTTGAAGGCTTGTAAAATTTATATTGACAGTGTTGAGGATAATAAAAGTTTTAAAATTGAATTTAATACTGATTTGTTCAGTTTTGAAATTTTATCGTTTTAAATTGAATATAAAAATAGCCTTTCGAGGCACGGTCTCGGAATTTGACGAAACCAGTTACATTGGATCTGTAATATTGTATTATTATCATGTTTCAATTTTCGTAGGGTTTGGAGTTGTTGTGTGAGCATACGATATATAAGCGCGCTAAATTTTTTTGTTGAAAATTCAATATAATTAAGGTTCAAAAGGCTATCTTCTTCATACTATCGAATTAGGGCTCGAAACCTTTTCCATTACGTTCGGAATAAGCGTATGAAATTATGAACGCCTAGCAACAAGCCCCGATAGGAATTCAGAAGTGTAAGTTGCATTTATTGTGACGATTTGAATTTAATTTAAATAAATATGTATATCCTAGTCAACCTCCAGCCGTATTCCTTTCACATCGATACTTTTCCCCTCAAATCACTGCAACCTTCCTTTACACGCCATTATCAACGCGTCTCCTTCTTTCATATTAACAGCCGAGATTCAGAAAAAGAAGAAGAGAAAACTCGAACTGAAATAAAAATAAATGGCCGAACTATACTAAATGAAAATCTCGTACTCTCTCTCCTCTCTTCGTCCAACGAGATCAAGTAGAAACCGAAAGAAAAAAAATTCATTAACCTAATTCCCAAATCGAGCTCAAGGGAGGGGCTTTCCATTTTAAATCGAATCGTGAGTCGAGTAAATCGCGAGGCCGCAGAGAAGGAGGAGGCAGAATCGAGTCGCGACTTTCGCAACGAAGATCTCAAGCCGCGTGTGAAGGTGGAGCGACGAAGCGAAATAGGCTAGAGGGTTTTGGGTTTTCACGATGACAAAGAAGAGAGGGACAGTGGGTTAGACGCGCTCAGATGTCATGGTCAAGAATGGCGCCGAGTATATTTGCAATCGATCGAATCGATCTATTCGAACTTGAGTTCGAACGACAGGAAGCGGCGAAAAGCGACTCTGGCAAGGGCATGGGTGTTCGCTGGTGAAGGGTACGCGTGCGAACGAGGCAGCATAGGTGGATTTGGGCATCTCGGCTAGGGTTTGAACAGTAAGGTAAATATAATTTATTTATTCATTCTAATTTGATAGTGTATGTACTTATAAATATGAACATATGCAGTGGGAAAAGAAATATATATATATATATATATATATATATATATAGTAGTGTAATATAAAAACCATATGCTAAATAAAATAAATAAACATATATAGATTTTTAAATCCACTAGTTTAAATTTTAAAATAATGTATTTGTGGAGATTAATTTGTTTAGCTAACTTATGTAATCATTTTAGAAATTGTTAAAGGGAAATTAGTTTAAAACTAAAAACTATTGGTTAATTAAACATAGTTAAAGTAAATTTATCAAAAGGAAATTATTAGTTTATATAAAATTATTAGCTAATTAATGCTTATTAAATGGTAAAATAATAATAATAAATTGTTGATTTATTTCAAATATTAATAAATCATAAATTGTTTATACAAGGTCCAAATATCATGAAGGAAATAGTCGAGATGGAAGTAGATTGCAAATAGCAAAATAATCAAAGGTGAGTTAATCTCACTCATTTGGTAATAATTTAAATTTAAATGATTAAATTTAAATAATTGGTTGGATGGTTAAATTGATTGATGTGTTATATTATAGTATATAACACATCTTGGAATGAATGATTTCCCGCATTATATAGAGGATGAGACCCTATGCGCCGCATAATAGCAGATGAGATATTATATTAATCTCGTATACCGTGATATTCCACCTCGAAGTGGAATTGGTATTTTATGTTGTGCTAACATCTGTGGATGTAGGGAAAACAAGTTGGAGGGATCCAACTGGATTCCTCAACTTTTATTTAAATTATTTAGTATTCTCTGTTGTGATTATTTGATATTCTATGATGAATTATATTGGAATATTGAGTGCTATGATTTGCTTGAATATATTTCGGTACATTGAGTTATCAAAATATATAAATTGGATTTTTGGAAAGACAATAAAAGAGTGGAGTTTTAAGTAAAATAATTTTAGCGAATTTGAATATTAAGAATGAATTGTTTGAAGCCCCACCTTTATACCCACGCTAGCCATGGACAGTACGGGGTAATGCCATCAACTAGCGCGGAGAATAAGGTTGTTGAGGAGCGACCATTCGTGTAATTGCTTTGTGCGAGTACCGATATGCCAGATAAAAATATAACTTGCATTTCAAGAGGGAATCCGACATACCGATGCAAATTCAAAGCTACTACACAGTGGCTATAATATCTTCGGAAAAAAATATAGAAATAAGCATAACATAAATCAGTCACAGAAGTTCATATCTCAAAGGCAGAAACAGATATGAATATTACATATGAAAGTGTATATCAGAGTAGTGGTCAAACAAGATCCACAATATCACAAAAGAATAGTTACAAGTGCCAGACAAAAGAATATGTATACATTAAGGAGTCTCTGTCTCAAATGTATACTGCCAAAAACTACTAATCTAAGTAGTTAGCCAAAAGTCAGGATAATAATCTCACATAAGGAGTCAAGCAGAAGCACCTGTAACATCTCGGTCTGACTCGAGTATTATTTAATAAGAAAATAATAAACGGATCAGTCTAACTATAAATATCAAATAAAATGATATAGAATAAGAGATATGACAAAAAGTATGACAACCATAAAGCCATACTATGATAAGTATGTAATTGAAAATCAACCAGAGATTAAATATCACAAGAATCTTCTCAAAGATCAAAAGAATGTCACACTCTTTAGTTTTATTCACCAAGTCACAAATATCGACATCATATCGATGCCAATCATAAAAGCCGGTGGAGCACAAATTCTAGAAATCATCAATAGAAATCCAAAAATCACAAAAAGGGGGAGCCTATCACAAAACGGGAGCATGAAAAACTCACCAACACGTATATCACAAACGAGACGCTATCCCATGGTCGCTAACTATAGAGCCGGTACAACGACGTAGTACAATATCGGTACGCCTGAGGAACCTGAAACTCGAATAATTCGGAACAACGACGTAGTACAACGGTATGCCCGATGATCCTGATAAGCTGGTGCAACAACGTAGTACAAAGGTACGTCCGATGGACCGAACTCCATAAAGAACATGGGTCGCTAGCACACGAAAATTGAGTCAAAACTCCAAATAATACATAGGTCGTTAGCCTATAAAAGAAATGAGACGAAACTCAATAAAACGAGGTACCATCCCCTACGTGGACAAACAAATATAGCATATCGCTGGTCTAAATCACAAAAATGATCATCATCAATCATCAAGAAGTGTCAATTACACTAAGGTAGTAAATATATGAGCTTAGCTTCATGTCCCATAACCACTAGTTTAAATTAAATATTTACGAACAAATTGTAGATCTCCACTCGAAAATTGTCACAAGAGATTCAATCGAACAAGTGTAAGAATTAACCGACTAAGTGAACGCAAACGTTTCATACCACTTGTTTTACTAAGTCCTTTAATTAGATTTTTCATACGAGTGAGATAAAGGTTTGTATATACTAGTAGGTTGGAAAATGGTTTTATATTCGAGTTTGATATTGAAAATAGAGTTTAAATAATCTTTGATAAAGAGTTTGAATATTTACTACTAGTATAGAAACCTTTGTATTTAAAAGTGACAAACCATAAAAATGATTGTATAAACAATCAATCATTAAAATCCACATACGAAGACGTGAATCAAATCCGAAGAAATCGATAAAGAATCCATCGAAATGGATATTCAAAAATCCTAAAAATGGAGTCATCAAAGTAGTAATGAATGTTAACAACAAATAGGATCATCACGAATCGATTCAAATTGGAAATTCAACCCCAACGGCAAAGTGGGCTGAAACAGCAAATTCAGTTGACTGAACAGAGATTTCAGTTGACTGAATCATGCCTGGAAACTTTCTGTTTCCAGGTTCATTCGACTGAACAGAGATTTCAGTCGACTGAATCATGCCTGGAAACATTCTGTTTCCAGGTTCAGTCGACTGAATAGAGATTTCAGTCGACTAAATCATCCCTGGAAACTTTCGGGTTCCACATTCAGTCGACTGACTCATAGATTTCAGTCGACTGAACTGGAATTTCCAGTATTTTCAACCTAAAAATGAAGAGGCAATCTCTTTGCAAATGCAACCGGACGAGCAATGGGTGCTAGGGGTTTATGCCAAACGACGACCCGGCCCTATAAGCTCTTCGATGCATCACCAAAGCATGAACAAGCATCAAAGCTATCATTTTTAAAGATTTAACTTCAAAACACTAAAAATTGGAATATTCACAAAACCAATCCAAATCAAGAGCAAATGCTCATGAATAAGTGTTAGGAATTCATACCTAACAATCAAAGATAGATATAGGCATAGATGTGAGATAAAAATCTCACCTTTAAACCCAAAACAAATGAAGAAGAAGCTATAGAGCAATGGCAAGGACAATCACTCTTCAATTCCAACCCAAAGAGCTTGAATCTAAGCTTAAAAGAGAAACATTTCCTAAATTAGGTTTAGGAATTTCTGAAATTGGTAAGAGAATGAGTTGGAGAAGAAGAGGAGGAGGCTTACCAAATTTGGAGTTAGAACTTGATTTGCAAATGGAAACTAGGGCTTGGAGTTTTAATTTCCCATTCCTCTCTCTCTATTGTTTCTAAAGCTTGAGCATTAGGAAATAGAAGTAAAGTAATGAAGAGAAGAGGAGTGAAGCTTGGGTCTAATGAGCTGAAACAAAACCAAAGCCCTAAGTGAAAAAGTAGCAAAATTCGACTATCTCCAATCATATTGAAGTTTATACTCAAAAAGATCGCAAACGTCATTTTGAACTCAATGGCGGGGGTCTCGAGTCCTAATTCGACCGTTTGCAAAAAGTAGCTTTTCGGACAATAATCCGACTAACGATGAATTATTTTAAATAAAATATTTAAATATTCAATCGTAAAATATGCGAGTTGTTACAGACTTCCCTCCTTAAAGAAATTGCATCCTCGCAATATTTATGAAATAAATGAACAAAAAGTAACAACCATAAAAGCATGTCAACATAAAAGAAGAAATTTGGATAAGAAGCTCGTCTCAAAGAGCACGAAAAAGTAAGTCTGGATGTGTTCGCTCGATGAATTCTCTGGATTCCCAAGAGCAATCCTTAGGATTTGAGGATCATTAAACTTTCACAAGAGGAACATCTTTATTTCGAAGGCATTTTACCTCCGAAGCGATGATACGAATAGGATGTTGCTCATAAGTCAAATTAGGTGAAACTTCAATTTCTTCCACAATACTGGGCTCAAGAATAGAATCGGAATCTTGAAGGCATTTCCGTAGTTGAGAAACGTGAAACACATCATAAATAGCAGAAAACTGAGCCGGTAATAAGAGGCGATAAGCCACGGATCCAATACGTTCGGTGATGGGAAATGGACCAATATATCGAGGTGCTAACTTTCCCGATCGACTGTAACGCACAGCACCCTTCATAGGTGAAACACGAACAAACACAAAATCTCCCGCAGAAAATTCTAATTTCCTTCTTCGGTTATCGGCATAGGATTTTTGCTTACTTTGAGCTTCTTTCATCCTATGACGAATAAGGTCAATCTTTTCTGTGGAATCACGAATTAAATCTAGACCAAAAACCAGCTTCTCACCGGCCTCAAGCCAACAAGAAGGAGATCGACATGGCCTTCCACAGAGTGCCTCAAAAGGTGCCATCCCAATACTAGATTGGAAGCTATTATTATAGGAAAATTCGACAAGAGAAATATGATCTTCCCAACTTCCACCAAAATCAAGAACACATGCACGAAGAAGATCTTCAAGAGTTTGATTCACATGCTTGGTTTGTCCATCGGACTGAGGATCATAAGCGGTGCTAAAATTAAGCTTCGTTCCCAAAGCTTTTTGAAGACTCTTCCAAAATCCACTATTAAACAATGGATCACGATCACTAACAATAGAAGAAGGAACTCCATGCAATTTAACAATTTCTTTAATGAAGAGTTTGGCCAAAAGAGGAACGGTCTGATTAGATCGAACGGGAATAAAATGGGCGGATTTAGTAAGTCTATCAACTACACCCATAAGCTATTATGACCCGAACGAGAACGGGGAAGGCCGTCTATAAAATCCACGGAAATTTGGTCCCACTTCCAAATTGGAATTTCTAAAGTTTGTAGTAACCCACCGGGCCTTTGGTGCTCGGCCTTGACAAGTTGGAAAGTCATGCAACGCTTTACAAAGTTAGCAATATCAGATTTCATTCCATCCCAATAATAAAGTCGCTTCATATCCGCATACATTTTACTATTACCGGGATGAATGGTAAATTTAAAACAATGAGAGTCTTCTAAAATATCTTTACGAAGGTCACTAATATTTGGCACGATAATTCTACCAAATTTTCAAATACCGCCACGAGAGTCAATACCGAAGCCTTCCGAACCTTCAATATCAATTTTATCCCTTAATCTTTGGCTAAGAAGAGCCAATTCGGGATCTAGCTTCTGAGCTTCAAGAATGCAGTCTAAAAGAGAAGGATGAGCCTCAAGACTACATAAAGCTAATGATGAACATAAATCGGACTCACGATTTCGAATCTCACAAGTGGATAAATTTCTGAGATCATTCCATTCGGATATCATCATGGAAATAACCGCTTGTAACTTTCGGCTAAGGGCGTCGGCAACACAATTTCCCTTTCCGGGAGTATAAAGAATGTCAAGATCATAAGATGCAAGGAACTCGAGCCAACATTGTTGACGCAAATTAAGTTCCTTTTGAGAAAATAAATACTTCAAAGATTTATGATCGGTATAGAGAATAAATTTTTCTCCCAAAAGGTAATGACGCCAAATTTTAAGACCGAAAACAATAGCCGCGAGCTCTAAATCATGAGTGGCATATCTAGTCTCGGCAGGCTTCAATTGCCTATAAGCATAAGCAATAACACGTTCTCCTTGCATGAGAACGACTCCCAAACCAACACGACTAGCATCGGTATAAACAAAAAATCTTGATTCCCCTCGGGAATAACAAGAATAGGGGCATCAGAAAGGAGTTAGTTTCATTTCTGGAAAGAAGTTTCACATTTGTCCGACCAAATGTATTTAACTTCCTTCTTTGTCAAACTAGTAAGAGGCACTAAAATTTTGGAAAAGCCTTTATGAAATGGCGGTAATAACCTGCCAATCCAAGAAAACTACAGATCTCTGTCACTCTCTCCAGTCTCTACCAATTTTGAATCGCTTCAATCTTTGAAGGATCTACGGAAATTCTGAATTCGAAAATGATATGACCGAGAAACTTCACATAAGATTGTCAAAAGTGGCATTTAGAAAATTTTGCTTTCAATTGATTGCTCCTAAGAATTTCCAACACAATCCGAAGATGCTTTTCATGCTCCTCCTCGGTTTTAGAATACACAAGAATATCATCAATAAAGATGAGAACAAATCGACCAAGGAAGTCTTTGAAAACTCAATTAATAAGGTCAACGAAATAAGCCGGAGCATTTGTTAAAACAAGTGGCATAACAAGCCATTCGTAAGATCCATAATGCGTACGGAACGATGTCAAAGGAATGATATCCTCTGCAATACGAAGCTGATGAAAACCAGTTGCTAAGTCTAATTGTGAAAAGACTCTAGCACCACTGAGTTGGTCGAATAGATCATCAATCCGAGGTAAAGGATATTTATTCTTAATAGTAAGATCATTAAGCCTGCGGCAGTCAACGCAAAGCCTAAGTGTACCATCGGATTTCTTCACAAAAATAGCCGAAGCTCCCCAAGGAGAGGAACTAGAGCGAATAAATTGCTTCGTCTCCAATTCAGATAATTGTTTACGCATCTCCTCATTTTCTTTATTAGACATACGATAAGGAGGACGAGTGATAGGTAGAGCTTCAGGAATTAGATTAATTCTAAACTCAATTGCTCGCTTAGGTGGTAATCCTAAAACGGGCTCAAATATGTTGGAAAATTCACGAGTAACGTGAATAAGAGAAACTACATCTTCCTCATCATCATTATCGTCATCATGAGGATTTAGAGAATATAAAGATGCAACCATGTTGGAATCCTAATCTTTAAGATCAATAGAAATCTGCTTAATAGATTGAGGATGTCGAAGATGAATAGTCCACTCAGGACATAGGATTTGAGCTTCATAGCGGTTAAGCCAATCCATTCCCAAAATCATTCCAAAGCCTAAGTAGCGCATAACATGCAAATCGGCTCGGAAAGAAAAATCACACAAAATAATCTCGACATCTTTACAAAGCAAACTAACTATTGTGGATCCACCAATCGGATTCGCAATTCTCAAAGAAGTCATTAAAGCAACAACACTTAAAGGAAAAGTATCAACAAGTTCTTTTGATATAAAAGAATGGGACGCACCCGTATCATAAAGAACTTGAATAGGTTGATCACGAAATAAAATAATTCCATCAAGGGTAGGATGAGAAATACCTTGACCATGAGAAGTGTTGCTAGGGGCTTGTGCAACATTTAACTTTCCCTCCTTCTTGCCTTGAAGTTTGGGACATGAAGATAAAAGATGACCCGAACTTTTGCAATAGCGACAAAAGAGAGGTTTCGAACATCTATTGGCATAATGGTCATTATAACCACAATTGTAGCATTTCCCACTACCAGGGGTAGAAGTCTTTGCCACTGGAGTTGCTTGTTTCCCTTTCTTATTGGGATAAGGACCTTTGAATTTAATAGGCCTTTTCTTGTTGTTGTTGAAGTTTGGTTTGGCACCCACAACTCCAACATCACTTTCTTTATCCGCCTCTTCAAGTCGAAGAGCGATATCAACAAGTTGATCAAAAGAAACTTCTAACTTTAGAAGTAATGGCTTCTTGAGATTTTTGTTCAAGCTATAGATAAATCTTTGGTTCTTCTTCAATGGGGTGTTTATATATTCGACCCCATATTTAGAAAGTGACTCAAATGATGCGACATACTCTGCCACGGAGGATTCACCTTGAACAAGGTCTATGAAACGACGAGCCAATGTCACCTTCTCAGCTTTTAGCACAAATTTTAACTCGAATCGTTCCCGGAATTTCTACCAAGTAAGTCCGCTTCAAAAATTTCAGAAATAAGAACCTCGTACCAGTCTAATGTTCTTTCTTGGAGCATACTAGAAGCCACCTGAACTCGGTGAAGATCTATAAGTTTCATGCGAGAAAAAATTCGATTGCATGTTTTGAGTCAAGCTTGGACCTGAATGACGCTTTCAGAACCCTTAAATGGCTTCCTACCCAAGTTGGTATAGTCACTGCACAAACGTGCATATCCGGACTTAGGGTGAGTAGGCTCTGGATTGGGTTCGGTAGATTGAGCATTCTTTAGAAGATCAAGAAGTTGTTATGCAGACATAAATACTCCATCCAGGGGAGTAGCATTAGATTGACCGGTGCTAGGACGACCAGGTCTAACCATTTCTCTTCTTTAAGAAAGAAAGAAAGAAGAAAAAAGTTATTCACAAAATTATTATCAAACAATCATGATTGATAAAACAAGGCGTCGCAAAGAAAATAGGATAGAACGGTTCGAAGACCCAAATAAAATCCCAAGGCACGACTCCTAAGATGGACTTAGGACGATGATCTTTGTTAAATTATTTTACATTGTTTCAAAATTTGGCTCTGATACCAAGCTTTGACGCCCTGCCTCTATACCCACGCTAGCCAAGGACACTACGGGGTAAGGCAGTCAACTAGCGTGGAGAATAAGGCTGTTGAGGAGCGACCAACCATGTAATTGCTTTGTGCGAGTACCGATATGCCAGATAAAAATATAACTTGCATTTCAAGAGGGAATCTGACATGGCGATGCAAACTCCAAGCTATTACATAGTGGCTATAATATCTTCGGAAACAAATTTAGAAATAAGCATAACATAAATCAGTCACAGAAGTTCATATCTCAAAGGCGGAAACAAATATGAATATTACACATGAAAGTGTATATCAGAGTAGTGGTCAAACAGATCCACGATATCGCAAAAAGGGGGAGGCCTATCACAAAACGGGAGCATGAAAACTCACCAACACGCATATCACAAATGGGACACTATCCCATGGTCGCTAACCATAGAGCCGGTACAACGACGTAGTATAATATCGGTACGCCCGAGGAACCTGAAACTCGAATAATTTGGAACAATGACGTAGTACAACGGTACGCCCGATGATCCTGATAAGCTGGTGCAACAACGTAGTACAAAGGTACGTCCGATGGACCTAACACCATAAAGAACATGGGTCGCTAGCACACGAAAATTGAGTCGAAACTCCAAATAATACATAGGTCGTTAGCCTATAAAAGAAATGAGACGAAACTCAATAAAACGAGGTACCGTCCCCTACGTGGACAAAGAAACATAGCATATCACTAGTCTAAATCACAAAAATGATCATCATCAATCATCAAGAAGTGTCAATTACACTAAACTAGTAAATATACGAGCTTAGCTTCATGTCCCATAACCACTAGCTTAACTTAAATATTTACGAACAAATTGTAGATTTCCACTCGAAAATTGTCACAAGAGATTCAATCGAACAAGTGTAAGAATTAACCGACTAAGTGAACGCAAGCGTTTCATACCACTTGTTTTACTATGTCGTTTAATTAGATTTCTCATACGAGTGAGATAAAGGTTTGTATATACTAGTAGGTAGGAAAATGGTTTTATATTCGAGTTTGATATTGAATATAGAGTTTAAATAATCTTTGATAAAGAGTTTGAATATTTACTACTACTATAGAAACCTTTGTATTTTAAAGTGACAAACCATAAAAATGATTGTATAAACAATCAATCGTTAAAATCCACATACGAAGACGTGAATCAAATCCAAAGAAATCGATAAAGAATCCATCGAAATGGATATTCAAAATTCCGTAAAAAAGAGTCATCAAAGTAGTAATAAATGTTAACAACAAATAGGATCATCACGAATCGATTCAAATTGGTAATTCAATCCCAAACGGCAAAGTGGGCTGAAAAAGCAAATTCAGTTGACTGAACAGAGATTTCAGTTGACTGAATCATGCCTGGAAACTTTTTGTTTCCAGGTTCAGTCGATTGAACAGAGATTTCCATCGATTGAATCATGCCTGGAAACTTTCCGTTTTCAGGTTCAGTCGACTAAATAGAGATTTCAGTCGACTGAATCATCCTTGGAAACTTTCAGGTTCCACGTTCAGTCGACTGACTCAGAGATTTCAGTCGAATGAACTAGAATTTCCAGTATTTTCAACCTAAAAATGAAGAGGCAATCTCTTCGCAAATGCAACCGGACGAGCAATGGGCGCTAGGGGTTTATGCCAAACGACGACCCGGCCCTATAAGCTCTTCGATGCATCACCAAAAGCATGAACAAGCATCAAAGCTATCATTTTTAAAGATTTAACTTCAAAACACTAAAAATTGGAATATTCACAAAACCAATCCAAATCAAGAGCAAATGCACATGAATAAGTGTTAGTAATTCATACCTAACAATCAAAGAGAGATATAGGCATAGATGTGAGATAAAAATCTCACCTTTAAACCTAAAACAAATGAAGAAGAAGCTATAGAGCAATGGCAAGGACAATCACTCTTCATTTCCAACCCAAAGAGCTTGAATCTAAGCTTAAAAGAGAAAAATTTCCTAAATTAGGTTCAGGAATTTCTGAAATTGGCAAGAGAATGAGTTGGAGAAGAAGAAGAGGAGGAGGCTTACGAAGACTTCTTCTATAAATTTGGAGCTAGAACTTGATTTGCCAATGGAAACTAGGGCTTGGAGTTTTAATTTCCCACTTCTCTCTCCATTGTTTCTAAAGCTTGAGTATTAGGAAATAAAAGTAAAGTAATGAAGAGAAGAAGGGTGAAACTTGGGTCTAATGAGCTGAAACAAAACCAAAGCCCTAAGTAAAAAAGTAGAAAAATTCTACTATCTCCAAACATACTGAAGTTTATACTCAAAAAGATCGCAAACGTCATTTTGAACTCAATGGGGGTGGTCTCCAGTCCTAATTCGACCGTTTGCAAAAAGTAGCTTTTCGGACAATAATCCGACTAACGATGAATTATTTTAAATAAAATATTTAAATATTCAATCGTAAAATATGCGGATTGATACAAATTGAAAAGGAATGAAAGTGATATTAAAATACTAATAAATAATTTCGAGTATGGAGAAAAAGGACTTTGAATAAACAGAATTAATGAATTGTAAACTTAAGTGATATCAATTAAAGGAGTAGGGAATTATTTTAAAATTCGAAGTTTAAATTTATTTAAAAGGATAAAGAAGTAATTTTGGAAATCTAAAATTGGTATTTTCAATTAAAAGTATTTCAAATCAAAATTAAAGAATAAAATCTAAAGTTAATGGATTTTGGAATAAATGGAGTAAATTGAAAGTCAATTTGGGAATTGATTTAAGTGTGTAAAACTGGGATTTTTAAAGGAGAATGTGACTATGAAATTAATAAACCGGGTTTATAAAAGTAAAGTAATATATCAGAAGATATTTGGGAAGAATAAATTAAAGGTGGGAATTTATTAAAGGAAATGAGAAAATTTGTTTAAAAATAAACATTGATTTATTTTTAAAGAATGTGAAGAGAAGTATATTTTCCTGGATAGCCAAGTACGTCTTTAAAGTAAATTTTTAAATATAAGATAAAAGTTTTAATGTTGTTTTAAAAAGCATATTTTAGAAAATTTATTATTTCTAAATGATTAAATTCTAAAGTAAGTATTTTTCAAATCTATTATCGTAGTAATTATTTAAAAGGTGACTTAGTATTTTGTTTTAAAAAGTGAAAACCTAGTTTTATATTTTATAAAGTAACCTTATTTTTCAAATATTCATATAGTATGTATTTTTGACAAATTATTGAAGTAGTTTTAGCTTAAATATTTTAATGTATATTTCAAAGTAAAGCATTTTAAATTATTTTTAAAATCTTAAGTTTTGTGCTTGGTGATTTCAGTGGAAATAGAAAATACTTGAAAAAATTTATTCTGAGAAAGGAAGATAGTTTGAACTGTTTTCAAAAGGGTTTGAAAAGTGGAAATATATCTTGTGAAGATATTTTTGGGATTAATAAATAATTTGGGAAATTATTTATTGTTTGGTGATTGTTGTGAATGTTAATTGATAGTTAAACAACCGACTATCAATATTGGCCAATGCGCTGATCGCTTCGAAGAGACCGGGATCGGGATTTATTTCTCAAAAACCACTTCGATCCGGTTTGAACGTTTTCGTGAGGAAGACGAGTTTAGATTCGAAGGTGGAGCATTGAAGTGTAAGGGCTAGTCGCTACTAATCCTGAGGATGTTTACAAAATGGATGTAGTAGGAGTAGTGCCTTCGGTTCTGCTCGAACCTGGGACAGACTTGTATGGATGAATGCTTTAGAACATTGTCAGGTAGGCGATGAGAATTCTAAGGGATATGTTCTAAAAGGTAACGCTTAGCCTCAAGCCTCATCAACCGGGAATGACTGAAAATCAGGGGTAATGCAGCAAGGCTTGGTGGGCATCACCCATTTCCGGGTAAGGTCATTCCTGTGACGCCCCACCTCTATACCCATGCTAGCCAAGGACACTACGGTGTAATGCCGTCAACTAGCACGGAGAATAAGGCTGTTGAGGAGCGACCATCTGTATAATTGCTTTGTGCGAGTATCGATATGCCAGATAAAATATAACTTGCATTCTTTTCAAGAGGAAATTCGACATACCGACACAAACTTAAAGCTACTATACAGTGGCTATAATGACTTCGGAAACAAATATAGAAATAAACATAACACAAATCAGTCACAGATAATTCATATCACAAAGGCGGAAATAGACATGAATATATATAACACATAAAAGTGTTCATCAGAGTAGTGGTCTAAAAAGATCCACAATGACACAAAAGAATAGCAACACGTGCTATACAAAAGAATAAGTACACAACTATGAGTCTATATCTCAAATGTATACAACCAAAAACTACTAATCTAAGTTGTTAGCCAAAAGTCAGGATGATAATCATAGAAGTGAAGTCAACCAGAAGCACCTGTAACATCTCGGTCTGACCCGAGTATTATTTAATAAGAAAATAATAAACAGATCAGTCTAGCTATAAATATCAGATGAATTGATATAGAATAAGAGATATGACTAAACGTATAATAATCACAATGCCAAGCTGTGATAAGTAAGTAATTGAAAATCAACAAGAGATTTATCAATATCATAAAAATCTTCTTAAAGATCAGAAGGAATGTCATACTCCTTATTTCATTCACCAAGCCCCAAATATTGACAACATATAAATGCCAATCATAAAATTTGTGAAATTCAAATTCTAGAAATCATCAATAGAAATCCGAAAATCACAAAAATGATCGTAGAAATGATCAATCACAAAAAGGGGGAGGCCTATCACAAAACGGGAGATTGAAAACTCACCGACACGTGAATCACAAAACGGGACGCTATCCCATGGTCGCTAACCATAGAGTCGGTGCAACGACGTAGTACAATGGTATGCCTGAGGAACAAGAAACTCGAATAGTTCGGAACAATGACGTAGTACAACGGTACGCCCGAAGAACCCGAAACTCGTAAAATTCGCAACAACGACGTAGTACAACGGTACGCCCAAAGATCCGAACTCCATAAAAACGTGGGTCGCTAGCCCATCAAAATTGGGTCGAAACCCCAAGAAATAAATAGGTCGTTAGCCTATAATAAAAATGAGACGAAACTCAATAAAACGAGGTACTGTCCCCTACGTGGACAAAGAAACATAACATGCTGCTAGTCATAATCACAAAAATGATCCTCAATGATCATCAAGAAAGTGTCAATTACTCCAAGCTAGTAAATATATGAGCCTAGCATCATGTCCCATAACCACTAGCTTAACTTAAATATTTACGAGCAAATTGTAGATCTCCACTAGAAAATTGTCACAAGGGATTCAATCGAACAAGTCCAAGACTTAACCAACGAAGTAAACGCAAGCGTTTCATACCACTTGTTTTACTACGTCGTTTAATTGGATTTCTCATACGAGTGAGATAAAGGTGTGTATATACTAATAGATTGGAAAACGGTTTTAATAAATGAGCTTTATATTCAAATAGTGTTGAAATCGTTTTGATGAAAGAGTTTTGATATTTACTACTAGTATAGAAACCTTTATATTTTTAAAGTGACAAATCACAAAAATGATTGTAAAACAATCAATCACCGAAATTTACATTCGAAGACGAGAATAAAATCCAAGAAATCGATATCAAATCCATCAAAATGGATATTTCGAAAATTCCCAAAGAAAATGTCATCAAAGTCGATAATAAATGATAACAACAAAAGGGAAACAACACGAATCGATTAAAGTTAGAAATTCAACAAAGTAAACAACAAAGGCAAAATTGGCAAATAGAAGCAGGTCGGTCAACCGGACTCCCTGAGTCGGTTGACTGAACCAAAGGTGGAAGTGCTCGGGTAGCTGGTCGGTCGACCGGGCCCTGAGCTCGGTCGGCCGGAGCCTGTAACCAGCACTTCCGAAACAGAGGCAGGGAGTGCTCGGGTAGTAGGTCGGTCGGCCGGCTACAGAGCTCGGTTGGCCGGACCCTGTTGCCAGCACTCCCATGCCTATCTAATGAATGCCAATCCCTTCCGAATTGCAATTGGTCGAGTAATGGCACTAAGGATTTACGACATCGACTACCTGATCATAGAAGCTCTTCGGTTCATCACCAAAAAACACGATCAAGACATCAAAGCTATGATTCTTAACGAACTGAACCCAAAACACTAAAAATTGGAATATTCACCAAATCAATCCAAACCAAAAGCAATTGCACGAGAATAAGTGTTAGGAATTCATGCCTAAAAATCGAAGAAAAATATTGGCTTAGATGTGAGATAAAAATCTCACATTTTCACAAAATCAATAGAGAAGAAGCTATAGAGCAATGGCAAGAACAACCACTCTTCAATTCCAACCCAACAAGCTTGAATCTAAGCTTAAAGGAGAAACATTTCCTAAATTAGGTTAGGAAATTTCTGAAATTGAATGGAGAAAGGGTTGGAGAAGATGAAGAGAAGGCTTACCAAAGTTTCTTCTATTAGTTTGGAGCTAGAGCTCGATTTGCAAAAGAAAACTAGGTTTTGGAGTTTTAATTTCCCATTCCACTCACCATTAATCTCTTTAGAACTGAAAAGTAGAGGAAGAGGGAGTGAATGAAGAGGAGTGGTTCAGTTTGGGGTATTAAGTTGGCTAGTGGGCTGAACCCAACCCAAAGCCTTAAGTGAAAAGGTAGCAAAATTCCACTAACTCCAAACATATCAAAGTTTATACTCAAAAAGATCGCAAACGACGTTTTGAACTCAATGGGAGTGGTCCCGAGTCCTAATTCGACCATATGCAAAAAGTAGCTTTTCGGACTAAATTCCGAGTATCGATAAAATATTTAAATAAAATATTTAAATATAAAATTGATAAATATGTGGGTTGTTACAGACTTCCCTCCTTAAAGAAATTGCATCCTCGCAACATTTAAGAAGAAAATATAAAGTAACAACCATAAAAGCATATTCAACACAAAAGAAATTTGAAATAAAAAGTTCACCTCAAAGAGCACGAGAAAGTAAGTCCGGATGTGTTCGCTCGATGAATTCTTCAGATTCCCAAGAGCAATCCTTAGGATTTGAGGACCATTGAACTTTAACAAGCGGAACATCTTTATTCCGAAGGCGCTTGACCTCTGAAGCAATAATACGAATAGGATTTTGCTCATAAGTTAAATTAGGCGAAACTTCAATTTCTTCCACAACACCGGGCTCAAGAATAGAATCGGAATCTCGAAGGCATTTCCGCAATTGAGAAACGTGAAACCCGTCATGAATAGCAGAAAATTGAGCCGGTAACAAAAGGCGATAAGCCACGGAACTAATACGTTCGGTGATGGGAAATGGACCAATATATCGAGGTGCTAACTTTTTCGATCGACTGAAACGTACAACACCCTTCATAGGTGAAACACGGATAAACACAAGATTTCCCACAGAAAATTCTAATTTCCTTATCCGGTTATCAGCATAGGATTTTTGTCTACTTTGGGCTTCTTTCATCCTATGACGAATAAGATCAATCTTTCCTATGGAATCACGAATAAAATATGGACCTAAAACCTGCTTCTCACCGGCCTCAAGCCAACAAGAAGGAGAACGGCATGGCCTTCCATAGAGTGCCTCAAAAGGAGCCATAACAATACTAGATTGGAAGCTATTATTATAGGAAAACTCAACAAGAGAAATGTGATCTTCCCAACTTCCACCAAAATCAAAAACACATGCACGAAGAAGATCTTCAAGAGTTTGATTCACACGCTCCGTTTGTCCATCGGACTGTGGATGATAAGCGGTGCTAAATTAAGCTCCGTTCCCAAAGCTTTTTGAAGACTCTTCCAAAATCCACTAGTAATCAATGGATCACGATCACTAACAATAGAAGTAGGAACTCCATGCAATTTAACAATTTCTTTAATAAAGAGTTTGGCCAAAACAGGTACGGTCCGATTGGACCGAACGGGAATAAAATGGGCGGATTTAGTAAGTCTATCAACTATAACCCATAAGCTATCATGACCCGAACGAGAACGGGGAAGGCCATCAATAAAATCCATGGAAATTTGATCCTACTTCCAAATTGGAACGTCTAAAGGTTGAAATAACCCACCGGGCCATTGATGTTCGGCCTTGACAAGTTGGCAAGTCATGCAACACTTAACAAAGTTAGCAATATCAATTTTCATTCCCTCCCAATAATAAAGCTGCTTCATATCCGCGTACATTTTACTACTACTGGGATGAATGGTAAATTTAGAATGATGAGAATCTTCTTAAATATCTTTACGAAGATCACTAATATTTGGCATGATAAGTCTACCAAATTTCTTAATGCCGCCACGAGAATCAATATCAAAGTCTTTCATACTTTCAATATCAATTTTATCCTTAATATTTTGGCCAAGAAGAGCCAATTCAGGATCTAGCCTTTGAGCTTCAAGAATGTGGTCTAAAAGAGAAGGATGAGCCTCAAGGTTACATAAAACAAGAGATGAACATAAATCGGAAATACGATCTCGAATCTCACAAGTGGATAAAATTCCGAGATCATTCCATTCGGATATCATCATAGAAACAACCGCTTGTTGCTTGCGACTAAGTGCATCGGCAACACGATTTCCCTTTCTGGGAGTATAAAGAATATCAAGATCATAAGATGCAAGAAATTCAAGCCAACGTTGTTGACGCAAATTTAATTCCTTTTGAGAAAATAAATATTTCAAAGACTTATGATCGGTGTAGAGAATAAATTTTTCTCCCAATAGATAATGATGCCAAATTCGAAGGGCGAAAACGATAGCCACAAGTTCTAAATCATGAGTGGCATATCTAGTCTCAGTTGGCTTCAATTGCCTAGAAGCAGAAGCAATAACACGTTCTTTTTGCATAAGAACGGCACCCAAACCAACGCGACTAGCATCGATATAAACAACGAAATCTTGATTCCCCTCGGGAATAACAAGAATAGGAGCATCGGAAAGGAGTTCTTTTAATTTCCGAAATGAAGTTTCACATTTGTCCGGCCAAATGTATTTAACATCTTTCTTAGTTAAGCTAGTGAGAGGCACGGAAATTTTAGAAAAGTCCTTTATGAAACGGCGGTAATAACCTGCCAATCCAAGGAAGCTACGGTTCTCCGTCACACTCTTCGGTCTCTTCCAATTTGGAATCGCTTCAATCTTTGAAGGATCCACGGAAATTCTGGATTCGGAAATAATATGACCGAGAAACTTCACACTAGATTGCCAAAAATGGCATTTAGAAAATTTTGCTTTTAATTGATTTCTCCTAAGAGTTTCCAACACAATCCAAAGATGTTTTTCATGCTCCTCCTTGGTTTTTGAATACACAAGAATATCATCAACAAAGGTGAGAACAAACCGATCGAGGAAGTCTTCGAAAACTCTATTCATAAGGTCAACGAAATAAGCCGGAGCATTCGTTAGACCAAATGGTAAAACAAGCCATTCATAAGATCCATAACGAGTACGGAGCGATGCCAAAGGAATGCTATCCTCTGCAATACGAAGCTGATGAAAACCGGTTGCCAAGTCCAATTGTGAAAAGACTCTAGCACCACTAAGTTGATCGAATAGGTCATCAATCCGAGGTAAAGGATATTTATTTTTGATAGTAAGATCATTAAGCTTGCGGTAGTTAACGCAAAGCCTATGTGTGCCATCGGATTTCTTAACAAAAATAGCCGAAGCTCCCCAAGGCGAGGAACTAGAGCGAATAAATTGCTTCGTTACCAAATCGGATAATTGTATACGCATCTCCTCATTTTCTTTATTGGACAACCGATAAGGAGGAGGAGTGACAGATTGAGCTCTAGGGATGAGATTAATTTTGAACTCAATTGCTCGCTTAGGTGGTAATCCTAAAACGGGCTCAAATATGTCGAAAAATTCACAAACAACGTGAAGAAGAGAAATAATATCTTCCTCATTATCATTATCGTCATCACAAGGATTTAAAGAATATAAAGATGCAGATAAAGTGGAATCCGAATCTTTGAGAATAAGAGAAATCTGCTTAACAGATTGAGGATGTCGAAGATGAATAGTCCGTTCAGGACATAGGATTTGGGCTTTATAATGGTTAAGCCAATCCAACCCCAAAATAATTCCAAAGCCTAAGTAGCGCATAACATGCAAATCGGCTCGGAAAGAAAAATCACCCAAAATAATCTCGACATCTTTACACAATAAACTGATTGTTGCGGATCCACCAACCGGATTCGCAATTCTCAAAGAAGTCATTAAACACATAACATCCAAAGAAAAGGTATCAACAAGTTCTTTTGATATAAAAGAATGGGACGCACCCGTCTCAAAAAGAACTCGAATAGGATGGTTACGAAATAAAATAATGCCATCAAGGATAGAATGAGAAATACCTTGACCACAAGATGTGTTTCCAGGGGCTTGAGCAACATTAAGCTTTCCCTCCTTCCTACCTTGGAGTTTGGGACAAGAAGATAAATAATGGTTCGAACTTTTCCAATAGCGACAAAAGAGAGGTTTTGGACGCTTGTTCGCATAATGGTCCTTAGAACCACAATTGTAACATTTCCCACCACTTGAGGCAGAAGCTTTTGCTATCGGAATTGCTTGGTTCCCTTTCTTGTTGGGATAAGACCGTTTGAACTTAATAGGCCTTTTCTTGTTGTTGTTGAATTTTGGTTTAACACCCACAACATCGGCATCACTCTCTTTATCTGCCTCTTCAAGATGAAGAGCGATCTCAATAAGTTGATCAAAAGAAACTTCTAGCTTTAGAAGTAAGGGCTTCTTGAGATTTTTATTCAAGCCATATCAAATCTTTGATTTTTTTTCAATGGGGTGTTAATGTATTCAACCCCGTATTTGGAAAGAGATTCGAAAGATGCGACATAGTCTTTCACAGAAGATTCACCTTGAACAAGGTCAATAAAGCGGCGAGCCAAAGTGACCTTCTCGGCTTCTGGTACGAATTTTAACTCAAAGCGCTCTCAGAATTTCTCCCAAGTAAGATCCGCTTCATTGATTTCAGAAATAAGAAGTTCATACCAGTCTAATGCTCTTTCTTGGAACATACTAGAAGCCACCTGAATACGGTGAAGATCAATAAGATTCATGCGAGAAAAGATTCGATCGCATGCTCTTAACCAAGCCTGGACTTCAATAATAGTTTCAGAACCTTTGAATGGCTTCCCACCTAAGTTGGTATTATTATTGCACAAGCGTGCAATCCTGACTTAGGGTGAGTAGGTTTCGGATTAGAACCGGCTGCTTGAGCATTCTTTACTAGATCAAGAAGCTGCTGGGCAGACATAAAAACTCCATCATGGGGAGTAGCACTAGATTGACCGGCGCTGGGACGACCATGTTTAACCATTTCTCTTCCTTAAGAAAGAAGAAGGTAGAAGAAAAAGGTTATTCACAAATGAATATCAAGCAATCTTGATAGATAAAACAAGGAATCATAGAGAAAATAGGATGAATCGGTACGAAGTCCTGAATTAAATCCTAAGGCACGACTCCTAAGAAGGACTTAGGACGATGATCCTTGTTAACTTATTCTACATTGTTCCGAAGTTTGGCTTTGATACCAAGCTGTGACGCCCCACCTCTATACCCATGCTAGACAAGGACACTACGGTGTAATGTCGTCAACTAGCACGGAGAATAACACTGTTGAGGAGCGACCATCTGTATAATTGCTTTGTGCGAGTACCGATATGCCAGATAAAATATAACTTGCATTCTTTTCAAGAGGAAATCCGACATACCGACACAAACTCAAAGCTACTATACAGTGGCTATAATATCTTCGGAAACAAATATAGAAATAAACATTACACAAATCAGTCACAGATAATTCATATCACAAAGGCGGAAATAGATATGAATATATATAACACATAAAAGTGTTCATCAGAGTAGTGGTCTAAAAAGATCCACAATGACACAAAAGAATAGAAACATGTGCTATATAAAAGAATAAGTACACAACTATGAGTCTATATCTCAAATGTACACAACCAAAAACTACTAATCTAAGTAGTTAGCCAAAAGTCGGAATGATAATCCTAGAAGTGAAGTCAAGCAGAAGCATTTGTAACATCTCGGTCTGACCCGAGTATTATTTAATAGGAATATAATAAACGGACCAGTCTAGCTATAAATATCAGATGAATTGATATAGAATAAGAGATATGACTAAACGTATAATAATCACAATGCCAAGCTGTGATAAGTAAGTAATTGAAAATCAACAAGAGATTTATCAATATCATAAAAATCTTCTCAAAGATCAGAAGGAATGTCATACTCCTTATTTCATTCACCAAGCCCCAAATATTGACAACATATAAATGCCAATCATAAAATTGGTGAAATTCAAATTCTAGAAATCATCAATAGAAATCCGAAAATCACAAAAATGATCGTAGAAACGATCAATCACAAAAAGGGGGAGGCCTATCACAAAACGGGAGCATGAAAACTCACTGACACGTGTATCACAAAACGGGATGCTATCCCATGGTCGCTAACCATAGAGCCAGTGCAACGACGTAGTACAACGGTACGCCCGAGGAACCAGAAACTCGAATAGTTCGGGACAACGACGTAGTACAACGGTACGCCCGAAGAACCCGAAGCTCGTAAAATTCGAAACAACGACGTAGTACAACAGGACGCCCGAAAGATCTGAACTCCATAAAAACGTGGGTCGCTAGCCCACAAAAATTGGGTCGAAACCCCAAGAAATAAATAGGTCGTTAGCCTATAATAAAAATGAGACGAAACTCAATAAAACGAGGTACTGTCCCCTACGTGGACAAAGAAACATAGCATATTGCTAGTCATAATCACAAAAATGATCCTCAATGATCATCAAGAAAGTGTCAATTACTCTAATCTAGTAAATATATGAGCTTAGCATCATGTCCCATAACCACTAGCTTAACTTAAATATTTACGAGCAAATTGTAGATCTCCACTAGAAAATTGTCACAAGGGATTCAATCGAACAAGTCCAAGAATTAACCAACGAAGTAAACGCAAGAGTTTCATACCACTTGTTTTACTAAGTCGTTTAATTGGATTTCTCATACGAGTGAGATAAAGGTGTGTATATACTAATAGATTGCAAAACGGTTTTAATAAATGAGCTTTGTATTGAAATAGTGTTAAAATCGTTTTGATGAAAGAGTTTCGATATTTACTACTAGTGTAGAAACCTTTATATTTTTCAAGTGACAAATCACAAAATGATTGTAAAACAATCAATCACCGAAATTCACATTCGAAGACGTGAATAAAATCCAAAGAAATCGATATCAAATCCATCAAAATGGATATTTCGAAAATTCCCAAAGAAAATGTCATCAAAGTCGATAATAAATGATAACAACAAAAGGGAAACAACACGAATCGATTAAAGTTGGAAATTCAACAAAATAGACAGCATAGGAAAAATTGGCAAATAGAAGCAGGTCGGTCAATCGGACTCCCTGAGTCGGTTGACTGAACCAAAGGTGGAAGTGCTCGGGTAGCCGGTCGGTCGACCGGGCCCTGAGCTCGGTCGGCCAGAGCCTGTAACCTGCACTTCCAAAACAGAGGCAGGAAGTGCTCGGGTAGCAGGTCGGTCGGCCGGCTACAGAGCTCGGTCGGCCGAACCATGTTGCCATCACTCCCATGCCTATCTAATGAATGCCAATCTCTTCCGAATTGCAATCGGCCGAGTAACGGCACTAAGGATTTACGCTATCGACTACCCGGCCATAGAAGCTCTTCGGTTCATCACCAAAAAGCATGATCAAGACATCAAGCTATGATTCTTAAAGAATTGAAACCCAAAACACTAAAAATTGGAATATTCACCAAATCAATCCAAACCAAAAGCAATTGCACGAGAATAAGTGTTAGGAATTCATGCCTAACGATCGAAGATAAATATTGGCTTAGATGTGAGATAAAAATTCTTACCATTTCACAAAATCAATAGAGAAGCTATAGAGCAATGGCAAGAACAACCACTCTTCAATTCCAACCCAACAAGCTTGAATCTAAGCTTAAAGGAGAAACGTTTCCTAAATTAGGTTTAGGAAATATCTGAAATTGAATGGAGAAAGAGTTAGAGAAGATGAAGAGAAGGCTTACCAAAGTTTCTTCTATTAGTTTGGAGCTAGAGCTTGATTTGCAAAAGAAAACCAGGGTTTGGAGTTTTAATTTCCCATTCCACTCACCATTAATCTCTTTAGAACTGAAAAGTAGAGGAAGAGGGAGTGAATGAAGAGGAGTGGTTCAATTTGGGGTATTAAGTTGGCTAGTGGGCTGAACCCAACCCAAAGTCCCAAGTGAAAAGTAGCAAAATTCCACTAACTCCAAACATATCAAAGTTTATACTCAAAAAGATCGAAAACGACGTTTTGAACTCAATGGGAGTGGTCCCGAGTCCTAATTCGACCGTATGCAAAAAGTAGTTTTTCGGACTAAATTCCGAGTATCGATAAAATATTTAAATAAAATATTTAAATATAAAATTGGTAAATATGCGGGTTGTTGCAATCCCTGTCTAGATGTTCCTTTTTATTTCGGCTTAGTGGTGCGGTTGCTGATCCCAACCGTGGGGTGAACTTACTCGGGATTTTCCAATAAGGGATAGTCCAAGTCTTGTGTTGCAGGGGGTCGGGAATTATCCTCGGTACTGTGATCTAGACCACGTACTGTGACAGATGGTACCCCAGTGCCTTGTCATTAGTTGGAAATACATTCTCCCTACGTGCCTATACGAGTTTTGTTTGTATTACCCACTTTGTGGCTAGTAGCTGGAATTTAATAGATGTAACAATTTCGGCTATTTTCATAAGTATTTGTGAATAGACCTTATTATAATATCAGAGGATTTTAATATAAAAGTGTTTTAGCTATCGTAAGGTAAAAACCCGACATGTTTATTTGTGGTGTGGTCTTATGAGATGCTTTTGTTTTCAAAGGATTTGGAAACTTTAATAATCAATTTGAGTATGGTTTTCTCACACTGGTTTTAAAGACTGACTCAGGTGTTATTTAACTGTAATGCTCGGGTCAGACCGAGTATTATAGAATACAGGAAAGGATGCTGTGGAGCTCAGAAGACGAGTTGGATGGCGATACGTACTTCCGTATTTGATTATTATTCCGTTGTATATCCAGTTGTATGTTATTGATGTTGTTGAATTCTCATGATGTACTCTGATGATGTATGTATAAACAGATAATGTATTTGTTTTTGGTGTAAAGATCTGTGATTATCTATTATAGTTTATTCCGCTGCGATGGTTAGATTCTGATGTTGTTTTTTATTTTCTTCTTCTACCTCTTCTTCTTTAACCCTAATGGTTCGTATTTCTGTTCACCTTGAGTTGATTGATGGGAATAGTGTTGACTTAAGGGTACGGATTTGCGGGTCGTTACAGGTTGTCATAACTGTCCGGATTATTGTGAATGATTGTACTCCGATATATTGTGTGTAATTTGGCAATTGCAGCTTTCCTATTATAAATGTTGTTATTGATATTATATTTTCTTCCGCTGTGATTGGGAGATTCTGTGCTATTGTTTCCTTTTTTTCTTCTTCCATTTTCTTCTTTACCGTAACAATTTGGAATTTCCAGCATTCAAATGATCGACACATCTACAATGAACGTATTATTGTCGAATTTTCGGGGTCGAAAATTTTGCGTCGTTACATTTGGTATCTGAGCCAGGTTGAGCGAGAACCTTGGCTCTGGTGGGTTACTCATTAGAGATAGGGTCAGCAGTACCCTAGAATCAGTTGAGTGTATTATATATGAGGGCATACTTGTTATTTTCTTATATAAACAGTTTTAAAAATGAATGGTTTATATAAGCTTATATTTTGATATATTAAGCAATAATTTTTTCACAATTATTATATATATTAAGGTAATTGGTTGTTGATTATTGGAAGTAAATATAATAATAATAATTAAATGGTAATAGAAATACAACCAAATAGGGATTTGGGTAAGGATTAACTATAAAGATAAATTAAGCTAAAAATGGATTCAAAACTGAATTTAAATCCTAGAAAATTTAAAAAGAATTTTCAGAGTATTGAAATAAGTTACCTTGATTTGATTTCCAGCAAAAGATTATGGAATATATGGTGTGTATGATTACTAGATACGTTAACTAGTATAAATTGGGTATTGTGTCTTAATAAAGGGATGTTTATTTTTCTAAAGTAAACAATGATAAAGCAGAATGAAATGTTTTAAGGAAGTAACAATTTATGTAAGTATAAGTTATAAATTGGAATAGATTTAAATTGTGAAGTTTTAAAATCTATGTCCAGAAAATTTCAAATTGTTTCAAAGTGTTAAAAAGAAATAATAAATAGTATTATTCATAATGTATTTAAATGAAGAAGTCTTGTTTTAAACAAGAGTTGTTTTAAAAAAAATTAAAGGAATTTGTTTGAATTAAAAACCAAGAATGCTTTAAAATTTAAAGTATGACTTCGTGTGCAAAGGAAATAAATATGTATATATGTGGAATATACATAGTATCAAAGTTGATTGGAAATAAACACTAAGTGTTGAGTTTTGAATTTTCCCCTGAAATGTGATCTAAACCCATAGAGAAATAAGTTTTTGAACTTATAAGCGGGAAGTGATATTGATAAGAAGTTTAAAATTTGAAATGGGGAATTCAATTTGAAAAAGGTTGACTGGATTAGATGAAATTAAAACTTCACTTAGGAAAGTTAAATGGGTTGAATTGAAAAGGGGGCTATGTGTGATCACAAAACAAGTTTGAGTTCTAGAAATGGGTAATGGATGCTATTGATGGATGTTTTAGATAATTATTTACTTTGACTTAACCTGATATCATCTTGTTGTTATTAATAATTTATGGAATTTGAATTAAATTATTTAAATAAATTAAGAAGCGAATTGAAATAATATATATCCATTACTGAAATAAAATGGAAATTAAACTTTAATTTGAAACTTTTTAAACAATTTTGATTTTAAGAGATAAAGATTGAACATATGGAAATAGAATCACTTTGAACTTAAGATTTGAATGTTAAAAAGGAACTTGCAGACTGAAAATTTGTTAAGAATTGGTTTCTAAGTTAGAAGTTAAAATTGGGTAATAAATCAGATTCTGAAGATTAAATTGCTAAAAAAGTTTTGAGCTCTTATTGGAACCTTGAAATAGGTTAAGTAAAGGTAATTTAAATGAATACTTGAAATTTGGACTCGGAATTAAACTGTTAAATTAAAAGTAAAGGTTAATTTGATTTAAAGGATTAAATGATCATTTGAAAAATAACTCGAAATTTATATAATTCGAGATGTTTTAAAGTTGAGATTAAAGTGGAATAAGTTTAGATTCAAATGGAAATTGATTTGAATTTAGGATAGGAATTGAAGTTAATTCAAATTAAATTAGAATTGAATCAATTTAAAAGCAAGTGGAAATTGAAATTGATTGGAAAGGGAGATTGGGTAATTGAACCAGTTTGACTCTGAAACTATTTTCAAATAAATTGTTTTAAAAATAAACTATCTTAAATCTATCTTCTAGTTATTTACTATATAATCTTTCTTTTTAAAACCCAAACTATCTTATACTTATTTCGAAAACTAATTACCACTTTACAATTATTTTGCAACTATCTAACTATTCAACAACTATTTAACTATTTTACAACTATTTTATAACTACTTAACTATTTATAACTATTTTACAACTAATAACTATTTTACAACTACTTATCCATTTTAAACTTTTCAAGCTATGTTCAAAATTCAAACTGGTCAAAATAGAAACCGTTTATAACTAAATACCAATTGAGATAAGAATTGAAATGATAACCCAAATGGAAATTGAAGCAATTGTAAATAAGTGAATAAAAATAAAAACGAATGTGAATAAAAAGAAAGTTAATTTAGCTAATAATCAATGAAGATAAATACATAGGATGTACGTATAGTATTCTGTTGGCATAAAGATTTGATCCAGATTCGATCACAGAATTTCGAGATAGTATTTCGATCCGATTTGGGATTTTTGACTCGATTTTCGACGTCGAATCTTGGATATATATGGATTTTAGATTGATTCTAGAAATTTTCTATCGTAGTTATGGCTATGCAAGGAGAATGACGGTTTTTGATCAAGAAACCAGATCTGAGTCCGCACTTGGAAGTCGGGTGAACGATAATAGTTTGGAAGTGAAATTGTGTGATTGAGTGAGCGATCAGAATTGATATTGCATACAGATGATATATGTACATCGAACGTTCTTGAATAAAATATATATTGAAGATTTTGAAAAAGAAATGTAAAAATGATTTTTGAAATGGGAAAAGTATATTTTGAGAAATATATTGTAAAGGCCCGTTTGCCCGTACCTTTTGAATAGATAATAAACCACACATGTCTAACTCAAATTGCACGAAAAGACGGATCTTTAAGGGTGATTAAAGAAAAATAGACAGAACAGAATCTCACACGAATGGAATAACATATATTATTTCAATAATAATCTTTACAGCGGAAAACTTTTAAATACATATATCAGATTCTAACCTAAGTTCAGCTTGGACAGTTATAAAACATTGTCCTTACAATTGCTGACAAACATCAAACAAAATATACTAAGCAAAGCGGATAACAGAATATCTCCATACGTCGACGAATATCTCCAGCTCTCCTTTGGAAACTCCAACTGTCTTCGACTATCCTGAAACTACTCGGATCTGACCCGAGTATTGAAAATACCCGGATCAGGCTTGATAAACCAGCGTGAGAAAAACTTAATAATGAATGACAGTATCATATATCAGCCTTTGTCATAAATCCTTTGGAAATAAAGAGTATCTCATAAGACCATGTCCACACATAAACACGGACGGGTTTTTACCTTATGATAACTAAAACACTTTTATATCAAAACTTTTGATATTATTTCTAATGACATCTCTTTGAAAACATTTGCAAATAAACTTATTAATCTTAGCCGAAATTGTTACATTGATTAAATTCCAGCATAATAGGTTTACAGTCAAGTCTGTAGGTTCTTATTGGAGAATGGATTTCCATAAAAATGACCAGGCGCATGATCTACCTCCCGAAATGGGTAAACCTCTAGATGGATGTCCCGAGGCACTGAACATCTTCCCTCTACCAACACAAGACCGACCTACCTCTTTAACTAGATAGTACCGAATATGTCATCCCCCGGTCGTCAACGACCTTTATCTGAGCGCTCGTTTTCCATACACCACATTAATATGCATCTCGAACGTCATAGCAGGAAGAAATATATCTAGAAGGGAATGATCATACCCTACTTGGGAATGACCCACTTAGCCCTGTTGCATCTAATCCTGTTTCGGTCATTTCCGGTTTAATGAGGCTTGAGGCAAACGATTACCTTTTCACATAGCACATATCACATCTTTGAATGCCACATTTCCATTTCCATTTAACTACTAATTGCCATCCACAAAAATACAACCTATGAGCTCGTATGTCTCAAGGAGGGCGTTAAGCTAAAAGAAGTTGCCTTCTCCGCCACCACTGATGTACGTTTGTAAAAAACCAATATACATAATCGTTAGAAATGCAATGTCAGACAAACGTCCATACAAGTTGTCCAGGAATATGAAAAACCGAAGGCACTTTCCTCGGCCATTACTAGGCGAGAAAACCTGCAATCCGCAAAATCTCCATCACGAGGAGACCATTGCTATATATAAATCGGGAGCTACCCATAGCAAGTCAACAAGCATTCCTCACGCTATGAAGATCCACGGTCTTCAATAATCATCGTCTTCAACAAGTCTTCACGTTCGAGCGTATACATTGGTTCAAAGTGGTTTTCGGATAGGAATTAACCAAATCTGACTCCGGTTCCTTCGAAATCCAATCATCGATAAAAGTGAATATGAGTATATAGGATTTATTAAGTCTCTTTTCACTTTAATTCTTTTCAGATGATTTCGAAATCTCTTTCTTCTAACTTAGGATGATTCTAAAAAATTTATTCTTCTGCTTTGGAAAATATCCCACATTTTCTTACTTAACTTTCAATCAAATCCTTTAAACTTTTAGGCGGGTCAAAAACAATGTTATTTAAGACATCGTTTACAATAAACCTTAAGTCAATCTTAACTAAAACATTTTTGAGTAAATAGGATCGTAGAAATCATTCATCTTGGAGATTGCTTAACATTTGGATAATGCCAATCTTCTTTTAATTCCAAAACTTAATACAGTCTTTTTATTTAAGAGCATCCGGGCCTTCCTTTCGATCTGTTCCACCCATTGCCTAAGAAAAGAAAACATAAGCCAGGTAAGTTCAGGGCATTGGTTGCTCCATCCCTAACCTTAGTTAAACACCTTGTTTTATCTTCTCAGATCTCACAGGCGGGACAAATGTACCAGTCGTTTCCACGTACTCAGATTTTCAACTTTACTTTGGAATTTCTTATAAATATTCCAAATTATCTTTCAAAATGCTTAATTATCCTTTTTAAAACATCCATAATTTATTTATTTTGGAAAACGTTGTTACATTTAAACTCATATTACAAAAGTTATAGAATTCACAACATAAAAGTGCTGCGGAAAGTGCTAAATAAGCTTATTTAAATTAAACAACTTATAAACTTTCGATAAATCATATTTTTCCAATCCAAATCTCTTTTAAATCATTTAAATAGATTTATCAAATTTATTTCACATTTTTTCGTAATTAAAATCGTTCATTTAAACAGGTCTCCTGTCATGGTCACTAAATTGCACTAGCGCGATTTTTCTAGAAAATTGATTTGGACTTAATTCAAAATTTACTTATCGAAACTTTGATTTTCTTTCTTCGTTTAGAAGATATGGATATAATAGTCCGGAATTTTCTTATCTCGAAGAATTCCAAGCTATATTCCGCTTTACACATTCATTTGAACTTTTCGGCGCGAAATCGCGAACTACCGTTGCGCGACGCGTCTAGTTTTAACTTATTTTTCAATATTTGAAATAATCTATTCAAAATGAATTTCAACACTTATAAAATCATTAAAAATCATTTTAAATCAATATTTTCACTTTTTAAAGTATTTAAAATATATTTCCACTATTACCATATTATAATATTATTATATTCCCATTATTTTAATATTAAATTTTATGTTCCAATTTCAACTCAATTTCAATTCTAATCTCAAATTAAACACATTTAAAACTTAGATTTCAAATCTAATTTCAATTTAAACTTCAATTCAATCTCAAACTAAACTTCACTTTTTCAAAATCGATTTCAAATTCAATTTCACTATTCATCTAAATTTCAATTCCTAATTAACTATCCTTTTCAAATCCGTTTCACTTCAAATTTCAAATTCTTTTTCATTTTACCTTTAATTTCACTTTTAAATGAAAAGAGACTTATTTTTCCACAATTTCTCATATTACTAAAATATGGTCTTACTAAATAAAGGGATTACTTAATTAATAGGAATTTGATGTCCGAATTATCATCACAACCATACAACCATCATATAACATTACCATATTCAATACGGTAAATGTCATAACATTACTATGGATTATCCAACATATTCAAACAATCAACCAAACATCCATATCATCAAATAGTGATTACCTAACATAATAATCAAGCATGATAATCAATAAAATTTAAAAGCGGTGAGATTTTCTTACCTTCATATCCACTCTGTCAATCTTTAACGTAAGATACGCGTTTCTCGCTAATGTGCTTTTTCCAACGTTTCGCCTTTATCGCTTCCTTTCCGAATGCTTTTGTTTTTCTTTCTTTTTCTTTTTTTCTTTTCTTCTCTTTTTTTTTCTTTTTTTCTTTTTTTTTATATGAAAGAGGGGTACGGCCTTGGGTATGGTATGTAGGAGGGTGTAGGAATGTGGTGTGCTCGGCCTAGGGGTGTAGGAAGTTGTGTGGTGCTCGGGTTTGGCTTGGTGTGCTCGGCCTTGGGTTTTGGTAGTGGGTCGTGGGGTGTTGGGGGGAGGAGGAGGTGGGTATGGCTTAAGGAAGGGGTGTTGGGCCAAGGTGGAGCTTTGATGGAGATGGTGGAAGAGATTGGAGAGGTGGGAAGCAATGAAAATTGAGATGAAGAAGAAGGAGAAAGTGAAGAAGAAAGAAGGAATGAAATGTGAAAAAGTGAAGGAGTGGAGGTGCATATTTATAATTGAAGTTTTACAACCAAATTACCATTTTATCCCTTAGCCAAAAAGACCAAAATACCCTCTATATCAAATCAAACTTTGTCTCCCCTTTCACACATTCCAATGTATGATTTTGATTTGTTACTAATATTGAAATGTAGTGTATTAATATGGAATTGATGTATTGATTTGATTTTGTGCTTATGACATGATTTCTTCTCTTTTTCTTACATTCTAAAAATGTTAATAAATCATTTTGCTTCTTTTCTATGCATACACGTCACATCTCATTAATGTGATTTGAATTTGTGAAATGATTGCTCTCTTTTCTTTCTTAAAGTTTGTGTTTTAAAGAGAAGACTTTTGCATTGATTTGACTATCATTAATCGTGGAAATGATGGTTATGGAAAAGTGTGTTAAGAGGTAAAGAGGTGTCACCTTCTTATGGTTTGTAGTTGTTAAATCATTTATTTTTGCTCCTTTTCCATGTAGATTAGTAACATCTCATTAATGATGATGGAAAGTATGTGTAAGGAGATGAAAGGTGATGGTAAGTTTGCTTTTTAATTACTTAACTTTTAAGTATGCTTATTTAATTATATTATGAAAATATCTTAGATATTTTCTTATCTTTTGATGTGACTAATTGTAAAGTGTTTAAAAGTTTGTATTTACGCATTTGTATATGTTATAAAAAAGTATCAAGTTGCAACAACTTGCCGACAACTTGTTTTGGTTAAAAAAGGCGTTTTTGACGACAAATTATACAGTCAAAATTTGACCTTTTTATTAAGCTATATATTAAAGTAAACCAAACTTTAGAATGAACTTTTTACATCTTTAAATAAAATAAAACAAGTCTCTTTATATTTAAAAATCATATTTAATTAATACCAAAATCTCTATTTTTACAGCGTTTGTAAAACTGACAAAATGTCATAAAATTATTTTATTTTTGTAAAACGATTATTAACATACTTTTAAATATATAAATTTACTTTTATTATCTTTATTAAATGTTTTAAATAAGATTTAACTTTTTAAATAAATATTTAAATTCATTTATTTAAGCCATTATTTATTATTAACAAAACTTAACTTTTGTCGATTTGTTCTAAAATCCAAATTTATACTTTTTAATATATTAACTATAAGAATAGATAATTGTTATTAGATATAACATATTTATTTAAGATTTACACTCCTTTTTAAATTTAAATTCAACGAAATCTCTCATTTTCGAAGTAGCGAAATTACAGCTCGTTACATTCTCCCCTACTTAAAAGCATTTCGGTCCTCGAAATGAAATCAAAGACAAAGGAATCTATTACATACTCATCTTCTCAAATAATTTGGATTATTTCTAATGGTGATAGAAAAGAAGAAAGTCGATATCATAATAATACTAAAACAAATGATGCCAAACATGCATAGAAAGATTCCCCGCATTAACCTGAGTATCTATCATGTACTTACGATTATATATACATACATCAATTCAAACTTCTATCCTACTCATCCTAGTGCGTACCGCACACTTAAGTTAGAATATACAACAACCAAACAAGATTAAAAAAAACAACCACACTGATATTATATCAAGATAAACGAATACAGCCACATAACTCATTCCCTGTCCTGAGCATGTACTATATCTGTGGTCTATATATATGCATACCAAAACATCGGTCCAACCACTATATCTTAGTGCCTATTATATAAGATAACTATCCAACTACTATGTTGACAGACCCAACACATCATACTATATGTGATATTTGATTCGATCTATTATTTGAATCCACAACTTTTCTTCCGAATTAGTATCGATCCCCCGATTTTCTAGTGCGCACTTTGATCAGACTTCTTGATCACAAATTTTCACTTTCCTTGCATATCTCTCAACTATGATAGAAAACTCGTGTACATAATCATAAACTCCCATCATGTTTTCCGTCAAGAATTGAGTGATAAATCCTTTTTCGGACTGGTGTAAACACCTCAAAGTTCAGTACTCAAATCTTAGAGCAAAATTTATGTGCCAAAATGATCTACGTTTAACTTATATACTTATTTACATTCTGTTGAGTCACAAATTCTATGAAGGTTTTGATTTCTGATAAAGAAATAAAGGCGATCGACAAAACAAGGTCATTATGGCTATAAAGAGCTACATATGGTACTTTAGATTATAGGTTGATTATTTGATATTGTAATAGTGATAAACTTGTTAAAATCTATCCTCAAATAATCATGCATTTCAAGGAAATCAATATATATACGACTAAATTGCAGTTGCACATTTAGTGTGCAACTTTACAGGGACCGGTCGACCGGTCATAAAATAGGCGGTCGACCGTTCCTGTATAATTTGCACACTGAACGTGCACACATGCACATAACGACTATATATTTGAATTCCTGTCTACTGGTCATTTTTTGACCTGTCGACCGTTTTTTAAACAGAAAGCAATTTTTCCAAAAGACACTTCTTTCTGCAAAGGTTGCATCTCTTACCTTTCATCAAAGATCATATCTCTTAATGGCAACTGCTCACAAAGAGTTACAACCATTCTTTTCTATATAAACTCATCTAAATCATTGATTAAAACAACATGATTATATATGCTTTTTACTCTAATCTCCGATCTTACTTTCTACGTACTCCTGCATTCTAAAAGCTCTCAATTATTTTAATTGCTTATTGAATCATTGAAATTATTTCATATCTTTTGATTCAATAAGTAATATACTTTCCTTAATCTTCACAAAACATCATTCGCATATTTTGAGGATAAGATTATAGGAAATTTGTACTACAAGTGACAAAGCTGTGTTAGCAAGAACACATACCGTCAACAAACAATTATATTCATCGTTGTTGAAGTCCTCTGTGTTGTAAGAGGCAAGTGTTGAAGTCCTCAGTGTATTAGAGGCATGAAATCCCGTTCATTTGCTCGGGTATTGTAAACCTGTTCCTCCGGGTGAAGCGAGGTAGTTAATATTGAAAATCCAGATAGAAGTCTCGGACTGGACGTAGGACGGTGCTCCGAACCAGTATAAAAATCTCTGGTGTGATTTTTCTATTTTTATTTACTTTGCTACTATCATTTATTTTCCGCATTTATATTATAGTCCATATTACACGATCCGTGTGTGCTATACTAGCACGTGCACGATCACACACTTTTCATTTGGTATCAGAGCAAGGTTATCACATAACCGTAATACAGTTATTCGATATATTCTTGTAATATGGCAAATAACGCAAGTACTAGCACTCAGAACACCACGTACATGGAAGGTCAATCGACACAAAGACCTCCATTTTTCAATGGTCTTAACTATAGTTATTGGGCAACACGTATGTCATTCTTTATGCAATCAAATAGCTATGATGATTGGAATGCCACTCAAAGAGAAATAGTGAATCCAACAACTGATTATTCAGAATGGACTACGGCTGAGAAAACGGCAGCAGCCGTAAATGCAAGAGCAATAAATATGTTGTTCTGTGCATTAGACCAAAATGAATATAACTGTGTTAGTATCTGCACTACTGCATATCAAATTTGGCAAACGCTAAAAACCACTCATGAAGGTACTAACAAGGTTAAACAAGCCAAAATAGTCATGCTGAAAAGTCAATTTCAAAATTTCAAAATGAAACCAAATGAGACAATCAATGATATGTATTCACGATTTTCAAACTATCCACCATGCACTTATTGGCTTAGGACAAAAATATTCTGATTTTGATGTTGTTTCAACAGTCCTACATTCTCTGACTAGTGAATAGGAAGGAAAAGTATTAGCAATTGAAGAAGCTAATGACCTTTCCGTCATGAAGCCAGATGAATTGATAGGAAATTTAATGTCCTATGAAGCAAATTTGCAGGCTAGAAAAGAATAGAAAGAAGAAAAGAAAAATGTAGCATTTCATGTTGAGAAAGATGAAAATGAATCTGATTCTGAAGACGAAGATTTGGCATTTATTGCGAAAGGATTCAAAAAATTCCTAAAATATCGAAAAGCCAGTCGTTACAATAAAAGGAAACCTGGATCAAATAAACCATCTTCATCTACTATAGAATGTTTTAACTGCCACAAAAAGGGACACATGCAGAAGGATTCTCCAGAACAAAAGAAGAAGTCAGAAAATGACAAATTCAAATATAAGAAGGACAAATCAAAGAAACGAGCCTTCTCAGTAACATGGGATGATTCAGAGTCATCTTCATCAGAAAGTGAAAATGATTCGGAGAATGAACAAGCTAATGTTTGTTTTATGGCAACATAAGATGAGGTACAAATTCCTACATTTGATGAATTACTTGATATTAATGCTGAATTGATAGTCAAATATAAAGACATAAAACGTCAATTAAAAATAGTCAACGCAGATTTAAGAAGAACATAGTTTGAACGAGATATGTTAAAAGATGAGAAGAAAATATTAGAAGAGGAACTTGAAAAAATTTAAGAATCATCATCTAATGTTGACTCTCAACTATCTCTTTTGAGTCAAGAAATAGAAGCTCAAAACGAGAAAAATAATGCTCTCACTACTGAAAATCATGAGCTTAAGGCAAAAGTCAAAATTCTAGACCTAGAAAAAGCTAGTTTACAAACAAAGTTTGATGACATTACTCAAAATGTTTCTAACTTTAACAAAGGTCGAGAAAATTTGACAAAAATCATTGAAAACTCACAATTTGCATCAAATAAACAAGGTCTGGGATATAAGAAACAAGAGATCAAGGGTAATAAAAGAAAGAAGAAAGTACAAAAGATTGAAGTTAAGAAAAATCTTAGTTTATTATATTCCAAACCAAAGCTAGTTGTGAAATTTCAAAAGAAAAATACAAAGACTATCAAAATATGGGTTCCTAAAACAAATAACAATTTGATTAGGAACAAATACATTCAGCAATTCATGAATACTGTGCATCTTAATAATAATTATATATATAAAGGGGATACCGGACCCATATGGGTTTGGACTCCTAAGACCTAACTCTTAGGACCCTATAAAAAGTGGGTACCATGGACTTAAACCTATTTTTGCAGGTCCCACTTAAGAAAAGAGGAAAGTGGATATTGGACAGTGGTTGCTCGAAGCACATGACGGGAGACAAGAGCTTATTAACAAATATTACATACTCAGATGGTGGCTCCGTCACTTTTGGAGACAATTCAAAAGGCTATATCATCGGCAAAGGCGATGTGAGCAATTGCGGTACATCTAACTTACCTCTTATTACAAATGTCATGCTAGTTAAAAATTTAAAACACAATTTACTTAGTATTAGTCAGTTATGTGACAAAGGTTTTATAATCTCTTTTTCGAATAATAAATGTAGTATCTTAGATAGAGACCACAATTTAGTTTTCGAAGGTTATAGAGACAGAAATATATATATTCTGAATATGAATATTAATCATAATTCAGATATGTGTCTTGTGGCTAATGATAATGATCCATGGCTATGGCACAAACGCTTCTGTCATATAAACTTCAAAACTATTGACAAGCTAGCCAAAAACAATCTAGTGAGAGGTTTACCCAAAATTAGTTATAAAAACGATAGTTTTTGTGATGCCTGTCAGTTAGGAAAATTGACAAAATCGTCATTCAAGTCAAAAAGGGTCATATCAACATTACAGCCACTTGAACTACTACATATGGATTTATTCGGACCAACACAAGTTCAGTCAATAAACCATAATCAATATGTATTTGTAATTGTTGATGACTATTCTCGTTATACATGGACTATTTTTCTGAAAAACAAGAGTGAAACTTTTGACCATTTCAAATCTTTCGTCAAAAGAATTCAAAAATCAAAAGGGCTAAAAGTTAAAAACATAAGAAGTGATCATGGTGGTGAATTTGAAAATAACGAATTCGAACATTTTTGTACAAAAAAGGTATTAACCATAATTTTTCGTTTCCTAGAACTCCACAACAAAACGGAGTTGTAGAACGGAAAAATCGAACATTATAAGAATGTGCAAGAACGTTATTAAATGGATCCACTTTACCAAAACATTTCTGGGCAGAAGCCGTCGCTACTGCGTGTTATGTTTTAAATCGTGTGTCTATTCGACCACTCACCAAAAACACGTCTTATGAATTATTTAACGAAAGGAAGCCAAATATATCTTACTTCAAAGTATTTGGTTCAAAATGTTTTATTTTAAATACAAAAGACCATCTCGGAAAGTTTGATCCGAGAGCTGATGAAGGTATATTTGTCGGTTATTCGGAAAGAAGCAAAGCGTATCGTATTTTCAATAAACGAACCAAAACTATTGAAGAATCTCTTCATGTTTCTTTCAATGAATTCTTTAAACCTTCTCAGTCAAAACCAGATAATGTCGAAACTATATTTACTGACACTCCTCTAATCATAAATTATGATTCTGACTCTGAAAATCTTATTGACAATATTTCCCAACAACAACCAGTTTGTGAGATACGTTCCCCTCCAAGATTATTGAGACACCATCCAGTTCAAAATATAATTGGCGAGGTTAACTCACAAGTAAGAACTAGGAATCAATTACATCAAATGGGTCATGTTGCGTTTCTATCAAATATCGAACCTAAGAATCCAAAAGAAGCTGCTACAGACGATTACTGGATCATTGCCATGCAGGAAGAACTAAATCAGTTCGAGCGCAATGACGTTTGGGAACTTGTTCCAAGGCCAACTGATCAGTCAGTTATTGGTACTAAATGGGTTTATAAAAATAAGGCCGACGAACAAGGAAATATCACCAAAAACAAAGCAAGATTAGTAGCACAAGGATATAATCAGGAAGAAGGTATCGATTATGAAGAAACTTTTGCACCAGTTGCTCGACTAGAAGCTATTAGAATTCTATTATCTTTTGCTTGTCACCATAATTTCAAACTTTATCAGATGGATGTCAAAAGTGCTTTTCTCAATGGATTTATCAAAGAGAATGTCTATGTCGAACAACCTTCTTTGTTCCTACATGAAAAATATCCTGACCATGTGTTCAAACTTAAGAAAGCTCTGTATGGTTTAAAACAGGCACCTCGTGCTTGGTATGAACGATTACGTAGCTATCTTATTAACTCAGGATTTCAAATAGGCAAAGTCGATCAAACTTTGTTTATTAAACATTCTCAAAAGGATATTCTAGTTATCCAGATATATGTAGACGACATCATCTTTGGTTCAACAAACGATAAACTCTGCAAAGAATTTGCAAGTATTATGACCAAAGAGTTCGAAATGTCTCATATGGGAGAAATATCATATTTTCTTGGACTTCAAATCAAGCAACTTCCGAATGGTATCTTTATCAATCAAGAAAAATATTGCAGAAATCTTATCAAAAGCTTCGGATTAGAAAATACATCTGGTAAACCAACTCCTATAAGTACAACTACACATCTTGAAAAAGATGAAAATGGTAAGAGTGTTGACCAGAAATTATATCGAAGCATGATTGGTTCTCTTCTTTATCTTACAGCTAGTCGTCCAGATATAATGATGAGTGTTTGTCTATGTGCACGCTTTCAAGCAGATCCAAAAGAGTCACATCTACGAGCAGTGAAACGTATAATTCGTTATCTTGATAATACCAAAGATTTCGGTCTTTTTTATCCAAAGGAATGTCCATTTGAATTAGTATCATATAGTGATGCTGATTTTGGCGGATCACGAACGGATAGAAAAAGTACAAGTGGTACGTGCCATTTTATTGGAAAATCACTTGTCTCTTGGTTTAGTAAGAAACAGAATTGTGTTTCACTATCAACATGTGAAGCCGAATATATATCAGCGGCTCTCGCTTGTACTCAAGTGCTATACATGCTACAAACTCTTCAAGATTTTGATATTCATTTATCAAATTCAATTATATACTGTGATAACACAAATGCTATAAATCTCTCTAAGAATCCGGTGAATCATTCTAGAACCAAACACATTGATATCCGTCATCATTTCCTTCGAGATAATATTGAAAAAGGAAATATATGTCTTGAATATGTCCAAACTAACAATCAATTAGCAGACATCTTTACTAAGCCTCTGCTCGAATCTAGCTTTATTAGATTACGAAGGGAGCTTGGTTTAATCTCAAGAAATGAACTCAACTAATAAATTCTAACGATCATCCTTTCTTTTAATGATCGTCTTTTCCTTTCCTATTTTATAACTTCAGAGAGCTATTTTTAGAGTTAACATAAGCCTCTGCTTGTTTTCATGGTCAAAATTTTCTATTCACTCACATCCATAGGTTTATACATAAGAAACTTGTATATAAGCTTGTCCAAATTTCTTATTTTATTCATCTTTTCTTATCCGACCATAAGATTCTATACAAAATTCTCTATGGCTCACATTTGTGATAAATGTGCTCAAGAATCACACATTTCCATTACGAGTTCTGAGTCGGAGGAATATTATTCTCCCAAAACACCAAAACAAAAACCATGTTATCATCATCAATGCTCTTGTATTTCTGGTAATACACCAAACTCAAAACGAGTTAATAAGACGCTGTTTTGTTCTCCTCGTACCAAAGCACAGATCGACGAGATTCATCACTATCAGAAACATCAGATAGATCTTCAGAGACAGCTCCATTATGGGCAAAGCCAACTTTATCACGAGCAACAACGGACATCGGCACGATTATCTGTTTTAGAAAAGGTGGCATCATTCTTCTGTAGTTCCAACAAGCATGACGTGCATGAACCAATGCCGTCTAGGCCATCAACATCTAAAAGTCCTAACTCTTGGGATCGGAATTATGAGATGAATGAAGGTGCTCATAAAAACTGGTGTCCATGGGCAAAACGTATTAAAGAAAACAAAGATAATTCTAGTGACGAACCTTCCACTTCTCATTAGATCTATATATACTCATTGTATTTTTTTGTTTCCATCACTCATGTAATAATACTTGTATTCTACAATAAGAGTGAAAATATAGCACGATATATTCAAAAAAATTGCAAAAAAGGGTATTTTTTGGCATTCTGTCAAACCGGTCGACCCCCCATATTTAAACCGGTCGACCGTTTGCTCTCTGGTTGAAAACGGTCGACCAGCCATAATCCATTGGTCGATCGGTTGACGTATTTCCAGTTTTTTATATATATATATCCTATACGTCAATTTCTTTCTATCCCCCTTTTCATTTGACTCAACCAGTTATTTTCCCCAAACTCTAAAAAAAACCCTACTTTCTCAAATTCAATTTCCAAATCTCCAAATCTTCTAACAATGGCTCCTCCACAAAAGAAACCCAAGAAAGCATCATCCTCCGGACCTTCATCTCTTAATTTCTCCGCTAAGAAATGGCTCGAAAGTCCGGTAGCCATAACAAGATGGAATCAAATGACTAACTACAAGTTTCATCCGGGCTCTTTCATCAAGCTTGATGATTTCACGTCTTATGGAATTCGTAGGTTAGCCAATAACTCCAACATTTCTCCATTGATAGATTTTTCAGAAAATAATGTGGAAATAAATCATTTGATGATAAAATTGTTCTATGCCAACATGAACCTCGACGAGTATCAACCTGATAATCCGAACGGAGTCATTTGGTCTGTCGTCTATGGCAAACAAATTTTTATTACTCGTGATAGGATTGCCTCTATACTTGGTATACCAAATCGAGGCGATGAGTTTTCATCCACTTTCTGTGAAGTCTTCACTTACAATAGCATCAGTCATCAGTTCATAGAGGACAATAGTGATGGCACAAAGTCTATTGGACTTCGACCCACCGCCAGACTACTTCATCGCGTCTTGATGCATTCTCTGTTTCCTAGACTTGGAAATTATGATGCTGTATATAAAGAAAACTTCAAGGCTCTCTATGCTATTTATGGGGAAATCCAAATCAATTGGGTTCATATGCTTTTTGACGAAATTCTCAAGGTAAATAACTCTACACGACCTCATTTCTTCTACAATGAATTTATCATGCGTCTTTTGTTAGCTTGTGGGGTAAAGCCTCCTGACTCTGCCACCTCGAAACCAAAATGTATTGATTCCATAACCATCAAACGCATGAAGCTTCCTCCACCTTATCTTGAGATTATGCCTTTTGAAGAATGGCAACAAAGAGGTCCGAGAAAACAAAAAGCAACTTCCTCTCGACCTCGTTCCGATGAAGTGAAACTGTTAAAATCAAAATCATCCACAAAAGAATCACTTGAAACTATTGCGCGTAACCAATTTTTGCTTGAATCACGTCTCAAGCGCATGGACTCTAAAATTGTTAAACGCTTCAATAAGGTCAAGTCATTCTTTGGTATGCTATGGGATGCTATGTCATGTACCACATCCACCTCTGTTCAAGCACAAGACCCAGGAAAACATCCTGCTCCTCCTGTTTTTAACTGGACATCATCTGAGGAGTCTACTGGTATGAGTGGACATGGACATGGAGAATCATCTAGAGGGAACAATGATGAAGAAGAAGAAGAAGATGATGATGAAGACGATGATGATGATGAAGAGGACATAGGATCTGCCTCATCTTAGATTCTATTGTCTTTTATGATTTAGTACTCTAAAAACATCAATTGACACTTGTACTAAATAGTGTCGTTATTTTTATTTTTATTTTTCATTTGACATTATGGTCTGTATTATACTCTGCTATGGTTTGGATGTGTTAAAGTTTTATTTTTCTATGCATATTATGGTAATTATACTTCTCTATTATTCTAGTATCTGTTACTCCTTTTTGTCGATGACAAAGGGGGAGAAAGGGCTAACAATTGCTTGCAGGAACATATATATATATATAAATTCAAAGAGGGAGATCACATACTCAGGGGGAGATTCAGATTTTCAGATATATATTGTCACCAATCAAAAAGGGGGAGAATGTTGAGTCACAAGTTCTATGAAGGTTTTAATTTCTGACAAAGAAATAAAGGCGATCGACAAAACAAGGTCACTATGGCTATAAAGAGTTACATATGGTACTCTAGATTATAGGTTGATTATTTGATATTGTAATAGTGATAAACTTGTTAAAATCTATCCTCAAATAATCATGCATTTCAAGGAAATCAATATATATACGACTAAATTGCAGTTGCACATTTAGTGTGCAACTTTACAGGGACCGGTCGACCGGTCATAAAATAGGCGGTCGACCGTTCCTGTATAATTTGCACACTGAACGTGCACACATGCACATAACGACTATATATTTGAATTCCTGTCTACTGGTCATTTTTTGACCTGTCGACCGTTTTTTAAACAGAAAGCAATTTTTCCGAAAGACACTTCTTTCTCCAAAGGTTGCATCTCTTACCTTTCATCAAAGATCATATCTCTTAATGGCAACTACTCACAAAGAGTTACAATCATTCTTCTCTATATAAACTCATCTAAATCATTGATTAAAATAACATGGCTATATATGCTTTTTACTCTAATCTCCGATCTTACTTTCTACGTACTCCTGCATTCTAAAAGCTCTCAATTATTTTAATTGCTTATTGAATCATTGAAATTATTTCATATCTTTTGATTCAATAAGTAATATACTTTCCTTAATCTTCACAAAACATCATTCGCATATTTTGAGGATAAGATTATAGGAAATTTGTACTACAAGTTACAAAGCTGTGTTAGCAAGAACACATACCGTCAACAAACAATTATATTCATCGTTGTTGAAGTCCTCTGTGTTGTAAGAGGCAAGTGTTTAAGTCCTCAGTGTATTAGAGGCGTGAAATCCCGTTCGTTTGCTCGGGTATTGTAAACCTGTTCCTCCGGGTGAAGCGAGGTAGTTAATAGTGAAAATCCAGATAGAAGTCTGGGACTGGACGTAGGACGGTGCTCCGAATCAGTATAAAAATCTCTGGTGTGATTTTTCTATTTTTATTTACTTTGCTACTATCATCTATTTTCCGCATTTATATTATAGTCCATATTACACGATCCGTGTGTACTATACTAGCACGTGCACGATCACACACTTTTCACATTCATCTTTACCTAATACATTTCTTCAAAACTTCTATTTATTTCACAATCATTGCTTTCTTTTAAATATATTATAACTTAAGCGTACAAATATGACTTAACTTGTATAATATACCTTTACTTCCTAAGAGTATATATACATATCCCAAAACTTCAAACTGTTATCACTTCAATTAGGATGTTTAACCAATGTAGAATTCTACTATTATCTCAAATTAATAAGTTATAAAACTCAACCCTTAGTTTTCTTTAACTAAGGTTTCCATTTAGCTAAGATTATATATCCAATCCATATATTAATAAGACAACTTTACTATGTGTACACCTTTTCCTCACTAATTCTATGATTAACTACTTAACTTATTTACCTATCCATTTTCTAAATCAAATTTCTTAATCTTAAATCCATCAAATATCTTATAGTCAAATTGTGAAACTTAATTCATCTGGTATTTGTTACTTAAACATTTTCATCCAACAATCAAACCACTAACCATATTTTTCAAAATTATCTTCTTCTAATCTTACTTTATTTTGAATTACAAATGTTACTGTAAATGTATAACTAATTCCAACTTTATATTAGGATGATATTTCTTATATCTCTTATTCCTAAATTTTGCTTTGATTTTAACCTAGTCAAAGTGTCTAAATTTCAAATTATCTTAACTCCTTTATAAGTTATAGAACTTATCTTTTTATATTATATTTATCCCAAATTTCAATCTTGGCTTATCTTTTTCTATCTTATTGATAATAATTTATTCATTTGTTTATTTATTTTTTATTACTTTCTCCAATTACAACTTCTAACTTCAATATTATCATCAAATATCTTTTAATCAAATCATGAATTTTAATTCACAAGATATTTGTACTTAGCTTTTAAATCCATCCATTATGATAATCACTTAATCATTATTATTTCTTAATATCAAAAACCTATATGATTAAAGTTCTAAATTCTAGGTTTCAACATGTTGATTCTATATGGAATATCTTATAGTAAAATTGTGCAATTCTAATCACAAGATATTCATATTTTAGTTTCACTAAGCAAAATTACAATTAATCCTTAATTTCTAACCAAAAAATAATAATATCCCCTTTAATATTTATAATATAAAACAAGGTAAAATTATTTCATTTACCAGTTTCTTTAAAACAAAATAATTTTTTTATAAAATTAACAAATACGCTCTCATAAATATATTACTCTCATAACTCATTCTAGGGTGTTACTACCCCCATCTCTAATGAGTTACTCATCCTAAGATATTACTAATCCTATCTCTGATGAGACTTTATTCATAACAGAGCCAAGGTTCTCGCTTAACCTTCAGCTCTGACACTAAATGTAAAGATATAGGCTTTTCAAGCATCGACAGTGGATATAACCACCGTAGCTTATACCGGTACCTCACGCTTTGCTTTTATAGCCAGTCTCTCGTTTGTAGGCAAACTACCAAACCAACCCCTCGATACTCGATCTCAGGGACATGTAGGAGTAAGAGTCATCCGTTCGCTACCTAACAAGAAGCGAGAACCCCCTATCATGTACGAACCTCACTAAGCAAAGCTGATTAAAGAAAAGTAGACAGAACAGAATCTCACACGAATGGAATAACATATATTACTTCAACAATAATCTTTACAGCGAAAACTTTTAAATACATATATCAGAGTCTAACCTAACTTCAGCTTGGGCAGTTATAAAACCTGTCCTTACAATTGCTGACAAACATCAAACAAAATATACTAAGCAAAGCGGATAACAGAATATCTCCATACATCGATGAATATCTCCAGCTCTCCTCTGGAAACTCCAACTGTCTTCGACTATCCTGAAACTATTCGGATCTGACCCGAGTATTGAAAATACCCTGATCAGGCTTGATAAACCAGCGTGAGAAAAACTCAATAATGAATGATAGTGTCATATATCAGCCTTTGTCATAAATCCTTTGGAAAGAGTATCTCATAAGACCACGTCCACACATAAACACGGACGGGTTTTTACCTTATGATAACTAAAACACTTTTATATCAAAACGTTTGATATTATTTCTAATGACATCTCTTTGTAAACATTTGCAAATAAACTTATTAATCTTAGCCGAAATTGTTACATTGATTAAATTCCAGCATAATAAGTTTGCAATCAAGTCCGTAGGTTCTTATTGGAGAATGGATTTCCATACAAATGACCAGGCGCAGGATCTACCTTCCGAAATGGGTACACCGTTAGATGGATGTCCCGAGGCATAGAACATCTGCCCTCTACCAACACAAGACCGGCCTACCTCTTTAACTAGACAGTACCGAATATGTCATCTCCTGGCCGTTACCAACCTTTAACCGAGCGCTCGTTTTCCATACACCACATTAATATACATCCCGAACGTCATAGCGGGAAGAAATATATCTAGAAGGGAATGATCATACCCTACTTGGGAATGACCCACTTAGCCCTACTACATCTAATCCTGTTACGGTCATTTCCAGTTTGATGAGGCTTGAGGCAAACGATTACTTTTCACATAGCACATATCACATCTTTGAATGCCACATTCCCATTTCCGTTTAACTACTAATTGCCTTCCACAAAAATACAACCCTTGAGCTCGTATGTCTCAAGGAGGGTGTTAAGCTAAAAGAAGTTGCCTTCTCCGCCACCACTGATGTACGTATGTAAAAACCAATCTACGTAATCGTTAGAAATGCAATGTCAGACAAACGTCCATACAAGTTGTCCAGGAATAGGAAAAACCGAAGACACTTTCCTCGGCCATTACTAGGCGAGAAAACCTTGCAATCCGCAAAATCTCCATCACGAGAAGACCACTTCTATATATAAATCGGGAGCTACCCAGAGCAAGTCAACAAGCAGTCCTCACGCTATGAAGATCCACGGTCTTCAATAATCATCGTCTTCAACAAGTCTTCGCATTCGAGCGTATACATTGGTTCAAAGTGGTTTTTGGATAGGAATTAACCGAATCCGACTCCGGTTCCTTCGAAATCCAATCATCGATAAAAGTGAATATGAGTATATAGGATTTATTAAGTCTCTTTTCACTTTAATTCTTTTCAGATGATTTCGAAATCTCTTTCTTCTAACTTAGGATGATTCTAAAAAATTTATTCTTCTGCTTTGGAAAATATCCCACATTTTCTTACTTAACTTTCAATCAAATCCTTTAAACTTTTAGACGGGTCAAAAACAATGTTATTTAAGACATCGTTTACGATAAACCTTAAGTCAATCTTAACTAAAACATTTTTAAGTAAATAGGATCGTAGAAATCATTCACCTCGGAGATTGTTTAACATTTGGATAATGCCAATCTTCTTTTAATTCCAAAACTTAATACAGTCTTTTTATTTAAGAGCATCCGGGCTTTCCTTTCGATCTGTTCCACCCATTGCCTAAGAAAAGAAAACATAAGCCATGTTAGTTCAGGGCACTGGTTGCTCCATCCCTAACCTTAGTTAAACACCTTGTTTTATCTTCTCAGATCTCATAGGCGGGACAAATGTACTAGTCGTTTCCGCGTACTCAGATTTTCAACTTTACTTTGGAATTTCTTATAAATATTCCAAATTATCTTTCAAAATGCTAATTATCCTTTTTAAAACATCCACAATTTATTTTGGAAAACGTTGTTACATTTAAACTCATATTCCAAAAGTTATAGAATTCACAACATAAAAGTGCTGCGGAAAGTGCTAAATAAGCTTATTTGAATTAAACAACTTTTAAACATTCGATAATTCATATTTTTCCAATCCAAATCTCTTTTAAATCATTTAAATAGATTTATCAAATTTATTTCACATTTTTTCATAATTAAAATCGTTCATTTAAACAGATTTCATGTTATGGTCACTAAACTGCACTAGCGCGATTTTTCTAGAAAATTGATTTGGATTTAATTCGAAATCTACTTATCGAAACTTTGATTTTCTTTCTTCGTTTAGAAGATATGGATATAATAGTCCGTAATTTTCTTATCTCGAAGGATTCCGAGCTATATTTCATTCTACACATTCATTTGAACTTTTCGGCGCGAAATCGCGAACTACCGTTGCGCGACGCGTCTAGTTTTAACTTATTTTTCAATATTTGAAATAATATATTAAAAATGGATTTCAACACTTATAAAATCATTAAAAATCATTTTAAATCAATATTTTCACTTTTTAAAGTATTTAAAATATATTTTCACTATTACCATATTATAATATTATTATATTCCCATTATTTTAATATTAAATTTTAAATTCCAATTTCAACTCAATTTCAATTCTAATATCAAATTAAACACATTTAAAACTTAGATTTCAAATCTAATTTCAATTTAAACTTCAATTCAATCTCAAACTAAACTTCACTTTTTCAAAATCGATTTCAAATTCAATTTCACTATTCATCTAAATTTTAATTTCTAATTAACTATTCTTTTCAAATCCGTTTCACTTCAAATTTCAAATTCTCTTTCATTTTACCTATAGTTTCACTTTTAAATGAAAAGAGACTTATTTTTCTACAATTTCTCATAATACCAAAATATGGTCTTACTAAATAAAGGGATTACTTAATTAATAGGAATTTGACGTCCGGATTACCATTACAACCATACAACAATCATATAACATTAACATATTCAATACGGTAAATGTCATAAGATTACTATGGATTATCCAACATATTCAAACAATCAACCAAACATCCATATCATCAAATAGTGATTACCTAACATAACAATTAAGCGTGATAATCAATAAAATTTAAAAGCGGTGAGAATTTCTTACCTTCATATCCACTCCGTCAATCTTTAACGTAAGATACCGTTTCTCGCTAACGTGCTATTTCCAACGTCTCGCCTTTATCGCTTCCTTTCCGAATGCTTTTGTTTTTCTTTCTTTTTCTTTTTTTCTTTTCTTCTCTTTTTTTTCTTTTTTTCTTTTTTTATATGAAAGATGGGTACGGCCTTGGGTATGGTATGTAGGAGGGTGTAGGAATGTGTGGTGCTCGGCCTAGGGGTGTAGGAAGTTGTGTGGTGCTCGGGTTTGGCTTGGTGTGCTCGGCCTTGGGTTTTGGTGGTGGGCCGTGGGGTGTTGGGCGGAGGAGGAGGTGGGTATGGCTTAAGGAAGGGGTGTTGGGCCAAGGTGGAGCTTTGGTGGAGATGGTGGAAGAGATTGGAGAGGTGGGAAGCCATGGAAATGGAGACGAAGAAGAAGGAGAAAGTGAAGAAGAAAGAAGGAATGAAATGTGAAAAGTGAAGGAGTGGAGGTGCATATTTATAATTGAAGTTTTACAACCAAATTACCATTTTATCCCCTAGCCAAAAAGACCAAAATACCCTCTATATCAAATCAAACTTTGTCTCCACTTTCACACTTTCTAATGCATGGTTTTGATTTGTTATTAATATTGAAATGTAGTGTATTAATGTGAAATTGATGTACTGATTTGATTTTGTGCTTATGACATGATTTCTTCTCCTTTTCTTACATTCTAAAAATGTTAATAAATCATTTTGCTTCTTTTCTATGCATAACGTCACATCTCATTAATGTGATTTGAATTTGTGAAATGATTACTCTCTTTTCTTTCTTAAAGTTTGTGATTTAAAGAGAAGACTTTTGCATTGATTTGACTATCATTAATCGTGGTAATGATGGTTATGGAAAAGTGTGTTAAGAGGTAAAGAGGTGTCACCTTCTTATGGTTTGTAGTTGTTAAATCATTTATTTTTTCTCCTTTTCCATGTAGATTAGTAACATCTCACTAATGATGATGGAAAGTATGTGTAAGGAAATGAAAGGTGATCGTAAGTTTGCTTTTTAATTACTTAACTTTTAAGTATGCTTATTTAATTATATTATGAAAATATCTTAGATATTTTCTTATCTTTTGATGTGACTAATTGTAAAGTGTTTTAAAATTTTGTATTTATGCATTTGTATATGTTAGAAAAAAGTATCAAGTTGCAACAACTTGTCGACAAATTGTTTCGGTTAAAAAATGGCGTTTTTGACCACAAATTATACAGTCAAAATTTGACCTTTTTATTAAGCTATATATTGAAGTAAACCAAACTTTAGAATGAACTTTTTACTTCTTTAAATAAAATAAAACAAGTCTCTTTATATTTAAAAATCATATTTAATTAATACCAAAATCTCTATTTTTACAGCGTATGTAAAACTAACAAAATGCGACAAATTTTGGTTATTTTTGTAAAACGATTATTAACATACTTTTAAATATATAAATTTACTTTTATTGTCTTTATTAAATGTTTTAAATAAGATTTACCTTTTTAAGTAAATATTTAAATTCATTTATTTAAGCCTTTATTTATTATTAACAAAACTTAACTTTTGTCGATTTGTTCTAAAATCCAAATTTATACTTTTCAATATATTAACTATAATAATAGATAATTGTTATTAGATATAACATATTTATCTAAGATTTACACTCCTTTTTAAATTTAAATTCAACGAAATCTTTCATTTTCGAAGTAGTGAAATTACGGCTCGTTACATATATGATGAATATGAGTGGAAGTTGGATATCACTATAACTGCAACTCACTTTATGAAGAGTAAGTAAGGTAGCAAAATAACTTTATAAGGGAAATCAAACTTGAATATTTTATTTGGCATAAATTTAAGATGTGTGTATGTGTGTGTGTGTGTGTATATTATATATGATAAACTCTCCTTGTTGAATCTATAACTTAAAGAAAAGATCTTCGAAAATATTTAAAGTATAAAAAGGGAATTTTTATAAGTATGAAGTGATCCAAAAAAATTTCAAGTTGGAAGGAATAAACTTATATATATATATATATGAATGATTTTATGAAATTGGGAAAAAATGTTTCGGAACCCACTGATTTTGAAAGGCTTTTGATTTTTAGAAAAAATCAATTTTGGGAATTTGAAAAGCCAAGTTTGAGAACTATCGGTTTTGAGTTATTGATTTGTGCAAATGGGATTTATATGTGATATATATAAGAGTATATTTTGAAAGATACTATATGTGTATAGTATAAAATGTTTCGAGAATGTCGTGAGGAGAAAGGTGCTCCCATTTGAAGTTGAAACTCAGTAGGAGATCAACGAGATGGTTCTGCCTTGAGCCCTAAAGGGTGGTACTAAATTTTGATCCCAGAGGATGTCCGGACAAACTGAAGTTCCTGAGGATTGTTGTTGGGGTTGCGAAAGTTGAAGGCGCTGATGCCTACAGAGATATTACGGTTATGCTGTAACGACATCGTAACTCGATGTAACTGCGAATCTACTATGCACCATAGCAGAAGTCGAGGGGCAGTGTTTGCCGAAGGTCTACGTTTGATTTCGCTGGAAGAGCGACGTAACATCGGTAGACTATGATCTATGAAAACATAGAGAAAGTCGTGTGGCAGTGAGTGCCTACAGGCTACATTGGGACTCGACTGATGTAGTCTGCGATCTGTATGGTCTATGTGGTGAATTTTCATTTGGCAGCGAAATTCGAGGGCGCTGATGCCTACAGTTACATGGTTTTTGCCATGATGGCAACGTAACCCTGAGTGTAGCTGCGATCTGTGGCGGTTCCATGGTGTAATCGAGGGGCATGGAGGCCTATAGTTTTCTATGGTTTTTCCGTGATGGCGATGTAATCATCGGGTTAACTACGACCATGGAGGAGTTGATGATTTCCAGAGCATTCTCACGAAAATGTTTTATATATTTTCACAAAAGTTTCTAAGTATTTGCACTTGGTGTTGAAAACGATTTTACCAAGTACTTATAGATTTTCAGTCCTACGCCTGATCAACATATGACCGAATTTCTATGATAATAAGGATGGACTTGTTAAGACATCGAGTTGTAAATAGTATTTTTATAAAAACTATTTTGGCAATATTATGTAGATTTTAAAGTGTTTTAAAAATTTTAAATAAAAAGAATTAAGAGTTAAAATGTTTAAGAATAATTTAACTAATAATAAGGTTTGTAATTAGAATTCTTGCTTCGTTCCTTTTCGATGACGAAAAGTTCTAAAGGGGGAAGGAACGTGACGACCCAAATTTTTAACGTCATTAATTGGTAATTAACTAGATTAAATTTTCAGAAGTACTGATTTATGAGTAGAACAAATAAAATTCTGATAAATATATATATATATATTTGAATATAAGTATTAATTTAATATTCTTCTTATACAATTTAAATTTGTGAAACCTATATTTTCAAATAAATTACATATGCTTTCTAATTACTATTGTTCATTTATATATATATATATATATAGTTGTGTATAGAACTATGATTTGAAATTAAAAATAAATATCTTAAAAATAATTTAGATTTAAAACTCTACATTTTTAAAACTCTAAAGATAAATATCTATTAATTAATAATATAATAGCTTAAGCTTAAAATAAGATTTAATAAAAGGTTTAATATACTTTCTTTGAATTATACATAAGATAATATAGTTATGAAAGTATAAATATAAAAACATAAATTAATAGAACATAAAGATAAATATAAAATATTGGTTTCAGACATATGTATACTATGTGTATCATGCAAAATACAATGGCATATCCTTTTTTTTAAATTAAATAAATAATAAAAATGGGAACAAGGCTATTTTCAGTTCAAAGCTTTTACATATTCATTTCTCAATATCTTTCTTTCTTTCATCTTTACAAATTGAAACTAAAATTAAAAAAAACCAAACAACAACTTCAAATTTCAACTGAAGCAAGCAAAGATTCAAGTTCAAATTCAACTCAACCCAAAGTAGATTCAAGATCAAAATCAACTATCTGTTCAAAATCAAGCAGTAGTTCTAGAACAAAGAAAAACGCTCTATTCTCTGGTTTCTCTCTAATCAACAAATACAGTGAGTAAATCTTAAATTTTTGAGTTAAATCATCATTATTAATTGATGCATGTGATAAATAATTGTAGTAACTATTGTGAATATGATTTGCATGAACGTATTTTACCTGGAATATAGTTGAATTACTATATATATGTATGTGCATGTCAGTGTATAGCTAAACAAGTCTCTGTTAGTATTCATTAGACCAAACTTACTCAAAAACTCAATTTCTTTTCATATAATCCATTTCAGGTTATGTTGAACAAAGAGAATATGTTTATAATAACGAATTTTGACTTTTAAAAATATTTTTAAGTATAATTAGCAAGTAGATTTACTGGAAACAAGAATTTGCAGTGAAAAATCATCTCAAGTCAGAAAATCGATGGATTAAATTTCATGTTTTGAGTATATAAACGGATTCGTACTTCAAAATAATGAATTTTGATAATAATTTCAATATTTTTAAGCTAGTAATTGTTGAGATTTTTCGAATTGAACGGAATTTTCACTTTGCTCGATTTCTCGACGATCGAAGATGGAGGAGCGTCATGATCGATGCTGGAGGAAGCTTTGAGTGATGAGGGTCGTGGAAAAAATAGTCGGAGGATTTTTAGTTCACCATGGTGGCTTGTCGACGGCGGAGTAGGGTTTAACGACCAGTTTGGGTGGATGTTCGATTCGAGGCTCGTGCATCGTCATGGTTGCACCGGAGTGGATCTAGGGTAAGGGAAACAAAGCTTGGGGCAGTGGCGAAGCTCTGGGCTGATCAGTGAGTCCTTAGGTAGTCGGTGGCAGTGGCAAGAGGCATGGTTGTGGTCGGATATCATTCCAGCGAGGATGATGGACATGTGCGATTTCGATTAATGGCGCGATTGATTGATCTAGGCGATCGGGTCGACTTAGGGGGAGGTCGACCATTTGTTGGTGGTCGGTGCGATGGTTGGAGAGGTTTCGTTCGTGTGTACATGTGCACTTGTGTTGTCTGTCGGGTTGTTTTGCTGGAGGGTTAGAGTAGGAGGAGAAGAAGAAGAGAAGGAGAGGGGAAGATTGGGTTTGGCTCGGGGATTGTACCGGGTTGGGCTTGGGTGTGTATGCGAGTAGAATAGAAGAGAGAGTGCAGGGAGAAAGAAGGGCTTTTGACTTGGGTTTGGGATCAGGTTAGTATAGGGTTTTACTCTGGTCTATACTATAGGGTATTGATATCAGTTTATTTTTCAAATTCAAAAAAACAAAACAAGATTTAAAAATAATTTTCTTAACCAACTTCTTTAATGGTAAATGTTTTATTTAAATGTCAGGTTAGTATAGGGTTTTATAATAATGCCTTTTTAACTTAAACTAATTAAGTGGGAATATTTTGTTATATGTCTATTATTTAAATTAATTCTTAAGTTCATTTAAATAAAATTTAAATATAATTAAGTAAATGATTAAGGTAAATGGTTATACTTATAATTAAGTAAGATCTTAAGTAATTATAAATGATGATTAATTAATTCCAATAATTAATTAAAATAAAGTAAAATGGCTTGTAATTAATCAATGATAATTAAGTAGGATTATAAGTAATAAATTCATAAATAATTAATTTATTTTATGTTAAATTAAATTGATTATAAATTGCGTGAATAATTTAATCTTGCTTGTGGATGATTGAATTGTATTGAATGCTTGGATTGATTAATATCTCTAGTAGGTTAATCGGTGATATTCTGTGTTATGAAATGCTATGGATTGAGTAGTTGATAAATGTGAGACATTTGTTTAAATAGATATCTGTGAAGGAAATTTCTATGTGAATATGGCATTCTGAAAGTTTAGATTGAATTATCTTCACTTAAACAACTTGGCTTAAAAGATGGCATCAAATTCGAAGAGATCAGGGTCGGATATCAATGATATCCGAAACCGCTTTTATTTGATTATAGAACATAAATAGGCTGGAATGGAATAAATTAAATAAGATGGACCATTGAGAATAAGTAAAGGTACTTAGATATTATTTTAGAATATCAATGGATTTTTGTAATAAGTGTTTGACTATAGCAAGATAAGAACATATAGTGAGGTGTGAGTTACCCTTATTTTCAAAGAAGTTTTATAACATAGTATTTCAAGTTATATGGGTTTACTCCCGCTGGTTTCCAGCCTGACTCGGGTGTTACTTTGTTGTAATGCTCAGGTCAGGCCGAGTATTACAAATTTTCAGGTTAGGACGTTTTGGAGCTCAAGTGGCAAGCTGGAGGACAGGAACGTATGGAGTATATTCCACTGTGTAATAGAGTTTGTGTTGATTGTATTTTGGGATTGGTTGTCATAACTATCCAGATTATTGTGAATGATTGTACTCTTATATATTGTATGTAAATTGGCAACTGCAGCTTTCTTAGTATAAATGCTGTTATTGATACTATATTTTGTTCCGCTGCGATTGTGAGATTCTATGCTATTGTTTTCTTTTTTTCCTTCTTCCTCTTTCTTATTTACCCTAACAATCAGGAATTTCTATTGTTCGAATGCTCGGCACATCTATAGTTAACGTATTAGTGTCGAATTTTCGAGGTCAAAAATTTTGGGTCGTTACAATAAGAAATTTAAATTTGGAATGTAGAAATTTAAATTGATAAGGATAAATGGGTTGAATGAATTGGGAATTTAACTCGGGCCAAGTTAAATAAAGTTTGAACTATAACCTGAAGTGTGAAATTTCAAGGTGAAACTGAAATTTAAATGATGGAAGGTAAATGGATTAAATTGTAAAAGAAAAGGTATAGATTTGATAAGAGGTGCAAAAGAGGTTACGTATGTATAAATGATTTCAAAACGATTTTTGAAATAAAACGTGTTCCGAATTCTAGAAATTTGTGGTGGATGCTAGCGATTGATGTTTTAGATAATTTGGATATTTATTTATTTGATATATCATGCTATCACTCTATATATTTTTACAGAATATAAAGCTGTAAACTGGATTATTTCGAATAAGTAAAGAAGTGGGTTGAAATGACATTTATTATTGATTGAAATGATACATATCCATTCCTGAAATTAAAAAGAAATAAAACTATGATTTGAAACTATTAAATGATTTTGATTTTAAGAAATAAAAATTGAACTTATGGAAATGGAATCATTTTGAACTTAAGTTTGAAATGTTAAACAAAATTGTCAACTAGAATTGCTTAAAGAATTGCATTTGAAATTTTCAATTTATAAATGGGGAATCAATTTAATTTTGAAAATTGATTTATTTAAAAGATTTAAACTCTTTCTCAAACCTTGAAATAAGTCCAAGCAAAGGTAATTTAAATGGATAAATCAACATTTGGGCTCAGCTGAATTATATTTAAGAAAATTTTGGATTTTTAGATTGAATATTGAAGGTTAATTTATTTAAGTGATTAAAATGATATTTTGAAAATCGAACTCAAATTATATAAATCGGAATGGTTAAAAAATTGAGAATTTTATTGAAATTAATTCAAATTGGAATTGAATCGAATTAATTGGAATTGTAATCGAAATTGAGTTAATTTGAAACCGAAATGGGAATTGATTTGAATTAAAATGGAGATCGAAGTTCATTCAAATTGGAGTCGAGATTGAATCAATTTAAATAAAAGTGGAAACTGTAGTTGATTTGAATTGGAAGATTGGGAATTGAATTAGTTTGACCTTGGAACTATTTTCAAATAAATTATTTTAATAGAAACTGTTTTATATATATTTTCTTAATTATTGAAAATTATTTTGATTTTCTAAGCTATTTTACTATACATTCTTTTTAAAACTCAAACTATCTTATATTAACTATTTCAATACAATTCAAGCTATTTTCCAAATTCAAACTGGTCAGAGTGGAAACTAATATTATTTAAATCATGAATTTAAATACCGCTTAGAATAAAATTGAAGTTATAACCCAAATGGAAACTGGAAGCAATTTTGAAATGGAAACCGAAATCGAGATATTAAGGCAAAAAGATTTTGAGGAGAAATAGTACATTTTGAGTAAATATGCTGACTTAAAAATGAAGATCTAATAGTTACAATAACTGAAACTTACTTTATAAGAAGTAAGAAATGTTATAAATAACTTTGTAAGGCAATCGAACTTGGAAATTTTGATTTAGCATTAATGAAGTTATATATGTTAGATACATATTCAAACTCCGCTTATTGAAATTATAACCAGAAAGAAATGATCTTCAAAAGAAACATAGAAAAACTAAATGGAGTATATACGTATAGGATGGACTTGGAAAATTATTGATCCGAAAATGATTTGAGTGGGAAAGATTAATTTTGTATGTATATGAGAATGAAACTAAAAAAGTTTTGGAAACCATTTATTTTTTTAAAGACTTTTGATTTTGGCAAATAGTTAATTTTAGAAAATGGGGAAAACCAAGTGTGAAAGCTATCCATTTTGAAGATATCGACTTTTATATGGATAAAGTTTATTTGTGATGCATAAAAAGTGTATGATCTGAAAGGTACTCTATATGTATATAATATGCTATGTTTTGAGACAAAAGTATGGAAAGGCACCCCCACGAAAGTTAAAACTTAGAGTAGAAGATCCACTGGGTGGTTCTGCTTAGGGATCCACAGGGTGGGTTCAATGAGAATTGGAAAATAGAGGACGTCTGGACAAAACTAAATGAGTTATTGGTGATCATTTTTTGGGTAGCGTAAGTCGGGTGGTGCTGATGCCTATAGTTACAATGGGTTTTGCTGTGATGGCAACGTAACCTTTGTGTAACTATGATCTATCGCAGTTCCATAGCGTAAGTTAGGTGGCAGTGGTTGCCTACAATCTATATTTTATTTCGCTGGGATAGTGATGTAACATCGGTAGATTTCGATCTATGTGGTTTGGTTCCATAGCGTAATTCGGGTGGCAGCAAGTGCCTATAGTATACATTGCGTTTCACTGGGATAGTGACGCAAGCTTTGCATAGTCTGCGATCTATGTGGTTTAGTTTTGTTTGGTAGCGTAGTTCGAGGGGCATTGATTGCCTATAGAGTACTCATGGTTTTGCTGTGATAGCAACACAACCTTTGTGTGTAGCTATGGCCTATGATGTTCCCATGGCGTAAGTCGAGTGTTGCTGATGCCTACAGTTTTCTTATGGATTTCGCTGGGATGGTGACGCAGTCATCAGGTTAACTGCGATCCACCATGGGAAAGGGTGGCGATACTTTCCATAGCATTTTTGAAAACGGTTTTTCAACTATTTTCACTAGGTGTTGAAACAGGTCTACTAAGTACTTATAGATTTTCTGTTCAATGCCTGATCAACGTATGATGCCATGAATAGGTTTTTCGACATCCAAAATTCGACACTAATACGTTCACTGGATAGAGTGCTGAGCAAACGGATGCTTGGAGTACCAGACCGTAAGGGAAAAAGAAAAGGAGGTAGAAGAAAAAATAGAAAACAACAACACAGAATCTCACAATCGCAGCGGAACAAATATAGCATGCAAATAACATTATTTTATACAATGAAATGCTATAACTGTCAATATACATACCATATATCAGAGTACAATAAATCTGGGCAGTTATAACAACTTGTCCCTGAATACTATCTACACAGCCTCTAATACACAGCGGAAAATAATTAATACGGCTTTGACTTCCAGCTCGTCTCTTGAGCTCTAGAACGTCCTAACATGAAAATCTGCAATACTCGGTCTAATCCGAGCATTACAATAAAGTAACACCCCAAGTCAGGCTGGAAACCAGCGTGAGTAAACCTTTTTAAATTGAAATACTAGAGTTGTAAAATCATTTTTTAAAAATCTTGGTAACTCGTCCAACATTACGAGTTCTTATCTTGCTATGACCAACACTTGTTCCCAAATCCATTATTTAATTTAATATCCAAGTGCAGTTACTTATCCAAATATAGTCGGATTTGCTTAATTTATTTAATTCCAGCCTATTTGATTATACGAATCAAACCCGCAAGATTGAAGTAGTTTGTAACGACCCAGAATTTTTATTAATTAAAATTTGAATATTTAATTAATTTTAAATATTAATAAGTGAAATTATAAGTCGAATAAATTTTATTTCGAATAATTGGATTTAATTGAATAATTAAATCGATAATTGAATAGCTGGAATTATGGAAATAATTGAAAATTGGGTTAAATATGATTGGAAATGATTTGTAAAATTTTATTTTATCATATTGAAGGTAAAATGATATTTTAGAACTTTTAAAATCGAATTAAGAGTTAATTTGTGAAAATTGAATATTTTAATATTTAATTATCGATTATAAATTAGCCATTTTTCAAAAAGTCTCGGATTTCGACGAAACCAGTTTCATCTGATCCGTAATGTGATATTATTATATGGTTTCAAATTTCATGTCAATTGGATTTATCGTTTGTCCGGTGCAAGCTAAAACGCCTAGAAAATCGTTTAATCGGTTTAATTTTAAATCGAACGTTTATAGCCATAACTCGCACAGATGACCGAATTAGCTCTCGAAACCTGTTCCATTGTGTCCGGAACGCGGGATAAACCCTAGAAACGCTGGTCACCGCGCGTAAATCGGAGTATGGAAATTCCGGAATGAGTAGTGTCGTTCAAACTTCTATAAATAGGGCCTTTATTCACAAAAATATAGCAAAACCCTAATTTTCTAGTGTAGCCGCCAGTGATGAAACCGAAGGCCGAAATCTTCCTATCTATCTCCTAAAATTTCTTCGAATCCGTGAAGCAATCCAAGAAACTTTCAACATGAAACTTGTAGAGCTCGTCGAGAGCAACATTATCAACGGTGATGATCGTAAAATACGAAGTAGACTGTCGGCAAATCTTGATCAAAGGTCATACGTTCGGCACGCAATTCGAGAGCCATGGGGGGGTCGATCTCCTCCCCGTTCCAGCCGAAGATGGCTCTTGCAATGGGCTACGAGATGGAGTTTCCTGATCGATGTATAGTGGAGCAAGATGGTTTGCGAAATTAAACCCTAAATATTGAAATGGGTTCGGCCTTGATTCTGGAAGAAGGAGTCGCGTACGAAGGAGATGCATTGGATGGTCTTGATGTTGGGGGCAATGATCTCACGGCTTAGATTAGATGTAGGTTAAAATATAAAAGTTAATTTGTAAATTATATATATAAAATCGTGTAAACTTCATAATATCATAACTTTTTCATACGAGGTCGAAAACGCACGAAACTAGTTGCGCTGGAATCGTATGGATGAGCACTACGAGATGGAATTGGATTGGAGTCGTTTGGAGTTAGTGAGAATTTCGTTTAAAATTAAACGTGCGTTTAATTTTATTCGAAATAAATCGCTAAAACGAAATTGAAATCAAGGTGAGAACTTCTCACTCAATCGAATCAGTTTCGATTTTAATTTTAAATAGTTATATTTAAAATTCTTGAATGTATGTTGAATGATGATTGTTATCTATTGATTGTTAAAATAGACATTATGCGCCGTTAGTAAGCAGATGTTATTTATTAAAAACATATACCGCGGATATTTCATAAACAGTGAAATTGGTATTATATATAATAGCAATATATATATTGGCATATGTATATATTGCAGTTATTGATTTCCTGCATTGTATAGCGGATGAGACCCTATTGCGCCATCTATTAAGCGGATAATATTTTAAATCTCTTATACCGCGATAATTTTGTACTGGAATGGAATTGGAATTGTGCTAACATCTTTGGATGCAGGAAAAAGGTTGGAGGGATCCAACTAGATTCCTCAACAGTATTTATTTGATTTCAGATATTTTGATATTTGATGGATTATCATATCGATATATGATATCGTTGTTGTCGTGATTGACTATTTGGTATGTAGCATCATTGGGCCAAATTTTGGAATTTTAAAAGGATTTTTAAAGTGATTTTTGAAAGTATACGTTATAAAATATTTTTGGAATTGATTCATCTTAAATAAATAAACGTTATAATTTTAATGTTATAAAAATTATGATTTTTGAGAAATGCAGTTAAAAGTTGATTTTTGAAAATAGGGGATTAATGATTTTATAAAATAGTAAAAATTGGGATTTCTGAATTTATTATAAAAGGTTTAAAATAGGATTTATGAAATTTGATTATTTTATAAATCAAAATGATGAAACCATAAAGGATTTTAAAGACGTTTTGAAATAATAATAATATAAATTGATTTATATAAAAGATTTATAAATTGATAATTTATAAATTAAAATATTTGAATTTTAAAACGAGTTTTCATAAGTGTTAGAATGAATTGTGAATGAATTTCATAAATAAATGAAATTTATAGAATTATAAACGGTGAAGTTATAAATGGAATTTTATAAGTAGTAGGTTTATAAAATTTATAAAGTTATTAAAGGAATAGATTTGGATAAATAAATGAATCTTATGAGTTATAAGATTTATAATTTGGGAAGTTAAAAAGAACGATTTTGCAAACAAATAAATTGTAAATATTTAACTGAAATTATGGACTTTAGGTTTATAATTGAGTTATAAATTGAATAGGTTAATAAAGGAGATTTATAAAGGAAGTTGTTATAAAATAAATAGAAATGGAATTTATAAACATTGTTTTATAAATTCGCAACGACTTATTTGGATAAATAAATTGTTATAACTTATTTATGGAGTTATATTCACGTTTTAGACAGTGAATAATCCTTTAAAGTAAATTGAATAGAAAAGATGAAATTGGTTAACAAGTATATTCACGTTTTTGGATAGTGAATATTATGTTAAAGAAAATGTTTTGGTTTTGATGTTTAAATAGAATTAAAACGATCTAACGATGTTTTTAAATATGTTAAGATTCGAGACCATAGATTTCAACATTCATTGTTGAAATAGACGTTTTCGAGAAATAAAAGGAAATGGTGGACTATAACACTGTTGTTATAGTAAATGATTTCCGAAAGGAAATGTTTTGTATAGTATTGGGATTTATATATCTATTTTAATTTCGAATCCCTATACTAGTGATTTTAGGTTGTCGTAACGATGTTTTACGCAACACTCGTTTTGGCCCAAATAAATATGTTTAAGAGAATGATTTCCTTAAAGAATGAAATATATACTAAATTTCGATTTAAGTATATTGAATATTTTCCAAGTGTTGAAAATAAATAGATTTGTGAATTACTTATGAATAAATAAGTATGGACATGTTTTCCCAATGTGAAATAAAATGTTTTGAGAATTTATCTTTTTGAAGGTAAATTGAAAATGAATAATTGAAATCGTTTATTCATAGATATTTTGGGAATATAAATTCATTATGGAATTTATAAATGAAAAGGGGAATTTGTTTAAAAATAAATGTTGATTTATTTTTGAAGTGTGAAAACTATATATCTAGTAAAGATATTTTTGGGAAATAAATAATTTGGAAAGTTATTTGGAACCTGGTGATGTTGTGCATATCCATTGATAGTTCAATAACCGACTATCAATATTTACCTTTGGATAGGTATTTGTTGTGATTTGCTTGAAATTGAATGCCACACTTATTTTTAAATTATTGCGCTCGTTATTCGAATTTCCCATTCCGAATAGTGATACGACGTAATGGATAGCATTGATGACCGGTGTTAAAGACCGTATATTTTTGAAAGCGAAAGGATAACTCGTCGAATGTCTTTGCATCGACTGGTCCCCGGTATAGAGACTCCATATGTGATCGGAAGTCCGGTCGTGATTAGTGAATATCCGGATTGCAAGGACTTCTTTGTAAGTGCCTTCGGTTCTGTTCGATCCCGGAACAGACTTGTATGGATTGTATGTCTGACATTACAATTGAGATATAAAGCTGATTTCTTTAAAATATATTTCTGTTGGTGGCGGAGAATTTATTCTCTTAGCTTAACACCCTTCTCTGAGACGTACGAGCCCAGAGGTTATATAGTTGAAGGTTATTAGCGATATACTCCCAATTTGGTAAGGTGACTTGCTGAGTGTTGCTGTGAAATGATCATTGTGTTGATCATTTGTGATAAGATCATTTGTTTGATCGTTTATCTTTGTGATCATTTCTATGATCATTTGTTGACCCAAATCACAGCTTTTGTATAAAGCGTGGCTTTGTGGACGAGACTTCGTCGAGCCTCACACCCCGGAATGGTCAAAACAGGAAAGATGCGGCAAGGTTATGAGGGGTAGCTCCCTTTAGGGTATGTGCATTTCCTTCTGGAAAAGGGCGGTATCATGGTATGGAGACCAGATGCTTACTCATGTTGAAACACTTTATTTATGATTGTGTGATGATGGTGACGAGCGCTCGGATAAAGGTCCCAAAGGACCGGGGGATGGCATACTCGTGTCAGTAGTTACCCAGTTAGGGGTAAACCGGCCTTGTGTTGGCAGAGATCCGGTTTGGTTCTCGGGGACGTCCTTCCAGAGGCGTTCTCATGTGGCAATGGGAAGTTCCTTGGCCTGACCATTCGTTGGAAATCCAAAGAAACAATACGATCCTTGTACGGTTTTAGTTGTATAACCTGCTATGGAATGTGGCGGTAACCTGCTATTGAACATAGTAGCTATAGTAGGCATACGATAATGGTCGTATGTTGGCTAAGATTTATATTCTACTTTCGAAATTGTTTTATACACTATGCACTAGTAATAATATCAAATGTCTTTTTAATCCGTATCAAGCATCTTTGGCTATCATAAGGAGAAATCTCCTCCGATTCTGCGTTTGCATGTGTGTGTGTGCGGGAGGCCTTATGGTAGTCTCATTTTTAAAAGCATTGCGAATTGACTTTAAAAATATTCCTCTATTTTAATTTTTAAAGATAAATAAACTGTTTTGAGTTCTCACACCAGTCACATGACTGACTCGGAGTTTATTGTTTTCCTTCCTAAACTCTGGGTGCCCACCAATTTCCACACGGGCAGTCAAGAGTTAAGCTTTATCAGGATATTATGGAATTCAGAAGTTACTGGAGGCAAGATGGATGGCATGGCGTATTACTAGTATATAGTATTTCTTTTCCGCTGTTTGATGTTGTTTGTTGTTGTACACTCTGATAATGATGATGTAATGAAATGTAATGTTATCTAATAACTGATATAGTTCTTTGTTTAAAGATTATTCATTTATTTATTATATGTTGTTCCGCTGCGAATTGTGAGATTCTGATTTTGTTCTGTTGTTTTCTTTCTGTCTCCTTCTGTATTTCCTATCTTCTTTCCCCTATATTTTCTATCTTATTTCTCTCCTTCTTCTCCCTTTTTCTTCTTTTTAAACATTGATAATTCGTATTTCTGTTCATCTTGAGTTAATCTATGGAGATTAGTGTATATTCAAGGAGTACGGATTTGCGGGTCATCACAGGTGGTATCAGAGCATATGGTTAAGCGACAACCATGGCTCTGTTGGGTATTACTCATTAGAGTAAGAGTCAGTAGCACTCTAGAATGAGTTGAGTGTAATAATAGCTATGAGAGCGTATTTGTTAGTGAATATAAAATTGTTTTATATTGTGATGATTGGTTTGTTGAGTGGTATATGGATTCTGGTTAATACGAGTAATTAACGTTGTTGATAGGGATCTCTAAACACTTGTACAAAACAATTCGACACAATATTGTTTTAAATTGGGTAAATGAAATAATTTTACCTTGATTATATTTTATATATAAAGGAATAATTTTTCAGAATTATTAAAGTGTATATAAGTTGATTGAATAAGTTGTTTGAATAATCTAAATTAAAGAATAATTATATAAGTAAAAAGAATTATAGAATTGAGTTAATGAAATTGAAAGCTAAAGTAATTGGAATTCAATTGGAAGTTAAGCGAATCTTAAGTAAAATTGAATTTGATTTGGAAGTGAACCAACTTGAATATGAATTAGTGAATATAAACTAATTAAAAATGAATGTTAGTAAAAACATCCACTGTTAATGAATCAAATGTGATTTAAAGTGAAAACCATTTCATTGAATATTAATGAGAATATGAATGAATATTTATAGGTTATGAATTTGTTGGATGATAGTTGATTGATAGTTGCATTTGTTTCTTTTGTTTCATTTGCTATGTTGGCATGTATAGTTATTATGTTGCTATATGATGTATATTGAGATTATTTTCATATATGCATGTTCTCATGTTGTTGTTGAGTGTTTAGTAGGTGCGGATCGCATTTGCTTCGCATTTGGAGCTCGCTTTTGCGCTATATTAGCCGTATATGCTCGCTAATAAAATATAAGGTACATATCTAGGATTAAATATCGTACTTTTACACTTTTTTCCCTGCGGGATGCCTCATTACTTGATGAGATGTATGTTTGTGATATATATACTGTCATTTTTTTTCGGATTGAGCCGCGCAAAAGAAACTATGGCGAATTTTTCCGAAAATTTAAGGCGTTAGAATATTTTTGGGAAAAATTGGAAAATTTTGAAAACTATAATTTTGATTTGGAATTGAAAGTTAAACAATAGTAGTTGTTTTTGAAAAGATAACTAAGTATGATTTGAAAACTTAGTAAAGTTATTGTAAGAAGTTTAACTATGGATTTTTGGAAAGTTAATACATTCTGTAACTTTTCTTACTTGGTAATTTCGAGGACGAAATTCTTTTAAGGGGGGAAGTATGTAACGATCCAGAATTTTTATTAATTAAAATTTGAATATTTAATTAATTTTAAATATTAATAAGTGAAATTATAACTCGAATAAATTTCATTTCGAATAATTGGATTTAATTGAATAATTAAATCGATAATTGAATAGCTGGAATTATGGAAATAATTGAAAGTTGGGTTAAATATGATTGGAAATGATTTGTAAAATTTTATTTTATCATATTGAAGTTAAAATGATATTTTAGAACTTTTAAAATCGAATTAAGAGTTAATTTGTGAAAATTGGATATTTTAATATTTAATTATCGACTGTAAATTAGCCATTTTTCAAAAAGTCTCGGATTTCGACGAAACCAGTTTCATCGGATCCGTAATGTGATATTATTGTATGGTTTCAAATTTCATGTCAATTGGATTTATCGTTTGTCCGGTGCAAGCTAAAACGTCTAGAAAATCGTTTAATCGGTTTAATTTTAAATCGAACGTTTATAGCCATAACTCGCACAGATGACCGAATTAGCTCCCGAAACCTGTTCCATTGTGTCCGGAACGCGGGATAAACCCTAGAAACATTGGTCATCGTGCGTAAATCAAAGTTTGAAAATTCCGGAATGAATAGTGTCGTTCAAACTTCTATAAATAGGGCCTTTATTCACAAAAATATATCAAAACCCTAATTTTCTAGTGTAGCTGCCAGTGATGAAACCGAAGGCCGAAATCTTCCTATCTATCTCCTAAAATTTCTTCGAATCCGTGAAGCAATCCAAGAAACTTCCAACATGAAACTTGTAGAGCTCATCGAGAGCAACATTATCAACGGTGATGATCGTAAAATACGAAGTAGATTGTCGGCAAATCTCGATCAAAGGTCATACGTTCATCACGCAATTCGAGAGCCATGGGGGGGCCTAGCTCCTCCCTGTTCCAGCCGAAGATGGCTCTTGCAATCGGCTACGAGATGGAGTTTCCTGATCGATGTATAGTGGAGCGAGATGGTTTGCGAAATTAAACCCTAAATATTGAAATGGGTTCGGCCTTGAATCTGGAAGAAGGAGTCGCGTATGAAGGAGATGCAGTGGACGGTCTTGATGTTGGGGGCAATGATCTCACCTCTTAGATTAGATGTAGGTTAAAATATAAAAGTTAATTTGTAAATTATATATATAAAATCGTGTAAACTTCATAATATCATAACTTTTCCATACGAGGTCGAAAAACGCACGAAACTAGTTGCGTTGGAATCATAAGGACAAGCACTATGCTATGGAAATGGATTGGAGTCGTTTGGAGTTAGTGAGAATTTCGGGTAAAGTTAAATGCGCGTTTAATTTTATTCAAAATAAATAGCTAAAACGAAATTGAAATCAAGGTGAGAACTTCTCACTCAATCGAATCAGTTTCGATTTTAATTTTAAATAGTTATATTTAAAATTCTTGAATGTATGTTGAATGATGATTGTTATCTATTGATTGTTAAAATAGACATTATGCGCCGTTAGTAAGCGGATGTTATTTATTAAAAACATATACCGCGAATATTTCATAAACAGTGAAATTGGTATTATATATAATAGCAATATATATATATTGGCATATGTATATATTGCAGTTATTGATTTCCCGCATTGTATAGCGGATGAGACCCTATTGCGCCGTCTATTAAGCGGATAATATTTTAAATACCATATACCACGATAAATTCGTACTGGAACGGAATTGGTGTTGTGCTAACATCTTTAGATGTAGGAAAACAGGTTGGAGGGATCCAACTGGATTCCTCAACAGTATTTATTTGATTTCAGATATTTTGATATTTGATGGATTATCATATCGATATATGATATCGTTGATGTCGTGATTGACTATTTGGTATGTAGCATCATTGGGCCAAATTTTGGAATTTTTAAAGGATTTTGAAAGTGATTTTTGAAAGTATACGTTATAAAATATTTTTGGAATTGATTCATCTTAAATAAATAAACGTTATAATTTTAATGTTATAAAAATTATGATTTTTGAGAAATACAGTTAAAAGTTGATTTTTGAAAATAGGGGATTAATGATTTTATAAAATAGTAAAAATTGGGATTTCTTAATTTATTATAAAAAGTTTAAAAAAATAGGATTTATGAAATTTGATTATTTTATAAATCAAAATGATGAAATCATAAAGGATTTTAAAGACGTTTTGAAATAATAAGAATATAAATTGATTTATATAAAAGATTTATAAATTGATAATTTATAAATTAAAATATTTGAATTTTAAAACGAGTTTTCATAAGTGTTAGAATGAATTGTGAATGAATTTCATAAATAAATGAAATTTATAGAATTATAAACGGTGAAGTTATAAATGGAATTTTATAAGCAGTAGGTTTATAAATTTTATAAAGTTATTAAAGGAATAGATTTGGATAAATAAATGAATCTTATGAGTTATAAGATTTATAATTTGGGAAGCTAAAAAGAACGATTTTGCAAACAAATAAATTGTAAATTTTTAACTGAAATTATGGACTTTAGGTTTATAATTGAGTTATAAATTGAATAGGTTAATAAAGGAGATTTATAAAGGAAGTTGTTATAAAATAAATAGAAATGGAATTTATAAACATTGTTTTATAAATTCGCAACGACTTATTTTGATAAATAAATTGTTATAACTTATTTATGGAGTTATATTCACGTTTTAGACAGTGAATAATCCTTTAAAGTAAAATGAATAGAAAAGATGAAATTGGTTAACAAGTATATTCACGTTTATGGATAGTGAATATTATGTTAAAGAAAATGTTTTGGATTTGATGTTTTAAATAGAATTAAAACGATCTAACGATGTTTTTAAATGTGTTAAGATTCGAAACCATAGATTTCAACATTCATTGTTGAAATAGACGTTTTCGAGAAATAAAAGGAAATGGTGGACTATAACACTGTTGTTATAGTAAATGATTTCCGAAAGGAAATGTTTTGTATAGTATTGGGATTTATATATCTATTTTAATTTCGAATCCCTATACTAGTGATTTTGGGTTGTCGTAACGATGTTTTACGCAACACTCGTTTTGGCCCAAACTAATATGTTTAAGAGAATGATTTCCTTAAAGAATGAAATATATACTAAATTTCGATTTAAGTATATTGAATATTTTCCAAGTGTTGAAAATAAATAGATTTGTGAATTACTTATGAATAAATAAGTATGGAAATGTTTTCCCAATGTGAAATAAAACGTTTTGAGAATTTATCTTTTTGAAGATAAATTGAAAATGAATAATTGAAATCGTTTATTCATAGATATTTTGGGAATATAAATTCATTATGGAATTTATAAATGAAAAGGGGAATTTGTTTAAAAATAAATGTTGATTTATTTTTGAAGTGTGAAAACTATATATCTAGTAAAGATATTTTTGGGAAATAAATAATTTGGAAAGTTATTTGGAATCTGGTGATGTTGTGCATATCCATTGATAGTTCAATAACCGACTATCAATATTTATCTTTGGATAGGTATTTGTTGTCATTTGCTTGAAATTGAATGCCACACTTATTTTTAAATTATTGCGCTCGTTATTCGGATTACCCATTCCGAATAGTGATTCGACGTAATGGATAGCATTGATGACCGGTGTTGAAGACCGGATATTTTTGAAAGCGAAAGGACAACTCGTCGAATGTCTTTGTATCGACTGGTCCCCCGTATAGAGACTCCATATGTGATGGGAAGTCCATTCGTGATTAGTGAATATCCGGATCGCAAGGACTTCTTTGTAAGTGCCTTCGGTTCTGTTCGATCCCGGAACAGACTTGTATGGATTGTATGTCTGACATTACAATTGAGATATAAAGCTGATTTCTTTCAAATATATTTCTGTTGGTGGCGGAGAATTTATTCTCTTAGCTTAACACCCTTCTCTGAGACGTACGAGCTCAGAGGTTATATAGTTGAAGGTTATTAGCGATATACTCCCAATTTGGTAGGGTGACATGCTGAGTGTTGCTGTGAAATGATCATTGTGTTGATCATTTGTGATAAGATCATTTGTTTGATCGTTTATCTTTGTGATCATTTCTATGATCATTTGTTGACCCAAAGCACAGCTTTTGTATAAAGCGTGGCTTTGTGGACGAGACTTCGTCGAGCCTCACACCCCGGAATGGTCAAAACAGGAAAGATGCGGCAAGGTTATGAGGGGTAGCTCCCTTTAGGGTATGTGCATTTCCTTCTGGAAAAGGGCGGTATCGTGGTATGGAGCCCAGATGTTTACTCATGTCGAAAAACTTTATTTATGATTGTGTGATGATGGTGACGAGCGCTCGGATAAAGGTCCCAAAGGACCGGGGGATGGCATACTCGTGTCAGTAGTTACCCAGTTAGGGGTAACCGGCCTCATGTTGGCAGAGATCCGGTTTGGTTCTCGGGGACGTCCTTCCGGAGGCGTTCTCATGTGGCAATGGGAAGTTCCTTGGCCTGACCATTCGTTGGAAATCCAAAGAAACAATACGATCCTTGTACGGTTTTAGTTGTATAACCTGCTATGGAATGTGGCGGTAACCTGCTATTGAACATAGTAGCTATAGTAGGCATACGATAATGGTCGTATGTTGGCTAAGATTTATATTCTACTTTCGAAATTGTTTTATACACTATGCACTAGTAATAATATCAAATGTCTTTTTAATACGTATCAAGCATCTTTGACTATCATAAGGAGAAATCTCCTCCGATTCTGCGTTTGCATGTGTGTATGTGCGGGAGGCCTTATGGTAGTCTCATTTTTAAAAGCACTGCGAATTGACTTTAAAAATATTCCTCTATTTTAATTTTTAAAGATAAATAAACTGTTTTGAGTTCTCACACCAGTCACATGACTGACTCGGAGTTTATTGTTTTCCTTCCTAAACTCTGGGTGCCCACCAATTTCCACACGGGCAGTCAAGAGTTAAGGTTTATCAAGATATTATGGAATTCAGGAGTTGCTGGAGGCAAGATGGATGGCATGGCGTATTACTGGTATATAGTATTTCTTTTCCGCTGTTTGTTGTTGTACACTCTGATAATGATGATGTAATGAAATGTAATGTAATGTAATAACTGATATAGTTCTTTGTTTAAAGATTATTCATTTATTTATTATATGTTTTTCCGCTGCGAATTGTGAAATTCTGATTTTGTTCTGTTGTTTTCTTTCTGTCTCCTTCTGTATTCCTAACTTCTTTCCCCTCTATTTTCTAGCTTATTTCTTTCCTTCTTCTCCCTTTTTCTTCTTTTTAAACATTGATAATTCGTATTTCTGTTCATCTTGAGTTAATCTATGGAGATTAGTGTATATTCAAGGAGTACGGATTTGCGGGTCATCACTAGTTATTAAATCGAAATGGTTTCGGATATCGCTGATGTCCGATCTCAATCCCTTCGAATCCAAAACGCCATCTTTTAAGCCAACTTGTTTTTAATAAAACAATCCAGTCTCGAAATGTCAGCCTTCAGCAAAAAATCCCATCACAATATCTATTCAAATAAAAAGCCTCATATTTATATTTAACTGTTCATTTCAGGTTATTCAATTTAAAACTATTCATAGACTAGATTAGCTAGTCACAAAAATCATTAATTTACTTAAAACGGAATTGATTAATTATTTTCAAATCACGTTTAATTATAAAACCAATTACAAACCATTTTATTTCATTCACTAATAATTAACAAGTATAATTAACTTAAGACTTTTAACAAATTAAAGGTTCAGATCATTTTATTTTATTATTAACTATTAACTAATTTCCACTATTTCTTTAATAAACCTTTGAAATTAACAAATAATTACCTTAACTTAATAAATTTTAATTTTAATTATTTTATTTATCATATCCATTACCAATCCTAAAGTTTAAGTTAACTTAATGTTTTTAAATTACTTATTTAAATAACCATGACTAATTACTTTAAAACCACTTTCATTTCATTTCCTTTTTCCCTTTTTCTTTCTTTCCAAAAATCCAATACTTTTACTTTTGATATCTCAAACTATCCAAAATATATTCAGCGAAACCATAACATTCAATAGCTTCAAATTTCAATATAATCTATCCCAGATTATCAAATAAATCACAATCAAAGACTATGAAAATAAATTTCAATATTTTCGAGGAATACAGTTGGATCCCTCCAACCTGTTTTCCTGCATCCACAGATGTTAGCACAGTAGAAATGCCAATCCCATTTCGAGGTGGGATATCGCGGTATATATGGTCATCTGCTATTATGCAGGGTACATAGGGTCTCCTCCGCTATATAATGTAGGAATATCAACCACTCTAATATATATATGTGTGTGTGTGTGTGTGTAATATCACATCCAGACTGATAATAAATTATCTATTCAAGCAATCAGTCCAACAATTTTATTTTCACTAATTAAATTAATCGGTAATCAATTTGAGTGAGATTTACTCACCTTTGATTTTTGATTTGCAATCCGACCCAAACCAGGTCGTTTTCTCCATGATTTTAGACCTCAAATAAATATTATATGGTTTATTAATTTTTGAACAAACTGTGCAATCTATTACCATTTAATTAACTAACATTTTAATTTAAACTGATATTTCCCCTTTTACAAACCTTTCAGTAGCTAAAATAAATTAAATAAGTTAATTGAACAAATTAATCACCAAATCCATTATTTTAAAATAAACTGGTAAATTTAAAATGCATATATGTATATTTATTTTTCCTTTGAAACTACATATATATGTACTTATAAAAATAATTTATAGATTTCAAAAATCTAATTTTATATAAACTTTCATATTTTAAAATTCCTATTTACCCTTTTCCCAAACCTTACCTATATATATGTATATATTCATGTTTACCTGTTATCCCGCTTTTTGGCAAAGCCGTGATACCAAAAGATTGATCGAAAACAAAAGACAGTTCGTCTCAGAGATTGGTTATACTTCACTTTGCTATGGATATCGATGAATTTTGTCCGAGTCCGGTACGGGCCAAAATTGATAGGACATGACAAGAAAGGTCGAAGGAGTCGTCATTTTAAATTTCAGGTCAATCCGAGTCCGTATGCTCAAGATATGATGGTTTCAATTTGAGAAAGATAGACCGTTGTTCGGTTCGAACCCACAGGGTACCCATGGTTCGAATCGATGGCCAGAGGTTATGTTCGAACCCATTGCTTCGAAACCGTCTACTCCGAACCCATCCGGTGTCCTTGCTTCGAACCCATGAAGTTCGAACCCACCCAGTATCCTTCCTTCGAATCCATGAAGTTCGAACCCATCATCCTAGCAGTATTTCGAACCCACGAGACATAGCCGTGCCTCGAGTCCAGCAGCCATCATGTACTTTGAATCGATTGCATTCGAATCCATCAGCACGTTCGTATCCATGACTAGAACACTGTTTCGTATCCATCAAATGGGTCGCGTCTTCGTATCCACGAACTTCGTATCGATCGCGCCAGTGCCTAGTTCGAATCGATGATCGTTCAAACCCATCACGGGGCTTCAGTTCGTATCCATTACAGGTATCGAGGCGAACTTACCATCGATGCGAAGGAGGCCCCCTCTCCTCGATTCAAACTAGCCGATGCAGGTCAACACGAGACTTACGTAGTTGATTGATTCAAACTATGCAACGGCCACTAATACAAACGAGGCGAAGAACATGGGTGCGAAGCGGTCAACTCGGATATAAAACAGGATCGATGCGAGGAGTGCGTGCCACGTCACCAGAGATCCACGTGACCGATCGAGTCGAAGGGGATGGATTCGAAATGATGGGTTCGAATGCAACAGCCCTCACAAAAAACCACAACTTGAATCGATCATATCTCCTAAACCACTGATCCAAATGTAACGAAATTTTCACGGTAGTTTCCATACAAGGTAAAGATTGTTCCTGCCAAGTTTCAGCTCGATTGGACCATTTCCTGATGGGGTCGAAATCACTTCGAATCGATGTCAGATCGAGTCGAAACTTGGTGGGGTCGGTCGCGTGGGCCCACTCACGTGCCAGAAGAAGTCTCCCGAAGTTTGAGCGAGATCTAGGCCTCCAACGCCTATAAATAGCACCTTGAAGCCTTCAGAAAAGGGGATCTTCCAAGAACTTCTGCCATTGAACACTAAGACTCTGCCGGATTCAAATCTATTCATCAGAATCACTGTTGTATTCAGATTTCAAAGCTATTATCAACTGTAATCCGTTGTAATCAATTTAATCAAGCAAAGCAATAAAGAGAAAACCTTCAAAGTGGACGTAGGCTCGAATGCCGAACCACTATAAATCCTGTGTCTGTGATTGTTGTTTGTGAATTACTGTGATTTGTTACTTAGAGCTGAATTCTATATTGATTGTTGCTAAGTTCTGTGTTGATTATTATCGAGTTGAGTACGTAAACGGGTGCTTTCGTGATATTGTGTGTTTGTGACCAATTTCCTGATGGGTTCGAAATCACTTCGAATCGATGTCAGATCGAGTCGAAACTTGGTGGGGTCGGTCGCGTGGGCCCACTCACGTGCCAGAAGAAGTCTCCCGAAGTTTGAGCGAGATCTAGGCCTCCAACGCCTATAAATAGCACCCTGAAGCCTTCAGAAAAGGGGATCTTCCAAGAACTTCTGCCATTGAACACCAAGACTCTGCCGGATTCAAATCTATTCATTAGAATCACTGTTGTATTCAGATTTCAAAGCTATTATCAACTGTAATCCGTTGTAATCGATTTAATCAAGCAAAGCAATAAAGAGAAAACCTTCAAAGTGGACGTAGGCTCGAACGCCGAACCACTATAAATCCTGTGTTTGTGATTGTTGTTTGTGAATTACTGTGATTTGTTACTTAGAGCTGAATTCTATATTGATTGTTGCTGAGTTCTGTGTTGATTATTATCGAGTTGAGTACGTAAACGGGTGCTTTCGTGATATTGTGTGTTTGTGACCAATTTTGGCCCAAACATTTTGGTGCTTTCACTGAGAATTGAACTCAGGAGTTCTACCAATTGATAGCAAATTCAAAGAGAGTTTGAAAGTTCAAATTTGAGAAATTATGACGAGACAATCAAGCCGAAGGCCAAGGCCAGAGAGAAGTGAACAACAAGGAAGTCAGGAGGCTTCCTCAGGAGCGAATCAACCATCGATCTACATCACTAGGGACGAGATGGAGACGATGATGAAGAGGCAAGAGGAGTTGATCCAGAGTTTATTTCAACAGGTAGGACAGCTTGGAGCACAGAATAGAGAAGCCAATGGAGTCCAGAACGGAGCAGGACCATCCGGCATAGCACCCGAGCTAGGGGCACGCATATGGAAAATGTTGACCCAATCTTGGAAAGAGAGAGAGAAGGATCTGCGCAACCTAGGAGTAGTAGAGGAGTGAATGCTCAGTCAAGGGGGCAGATTCCAGAGTTCCCTCACGAACTCGGGGGGCAGGATGAAAGTAACGAACGAAGGTTACATCTTGGAGACACCGACAAGTTGGCAGAGATGGTAAGGCGAGCAATGAGAGGCGGTTTGGTGAACAAAGACCTAGAGGATGTTAATACGAGTCCTTTCACTCCGGCAATCAGACGAGCTAGAAACCCATCGGATTTCAAATTGCCATCGTTGGATATGTATGACGGGAGAACGGACCCCACGGTCCATCTGACAAAATATATAAGACATATGGAGGTGCTGGGGGCATCAGAGGAGGTTATGGCCCGGTGCTTCCCATTGTATTTAACGGATATTGCGGCGTTGTGGTTCAGGCAACTAGATAGTGGGTCCATCGGAACATGGAACGATTTAACTGAGAGAATTATGAGGCAATTCAGGGTTCATATTACAAGACCCAAGAATGTGATGACGTTGGCAACTTTAAAACAAAAGGCTGGAGAAACGTTGAGAAGTTTCCTGACACGGTTCAATGCGGTAGCAGCTTCGGTGGATCGACCGGATCCATCCATGGTTATGATGGCGGCTGTGTCCGGAATAGCAGACGGAACGGAGTTCAAAAATTCATTAACTAAGGACCCACCCGTGGATCTGGGAGAATTCTATCATGAAGCGGAAAAGTTTTTACGATTAGAGGATGCGAATGCAGAAAGAGAAGAAGGAGATGGGATAGAAGTTTATGCACTTAAAGACGAAAAGCCTTTTAAAAAGGATTCGGACAAGGATAAAGGTAAAAGAAAGATTGAGAATGACGGAGACAGATCAAAGCGGCAACGGAGGGAGCCGCGATTCACCACCTACACTGAGATGAACGAGAGCCTGGAACGAATTTATCAGGATACCAAAGAACAGATTCCGTATCGTAGGCCGATGCGAAGGGATCCTACCTCTGACGAAAGGAAATTAGATAAGTTTTGTGTATTCCATGAACTAAACGGTCATAACACTAATGATTGTAGGCACCTGAAGGACGAGATGGAAGGGCATATCAGGAACGGTATGCTCCTTCAATATGTAAGGAGGCGAGCTCCTGCGGTGGAGCCGGGGCGACCACCGTCCACATCAGCTAGAGGGGACCCTGAATCAGGGCACCGTTTGGTTATCAATTGAGTGAAATAACGATGAACAAGTTGTAAGCTTCCACTACCGCAATTAAATCATTTACACATGTGCGAGATCGCGAACGATCTCCAGGCATGCTCTGAATGATCATTGACCGTTTTGTAGTGGGAACCTACGCTTCGACATCCATACTTTGCTTTCATATCATTTTAATTTGAACATTTAGACTCTGTTTGTTTGGACATTGTTTTTGAAACTCATTCGTTTAATAGACATTTGATTCTGATAATTCTGAAATGGCTAAGCTACTTACACATGTATGGGGTCGCGAACGATCCTTAGGCATGCTCTGAGATGGCGATGAACCGCCCTGACAAACGATCCAGGATCTCACTCGAACGTTCCCCTGGCATCGATAACATCAAGCCCTCCCGGGCACACTTTATCGCCTCGAACGGCACCCGACCTCGAACGGTCACAAAATGCCTCGAACGGCACTCGACTTCGAACAGTCACAACTCACCTCACCTCAAATGGCTTGATCGCGAACGGTCGTCACTTGAGGTCCAACACCCGACCGCGAACGGTCACAAATTCGCCACGAACGGCACACGATCGCGAACGATCACTTTCTGCCTTGAATGGCACCGACCGCGAACGTTCATGGTTCACTAATTATAAAATCCAACCTCGAACGGTCACCATTCGCCTTGAACGACACTTGGTCGCGAACGATCATCATTTGCCACGAACAGCAGTCGACCGCGAACGGTCCCATCTCATCATTTGCCGCGAACGGCATCGACCACGAACGGTCCTATTCCATCCTATGCCACGAACGGCACGGACCGCGAACGGTCCCAATTCACCTCAAACAGCATACGATCCCGAACGATCAACGCATGGATTTATACGCTCGACCGCGCACGGTCGCACTTCACCTCGATTGACTCGATCACGAACGATCGTCATTTGAAGTTGAGCGCTTGACCACGAACGGCCGCGCCTCATCCCAAATAGCTCGATCCCGAACGATCGTCATTTGAGGCCATATGAAACTATCAAGTTCTTTGCAGGTTGATGATCGGATACGAACGTCCAACTCGAAGCATTACAAAACACACCTTCCTACTGCAAGGTATGTTTTGGGGGGCAAAATGTTATCCTGCTTTTTGGCAAAGCCGTGATACCAAAAGATTGATCGAAAACAAAAGACAGTTCGTCTCAGAGATTGGTTATACTTCACTTTGCTATGGACATCGATGAATTTTGTCCGAGTCCGGTACGGGCCAAAATTGATAGGACATGACAAGGAAGGTCGAAGGAGTCATCATTTTAAATTTCAGGTCAATCCGAGTCCGTATGCTCAAGATATGATGGTTTCAATTTGAGAAAGATAGACCCTTGTTCGGTTTGAACCCACAGGGTACCCATGGTTCGAATCGATGACCAGAGGTTATGTTCGAACCCATTGCTTCGAAACCATCTACTCCGAACCCATCCGGTGTCCTTGCTTCAAACCCATGAAGTTCGAACCCACCCAGTATCCTTCCTTCGAATCCATGAAGTTCGAACCCATCATCCTAGCAGTAGTTCGAACCCACGAGACATAGCCGTGCCTCGAGTCCAGCAGCCATCATGTACTTCGAATCGATTGCATTCGAATCCATCAGCACGTTCGTATCCATGACTAGAACACTGTTTCGTATCCATCAAATGGGTCGCGTCTTCGTATCCATGAACTTCGTATCGATCGCGCCAGTGCCTAGTTCGAATCGATGATCGTTCAAACCCATCACGGGGCTTCAGTTCGTATCCATTACAGGTATCGAGGCGAACTTACCATCGATGCGAAGGAGGCCCCCTCTCCTCGATTCAAACTAGGCCGATGCAGGTCAACACGAGACTTACGCAGTTGATTGATTCAAACTATGCAACGGCCACTAATACAAACGAGGCGAAGAACATGGGTGCGAAGCGGTCAACTCGGATATAAAACAGGATCGATGCGAGGAGTGCGTGCCACGTCACTAGAGATCCACGTGACCGATCGAGTCGAAGGGGATGGATTCGAAATGATGGGTTCGAATGCAACAGCCCTCACAAAAAACCACAACTTGAATCGATCATATCTCCTAAACCACTGATCCAAATGCAACGAAATTTTCACGGTAGTTTCCATACAAGGTAAAGATTGTTCCTGCCAAGTTTCAGCTCGATTGGACCATTTACTGATGGGTTCGAAATCACTTCGAATCGATGTCAGATCGAGTCGAAACTTGGTGGGGTCGGTCGCGTGGGCCCACTCACGTGCCAAAAGAAGTCTCCCGAAGTTTGAGCGAGATCTGGGCCTCCAACGCCTATAAATAGCACCCTGAAGCCTTCAGAAAAGGGGATCTTCCAAGAACTTCTGCCATTGAACACCAAGACTCTGCCGGATTCAAATCTATTCATCAGAATCACTGTTGTATTCAGATTTCAAAGCTATTATCAACTGTAATCCGTTGTAATAGATTTAATCAAGCAAAGCAATAAAGAGAAAACCTTCAAAGTGGACGTAGGCTCGAACGCCGAACCACTATAAATCCTGTGTCTGTGATTGTTGTTTGTGAATTACTGTGATTTGTTACTTAGAGCTGAATTCTATATTGATTGTTGCTAAGTTCTGTGTTGATTATTATCGAGTTGAGTACGTAAACGGGTGCTTTCGTGATATTGTGTGTTTGTGACCAATTTCCTGATTGGTTCGAAATCACTTCGAATCGATGTCAGATCAAGTCGAAACTTGGTGGGGTCGGTCGCGTGGGCCCACTCACGTGCCAGAAGAAGTCTCCCGAAGTTTGAGCGAGATCTAGGCCTCCAACGCCTATAAATAGTACCCTGAAGCCTTCACGTGCCCTACACTCGTTCGATCGACAAGAAGCGCGATGTCGATTCCCATTATCTTTTCTTCTAATTTTAATTGATAAAATGAATTCGATTTTGGAATAAATTCGAAAGCAGAGGGAAAAAGAAGACGAATTTAGATGAAGACGATTTATGTTGAACGAATTTGAATTCATTTTCTCTACCTTCATTTTTAAGTTCGGTTCGATTTTGTTTTTGAGAAATGAGGGAAAGGGGAAAGTGTGATTCAATTTAAAGAGGATTTGTTTGGCCATTAATTTCGATTTCTTGAAGTTATAGAAAAGGGGATCGACTTGGTTTTTGATAAGGGGGAAGGCCGTACATCATTTTAGGACTATGGGTCGCGTGCTCTGGAATGTTGCATGGTGGAAGAGGGGACACGATGTTTTGAAATAAGGGAACATGCGTGCCAACATTATCAGGCTACAATGCATTGGAAGCAGAGGAAAAAGGTTTGATATGGATATAATTTCAGTTGATGTTGACCAAAGTATAAATACATACATTTTTTTTAAATTCAAATTGTCTCATTTCGCAACCTAAAATTTTGACATCCTATTAAGTAGTGCCACAAGGCGTTAATAATGTTATATCCCTATTTTGAGCGCAATGGAAAAGGTTTTGAGTCCTAATTCGATCGTATGGAGAAGATAGCTTTTTGGACCCAGTTATTATATTGAATTTTCAATCAGTGCATTTACATGCCGTATGATCAAACGATAACTCCGAAATCTATAAGATTTGAGATTCGATAATAAAACCCTATTACGGATCTAATGGAACTAGTTTCGTCAAAATCCGAGACTGTGCCTCGGAAAGCAATTTTTAACATTTAAACGATATATTTTCAAAACCGAACAAACCACTTTTAAATTTGATTTTAAAAGTTCTATCACCATTAATATTATTAATATTAATTTTACACCCTTTCAAATTATTTTTAACGAGCTTAAAACTCTCGATTTGACATTTTACCCAACTTCCAGTAATTAAATTCAATAATTTAATTATCCATTAAATAGTGATATTTGAATTTCGAGTTAAAAATTAACTTTTAAATATTTAAAATTAATTAAATATTCCAATTTCAAATATCTAAAATCTAGGGTCGTCACATTCCTCCCTTCTTAAAAGAATTTCGTCCTTGAAAATATTAGTTAAGAGGAATGGTCCATAACTCATTTACTATTTTATAAAACCAAACAGTTTCAACAACTTTCCAAAACAATCTTTTTATTTAAGATGCACTATCACCATCACTAACTTTCCAAACTCTTTCGTAGTTTCCAAACAAAATTACTTCTTCAACCATTAAAATTATAATTTAAACCAAATTTTAAATTATCAAAAATTTTCCTCAAAAATTTTCTAATTCCCTAAATTTTCCAAAAAATTTGCCAGTGTCTCCTTTGCGCGGCTAGCTCGGCACAGCTACAAAACGCCTCTACCGGCCTTAATTTTCGAAAGAAAACAAAAGCCAAGTGGTTAGATCAGAAAATCATCAAATTTCATATGAAAAATTTAATCATGCACCTTTTTATCGAGAAATTCAAATTATCTTCTGAAATCAAAACCAATTTCCTTTGCTTTTATAACATCTGCATATCCTACATAGCAATAACATGCAATCACAAATTTCAAAATCATTTTATTCCCTTCTTTTATGAAATTTCACTATTTGTTCTATATAAGCCCGTATGATGCAGATATATCATCCGTACGCAATATCAAATCTGATAGCTCGCTCGATCACACTATTTCACTTCCGAACTAGTATCATCCCCCCGACTCTCTAGTGTGGACTTAGATATGTTTTCTTGATCAGAAACCATCATCCTCCTTGCATAGCCATATATTATGATAGAGAATTTTAGGATCAATAAAAAATGCATATCCAGGGTTCGCCGTCGAAAATCGAGTGAAAGTTCCCAACTCGGATCGACATAAATATCTCGAAATCCGGTGCCCGAATCTGGATCAAATCGCTATGTAGATAATATAATATATGTACATCCTACGTATTAATTTCCAATTGATTATTATTTATATCAATTTTCTTCTTTTTTTCACATTTATTTTGATTTCTATTCACTTATTTATGATTTCCCTTTTTACCACTTTTATTAAACCTTCATTCAAATATTAACATAGTATATTTCTCAACTCCAAATTTACTTAAGAATTTCACCATCCATTTCTTAAGTCCAGTATAAATATTTTGTATACTCCTTATATTTGTTTTCACTTTACCACTTAAGCTTTTATATTTATTTTCATTTAACTTAAATTTCCAATTCTATTTGAATTCGATTTAACTTCCACTTTTATTCATCACCAAAACTATTTTTATGAAAATAATTTTTATAACTCGGTGTCTCAACAAGTCTATCCTTGTTCTCATAGAAATTTAGTCAAACATTGATCAGGCGCAGGACTGAAATCTATAAGTACTTAGTAAACCCGTTTTCAACACCCAGTGAAAATACTTGGAAAAAAACTTTTGTTAGAGTGCTTTGAAAATCATCACCCCCTCCATGGATCGCAGTTAGCGCAATGATTACGTCGCCATCCCGGCAAAATCCATAGAAAAGTGTAGGCATCTGCAACCCTTGATTTCCCCATGGAACCGCCCCAGATCATAGCTACACCCAGGGTTACGTTGCCATCATGGAAAAACCATGTAACTGTAGACATCAGCGCACTCGAATTTCATTGCCAAATGAAATTTCACCACAAAGATCGTAGGCTACATCAGTCGAGTCCCAATGTATCTTGTAGGCACTCACTGCCACACGACTTTCGCTATGTCCACATAGATCGCAATCTACTGATGTTACGTCGCTCTTCCAATGAAATAAATTGTAGACTTTAGACAATCACTGCCCCTAGACTTACGCTATGGAAAAGCAGTAGATCGCAGTTACACCGAGTTACACTACCGTCACAGCATAACTCCCAGCATAACTCCAATGTCTCTGTAGGCATCAGCGCCTTCGACTTTCGCTACCTCGATTACAATCCACAGGAACTACATTTTAGTCCAGATGTCCTCTAGGATCAAAATTTAGGACCCCCTTAGGGCTCAAGGCAGAACCACCCAGTGGATCTCCTACTATAAGTTTCAACTCTAAATGGGAGCGCCTTTTTCCCCATAGCATTCTCAAAACATTTTATACTATACACATATAGTATTTTTCAAAACATACTCTTTATGTGTATCACATATAAACTTCAAAATCGATATCTCAAAATTGATAATTCTCAAACTTGGCTTTTCAAATTCCCAAAATTGATTTTTCCCAAATCAAAGCCTTTAAAAATCAATTGGTTCCACCCTAACCAGTTTGAAATTTAGAAAATAGTTTGAATACTTAGTAGTAGTAAAGTAGTACAATACTTTTAAAATGGTTAAATAGCTATTATAAGGTAGTTTGAGTTTTAAAAAGAAAGGTTGTATAGTAAATGTAAAGACCCGTAAATCCGTACTCCTTGAATAGACACTAATCTCCATTGATTAATTCAAGATGAACGAAAATACGAACCCTTAGGGGTTTTAAGAAAAAGAATTTTAGGAAAAGAAAAAGAAAAAGAATTTAGGAAAAGAAGAAAAAAAGATAAGAAGGTAGAAGATAGAGAGAAAAGAGAAAACAGAAGATAGAAAATTTTAAAATAGAAGGAAAAGAGAATAGAGAAAGATAGGGAAAAGGAAAATAGAGAAAAGAACATAGAACAGAACAGGAAACAACAGAACAACATCAGAATCTCACAATTCGCAGCGGAACAACATATAATAATAAATGAATAATCTTTAAACAAAGAACTATATCAGTTATTACATTTTATACATTACATTTCATTACATCATATCATCAGAGTGTACAACAACAACAAACAAACAGTGCAGCGGAAAAAGAAATACTATATACTAGTAATACGTCATGCCATCCAGCTTGCCTCCAGCAACTCCAGAATATCCAGAATATCCTGATAAACCTAACTCTTAACTGCCCGTGTGTAAATTGGTGGGCACCCAGAGTTTAGGAAGGAAAACAATAAACTCCAAGTCAGTCATGTGACTGGTGTGAGAACTCAAAATAGTTTATTTATCTTTAAAATCAAAATAGAGGAATATTTTTAATTCAATTCGCAATGCTTTTAAAAATGAGACTACCATAAGGCCTCCCGCACACACACACACAATGCAAACGCAGAATCGGAGGAGATTTCTCCTTATGATAGTCAAAGATGCTTGATACGCATTTAAAAGAACATTTCATATTATTACTAGTGCCTAGTGTAGAGAAAAATTCATTTCGAAAGTAGAATATAAATCTTAGCCAACATACGACCATTATCGTATGCCTACTATAGCTACTATCCAAACAGTGGTGACCACCATAAGTGAATAGCAGGTTCTACAACTAATACCGTACAAGTTTCGTATTGGGAACTGGATTTCCAACAAATGGTCAGGCCAAGGAACTTCCCATTGCCACATGAGAATGCCTCTGGATGGACATCCTCGAGAACCAAACCGGATCTCTACCAACACAAGGCCGGGTTACCCCTAACAGAGTAACAACTGACCGAATATGCCATCCCCTGGTCCTTTGGGACCTTTTCACCGAGCGCTCGCAATCAATTCACACAATCATAACAAAGTGTTTTCAACATGAGTAATTATCTGGGCTCCATACCATGATACCACCCTTTTCCAGAAGGAAATGGACACATCCTAAAGGGCGCTACCCCTCATAACCTTGCCGCATCTTTCCTGTTTTGACCATTCACGGGGTGTGAGGCTCGACGAAGTCACGTCCACAAAAACATACTTTATACAAAGCCATGCTTTGGGTCACAAATGATCATAGAGATGATCACAAAGATAGACGATCAAATAAACGATCCTATCACAAATAATCAACACAATGATCATTTACAGCAACACTCAGCATGTCACATTACCAAATTGGGAATATATCGCTGATAACTTCAACTATATAACCTCTGAGCACGTACGTCTCAGAGAAGGGTGTTAAGCTAAAAGAATAAATTCTCCGCCACCAACAGAAATATATTTGAATGAAATCGGCTTTATATCTCAATTTGTAATGTCAGACACACAATCCATACAAGTCTGTTCCGGGCTCGAACAAAACCGAAGGCACTTACAAAGAAGTCCTTGCAATCCGGATATTCACAATCCTGATCGGATTCACCATCACATATGGAGAACTCAATACCGTAGCTACTCGGTGCAGAGTCAATCGACAGGTCATCCTATCGCTTTTGCAAATACCGGGTCTTCAACACCGATCTTCAATGCAATTCACAACGACGTATCACATATTCGGAATGGGTTATACGACCCCATGGTCCTTTCCCGGTTAACCCGAATAGTGAGCGCTTATTCAAAAATAAGTGTGGCATTCAAATTCAAACAAATCACATCAATTACCCATTCAAAGGGAAATATTGATAGTCGGTTATTGAACTATCACTGGATATGCACACATCACCATATTCCAAATAATTTTCCAAATTATTTATTTTCCAAAATATCTTCACTAGATATATAATTTTCAACACTTCAAAAATAAATCAATATTTATTTTTAAACCAATTCTACTTTCTTCTATAAATTCAATAGTGAATTTACATTCCAAAGTATTAATGAATATACGACTTCAATTCGATTTATAATATTCATTTTCGATTTATCTTCAAAAGGATAAATTCTCTAATATTCACTTTATATTGGGAAAACATTTCCATACTTATTTATTCATAAGTAATTCACAAATTTTATTTATTTTCAACACTTAGAAAATATTCAATATACTTAAATCGAGATTAAGTATATATTTCATTCTTTAAGGAAATCATTCTCATAAACATATTTATTTGGGCCAAAACGAATGTTACGTAAAACATCGTTACGACAACCCAAAATCACTAGTATAGGGATTCGAAATTAAATAGATATATAAATCCCAATACTACACAAAACATTTCCTTTCGGAAATCATTTACTATAACAACAGTGTTATAGTCCACTATTTCCTTTTATTTCTCGAAAACGTCTATTTCAACAATAGATGTTGAAATCTATGGTTTCGAATCTCAACACATTTAAAACATCGTTAGATCATTTTAATTCTATTTAAAACATCACATTCTAAACGTTTTCTTTAACATATTATTCACAATTCAGAAACGTGAATATTCTTTGTTAACAAATTTCATCCTTTTATTCATTTTAATTCAAAGGATTATTCACGATTCAAAAATGTGAATATAACTCCATTAATAGGTTTCAGCAATTTACTTATCAAAAATAAGTTGTTTGCGAATTTATAAAACAACGTTTATAAATTCCATTTCTAATTATTTTATAACAACTTCCTTTTATAAATTTTCTTTATTAACCTATTCGATTTATAACTCAATTATAAAACAAAGGTTCATATTATAAGTGAAATACTTATATTTTATTCGTTTGCAAAAATCGTTCCTTTGAACTTCATAATTATAAATCTTATAACTTATAAGATTCAATTATTCATCCAAATATATTCTTTAATAATTTCACAAAATTTATAAATCTTACTATTTATAAATTTCATTTATAACTTCACCATTTATAATTTTTATAAATTCCATTCATTTACAAAAATTCATTTTCACTTCATTTAAACACTTATAAAAACTCGTTTTATAATGTCTATATTTCAATTTATAAATATCCATTTATAAATCTCTTAATATAAATTAATTTATATTATTCTTTAAAACGTCTTTAATCTCCTTTATTATTTCACCATTTTGATTCATAAAAAAATTAAATTTCATAAATTCTATATTTAAATTTTTCACAATAAATTCTAAAATCCCGATTAAACTATTTTATAAAATCGTTAGCATCATATTCTCAAAAATCAGTTTTTAACTATATTTCTCAAAAATCATAATTTTTATAACATTAAAAATTATAACGTTTATTTATTTAACATGGATCAATTCCAAAAATATAGTATATTTTCAAAGATCACTTTTAAAAATCATTTTTAAATTTTCAAAGTTTGGTCCAATGATGCTACATACCAAATAGTCAATCACGACAACAACGATATCATATATCGATATGATAATCCATCAAATATCAAAATATCTGAAATCAAATAAATACTGTTGAGGAATCCAGTTGGATCCCTCCAACCTGTTTCCTGCATCCACAAACATTAGCACAATACCAATTTCGCTCCAGTACGAAATTATCGCGGTATATGGGATTTAAAATATTATCCGCTTAATAACGGCGCAATAGGGTCTCATCCGCTAAACAAAAAATGCGGGAAATCAATAACTCCAATATATACATATGCCAATATATATATATTGCTACTATATATAATACCAATTTCACTGTTTATGAAATATTCGCGGTATATGTTTTTATTAAATAACATCCGCTTACTAACGGCGTATAATGTCTATTTTAACAATCAATAGATATCAATCAACATTCAAACATGCATTCAAATATTTTAAATCTAACTATTTAAAATAAAATCGAAACCTATTCGATTGAGTGAGAAGTTCTCACCTTGATTTTAATTTCCGTTTTAGCGATTTATTTTGAATAAAATTAAACGCGCGTTTAATTTTACCCGAAATTCTCACTAACTCCAAACGACTCCAAACCAACTCCATCGCGTAGTGCTCGTCCATACGATTCCAACGCAACTGAATTTGCATTTTTTCGACCTCGTATGAAAAAGTTATGACAGTTTAAAGTTTGTACACGATTTTAATAATTAATTTCAACATAAATCTTTATATTTTAATACCCTAAGCTAGCATCCACCGTAGATCTCAACTCCATTCCATCACAGCCGCACGCTAACATCTCCCCCTTCTTCCATCCCTCACGCGCACGCACAGGAATAGGCCGAACAAATAAAACCCATACTTAGAAACTAGGGTTAATTATTGCCATCACCACGTTGAACTTTAACTCGATCAGCTTGCTCCATGACGAGCGCCTTGCCAAGAGCTATACTCGGCCCCAACCCCATGATGCTCGGCCACCTGATGAGCCTCGTTTTGCATGCGTGAGCTGTAGAGAACGGCCCCCCCTAGACGCCACCACGTCGCTCCAAATCACATCTCCGCCGTTGAATCTCTTCGTCTCGTTGCCCTCTACATCTTCCATGTTGAAAGTTTTAGCCAAAACTTGATGGATTGAGAGATTAGAGGGGAAAAAGATGGAAGCATTTCTGGCCATTGGTTATTAGCATAGGCGGCTAGGGTTTTGTATTTTATTTTATTTTTTATTTATGAAGGGGTATGGTCTCCTTTTATAGAAAATCAAGCGTAAACACTATTCATTTCGGAAATTTCGAACTCCGATTTAGGCGCCGTAACCAGCGTTTCTAAGGTTTACCCCGCGTTCCGGACACAATGGAACAGGTTTCGGAAGCTAATTCGGAAGTATGTGCGAGTTATGGCTATAAACGCTCAATTTGAATTAAACCGATTTAAGCGATTTTCTAGGCGTTTTAATTTGTACCGGACAAACGGTAAATCCAATTGACTTGAAATTTAAAACCTTACAATAATATCACATTACGGATCCGATGAAACTGGTTTCGTCGAAATCCGAGACTTTTTGAAAAATGGCTATTTTCACTCGTCAAATTAAAATTAAAAATAAATCGATGCGTTTCGAGTTGCCACGATCAAACGATAACTCCGATTGACACGAAAATTGAAATCCGGTAATAACTAACCATTACGGATCCAATGGAACTGGTTTCGTTCAATTCTGAGACTGTTCAAAAATTGACTATTTTCACTAGTCGATTTAAATATTAAAATATTCAATTTTCACAAATTAACTTTTAATTCGATTTTAAAAGTTCTAAAATATCATTCTAACTTCAATATGATAAAATAAAATTTTACAAATCATTTTCAATCATATTTAACCCAATTTTCAATTATTTTCCATAATTTAACGTATTAAATTATCGATTTAATAATCCAATTAAATCCAATAATTCAAATTAAAATTTATTCGACTTATAAATTCACTTATAAATATTTAAAATTAATTAAATATTCAAATTTTAATTATCAAAAATTCTGGGTCGTTACAATCTTCCCCACTTAAAAGAATTTCGTCCTCGAAATTATAAGTAAGAAAAGTTATAGAATCTATTAATTTTCCAAAATCCATAGTTAAACTTCTTATAATAACTTACTAAGTTTTCAAATCATACTTAGTTATCTTTTCAAAAATAACTACTATTGTTTAACTTTCAACTCCAAAATCAAAGTTTAAGTTTTCAAAATTTTTCCAATTTTCTCAAAAATTTTCTAACGCCTTTAATTTTCGAAAAAATTCGCCATAGTCTCCTTTGCGCGGCTCGATCCGAAAAAAAAAATGACAGTATATATATATCACAAATATACATCTCATCAAGTAATGAGGCATCCCGAAGGGAAAAAAGTGTAAAAGTACGATATGTAATCCGAGATATGTACCTTATATTTTATTAGCGAGCATATACGGCTAATATAGCGCGAAAGCGAGCTCCAAATGCGAAGCAAACGCGATCCGCACCTACTAAACTCAACAAACAACATGAGAATCATGCATGTATGGAAATAGTATCGATATACAACATATAGCAACATAATAACTATATATGCTAACATAGCAAATGTAAACAAACAACAAATGCAAACATCAACCATCAACCAACTAACATCCATAACCAACAAATATTCATTTATATTCTCATTCATATACAATGAATTGGTTTTCAAATTAATCACATTTGATTCATTTACATTGGATTTTATCAACATTCATTCTCAATTAGTTTATATTCACTAATTCATATTCAAGTTGGTTCACTTCCAAATCAAATTCAATTCTATTTAAGATTCATTTAACATCTCTTAAGTTAAATTTCATTTCACAAACATCACTTGTTTTTACTTAACTTAAATTCCCATTTATAAATAAATTCAGATTCCAATTCTAAAGTAAATTTCATTTAACTTTGAATTCATTTTTACTTACAACTCATATTCATAAATATATTCATTAGTTTCACTTCTTATATGTATAAGTTTATTTCACAATTGTAAATCACTTTAATTATAATTCATACTTATAATTCTTTTACTTATACAATTATTCTTTTATTTAGATTATTTAAACAACCTAACAATCAACATATATACACTTTAATAATTCTGAAAAATTATTTCTTTATATATAAAATATATTTAGGTAAAATTATTTCATTTACCAAATTTAAAAACAATATTGTGTCGAATTGTTCTATTCAAGTGTTTAGAGATCCCTATCAACAACGTTAATTACTCGTATTAACCAGAATCTATATACCACTCAACAAACCAATCATCACAATATAAAACAATTTTATATTCACTAACAAATACGCTCTCATAGCTATTATTACACTTAAACTCATTCTAGAGTACCGCTGACTCTATCTCTAATGAGAAATACCCAACAGAACCATGGTTGTCGCTTAACCATAAGCTCTGATACCAGATGTAAAGACCCGTAAATCCGTACTCCTTGAATAGACACTAATCTCCATTGATTAATTCAAGATGAACGAAAATACGAACCCTTAGGGGTTTTAAGAAAAAGAATTTTAGGAAAAGAAAAAGAAAAAGAATTTAGGAAAAGAAGAAAAAAAGATAAGAAGGTAGAAGATAGAGAGAAAAGAGAAAACAGAAGATAGAAAATTTTAAAATAGAAGGAAAAGAGAATAGAGAAAGATAGGGAAAAGGAAAATAGAGAAAAGAACATAGAACAGAACAGGAAACAACAGAACAACATCAGAATCTCACAATTCGCAGCGGAACAACATATAATAATAAATGAATAATCTTTAAACAAAGAACTATATCAGTTATTACATTTTATACATTACATTTCATTACATCATATCATCAGAGTGTACAACAACAACAACAAACAAACAGTGCAGCGGAAAAAGAAATACTATATACTAGTAATACGTCATGCCATCCAGCTTGCCTCCAGCAACTCCAGAATATCCAGAATATCTTGATAAACCTAACTCTTAACTTCCCGTGTGTAAATTGGTGGGCACCCAGAGTTTAGGAAGGAAAACAATAAACTCCAAGTCAGTCATGTGACTGGTGTGAGAACTCAAAATAGTTTATTTATCTTTAAAATCAAAATAGAGGAATATTTTTAATTCAATTCGCAATGCTTTTAAAAATGAGACTACCATAAGGCCTCCCGCATACACACACAATGCAAACGTAGAACCGAAGGAGATTTCTCCTTATGATAGTCAAAGATGCTTGATACGCATTTAAAAGAACATTTCATGTTATTACTAGTGCCTAGTGTAGAGAAAAATTCATTTCAAAAGTAGAATATAAATCTTAGCCAACATACGACCATTATCGTATGCCTACTATAGCTACTATCCAAACAGTGGTGACCACCATAAGTGAATAGCAGGTTCTACAACTAATACCGTACAAGTTTCGTATTGGGAATTGGATTTCCAACAAATGGTCAGGCCAAGGAACTTCCCATTGCCACATGAGAATGCCTCTGGATGGACATCCCCGAGAACCAAACCGGATCTCTACCAACACAAGGCCGGGTTACCCCTAACTGAGTAACAACTGACCGAATATGCCATCCCCCGGTCCTTTGGGACCTTTTCACCGAGCGCTCGCAATCAATTCACACAATCATAACAAAGTGTTTTCAACATGAGTAAGTATCTGGGCTCCATACCATGATACCACCCTTTTCCAGAAGGAAATGGACACATCCTAAAGGGCGCTACCCCTCATAACCTTGCCGCATCTTTCCTGTTTTGACCATTCACGGGGTGTGAGGCTCGACGAAGTCACGTCCACAAAAACATACTTTATACAAAAGCCATGCTTTGGGTCACAAATGATCATAGAGATGATCACAAAGATAGACGATCAAATAAACGATCCTATCACAAATAATCAACACAATGATCATTTACAGCAACACTCAGCATGTCACATTACCAAATTGGGAATATATCGCTGATAACTTCAACTATATAACCTCTGAGCACGTACGTCTCAGAGAAGGGTGTTAAGCTAAAAGAATAAATTCTCCGCCACCAATAGAAATATATTTGAATGAAATCGGCTTTATATCTCAATTTGTAATGTCAGACACACAATCCATACAAGTCTGTTCCGGGCTCGAACAAAACCGAAGGCACTTACAAAGAAGTCCTTGCAATCCGGATATTCACAATCCTGATCGGATTCACCATCACATATGGAGAACTCAATACCGTAGCTACTCGGTGCAGAGTCAACCGACAGGTCATCCTATCGCTTTTGCAAATACCGGGTCTTCAACACCGATCTTCAATGCAATTCACAACGACGTATCACATATTCGGAATGGGTTATACGACCCCATGGTCCTTTCCCGGTTAACCCGAATAGTGAGCGCTTATTCAAAAATAAGTGTGGCATTCAAATTCAAACAAATCACATCAATTACCCATTCAAAGGGAAATATTGATAGTCGGTTATTGAACTATCACTGGATATGCACACATCACCATATTCCAAATAATTTTCCAAATTATTTATTTTCCAAAATATCTTCACTAGATATATAATTTTCAACACTTCAAAAATAAATCAATATTTATTTTTAAACCAATTCTACTTTCTTCTATAAATTCAATAGTGAATTTACATTCCAAAGTATTAATGAATATACGACTTCAATTCGATTTATAATATTCATTTTCAATTTATCTTCAAAAAGATAAATTCTCTAATATTCACTTTATATTGGGAAAACATTTCCATACTTATTTATTCATAAGTAATTCACAAATTTTATTTATTTTCAACACTTAGAAAATATTCAATATACTTAAATCGAGATTAAGTATATATTTCATTCTTTAAGGAAATCATTCTCATAAACATATTTATTTGGGCCAAAACGAATGTTACGTAAAACATCGTTACGACAACCCAAAATCACTAGTATAGGGATTCGAAATTAAATAGATATATAAATCCCAATACTACACAAAACATTTCCTTTCGGAAATCATTTACTATAACAACAGTGTTATAGTCCACTATTTCCTTTTATTTCTCGAAAACGTCTATTTCAACAATAGATGTTGAAATCTATGGTTTCGAATCTCAACACATTTAAAACATCGTTAGATCATTTTAATTCTATTTAAAACATCACATTCTAAACGTTTTCTTTAACATATTATTCACAATTCAAAAACGTGAATATTCTTTGTTAACAAATTTCATCCTTTTATTCATTTTAATTCAAAGGATTATTCACGATTCAAAAATGTGAATATAACTCCATTAATAGGTTTCAGCAATTTACTTATCAAAAATAAGTTGTTTGCGAATTTATAAAACAACGTTTATAAATTCCATTTCTAATTATTTTATAACAACTTCCTTTTATAAATTTTCTTTATTAACCTATTCGATTTATAACTCAATTATAAAACAAAGGTTCATATTATAAGTGAAATACTTATATTTTATTCGTTTGCAAAAATCGTTCCTTTGAACTTCATAATTATAAATCTTATAACTTATAAGATTCAATTATTCATCCAAATATATTCTTTAATAATTTCACAAAATTTATAAATCTTACTATTTATAAATTTCATTTATAACTTCACCATTTATAATTTTTATAAATTCCATTCATTTACAAAAATTCATTTTCACTTCATTTAAACACTTGTAAAAACTCGTTTTATAATGTCTATATTTCAATTTATAAATATCCATTTATAAATCTCTTAATATAAATTAATTTATATTATTCTTTAAAACGTCTTTAATCTCCTTTATTATTTCACCATTTTGATTCATAAAAAAATTAAATTTAATAAATTCTATATTTAAACTTTTCACAATAAATTCTAAAATCCCGATTAAACTATTTTATAAAATCGTTAGCATCATATTCTCAAAAATCAGTTTTTAACTATATTTCTCAAAAATCATAATTTTTATAACATTAAAAATTATAACGTTTATTTATTTAACATGGATCAATTCCAAAAATATAGTATATTTTCAAAGATCACTTTTAAAAATCATTTTTAAATTTTCAAAGTTTGGTCCAATGATGCTACATACCAAATAGTCAATCACGACAACAACGATATCATATATCGATATGATAATCCATCAAATATCAAAATATCTGAAATCAAATAAATACTGTTAAGGAATCCAGTTGGATCCCTCCAACCTGTTTCCTGCATCCACAAACATTAGCACAATACCAATTTTGCTCCAGTACGAAATTATCGCGGTATATGGGATTTAAAATATTATCCGCTTAATAACGGCGCAATAGGGTCTCATCCGCTAAACAAAAAATGCGGGAAATCAATAACTCCAATATATACATATGCCAATATATATATATATTGCTACTATATATAATACCAATTTCACTGTTTATGAAATATTCGCGGTATATGTTTTTATTAAATAACATCCGCTTACTAACGGCGTATAATGTCTATTTTAACAATCAATAGATATCAATCAACATTCAAACATGCATTCAAATATTTTAAATCTAACTATTTAAAATAAAATCGAAACCTATTCGATTGAGTGAGAAGTTCTCACCTTGATTTTAATTTCCGTTTTAGCGATTTATTTTGAATAAAATTAAACGCGCGTTTAATTTTACCCGAAATTCTCACTAACTCCGAATGGCTCCAAACCAACTCCATCGCGTAGTGCTCGTCCATACGATTCCAACGCAACTGAGTTTGCATTTTTTCGACCTCGTATGAAAAAGTTATGACAGTTTAAAGTTTGTACACGATTTTAATAATTAATTTCAACATAAATCTTTATATTTTAATACCCTAAGCTAGCATCCACCGTAGATCTCAACTCCATTCCATCACAGCCGCACGCTAACATCTCCCCCTTCTTCCATCCCTCACGCGCACGCACAGGAATAGGCCGAACTAATAAAACCCATACTTAGAAACTAGGGTTAATTATTGCCATCACCACGTTGAACTTTAACTCGATCAGCTTGCTCCATGACGAGCGCCTTGCCAAGAGCTATACTCGGCCCCAACCCCATGATGCTCGGCCACCTGATGAGCCTCGTTTTGCGTGCGTGAGCTGTAGAGAACGGCCCCCTAGACGCCACCACGTCGCTCCAAATCACATCTCCACCGTTGAATCTCTTCGTCTCCTTGCCCTCTACATCTTCCATGTTGAAAGTTTTAGCCAAAACTTGATGGATTGAGAGATTAGAGGGGAAAAAGATGGGAGCATTTCTGGCCATTGGTTATTAGCACAGGCGGCTAGGGTTTTGTATTTTATTTTATTTTTTATTTATGAAGGGGTATGGTCTCCTTTTATAGAAAATCAAGCGTAAACACTATTCATTTCGGAAATTTCGAACTCCGATTTAGGCGCCGTAACTAGCGTTTCTAAGGTTTACCCCGCGTTCCGGACACAATGGAACAGGTTTCGGAAGCTAATTCGGAAGTATGTGCGAGTTATGGCTATAAATGCTCAATTTGAATTAAACCGATTTAAGCGATTTTCTAGGCGTTTTAATTTGTACCGGACAAACGGTAAATCCAATTGACTTGAAATTTGAAACCTTACAATAATATCACATTACGGATTCGATGAAACTGGTTTCGTTGAAATCCGAGACTTTTTGAAAAATGGCTATTTTCACTCGTCAAATTAAAATTAAAAATAAATCGATGCGTTTCGAGTTGCCACGATCAAACGATAACTCCGATTGACACGAAAATTGAAATCCGGTAATAACTAACCATTACGGATCCAATGGAACCGGTTTCGTTCAATTCTGAGACTGTTCAAAAATTGACTATTTTCACTAGTCGATTTAAATATTAAAATATTCAATTTTCACAAATTAACTTTTAATTCGATTTTAAAAGTTCTAAAATATCATTCTAACTTCAATATGATAAAATAAAATTTTACAAATCATTTTCAATCATATTTAACCCAATTTTCAATTATTTTCCATAATTTAACGTATTAAATTATCGATTTAATAATCCAATTAAATCCAATAATTCAAATTAAAATTTATTCGACTTATAAATTCACTTATAAATATTTAAAATTAATTAAATATTCAAATTTTAATTATCAAAAATTCTGGGTCGTTACAGTAAATTGCTTGGAAAAATAGATTTAAGATAGCTTATGTTAAAATAATTTGTTTGAAAATAATTTCAGAGCCAAACTGGTTCAATTTCTCAATCTCCTGTTTCAATCAACTTCAGTTTCCAATTAATTTCAGCAATGTATATACATCATTTCAATCCACTTCTTAATTCATTCAAAACAATCCAATTTACAATTTTATATATATATACAGTTACTAACCAGCAGGATGATAACCGGGTATGCCAAAGTAAATAAACGTCCAAATTATCTAAAGCACTAATCAATGGCATTCGTTATCAATTTCCATAAATTAAAACCCGTTTTGAGACCATACATAACTCCCTTTCATTTCAACCTATTTAACTTCCCTAAGATAAATCTCAATTTCATATTGAAATTTCCAATTTCATCTTGAAGTTTCCAATTTCAGATTATAGGTCCAAACTTATTTAACTTTCCCTAAGTTAAATTTCAATCCATTCAATCCATTCAACTTTATGAAATTTAAATTCTCCATTCAAATTTAAATTTCTTATCAATATCACTTCCCACTTATAAGTTAAAAACTTACTTCCCTTTAGGTTATACTCTCACGTTTAAACCATTCTTGTTTTTAATTCAAAACAATTTCATCTTCCAACCACTCTTGCTTTAATGCAAGATTTCTATATTCAAAAATATTATTTATTATTTCTTTTTACACTCTGGAACAATTCCAAAATTTTCTGGACCTAGATTTTTAAACTTCCCAATTTAAATCCATTTTAATCTATAATTCATACTTATATAAATTCTTACTTCCTTTAAACATTTCAATCTGCTTTATCATTATTTATTTTTAAAATAAACATCCATTTATTAAGACCCGACAACCAATTTATGATTATTATCATAACAAGAAATTAAACACGCCATATATTTCATCATAATTCACTATAAAAAATAAAGGTAACTTATTTGAAACACTTTGAAAATTCTTTTGAATTTTCCAAGATTTAATTCAGGGTTTGAATCCATTTTTATTTAGCTTATTTGCAGAGTTAATCCTTACTCAAATTCCTATTTGGTTATATGTGCTTTACCAATTAAATCTTATGGTCTTATTTAATTTTAATAACAACAATCATTTACTTTAATGTGTATAATAATTAGAAAACTACTTCTTTATATATATCAAAATTTAAGCTTATAATTTTTAAAACCGTTTTTAAAACATTATATAAGAAAATAACAAGTACACTCTCATATAATACACTCAACTCATTCTAGGGTACTACTGACCCTATCTCTAATGAGTGATCCCCACCAGAGCCAAGGTTCTCGCTTAACCTCGCTCTGATATCAAAATGTCACGACCCAATTTTTCGACTTCCAAAAGTCGACACTGATACATTCACTGTATAGAGTGCCGAGAAATCGGATACTAGGAATACGAGACCATAAGGGAAAAAGAAGAAGAGATAGAAGAAAAAAAATAAAAAACAACAATACAGAATCTCACAATCACAGCGGAACAAATATAATATACATATAACAACATTTTATACAACGAAAAGTTGTAACTGTCAATATACATACCATATATCATAGTACAATAAATCTGGAAACTTGTAACAACTTGTCGGCCTCTAATACACAGCGGAAAATAATCAATACGGCTTTGCCATCCAGCTCGTCTCTTGAGCTCCAGAACATCTTAAACTGAAAATCTATAACACTCGGTCTAAGCTGGGCATTACAATAAAGTAACAGCCGAGTCAGGTTGAAAACCAACGCGAGCAAACCTTTTTAAATTGAAATACTAGAGTTGTAAAAGCGTCTTTGAAAAATCTAGGTAACTCGTCCAACATTACGAGTTCGATCTTGCTATGACCAACACTTGTTGCCAAATCCATTATTTAAATTAATCTCCAATTGCAGTTACTTATTGAAATATAGTCGAATTTACTTAATTTATTTAATTTCAGCCTATTTGATTCTACGAATCAAACCCGTAAAGATTGAAGAAGTTATTAAATCAAAGTGGTTTCAGATATCGCTGATGTCCGATCTCGATCCCTTCGAATCCAAAGCGCCATCTTTTAAGCCAAATTGTTTTTAGTAAAACAATCCAGCCTCGGAATGTCAGCCTTCACCTAAAAATCCCATCACAATATCTATTCCAATAAAATGCCTCACATTTATATTTAACTGTTCATTTCAGGTTATTCAATTTAAAACTATTCATAGACTAGATTAACTAGTTACACAAATCATTAATTTACTCAAAACAAAATTAATTAATTATTTTCAAATCATGTTTAATTATTAAACATATTACAACCATTTTATTTCATTCTAATTATATTTCTGGGATTAACTAATAATTAACAAGTATAATCAACTTAAGACTTTTAATAAATTAAAGGTTTAGATCATTTTATTTTATCATTAACTATTAACTAATTTCCACTATTTCTTTAATAAACCTTTGTAAACAATAAATAATTAACTTAACTTAATAAATTTTAATCTAAATTATTTTATTTAAGCTAGCCATTACTAATCCTATAGTTTAAGTTAACTTAAGGTTTTTAAATTACTTAATTTAAATAGCCATAACTAATTACTTTTAAACCACTTTCACTTCATTTCCTTTTTCCCTTTTTCCCTTTTTCTTTCTTTCCAAATAATTTAATACTTTACTTTTGATACCTCAAACTATCCAAAATATATTTAGCCAAACCATAGCATTCAATAGCTTCAAATTTCAATATAATCTGTCCCAGATTATCAATTAAATCATAATCACAGACTATGAAAATAAATTTCAATATTTTCGAGGAATCAAGTTTGATCCCTCCAACCTGTTTTCCCACAACCATAGATGTTAGAACAATAAAAATACCAATTCCATTTCGAGGTGAGATTCGCGGTATATAGGGTCATCCGCTATTATGCGAGCGCATAGGGTCTCATCTGCTATATAATGCGGGAATATCAATCACTCTAATATATATATACACACACTACTATATATAATATCACATCCAGACTGATAATAAATTATCAATTCAAGAAATCAATCCAATAATTTTATCTTCACTAATTAAATTAATTGGTAATACAATTTGAGTGAGATTTACTCACCTTTGATTTTTGTTTTCTAATCCGCCCCATACCAGCTTGTTTTCTCCATAATTTTAGACCTTGAATAAACATTATATGGTTTATTAATTTTTGAACAAATTGGACAATCTATTACCATTTAATTAACTAAAATTTTAATTTAAACTAATAATTCCACTTTTAAAAACCTTTCAGTAGTTAAAATAAATTAAATAAGTTAATTTAACAAATTAATCATAAATCCATTATTTTAAAATAAACTAAAAATATAAAATGCATATATGTATATTTATTTTTCCTTTGAAATTATATATATATATATATGTATATGTATATGTATATACTTATAAAAACAATTTGTAGATTCCAAAAATCTAATTTTATATAAACTTTCATTTTAATATTCATATTTACCCTTTTCCCAAACCTTACCTATATATATGTATATATTCCTATTTACCCATATATGTATATATACATTAAATTCTAATAAGATAAAATTCCTTTCAAACCTATATACATATATTAAACTAAAAAAAGAACTGCTTTTATTTTTTTCTTCTGCTGTTTATCTATATTTTTTCTGTACATCTATATACCTCACATTATTATTATTTTCCTTTATATAAACCTATGCATATATAAATGAAATAAAAGATAACACCTACTCCTCGCAGAACCACTCTTCGACTTCCTCTACGAACCCCAGTCCATCAATGACGAGGCAATCCTTTCATCCTCCAGATCAAGTTGTCGAAGACACAAGCATCTCCTGCCTCCGCCTTAGCCGCGAACGCCGCACCCCGAATTAATTTCCACCGATGAACTCACGTCCAGTCTTCCTACTTTGATTTGTTCGACAACGATTCCTTCACGTGCTCTACACTCGCTCGATCAACAAGAAGCGCGACTTCGAATCCCATATTCCTTTATTCTGATTTTGATTGAGAAAATGAATTCGATTCTCGAATAGATTCGAGAGCGGAGGGAAAAAGAAGGCGACTTCAGATGAAGATGATTTGTGTTGAACGAATTTGAATTCATTTTCTCTACCTTCATTTTTAAGTTCATTTTGATTTTTTTTGAACTCGGTAAGAAATTGAAAAATGAAGGAAAGGGGAAAGTGCGATTCAATTTAAAGAGGATTTGTTTGGCCGTTAATTTCGATTTCGTGAAGTTATAGAAAAGGGGATCGACTTGGTTTGATAAGGAGGAAGGCGGTACATCAGTTAAGGATGAAGGGTAGCGTGCTCTAGAATGTTGCGTGATGGAAGAAGGGACACGATGTTTTGAAAGAGGGGAACAGCTGTGCCAACATTGCCAGACTACAGTGCCTTGGAAGGAGAGGAAAAAGGTTTGATGTGGATATAATTTCAGCTAATGTTGACCAAAGTTTAAATATACATTTTTTAAATTCAAATTGTCTCAATTTCACAACCTAAAATTTTAACATCCTATCAAGGCGTGTAGCTAGGCGTTAATAATGTTATACCCATATTCCAAGCGTAATGGAAAAGGTTTCAAGTCCTAATTCGATCATATGGAGAAGACAGTTTTTTGGACCCAGTTATTATATTGAATTTTCGATATAAATTTCAACACGTTTACATACCGTACAATCAAATGATAACTCCAAAAGCTACGAGATTTGAAATCCAATAATAAAACACAATTACGGATCCTATAGAACTAGTTTCGTTCAAATCCGAGACTGTGCCTTGGAAAGTTTTTTTTAAACGTCAATTTAAACGATATATTTTCAAAACCGAACAAACCACTTTTAAATTCAATTTTAAAAGTTCTATTACCTTTAATATTATTAATATAAATTTTACAATCCTTCAAATTATTTTTAACGAGCTTAAAACTCCCGATTTAATAATTTTACCTAATTACCAGTAATTAAATTCAATAATTTAATTATCCAGTAAATAGTGATATTTGAATTTCATGTTAAAAAATAACTTTTAAATATTTAAAATCAATCAAATATTCCAATTTAAAAATCTGAAATCCTGGGTCATCACATATGACTAAATTTATGTAAGAACAAAGATGGATTTGTTTGGACATCAAGTTATGAAAAATATTTTTATATAAAACTAGGATGGAAACACTATGTGATTTAAAGTGTTGTATTTTTAAATTGTATAGTAAAAGAGTAAGGAGTTTAAAATGTTTAAAGAATGGTTAATCTAATAATATACATCAAAATTAAAATTCTCGCTTCGTTCCTTTTCGAGGACGAAAAGTTCTAAGATGGGAGGAATGTAACGATCCGGATTTCTTATACCTATTATTGGGGTAATTAACTGATTTTTTTGGAATATTGATTTTTATAGATCGAATAGATAAATTTTTTGATAATGAAAATATCTGAACCTATATATTGATTAAAAACTATATTCAAATTTAAAATAAAATCTTTGGATATGATAAATATTATAGAAATTTGTATATAAACTCCACCATTTAAGTTTGAGATAAAATATTCGTAAATGTGTATATATACAAATTTATACAAGCTGATATATAAGTATATATATATATACACATATGTGTGTGTGTGTGTGTGTGTGTGGCCACAAGAAGTAATGTATAAGGAAATATGTATAAATGTAAATATATACATATACGGTGACAAATAATATATATATATACGTGAATGTATAAACTCCAAAATGGAAAAATTCAAACTTATGAATACATGTATATGGTATATGTTTATAAAATATAGTGCATATGGGAATACATATAGACACACACACATCCATATGTGTAAAACATGTGTGTATGAAAAGGTATGTGAATATATACATACATACATATATATATATATGTATGTATGTATGTATGTATGTATGTATATACGATAACATAAGTAAATGTATATGTACATATGTTACATAAAATAGTAAATAGGTAAATATATGTGTGTTAATATAAAATAATGTTTGTGTAAATCTCTTTAAATATATATATATACACAAACACACATACATATGTAAATGTAAACATATAAGGGGACATCGTGTTGGAAAACATCATTTCAAGCACATAAAATGGCTAATCAACGCTATAAATCAAATCAAGACTCAATAAATCAAAACCAAAGGTGGAAATCATGTCTACCAAAAAAAGGAAAAAAAGAAATTAATTAAAATAAAAAATCTGGAAAATTGTAAAACATGTACACAAATGTTTCAGCCAGCCTAGCATTTTCACTGTACACTTCATCCCCGATATAAAGACATACTCGAGCCTTTTCTTATTCATACTTGTCCCTGTTTGTAACAACCCGCAAATCCGTACCCCTTGAGTTAAAACTATTCTACAACAATCAACTCAAGTTGTACAGAAATACGAACCATTTGGGTTTAGAGAAGAAGAGGTAGAAGAAGAAAATAGAAAACATTAACAGAATCCATCCATCGCAGCGGAATAAAATATAATAGATAAATGAATGATCTTTACTCAAAAATCAAATATCTCTGTTTATATATTACATCATCAGAGTACATCAATCACAGCTCAACATCAATATCCTACAAATGGATACACAACAACTCAACACAGCGGAAATATATATATAAACAAGTACGAGAGTACGTATCGTCATCCAGCTCGTCTCTTGAACTCCACAGCAACATATCCTGTATCCTATAATACTCGGTCTGACCCGAGCATTACAGTTAAATAATACCCGAGTCAGTATGGAATACCAACGTGAGAAAATCACACCCAATTGATTATTAAAGTTTCAAAAATCCTTTGAAAACAAAGGCATCTCGTAAGACCATGCCACAAATAAACATGTCGGGTTTTTACCTTACGATAGCTAAAACATTTTTATTAAAGTCCTCTGATATTATAATAGTGTCTATAGAAAGTAAAATTGAATCTAGCTGAAATGCTTGCATCTCATGTTTCGGCAATAGTTGGGCACAATCAAAACCGTACGGGCGTGTAGGGAAAATGGATTCCAACTAATGGCTAGGCACTGGGGCACCACCTCTCATAGTACCTGGTCTAGATCAGCATACCGAGGAGCCACCCTAACTCCCCTGCAACACAAGACCGGAACCATCCCTTACTGGACAGTCCCGAGCAAGATCACCCCACGGTTGGGATCAGCAACCGCCCACTAAGCCGAAATAAAAGGGACATCTAGACAGGGATGACCTCACCCTCCAGTGGGGGCTAGCCACGAAGCCTTGCTGCATAACCCCTGATTTTCAGCCATTCCCATTTGATGAGGCTTGAGGCTAAGCGTTACCTTTTTAGAATATATCCCTTAGGATGCCCATCGTCCACCTGACGATGTTTCGCAAGCATTCATCCATACAAGTTCGTCCCGGGTTCGAACGGAACCGAAGGCACTATTCCTACTACATCCATTTTGTAAATATCCTCAGGATTAGTAGCGACTAGCCCTTGCACTTCACTGCTCCATCTTCGAATCCAAACTCGTTTCCACGAAACGTACAAACCGGATCGAAGTGGTTTTCGAAAAATAAATCCCGATCCCGGTCTCTTCGAAATGATCAACGTATTTGGCCAATATTGATAGTCGGTTATTTAACTATCAATTGTTATTCACAAAAAACCATCAACTAATAAATAATTTTCCAAATTATTTATTTATCTCAAAATATCTTTACAAGATATATTTCACTTTCAAACCCCTTTGAAAAACAGTTTTCAAACTATCTTCCTTTCTCAGAATAAATTCCAAGTATTTCTATTTCCACTGGAATCACCAAGCACAAAACTTTAGATTTCTAAAATAATTTAAAAACACTTTATTGAAATATACTTTAAAACCTTTAAGTTAAAAACTATTTCAAAAATTTGTTAAAAATACATGCTAAATGAATATCTGAAAATAATGTTTACTTTATAAAAATAAAACTAGTTTTCACTTTTAAAAACAAAATAATATGTCACCTTTAAATAATTATTACAATAATAGATTTGGAAAAAATATTTACTTAAGAATTTTAAACATTTAGAAATAATAAATTTTCTAAAACATGCTTTTTAAACAACCTTAAACTTTTATCTTATATTTAAAAAAAATACTTAAACGTACTTGGCTATCCAGAGAAATATGCTTCTCTTCACAACCTTTAAAAATAAATTACTATTTACTTTTAAACAATTTCTCTCATTCCTTTAATAAATTCCCACCTTGAATTTATTCTTCTAAATATCTAATTTCAAACACTTAAATCAATTTCCAAATTAATTTTCAATTTACTTCATTTATTCAAAAATTCTTTAATTTCGGATTTTATTTCTCAATTATGATTTTAAAATACTTTTAATTGAAATACCAATTTAGATTTCTCAATTTACTTCTTATACCTTTAAATAAATTTAAAACATTAAGTTTTAAAATAGTTCTTTATTCATTTAATTTAGTATCACATAATTTTACAATTCATTAATTACTGTTTATTCAAACTCTTTTCTTTTCATACTCGAAGTTATTTATTAGTATTTAACATATTTTCGTTTCTTTTTCAATTCATTCTTAATTTATTCAATTTTCTCAGATTATTTCGTTTACAAATTTACTTCCTTTATTTTCTTTCCAAAACCCAATTTATATATTTTTAGTAATTCATTATACCAAAATATTTCCAATCAAACAACAACATTCAATATTTAATATATTCATCATAGAATATCAAGTAATCACATCAGAGAATATTAAATAATAAATGTTGAGGGGTCCAGTTGGATCCCTCCAACCTGCTTTCCCTGCATCCACAGATGTTAGCACAATATAATCTGTCAATTCCAAAATTACCGTACTATAGCACATCAATCAATCTCAACCATTCAAACAATTATCTAAATTTAATCATTTAAATTTAAATTTATTCAGCTGAGTGAGATTAACTCACCTTTGCCCCTTAAATTTGCAACTCAATCCAATCCATGTTGCCTTGGGTTTCCCGATTTGACCTTGAATAAGCAATTTTTATATGATTTTATTAACATTTAAACCAATTGAGAAAATATCAACTACCATTCAGTAAATTTAATTTACTAATTATTTTGTTTAAACTAAATTCCCTTTTAAAGATTTGTTAGTAACTAAAAGTATTTTAAATAAGTTAATTTAACAAAATAAACCACCTAAATAAATTATTTTAGAATAATCTAGTAAATTGAAATATGTTTGGGTATATTTTTGTTTTATCCCCTTAACAAATTCTTTTTAGCAACTCAAAATTTAAATAAGTTAATTAAACCAGATAGACAAATTATTAAATTTTAAACTAATCTCTCCTTTATCAATACTTTTAGTGACTAAAAATTTAAACAAGTTTATTAGATACTCTAATCTTCATAAAGCATATTTATTTTATTTATATATATATATATTATTAACTCACTGGAAAACGGGTATATATATATATCTATTTTATTTACCATTTTCAGACTGTTCAATCTCTTACTGTAAATTTCAATCACTGGTTTATATATATATATATACTATATATATATATATGTATATAATATTTATCAAAACAAGCTAAATCGAGAAAACGAATACTTACTGCTTGGTTCAAACAGTGCTACCCAAACTCCAAATATCGAGTTCGCGACCATCGACGAACATGCGCGAGCCTCCCCCACAAGTTTGCGGCCACCCAGACTTCGATTCCACCATCGCAATCCTGGAAATGGGCCGATATTTGTTGATTACTTCATTTGATAAGGCAGTTGTAGCTTGCTCTTGCAGAATAGCATTCCATGGAGGGAGTGCGCGACCAGCATCTCGAGCATGGGCATAGTAAAGCTCCCAAATCCAAACCCTAGACTCGATTCGCCGCCGTCGCGCATCCCATCTCCCCTTCACAAGAGCCAATCGATTCGATTTAATTGAAATTGAAAGATGAAAATGAATCTCGGTTTTTGATTTTAGTTTAAACGAAGGCAACGAAAATTTGGTGTGATGCCCCCCTTTTTCTTTCGGTTTATACTGATTGTAGATGAAGGCTTCGGCCCCTTTTTTTTATAACTGAACGCGTAGATTCTCGAAGAAGGCTCAACTTTAAAATGAAGGCGTTAGCTTCTGGGAGAAGCCAGAGTACGTGATGCTAACTACAGTACACAATGCAATATCAACGCGTTTATATACCGTACGCTCACACAACAACTCCATTCAATACGAAATTTAAAATCCGATAATAATTCAATATTACGGATCCAATGGAACTGGTTTCATCGAATTCCGAGACTGTGCCTCAGAAGGCTATTTTTAAATTCAATTTAAACGATGAAATTTCAAAACCGAACAAATCACTGTTAAACTCAATTTTAAAACTTTTATTATTCTCAGTATTATCAATATAAATTTTATAAGCCTTCAAATTATTTTTAACAAGTTTAAAATTTCAGATTCAACAATTTACCCAACTTCACTTATTTAAATTTAAAAATTCAATTATCAAATAAATTTTGATATTCGTAATTCAGGTTAAAATTTTACTTTTAAATATTAAAATCAATTAAATATTCCAATTTAAATTGCTTAAAAGTTCCGGGTCGTCACACTGTTCATGTTCTAAAAAAATATGTATATATATATAAACACACACACACACAAAAGAATAGGGAGCCCGCCATTAAAAACATAAAAGATGAAAGACAGTAAAGGCTTGAAGCAGGAGTTTAGCATAGCAAAAATTCACCCATCTCACTGCTGTAAGTAAAACCAAATCTTTTACTTGCTGGGAAAAAACCGAGTATGCATACATGTGTTTGGAAATTTGGTCTCTTGTATTTTGTCAACATTCTTGTGCTAATAAGTATTTATGACTTATATAGGTGTGTTAAATCAAGTTTTGAGCACCCTCTAAAACTCAAAGTATAAACATCTCTGTTTTCCTTTAAAAAGATAAGACCTTGTAACTTCAAACATCAAAATCTCTTTACCTAGTTAGTTTTAGTTTATGATTCAAAATGGAAACCTTGTTGTTTTCTAGTGTAGCTCATTTTAAAATTAATTTCGTTTGATATTATATAGCCTAGGAGGAGAAAGGGGTGTATTATAGCAAGTATCTAATAAACAACCAAAAATTGATTATCAAAGTTAAAGTTAAAGTTATATGGGTGTGTTCATCACTGAAAATGATGATTTTTTGTTATTTATTTGGAGTGATAGAGGGAGTTGATCATATTTAGGCGAAGCATCAAATTCCAATGACTTGGTCAATTTCGTAGGGAGGTGGTTGTCCTAGAGGTGGTTTAGGAGGTAATGTGCTCATGAAAAATGGTGCGGTGTTTTTCAGTTAGTCGTGGTGGCCAGACGGTGTGGCTTCGTGTTTAAGGAATGTTGCTTTTGTGGTTCGGGTTCGTGTAAATGGAGATGAGGAGGGGAAGAGATATGTGTGTGGTCGTGGGGGAAACGATGGAGGAGGAGGCAGCGAGTTCATCGAGGAAGTTTGGTGATGAATAGTGTACGGTGGCATGGCGAGGCGAGGGAAGGCCATGGTGTCGTTTTTAGGTAGTGGGCTGAATCTCGAATTTTTTCAACATAGTGGTTGGTCGTGGTTTTAGGTGAAAATCATGAAGAGATGATCGAGCGTGACTCGTGGAGATAATGGGCAATGTGGTTCGGTGAGTGGAGGTGGCGTGCATGTGAACAGTTGCGTGCACGTCTGAGACAGAAAAAATAAGGAGAAGTGAAAGAACAGGAAGGACGAAGGGGGGAGAGCGTTGGGTTTGGGTTATATGATTTCGGGCCATGTTTATTTGGTATGGCTAGGTTTGTTTTTTTTAGGTTTGAGTTGGAGTGAGTTGAAACAAAATAAATAAGTTTATTCTTTAATAAATTATTAAAACACAATTTTTTTATTCCTTCTTCATTTTAAACCGAATCGATCAGCATGTTTTTCTATCAAGATCCCACCATAGAGTATTGTCATTCGAAATAATATCGTTGAGTTTCTGAAGATATAAAATTTAATGATTAAAATATTTAGAGTAAAGAAATAAGTACCTTCTTATTTAAATTAGTAATATATTAATTAATTAATTAACTATATGTTAAATGATTTGTTTAGTTTCAATTGGTTAACAATAAATTATACCTTTTTATTTCTTTAATTAACAAGTAATTTGGATTGAGTCATATAATTCGACTCAATTATTTGAAACTGGCCCAATTCTAAATCGTAAGTTAATTTAACATTGATTCTAAATCGTTGATTAAGAAAATAAATCTATGTTTGACTGATATTATTTTCAATTATCTATTGTCTGTACCATTTAATAGCCATACAAATGAAAGTAGTTAGAATATGGCGTTGATGAGTCTTTATCGAAAGAAAATAGACTCGTACTGACCACTATCCCAATTTTCGAAAAAATGGAATGATTACAAGAAAATTTATTTCGATGGAAGGGTCATTATAAAGTAAACATATGTAATGAATTTCCATATATAAATGTTGATATCCTGCTTATGAATTGTTTATTTTAAAACAATCTCCCTTTTCAAAATTTATCGTTTTGAGTTTGAAGAGATCGGGATCGGATATTAGTGTTATCTGGAACCATTTTGTTTTGTAAATCACTACGATTATGCTGGAAGTGGATTAATTTCACAAATTCAACTATTTTAAATAAGTAGTTGCACTTAGACATTATTATAATATCGACGGATTTATGTAAAAGTGTTTTTGTTATCATCAGATAAAAAACTCGTCGTGTTTGTATGTGTTACCTTTGTGTCAAAGGATTTTCATCACTTAAGTATTTCAGATTAAGTGGGTTTTTCTCACGCTGGTTTCGAGCCTAACTTGGGTGTTACTTTATTGTAATGCCCGGGTCAGATCTAGTTTTACATAATTTTAGGTTAGGACGCTTTTGGAGCTCAGGAGACGAGGTGGATGGCAGAGACGTATTGCATGTATTTTCCTATGTGTATTGTAAGCTGTATATTCAGCATTTAAGGACAAGCTATTATAACTGTCCATATTTATATGTTGTTGATTGTACTTTGACAATTTGTATGTATATTAATAGTTATAGCTTTCCTTTGTATAAAATGCTGTTATTGTTTTTTTTCCGCTGAAATTGTGAGATTCTATGTTTTTATTCTGTTTTCTTCTTCTCTCTTTTACTTCTTTAACCCTAACAACCTGATATTTTGGGCACTCAATTGCTCGGCACTCTATACAGTGAATGTATTAGTCTCGATTTTTGGGGATCGAAAACGCCCGGTCGTTACACATACCATGCCTAATATGAGGTTGATTTGTACCGTACCTATGGAGTGCCCTCTGATAGCCCTACAGTTTATGGAGGAATTACGGTACTGTATAGACTACGAGAATATATGAAAATGCATTAAGGGGGATATGGGCAACTCCTTGGGGCTATTTCAATACCTTACTTTGCTGATAGACATATTATAATAACATATATTATTACATAGTAGATAGTTTAACGGATCCTTAGGATATGGAATCCCGAGCATCTCTTAAGTTATTGCATGCACGTTGACACTGGATAGGAGATGTAAAATCCCGTAAACATCTCTGATGCCGTTTCAGTCATATTTATTTACTATTGATTTAAATTACATAAGACCTTTTAGTTCCAACTCGAATGTTTTGTCTTCTCATTACGATCGGGTCAGTCCGAGCTTTTCAGTGTATTGAGGACTATTGTCTGGAGGGCGAAGAAGAAGATTTAGCATATTATTCTGTTTATCATATTTATTCCACTACATCATGTTGTTCCACTGCATTATTTATTTACTCTGGTGCATTATTTATTTATTCCTGTAGTATTTATAACTTTGATTGTTTTGTAAAGTGTAACCAAATGTATTTGTAAATCGGCTTCTTGAACTGTTTATTTGATTATTATAATTTTTCATTCGGTTGTGAGATTATGTGTTTAATTTTTCCTTTTATCTTCATTTTCTTATTCACCCTGTAACTATCCTCCATTTTGAATAGTTTGATTCTGACATGTGTGGTTTATTGTCGATTTGAACCATCCAAAAAGGTAGGTCGTTACAGTCGCTATGAATGCTCGGAAAAAAGTTAGTGATTAGAACTTAAAATGATTCTTTTTTAAAATAGTTTCGAAAATCTTTTTCATAATATTAATTAAGTACAAAAGTTAGTTATTTTGGTAAATAAATATGAGTTTAATAATTAATTAATTTAGAATATTATTAATTACTTAATATTAAGTTAAGTTACGAGTATTTAAATAATGAATTAAGAAGTTAGCTGTAATTAATTAACTAAGAAGGTTTTAGTTAATAATTAATTAAGTTAGAGTTTAATCAAGAATTGAATTTTATTAGGTTTAAATTATTTGATTATTAATTATTAATTAACTCATAATTAAGTTAAGTTGATTATTTAATTGGTTATTATTTAATCAAAATTAATTATTAATTAATTACTAATCAGGCAAGGTTTAATTAATTAATCTAACCAGATTTAATTAAGGGTTAACTTATTTTAAATTAAGGTCTGATTTTGGTTTAATTATGAATTAATAATGATTATTTGAGATTTAATTAAGTTTTATTGATGATTAAAGTAAGATTTAATTATTTAATTGAAGATTTATTTTAAACTTTATCAGTTTATTTCAAATCATCCTTCTCTATAAGTAAACTAATTTTAAACCAAAAGATCTCTTGTCTGCACCATTTAGTTTGCCTAGTAAATTTGATCGCCTATCTGATGACATCTATTTAGCAGAATAAATCCCCATTCTGCTATAACTTAATTGAATACGATTATTTGGACATCTGTTTAGTAGAATAAATCTCCATTCTACTATAATTAAATTAAGTAGATTATTTGGACAACCAGCTGGTAAAATATATCCCCGTCCTACTGTTATATTGATTTTTAATTGAATTTATGCCAGTATGTTCATATTGGATAAGAGATGTTCTCTAATTATGTATAGTTGTCAATTGCCTTTGTATTTGTGCTCAGCTTTGTGTTCTATGATGTTTGAATGGAAATGTTATCCACTTTGAAATATTTTGTTAAATCTTGCGCATGCAGTTTACGATGATAATTAATTTTTTAGTAAGGAAATTTTGAAAATAGTTAATCCCTGATTAAAGTTGATTTATCATTTTAAGTAATGATATTAAAGGAAATTATTAGTTTTAAAAGGAATGAATTCGTGTTTAAAGTGAATCAATTCACTTTGATAAAGTTGCTTAAAATTAATAATTTTAAACGTGAAGCCCCAACACACGTTTGGTTTTTAAAATGAAATTTTGATTCGATTATCAAAAGTAGTACCGTAAATGATAATGGCTTATATGGGAAGAGTTTAGTCATACTTTTAATACTAAACGTCGGGGCTTAGACTCGTTTTTGTTCCAAAAGTTAACAATGTCATCAAGGCAATGCCTAGAGGTAACAATACATTAACTTGGTAGGCTTCATTTTCAACCGAGGAATGGCACTTGTTTGGAATCGACGCGTAGTGATAAGAATTTGAAATTTAATTTCCATGTACGAACATTTTTATTTATCCCTGATAGTTGATATATTAACCATCGGTTCATCTTTCTTCATTTGTGCATCATTAATCTAAGATGATTTGTTACTCATTTGAGCTTTGATATCCTTTGCCGAAAAATGACTAATACCAGAAAACGAGTGGACGTCTAGCTTTCTGGGTTGCTTCCATTATAGTATTTTTACATCTACTCCAGATTGGATTCGATTTTATGCATGCGAAGATGTGGAATACTTGAATTCTCGGTGAAATTGGTGGGGTCCGGTTAGTACATTTTCAAGAGATGTCACAACGTATATAAACCTCTCAAGTATTTCTAGAGGTATACTTTCGGTAAGGGGGTGCACCCTCCTAGTCATTTGTTGGAAAATTTCCCTTTTGTCCTTTGATTCCAAATTTCTAAATTTACCTCTTTCTTAATTAGCTCAGGAAGTGTCTTGAGAACTTCATGATGTTTAATTATTTGTGTCCATTATTGTGATTGGATGTTGTTAAACGGCTCCACAAATGGTGGCGTGGTCTCACATATTGTATTTATTTCCACCATTTTGTTTTGATATTTACTTGTAGCAAACAAATTGTCTGACCTAAGTTGTTTATTTTTCCTAATCTCTCGGATACTTAATTGTATTTGAGTAGCCCGAGAGTAGCTGGTTTCTTTAGGCTCTTCGAAGACGATGAACAAACATGAGGCTCCATATCTATCTAGTTAATTATTTTTGGTGTATTATTATTATATTCTTCAACAATTATAAGGGCATGTTGTGATAACTGCCCAGGGCTATTGATAGGTTAGTGTTGTACTCTGATGTGTGTATGCAAATTAAGGCTCTTTCTTTTTGTAAAGACTTGATTTTATATTATATATAATTCGCCACATTGTGTGAGATTCTATTCCAACTTTCTTCTTTCTTTCACCCTAAATGAAATGTCTTTCAGATGACCAAACAGTCGATACACGAACTCCAAGGATGTATTAAGTGTCGCCTTTAGTATTAAGAAAGGCAGATCATTAAGTTGTATCAAAGCCCAAGGTTAAGCAAGAACCTTGGCCCTTGTAGTGTAAACTCATTAGAGATAGGGTAAGTGACACCCTAGAAGTATTTTCTGTTTTTGTAAAAATGTTTTTATATTGTGATGATTGATTTGTTGAGTGGTTTATGGATTCAGGTCAATACGAATAGCTAAATCTATTGATAGTATTCTCTAAAATACTTAAACAAGACCAACCGACGCAGTATTGTTTCAATTAGGTTATGCTTATTGTTAGAGAATGAAAATATTTGATCATTATCATTTATTGTTAATTTGTTAGGCTCAAACAGTTTATAAACATTTATTGTTTTAGTTAAATTAAACACGAACACCTTGTGAATTCAGTTTCACAATTTGACTATAAGCCGTTTGGTAATAGTATTGGGATATAATTTAAATTTAAATCCGATTTCAATAAGAGTTGTTTATTATAATCTAAAAAAAGAATAAACATTATGAAATGTTTTTATAAAAAAGAAAAATTATATGAGTATTATTTATTTATATTGGTTATCATTGATAGAGGATTCAAACTGAGAATCTGGGAACTGAAAACCCAATGTTTTTGGAAATTGTCTTCGAAGTTTCTGGAAAAACAACAATGGTATTATTTTGAAAAGTATTTATGAATGGAAGTATTTTGGAATTGTTTTAAACAAGGTAGGAAACACTAAACTCACTTTGGTCGTTGGAATATAATTCCGATGATGACTACAGCACCATTGGTGTTCATTTTTGGGTTTTTGAGTGGGGAATGTTGTCATAGAAATTTTCTGTAAAATTTATTCCATTAAAGAAAATTTGGATTAAATCCAAAAAGCATAAGTTGATTTGAAAAATAATAAGTATATTATTATTTCAAATGATTTTTGGAGAAAATAATAAATAGTATTGCCCGAAAGTTTTTACAAGTATGAATATGTTGGAAAGAGAATTTTAAGTAAGAATCATGTATATATATTAAATTTTTTAAAGTACATTTTACAATAGAAGAAGAATTTTATGTTAACTATTTCAAGTGGCCTTAAAAAATCCTAAAAATGAGAAAGAGATGTGTTTGGAAGGTAAACACTTCTCTTAAGTATTACTCTTCTTGGTAAAAGAATGTATGATACTATTTGGTATTACCTAGTTCCTTAGTATAGTTTTAGGGGTATTTGGGCTATATAAATGTATTTCCTATGGGTAAAATGTATAAAATCATTTCAAAAGAGTTTTGAAATAAAACTGGGTATTTGGATCTTAGGTTAACTTAAGGGAAATAAATCCAAAATGGAAAAGTTTGAACCGGATTGTGGTAAATACCCTTAGGTTATTGTAGAGTATTATAAAAATTAAGCTTATGTTGTTCTATGAAATGCTTTCATAAAGAATTTTAGCAGAAATAAAAATTGCTATTAGTGAGAACTAATAAAATAAGTACGTAGCTTAACATAAATCATTCCTCTTTTCACATAGGATGGATCCAAGATTCAAGTACATGTCTTTAAGGTGCGTCACACCGTTCCAAACAAGGATCCATCACTCGATTTTTGACTTTGAACACTTCATAAGGTTTGGGATATGGAACCAAAGTTTTTTGTCGTAGTATTGGATATGTAAAAAGAACAAAGGTTCCTAATCAATGAGTCCAATCGGAATCCACACTAAAAAAGGTTGGATAAGCGATACTAGTTTGAAAAAGTAGTTATATAATTGAGTAGAGATCGAACCAGACTTTGCATAGGGAAGATCAATGAACATCATGTGGACTTATGTATAATTTGGATGTTTCTTTATTGGTTTTGGTTATGGTGGAATTTCGAGGATGAAATTCTTTTAAGGGGGGAGAATGTAACAACCCAAAATTCACTTTAAATGTGGATATTTAATATATTTTTAAATAAGTAACATATGGATTTTATTATTCAAAAATACCCCTTTTAAATATTACTTAGTGATGGTGAAATGATATTTAAAATGCGTTTCCAAAAATATTTAGTTCAAAAGAATATAGAAGATGTGATCGGAAGCTATTTCAAAATCCTGATTTTTGAACATCCAAAAGTTGTTAAAAAGGTTGTAAATATCTTAATACACTTAAGTACATATTATTATAAATGATAAGTACTTAAATTAAGCATGTTATGTGTGAAAATAATATGTCTACTTTAAGGAAGCGTGAAATGACCATTTTCATAAAAATTCAAAGCAAAATATGAAATGTCACACTCATCTCTTAAATAAAGGTACAATATCATCCTATCATCCAACATGTTTTAAAATGTGCGATTAGTAATATAATAAGGCCAAAGATATGTTTATTAAAAGAAAAAGTAAGATATCTGACGCTTTTTCAAATTAAAATTAAAATACAATGTATAACAATGATATGACATTATCATTTCACATCTTAGTACAAAGGAAAGTGTTTTGTTTAGTGGTTAAAAGGGATAGCTTCCATGAAGCTTGCGTGTGGATTGAGGAAGCTAGGGTGGATGGGGTTATGTGTTCAAATTTGACTGGAGGGTAGCGTACTTTAGGATTATTTTGATAAATTGATTATTTCAATGTATATAAAAACATTTCTCCATTTTCTCTCTTACTTCCATTTCAAATTTTTTTTGAAAACTTAACTTCCTCTTTCTTAAGTTTAAAAACTTGTTGATGGCTTTCATGCCTGTCCAAAACTTAAAAATCAATTATTTTTCACTTTAAGAGCTCTTAAACATGTTTTAGAACCGTTATTCATCATCCTACTCCATCTTCAAAAACAAGGCCATACTCACCTCCTTCCACCTGTGGTCGAGCTGTAACGACTCGGAAATTTCGATCCCGAAATTTCCAAATAGTTAGTGAAAAGAAGAAAGAGAAAGAATAAGAACAGAAAACTCAAACCCAGAATCTCACATTCGCAACGGACAAAATATAATATCACATAAATAACAGTTATACAAAGAAGAACTGTATCAATACATTTATATTTTATACATCAGAGTTACAATCCATTTCACAACACTGGACAGTTTTAAAACAACATGTCCAAGACAACTACAATATAAACAACGGTATATGCTCCATACGTTCCTGCAATCTAGCTCGCCTCCTGAGCTCCAGAACGTTCTTACCTGAAAATCTGTAATACTCGGTCTGACCCGAGCATTACATCAAAGTAACACCCGGGTCAGGCTGGAAACCAACGTGAGTAAACCCATCTAATCATGGAATACAACAGCATAAATATTACAGAAAACCCGGGTAACTCGTACCAATTTACAAATTCACAATTTGATATAGACATCACTTATCATATATCAAGTTCTAAGTAGCAAAAACTTAGATTAAAAGGTCCAATTAACTTAAATCATTCCATTTTAACCTATTGATTTTACATATCAATCTATAAAGAATCGAAGTGGTTTCGGGTATTTACTAATACCCGACTCCGGTCTCTTCGAAACCAATATTATTTTAACTTAAATTATTCAAGTGAAATATAATTCAATTTTAAATACAGGATGTCACATAATTCATCATTAATAGGTAGTCATATCATCACAATTTAAATCAAACATATCTTATCACATAACATCACAAACCATATATTAGGAATAACAATTAATCAAAGGCTTCCAATATCATTCTATTTATCCTTTAATTACATTTAAGTAACTAACCCTTAATTAATTTCACAAATTAATTATTCCTAACCATTCACTGTCATTAACCTTTAATTACCTTCACCAATTAATTATTCTTCTAATTACACTTAATAATTAATCTACCTTGATTTATTACATTAGTAATTGACTTCCTTTAATTACTTATATCAATTAAATCAACCTTTAATTAATCTCATTAATAAATCCTTTTATTCACACTGAGTAATAACTACTTAATTACTTCCCTCAAGTAATTATCCTAAGCCATTTACAGTAATTAATCTCTAATTACTTTCATTAATCAGCCTTAATCAATCATAAATAGTAATTAACCATACTGTAATTGCTTATCTTGATTTATTTAACTCCTCAATAAATTATATTAATCCATTAATTAATTACATCAAGTAATTAATCCTTAATTACTTCTCCTAAGTAATTAACCTTTAATTACTTCCCATTAAGTAACTTTCCTTATATTAATTACATCCCGTAATTTATCCGTCTATCACTTATACTAAGTAATTATACCTTATTAATTACCTTATGTTATTATACTTAGCCAATCATCAAATGATTAACTTAAGTTAACCACATTAAATTACTTAATTTCATTGAGTAATTCATTCCTTCAAATTACTTCACAAGTAATTTCCCTTGATAATCCTTTTAATATTAAGTAATTTGACCTCTTAATTAATTAATTAATTTATAATTCTTAATTATTAATTTATTACTTTCTTAATCAAGAATTTATACAATTAATTACACTTTAATTACTTCATTAATTATCAAAAATCTTAATTACTTTTTAAGATAATCACCATCTTTATTTAATTATTAAATCATTTAACCTTTCTTTATCACTTAATTATACTTATAAAAATAATTAAGTTTAAAATATCTTAATGTTTAACTTAACATCTTAATTTAAACTACATATAATTCCATAATTAAGTCTTAAGAGAACATTTCAAACGAAAAGAAATTATTTAAGAAAAGTTTTAAATCAATTTTCATTAAAAATTTCAACCTTTTCATTTTTAAACAATTTAAACATGATAAAAACTTCCCATTCCTAGCCTCGGGTTAAACCCGCTTCTTTTTCGAGACTGCCTCAAGTTTTCCCACCATCTTCTTCTCTTTTTTTTAAGTTAAAACAGTTGTTAAACTTCCCAGCTAACATGAAAAAAAACCCGAGTCACACCTTCACTAATCCAAGCATTCCTTCGAGTCGCCTACGAACCCATCTCCCTGACACACGAGATCATCGTCGTGCACATGCACGGCCGTTCACTATTGATCCGGCTTACCTCATCGACTCCGACAAGCCACAAATCGTCATGAAACGCGATTGTAATCATCAATTCATCAAAACCAAATTTAAATCGCAATCGAGCAATCCAGTTCAAACTTGGAACTCAACATCCCCAGCAAATCACCTCGCACCACTCACGCCGACCACCGGAAATGCTACAACTCCGACCACGCCTTGCCGACCCTCTCTGCTACCATTTCCCAAAGCCTCAAGAAACTCGCATCACCAGAGTCGATGCGGCGAACACAATTCGACAATGTCCCTTAAACCGTAGTCCACCCAAAATCCGACACTCCGACTATCGATCACCACGACCACCATTTTTCTTGACTTTGCTAATCCTTCCTCTAACTCCAGTCGAATCCTTGACCCTCAAAGAATTCCCGACCATCAGAACTTGCTCGAAAACCCCTTTCTGGTGGTATCCAAAATGCATGCTCTACTCAAATCTAAAAATCGAGATTTTCATCTTAAAATTCCCATTTTCCAGAGTAGATTCAAATTATATAATCTGTTCCACAAATTACAACACTTGATTTAAATATTTTTTTTCATTTTCACCATGTTTTCTTGAATCCAGACAATTTCAAATTTTATAACGCTTGAACCTACTTTAAAAGTCTAGATTATACACAAACAAACACAAATTGTTTGAAAACTGAAGCCTAAAGGAGGATGTACGAAGAGAATATGATTTTTCTTCAAAATCCTGCCTGTGAGTATATAACAAAGGTAGGTACAGAGTCATATACATGTTTACAGACATGCATGTTTATAGACCTTTAAATCAACATGATTTTAGAGCATGGACCCATAGATGATAACATACATTACAAGTTTTACATAAGACATTACACAACATAAGATTTAAACTAATTTTAGGGGTTAAGTTTACTCACCTCTAATGAAAACAGAGAAGGCCTGAGATGGGAAAAAAACTGGAAAATTTTCATTTTTTTTCTTCTTCTTCTTTGATCTTGTCACTTGATTAGCTTACTGATCTGGGTTGTTGAGTCCTAAATGAATTTGCATGGAGATTGCTGTTGTTTAAAATTCAGGGTTGCTTGTAGGCTATTTTATCACTGGTAGAAGAAATGCAGGCTAGTTTCTTTCTTTTCTATTAGAGAACAGGAAAAACTTTGAAAAGAAGAAGCATTAAGTTTATATAAGTTTGTTTGTGATTTATTTTAAATAAAAGAAAATTTAATTGACATTTGTATTAATTTTCACCATTTGTCATCTTGTTATATCTATCACTCAACACATGTCACATATTATGCCCTTATAAATTTACATTTTTTTTTTTAAGTAATCCTACTTATTTTTAAATGTTAATAAAAACTTTTTAACTTAGTTTATTAATTTAGAAATACTTATATTTATATATATAACTTTATAGAAATAAAACCAAATATATATAAATACAAGCTTAAACATATATTTTAAAACCCAAAATACTTTAAAGTATTTATATTTTTTTTTTGAATTTCAAACTTTAAATTCAAATTAGATTTTAAAAGAAGATCCAAATTAAAGTCAAACAACTACACATTCAATTTGAAATAACAATTTTATTTTTATTAAAACTATTTACATCTACGTATAAAAACAACACATTATTAATATTAAAAAATAACAAATTGGCAATTTATAGAAAAATTATAAAAGAAAATTATCAAATCAAGTTGATTCAAATAGTTATTTATCCAGATGTAAAATTCAGTTTATATTACTTATATTCAGATTTCCTTTATTATCAGAATTCTTATCTGTTCAATCTATAAATCAGTATTCTTAATAATTAAATTCAGTTACTTTATCAATTACAGATATTCTGAAATTCCGGGTTATCACATTCCTTTCCCCTTAGAATCTTTCCGTCCTCGAAAAGGAACGAAGCCAGAATTTATGAAAATGCTTATTATTAGAAAATTTATTCTTTGAAATACTTTTTGATCATTTTAAAATATTTTAAAATATATATAATATTTCCAAAATAGTTTTTATAAAAATATCATTTTATAACTCGATATTTCAATAAATCCATCCTCGTTTTCATAGAAATTCTGTCATACGTTGATCAGGCGTAAGACTGAAAATCTATAAATACTTAGCAGACACATTTTCAACATTCGGTGAAAATACTTGGAAAATAATTTTATTGAAAATATAGAAAACTGATTCTGAAAATAGAGGAAATATCTTTGGTGAGAATGCTCTGGAAATCATCACCCCCATCCATGGTCGCAGTTACACTCCAGGGTTACGTTGTCATCGCAGCAAAAGTCCATGTAACTGCAGGCTCTCCGCGGCCTCTCGATTACACCATGGAATCCACGACAGATCGCAGTTACATTCTAGGGTTACATTGCCATCATAGAAAAAGTCCATGTAACTGCAGGCTCTCTACGGCCTTTGATTTTCGCTGTCGAAATGAAACTTCGCCACTCCTACATAGGTCGCAGTCTACCGATATAAAATCAAACGCAGACTGTTGGCTCTCAGCGGGACACACGACTTTCGCTATGTTACCATAGGTCGTAGTCTACCGATATAAAATCAAACGCAGACTGTTGGCTCTCAGCGGCACACACGACTTTCGCTATGGTATACTCTACTCATAATCCCCAGGAACTAGTTTTGTCCGGACTCCTCACAGGATCATCTTTAAAAACCCCCTTAGGGCTCAAGGCAGCACCACCCGATGGCACTCTTGAGAAGTTCATTTCAAGGGAGCGCCTTTTTCCCCAGAGTCATCATCAAAACATTTTATACTATACACATATAGTAATCACACACCTAGTATGATTCATACAGAGCTCCTTTACACAAAATCGATTATCCCAAAATCGATAATTCTCAAACTAGGCTTTCCAAATTTCAATATTGATTTTACCTAAAAATCAAAAGCTTTTCCAAATCCAAAGGTTCCCAAAACCTTTTTCCAAAATCCTCATATGATCCTTTATATATATATATATATATATATATATATATATATATATACAGATATATATAATTTTTAAAACTTTGGATCATTTCAAACTTGTATAAAACTTCTTTTGTACTTCAAACATTTTTAAAATCCTTTCCTTCCGGAAATAGATTCAACAAGGGGAGATTTATCTTATATAACAAAGATATATAACTTTGTTTATTCCAATCATATATTCAAATTTGATTACTCTATAAAGTCACTAACTATATTACTTACTTTCATAAAGTAATTTCTACCATAGAAATATCCAATTTCTATTTTATTTCATCATATATTTCACAAAATATACTTTTCATTTCAAAAACCATTTCACATTACTCATCCACAAATTCCCAATATCAATTTCATTCAAATTCGTACGATGTACACATATCATCCGTATGATATACCAATTTGATCACTCACTCGATCACAAAATTTCACTTCCGAACTAGTATCGTCCACCCGACTTCCTAGTGCGGACTCAGATCTGGTTTCTTGATCAGAAACCGTCATTCTCCTTGCATATTTATAACTATGAGAGAGAATATCCAGAACCAATCAACAATCCATATCCAGGTTCGCTGTCGAAAATCGAGTGAAAAATCCCAACACGGATTGACACACTATCTCGAAATTCTGTGCTCGAATCTGGATCAAAACATTATGCGAATAGAATAACATACGTTCACCCTACATATTTATCTTTATTGGTTATTAGCCAAATCAATTTCATTTCTATTCACATTCACTTTGATTTTCATTCACTTACTCACAATTGCTTCAATCCATTTGGATTATCAACTCTATTCTTATCTCGATTGGGTATTTAACTAATAACAGTTTGAACTACGACCAATTTATTTAGAAAATAGCTTGAAAATTTTAAAAATAGATAAGTAGTTAGAAAATAATTACTAGTTTGTAAAATAGGTGTAAAATAGTTAGAAAAAATGGTTAAAATAATTATAGAAATTTTAGTTAATTGCAAAATAATAGTAAGATAATAATTAGTTTTGTAAAATAGTTGGAATATAGTAATTAGTTTATAAAACAGTTGGAAAATCGTTAAACAGTTTCAAAAATAATTGTAAAACAAGTATAAGATAGTTTGGCTTTTAAAAGAAAGGTTGTATACATAATGAATAGCTTGGAAAAATAGGTTTATATTAAAACAATTTATATTAAAAATAGTCCAGAGTCAAAACTGCTCACTTTCCAATTTCCATTCTCATCAATTCAATTTAAATTTCCACTTCCATTTAAATTGACCCAATTCCAATTTTAAATAACTTCAATTTCCATTGAAATTGATTCAACCCCAATTCAAGTTGAATTGACCTCAATTCCTTTCCAAATTTAACTTTATTCAACCTTGATCTCAAATTCTACTAGTTCAAATAAATTTCAATTGAACTAGTTCCAATTTCAATTCATTTCAACTCCAATTTGAATTAATCCTAATTTCAAACTCCATTTCCAAATCAAGTTGAATTATTCTTGATTTCCTCCCAAATTCAATTCAAATTCCATTTTAGTTTAAAACTATTCAACTTTAATTACAATTCCAAATTATTCAAATCAATTCGGATTAATTTCAAATTGAACCCACTTCAATTCCAAATCGTTTCAAATTAATCCAATTCAAAATTTCCATTTGAATTTTATTCTTTTACATCTTCAATCACAATTTCAATTAATTTAAATCAAATTCAATTTGAACTAATTTCAATTCAAATTCCAAATTTAAACCATCTAGGATTACATAAATTCGAGTTAAATTTTCAAATGTTTTTTTAAGTCCATATTCCAGAATTTCATTTTAAATCAATTTAATCTTTCAAAAACCAAATTTCAACAATTTCAGTTGAAATTCTATTTTAAACACCCAAATTTCAAGTCGAAAGTGATTCCATTTCTCTATTTTCAAACTAAAGTTAAATTTTCTTTTTATCTCAATAATAGATATATTACTACAGTCCATTTCTTCATTTATCAAATCCAATTTCAACTTAAAGATTATTAATAACAACAGAATGGTATCATTCAAATTATTTTTAAACATCCATCCATTTCCAATTTTCGAATCTCAATCCTAATTTGAGATCACTCAAACTCTCAATTCCAATAAACCATTTAACTTTCCAAGTTAAATCTTAATTTCATCTTGAAAATTTTAAGTCAGGTTGATCATTCAGACTTATTTGACTTCTTCCAAGTTAAATTCACTTTACTTAATCCAGTCAACTTTATCCAATTTGAACTTCCATCTTAAATTTTGAACTTTTCATAAATAATCTTCCCACTTATTAAGTTCAAAAACTTATCACTTTGGGTATCATATCCCATTCCAAATTTAAAACAAAATATTTAGAGTTTATTTCAATTTATCCTTGATATCATGTATATCCATAAATATATACATATTTATTTCTTGGCCCTCCCAGCCATTCGTCATCTTATTTTGAAACACTTCTCCAATTTAAGATTTCAATTTCAATTTGAATCCATTTCAAACTTAACTTTATTTAATTTCAGTTTGGTTGTATTTCTAATACCACTTAATTTAATCCCAATTTCAATTTGGTTGTATTATATTACTTCTTAATTTAATTCCAAAAATTTAACAACCAATTTCCTTAATATTTATTAGAAAGAAATATTGCTTTATATATTAAATATTATTTTATACAAAATCATTTAAAATCTTTATATAAGAAAATAACAAGTACGCTCTCTCATATATACACTCAACTCATCCTAGGGTACCATTGACCCTATCCTTAATGAGTATTCCCCACCAGAGCCAAGGTTCTCGCTTAACCTTTAGCTCTGATACCAAATGTAACGACCCGGAAATTTCGATCCCGAAAGGATCGAAATTTCCAGATAGTTGATGAAAAGAAGAAAGAGAAAGAATAAGAACAGGAAACACAAACTCAGAATCTCACATTCGCAGCGGATAAAATATAATATCGCATAAATAATAGTTATACAAAGAAGAACTGTATCAGTACATTTATATTTTATACATCAGAGTTACAATCCATTTCACAACACTGGACAGTTTTAAAACAACATGTCCAAGACAACTACAATATAAACAGCGGTATATGCTCCATACGTTCCTGCCATCTAGCTCGCCTCCTGAGCTCCAGAACGTCCTTACCTGAAAATCTGTAATACTCGGTCTAACCCGAGCATTACATCAAAGTAACACCCGGGTCAGGCTGGAAACCAGCGTGAGTAAACCCATCTAATCATGGAATACAACAGCATAAAATTTACAAAAAACCTGGGTAACTCGTATCGATTTACAAATTCACGATTTGATATAGACATCACTATCACATATCAACTTTTAAGTACCAAAAACTTAGAGTAAAAGGTCCAATTAACTTAAATCATTCCATTCCAACCTATTGATTTTACATATCAATCTATAAAGAATCGAAGTGGTTTCGGGTATTTACTAATACCCGACTCCAGTCTCTTTGAAACCAATATTATCTTAACTTAAATTATTCAAGTGAAATATAATTCAATTTTAAATACAGGATGTCACATAATTCATCATTAATAGATAATCATATCATCACAATTTAAGTCAAACATATCTTATCACATAACATCACAAACCACATATTAGGAATAACAATTAATCAAAGGCTTCCAATATCATTCTATTTAACCTTTAATTACACTTAAGTAATTAACCATTAATTAATTTCACAAATTAATTATTCCTAACCATTCACTGTAATTAACCTTTATTACCTTCACCAATTAATTATTCTTCTAATTACACTTAATAATTAGTCAACCTTGATTTATCACATTAGTAATTGACTTCCTTTAATTACTTATATCAATTAAATCAACCCTTAATGTAGCGATCCCGAATTTTTACTAAATTTAAATTGATAATTAAATTAATTTTTGAATTTAATTCTATAAAATTTATTAGTAAATTGATTCGAGTTTCCCTAAATTCAAATAAAAATATATATTAAATCATGTGAATTTAAATATTGTACATATGTGATTTGGATTTAAATTTCAAGAAAATGGATTTACTATAATATGAATATATATGTATATATGTACATACATTGAGTTTGAGTTATTGTTTTAACTAAATGATTTAAAGATGAAATTATTTTTAACTTGATTTAAAATGGTGAAATTTATTGATAAATTGATTTGAAAATTCAAAATGAAGTCTTTAAAATAAAATAAACAAATTTGCTAAATTTAAAACAACACATTATCTAGAATATCAAAGTAATAAAATATTTATAGGCAATAACTATGAACACAGATAAAATAAAAGAAATAAACATAATAAAATAGAAGTTTATTTATGTTATTAAGCCATAAGAAAGAAAAGAAACAACATTTAAATATGAAATAAAGTTGTAAATAAATATGCAAAGTAAACAAAACAAAGTAAATACAAACAAAACATCTTCAAAGACATGAATATGTAAAAGCAAACCTGTACATATACAAACAAATATAAAAGTAAGTATGCAGGCTGGAATAAACAAAGTAATGAAAAATATCTATGAACATAAAAAATAAAATAAGTAAAAACATAAAGTACTAAGAAAATAAATGCAAATATCCTAAGTACACAACATTGCATATCATCAGCCACCAAAATATGAGATCTGCAGCCATACCTCAAATACACCTCAAACTATATAATACAACATCACTGCAGGCATGCTTTATAAAATAAAAAGTTCAAAAAGAACATACTATCACCCTGTACAACTTGTAACCCCTAAACAAATTCTTTTCTTTTATTTATACCAGCCTTCTCCTCCCAATTCATCCACTAAGTAAAAAAAATCTGAGTAAATATCATAACATAAATAAGCTTCACACTTAAAACATTTTCCAAGCAATCAAAGCTTGACAGTTTTGAAGCAAAGAAAAGCTTCAGATAAACCAAATTTCAACTTCAACTCCTAGAGTCAATATGGTCTGGAAGGTGAGTAACTCCAACTTTAAAAATCTAAAGTATGATATAATTGAATATTATTCCTGTGATCAATTTTGTTTTGAGATATGGGTTTGCAAATTTCTGAAGCTTGATGTATGCAGGCATTAGAAAAAATTATAACTTCTCTGTTTAATATCAGAGTGCAGAACAACAAATAAAATTCAATTTCTTTTTTTAATCAATATTAGGCTTTGGTTTTAGAACAAATTAGTCGTATTTAAGAATGAGTTATAATCTAAAAATAGTTTCATGGAGTAAAAATGAATATAGAATGAAAAATCAAATTTTTACAGTAGAAATTTTGTTTTCTGGAAAATTCGTGTATCACGAAATTTTGGTTCAAGAATATAACTTGAATTCTTACTGGATGATATGATTTTTAAACCTGGTTCGATGATTTTTCATTGTGGGTTTCGAGAGCGATTTGTTTTTGTCTACGAATTGAAATTCGACCAGATTCTGGCGATCGGAGGTTCTGAAGGTGTCGGGGTTGTTAGCGGTGATGGTCGAGCCTACGGTCGTGGTAGGAAAAATGTCTGGAGGTGGCAACGACCACGGCGGCGACGGCGGCGGAGCTGTGAAAATTTTAAACCTAGTTTTGGAGGGTCGAGTACTTTTGATTCGTTCACCCTATTGGATGCATTGAGTTCAACGCGGTTTGGAGGGATGGTGGATGGGTCATAGGTGAAGCTGCGGCCGGAGTTTGGTGGCGAATGGTGGTCGGAGCGTCGAGCAGTGGGGGTTGACAGGTTTCGGTTGGAGGTTGGTTTCGAGTTCCAGGTTTCGAATCACTCGAATTCGCGTTCGAGTTGAACTGGCCGGAGTTGGGTGGTTGGAAGCGGCGCTGGGGATGACTTTCGACTTGCTCGAAGCATGGGTGGCTACCGGAAGCGGCGAACGATGATGTGCACGTGCACGGTGGGGAAATTTATGGTGAGGCTGTTTTTTTTTGGGTGGGTTTGAATTTGCGTAGTGGAGACTCGAAGCAGATCGTGGTTTTCTCGGGGGGGAAACTCGCATTTACTCGAAGTAAACTAGGGGGAGGCTCGAGTAGATGTTTGGGGACAGGTTTCAAAACCTGTTGCTAGTTCAAATTTTCAAACTGTTTTTTTTAAAAGTAGAAATTTTTGAAACCTGTCAGTGTAAAATTTCTAAATTATAAATGGAAAAAAGTTGAAGATTTAAAAGTTTAAACCTGAAATAAATTTTAAACCTGATTTCGAAATTTTGAAATTAATTAAGTTTATAACTTAAGTATTTAAACATAAGTTTAAACTTAAATTGAAATTCAAAAAGGAAAATTGGAAATCGATGGTTTCAAACATATTGTGAATAATAGTTAAACTATCAATATGGATGAGTTTACTTTAAGTAGTGAAGAGTAATGAATTCTTAAAGGGTTAATCAATTTATCATCAATAATGATTAATATAAGTAAATTTCTTTAGAAAAGTAATTAAAGAAATTTGATAGTTATAAAAGTCATTGACTAAGATTTTTGAAAAAAAATCAATGTGATTAATTTTAACAATAAATTTAGATTTATTTAAATTAATAACAATCATTGTGTAATTGTTAAGTATGATTACTTAATATAAGTAATTGAGGAATGAATTGTTCAGTGAAATAAGTGAGTTAATTAGATTAGTTTAAGTTAATTGCTTGAGTTAATTAATCTAGAACAATCAATTGACAAATTGAAAAAAAAATATGATTACTTAGAAAGTAAATAATAGGTAATTGGTGGATGTAGTGAATTGAATGATAATTAGAAATTTGAGTATAATTATTTATTAATAATTAAAGAATTAATTAAAAATTGTGATTAATTAAGATAAATCAATTAATTAAAGGTTAAATTGATTCATTAATTAAGATTGATTAGTTAGTAATTAAAAAAAGTGAAGTTATAAATGATAAAAGGGGCAATTATTCTAAAATAAATTGTAATTAACTTAGGATAATTAACCTAGATTTTTAAATTAATACAGTTGATTTTAATTTATCAGTCAACTAATAAATTTTACTTGTGAATGTTTGAACTTGACTGAATAATTAAATTGTTTGATATCCCTGATATGTGATGCTTTGTGATATATCCTGATTTAAGTTGTAATTTGTAATGTAATTAATTATCTATGATGTAATTCATTACATGTGATATATATATATATATATATATATATATATATATATTTGTGATCTGTGAATGAAGATAAGCGTTATAGTTTATATCGCTTATTGGATATATTTTTGTATTTGATTTGTGATGATTGAATGATGTTGCACCATTGTGTTAAACCCCTGGACCACACTTATATGCACACACCAATATGGATTTCACGAGGAAATCGATTAAGTCACAGATTTTTGAAAATGATTTTAAATAGACAATCTGAATTCAGATATTTTGAAAATGGATTGGGTTTAAAGTGAAAAGCAATTGAAATGGAATTTCAAAGATGAAATTATTTTGAATAACTTGATTAAGATTTGGAATTTAAATATTTTGATTTAAATTTGAATTCAATATTTGAAATTGAATTCTATTTTCTGGGAACTATGGACTAAAGATGATATACCAGTTTATATGGGTTAAACTATTTTTAAAGGTATTCGGTTTGGGAATTTGAATTTAAATTCAAAGGCTTTAACTCGTGTAAATAAAATTGGATCTTTCTGAAATAAAACTATTGTTTTTAAATAATAAAAGCTTTCAATAAGAAGTGAACTTCCAAATTATGTTAAATAGGATTTCAAGTTAAAAATGAAAATGATTTCCCAAGTCATGGAAACTGTTTGAAAACTATAAGATAAATCTTGATTTAAAGATTTAAAAGAATTGATCTAATTAAGATGAAATTATTTTGAATTCCAGGAATGAATCTTTGTGAAACTAGGTGAACTTTATGTGGTAAATATTTTGTTTAAAAGATTTGAAATGGTAATTGGTTTAAACTATTTTGAAAGAAAGTTTGAATTATTAAGTTGTGACTTAATTGAAATCCCATATCCATATGTTTTAAATATTGCGCTGACTATTCGGTTTAGCCGGGAAAGGACCTTTATGTCGTATAACCCATTCCGAATATGTGATTCGACGTTATGGATAGCAATTGAAGACCGATGATGATGACCGGGTATTTGCGAGAGCGATAGGATGACCTATCGATTGTCTCTGCACCGAGTCGCGCCGGTATAGAGATTCCCTAAGTGATGGGAAGTCCGATCGGGATGGTAAATACCCGGATTGCAAGGACTTCTTTGGAAGTGCCTTCGGTTCTGTTCGAACCCGGAACAGACTTGTATGGATTGTATGTCTGACATTACAAGTTGAGATATAAAGCTGATTTCTTTCAAATATATTTCTGTTGGTGGCGGAGAATTTATTCTCTTAGCTTAACACCCTTCTCTGAGACGTACGCGCTCAAAGGTTATGTAGTTGATGGTTATCAGCGATATATTCCCAATTTGGTAATGTGACATGCTGAGTGTTGCTGTGAAATGATCATTGTTTGATCATTTGTGATATGATCATTTGTTTGATCATTTATCTTTGTGATCATTACTTTGATCATTTGTTGACCCAAAGCATGGCTTTGTACCACAGCGTGGCTTTATGGATGAGATTTCGTCGGACCTCACACCCCGGAATGGTCGAAACGGGAAAGATGCAGCAAGGTTATTGGGAGTAGCACCCCTTAGGGTATGTGCATTTCCTTCTGGATAGAAGTGGTATCATGGTATGGAGCCCAGATACTTAACTTACGTTGATATCGCAGATATATATATATATATATATATGTATTACTTTGTGATTTGTTGTTGGGGCCCCGGTTAAAGGTTGGTTACAACCGGGAGATGGCATACTCGTGTCAGTAGTTACCCAGTTAGGGGTAACCTGGCCTTGTGTTGGCAGATATCCGGTTTGGTTCTCGTGGATGTCCTTCCAGAGGCGTTCTCATGTGGCAATGGGAAGTTCCTTGGCCTGACCATTTATTGGAAATTCAAAGAAACAATACGAGCCTTGTACGGTATTAGTTGTAGAACCTGCCATCTAATATGGTAGCTATAGTAAGCATAATACAATGGTACCTATGCTGGCTAAGATTTATATTCTACTTTCGAAATGTTTTTCTACACTATACACTAATAATAATAATCAAACAATTTGATTTTGCGTAGTAAGCATCTTTGACTAACATAAGAAGAAATCTCCTCCAAGTCTGTGTTTGCATTGTGTGTGTGGTGGGAGGTCTTATGGTAGTTACATTTTCAAAAAGCATTGCAAATTGATTTTAAAAATCATTTGTTGATTGGTTAAAAGATAAACTGTTTTTGTTGCTCACACCAGTCCCACGACTGATCCGGAGTTTATTGTTTCTTTCCTAAACTCTGGGTGCTCAAAATTTTTCTACACGAGCATTTTAGAATTGGGTTTTTCAGATAGTTAGGATCTGGAGCTAGTTCAGTCTTTGGATGTGGACGAGACTTGCTTTTCTTTGCGTATCGTGATGTTGAAACGAGCTGCTGCTGCTGGAGTTCTTTTTTGAAGACTATCTTAGAGTTATATTGTTCCATTGCTAGATGTTATCGTTTTTTTTTCCGCTGCTATTTTATTATATCATATCTCTGATGTATATTGATATCTACTGGATCATTTGTTGTATCAGATATTGTATCAAAGTTGTACATCAATGTATTATTCTTTATTTTCCGCTGCGTTGTCTACTTAATGTTGTTATACGCTCTGGCGAATCGGATTTGAACGGTCGAATCTATGGCATTCGAATACGATATGAAGTATGGATGTCGATTTTCGAACGTGAAAAATCCCGTTCGTCACATTTGGTATCAGAGCTAAGGTTAAACTTTAGCTCAGGAGTATAACACATTAAGTAGCTCATTAGAGATAGGGTGAAGTAAACCCTAGAATGAGTATCCCTAAGATATCCATTTGAATGCCTCAGTAAATTCTCTTACTATTCACTGATAATGAGTATGAGTGCAAGAAGAAAACGAGACAGGGGACAGAGGAGTACGACTATAAATGGTCAATACACTGCTACAGCGGAAACAATCTTTCTCTATCAAATTTTCTTTGATTCTTTTCTAAATTCTTTTGATTGCTTAGTGACAATTACAAGAAGAAGATTCGGTGTGATGACGGCCCTATGAATCATTGTAGAAAATCTTTACTTCGTATTCCATCGATTTCTTTTCAGCTTTTGATTTAAACTTTAATGAATTTGAATTTAAATAAATTAGAAATTTTGAGTAAATTTGAATTTTAAATTGAGTTAAATTGGTTAATGAAATATAAGGATAAATTGAATTGTATCGATAAAACGATTTTGTTTAAAAACCAAATTTTGGGTTTATGTTATAACTTCTTGGGTAGAATAAAATCTGAAATATAAACTTTGTTGTATTTCTCAACCTATAAAATTCTAAAACCATTAAGATCTTAATATTTAGATTTTGATTTTAATTGTAGAGAACAAATAGCATCAGCCGAGGTGGAAAGGCCAGAAGGGTTGGTGATTTTGGTTCATCTAGTGGGATTCGAGATGATTTGGGTGAACCATCAGGACGAGAGGAGGTGCCAGAAGAACTTGTGGTGCAGCCACAACCTCAAGTTGAAGAACCCAAGGAGGAGTCCGGGAATGAAGAAAAGTTTGAAGAGGAATTTAAAGAAGAATTCGAGGAGGAATTTGAAGAAGAGTTCGAAGAGGAATTTGAAGAAGAATTCGAGGAGGAATTTGAAGAAGAGTTCGAAGAGGAATTTAAGGTAGAAGAAGAACCTGAAATTGAGTTAGAGTCCGAAGGCGATGAAGCAATTTATTGGGATTTAGATAATGCTATAGAGGATGATAATGCCATAGAAGATGAGGAGCTAGATGGTGGAGGTTTTATTCCGATAGAGTCTGACCCAGAGGAGGTTTTTGAGACAGACGATGAGGCTGAAGTTATAGAACTGCCAGGGCCTGAGAGAGGAAGCTCTGGTAGTGAAGATCTGTGGTTGGTTGGATCGACTTCTTTTGGTTAGGGTATGTTTATGTACGTGTTTTGGAATTAGAATTGTAGTGAAGGTGGGATGTTAGTAGTGCTATGTATGATTATAACTTGTGTACTAATATTATGAGTAGTATTTAATATAAGATATATTATGAATTACCCGAAAGAATTCATGTGTTTACTAGTTTAGTTTGAATTGGCATTGGTCTATTCTGTGTGCGCATAATTCGTGAAATGAGCTGTGTAATTTCGAGGACAAAATTCTTTTAAGGGGGGAAGTCTGTAACGATCTCGAATTTTTACTAAATTTAAATTGATAATTAAATTAATTTTTGAATTTAAATCTATAAAATTTACTAGTAAATTGATTCGAGTTTCACTAAATTCAAATAAAAATATATATTAAACCATATGAATTTAAATATTGTGCATGTGTGATTTGGATTTAAATTTCAATAAAATGGATTTACTATAATATGAATATATATGTATATATGTACATACATTGAGTTTGAGTTATTGTTTTAACTAAATGATTTAAAGATGAAATTATTTTTAACTTGATTTAAAATGGTGAAATTTATTGATAAATTGATTTGAAAATTCAAAATGAAGTCTTTAAAATAAAATAAACAAATTTGCTAAATTTAAAACAACACATTATCTAGAATATATAAAGTAATAAAATATTTGTAGGCAATAAGTATGAACACAGATAAAATAAAAGAAATAAACATAATAAAATAGAAGTTTATTTATGTTATTAAGCCATTAGAAAAGAAAAGAAACAACATTTAAATATGAAATAAAGTTGTAAATAAATATGCAAAGTAAACAAAACAAAGTAAATACAAACAAAACATCTTCAAAGACATAAATATGTAAAAGCAAACCTGTACATATACAAACAAATATAAAAGTAAGTATGCAGGCTGGAATAAACAAAGTAATGAAAAATATCTATGAACATAAAAAAAAATAAGTAAAAACATAAAGTACTAAGCAAATAAATGCAAATATCCTAAGTACACAACATTGCATATCATCAGCCACCAAAATATGAGATCTGCAGCCATACCTCTAATACACCTCAAACTATATAATACAACATCACTGCAGGCATGCTTTATAAAATAAAATGTACAAAAAGAACATACTATCACCCTGTACAACTTGTAACCCCTAAACATATTCTTTTCTTTTATTTATACCGGCCTTCTCCTCCCAATTCATCCACTAAGTAAAAAAAAATCTGAGTAAATATCATAACATAAACAAGCTTCACACTTAAAACATTTTCCAAGCAATCAAAGCTTGACAGTTTTGTAGCAAAGAAAAGCTTCAGATAAACCAGATTTCAACTTCAACTCCTGGAGTCAATATGGTCTGGAAGGTGAGTAACTCCATCTTTAAAAATTTAAAGTATGATATAGTTGAATATTATTGCTGTGATCAATTTTTTTTGAGATATGGGTTTGCAAATTTCTGAAGCTTGATGTATGCAGGCATTAGAAAAAATTATAACTTCTCTGTTTAATCTCAGAGTGCAGAACAACAAAGAAAATTCAATTTCTTTTTTTCTAATCAATATTAGGCTTTGGTTTTAGAACAAATTAGTCTTATTTAAGAATGAGTTATAATCTAAAAATAGTTTCATGAAGTAAAAATGAATATAGAATGAAAAATCAAATTTTTACAGTAGAAACTTTGTTTTCTGGAAAATTCGAGTATCATGAAATTTTGGTTCAAGAATATAACTTGAATTCTTACTGGATGATATGATTTTTAAACATGGTTCGATGATTTTTCATTGTGGGGTTTGAGAGCAATATATGTTTTTGTCTACGAATTGAAATTTGACCAGATTCTGGCGATCGGAGGTTCTGAAGGTGTCGGGGTTGTTAGCGGTGATGGTCGAGCCTACGGTCGTGGTAGGAAAAATGTCTGGAGGTGGCAACGACAACGGTGGCGACGGAGGCGGAGCTTTGAAAATTTTAAACCTAGTTTTGGAGGGTCGAGTACTTTTGATTCGTTCACCCTATTGGATGCATCGAGTTCGACGCGGTTTGGAGGGATGGTGGATGGGTCATAGGTGAAGCTGCGGCCGGAGTTTGGTAGCGAACGGTGGTCGGAGCGTCGAGCAGTGGGCATTGACAGGTTTGGGTTGGAGGTTGGTTTCGAGTTCCAGGTTTCGAATTTCACTTGAATTCGCGTTCGAGTTGAAATGGCCGGAGTTGGGTGGTAGGAAGCAGCGCTGGGGATGACTTTCGACTTGCTCGAAGCATGGGTGGCGACCGAAAGTGGCGAACGATGATGTGCACGTGCACGGTGGGGAAATTTATGGTGAGACTGTGTTTTTTTGGGTGGGTTCGAATTTGCGTAGTGGAGACTCGAAGCAGATAGTGGTTTTCTCGGGGGGGAAACTCGCATTTACTCGAAGTAAACTAGGGGGAGGCTCGAGTAGATGTTTGGGGACAGGTTTCAAAACCTGTTGCTAGGTTAAATTTTCGAACAGTTTGTTTTCAAAGTAGAAATTTTTGTAACCTATCAGTGTAAAATTTTGAAATTATAAATGGAAAAAAAAGTTGACGATTTAAAAGTTTAAACCTGAAATAAATTTTAAATCTGATTTCGAGATTTTGAAATTAATTAAGTTTTATAACTTAAGTATTTAAAAATAAGTTTAAACTTAAAATGAAATTCAAGAAGGAAAATTGGAAATCGATGGTTTCGAACATATTGTGAATAATAGTTAAACTATCAATATGGATGAGTTTACTTTAATTAGTGAAGACTAATGAATTCTTAAAGGGTTAATCAATTTATCATCAATAATGATTAATATAAGTAAATTTCTTTAGAAAAGTAATTAAAGAAATTTGATAGTTAATAAAAGTCATTGACTAAGATTTTTGAAAAAAAATCAATGTGAATAATTTTAACAATAAATTTAGATTTATTTAAATTAATAATAATCATTGTGTAATTGTTAAGTATGATTACTTAATATAAGAAATTGAGGAATGAATTGTTCAGTGCAAATAAGTGAGTTAATCAGATTAGTTTAAGTTAATTGCTTGAGTTAATTAATCTAGAACAATCAATTGACAAATTGAAAAAAATATGATTACTTAGAAAGTAAATAATAGGTAATTGGTGGATGTAGTGAATTGAATGATAATTAGAAATTTGAGTATAATTATTTATTAATAATTAAATAATTAATTAAAAATTATGATTAATTAAGATAAATCAATTAATTAAAGGTTAAATTGATTCATTAATTAAGATTGATTAGTTAGTAATTAAAAAAAGTGAAGTTATAAATGATAAAAGGGGAGATTATTCTAAAATAAATTGTAATTAACTTAGGATAATTAACCCAGATTTTTAATTAATATAGTTGATTTAAATTTATCAGTCAACTAATAAATTTTACTTGTGAATGTTTGAACTTGACTGAATAATTAAATTGTTTGATATCCCTGATATGTGATGCTTTGTGATATATCTTGATTTAAGTTGTGATCTGTAATGTAATTAATTGTCTATGATGTAATTCATTACATGTGATATATATATTTGTGATCTGTGAATGAAGATAAGCGTTATAGTTTATATCGCTTATCGGATATATTGTTGTATTTGATTTGTGATGATTGAATGATGTTGCACCATTGTGTTAAACCCCTGGACCACACTTATATACACACACCAATAAGGATTTCGCGAGGAAATCGATTAAGTCACAGATATTTGAAAACGATTTTAAATAGACAATCTGAATTCAGATATTTTGAAAATGGATTGGGTTTAAAGTGAAAAGCAATTGAAATGGAATTTCAAAGATGAAATTATTTTGAATAACTTGATTAAGATTTGGAATTTAAATATTTTGATTTAAATTTGAATTCAATATTTAAAATTGAATTCTATGATCTGGAAACTAGGGACTAAAGATGATATACCAGTTTATATGGGTTAAACTATTTTTAAAGGTATTTGGTTTTGGAATTTGAATTTAAATTCAAAGGCTTTAACTCGTGTAAATAAAATTGGATCTTTTTGAAATAAAACTATTGTTTTTAAATAATAAAAGCTTTCAATAGGAAGTGAACTTCCAAATTGTGTTAAAAAGGATTTCAAGTTAAAAATGAAAATGATTTCCCAAGTCATGGAAACTGTTTGAAAACTATAAGATAAATCTTGATTTAAAGATTTAAATGAATTGATCCAATTAAGATGAAATTGTTTTGAAATCCAGGAATGAATCTTTGTGAAACTAGGTGAACTTTATGTGGTAAATATTTTGTTTAAAAGATTTGAAATGGTAATTGGTTTAAACTATTTTGAAAGAAAGTTTGAATTATTAAGTTGTGACTTAATTGAAATCCCATATCCATATGTTTTAAATATTGCACTCACTATTCGGTTTAGCCGGGAAAGGACCTTTGTGTCGTATAACCCATTCCGAATATGTGATTCGACATTATGGATAGCAATGGAAGACCGGTGATGAAGACCGGGTATTTGCGAGAGCGATAGATGACCTATCGATTGTCTCTGCACCGATTCGCGCCGGTATAGAGATTCCCTAAGTGATGGGAAGTCTGATCGGGATTGTAAATACCCGGATTGCAAGGACTTCTTTGGAAGTGCCTTCAGTTCTGTTCGAACCCGGAACAGACTTGTATGGATTGTATGTCTGACATTACAAGTTGAGATATAAAGCTGATTTCTTTCAAATATATTTCTGTTGGCGGTGGAGAATTTATTCTCTTAGCTTAACACCCTTCTCTGAGACGTACGCGCTCAGAGGTTATGTAGTTGATGGTTATCAGCGATATATTCCCAATTTGGTAATGTGACATGCTGAGTGTTGCTGTGAAATGATCATTGTTTGATCATTTGTGATACGATCATTTGTTTGATCATTTATCTTTGTGATCATTACTTTGATCATTTGTTGACCCAAAGCATGGCTTTGTACCAAAGCGTGGCTTTATGGACGAGATTTCGTCGGACCTCACACCCCGGAATGGTCGAAACAGGAAAGATGCAGCAAGGTTATTGGGAGTAGCACCCCTTAGGGTATGTGCATTTCCTTCTGGATAGAAGTGGTATCATGGTATGGAGCCCAGATACTTAATTTATGTTGATATCGCAGATATATATATATATATATATATATATATATATATGTATTACTTTGTGATTTGTTGTTGGGGCCCCGGTTAAAGGTTGGTTACAACCGGGAGATGGCATACTCGTGTCAGTAGTTACCCAGTTAGGGGTAACCCGGCCTTGTGTTGGCAGAGATCCGGTTTGGTTCTTGTCCTTCCAGAGGCGTTCTCATGTGGCAATGGGAAGTTCCTTGGCCTGACCATTTATTGGAAATTCAAAGAAACAATACGAGCCTTCTACGGTATTAGTTATAGAACCTGCCATCTAATATGGTAGCTATAGTAGGCATAATACAATGGTACCTATGCTGGCTAAGATTTATATTATACTTTCGAAATGTTTTTCTACACTATACACTAATAATAATAATCAAACAATTTGATTTTGCGTAGTAAGCATCTTTGACTAACATAAGAAGAAATCTCCTCCAAGTCTGTGTTTGCATTGTGTGTGTGGTGGGAGGTCTTATGGTAGTTACATTTTCAAAAAGCATTGGGAATTGTTTTTAAAAATCTTTTGTTGATTGGTTAAAAGATAAACTGTTTTTGTTGCTCACACCAGTCCCACGACTGATCCGGAGTTTATTGTTTCTTTCCTAAACTCTGGGTGCTCAAAAATTTTCTACACGAGCATTTTAGAATTGGGTTTTTTAGATAGTTAGGATCTGGAGCTAGTTCAGTCTTTGGATGTGGACGAGACTTGCTTGTCTTTGCGTATCGTGATGTTGAAATAAGCTGCTGCTGCTGGAGTTCTTTTTCGAAGACTATCTTATAGTTATATTGTTCCGTTGCTAGATGTTATCATTTTCTTTTCCGCTACTATTTTATTGTATCATGTCTCTGATGTATATTGATATCTACTGGATCATTTGTTGTATCAGATATTGTATCAAAGCTGTATATCAATGTTATTCTTTATTTTCCGCTGTGTTGTTTACTTAATGTTGTTATAAGCTCCGGCGAATCGGATTTGAACGGTCGAATCTATGGCATTCGAATATGATATGAAGTATGGATGTCGATTTTCGAGCGCGAAATGTCCCGTTCGTCACATTTAATTAATCTCATTAATAAATCCTTTTATTCACACTGAGTAATCACTACTTAATTACTTCCCTCAAGTAATTATCCTAAGCCATTTACAGTAATTAATCTTTAATTACTTTCATTAATCAGCCTTAATCAATCATAAAAAGTAATTAACCACAATGTAATAACTTATCTTAGTTTATTTAGCTCCTCAATAAATTATATTAATCCATTAATTAATTGCATCAAGTAATTAATCCTTAATTACTTCTCCTAAGTAATTAACCTTTAATTACTTCCCATTAAGCAACTTTCCTTATATTAATTACATCCCGTAATTTATCCATTTATCACTTATACTAAGTAATTATACCTTATTAATTACCTTATATATTTATACTTAACCAATTAGCAATGATTAACTTAAGTTAACCACATTAAATTACTTAATTTCATTGAGTAATTCATTCCTTCAAATTACTTCACAAGTAATTTCCCTTAATAATCCTTTTAATATTAACTAATTAGACCTCTTAATTAATTAATTTATAATTCTTAATTATTAATTTATTCCTTTCTTAATCAAGAATTTATACAATTAATTACACTTTAATTACTTCATTAATTATCAAAAATCTTAATTACTTTTTAAGATAATCACCATCTTTATTTAATTATTAAATCATTTAACCTTTCTTTATCACTTAATTATACTTATAAAAATAATTAAGTTTAAAATATCTTAATGTTTAACTTATCATCTTAATTTAACCAACATATAATTCCTTAATTAAGTCTTAAGAGAACATTTCAAATGAAAAGAAATTATTTAAGAAAAGTTTTAAATCAATTTTCATTTTAAATTTCAAGCTTTGCATTTTTAAACAATTTAAACATGATAAAAACTTCCCATTCCTAGCCTCGGGTTAAACGCGCTTCTTTCTCGAGACTGCCTCGAGTTTTCCCACCATCTTCTTCTCTTTTTTTTAAGATAAAACAGTTGTTAAACTTCCCAGCTAACATGAAAAAAAACCCGAGTCACACCTTCACTAACTCGAGCATCCCTTCGAGTTGCCTACGAACCCATCTCCCTGACACACGAGATCATCGCCGTGCACATGCACGGCCGTTCACCATTGATCCAGCTTACCTCATCGACTCTGACAAGCCACAAATCGTCACAGAACGCGATTGCAATCATCAAGTCGTCAAAACCATATTTAAATCACAATCGAGCACCACTCACTCCGACCACCGAAAATGCTACAACTCCGGCCACGCCTTGCCGATCCTCCCTGCTACCATTTCCCAAAGCCTCGAGAAACTCGCATCACCAAAGTCGATGCGGCGAACATAATTCGACAACATCCCTTAAACCCTAGTCCACCCAAAATCCGACACTCCGACAATCGATCACCACGACCACCATTTTTCCCGACTTTGCCAATCCTTCTTTTAACTCCAGTCAGATCCTTGACCCCCAAAGAATTCCCGACCATCAACACTTGCTTGAAAACCCCTTTCCGGTCATCTCCAAAATGCACGCTCTACTCAAATCTAAAAATCGAGATTTTCATCTTAAAAATCCCATTTTCCAGAGTAGATTCAACTTATATAATCTGATCCACAAATTACAACACTTGATTTAAATATATGTTTTCATTTTCACCGTGTTTTCTTGAATCCAAACAATTTCAAATTTTATAATGCTTGAACCTATTTTAAAAGTCTAGATTATACAAAAACAAACACAAATTGTTTGAAAATTGAAGCCTAAAGGAGGATGTATGAAGAGAATATGATTTTTCTTTAAAATCCTGCCTGGAGTATATAACAGTGGTAGGTACAGAGTCATATACAGGTTTACAGACATGCATGTTTATATGCCTTCAAATCAACATGATTTTAGAGCATGTTCTTATAGATGATAACATACCTTACAAGTTTTACACAAGACATTACACAACAAAAGATTTAAACTAATTTTAGGGGTTCACCTCTAATAAAAACAAAGAAGGCCTGAGATGGGAAAAAAACTGGAAAATTTTCATTTCTTCTTCTTCTTCTTTAATCATGTCACTTGATTAGCTTACTGATCTGGGTTGTTTAGTCCTAAATGAATTTTCTTGGAGATTGCTTTTGTTTAAAATTCAGGTTTGCTTGCAGGCTATTTTATCACTGATAGAAGAAATGCAGGCTAGTTTCTTTCTTTTTTATTAGAGAACAGGAAAAACTTTGAAAAGAAGAAGCATTAAGTTTATATAAGTTTGTTTGTGATTTATTTTAAATAAAAGAAAAATAAATTGCCACTTGTATTAATTTTCACCATTTGTCATCTTGTTATATCTATTACTCAACACATGTCATATATTATACCCTTAGAAATTTACATTTGTAATTTTTTTTTAAGTAATCCTATATATTTTTAAATGTTAATAAAAACTTTTTAACTTAATTTATTAATTTAGAAATACTTATATTTATATATATAGATAACTTTATAGAAATAAAACCAATTATATATAAATACAAGCTTAAACATATATTTTAAAACCCAAAATACTTTGAATTTTTTTTTTTTGAATTTCAAACTTTAAATTCAAATTAGATTTTAAAAGAAAATCCAAATTAAAGTCAAACAACTACATATTCAATTTGAAATAACAATTTTATTTTTATTAAAATTATTTACATCTATATATAAAAACAACATATTATTAATATTAAAAAATAATAAATTGGCAATTTATATAAAATTTATAAAAGAGAATTATCAAATCAATTTAATTCAAATAGTTATTTATCCAGATGTAAAAATTCAGTTTATATTACTTATATTCAGATTTCCTTTATTATCAGAATTCTTATCTGTTCAATCTATAAATCAGTATTCTCAATAATTAAATTCAGTTACTTTATTAATTACAGATATTCTGAAATTCTGGGTTATCACACGAGCCCTATCATGGCTAATTCGTACCCATTTTCCAAGATCCTAGGCCAAAAATCATTTATTTTTAAGAAAAATTCAAAGATCTAGCCCTATTTCAAGTTTTAGAAAAGATTTAATTGATTTTGGTGAGTAAATTATTTGTTTTGTTAGTAAATTTTTTGTATGATATATTGCTAGAAATTGTTGGATTTATATGTTTCAGTTAAATATTTATGCTACTGTTGGTGCTTAAATGTTAGACTTGATAAATGTAGTCTAAACGGTTTAGTTTTGTGTTAAAATAGATATTTTGCTTGTGTATATGATGATGGTATAAATTTGTATGTGTGAGCTTGTATGTTTGGATATGTGATATGAATGTTAGTAACTTTATATGCTATTGAGACTTGCGATCACTTGGAAGGGAATCGAAACTTGTTTATTAGTTTTCAAGTTACTAAAGATTATAACTTTGTTTAGTTTTCAAAATTAAAACTTTTCCATTTGTTTTTCAAAATAAGCAAAGTCAAAAGTAAATTCGAAAGTGGAGTTTGGAGTAAGATCTAAACTTGATTTAACTTTAACGAGGTGCATTCATTGCGATAGTCGCTATGAATGCAGTTCGAAAAAAAGTTGGCGATTAGATCTTAAAATGATTCTTTTTGAAATGGTTTTGAAAATCTTTTTCAATATATTAATTAAGTACAAAAGTTAATTATTTTGGTCATTAAATATGAGTTTAGTAATTAATTAATTATTAAACTAAGAATATTGTGATATAATTATAATTAAATTAAATAATTAGTATTTTAAGTAATGAATTATGAACTTAATTGTAATTAATTAATTAAGAGGGTCTTAATTAGGGATTAATTAATTTAAAGTTTAATTAAGAATTGAATTTTATTAAGTTTAACTTATTTATTTAAGTAGTTATTAATTAATTTATAATTAAGTTAAGTTAATTATTTAACTAATTATTATTTAATTTGGATTAATTAATAACTAATTACAAATTAGTAGGGTTTAATTAATTAATCCAATCAGATTTAATTAAGCGTTAATTAAGTTAAGTTAAATTAAAGTCTGATTTTGATTTAATTTTGAAATAATAATGGTTAATTGAGATTTCATCAAGTCTCAATTGATGATTAAAGTAATATTTAATTATTTAATTGAAGGTCTGTTTTTATAGTCTATCGGTTATATTTCAAGTCAACCTTCTTTATAAGTAAACCGGTTTTAAACTAAAGGATCTCTTGTCTGGGCCATGAAGTTCGCCTAGTAAATATGAATGCTTACTAGATTACAACTATTTAGCAGAATAAATTCCCATTCTGCTGTAATAAGATTATTTAGACATCTGTTTAGCAGAATAAATCCCTATTCTGCTATAATGAAATTAAGTAGATTATTTAGACAACCAACTGGCAGAATAATTCTCTGTCCTGCTAATATTGATTTAGACATTGAATTGTATGCTAGAATATTCATATTAGAGAAGAGATGTTCTCTAATTATGTATAATTTTTAATTGCCTTTGTATTTATGCTTACCCTTATATTCTGTGATGTTTGAATGGAAATGCTATCCCTTTGAGATATTTTGTTAGATCTTGTGCATGGGTTTTACAATGATAATTAATTTTTTAAATAAAGATGTTTTGAAAATAATTAGTTCTTGATTAAAATTGATTTACTATTTTACGTAATGATACTAAAGGAAATTATTAGTTTTAAAAGGTAATGAATGTGTGTTTAAAGTAAACAATTCATTTTGATAAAGTTGCTTAAAGTTAATATTTTTAAATGTGAAGCACCAGCATAAGTTTGGTTTTAAAGTAAACGTTCAATTCGGTTAAACAAAAGTAGTTCCGTACGATATCGCTTATTTGGAAAGCATTTAGTCATACTTTTAACAATAAGCTTCGAAGCTTGGACTCATTTCTATCTCAAAGGTTGACAATGTCGTCAAGGCAACGCTTATAGGTAACACTACCTCAACTTGCCTGGTTTCATTTTCAACCAAGGGATAACACTCATTTGGAACTGATGAGTGGTGATAAGAATATGAAACTTAATTTCCATATACGATCATTTTTAATTATCTCCAATAGTTGAATTATTAACTATTAGTTCAGCTTTCTTCATTTGTGCATTGTCAATCTAAGACCATTTGTTGCTCATTCGAGCTTTGATATATTTAGTCGGAAAATGATTAAAACCAAAAAGAGAGTGGATATATATCAATGTGAGGTTGCTCCCATTAGGGTATTTTCACCTCTACTCTAGATTGGATTTGGTTGTATGTGCATGGAGATATGAAATACTCGAATGTTGTGTATCGGCTAGTATATTTTTGAGAGGTGTCATAGAGTATATGACCCTCTCAAATATATTTCTAGAGGTATACTTTCGGTAAAGGGGGCGCACCCCCTAGTCATTTTTTGGAAAATTTTCCTTCTTTCGTTTAGATTCCTAATTTCTAAATTTGCCTTTTTCTTAATTACATCGGGAAGTGCCATGAGCACTTTGTGATGTTTAATAATTTATATCTATTGTTGTGTTTGGATGTTATTATTGTGAGGGAAGCCCGTCCCCTAGATGGCGGCATGGTCTCACATATTTTATTTATTTCCACCATTTTATTTTGAGATTTACTCATACCAGACATATTGTCTGACTCGGGTTGCTTATTTTCCCTAAACACTCGAGCACTCAATTATATTTGAGTAGTCCTAGAGTAGCATGATTTTGTGGGCTTTTTGAAGACGATGGACAAACATGAGGTTCTGTAGCTGTCTAGTTACTTATTTCCGTTGTATTATCGTTGTATTCTTTGACAATTGCCAGGGCATGTTGTTACAACTGTCCAAGGCTATTGATAGGTTTATGTTGTACTCTAATGTGTGTATGTAACTTAAAGTTCTTTCTTTTTGTAAAGAATTGATTTTATATAATATATTATTCATTACGTTGTGTGAGATTCTATCATATCTTTCTTCTTTCTTTCACCCTTAATAACTTGTCTTTCAGGTGACTAAATGATCGACTCACGAATACCGAGGATGTATTAAGTATCATCTTTAGTAGTACGAAAGGTAGAACATTACAGTTATTTAACGCTCCTATAAAGAAGAATGAGAAGTTCATTAGTGGTTTGAAGGGTTGATTAGATTTTAAGGTTATAGCACTTCTAGTAGCACCTTTTGAATTCATAGTGGACATAGAGTGGTGTATGATAACATGTACCAAGCTCAAAGAAGGTTGGAGGTGAAGCAGATCGTGAAGCAAAAGAAGAGGTCTGTTGTTACTTGCCTTTTCACCCTTTTAATGTCAGGACAAATGCATTCCCAATATTCACGTATCTAGTAGCCAAGTAACAAAAAGATAGATTGTTCGGGTAAAAAGAAAACCAGAAAGAAAAAGAAAAAAATAAAGAACAAAACTTCCTAATCTCACAACGGAATGATAATATATAATATTAAAAGATAACACAAAATTCTACTAAAAGATACATAGCAATTTAGAGTTACAATTCTAAGTACAATTATCAACCTGGACAGTTATAACAACATGTCCTCACAAACGCAGATATATACATAATAGTAGTGCATTGTAAATAAGAATACTATAGTGGTTGAATGGATATAGCTCATCTTCTGAAATCTCCAAAGAATATTAACGAAAACCTGCCTTTCTCAGACTACTCGAAAGAGCACCCGAGAAATTAAGGGAACGATAAAACCACGAGTCAAACAAAAGTCTAGTATGAGAAACTTGACAAATATGTGATCATCATACAAAGGTATCTTTTAAGACAAACTGAATCATCGGAATGGTTTTCACCTCAAAAGAATCATCTAATAAGTACGTATGGAGATATAATAAATAGTCACTAGGATACAGGACATAAATCGGCAAATAGCTGTACTACTTGCATCTCACAACACAACAATATTAGAAGTATAACTAAAATCTCCAAGGCGCGATCGCATATAGATGTCCATGGAGGTCTCCTAAGTATGTCGAGCCAGCCTCCTAACAAGGGTCAAAAACTACCTTTTGGTAACCCATGTATATTTCTAGATAAAATATACCACAAATAAAAACATAACTGGTCCATACCTGAACACGTAACACCGGATACCATCAACTTCTGCTAGCACCAATCGAAAGCATCTCTAGATATTTTGAGTTGATGTACCATTGGGTTAGCTAAACCCACAGGCTATGCTCCTGTTCTATTTTTGGTCATTGTCGATGGTAAAGACTCATTCAGTATCTCATTACACGCATATTCATCACTCGAACGGATCATGAATCTATCCATGGATTCCAGCATAAGTTGTTCGACAAGTGTTAACTATGTCCCCTCTCTTGGAATTAACCTAAAGATAAACAATATCCTCACTAGCATCATTTGAAATGTTGATGCTGACCTCTCCCTTGTACTTAACCTTATGATTGATAGTTTAACTCTATAACATTCCACTGCATAACTTCTTCCAAAACATAGAACTCATATATCAGTGTTGAAGTGGTTTTCAGTCAGTAATACATTAAGTATACTTATCCGACCTAGCACTCTTCAAAACTAAACTGGTGAATTTCCAGTTAAATCAGTTTCGATTCTTTAAGAAGTAAGCACACGATATAAAGGAGTCCTCCTTAGGGGATCTCGTATATATTCGTTCTTAAAGCGAGAGACGTTTCATACTAATGAGTCCTCCTCGAGGTTCTAAAATTGTATGTAGCCAAGATTCCTATGTTAATTTTGGTCAATTTAAATAACAATGAAAAAGATTGCATATGGAAATCTGGTCTCAAATACTAATCAAATTTACGACCTTTTCAACTTACACCAACCCTCGGTTAAAAGTGAAGTCCGGTACGTTAGAGCACTGTTTACTTCTAATACCTACTCGAACATCATTCTTAACTCTCACATATAGAAAAAATCTACTTTGTCGGCTTTTAGTGCTAAGTACAAGAGTAAATACATTCCATAAATGAGTAAAAATGCAAAGCACGATTAAGTTACACAAGCAACTTCTAATCCTCGTATTAAAATAATTTTTATTTGTAAATACTTGTATGTATATTTAAAATACATTTATTAAATACATATTCATGTATACTACTATTTCACTATTCATTTTTACTCTTTACATTCTTAAAAATGTATTTATATTCTTATCTCTAAGGTATAAGAATATTCACAAATCATTTAACAAGATTTTCTACGTAAAATATAATCCAAGAGGTAAAAAATAATGTTACTGAAATATTGTATACAATAAACACAAAACCTTTATACCTTTCCTTATCTTTAAAACATTCTTTTCAATGATCTAATTATATCCAAAAGTATATTCAAAGGGGTTAAAAACAAATGTTACTTAAACATTGTTTACTATAAACCCGAAACACTTTTATACTTTTCATTATCTTTAAAATATTCTTTTCTAAAACTAAGTATACTTATTTCATAAGATGATATACTTCTGAATGACTTGCCAAAATCATTCACTATAATGTGATGTAACCAAAACCCACTTATCCTTAAAATACATAACGTACTTTTCCAAACTTGTATATATAAATACTTTTAAAATTCTTATAAATATGTTTTAAATATATATATATAATATTACTTAAAAATAACTAATTTAAAATTTAACAAGAATCATAAAAAAAGCACGTTGTATGTATAAAACACTTTACTTTTAAAATTCATAAATAATTATTAAAAATATATTTAAACTTGAAACCATTTTTAAACTACTTTAAAACCCTCTTTTAAATTTCCCTAAAATGGTCTCACAAAATTAATTAATTTAAACATCATTTAAATTCATATAAAATCACAAAAGTGGCTTAAAAAACAACTAAACCAATAGAAGGCTTGAGTGCTGCCGTATCTCAAAGATAGCATTTGTAAATGCTATAATAGGTACTGGACAGAGAACATTTTGGAAAAAACATGAAGTTTGTGACAAGTTTTCTCTATCCAAAGTAGTGACTTAAGATCTAATTTTTTCTGCAATAATAATTATAATGAGAGTACTTGAAAACCATGCAAAAAAGCTGTAAGGACATTTAACCAAAACATGTTAAAAAGTCCCCAAAAAAAACAAGGCTTTTCAGTGCACTTATAGCGGCTATTTCACTTCTAACTTTTACAACTATGTTATGTCGTTTCTATAATTTTCCAAACCATTTACATGATGCATCATACACTATTATAAGTATAGAGAGTAATCAAAATATATACTTTCATAATATATTTACATATCACCAATTTAAACAAGTTAAACATAAAGGATATATGAAGTGCACTTATAGCGAACTTTCTCGCTTCGAACACTTTTAAATGTACTTCAATGCTGCACACAGCTAAAATAAACATGTAAACATGTCAGTGCCATATAATGAGTTGTAGATGGTATTAGAAGTGATGATATGCAATATAGAGTAGTCATTTGCTTTCAAAAGTAAATATGGTCCAAAGTTATTACTTCACTTGTTCGATATTTAACATTATATTCAAGCACATATAGACACACACAATATGTCCTACCAAATGGTGAGTAAACTCACCCTAAAATAATCGGACGACAAAGCACAATCCTTATGAACACAAGACCACTTCCTACCATCACCAAACATCCAAAGATACTACCTTTAGCTCACTTTTTCTCTTGGCCATACCCTACCTCTATTTTTGCTCATGGTTATGCTACAGTTTAAGGGTTTGTTCTCCGTTTCTTCCACTTTTGGGTTTTTATTCCATGCTTCTATCTTTCCTAAGGGTCTATGCCAAAGTTTGAGAGAGTTTGGGCTTGATTTGCTTAGGTTTTAGAATTTCAAAGAGGAGGAAAGAGGCGTAAAGGAGTCCTTGTTTTTGTCTAACCTAGTGAATGATTTTGTGAATTTAGGAGTATTTAAATAAAGTTTACAAGAGATCACCACTACCTTTTATACCTTCTTAACTTGTCATAAAAGTATGCTCCCCTTCATTCTTCTACTTTACACGTCATTCTCTCCTTTACTTAGACCTTAAGGCCTCCCAAATTGCCCCTCTCTAAAATATCTTCCCAATGACCTCATGCACGACAACACAATGTATTTAGTTAGCCATAAATCTTGAAATATTTTTAGTTGCTAATTAATTTCACATTAATATTTTAAGCAAGTGAAATAGTTTTAACAACTTATATCAAGTAAAATGTCATTTATCAATAAAATGATTTTCGGTCACATTATCGATATTTCTTCAATGTGTTTATTTTTATAAACATTTTTCAAAAACAAGTCTACCATCATCACTTATTAATTAAAAGGGGGTTAATGAGGATATAAAATTACTTTTATCATATTGAGAGCACTGCCAAAAGAGTTGGATTAAAAGAAGAAAGTAACGGAGGGTAATGAGAAGGCAAACACACATGGAGGATCCTGGTAGACTTAAGTTATAAAAGGTAAGATAGGGATTGGGAAAGTTATTTTGCCCAGCCAAGTGCCAATAAATTATTGAAGATTGTTGTAGGATGGCCTGTTAGAAAGGTCTATGCTAATTAGTAGTAGTGGTAGTTAGTATTGTTGTGTTTCGATCCCGTATGTTTTCATTTTATGACTTGTAAGCATTAGTTGATATTTCGAAAATGCGTACTTTTATGGAAATATTCCTTTTTATGTTTCTTTATGTAGACCGCTATGGTTTGAGAAAGCAATAAAAATAAGGAAATTTCAGAAAGTCGCTTAACTAATGTAAGGGAAGCGAAAATAATTGACAGTGGAAGTTAAGTAATGAATTCAAAAGTTTTACATAACTAACTACTAAATAAAAATAAAATGGGGAATGTAGTTTCCAAAAAGAATAGAAATTTTTCGAAATGTAAATTTCATTAAATGGAGGATAGGGTAGGTAGCAGAGCCATGAGTCAATGTTCTTGTTCCTCGAAAACTGAAATTTGCAATTTAATTTGTATGTTGGTTGATAATAATAAGAAAGGGAAGGCTTTGAGAACTTAGAAATTTACCACGCAATTAAGCGAGGTCCATTATGGACATGGATTGCTGTCTTAACATCCTTATTAGACATGCAAAAAAAGTTATTTATGAAATTTAAATATGCATATTTCGAAAAGAATTTTTTTGTAGAAAATTTTTTTGTAGAAGATTTTCATTATAAATAGTGCAAGTTTAAAAAAAAATTAGAAAATATTTTAAAAGCTAAGAATTCTAAAATTTGAAGATTTTGCAATGCTACGTACTGACATTGGGGAAAAGATGGAAAGTGGGTTAGTATTGATTTTACTGTCTAGCACTAGTGATAGTAAAATTAGTATGGTGAACGATAAGGAAACTGTTCTGCCTATGGAATGTCTTCTGGTGTACCTTATCAATGAAAATAGTAATTTTTGAACTTTAAAATCAAAACTACTTATGCAAATCGTACTTGGGAAAATTGGAAAAGGATTGGGAGCAGAAGAGTAGATCCCAAGGTACAGTGAAAACATGGCACATAAGAGAAGAATGAAAATATGGAATTTTTCATCTAAACCCTTTCTAAGTATAAGTAAATATGTTTAGAAAACTAAATATTTCTAATTTGGATGTTAGCAATAGTGTGCTAGGAATTTGGGTGGTAGGAACTGGACGAAAAATTGGTTGAACTACGCTTATATTTATAGAAATGTAGAAAATTTTGGATGAAAAACCGGTTTTGAATTTTTTTTAAGAAGTTGCATATATATATATATAGAACTGCTAGTATATTTAGGATGTTAGAATCATATTTTTAAATTTTGATTTAAAAGAATTCATTCATATAGGAGGCGCCAATTAGAAATCATTGTTCATGCATATCATATGTATTGTGATGCAATATGCAAATGTACAGGAATTGTCGCAAAATTGGTTGCACACTAATTAATTATTAGCATAAAATGGATGTGTGTTGTTTTACATAATTGAACCTTTGCGGAATTTCAGGGATGAAATTCTTTTAAGGGAAGGAGAGGGTAACACCTCATGATTTTTATGGTAATTAATTAAAATAAACATTAATTAATTAATAATAAACATTCAAAAATGGAAATTTTGCAGATGTTAGAATTTGTCTACGAAACTTAGACCATTGGATTCATGGCTTTTTCTGATCAACTTTCATCTATAAACTTTCTGATTGGAGTTCAAACGAAAAGGTTATTAACGTTTGGATTTATGGAGTCGAAAATAAATAAATAAATAAATAAATATAGTTAAAGAGATATTTTGAAATTGATTAATGTTAATTAAACGCAATTTAAACTAACCGCTATTTAGCTGTTAAGTATTCTAATTAGGTTATAAGATAACGTTAATAAACATTAATGGTTTAATTAATGAAAACAAATCAAACATATCATGTAATGTTAGAAAGTGCATGAGAATGAACTATAAAGTCAATCATGACCTACCTTGGGTCAACCATGGGTTTATGATGGTCGACCCGAGACCTTTTGTGAGCGGCATCAAATTCTGGCCATACGATACATATTCAATGGAGCTCGATCATATTGTTAGCGCTGATTTAAACCTCTATAAATTAGGACCTAGGGCTTCATTTCCAACGAAAAATTTTCTAATATGTGTGGAAGCTCTACTATTTTCTTTTGTCCTCTAAAATTCTAAATACACAGAAATAGATTTAGATTGCACATGTACACTGATGTGCACGTAAATGTGCATATTTTTACCATCATATTTATTATTTTTAAATTAAATAAATGATCATATTGGGTATTTTAACTTGTTTTAACCAAAATCCGTGTTAATTCCAAATTGTCACATATACATCTTCATATAGGGGCAAAACGGTCATTTGTGTGCATATATTTATTTGAGAAAAATTAATTGGGAATTTATATATTTTTATAGGAATTTGGTCTCAGATAGGAATGGTTTCATGAAGGAATATGCATGCACAAAGAAGATACAAATGAATGAAGATGTAAATAATTCAAAGTAAAGAACACGAAGGACCCCACCTACCCACCACCTTAATGTACAAACTAGAGGCAAATGCACATGCTTATGGAATTAATGGCTTCATGTACACTTGAATAGGGATTATGACATGCTAATGATTACTTGGTGGCAACACTACCGCATGGGCATCTTGGACATTCCCCAAAAATATGAATTAGGGTTTAAAACTTGTATAAATAACCCCTTATGTTTCATATAGTAACATCCTTCCTCTTCATTAGTTTTAGGCTCAAAATAAACAAAGCTTTTCTCTTTCTTTTTTCATGGCTACTTAGCCATTTTTATTCTCATGTAGTTTCTTTTTTTTATGTAATTAGTATATGTTCTTTTCCTTTCTTTTTTTATTTCCTTTCATGATGTAGTGTAGATCTCTTTTTCTTTTATGCAAATAGAATAGATCTCTTTTCCATTCTTTCATTTTTCTTTTTTTTTGCTTTCATGTTGCATTCTACTTGCGTTGATATGATAACACAAATGAGAGGCTAATCCCTTCAATTTAGGAGTAATGAAGCCTCTAATCATGTAGCTTCAACATTTTGATGTTTTATACTCTCTTTTTGTGCTTTAGTGAGAATGTATGAAGTGGTTAACTTGTTGTTTTTGCTTTAAATTTGATAGCCTATATTGTCGACACCAAATAGACTATACTTAAACAATCACTAACACAAATTATCTCTTCATCTGCATATGATGATGGTAATGAAGTGAATGTTGAGATTAAAATTTGATGGTCTATATTTCTAATTAATAGTTAATAGACCATACTTAAAATAGATTTTGCTTTCAACTTTTTTACCATTTTTCACGTGAGTTAGTAAATGGTTTAAGAGGTGTGCTATAGTTTGATGGCTTATGTTGAGGTAATTAATAGCACAAATAGGCCATACTTATGATAAGCACATCAATTAAGATAACTAATGACAACGAAAAGAGAGATCATAATTTCATTTTGTTGATTTATGTGATCTAGAGAGTGGAAGTTGCCTCTAAATTGTCTTAACAATCATATTTTTATCAATTTTCTTTTGCTTGTTTTTCTTCTTTTCTACTTTAACATTCTCTTCAACCTTGGTTTAATTTGATTGAATAGATTTTTAAAATCATCAATTCCCTGTGGATCGACCCTTATTCACCACGTGCTACATTCGTACACCGTGCGCTTGCGGCTATTTTTATTTCTAAATTCGTTCGATGGTTTCCTAAACCGATATAATTTCCGTCGACGAACAAGTTTTTGGCGTCGTTGCCGGGGAATTTCTTTTGATTTTATTTTTCTATTCTTTGAATTATTTTTCGTTTGGTTTTAGTGGTTTTCATTTTGTGTGTGTATTGCTAAAAAAAGAAAATTGTATTGGTGTGCTTATTGTGTGCTTGTTTCTTGTCTTCTTATTTTCATTTTGCATTTGCATATTCTATTTCTATTAGAAAAACATTCACAATTTCAAAACAAAAACAAAAATATTCTATTTCCATTTCATTTACAATTTGCTTTTCATTTTCTTTTTACAGAATAATTTTCATCACTTTATTTTAAATTTAAAAAAAAATAACAGACTGTGCATATCTCCCTGCACAAATCTCCAATCCCATGTTCTCTGTCTTACAAAACCACTCTCTGCCTCATTGCCAAACTGTTCTCTGTCACAGCAATATCACCACACTATTTCAAACCATTCTCTTCTCTGTAAACCATTCTCTTCTCTGTTTCAAACCGAACTCTTCTCTGCGACAAACAAGCAGCACTTCAATCACCATCAACTCCTACAGCAGTTTTGATTCCTGCTCTGCCATACCACTTTACTCCATTTGCATGAATACCATCCACTTCTGTTAACTACATCCACTGCCTTCATCAAACAACCCCTATCACCACTGCTTGTTTCTATCACCAGAAACATCACAACACTGCCAAAAACCTCCCAACGATATACAGCAGTCACCGCCACAACATCAACCACATCAATTTCTGCCATCACCTATTTATGAACATCAGCCACTACATCCAAAAACAGTCACTGCCCAGAGCACATGCAACTCCACCACCCAGCAATTTCTATCGACAGCCATAATTCTACAGTGTGATCATTCATAACCGACTTCCCAACAAAAACTCCTTCTATATCAACAAACCATTCATCCACCGCTCACAAAAACATCACTGACCATCATCTCAACATTCATAACACACCTCTTTCCACTTCAATTCGACATCACAGCCACACAGCAGGCAACTTCACTCTACATCCAAACCCCAATCGAAAATCACCAAAAACATTCACTGCGACTAAACTCATCTTCACGAACCAGCAGCAAAAATTGACCTCATCGATCACCCTCAACCCGAATCGAAACCACAATCTGCGGTTCTCACCTTGCTTGAATCGCCTACTGCCACATCTCCCAAAACACCATTACCGCCGGAACCCAATCCAATCTGCCAAGGCGAACCAATCGAACCACCGCGACCACCAATTCAACCTCAACTTCATCCAAACTTCCATCGCCGTACATCTAGCAACAACTCAAAACTGCAATTCCATAGCAAACCATAGCTTGAACACACGCAACCTAAAAAACCACGGAATCGACAGCGGCGGTCACGGTTGAAGGGGATTACCTGGTTTTCGATTTTGAATTTACAACACAATTTTTCTTTTCAAATATACCTCTTTGAATCATTGTTTGGGAATTCGATTCCTTCTTTGAAAATCTTCTCTGTCACGGTTGAAGTGTGAAGTATGATTTGTGAACTCTGTTATACGAGGAGTTGCAATTTTTTTTTAAGGATTGAGAAAATAATAACTTGTTGAACAGGGTTTTTGGGCTTTGTTTATTTGGGCCGGTGTGAGTGGGGTGATAAATTTGGTTGTTTTATTTTATTTGGAATCTTTTTCTTGCTTTCTTTTGATTAATTTATCACTTTTCTTTCAAAAAAAAGGTTGTTTCGTTTTAGTTTGTTTTAGTTCTTCATTTATAAAAATAATTACTGTTTGTTTTAATTTTGCTTTTAATTATTTTAATTTCATTTGTTTTGATATTTCCTTGTTTCTTCCTTGATAAAAAAATACTGCATATACTCCTGTTTAACTTCTTTTCAGGTTGCCAAAGAGTTGTTTGCTTCGCTCAACTGCTGCCAAAAAAGAAAAAGAAAAATTGCTTCGTCCATTTGTCTCTTATTTTTATTTTAGTTGTATTATTGATTGCTTGCATTTGCATTTATATATTAAAAAAATTCAAAAAAAATTCCATTCGTAGTTGCATTGTTAATACACGTTTAATTTCTACTTTGCATTTCATCTTAAATTGTGATTAATAATAAACGGTTAGACATCAATAACACTTAATTGTATATTGACAATTTTTCTTCTCTGAACAATTTAATTTCTTGGTGTCTAGGCTACGGCATAGTAATAACCATTTATAAATATTACGGTGATTCGTAAATATTATAGTGGATGTTCCTCTGAAGGTACTTAAACCTTCGGCTGCATTGCTACGATGATTCGTGGTGCACCGATAAATCCTGTTCGTTACCTGGCCGAGAACTATCTTGTTGATTTAAGACAATTTGTGAATATACAATTTTGGGTTAACTTAGGATAAATCATTTATAATTAACCCTTGCATTCATTTAGTTGCATTAGTTCATGCATATTTAAAAAAACAAAAAACAAATTCAAAATCCAAAACTAAAAAAAATTGTAAATATTCCTTTTCCTTTGAAATTTTAAATCCTTTTTCTTTGAAATTTCAAAAATCCAAAAAAATTAGAAAAACCAAAATCCAAAAAAAAATTATAAAACCTTTTCAAAAACAAAGAAAAAATTAGAAAAACCAAAAAACAAAAAATCAATTCCCCTTTTGAAAACTAAATTTTATTTGTAAATATTTTTCCTTCATTAAAAAACATTCTTGAAAATGTCCGAGTTTCCCCACTTACATGAATTTTACAATAGTTGTTAAAATCAATATAATCCATATAATTTCACTTTAAATTCTTATGGACATTTCAATGATAACTATTGTCAAATGATTCGGATTTTGAACTACAAAATTTTCAAAATGATGAACAACCCTCGAATTTTGAAAAAAGCATTGAAATGATTTCGTCTTTACTTGAACTCTCTACACAACAAAATCAAGAGATAAATGAGTTGTGCAATTCATATTTGTGTGATATCTCAGATCAAAGTTTTCAAAATAATCAAAATTTGAATTCACTCCAAAATTTAAATGATTTCGAGTATACCCATGCCAATTCAATTTCGAGCTACAAAATGAATTTCAATATCAAGACGAAAATGTGAACCAATGTTCAAATAATTTTGGCAATGGGAATAGTTTCAATAATGATAAGATTGAAAATTTTGGTTATCAACAAATTCAAAATGAAAATTTTCAAATTAATAATCATGAATTTGATTTTGTTGACCAAATGGAAAAGGATAACGGGGATTTATTACTTGAAAAATACAAAAAATTTCATGAAAATCATAATCAAATCTCAACTTGCAAAGAATCAAATAATGATCTACCATTTATTGAAATCGACAATTCTTGTTCTCAGCAAGTGCAAATCGAAAATTTTCAAGTTAATAATTACAAATTTAACTTTGTTGAGCAAATGAATGAAATTTACGATGATCATACGAATTTGTTGATTAAAACATGGGAAAATTTTCGTGAGAAACAAAATCAAATTTCAGTGTGTGACGAGTCAAATGATAATCCATCTTTTACCCAAATCGATGATTTTCAAATAACAACTTTTGAAATTGATAATGACGATCTAAATTAAGTTGTTGAAAATACGGTAATTAAGTTGGATTTTAATTCTTTTGAGGGTGCGAAATTCGATTTAAACTTCGATCTTCCTTTTTCTGAAAATTTGAATACGACAACTTTGAATTTTAAACTCGATTTACACGATGAAGTTGTTGATAATCTAGCAAAGAAAGTCGAATTTAACGAGCATGAGTTTTATGGACTTTTTGAAAACGAGTTGTTGAATTTTGAAGAGGAAAATTTCGATCACCATTTTGACTTTGAAATCGATAATTTTGAAGAAGTTTTCAATGATAAGTTTGAACTTCAATTTGGTGAAAATAAACTTGAATTTCAATCAATTGTTTTATCAACCCCAAAAATCATCGAAAAAAACAACTCATTCAATTTTCAAAAAAATCATTCGTTTTTCCAAATCAACATTCAATTTCAAAATCTTTTACGGTTTGGTTTTTCGTGCGTAAGATGTGTCTCACACATTTAACGAGACAAATGAATCGGTCTTTAGAAGGCTGTTTCATTTACTTTTTGACTGTATACTTTCCCATCTCTTGTAAATAATAATCTTTCATGTAAATATTGGATTTTTATTTTATTTTTCTCCTTCCACTTGGGTTGACTGTGGGACATAGTCAAAATCAAGTGTGGGGGAGACTCATATTTTTGTTTTTTTTTCATGGTTTATTTTTGCTTTGAAATTTAAAAAAAAATCACAAAAACAAATTTTCTTTTTATTTATTTTTAAAAGAAACACTAAGTATATGGTTTTGGTTTATTAAATTGAAATTTCTGAAAATTTATTTGTCTTAATAAAAATAAAAATAAAAATGAAGTTTGATTACAGATAATAATGATTTAACTAGTATATAGGAAGATTCATACGTGTTAATTATGAAGTACATCCTAATTGAAAATCTTTGTTTTAAAAAGTGGTTGATTTAAAGTAAAGGATATAACATTTTTTTTGCCTTCTAAGTTAAATGGTGCTAATATGATTTTGCAAAACTCTCTCTCTCTTTTAAAAAAATATAAAAATATAAAATTATAACCTCCAAGTATTCACTCTCATTTAAAAGTCCTCACAGTTATGCATGGGTGAATCACTTGGAATCTTTGATTATGTGCTTTCATACTCATTTAAAAGTCCTCACGGTTATGCATGTATCGAACACATGTAAAAAAACAGACTTGATAAAAACCACCTACGGTCGATAGGTGTATGCACGAAAGTGTGTGCACTCGCCATGCTCTGTAGTCCCCTCACATAAGCACGAAAGGAAGTGCATGGGTGGTATATCTGGCCTCAGTTTACCTGAGCTAGGTATGTATTTTTTCTTGCAAATAATGAGAGAGAGAAAGCAATTGAAATCTTAGCACTATTTTTACTTAGTTGATTTGATTTGTTATTGAAAAGAAATGAAAATACCACTTTGATAATCAATTAAGGATCCATTTCATAGTTACACTATGTTATTAACCAAAATAGCGAGTTAAACTATAGTCCATTTGTTATGATAACTTGATTTTTGTTGGAAATTTTGACGAGCAAACGACATAAATTTTCAAGATAATAGCCAAAACCTATATTTAACTTATTCGTGTCGATTTAAAAATAAATCCTTCATTTGTAAATATTTTCAAAAACTTGCATTCATCTCTTTGTAAATAAATTTTGAATTTTGTAAATATTTTCATCCTGCATTTGGATTTTGTGGGTAGTATCCGTTGAAAACCCTCACGAAACACTCGTCCTATTGGGGACACCCAGAGGTTTAACGGCTTGTTGTATACGCTCAATGCAATCGTGCTTCCTATGAAAACGAATTTATCTTAGTTTCCCTTTACTCGAGGACGAATAAAAAGATAAGTGTGGGGGTATTTGATGTGCACGTAAATGTGCATATTTTTACCATCATATTTATTCGTTTTAATTTAAATAAATGATCATATTTGGTATTTTAACTTGTTTTAACCAAAATCCATATTAATTCCAAATTGTCACATATCCATCTTCATATGGGGCCAAAACGGTCATTTGTGTGCATATATTTATTTGAGAAAAATTAATTGAAATTTATATATATATTTATAGGAATTTGGTCTCAAATAGGAGTGGTTTCATGAAGGAATATGCATGCACAAAGAAGATACAAAAGAATGAAGATGTAAATAATTCAAAGTGAAGAACATGGAGGACCCCACCTACCCATCACTTTAATGTACAAACTAGAGGCTAATGCACATGCTTATGGAATTAATGACTTCATGTACACTTAAATGGGGATTATGACATGCTAATGATTACTTGGTGGCCACACTACCTCATGGGAATCTTGGACATTCCCTAAAAATATGAATTAGGGTTTAACACTTGTATAAATAACCCCTTATGTTTCATGTAGTAACATCCTTCCTCTTCATTAGTTTTAGGCCCAAAATAAACAAAGCCTTTCTCTTTCTTTTTTCATGGCTACTTAGCCATTTTTATTCTCATGTAATTTCTTTTTTTTATGCAATTTAATATATGATCTTTTCCTTTCTTTGTTTATTTCCTTTCATGTTGTAGTGTAGATCTCTTTTTCTTTTACGCAAATAGAATAGATCTCTTTTCCATTAGCTTTCATTTTTCTTTCTTTTTGCTTTCATGTTGCATGCTACTTGTGTTGATATGATCACACAAATGAGAGGCTAATCCCTTCAATTTAGGGGTAATGAAGCCTCTAATCATGTAGCTTCAACATTTTGATGTTTTATACTATCATTTTGTGCTTTAATGAGAATGTATGAAGTGGTTAACTTGTTGTTTTTTGCTTCGAATTTGATAGCCTATATTGTTGACACCAAATAGGCTATACTTAAACAATCACTAACACAAATTACCTCTTCATCTACATATGATGGTGGTAATGAAGTGAATGTTGAGATTAAAATTTGATGGTCTATATTTCTAATTAATAGTTAATAGACCATACTTAAAATAGATTTTTCTTTCAACTTTGTTATCATTTTTCATGTGAGTTAGTAAATGGTTTAAGGGGTGAGCTATAGTTTGATGGCTTATGTTGAGCTAATTAATAACATAAATAGGCCATACTTATGATAAGCACATCAATTAAGCTAACTAATGACAAAGAAAAGAGAGATCATAACTTCATTTTGTTGATTTATGTGATCTAGAGAGTGGAAGTTGCCTCTAAATTGTCTTAACACTCATATTTTTATCAATTTTCTTTTGCTTGTTTTTCTTCTTTTCTACTTTAACATTCTCTTCAACCTTGGTTTAATTTGATTGAATAGATTTTAAAATCATCAATTCCCTACGGATCGACCCATATTCGCCACGTGCTACGTTCGTACACCGTGCGCTTGCAGTTATTTTTAATTTAAATTCGTTCGACGGTTTTCTAAACCAATAGAATTTCCATCGACGAACATACACTTTGAAGAAGGAATAGAAGATGATAGAAAATAGAAGATAGGTTTTAACCAAGACACTACATTGAAGTTAAGCTGTAGTTCCGATTCTAATTAATAAATCAAACGTAAATCTATTTCTTTAATTCAAATAGGGAGTCAAAATGGAGAAACAGATAACAAGGTCTAGCTTTGGATTAGATCTAGAGATTTGGTATCGCTAATAAAAGGTAACTGGGAATATTATATGTTTTTGTGTAATATTAGATTATATCACTGTAGATCAATTCCTATATGCCTAATAATTTAATTTAAATTGCAAGTTCAACCCCATTATGTGAAATGTTGAATTTAATCTTGCCTGTGAAATTATATTGATAAATCGAGTACTTCCTTGTTATAACTAGTTTCGATTTTATGTGAAATTATTAGAATTTATAATGTTCAGAATTGCATAATGTTTTGAATTAGCATTTTATAGCAAACAATTTAATAATACCTTAATGAACAACGTAATGATTAGGATTTTATATTTAAATGGTGTCGATGAATAAAAAAATAGTTATTTTGATTATTGGGGTTTTTGTGATATCTTTGTTTATTGGAGTTTATATTGTTGCAAGTTGGTTTTCATATATTATCAAGTTAAAATTTAATAAAAATGTGATGATTGAAACGATAAGAAATAAATATATGTATATAAAAGAAAGAGATGTACAAAAGAGGATTATTACTGTATTTTGTACCATCTATTTCAAGAAAAAAGATAATTCCTTGTAATTACAAACACTGCACAAACCTCCTCTTTTGCATAAGGTAAGGAAAGTTGACGTATCAACAATTATTTTACAGAGTTTAGTTCCAATGAACCCAAATGTTGTAAATCCCAAGAGTTGAACAATAAGATAAGAATGAAATAAGAATAACAAAAAGATAGAAAGTAATTAAATAGATAATGTGAAGTTCGTAGCAAAGAGTAAAAAGGAATAAAGAATGAAACAAAATCAAAGTTCGAACTAATGCATATAGAAGCAATGATATTAATAACAGAAATTGAAAGCGGTAAATGAATTTGTCGGAGAAAAGATTAGAGAAAGAGTGAAATAAAGACATAGGGTTAAATACAAAAGATGCTGAGGCAATGAAGAAAAAGTAAGAAGAATGAATTTGCATGAATATGAAATATGTATATATGCAGCCTCGAATATGCATTTATGACAGGTTTGGCTAGTTATAATTTATTATATAAAGTAAATGACAGAAGTCATTAGAATAGGTTGGAATGCAAAAACAATGTCTAACCATAGGAACCATGGAGAGTTTAGAAGAAGTGATACCCTTAGGAATGTGCTTGAAATAGAAGCTCCAAAAATGGTCATATATTCATTAGCTAGGGCTGAATTCTGATAGTGAACATTGATTGTTAGGCGGATGTCAAGGCTGGGCTTGCATAGTCCAAGTAGTCTGCTCTAATTTTTGTTAGAGTAGGGTGCCTGATTGCACTAGGAAATCTAAATGGATGTTGGGTAGGGTCGGATGCCATGAAATGCATGTGGTACCAAAACTTGGGGCAGGGTTTCATAGTTTGCGAGCTCGTTATCAATCCCTTGTGGTCAACGCCAAGGACAAGGTTACACCTAAATAGATGATGCCTCCTAGCAAGGTTGATCTAGTTGGGTTATGCACATCCATAGTGCTTTTTAGCTTGATTGATAGGGCAAAGCAAGTTAACCCATACAGAGATTCCTTCAAAACATGGGCAGGGTGATCAGTGGAGCCAATTCCACATTATAGGAAGCATAAAAATTATAAAATCCCTAAGGAGAATATAATCTAATGGAGGAAAGGTTATAGGTGCGCACTATAGGATTTCCTAAAGTTATACGATAATTGTAAGACAGCAAGGCGATGGGTCCTAATGAGGTGCTAAACAAGGGATACCAGTGGAGGTAGTACCCAGGTCTATTAGGGGACCATATGATATATATGTATATCTATGTATGTATGTAGATATAAAACCAATGAGATGTAGATGGGAACGATTCATACATAGAGATGGAGTCAAAATGACTAATAATATAGTCAAACATAACATATAATAGTGAATAATTAGCATAGGCTAGTGTTATGTATAAGATGTATAATTTACCAATCATCAGATCATTATTCTAACCCTCTCCTCATTACAACCAATGGGATAGTTAGAAGGGCAAGTACTGATGCTTGGCATGTTCGGTGCTGACATGGACACTTTGCTTTGGAAGTGTCAAATCTTGGTCAATACTTATATGATCTTTTATATTTTAATTGTTCCACTGCAAGTTATTTTTTTAGAGCTCTGATATGCATTATTTTTTTTATTTGTAGGATACCAAACCAATGTTAGGTATTTTAGTGGACTTAGGTTTTCGGTTTAGTGAAAAATTCATGCCCACTTGAGTGCGGATTGTTACAAATAATATTATAAGCGTAATGTTGTCACTCAAGTTAGATTGGAAATTTGGATAAGAGATATGTTATTTTCACCAGGTTTAGATACTAATCATTTTGGATGTTCTTAGGTGAAAGAAAGGTAGTATGATGATTCAAGTTGTTTGGATTTGGTTGGGTTAGACATCGCCTAATTTGAGTTGTCCGACCTTAGAAATTTGAAAGATGAGTTCAAGAAACTACTACTGGATGATTTAAGTGTTTGCGTTAAGAATGGTAAACGAGTCTGTAACTTTATTTGGTCACATTGGTGCAAAGGCTGCTCATTGTTATGCATTGTGGGTTTATTTATTTAACTAGGTAGCATGGATTGTAGAAGTTGTAGACATGCGTGTACATTTGCATTAGTGCTTCGGGGTGAACTATGCAATGGGAGAGTTTGTTAGATTATGGCGAGGAGAACGATTTAGTCAGGAACAATTGGAAAAAGGAGGAGTGATATGATCTTTCAATTTGACTCCTTTTTAAAATATCTTCCTATTTTTTTGAGTGTTGGTTTAGTTGGTATCTGTGTTTGACTGAATTATTACTTGGATTCATGGTGATTTTTGCTTATGTTACTATATATCAGTTGCTTTGGATGATTATTTTGTTTATATTATGAATTATGCTCTAATTTTGATGTGTATAATATGCTTTGTTTCTTATGATTCATTTACGTATGTATTCACCCTATGATTTGTTGATATGATTGGTTGTGCATACAAATAGAATTTATACACTTACCCTAGGATATTTGCATATATGCTTTATATATTATATCATCTCTTTCATATAAGAGGGCCCAAACACAGAGTTTTGCATATATATAATACCATAAGTCATATGCATGAATATTTGATGTTATATTATTGGTATATTTAATAAAGTACACGTGCACTATTATATGTATTTATATATTCTAATAGAACAAGGACCCCTAGTTTATGAATTTCATTGCGGATTTTGTATGCTATGTATGAATGCTTGGTTTGACTTGTTTCTTTGTTGTGTGGATGATTGCTTAACTTGGAAGGATGATAGCTAAATTGGACGTTGGGGCACGTTACGAACAACGTACAAGAGATACAGGGTAAGAGAGTGCGTGAACTACATTCTTTGACATTTGTGAGTTTTAAGGATGAAGTTATTTTTGAGAGAGAGGAGAATGTAATACCTCGGTATTTTTAATATTGAGTAATACAGTATTTAATTTATAATTTAATCCGTTTAAATATTCAAAAGGATAAAATGTTCATTTTCCCAACTTTGAAATATGACCATGGAACTTGTGCCATTGCATCTAGCTTATTTTTCTAATTTGTGACATATGGTTATTTGCCCAATTCAAAGGTTGTATAGAGGAGGTACGTGTGAAATAAGTATTAGATCATTATTAGGTTTTCGGCACGGTTTATAAATTTAAATTTTGAGTTGGCCATTAATTGTTTTTGCTCTAGATATTAAAACTAATTCACATACGTATACTTATTCCACTTTATCTACCCGATTTATTTCTGAAACCCCATTTCAACTTAAACCACAAAATTGCAAAACTTGATTTCTCACTCGATCCCCAACGAAACTTCATGGACCCCGATGGCATGGTGAAAATGGTGGTAAAGACTTTGTATTGCAAATATTATATACATTGTAAATATAAACTATAATATTATATTTAAGTATGTTGTGGTTTTGATTAAGATTTATTGTACACATCCAACTATGTACTTGGATTTATGAATTGTGTATATGATGTTTTAAATTATATGTTACTTCCTTCTGCTGCGAGTTCAGAAAGTAATTATTTAGTTTTTTCTTTGTTTACCTATTATCATATCATAATGACTGGTTGTTTTCAATCTTCAAGATGTTAATGTTGACTTTGGAATTGAATCCGAGGGTAAAAAGAGCGTGTTGTTACTATATATAATTATAGTGAACATATTGCACTCTAATTATGTACTTCATTTAGTTATTACACTCTCACTTGGTTTATATTCAGGTTGATTGTATTTTACCCTTGCATTATGAGATATACAACATGTTTATCTATTGGAGTTTTAGATATTTTAACTATAATAATCATTCTACACCAACTGAGTACCGTTACAACGCACTCTACTAGTTGTATTGGGTATAGAGGGTGTAAAGCGGTTGCCACACTTAGTACAAGAGCTTACGTTGAGCGATTGACCTAAGTTGATACTTAAATGAATTAGATATATGGTAGGTGGAATACCTTAGAATGTATTAAACGATATACGAGAGAGTGTACTTATTATATTTTTTGGTTTTCAAAACTATATACTAGTAGTATATGTAGTATATAAGTCGCATTACACACTCAAGTACCATAGATGAAGTTTCCTTTATGAGAGACTAGTCATTCTAATTATAGATTATTTTGAATGAGGCGGCATACAAGGAATACTACAAGAAATTCCATGGCTAGACTAGAGAAAGAGGGAGTGGCTCGGGGGCGACTAACTCTGATATGCAGACCATGTTCATGGAGATGAAGAGGAACATGTTGCATAATGCTGAAGGAGTTGCTCCAAATTCCATTGGTGGTTGTTGATATTGCAATCAATAATTTTGTTTGATGTTAATATTGTCTAGTGTTGTATATTTATAGGGTTCTTTAAAAGAAACTGGTTGCAGTAAAGTTTCTTTTTTGTATAACAAATGGCTCTGTATACAAAGAATTAGAAATAAATAAAGATATGAAGCAAAAACAAATAATATATAGAAAGAAAGGGAAACATATAAAGATTAAAAGAAAAGGAAATATATCCATACGCAATCAGACGGTGTATAAACAAAGAAAATTAGATAAATACAGATTAGAAGCAAGGAAATAAGAACACCATCAAACAATATACTCTGAAAGATACATTAGAATTTATTTCCCACTATATATATTTTCATTTTCTACAAAGGGAAATAATTTATTTTACAATATCAAACAAGGACAAATATTTTCTACATCCCTTATTTAAACAGCACTCCATAACACATCAAAATTATCACTAATCAATAGATCTTTACTATCATCAACAAACCGTAATCCAATTCATCTTTTTGAAAAACTACTTATCAGCTAAAATCATCTAAACTCCTATACTCGATCCGGACATACTTAAACCAACCACTACACAATGATCTCCCCCTATTTGATTAGAAAGCATCTTAACATCCAGTCCAAACTATTCACTACAAAATATAGAACAGCCTGTGAAGACATCAAGGAAGAATCGTACCTAGACCGGATGGTAACTCCTGAATTCACAACATCATATTTAGCCAATAAGCAACACAAGTGATCACCACAAGGGAGCCATTCTCAAAACTTTGTTCAACTTCGCATAACCTTACGGAGCATTAACATAGCTTCATGCGACAAGTTTCAAAGCAACACCGCGTAAGCACAACACAACAACCCACTTCGAATCAAAGGCCAACAAGCAAGCTTCTTCCTGATCTCAGCGCATATAACCATAGGCGGAGGTGACAACAACCAGATCAATCACCATGATTTTCGGAAGCACTAAAAACTAATTTAATATTTTTCTCGATAGCCAAAAATTCATCGAAGGGCAACCAAACACTAAAAATATCAACATTCAGTGACAACGAATCAAATATTGAAAATGTCAACATGTGTTTATGGTGATAGAAGATTAATCAGATCAAACAAAGAAAACAACAAAATTGGTACTTTTTATAATTAAATTTTATTTTTTCAAAAATTATTTAATATAGGAATAAATATACAATAATAATAAGTATATACAAATATGCATAATTATATGAATATATTTCTTTATTATTTGAACATTGAAATTTTGGCCTATATGTCGGCATTTTCCACATTGGTATGTCGACATATCAGACAGAATTTAGAGAATCTTTCCAAAATTTAAAATATTGAAATCCCCTCTCTTTTTAATTAATTCAAAAATTTTAAAAGACACATTTTTACCTATCATATGACAATTCAAACTCTATTTATTCACTCCTTCCTACCTCATCTTCTACACATTCTTTATTTCAAAAAATCAAACATATTCTTCACTCTTTTTCCTCCGAAACAAAGTAAAAATGGCTTCCTTAAGCCAATCCTCTTCATCCAAAGCCAGTAGACTCATTAAAAGAAACAAAAGTCAATATTTTATTGATCAAGAGTCCATTAAAATATATATTGAGTGTGCTACTTATGTTAAGTCTTTTTAAAAAAAAATTATAATTTTAATGAATTTTATTATTATGGTTTACAAGATTTTGCTTTGAAAAATTGTATTTTTGGTTTAACCAATTTGTCAGAAAACGGTTTTAAATGCTATCCTGATTTAGTTAAAATGTTTATGATAATTTAAATGGATTGTTTTATCAAGAAAAGAATGTCAAATTTAGAGTAGTGTAAAAGATAATACTATCATTTTAAATTATGAAATTCTTATTCAAATTCTTGGTTGCAAAAGTAGTTGTAGTGACCCTCCACTTTTGAAATTGATTATGGAAATAGTGAAGTTATGCACGATTTGTTTTCAAATGATGAAAATATTATTTTAAACGCAAAAATCTTAGGTAAAAAACAAGATGAATGAGTCTTATTTTACAACGAAATATTACATCAAGAATGGGAATTACAATAACCATACTCAAAATGTTTTCAAAGCCCTTTTTGCTATTTTTGAAAAATATGATATTTTCTTGTATTTTTAATTATGTTTATGTGCCTCTCTATTTTTTTAATGAAATTTTCTTATAGTCTTCCTTTTTTTGTTCAATAATGTTCTTTTATTCTCTGCAATCGTAAACTAAAACAATAACAAATATCATCAAAATTTAAAACAAAAATGCGCTAATTTTTGTATATATGTCAACATAGGCTAACCATGTATGTCGACTATAACGACCTGCCTTTTTGGATGTAAGCAAAAACACATGCCGTACTCAAACCATTCAAAAGACAGATTGTTATGGGTAAATAAGAAAAAGAGAAAGAAATAAAACAAATATAGAATCTCGCAGTGGAATGACAAAATATAATAATCAAATAACAGTCCATGAAGCTATTTACAAATAAATTTGATTATACTAATACTGTGATGACCCGAATATCCATACCATTTAAATCGAGATAAACCATACATGTCCGACCCAAAAAGCGCAGACTGACGGAAAGACAGGAGAAAGAAAAGAAGATAGAAGAAGAGAAGAGAAGAAAGAGAGAAGAGAAGAGAGAACCAAATAAAACAATACAGAATCTCACAATGCAGTGGAAAACATATAATATCACATCAGCGATCTTTCCGAAACAGGAAGTGTATATACATACATCAATCAGAGTTCAACAATCAATCACCAATCATCAGCCTGGACAGTTATAATAACATGTCCTCACAATTGCCGATAATATACAACAACAACCATAATAAGCAGCGGATAATCAAAACAGATACGTGTATACAAAAATGAAGATCTCCAGCTATCCTACTGAAGCAATAATAGCACCAATCTACCTGTAAATATACTCGGTCTGACCCGAGCATTGAAAGGGAAGAACGCTCGGATCAGTCTGGTAAACCAGCATGAGAAACACACTCAACTGAATTTATTAAATTACCAAAATTTTCCTTTATCGAAACAAAAGTATCTCGTAAGACACGCCTACACATAAACACGGACATGTTTTCACCTTACGATAACTAAAACATTTCATATCAAATCATCTTATGTTATACTAATGTCTAGTATATACAAATAATATTAATCATAGCCAAAATGGTTCCCATATAATATTTCTGGGCTATTCATTATGCCTTTACAAACAAAACCGCAAGCTCGTAGTGGGGTTTGGATTTTCATCCAAATGACCAGGTGAGGGGACTATCTTCCGGCAGTACATCTCTAGAGGAATGTATCGAGAAACCATCATAAAGTTCCTCTACCAACACAAGACCAGTCCATCTCTATAACTAGATTGTACCAAATATGTTATCCTCCATTCGTTACCAACCTTTTTCGAGAGCCCTCATAGCATACAAACCACAATAATCAGATACATGATGTCATAGCGTGTAAAGATATATCTAAAAGAGGATGATCATATCCTACTTGGGAGCGACCCACTTAGCCTTGCTGCATCTAACCCTGTTTTAGTCATTTCCGGTTGATGAAGCCTGAGGTAAGGATCACCTTTCACATATCACATCACTTTGAATGCCGCACTGTCTTTTTCATTGACTACTAATTGCCTTCCACAAAAATACAACCCTTAATCTCATAAGTCTAAGGGAGGGTGTTAAGCTAAGAGATGTTGCCTTCTCCGCCACCACTAATTATGTTTGTAAAAAATGTATGTAATCTTTAGAAATGCAATGTCAGATAAATATCCATACAAATTGTCCAGGAACAGGACAAACCGATGGTACTTTCCTACCACATCCTGTCGAGAAATCCCTAGCATTAGTAGCGAATAGTCCTTACATTGGATATTTCATAACAAGAGACTGCTGCTAATGGATGCATATTGGGATTATAACCCCAAACAATCAACAAGCAGTCCTCCACTATGAAAATCCTAAATATCAATTTCATCAATAACCCGCACAACCGAACGCATATACGTTGGTCCGAAGTGGTTTTCAGATAAATCCGATCCCATTCTCTTCGCACCAACAACGCAAAAGCGTTTCTCAACCTCACACAGAAACTAAGTCTCATAGACTTATCATGTCTCCAACTTTCAACTTGCTATCCTTCGGCCAAAAAAGAAGCTCGATAGATTGGAGTAATACTCCACACTACATGAATCAACATCCTTAACACAAACGATAATCAAACCTACACAGAAGGTTACATACTAAGAAAATGACTAAATAGTACCCACATCAAGTTGAGGAACTAAAGTGGCCAAATTTGATTGTCGGTTGTTTATTATCAAAGCAAATAAACAATATTTAGCACCATAAGCAATCACTAGGCCCTTTTAATTAATCTTTCATTAATTGAATCACTTGCCAAATATTCACTTCAAATTATCTTTAAAAAGATATATTTCCAAACCATTTCAACATTTCAACATTGGAAAACATTTCCATATACTTATTTAATAATAAGTAATTCACAATTCAATTTATTTTAAACACTTAAAAATATTACATATACTAAAACCAAAATTAAACATATATTTTATTCTTTAAGGAAAACATTTTCTTTAAACGTATTTATTCGGGTCAAAACGAATATTGCGTAAAACATCGTTACGACAACCCTAAATCATTAATATAGGGATTCGATAATTAGATAGATATGTAAATCCCATGCACTATACAAAACATCTCTTTTCGAATATCATTTACTATAACAACAATGTTATAGTCCATTATTTCCTTATTTCTCGAAAACATCTATTTCAACAATGAATGTTGAAATCTATATATTCGATACTTAACACATTTTAAAACATCTTCAAACCATTTAACTCCATTTAAAATATCACTTCCTAAAACATTTATTCAATTTAAACTATTATTCACTGTCCAAAATCGTGAATAAATCTCCTTTACCAAATTCATTATTTCTACATATTTATTTTAAAGGATAATCCTCTGTCCAAAATTGTGAATATGATTCTCTACCCAAATTCATTACTTCTACATATTTTTATTAAAGGAATATTCACTGTCCGAAATCGTGAATAAGATTCCCTAACAAAATTCGTTACTTCTACATATTTTTATTAAAGGAATATCCACTGTCCAATTATAAGTTAATTACTTATAAACCGTGTATTTACAAATTCATTCTTTTTATAACTTCACAAGTTTATAAATCCATAAATCATATTTACTTATAAAATCCATTTATAACTTCATTTTAACACCTATAAAACTCCTTATAATGCCATTATTTAAATTTGTAAAATATCAATTTTATAAATCTGTTTATAATAAATTCAAAAATATCAATTTAAACTATTTTACCAAATAGTTAACTTCATATTTCAAAAATCGTATTCTGATTATATTTCACAAAAATCATAACTTTTATAACACAAAAATTATAACTTTTATTTATTGAAAACAAATTCATTTACTTAATTCAAAAATTAACAAAATATCTATTTTCAAAATCACTTAGAAATCCTTTATGATTTGGAAATCATCACTTTGATATTTTGAAATTATCAAAAATATGGCTCAATGCTGCAATAGCACTAGATACATCAATCACGACAACCAAATCATCATATATCACATGATAACAAGACGTATCGCAATATCTATAAATAAAACCTATACTGGTGAGGAATCCAATTGGATCCCTCCAACCTGTCACCTGCAATAAATATACTTATAAGAATATGTGTACAATGTCCGCTTTGAGGCAGATGCACATACAAAGGGTCATCTGCTTAAACACGGGAATGTATATGGTCTCATCTGCTCTAGTAGGTAGGAATATATCCAAACACTAATCAATACATATACACAATATATCATATATCATCCAAACAATCATCAATTGGCATTAAATAAATTTATTCCCACTTACATAATATTTGCGCCAAAAATGGTCACCAGTTCACAATCACAGATCATAGATAACAAGTATGCAGAGAATTAAAAATGAAGAACACTCAGAAAATTAAGAAAAACGCAGTAAAGAACACAAAGTTTATAGTGGTTCGATGATCCGACCTACGTCCACTTTGAAGTTGATCACTTTATTGATATTTTCTTACTGATTACAATTGATTACAACGAATTACAATGATGGATTTCGAGTACAACATTAGCCTTGATGTGCAAAAGCGAATTCGACAGAGTCTTGATGTAGAAGGATCCAAAAAGTCCCTTTTTCTGTTGGCTCTAGGATGCTATTTATAGGTGTAGGATGCAAATATCTCGCTCAAATCATGGGAGACCTCTTCTGTCACGTGAGTGATCCCATGCGATCGATCCCAGGTGATTTCAACTCGATCCGTTATCGATACGAATGAATTTCGTATTGATCAAGATTTGATCCAATCGAGTCGAAATTTGGCACGAACATTCCCTAGATCGTACGAAAGCTCCTGCGAAAACTTCATAGTGTTTGGACTCATAGATTTTGAGATATGATCGATGCAAGTTCATGTCTTCCGTAGGTTATTTGGTTCGTATCGATCCTTTTGTATCGCTCTGTTCTTATCGATCCAAGCACGTGTCTGCATGTTGACATGGCGCTGAATTCTTAGATCGATCACCTTTCGATGCCAAATTGACGAGTCATTCCAAGGTTTTTGCCTTATTCATATCGATCTTCACTGTTCTGTTTGCATTGATCGGTCACATTGCCTTGTTCGTATCGATTGGTGGTGCCACCTTTTTCATATCGAATTGTTGCGTTGTTCCATTTGCATCGATCGATTGCATAACTTAATCGATACGAACTAGACACTCTCGCTTTCGTAGATGGGCACACGAAGTAGACCGTCTTCGATGTATATGAACAAGACAGTCTTCGATGGATATGAACAAGACAGCTGCATGGTGATGGACACGAATGGATAGGTATGCGATGGATACGAAACTGACCGATGCGAAGAGATGGGTTGTGGCCTGATCGATACGAAATGATGGATATGAACGAGTTGGTTTCCTTGACTTGTGTCGATCATATGTTGAGCATACGAACTCGGATTGACTCAAAATTTGGAATGTTGGCTTTCATAGCTTTGCTTGTCATGTTTTGTCAATTGTAGCTCAATCCGAACTCAGACAAAATTCATCGATATCCATAGCGAGCCTGTGTATAACTGGCAAGCGAGGAGAATTGTCTTTGTTTCCAGTTAATTTTTTGGTGTCACGGCCTTGCCAAAAGGCGGGATAACACTTGCCCCCAAAGCATGCCTTTTGGTACGAAGGTGTGTTTTGTAATGGCATAAGCTGGATGTTCATATCCAGTTGGTGACTTGTAAAAGAGATTGATAGTCTCACCTGACTATGAGTAATGATCGTTTGTGATCATATGCCGCTCGGGGCGATAAGTGACCATTCGCGGTTGGATGCCGTTCGCAGGGATGGTGATCGTTCGCGGTTGGGGTGTCGTTCGAGGCGATTTGTGATCGTTCATGATCAGGTGCCGTTCACGGAGAATTGTGACCGCTTGAGGTTGGGTGTCGTTCGAGGCGAGTGGTGACTGTTCACGGTCGGATGCCGTTTGAGGCGAATTGTGACCGTTCGAGGTTGGGTGCCGTTCATGGTGAATTGTGTGTGCCCGGGGGGACATTAGTATCGTTAATGTCAGATTTCACATCCGAGTGAATTTTTGAACTGCTTGTTATGGCTGTTTATCGCCGTCTTAGAGCATGCCTAAGGATCGTTCGCAATCCCGTACATGTGTAAGTGACTTGGCTGTTATGGAATCACAAATAGCAGATTTTCATTCAATAATGAGTCTTTCAACAAAAATGTCGAACAAAACCAAATCCAAACATGAGAAATAGAAGACAAAAGCAACACAGAGACGTCAAAGTGCCAACATCTATACCGATGCGATTAGTAGTCGTATCAAAGCATGCCTGAGGATCATTCACGGTCATGTACATGTCTAAATGAATTAATCGCGTTGGTGTGGATTTTGTCACTTATTCGTCATTATTTCAATCAATTGATGATGAGCCGACGCCTCGATTCTGAGATGTTCCCAGTTGATGCAGGTAGTAGCTGCTCTCATTCCACCATTGTTCACCTTCTCACATACTGCGATAGCCGACCATTCCGGATATGGCCCTCAACCTCATCCTTCAAGTGCCTACAATCATTCGTGCTATGACCATTTAGCACGTGGAATAAGCCATACTTGTCTGATCTTCGTTCATTACTGGTCGGATCTCTTAGCATTTGCTTTCGAAAAGGAATTTTCCTCCTGGTATCCCGGTAGATTCGCTCCAAAGTCTCCTTCAACTCCATATAAGAGATGAATCTTGGTTCCTTTCATGACCTCATTAGTACATCACCATTATCCTTGGCCTTCCTTTTCCCTTTATCAGTTCCTGAATCTTTTTCGGGAGGATTTCCGCCTTTGACTGCATAAACTTCAACACCTTTTCCTTCCACTCTTTCAGCATTTGCATCCTCTAATCGCAAAAATCCTTCAGCCTCATGATAAAATTCTCCTAGATCCATAGGGGGAACTCTTTTCAATGAATTCTTAAATTCTGTTCCATCAGCTATGCCAGGTATAGCTGCAATCAAAACCATGTATGAATCTGATCGATCCACCGATGATGCCGCTGCATTGAATCGCATCCGAAAGCTCCTCAAAGATTCCCCGGTTCTTTGCTTTAATGTTTCCAAACTCATCATATTCTTGGATCTTGAAATGTGAACTATGAATTTCCTCATAAACTTCTCGATCAAATCGGTCCATGTTCCAATGGAGACGCTCTCCAGTTTTCTGAACCATAGCGCTGCAATGTCTGTAAAATACAGTGGGAAGCATCGGTCCATGACCTCCTTCGATGCCCCCAACACCTCCATATGCCTCATGTATCATGTCAGATGAACTGTAGGATCCTCCCATCGTACGTCTCCAGTGTTGGTAGCTTGAATTCTGGTGGATTCCTAGCCAGTCTAATTGCGGGAGCGAAGGGGCTCCTGTTTATGTCTTCCAGATCCCTATTCACTAGTCCGCCTCTCATGGCTTGTCTGACCATCTCTGCCAGTCTGTCGTTGTTTCCATGCAGTGTTCCTTGTCTGTTGACCTGCCTTTCGAGTTCATGATGGAATCCTGGAAGCTGGACACCTAGACGGGCGTCCATCCCTCTATCTATTTTATGCTGAACAGCTCCACCTGGTATCCTGCCTGGGTTGGATCAATACGCTCTGGATGAGCGCCCCCAAGTTTTGGTGTTGCTCCGGACGATCCTGCCCTATTCTGAAGTCTGGTTGCTCTGTGCTCCTGACTCCTATTTCCAGCATCTCCTGCGCTTGCATTCCCTTGACTCTGCATTCCATTTTTTCCAACTTGTCGATGCAGATTCTGCATCATCTCCTCTTGTCTTTTTTGAAGCACTTCATGCATAGCTCCCATTATCATTTCCATCTCATCTCGGGTGATGAAGACTGGATGTGACGACCCGAATTTTCAAACCAGTTAAAATTGCCAAAAAATCCATCGGCTCTAAGACTATTAATGAAAACTACTAACTAAATACACCATATTTGATAATTATTCAACATCACTAAATATATAGGATAAAATTTCAATTTTACAAGTTGTCAGAGTAATCAAATTAATCTACTAGGTATGCTTATATACAAACAAAATACAAATAAATCTAATGTTGCGCAACTCTAATAAGAGAGACAACAATAGCCATTCCTGCTAACTCAATAAACATGTCAAATGCGGTATAAAATAGTAAGTAGGAAAAATACAATAACACGAGATAAACAACAACCATTAACAAATAAACACGAAAGGGTTATATCATTTTAGGGGTTGCATCACTACCACTTGTGATTGCTTATGTACCCCTATCTAATTGGTTTTCCAATTAGATACATGATCAGGCCAATGTTGTTCTCCTATCGCAAATAGGAATCATGGAGCCTACGATGCAACAAACAATATGCAATTTCCATAACTACCCACTTAGGCTTAATCTTCAATTTTAGATTTTCAAATCTAATTACATTTACGGAAATCATCTCTTTGGACTTTATTCTCGAATTTTTATTTCAAAACTTTTGAAATATATATATACATACATACATACACACACACACATATATATATATATCCTTTATATTCAAATTATACTTTACTTGGGGATCTTAAATCAAATCACTTTTGAAAAGTTTATTTGGAAATTCCAAATACTGTACTAAAAACATATCAAACCATATGCAACTAGATCGGGAGGTTTCTCCCGATAACAAGGCAACTGGGTCCCAGCCTTAATACAATCGATAAATAAATATATCCCTCTGTTCTAAGAGCGGACTATTCCAAAAATGTAACGACCCGCAAATTTTCAGTAATTATAATGGTTAATTTAATAAGATTTTTGAAATTTAATACTGATGAAAATAAAAATTTAGTGAATTATTAATGGAAATAATAACTTGGATAAGACTGGTAAGTTAATTGTTATAACTTGGATGTAATTCCAATAAGTGAAACAGTGTAAATGTTAACCATGTTCTTATTGTAATGAAAAATGTTACCAAGATAAAATGATTAAATTGATTTAAAATCTTAGTTTATGTGTGCATTAATTTATAATGGGATATAAAAGGTAAATTAATAATTTAAAATGTTAACTTACTAATAAAATAATGTATAATGAATGGAAATGGAAGGAATTAGTGTATGAACTAATGGCGGCACTTGTTGTAAGCTAATAAGTAAATTAAAACGTAACAGTGCTAATTTAGGTTAATAATTTATAGGTTGAATGAAATGACAATTAATGAATATATAAAAATTGTAAAGTTATAATATAATAGATGGTAATGGGTTAAGAGGAATGAACATTCCAATTAAATAAAATAATTTGAAAGTTATGACTTAGTATAAATGGAATATAATAAAAACAAATGTAATTATTGCATTTATGTGTGAAATAATAGGATAAAGGGTAATTATTGTAGAGAATAACCATACAAGTAGTATAAAGAGTATATTGGTGATATATGGTTATTACAAATAAAGGTAATTAAATATTACTTTAATGAAAATAAATGTAGTAACGGAAAGTGTGAATGTAAATTAAAAAGGAAACGTTAAATTTATTTATAAGATAGTAATTAGTGTAATAGAAAGCATGAGACCAAATAAATAAATTTATTGAGAATGTTAATTGTAATTAATGAATCAAAGAAATAGTAACGGTCGTAAGTTACTATTTAATTGTCCTATTAATTTGCTGTGACTGTTATATTTGGGAATTAGATTTTATTATAAGTAAATAAAGGTAAGCATGGTATGAATATTGAATTAATGTATGGTTTATGGTAATAGAATGAATCCTTATGATGTAAGTAATTTTACTAAATAGTTGAAATAATAAGCCTAAGTGAAATTTTAAGGCTATGGTAACAATCTTCATAAATTACCAGAATATATCTAGTCTACCAAATTAATTGTAAAACAATTGCATTTAAATGAAAATAAATGTCTTATTTATGAGGGTAAGAACTGTAATTGTAAAGTGCAAATGTACGGAAATGCATATTTTATTCATAAGATAATATAAAGGAATGAAACCTATTTGAATAAAAACAATTGAAATTCATGTTGATTAATTTATTGGATTTGAACTATAATAATAATTGGAAATTATGCTCGAATCATCCGGAAAGCTCGGTCAAAGTTCAAAATTCGCGAACCCTATGCGTCGATTTAGGGGTTTTCGATTTGGCCTCAATCAGCAAAATCAAGATATGGGTTTGGTGGAGATTGTCGTGTGGAGGCGTATGATGATGGTCGATCGGCCTGAAGCGGTGTGTGGTGGACGGAATTTTTGGATTTGGGTTTCGAAACCCTAGGGTTCGACGGCGGCGGTGTAAATGGGAGGGGCGCGGCTAGGTCGGCCGGTGGAGGTGATGATGGGGTGCACATGGGGGTAGTTCTCTGGGTCGATGGTGATTGCATGCGAAGGCAGTAGTCAGTCAACATGGTGAAGACACGTGATAATTCTAAGCGGGTATTGCTCTGTGAAGAGATGATGACGTGGTTATGGTCATTTGTTCACTCTTCCTTTATTTAATTTGTTTCTATAAATTCATTCAATGTTTTAATTCGCATCATTTTCGCATACGATATCCGTTTTACCCACGGTTTTTTTGGTAGGATCTTATTGAAATTCCGGAGATTTTTATGCTAGTTTGGAAGAATTTGGAGAATGGTCAATTTTTGGGTTTAAATTGAATTTAAATTCAATTTAAATTCAAAAGGTTAGTGTTTTAACCCACTCACAGCTTCTAAAATTTCTTATGTTTGTTAAATTAAATTTTTGTTGTGAGTATGCATTTATTTATGACTTTTTTGTATATTTTATTCATCATCTCAGTTATTGCATTTATTTAAATTAAATCGTTATTTATTTTATTATTGAATATAACTGTGAGTTAATTACCTGTTATATATTATCAGTTATATATTTATATTGATTGATTTTTTTGGATGATGATTGTGATGGATGTATGATTTTATGATGGATGTATGATTTTATGATTTTATGATGGATGAATAGATGATTGTGATGGATGAAAGTACTATTCCGTCAAACTCATCACGGAATCACCCTCAGAGTTATACTGACGAATAGTTCTTACACCTCGAGTCTTCACTCTTCACTTGAGATTCACAACCTAACCTTTAATTTGGATCGCTATGGTTTTTGGAATTCCAAATTTGGAAATCCGATCCTGGTCTCATCGAAATCCAAACGCCATGTTAATGTCCAAGTGAATTTAGTTTGAACAATTAATTCAATTCCTCATTATCTATTACACACAGGCAGATATTCACATATCACAATAGATAATCATATTCTCATCATAAACAGATAATCTGTATCATAATCACAAACAGATAATCATCACAAACAGATAATCATCATAAACAGATAATCCATATTATCATACTTTAACTAAGCATCCATATCATATAGATACTACTCATCTCATTACTGAGATCACAACCATCCAAAGAAATATCAATATCATTCATAAGCAAAGATTTATTAACCATCATCTATAATTAATTTAAAATGAATTAAATTATTTACCTCTATCTCTAATTAATTTAAAATAGATTAAATTAATTACTCATCTATAAATCCTTCTTATATATATATCCATTAATTAATTAACCTAGTTAATTAATCATTCTCTTTTCAACTTGATTAAACATCTTTGGTTAATCATCCTCTGATTACAATAAGTAATTAGTCTTTAATTAATTTTCACAAAATTAATTAACCTTAATCATAAGTAATTAACATTTAATTACTTCATTTATTAATTAACTATAGTTAATTACATTTATCCTTAATTAATTACATTAATTAATCACTTAATTTTTAATTATTCCTTAATTAAACAATTCTTAATTACATCATTAATTATATTAATTAATTATCTCTACTTTATATTTAAATTAATTACTATATTAAAAATTAATTACATTTAGTAATTAATCTAAAATTTAAAAGACAATTATTAATCACCATTGATTAATATTCAATCCAGTAATTAACTGTCCTTAATTACTCATAACAAATTAATTCCGATAATTAATCATCTTCATCAATTAATCCATTGATTAATTACAAATACCCAAATTACTTTATTAAAAACCATCTCTCACTAATTACATTCCAGTAATTATCATTTATTATTTCTCTAAGTAATCATGATCCGTTAATTACATTAAATAATTACTCTTATTAAACCATCAAATGATTATCTTAAATTAATTAAAATAAATTAGTTAACTTAAAACAAATCATACTATCATACTTAATGACAATAAGTAATTAATCCTTTAATTACTTTATCAAGTAATTATACTTAACAAATTAAAATTGATTATCTTCAATTAATTAATCTAATTAATTATCAAAATTAATTAGATTAAATCAAAATTGATTATCTTCAATTAATTAATCTAATTAATTATCAAAATTAATTACATTAATTAATTACCTAATAATCCTTGGGTAATTATCATTATTAATTAACAATATTTCATTAATTACTTACTTAAGAAATTATCTTAGATTAATCCTTATTAACCATCTCTATTTAAAAATTAATCTAAATCATTATTTAAAATCAAATAAATGCGTAAATTCTTTATTATCTGAATTATTTCTAAAATAATTCATTTACTTATTAATAAATTTATTTACACTCAAATGAACTAAAAACAATACATTTCTAAATTTAATTCAAATTCCATTTTAAAATTTAATATTTAAAATGTTTAATATTTAAACATTAATCCAAATTTTAAATAAATTTATTCCTTAAAATAAAAGTGAAAACATTCATTACTTATATAAGAAAAGTTTAAAAACCAAATTATTTAATTAAAGAAATCAAGCTTTTAAAATAAATTGATTATTTTTCTTTTCAAATTAAAGTTAAACACACTTCATAATTTCTGTTCAAATACTAAAGAAAAGGATTTTATCATGTTTTAAAACTATTTGAAAATAACTCATTTTTAAAATCCATTTTAAACATTAAACTTGATCAATATTTTAAAATTTACAAAACTGTTTTAAATTCAATCTGGATTCAAAGTAAACCTGAAAACCCTATTTAGACTTGATTTCAAAAATCAATTTAAACCTTGCTTAAAATTTAAAATTTTTATTTTTTAACTTTGAATTCAAATAATTCATCAAACTTAAACTTGAATTTTAAACCCCTGTTTAAAATCCTGTCATAAATTTTTGATTTCATTCAAAATTTAAAAACTGCATTCTGTCAGGTTTATAAAAACCTGAAGCATCACTTACCTGAGACCGCATATAACTACTTCGAGTCAACAACCTAAATGCTTCGAGTCAAATTCTCGAATTACCCTATTAAAACCCGAGACAGAACAATGCGCCATCCCCAAAGGTTCATCAGAACTTATATGTGCACGGTGCATACGCACCGGCACTCTGGCCATCTCCAGCCACCATCACCAACCTCACCACGTCGTTGATCATCCCCTCACCTGATCACAACCTTCAACTATCTCTCTGCAGCCCGAAATCGAAATCGAGCAACCCAAGCCCACCTGGAAACATCACTGCAACCAAATTCCCAAACCTGGCAATCACTCGCGATCACAACTCCGATCATCAGCGAACCCACGAATCCGGCCAACTCTTCTTCTCTACTCCTCTTCCAATCCCTAAAATCTGGTAACGCTCGGTGGATCATACCAATCAAGAAGCTATAAAATTTCGACTACTTCAAACTAGGGCTTGAAACCTGTAATTGTCAACCAAGGTTGCCACAGCCATCTGACAATTCATCTAAAAAAATTCCCCTACTCATCCAACAGTACTCCACCTCCAGGAAGAACCACAACTTCCAAAATCCACTAGATCGCCATATAAACCCAAAAAACCCCAACTCTGTTCAATACCTAAATGCTAACTCCACAGTTGATTTAAAAATGTGATGTTTGTTTTAAAATTCATGATTTCAATCATGCATTCAAACTATAAACTTGTTTTAATAATTAAAGATGTTTGACATACTTGCTTCTTGAAATTATTGACTGTTGTTAGTGTTTCAGAGGCAACGATTCTTAATAAAACTAAATTTCGATTTGTAACCATAATTTCATACTAAACAAACATCATTTTGTTTACACATCAATATCTAATAGAGATCAAACCAGTTGATAATGGATTTTCTATTAAAAACTTAGTTTCAAGGTCAAGAACAGATATACAGAATCCTGAAAACACACACACACACACATATATATATATACACAGAATCACAATACAATCATACAAACTTGATGATTTCTATCAATACACATGCACAGATAACATAAGCTTTTTGCATTGTGAGGTTACTCACTTCTAAAAAGAAACAGAGCAGTTTCATCCAAATAGTTTTTGATTCATGTGAATTAGGACTTGAGTTTTGGAAATTTTATTTAGCTTTGATTTTTAGAATGTAAGAACTGTTTTTTTTAAAAATAAAATCTTACTCACCTAATTTAGAAGAAGCAGATAACCAATTTCAGATGCATTATCCTAGCACTACAATTTGAATCTGCATGTTGAATCTGGGTTTGTATTTGCTGTTGATTGATCTGGTAAATGCTTGCATTGAAGTTGATTTTCTTGTTGTTGTTGATTACACTGCATGCTGACCCATAACTTCATATGCTCAGATTTGAAGTTGATCTTCATACAAATTTCAATTTTGCAGATTTGGGTTTTAAGTTTGTTTGTCGATTTTAGATGGTATTTGTTTGCAGAATTTTTGATTGACTTGTATTTGCAGATTTCTTCTAAAATCTGATTTTAGTTTTCGTTTGAAGAAAATGATTTGAACCATTAAGCATTGTTAAGTTTTCTTATCTATATTAATTATTTTCAAAAATAAATTAACATGCCACTTGTTACTTTAGTAAGACAAATGATTTACAAGTGCTCTATGATTTAAAAAATTAACACATGTTCTTCTTAATATTAAAAGAAATTTCTTTAATTTATAAATGTTTTTAAATCTTTCTAAAACCATTTCTAATTTAATTTAAACTGTTTAAATGTTTATATAAATGCTTATCTATATTTAACCTTAAATGACTACATATAAACTACCTTTACAAAATTACACAATTTAAATGTTTGTTTGAATATTTTTTAAATAATATTTTTAAAACTAAATTTTCAAAAGAGAAAATTTTAAAAAGAAAGAAAAAGAATGTTGAAATTCAATTTTATTCCAAAGTTTTCAAATCAAAATATTATTCTTTAATGTAGTTGAACTAAATCTATTTCAAAAGAAAAACAATTTTTAAAAGAAAACAAAATAAACTTCTATTATAAAATACTATTTTTAAACAAAATAAACATTTTACTTTAATTTCTTTGAAAATATAAGATAGATTTTTCAAACAAACTTATGAAAAGTTTTCAATACTAATTTAAATCAAATTAACACATTTACAAGTTATAGATTTATATATATAATAAATTTTGAAAATATTCTTATTAAATTTAAACTTAAATTAAAATCACATTCTCTATTTACAATGTATACACACACACATATATATATATTATGAATAAAATATTCTTTAAATTAGTTTAGAAAGATAATTTTATCATTTAAATATTTTTAACTTTTGAAAAGAATAAAATTCCCAAATATAAAGTTATCATTATTATAAATTTTGAAAAGAATATCATTTGCCAAACTAAATAATTATTAATCTTCAAAAGATAATTTCTGCTTAAATTAGATTTTTAAATCAACATTTCACATTTTAAAATAATTATTAATGGAAATTATTAAATAAATATTGCCCAAATTTTCGGGACATCACAAGTTTTTTTTCCGAGTCAAGACTAATTTTTCCTGAGTCACTTCCTTATCTTTTTTTAAAAACTTCGTTATGTTTTAAAATTTCATAACTGTAAAAACTTTTTGAATCACCCGCTGATGCTCGAGCCCATCGCCCTTTCACTCGAGCCATACTTCGAGTTATCCATGCATTTCCCTAACCACTGCTTCGAGTCAACAGCCCTTCCTCCTCAATCTTATCCACTGACACAACTAACAGCTGTGCATGTGTACACCGCATAGGAGCCACTCCGATCAAGTCGTCGACCACCATCAAGTTATAAACGAACGCCTCCATCCAAACGAGCACCCAAATCGGCGATTCGATAAAGAAAATAAAATCGAGCTACCCAATACAACTGGAACCCAATTTCGATCATCCAAAAGTGCTTCGCCAGACCACCCCTGGCCACCGGAATTCACACGACTTCGACCAGAGCTTCATCTCTATCCCACGCCTCCATCCCTCCAGGCGTGATAGCCTCCAGTTCACCCACAACCACGAAAAGGATTCGACTTCAACAATGTCCAAAACCATTCACTAAACCATATTTCATCATCACATCGCCTCTACCATGCTCTGAAACACTTGCGAACAGTTTTCCGAGATCTATAATCACTCAGCTATCATTGATATCAAGCACGACCCAAATCGCTGCACTGACGATCGAAAATTGACGAAACAATGGTTTCCGTTCAACTTAAAATTCCTACCTCGACACAAAGCTAAAAATCCTTATTTCTATCTTAAAAATCATCGCTTCTAAACATAAATTCATTTGTATAACCAAATCTCGATAATATAATTTTTGAATTTTCAAGTTTGAAGATATCTTACTGTCATTCCAAATTTCTAAATATTTCCTGAATATTTTCTACTTAGAATTATTTTTAAAATTAAGTTAACACTTCTACCATCATCTTTTATTTAGAAGTCAAAGTCTAAAACTGATTGTATATAGAGAATCGAATTTAAATTTGGTATGCTCAAAACCTGTATATAACAGAGCAGTTGTATATACATGTGTATACAGACCTGCACTTGCCTTTTTATTTTATATACATGCATTTATATTTATAACTAAAATATTATCACACATCCATTATCACAGACAATCCAAAAATTCATGTATACCGGCTCAAAAGTTTGCTCACCTTAGATTAAAGCAGAGACTGGATTTTTATCCTGATTTGAAAACAGAAGCTTTGAAACTGGAGAAATGTTTTAATTTTGGAATTTTGCTTGAATCTGATCTTGCTCGATTTCTACATTGAGTTGAACTTGCAATTGATTTTAATTCCCAGGTTACACTTGATTTAGTTTGAGATGCATATGAAACCTGCCTTTAATTCTTTTCTGGCTTGTTGTTTTGAGTTGAATTCTTGCTTTTGGTGATTTTCTGGTTTGATAACTTTTGAATATGGTTTCTCAAATTTGTTTTGCAGTTTTGAAAAACTTGAGAAATCCGATTTTAACTTTTTTTTTGCATAGTTATAAAATTTAATTAAAAGAAAATTTATTTTATGCCACTTGTATTGTTTGTTAACACATGTAATAACATGCTCTTATTTGGTTTACATTTGTCATAATGGACAAATTGGTTTTTACAGTTAAACACTTGTAAATACAATCTTATTTATGTTTAATTCTTCTTTTTAATTTATTTATAAATTTTTTTTGTTTAAACCTTTTATTTAATTTAATTTACATATGTAAATGTTTCTTCAAAAATATAAAAATTATATTTATTTTCTTATGTATTATTTATACTTATACAAACTAAAGTAAAATGATTTGAAATTAAATTATATATTACTTATAAATAATTATAAGTTAGTAAGTATCAATTCATCTCTTATGTTTTATAACTTAACATATGTTTATATGTTCCAATGTTTTTATTATTTCTAAATCAAATTCTATTTGAAATCAATTAATTTTATTTACAATCATTTGATATATATATATATATATATATATATATATATCCAATATTTATCTATAAAAACTTATTCTTAAATTCCAAATCATTCTTGAATTTTCAATCTCACAATTAAATTAAAAATAAATTTTATATACAAATATCTGATATAAATTGGAAAAATTCATTCATAATTTAATTTCAAAAATTAAATTAATTGTCAAATTAAACTTGTTCAAAATTCGGGAATGTTACAGATTTCCCCCCTTAAGAAATTTCGTCCTCAAAATTTGAAAGTAGGGAGACAAAAAAAGATAGATACACAAAGACAGAGAAATATCTTTCCGATGAAATTGAATATTTATTCTGCATTTGGCTTCCCAAATCAGAATATCAATAATGGATACCAGAACGAATCAAGATACTCGGGTCCCCAGATCTACGAATATACAGGGGTATTGGTTAGTTCAAAGGGATTACCTAACCATTCGTAGAATATACATTGACCCAATAGAATAAGCAAATATATGGATTCGGTCCCAATTATTTTTAGTTTAAACAACCAAAATATACCTATCAACCATAGCAACCAAAGCAAACAATTCATCCAAACAACAATTCTGACCCGTCTGGAGTTTATGTCCCATGCAAATATATCAAAGCTTCTTCCTGGAGCTACCAGGAAGCATCAAAGAATTGAATAGACGAATCAAAGGATATTGATAGAGAAAGTTGTTTCCGCTATTGTAGGGTACCGACCATTTATAGTGGTACTCCCCTATCCCCTATCTAGTCCTCTTCTTGCACTCATACTCACTATCAGTGGATAGTAAGAGAATTTACTGAGGCATTCGAACGGATATTTTAGAGATATACTCATTCTAGGGTATACTTCACCCTATCTCTAATGAGTTACCTAATGTGTAATACTCCTGAGCTAAAGTTTCAACCTTCAGCTCTGATTCCAAATGAAACGACCCTGACTCAACCTTCGAAAATCGACACCGAATACAACACTCGTATTCCAATGCCACAGATCCAAACGTCGAATCTGGTTCGCCGGAGCTTATAACACATTAAGTATAACAACATAGTGGAAGAAAAAGAAATGAATATCATTGATATACAACATTCGATACAACAATGATACAATATGAATCAATATCAGAGATACAAGATAACAATGCTACAGCGGAATAACAATATGATATAACAGCGGAAAACTAATAGCCAAGAGATAACTGTAATCCAATGCTCCAAAGCTATAACTCCAAACCACTAGCTTGAACCACCATCACGTTTCACCAAGCTGAGCAAGTCCAGTCCATGAATCCCAAAAATCCAAAGAATATCAGAGAGAAAGCTAAAAGCTACCAAATCAATGTCTATATCAACTATCTGAAAAACCCAACTCTAGACTTCCCGTGTGAAAATAGTGGGCATCCAGAGTTTAGGAAGGGAACAATAAACTCCAGGTCAGTCATGGAACTGGTATGAGAAAACAAAAACATTTTGACTTTTAAAACAAACAAAAGAATTAAATTTGAAATCCGCAATGCTTTTTATTGGAAAATGAAACTACCATAAGGCCTCACGCCACACACACCACGCAAACATAGAGTTGGAGGAGATTTCTCCTTATGATAGTCAAAAATGCTTGATACGCGAAAACCCATTTTAATATTATTATTATTAGTGCATAGTGGAAAACATTTCGAAAGTATAATATTAATCTTAGCCAGCAATGACATTCCGAACTATGCCTACTATAGCTATCATCTAAACAGTGGGGCGCCACCATAAGTGGATGGCAGATTATACAACTAAAACCGTACAGGGCGTGTATTGGATGATTGGATTTCCAAAAATTGGTCAGGCCAAGGAACTTTCCATTGCCACATGGGAACGCCTCTAGAGGGACGCCCCGAGAACCATCCCGTAGTTCTCTACCAACACAAGGCCGGTGTACCCCCTGCCCAGGAGTGTCACCTTAGATATTCCATCCTCGGTCGTAACCAACCTTTATCCGAGCGCTCGATACCAACAACCACAAAGCAATGTATTTGCAGTAACCACATAGGTTCAATATCTGGGCACCATACCATGATATCACCTCTATCCAGAAGAAAGCGACATACCCTAGGGGCGCGACCCCTGAAACCTTGCTGCATCTTTCTTGTTTCGACCATTTCCGGGTTGTGAGGTCCTGATGCAGTCTCGTCCACAATGCTACGTTTTTCACAAAGACTTGCTTTGATCAACAAATGATCAACAGCACTTCTTCTGCCACGTTACCAATTTGGGAATGTATCACTAGTAACCATCAACTACATAACCTCTGAGCTCGTACGTCTCAGAGAAGGGTGTTAAGCTAAGAGAATAAATCTCCGCCACCAAACAGAAATGTATTTGATAGATACCGGTTTTACATCTCAAAGTGTAATGTCAGACACACATCCATACAAGTCTGTTCCGGGTTCGAACAGAACTGAAGGCACTTCCGAAGAAGCCCTTGCAAATCTGGATAATTTCTAATCACGTCCGGACTTCCCATCACAATGGGTGCTCAAATCTCTATACCGGGGATCAGCCGATGCAGATACATTCGACAAGAAATCCTTTTTCTTTCGAAAGTATCCGGTCTTCACCATCGGTCTTCGATTGCTATCCATAATGTCGTATCACTATTCGGAATGGGTTATAGGACACAAAGGTCCTCTCCCGGCTAAACCGAATAGTAGCGCAATATTTAAAACATATGGATATGCTATCGCAGTTAATTCACAACTTTAAAACCCAAAAATTTTCTTCCAAATGGTTAAAACAAATTACCATTTCCAATCTTTTAAACCAAAAGGATTCATTTCAAAAATCTTCAATGGTTTAAACAATTTCCCCACTTTAATCTTTTAAACAAAGATTCCCTTTTAAAACCCCTTTTCAATTTAATACAAGGTTCATCAATCTTTTAAAAAGATTCATTTCTAGTCTTTCAAAACAATTCCATTTAAAATTGGGTTAACTCGTCCGGTTTTAAATTAAAGACTTACTTCATAGCTTTCAAAACCATTACCAAAGATTCATTCATAACTTTCAAACCAATTCCCGTTTCAAAAATAAAAGATACACCATTTAGAATCTTCTTCGATTCCAAAACAAAGCTTAACAATCTTTCACAAAGGTTCGTTCATAGCTTTCAAAACAATTTCCATTTCAGTTTGGACTAACTCATTCAATCTTTAAACCAAAGGTTCAATAGTTTTCAAACTCGTTTCCAATTCATTGAATTCCATTTTCAAATATTGAATTCAAACTCAAATCAAAATGTTTCAAATTTCAAACTAAATCAAATTATTTAAAATAACTTTTATCTTCAAAAACTCCTTTTCAAATACTTTTCAAATTCAACCTTAGTTCATTTCCAAAACCATTCGGATTCAAAATTCAAACTTTAAAACTTTTTCAAAATATTAAATTCAAATATTTGTGACTTAACTGATTTCCTCGTGAAATCCATATTTGTGTGTGTGTAGTGTGGTCCAGGGGTTTTACACATAATAGTGCACCAACATCAACCATTATAGTCCAAATACAGCAATATCAATAAGCGGTATAAAATATAACGCTTATATCAGACAAGCGGTATAAACCAATTGTAATGCTTATCTTTCATTCACAAATCACAGATGTATATATCATCGATAATAATTTACATTACAGATAATTAATTTTAATACAGAATAAATTACATCACAATTCACAAACAAAATAATTTATTTCACATATTATCACAAATCAGGGACATCAATCAATTCAAAGCACTTCGTAAAATCCTAACATCCATGAGTAAGATCAGTTAATTATCTGATTTATTTATATCAGATTAATTACTTATGAATAATTTCTAATCCTGGTTAACTAATCATTAATTAATTTCAAACCATTTTGATTAGTTACACTTTAATCCTTAATTAACCTTTAATTAATAATAATCCTTTGATTAATCATCCTTAATTAATTACAAAAATTTATTTAATTAATTCTTAATTAATAATCAACCCTTAATTGTTTTCATAATTTAATTAACCTTTAAATTAATTTATCACATTAATTAATTACACATAATTAATTATAATAAGCGATCATTCTTAATCACTTAGTCATCGTTAACCATAAATTAACTAGTAATTAATTTATCTTAATTAATTACCTTAATAATTTAGAAATCAATCCACCATTAATCATTAATTTATTAATTAGCCTTTAATTAACTTCTTTAAATTAACATTTTATAACTGAATTTATTAATCCTTAACTATTTAATTAATAAATTTTAAATCATTAATTTAGAATCTAATCTTATTCAATTAATGATTTCTTAATTACAAATTAATTATCCTAAGAATAATTAATCTTATTAAAACCCTTAATTACTGTAATTAATTATCCATTTCATTTATTAATTAATTATCCATTTTAGCCACTTTAATAATTTAATGAATTGAAATCATTAAATTTTAATTTACTTTAAGATAAAGATTTGTTCTTATTAATAATTAAGTTACCATTTACAAAGCATTTAAAAACAATTTGCTTTCAAATTTACTTTAAATTTCATTTTATATTTAAGATTTAAAATGAATCCAAATTTAACTTGAACAAAGTTAAAAACCATTTTTAAAACCTTTTAAATCTTATGTTAAAGAAATACATACCTTTAAAACTTTGTTTATTTTAAATTTTTAACTTGTAACCTTGTCTAAAAACTCATTTTCAATTTGAGACTTGATTTATTTTCCTTTTGAAAACTTATTTAGTTTGAATACACTTTGAAACTTTGCTGAAATAAAAATTTACTTTGCAAACTTAAAAGAAAACTTTTGTGTTATAAAAATGGAAGCAATTTTTTTTATATAACATCAGGTAACAGATTACAAGCTCGAGCCATACTAGTTTTTTCCCGAGCCAAGACTAATTTTTCCTGAGTCACGTCCTTATATATTTTTTTAAAAACTTCGTTATGTTTTAAAATTTTATAATTGTAAAAACTTTTTAAATCACCCGCTGATGCTCGAGCCCATCGCCCTTTCACTCAATCCATACTTCGAGTTGTCCATGCATTTCCCTGACCACTGCTTCGAGTCAACAGCCCTTCCTCCTCAATCTTATCCACTGACACAACTAACAGCTGTGCACGTGTACACTGCATTGGAGCCACTCCGATCAGGTCGTCGACCACCATCAAGTTATAAACGAACACCTCCATCCAAACGAGCACCCAAATCGGCAATTCGATATAGAAAATAAAATCGAGCTACCCAATACAACTGGAACCCAATTTCGATCATCCAAAAGTGCTTCGCCAGACCACCCCTGGCCACCAAAATTCCAACGACTTCGACCAGAGCTTCATCTCTATCCCACGCCTCCATCCCCCCAGGCGCGATAGCCTCCAGTTCACCCATGACCACGAAAAGGCCTCGACTTGAACAATGTCCAACACCATTCACTAAACCCTATTTCATCATCGCATCGCCTCTACCATGCTCTGAAACACTTGCAAACATTTTCCCGAGATCTATAATCACTCAGCTATCATCGATATCAAGCACGACCCAAATCGCTGCACTGACGATCGTAAATTGACGAAACAATGGTTTCCGTTCAAATTAAAATTCCTACCTCGACACAAAGCTAAAAATCCTTATTTCTATCTTAAAAATCATCATTTGTAAACACAAATTCATTTGTATAACCAAAACTCGATAATATAATTTTCGAGTTTTTAAGTTTGAAGATACCTTACTGTCATTCCAAATTTCTAAATATTTCCTGAATATTTTCTACTTAGAATTATTTTTAAAATTAAGTTAACACTTCTACCATCATCTTTTATTTAGAAGTCAAAGTCTAAAATTGATTTCATATAGAGAATTGAATTTAAATTTGGTATGCTTAAACCTATTTATAATAGAGCAGTTGTATATACATGTGTATACAGACCTACACTTGCCTTTTTATTTTATGTACATGCATTTATATTTATAACTAAAATATTATCACACATCCATTATCACAGACAATCCAAAAATTCATGTATACCGGCTCAAAAGTTTGCTCACCTTATATTAAAGCAAAGACTGGATTTTTATCCTGATTTGAAAACTGAAGCTTTGAAACTGGAAAAATGTTTTAATTTTGGAACTTTGCTTGGATTTGATATTGCTCGATTTCTGCATTGAGTTGAACTTGCATTTGATTTTAATTCCCAGGTTACACTTGATTTAGTTTGAGATGCATAGGAAACCTGCCTTTAATTCTTTTCTGGCTTGTTGTTTTGAGTTGAATTCTTGCTTTTGGTGATTTTCTGGTTTGATAACTTTTGAATTTGGTTTCTCAAGTTTGTTTTGCAGTTTTTAAAAACTTGAGAAATCTGATTTTAACTCTCTCTTTTGCATATTTATAAAATTTAATTAAAAGAAAATTTATTTTATGCCACTTGTATTGTTTGCTAACACAAGTAATAACATGCTGTTATTTGGTTTACATTTGCCATAATGGACAAATTATTTTTTATAGTCAAACACTTGTAAATACAAGCTTATTTATGTTTAATTCTTCTTTTTAATTTATTTATAATTTTTTTTGTTTAAACCCTTTATTTAATTTAATTTACATATGTAAATGTGTCACATTTTTAAATTCAAAAATATAAAAACTATATTTATTTTCTTATGTATTTTTTGTACTTATACAAATTAAAGTAAAATGATTTGAAATTAAATTATATATTACTTATAAATATTTATAAGTTAGTAAGTATCAATTCATATCTTATGTTTTAAAACTTAGCATATGTTTATATGTTCTAATGTTTTTATTATTTCTAAATCAAATTCTATTCAAATCAATTAATTTTATTTACATTCTTTTGATATATATATATATATATATATATCCAATATTTATCTATAAAAAATTATTCTTAAATTCCAAATCATTCTTTAATTTTCAATCTCACAATTAAATTAAAAATAAATTTTATATACAAATATCTGATATAAATTGGAAATTTTCACATTTATTCACAATTTAATTTCAAAAATTAAATTAATTGTCAAATTAAACTTGTTCAAAATTCGGGAATGTTACATTTTATTTATAACATCATCATCTTAAAGTTCTTATGAATTTATTTTGATTTGGGATTGCGTTTTGAAATGATATACAACCGGATTTTTTATTTTTAAATTGCGGATCGAAATAATAAATATCCGTATCACTTGACCATAGGATAGAAAATTATATACAGGCACCGTGGTATATATATAATTATTTTTGAAATGATTTTTATGGTTTTGCAAAGAAATATATGGGCTATACAGATATGGACTTTAGATGTTATATAAATGCTATTTTATTTCTGATTTAGCTATGCATAAATTGTTTTGAATTATAAAATAAGCTAATTAATAAGGTTTGATTTCTTTTATACAATATGGTTAAGTATCTATTTAAATTCTATTGTATATAGAGTTTATAATGACTCAAATAATATTAAGCTTTTGGAAGATAAATGTGAATTTGATTTGAATTTAAGATTTAAGGATTATCCTCGAAAAATTGGATTTGAAATATAAATAAATTGAGATTTAAAAGGGTATGATTTTATAACTTGATTTTTGTTTAGAGGATTTAAATGAATATTAAATTGATTTAAATGAATATTATCAAGTTAATGTAATTGAAAGAATATCCAGTTATTTGAAGTATAAAGGTTTTACTTAAATGATATTTAATTTATTAAGTAAAAACTTCAAATCTAAATAATAGTAGTTGAAATTGATATATATGAAATTATCAAAGAATAAGTTTTGAAATGGTGGAATAATTAAAGCTTTGAAATATATGGAAATCATATTGGTTTATTTGGGAATTTAAAATCCATATTGGAATTGATTTGTGAAGGTGAAGAATCTATTTTACTATATAAAGTAATTAAATATTTAAACCATTTAAGTGGTGTAGTATGTTTCAAAGTTATGAAATTCAAAGTTCTATGTTTTGAAAGGCTATATTTCAAGTTTTGGTTTTGAAATATTATAAGTTTGAAATGTTATAGTTTTAGAAAAGGATATATTTGAAAATGATATTACATTTGATTTGGTTTTTAAAAAAGAGGAATTTATATCGTATTTATATGGATTTGAAATGGATATTATATTCTAGTTTTAAAAGTATAAACTATTTTGATAAGACTGCGGTGTTATAATAACGTTTGGTTGTTAAAGAGACCGGGATCGGAAGTTGTCATACTATCTTCCAACTCCGAAAACCACTTTGACAACCGTGTAAGCGGTGGAGATTTTAGAATGAAATAGGATGGTGGTGGCGTTTTCCTTGAGGTAAATACGTGGACTCGACTCCCATGAGTTGGCATAAGGTGGCTAAAACAGGAGCGATTGACGGGCTAATGAGGCAGCACCTTTGATCAGACACATCCCTTCGATACTATACTTCGACTTTTGGATTTATTCGGTGGCCACTTTTGATTTCTTTGATTTGCACGTGTGGCTCGAGGTGGGCGGTAGCTACGGCTATGCGTTACCACCGGCCCAGAAGCGTAATTGGTATATCTACCCTGGCATTGCCTAGCTGTGCCGTGTCACCTACCCTAGCACGCCTTGTACGAGTTTGATTTGTGTCGTACCTATGGAGTATTCTCTGGTAGCCTCCAGATCAGGAGGTATTACGGTACTGTATAGACTATTGGACTATTACGTGTTAAGGTGGAAAATGTAAAGCCTTAACGCTATTTAAAAGTAAGTTAATTTTACTAGTAGACATTATTATAATAGTGGAATATTAGTACATAGTAAATAGTTTAACGGATCCTTAGGAGATGTGAATCCCGAGCATCTCTTGAGTTACTGCACTCACGTTAGACACTAGATAAGAGATGTCAAATCCCGTAAACATCTCTGACGCTGTTCCACTCATATTTATTTCTGTTGATTTAGCTTACATAAGATCTTTTAGTTCTGACTCGAGTGTTTTGTCTTTTCAATTCTCTCGAGTCAGCCTGAGCATTTCAGGATTTAGAAGACCGTACTCTGGAGGACGAAGACGAAGATTTATTATTATTTATTATAGTATTCCACTACATTCATACTGTTCCGCTGCATTATTTATTGTTTTTTGGTATGTGTAACTCTGATATGTATTATATAATATAATCAAATATTTTGTAAAACAGCTTCATGAACTGTATATTTGATTATTATATTTTATCGTTCCGCTGTGAGATTCGGTTTTGTATTTCATTTCTTTCTCTGCTTTTTCTTATTTACCCATAACAATCCGCCCTTTTGTATGCTTTAAGTCTGACGTGTGGGTTTATCATCGATTAAGGCATACAAAAAGGCTGGCGTTACATCTAGTATCAGAGCTTTGGTTTAGCGATAAACCTTAGCTTTGTGGGGTCTGATTCTTTATTAATAGGGTAGTAATACCCTATGATGAGTCGCTTAGTGTATATATATGTGTGTGTGTGTGTATATGAGAGAGCGTATTTTTTAGTGTTATAAAAGGTTTTAATATTGTGTTAATTTGTTCCGTTTTGTATTTATAAATTCTGGTTGATGCATGGGACGCTATTACATCAATAGGGATTTCTAAACACTTAATAGGACAGACCGACATAATATTTGGTTTTAATATAGGTGAATGAAATAATTTTTCCTATTATATTTTCTATATATTTAAAATAAATTTTTATAAATAAAATATTTGGTTGTATTATATTGGTTGTTAGGTAATGAAATTTATAAATAATAGTCGAAATGAGATTGAAAATGAAATAAATGAAATTGGAAATTTAGAAATTAAGTTTCGGGCTTTTGAAAATTTCTTTCGAATAATTTTAGAATATAATAATAATATTATTTAGAAGTATTTTCTAAGATAAATATTTCAATATGGTTTGAAAGAATTGTTTTAAAGAAATTTTTGAAAAGAAATTAAGTTCTGTACTTCCCTCTCTGTCGTTGGAAAATAATTTCGGTGATGGCGGCCGAATCATCGACATTCATTTTCGAGTTTCGAAGGGAGAAGGCCACTGTTATAGTTTTACTGGAGATTCATTTTTGATAAACAAATATAAATTTTATTTTGTTTTAAATATAATTGGATATATAAATTGTAAGTATATATTCATTTGTTATTTTAAAATGATCTGAAATTAAACCCGATATTTAATTCTTAAGTTTCCGTTAATTAATAGTTCAATTATTGTAGTGAAATGGAAAGTAACTAATCAATAATTGGAACATCTAAATGAAATAAGAGACTAAATGCTAAGTTATGAATGAAACTATAAGAAAGTTGAAATTATAATCTTATAAAATGAAAGATATAATTATTGAACATTTAATTAATTAAAAGAAATAAGATAAACTTGTATAATGGTCAATTACATTCTTTAGCATGTGTACAACTTACCAACTATAAAAAGTTAAAATGTTAAAAGAAAATGTAATAGTACATTATGCAAGTAAAACTTAGAGTAATGAAAGTATTCAATGAAGTCCTTAATAAATAAGAATTGACGATATATTGTGATAACTTAAGTTATAATTGAAATTTTACTAACTAAATAAAATTAAAGGTAAGTATTATAAATAGATGATTATAAACTTAAGTAAATAAAATGGAAATGCTAAGAAATTGAATGGGACATAAGTACTACTAATTAATTATAATAGAAGGCAGGTATTGTAAGTAAGCAATTTTAAACTTAAGTAAATAAGTTAGAGTTATTACCAAATAAAATTGTAAGTAATGAATGAAAATAAAAGAAATAAACACTGAATGAATAAATAGAAATAAAAATTTCTAAAGAAGTAAATGTAGTTTAAAAGATAAACCACTATATGAATAAAAAGGGAATCAAATAACGTAGGTTATGAAATGAAACTGAAAAAAAATTAACTTGATTTATTGTTTGAATTTGTTGTTTGTTTTGGTTTATGGTTGTTTGGGTAAGGATGCTTTAAATTTGTTGGGATGTATGAATAACCTATTTACTTTCATCTAAGACTGTTGAGTAAATGGTGCACTTAATAGTTTACTCTCCATTCTGTACAATTTAAAGTTTTGAACCCGAACAACTATTTGTTTGTTTGATAGAAACGAATGATCGATTTGTATTGACTTTATGTGATGGTTATATGCTTTGTTGCAAGTGCTTGTTGTTTGTATTGATTGTTTGTTGTAGTTGAAACAACCTTAAATATTTCAATTATATAATTGTTAACCCTTTTGGATTATATAAGTGAAATGCATATTATGGAAGCAATTGCTACTGCTTTTGGTTTCATAATTTAAGCGTTATTGCCCGACAAATAGGTACGTTTCGGATTACGGTTTATAGCGTTATTATATTATATTTCCCGTGTTGGGATATATATTATATTGGAAAATATATGTTGTATATTGTTATTTTGATATTATATTTTCTCCCGAGCCTCTTTGTACAAAGGAGACTCTGTCGAAATTTTCCGTAAATTTTGGATTTAGAAAAAATGTGAAAATGTTTTTCCAAACTTTAATAATTTGAGTATAAAAGATTAAATGGTTATAAATTTGTATATTTTATTTTAAATTATTTTATTTTGTAAATTTATTTGTTTATAAATTTAATATTTTACGTAAGATATATTAATTTCTTAATCTTTCTTTTCCCTTCTTTTCCTTTTCGGGGACAAAAAGTTTTAAGGGGGGAGAGTGTAACGACCCGTAAATTTTCAGTAATTATAATGGTTAATTTAATAAGATTTTTGAAATTTAATACTGATCAAATAAAAATTTAGTGAATTATTAATGGAAATAATAACTTGGATAAGATTGGTAAGTTAATTGTTAATAACTTGGATGTAATTCCAATAAGTGAAACAGTGTAAATGTTAACTATGTTCTTATTGTAATGAAAAATGTTACCAAGATGAAATGATTAAATTGATTTAAAATCTTAATTTATGTGTGCATTAATTTATAATGGGATATAAAAGGTAAATTAATAATTTAAAATGTTAACTTACTAATAAAATAATGTATAATGAATGGAAATGGAAGAAATTAGTGTATGAACTAATGACGGCACTTGTTGTAAGATATTAAGCAAATTAAAACGTAACAGTGCTAATTTAGATTAATAATTAATAGGTTGAATGAAATGACAATTAATGAATCTATAAAAATTGTAAATTATAATATAATAGATGGTAATGGGTTAGGAGGACTGAACATTCCAATTAAATAAAATAATTTAAAGGTTATGACTTAGGACTGAACATTCCTATTAATTTGCTGTGACTGTTATATTTGGGAATGAGATTTTATTATAAGTAAATAAAGGTAAGTATGGTATGAATATATGAATTAATGTATGATTTATGGTAATAGAATGAATCCTTATGATGTAAGTAATTTTAGTAAATAGTTGAAATAATAAGCCTAAGTGAAATTTTAAAGCTATGGTAACAATCATCATAAATTACCAGAATATATCAAGTCTACCAAATTACTTGTAAAACAATTACATTTAAATGAAAATAAATGTCTCATTTATGAGGGTAAGAACTGTAATTGTAAAGTGCAAATGTACGAAAATGCATATTTTATTCATAAGATAATATAAAGGTATGAAACCTATTTAAATAAAAACAATTGAAATTCATGTGGATTTATTTATTGGATTTGAACTATAATAATAATTGGAGTAATTGCAATTTAATGAAATCAAATCTCTAATTTTTGAGTTAGTTGAAACCAATATGGAATGTAAGAATATTAAGGTGATAGTTTGTAAATCCAATGTTTATTTTTATCTGTTTGATAATAATGAAATGAATAGTAGAATGAAAAATAATTTAATAGAATTATTGGAAATTTAATGTAAAATTTTAAATATAATGAAATTGAAAATTTGACAATACAATTGATAGATTTATCAACTTTAAATTTACATCTAAACTTTTTTAAAATTATTGTAAATGATTAAGAAATATAAAAGTGATAAAATTGTCAATTATAGAATTGAAATTAAAAATTGGATTTTATTTAATTAATTATTAAATTATTTAATTACTGTAAAAATAGCCATTTTGTCCACTGACTCGGATTTCGATGAAACCAGTTTCAGCGGATCCGAAACGGTGAATTATTGTAGGATTTCATGTTTCGTAGCGATCGGACTTGACGTTTGATCGTACGGGACTCGAAACGCCTTGAAATCAATGAAATTGAAATCAACTGAAGTCAATTTGAAAAATATTGATTTTAGCATAACTTCTTCATACGATGGAATTTGGACTTAAAATCTTTTCCATTGCGTTTAAAATATTTTAAAACATCTATTTTGATATATGGGTTGACCCAATTTCGTTCCGGAGTCAGAACGGGTATTTCGGGCCATTTATCGTTCAGCGCATTTTTAAATCGTGTCCTTCTATTCTATTTCAACCCTACATATAAATACCATGTTATAAATCCTAGCCTACCTCTATTTCTCATTTTCTGTGCGTATAATTCCCCTCTTCCTCAAGGAAGACAAACAAATTCTAGATCCAAACAAAATCAAATTCAAATCTAAAAGTTCAAACTCCTTAGAAAAATTTGAAAAAAATTATATATTGAAGATCTCAATGGTACGAATCTGCATCAAGTGTTTGTTTCTGGAAATGATGCTCGAATCATCTGGAAAGCTCGGTGAAAGTTCAAAATTCGCGAACCCTATGCGTCGATTTGGAGGTTTTCGATTTTGGCCTCGATCAACGAAATTAAGATATGGGTTTGGTGGAGATTGTTGCGTGGAGGCATATGATGATGGTCAATCGGCCTGAAGCGGTGTGTGGTGGCCGGAATTTTTGGATTTGTGTTTCGAAAGCCTAGGGTTCAACGGCGGCAGCGGTGCAAATGGGAGGGGCGCGGCTAGGTCGGCCGGTGGAGGTGATGATGGGGAGCACATGAGGGTAGGTCGAGAGGTCGATGGTGATCGCAGGCGAAGGCAGTGGCCCGTCAACGTGGTGAAGACGCGTGAGAATTCTGGGCGGGTATTGCTCTGTGAAGAGATGATGATGTGGCTTATGGTCATTTGTTCACTCTTCCTTTATTTAAATTGTTTGTTTAAATTCATTCAATGATTTAACTCGTATAATTTTCGCATACGATATCCGTTCTACGCGTGGTTTTTTTGTTAGGATCGTATTGAAATTCTGGAGATTTTTACGCTTGTTTGGAAGAATTTGGAGACTGGTCAATTTTTGGGTTTAAACTGAATTTAAATTCAATTTAAATTCAAAAGATGAGTGTTTTAACCCACTCACAACTTCTAAAATTTCTTATGTTTGTTAAATTAAATTTTGTTGTGATTATGCATTTATTTATGACTTTTTCGTATATATTAATCATCATCTTAGTTATAGCATTTATTTAAATTAAATCGTTGTTTATTTTATTATTGAATGTAACTGCCAATTAATTACCTGTTATATATTATCAGTTATATATTTATATTAATTAATTGTTTTGGATGATGATTGTGATGGATGTATGATTTTATGATGGATGAATGGATGTTTTATTTATATCATCATAATCTGAAAGTTGTTATGCAATTATTTTGATTCGGGATTGCGGTTCGAAATGACATACAACCGCATTATTATTTTTAAATTGCAGATCGAAATGATAAATATCCGTATCACTTGACCATTGGATAGAAAATTATATACAGGCACCGCGATATATATATAATTATTTTTCAAATGATTTTTATGGTTTGGTAAAGAAATATATGGGCTGTACAGATATGGACTTTAGATGTTATATAAATGCTATTTTATTTCTGATTTAGCTATGTATAAATTTGTTTTGAATTATAAAATATGCTAATTAATATGGTTTGATTTCTTTTATATAATATGGTTACGTATCTATTTAAATTCTATTGTATATAGAGTTTATAATGACTCAAATAAAATTAAGGTTGGAAGATAAATGTGAATTTGATTTGAATTTAAGATTTAAGGATTATCCTCGAAAAATTGGATTTGAAATATAAATAAATTGAGATTTAAAAGGGTATGATTTTATAACTTGATTTTTGTCCAGAGGATTTAAATGAATATCAAATTGATTAAAATGAATATTATCAAGCTAATGTAATTGAAAGAATATCCAGTTATTTGAAGTCTAAAGGTTTTACTTAAATGATATTTGATTTATTAAGTAAACACTTCAAATCTAAATAATAGTAGTTGAAATTGATATATATGAAATTATCAAAGAAAAAGTTTTGAAATGGTGGAATAATTAAAGCTTTGAAATATATGGAAATTATATTGGTTTATTTGGGAATTTAAAATCCATATTGGAATTGATTTGTGAAGGTGAAGAATCTATTTTACTATATAAAGTAATTAAATATTTAAAACAATTAAGTGGTGTACTATGTTTCAAAGTTATGAAATATAAAGTTTTATGTTTTGAAAGGCTATATTTCAAGTTTTGGTTTTGAAATATTATAACTTAGAAATGTTATAGTTTTAGAAAATGATATATTTGAAAATGATATCAAATTTGATTTTGTTTTTAAAAAAGAGGAATTGGTATCGTATTTATATGGATTTGAAATGGATATTATATTCTAGTTTTAAAAGTATAAACTATTTTGATAACACCGCGGTGTTATAATAACATTTGGTTGTTAAAGAGACCGGGATCGGAAGTTGTCATACTCTCTGCCAACTCCGAAAACCACTTTGACAACCGTGTAAGCGGTGGAGATTCCAGAATGAAGTAGGATGGTGGCGGCGTTTCCCTTGAGGTAAATACGTGGACCCGACTCCCATGAGTTGGCATAAAGTGGCTAAAACAGGAGCGATTGACGGGCTAATGAGGTTGCACCTTTGATCGGACATATCCCTTCGATGTTATACTTTGACTTTTGGATTTATTCGGTGGCCACTTTTGATTTCTTTAATTTGGGGGTGTGGCTCGAGGTGGGCGGTAGCTGCGGCTATGCGCTACCACCGACCCGGAAGCGTAATTGGTATATCTACCCTGGCATTGCCTTGTTGTGCCGTGTCACCTACCCTTGCTCGCCTTGTACGAGTTTGATTTGTGTCGTACCTATAGAGTATCCTCTGGTAGCCTCCCGATCAGGAAGTATTACGGTACTGTATAGACTATTGGCACTATTACGTGTTAAGGTGGAAAATGTAAAGCCTTAACGCTATTTAAAAGTAAGTTTATTTTACCAATAGACATTATTATAATAGCGGAATATTACTACATAGTAAATAGTTAAACGGATCCTTAGGAGATGTGAATCCCGAGCATCTCTTGAGTTACTGCACTCACGTTAGACACTGGATAGGAGATGTCAAATCCCGTAAACATCTCTGACGTCGTTCCACTCATATTTATTTCTGTTGATTTAGCTTACATAAGATCTTTTAGTTCTGACTCGAGTGTTTTGACTTTTCAATTCGCTCGGGTCAGCCTGAGCATTTCAGGATTTAGAAGACCGTACTCCGGCGGATGAAGACAAAGATTTATTATTATTTATTATAGTATTCCACTACATTCATACTGTTCCACTGTAGTATTTATTGTTTTCTGGTATGTGTAACTCAGATATGTATTGTATAATATAATCGAATATTTTGTAAAACAGCTTCATGAACTGTATATTTGATTATTATGTTTTATCGTTCCGATGTGAGACTATGTTTTGTATTTCATTTATTTCTCTACTTTTTTTTATTTACCCATAACAATCCTCGCTTTTGTATGGTTTAAGTCTGATGCGTGTGGTTTATCGTCGATTTAAGGCATATAAAAAGGCTGGCGTTACAATAAACACATGCCCACTTTTTTAGTTACGGGTTACCCGAATCATTGGTAACATAACAAATCATTTTATATCCCGAAGCGATAAATCATTTCACACTAATACTCACAAGTACATTCAAATCTATAATAATTTTTATTTTCCAAATCTGTTCAAAAATCACCTTAAAGCCATCGGGCTTAGTCTTTGGAGTTCTTTCCGTTTTATAAAACACTTTTATAAAACCATTCATTATATAAATCACCTTTATATAATATAACTTCAAAATATTCTTAACCAAACATTTCTATTTCTTTTAAAGGGAAAACTTTTCATAACAATTGAAAGTCTATGTGAGTGGATGGTATATGATATATATATATATATATATATATATATATATATATATATATATATGCAAGTATGAACAACTAACTATATAATATAATTTGATAGATAATAATAGCAAAGTAAATTAAAATAATCATGCCAGGATTTTATACTGGTTCGAACCTCCCGTCCTACGTCCAGTCCCGAAGCTCCTCTTTGGAATTTCCTTTCAACTAACCCTCACTTGACCCAGAGGAGCAGGTTTACAATAGCAGAGTTTCTTTGTCAATATTGTGTTCTATAACACAGATGTTGACTATTGAGTACAAGTGCTTCCAATATATATATCTATCTAGAGAATATTGAATGAGGGGTTCTGAATATATGGAAGAGTTAAATACAAGTAGTTGATTGTTAGAGAACGGGTATAAATCAGAGTATAGGAATAAAGAGAATAAGTAATCAAGGTGAAGATTCTCTTTGCATTCCTGATGCTATTTATAATGATGAAGAGTTTTCTTGTATAGTTGCATCTGTTATAATCTCCCTAAAGTCGCTTCTGATAGTGATGAACAGTTGCAGCAGAGAGAAGCGGATGTGTCCTTTCAAATGTGACAGTTGGCCTTTGAAATTACTCAGTCGAGTTCAAAATCAGACGTCTAGTGGAATGTTTCAGACGTCTGGTCCTCATATATTTTTTGTGTCTGGTTGCTATTCAGACGTCTGAGTTTATTATCAGACGTCTGTTTCCTTCTGAGTTGTGAACCAGAGAGTTTAACCAGACGTCTGAGCATATTAACCAGACGTCTGATTCTATCTGATTTGCAAACCAGAGAAAACATTCAGACGTCTGGCTAGTGCACTCAGACGTCTGAAAATGTGCATGATGCTTTATTTGTGTCTGTGTCATTCCTTTTAAACTTCTACTGATTTGAAGTCTTTTGATACTTCTCTTGAGTCTTTTTTTTGTCTCTTTGGTGATGTTACTTTATCTTCTACCTGTAAATATAGATATATATGTACATTCGATGTCCATTGTATAGTTGTTATCATCGAAATCATAAAATTGATTTCCTACCAATCTCCCCCTTTTTGATGATCACAACTATTCAATGTACTTATATATATATTATAAATCTCCCCCTGAATATGTGCTTATTTTTATTGTTTTATGATTATACTTATATTTCTCCCCCTTTGACATTATCAAAAGAATTCGTAACAATTGTGCCAATCGTCAAAAAGAAAATTTTCATTAATAGCAGGAAGAAATTACATTCAAGGATTTATACAAAAAATTACAAACAACTACAATTCCTAAATTTTAGATTTCCTTTGGAGAAGCTTGATTTGGATCATCTTGCTTTGGTGAAGTTTGATTTGGATCATCTTCCTTTGGTTCTTCTTTATCAGAAGTGTCAGCCTTTGAAGGAGATGTCAAAGCTTCCTTCGGAGGTTCATCCTCAAATAATTTGGAATGTTTTGTAGGAGGAGAAGGTACAAGGGTTGCCCAATCCTCAGAGGGTGGTGTTGGACCACGAATTCACTGTAAAACTTCTTTAAGAACCGATAAAACAGTCGAAAGAGATTCTTCAACTGTGGCTAGTCGTGTAGCAAATGAACTTTCAAATTTGTCAATTCTCCTAGCCAAATTTTTTTTATTTAGGGATAATGTATGTTGGTTTCAAAGTGTGAGATCTCGAATACTTTCATTTGAATTTGTTTCCAATCGAGTCTCTATAATGTCATCATGTCCCGGATAATCAAATGGTACGGGAGGAGGAGGAGTGACTTCTCGATGTTGTTCTTCCTCTTGGGACGGAACAAAGTTTGGTTGAGGAGGAGGCTCAACTCTTCGAGATTGACGATTATGCATCCAATCTTCGAAGGACATAATATCTGGAGGGATTTCTAGTAGGTGCATCAAAGAAAAGAATTTTGTGGAAGCATATTTTGGCGAAATTTCTTCGAACGTCGATAGATAGGAGGGAATATTATGTGCACGAAGAAGTCTCATAATATAGGTAGGATAGATGATCGAAGGCCTTGATCGAGTCCAAAAGTATTTGAGCTCGTCGAAGATGAATTTTGCCCAATTTACTCTTGTCCTACTAAATAGAGCATATAATGATTTATGTTCCAATTCCCTAATTTGCTCGTGACTACCTATACGTGGAATAATTGTATTAATTATCATCTGTGTTAGGAGTCGAGCTTTCGGACGTAAATATTTCGAAGCAAACTTTGGCATTTCGTCTTCCCATATTTGATGAGTAATAGTATTTCGAGGCTTGAATCTCATATCTGGTATGTTGTGTAAGTCTTCCCCGGTGTCGGAGCAACCCAGTGTTCGTCCTATTAAACCAGGAGTCAATCGAATCGTATTCCCGTATACGCTAGACCAAAGCCAATTGTCCTTGTCATCAGTGTTACATACCGAGGTACTATCTAGATTCGCATAAAATAGAAAAATGGCTAATTGGTCTATTTGGATATCATTTGATGTAAAGGTGATAAGGGTCTCTAATCCGGCATTTTCACATAACTCGTCCAATTCATACATAGGAAATTTTAAGAGATTGTAGAATGGTCCTATGTCAAGTTCCTTTTTTTGGATATCTTCAAACCTTTTTATAGAATGCGGAGCTCTATTCATCCACCGTTCGGTTTAGTCGTCGGAGCAAACCTTGGGATTTGAAGATGTAGTGGGTTGATCTTTCTTTCTTTTCGACATTTTAGGATTCTTAGTGCGAGGTGGCATCTTGATTATATTTGCAGAGTTGATGATTTGGAGCGAAAATTGTCTTTGAGAAAATCGTAGGAGGCAATAATTTTGGGATAGAAGAATAAAAGTGACGTTATCTGATCGAATTTAAATGGTCGATTGGGAATCAGAAGTTTGGATTAGAAATCAAACATCTGGTTTGCCCTAATTTTTGTCCAGAAAATAAAGTTAGACGTCTGCTTTTTGAACAAGACGTCTGGTTTCGAGCATAGTCATGAAATTGTAGATACAGAGAGATTTTTCAGACGTCTGGAATTTGAAAACAGACGTCTGTTTTAGTTTAATTTCGAGACAGAGAACTAAGGCAGACGTCTGGATCTTATTTCAGACGTCTGGAATGTGCCGAATTTTATTTGGGGAAGGCAGAACAACAGTTCAGACGTTTGGGGGGGGTATAGACGTCTGAAAATTGCAGTTTGGCTAAAAATGACTTAAAGTTTGATGATTTCACTTATATATCGAATGTAGATAACAAATATCTTTATTTTTGTAAAAATATAGCAACACATAAGTTTAGATACATTCAATTATTAATACAACTTATTTATTTAGATGGAGATGGAGTTTTAGGATTTCTTGACTATTATCATTACATGGTCTAAGTGGAGACCATATATTTCCATGTTCATGGGTCCGTGGAGAGCCAGAATATCGTCTTGGTGAGGGATTTGAAGGAGTACGATACGAAGAAGATGGATCCAATGAACTACAAGGTTTTGGTAGCGGTTCATGAACATCTTTCTTTCGTGACGAACAAAACTTCATCGCCACTTGCTCGAGAAAGCTTAACCTTCGTGCCGTAACTTTTTGTTCGAAATAAAGTTCTCGTTGAAGATCCATCTGTTGTTTTTGGAAATCCACTACTATTTAGTAATGTCATGCACATTCTTGTAATGTACGATTTTTTCTTTCTACGACACCATTTTGTTGAGGTGTACGAGGAAAAGAAAAATTATGAGTTATTCCTTTCTTATTGCAGAAGTTTGTGAAAAGATCATTTTCGAACTCTCCTCCGTGATCACTTTTAATATTTTTAATTTTCAAATTCATTTGACTTTTAATTCTTTTAGCAAATATTTTAAACATACCAAAAGTATTGCTTTTATGTTTTAAAAATAAAGTCCATGTATATCTCGAAAAATCAACGACTATTACGAACACATATTTGTTGTGATTTATAGATCTTATTTGCGTTGGACTAAATAAATCTAAATGTAATAATTCTAATGGTTGTTTTGTAGAAATATTATTTTTAGATTTAAATGAGCTTTTCTTTAGTTTTCCAATTTGGCAATCGTCACATAAGTTTTCTACTTTATAATTCATTTTAGGTAATCCTCTTACCAACTCATATTTTGCTAACTTATTAATATTGTTAAAATTGATATCACAAAATCATTTATGCCATAACCATGAATCATCATGTTTGGCGGTTAAACATTAATTTGAATTTTTATTTATATTCATATTTAATAAATAAATATTTTTGTTTCTAAAACCTTCAAAAATTAGTTGTTTGTTATTATCTAAAATATTACATCTATTTTTTTCAAAATTTATTTGAAAACCTTTATCACATAATTGACTAATGCTTAGCAAGTTATGTTTTAAATTTTTTACCAATAAAACATTTGTAATAATAGGAGAGTTAGAGATACCAGAGTTGATGACTTCTCCAATGCCTGTGACATATCCTTTTGAATTGTCTCCAAAGGTTACTGTTCCACCATCGATGTATGCTATATTTGATAACATTTTTGAATTTCCGGTCATATGTTTGGAGCAACCGCTATCAAGTATCCATTTCTCCTTATTTTTTATGTTGGGTACCTGCAAAATAAGAAATGTTTTAATTGGTACCCATATATTTTATTAGGGTCCTAATTGTTAGAGGAAGGTAGTCATACCCAAGATGGTTTGGTACATTTATAAATATAATTTTTATCATAGACTACATTCTCTAAGTAATTATTAATATGCTTTTGTCTAATCAAATAATTATTTGTTTTAGGAATCCAAATTTTCATATTATTGGTATTCAATTTAGTCTTAGACAAACTTCTAGTTTTTATATGCCTACTATTTTTAGCATTATTTCCTTTTTGTTTAAAAGAATTTTTGAATCCTATTCCATTTATATTACCTGATGGTTTTGAAATTTTGATAAGATTCTCTAAATCTTGTTTTCCTTTATTAAATTTTGACACGTTGTTGGTAATTTTATCTAATTTTTTGCTTAACTCGATATTTTCAATTTTCAATGATTCAATACTATTTTTAAGATCAATATTTTCTTTTAACAAATTTTCTTTTACTACAGAAATATTCTCACTTTCTATCATATTATTTTTGATTTTTTCTTGAGATTTTTCAAGTTCTTCTTCTAGAATAATTTTTTCATCTTTCAACATTCCTACCTCAAGTTCTAATCTATTTATTTTTACTATATATTCTTCATTCAATTTTTTTATTTGTCTAAATTTACCGTCTAGTTCCATGCTAAGTTCTAATAGTTCATCATAGCTAAGTTCAGGGCATACCTCTTCAGTTTGTGCCATAAAACACACATTAGCTTGTTCTCCGTCACTATCGCTATCATTTTCAGAAGATGAAGAGTCCGAGTCATCCCAAGTTACTTTGAAAGCCTTCTTCTTCTTGAATTTTTGAATTTTGTTATTCTTTTTATCATTATTGAGTTTAGGGCAATCCTTCTTCATATGTCTGTATTGATCACATTCATAGCACTTGATTTGAGATAGGTTTGTTGTGTTGGACTTCCCTTCCTTTTGAAATTTTGTCATCTTTCTAAATTTCTTGAATCTATTATAGTTCTTGGCAATAAAGACTATTTCTTCTTCATTTAGATCAGAGTCATCATTTTTTGTTGCTGGAAATGCTATATTCTTTTTCTTCGAATTTAGTTTTTTTCGTGCCTGCAAGTTAGCTTCATAGGACATTAAATTTCCTATCAACTCTTCAACTTTGAGAGTAGAAAGATCATTAGCTTCTTCTCTAGCTAAAACCTTCCTTTCCCAATCTGACGTCAAAGAGTTGAGTATTCGAGGTACTAAATCAAAATCAGTGAATTTAACTCCTAATGCCATAAGATCATGTTGGATAGTTTGAAATCTAGAATACATGTCAATAATAGTTTCATTTTGCTTCATTTTGAACGAAGAAAATTGGTTTTGCAAAATCGAAATCTTAGTTTGTTTGACCTTTGTTGTACCTTCATGTGTGATTTGTAAGGTGCGCCAAATATCAAATGAAGTGGTGCATAACATGACACGTGAAAATTCATTTTTGTCTAAAGAGCAAAATAAAATGTTCATAGCTTTAGCATTATTTGATGCTAAGGTCTTTTGTGCATCGGTCCAAGTGTTCATAGCAGTAGTAGGTACTTTATATCTATCTTGTGTGGCTGACCAAATTTCAAGACCATTAGCTTCCATAAAAATTCTCATGCGTGTTGACCAATATGCATAGTTAGATCCATTAAAAAGTGGTGGTCGTGCAGTCGATTGTCCCTCTTGAAAAATACTTGCCATGTTAAAGTGATTCAAAAAACGTGTTACTGTTATTCGATCAAAACCTCGCTCTGATACCAATCGAAAGTCTATGTGAGTGGAACGTATATGATATATATGCAAGTATGAACAACTAACTATATAATATAATTAGATAGATAATAATAGGAAAGTAAATTAAAATAATCACACCAGGATTTTATACTGGTTCGAACCTCCCGTCCTACGTCTAATTCCGAAGCTCCTCTTTGGAATTTCCTTTCAACTAACCCTCACTTGACCCGGAGGAACAAGTTTACAATAGCAGAGTTTCTTTTTCAAGATTTTTTTCCATAACACGGGTGTTGACTATTGAGTACAAGTGCTTCGAATATATATATCTATCTAGAGAATATTAAATGAGGAGTTCTGAATATATTGAAGAGTTAAATACAAGTAGTTGATTGCTAGAGAACAGGTATAAATCAGAGTATAGGAATAAAGAGCATAAGTAATCAAGTGAAGATTCTCTTTGCATTCCAGATGCTATTTATAGTGATGAAGAGTTTTCTTGTATAGTTGCATGTGTTGTAATCTCCCTAAAGTCGTTTCTGATAGTGATGAAGAGTTGCAGCAGAGAGAAGCGGATGTGTCCTTTCGAATGTGACAGTTGGTCTTTGAATTACTCAGTCGAGTTCAAAATCAAACGTCTGGAGGAATGTTTCAGACGACTGGTCTTCATATTTTTTTGTGTCTGGTTGCTATTCAGACGTCTGAGTTTATTATCAGACGTCTGTTTCCTTTTGAGTTGTGAACCAGTGAGTTCAACCAAACGTCTGAGCATATTAACCAGACGTCTGATTCTATCTGATTTGCGAACCAGAGAAAACATTCAAACGTCTGGCTAGTGCACTCAGACGTCTGTAAATGTGCATGATGCTTTATTTGTGTCTATGCCATTCCTTTTCAACTTCTACCGATTTGAAGTCTTTTGATACTTCTCTTGAGTGTTGTTTTTGTCTCTTTGGTGATGCTACTCTATCTTGTACCTGTAAATATAGATATATATGTACATTCGATGTCCATTGTATAGTTGTTATCATCGAAACCATAAAATTGATTTCCTAACAATAATTCCATTTGAAAACCAATTTTCAAAACAATTCATTAAATTGAAGTGAACCAAATATTACCACTAAACACCTTATAGTCAAATTGTGAAATAAATCACAAGGTGTTAGCCTACAATTATTTTCTACCCGGCCCATGCATATGGATAATAAATTTCTCATAAACTGGTCGAGCAAAGTCAATAATTAATAATAATAATCAGTACTCATAAACTGGTCGAGCAAAGTCAATAATCAATAAATAATAATCATTGCTCATAAACTGGTCGAGCCTAATTCAAACAATCAATCAATGAATTAAACGCAATAATAAATGATAAACAATGCTTCATTCTATCAAATATTTATAACACTTTAACGGTTTGATATTTATTTTGGAGCATCCGGGCTTTCCCTTCGATATATTTCGTCCCTTGCCCAAGTCTCCTTGGATCTCACAGACAAAACACATGCACTAGTCGTTTTCGCATACCCCATTCAGTATTTACTTCTAAATTTTAAATTACTTAATTAATCATCCAAACATAATATCAAGCAAGGAAATCAAACCATTATTCTAGGAAACACAGTAAGCAAGCATTTAACAAGGTTTTCAAACAACTTAACTCTTAAAGTTCTTTCAACTTAGGAACGGTTTTAATGAACATAAAATAAGAAATAACTTACTTTGTATTCCACTCCATCAAACTTTAAGGCAAGGAACTTAAGATCTAACGCATATTTCCTACCATGCTTTGAAACCAAATGAATATAAGTTCGAATTCCTCCTTCCTATTGCTTGGCGAAGGCTTGAGATAGAAGTTGGTCGAAAGTATAAAGAAGAAGTGGTGGAGCTTTGAACTTGAATTCTCAAAATTAGACCCGAAAAATAGGTCATATTTTCTCTTATTTTTGACTCTCTTACTCTCAAAATTTAAAAAACTTGTTAACTGAAAAGTTGTTTAAAATTCTTTTCTATTGAATTTTAAAAAAAGAATCATTTGAATCCAAGTCGTTTTAAGGGAGATATGATAGAATGAAGAATACCTATTGTCGAATTGACAAAAATGAATGCCGGAAATGCACTTCAAAGAATTGAGTTTCAGGTATAGAAAACCTCAAAACTGAAAAAAGTAACCAACATATAAGTTATAGCCATTGGAATTTTATATGATTTCAAAAAAAAATATTTACTTAATTTTGTTCTGTTATGATTAAGTTATTATCAAAACAAAATAGCATATTTTCTGGCTTAAAAACTGGGTGAGAAAATATACTGGAAAGAAGTGGAATTTTGACATAGTTATCTTTAAAATGAGATAAAGTGGTCAACATGAAAGTTGTATCCACTAGAAAAATACGTGATTTAAAAAAAATTACAATTTGAGTCGGTTTTGAAGAAGTTATGGCCGAGAGAAGAAGAGGTAAAATGTGAAGAAAAGACGAGTTTGATTTGAAGAGAATAAACATTGATTTCTTTTGAATATCTTATAAATATTTTGACATTATTTCTTTCTAATTTTTTCTATGGCTTGAAAACCATTAAAGAGAAGAGGAAGAAAATGGAGAAGCTTGAGAAAATAAGAAGAATAAATGTGAATGAAAGTGAAGAAGTTGGTGGACATTTATAGAAAAAGAAAGAAATGGTAATTTTACCAAAATAACCTCTTACCTAATTACCAAACTAGCCTTACTTCAACCTAAAGCAGTCTCCACTTTTTCAAAACTTAACATCATTCTTTCACTTCTTACTTTATGTCTTGGTCACATAAAGATTAAGTAAATAATATCATAATTATGTTGGCTTTGATTTGATGCGATTTTATGTTTACTTTTTCTCACTTTTGTTAATTCTTATTTACTTTTACTAATGGCTTCTAGAAGTTTTATAATCTTATTTAGTAAAAGTAAACATATTTATTGAATTAATTAATACTTACACTATTTTAATATATGTTTTTATACAAGAAAATAAAGATGCGGCGACGTTGCGACAACTTTTAATCGACATAACGTCGTTTTTCGACAAAATGTTTTACGGTCACATTTTGACGTTTTAGTTAAACTATTTATTTATATAAACCAAATTTAAAAATAAATTTATATAATGATATTTAAAAATTTAAACACTCATAAATTAATTAAGATAATTTATTTAACTATTGAAACATACTTTTTTGAAATCAGCATTTTGTCACTTTTGTCGACATAGGCAAATGTTACTATTTTTGTGTATGTTTCTACTTCCAAATCCTATCGAATATTATTTAAATCATAAAACCTTTTATATTTAATATTTAAAATCACTCAAAATAATATATTTTAAAGTGATCAAATTTTGGGTCGTTACATTCTCAACTACTTAAAAGAATTTCGTCCTCGAACTTACAAGGATGAAAAAATAACGAAAAAACAAAAATTAACGAAAGTTATGCACACCAAAAATAGTAATATCACCCATAACCCCGGTCGGAGGTATGATGCCTTATCCCATCCATTTTATTTATCAAATTAAGATAGTTTTATTTTTAAAATTCCTAGGTTGATATACTAACCCTAGATGAATTTTACTTAAGCACCTAACCTAAGCTCTGATACCACGTCTGACGACACGGATTTTCGAACCAGTTAAAATTGCCAAAAAATCCATCCGTTCTAAGACTACTAATGAAAAGTACTAACTAAATATACCATATTTGATAATTATTCAACATTACTAAATAAATAGGATAAAATTTCAATTTTACAAGCTATCGGAGTAATCAAATTAGTCTACTAGGTATGCTTATATACAAACGAAATACAAATAAATCTAACGCTGCGCAACTCTAATAAAAGAGACAGCAATAGCCATTCCTGCTAACTCAATAAACATGTCAAATGCGGTATAAAATAGTAAGTAGGAAAAATACAATAACACGTGACGCAGCGAATTAACAAACTTGACGTGCTATTAATGTTTGATACAAATTGATGCAAATTTCTTCCTCACGAAATGATTCGTGTCAAGTAAACAAAGATAAATGCCCAAATCCGTTGATCTCTCGAGATACCGGATTCTAGCTATCTTCGACACGTTGATCGCGCACGATGCCGCGTTAGAAGATATACGATTCTTCGATGTTGATCTCGCGCATGAGATTCCGTGAATCGGCTTCAAATTCGTTGATTCGAGCGCACTCGAATAACCGAAGATGGAGAAAGGAGCTCACATTCAGCTTTCAATTTTTAAAGAGGCACAAAGCACTCAACAAATTTTATTCAAAATCAACTCCTTTTACAAGTGACACCACACCACTATTTATAGGAAAATTACAACGCAACACAGCCATAGCGACCTACGACCGAACTTCCCACGAGTTACAAGGATACACGACATAACAAGATAACAACCTAAAACATATGCGACTTAACAGCTAAACGACCTACGACCTAAGAAACTTACATCAACATACGACTTGCACAATACAACATACATCATGATTTACGACTTAACATAATGCAACATACATACGACTTACAACATAGTACAATACAAACGACTTATGAAACCATGCGACCTAAGCAAGCTTCGGTAGCGACATAGGCAAGCTTCGCGACATAATGATCCTGGAACGAAATAAGAAACAACGACTTATTGGAAGCTTGCGACCTAAGGAAGCTCGTGACTCAGGAAAACGACTTTGGAAATCTGGAGCGACTTAAGAAGCTCCGACCTACTGGAGGCGACATAAGAAAAACCCCGCGACTTAAGGAGTTCTGTAGCTCGAGACCTGCTCTGCTCGCGACCTAAGGAAGATCTGCTCGTTCGCAACTTGGGCTGGAGCGATCTAGGGCTTTGTTCGCATCTTGAGGTATGCGATGCATCATCCTCCCCTGGTTGAAAAGAATTTGTCCCCGAATTCACACTTTCCTCTTCTTCGACACACTTATCTTCGTGATACGGAATCAAGTGTTTGACGTTGAAAACGTCAGCAGTATGAATATGATCTGGCAATCTCAACTGATACGCATTCTCATTGATCTTCTTCAAAATTTCTAAAGGACCAATCTTTCTAGCTTTTAATTTGTTGTAAGTTCCAACTGGAAAACGATCTTTCATCAATACTGCGTAAACAAAATCACCCTCTTTGAAGCCCACACTCCTTCGCTTCTTATCTTCCACTTGCTTATACTTCTCATTTGACTTAAGCAATCATTCATGAACAATCCTGTGACACTCCTGCAACTCATTACGAAATCACAAGCTCGTTTAACAACCCCTTTCTGACGTGGAACTATCGACAAATCCAACAGTCCCTTCGGAATGGCTGAATATACTACTTGAAATGGACTAAATCCAGTACTTCGATTAACGGCATAATTATGTGCGAATTCTTCCTGACACAAGTTCACATCCCGGCTCTTCAAATTATCCTTCACAAGACATCTCAACAAGTTTCCTAAAGATCTATTCACCACTTCCGTTTGCCCATCCGTTTGTGGATGATAGGCGCTACTAAAATTCAGCTTAGTCCCAACCATCTTCCACAGACTCAGCCAAAAATGACTTAGAAATCGAGTATCCCGGTCAGAAACAATGGTCTCAGGTAGTCCATGTAGTCGATAAACTTCTTTAAAGAATAATTGAGCAACACGGATTGCATCGGCGGTCTTTTTACAAGATATGAAATGTGCCATCTTCGAAAATCTATCCACCACAACATATATAGAATCATTCCCTCGTTGAGTTCTTGGCAAACCCAAAATAAAATCCATGCTAACATCAACCCATGGTCTAGTAGGCACGGGCAATGGCATATACAATCCTGCATTCGTAGCTGTTCCTTTGGAAACTTGACATATGTGACATCTCTGCACAAATCTTTCAACTTCTTTCCTCATGGAGGCCAAAAATATGATTGAGAAATCAATTGCAAGGTACGATCTCTTCCCACATGACCTTCTTCATGCAATTCCTTCACAATTTGCACTCGCAAACTGCACTCTGGTATACACAACCAATTTTCTTTGAATAGAAAACCATCTACCAACACATACTCATCCGTCTTCCCTTTCTCGACTTCATCTACAATCTTAGTAAAGTAAGGATCCTCAACAAACAATTCTGGAAATACATCAAACCCCGTCACTTCAACTCTCATCGCAGTCAACAAATGATTTCTTCTACTCAACGCGTCTGCCACATGATTTGTAACTCGCGACTTATGCTTTACAACAAATGTAAACTGTTGCAAGTATGCGATCCATGAAGCATGTCTGGCTGCAATCTTATCCTGTCCCTGCAAATGTGTCAATGCTTCATGGTCAGTATACAACACAAACTCTTTATAAAACAAGTAGTGTCTTCAATGCTTTATGGCTTGGACAATAGCATAGAACTCCAAGTCATAGGTACTGTATCTTGTTTTGGCTCTAGAAATTTCTCGCTAAAATAAGCAATTGGACGACCCCTTTGACTTAACACTCCACTAATTCCAACTTTAGACTCATCAGTATTCATCTCAAAGAATAACTGAAAGTCCGGGTATCTAAGAATCAGTGTTGTAGTCAAAAGTGTCTTGATCTGTTGGAAAGTAGAATCAGCCTCTTCAATCCACACAAACTACTTTCCTTTCATACAATCTGTCACTGATGCCATCACACTACTGAAATGTGGAATAAATCTTCGGTAGAATGATGCTACACCATGAAAACTTCTCACTTCAGTTACAGTCCTGGGTTGTGGCCAATCCTTGATTGCTTCAACTTTACCTTGATCCACTTGGATACCTTCCTTGGACAAAACATGTCCCAAGAACAAAATACTGTGTGTCATGAACATGCCCTTCTTTGTTGCCGCATAAAATTACTCCTGACGAAGTATCATCACCACTTCCCGCAAGTGTTGTAGATGTTCTTCTGTGCTTCCACTGTATATCAATATATCATCAAAGTATACCACCACGAACTTTCCAATAAACGGTCGAAAGATCTGATTCATCACTCGCATAAAAGTACTAGGTGCATTCGAAAGACCAAATGGCATGACCAGCCATTCATACAACCCCTCTCGTGTCCTGAAGGTTGTCTACCATTCATCCCCTGGTCGAATTCGAATCTGATGATATCCACTCTTCAGATCAATCTTTGAAAAGATAGCAGCTCCACTCAACTGATCTAACAAGTCGTCCAGTCTTAGCATCAGAAATCTGTTCCTCACTGTAATCTTGTTTAGTGCTCGACTATCTGTACACATTCTCCAAGTTTCATCATTCTTTGGCACTAACAAGGCTGGTACTGCACAAGGACTTAAACTTTCTTGTACACGTCCTTGTTCAAGTAACTCCTCCACCTGCCTTCTCAACTCTTCGTGCTCCTTTGGACTCATTCTATAATGTGGTTTATGTGGTAACACAGCTCCCAGAACAAGATCAATCTGATGTGGTATTTCTCTCAACGGTGGTAACTCTTTTGGTAATTCTTCAGGAAATACATCTTCAGATTCCTTCAACACTGGCTTAACTTCCTTAGGAATTTCAACCGTTTCACTACTTTCATGTCCAATCAACAGAAATACTTCAGGCCTATCCTCTACTTCTTTGACAAACTCCTTCAAAGATAACAGAGCCTTTAGTTCCTCGATTTCCTCCAACTTACTTTCACTTTGTTGTCGGTTTCTAGGAACTAAAGTGATTCTAGTGCCATTGAACATGAAACTATAGCAGTTAGTCCTACCATCGTGTTGCACGGCTGTATCAGATTGCCACGGTCTTCCCAACAACAAATGACATACATCCATATTCACCACGTCACAACAAATTTCATCCTTATACTTCTTTCCGATGGAAAAAGTTACACAAGCTCTTCGACTAACCTTCACTTCCTCATCTTTCCTCAACCAAGCCAATTTGTAGTGTTTGGGATGCTTCTCTGTCTTTAACGCTAACTTCTTTACAGCTTCTGTAGAGATGATGTTATCACAACTTCCTGCATCGATAACAAACTTACAAACCCTTCCCAAAATAGTGCACGTCGACTGAAAAATATTACTCCTCAACCAACTAGTCTCCTCTTCTTGCTTTGGCGTCAAGCAAGATCTCCTCATCATTAAAGAATATCCCTCGTCTCCCGTCAGTAATTCTTCCTCCTCCTCAACTTGTGGTGAATTGGAACATTCTATTTCTGCATCCTCATCCTCAAGCTCAGGAACCATCGCTCGTTTCTTAGGCTTCGGGCATTCATTGCTCTTATGACCAAACTCCTGACAATTATAACACTTGAAATTGTTGTTAACCTTGGTCTTAGCAACTTCATTGACAACCGGTTTATTAACAGCCTTGGAAACATTAGTATTGCTACTAACCCCTTTCACCTGATTGATCGAACTTGTAAGCGTACCACCTCCTCTTCTACCTTGCTTCTCCCAAGCTAGAGCCTTCTGGTGTGCTTCAGCAACGTATCTTGGATCAAACATATTTACCATATCCTAAATTTGCATTCTCAATCCTCCAACAAATCTAGCTGTCAACTGTTCCTCCGTTTCCATGATATCGTTTCTAGCAATCAGTTGATAAAACTCATCTGCATAATCATTTAACGACTTTGTGCCTTGTCTCAAATTCTATAAGCATTGATACATAAGAGACTGATAATTATAAGGCAAGAAAGTAGCTTTCATCAACTTCTTCATCTTTTTCCATGAAATAATCTTCGACTTTCCCATTCTTTCCCGTGTAAATTTAGTTTGTTGCCACCATGCCATAGCTCTTCCTCTCAATTGTGTAGCAACCAACTTAACTCTACGATGCTCGGGTACTTCCTTGAAGTCAAAAATTTCTTCAACATTTGATAACCAATCCAGAAACTCTTCCTCTATCATTCCCCCATTGAATTCTGGAATCTCTGTTTTCATCCCCGACTCCCATCGACGATCATCTTCGAAGTCTCTATTTTGACTGCGTCCTTGGCCATGACTTCGACAAAAGCTACTATCACCATCCCTGGATTCCTCCAAATCTGACGTATGTCGATGTCGATTTTGACCACCAACATTTCTGCTACCACGCACGTCTCTTTCTCCCGAAACTGAAGGTGAAACTCTGTTTCCACTATGGTGCGAAACTGATGAAGTTCTCCTTTGACTTTGATTCATGTCTCTCATCAACTTCTCTAACTTTCCAATACCTTCATCGAACTTTTCATTGATACGCTGCTCCATCTGCTCAGCTTCTTGTCTTCTATATACATCTTCAACATTTTTAAATCGATTAGCACGTCTCGGAGGCATGATCTTCAAACAATCTCCTTTCCGATCTAACTTTGATATGGTTCGACTTAACTCTGACTTAGCTCGGCTCGACCTAACTTGATTTACCTCGGCTTCAACTAGATCTTACTTAGCTCTCGGCTTAATTATGGCTCTGATACCAAACTGACACAGCGGATTAACAAACTTGACGTGCTATTAATGTTTGACACAAATTGATGAAAATTTCTTCCTCACGAAATGATTCGTGTCAAGTAAACAAAGATAAATGCCTAAATCCTTTGATCTCTTGAGATACCGGATTGTAGCTATCTTCAACACGTTGATCGCGTACGATGACGCGTTAGAAGATCTACGATTCTTCGACGTTGATCTCGCGCACGAGATTCAATGAATCGGCTTCAAATTGTTGATTCGAGCGCACTCGAATAACCGAAGATGAAGAAAGGAGCTCACACTCAACTTCTAATTTTTAAGGAGGCACAAAGCACTCAACAAATTTTATTCAAATCAACTCCTTTTACAAGTGACACCACACCACTATTTATAGGAAAATTACAACGCAACACAGCCATGGCGACCTACGACCTTACTTCCCATGAGTTACAAACATACACGACATAACAAGATAACAACCTAATACATACGCGACTTAACAGCTAAACGACCTACGACCTAAGCAACTTACATCAACATACGACTTGCACAATACAACATACATCACGATTTACGACTTAACATAATGCAACATACATACGACTTACAACATAGTACAATACAAACGACTTATGAAACCATGCGACCTAAGCAAGCTTCGGCAGCGACATAGGCAAGCTTTGCGACATAACGATCCTGGAACGACATAAGAAACAGCGACCTATTGGAAGCTCGCGACTCAGGAAACGACTTTGGAAATCTGGAGCGACTTAAGAAGCTCCGACCTACTGGAGGCGACATAAGAAAACCCCGCGACTTAAGGAGTTCTGCAGCTCGGGACCTGCTCTGCTCGCGACCTGCTCTGCTCGCGACCTAAGGAAGATCTGCTCGTTCGCAACTTGGGCTGGAGCGATCTAGGGCTTCGTTCGCGTCTTGAGGTATGCGCTGCATCAACACGAGATAAACAACAACCATTAACAAATAAACATGAAAGGGTTATATCATTTTAGGGGTTGCATCACTACCACTTGTGACTGCCTACGTACCCCTATCTAATTGGGTATCCAATTAGATATAGGATCATGCCAACCTAGTTCTCCTATCGCAAATAGGACTCATGGAGCCTATGATGCAACAAACAATATGCAATTTCCAAAACTACCCACTTAGGCTTAATCTTCAATATTAGGTTTTCAAATCTAATTACCTTTACGGAAATCATCTCTTCGGACTTTATTCTCGAATTCTTATTTCAAAACTTTTGAAATATATATATCCTTTGTATTCAAATTATACTTTACTTCGGGATCTTAAATCAAATCACTTTTGAAAAGTTTATTTGGAAATTCCAAATACTGTAATAAAAACATATCAAACCATATGCAACTAGATCAGGAGGTTTTTTCCAATAACAAGGCAACTGGGTCCTAGCCTTAATACAATCGATAAATAAGTATATCCCTCTATTCTAAGAGTGGACTATACCAAAAACACAAGCCCGCTTTTTTAGTTACAGGTTCCCCGAATCATTGCTAACATAACAAATCATTTTATATCCCGAAGCGATAAATCATTTCACACTAATACTCACACGTACTTTCAAATCTATAATAATTTTCATTTCCCAAATCTATTCAAAAATCATCTAAAACCATCGGGTTTAGTCCTCGAAATTCTTTCCGTTTTATAAAACACTTTTATAAAACCATTCATTATATAAATCACTTTTATATAATATAACTTCAAAATATTCTTTACCAAACATTTCTATTTCTTTTAAAGGGAAAACATTTCATAACAATTCAATTTGAAAACCAATTTTCAAAACAATTCACTAAATTGAAGTGAACCAAATATTACCGCTAAACACCTTATAGTCAGATTGTGAAATAAATCACAAGATGTTAGCCTACAATTAGTTTCTACCCAGCCCATGCATATGGATAATAAATTGCTCATAAACTGGTCGAGCAAAGTCAACAATCAATAATAATAATCAGTGCTCATAAACTGGTTGAGCAAAGTCAATAATCAATAAATAATAATTAGTGCTCATAAACTGTCGAGCCTAATTCAGAAAATCAATCTATGAAATAAACGCAATAATAAATGATAAACAATGCTTCATTCTATCAAATATTTATAACACATTAATGGTTTGATATTTATTTTGGAGCATCCGGGCTTTTCCTTCGACATGTTTCATCCCTCACCCAAGTCTCCATGGATCTTACAGATGAAACACATGTACTAGTCGTTTTCACATACCCCATTCAATATTTAACTTCCAAATTTTAAACTAGTTAATTAATCATCCAAACATAAAATCAGGCAAGGAAATCAAACCATTGTTCTAGGAAACAAAGTAAACAAGCATTTAACAAGGGTTTTCAAACAACTTAAGACTTAATGTTCTTTCAACTTAGCAATGGTTTTGATGAGCATAAAATAAAAAATAACCTACTTTGTATTCCACTCCATCAAACTTTAAGGCAAGGAACTTAAGATCTAACGCATACTTCCTACCATGCTTCGGAACCAAATGAATATAAGCTCGAATTCCTCCTTCCTAGTGCTTGGCCAAGGCTTGAGATGTAAATTGGCTGAAAGTATAAAGAAGAAGTGGTGGAGCTTTGAACTTGAATTCTCAAAATTAGACCCGAAAAATATGTCATATTCTCTTTTATTTTTGACTCTCTTACTCTCAAAATTTGAAAAATTTGTTATCCGAAAAGTTATTGAAATTCTTTTCTATTGAATTTAAAAATAATAATCATTTGAATCCAAATTGTTTTGAGGGAGATATGATAGAATGAAGAAGAGCTATTGTCGAATTGACAGAAATGAATCTCGAAAATGCACTTTGAAGAATTGAATTTCAGGTATAGAAAACCTCAATAATGGAAAAAGTAACCAACATAAAAGTTGTAGCCACTGGAATTTAATATGATTTGGAAAAAACATTTGCTTAATTTGGTTCTGTTATGATTAAGTTATTATCAAAACAAAATGGCATATTTTCTGGCTTAAAAACTGGGCCAGAAAATACACTGGAAAGAAGAGGAATTTTGACATAGTTATCTTTAGAATGATATAAAGTGTTCAACATGAAAGTTGTAGCAAATGGAAAAGTTCTTGATATAAAAAAAATGAAATTTACAATTTGAGTCAGTTTTGAAGAAGTTATGGCCGAGAGAAGAAGAGATAAAATATGGAGAAAAGAGGAGTTTGATTTGAAGAGAATAAACATTGATTTCTTTTGAATATTTTATAAATATTTTGACATTATTTCTTTATAATTTTTTCTATGGCTTGGAAGCCATTAAAGAGAAGAGGAAGAAGATGAAGAATTTTGAGAAAAGAAGAAGAATACATGTGAATGAAAGAGAAGAAGTAGGTGGATATTTACAGAAAAAGAAAGAAGTGGTAATTTTACCAAAATAACCTCTTATCAAATTACCAAACTAGCCTTACTTCAACCTAAAGCATTCTCCACTTTTTCAAACCTTAACATCATCCTTTCACTTCTTACTTTATGTCCTAGTCACATAAAGATTAAGTAAAGAATATCATAATTATGTTGGCTTTGATTTGATGTGATTTGATGTTTACTTTTTCTCACTTTTCTTAAGTCTTACTTACTTTTACTAATGGCTTCTAGAAGTTTTCTAATCTTTTTTAGTAAATATAAACATGTTTAGTGAATTAATTAATACTTACACTATTTGAATATATGTTTCTATATAAGAAAATAAAGATGCGGCGACGTTGCGACAACTTTTAATCGACAAAACGTCGTTTTTCGACAAAATGTTTTACGGTCACATTTTGACGCTTTAATTAAATTATTTATTTCTGTAAACCAAATTTAAAAATAACTTTTTATAATTTTATTTAATAATATAACCACTAATAAATTAATTAAGATAATTAATTTAACTATTGAAACATACTTTTCTGAAATCAGCATTTTGTCACTTTTGTCGATATAGGCAAATGTTACTATTTTTATGTATGTTTCTACTTCCAAATCCTATCAAATATTATTTAAATCATAAAACCTTTTATATTTTATATTTAAAGTCACTCTAAATAATATATTTTAAAGCGGTCAAATTCTGGGTCGTTACACTGTAGCCAAATTCGCTCCTAAGGAAGACTCATGACTCTCTTTATGTTGACTTATTTCAATCCTCTGTCTTCTGGCCGATTTCCTTGCCATTGCTTTCCAGATCCAAGTCTTTTCAAATCTAAAATCTAAGCTTTAGAATCCTCGATTTCAGCGTTCTCATTGAAAGCACCAAAATGTTTGCGCCAAAAATGGTCACAGCACCCAAATGTCGATGAAAGCACCAGTTCACAATCATAGATCACAGATAACAAGTATGCAGAGAATTAAAAATGAAGAACACTCAAAAATTAAGGAAAATGCAGTAAATAACACAGAACTTATAGTGGTTCGGCGATCCGGCCTACGTCCACTTTGAAGTTGATCACTTTATTGATGTTTTCTTGCTGATTACAATTGATTACAACAATGGATCTCGAGTACAACAGTAGCCTTGAAGTGCAAAAACGAATTTGGCAGAGTCTGGACGTAGAAGGATCCAAAAAGTCCCTTTTGATCGAATATAGGTCTAGGATGCAAATATGTGGCTGAGATCTCAGGAGACTTCTTCTGGCACGTGAGTGGGCTCACGCAATTGATCCCAGGTGATTTCGACTCGATCTGTGATCGATACGAACGAATTTCGTATCGATCAAGATTTGATCCAATCGAGTCGAAATTTCATAAACATTCCTTAGGTCATACGTAAGCTCATGTGAAAATTTCATACCGTTTGGACTTGTTGATTGTGAGATATGATCAATGCAAGTTCATGTCGTCAGTAGGCTGTTTGGTTCGTATCGATTCAAGCACGTGCCTGCATGTTGACATGGAGCTGAATTCTTGGATTGATCCACTTTCAATGCCGAATTGATCGATTCATTCCAAGGTTTTCGCCTTGTTCATATCGATCTTAACCATTCTGTTCGCATCGATCGGTCGAATTGCTTTGTTCGTATCAATCGGTTGTGCCGCCTTGTTCATATTGATCGATTACATAACTTAATCGATACGAACTAGACACTCACGCTTTCATTGATTGATACAAAGTAGACCGTCTTCAATCGATACGAACAAGACTGTCTTCGATGGATACGAACAAGACAGCTACATCGTGATGGACACGAAAGGTAGGTATGTGATGGATACGAAACCGATCGATGTGAAGAGATGGTTTGTGACCTGATCAATACGAAATGATGGATACGAACAAGTCGGTTTCCTTGACTTGTGTCGATCATATCTTGAGCATACGAACTCAGATTGACTTAAAATTTGGAACGTTGGCTTTCATAGCTTTGCTTGTCATGTCTTGTCAATTATAGCTCGATCCGGACTTGGACAAAATTCATCGATATCCATAGTGAGCCCGTGTATAACTGGCAATCAAGGAGAACTGTCTTTGGTTTTCAGTTAATTTTTTAGTGTCACGACCTAGCCAAAAAGCAGGATAACATATCAAAATATGGTGAGTCAGAAAGAGTGAGTTGTACTTACTTTGATTCCAATAGCAGCTGCAGTGTTTTATTCTGAATAAAATTAAACAACCGTTTAATTTTACCCAAAATTTACACCAGCTATAATCAACTCCAAACCAGCTCTAAAACGTATTTCTCGTCAATACATACCCGACGCAATTCGTTTCGTCAAAAACGTAGCTCGTATGAAGAAGTTATGACGTTTTAAGCATTATGCAAATTAATATATAAATTAATTTACATTTTATTTTTACTTTTAAAACCTTAAACGAATCCAAGCCGTTGATTTCCTTGCATCCAGATCTCGACCGTGCTTTTCCTTTCTTCTTTCCCTAGGTTCATACGTACGGTTGAACGCAACTAACCCATATAGTCGCCCCTCTTTCAGGAATTATGACACCACCATTCAACATTTTGAAGACGATCGTAGACCACCTTGTCGTAGCCACCAACGAATAGCACCATTGCCTAAAGGCCATTCGAAATCGGCTACGTAATTTGCTCGAAAATTTTGATTGAACGCATGACACTCTCAGCCGAAATTCTGGCGATCCACTCCACTATTTCCATTCATAGACGTTGGTTTTGAAGATCTCGACATGCTCTTCGACGTTGTAGTTGGAAGTTAATCATATAGGTTGACGGATTGGAAGAAATCGAGGGAAGAAGAAGGCGTGTTTCTGGCCATTAGTTAAAAGATGGCGGCTAGACCTAGTTGTTTTGGGTTTTGGCACAAATGAAGATTATAACTCCTTTTATAGAAAATTTAGCGACACTATTCATCCGGAAATTTTTCGAACTCCAATCGGAGCGTGCCACCTGGCATGTATAATGTTTTACCCTAATACTGAACGCAATGGAATATATATCGAGTGCCAATTCGATCGTATTTGGAAGATAGGTTTTCAAGTCGAATTATTTAAATTTAAAATTCACTTAAACAAATTTCTACGCGTTTTAGCTTGCCACAACTAAATCGTAAATCCGATTGATATGAAATTTAAAATTATACAATAATATAACTTTACGAATCCAATGAAATTGATTTCGTCAAAATCCGAGACTATATGAAAAATGACTATTTTTACACGTTAATTAAATATTAAAATATTCAATTTTTGTAAATTAACTTTTAATTCAATTTTAAAAGTTCTCAAACATCATTCTAATTCAAATAGAATTTAATTCAACTTTATAAATCATTTTCATTCACATTAAATCCAAAATTCAATTATTTCTTCTATTTCAAATGTTAAATTAACAATTTAATTATCCAAATAAATCCTTATATTTCAAATATAAGTTATTCACCTAATAAAATTTACTTGTGTATATTAAAAATCAATTAAATATACGAATTTCAAATGACTGAAATTCTGGGTCATTACAAATACAATACAAAATCAGTGTTACAGACAAGCATGATAAATAAATAAATGCAGTGGAACAACATGATGCGGTGGAATACATATCATAAATAATAATAGTACAAATCTTCGTCTTCGTCCTTCAGAAATAAGGTCTTCAACCCTGAAATGCTCAAGCTGACCAAAGAGAATTGGAATGACAAAACACTCGAGTCAGAACTAAAAGATCTTATGTAAGTTAAATCAATGGTAAATATGAGTTGACGGCGTCAGAGATGTTTATCGGGTTTGACATCCCCTATCCAGTACCTAACATGAGTGTTGTAACTTAAATAATGTTTGGGATTCACATCTCCTAAGGATCCGTTAAATTATCTACTATGTAGTACAATACGATATTATAATATGTCTATAGTAAAGTAAAAGTATAAAAATAGTGTTAAGGCATTACCCATACCCCCATTAACACATTTTATATATCCACATAATCTATACAATACTGTATGCTCCTCCGTAAACTAGAGGCTTACACAGAGGGCACCCCATAGGTATGGTACAAAACAAACTCGTAGAAGGCGCTCTAGGGCATGTGAACACGGCACTCGAGGCAATGCTAGGATAGATATACTAGTTGCGGATCCAGACTGGTGGTAACGCACAGCAGCTACTACCGCCCACCTCGAAACACACTCTCATAATCAAAATCAAATGGTGGCAATGAAATCATCACAAAATCATAATATGGTATTGAAGAAATGTGTCCGGTCGGAGGTATGACCTCACTTGGCCTGGCATGGCTTCTGTTTTAGTCACGTCTAAGCTGACTCACGGGAGTCAGGATCACGTTATACCTTATACAAAAATCGTTCGCCAAACCATCCTACTTATTTATGGAATCTCCACCACGTACACAGTTGATAAAGTGGTTTTCGGTATTGGCAGAGAGTATGACAAAATCTGATCCTGGTCTCTTTAACAACCAAATGCTTATTACACACCGGATGGTTCTTTTATATTTTTCAAACCATTTCATAATTGATATCCAAATATCATATTCAATTCAAAGCATGTCACTTTCGAAATTAAATTTACTTTGAAATTGTAACGACCTGCCTTTCTCTCCACAGAAAGAAACATCATTATTAAGAAAGAAAGGGATAAAAAGGATAAAAGATAGAGAAGAAAGAAATAAACAACATCAGAATCTCAACAGCGGAACGAATAAATTATATTAATCACATAAATATTACATAGTATCATATACATCATAGTTACATGGCTTATACATCATATACTAGACAGTTATAAAGCTCTATCTATCATACAACTCAATATACAATACAGATATCAACACAGAGATCAACACAGCTAAACCACTATATATCTACAACACTGAAGCCTCCTGCTCCATAACTCCTCCAGCATTCGTCAAAGCTAGCCTGAATCCCTTGGCTACTCGTAAAAATTTGAGTACCCAAGAGTTTAATAAAGCAGAAATAAACTTCGGGTCAGACATGGGTCTGGTGTGAGTAAATGGTTAAAGTTGCTTAACCTTTAAAAACTTTTGGAAATAAAGGTATCACGTAAGACTTCCTACACATAAACATGGGTAAGTTTTTACCTTACGCTAACCAAAACTTTGATAGGAAATTCTGTGATATTATAGTAGGGTCTAGGGTTTTCAAATAAATATGAAATAGCTGAAATTGTACATGATTAAATTCCAGCATTCTAGGCACAAAGTGGGTTATACAATCAAATCCAATGGCACTTATTGGAGATTGGATTTCCATACAATGGCAGGGCTACTGGGGTCCCACCTGTCACAGTATGTGGCATAGATCAACGTATCGAGGATTACTCCCAATCCCCTGCAACATAAGACCGGAACCATCCTTTACTGGATAGTCCTGAACAAGACAACCTCGGCAGTTGGAGCTCAACAATTGCCCACACAGCCGAATAAAAGGGACATCTATCTCGTCCTACTTTGGTGCTACCCACTTAGCCTTGCTGCACCTCCCCTATTTTAGCCATTCTTGGTTGATGAGGCTTGAGGCTACGATTACCTTTAGAGAACAGATCTCTTAGAATTTTCATCGTCCACCTGATGATGTTCTGAAAGCATTCAATCCATACAAGTTCATTTTGGGTTCGAACGAAACCGAAGGCATTATCTCATTACACTCATTTTGGAATCACCCTCAGAGTTAGCGACAATAACCCTTGCACACTAAATCTTCATCTTCACTTGAGATTCGCGACCTAACGTTTAACTTCGATCGATGTCGTTTTCGGATAATCAAATTAAATATCGGATCCCGGTCTCAACGAAATCCAAACATATTTTAAAGGCCAAGTTGTTTAAAGGTTTAAACAATTCAATTAAATTTAATTTAATTCAATACTTGAACTCACACAGCATTAACACAGATAAATATCACACATTTATCAATGATATATCAATTATCATATCACATAATATCACAACATATCATCCAATAGATATCAACCAATTCAGATATTCTACTCAAACAATCATCCATAAGCAACAATTATTAATCCCTATTATAATTAATTTAATTAACTTCCACTAAGTAATTACACTCATTAATCTCATTAAGTATTTATACTTAATTAATCACCAAGAGATTATCTTTCATTAATTAACAAATTAATTACAATTGGATAATTCATCCCTTAATTACCCTTTAAACAAATTAAATAATCTTTAATTAATTATGCATTTAACTATTAACTAATAAACCTTATTTATCAATTAATACAAATTAAGTACTTCTTAATTACTAGTTAATCAACCCTTAATTAACAGTTAATTAACCCTTAATTAATCTTTAATTATATATTAATTATCTCTTAATTATTAATTATTTAAAACTTAATTATTAATTAATAAAACTTAATTAAGTATTTCTTAATTACTAGTTAATTAATCTCTAATTACGTAATTAATTAATTCTAATTACAAATTAATTAATCTCCAATCATTAATTAATAAATCATAATCATTAGTTAATTAAATTAAATAATTTTTCTTAATTAATTACTTAATTAACCCTTTGTCCTTAATTAATTAAATTAATTAATTATACTTAAATTTCCAAATGAACTTAATTAATCTCAAATCATTAAAACCATAATTATCTTAAGATAAAATCTTATCATATTTATGCCTTAATTATCATTAAAACATTTTATTTAAAAATAACTTTATTCAATTAAATCATTAATAAAGTTTTTAAAATAATCATTCAACTTGATAAATTAAAAGTTACAAATCACAACTTACCTTTAAATGCTTTAATATATTATCAGGTAATAGTTTGAAATCTAATTTCAATTTACATTAATAAGCTTGCTTTTATAAAATATTCAAAATTTCATTTCTACTTACGTTTTTAAAATAACCTTAACTTTATTTAACAAAATTTAAACTAAACAAAATTTCAAAACCTCTTAAACAATGCTAAAGAAACAACTATTATATAATTAATTTATAAAAGAAAGTCTAACTAATTTCATTTTAAAATTTCAAAAACCAAGTTTTAAAACTTTTTTTTTAAATCTGCCTAACAAATGCTTCGGTCGAACCCGAAGTCCACTCGGGTCTAACCAAAATTCCCTTTCATTTCAAAATTTAGTTTAGTTTTTAGTTTAAGTATTATATTTTAAAACCTATAACACTAAAAACTGTTAATTAGTTTTAAACAACCCAAAATTTACTCGAGTTTAAACCCGAGCAATCATCACACAGACTCGAGCTTCAATCCGAAATCGATCCCCTTCCCAAACTACCGCAAAATCACTGACATAAACCTTGCCTGTGCATATGCACCAGTGTCGGAAGCGCTATCCACCTCCGATGAACCCTCCGGCACACCACCAATCGATGCAGCAACTCATTCTGACCACCAGACCACCTTCACAGGCCATGAATTGAGCATTCCAGAAGAAACTGGAACAAAACAATCACCAGAAAACCCTTGAACCCAACGTCTCCAACCACCTGAATGCCTGAAATTCCGTCCACATCTCCACAAACCCTTCATGCCGCCATTACCCAAACCTAATGCAACTCGATGCATCAGTGACGCCGCAATGATCAAAATTCCAGACATGCCCAATTTAGGTTTGAAAACCTAAATATCCTCCTCCACGTCGCCTCGACGATCGGGAACACCTTCAGCATTTTTCCCAAACACCCTGCAACTCCATCCACCTCCTGTTGAAACCCCGAGATCTCTCTCCTACCAGACTGCCAGAGGTAGCCTCAACATCAAATTCCAGTCAAACCCAAATTGCATCCTCAATGCAATATTAAAAATTGAGATTTTAGCTTTAAAAATCTTAACTTTCAAAATGGATTCGAATTATAATCTTGAAACAACAAATTTTGATGTTTGAAATTTAACATATTTTAAATCTTGTTTGTAATTCCCAAATTCCCAGAGAAACTTTGCTATGTTTTACTTTAAACTATTTTTAAGACTTGAATCTTGTTAAAACTAACAAGTTTTGTTTAGATCCTATTGTCTAAAATGAATCAGAGGGATGAGAAATGATTTTTGAACAGATCTAATGCCTGTAAGCTTGGAAAATTTTCATATGTCCAATTTCCAGACATACACAACCAATTCACACAACATCTTTATACATATAAACATGTTTCAGTATCTTAAAACCACCATGCAAATACATTTTCCAACATACATCACAAGTTTACTTCAACCATATGTCTCATGCATCAAATCTGAAGGTGATTTATGTTTACAGTTTTAAAGGCAGAGACTTGAACTAAGATCAGAGATATTTAAAAATCAACAGAAATACACAGAGGCTTACATACATACAAATATGCAAAGCAGCCATCAACATAGTGATTCACATGAAACATATGTTTGTTACTTAAGTTTTTAATTTAAAAGTTTACTCACCTTTGAAAAATTGCAGAGATGATTTAAAGACTTTGATTACTGGTTGCTTGTTTGAACTTTGATTTTCTGCTACAGGCTTCAAGATAAATCGATTTCAGGCATTTGAACTTGATTCTTGTTTAATTGATGCAGGTTGAAACTTAATTGTTGCTGATTGCTTTGATAATCCAAGTTGCATTTGAAACTTGTATCTTTATTACAGGTTTAGTAATCGCTTTGAAAATTTGTTTACAGGTTTGCTTTTTGATTTGAGAAATGAATTACAGGGATTATGTTTTGATCTGAGTTTTGAGGGCTAGTTTCAGGTTTTTGATCTAAGATTTGAAATTGAAACTTTGCTAGAAAATTTGATTGTAGGTCTGAGAATAATAGTTACAGGGATTATGTTATGTTTTGATTTTGGAAAGTGTTTACTGATTTTTTTTCAGTTTAGATCTTAGATTTGCTTACAAGATTTGGTTTGTTTTGTTTGTTTAGAAATGAGATGAGAAAAAGAAAAAGAAAGGCAAGATAGATGTTTATATATGCTAATTTATGGTTTTATAAAAATTAAGAAAAAAAATAAAATACAAGGGGTGACACTTGTCCTCTATCCTATTTAATTTCTTAACACATGTTACTAAGGATGTTTATAAATTAACACGTGTATTTATTCATTTTTATATATTTTTAAATTGATTTAGAAAGCTTTTATTTAAGTATCCTAATTAATTAGTACATTTCTTAATTAATAAATGCTTTTGTAAATTTATAAAAATAAAACCTTTAAAATAAAATTAAAAATAAAACCAATCATATCTTAAATAAAATCATATATAATATATGTAATCCGTTTGTAAATATAAATACAAGACTTTTGTATTTATTTACCATTTGAATAAATACTTTCTAAATTTATATAAATAAAATTCTTTAAGGAAAAACAACATAAAACAAATTATATTCTAATGAAAACTTTATTCATACATTTTTATATCTAAACTATTTCAAAATAATATCCTTTGAATTCAAATTTAAATTCAAATATTAAATTCAAATTCCAATTTAAAAATCCAATTTAAAATCAATTTAAACATATATATATATATATATATATATATATATTAATTTAAACTAACACATTATTAAATTTGAAAATAATAATTCTGTGTTAAAAATTAACTTAAGTAAATATAAACATATACATTTAAACAATACCTATTTAAATTTAAAAATAATAGGTCTATTTAAAAATCTATTTGTAGAATAACCAAATTAAATTTGTGAAAATAATCATCCCATTTAAAAATCTTTTTATAACTATATTTAAAATCATTACATTATTATTATTTGTTTGAAAATAACAAATCTTACAAATGTTAATTAATTTAATAAGAGAGATTATCACATTTAAATTGCTTGAAATTCCAGGATATCACATTCCTCCCCCCTTAAAAGAATTTCGTCCTCGAAATTTAAACAAAAGATAATCCCAAAGTTTTATTATATTTCAAACAATTTCAAACATACATATCAACCATACACTATCAATCAAACAACCATTTATCCAAACAAACAATTTTATCCTATCATACATTTCTAGCTATCCGGACACAAATCCGGATAAGCTTCCTAAAACTATCCTGAGTTTCTCAAAAACAGATACGGGAATATTCATCTACTGAATCCAAACTAGCTACACAACTAAGCTACCGAGCTCCTACTATTGTAAATCTACCATCTACACAAGATCAAACCATAGACAAGTCCGACTCAACAACCAAATCTTTCCAAACAGCTGGCTCCAAAACCAATGATGGATCATAAATGTACTCCCTCAGATATACGTGATATACGTTGAATCCCAATCTTCCAAACTGGCAATTCAACTCCTACAGACCAAAGCACTTATCCTTATAAGAATACAGAAAGATCCAAAATATTTCCGAGCTAGCTTTTCGATCTTACTTAATCCTATAGCTCTTCTTTACCGGAGAAAACCTTAACCAAATCTCTCCAACTTCAAATTCCAAATCTATCGTCTCTTAACCACAAAACACTTCTGACGATCCTGGGCTGCCTACATCCTTTCTTGATCAGCTCAACCTTCGCTGATGATTCTTGAAACAAATTGGACCAAAAACAACCAAACAAAATGATCCTCTCAAAATCTACCCAAAAATCAAGAACACAAACTCAACTCCACAATCAACAGTAGACTACACTTACTTCTCCTATCCGGAAAAGACAAAACAGGTGCACTTGCCAATCTGGTTTCAAATCCTGAAAAACTTCCTGAAGAAACCCTCTAATCCAAATACTGCAACTTCCGGTTTCTTCCCCTCTAGAATAGCTGCCACCTTGCTTCCGCTGCGTAGCTCTGATCTGGAGAAGATGAGAATGCTGTCGATGAGCACGAGCATAGACTAGACAACACATCCCAGAAATAAGGTTCAACAGATCCATACAGTGAAAACACAGAAGCACCAAGAAATTTTGAGCTGCTTCACCAAAAACCTCATCCTAGGAGACATCCTTCTACCTAGCTGAATCACCGGCAGCTCCATGAACCAAGTTGATACAGAACTAAATCACCAATACAAATAAACCTTAGACTTTCCAGAAGACATTCGGAAAATTTTGACAGCTCTATAACTCCTACATCCTCTAAAGATATCTCAATCCATGCAAAAGGTTACCTAAAGGAACACTCAACTATCGCAAGTCACTTTTGAGATCAACCTAGCCTAATGTCCAAAGATAGTGTTCCCTCTTCACAAATCAGAACAGTTTATCCTTGATCAATCCATCGAAGAAACGGGTCCACTCTGCTGTTTCAAAACTCCACCTCTAGGAAAGCTAAGCCAAAAGATCTTCCTGCAGGCACACAAAACACTTTGAGCTGCAACACTGCCATTGATGCCCAAAGATTTCCTTATCCATAAGCTCCTCGATCCTCAAAAATCATATCAACCAATACAAAGAGCCTTGAGATGGGCAGACATCTCCTCAAGAAACTCGGGCCCCCAAACCAAACACAACATCCAGTTGAAACTTAGTCTCATCACTGATGCAGACATACTTCCATACACTTGCTCCAAAAGAAACATCTTTGGAAACTTCCCTAGTCATTGCGTCTCACCATGCAGTTGCTACTCCCTGAAGTTGCCAAAATACCATCACTCGCTTCTGCACATCTGATAGGTCCAAACTCTCGAAAATCCGCTCATATGAGCGCGATCAAACTTATACTTCAATGATGGACTCCGAACCTTAATAGGTTTCCTTCAGAGATTGGTGAAATCCTTACACCATGCTGTAAAGCTCACTCGAGACGGTATTGGGTTTATAGTCTCAACAGATACACTTCCAACCTCAACACTTGGACTTCTTCCATTTGTAGTCGTGCTGCACACACCACTACCCTTCCTACCTCTAGAACTCATATTGGAAAATCCGAACAGGTAACCCAATATATATATATATATATATATATATATATATATATATATATATATGTATATATATGTATATATATATATATTACAAGTACGCTCTCTCAAGAAAGAAATCACTCCAAAGCCTAGGTATTCACTCAACCTAGCGCTTTGATACCAACTGTAACGACCCGCCTTTCTCTCCATAGAAAGACGCGTCATTATTAAGAAAGAAAGGGATAGAAAAGAGAAAAAGATAGAGAAGAAAGAAAGAAACAACATCAGAATCTAAACAGCGGAATGAATAAATTAGATTAATCAAATAAATATTACATAGTATCATAATCATCAGAGTTACACAGCTTATACATCATATACTAGACAGTTATAAAGATCTGTCTATCATACAACTCAATATACAATGCAGATATCAACACAGCGGAACAACTATACATCTACAACGTTGAAGCCTCTTGCTCCATAACTCCTCCCGAATTCGTCAAAGCTAACCTGAATCCCTTGGCTACTCCTAAAAATTTGAGTACCCAAGAGTTTAATAAAACTGAAATAAACTCCAGGTCAGACATGTGTCTGGTGCGAGTAAACGGTTAAAGTTGCTTAACTTTTAAAAACTTTTGAAAACAAAGGTATCACGTAAGACTTCCCACGCATAAACATGGGTAAGTTTTTACCTTACGCTAACCAAAACTTTGATAGGAATTTTGTGATATTATAATAGGGTCTAGGGTTTTCAAATAAATATGAAATAACTGAAATTGTTACATGCTTAAATTCCAGCATACTGTCCAAAAAGTGGGTTATACAATCAAATCCGATGGCACTTATTAGAGATTGGATTTCCATACAATAGCAGGGCTACTGGGGTACCGCCCGTCATAGTACGTGGCCTAGATCAACGTACCGAGGATTACTCCCAATCCCCTGCAACACAAGATCGGAACCATCCCTTACTGGATAGTCCCGAACAAGACAACCCCGACAGTTGGAGCTCACAGCTGCCCACACTGCCGAATAAAAGGGACCTCTAGACAGGGGAAAATCTCATCCTACTTAGGTGCTACCCACTTAGCCTTACTGAATCTCCTCTGTTTTAGCCATTCCTGGTTGATGAAGCTTCAGGCTACCATTGTCTTCAGAGAACACATCTCTTAAAATACTCATCGTCCACCTGACGATGTTCTGAATGCATTCAACCCATACAAGTTCGTTCCGGGTTCGAACGAAACCGAAGGCATTATCTCGTTACACTCATTTTGTAATTACCCTCAGAGTTAACGATAATAACCCTTGCACTCTGAATCTTTATCTTCACCTGAGATTCACGATCTAACGTTTAACTTGGATCGATGTGGTTTTCGGATAATCAAGTTTGATATTCGATCCCGGTCTCATCGAAATCCAAATGTATTTTAAAGGCTAAGTTGTTTAAAGGTTTAAACAATTCAATTCAATACTTGAATTCACACGACATTAACACAGATAAATATCACACATTTATCAATGATATATCAAATATAATATCACATAATGTCACAACATATCATCCAATAGATATCAACCAATTCAGATATTCTACTCAAACAATCATCCATAAGCAACAATTATTAATCCCTATTATAATTAATTTAATTAACTTAAATTAAATCAGTTACTTAAGAATTAATCATCTAACTTTGCTTAATCAACCATTAATTAATTTCAAACCTTTTAATTAATCATCATCTTAATTAATCACCCTTGATTAATTATACTTTAATTACATTAAGTAATTAACCCTTAATTGATTACATAAATTAATTATTCTTAATCATTTAGTAATTAACCCTTAATTACTTTCATTAATTACATTAATTAATGATCCTTAATTAATTACTTCCATTAATTAATTAATTATAATTAATTACATTGATCATTAATTAATTATACTTTGATTAATCACTTCCATTAATCAACCTCAATTAATCATAAACAGTAATTACCCTTCTTTAATTACTTACTTAATTAATTAATTCTTTAATTAATTATATTAATCCTTTGATTAATTACACCAAGTAATTAATACTTAATTACTTCTACTAAGTAATTACCCTTTAATTACTTCTTATTAAGTAATTCCCTTTAATTAATTACATTAATTAATTATACATTAATTACTTCCACTAAGTAATTACACTCATTAATCTCATTAAGTATTTATACTTAATTAATCACTAAGAGATTATCTTTCATTAATTAAAAAATTAGTTACAAGTAGGTAATTTATCCCTTAATTACCCTTTAAACAAATTAATTAATCTTTAATTAATTATCCTTTAACTATTAACTAATAAACCTTAATTATTAATTAATACAACTTAATTACAAATTAAGTACTTCTTAGGAACCAGTTAATCAACCCTTAATTAACAGTTAATTAACCCTTAATTAATCTTTAATTATAGATTAATTATCTCTTAATTATTAATTAATTAAAACTTAATTATTAATTAATAAAACTTAATTAAGTATTTAAAACTTAATTAAGTATTCCTTAATTACGAGTTAATTAATCTCTAATTACTTAACTAATTAATTTCTAATTACAAATTAATTAATCTCTAATCATTAATTAATAAATCATAATCATTAGTTAATTTAATTAATTATTCTAAATTAATTACTTAATTAACCCTTTATCCTTAATTAATTAAATTAATTAATCATACTTAAATTTCCAAATTAACTTAATTAATCTCAAATCGTTAAAACCATAATTATCTAGATAAAACCTTATCTTATTTATGCCTTAATTATCATAAAAACATTTTATTTAAAAATAACTTTACTTAATTAAATCATTAATTAAGTTTTTAAAATACTCATTCAACTTAATAAATTAAAAGTTACAAATCACAACTTACCTTTAAATGCTTTAAAATATTATCAAGTAATAGTTTTAAATCTAATTTCAATTTAAATTAATAAGCTTTCTTTTATAAAGTCTTTAAAATTTCATTTCTACTTAAGTTTTTAAAATAAACTTAACTATATTTAACAAAATTTAAACTAAACAATGTTTCAAAACCTCTTAAACAATGCTAAAGAAACGACTATTGTATAACTAATTTATAAAAGAAAGTTTAACTAATTTCATTTCAAAATTTCAAAAACCAAGTTTTGAAACCTTTTTTTTTTAAAAAAAATCTACCTAACACGTGCTTTGGGTCGAACCTGAAGTCCACTCGGGTCTAACCTGAGTTCCCTTCCATTTCAAAATCTATTTTACTTTTTAGTTTAAGTTTTAAATTTTAAAACCTGTAACACTAAAAACTGTTAACAAGTTTTAAACAACCTAAAATTTACTCGAGTTTAAACCCGAGCAATCAGCACACAGACTGGAGGTTCAACCCAAAATCAATCCTCTTCCCAAACTACCACAAAACCACTGACACAAACCTCGCTTGTGCACATGCACAAGTGTCGGAATTGCTATCCACCTCCGATGAACCCTACGACACACCGCCAATCGATGCTGCAACTTAAACTTGACAACCAGACCACCTTCACAAGCCATGATCCAAAATTGAGCATTCCAGAAGAAACTGGAACAAAACAATCGCCAGAAAACCCTTGAACCCAACGTCTCCGACCACCTGAACATCTGAAATTCTGTCCACATCTCCACAAACCCTTCACGTAGCCATCACCCAAACCCGATGCAACTCGATGCATCAGGGACGCCGCCACGATCAAAATTCCAAATATGCCTAAATTAGGTTTAAAAACCTAAATCTCCTCCTCCACATCGCCTCGAAGATCGGGAACACCTTCAGGCATTTTTCCCAAACACCCCGCAACTCCACCCACCTCCAGTTGAAACCCCTAGATCTCTCTCCTACCAGATCGCCAAAGGTAGCCTCAACATAAAATTCCAGTCAAATCCAAATTGCATCCTCAACGCAATATTAAAAATTGAGATTTTAGCTTTAAAAATCTTAACTTTCAAAATGGATTCGAATTATAATCTTGAAACAACAAATTTTGATGTTTGAAATTTAACATATTTTAAATTTTGTCTGTAATTCCCAAATTCCCAGAGAAGTTTTGCTATGTTTTACTTTAAACTATTTTCAGGATTTGAATCTTGTTAAAACTAATAAGTTTTGTGTAGATCCTATTGTCTACATGAATCAGAGGGATGGGAAATGATTTTTGAACAAATCTAATGCCTGTAAGCCTAGGAAAATTTCATATGTCTGATTTTCAGACATGCACAACCAATTCATACAACATCTTTATACATATAAACATGTATCAGTATCTTAAAACCATCATGCAAACACATTTTCCAACATACATCACAAGTTTACTTCAACCATATGTCTCGTGCATCAAATCTGAAGATGATTTATGTTTGCAGTTTTAAAGGCAGAGACTTGTACTAAGATCAGAGATATTTAAAAATCAAAAGAAATACACAGAGGCTTACATACATACAAATATGTAAAGCAACCATCAACAAAGTGATTCACATGCAACATATATTTGTTACTTAAGTTTTTAATTTAAAAGTTTACTCACCTTTGAAAAATTACAGAGATGATGTAAAAGACTTTGATTACTGATTGCTTGTTTGAACTTTGATTTTCTACTACAGGCTTCAAGATAAATGGATTTCAGACATTTGAACTTGATTCTTGTTTAATTGATGCAGGCTGAAACTTAATTGCAGCTGATTGCTTTGATAATCCAGGTTGCATTTAAAACTTGTATCTTCATTACATGTTTAGTAATTGCATTGAAAATTTGTTTACAGGTTTTCTTTTTGATTTGAGAAATGAATTACGGGGATTATGTTTTGATCTGAGTTTTGAGGGATGGTTTCAGGTTTTTGATCTCAGATTTGAAATTGAAACTTTGCTAGAAAATTTGATTGCAGGTCTGAGAATAATAGTCACAGGGATTATGTTTTTGAACTTGAGAGATGTTTTGATTTTGGAAAGTGTTTACTGATTTTTTTCTTCAGTTTAGATCTGATATTTGCTTACAAGATTTAGTTTGTTTTCTTTGTTTGGAAATGAGATGAGAAAAAGAAAATGAATGGCAAGATGTATGTTTATATAGGCTAATTTATGGTTTTATAAAAATTAAGAAAAAAATAAAGTACAAAGGGTGACGCTTGTCCTCCATCCTATTTAATTTCTTAACGCATGTTACTAAGGATGTTTATAAATTAGCACATGTATTTATTTGTTTTTATATATTTTTAAATTGATTTAGAAAGCTTTTATATAAATATCCTAATTAATTAGTACATTTCTTAATTAATAAATGCTTTTGTAAATTTGTAAAAATAAAACCTTTAAAAGAAAATTAAAAATAAAACCGACCATATCTTAAATAAAATCATATATATTATATTTAATTCATTTATAAATGTAAATATATGACTTTTATATTTATTTACTATTTAAATAAATACTTTCTAAATTTATATAAATAAATTCATTAGGGAAAAACAATGTAAAACAAATTATATTATAATGAAAACTTTATTCATATATTTTTATATCTAAACTATTTCAAAATAATATCCTTTAAATTCAAATTTAAATTCAAATATTAAATTCAAATTCAAAATTAAAAATCCAATTTAAAATCAACTTAAACATATATATATATATATATTAATTTAAACTAACACATTATTAAATTTGAAAATAATATTTCTATTGTTAAAAATTAACTTATGTAAACATATACATATACATTAAAACAATACCTATTTAAATTTAAAAATAATAAGTCTATTTAAAAATCTTTTTATAAAATAACCAATTTAAATTTGTAAAAATAATCATCCCATTTAAAAATCTATTTATAACTGTATTTAAAATCATCATATTATTATTATTATTTGTTTGAAAATAAAAAATCTTACAAATGTTAATTAATTTAATAAGAGAGATTATCACATTAAAATTTCTTGAAATTCCGGGGTATCACAGAAATCATATTCACCTTTGGAATCATATCGTTTTCGAAATCATAATTTCTTTCAAAAATCATATTTCAAAGTAGGTTAAATCCTTACTTCAAAGTCATCACATTCAATTAATTATAACATTTGAATCCCAACTTAGGTTATAACATCATTTAACTGTATTTGCTGAATATAAACATTTCCCCTCTACTAAGTCTAAAAATTTAGAAAATAGTTTAAATAGTTAAATACTACAAAAGAGTCTAATTATAGATTAAAGATATTGTTAAACTGATAAAAGATAGTTAAATAGATTTAAAATAGGTTAAATAACATTAAAATTGATTTAATAGATTTAAAATAGATTAATTAGATTTAAAATAAGTTTAGTTTTAAAATAAATTAAATGGTTTAAAATAGGTCAAAATGATTGAATATAGTTAATATAAGTTAAAATTGTTTAATAATTTGAAAATCTTAAAATTTAGAGTCCTTAAAATAATATTTTTTTAAAACGCTTTTTATTAAAAACATGAATTTGAAATTTATATCAAATTAAACTATTTATTTCATTTTAACACATTTGGACTATTTACAATTTCCAAAAACCCAATTTCAAATCTTTCAATTCAAATTCTCAATAAAATATTTAATTCTATATTGCTTACAAACCATGTTTGAAATATCAGTTTAAATTATTTCAATATATCTCTAAGTTATATTTCAAACAATTTTATTGACTCAATTTCGATAAACTTCACTTATACTTCAAATTCAACTTTAAAATTTCAATTCAGTTTCTTTAAACCATTCCTTTAAATCAATTCCAATTGAACCTTTAGCTTGAATTTTATAATAATAAAATTAATATAAATCAAATTTTATTTCAAAATATCATTTAACTAAATTCAAAAATTAAGGATTTAAAAAAAATCATTTAATTTTACCAATCTAGTGTTTGTATTTAATTCTCTATCCTAGGGTCAATGACACGGATATTTTATCATTTCAATCGGCAATTTAAAATTTTATTGTTATATATCATTTCAAATCGTGATCTTTAATTAATATTAAAAAACCTCATAAAATCGCTCGAGGCTATTATTTCAACCCATAATAATTTTTCCTTAATTTATAGATCGTTCGGTTATATATCATTTCAACCCAAAGTGATTTTACAAATAAAAATTAAGGGAACTTGCAGAGTGATGGCATTATATAAATCAACTATAACATCCAATCATCCAATATCAACAATCAGATATCCATCACAATTATCTCCAATTCAACCAAATAAATTACAATAAATAACTAATTATTATTCACTAAACTGCCAATTTTAAATTCGATAATAAATTAAATGATTATTTAATTCAAATTAATAGGAATAATAATTTAAGTATATCAAACGACCATAAATAAATTCCTAATCACATCAAAAATTTAATTTATGTAACATAAGAAATTTTAGAAGTTGTAAGTGGGTTAAAACACCCACCTTCGATTTTAAATCGATTTAAAATCCAATTTAGAGTCCACGTTCAAATAGTCTCTGAATTCATCCAAACTAGCGTCAAAATGCCTGAAATTTCGATACTATAACACCCCACCCCGAGACCCACACTAACAAAGGGTATTACGGAGTAATACTGTCTGCTAGTGCAGAGAATAGGGCTGGTTAGGTGCGACTATCCGTAAACTTTGTCTTAAACAAGTATTGGATACGTCGATTGGTGCACTGATTTTTTTCTCTTTTTACTTTTTTCTTGTGGATCGACTAATCCAATAAATGTTTAACATAAAACTTTGGTGGCTAATGATCTATCCAAAACAAAATACAATAATAATAAATATACAACATATCACAGAATAGCAGACACACATATATACAGATACATCGTCATTACACTACATAGTGATACATAGGTGAGTGGTAACATGTACCACATATATATACATCCTGTCCCAAAAGAATATACATAGATCAGAGTACACAAAAAGACAGCTAAACGATAACATAAAAGATGGACTAGCATCCAAATAATAGTAAAGTGGACCATAGCGAAAGCATCTAAACGTGAACCTACAGTCAGTTGTTAACCTAAAACAACTCGGTCTGACCCGAGTACATAAAATACACGGGTCAGTCTAGCTTAAATAAACTGATTAGAGAATGATATGTGAAGTATAAGAATAATAGATAATAATTCTTCTCAATTGAGAAGAAGTAACAACAACATATGTTATCTCACAGTTCATGAGATGAGAACAACTAAAATATCATATAAAAGTCTTATGTAAAGGGCAACATCAACAACAACATCGATTAAATCACGTATAAATGCCTTATATCATTGGCATCAACATCGACATAATAAAGGCTTCCATTAACAATGGGGAGCTAGGCTTCATGGTTAAACCATATATAAAATCTCAACCAATAAGAATGAAATCTAGAAATAGCAATAACAACGGTATGAATCCATAACAACAACAACTGCACTTGCACATAATAAGTGGCCCCCCGGCCTTGTCAAGTACTAGAATAGTGCACTTATCAACGTTGGCCCTCCCGGCCTGATGTATATATGTGGCCCCCCAAACCGAGCGCTAGTGGCCCCCTTCGGCCTTAGTCCCCCCGGGCCTAGTACTGGAAACAACAACGGAATGTGTTACTAACTTCCAAATGCATGTAGCTTCAAAGGAACAAGTCCGGAGTTAACCAGTATAACAAACTTGCGTGTCCCATACCGCATGGTTTATTATATCATTTAAGTCACTTCCTCGTTCTCTCGAACAGTGCAAAAATATGTGTTTCTTGTATAGAAAATACTTACTTCGAGAAAACAGGTTTTTAAACGATTTTGGAAATTATTTGGAAATTGTTGCTTTGAAATTCTCTTTATTATAGAGAATACATACATATATATATTTATAGCTTTAAAATTAACCATAAACTTTTATAAAACATTTACTTTGAAAGCTTTTCCATTTTAAAAATCATTTTGAATACGGTTTAGACAACACGTGCACAGAAACAGCAAAAATAGATGAAAATTCAATGTAATTAACATACAAAAAATCCAAATGAAACCGTCAATTCGTAGTGCGAATTGACATTAATGTCGACCTTTTTATTATAAGGAGTTAGCCATTTATAACCATCTCAATTAAAAAACTCGAATCATCAAAATCAAAAACAATTCAACGGAAAATGCTCAAACTTTGCAAAAGAACTCAGGCCTGCAGCTTGTTTTGCCAGCTTGCCCCTTTTAAACTCAGAATTTGAGAAACCATGAAACATAAAGTTAAAGATGATTGTCATAGCTTGTAATTAGAAAAAATAGCTTAATTCAGACATTCGAGTCAAAAGTTACGACAATTTCAATTCTCAGGTCTAAAGTTACAAAACTGTAAATAATTAAAATAACGACAGGGCTACAGCTTAAAGAGCCATTTGGACCATGTAGAACCCATAATTTGATAAATCATATAAGATGAAAGTTGAAGAGCATTGCCATAGCTAGAAGTCAGAAAAAGGTTACCTAATTCGGACGTTTGAGTCAAAAGTTACGGCAATTTCAATTCTCAGGTCTAAAATTACAAAAATGTGAATAATTAAAATAACGACAGGGCAGCGACTTAAAGTTCCATTTTGACCCAATAAAACCCAGAATTTAATAAATCATAAAATATAAAAGATGAAAAGAATTGTTATAGCTAGTATTTCGAAAAAATCACTTAATTTGGACATTCGAGTCAAAAAGTTATGGCGATTTCAATTATCACGTCTAAAATTACAAAACGGTGAACAATTAGCATAACAACAAGGCAGCAGCTTAAAGAGCCAATTTGACCCTCTAGGTCATAGATTTTGATAAATCATAAAACATGAAAGTTGAAGAGAATTTTCCTAGCTAGAAGTCAAAAAGAGAATCATGTGATTCGGACTTACGAGTCAAAAGATATAACCAAAACAATTATCAGGTCTGGATTTATTGTCGCTGTCTTTTGCTCTCGGGACAGTGATAAAGAAGTACATTTTTGACCAAATTAAACTCAAAAATTCATAAAACTCAAAACATGAAACTTTTAGCTAAAAGCCTAAGCTTTCCGAAACATCTAAAATCATCGAATTTGGATAAGAAACTTTAGAGATATGATTAAATTAGTTTCAGGTTCAATCTCTGGAATTTTTTTCCAGCAAACAACAAAGAGGACAACACATAATTGACATTCAAGCTTATTTAAGTTAGAAGTATGAGTTAATACTCACCTTAAGATTTATTTGCAGAAAATTGAAGATTTATCAAGCAAAAAGATTGATGCTTTAGACTTGAATAAGCTTTAGAAACCTGTAGAGAAGAAGAAAACAAACATGCAAACTAGAAAATTAATTACGGTGAATAATCCTTTCTCAAATCAAAAGATGGATGAAATAGTTTAGGGTTTTAGAGAGATTACCTGTAGGGGATTTTAATTCCTTAATCTTCTTATAATTTAATTTATTTTGGAGGCTTTGATTTTTATAATTCTAGAGAGGAAGCCATTGTTTTTTCTGATATGGAGTAAAAGAATACCGAAGGAGAAGTAGAGGAAAAATTTACGTACAGGGAAAACTTCTGCCTCCTTCTAGACTTGGGTCTTGGGGTTGGATCTTAAATCAACCATGCCCGCTAAACTTATGTTAACTTATAGTATGATAAGTATGTTATTAATTAACATATATTTAACAAATTTTACTATTTCAACACATAATTTACCAAACAAATTATATTCTTTACGTTTTCAACTTTAGAAAAAATCAAACTAACATATTTTATGTTTAATGAAATGTCCTATCAACATATAAAATTTATTTTAGCTATTAAAACCAATTTTCATTATTAAAAATTCTACTTTTTCTTAAATACTTTAATTCACACAAATTAATATTTCTAACAACAAAATTACATAAAATTATTTCTCTTGTTTATGTTATCCTAACAAACCATGTTAAAAATATTTTACACACAAATATTGATTTTAACCAATATTCCACATTTTATTTACGATATTATCCATATTTGGAATTTAATACATCACTAAAATTAGCAAAAATTACTATCAAACCGCTTTTTTCCATAATTATTACATTCTACCAAATCAAAACCATTCAATATTTAATATTACCCTAAAATAACTTGTAAAAGTTTTCAAAACTTTATTCTCTCCATTTTGTATTTATTTACAACAAATAAATGTTGAATTAATTACTTTTATCTTTTATTTAATTCACCACCAAATTAACATAATTCCATTATCCACATTTAATTTCCAACCAAACTATCTTATTACCATTTTATTTCACCAAGTATACATTGTTTATTATAAAACAAACAATTTTTAACAAAAATTTTCATCTCCAAATTTATTTTATTCCTCCATTTTAAATTATAACCATCGTTAAAATTTATTTTCACAGGTAATCACAAAAGCAGGTTTGTTATAGACTCGCCCTTATAAAAATTACGTCCCCGCGATTTCTTAAACAAGAGCTGTATTCAACATAATTTATTCCATGTAGCAAAGTAAATGGATAGGCTTGAGTTAAAATTCTCACCTTCAGCACGAGAAGATAGAAAGTCAGGATAGGATCGCTCGATAAATTCTCTGGTTTCCCATGTACAGTCTTTAGGATTAGCAGACCATTGAATCTTCACGAGAGGCACATCCTTGTTTCGAAGGCATTTGACTTCCAAAGCAAGCATACGGAAAGGATGTTGCATAATAGATAAATAAGGTGAGATCTCAAGCTCTTGAAGATTAGAAGGATCAATAACAGAATTTGAATCACAAAGGCACTTCCGAAGCTGAGAGACGTGAAACACATCATGAATACCAGAAAACTGGGCTGGAAGTGATACTCTATAAGCAACTGGGCCAATACGCTCAGTAATAGGAAATGGCCCTATATAGCGAGTAGCCAATTTGCCGGTCTTACTGAAACGCATTACCACCTTCAAAGGAGATACACGGACATAAACAAGGTCGCTAATGGAGAATTCAAGAGGCTTCCTATGGTCACCTTCAAAGAAGACTCTACTAGAAATGACTCGTGAATAGCGGGTCACGGTCACAAACAATCGAACCAGGAACACCATGAAGTCTCACGATTTCCTTGATATATAACTTGGCCAAACGAGAAGCACTCCAATTAGACTTAATAGGAATGAAATGCGCTGTTTGGTGAAGCGATCAACAATAACCCAAGTGCTAGAATGGCCTGATCTCGAACGAGGTAGGCCATCAATGAAATCCATCGCAATCTGATCCTATTTCCATAATGGAATCTCTAGAGGCTAAAGGAGACCAGAAGGGTGCTGATATTTGGCTTTGATACGTTGACAAGTCATGCAATTACTCACATAACTCGCCACGTCACGCTTCAAGCCTTCTCAATAATAAAGGCGATGCACATCGGCAAACACCTTACTACTGTCGGGATGAATGGTATACTTAGAACGATGAAAGTCATCGAGAATGTCACACCTAAGTGTAGAATCAGAAGGCACGACAAGATGGTTCTTCTTGCAAAGACACCTATGAGAATTAATACTGAACTCACGCAACTCCTAATCACGGGACCCAAACTCACAAATCTGGATAAGGTGCACGAGATCGGGATCACGTCGCTGAGCATCAGCAATACGATCCAATAAGCTGGGTCGAGCTACCAAACCGTATAATAAAATAGGAGAATCATAAGATGGAGCTCATTCATGAATATCACAAAAGGATAAGGTCTCTAGAACATCCCACTCGGCTAGCATCATAGAGACAACAACCGAACGTTTGCGACTAAGCGCATCAGCAACACGATTACCCTTACTAGGGGTATATTGGATATTGAAGTCATAGAAGGCAAGGAACTCGAGCCAACGCGGTTGCCTCATATTGAGCTCCTTCTGAGTGAATAGATATTTCAAGGACTTATGATCGGTGTATAGAATGAAGTGCTTGCCTAATAGATAATGGCGCCAAATCTTCAAGGCGAAGACGATGGCGGCTAACTCGAGGTCATGAGTAGCATAGCATACTTCATTGATCACAGTTGCCTAGAAGCGTAAGCAACTACCTGATCCTTCTGCATCAGCACGACACCAAGGCCACATATACTAGCATCGGTGTAGACATCAAGATCTTGATTCCCTTCGGGAACCACTAAAATCGGAGCATTAGTAAGAAGCTCCTTCAACTACTGGAAAAAAGCTTCGCACTTGTCGAACCAAATAAATCGAATGCCTTTCCGAGTAAGGCTGGTGAGAGGAAGCACAATGCGGGAAATATCCTTAATGAATCGACGGTAGTAACCCGCCAATCCAAGGAAGCTGTGAATCTCATGAACATTCTTAGGCCTCTTCCAATTCTAGATGGATTAAATCTTCGAAGGATCGACCGAAATACCTTCGGAGGAAACAACGTGGCCTAGGAACTTAACCTTATTCTCCCAGAAGTGGCACTTGGAGAATTTGGCTTTAAGCTGATGATGACGGAGAGTACTCATGACAATTCTCAAGTGATTAGCATGCTCGGCTTCGAACTTCGAATAGACAAGGATGCCGTCGATGAACACAAGGATGAACTTATTGAGATATTCACGGATTACGAGATTCACAAGATTGAAAAAGAAAGCCGAATCGTTCATCAAACCAGATGGCATAACGAGCCACTCGTAAGATCCATATCGAGTGTGGAAAGCTGTAAGGGGTATACTATCTTCCGCCACTCGGACCTGATGAAAGCCAGTGGCATGGTCGAGCTGAGAGAAAACCTTAGCGCCACTCAGCTGATCGAACATATCGTCGATCCTGAGCAACGTATACTTATTCTTTATAGTCAACTCGTTAAGCTTGTGATAGTCGATACAAAGCCTAAGAGTACCATCATATTTCTTTATGAAGACAACCGCGGCACCCCACGGTGAAAAACTAGGCTGAATCAATGTAATGACCCACTATTTTGCACCATTCAAATTCGACAATAAATTAAAACATGTTAAAATTAAATAGTTCAAAACAATAGATTGTAATAAAAATTGGAGCAAATAAAATCAAATCATAAAATCACAGACAAAGAAATCAGAATACTCATAGCGGAATGAATATTATAATGGTTCATGAAGCCACTATCGACATAGTTTCGAAATAAGTTCAAATTACATAGTCTTAAAACCAATACAGTTTGAAAAATCCACAGAAAATCCCAAATTCATTTGTCTCAGTTACATAGGCTAAGATAAAAGACTGAACATAAAATAGATAGCAACTCGATAAAGATGATCTCCAACAATCCTAGCTCCAGGATTTGAAGTCCAAACTGATACTCAGGCTGACCCGAGCGTAAAATAAAACATAAACACTCGAGTCAGGACATACACACTTACAAGTGTAAACCAACTCAAGTGAACTGTAATATAAAGTACAAGTAACTTAAAGGATGCTTGGGACCGCCCATCCTCTAAGGATCCATTAAACTATTTACTATGTAGTAATATTTTGTTATTATAATAGTGTCTATTAGTAAAATAAACTTACTTTTAAATAGTGTTAATAAGTGACCCAATATTCCCCTTAAAACATAATAGTCCCAGTAGTCCATCCAGTATCAGCACATCTCCAGATCGGGAGACTACCCTAAATATTCCACGGGCTACGGGAGAAAACCAAACTCGTACAAAGGCTCGCTATGGTAGGTGACATGGCACAACTAAGTAATGCCAGAGTAGATATACCGATTACGCATCCGGACCGGTGGTAACGCATAGCTGCTACTACCGCCCACCTCGAACAACACTCCCAAAATCAAAGGTGCGCACCAAACAATCACAAAGTAATAGAATGGCGAACGAAGAAGTGTGTCCGATCAAAGGTGCTACCTCATTAAACCGTCAATCGCTCCTGTTTTAGCCACCTTATGCCAACTCACAGGAGTCGGGTCCACGTACATACCTCAATAGAACGTCGCCACCATCCTACTTGGAAACTCCACCGCGTATATTGTTGTCAAAGTGGTTTTCGATATCGACGGAGAGTATGCCCATATCTGATCCCGGTCTCTTTAACAACCAATGTTATTATTACCCGCGGTTATAAATTTCAAAAATAGTTTATATTTAAATCACGATACTTCATTTTAAAACTATCTGAAAGTGAAGTTATTATACTTACAAATCAAATATTCTATTTCCAAAAGTTTAGCTTTTCAGAGTTCATTTTATTCAGCTCGATTAATTTGGAAAAAAATCTCATTTCAGCCAACTGCAGCACTTAACAAGTGCTACTGTAGCTCTTTTATTTACTCAAGCTTAAGTTTAATTCTACAACCACAACACTTACCAAGTACTGCAATAGCCATTAGTAATTTTAGCCTTTAGTTTATTGGCATCAACTACAGCACTTACAAAATGCGGTGATATCCCTTACAACGGATTTTAAGTTAATTTAATTTCCAGATTTCATTCCAATTTCAGCAACAATTAAAATCTAACTTATAAAATCATATTTTCCCACTTTAAAATGGTCAATTAAAATACCCAATAATTTACGATTTTTGTACAGTAAATTTCACAAATAATTATCCAATTTTTCAATACTTCACTTATTAAAGTCAAGTGCACAATTTTCTATTCATGGTATCTTAAAAATTTACTTAACAATTAAGTTTAATTACCATTTCAAATATAAATTAATTTTCAGTTTATTACTTAACATAACTTTTATTCTTAAACCAAACTTCACATTTCTAAATTAAGTTTTATTTCAAACTACATTTTTAAGTATTCATTTATTTAACCATTTAATTCATAGAAACTCAATAACACTCTATTAATTCATTTTAAATTCAAATTTATATCAAATTATCATATTTTATTTACTTAACTTGAATTCTAGTTTATTTTACAAAATCCGACATTCCAAAATAAATTTATACTTCAAATTCCAACTTAACCATTCATTTATTTACATATTTAACTTGTAGAAAATCACTAACACTTTATAAAAGTCATTCTTAATCCAATTTAAATCAAAATTATTATAATATACAAATTTAAATGTACTTAAATTTTTCAAAAATATATATATAAAATAACCACGGGTCTGTATAATATTTTCTAACCTAGGTCAAATGATACGGATAATATCATTTAAACCATAATTTACACAAAAAATCTGGGTTCTATCATTTCAAACCCGCAATCCCATGTCAAATAAATAAAAAAATAAAATAAATAAAAATCGCTCAGGCCTATCATTTCAGCCCATAATGATTTTCTCATTCTAAAGTCCGTTCGGGTATGTATCATTTCAACCCAGAGTGATTCTACTCTACAGGGAACTTGCAGTGTGATAAACAGAAATAAATAAACAGTATAACAGCATATAATATAACATCGTATAACATAGCGGATGATGTGAAATTTTTTATAAGAGGGTTTTAACGTCTTAAAATTTGTATCATAGGCAAGCAAAATATGATATAACAAATCTACAATTTCACTCGCTATCATTTTGCAATTCTATAAGTATGAATGTCAAGCGTGAATACTCACCTTTTCGACGCTAGAGATTTGATTCAAAAATAACAGTATCCACACCAAAGAGCGCAATGAAAGCACGATCAGATTTTAGAGGATGCGACAACCCGATTCAAATCCTAAAATAAAAAATAAAGCAAATCTAAGTGTGCTATCACACATACGAATATATCAAATTTTAATAAAGCAAAACTGGAAAACAAGATTGAATAAGAATGATATGAACCCAAATGGTTCAGCCTATCACCACACGGCTACACCAACAACCCACATGGCTCGGCCATGTCCAGATTCAAGACTTGAGAGGCTCGTAAGGCATCGGGAAGTCGAAGGAATGGGCTGCGATTTTTCAACAACCAAGTGGTGCAAAGGAAATGTGTTCATTGGTTTGGTTCAAAGCACAAGGAGCTCGGCCTGCTGCAAGGGCACGGTCATGGTCTGGCCATCATTACCTGGAGGCGCGGCTAAGGTCAAAGGCGGTGGTGTGTTAGCTACGATTGTGGTGGCTGCAGCTACACGTGATGGTGGAGGCAAAATAGTGGATCGGCAAGGCATTTATATAGGGTTTGTGGTGACGAACTTCATGGCAAAACATGGCCAGATCTGTCACGTCAGGGGAGAGGCCGAACTGGTGGTGGAGGAGGGACGCAGGCCGGTCGTGATGGTGAATAGCCGAGCACTTGTTGGAGCAGAACAATGGAAACAAAAGAAAACAAGAAAGAAGAAAACGAAAATAAAAGAAAAAATGCATGCGGCCATTACCTACTGTCTTCAAGCGAGAGAGGAGATGAAGGTCAATTGATATGGGGTAGGGTATGGTGTACGTGTGATTTATTATTTATCAGGAAGCCTCAAGTTGATTTAGTGGAAAAAGGCAAGAAATAAATGATATTGAAACGGCTAGGAAATATCAAAGATTTTATACCTATTAAATAAGGAGATGCAAATGAAAGTGGAAAGTTTTACACGAGAATTGCGAGGCAGGGTTTTGAATTCTTTCCTTTAGAATGCACGGTTGTTGATTTTAACAGCTAAGGTAAGAAATCAAAAGAGGCGTATTATAAAGGCAATAAATAAATTGAAACGCATGCATAAAATTTATAACAAAAGTAATGTATTTTGAATTTATTTGTTTTTTATTTATTAGTAAAATATATGCTAAAGCATATTTCAGTAAATAATGTACCACTTATACAACGCCAAAGAATTAAACAAGAAACATATATATAAAACGTACCAAATAAAACGTATAGTTTAAATTGCTATTTACAACAATATTTATTAATTAATTTAAAATTTTTATTTTTTTATTTTTTTAACTAAGAAAATGGACGTGGAAACGTATAAAATAAACGCATAAATTTATTGCCTTTTTACACATTATTTATTACTTAATTTACAATGTATATGACCAAATTAAATGAAACAAAAAATATGGAACCGATGTTGTAAATATATATTTAGTTTAAATAAAAGATTGGAAATTAAAATTTAAAATTTAAAATTTCAATTAAAGTCAAACTTTAACCCAAAATCAAAATTCTAGAAATTGTTAATATTAAATAGAATTGGGCAAATGATTTATAGCCAATTCAGGAAATTTCCAAAATCTAATTTTTTGAAATAATTAGACTCCAAAAATTTTAAATGAAATGAATAAATTATTTATTAAAAATATTGGGCTGGTACACTCTCCCCTACTCAAAACTTCTCATCCACAAAAAGGAACGAAAGAAGGGAAAACAAAGGAAGATAAGATAATAGAGCGTAGCACCTGAAACAAACAATTCCGGATTCGAAGCACGTATGCTGTCCTCCGTCTCCCAGGTGCAATCCCATTCATCGGTGCTCCACTGCACTTTGACCAGGCTGATAGATTTCCTTCTTAGCTGTTTCGTACCTCCATCGATGATACGAAGTGGCTTCCTATTAATAGTCAGATTAGGCTTGATATCCAAACTATCAAGAGTAGAAGGCTGGATAATAAGAGATGGATCATGCAGACAGTGCCGAAGGTGCGATATATGGAATACAATATGTACTCCAGCGAATTTCTCGGGAAAATCTAGACGATAAGCAAGAGACCCAACCCTTTTCAAGATGCGGAAAGGACCGATGAACCTAGGAGCAAGCTTCCCTCTACGCCCAAACCGAAACCACATTCCTTAAGGGAGAGACCTTAAGGAAAACCAAATCATCGACTGCAAACTCCAAACTCCTTCTACGACGATCAGCGTACTTCTTCTGCCTATCTTGAGCAATCCTTAACCTCCTCTTAATCTCCTCGACCTTCTTCGAAGCTTCCAAAATCATATCAGGACCAAGAACCAAGCAACTACCGGATTCAATCTAGCAAGATGGAGACCTACAGGTCGCCCGTAAAGAGCAGCAAATGGAGACATCTTAAGACTAGCCTGATGACTATTGTTATAGGTGAATTCCATAAGATGGAGATGATCTTCCCAAGATCCTCCATAATCCAAAATACAAGCACGAAGAAGATCCTCTAGAATCTGATTCACCCTTTCCGTTTGACCATCTGTTTGTGGGTGGTAAGCAGTGCTTAGATTCAGATGAGCACCCAAAGATTCCTGGTAAGCTTTCTAAAATTGACTGGTAAAGATAAGGTCTCGATCACAAAAAATTCTAAGGGGAACACCATGGAGGAGAACAATATCCCTCATATAAATCTCAGATAAGCTCGAAGCCGAACGGGTAGGCTTGACCGGAATAAAATGAGCGGACTTGGTCAGTCTATCAACAATAACCCAGATGCTCTCATTTCCTTCCCTAGATCTCGGTAACCCATCGATGAAATCCATAGAAACTTTCTCCCACTTCCAATAGGGAATCTCAAGAGGCTGCAACAAACCAGGGGTCTTCTGATGATCCGCCTTGACTTGCTGACAAGTCGCGCACCTACTAACAAAGATAGAGACATCGCGCTTCATACCTCTCCACCAATAAAGCTTCTTCATACCCTGATACATCTTCGCCACACCAGGATGAATAGAAAGTCTGGATTGATGATGTTCCCGAAGTAACTCCTGCCTCACTCCATCAACATTCGGGACAAAAATCCTATTATTAATCCTCAAAATCCCTCTATCATTAATCTGAGCTCCACTACCATCAGAACTACTACCACCTCTGCTACGAACATTCTCCTTCATCCTTCTAAGCATCTCATCCTCATCCTGCTTAGCCATGATACGATCCAAAAGAGGAGAAGAAACAACAAGCTGGCACAACAAGGACTTCTTCCTACTCAAAGCATCCGCCATAACATTAGCTTTCCCAGGGGTATAGTTAATATCAAGATCATAAGAAGCGAGAAACTCAAGCCACCGAACTTGACGTTGATTCAAATCCTTCTGGGTGAAGATATACTTCAAAGGCTGATGATCAGAGAAGAGGTTAAACTTAACACCTAAGAGATGATGTCTCCACAGCTTCAATGCAAAAACAACAGCCAGTACTTCTAAATCATGAGCTGTATAGTTGGCCTCGTGGGCCTTCAGCTGGCGACTAGCATAGGCAATCACCTTCCCATCTTGCATCAATACTGCTCCCAAACCCTCGCGACATGCATCGGTGTATATCGTTAATCCCTCATTTTCGTTCGTAACGGTAAGCACTGGTGTGGAAGTAAGCTTAGTCTTTAACTCTTCGAATGCCACTTTATACTTGTCATCTCATATAAACTTAGAATTCCTTCGAGTTAGAGCAGTGAAAGGTCCAGAAATCCGAGCAAAATTCTCAATGAACCTCCGATAGCAACCGGCAAGGCCCAGAAAACTACGAATATCAGTTGGAGTCTTAGGAATTTCCTAATCCTGTAATAGAATAGGGAGAAATAAGGACCCCGGTAAAGATAGAGTGATCAAATTTAGAAAGAGAAAGGAGGGAAAGACTTACATTGATTGCAACGATCTTGACTGGATCAACAGAAAGTCCATCACTAGAAACAATATGTCTGAGAAATCGGACTTCCGCTTCCCAGAAATGGCATTTCGAGAATTTAGCCTTCAATTGATGAATTCGAAGAGTCTCTAGAATATACTTCAAATGTGACTCGTGCTCTTCCTTTGTCTTTGAGAAGACAAGGATATCATCAATAAAGACTAGAACAAATTTATTGAGCACATCACGAAAGATACTATTCATCAAATCGACAAAGAAAGCGGGAGCGTTAGTCAAACCAAAAGGCATAACTAACCATTTAAAGAAACCATTCTTAGTATAGAAAGCAGTTTTGAGAATGCTCTCCTCAGCAACTCTGAGCTGGTGAAAACCTGTGGCAAGATCAAGATGAGAGAAAATAGTAGCTCCGTAGAGCTGATCAAACATAACATTGATGCGAGGCATAGGATATCTGTTTTTCATAGTGAGCTTGTTCAGCTCCCTATAATCAACACACATCCGCAGGGAACCATCAGACTTGATGACGAAAACCGCGGCTTCTCCCCATTCTGAAAAACTAGGCCTGATCAGACCCTTAGCGAACAAGTCCTCAATTTGCTGCCTTAACTCAATGTCAGGACTCGATTCTTCGTCTTCCGAAAATTCGACATCGACACTCACTTTATCGACTGCCGAGGAATCGAACGACGGAAAACCGAACACTGAGGGTTTTTAAAAAGAAGAATTTAGGAAAAGAGAAGAGAAAAAGATAGAAGATGGAGAGGAAAAGAAAACAGAAAATTTTAATTTTTTAAAATAGAAGAAAAAGAGAATAGAGGAAAAAGAAAAACAGAAGAAAATAGGATGGAACAGAAAACAACAGAACAACATCAGAATCTCACAATTCGCAGCGGAACAACATATAATAATAAATGAATAATCTTTAAACAAAGAACTATATCAGTTATTACATTACATCACATTACATTACATCATATCATCAGAGCATACAACATCAAACAAACAGCGGAAAAAGAAATACTATATAGTAGTAATACGCCATGCCATCCAGCTTGCCTCCTGCAATTCCAGAATATCCAGAATATCCTGATAAACCTAACTCTTAACTGCCCGTGTGGAAATTGGTGGGCACCCAGAGTTTAGGAAGGAAAACAATAAACTCCAAGTCAGTCATGTGACTGGTGTGAGAACTCAAAACAGTTTATTTATCTTTAAAATCAAAATAGAGGAATATTTTTAAATTCAATTCGCAATGCTTTTAAAAATGAGACTACCATAAGGCCTCCCGCACACACACACAATGCAAACGCAGAATCGGAGGAGATTTCTCCTTATGATAGTCAAAGATGCTTGATACGCATTTAAAATAACATTTGATATTATTACTAGTGCATAGTGTAGGAAATTATTTCGAAAGTAGAATATAAATCTTAGCCAACATACGACCATTATCGTATGCCTACTATAGCTAACTATGTTCAATAGCAGGTTACCGCCACATTCCATAGCAGGTTATACAACTAAAACCGTACAAGTCACGTATTGTTTCTTTGGATTTCCAACAAATGGTCAGGCCAAGGAACTTCCCATTGCCACATGAGAATGCCTCTGGAAAGACATCCCCGAGAACCAAACCGGAACTCTGCCAACACAAGGCCGGGTTACCCCTAACTGGGTAACTACTGACACGAGCACGCCATTCCCCGATCGTAAACGACCTTTCTCACGGGATCCCGAAAACCAACAACCACAAAGTAATAAATTCGTAGTAACCACATAGGTTAAATATCTGGGCTCCATACCATGATACCACCTCTATCCAGAAGGAAATGTACATACCCTAAAGGGTGCTACCCCTCATAACCTTGCCGCATCTTTCCTGTTTTGACCATTTCCGGGGTGTGAGGTTCGACGAAGTCACGTCCACAAAAACATACTTTATACAAAAGCCATGCTTTGGGTCAACAAATGATCAACACAATGATCATAAAGATAGACGATCAAATAAACGATCCTATCACAAATAATCAACACAATGATCATTTCAGCATCACTCAGCATATCACATTACCAAATTGGGAATATATCGCTGATAACTTCAACTATATAACCTCTGAGCTCGTACGTCTCAGAGAAGGGTGTCAAGCTAAAAGAATAAATTCTTCGCCACCAACAGAAATATATTTGAAAGAAATCGGCTTTATATCTCAACTTGTAATGTCGGACACACAATCCATACAAGTCTGTTCCAGGATCGAACAAAACCGAAGGCACTTACAAAGAAGTCCTTGCAATCCGGATATTCACAATCCTGATCGGATTTCCCATCACTTAGGGAGTCTCTATACCGTTGCAACTCAGTGCAGAGACAATCGACAGGTCATCCTATCGCTCTCGCAAATACCGGGTCTTCAACACCGATCTTTAATGCAATTATAACGACGTATCACATATTCGGAATGGGTTATACGACCCCATGGTCCTTTCCCGGTTAACCCGAATAGTGAGCGCTTATTCAAAAATAAGTGTAGCATTCACATTCAAACAAATCACATCAATTACCCATTCAAAGGGAAATATTGATAGTCGGTTATTGAACTATCACTGGATATTCACACATCACCAGTTTCCAAATAATTTTCCAAGTTATTTATTTTCCAAAATATCTTCACTAGATATAAACTTTCAATACTTCAAAAATAAATCTATATTTATTTTTAAACAAATTCCACTTTCTTTATAAATTCCTTAGTGAATTTATAATTCCAAAATATCAATGAATATTCGATTTCAATTATTCATTTCAATTTATCTTTTCAATTTATCTTCAAAAAGATAAATTCTAAATATCACTTCATATTGGAAAACATTTCCATACTTATTTAATAAGTAATTCACAAATTTTATTTATTTTCAACACTTAGAAAATATTCACTATACTTCAATCGAAATTAAGTATATATTTGATTCTTTAAGGAAATCATTCTCTTAAACATATTTATTTGGGCCAAAACGAATGTTGCGTAAAAATCGTTACAACAACCCAAATTCACTAGTATAGGGATTCGAAATTAAAATAGATATATAAATCCCAATACTATACAAAACATTTCCTTTCGGAAATCATTTACTATAACAACAGTGTTATAGTCCACCATTTCCTTTTATTTCTCGAAACATCTATTTCAACAATAAATGTTGAAATCTATGCTTTCGAATCTCAATACCTTTTTAAAAACATCGTTAGATAGTTTTAATTCTATTTAAAACATCACATTCAAAACAATTTCTTTAACATATTATTCACTATTCAAAAATGTGAATAAACTTCGTTAACAATTTCATCACTTCTATTCAATTTATTTTAAAGGATTATTCACTATTCAAAAATGTGAATATAACTCCTTTAATAGGTTTTAACAATTTACTTATCAAAATAAGTTGTTTGCGGATTTATAAAACAACGTTTATAAATTCCATTTCTATTTATTTTATAACAACTTCCTTTATAAATCTCCTTTATTAGCCTATTCGATTTATATCCCAATTATGAACTAAAAGTCCATATTATAAGTTAAATGCTTATAAAACGATTATTTTACAAAATCGTTCCTCTAAAGACTTTCCAAACCATAAATCTTATAACTTATAAGATCATTTATTTAACCTAATCTATTCTTCAAATAACTTCACCGTTTATAATTCTATAAATTTCATTCAATTATGAAATTCATTTTCACTTCATTCAAACACTTATAAAAACTCGTTTTAAAATGTCCATATTTCAATTTATAAATATCCATTTATAAATCTCTAAATATAATTCAATTTATATTATTCTTTTAAAACGTCTTAAATCTCCTTTATTATTTCACTATTTTGATTCATAAAATAATTAAATTTTATAAATCCTATATTTAAACTGTTCATAATAAATTCAAAAATTCCGATTTAACTATTTTATAAAATCATTAGCATCATATTCTCAAAAATCAGTTTTTAACTATATTTCTTAAAAATCATAATTTTTATAACTTTAAAAATTATAACGTTTTTTTTTTTTAAATGAATCAATTCCAAACATATAGTATATTTTCAAAAAAACACTTTATAAATCATTTTAAAATCCCAAAATCTGGGTCCAATGATGCTACACACCAAATAGTCAATCACGACAACAACGATATCATATATCGATATGATAATCAATCAAATATCAAAATATCTGAAATTAAATAAATACTGTTGAGGAATCTAGTTGGATCCCTCCAACCTGTTTTCCTGCATCCACAAACATTAGCACAATACCAATTTCGCTCCAGTACGAAATTATCGCGGTATATGTTCTTATTAAATATTATCCGCTTAATAACGGCGTAATAGGGTCTCATCCGCTAAACAAATAAATGCGGGAAATCAACAACTGCAATATATACATATGCCAATATATATATATTGATATTATTCATAATACCAATTTCACTGTTTATGAAATATTCGCGGTATATGTTTTTAATAAATAACATCCGCTTACTAACGGCGTATAATGTCTATTTTAACAATCAATAGATATCAATCAACATTCAAACATGCATTCAAATATTTGAAATCTAACTATTTAAAATAAAATCGAAACTGATTCGATTGAGTGAGAAGTTCTCACCTTGATTTTAATTTCCTTTTTAGCGATTTATTTCGAATAAAATTAAACGGACGTTTAATTTTACCCAAAATTCTCACTAACCCCAAACGACTCCAAACCAACTCCATCGCGTAGTGCTCGTCCATACGATTCCAACGCAACTGGTTTGGCGCGTTTTCGACCTCGTATGAAAAAGTTATGAATTATTGAAGTTTACACGTATTTAAATAAACTAATTTCAACAATAACTTGAATATTTTAAACCCACACAACATCATAGCCATGAGATCCAACCCCTTTGCATCCTGGCCGTTCTTTCCCTTTCTTCCTCTTCAGTATGCGTGCGTCCCCCCCTTCTCAATAGCCGAACCCAATTACATAACTAGGGTTTAATAGTTCGGCCACCACGCTCGACTATACTCGATCACGTCACCGCCATCGCGAAGCCCTCGACACTAGCTACACTCGGCCCCAAGGATGAGAAGCTCGGCCTCACCCCCTGCATGGAATTCCGTGCGCAACTATCACCCTTCAAGCTCGATTTGCCGCCAATCCGTCACGCCATTTACGATCATAACCGTTGGATCTCTAGTTCGTGTTGTGCTCTATCACTTTGTAGTTGAACATTCTTGCTAATTGTCGACAGATTTGGAGATTTGGAGGGATGAAGTTGGGTGTTTTCTGGCCGTGGGTTATGTGGGTGGCGGCTAGGGTTTGTTTTTTTCTTTTTATTTTTTTTTTAAATGGGGGGGGCTATTTATAAGAGAACGAACGACACTATTCATCCCGGAAATTCCGAACTCCGATTTACGCGCCGTAACCAGCGTTTCTAGGGTTTACCCCGCGTTCCGGACACAATGGAACAGGTTTCGGAAGCTAATTCAGAAGTATGTGCGAGTTATGGCTGTAAACGCTCAATTTAAATTAAACCGATTTAAGTCGATTTCTAGGCGTTTTAATTTGTACCGGACAAACCGTAAATCCAATTGAATTGAAATTTGAAACCTTACAATAATATCACATTACGGATCCGATGAAACTGGTTTCGTCGAAATCCGAGACTTTTTGAAAAATGGCTATTTTAACTCGCCAAATTAAAATTAAAAATAAATCGATGCGTTTCGAGCTGCCACGAACAAACGATAGCTCCGATTGACACGAAATTTGAAATCCGGTAATAACTAACTATTACGGATCCAATGGAACTGGTTTCATTCAATTCTGAGACTGTTCAAAAATTGGCTATTTTCACTAGTCGATTTAAATATTAAAATATTCAATTTTCACAAATTAACTTTTAATTCGATTTTAAAAGTTCTAAAATATCGTTCTAACTCCCATATGATAAAATAAAATTTTACAAATCATTTTCAATCATATTTAACTATATTTTCAATTATTTCCATAATTTAACATATTAAATTATTGATTTAATTATTCAATTAAATCCAATAATTCAAATAAAAATTTATTTGACTTATAAATTCACTTATTAATATTTAAAATTAATTAAATATTCATATTTTAATTTCTAAAAATTCTGGGTCGTTACAATCTTCCCCACTTAAAAGAATTTCGTCCTCGAAATTACAAGTAAGAAAAATTACAGAATTTATTAATTTTTTTCAAAATTCATAGTTAAACTTCTTACAATACTTACTAAGTTTTCCAAATCATACTTAGTTATCTTTTCAAAAACAACTACTATTGTTTAACTTTCAATTCCAAAATCAAAGTTAAAGTTTTCAAAATTTTCCAATTTTCCCAAATTTTTTCTAACGCCTTAAATTTTCGGAAAAATTCACCATAGTCTCCTTTGCGCGGCTCGATCCGAAAAAAAAATGACAGTATATATATCACAAATATACATCTCATCAAGTAATGAGGCATCCCACAGGGAAAAAAGTGTAAAAGTACGGTATGTAATCCGAGATATGTACCTTATATTTTATTAGCAAGCATATACGGCTAATATAGCGCAAAAGCGAGCTCCAAATGCGAAGCAAACGCGATCCGCACCTACTAATCACTCAACAAACAACATGAGAACATGCATATATGAAAATAATATCGATATACATCATATAGCAACATAATAACTATATATGTCACATAGCAAATGCAACAAACAACAAATGCCAACATCAACCATCAACCAACTATCATCCAACAAATTCATAATCAATATATTCATTTATATTCTCATTAATATTCAATGAATTGGTTCTCAATTTAATCACATTTGATTTATTTACATTGGATGTTTTTACTAACATTCATTCTCAATTAGTTTATATTCACTAATTCATATTTAAGTTGGTTCACTTCCAATTCAAATTCAATTCTATTCAAATTTCACTTAACTTCCAATTGAATTTCAATTAATTTAGCTTCTAATTTCATTAATCAATTTCATTAACACTTAATGAATTATATACAATCAACTAACAATCATATAACAACCAAAGTATATTAATTACAACCAAATCCCTTTGCTTCACTTACATTCATTTTGGTTTAACACCTTTAATTAAATTGACTTCCATTCAATTTATTTATTCAATTCAATTACAAAGTTGAATTTTTATTTATATACTCAAGTTCATATTCATCACTTAACTTTATTACTTTACTTCGATACCAATATCAACTTCATTCAACAACTCTTAAGTTATATTCCATTTAACAAACATCACTTGTTTTTACTTAACTTAAATTCCCATTTATAAATAAATTCATATAGTTTCACTTTTTATATATATAAGTTTATTTCACAATTGTAAATCACTTTAATTATAATTTAATTCTTATAATTCATTTTACTTATACAATTATTCCTTTATTTAGGTTATTCAAACAACTAAACAATCAACTTATATACACTTTAATAATTATGAAAAATTATTCCTTCATATATAAAATATAATCAAGGTAAAATTATTTCATTTACCCAATTTAAAGATCAATACTGTGTCGAATTGTTCTATTCAAGTGTTTAGAAACCCCTTCGATTCAGTTTCGAAGCTGCGCCGACGAAGGTTCATATACCACTCAACAAACCAATCATCACAATATAAAACAATTTCATATTCACTAACAAATACGCTCTCATAGCTATTATTACACTCAAATTCATTCTAGAGTACTACTGACTCTATCTCTAATGAATAATACCCAACAGAACCATGGTTGTCGCTTAACCATAAGCTCTGATACCAAAATGTCAGGACTCGATTCTTCGTCTTCCGAAAATTCGACATCGACACTCACTTTATCGACTGCCGAGGAATCGAACGACGGAAAACCAAACACTGAGGGTTTTTAAAAAGAAGAATTTAGGAAAAGGAAGAGAAAAAGATAGAAGGTGGAGAGGAAAAGAAAACAGAAAATTTTAATTTTTTAAAATAGAAGAAAAAGAGAATAGAGGAAAAAGAAAAACAGAAGAAAATAGGATGGAACAGAAAACAACAGAACAACATCAGAATCTCACAATTCGCAGCGGAACAACATATAATAATAAATGAATAATCTTTAAACAAAGAACTATATCAGTTATTACATTACATCACATTACATTACATCATATCATCAGAGCATACAACATCAAACAAACAGCGGAAAAAGAAATACTATATAGTAGTAATACGCCATGCCATCCAGCTTGCCTCCTGCAATTCCAGAATATCCAGAATATCCTGATAAACCTAACTCTTAACTGCCCGTGTGGAAATTGGTGGGCACCTAGAGTTTAGGAAGGAAAACAATAAACTCCAAGTCAGTCATGTGACTGGTGTGAGAACTCAAAACAGTTTATTTATCTTTAAAATCAAAATAGAGGAATATTTTTAAATTCAATTCGCAATGCTTTTAAAAATGAGACTACCATAAGGCCTCCCGCACACACACACAATGCAAACGCAGAATCGGAGGAGATTTCTCCTTATGATAGTCAAAGATGCTTGATACGCATTTAAAATAACATTTGATATTATTACTAGTGCATAGTGTAGGAAATTATTTCGAAAGTAGAATATAAATCTTAGCCAACATACGACCATTATCGTATGCCTACTATAGCTAACTATGTTCAATAGCAGGTTACCGCCACATTCCATAGCAGGTTATACAACTAAAACCGTACAAGTCACGTATTGTTTCTTTGGATTTCCAATAAATGGTCAGGCCAAGGAACTTCCCATTGCCACATGAGAATGCCTCTGGAAAGACATCCCCGAGAACCAAACTGGAACTCTGCCAACACAAGGCCGGGTTACCCCTAACTGGGTAACTACTGACACGAGCACGCCATTCCCCGATCGTAAACGACCTTTCTCACGGGATCCCGAAAACCAACAACCACAAAGTAATAAATTCGTAGTAACCACATAGGTTAAATATCTGGGCTCCATACCATGATACCACCTCTATCCAGAAGGAAATGTACATACCCTAAAGGGTGCTACCCCTCATAACCTTGCCGCATCTTTCCTGTTTTGACCATTTCCGGGGTGTGAGGTTCGACGAAGTCACGTCCACAAAAACATACTTTATACAAAAGCCATGCTTTGGGTCAACAAATGATCAACACAATGATCACAAAGATAGACGATCAAATAAACGATCCTATCACAAATAATCAACACAATGATCATTTCAGCATCACTCAGCATATCACATTACCAAATTGGGAATATATCGCTGATAACTTCAACTATATAACCTCTGAGCTCGTACGTCTCAGAGAAGGGTGTCAAGCTAAAAGAATAAATTCTTCGCCACCAACAGAAATATATTTGAAAGAAATCGGCTTTATATCTCATCTTGTAATGTCAGACACACAATCCATACAAGTCTGTTCCGGGATCGAACAAAACCGAAGGCACTTACAAAGAAGTCCTTGCAATCCGGATATTCACAATCCTGATCAGATTTCCCATCACTTAGGGAGTCTCTATACCGTTGCAACTCAGTGCAGAGACAATCGACAGGTCATCCTATCGCTCTCGCAAATACCGGGTCTTCAACACCGATCTTTAATGCAATTATAACGACGTATCACATATTCGGAATGGGTTATACGACCCCATGGTCCTTTCCCGGTTAACCCGAATAGTGAGCGCTTATTCAAAAATAAGTGTAGCATTCACATTCAAACAAATCACATCAATTACCCATTCAAAGGGAAATATTGATAGTCGGTTATTGAACTATCACTAGATATTCACACATCACCAGTTTCCAAATAATTTTCCAAGTTATTTATTTTCCAAAATATCTTCACTAGATATAAACTTTCAATACTTCAAAAATAAATCTATATTTATTTTTAAACAAATTCCACTTTCTTTATAAATTCCTTAGTGAATTTATAATTCCAAAATATCAATGAATATTCGATTTCAATTATTCATTTCAATTTATCTTTTCAATTTATCTTCAAAAAGATAAATTCTAAATATCACTTCATATTGGAAAACATTTCCATACTTATTTAATAAGTAATTCACAAATTTTATTTATTTTCAACACTTAGAAAATATTCACTATACTTCAATCGAAATTAAGTATATATTTCATTCTTTAAGGAAATCATTCTCTTAAACATATTTATTTGGGCCAAAACGAATGTTGCGTAAAACATCGTTACAACAACCCAAATTCACTAGTATAGGGATTCGAAATTAAAATAGATATATAAATCCCAATACTATACAAAACATTTCCTTTCGGAAATCATTTACTATAACAACAGTGTTATAGTCCACCATTTCCTTTTATTTCTCGAAACATCTATTTCAACAATAAATGTTGAAATCTATGATTTCGAATCTCAATACCTTTTTAAAAACATCGTTAGATAGTTTTAATTCTATTTAAAACATCACATTCAAAACAATTTCTTTAACATATTATTCACTATTCAAAAATGTGAATAAACTTCGTTAACAATTTCATCACTTCTATTCAATTTATTTTAAAGGATTATTCACTATTCAAAAATGTGAATATAACTCCTTTAATAGGTTTTAACAATTTACTTATCAAAATAAGTTGTTTGCGGATTTATAAAACAACGTTTATAAATTCCATTTCTATTTATTTTATAACAACTTCCTTTATAAATCTCCTTTATTAGCCTATTAGATTTATATCCCAATTATGAACTAAAAGTCCATATTATAAGTTAAATGCTTATAAAACGATTATTTTACAAAATCGTTCCTCTAAAGACTTTCCAAACCATAAATCTTATAACTTATAAGATTCATTTATTTAACCTAATCTATTCTTCAAATAACTTCACCGTTTATAATTCTATAAATTTCATTCAATTATGAAATTCATTTTCACTTCATTCAAACACTTATAAAAACTCGTTTTAAAATGTCCATATTTCAATTTATAAATATCCATTTATAAATCTCTAAATATAATTCAATTTATATTATTCTTTTAAAACGTCTTAAATCTCCTTTATTATTTCACTATTTTGATTCATAAAATAATTAAATTTTATAAATCCTATATTTAAACTGTTCATAATAAATTCAAAAATTCCGATTTAACTATTTTATAAAATCATTAGCATCATATTCTCAAAAATCAGTTTTTAACTATATTTCTTAAAAATCATAATTTTTATAACTTTAAAAATAATAACGTTTTTTTTTTAAATGAATCAATTCCAAACATATAGTATATTTTCAAAAAAACACTTTATAAATCATTTTAAAATCCCAAAATCTGGGTCCAATGATGCTACACACCAAATAGTCAATCACGACAACAACGATATCATATATCGATATGATAATCAATCAAATATCAAAATATCTGAAATTAAATAAATACTGTTGAGGAATCTAGTTGGATCCCTCCAACCTGTTTTCCTGCATCCACAAACATTAGCACAATACCAATTTCGCTCCAGTACGAAATTATCGCGGTATATGTTCTTATTAAATATTATCCGCTTAATAACGGCGTAATAGGGTCTCATCCGCTAAACAAATAAATGCGGGAAATCAACAACTGCAATATATACATATGCCAATATATATATATTGATATTATTTATAATACCAATTTCACTGTTTATGAAATATTCGCGGTATATGTTTTTAATAAATAACATCCGCTTAATAACGGCGTATAATGTCTATTTTAACAATCAATAGATATCAATCAACATTCAAACATGCATTCAAATATTTTAAATCTAACTATTTAAAATAAAATCGAAACTGATTCGATTGAGTGAGAAGTTCTCACCTTGATTTTAATTTCCTTTTTAGCGATTTATTTCGAATAAAATTAAACGGACGTTTAATTTTACCCAAAATTCTCACTAACTCCAAACGACTCCAAACCAACTCCATCGCGTAGTGCTCGTCCATACGATTCCAACGCAACTGGTTTCGCGCGTTTTCGACCTCGTATGAAAAAGTTATGAATTATTGAAGTTTACACGTATTTAAATAAACTAATTTCAACAATAACTTGAATATTTTAAACCCACACAACATCATAGCCATGAGATCCAACCCCTTTGCATCCTGGCCGTTCTTTCCCTTTCTTCCTCTTCAGTATGCGTGCGTCCCCCCCTTCTCAATAGCCGAACCCAATTACATAACTAGGGTTTAATAGTTCGGCCACCACGCTCGACTATACTCGATCACGTCACCGCCATCGCGAAGCCCTCGACACTAGCTACACTCGGCCCCAAGGATGAGAAGCTCGGCCTCACCCCCTGCATGGAATTCCGTGCGCAACTATCACCCTTCAAGCTCGATTTGCCGCCAATCCGTCACGCCATTTACGATCATAACCGTTGGATCTCTAGTTCGTGTTGTGCTCTATCACTTTGTAGTTGAACATTCTTGCTAATTGTCGACAGATTTGGAGATTTGGAGGGATGAAGTTGGGTGTTTTCTGGCCGTGGGTTATGTGGGTGGCGGCTAGGGTTTGTTTTTTTCTTTTTATTTTTTTTTTTAAATGGGGGGGGGGGGCTATTTATAAGAGAACGAACGACACTATTCATCCCGGAAATTCCGAACTCCGATTTACGCGCCGTAACCAGCGTTTCTAGGGTTTACCCCACGTTCCGGACACAATGGAACAGGTTTCGGAAGCTAATTCAGAAGTATGTGCGAGTTATGGCTGTAAACGCTCAATTTAAATTAAACCGATTTAAGTCGATTTCTAGGCGTTTTAATTTGTACCGGACAAACCGTAAATCCAATTGACTTAAAATTTGAAACCTTACAATAATATCACATTACGGATCCGATGAAACTGGTTTCGTCGAAATCCAAGACTTTTTGAAAAATGGCTATTTTAACTCGCCAAATTAAAATTAAAAATAAATCGATGCGTTTCGAGCTGCCACGAACAAACGATAGCTCCGATTGACACGAAATTTGAAATCCGGTAATAACTAACTATTACGGATCCAATGGAACTGGTTTCATTCAATTCTGAGACTGTTCAAAAATTGGCTATTTTCACTAGTCGATTTAAATATTAAAATATTCAATTTTCACAAATTAACTTTTAATTCGATTTTAAAAGTTCTAAAATATCGTTCTAACTCCCATATGATAAAATAAAATTTTACAAATCATTTTCAATCATATTTAACTATATTTTCAATTATTTCCATAATTTAACATATTAAATTATTGATTTAATTATTCAATTAAATCCAATAATTCAAATAAAAATTTATTTGACTTATAAATTCACTTATTAATATTTAAAATTAATTAAATATTCATATTTTAATTTCTAAAAATTCTGTGTCGTTACACTCAACCTTCTTACGGGGTGCCATCCTTCTAGGTAGAAGAACTACAGGTCGAGCTCCAGGGATAAGATCAATACGGAAATCAATTTCCCGTTTAGGAGGTAAAGAAGTGACTTCACTAAATACATCGGGATAAGATCTGACCACATGAGTCGAGTCAAGGTCACTAAGGGATGAATCGAGAGAATAAATGAAACTACTAGCAAAATCCTGGGGCAAACTACACTGAATTTCCAAAGAATTACCAAGATCATCTTTAAGGGAAACAGTTCGAGAACTACATGAGATATAGGCATCATGCCTATCCAACCAATCACCCCAAGCAATAGATCGAAAGCATCAAACCCTAAAACATAGAAATCACCAGAAAATCGATAACTATCATGAAAGAGTCTCACATTCCTACAACAGGTTCGCAGGACCAATGATAGGGTTTGAAACACATAGAGCGCAGAAGAAAACTCGAGGGAAAGAAGATTATCAAATTTATTACAGAGATCTACTGAGATAAAGCTATGGGAAGCTCCGGTATCAAAGAGAACACGTACAAGAAAATGAAACAAGGTAAAAGAACCCTAAAGTGTACCTTGAGAATCACTAGGAGAAGGAGCAAGTGCAGTTGGAAGTGTAGGTGGTGGGGCTGGAGGAGATGCAGAAGTCACAGCAAAAATACCAGATGCCCTGCCCTTCTTCTTAGTAGGGCAGCCTTTCTTGAAATGTCTCGGTTGAAGACAAATGTGGCAGAGGTCTCGCCTGGCCAACTGAGCTGGAGGGGGAATAGCAGCACACAAAGTAGGACAACTATTAGCATAATATGCCTTCTGATCACATCGGTAACAGGTAATGGAAGATAGGTCTACAGGCTGCCTTTGAGATGAAGAAGACGATCCGAAACCCGGAGTCTTGTTCCAATTCTTCTTATGATGGTAGAAGTTGGACTTCCTCTTCTTAGAACTACCAGAAGAGTGAGATGGGGCAAAACGGGAAGCTGGAGGATCCTTAGAGGTAAGACTCTCATATCTAATGGATATGGCCATCAAAGAGGTGAAAGTACCATGCACGTGGGAAATGAGGCGATCATAGTACTCGAGGCGTGCACCAACAATAAACTTCTCATTTTCTTGGGAGGAGTGTCTATCAGATTAAGGCCATATTGCAATAGCTCATTGAATTTCCTCTCATATTCGGTAAAGGACATATCGCATTGCTTCAAATCCATGAATTCCCGATACCACTGAGACTTTCCTGCTTCGGGCATCCATTTCATGAGGAAAGCATCCCTAAAGCACGATAAGAGATATGAGACAGATTTCAAAAGGGAGGAACTGAACCAAACTTGAATGACAGAAGAAGATACCTAAATTATTCCCAAGTAATGTCCGTCTCTGCGGTGTCTGCTGTAACGAAAAACCACCAATCCAGAGCTGCCCCTTTCAATTGCCAAGCTGCCAAATGACTCTGCCAGGCATTCGTGATCTCAAGACAGGAGAAGATTCTCTCCAAATCTCTCAACCACTCTTGAGCTTCAATTATGCTCTCAGATCCTGTGAACATGGTGCCACCAAGCTCGGTATATTCCTTGCAAAGCTTAGTAAACCTAACTGGGGCAACGGGTACAGGAGCTGGGGCAGCACCACGTCCCCTACCTCTGGCATTTCCTCGATTCATCCTAAGAAATAAAGAATGAATTTAAGGATAGAGGAAAAATGGAGACGAAGATAGATTAGATAATCCAAAGTTCACTAGAAAAGGCATTCAATAAAGGACCTAATTATATAAGATGGAGAAAGAGAAAGAAGTAATCGGAAAAATTTGATTTCAAAACAAGAAGAAGAAAAATACTTCTTTGAAAATCATTTTCAAAAATCATTTTATTCTTTAAAATACGTTCTCTCACAAGGAAAGGATTCTAAGATTGACTTCACTCATTCCAGGGTATTTCTACCTTATCTCTAATGAGTTTTTGCTCCGCAGGCTATGGTTTGCCTAAAACCAAAGCTCTGATACCAACTGTAACGACCCACTATTTTGCACCATTCAAATTCAACAATAAATTAAAACATGTCAAACTTGAATAGTTCAAAACAATAGATTGTAATAAAAATTGGAGAAAATGAAATCAAATCACAGAATCACAGACACATAAATCAGAATACTCACAGCAGAATAAATACTATAGTGGTTCATGAAGCCATTATCAACATAGTCTCAAAATAAGTACAAATTACATAGTCTTAAAACCAATACAGTTTGAAAATCCACAGAAAATCCGAAATTCATTTGTCTCAATTACATAGGCTAAGATAAAAGACTGAATAGAAAATAGATAGCAGCTCGATAAAGATGATCTCCAGCAGTCCCAGCTCCAGGAATTGAAGTCCAAACTGATACTTAGGCTGACCCGAGCGTAAAATAAAACATAAACACTCGAGTCAGGACATACATACTTCTACAGTGTAAACCAACTCAAGTGAACTGTAACATAAAGTACAAGTAATTTAAAGGATGCTTGTGACCGCCCATCCTCTAAGGATCCGTTAAACTATTTACTATGTAGTAATATTTCGTTATTATAATAGTGTCTATTAGTAAAATAAACTTACTTTTAAATAGCGTTAAGGAGTGACGCAATATTCCCCTTAACACGTAATAGTCACCATCCAGTATCAGCGCATCTCCATATTGGGAGACTACCCTAAATACTTCACGGGCTACGGGAAAAAGCCAAACTCGTACAAAGGCTCGCTAGGGTAGGTGATATGGCACAACTAGGCAATGCCAGGGTAGATATACCAATTAAACATCCGGACCGGTGGTAACGCGTGGTTGCTACTATCGCCCACCTCGAACAACACTCCCGAAATCAAAGGTGCGTACCAAACAATCACAAAGTAATAGAATGGCATACGAAGAAGTGTTTCCGACCAAAGGTGCTATCTCATTAGCCCGACAATCCCTCTTGTTTTAACCACTTATGCCAACTCACGGGAGTCGGGTCCACGTACATACCTCAAAAGAACGTCGCCACCATCCTACTTCATTCTGGAATCTCCACCGCGTATATGGTTGTCAAAGTGGTTTTCGGTATCGACAGAGAGTATGCCCATATCCGATCTTGGTCTCTTTAACAACCAACGTTATTATTACCCGTGGTTATAAATTTCAAAAATAGTTTATATTTAAATCATGATACTTCATTTTTAAACTACCTGAAAGTGTAGTTATTATACTTACAAATCAAATATTCAATTTCCTAAAGTTTAGCTTTTTAGAGTTCATTTTATTCAGCTCAATTATTTAAAAAAAAATCATTTCAGCCAACTACAACACTTAACAAGTACTACTGTAGCTCTTTTATTTATTTCAAGCTTAAGTTTAGTTCTGCAACCACAGCACATACCAAGTACTGCAATAGCCCTTAGTAATTTTAGCCTTTAGCTTATTGGCATCCACTACAGCACTTACAAAGTGCGGTAATATCCCTTACAACAGATTTTAAATTAATTTAATTTCCATATTTCAATCCAATTTCAACAACAATTAAAATCTAACTTATAAAATCATATTTTCCCATTTTAGAATGGTCATTAAAAATACCCAATAATTATGATTTTTATACAGTAAATTTCACAAATAATTATCCAATTTCTCAATGCTTCGCTAATTAAAGTCAAGTGCACAAATTTCTATTCATTATATTTTAAAATTTTACTTAACAATTAAGTTTAAGTACCATTTAAAATATAACTTAATTTCCAATTTGTTTCTTAACTTAACTTTTATTCTTAAACCAAACTTCACATTTCTAAATTAAGTTATATTTCAAACTACATTTTTAAGTATTCATTTATTTAACCATTTAATCATAGAAACTCAATAACACTCTATTAATTCATTTTAAATTCAAATTTATATCAAATTATCATATTTTATTTACTTAACTTGATTCCATTTTATTTTACAAAATCCGAAATTCCAAAATAAATTCAGACTTCAAATTCCAACTTAACCATTCATTTATTTACATATTTAACTTGTAGAAAATCACTAACACTTGATAAAAATCATTCTTAATCCAATTTAAATCAAAAATATTATAATATATAAATTTAAAAATACTTAAATTTGTCAGAAAAATATATATAAAATAACCACGGGTCTGCATAATATTTTCTAACCTGGGTCAAATGATACGGATAATATATCATTTCAATCCGTAGTTTACACAGAAAAATCCGGGTTTTATCATTTCAAACCCGCAATCCCAAGTCAAATAAATAAATAAATAAATAAAAATCGCTCAGGCCTATCATTTCAGCCCATTACGATTTTTCCTTATTCTAAAGTCCATTCGGGTATGTATTATTTCAACCCATAGTGATTCTACTCTATAGGGAACTTGCAGTGTGACAAACAAAAATAAATAAACAGTATAACAACATATAATATAACATCATATAACATAGCGGATGATGCGAAAATTTTTATAACAGGGTTTTAACATCTTAAAATTTATATCATAGGCAAGCAAAATGTGGTATAACAAATCTACAATTTCACTCGCTATCAATTTACAATTCTATAAGTATGAATGTCAAGCGTGAATACTCACCTCTTCGACGCTAGAGATTTGATTGAAAAATAATAGTATCCACACCGAAGAGCGCAACGAAAGCACGATCAGATTTTAGAGGATGCGACAATCCGATTCAAATCTTGAAATAAAAAATAAAGAAAATCTAAGTGTGCTAACGCACATACGAATATGTCAAATTTTAGTAACGCAAAACTGGAAAACAAGATTGAATAAGAATGATATGAACCCACGTGGCTCAGCCGTTCACCACACGACTTAACCAACAATCCATATGGCTCGGCCATGTCCAAGTTCAACACTTGAGAGGCTCGCAAGGCATCGGGAAGTCGAAGGAATGGGCTGCAATTTTTCAACAGCCAAGTGGTGCAAAGGAAATGTATAATGACCCGCATTCATCTCCACAGAATGACACATCATTAATAAGAAAGAAAGGGATAGAAAAGAGAAAGAAAGAGAAGAAAGAAGAAACAACACATCAGAATCTAAACTGCGGAACGAATAAATTTTATTAATAACATAAGTATTACATAGTATACAACTAACATTATAGTTACACAGATTAAACATCACATACTAGACAGTTATAAACACCTGTCTAGTTATTACAACTCAAATACAACACAGAGAAATCACAGAGATACCAAACCCAGCGGAACACTAAACATATCTACAACGCTGAAGACTCCTGCTTTATTGCTCCTCCACAAATCGTCAAAGCTAACCTGAATCCCTTGGCTACTCGTAAAAATTTGAGTACCCAAGAGTTTAAAAAAAACAGAAATAAACTCGGGGTCAGACATGGGTCTGGTGTGAGTAACAGGTTAAGGTTACTTAACTTTCAAAAACCTTTAAAAAGAAAAGGTATCACGTAAGACTTCCCACACATAAACATGGAAAAGTTTTTACCTTACGCTAACCAAAACATTTTATAGGAAATCCAGTGATATTATAATAGTTCTAGGGTTTTCAAGTAAATATGAAATAGCCGAAATTGTTACATCTATTAAATTCCAGCTACTAGCCACAAAAGTGGGTAATACAATCAAAACCGTTGGCACTTATTGGATTTTGGATTCCATAAAATGGCAGGGCTACCGGGGTACCGCCCATCACAGTACATGGCCTAGATCACCTACCGAGGATCACTCCCAATCCGCAGCAACACAAAGCCGGAACCAACCCTTACTGGACAGTCTCGAACAAGACAACCCCGCAGTTGGCGTGCGATTCCAACTACCCACACATCCGAAATAAAAGGGACCTCTAAACAGGGGAAAATCTCGTCCTACTTGGGCATGACCCATAGCCTTGCTGCACCTCCCTTGTTTTAGCCATTCCCGGTTAATGAGGCTTGAGGCTACAATTACCTTTATAGGACACATTTATCTTAGAATGCTCATCGTCCACCTGACGATGTTCTGAAAGCATTCAATCCATATAAGTTCGTTCCAGGTTCGAATGTAACCAAGGCATTATCTCGTTACACTCATTTTGGAATCACCCTCAGAGTTAACGACGATAACCCTTGCACTCTGAATCTTCATATCGAATGTGAAAGTACTATCTCCATCAAACTCATCTCGGAATCACCCTCAGAGTTATACTAACGAATAGTTCTTACACCTCGAGTCTTCACTCCCCACATAAGATTCACGGCCTATCGTTAATTTGGGTCGATGTGGTTTTCAGATATCCAAATTTGGAAACCAAATCCCGGTCTCATCGAAATCCAAAGCGTGTCTTTTAAGTCCAAGTTGTTTTAGAGTTTAAAACAATTCAATACAATTATCTATATACACATAGATAGATAATTCACAGATTCACAATAGATAATCATCACCACAGATAATCCATATTATCATTATCAGAAGATAATCCAAATCATCACCACAATGCAACCAATGCATCCATATCACACAACATTATTTATCTCATTTCTGAGATCTTAAACCATTCAAAGCAAACAAAATCATCCATCCATATATGAGCAATGATCTATAATCACACCATATATAATTAATTTAAAATGAATTAAATTAATTACATCATCTCTAATTAATTTAAAGTGAATTAAATTAATTACTACATCAATATAAATCTTGCTTACATCACCATTAATTAATTACAATTTAATTAATTAATTATCCTCTAGTCAATCACCTTAATTAATCACCCGTGATTAATTATCCTTTAATTACATTCAAGTCCTTTAATTAATTTCACAAATTAATTACTCTTAACCAAAAGCAGTAATTAACCTTTAGTTAGTTCCTTAATTAATTAACTATAGTTAATTACATTAAGCCTTATTTATTTACAATTAATTAATTAATTACCCTTAATCACTTATCATTGATTAATTAGTCTTAATTAATCAATCTTAATTACATTATTAATTATATTAATTAATGATCTCAGTTAAATTTAAATTAATTACTTATTTAAAATAATTACATTAAGTAATTAATCTTAATTAACCATAATTATTAATCACCTTGATTAATTACATTGGTAATTAACTACCCTTAATTACTTATCAAATTAATTACTACTTAATTCATTTCCTTAATTAATCCCTTAATTAATTATACAAAGTAATTCAATCCAGATTACTTTCACTATTAAACCATCTTCCACTAATTACATCCAGTAATTATCATTAATTACTTCACTAAGTACTTATACTTCATTAATTACATTAAGTAATTATTATCAAATCATCAAGTGATTAAAATTAATTAAATTTAATTAATTAATTTAAATCAATCACATTAAACTCCATTAATTACATTAAGAAATTTCTTAATTACTTCCATCAAGTAATTAAACTTAAATAAATTTCACAATTGATTATCAAAAATTAATTAATCTAAGTTAATGAACATCATTAACAATTAAAAATTATTTAATTACTTTCCTAAAGCAATTAACTTATATTAATAAGTATTAAATTTAAAATTGATTAATCTTGAATATCCAATTAATTAACCTTTGATTATTTAATTAATTAAGTCATAACCTGTAACTTAATTAATTCATAATTACTTTCTTAATTATTAGTTAATATTGTAATTAATAATCCTTAATTAAAAATTAATTATTCCTAATTAGTTAATCTCAATCGTTAATTAATTATTTTAAACCTTTAATTACATATTTAATTAATCCAAATTATTAATTAATCAAATAAATTAATTATTCATTAAATTCCCTAAAAATTTAATGAATTACAAATCATTAAATTCTTATTTACTTTAAGATAAAACCTTTCTTATCTATGGGTAAATTATCATTCATAAATACATTTGAAAACATTTATTTCAAATGTAATTTTCAAATTTCATTTAAATTCAAGTTTTAAAATAAAAACCAATTTATCTTTAACCAATTTAAACTTTGAAATTCACATGTTAAAGAGTACTTATATAAAAGAAATTTAAAGATTTTAAACTAAATTCAATTTCAATTTCAAATCATTAAAGTATATTTTAACTTTTAAACTTAATTACAATATTTAAATTTATGAACTTTATCTTATTCCAAAACTTAAGATTCAAATTGAATTCAAATTTAAAATTCTGATTTAACTTTATTGAAATCCTTTCTTACATTTCAAACTCCATTTAAATACAAATTCTTTAAATACACTTTAAGACGATTTGAATTTAAAAACTCATTTATTTCATAACTAATATTCAAATTAAACTTGAATTTATTTTAGACTTAGATTTAACTTAAACTAAGATTGAAAACTAGATTTAAACCTTATTTAAAAACCTTACTTTTATTTAAATTCAGCTCTTAAATTTTTATTTCAAAATTTAAATCAGAACAACAGGTTTTAAATTTTATTTTAAAATTTTAAAACAGCATAACAGGTTTTAAATTTTATTTTAAAATTTTAAAACAGAATAATAGGTTCCTGTTCAAAACCTGTTACCAGATTTAAACCCGAGCCAGAGCAAGTTTTGCTTCGAGTCAACAAGACCATTACTTCGAGCAATACACAACACTACTCGAGTGATTATCGATTCCATTACCCTACTTACACCCAGGCAAACATCAGGAATCAAAAAAATGCACGATGCACAGGCTCGTGCCTCCGATCAACTCCAGCCACCTCCGGTGGTCTCCTCACATAGGCGACCAACCCCACGTCCCAACACGACCATCAGATCACCCTTCCATAGCTCGAAATCGAATTCGAGTCTTTATCTGAAACCTGGAACAACAGAACGTCACCAACCCCCAAACCCATCATCGCCACATTCACGGCCCTCCGACCACCAAAATAGTAGTGACTCTGGCCACAAACTCGTCAATAGCCATACTTCCATCTCACCAAACCTCACTGCACTCGATCAAACATTAAAGCCATGCCGATCAATTTACTAAACCTTCCAAAAACTAGGGCTACAGATTCAAATCGACCACGCGCTCTTCCAAAATGAATTGATTGATTTTCCTGGCATTTTTCCTTTAATCCATGTTCACTTCCCAATCAACACTAAAGATTACAACATCCAAAATCTCAGAAATCACCAGAAATCCCCTTATTTCCTACTTCCTGACCAACTAGAACTGCATCCTAAATCTAATTCTAAAATGGTGAATTTAGTTTTAAAAATCAGAATTTTAAATAATTTTTTTGATTCTAATCCTGAAACAGTGAATCAACATGTTTTGAATTTCACTTATATTCAAATTTGCTCAGTTATCTTAAGTTTCAGAGACAATTCATTATTATTAACTTAAGAAAAATTCTAATCTAAAGTTTGAGGGGAAACAAATAAGTATGCTTTAAATCTTATGTTTTAACGGAGTCAAAATCTAGAGATTTTGAATTTAAATCAAACAAGAAATTTAAACTGGAACAGAAGGATCTCACAGATATCCAGAAATATGCATACACCATACATAAGAAATTCAACAATGTACACACTCAAACATATTTATTTCAAATAACCAACATGCAACTAAATCATTCAATTGTTTAAGCTTTTTTTAAAAAAAATGCTACTCATAGATTTAACGAAGGAAGACAGAGCCTCCATTATGAAAAGCTGTTTTGATTCTTAGAACTGGGATATGTAGTAGCCCTTTTTTAAAAAAAAAAAGTTGAATTGCTTGCTTATTTAATTTGAAACTCATGCATGCTTTTGACTTCCAAATTGAAGAAAAATGCAGGCTTTAGATCTTTTGCATGGTGACAGGTTTGCTCGCATGCTACAGATTTTTGAGATTATAGGAATTTGATTTCATGAATTTGGTTTTAGTGAAGGTGTTTTCGGATTTTAGTTTTGAGGTAATTTTTTTTTATGAAGTATTGATTCTTACTTGCCTTTGAAAAATGAAAATAGAAAAAAAAAAAGATAAGAAACATATGTATTCATAAGGGTGAAATTTGATTTATTAAAATAAAAGAAAAATTAAAATAAATGACACTTGTCTCAAATTTTAACATTTGTCATTATCCTTGCTTTGTTAATTAACACATGTCTTTTAATTTATATAATGTTTACATTTGTCTTTTAAGGTTAATTAGTTATAATCAAATGTTAATTAGTTATTTAGTTAATACGTTAATATAAGATAAATGTAAATTTATGTTTAATAAATTAGTTAATATGTACTGATTTACAAGTAGATAATTTTGGAATGAATAAATCCAATTATATTTATAAAATAAAAGTTTATACAAATATTTTAAAATCCAAAACAAATAAAAACATTTATACTTTAAATTTTCAAAGCTTTAAATTCAAATTCAAATCAAATTCTAAAATTCAATTTTGAAATCAACTTATATATACAATTATAACTACACAATTCAATTTTGAAAAATAATTATTTTTATTAAAAATCTGTTTGTTAAAAACAAAATCTTATTATTATATTTTGAAAATAAAAAATTTGTTAACTATAAATAATTTATAAAAGAAATTGTTTCTTTATCAATAAATTATTTATTTATCCAACTATATTTAAAAAGAAATCAAAATAAACCTTATTGTAAATTTTATTTAAATTTAAACTTAAGTTAAAACATATTTTAAACCATTTAAATATCTACCTTATGTATTTAATATCATATAGTTATTTATTAATTATATACTTTTAAAAAGCTTAATCTCAAATAAATTAATTTAAACAAATTAAATTTTTATCTTATCAATTTATAACCATATTTTATTTATTCAATATCTTTTAAAAGAAATTTAACTTTAAATAAAGTCATAATTCCTAATTTTACCAAAGATATATATATATTTAGAAAACAAGATTTATTTATTTATTAAATTTAAACAAGGTTTATCTATTTACAATATATACATATTCTATATACATTAAAACAGAAAACAATTATTAGCTCTTAAAAGATAAAATCTATCAATTAAATATTTACTTAATTGGATTATTAAATTAATTCCATTCTTATTAACAAAGATTATCAAATCGATTTAATTTTTAATTCAGATTATTAAATTGATATTGCTTAAAATTCCGGGATATCACATTCCTTCCCCCTTAAAAGAATTTCGTCCCCGAAATTTAAAACAAAGGTAATTTAATAATCTATTTAAAGATTAAATTTTAAAACACAAGCATAAATCAAACATATGCTAACAACCATAGCAATCAATCCACCCAATCAAATAAACCTAACTATTCAGAAAAATTCTGGATAGAACTTCCTTGAGTTTCTCCGGTATAAATATCGGGATACTCGCTCTATAGAATCCAAACAATCAACACTACTAAGCTATAGAGCTCTTATTCATCTATATCTACAAAACTAGACAGCATATCACACTACAGACGAGTCTGATTCAACAACCAAACCTCTTGAACTGCTGGTTCCACAACCAGAGATAGATCATACACGTACTCCTTAGAGATACGTGAAACACATCGAATCCCAGTAATCCAAACTGGCAATTAAATTCTGAAAACGAAACACTTATTCTCACTAGAACACAGAAAAGATCCAAACGTTTTGGAGCTAGCTTTCCAGCCTTACCCCATCTTATAGCTCCTTGGATCGGAGAAAACTTATCCAAAATCAAATCTCCGACCCCAGACTCCAAATTCCTCCGTCTCTTATCCACAAAATTCTTCGGACGATCCTGGGCTACCTACCTTCTTCCTGATCAGCACAACCCTTGCTGATTCCTCTAGAAACAAACAAAACCAAAAACAACCCAACCCAGTGATCTCCTCAAGATCAATCCAAAACTAAGCACACAACTCTACTCCATAATTAGCAGAAGACTGAACTTGCTTCTCCTTATCCGAAAAAGATAAAACAAAAGCACTCCCAAACTGCTTTCACTGCACAACTCTGATCCGAAGTAGATAAAAATGCTGATGAAGAACACGAGCACAAACTGGACAACACTTCCCAGAAATATAGTTCAACAGATCCATACAAGAAAACTCTAATGTTCCTCCAAAAATCTGAGCTGCTTCACCAACCTCTAACTCTAGGAACCATCCTTCAATTGAGCTGAACCACCGGTTCCACTTCTGGAATCCAAGTCAATAAGAAAACTCAATCTCCAGATGCGAATAAACCTCTGACTTCTCTGAAGACATCCAGAAAATCTCTAACAATCCAAGAGAACACTCAAACAATCGCAAGTCACTTTTGCGATCAATCCAACCTAATTCCAAAGAAAACTGTTCTCTCTTTACCAAACAAAACAGCTTACGCTGGTCTTGCCAATCCATCAAAGAAATGGATCCATACTGCTGCTTCTGAATTCCACCTTCAGAAAAACTGCTCATTTAAAGTCCTTCGTGTCAGCACATAGAACACTCCGAGCTGCACCGCTGACATCGAAGCCAAAGACTTCCTAATCCAAAGTTCTTCGAGAAACTCAGGCCTCAAACCAAACAAAAACACCCTGCTGGATCCATCCAAACACCGAAGTAGACACACTTCCTAAATTTGTTCCAAAGAAATATCTTCGGTGACAATCCATAGTCATTGCATCTCATCACGTAGCTACTACTTCCTGAGGTATCATGATACCATTACTTGCTTCTACTCAACCAACTGATCCAAATTCTACTCACCAAACTCTGCACTTCAAAGATGACTCCGAACCTTTACAGGTTTCCTTCAGAGATCAATGAAATTTTCATCACAACAAAGCTTACTCCAGACGGTATTAGGTGTACAGTCTCGACAAATACACTTCCAACATCAGTATACAAACTTCAACAAATGGCAGTTGTTGTGTTACACACACCACTACCTCATCTACCTTTATAACCTATATTGGAAAACCCGAATAGGTAACCCAACAGATAGGTAGAAATAGATAAATATATATAAATATATTTAAAATTACAAATACGCTCTCTCAAGAAAGAAATCACTCCAAAGCCTAGGTATTCACTCAGTTTAGCACTCCGATACCACTGTAACGACCCGTCATTCATCTCTACAGAATGACGCATCATTAATAAGAAAGAAAGGGATAGAAAAGAGAAAGAAGGAGAAGAAAGAAGGAACAATACATCAGAATCTAAACAGCGGAACGAATAAATTATATTAATAACATAAGTATTACATAGTATACAACTACTATCAGAGTTACACAGGTTAAACATCATATACTAGACAGTTATAAACACCCGTCTAGTTATTACAACTCAAATACAACACAGAAAAACCACAGAGATACCAAACTCAGTGGAACACTAAACATATCTACAACGCTGAAGCCTCCTACTCCATTGCTCCTCGACAAAAATCAAAGCTAACCTAAATCCCTTAGCTACTCGTAAACATTTGAGTACCCAAGAGTTTAAGAAAAATAGAAATAAACTCTGGGTCAGACATGGGTCTGGTGTGAGTAACAGGTTAAGGTTGCTTAACTTTCAAAAACATTTGAAAAGAAAAGGTATCACGCAAGACTTCCCACACATAAACATGGAAAAGTGTTTACCTTACGCTAACCAAAACATTTGATAGGAATTCCAGTGATATCATAATAGGTCTAGGGTTTTCAAGTAAACATGAAATAGCTGAAATTGTTACATCTATTAAATTCCAGCAACTAGCCACAAAAGTGGGTAATGCAATCAAAACCGTTGGCACTTATTGGATTTTGGATTCCATACAATGGCAAGGCTATCGGGGTACCGCCTATCACAGTACGTGGCCTAGATCACCGTACCGAGGATCGCTCCTAATCCCCTGCAACACAAAGCCGGAACCATCCCTTACTGGACTGTCCCGAACAAGACAACCCCGCAGTTGGCGTGCGATTGCAACAACCCATACAGCCGAAATAAAAGGGACCTCTAGACAGGGGAAAATCTCGTCCTACTTGGGCATGACCCACTTAGCCTTGCTGCACCTCCCTTGTTTTAGCCATTCCTGGTTGAGGAGGCTTGAGGCTACTATTACCTTTATAGGACACATTTATCTTAGAATGCTCATCATCCACCTGACGATGTTCTGAAAGCATTCAATCCATACAAGTTCGTTCCGGGTTCGAACGAAACTGAAGGCATTATCTCGTTAAACTTATTTTGGAATCACCCTCAGAGTTAATGACGATAACCCTTGCACTCTGAATCTTCATCTCGAATCTGAAAGTACTATCTCCGTCAAACTCATCTCGGAATCACCCTCAGAGTTACACTGACGAATAGTTCTTACACCTCGAGTCTTCACTCCTCACATAAGATTCACGACCTATCGTTAATTTGGATCGATGTGGTTTTCGGATATCCAAATCTAGAAACCCGATCCCGATCTCATCGAAATCCAAAGCGTGTCTTTTAAGTCCAAGTTGTTTTAGAGTTTAAAATAATTCAATACAATTATCTATATACACACAGATAGATAATTCACAGATTCACAATAGATAATCATCACCACAGATAATCCATATTATCATTATCAAAAGATAATCCAAATCATCATCACAATGCAACCAATGCATCCATATCACACAACATTATTTTTCTCATTTCTGAGATCTTAAACCATTCAAGGCAAACAAAATCATCCATCCATATATAAGCAATGATCTATATCACACCATCTATAATTAATTTAAAATGAATTAAATTAATTACTCATATCTAATTAATTTAAAGTGAATTAAATTAATTACTACATCAATATAAATATTGCTTACATCACCATTAATTAATTACAATTTAATTAATTAATTATCCTCTAGTTAATCACCTTAATTAATCACCCGTGATTAATTATCCTTTAATTACGTTCAAATCCTTAAATTAATTTCACAAATTAATTACTCTTAACCAAAAACAGTAATTAACCTTTAGTTACTTCCTTATTTAATTAACTATAGTTAATTACATTAAGCCTTAATTAATTACAATTAATTAATTAATTACCCTTAATCACTTATCATTGATTAATTAGTCTTAATTAATCAATCTTAATTACATTATTAATTATATTAATTAATGATCTCAGTTAAATTTAAATTAATTACTTATTTAAAATAATTACATTAAGTAATAAATCTCAATTAAACATAATTATTAATCACCTTGATTAATCACATTGGTAATTAACTACCCTTAATTACTTATCAAATTAATTACTACTTAATTCGTTTCTTTAATTAATCCCTTCATTAATTATACAAAGTAATTTAATCCAGATTACTTTCACTATTAAACCATCTTCCACTAATTACATCCATTAATTATCATTAATTACTTCACTAAGTAATTATACTTTATTAATGACATTAAGTAATTATTATCAAATCATCAAGTGATTGAAATTAATTAAATTTAATTAATTAATTTAAATCAATCACATTAAACCCCATTATTTACATTAAGTAATTAATTACTTCCGTCAAGTAATTAAACTTAAATAAATTTCACAATTGATTATCAAAAATTAATTAATCTAATTAATTATTAAAAATTGATCACATTAATTAATTATTAAATAATCACAAGTTAATGAACATCATTAATAATTAAAAATTCTTTAATTACTTTCCTAAAGCAATTAACTTACATTAATCATTATTAAATTTCAAATTGATTAATCTTTAATATCCAATTAATTAACCTTTAATTATTTAATTAATTAAGTGTTAACCTGTAGGTTAATTAATTCATAATTACTTTCTTAATTATTGTAACAACCCGGAATTTGCATTACCGATTAATAAATAAAAGTTCGGATTTTTATTTATTTTATTGAAGCATAAAAGGATTTGGAATAACAAAATTTATTTGAAAAAAAACAATTTTAATTAAATGGGAAATATGGGATTTTAAAATGATGACAAATGTTATTTTTTTTGAAAGTTAAAAATTTTAGGAGAGATTTTAAAAAAAGGGGTTTGGATAAGAAAAATGAGTTTTATAAACATATATGAACACTTAGACTAATTTTTGGAAACATGTAAATAACTCTCTTCTTATTGGGTTACTAAACTTAACCCAATAACCCACCCTAAACCTCCTCTATAAATTATCTCAAACTCTCCTAACCTCATTCATTCATCCCTAATCAAAACCCTAATCATTTGCTAAAGCTTTCTTAACAAAAATGGCCTCTATCTTCATCTCCTTCTAGTTTAGCTTATGCAAGTCATTCTATGCAAAGGTAATGCAAATACCCACCTCAGATCCATTTTTATACCTTCCTAATTTCTGAAATTTATTTGGTAACACATGTTTTATGTGATCTTATAGCCTCTTAATCATCTTTTGCTAATTTGGGTTGATGCTATAGTGGTCTTTGTTGCTTTCTAGAGAGGTATATTGCTAAAAACCTCTTCTAATATGTGTTTAATCCTCTTTTGATTTCAGTAATCATTTAGTAACAAATGTTTTATTATGTAACATGTGAATCATAGCTCTTTGATCATCTTTGCTTTCATTTTGGGTGTGCACATAAGGTGTTTGTGATATTGCTTCATAAGGTAATGCTAAGCTTTGGCCCTTTGTCTCCTTTAATATAGTGTAGTAATCATTATATGGTAGTTAGTGATTGATATTGGTGAAATTTGATGCCAAAAATTTGAAAAACAAACTCCCCAAAATCACTAAAATGAGCAATTTCAGCAGGCTGGAATGTCTCAGCCTGAAAACAGGCTGAAACAATGGTCTGAGTGTACCAGGGCAGGCCTGGGCTGCACCCAGGCTGCTGCCTGGGCGCAGCAGGCTAGCCCGGTTGGGCTAGCCGGTAACAGGCCAGCCCACACGGGCTGGCGCGCATGGCCAGCACGTCCCCAGCCCACGCGGGCTGGGGCTGGCCCGCACGTCCCTAGCCCATGCGGCTGGGGCTGGCCCACTTCTCCCAGCCCAAGCGGGCTGGGCTTCCCCCTCCTCCCCAGCCCGCATGGGGCTGGGGCTTACCCATTTACACCCCCAGCCTAGGCGGGCTGGGGGGGCTAACCGCATTTCCCCAGCCCGCATGGGATGGGGCTTGTCCCATTTCCCAGCCCAAGCAGGCTGGGCTTATCCCTATCTCCCCAGCCCAAGCGGGCTGGGGGGGGCTTTTTAATTCACCCAGCCCATGCGGGCTGGGGGATGGATCGAACCAGGCTGCACCATGCGGTGCAGCTGGTTTTAAAAAAAAATGGGCTGCACCCACTTGGTGCAGCCGGGTTCCGACCCACTGGTTGCACCATTTTTGGTGCGACCGAGTCCGAGTTGCCCTATTTTGGTGTAACCGCTTCAAATTGTTTGTTTCTGCAATAAACCTTTGGGCTTCAATTGCTAATCAGAAATTGTCGAACCTTGATTCACAACCATTCGGAATATTTTCCAACACGAATATTGGTTTTCTGTGATGATCTGATTTATCGATTTCTTTGAGATTTGTCTCTAGATTTCGTACACGGTTTTTTATGTACTATTTTAAAAGGATTTTTCACTCCTAAATGGCTTTCGAAATTATTATATAATATTATTTTTAATTATTAAATTAATTACTCCATAATAGGAGAGTTTTCAAAAGCCGTTTTAAAGTGATTTCAAGATCAATTATAAATCCGTTTCGCACCATTATTTTCTATAATAAAAATCTCACACTCACTTTTAGCACGTCGAGCGAAGTGGAAAGGTGCTTAAATAGTTAGGAAATCTCCGGCCTATGGAACCGTGTGTATTTTCTTTCCGGTTAATCCCCTACCTATTCGATTGATCGTTTTGACCTTTGGGTCTAGTTTATCGATGATACGAGGTGGACTATTTATTGTTTGGAGTGTGAGCTTGCTATTGGTTAGTAAACCGTTTAGTGCGAACGTGGGGTATGAGACTCATTGTTACACTTTATGGGTTCCTCTCCAAGAAGTTTGTGACACATTAGCCTCTGGGCGGCCAGTACTGGACCTCTGGGTCACCACGCCTCTAGGCAACCGTCTCTGGACACTTGCTCTATGGAGAAGTTTTTCGGCATGTGCCTCTAGGCCTTTATCCTTCTGGGAAGGATCTCGCCGTCTCGTGCATTCCGCATCTGTGCGATTGATCGATCACAACTCTACAGTACTTGGCAATAACGACTCTGGTCGGTGCACGTGCTATACTTGTATTATCTAATGATTTTATATCCATTCGAGTAACGCCATTCGGTGTTGGTTCTTGTAACGAAGCGGATTTTTCGCGCTCGAAAATCGACATCCCTACTTTACATCGTACTTGAATGCCGTAGATCCGACCGTTCAAATCCGAGTCGCCGGAGCTTATAACACCATTAAGTAAACAACATAGCGGAAGAAAAAGAATAATACATTGATATACAGCATTAATGCAATATTTGATACAACAGATGATACAATGAATGTCAATAAACATCAGAGATATGATACAAGAAAATAGCAGCGGAAAAGACAATAGATAACACCAGCAGCAGAACAAACAACTCAAGATAGTCTTCAAGAAAGAACTCCAAAACTGCAACTCCATCTCCAAGAACCAATTCAGAAATAGCTCGAACTCTCAATAACGATACACCAAGCTAAGCAAGGTCAGTCATGTCCAAGGACTGAACTAGCTCCAGATAATCTACAGAACCTAACTATCTGAAAACCCAACTCTAGACTGCTCGTGTGGAAAATAGTGAGCACCCAGAGTTTTGGAAAGGAACAATAAACTCCGGATCAGTCATGGGACTGGTGCGAGTAACAAAAACAGTTTATCTTTTAAATAAAACAAGAAGATAATTTTAAAGTAAATTCGCAATGCTTTTTGAAAATGAAACTACCATAAGACCTCCCGCCACACACACAATGCAACCGCAGACTTGGAGGAGATTTCTTCTTATGATAGTCAAACATGCTTGATACGTGAATTCTTTGATATTATTATTATAAGTGCAAAGTGAAGAAAACATTTCGAAAGTAGAATATAAATCTTAGCCAGCATAGACATTACGAACTATGCCTACTATAGCTACCATCCAAACAGTGGGGCGCCACCATAAGTGAATGGTAGGTTATACAACTAAAACCGTACAAGGCGCGTATTGTTTTGATTGGATTTCCAACAAATGGTCAGGCTAAGGAACTTCCTACTGCCACATAGGATCACCTCTGGCGGGATGTCCCGAGAACCTAACCGGATCTCTGCCAATACAAGGCCGGGTTACCTCTGTAACTAGGTAACTACTACTCGAGCATGCCACTCCCCGGTCCTTTGGGACCTATATCCGAGGCGCCTCTAAGCAACAACCACACAGTAAATGAGATTGGAGCAACCACATAGGTTGAATATCAGGGCTCTATACCTAATACCACCCTTTACCAGAAGGGAATGACACACCCTAAAGGGCGCGACCCTCATAACCTTGCCGCATCTTTCCTGTTTTGACCATTTCCGGGGGTGAGGTCCTGATGCAGTCTCGTCCACAAAGCTATGCTCTGATCACAAATGATCAACTAATGATCATTAACACACAGCAGCACTCAGCATGCCACACTACCAAATTGGGAGTATATCGCTGATAACCTTCAACTACAAAACCTCTGAGCTCGTACGTCTCAAAGAAGGGTGTTAAGCTAAAAGAATAAATTCTCCGCCACCAATAGAAATGTATTTGAAAGAAATCTGCTTTATATCTCAAAGTGTAGTGTCAGACATGTAACCATACTAGTCTGTTCCGGGTTCGAACAAAACCGAAGGCACTTCCAAAGAAGCCCTTGCAATCCGGGTATTCACAATCCCAATCGGACTTCCCATCACTTAGGAAATCTCTATACCGTAGCTACTCGGTGCAGAGACAATCGATAGGTTATCCTATCGTTCTCGCAAATACCCGGTCTTCAACACTGTTCTTCAAATGCTATCCATAACGTCGAGTCACATATTCGGAATGGGTTATACGACACAAAGGTCCTCTCCCGGCTAAACCGAATAGTGAGCGCAACATTTAAAGCATATGGATATGGGATTTCAATTAAGTCACAATTTAATAATTCATAACTTTCCTTCAAATGGTTTAAACAACTTCCACACTTTAATCTTTTAAACAAAAGATTTAATTCACAAAGTTCACCCTATTCACAAAGATCCATTTATGGATTCCAAAACAATTCCCATTTTAATTGGATAAACTCGTTAAATCATTGAATTAAAGATTTAACTTATAGCTTCCAAACCATTTCCATAACTTAGAAAATCATTTCCATTTTTTTTCTTGAAATCGCTTTAACACAAATCGGACGTTCATTACTTAAGTGAAAACTTTTATCATTTGAAAACAAATAGTTTCGCTCTAGAAATATCCAATTATATTTACCCGAGATAAAGCATTTGAATCTAAATTCAAATTTCCAAATCAATACCTTTAAAATAGTTTAACCTATATAAACTGGTATAACATCTTTAGTCCCTAATTTCCAGATCATAGAATTCAATTTCAAATATTGAATTCAAATTTAAATCAGAATATTTAAATTCCAAAATTCAATCAAGTTATTCAAAATAAATTTCATCTTTGAAATTCCATTTCAAAAGCTTTTCACTTTAATTTCATTTCTAAAACATTTGAATTTAAATATTCAACTTTGAAAAATCATTTCAAAATCAGTGACTTAATTGATTTCCTCGTGAAATCCATAATTGTGTGTGAATAAGTGTGGTCCAGGGGTTTAACACAATAGTGCAACATTATTCAATCATCACAGATCAAACACAAAACTATAATTGATAGGCGATATAAACTATAACGCTTATCGTCCATTCACAGATTCATAGATAATATGCAAATGTATTACAAATAAAGGAATAATCATACACGGCATAAATCACAGAACAAAATATCACAGATCAGGTAGGACAATCAATTGAAGGCAACTCATTCAACACAATCATTCATAAGTAAGGCCAAGTATTCAATAGTCATTTATAAGTAGGATTAATTAAATTGATTTATCCTAATCTATTCAATATATTTCCAAGTAAATTAATTACTTATGAATCAATTATCAAATTCTGATTAATTAATTACAAATCATTCATATACATAAATAAATTAATCACCTTAATTAATTTAAATTATTCTTAAATAATCATATAAATCAAGTTAACCTTTAAACCAATTACCAAATTAATTAATCCCTTAATTAATTATTTTAGGAAATTAAATCTGTAATTTCTTAAAAGCGATCATCTCATACCAATAAATCATTAATTACCGATTAATCTTTATCAATAAATAAATCAAAATATCCAATTTAAGTTACAATTAGTAATTAACCCCTTAATTACTTTCATTAAGTAATTTACATTTTACAATTGATTATCTTAATTAATATATCAAATAAATTATCAGTATTAATCACATTAATTTAATTACTTAATAATTTCTAGTTAATTATCTTCATTAACTAATAACATTTCCTTAATTACTTCCTCAAGAAAATTATCTTGGATTAATTCATCATTAATCATTTCTAATTATAAATTAAATCTAAATTACTTATTTATAAATTAAATAAATCATTCTCTAATTACCATATTAATTAAATCATTTTATTACCTTAATTATCTCTAATATAATTCATTTCTTATTGATGACTTCATTAACATGAGTGTAAAACCTTACACTTTTAAATTTAATTTCAAGTTCCATTTTGAATATAAGATTCAAAATGAATATTCATTTACACATTAAACAATTTAAATATCCATTTATAAACCTTAAAATAATTATAAAGAACATTTATTATTTACACAGGAAACTTTTATAAGGAAATGCTTTTAAACTCAATTACTTCATCATTTTTTTTTATTTAAAAATTTAGCTTTTGCATTACACTACATTTTAACAAGTTAAACAAATTATTTAACTTATGATAAGTTTTAACTTAACAAAATTACATTTGTTTACCTTGTAAATGCCAAAGGTTTACTTAACATTTGTTCACTTAAAAATTTAGTTTGGGCTTAACACAATTTTCTTTAAAACCCGAGTAAATCAGGTATTTCACTCGAGTTACCCCGGCGTCTACTCGTTACTTCCTTGAGACCTTTCCTTTCTTCCCCGTGCCTGTTTCTTCTTCCCTCTTTTTTTTTAATTGAAACCCAAGCACTCAACTTTCCACGCGAAAACTAGGTACAACTCGAATAACCCCAGAAGAAAACTCGTTATGGCTTATTATTTTCTCGCGTATTCCAAAACTCAGAACATCAGAACGTGCATACGACTCGCCGTGCACTTGCACATGCCGCTGACAGACCTTCGGCGCATGAGGCGATCGCCCACAAATCGATCATCACTCGCACACTCGATTGCAGCACTCCAAAACCTTGATGAAACTCGCGAACGAAAAATGACAGTTCAAGCTCCAGATAAAAACAACACTCCGACCAACTTTCCCCTCGTTCAGGCGATGCAATCCCCTAGAAACTTCAAAACTCCGGCTACACCACCCTTAGCCCCCACACTACCTTCCCTTCCATCCACGTGACGCTCGACGCACCAAGAAAGGCACAGCGATCAAAATTTTCCAACCTGTTCAAAATTCTAACTAAACCCTACCTTACCTAATTCCGACCAACACGTCGTACTAAAACCCAAGCGACTATTTTTCATCGAATCGCCGGTCTTTCCTCCTCCTCCATGCCAAAACCCACTCCCCAAATCTTCTTCGATCGCTGGAGTTTGGCCAAAATGCGAATTTCGTTCATTATTGAATGGCTCCTAAAACTCAACACTAAAAATTACTAAACATATCTTAAAAGTCATCTTTTTAGGTAAGGATTCAAGCTATATACTTGAATTAATGTTTTATTAAATTCGAAATTTACAAAATTTAAAGTTTCATCTGTAAAAATTAAACCTTTCCTCTTGTATACATTTATACTTCATGAAATTTGTCACGATCCAAATTCCAGCGTTCAAAAATCGACATCCGTACTCCACTGTACTTGAATGCCGCAGATTCGAACGTTGAAATTCGAGTCATGCCGGAGCTTATAACACATTAAGTACAACACAGCGGAAGAAAATGAATAGCATATATCAATATACAACATTTGATACAATAACTGATACAATATGATACAACAGATGATACAATGAATATACATCAGAGATATGATACAAGATAATAGCAGCGGAAAGAAAAGATAACACAGCAGCGGAACAACAACTCTAATTATGGTCTTCAAGAAAGAACTCCAGCATCGGTAATCTCCATCTCCAAATCACCAATCCAGCGATAGCTCGAACTCGCAATAACGATGCACAAAGCTAAGTATGTGCAGTCCCGATCCAAAGACCGAACTAGCTCCAGATAATCTACTAAACCCGACTATCTGAAAAACCCAACTCTAGACTGCCCGTGTGGGAAAATAGTGGGCACCCAGAGTTCAGGAAAAGAACAATAAACTCCAGGTCAGTCATGAGACTGGTATGAGCAAACAAAAATATTTGGTCTTTAAAACAGACAACAAGATAATTTAAAATAAATCCGCAATGCATTTGGAAAATGAAACTACCATAAGGCCTCCCGGCACACACACAATGCAAACGCACACATGGGGGAGATTTCTCCTTATGATAGTCAAATATGCTTAATACGAGAAAAATCTTTGATATTATTACTAGTGCATAGTGGAAAATCTTTTGAAAGTATAATATAAATCCTAGCCAGCATAGGTACCATGATGCTATGCCTACTATAGCTGCCATGTTAAATGGCAGGTTCTACAACAAAAACTGTACAAGGCACGTATTGGATGAATGGATTTCCAACAAATGGTCAGGCTAAGGAACTTCCTACTGCCACATGGGATCGCCTCTGGCGGGACGTCCCGAGAAACTAACGTTACGGTTAGATCTCTGCCAACACAAGGCCGGGTTACCTCTGTAACTAGGTAACTACTACACGAGCGTGCCATCCCCCGGTCCTTTGGGACCTTTATCCGAGGTACCTCTAATCCAACAACCACAAAGCAATCAAAAAGTAATAGATCTGCAGTATCCACATGAGTAAATATCTGGGCTCCATACCATGATACCACCCTTTACCAGAAGGGAATGACAAACCCTAAAGGGCGCGACCCTCATAACCTTGCCGCATCTTTCCTGTTTCGACCATTTCCGGGGTGTGAGGTCCTGATGCAGTCTCGTCCACAAAGCTACGCTTTATACAAAAGCCATGCTTTGATCACAAATGATCAACAAATGATCATCAACACACAGCAGCACTTAGCATGCCACACTACCAAATTTGGGAGTATATCACTGATAAATATCAACTACATAACCTCTGAGCTTGTACGTCTCAGAGAAGGGTGTTAAGCTAAGAGAATAAATTCTCCGCCACCAAGCAGAAATGTATTTGATAGAGATCAGTTTAATATCTCAAAGCGTAGTGTCAGACATATAACCATACAAGTCTGTTCCGGGTTCGAACAGAACCGAAGGCACTTCCGAAGAAGCCCTTGCCAATCCGGGTATCCACAATCCCGATCGGACTTCCCATCACATAGGGAGAACTCTATACCGGAGCAACTCAGTGCAGAGTCAATCGACAGGTTATCCTACCGCTCTCGAAGACACCCGGTCTTCAACACCGGTCTTCAATTGCAATCCATAACGTCGTATCACTATTTGGAATGGGTTATATGACACAAGGTCCTCTCCCGGCTAAACCGAATAGCGAGCGCGATATTTAAAAATATATGGATATGGGATTTTAGTTAAGTCACAACTTATAAAACCCAAAACCTTTCTTTAAAATGGTTAAACAAATTACCATTCTAAATCTTTTAACAAAAAGATTTATTTCACAAAGTTCACCAAGTTTCACAAAGATCTATTTATGGATTTCCAAAACAATTTCCATTTTAATTGGATTAACTCAATGAAATCTTTAATTTAAAGATTTATAGCTTTCAAAACATGTTCCCAAAGATTTATTCATAATTTGGAAAACTATTTTCCATTTTAGACTTGAAAACCTTCGAACACAAAGTGGAGGTTCATTTCATATGCGAAAGCTTTTATTATTTGAAACAAATATATTTTTATTTTGGAAAAAATCCGATTTATACAAGTTGAAATCTTGGGTTAAATTTAAATTCCAAAACGTCACTTTTAAAATGGTTTTAAAAACCCATATAAACCCATTTATAAGTTGAATACCCTTTTTAAACATAGTTTTCAAAATCATAGAATTCAATTCAAATATTGAATTCCTACTTAAACCCAATTATTTAAATTTCAAAACTCAATCAAGTTATTCAAAATAACTTTATCTTTGAAATTCATTTTCAAAAGCTTCAATTCTAATTCCAAAACTATTTTGGGTTCAAAAATTCAATTTTTAAAACTATTTCAAAAATCTGTGACTTAACCCATCTCCACGTGCAATCCATATTTGTGTGTGTATAAGTGTGGTCCAGGGGTTTTACACAATAACAGTGCCACGCCATCAATCAGCACAAATTCAAATATAGCAATATATTTAATAGGCGGTATAAACTATAACGCTTATATTTGATAAGCGGTACCAACTAATTGTAACGCTTATCTTTTATTCACAGATCACAGGTATGTATCACAGATAATAAATTACAGTAAACATAGCTCAAATCAAAACAGAGCATCACAATCAGGGATATCAAACAATTCAATCATTCAATCGAATCCAAACATCCATAAGTAAGATCAGTTAATCGTTTGATAAATTCAAATCAAATTTAATTACTGATGAATAATTATTAGTCCTGGTCAATTACAAATCATTTTGATTTAATTATTCTTTAATCATTTATTAATTAACCATTAATAATAATTAATTAACCTTAACTGATGAATTAATCGACCTTTACTAATTAACCTTTAAAATTTTTTTCTATTCATCATTTAATTAATTTAATTAATTATTTGACCTTTAATAAATTGATTACTATTAAATTAATTATCCTTACTTGGTTACAAAATTAATTACTTCTTAATTAATTACAATTTTATTAACCTTAATCATTTATTTAATCAGTATTAATACTAAAGGTTAATTAAGTAATTACTTTATCTTTAATCTTTAATTACAAATAAATTAATCTTGATTAATTAAATAAATCTCTAATCACAAATTAATAATTTCTAATTACTAATTAATTATACTTAATCATAAATTTGTTAACCTCTAATTAACTAACTTCTAACCTTTAATTATTAATTTTAAATAAATTAATTCATAACTTACTTGATTAATTAAACTTGAATCATCAATTAATTCTATACTAAATTCTAAATCACACTACTAATTCAGTTTTAAATAAGCTTAAGAATTGCCATTTCAAACCATTAATTATCCTTGATACAAATTTTTTTTTTTTTTTTTTTTTTTTTACAAATTTTACTTTAAAGTTTATATCTTGAAACTTGTTAACATTTCTTTTATATAAGAAACTTAGTTAAAACATTCACTTTGGTTTAAAACTTTAATTACTGGTTGCTTCAAAACCTGGTACCAAATTCTCTTTAAAATTTAAAATCCTGGTACCTTAACCCAAAAAAGAAAAGAAAAACGAACTCCTTCTGTTCTACCCGAGCCTTACCTTCAAACTTCCCGGGACAATCTCACGTTCCCCCGAGCACGAACTCGAGACCACATCTTCTTCCAATCATCAAAACCCCCCAGGCGCGCAAGTGCACGGTGCACGTGCACCAACGTTCCGATCGTCACTGATCAATGCCGAGCCCCTCCACAAGTCACCGTCGTCTTCACTAACCAACACGACCTTCCAGTTCGAAGCGATCGATGCTCAATCAAAATCGAGCCTTCACGTGCTAACTGGAACTAACCCACCCATCGGAAAAACTCCTCGCCACGGCGAACGTGCCCACTGGGACCCACGCCGAACCACCTACCGCTGCCTCACACCACCCCCTTTCGATTCCCCCATGTGCGATTGGCTGAATCGCAACATCAATGACGCGAGTAACTCGTGACTACCACCTACAATCGCACTGCTTAAACCCTAAATCAATACCATTCCAAAGCCCTGATCACTAATAAATTCGATTGGTATTTTTTTATCGATCCTTGATGCTCCAGCTAACCTTGCCAATAATCACGACCGTTACTTCATCGTGAATCATCGGGAATTGACAGAAAAAGGTTTTCTGATCATCACACAATTGCTTGAGATTTACTTACTTAAAAAAAAAGATTTAGTTATCAAAATTCATCAATTCGTAACCCCTATCAGTTTCCAAAGTCCATTTATAAAATTAAAAACATTGATTTTTCTGAAATTTATGGATTTTTACTGTAAACTATTTCCTTTGTTAAAAACTACTTTTAAATCTTCTCTAGAATTATTTTAACTCAATTATCTTGTTAATATAAACAAAATTTTGTTTATATATATTAGTCTTAAAGGAACTGAGAGCAGAGACATAAATTTTGAACAAAGTTTTTAAAACCTGTAACAAGAACAGAACAACAAACTGCCATGCACAACAACTCCACAAACAAATACACAGGCAAATTCTATTTAAACAATCAAACAAACACATATCATATTTCATTTTAAGTAATACTACATGCATCTAGATTATACAGGTTTAAATCTATAAATAAAACTGTTTACTCACTTTATATTCAGTTTGAACAGAGGAAATTTTTTCCTTTTTCAGGTTTAAAATGTTTTCAGGCTTTAAAGGGTTTTTTTTTTCGATTTTAAATCTTGATTTCCTCTTCTTTTTGTTTTGACTGCTTCAGGTTGCTTGAATTTGTTTTAAACAAGAAGGTATAGATTTTTCCTTAAACCTTTCTAAATTGTAAACCAAGAACAGTATATCCATTCCTAGACAAATACATGCAGATTTGTAAATATTAACCACGAGCACAACAAGGCAGATCACAAATTCATAGACATCAAATTCAAAAGAAAACGAACCAAACAAACAAATTCAGAGTTGGGGGTTTGCTCACCTGATTATTTGTAACAGAGAAGAAACAGAGGAGAAGCAAGCCTGATTTTTCTTTGATTTCTTTTGAAGATTAGATAGTTTTGAATTCGTTTTAATGCTTCAACTTTGCTTTATTTTCCAGCTTGCAAACTTTAGGTTTTTTTTTTTCACTTACATTGAATCTCCTGAAACTTAGATTGATAAATAAAGTTGTTTTTAAATTCTTTGTTTTTATTACTGAATACTAGCATCAAATTCAAATTTTAAAGAAAAGAAATTTCTTGCCTTCATCTTTTTTTCCTTTTTCCATAGAAACCATTTTCTCCCAGGTTTGCAGATTTAAATTTTCCCTCTTTACTTTGATTTGAACTTTTAAACTTTTAAAACTGAAGCTTGTTGAAGCTTTGAACTTGCATACTTTCAGACTTGTTTGTGATTTGCCATAATACTGAAGCTTTGCATTGCTCTTCATTTTTTTCTCTTTCTGGGTTTCATTCTTTTTCCAGGTTGCTTTTCTTTTTTTTTTTTCTTTTTTTTCTTCATTGAACTTTGATTCCCTTTTTTTCCTTTGTTTTGAAACTGGTTTTCAATCTGAAGCTCTCACTTATCCCAGGTTGAACTTCTTTGAAAACAAGGATTTCGTTTCAGATTTTTAGCAGAAATGACAGACCTTCTTTTCTAATTTTTTTTTTCTTTGGGGCTTGAGATTTGAGGTACCCAAATCTTTGTTTACTGTATATACAGATTTGGTTGAGATATTTAATAATGATTTCATATGGAAAACTGAAAAGTTTTTCATAATTTTAAATTCCATTTTTATATTCAATTAAATAATTTGAATGCCATTTGTAAAGAGGAATTGGTTATGGAATATATGCATGTTGATTTGCTTTCTTGCCTACTTTTATGTATGTTTACATTTGTTTATATATACATATATATAAATATTGAATTCAAATGATTTTCTTGAAATATCTATCATCTCAATATTTTTAAACCCAAAATCAATTGGAATTTATTTATGTATAGTTATCACTCATTTTATTTGTTTTAACATTTTTTTTTTCAATTTATTCCCAAATTAAATTCTAAAATTTTCTAAAATATATTGTTATTCTATATTAACAAATTTTAGGATGTTACCTTTTATTTATAAGATTTAAAGTACACAATTTCAAATCCACAGTTAAAATTTAAAAATAAATGTCTAAATAAATAAATATCCTATTAAGTTTGAAAAATTCAAATTAATCTACAATTTTATTCCAAATTCATTTAAATTTTCAATTTAAATTTAATTAAAAATCGGGGTCGTTACAGATTTCTCCCCTTAAAAAATTTCGTCCTCGAAATTTGCAAGGAAGACGAGAAAGGATAGATGATAAACCAAGAAATGATTGATCGAATTAGATCGAAATATTTATTCTGCATTCGGTTTACCAAATCAGAATATCAAAAATATGAGAACGAACTCATACAATTATTTCACAAGATATTTGGATCTACCGGTCTACGAATATGCAAGGGCATCGATTAGTTCGAAGGGAAAACTAATCGTTCGTAGAATATATTGGATCCCAGAAAATAGATAGATGGGTTCAATCTGCTACAATTTCTCAAACACTAGATATGGATTCTAAATTCAAGTCGGAATACTCCAAAATATATACCAATTTATTCCTCTTTGAACTTCAATCAACACATGAAATAGAATTTCGAATTTAGTTTTAATCGATATCGTTTTATTTATACAATTCAATTTTAGCCTTACATTCTATTAACCAATTTAACTTAATTTAATTTTTTTTTATTTATTTAATTCAAATCTTCAAATTCATCAGAGTTTAGAACGAAAAGCTGATAAGAAACCGACGAAGATACGAAGTAAGGATTTTCTACGACGATTCGTAAGGCTACCATCGCACCGAAACTTCTTCTAGAGCTGCTACGAAGCAATCAAAAAATTGAAAAGACGAATCAAAGGAGATTGATAGAGAAAAGTTGTTTTCCGCTATTGCAAGGTATTGACCACTTGTACTGGTATTTCCCTGTCCCCTACCTCGTTCACTTCTCGCACTCATACTTACTATCAGTGGATAGTAAGAGAATTTACTGAGGCATTCGACGGATATCTTAGGGATATACTCATTCTAGGGTTTACTTCACCCTATCTCTAATGAGTTACTTAACGTGCTATACTCCTGAGCTAAGGTTTTAACCATCAGCTCTGATACCAAAATGTCACGATCCAAATTCCAGCGTTCAAAAATCGACATCCGTACTCCACTGTACTTGAATGCCGCAGATTCGAACGTTGAAATTCGAGTCATGCCGGAGCTTATAACACATTAAGTACAACACAGCGGAAGAAAATGAATAGCATATATCAATATACAACATTTGATACAATAACTGATACAATATGATACAACAGATGATACAATGAATATACATCAGAGATATGATACAAGATAATAGCAGCGGAAAGAAAAGATAACACAGCAGCGGAACAACAACTCTAATTATGGTCTTCAAGAAAGAACTCCAGCATCGGTAATCTCCATCTCCAAATCACCAATCCAGCGTTAGCTCGAACTCGCAATAACGATGCACAAAGCTAAGTATGTGCAGTCCCGATCCAAAGACCGAACTAGCTCCAGATAATCTACTAAACCCGACTATCTGAAAAACCCAACTCTAGACTGCCCGTGTGGGAAAATAGTGGGCACCCAGAGTTCAGGAAAAGAACAATAAACTCCAGGTCAGTCATGAGACTGGTATGAGCAAACAAAAATATTTGGTCTTTAAAACAGACAACAAGATAATTTAAAATAAATCCGCAATGCTTTTGGAAAATGAAACTACCATAAGGCCTCCCGGCACACACACAATGTAAACGCACACATGGGGGAGATTTCTCCTTATGATAGTCAAATATGCTTAATACGAGAAAAATCTTTGATATTATTACTAGTGCATAGTGGAAAATCTTTTGAAAGTATAATATAAATCCTAGCCAGCATAGGTACCATGATGCTATGCCTACTATAGCTGCCATGTTAAATGGCAGGTTCTACAACAAAAACCGTACAAGGCACGTATTGGATGAATGGATTTCCAACAAATGGTCAGGCTAAGGAACTTCCTACTGCCACATGGGATCGCCTCTGGCGGGACGTCCCGAGAAACTAACGTTACGGTTAGATCTCTGCCAACACAAGGCCGGGTTACCTCTGTAACTAGGTAACTACTACACGAGCGTGCCATCCCCCGGTCCTTTGGGACCTTTATCCGAGGTACCTCTAATCCAACAACCACAAAGCAATCACAAAGTAATAGATCTGCAGTATCCACATGAGTAAATATCTGGGCTCCATACCATGATACCACCCTTTACCAGAAGGGAATGACAAACCCTAAAGGGCGCGACCCTCATAACCTTGCCGCATCTTTCCTGTTTCGACCATTTCCGGGGTGTGAGGTCCTGATGCAGTCTCGTCCACAAAGCTACGCTTTATACAAAAGCCATGCTTTGATCACAAATGATCAACAAATGATCATTAACACACAGCAGCACTTAGCATGCCACACTACCAAATTTGGGAGTATATCACTGATAAATATCAACTACATAACCTCTGAGCTTGTATGTCTCAGAGAAGGGTGTTAAGCTAAGAGAATAAATTCTCCGCCACCAAGCAGAAATGTATTTGATAGAGATCAGTTTAATATCTCAAAGCGTAGTGTCAGACATACAACCATACAAGTCTGTTCCGGGTTCGAACAGAACCGAAGGCACTTCCGAAGAAGCCCTTGCCAATCCGGGTATCCACAATCCCGATCGGACTTCCCATCACATAGGGAGAACTCTATACCGGAGCAACTCAGTGCAGAGTCAATCGACAGGTTATCCTACCGCTCTCGAAGACACCCGGTCTTCAACACCGGTCTTCAATTGCAATCCATAACGTCGTATCACTATTTGGAATGGGTTATATGACACAAGGTCCTCTCCCGGCTAAACCGAATAGCGAGCGCGATATTTAAAAATATATGGATATGGGATTTTAGTTAAGTCACAACTTATAAAACCCAAAACCTTTCTTTAAAATGGTTAAACAAATTACCATTCTAAATCTTTTAACAAAAAGATTTATTTCACAAAGTTCACCAAGTTTCACAAAGATCTATTTATGGATTTCCAAAACAATTTCCATTTTAATTGGATTAACTCAATGAAATCTTTAATTTAAAGATTTATAGCTTTCAAAACATGTTCCCAAAGATTTATTCATAATTTGGAAAACTATTTTCCATTTTAGACTTGAAAACCTTCTAACACAAAGTGGAAGTTCATTTCATATGCGAAAGCTTTTATTATTTGAAACAAATATATTTTTATTTTGGAAAAAATCCGATTTATACAAGTTGAAATCTTGGGTTAAATTTAAATTCCAAAACGTCACTTTTAAAATGGTTTTAAAAACCCATATAAACCCATTTATAAGTTGAATACCCTTTTTAAACATAGTTTTCAAAATCATAGAATTCAATTCAAATATTGAATTCCAATTTAAACCCAATTATTTAAATTTCAAAACTCAATCAAGTTATTCAAAATAACTTTATCTTTGAAATTCATTTTCAAAAGCTTCAATTCTAATTCCAAAACTATTTTGGGTTCAAAAATTCAATTTTTAAAACTATTTCAAAAATCTGTGACTTAACCCATCTCCACGTGCAATCCATATTTGTGTGTGTATAAGTGTGGTCCAGGGGTTTTACACAATAAAAGTGCCACACCATCAATCAGCACAGATTCAAATATAGCAATATATTTAATAGGCGGTATAAACTATAACGCTTATATTTGATAAGCGGTACCAACTAATTGTAACGCTTATCTTTTATTCACAGATCACAGGTATGTATCACAGATAATAAATTACAGTAAACATAGCTCAAATCAAAACAGAGCATCACAATCAGGGATATCAAACAATTCAATCATTCAATCGAATCCAAACATCCATAAGTAAGATCAGTTAATCGTTTGATAAATTCAAATCAAATTTAATTACTGATGAATAATTATTAGTCCTGGTCAATTACAAATCATTTTGATTTAATTATTCTTTAATCATTTATTAATTAACCATTAATAATAATTAATTAACCTTAACTGATGAATTAATCGACCTTTACTAATTAACCTTTAAAATTTTTTTCTATTCATCATTTAATTAATTTAATTAATTATTTGACCTTTAATAAATTGATTACTATTAAATTAATTATCCTTACTTGGTTATAAAATTAATTACTTCTTAATTAATTACAATTTTATTAACCTTAATCATTTATTTAACAGTATTAATACTAAAGGTTAATTAAGTAATTACTTTATCTTTAATCTTTAATTACAAATAAATTAATCTTGATTAATTAAATAAATCTCTAATCACAAATTAATAATTTCTAATTACTAATTAATTATACTTAATCATAAATTTGTTAACCTCTAATTAACTAACTTCTAACCTTTAATTATTAATTTTAAATAAATTAATTCATAACTTACTTGATTAATTAAACTTGAATCATCAATTAATTCTATACTAAATTCTAAATCACACTACTAATTCAGTTTTAAATAAGCTTAAGAATTGCCATTTCAAACCATTAATTATCCTTGATACATTTTTTTTTTTTTTTTACAAATTTTACTTTAAAGTTTATATCTTGAAACTTGTTAACATTTCTTTTATATAAGAAACTTAGTTAAAACATTCACTTTGGTTTAAAACTTTAATTACTGGTTGCTTCAAAACCTGGTACCAAATTCTCTTTAAAATTTAAAATCCTGGTGCCTTAACCCAAAAAAGAAAAAAAAAACGAAATCCTTCTGTTCTACCCGAGCCTTACCTTCAAACTTCCCGGGACAATCTCACGTTCCCCCGAGCACGAACTCGAGACCACATCTTCTTCCAATCATCAAAACCCCCCAGGCGCGCAAGTGCACGGTGCACGTGCACCAACGTTCCGATCGTCACTGATCAATGCCGAGCCCCTCCACAAGTCACCGTCGTCTTCACTAACCAACACGACCTTCCAGTTCGAAGCGATCGGTGCTCAATCAAAATCAAGCCTTCACGTGCTAACTGGAACTAACCCACCCATCGGAAAAACTCCTCGCCACGGCGAACGTGCCCACTGGGACCCACGCCGAACCACCTACCGCTGCCTCACACCACCCCCTTTCGATTCCCCCATGTGCGATTGGCTGAATCGCAACATCAATGACGCGAGTAACTCGTGACTACCACCTACAATCGCACTGCTTAAACCCTAAATCAATACCATTCCAACGCCCTGATCACTAATAAATTCGATTGGTATTTTTTTATCGATCCTTGATGCTCCAGCTAACCTTGCCAATAATCACGGCCGTTACTTCATCGTGAATCATCGGGAATTGATAGAAAAAGGTTTTCTGATCATCACACAATTGCTTGAGATTTACTTACTTAAAAAAAAAGATTTAGTTATCAAAATTCATCAATTCGTAACCCCTATCAGTTTCCAAAGTCCATTTATAAAATTAAAAACATTGATTTTTCTGAAATTTATGGATTTTTACTGTAAACTATTTCCTTTGTTAAAAACTACTTTTAAATCTTCTCTAGAATTATTTTAACTCAATTATCTTGTTAATATAAACAAAATTTTGTTTATATATATTAGTCTTAAAGGAACTGAGAGCAGAGACATAAATTTTGAACAAAGTTTTTAAAACCTGTAACAAGAACAGAACAACAAACTGCCATGCACAACAACTCCACAAACAAATACACAGGCAAATTCTATTTAAACAATCAAACAAACACATATCATACTTCATTTTAAGTAATACTACATGCATCTAGATTATACAGGTTTAAATCTATAAATAAAACTGTTTACTCACTTTATATTCAGTTTGAACAGAGGAAATTTTTTCCTTTTTCAGGTTTAAAATGTTTTCAGGCTTTAAAGGGTTTTTTTTTTCGATTTTAAATCTTGATTTCCTCTTCTTTTTGTTTTGACTGCTTCAGGTTGCTTGAATTTGTTTTAAACAAGAAGGTATAGATTTTTCCTTAAAACTTTCTAAATTGTAAACCAAGAACAGTATATCCATTCCTTGACAAATACATGCAGATTTGTAAATATTAACCACGAGCACAACAAGGCAGATCACAAATTCATAGACATCAAATTCAAAAGAAAACGAACCAAACAAACAAATTCAGAGTTGGGGGTTTGCTCACCTGGTTATTTGTAACAGAGAAGAAACAGAGGAGAAGCAAGCCTGATTTTTCTTTGATTTCTTTTGAAGATTAGATAGTTTTGAATTCGTTTTAATGCTTCAACTTTGCTTTATTTTCCAGCTTGCAAACTTCAGGGTTTTTTTTTTCACTTACATTGAATCTCCTGAAACTTAGATTGATAAATAAAGTTGTTTTTAAATTCTTTGTTTTTATTACTGAATACTAGCATCAAATTAAAATTTTAAAGAAAAGAAATTTCTTGCCTTCATCTTTTTTTCCTTTTTCCATAGAAACCATTTTCTCCCAGGTTTGCAGATTTAAATTTTCCCTCTTTACTTTGATTTGAACTTTTAAACTTTTAAAACTGAAGCTTGTTGAAGCTTTGAACTTGCATACTTTCAGACTTGTTTGTGATTTGCCATAATACTGAAGCTCTGCATTGCTCTTCATTTTTTTCTCTTTCTGGGTTTCATTCTTTTTCCAGGTTGCTTTTCTTTTTTTTTTCTTTTTTTTCTTCATTGAACTTTGATTCCCTTTTTTTCCTTTGTTTTGAAACTGGTTTTCAATCTGAAGCTCTCACTTATCCCAGGTTGAACTTCTTTGAAAACAAGGATTTCGTTTCAGATTTTTAGCAGAAATGACAGACCTTCTTTTCTAATTTTTTTTTTCTTTGGGGCTTGAGATTTGAGATACCCAAATCTTTGTTTACTGTATATACAGATTTGGTTGAGATATTTAATAATGATTTCATATGGAAAACTGAAAAGTTTTTCATAATTTTAAATTCCATTTTTTTATTCAATTAAATAATTTGAATGCCATTTGTAAAGAGGAATTGGTTATGGAATATATGCATGTTGATTTGCTTTCTTGCCTACTTTTATGTATGTTTACATTTGTTTATATATACATATATATAAATATTGAATTCAAATGATATCTTGAAATATGTATCATCTCAATATTTTTAAACCCAAAATCAATTGGAATTTATTTATGTATAGTTATCACTCATTTTATTTGTTTTAACATTTTTTTTTTCAATTTATTCCCAGATTAAATTCTAAAATTTTCTAAAATATATTGTTATTCTATATTAACAAATTTTAGGATGTTACCTTTTATTTATAAGATTTAAAGTACACAATTTCAAATCCACAGTTAAAATTTAAAAATAAATGTCTAAATAAATAAATATCCTATTAAGTTTGAAAAATTCAAATTAATCTACAATTTTATTCCAAATTCATTTAAATTTTCAATTTAAATTTAATTAAAAATCGGGATCGTTACAAAATTATTTTTAGATCATAGTTCTTACTTAAATACACAGCTTTGCTTTAGATGTCAAAGCTTGAAAATGATTAGAATTGGAGGATTGAATTTATTTCTATTTGGTTCATCCTGAACTATGACACAGAGAAGACAGACATCTCAACATTGTCAAAACAATTTCATATACACAGTGTTAAAACAAAGAAGATATCCAACATCCATAATAAACATAAATCATTTACTGGTCACAGCTTAATCTAAAATTTATATTATGTTTACTCACCTATATTTCCAGAAATGAACAGAGCACATCCTCTTGAAACAGGCTGTGAAATTTATTTATTTTGCTTGTTAAATCCTTTTTTTTCTCTCTGGTTTTCATTGATTGAATCTTTGTTTTAAAATGAAGTTTGTTTTAGTTTTAAATGGTGCTCATTTCAGAGTTTTATCCTGCCCTGAAGATGGACCAAATGAGATAATGGATTGATGTATATAAGAAGAAGTTTACAGGTTGATAATTATTATGTTTTGTACAAATATGATCAGAGATTTTTTTTTTCTTTTGCTTTTGTTGACCATGCATACTTTCATTCGGCTGATAGTTTATTTTGGTGGCTATAAATCTTGTTTGGTATGCTTGCATTAATTGTATTGTACAAAATGTTGAATATGCGCTTTGCGCTATATGATTTTTGTTTGATGATAACAAACATATATACATTCATTTAAATGTATTTGGTAATGTACTATTTTGTTTTTCATAGTTTAAATAAATATTTGTTGAATAAAATTAAATTTCACAAAATTTGAATTTGAATTCAAACAAAACAAGTTAAACAGATTTTGAATTCAAACAGAAATTTTATTCAAACAATTTTTTTTTGTATAGTATGTATTTGGTTAGATAAATATCTGTTGAATAAAATAAATTACACAGCATTTGAATTTGAATTCAAACAGAACAAGTTACACAGTTTTTGAATTCAAACGAATATTTTATTCAAACGAATATTTATTACAAACTTGAATAGTACAAATTCATGCTCTCACTATACATATACATTTCTGATTACATCACGATTACATCACAAATATTTTTACATTGATAACCTCACTACATATCACTCACACTCGTATTTTGTCTTCAACTGCATTCCGGTTTGAATCCAGCATCTGAGTAATCTGCAAAAATATTTTCAAACGCAGTAAAATTGAAAGAGAAATATATTTGAAATTTGAAAGAAACGATGTTTTTGAAAACATTGTTTGCCTCAGTTGTTTGGGTTGTTCGTCATCATTTTTGACTGTGCAATATCTGTGCATATCAGTATTTTTTACCAGGGACAGGTAATTATAAGTGGCTGCAGTACACACGTGTACATTCGTATACGTGTGCACTGCCTCGCCAACTCGTGTGCAAAAATCAAACAAAAGCACAGAAATCAAAAACAAGGTCAAACCCAAGATAGGTTCAACTCAAAGCACCACTGACCAGACAATGCAAGCACAGTCTCAAGCATGAAACAAGGTGCACCAGACCAGGTTGCAAAAATGATCAAATATACACAAATGCAGCCCAATAGACCAAAGTACAACATCAAAGACAGCACTGCAACTCAAATGTACAGGCCAGTGAACATAAAAGAAACTGACTTGAACCAATACAGTGACAATATGCAGCATACCAGAGGTTACAACATCAAAGAATCAAGTACACATGTATGCGGTGACACACCAATGAAGACACAGCCCAACAAAACAGTGTCAAAGAAAATGTCAACATAAAGTACTACAGAGATCAATGCAACTTCACAGCAATCATAACACAAGCCAGAGTGAATGCAGACAAGCACATGAATACATAAAGCTACAAGTGATGCAGCATCAATCAAAAAGTGATATGGTGAAGCACTGACTCAAATACAACTACAAGGCATGAAACCATAGTGAAACAGTTCAAGTGGACAGTGAAGGCAGTACACAAGTGAAACAACAAAATGAATGTTATGTTCAAACATAAGATGAATAATACGACAGCTACTCAATGATACAGTAGCAAACTACAGTGATGCAGCCAGTAACAACAGTGACATGAATGCAGTGAAGCAAGAATATAGCAGCAATGTACATGTACCAATGATACAAGAGAAGTGAACAACAATGCAACAGTGTGGAAGTTAAACAGTGATGAAGCTGGAAATACAAAGACCAGCTACTCAATGCATGCAACATGACTCGACTACAAGAACATCACAAGTAAATCAGCAGGGCAATGCACAAATGCAACAGGTCACAGTGACACCATTAAGCATATGCAAACAAAACAAACTACATCAAGTAGCAAATCAAACCAGAATGCATCAGTGTACAGTGAGCCCGACAACAAAGTGACTCAAGACTGCAACAAACATCAGCAGGTGAACAAAAGACAGTGGAAATTACTCAACTATGGATGCGAGTACAAAATGACCAAGCAAGTGCACCGATGAACCATCAAAGTATGCAACAGTTACAAGCTAGAATACACACTGCACTAATCCAGACCAAAGCAACCTTATCTATGCTCAATGTACAGTGCAAACACATCAAGTAAATGATACAACATGACACAAATGAAAACTACTCAATGATGCAACATTTTAAAATGCACAAATATGCTATGTGGTGAAGCCAAAGCGATCAGGACAATGTTGAACAATGTAAATGTAGAAGTCGTGGGAGCATAACAGTGTCAATATTAAATTCATGAAATCAAGATCAGCATTGAAACAAAGATGGCCAGAGCTAAATTACACAGGGGCCAGAAATTCAAGAAGCCGAAATTACAAAATTGGAACAAGTTAAAAACCAAGTTGATGTCAAACATTATCCAGCATCAAGTTCGTGTCAAAATTTCAATGTTGAACAAGTCAAAGTCGAAAGTCATCACGAAATTAATTCAAAGGCGTAATCATCAAGCAACCAGAATATTCACATATGAATTAGTCAGAGAAATCATCAAACATCAGAAATTAATCGAATGGCCGAGGTGAATAATATGACAAATTCAAATAGAGAATATACGACGCAAATCTAGGGTTACAAACCCTATATAAACCACGAAACATCATCGGCATATGGAGGAGTTCGCAATACAGAAATCAAGCAATTGCAAGCAATAAAAAGAACATACCAATTCGAACACGAACTCCATCGAAGCAACCGCATAAGCAACAAGGAATAAATCGATCAAGGCGACACGCAAAATATCAATGGATCGATCGAATTAAAGCCGACGACTTCAAGCCCTAATTTCCAGAGCAGAGAGATCGAAAGCCCTAATTTTACAAGCCCTAATCTCAGCAAGAAGAAAGCAGCGGCCGGCATTATTCTCAAGAAAAAAAAAAGGGAAACCAGGCCGATAAAATAAAAAGGAGAAAGGGGACGCTGTTTCTAATTAGTGGGCCGGTCCTTTTAAAAAAAAAGGGGGGGGTTTTGTTTATAAGGCTTTATTAATATTGTTTTAGGGTTATTGTTTTTAAATTATTGTTTTTTATTTTACGAATCAAAAAGTTAGTAAATCACCACCTAGGTTTAGGTAGTGTCAGATTGTCTATTTTGAATTAGTTCAGTGAGCAGGGCGTGCGAGTTTGCAAAGCTCTATAGGCGGGAGCAGTGTTTGCGAGTGAGCGAAACTCTATAGGCGGGAGCAGGGTGTGCGAGTCTAGTAGAGTGTTTGTGAGCGGGAGCAAAAGGGCCTGCGAGCCTAGTAGAGTGTTTGTAAGCGTGATACTGTTTAATTCTAATAGAAATCTGTGAATGCAGCAGTAGGCAGGGGTTGCCGAAGCTGGGTAAATTTTGTGTGTGTTTTACTTTTCAGCATATTTATTTCTGCTATTATATTTCTGTGTTTAATTCGAGAAAATTTGCTATAACCCTATTCACCCCCCCTCTAGGGTTAATCTAGATCCTACAAGTGGTATCAGAGCCCGGTAAATTTTTTATTTAATTCTAGAGTCATGAGTCTACAAAATAATGCTTTTTCTGAGGGACAATCTATTGCTAGGCCACCCATGTTTAACGGGAACGATTATGCTTATTGGAAAGTTAGGATGAGTATTTATCTTAGTTCCGTTGATTATGATGTTTGGGATATTATTGAAACTGGCTATAAACCTCCCACTATAATCGTTGGTGGTACTGAGATTCCTAAACCTAAGGATAGGTGGGATGCAAACGATAAGAAATTGAAAACGACAAATGCTAAAGCCATGAATGCTTTGATATGTGCTCTTGATAAAAATGAATTTAATAGAATTTCTCATTGTACAACAGCACAGGAAATATGGCGTACTTTGGAGGTGACACACGAAGGAACTTCTCAAGTCAAGGAGTCTCGGCTAGCCCTATTCAGCAATGAATACGAAAACTTTGTGATGGACAAAGACGAGAGCATAAAGGATATGTTTGGACGCTTTTCAACCTTGGTATACAATGCTAGAGCGCTTGGGAAGGTATTCACTGAGGTAGAGCTTGTGCGGAAGATACTACGAGTTTTACCAATGAACTTTGAGGCAAAAGTCACAGCAATCCAAGAATCGAAAGATCTGAGCAAACTAAGCATGGAGGAGTTGATTGGCAACTTGATGACATATGAGCTTGAGTTAAAAGCAAAGGAAGAACGCAACAACTCCGAACCAAAGAAGAAGACGATTGCCTTAAAAAGTAAAGAAGAAAGCGATGAAGAAGATCCAATTGAAGAGCTTGCAATGGCTGTCAATAATCTTAGAAGATGGTCCAGATTCAAGCCACGCAAGAAGAAAACAAAGGGCAATAGGTCAAAAGATTCCGAAAATTCCGATAATGAACTGATATGTTATAACTGCAACAAGCCTGGCCACATCAAACCAAAATGCCCACTTCTCAAAAACAACAAAGAAAAGAAAAAGGCGAAGAAGGTATTTGCAGCGACTTGGGATGATGAAGAAGGAGAGGAAGCTTCGGATAGCAGCCCAGAGGAGGCTAACTTGTGTTGCATGGCAAAATCAGAATCAGAAGCAACCTCCGACGAATCTAGTGAGGCAGGTGAGTTTTCTTATAAAGAACTTGTTTTTATGTGTTCTGATCTTACTAAGGTAGTGGATACTCTTGAATCTAAAATTGAAAAACTGAAATCTGATAGGAGAGAATTTGCTCGTGAAAATTTTAGGTTAAAAACTGAACTTGAAAATATTCAAAACCTAGAATGTAAAAAATGTAAGATTTTAGATTCAGAATTATCAAAACTGAGGAATAACTTTGAAAGTCTTGAAAATGAAAACTTGAATCTTAAGGAAACCAGCGACACTAGGAGAAACGATTTTATTAATCGATGCACCTCACTTGTCACTGAAAATTCAACATTAAAAACCAAAGTCCAAAATCTTGAGAAATCTTTGAATAACTTTTCAAGAGGCGAAAAATCTTTCAACATGCTATTGGGAAATCAAATTTTTGCTAACAATAGAAAAGGACTAGGTTATGGAAAATCACAAGATGATGATAAAGGTAAAAGTGCTGCTCGATCTGAAATAATTGGAAATCATGTTGAAAATCATAGTCATAGGAACACAAAATTTAATCAAGTCAATTTAATGTGCACGTTTTGTAGAGAATTTGGACATAATCGAAATAATTGTTGGTATAGACCCAAACACGTGAAAACTATACCAATTTGGGTTCCAAAAGGCACAAATATAAAATCTTTGAAAGTCAAACAAATTTGGGTGCCAAAAGGAACATGTATAAATAGTTTTGAGTCTCCAAAAACATATTTTTCATATTCTGCCACTAACAACAATGGACCTATAAAAACAAATAGGTCACACAAATCTTTTATCGTGTAGGTGTGGTGGCAGGCTAAGGAACAACAACAGTGTTCTCTGGATTTCAGCTGTTCCAGAAACACAACGGGCGAAAAAAACAAAGTTCCTTAGCCTAGTTTAAAGGTGACAGAATCACAATGGGCAATCACGAAAAATTATCGTAAAGGTAAAACAGGTGAAGGTATATTAAATGTGATAATCTGCACCATACTCTAAATTAAAATCAGCCAATATTGAGATGAACAAAAGATGATGATTTTGATGCTATGATTTTTTTTAAAAATATTGACTAACCATCTTTAAAGAGAATTACTTGGAGTAATTATGATGGTTGACTGATTCGGACTTAATTGATATGATTTTTGACTTGTTCTTATTTATGACATTAATGTGTGCTTAATTGATGACCAATCAGATTTTCAATTTTTGAACTAAATTATATAAATTTGTTCGGTCAAATGCTGGTTACTCATGCTACACGTAGATATATTGGTTCTGACATTTTGATCACTGTTTGTAAATTTGCACGATTACAAATTCATGAGAAAAAGGATTTTTAAGAAATTGTTTTTGAAATAATTATGATGTTGATTGACTATTGATTACTCATGAAAATAATTGTTTATCTTCTGGTTTCTGAAATTAACATCATGATATTTGTTTGAGTGTTAACACGGCTTAAATTCAAAATTCAAAAGAATGATGTTTTGAAATTTTTGGTGCACATCTCATGGTTTGATTCAACAAGTGAATATTGAGTGAAATTTAAATTCAGATGCGGATTACACTGGTAATATAGTTGATAGAAAAATTATTAGTGTAACGTGATTAATTTGTGAAACATTCATTTGCTGCATCGTTTTTAAAGAAAAAGTCTGCATATTTTTCACTTGAAATAATTTTCAAATAGCAGAAAATTTTCTTATAAGACTCCCCTCAAGAAATCATGTTTGACCATATTTACAGCTTAACTATTTTTGAAAAATTGATTTTATAATTTTTAATTTGATTTTAAATGACAAATTTGACTAATCTGACTCCCTTTGATTATCGAAAAGATAAATAGTGATTGAAAAAGAGATGAGTGTTGATATTTATCATATATTATAACTCGAGAAAGTATAATTAAAAAATTTCTTTAGAATTTCATAACAAGAGTTATAAAAACTTTTTGTTGGATAATAATTCCATGGCCATTTCTATTTCTATCATCTTTCTATCGAACATCACTCATCAAGGTCATATTTAATATGTAAATTTGTGGTAGTTTACAAAGGAAATCATTTGTTCTTCAATATCTTTAAATCGGTGAAGGAAATTATTTGTGCTTCAATTTCTTATATTCAGCAATTAAAAATAAATATCCAAAGTATTCACTCTCATTTAAAAGTCCTCACGGTCATGCATGGGTGAATTACTTGGATTTTTGATTATGTGCTTCCATGCTCATTTAAAAGTCCTCACGGTTATGCATGTATGGAACGCATATTAAAAATAATTGATTTAATAGACAAGTTGATTCTAATCCCATTTAAAAGTCCTCACGGTCATGCGTGGTTAGAAGATACTTGATTTCATTTTTTAAAATTAAATAGGAATACTACTAATCTCATTTAAAAGTCCTAACGGTTATGCATGGTTAGTAGATATTCAAATTTCCAGAAATAAATATACCACAAATAGACATATCTATATGAATTTTTGATGATTCTATCTCCATCACTTCTGAAAGTGGAATATGCGCTTGACAAGGGTAATTATGATTTTTGTTTGAGTTTTATTGAAATTTGATATTTATATTTAATTGAGTTAAATGTTTGATTCATGTCTATCACTTCATCCCTATTTTTATAACACTGTTATTCTTTTGCTGATAACAAAAAGGGGGAGAAAAAAGTTAAGATTTTGTCAAATAGAATCAAGCAAAGGTCAAATAACTTTCAATTTGCATATAGGCTCATTTACATATTTTTATGCATATATGTAGGGGGAGTCATATATGTAGGGGGAGTATCACATAAAAAGGAAGCATTCAAATAGGGGGAGCAAATGAAATTATCAAAAACATTTAATATATTCAAAATCTTAAATATATGTTTGTTATCATCAAAAGGGGGAGATTGTTGAATATGCGCTTTGCGCTATATGATTTTTGTTTGATGATAATAAACATATATACATTCATTTAAATGTATTTGGTAATGTACTATTTTGTTTTTCATAGTTTAAATAAATATTTGTTGAATAAAATTAAATTTCACAAAATTTGAATTTGAATTCAAACAAAACAAGTTAAACAGATTTTGAATTCAAACAGAAATTTTATTCAAACAATTTTTTTTTGTATAGTATGTATTTGGTTAGATAAATATCTGTTGAATAAAATAAATTACACAGAATTTGAATTTGAATTCAAACAGAACAAGTTACACAGTTTTTGAATTCAAACGAATATTTTATTCAAACGAATATTTATTACAAACTTGAATAGTACAAATTCATGCTCTCACTATACATATACATTTCTGATTACATCACGATTACATCACAAATATTTTTACATTGATAACCTCACTACATATCACTCACACTCGTATTTTGTCTTCAACTGCATTCCGGTTTGAATCCGGCATCTGAGTAATCTGCAAAAATATTTTCAAACGTAGTAAAATTGAAAGAGAAATATTTTTGAAATTTGAAAGAAACGATGTTTTTGAAAACATTGTTTGCCTCAGTTATTTGGGTTGTTCGTCATCATTTTTGACTGTGCAATATCCGTGCATATCAGTATTTTTTACCAGGGACAGGTAATTATAAGTGGCTGCAGTACACACGTGTACATTCGTATACGTGTGCACTGCCTCGCCAACTCGTGTGCAAAAATCAAACAAAAGCACAGAAATCAAAAACAAGGTCAAACCCAAGATAGGTTCAACTCAAAGCACCACTGACCAGACAATGCAAGCACAGTCTCAAGCATGAAACAAGGTGCACCAGACCAGGTTGCAAAAATGATCAAATATACACAAATGCAGCCCAATAGACCAAAGTACAACATCAAAGACAGCACTGCAACTCAAATGTACAGGCCAGTGAACATAAAAGAAACTGACTTGAACCAATACAGTGACAATATGCAGCATACCAGAGGTTACAACATCAAAGAATCAAGTACACATGTATGCAGTGACATACCAATGAAGACACAGCCCAACAAAACAGTGTCAAAGAAAATGTCAACATAAAGTACTACAGAGATCAATGCAACTTCACAGCAATCATAACACAAGCCAGAGTGAATGCAGACAAGCACATGAATACATAAAGCTACAAGTGATGCAGCATCAATCAAAAAGTGATATGGTGAAGCACTGACTCAAATACAACTACAAGGCATGAAACCATAGTGAAACAGTTCAAGTGGACAGTGAAGGCAGTACACAAGTGAAACAACAAAATGAATGTTATGTTCAAACATAAGATGAATAATACGACAGCTACTCAATGATACAGTAGCAAACTACAGTGATGCAGCCAGTAACAACAGTGACATGAATGCAGTGAAGCAAGAATATAGCAGCAATGTACATGTACCAATGATACAAGAGAAGTGAACAACAATGCAACAGTGTGGAAGTTAAACAGTGATGAAGCTGGAAATACAAAGACCAGCTACTCAATGCATGCAACATGACTCGACTACAAGAACATCACAAGTAAATCAGCAGGGCAATGAACAAATGCAACAGGTCACAGTGACACCATTAAGCATATGCAAACAAAACAAACTACATCAAGTAGCAAATCAAACCAGAATGCATCAGTGTACAGTGAGCCCGACAACAAAGTGACTCAAGACTGCAACAAACATCAGCAGGTGAACAAAAGACAGTGGAAATTACTCAACTATGGATGCGAGTACAAAATGACCAAGCAAGTGCACCGATGAACCATCAAAGTATGCAACAGTTACAAGATAGAATACACACTGCACTAATCCAGACCAAAGCAACCTTATCTATGCTCAATGTACAGTGCAAACACATCAAGTAAATGATACAACATGACACAAATGAAAACTACTCAATGATGCAACATTTTAAAATGCACAAATATGCTATGTGGTGAAGCCAAAGCAATCAGGACAATGTTGAACAATGTAAATGTCGAAGTCGTGGAAGCATAACAGTGTCAATATTAAATTCATGAAATCATGATCAGCATTGAAACAAAGATGGCCAGAGCTAAATTACACAGGGGCCAGAAATTCAAGAAGCCGAAATTACAAAATTGGAACAAGTTAAAAACCAAGTTGATGTCAAACATTATCCAGCATCAAGTTCGTGTCAAAATTTCAATGTTGAACAAGTCAAAGTCGAAAGTCATCACGAAATTAATTCAAAGGCGTAATCATCAAGCAACCAGAATATTCACATATGAATTAGTCAGAGAAATCATCAAACATCAGAAATTAATCGAACGGCCGAGGTGAATAATATGACAAATTCAAATAGAGAATATACGGCGCAAATCTAGGGTTACAAACCCTATATAAACCACGAAACATCATCGGCATATGGAGGAGTTCGCAATACAGAAATCAAGCAACTGCAAGCAATAAAAAGAACATACCAATTCGAACACGAACTCCATCGAAGCAGCCGCATAAGCAACAAGGAATAAATCGATCAAGGCGACACGCAAAATATCAATGGATCGATCGAATTAAAGCCGGCGACTTCAAGCCCTAATTTCCAGAGCAGAGAGATCGAAAGCCCCAATTTTACAAGCCCTAATCTCAGCAAGAAGAAAACAGCGGCCGGCATTATTCTCAAGAAAAAAAAAAGGGAAACCAGGCCGATAAAATAAAAAGGAGAAAGGGGACGCTGTTTCTAATTAGTGGGCCGGTCCTTTTAAAAAAAAAAGGGGGTTTTTGTTTATAAGGCTTTATTAATATTGTTTTAGGGTTATTGTTTTTAAATTATTGTTTTTTATTTTACGAATCAAAAAGTTAGTAAATCACCACCTAGGTTTAGGTAGTGTCAGATTGTCTATTTTGAATTAGTTCAGTGAGCAGGGCGTGCGAGTTTGCAAAGCTCTATAGGCGGGAGCAGTGTTTGCGAGTGAGCGAAACTCTATAGGCGGGAGCAGGGTGTGCGAGTCTAGTAGAGTGTTTGTGAGCGGGAGCAAAAGGGCCTGCGAGTCTAGTAGAGTGTTTATAAGCGTGATACTGTTTAATTCTAATAGAAATCTGTAAATGCAGCAGTAGGCAGGGGTTGCCGAAGCTGGGTAAATTTTGTGTGTGTTTTACTTTTTAGCATATTTATTTCTGCTATTATATTTCTGTGTTTAATTCGAGAAAATTTGCTATAACCCTATTCACCCCCCCCCCCCTCTAGGGTTAATCTAGATCCTACACAAAATACATATTTATTTGTTTCTTCCTTTGTAAGCTTCACTCATGTGTATATATTCTTGTTTGTTTGTTTCATCAGTTTGCAAGTATACATACTTGACTATATTTTGTTGTACAAACATATATATTTTATTTGTTCTTACTTATCAAATTTTATTTTGTTTGTATCTGAATATAAAGTTTTGTTTTATAACTAATACATATCTTTGCATATATTTTGTTTGTTTTAGTCTTTTTATTGAAGTGATGCTGCATTTATTAAACTTGGTGGCTGCAGCTTTGTTTTGGTGGAGAAGATATTAATAAGTACTTTTGTTTTCTTATTTTATTTACAACTTATGTCATTTGTTTTGTGGATATTTTCTTTTGTTTCATTATCTTCTTTAGTAAGCTTCATGGATATATATTTGTTTTGAAGTTCAACTATCAAACATTAATTTACATTAACATGTTTTACAATTAGATTTTATACTTGTATTTTGTATTGATAAAATTTATCCCATTTTATTTAAAAGAAAACTGCTACTAAAACTAACCATCAATTTACTAATTTACATAAGCAATAATTCTTAAATCCAAATTATTTTTCTAAGTCATTAGTTCGAATTTTAAATACAAATTAAATATTTCAAAAACAAATTCTAAGGTCAAATTCAGATTTTACTCATATATACATATACGTATATATTTCAAATTCAAATTTATTCCAAAATTTATTCAAATTTTACATTAACTATTAATTTAAATTTAATTCAAAATTGGGATCGTTACAGACTTCCCCCCTTAAAATGAATTTCGTCCTCGAAATTCGTTAGAGAGAGATAACGAAGATTGATGAAATATCTTCCTCAGATCAACTAGGCATAAATTCTGCATTTGGCTTACCAAATCAGAATGTCGACAATATGAGAACAAACTCATACAATACTACACAGGATACTCGGGTCATAAATTCTACGAAATATGCAAAGGCACCGGTTAGTTCGAAGGATAACCAACCGTTCGTAGAATATATCCGAACTCAAATTGTATTCACATATCTGTCTACTCTTGGGTATAATTTCAAAATTTCTAGTTTAAAAACCAAAGTATATCTATCAACCATAGCAACCAAAGCAAACAAAACAACCAATACATCCAAACAACAATTTTGGCCTGTTGGAGTTTATGTCCCATACAAATATATCAAATCTTCGTCCTGTATTTACCAGGAATCATCGAAGGATTGAAAAGAGATGCTGAACAAAAGAGATAGATTCAATTTTCTACCATTTTTCAAATACTAGGAATGGATTCCAAATTCAAGTCGGAACATCTCAAAATGTATACTAATTTGTCCCTCTTCGGACTTTGATCAACCCAAGAAATTATAATGGAATTTCAAAATTTGTTTTTAAACGAAATAGTTTTATCGATTCAATTCAAATTTAGCTTCATATTCTATTAATCAAGTTAACTCAATTTAAATTTTCTATTCCAAATTTTCAATTCATATTCACTAAGGTTTAAATTAAAAACTGATAAGAAACCGATGAAGATACGAAGTAAGAATTTCCTACAACGATTCGTAGGGCCACCATCACACTGAAACTTCTTCTGGAGCTATCACGAAGCAATCAAAAGAATTTGGAAAGACGAATCAAAGGAAATTAATAGAGAAAGATTGTTTCCACTGTTGCAGAGCATTGACCAATTATAGTGGTACTTCCCTGTCCCCTATCTCGTTCTCTTCTTGCACTCATACTCACTATCAGTGGATAGAAAAAGAATTTACTGAGACATACGAACAGATATCTTAGGGATTACTCATTCTAGGGATACATCACCCTATCTCTAATGAGCTACTTAATGTGTTATACTCCTGAGCTAAAGTTCAACCTTAGCTCTGATACCAAATGTAACGAAGCGGATTTTTCGCGCTCGAAAATCGACATCCATACTTTACATCGTACTTGAATGTCGTAGATCCGACCGTTCAAATCCGAGTCGCCGGAGCTTATAACACCATTAAGTAAACAACACAGCGGAAGAAAAAGAATAATACATTGATATACAGCATTGATGCAATATCTGATACAACAGATGATACAATGAATATAAATAAACATCAGAGATATGATACAAGAAAATTGCAGCGGAAAAGAAAACAGATAACACCAGCAGCAGAATAAACAACTCAAGATAGCCTTCAAGAAAGAACTCCAAAAATGCAACTCCATCTCCAAGAACCAATCCAGAAATAGCTCGAACTCCCAATAATGATACACCAAGCTAAGCAAGGTCAGTCATGTCCAAGGACTGAACTAGCTCCAGATAATCTACAGAACCTAACTAGCTGAAAACCCAACTCTAGACTGCTCGTGTGGAAAATAGTGAGCACCCAGAGTTTAGGAAAGGAACAATAAACTCCGGATCAGTCATGGGACTAGTGTGAGTAACAAAAACAGTTTATCTTTTAAATAAAACAAGAAGATAATTTTAAATAAAATTCGCAATGCTTTTTGAAAATGAAACTACCATAAGACCTCCCGCCACACACACAGTGCAACCGCAGACTTGGAGGAGATTTCTTCTTATGATAGTCAAACATGCTTGATACATGAATTCTTTGATATTATTATTATAAGTGCAAAGTGCAGAAAACATTTCGAAAGTAGAATATAAATCTTAGCCAGCATAGACATTCCGAACTATGCCTACTATAGCTACCATCCAAACAGTGGGGCGACACCATAAGTGAATGGCAGGTTATACAACTAAAACCGTACAAGGCACGTATTGTTTTGATTGGATTTCCAACAAATGGTGAGGCTAAGGAACTTCCTACTGCCACATGGGATCGCCTCTGGTGGGACGTCCCGAGAACCTAACCGGATCTCTGCCAACACAAGGCCGGGTTACCTCTGTAACTAGGTAACTACTACTCGAGAATGCCACTCCCCGGTCCTTTGGGACCTTTATCCGAAGCGCCTCTAAGCAACAACCACACAGTAAATGAGATTGGAGCAACCACATAGGTTAAATATCAGAGCTCCATACCTAATACCACCCTTTACCAGAAGGGAATGACACACCCTAAAGGGCGCGACCCTTATAACCTTGCCGCATCTTTCCTGTTTTGACCATTTCCGGGGGGTGAGGTCCTGATGCAGTCTCGTCCACAAAGCTATGCTTTATACCAAAGCCATGCTCTGATCACAAATGATCAACTAATGATCATTAACACACAGCAGCACTCAGCATGCCACACTACCAAATTGGGAGTATATCGCTGATAACCTTCAACTACAAAACCTCTGAGCTCGTACGTCTCAAAGAAGGGTGTTAAGCTAAAAGAATAAATTCTCCGCCACCAATAGAAATGTATTTGAAAGAAATCTGCTTTATATCTCAAAGTGCAGTGTCAGACATGTAACTATACAAGTCTGTTCCGGGTTCGAACAGAACCGAAGGCACTTCCAAAGAAGCCCTTGCAATCCGGGTATTCAGAATCCCGATCGGACTTTCCATCACTTAGGAAATCTCTATACCGTAGCTACTCGGTGCAGAGACAATCGATAGGTTATCATATCGTTCTCGCAAATACCCAGTCTTCAACACCGGTCTTCAAATGCTATCCATAACGTCAAGTCACATATTCGGAATGGGTTATATGACACAAAGGTCCTCTCCTGGCTAAACCGAATAGTGAGCGCAACATTTAAAGCATATGGATATGGGATTTCAACTAAGTCACAACTTAATAATTCAAAACTTTCCTTCAAATGGTTTAAACAACTTCCACACATTAATCTTTTAAACAAAAGATTTAATTCACAAAGTTCACCCTATTCACAAAGATCCATTTATGGATCCCAAAATAATTCCCATTTTAATTGGATAAACTCGTTAAATCTTTAAATTAAAGATTTAACTTATAACTTCCAAACCATTTCCATAACTTGGAAAATCATTTCCATTTTTTTTTCTTGAAATCCCTTTAACACAAATTGGACATTCATTACTTAAGTGAAAACTTTTATCATTTGAAAACAAATAGTTTCGTTCCAGAAATATCCAATTATATTTACCCGAGTTAAAGCATTTGAATCTAAATTCAAATTTCCAAATCAATACCTTTAAAATAGTTTAACCTATATAAACTGGTATAACATCTTTAGTCCCTAATTTCCAGATCATAGAATTCAATTTCAAATATTGAATTCAAATTTAAATCAGAATATTTAAATTCCAAAATTCAATCAAGTTATTCAAAATAAATTTCATCTTTGAAATTCCATTTCAAAAGCTTTTCACTTTAATTTCATTTCTAAAACATTTGAATTTAAATATTCAACTTTGAAAAATCATTTCAAAATCTGTGACTTAATTGATTCCCTCGTGAAATCCATAATTGTGTGTGTATAAGTGTGGTCTAGGGGTTTAACACAATAGTGCAACATTATTCCATCATCACAGATCAAACACAAAACTATAATTGATAAGCGATATAAACTATAACGCTTATCGTCCATTCACAGATTCATAGATAATATGCAAATGTATTACAAATAAAGGAATAAATCATACACGACATAAATCACAGAACAAAATATCACAGATCAGGTAGGACAATCAATTCAAAGCAACTCATTCAACACAATCATTCATAAGTAAGGCCAAGTATTCAATAGTCATTTATAAGTAGGATTAATTAAATTGATTTATCCTAATCGATTCAATATATTTCCAAGTAAATTAATTACTTATGAATTAATTATCAAATTCTGATTAATTAATTACAAATCATTCATATACATAAATAAATTAATCACCTTAATTAATTTAAATTATTCTTAAATAATCATATAAATCAAGTTAACCTTTAAACCAATTACCAAATTAATTAATCCCTTAATTAATTATTTTAGGAAATTAAATCTGTAATTTCTTATAAGCGATCATCTCATACCAATAAATCATTAATTACCGATTAATCTTTATCAATAAATAAATCAAAATATCCAATTTAAGTTACAATTAGTAATTAACCCCTTAATTACTTTCATTAAGTAATTAACATTTTATAATTGATTATCTTAATTAATATATCAAATAAATTATCAATATTAATCACATTAATTTAATTACTAAATAATTTCTAGTTAATTATCTTCATTAACTAATAACATTTCCTTAATTACTTCCTCAAGAAAATTATCTTGGATTAATTCATCATTAATCATTTCTAATTATAAATTAAATCTAAATTACTTATTTATAAATTAAATAAATCATTTCTAATTACCATATTAATTAAATCATTTTATTACCTTAATTATCTCTAATATAATTCATTTCTTATTGATGACTTCATTAACATGAGTGTAAAACCTTACACTTTTAAATTTAATTTCAAGTTCCATTTTGAATATAAGATTCAAAATGATTATTCATTTACACATTAAACAATTTAAATGTCCATTTATAAACCTTAAAATAATTATAAAGAACATTTTTTATTTACATAGGAAACTTTTATAAGGAAAAGCTTTTAAACTCAATTACTTCATCATTTTTTTTATTTAAAAATTTAGCTTTTGCATTACACTACATTTTAACTTGCAAAATTCAAGTTAAACAAATTATTTAACTTATGATAAGTTTTAACTTAACAAAATTACATTTGTTTACCTTGTAAATGCCAAGGTTTACTTAACATTTGTTAACTTAAAAATTTAGTTTGGGCTTAACCCAATTTTCTTTAAAACCCGAGTAAAACAGGTATTTCACTCGAGTTACCCCGGCGTCTACTCGTTACTTCCTCGAGACCTTTCCTTTCTTCCGCGTGCCTGTTTCTTCTTTCCTCTTTTTTTTATTTTTATTTGAAACCCCAGGCACTCAACTTTCCACGCGAAAACTAGGTACAACTCGAATAACCCCAGAAGAAAACTCGTTATGGCTTATCATTTTCTCGCGTATTCCAAAACTCAGAACATCAGAACGTGCATACGAATCGCCGTGCACTTGCACATGCCGCTGACAGACCTTCGACGCATGAGGCGATCGCCCACAAATCGATCATCACTCGCACACTCGATTGCAGCACTCCAAAACCTTGATGAAACTCGCGAACGAAAAATGACAGTTCGAGCTCCAAATAAAAACAACACTCCGACCAACTTTCCCCTCGTTCAGGCGATGCAATCCCCCAGAAACTTCGAAACTCCGGCTACACCACCCTTAGCCCCCACACTACCTTCCCTTCCAGCCAGTGACGCTCGACGCACCAAGAAAGGCACAGCGATCAAAATTTTCCAACCTGTTCAAAATTCTAACAAAACCCTACCTTACCTAATTCCGACCAACACGTCGTACTAAAACCCAAGCGACTATTTTTCATCGAATCGTCGGTCTTTCCTCCTCCTCCATGCCAAAACCCACTGCCCAAATCTTCTTCGATCGCCGGAGTTTGGCCAAAATGCGAATTTCGTTCATTATTGGATGGCTCCTAAAACTCAACACTAAAAATTACTAAACATATCTTAAAAATCATCTTTTTAGGTAAGGATTCAAGCTATATACTTGAATTAATGTTTTATTAAATTCGAAATTTACAAAATTTAAAGTTTCATCTGTAAAAATTAAACATTTCCTCTTGTATACATGTATACTTCATGAAATTATTTTTAGATCATAGTTCTTACTTAAATACACAGTTTTGCTTTAGATGTCAAATCTTGAAAATGATTAGAATTGGAGGATTGAATTTATTTCTATTTGGTTCATCCTGAACTATGACACAGAGAAGACAGACATCTCAACATTGTCATAACAATTTCATATACACAGTGTTAAAACAAAGAAGATATCCAACATCCATAATAAACATAAATCATTTACTGGTCAAAGCTTAATCTAAAATTTATATTATGTTCACTCACCTATATTTCCAGAAATGAACAGAGCACATCCTCTTGAAACAGGCTGTGAAATTATTATTTTTTGCTTGTTAAACCCTTTTTTTTCTCTGGTTTTCATTGATTGAATCTTTGTTTTAAACTGGAGTTTGTTTTAGTTTTAAATGGTGCTCATTTCAGAGTTTCATCCTGCCCTGAAGATGGACCAAATGAGATAATGGATTGATGTATATAAGAAGAAGTTTACAGGTTGATAATTATTATGTTTTGTACAAATATGATCAGAGATTTTTTTTCTTTTGCTTTTGTTGACCATGCATATTTTCATTCGGCTGATAGTTTATTTTGGTGGCTATAAATCTTGTTTGGTATGCTTGCATTAATTGTATTGTACAAAATACATATTTATTTGTTTCTTCCTTTGCAAACTTCACTCATGTGTATATATTCTTGTTTGTTTGTTTCATCAGTTTGCAAGTATACATACTTGACTATATTTTGTTATACAAACATATATATTTTATTTGTTCTTACTTATCAAATTTTATTTTGTTTGTATCTGAATATAAAATTTTGTTTTATAACTAATACATATCTTTGCATATATTTTGTTTGTTTTAGTCTTTTTATTGAAGTGATGCTGCATTTATTAAACTTGGTGGCTGCAGCTTTGTTTTGGTGGAGAAGATATTAATAAGTACTTTTGTTTTCTTACTTTATTTACAACTTATGTCATTTTTTTTATGGATATTTTCTTTTGTTTCATTATCTTCTTTAGTAAGCTTCATAGATATATATATTTGTTTTGAAGTTCAACTATCAAACATTAATTTACATTAACATGTTTTACAATTAGATTTTATACTTATATTTTGTATTGATAAAATTTATCCCATTTTATTTAGAAGAAAACTGCTATTAAAACTAACCATCAATTTACTAATTTACATAAGCAATAATTCTTAAATCCAAATTATTTTTCTAAGTCATTAGTTCGAATTTTAAATGCAAATTAAATATTTCAAAAACAAATTCTAAGGTCAAATTCAGATTTTACTCATATATACATATACATATATATTTCAAATTCAAATTTATTCCAAAATTTATTCAAATTTTACATTAACTATTAATTTAAATTTAATTCAAAATTGGGATCGTTACAGTTCTATGGAACCATACGATGTAAGTGTGATTACCTTGTGGATTCACAGTGCCTCTGGACACTGCTTTTCAGTATTCGTTTCCATTGACTTTTTAGTATATCCCTATTGCTATTTGGAGCAACGATCTTTGCTTCGACATCGATTACAGACTCTGTTCACTCTTTGGATTATTGCCTATGGGCAACTTTATATAGCTTTGGCTACGCCGATGATATGAGGCGATTTTATTTATTTAACACTTTGGTGTTGATATTCTCTTTGGAGATTTTTACTGTTTATTGATGATTAGGAGTTGTCATTATATTCATGTAGTCCATAATACTCTTCTCTTTGGAGAAGTACTGTTTTATTTATGTACCGCATTATTATGTTTATCTCAGTTTATTAACTGATTGTTTAGCTAGCCTGACCCGAGTGTTTTGCGCTCGGGTCAGACCGAGTTGTTTCTGGTTAGGTCTCTGGACTTAGCTTTCTGTGCTTCCGCTTGGACATTATCTGCTATGCTGATAGATAGTTCTTTATATTTGTCCACTATTTTGGTACTCTGATTGTTCAGTCTCTTATGTACATATTTTTGACTCACATGTGTGAGCGGTGGCTTTGTACCCACCTTTTGATATTTGGATCTGTATTGACGACATATTGTACCTATGTTCTGTGGCTGTTATGTGACTGTTCTGTGATGATGATGTTATCATTTAGTATTATGTTTGTTCTGAACCTATTTTCCTTAGCCATTGTAATTTCATTATAAATATCTATCGGATATGTCGAACCACTTGAGAAAAGAAAACCACCTATTCGACGTATTCAGTACTTAGTTATAGCTTGATTACACATGGTCGCTTCCATTATACTCTGTTCTCTGTTCTAGTAGACGGTATTACTCCGTAATACTCTTTACTAGAGTGGGTCTTGGAGTGGGGCGTTACAGTTTGGTATCAGAGCTAAGGTTCAGAATTAAGCATAACAAACACAGAATAGACACGTATTATAATACGTTACAATACGATCCAAATTGAACATCACCACCTTTAGATAGATAAGTTAGGAATAGTTGTAGGAATCTGTTATATTCCGTAATATTCCTTAATGAATTATCAATCTTTGAATCGTGCTTAACTAAATCTTACCTTATCTTTCAGTATGGTTGGGAGAGTTAGGAACCTCCGTTCTGCTGATGCTGGGCAGTCCAGCCATCCTCATCCAGAGGGCGTATACATGACCACGGACCAAATCATGGAGCTGGTTCGTAACTCTCAGTCGCACTCTCAGTCTCCTGCACCAGTTTCTGATGCACCGCCCAAGTCTGCTTTTGCGTACCTCTGCAGCGACTTTATTCATCTTGGAGGGAAGCCGTTCAATGGCACCGAGACTGTTCTTGAGGTCCAGGCTTGGATCATAGTTTGCGAGCGTAATTTTACTCGCATGACCCTTCCTGACCATGACAGAGTTCTTGTTGCTTCTAGCCATCTTGAGGGCCATGCCTTGGATTGGTACGAGCTCCTTATTTCTGAGACCGATGAGGCCACTCTCACTTGGGATCAGTTCCAAGAGCGCTTCTTGCTCTAGTTTGTTCCCGAGTCCGAGAAGATAGCCCTTGCACGCCGCTTTATTGACCTTAAGCAAGGGAAGACCTCTGTTGCTGACTATTCATCATCTTTCGAGGCCCTGTCTAAGTATGGCCTCGAGTTCATTAGCACTCCTTATAAGAAGAATCTCAAATTTGTAGAAGGCCTGAAGAAATATTTGAAGAAACAGCTTATGCTCCAGCTTAAGCTCCCTTTTGATGAGCTAGTGGACGCAGCGCTTCACCTTGAAGCGGTTGAGCGTGAGAGAGACAGTGATGGAGATGGTGAGGGTTCTAAAAACCCCAGTCAGAAGCGGGGTCCATTTCAAAAGACCAAGCCTTGGAACAAGAAGAAGAAGACTGGTAGTTCTACTTTTCAGACTCATCCTCAGACTCGTTCTCAGTCCCAAACTCCTGCTCAGCCTAGTGGGACACGTCCTCCGAAGAAATACTTCAACTGTGGTTCTCCTGATCACTTTATTCGAGAGTGTCCCAAACCTCTCTATTGCACCTTCTGCAAGAAGGAGGGACACAGGATCTCCACTTGTTCTACTGCACCTCCTAGATCTGGCAAGCTTAATGCTACCAAGGCTCCTACATCTTCAGCTCAGCCTTGAGGTATGCATCCTTCCGTTCTCGAAGGTTCTATTTTATTTCATGGTAGATCTTTTAGAGTTCTCTTTGATACGGCGCCTCTCACTCATTCATATCAAAGGAGCTAGTAGATGCTTTATCCTTGGATGTTACTTGTCTGGTTTCTTCACTAAGGATTGTGAATCCCATTGGTGGATCCACGACCCTTAGCTTGCTTTGTGAGGATATGGATATTGATCTTTGTGGATTTTCTTTCCATGTGAATCTGCACATTATGGGGTATTTGGGCTTTGACATGATTCTTGGCATGGATTGGCTCGCTCAGTACGACGCCAAAATCATTTGTTCGGAGCGGATATTATTTCTTCATCATCCTGACTCGTCCGCTCCGTTAGCTATTTCTCTTCAGGATTTTAGGATTTCTGATATTACTTTATTTTCTCTTGATTCACGAGATGAGGATTTGGACATATCTCGTATTCCTGTTGTTCGGGATTTCCCCGATATATTCGAGCCAGTATCAGGCCTGCCACCAAAGCGGGCCATTGAGTTATCGATCTTATTCCAGGCTCCCACCCTGTTGGGCGTCCTCCAACGAGAATGTCTATTAAGGAGAATGAGGAACTCAGGAAGCAGTTAGTTGAGCTTGAGGCGAAGCAGTTCGTTCGGTCCAGTTCTTCGCCATGGGGTGCTGCTGTGGTCTTCGTTAAGAAGCCCGATGGCTCTCTTAGGCTTTGCATTGACTATCGCAAGCTTAATGAGTTGACCATCAGAAATCGTTGTCCATTGCCACGGATAGACAATATGTTTGATCAGTTGAGCGGTGCGAAGGTCTTTTCCCAGCACGACTTGCCACCGGATTTCATCAGCTCCGAGTTGAGGACGATAGCATTCCTCTTACCACTTTCCGCACTCGTTATGGTTCTTTTGAGTGGTTGGTCATGCCATTCGGCTTGACGAACGCACCGGCTTTCTTCGTCGATCTTATGAATCGAGTATTCCGGGAATACATCGATAGATTCATTCTGATTTTCATCGACGATATTCTTATTTATTCTAGATCCGAGACAGAGCATGCTCATCATTTATAGATCATCTTGGATACTCTTTGTCAGCATTAGCTTAAGGCCAAGCTCTCCAAGTGCCATTTTTGGGAGAGCAAGGTCAAGTTCTTAGGCCATATTGTATCATCTGAGGGTATTTCTGTCAATCCTGCCAAGATCGAAGCTATTCAGAATTGGAAGCAGCCCGAGAACATTCATGATATTCGCAGCTTCCTTGGTCTGGCGGGTTATTACCATCGGTTTATCAAGGATTTCTCTCGAGTTGCACTTCTCCTTACGACGTTGACTCGTAAGGGTGTTCGCTTTATTTGGTCTGATAAGTGTGAAGCTTCCTTTCAGTGACTGAAGGAACTTCTCACTCATGCTCCTATTCTTGTGGTTCCTGAGAGTAACCAGGATCTGTTGTTTACACCGATGCTTGTGGTAGCGGGCTCGGTGCTGTGCTTATGCAGGAGGTTCGGGTAGTTTCTTATGCTTCCAGGCAACTGCGTCCGAATGAGGTTCGCTATCCTACTCATGATCTTGAGTCGGCAGCTATCATCTTTGCCTTGAAGAGGTGGCGATACTTTCTATTAGGCGAACGCTTCACTCTTTCAACCGATCACAAGTCTCTGAAGTATCTTTTCAGCCAGAGAGCTCTCAACATGAGGCAGCAGCGATGGCTTGAGTTTCTCGCCTCATATGATTTAGATATTCAGTATACCCCTGGCAAGGGTAATCGTGTTGCAGATGCGCTCAGTAGCAAGCACTCGGCGGTAGTTTCTATGATGATTACCGAGTGGGATATTCTTGAGACCCTATTTTGTGTGATATTAGAGATCGAGCTCCATCTTCTAATTCTCCGGTCTTACTCCTCAGCTTAGAAGCTCGTCCTATCTTATTGGATTGCATTGCCCATGCTCAGCGGCAGGATCCAGACTTATTGCATCTCATTCACCTTCTCGAGTCGGGATCCAGTGATGAGACATTGCTGGATTATTCTCTTGATTTTCATCGGTGTCTTCGTAGGAAGAACCGTATTGTTGTACCATCTGATTTATCACTTAGGCGTGACATTCTGGACGAGTGCCATCACACTAAGTACACTATACATCCTGGTTTGAGTAAGATGTATGCCGATATGTGCCGGCTATATTATTGGGAGGGTTTGAAGAGAGATGTGGCAAGTTATGTGAGCGGTTGCATGATTTGTCAACAGATCAAGGCCGAGCATCAGCGTCCATCTGGTCTTCTTCAGCCTCTAGAGATTCCATTATGGAAATGGGATCAGATATCCATGGATTTCATTGACGGTCTGCCTCGATCGAGGTCAGGCCATACTTCTATCTGGGTTATTGTTGATCGTTTGACCAGATCGGCTCATTTCATTCCGATTAAGTCCACTCGGACTGCACCTTAGTTGGCCAAGCTCTATGTGAAAGAAGTCATTCGACTTCATGGCATTCCTCGCTCCATCGTGTGTGATCGAGACACCATTTTCACTACTCGCTTCTGGAAGTGCCTACAGTCAGCTTTGGGCTCAAAGCTGAATCTCTTGACTGCTTATCACCCTCAGACCGACGGTCAGACTGAGAGGGTGAATCGTGTTTTGGAGGATCTTTTGTGCTGTTGTATTCTGGATTTCGGAGGCAGTTGGGAGGATCACTTACCGCTTGTAGAGTTCTCCTACAACAACAGCTTTCAGACTAGTATCGGCATGACACCTTTCGAGGCTCTCTACGGAAGGCCATGTCGCTCTCCTGCTTGTTGGTTAGAATCTGGCGAGAAGCTTATTCTTGGTCTAGATTCAGTTCGGGAATCTTCTGAAAAGATTGTTCTTATCCGTTAGAGAATGAAAGAGGCACAGGACCGCCATAAATCCTACGCGGACAACCGTAGGAAGCCTCTTGAGTTCTCCATTAGTGATTTTGTCTTCATTCGGATTTCCCCTATGAAGGGGGTTGTGCGTTTCAGCTCTACAGGGAAGTTGGCTCCTCGCTATATTGGACCATTTCCTATTATGGAACGCATCAGCCCCGTTGCTTATCGTGTGGCTCTACCTGCTCATTTTTCCGGAATGCATAACATGTTCCATGTTTCTCAGCTTCGCAAGTGTGTTCACGATCATGATTCTATCATTGAGCCGCATGTCGTGCCTGATTTAGAGATCTTACCTGATTTATCTTTGGAGCAGCAACCTCTTCGTGTGCTTGATTCGGAGGTTAGACGCCTTTGCAACAAAGAGGTTCCACTCGTGATGATTCAATGGTCACCGAATCCTAAGGACTGCACTTGGGAGACCAGAGAATCCATCGAGCGCTCTTATCCTGGCTTCCTCCCATCTTCTTCTGCGGGTAAAAATTCTCTATTTTATCTCTATCACTTCTTTTATGGATTTCACGTTATAGACGACATCTACCTTAGGGAATTGCGGGGACGCAATTTTCTTAAGGGGGGAGTCTGTAACAACCCGGGATTTGCATTACCGATTAATAAATAAAAGTTCGGATTTTTATTTATTTTAATGAAGCATAAAAGGATTTGGAATAACAAAATTTATTTGAAAGAAACTATTTAAATTAAATGGGAAATATGGGATTTTAAAATGAGGATAAAATGTTATTTTTTTTGAAAGTTAAAAATTTTAGGAGAGATTTTAAAAAAAGGGGTTTGGATAAGAAAAATGAGTTTTATAAACATATATGAACATTTAGACTATTTTTGGAAACATGTAAATAACTCTCTTCTTATTGGGTTACTAAACTTAATCCAATAACCCACCCTAAACCTCCTCTATAAATTATCTCAAACTCTCCTAACCTCATTCATTCATCCCTAATCAAAACCCTAATCATTTCCTAAAGCTTTCTTAACAAAAATGGCCTCTATCTTCATCTCCTTCTAGTTTTAGCTTATGCAAGTCATTCTGTGCAAAGGTAATGCAAATACCCACCTCAAATTCATTTTTATATCTTTCTGATTTCTGAAATTTATTTGGTAAAACATTTTTATGTGTTTTTCTGATCTTATAGCCTCCTAATCATCTTTTGCTAATTTGGGTTGATGCTATAGTGGTCTTTGTTGCTTTCTAGAGAGGTATATTGCTAAAAACCTCTTCTAATATGTGTTTAATCCTCTTTTGATTTCAGTAATCATTTAGTAACACATGTTTTATTATGTAACATGTGAAGCATAGCTCTTTGATCATCTTTGCTTTCATTTTGGGTGTGCACATAAGGTGTTTGTGATATTGCTTCATAAGGTAATGCTAAGCTTTAGCCCTTTGTCTCCTTTAATATAGTGTAGTAATCATTATATGGTAGTTAGTGATTGATATTGGTGAAATTTGATGCCAAAAATTTGAAAAAAAAAACACCCCAAAATCACTAAAATGAGCAATTTCAGCAGGCTGGAATGTTTCAGCCTGAAAACAGGCTGAAACAATGGTCTGAGTGTACCAGGGAAGGCCTGGGCTGCACCCAGGCTGCTGCCCGAGCGCAGCAGGCTAGCCCGGTTGGGCTAGCCGGTACCAGGCCATCCCACACGGGCTGGCGCGCATGGCCAGCACGTCCCCAGCCCATGCGGGCTGGGGCTGGCCCGCACGTCCCCAGCCCATGCGGCTGGGGCTGGCTCCCTTCTCCCAGTCCATGCGGGCTGGGCTTCCCCCTCCTCCCTAGCCCGCATGGGGCTGGGGCTTACCCCATTACACCCCTAGCCCAGGCGGGCTTGGGGGGGCTTACCGCATTTCCCAGCCCGCATGGGCTGGGGCTTGTCCCATTTCCCAGCCCAAGCGGGCTGGGCTTGTCCCTATCTCCCCAGCCCAGGCGGGCTGGGGGGCTTGTTAATTCACCCAGCCCATGCGGGCTGGGGGCTGGACCGAACCAGGCTGCACCATGCGGTGCAGCTGGTTCTATAAAAAAATTGGGCTGCACCAACTTGGTGCCGTCGGGTTCCGACCCACCGGTTGCACAATTTTTGGTGCAACCGAGTCCGAGTTGCCCTATTTTGGTGTAACCGCTTCAAATTGTTTGTTTCTGCAATACACCTTCGGGCTTCAATTGCTAATCAGAAATTGTCGAACCTTGATTCACAACCATTCGGAATATTTTCCAACACGAATATTGGTTTTCAGTGATTTTCTGATTTATCGATTTCTTTGAGATTTGTCTCTAGATTTCGTACACGGGTTTTTATGAACTATTTTAAAAGGATTTTTCACTCCTAAATGGCTTTCGAAATTATTATATAATATTATTTTTAATTATTAAATTAATTACTCCATAATAGGAGAGTTTTCAAAAGCCGTTTTAAAGGGATTTCAAGATCAATTATAAATCCGTTACGCACCATTATTTTCTATAATAAAAATCTCATACTCACTTTTAGCACGTCGAGCGAAGTGGAAAGGTGCTTAAACGGTTAGGAAATCTCCGGCCTATGGAACCATGTGTATTTTCTTTCCGGTTAATCCCCGACCTATTCGATTGATCGTTTTGACCTTTGGGTCTAATTTGCCGATGATACGAGGTGGACTTTTTATTGTTTGGAGTGTGAGCTTGCTATTGGTTAGTAAACCGTTTACTGTGAACGTGGGGTATGGGACTCATTGTTAACACTTTACGGGTTCCTCTCCAAGAAGTTTGTGACACATTAGCCTCTGGACGGCCAGTACTGGACCTCCGGGTCACCACGCCTCTGGGCAACTGTCTCTGGACACCTTCTCTATGGAGCAGTTTTTCGGCATGTGCCTCTGGGCCTTTATCCTACTGGGAAGGATCTCGCCGTCTCGCGCATTCCCCATCTGTGCGAGTGATCGATCACAACTCTATAGTACTTGGCAATAACGACTCAGATCGGTGCACGTGCTATACTTGTATTATCTGATGATTTTATGTCCATTCGAGTACCGCCATTCGGTGTTGGCTCTATGGAACCATACGATGTAAGTGCGATTACCTTGTGGATTCACAGTGTCTCTGGACACTGCTTTTCAGTACTCGTTTCCATTGACTTTTCAGTATAACCCTATTGCTCTTTGGAGCAACGATCTTTGCTTCGACATCGATTACAGACTCTATTCACTCTTGGGATTATTGCCTATGGGCAACTTTATATAGCTTTGGCTACGCCGATGATATGAGGCGATTTTATTTATTTAACACTTTGGTGTAGATATTCTCTTTGGAGATTTTTACTGTTTATTGATGATTAGGAATTGTCATTATATTCATGTAGTCCATAATAATCTTCACTTTAGAGAAGTACTGTTTTATTTATGTATCGCATTATTATGTTTATCTCAGTTTATTAACTGATTGTTTAGCTTGCCTGACCCGAGTGTTTTTCGCTCGGGTCAGACCGAGTTGTTTCAGGTTAGGTCTCTGGACTTAGCTTTCTGTGCTTCCGCTTGGACATTATCTGCTATGCTGATAGATAGCTCTTTATATTTGTCCACTATTTTGATACTCTGATTGTTCAGTCTCTTATGTACATATTTTTGACTCACATGTGTGAGCGGTGGCTTTGTACCCACCTTTTGATATTTGGATCTGTATTGACGATATATTGTACCTATGTTCTGTGACTGTTATGTGACTGTTCTGTGATGATGATGTTATCATTTAGTATTATGTTCGTTCTGAACCTATTTTCCTTAGCCATTTTAATTTCATTATAAATATTTATTGGATATGTCGAACCACTTGAGAAAAGAAAACCACCTATTCGACGTATTCAGTAGTTAGTTATAGCTTGATTAGACATAGTCGCTTCCATTATACTCTATTCTCCATTCTAGTAGACGGTATTACTCTGTAATACTCTTTACTAGAGTGGGTCTTGGAGTGGGGCGTTATAGTTTGGTATCAGAGCTAAGGTTCAGAATTAAGCATAACAAACACAGAATAGACACGTATTATAATACGTTACAATATGATCCAAATTGAACATCACCACCTTTAGATAGATAAGTTAGGAATAGTTGTAGGAATCTGTTATATTCCGTAATATTCCTTAATGAATTATCTATCTTTGAATCATGCTTAACTAAATCTTATCTTATCTTTCAGTATGGTTGGGAGAGTTAGGAACCTCCGTTCTGCTGATGCTGGACAGTCCAGCAACCCTCATCTAGAGGGCGTATACATGACCACGGACCAAATCATGGAGCTGGTTCGTAACTCTCAGTCGCACTCTCGGTCTCCTGCACCAGTTTCTGATGCACCGCGCAAGTATGATTTTGCGCGCCTCTGAAGCGACTTTATTCATCTTGGAGGGAAGCCGTTCAATGGCTCCGAGACTGTTCTTGAGGTCCAGGCTTGGATCAGAGTTTGCAAGCGTGATTTTACTCGCATGACCCTTCCTGACCATGACAAAGTTCTTGTTGCTTCTAGCCATCTTGAGGGCCGTGCCTTGGATTGGTACGAGCTCCTTATTTCTGAGACCGATGAGGCCACTCTCACTTGGGATCAGTTCCGAGAGCGCTTCTTACTCAAGTTTGTTCCCGAGTCCGAGAAGATAGCCCTTGCACGCCGCTTTATTGACCTTAAGCAAGGGAAGACCTTTATTGCTGACTATTCATCATCTTTCGAGGCCCTGTCTAAGTATGGCATCGAGTTCATTAACACTCCTTATAAGAAGAATCTCAAATTTGTAGAAGGCCTGAAGAAATATTTGAAGAAACAGCTTATGCTCCAGCTTCAGCTCCCTTTTGATGAGCTAGTGGACGCAGCGCTTCACCTTGAAGCAGTTGAGCGTGAGAGAGACAGTTATGGAGATGGTGAGGGTTCTAAAAACCCCAATCAGAAGCGGGGTCCATTTCAGAAGACCAAGCCTTGGAACAAGAAGAAGAAGACTGGCAGTTCTACTTTTCAGACTCAGCCTCAGACTCGTTCTCAGTCCTAGAATCCTGCTCAGCTTAGTGGGACACGTCCTCCAAAGAAATTCTTCAACTGTGGTTCTCCTGATCACTTTATTCGAGAGTGTCCCAAACCTCTCTATTGCACCTTCTACAAGAAGGAGGGACACAGGATCTCCACTTGTCCTACTACACCTCCTAGATCTGGCAAGCTTAATGCTGCCAAGGCTCCTACATCTTCAGCTCAGCCTCGAGGTACGCATCCTTCCGTTCTCGAAGGTTCTATTTCATTTCATGGTAGATCTTGTAGAGTTCTCTTTGATACGGTGCCTCTCACTCATTCGTATCAAAGGAGCTAGTAGATGCTTTGTCCTTGGATGTTACTTGTCTGGTTTCTTCACTAAGGATTGTGAATCCCATTGGTGGATCCACGACCCTTAGCTTGCTTTGTGAGGATATGGATATTGATCTTTGTGGATTTTCTTTCCGTGCGAATCTGCACCTTATGGAATATTTGGGCTTTGACATGATTCTTGGCATGGATTGGCTCGCTCAGTACGACGCCAAAATCATTTTAAAACAGAATAATAGGTTCCTGCTTAACCTGTTACCAGATTTAAACTCGAGCCAGAGCAAATTTTGCTTCGAGTCAACAAGATCACTACTTCGAGAAATACACAACAACTACTCGAGTGATTCTCGAGTCCATTACCCTACTTACACCCAGGCAAACATCAGGAATCAAAAAAATGCACGGTGCACAGGCACCGTGCCTCCGATCAACTCCAGCCACCTCCGGTGGTCTCCTCACATAGGCTACCAACCCCACGTCCCAACACGACCATCAGATCACCCTTCCATAGCTCGAAATCGAATTCGAGTCTTTATCTGAAACTTGGAACAACAGAATGTCACCAACCCCCAAACCTATCATCGCCACATTCACGGCCCTCCGACCACCAGAATAGTAGTGACTCTGGCCACAAACTGGTCAATAGCAATACTTCCATCTCACCAAACCTCACTGCACTCGATCAAACATTAAAGCCATGCCGATCAATTTACTAAACCTTTCAAAAACTAGGGCTACAGATTCAAATCGACCATGCGCTCCTCCAAAATGAATTGATTGATTTTCCTGGCATTTTTCCTTTAACCCATGTTCACTTCGAATCAATACTGATGATTACAACATCCAAAATCTCATAGATCACCAGAAATCCCCCTATTTCATATTTCCTGACCAACTGGAACTACATCCTAAATCTATTTCTAAAAATTATGAATTTAGTTTTAAAAATCAGAATTTTGAATAATGTTTTCGATTCTAATCCTGAAACAGTGAATCAACATGTTTTGAATATCACTTAAATTCAAATTTGCTCAGTTATCTTAAGTTTCAGAGACAATTCATTATTATTTAACTTGAGCATAATTCTAATCTAAAGTTTGAGGGGAAACAAACAAGTATGCTTTAAATCTCAAGTTTTAACAGAGTCAAAATCTAGAGATTTTGAATTTAAACCAAACAAGAAATTTAAACTGGAACAGAGGGATCTCACAGATATCCAGAAACATGCATACACCATATATAAGAAATTCAACAATGTACACACTTAAACATATTTATTTCAAATAACCAGCATGCGACCAAATCATTCAATTATTTAATCTTTTTAAAAAAAATGCTACTCACAGATTTGACGAAGGGAGACAGAGCCTCCATTATGAAAAGCTGTTTTGATTCTTAGAACTGGGATATGCAGTAGCCCTTTCTTTCTTTTTTTAAACTTGAACTGCTTCCTTCTTTAATTTGAAACTGCATGCATGCTTTTGACTTCCAAATTGAAGAAAAATGCAGGCTTTAGATCTTTTGCATGGTGACAGGTTTGCTCGCATGCTACAGATTTTTGAGATTATAGGAATTTGATTTCATGAATTTGGTTTTAGTGAAGGTGTTTTCAGATTATAGTTTTGAGGTAATTTGTTTTTATGAAGTATTGATTCATACTTGCCTTTGAAAAATGAAAATAGAAAAAAAAAAGATAAGAAACATATGTATTCATAAGGGTGAAATTTGATTTATTAAAATAAAAGAAAAATTAAAATAAATGACACTTGTCTCAAATTTTAACATTTGTCATTATCCTTGCTTTATTAATTAACACATGTCTTTTAATTTATATAATGTTTACATTTGTCTTTTAAAGTTAATTAGTTATAATTATATGTTAATTAGTTATTTAGTTAATATGTTAATATAAGATAAATGTGAATTTATGTTTAATAAATTAGTTATATATACTTATTTACAAGTAGATAATTTTGGAATGAATAAATCCAATTATATTTATAAAATAAAAGTTTATACAAATATTTTAAAATCCAAAACAAACAAAAACATTTATACTTTAAATTTTCAAAGCTTTAAATTCAAATTCAAGTCAAATTCGAAAATTCAATTTTGAAATCAAGTTATATATATTCATATATAACTACACAATTCTATTTTGAAAAACAATTATTTTTATTAAAAATATATTTTTTAAAAACAAAATCTTATTATTATATTTTGAAAATAACAAATTTGATAACTATAAATAATTTATAAAATAAATTGTTTCTTTATCAGTAAATTATTTATTTTATCCAACTATAGTTAAAAAGAAATCAAAATAAACCTTATTGTAAATTTTATTTACATTTAGACTTAAGTTAAAACATATTTTAAACCATTTAAATATTTACCTTATGTATTTAAAACAGGTAAATAGGCACAAGGAAGAAGTTGCAAAAAAATTTAGTCCCAGGGACAACAAGTTTGCTTTTTAGTTTGTAGGACACTTTTTAGTGTAAACTGAAAATGATAGTTACAACTATCATTCTGCGATTTACACTAAAAAATGTCCTTCGGGCTAAAAAACAAACTTCTTGTCCCTAAAACTAAATTTTTCTCTAACTTTTTCCTTTAGCCTAAAAACCCTTATTTAAAATCATATAGTTATTTATTATATACTTTTAAAAAGCTTAATATCAAATAAATTAATTTAAACAAATTAAATTTTTATCTTATCAATTTAAAACCATATTTTATTTATTCAATAACTTTTAAAAGAAATTTAACTTTAAATAAAATCATAATTCCCAATTTTACCAAAGATATATATATATATATATATTTAGAAAACAAGATTTATTTATTTATTAAATTTAAACAAGGTTTATCTATTTACAATATATACATATTCTATATACATTAAAATAGAAAACAATTATTAGCTCTTAAAAGATAAAATCTATCAATTAAATATTTACTTAATTGGATTATTAAATTAATTCCAATCTTATTAGCAAAGATTATCAAATCAATTTAATTTCTAATTCAGATTATTAAATTGATATTGCTTAAATTCTGGGATATCACAAAATATATTCATTGGTTTGGTTCAAAGCATAAGGATTTCGGCCTGTAGCAAGGGCACGGTCACGGTCTGGCCATCATCACTTGGAGGCGTAGCTAAGGTCAGAGGCGGTGGTGGTGTTAGCGGTGGCTGTGGTGGTTGCATTTATATAGTTGTAACTATCATTTTCAGTTTACAATAAAAAGTTTCCTTCAAACTTCATGGAAAAACACAGCCAGATCTTCCACGTCAAGGGAGAGGTCGAACTGGTGGTGGAGGATGGGTGCAGGCTGGTCGTGATGGTGAATAGCCGAGCACTTGTTGGAGCAGAACAATGGAAACAAAAGAAAACAAGAAAGAAGAAAAAGAAAATAAAAGAAAAAATGCATGCGATCATTACCTACTGTCTTCGCGAGAGAGAGGAGATGAAGGTCAATTGATATGGGGTAGGGTATGGTGTACATGTGATTTAGTATTTATCAGGGAGCCTCAAGTTGATTTAGTGGAAAAAGGCAAGAAATAAATGATATCGAAACGGCCAGGAGAAATCAAAGATTTTATACCTATTAAATAAGAAGACGCAAATGAAAGTGGAAAGTTTTACATGAGAATTGCGAGGCAGGGTTTTGAATTCTTTCCTATAGAATGCACAGTTGTTGATTTTAAGAGCTAAGGTAAGAAATCAAAAGAGTGCATATTATAGAGGCAATAAATAAATTGAAACGCATGCCCAAAATTTATAACAAAAGTAACATACTTTAAATTTATTTGTTTCTTATTTATTTAGTAAAATATATGCTAAAGCATATTTCAGAAAATAACGTACCTCTTATACAACGCCAAAGAGGTAAACAAGAAACGGATATATAAAACGTATAATTCAAATTGCTATCTACAACATTATTTATTACTTAATTTAAAATTTTGATTTGTTTATTTTTTTAACTGAGAAAATGGATGTAGAAACGTATGAAAGAAACGCATAAATTTATTGCCTTTTTACACATTATTTATTACTTAATTTACAATGTATATGACCAAATTAAATGAAATAAAAAGGGAACCAATGTTGTAAATATATATATATAGTTTAAATAAAAGATTGGAAGTTAGAATTTAAAATTTAAAATTACAATTAACGTAAAACTTTAACCCAAAATCAAAATTCCAGAAATTGTTAATATTTAATAGAATTGGGCAAATGATTTATAACCAACTTAGGAAATTTCCAAAAATTCAATTTTTTTAAATAATTAGACTCCAAAGTTTTTAAATAAAATGAATAAAATATTTATTAAAATTTTTGGGTTGTTACAATCAGCTTCTTGGACTTAAGCTCTAAAAGCTGCTTCTTGAGTTCCTCATTTTCTTTTATGGACATTTTCGTAGGTGGACGGCTAACTGGTTGCGCACCTGGAATGAGATCAATGTGAAACTCAATCGCCTGCTTGGGTGGCAAGCCCGAAACAGGCTCAAATACATTAGAGAAATCACAAACAATAGGAATACAAGATATATCATCATCATCTCGTGAGTCGAGAGAAATAAAGATGCTTCGGAATTATCCACATTTCTAAGAACAACTGATAGCTGAGTAGTGGAATCTGGATGTCGAGATATAAAATTCTCCCAGAACAAATAATCCCGGCATCGTATCACACTAGCCAGTTCATACCCAAAATCATATCAAATCCAAGATAGTGAATAACGTGCAGATTCGCACAGAAAGAAAAAACCACGGAGAACAATCTCAACATCACTACAAAGCATGCAAAGTGTTGCGGGTCCCCCAATAGGATTTGCAATCCTCAGAGATGTAATAAGGCAAGAAACATCCAACTGTGTATCATCAACAAGCTCCTTAGATACGAATGAAAGTGACGCACCCGTATCAAAGATGACTCGTATAGAATGATCATGAAATAAGATGGAACCTTCAAGAATAGAAGAAAGGGTACCTTTAGGCTGAGAAGAATCACCAGATGCATCAACAACATTAAGCTTGCCAGTACCAGAAGACTTTGTCTTGCTAGGGAACGAAGAAGACCAATGCCCCTCTTTCTTGCAATTACGGCAAATGCGAGGCTTGGGACAATCACTAATCATATAATTATAAGAGCCACAATTGTAACACCCCTTCTAAGTAGGAGGTTTTTCCATTAGGCTGACAACTAGGACTAGATCCGACAGGCTTCTTCTTCTTGGAAGGGAAAAACTTTTGCTTATGAAATGGGAACTTCTTCTTGTTGGGGTTCTTGCGAACCTCAACCTCTTCACCACTTTCGCACTCCTTCTTGACGTCTTTGAGATGAAGCGTCGAGTCAACCAACTCCTCAAAAGAAAGCTTAAGCTGGAGCATCAAAGATTTCTTTAAATATTTCTTGAGGCTAGAAACAAACTTGAGATTCTTCTTATAAGAGGTGCTAAAGTATTCGAGACCATGTTTGGACAAGGCCTCGAAAGAAGAAACGTACTCTGAAATAGAAGACTTCCCTTGCTTCAACTCAAGGAAGCGACGGGCTAAGAGAGCTTTCTCGGATTCAGGAACGAACTTAAGTTCGAATCGCTCTCTAAATTGTAGCCAAGTAAGAGTGGACTCATTAATCTCATCAATAAGAAGCTCGTAACAATGAAAAGCACGCTCTTGCAACATACTAGATGCTACAAGAAATCGGTGGTTGTCAGAAAGCTCCATGCGAGTAAAAATGCGCTCGCATGTATGAAGCCATGCCTGGACCCCAAGATGAGAAAAATCACTACACATGCGTGAAAAAGCAGAATTGCACAAAGGATATGAAGGAGTAGGAACTAGATGCTGAGTGCTCCTAAATAACTCCATGAACTGATCAGTGACATATAAACGTCGTTCGGATGTGAGCCGCTGGACTGCCCAGCATCCGAGCATCGTCCTCTGCATCTTCCAGCCATTAGCTGAAAGTTAAGATAAGATAAAGATTATTCACATGGTAGATATCATTAATTCAAATATGGAATACTATAGAATTAAAATGCGTTCCTAGACGTATTCCTAAACTTCTATCTACCCTAAAGGACGCGGAAAAAACAAAGGCATGATGATTCAGGGATTTGTAACACTTGTATTACACTTTGATGTACCATAATATGTGTTTCTGTTATGTATTTATCATATTTTGTTCTGAACCATGCTATGATACTAAGTTGTAATTCCCCACCACGAGACCCACGCTAAGAAAGGGTATTACGGAGTAATACTATCTGCTAGTGCAGAGAATAGGGCTGGTTAGGAGCGACCATCCGTAAACTTTGTCTTAAACAAGTATTGGATACGTCGACTGGGTGCACTGATTTTTTTCTTATTACCATTTTCTTGTGGATCGACTTACCCAATAAATGTTTAACACAAAACTTTGGTAGCGAATAGATCTATCCAAAACAAAATACAACAATAAAAAATATACAATGTATCAAAGAACAGCAGACACACATATATACAGATACATCGTCAGTACACTACGTAGTGATACATAAGTGAGTGGTAACACGGACCACATATATATACGTCATGTCCCAAAAGAATATTCATAGATCAGAGTACACAAAACGATAGCTAAACATAACACAAAAGGTGGACTAGCATCCAAAAGATAGTAAAGTGGACCATAGCGGAAGCAGCTAAACGGGAATCAACAACCAGTGGTTATCTTGAAACAACTCGGTCTGTCCCGAGTACATAAAATACACGGGTCGGTCTAGCTTAAATAAACTGATTAGAGAATGATAGTTGAAGTATAAGAATAATAGATAATAATTCTTCTCAATTGAGAAGAAGCAACAACAACATATGTCATCCCATAGTTCATGAGATGGGAACGGCTAAAATATCGTATAAAAGTCTCATGAAAAGGGCAACATCAACAACAACATCGATTAAATCACGTATAAATGCCTCATATCATCGGCATCAACATTGACATAATAAAAGGCTTCCATCAACAATGGGGAGCTAGGCTCCATGGCTAAGCCATATATAAAATCTCAATCAATAAGAATAAAATCTAGAAATAGCAATAACAACGGTATGAATCCCTAATAACAACTACTGCACATGCACATAACAAGTGGCCACCCGACCTTTCCATGTACTATAATAGTGCACTTTTCAGCGATGGCCCCCTGGGCTGATGTATATATTTGCCCCCCCCCCCCCCCCCCCCGACCGAGCGCTAGTGGCCCTCTCGACCTAGTACTGGCAACAACAAAGGAATGTGTCACTAACTTCCAAATACTTGTAGCTTCAAAGGAACAAATCCAGAATTAACCAGCACAGCAAACCTGCGTGTCCCATACCACGTGGTTTATTATATCATTTAAGTCACTTCCTCGTTCCCTCGAAGAGTGCAAAAATATGTGTTTCTTATATAGAAAATACTTACTTCGAGAAAATGGGTTTTTAAAAGATTTTGGAAAATATTTGGAAATTGTTGCTTTGAAATTCTCTTCATTATAGAGAATATGTACGTAGCTTTAAAATTAATTATAAACTTTTATAAAACATTTACTTTGAAAGTTTTTCCATTTTGAAAATCATTCCGATAACGGTTTAGGAAACATGTGCACAGAAACAGCAAAAATCGATGAAAATTCAATAAAATTAACGTACGGCAAAACCCAAATGAAACCGTCAATTCATAGTGTGAATCAACGTTAATGTTTCCCTTTCTATTATTTGGAGTTAGCCTTCTACAACCAGCTCAAAAAAATGCTCGAAATCATCAAATTCAAAAACAATTCAACGGAAAATGCTCAAACATTTTAAAAGAACTTAGGCATGCGGCTTGGTTTTCCAGTTTGCCTCTCTTAAACTCAGAATTTGAGAAAACATGAAACATAAAAGTTAAAGATGATTACCATAGCTTAAAGTCAAAAAAAGACTCGCTTAATTTGGACATTTGAGTCAGAAGTTACGGCAATTTCAATTCTCAAATCTAAAATGAAAAACTGTGAATAATTAAAATAACGACAGGGTTGCGGCTTAAAGAACCATTTGGACCCTGTAGAACCCAGAATTTGATAAATCATAATGTGTAAATTAAAGATCATTTTCATAGCTAAAAGTCAGAAAAAGGTAACCCAATTCGGGTGTTCGAGTCAAAAGTTATGGAAATTTCAATTCTCAGGTCTAAAATTACAAAACTGTCAATAATTAAAATAACGACAAGGCTGCGGCTTAAAGTGCCATTTTGACCTTGTAGAACCCAAAATTTGATAAATCATAAAACATAAAAGTTGTAAAGCATTGTCATAGCTAGTAGTCAGAATATGTATCACTTAATTTGCACATTAGTCAGAAGTTATGGCGATTTCAATTATCAGGTCTAAAATTACAAAACCGTGAACAATTAGCATAACAACTGGGCTGCGACTTAAAGAACCAATTTGACACTTTAGGTCACAGATTTTGATAAATCATAAAACATGAAAGTTGAAGAGCATTTTCATAGCTAGAAGTTAAAAAAAGAATCACTGATTTGGACTTACGAGTCAAAAGATATACCTAAAACAATTATCTGGTCTGGATTTATTGTCGCTGTCTTTTGTTCTCGGGAAAGCGGCAAAGAAGTACAATTTTGACCCAATTAGACTCAAAAATTCATAAAAATCAAAACATGAAACTTTTAGCTAAAAGCTAAGCTTTCTAGAACATCCAAAATCATTGATTTTGTATGAGAGATATGATTAAATTAGTTTCAGGTTCAATCTCTCTGGAATTCTTTTTCCAACAAACAACGAAGAGAGAACATATAGTTGGCATTCAAGCTTATTTAAGCTAGAAGTGTGAGTTAATACTCACCTTAGGATTTTTACAGCAAATTGAGGATTTAGCCAGCAAAAAGATTGATGCTTTAGACTTGAATAAGCTTTAGAAACCTGTAGAGAAGAAGATAACAAACATGAAAACAAGAAAATCAATTACAGTGAATAATCCTTTATCAAGTCAAAAGATGGATGAAATAGTTTAGGCTTTTAGACAGATTTCCTGTATGAGATTTTAATTCCTTAAGCTTCTTATAATTTAATTTAGTTTGAAGGCTTGGTTTTTCAGAATTCTAGAGAGGAAGCCATTGTTTTCTTGATATGGAGTAATAGAATACTGAAGGAGGAGAATAGGAAAAATTTACGTACAGGGAAAACTTCTGCCTCCTTCTAAACTTGGGTCTTGGATTTGGATCCTACATCAACCCTACCTACTAAGCTTATATTAACTTATAACATGATAAGTATGTTATTAATTAATATATATTTAACAAATTTTACTATTTCAACACATATTTTACCAAATAAATTATATTCTTTATGTTTTCAACTTTAGAAAAAATCAGACTAACATATTTTATGTTTAGTGAAATGCCCTATCAAATATAAAAGTTATTTTAGCTATCAAAACCAATTTCCATTATTAAAAATTCTAATTTTTCTTAAATACTTTAATTTACACAAATCAATATTTCTAACAACAAAATTACATAAAATTATTTCTCTTGTTTATATTATCCTAACAAACCATGTTAAAAATATTTTTACACACAAATATTGATTTTAACCAATATTCCACATTTTATTTACATTATTATCCATATTTGGATTTTGACACATCATTAAGATTAGCAAAAATCGCTATTAGACAACTATTTCCCACAATTATTACATTCTACCAAAACAAAACCATTCAATATTAAATATTACCCCAAAATAACTTATAAAAGTTTGCAAAACTTTATTCACTCCATTTTATATTTATTTACAACAAATAAATGTTGAATTAATTTCTTTTCTCTTTTATTTAATTAATTCACCACCAAATTAACATAATTCCATTATCCACATTTAATTTCCAACCAAACCATCTTATTACCATTTTATTTCACCAAGTACACATTATTTATTATAAAACAAACAATTTTTAACAAAATTTTACATCTTCAAATTTATTTTATTCCTCCATTTTAAATTATATCCATCGTTATAATTTATGTTCATGGGTAATCACAAAACCATGGTTGTTACAGATACGATCCCAACAAAACAAATCACGCGTGAATTGGACCTCGTACGTAAATGTTATGTCAATTAGAATTTATATGATTAAATTTAAAACAAAAAATAATAATAATTCACACGTCACCTCTGTTACCCGTACATTCCCATGACCAAGCTTCGAAGCGAATGTCGCGCACGACCCAACACAGCCAGCGTTGACCAGAAATTGCGCCTCGCATAGGCCGCTGTCGACCACGCTGCACCCCTCACGAACTCGTCTCCTTTGGCACTACTCACGGGCGGCACCCAACGCGCTCCGTGGCCACCCATACAGATGCGCCGCCAAGGGTTTTAAAACCTTAACTGAAACTTTGCCACCGATCTGACCGTCATCTATCCAAGCGACCAACTTCGATGCACTCACTTCGACCATCTCTATGCTACCATACCAACGATTCAACGATTGTCGATGTTGATCAAAACGTGATGAACAGCCGAGAAAAAATTAACATTTCCGGTAAAAAATGAATCGAGAACAAAAACGAATTGTAGATCTAAGTTGCGCTCATCGGAAGGTTCAAAACGATATATAATTCAATATATCTTGAGGAGTTTAATTTTTAGAATTGAATTGTGTAACGTCCCCCCTTTTCGCATGCTTTAAATCGACACACGTGCCAATTCAAACCATACGGAAGGGCGGATTATTATGGGGTAAATAAGAAAACAGAGAAGAAAGAAAACCAAACAGAATCTCACAGCAGAAGGAAAAAATATAATAATCAAAATATACAGTTCATGAAGCTGTTTTAGAAAACCTTTGATTTTATCTATACAATACATATCAGAGTACACATACCATATAACAATGCAGCGGAACAATATGAGTGTAGTGGAATATAATTAATAATAATAATAGAGATCTCCGTCTTCGTCCTCCAGAGCTAAAGTCTTCGATCCTGAAACGCTCGGACTGACCTGAGCGAATTTGAAAAGACAAAAACACTTGAGTCGGAACTAAAAGATCTTATGTGAGTTAAATTAACAGAAATAGATATGAGTGCAGTAACTCAAGAGATGCTCGGGATTTACATCTCCTAAGGATCCGTTAAACTATTTACTATATAGTATATCTCGCCATTATAATAGTGTCTAATTGTAAAATAAACTTACTTTTTAATAGCGTTAAGGGGTTACCCATATATCCCTTAACACAAATAATGCCAATAGTCTATATAGTGCCGGCATATCTCCTGATCGGGAGACTACAAGAAGACACTCCATAGGTACGACACAAATAGAAACTCGCACAAGGCGCGATAGGGTAGGTGACACGGCACAACTAGGCAATGTCAGGGTAGATATACCAATTACGCTTCCGGGTCGGTGGTAACGCATAGCCGCAACTATCGCCCACCTCGAGCCACACCCCCAAATCAAAGAAATCAAAATTGGCCACCGAATCAAACCAAAAGTTAAAGTATAATATCAAAGGGATGTGTCCGATCAAAGGTGCTACCTCATTAACCCGTCAATCGCTCCTGTTTTAGCCACCTTATGCCAACTCACGGGAGTCGGGTCAACGTATTTACCTTAAAGGAAACGCCACCACCATCTTACTTCATTCTGGAATCTCCACCGCGTACACGGTTGTTAAAGTGGTTTTCGGGGTTGGCAGAGAGTATGACAACTTCCGATCCCGGTCTCTTCAACAACCAAACGTTATTATAACACCGCGGTCATTTTATAAATAATTATACTTTCAAAACCAGAATATAATTATCCATTTTAAAACCCATAAATACGATATCATCTCTTTTAAAACTCAAAAATATGATATCATTTTATTTCAAATATATATGTTTCCAAAATCATGCCACTTTTAAAATTTATAATATCTCGAAACCAAATATTTGAATTATAGCTTTCAAAACATAATACTTCAAAATCCATAGCTTTAAAACCATAACTTCTAATACTTAAGTGGTTTGGATATTCAACAGTATATAAAATAAAACAGTTTGCATTTAAAGTTTCTTTATAAAATAAAATAATTTCCGCGACTTACAATTTATTTTATTTAAAAATTAAGTCAAAATCCATAGACTTCAAAAGTCGCTTTCGGTTTCAATAACCACTTCAGTTTCCATATATTTCAAACTTTGAATATTAAACAATTGGAACTAAGGTTGGAAATTTCTATTCAACAATTTAAAATCCTATTATTTAGTTTGAAATAATTGCATAATAAACCTGTAATCATTTAAGTAAAACTCAAATTACTTATAAAAGAAATTTTCCTTAAATTAATTTATACTAGAAATATTCATTTAATCCATCTTGAATAAAATTTCAGTTATAAATATCATACCTTTTAAAATTTCAAGTTAATAAATTCTACGTCAACTTATGAAGTTAAATTCTTAAATAAGCTCAATTCCAATTAATTTCTCATTTATCTTTCAATCTTAATTGATTTGAACCATTTAAAACTCTATATATACACAAGATCTTAACCTGTACTTAAACATATAGATTATCAAATTCCATTTTCAACTTATTCATTTTTATTTAACAGATTCATACATAGCTTAAATTCAAAATTGAACTATATAAGTTTATATAAAATAATATTTATAAAATATCAAAATTTTATATTTATTAAATCGTATCATATCCAAACCATAAAAATCATCTCAAAAATAATTTTATATATATACCGCGGTGCCTGTATAAAATTTTCTATCCTATGGTCAAGTGATACGGATATTTATCATTTCAATCCGCAATTTAAAAATGAAAATGCGGTTGTATATCATTTCAAACCGCAATACCGAATGAATGAAAATGCATGATAACTTGCATTTTATATAAGATAGAACACATCATCCATTCAACCAATATCAAACATCAACCAATTTATTTCAATCATCATCAATTTATTTCAATCATCATCAATTTAAACAAACATCAACATATGACATATACAATATAACAGGAATTAAATGACAGTTATTAACTAACAGTTTATATTCAAAATAAATTCATTAACTTTGTAACTATCAGTTTATATGCAAATAAATAAATTTAACTGTCAATTTATATGCAATAATAAAATTAACTAACAGTTATATTAAATAAATGCGATTTAATAGAGATAATGAATAAATCATTCCAAACAGTCATAAATAAATTTCTACTCTTATTTAATATTAATTTAACAAACACAAGAAATTTTAGAAATTGTGAGTGGGTTAAAACACTCACCTTTTTGAATTTAAATCGAATTTAAATACAATTTAAACCCAAAAATTTGACCATCTCAGAATTTGTCTAAACTAGCGTCTTCGAATCCGGAATTTCAATACGATCCTAACAAAAAAACCACACGTGAAACGGAGTTCGTATGCGAGAGATATTGCGAAAATTGTGATCGAATTTCAATTAAAAATAAAATAAAAAGAGGACACTTTACAACCTAGGCCACGTCATCCAAGAAACGTGTACAGTACCTTCTTCTCAGCAACCCAAAACCGCGTACATGAGAAGTTTTCCCTGTATGACGTCGCACGCGCTTCCACGTCGAAGCCAACCATCGCGGCCATCAAAATTTTCGCCGCCGTCCTCCCCAAGGTTGCGACCACCCTGCCGCATCTCTCGGCTTTGACCGAAGCCCCAAAATATACCAACCGCCGCCTACATATTAAAACCCTAGATGAAAATTGCCCCACATCCAATCGTTGATTCTCGAAACAAAATACATGGATCGACTCCCCTCGGTCCCCTCTGCAAAACCCAGAAACCATTTCCCGATCCGACGAACTTTGTTGCGGCGATGATGAACGGCCGTGGATAAACTTTAAATTTCAAAGCAAACGACGCAACGAATTGAAAAACAAATTACTTCACTGAATTTCACTCGTCGAGAGCATCAACATATATTTTTTTGAATTTTTCTGGAGACTTTGAATTTTTGACTTTTGATTTGAATTGAAACTGGATCTAGGGTTTGCAGCCATTGGAAAGGAGGAGTTGAGGGAAAAGAACGCACAAATAAATGAAGATAGATAGAGGCTAGGGTTTATAATTGGGTTTATATAGGTAGGTTAGAGATTTGAATAGATGAATTAGGTTGGATAGGTATACGTGCTTCCGCTAACGTGGCCCAAAAAGCCCGTTCTGACCCTGGAACGAAATTGGGCAAACCCATATATCCAAATAGGTGTTTTAAAATATTCTGAACGTAATGGAAAAAATTTCACGTCCAAATTCCATCGTATGAAGAAGTTACGCTGAAAACAATATTTTCAAATTGATTTCAACTAAATCGATTTCAAGGCGTTTCGCGTTCGTATGATCAAAGGACAAGTCCGATCGCTACGAAACTTGAAACCCTACAATAATTCACTGCTACGGATCCGATGAAACTGGTTTCATCGAAATCCGAGTTCGTGACAAAAGTGGCTATTTTATATTAATTAAATGAATTTAAAATAAATAAATTAAACTAATTTTATATTTAGATTCTAGAATTTGACCCATTTTATCACTCTTAAAATTTCTTAATCATTTACAAAATTTCAAACAAGTTTAGATGTCAAATTGAAGAAGATAAATTTATAAATTTCAATATAAATCCTTAATTTCGTTAAATTCACAAATCATAAATTAACTTTATATTAAATCAAAGAAATCAATGGTTATTCCATTCATATATTTCAAATAGATGGGTTTAATATTAGATTCAAAAATTATTATCCTAATATTCTTCGATTACACTTAAATCCCTATTAACGTAATATTAGATGTTAAATTTTCATTTATTTCGATTAAACCCATTATCATACATTAATTCATTATACTGACAAACTTACTTTTGCACCCTTTCATTTACCCAAATCCTTTTTATAAATAAACTTAACAATAGGTTCATACTCTATTACATAAATGCCTACCCTTTCATCTAAATTAACATTTACGTAAACTTCAAACATTTAATCCATTTAATTCCAATTACTCCTTTCATTAAATTTTAGATTCAAATCAATTTATAAATCTTTACTTCCATTCTTTAAATACACTAACCATCATTAAATGAAGAATTTATTACGTTATTTACCATTATTACCTAAATTTATTTATCGTAACATTTAATTTATAATTATTGCAATGATTTCCGATTTAATTGAAGGAACTAAGTATATAACTCATAATAGTTGTGGTAAAACTCTTAATCCTACATTTATAAGTATATCCTTATCAGTTATATCTATTAATTAAATAAATTCCATTTTTAAGTCCTTTTAAATTTATTACTAAATATCCATTTACCTTTCACATCAAATTTGAATTCCATCAAATTAATATAACCAATCAGATTGTCATTCACACTTTATTATAAACCTAAAATTTGCAATTCATTATCTTGTATTGATTTTATGCAATTACCATTAACTTTACATTCCATTACTATTCAATATATATCTATTCATCAATCAATTCGATATTTATTCATCTTTCCTTCTATTTGATAAATAACCCAGTATACATTTACATAGATTCATTTCATTCCATTCATTTATGGGTATTGCATTGAAATTTAATTATTAACTAATACCAACGTTATTATCATTAATTTCAATTGGATTCCCAATTTTATTCAATACCCTGAACAAATAACATCTATATTAATCAAATCCTTACATTTGTTTTTCTCATGTTCCATTAAAAATCAAATCATAACATTTAAATGATTTTATTGAATTGGAATCTCATTCAAGTCATAAATTATTAACTTGCACTAATATGATTCCTTAATTTATTCCAATTACCGTTTACAATCTTTTATTGCATTAAATCAAATTAATACTTTCATAAATTTCTCATATTAAATTTTATATCCAGGTAAGAATCTTTTTCCTACTTAATTCATTTGGATTTTATTTAAATTTCTGTAAATAGGTTTTAAGTCACCATTTACATAATTTATTTTAGCCTTCATTTTAACATTTATATCCAAATGCGACAATTTCCACTATTTCAATTAATTGCAATATATAATCTAATTTGTAAATTTTAAATTACCCTTGATACATCTAATTTTCAACATTCTCTTTCATATAAATAAATAAGATTTCTATTTCTTTCTAAACTTAAAATAAAATCCTCTTAATTTAATTCATTTTAAACATCGAATTTACACGGGTCGTTACACTCTCCCCCACTCAAAACTTTTTGTCTCCGAAAAGGAAAAGAAGGGAAAAGAAGAATTAAATAACAATACGTCTTATTCAAAATATTTAACTTATAAACAATAATTTACTAAATTTATTACCTTAAATAAATTATACCCTTTTATAATCATTATATCTTTTTATACTTAAGTAAATAAAGTTTGGAAAACATTTCAAAATATTTCTAAGTTCAAAATTTTGCGACAATTTTTGGCAGAGTCTCCTTTGTACGGAGAGCTTGGAAGAAAATATAATATCAAAATATAACAATTATATTACATATATTATCCAAAATATTATATCCCAACCCGGGAAAATATAATAACGCTATAAACCGAAATCCGAAAACGTACCTATTTGTCGGGCAATTATCGCTTAATTTATGGAACCAAAAGCAGTAGCAATTGCTTCCATAACCTGCATTTCACTTATAAAATCTAAAAGGGTTAACCATTTATATAAAGTGAAATATTTAAGTGGTTTCCATCACTAATAACAAAACAATACAACAACCATCAATTTCAACAAACAGCATACTCAACAAATACAAAACAACCATAAAATCAAACAAATAGTTGGTCGGGTTTAAAACTTGAAATTGTACGGAGTGAAAAATAACAACTATCAAGTGCATCATTTACTCAACAGTCTTAGATGGAACAAATAAATTATTTATTCATCCAACAATTTGGAATTTCCTTACCTGACCAAACATAAATCAAACAGTAAATAGATTATTCATTCACCCAAACCAAATTTAAAGTGTCTTACCCAAACAACCATCAATTAAACAACAACAATCCAGACAACAATCGACTTAGCCTATTATTAATTCCATCTCATATATTTTAATTTCTCTTTTTATTCATACCACATAAATATAATTTACATTTATTCCTAACAAATTTTTAATTTCATTTACACATTCATTGTTTGTTTCATTTGTTTTTACTTATTACTTACAATTATTCCTTCCCATTATCTCACATCATGCCAGTTCTTTTTATTTCATTATAATTATTTATTCATTTATTGCCTGCCCTCATTTATTTACATTTGTTTATCAATAGTATTCATGTCCCATTTAATTTCTTAGCATTTCCATTTTATTTACTTAAGTTTATAACATTAAATTCTCATTTATAATAGCAAATTCATTGAATACTTCATTACCTACTTTTACTTGTACAATTTCATTACATTTCCTATTAAACATTTCAACTTTTAATATTTGGTAAGTTATATATGTTTTTAATAGGAAATGTACTTGAAAGTTACACAAGTTCCCTCATTACCTATGATTAATTTAACGTTCAATAATAATATCCTTTATTTCGTAGGTTATAGTTTCAAATTTCATTTAATAACATTTATAACCTATCATTAAATCTCTTATTTCCTTTAGAGGTTTTAATTTATTAATTATCTATGTTTCAATTCACTACAATAATTGAAACAATTAATTAATGGAAATTTAAGAATTTAATACCGGTTAAATTTCATTTTTTTTTAAAAATAATAGATAAATATATTCTTACAACTTATATATCTCTAATTATATTTAAAACAATTCAAAATTTATATATTTTTCAAAAATAAATCTATAGTAGAACTACTACAGTGACCTTCCCCCTTCGAAACTCGAAAATGAAAGTCGATGATGCGGCCGCCATCATCGAAATTATTTTCCAGCGACAGAGAGGAAAGTACAAAACCTATTTTCTCCAAAATCCTCTTTAAAACAATTTTTTTCAAATTATATCAAATATTTGTATCATAAAATACTTATAACAATATTATTATGTTCCAAAATTTATTCGAAAGAAATTTCAAAACCCCGGATCATAAGTTCTAATTTTCCACTTTTTATTTATTTTATTTTTTTCAATCTTTATTACCTAACAACCAATCTATTGCGGCCAAATATAGATATCTTTTGAAAAATTTTATTTTATATGTAGAAAATATAATATGCAAAATTATTTCATTCACCTATATTAAAAACAAATATTATGTCGGTTTGTCCTATTAAGTGTTTAGAAATCCCTATTGATGTCACAGCGTCCCATGCATCAACCAGAATTTATAAATACAAAACGGAACAGATTAACACAATATTAAAATCTTTCATAACACTAACAAATACGCTCTCTCGTATACATACACTCGGCGACACCCATAGGGTATTACTACCCTATCAGTAAAGAGTCAAACCCCATAAAGCTAAGGTTTATCGCTAAACCAAAGATTTGATACCAGATGTAACGTCCCGCCTTTTCGCACGCTTTAAATCGACACATGTGGCAATTCAAACTATACGGAAGGGCGGATTGTTATGGGGTAAATAAGAAAACAGAGAAGAAAGAAAATCAAACGGAATCTCACAGCAGAAGGATAAATATAATAATCAAAATATACAGTTCATGAAGCTATTTTACAAAACCTTTGATTTTATCTAAACAATACATATCAGAGTACACATACCATATAACAATGCAGGGGAACAATATGAGTGTAGTGGAATATAATTAATAATAATAATAGAGATCTCCGTCTTCGTCCTCCAGAGCTAAAGTCTTCGAACCTGAAACGCTCGGACTGACCCGAGCGAATTTGAAAAGACAAAAAACACTCGAGCAGAACTAAAAGATCTTATGTGAGTTAAATTAACAGAAATGGATATGAGTGCAGTAACTCAAGAGATTCTCGGGATTTGCATCTCCTAAGGATCCATTAAACTATTTGCTATATAGTATATTTCGCTATTATAATAGTGTCTAATTGTAAAATAAACTTACTTTTTAATAGCGTTAAGGGGTTACCCATATAGCCCTTAACACAAATAATGACAATAGTCTATACAGTGCCTGCATATCTCCTAACCGGGAGACTACGAGAAGACACTCCATAGGTACGACACAAATAGAAACTCATACAAGGCACAATAGGGTAGGTGACACGGTACAACTAGGCAATGCCAAGGTAGATATACTAATTACGCTTCCGGGTCGGTGGTAACGCATAGCCGCAGCTATCGCCCACCTCGAGCCACACCCCCAAATCAAAGAAATCAAAAGTGGCCACCGAATCAATCCAAAAGTCAAAGTATAATATCGAAGGGAAGTGTCCGATCAAAGGTGCTACCTTATTAACCCGTCAATCGCTCCTGTTTTAGCCACCTTATGTCAACTCACGGGAGTCGGGTCCACGTATTTACCTTAAAGGAAACGCCACCACCATCCTACTTCATTCTGGAATCTTCACCGCGTACACAGTTGTTAAAGTGGTTTTCGGGGTTGGCAGAGAGTATGACAACTTCCATTCTCTGTCTCTTCAACAACCAAACGTTATTATAACACCGCGGTCATTTTGAAAATAATTATACTTTCAAAACCAGAATATAGTTATCCATTTTAAAACCCATAAATACGATATCATCTCCTTTTAAAACCCAAAAATATGATATCATTTTATTTCAAATATATTTCTTTCCAAAATCATGCCACTTTTAAAATTTATAATATCTCGAAACCAAATATTTGAATTATAGCTTTCAAAACATAATACTTCGAAATCCATAGCTTTAAAACCATAACTTCTAATACTTAAGTGGTTTGGATATTCAACGGTATATAAAATAAAACAGTTTTCATTTAAAGTTTCTTTATAAAATAAAATAATTTCCGTGACTTACAATTTATTTTATTTAAAAATTAAGTCAAAATCCATAGACTTCAAAAATCGCTTTCGGTTTCAATAACCACTTCAGTTTCCATGTATTTTAAACTTTGAATATTAAACAATTGGAACTAAGGTTGGAAATTTCTATTCAACAATTTAAAATCCTATTATTTAGTTTGAAATAATTGCATAATAAACCCGTAATCATTTAAGTAAAACTCAAATTACTTATAAAAGAAAATTTCCTTAAATTAATTTATACTAGAAATATTCATTTAATCCATCTTGAATAAAATTTCAGTTATAAATATCATACCATTTAAAATTTCAAGTTAATAAATTCTACGTCAACTTTTGAAGTTAAATTCTTAATAAGATCAATTCCAATTTATTTCCCATTTTTCTTTCAATCTTAGTTGATTTGAACCATTTAAAACTCTATATATATACAAGATCTTAACCTGTACTTAAACATATAATATAGATTATCAAATTCCATTTTCAACTTATTCATTTTTATTTAACAGATTCATACATAGCTTAAATTCAAAATTTAACTATAAGAATATATAAAATAATATTTATAAAATACCAAAATTTTATATTTATTAAACTGTATCATATCCAAACTATAAAAATCATCTCAAAAATAATTTTATATATATACCGCGGTGCCTGTATAAAATTTTCTATCCTATGGTCAAGTGATACGGAAATTTATCATTTCAATCCGCAATTTAAAAATAAAAATGCGGTTGTATATCGTTTCAAACCGCAATCCCGAATGAAATGAAAATTCATGATAACTTGCAGTTTATATAAGATAGAACACATCATCCATTCAACCAATATCAAACATCAACCAATTTATTTCAGTCATCATCAATTTATTTCAATCATCATCAATTTAAACAAACTCAACATATGACATATACAATATAACAGGAATTAAATGATAGTTATTAACTAACAGTTTATATTCAAAATAAATTTATTAACTGTGTAACTATCAGTTTATATGCAACTAAATAAATTTAACTGTCAATTTATATGCAATAATAAAATTAACTAACAGTTATATTAAATAAATGCGATTTAACAGAGATAATGAATATATCATGCCAAACAGTCATAAATAAATTTCTACTCATATCTAATATTAATTTAACAAACACAAGAAATTTTAGAAATTGTAAGTGGGTTAAAACACTCACCTTTTTGAATTTAAATCGAATTTAAATTCAATTTAAACCCAAAAATTTGACCATCTTAGAATTTGTCCAAACCGATGTCATCGAGTCCGGAATTTCAATACGATCCTAACAAAAAAAATCGCACGTGAAACGGAGTTCGTATGCGAGAGATATTGCGAAAATTATGATCGAATTTCAATTAAAAATAAAATAAAAAGAGGACACTTTACCACCTAGGCCACGTCATCCAAGAAACGTGTGCAGTACCTTCTTCTCAGCAACCCGAAACCGCGTACATGAGAAGCCGTCCCTGTATCACGTCGCGCGCGCTTCCACGACGAAGCCAACCATCGCGGCCATCAAAATTTTCGCCGCCGTCCTCCCCAAGGTTGCGTCCACCCTGCCGCATCCCTCGGCTTTGACCGAAACCCCAAAATATACCAACCGCCGCCTACATATTAAAACCCTAGACGAAAATTGCTCCACATCCAACCGTTGATTCTCGAAACAAACTATATGGATCGACTCCCCTCGGTCCCCTCTGCAAAACCCAGAAACCGTTTCCCGATCCGACGAACTTTGTTGCGGCGATGATGAACGGCCGTGGATAAACTTTAAATTTCAAAGCAAATGAAGCAACAAATAGAAAAACGAATTACTCCACTGAATTTCACTCGTCGAGAGCATCAACATATATTTTTTTCAAATTTTTCTAGAGATTTTGAATTTTTGACTTTTGATTTGAATTAAAACTGGATCTAGGGTTTGCAGCCATTGGAAAGGAGGAGTTGAGGGGAAAGAACGCACAAAGAAATGAAGATAGATGGAGGCTAGGGTTTATAATTGGGTTTATATAGGTAGGTTAGAGATTTGAATAGATGGATTAGGTTGGATAGGTATACGTGCTTCCGCTAACGTGGCCCAAAAAGCCCGTTCTGACCCCGGAACGAAATTGGGTAAACCCATATATCTAAATAGGTGTTTTAAAATATTCTGAATGTGATGGAAAAAGTTTCACGTCCAAATTCCATCGTATGAAGAAGTTATGCTGAAAACAATATTTTCAAATTGATTTCAATTAAATCGATTTCAAGGCGTTTCGCGTTCGTATGATCAAACGACAAGTGCGATCGCTACGAAACTTGAAACCCTACAATATTCACTGTTATGGATCCGATGAAACTGGTTTCGTCGAAATCCGAGTCCGTGACAAAAATGGATATTTTCATATTAATTAAATGAATTTAAAATAAATAAATTAAACAAATTTTATATTTAGATTCTAGAATTTGACCCATTTTATCACTCTTAAAATTTCTTAATCATTTACAAAATTTCAAACAAGTTTAGATGTCAAATTAAAGAAGGTAAATTTATAAATTTCAATATAAATCCTTAATTTCGTTAAATTCACAAATAATAAATTAACTTTATATTAAATCAAAGAAATCAATGGTTATTCCATTCATATATTTCAAATAGATGGGTTTAATATTAGATTCAAAAATTATTATCCTAATATTCTTCGATTACACTTAAACCCTATTAACGTAATATTTAGATGTTAAATTTTCATTTATTTCGATTAAACCTATTATCATACATTAATTCAATATACTTACAAACTTACTTTTGCACCCTTTCATTTACCTAAATGCCTTTTTATAAATAAACTTAACAATAGATTCATACTCTATTACATAAATGCCTACCCTTTCATCTAAATTAACATTTACGTAAACTTCAAACATTTAATCCATTTAATTCCAATTACTCCTTTCATTAAATTTTAGATTCAAATCAATTTATAAAGTTTTACTTCCATTCTTTATATAACTAACCATCATTAAATGAAGAATTTATTACGTTATTTCCCATTATTACCTAAATTTATTTATCGTAACATTTAATTTAAAATTATTGCAATGATTTCCGATTTAATTGAAGGAACTAAGTATATAACTCATAATAGTTGTGGTAAAACTCTTAATCCTACATTTATAAGTATATCCTTATCTGTTATATCTATTAATTAAATAAATTCCATTTTTAAGTCCTTTTAAATTTATTACTAAATATCCATTTACCTTTCCCATCAAATTTGAATTCCATCAAATTAATATAACCAATCATATTTCCATTCACACTTTATTATAAACCTAAAATTTGCAATTCATTATCTTGTATTTATTTTATACAATTACTATTAACTTTACATTCCATTACTATTCAATATATATCTATTCATCAATCAATTTGAAATTTATTCATCTTTCCTTCTATTTGATAAATAACCTAGTATACATTTACATAGATTCATTTCATTCCATTCATTTATGGGTATTGCATTGAAATTTAATTTATTAACTAATACCAACGTTATTATCATTAATTACAATTGGATTTCCAATTTTATTCAATACCCTGAACAAATAACATCTATATTAATCAAATCCTTACATTTGTTTTTCTCGTGTTCCTTTAAAAATCAAATCATAACATTTAAATGATTTTATTGAATTGGAATCTCATTCAAGTCATAAATTATTAACTTGCACTAATATGATTCCTTAATTTATTCCAATTACCGTTTACAATCTTTTATTGCATTAAATCAAATTAATACTTTCATAAATTTCTCATATTAAATTTTATATCCAGGTAAGAATCTTTTTCCTACTTAATTCATTTGGATTTTATTTAAATTTCTGTAAATAGGTTTTAAGTCACCATTTACATAATTTATTTTAGCCTTCATTTTAACATTTATATCCAAATGCGACAATTTCCACTATTTCAATTAATTGCAATATATAATCTAATTTGTAAATTTTAAATTACCCTTGATACATCTAATTTTCAACATTCTCTTTCATATAAATAAATAAGATTTCTATTTCTTTCTAAACTTAAAATAAAATCCTATTAATTTAATTCATTTTAGACATCGAATTTACATGGGTGTTACAAATTGGGAGTTGGAAATTTTGGATATATTCTACCATTGGAAAGGAGGAGATAGATAGGAAATGTACATAAAGACAAATGAAAATAAGAAGTAGCTAGGGTTTATAATGGACTATTTATAGGCAGATCAGAAATAGAAATGAATGGGTCGGATTTGATTTGGAAGTTGAACAATAAACGACCCGAATAGCTCGTTCTGTCTCCGGGACGAAAATGGGTAATCCCATATGTCGAAGTAGATGTCTTGAATATTTTCAAATTCGATGGAACACGTTTCAAGTCCTAATTCCATCATATGAAGAAGTTAGCTTGAAAATCAGTTTATTTCAAATTGATTTCAATAAAATTGTTTTCTACACGTTACGAGTCTGCATGATCAAACGACAAGTCCAATCCTATGAAACTTGAAATTCAACAATAATCCACTGTTATGGATCCAATGAAACTGGTTTCGTCAAAATATGACTCAGTTGCCAAAATGGCTATATTTCAAGTCAACTAAATAAATAAATATTAAATTAATTAAATTAAATTTTCAATTTCAATTTAATAATTTACAATTTCTATCACCATAGATTACTTAGCGATTTAAAATCCTTTAAAACAAATTTCTGTATCAACCTATTATTGAATATTGCACAACTTACAGTATTTAGTTTCAATTCCAATAAATTCAAAGATTATAAATTAATTTCCAATAATTCCATCTAATTTGATTTCCATCTTGTTATTCAATCAATTATCATCTTATGGGTATAATTAACATTGGTTTATATCTTAGTACATTAATATTTTACAATTTCATCTTTATTTACATTAACGTAATATTTAATTAATTTAATTGCAATACATCCAATTATTATAATTTAAATTCAATAATTTGATTAACTTGATTTTAAAGCTTTCTATACAATCCTTAATTGTTCTATGTATACATTTAACATAGGTTTCTATCTAATTACATTAATATTCCACGGCTATTATCTTAACCCACTTTAACGCTATATCAAATTTCATTCATTGCAATTGATTTCCAATTTAATTTAACTGACTAAATAAATAGGTAACATATAATAATTGTTACCATTAACTTTTAATCGCACATATAAGTTACTATTTATAAACAAATATTACAGGTGTTTACATAACACCGATTTTATCCAATTATCATTAATTATATACTAATTCATTAATTAATTAAATATTTACATTTGTTTTCTTGTATTAGATTTATGACCAAGTATAACCTCTATAATACTTCAATTAATTGAAATTTTATTCAATTTGCTAATTATTAACTTTAATTAACATTGTTATGTTTCATTTTAGTTCTTATTTCATTAATATATCATAAATTTTATTGCTTCCAACATTAAATCACAGAATCTTATTAAATTAACTGTTTTAATTATCGAAAATTTATGGGCCGTTACACTCTCCCTATAACATCCTGAAATGTTCAACCATTCGCATCCACATATGTCGGATTTGAATTGCTTAAAATATCAGATTGTTAATTTATATTTGGCAAAACTCAACATATACATCAAATAAATAAATCACAGAATCACAAACGCGGAGTAATATAAAAATAAGCAGGGAATTAAATGAATAATAGTTAATAAAGCGACCATATATACATAACAGAGTTAAATAAGAAACAACAGAAGTCTCGAATACATAGAAGTCTTAATACAATAGTCAAATACAAGATAAGAATATATCATAAGAGTTAACTGAATAATTGCAAGCTAAATAGATAGATGGATCTCCAAGTGAAGCTCCAGCTCCAAAGGTGAGTCTCAAATGCTATGACACTCACTCTGACCCGAGCGTAAAGTAAAATACAAAACACTCAAGTCAATATTAACATTCTTATATCAATAAATCCAACACAATTGAAATATCAACTGAAATACAAGTAACTTAAAGGGTGTTTGGGATAACCATCCTCTAAGGATCCATGGAACTATCTACTATGTAGTAATATACGCTATTATAATAATTTCTATAGTAAAGTTAAATATTAAAATAGCGTTAAGGCGTCACCCAGTTCCCCCTTAACACATTTTATATATTCCCATAGTCTATATAGCACAGTAATCTCCTCCGTACCGGGCGTCGTCAGAGGGCACTCCATAGGTATTGTACAAAACAAACTCGTAGTGGTCTTGCTATGGTAGGGGACAAGGCACAACTAGGCAATGCCAGGGTAGATATACCAATTATACTTTCAGGCTGGTGGTAACGCATAGCAGCAACACCGCCCACCTCGAGCCACACTCCCAAATCAATGGTGCACACTAAATCAATCACAAAGTAATAGAATGACAATAAAAGAAGTGTGTCCGATCAGAGGAGCTATCTCTCTTGGCCTGTCAATTACTCCTGTTTTAGCCACCTTATGCCAACTCACGGGAGTCGGGCCCACATATATACCTCATATAGGATTCTCGCCACCATCCTACTTTATTCTGGACTCTCCACCGCGTACACGGTTGTTAAAGTGGTTTTCGGCTTTGGTAGAGAGTATAACAATAACCGATCCTGGTCTCTTTAACAACCAATCGTTATTATAACACCATGGTCATTTAAAAATAGTTTCTACGTCAAAACCAAAATATCATTTCCATTTCAAAACCCATATCAATATGATATCATTTTCGTTTCTAAACCATATAAATACAATATTATTTCCATTTCAAAACCATATCAATATGATATCATTTCCATTTCAAATGCATCCATTTCCAAAAATCATAGCACTTTCAAAGTTATAGCACTTTCGAAATTATAAAGCTTCTAAAACCCTAACACTTTAGAACTCATAACTTAAAAGTCATAGTTTATAAATCATAATACTTTAGAAATCATAATACTTTGGAAATTATAATACTTTGAAACCGTAACATTTTTCTTTAAACCGTTAGATATTAATAATAGTATATATAATAAAATAGTTTATAAAATAAAATACTTTATATAAAAATAGTTATAAGTTAAAACAGTTTATAATAAAAATAGTTTATATCAAAATAATTTATAAAGTAAAATATATAAATAGTTTAAATATAATTTAAAAAATACTTTATATAGTAAATTAGCTTCCTCAAATTTCACAAACCGATTCTAATCAACTCGAATACCAAAATTCAACTTTGATCCAATCTCAAATCATCAATTTCAATTCAATTCAGTTTCTTAATAAACCTTTTCAATTTATATAGGTTTCAAATACAGATTTGAACCACAGAATAAACCATTTCATTTTCAACATTTCAAACCTAAATTTGATAATTTGATATATATATATATATATATATATATATATATATATATATATATATATCAAATTCACTTTAATATTATTTAGCTTTGAAATATTCATAATAAAATCCAATATCATTTAAATAAAACCCAAATTTCAAATCACTAAATATTTCCTTCAATTTATTTAAACTTGAAAAATTCATTTAATCACCTTAAACCAAAATTAAGTTATAAAATCATATCCCTTAAAAATATCAATTTCAATAAGTTTAAATCGATTTAGTTAAATAAATTCTTAATTAAATTCCATTTCAAATCTATCTTCCCAGCCTCAAAAATTATTATAAACTCTATATTTGAAAATATAACGTTGAATAAATACTTAAACATATTATATATAAATTAAATCAAATTTTATGATTAAATCTTATTAATAAATACATTTTATATTAAGACTTATTTATATATATTTTAAAATAATAAAATTGGAAGTAAATTCTTAAACTTATAATTTCAAAACTAATTTATAATTTGGAATTTTCAAAACATATAATTTTAAAAAAATAGAATTTAACTATATATAAAAAACATTTGTTATAATATTTAAAATCAATATTTATATAAACCATATATATTTCTTTAGAACTTTGAAAATCATTGCAATATATATACACACACACACACACACCACGGTGTTTGTATATAATCTTCTGTCCTATGGTCAAGTGGTACGGATATTTATCATTTCAATCCACAATTTAAATATATACGGGTATATATCATTTCAACCTGCAATCCCAAATTCAATTCAAATGAAAATCGCTTGGGTCTATCATTTCAACCCGTAATGATTTTACGCTATTCTACAGATCGTTCGGGTATGTATCATTTCAACCCGTAAGGAATTCTATATGAATAGGGAACTTGCAGAGTGAAATAGATATGAAAATTATTTAACAGGTGTATATCATCAATATAAATAACAGATGATGTCAGATGTCACAGGTGAACAGATATAGATAATAACACATCTACAGCAATGTAAATAACTAACAACATCATATTTCAATTGTCATTTCAATTGAAATCAAATTTAATAAATATAAGAACGTTAATCGTGAGTGATTGCTCACCTTTTGAAGCTAAAGAGATGCACGAGGATGGAAGCGAATAGACAAAGATAAGCATACAAATCAAGCAAGCGGAACGGCGACAAGTTAGGATTTTATTGTGACAGATTTGAGAATGTTAGTCAAAATGGCATGAAATTAATGAAACACGATATATTACATATACATGAATTTTTTAAAAATCAATTTAATTGTATTTTAAAATAAAATACATATTTATTTTCAAATTAACATTAAATACCAATATAAAAAATATCTATATATATTTGAAGAACAAATTCACATATACTTATATGTAATTAATGTATATAAAAGTATCTACAAACTTACATATGTATAGTAATAAAATCAATATTATTATAAACCAATATATATATACTTTGAAATCAAACTTATATATATGACTAGTTCATAAGCGTATACACACACACACACACACACACACACACATATATATATATATATATATGCTTACAGATCAAATAGGAAACTTAAAATGTCAAACAGCTAATCTAATTGTATACTACTTATATTTACTTTAAGTACGAATAAACTAACATATATATGAACATTTGTATTAAAATATTAAGTGTAAATTAAAATATATGTAGGTAGTATTTACACAAGCCTACCAGCAAACTTAAATATATATATATACCATAAATATTAATAATATATAAATGCAGACACTGCATAATGTAGGCATGCAAAATATATCTGCAAACAACTTAATATATGTAAACCAATATGCAGACGTTATTTGTAAACAAAATACATAGGACAGACTGAAAATAGTCATATGCAGAACAAATACATATAACACAGATTATAAAAAAGACATAAGTAGACGATTCCATATATAACCTATAAGCGTCAAAATATATAAAATTAAATTAACTTCTATATGTATAAAGATTGTAAGCTTTCTGAGCAGAACATAGAAATTTTAAAATACGTAGTTACAGTAATAAACTAATATGTAACTCATATATAAACTAGTGTATAGAAAAGTGTACAGTATATATAATATATATCAATCTAGATGTACAACTAATATAAACTATGTATTAAAACCCAACAGGATATACTTATATATAAACTATTATATAGAACCAATATATGACTTGTATAGAATATATATAAAAAAACCACATACGACCAAAAGCTTCCAATAGAATATGAAATATAATAGGTAATGTCCTATAGACAATATTACTAGAACATATACAAATATATAAAGGATAAATTGATAAGCATGTGCAGATAAAAAGTATATATACAGATTACATTATATATAAAACAAGTAAAAGTTGCATTATGAAGGTTTAAGCTCATACATACAAGAAAAAGGCTCGGCAAGAAGGAAAGATGGCCTTGGCCTGATTGGAAGGTGATTAGCTACAAGGTGAAGAAGTTGGCGGCGATGGGCTGTCGCTTAGGAAGGTAGCGATTGTTATTCAAGAGAGAGTGAAAGAAGCGGAGGGTGGCTTCGGTAGGCACTAGCTCTGGCTGGTTGAAGCTGAGAGAGGAAGAGAGGGGGAGGTCGGTGGAAGGCTTGAGGTGCTTCGGGTTCAGGGCTGGTACGGTGGAGACGAGGAAGATAAGCATGGATGGTGGTTTTGGTGATGAAGGAGAGGGATGGTTCACCAAGCAGAGTGTTTAGGTTGCTTTGTCGTGGAGGAAAGATGTTGGGGAGGGCTCGACTTGATAGGTTCGAGAAAAATGGGAAATGAAAGGAAGAGAAAGCAATCAAATAAAATGACAGCAACCCATTTTTATATTTCAGTGTAGAAGAGAATGACAGAACAAAATGTAGAGAGAAAAAATATAGAATAGCGGGGAACAGACTAGATAATAAAATGAAAGTAGGGCAACCAAAAGTCCTATGCGATTACCAAGAAAACAATAAAAGCTGTGACCATTGTTTTCTGAATGGTGGAAAATAAATGGTCACAAGAGAACAAAAAGGCGGACCGTAACGGTTAACCGTTCGTGTGTTTCGTTATGTACAGGAATTTCAAAACATAGAATTGAATATGCTCTAGAGATCAGCACGATGAGACGATTAAAATGTTATACAGATATCAGTGGTACGATCATCCTATCAAAAGTTGATAATCGGTACCGAAAATGCTGCCAAAACATCAGATTAAGGTATATGGAGCAATAGCAATCTAAATTTGGGAAAATAAAAGATGATGTCTAACTCAGAAGATGATTTACAAATTTATTGTATAAAAATAATCGGATTTGGAAAACATTTTGTAATCATCAAATATTAACCGATTGGAATTGAAATAAAATTACATAATAAAATAAACTTCAATATTATTTGATGAAAATTTACCATTTTCTATGTTAAAGTAGAGGTATTTCAAATATTAAATTTTCAGTTCAAAAACTTATTATTTAAAATTTCATAAAATTTCAATTAATTAAATTAATATAACCACTAAAAATTTATGGGTCATTGCACTCTCCCCCAGTTAAAACTTTTCGTCCCCGAAAAGGAAGGAGGTAGGAGAATAGAAACAACCAGAAGAAAATAGATTGAAAAACAAAATAAAAAAATTAGTTTAAATCCATATATATTTCAATTTCAATTAACTAATATTCAATAACAGATTTTAAATTCAAGGTATTTCATTCAGTTGATTAAATTTCTATTCTATTGTTGTTTGTTACAAAATTTTATTTTAAGCAAAATTTATTTAATTTATCCCATTTACTTAAATCATTTGATTTCACTTAAATTAATTCCATTTAAAATTCATTCTTAACTATTCTTAAATTTATATTTATTTACTGCGTTATTATTCCTAGTTCAATTATTCCAAGTTAAAATATTTATTCAAAATTTTGGTTTCATTTTATAATTGAAATCATCCCTTATCAAAAATTTAAGAATTAAATTTCCGGTTTCACTTTAAACATTTAGCCATAAATATATATATGTATATATATGTATATATTATATCAAATCAAATATAAAATCGTATACCTATATATATATTATAAATCAAGTCAGAATTAAGAAATTTAAATCAATTTATTTTCCAAAACAAAAGTGTAGCAAAGCTTCAGAACGGTCTCTGCACTTCGAAACTCGAAAATAAATATCGATGATGCGGCCGTCATTACCGAAATTGTTTTCCAGTAACAAATGAAGAGAGTACGGATTTAAACCTCCAAAATTCTTTGAAAACAATTTCTATTCGAAAATACTATTAAATGATATACCCTTTAAAACTTTAAAACCAAAGTTTGGAATCACCGAAAATTTAATTCTCAAATTCTGAATTTAAATCTATTTAAATTTCAAATCAATATATAAACCATGTTTGACAAATTCATTTATTTATATATTGGAAAAATCAATGGTTTATAAAACAATAAATGAAAATCATATATTATTATTTTAAACATCCAATTTAGTTAACTATTTAATTTCAGAAATTTTGCTTATATATATATATATAATATATAGTCATACAAAGTTTATTCCATTTACCAAATTTGAAAACAATATTGTGTTAGTTTGCTATGTTAAATTGTTTTGGAATTCCTATTGATAGCTTTGATCAGACGAATCGATCGAAAACCCAAATCGACATTAGCAACTCAAACAACACAATATATAAAACAATTTATATTAATACAAATACACTCCCTCTCTCGATGATTCCAGAATAGATTCTAGAACAAGGATAGAGATTTAAGTTTAGAGGGACCCTAGTCAAAATAATTCTAACTAAAATAGATAGGCTTGAAAGGGAGATAAAATAATTAAATTGCAAAGTAGGAAGATGGATAGACTTATATTAATCAAGGGCAACCTTAACCGGGTCAACCTTGACTTCAAAATTAAGATCGATGCAGAAATCTGAAGAAAATTGGCATTAGATCACAAGAGATAGAATTTGGGCATGACAAGAGATAGCATCATCTAAACCGAGGGTATAGAAATCTTCGATGAATCAATGCCCATTATAGTTTCACCCCTTTATAAATCATATAGTGGAGCTATGGGATGCTCCACAATCAAAACACAAATAGGGAGAGGGAAGAATGGATTTTAGAACCAAGGGGAACGTTCCAAAATTCAAAGGAAATCCAAATCAAAGAGGAAGGAATTCAAGCTCGAACGAAGGCGATTCTGTAATTAAATTTACTTTATATGCTAAGTTCTGCCTAAAACCAGAGCTTTGATAAAAACTCTAACATCCTGAAATTTTCAAACACTCGTGTCCACATCTGTCGGATTTGAATTGCTCCAAATATCAGATTGTTAGATTATATTTAGCAAAACTCAACATATACGGTAAACAAGTAAATCACAGAATCACAGACACAGAGTAACAAAAAATAAGCAGCAGAAGCAAATGAATAGTAGTCCATGAAGCTATCATATATACATAACAGAGTTAAACAAGATACAACAGAAGTCTCGAATACATAGAATTCTAAAAAAATAGTCAAATACAAGATAAGAATATATCACAGGAGTTAATTGAATAACTGCAAGCTTAATAAATAGATGGATCTCCAAGCGAAGCTCCAACTCTAAAGGTGAGTCTCAAATGTTGTGACACTCAGTCTGACCCGAGCGTAAAGCAAAACACAAAACACTCGAGTCAGGATTAACATTCTTATATCAATAAATCCAACTGAAGTGAAATATCAACTGAAATACAAGTAACTTAAAGGATGTTTGGGATAACCATCCTCTAAGGATCCGTGGAACTATCTTCTATGTAGTAATATACGCTATTATAATAATGTTTATAGTAAAATAAACTAAGCATTAAGTCATTACCCATTTCCTCCTTAACAAATTTTATATAGTCCTATAGTCTATACGGTACTGTAATCTCCCTCGTATTGAACGTCGTTAGAGGGAACTCAATAGGTATGGTACAAAATAAGCTCGTAGTAGTCTTGCTAAGGTAGGTGACACAGCACAACTAGGAAATGCTAGGGTAGATATACCAATTACAATTACGGGCTGGTGATAACGCATAGCAGCAACTACCGCCCACCTCAAGCCACACTCCCAAGCCAAAGTTGTGCACCAAATCAATCACAAAGTAATAGAATGACAATCGAAGAAGTGTGTCCGACCGGAGGAGCTACCTCACTTGGCCCGTCAATTGCTCCTATTTTAGCCACCTTATGCTTACTCACGGGAATCGGGTCCACGTATATACCTCATATAGGATCATCGTCACCATCCTACTTCATTTTGGAATCTCCACCGCATACATGGTTATTAAAGTAGTTTTCGGCATTGGCAAAGAGTATGACAATACCCAATCCCGGTCTCTTTGACAACCAACCATTATTATAACACCACGGTCATTTCAAAATAGTTTATACTTCAAAACAAAAATATAATGTCCATTTCAAAACCCATATCAATATGATATCATTTCCATTTCAAAACCATATAAATACGATATCATTTCCATTTCAAATATATCCATTTCCAAAAATCATAGCACTTTCAAAGTTATAACACTTTCGAAATTACAAAGCTTCTAAAAACATAACACTTTAGAAATCATAGTTTAGAAAATCATAATACTTTAGAAATCACAATTTAGAAATCATAATACTTTGGAAATCATAACACTTTGAAATCATAACACTTTGAAATCATAACATATTTCTTTAAACCGTTAGATATTAATAATAGATATATAACGAAATCGTTTTAAAATAAAATAGTTTACATAAAAATGGGTTAAAATAGTTTATATTAAAAATAATTTTTATCAAACTAATTTATAAAGTAAAATATATAAATAGTTTAAAAATAATTTAAAACTACTTTATATAGTAAAATAGCTTCCTCAAATTTCACAACTCGATGCCAATCAACTCGAATTCAACTTTAATCCAATCACAAATCATCAATTTCAATTCAATTCAGTTTGTCAATAAATCATTTCAATTTATATTATTTCAAATACAGATTTGAATCGTAAAATAGACCATTTTAATTTTAATATATTTCAAAGCTTTAAATATTCAACATTTTTAAAACTAAATTTGATAATCTCATATATATATATATCAAATTCACTTTAGTATTATTTAGCTTTGAAATATTCACTTAATAAAATCCAATATCATTTAAATAAAATCCAAATTTCAAATCACTAAATATTTCCTTCAATTTATTTAAACTTGAAATATTCATTTAATCACCTTAAACCAAAATCAAGTTATAAAATCATATCCCTTAAAAATCTCAAATTCACTAAGTTTCAAATTGATTTAATTAAATACCATTTCAAATCAATTTCGAATCTATCTTCCCAGCCTCAAAAATTATTATAAACTCTATATTTGAAAATATAATTTTAAATAAATACTTAAACATATTATATATAAATTAAATCAAACTTTATGAAATTAAAACTTATTAATAAATCTATTTTATATTAAGACTTATTTATACATATTTTAAAATAATAAAATTGGAAGTAAATTCTTAAACTTATAATTTCAAAACTAACTTATAATTTGGAATTTTCAAAACATATAATTTTAAAATAAGTCAAGAATTTAACTATATATAAAATTACATTTATATATAATTTTTAAAATCAATATTTATATAAACCGTGTATATTTCTTTAAAACTTTGAAAATCATTCCTATATATATAGACCACGGTGTCTGTATATAATTTTCTATCCTATGGTCAAGTGATACGAATATTTGTCATTTCAATCCGCAATTTGAATATATACAAGTATATATCATTTTAATCCGAAATCCCGAATTCAATTCAAATGAAAATCGCTTGGATCTTTCATTTCAACCCATAACGATTTTCTCTTATCTACAGATTGCTCGGGTATGTATCGTTTCAACCCATGGAGAATTCTATACTATAGTGAACTTGTAGAGTGAAACAGATATGAAAATAATATAACAGGTGTATATTATCAATATAAATAACAGATAATTGTGTGAGATGTCACAGGTGAACAGATACAGATAATAACACATATATAGCAATGTAAATAACTATCAGCAGCATATTTCAATTGTCGTTTCAATTGAAATCAAATTTAATAAATATAAGAACGTTAATCGTGAGTGATTTCTCACCTTTCGAGACTAGAGAGATGCACGAGGATGGAAGCGAATAGACAAAGATAATTATACAAATCAAGCGAGAGGAATAGCGACAAGTTAGGATTTTGCTGTGATAGATTTTATATTGAGAATGTCTGTCGAAATCGCACGAGATCAATGAAACTGGATATATTACACATATATGAATTTTCTAAAAATCAATTTAAACGTATTTTGAAATAAAATATCTATTTGTTTTCAAATCAAAATTAAATACCAACATGAAAAAAATAACTATATATATTTGGAAAAATAAATTGACATATACTTATATGTAATTAATGTATATAAGCGTATCTACAAACTTACATACATATAATAATAAAATCAATATTATTATAAACGTATATACATATATACTTTGAAATCAACCTTATATATGACTAGTTTATAAGCATATATATATATATATATGCTTAAAGATCAAATAGGAAACTTAAAATGTCAAACAGCTAATCTAATTGTATACTGCTTATATTTACTTTCAGTACGTATAAACTAACATATATATGAACATTTTATTAAAATATTAAGTTTAAATTAAAATATATGCTGGTAGTATTTATACAAGCCTGTCGGCATGCTCAAATACATACATACATAGATATATATATATATACACACACACACACAGAGACCATATTATTAATAATATATAAATGTGGACACTACATAATGTAGGTAGGCAAAATATATCTGTAAACAATTTAATATATATAAACCAATATGCAGACTTTATTTGTAAACAAAATACATAGGACAGACTAAAAATAGCCATATGCAGAACAAATGCATATAACTCAGATTATAAACAAGACATAAGTAGACAATTATATATATAACATATAAGCGTCAAAATATATAAAATTAAATTAACTTCTATATACGTAAAGTTTGTAAGCTTTTAGAGTAGAACATAGAAATTTTAAAATACGCAGTTACAGTTATTACAATTACAAACTAATATGTAACTCACGTATATACTAGTGTATAGAAAACATGTAAAATATATATAATATATATGAATCTAGATGCACAGCTAATATAAACTATGCATTAAAACCCAACAGGATATATAAACTATTATATAGAACCAATATATGACTTATATAAAATATATATAAACAAACCACATATGACCAAAAGCTGCCAACTAAATACGAAACATAAAAGGTATGTCCTATAGACAATATTACTAAAACATATACAAATATATAAAAGATAAATTGATAAGTAGGTGTAGATAAAAGGTATATATACAAATTACTTTATATATAAATCATGTAAAGTAGCATTATGAAGGTTTAAGCTCATACGTACAAGATGAAGGCTCGGAAAGAGGGGGAGATGGCCCCGGCCTGATTGGAAGGTGATGAGCTACAAGGTGATGGGGTTGGCGGCAATGGGCCGTCGCTTAGGAAGGTGGCGATTGTAGGTCAAGAGACAGGGAAAGAAGTGAAGGGGCTTCGGCAGGCACTAGCTCTGGCTGGTTGAAGCCGAGAGAGGAAGAGAGGGGGAGGTCAGTAGAGGGCTTAATGTAACAACCCAATATTTTACATCAGTTGATTATCGTCACTAAAACGATTAATTGGTTGTTAATTGCTATTTGACGTTTTAAATCGAGTTGAAATTCGTTTAAATATTTGTTAAGTGTGGTTTGGGCATTTTGAATCCAGTTTAAATTCTTTTGAAATTCAATAAGGGGTGTGGGCTTTCTATACGATTTTGGCCCACGTTTTCATTATTTGATGCCGTGAAAAATTCATACCCCTTCCCCTTTTTTTTCCCATTTTCATTATCGCGAACCCTAAAACCGAAATCACGAAAATTATAAAAAATAAAATAAAAAATGGTGGCCGTTCCTTTTCTTCCTCATCGTCTCAGTAATTAGGGATTCGTGAAATCGAAATCGCCAATTGCCGTAGCTTGATCGAATGAAGATTCTGGCCTTGCTTGGGCTATCGGTGCTTTCTCTTTCCTTGCCGTTGCTTCAATTCGTCGACAAGGTGAGTGAACCCCTTCACTCACATCTAATTCCTCTCGTGTTTCGACAGTTTAGTTTTGTTTGAATGTCCATAATTTTTGATGGTTTCAATTCACCCACGGCTTCGATTTTTGTGACTTCAGTCACTTGATTTTGGGGACTTTTGTCTGATGGACCATACTATGCTTCAACTTGATTTTTATTGAAGTTGAATTGGTTTGATTTTTGGGCACTGACTTGTTTAATCTTCGGTCTTGAACCTTCTCTGTGCACGCCTGTTTTACTGCCTTCGTTTAGGTGATAATTTTCAACCTTGTTCCTTCACTTGTATGCATTACACCCTGACTTGTTTAATGTCGGCCTTGACACTTTAAACTTAATATTAATTTGAAAACTGCTTCTGATTTTTGAAGTTCCACATTTTTTTGATCTTGTGCACTGCTATGTATAGGGTTCTCGAGACTTGTCACTGCCTCGTATTTGCAGTGCCTTATTGTCACTATCTTGATTTGGTTTCTTTATGAACATGAATATGTATATGCGACGTTTTGGAGCCGCAGTCTTCTTGAACCTGTTGAAGTTGTTGTTTTCACTTCAGTGTTGATTGGAATTTCACTTTGTCAATGTTCATTCATGTGCCATGTTGATTTTGTGTACATTTGTGCAACTGTTTTGGCCGAAGCCTGTAGCCTTTGTGCTGATTCTATGTTGCCAATCTTGAAGTTTCGATAGTGTTGGTGGTATTTGAGTCTTTTTACAATCGACTCTATCCACTGTTGCATTATGTTGTAGTCTGTGTATTGTTGATAGTTGCTTAGACCTTATTCACTTTGAGTTTTATACTGTGCACTGATGTGTGCCGTGCTTTGCTGAGTTATTTTCAACCTACGGCTGTGTTTATAGGATAAAACACTTGAGTTTCAATGTGGCTTCGGCTCTTGATGTAGTTCGAATTGTTGGGTTGACTTATCAGTATATATATATATGCATACATACATTCGTATGTGTGTATGCATGTATGGTCGACCTGATGCTGCACTGTTGCTTGTTGTCGTGTTCGCTGTGTCACTTACTTGAGTGTGCACTGTGTATACTGCTTGACCATTTTTGCTGTGTTGATCATGTTTCATGTAGCATTTGGGTATCACTGTTTTGTTTCGACGCACTACATATTAGCATCGGCTTGACTTGACTGCTTGACCATATGCATGCATTCATATAGTTGTTGGGTTTGGTCGAGCTGCCTGATTCACTGCAACCATATTATTACAGTATATTTGCTTTAGTCTGGGACCATTTTGAGCATTTCTTTGTTGTTCACAGCCACTTTTGTTTTGCATATTTTATATGCTGATACTTGGTCATTTGTTGTTTCATTACAACTTTTGTTTGCATATTTATTATGTAGACACTTGAGCATATTTGTATGTACATTCTTTTGTGTACATATTTTACAATTCAATTGGTGGAAGTTTAAACTGCTGCCACTTGCTTAGTGTACTAGTTTGCACTGTGAATTATTGTGTATTGGTCGTTGTGCCTTATTGCTATTTCTGTATATGCTGTTGTGGCGAGGCAGTGAACGCGTGTGTGCACTGCAGCCACACAGTATCGACATTTTGACTTGATATTTGAATTTTCATTGATTTTGGTTCGTCGATATTTTGGGTACATTCTCACTATAGTGGCAAGGCAGTGCACGCAAGCGTGAATTGCAGCCACACGGTATGGTTTTATGATATCTATCTTGTTTTGATTATTTGATCTTTTGCACATTCCATATGTTGTAGTGGCGAGGCAGTGCATGCGTGCGTGTACTGCAGCCCTGCCCGAATTAATATTTTAATTGATATTTCAATGTTTTGAACTGTTTTGTTTATTCAATTCAATATTTTGAATTGCATTCTGAGTTGGTTTAATTACCGTCGTCTATTCATTATTTAATTATTATTGCTTCTGTGCACTAATAACTGAGTTTGAATTAGACTGACCCGAGTATTATTTTCTTTTGAATTTAATACTCGGGTCAGACCGAGTGTTTCAGGTTGTAGATATTCTGCTTTGGGTTGCTGCTAGAGCTATGAAGTTCTTTCATATCTTTTGGAGTAGTCGTCGTTATTTGTAGTAGTCTGTATAATTGTATAGGAAGATATGTATTCATGTATATTATATACGTTAATGTACTTGTATATGTAACTTCCTGAGTCGACTGTGGTTGTTGTATCATATGTACCGAGTCATATGTATTGTATCAAATGTATTGTAACTGACATCAGTTATTGTATATATGAGACTTTCTGTTTTATTTGTGTTCCGCATTATATTATCTATGTAATATTTTATATTTACTGTTATAAACTATTACGAACCATCGTAGTTCGTTTTATACTGGAATTGGGGTATGTCGATGGGAGAAAACAAATCAGAGATGAAAAATGAAAGAATATTTATATATATATATATATATACCACTCCTATCGAGATAACCAATACTAGTGTAAGGCCTAACTATTGATGGCCGCTCCTCAACAGCCTTATTCTCCGCGCTAGTTGACAACACTACACCGTAGTGTTCTTGGCTAGCGTGGGCATAGAGGTGGGGCGTCACAACTTGGTATCAGAGCCTGGGGTTTAGGACCAATATAAAACATAACTTAGACAGTACATGTGTTACAACTATTTGTTGACGTTTTATCTCTCATATTTGCTTATGATTGTCTTTGATTGTTAGGTATGAATTCCTAAAGCTTATTCATATGCATTTGATTTTTGATTCTTGTGTTTTCGGCTTTGATTTGATTTAGCCGATGATTGATTTTGTTCGAATCTCAGCGATTCTGAACTTGGTATTTTATGTTTTCCTCGGCTTGATTTCCATTCGACTTCGGTCACTTTGTTTTTGAGAAATTTCTAAATTCTTGATTTCCAAGACTCTGACTTGGTTTGCCGTTGAATTCTTTGATGATGATGTTGAATCGTTTTGTACTTGATGCAGTCTGCATATAATTGGGTTTAGGGTATCAATCTTTGAGACAAATTGCCTTTCAATTGTCGACTCTGTCTGTTTATCCAACAAGTTGCATTTCAATTGTCAATTCTGTCTGTTTATCCATGGTTTGTTGGCTTTCATATGCCTCTCTCTGATAGTTTTAAAATTTCTTTGGTATAAAAGAAATTGTCTTTGACTTTGCCTTGTCGATATCGACATTGACTTGACTTTTACTTTTGTTAAAGTCATTCAGGCATTTATGCTCGTTTTACTTTGTCTTTCCAATTGTTGATCGATTCTTCTTTTCCGATTAGTTGTTATCTCCTTTGTCGACTTTGATAACTTCTATTTCTGGAATTTTTGGATATTCCTACTTTGATGGATTTAGAATCGAATTCTTTGGATTTTAATTCACGTCTTCGGACGTGAATTTTAGTGAATTCATTTGGTTTCCGAATTTAATCGATTCTTGTTAATTTCCCGATTTGTTGCTATTATTTATTAGCAACTTTGATGACCTTTTCTTCGGGATTTTTGTGAACATACCTTTCGATGAATTCGGTATCGATTTCTTTGGATTCTATTCATGTCTTCGTATGTGAATTCTTGTGATTGATTGTTTCTACAATCATTTTTGTGATTTGTCACTTTAAAAATATAAAGGTTTTCTATACTAGTAGTAAATATAAAAACTCTTTTATCAAAATGTTTTCAACTCTATTTTCAATATCAAACTCTTTTCCTAAACCGTTTTCCAATCTATTAGTATATACAAGCCTTTACCTCACTCGGATGAGAAATCTAATTAAACGGCTTAGTAAAACAAGTGGTATGAAACGCTTGTGTTTGCTTCGTCGGTTAATTCTTGGACTTGTTCGATTGAACCTCATGTGATAATTTTTCTAGTGAAGATCTACAGTTTGTTCGTAAATATTTAAGTTAAGATAGTGGTTATGGGACATGAAGCTAAACTTTTATATTCACTAACTTAGTGTAATTGACACTTCTCGTTGATCATGACGATCATTCTTATGATTTAGACTAGCAATTGTGCGATGTCTCCTTTTTGGTTAGTCTAGACCTCAATCTGTGTGATTCCGACTCACACATGTGGGGTAGCGCCCCACGGTCTTCGGGCCATTCGTGTGTCAAAATTAATGGCTTGCAACCATGAGATAGCGTCTCGTTATGCGTTGCACGCGTTGATGATTTTTCATGCTCGCGTGTAGGTGAGATTCCGTGCTCCCGTTCACGCTTTGCGTTGCACGTGTTGATGATTTTTCATGCTCGCGTGTAGGTGAGATTCCGTGCTCCCGTTCTCGCTTTGCGTTGCACGTGTTGGTGATTTTCATGCTCACGTGTAGGTGAAATTCCATGCTCCCGTTCTCGCTTTGCATTGCACGTGTTGGTGAGTTTTCATGCTCGCATGTAGGTGAGTTTTCGTGCTCCCGTTCTCGTTATGCGTTGCACGTGCTGATGAATTTTCATGCTCGCATGTAGGTGAGTTTTCATGCTCCCGTTCTCGCTTTACGTTACATGTGTTGATGAGTTTTCATGCTCGCGTGTAGGTGAGTTTCGTGCTCCCGTTCTCGTTATGCATTACATGTGCTGATGAGTTTTCATGCTCACGTGTAGGTGAGTTTCCATACTCCCGTTCGAGTTTTCATACTCCCGTTCGAGTTTTCATACTCCCGTTCGAGTTTTCATACTCCCGTTCGAGTTTTCATACTCCCGTTCGAGTTTTCATACTCTCATCTTATGTTTTCTGGATTTCTTGTGATGGTTTCTAGAATTTGTGCTTTACCAATTTTCGTGATTTCCATTGATAAGTTTTATCAATTTTTGGTGCGTTGGTGAATTCGTGTGTTATCGACTTGTTATGAATACAAGTTTAGGGTATGATATCCCTTTCTATCTTTGAAAAGATTCCTGCGACATTTTCGATGAATGAAAATTCATTGGTATTATATTTTGATGCCAATTATTTCGATGAAATTTTGACGTATGTCGAAGTTGCTACGGATGTTGCTGCTTTAATCACGTGTTTTAAAAATTGTTTTAAATATAAATCAAAATTGTTTTCAAAAATTTTACGATTTGCGCTTTCAAAAGAATGAGGAAGCGAATTAAACGTTTCAGTAAAATCCAGGACTATGACCCCTTTCTTTTGCTGATTCGCTTAATTCCGGACTTGTTCGTTTGAGAATGTAAATTATTATTATTATTATTATTATTATTATTATTATTATTATTATAAAATAAATGAAAATTGTTTTCAGAAGTTTTACAGTTTACGCTTTCAAAAGAATGAGGAAGCGATTTAAACGTTTCAGGAAAATCGAGGACTATGACCCCTTTCTTTTACTGATTCGCTTAATTCCGGACTTGTCCGTTTGAGAATGTGAAATGTTATTTTTAAAATACACAACTATGCACTTTCAAGAAAACGATGAAGTGAATTAAACGATTTAGTAAAACTCATGGTTATGGGTCATGTGCGTTTGCTATTTCGGTTAATTCCGGACTTGTTAATTGAATAATTTATGATTTCTGATTATCGTTTCGATAATCGGATGTTGGTGATTTCTGATTTATCATTTTTGATAATCAGATATTTATTGTTTCTAATTATCGTTTGTGACAATTAGATATTTGTGATTTGATTATCGTTTGTGATAATTAAATATTTGCGATTTAAGACTTAATTATCAATTATGATAATTAAATATTCGTTGATTTGTGATTTCTGATTATCGTTTTTGATAATCAGATATTTATCGTTTCTGATTATCGCTTGTGATAATTAGATATTTGAGATTTAATTATCGTTTGTGATAATTAAATATTTGTGATTTAAGATTTGATTATCGTTTTGATAATTGAATATTTGCTGATTTGAAATTTGATTCCCGTTGTGGTAATTCCTGATTATCGTTTTTGATAGTTAGATGTTTGTGTTTTCTAATTATCTTTGTTGATAATTAGATTTGCTGATTTTGCTGTTTTCTAATTATCGAATCGGTGATTAGATATTGCTGTTTTGTAATTTCTGTATACTGATTATCTATTTGATAATTAAATTTTATAAAGAATTTGTGAATTTCTTTTATGAAATTAAAAGATCTCTATGGCGTTTATATTGTACTACGCCGGTGTACCGGCTCAATTTTCTGCTATTCATGACGTTTTCCACGTCTTCCAATTACGAAAATGCCTTAGGGATTTCCGATTTTTATTCTTGAGCAACTTTCTATTCATATCAATGCTTCGGGGGTTCAACACCTTCGAAATAAAGATGTTTTTCTCGTGAAAGTTCAACGAATCTCAAATTCTATGGATCTCACTTTGGAATCTAGAGAATTCATCGAGCAAACACGTTTAGGCTCTCTCTCTCTCTCGTGCTCTATATGTTCAACTTCCTATTTTCAAATTTCTTCATTTTGGGATGATATGCTTTTATGGTTGTTACCTTTTGTCCATTTATTCCTTATGATTGCGAGGACGCAATTTCTTTAAGGAGGGGAGTCTGTAACAACCCAGTATTTTACATCAGTTGATTATCGTCACTAAAACGATTAATTGGTTGTTAATTGCTATTTGACGTTTTAAATCGAGTTGAAATTCGTTTAAAAATTTGTTAAGTGTAGTTTGGGCATTTTGAATCCAGTTTAAATTCTTTTGAAATTCAATAAGGGGTGTGGGATTTCTATACGATTTTGGCCCACGTTTTCATTATTTGATGCCGTGAAAAATTCATACCCCTTCCCCTTTTTTTTCCCATTTTCATTATCACGAACCCTAAAACCGAAATCACGAAAATTATAAAAAATAAAATAAAAAATGGTGGTCGTTCCTTTTCTTCCTCATCGTCTCAGTAATTAGGGCTTCGTGAAATCGAAATCGCCAATTGCCGTAGCTTGATCGGATGAAGATTCTGGCCTTGCTTGGGCTATCGGTGCTTTCTCTTTCCTTGCCGTTGCTTCAATTCGTCGACAAGGTGAGTGAACCCCTTCACTCACATCTAATTCCTCTCGTGTTTCAACAGTTTAGTTTTGTTTGAATGTCGATAATTTTGATGGTTTCAATTCACCCACGGCTTCGATTTTTGTGACTTCAGTCACTTGATTTTGGGGACTTTTGTCTGATGGACCATACTATGCTTCAACTTGATTTTTATTGAAGTTGAATTGGTTTGATTTTTGGGCACTGACTTGTTTAATCTTCGGTCTTGAACCTTCTCTATGCACGCCTGTTTTACTGCCTTCGTTTAGGTGATAATTTTCAACCTTGTTCCTGTGCACTTGTATGCATTACACCCTGACTTGTTTAATGTCGGCCTTGACACTTTAAACTTAATATTAATTTGAAAACTGCTTCTGATTTTTGAAGTTCCACATTTTTATGATCTTGTGCACTGCTATGGATAGGGTTCTCGAGACTTGTCACTGCCTCGTATTTGCAGTGCCTTATTGTCACTATCTTGATTTGGTTTCTTTATGAACATGAATATGTATATGCGACGTTTTGGAGCCGCAGTCTTCTTGAACCTGTTGAAGTTGTTGTTTTCACTTCAATGTTGATTTATCTGGAATTTCACTTTGCCGATGTTCATTCATGTGCCATGTTGATTTTGTGTACATTTGTGCACCTGTTTTGGCCGAAGCCTGTAGCCTTTGTGCTGATTCTATGTTGCCAATCTTGAAGTTTCGATAGTGTTGGTGGTATTTGAGTCTTTTTACAATCGACTCTATCCACTGTTGCATTATGTTATAGTCTTTGTATTGTTGATAGTTGCTTAGACCTTATTCACTTTGAGTTTTATACTGTGCACTGATGTGTGCCGTGCTTTGCTGAGTTATTTTCAACCTACGGCTGTGTTTATAGGATAAAACACTTGAGTTTCAATGTGGCTTCGGCTCTTGATGTAGTTCGAATTGTTGGGTTGACTTATCAGTATATATATATGCATACATACATTCGTATGTGTGTATGCATGTATGGTCGACCTGATGCTGCACTGTTGCTTGTTGTCGTGTTCGCTGTGTCACTTACTTGAGTGTGCACTGTGTATACTGCTTGACCATTTTTGCTGTGTTGATCATGTTTCATGTAGCATTTGGGTATCACTGTTTTGTTTCGACGCACTACATATTAGCATTGGCTTGACTTGACTGCTTGACCATATGCATGCATTCATATAGTTGTTGGGTTTGGTCGAGTTGCCTGATTCACTGCAACCATATTATTACAGTATATTTGCTTTAGTCTGGGACCATTTTGAGCATTTCTTTGTTGTTCACAGCCACTTTTGTTTTGCATATTTTATATGCTGATACTTGGTCATTTGTTGTTTCATTACAACTTTTTTTTGCATATTTATTATGTAGACACTTGAGCATATTTGTATGTACATTCTTTTGTGCACATATTTTACAATTCAATTGGTGGAAGTTTAAACTGCTGCCACTTGCTTAGTGTATTAGTTTGCACTGTGAATTATTGTGTATTGGCCGTTGTGCCTTATTGCTATTTCTGTATATGTTGTTGTGGCGAGGCAGTGAACGCGTGTGTGCACTGCAGCCACACAGTTTCGACATTTTGAATTGATATTTGAATTTTCATTGATTTTGGTTCGTCGATATTTTGGGTACATTCTAACTATAGTGGCAAGGCAGTGCACGCAAGCGTGAACTGCAGCCACACGGTATGGTTTTATGATATCTATCTTGTTTTGATTATTTGATCTTTTGCACATTCCATATGCTGTAGTGGCGAGGCAGTGCACGCGTGCGTGTACTGCAGCCCTGCCCGAATTAATATTTTAATTGATATTTCAATGTTTTGAACTGTTTTGTTTATTCAATTCAATATTTTGAATTGCATTCTGAGTTGGTTTAATTACTGTCGTCTATTCATTATTTAATTATTATTGCTTCTGTGTACTAATAACTGAGTTTGAATTAGACTGACACGAGTATTATTTTCTTTTGAATTTAATACTCGGGTCAGACCGAGTATTTCAGGTTGTATATATTCTGCTTTGGGTTGCTGCTAGAGCTATGAAGTTCTTTCATATCTTTTGGAGTAGTCGTCGTTATTTGTAGTAGTCTGTATAATTGTATAGGAAGATATGTATTCATGTATATTATATACGTTAATGTACTTGTATATGTAACTTCCTGAGTCGACTGTGGTTGTTGTATCATATGTACCGAGTCATATGTATTGTATCAAATGTATTGTAACTGACATCAGTTATTGTATATATGAGACTTTCTGTTTTATTTGTGTTCCGCATTATATTATCTATGTAATATTTTATATTTACTGTTCTAAACTATTACGAACCATCGTAGTTCGTTTTATACTGGAATTGGGGTATGTCGATGGGAGAAAACAAATCAGAGATGAAAAATGAAAGAATATTTATATATATATATACACCACTCCTATCGAGATAACCAATACTAGTGTAAGGCCTAACTATTGATGGCCGCTCCTCAACAGCCTTATTCTCCGCGCTAGTTGACAGCACTACACCGTAGTGTTCTTGGCTAGCGTGGGCATAGAGGTGGGGCGTCACACTTAAGGTGCTTCGGGTTCAAGGCGGGCATGGTGGAGACGAGTAAGATAAGGACGGATGGTGGTTTTGGCAATGAAGGAGAGGGACAGCTCACCAGGCAGAGGGTGGAGGTTGCTTGATCGTGGAGAAGGATGTCGGGGAGGGCTCGACATGATAGGTTCGAGAAAAATGGGAAATGAAAGGAAGAGAAAGCAATCAAATAAAATGATAGCAACCCATTTTTATTTGTTTTAGGCTAGAAGAGAATGACAGAACAAATATGTAGAGAAAAAATATGGAATAGCAATGAATGGACCAAATATTAAAATAAAAGTGGGGCAACCAAAAGTCCTACATGAACGCCAAGCAAATAATATAAGCTATGACCATTGGTTCTGAATGGTGGAAAAAAAAGGTAATAAGAAAACAAAATGACGGACCGTTGCGGTTAACCATTCGTGTGTTTTGTCACGTACCGAGATTTCAAAACACAAAAGTGAATATACCGCAGAGATCAACACGACGAACGATCAAAACGGTATACGGATATCAGTGGTACGATCATTCTATCAAAAGTCGATGATCGGTACCGAAAATGCTGCCAAAATGTCAGAATCAAGGTAGACGGAGCAATAACAGTCTAAATTTGGGAAAACGAAAGATGACATCTCACGCAGAAGATGATTTACAAATTTATTGTATAAAAATATTCAGATTTGGAAAATATTTTAGTATCATCAAATATTAACTGATTTGAATTGAAATAAAATTACACAATAAAATAAACTTCCATATTATCTGATGAAAATTTACTATTTCCTATGTTAAAGTAGATGTATACCAAATATTAAATTTTCAATTCGGAATTTTATTATTTAAAATTTCGTAATAATTTAATTAATTAAATTAATAAAAGCACTAAAGATTTACGGGTCATCACGCTCCCCCACTCAAAACTTTTCATCCCCGAATAGGAAAAGAAGGGAAAAGAAGAGAAAAGAAGAAATTAAGCAATCAATATCTCTTATTCAAAAAGTTAAATTTATAAACGATTAATTTACATAATTAAATAATTTAGATAAAATATATCAATTTATAATAATTAAGTCCTTTATATTCAAGTTAACAAAAGTTTGGAAAATATTTCTAAAAATTCTCTAAGTCCAAAATTAACGGAAAATTTTAGCAGAATCTCTTTTGTACGATGAGGTCCGGGAGAAATAATAATACAATAATAACAATATATATCATATATTTCAAAATAATATATCCCAAACCACGGGAAAAATAATATAATATCACTATAAAACCGTAATCTGAAAACGTACCTATTTGTCGGGCAAACAACCCTTAATTTATGAAACCAAAAGTAGTAGCAATTGCTTCCATAACTTGTATTTCACTTATATAATCCAAAAGGTTCATAATTATATAAAAGTTAAATGTTTCTATTGTTTCAATTAATAACAAACAATCTACATAACATAACAACAATCCTTTCAACCAAAAGCATACAATCATCACATGATATCAAAACAAATCAATTGTCCATCCAAATCAATCAAAATAAATAGTTTGTTCGGATTTAGACACTTTTAATCACATAGAATGACAAATAACTACTAACTATACCATCTACTCAACAGATTTAGATAAACTCGATAGATTATTCATGCATCCTTAACCCTTAGAAGTATCCTTTGCCAAACAACCTATAAACCAAACAAATAAAGATTCCAAGCATTAATCAAGTTCATTCTTATTAATTTCATTTCATATTATTTACCTTTCTTCAGTTTCATTCATACACTCACTATTTCATTCATTCACATTCACTATTTACATATGTTGTTTGCATTTTCTTACATATGTTACTTATACACAATTATTTAAACATATGTAAATTCAATTCTTAAAGTACTATATAGGCTTCTTTATAAATAAATTCATATTCATTCATTCAGTGCTTATTTCATTTATGTTTATTCATTACTTACAAAATTCATTTTTTTCCCCTCATTTATTCATATAATGTCAATTTCTTTTCATTGCTTTACATTCATTTCTTATATAAATTATACCCATTCGATTGTTTATAAAAATCTATGGTCTCATTATTTAAGTATTACATACATTTTATCACAGTTTAGTTTACATTTAAAAATTATATACTTGATTTCCATTAGATATTAATATTCATTAGTGCATAAGTTCATATTTAAGTTACTTACTTTTTAATTTACATTCATTTCTTTACATAGTGTCAATGAACATTAAATCTATTTCTTGAATCCTTCAACAATTTCGAAGTTATATTCATTTACTAAATATAGTACTCAATTTATTATTTATTTTAATTATAAATAGCTTCAAACATTAACTTGATTTTATAATTATTTACTAAAAGTACTCACTTTTCTACAACATTTTGTTTGGTATGATTTCAATTTTAACTTAAGTCTATAACCATTGCGATATCAAAATTCTTAGTTATAAAGTAATTCCATTAAACATTTTCATTACTTAAATTTTACTTGTATAATATTCCATTACATGTTCTTATTTAATATTACAACTTTTAACATATTTGTAAGTTATATATATGTTTTTAAGGATGCAATTAAATGTTACACAAGTTTATCTTATTTATTTTCAAATAACAAAGTGTTCAATCATTCATCTTCTCAATTCTTATCCTTTTACTTATGGGTTACAAATTTCAAAGTTCTTGTATATTTAATTTATAACTAAGAATTTAATTCCTTATTTTTCATTTTAGAAGTTTCAATTACTAAATAGGTACAATTTCATTCATTGAAATCTCTAATTTATAAATTTTAAGAACCAAATGTCGGGTTCCATTTTAAATCATTTAAAATAATATATATATATATATAATATATATATATATATGCTTACAACTTATATATCCAATCATATTACCTTGAAATTTATATTTGTTACCAAAATAAATCTGTAGTTAAACTACTACAATGGCCTTCCCACTTTGAAACTCGAAAATGAATGTCGATAACGCGTGCACTCATTACCAAAATTATTTTCCAACGACAACGAAGGGAGTACAAAACTTATTTCTTTTCGAAATTCCTTTAGAACATTTCTTTCAAATTATATTAAAATATCTGTATCAAAAAATACATCCAAATACTACTAGTATTATATTCCAAAATCTTTCAAAAGAAATTTTCAAAAATCCTGGAACTTGAGTTATAAAATTTTTGATTTATATTTATTTGTGAGCCTTAGCTTCAATCAATATTTATAAAATTTCAGTACTTAGACAGCAAATATATTACAACCAAATATCATTTATAAAATTATTATTTTATATAAAAACATATATAATAGGCAAAATTACTTCACTTGCCAATATTTCAAAACAATATAGTGTCGGTCTGCCCTATTAAGTGTTTAGAAATCCCTATCGAAGTCAAAGTGTCCTATGCACCGACCAGAATTTATAAATACAAAAGGGAACAAATTAACACAATATAAAAATGTAACGACCTAGAATTTGACCATTTTAAAAATATAATACTTAAAGTGATTTTAAATGTAAAATAAGTAAGGTTATATGATTCATACAATATTAGGTAGGATTTGGAAAGAGAAGTATAAACAAAAATAGTAACATTTGCCTATGACGACAAAAGCAATAAAATGTTGCTTTTAGAAAAGTAATTTTCAATGGTTAAATAAATTATTCTAATTTACTTATGAGTGTTTATATTTTTAAATAGCATTATAAAAATTTATTTTTATATTTGGTTTACATAAATAAATAGTTTAACTAAAACGTCAAAATGTGACCGTGAAACATTTTGTCGAAAAACGACGTTTTGTCGATTAAAAGTTGTCGCAACGTCGTCCCACCTTTATTTTTTTATATAGGAACATATATTCAAATAGTGTAATTATTAATTAATTCATTAATTAAGTCTACTTTTACTAAACATACTTAGAAATTTCTAGAATATAATTAATAAATAGTAAGCATAAAAAGACAAAAAAGTACAAAAGTTTAAAAGTAAAACATCAAATCGAACCGAACATAATTATTATATTCATTACTTAATACCTAAGTGATAAAGAAATAAATGTTGAATATGCGCTTATATGATTTTTTTTTTGATGATAATAAACATATATACATTCGTTTAAATGTATTTGATAATATACTATTTTATTTTTTCACAGACTAAATAAATATTTGCTGAATAAAATAAATAACACGGAATTTGAATTCAAACGAATATTTTATTCAAACAAATATTTATTACATCTTTGAATAGTACAATTTCAAGCTCTCACTATAACTATACAACTTTCATTTACAATTCACCTCACTACATATCACTCACACTCGTATTTATCTTCAACTTCCTTCCAGTTAGGATCCAGCATCTGAGAAATCTGCAAAAATATTCACTAACGCAGTAAAATTGAAAAAGAAATATTTCTGCAATATAAAATAAAATATGGTTTTTGAAAATAATTTTTGCCTCAGTTATTTGGGTTGTTCATCATCATTTATATTTGAATTCATCATACACGAACAACTTGTGACATACACAGTGTATTACTGTATATGCCACAAGGCCGTGCACGCCGATATATACACTTGATTGATTTACAGGGACAGGTGAGCACAGGTCAAACCCAAATGAAAAACCGGGTTCAACACACGTGCAATAACATTGAAAATCACGACACGAGCACAAGGTCAAACCCGAGTTGTGAAACTGGATTCAACACAGGTGCAAATTCAAAAATAAATTCAAATGCAATAAAATGGTCGGGAGTACACATGCCCAGACTCAAGCCAACATGAAACAAGACCAAGTCAGGCTACAACAGATGATCAACCTCAATGGACCAGTGATGCAACTAAGCACAAATCACTTACAACATGTATGCAGCCCAATAGACCAAAGTACAACATCACACAATCAAACTACAACAGGCCAGAGGTGAAAACAATACAATACTGAAGTGATGAAGTGCATATAAACAACTGCAACACACATGCACGACTTATGGCAGTGAAACTCAAGCAAGTCAGACCAACACTGCAACTCAAAATGAAACATGGCTGCAGTTACAAACTAGAATGAAAACTGCACTAATCCAGTTCCAACACAACATGAATCAGAGATTAAAAATTCAAATGTGCAAGTGCTAACCAGAGTAAAGTCCAACACAGTTACAACTGACTACATGCAGGAGAACAAACACAACACTACAGCCAACATGAATCAGAGATTACAAACTCGAGTGTGCAAGTGAACATGACAGGAAACAGTTCAATATGAACTGATGAAGCAGTACAAATGAACATGCAGTCAAACTCAGTAACAACATGAACCAGTGATATATATGCAAACAAAACAATACCACTGCAGATACAAATAGTGAACATGCAACCAGACCACAAAGACTCAAGTCTTAAATATGAAACAAGGTGCACAAGTCCATCTACAAGTTACAGACATAACAGGTGAAGCATCACCAAAGACACAACAGATGCACATGGATGTCACAACAGATAATGATGCAAGTGTCGACCAAATACAAATACAAGCACCAAGTATACATGAAGCAATGGTCAAGTGAAGTCCAGGCCAAACCAACCAGAAGTTCAAAGCAGTAGGGTACATGAAGCAAACAACAACACGAATGCAAGTGCAGACGATAGCTACTCATTGTAACTCAGTAATACAAGGCAAACTGACAACAACAAACATGAATACAACTCGAATGAATGCATATATATATATCAGAGTGAAACAATTGAAGTAAATGCATTGAACAAATATTAAACCAGTTGCAACATCACTGATACTAGTGAAACAAGACACAGCAGTGATCAGAAATGCAACAAAGTGAAATGGAGCTCACTGAGAATGCAATGCAGTACCAACCAGAAAAAGATGGCCGGAGACGAAATGATTCAAAGTCAAAAGCCAGCAGTAAAAAATCTCACGAAATCAACATGGTCAAAGCAAATCAACGCAATTCAAGTGAGGATGAAAAATTGACCAAGTCACAAATCAACACCGTGATGAGCACGGCAATTCAAAGCCGTGGGGGTCGAACATCAGAAAAATACGATATTGAGAAAGTCAGAACTCATCGCAAACATCCAACAATAATCGAACGACAACGCAAGAGATTTTGAAGAAATCAGACGAACGTGATTTTAGGAAATTGACTCCTATAAAAACCCTAATCATCATTGGCATTTAATCGATCGAATTCCAAAAAGCATAAAATCAGTAAAAGCAAAAGCATACAATTACACACCGAAGAAGGAATTCGATCAACGAAGCAGCCACAAAGAGCATCGAAGTCAAACAAGTATCAAAGGTCGGCGTTTCAATTTGAAAGCCCTAAATTGGATCGAAGGGACAAGCCCTAATTTAGCTTCAAAGTGGAAACGGCCGGCATCTCCAACTAAAGAAAGGAAGATAATAAAAGAGACGGGCTAGAAGATAAAAGGGGCCGGCATTTTTATTAACAAGGGATTTAAATTTAATATTAGGGTTATTTCATTTTAATTGTTTTTAATTGTATTTTCCTTTTTCTTTTTAAACCGTTTATTTTTCTAGTCGTGTGACTAGGGGACAAGCTACGTGGCGTAGCTTGAGAATTCGCAACTCGGTAGTTGAGTTGTGGCAGGGTTTTGAGCGTAGAGTTAGATTAGTCAATAGCGGGTATAGCGAGTTTACGTGTGTAAGCGAGGGACTATCTAATTTCTAGTAGAAACCTTGGGGGCAGCACGTAGGCAGGGTTTTGCCGAAGCTGGGTAAATTCTGTGTTGTTCTGTTATTTATATTCTACAATATCTGTGCTGCTATTCTGTGATCTGAATTGAAATTAATTCATAAGCTTCCGCGATTAATTTTAATAATTTACACAATCACCCTATTCACCCCCCCTCTAGATTGAAATCGATCCTACAATAAAGAAAGATGTGAGAGATGATTTTAACTATTGAAAAAGTGGAGATTTCTTTAGGTTGATGTAAGGTTAGTTTGGTAATTTGGAAAGAGGTTATTTTGGTTTATCACTTCTTTCTTTTTTTTATAAATACCCACCTTCTTCTTACTTTCTTTCACATTTCTTCTTCTTCTTCTTTTCTCAATCTTCTTCATCTTCTTCCTTTTTTTAATATCTTCAAAGGAATAGAAAAAAATTAGAAAGAAATAATATCAAAATATTTACAAAATATTGAAAAGACATCAACGTTCATTCTCTTCAAATCAAATTCCTCTTTTCTCCACATTTTACCTCTTCTTCTCTCGGCCACAACTTCTTCAAAATGGAACCAAAATACAAAAATATTTTTTCGAAATCATCTATTTTTCCAGTGGCTTCAACTTTTTTGTTGACCACTTTATCTTATTCTAAAGTTAACCATGTCAGAACTCAACTTATTTCCAATGCATTTTCTAGCCCAGTTTTTAAGCCAGAGAATAGGCTATTTTGTTTTGATCATAACTTGATCATAATTGATCCAAATTAAAAAGTTATTTTTTTCAAACTATATAAAATTCTAGTGGATACAACATTTATTTTGAACACTTTTGTCAATTTTGAGGTTTCTGTACTTGAAACTCAATTATTTGAAGTGCATTTTCAGGCTTCATTTTTGTCAATCGGACAATACCTTTTCTTCATTCTGTCATATCTTCCTCAAAACTAATCAAAATTAAGTGATTGTTTTTCTGATATTTAAGAGAAAAGAATTTTTAACCATTTTCAGTTAATAATTTTTTAAAATTTTGAGAGTAAGAGAGTAAAAAACAAGAGAGAAGATGACCTATTTTTTGGGTCTAATTTTGAGAATTCAAGTTCAAAGCTCTACCACTTCTTCTCTATATTTTCGGCCAACCTCCATCTCAAGCCTTGGCCAAGCTATTAGAAGGAAGAGGATGTTGTTTGATAGTGTTTAATGGAGTAGGAATTAATTTGTGAAGTGTTGGTGGATTAGAATGTTGGTAGGAAGTTAGTCGCTTTGGTTTATGGTGAGAAACTCCATTTGACATCTCTGTTTACATATATACATGTTTGACATAGTGTTATGATTGCTACAGATGCTTATATATGCTTTGAACATCAATAATTGATTATTTGATATGATTGTTAAATTTTTTTACCAAGTCACAGCAATACACGTCGATAAGCACAAAAGGAAAGCTGAAAATAAAATGGTGTATATGGAATGCTTAAACAATTTGGAAATAGTTTTTAAATGAGTTAGAAATGTTTTTTAAACATTTAAATATGTTTAAAAAATAAAGAAAGAAAAATAATATTTCATCTTGTATATTTTAAATACGTCCAAAACAATTTTCCAAAAAAATCGCGCTTTTACGGTAAAATGACCAAAGTTTAAAATTGATATTTTTAATGTTTTAAAAATATGAAATATATCCTAAATATATTTTAAAATGTATTAAAATAGATTTAAGTTCAAAATATGGATTTCTAAATGATATAAACATCGTTTTGAAGAATATAGCTCTCAGAACGCTATTTGCAACACTTTTCGCAACGCTTTTCAAAGCAGTTTGAAATAACTTTTGACGTGTAATTTTAAACTTTACAATTCTTTCCTAATTCTTTTGTGAAATATTTTAAAAGAATAATTAAGCAATTTAAAGGTGATTTGGAAGTTTTAATGAGAGTTTGAATAAATGGTTAAGTTGAATTGTTTATACCACTTAAATAAAAAGTGAAGAAGATTGAATATAATAACAAACTGAGTATGCGGAAACGACTAGCACATTTATCCCACCTGTGAGATCAGGGAAGATAAAACAAGGTGTTTAACTAACGCTAGGGATGGAGCAGCCAGTGCTCTGAACTTACCTGGCCTATGTTTTCTCTTTTCAAGCGAGGGGTGGAATAAATCGAAAGGAAAGTTCGGATGCTCTAAAGATCAAATTTAAGTTTTTCCAAAATAAAAGGAAAGAAACAAATTCTTAGAAAGTTATTTAATCACTTAACATCTTTTGATTGATGATTAGTTTAAAGGAACTGAGATCGGATTTGAGTGACTCCTATTCGAAGAACCGGGATGGCGATTCCTATCCGTAAATCACTTCAAACTAATTTTCGAAACCCCATATGAACATAACATCTTTTTATCGATAATTAGTACGAAGGAACCGGAATTGGATTTGGGTGATTCCTATTTGAAAAACCAAGATCGAGTTTGGGTTATTCCTATCCGAAAACCCCTTTAAATTAATTTTCGAAATAAAACATATTAAAACAAAGATCTTCTGATGTAGGATTACTTGCATTAGTCCCTAGATGTAACAATCCTATTTTTAAATCAAATTTAAATTTAACAATTAATATAAAAAAATTTGGAGTTAATTCGAATTAGTTTTAAATTTTCAAAACAAATGAATATTATGTTTGTTTATTTATTTAAATATCTGTATATATAGAACGGATTGTAATTCAAATTTGAATTTGAATTTGAATTTGAATTTAAATAAATTTCTTAAGAAAAATATTTGGGTTCAAAATATTAACATATTTATATGATTTTATTTATGTATAAAATAGTATTAAAACATTCTCTTCTAAAAGTTGTTAAATATAATAAAGAAATGTAATTTTACAAAGAAGAAAAAAATAATACAAAATTTTATTTAAACATGTAATTATGTAAAAAATTACAAATCTTAAAAATTTAGCAAGAAATTCAACAAGTGTGATTCATGAAATAAGAGAATGAACAAGTGTAATAATCTCATAATTAAAATTAACAAGTGTCATATTCTTGTTTTTATTTTTGAAAATTTAATGGAAATAAGAAAATAAGATTATAAAAACAACATCCCTTTCTTCCTTATCTCTTTTATTCATTCCCAAAGACCTATACAATTTTTAAACCAGAAAGAAAAAAGTCATCAAGCAACTTTAAGAACAAATCAAATCAGAAAAATAAAAGATTCAAGACAAATTAAACATACATTCTTTTTCAAAACAGAAAACCTGAGATCATCTTAACACAGCAAAATATTGAAACAAATTCAAGATTAAAAGCAATAAGGGTTTCAATTCAAGTCAAAGCAAGGATTTCAGCAAATTCAAAGTTTTGAATCAGCAAAGATTCAGTTTAACAAATCAAGTTTTCATCATCAAACAACAAGATCAAGCCCAGATCAAAATTCAACAATCAAAACCTTTTCTCAGCCATCAGGTTTTAAAACCCAGACGGATCCTCTGCTTTCAAATTCAAGGTGAGTAAACCCTTTATGATTTGAACTAGAACTTGTTGCAATGAATAATATTGAAGTTCGAATTGTAAATGTGTGTTTGCATGTATATATATATATACATGAAAATGAAGGGTGCATCTCTGTACACATGAATATGAACTCTGTTCCAGGCTTACTGGTTCCAAAACCTATTTCAAATTCAAAAGCTCTATCTCAAATCATTTTTAGGCTTTGAAATCTAAAGAGAACATGTTTGTATGATCATGCTTTAAGTTTTAAAAATAAATTTGAGTAAAATAAATTGAAGCATTCTCTAAAAAAATTGAAATTACAGGCAAACTCATTATCTATCGAAAATTCGACCATCATGGTTTCTAATTTAAATTATATCATTGAAAATGTTTTTGAAAATAATGATTTTTAAAGATAAGATCAAAAATTTTAAACTTGTATTCTCTGGGAATTTGTGAATTGAATGAATTTGGGTTTTTGGCCATTACTGGTCGCCGGAGTGATAAGAAGGGTCGGAGTTATGCCTGGGATGGAGGAAAGCTCGGGGATTGTCACAAAAATGTCCAACGAATTTATATTACACTGTGGCGACGGGTAGGTAGGGATTTAGGGTTTAAACCCCTAGTTTGGTCGAGGGCAGATTTTTGATTTCTGTGGCGACGTAGTTGCATCGGAATCGATCACACCGGTGGTGATCTAAACCAGGATGGTAGGCGAAGCTTTGACAAAATTTTCATGGCCTCAAATAGCCTGAGGTGGCGGTGTGAGTTGATTGTGTGATGTTGTTCCTGTCCCAGTTTGGGTAGGAAAGCTCGTTTGGGAAGTTCGACGTGGGTTCATGTTTATAGTGGGTGGGGGTTAGAGCAGGTCATTGTCGACTTAATGATGGTCGAAGCTTGAATAGCAAGTGGCCGGAGCTTTGGTGCATTTGCACAACACTCGGTTTGGGTTAGTGAAAAAGAGTTGAGGAAGATAGTTTTTAACTCGAAGTAATCTTCAGGGAACTAGGGTGTTGGCTCGAGTTTGGATTCGTGAATTTTCAAGCTTGTGTCGGGGTTTAACACTTAAATAAATTTTAAGTTTGGGAAAAATTATACATGGGTAGGTTTTAGGAAAAACTCGAAGCAGGCAGCGTGTTTTACACGGTTGTTTCTCGGGGAAGGTCTCGGGTTGGCTTGTAAAAACAGTTTTAACCTTAAAATCAAATTTGAATTTCAAACATTTTAATACCCATGTTTTAAGATAGTATTTTTGGTTTAAACTTGATTTACGGTAAATGATTTATAATTATTTAATGAATTGGAGAATAATCAATTAAAGGTTAATAAATTATAAATTTAAGATTAATTTATTTGTAATTAAGGATTAATTAGTTAAGAAATATTTAATTAAGGAAAGTAATTAAGATTAACTAATTAATATCAAGCATTGATTAAGAATAATAAATTAATTTATTAATTAATAATTAAAGTTTAATTAATGGATAATTAAAGGTTAATAAATTATAAATTTAAGATTATTGATTTGTAATTAAGGATTAATTAGTTAAGAAATATTTAATTAAGGAAAGTAATTAAGATTAATTAACTATTAATCAAGCATTGACTAAAAATAATAAATTAATTTATTAATTAATAATTAAAGTTTAATTAATGGATAATTAAAGGTTAATTAATTGTTAATTAAGATTAATTTATTTATAATTAAGGACTAATTAATTTATAATTAAGAATATTTAATTATTAATTAAGGATAATTAATGAAAATAATTATGTGATTAATTAATTATAAACACACCATTGATTCATCTTACTTGCAGATGACCGATTCTTATTAAATGCCTTGAACTGATTGATATGTGATATGATGCTTTGTGATATGAATTTCTTTGTGTTGAGCTGTGATATCTATAATTTGTTTATGTGAATGTGAAAACCCATTGGCCCATAAAACGACATTTAAATTTCGATGCGACTGGGAGTCGGATTTCAGTTGGTTATCCGAAACCCACATCGAACCTGTGAATCTTTGTGAATGATATATCCACATGTTTTTTAAAATTAAGTGCTCACTATTCGGTTTAGGCGGGAGAGGACCTTTTTGTCATATAACCATTCCGAATAGTGATACGACGAAATGGATAGCATTTCAAGACGGTGGTGGAGGTCGGGTGTCTTCAAGAACGATAAGATAACCTGTCGAATGACTCTGCACTGAGTTGCTCCGGTATAGAGATCTTCAAATATGATAGGGAGTCCAATCGGGATTGTGGATGCCCGAATTGCAAGGGCTTCTTTGGAAGTGCCTTCGGTTCTGTTTGAACCCGGAATAGACTTGTATGGTCATATGTCCAGCATTACACTTTGAGATATAAAGCAGATTTCTTTCAACTACATTTCTATTGGTAGAGAAGAATTTATTCTCTTAGCTTAGCACCCTTCTCTGAGACGTACAAGCTCAGAGGTTATGTAAGTGAAGGTTATCAGTGATATACTCCCAACTTAGCAGTGTGGAATGTTGAGTGCTGCTGATCATTGGTTGATTGAAGCATGGTTTTTGTGAAAAGCGTAGCTTTATGGATGAGACATCGTTAGACCTCACAACCCGGTATTGGTCGAAACAAGAAGGATGCGGCATGGTTATTGGGGGTAGCGCCCCTTAGGGCATGTGCATTTCCTTCTGGATAAAAGGTGGTATCATGGTATGGAGACTAGAAATTTAACCTATTATTTGTTGGAATATTGTTGGTGTCGAGGCCTCGGTTAAAGGTCGGTTACCACCGGGGGATAGCATACTCATGTCAGTAGTTACCTAGTTACAGAGGTAACTCGGCCTTGTGTTGGCAAAGATCCGGTTAGGTTCTCGGGGCATCCCTCCAAAGGCGTTCCCATTCGGTATAGGAAGTTCCTTAGCCTGACCATTTGTTGGATATCCAAAGAAACAATACAAGCCATTTACGATTGCAATTTGTATAACCTGCCACCTCAGGTGGTAGCTATAGTAGGCATAGTATAATGGTACCTATGCTGGCTAAGATTAATATTGTACTTTCAAAAAAATTTCACACTATGCACTAATAATAATATCAAAAGAGTTTTCTCGTGTCAAGCATATTTGACTATCACAAGGATAAATCTCCCCCAAGTGTGTGATTGCATTGTGTGTGTGTCGGGAGGCCTTATGGTAGTTTCATTTTCCAAAAGCATATCGAATTTCTTTTACAAATTGTTTTTGTACAAACATCTGCTTTTGTTTACTCATACCAGTCCCATGACTGTCCCGGAGTTTATTGTTCCCTTCCTAAACTCTGGGTGCCCATAATTTCCACACGGGCAACCTACAGGTTATCCGTGTTTTGGAGCTAGCTTGGATTTTGAAGTCTTTTAGAAGCTATCGGATTTTGGAAAGCTTTGGTTTGGATATCTTTTGAAGTGTTTGGAGTTTTGAAGACCTTATCAAAGTTGAAGTATGTTGGAACCTTTTGGAGACTCTGCTGTTGTTCCGTTATGAATTTGTTATCATTCTATTGTTGAATCATGTGTAGTACTCTGATACGGGTGATAAATGTTGTAACCAAATACTATGTTGAATGTTGTATCTGTGATATTGATTAATGTAAGTTCATTTTTTTTTCCATTGTTTATATTCATATAATGTTGTTATAAGCTCCATCCGAACTGGAGTTCGACCTTTGAATCTCCGGCAATCGAATACAAGTGAGGTATTTGATATCGATTTTCAATCGCTAGATTTCGAATCGTGACAAGTGGTATCAGAACTAAAGCTTGAGTAAGGACTTTAGGTACAGAGTATAACACATTATGTGGCTCATTAGTGATAGGGTGAAGTATTCCCTAGAATGAGTATAACCCGAGAGACCAAAACCCTATATTTTCTTGGTCTATTTCTTTTAATTGTTGATATTCCCTAAGATATCTCGTCTGTATACCTGAATCAAGTTTTCTTACTATTATAGATAGTGAGAATGACCGGGCGAAGAGGACGAGCTAGGGGACAGGGAAATACCACTTCAATTGGTCAAGTCCCTAAAACAACAGAAGTAGTAATACCTACTCAACCTCAGCCGAATCTGGCTGATCTGTATGAAAGTTTCTCGAGAGTTGGTGGTAAGCCATTCACTGGCAAGGAATCTATTGTTGAAGCCCAAGCTTGGATCAGATCGTTTGAACGAATTTTCAAAGGGCTAAAGTTGGAAGACGATCAAATGCGACTAATAACTTCTTGGGAACTCCAAGAAGAAGCCTTAGCCTGGTAGGAGACAGTTATTGTTGGTGAACCAGAAGAAGAGTTTACTTGGAGTCGATTCAAGGAAGTGTTTAAGAAACGCTATATGCCGTCGGCTGGTATCTCCCGAATGTACCAAGAATTCATGGACTTGAAGCAAGGGATTTTATCATTTGAGGAGTACTTACATAAATTCAACGTATTATCTCATTTCGGTCCGGAATTGGTAAACACACCTCTAAAGAAAAATGAAAGATTCATTCGTGGAATGAATAAGAAATTTCATGAAAGAATGACAGCTCACGTTAAAGAATCTTTTTCAAATCTGATTGATACGGGGTATAGGTACGCTACCTGTCACGTTCCAAATTCCAGCGTTCGAAAATCGACATTCGTACTGCACTGTACTTAAACGTCGCAGATCCCAACGTTGAAATTCAAATCGTGCCGGAGCTTATAACACAATTAAGTATAACAACACAGCGGAAGAAAAGAAATGAATATCATATACAATTCCAAATGAATACAACATCCAATGATATACAACAATGATACAATATGAATCAATATCAGAGACACAAGATAACAATGCTACAGCGGAATAACGAATAGCAAAAGAGATAACTCCAATCCAATGCTCCAAAGCTATAACTCCAAAGTACCAATCTAGCAATAGCTCGAACCACCATCTTGTTTTACCAAGATAAGCAAGTCCAGTCCATGAACCCGAAGACTCCAATATCCAAGATCTCCAGAGAATGCCAGAGAGAAAGCTAAAAGCTACCAAATCGATATCTATATCTACTATCTGAAAAACCCAACTCTAGACTGCCCGTGTGGAAAATTGTGGGCATCCAGAGTTTAGGAAGGGAACAATAAACTCCGGGTCAGTCATGGGACTGGTATGAGCAAATGAAAATAGTTTTAACTTTTAAAACAAATAAAAGAATTAAATTTGAAATCCGCAATGCTTTTTGAAAATGAAACTACCATAAGGCCTCCCGCCACACACACCATGCAAACGCAGACTTGAAGAAGATTTCTCCTTATGATAGTCAAACATGCTTGATACGCTAAAACCATTTTATATTATTATTAGTGCATAGTGGAAAACATTTCGAAAGTATAATATTAATCTTAGCCAGCATAGACATTTTGTACTATGCCTACTATAGCTACCATTCAAATAGTGGTGACCATCATAAGTGAATGGCAGGTTATACAACTAAAACCGTACTTGGCCACGTATTGGATGATTGGATTTCCAACAAATGGTCAGGCCAAGGAACTTCCCATTGCCACATGGGTATGCCTCTGGAGGGACGCCCCGAGAACCATCCTTCGTTCTCTGCCAACACAAGGCCGGTGTACCCCTTGCCCGGGAGTATCACCTCAGATATTCCACTCCCGGTCGTAACCAACCTTTATCCAAGCGCTCGATACCAACAACCACAAAGTAATGTATTTGCAGTAATCACATATGTAAAATATATGGGCTCCATACCATGATATCACCTCTATCCAGAAGAAATGGACATACCCTAGGGGCGCTACCCCTGAAACCTTGCTGCATCTTTCCTGTTTCAACCATTTCCGAGGTGTGAGGTGCTGATGCAGTCTCGTCCATAAAGCTACGCTTTTCACAAAGCCTTGCTTTGATCAACAAATTATCAGCAGCACTTCGTATGCCACATTACCAAATTGGGAATGTATCACTAGTAACCATCAACTACATAACCTCTGAGCTCGTACGTCTCAGAGAAGGGTGTTAAGCTAAGAGAATAAATCTCCGCCGCTAAACATAAATGTATTTGATAGAAACCAGCTTTACATCTCAAAGTGTAATGTCAGACACACATCCGTACAAGTCTGTTCTGGGTCCGAACAGAACCGAAGGCACTTCCGAAGAAGCCCTTGCAATCCGGATAATTCCTAATCACGTCCGGACTCCGCATCACAATGGGTGCTCAAATCTCTATACCGGGGCCATCCGGTGTAGAGACATTCGACAGGTCATCCTTTCGTTTTCGAAAGTATCTGGTCTTCACTGCCGGTCTTCAAATGCTATCCATATCGTCATATCATTATTCGGAATGGGTTATATGACACAAAGATCCTCTCCCGGCTAAATCGAATAACGAGCGCAATATTTAAAAATATATGGATAATGGGATTTCAGTTAAGTCACAACTTTAAATCCCAAAACCTTTCATTTAAATGGTTAAAACAAATTACCATTTCAAATCTTTTTAAACAAAAAGATTTACTTCTAGAAACCTTTCAATAATTTTAAACCATTTCCCCACTTTAGTCTTTTAAACAAAGATTTCCTTTTAAAACCCCTTTTCAATTTAATACAAGGTTCATCAATCTTTTAACAAATATTCATTTCTAGCCTTTCAAAATAATTCCATTTAAAATTGGGTTAACTCGACCGGTCTTTAAATCAGAAACTCATTTCATAGCTTCCAAAACAATTCCCGTTTTCAAAACTAAAAGATACACCATTTAGAATCTTCTTCGATTCCAAAACAAAGTTTAACAATCTTTTTCAAAGATTCATTCATAGTTATTTAATCTTTAAATCAAAGGTTTAATAGTTTTCCAAACTCGTTTCCAATTTCATTGAATCCCATTTCACATAATGAATTTAAACACAAATCAAAATATTTCAAATATCTAACTAAATCAAATTATTTAAAATAACTTTTAAACTCCTTTTCAAATATCTTTCAAATTCAACCCAATTTCATTTCCAAAATCATTTGGATTAAAAATTCAAATTTTAAAACTATTTCAAAATATTAAATTCAATTATCTATGACTGAACTGATTTCCTCGTGAAATCCATATTTGTGTGTGTATGGTGTAGTCCAGGGGTTTAACAAAATAGAGCAACATCATCAGTCATCACAGATACAAACACAGAAAAATCGATAAGCGGTATAATCTACAACTCTTATCCTTAGTCATAGATAAAGTAAATTTATCAATTATAAAGATTCATTATTACGATTCGATACGGGTTTCGGATAACCAATTGGAATCCAACTCCCTATCGCATCGAAATCCAAATGTCGTTTAACGGGTCAAGGAGTATTTACACATAAACAGAAATCACAGATCAATGCACAGCAACTCACGTCACCAAGTATCACCAAACATCACATATGAGGAATATCAGCCATCCGGACATCCAATAGAACCTAAAACATCCATAAGTAAAAATAAATTAAATTATCTGATTCAAATTAAATCAGATTAATTACTTATGAATAATTTAAATTTTGGTTAATTAATATTAATAATTAAAAATAAATTTGATTAATTACTCCTTAATCATTTATTAATTAAAATTTTAATTTATAATTAATTCTTTGATTAATTATCCTTGATTAATTATAAAGATTTATTTAATTAATTATTAATTAATAACCATCCCTTAATTGTTTTCATAAATTAATTAACCTTTAAATTAATTTATCACATTAATTAATTACCCATAGTTAATTATAATAAGTGATCATCCTTAATCACTTAGTCATCATTAACCATATATTAACTGGAAATTAGCTTACCTTAACTAATTACCTTAATAATTTAGAAATTAATCCACCTTTAATTAACTTCTTTAATTAATCTTTAATTAATTACTTTAATTAATAGATCCTTAATTATTAATTAAATCTTAATTATAACTAATTTTCCTTAATTGATTATCTTTAATTAATTAGACTGACTAATTAACCTAAAATTAATTACATTAATTAATTGTAAATCAATTAATCATCACTTAATCACTAATTAATTCCTTAACCATCCACTAATTACTTCATTAAGTACTTTTATTAACCTCATTTAAATTAAATACTATTTCTATTATTAACCTCATTTAAAACTAATTTAGAAATCAATTATATATTTGAAATACTTTTATTTATCACATCATCAAATTCCATTGGAAATACTTAATAATATCTAAAATAAACATTTCAATAAAATTATTAAAACCCAAACAATTATAACATATCTTTGACTTTAAAACCAAGTCTTTGAAACTTATTTTAAAACTTGAAAAACTTATTTAAAAACCTATCAATAGTTTGTTCAGAACTCAGCTCCTATTTCTTTTAAAACTATTCTCTTGATAAGTTTTTAAAATCTGATTTACTTATCAGCAAGCATATATAACTTGTTACAGGCCAAGCCCAAACATCTTTTACCCGAGCCAAAACTTATACTTCCCGAGCCAATTCCTGTTTCCCCCGAGACCAACTTCGAGTTCTACTCCTTATCACTTTACCTCAAGTCGAAACTATTGTTTGAAAAAAATTAAAACCCGATCTTTGAAACCCTATTAGTTCGCACGAGCTTTTACCCAGGCCATCATCTCATTTCCACGAGAGCCGACTCGAGTAAGCTTCTTCTTCCCCAACTCAAAACCCACTGACACGATTTAAATGCTCGTGCACGTGTACATCCGGTCAACGACGATCTGATTGTCGTCGTAGCCACCATCACGTCGGAAATGACATCGACAATCATCACAATGACTCAGAAGATTCGAAAACCTAACAATACAAAATCGAGTCATTCGAACAAAAAAACTGAAGCTAACTAGGTTAACGAATCTTCGCCGCGACGACGAACTAGCTCACCAGAGCCTCGACAATTTCATCCAAGCAACGTCACACCCCTGTGCCTCCATTTCCCTAGGTCTGGATAACCCCGATCAACTCTCGGTGATGCACTGATCCTTCTTTCCCAACTTAACGGGAACTGAACTAAAACTCTAATTAAACTTCGACTAACTTCATCAGCGATCCGTAAAATCATTCACTAATTTTCTGATGATCACTAGCTCTTAAGCTACCCTCAGCATCAAACTTGAGCCACCACTCTACGTTGATCCCCAAAAATCGATAAAAAAACAGTTTCTTGATCAACTCGAGAATTCACACTATTTCTAAATCTAAAAATCTTAATCTTAACATCAAATTCCTCATTCAACAACTTGAATCAGTTTATCAATTCAAAACAACAATTTGCGAGCATTGATTTTCTTGATTAATTTTGATCTGCTACTGTTTTATTCCCATTCTTGAAATAAATCTCGACATAAAAACTTGAATTTATTTTTAACATTGATATTTTGCTATTTCAATCATCTTTCCTTTAGATACCATAATCTAAAAACAATTAAATGAGGAGAAATTTATTTTTTTATAAATTTTATTTTAAGGGTTGAAATCTGTAGATCAACAGAGCACATATACCCAGTCATGCATACACACATATATCATTATACATACATAAGCATGCAAGTACATCAAACAATTTCACAACAACTTAAACTCTAAATCTATACATCAAGATTTATATATACTTTAAAGTTTTAAATAAAGAGGTTTGCTCACCTGGCAGTTTGAAAAACAGAGAAGATGTTTTGATCTGGAACCTAGAATTTGAATTTAAAAACTGGGAAACTAGAACTTGATTGATTTAGTGATGCATTCATGCTGAGATTATCCTTGAATCTTGTTTTGCTGTTAGAGTTGAATTCTTGGTTGAGTTGAAATTTGACTCAGGTTTGAATTTTTAGCTTTCCTGAGTTTGATCAGATCTGTACTTTGATTTGTTGCAATGATCTTAAAACTTGCTTGATTCTAGTTGACTTAGGTTTTGATTTGTTTATCTTTTGTTTCCAGATTTGAAAATTTGTAAGACTTTGTTGCTTTTGTCTTTAATTCCTGGTTTGAAATCTTTGATTTTCTTTTCTGGTTTGTTGCATGCTTTTAAGCTTTAGTTTGAAACTTTTAACTGCTTTTGATTTATTTTTGCTTTGGTTTGGTTAAATTCTCAGTTTTGATTAAATGAAGATGTTGAAGTTTTGAAAAGAAAAATAAAACATCTTGCCACTTGTCCCTCTTGTTTACACTTGTTAGTTTGTAATTTCCTTTAATTTACACTTGTTACTTTTCATACAAATTTGATTACAAATGTTCAAATATATGTTTTTATGTTAAAATCCTTGTACAAATTATATTTGTACATTATGTTTTAAACCCTTTATATAATTATAAATTATGTAATTTTAAATGTATACAAAACTAAATTTTATTTTCAAGTATAAAGAGAATGGTTTTAAAGATCAACTAACTTAATTACATATACATATAACTATATTCACATATGTGCTATGTATTTTTAAGTCTTTATGTAGATGCAATTTATACTTTATACAACTCTTTTTAGAAATAGTCGAAATTTAATTTCTATATAAAATTTAATATAAAATAAATTTGTACTTATAAATGAATAAAAAAATCAAATACTTTTTTTTAAATATATCTTTTTATTCCATTCGATTTCAAATCAATTAATTTTATTTACAATTTTTTTCTGATATATTTATTCATTCAAATTTTCAAAAGATAATTTCAATTTTATTTTCAAATATTCAATCTTAAAATACATTTATATGAATAAAGATACAGCTTTATTAATTTTGAAAATTTAAGCACAATTTATATTTTATTCTTAAATTCCCAATTCAAATCTATTTATAATTCAAAAGTAGAAATTTTCTAATAAATTCATAATTAAATCCACAATTACATTTCAAAAATTAATTCAATTATCAAATTAAACTGGACTAAAATCCGGGGATGTTATAGATTCCCCCCTTAGAAAATTTCGTCCTCGAAATTTGTAAGGGAGATAACAAAGGATAGATGAAAGACAGAGAAATATCTTTCCGATAAAATTGAATATTTATTCTGCATTTGTCTTACCAAATCATAATATCACTAATGGATACAAGAACGAATCAAGGTACTCGGGTCACCAGAACTACGAATATGCAGGGATATTGGTTAGTTTGAAGGATAACTAACCGTTCGTAGAATATACCTGGACCCAACAGAATAAACAGATATATGGGTACAATCCAAAACTTTTAGTTTAAACAACCAAAATATACCTATCAACCATAGTAACCAATGCAAACAATTCATCCAAACAAACAATTCTGAACCATTTGGAGTTTATGTCCCATGAAAAGTATATCAAAGCTTCTCCCTGGGACAGCCAGGAATCATCAAAGAATTGAAAAGACTAATCAAAGGAGATTAATAGGGAAAGTTGTTTCCACTGTCGCAGGGTATCGACCATTTGTAGTCGTACTCCCTTGTCCCCTATCTCATCCTCTTGTTGCACTCTTACTTACTATCGGTGAATAGTAAGAGAATTTACTAAGGCATTCGAACGGATATCTTAGGGATATACTCATTCTAGGGTATACTTCACCCTATCTCTAATGAGTTACTTAATGTGTCATACTCCTGAGCTAAAGTTTCAACCTTCAGCTCTGATACCAAATGTCACGTTCCAAATTCCAACGTTCGAAAATCGACATCCGTACTCCGCTGTACCTAAACGTCGCAGATCCCAATGTTGAAATTCAAATCGTGCCGGAACTTATAACACAATTAAGTATAACAACACAGCGGAAGAAAAAGAAATGAATATCATATACAATTCCAAATGAATACAATATCCAATGATATAAAACAAAGATACAATATGAATCAATATCAGAGACATAAGATAACAATGCTACAGCGGAATAACGAATAGCAAAAGAGATAACTCCAATCCAATGCACTAAAGCTATAATTCCAAAGTACCAATATAGCAATAGCTCGAACCACCATCTTGTTTTACCAAGCTAAGCAAGTCCAGTCCATGAACCCGAAGACTCCAATATCCAAGATCTCCAGAGAATGCCAGAGAAAAAGCTAAAAGCTACCAAATCGATATCTATATCTACTATCAGAACAACCCAACTCTAAACTGCCCGTGTGGAAAATTGTGGGCACCTAGAGTTTAGGAAGGGAACAATAAACTCCGGGTCAGTCATGGGACTGGTATGAGCAAACGAAAACAGTTTTAACTTTTAAAACAAATAAAAGAATTAAATTTGAAATCCGCAATGCTTTTTGAAAATGAAACTACCATAAGGACTCCCGCCACACACACCATGCAAACACAAACTTGGAGGAGATTTCTCCTTATGATAGTCAAACATGCTTGATACGCAAAAACCATTTTATATTATTATTAGTGCATAGTGGAAAACATTTTGAAAGTACAGTATTAATCTTAGCCAGCATAGACATTTCGTACTATGCCTACCATAGCTACCATCCAAATAGTGGTGACCACAATAAGTGAATAGAATGTTATACAACTAAAACCGTACTGGGCACGTATTGGATGATTGGATTTCCAACAAATGGTCAGGCCAAGGGACTTCCCATTGCCACATGGGTACGTCTCTGGAGGGACGCCCCGAGAACCATCCTTTGTTCTCTGCCAACACAAGGCTGGTGTACCCCCTGCCCGGGAGTATCACCTCAAATATTCCACCCCCGGTCGTAACCATCCTTTATCCAAGCGCTCGATACCAACAACCACAAAGCAATGTATTTGCAGTAATCACATAGGTAAAATATCAGGGCTCCATACCATGATATCACCTCTATCCAGAAGAAATGGACATACCCTAGGGGCGCTACCCCTGAAACCTTGCTGCATCTTTACTGTTTCGACCATTTCCGAGGTGTGAGGTTCTGATGCAGTCTCGTCCACAAAGCTACGCTTTTCACAAAGCCTTGCTTTGATTAACAAATGATCAGCAGCACTTCGTATGCCACATTACCAAATTGGGAATGTATCACTAGTAGCCATCAACTACATAACCTCTGAGCTCGTATGTCTCAGAGAGGGGTGTTAAGCTAAGAGAATAAATCTCCGCCACCAAACAGAAATGTATTAGACAGAAACTAGCTTTACATCTCAAAGTGTAATGTCAGACACACATCCATACAAGTCTGTTCCAGGTCCGAACAGAACCGAAGGCACTTCCGAAGAAGCCCTTGCAATCCGGATAATTCCTAATCACGTCTGGACTCCGCATCACAATGGGTGCTCAAATCTCTATACTGGGGCCACTCGGTGCAGAGACATTCGACAGGTCATCCTTTCGTTTTCGAAAGTATCTGGTCTTCACCGTCGGTCATCAAATTCTATCCATTTCGTATCATTATTCGGAATGTGTTATATGACATAAAGGTCCTCTCCCGGCTAAACTGAATAACGAACGCAATATTTAAAAATATATGGATAATGGGATTTCAGTTAAGTCACAACTTTAAAACCCAAAACCTTTCATTTAAATGGTTAAAAAAATTTACCATTTCAAATCTTTTTAAACAAAAAGATTTACTTCCAGAAACCTTTCACTGGTTTTGAACCATTTCCCCACGTTAATCTTTTAAACAAAGATTTCCTTTAAAACCCATTTTCAATTAATACAAGGTTCATCAATCTTTTAACAAAGATTCATTTCTATCCTTTCAAAACAATTCCATTTTAAAATGGGTTAACTCGACCGATCTTTAAATCAAAAACTCATTTCACAGCTTCCAAAACAATTCCCATTTTCAAAAATAAAAGATACACCATTTAGAATCTTCTTCGATTCCAAAACGAAGTTTAACAATCTTTTTCAAAGATTCATTCATAGTTATTCAATCTTCAAATCAAAGGATTAATAGTTTTCCAAACTCATTTCCAGTTTCATTGAATCCCATTTCACATATTGAATTCAAACTCAAATCAAAATATTTCAAATTTCAAACTAAATCAAATTATTTAAAATAACTTTCATCTTCAAAAACTCCTTTTCAAATATCTTTCAAATTCAACCCAATTTCATTTCCAAAATCATTTGGATTCAAAATTCAAATTTTAAAACTATTTCAAAATATTAAATTCAATTATCTGTGACTTAACTGATTTCCTCGTGAAATCCATATTTGTGTGTGTATGGTGTAGTCCAGGGGTTTAACACAATAGTGCAACATCATCAGTCATCACAGATACAAACACAAAAAAATCGATAAGCGGTATAATCTACAATGCTTATCCTTAGTCACAGATAAAGTAAATTTATCAATTACAAAGATTCATTATTACGATTCGATGTGGGTTTCGGATAACCAATTGGAATCTGATCCCTGTCGCATCGAAATCCAAATGTCGTTTAACGGGTCAAGGAGTATTTACACATAAACAGAAATCACAGATCAATACACAGCAACTCACATCACAAAGTATCACAAAACATCATATATGAGGAATATCAGCCATCCAAACATCCAATAGAACCCAAAACATCCATAAGTAAAAATAAATTAAATTATCTGATTCAAATTAAATCAGACTAATTACTTATGAATAAATTTAAATCTTGGTTAATTAATATTAATAATTACAAATAAATTTGATTAATTACTCCTTAATCATTTATTAATTAAATTTTTAATTTATAATTAATTATCCTTGATTAGTTACAAAGATTTATTTAATTAATTCTTAATTAATAATCATCCCCTAATTGTTTTCATAAATTAATTAACCTTTAAATTAATTTATCACATTAATTAATTACCCATAGTTAATTATAATAAGTGATCATTCTTAATCACTTAGTCATCATTAACCATAAATTAACCAACAATTAATTTACCTTAATTAATTACCTTAATAATTTAGAAATTAATCCACCTTTAATTATTAATTTATTAATTAGCCATTAATTAATTTCTTTAATTAGTCTTTAATTAATTACTTTAATTAATAGGTCCTTAATTATTAATTAAATCTTAATTATAATTAATTAGACTGACTAGTTAACCTAAAATTAATTACATTAATTAATTGTAAATCAATTAATCATCACTTAATCACTAATTAATTCCTTAACCATCCACTAATTAATTCATTAAGTAATTATTCCTAATATCAAATAAGTAATTAACCTTTAATTTATTAATTAATTATCTTTAAATAATTTCAACCCATTTAAAATAACTTCTTCCTTTAAATTAAATACTATTTCTATGATTAACCTCATTTAAAACTAATTTTGAAATCAATTATATATTTGAAATACTTTTATTTAACACATCATCAAATTCCATTGGAAATACTTAATAATATCTAAAATAAACATTTCAATAAAATTATTAAAACCCAAACAATTCTAACATATCTTTGACTTTAAAACCAAGTCTTTGAAACTTATTTTAAAACTTGAAAAACTTATTTAAAAACCTATCAATAGTTTGTTCAGAACTCAGCTCCTATTTCTTTTGAAACTATTCTCTTGATAAGTTTTTTAAATCCAATTCACTTATCAGCAAGCATATATAACTTGTTACAGGCCAAGCCCAAACATCTTTTACCCGAGCCAAAACTTATACTTCCCGAGCCAATTCCTGTTTCCCCCGAGCCCAACTTCGGGTTCTACCCCTTATCACTTTACCTCAAGTCGAAACTATTGTTTGAAAAAATTTAAAACGCGATCTTTGAAATCCTATTAGTTCGCACGAGCTTTTACCCAGGCCATCATCTCATTTCCATGAGAGCCGACTCAAGTAAGCTTCTTCTTCCCCAACCCAAAACCCACTGACACGATTTAAATGCTCGTGAACGTGTACATCCGGTCAACGACGATCTGATCGTCGCCGTAGCCACCGTCACGTCGGAAATGACATCAACAATCATCACAGTGACTCGGAAGATTCGAAAACCTAACAATACAAAATCGAGTCATTCGAACAAAAAAACTGAAGCCAACCAGGTTAACGAATCTTCGCCGCGACGACGAAATAGCTCACCAGAGCCTCCACAATTTCATCCAAAGCACCGTCACACCCCTGTGCCTCCATTTCCCTAGGTCCAGATAACCCCGATCAACTCTCGGTGATGTAGTGATCCTTCTTTCCCAACTTAACGAAAACTGAACTGGAACCCTAATTAAACTTCGACTAACTTCATCAGCGATCCGAAAAATCATTCACTAATTTTTTGATGATCGCCAGCTCTTAAGCTACCCTCAGCATCAAACTTGAGCCACCACTCCACGTTGATCCTCAAAAATCGATGAAAAATAGTTTCTTGATCAACTCGAGAATTCACACTGTTTCTAAATCTAAAAATCTTAATCTTAACATTAAAATTCCTCATTCTACAACTTGAATCAGTTTTTCAATTCAAAACAACAATTTGCGAGCATTGATTTTCTTGATTAATTTTGATCTGCTACTATTTTCTTCCTATTCTTGAAATAAATTCTCGACATAAAAACTTGAATTTATTTCTAACATTGATATTTTGCTATTTCAATCATCTTTCCTTTAGATACCATAATCTAAAAACAATTAGATGAGGAGCAATTTAATTTTTTTTTTTTTAAGGGTTGAAATCTGTAGATCAATAGAGCACATATACCATGTCATGCATTAACACATATATCATTATACATACATAAGCATGCAAGCACATCAAACAATTTCACAACAACTTAAACTCTAAATCTATACATCAAGATTTATATATACTTTAAATTTTTAAATAAAGAGGTTTGCTCACTCGGCAGTTTGAAAAACAAAGAAGATGTTTTGAACTAGAACCTGGAATTTGATTTTAAAAACTGGGAAACTAGAACTTGATTGATTTAGTGATGCATTCATGCTGGGATTATCCTTGAATCTTGTTTTGCTGTTTGAGTTGAATTCTTGGTTGAGTTGAAATTTGACTCAGGTTTGAATTTTTAGCTTTCCTGAGTTTGAACAGATCTGTACTTTTATTTGTTGCAATGACCTTGAAACTTGCTTGATTCCAGTTGACTTCAGGTTTTGATTTGTTTATCTTTTGTTTCTAGATTTGAAAATTTGTAAGACATTGTTGCTTTTGTCTTTAATTCCTAGTTTGAAATCTTTGATTTTTCTTTTCTAGTTTGTTGCATGCGTTTAAGCTTCAGTTTGAAACTTTCAATTGCTTTTGATTTATTTTTGCTTTGGTTTGGTTAAATTCTCAGTTTTGATTAAATGAAGATGTTGAAGTTTTGAAAAGAAAAACAAAACATCTTGCCACTTGTCCCTCTTGTTTACACTTGTTAGTTTGTAATTTCCTTTAATTTGCACTTGTTACCTTTCATACAAATTTGATTAGAAATGTTCAAATATATGTTTCTATGTTAAAATCCTTGTACAAATTATATTTGTACATTATGTTTTAAACCCTTTATATAATTGTAAATTATGTAATTTTAAATGTATACAAAACTAAATTTTATTTTCAAGTATAAAGAGAATGTTTTTAAAGATCAACTAACTTAATTACATACACATATATAATTTCAATTTATTTATCAACTATATTCACATATGTGCTATGTATTTTTAAGTCTTTATGTAGATGCAATTTATACTTTATATAACTCTTTTTAGAAATAAGAAAATGTTTTCGAAACTTAATTTCTATATAAAATTTAATATAAAATAAATTTGTACTTATAAATGAATAAAAAATTCAAATACCTTTTTTTAAATATATCTTTATATTCCTTTTGATTTCAAATCAATTAATTTTATTTACAATTTTTTCCGATATATTTATTCATTCAAATTTTCAAAAGATAATTTCAATTTTATTATCAAATATTCTATCTTAAAATACATTTATATGTATAAAGATACATCTTTATTAATTTTGAAAATTTAAACACAATTTATATTTTATTCTTAAATTCCCAATTCGAATCTTTTTATAATTCAAAAATAGAAATTTTCTAATAAATTCATAATTAAATCCACAATTAAATTTCAAAAATTAATTCAATTATCAAATTAAACTGGACTAAAATCCGGGGATGTTGCACTACCCTAGATATGCAAGAAGTCCTGGGGGGAAAAGGAAATACGAACAATCCAAATTGGAAGAAAAGGAAATTTGGAGGGAAGAAACCATATCAAGGCAAAGGGAAGAAGAACAACCAAGAGAACCAGGCCTAGGGAGTTACTTGTTTTAATTGTTTTGAGAAGGGCCATTATTCGAATAGCTGTAAGAATCCGAAGAAACAAATAAAGAAAGAACAACCCGTGAAGACTAGTCAGGGAGTTAGAGAATGCTTTTATTGTCATAAGCCTGGACACATAGTTAAGAATTGCCCGGCAATGAAGCAAGCACAAGTGGCGAATGGCTATGCGATAAATGATGACCCCTCAACTTCAAAGGCGGATAAAGAAAAAGGAGTTCTAGAAGGTAACCTTATTATTTATGATAAAGTTGTTAGGGTGAGCTTCACATAGTTTTATCTCCCAACAAACTATAAATGAATTAAAACTTGAACCTGAATTTATCGATGTACCCATTTGCGTAAAGAATCTGATTCATGGTCCTGCAAATGTGTATCTATATTGTAGGAAAGTCGCTATCTCATATTCTTGCCATCAATTTCCTATCAATCTTTATGTTCTCGACTTTAACGAATTTGAAATCTTACTTAGAATGAATTCGTTAACCAAATACGAAGCTAAACTAGACTGTAACAATCAGAAAACTTTGGTTAAAACAAAGTTTGGAAATTTTGTTGAAATCACTTGTGAATGATCCGAGTCCTAAGAGAGATAAATTAATGTAAACCTTGGGATATCTCGAACCTAGTTTGGAGTCCATACCTATATGTCCGAGAATTTCCAGACATGTTCGAAGAAGTAAAGTCCTTACTTTCACATAGAGAAATTGAATTCAGAATTGACTTAGTTCCAAATGCTCGTCCTGTCGTTCATGCAAGTCGCAGGATGGCACCCAGGGAAAGGATAAAACTAGTCAATCAAACCCAAGGTTTGCTGGAAAAAGGATTAATACGTCCTAGTGTTTTCGATTGCGGTTCAGCTGTGGTGTTCGTAGCTAAATCTAACGGATCCTTGAGATTGTGCATGGACTAATGAGATCTCAAGAAATTAACTCTCAAAATCAAATTTTCATTACCCAGAATCGACGACTTATTCAATCAACTGCACGGCGCACGATTCTTTTCAAAGATGGATCAGGCCCAAGGATTCCATCAGCTATGAATTACCGAAGACTGTGTTCACTTAACTGCTTTCACGGGTCCGGACATATTCTACGAATGGTTAGTCATGCCTTACAGACTAACCAATGCTCCCGCATACTTCGTAGACTTAATGACTCGTGTATTTCGAGGCGTATTGAATAAATTTGTTATGGTATTTATTGACGATATTTTAATCTATTCCAAGACCAAGAAGGAGTATGTTGAACATTTAAGAATTGTTTTGGAGATATTAAGGAAGAAAATTCTATTCGCCAATTTTTCCAAATGCCATTTTATGGGTGAAAGAAGTTAGATTTCTCGGGCACATTGTTAACGAAGAAGGTATCTCTGTTGATCCGGGCAAGATTTCAGCTATTCTTGACTGGAAAAAACCCATTACTCCAAAAGAAGTTCGAAGTTTTTTGGGTTTAGCGGGATATTACAGAAAGTTTGTCCAAGATTTCTCTAAGTAAGCCGGTCCATTGACTAAGCTAACAATGAAGAATGTTAAGTTTGATTGGACTCCGAAGTGTGATGAAGCTTTCTAGGAGTTGAAAAGTAGATTAACTACTGCTCCTGTTCTCGCTATTAATTGGAATTTAGGTCTGTCTGTTTATCCAGATGCCTGTGGAGATGGTGTGGGTTCTGTGCTAATGCAGAATGGGAAAGTAATTGCCCACGCAAGTAGACAATTGTGTCTGCATGAGAAAAACTACCCAACACACGATCTCGAACTTCTAGAAGTTATTTTTTCTTTAAAGATATGGCGTCACTATCTTCTGGGTAAGAACCTCATTCAGCTTTTCTAAAGAAAATTTAAAAATTTCAACTTAACTTAATATTTGTACTTAATAAAACCTTCTTGTTTTAGGTGAAAATTTTGAATTGTTCACCGATCATAAATCTCTAAAGTATCTCTTAACCCAGAAAGATTTAAACCTGAGGCAATAACATTGGTTGGAATTTCTGGCATCCTATGACCTAGATATTCTTTATACACCTAGAAAAGCCAATGTGGTTGCCGATGCTTTGACTAGAAGTCACGATATTCTTGCTCATCTTGTTGTAACTCCTACTCTTCTTGAAAAGATCGCTAATAAGTAGAAAGGAGATGAGTTTCTTCATCAAATTTATGAGAGAACACGTTGTGGTGAAAATACTAGTTTTGAAGTCGATGATAATAAAGTTATTAGACTGAAAGGCAGGTTGTGTGTCCCAGACATCTCAGATCTAAAATATGAAGTTTTGGACGAATGTCACAGGTGTAAACTCAGTATCCATCCAAGAGTTAACAAGATGTATAGGGAAATCAAAAGAACTTCTTGATGGAAGAAAATGAAGAGGGATATGTCTATATAATTGAGCCGTTGTGCTACTTGTCAAAAAATTAAAAGTGATCAAAAGAAAATGGCGGTTTTACTCCAACCATTGGAGGTGCCGAAGTGGAAATGTGATCAAGTATCGATGGATTTCATTGACGGGTTGCCACGTACTTGAAAGGGGAATGAAGCAATTTGGGTTATTGTGGACCGTCTGACTAAGACAGCCCACTTTATACCAGTAAAATCTACCCACACAGCAGCAATTTTGGCAGAGCTATATATAAAAGAGATTGTTCGTCTCCACGGTATACCCAACAATATAGTGAGTGATCGTGATCCGATCTTCAATAGTTGATTTTGGAAGACGTTTCAAGCCGCACTTGGAACAAAACTGAACTTCAGTACTGCTTATCACCCGTAGTCTGAGGGGTAGACGGAAAGGATTAATCGAATCTTAGAAGACCTTTTGCAAGCTTGTATTCTCGACGTTGGTGGTTCATGGAAAAACTATTTGCATCTGGTTGAATTCTCATATAACAACAGCTATCGGGCTAGTATCGAAATGGCTCATGTTGAAGCTTTATATGATCGTCTGTGTCGATCACCGGCATGCTGGATTGAGTCTGGTGATAGACTCGTTCTTGGACCAGATATGGTTAAAGAAGCTATGGAGAAAGTGGATTTTATTCGGAAGAAGTTAATAACTGCTCAACGTCATCAGAAGTGTTATTAGGACCGTAGGAGAAGAGCTTTAGAATTTCAAGTTGGAGATTACGTTATCTTGAAAGTGTCTCCAATGCGTGGTGTGTTAAGATTTCAGAAGACTGGTAAGCTGGCAGTGCGTTATGTTGGTCCTTTTCCTATACTGGAAAGGTTCGGTCCTCTGGCATATCGAGTGCAGCTACCTAGCTGGTTATTTGGCGTACACAATGTGTTTCATATTTCTCATCTTTGAAAATATGTGCACGATCTAGACAGTATTATTGAAGAGGCAGCTCAGTAGGATTTGGAAATCATAACAAATCTTGCAGTTAAAAAAGAGCCATTGAAAATAATTGATCGTGATGAAAAGCAATTGAGGAATAAAGTTGTGAAATTGGTCAAAGTGCAATGGAGCGGTGATCCAGTGGACTGTACTTGGGAAATAGAGGACAGCATGCAGAAGTCCTGTCCCAATTGCAGAGTGGATATTTCGGCTTGATTGGTAAGCCATTTCTCTATCTTTTTCTGTATTCTTATATTCTTTGTTGTCTTTTATCTCTCTTTCAAATTTCGAGGACGATATTTTCTTAAGGGGGGATATGTAATGATCCTATTTTTAAATCAAATTTAAATTTAACAATTAATATAAAAAAATTAGGGTTAATTTGAACTAATTTTAAATTTTCAAAACAAATGAATATTGTGTTTACTTATTTATTTATATATCTGTATATATATAGAATGGATTGTAATTCAAATTTGAATTTGAATTTAAATAAATATCTTAAGAAAAATATTTGGGTTAATAATATTAACATATGTATATGATTTTATTTATGTATAAAATAGTATTAAAACATTCTCTTTTAAAAATTGTATAAATATAATAAAGGAATGTAATTTTACAAATAAGAAAAAAATAATACAAAATTTTATTTAAACATGTAACTATGTAAAAAATTACAATTGTTAAAAATGTAGCAAGAAATTCAACAAGTGTGATTCATGAAATAAGAGAATGAACAAGTGCAATAATCTTATAATCAAAATTAACAAGTATCATAGTCTTGTTTTTATTTTTGAAAATTTAATGAAAATAAGAAAACAAGATTATAAAAACAACATCCCCTTCTTCCTTATCTCTTTTATCCATTCCCAAAGCCCTGTACAAATTTTTAAACCAGAAAGAAAAAAATCATCAAGCAACTTTAAGAACAAATCAAACCAGAAAAATAAAAGATTCAGGACAAATTAAACAGACATTCCTTTTCAAAACAGAAAACTTGAGATCATCTTAACACAACAAAACAGTGAAACAAATTAAAGATTAAAAGCAATAAGGGTTTCCAGTTAAAATCAAAGCAAGGATTTCAGCAAATTTAAAGTTTTGACTCAGCAAAGATTCAGTCTAACAAATCAAGTTTTCATCATCAAACAACAAGATCAAGCCCAGATCAAAATTCAACAATCAAAATCTTTTCTCGGCCTTTAGGTTTTAAAACCCAGACAGATCCTCTTCTTTCAAATTCAAGGTGAGTAAACCCGTTTTTATTTGAACTAGAACTTATTGCTGCGAATAACATTGAAGTTTGAATTGTAAATGTATGTTTGCATGTATATATATATGTACATGAAAATGAAGGGTGCATGTTTGTACACATAAATGTGAACTCTGTTCCAGGCCTACTGGTTCCAAAACCTGTTTCAAATTCAAAATCTCTATCTCAAATCATTTTTAGGCTTTGAAATCTAAAGAGAACATGTTTGTATGATCATGCTTTAAGGTTTAAAAATAAATTTGAGTAAAATAAATCGAAGCATGCTCTGAAAAATTTAAATTACAGGCAAACTCGTTATCTCTCGAAAATTCGACCATCATGGTTTCTAATTTAAATTATATCATCGAAAACGTTTTTGAAAATAATGATTTTTAAAGATAAGATCAAAAATTTTAAACTTATATTCACTGGGAATTTGTGAATTGAATGAATTTGGGTTTTTGGCCATTATTGGTCATCGGAGTGATAAGAAGGGTCGGAGTTATGCTTGGGAATGGAGGAAGGCTCGGGGATCATCACAAAAATGTCCAACGAATTTATATTACATTGTGGAAATGAGTAGGTAGGGATTTAGGGTTTAGATCCCTAGTTTGGTCGAGGGAAGATTTTTGATTTCTATGGCACCATCGTTGCATCGGAATCAATTGCGCCGGTGGCAATCTAAACCAGGATGGTAGGCGAAGCTCTGACGAAATTTTCATCGCCTTAGGTAGCATGAGGTGGCGGTGCGAGTTGATTGTGTGATGTTGTTCCTGCTCCAGTTGGGGTCGGAAAGCTCATTTGCGAAGTTCGATGTAGGTTCATGTTTATGGTGGTCTGGAGGTTAGAGAAGGTCATCGTCGACTCAATGATGGTCGGAGCTTGCATAGCAGATAGTCGGAGCTCTGGTGCATGTGCATAGCACTTGGTTTATGTCAGTGAAAAAGAGTTGAGGAAGATAGATTTTAACTCGAAGTAATCTTCGGGAAACTAGGGTGTTGGCTCGAGTTTGTATTCGTTCATTTTCAAGCTTATGCCAAGGTTTAACACTTAAACAAATTTTAAGTTTGGGAAAATTTATACATGGGTAGGTTTTAGGATAAATCTGAAGCAGACAGCGTGTTTGATCGGTGGTTACTTGGTGAAGTCTCGGGTCGGCTTGTAAAAACAGTTTTAACCTTAAAATCAGATTTGAATTTCAAAACATTTTAACACCCATGTTTTAAGATAATATTTTTGGTTTAACCTTTATTTAGGATAAATGATTTTTGATTATTTAATTGATTAGAGAATAATCAATTAAAGGTTAATAAATTATAAATTTAAGATTAATTGATTTGTAATTAAGGATTAATTGGCTGAGAAATATTTAATTAAGGAAAGTAATTAAGATTAATTAATTAATGATCTTTGACTAAGAATAATAGATTAATTTATTAATTAATAATTAAAGTTTAATTAATGGATAATTAAAGGTTAATAAATTATAAATTTAAGATTAATTGATTTGTAATTAAGGATTAATTAGTGGAGAAATATTTAATTAAGGAAAGTAATTAAGATTAATTAATTAATGATCAAGCATTGACTAAGAATAATAGGTTGATTTATTAATTAACAATTAAAGTTTAATTAATGGATGATTAACAGTTAATTAATTGTTAATTAAGATTAATTTATTTATAATTAAGGACTAACTAAATTGTAATTAAGAATATTTAATCATTAATTAAGGATAATTAATGAAAATAATTATGTGATTAATTAATTATAAACACACGATTGATTCATCTTACTTGTAGATGACTGATTATTATTGAATGCCTTGAACTGATTGATATGTGATATGATGCTTTGTGATATGAATTGCTTTGTGCTGAGCTGTGATATCTGTAATTTGCTTCTGTAAATGTGAAATCCCATTGGCCCGTAAAATGGCATTTAAATTTCGATGCAACAAGGAGTCGGATTTCAGTTGGTTATCCGAAACCCACATCGAACCTGTGAATCTTTATGAATGATATATCCACATGTTTTTTTTTAAATTAAGCGCTCATTATTTGGATTAGCCCGGAGAGGACCTTTGTGTCATATAACCATTCCGAATAGTAATACAACGAAATGGATAACATTTCAAGACGACGGTGAAGACCAGGTGTCTTCGAGTACGATATGATAACATGTCGATTGACTCTGCACAGAGTTGCTCCGGTATAGAGATCTTCATATCTGATGGGGAGTCCGATCGAGATTGTGGATGCCCGGATTGCAAGGGTTTCCTTGGAAGTGCCTTCAATTCTGTTCGAACATGGAACAGAGTTGTATGGTTGTATGTCTGACATTACTCTTTGAGATATAAATAGGATTTCTTTCAAATACATTTCTGTTGGTGGCGGAGAATTTATTCTCTTAGCTTAACACCATTCACTGAGACATACGAGCTCAGAGGTTATGTAATTGAAGGCTACCATTGATATACTCTTAACTTGGTAGTGTGGCATGCTGAGTGCTGCTGATCATTTGTTGATTGAAGCATGGCTTTTGTGAAAAGCGTAGCTTTGTGGACGATACTTCATCGGACCTCACAACCCAGTAATGTTCGAAATAGGAAGGATGTGGCAAGGTTATTGGGGGTAGCGCCCCTTAGGGTATGTGCATTTCCTTCTGGATAAAAGGTGGTATCATGGTATGGAGCCTAGATATTTAACCTACGTGATTGTTGGAATATTATTGGTGTCGAGCCTCGGTTAAAGGTCGGTTACGATCGGGGGATGACACACTCGTGCCAGTAGTTACCAAGTTACAGAGGTAACCTGGCCTTGTGTTGGCATAGATCTAGTTAGGTTCTCGGGGCATCCCTCCAGAGGCATTCCCATTCGGTGTAGGAAGTTCCTTAGCCTGGTCATTTGTTGGAAATCCAAAGAAACAATCCGAGCCCTTTACGAATGCAATTTGTATAACCTTCTACCTTAGGTGGTAGCTATAGTAGGCATAGTATAATGGTACCTATGCAGGCTAAGATTAATATTATACTATCGAAATGTTATCACACTATGCACTAATAATAATATCAAAAGAGTTTTCTCGTATCAAGCATATTTGACTATCATAAGGAGAAATCCCCCACAAGTGTGTGATTGCATTGTGTATTTGCTTCGAGGCCTTATGGTAGTTTCATTTTCCAAAAGCATATTGAATTTCTTTTATAAATTGTTTTTGTACAACCAACTGCTTTTTTTTACTCATACTAGTCCCATGACTGACGCGGAGTTTATTGTTCCTTTCCTAAACTCTGGATGCCCATAATTTCAACACAGGCAGCCTAGAAGTAGGTTATCCGTGTTTTGGAGCTAGCCTGGATTTTGAAATCTTTTGGAAGCTATCGGATTTTGGAAAGATTTGGTTTGGATATCTTTTGAAGTGTTTGGATTTTTGAAGACCTTATCGAAGTTGAAGTATGTTGGAACCTTTTGGAGATTATATTGTCGTTCCGTTATGAATTTGTTATTATTCTATTGTTGAATCATATGCAGTACTCTGATGCAGGTGATAAATGTTGTAATCAGATACTATGTTGAATGTTGTATCTGTGATATTGATTAATGTCAGTTCATTTTATTTCCGCTGTTTATATTCATCTAATGTTGTTATAGGCTCCATCCAAACTGGAGTTCGACGTTTGAATCTCCGGAGTCGAATGCAGGTGAGGTATTTGATGTCGATTTTCAATCGCTGGATTTCGAATCGTGACACTGGAGGTGAAATCTACCATATCTAAGGTGGCAGTAGTACTCTTTTATGAGAATCTTCGATTTGCAAGAATATAATTTGAAGTGAAGAAAGAAATCTTTGACTAAGATTTAATGAATGATTTGAAAATAGTTTTCCTAAGTTGAAAGTTTATGTTGAATATAAGAATAAGATTTAATGAATGATTTGGAAAGGTTTTTCTAAGTAAAAGAGAGAATGATTTGGAATTATTCCAGGATTTAAGAAAGGTTTAAATAAACTAAATGATTTAATAAATGATGCTTAATGATTCCATTTACATTTGAAAAGAAAATGGAATAAACTGAAAAGATATATCTAAGAAAGATATTTTATAAAATATAAAGCAATTGATTGATGATTGATATCCACTTATGAATTTGGCATCTTTTAAAGTGGTGATATGTTTCGAAGGAACCGGAATCGGATTTCGGTGATTCCTATCCGAAAACCACTTCGAACCAATGTATACGTTCGAAAGTGAAGACATGTCGAAGATGTTGATTATTGAAGGCCGAGGATCTTCGTAGCGTGAGGACTGCTTGTTGACATGCTCTAAGTCGCTCCCTCAATAGATTTATTTATAGCAGCGGTCTCCTTGTTGTGGAGATTTTTTGGGATTGCAAGGGCTTCTCGCCTAGTAATGGCCGAGGAAAGTGCCTTCGGTTTTGTTTAGTCCCAGAACGAACTTGTATGGACGAATGTCTGACATTGCATTTATGAGACATAACGTTTGACTTTTACAAATGTACGTCTGCTTGTTGGCAAAGAAGCCAACTTCTTTTAGTTTAACACCCTTCTCTGAGACATACGAGCTCGAGGTTACATGCTTGTGGGAGTCAAATAGTGATCAAAGGAATGGCAGAGTGGCATTCAAAGTGGAACCTGTTATGTTCAAAGCATGGTTTTGTATGAAAAGTGTGGCTTTGAAGAAATTGAGGGTAACCTCGCGAGCCTCACAACCGGTTATGATCTATGCATTTAAAATTTCGAGTATCTCATGCTGGTTTGTCAAGCCTGATCCGGGTAATTTTAATACTCGGTTCAGATCCAAGTAGTTTCAGATTTAGCTGAAGATTTTTGGAGTTTCTCGAGGAGAGCTGGATATCTTCATGATCGTATGGACGTATTCTATTATCCGCTACATTTATTTCATTTGTTTTATTATTTGTCAGCATTTGTAAGGGAAGGTGTCATAACTGTCTAGGCTGAATCTAGTTAGACTCTAATATTGTATTTTAAAATTTTTCGCTATAAAGATTATTGAAATAATATATGTTATTTCATTCGTGCGAGATTATGTTCTGTCTTTATTTTCTATCTACCCTTAATGATGCGTCTTTTCATGCAATTTGTGTTATACATGTGTGGTTTATTATCGATTCAAATAGTATGGAAAAATGGGGCATTACAAAAAACCTTTTATAACACTAAAAAATACGCTCCCTTATATATATACACTCAACGACTCATTGTAGGGTATCACTACCTTATTCGAAAGAGTCAGACCCCACAAAGCTAAGGATATCGCTAAACAAAAGCTCTAATACCAACTGTAATGACTTGCCTTTTCGGACGTTTTAAGCACATACACATGTCGTACTCAAACCATTCAAATGGAAAGATTGTTATGGGTTAAATAAGAAAAAGAGAAAGAAATAAAACAAATACAAAATCTCACAGCGGAATGACAAAATATAATAATCAAATAATAGTTCATGAAGCTGTTTACAAATAAATTTGATTATACTAATACAATACAGAATCAGAGTTACAGACAAGCAGGATAAATAAATAAATGCAGCGGAATAACATGATGCAGTGGAATACATATCATAAATAATAATAGTACAAATCTTTGTCTTCGTCCTCCAGAAATAAGGTTTTCAACCCTGAAATGCTCCGGCTGACCCGAGCGAATTGAAAAGACAAAACACTCGAGTCAGAACTAAAGGATCTTATGTAAGTTAAATAATGGGTAAATATGAGTGTGATGGCATTATAGATGTTTACAAGGTTTGACATCTCCTATTCAGTGTCTAATGTGAGTGTTGTAACTTAAAAGATGTTCGGGATTCACATCTCCTAAGGATCCGGTAAACTATCTACTATGTAGTACAATACGCTATTATAATATGTCTACAGTAAGGTGAAAGTATTAAAATAGAGTTAAGGCATTACCCATACCCCTTAACACATTTTATATACTCACATAGTCTATATCAAAATATCATATTCAATTCAAGCCATATCACTTATAAATTATATTCACTTTGAAATCTTATTCACCTTTGGAATCAAACCGTTTTTGAAATCATAATTTCTCTCAAAAATCATATTTCCAATTAGTTTAAATCCTTACTTCAAAATCATCACATTCAATTAATTATAACATTTAAATCCTAACTTAGTTTATAACATCATTTAACCATATTTTCTTTTAAACCAATGAATTTGTACGAAAACATTTCCCCTTTACTAAGCCTGAATACTTAGAATATGGTTTAAATAGTTATAAATAGTTAAATACTCTAAAATAGTCTAATTATAGATAAAGATACTGTTAAAATTATATAAGATAGATAAATAGATTTAAAATAGATTAAATAAAATTAAAATAGATTAAATAGATTTAAATTAAGTTAAAATGGGTTAATTAGTTTTAAAATAAATTAAATGGTTTAAAATAGGTCAAAATGATTTAATATAGTTAATATAAGTTAAAATAGTTTAATAATTTGAAAATCTTAAATTTCAATCTTTGAAATATATATATATATATATATATATTTTGAAACAATTTGTATTAAAAACATGAATTTGAAATTTATATCAATTTAAACTATTTATTTCATTTCAACACATTTGGACTATTTTAAATTTCCAAAACTCCAATTACAAATCATTCAATTTAAATTCTCAATAAAATATTTAATTCTAAATCGCTTCCAATACATGTATGAAATATCAAATTAAATTACTCCAATTTCAATATATCTCAAAGTTACATTTCAAACAATTTAAATAACTCAGTTTCGGTAAACTTCACTTATACTTCTAATTCAGCTTTAAAATTTCAATTCAATTTCTTTAAACCATTCCTATAAATCAAGTCCAATTGAACATTTAACTTGAATTTTATAATAATTCAATTAATATAAGTCAAATTTTATTTCAAAATATCAATTAAGGAAAATCAAAAATTAAGGATTTAAAAAAAATCATTTAATTTAACCAATCTAATGTATGTTTATAATTCTCTATCCTAGGGTCAGGTGCTAAGGATATTTATCACTTCAATCCACAATTTAAAATTTTACGGTTATATATCATTTCAATCTGCAATCCAGAATTAATATTAAAAAAATTGATAAAATCGCTCGAGTCTGTCATTTCAATGCATAACGTTTTTTTCCTTATCTATAGATCGTTCGAGTATATATCATTCTAACCCATAGTGATTTTTATAATATAAATTAAGAGAACTTGTAGAGTGATAACAGTATATAAATCAACCAGAACATCAAAACATCCAATATCAGCAATCAAACATCCATTACAATAATCATCCAATTCAACCAAATAAAGTACAACAAATAATTGATTATTATTCATAGGTAATAATCTGGAAATTTTAAATTCAATAATAAATTAAATGAAAATTTAATTCAAAATAATTCAAATTAATAGGAATAGCAATTTAAATATACCAAACGGCCATAAATAAATTCCCAATCACATCACAAATTTAATTTAACTAACATAAGAAATTTGAGAAGTTGTGAGTGGGTCAAAACATTCGCCTTCATTTTTAAATCTATTTAAAATCCAATTTAGAGCCCAAATTAAAACAGTCTCCGAATTCATCCAAACCTGCCGCAAAATGCCAGGGATTTTAACACGATCCCAGCAAAACATACCACGCGTGAATTGAACCTCATACATAAAAGTTATATCAGTTAGAAATATGATTAAATTTAGAACAAATAAAATAATAATAAAAATTCACATGTCACCTCTGTTGCCCATACACTCTTACGACCAAACTTCGAAGATGAATGCCCCGCATGACCCAACACAGCCAGCGTTGACCAAAAATTACGCCTCGCATAGGCCACCGCCGACCATGCAGCACCCCCACCCCCGCGAACTCGTCTCCTCCGGTGCTACTCACGGCCAGCAACCCACATCCTCCACGGCCCCCCATGCAGATGTGCCGCTAAGGGTTTTGAAACCTTAATCGAGATTTTTGCATCGACCTGACCGTCATCCCTCTAAGCGACCCACTCTGATGCACTCCCTTCGACCATCTCTGCGCTACCATACCCTCAATTCAACTATCTATCGATGTTGAACAAAATGTGATGAATGGTTGAGAACGAATCAACATTTCTGGTCAAACAATGACTCGAGGACAAAAACGAATTGCAGATCAGAGTTGCACTCGTCGAGAGGTTCAAAAAATATATAATTTGATATATTTTGAGGAGTTTAATTTTTGGAATTGAATTGAGGGTTTGGAATTTTGGATATGTTCTACCATTGGAAAGGAGGAGATAGGCAAAAATGTACGTACAAACAAATGAAAATTAGAAGTAGCTAGGGTTTATAACGAACTATTTATAGGCAGATTAGAAATAGAAATTAATGGGTCAGATTTGATTTGGAAGTTGAACGATAAATGACCCGAAAAGCCCGTTTTGTCTCCGGGACAAAAATGGGTAATCCGACATAACAGAATAGATGTTTTGGATATTTTCAAATTCAATGGAACATGTTTCAAGTCCTAATTCCATCGTATGAAGAAGTTAGCCTGAAAATCAGTTTATTTCAAATTGATTTCAATAAAATTAATTTCTATGCGTTTCGAGTGCGTAAGATCAAACGACAAGTCTGATCGCTACGCAACTCGAAATCCTACTGTAACGACCCGTAAATTTTAGTAGGTTTATTTATTTGATAAACTAAATTTTTATGAAATTTTAAATATTTGAATTTAGAAATAAATATTTGATATTTGAAATACGTCTATATAAACATAACAAATGATAAATTTTCATCTAATACTATGGAAGTTTATTTTCTTGTGTAATTCTATTTCAATTTATATCAGTTAAATTTGATGATAATAAAATATTTTCCAAACCTAAATATTTTTCTATAGAAATTTGTAAATCATCTTCTGAGGGAGACGTCATATTTCGTTTTTCCAAATTTGGACTGTTATTGCTCCGTTTATCTTATTTTCAAAAGATTTGCAGCATTTTCGGACCAATTATCGACTTTTGATAGGATGATCATACCACTGATATTTATATGTCATTTCGATCGTCTCGTCGTGCAGATCTCTATGGTATATTCACTTCTGCGCTTTGAAGTTTCGGTACGTGGCAAATATCGAGAAGCTATTTACCGTACCTGATGAGCCTTTTATTTTTTTCTTTTCCTCGTGCTTTTTCATTTATGCGTCTGTTGAAACAAATGGCCACTTAAGTTTAATTCCCAAAGATTCATTATTTTCCATCATTAAATTTATATAACTTATATTTCGTTTAACTGTTCATTTTCATTGTAATTTCCTTTCAACCGGTATTTTATATTCTTTTATAAATTTTCGCTCTGCCTTCTTCTTTATCTTCCCCTGACACATTTTTTTCTCTCATCACAAATACCCAACATCTCCATTCCCGTCTCCCTCTCGCTCAACCTTTGCTATCCACCCCATCTCCCTCGACCGGGCCTCCACCTTGAATGGCGAGCAACAGGCACGTTCGCTCCCCTTTCTCCTCTCTCTCCCGAATGCTTTCGCTCGGCAACCCGAGTTCGCCGGCCAAGCGCAATACCCATCACACTCGACCTCAGCAACATCCACCTGATCTTCCACTTCTTGCCGTCCCTCTCTCTCGAACGAAAGGCGCAGCCTCGTGCCAGCTACTCTAGCCTCGTCTCTGCTGCACTGCCTTTAACCAAGCAGGCATGTTTTTCCATGTTGTTTCATTTTATATCACATGTACATATATATTACAGGTGTTACATATATAAGTTTATGTTTATATATACACACTAGAATTTGGTTTTAAAAGATATATGTAGTTTACGTATGAATAGTATTATTTTGATTTTTACATATGGTTGTATATATTTACTTTATTGTTTTTGCAGTAGATAGTATGTGACGTAAATGCATGATATTATGTAAGTATTATATTAGTTTATATAAGTAAATGGTTCTGTCAAGTTACTTATAAGTTATAAAGATTTGTTAATAAGTTAGTGTATATGTGTGTTATATAACTCGATTGTCCGCATTTGTATAGGGTTGGTTTTATATGTAAGTGTATATATATATATATATATATATATATATATATATTCATGTAAAGTATGTTTTGTTTCTTTGTCAGTTTTCGTATATAGATATGTTTGCTATATATTTTGTTTTATACATACTTAGTTATATAAGATTTTATTTTATATTTGTTTATAAAGTTGAAACAATTTTTATATATATATTATTATGCAATGTTTGAATACAATATTTAGTATCTATATTATATTTAGTTATATACGAACTATATATATATATTTTTAAGTATGCAAAATTTTCTCTGCTCTATAAGTTTTACAGACTATATGTATACATAGCGGTTTATATTAATATTCAACGTATTATTTGTTTGCGTAGAAATTTATACTTGTATATATATTTTACTAGCATAGGTACGTATGACATTGTAATAATATTTTATATTATCGATAGGCATAAATTTATAGATATATGATATAGAACGTTGAGTAGTTCATATATGTAGTTTGTTACATTTTTTAAAAGTATGATATGTTTTGTGTTTCGGTTTGCTGTTAGCTATATATATATATATATATATATATATATATATAATTTTATAGAATATATTTTATTTGCAGCTTTCGTAAACAAGAAGTATGTACATATATAGTATTATAATATTTCAATTTTGTTGTATATAGGCAATGCAGGTCTATATATTTGTTAATATATATAAGTATTAGTTTGTTGTTTTATGTTATATATACCTGAGGATATTATATCTATATGAGTGTTTATCTCAAACATATTATTTAAAAAACGATTTTAATTATATATTATTTTAATATTTGTTTTAAATTAAATATTGATTCATAAGGATAATAATATAATTGTTGTTTATATCAAACTGATTCCGATTCAGTTCATCAATTCTTATCTATCAGCGTGTCGAATTCGTGCCAATTTTTTTATGCTTTGGAATTCGTAGCTTGTTCTGTGGTCAAACCTCTCTAGCCTCGAAAGGTGAGCAATCACTCACGATTATTGTTCTTTTATCTATTAAATTTGATTTCAATTGAAATGATAATTGAAATATGCTGCTGTTAGTTATTTACATTGCCATATATATGTTATTATCTGTATCTGTTCACCTATGACATCTGACACCATTATCTGTTATTTATATTGATGATATATGCATGTTATATCGTTATCATATCTGTTATCACTCAGCAAGTTCCCTATTAGAATAGAATTCATTATGGATTAAAATGATACATACCCAAACGATCTGTAGAATATGAGAAAATCGTTATGGGTTGAAATGATAAACCCAAGCGATTTTCATTGAATTGAATTTGGGATTGCGGATTGAAATGATATATACCATATATATTTGAAATAGCGGATTGAAATGATAAATATCTGTATCACTTGACCATAGGATAGAAAATTATATACAGACACCATTGGTCTATATATAAATATTTTGAAAATGATTTCTATGGTTTTTAGAAAGAAATATATGGTTTTATAAAATATAGATCTTAGATAATATATAAATTTTATTTCATCTATAGTTAAATTCTTGATTTTAAGCTATGTATAAATTTGTTTTAATGTAGAACAAGTTTAATAATAAAGTTTGATTTTTAGTAAAATATAATATGGTCAAATATTTATTTAAATCATATTTTAATATAGATTTTATAATGGTTTAAATAAACTTAGGTTAGAGGATAAATTTGAAATTGATTTGAAATTGAATTTATTTAAGAATTAAAATAAAATAAGTTTGATTTGAAATTCATTAAATTTGAGATTTTAAAGGATATGATTTTTATAACTTGATTTTGGTTTAAGATGATTTAAATGAATATATTAAGTTTAAATAAATTGAAGGAATATTTGGTTATTTGAAGTTTAAAAGTTTTAGTTAAATTATATTGGATTTATTAAGTAAATATTTCAAAACTAAATAATAGTAAATTGATTTAAGATATAAAAAATTATCACATTTTGTTCTGAAATTATAGAATATTTAAGCTTTGAAATATATTTTTTGAAATGGTCTATTTGTGGTTCAAATCTGTATTTGAAATCGATATAATTTTGAATGATTTATTTAGAAGCTAAATTGGAATTAATGATTTGAGATCTGATTAAATTTGAAATTTTTGAAATTCGAGTTGATTTGGAATTAATTTATGAAATTTGAGGAAAACAATTTTATTATATATATTATTTTAATATTTAATCGGTTAAGTGGGAAGTATTATGATTTCAATGTATTATGTTTCAAAAGTGTTTTAATTTCAAGTGTTTAGTTTCGAAAATTATTATAACTTTGAAAAATGCTATGATTTTGGAAGAAGATATATTTGAAATGGAAATGATATTATATTTGATTTTGAAATGGAAAGGGATATCGAGTTTATGTGTTTTTTGAAAATGCAATAGTATTTTGGTTTTGAAATATAAACTATTTTGAAATGACCACGGTGTTATAATAACATTTGGTTGTTAAAGAGACCAGGATCAGATGTTTTCATACTCTCTACCAACTTCAAAAACCATTTTAACAACTGTGTACGCGGTGGAGAATCCAAAATGCAGTAGGACGGTGGCGACGTCCTATTGAGGTATTTACATGGACCCGACACCCGTGATTTGGCATAAGGTGGCTAATACAGGAGCGATTCCAGGCCAATGAGGTAACTCCTCTTATCGGACACACTCCTTCGATACCATTATATTACTTTGTGATTGATTGGGTGCACCTTTGATTTTGGGAGTATGGCTCGAGTTGGACGATAGTGGCTACTATGCGTTACCACTAGTCTGGATGCGTAATTGGTATATCTACCCTGGCATTGCCTAGTTGTGCCATGACACCTACCCTAGTGCGCCTTGTACGAGTTTGATTTGTGTCGTACCTATGGAGTATCCTCTGGTGGCTTCACGATCAGGAGGGACTATGGTACTGTATAGACTATTGGCACTATAAAATGTGTTAAGGGGGATATGGGTAACGTCTTAACGCTAATTTTAAATATATTATACTTTAACTTTAGACATGATTATAATAGCGTATATTACTACATAGTAGATAGTTTAACGGATCCTTAGAGGATGGTTATCCCAAACATCCTTTGAGTTACTTTTATTTCATTTGTTATTTCACTTGAGTTGGATTTATTGATATAAGAATGTTAATCCTGACTCGAGTGTTTTGTGTTTTGCTTTACGCTCGGGTCAGACTGAGTGATACAGTATTTGAGACTCACATTTGGCGTTGGAGCTTCGCTTGGAGATCCATCTACATCTTTTAGCTTGGTGTTATTCAGTTGATTCCAGTGATGTATTCTTATCTTGTATTTGGCTATTGTATTTGGAACTTCTATTGTAACCTATTAACTCTTATATATATAGTAGCTTCATGAACTACTATTCTTTTGTATCCGCTGCATATTGTATATTATTCTGTGTTTGTGATTCTGTGATTTATTTGTTTACTGTATATGCTGAGTTTTGCTAAATACAAATTAACAATTTTGTATTTTGAGCAATTCAAATTTGTCATGTGTGTCTACCTATGCACTTGGAGGGTGCAACATGATAGGGGGTTCTCACATTTTGTTTGGTAGCGAGCGGATGACTCTTACTCCTACATGTTCCTGAGGGGGTTAGTGCAGTCGAGAGGTTGGCCGTAAAGGCAGAACACAGGTAACAATGTTTGCTACGGTGAGTGTTAATCCACTTAAAGGTGCTCCGTTATTGGGATGTTACATTTGGTATCAGAGCTTTGGTTTTAGGCAAAACTTAGCATAGTTAGTAAACTGGATTACAGAATCACCTTCATTTGAGCTTGAAAATTGTCCTCTTTGACTCCAATTTTCTTTGAATTTGGAATGTTCCCTTCGGTTCCAAAATCCATCCTTATCTCTCCCTATTTGTGCTTCTTGATTTTGGGTACCCCATAACTCCACTTCGAATAATCACTATAATAACTCGGCGGTCTCGCCAATCTTAGAATGATTTGTAAAGAGGTGAAACCCTTTGCAATAAGCATTAATTTACTGGAGATTTCTATATCCTCGGTTTACGATACTATATATCTCCTACCATGTCTAAATTCTATCTCTTGCGATCGAATGTTGATTTGCCTCGGAATTCTGCATCAATCTTATTCTTGAAGTCACGGTCGACCCGGTTAAGGTTGCCTGCGATTTATATAAACTTCTCCATCTTCCTATTTTGTTATTTAATCATCTTATCTTTGTTTCGAACCTATCTTCAAATCAAAATTCTCTTTGATTAGAGTCCATCAAAATTGAATCTCTATCCTTGCATTGAAATCCATTCTTTTATCGTCGAGCGAGGAAGTGTGTTTGTAAATTGATATAAAAAAATGTTTTTTATATATATATACTTTGTTGTTTGAGTTGTTGAAGTTAATTTAGGTTTTCGATCGATTCGTCTAATCAAAGTTATCAATAGGATTCCCAAAACACTTGAACAGAGCAAATTGACACAATATTATTTTCAAATTTGGTAAATGAAATAAATTTATATGATTATATTATAAGTATATAAGTGAAATTTTCTAGAATTCAATAGTAAATTAAATTGGTTGTTTGAATGATAATATTCGATTTTCATTTATTGTTTTATAAACCATTGATTTTTCCAACATAAATAAATGAATTTATAAAATATTGTTTATAATTTGACTTGGAATCTATATGAATTTAAGTTAATAATTTGAGAATTAATTTTCGGTGATTTCAAACTTTGTTTTTAAAGTTTTAAATGTATATTATTTGAAGTATTTTTGAATAGAAAAGGTTTCCAAAGAATTTTTAAATGTTTAAAATCAGTACTCTTCTCTTTTGTCGTTGGAAAATAATTTCGGCGATGGCGGCCGCATCATCGACATTCATTTCCGAGTTTTAGAGTGGAGAGACCATTATGTAGCTTTGCCACAGTTTTGTTGTGGAAATTAAATTGATTTTAATTTCCTAAATATGACTTGATTCATAATATGTATAGGTATATATTGATAAATTTGATTTGATACATATGGTATACACACACACACACACATTTATCTCTAAATTATTTGAAGTTAATCGAAAATTTAATTCTTAAGTTTTTGTTAAAGGATGATTTCAATTATAAAATAAAAGCCAAAATTTTATATAAATATCTAAACTTTAGATACCTGAATTGGGAAACTTTTGCTTGTATAATACTCAATTGCATTTCAATATAGCTTACCTTAATTATTCAGAAGTTAATTATGTAGTTGAATAATTTGCAATGTAAAATGATGTAAAAGCAATTTATAAATAACTTTGAGTGGGTATAATAGGTGTAAGTATACTTAATATATGTGATAAGATATATTAAGTGAAATTAATTTAACAATAATTTGAAATAAAGAAGAATTAAATTTGTTGAATAAAATATGAGTATAATAAATGACTGTACAAATTTATGATTTTAGAAATTGTTGATTTAGGATAATTAGATAATAAGGTAATGAATTAAGAAATAGTTAAGATTGATTTTAGTGAAATCAAATAGATTATATCAATTATTTAATATTAATTAATTTAAATCGAAATTTATATGGTTTAAATTAACCGTTTTATTTTGTTTTCAATCTATTTTCTTCTAGTTGTTTCTACTCTCCTACCTCCTTCCTTTTCGGGGATGAAAAGTTTTGAGTGGGGGAGAGTGTAACGACGCATAAATTTTAGTAGGTTTATTTATTTAGTAAACTGAACTTTTGTGAAATTTTAAATATTTGAATTTAGAAATAGATATTTGATATTTGACATACGTCTATTTAAACATAACAAAAGGTAAATCTTTATCTAATAATATGGAAGTTTATTTTCTTCTACAATTCTATTTCAATTTATATCAGTTAAATTTGATGATAATAAAATATTTTCCAAACCTGAATATTTTTCTATAGAAAATTTGTAAATCATATTCTGAGGGAGATGATATATTTTGTTTTCCTAAATTTAAACTGATATTGCTCCTTTTATCTTATTTTCGACGGATTTGCAGCGTTTTTGGTATCGATTACCGACTTTTGATAGGATGATCGTACCAATGATATTTATATGTCGTTTCGATCGTCTTGTCTTGTTGATCACTATGGTATATTCATTCTGCGCTTTGAAGTTTCGGTACATGGCAGATATCGAGAAGCGGTTAACCATACTTGTTGAGCCTTTTGGTTTTTTTCTTTTCCTTGTGCCTTTTCATTTATGCATCTGTTGAAACAAATGGCCACTTACGTTTAATTTCCAGAGATTCATTATTTTCCATCATTAAATTTATATAACTTATATTTTTTTAACTGTTCATATTCATTGTAATTTCCTTTCAACCGGTATTTTATGTTCTTTTATAAATTTTCGCTCTGCCTTCTTCTTTGTCTTCCCTTGACACATTTTTTTCTCCCATCACAAATACCTAGCATCTCCATTCCCATCTCCCTCTCGCTCGACCTTTGCTAGCCACCCCATCTCCCTCGACGGGACCTCCACCTTGAATGGCGAGCAACAACCAAGTCCTCTCCCCTTTCTCCTCTCTCCCGCATGCTTTCCCATGGCAACCCGAGTTCGCCGGCCAAGCACAACACCCATCACACTCGGCCTCAGCAACATCCACATACTCTTCCACTTCTTGTCGTCCCTCTCTCTTGAACGAAAGGCGCAGCCTCATGCCCGCTACTCTGGCCTCGTCTCTGTTGCACCGCCTTTAACCCAACAGGCATGTTTTTCCATGTTGTTTCATTTTATATCATATGTACATATATATTATAGGTGTTACATATATAAGTTTATGTATATATATACACACACACACTAGAATTTGGTTTTAAAAGATATATGTAGTTTACGTATAAATAATATTATCTTAATTTTAATATACATACGGTTGTATATATTTACTTTATTGTTTTTTCTGTACATAGTATGTGACGTAAGTGCATGATATTATGTAAGTATTATATTAGTTTATATAATACTATAGTTCTGTCAGGTTACTTGTAAGTTATATAGATTTGTTAATAAGTTAGTGTATATGTGTGTTATATAAATCGTTAGTCTGCATTTGTGTAGGGATGGTTTTATATGTAAGTGTGTGTGTGTGTATATATATATTCATATAAAGTATGTTTTGTTTCTTTGTCAGTTTTCGTATATTGATATGTTTGCTATATAAGTTGTTATATACATACTTAGTTATATAAGATTTTATTTTATATTTGTTTATAAAGTTGAAACAGTTTTGGTATATATATTATTATACAATGTTTGAATACAGTATTTAGTATCCATATTATATTTATTTATATACGAATTATACATGTATATTTTTAAGTATGCAAAATTTTATTTTCTCTATAAGTTTTACAGACTATATGTATTCATAACGGTTTATATTAATATTCTATGCATTATTTGTTCGCGTAGAACTTTATACCTGTATATATATTTCACTAGCACAGGTATGTGTAACGTTGTAATAATATTTTATATTATCGATAGGCATAAATTTATAGAGATATGACATAGAATGTTGAGTATTTCATATATATAGTCTGTTATATTTTTTAAAAAGTATGATATGTTTCGTGTTTGGGTTCACTATTAGCTACATATATATTATTGTTTTGAATATATTGTATTTGCGGCTTTCGTAAACAAGAAGTATGTATATATATAGTATTATAATATTTCAATTTTGTTGTATATAGGCAATGCAGGTTTATATATTTGTTGATATATATATATATATATAAGTATTAGATTGTTGTTTTATGTTATATATACCTGAGGTATGTTTATATCTATATGAGTTTTTATCTCAAATATATTATTTAAAACAATGATTTTAGTTACATATTATTTTATATTTGTTTTAAAATTAAATATTGATTCATAAGGATAATAATATAATTGTTGTTTATATCAAACTGATTCTGATTCAGTTCATCAATTCTTATCTATCAACGTGTCGAATTCGTGCGAATTTTGCTGTGCTTTGGAATTCATAGGTTGTTCTGTGGTCAATTCCTCTAGCCTCGAAAATTGAGCAATCACTCACGGTTAATGTTCTTTTATATAATAAATTTGATTTCAATTGAAACAACAATTGAAATATGTTGTTGTTAGTTATTTACATTGCCATATATATGTTATTATCTGTATCGGTTCACCTGTGACATCTGACACCATTATCTGTTATTTATATTGATGATATATGGATGTTATATTATTATCATATCTGTTATCACTCTGCAAGTTCCCTTTTAGTATAAAATTCACTATAGGTTGAAATGATACATACCCGAACGATCTGTAGAATAAAAGAAAATCGTTATGGGTTGAAACGATAAACCCAAGCGATTTTCATTGTATTGAATTTGGGATTGCGGGTTGAAATGATATATACCCGTATATATTTTAAATTGCGGATTGAAATGATAAATATCTGTATCACTTGACCATAGGATAGAAAATTATATACAAACACCGTTGGTCTATATAAAAATATTTTGAAAATGATTTCTATGGTTTTTGGAAAGAAATATTTGGTTTTATAAAATATAGATCTTAGATATTATATAAATGTTATCTTATATATAGTTAAATTCTTGATTTTAAGCTATGTATAAAAAAAAATTAATATAGAATAAGTTTAGTAATAAAGTTTGATTTTCATTAAAATATAATATGGTCAAATATATATTTAAATCATATATTAGTATAGATTTTATAATGATTTTAATAAACTAAGATTAGAGGATAAATTTGAAATTGATTTGAAATTCAATTTATTTAAGAATTATATTCAGATAAGTTTGATTTGAAATTTATTAAATTTGAGATTTTAAAGGATATGATTTTTATAACTTGATTTTGGTTTAAGGTGTTTTAAATGAATATATCAAGTTTAAATAAATTGAAGGAATATTCAGTTATTTGAAATTTAAAAGTTTGATTTAAATGATATTGGATTTATTAAGTAAATATTTCAAAGCTAAATAACAGTAAATTGAATTAAGATATACATAAAATTATCACATTTAGTTCTGAAATTATAGAATATTTAAAGCTTTGAAATATATATTTTGAAATGGTCTATTTGTGGTTCAAATCTGTATTTGAAATCGATATAATTTTGAATTGTTTCTTTAGAAGCTAAATTGGAACTAATGATTTGAGATCTGATTAAATTCAAAATTTTTGAAATTCAAGTTGGTTTGGAATTAATTTGTGAAATTTGAGGAAAACAATTTTATTATATACTATTTTAATATTTAAATCGGTTAAGTAGGAAGTATTATGATTTCAAAGTATTATGTTTCGAAAGTGTTTTAATTTCAAGTGTTTAGTTTCGAAAAGTATTATAACTTTGAAAAATGCTATGATTTTGGGAGAATATATATTTTAAATGGAATTGATATCATATTTTATTTTGAAATGGAAAGGGGTATCGTATTTGTGCGATTTTTGAAAAGGCGTAGTTTTGAAATATAAACTATTTTGAAATGACCGCGGTGTTATAATAACGTTTGGTTGTTAAAGAGACGAGGATCGGAAGTTGTCATACTCTCTGCCAACTCGGAAAACCACTTTAACAAATGTGTACGCGGTGGAGATTCCAGAATGGAGTAGGATGATGGCAGCGTCCTATTGAGGTATTGACGTGTACTCGACTCCCATGCGTTGGCGTAAGGTGGCTAAACTAGGAGCGATTCCGGCCAATAAGGTAGCTTCACTTATCGAAACACACTCCTTCGGTACCATTCTATTACTTTGTGATTGATTGGATGCACCTTTGATTTTGGGAGTGTGGCTCGAGGTGGGCGATGGTGGCTGCTATGCGTTATCACCAGTCTGGATGCGTAATTGGTATATCTACCATGGCATAGTCTAGTTGTGTCGTGTCACCTACCCTAGCGCGTCTTGTACGAGTTTGATTTATGTCGTACCTATGGAGTATCCTCTGGTAGCTTCCCGATCAGGAGGGACTACGGTATTATATAAACAATTGGCACTATAAAATGTGTTAAGGGGGATATGGGTAATGCCTTAATTCTATTTTTAAATATATTATACTTTACTTTAGACATTACTATAATAGCGTACATTAATACATAGTAGATAGTTTAACGGGTTCATAGAGGATGGTTATCCCAAACATCCTTTGGGTTACTTTTATTTCAGTTATTATTTCACTTGAGTTGGATTTATTGATATAAGAATGTTAATCTTGACTCGAGTGTTTTGTGTTTTGCTTTACGCTCGGGTCAGACTAAGGGATACAGTATTTGAGACTCATCTTTGAAGTTGGAGCTTCGCTTGGAGTTCCATCTACATCTTTCAGCTTGGAGTTATTCAGTTGATTCCACTGATGTATTCTGATCTTGTATTTGACTATTATATTTGGAACATCTGCTGTAACCTATTAACTCTGGTATATATATGTAACGACCCAATTTTTCGACGTTCGACTGTGCGGCATTTGATATAGTGGATGTATTGATGTTGTAATGACCCTGACTCTACCTTCTAAAATCGGCACCAGATGCGTCACCCGTATTCAAATGCCACAGATCCAAACGTCGAATCTGGTTCGTCGGAGCTTATAACGCATTAAATATAATAACACAGCAGAAGAAAAGATAATATCATATATCATTGATACAACAATGAATACAATATCCGATACAACTGAATATCAAATACAAACGACTATAAATATATCAAAGATAGATACAAGACAATAACAGAGATAACAACAGTGGAAAGATAATGTCTTCAATGCAAAACTCCAAAAACTCCATCTTCAATCCAAAGCTAGCTCGAACCCCCATCATCGATGACTTAAGCAAGGTCAGTCATCCATAGATTGAAGAAGATTCCCAAAGGCTGAAAGCTACCAAACCAAAGACTTCGAAGGCTATCGAATCTACTCATACTATTCGACTATCTGAAAAACCCAACTCTAGACTGCCCGTGTGGAAAATTGTGGGCACCCAGAGTTTAGGAAAGGAAAAATAAACTCCGGGTCAGTCATGGGACTGATATGAGCAAACAAAAAACAGTTTATCTTTTAAAACAAACAACCAAAGATTTAAAGTTGAAATCCATAATGCTTTTTAGAAAATGAAACTGCCATAAGGCCTACCGCCACACACACAATGCAAGCGCAAACTTGGAGGAGATTTCTTCTTATGACAGTCAAAAATGCTTGATATGCGAAAATCATTTGATATTATTATTAGTGCATAGTGCAGTAAACATTTCGAAAGTATAATATTAATCTTAGCCAGCATAGGTACCATTATACTATGCCTACTATAGCTACCACCTGAGGTGGCAGGTAATGCAACTACAATCGTAAAGGGCTCGTATTGGATGATTGGATTTCCAACAAATGGTCAGGCCAAGGAATTTCCCATTGCCACATGGGTACGCCTCTGGAGGGACGCGCCGAGAACTTACCCAGCTCTCTGCCAACACAAGGCCGGTTTCCTCCCTGCTCGGGAGTAATACCAACAGATATGCCACCCTCGGTTGTTTTCGACCTTTATCCGAGAGATCTCAACCACAACCATCACACAGTAATAGATTTATAGTGTCCACATGAGTTAAGTATCTGGGCTCCATACCATGGTACCACCCTTTTCCAGAAGGAATGGACATACCCTAGGGGCGTGACCCCTGCAACCTTGCCGCATCTTTCCTGTTTCGACCATTACCGAGGTGTGAAGTCCTGATGCAGTCTCGTCCACAAAGCTATGCTTTTTCACAAAGCCATGCTTTGATCAACAAATGATCAACAGCACTTCGTATGCCACATTACCAAATTGGGAATGTATCACTAGTAACCATCAACTACATAACCTCTGAGCTCGTACGTCTCGGAAAAGGGTGTTAAGCTAAGAGAATAAATCTCCACCACCAAACATGAATGTATTTGATAGAAACCAGCTTTACATCTCAAAGTGTAATGTCAGACACACATCCATACAAGTCTGTTCCGGGTTCGAATAGTACCGAAGGCACTTCCGAAGAAGCCCTTGCAATACGGGTATTCACAATCCTGATCGGACTTCCCATCGCTTAGGGAATCTCTATACCACCGCGAATCAGTGCAGAGACAATCGACGAGTTATCCTTTCGTTCTCGAAAATACCCGGTCTTCACCACCGGTCTTCAAATGTTATCCATAACACCGTATCATTATTCGAAATGGGTTATATGACACAAGGTCCTCTCCCGACTAAACCGAATAATGAGCGCAATATTTAAAAACATATGGATAATGGGATTTCAGTTAAGTCATAATTTAAAACCCAAAAACCTTTCTTTAAATGATTTCAACAAATTACCATTTACAAATCTTTAAATAAAAAGATTTACTTCACAAAGTTCACCCATTTTCACAAAGATTCATTCACAGCTTTTCAAAACAACTTCCTTTTCAAATTGGATTATCTCATCCAATTATTAACCCAAAGACTCCACTTATAGCTTTCAAAGCTATTTCTAAAGATCCATTCATAACTTTCAAAATAATTCCTATTTCAAATCTTTTATATATAAAAGATACGCCATTTAAAATCCTCTTTGATTTCAAAACAAAGTTTAACAATCTTTCACAAAGATTAATTCATAGCCTTCAAAACAATTCCATTTCAAATTGAAATCTTTTCGACACAAATTGGAAATCCTTTCCTTATATGAAAGCTATAATTATTTGAAAACAAATAGTTTTCATTTTGGAAAAATCCAATTACATTTGCACGAGTTAAAGCTCTTTAAGTATAAAATTTGGGTTAAATTCAAATTTCCAAAACAATACTTTTAAAATGGTTTAAAAACCCACATAAACACACTTATAACTTGTATACCTTTTTAAACCATAATTTCAAAACATATGATTCAATTCCAAATCTTGAATTTAAATTCAAATCAAATTATTTAAATTTTCAAAATTTAGTTAAGTTATTCAAATAACTTTTATCTTCAAAACTTCTTTTCAAAAGCTTCCCATATTTAACCCAAATCCATTTCCAAAACCATTTGGATTCAAAATTCAACTTTAAAAAACATTTCAAAAATCTGTGACTTAACCCATTTCCTCATGCAATCCATATTTGTGTGTATATAGTGTGGTCTAGGGGTTTTACACACAATAGTGCACAACACCATCAATCAGCACAGATTTAAATACAGCAATATACTTGATAAGCGGTATAAAATATAACGCTAATCTTTCATTCACAGATCACAGATATATATATCACAGATAACAAATTACATCACAGATAATTAATTACATCACATATGAATAAATTACATCATAGTACATAACTTTAAATGATTCATATCACTAAGCAACACATATCAGGGATACCAAACAATTCAAAGCATTTCATAAAATCCAAACATCCATAAGTAAGATCAATTAATCATTTAATTAATTTAAATCAAATTAATTACTAATTCGAGTTAATTAATATTAATTAATTACAACCCATTACAATTAATTATCCTAATCATTAATTAACCATCACCAATAAATTAATTAACCTTTAATTATGTGATTATCCTTTAATTAATTATCCTTAATTAATTACAATAATTAATTAATTAATTCTTAATTAATAATCATCCCTTAATTACTTCCATTAATTAATTAACTCTAAATTAATTAATTATTCTTAACCTAATTACTTTAATTAATTAATCACACTAATTAATTATTCTTTTTAAATTAATTAACCTTTTAAACACTTGATTAACCCATCTTTAAATCATTAATTAACCTTAATTACTTTCATTAAATAATTATTATTATTATTATTAAGTAATTAGTTATCCTTAAATTAATTATTCTTTAAGTACTAGATTAATTAAACTTGGATTATTAATTTATTTATCTTAATTACTTTTATTAAGCAATTAATTTCCCTTAATAAATAAACTTAACATAAACTTTAAAAGTTAATTAACCATCAAAACATTTATTTAAGATAAACCTTTTATCTTCATAAAACCTCGTTAACCTCTAAATTCAATTACTAAGTTTATTTAAAATAAACTTTTAAAACAAAGGTTATATAAAACAAAACTTTAACTTAATTACTTTGAAAATACTTATCTTAAACTTTTGATTTATTCCCAAACTTAAGTCAATATCTACTTTCAAAAGATAAGTTTAAAATTAAAAACTGGTATCATTTAAACTTTTGATTCAAACCTGTTATCATTTAAAACCCGAGACAAACTTGTTTTTACCCGAGCCATTTCACATTCCCCCCCCCCCCTCCGAGTTTCTTCCTTTCTTCCCTTTTTTACTTTGTTTCAGTTTAAAATCTAAAAACTTGTTAATCATAATATCACTCAAAAGCATACTCGAGCACGCGCCCGAGCTATCCACAAAACATCACGAGATCGACTCTAGACATTCACCTTCTTCTCAACTGACACTGCCGACACCACGTCCATGTGCACGGCTAGGCGATTGACTTCTGATCATCGCCGATTCTTCTCACGCGTCGACGATTCCTTTACATCCATCACAAACACCCAGAATTTCCCAATTGACCACAAAATCGAAAAGAGGTATCAAGCGCCAAGAAATTCGACTTCGATCACGAATTCACCTCGCACCTCCATGACACTTCGCCAGACTCCTCGCCACTTCACCAGGACCTTCACTTGAGTCCCTAGCTCCTACTCCCCCCTGACCGATCGACCAAAAAGCCTTTACGACGACGCAAATCCCAACGAGAACCAGTTCGAAAAAAACATCATTCAAACCCTAAAACATCGAATCACCGCCGCGCCGATCGCCTAAAAAATCCTTTTCCAATTTTCCTACAATCTACCACACATGCTCCACCTCCAGCCTTGATTTCATTGACAATAACTTCGTTGATCAATGGCAATTTACAAAAATCCAATATCCGATCAAATCCATTTTTCACGACGATCCCAAACTTAAAAATCTAGATTTGATTATTAAAATTCATAATTTTCCAAGGTGAATCGAGTTATAGAATCCAAACAAGAAATCATGATCATTGATTTTAGACTTATATAGGATCATCTCTGCATTTTATCATTTTTGAAACAAATGTTCAATCTTGACCACTTGAAATTATTTTTTAAACTTAAAACATGATTATACAAACATGTTCTGTTTGAACCTTGCAACCTAAAGAGGATTAGAGAAAGAGAATTTGGATTTTTAACAGGTTTTGAAACCTGTATACAACACCGAGGCAAATATGCCTGATAATAAACATGCACAATTACCTCTACATATAGATATTCACATATACTTGCATGCATATAAATACTTCACAATTCATCTCAAGCATCATCACAAACAACATTAAACATTCCAGATTTTAAAGATTTGCTCACCTGCTTAAGAAGAAACAGAGAGGAGTTTTGAGTCTGGACATGCAATTTTAAACTGCTTCAGCTTTTGATCTGAGATTTTCTAGATTTTGATTTTTTTTGTTTTGATCATCATTTCCTTAGGTTGAAAATATCAAAGTTAATTATGGTTTTAATTGCTTTAGATTTTAGATTTTAATTTTATTATGGGATTGCTTGAATTACCTGAGAGATGAAGCAGAGCCTGGAAATAGAATTTGAAAACTGGAAGATGATTATTATATTTTGAACTAATGTTTGCTGAGATGATCTGATGTTAGATCAGGTTGTTATCTGATCTAGTCGGAAATTGATCTTGAGCTTTGCTTGTTGTTTCTAGGTATTTGAAAACTTTGATTCCTAGATTTAAAATGTTTTCAGGCTTGAGTTCTTCTAGCTTTCATTTTTGAGTTTTCCAGGTTTGAAACTTTTGAGATGTTTTGAATTTTTGATTTACACTTTCCTGCCTTTGAGTTGATTTGTCTCAGGTTTTGATTTTTGTGAAAATCTAGTTTTCTTTTACTTTGAATTACTACTGTGTTTGCTTTCCTTTTTTCTCAGGTTTTAGAAAACCGAGAATAGCTAAAATTCATATTCAAAAGAAAAAAAGATGTATTTAATTAATTATACAAGGGATTATTTTAAAGATTAAAATTGATATTTGATTTAGAAAATGGATATTTAAGTAGTTATACCCTATCTACTAATTTTATTTAAAAATTAGTTTGGATTTGAAGTTTTATATGAGATATTGGTATAAAGTTTTCATAACTAATATATAAAATAAGTATTTAAAAATATTTGAACTCGGCAGATTTTTAGTGGAATTACATGAATATCTGGAAATTTATTCCACGTGAGGAAAATGACTTGAAATTTGTTTTCAAAGGTTTGAAAAGTGAAAAGTGATTTGGATATTGTTTTCAAAGGTTTGAAAGGTAAAAAGTAACTTGAAATTTATTTTCAAATGGTTGAAGTGTTAAAATTATATCTTGTAAAGATATTTTGAAAATAAATAATTTGGAAAATTATTTAAATCTAGGTGATTGTCGTGAATATTGTTTGATAGTGATTGTTGTAAATATTGATTGATAGTTAAATAACCGACTATCAATATTGGCCTTTTAAATGGCATTTGAATTTCGATGCGACCGGGGGTCGGATTCCAAATGGATATTAGAAAACCACATCGAACATTTGTGATTATGATGGATCTTTTATTTAAAAGATCAAAGTGGAAATTTGTTGTGATTTGTTTGAAATCTGATTGAACACTTATTTTTAAAAATAAGCGCTTATTATTCGAATTAGCCGGGAGAGGACTTTGTGTCATAAAACCCGTTCCGAATAATGATACGACGAAATAGGATTGCATTTGAAGATGGTGTTGAAGACCGGGTATTTTCGAAAGCGAAAGGATTACCTGTCGAATGTCTCTACACCGAGTTGCTTCAGTATAGAGATTTGATCACCCTTTGTGATGGGGATTTCGGACGTGATTAGTGAATATCCAGATTTGCAAGGGCTTCTTTAAAGTTCCTCCGGTTTCGTTCCATCTCGGAACGGACTTGTATGGATGTGTGTCTGACGTTACACTTTGAGATGTAAAGCTGGTTTCCATCAAATAAATTTCTGTTGGTGGCGGAGAATTTATTCTCTTAGCTTAACACCCTTCTCTGAGACGTACGAGCTTAGAGGTTATGTAGTTGATGGTTACTAGTGATACATTCCCAATTTGGTAATGTGGCATATGAAGTGCTGCTGATCATTTGTTGATCAAAGCATGACTTTGTGAAAAGCGTAGCTTTGTGGACGAGACCTCATCGGTCCTCACAGCTTAGAAATGGTCGAAACAGGAAAGATGCGGCAAGGTTATTTGGGGTAGCGTCCCCTGAGGGTATGTCATTTCCTTCTAGAAAAAGGTAGTATCGTGGTATGGAGCCCAGATATTTAACCTATGTGGTTGCTGCAAATTTATTATACTTTATGGTGGTTGCTTTGTGGTTGAGGATCCTCGGATAAAGGTCGCAAACTACCGAGGGATGGCATACTTATGTAGTAGTTACCTAGTTACAGAGGTAACCCGGCCTTGTGTTGGCAGAGAGCTGGTTAAGTTCTCAGGACGTCCCTCCAGAAGCGTACCCATGTGGCAGTAGGAAGTTCCTTGGCCTGACCATTTGTTGGAAATCCAAAGAAACAATACATGCGCTGTATGGTTTTAGTTGTATAACCTGCCATGGAATGTGGTGGTAACCTACTATTGAGCATGGCAGCTATAGCTGGCATAATATAATGGTACCTATGCTGACTAAGATTAATATTATACTTTCGAAAGGTTTTCTGCACTATGCACTGATAATAATATTATCAAAAAGGATTTTGTGTATCAAGCATGTTCGACTATCATAAGGAGAAATCTCCTCCAATTGGGCGCTTGCATTGTGTGTGTGCGAGGCCTTATAGTAGTTTCATTTTCCAAAAAGCATTGCGGATTTCTTTTAAATTCTTTTGTTTTCTTTGGTAAAAAAATAACTGTTTTTAAGATTTCACACCAGTCTCATGACTGACCTGGAGTTTATTGTTCCCTTTCTAAACTCTGTGTGTCCACCAATTTCCACATGGGCCGCCTAGAGTCAGGTTATCATTATTTTGGGGCGAAGTCAGAAAAGAGATGCTGTGGAGATCAGGAACAAGCTGGATGGCGAGGCGTGTCACTAGTATATGTAATATTTACTTTCCGTTGTTGTGTTGATGTACACTCTGATAATGTATGTATAAACTGATATAGTGTTTTGCTTTAGAGATATTCATTTATCTATTGTATATTGTTCTACTGTGAAATGTGAGATTATGTTTATTGTTTATGTTCTTCTTCTATCTTCTTCTTCTTTAACCCTTATGGTTCGGTTTTTTAGGCATTCGATTGTGCGGCATTTGATACAATGGACATATTGATGTCGACTATCGAAAGTCGAAAAATTGGGTCGTTACAATATAATAGCTTTATGAACTACTATTCTTTTGTTTCAGCTGCATATTGTCTATTACTCTGTGTCTGTGATTCTATTATTTATTTATTTACTGTAAATGCGGAGTTTTGCCAAATATAAATTAACAATCAGGTATTTTGAACAATTCAAATCCAGCATGTGTGGATGCAAATGGATGAAATTATCGAGATGTTACACCTACAATAATCCACTGTTACGGAACCGATGGAACAGGTTTCGTCAAAATCCGAATCAGTTGCAAAAATGGCTATATTTCAATTTAATTAAAAAATTAATGTTACATTAATTAAATCAAAATTTCAATTTCAATTTAATAATTTACAATTTCTATCACCTTAGATTACTTAGTGATTTAAAATCCTTTATAACAAATTTCTACATCAACCTATTATTGAATATTGCACAACTTGTAGTATTTAGTTTCAATTTCAACAAATTCAAAGACTATTAATTAATTTTCAATAATTCCATTTAATTTGATTTCCATCTTGTTATTCAATCAATTATCATCTTATGGGTATAATTAACATTGGTTTATAACTTAGTACATTAATATTTTACAATTTCATCTTTATTTACATTAATGTAATATTTAATTACATTTAATTGCAATACATCCAATTATTATAATTTAAATTCCAATAATTCGATTAACTTGATTTCAAAGCTTTCTATTCAATCCTTAATTTTTCTATGTATACATTTAACATGGGTTTCCATCTAATTACATTAATATTCCATAGTCATTGTCTTAATCCAATTTAACGCTATATCAAATTTCATTTATTGTAATTGATTTCCAATTTAATTCAATCGACTAAATAAATAGGTAACATATAATAATTGTTACCATTAACTTTTAATCACACTTATAAGTTACTATTTACAAACAAATGTTACAATTGTTTACATAACACTAACTTTATCCAATTATTATTAATTATATACTAATTCATTAATTAATTAAATATTTACATTTGCTTTCTTTTATTCTATTTATAACCAAGTATAACCTTTAAATCACTTCAATTAATTTGAATTTCGTTCAATTTATTAACGATTAACTTTAATTAACATTGTTACGTTTCATTTTAGTTATTATTTCATTAATCTATCATAAATTTTATTGCTTCCAACATTAAATCACAGAATCTTATTAAATTAACTATTTTAATTATCGAAATTGTGCGGGTCGTTACATCGACATACTCTGCTATTTCCATAATTTGAATTCAAAGTGGCTGGTTATTTTTTGAAGGGATTAGTTATCAACTCTTCACTTATATAAAACCATATTTCTTCTAGAAAAACTGATAAATTAGTTCATCCTCTTATTGTATTCCTTCCTACACATCTCTTTACATAAAAATGAGTTCAAACGTTAATTTTTCAAAACAAATAATAAGTGAAAAGCTAAAAGAAACACTTTAATCAGAATGCTCTTTTCTTCATTCTTCACAATCAACGTCACTTGCAGTTGAGTTAAATGCAAATGATCAAAGAACCAAAAAACAATATGATTCTCTTTAATGTATAACTTCTTATTTCGCAAAAGAATTTCAAGGCAATCCTCAAAATGCACGAACTCTAAGGAATATGAAGATTAGGAAGTCGTCAACACCAATACAATTTTTAGACCCAAAGAATGGGTTGAAGTTGCCAAGAAAAATCTAATTTTAATTTGTATGTATAATTGGTATTTGTGTATTTATTATACATTTTAGTCTATATAATTAAATCTAGTTGTGTTTGAACTTTTTATTTAACTAATTATGCATAAGTGTGTATAGATGTAAAATTATGATGCATGGTTATCATAATATGTGGAGTTTATTTTTCTTTATCCATTGTTATTGATTACAAAAGGGGGGAATATAAAATATAATATATGCATATACTAAGGGGGAGTTATCATAATAAGGGAAATTAACCAATTTAGGAGGAGTTCCATTAATAAATATATTTATATGGTTATCAATAAAAGGGAGATTATTAACACCATAGATATTGATTTTGATGACAACAACATATAAATATAGGTACTGATGTTTTCCCATGTTACATAGAATATTTTGCAGGATATTACAAAGTATAGGATAATATGAAGAATGATCGGTAAAAAGACTAAAGATCAAGATTTATAGATGATCAAAACAAATGAAGACTCATGAGCTTAAAGGCAAAGATATGAAAAGTTAAAGAGTTTAGATAATAATTAATAGATATTAGATTAATTTATTAGAGTCCTTAAATAGCTACTTTCTTTTCTTTGAATACTCTCTTATCAAAATAATTATATTATTTTCATTTTTTAAAATATTCTATAAAAGTTATATGTATTAAAAAACTATCTAAAAACTATTTTAAATAATTTGAAAAAATATCATAAATTGATAACACTTTAAATATATTATTATTATTTTCTCGAAGTACAAGGGTATGTCAACATACCCTGCCTATGTATGTTGACATATGTACCATTGAAGAGATGTTTTTTTTAGTTTTGAATAGTTATTATCCTTGGCTCTATCTCTTTACGAATAAAATGTCTCTTCAAATTCTATATATAGGGGACTGGAAAACAAATTTAACAACTACTTTCTCCATATTCTTCTTATTCCTAATTCTCATTATATTTTTCACAAAATCCACTTTCTATACTCTTCAAATTCACTGAAATTCAATCTCTACTATACGAGATTCATTCTCTATAATCTACTCACTGCTTTGCAAGTATTGTCTCTTCAATTCAAAGATCAAAGTGTTATCAAAGGGCTATAGGATATTTTGTATCCAAAGTACAACTCGTTTATTTGGAATCAACAACTCTCAACTATTATTTATGTGGGTATTCTTGTTGTCCGTTCAAATCAAGTTGGTGTGCTTACTTCATGTTTAAATTAAGTGGGTGAATTTTTTCCTGGTTAAATTAAGAGAGTCTACGCTAAGCTCAAAAAGTCAAGAGGGCGTATCTTTTTGCCTTGAAATCAAGGTTGTACTGTGGTTCGCTTTCTACCCGATGAAAGTAGGCGTTTGAAAGGAAATCTGTGTATTATACATGACATGACGTAGAATTGGTTTATCCGAATTAGTATAAATTTTTTGGTGTCATCTCTCGTACATTTACCTTATTTTTATTACATATATATGACTTCATGTTGATATATATTATAACATCCATCTCGCACACCAATGGGCACTACTTTTAGCTAAATCAAAAACCTGAGTCCACTAGGATATGTATCGTTGGTTTGGTATCCTGTGAAGAAACAAATAAATGCATATCAAAGCACTGTCAATATGAACTCACAACGAAATAGTAAACTATAATAAATCATATAGATATTGACCATGAATTACACTTCCAATATCTAATGTTCAGTGCCTATTATACTTAAAGAAAGCCATCCTTTAACAATTCATGCCTTGCACCAGTACCTATACCTTTAAAGCTATTCTATAGTTTGTAATAAGGACGAAGTCAGAATAACATTCTGGTAACCAGTGAACTATACATTTTGAACATAACACAAGTTTATGTGGTTTGCCTTCCATTACATTGTCTTTTAGTTTTACTTAATCGTCTCGACTCCAAGTACGCGTACGATATGCCCTATTTACCCAAAATAGATCATAACCACATACATATTTATAAATACGTAGGTATCACAGTCCCCATTTGGATGAAGACACTGTCTCCACTAGTATCCGTAATCTGGGACCATGTTAGGATCCATCATCAAAGCAAGACCACATCCGTATGGAATTACATCTCGTATTACGACTACTCGTTCAACTACGCATTGGGGAGGGGAACCCGAAATGTCGACTTGCTAGTATGTCTAATCGTCTTTATCCGTGTCCACCTCTAAATGGAATTTTACACCTCGTTGTGCATCTAGTAGTTCCTAATGCGATGTCATAATAGCTTAGCCATATTCTGTCTTGCCTTGGGGATTTACCACTTATTTGCTTCCTCTTGACTATAAAGGTTTCGGCTCCTCAGACTACCCCATTCATTTTTGAAACAACTCTTTTATAGGTTAACTAGCCTTGCGCTAACAAATAAACTAACAAACAATTATGGTGGTGCATTACTAACGGGACCTACCCTAGTAGGAGGCATAGTCTGTTAGGTGTAACCTTACCATTCCCATTGACTGGGCAAGACCGGTGACGCACTCAACTTATCTACATCTCCTATTCTTGACTTGATACCAACACATACTGACATAGCGTTGAGCCATTCACCATTCTATTTAGATATCCTAAAGCAATCAAGGCAATACCCTCTCCTAAATTTATTGAAGAAGACTCTACAAAGGGTATTCCTTTGCCTATACGCAAGAGTATATACTCCAGGCGTCCTACAATTGGATATGTCCCGCATCAGTATAATGTATACACCACTGTTGGTAGTTTCTTATGGTGGGCAGGTTCTATTGTGTATCATTACCGAACTTGCATTCCAAACCATTCCAATGACTCTTTCATTCTATTCATTCAATCATTTATTAACTTTAGTAATTCATACCCGCAATAAACGCATAATTGAGGCTACGTGTGCATGTGTATGTGTGTATGTTTACATATACATATACATATACATACATACATATATATATACACGCCTATACTATTTACTTTTAACCATATTTCTTTGCTTCTTTCATGCATTTATATCATATTTGATTTAACACCATTTATCGCTTCTTTTTAAATATCTTTTCCCATTAACATTCCCTTTTCCCTTACTATTTAACATTTTATTTCTATTCCCATTGTGACCTTTTATTCTCTCCATTGTTTTAATGGACTCTTCAAACCCTTTTATTTTAAATTACGTCTTGTCTATCTTTCTGTTTGTTTTATTTCTCTTCCGTATTACTTTTATTATACATATTCTTTTCGTATACCATTTTTATCACACTTATAATTCTTTACCTTATTTTTAAGGATTTATGTATTTTAATGCATTGGAATTATGTTTCTCCCAAATGGAATGGTTAACACCGTAAATTTCTATATCTTATCCAAAAAGGGGATTTGTGTAACGTTTGGAATTACAAGAAATTATCTTTTCAAAGTTATTGAAATAGTTAGTACAAAATAAGGTAAATATCCTTATTTTTTAAATCTCGTTCTTTTTAGGTATGTTCCTTATTATTTCAACTATTACACTTTTCGTTTATAAATCTGAAATTTGATAATGTATAGAAATTCACATTGCAACACGCTATATAATTCAATAAATTTAAATAGTAATTAAATTCCTATAATTACTATGATAACTAAACTTACATTTTCATTTGCATAAATCATTCTAAATTTACAAATATGGAACCATTATATGTATATATAAATATAAATTTTAGGGACTACAATTACCCAATCTTTCTAGATTTACATACATACAAAACACAATTCAAGTTATTAATAACAGAATATGTAGGCATGATTTATAATTTCATTTCATGTGTACAAGTTTAGCCTACAACTCTAGCTTACATTTCAGGCATACAGGAATAGATCTGCAATGAAATAAATCTAATATTGTATAAAAATATATAATTTCCCACTCATCTTTTTAGCTTTCCAAATCTTTAAATCTTACCCTTGTTTTTCCAGTTTGACTCTTTTATTCTCCCTTTTTGGATTTATACACCGCAAGCATATACAGATTTATCGAAGATCCAGATTAGAAAAGAAATTTGGAATTCAATTTAAATTTTAGACACAGATTTACAATTTACTTTGGCTTTAGTGATTTAATTTGAATCTTTTCTCTTCCTCAATCACCTTCTACGATTCTCCAATTGTATATACATAACACTATAACTATTTCTATGCATTTGGAGTTTGAAAGAGAAGAAAAAATGGCAGGGCTCCGTCGTTGCTCCAAAAACATGAGTTTGGAAGTGAGGGTCTAGGTCTATATTTATAAGGGTTTAAATCAATGCCAGCTGTTAGATTTACCCTAGAGAATCTTTATTTCATCTTGGAAGCTCCTCAATTACTTCTTGCGCACGTAGAATATTATAGTCCATCACGTTCGTCCATCTCTCGTTTAAAAATCATGTTTTAACACTAGCAATGGTCGATAGCTCAAGGCCTATGGTTAACCGCTTCTGGTCGACCAAGGTACATCAGTGGTCGACCTATTATTTGATTTTAACATTGATTAATTATCCTATGTGATTTGTTTAAATCCATTCCTTCTATAATTGATTACCTCATTTATTTCCCTTAGCATTTACTTTCCCAGATTTCATTTAACGTTAACCTTTCTTAATGTCTTAAGTTTCCATTACGTTAGTAATTAATATTGATTAAATTTTATTGCCATAATTACATATACAATTATTTCCAATTTAAAATCTTCAAAAATTAATTACTTTTCATTTGGACTCTGATCGAAAAGCTTTATATATGAAAATTGATCAAAAAATTACCATGAATCCAATGGTATAAATTTTGTAGTCAAATTTTGAATGTAAAAATTCAGCGTTATTATTTATTAATTTTCTTTTTCATAATTGTTGTAAAAATTATGGGTGTTACATTCTCCCTTATTTAAAAGTATTTCATCCTCAAAATCCTCAAGGACTAAATAATGTAACATAATGTGCAACTATTCTAAACTAACCAACCAATTAGTGTGCAACTAATTTTGCAACCAATCGTGTGCAAATGCATGGTGTATCACAACATATATGATATGCATACCGAGCAACTCTAAATTGGCACCTACTATATGAATGCATCTTTTTAAAATTATTTTGAAAATATGGTTCAATCAACATAAATTTACTAGTAGTTTATGTATGTATGTAAATTTTGAAAATAAAAAACTTTGTTTTACATCTAAACTTTCCTATACTTCCACGAATTTAAATATGTTCATGTGAAGACCGACCTTTTCTACCCTCAAAAGTTGGCCTAATATATTCACATGTTGGGCCTCCAAGTGTCGGAAAGAAAAAATGTCAGGGTGAAAGAAAGAAAAGACAGAACATAATCTCACAATGTGGCGAGTAATAAATAATATACAACAGATCATTACAAAAGTGCATACATCAATTATACTAAACTAACCTATCATCACCCTAGATAGTTATAACAAAGTTTCTCACAAATGTTGATAAATACAAAAAAAATACAGCGAAAATAAAAGATACGTGAATATGTCATGGAGGCATCCAGCTCGTCTTCTGAAGCTCCAAAGCATCCATAACTAAATCTATAAATATGCTCGGGCTAACTCGAGCATTATAAGTAAATAATGCCAAAATTAGTCTTGTAAAACAGCATGAGAAACACAAATCGTATCGATTTTTAATATTATAAAATTTTTCAAAATAAACGTATCTCGTAAGACCACATGCAAATAAATACGAACAAGTTTTTACCTTACGATAACTAAACCATTTAATAGGAAATCCAATGATATTATAATAATGTCTAGGATTTAAATTAAATATTGAATCATAGCCAAAATTGTTACATTAATTACATGTGACAGCGTACATAGTATACAGCTAAGTCTGTAAGGTACATATTGGAGAATGGATTCCAAATAATGATAACGCTGCTGGGGTACTACCTATCATGATATATCTCTAGAAAAATATACCATTGGTCAACCTATGACCCCCTATGAATCATGGACCGACCTTTCCCTTTCTGTATAGCATCGAATATGTTATCACCCTGGTTTTCTTTGACAAACCATTTTCCTGACCACAGGCATACATATTTGGAGAATACTGATCTAGATACATGTGATAACCATACTCTAATGGTAGCGAACCACAAAGCCCAAAAGCATATCCCATGTTTTAATCATTAACGGTTATGAGGCTAGAGGCTACGGTTTACCTTTTTCGCTAATCCAACTTGAAATGTTAACACTGCCCTCCAGGCAACAATGCAATGCTAGCATCCAGCAATTTAATTTGTTTAGGATATGAATAAACCGAAGGCACTACTTCTTCTACATCCTCAGGATTAGTAGCAAGTAGCCCATGCATTTCAAAGAGCTCCACATTGATTCCATCATCTTCAAGATGTACCAACTCGAACGCTTATGCTAGTTCGAAATGGCTTTCAGATAACTCATGCTTATTCGATCCCGATCTCTTTGAACCAACCATCGATGGTTACAAAACTGGCTAAGATTTGATAGTTGGTTATTTAACTATCAAATATACAAATAATCCAATCAGAGATTAAATTTCATATGGAAAAAAGCATGGTTAAGCACATAAGCAACCACTAAGCCTCTTTAAATTAATCCTTTCATTAATTAAAATCACATTATAAGTGCTTGTATCAAAATAATTTTACAAAGATATACATATATATACACTACTCATTCACTATTCATTTACATCCAATGCTTGGAAAACTATCCATATGCTTATCTCATCTATATAAGTATATTCACAAAACATTACACATTCACTACTTAGAAAATATCACCATATACTTATATCAATGGTATAAGTATATTTACAAATCTTAAGGAAAATTTCCCTTCTTTCCAAAATCACATTTAATGGGTCAAAAACAAATGTCGTTTAAAAACATTGTTCACAATAAACCCAAAACACTATCCTTTTGGTGTAAGTAAATGGGTCGTATGGAAAGTGAATCAAATTTACTTACCACCAGTTCTCGATTTCAAATACATGCGGAATCCCACGATTAACAATGAAGTCGAAAATGTTAGCACATTATTCTTGCCTCGTCATACATTCTTAATTCTCAAGATAGGGACGAGTTTCCTACCTCAGAATTTGGTGTTAACTATGAAAAATACTTTCTATACCATCATAATCTAAAATGATCATTTATAAAAATCAAATCTCATTCCTTTTATAAAATTCTTTCTCATAGATCTCTTCCTTATTTATAAAACTTGTTTAAAAATCTCCTTTCTATTTGTAAATTTTTTTATAAATCTCCAAATATAATTAGAAAAGGCCTTTTATAAATATCCTAATTTATTTATAAAACTTCTAATTTTTTAATCTCATATACTTATCATAAACTTTTAATATCAAGATAGAACGAAATACCTTCCATGAAATGATCATTTCATATATTAATATAAATTCACAAATGTGATTTATTATACCAAATTATAAAATTGAAATCATTACGCTTTTTATAAAATACCATTTATAAATCTATTCTTCATTTATAGAATACCGTTTATGAATATCTCTTTCTATACAACATTTTATATAAAACGTTTCACCAATATTTATTTCAAATATTGCTATCTTCTTTTTAAATAGAATTTTTTTATTACAAAGGATAAATTCCCCTGTATTTTCCTTTAAAATAAACATTCATTGTTATATGAACTTTTCTGTACAATAAATACTTTCCAAAATAATTTTAAAACATTTCCAACAAGGTTGGAGTAAAATAGAGAAGTCTGAAAACCATTTCCAAATATAACACTATAGAAAATTCCAAAATTCACATTTAAAATCATTCTCCAAATCGAAACCATTTTTCAAATCCAAACAATAAATAACATTATTTCCAAGAGAGGTTAACAGCTACTATAACACTTAACTAATGCTACTATTACCTTTATCACTAAAAAGGTTTAACTTTTGACATATATCAGTGTCTTATTCGGTATGGCCAACTACCAAACTTTTAGTATTCAACAATTTATACAACAAATATATAACTAAAATTTAAAATCAACAATGGTGAAGAATTTGGATTCCACTTATAAAATTCCTTATATTTCTTTTTATATGTCGTTCGCTTTTCAAAGCGAAAATATAACCATACCAAACCAATAAATCATTCAAGCACATAATCAATAATTTATATCTTGTGCATATCATATAATCTAGATGTGAGTTAACTCATCAAAATCCCAGTAGATGCTTCAGTGTATCGTTTTGAGCTAAAATCGAACGGTGTTCAATTTTAGCTCAAAATTTCACTTGCTCTAAACTTGATGAGATCAACTCTAGTGCATAGATAACGCTTGTACAAGTGCAATATAAAAGTCGACGTCCCGATTGGACCCCGTGTGAAGAAGTTATTGATTTTATAAGATTTCAGATTAACTAAAATAATTAATTAGCTTAATTATTTAGTTGCATTTGAAACAACCTTCTCCCTCCCCCCCCCCCCCCCCAAATCATCTTCTCATCCACCCGATGCTCGTGCACGTTGACATCATCAAAGCCATGTACGCTCCTCCCTATTCTCGAGCTAAACTCCACTAATCGACACACAATTGATTCCATCGAACTACACTCCAAAATCTCTTCGCTCTTGACCCAAAATGGAAATGCTTGATCAACCCTATTAAATCGCGACCTTGCCCTGCCTCCTAACGCATGTGCAAAGCCACAACCTGCCATTTACGATCGCACCTTTCAAATCTTCCACCATCTCTTCGTCTTCCATTAGAAACTCGAATCCACCCTTGCTTCGCCTCATTTGCCTTCAATCGCTCAAAAATCGAAATCCTAGCTCGGCATCATTCCCATCATCACCGTACACAAAAAGAAGGGTATAGATTTGAAGCTTCCACCCATAAGAACCCAGTGTATCCAATCTCATATTTTTTCGTAGCCTAAATCTCTTGATTTTGAAAAAAGGGGGTTATGTCTTCTCTCGTTTATAGGAAATGAACAATGAAAATAAAATAGAAATATGAAGAAAAAAAAGTTAAGCGTTAGGTTTAATTTATTTTATAATTTACGACACTTCGCTATATAGAATTTCATTCGTGTGCAAACCGCGAAAACAGAAACAAAAAATACGATCGTGCATAGAAATGCGACATGATCATAAAACAATAATAAAATAAACTGATTATTTTATTCTGTGAAATTTAAAAAATACCATTGTTTGTCGTAAAATATGTCAAAGATAATTTAAATATTTTCCACATTAAAAATTATGGAAAATCCTATAAATTTATTTAAAAATATGTCATTAAAATTCAAGTCATTTTATTAACAATTGATTTTCTTATTATTTATTATATTTGAATCAAATTCAAATTTTTAAATAAATTAAATACTACAATTCAAAATGTTAAAACTTTTGGGTCGTTAAATTTCAACAAATCTTTCATCCAATTCCTATCATCCAAGATCATAGGACACCATTACTAACATCCCAGTTTTAGGAAAATTCAATTTTCTATACCCATATTCTTGTGCCGAAAATGGGTTTAGGTGGAGGATTCCGTATTTCCATTCTTTTCTTCTGTACCTTTTTTCTACTGCACCTTTGAACCTTCTCTTTTGTCCTCAATTCTCTTCGAGCTTTTCCAAGTACAATCCACATAAGTGTTTTTTTATTTTAAATCTTTAAAATTTTAAAATAGAATTATTTTAAAACCATTTTAGTTCACCTACTGACAAGGTATGAAGAAAGTGACTCCATAGTTAAATAACTATTTACCTTGTCTCTAACCATATTTTATTTTACCATCACTTCTACTGTATAGAAAAATTCTTACTTCCTAACCCGTTAACTTTTCCCAGTGCTAAGCATGTAGCGTTTCAAAATTCAAAAAAATTCCTCTTTTTCTGCATAAAACCTTTTTAAATTAACTTCAAAATATTTAAAAAAATAAAATTTTAGAAACTTATATTTTATTCTCTAAGACTTTTAATAAAAGTACTGTATTTTTTTTAAAACCAATAATTTTGAACAAAAGTTGTCAAAAGTTTATATATATATATATATATATATATATATATATATATATATAAGCAAATAATGCCACGTCTTATGTAGTCGGGATTTAGTCAATAGTTTAAAGTCCATGGTGGATTCTACCTACCACGTGGTAAATCTCAAAATTTCAAAAACTTTTCTTTTATTATAATAACAACCGGCACACAAGTTCATTTATAAATTTTGGCTTTTTTAAGATACTGGGACATTCACCTGTGGTTTTGCAACAACTTTTCCCCAGTCCTTCGCTTGCCAAAATTTACTTTCAATTTTTTTTTTCTTTTTGGGACTTGAATTTTATTTATTTTACTTTTTTAGCTAATTTCTTTAATTTATTCAATACTTCAGCCTTTTACTATTTTCTTTTCTTTTGCATTGTTTAAGTATCTTTCCTTAAATTTCCTTGTCTTATTGTTTTCTTCATAATATTGCGATCCATATAGAAAACACATAAAAATGGATCTTTCTATAAATATCATACGCGTATTTACGTAATAGAAACAACTAACGCTTACAAACCAAACCTCAATGAAACAATTGTTGGAAGCTCCTCTCAAACATCGACTAACATTAACAATGTTGTGGCTCTATCACTCCTGACTTAAATTTAATGGACCTTCCTTATATGCCATCCTTCTGCAACCCACATATCTTAACTTTCCTTTATAACTTGTGATGAATACAGTCTATTCATTACTTTCATCACTACACTCAATTATGGAATAAACTGTGCATCCCCACACTATGGTGGGTAGGAAATACAAACTATGCACATTTTGAATACCTTGTTGGAAACGTGCCTGGCGAAATAACTTTTTCACCCCTTTCTTGCCCTGCTAAACATTGAGTCTACCAATGTCCTCTATATGTATTTTCCATCTCATTACCCTTTGTTGCCATCTTCTTTTAATCCAAATCTTTTGATGGTATTCTAAAATATTGCTATTTACTTCCTTCATCCTTTATCCTTTATACTTGTAGAAGTGTACTTTAATACTGTTTATCATTCCTTTGTGGGTTTTTCTTATGGTTTGCACACATGTTTAGCGAAACATTCCTAGGCTCTGTTCAATTTTCTTTGCACTCTACAGGGATTCCTTATTACTACTCTATGAGTATTCATCACTATCCTTTTCATAGCTTTACCGTTTACTCCGTCTTACCTAGGCAGTCATTCCTATCTATTTCATATTCAATATTTTATTTTGATCTTCGTTAATTTTTCAAAAATTAGAACTTAAAATTTTATAGTATTTTAATCTTAAAACTTTTATCTTCAAAAGTACTGCTTAAAATATTTTTGGCAAATTTAGAAATAACTCGGTGCGTTAACTTATAAAACTACAATTAAATTTTTTAAATTTCTTTTTCTTTTAAAGACCTTTTTTCAACTTTTACTTATCAAAAGTTAGGATTTTTACTCTGTCCATTTGTTAGGTTTTTCTTTTGAAAACTCAATTGTTATACCAAACCCTTTTTTTTTAAATGTACTTTTACATTATTTCTAAAGTTAGATCAAAAACTGGTATAACATCCAAGAAGCTAATTGTGGAATATTAATCTTTGATTTAAATTTATGTGATGATATAATTAGGCTTTGCCTAACCAATGTTGTCTAAATAAAGTTGTCAAGAATCAATTTATCACCTGAGATTTAATACGAGATGGAATCTTTGAAGGTTGGATTTGTGATGCCGACGAGCCTTTAAGATGAATTATTAGAAAATCTATACGTTTTCTTAAAGCATTATGTTCGAGTTCTTTAAAGATCTCTTGAAGTAAATATGACTAAAAACCCATATAAGTTTTCGAGGTTATACTCTCAAAAAGTCCAATTTATGCTATATGTTCATGAGAGGCGAAGAAGTCAAGCAACAAATTCATGCAATAGTTCATCAGGGTCGGCAATGGACTATGCGATTTGTTCCTATATTCATGGTCCAATGTTCATATGCAATAGGCAAGGAAAATATTCTGCATATCATCGACATCATAATTCAATACTGCTTTGAAGTGGTAATTGTCGTATTTTGAATGTTAGAAGTTCAAATATATGCATGTCTCAAAAGGCGTGATCAAAATAAGAGGCAAGTCCAAATTCTCATTCACATAATTACAGTCAAATAGGATTTGTCCCTAATTCGATTTAGGGTTAACAACAGTCTGATTTCAAAACGTAAAGAGGAGAGGAAAAAATTGTCCATATTTGCGAACTCCTGGGTCTATATTTATAGGGGTTGTGTGGCTCCATTCCGCCTCTCATGCCTTCAGCAGGCTAGACTTCAGCAACGTTATGTTACACAACATTAGCTTCATCGTCACATGGTTGTGATCCTTAGTTTATGATGATCTTCGATGATCTTGGGTACTATCATCGGCCTTAATAACCCTTTGTCATAACTGATGACTCTCGATGTCTGTCATCTCGTGTTAAGACACATGGCATTCTTTAAGCGTTGAGGATATAGATTGGCTATCGGTGGCATCAATTGTAACTCTTGGAATTGAAGGCCTCATGTGCTAACCCTTAGCTTATCGTTGACATCATTGGCTTGAAGCAATGTTAAACATTAGCGAAGAGCAATATTACCTAGTATTCATTCAACGTTATTAATCCTTGGCATCATTGAAGAGCGATATCCTTAAAGTGCTGTAAGGTGTGGTTTCGCTTTAATGTAATGTTGGTAGCTTTTGTGGTTATCGGCAGCGAGCCTGCTTTGGTTACAATGGTAAATTGCAGTGCCATTAGAGTACCGCATCAATGGAATGCTGTATGGGTTGCATTGACATTCATTGATGGCTTACAATGTTGATTGTTTTCGATGTCATGCCTCTGTGGTTGTATGCAATGTTGGTCCTTTTTCCTTATTGAAGTAATGCAACAATATTGAATCACGAAATGGTGAAGTGCGATGTGGTTAAGGGGCGATATCGATGAAATACGTCACTAATTTTATACATCATTTATCTCATGTGACACTGTTGATCTTCGATGTAGAACCTAGTAGCACCAATTCCTTTATGACGCTATCATTCATGGCATCATTTTTTATATTGAAATTATATGAATAACATTTGCCGCCCTCTTAGTATAAGTAGTGTTTTTTTACTCTTTAGGGTAATACCATGAATTTTCATGCTTTGCTCAATCTCTAGCGAGAGATTTCCCTTATAGTGTTATTTTCCTGCAAAACAAGTCACGACATTTATTGTTAACTTTTTGATCGAATTTTGAAGGGGATTATGAAGGATCCTTTATTTGCAACATAACGTTACTTTTGGAGTTTATCAAGTTTAGAAAATTATTTAATAAAGATTTTTATGAATTGAAGATTAGATAATTATTTGTGAATTATAATTTCCTAAATGGAAATATCATAAGAGGGAAGACTATAAACCTTTCTAGCAACGATAAAGAAGGTCAGTAGGTCCATCCAATACTTGTAATATAAAGGAAAGGTTCTTTTGGCAATGAGAGGAGACTAGAAATCTGTATCGGGACGTCATGAATGAAGTCCAGAAATCAATGTCTGATAATGATATAAGATTAGAATTCCATATCTGATAATAATAGAAGATTGGAAATCCAAATATGGCAGTAATTGAAGAAGACCAGTAGTCCAAATCCGGCAATAATAATAGAGGACAAGAAATCCAAATTTGGTAACAATAAAAGAAGACCGGAATTCCACATCTGGCAATAATAAAAAATAGAAATCCATGTCTTGCAATAATAGAAGAAGACCATAAGTCCTAATCTAGCAATAATAGAAGAAGTCCAAAGATCCACATCTAGCAATAATATAAGATCTGAAGTCCAATCTGGCAATAATAGAAGAAGAGCAGAAATTCATATCTGACAATAATAATAAAAGAACAGAAACTCTTAACTGATGGCTGAAAATTGCATCTACTAGAGAGCATAAATGGCTCATACTCAATGGAATTTTCTCTAAAAGATTTGTTCGATTTGTAGCATTACTTGGCTTGGATTTTGAAAGATTTTCATCTAGAAGATTGATTGATCTGGAGTGCTACTTGGCTTCGCTTGGATTCGAATTTGATAGGACTTCCTTTTTGAAGATTGATTTGGTGCTTTAGTGTGACTTTTGATGACGGCACTAAATGCTTACCTTGTCCTCCGTCTAAGAGGCACTTCAGCGAGGCCTTTGATGATGACATTGAAGGCTTTCCTGGTGCTTTAATGAAGTCTTTGATGACGACACTAAAAGCTTACTCCATCCTCCTTCTAGGAGGCGCTTTAATGAAGCCTTTGATGACTACACTGAAGGCTTTCCCGGTGCTTTAGGGAGGCCTTTGATGAGGGCACTAGAGGCTACCCCGACCTCCCTCATGGAGGCGCTTTAGTAAGGCCTTTGATGACGGCACTAAAGGCTTAGATAGGGCATTTGATGGCTGGGGACAAAGGCATTTGATGGCCAGGGACCTCTTGCAATCATGAGCCTTTGATGGCCAGGACCTTTGATGGCCAGAGACCTCTTGCGGTCATGAGCCTTTAATGGCTAGGTCCTTTGATGGCCTGAGACCTCTTGCGATAATAGTTTTAATGGAAATTTTAGAACAAAAGGTAGTTCCTTTACCCTATTCCCTTTTTCTTTGTCCAGCCGCTTCTTTAGAATGGTCTTTACAATTTTATTTGCTACTTAGACAGCTCCATTTGCTTTGGGACAAGCTATAGATGAAAAGCTTCCGATTATTCCATTATGGTTACAAAATTGGGTGAATTCTTCACTTTCAAATTGAATTTCATTGTCGGATATTATCTGTATGGAATCTTGAATCTTGTAATGATATTCTTGATTATGAATTTAAGAACATTTCCTGATGTGATATTCGAAAGTGCTCGGCTTCTACCCACTTTATGAAATAATTAATGACCACTACCGCATAATTAGCCCCTTCTTTAGATATAGGAAGTGGCGCTATTAAATCAATCCCTTATACGTCAAAGGTTCATGGACTTGAGATTGAAGTCAATTTACTTGATGGTAGGCATGGTATCTTAGAGAACTTTTGACTTTTTCACATCTTCTTACGTACTCAATGGTTTGACTAGTCATCTTGGGCCAATAGAAGCATTATCTCATAACTTTCTTGGCTAACTTTATACCACTGGAATGGTCTCCATAGAATCCTTTGTGGGCTTCCCTTAACAAATTGGCCCTATTTTTGGATTAACACTTCTTAAGTAAGAAAGTGAGTATCCCTTTTTATAAAGTATCTCGTTTGTCATGATAAAATTTAGGGTTGGCCTTTATATCCTCCTTGCCTCCTTCTTATCCACTAGTAGTGTTTCTTTTGTTAAATACTTGATGATAGGTGTCATCCCATTATTCTCGTTTTGATCACTAATTTCCGTATAAGGGGGTCTTCTTTAGAGAATATCAGCTTTATCTTCTTTCTCCTTGTATGTTAAGGCTTGAGACCTGGTCAATAAAAGCCTCATTTTTCAAATTAGGACTCTTCTTTGCTTTACTAGGCTCGCTTGGTAGCCTACTAGCATAATTTAGGCATCTGATGCCCCTCGTGAGGTGGCCACCTTAGCCAAAAAGGGTCTTGAGAGTTCTTGCCTCTAGGCTTAGGTATATTAAGAAATATTCGAATTGAGTTAGCATCTCCAATATCTTCTTAACATATATAATCAATTTGGCATCCTTTGTGTGATACTTCTGGTTTAGCTGATTTACCATTAATTCTGAATCACTAAAAACTTCGATTCTAGGGATTTTCAACTAGAGGGCTAGAGTAAGTCCCACTATCATAGATTCTTATTCCGCTACATTGTTGGTGGCTAGAATCACTAATTTGATTGCATAGTGCAAAGGATGTCCACCAGGAGTGATGACCACGTATCTGGTCCCAGCTCCTTGTTCATTTATGCCCTACCTATGAATAGTTTACACTTAGGTTTTAGGTCTTTTTCCTTTTCTGATTGCTCTTTAATGAATCTGGTACATTCGTTGACAAAATCCACTTTTGCCAGTCCTTTGTTGGACACTTGGGATAGGAATTTGATGTTGAATTAGCTATGTTCAATTCCCTACTTAACTAATCGTCCTAAAGTTTACGATTTACTAAAAACCTGCTTGAGTGGGAAAATAGTTAGGACTTTGATTGGATGTTCTTGAAAATAAGCCTTCAACTTGCACAAGGTGAGCATCAAGTAGTATGCCAGTTTCTCTTTGACTGGATATCTAGTTTTTGAATTCTTGTGTCTATTGCTAGTATAATGTACAAGAAACTAAATCCCCTTCTCTTCTCTTATCAATACCGAGCTACCTGCATATTCAGAAACTTCCATATAAAGATAAAGACTTTCCCCATCTACAGTGCTAGAGAGAATTTGTGGTTTTACCAAATGATCTTTCAGCTCCTTAAAAGATTTTTGACAATCCTAACTCCATTCGAAGTTTCTCTTCTTCTTAGTCAAATTGAAGAATGGAATGCATTTGTCGGTAGCCTTGGAATAAACCTATTTAATGCTGCTACTCTTCCATTCAGGCCCATTACGTCTTTGCTTGTCATAGGTTCTGCCATATCTCTAATAGCCTAAATTTGGTCAGGATTAGCTTTAATCCCCCTAACACCGACGATGTATCCTAAGAATTTGTCGGACTGAATTCCAAAAGAACATTTTTAAGGGTTAAGCTTCTTCTAATATCTTTGCAATACATCGATCATTTCTTCTAAGTCTTTTAGATGGTTTCTTTTTCCTGGGAGTTGACCAACACATCATCTTCATATACTTCCATGTTCCAACCAATTTGTTCCCCGAAAAAGTCCCTGTTATGTCACTCCTACATTCTTTAATCCAAAGTGCATCACTTTACAGCAATATGTTTCCAATTTGTTATAAAACTGCTATTTTTCTCATCTGGTTTGAGATTTGGAATTTGATAGTATCTAGAATATGCATCCATTAAAGATAAGATTTAGTGTCCTCTCGTTGGATCGACTAACTGATCTATCATTAGAATAGGACAAAAGTCTTTTGGATATGATTTGTTCAAATCAATATAATCAACACACATTCTCCACTTCCCATTGGATTTCTTGACTAACATCGGATTAGCTAACCATTTTGGATATACCATCTCTTTGATAAATCCACTCCCAAGTAGTCTTTTGACTTCTTCTTTTAAAGTATTTGACCGAATTTTATCAAACTGTCTCTTCTTTTACTGGATAGGCATGAAATTTGGTTCTATATTCAAGGCGTGACACATGACAGTTGGATCTATTCTGACCATATCCGTTGAGTCCAGGAAAACACATTTTTTGCAAGATTGAAGGAACTGAATTAGCTGTTCCTTGATTTTTCTATCTAGTTCTTTTCTAATTTTAACTTTCTTCATTGTATCTCCTGAATCCAGGCGTATTTCTTAAATATCTTCTCTTGGCTTTATTCTTTCTTGTCCATTTCTACAGTCTAGTTAGATGCCAATTTCCTCATCTTCTATTTCATCTTCTACCAAGTTTGCTTCCTTCCCTTTTCTTTTCTTTTTGGAGAAGTCAAATTTCCTCAACACATGTTTCGCTATCTTAACGAGTGCTATTTTTTCTTTGGGTGATGAGTTTGAAGAATTGTCATCCAATGGTTTTTTAGTATCGGTTCTGATTAATTTGTTCTTCTCCAAATCATAACAAGAAGGATAGTCTCATTTATATTGCTCAATAGTTGCAAAGTACACCTCACGAGCACTAAATTGTTCTCCTCTTATGGTTCCCCATCCATTTTGGTTAAGAATTTCACCATTAAGTACTTTAATGAAACAAAAATATCAACGTCATCCAAAGCTGGCCTTTCAAACAAGGCATTATAATAAGAAGGTTGGCCCATGGTAACAAAGGGAGTTTCAAAGGTTCAAGAACATGAAGGGACCTCCATTTGCATGAGAAGCTTTATTTCTCCCATAAGAGTTGACCCTTTATTGTTGTACCCAAAAATAGGTTCAGAACTCGGTTCGAGCTTTTCCTCTAGGATTCTCATCTAATCCGGTGCATGCTTGAAAATTACATTGACTTCTGTTTGAATCAAAAATGGCACAAACACCCAATAGAAAGTAGAATAGAATAAAAAGTAAAGAAAACAAATTAAAATAAGTAAGAATTGAGCACACAAAGAATTATGGTGGTTCAGCAAACTCCGGGATACATTGACTTAATGATTTTATTGCTTAACTTTTGACTTGCGGGCATAAATTCTTAGGGGTCGGTACAACTTCAACACTTAGATTTTCATAATTACAAGAATATAGAGTAGAGTGGAAATAGAGCCAAAAGATCCTGAAAATGATCCCTACCTCTCTATTTATAAAGGTCGGAGAAATAAAATGTAACATCCCTTACATAGAAGCCAAAAGCTAAGGGCTATAGATGCTGCAATCATCTATAGTATTAACTTTCGACGATTAAATATGGCTATGTTAACGGTATTTGTAATATCAGAAGCACTTGAGTATGAAACAAATCACATATTTCAAAACAACATTTTTCCATTACAATTCAAAACAGATGTTTCATATTCAGATTACATAATCCCATAACGTTTCCTATGCAAAGATAAAATATACTTACTACAAAATACGTCAAGAGTTACAAATGAAGATGCCCCCGGGATGACTAAAGTCACATAGTCATAATTGACTTAATACAAACACAGCGGAAATACACACAACACAAAGAACTGCAACTCCTAAATAGCTATCTGTTAGCCTTAGCCACATGCTCTCCTCTGGTAGCTTTATTTGTCATCCTATTAAACCTGAAAGAACCTCAACCCTCAGCCTACTCAAATCAATTTTGAGCACCCAAGAGTTTAAGGGGAAAACATTAACTTCAAGTCAGACATAAAGCCTGGTATGAATAATATTATACATCCTGGTTGTTAATGTTAAATGAGACCATGCTGCTTAGTGGAATAGATTTCCCCTCACTAACATCCTTTTAAAACATATCTTTTGCGAACCTTTATCCTGCAACAAAAATTGATTAAAACTGTAAAGCATCAATATGTGAACATACATATATATAATGGACTATTTGTCCAAACACTATAGTTTTATTTGGCTTGATATTAACCTTTGGCTTACTCGGGCCTACTAGATAAAATAACAAAATAATCTAACATCTGTTAGGCACCTCTTCTAGGTGGTCGACCCTTAACTATCTGTTAAATACTTTTCTTTTGGACGGTCTGTTCTTAACTTAACATCTCCCAAGGTCATCTGATCGTAATGGTTATGCGGGCTCACCAATAACCTATCTGTATACATCATATACTCCTTTCTGCGTGTAATCATCATTTTAGTCTTACCTATGACAAAGCCTTACACACTGGAATTTTGGACTAAAATTAGCCGGGGCCAATAGCTAATGTATAGGGCATGATCCTATACCAGTCTCATCCGGTATTCTAATATTTGAGTCATTTCACCAAGGGATACCTTACGATAATTTTCCTTGAAAACCTTTTCATCTGAAATTGATTTAAAATCCTTTTTAAAGAAAAATTAAACAAGGAAATATTATACTCTTTGCTTTACTCAAAATCACCTTGCCATGCTATATATACTTTAACCAAATTTTTGTTGATGAAAACCTTTAAACATTTGAAAGTACCCCTTTCAGAACTATGTAAAACCCTTTCTTTTATCTAGGCCGAAAGGCCAAACCTTCCTTTCGAAACCATTCATAAAATCTTTCGGAACCACTAAAATCCCTTTCGCTTCGAAAGCTAAAAACTATAGACATCTATGTTTAAACCCATTAAATATTTCCTTTCGAAACCATAGGAAAACCTTCCTTTAAACTTATTTAAACCATTGGGAAAACCTTTCCTTTAGACCTTTCGAAATCATTGGAAAACACTTCCTTCCATCTTCTTCGAAAACCTTTGGGGAACCACCCCTTTAAAACCATTTTCAAAACCTTTCGAAAGCATTAAACCTTTTAAAACTCATACATTTTTAAAGTACTTGGGTTCAATTTAAAACAGGTGGAAAACACCTTTCGAAATCATTTAAGTTGAAACCATTCTCTTTTGAAACCATTTAACTCGAAATCATTATCTTTCGAAACCAATGGGTTATTATTAAAAATCATTAAGGATCACAAGCAACAGGGTCGAAAGCTTTCTCTTTCGAAAGCAATAACTTAAACCAGAAGGTGATGGTGTCGAAATCACCCCCTTTCGATAGCATCGGTGAAGCTATAGGGTTTTATAAAATAAAAACGTCCCTTTCGAAAGCTCTATTTCGAAAGGTAGGAAGCAGCAGTATAGACTTTGACATAGTTGGAAGCTATCATTTAAAAACAAAGGTACAATTATTTCAAAACCATTAACTTAGTCAAGAGCACTAAGTCGAAAGCTGTTACTTAGAACAAAGGCAAAACCTTAAATTCAATTGACCTAGTCGAAAGCCAACTAAGTCGAAAGCTTCTTAGTCGAAAGCAAAGAGGCGCTTTTCTCTTTTAAAACATAAAAGCGCTTCAACCCCCTCCGGAACCCCTTTGGTTTTGACTCCTACCTTCCACCTTTTTCCAATTTTCTATGTACCAATAGGTTTGTACTACGTGCATTGGTTTGAGGAAGGTGGTGGAGGGTCTTAGTCGAAAGCTACCTGAGCGGAACCAAATTGGGCGAAACACACTTTTAACATGAATTTCTGATTAAAAACTATTTTAAGTAACCTTCTTAACTAACCTGCCTTGTTTTTCAAATTCTTATTGGTTGCTAGTTCTTCTTCTCTTAAAGTACTGCCATAATTCCAGAATTTGTTTATTTAAATCATTTGCAAAATTCCCCTTCTCCTTAATTAAATATATAAAACATTTAAGTTCCATACCTTAAATAATTTTCTATATTCATCAAAATTCTTTGGAAAATTCAACAAAAATTCCAGAAAATCCAATTAAATATGTTTTCTAACATATATAAATTTCGGACCCAATAACCCAATAAATCATTTTCTTTACTAGAAAATTAATATAAAATCCACATTAATCCAGAAATTATGAGAATTGAAACCCATCTCTAAAAAAAGCATTTTTGGTCTATATCTAAAATAGCAAGGCCTTTGGATGTCATTAAATTGGATTTTCACATCAAAACATGTCATAAAATCTCTACAAATAAGTATAAATCATCAACATGTATATATAAACATTTTTCTCTTCAAAATTATGTCTAAATTATGCAAGATAAACTCAGATTTTATCTTAAAACCAAAAACATATAGAAAAGTGAGATGTAGTCATTATTCACCTTAACTTTGTGATTAAGATGTGAGATTTGATCTTGATTAATTGGTTTGATTTTTCCTCTTGAAAAACCTAGCTTTATCTTCTTTTGAGATTCAAAATAGTTGTCGACCTTAGTGTATTTTGTTTGAGAGTAAATGAAATGAACGTATGTTTCCATTTCCTAAGGGTTTAGTGTATAGGCTCCTCCTATTTCCCATTTTGCCCATCCTTATTTCCTAACACTTAATCCCATATTAGTTCATTTATTTATTCATTAACATGGCTCAGCTACCCTTAGTCTTTAACAAAAAATCTCATTCCATAATCAACACATTATTTTATTTTATTTAACTAAGTAAATATGTTAAATAATATACCAAAAATGTGGGGTGTTACATAAAATCTCATCCAAAATATCTTCGAGCCGTTATCCATGATTTAGACCAATTCTCCGTAAAAATAGGTTGCCACCTCATTAAATTACTAGAGTTGGTACGACTCCAAAGGTAGGGGTCAGTATCAACCCCTAAGATGGCCAATCTGGTCATGCTGAACTCTTCGTTTTGGCTCGTCTTGTGGTAAGCTTTGTGATTCCATAGTTGTTTGCACCAATATTAGCTTGTTTCGAAGTTCTAATGATAGAGTTTTGGAAGAACGAAGTTACCGATTCAATAGTCTATGGGGATCGATAGAGAATCACATTGAAGTAACAAAGCAACATTGGAAATGAGGTTCTTACACCAAGAAGGGTCCACAAGCAAAAGGTAGGCCTCTAATACCAAGTTCTATGGGTCGGTACAGACCCCACCTTATGGGCATTGGGTCCTTGAGTTTGTTTGGTGCTTAGGAATTTGTGTCATGATTTCGGTTGTGCTAGAGTTTTTGGCTTCATGGTCATCTCTTTGAGATTTTGCCTTGATAACTTGGATGTCTGCTTCAATAGATTCTTCCGTATTCTGCCTCATTAAAAGGAGGGATAATATTTGCCTCCAAAGCATGCCTTCTGATGGAAGGTGTGCTTTGCTCAAGAACAAATGTGATGTCAATCTTCGATAGTTGAGCTCTCCAGCTACTTCAATCTTGGTGAATTGTCTAGTTTCTTTGGATTTTCACGTCAATCATGGGTCGCTCTAGACCTGTCATAGCCTAAGACTCTAGACTATGCCTAGATGTTGTCTATACATTATCACAATTCCGATTTCATTAAAAGTCATTATATCACATTTCAAAATCATCATGCGTTCATCTGGAATTTACAGCATAACCATTATGATTTCATTCATATTATTGTGTGTCAAAATTGTTCTGTGTTCATCCAAGATTTATCAGTTTCATTCCAATTTTAAGGTTTTCGAATCCTTATGTCAAATTAATATATGTTCTAAGATTTGATCTCTCTAGATCGGTTCAAATTTAGTTTTATGCAAGATCTCTTCATATCGTTTAATATTATGTTTTCAACGTGCGATCTCTCTAGATCATTTTATTTAGTTGGTGGACGTTTAGGGTCGATAGTTAAATCCATGGTCTCTTTGGACAGTTAATCAAATCCATGACCGTTCAGGGTTGATAATCGTATCCATGGTCGTTCGGGCTTGATAATCAAAATCCATGGTCGTTCGAGACCGATGGCCATTCTGGTCGATAAACAAAATCCATGGTAGTTCAGAACCGGTGGTCGTTCGAGGCCGATGATCAAAATTCATGGTCGTTCTTAACCGATGGCCGTTCGGGGACCGCGATCAAAATCCATTTTCGTTTGGGACTAATGGTCATTCGGGGTTGATAATTAAAATCCATGGTTGTTCGAGACCGGTGGCCATTCGAGGCTGATGGCTATTCGGGGCCGATAATCAAATCCATGGTTGTTTGGGACCGATAATCAATCCATGGTCTTTTCGAACCCTTGCTAAACCCGATCCACCCACTCTTCAGCGAGGGGACTCAACAACAAGCAAGCCCATCTGCTCATGCTCAGGTGAGGTGACTTACTCCCTGCATACTGCTCCCATCTTTTCGGACAAGACTTAAAGCGATTCTAGTCCATGGTCTCTTCGGACCCTTGTTGAGTCCAATATGCTTCATCTTCGGCAAGAGGACTCAATGAAAAGTAATTCCATTCATTTATGCTATAGTGAGGGGAATTACTTCTTGCACTCCAGTCCCGTCCTTTTAGACATGAATTTATAGCGACCAATATTAGTCATCACATTCAATGTGGATTCCAAGGTTAGCATTCTTGGCCTGCCCTCCGACTCTATGAGGGAAATCTGGTACGTACTCCTCCAATTGTGCTTCTACATTCCGATCCGCATTCAAATGCTTTGCTTTATTTCCAATTCGTATATCATTCCTTCTAAGCCTAGGACGACTCGTGCGTCCGAGTCATTGGGGATCGGTATCGATCCCTATGGAGGGGTCCATACCGACCTGTACCTAGGTCGAGGTTTATCCCGGGTCACTCTACTCCACTACCACTTAGTTGTGCTTTGGCTTCATGTCTTTGTGTCAGATTTGTAGCAACTCTGGCTATTCCCATTTGTCACATTCTTCCAAAAGTATTCTATACCATCTCTTCCTAGCGTGCCATCATCCTTTCCTGCAATCCATTCATCATACTTATCATCTCATCCCTAGTTTTGTAGATTGATGGGGTTTGCTCCATAGAACACCTCTTGGCTACCCCTTGGTTGATTTTCTCCAGCAAAAGTCTTTCTAATTGATTGTCTAGCCATTTCGAATTTTTTTTGAGTCTTAAATCAGCAAGTTCAAGTGGTTATCAGCGAAAGCACAAAAATATTTGAACTAAAAATAGCACAACACATAATAAAAAGTAGACGAGAAGAAAAGATGAAGAAAACAAATTAAAATAATAAAAAATGAACAAATAGATATTTATTGTGGTTCGGCAAATTCAGTTCTACATCCGCTTAATGATTTTATTGCCTAACTTATGACTTGGGGATAGAAGTTCTTAAGGGTCGGTACAACTCCAATACTTAAATTTTCAGAATTACAAGAACATAGAGTAGAGTGGAATTAGAGCCAAAAGATCCTAAAAATGAGACCTACCTCTCTATTTATAGAGGTAGGAAGCCTAAAATCTCGTCCAAAATATCACCAGGCTGTTATCCATGATTTAGACCAATTCTACACAAAAATAGGTTGCCACCTCATCAAATAACTATGGGTCGGGACGACCCAATGGGTAGGGCTCATTACCCACCCCTAAGATGACCAATCTAGTCATATTGAATTCTTCGCTTTGGCTCGTCTTGTGGTTAGCTTCGTGATTCCGTAGTTGTTTGCACCAATATAAGCTTATTTCGCAAATGACGAAGTTATGGAAGAATGAAGTTGTTTATTCAAGAGTCTATGAGGATCGACAGAGAATGGGGTTGAATTAACAAAGCAATACTGGAAATGGGGTTTTAACTCCAAGAAGGGTTCATAGGCAGAAGATGTACCCCCTAGGAGAAGGTTTTATGGGTCGGTGCCGATCCTTGGGGATGGGTCGATATGGACCCCACACTATAGGCTTCGGGTCCTTAAGTTTGTTTAGCGGTTTGGTATCTGTGTTGTGATCCTAGTTGTACTTGAGTTTTGGCTTCATGGTCACCTATCCGGCCTTTAGGCATTGATAATTTCGAAGTTTTGGTTCGTCGGGTTTGTTCATATTCTCCCTGGTCAGAAGGTTGGATAACGACTACACTTCCAGTGTCCACTAATATTTTAGCGACCATAGAAAGTCCAATTTACATGGTTATCATGAGTGGGTCATTATGCGAATGGCCAACCCCCCTTAGTTCTTATGTGGTGATGGTCAAATTATGCATCTAAATTTGGAATCATGGGCACATAAGTCGTGTTTCTTCTTAAATAGAGAAAATTCCAACCTTTCCTTCCCTGACATAGCGATTTCTATCTCCTTTGTTGTTTCCAGAAAGGTTTGGGCCCCCTTGGATAACGTTAATTATGTTGAGATGTGGAATGAAGTCTAGCTAAAAATCATCTTCTACTAGATTTGTAGTGCTGCTTGGTGGCCTTTGGCTGTCATTTTCAAAGAAGTTAACTTTCTGATTATCCTTGTCGAACTTTTTCAAGTGTCCAGCACAGACCGTTCATTGGATTATGCCAACCGATACTTGGCACTCATCTATTTTATTCCCGTTTGATTTATGATAAGCATAGTAATATTCCCTCTCCTTGGTTTGGGATGGGTTTTAGTTTTTTAAGAAATCGGGCAGTCTTCTTTTTCCTTCATTGCAGCATATATGTAAGGCATTGGCTTGTTCAAAGCAACATGGTTAGTATTTGAGCTTTCTTTCCATCTTGGCTTCTTGTGGTTGTGGTAGCTGTTAATTTTCCCTATTTTCGTTTTAGCTTGGGCCTCTTTCTTACGTGATACATTTCATCCATGCGAATGAACTTACCAACTTGAAAATGGAAATCTTGCAAGTATTTGCATCCGTGTGTATAGAGTTCCCACCAAAATGGGGTTTGTTTGATCAGCCCAGAATATACCACCACCAGCATATCTCAATCAGTCATATTCTTAGCCTTTAGGGACTATGCACTAAACCTCTTAAGATAGTCACCTAACAGCTTTCCTGGTCTTTGTTTGACGTTGGCAACTACAGTTTAGTCAACGGTAGGATCTTACATGTGCTGAGAATTTATAAGAAAACCGCTTTCAATAATAAATTGTCCTTTCTCGATATTGTCGATATCATTTAGTTGTTGCTCCCTGAAAAGTGGCTAGAAAAAGCCTATTACGCACAGCTCAAGATGCATTGTATAGATCCATCCGACTTTCAAAAGCTAATAAGTGATCATCTGGATCAGTCGTTCCATTGATGGATGGGATTTTGATGTTAGAAGGAATTTTGCGGACATGATTTCATCTGTGAAAAGAGATTCTCGATGATAGTTGCTAACCCCGTCGTCTAGAGTTCTTCACCCCTTTAGATTGAGCATTAATACATGTTTGTCCAGCATTAATACTTGTTTTTCCAAACTTTTGATTTTGGCTTCATTGCTGGTTGGTTACGCCAGTGCCGATGGTTGTCCAGGCTCTACACTTCCCAAGTTAAAGTTGGAAACCAAATTCACTTCTAATGTTGCTGCCTGTTTGACCACTTCATTTGAAGCTTTAAGTCATTTTGATCTCATTTTACTGATATAAAAACTTAACTAGTTTGAAGAGAGACTTAAACAAACTAGTTTAAAGATAGACTTAAACAAGACGGAAGTTCAGACTCTCCTTCCAGCGCCAAAAATGTTAGACCAAAAACCGGTATGACATTCAAATGCTAATTGCAATAAATATTTAATTTAAATGTATGTAATGATATGATTAGGCTGGGCCTAACTAATGTTGTCCAAATAATGTTGTCAAGAATCAGTTTGTCACTTGAGATTTAATGTGAGATGGAAGGAACCATTGAAGGTTTGATTTGTGATGCCAATAGGCCTTTAAGATGAATTATTAGAAAGTTGATATGTTTTCTTAAAACATTATGTTCGAGTTCATTGAAAATATCTTGGAGTAAATATGTCCAAGAACCCATATAGGTTTTCGAGCTGATATTCTAAAAAAGGTCCAAGTTATGCTATATATTCATGAGAAGCAAAGAAGTCAAGCAATAAATTCGTGCAATGGTCCATCAGGCTAGGCAATGGACTATGTGATACGTTCTAATATTCATGGTCCAATGTTCATATGCAGTAGGAAAGGCAAACATTATGCATATCATCAACGTCATAATTCAATACTCCTTCAAAGTGGTAATTTTCAAATTTTGAACCTAGGAAATTTGAATATATGCATGTCCAAGTCGAAAATGTTCAAAAGGTATAATCAAAATAAGAGGCTAGTCCAAATTCTCATTTATCTAAATTATGCATGATCACGGTCAAATGGATTTGTCCCTAATTCGATTTAGGGTTTACAAGAGTTTGATTTCAAAAAGTAAAGAGGAGAAGAAAAAATTATCCTCGTTTGTGCACCCCTGGGTCTATATTTATATGGTTTGTGCGACTCCACTCCGCCTCTTATGTCTTCGGGAGACTTGACTTCGACGGTATCAAAAATGTTGCACAGCGTTGGCTTCATCATCACATGGTAGTGGTCCTTATATTATGATGAACTTCGATAATCTTGGGTACTAACATTGGCCTTATAATACTTTGTCATAGCTGATGACTCTCGGTGTCAATCATCTTGTATTAAGGCATGCGGCATTCTTTAAGTGTTGACGATACAATTTTGGCTATCGGTGGCATCAATAGTAATTCTCAGCATCGATGACCCTTAGCTGATCGTTGATGTCATCGGCTTGAAGCTATGTTAATCATTATCAAAGAACAACATTACCCGGTATTCTTTCGATGTTATTGAACCTTGGCATCATTATAGAGCGACATCCTCAAAGCACTGTAAGGTGCATCGCTATATTAATGTAAAGTTGGTAGCTTTTATGGTTATCAATGGCAAGCTTGCTTTGGCTACAATGGGTGAATAATGGCGCCATCAGAGTAGTGCATTAATGAAATGTGATATGGGTTGCATCGACATTCATTGATGGCTTATGATGTAGATTTTTTTCGATGCCTTTACCTCTTTGGTAACATGCAACGTTGGTCCTTTTTCCTTATTAAAGTAATGCGACACTATCACAAAGTAATGAGGTGCGGTGTGGTTAAGGGGTGATACCAAAGAAATACGTCATAAGATTTTATACATCATTGATCTGGTGCAGCAATGTTGATCTTTAGCTTAGAACCTAGTGGCACTAATTCCTTTGTGTTGCTATCAGTAATGGCATCATTTTTTATATTGAAATTATATGGATAACATGTAACGACCCAGAATTTTTAGTAATTAAAATTTGAATATTTAATTAATTTTAAATATTTATAAGTGAATTTATAAGTCAAATAATTTTTTATTTGAATTATTGGATTTAATTGAATAATTAAATCAATAAATTAATACGTTAAATTATGGAAATAATTGAAAATATAGTTAAATATGATTGAAAATGATTTGTAAAATTTTATTTTATCATGTTAGAGTTAGAACGATATTTTAGAACTTTTAAAATTAAATTAAAAGTTAATTTGTGAAAATTGAATATTTTAATAATTTAATCGACTAGTGAAAATAGTCAATTTTTGAACAGTCTCAGAATTGAACGAAACCAGTTCCATTGGATCCGTAATAGTTAGTTATTACCGGATTTCAATTTTCGTGTCAATCGGAGCTATTGTTTGATCGTTGCAGCTCGAAACGCATCGATTTATTTTTAATTTTAATTTGGCGAGTAAAAATAGCCATTTTTCAAAAAGTCTCGGATTTCGACGAAACTAGTTTTATCGGATCCGTAATGTGATATTATTGTAAGGTTTCAAATTTCAAGTCAATTGGATTTACCGTTTGTCCTGTACAAATTAAAACGCCTAGAAATCGAGTTAAATCGGTTTAATTTAAATTGAGCGTTTACAGCCATAACTCGCACAGATGTCCGAATTAGCTTTCGAAACCTGTTCCATTGTGTCCGGAACGTGGGGTAAACCCTAGGAACGTCAGTTTCGGCGCGTAAATCGGAGTTCGGAATTTCCGGGATGAATAGTGTTTTGATAATTTCTATAAATAGCACCACAACCCTCACAAATAAAATAAAATAAAAAATCAAACCCTAATTCAAAGTGCAGCCGGCCCTAACTATTGAATGGCCAGAAATTCATGATCTTCATCCCTCAATCTCTCTCAATCTACAAAGATTTAGCCAAAGTGTTTAACACGAAGGTTGGAGAGCACGACGAGAGCTTTCAATCCATACGGTGATGATCATGTTTGGAGCGACGTGGAGGGGGCAAGTGGGGGCCGACCGTCATGGGCTGCGCACGCAATTCAAGACCAATCATAGGGCCGAGCTTCATGATGTTGATGGTGGAGATAGCTCTCGCGAAGGGCTTCGAGATGGCGGCGGTTTGATGTGATTTCGTCGAGAAATGAGGTTGAAATATTAAACCCTAGTATTGAAGAGGTGGGTTAGTTTGTACGTGAGTGGCCTGTAGGGTATTGCGTGATGATGAGGAAGAAAGGGGGGAGCCGTTGGATTGGGAATGAAGGGTGATGATGGGGGTATGTAAAAGAAATTTAAATAAATGTTGTAAAAGTTTATATAAATCGTGTACAAACTTGTAAAATTCATAACTTTTTCATACGAGGTCGAAAACGCGCGAACTCAGTTGCGTTGGAATCGTATGGACGAGCACTACGCGATGGAGTTGGTTTGGAGTCGTTTGGAGTTAGTGAGAATTTTGGATAAAATTAAACGTCCGTTTAATTTTATTCGAAATAAATCGCTAAAACGGAAATTAAAATCAAGGTGAGAACTTCTCACTCAATCGAATCGGTTTCGATTTTATTTTAAATAGTTAGATTTAAAATATTTGAATGCATGTTTGAATGATGATTGATATCTATTGATTGTTAAAATAGACATTATACGCCGTTAGTAAGCGGATGTTATTTATTAAAAACATATACCGCGAATATTTCATAAACAGTGAAATTGGTATTATATATAATAGCAATATATATATATTGGCATATGTATATATTGGAGTTATTGATTTCCCGCATTTATTTGTTTAGCGAATGAGACCCTATTACGCCGTTATTAAGCGGATAATATTTAATAAGAACATATACCGCGATAATTTCGTACTGGAGCGAAATTGGTATTGTGCTAATGTTTGTGAATGCAGGAAAACAGGTTGGAGGGATCCAACTGGATTCCTCAACAGTTTTTATTTGATTTCAGATATTTTGATATTTGATGGATTTTCATATTGATATATGATATCGTTGTTGTCGTGATTGACTATTTGGTATGTAGCATCATTGGACCAAGTTTTGGAATTTTAAAATGATTTATAAAGTGATTTTTGAAAATATACTTTATGTTTGGAATTTGATCTATTTTAAATAAATAAACGTTATAATTTTTAATGTTATAAAAATTATGATTTTTGTGAAATACAGTTAAAAACTGAATTTTGAGAATACGATGCTATTGAGTTTATAAAATAGTTTAATCGAGATATTTTAGAATTATTGTGAAAAGTTTAAATATAGGATTTATAAAATTTAATTATTTTATAAAAAAAAAGGAAGAAGTTTTTAAAGGAATTTAAAGACGTTTAAAAAGAATAATATAAATTGATTTATATTAAGAGATTTATAAATGGATATTTATAAATTGAAATATTGACATTATAAAACGAGTTTTTATAAGTGTTTGAATGAAGTGAAAATGAATTTCATAATTAAATAGAATTTATAGAATTTTATACGGTGAAGTTATAAATGGAATTTTATAAGCAGTAGGTTTATAAAATTTATTAAGTTATTAAAATAATGATTTTGGATAAATGAATGAATCTTATAAGTTATAAGATTTATAATTTGGGAAGTTAAAAAGAACGATTTTGTAAAATAATCGTTTTATAAGCATTTAACTTATAATGTGAACTTTTGGTTTATAATTGAGTTATAAATCGAATAGGTTAATAAAGGAGATTTATAAAAAGGAAGTTTTTATAAATAAATAGAACTGGAATTTATAAACGTTGTTTTATAAATTCGCAAATGACTTATTTTGACAAGAAAATTTGTTGAAACCTATAAGTGGAGTTATATTCACATTTTTGAATAGTGAATAACCCTTTGAATTAAAATGAATAAAAGGATGAAATTTGTTAACAAAGTATATTCATGTTTTGAATAGTGAATAACACGTTAAAGAAATTGTTTTGGATTTGGATGTTTTAAATAGAATTAAAACGATCTAACGATGTTTTAAATGTGTTGAGATTCGAAACCATAGATTTCAACATTTATTGTTGAAATAGACGTTTTCGAGAAATAAAAGGAGATGATGGACTATAACACTGTTGTTATAGTAAATGATTTCCGAAAGGAAATGTTTTGTATAGTATTGGGATTTATATATCTATTTAATTTCGAATCCCTATACTAGTGATTTTGGGACGTCGTAACGATGTTTTACTTAACATTCGTTTTGGCCCAAATAAATATGTTTAAGAGAATGATTTCCTTAAAGAAAGAGATATATACTTAATCTCGATTTAAGTATATTGAATATTTTCTAAGTGTTGAAAATAAATAAAATTTGTGAATTACTTATGAATAAATAAGTATGGAAATGTTTTCCAATATAAAGTGAATATTTTGAGAATTTATCTTTTTGAAGATAAATTGAAAAGGAAAATTGAAATGAATAATTGAAATCGAATATTCATTGATATTTTGGAATTATAAATTCACTAAGGAATTTATAAAGGAAGTGAAATTGGTTTAAAAATAAATATTGATTTATTTTTGAAGTGTTGAAAATTATATATCTAGTGAAGATATTTTGGAAAATAAATAATTTGGAAACTGGTGATGTGTGCATATCCAGTGATAGTTCAATAACCGACTATCAATATTTCCCTTTGAATGGGTATTTGATGTGAATTGATTGAATGTGAATGCTACACTTATTTTTGAATAAGCGCTCACTATTCGGGTTAACCGGGAAAGGATCATGGGGTCGTATAACCCATTCCGAATATGTGATACGTCGTTATAATTGCATTGAAGATCGGTGTTGAAGACCCGGTATTTGCGAGAGCGATAGGATGACCTGTCGATTTACTGTGCACCGAGTAGCTATGGTATAGAGTTCTCCATATGTGATGGTGAATCCGATCAGGATTGTGAATATCCGGATTGCAAGGACTTCTTTGTAAGTGCCTTCGGTTTTGTTCGAGCCCGGAACAGACTTGTATGGATTGTATGTCTGACATTACAAGTTGAGATATAAAGCCGATTTCTTTCAAATATATTTCGGTTGGTGGCGGAGAATTTATTCTTTTATCTTAACACCCTTCTCTGAGACGTACGTGCTCAGAGGTTATATAGTTGAAGTTATCAGCGATATATTCCCAATTTGGTAATGTGACATGCTGAGTGTTGCTGTAAATGATCATTGTGTTGATTTTTGTGATAGGATCGTTTATTTGATCGTCTATCTTAGTGATCATTGTGTTGATCATTTGTTGACCCAAAGCATGGCTTTTGTATAAAGTATGTTTTTGTGGACGTGACTTCGTCGAGCCTCACACCCCGGAAATGGTCAAAACAGGAAAGATGCGGCAAGGTTATGAGGGGTAGCACCCTTTAGGGTATGTATATTTCCTTCTGGATAGAGGTGGTATCATGGTATGGAGCCCAGATATTTAACCTATGTGGTTACTACGAATTTATTACTTTGTGGTTGTTGGTTTTCGGGATCCCGTGAGAAAGGTCGTTTACGATCGGGGAATGGCGTGCTCGTGTCAGTAGTTACCCAGTTAGGGGTAACCCGGCCTTGTGTTGGCAGAGTTCCGGTTTGGTTCTCGGGGATGTCTTTCCAGAGGCATTCTCATGTGGCAATGGGAAGTTCCTTGGCCTGACAATTTGTTGGAAATCCAAAGAAACAATACGAAACTTGTACGGTATTAGTTGTAGAACCTATCATTCACTTATGGTGTCACAACACTGTTTGGATGGTAGCTATAGTAGGCATACGATAATGGTCGTATGTTGGCTAAGATTTATATTCTACTTTCGAAATAAATTTTTCCTACACTATGCACTAATAATAATATCAAATGTTATTTTAAATGCGTATCAAGCATCTTTGACTATCATAAGGAGAAATCTCCTCCGATTCTGCGTTTGCATTGTGTGTGTGTGCGGGAGGCCTTATGGTAGTCTCATTTTTAAAAGCATTGCGAATTGAATTTAAAAATATTCCTCTATTTTGATTCTAAAGATAAATAAACTGTTTTGAGTTCTCACACCAGTCTTGTTAAGCTATTGGGCTATGTGATGGGGGGTTCTCGCTTCGCGGTTAGGTGGCGAACGGGAGACTCTTACTCCCACACATCCTCTTTTAGGGGGTTGGTTAGGTGTAACCTGAGACAGTCGAGAGGCTGGCCGTAAAAGCAAGGTCTGGGGTACCAGTGTAAGCCACGGTGGGGCTGGGATGGTTGAAAAGCCTACCGGTTGTGACTATTGTCGACGGTTGAAAAGCCTAGATCTTTACAGTTGGTATCAGAGCTTATGGTTAAGCGACAACCATGGTTCTGTTGGGTATTACTCATTAGAGATAGAGTCAGCAGTACTCTAGAATGAGTTTGAGTGTAATAATAGCTATGAGAGCGTATTTGTTAGTGAATATAAATTGTTTTGTATTGTGTTGACTTATCGGTTGATTGTTTATAGATTCCAGTCGATGTAGTCTAGCTAACTATCGTAGATAGGAGTTTCTAAACTCTTAAACAAGATAAATCGACACAATATTGATTTTAAAATTGGGTAAATGAAATAATTTTGCCTTGATTATATTTTATATATAAAGAAATAATTTTTCAAAATTATTAAAGTGTATATAAGTAGATTGTTGATTGTTTAGTTGTTTGAATAACCTAAATAAAGGAATAATTGTATAAGTAAAATGAATTATAAGAATTAAATTATAATTAAAGTGATTTACAATTGTGAATAAACTTATATATGTAAGAAGTGAAACTATATGAATATATTTATAAATATGAGTTGAAAGTAAAAGTGAATTTAAAGTTAAATAAAAAGTTACTTTAGAATTTGAAAGCTGAATTGATTGATAAATGTGAACTTAAGTTATATATATGAATTCAACTGTAGAAATTGAATTGAATTAATGGATTAAATATAAATAATTGATATGGAATAATGAATGTAAGTGTTAATTCATTAAAATCTAATGTTATTAGAAAGTTGAATAATTGAATGAAAATCAATTAATTAAACCAATTGAAAGCAAAGTAATTTGGTTGTAATTATATATACATTGGTTGATATTGAATATGATTGTTAGATGATTGTTGATGATTGTATATAATTCATTAAGTATTAATGAAAGTGAATTAGTGAAATTTAAAGCTATGTAATTGAATTCAAATTAGAAGTAAATAAATTTGAATAGAATTGAATTTGATTTGGAAGTGAACCAACTTGAATATAAATTAGTGAATATAAACTAATTGAAAATGAATGTTAGTAAGAACATCCACTGTATATGAATCAAATGTGGTTAAATTGAAAACCAATTCATTGAATATTAATGAGAATATAAATGAATATTTATTGGTTATGGATGATAGTTGGTTGATGTTTGCATTTGTTGTTTTGTTGCATTTGCTATGTTGACATATATAGTTATTATGTTGATATATGTTGTATATTGAGATTATTGTCATATATGCATGTTCTCATGTTATTTGTTGAGTGATTAGTAGGTGCGGATTGCGTTTGCTTCGCATTTGGAGCTCGCTTTTGCGCTATATTAGCCATATATGCTCGCTAATAAAATATAAGGTACATATCTCGGATTACATACCGTACTTTTATACTTTTTTCCCTGCGGGATGCCTCATTACTTGATGAGATGTATATTTGTGATATATATACTGTCATTTTTTTTTTCGGATCGAGCCGCGCAAAGGAGACTATGGCGAATTTTTCCGTAAATTTAAGGCGTTAGAAAAAATTTGAGAAAATTGGAAAATTTTGAAAACTTTAACTTTGATTTTGGAATTGAAAGTTAAATGATATAGTTTGGTTTTGAAAGGATAACTAAGTATGATTTGAAAACTTAGTAAAGTTATTGTAAGAAGTTTAACTATGAATTTTGGAAAGTTAATAAATTCTGTAACTTTACTTATTTGTAATTTGGAGAACGAAATTCTTTTAAGTGGGGAAGATTGTAACGACCCAGAATTTTTAGTAATTAAAATTTGAATATTTAATTAATTTTAAATATTTATAAGTGAATTTATAAGTCAAATAAATTTTTATTTGAATTATTGGATTTAATTGAATAATTAAATCAATAAATTAATACGTTAAATTATGGAAATAATTGAAAATATAGTTAAATATGATTGAAAATGATTTGAAAAATTTTATTTTATCATGTTAGAGTTAGAACGATATTTTAGAACTTTTAAAATTAAATTAAAAGTTAATTTGTGAAAATTGAATATTTTAATAATTTAATCGACTAGTGAAAATAGTCAATTTTTGAACAGTCTCAGAATTGAACGAAACCAGTTCCATTAGATCCATAATAGTTAGTTATTATCGGATTTCAATTTTCGTGTCAATCGGAGCTATCGTTTGATCGTTGCAGCTCGAAACGCATCGATTTAATTTTAATTTTAATTTGGCGAGTAAAAATAGCCATTTTTCAAAAAGTCTCGGATTTCGACGAAACCAGTTTCATCGGATCCGTAATGTGATATTATTGTAAGGTTTCAAATTTCAAGTCAATTGGATTTACCGTTTGTCCTGTACAAATTAAAACGCCTAGAAATCGAGTTAAATCGGTTTAATTTAAATTGAGCGTTTACAGCCATAACTCGCACAGATGTCCGAATTAGCTTTCGAAACCTGTTCCATTGTGTCCGGAACGCGGGATAAACCTTAGGAACGTCAGTTTCGGCGCGTAAATCGGAGTTCGGAATTTCCGGGATGAATAGTGTTTTGATAATTTCTATAAATAGCACCACAACCCTCACAAATTAAAAAAAAAAAGGAAATCAAACCCTAATTCAAAGTGCAGCCGAACCTAATTATTGAATGGCCAGAAATTCATGATCTTCATCCCTCAATCTCTCTCAATCTACAAAGATTTAGCCAAAGTGTTTAACACGAAGGTTGGAGAGCACGACGAGAGCTTTCAATCCATACGGTGATGATCATGTTTGGAGCGACATGGAGGGGGCAAGTGGGGGCCGACAGTCATGGGCTGCGCACGCAATTCAAGACCAATCATAGGGCCGAGCTTCATGATGTTGATGGTGGAGATAGCTCTCGCGAAGGGCTTCGAGATGGCGGTGGTTTGATGTGATTTCGTCGAGAAATGAGGTTGAAATATTAGACCCTAGTATTGAAGAGGTGGGTTAGTTTGTACGTGAGTGGCATGTAGGGTATTGCGTGATGATGAGGAAGAAAGGGGGGAGCCGTTGGATTGGGAATGAAGGGTGATGATGGGGGTATGTAAAAGAAATTTAAATAAATGTTGTAAAAGTTTATATAAATCGTGTACAAACTTGTAAAATTCATAACTTTTTCATACGAGGTCGAAAACGCGCGAACTCAGTTGCGTTGGAATCGTATGGACGAGCACTACGCAATGGAGTTGGTTTGGAGTCGTTTGGAGTTAGTGAGAATTTTGGGTAAAATTAAACGTCCGTTTAATTTTATTCGAAATAAATCGCTAAAACGGAAATTAAAATCAAGGTGAGAACTTCTCACTCAATCGAATCGGTTTCGATTTTATTTTAAATAGTTAGATTTAAAATATTTGAATGCATGTTTGAATGATGATTGATATCTATTGATTGTTAAAATAGACATTATACGCCGTTAGTAAGCGGATGTTATTTATTAAAAACATATACCGCGAATATTTCATAAACAGTGACATTGGTATTATATATAATAGCAATATATATATATTGGCATATGTATATATTGGAGTTATTGATTTCCCGCATTTATTTGTTTAGCGGATGAGACCCTATTACGCCGTTATTAAGCGGATAATATTTAATAAGAACATATACCGCGATAATTTCGTACTGGAGCGAAATTGGTATTGTGCTAATGTTTGTGAATGCAGGAAAACAGGTTGGAGGGATCCAACTGGATTCCTCAACAGTTTTTATTTGATTTCAGATATTTTGATATTTGATGGATTTTTATATTGATATATGATATCGTTGTTGTCGTGATTGACTATTTGGTATGTAGCATCATTGGACCAAGTTTTGGAATTTTAAAATGATTTATAAAGTGATTTTTGAAAATATACTATATGTTTGGAATTTGATCTATTTTAAATAAATAAACGTTATAATTTTTAATGTTATAAAAATTATGATTTTTGTGAAATACAGTTAAAAACTGAATTTTGAGAATACGATGCTATTGAGTTTATAAAATAGTTTAATCGAGATATTTTAGAATTATTGTGAAAAGTTTAAATATAGGATTTATAAAATTTAATTATTTTATAAAAAAAAAAGGAAGAAGTTTTTAAAGGAATTTAAAGACGTTTAAAAAGAATAATATAAATGATTTATATTAAGAGATTTATAAATGGATATTTATAAATTGAAATATTGACATTATAAAACGAGTTTTTATAAGTGTTTGAATGAAGTGAAAATGAATTTCATAATTAAATAGAATTTATAGAATTTTATACGGTGAAGTTATAAATGGAATTTTATATGCAGTAGGTTTATAAAATTTATTAAGTTATTAAAATAATGATTTTGGATAAATGAATGAATCTTATAAGTTATAAGATTTATAATTTGGGAAGTTAAAAAGAACGATTTTGTAAAATAATCGTTTTATAAGCATTTAACTTATAATGTGAACTTTTGGTTTATAATTGAGTTATAAATCGAATAGGTTAATAAAGGAGATTTATAAAAAAGAAGTTTTTATAAATAAATAGAAATGGAATTTATAAACGTTGTTTTATAAATTCGCAAATGACTTATTTTGACAAGAAAATTTGTTGAAACCTATAAGTGGAGTTATATTCACATTTTTGAATAGTGAATAACCCTTTGAATTAAAATGAATAAAAGGATGAAATTTGTTAACAAAGTATATTCACGTTTTGAATAGTGAATAACACGTTAAAGAAATTATTTTGGATTTGGATGTTTTAAATAGAATTAAAACGATCTAACGATGTTTTAAATGTGTTGAGATTCGAAACCATAGATTTCAACATTTATTGTTGAAATAGACGTTTTCGAGAAATAAAAGGAGATGATGGACTATAACACTGTTGTTATAGTAAATGATTTCCGAAAGGAAATGTTTTGTATAGTATTGGAATTTATATATCTATTTAATTTCGAATCCCTATACTAGTGATTTTGGGACGTCGTAACGATGTTTTACGTAACATTCGTTTTGGCCCAAATAAATATGTTTAAGAGAATGATTTCCTTAAAGAAAGAGATATATACTTAATCTCGATTTAAGTATATTGAATATTTTCTAAGTGTTGAAAATAAATAAAATTTGTGAATTACTTATGAATAAATAAGTATGGAAATGTTTTCCAATATAAAGTGAATATTTTGAGAATTTATCTTTTTGAAGATAAATTGAAAAGGAAAATTGAAATGAATAATTGAAATCGAATATTCATTGATATTTTGGAATTATAAATTCACTAAGGAATTTATAAAGGAAGTGAAATTGGTTTAAAAATAAATATTGATTTATTTTTGAAGTGTTGAAAATTATATATCTAGTGAAGGTATTTTGGAAAATAAATAATTTGGAAACTGGTGATGTGTGCATATCCAGTGATAGTTCAATAACCGACTATCAATATTTCCCTTTGAATGGGTATTTGATGTGAATTGATTGAATGTGAATGCTACACTTATTTTTGAATAAGCGCTCACTATTCGGGTTAACCGGGAAAGGACCATGGGGTCGTATAACCCATTCCGAATATGTGATACGCGTTATAATTGCATTGAAGATCGGTGTTGAAGACCCGGTATTTGCGAGAGCGATAGGATGACCTGTCGATTTACTCTGCACCGAGTAGCTACGGTATAGAGTTCTCCATATGTGATGGTGAATCCGATCAGGATTGTGAATATCCGGATTGCAAGGACTTCTTTGTAAGTGCCTTCGGTTTTGTTCGAGCCCGAAACAGACTTGTATGGATTGTATGTCTGACATTACAAGTTGAGATATAAAGCCGATTTCTTTCAAATATATTTCTGTTGGTGGCGGAGAATTTATTCTTTTAGCTTAACACCCTTCTCTGAGACGTACGTGCTCAGAGGTTATATAGTTGAAGTTATCAGCGATATATTCCCAATTTGGTAATGTGACATGCTGAGTGTTGCTGTAAGTGATCATTGTGTTGATTTTTGTGATAGGATCGTTTATTTGATCGTCTATCTTAGTGATCATTGTGTTGATCATTTGTTGACCCAAAGCATGGCTTTTGTATAAAGTATGTTTTTGTGGACGTGACTTCGTCGAGCCTCACACCCCGGAAATGGTCAAAACAGGAAAGATGCGGCAAGGTTATGAGGGGTAGCACCCTTTAGGGTATGTACATTTCCTTCTGGATAGAGGTGGTATCATGGTATGGAGCCCAGATATTTAACCTATGTGGTTACTACGAATTTATTACTTTGTGGTTGTTGGTTTTCGGGATCCCGTGAGAAAGGTCGTTTACGATCGGGGAATGGCGTGCTCGTGTCAGTAGTTACCCAGTTAGGGGTAACCCGGCCTTCTGTTGGCAGAGTTCCGGTTTGGTTCTCGGGGATGTCTTTCCAGAGGCATTCTCATGTGGCAATGGGAAGTTCCTTGGCCTGACAATTTGTTGGAAATCCAAAGAAACAATACGAAACTTGTACGGTATTAGTTGTAGAACCTATCATTCACTTATGGTGTCACAACACTGTTTGGATGGTAGCTATAGTAGGCATACGATAATGGTCGTATGTTGGCTAAGATTTATATTCTACTTTCGAAATAAATTTTTCCTACACTATGCACTAATAATAATATCAAATGTTATTTTAAATGCGTATCAAGCATCTTTGACTATCATAAGGAGAAATCTCCTCCGATTCTGCGTTTGCATTGTGTGTGTGTGCGGGAGGCCTTATGGTAGTCTCATTTTTAAAAGCATTGCGAATTGAATTTAAAAATATTCCTCTATTTTGATTCTAAAGATAAATAAACTGTTTTGAGTTCTCACACCAGTCTTGTTAAGCTATTGGGCTATGTGATGGGGGGTTCTCGCTTCGCGGTTAGGTGGCGAACGGGAGACTCTTACTCCCACACATCCTCTTTTAGGGGGTTGGTTAGGTGTAACCTGAGACAGTCGAGAGGCTGGCCGTAAAAGCAAGGTCTGGGGTACCAGTGTAAGCCACGGTGGGGCTGGGATGGTTGAAAAGCCTACCGGTTGTGACTATTGTCGACGGTTGAAAAGCCTAGATCTTTACAGTTGGTATCAGAGCTTATGGTTAAGCGACAACCATGGTTCTGTTGGGTATTACTCATTAGAGATAGAGTCAGCAGTACTCTAGAATGAGTTTGAGTGTAATAATAGCTATGAGAGCGTATTTGTTAGTGAATATAAATTGTTTTGTATTGTGTTGACTTATCGGTTGATTGTTTATAGATTCCAGTCGATGTAGTCTAGCTAACTATCGTAGATAGGAGTTTCTAAACTCTTAAACAAGATAAATCGACACAATATTGATTTTAAAATTGGGTAAATGAAATAATTTTGCCTTGATTATATTTTATATATAAAGAAATAATTTTTCAAAATTATTAAAGTGTATATAAGTAGATTGTTGATTGTTTAGTTGTTTGAATAACCTAAATAAAGGAATAATTGTATAAGTAAAATGAATTATAAGAATTAAATTATAATTAAAGTGATTTACAATTGTGAATAAACTTATATATGTAAGAAGTGAAACTATATGAATATATTTATAAATATGAGTTGAAAGTAAAAGTGAATTTAAAGTTAAATAAAAAGTTACTTTAGAATTTGAAAGCTGAATTGATTGATAAATGTGAACTTAAGTTATATATATGAATTCAACTGTAGAAATTGAATTGAATTAATGGATTAAATATAAATAATTGATATGGAATAATGAATGTAAGTGTTAATTCATTAAAATCTAATGTTATTAGAAAGTTGAATAATTGAATGAAAATCAATTAATTAAACCAATTGAAAGCAAAGTAATTTGGTTGTAATTATATATACATTGGTTGATATTGAATATGATTGTTAGATGATTGTTGATGATTGTATATAATTCATTAAGTATTAATGAAAGTGAATTAGTGAAATTTAAAGCTATGTAATTGAATTCAAATTAGAAGTAAATAAATTTGAATAGAATTGAATTTGATTTGGAAGTGAACCAACTTGAATATAAATTAGTGAATATAAACTAATTGAAAATGAATGTTAGTAAGAACATCCACTGTATATGAATCAAATGTGGTTAAATTGAAAACCAATTCATTGAATATTAATGAGAATATAAATGAATATTTATTGGTTATGGATGATAGTTGGTTGATGTTTGCATTTGTTGTTTTGTTGCATTTGCTATGTTGACATATATAGTTATTATGTTGATATATGTTGTATATTGAGATTATTGTCATATATGCATGTTCTCATGTTATTTGTTGAGTGATTAGTAGGTGCGGATTGCGTTTGCTTCGCATTTGGAGCTCGCTTTTGCGCTATATTAGCCATATATGCTCGCTAATAAAATATAAGGTACATATCTCGGATTACATACCGTACTTTTATACTTTTTTCCCTGCGGGATGCCTCATTACTTGATGAGATGTATATTTGTGATATATATACTGTCATTTTTTTTTTCGGATCGAGCCGCGCAAAGGAGACTATGGCGAATTTTTCCGTAAATTTAAGGCGTTAGAAAAAATTTGAGAAAATTGGAAAATTTTGAAAACTTTAACTTTGATTTTGGAATTGAAAGTTAAATGATATAGTTTGGTTTTGAAAGGATAACTAAGTATGATTTGAAAACTTAGTAAAGTTATTGTAAGAAGTTTAACTATGAATTTTGGAAAGTTAATAAATTCTGTAACTTTACTTATTTGTAATTTGGAGAACGAAATTCTTTTAAGTGGGGAAGATTGTAACGACCCAGAATTTTTAGTAATTAAAATTTGAATATTTAATTAATTTTAAATATTTATAAGTGAATTTATAAGTCAAATAAATTTTTATTTGAATTATTGGATTTAATTGAATAATTAAATCAATAAATTAATACGTTAAATTATGGAAATAATTGAAAATATAGTTAAATATGATTGAAAATGATTTGAAAAATTTTATTTTATCATGTTAGAGTTAGAACGATATTTTAGAACTTTTAAAATTAAATTAAAAGTTAATTTGTGAAAATTGAATATTTTAATAATTTAATCGACTAGTGAAAATAGTCAATTTTTGAACAGTCTCAGAATTGAACGAAACCAGTTCCATTAGATCCATAATAGTTAGTTATTATCGGATTTCAATTTTCGTGTCAATCGGAGCTATCGTTTGATCGTTGCAGCTCGAAACGCATCGATTTATTTTTAATTTTAATTTGGCGAGTAAAAATAGCCATTTTTCAAAAAGTCTCGGATTTCGACGAAACCAGTTTCATCGGATCCGTAATGTGATATTATTGTAAGGTTTCAAATTTCAAGTCAATTGGATTTACCGTTTGTCCTGTACAAATTAAAACGCCTAGAAATCGAGTTAAATCGGTTTAATTTAAATTGAGCGTTTACAGCCATAACTCGCACAGATGTCCGAATTAGCTTTCGAAACCTGTTCCATTGTGTCCGGAACGCGGGATAAACCTTAGGAACGTCAGTTTCGGCGCGTAAATCGGAGTTCGGAATTTCCGGGATGAATAGTGTTTTGATAATTTCTATAAATAGCACCACAACCCTCACAAATTAAAAAAAAAAAGGAAATCAAACCCTAATTCAAAGTGCAGCCGAACCTAATTATTGAATGGCCAGAAATTCATGATCTTCATCCCTCAATCTCTCTCAATCTACAAAGATTTAGCCAAAGTGTTTAACACGAAGGTTGGAGAGCACGACGAGAGCTTTCAATCCATACGGTGATGATCATGTTTGGAGCGACATGGAGGGGGCAAGTGGGGGCCGACAGTCATGGGCTGCGCACGCAATTCAAGACCAATCATAGGGCCGAGCTTCATGATGTTGATGGTGGAGATAGCTCTCGCGAAGGGCTTCGAGATGGCGGTGGTTTGATGTGATTTCGTCGAGAAATGAGGTTGAAATATTAGACCCTAGTATTGAAGAGGTGGGTTAGTTTGTACGTGAGTGGCATGTAGGGTATTGCGTGATGATGAGGAAGAAAGGGGGGAGCCGTTGGATTGGGAATGAAGGGTGATGATGGGGGTATGTAAAAGAAATTTAAATAAATGTTGTAAAAGTTTATATAAATCGTGTACAAACTTGTAAAATTCATAACTTTTTCATACGAGGTCGAAAACGCGCGAACTTAGTTGCGTTGGAATCGTATGGACGAGCACTACGCAATGGAGTTGGTTTGGAGTCGTTTGGAGTTAGTGAGAATTTTGGGTAAAATTAAACGTCCGTTTAATTTTATTCGAAATAAATCGCTAAAACGGAAATTAAAATCAAGGTGAGAACTTCTCACTCAATCGAATCGGTTTCGATTTTATTTTAAATAGTTAGATTTAAAATATTTGAATGCATGTTTGAATGATGATTGATATCTATTGATTGTTAAAATAGACATTATACGCCGTTAGTAAGCGGATGTTATTTATTAAAAACATATACCGCGAATATTTCATAAACAGTGACATTGGTATTATATATAATAGCAATATATATATATTGGCATATGTATATATTGGAGTTATTGATTTCCCGCATTTATTTGTTTAGCGGATGAGACCCTATTACGCCGTTATTAAGCGGATAATATTTAATAAGAACATATACCGCGATAATTTCGTACTGGAGCGAAATTGGTATTGTGCTAATGTTTGTGAATGCAGGAAAACAGGTTGGAGGGATCCAACTGGATTCCTCAACAGTTTTTATTTGATTTCAGATATTTTGATATTTGATGGATTTTTATATTGATATATGATATCGTTGTTGTCGTGATTGACTATTTGGTATGTAGCATCATTGGACCAAGTTTTGGAATTTTAAAATGATTTATAAAGTGATTTTTGAAAATATACTATATGTTTGGAATTTGATCTATTTTAAATAAATAAACGTTATAATTTTTAATGTTATAAAAATTATGATTTTTGTGAAATACAGTTAAAAACTGAATTTTGAGAATACGATGCTATTGAGTTTATAAAATAGTTTAATCGAGATATTTTAGAATTATTGTGAAAAGTTTAAATATAGGATTTATAAAATTTAATTATTTTATAAAAAAAAAAGGAAGAAGTTTTTAAAGGAATTTAAAGACGTTTAAAAAGAATAATATAAATGATTTATATTAAGAGATTTATAAATGGATATTTATAAATTGAAATATTGACATTATAAAACGAGTTTTTATAAGTGTTTGAATGAAGTGAAAATGAATTTCATAATTAAATAGAATTTATAGAATTTTATACGGTGAAGTTATAAATGGAATTTTATATGCAGTAGGTTTATAAAATTTATTAAGTTATTAAAATAATGATTTTGGATAAATGAATGAATCTTATAAGTTATAAGATTTATAATTTGGGAAGTTAAAAAGAACGATTTTGTAAAATAATCGTTTTATAAGCATTTAACTTATAATGTGAACTTTTGGTTTATAATTGAGTTATAAATCGAATAGGTTAATAAAGGAGATTTATAAAAAAGAAGTTTTTATAAATAAATAGAAATGGAATTTATAAACGTTGTTTTATAAATTCGCAAATGACTTATTTTGACAAGAAAATTTGTTGAAACCTATAAGTGGAGTTATATTCACATTTTTGAATAGTGAATAACCCTTTGAATTAAAATGAATAAAAGGATGAAATTTGTTAACAAAGTATATTCACGTTTTGAATAGTGAATAACACGTTAAAGAAATTATTTTGGATTTGGATGTTTTAAATAGAATTAAAACGATCTAACGATGTTTTAAATGTGTTGAGATTCGAAACCATAGATTTCAACATTTATTGTTGAAATAGACGTTTTCGAGAAATAAAAGGAGATGATGGACTATAACACTGTTGTTATAGTAAATGATTTCCGAAAGGAAATGTTTTGTATAGTATTGGAATTTATATATCTATTTAATTTCGAATCCCTATACTAGTGATTTTGGGACGTCGTAACGATGTTTTACGTAACATTCGTTTTGGCCCAAATAAATATGTTTAAGAGAATGATTTCCTTAAAGAAAGAGATATATACTTAATCTCGATTTAAGTATATTGAATATTTTCTAAGTGTTGAAAATAAATAAAATTTGTGAATTACTTATGAATAAATAAGTATGGAAATGTTTTCCAATATAAAGTGAATATTTTGAGAATTTATCTTTTTGAAGATAAATTGAAAAGGAAAATTGAAATGAATAATTGAAATCGAATATTCATTGATATTTTGGAATTATAAATTCACTAAGGAATTTATAAAGGAAGTGAAATTGGTTTAAAAATAAATATTGATTTATTTTTGAAGTGTTGAAAATTATATATCTAGTGAAGGTATTTTGGAAAATAAATAATTTGGAAACTGGTGATGTGTGCATATCCAGTGATAGTTCAATAACCGACTATCAATATTTCCCTTTGAATGGGTATTTGATGTGAATTGATTGAATGTGAATGCTACACTTATTTTTGAATAAGCGCTCACTATTCGGGTTAACCGGGAAAGGACCATGGGGTCGTATAACCCATTCCGAATATGTGATACGCGTTATAATTGCATTGAAGATCGGTGTTGAAGACCCGGTATTTGCGAGAGCGATAGGATGACCTGTCGATTTACTCTGCACCGAGTAGCTACGGTATAGAGTTCTCCATATGTGATGGTGAATCCGATCAGGATTGTGAATATCCGGATTGCAAGGACTTCTTTGTAAGTGCCTTCGGTTTTGTTCGAGCCCGAAACAGACTTGTATGGATTGTATGTCTGACATTACAAGTTGAGATATAAAGCCGATTTCTTTCAAATATATTTCTGTTGGTGGCGGAGAATTTATTCTTTTAGCTTAACACCCTTCTCTGAGACGTACGTGCTCAGAGGTTATATAGTTGAAGTTATCAGCGATATATTCCCAATTTGGTAATGTGACATGCTGAGTGTTGCTGTAAGTGATCATTGTGTTGATTTTTGTGATAGGATCGTTTATTTGATCGTCTATCTTAGTGATCATTGTGTTGATCATTTGTTGACCCAAAGCATGGCTTTTGTATAAAGTATGTTTTTGTGGACGTGACTTCGTCGAGCCTCACACCCCGGAAATGGTCAAAACAGGAAAGATGCGGCAAGGTTATGAGGGGTAGCACCCTTTAGGGTATGTACATTTCCTTCTGGATAGAGGTGGTATCATGGTATGGAGCCCAGATATTTAACCTATGTGGTTACTACGAATTTATTACTTTGTGGTTGTTGGTTTTCGGGATCCCGTGAGAAAGGTCGTTTACGATCGGGGAATGGCGTGCTCGTGTCAGTAGTTACCCAGTTAGGGGTAACCCGGCCTTCTGTTGGCAGAGTTCCGGTTTGGTTCTCGGGGATGTCTTTCCAGAGGCATTCTCATGTGGCAATGGGAAGTTCCTTGGCCTGACCATTTGTTGGAAATCCAAAGAAACAATACGAAACTTGTACGGTATTAGTTGTAGAACCTATCATTCACTTATGGTGTCACAACACTGTTTGGATGGTAGCTATAGTAGGCATACGATAATGGTCGTATGTTGGCTAAGATTTATATTCTACTTTCGAAATAAATTTTTCCTACACTGTGCACTAATAATAATATCAAATGTTATTTTAAATGCGTATCAAGCATCTTTGACTATCATAAGGAGAAATCTCCTCCGATTCTGCGTTTGCATTGTGTGTGTGTGCGGGAGGCCTTATGGTAGTCTCATTTTTAAAAGCATTGCGAATTGAATTTAAAAATATTCCTCTATTTTGATTCTAAAGATAAATAAACTGTTTTGAGTTCTCACACCAGTCACATGACTGACTCGGAGTTTATTGTTTTCCTTCCTAAACTCTGGGTGCCCACCAATTTTCACACGGGCAGTCAAGAGTTAAGGTTTATCAGGATATTCTGGATATTCTGGAGTTGCTGGAGGCAAGATGGATGGCATGGCGTATTACTACTATATAGTATTTCTTTTTCCGCTGCACTATTTGTTGTTGTTGTACACTCTGATGATATGATATGATGTAATGAAATGTATAAAATTTGATAACTGATATAGTTCTTTGTTTAAAGATTATTCATTTATTATTATATGTTGTTCCGCTGCGAATTGTGAGATTCTGATGTTGTTCTGTTTTCTTTCTGTTCCGTTCTATTTTAAAATGTTCTATCTTCTCTGTTCTATGTTTTCAAAATGTTCTCTATTCTCTTTTTGTTCTATTTTAAAATTTTCTTTCTCTTCTCTGTTCTATGTTCTCTATTTTCTTTTTCTTCTATTTTAAAATTCTGTTCTATTTTCTCTTTTCTATTCTATTTTCTAATTTTCTGTTTTCTTTTCCCTCCATCTTCTACCTTATCTATTATCTTCTCTTTTTCTCTTCTTTTCTTACTTTTTCTTTTCTTAAATTTTTTTTTTTAAAACCCCTAAGGGTTCGTATTTTCGTTCATCTTGAATTAAACAAAGGAGATTAGTGTCTATTCAAGGAGTACGGATTTACGGGTCTTTACATAACACTAAAATTCCTTTACAATCTTTAAAAGTAAAAAATTGTAGTAGATAAGGATTATTCTCACTATATCATTTTCTTATCACTTGTACTTTCTCTACTTCCAATTTTTGGCGAATTCTCTAATATCATATGAGGAGGATTTTTAAAAGATACTTGCAATAAATGTGCACGACAATGGAACATGTCTATTTTTCTTTGTTTTGCCTTTAATTTTCTATGTTGCTCCTAATGTTATTTTTAATATAATCTCCTAATGTTATTTTTAATTACTAACATTGTTTGGTATAAATCCCTAATATTATTTTTATTTATATTTATAATGTTACTACTATTCAACCGACCTCTACTAAACTGCCCTTATTCCACTTGCTTACTATTTTCTTGTGAGAAATGCGGATTAAGGATCTTAAGGCTAAGATAAACACAAGAGGGGGGTGAATAGTGTTTTAGAGAACTGTAAAATCTTTTTGAGTTTTTGTTAATTTAAACACAAATGTATGCAATATTCATACACAGATATGATCATAGAATCAAACACAAATGCAAATATAAAGTAAAAGCAGTAAAGGAAAGAACACACCGGATTTTATACTGGTTCGGATTTACCCTACATCCAGTCCCGCACACAAGTACGGATTTCCTTTCAAAAATGATCTTTACAATTACACCCTCGATTTCAAGGCGACGAGGTACACCCTCCAGAATCACAATCCTCTGGATAGAGATACTTGATTTCCAAGGCAACAAGTTCACCCAATTGATTTCCTAAGGCTACAATCACACCTTATCTCGCTTGATTGATTTTCGAGGCTACAATCACACCTTTTCTCGCTATATTGATTACAAAAAGCCTAAAACTCTGAATAGCACTGAGGATCTTGTTGAGATAGTGATAGAGAATCAAACCAGAGATAATCTAGTTAGATTCAATGCTGATTTTGGCAGAGTAATTATAAGAATTTGTATATAGAAATGTAGAAGAAGAAGAGGAGTGAAAAACCAAAAAAACTGAATTAAAATTCGTTGAAACTAACCCCTATTTATAGAAGAACAACAACCATGTCCATTCGTGAAGAGTTATGATGAATAGACACTTCTTTTGAAATTTAAATTTTGAACTCAACTGACGCCATGTTGATATGGGGTACTTGAGTATGTCGACATCCCAAAGGGATTTTTGGTGTTTTGATTTTCTTTGAAAATAACCTTTATTTTATATTAAAACTATTTTAAACTTTATAAATATACATGACTATATTTAAAATACATAAGTAAGTATACTGAATAATATATAAAAAAAGTACTATAATTTTATATTTAAAATCTAAGTATAAATAGTTAAAATTTAAGTATATTATATTTAAAAGATAGTTTAAAAACAAGGATAATTTGATTTTGAAATTAAAGATTATTTTGAGGCTAAAAGTATTTGAAATCAGGATAGATGTTTTCGATACTTTTAAAAAGAAGGTTTTGAAATCATTTTGAAAACAAGATATAATTTTGAAAAATCATTTTGAATAAAAAGTTAGCGGATATAAAACAATGTTCCACTAGATTTTTCGTAGGTTCCATCCTACTTAGGGTTCCATCCCTTTAACAGGCTCGAAGTGGATTCCATTCCACGAATAAATTGGATTTTAAGATGCCAGTGCTTTTCTATGAGTTTTAACAAAATTTCTAACTAAAAAATAATAAATTACTTGAATTCTTGAACTCTTGATAATCTTGATACTCATGAGTCTTCAATCTTGTTATCTTGAATCTCTATACTGTACAGTCTTCATTCTTGTTACCTGCACGGTTAAATCCTGCATATACATATATATATATATATATATATCTAAACTTATACTGTTAGTATTTATATTTTATAATCTATTCTAAGGTTGTTGCCATCAAAACCATTATCTCACGGACTAACAATCTCCCCCCTTTTGATGATGACAACCTTTGTTTATAAAATATCACTTCTATCCTAATAACTCCCCCTAAAACTAATAACTCCCCCTTAATTTATGCCTAACTACCCTATTTTATACTTCTCCCCCTTTGTCATCAACAAAAACTAACTCTAAGTTATATAACACCAAACTATCATACTCCCCCTAATTCTAATACTCTATGATATGTAATTATAATGATAGTGATATCATAAATAATCAACTCTTAGATCTAATAATAAACCTAATCCTAAACTACAAACTATTCTAAGTATATGATAACCATATAGTTATATTTATTAATAGGGAAGAACACATATAAGAACACAATTTATTTATTAATCATATAGTTATATTTACATTTTCGTTGTAAATGTAAGAAGGAATAAACAACAATGGTAAAGAAAGAGAAGAAACTAACGTGTGTTTTTGAACATAGGACATCTATGGATCGAACAGTTTGGATAGTGGAAACAGATATTTCAATGTTGTTCGATAAGATTCCCATCTTTGTCAAAACACACTTCCCTAACGCACACGACTTTGTCGTCATCTTCCGCATGCGCTTCTTCCATGGGTTCTTCTTCTACTTCTTCTTCTTCTTCTTTGCTGGTCTCATGTTCTTGATCTCCTGAAGAATCTTCGTTAATCAAGATTGGGTTAGCATGATTTCCCATTAGAAATTTTTGCAAATTCCAAAGGATTTTGCCTTGCCTCTCTTGTTCCTTGGCCATTCGAAGTTGCATTACTTGAATTTCAGTCATTAACTGAAATGCATTCTTTAGAGAATCCTCCATTTTAGTCACACGAGCGAGAGTAGTACGTTGAAATGGACCAGATGTAGCAGATGGGAATGAAAAGGTTGATTTTATGTTTGATTTGGAAGATGAGGCCATTGGTTATTTGATTTCAGAGAAAAGAACAGAGAGATAACAGAAAGGATGAATAAAATTTCGAAAATGTGAAGAATATATAACCAATTATTTGAATTTTGGTAGGAAAATTTTCAAAAATTTAAAAACGTTATATGTCGACATAGGGTAGAGGAGTATGTTGACATGGTTCTTGAATTTTTGCCTATTTAATTTATTTTGAATTAATTTTGAATTATACTTTGTTTATTTATGTTTTATATTTCAGTTATTGAAAAAATACCTAATTCTCTTCTTAATTTAGTAAATATAGATTAATTTAATGGTTTTGTTAAGATATCAGCAATTTGATTCTCAGAATTGATATAATCTAGAGTGATTACTTCCTTACTTATATTATCTCTGAGAAAATGATGTCTGGTATCAATATGTTTAGTTCGAGCATGTTGAGTAGTATTTTTGGATAAATTTATCGCGCTCGTATTATCACAATAAATTGGTGATTTTGAAAATTTTAAACCATAATCTTTTAAAGTTTGTTCCATATATATTACTTGAGAAAAAACCAAAGCAACAGAAATATATTCTGCTTCAGTTGTTGATAAAGAAACTGTGTTTTGCTTTTTACTAAACCAGGAAATCAGAGAATGCCCCAAAAAGTGACAAATTCCACTTGTACTCTTTCGGTCTGATTTACAACCAGCATAATCAGCATCACAATAAGATATTAAGTCAAAGGAATCATTTTTAGGGTAAAATAAGCCACAATCAGAGGTGTGTTTAACATATCTTATGATACGTTTTATGGCTTTCAAGTGGGCCTCTTTAGGTTGGGATTGATATCTTACATAGAGACAAACACTATGCATGATATCAGGTCTCTTAGCAGTAATATAGAGTAGTGATCCAATCATTCCTCTATATAACTTTTGATCTACATCTTTCAAGAGATCTTCTTTACTAAGGTACTCATTGGTTGCCATGGGAGTGGGTTTTCCACTTGAAGTAGTCAAACCAAATTTATTAATTAGGTCTTTAGCATATTTTTCTTGACTAATAAAGATACCATTATCTAATTGTTTTATTTTTAATCCTAAAAAGAAATTTAATTCACCCATATGACTCATCTCAAACTCTTTTGTCATTATTTTAGAAAATTCTTTATTCATTTCAAAATTAGTTGATCCAAAAATGATATCATCTACGTAGACTAGTACTAGTTGAATATCATTTTTATTTCTTTTAATAAAAAGAGTATTATCTACTTTACCAATTTCAAAATTTGATTGTAATAGATAAGATCTTAGTCTATCATACTAGGCTCTAGGAGCTTGTTTTAGACCATATAAAGCTTTCTTAAGTTTGTAAACATGAGTTGGTAATTTATCATTTTCAAAACATGGTGGTTGTTCAACATACACTTCTTCTTTTACAAATCCATTTAAAAAGGCAATTTTAACATCCATTTGAAATAATTTGAAATTATTATGATTTGCGAAGGCAAGTAGAATCCTAATGGCGTCTAATCTTGCTACGGGAGCAAAGGTTTCATCAAAATCTATTCCTTTTTATTGCAGAATTTCTCAAACTTTTCATTTTCAAATTCATCACCGTGATCATTATGAATGATTATCATTTTTAGAGAAAGTTGATTTTGAATCCTTTTTGAAAAGTTCTTTAAACATTCAATAGTACCACTTTTATGTTTCAAAAATATTGTCCATGTAAATCTAGAATAATCATCTATAATTACAAAAACATATTTACTATGATGTATTGACAGAATTTGAGATGGACCAAATAAATCAAGGTGAAGTACTTCAAGAGGTTTTGAAGTTGAAATCATATCTTTTAACTTAAAAGAATTTTTTTTTTAAGTTTTCCTAATTGACATGCATCACATAGACTATCGACTTTAAAATTCATTTTAGGAAGTCCTCTTATTAGATCATGTTTTGACAGTCTAGATAAGAGTTTGAAATTCAAATGCCCAAATCTCTTATGCCAAATTCAAGGGTCACTTGTATTTTCCAAAAGACATAAGTTATCATTTGAAATTTTCATACTAAGAATATAAATGTTCTTTTTCCTAATTCCCTCAAATATTATAGTTGAATTATTATCTTCAACTAGTGCGAACCCGTGCTTCGCATACGGACCGCACTCAACCTCTTATCATCATAACATGTTTAAATGATTTATATGGTTCATCGATTAAGAAATAGTGATTTTTTTTTATCAATTTTCAAATAAGTTTGCATTTTGTCTAAAACTTGTGTATAAATCTTTGAAAACGGTAATGCAGGTAGTACTGATGCTTGACAAACAATTACAAAATATCAAGAAAAAATGATTTCAAAGATAAAATTTCCACACAATACACATATAAATTTATTGTGTGCATCAGCCGTTACTCTATGCATCAGTTGTATTATATGTAACTTCATTTGGTGAGATACCTTTATTAATCATTTCCTTTAATACTTGATGTCGTTGATTTCATTTGTTGTTTCAGTAATAACTATCTATAAGAGCAGTGCAGGTAACAACATTTGGTTTACACTTGACCATTGATTCAAAAATGCCAAAAGCAACGTTGACATGATTCATGAGAACGCGAGTGTTGATGATGATCCCATAACTGACTATGTCTAGGAACACATTATGCAGCATCATATTATTGTAGAATTATAAGATTAGAGGATAAAGAGAGTTATTTCTGTTTTGAACGATTCTTGTGAAAAACATGCTAAATCTAAAGCATGCATATTTTATGTCTGAAGTGTTGGAACTAACAACCATTATTCAACAATATTTATTTTAATGTGAAGAATATCATTATATTTCTTTTATAGTCAAAGCAAACTTAATATAATAAGAAACATGTAATTGTATTTAATGCTTTTGAACTTTCTGGTTCCATTTCTAATTCCATCTAGCATTGTTGCTGTATTTTGGTAATGTTGGATTTCACCAGACTTAACTGCAATTTATGAAAGTAGAATCAGAGGCTGGAAGTTTTCAAAACAATCAACGACATAGATTAGTTAAAAGAAATAAAGTCAAACAGATTTATTAACTTTAATAACATGAATAATCCGAAAAACTATGATTTTAAAAAAATTATTTTTAGCTATCAATAATGGATATCATTAGAAAGCATATTAAATTTGAGATTTAATAGTGAAATCGATTCTTAAATCCAATTAATGTAGAAAAGTTATCACATTTCAAAGTTTGGAATAAAAAGAAATTAAAAACGTGACTGTTCATTTTTCAAAATATGAAAGAGGCATGTGTGCTCTTGAAATCTAACTCAATAATAATATTATAGTATAGATTAACGCTAGCTTTGCAATAATGCAAAACATAAGGTCTGTCCATGCTTAACGTCTCGAAATTCCAGATAATCTACCGTTGGAAGCAATAATAAATGAGATGAGCTCTATTTGTTGACTCTGTACATTCCTGATTCAATTTTCGAATTCCTCATGTTCATTTACTCTCTTATTCTTCCCAGGCGATTGTTAAGCGAATGTATGAGCGATACTTTCCAGAGGCAAAGCCCTAACATTTTCTTCTTTACCTTCTTCGCTAAGTCTATCAACCTCACCGTAGGTATGTCTTCTTTTTGTTCCCTTCATATTTCGATTACATCACAGCAGATGTGGTTTCTTCAGTTACGCGTGTACTTTATTTGATTTTTTTTTAACATTCTGTTTAGTTTTTTTTATCGTATTCCCCTGTTCGGGGAAGATAGAATCTGCTCGGTGTGTTTGTTTTTTCACTGAAAATTGTCATAAAAATATAACACATAGCCCGTCTAGCTCAGTTGGTAGAGCGCAAGGCTCTTAACCTTGTGGTCGTGGGTTCGAGCCCCACGGTGGGCGATTTAGTTTTGCCCAACCGACCACCCTTTCTCTTTCTTCATGCTTATGCACGAAGCTTTCAGAGTATAGTAGGGTCTTATTAGTTTGTGTTTTGGAGGTAGAAAGTGAAGTGACACTTTTGTACCAACTAGTGCAAACCCGTGCTCCGCACACGGGTGTGGTGAAAATATTATAGTTATACATTTCGTAGAAAAACTTTTAAAACGGGTATGTAATCAAATTTATACCATGTCTAAAATATGAATATCAAACACATAGATCACCCTGAGTAGTACCACATTTTGTTTATTAGTTCCCTTATTTTCAGCGTATCGCATAATTAATATAGAAAAGTCAACATCTTGTTAAAGGATATACATAATTTATTGATAATAAAAGGAAGCATAATGAAATATATAGGGAATCGGTAACGTATGGTGTAGAAAGTATGTCAACCTGCAACTGTAATTATAAACAACCGATATATTAAACGTGTAGGTTTCAGCACCAGAATAATCCGAGAACAATGATTTAATGATAGACGGCAACATTGTAGCCTAATCAGTCTATCTTCAACTACAAATAATAGCTTGAGGATAAAGAAACGAATATTGGTATACCAAGTGCAATGAAATCACCATTTGATATCAATGTACATGAGGGTTAGTTGTCAGAAAAGTATAATTTAATTAGAAGTATCACATAATTCCATGAACAGAATCACCCATAAAATAGTGGCCATTACAGATGCATATTACGGATAAAAAGTAAAAAACTGACCTTAAAAAAAGTAGGCTTGAACTGAATTTTAAATTAAGACCTCATCTACTTGTATTTATGTTTTATTATCAGATGATAAAGATAATATTTTAGTAATTGGGCATAACTAATTTCTACATAGATTATATAAGGTTATGGGAAACCTATGGACATGATACATAATACAACAAAGGGATAACAACAATATAATATCAGAAAACTTTGTTTTACATTTTTTTTGAATGATGACAAACGGAAAAAAGTCTAATTATAATAATCATTACGCCTCAGGTTGGTAAATTTCAGGTGAAGGCTAACAACAGGCTTTATTTCTTTCATATTTGTAAAGCTTGTCCAAAACATGAAGAGCAAGTTGGATAATTAACAAATGTGTGTAAGCATAGGATTGAATAAAATCAGTACAATGCCTAAAATGAAGTGAAAAAATCCTAGAAGTGGAACACTTAAAGTAATAGTCAAAATTGAATGTAGGCCCAAAGAAAATGTTGAAATGATTAAATTTATACCTTCGTATGAGCAGTATATGTGTTGAATGCTTGAACATCAAACTTAATTAAAACACCTCCTGCTTGAAGAAAGAAATTAAAATTACTTAAATACAATGCTTAGGCAATGACCTGATTGAAGAAAGAATATAAATTAACAATTAAAATAAGGAAGCAACTTGATCCATAATCCTAAAATCCAACAGAATATTGATATACTATATTATTTACATCATGCACTGAAACGTATGAACCATTGCATAAGTATTTGTAAACTCCTTATTTAATCTACTATAAAAGTCAATAAGTGTTTTTTTGTTACGTTAGAGTTTTTCATATTGATTGGAATTGTTAAGTTAACTAACATTGAAAACTCCAATATAATATTGAAAAAGGTAAATAAATTAAATAGAGTATTTTGTTACATATCGAGTTATGATGAGCACAATAGGCAACAGTATAGTATAATGATTATATCCAAATATAAATTGTTTTCATGCAGAATCATTGTTTTGACGACAATTAACTCGAGGATTCCATTTAATTCATTTTTAAGCAAAACGCTTCTACAAAACAAAGTACCATCGAACAATTTGTTTATATAATATATTGCATTGTGTATTAGCCCATGCAAGATAATCAAAATTTCTTATTATAGTACACAGGAGCATGGCAAAAATATTTTAGTTGTAGTAAGAAAATTAAATTATTTTGTAAAATAATCAAAATATACTATTTATAAGAAGGAATTAGAGACATTATTACAATACCAAATATAAGTATTAAATTAGTACAGAGTCATTGTAATAATAGGACTAAATATTCTCAAACGTATATGTAGGCGAAAGGTTTATATGGGAAAATTGCACTTGTTAGTAGGAAAAGAAAACGCAGATGCACTAAGTAGTTAAAAGCATAGATCGTGCCAAATAGGACTGAAGTCGTGTAATAAAATAATTTTTCCACTGTATATAGTATGTTGTTCACTAAATATAATTCTATTTTAATGCAGCACACAAATCATGACATATATTTGCTTGTGTTAACTTGTTTTTTAAATTCTTTCAAAATGTAACAATGAACTGGGTCTAATAAATTAAAATATTAATAAATATACTTACCATAGTTGTTATAGCAAATATATTGACTGAATCCATAGTTGTCTGGCGTTATGAAAAAAGTATGATAACAAAATATTAACGTGATATATAGCTTCATTATTGTTCTCTCAAATTTATAGTTGAAGCACTCAAATATATATAGTTTATAGACTGGGGATTCAGTCTATATATTAATAATTGTCTAGTTTATATATATGATGCTCTCGACATATCCCTATGTCATGAAGATGTAGTTTAGCAACTACGTCTTATATAATGTCCGCACATGTTGCATTATAATACAGGTTTTAAAATTTATCTTCATAGACAGAACAAACGGTAGTTGATAAGTCTAATTGATGCTCGGGCTTTGAAAACTTCAACTTCAGCTCACTTTTATAGTTTAGTTGGGTAAACATTTTAAGCACCGAAGCCTTTTGTACCTGCAGCAAAGAACGATAAAATACTAGTTAAGGAAATGAACCATTTTCTCAAACTTCAGGCATCAAGATTAAAGAACACCATCAGTGTCTATAAATGAACTTGGCAAGAACTAACAGTTAAATATAGAACAATTTTACATTATTCAGTTTTAATATTAATCCCTCCACTATTGAAGAAGAGGGCTGAAATAACGTTTAGTTTACAAAACAGGTGGACATCTACATAATGTTGGAATTTAAAAAAATAACTATATTAGTGCTAATTTTATACTACGAAAGTAATATACGCTCCGTTAAAGATTACTATGATTCATTGAATATGTTCTATGTCCATAAAATTAGTATATTTTTACTAATTCTATATTGCTGAACCAATCTTATTTCAGCTTTCAAAGAAGGGTGTTGGCCCTTGACTGATTATAGTGCCTACTTTTACAAGAAGGTTGTAGAGATTCAACCATTGAGTTACGAAGACAATTGAACCTCGTTTATACAATTATGATGAGTAAGGTCATAAAGAAGCGATGAACTCGGGAAGAGTTAATTAATAAGAAAAATGGTTAATAGTGTCATAAAGAAAGGATATGGCCTAAAATGCAATATTTACATATATATTTATTATTATTTGTAACATCATGAATCCTATTGCTGATTGTTTTTCAAATACTTAGTGATATAAAAAAAGGATGTTAAGGATACAAGTATATTTATTATCATAAAGACGTACTGAAAAGCAGAAATATTTGGTTATTATAGTATATTTTGACTGAAGGAGCTTTTTGTTAATAAATAAATTTAATGACATCATATATTATATAAAGCTGTCTAATTTGTGAAAGTAGATTAATATTTGTAAAATGGTAAATAAGTAAAAGGCAACCTCAACCATTGAGAGGTGAAAATTATGACTTCTCTCAATCAGATTAATTTGAATTTTTGCTGCCTGCTAAAACATAAAAAAAATATCATGACTTTTTTCTTTTCAAACTCATGGGTTTGATCATATCCCACATTTTGGTATCGTACAATCAACATGTCAAATATTATGTGAAAAGTATATAATGCTTATTCAAGTAAGAAAGTGCATAACAAAAAAACCAAACGCATTAAAATATAACGTGATTTAAATTGATCTAGATCATAGTCAATGAACTGTACTTTATCAACGCCATAAAAAGCATAAAGTTTATATAGATAGCACATATGAAAATAATTTTAATTCATATGAGTTACAATCAGATGGACAGTTTAAGGGGGGCGGAGAGCAGAATAAAAAGCATGTACAAACCTGATATTAGTCCTCAACTTATTGATTTGCATGCTTTAATTACATCATCCCAAGAACTTTGCACCGTATATGGTCTTGTCCAAAATATTGCTTTAATTTCTCCAAATAATATCATAGAATTGTGAAGCAAGTTCTATTTATAAACATATATGGAGGGTAGGATAAGTTCAGAACATGCCAATTCGAACTTGATACATGGTCTGTTAGCTCATTATGTAATAACTTTGCTTTATGTGGATCCAACTTCTTTCCACCACATAAATTGACATCACACACATTCTGGTTTCATATAATATAATTAAAATATGAACCTCGTGCATGTTTTCAAGGCTGAAATAAGCATATCAACATCTTTGAAAACTAATACGTTAATAAAAAAACACATGCTTGTTTAAAAGATTATGGTGCCAGATTATGTGGTTCCAGAATACCATCACGCACTTATTGACCACCTAAAATTTTCCCATCTAATCTTTTTTATGCGGCAGTAGCATCATCATGATTGTTATAGCCAACCATTGCAGAGTTTCTATCCATGAGATATTTAGACCCTTTAATCTTTCTAAACCACCTACTCTTGCTCTTAAGCTATTCCTCTATTACAAATGAGCTAATACCACCAATCCATACATGGTTTTCAAGTTTTTCCTGCCAATAAATTATACAATGGAGACATCAAGTTTCCAAAATTTGGATTGAATATGTTAAACATTCACCTTGAAGATACCCCTTAGATGAACTGATTTCGACCACCCCCAATTTGACAGGCGATGGTGGTAGAAAGCATAGACGACGACGCGGCAGAGCGAGCAAGAATCAAATCGACAGGGACCTTTATTCTTTAGGATTGAGAAAAAGAGAATTGAAAGATGCATGATGGAAGAAGGGGTAAGCTGATATCGGGAATGAAAGAAAAAGAAAAGAACCACGACTGTGTTGATAAAGAATGGAGGTTGACCATTGGGGAAAAGGACGGGGAAAATGAAAATTTCTGGGTGAGGAAAAAAGGATGAGAAAATCATGAATAGGCAGAGAGAAACAAAGTTGAGACCGTTTGGTTTCCAAAATTAAGAGAGGCATGTGTTCCCTTGAAATTAAACTGACTAATAATATAATAGTATAGATTTGACATTTATCTTTTTCAAATTTATTTGTATATCCTTTATCGCAAAGTTGACTTATACTTAGCAAGTTATGTTTCAGATTTTTAACTGGCAAAACATTAGTAATAAAAGGAGTTTCAGAGTTACCGACTTTGCCGATGCCAATCACATATCCTTTCGAATTATCTCAAAAGTTAACGAGTCCTCCGTCTTTGTATATTATATCATTTAAGATATCTGGATTTTCAGTCATGTGTCTAGAACATCCACTATCGAGTATCCATTTGTCCTTTCTGATCTGCACAATTTGTCCGTTGTGTATTGATTCCTCAATAGCCATAAAGCATGATTCCTGTACATCAAACAATTTTGGTAGACAACTTGAATTTGAATGTTGATTATATGCATACTTAAAAGACAACGATGATCTGAATATTTCTAAACTAGTATTAACAAACATAGCCATTTTAAAACTTTTTCAAAAATCATATTATGAAACTTTGAAAACCTTGCTCTGATACCAAATGTGAGAAATGCGGATTAAGGATCTTAAGGCTAAGGATAAACACAAAAGGGGGTGAATAGTGTTTTAGAGATGTGTTAAATCTTTTTGAGTTTATATTAATTTAAACACAAATGTATGCAATATTCATACACAGATATGACCACAGAATCAAACACAAATGCAAATATAAAGTAAAAGAAGTAAAGGAAAGAACACACTGGATTTTATACTAGTTCGGAGTTATCCTACATCCAGTCCCGCACACAAGTACGAATTTCCTTTCAAAAACAATCTTTACAATTACACCCTCGATTTCAAGGCTACGAGGTACACCCCCAGAATCACAATCCTCTGGGTAGAGATACTTGATTTCCCGGGCAACAAGTTCACCTAATTGATTTCCTAAGGCTACAATCACACCATATCTCGCTTGATTGATTTTCAAGGCTACAATCACACACCTTTTCTCGCTATTTGATTACAAAAAGCCTATAACTCTGAATAGCACTGAGGATCTTGTTGAGATAGTGATAGAGAATCAAACCAGAGATAATCTAGTTAGATTCAATGTTGATTTCGGCAGAGTAATGATAAGAATTTGTATATAGAAATGTGGAAGAAGAAGAGGAGTGAAAAACCAGAAAAACTGAATTAAAATTCGTTGAAACTAACCCATATTTATAGAAGAACAACAGCCATGTCCATTCGTGAAGAGTTATGACGAATAGACACTTCTTTTGAAATTTAAATTTTGAACTCAACTGACACCATGTTGACATGGGATACTTGAGTATGTCGACATCCCAAAGAGATTTTTGGTGTTTCGATTTTCTTTGAAAATAACCTTTATTTTATATTAAAACTATTTTAAACTTTATAACTATACTTGACTATATTTAAAATACATAAGCAAGTACAAAGAATAATATATACAAAATTTTACTATAATTTTATATTTAAAATCTAAGTATAAATATTTAAAAGTTAAATATATTATATTTAAAAGATAGTTTAAAAACAAGGATAATTTGATTTTGAAATTAAAGATTATTTTGAGGCTAAAAATATTTGAAATCAGGATAGATGTTTTTGATGCTTTTGAAAGGAAGGTTTTGAAATCATTTTGAGAACAAGATATAATTTTGAAAAATCATTTTGAATAAAAAGTTAGCGGATACAAAACAATGTTACACTAGATTTTTCATAAGTTCCATCCTACTTAGGGTTCCATCCCTTTAACAGGCTCGAAGTGGATTCCATTCCACGAATAAATTGGATTTTAAGATACCAATGCTTTTCTATGAGTTTTAAAAAAATTCTAATTAAAAAATAATAAATTACTTGAATTCTTGATCTCTTTATAATCTTGATACTCATGAGTCTTCAATCATGATATCTTGAATCTTTGTACTGTACAGTCTTCAATCTTGCTACCTGCATGGTTAAATCCTGCATATACATATATATATCTAAACTTATACTGTTAGTATTTATATTTTATAATCTATTCTAAGGTTGTTGTCGTCAAAACCATCATCTCACGGACTAACATTTCTTAGTTTGACTTTTGCCGCCTACTCCTTTAATTTTGGGTTCTAATCTTTCTCCCGTTCCTTTTACCCTATTTCTATCTTTCACCACATCCTATTATCCATCCTTAAAAAAAATTCCAACTTAAAAATTTTCGTCTTAGAAAAATCAACGAGCCACATATATTCTACTATTTTTTAAAAGAATTAACTTTTGATAAGCACCCATTTCTGTTATCTCCGGTCCAACAAATTTTAAATTTTCTGCTAAAACTTTTTATTTAATATAACATAGTTATTATATATTTTTTACAAAAAATTTAATATGTACTTATTTTTCAAAAATATGGTTTTCTTACCTTCAAATAATTCCTTTAAAAATCGTTTCAAGTATATTATATATATATATATATATATATATATATATATATTCTCAAACTTATATATAAAATCATTTCAACTTTTAAAACTATTTTCTATTGGATCGGACTCGGAGTCGATTTCTATTTGTCCCTTCATTCGGATTTTTTTTCAACTTGCTGACATATCTCCTTTCAAATAATAAAAATCTAGTTGTTACCTTATAGTGACTGCTTTACACCTTCCTTCAAGAATTCAATTGCTTCTATATATCTACAACTAATCGATTCTTACTTTCCCCTTCTCTGTACCTTCTATACATTAATAATCGACGTTAACGGGATCTATAATCATTGGGCTATTAGGAGCCCAACTATGAAGTCACGTACTATCTAACTTCAGGGATCTTCCATATGCTGCATTCATGCCCTTCTTAAGTCAACGCATTTTCATATGACCTTTTACCTATGGGTTAATCGGTGTATATGTATATCTCCAACTTCTTCATTATTCTAACTTATAATTAGCTTGTCCATATTTCAGTGTAAGGTTGTACTTTATAGTCGAAATATAGGGTTTGGAGTATAATATATTTATCCTTATAGAAAAAATACAAATGCGTTCACTCATCGTTTCCTAATGCTTTTTCCAGATCGACTAACCCAAAGTGTGATGCCAAATGTAACAACCTACACCCTAGTGGATATGAATTTTCGCTAATTCGAAAACCAAGTACACCAGTATGTGGATCGTTCATTTGGTATCCTTCAAAAAACAAATAAATGCATACTAGAGCACCATCGATATAACTCACAGTGGAATAGTAAAGTATAATAAATCATATATATTGACCAAGATTGACACTTTCAATATCTAATGTCCTTGTTAGTGTCAAGCAAGCTAAAGGAAACCGGTCTTCTACTGTTCCTGCCTTGCACCAGTACCTTACCTCTAATGTTATCCGGTGGGTTATAATGAGAAGGGGGTCATTTTACGCATAACACTAGTTTATTACAATATGTACACGTACAATATACCTCATCTACCCAAAGCAGACCATAACTATATAAGTACCATAGTCCCCTTTTAGACCAAAATACTATCCCTGCTAGTATCTATAATGTGGCACAATGTCAGGATCCATCATCAATGCAATATCACAGCCATATGGAACTACATCTCGTATTATGACTACCCGTACAACTACAAATTGGGGAGAGGAACTTGAAAAATCAACTCATCGATATGTCTTGTCGGCTTCATCCTTGTCCACATATCAATAGTAGTTTGCGCCTCGTCGTGCATCTTGTAGCGCCCAATACGGCATCATAATAGCTTAGCCGTATTCTATATTTCCTTGGAGATTTACTACTTGCCTACTTCCTATTTATTATAGAGGACTCGGCTTCTCCGACTACCCTATTTTTTCTGAAAGAACTCTTATTTGGCTTAACTAGCATTTCCCTAACAAACAAACTAGCAAACTATTATGCCAGTGCATTACTTAACCGGACCTACCCCAGTAGGAGGCGTAGTCCATTAGGTGTAAACGCAATCAATGCAATACCCCCCTTCAATTTATTGAAGTAGACTCTACTGAGGGTATTTCTTCATCTATACGTAAGCATATACACTCCATATGTCCTACAGATGGATATGTCCCACATCTGCATAATGTATGCACAGCTGCTAATAACATGTTGTAGTGGGCAAGTTTCTATTACGTAACACTATTGATCTCGCATTCCAATCCATTCCAATGACTATGTCATTCTATTCATTTAATCACTTACTATTTTTAATAATTCACTCTTACAATAAATGCATACTTGAGGTACGTGTGTGTGATTTGTGTCTCTGTGTGTATCATATATATCTTCATTCATTGTTATATCAATTATTATGCCTCTACTGTTTGCTTTTAACTGTATTTTTTTCCTACTTTTATGTGTTTATATCTTATTTGATTTAAGACTATTTCCTGCTTCCTTTTAAATATCTTTCCCTATTTACTTTCCTTTTTTCCCTTACTATTTAACTTTTTGTTTCTATTCCTGTTTTATCCTTTTATTCCCTACATTATTTTAGTGGACCCTTCACACCCTTTTATTTTAAATTGTGTCTTATTTTACTTTCTATTTATTTTATTCCACTTCTGTTTTACTTGTATTACACATATTCTTTTTGTATACCATTATTGTCACATTTATAATTCTTTACTCTATTTTTGGAGATCACTACATTTTAATGTATTGGAATTATATTTCTCTCAATGGAATGGTTAGCATTGTAAATTTCTACATCTTGTCCAAAAAGGGAATTTGTGTTACATTTAGAATTACATGGGATTATATTTTCATAATTATTGAAATAGAAAGTGCAAAATATAGTAAATATCCCTATTTTATTCATCTCCTTCTTTTTAGGCGCATTCCTTATTATTTCAACCATTATCCTTTTTATTTATAAATCTGAAACTTGATAATGTATAGAAATTCACATTGCAAAGTACTATATAATTAAATAAATTAAATGCTACATAAATCCCTATAATTACTATGATAACTAAACTTACATTTTTATTTGCGCAAATCATTCTAAACCTACAAGTTTTGAACCATTATACACACACACTAAAATTCAGGGATTATAATTACCTAATATTTCCATATTTAGATACATATAAAATATAATTCAAATTATCAATAACAAAATTTTGCAGGTAGAATTTAGAATTTTATTTCACGTATACAAATTTAGCCTACTACTCTAGTTTACATTTGAGGCATATAGCAATAGATCTACTACGATAAAATTTAACATTATATATGAAATATATTCTCCCACTCACCATTTAGCTTTTTAAATCTCCAGATCTAACCTCTATTTTTCCAATTTGACTCTCTTGTCTCCCTGTCTGGATTTACATAGCGAAAGCATATACAGATTTATCAGAGATCTAGATTAGAAAAGAGATTTGGAATGTGATTTATATTTTAGATTCGGATTTACAGTTTACCTTGGCTTTGACAATTTGATTTGAGCTTATTTTTTCCTCAATCATCTACCACGATTCTTCGATTGTCTATATGCATAAACTATAACTGTTTTTAAGAATTTAGAGTTTGGAGGACAAGAGAAAATGGCAGAGCTCCGTTGTAATATCCCAGAATTTTTGTCAATATCAATTTAATAATCTGTATTAAAAATTAAATTGATATTGATAATTTTGTTAATAATAATTCAAATTGATTTAATAGTTTTTCTTTAATAAATATTTAATTAGTAGATTTTACCTTTTAAAAATAATAAATTGGTTTCTATTTATAATATAAATATATGGTTTATATTGTAAATTGATTAGCTTTGTTTTAAATTTAATAAATAAAACATATTTTCTAATTCTAATATTTTTAGTAATTTGGAAAAATTAGTTTTTTTTTAATATATAAGCTTTTCAAAGTTATTGAATAAATAAATCTTGGTTTAAATTTAGTAAATGAATCTTGATTTAAAATTCTAATATATATATTTAATAATTTGGAAATTTTGATTTAATTTAATATTAAGTTTTTCAAAACTATTTAATAAATAAGTATATGATTTTAAAATTGTTAAGAAAAATGTTTAAATGTTTAAAATAATTTTGGCTTGAGTTTTAAATTTAAAATGAATTAACAAAAAATTTCATAGCTTAATAAAATAAGTAATTTATTAATAAAGATATAATTTCTTTTGTAGTTATTTTAATTTGATGATAAGTCATCTCTATAAAAACAATATTAATAATGTATTGATTTACAAATAGGTTTTGAACAAAAATAGCATTTGTTATTTCAAATTTAATTTGTATATATAACTTGATTTTTAAATATTAGATTTTGAATTTGATTTGAATTTGAAATCCAAAGTATAGATTTTTAATTGTTTTGATTTTTATATGCCTAAGCTTTTATTTATAAGTATAATTTGTTTTTATTTCTTTTAAAAAAATTCTATACATATTAATTATTAACTAACAAATTAATTAGGCATAACTATTTTATTAACATTTAAATTAAAATACAAATTACTTTAGAAGGACATGTGTTGATTTCTTAAAGCATCATTTAACAAATGTTAAATGATAAACACCCTAAATTGACAAATGATGAAATTTATACAAGTGTCATTTTTAAATTTGTATTTTCTTTTAATTTTATTAAGTCATACCTTCATCTTATAAAAATGCCTCTTCTCTTCAATTTCATTTTCTTTTTCTAATCAAAAGTTAAGAAATCTGAAATATACAAACCTGCATTTTTTTTCTTTTTTTTCTAAAATCAGTAATTCCCCTCATTATCAAATGAAAGATAAATTCCTCTATCAAAAACCTGCAAATTGCAAATCCCTGTAGCATCTCTTCAAATTCTGTAGCCTGCAAACAGTCTTAAAATGAAGTTTAAATCTAGAAAATAGGTTCTGCAAATTCCAAATCTGCATTCTTTTTTCTGCAATACTGGTAATTGGCTCTGCATGATGCAGTTTTTAAATCAAACAAAAAGCATCTACATTTTCTTAGATCTGGAAATCAAGTTTTCCTACAAATGTCTTCAGCAAAATTTCAAAAGCATTTCAAAATGGAAGTTCTGTCTTATCAAAATTCAAATAAGTAATTTTTAAAAAAAAAATTAGAATTAGGTTGCATGCTAGTATAGTTGAATAAGTAAGTATTGCATGTGTATAGATAGAAATCTGATGTAAATATTTATGTGTATGCATGCTGTTATGTGCTCTGCTATGTTCCCAGATTTCACCTTTTCATTTAAAAATCCCCTACACGTAATTTAATTTGTCATAGTATCTAAACCAAGATTGTTTGCTTATCATAGATTAAGAATTAAAAATTAAATTAAATTAAAACAGAATATGTTTGTCTCTGGAAACATAAAAATATCAGTGCACGTTGATTTTAACCAAAATTCAAACTGTGTAAATTAGTAATTCAGTATTATAAATTAAAAGCATTGACTAAAACATGATTTTTAAATCAAGAATCAAGATTTTTAGGAAATAGATGAAGGTGCAGATTGGTATTGAACTAAAAATGAACTTTTAGCATTTTCTGGTGATCTATGAATAGTGAAGCTCGGGGTTCTCTTAAGTGATGGAGGAGGGTTAGGAGTTGATGGGAACAATAGTGAATGGTGATGAAATTCATCAACGAGGTTGCGGCAGTTAAAATTCTTTTGGAACCCTAGTTAAACTGGGTTAGGATGATCAATAAATCTCGTCTTCTACAATGGTTCGAGTGTTCTGAGTTTTTGGTGATCGGTAGCTGGGTAGTAGTTGAAGTCGAGGCCGGAGTGGCTGACCGTCAGGTGGTTGGAGCGGCGGGATTGTGGTGTTGACAGGTTTTGAAGGGGGAACCTGATTGTTGATCCAGGTTTGGAAATTGGTACTCGAATTTGATTTCGAGGATTTGGTGATGGAATGATTTTAGATGTGGAGCGATCATCTCTGATGATTGGAGATGATGGTCGGCAACGTGTATGTGCACGACCCTGATCTGGTGATGTTTTGGGTTATAGCAGAGAAAGACCTCGAGTAATTTTGGGTTAGACTCGAAGATGTTGGGTGGTTTGCTCGGGAAGTTTGAGCATTGGACTCGAAGCATTTTGGTGCTGTCTCGGGTGTTTCTGTGTTTATAGGTTTTGAGAAAACCCGTTCTTTCTGTTTTAATTTTTTTTTAAAAACTGAAGATTTAAATGAAAGCTAAAGTTTAAAATCTAATTTTAAATTCAAGTTTAAATTTTAGAATCCAAGTTTAAATTTAAATTCTCAGTTTTAAATAAAAAAATAATAAAGTTTAAAACTTGAATTATTAACTACTTTAAATAGTAAGTAGATTAAATGTTTTAAAACTAAAATTTTTAAAATATGAGCAAGTTTAAATTTAAATTTAAATCTGCAAATCAAAGATTAAATATAAATTTCAGTTTTTGAAATTAAAAGAAGTTTTAAATTTGAAAGATTTAAACAAAATGTAAATTTAAATTATTGAATTTAAAAATGAATTTAGTTTTAAACTCATATGAATTTCTTTCTAAGACAAGCACTTGTTTGTCTTGTAATTTAAAAAGGTTTAAATTGTCTAAAACTTTGTTTAAGTTTAAATTATATTCATTTTAAATTTCATATTTGAGATGAAATTTAAAAGTAAGTTCAAAAGTAATTTTTTTTCAAATAAATTTGTTAATGACAATTTAAACATAATTAAGAAATGTTTTATCTTAAAATTAATTAAGATTTAATGTTCTGAAATTAGTTTAATTAATGAGGTAATTAAGGAATGATTAGTTAATTTAATTAATTAATTGATTAGGGATTAACAAATATTTGATTAAGGGCTAATCAATTTGTAATTAAAGATCATTAATTAGATTATTAAATTAATGATTAAAGAATTATTAATTAAGTAATTAAGTTATAATCATAGTTAATTAGTTAAATAATTAAGGATTAATTAAGTTACAGTTAACACTTAATTAATTAAATAATTAGGGATTAATTAATGAATAATTAAAGATAAATTAAATTGTAATTAACAAGGGTAATCTAAGTTAATTACTTAATGAAGTAATTAAAGAATAGTTAATGAAGGTCATTAACTAGGATTATTTAATAATTAATTAATGTGGTTAATTTTAATAATTAATTAGATTAATTAATTCAATAATAATCAGTTGTGAATTGTTTAAGTGTAATTACTTAATGGAAGGAATTAATTACTTAATGTAATTAATTGAGTTTAATGTGATTGTTTAAATTAATTAATAAAGTTTAATCAATTTTAAATACTAGATGATTTGATGATAATTACTTAATGTAATTAAAGGATTGAAATTACTTAGTGAAGTAATTGATTGGTAATTACAGGATGTAATTAATGGAAGATGTTTTTAAGAACGGAAGTAAATTGAGTATAATTACTTTGTAATTAATCAAGGGATTAATTAAGAAATTAATTAAGGAATAATTAATTTGTTAGTTAATTACTGAATATGGTTAATCAAGAGGGATTAATAATTATGGGTTAATTACTTAAGGTAACTAATTTAATAGGATAATTTATTAACTATAATTAAGAATCATTAATTAATACAATTAATGATGTAATTAAAGTTGATTAATTATGGTTAATTAATCAATGACAAGTGATTAAAGGTAATTGATTAATGTTATTAATTAAGGATTAATGTAATTAATTATAGTTAATTAATTAATTGAAGTAATTAAAGGTTAATTACTGTTTTTGGTTAAGAATAATTAATTTGTGAAATTAGTTAAGGATAATTACATGAATGTAATTAAGGATAATTAATCAAGGGTGATTATTAAGGTGATTAATTTGAATGACTAATTAATTAATTGTAATCAATTAAATGGTTAAGTAAGCAAGATTTATATTGATGTAGTAATTAATTTAATTTATTTTAAATTAATTAAAGATGATGTAATTAATTTAATTCATTTTAAATTAATTAGATATGGAGGTAATTAATTTAATTCATTTTAAATTAATTATATTTTGATTAAGTAAATCATTGCTTATGTATGAATGGGTGATATTGATTGCCTTGGATGCTTTGTGATCTCAGAAATGTGATAAGTAATGTGGTGTGATATGAATGCTTTGGTTGCATTGTGATGATAATATAGATGATCTATTTTGATGATAATGTGGATTACCTGTTTATTATTATAATGTTGATTATCTATTGTGTTTTGTGAGTTATCTATCTGTGTGTATATAGATAATTGAATTGTTCTAAACTTTAAAACAACTTGGACCTAAAAGATGGCGATTTGGATTTCGATGAGACTGGGATCGGGTTTTCATATTTGGATATCCGAAAACCACATCGATCCAAATTAACGATAGGTCGTGAATCTCAAGTAAAGATGAAGATTCATAGTGCAAGGGTTATCGTCGTTAACTCTGAGAGTGATTCCAAAATGAGTGAACGAGATAATGCCTTCGGTTTCATTCGAACCCGGAATGAACTTGTATGGATTGAATGCTTTCAGAACATCGTCAGGTGGACGATGAGCATTCTAAGTGATGTGTTCTATAAAGGTAATCGTAGCCTCAAGCCTCATCAACCGGGAATAGCTAAAACAGGGGAGGTGCAGCAAGGTTAAGTGGGTCATGCCCAAGTAGGACGAGATTTTTCCCTGTCTAGAGGTCCCTTTTATTCGGCTGTGTGGGCGGTTGCTAGCTACAACTGCGGGGTTGTCTTGTTCAGAACTGTTCAGTAAGGAATGGTTCCGGTCTTGTGTTGCAGGGGATTGGAAGTGATCCTCGATACGTTGATCTAGGCCACGTATTGTGACGGGCGGTACCCCAGTAGTCCTGCCATTGTATGGAATCCAAAATCCAATAAGTGTCGTACGTATTAGTTGTGCCCAACTATGTTGGAACGTGAGATGTAAGCATTCCAGCTATTTCTGTATTTTACTTGAAAACCCTAGACACTATTATAATATCACTGGATTTCCTATCAAATGTTTTGGTTAGCGTAAGGTAAAAACGTTTCCATGTTTATGTGTGGGAAGTCTTACGCGATACTTTTCTTTTCAAAAGGTTTTGAAAGTTAAGCAACCTTAACCTGTTACTCACACCAGACCCATGTCTGACCCGGAGTTTATCTTTTGTTTTCTTAAACTCTTGGGTACTCAAATTTTTACGAGTAGCCAAGGGATTCAGGTTAGCTTTGATGAATTGTGGAGGAGCAAATGGAGCAGGAGGCTTCAACGTGTAGATATATAGTATTCCGCTGTGTTGATTTCTCTGAGTAGTTTCCGTGTACTATATTGAGTTGTATAACTAGACAGGTGTTTATAACTGTCTAGTAGGTGATGTGTAATCTGTGTAACTCTGATAATGATTGTAAACTATGTAATATTTATGTTATTAATATAATTTATTCGTTCCGCTGTTAAGATTCTGTGTTGTTTCTTCTTTCTCTTCTTTCTTTTCTCTTTTCTATCCCTTTCGTTCTTCAAGATGATGCGATTTTCTGTGGTGAGAAAGTCGGGTTGTCTCATCCGTCGTCGCTTCGAAATTATTAGGTTGGATGTGAGGGTCAAGGTTTATATTTATAGGGGTTCAAATCAATGCCAACCGTTAGATTTACCATAGGGAATCTTTAATTTCATCTTGGACACTCCTTAATTACTCTATGCGCAAGTAAAATATTATTGTCCATCACATTCATCAATCCCCCACTTAAAAATCATGATTAAACACCAGCAATTTTTGACCACTTAAGGCTCATGCTCGACAATTACCAGTCGTCCTAGTTACATCAGTGGTCGATCTACTGTTTTCCTTTAGTGATGATTAATTATCTTATACGGTTTGTTTAATTTCATTATTTTATTTATTTACCAAGTTAATTTATTTCCCTTAACATGTATTTTCCCATATTTCATTTAACTTTTCTTTATGTCTAAGTTTTCACTAACATTAGTAATTAACGTTGATTAACTTTTATTACCATATTTACATATATAATTATTTCTATCCCAAAAACTTCAAACGTTAATAAGATTTTCATTTGAATTCCAATCAGAAAACTTTATATAATCAAAAAATCACCAAGAATTCATTGATGTAAGTTTCGCAGCCAAATTCTAATGTTTGTAAAAATCTTATTTTTCGATGTTATTATTTATTAACTAATTTTCATTTTAGTTAATTTGTCATGAAAATTATGGGGTGTTGCATTATGTTTATTTGGATTTAAATCTTGAAACTATTTAGAAAAGTTCTATTTAGGTTATAAAACACTATTCACCGTCCCGCTAGTGTTAAAGTAGCCTTAAGGTTCATTCACACTAGTACAAATTATGGTTCAACGGAAAACCAAACATTGCATACGTTGGGGTATTTAGGTGTCCATGCTTTTTTCTTAATGCAGGTGATCATCTAAGGATGTTTGAGTCCAAAACAAATGAAGGGATTTTTGTGGGGTACTCATCATGAAGCCAAGCCTATAGAATTTTTAACAAGCACTTGAAAACAATTGTGGAGTCAATCAATGTGTAGTTTGTTGAGTCAGATGTCGATGCAACTATAAAGAAGGACAAAAGTGATGATGGGGGCAATGGCGACAATGGATGTGGTGAAGACGACAATGGAGGTGATTCATCCATTATTAAGCCTTTGAAATCAAGTTTGGAAATTAAGAATTTGAAGTACAAAGTCATCCATCAGAATTAGATATAGGTAATCCAATTGTAGGTGTATAAAGACACTCTTCATTTAGTAGAAATCTTTGTGCTTCGTGTATTCTTTGTGGTATTATTTCAAAAATTAAACCATAAATATTGATGATGCACTTAGTGATGAATGTTGGATAATTTCCATGTAAGATGAACTTAAATAACTTGTGAGAAATAATGTTTGCAAATTAGTTCCTAGACCAAATGACTATCTAGTTGTAGGAACTAAATGAGTGCTCAAAAATAAACTTGATGGATTCGGGAATGTAATCAGATTAAAGCTAGATTGGTTGCAAAGAGATATAATCAAGTAGAAAGCATTAATTTTGAGGAAACATTTACCCCAGTTGCTAGGTTAGAAGCCATTATAATTTGCTAGCTTTTGCATGATTTTATAGGTTTTAGACTTAAGCAAATGGATTTAAAATGTGCCTTTCTAAATGGTTACTTAAAAGAAAAAGTTTACATAGAACAACATCCTGGTTTTGAAAGCGATTAATTCTCAAATCATGTGTACAAACTTGAAAAAGCATTATATGGTCTCAAACAAGTTCCTAAGGCTTGGTATGAGTGTCTTAGTGCATATCTTCTGGAAAATATATTTAAGAAGCGAAGCACTGACACTATATTGTTTTTATTACACTAACACGACGAATTCTTAATTGTACAAAATTATGTTGATAACATCATTTATGGTCCTACAAATGAAAAATTAGGACAAAAGTTTGAAAAAATCATACAGGATAAGTTTAAAATAAGATTAGTAGGAGAGTTGAAGTATTTCCTAGGATTTTAAGTCAAGCAAAGTGATAAGGGGACTTCGTCTAGTAAACCAAATATGTGAAGGAACTATTGAAAAGATTTGGTGTCAAAATGCAAAGCCAGTTAGAACTCCTATGAGCCCTTCAACCAAGCTTGAAAAAGAACAAAAGGGAATCGTAGTTGATCACAAGAAATGTTGAGGTATAATTGGCTCTCTTTCTATCTTACTACTTGTAGATCTAATGTCGTGTTTTTTGTCCATCTTTGTGCACATTTTCAGGCAAATAAAAAAGAATCCCATTTAAAAGCCATAAAATGAATTTTGAGATATCTTTCGCACATAAAAAATGTGGATTGTGGTTCCTCCTATGATAATTTTGACATAACTGGTTATTTTGATGTTGATTATGTTGTTTATCTTATGGATAGAAAAAGCATTAGTGAATGTTTTTCTTGTTAGGTCACTTATTAGTTCATTGTCAAGTTGAAAATAAAACTATTTGCACTGTCTACTACTGAAGCTGCTAACATAAAAATAGATCAACACCCTGGGTTGAGTGTTAAAGCACCATCCTTTTTTATCAGAGCAAAATAAAATAGAGAAGAAATACCAAAAGAGAAGAAATAGTAAAGAGCAAGAGAATTTTATAGTGGTTCGGTTGTTAATGAAGCTTACATCCACTTTATAACTTTTCTTATTAACTAACTGATATTAAAAGTTGAATTGGATTACAATATAATAGAATATCCTAAGTTAGATCAATTCATAAGTACTTAAAGACTACTGGAGATTCACAATCGCTCCTTGATAACTATTGTGTGAGAGAAGAAGAACGAAGAATAACAGTGAAGAACAATCTCTATAGAGTTCCAACAGTTAGTCCAGAAGATCCTCTTATGTTGCAGGTAGGGTTTTATTTATGGGCACATGAGAGTAATTGGGCTAGGCCGCTTTGCCAGAAGCTAACACTTGATGAAATGAAGGTGCTCTGAAAATTTCATAATGATCCAACATAATCTTATGGATCGCCAACGATCAATATGGGCAATCCATAGGGCATGAATCGCTAGCGATCCATGTATTTAGGAGATTTTTGGGCTTCTTCCTTTGGGTTACAGTTCTTTTATTATGTAGGTGTTATCCATGTTATTTCGTAGCTAAGTGCCTTGTTTTGACGATGATTCATACACGAGTTAGACTGATCTATAACTAAAATCAAATGGATCTTCGCTTCTCAAGTTAGCTAGCATGAAAGGCCATGAAACTTGGAAAACATATTTAGAAGAGGCAATGGATCAAGATGCAAGAGGTTATGATGACCCGTGAAGCGTCCCTGAGGATTGCTAGCGATCCATGGGTGATAGATCGCTAGCGATCCATCTCCTTAGCTTATTTTTGGCTGGTTTTCCACGAGTGCCATTGGCTTGTTCTTTTGGATGCCTTGTTCAAGTTTTAAGTCATTCTGGCATAGTCTGGATGTTTTAATTCCTATTGAATTATGTTGGGTTAAAAACCCGGTTAGCATTTGCCCCTAGAGTATGGCTTTGTTGAAAACAAGGCATGCATTGGAATTAGTCATCTTTGAATTCCTATTTCATGAAATCCAATCGACGTGGTAGGCTCACCGTGAAGTATTGTTTTTTACCTTTTAGTTTTTTGTTGGGTTTGGGATGTGAATCATCATTATTCATCGAAACATATCAATTTCAACTCTATAATTTTTGAAGTTTTAACAAACGACATGGGGGTTGAGTTTGAAAAGTTTGAGCGAAAATTAACTTGAAATGATGGATCACTAGTGATCCAATTACTTGGAGTATTTTTCCGTTGAAATCTTTCCAATTTAGTTCTATTTCGAGCCGACCCTTCTTACTTGCTTTTTCCTCACTTTATTTCTTTGCGACTCGAACCAACCACTATGAAAACCCCAATCAGCTTTTGCCGCCATCACCGTTGATCTTTACCGCCAGAGCCTACTGTTGCCGACCTCGGCTACCTCCACCATCACCTCGACCAAAACCTTAGCACCAGAGTCGCTGCTTACTTGGATCGCTACCGACCTTGCAGACTGCTAACCCTAGCTTGGATCACTATGAACCTGAAATCGGACCCCTTCGCCTTTGATCCGAGGTTGGTGGTGACATGGTTATTGTATTGGTAGTGGTTGCCAATGAATTTGGGGCGATCGATAAGAATGGAGGATGAAGTGGGTTGGTTGCAATTTATTGGAGGTAGACGGTGGATATGTGTTTTGCACTTGATGCATTCTATTATCTTCATCCAATAAATCAAAATCATTTAGAACATGGCCTTGATGGTTCCGACGAGGTAGTTTACTATGGACTTGATCATCCTGGATTAGCTTACTATCGCATGCTCGGTGTACCTGAGAATAGAAAAGGCTTTCCGTGTCGCTTTGGACAATGGATTCATTATCGATAGTCGACCGATAACGCGTAGTGTAGGAGGAATAACTTTAATGAATGATATGAAAAGCTTTTTTCCTTTTTCTACTATGAGTGAACTATCGACATAGGATAGAGTTTTTGTAGTGTTTAGGACACTGAGCCCATTTCATATAGATAACACACTACACTTGTCCCAGTTAATGCTTGGAATCCGATGAGTTGGCACAAGTCAATGTATTTTCGGAATTTAAGTGTTAAACATACGTGGATTTCTAGCTAAAAATAGGGTTACATGACCATGTTGAATACAAGTTCTATTATACAGAAAGAAGGGTCCGTCTTCTGGACCAAAATCTAGTTGAGGTATCCCGACACTTTCAGAAGCGGAACGGTTATGCATTCGCAAATGATTCCAGCAGTGCAAAGAGAGTTTCTTTGAACTCCTTTGAACTTTAGAGTTTTGCTTAACCCTCCAAAGAGACCTTCTACTGCCATTTCTTCTTAAGCTCAGCTCAACATTTGTTTACGGCATGGTACTTCAAAAGATGATATGTGCCTTCTACTGAAAAATGAGTTTGCACACATGTCATCTCCATGGTACACCGCCTACCATTGGTACATGTGGTTGAATGGTGCAGTACCCCTATTCAATCATTTCTTGAGAGACACACTTTTGAATTTGGGAATTGCCCCATTTCTTTTGACTTATCTTCATGTTTTGTTTATGTGGACATTCAACCGTGCCCCAAGCTTTGATGAAATGAGATATTTCTTTTCATTAAAGAAGAGAGAGGAATGTTCATCTCTTATGATTATTGAGGCTCAGTGAAATCGCAAAAACATGTTGCAACTCCGAAGCAACTTATCCTGGTTCAAGACCCAATATTTCTTCATTAGATGTCCTGAAGGACTTAATCGCCTTTAGACGACAGGGGGTAACTTTTCTCTTCTCTTGTCGAGATCTATTATGATGGTGCAGGGTTTTAATAAACTAAATTCTTCTTACAGTTAATTCAAGGTCAAATAAAAATCCAGCAATTGACCCTATCTTCCATACTCTAAAGGCCATATATGCTAGAGAGAGATCAGTCAAAAAAATTTCGATGGACAAGAATTTGCATCGGTACGGATTGTTACATCCTAGAAGGTCTCCTAGTACTGTTGTGTTTCCATCCCCTACCAGTTTTAGGATTAGAACAGACTCCACTTCTTTATTGCATGATTCAGAAGAGAGCAATCTACAAGGAGAAGAAAGTCCATCCGGTGGAACAACTGAGGAAATTTGTGAAGAAAAGGCGTTATGACTGGAGCTATTAGTCCAAACAGGATGCCCCATTCCCAAAGAAAGGGGAATTGGAGTTCAAAACACCGAAGATGAGGTTTCAGTGATCACAAAAAAGAGGAATGTGAAATTGAGGGCCAAAGTGACAATGACCCTTCCTCTAGCGATGAGGAGTTCGATGCACGTTCCAATGAAGGAGATTTCGAATCATGTGATGAAACTTCGAGAATGAGTCCCATTATCTTGGGTTCGCCTCTTTAAGTGTGGTTATTACTAAAGATGCACCCCAAGCAACTGAACGACTTCATGTTTCTCTACCTAAGGAAACCGATATCGACTTCGGGGACTTGAGCAACGTTTATGTGGACATTGCAAAAATCATGGGAGTTGATTTTAAGTCCAAGGAATTGTCTTTTCACTCCGGTCATGCTGTTTCTAGATTTGGCCTGACTCCCACTATAGTCGCTTTCCAACCCAGCTTGTGAAGTCCTTTTAGGGCACCTAAGACAAATTACATAATCCACTAGGGTCATGTACACTTATATATGCATTATTTGAGATAATTTTTTGCCGTAAAAGTTATTTCATTTTTTATATTAGGTACTATGGGAAGTCATGGTTTCTATAAAGATCTTGAACAATTTACGGATTCACGATGTGGGTCGAAACGAACTTTAACCCGCCACCAGCCTCCAGAAATTGAGGATGAACGGAGGAGGAGAAAAGATAGGGAAGTTGAAGCTTGTCGTCGGGATGACAGGGACCGAGGCAAAGTTCATAAGGGTGGCTATGAAAAGAGGAAGACTCCTGATGATTGGGAAGAGCCATCCAAAAGATCGACAGTAGATCGTGATCCTTATCCTTCAAAGCATCGTACATCTGCCTTGGCTCAAGTTTCTATTGGAATTGAGGTTCCGACTTCTACTGTTCAAGTTTCTCCATTAAGCCAGACTCCATCAACTCATGTTATCCCTGCTTTCGGTCTTTCACGCCCTCGTAGGAGGCCTACTTATATCCACCCATCTGGTCCACCTAAACTTGAAGTCGCGTTCCCACTTGGTTCCTGAAGGGAGTTAAATCCAACCATAAACTATGTCTGATTCATAGGGATTTTTATACACCCCATATCTAGGCAATTCAGAGGGATTTGGATCAAGGTAAAGGATGGGAGAAATTACTTAAGCAGTTGCGGACACAAACCTTAATAACTATCAAGAGATTCTTTCTTTTGATTTGGAGAAAGATGATTACGAAAGGATGCTAATGGAACGTGATGCCATAATTGATCAATAGACAAAAGAGAGCAATGCTAGTTTGCTAAAGGAACTAAAGGAGGCTCACACAAAATTTGAAATCGTGTTCAAAGATTATATCAAGAAAGCCCATGCTGATGAAGTCAAGCTGATAAAGGAGGTTGAAACTCAAGATAAGATCACTGAAATTCAAAAGAGAACCATTGCTAGTCATGATGAAATTGTCGAAGCTTATAAGAAAACAATTGCTAATTATGTGGGAGATATGAAATCTCGAGATAAGACTTTCTCTAATCAGGCTCAAATGATTGCCTTCGCTTCGAGAAAAAGTTGTGCAACTCGATATTGAAAAGATTAAAGTCGAAGTTGAGAAAGCTATGGTGAAGGTGGACAACTTGAAGCTGCAAGATATCTTCGAAAAGAAGATGGAGAAGATGGATAAAACCTTTTGAACTGCTACATCAACTCCATGTTGCATCAAGGCAATCTTTATTTTCTAGGTCCCAAGTTCTCGTGTACTCTTGCTCTAGTTAGGGAAGAAGTCCTAGCCTATTTTTGAGAAGATGAAGAATCAAATAGGGCTTTAGTAGAAAGCCGCAAGATTATTCAGGTTGAAAGGGAGCGAGAAGTCGCTGATGCTGCCACAGCTGCTAAAGCACTATCATAGCCTTTCAGTTCTAAGCCTGGCGAATCGTCCAAGCAGCCTCATGATCAGACATAAATCATTCCGACTTCAACTAGTACTGCTTTGTTGTCTACCCCTTCAATAACTATCTCCGAAACCTTGGGTGGTTATGAAACTTTGCCCAAGATTATGCAACCATCTAAAGAAGGAAATGGTGGGGAGTATGTGACGACCCGGAATTTTAGCCAATATCAATTTAATAATCTGAATTAATAATTAAATTGACTTGATGATTTTTCTTTATAATTTGAATTTAAATTGGTAAATTTAATCTTTTAAAGGTTAATAAATATTTAATCAGGCATTATTCATCAATATCTTTTTAATAATTTAATATTGATAAGAATTATTTTTCAAAGCTAATAGAATTTTATTCTATTTATAATATATATATATATATATATATATATATATATATATATTTGATATATATTGTGAATAGGAAAATCTTTTGTTTTAAATAAAAGATGGATTTTCAAATTGTAATACATATGTATGTATACGTTATAATTTGGAATTGTTTTGAAATTTAATATAATCTATTTATAATGTATATATGTATGAATATTGTAATTTGAAGCTTTGTTTTAGAATTTATATTTTTCAAAAGCTAATTTAGGATTAATTCAATTGTTGTTTATTTTAAATATGATGGTTTAAAAAGGATTTAATCAAAGTTTTTTTTAAAGTGTTTAAATTAAAATGGTTATAAATGTATACATAAATGTTTTAGATTTTTAAATCCATGTATAAATATTTATTTGTATTATAATCAGTTTTAGAATATTTTCTTTAAAAAGTAAATTTATACATACACATATGTAAATATTTATTAATTAAGAGATTTACGTAAGTAAGCTTTCTATTTACATTTAAATTAAATAAAAATTTATAAAAGATTTCATACTTGTATATTTATATAAAATTCAAAAGCTTATTATCATAATAACATTTCACTAATAAATATAAATATTTCATAATGCATATATAACTTAAATGACTTTATTTAAGGAAATTGAACACTTGTAAAACAAAGATGAAACATTTTAACACTTGTAAACTTTTAAAAATATGCTAGAGACATTTGTTCAATTTATTAACAAGTGGCATCATCATTTTTTTCAGAATTTAAAGTTTAAAATTAAATGTATGTTTAGAGAAGCCTGCTTCCATTTTCTCAGTTCAAATTTCCTTTCTTCTTTTTCTTAACTTCAAATCTGAAATTAAAATCCAAAGACAAATCAAACCTGAAATTAAAATCTGCAGTTCTTCATATCAATTAAAAACTGCAAATTTGCAAACCTGCGATTCAAATGGATGTTCAAAAGAAAAGTTCTTCACATCAATTTACAAACAAGTTTTCCTGCAACATCAAATATCCTGCAATTCAAATGAAGATCAGCAGTTTCAACCCTTAAAAAACATCAATTGTGGCACGCAAAGGTTTCATCAGCAAAACATTTTTCCATATTAAATGTTCAAGCCTGGAATAATTGAAACTACTCTGCTTATTTAAAAAGGCGAGTAAATTATTTTAAAAACAGTTTGTTCTGGATTTTAACTACCATGCATGTGATGATTAGTGAATTAATCTTGATGTGGCATGAAAATCTTCAGTATTCATATTATTGAATTTATAGATATGTATTTATATGTGAAATAGGTCTGTATATTTGTGGAAACTCTGTTTTCTGTTTTTTTCTAGACCAGATTTCACTTCAAAAATTATAATCTCCCAGTAACATCATTAATGGACTTTGATGATTAAATGAATGTTGTATGTTAATGTTTGATAGAAATTTTAAAAATAGTTTCTGTAATTTTTAATTTACAAATAATTCTAAAAAATGAAAAATACTGTAAACCACTGATGCATGTTAAAAATCAATGAACTCAAATTATAGTTTAGATTGTATGAATGAATTCATGTTGGAAAATCACGAATTTTAACACTAATTTCAGGATTTATAAGTTGGTATTTGATTTGGAATTGTGAGTTGAACGATTTCGGCTATTTGATGAATGGTCGACGATCAACTCGACGATGAGAGTTGAAATCTTGGTCGAAGCAAGCTTTTGTGACGTGGATGAGGGGGAAAATGTTTTCAAATTTTTCATATGGCTGTATTGATGGGATCGATCAATCGAGGGTTCGGTTGTATTTTTGGGACGAGGGGTTTCGCAGGGCATTTGTGTTGGCTATGGAGGATCGGAATGTTTCGTGAGGTGTTTGTATTGTTCGGCCAAGTGTGGAGCATCATCAGGTACGTCGGTGAGGTTCATCGGCGTCAGGTTCGTCGGCAATGGGGGAGGTTTAGTGGTCGAAGTTTTCTGTAGTTTTCGAGCGTAGGGTCGAATTTTATTTTGAGTTTGGATTGTTCGATCTGGGTTCGAAATCATGCTCACGTGCGATCGTGGGACGGTCGGCGATGGTCGCGACGACCTATAGTGGCCGGAGGCGTTTGGGTAGGTACACGTGTATGTTGTGTGCACTGGGATATGGAATTGGGGACGACAAGTGAGGCTCGGGTAGCACTCGTGTTATTCGTAGTGACGACTCGAAGTAGTGGAGACGAGTTTTTTTCTCGGGACTGGTTCGAGTAGTATGAGTGTTTGTCTCGAGTATTTCAAGGTCGTTCGTTTTCTGGTTTATACTGTATAATGATATTAGGTTGCAAATTTAACTTGTGTTTGAATAAATGAAACTAAGCATTAAATTATAAACAAGTTTATAAAAGGAAACAAATTTATAAAAGTTAAACTTGTTCTTTGATGTAAAAGTTAATCAAACTTTAAAAATATTAATTCAATTTATTTTAAATTTAAATTGTTAAGAAGTTTATTTTTGAAAATAATTATCTAAGTAAATTGTGAATTTCAATTTAAAAGAAGTGTTTTGAATTTAAGTATTAAATCAAAGTTTAAAGTAAATTTTAAAGTAATGTTTTAATAACTAAGGTTTTAAAATTATATTAGAAATAAATAAGTTTAAATTAGATAATTAAAGTGTTTTAAGTTTTAAAATTGATTTCCAAATGTTATTTTTTTCAATAAGGTTATTGTTATAATTTTGTAAACCAATAAAATAATTTGCCTGTGAGTTATTAAAATTGGATTAATTTTAAATAATTAATTTGTGGAAAATTATAAGGTTAATTTATTATTGTTTTAAACGTAAAAATGCTTAATTATTATGATTTGTTAATAAGTAAAGAGATTAATTAAGATAAATGCTTTTCTTATTTAATTAAGGATTTTAAATATAAGAAGTTAATTGACTAATTGTTTAATTAATTTTAAATGATTAGTTAATTGTTTATTTAATTTTAAATGATCACTTAATTATGAATTAATTAAGTTTAATTACTTAAAGAAGTAATTAATGGTTAATTATTGAATGTAACTAAGAAAAGAGAAATTACTTATGAAAGTAATTAGCGTGTAATTACTTATGGAAGTAATTAGCGGAAAGTTACTCATGGGAGTAATTAAATGGAAGTGATAAATGGTTAATCACTAGATGCTATTAATCTAAGGATTGACTAACATAAGTGATTTGAAGTTAATTAATTATAAATTAATTAATTAAAGAATTAAGGATCATTTAATGATGGGATTAATTACTTGTTAAGTAATTAATTAAGAGAATAATCAAGATTTATTGGTGGAAGTAATTAGAAGATAATTACTTATGTAAGTAATTAAGATTAATTAGTAAATTTTAGATAATTAATTAATGTGATTAATTAATTAATGAATGTGATTCATTTTAAGATTAATTACTAAAGGTAATTAATTAAAAATGAAATTAATTAATGAAGTAATTAGTTAAGTATTATTAATTAATTGATTACTTAATGAAGTTATTAAAGATTAATTAATTAGATTAATTAATCAAAAGTTAATATAATTAATTAAGAAGTTAATTAATTAAGATAAGTAATTACAAGTTGTTAATTATTGTTTATGATTATTGAGCTGATTAATTACAAGTTAATTTTTAATTAATCAAAGGAATTATTAATTAATAGGAATCATTAGTTAATATAATAATCAAGGTTTATTAATAAAATTAATTAATTAAAGTGTGATTAATTGCAATTAAATGAGATTTAATGTAATTAATTATAGTTGATTTATTAAAGGAAGCAAATGTAGGATCATTAATTATTGTAACTAATGTTAGTAATTAAAGGTTAATTACTGTATATGGTTAAGAATGATTACTTGAATGTATTAAAAGGATAATTAATCGAGGGAGATTAATTAAGAAGATCATTAAGTGATGATTAATTTATTAATTTGGAATAAATTAATGAAAAAGTATTAAGGCAATCCAATTGATTTAGAGTTAATCAATTCTGCTTATGGATGATTGATTGATATTGGATGATTGATTAATATTGGATGATTGACATTGCGTGATTGGTTGATACTGGATGATTTGGATATCTATGATATGTGATATGCTGCTTTGTGAGATGAATGGTTGATATGAATTATCTATTGTGATAATGTGATTCATCTATCTGTTTATATCATCCTGGATATATGTTTAAATGTTTAAACCCTTAAATAACTTGGACAGTAAAATGGCGTTTGGATTTAGATGAAACCGGGATCGGGTTTCCATATTTGGATATCTGAAAACCACATCGATCAGAATTAAACGTTAGGTCGTGAATCCAAGTAGAGCTTAATGAAGACTCGAAGTGTAAGAACTATTCGTCAGTATAACTCTGGGGTGATTCCGTGATGAATTTGATGGAAATAGTACCTATAGGTTCGAGATGGTGATTCAGAGTGCAAGAACTGTGGTCGTTGACTCTAAGGGTAATTCCAAAATGAGTGCAACGTGATAGTGCCTTCGGTTTCGTTCGAAACCGGAACGAACTTGTATGGATTGAATGCTTTCAGAACATCGTTAGGTGGACGATGAGCATTCTAAGATAGATGCGTTCTATAAAGGTAATTGCAGCCTCAAGCCTTAACAGGGGAGGTGCAGCAAGGCTAGGTGGGTAGCACCCATTTCAGGATGAGGTCATTTCTGTCTAGAGGCCCCTTTTATTTCGGCTTAGTGGGTGGTTGGTCGCGCCAACCATAGGGTGATCTTACTCGGGACTGTTCAGTAAGGAATAGTCCCGGCTTTGTGTTGCAGGGGATTGGGCGTAATCATCGGTACTGTGATCTAGGCCACGTACTGTGACGGGCGGTACCCCGGTAGCCCTGTCATTGATGGAAACCCATTCTTCCTACGAGACCCTACGGTTTTGTTTGTATTACCCACTTTTGTGGCTAGTAGCTAGAATTTAATAATGTAACAATTTCGGCTATTTCTTATTTACTTGAAAACCCTAGACACTGTTATAATATCACTGGATTTTCCTATCAAATGTTTTGGTTAGCGTAAGGTAAAAAAATTTCCATGTTTATGTGTGGGAATATGTGATACCTTTTCTTTTCAAAGGATTTTCTAAAGTTAAGCAATTTAAACCCGTTTACTCACACCAGACCTCTGTCTGACCCGAGTGTTTATTTTATATTTTATTAAACTCTTAGGTAATCATATTATGTATGAGTATTCGAGGGATTCAGGTTAGCTTGACGAATTCTGTAGGAGATATGGAGCAGGAGGCTTCCATGTGTAGATATATTATGGTTCCACTGTGTTTGTATGATATCTGTATCTTGTAATTTCTTGAGATGTATAGTTAGACAGATGTTTATAACTGTCTAACATGTGTTGTATAAATTTTGTAACTCTGATGTAATATGATACTATGTAATATTTTATGTGACATATTATATTTCATTCGTTCCGCTGTGAGTTATCTGATGTTGTTGTGTTTCTTCTTTTCTTATCTTTTCTTCTTTTATCCCTTTCTTTCTTAAATTAGTGACGCGTCTTTCTGGTGATAGAAAGTTGGGTCGCTACAGGTGGTATCAGAGCATTAGGTTGAGCGAATACCTAGGCTCTGGAGTGGTGTCTTTCTTGAGAGAGCGTACTTGTAATTTTTATATATAACTATATATTTATATCTCTACCTAATCTGTTGGGTTATCTGTTCGGATTTTCCAACATAAGTTTTAGAGGTAGATGGAGTAGTGGTGTGTGTGTGTAACACGACTACCACTGATGGAAGAGGTCCATATGTTTGAGGTTGGAAGTATTTTTGTCCAGACTGTAGACCTGATACCGTCTCGAGTGAGATTTGTAGTTTGGAGTAAGGATTTATCTTATCTCCAAAGGAAATCTTTTTAAAGATTCGGAGTTTATCTTTGAAGTGTAAGTTTGGATCTGTCGGAAGTGTAGAAGTAAGTGATGATATCTTGATAAATGTGTGATGAGATGCAGTATCCATGGATATTTCAGAAGATGTTTTCTCTTGAAGCAGTTTTAGAAGTAGTTATGGAGCAGTCTTTACCTGGTGCAGTTAAGATTCGTCTGTATGGAAGTTATTTGGATCTTTAGCAAGGAGGTTGGCTGTTTTGGAATATGAGACTAAGGTTTATGAGTTCCTTCGCTTCGGCATAGTCTCATTTGTCATTCCTTAAGGAGAGAGGGATGTTGATGCTTGGTTTGGAGCCGGAATTTCTTGAGAGGATGTCTGCTATCTCAAAGGTATGTTGTGTAGTTTGTTGATGGTTTTGGTTTTCGACGAGCCTTTGATTAGAAGTCTTTGGTTAGATGTGGTAGCAGTGCAGCTCGAAGTGTTCGGTGTGCTGACGAGAAGGTCTTTTAGCTTTGCAGTATCTTCGGGGTAGAGTTTGGAAGCAGCAGTGTTGGTCATTTCTCCAATGGTTCAGGAATCTTTATGGTTCTTCTTCATCAGTCCGGGCAGTTGGTGAAGGTTTTCTTGAAGGGTTAAACTTGTTTGGAAAATCTTAAAGCTGTTCTAATTGGTAAAGAGAGGACGGTTTATTTGGAATCTGAATTAGGTAGGATAACAAAAGTGACTTGCAATTAGTTTGGGAATTTATCTTGGGCAATATTTTGTTTGAGACTGAGGGTTCTCATGTGGAAGTAGGAGCTACTGATGTAATCAGAAGTTTGTCTGCATCTGGAGTTGAGTTCCATATTATTTTGGTTCCATAAGCGATTCTGGTAGTTAGCCTAGTAGAAGAGTTGGTGTAGCAGCTCAGAAATTTTTGGAATTTGGATTGGTCAGATCTAGCTTTTGAGTTGGATTCTGCTGTAAGGTTGTGACCGAGTCAGATGGATCATTCAGATTTTATGATTTGATGAACAAAGTTTCCTTGATATATTGGATAAGTTTGTACTTGTGTTCATCAACAGTATTCTCATCTATTCCAGAATTAGAGTTGTGCAGCGGAAGCGTGGTAGCAGTTGTGCAAGGAAGGAAGCAAGTTCAGTTTGCTATTGCTTGGGAAGTAGAGCTTGTGCTCTGGATTTCGACGGATCTTGGAAGACTTTTCTGTTGAATAGGATCCAGAAACTGGTTTGCTTTGGTCTAGTTGTTTCTAGAAGTATCAGCATAGGTTGAGCTGATCAGGAAGAAGATTGGAAGCCTAGGATTGTCTGTTGAGTCATGCAGATATGAGATAAGGAGTTTGGAATTCGAAGTTGAAGACTTCATTGTTGTTAAGATTTCTCTGGTTAAGAGAGCAATAATTGCATAAGATTGGATGGCTAGTTCTGAGGCATTTGAGATTTGTTATCTGTGTTTTTGATAGGATAAGTTCTGTTGTCTATAAGATTGAATTGCCAGTTTGAATAGCTGGAATTCATTATATTTCACGTATCTCTGAGGGAGTACGTGTATGATTCATTGTTGGTTGTGGAATTTGCAGTTCAGTTGGATCTGGAAGTTGAGCTAGACTTGGGTATAGTCTGATGTTCTGTTCAGAATGATGGATCTAGAGATGAGAGGAGCTTTGGATTTTAGTGGTGTAGTTAGTTTAGCTTCTGTAGAGCGAGTCTCCCGATGATTTTTACTTGGGAAACTCTAGATAGTATTAGAGATCTATCCTGATTTGTGTCAGGATAATTGGTTAGGTTCGTTTGTTTGATTGATTGCTATGGTTGTTAGTAACTAGATGATAGGAATGCTTTGCTGATTGAAAATTTGAAATCTTTACTGGGTTATTAAATTATCTTTGCTTTTAAATTTCGAGGACGGAATTCTTTTAAGGAGGAGGACTGTGACGACCCAGAATTTTAGGCAATATCAATTTAATAATCCGAATTAATAATTAAATTAATTTGATGATTTTTCTTTATAATTTGAATTTAAATTGGTAAATTTAATCTTGTAAAGGGTAATAAATATTTAATCAGGCATTATTGATCAATATCTTTTTAATAATTTAATATTGATAAGAATTATTTTTCAAAGCTAATAGAATTTTATTCTATTTATAATATATATATATATATATATTTGATATATATTGTGAACAGGAAAATCTTTTGTTTTAAATAAAAGATGAATTTTCAAATTGTAATATATATGTATGTATATGTTATAATTTGGAATTTTTTTGAAATTTAATATAATCTATTTATAATGTATATATGTATGAATATTGTAATTTGAAGCTTTGTTCTATAATTTATATTTTTCAAAAGTTAATTTAGGATTAATTCAATTGTTGTTTATTTTAAATGTGATAGTTTAAAAAGGATTTAATCAAAGTTTTATTTTGTTTTCTTTAAAGTGTTTAAATTAAAATGGTTATAAATGTATATATAAATGTTTTAGATTTTTAAATCCATGTATAAAGATTTATTTGTATTATAATTAGTTTTAGAATATTTTCTTTAAAAAGTAAATTTATACATACACATATGTAAATATTTATTAATTAAGAGATTTAAGTAAGTAAGCTTTTTATTTACATTTAAATTAAATAAAAATTTATAAAAGATTTCATACTTGTATATTTATTTAAAATTTAAAAGCTCATTATCATAATAACATTTCACTAATGCATATAAATATTTCATAATGCATATATAACTTAAATGACTTTATTTAAAGAAACTGAACACTTGTAAAACAAAGATGAAACATTTTAACACTTGTAAACTTTTAAAAACATGCTAGAGATATTTGTTCAATTTATCAACAAGTGGCATCATCATTTTTTTTAGAATTTAAAGTTTAAAATTAAATGTATGTTTAGAGAAGCCTGCTTCCATTTTCTCAGTTCAAATTTCCTTTCTTATTTTTCTTAACTTCAAATCTGAAATTAAAATCCAAAGGCAAATCAAACCTGAAATTAAAATCTGCAGTTCTTCATATCAATTAAAAACTGCAAATTTGCAAACATATGATTCAAATAGATGTTCAAAAGCAAAGTTCTTCACATCAATTTACAAACAAATTTTCCTGCAACATCAAATCTCCTACAATTCAAATGAAGATCAACAGTTTCAACCTTTAAAAAACATCAATTGAGGCATGCAAAGGTTTCATCAGCAAAACATTTTTCAAGATTAAATGTTCAAGCCTGGAATTATTGCTCTGCTTATTTAAAAAGGTGAGTAAATTATTTTAAAAACAGTTTGTTCTGGATTTTAACTACCATGCATGTGATGATTAGTGAATTAATCTTGATGTGGCATGAAAATCTTCAGTATTCATATTACTGAATTTATAGATATGTATTTATATGTGAAATAGGTCTGTATATTTGTGGAAACTCTGTTTTCTGTTTTTTAGACCATATTTCACTTCAAAAATTCTAATCTCCCAGTAACATCATTAATGGACTTTGATGATTAAATGAATGTTGTATGTTTTTGATAGAAATTTTAAAAATAGTTTCTATAATTTTTAATTTACAAATAATTCTAAAAAATGAAAAATACTGTAAACCACTGATGCATGTTAAATCAATGAACTCTAATTATAGTTTAGATTGTATGAATGAAATCGTGTAGGAAAATCACGAATTTTAACACTAATTTCAGAATTTATAAGTTGGTATTTGATTTGGAATTGTGAGTTCAACGATTTCGGCTATTTGATGAATGGTCTACGATCAACTCGATAATGAGAGTTGAAATCTTGGTCGAAGCAAGCTTTTGTGATGTGGATGAGCGGAAAAATGTTTTTAAATTTTTCCTATGGCTGTATTGATTGGGATCGATCAATTAGGGTTCGGTTGTACTTTTGGGACAAGGGGTTTTGCAGGGTATTTGTGTTGGCTATGGAGGATCGGAATGTTTCGCAAGGTGTTTGTATTGTTCGGCGAAGTGTGGAGCATCATCAGGTACGTCGGCGAGGTTCATCGGCATCAGGTTCGTTGGCAATGGGGGAGGTTTAGTGGTCGAAGTTTTCTGTAGTTTTCGAGCGTAGGGTCGAATTTCGTTTTGAGCTTGGATTGTTCGATTTGGGTTCGAAATCATGCTCACGTGCCATCGTGGGATGGTCGGCGAAGGTCACGACGACCTATGGTGGTCGGAGGCGTTTGGGTAGGTGCACGTGTATGTTGTGTGCACTGGGATATGGAATTGGGGAAGACGAGAGAAGCTCGGGTAGCACTCGTGTTATTCGTAGTTACGACTCGAAGTAGTGGAGACGAGTTTTTTTCTCGAGACTGGTTCGAGTAGTATGAGTGTTTGTCCCGAGTATTTCAAGGTCGTTCGTTTTCTGGTTTATACTGTATAATGATATTAGGTTGCAAATTTAACTTGTGTTTGAATAAATGAAACTAAGCATTAAATTATAAACAAGTTTATAAAAGGAAACAAATTTATAAAAGTTAAACTTGTTCTTCGATGTAAAACTTAATCAAACTTTAAAAATATTAATTCAATTTATTTTAAATTTAAATTTTTAAGAAGTTTATTTTTGAAAATAATTATCCAAGTAAAATGTGAATTTCAATTTAAAAGAAGTGTTTTGAATTTAAGTATTAAATCAAAGTTTAAAGTAAATTTTAAAGTAATGTTTTAATAACTAAGGTTTTAAAATTATATTAGAAATAAATAAGTTTAAATTAGATAATTAAAGTGTTTTAAGTTTTAAAATTGATTTCCAAATGTTATTTTTTTCAATAAGGTTATTGTTATAATTTTGTAAACTAATAAAATAATTTGTCTGTGAGTTATTAAGATTGGATTAATTTTAAATAATTAATTTATGGAAAATGATAAGGTTAATTTATTATTGTTTTAAACTTAAAAATTCTTAATTATTATGATTTGTTAATAAGTAAAGAGATTAATTAAGATAAATGCTTTTCTTATTTAATTAAGGATTTTAAATGTGACGCCCCACCTCTATACCCACTCTAGCCAAGAACACTACGGTGTAATGCTGTCAACTAGAGCGGAGAATAAGGCTGTTGAGGAGCGACCATCCGTGTAATTTGCTTTGTGCGAGCACCAATATGTCAGATAGTACAACATGCATTTGGTTTCAGGAGAAATCCGACATACCGATACAAACTCAAAGCTATTACACAGTGGCTATATATATGTTCTTCGAAAACAAGTATAGAAATAAGCATAACACATATCAGTCACAGACATCCATATCCCAAAGGCGAAAATAGATATGAATATATAACACATGAAAGTGTATAACAGAGTAGTGGTCAAACAAGATCCACAATATCACAAAAGAATAGCTACAAGTGCTAGGCAAAAGAATATGGATACAACAATGAGTCTATATCTCAAATGTATACGACAAAAACTACTAATCTAAGTAGTTAGCCAAAAGTCAGGGTGATAATCCCAGATGTGAAGTCCAGCAGAAGCACCTGTAACATCTCGGTCTGACCCGAGTATTATTTAATAAGAAAATAATAAACGGATCAGACCGAGATGTTACAGGTGCTTCTGCTTGACTTCACATCTGGGATTATCACCCTGACTTTTGGCTAACTACTTAGATTAGTAGTTTTTGTTGTATACATTTGAGAAATAGACTCATTGTTGTATCCATATTCTTTTGTCTAGCACTTGTAGCTATTCTTTTGTGATATTGTGGATCTTGTTTGACCACTACTCTGTTATACACTTTCATGTGTTATATATTCATATCTATTTCCGGCTTTGGGATATGGATGTCTGTGACTGATTTGTGTTATGCTTATTTCTATATTTGTTTCCGAAGAATATATATATAGCCACTGTGTAGTAGCTTTGAGTTTGTATCGGTATGTCGGATTTCTCCTGAAACCAAATGCATGTTGTACTATCTGACATATTGGTGCTCGCACAAAGTAAATTACATGGATGGTCGCTCCTCGACGCCTTATTCTCCGCTCTAGTTGACGGCATTACACCATAGTGTTCTTGGCTAGAGTGGGTATAGAGGTGGGGCGTCACAGCTTGGTATCAGAGCCAAACTTCGAAACAATGTAGACTCATTGATGTATACTTATTCTTTTGTCTAGCACTTGTAACTATTCTTTTGTGATATTGTGGATTCTGTTTGACCACTACTCTGATGTACACTTTCATGTGTCATATTCATATCTTTTTCCGCCTTTGTGATATGGATATCTGTGACTGATTTGTGTTATGTTTATTTCTATGTTTGTTTCCGAAGATATTATAGCCACTGTATAGTAGCTTTGAGTTCGTGTCGGCATGCCGGATTCCCTCTTGAAAAGAAAATGCATGTTATATTTTATCTGACATATCGGTGCTTGCACAAAGCCATTACACGGATGGTCGCTCCTCAACAACCTTATTCTCCGTGCTAGTTGACGGCATTACACCGTAGTCTCCTTGGCTAGCGTGGGTATAGAGGTGGGGCATCACATTAAATATAAGAAGTTAATTAACTAATTGTTTAATTAATTTTAAATGATTAGTTAATTGTTTACTTAATTTTAAATAATCACTTAATTATGAATTAATTAAGTGTAATTACTTAAAGAAGTAATTAATGGTTAATTATTGGATGTAACTAAGAAAAGAGAAATTACTTATGAAAGTAATTAGCGTGTAATTACTTATGGAAGTAATTAGCGGAAAGTTACTCATGGGAGTAATTAAATGGAAGTGATAAATGGTTAATCACTAGATGCTATTAATCTAAGGATTGACTAACATAAGTGATTTGAAGTTAATTAATTATAAATTAATTAATTAAAGAATTAAGGATCATTTAATGATGGGATTAATTACTTGTTAAGTAATTAATTAAGAGAATAATCAAGATTTATTGGTGGAAGTAATTAGAAGATAATTACTTATGTAAGTAATTAAGATTAATTAGTAAATTTTAGATAATTAATTAATGTGATTAATTAATTAATTAATGTGATTCATTTTAAGATTAATTACTAATTAATTAAAAATGAAATTAATTAATGAAGTAATTAGTTAAGTATTATTAATTAATTGATTACTTAATGAAGTTATTAAAGATTAATTAATTAGATTAATTAATCAAAAGTTAATATAATTAATTAAGAAGTTAATTAATTAAGATAAGTAATTACAAGTTGTTAATTATTGTTTATGATTATTGAGCTGATTAATTACAAGTTAATTTTTAATTAATCAAAGGAATTATTAATTAATAGGAATCATTAGTTAATATAATAATCAAGGTTGATTAATAAAAGTAATTAATTAAAGTGTGATTAATTGTAATTAATTGATATTTAATATAATTAATTATAGTTGATTAATTAAAGGAAGCAAATGTAGGATCATTAACTATTGTAACTAACGTTAGTAACTAAAGTTTAATTACTGTATATGGTTAAGAATAATTACTTGAATGTAATTAAAAGATAATTAATCAAGGGAGATTAACTAAGAAGATCATTAAGAGATGATTAATTTATTTATTTGGAATAAATTAATGAAAAAGGATTAAGGTAATCCAATTGATTTAGAGTTAATCAGTTCTGCTTATGGATGATTGATTGATATTGGATGATTGATTAATATTGGATGATTGATATTGGGTGATTGGTTGATACTGGATGATTTGGATATCTATGATATGTGATATGCTGCTTTGTGAGATGAATGGTTGATATGAATTATCTATTGTGATAATGTGATTCATCTATCTATTTATATCATCCTAGATATAAGTTTGAATGTCTAAACCCTTAAACAACTTGGACATTAAAATGGCGTTTGGATTTCAATGAGACCGGGATCGGGTTTCCATATTTGGATATCCGAAAACCACATCGATCCAAATTAAACGTTAGATCGTGAATCCAGGTGGAGCTTAGTGAAGACTCGAAGTGTAAGAACTATTCGTCAATATAACTCTGGGGGTGATTTCGTGATGAGTTTGACGGAAATAATACTTATAGGTTCGAGATGGTGATTCAGAGTGCAAGGACCATGGTCGTTGACTCTGAGGGTGATTCCAAAATGAGTGCAACGAGATAGTGCCTTCGAATTTGTTCGAACCCGGAACGAACTTGTATGGATTTAATGCTTTCGAAACATTGTCAAGTGGACGATGAGCATTCTAAGATAGATGTGTTCTATAAAGGTAATCGCAGCCTCAACCCTCATCAACTGGGAATTGCTAAACAGGGGAGGTGCAGCAAGGCTAGGTGGCGAGCACCCATTTCAGGGTGAGGTCATTCCTGTCTAGAGGTCCCTTTTATTTCGGCTTAGTGGGTGGTTGGTCGCGCCAAGCACGGGGTGATCTTACTCGGGACCGTTCAGTAAAGAATGGTCCCGGCTTTGTGTTGTAGGGGATTGGGCGTAATCCTTGGTACTATGATCTCGGCCACGTACTATGACGGGCGGTACCCCGGTAGCCCTGCCATTGATCGAAACTCATTCTTCCTACGAGACCCTACGGTTTTGTTTGTATTACCCACTTTTGTGGCTAGTAGCTGGAATTTAATAATGTAACAATTTCGGCTATTTCTTATTTACTTGAAAACCCTAGACGCTATTATAATATTACTGGATTTCCTATCAAATGTTTTGGTTAGCTTAAGGTAAAAAAAAATTCGTGTTTATGTGTGGGAAGTCTTACGTGATACCTTTTCTTTTCAAAGGATTTTCTAAAGTTAAGCAATTTTAACCCGTTTACTCACACCAGACCATTGTCTGACCCGAGTGTTTATTTTCTGTTTTATTGAACTCTTGGGTACTCATATTATGTATGAGTAGTCGAGGGATTCAGGTTAGCTTGACGAATTCTGGAGGAGATATGGAGTAGGAGGCTTCCACGTGTAGATATATTATGGTTCCGCTATGTTTGTATGATATCTGTATCTTGTAATTTCTTGAGATGTATAGTTAGACAGATGTTTATAACTATCTAATATGTGTTGTATAAGTTGTGTAACTCTGATGTAATATGGTACTATGTAATATTTTATGTGATATTTTATATTTCATTCGTTCCGCTGTGAGTTATCTGATGTTGTTGTGTTTCTTCTTTTCTTATCTTTTCTTCTTCTATCCCTTTCTTTCTTAAATTAGTGACGCGTCTTTCTGGTGATAGAAAGTTGGGTCGCTACAGAGTATGAGGTTGAGATTCACGGTTACACTTCTTATGCAAGTAGCTTTCTTATTTCTCCCGAGTTTGACGACCTCCAGCTCATGCTGCAAGAACAAGATGAACTGAATGCTTTCCTTTTTAATCTTATAGGTCCATCTTCTTTGCTTGTCGAACTGCCAACTTCTCCAGTCCCGAGGCCTACTGCTATTTTGATTGCTTCAACGCTTGTTCCTGTAGCTACTTTGATCACCACACCCGTGTCTGGCTTGCAACTAGGGCTAAATTATGAGAAGATTGCTATGTTGCATGGTCTGGATGACCCATCCATAGCTCTAGAGGGTGTTTGATAGCAGCTAACACTAGAGAGCCGACAGACCAAGCCAGCCAGGTAAAACTGAGCAGCAGATGGTGGCAGTTAAGAAGGAAAAGGTAAAGAAGAAAACAATCTTCGAGGGGCTCCCACAAGTCCTGCAAGTGCAAGACCAAGGGGGGTCTTCTGAGCGGGGCTAAGAATAAGAAGGAGACATGGGCGTGGAGCCAATAATCGATATCTTTAGTAGCAATACGACTCATGGTAGGGATGTTGAGAGGAAGAAGAAACTTTCGAAAAAGGTGAGAAAAGAAGTGGTGGGAAGAAGCATTGACGGGCTCGAGTGATAGTGGAGCCAAATTTTGTAGCATATTGATTTGGTCGGTATGTATTTTGTTCTAGTGCAAAGTCTGCACTTATTACTTTTTTCGTTGGAGCATATGTACTTTTCTTTTTGTTGGCTGATATTGTGTGGGTATGGCCTCCACATTTTGAATTTATATAGAAAATGATGTGAGAAATGAAAAGATTAATGTTTCGTGTTCTTTCTTATTTATCATATACTTAGCTTGTTTTTATACCACTTATGTGTGTACATGACATGATTGCTTATTTTGCAATTTCTATCTCTATATTTCCATGTTGTGTTTTGTGGCATACGATGCCTTTATTTTCGTGATTTAACGCATTACGTATGTGTTTTTTAAGTTTTACGACTAGATCTATTGTGATTGCCAAAATTCTTTATTCGATGTAACAGGAATGTGGAGAAGTTTTCCTTTCAACTAATTATTGGTATGTGCACCCTCTATTTCATAGGGTTGTTTACTCTGAACACTTGATAAATGACCGATTGATCCTAGCGATTCCTCAAATGTCTACAGCTAAATTTATTTTGCAGTTCCTATCTTAGGTAACTTGTGAATCGATTGTCTCTACTCCGATGATTTTTTTGGTTAACGATTGGAACTCTTTTTCGATTTATAGTTTTGCAACATTGCTAGACTGATGTCAATTCTTTTTTATAGTGGGAGTTGATCCTTATTAGTCCAGCAATAGATAAATTTCCTGGTGTTGTGAGGAAAATACGGATACTTAGAAAATCTTAACGGGTTGTTGATGATGCTGGAGCAACATCAAGCAGTGCTTGCATGGCTTACGAAATGTGCGGCTTCTGAGATTGCATGACTTACGAAATGCGCGGCTTTTGAGAATGGATAGCTTGAAATGCACTGCTTTTTAGTTTGTTTTGATTTACTTTCTTCGATTTAGCAACTAAGCGGAGCATACTTGGGTGTAGTTTCACTTTCCAAAGTAGCTAATGAATGATTTTGAGTCGGTATACTTTCATTGACTCGGTAAGTAATTTATATGAACAAGGTTTTATTGGTTTAAGAAACTAAAGTGATTTCATTGATAAAATGGAAAGTAGAGCAAATTTTGCCTATTTACAATGCCCACATAGTATTCGGGCGGCTTATTTATGAAAATAGAAAATACATAGATAAAAGCTAAATAAACTAATACCTAAGCGGGTCGCTATTCCAAGCACGGGGAATCTGAATTCCATCGGCTGTGGTCAGCTTGAAAGTGCCATCTTCAAGCATTTGCCTGATTGAGTAAGGCCCTTCTAATTTGGTTTGAATGTTGCTATAGCCAAAAAAATCTATTTCAGGATGAGATCTCCCACTTCTAAAGTATGGTTGCGGACCTTGGAGTTGAAGTGTCGTATTACCCTTTTCTTGTGAGCTACGGTCCTTAGCTCGGCTTCCTTCCATTTCTTGTCAATCAGATCAAGTGATTCGAGCAACATCCGCTCATTCTCTTTTTGCTTGAAGTGTCATTTTTATGGGGAGGAACTTCCAATTCAACCGAGATCATTACTTCAGATCCGTATGCTAGGGCGAATGGCAAGTGTCCGGTTGCTGACTTGTGCATTGTCCGGTTGCCCATAATGCAAGTGGGAGCTCATCAACCCATTTTCCTTTTACTTCCATCAGCCATTTCTTGATGCTGGGATTGATGATTTTATTCACCACCTCCACTTTCTCATCTGCTTGAGGGTATGCCACTATAAAGAAACTCTTTTCGATGTGGAAACTCTTACAAAAGTCCATGAATTTAGCGCTTTCGAATTGAGTTCCATTGTCTGTGATGATTTTTTTGGCGCTACAAACCTGCCAAAAGTACTTTTAGTAACAAAATTAATTACTTTCTCAGTGGTAATAATAGCCAACAGTTCTGCTTTGGCCCATTTTGTGAAGCAACCAACAGCAATGACAGAATATTTGGCTCATTCTTTAGCAATTGGGAGCACGCCGATCGAGTCAGTTTCCCAAACCGCGAATGGGCATGGGACAACCATTGGCATAAGTTCTATGGATGAAGTTCTCTATTTTTTGATAAACATTTGGCATTACACAACATCGCCCGACGTAGTCCGCTGCATCATGGTTGATGGATGGCTAGAAGTAACTGTATCGAACGATCTTCTTTGCTAGAGTCTTCCCTGCAATGTGGTTTCCATAATCGCCTTCGTGGACTTCCTTGAGGATCCTTTTGACTTTGCTGTTGGGTATACATCTGAGTAGGGGATTGGAGAATCCCTTCCTGTAAAGAATTCCATCTTGCGAGACAAACCTTAGTGCCTCCCGGAGTAGCTTCTTTCGCTCATTCCAATCCATAGGGAATGTACCTTTGATTGTTAGAAATTCCACTCAATGGTTTCAATGACAGCAACTATAGGATCACATGTATTATATATCTTCTCAATTTGTAGGTATACATTACATGAGATCACCATGCTCAAATTTATCGGGACTCGAAGACAAACAAAGATTTATGGACACATTGAGGCCATACTATTATGTTAGTCTTTGATAAATAGTGTAGGATTTCCTCGGTTACACACACATATAAAATTCAAATATTCAAATTTTGCATCAAAACATGTTTTACTTCTGGAATTGTAAGCCATAAATGTTTGTGGAGAACCAAAAGTCGTCTGTGACAAGGCTTAGGAAAATTATTCCGGAAAGCCAAGATGTTTGTGGAATACCAACAAACGTCTGTGATAAGGCTCGAGATTACTATCACCAAAGCCACAGACGTCTGCGGTTTTCCAACAGACTTCTTTCATCTGGATAACATCAAAATTCAGAGTGTGTGCTTCTGTTCAATTGAATAATCTCATCTCTTCATCAAAAGGTTGCATTAAATTAAATAGACTTTATCTAATGATTATAATTCCTCATCTGCAACTCCTTAATCCTATAAATACTTCAAAAATTGAGATTCGCATATTAACTATTCTCTTGATTTCATATTACTCCATGTTTACATATTTGAGCATCTATTACTTACATATTCTCAATCTATCATAACCAAAATATCAGTTTGGTAAAACCACGTCCTATAACTCAAAGTACTCACATTCACATACTCAAAGGAGATCATAGGAAAAATTGTAAAGTTAGTGAAAATCCATGTTATTTGGAATACAAGATTGTCAGAGAAATACTTTTGTATTAGCCCATTTCTTCAGTCGAAGTGAGGTATGTTTGGTTAAACGAAATAATAAAGGGGAATTTCGGGCTGCAAATAGGACATGTGGTCCGATCCGGTATAAAATATCTAGTATGCTCGCATTTATTATTTACCTTATTTATATTCTGTTATTATTCTTAGCTTAGTGTAATTAGTAATATACATTCTCACTCTTATATATATAAGTTGGATTATATAAAGATTCTATAGAATTTCACTTGGTATCAGAGCATGGTCATTTCAATCTACAGTAACACATAGTTGAAAAGTCATTAATATGGAAAGCATTTTTTAAGAAAGTCAATCAACTGCTCATCCTCCACTATTTACTAGTTCTAATTATGCTTACTGGTCAACTCGTATGAGAACTTTTATGGAAGAAAATGTGTTAGAAATATGGCTTGCAACTCAAAATAAATATGATGCACCTAACACCGACATTAGCACTTGGAGTTATGCACAAACAGCGACGGCATCTAACGATGCCAAAGCTATGAATGTATTGCTTTACTCACTTGACAAAAATGAGTTTTCATGTGTCACGCTTTGCGCTACTGCATATGATATATGGTGCACTTTACAAGTCATATATGAAGGCACAACTAAAGTCAAGATAATTAAAATCTCGATTTTACGAAACCAATTTTCATCTTTCAAATGAAAGCAAATGAATCAATTATTGATATGTATGCTAGGTTTCAAACCGTTCAAAAAATCTTATGGCACTTGGAATCAAATTTATAGATTTTGATTTAGTCACACGAATTTTAAACTCTATAACAAATCTGATGTCGTATGAAGCTAATTTGTAGGTTGAAAGGATCAAAATCATGAAAAGAAAAACATAGCATTCTAAGCAAGTAACGAAGATTCAGACTTAGACAAAGATGAAATTGTTTTTATTGCTAAGAACTACAACAGATTCAAGAAGTTCAAGAAGATGGCCAGATTTAAAAATGTGGAAAACCACACTCCTGAAATCAAACATCAATTAAATGATATGATGTACGAATTTGGCCACATGAAGGAGGGTTGTTGTAACGTACGCGGATTTTCGTTGCCGAAAAACCGAATAGTTATGGGTTTTAAAAAGAAAATTTAAGAAAAGAAAAAGAAAGAAGAGAGAAGAGATAGGAAATAGAGGGAAAGAAGATATTTGAAAACAGAAAATTTTATAAAAGAACATAGAGAAGAAGGAATAGAAAATTTTAAAATAGAACGGGACCGAAAGGAACAACAGAACAACAACAGAATCTCGCAATTCGCAGCGGAACAACATATAATAATAAATGAAAAATCTTTAAACAAAGAACTATATCAGTTATTACATTTCATCACATTATATTACATTACATCAAATCATCAGAGTGTACAACAACATACAACATCAAACAGTGCAGCGGAAAAAGAAATACTATATACTAGTAATACGCCATGCCATCCAGCTTGCCTCCAGCAACTCCAGAATATCCAGAATATCCTGATAAACCTAACTCTTAACTGCCCGTGTGGAAAATTGGTGGGCACCCAGAGTTTAGGAAGGAAAACAATAAACTCCAAGTCAGTCATGTGACTGGTGTGAGAACTCAAAACAGTTTATTTATCTTTAAAATCAAAATAGAGGAATATTTTTAATTCAATTCGCAATGCTTTTAAAAATGAGACTACCATAAGGCCTCCCGCACACACACACATGCAAACGCAGAATCGGAGGAGATTTCTCCTTATGATAGTCAAAGATGCTTGATACGCATTTAAAATAACATTTGATATTATTATTAGTGTATAGTGTAGAAAAAATTCATTTCGAAAGTAGAATATAAATCTTAGCCAGCATAGACATTTCGAACTATGCCTACTATAGCTACCATCCAAACAGTGGTGACCACCATAAGTGAATAGCAGGTTCTACAACTAATACCGTACAAGTTTCGTATTGGGAATTGGATTTCCAACAAATGGTCAGGCCAAGGAACTTCCCATTGCCACTGAGAATGCCTCTGGAAAGACATCCCCGAGAACCAAACCGGATCTCTGCCAACACAAGGCCGGGTTACCCCTAACTGGGTAACTACTGACACGAGCACGCCATTCCCCGGTCCTTTAGGACCTTTTCAACCGAGCGCTCGATATCCAATTCACACAATCATAAAGTGTTTTCAACATGAGTAAGTATCTGGGCTCCATACCATGATACCACCCCTTTCCAGAAGGAAATGCACATACCCTAAGGGGAGCTACAACAACCCCTAATAACCTTGCCGCATCTTTCCTGTTTTGACCATTTCCGGGATGTGAGGCTCGACGAATTCACGTCCACAAAAACATACTTTATACAAAAGCCATGCTTTGGGTCAACAAATGATCAACACAATGATCACTAAGATAGACGATCAAATAAATGATCCTATCACAAATAATCAACACAATGATCATTTCAGCATCACTCAGCATGTCACATTACCAAAATGGGATATATTGCTGATAACTTCAACTATATAACCTTTGAGCTCGTACGTCTCAAAGAAGGGTGTTAAGCAAAGAATAAATTCTCCGCCACCAACAGAAATATATTTGAATGAAATCGGCTTTATATCTCAAATTGTAATGTCAGGCATACAATCCATACAAGTCTGTTCCGGGCTCGAACAGAACCGAAGGCACTTACAAAGAAGTCCTTGCAATCCGGATATTCACAATCCTGATCGGATTCACCATCACATATGGAGAACTCAATACCGGAGCAACTCGGTGCAGAGTCAATCGATAGTTCATCCTATCGCTTTCGCAAATACCGGTCTTCAACACCGATCTTCAAATGCAATTCACAACGACGTATCACATATTCGGAGTGGGTTATACGACCCCATGGTCCTTTCCCGGTTAACCCGAATAGTGAGCGCTTATTCAAAAATAAGTGTGCATTCAAATTCAAACAATTCACATCAAATACCCATTCAAAGGGAAATATTGATAGTCGGCTATTGAACTATCAATGGATATGCATACATCACCAGATTCCAAATAATTTTCCAAATTATTTACATTTCCAAAATATCTTTACAAGATATAAAATTCCAACACTTCAAAAATAAATCAATATTTATTTTTAACCAATTTCACTTTTCACATATAAATTCCATAATGAATTTATATTTCAAAATATTCGTGCATATACGATTTCAATTATTCATTTTCAATTTATCTTCAAAAAGATAAATTCTAAATATTCACTTCACATTGGAAAACATTTCCATACTTATTTATTCATAAGTAATTCACAAATCTCTTTTATTTTCAACACTTAGAAAATATTCAACATACTTAAATCGAATTAAGTATATATTTCATCCTTTAAGGGAAATCATTCTCTTAAACATTTTTATTTGGGCCAAAACGAATGTTGCGTAAAACATCGTTACAACAACCCAAAATCACTAGTATAGGGATTCGAAATTAAAATAGATATATAAATCTCAATACTATACAAAACATTTCCTTTCGGAAATCATTTACTATAACAACAGTGTTATAGTCCACTATTTCCTTTTATTTCTCGAAAACGTCTATTTCAACAATAAATGTTGAAATCTATGGTTTCGAATCACAACACCTTTTAAACATCGTTAGATCGTTTTAATTCTGTTTAAAATATCACATTCTAAAACATTTTCTTTAACATGTTATTCACCATTCAAAAACGTGAATATACTATGTTAACGAATTTCATCCTTTTTATACTTTTTAACTTAAAGGATTATTCACAGTCTAAAACGTGAATATAACTCCATTTATAAGTTATAACAATTAACTTATCAAAATAAGTCGTTTGCGAATTCATAAAAACAACGTTTATAAATTCCGTTTCTATTTATTTATAAAAACTTCTTTTTTTATAAATACCTTTATTAACCTATTTCAGTTTATAACTCAATTATAAACTACAAGTTCATATTATAAGTTAATTACTTATAAAACGATTATTTTACAAAATCGTTCATTTAACTTCCCAAATTATTAATCTTAACTTATAAGATTGTTTATTTATCCAAAATTCATTCTTTCGATAACTTTATAAATTTTATAAACCTATTGCTTATAAAATTTCATTTATAACTTCACAGTTTATAATTTCATAAATTTCATTCATTTAGGAAATTCATTTTCACTACATTCAAACACTTATAAAAACTCGTTTTATAATGTCCATAATTCAATTTATAAATATCCATTTATAAATCTCTTAATATAAATTAATTTATATTATTCTTTTAAACGTCTTTAAATTCCTTTAAAATTTCACCGTTCTCTTGATTTATAAAATAATCAAATTTTATAAATCTTATATTCAAACTTTTAATAATAAACTCAAAAATCCAGTTTAAACTATTTTATAAAATCATTGGTTCATATTTCTCAAAAATCGACTTTTAATCGTATTTCTAAAAATCAGCTTTTTAACTATATTTCACAAAAACCATAATTTTTATAACTTTAAAAATTATAACGTTTATTTATTTATAATGGATCAATTCCAAAAATATAGTATATTTTCAAAATCACTTTTAAAATCATTTTAAAATCCCAAAATCTGGGCCCAATGATGCTACACACCAAATAGTCAATCACGACTACAACGATATCATATATCGATATGATAATCCATCAAATATCAAAATATCTGAAATAAAATAAATACTGTTGAGGAATCCAGTTGGATCCCTCCAACCTGTTTCCTGCATCCAAAAACATTAGCACAATACCAATTTCGCTCCAGTACGAAATTATCGCGGTATATGTTCTTAATAAATATTATCCGCTTAATAACGGCGTAATAGGGTCTCATCCGCTAAACAAAAAAATGCGGGAAATCAATCAACTGCAATATATACATATGCCAATATATATATATTGATATTATATATAATACCAATTTCACTGTTTATGAAATATTCGCGGTATATGTTTTTACTAAATAACATCCGCTTACTAACGGCGTATAATGTCTATTTTAACAATCAATAATTTACAGTCATCATTCAAACATGCATTCAGATATTTTAAATCTAACTATTTAAAATAAAATCGAAATCTATTCGATTGAGTGAGAAATTCTCACCTTGGTTTTAAATTCCGTTTTAGCTTTTATTTCGAATAAAATTAAACGCGCGTTTAATTTTATCCGAAATTCTCACTAACTCCAAACGACTCCAAACCAACTCCATCGCGTAGTGCTCGTCCATACGATTCCAACGCAACTGATTTCGTGATTTTTCGACCTCGTATGACAAAGTTATGATATTTACAAGTTAATACAAATTTAAACTATAAATTAATCACAACTTTAATTAAATTTTAAACCACACTCATCATCATCGTTCACTGCCTTCCATCCAAATCTGGACCGCACTCCCTTCCTCTTCCCCTTCCTCACGCACGGCCTCTCTCCAGTAAAGAACACGCACGCAACCCATTTAGCTCACAACTAGGGTTAGCACTTGCGGCCACCACACTTGCTTTTGTATCGATCAGGTTTCACCATTAGGAAGCTCGCGCTCTACTCCACCCACGGCCAGAAACCGAACACGTGCGGTCCCCCCTTCCACCTCGAAAACCGTGCGCAACCGGCCCCAGACGCGGCCCCCTAGCGCTTCACACATAACTTCGTTTCCAATCTCGACCGCACAACTCGAAGAACACGAGACCCTCTACGAATTACTAGTTGAAAGATTTTGCTATTAATCGATGGATAAGGAGATCGGAGGGGAAGATGTTGAGAACGCCTCAGCCGTTCATGCGTTAGGGCCGGCTAGGGTTTTGCATATATTTATTTATTTTATTTTATTTTAGTTTGAGAGGGGTGGTCTATTTATAAGAAACAGCTAGCGTAAACACTATTCATCCCGGGAATTCCGAACTCCGATTTAGACGCCGTAACCAGCGTACCTAGGGTTTATCCCGCGTTCCGGACATAATGGAACAGGTTTCGGAAGCTAATTCGGAAGTATGTGCGAGTTATGGCTGAAAACGCTCAATTTAAATTAAACCGATTTAAGTCGATTTCTAGGCATTTTAATTTGTACCGGACAAACGGTAAATCCAATTGACTTGAAATTTGAAACCTTACAATAATATCACATTACGGATCCGATGAAACTGGTTTCGTCGAAATCTGAGACTTTTTGAAAAATGGCTATTTTGACTCGCCAAATTTAAATTAAAAATAATTCGATGCGTTTCGAGCTGCCACGATCAAACGGTAGCTCCGATTGACACGAAAATTGAAATCCGGTAAAAACTAACTATTACGGATCCAATGAAACTGGTTTCGTTCAATTCTGAGACTGTTCAAAAATTGACTATTTTACAGTCGATTATTAAATATTAAAATATTCAATTTTCACAAATTAACTTTTAATTCGATTTTAAAAGTTCTAAAATATCGTTCTAACTCCCATATGATAAAATAAAATTTTACAAATTATTTTCAATCATATTTAACTCTATTTTCAATTATTACCATAATTTAACGTATTAAATTATCGATTTAATTATCCAATTAAATCCAATAATTCAAAATAAAAATTTATTCGACTTATAAATTCACTTATAAATATTTAAAATTAATTAAATATTCAAATTTTAATTTAATAAAATTCTGGGTCGTTACAGTTGTCCACTACTCAATGATAATAAAAAGAAAAGAAAGTCTAAGAAATTCAAGAAAAAGAAAAGACCCTTTCAAGCAATATGGGACAATTCAGATTCATCTTCATCATCTCACACTAATAGTGAAAGAGACTCAAAGCAAACAAATGTGTGTTTTTAGGCTACCATTGATAAGGTACGCCCTGAACTTACTTATGATAAAATAATGGAAATTACAATTGAATTAGATTGTAAGTAAAGAGAATCAAAAAAATTAAATAAGGAATATATTGGAAAGTTAACTAGAGTAGAATTAGAAAATGGATTATTAAAAGATGAAAAAACAATCTTAGAAGAAGAATTAGAAATTACTCAAAAAAATATATGATATTACATGATTTAGAATATTATTAGTTAGAAAAAATTAATCTTGAAAAAGAAAAATTAGAATTACAAGCAAGCTTAGATTCTAACAGCATTGAAATTTGTGATCTTAAAATTAAGTTAGATAAAATAACAGATAATGTGACAAAATTCGACAAAGGAAAATAAAATTTAGAAAATTTGATTAAAATATTTGAACCATGTGGAAATCGAAATGGATTAGGTTTTAAAGAACAACAAAAGTCAAAGAATTATAGCACATTATATACCAAATTCAAAAGGCCAAAGTTAGAAACTAAGATTAAGAATTCATATACAAATATGGTCAAAATATGAATTCCTAAAACAAATAATAAACTAATTAGACAAAAGTATATTGATGGATATTTAAAGAAAGTTGTATATAACAATAATTACATATCTAAAGGAACCAAATCCTTATGGATATTACTACCATCTTACACTAACACGTATGATAGTAAACAAAGAATGTAGGTACTATTTAAATTTTTCTTATTTTTCAAATACCCAAAATTAAAATAAAAAGTAAAGAAAAGTGGATACTCGATAGTGGTTGCTCCAAGGAGATGACTGGAAATGCTCATATGTTATCAAATATAACATATATCGATAGTGGCACTGTGACATTTGGAGATAAGTCAAAAAGATTTCTCATCCACATTAGATAAGTCATCAATATTGGTACTTCTAATTCTCCTATAATTACAAATGTTTATTGGAAAAAAAATTGAAACATAACTTATAAAGTATAAGTCAATTATGTGATAAAGGATTTAAAATAGATTTCGAAAAAACAAATGCAATATCTTTGACCAAAATAAAAATCTAATTTTTGAAGGATATAGAAATCTAAACATATATGTTTTAAACATGAACGTCAAAAACAACACTAATTTATGCTTAGCCGCAAATCATGATGATCCATGGTTGTGGCATAAATGTTTTTGTCATATAAATTTTAAAACTATCAACAAATTAGCTAAAAATGAACTGGTTAGAATTAACTACAAGATTAAAAACCTATGTGACGCTTATCAATTTGGTAAATTAAAGAAAAATTCTTTTAAATCTAAAAAGGAAATTTCCACAAAGAAACCTCTCGAACTACTCCGTCTAGATTTATTCGAACCAACTCAAGTACGTTAAATAAATCATAATAAATACGTTTTTGTATTTGTTGATGATTTTTCAAGGTATACTTAGACGTTATTTTTAAATATAAAAGTAACACTTTTGAAATGTTAAAATTTTTTGCTAAACGAATTAAAATTTTGATGAATTTAAAATTTAAAAGTATATGAAGCGATCATGGTGGTGAATTTGAAAATGAACTATTTACAAATTTTTGCAACAAAAAGGGAATTCATCAAAAAAATTCATTTCCAAGTACACCACAAAAAATGGTGTTGTAAAAAGGAAAAATTGAACTTTATAAGAATGTGCATGATCTTTACTAAATAGCAGTAATCTACCAAAAAGTTTTTGGGTCGAAGCTGTTGCTACCACATGTTATGTATTGAATCGTGTAACACTTAGACCAATGATTGAAAATGCATGTCTATGAAATACTTTTCAAAAAGAACCCAAAGTATCGTACTTTCGAGTATTTGGATCAAAATGTTTTATTTTAAACACAAAAGAATATATAGGAAAATTCGATTCTAAAGCTAATCAAGGAATTTTTATTGGTTATTCGGATCGAAGTAAAGCATATATAATTTTAATAAACGAACAAAAATTATAGAAGAAATTCTTTATCTTTTGTTTGATGAAAATTTTAAAAATAATAAAAACGATGATGATGAAGAAGTTATAGATAATAATAGAACTAATGTACCTATACATAATAATGATAATAATATCAATAGCAACAACAATAATAATGTGGTAACGTCACCACCTAGGATATTAAAAGATCGTCCAGTTGATAATATTATCGATGGTTTAAATACAAAAGTATCAACAGAAAATAGTTAATTCAAATGAGTCATGTTGCATTTATATCAAATCTTGAACCTAAAAATTATAAAGAAGCATTAAAAGATAATTTTTGGATTATTTCAATGCAAGAAGAACTTAATCAATTTGAAAGAAATGACATATGGGAAATTGTTCCAAGACTAAACGACCAATTTTTAATTGGAGCAAAATGGGTTTTTAAAAATAAAGCAGATGAAAATGGAAACATCGTTCGAAATAAAGAAAGATTAGCAGCTTAAGGATATAGTCAAGAAGGAATCGATTATGAAGAGACGCTTGCTTTGGTAGCACATCTTGAAGTAATACGAAAATTACTTGCTTTCGCATGTCATCATAATTTTGAACATTTTCAAATGGAAGTAAAAAGTGCCTTTTTAAATGGATTTATAAAAGAAAAGGTTTATGTTGAACAGCCTTAGCTATTTGTTCAAGAGAAATATCCCAATCATGTATTTAAACTTAAAAGGCTCTATATGGATTAAAACAAGCACCTTGTGCTAGGTATGAAAGATTAAAAACTCATTTACAAAATTCCGGTTTCAAATTGGTAAAATTGACTTTACTTTATTTATAAAATGAGAAAATAATGATATATTAGTTGTACAAATGTGTGTTGATGACATTATATTTGGATTAACTAATGAAAATTTATGAAATAAATTTTCTAACATTACAAAAAAATGAATTTGAAATATCACATCTGGGTGAATTAAACTACTTTTTGGGTTTGCAAATAAAACAACTAGAAAATGGAGTTTTTATAAATCAAGAAAATGCTATCAAGATTTATTAAAACGCTTTGGAATGGAAAATACATCAAGTAAACCACCTCTAATGAGCATGAGTTTACATCTAAATAAAGATGAAAATGGAAAAGATTTCGACCAAAAATTATACCGAAGTATGATAGGATCTCTATTATACTTAACGGTTAGTAGGCCAGATATTATGGTAGGCGTATGTTTATGTGCAAGATTTCAGGCACAATCTAAGGAGTTACATCGTCGAGCGGTTAAAAGAATTCTACGATACTTAACACACATCAAAGATTATAGACTTTTCCATCCTAAAAGCAGCTCTTTCATACTCATATCATATTGTGACGCAGATATTGGTGGTTGCAAGATAGATAAAGAAGCACGAGTGGCACATGTCATTTTATTTTTCAATCTCTGGTTTCGTGCTTCAGTAATAAGCAAAATTGTGTTTCTCTCACAACATGTGAAGCCGAGTATATATCAGCAGCCTTAGCCTATACACAAAATTTATATGCAACAAACTCTTTAAGATTTCGGTAAAATTATAACCAACTCTCCTATATATTGTGATAATACTAGTGGTATAAATTTATCCAAAAATCTAATTAACCATTCTCGCACAAAACATATTGACATTCGTCACCATTTTTGAGAGATAATGTAGAAAAATGAATTATCTCTCTTGAATTTGTTAACAATGAAAATTAAATTGCCGATGTTTTCACCAGACCGTTATATGGATCAACCTTCATAAAGCTATGGTGCGACCTTAGTATATATTCAATTAATGAATTAATTGATTAATGTATGATTATTCATCATTATGTATATTATTTTTCTATAACTTAAATTTAATTCAGTAAATCTTTTTACAACCATAAAAATAAAACGGTTAACAAATTAATGGTTAGAACAACACTATCCATACAAAATTATAACTATAAATAGATTATATAATCTATTTATACATGATTAAAGAAAAATAAAACCATAAATATTATTTAAATACAACCTAATCATGTCTTTTGATCATGACTCCACTTATTCAACTATCGACTTTAGCTCACCTTCATCAAATAGCACCTATGTATCACTAACTAAACCACACATCCATCATTTCGATCAGCCTCGCTAAACGTTATGGAATCGCCTACATATCACACCAGTTTCTCTCTTAAGGAAAAGAAAGCCAAATAAGCAATTTTTTTAGAATCAACATCCCTCAAACCTAAAGCTAATGAAATATATCTCTATCAACAAGAAATGATGGGAGTTCAACGAGAAATGTATTACGAATAATGGTGTCAAGGATCTCATCTTAACTTTCTCAAAAATGTATTTTAGCAATTTGTGGTTATTCACCGATTAAAAGTTGCATTCATCAAAAATCTCCCCATTTAACAGAAACTCCTGTAAAAGCATATAACATTATTTTAAGAAATTTGTGCAAACCAGGACTATCAAATCAGGACTGGATTGATAATCTGACTTGCCCAAGGTGGTATCCACTTAAGCTTCAAGATAAACAAAATGACACAAACTCTTGGGATCAATCGAAAATCGAAAGTTCATCCGATGATAATTAATACTTTGTATTTACACACACATACATACACACTCATATATGGACATAAAAATGAAAAACCATGTAACTTATAATTCTTTGTATGATTATTGGATATAATAATTATTCTTATAATAAATCTATGAAAATATTTAGTTCATATAATACAATAATAATAAAATTCTGCCTTCCCATAGAAGTTTGTGAAGAAGAGACAGACGTCTATGATATTGCTCAGGAAATCAATACAGAGTGATCTTAGACCTTTTTCACTTCTTCTCAAATGTCTGAGCCAACTATCGACTGCCACCAAATCCTAATTCGTATATATTTCTTTTGCCCTCCCTTCAACTATTTACTAAACTATCTTCAAATCTAAAACCCTAATTTCTCAAAATTCTAATTCATCAAAAATGGCTCCCAAGGCAAAAAATCCCATTAGCAAAAGATCAAAGAAAGATCAATCTTCGTCCTCTTAAACCCATCTCGTCATCGATGCCCACATTCAAGAATGGCTTCAAAATAGCACAATTGAAAACATGAGATTTGAAGAACTAAAATGGAAATAGCTTCATTTCTATCCATTCTACAGATTATGCAAGTTTGGAGAATATGGAATTCAAGAACTCATCATCGCCTCCAGTTGTCGAGATTTAATCATTTTTGATGAAAATGAGGTACAAATTGACCGATTGGCCATCTTTCTTTTTATGCAAACTTATGTAGTAATGATATTGGATGCTTGAGAATGAAGATGGATGGTCATGGACAAGTGTTACAGTGGCATTTTGGAAATTAGCATAAACACAATTAGTCATTTACTTGATTGTTCTTCTACTTTACTTGATTTAGAGGAAATTCTTGACCAGAGAAACTTGCCACGTAATGAAATAACACATCAAATTTTGGAGGGATAGAGTGCCACAGTGGAAATACGTTTATTTACGCCCAAAAGCTAGGTTATTAAATAGTATGATAATCAATACGATAATTCCTCATTTAGGAGGTCTCACCACCAACACACAATTATATAGGCTCCATATATCATGTGTCTCTTACATGGTCTTGGGGTAAAGAAATGTCTATCAAAGAAAGTGGTATAAGTGTAACGACCCAGAATTCCAGTCATTTGAAATTCGAATATTTAATTGACTTTAAATATTTAAAGGTAAAAATCTATGAGTTGAATAAATTATATTTCTAATGTAGTGATTTAATTGGATAATTAAATTGTTAAATTAATATTTGGAATCGTGGAAATAATTAAAACTTGAATATAATGTAATGTCAATGAAAATGATTTATAAAGTTGAATAAAATTCTATTTGAATTAGAATGATGTTAGAGAACTTTTAAAACTGAATTAAAAGTTAAATTATAGAAATTGAATATTTTAATATTTAATTAACGTGTAAAAATAGCCATTTTTCAAAAAGTCTCGGATTTTGACGAAACTAGTTTCATTGGATCCATAATGTTATATTATTGTAAGATTTCAAATTTCGTGCAATCGGATTTACGGTTTGTCCGTGGCAAGCTAAAACACGTAGAAATCTGTTTAAGTGAATTTTAAATTTAAATAAGTCGATTTGAAAACCTATCTTTCAAATACGATCAAATTGGCTCTTGATATATATTCCATTGTATTCGGAATAGGGGTAAAACATTATAAACGCCAAGCGGCAAGCTTCGTTTTAAGTTGGAAAAATTTTCGGATGAATAGTGTCGTCAAATTTTCTATAAAGCCCCTAATTTTTTTCTATTGTTCACAAAACCCAAGGGTTTCACTCAGCCGCCACTAATAGATTCAATGGCTAAAATTATTTGGAACTTTCTCCTTTAAAATCTCCAAATCTACGAGTAATTAGCTGAAAGCCCCAGCTACAATATTGTAGATGATGGAGAGACGAATGCGTCCACCGGCTATGATCGAGGATGGAGCAGTGGATCGTCGACAAATTGGCCACAAACAGTCGGTGTTCAAGCACAAAAATCGAGAGCATGGTGGCATTGGGTTTCACGTGGCATCGGCCGAAAGTGGGGCTCGCTTTGAGCTTCGAGGCGCTAGCCTCTGATCGTCGTCACGATCAGAGATGAGGTAACGACAATCAAATGATGAACGGTGGCAATGGGTAAATCATGTGCGTCATAACCTGGGTGAGAAGAAGAGGCTTGTGTGGATTGGATTTGAAGAAAGAAAATCGAACGGCCGAGATTAACTTGGTTAAAAATAAAATAGAATTTGTGATTAAATTATATTTAAATTCGTATAATCTTTAAATGATTATAACTTTTTCATACGAGGTCCGTTTTTAACGAAACGAATTACGTCGAGTTCATATTGATGAGCACTACATTTTAGTTTTGTTAGGAGTTGATTGGAGCTAGTGTAAATTTTAGGTAAAATTAAACGCTCATTTAATTTTTATTCGGAATAAAACACTACGACTGCTATTGGAATCAATGTGAGTACAACTCACTCTTTCTACTCGCTTATATTTTTATAAGTGAGAATAAATATTATTTATGATGATAGATGATTGTTTGGATGAGATATGATATATTGATTGGTATTTTGATATATTCCTACCTATTGAAGTATATGTGACCCTATACGTTCCCTTGTACGAGCGGATGACATTTTGTACGCACATCTGCCTCGAAGCAAACATTGTACATATATTCTAATATGTATATTTGTTGCGGGTGACAGGTTGGAGGGATCCAACTGGATTCCTCACCAGTATTGTTTTATTTACAGATATCGTGATATATGCTGTTATGATGTGATATATGTTGTTTGTATGTCGTGATTGATGTATTTAGTGATGTTGCAGCATTGGGCCATATTTTAGAATTGTAAAAATATTAAAGTGATGATTTCAAATTTAAAAGGATTTTCAAGTGATTTTGAAAATAGATGTCCTAATAAATGTTGAATTGCTAGGTAAATGGATTTATTTGAAATAAATAAAGTTATAATTTTTATGTTATAAAAATTATGATTTTTGTTAAATGGAATCAAAATGTGATTCTTGAAATATGGAGATAACTATTTTGTAAAATAGTTAAATTGAGATTTTTGAATTATTATAAATGTTTTATATGTAAGATTTGTAAAATTAATATTTTATAAAACAAAAGAGATGAAATTGTAAAGGAGTTTTATAAATGTTAAAAATGAATTTATAAATGAATCTTATAAGTAAATAAGATTTTTGGATTGATGATGTTAAATGAATGAGTTTGTAATAAGAGAATTATAAATAATTAACTTATAAATTGGATTTTAGCATGTAAAGGAGATATATATAGAATTGGTAAATAAAGGTGTTTTATAAGTTGAAGTTTTCATTTAATAAAAATGTGAATTTATAAACATTGTTTTATAAATCTGAAATCAATTGAATTTGATAAGTTAAATATGGAAGATATTAAAGGGAACATATCCACGATTTTGGACAATGGATAGTCCTTTAATAAATAGGTAAAAGCATTGAATTTGGTAAACGAAGTATATTCACGATTTTGGACAATGAATAATCTTTTTAAAATAAAATGGATAGTTTAGGAAAGTGATCTTTTAAATTTAAAAGATAGGTTTTGGAAGTGATATTTTAAATGAAGTTAAATGGTTTGAAGATGTTTTAAAATCTGTTAAGTATCGAATATCTAGATTTCAACATTCATTGTTGAAATAAACATTCTCAAGAAGTAAGGAAATGATGGACTATAATACCGTTGTTATCGTAAATGATTTATGAAAGAAGATGTTTTGTATAGTATAAGGGATTCATATATCTATCTTATTTTCGAATCTCTATACTAATGATTTTGGGTTGTCGTAACGATGTTTTATACAACATTTGTTTTGACCCAAATAAATATTTTAAGAGAATGTTTTCCTTAAAGAATAAATATATACTTAATTGTAATTTAAGTATATGTGATATTTTCTAAATGATGAAAATAAAAGAGATTTGTGAATACCTTTTATTAAATAAGTATATGGAAATGTTTTCCAATATTGAAGTATTGAAATGGTTTTGGAATTATATCTTTTTAAAGATAATTTGAAGTGAATATTTAACAAATGATTTAATTAATAAAAGATTAATTAAAAAGGCCTAGTGATTGTATATGGTGCTAAATATTTATTGTTTTCTTTGATAGTTAAATAACCGACTATCGAATTTGGCCATTTTGGTTCTTAGACTTGATGTGGGAATTATTTAGTCGTACACTTAGAACGTAGCTTTCTGTGTAGGCTTAACGTTTGTGTTGAGGATGTTGATTCGTGTAGTGCAGATTAATACTCCAATCTATCGAGCTTCCTTCTTGGGCCGAAGGATAACAAGTTGAAAGTTGGAGACGTGATAAGTCTATGAGATTTAGTTTCTGTGTGAGGTTGAGAAACACTTTTGCGTTGTTGGTGCGAAGAGACCAGGATCGGTTTATTCGAAAACCACTTTAGACCAACATTTATGCGACGATTGTGCAGGTTGGTCGATGATATTGGTATTCAGGATTTTCATAGTGGAGGGCTTCTTGTTGATCGTTTGGGGGTTAAAATCCCAGTATACATATAGTAGCAGTGGTCTCTTCATTATGACATATCCAATGCAAGGACTATTCGCTACTGATCGTAGGGATTTCCCGACATGATGTGGTAGGAAAGTGCCTTCGGTTTATCCTGGTCCTGGACAACTTCTTTTAGCTTAACACCCTCCTTGAGACGTACGAGCTCAAGGGTTGTATTTTTATGGAAGGCAATTAGTGGTCAATGGAAATGACAATTTGGCATTCAAAGTGATGTGATTTGTGATATGTGATATGTGAAAGATAATCGATACCTCTTTGGCCTCACTCCCCGGAAAATGACTGAAATAGGGATAGAAGCAGCAAGGCTAAAATGGGTCGCTCCCATTAAGAGATTTCATCACTCTTCTAGATATATCTTTACATGTTATGACGTCATGTATCTGATTATTGTTATGTATGCTCGTGGCCACGAATTAAAGGTCGGTAACGACCGGAGTGATGACATATTCGGTACTATCCAGGAAGGGGTAGGGCGGTCTTGTGTTGGTTTAGGAGTTTAGTATTTGGACCCTTGGTGCATCCCTTTAGAGGTGTACTGTGTTAGATCGGGAAGGTAGTCACTTCACCTAGTCATTTGTATGGAATCCAAAATCCACTACGTCCCCGCCATGTAGTTTTGTAAAGCCTAGTATTGTTGGAATTTAATAATGGTAACAATTTCATCTACTTAATCTATTATTTGTATAATAGACACTATTATAATATAATCAGATTTGATATGAGATGTTTGGGGTATCGTAAGGTAAAAACATGTCTGTATCTATATATGGGTATGTCTTATGATATATTTTTTGTTTTGAAAGGAAAAGTATTGATAACTTTATAAATTCAGTTGAGTGTGTTTTCTCACGCTGTTTTACCAGACTGATCCGAGCGCTCTTTCCTATCGATGCTCGGGTCAGACCGAGTATATTTACAAGTTCAGATTTGGTGCTTTTGGAGCTTTAGCAGGCGAGCTAGAGATCTTCATGTTATACACACGTATCTATTTATTATTCCACTGCATTGCATTGTTATTGATTGTTGTTGTTGTAAATCATCAACATTTGTTAGGATAGGTTATTATAACTGTTCAAGCTGATGATTATGTATTGTGTACTCTGATATTGATTATGTATATTACAGTTTCTCTTTGAAAACATTATTGATCTATATTATATGTTATTCCGCTACGATGCGAGATTCTGTATTGTTTTGGTTTTGCTTCTCTCCTCGTCTTCTCTTCTATTCTTCTTTCTTCTCTCTTTCTTCTCACCCTCTATTTTCTTTCTCATGATTATCCGCAATCGGTGCACTCTGGTTCGGACATGTGTGGTTTATTGTCGGATTCAGAGGGTATTGGGTGCGGGTCGTCTCACCTGGTACTAGAGCTTAGATTTAGTATATTTCTAGGCTTTGATGTGTACTCAGTATAGATAGGGTCAGTAGCACCCTAGATGTGTCTAGCTAACGTCATTGGTTGGGATTTTAAAACACTTGAGCAAGCAAACTAACACAGTATTGTTTTTAAAATTGGGTAAATGAAATAATTTTATCTTGATTATATTTTATATAGTAGTATATAAATTAATTGATTGTTAATGAATGGTAATAGCTGATTATTATCATTTGTTACTTGTTGTGTTTAAATAATAAATGTTGTTATTATTATGCACCTGAAAAGGTAAACAAATTGGAATGAACTTACATATGTAAAGTGAAATAACAAGTGAAATCATATAAGTACAAATTTATAAATGTGATTTATAAATAAATGGATTTCAAAAGAACATAAAGCATTGAATTCACTACTGTTGCTAGAAAAAATTAAGGGTGATGATTGCAGCATCGTCAGTATCATTTTTGAGTTTCTATGTAATTGATTTGCTACCATTAATAAATTGAAAATTTAAGTTTTGTTTTGATAAATAAATTTGAATTTAAAATCCAGTTTTGATATTGACAAATATAAATGAAATAAATTTTGAACTTATAATTAGAATTAGTATAAATAAGAAAATTCAATTTGAGATATGAAATTAAAATTTTAACTAAATGAAGTTAAATATATCGATTCGGTAAAATGAATTACAAGAAAGATTAAACTTAAGTGGTATCAAATGGACCTTGAAAAGGAATTTAACTAAAATAATATTAAATGAAGTTGAATTCGATAATCAAAATGAACTAATAAAGTGAATTATTGAAATGAGTGATGGAATGAATATGAACTTGAGTTAATAATAAATTCAACTTAAGTGTATAAATGAATTGAATTACACTAATGAAATAAGTTAGTAAACGGAATATGATTGGAAATGTTGTTGGATAAAATTGGTAATAAACTTAATTTGTGGATTGATAATAAACATTAGAAATGTTGTATAAAAATGTAAATCGAACTTAGGTAAGTGAGTTAGAAAATAAATCATAAGTGTATTAGTATTAAAAAGGAAGTATACAAAATAATGAATAAATTCTGAATAAGAATGAATAGGATTAAAATGTTTATAAGCTTAAGGAAGAATGAAGTAAAGTAGTGTTATGTGTTATTGATATTAAAAGAATTTTGCTAAGTGAATTAGAAAGTAAATGTAAATTGAATTTAAAGTGAATGTAACTAAATTGAATATAATCAATTGCGATTAATGAATGTGAATAAATGGAAAACCGAATCAAGTGAATGTTAATAAAATTTGGAATGTATATTGATTTGTTTATGAATCAATTGGGTTGTCAATTTGTTGATGGTTGTTGGTTGGATGTTAATTATTGGATAGTTTCATTTGTTGGTTATTGTTGCATTTGCAAAATTGGCATATATAGTTGTTGTATGGTATATGTTATATATGTTGATATTACTTTCCATATATGCGTTCTTAGGTTTGTTGAGTGTTTAGCAGGTGCGGATGACGCTTATCTCGCATTTGGAGCTCGCTTTCGCGCTATATTAACCGTATATGCTTGCTTAATAATATATAAGGTACATACTGTGGATTATATATCGTACTTTTACACTCTATCCCTACGGGATGCCTCATCCTCGAAGATGAGATGTATATTTGTGATATATTATAATTTTTTCGGGTCAGACCGCGCAAAGGAGGCTATGGCAGTTCTTCTGAAAATTTAAGACATTAATAAATTTTCAGAATTTGTGATAATTAAAATTTAGGTTTTTGGGTCAAAAGTTAAACACTTAAAGGAATTGGAAATCTATTTTAGCTAGTTGATTTTGAAAGTAATCGGATTTTTGGTTTTTTTATTACGTAGTAATTTCGAGTACGAAATTCTTTTAAGGGGGAAGAATGTAACGACCCAGAATTTCAATCATTTGAAATTCGAATATTCAATTGATTTTAAATATTTAAAGGTAAAAATTTATGAGTTGAATAAATTATATATCGAATATAGTGATTTAATTGGATAATTAAATTGTTAAATTAATATTTGAAATCGTGGAAATAATTGAAATTTGAATTTAATGTGAATGAAAATGATTTATAAAGTTGAAATAAATTCTATCTGAATTAGAATGATGTTAGAGAACTTTTAAAATTGAATTAAAATTTAAATTATAGAAATTGAATATTTTAATATTTAATTAACGTGTAAAAATAGTCATTTTCAAACATTCTCGGATTTCGATGAAACTAGTTTCATTGGATCTGCAATATTATATTATTGTAAGGTTTCGAATTTCGTGTCAATCGGATTTACGGTTTGTCCATGGCAAGTTAAAACGCGTAGAAATCTGTTTAAGTGAATTTTAAATTTAAACAAGTCGATTTAAAAGTCTATCTTCCAAATATGATCGAATTGGCTCTCGGTTTATAATCCATTATGTTCAAAATAGAGGTAAAACATTATAAACGCTAGGCGGCACACTTCATTTCGAGTTCAATTTTTTTTTGGATCGATAGTGTCGTCAAATTTTCTATAAAACTCATAAATTTTTTTCTATTGTTCGCAAAACCCAAGGGTTTCACTCAGCCACCGCTAATAGATTCAATGGCCGAAATTATTCGAAACTTTCTCCCATAAAATCTCCAAATCTACGTGTAATTAGCTGAAACCCCAACTACAATACCATAGAGGATGGAAAGACGAAGGCATCCAACGGCTATGATCGAGGATGGAGCGGTGGATCATCGAAAAATTGGCCATCTCATATTTCTATCACTTTCTTTTTGTCATTTTTCTCATTTTCTGGCTTAAACACACTTTCAACATTGGTTAATTTGATTGAATGGAGATTTAAAATCAACAATTCACTGCGGATCGACCCGTATTCGCCACGTATTACAAGTATACGCCGTGCATTTGCGGTAAAATTTAATTTGGAATTTTTCGGCAAATTTCTAAACCGATAGAACATTTGCCGTTAAACAAGATTTTGACGCCGTTGCTATGGAGTTGCTTTGATTTTGATTTTTTATTTTTCGGATTATTTTCGTTTAATTTTCTTGTGTGTTAGTTTTGTGTGTTTATTTGCACATTTAAAAAAAAAAAAATTGTGTGTTTGGTATGTGAGTTTTGCTTGCATTTTGAGTTTGCTTGTTATTGTTTTCCTGTTTGATTTGCATTTACATAATAAAAAAACAGCATATACACAATTTCAAAACAAACAAAAAATTTCATTTCGTTTACATTTCCTTTTACATTTACATATCCATTTACAAATTCCCCTGGTACAATTCCCACTCTGTTGCATTTCCCTCTCTTTTGCTTTTCTGCCTACAGTCCAATTCTACTCTGTTGCATTTCTGCCTGACCTCTCCTTTTATTCACTGCTCTTCCCCTCTTCTCTTCTCTGGCCATATACCTTGCAACTTCTCCACAAACAGTGGCCACAACAAACAACTTCTCCACAAACATTTATACCTCTTTGCTCTTCCCTGTCCCTGTCATCTGCGCCTTCCACTGACCAACTGCAATCACCTCAACTTCAGCCACTTCCCACATCAGACAATCATTTACTAATCACTTCACTTCTTCTCACCATCACCTGCTACTTCCCCTTGCTTTCCTCGACCATTCACTCCAACGCATCCAACAGACAATAAACACAAGCGGCATCCAGTCACAATTCCTGTCAGTGCTACATATATTCTCACTGCAGCCAATACATCCACACCTTCCCACTGTTCAACTACAGCCATATCACCACCCAGCAGCAATTTGCTGCCCACCCCCTCAACACACCACCCCATTTCAACAAACCAAACATTCTAGCACCCACTGCTAACTGTTCCCACTATACAATCCCACCATACAGCAATCATCACCAGTTGAACAGACCTGCACACGAATCGCGAACACCCAATAGCAAAATCCACACCAACAACCTCTACAATTCAACAATATCGCACCAGACTGCAGTGTGCACCATCACATTGCTGTGCCTGACATTCAACTGAACAAACACTCCTTAACTCTACAGCAAACTGCACATCACACCATTCAACATCCCTTTCTACATCACCCTCCTCCTTATACCAATAACTTGCAGTCACCTTCCACAACCAATTCCCCGACCAACTACTGCCATCAACAACAGACATCATCCTCAACCCATTCATCTACAAAACAACACTGCCCTGTTCACTGCCTCTATCAAATTACATACCCAACCAACAGCTTCATCTTCTCATTCACCGATACGAGCATACAACACCTGATACCACAACCTTCTAACTTGTTCCAACCATCACCTGACATTACAACTTCTTCCTATCTGCCATACTACTGCACAACTACATCATCAACAACTAGAACTCCTGCTTTTCATTCTTTAACTGTCCAACCTTCGTCACTACAGACCACAGTCAATCCTCAAACACTCCTCAAAACCCATCCATCACCAAAATCGGACAACCTAAACTTCATCCTTCCTTCACTGAAACCCGCAACGCCTCAACCCAATTCGACCCATAGTCGACACTTGAATTCGAGAATATCACCAGATAACGAGAACTTCATTCTAGAAACGACTGAATCACCCAAATCATCGAACAACATTCTCCCTCGAGAATCGCTTCACACTGCCTGCAAGAACTCATGACTTCCTTAAAAAAAACTCACTCGCCACCAATCGCTTGAAACGAATCAGTAATTCCAACCGCAAATCAAATTTGACTCCTCCAACTGAACGAACAAGCTGTCGAACGAAAAAAAGAAGAAAAGGAAATATTTCTTTCTCTTTTGAGTACGATTTTAATTCTATTTCGCATGTTACTGTTGAATGGGGAAGAAGAGGAACAAGTACTTATGAAAGTTGCTAGCGGGCTTGTGGAATTCTACGGGGCCGAGTTCATTTTTTTATATATAAGAATTGTGTTTTTGCGTAGGCAATTTGGCTTGAACTTGATTTTGCTTAGGTGTTTTTAGAAATTTGTTGTTCGGCCGAGTATTTGAGTTCGCTTGTAATTGGGCTATTTTTATATTTGTATTTGTAGATTCAATTTTCTTTTTATATATAAAAAACAAAAAAGGATTTTAATTGGCTTTTAAATTTTTGAGACGTTTGAAATTCGTTTGAGTAATTGATGTTGTTTTGTTTGCGTTCAACAATTTTACAATTGCAGGAACTTGAAAAGGAAAGAAGTACTTGTTAAAAATCTTTTCGCTTTCCTTGTCAAAAACAAATTGCTTGCTTATTAAAAAAAATTCGCCGCTAAAAAAAATAAATTGCTAATAATTCTACACGCTCTGATATCGTGCTCTTAGCCTTTGTTTTTATTTGTCTTGTACTGTTGGTTGCTTGCATTTAAAAAAAAATTCAAAAACAAAAACAAAAACAAATTTCATAGTAGTTGCATAGTTAATACACTTTTAATTTCTGTCTTGCATTTAATCCTACATTTTGATTAATAATAACGGTTAGAAATCAATAACACTTAATTGTATATTGACAATTTGTCTTCTTTGAACAATTTAAATTCTTCGTGTCTAGGCTACGGTAGAGTAATAACCATTTATAAATATTATGCTGATTCGTAAATATTATAGTGGTTGTTCTTCTAAAGGTACTTAAACCTTCGGCTGCATTGCTACGGTGATTCATGGTGCACCGATAAATCATGTCTGTTACCTGGCTGAGAACTATCTTGTTTATTTAGGACAATGTGTGATTATACAATTTTGAGTTAACTTAAGGTAGGTAATCTGTAAGTAAACCCTTGCATTCATTTAGTTGCATTAGTTCATGCATATTTAAAAAAAACAAAAAAAATCCAAAATCCAAAATTAAAAAATCGTATATAGTCCTTTTCCTTTGAAAATTTTAAATCCATTTTTTTTTAAAATTTCAAATATCCAATAAAAATAAGAAAAACCAAAATCCAAAAAAAATATTATAAAAACCTTTTCAAAAACAAAGAAAAAATTTGAAAAAAAAAAACAAAAATCAATTTCCCTTTTGAAAAATAAATTCTATTTGTAAATATTTTTCCTTTATAAAAAAGAAAAACCAAAAACATTCTTGAAAATGTCCAAATTTCCATATTCACTTGAATTTTACAATAGTTGTGGAAATCAATATAATCCATATGATTTCACTTCAAATTCATATGGATATCTTAACGACAACTATTCTATATACAATTCGAATTTTGAACAATAAAATTTTCAAAACAATGACCAACCTTTGACTCTTGAAAATAGCATTGAAATGATTTCATCTTTACTCGAACACTCTACACAACAATATCAAGAGATAAATGATTTGTATAATTCATATTTGTGTAATAACTCGAGTCAAGGATTTCAAAATTTGAATTCAATTCAAAATTCAAATGATTTCGATTATGCCAATTTAATTTCGAACTCCAAAATGAATTTCGAACTCAAAATGAAGATGGAAACAACTTTTCAAATGAATTTGGCAATGGGAATAATCTTAACCACGTTACGATTGAAAATTTTTGTTCTCAACCAATCCAAATTGAAAATTCTCATGTCAATAATTATAAATTGGATTTTGTTGAACAAACGAACGAAATTTACGATGGTCACATGGATTCGTTGTTTGAAGCTTATATGAAACAATGTGAACAACAAAACAAATCCCAGCATGTGACGAGCCAAGTAATAATCCATCTTTTACCCAAATCGACGATTTTCAAATAACAACTTTTGAAATTGAAAATAATATTCTTAATGAAGTTGTTGAAAATACGGTAATTGAGTTGGATTTCAATTCTTTTGAGGGTGTGGAACCAAATCTAAAATTCGATCTTCCTTTTCTCGATTTCGAAAATTGGAATACAACAACTTTGGATTTTGAACTTGAGACATGTAATAAAGTTGTTGATGATCCAATAAAAGAAGACGAATTTAATGAACACGAATTTTATGGAATTTTCAAAGACGAGTTGTTAAATTCCGAAGGGGCAGATTTAAATCACCATTCTGATTTTGAAATCAATAATTTTGAAGCAGTTTTCAATGACAAAATTGAATTTCAATTTGGTGAAAATAAACTTGAATTTCAACCAACTATTTTATCGACCCCAAAAAATCATCGACAATAAAACAATTCATACGATTTTTAAAAAACGACATTCGTTTTTTCAAATCAATGTTCAACTTTGAAACCTTCTATGATTTGGTTTTTCGAGCTTAAGCTGTGTCTCACATACTTGACGAAAAAATTAATCGATCTTTAGAAGACCGTTTCATTTACTTTTTGACGATATACTTTCTAATCTCGTGTAAATACCATTAATTTTCATCTAAATAAAGATCATGTTTTTATTTTTATTTTTCTCCTTCCACTTGGGCTGACTGTGCGGACACGGTGAAAATCAAGTATGGAGGGGGGAAGCTCATCTTCATTTTCATTTTTGATTTTTCATGATTTATTTTTACTTTTTCTTAGTGAAAAAAAATTCAAAAACAAAAAAAGCATATTTTTTTTAAAGCATTTTGACTTATTTTTGAAGAAACATTATAAGATAAATATATGGTTTTGGCTTATTAAATTGAAATTTTTGAAAGTTTATTTGTCTTAACAAAAATAAAAATGAAGTTTGATTACAAATAACAATGGGTTAACTAGTATATAGGAAGGTTCATACATGATAATTATGAAATATATCCTAAATGAAAATCTTTGTTTTAAAAAGTGGTTGATTTAAAGTAAAGGATATAACATTTTTTGTCTTCTAAGTTAAGTGGTGCTAAGATTATTTTGTAAAGCTCTCTCTTTCAAAAAAAAATTGAAAAAAAACATATAAAAAAACATTTGTATATATGTAAATATTTTCTGTTAACACCTACGGTCGACAGGTGTACACACTTGTGTGTACACTCGCCATGCTCTATACCTTTCTCACGTAAGCCCGAAAGGCAGTGCACGATTGGTATATCTGGCCTCAATTTATCTAAGTTAGGTGTATATATAAAAAAGTTCTTTTTAATAACGCCTACAGTCAATAGGTGTTCACACTTGTGTCTTCACTCGACACGCTCTGTATTCCCCTCATATAAGTCTGCAAGGCAATGCATGAGTAATATATCTGGTCTCGGTTTATCTGAGTTAGGCGTATGTAAATATTGTAAATATCAATAAAATTTTCAAAAAAATAAGAGAGAGTAAGCAAATGAAATCCAAGCACTATTTTAACTTATTTGATTTGACTTCTTATTGAAAAGAAATGAATATAACACCTCGATAAACTTTGATAATCAACTAAGGATCCATTTCATAGTTACACTTTGTTGTCGACCAAAACAACGAGTTAAACCATAGTCTATTTGTTATGATAACTTCGTTTTTTTATTGGAAACTTTGATAAGTAAATGACTTAAATTTTCAAGATAATGACCAAAACCTATATTTAACTTATTTTTGCCAATTTAAAAGTAAATCATTCATTGTAAATATTTCAAAAATTCTCATTCACCTCTTTGTAATAAATCTTATATTTTGTAAATATTTCATCCTGCATTTGGATTGTGTGGGTAGTATCCGCTGAAAACCCTCACGAGACAACACTCATCCTACTGGGGACACCCAGAGGTTTAACGGCTTATTGCATACGCTCAATGCAATCGTGCTCCCTACGAAAATGGATTTATCTTAGTTTTTCTTTACTCGAGGACGAATAAAAAGATAAGTGTGGGGGTATTTGATATGCACGTAAATGTGCATATTTTTACCATATTTAATCTATTTAAATTAAATAAATGATCATATCCGGTATTTTAATTTGTTTACACCAAATTCAAATTATTTTCAAATTGTCACATATTCATTTTCCTATAGGGACAAAACGGTCATTTTTGTGCATTTATTAATTTGTGAAAATTTAATTGAAAATTTCTATGTATTTTGTAGGAATTTAAATTCAAACACAAGTGACGTCATAAAGATATATGCATGCACAAGAGTGAAGAGAACAAATGAAGATGGAAATAATTCAAAGGCATGATAATGGAGGACCCCACCTACCTACATATCTTCATATACAAATTAGATGCTAATGCACATGCTAATATGGTTTAAAGCTTCATGCACATCTAAATGAAGATTATTTTTAAGCTAACGATTACTTGGCCTTCACACTTCCTAAAAGGGTATTTTGGGCATTCCCCAAAAAAATGAATTAAGGTTTCCAAACTTGTATAAATACCCCTTATGCTTCATGTAAACTCTCTTCCTCCTTAGTTAGTTTTAGTTCATGAACAAAAATAAAATAAAAAAGCTCTTCTCTTTCTCTTTTCATGGCTACTTAGCTTTTTTATTTCATGTAATTTTTCTTTTCTTTCTTATGTAATTCAGTGCTCTTTTCTTTTACATGCTTCTCTTCTTATGTTATAATGTAGATTTCTTTTATTTTTCATCCAAGTATAATAGTTTTTCTTTCATTTAGCTCTCTTTTCTTCTTTGTTTTGGTTGCAAGCTATATTTGTTGACATGATAAAAAATATGAGAGGCTAAACCCCTTCAATTTAGGGTTAATGAAGCTCTCTAATTATATAGTTTCAACATTTTGATAATTATTGCTCTCTTTTTATGCTTAATGGAAGAATGAATGTTGATATGATTTGTTGTTTTATGTTGAATTTGACAGTCTATGTTGTTCATAACAAATATGCTATGCTTAAACAATCACAAATAATAATTACCTCTTCATCTACATATGATGATGGTAATGAAGTGAATGTGAAATTAAAATTTGATGGCCTATATTTCTAAATAATAGTTAATATACCATGCTTAAAATAGATTTCAGTTTCAATTTGTTGTCATTTTTCATGAGACTTGAATAGTGGTTTAATAAGTGTGTTATAGTTTGATGGCTTACATTGAGCTAATTAATAGCACAAATAGGTCATACTTATGATAAACACATCAATTAAACCATCTAATGACCAAAAAAGAGAGATCATAATTTCATAATTTGTTGAACTATGTGATCTAGTAGAGAGTGCAATTATCTCTAAATTGTTATTTAACTCTCATATTTCTATCACTTTCTTTTTGTCATTTTTCTTATTTTCTAGCTTAAACACACTTTCAACTTTGGTTAGTTTGATTGAATAGAGATTTAAAATCAACAATTCCCAACGGATCGACCCGTATTCGTCACGTACTACTAGTGTACGCCATGCGCTTATGGTAAAATTTAATTTGAAATTTTTCGACAAATTTCTAAACCAATAGAACATTTGCCATTAAACAGGTGCGGACTATTACATTTGGTATCGAGGAGTAAGTTAGTCCATCTTAAAACATTAGGAAATGTTGAGTGAACGCATTTGTCTTTTCTTAATATAAATATATTATACGCAAATCCTAAGAATTTGAACTAAATAATAGTTTCATATGGAAGGTCCCTAAAGCGGATAGTACAGACTCCCTGTGTGATAACCTAGATTTTTGGACATCTGGCAATTGCGTAATGTACCGATTTTACCATTGAGATATTTATTTTATTTAGTTAAGAAAAATAAATTTCTATTTCAAAGAAAAGTAAAATATGATTGTTACCATTCATATATAAGATATTTATAGAATTATGTGATTTGGAATTTTTATAATATTCTAATAAGATAGGATGGCTAATTAAATAAATACTGTAGTAAATAAAGGTTGGATTTGAAATTAGATTGTAAACATCATAGATTAAATTGGATTTAAAAGTTTTGTCTTTTAGAAACTAATACATATGTATATATTTAGTTATTAATGAATAGTTAGTTTTAAGTCATCTTTTTTAAGATTGTATAAAATATAAGAGGCCAAATACATTTTTCTTTTGTACTTATAATTAGTAATAGGTATATTTAAATATAAAACCTATATATATATATATATATGTATATATATGTAAAGTTGGGAAGTAAATATACAAAATAAGATTTAATAAAAGATTCAAAATCCTTTTCTTTTATATACTTGGAAATGAACATAGTAGGATATATATAAATATAATAGGTGAATTAATAAAGGGTTAAAAATAAATTTAAATTTTACAAGTGTAATATAATAAACACATGCAAATTGACATTTTTTAATCAAGGAATATATGTATTAACATGTGTAAGGATTAATATAACATAGTATACAAGTGTCAACTTATTTTCTCTTCATTTTTCAAAAAGGCTATACATTTTTATTTGTTCATCTCTATTCTTTCATATCTAAAAAAAGAAACAATGAGAAACCAAAATCCTATAATAAACCAGTAATTTAGAGTCAATTCCAGTTTCAAGTTCAACTCAATTAAAACTAAGATCTGAAATCAAGAATCTGGTCCAATTTTCAAAACAACTACAGGCTTTCTCTGTTTCCAGCATTTGAGGTGAGTAAAACATTCACTCTTTGATCCAATCTGCTTACTAAAAGGATGCATATGGTAAATTCTTGAAATATTGATTGTGAAATGTTTGACAAAAATGCATGAATATACTTATATATATATATATATATATAGTATTGTGTATCTGTAAACATGTCTCTGTTTAAATTTTAAACAGACCAAACATACTCTAAATTCAATACCACTTCATATAAGCAAAATTTAATTATGGTGTTCAAAGTGAAGCTGTTTGAATTAACCTAATTTTTTTTTTAAATGTTCATAAGGATGATCAGAAGGGAATTGACTGAAAATAGGAATATTCAGTGAAATAAAGGTTCATGTCAAAAATTTAATTGTTAAATTCCCAAGTTTTGATTGTATATTTGGATTTTTGATTAAAAACCATAATTTTTGATATAGATTTCATGATTTCTAATTTTGGGAATGTTGAGAATTTCCTAGTTGATCGGGTATTACTTTTTGCTTAACCTCTAGCAAATGATAGTTCTGGAGGGGACGGGGTTCATGCTGGAGGTAGCTCGTATGTCGTGGATGGTAGGAAAAATAGTCGGAGATTTTGCTGATCGCCAGAGTTCCCTAGCAACGGTGAACTAGGGTTATGAAGTCAGGTTTGGTCGACGATGTTTCGAAGATTAGTGTGATGTCGAGGCCGCATAGATCGGAGGTGGGGGAAATTGATTGTCGAGGGGTGGCGCAGCCTCAGGCATGGAGGCGAGGCTTTAGGCGATCGAATGTGGCGGTGAGTGGTGGTTTTGGGGTTGTCGTCTTTGTTCCACTAGGTGATGGTTGCTCGATTTTGATTTTAAAGGTAGTCGTGAATTCTGGGTTGTCGACTGGGAAGAGGTGGTCGATGGCGATATGCTGGAGGTAGCAGGGTTGTTTAGAGCAGCGGCATGGGGGTGTGCATGTGCACAGGCATCGGAGGGTATATGTGAACTATGATCAGAGGGAAGAGGAAGATAGGAAGGAAAAGAAGAAGTTAGGATTCGGGATTTTTGGGTATTGACCCAGGCTATTGCTCAAAGCAATTGCGGTTTGGTCTCGAGTTGTTGAATATCAGGTTTAATTTTAACTAACAAAATTTTGAAGAAAGGGTGGGTTTCTTGGGTCAGGACTCGAGTGCTATTCGGGTTGGACCCGAAGTAAATTTAAAACAGTTTTAAAGTTCTATGAAAGCAAGTTTTAACTTTAAATTGAATCTAGTTAAACTATTCTATGATAAATGTTTAAATTATTTGTTTGAAGGAAGTTATATGATTGTTTAACTTAAATTTGTTAAGTTAAAAATGTTTAAGTTATTCTAAAACTTAATTTAGATAATTTAAATTAAGTAAGTTAATTATAAAGATAAATGTTCTGATATGATTATGATAATTAAGTCATAAATAAAGATAATGGTTTATCTTAAAAGTTAATTAAGGTTTTGATGATTTATGATTAATTAAGTTAATAAAGTAATTAAAGAGTAATTAATTAGTTAATTTAATTAATTAATGATTAAGGATTATTTGATTAATTAATTAGAGATTAATTAATTGGAAATTAGAAATTAATTAAATGGTAATTAAGATTTATTAATTAAGAAATTATAGGTTAATTACTTGAATGATAATTACTTAATGTAAGTAATTAAAAGATAAATTTGTTAAGGAATTATTAATTTATTAGTAATTGATGGTTAGATTAACTAATAACCAAAGGTTAATTAATTGAGGATGATTAACCAATGGGATAATTACTTGATGAAAGTAATTAAAGGAAAATTACTTAAGGGAAGTAATTAAGGACTAATTACTTAGTGTAATTAATTAAAGGGTTGATTAATTAAGGAAATTAACTAAGGGTTAGTTAATTAATGAGTGTGATTAATAAAAGAATAATTTGTCAATGTAAGTGATTATAGGATAATTAATTTGAGTAATTAATTAAGGATAAATGTAATTAATGTGAATGGGTAAGGGTTAATTAAATTGTGTTATTAATTAAAAGTTAATTATTTAATGTAATTAAAGAGGAAAATTAAGGGATGGTTAATTAATGGTTTGTATTTAATTAATGTTAAGAAAATAGGATTAAAAGTGATTAAAGGAACCGATTTAATTTAATTTAATTAATTGGAATGGTGTGACTAATTAATCTTGCTTATGAATAATTGAATGATTTTATATGCCTTGGATTACTTAATATCTTTAATAAGTGATGCTATGTGATATGGTATGATTGGACTAAACTGAGATAGTATGGTTTGTCCATCTGTGATAAATGGCTATGTAAATATGTAATTCTGGATATATATATGGAAATGTTTAAATTTAAACTGTTTGGTTTTTAAGATGATATTGGATTCGAAGAGACAAGGGTCGGGTACCGGTAAGTACCCGAAACCACTTCGATTTGTAATCTACATTGATTCTTTATAAATTTTATATGTGCAATAAATGGGCTGGAATGGAATAGTTTAAGTAAACTAGACTATTGAAACTAAGTAAGGGTACTTAGAAGTTAATTTGTGAAATGAGTTTTGAAAATAACAAGTTATGAGCTTGTAGTTAAGTACGAGTTACCTTGGGTTTTAAATAAGTATACTGTATTCGTATTTCTTGTTAGATGGGTTTACGTTGGTTTCCAGCCTGTCCCAGGTGTTACTTTGATGTAATGCTCGGGTTAGACCGATTATTATAGATTTTCTGGTAAGGATGTTCTGGAGCTTAGGAGGCGAGCTGGATGGCGGGAACGTATGGAATGTATTCCGCTGAGTAGATTATTGCTGGTTATCTGGGACAAATTATTTTGACTGTCCAGTGATTATGAAGTGTTGTAACTCTAATGTATTAATGTAAATTAACTGATACGGTTTTTCCTTGTATAATTGTTATTTTATTTGATATTATATTTTGATCCGCTGCGAATGTGAGATTCTGTGTTTCTTTTCTGTTTCTTCTTCTTTCTTTTTTCTTCTTTTCCTAACTATCTGAAATTTTCGGGATCGAATATTCCGGGTCGTTACATTTGGTATTAGAGCCAAGTTAAGCGAGAACCTTGGCTCTGGTGGGTTTACTCATTAAGGATAGGGTCAGTAGTACCCTAGAATAAGTTGAGAATATATATATATATATATATATATATATATATATGACAAAGCGTACTTGTTATTCTCTTATATAAAGGTTTTAAAAATGGTTAAAAGTAAATGATTTTTATATAAGTTTATATATAAAGAAATGATTCTTCTAACCACCATATATTAAGATAAATTGGTTGTTGTATTATTTGAATTAAAAGAAATAATGAGAATTAAATGGTAATAGTAATACAATCAAACTGAAAATAAAATCCTGAATTTGTAGAAGTGTTATCAGAATAGGATAAAAATGAACTGGTTTAAAGATATGATAATCATGGTTATTATCATTAATGGTTGTTGTGTTTAATAATGAAATGTTTGTTAATTATAAAACAAAATGAAATGTTTTAAGGAATTAAACATTTAGGTGAGTATAACTTATAAATTGGAATTGAAGAATTTAAAATTGTGAAATTTTAAACCTAAGTCCATAAATCTGGAATTTGTTTCCAAGTACTAAAAGAAATAATAAATAGTATTATTTGAATGAAAGGGTCCTGTTTCAAACAAGAGTTGTTTGAAAATTTAAAGGAATTTGTTTTGAATTAAAACCAAAGCCGGTTTAAATTTTAAAATTTGGCTTGGTGGCCCAAAAAGTAAATATGTATATATGTGTGGATATACATAATATCAAAGAGGATTTGAAATAAACTCTAAATTGACGAGTTTTGATTTTCCTTGAAGTGTGATGTAAAAACCCATAGTGAAATGAGTTTTTGAACTTAAAAGTAAGAAAGAATATTGATAGAAATTTAAATTTTGAAATGTAGAATTCAAATTTGAGTAAGGTTAATGGGATTAAATTGAATTTAACTCGGAGGAAGTTAAATATGTTTAAATGAACAACTTGATTTGGAAATTTCAAGATGAAATTGAGATTTAACTTAGGGAATTTAAATGGGTCGTTTGGAAGGGAGTTATGTATGATCTCAAACAGGTCTAAGATTTGGGAAGGAGTAGTGAATGCTATTGATGGATGTTTTTATATAAATTGGATGTTTATTTATCCTAATATCATCTTGTTATTATCAATAATTTTGAAATTGTGAATTGTGTAGTTTAAAATGAATTAAGAAATGGATTGGAATAATATATATATCCACTGCTGATATAAATGGAAAATGAAATCACTTTGAATTTAAGATTTAAATGTTCAAAAGGAACTTGGAAACTTAATTGTTAAGGATTGGTTTCAAAATTAAAATTGGGTAATGAATTGGATTTCAAAGATTAAATTGCTTGAAAAGGGATTTGAATTATTATTTGAAACTAGAAATAAGTTTATGAAAAAGTAAAGATAATTTAAAATAGAATTTGGAAATTTGGACTCAGAATTAAATGTTTAAGGGGTTCTGAACTTTTACTTGAAAACTTGAGATAAGTAAGTAAAAGTAATTTGAATAAATATTGAAATGTTGGACTCAAAATTTAAATTATGCGAGGACTTGGATTGTTAAACTAAACATAAAGGTTGATTTGATTTAAGGGAATTAAATAAACATTTGAAAATTTAACTCGTATTTATATAATTTGAGATGATTTAAAAAGTGGAGATCAGAATTAGGATTAATTCAAACAGGAATTGAAATGATTTGGAATTAAAGTGGGTTTAATTTGAAATTAGTCCAAATTGATTTGAATAATTTGGAATTATAATTAAAGATGAATATGTTTAAAATTCAAATGGAATTTGGAAAGAAATTGAGATTAATTCAACTTGTATTGGGATTAAATCGAGTTCAGTGGAAATTGAAGTTATTTAAATTGGAATTGAGTCAATTTAAATGGAAGTGGAAATTTAAATTGAACTGATAGGAATGGAGATTGGGAATTGAACAGTTTGGCTCTGGACTATTTTCAAAATAAATTATTTTAATATAAACCTATTTTTCCAAGCTATTTACTATATACAACCTTTCTTTTTAGACCCCAAAGTATCTTATACTTATTTTATAACTACTTTTGAACTATTTAACTATTTTACAACTGTTTTATAAACTAATTGCTATTTTACAACTATTTTGCAGTCATTTAAATATTCTATAACTATTTAACTATTTTCCGACTATCTTACAATTACTTAACTATTTTATAGATATTTTACAAACTAATAATTATTTTTCAACTACTTATCTATTTTTAATATTTTCAAGCTATTTTCTAAATATAAGTTGGTCAGAGTGTAAACTGTTTATGATTAATTACCAATTGAGATAGGAACTAAAGTGATAATCCAAATAAGGATTGGAGTAACTGTGAATAAGTGAATAGAAATCATAAAGGGAGGTGAATAGAAAAGAATATTGATTTAGCTAAAAATCAACGAAGATAATACGTAGGATGTATGTATATTATTCTATTCGCATAGTGATTTGATCTAGATTCGAGCACAGAATTTCGGGATAGTGTATCGATCCGAGTTGGGATTTTTTCAATCGATTTTCGACGGCGAACCTGGATATGGATTTTTGATTGGTTCTGGAAATTCTCTATCATAATTATGACTATACAAGGAGAATAATGGTTTCTGTTCAAGAAACCAAATCTGAGTCCGCACTAGAAAGTCGGGTGGACGATACTAGTTTGGAAGTGAAATTATGTGATCGAGTGAGCAATCAGATTGATATAGCGTATGGATGATATGTGTACATCGTATGGATTTGAATAAAATTGATATTGAAAATTTGTAGATAAGAACTGTAAAATGGTTTTTGAAATGAAAAGTCTGTTTGTGGAATATATGATGAAATAAAGTGGAAATTGGATATTTCTATGGTAGTAATTTACTTTATGAAAGTAAGTAATATGGTAAGTGACTTTATAAAGTAATCAAGCTTGAATATTGTTTTGGTATAAATAAAGTTATGTATATATAATTGATAAACTCCCCTTGTTGAATCTATAGCTAGAAGAAAAGGGTTTTTGAAAGTATTTGAAGTATAAAAAGGGAATTTACACAAGTATGAAGTGATCCAAATATTTTCAATGTTATATATATATATATATATATATATATATATATATATATATAAAGGATCTTATGAGAATGATTTTGGAAAAAGGTTTTGGAACTATGGATTTTGGAAAGGCTTTTGAATTTTGGAGAAAAATCAATTTTGGAAATTTGGAAAGCCTAGTTGAGAATTATCGATTTTGAGATAATCGATTTTGAGAAAAGGAGATTTATATGGGATTCATACTGGATGTATGATTTGAAAGATACTATATTTGTATAGTATAAAGTGTTTTGAAAATGGCTCTGGAGAAAAAGGCGCTCCCTTGAAATGAACTTCTCAACAGTACCATAGGTTGGTACTGCCTTGAGCCTCAAAGGGGGAGGCTCTAAAGTGGATCCTGTGAGGAAGTCCGGACAAACTGAAGTTCATGAGGATTATTGGGTAGCGAAAGCCGACGGCGCTGATGCCCACAGAGGCCTTTGGGTTATGTTGTGATGACAATGGAACTCGATGTCACTGCGATCTACTATGGACCATACGGAAATCGTGTGGAGGTGAGTGTCAACAATCTATGCTTGATTTTTCCAAGAAGGCAACGTAACATCGGTAGAATACGATCTATGGTCAAGTGGAGTGGAGAAGTTTCATTCCTTTGGCAGCGGAATTCGAGGGCATTGATGCCTACAGTTATATGAGTTTTTGCTATGATAGCAACATAACCCCAGATGTAGCTGCGATTTGTAGCGAGTTCCATGGCGTAATCGAGGGGCGCGAAGTGCCTACAGTTATCTATGGATTTTGCTGGGATGGCAATGTAATCATCGGGTTAACTGCGACCATGGATGGGGGTGATGATTTCCAAAGCATTCTCACCAAAGATATTTCCTCTGTTTTAAAAATGTTTTCTATATTTTCATAAAGTTTTCGAAAAAGTTTTCCAAGTATTTTCATTAGATGTTGAAAATGGGTCTGCTAAGTACTTATAGATTTTTCTGTCCTACGCCTGATCAACGTATGACCGAATTTCTGTGAGAACAAGGATGGACTGGTTGAGACATCGAGTTATAAAAAATATTTTTATAAAACTATTTTATAGTGTTATGTGGATTTTTCAAAGTGTTTTAAAATTTATCAAAGAACAATTTATCTGATTTTGGGTATAAAATAAATTCTGGCTTCGTTTCTTTTCGAGGACAAAAAGATTCAAAAGGGGGAGGAATGTGATAACCCAGATTTTTGGACACTGGCAATTGGGTAATTTACCGATTTTACCATTGAGATATTTATTTTATTTAGTTGTGCAAAATAAATTTCTATTTCAAAGAAAAATAAAGTATGATTGTTACCATTCATATATAAGATATTTATAAAATTGTGTGATTTGGAATTTTTATAATCTTCTAATAAGATAGGATGGCCTAGTTAAATAAATATTGTAGTAAATAAAGGTTGGATTTGAAATTAAATTGTAAACAACGTAAAATAAATTGGATTCAAAAGTTTTGTCCTTTAGAAACTAATATATATGTATATATTTAGTTATTAATGAATAGTTAGTTTTAAGTCATCTTCTTTAAGATTGTATAAAATATAAGAGGCCTAGTACATTTTTCTTTTATACTTATAATTAGTAACAAGTATATTTAAATATAAAACCTATATATATATATATCTAAAGTTGGGATGTAAATATACAAAATAATATTTAATAAAAGATTCAAAATCCTTTTCTTTTATATACTTTGAACATAGTAGTATATATATAAATATAATAGTGAATTAATGGGTTAAAAATAAATTTGAATTTTACAAGTGTAATATAATAAACACATGACAATTGTTAATAAGGAATATATATGTATTAACATGTGTACGGATTAATATAACATAGTATACAAGCGTCAACTTATTTTCTCTTCATTTTTCAAAAAGGCTGTACATTATTATTTGTTAATCTCTATTCTTTCATATCTTAAAAAAAAGGAACAAAGAGAAACCAAAATCCTGTAACAAACAGTCAATTTAGAATCAATTCTAGTTTCAAGTTCAACTCGATTAAAACTAGGATCTGAAATCAAGAATCTAGTCCAGTTTTCAAAACAACTACAGGCTTTCTCTATTTCTAGCATTTGAGGTGAGTAAAACATTCACTCTTTGATCAAATCTACTTACTAAAAGGATGCATATGGTAAATTCTTGAAATATTGATTGTGAAATGTTTGCCAAAAATGTATGAATGTACTTATATATATATATATATATAAGTACTGTGTATCTATAAACATGTCTCTGTTTAAAATTTGAACAGACCAAACATACTCTAAATTCAATACCACTTCACATAAGCTAAATTTGATTATGGTGTTCAAAGGGAAGCTGTTTGAATTAACCTAATTTTCTTTTTAAAAATGTTCATAAGGATGATCAGAAGGGATTTGACTAAAAATAGGAATATTCAGTGAAATAAAGATTCAAGTCAAAAATTTAATTGTTAAATTATCAAGTTTTGATTGTACATTTGGATTTGTGATTCAAAACCATGATTTTTAGTATAGATTTCATGATTTCTAATTTTGGGAATGTTGAGAATTTCCTGGTTGATCGAAAATTGCTTTTTGCTTAATCTCTGCCGAATGGTAGTTCTGGAGGGGATGGGTTTCAAGCTGGAGATAGCTCGTATATCGTGGATGGTAGGAAAAATAGTCGGAGATTTTGCTAATCTCCAGAGTGTCCTAGCGACGGTAAACTAGGGTTATGAAGTGAGGTTTGGTCGACGATGTTTCGAAGATTAGTGTGATGTCGAGGCCGCACCGGAAGAGATCGGAGGTGGGGGAAATTGATTGTCGAGGGGTGGCGCAGCCCCAAGCGTGGTGACGAGGCTTTAGGTGATTGAATGTGGCGGTGAATGGTGCTTTTGGGGTTTTCGTCCTTGTTCTAGTAGGTGATGGTTGCTCGATTTTGATTTCGAAGCGAGTCGTGAATTCTGGGTTATCGACTGGGAAGAGGTGGTCGACGGCGATATGCTGGAGGTAGTAGGGGTGTTCAAAGCGACGGCATGGGGGTCTGCATGTACACAGGCATCGGAGGGTATCTGTGAACTATGATCAGAGGGAAGAGGAAGATAGGAAGGAAAAGAAGAAGTTAGGATTCAGGATTTTTAGGTGTTGATTTGGGTTGTTTCTTGAAGCAATTGCGGTTTGGTCTTAAGTTGTCGAATATTAGGTTTAATTTTAACTAACAAAATTTTGAAGAAAGGGTGGGTTTCTCGGGTCAGGACTCGAGTGTTATTGGGGTTGGACCCGAAGTAAATTTAAAACAGTTTTAAGTTTTATGAAAGCAAGTTTTAACTTTAAATTTAATCTAGTTAAACTATTCTATGATAAATGTTTAAGTTATTTGTTTGAAGGAAGTTATATGATTGTTTAACTTAAATTTGTTAAGTTAATAATGTTTAAGTTATTCTAAAACTTAAATTAAATAATTCAAATTAAGTAAGTTAATTATAAAGATAAATGTTTTGATATGAATATGATAATTAAGTCATAAATAAAGATAATGGTTTATCTTAAAAGTTAATTAAGGTTTTGATGATTTAAGATTAATTGAGTTAATAAAGTAATTAAAGAGTAATTAATTAATGATTAAGGATTATTTGATTAATTAATTAGAGATTAATTAATTGGAAATTAGAAATTAATTAAATGGTAATTAAAGATTTATTAATTAAGAAATTAGAGGTTAATTACTTAAATGATAATTACTTAATGTAAGTAATTAAAAGACAAATTTGTTAAGGATTTATTAATTTAATAGTAATTAAAGGTTAAATTAATTAATAACCAAAGGTTAATTAATTGAGGATAATTAACCAATGGGATAATTACTTGATGAAAGTAATTAAAGGGAAATTACTTAAGGGAAGTAATTAAGGATTAATCGCTTAGTGTAATTAATTAAAGGGTTGATTAATTAAGGAAATTAACAAAGGGTTAGTTAATTAATGAGTGTGATTAATAAAACAATAATTAGTCAATGTAAGTGATTATAGGATAATTAATTTGAGTAATTAATTAAGGATAAATGTAATTAATTTTAATGGGTGAGGGTTAATTAAATTGTTTATTAATTAAAGGTTAATTACTTAATGTAATTAAAGAGGAAAATTAAGGGATGATTAATTAATGGTTTGTAATTAATAAATGTTAAGAAAACAGGATTAAAAGTGATTAAAGGAATTGATTTAATTTTATTAAATTAATTGGAATGGTGTGGCTAATTAATCTTGCCTATGAATAATTAAATGATTTTGTATGCCTTGGATTACTTGATATCTTTGATAAGTGATGCTGAGACGACCCGACTTTTTCTCCACAAAAAGTCGTGTCATCTTTAAGAAAGAAAGGGATAGAAAAGAGAAAAAAAGAAGAGAAAGAAGAAACAACACTAGAATCTCAACAGCAGAACGAATAAATTATATTAATAACATAAATATTACATAATATACAACATCAATCAGAGATACACAGCATATACAACACATACTTGACAGTTATAAACACCTGTCTAGTATTTACAACTCAATACAAACACAATACAGAGAACACGCAGCGGAATTCTATATATCGATAACGCAGAAGCCTCATGCTCCATTGCTCCTCCAATATTCGTCAAAGCCAACCTGAATCACTTGGCTACTCATAAAAATTTGAGTACCCAAGAGTTTAAGAAAACAGAAGATAAACTCCGGGTCAGACATGGGTCTGGTGTGAGTAACAGGTCAAGGTTGCTTAATTTTAAAAATCTTTGAAAAGAAAGGTATCACGTAAGACTTCCCACACATAAACATGGAAAAGTTTTTACCCTACGCTAACCAAAACATTTGACAAGAAATCCGATGATATTATAATAGTGTCTAGGGTTTTCAAGTAAAATACAGAAATAGATGGAATGCTTACATCTCACATTCCAACATAGTTGGACACAACTAAAACGTACGGCACTTATTGGATTTTGGATTCCATCAATGGCAGGGCTACTGGGGTACCGCCTGTCACAGTACGTGGCCTAGATCATCTTACCGAGGAGTATGCCAGCTCCTGTGCAACACAAGGCCGAAACCATTCCTTACTGAACAGTCCCGAACAAGACAACCCCGACAGCTGTTGCAATCAACCACCCCACACAGCCGAATATAAAGGGACCTCTAGACGGGGAAAATCTCGTCCTACTTGGGCATGACCCACTTAACCTTGCTACACCTCCCCTGTTTTAGCCATTCCCGGTTGATGAGGCTTGAGGCTACGATTACCTTTAGAGAACACATCTCTTAGAATGCTCATCGTCCACCTAACGATGTTCTGAAAGCATTCAATCCATACAAGTTCGTTCCGGGTTCGAACGAAATCGAGGGCATTATCTCGTTACACTCATTTTGAAATCACCCTCAGAGTTAACGACGATAAACCTTGCACTCTGAATCTTCATCTTCACTTGAGATTCATGACCTATAGTTAATTTGGATCGATGTGGTTTTCGGATATCCAAATATGGAAACCCGATCCCGGTCTCATCGAAATCCAAATCGCTATCTTTTAGGTCCAAGTTGTTTTAAATGTTTAAAACAATTCGATTCAATATTATCTATATACACACAGATAGATAATACACAACATCACAATAGATAATCAACATTATCATCACAACAGATAATCCATATTATCATCCCAAACAGATAATTCAAATTATCAACTCAAATGCAACCATAGCATCCAAATCACACAACATTTATCTCATATCTGAGATCTCAACTATTCAGGGTAATCAGTATTAATCAACATTCACAAGCAATGACTTATTAATCACCATTCTATAATTAATTTAAAATGAATTAAATTAATTACTTTTTCCTTAATTAATTTAAAATAAATTAAATTAATCACTCATCCATATAAATCTTGCTGACATATCCATTAATTAATTACAAATTAATCAATTAATTACCCTCAACAAATTACCCTAATTAATCATCCTTAATTAATTATCCTTTAATTACATTCAAGTAATTAACCTTTTGTGACTCCCCACCTCTAAGCCCACGCTAGCCAAGAACACTACGATGTAGTGCTGTCGACTAGCACGGAGAATAAGGCTGTTGAGGAGCGACCATCCGTGTAATTGCCTTGTGCGAGCACTGATATGTCAGATAGTGAAACATGGATTTTATTTCAGGAGGAAATCCGACATACCGATGCAAGCTCAAAGCTACTACACAGTGGCTATAATAGTTTAGGACAAAATATAAACTAATAACACAGATAATATAAATGCGGAACACAGATGAAACATAAAGTCTCATATATATATATATATATATATATATATATATATATATATATAATAACTGATGTCAGTTACAATACATTTGACACGGTACATGTGATACAACTACAACAGTCGACTCAGGAAGTTACATATACAAGTACATTAACGTATATAATATACATGAATACATATCTTCCAATACAATTACACTGACTACTATAAATGACGACGACTACTCCAAAAATCAAAAAGGACTTCATAGCTCTAGCAGCATCCCAAAGCAGAATATCTACAACCTGAAATAACTCGGGTCTGACCCAAGTATTACATTCAAAAGAAAATAATACCCGGGTCAGTCTAATTCAAACTCAGTTATTAATGCATAGAAGCAATAATAATCAAATAATGAATAGATGACAGTCACAATAAATCTCGTCTATCCAATCACTAATAAGGATGAATTGGACAAAGGAAACAATCTAGTAATTGGAAACATCAATTAAAACGTCAACTCGAGTAGGGCTGCAGTATACGCAAGTGTGTACTGCCTCGCTACTACAACATGCATTACACAAAAGATCAACGCATCAAATGAAAAAGAAATACCAATAAAATCGATACCGTGTGGCTGCAATTCACGCTTGCACTGCCTTGCCACTACAGTGATGATGTACACAAAATATTAACGAACCAAAATCAATGAAGGTTCGAATATCAATTCAAAATGTCGATACTGTGTGGCTGCAGTGCACGCACGCATACACTGCCTCGCCACAACAACATAAACAGAAATAGCAACTAGGCACAAAGGCCAATACACAGAATTCATAGTGCAAACTAATACACTAAGCAAGTGGTAACAGTGGGAAGCTTCAACCCAGTGAGTTGAAGTGGTTGACTATCTCAAGCAACAGCAACCAAACAGGTTCGAACAAGATGGAGAAATGAATAAGGCAAGCCAACATCAGTGACAAGTACACAAGGCATGGCACACAAGAATAAGTATTGTAACAAAGTGGACATGCAACTGATTTTAAGTGACTGGCAACAAGTATATGAAATATACTTGTAAAAATACTGGACAGAGCACTTATGATAAGGCAACACAATGCAAACCGAGTTGCACACCAAATCACAAACGAGCCTGAGGCTATAACTCAAAGCAGTCAAACCAAATCAAACTATATATAAACAGTTCAACATGACTCAAAGTGACAGTGGTGAACCAAATAAAAAAAATGCAACAGCCTAAACAACAAAAAGGCCATAGAACAACAAGATGATCGAACAAGTGGACAATGTTAACAAGACCACATACAAGCACATCACTACATTGTGCACAGTATAAAGCTCAAAGTGAACAGAGTCTAAGCAACTGACATCAATACAAAGACCATAAAGTCAAATGCACATGTAAACAACACTAAAGGCAACATGACCAAAAGATCAGGGACAAGCTAATATATCAATGTCCATGAGTGTAGCCTCGAACCAGAATACCAAAATACAGGTCTCCATATCAAAGAAACGACTCCAGACTTTAAATGGAATCCCAACAGAGTAGACTTGAACCAAATAAACAAATGAATCAGATGAACACATATATGGTTTGAAACTCAAGTGACTCAGCAATCAAGACAGTGAATTGAAGGCAATGCAACAGTAAAAAGAAAAAACATCAGTGGCTTAAACAAGACACAGTGCAAATTTACTCAATGATACAACATGGTAAGACCAACGCATCAATAACACTAACAATAATCGAGCATCAACATGTACAGGTTTGAAGGCAGAACAGGGTTCGACAATGTCGACCAAGTCAAAGCCAGAAGATCGAACAAGTCCAGGACAGTTCAAAATCAAATTATCTTAGCCGAGAAAATCATCACAACGACCAAGTCGAAATCAACCAGAGGCAAGAAGACAAGTTCGTAGTCAAAGCAGAAGTAAACAAGAAATCGAACCAAATCGAAAACAAGTCAGAAATTATCAACATCGATAAAATCAAGTCGAAGACGAAGACCACGAAAACAGAATTAAGCAAACGAATTCAACCAACTCGAATTAGATGTGAGTAAGTATAAATTACTCACCTTTGTTCGAAGCGGCCGAGACCCAAGCAAGGAGACGAAGTCGACTAACGGGGAAGCCACGAACGATCCAAGCTACTCGTGAGTACCCACGCGAATCGATCAACGGAGGCGCTTCGCAAAACCCTAATTTGAATCGAAGGACGAAAGCTCTAATTTTTGAAGGGGGGGACGAACGAGAATCGAGCAGCCATTATTCTCTTTTGATGGTTTTAGGTTTCGAACGAAAAAAAATAAAGAAAAGTGGGGCTGGTTATTTTGCTTTGTTACCCATCACGGCAACAAAAGAAATGGGCCAAAACAATTTTTAAAGCCTAATAAAATTCTTAAACAAATTTATGAAAAGAATTTTAATTCAAATTTAAAAACTTCAATTGGTAATTAGCGAAAATATTAATCGTTTAAATGTCGATTATAAACAGACGTGAAATACCGGGTTGTTACACCTTTAATTAATTTCACAAATTAATTATTCCAAACCAAATTCAGTAATTAACCTGTAATTACTTCATTAATTAATTAATTATAATTAATTACATTAATCCTTAATTAATTACATTAATTAATTCCTTCATTGATTAATTGTTCTTAATTAATCCATCCTTAATTACATCATTAATTATATAAATTAATGATCCCTAATTATTTATTTATAATTACCCTATTAAATTAATTATCAATTATCCATATTGATTAATCACTCTTGATTAATCACATTAAGAAATTAATTATATTAAATTAATTATATCTCTTTATTATCTTTAAATAACTCAATTAACAAAACTTAAATTAATTACTCTAAGTAATTAATTATTAATTACTTCCTTTAAGTAATTATTTTGCATACTAATTACATATTAATTACTCAAAGTAATTAATTTCCAAAATTCCTTCATTACCCAATTATTCATCAATTTAATTACATCCAATAATTTATCTTCTTAATTACTTCACTAAGTAATTATTCATTATTAATTACATTGGGTAATTACTTCTCAAATTGACCGGTGATTAATTTAAATTAATTAAACTTAATTAATTAACTTAACTAATCAAAATAAACCTAATTAATTACAATTAGTAATTAATTTTCTTAATTACTTTCATTAAGTTATTACACTTAAACAATTCTCAAATGATTATGCTTAAATTAATTAATCCAATTAATCATTATAATTAATCACATTAATTAATTATTAGATAATGCTAAGTTAGTGACCTTCATTAACCAATAACAAATCTTTAATTACTTCTCTAAAGTGATTAACTGAATTAATCCATATTAATTACAAATTAATTTTCTATAAAACACATTAATTAATATCTAATTATTAAATTAACCAAGTGATAATCTAAAACTTAATTAATTTTTAATTACTTGATTAATAAATTCAAATCATCAATTAAATTAAATCAAATCTTATTTAATTAATTGATTTCTAAATTACAATTTAATCAATCTTAATTAACTTACTTAATCCTTTAATTAATTAAATAAAACCCTTAATTATTCAATTAATTAACCAAATTATTAATTAATTAAATTAATTAATTACAAAACTTAATCACCTTAATCATTTAATGAATTATAAATTATTAAGTTCTAATCAATTTTATGATAAACATAAATCTTATTAATGATTTAATTATCATTATCCAAATAATTTAAAAATAATTTGCTTTTAAATTTCCTCCAAATTCCATTTTAAATTAAGATTAAAATGAAATAAAGTTTAAACTTAAACAAGGTTTAAGTATTTAAAACCTTTTTATTTCATTTTAAAGAATTACTTAAGGTAAATTTAAAAATAGTTTAACCCATATTCAATTTAAAATATACTTTAAATATTCCAAGTGGTTTTGAAAATATTTAAATTCAAAAACTTATTTCATTTCAAACTAGAATTCAAATCATGCTTTGAATTCAGGTTCAAAATTTTAAATTTTAAATCCTGTTTAAATCCTATGTTTCAGATTTTAAAGACATATTATAAAATACTTTAACATTCAACTTATTTCCAACATTAGAATTTATAAGTTTTGTTTTCTTTTTTTAAAACTTAAGATTCAAATCCAAATTTAAATTCAGATTTACAATACAGATTTTAACTTAAATTTAAAATCCGGTTTTAAATCTCTTTCTTTAGATTGATAAAATACTTCATAAAATACTGTACAAACTTTAGTTGTTAAATATTTCATTTTTACAAATTTATTTATTTGAAATCTGGAATTCAAATTCATTTGAATTCACAATTTAAACTTCCTTCAACTCTTGTTTAAATCTTGCTTTGCTTTCTTTTTTTAAATTTAGTTTAAATTTAAAAACCTGAAACTGTCAGGTTTCAGAAAACAAAACCTGAAAACTATCATACTCGAGCTAGTATCTAATTTGCTTCGAGTCTTCCATCTCCCATCTTCGAGTAAAAACTCGAAATACTCGAGTGAATCCTGAGAACTTACACCCATCCCAAAATCCTTCACCAACAAAAAGAGATGCACGGTGCACGTGCACCGTGACGTTGATCACCTCCGGCCTCTCACCATGGCCTCAACTCATCGACAACCACCCATGCTCCAACCTACGACCACCAGAACTTCACCACTCACCTGGAATCAGAAAATAGCCTCACTGCAAAAAACGTGGCAACACAAAACCTCTTCAAAGCCCAAACCTGTCAACGACTAGATCTCCCCTCCCCGACCACCGTAAGGGCTGAAATTCCATCCATACCCTCGCCATGGACCTAGCTACCATCCCCCAAAGTTGCTTCACACTTGATCAAACAGGGAGACAGTGACGATCCCATTTTCCTAATTTGTTTAAAAATAGGGTTAAAAATTTGTTTAGATCGCCGCCGCCACCACGATCATCTTAACATCCATTCAATAATTTCTCGGCCTCTCCATACACCCCACTTCCTACAGAAGAAACTCCAAACTTACAGAACCCCCAAATCATCAGAATTTCCCAAATTCATCTTTTTAGTTCATCACAGAACGACTTCCCAAATCCTCAATTAAATATTGTGTTTTCTAATTTAAAAATCATGTTTCTTTTAAGGTTTCATATTACAATCTTAATTTAATGAATCGAGAAATTTAAGTTTTAAACAAATTCATGTTTTCCTGATCATTTTGGGTTTCCAGAGAAAATTTGAACTTATTTTAACTTATTTAAATTTTTAAAAGTTTACTCTATGATCTGAAAACATATTATGTTTAACACATGAATCCAAATATTGATTGGATCAAGAGATGGCGATTTTTGAAAGTCTTTAGCTTAAAAATTTGGTGGCAGAGGTGTTACAAGCAATAACATATACACATATACACATTATCACATATATGCATAAAAATTTACCAAGCCTATTTTATATAATCACATAAAAACAATTTCTACTTAAATTAATCATGCAACCACATTTACTTAAATTATTTTTAATAAAAAGGTTACTCACTTCAACTGAAGAACAGAGCAGTTTATAAAATCATGAAACTAGTGTGTCTTCTGTCTTTGAGAACTTGAGAACCATATGCATGCGGGCCTTTGATTATCAAAGTAGATTCCATGTTGAAAATGCTGACATGACTTTAAAACTGTAGTTTGTATGCTAGTGATTTTCCAGAGATGAAATGCAGGTTGACCCCTTTGAGGTTTTGAAAATGCAAACATTAATTTTTGCAGGAATTGAATTGCAGGTTTGTTTCTTGTTACAGGTTTTGGTTTGCAATCATAATTTTTGAGGAGTGAAATTTTCAGATTTGCTTTTGAGGAAATTTTGAGTTTCAGATCTTTTCTTCTTTGATTCACTTAGCTTTGGTTTGAAAAAGAGAATGAAGGGTAAATGAAAATGGTTTAAGGGCTGAAATTATTTTAATTAAAATAAAGAAAAAGATAAAAACAATGACACTTGTCATGTTATCTATTCTACTACTTAACACATGTTGATTTAGATTAGTTAATTGTTAACACTTGTCTTTTATTTAATTTAGTTATATTTTTAAATGTTTATAAAGGATTTTACTTTAATTTATTTTATACTTATATAAATATGTATGTGAATTTTCTTATTTAAAGAAAATGTAAATAAAACAAATTATAAATTAAAACTTATTCAAATATTTTAAAGAATCTATATTTTTGAATCTCAAAATCAATTCCAATTCAAATTAAACTTTTGAAATCTAAATTAAAATCAATCTATTCAATTTAAAAAGAAAATTCCATTTTCTTATTTTAATTCTTTTTATATTTATAGAAAAATAATACATTATAAATATGGCTTGAAAATAACCAATTTAACAAATTTTAAATGATTTTTAAAAGAGATTATAAATCACTTTTATTATCAAATGAATTAAAACCATATTTTACATTATATTTTAAACTTATATACAAAATTTCTAAATCACATTTATTAAATAATATTTAAAAAGAAATAAAACAAACTTTTTATTTAAATTAAAACAAAAATTAAGCTAAGATAAAGTTTAAACAATTTAAAGTTTATTTTAAATATTTACAAACCATATAGTTATTAATTTAAATAACTTTGAGAAACTTAAAATTTATTTAAAACGTAATTTCCCAATTACTAAATATATTATTAGAATTTAAAAACAAACTTTATTTATTTATTAAATTCCAAAACAAAGATAATCTATAATATATATACAAATACACGCACACACACACACATTATAAATAGAAACATTCATTTAGCTTTTCAAAGATAAAAATCACTAATTAATATTTATTTAAATCAGATTATTAAACCAATTCATATATTATTAATCAATATTATCAAATCAATTTAATTTTATATAAAGATTATTAAATTGATATTGTCAAAAATTCCGGGATATCACATTTCTTCCCCCTTAAAAGAATTTCGTCCCCGAAATTTAAAACAAAGGTAATTTAATATTCTATCCAAGATTTTTAATTTCAAAACACAAGCATATATCAAACATATGCTAACAACCATAACAATCAATTCACCCAATCAAACAAAATTAACTATCTAGGCTAAATTCTGGATAGAGTTTCCTCGAGTTTCCCAAGTAAACACCGGGATACTCTCTCTATAGAACCCAAACAATCCACACTACTAAGCTACAGAGCTCCCACTCATCTAGATCTACAACTGAACAAGACATCAGACTACAGACAAGTTTGACTCAAGAACCAAATGTCCCAGAACAACTGATTCCAAAACCAGAAATAGATCATACACATACTCCCTTAGAGATGCGTGAAACACATCAAATTCCAGTTGTCCAAACTGGCAATTCAATCCAGAAAACCAAACACTTATTCAAAACAGAACATAGAAGAAATCCAAAATATCTTGGAGCTAGCTTACCCAATCTTACCAAAATTTATAGCTCCTAAAAACCGAGAAAACTTATCCAAAATCAGATCTCCGACTTCAGAACCACAAAACTCTTCAGACGATCTCGAGTTGCCTACATCCTTCCTGATCAGCTCAACCCTTGCTGATGTCTCAAGAAACAAACTGGACCAAACCCAATCCACCAGAATGATCCTCCAAGATCAACCAAGATCAAGAATAAACTCCACTCACAACCATCAGAAGAAACAAACTTTTCCTATCCGGAAAAGAAAAGCAGATGCACTCCCAAACCGCTTCCGCTGCACAACTCTGATCTGGGGTAGAAAAGAATGCTGATGAAGAACACAAGCACAACTAGACAACATAACCAAGAAGATCTCTGATAACCAAGAGAAAATTTAGAAGTTCCTCAAATCCTGAGTTGCTTCAACAAACTCCTTCTCAAGGAACCAACCTTCAACTGGTCTGAACCACCGGTACCACTCTTGGAATCCTGGTCGATAAGAAAACTAAATCTCTAGATACGGACAACCTCTGACTTCCCTGAAAACATCCAGAAAAATCTCCAACAATCCATGAGGATAATCAATTATCGCAAATCACTTTTGTGATCAATCCAAACTAAAATCCAAAGAAAACTGTTCTCTCTTTACCAATCAGAACAGCTTATGCTGGTCTTGCCAATCCATCGAAGAAATGGATCCACTCTACTACTTCTGAACTCCACCTCTAGAAAACTGCTAAGCCAGAAAATTCTGCCGACACACAGAACACTCCGAGCTGCACTGCTGACACCAATGCCAAAGAATTCCCAATCCAAAGTTCTTCAAGAAACTTGGACTTCAAACCAAACAGAAACACCTTGCTGAACTCAGCCACAACATCGAAGCAGACCTACTTCCTTAAACTCGTTCCAAAGAAATCATCTTCGGAAACATCCATAGTCGCTGCATCTCATTACGCAGCTACTACTTCCTGAGATATCAAGATGCCATCACTCACTTCTGCTCAGCCAACAGATCCAAACTCTACTCATCCAACTTCAAAGATGAACTCTGAACCTTAACAGGTTACCTTCAGAGATCAATGAAGTCCTTACACTAAGCTACAAAGCTCACTCGAGACAGTATTAGGTCTACAGTCTCGACAAATACACTTCCAACCTCAATATACAAATTTCAACCAATGGTAGTGACGTTATACACACCACTACCTTATCTACCTTTATATATCGTATTGGAAAATCCGAACAGGTAACCCAACAGATAGGTAGAAATAAATAAATATATATAAATATATTAAAAATTACAAATACGCTCTCTCAAGATAGACACCACTCCAGAGCCTAGGTATTCACTCAACCTAACGCTCTGATACCAACTGAGACGACACCTAACGCAAAGCGAGAACCCCCTATCACGCTGTACTGTAGCAAACCCGATCCCGGTCTCATCGAAATCCAAATCGCCATCTTTTAGGTCCAAGTTGTTTTAAATGTTTAAAACAATTCAATTCAATATTATCTATATACACACAGATAGATAATACACAACATCACAATAGATAATCAACATTATCATCACAACAGATAATCCGTATTATCATCCCAAACAGATAATTCATATTATCAACTCAAATGCAACCATAGCATCCAAATCACACAACAACATTTATCTCATATCTAAGATCTCAACTATTTAGGGTAATCAATATTAATCAACATTCACAAGCAATGACTTATTAATCACCATTCTATAATTAATTTAAAATGAATTAAATCAATTACTTTTTCCTTAATTAATTTAAAATAAATTAAATTAGTTACTCATCCATATAAATCTTGCTTACATATCCATTAATTAATTACAAATCAATCAATTAATTACCCTCAACAAATTACCCTAATTAATCATCCTTGATTAATTATCCTTTAATTACATTCAAGTAATTAACCTTTAGTTAATTTCACAAATTAATTATTCCAAACCAAATTCAGTAATTAACCTATAATTACTTCATTAATTAATTAATCATAGTTAATTACATTAATCCTTAATTAATTACATTAATTAATTCCTTCATTGATTAATTGTTCTTAATTAATCCATCCTTAATTACATCATTAATTATATAAATTAATGATCCCTAATTATTTATTTATAATTACCCTATTAAATTAATTATCAATTATCCATATTGATTAATCACTCTTGATTAATCACATTAAGTAATTAATTATATTAAATTAATTACATCCCTTTATTATCTTCAAATAACTCAATTAACAAAACCTAAATTAATTACTCTAGTAATTAATTATTAATTACTTCCTTTAAGTAATTATTTTTTTTTTTTTTTTTTTTGGCAAGGCCGACGGTTTTATAGTGGACCGACCACTTTTATTACCACGTAATAAAGTTGTAGTACAGGAGTAAGGTAGAAGTACCTTAACTACTAAGAAGGTAAGTAAAGTAAAAAACAGCACAGGAGTGTGACAGACAAGTCACAGCTACAAGAAATAAATTACTAGACTAGTTCTCCTCCGGAGAGGAAGAATCACCATCACTATCATCATCCCGGGAAGGATCCAGAGAACGACTCCCATGACCACCAAAAAATGGGCGAAAACGAGTAACAAGAGAAGGATCATAACAGACAGAGTCAGAGGAGTAAATATAAGCTCGATCCCAGTCAGTATCAGCTAGAAGTTCAGAATTAGTCTCAGCAAACTTACCATCCAAGTCAAGAACCAAGGAATTATCAGATATCCTGTAGTAAAGGCACCGAAGGTCCGTAAGATTATCAGAAACAAATCTAAAGAAGGAGTTATCCACAGGGTTGAATCTCATACGAGTACTCCGATCAACCCAACTATGTTCAGGCTCAACCCAATCAACGAGAGGCAGAGAGAGCTCCGGCTCAGCAGGGAGAACAGGCGATACGTCAGAAGGAACTGGGGAAACCGGACGCTGGACTTTGGGAACCCATTTCCTAAGCGGAGGCCGAGGTAGAGGGATCTTGGGCACAGCAGCGGAGATAGCAGAGTGCTTGCAGGCAGAGGAAATATGGCCAAAAGAGTGACAGGTGGTACAGATATCAGGGACCCAACCATAACGTACACGAACTTCCACCACGTGACCAACAGCAAGCTGGACAGGAATGGAGGATGGTAGCGGCCTATGGGGAGAAATCTCAATCAGAGCCTTGGCGTAAACAAGCTTATCTCGCGCGACGGTATTAGAGTCAAAACAAATCAATTTACCAATATTGCAAGCTAACCAATTCAAACCTTTAAGTAATTATTCTGCATACTAATTACATATTAATTACTCAAAGTAATTAATTTCCAAAATTCCTTCATTACCCGATTATTCATCAATTTAATCACATCCAATTATTTATCTTCTCAATCACTTCACTAAGTAATTATTCATTATTAATTACATTGGGTAATTATTTCTCAAATTAACCAGTGATTAATTTAAATTAATTAAACTTAATTAATTAACTTAACTAATCAAAATAAACCTAATTAATTACAATTACTAATTAATTTTCTTAATTACTTTCATTAAGTTATTACACTTAAACAATTCTCAAATGATTATGCTTAAATTAATTAATCCAATTAATCATTAAAATTAATCACATTAATTAATTATTAGATAATGCTAAGTTAATGACCTTCATTAACCAATAACAAATCTTTAATTACTTCTCTAAAGCGATTAACTGAATTAATCCATATTAATTACAAATTAACTTTCTATAAAACCCATTAATTAATCTCTAATTATTAAATTAACCAAGTGATAATCTAAAACTTAATTAATTTTTAATTACTTGATTAATAAATTCAAATCATCAATTAAATTAAATCAAATCTTATTTAATTAATTGATTTCTAAATTACAATTTAATCAATCTTAATTAACTTACTTAATCCTTTAATTAATTAAATAAAACCCTTAATTATTCAATTAATTAATCAAATTATTAATTAATTAAATTAATTAATTACAAAACTTAATCACCTTAATCATTTAATGAATTATAAATTATTAAGTTCTAATCAACTTTATAATAAACATAAATCTTATTAATGATTTAATTATCATTATCCAAATAATTTAAAAATAATTTGCTTTTAAATTTCCTCCAAATTCCATTTTAACTTAAGATTAAAATGAAATCAAGTTTAAACTTAAACAAGGTTTAAGTATTTAAAACCTTTTTTTTCATTTTAAAGAATTACTTAAGGTAAATTTAAAAATAGTTTAACCCATATTCAATTTAAAATATACTTTAAATATTCCAAGTGGTTTTGAAAACATTTAAATTCAAAAACTTATTTCATTTCAAACTAGAATTCAAATCATGCTTTGGATTCAGGTTCAAAATTTTAAATTTTAAATCCTGTTTAAATCCTATATTTCAGATTTTAAAGACATATTATAAAATACTTTAACATTCAACTTATTTCCAACATTAGAATTTATAAGTTTTATTTTCTTTTTTTAAAACTTTAAGATTCAAATCCAAATTTTAATTCAGATTTACAATACAGATTTTAACTTAAATTTAAAATCTGGTTTTAAATCTCTTTCTTCATATTTATAAAATACTTTGTAAAATACTGTACAAACTTTAGTTGTTACATATTTCATTTTTACAAATTTATTTATTTGAAATCTGGAATTCAAATTCATTTGAATTCATAATTTAAACTTGCTTCAACTCTTGTTTAAATCTTGCTTTGCTTTCTTTATTTAAATTTAGTTTAAATTTAAAAACCTGAAACTGTCAGGTTTCATAAAACAAAACCTAAAAACTATCATACTCGAGCCAGTATCTAATTTGCTTCAAGTCTTCCATCTCCCATCTTCGAGTAAAAACTCGAAATACCCGAGTGAATCCCGAGAACTTACACCCATCCCAAAATCCTTCACCAACAAAAAGAGATGCGCGGTGCACGTGCACCGTGACGTTGATTACCTTCGGCATCTCACCATAGCCTCAACTCATCGACAACCACCCATGCTCCAACCTACGACCACCAGTACTTCACCACTTACCTGGAATCAGAAAACAGCCTCACTGCAAAAAACTGGCATCACAAAACCTCTTCAAAGCCTAAACCTGTCAACGGCCAGATCTCCCCTCCCCGACCACCGTAAGGGCTGAAATTCCAGCCATACCCTCGCTATGGACCTAGCTACCATCCCCCAAAGTTGCTTCACACTCGATCAAACAGAGAGAGACAGTGACGATCCCATTTTCCTAATTTGTTTAAAACTAGGGTTAAAAATTTGTTTAGATCACCGCCACCACTACGATCATCTTAACGTCCATTCAATAATTTCTCGGCCTCTCCATACACCCCACTTCCTACAGAAGAAACTCCAAACTTCCAAAACCCTAAAATCATCAGAATTTCCCAAATTCATCTTTTTACTTCATCACAGAACTGCTTCCCAAATCCTCGATTAAAAATTGTGTTTTTTGATTTAAAAATCATGTTTTCTTTTAAGGTTTCATATTACAATCTTAATTTAATGAATCAAGAAATTTAATTTTTAAACAAATTCATGTTTTCCTGATCATTTTGGGTTTCCAGAGAAAATTTGAACTTATTTAACTTATTTAAATTTTTAAAAGTTTACTCTATGTTCTGAAAACATATTTTGTTTAATACATGAATCCAAATATTGATTGGATCAAGAGATGGTGATTTTTGAAAGTCTTTAGCTTAAAAATTTGGTGACAGAGGTGTTACAGGCAATAACATATACACACTATCACATATATGCATAAAAATTTACCAAGCCTATTTTATATAATCAATAAAAACAATTTCTACTGAAATTAATCATTCAACCACATTTACTTAAATTATTTTTAATAAAAAGGTTACTCACTTCAACTGAAGAACAGAGCAGTTTATAAAATCATGAAACTGGTGTGTCTTCTGTCTTTGAGAACTTGAGAACCATATGCATGGAGGCCTTTGATTATCAAAGTAGATTCCATGTTGAAAATGCTGACATGACTTTAAAACTATAGTTTGTATGCTAGTGATTTTCCAGAGATGAAATGCAGGTTGACCCATTTGAGTTTTTGAAAATGCATACATTAATTTTTGCAGGAATTGAATTGCAGGTTTATTTCTTGTTACAGGTTTTGGTTTGCAATCATAATTTTTGAGGAGTGAAATTTTCAGATTTGCTTTTGAGGAAATTTTGAGTTTCAGATCTTTTCTTCTTTGATTCACTTAGCTTTGGTTTGAAAAAGAGAATGAAGGGTAAATGAAAATGGTTTAAGGGCTGAAATTATTTTAATTAAAATAAAGAAAAAGATAAAAACAATGACACTTGTCATGTTATCTATTCTACTACTTAACACATGTTGATTTAGACTAGTTAATTCTTAACACTTGTCTTTTATTTAATTTAGTTATATTTTTAAATGTTTATAAAGGATTTTACTTTAATTTATTTTATACTTATATAAATATGTATGTGAATTTTCTTATTTAAAGAAAATGTAAATAAAACAAATTATAAATTAAAACTTATTCAAATATTTTAAAGAATCTGTATTTTTGAATCTCAAAATCAATTCCAATTCAAATTAAACTTTTGAAATCCAAATTAAAATCAATCTATTCAATTTAAAAAGAAATTTCCATTTTCTTATTTTAATTCTTTTTATATTTATAGAAAAATAATACATTATAAATATGGCTTGAAAATAACCAATTTAACAAATTTTAAATGATTTTTAAAAGAGATTATAAATCACTTTTATTATCAAATGAAGTAAAACCATATTTTACATTATATTTTAAACTTATATACAAAATTTCTAAATCACATTTATTAAATAATATTTAAAAAGAAATAAAACAAACTTTTTATTTAAATTAAAACAAAAATTAAGCTAAGATAAATTTTAAACAATTTAACATTTATTTTAAATATTTACAAACTATATAGTTATTAATTTAAATAACTTTGAGAAACTTAAAATTTATCTAAAACATAATTTCCCAATTACTAAATATATTACTAGAATTTAAAAACAAACTTTATTTATTTATTAAATTCCAAAACAAAGATAATATATAATATATATACAAATACACACACACACACACACACACACACACATTATAAATAGAAACATTCATTTAGCTTTTGAAAGATAAAAATCACTAATTTAATATTTATTTAAATCAAATTAGTAAACCAATTTATATATTATTAATCAATATTATCAAATCAATTTGATTTTATATAAAGATTATTAAATTGATATTGTCAATAATTTCGGGATATCACAGATGCTATGTGATATGGTATGATTGGACTAAATTGAGATAGTATGTTTTTTCTATCTGTGATAAATGGCTATGTAAATGTGTAATTCTGGATATATGTGGAAATGTTTAAATTTAAACTGCTTGTTTTTAAGATGATATTGGATTCGAAGAGACAAGGGTCGGGTACCGGTAAGTACCTGAAACCACTTCGATTTGTAATCTACTTTGATTCTTTATAAATTTGATATGTGCAATAAATGGGCTGGAATGGAATAATTTAAGTAAACTGGACCATTGAAACTAAGTTATGAGCTTTGAAATTAATTTGTGAAATGTGTTTTGAAAATAACAAGTTATGAGCTTGTAGTGAAGTACGAGTTATCCCGGGTTTTAAATAAGTATATTGTATTAGTATTTCTTGTTAGATGGGATTACTCACGCTGGTTTCCAGCCTGACCCGGGTATTACTTTGATGTAATGCTCGGGTCTGACCGAGTATTACAGATTTTCAGGTAAGGACGCTCTGGAGCTTAGGAGGCGAGCTGGATGGCGGGAACGTATGGAATGTATTCCACTGAGTATATTATCGTTGGTTATCTGGGACAAGTTATTTTAACTGTCCAGTGATTATGAAGTGTTGTAACTCTGATGTATTATTGTAAATTAATTGATACAGTTTTTCCTTGTATAACTGTTATTTTATTTGATATTATATTTTGATCCACTGCGAATGTGGGATTCTGTGTTTTTTTTCTATTTCTTCTTTTTTATTTTTTCTCCTTTTCCTAACTATCTGAAATTTTCAAGACTGAAAATTCCGGGTCGTTACACCCTAGTCGGGCCCAATATTTGTATACCCTCGTATGATTGCCAATTGATGATGTACAATAGGTCCAGATAAGGAGAAAGTAAGAATCCATATTGTACAAATATCCAAAAGCAATTGGTTTCTCGAAGGATGGTGTAAAGTAGTCACTCCAAGTTAATGGCCGATTAATATTGGAAAGAAGGTAAGTCAGTAAGTTGAAGAGCATAAGTTCTAGAGAAAGAGCAATTAGAAATCCATTTAGAATCTATCTATAGAAAATAGTTTAAAAAGTTGAGAAAAATATACAGTTAATATATTTGAAAAAGTAAGAAAATATTGAATTTGAAAATGTATATATGAATATAAACATTTTGTTAAATTGAATTTTTTTGATAAATGGGACTTTGGGTCGGTTAGTTTGGTTTGTATTGGGTTGGGTGTGTTTTAAAGGAGATTTAAATTAATTATTTTATTAAGTAATCTAAAAATTTAAAAAGACTATTTCTCCTTCATTTTAAATCCAACCAACGCACGAATTTTTGTGCCGAGTTCCTATTGCCAGATATTTTCATTTGAACTAATAATGTTAAGGTTTCTGTAATGTAAAATTTTAATAATTTAAACTATTGAACGGGAATAAATAAGTAGTTTCTTATTTAATTAATTGTAAGTTAATTATTAATTATTAAAAAATTGTTTAATCTTAATTAGTTAAGATTAAATCATTTTTATAAATTTCCTTGATTGACAAGTAAAATGGAATAAAAATATCAGTTGATTCAGGTATTTAAACTAATTAAATTCTGATTTGTGAATTGGTTTAATATTATTTATTAATCATTGATTGAAGTTGATGATCTATACGTTGACCTTTATTTCCCTTGGATATTGATTTCAATTATCTTTTGTCCGTGCCATTAAGTAGCCAAATAAATTAAAGTAGTTAGAATAAAATGTTGACACATTTCATTGGAAGTAAATCGACTTGTACTAATCACTATCTCGAATTTTGGAAAATGTGATGATTACAAGCGAATTAATTTTGATGGACTGATCATGATAAAGTACACATAGGGAATGAATTTCCAGGTGTGAATTGACACCCTAATTATGAGATTGTTATTTAAACGACTTGGCCTTTAAAAATTTATCGCTTGGATTCGATGAGACCAGGATTTAGCATTATTCGAAAAACCACTTCGATCTGATAACCACCACGAACCTTTACAGTTTTGATTGTAGAGACATGTATGCTGCAATTTAACTAATGTAGCAATTTTGGCTATTTTAATAAGTATTTATACTTAGACACTATTATAATACCATCGGATTTTCTATAAAGGTGTTTTGGTTATCGTATGGTAAAAGCCCATCATGTTCATGTGTGACGCGGTCTTACGAGATACCTTTCTTTTCAAAGTATTTTGATAAATGTAATAATTCAAATTGAGTATGTTTTCTCTTGCTGGTTTTTCAGACCGAGTCGGGTGTTATTTTATTATAATGCTCTGGTTAGATCGAGTATTATGTTTTCAGGGCAGAGTGCTTTGGAGCTCAGGAGACGAGCTGGAGGATTTCAGACGTATATCACGTACTTGATTATACTCCGCTACGTATGTAGATTGTATAGTCAGCACTAGTGAGGAAAAGTTATTATAACTGTCCAGATAGATTTGTTGATTGTTGTACACTGATGATTGTATGTATATTAACTGATACAGATTTTTTGTGTAAAAACCTGTTATTATATATTATATTTTTTTTCCGCTGCGGTTGTGAGATTTTGTGTTGTTGATTCTATTTTCTTCTACCTTCTTCTTCTTCATCCTAACGATTAGGTATTTCCGGCACTTGATTATTCGAATTGTTATACAGTGAACGTATGGATGTTGATTTTCGAGGGTCTAAAATGTTGAGTTGTTAAAGTTGGTATCAGAGCTTTGGTTTAGCATATACCTACACCGGTAGGATAAGCTCATTGAGTGTATATACGTATAAGAAAGAGTGTATTTTTTAGTGATATAAAAATATTTTGATATTAATAAATGAAATGATTTTAACTTGCATTTTATATAGAATATAAAAGAATAAATTTTATAAACTGATTAAATCAATCGTGACTGTTGATGATGATTGGATGTTATCTCTTTTTTAATTGATTGTTCGATTAATATGGATATGCATATTATCGCTTATTGATTGATGAGTCATGCTCGGCCGGTTTATGAGCATCGACTATTGGCTGTTGATTTGAGCATTCGACTAGGGTTGGAAAATTTTGGTTTCTTAAAAATATTTAACCAATTGAGAAACTGCATGTTTAACATGGATTTTGAAGTGAATATATATTTGAATTTCCCTCCGTATAATTATAAAGTGTAAGGGATACCATTTAAAAATGATATATGTAATAGGTTTATCTAGACATGGTTAATAAATTAAAAAAAAGTTATTCAAACTGAAAATTTGAGAGTTTGGATTCCGGGATTTTTTTGAAATTGGTTTTAAGGTTCTGAAAATATATAATAGCATAATTTGAAATTATTTTCCCAATAAAACTGTTATAAATGATTTCAAAGTGATTTAAAAAAAGGATTTTCAAAAGACTTAAAAGAAATGAAGTTAGGAACTCACTTCTGTCGCTGGAAAATAAATTTTGGTGATGACTGCAGCGTCATCGACATTCATTTTCGAGTTTCAAAGTAGGGGAGGCTACTTTAAGTAGCTTTGCTACTCGATTGTTTAGTGAAATTGATTTGATTCAAATCCTTGTAGTACATTTGATATTCGAAAGATATATGCATATATTTATTTTAAATGATTTGGAAAAAAACCAATGATCAGTTCTCGAATTTGGATTAAATTATATTATCGACACATGTAACCTATGCATTAGGATTGATAGATTGATTGATTGTGCATCTTGGTGAGATGATTGATTGTCTATTTCCAATTTTGAATTGAAATTTGGTTTTTCTGACTATCTTGAATAGTTGATCACTTCCAAATTAAGAATTAATTTTCAAAGCTAAGAATTTTTGGAAAGTATATGAAGTTTAGTTTTGAAAATTTTAAAATAAAAACTAATGGAAGTTGAACAAGTTTTAAAAGCTAAATATTTTGATAATTAAATTGTATAAGCTTATTTGATTTATACAAGTATGAAATTTAGTTTAGAGATGTTCTTAAATGAAAAGAGTTTTAAGAAATGCTTTGAACGTAGTAAATATTTATAAAAACTTGTTTTGGCAAATTGATTGTTCTTAAGCAGTTTCGACTTAGTGTAAATATGAAAAATAGTTTTGAAAAGTTTATAGTGGATGTTGTTTCAAGGAATAATTTGAACCTAGTAAATGTTTATAAAAAAAATATTTTGACAAGTATTTGATCAGAAAGAAATTTGATTTTATATGAATTTGATATAAACATAAAACTGAAGTTATGAAAAACAATTGATTGGAAATTTTGGAATGAAGAATTTTGAATGACATTCGATTTGAAAGGGAAGAATGATTGTTGAAATCGTATACTGATTCGAAACTGAACTGACATTTGAAAGTAGATTGAATTCGAAGACCTTTGACTCTATAAAAATATTTGATTTGAAAGTTTTCGATTCTTATATGAAAAGGGTTTGTATATGTGTGAAGCTATTTCGAAAAAATATTGATTTTGAAAGGTATTCAATCTAAAAGTGATAATCTTATATATAACGGAATTTATACAAGAATGATATAATATATTCGAGATTATTGATTTTGGTAGGTACTCAATTCGGAAATGAAATCTTATATATAATGGAATTTATATAAGTGTGGCATTTGAAGTTGTGATTTGGAAATGGTACTATATATAGTATGATATATTTTGAAGTAAAAGATATGTGAAGTACCCTCAATGATTTTTGATATTCATTCTATTGATTGATTTAGGTTGTCCGGACGTAAACTCATGAGTTCCTTCGAATTCCATAGCGTAACATATGGTCGATGTACTTGGCGTAATTTGAGGTAGCAAAGATTATCTACAGTTTACTATGATCTCACTGGGATAGTGATGTTACCATACGGTGTAACCACTAAGTAAACTGCAATCCACATGGCATAATTCGAGGTGGTAGTGATTACCTATAGTCTACTATGTTTTCTATGGGATAGAGACGTAACCGTTGGGCATATCCGCTAAGTAGACTACGATCCATGGGCGATTAGATTTTGATTTGCATGGCGTAATTTCCAAGGTAGAGATTACCTACAGTTATAATGGTTCCTCTGGGATAGAGGTGTAACCATTGCGTAACTGTGATCCATGATCGGTTCTCGAGTGGTACTCTTCATATCTGTTTTTACAAGTTCTTCAAATATTTTCACTGGGTGTTGAAACAAGTCTACCAAGTACTTAGAGACTTATAGTCTTGCGTCTGATCAATATATTGCTAGTTTCTGTAAGAACAAGGATATACTTGTTGAAACATCGAGTTATAAAAGTATTTTCGAAGGGAAAATTTTCTTCGATATAAAAGTATTTTTGTTATAAAAGAAATTTTTACAAAGAAAATTTTCAAATATTTAATAATTTAATAAGAAAAAAATAAAATAAAAAATGGTTAAATATTGGAATAAAAATCCAAATTTGAATTATAAAATGAATTCGAACACAAGTCAAACCAACTGAAGTGGTTTTTGGAATAAAAATCAGATATTGAATTATAATTTGGAAGTGAACTAATTGGATAAATTAATTAGTTAATTGAATACAAAAAATGGAACTTAACTTGGTCAATTAAATTGGATTGTGGATTAAAATCGAAACTGAATGTGGAACTTGAGTTATAAATGAAATTCGACTTAAATATAGGCGAATTAAATATATGTTGAAATGTGATCGAATAAAATAGAAATGGATTGAAATGGTAATGACTTAAGTTATAAATAAACCCAATTTAAATGTAAATAAATTGAATATGGCTTTGGGATATTATTTAAACGAATTCGATTATGAAATTAAGTATTGAAGTGGAAATGAATATATGTGTTATAGTAAACCTTAATATTAATTTTATTAAATGATTCTCAAATAGTATAGTGAAAATTGAGACATGCCAAGCAAATGGAAATGCGAATCAATCGACGATAAATAAATTATATAACAATCAATTTAAATGAAAAGGAATTTGACTGCAATGGAAACATATTTAAGTTATATGATTTAGTTAATTGGAAATAAATGAATTAACTTAAGTTAATATATTTGGATGCAAACTTGGCCTAGGTAAATTTACGAAATGATTCATAAATAAATTTGGTATGGATTGGATTAATGTTGAAAATAAAAATGAAACGAACACGGTTTTTGCGAATAAACTGAATGTTCATTAATATAAGTGGAGAAATTAATTTAGAATCAATCTAAAATAGGTTATAAGCTTAAGTGGCTATTTTATTAAATGAATATCCCCGAAGTATCATGAAGAATTTATCGTTTGTTGCGAACGAAAGTAAATAAAATTATGCAATATATGTGGAAAGTGGATAAATTGGTTTAAAAATCCATTTGGAATGGATATGGATATATATTACGCGTAATATGAATTGAATGCAAATAAATGGTTATGAATCATTTGAATACATTTGAAATGGATATGAATTGAATGCAACTAAATGATGGCTAATTGTTTGTTTGTATCGTGTATGCCTTGTTTGCTATGGTTGTTAGTGTATAACTTATGTATGTGCTTTATGATAAAATAATATGGCTTTCTGGTATAGCTTCAATCATCTTTTTACTTTCTAATTTCGGGGATGAAATTCTTTTAAGGGGGCAGGAATGTAACAACTCAAATTTTTAGCCATCTGATTGAAATAATTGACTAATTTTAATTATTGGAACATTAATTTTTATGAGTCGAATAAATAAATTTTATGATATTGGAAAATATCTGGAGATATATTTCTGGGCGCTATACAAAATTTTCAAATGCTAATTTCTTAATAAGGAAAATAATTATACATACATACATACACACACACACATATATATCTATGTATGGAAACTTCACCATTTCAAATTTAAGATAGAATATCCATATGTACACACACACACACACACATACAACCTTCATGATGCAAATTTAAAACTTATGATAACAAAATATATATAATTTTATATACGTATATATGTTTATAAAAATAGTGTATATGTAAATCTATGTATGTACAGGTAAATATGTATATATCTAAATGTATATGTAAATATGTAAGAATGTAATTATGTATGTGAAAAGAAATCTTTATATGTAAATGTATGCATATCTATATATATGTCCATACATACATATGAAACTTCAATGATGGTAAAAATCAAAGTCAAGCACACAAAACTTACTATCAAGCACATAAACATAAAATCTAATCAACATAATAAATCTATTCACTTATAAAATCTAATCAACCATAAAATATCAAATCACCCAAAAATCAAATCAAACCCATAATTCATCAAATCAACCCACATTAAAATAAAAAAGATAAAATATGAAGCCTATACACAAATCTCAGCCACCCTATTTGATTACTTCAGCCACCCTAGTGGATCACCGACCCTTCCATTCTCCATATATACATCCATGCCTTGTTCACGTATAACATATAAAAAAATCGAACAAACAAAGTACTGCCATCAAAATAAAGATAAAGGATTCAAGACTTAAAGAAGGTGGTAAAACAAGGCACAACAGTGTGCATCATTTTGATTACAGTGAGTAAAATAACCTACAATTTTTGGTTATAGGTTATTACTTATGAATATATATATGACTAAGTCATGAATAAATCATTGATATATCCAGTATGTGCTGTGATGTGAATATGTATATGTATGTTTGTACTGGACATGGTTAGATCTACCAAAACCTGTAAAATTCTTCCTTGTTCTTTGTTTGTGTAAAAACAGTTAAGGCATTTAACTTCAAAAATGATTAACTCATCATCTGCTCAGTTTTAAACTTCGATTCCAAAACAAAAGATGCTTGTTTTTGAATATAGATTATTTTAAAATTGGTTTCAGTCAAATCTATTAAGTAGGGAGAGAAAAAACAATAAATAACGGTGAATGGGTCAAGTTTGGTCGAAAACCAACTATCATGACACAAGGAATGGATCATTAGGTTGTGTTCCTTGTTGGAAAACTTGATTTTTAAGATGAGTTTGGGGATTTTTAGTATTGCGTGGAGGTGTTAGTGTGAAGTTGATCTGCATTGGGGGTTTCATTGATTTACGGCGATGTGGTCGATTTGGAGGCATGGAATTTGGCGTGGAGGAGGTGTAGGCGATGGAGCATTCAAGAAAAATGGCACGGGGATTTTCAGTAGCATTTGTGGGCTGGATGAGGAGGTTTTAGGGTTTTAAGGTGAATCTAGTTGGTCTCGGTTTGGAGTAGAATGGCAAAGAGGCGAGGTGGAGATAGGTGATGGCATAGTTGTGGGCGAAGTTTGGTGGTTGATGAGTGACTATCGTGGCATAGCGAGGCATTTAAGTGGTTCGGTGTTGCTTCCAGTTTTTGGTTGGGGCATTTCTAATTACGATTCGAAGGTCGAAACGTGGTTCGAGGAGCATAGTCGTGAGGAGATGGTCAGGGGCGGTCGGTTGGGATGGACAGTAGTGACCTTAGTTGACTTAGGGCAACGTGCACGTGCGCACTTCGTGTACGCTTTCGTGCACATGTCTGGGCATTGGAACGAAGAGAAGAAGGAGAGTTAAGAGAAGAAGAAGGGGGACTTTGGGCCGGTTAGTTTGGTTTGTATTGGGCTGGGTGTGTTTTAAAGGAAATTTAAATTAGTTATTTTATTAAATAATCTATAAATTTAAAAAGACTATTTCTCCTTCATTTTAAATCCAACCAACGTGCGATCTTTTGCACTGAGTTCCTATTGCCAAATATTTTCATCTGAACTAATAGTGTCAAGGTTTCTGTAATGTAAAAATTTAATAATTTAAACGATTGAATGGAATTAAATAAGTGTTTCTTATTTAATTAATTATACATTAATTAATCAATTAATTATTAAAAGGATTGTTTATTCTTAATTAATTAAGATTAAATCAGTTTTATACATTTTCTTGATTGATAAGTAATCTGGATTAAAAATATAAATTGATTCAATTAATTTAAACTAATTAAATTCTGATTTGTGAATTGGTTTAATATTAATTATTAATCATTGATTGAAGTTGATGATCTATGATTTGACCTTTATTTCCCTTGGATATTGATTTCAATTATCTTTTTTCTGTGCCATTAAGTAGCCAAACGAATTAAAATAGTTAGAATAAAACGTTGACATGTTTTATTAGAAGTAAATCGACTTGTACTGATCACTAACCCAAATTTCGAAAAATGCGATGATTACAAGCGAATTAATTTCGATGGACTGGTCATAACAAAACAAACATATGGAATGAATTTCCTTGTGTGAATATTGACACCCTGATTGTGAGATTGTTTATTTAAATGACTTGGTCTTTAAAAATTATCGCTTGGATTCGATGAGACCAAGATCGGATATCAACATTATTCGAAAAGCCACTTTGATCTAATAACCACTAAGAACCTTTACGGTTTTGATTGTAGAGCCTAATATACTGAAATTTAATTAATGTAACAATTTCAGCTATTTTAATAAGTATTTGTGCTTAGGCACTATTATACTACCACCGGATTTTCTATAAAGGTGTTTTGGTTATCGTAAGGTAAAAACCCGCCGTGTTTATCTATGACACGGTCTTACGAGATATGTGATAACCTGGATTTTAGAATATCTATAATTGATAAAATAACTGAATTTAATTAATGGAAATACTGATTTTTGAGTTAGATAAATAATTCTGGTAATGGAAGTATATATCTAAATATGTACTGGTTATAATTTTTCTAGTATAATTATTTAGATTGGCAAAATTGATATTTTCAAAACTATAATAATAATTATGTTGTATATGTATAGATTTTAAACAGAATTATTATATACAAATGGAAATTGGATTTGTTAAAATAATATGTATCTATCAATTGGATTTTTAAATTTGAAATTTAATTTGAATTTGGATATTTAAATTAAAATTCAAAAGTAAGTTATTTATATCTTAAATCATACTCTAGTTTTAAAATGTATTTTTACGATTTTATTTAGAATATAAAATTGTTTTATATTATTTTCTTTTTAAAGAGATTTATTTATATAAATTAAATATGTATTTATAAATTAGAAAATTTAATTATAAAAGCTTTATTAAATATTTAAAAATCTAATTATGCATGAAGATACATGTGTTAACTTGTAATCACTCCTAAATACATGTGTTAAGAAATTAAATGAGTTTAATGACAAGTGTCATTTTTATTTTAAATTTTCTTTTATTTTTAATAAATCTAATTTAAACTTATATAAACAAACAACTTCCTCTTCATTGCTTTTTTTCTATCTTCTTTCCAAATTCTAGGAAACAAAGGCTGTAACCATTTTACAAATCAGAGAGAAAAATTACCAAAACCTTTAACCAAAACCAGATACTTATTCAAACTGCATATTTAACTAGATCAAGTAAAGATCATCAAGAATCAAGCAACAGCCATTCAACTATTACAATCTGAAGCAAATCAACTCAGATTCACCCAGAATGAAAAACAGTTTTATCAAGTAGCAGCTCCATATCAAAAACAAGCTGAATCAAAGCAAGATCAAGGCAAATCTGGTTCAATTCAAAAAGTATTCAAAACTGGAATCTTAAAACAGCAAAAACAAAAATAAAATTCAAGACCAGGGAGAAAATTCAAATTTCCAGGAAAAATTATATCCCCAGGCTTTCTCTGTTCTTAAGGAACAGATGAGCAAACTTAAAAATTTGTTATTGGATATATTTTACATGCATCTATGTATCTGAAATGGGAATAAGATTCTGTACTTTGACATGGGATCATGGTATTAACTGCTCTGAAGTTCATATGTGTATCAAACAGGTTACCATTCCTTTTAAATATATATATATATATATATATATATATAATAACTCAACATCTAAATGATTTCAAAAGCTGGCACCAGAATGAAAGATGAGTGTTTTTGGATATGGATCATTATAAAACGGTTTCAGTAATTTTCATCATGCATAGAAAAAAAGTATGGTTACAGTTATATGTCACAGCTTTGAATCAAATTCGAGTATCATATTTACATAAATGGATGGTATGTTTAGAATCGTTAGTGGAAATTAGGATTTTTAAAACGAGTTTGGTGATTTTTAGATGAATGCTGAGTGTGGTTGAGGGAGATGAACGTATTTGGGCAATTGATCGATTTCAGGCGATATACTTGATTTCGTGACGGAGTGCTTGGTGTGGTGGGGACATGGTCAGGGACGCGTCGGGGAAAAATGACTCGATGTTTTACAGATGATTGTGGAAGCGGGTCAAATGCAAAGTAGGGTTTGGCAGCGCGATTTTCTGGACTTAGGTTCAGCATTAATGGTGAAGATGTTGGTCAACTTCAAGGGCGCAGTCCAGGGGGATTTGAAAGGAGAGGGAGTGATGGAGCTCCGACCAAAGTCTGATGGGGGACGGTTGGGTATAATGGCATGACGAGGGAAATGGAGATGACGGTTCGAATCCGGATCTGGCGTGACGTCAAAACTTTAACGTCTAGGTGATCGAGGGGGTCTGGGTGGATGGAGATGACGTTGTGGTTATGGGTGACTTGTGTGGTCAGTCGGCAGCAAGTGAGGGTGGCCGATGATGATGTGCAGGTGCACGTATCCTAATGTGCACAATTTTGAGTGGAAGTGCATAAGCACAGAGGATAAACTGGAGATAAAGAGAAAGGTAGAGAAAGGAGGGAAGTTTGGGCCAAGATTTTGGGCCTAACGGAAGAAATAAAATAAAAGAAAAGAAGATGATAAGAAAATAAGGAAAAAGTAAAAGAAAGATTTATTAATTTATAAAAGTAATTAAAGAAGAATTGATTTAATGAAAGTAATTAAAGGATAATTACTTAATTAAAGATTATTAAAGTTAAATAATTCCACGATTAAGGTAAATTGCTTAACAATCAAGGTTAATAAAGAATGATTAGTAGGTTAATTAATTAACAACTAAAGGTTAATTAATTAGTGATAAAAGTGTTAATTTATTAAATAGGGATAATTAGTAAATTAAAGAATGATTAATTAAGGGTTAATTAATTATAAAATTAACTTAAAGTCAGTAAAAGTAATTAAAGGATAAATTGTTAAGGGTTAATTAATTTAATTATTAATTAAAAGGTTAAATTAATTAATGATCAAAGGTTAATTAATTGAGGATAATTAACCAATAGAATAATTATTTGGTGAAAGTGATTTAAGGGTAATTATTTAATAGAAGTAATTAAGGATTAATTACTTAGAGTAATTAATTAAGGATTGATTGATTAAGGAAACTAACCAAAGGTTAGTTAACTAATGAAGTGTGATTAATTAAGACATAATTAACCGATGTAAGTAATTATAGAATAATTAATTTGAGTAATTAATTAAGGATAAATGTAATAAATCATTGTTAATTACATTATAAAGAGTAATTAAGGGATTATTTAATGTGATGGGTGAAGGTTAATTAATTTGTGTAATTAATTAAGAATCAATTACTTATTGTAATTAAAATTAGTCAAAGGTGATTAACTAAGATGGATAATTAAAAAAACATTAATTAATTGGTTTGTGATTAATTAATGCTAAGTAAAGGTAATCTAAGTGATTAAAGTTAGTAATTAATTTAATTGGAGATTAATTAAATTAATTAGGAAGTGATCAATCTTGCATATGAATAATTGAATGATAATAAATACCTTGAATTGGTTGATATCTCTGACATGAAATGTTTGTGATATGATATGTTTGAGTGGACAGTGATAATGTGGTATCTATCAATGATGAATTGCTATGTAAAAAGTGACATCCTGTATTTAAAGGTTGAATAATATTTCACTTGAATAATTTGGGTTAAGTTAGTATAGAATTCGAAGAGACCGGGGGTCGGGTATCAGTAAGTACCCGAACCCACTTCGATTTGTAACCAACAATGATTCTTTATAAATTGATATGTGAAATCAATAGTCTAAAATGGAAAAATTTAAATGACTGGACCATTTAAAACTAAGTGAAGGTACTTAGGGATTGATTAAGTGATGACTATAACAAGTGTGACTTGTAATGATGAATGAATTACCTCGGGATTTAAGTAAATTTTATGCATTAGTATTTCTTGTTAGATGGGTTTACTCACGCTGGTTTCCAGCCTGAACCAGGTGTTACTTTGATGTAATGCTCGGGTCAGACCGTGTATTACAGATTTTCAGGTAAGGACGTTCTGGAGCTCAGGACGCGAGCTGGATGGCAGGAACGTATGAAGTGTTTCCGCTGTGATATATAGTTGTATATCTAGGACATGTTGTTTTAAAATGTCCAGTGTTGTGTAAATGTTGTAACTCTGATGTATAAAAATGTAAATGTACTGACACAGTTATTTTTTGTAAACTGTTATTTTATTTGATATTATATTTTGTCCGCTACGAACGTGAAATGTTGGTGTTTCTGTTTTTCTTTTTCTTCTATCTCTTTTCTTTTTTTCTAACTATCTGGAGTTTTCGAGATTGAAAATTCCGGGTCGTTACATTTGGTATCAGAACAGAAGGTTAAGTGAGAACCTTGGCTCTGGTGGGATTACTCATTAAGGATAGGGTCAATGGTACCCTAGAATGAGTCGAGTGTGTGTGTGTGTGTGTGTTTGTGTGTGTGTGTGTGTGTATATGAGAGCGTACTTGTTATTTTCTTATATAAAGATTTTAAATGATTTTACATAAGAATATATTTTGATATATAAAGCAATATTTCTTTCTAATAAATATTAAGGTAATTGGTTGTTAAATTATGGGAATTAAATTAAGTGGTAATAGAAATACAACCAAACTGAAATTAAATAAAGATAAGTTTAAAATGGATTTAAACTAAAATTGAATCTTGAATTTGGAGAAGAGTTTCAGAATAAGATAATAATGAACTGGATTCCAAATATGATAATCTTGCTTATTATCATAAATGGTTGTTGTATTTAATAATGAAATGTTTTAAGGAACTAAAACATTTAGGTAAGTATGGCTTATAAATTGGAACTGAAGATGATCTAAATTGTGAAGTTTTAAATCTGGGTCTAGAATTTGAAAATTGTTTCAAACTAATAAAGAAATAATAAATAGTATTATTTGAATGAAAGAGCTTGATTCAAACAAGAGTTGTTTGGAAATTTAAAAGGAATCTGTCTGAATTTAAAACCAAAGGTGGTTTAAAATTTAAAAGTAACCTGGTGTGTAAAGGAAATAAATATGGAATAAACTCTAAGGTTGGGTTTTGAATTTTCCTTGGAATGTGATGTGAAACCCAAAGTGAAGTAATTTTAAACTTAAGTGGGAAGGCTATTAATCTGAAGTTTAAAATTTGAATGAGAATTCAAATTGTGTAAATTTGACTGGATTAAGTAAATTGAATTTAACTTGGAAGAAGTTAAATAAGTTTGAATAAACAACTTGAATTGGAAATTTCAAGATGAAATTGTGATTTAACATGGAAAGTTAAATGGTTAATTTGAATTGGAAGTTTTTATGATCTCAAAATGGGTTTGAGATCTGGAAATTGGAAATGGATGAATGTTTTAAAATAATTTGAACGACACCATCCTGTTGTTATTAATAATCTTTAAGCTGAAATTGGATTTGTTTAAATGAATGAAGAAATGGGGTGTGGTAATATATCCATGATTAAGATAAAATGGAATTTGGATTCAGAATTACATGATTTAAAGATATAAGTTGATTTGATTTAAAGGATTAAATCAACATTTAAAAATTGAACTCGAATTTATATAATTCGAGATGGTTTAAATTTGAAATTTAAATTAAATTAGTTCAAATTGGATTTGATTGGAATTATGATTGAAGATGTGTAAGTTTAAAATTTCAAATGGAAAATTTGAAATAAAATTGAAGTTGAATGAGTTCAAATTCAATGGGAATTGGGATTAATTCAAACTGGAATTGATTCGAAATTGAAATGGGTTCAATTTAAAATTAGTCCAAATTGATTTGAATAATTTGGAATTGTGATTAAGGTTTAATAGGTTTAAAATTCAACTGGAATTTGATTTGAAATTGGAAAGAAATTGAGAATTAATTCAACTTGAATTGGGGATAAATTAATTTCAATGGAAAGTGAAGTTATTTAAATTGGAATTGAGTCAATTTAAATGGAAGTGGAAATCTAAATTGGGTTGACGAAAATGGAGATTGGGAATCGAACCGTTTTGCTCTGGACTATTTTCAAAATAAATTATTTTAATATAAATCTATTTTTCCAAACTATTTACTATAAAAAATTTCTTTTAAAACCTAAAACTATCTTATACTTGTTTTACAATTATTTTTGAAACTATTTAATAATTTTTCAACTATTTTATAAACTAATTACTATTTTTCAACTATTTTACAAATTAATTACTATTTAACAACTATTTTGAAATTATTTAAAATTTCTCTAACTATTTGACTATTTTCCAACTATTTTACAATTACTTAACTATTTTACAGCTATTTTACAAACTAATAATTTTTTTTCAACTACTTATCTATTTTTAACTTTTCAAGCTATTTTCTAAATATAAGCTGGTCAGAGTGCAAACTGTTTATGATTAATTACCCAATTGAGATAAGAATTAAAGTGATAATCCAAACGGATTTGAAACAATTGTGAATAAGTGAAAAGAATCAAAGTAAATATGAATAGAAAGGAGATTGATTTGGCTAATAATCGATAGAGATAAATACGTAGGGTGACGTATATTATTCTATTCGCAGAGTGATTTGATCCAGATTCGAGCATAGAATTTCGAGATAGTTTATCGATCCGAGTTGGGATTTTTCACTCGATTTTCGATGGAAAACTTGGATATGGGTTGTTGATTGGTTCTGGATAATCTCTATCATAGTTATGGCTAATCAAGGAGAATGACGGTTTCTGATCAAGAAACCAGATCTGAGTCCACACTAGGAAGTCGGGTGGACGATACTAGTTCGGAAGTGAAATTGTATGATCAAGTGAGCGATCAGATTGGTATAGCATACGGATGATATGTGTACATCGTATGGATGAAATTGATACTGGGAATTTGTGGATAAGAAATGTGAAATGGTTTTGGAAATGAAAAGTATATTTTGTGAAATATACAATGAATAAAAGTGGAAATTGGATATTTCTATAGTAAAAATTTACTTTATGGAAGTAATTAATTTGGTAAGTGACTTTAAAGAGTAATCAAATTTGAATATTTGATTTAGAATAAAAAAAGTTATATATCTTTGTTTTATAAGATAAATCTCCCCTTGTTGAATCTATTGCCGGAAGGAAAAGATTTTTTATAGTGTTTGAAGTATAAAAGGGAATTTATACAAGTTTGAACCGATCCAAAGATTTTTTAAAAAGTTATATATATATATATTTAAAGGATCTTATGAGAATGATTTTGAGAAAAGGTTTTTGGAACCTTTGGATTTGGAAAGGCTTTTTGATTTTGAGTAAAATCAATACTGGAATTTGGAAAGCCTAGTTTGAGAATTTTCGATTTTGGAATAATCGATTTTGTGTAAGGGAGCTTTATATGTAATTCATACTGGGTGTACGATTTGGAAGATACTATATGTGTATAGCATAAAGTGTTTTGAAAATGGCTCTGGAGAAAAAGGCGCTCCCTTGAAATGAGCTTCTCAGGAGTACCATAGGTTTGTACTGCCTTGAGCCTCTAAGGGGGAGGTTCTAAAGTTGATCATGTGAGGAGTTCGGACAAAACTAGTTCCTGAGGATTATGTGTAGTGCGTATTGAAAGTCGAGGGCGCTGATGCCTATAGAGGCATTTAGGTTATGCTGTGACGACAGTGTAACTCGATGTCACTACGATCTACTGCAGACCATAGTGAAAGTCATGTGTGCTGCTGAAAGCCAACAGTCAACGTTTGATTTTATATCGGTAGACTGAGACCTATGGTGACATAGAGAAAGTCGTATGTGCTGCTGAGAGCCAACAGTCTATGTTTGATTTTACACCGGTAGACTGCGACCTATGTGAGAGTGGAGAAGTTTCATTCTTTTGACAGAGGAATTCGAGGGCGCTGAGGCCTACAGTTATATGGGTTTTTGCTGTGATCTGTAGCGGGTTCCATGGTGTAACCGAGGGGCACAGATGCCTACAGTTATCTATGGATTTTGCTGGGATGGCAATGTAACCATCGGGTTAACTACGACCGTGGATGGGGGTGATGATTTCCAGAGCATTCTCACCAAATGATGTTTCCTCTATTTTCAAAAATGTTTTCTATATTTTCAATAAAATTATTTTCCAAGTATTTCACTAGGTGTTGAAAATGGGTCTTCTAAGTACTTATAGATTTTCAGTCCTACGCCTGATCAACGTATGACCGAATTTCTGTGAGAACGAGGATGGACTTGTTGGGACATCAAGTTATAAAAAGTATTTTTATAAACCATTTTAGTGATATTACATAGATTTATAAAAGTTTTTTAAAAATGATCAAAGAATAATTTATCTGATATAAGTATTTTAATAAATTCTGGTTTCGTTCCTTTTCGAGGACGGAAAGATTCAAAGGGAGAAGGAATGTGATAACCCGGATTTTAGAATATCTGTAGTTGATAAATTAACTGAATTTAATTAGTGGAAATACTAATTTATGAGTTAAATAAATAATTCTGGTAATGGAAGTATATATCTGAATATGTATTGGTTTGATAATTTTTCTAGTATAATTATTTAAATTGGAAAAATTTATATTTTCAAAACTATAATAATAATTGTGTTGTATATATATAGATTTTAAATAGAATTATTATATACAAATGGAATTTAGATTTGTTAAAGTAATATGTATCTATCAATTGGATTTTTAAATTGAATTTGAAATTTAATTTGAATTTAGACATTTAAATTAAAATTTAAAAGTTTGTTATTTATATCTTAAATCATACTCTGGTTTTAAAATATATTTTCATGATTTTATTTAGAACATAAAATTGTTTTATGCTATTTTCTTTTTAAAGAGACTTATTTATATAAATTAAATATGTATTTATAAATTAGAAAAATTAATTATAAAAGATTTATTAAATATTTAAAAATCTAATTATGCATGAAGATACATGTGTTAACTTGTAATCACTCCTAAATACATGTGTTAAGAAATTAAATGAGTTCAGTGACAAGTGTCACTTTTATTTTAAATTTTCTTTTATTTTTAATAAATCTAATTTAAACTTATATAAACAAACAACTTCCTCTTCATTGCTTTTTTTTTCCTATCCTCTTTCCAAATTCTAAGAACTAAAGGCTGTAACCATTTTACAAATCAGAGAGAAAAATTACCAAAACCTTTAACCAAAACCAGATACTTGTTCAAACTGTATATTCAACTGGATCAAGTAAAGATCATCAAGAATCAAGCAATACCATTTAACTATTACAATCTGAAGAAAATCATCTCAGATTCACCCAGAATGAAAAACAGTTTCATCAAGTAGCAACTCCAGATCAAAAACAAGTTGAATCAAAGCAAGATTAAGGCAAATCTGGTTCAATTCAAAGAGTATTCAAAACTGGAATCTTAAAACAGGCAAAACAAAATAAAATTCAAGACTAGGGATCATGGTATTAACTGCTCTGAAGTGCATATGTGTATCAAACAGGTTACCATTCCTTTTAAATATATATATATATATATATATATATATATATATAATAACTCAACATCTAGATGATTTCAAAACCTGGCACCTAAATGAAAGATGAGTGTTTTTGGATATGGATCATGCTAAAACGGTTTCAGGAAAAAAAAGTGGTTACAGTTATATGTCACAGCTTTGAATCAAATTCGAGTATCAGATTTCCACAAATGGATGGTATGTTTAGAATCGTTAGTGGAAACTAGGATTTTTAAAGCGAGTTTGGTGATTTTTAAATGAGTGTTGAGTGTGGTTGAGGGTGATGAACGTATTTGGGCAATTGATCGATTTCCGGCGATATACTCGATTTCGTGACGGTGTGCTTGGTGTGGTAGGGACATGGCCAGGGACGCGTCGGGGAAAAATGACTCGATGTTTTACAGATGATCGTGGAAGCGGGTCTAATGCAAAGTAGGGTTTGGCAGCCCAATTTTCTGGACTTAGGTTCGGCATTAATGATGAAGACGTTGGTCTACTTCAAGGGCACGGTCTTAGGGGATTTGAAATGAGAGGGAGTGATGGGGCTTCGACCAAAGTCTGATGGGGGACAGTTGGCTATAGTTGCATGACGAGGGAAATGGCGATGTCAGTTCGAATCCGGATCTGGAGTGATGTCAAAACTTAACGTCGAGGTGATCGCGGTGGTCTGGGTGGATGGAGATGATGTGGTTGTTATGGGTGACTTGTGTGGTCGGTCGGAGGCAAGTGAGGGTGGCCGACGATGATGTGTAGGTGCACGTATCCTAATGTGCACAATTTGAGTGGAAGTGCATAATAACAGAGGAGAAACTTGGGATAAAGAGAAAGGTAGAGAAAGGAGGGAAGTTTGTGCCAAGATTTTGGGCCTAACGGAAGAAACAAAATAAAATAAAATAAAAGAAGATGATAAGAAAATAATGATAAAGTAAAAGAAAGATTTATTAATTTACAGATGTAATTAAAGAAGAATTGATTTAATGAAAGTAATTAAAGGGTAATTACTTAATTAAAGATAATTAAAGTTAAATAATTCCATGATTAAGGTAAATTGAATAACAATTAAGGTTAATAAAGAATGATTAATAGGTTAATTAATTAACAATTAAAGGTTAATTAATTAGTGGTAAAATTGTTTATTTATTAATTAGGGATAATTAGTTAATTAAAGAATGATTAATTAAGGGTTAACTAATTATAAAATTAACTTAAAGTCAGTAAAAGTAATTAAAGGATAAATTGTTAAGGGTTAATTAATTTAATTATTTATTAAAGGTTAAATTAATTAATGATCAGTGGTTAATTAATTGAGGATAATTAACCAACAGGATAATTATTTGTTGAAAGTGATTTAAGGGTAATTATTTAATAGAAGTAATCAAGGATAATTACATAGAATAATTAATTAAGGATTGATTGATTGATTAAGGAAACTAATCAAAGGTTAGTTAATTAATGAATTGTGATTAATTAAGAGATAATTAATCGATGTACGTAATTATAGAATAATTAACTTAAGCAATTAATTAAGGATGAATGTAATAGATCATTGTTAATTACTTTATAAAGAGTAATTAAGGGATTATTTAATGTGATGGGTGAAGGTTAATTAATTTGTGTAATTAATTAAGAATTAATTACTTATTGTAATTAAAATTAGTCAAAGGTGATTAATTAAGATGGATAATTAAAAAATCATTAATTAATTGGTTTGTAATTAATTAATGTTAAGTAAAGGTAATCCAAGTGATTAAAGTTAGTAATTAATTTAATTGGAGATTAATTAAATTAATTAGGAAGTGATCAATCTTGCATATGAATGATTATAAATACCTTGAATTGGTTGATATCTCTATTATGAAATGTTTTTGATATGATATGTTTGAGTGGACAGTGATAATTTGGTTATCTATCAATGATGAATTGTTGTGTAAAAAGTGACATCCTGTATTTAAAGGTTGAATAATATTTCACTTGAATAACTTGGGTTAAGTTAGTATGGAATTCGAAAAGACCGGGGGTCGGGTATCGGTAAATGTCTGAACCCACTTCGATTTGTAACCAACAATGATTCTTTATAGATTGATATATGAAATCAATAGTCTGAAATGGAATAATTTAAATGATTGGACTATTTAAAACTAAGTAAAGGTATTTAGGGATTGATTAAGTGATGAATATAACAAGTGTGACTTGTAATGATGAACGAGTCACCCCGAGATTTAGGTAAATTTTATGCATTAGTATTTCTTGTTAGATGGGTTTACTCACGCTAGTTTCCAGCCTGACCCGGGTGTTACTTTGATGTAATGCTCGGGTCAGACCGAGTATTATAGATTTTCAGGTAAGGACGTTCTGGAGCTCAGAAGGCAAGCTGGATGACCGAAACGTATGGAGTGTTTCCGTTGTGATATATAGTTGTATATCTAGGACATGTTGTTTTAAAATGTCCAGTGTTGTGTAAATGTTGTAACTCCGATGTATAAAAATGTAAATTTACTGATACAGTTCTTCTTTGTAAACTGTTATTTTATTCGATATTATATTTTGTCCGTTGCGAATGTGAAATGTTGGTGTTTCTGTTCTTCTTTTTCTTCTATCTCTTTTATTTTTTTCTAATTATCTGGAGTTTTCGGGATTGAAAATTCCAAGTCGTTACATTTGGTATTAGAGCAGAAGGTTAAGCGAGAACCTTGGCTCTGGTGGGATTACTCATTAAGGATAGGGTCAATGGTACCTAGAATGAGTTAAGTGTGTGTGTGTATATATATGAGAGCGTACTTGTTATTTTCTTATATGAAGATTTTAAATGATTTAATATAAGATTATATTTTGATATATAAAGCAATATTTCTTTCTAATAAATATAAAGGTAATTGGTTGTTAAATTATGGGAATTAAATTAAGTGGTAACAGAAATACAACCAAATTGAAATTAAATAAAGATAAGTTTGAAATGGTTTCAAACTGAAATTGAATCTTGAATTTGGAGAAGAGTTTCAGAATAAGATAATAATGAATTGGATTCTGGATAAGATAATCTTGGTTATTATCATAAATGGTTGTTGTATTTAATAATGAAATGTTTTAAGGAAGTAAAACATTTAGGCAAGTATGGCTTATAAATTGGAACTGAAGATGATCTAAATTATGAAGTTTTAAATCTGGGTCCAGAATTTGAAAATTGTTTCAAAGTAATAAAGAAATAATAATTAATATTATTTGAATGAAAGAGCTTGATTCAAATAAGAGTTCTTTGGAAATTTTAAAGGAATTTGTTTGAATTTAAAACCAAAGGTGGTTTAAAATTTAAAAGTAACCTGGTGTGTAAAGGAAATAAATATGAAATAAACTCTTAGGTTGAGTTTTGAATTTTCCTTGGAATGTGATGTGAAACCGAAAGTGAACTAAGTTTTAAACTGAAGTGGGAAGGTTATTAATCTGAAGTTTAAAATTTGAATGAGAATTCAAATTATGTAAATTTGACTGGATTAAGTAAATTGAATTTAACCTGAAAGAAGTTAAATAAGTTTGAATAAACAACCTGAATTAGAAATTTCAAGACGAAATTGGGATTTAACTTGGAAAGTTAAATGGTTAATTTGAATTGGAAGTTTGTGTGATCTCAAAATGGGTTTGAGATCTGGAAATTGGAAATGGATGAATGTTTTAAATAATTTGAACGACACCATCCTGTTGTTATTAATAATCTTTAAGATGAAATTGGATTTGTTTAAATGAATGAAGAAATGGGGTGTGGTAATATATCCATGATTAAGATAAAATGGAATTTGGATTCAGAATTAAATGGTTTAAAGATATAAGTTGATTTGATTTAAAGGATTAAATCAACATTTAAAAATTGAACTCGAATTTATATAATTCGAGATGTTTTAAATTTGAAATTTAAATTAAATAAGTTCAAATTGGATTTGATTGGAATTATGATTGAAGATGTATAAGTTTAAAAATTCAAATGGAAAATTTGAAATAAAATTGTAGTAGAACGTGTTCAAATTCAAATGGGAATTGGGATTAATTCAAACTGGAATTGATTCGAAATTGAAATGGGTTCAATTTGAAATTAGTCCAAATTGATTTGAATGATTTGGAATTGTGATTAAGGTTGAATAGGTTTAAAATTCAACTGGAATTTGATTTGAAATTGGAAAGAAATTGAGAATTAATTCAACTTGAATTGGAGATAAATAAATTTCAATGAAAATTGAAGTTATATAAATTGGAATTGAGTCAATTTAAATGGAAGTGGAAATCTAAATTGAGTTGATGAAAATGGAGATTGGGAATTGAACAGTTTGACTCTAGACTATTTTCAAAATAAATTGTTTTAATATAAATCTATTTTTCCAAACTATTTGCTATACAAATTTTCTTTTAATGCCTAAAACTATCTTATACTTGTTTTACTATTATTTTTGGAACTATTTAATAATTTTTCAACTGTTTTATAAACTAATTACTATTTTTCAACTATTTTACAAATTAATTACTATTTTACAACTATTTTGCAATTATTTAAAATTTCTATAACTATTTGACTATTTTCCAACTATTCTACAACACAAATTAATAATTATTTTTCAACTACTTATCTATTTTTAACTTTTCAAGCTATTTTCTAAATATAAGCTGGTCAGAGTGCAAACTGTTTGTGATTAATTACCCAATTGAGATAAGGATTAAAGTGATAATCCAAACGGATTTAAAACAATTGTGAATAAGTGAAAAAAATCAAAGTAAATGTGAATAGAAAGGAGATTGATTTAGCTAATAATCAGTAGAGATAAATACGTAGGGTGACGTATATTATTATATTCGCATAGTGATTTGATCCAGATTCGAGCATAGAATTTCGAGATAGTTTATCGACCCAAGTTGGGAGTTTTCACTCGATTTTCGATGGAAAACCTGGATATGGGTTGTTGATTGGTTCTGGATATTATCTATCATAGTTATGGCAATGCAAGGAGAATGACGGTTTCTGATCAAGAAACCGGATCTGAGTTCGCACTAGGAAGTCAGGTGGACAATACTAGTTCGGAAGTGAAATTGTATGATCGAGTGAGCGATCAGATTGGTATAGCGTACGGATAATATGTGTACATCGTACGGATTTGAATGAAATTGATACTGGGAATTGTGGATAAGAAATATGAAATGGTTTTTGAAATGAAAAGTATACTTTGTGAAATATACAATGAACAAAAGTGGAAATTGGATATTTCTATGGTAAAAATTTACTTTATGGAAGTAATTAATTTGGTAAGTGACTTTAAAGAGTAACCAAATTTGAATATTTGATTTAGAATAAACAAAGTTATATATGTTTGTTATATAAGATAAATCTCCCCTTGTTGAATCTATTGCCAGAAGGAAAAGATTTTTTTGAAAGTGTTTGAAGTATAAAAGGGAATATATACAAGTTTGAACTGATCCAAAGAGTTTTTAAAAAGTTATATATATATATAAAGGATCTTGTGGGAATGATTTTGAGAAAAGGTTTTTGGAACCTTTGGTTTTGGAAAGGCTTTTTGATTTTTGAGTAAAATCAATATTGGAATTTGGAAAACCTGGTTTGAGAATTATCGATTTTGAGATAATCGATTTTGTGTAAAGGAGCTTTATATGTGATTCATTCTAGGTGTATGATTTGGAAGATACTTTATGTGTATAGTATAAAATGTTTTGAAAATGGCTCTGGAGAAAAAGAGGCGCTCCCTTGAAATGAACTTTTGAGGAGTACCATAGGTTGGTACTGCCTTGAGCCTCTAAGGGGGAGGTTCTAAAGTTGATCCTGTGAGGAGTCCGGACAAAACTAGTTCCTGAGGATTATGTGTAGTGTGTAGCGAAAGTCGAGGGCGCTGATGCCTACAGAGGCATTTGGGTTATGATGTGATGACAGTGTAACTTGATGTCACTGCGATCTACTGCAGACCATAGCGAAAGTTGTGTGTGCTACTGAGAGCCAACAGTCTACGTTTGATTTTATATCGGTAGACTGCGACCTATGGTGACATAGCGAAAGTCGTGTGTGCTGCAAAGACCCAACAGTCTATATTTGATTTTACATCGTTAGACTGCAACCTATGTGAGTGTGGAGAAGTTTCATTCTTTTAGCAGCGGAATTCGAGGGCGTTGAGGCCTATAGTTATATGGGTTTTTGCTGTGATAGCAACGTAACCCCGGTTGTAGCGGCGATCTGTAGCGGGTTCCATGGCGTAACCAAGAGGCGCGGATGCTTATACTTATCTATGGATTTTGCCGAGATGGCAATGTTACCATCGGGTTAACTGTGACCGTGGATGGGGGTGATGATTTCTAGAGCATTCTCACCAAAAGATGTTTCCTCTATTTTCAAAAATGTTTTCTATATTTTCAATAAAATTATTTTCGAAGTATTTCACTGGGTGTTGAAAATGGGTCTGCTAAGTACTTACAGATTTTCAGTCCTACGCCCGATCAACGTATGACCGAATTTCTGTGAGAATGAGGATGGACTTGTTGGGACATCAAGTTATAAAAAGTATTTTTATAAACCATTTTAGTGATATTATATAGTTTTATAAAAGTGTTTTAAAAACAATCATAGAATAATTTATCTGATATAAGTATTTTAATAAATTCTGGCTTCGTTCCTTTTTGAGGACGAAAAGATTCAAAGGAGGGAGGAATGTGATAACCCGGATTTTAGAATATCTGTAATTGATAAATTAACTGAATTTAATTAGTGGAAATATTGATTTATGAGTTAAATAAATAATTCTGGTAATGGAAGTATATATCTGAATATGTATTGGTTTGATAATTTTTCTATTATAATTATTTAAATTGGCAAAATTTATATTTTCAAAACTATAATAATAATTGTGTTGTATATATATAGATTTTAAATAGAATTATTATATGCAAATGGAATTTGGATTTGTTAAAATAATATGTATCTATCAATTGGATTTTTAAATTAAATTTGAAATTTAGTTTGAATTTAGATATTTAAATTAAAATTAAAAAGTTAGTTATTTATATCTCAAATCATACTCTGGTTTTAAAATGTATTTTCATGATTTTATTTAGAACATAAAATTGTTTTATGTTATTTTCTTTTTAAAGAGATTTATTTATATAAATTAAATATGTATTTATAAATTAGAAAAATTAATTATAAAAGCTTTATTAAATATTTAAAAATCTAATTATGCATGAAGATACATGTGTTAAATTGTAATCACTCCTAAATACATGTGTTAAGAAATTAAATGAGTTTAGTGACAAGTGTCATTTTTATTTTAAATTTTCTTTTCTTTTTAATAAATCTAATTTAAACTTATATAAACAAACAACTTCCTCTTCATTGCTTTTTTTTCTATCTTCTTTCCAAGTTCTAGGAAACAAAGGCTGTAACCATTTTACAAATCAGAGAAAAATTACCAAAACCTTTAACCAAAACCAGATACTTATTCAAACTGCATATTCAACTAGATCAAGTAAAGATCATCAAGAATCAAGAAACAACCATTCAACTATTACAATCTGAAGCAAATCATCTCAGATTCACCCAGAATGAAAAACAGTTTCATCAAGTAGCAACTCCAGATCAAAAACAAGCTGAATCAAAACAAGATCAAGGCAAATCTGGTCCAATTCAAAGAGTATTCAAAACTGGAATCTTAAAACAGGCAAAACAAAATAAAATTCATGACCAGGGAGAAAATTCAAATTTCCAGGACAAAAATATATTCTCAGGCTTTCTCTGTTCTTACGGAACAGGTGAGTAAACTTAAAAATTTGTTACTTAATATATTTTACATGCATCTATGTATGTGAAATGGGAATAGGATTCTGTACTTTGACATGGGATCATGGTATTAACTGCTTTGAAGTTCATAAGTGTATCAAACAGGTTACCATTCCTTTAATATATATATATATATATATATATATAATAATAATAATAATAACTCAACATCTAGATGATTTAAAAACCTGGCACCTGAATGAAAGATGAGTGTTTTTGGATATGGATCATTCTAAAATGGTTTCAGTAATTTTCATCATGCATAAAAAAAAGTATGGTTACAGTTATATGTCACAGCTTTGAATCAAATTCGAGTATCAGATTTCCACAAATTGATGGTATGTTTAGAATCGTTAGTGGAAATTAGGATTATTTAAAGCGAGTTTGGTGATTTTTAGATGAGTGTTGAGTGTGCTTGAGGGAGATGAATGTATTTGGGCAATTGATCGATTTCAGGCAATATACTCGATTTCGTGACGGAGTGCTTGGTGTTGTGGGGACATGGTCAGGGAAGCATCGGGGAAAAACGACTCGATGTTTTACAAATGATCGTGGAAGCGGGTCTAATGCAAAGTAGGGTTTGGCAGCACGATTTTTTGGACTTGGGTTCGGCACTAATGGTGAAGATGTTAGTCAAATTCAAGGGCGCGGTCCAGGGGGATTTGAAAGGAGAGGGTGTGATGGAGCTCCGACCAAAGTCTAATGGGGGACGGTAGGGTATAGTGGCGTGACGAGGGATATGGCGATGTTAGTTCGAATCCGGATCTGGCGTGATGTCAAAACTTAACGTTGAGGTGATTGAGGGGGTATGGGTGGATGGAGATGACGTGGTGGTTATGGGTGACTTGTGTGGTCGGTAGGCGGCAAGTGAGGGTGGCCGACGATGATGTGTAGGTGCTCGTATCCTAGTGTGCACAATTCTGAGTGGAAGTGCATAAGAACAAAGGAGAAACTGGAGATAAAAAGAAAGGTAGAGAAAGGAGGGAAGTTTGGGCCGGGATTTTGGGCCTAACGGAAGAAATAAAATAAAATAAAAGAAGATGATAAGAAAATAAGGAAAAAGTAAAAGAAAGATTTATTAATTTATAAAAGTAATTAAAGAAGAATTGATTTAATGAAAGTAATTGAAGGGTAATTACTAATTAAAGATAATTAAAGTTAATTAATTCCATGATTAAGGTAAATTTCTTAACAATTAAGGTTAATAAAAAATGATTAATAGGTTAATTAATTAACAATTAAAGGTTAATTAATTAGTGATAAAAGTGTTAATTTATTAATTAGGGATAATTAGTTAATTAAAGAATGACTAATTAAGGGTTAATTAATTATAAAATTAACTTAAAGTAAGTAAAAGTAATTAAAGGATAAATTGTTTAGGGTTAATTAATTTAATTATTTATTAAAGGTTAAATCAATTAATGATCAGAGGTTAATTAATTGAGTATAATTAACTAATAGGATAATTATTTGATGAAAGTGATTCAAGGGTAATTAATTAATAGAAGTAATTAAGGATTAATTACTTAGAGTAATTAATTAAGGATTGATTGATTAAGGGAACTAATCAAAGATTAGTTAATTAATGAAGTGTGATTAATTAAGAGATAATTAATCGATGTTAGTAATTATAGAATAATTAATTTGAGTAATTATTTAAGGATAAATGTAATAGATCATTGTTAATTGCTTTATAAAGAGTAATTAAGGTATTATTTAATGTGATGGGTGAAGGTTAATTAATTTGTGTAATTAATTAAGAATTAATTACTTATTGTAATTAAAATTAGTCAAAGGTGATTAATTTAGATGGATAATTAAAAAAATCATTAATCAATTGGTTTGTAATTAATTAATGTTATGTAAATGTAATCTAAGTGATTAAAGGTAGTAATTAATTTAATTGGAGATTAATTAAATTAATTAGGAAGTGATCAATCTTGCATATGAATGGTTGAATGATAATAAATACCTTGAATTGGTTGATATCTTTGATTTGAAATGTTTGTGATATGATATGTTTGAGTGGACGATGATAATGTGGTTATCTATCAATGATGAATTTCTATGTAAAAAGTGACATCCTGTATTTAAAGGTTGAATAATATTTCACTTAAATAACTTGGGTTAAGTTAGTATGGAATTCGAAGAGACCGGAGGTCGGGTATCAGTAAATACCCGAACCCGCTTCGATTTGTAACCAACAATGATTCTTTATAGATTGATATGTGAAATCAATAGTCTGAAATGGAATAATTTAAATTACTGGACCATTTAAAACTAAGTAAAGGTACTTAGGGATTGATTAAGTGATGACTATAACAAGTGTGACTTGTAATGATGAACGAGTTACCCCGGGATTTAAGTAAATTTTATGCATTAGTATTTCTTGTTATATGACTTTACTCACGCTGGTTTCCAGCCTGACCCGGGTGTTACTTCAATGTAATGCTCGGGTCAGATCGAGTATTACAGATTTTTAGGTAAGGACGTTCTAGAGCTCAGGAGGCGAATTGGATGGCAGGAACGTATGGAGTGTTTCCGCTGTGATATATAGTTTCATATCTGGGACATGTTGTTTTAAAATGTCCAATGTTGTGTAAATGTTGCAACTCTGATGTATAAAAATGTAAATGTACTGATACAGTTCTTCTTTGTAAACTGTTATTTTATTTGATATTATAGTTTGTCCGCTATGAATGTGAAATGTTGGTGTTTCTGTTCTTCTTTTTCTTCTATCTCTTTTCTTTTTTTTCTAACTATCTGGAGTTTTCGGGATCGAAAATTCCAGATCGTTACAAGATACCTTTATTTTCAAAGTATTTTGATGAATGTAATAATTCAAATTGAGTGTGTTTTCTCACGCTGGTTTTCCAGATTGACTCGACTGTTATTTTATTATAATGCTTGGGTCAGACAAAGTATTACAGATTCAGGTTTGAGTGCTTTGGTGCCCAGGAGATGAGCTGGAGGATTTCAGACGTATATCAACTACTTGATTAAATTCCATCATGTGTGTAGACTGTATAGTCAGCACTAGTAGGACAAGTTATTATAACTTTTCAGATTGATTTGTTGTACTCTGATGATTATATGTATATTAACCGATATAGATTCTTTTGTATAAAAATATGTTATTATATATTATATTTTATTCCGCTGCGATTGTGAAATTCGACGTTGTTGATTCTATTTTCTTCTACCTTTTATTCTTTATCCCTAATGATTCAGTATTTTCAGCACTTGATTATTCGGCATGTTATAAAATGAACGTATGGATGTTGATTTTCGAGGGTCTAAAATGCCGTGTTGTTACATTAACATTTGAACTTTTAGAGTTGGAAACAATTGTATATGTAATTATGGTAATAAAAGTTGATTAACGCTAATTAGTAACGTTAATGGAAACTTAGGTGTTAATAAATGTTAATATTAAACTAAATCTAAGAGAATATATATGTGTGTGTGTGTAAGTGGAAATAAATTATAGCAATAAGGTTTAAAATGTAACTAAACAAGCGCAATCAATTAAACAAAGAACAAAATATACAAAATAAAGGCACGCTAATTAGTTCACCGTTAAAACACATAATGGTCGACCCAAGGTGCACGTAGGTCAATCGGTAGCAGTTGACCCAAGGTCATGCAAGGTCGACCGTTGACGTGTAAATTGGAGATATTGAAGCGTAAATTGAACGATAGAGATGCAACCAAATATTTTTCTTTCGTACCAAGTTTTTGATATGCATCTCTCATCTTTATCTTTACTATTAATAAAGAGAATTCATTAAATAGATTTACTCGGTGTATTTTTGAAATTCCAAATATACCCTTTTACATCTAATGGAGAAATAGTATTCAAATATGAGGATATAACCTGTTATTTTCTAAGTACATCTGTTAGTCACCATGGAGAATTACAATGTGTGTTCACAAGATGAAGTATCTAAGTGTACCATATCGTCTGTAATTTAGGTGGGAATTAATCGGTCGAAGTTTTGCTTGATTCCAAGCTAGTATGAAGAAGTTATTGCAGTCTGAACAAAAACATAGCGGCTTCAGCACTAGGCGAAGTTCAAATATGGGGATGTGGTAGCGTGTTATATTTTAAGTACAACTATCAGTCTCAATGGAGAAATATTGTGTGCATTCACAAGATAAAGTATCCGAGTGTACTATATCGTTCGTAACTTATGTGGGAGTTCATCGGTCGAAGTTTTGCCTAATTCCAAGTTAGTATGAAGAAGTCTTGTTGTCTAAACAAAAAAAATAGTGGCTTCTACACTAGGAGGAGTACAAATATGAGGATGTGGTAGCATGTTATATTTTAATTAGACTGTCACTCCCCATGGATAACTACAATGTGCATTCACAAGATGAAGTATCTAGGTGTACCATATTGTCTGTAATTTAGGTGGAAGTTCATCGGTCAAAGTTTTGCCTAATTCCAAGTTAATATGAAGAAGTTATTGCAGTCTAAAGAAACAAAATAGTGGCTTCTACATAGGTGGAGTTTAAATGTAAGGATGTAGCCTATTATTTTTTAAGTACAACTATTAGTCAACATGGAGAACTATAGTGAGCATTGAAGTGGGGTATAACATGTTATTTTCTAAGTACAACTATTAGTTTCCATGGAGAACTATAGTGTGCGTTCACAAGATGAAGTATCCAAGTGTACCATATTTTTCATAGTTTAGGTGGGAGTTCATCGGTTGATGTTTCGTCCGATTCCAAGTTAGTTGAAGAAATTATTGCAATATGAACAAAAGAATAGCTGCTTCTGCCTAGGCGCAGTTCAAATACAGGGATGTAGTCTATTATTTTCTAAGTACAATTGTTAGTCATCATAGAGAAGTATCGTGTGCATTCACAAGATAAAGTATTCGAGTGTACCATATTGTCCGTAATTTAGGTGGGAGTTCATCGATCGAAGTTTTTCCTGATTCGGAGTTAGTATAAAGAAGTTATTGCAGTCTGAAGAAATAAATAGTGGCTTCTGCCTAGGAAGAGTTTAAATATGAGGATGTAGCCTGTTAATTTCTAAATATAACTATTAGTCACCATGGAGAACTACAGTGAGTGTTGAAGTGGGGATTGTTATCCGGGTTTTTAACCCAGCTGAAAACAATAAAAAACAGAACAACCTTATGTAGACAGGACAGTTCAGGACTTAACCAGAAAAGCTAAGACGAGGGATCGACAAGGGCCAAACTATATGACTAAGATAACGACTGGGATCAACGAATCCGAGCGATCAACATTCTTTTAATCCAATCAGTTGCTGAACGTAAGCAACTAGTAAATTGCTACTAAAACGTAATAACTACAACAAAAGGCTACGGAAACATCTCCAATTCCAAACTCTAGATAAATCCTAAATAGTTGGATCGTTAATGAACCATGCCTCTCCTTAAGCCTTCGAACAAGATAATTAATGAACATTACAAAGAGGCCAAGACATTGGCTCGTAAAACGAGCCAAGTCTATAGGTCGATAGCGACCCATGGCTTTAGCTCGTTTTATGAGCCAAACTCTCCCTAGGTCGTCTACCACCTACCTTCGAGCCAATGAAGACATGGCCTAGCCCAGAAGATCTCCAATCTATATAAATACCATTCAACCTGCAACATAAGAAGGATCTTCTCACTGGTTGGTGAAGCTCTTCTAGAATTATTCTTCACTCTCTACCTCCACACACCAATATCCAAAGAAATACACTGTGATTGTCCAGTGGATTCCAATTCTGGAGATTCAGTCTAGCTAGAAAATAATCAAAGCCTTGTAACCAAACATCTATTGTAATAGCAACCAGTCTATAATAAAACTATAAAGTGGACGTAGGCTTCATTAACAGCCGAACCACAAAAAAAATTCCCTGTCTTCTTTCTTTTATTGTTGTTTCTTTATATCTGTGATTTGTGATATTGCTCTGTCAGAACATGGCTAGTTCTTTCAAATCCAAACCAGGGTGTTGGTCCATTTTTTGTGTAACATCCCTCTACTTGGAGGCCCAAAACTAACGGCTATGGATGTTGCAGTCATCCATTGTTATTAATCTTGGGCGATCAAATACGGCGGTGCTCGATACATTGATACACATATCACAGAAATATGGAAAAAATTTACAATTCAAAAAAATATTTCCACATTCAATCCATAATATTTCTTGTTCATTACATAATCCCCAAATAATGTTACCACGTTCAGCAAAATATAATTATTACAAATACGCCAAAAGCGGCATATGAAGATGCTCCTTGGTTGATCGGAGAATATAGTAAAGCTGATAAACCTGCCTTTACAAACAAAACACATAGTAGAAAGAAAAAATCTAACTAACTATCTGCCTCCTACATGCCTCTGAATGCTTTATTCATCAGAGAAGAAAACACGAGTATCTTAAATCTCAAACTACTCAAAATCAATTGAGTACTCGAGTGTTTAAAGGGGAAAAAACTTCGAGTCGGACATAAAGAATGGTATGAATAATAATCTAACATCTCAATCATTTTATATATCTAGTGAGACCACACCGCTTTATGGAATGGGTTTTCCCCTTACTATTATCCTAAAACCTTTGTAAAACCAATTTCGTGCTTCTGCATCCACATTGGTTAAAACATACAATTCAAAACATTATGATGATATGCATATTCGAAAATAAACAAGATTTTCCTATTCACATTTTAATCTGACACCCTGTCATAATTGTAGTTTCTATGGTCACTATTAACCTTTTTAGTTTTCATGGATTTACTAATAACCTTGTTATAATTAATAGACACCCTGTCCTACTCATAATTTTCATGGGATCACTAAGAACCTATAGGCTCCTGCCAATTAACTTAATTAATTAATGAGTCCTCCTAAACCTATTAGTCATTCCTATAACTAATCACCTTCTCCTAGTTTTCATGGGTTGACTAGGAACTTATGAACTTATCCGGTAACACACTTCACATCCTAGTTTTCATCGGTTGACTAGGAACCTACTGATACTTCCATTGGCCAGTTACTTATCCTAGTTTTCATGGGTTTACTAGGAACCTATTGACTGATGTCAATTCTTAATCTGGTTATAGTTTTCATGGGTTCATTACAAACCAATTAGCCCCTGCCAACTGTCCTTATGGACAATTTTCATGGGTTAACTATGAACGTTTTGGTATGTATCAATAACTACCTTATCACAGTGTACATTGGTTTACTATGAACCTCTTGGTATGCACCAATAACTACCTTATCATAGTTTTCATAGGTTTACTATGAACCTTTTGGTTTACCTCCAATAACTACAAAGTTTAGGCATCCTATATTTTTGGTCATCCTGACTCCACGGATGCAGTTCTACACATTCAGGAGTTTAAGTAATTTATATTCACTATTTGAGTTATCCTACTGGTTCTTCTACCCCTTTTTCTCCAAAATGCAGTTATGGGTTATCATGTGAATATACTCATATTTTAAGAAGTAAACATTAATTAACATTACCACTCCTATGGGTTTAAGGTCCTTGAAATACATATCATACAACATTGTTGACACCTATAACTTATATTTTTATCAAGGCAATACTTCTTCCAAATTACATACTTAAAGCCCTTACAAAACTCCTTTATATAAGTCGTGGGTTCTCCTTTAAAAATTAGAGTATGGGTTTTCAAATCTTTTAAAACCAAACCTTATGACCTTGTTGAAAAGTCTTCAAAACAACCTTTCGAATCCAAACCTTTTGAAACCATTGAAACCATTTGGCAATTCAAACCCTTTGAAAGCATTCAACTCTTAAAATATAAACCTTTTGAGGACTTACTGGTTTCAAGTTAAAATATGCAGAAATTCCTCTTTTAAAACCTTTCGACTATATTGGAAGCAACCTTTCGACCTTGTCAGAAGGTTTGCTTCGAAAGCTTGAAAATATTTCATTTAAAACAATAGACCTCCGCTTTTTTAAAGCAGCTCCTTCGAAAGCTTGGGTTACATATCGATAATAAAACAAAGGAAAATCATCTAAGTTGAAGGCTATGATAGCTTTCAAAAGCAATGGGAGAAGCAGTTGGTTTTTAAAATAGGTAAACCTTTCATCTTTGTGGAAAGCAACGACTTCTAAAGGTTGGAAAAAGCAGCTATAAACTTTTGACTGTGTCGGAAGTTTCAAAACAAAACAATGATAAGAGGCAGTAACCTTTCGGCTATGTCGAAAGGTTCGAAAACAAAATAGTGGTAAAGAAGCAGTAACCTTTCGACTTTGTCGAAAGGTTTAAAACTTTTCTTTTTAAACATTTGACCGGGTTGAAAGCAACTAAGTAGAAAGCGCTAATTCGAAAGCAAAGCATTTGAAAGCTTTTGGTTTATAAAACAAACATACCCCAACCTCTTTGGCCAACAACCTTTCGACTAAGAACCCTTCGACCTTGTCCAGTTCATTACGTACCAAGATACTTGATACCATATGCATTGGTTTGACCTTGTCAAAAGCTATAACCCTTCGACTTAGTCGAATGGTCTGGGTCGTAAGGTTTACTACCGTAAAAGGCTGAAGCATGTTAAAAGTATGATTTCTTTGTTTTTAACTTAAAATGGATAACTTATCAACCAACCAACCTTTGTTTGTCAAATTCTCATTGGTTAACAATTTCTTTTCAGAAAAATGCTGCCACTAATTTATAGAAATAAATAATATCTTGTTTTATAAAATGCCCCTTCTCCTTAGTTAAATATATAAAATATTTAAGTCTCATACCTTATATAATTTTATATATTCATCAAAACACTTAGGAAAAATCTGGAAAAATCCCAGAAAATCTATTTTAATATGTTTTCCAACATATAAAAATTTCAAACCCAAATAATCTTTATTTTGGCCATAAATAATTTCTAACCTCAATAAGTCATTTTCTTCACTAGAAAAAATATAAAATCCTATAAGCTCAAAAAAATATGAAAATTTAAACCCGTCTCAAAATCATGTTTTCTATTACATAAATTTTTTCCATGGCATTTAAAAACCATTTCACCCCAGTTTTACCCTAAACCGTGTATATCTTCTCTTAAACAACTTAGTTTAAACATATATAAATCAAAATCAAGCATACCATCATTTCATATATCGTAAAAACAGATTGATCATTAAATTCGAAACCATTTGATGTAAGAATCAAAGTAGCGATGTAGAAACTTTTATTCACCTTAGATTGGATAAGAAAATTGAAGTTTGATTGATTGATTTCTCTAGCTTGAATCCTAAGCTTTTAAGTTGATTTTCTCTTATCTTCTTTCTTCTTAATGGCCGGCCTTGCTTTCACTTCTTAGAGTTATAATTTTGATTTTAATTAAAATGAATGTGTATGGCCTAATAAGAAAGGTATAAGGGTAGGAAGTATTTTTATTTACCCTAATTCCCTTATGTTTAATTTCATAACCATTTATGTAAGTTCATTAGGATAAATAAGCACGAACACCTAGTTTATTAATCAACCTCAATCTCCTTTTCTGCATTATTCTATTTAATTTATTCTAGTTAGATCTCCTGAAAAATGTCAATAAAATTAGGGGTGTTATAGGCTCCCCACCTTAAAGAATTTCATCCTAGAAATTCAGTAAGGACTAACTAGAAAACATAGAAATTATTAGTAACATCTCCTAGCAACTAATCTATGTAAATCTACTATAGACATACCATCAAAACAGATTAGGATAAGCCTCTCGAATCCTATCCTCCGTCTCACAAGTACAGTCTTTCTCACTGTCTCTCCACTAAACCTTCACCAGCTTGACTGTCTTGGTCCTCAATTTCTTCTCATCTCTCACTACAACCCGAATTTCCAAATGGTCAAACATACCTCAGGCCAACTTTCCCGAATTTCCAAATCATACCACACCTTTCATCGGTGATACTTTAATGAAAATCTTGTCTCCTACTGAGAACTCTAAGTCCTTATGCCTTTTATCTGCGTAACTCTTCTGCCTGGATTGAGCTTCCTACATCCGTCCTCGGATTAACTCAATCTATTCTGATGCCTCTCTGACCAAATCTGGACCTAAAACCAATCTATCTCCGGTCTCTATCCAACATGCTAGGGATCTACTTGGTCTTCCATACAAAGCTTCAAAAGGCGCCATCCCTATACAGGTCTGATAATTATTATTATAGGAAAACTCAATCAAATGTAGGTGATCTTTCCAAGATCCACCAAAATCTAATACACAAGCCCTCAACAAATCTTCGAATACCTTGTTGACTCTCTCTGTCCGCCCATCCATCTGTGTGTGATAAGTTGTACTCATCTTGAGCTTGGTACCTAATACCTCTTGCAGACTCCTCCAAAATTCACTAGTGAACAATGCATCTCTGTCGCTAACTATGCTGCTAGGAATCCCATGAAGTCTAATTATGTTCTTCATGAACATCTTTGCTAAAACAGGTGCGTCCTGGTTGATTTTACCGGAATGAAATGAGCACTCTTGGTCAACATGTCCACTATAACCCATATGCTTTCATTTCCTTTATTTTTCCTTGGCAACCCATCTGTAAAATTCATCAATGTCGAATCCCACTTCCAGACTAGAATATCTAAAGGCTGAAGTAACCCGCTTGGCTTCTGATGTTTAGCGTTCCTTATTGACAATTAATATACTGCCTAACCCATAATCAACATCCATCTTCATTGCTTCCCAATAAAAGCTCCTTTTTATGTCTTGATACATATTGATTCCTCTAAGATGAATCGTAAACTTCGATCGATGACTCTTTTCAAGAACTTCTCTCCTTAAGTTCTCTACACTGGAACACATAATCGTCCCTTCTTTCTCAACCATCCTCTTTGGTTAAGATTATAATCCTTTAGGTCATCAATCTCTAATCTGGCCTCAAACTTTATAATCCTCACAGCTAAAACTAGGTATTCTCTCTACTTAGAAGTTATCTTCTTGATCAACACTGATTGGACTTCTAGACAAGACAACATTGCAGTACTCTGACTAGAACTAGCAGTAGATCTCAACTACATCTCCAACTGGCTAAAGCTTCTATATCCTTCCATTCTGCCAACATTGCTAACACCACATTCTGATGTTTTCTACTGAGAGCATCTGCTGCGTTATTTCCTTTTCCTGGAGTATACTCTATACCGAAACCATAAGCAGCCATAAACTCCAGCCACCTCTGCTGTCTCATAATTTACTCCTTTTGGGAGAATAAATACTTTAAGGACTTATGATCGGTGTACAACTCAAATCTCTCTCCTAATAGATAATGCCTCCAAATTTTCAAAGCAAAGATCATTGCAGCCAACTCCAACTCATGAGTAGGATATCTAACTTTGTGTGGTCTAAGCTGCCTAGATGCGTAAGCAATAATTTTCCTCTATGCGTCAACACTACTCCCAATCCTGTACCACATGCATCAGTGCATAATACCAACCCATGGTTACTATCTGGAATTACTAACACATGCGCATTGGTCAACAAATGCTTTAACTTAAGGAATGTTTCCTCACATTTGTCGGACCAAACAAAATTCACTTCCTACTTGGTCAACTTGGTCAAAGGCACTCCTATCCTCAAGAAATTCTTGATGAATCTCCGATAATAGCTAGCAAGTCCAAGAAAACTCCAGATCTCGATTACCATCTCTGGTCTCTTCCAATTATTGACTGCCTCGATCTTAACTGGATCAACTGAAACTCCTTTCTCTGAAACCACATGACCATGAAACTTAACTTCTAAACTTGGAAAATTTCGCCTTCAGCTATTTCTGCCTCAGCGTTTCCAACACCACTCTAAGATGAATCTCATCCTCTCTTTCATCTTTAGAGTACACCATAATGTCATCTATGAACACCAACAAAAAACTTTCCAAGTGCTCTCTGAAAACCCGGTTCATTAAATCAACGGAGAAAGCAGGTGCATTCATCAATCCAAATGGCATTACTAACCACTCATATGAATCATACCTAGTTTGGAATGTAGTCAAAGGAATGCTATCCTCTACCGCTCTCAATTGATGGAACCCCATCGCCGAATCCAACTGGGAAAACAATTTATCTCCACTCAACTAATCAAATAGTCATCGATTCTCCGACTTATTCTTGATCATCCTCTCGTTTAACTTACGATAGTCGTTGAACATCTTAACGACCAATCTGGTTTCTTTACAAACACCACAGCTGCTCCTAAGGCAAACAACTTGGTGTGATAAAAATCCTTCCCTAAAGATCCACTAATTGCACTTTCAATTCCTTCATCTCTGTCGGTGTCATCCTAGTAGGTGGTCTACTGATAGGCTCAGCTCCTGGTACAAGGTCTATTCGAAACTCAACAGCTCGTTTCGGGGGCAGTCCAGTGACCGGCTCAAATACATCTGCACATTCTCTAGCCACACGAACCTGACTAAGCTCTTCTCCATCCTCCATGGTACTTAACAAAGCACAAACATTCTTACTGTTATTCTCCACTAAGAAAATGATTCAGTTATGACTATCTAGGCGCCTCAATGATATTTCCCGATCTTGTTAAAATATCCTAGCCTCGTACTTACCCAACCAAATCATACCTAAGATGATCTCGAAAATTACGAAATCAAAAACATAAAAACTGCATGCAAACTAATGTCCTAACAAATCAAGTTCTAACTGGTCAAATCTCATCCTAAGAGTTGCATACCCTCCTATTGGATCCGCAACCCTTAAGGAAGTAATAAGGTATGTGGTTTCTACTCGCAACCTATCAACCAAATACTATGATATAAATGAATGGGATTCACTAGTATCAAAAAGTACCCTAACAGGTATACTTTGTATCAAAAGCGTACCTTCCATCATAGTCTTTCCCTTCTCTATCGCAGTTGGTTTAGAAGAAGATGATGGTCCAATAGCAAATACATTCCCTCTGTCCGACCTAACTAGCTCTGGACACTGGTTCTCATAGTGCCCAACTTGGTAACAGTTGAAGCATTTCACATTCTTCTTCTTCGCAGGCTTCTTTCCTTTACCAGTTCTACACTAGTGGGCATAATGGCCCTTTTTATCATACTTATAACACACCAAATCGGCCTTTGCCTTCTTAGTGGCCTCCCCTTTCTGGAATCCCTTCTTCTTAAAGACTTTTCTTTTCCTTTCCTAGGAATCCTAGGACTCAACCGACTTCTCCCTAGCTGAAACAGAAAGTATATCCTCATAGTGGACGGTCATCTCCACCATCACATGATAAGGTTCTCTAAATGAGTCATAACCATTCTGCCTAGCTCTGGCCTCAAATCGCTAATGAATCTCTCATTCCTTCTGACATCAGTGTCAACAAAAGCATAACCATATTTAGATAGCTCATCAAACATAGCAGCATACTCGATCACAGACATCCCTCCTTGGACAAGATCCATAGACTTCCTTATTAGTGTCGACTTAGAAATGTCAAACAAGAACCTCTGCTCAAACCTTCTTCTAAAGTCAACCCATGTTAACTCTTCCTCTGGCACATCGGCCGTCACACTGTTCCACCAATGAAGCGCTAACCCTTGCAATTGTCTATAGGCTAGACTTCTTTTCTCTCCATCATTCAAGCCTAAGTTGTAAAGATCCTTTTACAGTTTAATGGCGAGTTCTCAACTTTAATAGCATCTTCCGTTCTAGCAAACATATTTCCTCCTAGACTGATATAGTCTTTACTCAGCTTAGCATGTTTATAACCAAATGGAACTATAAGATTAGCTCCACCCACATTATTAGCACCTCCCGCTTGCATAAGATTAGCCAACAACTGATACACCATCCTCGCATCTACTGCAGGATTTCCAGCACCTACATTGGCCTCGGCATTTTGGTTTGCATTAGCCTGTTGACCTTGGTTTCTCCAGGTATTAGGTCGAGCATTTCCATTTGTAGTGATGCTTCCTCCACCTAGATTTTTCTCTTTCATTTTTCGCCTTCATATCCTCTTTCTCGTATATCTGCATATGAGCCTTAGTAAGACACAGAAGAATGGTCTAAGAAAGAGGAGAATACATACTTAGATATATACCTATATATCAAATACAAGTACGTTACTATAGCGTTAACCCAAACCTCGATCTTATCTTTAAATTTATTGGATTATGTTTAAAAAAAGCTTTTAGGTTTTACTTTTCTTTTAAAGTTTCATAAACCTATGCTCTGATACCAACTTGTAACATCCTCCTCATGGAGGCCCAAAACTAACTGCTACGGGTGCTGCAGTCATCCATAGTTATTAATCTTTGGCGACCAAATACGACGGTACTAGATACATTTATACACGGATCACAAAACTATGGAAAAAATTTAACAATTCAAAAACATATTTTCACATTCAATCCAAAACATTTCTTGTTCATTACATAATCCCCAAATTACGTTAACCGCGTTCAGCAAAATATAATTATTACAAATATGCCAAGAGCGACATATGAAGATGCCCCCTTGGTTGATCAGAGAATATAGTAATGCTAATAAATCTGCCTTTATAAACAAAAAACACAGCGGAAAGAAAAACACTATATAACTATCTGCCTCCTGCATACCCCCGGAAGCTTTATTCATCAAAAAGAAAACCCGAGAACCGTAAATCTCAAACTACTCAAAATAAATTGAGTACCAGAAAGGGGAAAACAAAAAATTTGAGTCAGACATAAAACCTAGTATAAATAATAATTTAACATCGTAATACTTTTAGATATCTAATGAGACCACGCCTCTTAGCGGAATGGGTTTTCCCCTCACTAGTATCCTAAAACCTTTATAAAACCAAATTCTATGCTCCTGCATCCACAACGGTTAAAACATAAATTTCAAAACATTATGACGATATACATACTTGAAAATAGATAAGATTTTCTCATTGCCAGTTTAATCTGACACCCTATCATAATTATAGTTTCTAAGGTCACTGTTAACCTATTTAGTTTTCAAGGGTTTACTAATAACCTTGTTATAATCAATAGATACCATGTCTTATTCATAGTTTTAATGGGATCACTTAGAACCTATAGGCTCTTGGCAGTTAACTTAATTAATTCATGGGTCCTCCTGAACCTATTAGTCATTCCTATAAATAATCACCTTATCCTAGTTTTCATGGGTTGATAGGGAACCTATGGACTTATCCAGCAATTCACTTCACATCCTAGGTTTCATGGATCACAAGGAACCTACTGATACTTCCATTAGCCACTTACTTATCCTAGTTTTCATGGGTTTACTAGGAACCTATTGACTGATGTCATTTCTTAATCCGGACATAGTTTTCATTGGTTCACTACAAACTAATTAACCTCTGCCAACTGTCCTTATGCATAGTTTTCATGGACTAACTATGAACCTTTTGGTATGCACCAATAGTTAACTTATCACAGTTGTAACGATTGCGGATTTTCGTTGCCGAAAAACCGAACAGTTATGGGTTTTAAAAAGAATTTAAGAAAAGAAAAGAGAAGAAGAGAGAAAAAGAAGAAACAAGAGGATAGAAGAATTTGAAAAATAGAACGGACAGAAAGGAAACAACAGAACAACATCAGAATCTCACAATTCGCAGCGGAACAACATATAATAATAAATGAATAATCTTTAAACAAAGAACTATATCAGTTATTACATTACATTTCATTTCATTACATCATATCATCAGAGTGTACAACAACATACAACATCAACAAACAGTGCAGCGGAAAAAGAAATACTATATACTAGTAATACGCCATGCCATCCAGCTTGCCTCCAGCAACTCCAGAATATCCAGAATATCCTGATAAACCTAACTCTTAACTGCCCGTGTGGAAATTGGTGGGCACCCAGAGTTTAGGAAGGAAAACAATAAACTCCGAGTCAGTCATGTGACTGGTGTGAGAACTCAAAACAGTTTATTTAACTTTAAAAACAAAATAGAGAGATATTTTTATTTCAATTCGCAATGCTTTTTAAAAATGAGACTACCATAAGGCCTCCCGCACACACACACAATGCAAACGCAGAATCGGAGGAGATTTCTCCTTAGGATAGCCAAAGATGCTTGATACGCATTTAAAATAACATTTGATATTATTACTAGTGCATAGTGTAGGAAAAATTCATTTCGAAAGTAGAATATAAATCTTAGCCAACATAGACATTTCGAACTATGTCTACTATAGCTACTATCCAAACAGTGGTGACCACCATAAGTGAATAGCAGGTTCTACAACTAATACCGTACAAGTTTCGTATTGGGAATTGGATTTCCAACAAATGGTCAGGCTAAGGAACTTCCTACTGCCACATGGAATCGCCTCTGGCTGGACGTCCCGAGAACTTAACCAGCTCTCTGCCAACACAAGGCCGGGTTACCTTTATCACTAGGTAACTACTACACGAATATGGCATCCCCCGGTCCCATCGGACCTTTAACCGAGCGCTCGTCACCAACAACACCACACAGAAAAAGATATAGTGTATCAACATGAGTAAGTATCTGGGCTCCATACCATGATACCACCCTTTCCAGAAGGAAATGCACATACCCTAAAGGGAGCTACCCCTCATAACCTTGCCGCGTCTTTCCTGTTTTGACCATTAACGGGATGTGAGGCTCGATGAATTCACGTCCACAAAAACATACTTTATACAAAAGCCATGCTTTGGGTCAACAAATGATCAACACAATGATCACTAAGATAGACGATCAAATAAATGATCCTATCACAAATAATCAACACAATGATCATTTCAGCATCACTCAGCATGTCACATTACCAAAATGGGATATATTGCTGATAACTTCAACTATATAACCTTTGAGCTCGTACGTCTCAAAGAAGGGTGTTAAGCAAAGAATAAATTCTCCGCCACCAACAGAAATATATTTGAAAGAAATCGGCTTTATATCTCAAATTGTAATGTCAGGCATACAATCCATACAAGTCTGTTCCGGGTTCGAACAAAACCGAAGGCACTTACAAAGAAGTCCTTGCAATCCGGATATTCACAATCCTGATCGGATTTCCCATCACTTATGGAATCTCTATACCAGGAGCTACCCAGTGCAGAGACAATCGATAGGTCATCCTATCGCTCTCGCAAATACCGGTCTTCAACACCGATCTTCAAATGCAATTCATAACGACGTATCACATATTCGGAATGGGTTATACGACCCCATGGTCCTTTCCCGGTTAACCCGAATAGTGAGCGCTTATTCAAAAATAAGTGTGCATTCAAATTCAAACAAATCACATCAATTACCCATTCAAAGGGAAATATTGATAGTCGGCTATCGAACTATCAATTGATATGCATACATCACTAGATTCCAAATAATTTTCCAAATTATTTATTTTCCAAAATATCTTTATAAGATATATAATTTCAACACTTCAAAAATAAATCAATATTTATTTTCAAACAAATTTCACTTTCACATATAAATTCCATAATGAATTTATATTTCAAAATATCATGCATATACAATTTCAACTATCCATTTCAAATTATCTTCAAAAGATAAATTCTAAATATTCACTTCATATTGGAAAACATTTCCATACTTATTTATTCATAAGTAATTCACAAATCTCTTTTATTTTCAACACTTAGAAAATATTCAATATACTTAAATCGAATTAAGTATAAAATTCATTCTTTAAGGAAATCATTCACTTAAACATATTTACTTGGGCCCAAAACGAATGTTGCGTAAAACATCGTTACGACAACCCAAAATCACTAGTATAGGGATTCGAAATTAAAATAGATATATAAATCCCAATACTATACTAAACATTTCCTTTCGGAAATCATTTACTATAACAACAGTGTTATAGTCCACCATTTCCTTTTATTTCTCGAAAACGTCTATTTCAACAATAAATGTTGAAATCTATGGTTTCGAATCTCAACACCTTTAAAACATCGTTAGATCGTTTTAATTCTGTTTAAAATATCACATTCTAAAACATTTTCTTTAACATGTTATTCACTATTCAAAAACGTGAATATACTATGTTAACAAATTTCATCCTTTTTATACCTTTTAACTTAAAGGATTATTCACAGTCTAAAACGTGAATATAACTCCATTTATAAGTTATAACCATTAACTTATCAAAATAAGTCGTTTGCGAATTCATAAAACAACGTTTATAAATTCCATTTCTATTTATTTATAAAAACTTCTTTTTTTATAAATCCCTTTATTAACATATTTCAGTTTATAACTCAATTATAAACTAAATGTTTATATTATAAGTTAAATACTTATAAAACGATTATTTTATAAAATCGTTCTTTAAACTTCATAATTATAAATCTTATAACTTATAAGATTCATTTATTTAACCAAATCTATTCTTCAATTAACTTCACAAATTTATAAATCTTACTATTTATAAATTTCATTTATAACTTCACAGTTTATAATTCTATAAATTTCATTCATTTATGAATTTCATTTTCACTTCATTCAAACACTTATAAAAACTCGTTTTATAAGTCAATATTTCAATTTATAAATATCCGTTTATAAATCTCTTAATATAAATCAATTTATATTATTCTTTAAAAACATCTTTAAATTCTTTTATAATTTCATCATTTCGATTTATAAAATAATCAAATTTTATAAATCCTATTTTTAGACTTTTGATAACAAGTTCAGAATTCCATTTAAACTCTTTTATAAAGTCATTAATTCCTTATTTTCAAAAATCAGCTTTTAACTATATTTCACAAAAATCATAATTTTATAACTTCTAAAATTATATAACGTTTATTTATTTAAATGGATCAATTCCAAAAATATTTTATATTTCAAAAAAAACACTTTGAAAATCATTTTAAAATCCCAAAATCTGGGTCCAATGATGCTACACATCAAATAGTCAATCACGACTAACAACGATATCATATATCGACATGATAATCCATCAAATATCAAAATATCTGAAATAAAATAAATACTGTTGAGGAATCCAGTTGGATCCCTCCAACCTGTTTTCCTGCATCCAAAAACATTAGCACAATACCAATTTCGCTCCAGTACGAAATTATCGCGGTATATGTTCTTAATAAATATTATCCGCTTAATAACGGCGTAATAGGGTCTCATCCGCTAAACAAAAATGCGGGAAATCAACAACTGCAATATATACATATGCCAATATATATATATATTGATATTATATATAATACCAATTTCACTGTTTATGAAATATTCGCGGTATATGTTTTTATTAAATAACATCCGCTTACTAACGGCGCATAATGTCTATTTTAACAATCAATATATACAGTCATCATTCAAACATGCATTCAAATATTTTAAATCTAACTATTTAAAATAAAATCGAAACTGATTCGATTGAGTGAGAAATTCTCACCTTGGTTTTAATTTCCGTTTAAGCTTTTATTTCGAATAAAATTAAACGCGCGTTTAATTTTACCCGAAATTCTCACTAACTCCAAACGACTCCAAACCAACTCCATCGCGTAGTGCTCGTCCATACGATTCCAACGCAACTGAGTTTGCATTTTTTCGACCTCGTATGAAAAAGTTATGTATTTTACAAGATTACACGATTTAAACTTATTAATTTACAATCAAACTTTTATTAATAAACCTTGCTTCTAATCCTAGCCACAGGATCCAAACCCTTGCATCATGACCCCACGTTCCCTCCTTCCCACGCGCGTATCCTTCTTCCAGGTTGAAGCCGAACGCATGAACCCAATATGATGAACTAGGGTTCCAATTTCCACTTCCTTTACTCGATGATTCTTCGATCAAGATACACCAACGCGAAGCACTCCTCCTCCACCATGTTCGGCCCTAGGGGTTTGATACTCGGCCATCCCTGTAGCCTTGGAAGTCGTGCGCAGGTCGGCCCCTTTAAACCCCCCTATCTCCCACTACGATGCTCCATTTTAGATCATAGCCGTTCAACTTGTAGCTCTCACTCCCCTCTACAACATTCTAGTTGATGATTTCGCGAATCGATTGTTGGATGAAGAGAAAAACGAGGTGGAAGTTGAGAAAATTCTGGCCGTGGGTTTATTAGGTGGCGGCTAGGGTTTGTTAGTTAGGTTTTTATTTTATTTTTTTAATTTATGAAGAGGTGAGGTGTATTTATAGAGAACCGATCGACACTATTCATCCGGAAATTCCGAACTCCGATTTAGACGCCGTAACCAGCGTTTCTAAGGTTTACCCCGCGTTCCGGACACAATGGAACAGGTTTCGGAAGCTAATTCGGAAGTATGTGCGAGTTATGGCTGAAAACGTTCAATTTAAATTAAACCGATTTAAATCGATTTCTAGGCGTTTTAATTCGTACCGGACAAACGGTAAATCCAAACGACTTGAAATTTGAAACCTTACAATAATATCACATTACGGATCCGATGAAACTGGTTTCGTCGAATTCCGAGACTTTTTGAAAAATGGCTATTTTCACTCGCCAAATTTAAATTAAAAATAATTCGATGCGTTTCGAGCTGCCACGATCAAACGATAACTCCGATTGACACGAAAATTGAAATCCGGTAATAACTAACTATTACGGATCCAATGAAACTGGTCTCGTTCAATTCTGAGACTGTTCAAAAATTGGCTATTTTTACTAGTCGATTTTAATATTAAAATATTCAATTTTCACAAATTAACTTTTAATTCGATTTTAAAAGTTCTAAAATATTTCTATAACTCCAGTATGATTAAATAAAATTTTCCAAATTATTTCTAATCATATTTAACTCGATTTTCAATTATTTCCATAATTTAACATATTAAATTATCGATTTAATTATCCAATTAAATCCAATAAATCAAAATAAAAATTTATTTGACTTAAAAATTCACTTATAAATATTTAAAATTAATTAAATATTCAATTTTTAATTAATAAAAATTCCGGGTCGTTACAATCTTTCCCCCTTAAAAGAATTTCGTCCTCGAAATTACAAGTAAGAAAGGTTACAAATCTATTAACTTTCCAAAATTCATAATTAAACTTCTTACAAATCTTTACTAAGTTTTCAAATCATACTTAGTTATCTTTTCAAAAAAAATTATATCATTTAACTTTCAACTTTAAAACAAAGTTTAAAGTTTTCAAAATTTTCCAATTTTTCTCAAATTTTTTCTAACGCCTTAAATTTTCGGAAAAATTCGCCATAGTCTCCTTTGCGCGGCTCGATCCGAAAAAAAAAATGACAGTATATATATCACAAATATACATCTCATCAAGTAATGAGGCATCCCGAAGGGAAAAAAGTGTAAAAGTACGATATTTAATCCGAGATATGTACCTTATATTTTATTAGCAAGCATATACGGCTAATATAGCGCAAAAGCGAACTCCAAATGCGAAGCAAACGCGATCCGCACCTACTAAACTCAACAAACAACATGAGAATCATGTATATAAAGCATAGTATCGATATAAAACATATAGCAACATATATCTCCATAACAACTATATATGTCACATAGCAAATGCAACAATAGCAATATATATTCAACCATCAACCAACTAACATTCAACAAATTCATTCATATTCTCATTAATACTTAATGAATTGGTTTTCACTCTAAATCATATTTGATTTATCAACATTGGATTTTATCAACATTCATTCTCAATTCAATTAGTTAACATTTACTAATTTAAATCCAATTCACATTTAATTCTATTCAAATTTATTTACTTCTAATTTGAATTCAATTACATAGCTTCCAATTTCATTAACTCACTTAATGAATTATATATAATCAATCAACAATCATATAACAACCAATGTTTATATAATACAATCAAATTCCTTTGCTTATATTCATTCTTGGTTTAACACCATCACTTTTCCAATTGGTTTAATTAAATTGATTTTTATTCAACCATTCAACTTCTAATAACATTAGATTTTAATGAATTAACATTTATATTCATTATTTCTTATCAACTTTATTCACATTCAATTGATTATCATTCAATCCATTTATTCCATGCAATTACAAAGTTGAATTCTATTACATAACTCAAGTTCATATTTATTTAATCCACTTGATTATTTACTTCGATACCAAAATCAATTCCATTCAACAACACTTAAGTTATATTTCATTTAACTTTAAATTTACCTTTATTTACAACTCATATTTTATATAATTTTACTTCTTATATATATAAGTTTATTTCACGATTGTAAACACTTTAATTATAATTCAATTCTTACAATTCTTTTTGCTTATACAATTCTTCTTTTATTTAGATTATTCAAACAACCTAACAATCAACATATATACACTTTAATAATTTTGAAAAATTATTCTTTTATATATAAAATATAATTAAGGTAAAATTATTTCATTTACCCAATTAAAACAATACTGTGCCGAATTGTTCTATTCAAGTGTTTAGAAACCCCTTCGGCATAGTTTGACTGACCGTGCTGACGAAGGTTCATATGCCACTCAACAAACCAATCATCACAATATAAAACAATTTCATATTCACTAACAAATACGCTCTCATAGCTATTATTACACTCAAACTCATTCTAGAGTACTACTGACTCTATCTCTAATGAGTAATACCCAACAGAACCATGGTTGTCGCTTAACCATCAGAGCTCTGATACCAAATGTAACGTCTGCGGATTTTCGTTCTTCGAAAATTCGACATCGATACTCACTTTATCGACTGCCGAGAAATCAAAGGCCGAAAACCGAGATGTTATGGGGTTTAAAAAGAATTTAAGAAAAGAAAAGAGAAGAAGAGAGAAAAAGAAGAAACAAGAGGATAGAAGAATTTGAAAAATAGAACGGACAGAAAGGAAACAACAGAACAACATCAGAATCTCACAATTCGCAGCGGAACAACATATAATAATAAATGAATAAACTTTAAACAAAGAACTATATCAGTTATTACATTACATTTCATTTCATTACATCATATCATCAGAGTGTACAACAACATACAACATCAACAAACAGTGCAGCGGAAAAAGAAATACTATATACTAGTAATACGCCATGCCATCCAGCTTGCCTCCAGCAACTCCAGAATATCCAGAATATCCTGATAAACCTAACTCTTAACTGCCCGTGTGGAAATTGGTGGGCACCCAGAGTTTAGGAAGGAAAACAATAAACTCCGAGTCAGTCATGTGACTGGTGTGAGAACTCAAAACAGTTTATTTAACTTTAAAAACAAAATAGAGAGATATTTTTATTTCAATTCGCAATGCTTTTTAAAAATGAGACTACCATAAGGCCTCCCGCACACACACACAATGCAAACGCAGAATCGGAGGAGATTTCTCCTTAGGATAGCCAAAGATGCTTGATACGCATTTAAAATAACATTTGATATTATTACTAGTGCATAGTGTAGGAAAAATTCATTTCGAAAGTAGAATATAAATCTTAGCCAACATAGACATTTCGAACTATGTCTACTATAGCTACTATCCAAACAGTGGTGACCACCATAAGTGAATAGCAGGTTCTACAACTAATACCGTACAAGTTTCGTATTGGGAATTGGATTTCCAACAAATGGTCAGGCTAAGGAACTTCCTACTGCCACATGGAATCGCCTCTGGCTGGACGTCCCGAGAACTTAACCAGCTCTCTGCCAACACAAGGCCGGGTTACCTTTATCACTAGGTAACTACTACACGAATATGGCATCCCCCGGTCCCATCGGACCTTTAACCGAGCGCTCGTCACCAACAACACCACACAGAAAAAGATATAGTGTATCAACATGAGTAAGTATCTGGGCTCCATACCATGATACCACCCTTTCCAGAAGGAAATGCACATACCCTAAAGGGAGCTACCCCTCATAACCTTGCCGCATCTTTCCTGTTTTGACCATTAACGGGATGTGAGGCTCGATGAATTCACGTCCACAAAAACATACTTTATACAAAAGCCATGCTTTGGGTCAACAAATGATCAACACAATGATCACTAAGATAGACGATCAAATAAATGATCCTATCACAAATAATCAACACAATGATCATTTCAGCATCACTCAGCATGTCACATTACCAAAATGGGATATATTGCTGATAACTTCAACTATATAACCTTTGAGCTCGTACGTCTCAAAGAAGGGTGTTAAGCAAAGAATAAATTCTCCGCCACCAACAGAAATATATTTGAAAGAAATCGGCTTTATATCTCAAATTGTAATGTCAGGCATACAATCCATACAAGTCTGTTCCGGGTTCGAACAAAACCGAAGGCACTTACAAAGAAGTCCTTGCAATCCGGATATTCACAATCCTGATCGAATTTCCCATCACTTATGGAATCTCTATACCAGGAGCTACCCAGTGCAGAGACAATCGATAGGTCATCCTATCGCTCTCGCAAATACCGGTCTTCAACACCGATCTTCAAATGCAATTCATAACGACGTATCACATATTCGGAATGGGTTATACGACCCCATGGTCCTTTCCCGGTTAACCCGAATAGTGAGCGCTTATTCAAAAATAAGTGTGCATTCAAATTCAAACAAATCACATCAATTACCCATTCAAAGGGAAATATTGATAGTCGGCTATCGAACTATCAATTGATATGCATACATCACTAGATTCCAAATAATTTTCCAAATTATTTATTTTCCAAAATATCTTTATAAGATATATAATTTCAACACTTCAAAAATAAATCAATATTTATTTTCAAACAAATTTCACTTTCACATATAAATTCCATAATGAATTTATATTTCAAAATATCATGCATATACAATTTCAACTATCCATTTCAAATTATCTTCAAAAGATAAATTCTAAATATTCACTTCATATTGGAAAACATTTCCATACTTATTTATTCATAAGTAATTCACAAATCTCTTTTATTTTCAACACTTAGAAAATATTCAATATACTTAAATCGAATTAAGTATAAAATTCATTCTTTAAGGAAATCATTCACTTAAACATATTTACTTGGGCCCAAAACGAATGTTGCGTAAAACATCGTTACGACAACCCAAAATCACTAGTATAGGGATTCGAAATTAAAATAGATATATAAATCCCAATACTATACTAAACATTTCCTTTCGGAAATCATTTACTATAACAACAGTGTTATAGTCCACCATTTCCTTTTATTTCTCGAAAACGTCTATTTCAACAATAAATGTTGAAATCTATGGTTTCGAATCTCAACACCTTTAAAACATCGTTAGATCGTTTTAATTCTGTTTAAAATATCACATTCTAAAACATTTTCTTTAACATGTTATTCACTATTCAAAAACGTGAATATACTATGTTAACAAATTTCATCCTTTTTATACCTTTTAACTTAAAGGATTATTCACAGTCTAAAACGTGAATATAACTCCATTTATAAGTTATAACCATTAACTTATCAAAATAAGTCGTTTGCGAATTCATAAAACAACGTTTATAAATTCCATTTCTATTTATTTATAAAAACTTCTTTTTTTATAAATCCCTTTATTAACATATTTCAGTTTATAACTCAATTATAAACTAAATGTTTATATTATAAGTTAAATACTTATAAAACGATTATTTTATAAAATCGTTCTTTAAACTTCATAATTATAAATCTTATAACTTATAAGATTCATTTATTTAACCAAATCTATTCTTCAATTAACTTCACAAATTTATAAATCTTACTATTTATAAATTTCATTTATAACTTCACAGTTTATAATTCTATAAATTTCATTCATTTATGAATTTCATTTTCACTTCATTCAAACACTTATAAAAACTCGTTTTATAAGTCAATATTTCAATTTATAAATATCCGTTTATAAATCTCTTAATATAAATCAATTTATATTATTCTTTAAAAACATCTTTAAATTCTTTTATAATTTCATCATTTCGATTTATAAAATAATCAAATTTTATAAATCCTATTTTTAAACTTTTGATAACAAGTTCAGAATTCCATTTAAACTCTTTTATAAAGTCATTAATTCCTTATTTTCAAAAATCAGCTTTTAACTATATTTCACAAAAATCATAATTTTATAACTTCTAAAATTATATAACGTTTATTTGTTTAAATGGATCAATTCCAAAAATATTTTATATTTCAAAAAAAACACTTTGAAAATCATTTTAAAATCCCAAAATCTGGGTCCAATGATGCTACACATCAAATAGTCAATCACGACTAACAACGATATCATATATCGACATGATAATCCATCAAATATCAAAATATCTGAAATAAAATAAATACTGTTGAGGAATCCAGTTGGATCCCTCCAACCTGTTTTCCTGCATCCAAAAACATTAGCACAATACCAATTTCGCTCCAGTACGAAATTATCGCGGTATATGTTCTTAATAAATATTATCCGCTTAATAACGGCGTAATAGGGTCTCATCCGCTAAACAAAAATGCGGGAAATCAACAACTGCAATATATACATATGCCAATATATATATATTGATATTATATATAATACCAATTTCACTGTTTATGAAATATTCGCGGTATATGTTTTTATTAAATAACATCCGCTTACTAACGGCGCATAATGTCTATTTTAACAATCAATATATACAGTCATCATTCAAACATGCATTCAAATATTTTAAATCTAACTATTTAAAATAAAATCGAAACTGATTCGATTGAGTGAGAAATTCTCACCTTGGTTTTAATTTCCGTTTAAGCTTTTATTTCGAATAAAATTAAACGCGCGTTTAATTTTACCCGAAATTCTCACTAACTCCAAACGACTCCAAACCAACTCCATCGCGTAGTGCTCGTCCATACGATTCCAACGCAACTGAGTTTGCATTTTTTCGACCTCGTATGAAAAAGTTATGTATTTTACAAGATTACACGATTTAAACTTATTAATTTACAATCAAACTTTTATTAATAAACCTTGCTTCTAATCCTAGCCACAGGATCCAAACCCTTGCATCATGACCCCACGTTCCCTCCTTCCCACGCGCGTATCCTTCTTCCAGGTTGAAGCCGAACGCATGAACCCAATATGATGAACTAGGGTTCCAATTTCCACTTCCTTTACTCGATGATTCTTCGATCAAGATACACCAACGCGAAGCACTCCTCCTCCACCATGTTCGGCCCTAGGGGTTTGATACTCGGCCATCCCTGTAGCCTTGGAAGTCGTGTGCAGGTCGGCCCCTTTAAACCCCCCTATCTCCCACTACGATGCTCCATTTTAGATCATAGCCGTTCAACTTGTAGCTCTCACTCCCCTCTACAACATTCTAGTTGATGATTTCGCGAATCGATTGTTGGATGAAGAGAAAAACGAGGTGGAAGTTGAGAAAATTCTGGCCGTGGGTTTATTAGGTGGCGGCTAGGGTTTGTTAGTTAGGTTTTTATTTTATTTTTTTAATTTATGAAGAGGTGAGGTGTATTTATAGAGAACCGATCGACACTATTCATCCGGAAATTCCGAACTCCGATTTAGACGCCGTAACCAGCGTTTCTAAGGTTTACCCCGCGTTCCGGACACAATGGAACAGGTTTCGGAAGCTAATTCGGAAGTATGTGCGAGTTATGGCTGAAAACGTTCAATTTAAATTAAACCGATTTAAATCGATTTCTAGGCGTTTTAATTCGTACCGGACAAACGGTAAATCCAAACGACTTGAAATTTGAAACCTTACAATAATATCACATTACGGATCCGATGAAACTGGTTTCGTCGAATTCCGAGACTTTTTGAAAAATGGCTATTTTCACTCGCCAAATTTAAATTAAAAATAATTCGATGCGTTTCGAGCTGCCACGATCAAACGATAACTCCGATTGACACGAAAATTGAAATCCGGTAATAACTAACTATTACGGATCCAATGAAACTGGTCTCGTTCAATTCTGAGACTGTTCAAAAATTGGCTATTTTTACTAGTCGATTTTAATATTAAAATATTCAATTTTCACAAATTAACTTTTAATTCGATTTTAAAAGTTCTAAAATATTTCTATAACTCCAGTATGATTAAATAAAATTTTCCAAATTATTTCTAATCATATTTAACTCGATTTTCAATTATTTCCATAATTTAACATATTAAATTATCGATTTAATTATCCAATTAAATCCAATAAATCAAAATAAAAATTTATTTGACTTAAAAATTCACTTATAAATATTTAAAATTAATTAAATATTCAATTTTTAATTAATAAAAATTCCGGGTCGTTACAACAGTTTTCATGGGTTTACTATGACCTTTTGGTATGCACAAATAACTACCATATCATATTTTTCATGGATTTACTATGAACCTTTTGGTTTACCTCCAATAACTACAAAGTTTAGGCATCCTATATTTTTGGTCAGCCTGACCCCATGGATGCAATCCTACTCATTTAGGAGTTTAAGTAATTTATATTCACTATTTCAGTTAACCTATTGGTTCTTCTACCCCTTTTTCCCCAAAATACAGTTATGGGTTATTGTGTGAATATACTCATATTTGAAGAAGTAAAACATTAATTAACAATGCCACTCTTGTGGGTTTATGGTCATTGAAATACATATCATAAAACATTGTTAACACCTTTAACTTGTATTTTTATCAAAGCAATACTTCCTTCAAAATTGCATATTTAAAACCCATACAAAACTCCTTTACATAAACCATGAGTCCTCCTTTAAAAATTAGAGTAATGGTTTTCAAATGTTTTAAAACCAAACCTGTCGACCTTGTCGAAAGGTCTTCAAAACAACCTTTCAAATCCAAACCTTTTGAAACCATTCAGCAATTCAAACCTTTTGAAAGCATTTAACTCTTAAAATATAAACCTTTCGAAGACTTACTAGGTTCAAGTAAAAATATGCGGAAGGTCCTCTTTTAAAACCTTTTGCCTATAATGGATGCAATCTTTTGCCCTTGTTAGAAGATCTGCTTCAAAAGATTTATAACAATTCATTTAAAGCAATAGACTTCTACCTTTTAAAGCAACTCCTTCGAAAGCTTGGGTTACAATTCGATTATAAAACAAAGGAAAATCATCTAAGTTGAAGGCTTTGATACTTTTCCAAGGCAATGGGAGAAGCAGATGGTTTTCAAAACAAGTAAACCTTTTGTCTTTGTCTAAGGCAATGACTTTGAAAGGTTGGAAAAAGCAGCTATAACTTTTCAACTATGTCGAAAGGTTCAAAAAAAAGTGGTCGTAACTTTTCTACTGTGTCGAAAGGTTCCAAAAAAACTGTGGTAAAGCAGCAGTAATCATTTGACTTTGTCAAAAGGTTTAAACCCTTTCTTTTTAAACATTTAACCTGGTTGAAAGCAACCAAGTCGAAATCTCTAATGCGAAAGCAAAGTAGGTGAAAGCTTTTGGTTTTTAAAACAAACATACCTCAACCTCTTTGGCCATCAACCTTTCGACTATGAACCCTCTGACCATGTCCAATTCATTACGTACCAAGATACTTGATACCATATGCATTGGTTTGACCTTGCCGTATGCTATAACCCTTCGACTAAATTAAAAGGTCTGGATCGGAAGGTTTACTACCGTAAAAGGATGAAACATGCTAAAAGTATGATTTCTTTTTTTTTAACTTAAAAAAGGATAACGTTTCAACTAACCTGCCTTTGTTTGCCAAATTCTTATCAGATGACAATTTCTTTTCGGAAAAATGCTACCGCTAATTTTCAAAAATAAATAATAATTTTATTTTATAAAATTCCCATTCTCTTTAATTAAATATATAAAATATTTAAATCCCATACCTTAAATAATTTTATGTATTCATCAAAACACTTAGAAAAAATCTAGAAAAAATCTAGAAAATCTATTTTAATATGTTCCAACATATAAAATTACAGACCCAAATAATCTTTATTTTAGCCATAAATAATTTATAACACAATAAATCATTTTCTTTATGAGAAAATTTAAATAAAATCCATATAAACTCTGGAAATTATGAAAATTGACCTCATCTCCAAAATCATGTTTTCTATAACATAAAATTTTCCCATGGAATTTAAAAATCATTTCACCTCGATTTTACCCTAAACCGTGTATATCTCCTGAATAATGTCAATAAAATTAGGGGTGTTACATTTTGGGTCAATGTTTTGGTACTTTCATTGAGAACCCAACTCAGGGTCTAGATCTAGCTATCTACTTTGGATCTCATAGGTCCAAAAGTTAGATCCCGTTCTTTACTTGAAGAATCCACTGTTTGGAATCAATGGCTCCTGGAAGAAAAATAACTCGCTTTAGGAGATCCATAGAGGCAGTAATAGCTGGAGAAGGTGTTTTCTCCAACAAGCTGAAGTAAATGGTGCTAACTTAGGAAATTAGGCACCGACTCCCTCTAGTCAGCATGAAGTTGTCATTAGGGACAAGCTAAATAAGATGGCTGAGGAGGTTAACCAACGAATGGAAAATAGTCAAAAGGCTCTTATGGATAAGCTGAACGCTCTGTTAACTCTACAATTAAACCCCGCTCCAAGGACTATGCCTGAACCAGTGAATGTTGTAGAATAAGAGAATTCCTCTGTTTTTGGCCTGCATAGAAGAAATGGAAAACAACCACAAATAAGGGTAACAGTAGGATATAGCGTGGAGGAGAACCAGAATACTCCACCTGACGCCAGGCAGCCGGTCTCAAATTTGAATCAAGGGGCCAAAACCTCACAGGAGGACAGTGCTGTGAATCTCTTCGACTCAGAAGATGGAGAGCAAGGTAATCGGATGGAAGAGAATGTTAATGTGTTCAATGATCTAGAAACATCTAAACTGCCCCAGTCAGTCCAACTGCAAGCCAACAGGGTCCCGCGGGAGTGTCTCTCCCGGAGATAGGAGAGCCTTGGCCTCAACTCATGCACCAAGATCGTTTGCAAAAGCAAACACTCCGCGTAGTGACTGATTGCCGCCCCCCAGGACTATCGGACATCAGAGGCATACATAGCATACATGGTCACATGGCTGATGGACGAGAGTGAAAATCGAAAAGATGAAGAATGAGGATCTGCCATGAGTCAGACCCTTTTTACTGACGAGATCTTGAATGTGAGATACCCAGACAAATTCCTCATGCGAACTATCCCCTCTTACAATGGAACGAAGGACCCAAAACCCTATTTGTACAAGTATGGCCGGTACATGGACAGAGCCAATGCTCCAAAGGTCGTCCACTGTAGATGCTTCCTTATCTTTCTAGAAGGAGTCGCGTTTACGTGGTTCACAAAACTCCCTTAAAGATCCATTTTTACTTTTGACCAACTTGCAACAAAATTTCTTGACTAGTTCAGGATTCATACCACACAACCGAAGGACGTCATGTCCATATCGAGATTGGTCCAATGGCCCAACGAGTCATTAAAATCATTCATGAGCAGGTTTAACACTCAGTGATGGAAGTAAGCAACCCCAATGAAGATATGGTTCTTATGGCGTTAGTTCCCATTATTCACCCAGAAACGGAGTTCGGGAAATGGATTAAGATGAAACAACCTACCAAAAGGAAAGACTTCAGTCGTAAAGAAAACCAGTACTTGATATTGGAGGAAGCATAGGAGCTAGAAAGAGAGTCTGCTGGTACACAACAGATGAACATCGGACAGAAATGATGCGGCGACAAATCAAAACACGTGCGATCCTGGAAGTACTCAAAGAGTTGTAGAAAATAGCGAGAATCGAATGAGAAGAAACCAATAGTTCGATCAAAGAATAATGGTGGAAGCAACAAAAGATTTAAAGGGTTTAGACAGGAAGACTATACCACTATGAATTATACTTCAGAGAATATTTATCTTGCAACACAAGAAACTAAAGAGTATAAGAAATCGCTTAGAAAGGAGGCAGCGGAACAGCAAAAGCGCTCAAGGAAATTCTTCCACTTCCATGAGACTTATGAGCACAATACAAACGAATGCCGTTACCTTAAGGACCTAATCGAAGGATTAATCCAAGACAACAACTTCAACAATATGTGAAAAGGCCACAAAAACCCAGTCAACCTATGGTCCCTCAACCTCCTAGAGAGCAAAGAAATAAAGCTGGAATTAGTGAACAAGGTTCAAAAAGAACTGACTAGAGGCTTATAAATTGGAACAATATCTAGGGGACCACATCCCACGCAAAGAAGTTAGGGAGAGATGGAGTGATTGCGACTTCGTTAAAACACGCCCCAAAGGAATCATGTTTAGCAATAGATGATGAAATGCCGATCAAGCTGCAAAAAGTTTTGAGTGATGACATGATGTTCTACAATCGAGACACCGAAGGGATTGAAGCTCCAACTCTTGATCAAATGGTGGTGACAGTAGTAATTGGGCCTGCCGTAGTCCAACGAGTGTTGGTTGACAGTAGCAGTTCAGCTAATATACTTTTCAAACATACTTTCGATCAAATAAAGTTTGTCATGAAAAGGGTTTCTCATGCCAAACAAAGATTCAGGGGTTTACTGGTGAACCCAAACAACCAGTGGGAACAATTGATCCGCCTATGGAGCTTGGAGAGGGTGAACGAAGGGTCACCCTCATTCAGACTTTTGTGATCGTGGATGAAATGTCAACATACAATGCATTCTTGGGACGGGCCTCATTAGTCGACTTCAGAATAGCATTGGCCTAATGGTGCCTTACAATAAAGTTCCTTATCGAGCACAGAGTTAGAATTGTGAAAGGAGACCATGTGTTGTCTGAGAATGCTACATCGTAGAGTTGCGCGAGTCAAGAAGAAAGGAAAAGGGAAAGGATATGGGGAAAACCCTCCGCATCCGTGAACCTTTCGAGTAGCAACTATAGAGCCACCCCTGGCTAGGGACCATTGCTAATTCGACAAGGCTTTGGACCTTAGGAAGAAGAGCTTAGGGGAGGATTAGGCAGCATCAAAAGAATTGAAGGTGTCTGTCCCAGTCTATATGGATGACCAACACGGGTCCTGAAAATTGGGTTGCACTTTGGAAGCAAGATGCGGTTAGTAACCAAATTCCTCCGCACCATCTTGGACGTATTTGCTTGGACACACTCCGATATGTATGGGGCATCACTAGAAATTGTCTGTCACACCTTCAATACTGATACCAAATTCACTTCAGTGAAGCAAAAAAGGCACAGCTTGGGCCTCGAACGGTCTAAGGCATTGAGAGAGGAAGTAAATAAACTGATGGCTAACGGCATCATCCAAGATGCAACTTACCATGAATGGTTATCGAACCTAGTTCTAGTCAAGAAGTCCGACGGAAAATGGCAAACTTGTGTTGATTTCTCGAACCTCAACAAAGTATGTTCGAAGGATAGCTTCCCGCTCTCTAGGATTGATCAATTAGTGGATGGAACGGTGGGGCACGAACTGCTCTCATTCATGGACACATACTCGGGCAATAATTAGATCCTGATGCATGAACCAAACCAAGAGAATACCAGCTTCATCACCAATTTGGGACTATACTACTACCACCGAGTAATGCTATTTGGTTTGAAAAATGCAGGGGCAATATACGAAAGGCTAGTGAATAGTATGTTCAAATGCCAAATTGGAAAGACTATGGAAGTTTACGCGGACGTTATGATAGTCAAATCCCAAGTAGCTTCTAACCATCTTAACAACCTCACTAAAATGTTCGAAATACTCCGAAAGTATAGAATGAAATTTAATCCACTCAAATGCCTCTTTAGGGTAGCCTTTTGGAAATTCTTAGGATTCATAATATGTGCTTGGGGCATTGAAGTGAATCCAAATAAAATAGCAGTGTTATGGGAAGTCTAAGTCCCTAAAAATAATAAGGAACTTCAGAGTTTCAATGGAAAAAGTCATACCACTGGGTCGATTCATCTTAAAAGCTAAAGACAAGTGTATGTCGTTCTTCAATGCGCTAAAGAAGGGAAAGAAAAACTTCGAATGGAGCGAAGATTGCCAAAAAACATTCGAGGAATTACTACGGCACATGAAAATTCCCCCGAACCTATCGAAACCAGTCAATGGAAAAGACTTGTTTGTCTATTTAGCGGTTTTCTTGCACGCACTGAGCATCGCTCTTGTGCAACAAGATGCAAGAATCCAGCGACCCGTGTATTACATTAGCAAGTGATTCGCCAGAGTTGAGAAGAATTACCGAAACTGGAGAAATTAGCGTATTACCTCCTGATCGCATCCTGAAAATTATGACCATACTTCCAGGCTCATCCAATTAAAATATTAACTGATCACCCGCTGAAGCAAGTCTTATACTGACCAGAAACTTCCGAACGACTACTCAAGTGGTATATAGAGTTGAGCCAATATGATATTACATAACATCCAAGAAAAGCAATCAATGGGCAAGCATTGGCCAATTTCATTCTCGAATTTATCGTAAGGGACGAGGAGGAGGAAGTTTAGTCGGAAACAGGCACGCAATGGAATCTCTTCATCGGTGGCACATCATCAGGAGCAGGAGTGGTGCTTGAAACCCCCGAGGGTCAAGCCATTAGCTATGCTTTACTGTTGGAATTCCTAGCAAAAAGTAATGAAATAGAGTATGAAGCGTTGATTGTTGGACTAAAGTTGTGAAGGAACTCGGGATAAAATCTATTAACATATACAGCGAATCCCAACTGGTCGTCTATCAAGTGAAAGGGGAACACCAAAAGCATGGAGAAAATTTTGCCCTGTACTAGTCCAAAGTACAAGAGCTGTTAAGCGATATCGAGCACAACACCACGACTCACATCCCACGGGAGAAAAACACCAAGATAGATTATCTGGCCAAGCGGGCAAGCTCTAGAGAAGCCTAGTCATTAGGATTGGTTCCGCTTGAAATCCTAACCAACCCCATCATAGACAAAATGGACGTAGAATAGATTCTAGAGACTACCGTCGAACCAGACACATGGATAACACCTATAAAGAACTGTCTACTTGCAGCAACCCTACCAACTGATCGAAATCAATGGAAGAAGCTCCTTCAAAAGGCACCATGGTTCATGATGTAGGATGGGATACCCTATCGAAGGGGATTCTCGACTCCTCTTCTTAGGTGTGTGACCAATGATGAAGCATGACAAATCCTGAAGGAAGTACATGAAGGCGAGTGCGGAGACCACATCGGCGCGCATACACTAGCAAAGAAAGTCCTTCGATACAAATACTTTTGTCCCATAATAAATCGTAACTTCTTTAACGGAACTGACATAGATGGTTAGTCCATGGCCATTTGCGATATGGAGATCGATCTAATTGGAGTCCTTTCAATAGCTAAAGGAGGAGCCAAATATGCTACAGTTGTCGTAGATTATTTCACAAAATGGGCCGAAGCGGAATAGATGGCCACAATAACCACGAAGAAATTTATTAAATTTGTTACTAAAAACATCTCTTGCAAGTTTAGTGTGTCGCAAAATATCATCACTAACAATGGAACCCAATTTGAAAGTGCCAAACTCAAAGAATTCTATAGGCGCTTTCGAATCGAAAAAATATTTTTCCACAGTGGCTCACCCACAAGCAAACGGGCATGTGGAAGCAATAAACAAGATCATCAAATCCATCATCAAAAAGCGATTAACGAAAACAAAAGGAAATTGGGTCGACGAACTTCCACTTGCACTATTGGCATACACAATAACATATAAAGCGGTAACTGGCCACACTCCATTCGCCCTAATGTATAGTTCAGAGGCAATGATTCCTGTCGAATTAGAAGTCACCTCACACCGAAGGTAGAATTTCAACCAAAAGCAAAACGAGCAGCTCCTACTCGAGTCGCTAGACATGGTTGATGAAAAAGAGAAGAAGCAAAGTTGAGAACTACTGCCCACCAAAAATGGGTCGCACGATACTTCAACTCCAAAATTCATAGTCAAACTTTCGAAGTTGGAGATCTTGTACTCAAACGAGTTTACCTTGTTTCGGGGACCTTCAGACCAAATTGGTAAGGACCATATGTCGTTAATCAAAATCTCAAGGGCAGGACTTTCAAGCTAACGATCGTCGACGGGGTCACAATTACCAAAACCTGGAATAGCGAATAGCGCTGCTGTTACTTCATTTAATAAGCTACTTTACGTATTCCCTACTTTTCAGCAAATAAGCCATCCCGAAAATGCCCGAGGCATTGTAAATAGGAAAAGAATTAGCCTTGCTTTCTTTAATAAAATTTGATTTTCTTTTTCAAATTGACGAAACCGTGTCCATATCAAAAACCACCGGGTCGACGGAAGCAAATCGACTCAAACCATTGGATCGGTGGAACCCAACCCATGCTTATCAAAAAAACCGGTGCCTCCCTAGCAGCACTGGGAAAAAACTCCTTGCATTGCCCGGAGATAGGCAATAACGAGAAGCATGGAAAAAAACTCCCCACGTTGCCCGGAGATAGGCAATGCCGAGGAGCATCGAAAACAAACTTCTCACGTTGCCCGAAGATAGGCAACGCCGAAGAGCATCGAAAACAAACTCCTCGCATTGCCCGAAGATAGGCAACGTTGAGGAGCACAGAAAACAAACTCCTCACATTGCCCGAAGATAGGAAACACTGATTGGAATAGAAAACAAACTCCTCGCGTTGCCCGGAGATAGGCAACGCCGAGGAGCATTGAAAACAAACTCCTCACTTTGCTCGGAGATAAGCAACGCCAAGGTGCATCGAAAAAAACTCCTTATGTTGCCCATAGATAGGCGACGTCTAGGAACATCAAAAGCCATGCATCTCGTAAGACGCACATTCAAACTGAAATTCCTTGCATTACCCGAAGATAGGCAATGCTGAGGAACATCAAAAATCGTGCATCTCCTAAGCTGCGCATTCAAGCTGAAATTCCTCGCGTTGCCCGGAGGTAGGCAACATCTAGGTGCCTCAAAATAAACTTCTTGCATTACCCAGAGATAGGAAACACCGAAAAATGTCAACAACAAACTCCTCACATGGCCCGAAGATAGGCAACACCGAGAAGCATCAAAAACTAACTACTCGCGTTGCTCGAAGATAGGCAATGCCGAGGAACCTCAAAATAAACTTCTTGCATTGCCCGAAGATAGGCGACGTCGAAAAACATCCAAACTTACACTCCCTATGTTACTTGCAGAAGGACAACGTCAAGGAGCGCCAAATACTCTGCACTATGCAAGCGGTGCACGATATCCCAAAATAATAGCCCTTCACATGACCCGAAGATGGGTAATACCAAGGGGCATGAAAAACACCACGTATATGGTTAGGAATAATTTGTGCTAGAAGGAAGGAACTCAATGATTCATAGTACATACCCATGTGTAAATTGCATACTTACCTGAATACTGATGGAAACTGAGACTACATGCTAAAGTTGCAAAACTTCCGAAGAAAGGAAGATCAAGTCATGACTTAGCTAGATTTTCAATAGAGATTACCTAAATCCTAAGCTACCGGATTCCTGAAAATTGTTTGAAGTAAACAACCTTGTGAATTGGGGGCATACATGAGACAGAAACACGTGAATACAATAAGTTCACAAGTTCTATCACTTCAAACAACAATAAGTTCACAAGTTCTATCTCAAAGTATTGTGAATTTCCAAATGAAAAGTCTACATCTTTGTTAAAATTCCAAACAAAAATTTCTAAATTTTAGAATTTTTTTCAAGTTTTGGTAATTTCTAAACAAAAATTCTCTAAGTGTTGTTAATCTCTAAGTTCTTCTATTACTTCGAATGAAGGGCTTTGGCCATATTCACAGAAGTAGAAGAGTATGAAATGAAACAACCACAAATACACAGATCATACATGACCCGATAGATAAAAGTATAGTCAAAATATCAATGTATTAATTATAATTTCCTATACAAAGAATCAAAATGTTGGGGTTGTACCCACACAACAATAGCCAACAAAAGGAGAATACAGACCCTACAGTAAGGACGCGTAGTGCATAATTTGCACATAAACAGAATGACTCGAAAAGAAATAAAAACAAGTCAGTCTTCTCTCAAGTTGTTAGCCAGAATCAGGTCCGCCCTCAAAACACCCACTCAATGCTTCTTTCCACCGCTTCCCTTTCCGCCTCTGGTTGGTAGTTTCTATTTCTTTTCAGGAGAAGTGTCGTTGCCATTAATGTCAACGTGCACTTCGGTGGCAATCTCGCCTTCTTCCTAGGAAAGTTTCTAAGAAGAGCCTCCCTTTCCCTTGTGTTTTCTTGACTTCCGAGAGCTCTTCGAAGCTTTGATTGCCTCCACCTTTTGCTTCTTGACGGCAACTAAATTGTGCTGAATCTTTTATGACTGCTTCGTCTGCATTTCCCGCTCCTTGGCCTCTACTGTAGTTATATCACTTCCAAAGACATCGAAGGGCCATCCGACCATGGAGCGTAGCTATCTTCTTGGATTTTGGCCCTGGTTGCGAGCTAGACGTGGATGTGAGAACTGGAGCAAGAACAGATACAACAATAGAAGTTGTGAAAATGGCAATAGGCACGGGGGCTGAAGTAGTTGGCACGTCAATTAGAAAAGTGGACGGACCTTTAAGATCAAAAATGAAAGCTTTAAACTCCTCTCTCTCCTGTGGCATAAGTTGGAAGCTCCCGAATTCGATAGAAGCATGGACGTTACTTGCACCAGACGAATGATCATGAATGGCAACCTCGAACTCACCACCTTCGCCTTCTTTTGAGGGCTCCACCACGTAAGGAATAATATCAAGTCTTGAACTCTTGGGCAGGTCGTGAAGTTGCTCTGATGGCTCGCCCATGCCGGAGATAGAAAGCCTAGTAAGCACGTTGGTGGTGGACATCTAGGCAGCATCGGTGGCCTCCTTCTCTTATTCAACTCGGAGAATCTCTTGGCCCTTGAGTAGTGCTTTCTTAGATTCGTAGTTTAGATAAGTGGCTCAGAACTCTTGATCTGAATAAACGTCGCCGCTCTTTACAAAGCGGGATAAGATTTCCTCCTAAACAAGGGCAAGAGTGCGCCAATACTTTAGGCCAAGATAGCTATGGCTCCCCCGATGCAACAAAGAGTTAACATAAAAGTTTAGAATTTTCGCATCAAGCTTCTCCATTTTCCAATCAAAGGCATATTGGAGGACTAAGTAATCTACCTTCACCGAAGCTTTCTCAATTTTAGTGGTAGTCTTGTCGGCACTAAATGCGCGACTTGAGCCTATGGCTTGGTCATAGTCTTGGCTTGGTCGGAGATGGTTTTATTGTGCCCTACAATAACTAAATCACAGTCCATGATGGTTTTTCTTTGAGCTTTAATGATGGCTTTACAAGCAACCACTTCTTCTTTTAGCTTCGCCTCATCCGCATGAGTCTTTTTAATCTTGCCCCTCCAAACAATCTCAACTTTTTCATGTGCCTCCTTCAACTCCTTCATCAGGCTGGCGGTTCTCTTACTTTCATGAGGTGTTGCCTCCTTCTCTTCCTCCAACTGTTTGATCTTAGCATCTTGATCAACCAAAGCTTTCTCGAAATCGTCTTTCTCAGATACGAAGGAAAGGATCTCCTAATAGTTATTTCTATTTATATCAGTCGGCCGTTTGCAGAGCTTCTCCCATATCTCAGCCTATTTTAGGTCATTCCGAATATCTTGGAGATGAGGCGTGAAAGAATCCCTATGAATGGGGTGGAGGTCCATGTCAACCTTAACCCCCTTTAAGAATCAACCAAGAAGCGCTGCCTCAAGCTTGAGGGGAACCGAAGGAAGAACGTAGGCAGGCCTCAAGTGGGAGTGAGAAGAACCAGGAGTGGCAGTAATAAGGGAAAAGGATGAAATATGAGCTAGGGCAAAATCAAGGTAGAAGTGATTGGAATTTCTTAGCCCGCGGAAGAATGCTTCGAAGCAAGCTCTGATGGATGTAGCGGTAATCAAAATTCGACTTCTTTGATGGTTCATCTCTTTCCTCAAAAGATCTTCTTTTCTCATACCCGCCTTTATATGAATGAGATCGATCTCTCTCTTCCTAGTGGCGGTTTCAGCTTCGAATCCTTTCCCCCGCCTGTATTCTTCCTCCATCTCTTGAACTTAATGGTGGCCGGAGGAGAGCTTGGGTTACTGCCATGAATAAGTATAATCTTTGAAGTCATCGTAAAAGCCTCATCTCCTCGTCACATCTTGAATAAGGCATACATAAAAGGTTTAGAAGTATAACATAAGCTAGCCAAATATATGAATGAATAGAGAATGGAAATATGTTTAATCCTAGGGAAATGTGTTGTCTGCGTCTAATATGGGCTAAAGACGAAGTCACGAACAAGAAAAAAGGGTTTTCGTAGGTGGGATCAGACTGACTTTATTTATTTTAGGCAACATCGAGCTAACTACTAGCGCGATACTGCCTGAACAGGAAGGAGTTGTGTCAAATTTAAAGTCCCTTTTCATGAGCTCGTCGAAGTCGAAAAAACATCACTGAATTTTCCAAACGCCGCTCCAACATCCTTACTCGAAGGATCTTGATGTCTTCTTTTTTGGGGGCTTTTCCTTTACCAATTGCATCAGATGGGGTGGATTCAAAAGATCGGGACTCATTCCCGGAGTCTCGTTGCAAGACTCCCAGTCTTCACCCTTAGATTTTGACGAGAAGTAATAAATAGCGGTAGACTCACCGCTACTACTCTCGAACTCCATCTTCTTTTTCTAAGTCTATCATGGCTTTGCCTTCTCTGAGAGTGAACTTGTCTTCCGCTTCTTCCGGGATTGGAGGTACTGTAACTAAACCGCTCAGTCTAGTCGCAGCAGTGTCTTCTTCCTCACGGGCCTCATCAGATGTTCCTCTGGATGGGCTACCTCTCTCTTGACCTTCCTCGAAACCATGTGAGGAAGAATTGGATCTTATGAGAACCCTGGATCGGGCAAGAGAGGGAGTTTCAATTTGAATGGAGGATCTACTCGGAGCCAACAGTCCGTATCGACGCAAGTTCTTGTCAATCAGTATAACTTTAACGCACATCCCCTCGACACCCCCTTTAAAGGTTGGCAAAACTTCATCAAGGATCGTATCTCGATTCGGCCTTGGGATAATTGCAACAGACGTGTAATCAGTTAGAAACTCCATTACAACGCTTAGGAGCTCGACTAATAAAAAAGAGAAGCTTACCCCCTGTCATCCACGAATGATTGAACCCCTCGGGGAATCTAACAAAAAAGTATTACATCTTGAGCTGTGATAAGTTGCTTTACGAGTGCAAGATGATCTTTCGATTCCTCTGGGAGACGATTATAATCAAAGTGAGACAATTGTCTCCCCTCTTGAATGCCAGAAATTACTACAACTCATTGAAACTTGGAGTGCGGTTGAACGTCCGCATGAAGGGGACATGCAAGAAAGTAAGGATGGCGTAACCATTCGGATGAAGCTGGAATGATTCAATTCCCAAGTTCGAGAGTGTCTCACATAGAAAATTGTTGAAGGGAGGCATGGCTTCGTTTAGACACATGTATTGATGACAAGCAGTGTACCATGGGGAGGCATATGAGCGAATTCGTCTTTCATCGGCAGACGCACGTCCTTTTTTAGAATCTCATGTTGTGTATTATATTATAAAGAACCTTGGCGGTGACCACTGAGAAGCTCTTTCTGGTGGATTAAGTAGGACTCAAAAGTTGGGAGGCGTGCGGTCCACGATGGGCCCAACCAGAACTAATAGACCGCACTGGGCTTGTGAGGTGGATGATGATTCTGCTTCGTAGACCGTCGTGCTTCGCCCGCTTGACTTATGGCATGTAGATGACTACTTCATTCTATATGACAGAACTCGTGTCTGAAAATAGTTAGGTAAATTTGTCCTAAATTCATAAGTCTCCCCTATCAAACCTAAATTCTGAAGGGACATTAACTTGTAATCGACATGATGGATTTCTAGTGCAAACTAGGGTAAGTGCAGTGTGCTATCTATATGGAATAAACTCAGTGCTCGGTACACTACAAATGCTCTATCCCATGTAGATAGTTCGCTCACGGTGGAAGAAGAAAAGAACTTCCCATGTCAGTTCATTTTTTATTTTTATGTCTACTTCTTGTGCATTTACCCGTTATCGATCAATGATCGATAACGGATCTGTTGTTTGGAGCGACACTGAAAACTTTTCTCCTTACAGGAACGCCGAACGTGCAACGAGTGAACAAGATAAGTTCGAATCCTTAGAGAAAATCGAGAGAAAATAGTGAATGTGCATGATGTGCAATAACAACTATAAAATTGGACGCCAGCCAATTTTGGTTTAACAGATGAAGGTAGCAAAACTCATCAAGCGTTGGACCATAGCCTGAATGCCGTTTTCGGAAGAAACTTAAGATCTAGTTGGCTATCTCGACCCGTTAAACCGTAATCAACTCAAGCTTCTTGTAATCAACATAGAAAATGGATACTTGTCGACAAATAATTTCACAAAATCAACAAACCAACTAAGCAAACCCGCCTCAAACTGATTACTAAGGCACATGAAGAATCAAGAATCGAATTCAACGAACTTTGGATGGATCGATGGCGACTCAAAGAGGTAGCAATCTGGTGGTAGGTCGACAACAGGATAACAACGATTAAGGATTGAATTCGAACAAGGTGATAGGTATGCTAAGGTTATACAAACTAAGAAAGAGCCTAAATCAAATCAAGAGTGGATGGATGCGAGTGAAGCGGTGAATTAGATTGACTAGGGCCTTGGATCGCTTGGAGTTAAATTGCACGGAGGATTGATCGCATGAAGGGGAAAGGATAACTCGGTTTGAATGAAGACATTTGGGACATTTTTTGCTAAATCATCGGGTTGCAAGCGAGCCGACCAATCATAGGTCGCGAGCGACCCGACTTAACTTATATGATGATACTAATTTCTCTTTGCAGTTAGGTCGGTAGTGACATATCCCCACATGGATCGCTAGCGACCCTACAATTAAAAAGTAAAAGAGAAAAAAGACAAATGGAAGAAAGGAAACTTCACCTATTCTTTTCAAACTCGATCTCTTACAACTATTCATCATTCCAAGGCATGCCGGGAAACTATAGGCAGAAATGTGATGCGTTCTGGGTAGCTGAATCAATCGGAACCAAAGAAAGGCGACCACAATGTCAGGTTAACATATTCGAAGAGCTCAAAGGAAATCACTTGGAAATCAATAGATGGATATTGAGAGCGATAACTTCTAGAGCACCCCTTGCTTACAACGAAGGCATGCTCTGGGGGTGGGAGGGGCAAATGTTAGTCGGGTTTTTAACCCAGCAGATACCAATAAAAATAGAACAACCATGTGTAGACCGGATGGTTTAGGACTAAACCAGAAATCTAAGACAAGGGATCAACAAGGGCCAAGCTATATGACCAAGACAACGACTAGGATCTACGAAGCCGAGACATCATCATTCTTTTAATCCAATCAACAACTGAACGTAAGCAGCTAGTGAATTACCATCAAAACATAATAACTATGACAAAAAAATATGGAAACATCTCCGATTCCAAACTCCAAAAAAATCCTAAATGGTTGGATCGTTGGTGATCCATGCCTCTCCTCAAGCCTTCGAACAAGATAACTAAGGAATACAAAGAGAGCAATACATTGGCTCGCAAAATGAACCAAGTCCATGGATCGCTAGTGACCTATAGACCATAGGTCGCTAGCGACCCATGGTTTTAGCTCGTTTTGCAAGCCATACTCTCCCTAGGTCGTCTAACACCTACCTGCGAGTTGATGAAGACATGGCCTGGCCCAGAAGGCTTCCGGTCCATATAAATACCATCCAACCTACACCATAAGAAGGATCTTCTTCGGACTGGTTGCTCAAGCTCTGTTGGAATTATTCTTCATTCTCTACCTCCACACAACAATCTCCAAAAAAATACACTATGATTCTCCAGTGGATTCCAATTCTTGATATTCAATCTAGCTAGACAATAATCAATGCCTTGTAACCAAACATCTATTGTAACAGTAATCAATCTATTGTAAAACTTAGCGGAGGTAAGCTTCATTAATACCCGAACCACTATAAAAATTCTCTATCTTCTTTCTTTTACTATTCTTTCTTTATATCTGTGATCCATGATATTGATTTGTCAAAACAGGGTTGCAGCTTTCAAATCCAAACCAGGGCGTTGGTCCATTTTTTGGGCCAATGGAGATATAGCCTGTTATTTTCTAAGTACAACTATAAATCACTATGGAGAACTACGGTATATATTCATAAGCTGAAGTATCCAAGTGTTCTATATTGTCCGTCATTTAGGTGGGAGTTCAACGGTTGTAGTTCGTCCGATTTCGAGTTAGTGTGAAGAAGTTATTGATGAACAAAAAAAAGCGGCTTCTGCCAAAGCAGAGTTTAAATATGAGGATGTAGCCTATTATATTCTAATTACAACTATTAATCGCCATGGAGAACTATGGCATACATTCACCAGATGGAGTATCCGAGTGTATCATATTGTCCGTAATTTTGGTGGGAGTTCATTGGTCGAAGTTTTGCCTGATTCTGGGTTAGTATGAAGAAGTTATTACAGTTTGAAGAAAAAATGGTGGCTTCTGCCTAGGTGAAGTTCAAATATATGGATGTAGCTTGTTATTTTTCAAGTGCAACTGTTAATCAACATGAATAACTGCAGTGAGCATTGAAGTGGGGATATAGCTATTTATTTTCGAAGTACAACCGTTAATCACCATGGAGAACAACGGTATACTTTCATAAGATGAAGTATACAAGTGTTCTATATTGCCCATAATTTAGGTGGGAGTTCATCATTCATAGTTTCACCCTATTTCGAGTTAGTACGAAGAAGTTATTGTAGTATAAACAAAAATATAGAGGCTTCTTCCTAGGTGGAGTTCAAATACAGAGATGTAACCTGATATTTTCTAAGTACAACTATTAGTCACCATGAAGAATAATGGTATACATTCACTAGATGAAGTAACTGAGTGTTCCTTATCGTCTGTAATTTAGATGGGAGTTCATCGGTTAAAGTCTCGCTTGATACTAAGTTAGTATGAAGAAGTTATTATAGTCTCAACAAAAAAAATAGCGGCTTCCGCCTAGGCGAAGTTCAAATATGGGGATGCTACTATCAAATCTACTTCCATAGGTAAAACTAAAAATGCATGCATGTAGTGATTAAATGTAGGCCCACCTGGGCGTGCATTTGTACTCGTTAAAATAAAGATTGTATTGGGTAAATATAACACTCAGAGTAACTCCAAACCCCTATAAATACAAATTTAGTTTCTCAATTCTCTTCTCATATTTTTGGGTCATAGAGCAGAGCTCTTCCATTCTCTTTTCTATATGGTCTATAAAATTTTAAAAGTAGTAAAATTATTATATCATATATACAAGTAGAGGAAAGCAGAGAATAAGAGAAGAGAAGAATAGGATCATTCAAAACGTAGAAATAAAGATAAATCATGGATCTTAGACTCAAATCTTAATGTAATTAAATCGTTTCCCCGGATCTGTAATTCTAGCAAGTGTATACCCTTTTATATTTTGGATTTAAAGTAAGAGGTAGTCAAGTAAGATGGGAATGGATCTAGAATTGAAGAGTTGGAGCTAAAAATAGGTGAGTGGGAATATCATATGCTTTTAGATAATATTAGATTATATCATGCAAATCTATTCCTGTATGCCTATAATATTCATTGAAGTTGTAGGCTAAATTTATAAATATGAAAATGAAATTAGAAAACTATGCCTACATATTTTGTATCGTTAATATGTTGTATCTACATGTTCTATGAATGTAAACCTAGAAAATATTTAGGATTTTTGCAGTTCCTAATTTAATTATTGAGAAATATGAAACTATGAATTTGCTTGTGATATGATAATAATAGATTGTGTTAACAAGATTTCTTGTCAACACTCCAAAGATAAGCTAAGGAATGAGAATTATCCTTTAGGCAAGTAGAGTAGAATGGTAGGCATGAATTCCTTTTGAATTTTCTCTTGAATAGGCTTTAGTAGACGGGAATTGCTTAGACAGACCTTTCGACAGTGTCGAAAGGGTTGGGTTCCGTGTTTAATGACCTTTCGACCCTGTAGAGTTAGTATTGATTCTCTTTCAAAAGCTTTCCCATTTAAAGTAGATATAATACCCTGGATATGGTTTCTCTTAGTTGGATTCAACCTTGTCTAAAGCTTCAACTATCGATTGGCAGTGTCTTTATCCTAGAACCCGAGACGAAGGTTCCGACTCTGTCGAAAGCAGGGTGATTTGGGTGTTAAAACTTGATTCAGGAATTTAAGGTAGGGTTTTTGAATCCGTTGAAAGCTTCGAGCTTAACCTTATTGGGTCTAAATTAGTGATCTCAAGCTACAGTGTTATGGTGTAGGGTTTCGACCTTGTCGAAAGCCAGACCATCAAGATCTTTGTATTAATTAAAGGTTTAAGTAGTCGTGGCTTATTTTCGTCTTTGTTGGAAGCTAATACTTAGAGGAAGGTTACTTTAAGTATAAAATTGAAGTTGATTAAATCTTGCTAGGTTTCGACTGCGCCGACGGTGCCTTTAGATGAAGGCGATACTCGAAACACAAAAGTGAAACTGACATGAACTTTGATAAAATGTTAAGAAATCTAAAATACTCTAAACTTCCCCTTCATAAGTAGAAGATGACTTTATTGCTTCAAATTCCTCAAATTAATCTTGTAATTAAAGTTATAATACGTTTGATTAAAGAATTACATGTTTGGAATGGGAGGGATCAGATCCCCCCAAAAGTGACACCTTGGATTTTATTTATAGATGCGGGTCAACACCTTTCGACTCTGATGCTTTCGATTGGGTCAGAAGGTGGCTGCTAAAAGATTCAAGCATGTTATTGCTTTTGTAGAAAGGTATGGTGGCGATCCTCTTCTTTGAGTTGTCTCGTAAGTGCTTCCAATTCCTTTGATAGCCTTTGCTCATAGGTTTTGATGATGTTGGTTACGCCTGTGCTCTTGTTTTTGAATTGATGCAAAACCCTTTCTAGACCACATTGGTTTCGACCGGTTTGAAAGTCCTACTATAGCTTTCGATGGTTTTGCTTAAGTTAAGACTTTCTTTCTAGCAACTTGAATGAAAGCAAAACCACTGGTTTCGAATGGTTTGGCATATGTTCAAAGAGCCATTTTCCATTGTCTTCGAAAGGGGTGGCTTCGACTTAATCGAAAGGTCTTCATCTAGTCGAAAGGTTGTTAATGGAGGGGGAGGGCAGTTTCGACTCCTTTTTCTTCGAAAGGTAAGAATTTACTAGATCTTAGACGTAAAGACCCTTGAAACCTTCAAAAGGTTCCTAAACTTCTAAACTTTATTGATAGCATCCCTTCGATTCTTTCGAAAGGTTCAGGTGGAGCTCTTCTCTTTTGTTCTTTGCTTAAAGAGGTCGCGACTTAAGTCACAAGGTGAATATTTGTAGTAATATTTTTTCCCCTTGCGAAGTAATGCACTCGACTTTTCAAGTCAACTTTGTCGAAACCTAGAAGCTTCCCACCTCTTGATCTTCCTGTGTGAATCTAATCTGTCCATTCAAATCTTATCTAGCGGCTAAAAATTTTGGGCGACTTTTCTTATAAAGTACGCTTCTTCTTCTTCATTTACCTGCTATCAAAGTTATCGAACAAAAGTAAAAAAATTCTTTAAAATTTCATAAATCTTTTCTCCTGAAATCAAAGTTATCTCCAAATCCAAAAAGTTTAGATTAATCTTTGTTTTGCTAGTATTTATATGAACTTCGTTCATTTTTTAATTGAGTTTTACTTTTTTTTTAGATTTTGAAATTCGATTTTTAAATGCCTGAATCTCAATTTTTTAGAGCATATTTTATTTGATTTGTAGAGGAGTTTTTTCTTAGTTCGGTTTAATGAATTAATAGAGTTTTTTCTCATTTTGGATTTTCATCCCAACATTTATAGCTTCTATTCTTCCTTAGTAAATCTGAATTTTTAGTTTAATAATAATTTTACACTTATGAAATAGAAAAGGGCTGACTGCTATTGTCATTCATCATTTTTTTAAATTTGTTTTCTTATCGGGTTTGGTTAATAAATTCTAAAACCCTGGATTCGCAATCAGGTTTGGAGAAAGTGGTGGAACCTATTTTCTTCGCTCGAAAGTTTCAAATGTAAAAATGAGAAATTGGCACCATAAAATGACCTTTCTACCCCTTCTAAAGAGGTCGAGGCAGTAATATTGTTTTTTCTTCCTTAGCCCCTTTAGATGGGGTCGAAAGGTGTTTGGTGCCAATTTTGACCAACTTTGTCGAAAGGATATGTACCTGAGTAAAGTGTATCCACCCCTTCGATAACAACGTTTCGACATAGTCAAAACCTCTTGTTTCAATTGCAATCCATTTTCCTTAGTTAATTTTTGGAATTATTAAATCCTTTCGACCCTCTTAACACCACTTAAATCTACTGAGTCGAAACCCTTTAGAGTTGTTTTTCTCCAACGTTGTCGAAACGTTCTAAGTGCAAGTAAGTTGAACTTGGGACCTTTCCACTCTACGAGTATGTGAGGTTTTGACAACATTTGTATTTTTCTTAGAAAACCTAAGTTTTTGGGTTCAATAGTGTCGAAGTGTCTTTTAACTTGGTTTACGGAGTGTTAGAAGCGTATATTTTGTGCTCAAGTTTTAAGTGAACTTAGACTACCTCCTTTTAGCAATTTGGTTCCTGTATAGCTTTCATCACCATTGAAAGGTATCAATCAAACAAATATTTCGACTTATCTTTTTGACCTTGTCGATAGCTCAAGGAACTCTTATTTAGGCTTTCCATAATGTCAAGACGTTCTTGCTAAGTATCGATGTCTTTGTTCCTTTCAATGCTGTTGGAAGCCCAATGTTTTTGACTTTCTAGCTTAAGCATTTTTTCAAAAGTTCAAAGCTTCATGTTCGATTTTTGTTTAAGTCACTTGATTTGGTTTGACTAACTCTTAAATGAATACTACATCCATATCAAACTTGAAAACCTTAACTGAAACATTTTCACCTGGCAGAATCGTGAGTTCTCAAAAGAAAGTTGAAGCTACTTCAAATCATTTTTTGATGTCCACTCAAGATGAAGTGGATGCCATTCTCAATGACTTTGGAATCACTGGAGTGGAAGCCATTCCCCCTGCATAAAATGACACCATTAGCATCCCTTCTGAAGGGTTCTTTGCCTACACTACTATACACATATGGCATGGAGGTTTTCTTCCATTCCCGAACTTTCTATCTAGATTCCTATCTTATCTTGGAATTGCCCCGATTCAACTATCTCTGAATATATACACTTATCGTCTATCTTTGGAGTTGATGGCACTTGAATCTGGCGTCCCTTCTCTAAATGTGGAAGTATTGAACCACTTGACTTGATTAGTCAAACTTAGCGTTCCTACTCACTAGATCTTCAAAGCTACCCCCCGTCCCGAAGAAACTTATATCGGATGGGGTCAACAAATTCAAAGACTGGGAAAACTAGTTTTTCTTTGTTGGATACTTCCCAAATACATAAGTTTAAATTTTCATTATCTTTCTTTCATTTTGTTACTACCTATGACTAATCTTTATCTTATACCAGATTATCCCATATGGAACTAAACGAAGTAGACAAGAGAATGGTGGAATCCCTTATCACAGCTACTTTTAAAATTGAAAATCAACTAAAGCTGTTGATACCCTTGAACTTAAGGAAGCATTCCCCTCTTCTTTCTAGCTAAAGTGTTTTGGGACTACCGCCTTTGGTCCAACATACTTCAAAAGGAAAGCGCTTCCTTGCCTTAGGAGATGCTGAACACTATTCTCCCATGTCACCCATCTATGCAGACTATTCCGTAAGTTATGGGTTAAGTGTTTGCTTTCTATCTCTGTTGCTTACCGAATTATCTCGTTAACTTTTAATCTGCATGGGATCTTTATAGCTGCTTCTCAGGTTATAGTGCCTGTTACTGGTGTTTCCCCTCTTCCCTCAATTTCTGACGTGCCATCAATTATCAAATCCTTTGCCAAAACCAAGAAAAAATTCAAAGGAAAGTTGATGGATTTGTCTAAAACAGAGACACCAAAGAAAGCTGCTAAAGTTATAGACGTAGAGGAGGAGGAACATTCATCGCTTGACAAAGCTCCGAAAATCCCAGATGTTGAAGCTTCCAAAGACAAACTAGTGCAAATCCTAACTGCATTTGATCCCATCACTCGCATCTATGTTTCAGACTCGCCAACTGTTATCGCATAAATGCAACTGGCTTTAAATATTCCTCCTACTCCAAAGCACATTTCTTCTTAGCCATCATCTTGTTCTCTTTTTTCTATCAACTCCAAAGAGCTAACAGAGTCTATCCTTCACTCAGAATCCTTCACTTCAATTCCCTCACCTTCTTCCATTATATATTTGGCAAGGAACAATCGCTCTCTTATTAAGCAACAACTTTTGGTAAGTCTCTCTCAATTGATCTTATCATCATTGGTTTTGTCTAAATCACTAACTTATGTTACATTTCTTCTTTCATATTTCTAAGAGTTGGTTAACTTTTCATGCATCTAAATCTTCCCTTGAATCATCTAAGTCTCAGGAGGAAATCTTGTCCCTTAAGAATCATGTGTCCACACTTTCTACGGCCAAAGATGAAGCAACTTTAGAATTGGAACGACTAAAGGCTTCTCTCGCTCAAGTAGAAATTGATATTTCGATAGAAAGAAAGGCCCGCCAACTTCTAGCTGATGAGAAATTCACCATGGAGCTTACTTTGAAAGATTCTGACGATAAGAAAGATCGATTAATCACCAAGAACGTTTCTTTGAAGGAAAAGTTCAAGAAAGCCAGGGCTTCATCGAAGCTCGCTGTCAATACCATTTCTATCCCAATTCATTAGTACAACTCTTGCACAAATGCTACTAAACTCTTATGAAGAGGCTCTTATGCTCGCCTAATTGACAACTGCAAGAAATGTCCAAACTTCAGTTTTCCCTCACTTGATTCTGCCCTAGTTGATAAGGCAATGGGAAATATCAAATAAACGAAGTAAGGTATTAAACCTACAGATGAGGAGGAGATCGATGCTTCTAAGATCCTTAACTTTGACGTCCTCTCCTTTTATATTGAATCAGACTAAAAGGACGAGGAGGACAAGGATGATGCCGCTGGGGAAGAAGACAATGACAATAGCGATGACGATGATAATGATGATGACGACGACGACGACGACGACAACCTTGCTAGTGGTCAGGGCCCAAGAAGAGATGGTGGAGCTCACAATGGTGCCACTGGTAAGGATGGGGATGATAACACCGAAGCTTCAGAAAAAGAGCCCACTCCTCCTGCAACTACTCCGCTTGAATCTATTAGGCCTTCTGCCACTCAAGAGGATGAGCCTGCTCCTGTTAACATTGATGAGCTTAAAGGGAAGGAGCAGGCTTCCCATACCTCCATTCCAATGCTACGGGTATGGGATTCTCTGTTTAAACGTCTTTCACTTTAAAGATTATAATAATGTAAATAATTCTTTTTAGACAAGGAAGAAGTCCATCCTCCCTATAGAACAAAACTTGAGAGAAAACAAGCTGAAATAAACAAGTTACATAGGTAGTCAGATAAGAAAATAAGGGAGCATAACGTACTCTCTGGAAAGTATCATAAGCTCGATTGGAGTGCCTCCATGCTAGTGTCTTTCAAACATCAAAGGGATGCTCTCTTACTAAAGAGATCACGCCTCTGATACGACACTCTCTTAGAGGAAAATCGGGAGTCAATTACTTTATTTTGGATACTAATTGAAGAGAGAGACATTTTATTAAACTTTTTATATAAAGCTTATTGTAGACATTTAATTATTGATTTTTCGTACTTGGGAAAATTCAGTATGGTCTACGTAGACGTTTCCACAAGAGATATTTAGGTGAATTTGGATCTGACTCGTATCGTGACGCTTGTTGGAACTTACCACGGGTCAGATCGATTCCCCAGGATCTCTCCCCAAAAAGCTTAAGTATTACAAGAACAAATTTGTGTCTAAATTATTTTCTAAATCTGTATTTTATGAACTAGATGATTAGTTGTAAGCATGTAAGATTGTATTGTTTTACAAATATATGTTTTAGTCTTGCTTTTATGCTTAGTTTCATGTTATTATATGATCACAGAGTGACTTTTCATTTGGAAAACTTGTTTCTAGAGGTCATTTAAGTCAATATGTCAAACTGAGACTATTTTATCTAAAAAGCATCAATATTAAAAACTTCAAAATTAGCAAGATATTGTTTTCTTAGAAATTTTCAGAAACTCTACTTGGAATATCCACGGCTTCGCTTTGACTTTCTTGGTGATGAAAAAGAGGCATTCTTAAAGAGATGAGAACATTCCATACAAAATTAATTTACGGCCGCAATAGTCTTCCAGCTGGGAAATAGGACTATAGAAAATGTCCCTCAGTGTAACACCAGAGGGACTAAATATTCCTTTTGATTCTACAGTTAATCTTTCTTCCAATTCACTAGACAAAGATGAAAAAGTAGTTTCTAAGCTATAAATGTCAATCAATTATCTATTGTATTTTTTGACTTTGCTGTTTTTTTAATTGTAATCTTGTGTCGTAATAACAAAGAAATTCTTCATTTTGATTTTAAATTTGTTTTGTTCTTTCCTTTTAAATAAGAGCTTCAATTATCTATGGATTCTCTTCCTTTTAACTGATCATCATGCATCGCTTCTGTTGGAAAGAAAGTATTAAAAAACAGCGAAAGGACTGAGCTTAGCGATGATATCTTATTGGAACGCTTTGATGGCAACATCAAAGCTTTGAAACAGCACAAAAGATACTTTCTTCAGAAGACCATAGCTGGTAATCTGAAAGAAGTTGCCTATTTGGAAGCCGAAGTTAAAATTAAGGAAGAAACAATTTCTACACTTAAACGATAGGTAAAGACAATCCCTCTATTGACTTCAATCATAAGATGTCGGAGTTAATTCAACGAACTAGTGATTTAGAGTTGAAACTGAAGGATAGTCAGGTGCATTGCGAATCACTGGAATTCATTATGGGGGAGAAGATTTCAAGCATTGATTTACCAATTCCCTATGTCGCTCCTTCGACTACTAAACTCACAAGGTCATCACACCTCGCGGCTCATAAATTCCCAACTATAATCAACCCTCCCTCAGGCTTAGACGAGAGTGTTGTAGGAAATTGTTGTCGGAAAGTTAAATTTGAAATAGCCAAGTATTTTGTCGAGCAACAAAAAGCAAAATATTCTCAGATATTAATGAATACGCTGCTAAGAATCAAAAGCTCGAACACGGTTGTTACTTCCTTCAAAAGCATGCTGTAGAGTTAGAGAGGGATAACAAGACCTTAAGGGGCACCAACAGAACTTTCAATCTTTCTCTGAAAACAAATATGGACGCGATTGATGACACAAACAGCATAAGAAAGAAGGAAAGGAAACTGAAAGAAGTTCTCTAAGCCATGATTCATCACGCAATTGATCCTTCAGTTACTTAGAATCTCGACAAAGCCACCCAAGACTGATATATCGGTATCTTTGAAATATATAAACTCATTTTGTATATATGTGAACAACTTCAGAGCTTTGTAAATTATTTCATGACTTATGTAGATAATGTAAATTTTGTAAATATCACCCGATTTTTAATTCCTTTCTGTAATGTCACTTCTGAAATGCTTTTTTATGGCTCATTCATTATTTTTAAATTTACTGAATCTTTTTTTCTCTTTGCTGTGCTGATTTTCTTGAAAAGTATGAAGCAAAAATATTTCTAATTGTTAGCTTAAAATCAACATACAAGTCTATGTATATCATTTTCTTAAATAAACAAATCATCTTGTTAATTGCATGAAAAGAAGTTTATAGTAAACATCTAAATCTCATCTTTTAACCGTGATGAGAGATAATCAAGAATTTAACTTCAACCATTTGGCTGGAAAATCTAGAATTTGTTGATGGGAGATCCCGCCTTAGCACAAGGTATAAATATTAGATAGTAATTCTTCAAGAAATAGTTAATAAGGGATTGAATCCAGAAAACATTGCTTAAATACTTGTAATAGAATCCTAGAGACCCATTTTCGGACCTTAGAGAATTTTGAAAAATAAGAATCCAAAACCAAGATTCCGGTATTAACAAAAATTTACAACAATAACTCTCCTGAGAGTATCTTTGACCCAGATTCGGGCATTTGAGATAGATAATTTAAAATCCATTATTGAAATTTCACTTCCAGATTAGGGCTCAAATAAGTGATTGTCTCGATACCAAATTTAGGTATATTAAGATAATCAATGATCGGTAAAGACCAAAACCTAGATTCGGGTATTAATAAATGAAGTTCTGAAATAAATATCACGAAACCCATATTCGGGTATTAGTTGGCGAAATTTAGATATGAAAGTCCCAGAACCCAGATTCAGGTATTGATAGACGAAATTCCAGTATGAGAAATCGGAGACCTAGATTCGGGTATTAACAGATGATGTTTAGAAATGAAAGTCTCGAAACCCGGATTTAGGTGTTTATGAGTGGATCTCTATTCTACTCCTTTGATGTGTGAACCCTTTTGGTCTTATATGGAAGTAATTTATCTAGTTGCCTCTTGAGCTTGGACATCTTAATCCATAATTGAAAATGAATTTTCTTGGGCTTGAACATCTTAGCACATGATTTGATGAGCCTCTTCTTGGGCCTAGACATATTAGTCCATTACTGAATGTGCCTCCTCTTGGGCTTGGACTTCTTATTCCATTATTTAATGGGCCTCTTCTTGGGCTTGCATGTCTTAATCTATTGTTGTCCAGTGCTCTTGGTTAGCTCATCTTAGAGACTGGAACTAAGGACTTACCCGACCTCCCTCCAGGAGGCGCCCTGCCCTGGCCCTTTTGTGGCATGGACAGGGGCTTGTTCGGTGCTTTGCCCTGGCCATCTCGTGGCATGGATAAAGGCTTACTCCATCCTCCCTCTAGGAGGTGCCTTACCCTGGCCATAGTGTGGCGTGGATAAGTGCTTGTTTGGTGCTTTAAACTGGCCATCTTATGGCGTGGCTAAAGGCTTACTCCACCCTTCCTCCAAGAGGTGCCTTACCCTGCCAATAGTGAGGCATGGATAAGGGTTTGTTCGATGCTTTAACCTGGCTAGCTTACGGCGCGGCTAAAGGCTTACTCCATCCTCCCTGTAGGAGGTGCTCTGCCCTAGCCATCTCAGTGCACACAGAGGTTTTTCTACTATCTTAGGTAGTATCCAAATATAAGGAGCATTTCACTCCCAACTATGTAGATTTTCTTTTTATGAAATGTAGCTCTTTATTGATTTTATCTCAAATTCTTTTTACAAACTCTTGAATTTTTCCTTATTTCAAGAAATTTATGATCATGCTCTCCAGGGATTTGCAATGGTTGGTTTCATAATCATTCATCATATGGTAGTAGCAATAGGATCCTCCCAAATTCCTTTTTCAGTTTGGCTTTTTATTGTGCGATGGTCAGTGATTAAGCTCATCCTTAGTAAGCAAGTAGATGTTTTCTATTGATGTTGTTAAGTTACATTCTTCTGGAAGTCTAAACTCGAAGCTTGATTCTTGCGGATGGCTTTTTGACTTTTTGCTCCTTATCCTTATTATTTCACATTCTTCGATTGCTTTTCTTTTTACCACCTTTTGAATTTCTTGAGATGGAATTGTACTTGTTGTAGTTGGTTGCCACTTATGTGTAAAGGCATTGTAATTATCCATTATCTCTTTCTCAAAGATGGTGCCTTTGGAATAATTTTGGATTGTTCTTCTCATTTGATTGAAGATATTGTCACTTCCATTTGTTTTCTTTCCAAGTGCAATGATGGGGGTGAGGCGAACATGAAAAGGATTTAAACTCCATTTCTTAGGATCATAAGATTCCGCTTTCTTTTTATTTATAATTCTTAAAGCTTCTAGTTTGAGCCTTTGCGCTTTATCTTGGTTGGAATCTTTGATGATTATTGGGAAAAATCTTTCCAAGTGAGGTTCAAATGACCCTTATTGAGATCTTTTAATCCTTTTGGCCATGATCAAACCAATGTAGATGATCTTGAGTTAGGGTAAAGTGCGATTAGAGAATAATAGAGTTAGGGGTTTATCCAAGTCGAAGGTTTGGGCCCTTCTTCTAGCGTCAAAAATGTTAACAATATTTCTTATCAACACCCAAAAGTTATTCCAAGGAATGAGAATTATCCTTTAGTCAAGTAAAGTAGAATGGTATGCATGAATTCCTTTTGAATTTTCTCTTGAATTAGCTTTAGTAGACGGGAATTACTCAGACTGACCTTTCGACTGTGTCGAAAGGGTTGGGTTCCGTGCTTAATGACCTTTTGACCATGTAGAGTCAATATTGATTCTCTTTCGAAAGCTTTCCCCTATAAAGTAGATATAATACCCTAGATAAGGTTTCTCTTAGTTGGATTCAACCTTGTCGAAAGCTTCAAATATTGATTGGCAGTGTTTTATCCAAGAACTTGAGACGAAGGTTCTGACTCCGTCGAAAGCAGGGTGATTTGGGTGTTAAAACTTGATTCGAAAATTTAAGGTAGGGGTTTCGACTCCGTCGAAAGCTTTAAGCTTAACCTTCTTGGGTCTAGACTAGTGATCTCAAGCTACAGTGTTATGGTGTAGGGTTTCGACCTTATCGAAAGCCGGATCCTCAAGCTTTTTGTATTAATGAAAGATTTAAGTAGTCGTGGCTTGGTTTCGACTTTTTTGGAAGCTAAAACTCAGAGGAGGGTTACTTGAAATTTGAACTTGAAGTTGATTAAATCTTGCTTGGTTTCGACTGTGTCAACAGTGCCTTTCGATGAAGGCGATACCTGAAACACAAAAGTAAAACCAACAAGTACTTTGATAAAATGTTAGGTTACTAAAATGCTCGAAACTTCCCCTTTATAAGAAGAAGATGACTTTATTGCTTAAAATTCCCCAAATTAATCTTGTAATTTAGTTTACAATACTTTTGATTAATGAAATAAAAGTTTGGAAAGGGTGGGATCAGATCCCCTAAAACGTGACCTCTTGGGTCTTATTTATAGATGCGGGTCTGCACCTTTCGACTCTGATGCTTTCGATTGGGTTGGAAGGTGGATGAAGAGAGACTCAAGCATGTTTCCACCTTTGTCGAAAGGTATGGTGGCGATCTTCTTCTTTGAGTTGTCCCGTAAGTGCTTCCATTTCCGTCGATAGCCTTTGCTCATTCAATGATGTTGGTTATGCATGTGCTCTTGTTTCTGATCTGATGTGGAACCCATTTTGGACCACATTGGTTTCGACTGATCTGAAAGACTTACTATAGCTTTCGAAGGGGTTGCTTAAAATAAGACTTGCTTTCTAGCAGTTTGAATAAACGCGAAACCATTGGTTTCGAATAGTTTGGCATATGTTCGAAGAGCTATTCTTTATTGTCATCGAAAGGGGTGGCTTCGATTTAATCAAAAGTTCTTCATCTAGTTGAAAGGTTGTTAATGAAGGAAGAAGGGTGCTTTTGACTCCTTTTTCTTCTTCTTCGAAAGGTAAGAACTTAATGGATCTTATTTGTAAAGACCCTTCGACACCTTCGAAAGGTTTTTGAACTTCTAGACTTTATTAATAGCATCCCTTCGACTCTTTCAAAAGGTTCAGCTGGAGCTCTTCTCTCTTGTTCTTTACTTAAAGACGTCATGACTTAGTCGAAAGGTGAATATTTGTAGTAACTTGTTGGCATTTAAACAAATAATAAGAATGTAAAATAAAGAAATTACATTAAGATTTAGGGGTTTAAGTGGTATTTTAATTCATTGGAATTTAGAATATTGGAAGATGGATTTCTATACATTATCAAGTTTAAAGCAAATATAAATGTGTTGTTTGAAATGACAAGGAATACACTTAAAAGGAAAGAGATGTACAAAATATGGATATTACCACATTTTGTATCGGCTATTTCAAGTAATGAAAAGACAATTCTTTGTAATTCCAAACAACACACAAATCTTTCTTTTTGGATAAGATATAGAAATTTACAAGGTTAACATTTTTACGATAGAAACGTGGTTCCAATGCATTGTAATGCAGAGAACCCCAAAGCATTAAATAGATAGATATAAACATGATAAGCACATTCTAAAATGAAAAGAAACTTGATACCAATAAAAACGGAAATTAAATTGAAGGATAGATAAGAGTAAATGAAAGAGTAAAAATGGAATGGAGATAGAAAATGGGAAAAAGGATAAAAAGAATGGGAAATGATATTATAATCCATTTAAAAAGAAAAGCGGTAAATATTTATAAAGCAAGAAAGATATAAACGCATAATGAAGTAAAAGACTTAGGGTCAACAATGAACTGTAAAAACAAGATAATTAAGTAAGAATGAATATATATATATATATATAGCCTCAAGTATGCGTTTATCAGTGTGAACTATTAAAATTAAATATAATTGTATGAATATAATGGCATTAATCATTATAGTAGGTTGTAATGCAAAGTTAATAGTGTTACATGATAGAAGTCTGCCCACCGCAAGGGGCTATAAAGGTTGTGTAACATTATATTGATCTGGGACATATCCAACCATAGGGCCTGCGGAGAGTATATGCTTACGTATAGATGAAGGATTACCCCCAATTGATAGAGAAGTCTGCTTCAAAAATAGAAAAAAGGAGGGTATTACCTTGATCGGAATAGGCAATCTAAATGGTATGGTAAACGGTATCGAGCACTACGTAGAATGTTTTGGTACCAAACCAGGAGTAGTCATAGGGCGAGAACATCATCAGTCCTTGGCGGTCAACGGGAAAGATAGGGTTACACCTAACTGGTCTTTACCTCTTACTAAGGTAGGTGAAGTTGGGTGATGCACCGCCGTAGTTGTTTCCTAGTTTGTTTGTTAGGGCAAAGATAGTTAACCCATAAAGAGATCTTTCAAAATCGATGGGGTGGTCCATGGTGCCGAGTCCACAATAGGAAGTAGACAAAGTAGTAAATCTCCAAAGCGAGATAGAGTATGTAAAAATATTTGAAAAGCCATCATTAGGCACTACAAGAGTTCCTCGGTATGCGCGGTGATAGGATCGTGATACGACGAGGGCGATGGATCTTGACGTGGTGCTGATTTAGATATACTAGTGGGAATAGTTTCAAGGTCCAATTGGGGACCATAGTACTTGTATGTGTGTGTGTGTGTGTGTCTATATATATATATATATATATACATACACACACACAGAGCTATAATTAGCACAGCGGGTAGATGATACGGGTCGTACGTGGTTATGGAGTCGAAATGACTAATTAAATATTAAAATACATAATAGGTGATAGAGAACAATTGGCATAAACTAGTGTTATGTATAAAGTGTATAATTTTGCCAGCCACCAGAATATTGTTCTGACCCCAGAATGTTGTTCTGACCCCCTCCTCACTACAACCAACATGATATCTTGAAGGATAGGTACTGGTACTACCCATATATATTGTTGACAAGGACACTAGACCTTGGAAATGTCAAATCTTGGTCAGTAGTTATGTGACTTATTATGTTTTATTTATGCTACCATGATTTGTATCATTAGCGCTCTGATATGCATTTATTATTTTATTTGTAGGATACCAAACCAACATTCTATATTTTGGTGGACTTGGGTTTTCGATTTAGCAGAAATTCAAACCCAATGGGGTATGAGTTATTACAATAAATGCGATAGAAGTGCTGACCCATCTGACCATATAATGGCTTTCTGCTCCATCACCCGAGTCGATCAACTCCCTAGTAATGAAACGTGCCTCCTATTTCCCTCCACCTTGATGGGACCAGCCCCATGTTCGTTTATGCACCTTCAAGCGGGAAGTATTCACTCTTGGACCCAAATATGTATAGATTTCGAGTCTTGCTTCTTTGCCTCACAAACGAAGATTATGGTGACAAGCGAGTTGTGCAACATAAGATAGAGGTCTAATGAGTCTCTTATGACAATCTCTTCAAATAAAAAATAAACCCACGTAAGGAGTGTAGATAATAATAGTTTGGTGGTCGCCTTGGTCCTAGATGTGGAAGGAATAGCAAAAGAAATATGCTTTGTCCTTAATCGAATTCTAGCTAATGGCATCATGCGAATGGAGGCGGCAGACTTATCCTACAGTATTGATGAAATGGAAACAAGAGTAACTCAAAAGGGGAAAGCCTTTGCAGAAAGAGTGGTAAACAAGAAAGCAGTAAGAAGCACATCGAGGGTTGTTCTCATTCTAAACCCAGGTACACAATTACACCTCATTACCTTATTATATGGAAACCATCCACCTCACCGCTTAGGACTACGGCTTCCTCCCGCATAATCTGGCGAAAGGAGGAGCCTCGACGTAGTGGAAAATACCACGATTTCCATCCATTTAATGGCTACTTCGCAAAATAGTGTCACCGCCTTAAAGATTTGATAGAGCAGTTGACATGCAATATTGTACTTGTTCTATATGTAAGGCAGCAAGTCAAACAAAGAAATGCCCAGCACAATCCCTCTGCCTTGTTTTAACAAGCAAATGATAATAATGTGGCTGTGATTAACATTGAGATTAAGTCAATTTATGGTGGCTTACACATGGCCAGAAGTAGTAGAGAGTCATAAGCCTGATATAGAAGAGAGATCGCCTCTACCAATTCGATCTACTCTATAGAACTACAAGCTCCAAAGGCATTGTAAGTAGAAGAATATGAAGCAGAAATTACCTTTATGGTAGAAGACGGGTTGGATATACCACTACGACCACATGGTTGTAACACCCCGCATTCTTAGATAATTAAATAATCAAATAATTATAAATAGTGAAAATGAGCATTTTTGGAATTGTCGGAATATGGCCTCAAAATTTATACATTATGTTCGTGGCGATTTTCTGATTAATTTGCATATATAATATGCCTCAAACGGACTTCATATGAAAATGTTATTGACGTTCGAAGTTCCATATCGAAAAATAATTATACGTGCAAATGTGCGTAAATATATTTGTTTATAAATATATTCGTGTGTAAATCTCAAAAATAACGCGCATTTGGATTTCAAAATAGATGCGCGTCATAAACGAAATTAATTGACATCAACAATTAGAGTAATTAATTAACATTAGTAGGCAATGTTAATCAAGTTAGCAATTAAAGGAAATAAATTTACATTAATTAGCAACGTTCGAACTGCAAAATAAACATGTGTTATAAAAGGAATTAAATTTGTAATTGATGGAAATTCATTAAAATGAATAGGCAATACTTAAAAGTTAACGTTTAATCATTTGATTCTCGCGCAATCTCGAGTGTTATTTTCTGGATCCACCGATTCACAGCATGCCTGTGACATGGTTGCACCAGATTCAATCCTAAAATTCGATGGTCTGAGATCTCCAAACTCCACTATAAATAGAACCCTAGGCCTTGCTATTTTTCTCACAATCAGATTTTTTCCCAATTGGGTTCATTGCCTAAGGCTGAACCCTAAATAGAAAATATTTCTAGGGAGAATGTCTTTTTAATAAAAATATTTGATGCCTTAAATGGGAATCCAGGAAGGCCATGGAGTAAAGCTAAGGGTGACAGGTGAGTGGATTTGAATTATATATTTTTTACATACGTTTATGATATATTATCGCTAAATTCCGTTAAATATTTTAATTAAGCATTTGCACTAATTTCATTAATTAGTTCTATTAGATAGTTATATTGAAATGATAAATTTTATAAGAAAAGTGTACTTATATTTAAATATTATTTATATGGAAAAGAAAGTGAGGAATCCAATTAAATATAAGTACTATTATACTTAAAAGCAGTAGAGAAGGGCATAAGCCTAAAAGGGAGAATTTTACGGTAAATTATGCTAAAACGAAAGAAATGGATTTAAAAGGGGAAAATCTAATAACTTGATTTGAAAGTTAGTGATACATTAGTTGGTTGGTTTAGAAAAAAGAAATACATTTTCATAGATCAATATTGTAAGAATAACGATAAACATAATTGCAAGAATAAACGCAAGAAAATTGGAGTTAGTGAAAAATAGAGACATTACTGTATTTTGCATTATCCAATAATTAAAGAAACAATAAAATAAATATCTTGCAGTTACGAGTTATGTTTATAGCATAATTTAGTATTAAAATATGAAAATAGATTTTTAGCATAGTTTTTGTAACCAAACAAATAGAATAGAACTACTTTATAGAATAAACGATAATAAGGCGAAGCATTTAAGAAATTAAAGAAGAGGAAATAATTAAGTAAATATTTGACAAGACTAGAAATAATAAACAAAAGATGTGACTAGATCTGCATTTACTGCGTAGATAATAGAATAAAAAGTAAAGTGGTTATTATGATAAGTAATTTGTGATAGTTGGACGTAGTCCTAAGCTAAGACTATCATATAATATAAGAGAACTACAGTGAATTTAGTATCATAATAAAAGAAGACAGATTAGAATAGAAAAGAGACAACTACAATTATATTTATAACGTGTAGGTTATAAAAGAAAGAAAAGAACATAGAAGTAATAATTGCAAGTATAATTGTAACACGTAGGTTATAATTAAAAGGAAAGAAATAGAAGAGGCTTATTTTATCAAATTTAGATCTTGGATAAAGTTAATAAGCAAGAATAACAGCAGTGGCTCGCACCAACAGCATTCCCTTTTAGTTCTAGGATTGATGGTTTCTCATATAGGTGGGGCGGGGTATGCTGATTTTGGTAAGTAAGTAACCAGCCGAATAAGAAAAGTAAACTAGACGCATAATAAAAGATTAGATGCAGGTTTAATGTAATGTTAAGGTGCGTTTGGACCAGCCCAAAGGATGAAGAGACTAACGAAGCAGTTCATCGCAGATTTTTAGTACAGAAGGAGCATGTCCAACTTAGTTCTTTTAGGCTAGAAGGAAGTGTGTGACTTCAAAGAGACGTGAGGATGCTCTAGGATGGTCCTCTAAGGTAGACCTAATGAAGCTGCACCCCGGAGGCAGGTCTGTAAGTGTTCCATCAAGAGAGTATGCCTTGACTGCTTTTACATTGTAGGCCTAACGAAGCGGACCTTTGTAGGCAGTCAAAAGGTTGATGATGGAGTAGTATATTCATATGACACCATACTCCTTGTTATGAATAGGTTTTATTGGGTAGGACCCAAAAGGATAGTCATATGAGGAGATTAAGCCATCATCAATCAAAGCGAGTTTGGGAAAGACTAGAGTTAAAACAACAGGCCAATGATTCTTTCACTATCGAGACATTAGATGAGGGGCGCAGCCAATTGGATGCTTAGATTGTTTGCATTAGGGAATAGGAAGTTAGCTCTTGAGAGGTCTTTTGATTAGTTAAACGAGGGCTATGTGGGGCCATAGCCACAATGAGAAAAGAGACAGACCTAGTAGAATATCTGTATTGTAGGCCTAACGAAGCAGACCTTTACAGATATAGAAAATCCCCGACTGAATTCCGTACAAGATAGACCTTATTGGTAGGATTCGGGGAGTAGACAGAATGATTACATATAGTCCTCAAGGTATGCATAGGGTAGTACATTGTAGATGTCCGAGCACTAGTATAAGCTAGTGCGGATGCAATTTTATGTTTTCATAATAGACGATGGAACATCTGTATTTATAAGCCTCAGGAAGCTGTCCTTTACAGATGTAGTTAACAGAACACTCAAGGAGCAAGACGATGGAGTCCTTTTTGAGGAGGATACAGAAGGTACTATGGTTAATACCTAGAACTAATGCGGTCTTTAGGCATGTAGCTACACATATATTAGTTATTATGTTTTAATCTACTAGGGAGTAGATGGGTATGATTCATGCATAGAGGTGAGAGTATTATAAACTCAGTAAACCTAATATAACAGAAAATGGAAATAAAATGGTATACGTAGAATTAAGCTTAGAAGTGTCAAATTTGACCATTCACCGAAACTTTAGTTCTGACCTCCTCCTCATAACATCCCATAGGTTAAATGGATGGCAGAGACTCCCCACCTTTGAGACACTTGAATGTTGTTACCTTGGTGAGTATTAGCTTACTCTTATATTTTAGTCTTTTCCACCGTGAGATATTTATTTGAGCTTTGATATATTTGTTTTTGCCTATTTGCAGGATACCAAACACCTAACTCAGGCTTCAGTGGGCTTGGATTTTAAAATTTTTGCGAAAAATCCGGACCTGCTGGAATTCGGGTTGTTACAATGGTTATATCTGTCAACATTGCCTGTGCCAAAGTACATCGCGTCTTCATTGTTAGGACAACTTTTAATTTTCAATAGTATTTTCGATCAAATGAAACTCCTATCATTAAGCCATATACCTTGTGCCTTTCCAATCAACAAATTTACAGGTGTCAGGATTATTCCTCTAGGCTCGAATTCACACATAGTCACCTTGGACAAGGAACATTGCTTCATAAAGTTTCGGGTAAATTTTGTAGTGGTAGATTGCACATCTTCTTACAACATCTTAATAAGTAGATTGACGTTGGTAGACCCGGATGAAGTCGGGGCATATTAGCGGCTCACCATGAATTTTCCCTCATAGGAGGTATAGGATGTATCCACAGCAATCAGCAGGATGCTAGAGACTGCTACACCATCTTTTTGGAATAAGCTAAGAAGGGAGTCCTTATGCTACAACAAGAATCAACGACTCTCACGGATGGTCAAACCAAGAAAATGCAAGAGCCATGTTATGCTCCAATTCGTTTTGGGGCCATCCATAGTGCCAAAATAGTTGAGAGAGAAACCAATCATCCCCTGCCTTTGAGAGAACACAAGAGCCATGCAATGGTACCGTTCATGCCAAAGGTAGTGACCATAGGGGACAACTCATACTAGCCAGCCGATAAAAGACGAAGGAGCTTATAGCGATCTGGAATGAACAAGTTCAACCCCATTGGCAAGTCAAGGGAGTCGATACAACAACTCCATCCCTCTCAAAGCCGGCATACTCATTTGTGAGAGATGGAGGCAGTCAAAGCTATCAAGTTGGTATATGGAATTCGGTCATGCTTAAAGACCTCATTGAATGCATGATTCAAGCCTTGGATTAGTGTGACCAAGAAACAAATGAGGAAGATAATGTTAACGACCCACTTGACCCCTACATAAGATATACGAACCCAGATGGCAGCACCCCACTTGAAGCTACGATAATCGACAACAACGACCCTTGCAAGGTTGTCCAAATCAGAATGGAGTTAGACCTAGAGGTTAATGATGAGCTAATACATTTTTTAAAAGAAGAAAGGACATGTGTTCCTGGAGGCATGCTGACGTAACTAGCATAGACCCCTCCATCATTTGCCATGCCATTAATATCAACCTGAAGGCTAATCCCGTCTATCAAAAGGGAAGACACCTTAACTTGGAAAGATATAGAGAATTAAAAGAGGAAGTAGAAAACCTCCTCGGTAGTGGCTTCATCCGATAATTTGAGTACCTAATATAGGTAGCCAACCCAATGTTAGTTCGAAAGCCAACTGGCGCTTTAAGAACATGCATTGACTTCTCCAACCTCAACGAAGCCTGCTAGAAGAACAACTTCCAACTATCATGCATTGATCAACTTATAGACATGACTGGTAGGCGCGAACTTCTTACCTTTATGGATGCTTTGTCCAGATACAAACAGATTGGCATACATTGTCCATATCAAGAGCACAAGTCAGTTATTACAAATGTGGGGCTCTATTGCTACAGAGAAATGTCATTAGGACTTCGTAATTTCAACGCCGCATATTAGCGCTCTTCAATAGGATATTTGTGGAGCGGATTAGTGATCAGTGGAAGTGGATGTGGATGACATGTTGGTCAAGTCAGACAAGGCCAGGGGCATACGAAAAAAATGGCCGAGACTTTTCGAATTCTATGTTGTTCATGAAGTTGAATCCTAAGAAGTGTTAGTTTGTTGTCCACTTTGGAAATTTCCTCAGGTATGTGGTCAGCACAAATAGGATTGAAGCCAACTCCAACAAGATTCAGGCAGTTCAAGACATGCAGATCCCATACATAGTCAAATAGGTGCAAAATTTGAATAGGATGTTTATAGCACTCATCTACTTCATGTTCTGAGCAATGAACTGACGCGTCCTATTGTTTGACCCTATCAAGAATGGAAGGTCATTCACTTGGACCGATTAATGCACCAAAGCATTTGAAGAACCAAAGTAGAAATTTTCCTCAACTTCGATCTTCTCAAACCCTATGGATGGGAAATATCTCTATTTATACCGCATAGTCATTGATCGTACAATCAGAGCCGCCTTGGTACAAGATGAAGAAAAGGTTTTATGGTCGGTATACTAGGTCAGTAAGTGGTTAATAGCACGAAAACAAGATACTAAAGGTTGGAGAAGCTTTCTGCTCGCTAATGGTGTCCCACTACACCATCCATATTTCCAAACACACCACATAAATGTCCTTACCAAAAACCATTAAAGTAAGTGCTAAACCGACTAGATACAGCAGGCTGCCTCTAGAAATGGTTGAATGAACTCGAGAAGCATTCTACACATTCCATCCCCGCACATCCATCAAAGTCTAAGCAATGTTGGATTTTATCATAGTACGTTCCATCCTAGATATCGACGAGGAGGAGACAATCACTAATCAGCACTCATGGGAACTACAACGGTGGAGTATCCAATGAAAAAGAGATGGGGGTCGGTATAGCCATCGTCAAGCTGATGGAAAGGAGATTTATTTTATCGTCTGATTTAACTTTAAAGCAACTTATAATGAAGCCGACTATGAGGTTGTCCTAGCTTGTTTCAAGATGGAAATAGAACCGAGGATCAAATTAATCCATGTGTTCAGTGATACCTTGCCAGTTGTAAATCAAATCGATGAGCGCTTTCAAGTTAATGGTAAAAACTAGCCATGTATGTTATAGAAGGAAAGAAGCTCATCGGCTTCTTCTTCAATTTCAAGTTGGAACAGATACCACGAGAGAAAATTGCAAAGGTTGACCAGCTGGATAAGGTGGCAAGTAACCCTAAAGAAAGAAATCTTAGGGTACCACTAGAATTGTTGTCCTCCCTATGTTAAGAGTGGTGTTTGATTGCATGGAATTCAATAATGACCAGCGAGACACATGGATAACCCTCACTTAAAATACATAATAAACAGGGAACTGCCTGACGAGTGGTAGGAGGCCCAAAGGGTTCTTTACCAAGCCACATTATACACTCATGGATGGTAAGCTGTATCAAAGGGGATAATATGTCTACCTCCAAAGTTGTGTTATGGATGGGGAAGCTAGTTACATGTTGGAGAAGTTGCATGAAGGGTTTTTTGGGAACCATGCTAGGGTGAAAATCTTAGCAAAAAAGCTGTCCGATAAGGTTATTATTGGCCGATGATGATCATAGATTCCATAAATTATGTTAAGAAGTGCAACTAATGCCAGCAGTTCATGAAGGTACTAAGAACCTTCCCCAAACTTACTATCCCCTTAGCCATTCGACACATGGGGATTGACTTGAATGGAACTCCTTAATGCAAAGGGAGGGTATAACCATAGCATCATCATCATTAATTAATCCATGAAATGGGTCTTGGTGGTGCCTTTAATCTGGGTCATCACACCTAAGGTTCTCAATTTTGTAATCTAGAACATAATTTATCGCTTTGGGCTCCCAAAGAAGATCTTCACTAGTAATGGCACTCAATTCAAAAAGGACTATCCTAGTGTTTCTATGAGAGAAACATGATTGAAAAATGCTTTTTAGTTGTTTCCCATCCCTAAGCAAACTTGGAGGTAGAAGTTGTAAAAAAACAATCAAGTTAATATTGAAGAAGCAACTCACTAAGGACAAGGGAAATTGGGCTGAAGACCTACCACTCATACTTTGGTCATGTAGGACCTCAAGATGGACCTCAACGGGATACTCTCTCTTCTCATTAACCTACAAGTATGAAGCCATGTTGCCTATTGAAGTTGAAGTCCCATATCCAGGGCACCTCACCCATGATTGAGCACAACAGAGAACTCTTCGAATTGAGGTTCGACACCCAAGAAGTAAGAAAAGTGGAGGTCGAACTCCAGACTGAAGCATACAAATGGAAAGTGTCGAAGCATTATAACGCTAGGCTAAACCTATGCATGTTCATCACAAGCGGTTTAATGTTGTATCAGGTTGTTATGACCATGAAGAACCTGACAAGAAGGCAATATACTTTCGGGATAAGATCTAGGGAGGGACATGGCCCATGGCTTCCATTTCTACAGCCTTTTCCCTTCATATTTCGGCATACCGGTCGAAATGAGGAATCAAACAACCAACAAAAAGTGATAGTCGGCATCAAAGATGATCTCTATCATGTTGGTCATCCTTTCATTTCACTCCCCCTTCATTTTTTTCTTCTACTCATGGCACTCGAAGGTTATGTGGCATTGTTGTTGAAGAAGCAATGCCTTTAGGTCCTCCACCTCCTTCTAACGGCCCACCATTTGGGTCCTTAACCAACCTAACTCCACCTTAACCCTTTTTCTATGAGCCACCTTCTCAGCCTGATCCCTTATGATGGTATCCCTAGCTATTTCTACAGTAGTCATTGCTGCCTCCGCCTCTATAAGCCACCTCTCTACCCTAACCTATTACTCTTGAACCGAGCACCATGCCATAGCCTCCTTCACTATTTGCTTCTTCAACACCATGACATCTTGGCGTATGCGGAGGGCATGGGGACCAACATACTAAAGTATATAATGATTTGAAAATTGTTGGAAAAAGAACCTAAGTTTAAAGCACCTAACTTAGAAAGTCTACCTAGTGTTGGCATCCAACACTGACTCAATGGAGTGGTCAGACCACCGAGACTTAGGCATGCCTGCTTATGCCAAGACCCCCAAGACCATCCAAGTCAACGTTTGAAGCAATCCAAGCATGAAAGTCTCATTCGTCACCTCCACCACTGACAAGATAGTGGCCCCAATCACTTTGTGCCTGCCACCCAGTAACTCTACCTCCTAGGAGAATCTGAAATTTGTCCCAACGCTAGAGCTCCCTGGCTCCTTATTAGCTCATCACCTCTTGAATCAGATGAGCATAGCCCAATAATGGCCCTAAACATATATATGTTATAAACGTCTATTGCTATGTGAAAGGATTAATGGTATGCCCTAGAGGAAGTTATGTTATTTTTATATATATTAACTCTACAATCAATCTTGTTCGTAGTAACAGTGTTTGTTTTATTTTATATATTTTGTTATATTGTGATAGAATTAGTTAATTTAATAAGAAATCCTTAAACAAAAGGTTATGTGATTGTAGTTTCAAATAGTTGCAATCATGAGTAATTAATCACAAAATAAAATGTTATTTTGGTTTTAAATATTCTTAGTCAAGATGTTTCGAGAAAAGGATATCGATTCATTCATTGAGATCAGAGTGTGTAACCCTCTCCAAATGTTGGATGGTGTATTACTCATGGATGCTAGGGGCTTCAAGGGGTTATATACTTATAATTATTGGATAATGACTCCTTGAAGAGTTTCATGTTGGTTGATAAGAACTAGGTCAAACGGGAAATCTCAATGTGAAAATGTTACATAGTCCCTTTGACTATAGAATATTATGGAGTTTCAATGTGAATACTCCTCTTTGATTATAGTTAAATCATGACATAGTGAACCATTGAGCGATTGTAGTTAGGTCTAAGTTGAAGTACTGGAAGTGGAGCACTATTTAATAAAGAATTTATCTTCTTAGTTGTATGAGGTTAGTATCACGGTCAACAGTAGTTAACTCAAAGTAAAAATCTCTAGTTAAAGTAGTACAATTAATAATAAATGTTATTATTGAACCAAGGATTTTGTTTATGGATTGATCGAATGAATATTATTTGAATTTTAACAAATACAAAATTACATATATCCTAAAGTGATATAGTTTGGACCAAGAGAACATGTGTAAATTGTCGTTACTAACAGGTACACTTATAAAAATGCGAAATTGGATTTTACAAAGAAGATCTATAAGTGGTAAATTTGACCAAACTGTCACACCACTAGCTAAGGTGATGTGTGATTGTTAATATTTGAATTAATCGATAATCAATTTGTAAAGCCCCTAATTTTTTTGTAGCATTATTTAGGAGATTTAATTAGATATATTAAATAAAATAATGTATAGTGTGATATAGAGAATGAGATTTGTTAATTAACTAGGTTGTGCCTTAAGTAACTAATTGATAAGATTAATTTGAGCATAAAATAAAAGAAAGTTATAAGAAGGGCATAATGGGAATAAACCCTTTTATCCATTCCTAAAACTCTTCCTCTCTCATTCATTCTTATTTCATTTTATAAATAAAAAATAAAACATAAGAGAAGGCCGGCCATTACCTAGGAAGAATGAAGGAGAAATCTAAAAGGAATCTAATAAAAAGCTTAAAGGGGATTAATCAACATCAAATCTCAATCTCCCTTATCTAATCTACAGTGAATAATAATATCCATCTCATTTATTCATGCTTGTTTTCATATCTATTCATAATTGATTATGAATATATGTCATGCTTTGATTGATGATTATCATTATTAGATTGAATGGCGATTAATTAGAGTTTTAATGGAATTTTTTAATAGGATTTTAAAGGAAAAACCTAAGTTTTTAATCTTTAATTGATATGAATTTGAATATGTTTTGTAAAACATTATATTGGAGATGGGTTTTTAATTTTGTAATTTTTCAAATTCATATGAATATTTATGGATTTTCTAAGAGGATAATGTTAGCCTACCCTTTAGCAAGGCAATATACAAGTGGATTTAACCCAACCAACTGCACAAGACATGGCATAGTCGATGAACAAATAGCGTGAGATGTTTAAAACATGGTTTCAAAGAAATTGAGTCATTTCAAGTTGCTTGGAATTTGCTTTGAATCGTCCATGGGTTTGCTTCAAATTTTCAAGCATGCTACTTCAGGTTTGAGAAGGGTCTGCTTCAAGTCTTTGATGGATTAGCACATTTATGAGTTACTTCATGTCACCGCAACACTTGCTCCACGTCAATGACATGTTTACTTTGGGTCAAGGAGGGGGCTGCTTTTGAGTCAAGGACATAGATCATTCAAAAACCATTCACTTCGTATCCATCAACATCATGTCCATCTAGTTTGTATCCATGTGCTCCAAATCCATCCCCTTCATGCACTTCGTATCGATCCATTTATTTCCATCCTCACCAGTTTCATATCGATCAATCTCCCACATGTTTCATATCAATTAATTAATTGGTCAACATGAAGCAGTGAACCATGATCGATATGAAGCCACAAACCAAGCACCAATACAAAGTGCACGGGGATCAATCCAAATTTACTTCCCTCACAATTTCTTGCTTCCATATCGATCATTTTTATGCATGATTCGTATCGATCAGTCAAACGATCAATACGAACCAATGACCATTCGATCGATACGAAAGCAATGTCACATGATCGATACAAAGAACATAGCAGTCGGTGGATATGAATGAGGAAGTTGTCAACTCGGCATAAAAGTGGATCTCCTTTGAAACCTCGAGCCACGTCATCGATACGCATGGGATGGATACGAAGAATGATGGATGTAGAGCTCTTGATCGATAAGAACGTGACAGCCTACCTATAATATCAACCTTGGCTCGATCATAACTTGAGATCTACAACTCCAAAAGCCCTCAAATTTTCATTGTAGTTTACTTACCACTAGAAGGATGTTTGTGATCGATCTCAGCTTCATTGGACATCATTTTGATCAATACGAAGAGCATAAGGATCGATCAGGGATCGATACCAAACCACCCCGGATCGATCACGTGGGCCCACCCACGTATGAAGAGTAAACCGAGTTCAAAGTCAGATATCTCATGCTACGCCTATAAATAATAGCCCAGTGCCTCCCGAAAAGGGACCTTTTGGCTCTGCTACGCCGTTACTCTACTGAACTCCATTGTAACTCGGATACTACCGATTGTACTCTTGTAAATCCGTAAAAGATCATCTATAAAACAGCAACTCTTCAAAGTGGACATAGGCTATAATGTCGAACCACTATAAATCATGTGTTCTTACTGCTTACCTTTTAAATTTTGAGTGTTCTTCACATTTATATTCTCTAAATATTGTCTATCTGTGATCTACGATTGTGAATTAGTGCTTTTATTTGAAATTGGGTATTTGTGACCAATTTTGGTGCAAACATTTTGGTGCTTTCACTGAGAACGCTAGCACCCGGGAGTTCCGAAGCTTGGATCTTGAATTTAAAGGATTGGGAACCTGGGCCTAGAAAGCTATAGTGAAACAATCAGGAAGGAGATAAAGAAAAGAAAGGAGTCAGCTTGAAGGAAGTCAGAAGGCATCCTTAGGAGCTAATCAAACCTTAATCTTCATCACCCGAGATGAGATTGAGATGATGATGGAGGCTATGTAGGAAGGAATGCTGAAAGGAAAGAAGAGATGATGCAGAACCTACTTCGACAAGTTGGACAAGCTGGAGTGCAGAATCAAGGGAACGCAACTGCAGGAAGTGATGGAAATAAGGATCAGGAGTACGGAACAACCAGAATTCAGAATAGAGTGGGACCATCAAGAGCAGCTCCTGAGCTAGGGGGAAATCCCTCGGAGCATATTGATCCAATCTTAGGCTGAATTCCAGGCAGAACTATGCAACATGGCATTGATAGAGGAATGGATGCTCGTCCAGGAAAGCAGGTTCCAGGTTTCCCTCGTGAACTCGGGGGAGGGGGGCAGACCGGAGGCAATAGTCTGGGACCACAACTTGATGACAGTGATAGATTGGCGAAAATGGTCAGACGAGCCATTAGAGGCGGATTAGTAAATAAAGATCTAGAAGATGTGAACAGGAGTCCCTTCGCTTCGACAATCAGGCAAGCCAGAAACCCACCTTAATTCAAGCTACCAACCCGGAAGACTATGATGGAAGGATATATCCTGCTGTTCATCTGACTAGGTGTATAAGGACATGGAGGTACTGGGAGCGTCAGAGGAGGTCATGGCTCGATGTTTCCTATTGTATTTGATGGATATAACAGTGCTATGATTCAGGCAATTGGAAAGTAGTTCGATTGGAACATGGACAGAGTTGATTGAGAAGTTTTTGAGGAACTTCAGAGTTCACATCTCGAGGCCCAAGAATGTGATGAGTTTGACAAAGCTAAAGCGGAGTATCGGGGAATCTTTGTGGAGTTTTCTAGCACGATTTATTGCGGTGGAGGCATTGGTGGATCGCCCAGAGCCATCCATGGTTTGATGGTAGCCATATCTGGCATAGCTGATGGCACAGAGTTCAAGAATTCATTAACCAGGGATCCATCTATGGATCTTGGAGATTTTTACCACGAGCGGAAAGGTTACTACAACAGAAGGATACAAATGCTGAGAGAGAGGAAGGGGATAAGTTGACGTTTATGCAGTTAAAGGCCGAGACCCACGTGGAAAAGATTCAAACAAAGACAAAGGGAAACGCAATGCAGAGAATGGCTCTGACAAATTGTGGCAACCATAAAAGGAGTCGAGATTCACCTCTTATTTGGAGCTGAGTGAGACTTTAGAGAGGATATACCAAGACACAATTGGGTAGGTTCCTTACCGAAGGCCAATGGGAAGAGATCCAACCAACAATGAAAGAGGATCAGACAAGTGCTGCCTATTCCATGAGCTGGGCGACCATAGTACAAACGATTGTAGGCACTTGAGGGACGAGGTCAAAGGTCATATCCGAAAAGGCATGTTGTTATAGTATGTGAAAAGGCGAGCAGCGATGGTTGAACAAGAGCGACCACCATCCGCATCAAATGAAGATGGCCTGGATCAAGGCATCAGCTTATCATCAACTAATTGAAATACTGACGAATAAGTGGTAAACTCCATACTACCACGGTTAAGTTGCTTACTATATACGGGATCACGAACGATCCTCGGGCATGCTCTGAGATGACAATAAACTGCAACAGTGGAAGTGTTTGCACTTTGACATTTCTATTTTGTTTTCATTTTCTTTTTTGCATTTGAACTTGATTTAGTTGGATCATTTTTGTTATAAGACTCATTTGAATGTAAATATGGTATTCATAATTCCATAACGGCCAAGTCACTTACATATGTACGGGAGCACGAATGATCCTCAGGCCTGCTCTGAGATGGCGATGAACCGCCATAACAAATGATTCAGGAACTCACTCGAACGTGAAATCTGACATTAACAATACTAAATCCCCATCCCCCTGGGCACACACAATTTGCCTTGAAAGGCACCCGACCATGAACTAATGGAAATGATATGGAAAGACTCGTATGCATTTATATAACGATATAGTAACGTACTTGTTATTTGCTATATATAAGTATGTATTTTATCTTTTTTCCCCCATCTCTCTTAGACTATTCTTTTGTAACTTAGAAAGATTCATATGCAGACTACGAAAAAGTGAGATATGGAAAGAGGAAATAGAAGAGTGAATCTTGGGGGTGGAAGTACCACAACTAATGGAAATGTTTGACCCAATACTAAAAGGAATCCAAGTCGACAAGAAAATGCTAATCCAAATGAAAATGCTAATGTGAGTGTTAGAACCCCACTAGTAGATATGGGGATGATGTATTAGTTCTTCATAAATATAATGCAAGATGGAGTTGCTGCTTGTTTAGCTGGAGAAAATGTTGGCTATGCAGGAGGTGCTAATCCCGAGGTACCTGCCCACAACAATCATGCCAAGTTGAGCTGTGATTATATCAATCTTGGAGGAAAACCTTTTCTAGAAACGAAAAGCGTTATTGAAGTGGGGAGTTGGTCATTGCAACATGAAAGGATCTTTGTTGACTTAGGCCTGAATTATGAGAAGAAGAGGAGGTTGGCATTTAGACAGTTGTATGAAGTTGCTTTGTATTGGTGGAATGGTGTGACTGTAGGAGTACCGGAGGAGAATTTGACTTAGGCTGACTTTAGAAGGAGATTCGAGGAAAGGTTTTTATCCAAGTTAGCTAATTCAACTTTGCTCCGGAATTTCATGGAATGGTAGGGAGAGATGTCTAAACTAGAGTATGCAACCAGGTTTGATGAGTTGTCTAGATACAGATATGCTACTATTGATACGGTGATTAAAAGGAACAAGAAGTGCATTTATTGATTGAAGCTCGAGATTGCCATGACAATAATGCCACATCACAGAGATCTATGTGATGTGGTGGTGGAGATAGCATTAGGGAATGAGGAAATGATTTCGACATTTGGAAGCGAGAAGCCTATGAAGACTAAATGTTTTCATGGCAAGAAAATGAAGTTCTTTAACAAGAAGGAAGCTCTGAAGGGCGAAGCGGCCAAGAAAGAAAAGGCTAATATTGTTTGCTATAAGTATGATAAGAAGGGTAACTTTGCTAATCAACGTCGATTTGGTGATGGAAAGAAGGATGTAGGAAAGAAGGGTGTGAAGTGTGATAACAACCAAATGGGGAATTACAAGAATGAATGTCTAAGACCTGCCAAAACTGATAAAGGGAAAGTTTTTACTCTAGAATCATCAGCATCTGGACTGACTGCAGAAGAGAAAGGTAAGTTTGTGATGGGAGGTATGCTTTTGATTGACGAAATGCTTTTTAAAGTATTATTTGATATTGGCGCATCACATTCTTTTATTTTGCAATGTTTGGTAGATAAATTAAATCTAGAACCATCATACGGTATTACTTTCTTAAGGGTTGCGAATCCAATAGGAGATTATGCAACTCTTAGGATAAGATATGACCATTTATAATTTGAGTTGTTGGGTCATGCATTTACCTGCAATTTACATGCATTTGATTTCGTGGGTTTTGATATTATTTTGGATATGGAATGGTTAAGCAGATATGATGCTACGATATTTTTCCTAGATAAAAGATATCATTAAGACACCTTAATAGCCATGATTGAATTATATACTAAAAGAATATTCAAATTTTTATCTATGTGCTTTATTTGGTTCAATGGAAGTGGACGATGAGGTGAATAGGGTTTTCCTTGTAAGAGTGCCGATGTTTTTGAGCCAATTATAGGGCAACCATTGAAACGAGCTCTTGAGTTTTGAATAGAACTTGTACTTGGAGTTGAACCCATAAGTAGTCCGCCTAGCAGAATGAAACCTATTAAGATGAAAGAGTTAAAGGTGCGGCTGATGAACTTAGAAGGAAAGAGTTTTATTAGACAAAGTAGTCTGCTTTGAGGAGCGGTCGCAGTGTTCATGAAGAAATCGGACGGTTCATTAAAGATGTGTATTGATTATCATAAGTTGAATGAGAAAACGATAAAGAATCGTTATCATTTGCCGAGAATAGTTGATTTTTTTTTATCAGTTGAATGGAGCCAAGGTATTTTCCCAATTAGATTTATCAATAGGGTTCCATCAATTGAGAATGGTGCACAACATTCCATTAACGGCATTTCGAACAAGATATGGTTCACATGAATGGTTATTCACGCCCTTTGGACTAAGCAACGCGTCTTTTTTATTTATGGATTTGATGAACCGGATCTTCCAAGAGCATTTGGATTCGTGTTAGTGTTTATAAATGATATTTTGAAAGAGAACATGAGATTCATCTTAGAATAGTGCTAGAAACATTGAGGCAGTATCAACTAAAGACGAAGTTTTCAAAATGTCATTTTTGGAAGAAAGAAGTGAAGTTCCTTGGTCATATAGTTTCAGCAAATGGGTTATCAGTAGATCCACCAGCTAAGATTAAAGCTGTTATAATTGGAAAAGACCCAAGACTGTGACCAAGATAAGAATTTTTTTAGGATTAGCAGGTTATTACCGGGTATTCATTAAAAAATTCTCTTATATAGCGACACCAATAACTAAATTAACGAAGAAGGATGAAAAGTTTGTTGGACCGATAAATGTGAAGAAGTCTTCTTAAAGCTAAATCATTTATTGACCAATGAACCTGTGTTAGTTGTTCCCGATGGAAACCATGTTTTGGTGGTGTATATGGATGCATGGAGGATAGGGTTAGAAGCTGTGTTAATACAGAAAGGTAAAGTGATCGCCTTCATTTCTCGATGGCTTCGACTACATGAAGTTAGATATCCGAGTCATGATTTAGAGTTGGCTATGGTGATCTTTTCTTTGAAAGTGTGGAGACACTATCTTTTAGGAGAATGAATCCAGTTATTTACGAGTTATATGTCTTTATATATTTATTCTCTCACGGGGAGTTGAATATGAGACAGCAAAGGTGGATAGATTTTTGGCAGCTTATGATTCAGTATTGCATATACACCAGGGAAAGGAAATAAAGTTGCAGATGTAATTAGCATAAAACATCAGAGTGTAGTGTTAGCTATGTTAGTAGGATGGAAAGATTTAGAGGCATTGACTACTTGTGGTGTGTGATTAATGTCAATGGATAGTTCCAGTTGGAATACTACAATGTTATCCTATTTGGAAGTTCAACCATTAATGGATAAGAAGACTTGAAGAGGGAACTAGATTAATGATTTAATAGGTTTTAGTCTTGACCAGAATGGATGATTGAGGAAGAAGGGATGGTTGTGTATTCTAGATGTTTGCGACCTAAGGAAGGAAGTCGTTAGGGAGTGTCATCGATCAAAGTTTACTATTCATCCTGGAGGAACTAAAGTGTATTAGGATATGAAGAGGAGTTTCTTCTAGGAAGGAATGAAAAGAGATGTAGGCTTATAGGTAAAACAATGCTTGAATTGCTAGGAAGTAAAAACCGAGCATCAAAAACCAAGTGGATTGCTTCAACCTATAGAAGTGCCACTTTGGATATGGGATTCTATATCTTTAGATTTTATTGATGGGTTTCTAAGGTCGAATAGGAAAAATGAAAATATTTGGGTCGTAGTAGATAGATTAACCAAGAGTGCACACTTTATTCCCATTAGGTCAACAAGGATGATGCCTACTTTGGCTAAGTTATTTTATAAGAATGTTGAAAGACTACATGGGATTCCTAGCAGTATAGTCAATGACATAGATACTTTATTCAGTAGCGAATTCTGGAAGAATTTGCAAGAAGTGTTTAGTACCAAGGTAAAGATGAATATCGCTTATCATCACAAATGGATGGGAAAATAGAAAGAATTAACAAAGTTTTTGAAGATTTGTTAAGCGCTTGTGTTTGAACGAAAAATGGCACATACCCAAATGAGTATAGTAGAGAAAAGAGTGAAGAAACTAAATAAAAATACACAGAAATAAGATACCAGAGTTTTACAGTGGTTCAGCCGATCGTGTAACATCTGTATCTAGAGGCCAAAAGCTAAGCGCTAAAGATGCTATAGTCATCTATAGTATTAAATTTTGGTGAAAAAAAACGGTAATGCTAATAGTATCTGTAATATCAGAAGCACATGAATATAAAAAAAATCATAGATTTCAAAAAAAACATTCTACTAATTACATTTCAAAACATTCATATCTATGTTACATAATCCCATAATCGTTTTCCAGGCAATGATAAAATATGTCAATTACAAGATATGCCAAGAGCGACATATGGTGACGCCCCCTTGGTTGATCAGAGTCAATATAGTCATATCTGACTTAATATACCTAATGAAATAAAAGCAAAATAAACTATAACTCCTAATTAACTATCCGTCAGCCACCTGCTCATCTCTAGAAGCTTTGTTTGGCAAAATTACTTAAACCTCAACCCTCAGCGTACTCAAATAAATTTTGATCACCAGAGAGTTTAAGTGGAAACAAAAACTTCGAGTCAAACATAAAGTCTGGTGTGAATAATACTGTACATCTTGGTTATTTTATGTTAATTGAGACCATGCCACTTAGCGGAACGGGTTTCCCCTCACTAAAATCCTTTTAAAACATATATCTTTTGCAAATCTTTTCCCACAACCAAAACTGTTTAAAATCTGTAAATCATCATTATGTAAACATATATATCAGGTAATAAATAAACTATCAGTTCGAACATTACAGTTTTGTTTGGCTAACTGTTAACCTTTGGCTGACTCAAGCCTACCAAACGATATATCAAAATTTATCTAACATCTGTTAAACACTCCTCTTCTAGATGGTTTGGCCTTAAAAAAATTTTAAATACTTCTCTTCTGGACGATCTATTCCTAACATTACATCTCCTAAGGTCACCTGATCCTAATGGTTTTGCGGGCTCACCAATAAACTATCCGTATACAAACATATATTCCTTCTATGTGTAATCATAATTTTAGTCTTACCTACGATAAAGCCTAACACATTGGAATTTTGAAAAAATTTAGCTGGGGCTAAGAGCTAATGTATAGGGCACGACCCTACACCAGTCCCATCTGATATTCTAATATCCGAGTCATTTTACTTAGGGAAATCTTCCTATAATTTTCCTTGAACACCTTTCCAAAATGATTTAAAACCTTTAAATCATACTCAAACAAGGAAAATATAATATCTCTGTGCTTTACTTAAAGTCACCTTGCCTTGTTATATATATAGACACACACACAATTTACTCAAACCCTAGTTGATGAAAACATTTAAAACTTTGCAAGTACCCCTTTCGATTATATTGAATGTACCCCTTTCAAAACCATTGAAAGCACCTATTTCGATACCAAGTAAAACCGTTTATTTAAGCTAGGTCGAAATGCCAAAACCTTTCTTTCGTAACCATTCTCAAAACCCTTTCAAAATATTGAAAAACGTTCCTTTCAAAAGCTTTAATACCTTAGATATCCTTCTCTTAAAATCTTTAAACATTGACTTTCGAAACCTCTGGAAAACCTTTTCTTTTAATCCTTTCGAAACAGCCAGAAAAACCTTTCTTTTCGACTCCTTCTAAACCATTGGGGAACCACCCCTTCAAAACCTTTCTTGAAAACCTTTCGAATGCATCAAACCTCTGTAAACACAACGCATTCGAAAGCACTTGGGTTTAATTAAAAACATTTGGAAAAACACCTTTCAAAACCTTTTGAATCATCTCTTTCGAAACCTTTTAGTTTTTCCTTTAACAGAGAAAAAGGGCCATTTAAAATCACTTAAGTCCAAAGTCGTTCTTTCGAAAGCATTCCTAAGTAAAGAAGTGATGATCTCGAAACCATCCCTTCGAAAGCATTGGAAAAATGGTCAAGTTTAAAGGCAAAGCAACCTCTTCGAAACCAATCTTGGTCGAAAGGTAAAAAACGACAGTAAGGATTTTGACCAAGTCAAAAGCAGTTATTTAAAACAAAAGCGCAACCCAATTGAAACCATTCTTTTAAAACCAATTGACCTAGTCGAAAGCCAACCTAGTTGAAAGCTATTCAATCAAAAGCAAGCTAGCGCATTTCCATTTAAAAGAAAAGTAGTGCCTCGACCATTCGAAACCCCTGATTTCTACCCAATGCCTTCTTCCACTTGACAAATTCACTACGTACCATTTACCCAATAACATGAGCATTGGTTTCAATGGAGTCGGAGGCGAAGGTAAAGATGTGAAAGCTTGGTGTCGAAAGCATCGAAACAGTGAAAAACACGTATATTTTTCCTTTTAAACTATTTCTTTGTATCCAACTTGCCTTGTTTGTAAAATTATGATTGGTTGCAAGTTTCCCTTTCCTAAAAGTACTGCCAATTTCTCGAAATAACAAATTGAATTATTTTACAAAATACCCCTTCTCCTTTTTATAAATATATAAAACATTTAAGTCTCATACCTTAATTAATTTTATATATCCATTAAAACATAAGGAAAATTCTACAAAAATTCCAGAAAATCACTTTTTATATGTTTACTAACATTTATAAATTTTAGACTCAAACCATTAATTATTTAACCGTAAATAACTTTTAACCCAAAATAACATTTTCTTCACTAGAATCTTTATACAAAATCAACAAAAATTCTGAAAATTCTGAAAATTGAAACCCATCTCTAAAATATTATTTATGGTCTATATAAAAATTATCAAGGCATTTGGATGTCATTTCAATAGGTTTTCACATTAAAACATATCATAAAATCAATATGAACATGCATAAATCATCAACAAGTATATATAATCATTTCATCTTTCAAAAACATGGCAAAACATTGCAAATAAATTCGAATTCATCTTAAACCGAAAATAATAAGAAAATGAGATGTAAAAATTATTCACCATAGCTTTAGAGATTAAAGAGGTTGAGATGTGAATGGATTTGATTTAATTAAGCTTCTTCTTTAGCTTTTCTTAATCTTCTTCCTCTTTTTCTTGTTAATGGTGGCCAGCCTTAAATATATTTTTTGAAAATGAAAGTGAACGTGTAAAGGATACACGGCCAAGGGTTTAAGGATACAGGAATGGCCGCTTTCCTATTTTACGCCTCCTATATTTCATTTTAACTCTATTTTAATTCATTGTTTAAATGGCATGGTTACCCCTTAGTTAAAATCAAATCTCAATCCCCTAATGAACATGTTATTTTATTTTATTCAGCTCAGTAAATATCCTAAATAATGTTACTAAAAATATAGGGTGTTACATATCGATGTCTACATCCACTTATTGTTTCTTTTTATTATAATACTGCTTTACAAGTGTTGTTCCTATGGTTCATACCACTTGACAACCGAATACAAGAAATGTATAAAGATTGCTTGAGAGCTCAAAGATCCTCTAAAATAAGCCCCTACCCCTCTATCTATTGCTGTAGACCATCGAAATACAGCTCTCCAACAATCTCCATCACTTCTCCTGTGTTCCAAAATCAACTCCCCACTAACAAATGTGGCCACATCTTCAGCCATTATGGGATCCATAAGAGTTTCTTATGGATTGGTTTGAACTCTTTATGATGAAGTGAGTTGTTGTTTGTTTCGTGTTTCTCATCTTGTTTGTAGTGATAGATCGGTAGTGGAGTACAGTAGGTAGTTTCAAGTATCGAGGAAATCGATAGCAAATTGCATGAGATCGTTGGTCTGAAGTTTGAAGAAGGTTATTGGCATCATGGCTAGGGAGTGTGAGAAGTTTGAGGTATACATTGGGGAAGAGTCTACGGATCGATACCGATCCATCACTTATTGATTTTTGGTCTTGAAATTTTCGAGGTAACTTTTCTCTTTGCCTTATTATTCTAGTTGTGCTTGGTTTTTTAGGCTTCATAGTCATACCTCCGGGTTTCTTATCGTGACAACTTTCGAGTTTGATACGTTAGGTCCATCTGGATACTTCTTAGTCAAAAGCCCGGATAATAGCTTGTGTACTAGACTTTGGAGAGTCATGGAAAGACCATTTGCGCTTAGTCGAGTTTTCCTATAATAATAGTTATCAAATAGTACTGGAATGGCGCCTTTCGAAGCTCTTTATGGAAAGCTATGCAAATCACCACCATATTTGTTGGAGATCAAAGACAGACTAATTCCTGGTATAAATATGGTGAGAGAAGCTGCAAAAAAGATTGAGTTAATCTGAGCAAGGATGAAGAAAGCTTGGTCTAGGCAGAAAAGTTATGCAGATAGAGGCATAAAGATTTAGAATTCTCAGTTGGAGACCATGTTTTTGTTAAAGTAGCATTGAAGAAAGGTGTAATACGGTTTAGGAAGTCGAGGAAATTAGCATCTAAATATGTTGGACCGTTTCTTATCATAGAAATCATTTATATATAATGTTAGAAGACTAGTTAGGTGTAACAATTCCATAAAAATTCCAATATATCATGCCTCCTGCACTGAGATATAACCTGGTAGGCCGCGAACACCAGTTAGGCATAACATTGTCTTTCTCATTGACTGCTAAGAACTGATGATGTTCTCATCCTATGCAGCCCTACCCTTGAACCAACCGTTGTTGCATGGTATCCGATCCCGCTTATTGTCCTATTTAGACTGCCTAATGAAATCAAGGCAATACCCCCTCCCTAAATACCATATTTGAAGCAGACTACTCTATATATTGGGAGTATTCCATTATCTATATGCAAATGTATATACTCCACGAGTCCTATAGTTGGATATGTCTCACATCGGTATAATGTTACACAACCACTAGTAACCCGTTTCGGTAGGTAGACTTTTATAGTAACACTACCGACCTTGCATTCCAACCTACTTTAATGACCAAATGCCATATTACTCATTTAACTATACTTTATCTATGATAGTTCACACCCATCATAAAGGCATACTTGAGGCTACATATATAAACATACATACATATATTCAATTGTGATTACTTAATTACCTTGCCTCTATAATTTACTGTTGACACTAGGTCTTTATTTTATGATGTGTTTATCCTTTTCTTTACATTATGTTCATTTACCGCTTTTCTCTTATCAAGTTCATGATATTGTTGCCTATCCTTTTTATCTATTCCCTATTTTCCATTTTTATTCTTCAGTAATCCTTTTATTTCTTCTTGCCCGTCTTTCATATTTCCTTTCATTTACTTCCAAATTTTATTAGTATTTAAAATCTTAACTTTTTAGGATTATTTTACTTTATTCATGTCCTACCATTTAAACTTTTTGGATTATTACATTTTAACGCATTGAAATAACATTTCTAACATAAAATTGTTAACATAGTAAATTTCCATATCTTGTCTAAAAAGAGAAGATATTCGTGTAGTGCATGTATTATAAGGAACTATCTTTTTATTTCATGATATAGATGGTACAAAACAGGGTAATTATCCCTATGTTGTACATCTTTTTTCTTTTTTTGTGCACTTCTTATCATTTCAAACATCACATTTTCAATTATTTAAACATGATAATTCATAGAAATCTATGACAACATTCTAAATTCCAACGAATTAAAATATTACTAAAACACATAAAATATTAGTATGCTTTTCTTTAATTCAATCCACATCCATCACATAAATACTAATTTCTAATATTAGTAGTACATTAAAATTTATTCAATTCATATTCATCACATAAATACCAATTTCTAATCATTACAAAATACATTAAAATTTATTTAATTCACATTTGCCACATAAATACCAATTCTATTCATTAATCAATTCATGATAGGAATATATTCAATTCTTCGATTATAGAATATATATATATAGGCAAGTTTTCATCCCAACATTCCATTTATAAAAGTTCACTTATAATTCAAATTAAATTTCTCAAGCATATAGGAATAGACTTGCAATAATATGATCTAATATCATATAAAAGTATATAACATTCTCACTCCTATTTCCAAGAATTCCTAAATCTCTAGATCCCCGTTGTTTGTATTTTCCACTTTGTTAGACATATTTTTCATCTCAATAATAATCTAAAGCAGTTGGAAACTTGTTTCGAAAGGATGCAAATAAATCGAATGACCACGAAACTATACTAATAATAAGCGCTGAAAGGTAAAGAGACACGAGATTTATAGTGGTTCGAGACTGGGATCCCTACATCCATTATAAATCTCGTATCTCTTTACCTTTCGAGACCGAGATTCACTCAATTTATCTGCATCCTTTCGGAACAAGATTCCAAAAGATTTGGAGTGTTATTCGGATGAAAAATCTGTCTAGTATTTTTGGCGCTAGGAGAAGGGATTGAACCTTCATTCTTTTCTAATCCAGCAAGCTTAAACTTCTCAACCCAGCATGATGGCAAAATCCTCCTCTCAGATGACACCTTGCTTCCCGCCCAGTATGAGGTGGTCGAAGAATTGCATATGAATAAAGGAAATCAAACGTACCAAACAAATCCAACTATTAATGAGGAACCTGCTGCTCCAGTCCTCATCGAAAGTGAGTTCCAACAAATGATGTTAAAGTTCATTTCTGACATAGCCTAATGCCTAGACAACTACTAGAAAGAAGTTGAGACACTTTAGCTGAATTAGAGAAAAAGGTTTCAGCTATACTTGAGGAAGATGAGGAACCTCTAACTTTCAGCCGAAACCCTAAAATGTTACCAATGACTAATGAGGCTTTAGAAGCTAGATTCACGGAAGCGGCAAGGAAAGTCAAGACTGTAAAAACGTCAACAATAGGACCGTCCAAGAGGCTCTTGACTCTAAGTCCCAAAAGGGTTTTGGAAGAAGGAAGCAAAATAGGCCACAAACTCGGAATACTAAAGCCAAAACTCTAAGATTCGTTAGTGATCGAGCAATGGAAACCTTGTTGATAAAATTATCAAAGCAGGTACAACTATTACAAGAAAATCAATCTAATCTTGACGTTGAAATGAAGCTTCAAAAAGTTTAGACTTTTTTTCTAGAAATCATGAAAGCTACTATGCCTCTAGGATTCATGATCTCAAAACTCTCATATGATGAACATTCGACCCCAAAGACCATATTGCTTTATATGAAATTCAAATGCAGGAAATCCGAGCCTCAGATGAGATCGAATGCAGATTCCAACCACTACTTTCAATAGATCGGCATCGAAATGGAACCAAAGCTGTCCCTCAAATTCTATTAGCTCTTGGGAATAGCTAACTACATAATTCTTGACACAATTCTTTGCTTCGAAAGACACTAGAATAGGACTAAGCTTACTCGTTGACTTTAGGAAAGGAAGGGGAGAATTCCTAAAAGATTATTGCCAAAGATTTAATGACATCGCGGCTCGATACAAAGCCATGCCAGATGAAACCAAGCTGGTGGCAATCACTTCAGGATTATAGAGAAATAAACCATTTTGAGACGATCTTTTAAGGCAAGAGTGCAAATCTCTGAACGAGTTCTTTTTCGAGCTTGAGGAGAAATTCGAATTGAATATCCAAAAGGAAATGTCCAAAGGAACCCAAAATGGAATAGTGATAGCAAGAAGTTCACATCGGCCAAGAAATTTAAGAAGGAACTTCAAGTAATGGAAACATATCCCCTAACTCTTTCATTTGCTTAAATTTATGCTATGACCCAGGACCAAATCGCATATCCTCTAAGAAGAGGGAAGGAGCCAGAAAACAGCCGAGGAGGAAGATATTATAGCTACATCGGCTGAACGTGCATAACACCGAGGATGTCAGTTTCGAAATCTTCATCAATTGACTCATTAGAGAAGGGAAGTTTGATGAGTTTCTAAAGAATGATAACACTCAGGTGACCATTGCTCTGGTAGGAAATGAAAAACCAAAAGTACAGGTTGCGAGGTCTTTACAGCCCCTCTAAACTTTGAAGGCCTCATTATAAGAGGATCCCACATTGCTGGGCCAAGTCATGGAAACTGGAAAAGGTGCATTAATGAAGCTAAAAGTGAAATCATCTCGGTGTATGAGATGAAGAGAGTTGAGAATATGCAGAAGATTGTGTCGGAAGTTACATCCGATATCTCTGATAAACTAGGTGTTTGTCACCTCCACAATGACCCGCTTGTAATCACAGTCCAAGTTGGACTTTCAGAGGTGGCAAAGATAATGGTGGATACAGGAGCTCCCATAAAAATAATCTTTAAACACTATTAACAAAATAGGGTTACCTGAGGTATACTCAAGCTTAGTCAAACTCCCATATATGGATTCAATGATGAAGGAACCATGCCTCTTGGAGAGTGTAAGCTGATGGTTAACATTTGAAGTGAACCCCACTGTGAGAGCTCTTAAACCACCTTTGTTACCATGGAAATCTCTCCAATGTACAACGCTTTCTTTGGAAGATCGAGTCTCGATGCTATGGACGGATATGCATCAGCTAAATATTTACTTTAAAGTTTCCTATTAGGAGAAGGACTTGTAAGGAGAGATCAATGGCCCTCAAGATAACTATATTACACAAGCCTAAACATTATTAATATAGGGAAACTTCATCTAATGAGAACGGTGTAAAAATTAACTAGCCTACTCCCTTCAGAGTTAGAGAAACAGTTAATACCTTGAGTTCTAAGTCCACAGAGAGCCATAAAAGACCCTCAAGAAATTTTCCAAGGAAAACATATTCTGTGATTTGGGAAATTGATTTACATAACAAGCTATCAAGGAGAGATTTACAAGATAGAATGAGGGTAGAGTAGTAAGCCTAATGGAAGGAAGATAAAGGTTGAACACGCTATTCAGCAGATTCCAAGAGAAGAAAAAATTGAGCTTGATCTCGATTCGAGACAAGAGATCGAGACAGACTCAGTAGCAGAGGCTTAAGAAGAAGCATGCCTCAATGAAAATGACAAGTCAAAAAAAATTAAGATAGGGACTTATTTCCATCCATCAGTTTGTGAAGAGCTAATTTCCTTCCTCAAGCATAACCGAGATGTATTCACGTGGACCCATGATGATATGGTAGGAATCGACCCTTCGGCTATTTGCTACTGCTTGAATATAGATCCGAAGTTTTCTCTTGTAAGGCAAAAGAGGAGCCCTGCGACAGCAATCGATATATGGCTTTACAAGAAGAGTTTAAGAAGTTACTAAAGAGTAACTTTATTTAGAACGTATACTACCCGAAGTGGATTGCAAACCGGTATTAGTTAAGAAGCTAAATGGGAGTGGAGGACTTGCATTGACTTTACTGATTTAAACTCAGCTTGCCTAAAAAAATTATTTTCTTCGTCGAGAATCGACCAGTTAGTTGAGGCCACCAGTGGGCATCAGTTGCTTTCGTTCATGGATGCTTATTGGGGACATAATCAAATCCCAGTGTTCAAGCCTGATGAAGAACATACGAGTTTCGTCACCAACATAGGATTGTTTTGCTGCAAGGTAATGGCCTTCATCTCAAAAATGCAGCAACCACATATCAAAGACTAGTTACCAAATTTTTTCCAAGCAGATAGGTCAAAATATGGAGGTATATGTTGACGACATATTGATCAAGTCTAAAAAATCAAAGAGTCATATTTTGGATCTAACCGAAACATTCAATGTCCTTTGGAAGTACCAAATGAAGCTAAACCCTCAGTGATGTACTTATTGAATACAATCCGGGAAGTTCCTAGGTTTTATAGTAAGGGATAGAAGGATAGAGATAAACATGGATCGGATAAAATCTATAACCAACATGAAGGCTCCAACTAACGGAAAGGAGTTCATGAGTTTGAATGGAAAGATTGCGGCTTTGAACAAGTTCATAAGCCAATCAACTGAACAATGTGTTCCCTTTTTCAACCTTTTATGGAAGAATGTTACTTTCAAATGGACGGATGAATTCCAAAGGGCATTCGAAGACCTGTAAAAGCACCTACTTACTCCCCCGGTGTTATCTAAGCCAATAGATGGGTAAACCTTATTCCTATACTAAGCCGCCTCGGATCAAGCCATAAGTTCAACCCTGGTAAGAGATGATAATGGAATACAAAGACCCATGTATTATGTAAGTAAAAGGTTAGATCTAACTGAGAAGCACTACCTAGTAATTAAATAGCTTGCATACAACTTGGTGTTCACGGCAAGAAAGCTCTGGCAGTATTTCTAGTCCCATCATATTAAGGTACTCATAGATCAACCGCTTCGGCAAATTTTTAGTAAACCTGAGACTGCGGAAAGATTAAGTATATGGGCAATAGAACTCAACCAGTAGGAGATATCTTATATTCCTAGGACAGTAATTAAGGGTCAAGCGCTAGCTAACTTTATTACCAAATGCACTGGTTTCAGTGCCAAAACTGGAAAAGAAGATAGCATGGGTAAACAACCCTCTTGGTAACCTTATGTAGATGGAACCTCAAATAAGTAAGGGGCAGGTGTCGGTTATATCTTGGTAACCATAGATAATCATATTTACTGCACGATTAAAATCGCTTCTCAATAACCAATAATGTTGTCGGATATGAATACCTAATTATTGGATTAAAAATGACAATTTCCATCAAGATTTCAGAGATCTGGATATATAATGATTCCTAAATAGTAGTTAAACAAATTGTTGGTCAGTACCATGCCCAAGGCCCTAGGTTAACCTTATATGTTAAACAGGTAAAGTAGCTACTTGAAGTTTTTGGGAGTTATCATAAATAACATTCCCGGGGACCAAAATGCTAAAGCGGATGCCTTAGCAACATATTTCACTCCAGTTGTAACAACCAAGAATTTTAGTAAATTGATATTGGGAATATTAAATTGATTTAAATATTGGAAAGTTAATTTTATAATTTAAATAAATTGAGTTTCAAATATATCAATCTAATAGATAATCAAATTGTTGAGTTTAATAATTCTAGTTATTTTAATAATTGAATCTTGGATATTTAAGCTGGATAAAAATCATTTCAAATCTTATTTAACTTCTATTTAATATGAATGAAGATAATAAAACTTTTAAATTGGATTCAAAAGTGATTTAACTGATTCTTAATAATAACTCGTTTTAATTAACATATAAAATAGCCTTCTGGGCGCACTATCTCGAATTTTGACGATACCAGTTTCAATAGATCGGTAATAGTGAATTATAATGCGCCATCAAATTTCATGGTGATTAGATGTATCATTTGGTCGTGCGAGATCGAAACACATAGAATTTAATACTGAAAATTTAATGTAATAATTGGGTTCAAAAAGCTATCTTCTGCGTATGATCAATTTAAGAGTTGAGACAAGTTCCACTGCATTTGGAATAGGAACAAAACATATAGAATGCCTGGCGGCACATCTCTTTTGGAGTTCGAGATTTTTAGATGTTTATAGTTGGATATTTTCAAATAAAATATGTATGTGTTTGTGTGTGCATATATGGGAAATCTATTGGGACACAAAATGTAAACACAATTGGTGACACAAAGGATCTCCACCATTGGATTATTCCTTGAATTCCACCTTCCATATAAGGACAAAAAGATACAATGGTTCAGATCTCTTGTGTCACTCAATTGTGTTTATTTTTGTGTCCAAATAGCCGCCCCCTATATATTTACAATTCCCATACTCTAACCATATTTATCCATTACTCGGCCATGCCTTCTCTATGAATGCCTATACCTTTCACTTTACATAAGTCAAGTTGGAGCAGAGAATAGCATTCTCTATTTATTTTTTGAATTTCAAACCAGGTAATCAAAGAAACAAAAAAACAAAGATTATAAAACGTTTATTCTCTTCTTTACAGCAACCTTCATTCAACGGCCGAGAATCCTCGGCACCACTAGAGGGGATATCAGAGGTCATTGTCAATTGGAGAAAAGTCTATGGTGGGATGACGAGAAGGATAGACAGTGGTGATCGCTCTAATGATCATAGGTGAGGAAAATCAAGTCACGACTAGGGAGGTGGATGCTTCGATTTTTGGTCATTTTCGGTGTCGACATCAAGTTTCGATTGATGAGCTCTGAAGGAAAGGTGGAAAGGGAGGTCAAGGCTACGTCATGGTGGAGTTGGGTGGCACGAAATCGCCTGTAGAGGCGGCGAGTGTGTGTTGAACGGAAAAGTTTTCTCGGGTTGCGCACGATCTAACGGCGACCGAGCTTGGTGAAGTGTGGGTGGTCTGGTGGTATTCGCAGAGGAGAAGGGGGTGGTGGAGTTGGATTTTCCTTTGATCAAAGGGTCGAGGTAGGGGGGCCGTAAATGAGCAGCCATAGTGAAGCTTTGTGGCCTGAAGCAGGATGTAAATTTGAAGAGGAGAGATGGATTTTGTTCTAATGATGGTAATTAAGGTTTAAGAATGTCATTGAAAGATAAGTAAGTAATTAGAATATATTTATATTATTTGACGTTGTAAATCTTATAAAATTGATAAACCCTACATACGATGTTGTACGCCAATTGTTGCATTGCGCTCGTAACCATGAAAGCTTCGCAATAGAACTGGTTTGGTCGAATTTGGAGACTGTATAAATTTGGGCCAAAATCGGATGTTGTTGGTTTTAGTTCCAAACTGGAACGCCTCAGTGACAACAGAAAATTTTGGTGAGTTAAACTCACCCTTTTGGTTAACTAGTATGATATATAATTGATAAAAATTGTTGGATGATTATTTGGATAAATTACTATATTTATTAGTTGGTTTGGATATATTCCTGCCTATTGGATTGGATGTGACCACATTACATTCCCATGTAGGAATGGATGGCCCTTTGTATAATAATCCTGCCTCGAAGCGGTTAAATTATATTTTATGATTATATAACGTTTGTGATGTAGGGAAAAAACAAATCAGAAGGATCCAATAGGATTCCTCACAAATATTGATAAATACACACACACACACACACATAGCTGTAATGCAGAGGGACAGGTTGGAGGGATCCTACGAGATTCCTCGCTATTATTGAATTGTTTGAATAATATGTCTTTTATATGGTTTACTGAAAAATGAATATGATTGTGGACATTATGGTTATAACATCATTATATGTATGAAAATAAAACCCAGTAGTGATAGAAAATCAATATCGATATTGGTTAAAGTGTTGGGTGGCTATTGGCCTTAAATCGGTATTTTAAAAATATTATAAATTGTTGTTTATATTGGAATTGGTTTCTGAGACAAGAAACGGTTTTTAAATCCAAAATGGGGTTTCAGAATATTTTGTTTTAAAGATTATCTATTTAGTTATATTAATATTGTTTTAAAGTATTTAATTATGTTAATATTATTTTAAAGTTATTTAATTATATTAATATTATTTTAAGGTTATTTAATTATATTAGAGTTGTTTTAAAGTAATTTGTTTATGGTTAATATTATTTTAAAGTAATTTAATTATATTAATATTATTTAAGGTTATTTAATTATATTAGAATTTTTTTGAAGTTATTTGTTCATTGTAACATTATTTTAAAGAATTCACCAAAATGTTAATAATTTGAAAGGTTAATTATTTTAAGGATAATTTTGTTTTGAAATTAATAATAAAGGTTATTAATAAGGTTTGAAATAAATTATTACTATTTATTTATAATAAGGGTAAATGATTAATTTTATTGTTTTTGAAATGATTATTTTAAGATTTTTAATGATTTATTCATTTTGTTTAATTTTAATAATTATTTTACATAATACTGTTTAGAAGTAAATGATCTTTATTTTTTTGTAAATATGTTCGAGACTCATAAATAGATTTATATAAACGAAATTGGATTGTATGAGATAAATTTATAAAATAGTTTGGAGATGTAAGGAAGGATTATATACAAGGGGAAAGTGTTTTATAAATGGTTAGATATTTATAAATAGACTTAAGAAACGGTTTTATAGATTTATAAAAAGGAGTTTTATAAATGGTTATGGATTTATAAAGGCTTCATAAATGATTTTAGAAATGTACAAAAATAATTTATGAGAAATTGAAATGTATAAAAGAATTTTATAAATGGTCTAGAAGATTTAAAAAATGGATTATAAATGTTTTAAGAGAATTGTGAGGAGTTTTATAAATGATTGGAGGATCGAATAAAAAGAAAATCTTTCTTAATTTTGTGGATATACTTATGCCATTGAGATAAGTATATGGATATTTTCTAAGTAATAAAATAGGGATTTGCAAGTATATCTTTGTAAGGGTATTTATTTACAAGTAATTTACAAAGTGATTTTTATGAATGAAATATTTATTAATGGAGGATAATGATTGCTTATATGCTTAACCAATATTGGTTTTCCCTATGGAATGAATTCTTGATTGAATGTTGTTATTCGATAGTTAATTAACCGACTATCGAAAAATGACCCAAACGTAACTTTGGAAATATCTAGGAGAAACACGTGAGTTATATGGCACAGTCATCTCCAATGTTGATGTATTGTGTGTATAAATCTCATTTCATTCTCCTTGGACAATGATAAGGATATCCGTCCACTAACGGTTAGGAGGTGATCTCCGATCTTAACTTGACTATTTATTTCCGAAAGAACTAGGGTTGAATTTACCGAGAATTATCGAAAAGTTGTTTCGAAGAGACCGGAATCGGATATGTCATTCAACCCACTTCAATCCAACAAATGCGTATTGAAGACATCTTGAAGATGATAGAATTGGAGACGGAGCTCTCAAGTGTTCCGTTCAGTCCTAGAATGAACTTGTATGGATGAATGCTGGTATTGTATTGTTGCTTGGAGGGCAGTATAGTATTCCAAGTGGGAAGTGCTATATAAAAGGTAAAAAGGTAAAACCTAGCCTTAAGACTCATCAACCTAGAATGATGCTAAGTGGGTTACTTTGACCGCTAGACATTATTATAATATAAATGGATTTTCTATAGAAAATGTTTCGGTTATCTAAGATAAAAACCCGTCAATGTTTATGTGCGGCGTGGTCTTACGAGATACTCACGCTAATTTTCCAGACTGACACCGGTGTTATTTTATTATAACGCTCGGGTCAAACCGAGCATATTATAGAGTAGTTTAGGATGCTTTGGAGCTTCAGAAATGGGTTGGAGGCCTAGAGACATATTCACGTAGATGGTTATTTTTCCATGGTATAACTATCCAGGTTGAAATAAGTTAGTATATTATGATTGATGTCAATATATATAATATATATATATATAACAGTTTTGCTTTTATGCAAAGATTGTTATATATTATAGATTATTCGTTCTAATGTGAGATTCTGTGTTGTCTAGTTTCTTCTTATCTTCTTCCTTCTTTCTTTTTCCCCTAACCATTGGATTTTCTAGCATTCGATTGCTCGGCACGTAATACAGTGAATGTATTAGTATGGATTTTCGAGGGTGGAAAATCTCGGTCGTTATATTTAGTATGAAAGCTGAAGGTTAAGCAAGATCTTGGCTTTGGTGGGGTGCACATTAGAGATAGGATCAGTAGCACCCTAGAATGAGTTTGAGTGTATATATATGAGCATTTATTTGTTAGTGATATAAAAATGTTTTATATTATGTTGGTTGATTTGTTGAGTGACTTATGGATTCTGGTCAATACGAGTAACTAACGTCATTGATAGGGGTCTCTAAACAATTGAACAGAGCAATTTGACAAGGTATTGTTTTGTAATTGGGCAAATGAAATAATTTTACCTTTATTATATTTTCTATGTAAAGGAATAATTTTTTAAAAATTTATTATGGTATATATGGTGTGCTTGGTTGTTAGGAAATGATAATGTTAGACTATTATCATTTGTTATTTGTTGTTTATGTTCAAATAAAGTCGTTGTTATTATAATGCGAACAAAGATTAACAATTAAGAAATAATTTTAGATAACCAAAGTGAGATTATATAAATATATAGGTTATAAAAGTGATTTATAAATTGAAATGAAATTTCAGAAGTATATTATAAATATAATTTGTAAGTAAGAGGGGTTTAGAAGCTGGGAATTCGAGAATTTAAATCCCGTTGGTTTTGAAAATGATTTTTCAAAGTTTTGAAAAATAATAATCATATTATTTGGAAAATATTAAAATGGATTTTAAAGAGGTAAAAGCAAGGAACTCACTTCGATCGCTGAAAAATAATTTTGGTGATGACTGCAGCATCATCGACGTTCATTTTCAGGTTTTCAAGAGAGGATTTGCTACCATTGGATTTTTTTTTGGTGAAACTAGTTTTGATTTTAAAATTCAAAAGAATGATTTGACATACCAAGGGAATTATGCATATATATGATTTCAAAATGATTGGAAATAAATAAGAACGAGGTGTTTAAACTCTGTAAATTTTCATTTAAGTGTTTTATGAAAATATGATAAAATAAGTTTGATACCTTATAAATTTTGAGAATTAGTAAGTTAAACAAAGTTAAAAATTGTTAATTATGAATGTTGAGGAAAGAAAATTTGAAATGAAATTTAACTTAAGTTAAGTTAAAGAAAATGAATTAATGAAAGGATTTTTAAAAGGAAGTGAATTGTGATTTGAAATGAGCTAATTAAATAAATTAGTGAATTAGATATGGTTTTGGAATGTGGTTGATAAAATTGAATATTGAAATTGGAAAATGGATTGAGTTAAAGGAACTTGAATTCGATTTTTAATGGATATGGACTTAAGTTGTGAAGTAATAGTAAACACTAGAAGTCTTGTATAAAATGTTTATAATAAACTTAAGACAAGTTGATGGAATGGTACTTAAGTGGCATTAGTATCGAAATGGATATACTAAGTAAACTAAATGAATATGAATGAAGTAAATATGAATAAAAAGGAACTCGGTATAGCTAAGAAATCAATTTAAATAAATACGTAAGTTGTAAGCATATTATTTGTTCGCATAATGGTTTGATCCAGATTCGAGTACATAATTTCGAGATGTTTTACATTGGTTCAAACAAGGATTGTTCACTCGGTTCTCAACGGCAAATACTGGATATGGATTTTTGATTGATTCTATAGTTCTCTATCATAGTATATGGCTATGCCAGGAAAATGATGGTTTCTAATCAAGAAACCGGATCTGTGTCAGCACAAGAGTGGTCGTGTGAACGATATGGGTTCGAAAGTAAAATTATGTGATCAAGCGAGCGATCAGATTTGATATTGTGTATGGATGATATATGTACATCGTACGGTTTTAGTAAAGTAACTTTTGGAAATTGAGATTGCATAATAATATGGTTATGAATTATATGATTGGATATCATTGGTAAATAAGATGAAGGTATATAGAAGCAAGCGCTTGTTTGATGCCTTTGATTTCATAAGTAAAAACATGGTTGCCAGCTAAAAGGTACATGTTTATATTGTTGATTTAATTTGATGGTTTTATAATTAAGCCACTTGGCTTTTGTTGGTTTGGGTCGTAGTGGCGAGTGTGGTTGTTTCGATCGAGCCTGATGGGTTTGGGCATTTTCTTACCTTGGCAATTTCGGGGACGAAATTCTTTTAAGCGGGGAAGAGCGACCTATAATTTTAGTAAATTGATATTAGGATATTTAATTGATTTAAATATTGAAAAGTCAATTTTATAAGTTAAATAACTTGAGTTTCGAATATAGCAATTTAATTGATATTCAAATTGTTGAATTAAATTATTTTAATTGTTTGAATAGTTGAACCTTGGATTTTAAGCTGGATAAAAATGATTTAAAATTTCATTTAATAAGAATGAAGGTGATAAAACTTTTAAATTGGATTTAAAAGTGATTTAACTAATTTTTAATAATAAATCGTTTTAATTAACATATAAAAATAGCCTTCCGAGGCACTGTCTTGGATTTCGATGAAACCAGTTTCATTGGATCCGTAATAGAGAACTATAATATGCAGTCAAATTTCATGGCGATCATATGTATCGTATGGTCGTGTGAGATCAAAACGCATAGAATTTAATATTGAAAATTTAGTATAATAATTGGGTTAAAAACTATCTTCTGCATATGATCGAATTAAGACTTGAGACAAGTTCCATTGCATTCGGAATAGGGGCATAACTTATAGAACGTTTTGGTGGCATGTCTACTTTGGAGTTAAAGATTTTCAAATGTTTATAGATGGATATTTTTGAATATATATATGTATATATATATATATATATATATATATATATATATATATATATATATATATATAATTCCAATACTCTAACTATATCTATCCATTCCTCAACCATGCCTTCTCCATGATTGGCCATACCTCTCCCTTTATATAAGTCAAGTTGGATCAGAGAATAGCATTCTCTACTTTCTTTAAATTTCAAATCAGGCAATCAAATTTTTTTTTATAGAACGTTCATTCTCTTCATTACAACAACCTTCATCCAACAGCCGAGGATCCTTGAGGCCACTAGAGGGGATATCGGGAGTCGTTATTAACCGGAGAAATGTCTGCGGTGGGACGACGAGGAGGATGGACGGTGGTGATCGTCTCTGATTATTAGAGGTGAGGGAAATCGAATCGCGATTGGGGAAGTGGATGCCTTGATTTTTGGTCATTTCCAACGTCGACGTTGAGTTTCGGTTGATGAGCTCTAAAGAGAAGGTGGAGAGGGAGGTCGAGGCTACGTCGTGGTAGAGTTTGGTGGCACAAAATTGCCTGTAGGGGCAGCGAGAGTGGGTTGAATGGAAAAGTTTCTTAGGTTGCACGTGAGATAACGGCACCAAGATTGGTGAAGTGTGGGCGGTCTAGTGGTGCTCACGGAGGAGAAAGGGGTAGTGGTGTTGGATTTGCCTTTCGTCAAAGGGTCGAAGCGAGTGGGGGCCGTGAATGAGCGGCAATGGTGAAGCTTTGTAGCCTGAAGCAAGAATGTAAATTTGAAGAGGAGAGATGGATTTTGTTCCATTGATGGTAATTAAGGTTTAAAAATGTAATTAAAAGACAAGTAAGTAATTTGAATATATTTATATTATTTAATGTTGTAAATCTTATAAAATTGATAGCTCCTTCTATGAGGTTGGATTAAAACGCCATTTGTTACGTCGTACTCGTACCGACGAAAGATTTGCAATGGAACTTATTTGGTCGAATTTGGAGACTGTTGAAATTTAGGCTAAAATTGGATGTCGTTCGGTTTTAGTTCCAAACCAGAACGCCTCAGCGACAATAGAAAAATTCGGTAAGTTAAACTCACATTTTTAGTTAACTAGTATGATATATAGTTGATAAAAATTATTGGATGATTGTTTGGATAAATTACTATATTTATTAGTTGGTTGGGATATATTCCGACCTATTTGAGTGGATGACTCTATTACTTCCCATGTAAGAGCGGATGACCCTTCGTATACGAATTCCTCCCTTGAAGCGGTTGATTTATATTTTATGATTATATAATGTTTGTGATGTAGGGAAACAAGTCGGAAGGATCCAATAGGGTTCCTCACGAATGTTGATATATGTATGTATGTATGTATATGTGTTTGCGTGTGTGTATGTGTATATCTATGTGTGCGTGCGTGCGTGCGTTCGCTAATATATATGTATATATGTATGTATGTATGTATGTATGTATGTATGTATGTATGTATGTATATGTATGTATGTATAAGCTCTAATGAAGGGGGACGAGCTGGAGGGATCCAACGGGATTCCTCGCTATTATTGAATTGTTTCAATAATGCCATTTATATGGATTATTAAAAAATTGAACATGATTGTGGACACTATGGTTATAACATTCTTATATGTTTTAAAATAAAACCCAATAGTGATAGAAAATCAATATTGATATTCGTTAAGTATTGGGTGGCTATTAGCCTCAAATTAGTATTTTAAAAATGTTATAAATTGTCGTTTATGCTAGAATTGGTTTTGAGGCAAGAAACGGTTTTTAAATCCAAAATTAGGTTTCGGAGATATTTTGTTTTAAAGATTATCTATTTAATTATATTAATATTATTTTAAAGTATTTAGTTATGTTAATATTATTTTAAAGTTATTTAATTATATTAATATTATTTTAAGATTATTTAATTATATTATAATTTTTTTAAAGTTATATGTTTATGGTTAATATTATTTTAAAGTTATTTAATTATATTAATATTATTTTAAGATTATTTAATTATTTTAAAGAATTTATCAAAATTTTAATAATTTGAAAGTTTAATTATTTCAAGGATAATTAGGTTTTGAAATTAATAATGAAGGTTATTAATAAGGTTTTGAAATAAATCATTACTATTTATAATAAGGTTAAATGATTAATTATTATTGTTTTTGAAATGATCAATGAATGTTTTAAGATTTTCAATGATTTATTCATAATGTTAAATTTCAGTAATTATTTTATATAATACTGTTTAGAAGTAATGATCTTTATTTGTTTATAAATATGTTCGAGACTCATAAATAGACTTTCATAAATAAATTTGGATTGTATGTGAGAAATTTATAAAATAGTTTGGAGACGTAAGGAAGGATTAATTACATAGGGAAAGTGTTTTATAAATGGTTAGATATTTATAAACGGACTTAAGAAAATTGTTTATAGATTTATAAAAGGAGTTTTGTAAATGGTTGTGGATTCATTAAGGCTTTATAAATGATTTTAGAACTGTGCAAAAAGAATTTATGAGCAATTGAAACGTATAAAAGAATTTTATAAATGGTCTAAAAGATTTATAAAATGATTATAAATGTTTTAAGATAATTGTAAGGAGTGTTATAAATGATTGGAGGATCGAATAAAAAGAAAATCTTTCTCTTTTATGGATATACTTATATCATTGAGATAAGTATATGGATATTTTCTAAGTATTGAAAAATAGGGATTTGCGAGTATATCTTTGTAAGGGTATTTATATACAAGTAATTTACAAAGTGATTTTTATAAATGAAAGATTTATTAAAGGGGGCTAGTGATTGCTTATGTGCTTAACCAATGTTGGTCTTCCCTGTGGAATAAATCCTTGATTAAATGTTGTTATACGATGTTAAAATTACCAACTATCGAAAATGGACCCAAATGTAACTTTAGAAATATCTAGGAGAAACACGTGAGTTATATGGCACAGTCATCTCCAATGATGATGTAACGTGCGTATAAATCTCATTTCATTCTCCTGGGATAATGATAAGGTAATCCATCCACTAAGGGTTAGGAGGTGATCTTCGATCTTAACTTTGATTGTTTATTTCCTAAAGAGCCGATGTTGAGTTTACCGAAAATTATCGAAAAGTTGTTTTGAAGAGACCAGGATCGGATATGTCATCCAAAAACCACTTCGGTCCAATAAATGCATTCTAAAGTGAAGACATCTTGAAGATGATGGAAATGGAGATGGAGTTCTCAAGTGTTTCCTTCAGTCCCAAAACGAACTTGCATTGATGAATGCTTGTATTGCATTGTTGCCTAGAAGGCAGTATTAGCATTCCAAGTGGGAAGTATTATATAAAAGGTAAAACGTAGCCTCAAGCTTTATCAACCGGGAATGACAAAAACAGGGGAGATGCAGCAGGACTAAGTGGTTTTCTCCCAAGTAGGGTATGATCGTCTATATCTAGAGTTGCTATTATATCTTATTTGTATGCTTCATGGGACACTAACAGAGGAATGATCATATTCGGTACTACTAGTCAAGTGGTAGGTCGGTTAAGTGTTGCCAGGGGATCCAGGTGAGGTCCTCGGTGTTATTTTACTTAGAGACGCGCCGTGATGGGCGGTACCCTAGTAGCCCAATCATTGTATGAAATTCATTCTCCCATAAGCACCGTACAGACTTAGTTGTGCCTAACTATGCTGAAATATGAGATGCAAGCATTTCAACCATATTCATATTTACTTTGACTGCTTGACATTATTATAATATAAATGGATTCTCTATAGAAAATTTTTTGTTTATCATAAAGTAAAAAATCGTCCATGTTTGTGTGGCATGGTCTTACGAGATACTTTTTGATTTCAAAGATTTTTATATAACTTAAAAATCCAGTTGGGTGTGTTTTCTCACGCTAGTTTTCCAAAATGACTCGAGTGTTATTTTATTATAGTGGTCGAGTCAGACCTAGCATATTACATATTAGTTTGGGATGCTTTGGAGTTTCAGGAAACAAGTTGGAGGTCCAGAGACGTATTCACGTAGATGGTTATTTTTCTGCTGTATTCATTATTGTATCTATCAGCAATTATAAGGACAAGCTGTTATAACTGTCCAAGCTAAAATATATTAGTATACTCTGATTAATATATGTGTATATGCGTACATATGTTATAGTTTTGCTTTTTTGTAAAGATTATCATATGTTATAGATTATTCATTCCGCTATGAGTTTCTGTGTTGTTTAGTTTCTTCTCATCTTCTTCCTTCTTTCTTTTCCCCTTAACCATCGGGTTTCTCGGCATTCGATTGCTTGGCACGTAATACAGTGAACGCGTTAGTTTCGATTTTCGAGGGTCGAAAATCCCAATCATTACACCAGTCGAGATATTAGAGAAACCTAGCATATAGGTACCGGAGAAAGTGTTAGTCGTAACCCAGGCTTAGGCTGCCCAAGGTGAATCCACTACCCCAGTAATGATTGTGGATAACAGGACGTCGCCATATATTTAATATTTGACCTAGGATATTCTACCTTCGGATGCTAACAAAGCGAGATGAATCAAATACAATGCACTAAGGTTCTACATCATAGATGGAGTACTCTATAGGATGGGATTTTTAACTCCATACTTTCAATGTGTAACTGTCTCGGAAGGACAACAATTATTGAAATAAGCCCATGAGGGAATTTGTGCTTACCATTGTGGAGGACAGAAGTTGGCAAAGAAAATACTCAGGCATGGTTTCTGTTGGCCGACACCAAATCAAGACGCATTGGACCATGTAAATAAATGTGACAAGTGACAGTTCTATGCAAAGGTGCCGAGAGATCCTCATAGTGAGCTCACCCTAATGATGGATTTGAAATGTGACAATGGCCCTAGAGAGCTTCACGATAATTACTTAGTTTCTGAATGATTTTGCCTCACGACAATTACTTAGTCCAGCCAAGCAGATGATTTTGCCTAACGAAAAATACTTAGTTTTGCCAAGCAAATAATTTCGCCTCACGAAGGCTATATAGTCTCAGTAAGTAAATAATTTTTCCTCATGGCAATTATTTAATTTCACCAAGTAAATGATTCACCTCATAGAAATTACTTAGTTTCGCCAAGAAAATGATTTTTCCTCACTGAAATTACTTAGTTCATAATTGGGTAGATTCCCAAAAAGATTAATAAGTTGGGTAGATTCCTAAATGATTACTAAATTGGGTAGATTCCCAAAAAAATTAATAAATAGGATAGATTTCCTAAAGATTCGTAAGTTGGGTAGATTCCCGAAGGAATTAGAAATTTGGGTAGATTCCCAAAAAGATTAGAAAGTTGGGTAGATTCCCAATGTAGTGAGCCATGGTCCAGAAAAAGCATGCGTTGAACCCCAATAATAGTGAGCCACGACCGGTCGTCTCATGTAAAGAGTGAGTCATGGGAAGTCGACCATACTAAATGCATCGAATGAGCCATAATCAAAGTGTTGTGCAAAAGAGTGAGCCGTGGCTGAATCATGTTATGTAAAGAGTGAGCCATGCTCAAAAGTACCATGCATGGTGTTGTATAGTGAGTCGCATCAGCCATGTGTACAATAGAGGCATTATACCACGACCAGTAGTTTTCCAAAACCCGATACCCATGTCAAACCAAGTCTAGATGATTGGAGCTTAGTATCGGAGTATTTTCGCCTCTAAGCACTCATTTTAAATTATTTTCCAAAATCCTATAGATGAAGTTAGATTTAATGTTATTTTCCAAAATCCTCAAGATTAGATTTCAAGTCGTTTTTCGAAATCCTCTAGATAATGTTAGATTTCAAGTCGTTTTCAAAATTCTATAGATGAGTTTAGATTTCAAGTTGTTTTTCGAAATCCTCTAAATGAGGTTGAATTTCAAATTATTTTCAAATCCCTTTAGATGAGGTTAGATTTCAAAATATTTTTGAAACATGACCAAATCTTCATAAGTTGTTTCGGTAAAGTAATATTGTAGAGAATTCTTAGGATAACTACTTCGCATAAAGGCCCGGGTCAACCTTATAATAGAGATGGAACTAACAAGTTGAGTATTAAGCGTGATATGACACCCTTCTTTCCAAAGTCCATAACATACCGACCGTATGAGGTGAACTTTGAGGTGGCATGTGTTACGCCATAATTTCTACCCAGCACAAATTATGAATATTCGAAAGGATTGGCTTGTAATTCTGACACCTATTTTTGTTTTCATATAAGGCTTAAGCTCCAGGATAAGTAGCCGAGATCTAAAAGCAAGAGAAAAGATGTCAATTGAGATCAAGACCATTGTCCAATTATGACAGCAAGCTTAGCAGAGAGTGGCAATTACCGAGTCCAAAGACATTTCAACAAGTATCAACAATCAACAGCTCAGATAGCCTTGGACCGAGATTAACGGTCAAGATAAATGAATGAAATCAATGGAACTATATATAAAATTGACATGTCATTAATCCTCGTCAAAGTACTCTCAATAAGATGATGACAAGTCTTTGAATCTGAACCGCCTATAGCAAGCCAAGTCATCAATCCATGTGAAACCCCCTACACCAATGGAAGAACCTTAAATTTGCTATAAATAGAGGACCATGTGCTACCGAAAATGGACAGACTGGAGAATTTTTTACATTCTGCAATCATTACATATTCCTTACTTCATTGAGAAAGCTTTAATCAAAAGATCGTTAATGGCAGACTTTGTAAGATAAGTATTTGTACATCAAATTGAGGAATATAAGCTTACGGTAGAACCTTCAAAGTGGATGTAGGGATCTCGATCCCGAATCACTATAAATTTCGTGTCTGTTTACTTTTGGTGCTTATTATCTACATAGTTTCTGTGTTCATTCAATTTATCTGCATCCTTTCGGAACAAGATTCCAAAAGCTTTAGAGTGTTATTCAAATGAAAAATCTGTTTACCAGACTCCCTACTTGGATTCACATATAACATATACATACAGATCTATTAGAATTTTGGATTAGAAAAGAGAGATTTAGGTTGATTACTATTTAAATCCAGATTTATAGTTTACCTTGGTTTAGAGACTTGATTTGAACCTATTCTCAATCTCTATCATCTTCTACAAATCCTCCAATAGTGTATACATGAAAATAGACTATTTCTATCAATTTAGAGTTTTTAAAGGAGAATAGAAAATGGAAGAGCTTCCGCGCCCATTAGAAAATTATTAGTTGGAAGTGAAGGTCTAGGTCTATATTTATAGAGATTCAAACCAGTGCCATACTTCGGATTAAACCATACTAAATCCGGGCTGTTAGAAAATAATTTATTGACGAAATTAACAAATCACGGGTCAACCGCCTCTCATCCATGGTCGACCGCTATCGGTTGACCTAGGTACACTTGGGCTCAACCTGTGATGTGTTAATTGTGTAAGTTTGATAGCGTTAAAGATTTTGTTAATTAGCTTCTTTGTATAAACAATTTCATTCATTTGTTTCCTCTATTAATTGAAAATTATAATTTGACCAATTAGCTTCTTAAGCTCTAAGCTATTGTTAAACTTAACAGTTTGTGATTAACTTTGGGTAATTATTATTTGTTCCCTTATTTACATATATAGTTATTTCCGACTCTTATTCAAACGTTAATAACTTTTCCGTTTAAAATCCGATCGAAAATGTTTATATATGAAAATTGATCATAAAATCACTACGAACTAAATGGAGTAAGTTTCGTAGTCAAATTCTAACATTTCCAAAAATTCTGTTTTTAGAATTATCACTTATTTATTAAATTCTTTTTAATTTACAAGTGCTAACATGGCGAGGTGTTACATTCTTCGCCTTCAAAGAATTTCGTCCCCGAAATTCCTCAAGGACCTAAAATGCAACATAACGTACAACCATTCTAGCCGAACAATCCAATTGGTGTACAACTAATATGCAACCAATCGTGTAACGTGCACGGTATATCATAATACATATGATATGCGTGTAGAATGATTCCAACTAGTACCTCCTATATGAATGCTTTCTTTTAAATCTTTTTTTGAAAATATGACACAAACATTCTAAATATACTAGCAGTTCTACATGTATGCAACATTTTGAAAATCAAAAACTATTTTTCATTTAAATTTTTCCACACTCCTACGAATAGAATTATTAGTTCAACCAATTTTTCATCCAATTCCTACCATCCAAAATCCAAGCACACCATTGCTAAAATCCAAAATTAAAAAAAAACCCCAATTTCTTTAATCTATGTTATTTTATCAAAAATGGGCCTAGAAGGAAAAATTCCATAATTACCAAGTTTACTTTTGTGCCCCTTTTCACTATTCCTTGGAACCTTTTCTTTTACCCATAATTCTTTTCCAACTTTTCCAAGTACGGTCTACATAAGTAAATTTTATTCTAAATCTTTAAAATTTGAAAACAAAATTATTTTAAAATTAGTTTAGTTCACCTATAGATAAGCTATGAAGGAAGTGACTCCATAGCTAAAATAGCTTTTCCATTGTCCTCGACCGTATTTTATTTTACTGCCACTTCTACTGCACACTAAAACCTACAATAATCAACCTGTCAACTATTCCCCCATATCAAGTATGTAGCATTTTCAAAATTTCTTCTTTTTCAATTCAAAAGTATTTTTATATTACTTTCTAAAATATACATAAAAAGTTTAAACTTAAAAGTCTTCCAAAACATTTTGCAGAGGTACTTTATATTTCAAAAGTATACAAATGTCTAGGTTTTCAAAACAAATTTTTCCACATCTCAAGAAATCGAGGTTTAGTCAACGGTCCATTGTCCATAATGGACTCCTCTTAATTTACGTGGTAAATTTTAAGTTTCAAAAATTTTCTTCTATTTATAATAGCAACCGGCAATCAAGTTCAATTATAAATTCTAGCCTTTGAGGTATAGGGACATTGACCCATGGCTATGCAACATCTTTTCCTTGTCCTCCACACGTTGAACCCAAATTTTTTAGGACTTAAATCTTATTTCGTTTCTGTTTTAGTAGTCAATTAAATAAATTTTGCTAATTTATTTCTTTACTTCCAACCTCTACTATTTTCTTTCTTTTGCATTAGTTGACTATTCTTTCTGAAATTTCCTTATCTTTATTGCTTTTCCATAACATAGCGGTCCACACAGGGAACTCATAAAGAATGTTTCCTTCACTATCGTATGCACTTTTATCCCCAACAAAGAAAGCTAATGCTTACAACCCAACCTAAATGGAACAACTGCTGGAAGCTGCCCTTCAACATTAACTAAAACTAATGATGTTGTGGCTCTATCACTTTTGACTTGAATAGACCTTTCTAACATGCTGTCCTTTTGTAATCCTGATATCTTAACATTTCCTTTATTGCTTCTGATGAATAAAGTCTATTCATTTCTTCCAACACCATACCCTATTATGGAAAAAACCATGCATCCCCATACTATGGTGGATAAGAAATACAACATATGCTCATCTTGAATAACTCATTGGTAATTGGCTTGGCAGAATAACTTTTCCAACCCCTATCGTGCCTCCCATTGCTTTGAATCCACCAATATCTTCTTTGTGCATTTGCCATCTCATTACCATCTATTGCCATTTCCTTTAAACGCAAATCTTTGATGGTTTTCTCAAATCTTGGTATTTACTTCCTTTATGCTTGACCTACATATGAGCATAGTCTAGAACGCATAGAAGCATGCTTTTGATACCATTTACCATTCCTTTACTGGTTCTTCTTATGGCTCGCACACATGTCTAAAAATATTTCTAGATTGTTACCATCATTCTTTGCACTCTACGGGTATTCCTTATTACTACTTTATGAGTAATCATTGATATCTTCTTCATAGCATTACCCTTTACCCAGTCTTACCTAGGCACTCATTCTTATCTACTCCATATTTAAAATTTTGGTTGGGTCTTCACTATATTTCTTTTCAAAAAAATTGAAATACTTAATCCCAAACCATTTGTCTTTAAAGTACAACTTAGAAAATTTTTGTTAGATTCAAAAATACTTGATGTCTTTAAAATTTAAAACTATAATCTAAAATTTTCGAATTTAATTTATTCGGTGAATCTAAAAGGAAGTGTTAATTTCTTCCATTTTTCTTTCAAATCAACGTTTTCTTTTAAAGACCTTTTTAACTTTTAGTTCTTAAAATTTGGGATTTTGGTCCAAATTATTTATTATGTTTTCCTTTCCAAATTTATTTGTTACACCAAACCATTTCTAAACATCTTTTATAAATTTTAAACAGAAAATACAGCAGTAGATAAACTCTCATTCTATCATTTTCTTATCACTCATACTATCTCCACTTCCAATCCTTCATAGTGTCTAATATCATGAAAGGGAGACTTTTAAAAGATACTAGAAATAAATGCACACAACAATGAAAAATGTTTATTTTCCTTTGCTCTGCTTTTAGTTATCTATGTCGCTTGCAAATTAGATTATTTGCATTACTTTTAATATATTCTGCTAATATTATTTCTAATTACTAACATTATTTTACATTAATTCCTAACATTGTTTTATATGTCACAATGCTATTACTATTCAAATTTCCTCCACATAAGCTGCCCTAATTCCAATTGCCTTTCTATTAATTAATTGTCTTCTTAGTTGAACCGTTGTAATTTGTTCGCCTACAGCTTGTTTTAGGATTTTAAATCTTCTTTTATGTACTATCTACCCTATTTCAAACTTGTGCTACTTCTTAATATCCACCCATAAAAAAAATTTACATCTTAAATATTCTCATTACATAGAAAAGTTCATGAGCTATATTGCTTTACCATATCTTCTTAAAAGAAAATAGCTGTCTACAACATTTCCATTACTGAAATTTACATTTTAACAAAGTTCAATTTCTTTTAGAACTTTATATTTACACTTTTCTTTATTTACAAAGAAACTAGTGAGGTATATATGCTCTATAAATTTTTCAATCATTCGCTTTTGTAAAACCCATTTTTGAAAAAAATTCAATCTAACAAAATATTTATTTCATATATATTTTTTAAAATCCAATATTCGCTCACATTTTCAAGTATACTAATTATATATTTTTCTCAACTTTAAAAATTATTTTCTATTGGGTTGGATTCCAAGTGGATTTCTATTTGTTCTTTCGATAAAACTTATGCTCTCCAACTAACTAACTTATCTTCTTTCCAATATTAGAAATCTGGCAATTAACTTGGAGTCACTACTTTATACCATCATCTGGAAACCGACTGCTTTTGGATATCGATAACATATGGACTCTTATTTTTCCCTTATCTGGACTTATTGTACATCATCATCATATGTGGATCTACAACCATTGGGCTATTAAGGTCCAAATAGGGAGTCATGTACCATCCAACTTTAAGGATTTTCCATACGTAACTATTCTATGGTTGGAATTATTAGGATTTGGCGTATAATATATTTTTAGTTATAATCAAAATACAAATACACTCACTCAACGTTTCCTAATTTTTCAAGATCAACTAACCTCGTTATGATATAAAATGTAACCACCCACGCCCCAGTAGGCCTGAATTTGTGCTAAATTGAAAACTCAAGTCCACCAAAGTTCGGATCGTTGGCTTGGTATCCCAAAAATAAAGCAATGAAAGTATATCAAAGCACTAACGATATAAGTCACAATGGAATAAATAAAATATAATAAGTCACACAACTACTAACCAAGATATGGCACTTCCAAGGTCTAATAGCCTTGTCAGCATCGAATACACCTAGCACCAATAAATATCCTTCAAGGTATCATGTGGGTTGTAATGAGGAGGAGGTCAGAACAACGTTTTGGTGACTAGTAAATATACACTTTTCATATAACATTAGTTTATGTTGATAATTCTCATCTCATGTTATGTCGATCCACATTTTAATTAGTAATCACGACTCCACGTTCACATATGATCCATTCTTATCTACCCTTTGTAGACTCATAGCTACATACATATATATAAATAAGTACCACGGTCCCCCAATGGACCAAAATACCATCCCGCTAGTATCTCCCAATCAGCACCCCATCAGGATCCATTACCCTTGCCATGCCATGATCTCATCATGTATAAGTCAAGGGACTCCCATACTGCTTAATGATGGCTTTTCAATATATTATGTCGTACTCTATCCCGCTTTGGGGATTTACTACTTTGTTTGCTTCCTATCATGGACTCGATTCCACGGAACACCTTACCAATTTGAAAGAACTGTCTTTAGGTTAACTAGCCTTTCTCTAACAAACAAACTAGCAAACAACTTTAGCTGTGCATTACCCAACATGGCCTATCTTAGTAGGCAGCAAAGACCAGTTAAGTGTAAACCTATCTTTCCTATTAACCGCTAAGAAATGATGACATTCTCGCCTTATGCAGCCCTACCTTTGAATTTTGGTACCAACCATTGCTGCATAGTGCCTGATCCTGCTCATCATACTATTTAGATTGCCTAATGCAATCAAGGAAATACCCTCCTAAGTACCATATTTGAAGTAGACTACTCTATCAATTGGGGGGTTTTCCTTTGTCCATACACAAATGTATATATTCCACGGTCCTATGGTTAGATATGTCTCACATCAATATAATGTTACACAACTGCTGGTAGCCCTTTGTGGCGGGCATACTTCAGTTGTGTAACACTACTGACCTCGCATTCCAACTTACTCCAATGTCCAAATGTCATATTATTAATTTCATCATAATTTATCTATGATAGTCCAAAACACTCCATAAAAGCATAATTAAGGCTACGTATATATATATCTCATACATACATACATACATACATATATATATATATATATATATATATATATTCAATCATGATTTCTAAATTACCTTGCCTTTATAGTTTATTGTTAACCCTTAGTATTTATTTCATTATGTGTTTATCCTTTTCTTTACTTCAAGTTCATTTACCGCTTTTCTCTTATCAAGTTCATTATATCATTGCCCATCCTTTTTATTTGTTCCCTATTTTCCATTTTTATTCCCATGTTATCCTTTTATTTCTCCTTGCCCATCTTTCATTTTTTCCTTTCATTTACTTCCAAATTTTATTGATATTTCACATTTTAACCTTTTAGGATCTTTTTATTTCATTCATGTCTTACCGTTTAACTTTTTGGGTTTATTGCATTTTAATGCGTTGGAACAACATTTCTATCATGAAAATATTAACACGGTCAATTTTCATATCTTATCTAAAAAGAGGAGATATTTGTGCGGTGGTTGTAATTACTAGGAACTATCTTTTTATTTCTTGAAATATACGGTACAAAATATGGTAATTATCCCTATTTTGTACATCTCTTTCTTTTAGATGTATTTCATTTCATTTCAAACATCACACTTTCAATTATTTAAACTTGATAATTCACAAAAATCTACTTGCAACATTTCAAATTCCAACGAATTAAAATATCAGTAAAACCCCTAAAATATTTATAATCTTTTCTTTGATTCAATCCATATTCGTCGCATAAATACAAATTTCTTATCATTACGTAATACATTAAAATTTATTCAATTCATATCCACCGCATAAATACCAATTTTTAATTCATGTTACCTATATTTTCCACTTTGACTCCCTACTTGGATTCATATATAACATATATGAATAGTCCTATTAGAATTTTGGACTAGAAAAGAGAGATTTAGGTTATTTACTATTCAAATCTGGATTAACAGTTTACCTTGGTTGTAGAGACTTGATTTGAACATTTTATCCATCTCCATCATCTCCTATAAATCCTCCAATAGTGTATATATGCAAATTAGACTATTTCTATTAATTTAGAGTTTTTGGAGGAGATTTGAAAATGGTAGAGCATTTGCACCCATTAGAAAATTATGACTTGAAAGTGAGGGTCTAGGTCTATATTTATAGGGGTTCAAACTAATGCCCACCGTTAGATTAAACTGCATTAACTCCGAACCATTATAAAATAATTTGCTGTCGACCGCACCTCACCCACGGTTGACTACTACTGGTCGACCTAGGTACCCTTAGGGTCAACCTGTGATATGTTAATTGCGAAAGTTTGACGATGCTAGAGATTTTGTAACATCCCACCTTTTCGCACGCTTTAAATTGACACACGTGCCAATTCAAACCGTACGGAAGGGCGGATTGTTATGGGGTAAATATGAAAAAGCAGAGAAGAAAAGAACAAAATAGAATCTTGCAGCGGAATGATAAAATATAATAATCAAATATACAGTTTATAAAGCTGTTTTACAAAATATTCGATTATACTTACAATATTTATCAGAGTTACACATACCATAGAATAATAATTATGCAGCAGAATAACATGGTGTAGTGGAGTAATATATATAGTAGATAATAGTACTACAAATCTTCATCTTCGACCTCCAGAATAAAATCTTCGAATCCTGAAATGCTCGGACTGACCCGAGTGAATTGAAAGGACAAAACACTCGAGTCAGAACTAAAAGATCTTATGTAAGTTAAATCAACAGGAATAAATATAAGTGCAGTAACTTAAAAGATGCTCGGGATTCATATCTCTTAAGGATCCGTTAAACTATTTACTATGTAGTAATATTTCACTATTACAATACTGTCTATAGTAAAATAAACGTACTTTTAAATAGCATTAAGGCTTTACATGTTCAACCTTAACACGTAATAGTCCCAGTAGTCCATCCAATATCATGGTCCCTCCTGATCGGGAAGACACCAGAGTATACCACACGGGCTACGGGAGAAATCCAAACTCGTACAAGGCTCGGTATGGTAGGTGACACGACACAACTAGGCAATGTCAGGGTAGATATACCAATTACGCATCCGGGCTGGTGGAAACGCGTAGCCGCAGTTACCGCCCACCTCGAACAACACCCCCAAAATCAAAAATCAAAAGTGGCCACCGAATCAAATCCAAAAGTCAGAGTATAATATCGAAGGAGTGCGTCCGATTAGAGGAATGACCTCATTAGCCCGAGAATCGCTCCTATTTTAGCCACCTTATGCCAACTCATGGGAGTTGGGTCCACGTATTTACCTCAGAGGAAACGCCGCCGCCATCCTGCTTCATTCTGGAATCTCCACCGCCTACACGGCTGTTAAAGTGGTTTTCGGAGTTGGCAGAGAGTATGACAACTTCCGATCCCGGTCTTTTCAACAACCAAACGTTATTATAACACCGCGGTCTTTTAAAAATAGTTTGTACTTAAAAACCATAATAAAATATCCCTTTCAAAACCATATAAATACGATATCATTTCCGTTTTAAAAACCTAAATCAATATGATATCCCTTTTTCAAAAAATCATAGCACTTCAAATCTATATACCTTGAAACCCATAGCTTTGAAATACAACTTTTAATACCTAGATGGCTTAAATAATAAACTACTTTATATATAATAAAATAGCTTCTTTAATTTCACCAATAAATTTCCAAATACCGATTTGAATCTCCAAATACACCATTTCAATCTTCATATATTTCAAAGCTTAAATATTCAATATTTCAAAACTAATTTTTTATGATTCCAAATATATCCAATTCAATTACTATTATTTTGATTTGAAATATTTTCTTAATAAATCCAATATAATTTAAGTAAAACTTTTAACTTCAAACAACTGGATATTCTTTCACTATATTTAACTATTTATTTATCTTAACTTAATATTCATTTAAATCACTTTAAACCAAATCAAGTTATAAGAATCATACCCTTAAAATCTCCATTTTTATTTAAGTTTCAAATCAAATTTATCCAAGTACAATTCTTAAATAATTCAATTTAACCCAATTTCATATTTATCTTCCAACTTAAATTTCACTTAAGTCATTTTAAAACTCTATATATACAATATCTTAAATAGGTACTTAACCATATAGTGTAAACAGTCAAACTTCATTATTAAACTCATTTTTATTAACAATTTTATGCATATCTTAAATCCAAGAATTCAACTATATATATAATTGTATTTATATATTATCAAAATTAAATATTTATTAAACCGTATATTCCTTTCCAAAACCATAGAAAATCATTTCAAAATAATTTATATATATACTGCGGTGCCTGTATATAATTTTCTACCCTATGGTCAAGTGATATGGATATTTATCATTTCAATCCGTAATTTAAAATAAAAATTACGGTTATATATCATTTCAAACCGCAATCCCGAATGAAATGAAATGCATAAAAACTTGCAGTTAATATAAATAAATATCCATTCATCCATCAAAATCATACATCCATTTATCACAATCATCATCCAAATTCAAACAATACATCAATATATAACAGGTGATAAATAACTGGTATCAACTATCAGTTTATATTCAAAAATAAATTATAACTGTTTAACTGGTAGTTTATATGCAATAAAAATAAAAATAAATTTAACTGGCGGTCAATATGCAATAAATAATAAATAACAATTTAATTAAATAGATGCAATTAACTGAGATGATGATTAAAAATATGCCAAACAACATAAGTAAATTTCAAATCACATCATATATCAATTTAACAAACATAAGAAATTTTAGAAGTTGTGAGTGGGTTAAAACACTCACCTTTTGAATTTAAATTGAATCTAAATTCAAGTTAAACCCAAAAATTAGACAGTCCCCAAATTTGTCCAATCCAGTGCCAAAGTGTCCAGAATCCCAATACGAACCTAGCGGAGAAAACCGCGTGTGATACGAAATCCGTATGTAAGAGTTATGCACGTTTGAAGTTATATGATTTAAATTTTGAAACAAATGAAATAAAATAAAATAAAATAAAATAAAGTACCACGTCACCGTACTCTTAACTCGGCTATAGGAACCCTAATCGAACGAACCAGAAGATGCCGCCCCTAGAAACCTTCGAACAACGCATGCACACGAGAAACGACAACCTCTAGATCAACGTCGACCAGATCCGATGCTACCAACGACCATGCCTCGCCACCACTCGCCGCAGCGCCCCCATCTCAAAAGTCGCGACGCGACCTATCGTTCCCAGGCCGAGGCAAAAACTGGCTATTCCCCTCCACTTTGCGGCGAATTCGATGACCATCTCGATACTCTAGCCTTACACATGCGTGCTACTCGACGCCACCTTCACAACGGCACAAGCCGATCATCGATTATCGTCAGATCCACCGTTGGATCAATCAAACTCCAATACGAACGGCCAGAAATGATTCACGATTTCTGGGTAAACGGTGAACCGATTCAAAAAACGAACAGTACCAGAAGACTACGCTCATTGAAAGCTTTAGTATATATTTTTTGTGAATTTTTCTGGGACGTTGGAAATTTTTGTTTTGGATTTGAATTGATTTGTGTTTGGATCTAGAACTTGTCTGTTTGTCATTGAGGAAGAAGGAGAATAGAATCACTTGTATACACAGACAAATGAGAATTAGGGAGGCTAGGGTTTATAGAAAGATATTTGTAGATAAAGTTGGAATAGACAGATGGACCCGAATTATAAATGTGCTAAACGATAATTGGCCTAAAAAGCCCGTTCTGACTCCGGAAAGAAATTGGGTAAACCCATATATCAAAATAGGTGTTTTAAAATATTTTAAACGCAATGGAAAAGGTTTCAGGTTCAAATTGCATCTATGAAGAAGTTATGCTAAAATCAATATTTTTCAAATTGATTTCAATTGATTTCAATTTATCGATTTCAAGGCGCTTCGAGTCCGTACAATCAAACGACAAGTCCGATCGCTACGAAACTTGAAACCCTATAATAATTCACCGTTATAGATCCGATGAAACTAGTTTCGTCGAAATCCGAGTCAGTCGCCAAAATGGCTATTTTCCCATTAATTAAATAAATTAATAATTAATTAATTAAATCAAATTTTAAATTTCAATTCTAAATTTGAAAATTTTATCACCTTCATATTTATCAAACATTTACAATGATTTAAACAATTTCAAATGTAAATTTAGAGAAGGTTAATTTATAAATTTCAATATAAATCCTCAATCTCATTAAATTCAAAATTATAAATCAAATTTCTAATTATTCTATTAAATTCACTTTTCATCCTATTATTTAATTCATCGGTATCAAAAGGATGCAATTTACATTGGTTCATGATTGTTTATATTTATTTTCTTAGATTTCATCTGCATTTCCATTTATGCAATAATTTAAATATTAAATTTTTATTTAATTGCAATAAATCATATTATCGAAAATTTTAAATTCAAGTAAATAAATGTTGATTTCCATTCTTATTATTCAAACAACCATTATTCTATAAACATATTTAACATTCTCACCTTTCATCTAAATCCTTATTTGTGAAATATTTTAATATTATATTCCACTTATTTGCGATTAATCCACTTATTAAATTTCAAATTTCAAATAAATTAATAAATCTTGGTTTTCACTACTTAAATCAACTAATCTTCATATTATAAATAAAATTAACATTTATTTCATCTTATAGAATTAACCATCTTCAATGACCAATTAAACCTACCCTAACTGCACAAATTAAGACAATTAATTGCAATTTGATTTCACATTAAACTTCGTTAATTATCAATTGAAATCTAAATAAAAACGTTTATTTATTTAAAATCTCACTATTCAATAAATTAACATTTTATGGGTAAAATTAACGTGGAATTATATTACATTTCATTATTGTATTTAGTAATTTATTTCCGATTAACGTGCTACTTAATTCCCTTTAATTGCAAATTGATTTCCAAATATATTGAAATTGCCAACTATATACATTTGTTAAAATTAGAAACTCAATTAATTCATTCAGTAGGTCTCATTCTTTTATATTAACGTATGAGATAAATATGCATTTCCGTTGCTTATTACCTTTACATCTTTCAATTACAGTTCTCACCCACATAAATGAGACCATTATTTTCATCTAAATGAAATTGTTTTCCAATATGTCAATAACTTTATTTCCATGCCTTATAATACAACAAATTGACCAATATGAATAACCTTAACATTATTTACAAAGATTAACTTAAATTTTCATTCAGTTACTATTAAGCAATATTATTTCATTGGTTAATTCAACACTTACTTTTATTTACTTACATTTTTAACTTTATACCCGAATGCACAAATTACAACTTCCATTATTATATTAATTTGAATTCCATTCTAGCTAAGACATTACATTTAAAATATTCTATTAAATTTGCATGTTCATTCAAGTCGATAATTAATGAACTTGCATTACATATTTCCTTAATTTATTCCAATTTCTATTAACAATGTTTTATTACATTAATTCCTTTAATACTTCCCTTTCTCATATTCAATTTATATACAGGTGTAATCCTTTCACTATTTCATTCATTATAATTTTATTCAGATTTCTAATAAATAGGTTTTAATTACCATTGCTATATTTTACTTTAGCGTTCATTGCAATATAAATTTATAAAGTTTTTATTTCTACTCAATTTAATTACAAAATTTCATTAATTTAACCGATTTAAATTGTCAAAAATTATGGGTCGTTACACTCTTCCCCACTCAAAACTTTTCATCCTCGAAAAGGAAAAGAATGGAAAAGAAGGATTTAGAAATCAATATCTTACTTAAAATATTAAATTTATAAACAATCAAATTTACAAAATTAATTAGTTTAAATAAAATATACCAATTTATAACAATTAAATATTTTATACTCAAATTATTAAAGTTGGGAAAAACATTTTCAACTTTTTTCTAAGTCCGAAATTTACGGAAAATTTCGGTAGAGTCTCCTTTGTACGGGAAGGCTCGGGAGAAAATATAATATCAAAAATAACAATATACAACAAATATTTACCCAAAATAATATATATCCCAACTCGGGAAAAAATATAATAACGCTATAAACCGTAATCCGAAAAACGTACCTATTTGTCGGGCAATTAACGCTTAATTATGAAACCAAAAGCAGTAGCAATTGCTTCCATAACCTGTATTTCACTTATATAATCAAAAAGGTTAACAATTATATAAAATGAAATGTTTAAAGTGGTTTCACCCACAAACAAACAAATCAATACAAACAACCATCACGTGCAACATGGCATACAACCATCACATAGAATCAAACAAATCAAACATTCATTCATATCAAACAAACAATTAGTTGTTCGGGTTCAAAACTTTAAATTGTATACAATGAAAAATAAACTATTAAGCGCGCCATTTACTCAACAGTCTCTGATGAGGCTAAATAGATTATTCATACATCCAAACAATTTTAAAGTATCCTTACCCAAACAACCATAAACCAAAACAAACAACCATTTAACAAATTTTCAATTTCATTCTTATTAATTTCATTTCATACATTTGTTGTTTGATTTCCCTTTTATTTATACAATGATTTATCTTCTCAATTTACATTTATTTCTTACAATTTCATGTAGAATTACTTCAACTTATTCACTTAAGTTTAAAATTTCTTACTTACAATACCTGCCTTCTATTATATTTAATTAGTAGTATTTCGATTATACTTAAGATTGTAAAAATTACAACACCAAATTCTGATTTATTAAAGAATTTCATTAATTTATTTCAATTCTTCATTTCATTCATTTCTCAAGTTCCACATATTAATTTAGTGCTTACCTTTCTATTATATTTAATTATTGTAACATTTCAATTACAACTCAAGTTTATAACTCTATAACATCAATTCTTATAAATAAAAGCAATTTATTGAACACTTCATTACATACTCTTACTTGTACAATTTCCATTACATTTTCTTATTAAACATTTCAACTTTTAATATTTGGTAAGTTATATATATGCTTTTTATGAATGTAATTGAAAGTTATACAAGTTTATTCTATTTCTTTTAATTTAGTTTAATGTTCAATAATTACATCTTTTGTTTTATAGAATACAATTTCAAATTTCTTTTTATTTCATTGATAACCAAGCATTTAATCTCTTATTTTATTTAAATTACAATTATTAGTTAACTTCCATTTCACTACCCTAAGTAAAACTATTAGTTAGCGGAAACTTAAGAATTAAATACCGGGTTTAATATCAAATCATTTTAAAATAATAGATAAATACACTTACAAATATATATATCAAATTGTATTTAAACAATTAAAAAATTATATTTGTTTATCAAAACAACTCTGCAGTAAAACTACAACAGTGGTCTTCCCACTATGAAACTCGAAAATGAATGTCGATGATGCATGCACTCATCACCGAAATTATTTTCCAGCGACAGAGAGGGAAATACAAAATTTATTTCTTTTTTAAATTTTCTTTTTAAACATTTATTTCAAATTATATTGAAGTATTTATATCAGAAAATAATTCTAATAATATTATTATTTTATATTTCAAAATCATTCAAAAGAAATTTCAAAACCCCGGAACTTAAGTTTTAAATTTCCAAATTTTCATTTATTTCATTTTCAATCTTATTTCAACTATTATTTATAAATTTCATTACCTAACAACCAATATATTACAACCAAATATAATATATCATTAAAAAAATTATTTTATATATATAAAATATAATAGGAAAAAGTATTTCATTCACCTATATTAAAACCAAATATTATATCGGTCTGTCCTATTTAGTGTTTAGAAATCCCTATTGATGTCATAGCGTCCCACGCACCAACCAGAATTTATAAATACAAAAGGAACAGATTAACACAATATTAAAACTTCTTTTATAACACTAACAAATACGCTCTCTCATATATATACACTCAGCGACTCCCATAGGGTATTACTACCCTATTAGTAAAGGTTCAAACCCCATAAAGCTAAGGTTTATCGCTAAACCAAAGCTCTGATACCAACTGTAACATCCCGCCTTTTCGCACGCTTTAAATCGACACACGTGCCAATTCAAACCGTACGGAAGGGCGGATTGTTATGGGGTAAATAAGAAAAAGTAGAGAAGAAAAGAACAAAATAGAATCTTGCAGCGGAAAGATAAAATATAATAATCAAATATACAGTTTATAAAGCTGTTTTACAAAATATTCAATTATACTTACAACATTTAACAGAGTTACACATACCATAGAATAATAATTATGCAGCAGAATAACATGGTGTAGTGGAATAATATATATATATATAGTAGATAATAGTACTACAAATCTTCGTCTTCCACCTCCAGAATAAAATCTTCGAATCCTGAAATGCTCGGACTGACCCGAGCGAATTGAAAGGACAAAACACTCAAGTCAGAACTAAAAGATCTTATGTAAGTTAAATCAACAGGAATAAATATGAGTGCAGTAACTTAAAAGATTCTCGGGATTCACATCTCTTAAGGATCCGTTAAACTATTTACTATGTAGTAATATTTCGCTATTATAATAGTGTCTATAGTAAAATAAACATACTTTTAAATAGCTATAAGGCTTTACATTTTCCACCTTAACACGTAATAGTCCTAGTAGTCCATCCAATATCATGGTCCCTCCTGATCGGAAAGCCACCAGAGAATACCACACGGGCTACGGGAGAAATCCAAACTTGTACAAGGCTCGGTATGGTAGGTGACACGGCACAACTAGGCAATGCCAGGGTAGATATACCAATTACGCATCCGGGCTGGTGGAAACGCGTAGCCGCAGTTACTGCCCACCTCGAACAACACTCCCAAAATCAAAAATCAAAAGTGGCCACCGAATCAAATCCAAAAGTCAGAGTATAATATCGAAGGAGTGCGTCCGATCAGAGGAATGACCTCATTGGCCCGAGAATCGCTCCTGTTTTAGCCACCTTATGCCAGCTCACGGGAGTTGGGTCCACGTATTTGCCTCAGAGGAAACGCCGCCACCATACTGCTTCATTCTGGAATCTCCACCACGTACACGGTTGTTAAAGTGGTTTTCGGAGTTGGCAGAGAGTATGACAACTTCCGATCCCGGTCTCTTCAACAACCAAACGTTATTATAACACCGCGGTCTTTTAAAAATAGTTTATACTTTAAAACCAGAATAAAATATCCCTTTCAAAACCATATAAATACGATATCATTTCCGTTTTAAAAACCTAAATCGATATGATATCATTTTTATTTTAAAATATATCCCTTTTTCAAAAAATCATAGCACTTCAAATTTATATACCTTGAACCCCATAGCTTTGAAATACAACTTTTAATACCTAGATGGTTTAAATAATAAACCACTTTATATATAATAAAATAGCTTCTTTAATTTCACCAATAAATTTCCAAATACCGATTTGAATCTCCAAATACACCATTTCAATCTTCATATATTTCAAAGCTTAAATATTCAATATTTCAAAACTAAATTTTTATGATTCCAAATATATCCAATTCAATTACTATTATTTTGATTTGAAATGTTTACTTAATAAATCCAATATAATTTAAGTCAAACTTTTAACTTCAAACAACTGGATATTCTTTCACTATATTTAAATTGATATATTTATTTATCTCAACTTTATATTCATTTAAATCACTTTAAACCAAATCAAGTTATAAGAATCATACCCTTAAAATCTCCATTTTTATTTAAGTTTCAAATCAAATTTATCCAAGTACAATTCTTAAATAATTCAATTTAACCCAATTTCATATTTATCTTCCAACTTAAATTTCACTTAAGTCATTTTCAAACTCTATATATACAATATCTTAAATAGGTACTTAAGCATATAGTGTAAAACAGTCAAACTTCATTATTAAACTCATTTGTTTTAACAATTTTATACATAGATTAAATCCAAGAATTCAACTATATATATATATATATATAGTATTTATATATTGTAAAAATTTAATATTTATTAAACCGTATATTCCTTTCCAAAACCATAGAAAATCGTTTCAAAATAATTTATATATATACCGCGGTGCATGTATATAATTTTCTACCCTATGGTCAAGTGATACGGATATTTATCATTTCAATCCATAATTTAAAATAAAAATTACAGTTATATATCATTTCAAACCGCAATCTCGAATGAAATGAAATGCATAACAACTTGCAGTTAATAAAATAAACATCCATTCATCCATCAAAATCATACATCCATTTATCACAATCATCATCTAAATTCAAACAATACATCAATATATAACAGGTGATAAACGGCTGGTATCAACTATCAGTTTATATTCAAAAAAAATTATAACTGTTTAACTGGTAGTTTATATGCAATAAAAATAAATATAAATTTAACTGGCAGTTAATATGCAATAAATAATAAATAACAATTTAATTAAATAGATGCAATTAACTGAGACGATGATTAAAAATATGCCAAACAACATAATTAATTTCGCATCATATATCAATTTAACAAACATAAGAAATTTTAGAAGTTGTGAGTGAGTTAAAACACCCACCTTTTGAATTTAAATTTAATCTAAATTTAATTTAAACCCAAAAATTAGATAGTCCCCAAATTTGTCCAATCCAGCGCCAAAGTGTCCGAAATCCCAATACGAACCTAGCGGAGAAAACCGCGTGTGATACGAAATCCGTATGTAAGAGTTATGCACGTTTGAAGTTATATGATTTAAATTTTGAAACAAATGAAATAAAATAAAATAAAATAAATAATGTACCACGTCAGCGTACTCTTAACTGGCTACAGGAACCCTAATCGAACGAACCAGAAGATGCCGCCCCTGGAAACCTTCGAACAATGCACGCACACGAGAAACGGCCACCTCCAGATCAACGTCGACCAGATCCGATGCTACCAGCGACCATGCGCTGCCGTGCCCCTGTCTCAAAAGTCGCGACGCGACCTATCGTTCCCAAGCCGAGGCGAAAACCGGCTATTCCCCTCCACTTTGCGGCGAATTCGATGACCATCTCAATACTCTAGCCTTACAGATGCGTGCTACTCGACGCCACCTTCGCAACGGCACAAGCCGATCATCGATTATCTTCAGATCCACCGTTGGATCAATCAAATTCCAATACGAACGGCCAGAAATGATTCGCGATTTTTGGGTAAATAGTGAATCGATTCGAAAAACGAACGGTATCAGAAGGCTACGCTCGTTGAGAGCTTCAATATATATTTTTTGTGAATTTTTCTAGGATGTTGAAAATTTTTGTTTTGGATTTGAATTGATTTGTGTTTGGATCTAGAACTTGTCTGTTTGTCATTGAGGAGGAAGGAGAATAGAATCACTTGTACGTACAGACAAATGAGAATTAGGGAGGCTAGGGTTTGTAGCAGGATATTTATAGATAAAGTTGGAATAGACAGATGGACCCGAATTACAAACGTGCTAAACGATAATTGGCCCAAAAAGCGCGTTCTGACTCCGGAAGGAAATAGGGTAAACCCATATATCAAAATAGGTGTTTTAAAATATTTTAAACGCAACGGAAAAGGTTTCAAGTTCAAATTGCATTGTATGAAGAAGTTATGCTAAAATCAATATTTTTCAAATTGATTTCAATTTATCGATTTCAAGGCGTTTCGAGTCCGTATGATCAAACGACAAGTCCGATCGCTACGAAACTTGAAACTCTACAATAATTCACCGTTGAGCATTCGTTGAAACTAGTTTCGTCGAAATCCAAGTTAGTGGTCAAAATGGCTATTTTCCCATCAATTAAATAAATTAATAATTAATTAATTAAATCAAATTTTAAATTTCAATTCTAAAATTGAAAATTTTATCACCTTTATATTTCTCAAACATTTACAATGAATTAAACAAATTAAATGTAAATTTAGAGAAGATTAATTTATAAATTTCAATATAAATCCTCAATCTCATTAAATTCAAAATTATAAATCAAATTTCCAATTATTCTATTAAATTCACTTTTCATCCTATTATTTAATTCATCGTTATCAAAAGGATGCAATTTACATTAGTTCACGATTGTTTATATTTATTTTCTTAGATTTCATCTACATTTCCATTTATGCAATAATTTAAATATTAAATTTTCATTTAATTGCAATAAATCTTATTATCGAAAATTTTAAATTCAAATAAATAAATGTTGGTTTCCATTCTTATTATTCAAACAATCATTATTCCATAAACATATTTAACATTCTCACCTTTCATCTAAATCCTCATTTATGAAATATTTTAATATTATATTCCACTTATTTGCAATTAATCCACTTATTAAATTTCAAATTTCAAATAAATTAATAAATCTTGGTTTTCACTACTTAAATCAACCAATCTTCATATTATAAATAAAATTAACATTTATTTCATCTTATAGAATTAACCATCTTTAGTGACCAATTAAACCTACCTTAACTGCACAAATTAAGACAATTAATTGCAATTTGATTTCACATTAAACTTCATTAATTATCAATCAAAATCTAAATAAAACCGTTTATTTATTTAAAATCTCGCTATTCAATAAATTGACATTTTATGGGTAAAATTAACATGTAATTATATTACATTTCATTAATGTATTTAATAATTTATTTCCAATAAACGTGCTACTTAATTCCCTTTGATTGCAAATAGATTTCCAAATATATTGAAATTGTCAACTATATACATTTGTTAAAATTAGAAACCCAATTAATTCATTCAGTGGGTCTCATTCTTTTATATTAACTTATGAGATAAATATGCATTTCCGTTGCTTATCCCTTTACATCTTTCAATTACAGTTCTCACCCACATAAATGAGACCATTATTTTCATCTAAATGAAATTGTTTTCCAATATGTCTATAACTTTATTTCCATGTCTTATAATACAACAAATTGACCAATATAAATAACCATAACATTATTTACTAAGATTACCTTAAATTTTCATTCAGTTACTATTAAGAAATATTATTTCATTGGTTAATTCAACACTTAATTTTATTTACTTATATTTTTAACTTTATACTCGAATGCAAAAATTACAACTTCCATTATTATATTAATTTGAATTCCATTCTAACTAAGGCATTACATTTAAAATATTCTATTAAATTTGCATGTTCATTCAAGTTGATAATTAATGAACTTGTATTATATATTTCCTTAATTTATTCCAATTTCTGTTAACAATGTTTTATTACATTAATCCCTTTAATACTTTCTTTTCTCATATTCAATTTATATACAGGTATAATCCTTTCACTATTTCATTCATTAGAATTTTATTCAGATTTCTAATAAATAGGTTTTAATTACCATTGCTATATTTTACTTTAGCGTTCATTGCAATATAAATTTATAAATTTTTTATTTCTACTCAATTTAATTACAGAAATTTCATTAACTTAACCAATTTAAATTGTTGAAAATTACGGGTCGTTACGGATTTTGTTAGAATTTGGCTATAAAACTTATGCCATTGGGTTCATGGCTATTTTCCGATCAATTTTCATATATAAACTTTTCCGTTCGAAATTCAAACAGAAAAGCTATTAACATTAGAAATTCAAGAGTCGAAAAAAAATATGCAAAGAAGGAAACAAATAATAATTAGCCAATGTTAATTACAAACTGTTAAGTTTTTTTGTAATTTAGAGGCTAAAAAGCTAATTAGTGGAAACAAATTATAACGTTCAATTAATAGAGGAAACATATGCACAAAATTGTTTATACAAAGAAACTAAAATTCCATTTTTAGCATTATCACTTATTTATTAAATTCTTTTAAATTCATTAGCATTAAAATTGTAGGGTACATGTATGTACGTATGTATGAATGTATATGTGAGTATTTATACGTCAGAAAGGTTAAATGTAATATGGATTTTTTTTATTCATTTGGCAATTATTCTAGCTTAATCATTATATATGTATATGTATGTATATGTATATGTATGTATGTATATGTATGTATGTATATGTATGTATTTATATGTACATGCATGCATTAATATTTTATATCGTCAAGGCACGTATTTTAGAAATAATTTTTTTTATAAATTTATTTTTTATTGAACAATTTAAAATTGAAGCAATAATGCATATTTATATACACAATGAATAATACATAGTAGATATAAATCCCAAGATCTACACATGTATATGGGAACTATGTTATTGTTTGTTTCTTTTGTTAATTTATTCCTGTTGTGATATATCATCCCTTGTATATTGATTAGATGTAGTATCAATTAAAAGTTTGCAAAAGAGGAATGGTGGAATCTGTCAATGACATGCTTTTTATCTCCTTTCTTTTAGATCTTAATGTGTTTCTATCCATATCTACTGTAACAATCCGACTTTTCGACCCTTGAATATCGACACCAAATACCTCCACGATATTCGTATGTCGAACACGAAGGGCCGAAAAGATAGAAAGTTATGGTAAATAAAAGAAAAAAATAGAATAAGGAAGAGAAGAAACAACATCAGGATCTCACAAGCGAAAAAAATAATATATAATATCAAAGGAATTATACAAAGGGTTGATCTGAATATAGAGATTTCAAAGTTACAAAACCTACGTACTATCATCAGCCTCGACAATTATAACAATCTATCCTCACATATGCTAATATATACAATATAGTAATGCGACGAAAATAAGAATACTACAGTAGATAATCATTTATCTCTTCTCTATAAGCTCCAAGCATCCATAGCTAAATCTAGAAATATACGAAGGGTTGACCCAAGTATTATAAGAAAATAACACCCAGATCAGTCTGGTAAACTAGCGTAAGAAACTCAAGAAATAAGCAACAAGTAACAGTAAACATTGAGACCATATGGATTATCATAACAGTTTTCCCCTCAAATGAAACCAACCGTTCATTAAGTTTAATATAATGCTATGATAGGTAATGTCTAGAGTGTAGAATATAAATTATATCAAATAGCTGGAATGGTTACATTGGTTAGGTTCAACAGCATATTAGAGATTATAATCAAAAAACCATTAAAGTACATTCACATAATGGATTTTTTCATTGAGATGCTTCTAGTAAACTGAAGCGGATCTCCATGATAAGGACTAGAAACTATCTTCCGAGTACCATAAATCTCTGGATAAAATATACCATAAGGTAAACACAACTGGACCATCGCCATAACATAGTATGAACTACATGGAACCAAGTAACAACAACTCCTGGTAGCATCATCCATAAGCATCTCTAGATAATGGAGTTGATATAACCTCAAAGGTTAGCTAAACCCGATATTGTGCATCCTGCTATGTGTTTAGTTATTTTCGATGTCAAGGTCACATTTGGTATCTCTCACATGAGTCTTCATCATTCGAATAAAACATGAATCCTTAATTGGATTCCATTATCTCGAACAGATTACAAATCTCTACATGGATTCGAGCAACTTGAACATATCTTGAATCTCCAAATAGATTCCTGCAAAATTCCTCCAACGAAAGCTAATTATGTCCTCTCTCTCTTGGAATACTCCTCAAGATAGATAGTTCCACACGATAGTAGCATTTTAAATATTAATGTTGACCCCTTCCTTAGACTTATCCTTAGGATTGACAATTCTACACTATAACATTTCAATTCACAACCGCTCTCAAAACATACAACACATATACTAGTTTTGAAGTGGTATTCGGTAAGTAAAATATTTACCGATCCTAGTCTCTTCAAAACCAATTCGATGAATTCTAGGTGAACTCAATTCTGTTTTTTTAGAAGTAGGCAAAAGCTAGAGACATTTCGTACCAATGCTCCTCCCAGGAGGTTCTCATTGTTATGAAACTGTGAAGCTTTTAGATACTTATTAAGTTAATATTAAGACAAGTTCGATAATTGACTACTCTATTATCTAGTCAAAAAATTGCTTATACAAATCAATTTTCATATACTTAACTCGTTTCCAGCATTACTATTCCTCGTTCAAGAGTGAAGTAAGGTAAGTTAGAACATTAGCCGCATATCAAAGCCTTGCCTAGGCACTTCAATCTTGAATCTTATAAATAGATATGTCTACCTCGTCGGTTTTTAATGTTAAGTATAGTGTCAATGATTGTCATAAACAAGTAAGAAATAACCTCGATTAACACGTTTCCAGCATTCCTGACTTAACAATTACTCCATCAAAAGGAAAGCCGATAGATTAGAGTTCTACTGCTCATACCCTCACTCAAACATCAATCTTAACTTTCACAAATAGATAAGCCTACTTCGTCGGTTTTTAGTGTTAAGCATAGTTAATTACTTTTCAACAAGTAATTAAATAATTAACCATTTGGCCATTAAGCGATTCTTAACCCCTTTTTAAACCTGTTGTTTATACTTTTAAAACCCTTTTTAAAATGATATATATGTATAGAAATTTATTTATAAACTAGATGTTAAATAAACCATTTTTAGAAGATGTTTATTACATAAGATATAAAATAGTCAGCACGTTTTCTAAAAAATATATACACATAAAAATGCTTTAAAATATTTTATAATACTTATAATAGTTTTAAAAGCATTCACTCAAAATATTACTTGAAAATAATAGCTTATATATTACATAAAAACTTGGAAAAGGTACAATTTTTCATTATAAAAATTTCTTTTTTATAATTCACAAATAATTCTTAAAAGTTCATAAACATCTTAAACCACTTTTGAAATACTTAAATATGAGTTATAAATAGTAATAAAAAGAATGAACAAAATAATTAAATTTAAATATCTTTCAGATCTTTAAAGTCTAAAAATTAAGGCAAAACGGGGAAGTTTTGCACGAATGAAGTTTTGATCACTTTTCAAAATGTAACTAAACTTTTTACTTTCCAAACTTTTTGTGGAAGTAACCCCATGTATAAACATAATAATTATGTTGAGAAATCCTTAAGGATCTCTCTACAAAGTTCCATAGAAATCGCCAAAAACAAGGCAATTTCAAAGTGCATCCATAGCGACAATCGTTGTAAGTGCACTTTCAAATCCAAGTCTAACCAAAAAAAAAAGTTACGTTACAACCGATATGCTTTATTTCAAGGTTATGGCATATTTTCTACAAGCCCATTCAAGTCCATTCATATGGCTTCCGTGCCATTTGCTTTCAAAGCAAGAATCAAAACTAATGTTTCAACATATGTCAACATCAATTTAAACAACATATATAAAATCAAACCCAAACATATATGTGTTATATTTTCATTCAAAGCGGTGACTTAACTCACCTTTAACCCATCAAACGACCAAGATCCAAGCACTCAAGTCCAACCCCACCCTAGCAACCACCTTTCCTTCCTTTCTTGCTTTGCACTTGCTTTTGTCATTCCGACCCTCTCTTATTGGTCACGGCCTCTTGATGTAGGGTGAAAGTGGCTTTACTTCTCCCAAAAAAACTAGATATTAGTTGTTGTACTGTTGTCCCAAGGTTCCACTCCAAATTTGAGTCGGTTTCGATGAGTTCTACAAATATTTTCTTTAGAACATAAGAGAAGAAGAGGACATTAAAAAGCTTGGTTTTGCGTTTTGAATTTGTGATTTATTATCAAGGTATGCCCCTCTTATATAGGCTTCAAATGGTGCTTTTTAAGCTTGTTCTCATTCTTCTCTCATGTCGTGGAAGGCTCGTCCTCCATCACTTCTCCTTTACATCGCTTACCTTTAGCAAAGTACCATTACACCCCTTATATGATAATACTTTTTATCCACTTAGAAGCTTCTCGAATATTCCATTGCTTTATGAAGAGAAGTGCATTTTAATTAGTTGCTAATGTGTTTGCTTGATCATTCGATAAGTGCACAATTGTTCGAACAACTTATACTGATCAAAAATTTATTTATAGGTAAACTGATTTTCGGTCACATTATTGATTTTTCTTCGAAGAATATTTTGTAAAAAATATTCAAAAATAAGTTTCTTATCATTATTTATTAACTAAATGATGTCTAACAAGGTTATAAAATCATATTTATAACCCTTAATTATATTTCAAAACATTTATATATTCGAAGATAAAGTGTTCGAATTTTTGGGTAGCTACATTCTCCCCCACTTAGAATATTTCGTCCTCAAAATTCCAACAAGAAAGATAATCAAAGAAAATATAAGAACAAGATATATATATATATATAGTGTGTGATGCTGAGACTATATATAGAAACTAAACTATAAACCAAAATGCAAACGAAGCGACTCCACCTTAAAAGGTGAGAACACTACAAAGATATGTGATATTAAGCTAAGAAATCTCTAGTCTAGGAACAAATCGGGATAAGACTTTCCCAAACTGTCCTCCGTCTTCTTATCACCACTGACAGTCGCTATGCTTTGATACCAAATGTAAGTTATTATGCTATAGGATCATGTAATATGGATAAACTACTTGTGCGGAATAAGTAAGTAAATAGAAAAAGCAGTAAAGTAAATGACACTAGAGATTTTTATGTTGGTTCGAACTCCCGTTCTATATCCAGTCCCAGACTCCTTCAGGATTTTAACTAGCAACCCTCACTTAACTCGGAGGAATAGGACTACTACCTCCTAAGCAACCGAACAAGACTACTACCACCTAAGCAACCGAATAGGACTTCTACCACTTGAGCAACCGAACATGACTTCTTTACAAAAAAGTATCTGATTGTAGTGTGCTCTTTAAATAGCACTGATAAGTCAATTAAGTACAATCTTCCTATAATCTTCTCCTTTATGATATATGGTGTAATGTTCTTGAGAATTATGGAAGATAGAGTGATCAATGACTAGAGAATGTAAGCAATTTGAGTGCAATTTGAAAAACAAGCGAATAGATAAGAATTCAAGAATATTAAAATAGTTTTCGACGAATTGTTGGTTGAATTTTGAAATCTATTTATAGTGATTAAAAGGTTGCAACTATAGATGAAAAACTATATTGAAAATAAACTGTTGGGGATATTGCCACCAAGCTATTACAGGGAGGGTCCCACCGAATCAAATGCACTTCTCAAACCTTCCCTCTAGCCACTGCCGAACCAACCTTCTCCAAGCACGGCCGAACCAAGGCATGCCGAACCGGATGTGCCAGACCAGATTGCTTCAGCCCAGGACCACCCGCAGCTATATACATCCAAGACCCATGCCCCCAACCTCACTCTATAAATAGAGGGACAGAGGTACAACAATGGCAGACAAGTTTGAGAGCTCAAGCACGGAAGGAACTTTCAAACAACTTTCATATACTTGTATACAAAGCTTTGTACTTGTAATCTGAAAGAAAAAGGAGAATAACATATAAAGTGGACGTAGGCACGTTCTGGCCGAACCACTATAAATCTGTGTGTCTTTTACAGTTTAGTCCCTGCTTTTTATATATTTGCATAAATCACCCAAACCACTAGAAACAACCTAAAATCAACTAATTCATACGACTTGGAGGTGTTTGTCCATTTTTTGTGCAAACATTTTTGGTGCTTTCACTGAGAACCGAGCTAGAAGCTACAGCTTCTCCTACTCAACCTTCTTCCTCACGGCATCGTTCCTTGCTCCGACAACATGACTTCCACGCAGAGGAGAGATGCTAACAAAGGAAAGAACGTCGCAACTAGCAGTATCCCAGATCCAGTGGCCCTGAATCAAGAGAATCATCCCGTTTTAACAGCAATACCAAATGAAAATCAGGCAATTCCAACAGCCCCTGCCGCGGAACAACCAATTACTAGGGCGGATCTAGACAGGGTTATGGCTGAAGTAACTAACCGCTTCGCATCTCAACAAGAAGCCCTGGTGGACCAACTCATGTCACGCCTAAGGGATGCTGAAGAATCCAACCGCAACACTGAATCATGTGGTGAGTCCCAATCTGGAGGATCTGGGAGGCAACAAAGACCTTTCTTCTTCGAGGAAGTTAACAACAGAAATAGCCATGGTAGGAGCCGAGCCCGGACTCAGCCCGAATTCCGACCCGAGGAAACACATGGAACTGAACCCGACGGGGGAGGTGCCAGGCAGGGGTCGGATGTAGCTGAGCCTGTCATGCTACCTAACCATGAAAACACCAGTAGACGGGGCCGAGCTGGAGTCCAGCCCGAAGTTGGACCCAAGGAAGCACTGAGAACAGAACCCAGCATGGGAAGATCAAGGTAAGGGCTAACTATGGCTGACCCCAGCATGCCCCCAGAAGAGCAGAGGCAACCTTTGGAGAATGTTAGGAGTGACAGACGATACCATCCCTACAAGTCGTCTGGACGGACTCAATCCCGTAGAGAAGAACCAAACTCATTTCTGTCCGCTCCAAGTTCTGATGAAAGGATGGCGCGATTGTTCAGAGAGTGCGTCCAACGGGAGCAAAGGGATCGGGGAATAGGCGCTAGGGTAACCAGCCCCTTCACCCGCGATATCGAAACTGCCATCACCCCCCGGGAATAGAAAATGCCAACGATGGAACCTTACAAGGGAACCTCTGACCCCATCGTACACTTACAGAGGTACACCCAGCATATGCTCATGAGCGGGGCAATAGAGGGAGTATTGTGTAAATGCTTCCCACTATTCTTGGCAGATCTAGCTACCTCCTGGTTCTGCCACCTACCCCAAGGGTCCATCAGCTCATGGGAAATGTTGAAAGAAAAGTTCATCAGTCAGTTCCGCATTCATGTGGAGCAACCCAAGGACGCTTATTCCTTATCTAATATCAAACAGAAACCCGAAGAGACATTGCAACAATATCTAACCCGATTCAACGTCGCGGCAACCGCAGTCCAAGATGCCGACGAGAAACTTATCCTAATGGCCCTCTGCAGTGGTGTACATCCAGATACTAAATTTGCTAGAAGACTAACCAAGGAAAAACCAGCTACTTTACCTGATTTTTTCCATGAAGCTGGAAAGTATATGAGACTTGAGGACGCTGCCACTGAGAGGCGATCAGGGCAACAGGCTAAGACGGCTACAGACAGGGTCCCCGCTGCAGCAAAGGATGTTCGAAGAAATGACTCTAGAGACAATGCTGGGGGCAAAAAGGGAGAAAAGCGCTTATATCGACCAGGACCAAGATTTGACTCTTACACTCCTTTGAATGAAACGATCGAAAACATCTTCCTAGCCACTCAAGATGAAGTTAGATACAAGCGCCCTCCGCACAAGAAGGAGTCGGATAACGCACTTAAATCAGGAAAGTTCTGCCGTTTCCACGAATCCCACGGACATGACACCAATAAATGCCACCATCTCCGGGACTTGATTGAAGAACACATCAGAAGGAGGAGACTGGAGTGCTATGTAAAAGGCCAGAAAAGGACTTCAACTCCTGCCAATGAGAATCCTGGACTACCCCCCCCCCCCAGAAACAGGTGGGGGAAATCGCAACACCAGCGGCTCTAGTCAAGAGAAGATAGTGGTCCACACCATATCAGGAGGACCGCACATCGCCGACAGAAGCTGGGCGGAGATGGAAAGATACGGTAAGTCACTGAGGAACGCTGAAGGCTGCGTTAATTCTGTTATGGAAGAACGCCACCCGAAACGGAAGGAAAATGACGACATCACATTCAGTAGGCGTGATCTAGAGGGAAGACAGTACCCACACATGGATCCTATGGTCATCTCTGCCTGGTTTGGACCAGCCAAAGTTTTCCGAATTTTAATAAACACTGGAAGCTCGGTGAATATCCTATTCAAGCATGCTTTCGACAAAATGAAGCTATCAATGAAGGATGTGTCTCCCTGCAACAAACCACTACATGGTTTCACTGGAGATGCGAAGATGCCCCTCGGGCAACTGGACCTTTTTGTTGAAATAGGAAGTCATCCTCGCTCCGCTGTGTGAAAACAAACGTTTGTGCTAATAGAAAGCCATTCGGCCTACAACGCCTTTTTGGGAAGACCAGCCTTGTCTGACTTCCAAATTGTCCTAACCCCGTGGTGCCTGAAGATGAAATTTCCAACCGATAACGGAATAGGAGAAATAGAAGGAGATCAAGACGCTGCTCGAGACTGCTATGTAACTGAACTTCGCAATAACCGCAGAAAAGATAAAGGGAAAAATGCAGAAACTACTCTCTGCATGAAAAGCTTGGAAGCATAACAACTAAAGAAAGCCCCTCCTCTTTGATATACCAGTGATCCTTTCAACGAATTAGACCCCAGGGACAAAGAGGAGGAGGCCACCGCCGAGCCTGCAGAGGCTATGGAATTCGTATCTGTAGACAAACACGACCCAAGTAGACTGCTGAGAGTCGGGTCTCAGTTAAAAAGAGAATTAAAGAATCAACTCATTGATTTTCTTCGCCGCAACATGGATGTATTTGCATGGACGCACGCTGACATGATGGGAATCTCCCCAGACGTAGCATGCCACATGCCGAACATAGATCCCACCAAGGTGCCAGTGAAGCAGAAAAAGAGGAGCATGGGGGCAGAACGATCAGCAGCCCTCGAGGAAGAAGTAAAGAACTTACTTGCCAACGACTTCATACGTGAAGCCATCTACCCAGAATGGATCGCCAACCCGGTACTGGTAAAGAAAGCTAATGGGAAGTGGCGAACATGCATCGATTTCTCCAACTTAAATGACGCTTTCCCGAAAGACTGCTTCCCACTCCCCCGAATCGACCAACTCGTGGACAGCACAGCCGGACACGAACTCTTATCCTTTATGGACGCATACTCATGATATAACCAGATCCATATGCACGCCCCCGATCAAGACCATACTAGCTTCATCACTGACCGAGGATTGTACTGCTATAGGGTAATGCCATTTGGACTTAAAAACGCCGGAGCTACTTATCAGCGCCTCGTCAACAAGATGTTTGCCGAACTGATAGGGCGATCTATGGAAGTTTATGTGGATGACATGCTGGTAAAATCGAGGAAAGCCAACGACCATATAAACCACTTGGACGAGATGTTTCAAGTACTTCGCCAATATGGAATGAAACTGAACCCTCTAAAGTGCTCCTTCGGAGTATCATCGGGAAAGTTCTTGGGATTCATCGTTCATGCCAGGGGGATTGAAGCAAACCCCGAACAAGTTCGAGCTTTGCAAGATATCAAGATACCATCCACTCGAAGAGAGATGCAAAGCCTAAACGGGAAAGTGGCCGCCCTAAGTAGGTTCATCTCCAAAGCAACCGACAAATGCATCCCTTTCTTCGAAGCTCTAAAGAAAGACAAAGGAAAGTTCGAATGGACTGACGAATGCTCGACAGCCTTCCTTAACTTAATCGGACACCTCCAGAGACCACCGGTGCTCTCAACTCCAAATGAAGGCGAAGAACTATACCTATACCTTGCTGTATCGTCCCACGCTTTGAGCGCCACTTTGGTGAGAGAAGACAACCGCGCGCAGTGACCCGTATACTTTGTAAGCAAGAGATTCACATGGGCGGAAGCCAGATACCCTAAACTTTAAAAGCTAGCATACTGTTTGCTTATCACGTCATGGAAATTGCGACACTATTTCCAGTCTCATTCCATCAGAGTTTTAACCGATCAACCGCTAAGGCAAGTGCTCCATCGCCCCGACACTTCTGGGCGATTACTTAAGTTGTGCATCGAACTAAGTCAATATGATATCACTTACCATCCTCGCACCGCTATCAAGGGGCAAGCCATAGCTGATTTCATTGCCGAATTCACTACTAGCGAAGGTAAGGACCAATCTGAAATAGCAGAAGATATCAAGTGGAATCTCTTCGTAGATGGAGCGTCGAACGAACAAGGCTCGGGGGCAGGTGTTGTGATAATCACCCCCAGGGGAAAGAAGCTGCACTACACCCTAAGATTGGAATTCGCTGCCACCAACAATGACGCAGAATACGAAGCAGTGATAGCCGGATTAGAACTTGCACTGGAAATTGGAGTCAGTTCTTTATGTCTCCATAGTGATTCTCAACTTATTGTAAATCAAATACTGGGAGAATTCCAGACTCGAGGAGAACGACTCACAGCGTATCTAAAGAAGACCATGCTACTGCTTAATCAATTAGATCACTATTTAATCAAACACATTCCCCGAGAAGAGAATGAAGAGGCCGACGAACTAGCAAAACAAGCTAGTATGAAGAACATCACTATTTTCGGAGCATTAACCATCTCAAAACAGCTGGCACCAAGTTTCGAGCAAGTGAATCTGATAGCTGCGATCGACGAAGAAACCTGGATGACTCCTATCCGGAAATATTTACAAGATGGCACACTGCCCGACAAGCGTAGCGAAGTCAAGAAAACCTTGAGGAAAGCTTCCCGCTACACATTACAGGAAGGCATCCTCTATCGACGCGGCTTATCTAATCCCTTATTAAGGTGTATCGCTGGAAGGGAAGCCAGGGAAGTCTTATCCAACATCCATCAAGGAAGTTGCGGAGATCACACTGGAGGGCAGACTCTGGCAAAGAAGATACTCCGATATGGATATTACTGGCCCACTTTAAACAAAGATGCCTTGGACTTCGTCAAGAAATGCGACAAATGTCAGAAATTTGCCAAGATTCCTCGACTACCCACAAATGAGATTACTCAAATGACCAGCCCTTGGCCCTTTGCAGTATGGGGAATTGACTTGATTGGCGAACTGCCAACGGGCCGAGGGGGAGCCAAATATGCTATAGTGGCGGTTGACTATTTCACCAAATGGATGGAGGCGGAACCTCTAAATAAAATATCCTTGGCAAAAGTTATCAACTTCTTGATCAAAAATATTCTGTGCAGGTACGGAGTCTCACTCAAGATCATATCAGACAACGGACTTCAGTTTGACAGCGAAGAATTCGCCGATTGGTGCCAAGAGCACGGAATTCACAAAACTTCTCATCTGTAGCTTATCCTCAAGCAAACGGACAAGTCGAAGCTGTCAACAAGATTCTCAAAACCTTAATCAAGAAGAAACTTGAAAAATCGAAAGGCGCCTGGGTGGACGAACTTCCTACGGCACTTTGGGCCTATCGCACATCTTACAGAACTTCAACAGGGCATACTCCTTTCTCTTTGGCATACGGATCGGAGGCCATGCTCCCAGTTGAAACTATAGTGCCCTCTCACCGCAGGATCCACTACAACCCGGAAGAGAACGAAGAACTCCTCCTCATGTCTTTGGATCTAATTGAGGAGAGAAGAAACGATGCAGCACTCAAAGCAGCGGCTCATAAGCAAAAAGTTGCAGCACAATACAACTCCAAAGTCAAGCAACGCAGCTTACAAGAAGGAGATCTTGTCCTCAAGCGGATTTTCCCGCGCCCCGAAGCACTAGACCCAATCTGGGACGGACCCTACGTAATTCATAAAGATCTCCGCAACGGAGCCTATATTTTGTCAACAGTGGACGGAGAGGTGTTCCAGAGGGCATGGAACATCCAACACCTCCGTCAATACTTTTCTCAACTTGTACTGCCCATATGAAGTGAATTAACAAAGAGGATAAGTGGACGTAGGCATTTTCGTGCCGAACCACTTTAAAAATCTTGTCTCTTTTTAACTTGTTCCTTTATATCTTGGCTACTTGTTAACTGTATCCTTTTCTGTTGAACAAAATTCTGTGTAATGGCACCTCCATCCAAGCCACATCAGGGCACGGCCTCATCTGGACATGGCCTAACAGGTACTACGTGATTCTATGCACTCGCCAATGAGACACTTTTGCTCCAGCATCCCTCTGCTGCGGGTTAACTCATTGCTCGCGACTGCCCTTAAAGCCAACTGTAATGAGCCGATTATAAGCCATCACGAAGGCCGACTATAGCCGATGGCAGCTCATTACGGCGTTCGGCTCGCCGGCAACTGTGAACCTATTTTAAGCCCCAACATAAGGTGTGGCCAGCCAGGGGTAGTTCACGGTTGACGATCGGCACCCACGCTAGCCGGCCACAGTAAATCGAATAATACCCACGGTTACGGGCCATAATGGCTTGGGTAGTTACTGTGCGCGATCTCGGCTCTGATATGTCTTAAGTGCGGCTGTGGTAAAAAAGAAAACTCCCCGCGGAGGCGTAAGATGGGTGACAAATGTCTCCAAGACCCACAACTAGGGAAAGTGACTACAAAACCCGTTTGCCACGAACTTAAGCACATCGACGGCCTTCCGTGACTGGAAGTTTTACTTTTCCTATATTTCCATTCCATGTAAATACTTTTCTCCTATCCTGTGTAACGATCCCTAAAGTACAGGACACCGATTAGGAGACATTCGCTCATAAGGATCGGAGCCCGCAAACTGGATAACAAGACACTCAGCTGTATCCATGACCAGTTACACAAGACGCTCAAAGCTACCCCCCCGCAACTAAAACATGAAGGGCGGTACTCTCTTCTCTTGTACATAAACATGTAACTATAACTTATTCATACATCACGCTAACATTGCAAAACATGAGATTATATTTCAAGCAAGAGCTTAGCATCAAACACAACTAAATCACAGGCATATGCATAGTTATACTTCTTATGCAGCACATCAAAATAATAACAGTATTCAAAATATAACAGAATCAGCTTGTGTTATAAACTTACATAAAGTCGTTTAATGACATCATTACAGCTCGAAAGTACATTAATGTTTTTGAACTAGCATATACAGGAATGTCAGGCAGACCAAATAAAATAACCAGCTGCATTAGTGCTAACCACTATACCTCAGAACCAGCTCTCCGAATCTACTTGGTTGCTGGATCGGAACTCCCAGCATGTTGACCAGAGGTCCCACCTGTCCAATTCAGGAAAAGAATCCATCAGATAAACCGCAAACGATCAAGTTATGAAAAGCTAAAAAGGAAAAACTCACCAACACCCGCTTCTTGGTCCTCATCCCCCAACTGCACACCGGCTTCCTCCGCAGCAAGTAGCCACATCCCTTCCTTCACCGCTACCTCCTCCTCCTTTGAGAACTGGGCGGTAACCATATCCATCCTGAATGCCGCTCCACCTTCCTTTTCCACATCGGCCTTGGCCTCCTCTAAAGCCCGGAGATATATCCTAGCCATGATCTGGGGATAGTCATCCATCCAGGATAGATTACCCTGCTTCCAGGTACGGAAGTACATATCCTGCAACATCTCATCCATCATCCCCTCATTCTGCTCAAACTCCCTCACCCGGGCCTCGGAGGACAGCAACTTAGCGATGGCAACATCCCTCTCCGATCGATATCTCAAGCGGTCAGCCTGGAGAGACCTCCTCATTTCCTCCATCTCTTCCTTTAGCCTGGCCTAAGCAAGCTCTGCGGCCTCAAGCCTCCCAGATAACTCCTCTACTTGCTCGAGATCCGCCCTCCAAACCTCGTCCACCGTAGCAATGGCTATGTCAATCCGCTCCTTGCAGGCGGCCTCCATCTTTCGCAACTCAGCTTTGCTAGCCTCCTCCATGGTTTTCTTTAGTCGTCAGGAGGCCGCCTCATGCTGAGATATCTGGATAGCCTGATCGGCAAGCTGTTTGGCCTGATCAGAAACCTGTAGCCGCAACCGGATGTTAGAACTTCCGATTTCCTCTCCAGCGCTGGCCAGTCGAGCGTGATGCTCCATTAGCCTCTTGGTTTCCTCAGCCACCCGATCGATGCTTGCCTTGGCCTCATTCCTCATGGTCACAATCCGAGTAGTAAGCAAATCGAGGTCTAACGACTTAGCCTCATCAAGCACCCGTACCATGGGATTGCGGGAAAGAAGATGCTCACCCGTGACCTCATCAAAAGAGATATCCTGAAAACTCGGGTCCAGATCCGGGTAGACGGTAAATGGGTTGCGATCCAAACCTGGACGGTCTATCGGAGTGACGGTTGGATTTTCGGACAGATGGAGGGAAGGCATAAACCCAGTATCCTCCTCAATAATATCATGGATAGGCTGGACTGGAGGCTGAGGGCCAGGTGAAGGTTCAAACGAAGATCGGCCCCTCTTCCTCTTTTGCATATCTTCTTCAATAACTCCAAGAAGAGGGCGATATCTAACTACATCCCCAGGACGGCTAGTTGGCGGCTTTGGTTTGGCAGAAGCTTTGAGTAGCTTATACTGTTCGAGGCGATGCTGAATATCTGATGTCTTGGCCGCCTTACCTGCTCCTGGAATAGAAACCAAGTGTTACGAACATACAATGATCCATAATTCAAGAAATATGTTAAGTTAAAAAGAATGAGAAGGCACATCTGTTATACAAACCCTGCGGAGGAGTGGAATACTGCAATAAGTCCTGAATCTCATTCCAGGACGGAAGCGAACCATAAAATATTCCTAAGTCCCTATCGTAAATGGAGTCTGCAGAAGTCAAAAGTTCACCTTGAATCGCTAGAATTGCCTTAGCTGAAGAACTCTCAGGGAATGGATCAGCGCCAGCCCCAGTCTTGTCAACCCCCTTAGCCTTCTCAACCAAAGCCGATCCTTCCTCCGACTCCCCAAAAGCTTGACGGAAAGCATCATCCGTCCACTCATGAATCTCTCCCACTTGCCCGGAGGTTAAGGCACCAACGCCACTACCGCTCTGTCCATCTCCTCCTTCACCCTCACCTCTATCTTCCTCCACATCTTCCTCTCCCGGAGCAATTGGGCAAGTGCTAGGAGAGGGACCATCAGACTTCTTAAGCTTCTTACCTCCGACAACGGGAGGCTTTGTAAAAGATTCCCTCTTGCCACTCTTCACCGTGGCCCCTTCCTTGGCTTTGGCGGCCTTCTCCTCAGCCGTATCCCTCTGCTTAACCACGGACTGGCGTGGGAGGATCAAGTTGTGCTCCAGGAGAGTAGCATTCCTGATCAGGTAAGAAGCCGACCGATCCCGTCCCGGAATGGCTCTTATTTCCACAGCCATCTGAACCAAGGAATCATTCTTCACGACCGCAAAGCCACCTGTCGCTAGCAAGAAATAAAAGCATATAAGAAGAAGCGTTGCAGTCGAAACAAGGAAACTATAAATGAAGTTCAACTTACAGCCAGAGGTGAAAAGGCGGAAGGAAACGGAGTCATCCCTGATGAAAAACCATTCTTTCTTAAACATACTAAGCTTCGAATATAGGTCCAGGACCGGTTTGAAGGGAACAGCCGCTTCCAATCTAACGTACGGAGATCCCTTCTTGTAACCCCTCAAGTTATATAGATACCGAATCTCCCAGTTGGAAGGGGGTGCCCGTACCTTCTCTGGAAAATAATGTATAAGCACACCAAGATGGCGTAGGAATTGGGCTGAAGCTGGAAGGGAGCCACCTTCAGATAAGTGATGAAGCTGACTATCCAGGTATTAATGGGAGGAATGGCCCCACACATGCAGTGGTACCTACTATACGCAAAATATCCTTCAGGGGGATTGTACGGCATCACTCCGTCCCCCGGCAACCGCATAAGCGCTCTATCAATCCCAAAGGAGCGGGATATAACATCAAGCTGCTCCTCTCTGAGAGAGCTAGGAAAGGAGTCAGGAGGAGAGTTTAAGAGCTCCTGAGGACCGTATCCGTCCACTAAAGACCTCGGGGCAGGTCCCTGTCGTGCTGGTCCTGACTGGGCGGGGGGCACAACGGGAGGCTCACTTCGGTCCGTATATTTTCTCTTTTCTGATCGAGTTTCCACTTTGCGAGACATTTATCTGCATACGCAAAAGCGAGAGACATAGTGTTAGAACAAGAAGTATGGAAATATAAGAAAGCAGGTGTATGAAGCGAGCAAGCGTATATGAGTCCAGGATTTCACTTAGGATTCAAATATAAAAGTTCATTCGGTAAAGCAATGCGAAAGTCCATTCGGCACTCCAACCCCCAAGCTCATTCGGCAAGGTAAGGCGAGATCTCATTCGGCATTCTCAATGCCGAGATTCATTCGGCATTCCCAATGTCAGACATTCGGCATTCAAAAAAAAAAAGAAGAGAAGGGGGACATTCGGCAGTCACCTGATTCAGCAACCAAGAATTGATTCGGTGAAATGTTGATTCGGCAGAGAAATTCTTATCCGGCTATCTCGTTCGGTGGGGAAAGACGGAGGCCTTAGGCCCCTATTTATAAGCAAACGACAACGACCGGACCAGTTGGTTCGGCGCTAGAAACTGGATGGAAACTCCCAAGCTCAAAACAAAGCACGCCATGTACATGCACATACCCTACTTTGGGGGGCAAGTGTTGGGGATATTGCCACCAAGCTATTACAGGGAGGGTCCCACCGAATCAAACGCACTTCTCAAACCTTCCCTCTAGCCACTGCCGAACCAATCCCTGCCGAACGAAGCAAGGCCGAACCAACCTTCCCTCTAGCCACTACCGAACCAACCCCTGCCGAACGAAGCAAGGCCGAACCAACCTTCCCTCTAGCCACTGCCGAACCAACCCCTGCCTAACCAACCTTCTCCAAGCACGGCCGAACCAAGGCATGCCGAACCGGATGTGCCAGACCAGTTGCTTCAGCCCAGGACCACCAGCAGCTATATACATCCAAGACCCCTGCCTCCAACCTCACTCTATAAATAGAGGGACAGGGGTACAACAATGGCAGACAAGTTTGAGAGCTCAAGCACGGAAGGAACTTTCAAACAACTTTCATATACTTGTATACAAAGTTTTGTACTTGTAATCTGAAAGAAAAAGGAGAATAACATATAAAGTGGACGTAGGCACATTCTGGCTGAACCACTATAAATCTGTGTGTCTTTTACAGTTTAGTCCCTGCTTTTTATATATTTTCATAAATCACCCAAACCACTAGAAACAACCTAAAATCAACTAATTCATACGACTTGGAGGTGTTTGTCCATTTTTTGTGCAAACAGAAACAGATGCAACCGTTGATTTTGAAAACGTTTCTCATCGATGAAGAGAAGTGTCTTTTCATAAAAAGCTGTTGAGGAATGTTTAGCCATCTGAATAAAATAATCCAGCCGTCTGAATCAAATTAAAACGCAAACAGCAAGGTTTTATGTAACGACCCACTATTTTGGACCATTCAAATCGACAATAATCCACACATGTCAGACTTGAATAATTCAAAATAACAGATTGTAATAAAATTTGAAGCAAATAAAATCAATCACACAGAATCACAGACATAGAAAATATCAGAATAACTCACAGCGGAAATTAAAATACCATAGTAGTTCATGAAGCTACTATAACAAAGTTTCAAAATAAATACATAATATCAATATGAAAACAAACACAATAGAAATCCTAAATACATAGAAGTCCACTAATACAAGAGATGAAATAGAACAACTGAAACTGAAATAGATAGATAACCAGATAAGCAAAATCTCCGGCGATTCCTAGCTCCAGAAAGAGAAATCCAAAGCTGTGAATACTCAGGCTGACCGGAGCGTAAATCAAAACACAAAACACTCGAATCAGGACATACATACTTACACAATGTAAACCAACTCAAGTGAACTACAGTAAATACAATTAACTTAAAGGATGCTTGGGACCGCCCATCCTCTAAGGATCCGTTAAACTATTTACTATGTAGTAATATTGCGCTATTATAATAATGTCTACAGTAAAATAAACATACTTTTAAATAACGTTAAGGAGTGACCCAATACTCCCCTTAACATAAAATAATACCAATAGTCTATACAGTACCATCGTACCTCCAAACTGAGAGGCTACCATAAATACTGCATAGGTACGATACAAATAGAAACTCGTAGTAAAGCTCACTATGGTAGGTGACACGGCACACAAGGCAATGCCAGGGTAGATATACCAATTACGCACATGGGATGGCAGTAACGTTGCAGCCACTACGCCCACCTCGGAATACACTCCCAAATAAAAGGGTGGCCACCAAACAATCACAAAGTAATAGAATGGTATCGAAGAAATGTGTCCGACCAGAGCTGCTACCCATTTTGGCCCGAGATTGCTCCTTTTTTAGCCACCTTAAGCCAACTCACGGGAGTTGGGTCCACATTCATACCACAATAGGATCGTCGCCACCATCCTACTTCATTCTGGAAACTCCACCGCGTACATAGTTATTAAAGTGGTTTTCGGTATCGACAAAGACTATGTCCATATCGGTCTCTTTAACAACCAATCGTTATTATAACCTGTGGTTATAAATTTCAAAAATAGTTTATATTTCAAATCAAAATGCCTCATTTAAACCATTTAAAAGTGAATTCATTATATTTACAAATCAAATATTCAATTCCTTAAAATTTAGTCTTTTCAGAGTTCATTTATTCACTTGAATACATTAAAACAATGAAATTTCAGCTTTCGCGGCACTTAGAAAATGCTACGGTAAGTTGCATATGAAAACAATTCAATTCAGCAAAGACAGCATTTAAAAACTGCTGTAATAGTTCAGTTTTAGTTGAAAATTTAGTTCAATTCAGTAAAGACGGCACTTACAAAACTGCTGTAATAGTTCAGGGTTCAAATTAAAAGATTTAATTCAATTCAGCAAATACAGCATTTACAAAACGGCTGCAGTAGTTCAAATATATTCAAAAATCTCATTTTAGCCAACTGCAGCACTTAACAAGTGCTACTGTAGCCCTTTTATAGATTTCAGATTTAGTTTCATTCTGCAACCACAGCACTTACAAAGTGTTGTAATATCACTTTGTTAAATTTTAGGCATAGTTCATTTGCATCAACCACAGCACTTACAAAGTGCTGTAATATCCTTTACTTCAGATTTCAAATTAACTTTAGAAATGATAGCATTTCTGAAGTGCTATAAGTTCAATTTCCAGATTATCAATGAAATTTCAGAAACAATTAAATTTTGATTTTAACCCTTTTAACTTATAAAAATCGTATTTTTCCCACTCAAAAATGTTCATTTAAATACCCTTTAACTTATGATTTTTATAAAGTAAAATTTATACATAAAATCAACTTTTTAAATAATTCGTTTATTTAAATTCAAGCATACAAATTTTTATTCTTTGCATTTTTAAAATTTTAACTTAACACTTAAGTTTTAATTACCATTTAAAAATATAAACTAAATTTCCATTTTATTTTCCTAACTTAAATTCATTTTTAAACAAAAATCTCAAATTTAAATATTTAGTTATATTTCAAATTTCAACTTAACCATTCATTTATTTAACATATTTAACTTATAGAAAAATCATTAACACGTTATAAAAATCATTTTAAATTCAAATTAAATCAAATTAAATCAAATTACCATAAATTTATATTTTTAAAATACTTAAATTTCAGAAACTTTATAAAAGAACTACGGGTCGGTATAAAATTTTCTAACCTAAGTCTAGTGATACGGATAATATATCATTTCAATCTGTAATTTACAAAGAAAAATCTGGGTTCTATCATTTCAAATCCGCGGTCCCAAGTTAAATAAAATAAATAAAAATCGTTCAGGCCTATCATTTCAGCTCATAACGATTTTTCCCTATTCTAAAGTCTGATTGGGTATGTATCATTTCAACCTATAGTGATTCTATTTTATAGGGAACTTGCAGTGTGAGAACAGAATAAAATAAAAAATATAGCAACATATAGCAGTATCAGATGATATGACAGGTTTATAAACATGGTTAACATCATATGATTCATATCATAAGCAAGTATAACATGATATAATATTCTACACGTTCACTTGATATCAATTCACAGTTCTATAAGTATAAATGTCATGAGTGAATACTCACCTCTTCACGCTGGAGTTAGCAAATCAAACACACAGACAAAAAATCTAGAAAGCACTATAGCACGACTTTGATTCAAGTAAGTGGAGAGCCAAGATGATGATCTTATAAACAATAAACAAAACAAGACATTGCAAACATAAATTTACAACACAAAATATCATTGAAACAACTTGAAATAAAAAGCAATAAAGAACTAAATAACTTGACCTTGCCTTAACCACTCAAGTGCTCGGCCATAGGGTTCATATGCTCGGCCTAGTGGTGTTTTGGGCTCGGATATGGGTTAATATGGCATGGCTACAAGGAGATGTGGAGGGTAGGAGTTATAACATGAGGAATACAAAAGGAAAATGCAAAATAGGTGAAGTTTGGTCAACATTTTGGCTCGGCCAAAGGGCAAGTGGGCTCGGCCTAGGTCAGGTACAGGTCTGGTGATGGATCATGTTGCGGCCAAAGGTGATGTCATCAGGTGGTGGTGGTTCTAGGTGGTGGTCGAAGTGAAATAGGAAGGGGGTGGTGGAATTTTGTTGTCGGCTAGGAATTTTATTGAAACTGAAGTGAATCTAAATTTATGGGGTTTAGACCTAAAATTTTAAATGAATGAAATTGTGGAGTCGTGGAAATTATTTTATAAAGTAATTTTGAATTCAGACTATTTTATTCTATATACTGTTGAATATCCAAACCATTCAAGTTTTAAAAGTATGATTTTAAAGCTATAAGTTTCGAAGTATTATGTTTTGGAAGTTATAATTCAAATGTTTGGTTTCCAAATATTATAAATTTTAAAGCAGTATGTTTTTGGAAAAGAAATATATTTGAAATAAAAATGATATTATTGATTTGGGTTTTATAAAAACAATATCAAAATGAGTTGTTTTGGAATTGGAAAGGATATCGTATTTATGGGTTTTGAAATGGATAATTATTTTCTGGTTTTAAAGTATAAACTATTTTAAAGACCGCGGTGTTATAATAACGTTTGGTTGTTGAAGAGACCGGGATCGGAAGTTGTCATACTCCCTGCCAACTCCGAAAACCACTTTAACAACCGTGTACGCGGTGGAGATTCCAGAATGAAGTAGGATGGCGGCGGCGTTTCCTTTAAGGTAAATACGTGGACCCGACTCCCGTGAGTTGGCATAAGGTGGTTAAAACAGGAGCGATTCTCGGGCCAAGGGGGTTAGCGCCCATTATCGGACACTCCTCTTCGATACAATACTCTGACTTTGGATTGATTCGGTGGCCACCTTTACTTTTAATTTTAGGGGGAAGTTTGTTCGAGGTGGGCGGCAGCTGCGGCTATGCGTTACCACCAGCCCGGATAGCAATTGGTATATCTACCCTGGCATTGCCTAGTTGTGCCATGTCACCTACCCTAGCGCGCCTTATACGATTTTGTTTTGTACCATACCTATGGAGTGCCCTCTGAGGACGCCCATTACGGGGGAGATTATGATACTGTATAGAATATGGGAATATATTATGTGTTAAGGTGGGAAATGTTAAGCCTTAACGCTATTTAAAAGTAAGTTTATTTTACACTTAGACACTATTATAATAGCGAAATATACTACATAGTAAATAGTTTAACGGATCCTTAGGAGATGTAAATCCCGAGCATCTCTTGAGTTACTGCACTCATATTTACTTCTGTTAATTTAACTTACATAAGATCTTTTAGTTCTGACTCTAGTGTTTTGTCTTTTCAATTCGGTCGGGTCAGTCCGAGCGTTTCAGGATTTGAAGATTTTGCTCTGGAGGACGAAGACGAAGATTTTATTATTATTTACTATATTTCATTACACTCATACTGTTCCGTCGCATTGTTATTGGTATGTGTAACTCTGATATGTATTATATAAGTAAAATTAAATGTTCTGTAAACAGCTTCATGAACTGTATTTGATTATTATATTTTATCCTTTCGTTGTGAGATTCTATTTTGTTTTTTTTCTTCCTCTATTTTTTCTTATTTACCCCATAACAATCCGCCCTTCCGTATAGTTTGAATTGGCACGTGTGTCGGTTTATAACGTGTGAAAAGGCGGGATGTTACAGTTGGTATCAAAGCTTTGGTTTAGCGATAAACCTTAGCTTTGTGGGGTCTGACTCTTTATTAATAGGGTAGAAATACCCTATGGGAGTCGCTGAGTGAATATGTATATGAGAGAGTGTATGTGTTAGTGTTATAAAAGGTTTTAATATTGTGTTGATCTGTTCCGTTTTGTATTTATAAATTCTGGTTGATGCATGGGACGCTATGACATCAATAGGGATTTCTAAACACTAAATAGGACAGACCGACATAATATTTGGTTTTAATATAAGTAAATGAAATAATTTTGCATATTATATTTTCTATATATAAAATAAATTTTTATAAAGGTTATATTTGGTTGCAATATATTGGTTGTTAGGTAATAAATTTATAAATAATAGTTGTAGTAAGATTGAAAATAAGATAAATGAAATTGAAAATTTTAGAACTTAAGTTCCGGGGTTTGAAAATTTCTTTTAAATGATTTTGGAATCTAGTAATAATATTATTTGAAGTATTTTCAGATATGAATATTTCAATATAATTTGAAGGAATTGTTTTAAAAGAAATGTTGAACAGGAAAATTTCCGTACTACCCTCTTTGTCGCTGGAAAATAAATTTCGGTAATGAGTGCACGCATCATCGACATTCATTTTCGAGTTTCAAAGTGGGAAGGCCACTGTAGTAGTTTTACTGCAGATTGATTTTGATAAACAAATATAAATTTTGAATTGTTTTAAATATAATTGGATATAAATTGTTAGTATATATTTATTTATTATTTTAAAATGAATTGAAATTTAACCCGGTATTTAATTCTTAAGTTTTCGATTAATTAACAGTTTCAATTACTGTAGTGAAATGGAACGTAACTAATTAATAATTGGAACCTTAAAATAAAATAAGAGATTAAATGCCTGGTTATAAATGAAATTTAAAGAAGTTGAAATTGTAATATATGAAACAAAGAATAATTTTATTGAACCATTAATTAATTAAAAGAAATAAGATAAACTTGTATGATTTTAATTACATTCTTAAAGACATATATATAACTTACCAGAAGTTGTAAAAAGTTGAAATGTTAATAAGAAAATGTAATGGATATTATACAAGTAAAGCTTTTGTAATATGAAGGTTCGATGAAATTCTTTAATAAATAAGAATTTGATGTTGAAATTTTGATGAACTTAAGTGTAATTGAAAAGACTACTAATTGAAATAGAAGGTTAGTATTATAAATGGAATTTAGTAATAAATGAAAGTAAATAAATAAAATTAATTAGTATATATGAAAGATAATAAACTTAAGTAAAAGATGAATACTGCAAATAAATAAAGATAAAGAAAAAAATATGATAGAAAGTAGATGTTGAAGTTATTTATAATAAAAAATAAATAGGAAGATGAATATTGTGAATAAATGAGATTAAGAAATGAATAAATAAGTGTAAATGTAAATAAAATAAAAATTTTGAAAATGATTTCCAAACTTTATTTATTTAAGTATAAAAAGATTTAATGGTTATAAATTGAGATATTTTATCTAAATTAATTAATTTTGTAAAATTTAATAGTTTATAAAGTTAATGTTTTGAATAAGATTTGATTTCTTAATTCTTCTTTTTCCCTTCTTTTCCTTTTCGGGACGAAAAGTTTTGAGTGGGGAAGAGTGTAACGATCTGAAATTTTTAAAAATTTAAAACTGGAATTTAATATGATTTTGTATTAATGTTTAGATAGAGTAGAAAATCTTATAATTTATAAAAAAGTGAATGTTAGAATTTAAATGAGCAATTGTAATAAATGGAGTAATATTGAAACGAATAAAATTTGGATAGATTTAGTGAAACCAAAATAAATGAAATAGGGTAAGTATTATGCCTGAATATAATTGAATATAAAGAAACATAAAAGTAAGTACTGAATTCAAACTATGTATAATTTGGGTAATAAAATAAGTTTATTTATGGAGTTAGATTGTTTATATTATTTTAGGCTATAAATCAAATAGAAGAAAACAAGCGTAAATCTTAAGGGTATGATAACAATTATTATATATTACCTTATTTATTAGTCAATCAATTTATTTGAAATAAATTCCTCTTAAATGTTAAGTAATTTTAATACTGTTATTGAGGAAACGTTGCTTAATGATTTTTAATTTAGTAACGGAAGAGTGGATGAGAATTGATAGAAAACATAAATTTATTTATAAGTAAACAAGTGTATATATTGAACAAATTTATGATAATTGGATAGTGCAGTGTTAATGGAAATTAATTAGTTCTATATATAGGATTTATACCTGGGTGGGTAAGTAGTAAAATTATAAATGAAAGAATGTAAGTAGGTGACCATTTATTTAGGTTATTTATTCATTTAGTATGTTAAGTAAAAATTTGGGAATCAGATCTCAATTAAGGGAAATTAAGTTGTATGTTAATTTGAAATAAAATCTAATAAATATTACATTAATAAGGAATGTAGTACAAATGGTTAGGGACTGTCAAATTTGGTAAAAATGGATTGGACTTAGGAAACTTTGTTAATTGAGTTTAAAACCTTAATTAATACGCGTAATTGACAAGATTCACATTTTTAAATATAACCGTTGATATAAATCTAAGATGTATATAGAAGTATCAGTCTAATGAAATGTAAACAAATGTTAAATATGCTTATAGGATAACGATTGTTTGAATAAAAAGAATGGGAAATCAATTACAATTAAATGAACTTTAAATGTTACACTAATAAGATCTAGACAATAACTGAAAATTATGAATGTAACAAAATGAATAGAAATTTCGTAAGTTAAAAATTGATGTAATAAAAAGAATGAAACCAAGATAAAATGATTAATTGGGATTTTAATTTTTATTAATATGTAAAACTGAAAAAAAATTCAATATAAATTGAAATATAGTAATTAATATAAATAAAAGACTAAAATTGGATAGTATTAATGTAGTGAAAGACAAACAAATATTAACTATGTTATTTGTGTAATTAATGGATAGGAATACCAAAGGATAATAGTAATAAGGGATATAATTGAGGAATATAAGTGGCAGAATAAGAAAAATTTATGATTTTATTTTTGTTAACATATGTTAAGAGATATGTTTATGATCTTAATTTGAACTTCTACTAATAACATGTATTACAGTAAGATAAAAAAATGATAACATACGTCAGGTGTATTTAATGACATTATTTGAATGTAATTAGTAACGGTGATTGTAATAATAAATGTTAATACAGAATAAGAATGAATAAGTTTAGTAAAAGAGTAAACATTTATTTAGTAAAAATGTTTGGCAACTAAAAGATTGATTATAGAGATGAGAAACTATTATTTAGTAAGAAATATATAATTACAGTTTGTATCCAATAGTGTATTAATATGTTGAAATTACTATTAGATAGGAAATAACTGTTATGCTTCTCATTACATTCATTTAGTCCATTTTGAAACTTAATCAACTGAAATTAATGTAATTGAAAATTTTCAATTAATAGGAGAGAGAATACTAATTGTAAATTAATAGGTGTAAGTAAAAGCAGCATATGTTTTATGAAAATATAAGGAAAGTTTGATTTAATAAAATGAAAATTTACATCAAATAAAATGAATGTTTCTTCTATGAATGCAGGTTTAATTTCGTTAAAATAAAGGATAGAAAGATTAATTTTAAAGAAAGAAATATATGTTTATTTGAACTGTGATTTAGCTTACAGACTGATTACAAGAATAGGAAAATAATCTATTTATTACTCTTGTGTATAAACAATAAATTTATAAACGTGGTTAAATAAACGATTGTTCTATTTTTTTTATTAGTTGTCTGTTTTAAAATTTAACTTTGTAAGTAACTGCAAGTAATGTAATTCTAATGTTTCAATTAAAAGGAACGGAAACATTTATTGCAATTAATAGATTTAATAAAAGAAACGCACGTTTTGTGTTAAACAAAAAAGGTGTTTTATTGGAAATAAAAGATCATTTTGAGAAACAAATTTGAACGTTTTCATTTTAAGGTAAGTATAAATATTTTATTATGCGTAGATAAAAACCTAAATGCGTACAAAAATTCTACTTTCGTTTGCAAACTTTTCCATTCCTACGTACATTTCCTTAACTATTATTAATGCCTGAAGCTTTAAAAATAAAACGTGACATTTATTTTTGTCCCTCGACATTCATTTCCTAATTATAAATAACCTACATCTTATTTCTTCTTTTACATGTTGTTTCTCCTAACACCTCATATTCAAAAGCTCTTATTCTTGCAAATCCAAAAGCATTCTTTTACAAAAATGATTCTTTTTCATTTTTCGTACACTTCATGTCCTCATCTTAGTTGTTCTTCAATCTTTTCCGGAAGCCTCATCTTGAGAAAACGTAAGTATTAAAATTTGTTTATTTATATATATTTTTTAACGCGTACTAATTTTTATTTTAATAATACTTCTTGTAACATGAATATCTTTTGCATATAAACTTTGATTCACGCGCGATTTCTTCTGTTGGATTCAAATTTATATTCCGGACACATGAAATTGATTTAGTTGAATTTGGAGATTTATGAGTTTTGCGCTTCTGTTGGATTTTTATGGGCTAAAATCAAAGGTGAGTGTTTTAACCCACTCACAACTTCTAAGTTTTCTTATGTTTGTTAAATTGATTTAAGATATGAGTAGAAATTTATTTATGACTGTTTTGCATATTTTTTCATCTCAGTTAAATTGCATTTATTTAATTTAACTGTTAATTAATTTTATTATTGCATATAAATTGACAGTTAAAATTTATTTATTTTGCATATAAACTGCTAGTCAAACAGTTATTTATTTATTTATTTTGAATATAAACTGTTCGTTGATACCTGTTATATTTTATACGCTCTATTGATGTTTGTTTAAATTGATGATGATTGAAATAAAATTGGTTGATGATTGATATTGGGTGAATGGATGATGTGTTCTATATTATATAAACTGCAAGTTATTATGCATTCTCATTTCATTCGGGATTGGGGTTTGAAATGATATACAACCGCATTTTTTTATTTTTAAATTGCGGATTGAAATGATATATATCCGTATCACTTGACCATAGGATAGGAAATTATATACAGGCACCGCGGTATATATATAAAATTATTTTTGAAGTTATTTTTTTTATGGTTTGGCTATGATACGGTTTAATAAATATTAAATTTGGATATTATATAAATATATTTTATATATACATATATAGTTAAATTTTTTAATTTAAGCTATGTATAAATCGGTTAAATAAAAATAAATAAGTTGAACAATGGAGTTTGATTATTTATGTTAAATGGTTAAGTCCATGTTTAAGATATCATATATATATAGAGTTTTAATGATTTAAATCAATTAAGATTGGAAGGTAAATTTGGAAATTTATTTGAATGGAACTTATTTAAAAATTTCTCTCCATAAGTTGATGTAAAATTTAGTAAAGTTTGGAAATTTTAAAGGTATGATATTTATAACTGGATTTTTATTCAAGATAAATTTAATGAATATTTCTAGTATAAAGAAATTAAAGGAAATATTTAATTGTTAGAAATTTGAGTTTTATTTTATGATTTATTTTGTGAATATTTCAAAACTAAATAATAGGGCAATAAATTGTTGAATAGAATTTCCAACCTTAGTTCTGAAATTCTTAAACACTCAAAGTTGAATATATTGAAATCGAAGTTTTATTGAAACTGAAGTGAATCTAAATTTATGGGGTTTAGACCTAAAATTTTAAATGGATAAAATTGTGAAGTTGCGGAAATTATTTTATAAAGTAATTTTGAATTCAGACTATTTTATTCTATATACTATTGAATATCCAAACCATTCAAGTTTTAGAAGTATGATTTTAAAGCTATGAGTTTCGAAGTATTATGTTTTGGAAGTTATAATTCAAATGTTTGGTTTCCAGATATTATAAATTTTAAAGCAGTATGATTTTGGAAAAGAAATATATTTGAATTAAAAATGATATTATTGATTTGGGTTTTATAAAAATAATATCAAAATGAGTTGTTTTGGAAATGGAAAGGATATCGTATTTATGGGTTTTGAAATGGATAATTATTTTCTGGTTTTAAAGTATAAACTATTTTAAAGACCGCGGTGTTATAATAACGTTTGGTTGTTGAAGAGACCGGGATCGGAAGTTGTCATACTCTCTGCCAACTCCGAAAACCACTTTAATAACCGTGTACGCGGTGGAGATTCCAGAATGAAGTAGGATGGTGGCGGCGTTTCCTTTGAGGTAAATACGTGGACCCGACTCCCGTGAGTTGGCATAAGCTGGCTAAAACAGGAGCGATTCTTGGGCCAAGGGGGTTAGCGCCCTTTATCGGATACTCCTCTTCGATACTATACTCTGACTTTGGATTGATTCGGTGGCCACCTTTACTTTTGATTTTAGGAGGGAGTCTGTTCGAGGTGGGCGGTAGCTGCGGCTATGCGTTACCACCAGCCCGGATAGCAATTGGTATATCTACCCTGGCATTGCCTAGTTGTGCCGTGTCACCTACCCTAGCGCGCCTTATACGATTTTGTTTTGTACCATACCTATTACCTATGGAGTGCCCTCTGACGATGCCCATTACGGGGGAGATTACGGTGCTGTATAGACTATGGGAATATATTATGTGTTAAGGTGGAAAATGTAAAGCCTTAATGCTATTTAAAAGTAAGTTTATTTTACAATTAGACACTATTATAATAGCGAAATATACTACATAGTAAATAGTTTAACGCATCCTTAGGAGATGTAAATCCCGAGCATCTCTTGAGTTGCTGCACTCATATTTACTTCTGTTAATTTAACTTACATAAGATCTTTTAGTTCTGACTCGAGTGTTTTGTCTTTTCAATTCGCTCGGGTCAGTCCGAGCGTTTCATGATTTGAAGATTTTGCTCTGGAGGACGAAGACGAAGATTTTATTATTATTTACTATATTTCATTACACTCATACTGTTCCGCTGCATTGTTATTGGTATGTGTAACTCTAATATGTATTATATAAGTAAAATTAAATGTTTTGTAAACAGCTTCATGAACTGTATTTGATTATTATATTTTATCCTTCCGCTGTTAGATTCTATTTTGTTTTTTTTCTTCCTCTATTTTTTCTTATTTGCCCCATAACAATCCGCCCTTCCGTATGGTTTGAATTAGCACGTGTGTCGGTTTAAAATGTGTGAAAAGACGGGATGTTACACTTAGTATCTCTAGCACAATCCTCAAGTGTGTCATGTGCTCCTTTTCAGTTCTGGAATAGATCAGAATATCATCCACCAACACAAGCACGAACTTGTTCAACTAATATATGAAAACTCGATTCATAAGATCCATAAAGTATGTCAGAGCGTTGGTCAACCCAAATGGCATCACCAGCCACTAGCAAAAACCCTATGGCGTGTGAAACGCAGTAATAGACACACTCTCCTTCGCTACCTTAAGATGATGAAATCCCGTTGCTAAATCCATTTGAGAGAACACCTTCACGCCGTCGAGCTGATCAAACAAGTCATACATATATGGGAGTGGATACTTGTTCTTCTTCATCAATTTATTCATCTCACTACAGTCCGCACATAACCTTAAAGAGCTGTCCTCTTTAATTACGAATACTATAGGTGCACCCCAATCAGATATACTCCTTCAAATGAACCCTCTTCTTAATAGGTCATTCACTTACACATCTAATTCCTTCTGCACTCTAGGCGCCATATGCTTTAATGAAAACTATGGGTCTAGCTTCTTTCACTAATTCTATCTGAAACTTAATCTCTCTATGTGGAGACAATCTGATCACTTCCTCAAATACATCCGAATACTCTCTAACGATCAGCACAGATGACAATCCCTCTTGTGGAACCTCTAGCTAATTTAGAAAGCTAACCATTACCATATCCTCTAGTAGGCAGCTAATCACTAGCGTTCGCCCTTCCACATCTCCAATTGTCACCAACAGCTTCTTGAAATCCACTATGGCCTCATACTTCATTAGCCAGTTCATTCCCAAGATAATCTAAAACCCAACGAAATTCAAAGCAAAGAAATCACAAACAAAAGAGCATACATGACTCAATAACACTATGACAAACCATGCAAAGGCAAGTAGAGCCTTTAATAGGTTTCACCGCGATCAAGGGTTCATCTACTATCTCGGGTCTCAGTCCCAATCAATCTACTAGATCACTATATATGAATAAATGTGAACCCCCAATATCAAAGAAAAATCGAACAGGAAGATCACCAATAGAAAGAATACCTTGAATAATGACTCCTTTCCCCTTCTCCTTTGCCAAGGGTGCATTCGACAAAGTCGGGACTGCACCCAAAGCATACGCTTTCATACCCTGCTTATCCTTTACCGGTTCCAAACATTTCATTTTCAAATGCCCAGGCTTTTCGAAATTGTAAAACTTCTTCTTATCGCTCACTTTGTAATCCTTGATAAAATGACCTTTCTTCTTGCACCCACAGCAAGTAGGTTCCCACTTACCCTTCTTCTGGCCATTCTTCCCTTGAGACTGCTTCCTGTTTCTGTTCCACTTCTTCTTGCCCCCACCATTTTGTTGCGATTTTGGCTCTTCCTTCTAAGTGGAAACAATCATAGCTTCCAAGCCTTAGAATTCAAATTCTCATAGTGAAGTCCTTACTCAACAGTATTCTCAAATGGCTTATCAATGTGGTCAACCAATTTCTCCCTAAGATAGTCATCTAGACCGATGATGAACTTCTTATTCTTCCTCAATGGAGTATCGATGAATGACATCCCATATTTTGATGAAGTGTTAAACTCTGCAACATACTCAAAAAATGAAATCTCTCCTTGCTTAAGATCAGCAGACTTCCTGAACAACAGCGACTTTTGGGCAGTCGGAATGAAATTCTCCTTGAACCTCATCTTAAATTGGTCCCAACTAAACTGATCTTCAAATCTAGCAATATTAACGACATTCCACCAATTCATGGCCCACCCTTGAAGCTGTCTAGAAGCCAACTTTCTTTTCATAGCACCATCCACTTCCATATCACTAAAGATGCATTCACAAGTATCAATCCTATCTTGTACTTCTATGGCTGATTCTATTCCACAAAATGGCTTTCCTCCAAAAGAAGAGTAATTTATGCTTAACTTAGTGAAATTACGCCTAGGCACTTGCACAGGAGCACCTCCACCAACAGCCATACCAGGAGCATTCCTCATCCTTGCTGCCATTATAATATTAAACCTAGCCTGAAAATCAGGTGTAGCAGCTCCTGATCCCGCTCCTTCTTCAACTCCTGAAGCAGATCTCAAAGTATTCCTTATATGCCAACTCATTCTTATCTGTAACAAGAATGATCAGTCTCTCATAAAGAAAACTATATAATATATATTAGTATAAAGTTTTAAAAACAAAAACATATAACAAGTACATACTCTCTCGTATATATACACTTTGGATCCAGTCTAAGGCGATATCACCTTCATACTGGATCTCGGTACCAACTCATGTTAATCGTGTAACTAAATCTCTAATATAGAATGTGACGACCGCCTATACCACGAGCACAAATAGCATAAAAATAGTGCATTGTAGTCATGTCCGGGCAATATATGGTGATCATCAAGATGAATAATAGCAAACACAACATATAACCTATTGTATATCTCACAGCGCATGGATAAAATATAAATAACATAGGTATAACAAAAGAGATAGTAATAACAATGTGAACTAATCATCAGAGTAAAAGATGCACAGAGTTATACATCAATCGTCACAAAGTTTATATAATAGAGACAAACTCAATAACTGTCTCAAATATAAGAAAATAAGCAATCACCGCTAAAGCTTCCCAATGGTGCACATCAAAATAAGAATAGAAATCCATATAAGTATATAATACGAGATAGCTCCATCCAGCTCATCCTCCAAACAGCTACTGCATCACCTAGACCTATTATCTTGTCTGCTCATTTAAAAGTACTGAATATAATAAGAATCAAAGCATAAAACCAGTTAGAAAATAGTCTGGTGTGGGTGGTAAATGAATCTTAAAATGTTATATATGTAAATATAGTAAGGAATTGAGACACATGAATCGTACGTGACCTGTCCCTATAACCGAATAGTTAGCAAATAACAATATAATATGCCACTCAACAATATCATAAAGGTATACTAATCAAATAAGGATATCGGGTCTTCAGGTATTCCAATCTCCAATACCCACTCCCAATTATATCTTCATGTGATAGCCTAAAAAGCAACTAAAGCAACCACAACATCCATCAAGCAATACGCATTATCACTCATCCATGTGCTCTGAATATATGATAACTCGTACGGCCTCTATACTAGGGACTAATGGAAACTCCATTTTTCTGTGTACCATCGTACCATGTAGCCCAAAGCTCGATATGTGTCTCATAGTCCAAAGCTTAACACTATACCCAAGCCACCAGTATTGGGTATATAGGTCCCTCAATTGACCATGGTCATCCCCACTTACAATACCAATGCTTCAAGTACACAAGAAAACACTCTGAATACCAACGATTCCTTAGCATGTACTCATCCAAGCCCTTCTTTGCTCCATTCAGATTCAAACCCTTGCATTGCTTAATTTATTTTTCATTATTCAAGAGCCCACCATGTTCCCCATTCTACAGCTCCCTCCTTTTCGAGCCTCTATCTTTAGTACCTACTCCCACTGTGATTCACAAATCGAAGATTCTAGCTTTCATCATGCTGTACATCGCTATCGGTCCTCATGCAAATGATCATAACTGTGACGCCCCACCTCTATACCCACGCTAGCCAAGGACACTACAGGGTAATACCGTCAACTAACAAGGAGAATAAGGCTGGTTAGGAGCGACCATCTATAGCCTTGCTCTAACTATCTACTGAATACATCGACAATAGACATACCAAGCAAGTCGACATACCCAATGAATACTTAAAACAAAACCATAGGTGGTTGGAGGATCTATCAGAACAGGATATAACAACCTCAAATGTAATATACATCACAGAACAGTAGATCATCATATACACATATATTGAAACATAACAGAGTATACAAACTAATACATGTCAAGTGGTATATCAAACCACAATATACAGATGATTCAAAAGAATACATATATCAGAGTTATAATAAGAAGGACTACACAAAAAGCTTTAACAAAAAGGAATAAGCTGAATAGTCCATGCGGAAGCAAAATAGGCTAAGTCCAAATGCACCTAACCTGAAACATCTCGGTTTGACCCGAGTACAAAATACACGGGTCAGTCTAGCTGAACAAATCAGTTAGATAAACTGAACAACAATAACCTGCAAGGTCACAATATAACAAATATCTCTAAAAGATATAACACAATCATCTAACAAAAAGATGAATCATATCATAACAAGCCTCATATCATCGGCAACTCAGAGAAACAAAGGATAGGAATATCCCAAAACAAGCCATAAAGGCAAATAACAAATACCAATGAAGGTAACACAAGTTCCATAAGGCAATCGCTACACATCATGCGGCTCAAAAAGACCAACACCGAAGGGCGATACCAAGGGAATATACATATCAATGAAACATCATAAAATTTGCACGTGCTCGGTACTGTATAAACAAAGATCCATGAGCCCGAAGACTCCAAACCCAAATATCACTCGAGCGGCTCATAAAGACCTAACTCTGAAAGCGATACAATAGGGCAACAAACCCGAAGGCACAAACCCGAAGGCAACATACCCGAAGGCAACAAACCTGAAGGTGCAAACCCGAAGGCAACACACCCGAAGGCAACAAACCGTAGTGGTGAAGGTCCGGAGGCCCGGTACTGGACACCACTAACTGGCGGAATGTGTCATAACTCTCAAAAAGGAATCCGAAAAGTGGTAACGTGAGTCCCATAACCACTCGTTCGCACTAAACGGTTTACTATCCGTTAGTTAATTTCACACTCAAAGCAGTACAAAGTTCACCTCATCTCATCGGTAAACCAGACATAAAGGTCAAAACAATCAATCGAATAGGTCGGGGACTAATCAGAAAGATAAACGCATGGATTCATGGTCAGTGTTTTACCTAACCATTTAATCTCCCTTCCACTCCGTTCGAAGTGTGAAATTGTGTATGTGCGTTTTAAACAGAATTTATAAATTAGAGAAACGAGCTTTTAATGTAATTTTAGAAGATTATTTATAAAAACCCGTGGATGAAGTCAAAAATAAGTTATCAAAGCCAAAGATGCAATGACAACCACTAAGAACCAACTTGAATGGATAAAATTCGGAAACCAATCAAAATGAGCAAAAATAGGAAAAACAGAAAAATAGGAGCAGGTCGGTCAGCCGGCTACAGGGCTCGGCCGACTGGCCAGAAGCAGAAAATAAAAAAAGGGCTCGGGATAGCAGGTCGGTCGACTGGCTACAGGGCTCGGTCGGCCGAACTGCAAGTTTCTGCAGTTCCTACCCTTTTTCAACGAAGTGCAAATTCCTCCAAAATGCGACCGTTCGAGCAATGGACCTAAGGAGCCTTAGCCAATTGATACCCCAGCTCCATTAGCTCTCCGATTCGCCACCAAAAACATGTTCAAACATCAAAGTTAGGATCTTTAAAGAATTGAACCCAACCACTAAAAATTTGGATATTCACCAATTCAATCCAAACCAAAAGCAAGTGCATATGAACAAAGTGTTAGGATTTCATACCCAACATCAAAGATAGAAATAAACATAGATGTGAGATAAAAATCTCACCTTACATCAATAATCAAGAGAAGTAGATGTGAGTTCAAAACTCACCTTTTATCTCAAAACAAAGAAGAAGAAGCTCAAACACAAGAAGGAGACTAACTACTCTTCACTTCAACTCTACAAGCTTCAATCTAAGAATAAAACACATATTTCCTAAGTTAGGTTTAGGAAACTTTCTGAAATTGAAGGAGAAAGAGTTGGAGAAGATGAAGAGGAAGCTTACCAATGGCTTCTCTTTGATTTTGGAGCAAGGTTTCAAGTTGCAAGAAGAAATTAGGGCTTGGAATTTCTAATTCCCATTCTCTTCCCCCATTTTCAGTTTTTAGCTTAAGTTTTATGAAATGAATAAGTGAATGAAGAGAGGGACTGAGTTAGGGTTAATTAGATAGTTAGTGGGCTGAACCCAAACCGAAACCGAACTAGAAAAAGTTGCAAAATTCAACTTACTCCAAACATATCAAAGCTTATACTTAAAAAGATCGCAAACGCCATTTTGGAACCAATAAAGGTGGTTTCGAGTCCCAATTCGGCCATTTGAAAAAATTAAGATTTCGGACCCAAAATCCGACTAACGACACTATATTTAAATAAAACATTTAAATATATAATCGTTGAATATGCGGGTTGTTACAGATCTCCCCTCCTTACAAAATTTCGTCCCCGCAATTCCTAGAGACATCATTTGTAACAACTACATACATACAACATCATTCAAAAGGAAAGAAAATAAGCTTGAGATTAAAAGATAAACTCACTGTTGCCAGGAGAAGATAGAAAACCCGGATAAGATCGCTCGATATACTCTCTGGTTTCCCAAGTACAGTCATTGGGATTAGTGGACCATTGAACTTTAACGAGCGGCACGTCCTTGTTTCGAAGGTGTCGCACCTCCGTGTCAAGTACGCGAATAGGTTGTTGTACAATAGATAAGTCAGGTGAGGCCTCAAGATCTTGCAAATCAGGAGAAGTAATAACAGAATTCGACTCCCGAAGACACTTCCGAAGTTGAGAGACGTGAAACACGTCATGAATGCCAGATAAATGAGCAGGAAGTGTAACTCTATAAGCCACAGGGCCAATACGTTCAGTAATAGAAAATGGTCCTATAAAGCAAGGAGCCAATTTCCCAGTCGTACTGAAACGCATAACCCCCTTCAAAGGAGAAACACGAATAAAGACAGGATCACCAATCGAGAATTCGAGAGGCTTCCTACGTTTGTCCACGTAGGATTTCTGGCGGCTCTGTGCCTCTTTCATTCTTAACCGAATAAGATCAATCTTTTCAGATGAGTCGCGAACAAAATCTGGACCAAGAATAAGCTTCTCCCCAGATTCCAACCAACATGAAGGTGATCGACATGGCCTTCCATATAAAGCTTCGAAAGGAGCCATACCGATATTAGACTGAAAACTATTGTTGTAGGAGAACTCTACAAGAGGTAGGTGATCTTCCCAACTACCACCAAAATCAAAAATACAAATACGGAGAAGATCTTCCAAGATACGATTCACCCGTTCAGTCTGTCCGTCAGACTGCAGATGATAAGCTGTACTAAAATTAAGCTTTGTTCCCAAAGCTTGCTAAAGACTCTTCCAAAAATGACTCGTGAATAAAGGATCACGATCACTCACAATAGAACTAGGAACACCATGAAGTCTCATGATTTCCTTGACATACAACTTAGCCAAATGAGAAGCAGTCCTATTAGACTTAATAGGAACAAAATGAGCAGATTTAGTGAGGCGATCAACAATAACCCAAATACTAGAATGGCCTGATCTCGAACGAGGTAGGCCGTCAATGAAATCCATAGAAATCTGATCCCATTTCCACAATGGTGTCTCTAAAGGCTGAAGAAGACCCGAAGGACGCTGATTTTCGGCCTTAATACGCTGACAAGTTATGCAATTACTCACATAACTCACCACATCGCGTTTTATGCCTTCCCAATAATAAAGACGATGCATATCGGCATACATCTTACTACTACCAGGATGAATGGTATACTTAGAACAGTGACAGTCATCAAGAATGTCATGTCTAAGTGCAAAATCAGAAGGCACAAAAAGACGATTTTTCTTGCGAAGACACCCATGAGAATCAATGCTGAAATCCCGCAACGCCTCATCACAGGATCCAGACTCACAAAGCCGAATTAGATGCAACAAATCAGGATCACGCCGTTGGGCATCGGCAATACGATCCAATAAAATGGTCGGGCTCCTAAACTAAATAATAGAATAGGAGAATCAGAAGATGAACCTCGATCACGAATTTCACAAAAAGATAGAGTCTCAAGAATATCCCATTCGGCAAGCATCATAGAAACTACAGCCGAAGGTTTGCGACTAAGCGCATCAGCAACACGATTACCCTTACCAGGGGTACACTGGATATCAAAGTCATAGGAAGCAAGAAACTCGAGCCAACGCTGTTGTCTCATATTGAGTTCCTTCTGAGTGAACAAATACTTCAAGGATTTATGATCGGTATAGATAATGAAGCACTCGCCCAATAAGTAGTGTCGCCAAATCTTCAAGACGCAGACAACAGCGGCTAACTCAAGATCATGAGTGGCATAGCGAACTTCATTCGGATGCAGTTGCCTAGAAGCATAAGCAACTACCTGATCCTTCTGCATAAGAACAGCACCGAGACCACTACCACACGCATCGGTGTAGACAACAAGATCATGATTCCCTTCGGGAACCACAAGAATAGGAGCATTAGTGAGAAGTTCCTTTAATGACAGAAAGGAAGCTTCACGCTTGTCGGACCAAATAAAACGAATGCCTTTCCGAGTAAGGCTGGTGAGAGGAAGCACAATACGGGAAAAATTCTTAATGAACCGACGGTAATAACCCGCCAATCCAAGGAAACTACGAATCTCATGCACATTCTCAGGCCTCTTCCAATTCTGGATGGCTTCGATCTTTGAGGGATCGACTGAAATGCCATCGGAAGATACAACATGGCCTAAGAACTTAACCCTATTCTCCTAAAAGTGGCACTTGGAGAATTTGGCTCCAAGCTGATGGTGACGGAGGGTACTCAAGACAATTCTCAAGTGATTAGCATGCTCAGCTTCAGACTTAAAATAAATAAGGATATCATCAATGAAGACAAGGACAAACTTATCGAGATATTCCCGGAATACCCGATTCATGAGATCAACAAAGAAAGCAGGAGCGTTCGTCAAACCGAACGGCATAACGAGCCACTCAAAAGAACCATAACGAGTGTGGAAAGTAGTAAGCGGTATGCTATCCTCCATGACTCGTAACTGATGAAAACCTATGGCTAGGTCAAGCTGAGAAAAGACCTTAGCACCACTCAATAGATCGAACATATCATCGATCCTAGGCAATGGATACCTATTCCTAATGGTTAATTCGTTAAACTTGCGATAGTCAATGCAAAGCCTAAGAGTTCCATCGGACTTCTTCACGAAGACGACCGCGGATCCCCACGGAGAAAAACTGGACTGAATCAACTGCTTGGACTCAAGCTCTAAAAGCTTCTTCTTGAGTTCCTAATTTTCCTTTGTAGACATCCTCGTGGGAGGACGACTAACTGGCTGCGCGCCTGGAATGAGATCAATGCGGAACTCAATTGCCCGCTTGGGTGGCAAACCCGAAACAGGTTCAAAAACATCAGAAAAGTCACAAGCAACAGGAATACGAGACATATCATCATCATCTCGCGAGTCAAGAGAACATAAAGCCCTTCAAGGATTATCCACATCCCGAAAACAAGAGATAACTGAGTAGATGAATCCGGATGTCGAAGATACAAAATTCTCTTCGAACAAATAATCCTGGCATCGTATCTCACTAGCCAGTCCATTCCCAAAATCATATCAAATCCCAGACAAGAAATAACGTGCAGATTCGCACGAAAAGAAAAGCCACATAAAACAATCTCAAAATCATCACAAAGCATACTAAGGGTCGCGGATCCCCCAATAGGATTCACAATCCTTAAAGAAGTAACCAAACAAGAAACATCCAAGGATAAATCATCAACGAGCTTTTTCGATACAAAAGAATGTGATGCACCCGTATCGAAAAGAACTCGAATACTATGATCATGAAATAAAATAGAACCTTCCAAAATAGATGGAGACAAACCTTTGGGCTGAGAAGGACCTTCAGAAGCCTTAGCAGCATAAAGCTTGCTAGACTTGGCACCAGCTGGAACAGTATGGCAAGTGGAAACATGATGTCCTTCCTTCTTGCAATAGCGGCAAAAGAGAGGCTTGGAACAAGCTCGAATCATATGATCAGGAGAACCACAATTGAAACACTTCTGAACGAAAGGTGTTCCAGAAGACTGAGGCTGAGAACTAGGACTACCAGTCTTCTTCTTCTTAGAAGGAAAAGACCTGGACTTCTGAAATGGAAACTGCCTCTTGTTGGGGTTCTTGGAAACCTCAACATCACTATCACACTCCTTCTCGACGGTCTCGAGATGAAGTGCTGAATCAACCAACTCCTCAAAAGAGATCTTAAGTTGGAGCAACAAAGACTTCTTAAGATATTTCTTAAGACCAGAGATAAACTTCAGATTCTTCTTATAAGAAGTGCTAATGAATTCAAGACCATACCGAGATAAAGCCTCGAATGATGCAACATACTCAGAAACAGAAGATTTCCCTTGCTTCAACTCAAGGAAGCGACGGGTCAATAAAATTTTTTCAGATTCAGGAACGAACTTGAGTTCGAATCGTCCCCGAAACCGGGTCCAAGAAAGAGTAGACTCATCAATTTCGGCTACCAGAAGCTCATACCAATCAAGAGCACGCTCTTGTAATAAGCTAGAAGTTACAAGAACTTTATCATGGTCAGAACGATCCATGCGAGAGAAGATACGCTCGCACGTGCAAAACCAAGCTTGGACTTCAAGAACAGACTCGGAGCCCTTAAACGGCTTTCCTCCAAGATGAGAAAAATCACTGCACAGACGTGCAAAGGCAGACTTGCGAGGAGGAGATACTCGAGGAGGAATTGGAGGCTGAGTGCTCCTAAAAAACTCCAAAAACTGATCGGCAGACATATAAACGCCATCCGGATGTACGCCACTGGATTGCCCAGCATCCGAACGTCGTCCCCTACCTCTTCCAGCCATACGCTGAAAGTAAGTTAAGAACAAGATTATTCACGAGGTAGATAATTCAAGATGGAATACTACGGAACAAAATGCATTCCTAGACGTATTTCCAATTTCTGTCTAGCACAAAAAGCACAAAAGAAATAAGGAGGCACGATGGTTCAAAGATTTATATCACTTATACGCTCTGACGTACCGGAATATGTGCATTTATTCTGTGTTTATCATATTTTGTTCTGAAATCAGCTCTGATACCACGCTGCTACGCCCCACCTCTATACCCACGCTAGCCAAGAACACTACAGGGTAATGCCGTCAACTAACACGGAGAATAAGGCTGGTTAGGAGCGACCATCTATAGCCTTGCTCTAATTATCTATTGAATACATCGACAATAGACATACCAAGCAAGTCGACATACCCAATGAATACTTAAAACAAAACCATAGTAGGTTAGAGGATCTATCAGAACAGAATATAACAACCTCAAATGTAACATACATCACAGAACAGTAGATCATCATATACACATATATTGAAACATAACAGAGTATACAAACTAATACATGTCAAGTGGTATATCAAACCATAATATACAGATGATTCAAAAGAATACATATATCAGAGTTACAATAAGAAGGACTACACAAAAAGCTTTAACAAAAAGGAATAAGCTGAAAAGTCCATGCGAAAGCAAAATAGGCTAAGTCCAAATGCACCTAACATGAAACATCTCGGTCTGACCCGAGTACAAAATACACGGGTCAGTCTAGCTAAACAAATCAGTTAGATAAACTGAACAATAATAACCTGCAAGGTCACAATATAACAAATATCTCTAAAGAGATAACACAATCATCTAACAAAAAGATGAATCATATCATAACAAGCCTCATATCATCGGCAACTCAGAGAAACAAAGGATAGGAATATCCCAAAACAAGCCATAAAGGCAAATAACAAATACCAATGAAGGTAACACAAGTTCCACAAGGCAATCACTACACATCATGCGGCTCAAAAAGACCAACACCGAAGGGCGATACCAAGAGAATATACATATCAATGAAACATCATAAAATTTGCATGTGCTCAGTACTGTATAAACAAGGATCCATGAGCCCGAAGACTCCAAACCCAAATATCACTCGAGCGTCTCATAAAGACCTAACTCCGAAAGCGATACAATAGGGCAACAAACCCGAAGGCACAAACCCGAAGGCAACAAACCCGAAGGCAACATACCCGAAGGCAACAAACCTGAAGGTGCAAACCCGAAGGCAACAGACCCGAAGGTAACAAACCGTAGTGGTGAAGGTCCGGAGGCCCAGTACTGGACACCACCAACTGGCGGAATGTGTCATAACTCTCAAAAAGGAATCCAAAAAGTGGTAACGTGAGTCCCATAACCACTCGTTCGCACTAAACGGTTTACTATCCGTTAGTTAATTTCACACTCAAAGCAGTACAAAGTTCACCTCATCTCATCGGTAAACCAGACACAAAGGTCAAAACAATCAATCGAATAGGTCGGGGACTAATCGGAAAGATAAACGCATGGATTCATGGTCCGTGTTTTACCTAACCATTTAATCTCCCTTCCACTCCGCTCGAAGTGCGAAATTATGTATGTGCGTTTTAAACAGAATTTATAAATTAGAGAAACGAGCTTTTAATGTAATTTTAGAAGATTATTTATAAAAACTCGTGGATGAAGTCAAAAATAAGTTATCAAAGCCAAAGATGCAATGACAACCACTAAGAACCAACTTGAATCGATAAAATTCGAAAACCAATCAAAATGAGCAAAAATAGGCAAAACAGAAAAATAGGAGCAGGTCGGTCAGCCAGCTACAGGGCTCGGTCGACTGGCCAGAAGCAGAAAATAAAAAAAAAGCTTGGGATAGCAGGTCGGTCGACCGGCTACAGGGCTCGGTCGGCCGAACTGCAAGTTTCTGTAGTTCCTGCCCTTTTTCAATGAATTGCAAATTCCTCCAAAACGCGACCATTCGAGCAATGGACCTAAGGAGCCTTTGCCAATTGATACCCCAGCTCCATTAGCTCTCCGATTCGCCACCAAAAACATGTTCAAACATCAAAGTTAGGATCTTTAAAGAATTGAACCCAACCACTAAAAATTTGGATATTCACCAATTCAATCCAAACCAAAAGCAAGTGCATATGAACAAAGTGTTAGGAATTCATACCCAACATCAAAGATAGAAATAAACATAGATGTGAGATAAAAATTTCACCTTACATCAATAATCAAGAGAAGTAGATGTGAGTTCAAAACTCACCTTTTATCTCAAAACAAAGAAGAAGAAGCTCAAACACAAAAAGGAGACTAACTACTCTTCACTTCAACTCTACAAGCTTCAATCTAAGAATAAAACACATATTTCCTAAGTTAGGTTTAGGAAACTTTCTGAAATTGAAGGAGAAAGAGTTGGAGAAGATGAAGAGGAAGCTTACCAATGGCTTCTCTTTGATTTTGGAGCAAGGTTTCAAGTTGCAAGAAGAAACTAGGGCTTGGAATTTCTAATTCCCATTCTCTTCCCCCATTTTCAGTTTTTAGCTTAAGTTTTATGAAATGAATAAGTGAAAGAAGAGAGGGACTGAGTTAGGGTTAATTAGATAGTTAGTGGGCTGAACCCAAACCCAAACCCAACTTGAAAAAGTTGCAAAATTCAACTTACTCCAAACATATCAAAGCTTATACTTAAAAAGATCGCAAACGTCATTTTGGAACCAATAAAGGTGGTTTCGAGTCCCAATTCGGCCATTTGCAAAAAGTAAAATTTCGGACCTAGAAATCCGACTAACGACACTATATTTAAATAAAACATTTAAATATATAATCGTTGAATATGCGGGTTGTTACAATAACCTCCAGTACAACCTACAGAGCTTCCACCCCATACCTTGAAAAATTCCACTTTCATCTAGTGCAATATGATAACTTAGTACCAGGTTATATACTTATCCACTTTTAGCTAGGTCTTCCTCCTTGCTCCTAGTACCCATTTCCTAAGAGCTTTAGACACCGACTTATCCCCCTTTATAACTTGGGCTCAACTGATAGCCTTTATCTTATAACTTCTCAGGATAACTCGGTATATCACCTAACACTTATCCAAATCACTTATTTCAAGCCATGAACCACCTCCACTAGCTAAGCTCTACCTGCCAATGCCGACGACCGACTTATAGGTCCCACCATTATAACTTGGTATCGAGTTATATAACTCGATACTAGGTTATACCCTTAGCAATATTTTAAGGCATAATTTTTCCAAGAAGTTCCTCTAATGATTTAGAGCCTCTCCTTCAAGTTTCATCCAATTCTGACCAACCATTATAGCGTGGCACCAAGTTATAGATAACTCGGTACTAGGTTGTAACCTTAGAAAATTTTGAAGCCTGAATTTTTAAGAAAGCTCCACTCATGCTCTAGAGCATCTCATCCATGTTTTGTCCAATTCCGACCAATTATTATAACTCGGTACCAAATTATAGATAACTCGATATCGTGTTATACCCTTAGCAAATTTCAGGTATGATTATTACAGCAAGGTGCTCTCATTCTTTTGGAGAGTCTCCTCCAAGTTTCATCTAATTCCGACGAACTTTGCCTCTGATTTGCCCAGTTCATCAACCTATCTTCCTAACATCCAAAACACTAGCAAACAACATCAAAGCTCAAAATAAAAACATATAATAACATGTAATGTATCCATTCAAACAAGCAATACATAGAATTATAATAATCAAACAAATTCTAATTCAAATCTAAGAAATCCATTAATATATGAGTATGAATAAAGGTGAATTACAAAGCCAATTCTACAAATCATATTCAAATTCATCAATTTAGGTCATAAGCATATGTTAACATGTGATTAAATTTAGAAAAGGATTTTAAGATTAACAATCATACTAAACCTATAATTCTACCATATAAACATGCATAGGATAGTGAGAAGTCATAAACCACTCACTAATTACCGAATTCAACCAATTTGAGTCTCAATCAAAAATGGATATAAAAAGTAATGAAAATAAACCAAATCGATGATCTCTATCTTCTAATCAATGATATATTCACTAATCTTTAATTAGGTTTGATTCAAAGGGTAATTTTGGTGATTTCGATGAATCTAGGATTAATAGGGGTTTAGATCTGGAGAGAGGGAAAGTTTTACCTGGCTCTTCAGCCCTTTTATTTATAGCGGTATCTAATTAGACTAATGGGCCTACCTTTGGGCTTAATTAATTATGCACTAATCCTGACCAACAAATATTATAACTTAAAATGGCCATAACTTCCTAACCATAAATCTATTTTTCTATTATAACCACTCTAACGAATGAGAAACCATCATCTTGAAACAATGGAACTAGTTTGACAACTTCTATCAAAAGTTATAACCCATACAAGATTTTGAGGATCAAAATTGTCGCATAGAAATTGGGAAAAAATCATTGGTGTGTAAAATGTCCCTAAGAGTATCCGAAAATTATTGAATTATACGACATCATGAAAAATAAAATAAAAATATTTTACGTTCCTTCGATAGGTAAAATACGAGTCGTTATAGGCCACATGTTATACAAGTCCATTCAAGTATGTTCAAGTCTGTTCGTATGGATTACCATGCCATTTTCTTTCAAAGCAAGAATCAAAAATAATGTTTCAACATATGTCAACATCAACTTAAACAACATATATGCAATCAAACCCAAACATATATGGGTTATATTTGTAGAATATAATAGTGTATGATTTTTATTTGATGATAATAAACATATATGTATTCACTTAAATGTATTTGTTATTGTACTATTTTATTTTTTCCACATAATTAAATAAATATTTGTTGAATAAAATAAATTACTCGGAATTCTTATTTAAACAAATATTTTATTCAAACAAATATTTTATTACAAATTGAAAGAGTACAAATTTAAGCTCTCACTATATTTACACAATTCCAAATATAAGTTTCAATTACAACAAAATTTTCAAATACAATTTTACATACATATTTCAACTCACAACATATTCAATCATTACTCGTATTTGATCTTCAACTATGTTCCAACTTATATCCAGCATCTGATCTATTTGCAAACATTGACACGGTAAAATTGAAAAAAAAATTGCATTGCACAATGAAGTGTATGTTTGAAAATATTTTTTATCTCAGTTATTTGGGTTGTTCATCATCATTTTTTTATTTATTTTTTATCAAAAATACGCAAACAACTTGTGACATTCACAATGTATCAATGTACATGCCATAAGGTCGTGCACATCGATATACACTTACTTATAAAAATTATAGGGACGGGTGAGCATAATGTCAAACCCAAGCCAAGACTGAATTCAACTCAGGTGCAATGCAAACACAAACCAGAACTAACCAAGGTCAGTCCAGGCAAACCATGGACCAATGTGCACCTAACATGTACAAAGATAAAGCAAGTATGACAAGTAGTTCATGGTGAAGAGATCAAACAACCAGTTCAAACTCAGTTTTTTTAGAAGCAGGAACCACACAAGCAAAGCCAGCAAGGGAAACTGATAAAAAGGGACTAACACATCAATATGAAACATGGCAGCAAGGAAATAAGAAACGATGCCAAATATTCACACCAACAGCCATAACTCGAACAAAATAAAATAGAAAGTGCATAAGTTGTGGTCCGTAGCAAGCGGTTCAACATGCATAATCTGAAAAAGGTAGAAGCAAAACTAATCATGTCAACTCCAAGTGCACGATTTATGGAAAAATTGGACACAATCAAAAAAATTGCTAGTATAGACCGAAACAAACGAAAACCATACCAATTTGGGCTCCTAAATGCACGAATGTAAAATCCTTTGAAACCGTTAAATAAATATGGATTCCAAAAGGTACAAAAAATATTTCCAAATTTAAAAAAAATTGGATTGCTAAGGGCACGAATGCTAAAATTAACGTTTTTCGATGTAAACAAACTTGGATACCAAAGACTTTGATAGAAAATAATAGTGGCCTTACATCCTTCAATAGACCATTTGCCTCCTCCATAATTTAGAAATAAAAGCAAGCTAAGAAACAATTTGGATGGAGATAGGTTTTGAGTTGTTCTAGATGATTGATGAGCTAAATTTCAAATGTTCCTTAGCCTAGAGAGAAGAGATGGAGATATACATAATTTGAATAATCACAACATCAAAGGTAAGTAGGTATGATCTCTAAACTCTATTTTGTTCTTTTATTGTTAATTCTGTTTTTATTGACACTGTTGTAGCATTTCTGCGTATCTTAAGCTTCTTAACTCTGATTTGTAAAATTCAAGATGTTTTGGGAATAGACTTAAAATTTACAAATGTTTATTTTTGTGTTTTCCCAGAATCTGAATTTAAGAGGGTGAAAATCTGCAAATCATTTAGAGTATTGTTTCAAAATAGTTTCGAAACTTTCTTAACGTGGCTATAGTAACATCTCAACTCCGATTTTTGAAATTCTGGAAAGCTAACTGATTATGCTACAACTTTTGTGTTTTGAGTTTTTTATTGATTTACTTTGGAATGTCATGAAGAATTGCAATGAATTCAATATATATAACTCGAAATGCATATCTGTTTTACACAAACAAGTTGTTGTATTTCAAGTATAATTTTTGATTGATTTAACGAATTGACTTGAAACCAATTTTGCGAAGTAGCATCTTTGGACATCTAAAACTTTCATGTTATGAGCCAAATCAAACATCAAACTTTTACCATCCAAATAAAGGTTTCAATTTGAGTGAGTCTTGAAACAAAGATTGTCAACTTCTTGGAATCAACAATCACTTTTATTTACTCTTTTTATGTCTATCAAATCAATTTTCAAAACTGCTTTGATGAATTTTTGAATGAGTATTTTTTCGCAATATAGATTACATTTCTTTTGCTTGTTATAAAGGTTTTTAATTGAAAAAGATGGATATAAAAGTGCGTTTGAATGGACAATTGAAAGATAATGTCTATGCGGAACAACCCTTGGGCTTTTTTCAAATCATGTGTATAAAATTAAAAAGGCACTATACGGTCTAAAACAAGCCCCTAAGGCTTGGTATGACTGTCTTAGTACATATCTTTTGGAAAATGGTTTTAAAAAAAGGGTTATGCTGATACTACACTGTTCCTTTTGCATGATAATGGTGATTTTGTGTGTGTGTGTGTGTGTGTGTGTTTATATATGTTGATGATATTATATACAGTGCCATTAACAACCTTTTGTGTGAGAAAATTGAAAAAGACATGCTGGAAAAGTTTGAAATGAGCTTGGTAGGAGAGTTGAAATTCTTTTTAGGATTTGAAATCAAAAAAAGCGAAAAAGGTACGTTCATCTCTCAAACAAAATATATCAGAGAGCTTTTCAACAAATTTGGATTAAAAGATGCTAAACCTGCAAAAATTCCCATGAGCACAACAATTAAACTTGACAAGGAAGAAAAAGGTAAGGTAGTTGATCAAAAGAAATATCGAGGTATGATTGGATCACTTCTTTATCTTACTGCTTCTAGACCAGAAATTATGTTCTCTATTTGTCTATGTGCACAGTTTCAATTAAATCTAAAGGAATCTCATTTAAAAGCTGCAAAAAGGATTATAAGATATCTGTTGCACACCTCATGGTTTGGTCTATGGTATCCAACTAATGATAACTTTGAGTTAAAAGGTATTCAGATGCAGATTATGCTGGTAGTCTAGTTGATAGAAAAAGTACTAGTGGAACGTGTTTAATATTAGGACATTAGTTGCATGGTCAATTCGAAAACAAAATGGTATTGCATTATTTACCACTAAGGCAGACTATATTGCTCTAAGTGGTTTCTCTACTTAAATCTTATGGATGATACAAACTTTACAAGACTATGGTCTAAATTTTAAACAAGTTCCACTTACGTGTGATAGCAAAAGTGCAATTGATCTCACAAATAATCATGTACATCAATCTTGCACCAAGCATATAGATGTTAGACGTCATTTCATTAGAGATAACATTTCCAAAGAAAATATCTACGTAAATTTCATTTCAATTGATTCTCAATTGGTAGACATTTTTATAATGCCCCTTCTAGAATATAGTTTATGTCGACTTCGTTTCAGTTTAGGCGTTTTATATATGTGATTTAATATTATTTTTTTGAATTTGATCATAAATTCCTATGTTAACTAACCTGGCTCCCTATTGATTATCAAAAAGATAAATAGTTACTGAAAAAAGTGATGAGTGTTGATCTTAGTCATACATTATGTCTTGAGAGAGTATATTTAGAAAATTTCTTTAGAAATTTAAAAAAAAAATATAATAACTTTGGTCGGTAAAAAATCCATGACCATCTCCAATCACTCATCAAAATCCAATATAGTATGTAAAAATGTGGTATTTAAAAAGGAAATTATTCATTTTTTTAATTAGCAATAAAATCATCCAAAAGTACTCACTCTCGTTTAAAAATCCTCACGGCTATGCATCGGTGAACTACTTGAAATCTCTGATTATGTGCTTTCACGCTCATTTAAAAGTACTCATGATTATGCATGTATGGAACACATATCAAAATTGGATGAAATAGGCGAGTTAGTTCTAACCCTATTTAAAAGTTCTCACAGTTATGCGTGGTTAGAAGATGCTTGGAATTCATTTTTAATAAAAACAGGAAAGACTACTAATCTCCTTTAAAGGTCATAACGGTTATGCATGGTTAGTAAGTATTTAAAAGATTCTTATCATAAATATACAACAAATGGACACGACTATATGGTTTTCTATGCCGACATCACCCCTAATCACTCTAAAATGGAATATGCACCAAACAGAGTATTTATGATTTTTTTTTTGATTTTTTTTTTGAAATTTAATATTTATACTTGATTAGGTATTAATGTTGTGATTCATGTCTATCACTCTTATCTAACACTGTTACTCTTTTGCTGATAACAAAAAGGGAAGAGAAGTTAAGATTTTGGCAAATAAGTCATATCCTTTTATTTTGCATATTCTCATCTAGGTACATCGCATTTGTTTTTAATTTTATTTTTTTATTTGCATATTTTTATGAATATGTGAAGGGAGAGCTTTGTTGTATGGGGAGTATTCAATAGTGAAAGCAAATAGAATTCTTCAAGACCAAATACATTTAATAGAGTCAAAATCTTAATATATGTTTGTTATCATCAAAAGGAGGATATTGTAGAATATACTAATGTATGATTTTTTTTTTATGATAATAAACATATATATATATATATTCGTTGAAATGTATTTGTTATTGTACTATTTTAATTTTTCCACATAACTAAATATCTGTTGAATAAAATAAATAACTTAGAATTCTTATTTAAAAATATTTTATTCAAACAAATACATTATTACAAATTCAAATAGTACAAATTTAAGCGCTCACTATATTTACACAATTCCAAATACAAGTTTCAATTACAACACAATTTTCACTATATAATTTTACATACATGTTTCAACTCACTACATATTCACTCATCACTCTTATTTGATCTTTAACTCTGTTCCAGCCTATATACAGCATCTGATCTATTTGCAAAATAAACATTGACGTGGTAAAATTGAAAAAAAAATTGCAGTGCACAATGAAATGTGTGTTTGAAAATATTGTTTTCCTCGGTTATTTAGGTTGTTTGTCGTCTTTTTTTGTTCATCTTCCTATCAAAAATACGCAAACAACTTGTGACATGCACAATGTATCATTGTACATGCCACAAGGTCATGCACACTGATATACACTTGCTTGTTAAAATTGCAGGGACAGGTGAGCACAAGGTCAAACCCAAGCCAACACTGGATTCAACTCAGGTGCAATGCAAATACAAACCAAAAATAACCAAGGTTAGTCAAGGCAAACCATGGACCAAAGAGCACCAGACATGTACAAAAGATAAAGCAAGTATGACAAGCAGTTTATGGTGAAGAAATCAAACAACCAGTTCAAAGTCAGTTTTTTTAGAAGCAGGAACCACACAAGCAAAGCCAGCAAGGGAAACTGAAAAATAAAGGGACTAACACATCAGAATGAAAAATAGCAGTAAGGCAATAAGGAACAATGCTTAATATTCACACTAACAGCCAAAACTCGAACAAAAAAAAATAAAGTGCACAAGACATGGTCAGGAGCAAGACGTTCAATATGCATAACAATCAAGTTTAGTTTCAACATTTACATGAAAATATACATAATATTCGAGCAAAATCAAAATTCAGGATAAGTACAGGGAAGATATCAACATGTAGTGCACATGTACAAAGTGGTGCACCAGATTTAGACATGCAACAGAAGAGACATCCAGGCATTAGAGCATGCAGTAATCATACACTCACATATATTAGTTTAGGTATGAAGGCACCAAGTTTATCAACACAACAATGGTTAGTACAAAGCAATCAAGTAAGAGCACCAAGCTAGTAAGGCACGAGCATACATATATACATATATGTTATGTAGTGGCTACCAAACGAGTAAACATGCTCATATGTACATGGATATGAAAGCATTCAGGCATGAACACACATGAAAACAAGACAACCAAGATTGAGGATAGAGATAAATGCAAGTGAACATGTGTAGTATCATCTACATAAAGCTAAAACAATATTCATGGCACCGAATAATCAAGTGGCGGCAGTTTTTCAAAGAGATGCAACTAGACCAGAACAGTGCATATGTGCATACTAGGATCCATCAGATAAGGCTATGGAAAACAAAGAGCAAGGCAATTAGGCAAGTGCAAAAGAAGTTCACACAACAAATTAAAGGAAGCAGGTTCAGGTACAAGGGTATAAACACCAATGCATTGCATATGGTCAGGAATACAAGAGCACAAACATGAATATAAACATGAACAAGTTGTATACGCAAGTTAACACAAGAACGAAGCAAACATGATATAGGAGCATCAACATAACCAGACTTGAGCAACTGCTCATGGACATAGCAAACTACATAACTCAGATCAGGCTAAGAGATGCAGTAGTACTAAACATTAAAACATACACATGGACATGTCTAAGATCAAACAATGGAGCATGGACTCAGCAAAAATAAAATGAAATGAACTAGAGGGAACAAACCAAGCATGAAAATATCACACCAACATGGATGGTTAGAAAAAGGTACAGAGCACGTGCATCAACAAATCAAAATCAAGTCAGAATTCGAGTCAAAAATATAGAAGCCAATATATCAGCACATATTAATCTCAAATTCAAATGATCAAGCCATAAATTCGAATCAAAGGGTTAAAAGTCATTCAGAAATTCATGAAAAATATATGGAGTAACATGTATACAAAGAACAAGTCAAAGATCAGCAAAACCATTTGATTACAAATCAACGTAGGAACTATAATATTGTAAAATTCAAACCAAAATATATGAACGAAATAATAGGGTATCGATCCCTACAAAGTAAACCATTATCTTCATTGGCGGGTCATTGGAGTTTGAGCCAAAAATTCAAAGGGATTACCTAGAACAAATCACAAACAAATCCAAAACTTGAATCAAAGTCGAGCATAATCAAAAATCGAAAAGGGGAAAATCATATACCAATTCAAAGTGGTGAGTTGACTCACTTTTAACTCAATAAACAACCACAATGCAAGCACCTAAGTCCAACCCACCCTTCCAACCACCTTTCCTTCCTTGCTTGCTTTGCACTTGCTTTTACCCATCTAAACCCCTCTTATTGCTTATGGCCTCTTGATGTAGGGTGAGTGTGGCTTTGCTTCTTCCAAAACAAACTAGCTACTAGTCGTTGTAATGTTATCCTAAGGCTTCACTCCAAATATGAGTATATTTGGATGAGTTTTACAAATATTTTCTTTAGAACATAAGAGAAGAAAAAGATATTAAATAGCTTGGTTTTTCTTTTTGTATTTGGGATTTATTATCAAGGTTATACCCATCCTTATATAGGCTTCAAATGGTGCTTTTTAAGCTTGTTCTCATCGCCCTCACCCCTCCCCATGTCATGGAAGGCTCACCCTCTATCACTTCTCATTTACATCACTTCCTTTACCAATATACCATTACATTATTTACATGATAGTATCTTTTATCCTCTTGGAAGATTTTATAACCTTTCATTGCTTTATGAAGAGGAGCGTGTTAAGTAGTGTAACTACCCCAATTCTAATTAACATTATTTATGATATTTAATTGGATAAATTAAATAAAATAATGTATAAAATTAAGGAGATTGAGATTTGATAATTATCAGGGGATGTGTCTTAATGAATGAGTTAATAAGAATAGTTTAAAACTTAATAAGAAGGAGGAATGTATGCTAAGGTGAAAATGGGAATAGATCTAAATTCCTAAACATAAACCCTTATTCTCTTATTTCCTCCCTCACTTTGTTCATTAGAAACAAAATTAAAATAGTTTAGGCCAGCCATAGCTAGGAGATTCAAGTGAAGATAAGCGACAAAGGAAGATCAAAGCTTAAGGGAATCAAATCAAAATACAAATCTCAATCTTCTTTAATAGTTGAAGGTGAATAATAGTTATGTATCTCATGTTTTAATTGCTATTTTATTTTAAGCATAAATCCAAATATTTTAATGTTATTATGCCATGTTTTAAATGATTGGATGATTATATGCTTTTTGATGAATTTATATGATTTATTATGGAATTTATTGATATGTTTGAGTTGAAAAGCTTAACATATGACATCCAAATGACTTAAAATTTAGACATGATGTTAGAAACATTATTCTAGAAACGGGTTTTAAATTTCATAATGCTTCTGATAATGTGTGAATGTTTTATGATTTTCTCACGGGAAGAAAATTGGTTATTTTGGGTTTTAATTATCAAAATTTAATTATTTAAAGTTTTTAGCTCTGAAATTTTTATGTATTAAAGAATATAAAATCATATTCATTATACTTTTTGGGGATTTTTCTCAAGTGTCTAGGATTTATTATGAATTATTTGAGCTAGAAAGGCTTAATTATTATATTAAATATTGATAGAAAAGTTTAAGTTTGCAAATTATTTTGGAAATGATAATTCTAAATAGCCGTAGTTTTCAAAAAAAAAGAAATTTAATAAAGCTTTATTAACCAATATGAATTTGACAAACATTTGGAGTTGGTGAAAAAAATTACTTTTAGTGGTAAGTTTGCAGTTTTATGTTAATTACGAAAACAATATGCCAGCAGCGTCGTCGTCGACTCCATCCACTTCACAAATAAACCTTCGAAGTCAACTAACAACAATGCACATGATATAAACTATTGTTGGTGTGGAGTGAATTAGCTACGGTCGAAGGAGTTCGAAGTCTGCAACCTCGATGTCGACGTCAATGTTGCCACATGACTTAAGTGTTGCACCTTATATAAAGAGGGCATGGTGCCACATATTTATAAAGTCGTCGATCCTATTGTTTTCAAAGTAAATAATAGAAGCAATAATGATGCTGCGTGTTTTGATAATGACCCCGGAAGGCAAGGAACCAACGTCTTTTAACTTCGGCTATATAATGTCGTGCTCTAACAACTTCGACTTTATCCTTTATTGCATGTTTTCAAAGAAGGAAATGATGCTGTGTTTTATCATTTCGACCCTAATGATTGCCAACTTTAATAAACACCTATTTTTGAAGAAGGCTAGGTTGGCGCCTATGATAACTTTTGCCCTAACAATGCCGCTTATTTTCCTTAAGACATTGATGTAAAGATTCACCAATGTCGCCGAATATCTTTTAAGGCTTTATAGTATGCTATACGAGCTTCGACCATATAACTTTGTATTTTATAAGTCGAATACTATATCTTTGCCGTATTTTATCAACAAAGGCTTTATATTGTTTTGGCTCTATATCCAATGGTTTCGAAGCGAGATAACTTCAAAGTGGTTTCAAGACTCATCAATATAATTTTATCAAAGCATATATTATGGCATAAATATTTTAACTAAATTAAAGGGCAATAATTTTCCTTATTTTAAAGATGTGATTTAAAGGGTTAAATCATTTATAAATAAGTACATTTTCAAGGAAATAAAAAAGGTATTTAACCTAGGTTTTTACTAAAGAAATTATCGTTCTTATCACTTTTGGATAGATTGTGGTAGGATGAACTGACTCAAAGATTAGAACGCCAAACAGGATTGGTGTAGGCCCTATACTTTAGCTATTAGCCCTTAGCTGATGCAAATCCAAAATTTCAATGTGTAGGGCTTTGTCAATGTTAAGACAAAAAATAGGTTTACATACATAAAGGAATACATAAAGATAAGATAGGTTATAGATTGGCCTGCAAAACCTTTAGTTTCATAGTAAACCTAGCAAAACTATGAGATTGATAGATTGTTAGGTAAACACTACATAAGTGGATTTGGACAAATCGTCTAGTTTTATTCTATCGGTCGGTAAGAAAATTTGATATATCTGGTAGGCCCGAATCATCCATGAAGGTGGTAGTTACCCTGTGAAAACTAAACATTAGGACAGATAGTCCACTGATTTCACCGATAGTCATGATTACCTATGTAGCATGCAAGCATGTGATCATTTATATTGTCTATTTTAACCATTATGGTTGCAGGAGTTATTTTGCAAAAGATATATTTTCAAAGTGATACTAATAAGGGGAAAACCCATTCCTCTCAATGGTATAGTCTCACTGAATATCTATAAACCGAGATAGCATATTATTATTCAAACCAAGCTTTTTGTCTGACTCGAAGTTATTATTTTCCCTTAAATTCTCATGTTCTCAAAATTTGATTTGAGTAGCTCGGGAGTAAGGGTTTTTTAGGTTAAGTACATTTTGGCGAATAAATCTTCTGGAGAGGTACAGGAGGCAAATCTAGCTATTTGGGAGTCTATCTTCTTATATTATTAATCTGTTGTGTTAAACTTATCTTGTTGAAGTGTATGTAAAGACAGATGTTATAGTTGTCTGATAGTAAACTCTAATCAACCAAGGGGGCATCTTCATATGTCACTCTTGAAGTATTATGTAATAATTATATTTTACCTGAACTTGGGCAACGTTTGGGATTATGTAAAGAATATGGAATATTATCTTCGAAATGAAATGTTAAAGTTTGCTTTGAAATTATGCTTAAAATATTTCATATTCATGTGCTTCTGATGTTATTGATGCAATTAACATTACTGCATTATATCACTGAAAATTAAAACTATATATGACTGTAGCATCTGTAGTGCTTAGTGTCGGGCCTCAAAATGGGGAATGTTATAATGGTATTGGAGCATAGGTTTATGTAAAATTAAAAGAATTTTTAACTTCAAATGGAGTTTTGAAAATATAATCCAAATGAATCGGAGAATAAGATTAGGGTATGAGATAACGCTATAGTAATTTGCTTGTATTTGTCATATATAAGTATACGCCTTATCTCCATTCTACCACTCTCTTAGACCATTCTTCCATGTCTTACTAAGGTTTGAATGTGTATTTAAGGGAAAGTAATATATAGAGGCGGGAAACAGAAGAGTGAATCTTGGTGGCGGAAGCACAACTACCAATGAAAATGTCAGGGCTAATAGCAGAAGGAATCTGGGTTGATAGACAACTACTAATGCAGGTGTTGGAACACCACCAGTTAATATGGGAGCAATGTATCCGTTCTTTGTTAATATGATACAAGCAGAAGCTGCTACTAGGTTATTTGGTGGAAATGATGGAGTAATGAATCATGAAGTTTTGGTTGTCAACAATTATGTCGTTTTGAGTAGAGACTATGAAAGACTTGGAGGGAAACCCTTTACTAGAACGGAGGAAGCAACTGAAGTGGAGAATTGGTTGCTTTATTGTGAGAGGTTTTCATCGATATTGGTTTGATTGACAAACAAAAGAGGACATTGGCATCCAGGCTACTATAAGGAGCTGCGTTGTACTGGTGGAATAGCGTGACAATTGAAGTCGCAGAGGAAACTTTCACTTTGGTAGAGTTTAGAAGGAGGTTGGAGAGAGGTTTATGTTTGAGATCGCTAAGTCAAATCTGTTAAGGAAATTTACTGGTCGTGTAAGGTGATATGACGGTGCTTGAGTACACAACTAGATTTGAGGTGTTGTCCTGATATAGGTATGCTACTGTGGATACAATGATTAAGAGAAATGAGAAGTTCATCCATGGACTAAGACCTGAGCTTTCTAGGGCAACTTTACCACATCTCAGGATCCATGTGATGTAATCGTGGAGAGGCGTTGAGAAATAAAGATGTGCTTTCTTTGTTCAGTAATAACAAGCCAACAGAGAATTAGGGTGGACAAAATTAGAAGAGGAAGTTATTTTATAAAAAGGGAGCTTAAAAGGGTGGAGCTGCAAAGAAAGGGAAGTCTGAGGTTGTGTGTTACAAGTGTGACAAGAAGGGGAATTATGCTCATGAATGTCGAACTGGAGGGAAAGGAAGTTATTGGAAGCAAGAATATTAAGTGCTTTAACTGCAACAAAGTGGAATATTACAAGAAGAAATGTCCAGAAGTAGCCAAGGTAGAAAAACGAAAAGTATTTGCTTTATAATCGGCTACCTCGAGACCAATTGCTGAGGAGAAAGGAAAAGCTATGATGGAGGTACGCTTTTGATTCATGGTATACCTATTAGAGTACTATTTAATATCGGTGCATCACATTCTTTTATATCTCGATGTTTGGTAGATAAGCTTAATCTAGAACATTCATACCTAGTTACTTTCTTAAGGATTGTGAATTCGATAGGAGGATATGCAACTCAGAGGATGAGGTGTGACCATTTAGAGTTCGAATTACTAAGTCTTGTATTTGCCTGCAGTTTTCATTTATTTGATTTCATAGGCTTTTGGATTATTTTAGATATGGACTGGTTAAGTGAATATGATGCTAGGATATTTTGCCACGATAAGGAAATATCACTAAGTCATCCTAATAGTAGTGACCGAATTATATACTCTGTAGAGAATCCAAGTTTGGATGTTTGTGTTTTATTGGGTGCAATAAGGAGGAAGATTAGTTGAATCGGGTTTTCATAGTTCGAAAATTTATAGATGTTTTTGAGCTTGTTATAGGACTACCGCCAAAAAAAGCTATTGAGTATCGAATATATCTTGTACCTGGAGCCAAACCCATAAGTAGACTGCCTATTAGAATAACGTCTACCGAGATAAAGGAGTTAAAGGTGTAGTTGGTGGCCTTAGAAGGGAAAAGTTTTATTAAACAAAGCAGTTCGCCTTGGGGAGCGGTCATGATGCCCTAAGTGCGGGGGATCAAATATGAACTACAACTACTCTAATTATTATTAGACTAAGGAATTGACACTAATTATTCAAATAAAAATCCGATTTTCCATCAAAGAGGTGATCAATTAATGCACCCTAGCGAAAACTTACTTCTGGAAAATTACGACATACACACTTTAACTTTCTGCCCATTTGGAATAAATATGTCTGCGATTGGAACTCATAATCCAAAATCACAAGGTAGCTAGAATCTCAACCATCAAGTCAAACACCTCCAATCTCCGAGATTCTGCCATATGTCGAAATCATTCCCTTCATCAACGGTGCTTTACGTATTGCCAGCACTTTGTGGTGTACTTCGAAGTCGTCGTGGATATCTTAACTCTAAGGTGTTTCCAACCTATAGTTTCTTTGCCCATTCCCTTGGAGTAGAGCTACACCTACTTCTATAGTCGAAACTTTTACGATCTAGTGTAAAAATATAATATTACTAGATAGGAAAGTATAAATAAGTTCTCTCAATTTATCCTAATTCCTCTTATCTACTAACCTAGGCTCTGATACCAAATGTAACAACTCGTGGCTTAATGGGCCTAAATTTTGACCAAATTGAAACCTAAGTCCATCAGAGCATAGATCATCAGATTTGGTACTTGTAAATAAGCATGAGCATTATCAGAGATTGATAGCAACCTAAACTCATAGCGGAAACAATAACAGGATAAGAATACTGATTATGACTACTACCTTTAAATTATTGGTATTCGTTTGATAGAAGATTGTCACATCAGCATCAAGTATGAGAGAAAAAGAAGACTTCTCCAACAATAAAGAATATCCAGCTCCAAGGGTCTATTCATCTAAATCTATCCTATAGGTTGTAATGAGTAGAGGTCAGAACAACATTCTAGTGACAGGAAATCTATAAATCGTCCATAACATAAATTTATATCGATTGGTTTCCATTTAATTGTTATGTCTATTAAGGTTAGCACTTCTAATCTAACCATTCATTTCACACATGATTGCTTACTTAACCCTTCTTAAGGTACAAAATATTGATGAAGCCTTATCGAGCACCTAATACTTTCAAATCCATTTGCCACTTAATACTTCTAAATATGAAGCGGGCTTCTATAATCATCACAAAATAATTTTAAAAGAGAAATAGGCAGACTCTTCCAGTTGAGACCTCAATCAAGGTAGACCCTGTCATTTAAGACTTATTCTCAAGGTGGTTTTCTAACAATGTTGTCAATGGTCGGCGGGTCCTAGCTGCAAAGACCTCTAACTACTTATTTAAGGCTTTCACATTTAGTGTCCAACTACTACCACATCTATCAATGATAAAATCATATCCATGTTAATAGACAGTACCCAAGCCACTTAATACATTTAAAAGGACTAGAAAGACTTCTAACCATTAAATACCTATATTCTAGGAAGGTCCTACGTCACTTTATACGTATCCCCTGGTGGACTCCTCACTGGTACTATCATTATTACGGCCTTAGCAATGTGAGAAACTATACCCAAGCCACTTAATACCTCATTAATAAGGACTAGGCGGACCCCTGACCATTTAACACTTATTTATAGGTAGGACTTTGTCATTTAATACCTAACCCCAAGACGGACTCCTCACTAGTATTATCTAGCTAACATTGCTTGAAAATCTAATTGGGCTGCTTTATACTTGTTTTAAAGGAAAGAGGCGGACCCTACAGTCATTTAGTATCCCAAACCTAAAGTGAACCCTTCCAGAGATATCCACTATCACTCTTAATTGTAAATATGGAATATCATTAGGTTGCTTCTTTCAGTAGGGAGGTGGGCCCTACACCACTTAATATCTCCACACCGAAGTAAACCCATCTAGTGACATCCTTATTTATTTGTACTCTCACTAGATCACTTAATACTTCTTTTGAATAGAGAGGTGGACCCTATAGCCGCTTAATACATCAAACCAGAAGTGAACCCCTATGGAGATATCCCTCGTTACTCCTAATTCGAAATTTGGACCATTTAATACTTTTCAATTATGAAAGCAGGCTCAATATCTTATGTCATCATGGGTCCTAGGATTGGTGATATCTCACATTAGTAGTAAGTGCACATGCTGGTAGCCTCAAAGTAAAGAGCAGTCTTCCATCGATGATTCTACTGACCTCGCATCACTAACCTAATAAGTCCAGTTAACCATCCTAATTCTTTACTTATATTATCTTAGGTAGACATTGGACTTAGCTTACTAATACTCTTTTTTTAAGGCAATAAGATTTATCTTAAATACTTATCTACCGATAAATCCCCGTTTAATGATCATGAATATCAGTTTGTCCATAAAATCCTAACGGACATTTCCTAAGACATTTATGTATGATTACTAATTTCAAATTAGTAACCTTTTATATCAGTTCCATTTTTTCAGTCCCTTTTAATCAATTTGTCCTTATTAAGTGTAACTCCCAAATTCATTTCCATTAATTGCCCTTTTATTGAAATTACATCTTTAATTAACCAATTGCAATCCCTAATCTAATCCTGTCCATTAATTCCCATTAATTTCCCATTAATTAGGTACAATCCTTTATTTCCTATAATTATTAGCAATCCCTAATTTATTGCCCATTAATAGGAATTACTGCATTTCCAAATTCTACCTATTCGCTTTTCAAAATATAATAATAACTAATGAACGTTGTGCATAAATAATTCACAAATAAATCCTATTCTTCTTTATTAACGTAATAAATATGTATAAACTACCTAATAAGACTACCTATTTTTATCTAAATATATTCTAGTCATAAATATGTAACTAAAATATGTTTTCCATATTTAATTTGCCAGAATTAAATTCCTTAGGAAGATTTCTTCTATGATTTCCATAAATTGGTTTTAACAATAATGGAAAGGTTTACTGCATTTGAAATTACCAGGAATGAATAATTTCTTTTTATTTGGAATAGACAGTGTACACTATGGAGAATAAATTTGTACTTTACACTTCTCTTCCCTTTTTGTTTCATTCCTTGTTAAATCGAGCATCCCTTTTTGAATCAAAAGTGGAAAAAGTAAAAATTTATAAAAATGAAACAGGTGTTCTTCCCATAAATTAAAATATGGAAAATCTACAATTTGACACAAATTTGTGCAATAATCCAAAAATCCTATTTTTACACCCAAGTATAGATCTGGAATAAAATATACAGCATTCAAATTTTAACATCTTTGGGACTAATTTCCAAATCTATTTGTAAACTCATTTCAAATTAAGTGTAAAACAATAATATGTAGGCAATAGTTTTCTATACTAATTTAAGCCTACAATTCATAAATAAAATTGATTAAGGCATAAAAATAAAACCTATGTTAATGTAATAGATTTAAAATCATAAACAATATATAAAATTTCGCGTTCGTCTTTTAAAAGCGGTCCAAATCTCAGATCCGAAGTAGAGTCTTTGATTTATCTCCAAATATTTTTTAATTCAAGAAATATGTGTAAAAAGGGTATATGCATATGTTAGAATTATAAATCCGAGAAGAGATTTGGGATTGGGAGAGAAAATTGATACAAATATCTAAATTATACAAATTACCTCAAAATACACGTATAGTTGATTCTCTTCTCCTTTTAATTATATTTCTATTCTTCTTCGATTTGTATAAATATTAATAAAAATATCTAATTTTTATGATTTAGAAAGAAAGTGGAGAAGAAGAAATGGCAGAACTTCACTACTGTCTCTAGAAAAATATGAGAAGAACAGAGAGGGTTGGGACTGAATTTATAGCCATAAGAATCAACCCCAACCATTCGATTTGAAATATTAAATCTGGGTCATTGTGGCCTCGGTTTACGGCTCCCGCGGTTACCAAACTTGTTGACCGCCTTATATGCATCGATCTACCACTACAAGTCAACCAGTCGTAGAAACGGTCGTCATGTGGGCCCAAGCAAAAAATAAAAAATGTTAATTTTTCTTATTTATTTATTTTCGTTCCGAATTCGTTTTTCATTTGTAACTCCTTTATTTGGACTCCAACCGCAAAACTCCAAATATGAAAGTTGCTCAGAATTTTGCCACAAACATATTGGTGCAAGTTTCATGGTCAAATTTCATTGTTTTCATGAATTCCATTTTTGTAACTTAATTAATTAACTAACTAACTAACGCCACATTACAAGGTGTTACAAGGTGCGCCTTTAAGGCATATGATGCCCAAAGAGCGAAGGAAGTTAAAGGTGCGAGCGGATGACCTATTGAGATGATGGTTCATTTTTAGGAGCATATTTAGCTAGGATGAACTTATAGTGTTCGCCATTAGAGCGGATGGCTCTTTGGGATTTCTTGCTAATTATCGTGAGTTGAATGAGATGACGAACAAGTATCCACTCCTATTACCGATGGCTAATTCGATTAACTCTATAGTGTGAGGATGTTCTCTTAGGTGGACCTTGCGATGAAGTTTCACCAACTGAGAGTATTTAGAGAGAGTGTGCCCATTATAGCGTTTTGTATGCTACTTTGATTTTTGATTAGTTTGTTATGCCGCTTGGGCTAACCAATGTGTCGGCATGCCTTGTTGATCTTATGGACCGTGTTTCGAGGGGTCACTTGAGTGAGTATGCTTGTTCTCATTGATGATATTTGCTTCTACTCATGGAAGGAAGAAGAGCACATGCCATGATTGATGATTGTGTTATAGGTGTTGGGAGACACCGATTGATGAAGGGATTCCGGAGTATCACTTCTGAAGAAGGGAAGTGAGATGCTTGGGTCACGTTGTTTCAGAGTAGGACATTGATGTAGATTTTGTAGAGGTTACGGTAGTCCAGAATTTGAATAGACCTAATGTAACAGCATTATTGACCTATTTGATGAGAGAAGATCAGACTTTTATTTGAGATGCAAGGTGTGGACATGCGTTAGTAAGTCTAACCAAGAGGTTGATGAGTGTACCAATGTTGCTCATTCCGAGCGGAATGAGGAGGCGATGGTACACGCATGCTTATGGTACTTAAATGGCTGCTGTATGGATACCAAAAGGTAAGGCTGTCGCAAGTTAGTCAACAACTGAAACCGCACGATAGGAAGTATCCAACTCTTGATTCGAAGTTGGAGGCAATAGAGTTTGCTTTGGGGATTTGCAGGCATTTTTTATTAGGAGAGAGATTCATTTGTTTAGTGATTCCACATCATTGGACTTTCTTTTCTCCGAGAAGGATTTTGACCTTTACTAGTAGCGATGGTTAGAGCTCTTAGCCTCCTATGACTTTGACATTTTCTATACATATGTAGGGGAAATGTAGTTGTTGATGCTTTGATTGGAATACATATCAGTTTTGGAGCAATATTTCTAGAGTGGGCATTGCTCGAGCTTACCACTAGTTATGACTTCAGAACTCAATAAGTTATAGCCAGAGGTGATGGCAAGTTTGTCCATCAGACCTACTTTGATTTAGCAGATTGGTACTATTCGAGAAGCTAGACTAGTAGAGATCGTGGCCAAATCAGAAGAATGAGTAGTGTCTGTAGAGGTGATGCAGTGCGGACCCGACTGAGACTGCTGATTCCGTATGGATGAGAGATTCTTTGTTCTCGAGTAGTGGGAATAGATATCTATAGATTGCATTAATGGATTGCCAAGGATTGAGTATGGTATGATAGAGTCACAGTTGATTGGTTGATGAAGAATGCTTGATTTGTATTCCATAAGTCCTGTAGAATGACATCCGTACTTGTTGAGTTATACGAAGGATGGATGGTATGATTCCATTATGTGCTAAGAGCATTGTAAGTGGCCGAAACCCATTGCTCGATAGTGGGTTTTAGAAGAACATACAATAGGTGCTTGGGAACTTGGCACCAAATCAATTATATGATATCGAGACTGAACCAAGGACTTTAAGACCTTATAGGCCTATTCTTACTGATAGATGTGATACAAATAGCTTAGGAGGAAGACAGTGGATTAGTAGTGGTTCAGCGGAACGAAAGCGGAGATGATAGGATATGGGATACCAAAAAGGGCATGAGGACCGCTTGTTCGGAGCTCTTCACTTGGTAAGATTTCATTTTTATCAGTGGCATTCATATAGGATATCATATTCAATGTTTTATACTAAATAGTTTAGTATTCTGCATGATAAGATATGCATGGATGTTATGTTTTGATGCTAGAATTATGTATGCATAGTTGATGTTGGATTGTTAGAGTTTGAGATGATAGTCTATGCTTGTATTGTTGTTAGGCATGTCGGATAGTTATCGTTTGATATAGCATACTATTTTAGACAATTGCTATATATGATCTAGTATGTTCAAATATATGATGTGTATATATATCATTGTTGTATTGGGATTTTTCCTTGACCTAGTCGCACAAAGGAGGTGCTGCAGATTTTTTTTTGGAATTTAATGGGATTTGATGTCCTATTAGTTAGGAGACATTCTCCTTGGTTTGTGATTTCGAGGACAAAATCTTTTAGAGGAGGAAAGAATGTAATGATCTGTATTTTCACGATAGGATATTTAAATAGTTTATTCAAATATTAAATCGTTAATTAAATGAAGGACCAAAAATATGGTTTTTCGCATACGGACAAATCAGGACTCGAGACCACTTCCGTTGAGTTCATATTGACGTTGCAAATTAAAATAAGTATATGGATCACTATATTTGAAGATTAGATGATCCAACGGCCGAAATGATCTAGAAATGTATGGAATTAGCATCACGGGGCATAGTCTAAGATAGCGAAGAAATTTATATCATTGGATCTAGAAAAACGAGGTGATGTACACTAACGAGTTTCGTGACGGATGTGTCGTGTAATCGTACAAGCTCGAAATGTACGACCATTTATTTAGAAATCAAATAAACAAAGAATATTATGTTAATATAAATTAAATTAAATCTTTCCCTCCATATCTCTATTTTTCCCATTATCTATTTACTATTCCATTCCTCCAAAAAAAAAAAGAATGGCCGCCTCCCTCTTGATATTCAAAAATCAAAATCTTAACATCCCCTCAACGATAAATCATGAAACTGGATCCACTAAGCTCATATCGATGAGAGCTTCGAGTCCATATGCTTGATCTAAGTTGTTATGTGTCATGGCTGGTCCTTACTTTTTATGCCCGACCTAGGGTTTGAGACCATCGAAGATTTAGCGACGATGGATGGATTGGAGATTACCGCTGCATTTCTCTCGACGACGAGCACCTTTCTACTAGATTTTATCGATCACGGTTGAGTGGATCAAAATGCATCCATGGCCTTGGACAGTAGCCGCTGTCAGGTTGCAATCTGCAGGATCAAGCGGCTCCTCAGGATGATCATCGTGAAGAGGACGTGTTGCGAAGGGTGTAGGTGAAAATGGATCTTTATTTCATCAAGTATTTATAGAGAAATTGGAGAAGGAAGATTTGCTATTGGAGGATATGTACGATTCATGCATGCATACGTGAATTTTATGTAGGAGAAGGATTAGCACTAATTGAGGTAACTATGGGTTTAATTATTATTATTTAATTAATCGGCAATCTCGATCCTTATATTGGTCATTTCATTTGCATATGAGGTCCGTTTTGGATGTCGTTTCTTGCGTTGCACTCATAATGGAGAGATCTATGGTTTGGCATTAGTTTGGATAGATTTTATTCAGGTGAGTGATATTGTCTCTCACTATACTATGATTATTTGTTTAGTATAGATCAACGTTTTGGAATGGTTTTTAATTTTGAAGTGTGATTTTATTAAACTTAAACACCTACTACATTCTTATAAAAAAAATTAAAATTATTTTATATCGGATATCACGTTTTCCTTATCAAGATGCCATTTTTAGGGAATTATTATATTTGGACTAATTTTGATATGATTTCCCCATTGGTTGACATGGTTGCGTTATACATGTTGTATGTATGTTATATTGGATGTATGTATGCTTGTTGGTTTCATGGTTGCTTGTTTGGTTATTTGGTTGTTTGGTTGTTTTTGGTTGAAAATGCCGATTTAGCTATGATCGAGTATTAGGGAATATCTTATGCATTGAGCTTTTGTATACGCGAAAATCCAACAAACGAGATAAGTTGTAAAGGAGGGTTAGGATACATGTTAACTAATCTGAAGATGGTAGACGAGGCTTCGGACTTCAAGATGGATGCCAGAAGTTTTCTTTTGGTTTGTACTTATTCATTTGGTTGTACATGACCAAAGTGGTTGGTAGTGACCACCATAGAGTGGCCAATGTCTATCACTATTGTTGATTGGCTATTTGACCGATGTTTGGTTTGGACGTTGAGAAGATTTCATGATATGCAATTTGATGGTTTGTGCGTGCGACCGACTTAGAGTCCTGATGGTATTGCTCTAGGGCGAGCGATTTCAATAGTGAGGGGATGATGTGGCACTTCGACATGAGAGTTGGTACTTCAGATTATGACTCGATGGTGTATGGAGTAGGTTTTGAGCTAGATAGTTTCAAGACTATGTACATCATTCTGGAGGTGTTGGCTCATTTGCATCATGGGGGATAGCGATGTACATCATAATGAAAAGACTTATATCTTCGGTTTTCCACTCGTTGGGGTACTTGTACCGAAGATTAGATACTCTGTATGTTCGGTTTGTGACTCAAGTAGGAAGTAAGTACCAAGGAGGCTCGTGGAGTGGAGGAACGCAGGGGGTTTCAGATAATGGAAATTGTATTGAGCTAGTAGGGCTCATATGGATGTGCATGTGCTAAGGGATCATTGATAACTCGGAATGTTTTACGTTGTACTCGAAGTAGGGGTATTATATAGTAGGGACGCCCATGAATTGTAGCAAGGATCCATATACCCTAGACCTGTGGCTTTAGTTCTAGTGTTCAGCTTTAGACTGCGATACATTTATCCAGCTTTGGGCTGCGAGATATGAGAGTACAACAGAGAACCAGGATTTCCACTAGTCTCTGGCATGAGGGCCATATGAGTTATCATATATCTAGAGCAAACTAGATGATAGTTAGTATTGTTTGATGGATGCTATGTTTATTATGGTTGCTTCACTAGCCACCTGTCACCCTTGGGATGTCACACGAGGTAGGTATTATGCATAGGGATACCTAGACACCCCGACTTTTTTTAGTATGAGTAGGTATTGAGGATAGAAATACCTATGCACCTCGACAGTTGACTGAGTATAGAGTACTCCTTTTATGATGATGTAGAGTAGCATATTATCGATGTTATATGCTGACTTTTGGTTGCAGGGATAAGTAAGGTATGATTCGTATAACCTCTGTTCCGTATACTATGTCGACTTTTATATTATTTTGAAATTGTTTATTGCTTATACCATACTGTTGTCTGACCCAAGGTATTATGCTTTGCTTCTTATTATCTTGAGTACTCTTAAATGAGTAGATTAGAGAGCGGGTGTGGATGACATATGGAGTTCTGCAGATGGACTAGTAAGAGGCGATGTTTACTCATACTTGTATTTGATTTTATTATTGTATATTCCGCTCTGTTACACTGTGGAGCCTTGGCAGTGTTTGACTTACTATTATTAGAGACAGCGTATCAGTTGAGTTTATTTATCTGTTACATAAACTCTGTTACTATGTTATATAACTCTATAGCTATTATATTCTGATGATTAGTTCATATTGTTACCATTGTCTCGACTATTTTATATATGTGTTAACCATTATATTTTATCTAATGCGATGTGAGATATATGACAGGTTATTTGGTAATTTGATTTTTCCTTTTTCTTCTTTTCCATTCTCTTCTATTTCCACTTCTTTACCTCTTTCCTTTCCATTGACAATCTTCTACACCATAAGTGTAGGGCAGTCGTTACAAAGAGGTTGGATGAGATTCAAGCGGTAAATGGAAAAGTAGAGCATGGTGTTGTTGATCTTAAAAAGAAAGTTATGGAGTGGAGGGCCAAAAGAGTTTCTCTTCAGCCTGAAGTTAAGGCCATGATCATGGACTAAGCTGTTGAAACTTTCAAGGTTGGAAAGCTATACGCTAAGTATGACGAACTGTATAGCCAGCTTGATTAGGTAAAGAGGCTCCTGGACGAAATATGCTATAGAATGTTCGCAGAAAAGAGTTTGGTAAGGATGGACGATTACTAGGAGGTCATGATCTCCATGTAAAAGAGAGGCAAGAACAGCCACTGAACAAGGTGGTCCACCATTCAGTCTCGAAACCATTGATGTTCGCATCTCGATGGAGGAGAAGAAGGTTGTCCTCCTAGGTTATATCAAATTAGCCGAGACTGATAAGGCCCGAAAGGTAGATGTGGAGAAGAAGAAGAATGGTGGCTTGACCTCTGAAATGGCTATAGAAGGTCAGGCTCCTAAACTAGTGATCTATGCTCCCATGCACGTTGATCCACTAACTGTTTTCAATGTTTCTTTAGATCTGTATGCTGGAAGCCAGTCCCTGGAAGTTCTTCCCCTTCGGCTCATACTCAGAGCCCCGATGATGCTCTCGGGTCCCTTAAGGAAGGTAAGAATTTTCTTTACATTCCGTGAGCTGCTAATCAATACGTTTGGGCTTATTTGAGTAGGCCTACACCTGAAGTTCTCCTTACTTCCATGCAGGTGACAAAATTATAACAAATTCAGTTGCTCATGTGACTACTTTTGACATTCCCCTCTCAGACATCGTGCCCCCGAGCCCCACCGATCGTCCAGTTGATAAGGCCCATGATGAGATGATTTTTGCTCTTAAGGAGGATATTGATATTGAGATCACAGGCACTTCGACCCTGCCGAGGAATATGACGGGAAGGCATTTTTAAAAAGCAAGTCCTGGTAAGCTTCCATGTGGACATGGCCAGAATGAAGCTTGAGGCTATAGAGGAGTTGAAGCTCATGAAGAAAAAGCAAGCTAAACTTGATGTCGCTGCCGCTGCCAAGAGAAAGGAGGAGGAAATAGAGAAATAGGATGGTAAGCATAAGAGCTCACATGAGCATAAGAGCTCAAGGCATCATTGCAAGCAATTTGTCTCTAGGTCTAGGTCGACAAAATCCAAGTTAAATGACAATGCCTGCTACTCATTTGTATTTTCTTTTTTGTTAGAACCAAACCTACTGTGCATATAGAATTCACTTTTTTATTAGCATTTCCACTCGCGTGTGACCAATTTTGATGCATTTGTTAAGGTCAAGCACGTAGTTTCTTGATACTTTGTGATTTTTACCTTATAAACACTTGTATGCTAGACCATATGCCCATACTGCAGTTTGATTGCTCCAATGGACTCTGTTTTACCTTTTATTGAATATGATGCAATGCATAATGTGCCTTAGATAGATTTTCATTATTTCGGGTTATCTGTTGTTACTGATCTTATTTGCATACTAGGGGAGAACTAACCAGGCGGTCATCATGTCCTTATGGCCGGTAGGTCGGGATCTCCTTATCCTTCCACAAGTTCGAAGTCGTTTGATAACGATGGACTCCAGAGTAGTGTTACTCTGGCTTTCCATTGTCAAAGGGAAGTTATAGGCTGCTCGTCAGGTGTCAACACCCAAATAGGGGTCACCTGGGCTGATCAGGTTCGCTGTTGCCGGCAAAGAAGTTGGGGCCGATTGTCAATGATGAGTACCCACTTAGCGGTTATGTCCTATCCATGGGCAAATCAGGATCGCTATTGTCGATAGAGAAGTTTGGACTAATTTTCAATGACGAGCACCTACTTGGCGATCATGTCCTGACCATGGTTGATTGGGCTCATCGTCGCCGGCAATGAGAGTTGGGTCGATCGTCAACAGCGAGCACCCACTTGGCATTCATGTCTTGACCATGGGTTCATCGGGCTTGCCGTTGTCGGAAAATAAGTTTGGGTCGATCATCAATGACAAGTACCCACTTGGTGGTCATGTCTTGACAATGGGCCAATCGAGCTCGTTGTGGCTGGCAAAGAAGTTTGGGTCGATCGTCAACGACGAGCACCTACTTAGAAGCCATGTCCTGACCATGGGCTGATCGATCCCGACGCTGCCGGCAAAGAGATTTGAGGGAAGGTAACAAAATGATTTAGCTTGGTTCCTTAGTCGAGGAGTTAGGTCTTCAACCTATACGATATCCCCTCAAAAGTGTCTATGTTAATCCAACGCGTTCAATTGATAGCACAAGCTTACGTTTCCGATTGATTATATGTTGAGACAAAATTTCATGGAAAGCACACTTTATTAGATTCATTTTATAATGATTTTAATTACAAATCTTCAATACAATGAATATAACAAAAGTTCAAGCAAAGTAACAATGGAGATGGTATGTGTTCCAAGCCTTCTTGAATATGGCTCCATCTACAGCGTTGAGGAAGAAAGATTCACTTCTTAAATCCTTGTGAATGACAAATGATCCTTCCGAGACTGGATCTAGTGCCTATAGTCTAGGGAATATTCGTTCAAGCACCTAGTCCCCTTCTTAAGTGGGGGGTGTTTGACCTTAGCTTTATTAAGTGGCTATCCATCCTTTGTGTGTTTTTGCCTTTAGAGTGACTTCCTCGTGTCTTTCGTCATCTAAATCAAGTGATATGCTCAACGACTCCTCGTTCTCGCTTGGGTCATAGTAAATCCTCTGGTGTGATGGTACAGTTTTCTCTATCGGCAACATTGCCTCCAACCCGTAAGCCAACAAGAAAGGAGTATGGCATGTTGTTGTTTTGAACGAAGTACGATAGGCTCATAACGCTAGCGGAAGCTCAACCTCATGCTCCTTCGCTTTCTCCAGCCACTTCTTTATGAAAGTTTTCAGAACCTTGTTGACCGCTTCTACCTGCCCATTAGCTTGTGATTATGCTACAGCTAAAAACTCTTCTTTATCCCGTGCTGCTGGTAGAAGTCAATGAACTTCTCACTGTCGAACTGCAATCCATTACCCAAAATAATCTGAAGGGTAACTCCATACATGCATATCACCTTTTCGATTAAGAAGTTTATAACCTTGGTCGTCGATACTTTAGTAAGAGGCTCTACTTCCACTACTTGTCAAAGTAGTCAACTGTCACTATGGCATACTTAGCTCCACCTTGCACCATTGCAAGATCCCCGATCAGGTCTATTGCCCAGACTACAAAGGGACAAGGGTCGACCACGTGAGTGAGCTCAGTTGAGGGTAGCTTGGGAATCTTAGTGAACCACTGGCACTTATTACACCTCTTTGCATACTCCATTACATCATGATTTATGGTCAGTCAGAAGTATCCATATTGCAACACCTTCTTTGCCAAAGTCTACCTCATGTGTGGTCTCTATAGCTTCCTTGATGTATGTCTCCCACTACTTGTTCAGCCTTCTGCCCAGCGATGCATCTCAACAGCGGGTTTGAATAATCTCTTCGATATAGTTGTCCATCTTAGATAATAAAGTAGTGTGCCTTTCGTAGATTCTTCCTAGCCTCATTCCAACTGTCAAAAAGTAACCTCTCACTTAAGTACCTTACCAATTGGGTCATCCAGGTCTGGTTGCCTCCAACAGCTACAGCCATGTTCACTTTCTTGAAACTAGGTCTATGTAGGGTCAAAATAGGTACCGACCCTAAGAGAGACTCATCTCCCGAACTTTCCTACTTTGCTAGTAGGTCCTATAGCTTGATTCTCCTCTTGTGGAATGTGCTTAACTATATAGTGCTCCATCCCAGTAAGCAAGTCCTTTACCTTTTTCAAATAAAATTTCAAGCGTTCTCCTTTGGCTTGGAATTCCCCAAGCACCTGATTTATCACCAACTGAGAGTCACTATGAACACACAGCGACCAGATCCCTAGCTCCTTTGCTAATTACAGTCCGACTATTAAAGCTTCATACTCTACCTCTTTATTTGTTGCTTTGAATCCCAGTCTAATCGCATAACTCAGCTTCCTGCCTTTGAGGGTCAGAAATACTATACCTACATCAGAGTCGTGATCATTAGATGCTCTATCAACATACATTCGCCACTTGAGGGCATCCTCCTCCTAGGGCTTTACTTCATCGTCTCGAATAGTAAACTCAACAAGAAAGTCCACTAGTGCTTGCCCCTGATTGTAGTCCGTGGGCGATAGGTTATCTCATACTGACTCAAATCGATGCTCTACTTGGTAAGCCTTCTTGAAGTGTCCGGCCTATGCAGAGCTTGCCTTAGGGTCCGTGAGTACCCGGATAGGGGGTGATTAGAAGTAATGCCTTAGTTTCCTAAATGAAATCAACAAACATTATGCCAACTTCTCCAGCATAGGATACCTGAACTCTGGCCTAGTGAAGCGCTTGCTTATGTAGTACATAGGACGTTGTACCCAATCTGCTGTCTGACCGAAGCTGCACTCAAAGCATAATGTGACACTGCTAGGTAGAAGTAAAGATCTTCCCCTCAACTGGTGTAGACAAGACTGGTGGCTTCTACAAGTGCTCCAATAGTTTAAGATTGCAATCAGACATTTATCTGTCCACACAAACTTTCCTTTTTCCTTTTTGAGCGTTTCAAAGAATGGGACACATTTATCTGTAACTTTGGATATGAACCTGCTCAAAGCTGCTACCTTCGTATTTAAACTTTGCATTTCCTTTCGAGTTTCAGGAATTTTAATGTCTCGTAGTGCCTGGACCTGTTCTGGATTAACAACTATCCCCTTGCACACACGATGATACCCAAGAACTTTCCAAACACCACATTTCATTGGTTTTAGCTTCATCCTGTACTTCCTCAAAATTTAAAACATTTCGTCCAAGTGTAAGATGTGGTCTTTGGCCCTCCTTGACTTCACTAACATATCGTCAACATATACCACCATGCATTTTCCAATTTGTTCGACAAACATCTTATTTACCAGATGTTGGTATGTCGCTCTTGCATTTTTAAGTCCAAATGGCATAACCTTCTAGTAGTAGATCCCCAGGTCAATGATAAAGTTGGTGTGCTCCTAGTTAGGGATGTGCATTGCAATATGTTTATACCCAGAGTAAGCATCCATAAAGGACAGAAGCTCATGCCCAGTAGTTCCATCAACTAACTGATCAATCTTTGAGAGCAGAAAGCAGTCTTTAGGACATGCATCGTTCAAATTAGAGAAATCTATACAAGTCCGCCATTTTCCATTCGACTACCTGGTTTTCTATCCAATCTAGGTACAACAATTCTCCAATGAAGTCGTTTTCTTGTAAGGTTTTCACTACTTTATTTGGTGCCATCAATCGTTCTGGGCTCATACTCCATTTTCTGCTTCATAGGAGGTTTCCTTGAGTAGATGCTTAGGGCATGCCATGAAACTGAGGGAGAAATCTCGCACAACTCTTCTGGGACCAAGCAAACACGTCTTGGTTGTCCCATAGAAAACCAATCAGATGTATATTTAGATCCCGCTCCAAACAGGATCGAATTTTCATAGGTTTTGCATGATCACTATCATCAATTTCCATAAACTCCAAAGCCTCTCTAATCTTGGCTAGAGCCCCTTCTCCTCCATCTCTCGGTTCAAGCTCAATATAAGGATCTTGTAAATTGAAGAGAGGGGCTTTCCTTTAATTTCCATGCGAGGGATTTCTTGGCACAGAAGACAACTTCTATGCCCTTCCCTTTCTCTCTCTGTTTGTTCTCCTGAAGCTCTGCAACTAAACATTCCTTGGTGGTGTCTTGGTTTCCTTCCACTATTCCTATCCCGTTCGCCATTGGGAACTTCATCGTCAAACACCATAGGGCCACTATTGCATGAAAATAAGATAAAGTTAAACGTCCTAGGAAGGGGTTATAAGCCGAGAACCCATCTATCAATACGAATGTTTGCTTTCGTATGGCTGGTCAAGGACGGGTATCTATCTCAAAAAACAAATCCAACCTTCCTAGGGGCATGGTGCCTTATCCCGTAAAACCATGTAGCCGTTGGTTGTAGGGCGTAACATCTTCCATGGACAACCCCATCCGGTCGAGCGCATCTTTGAACAAAATGTTCATTGAACTTCCATTATCTACCAAAATTATATATACTTCTATTGGGCCAAGCATGGCCGTAATCACCATTGGATCCATATATGAGTACTGCTTTCCTCATAAGTCATTACCATTAAAAGATATTACCTCCTGCTCCCGTCAGCCCAGGGCTGTCAATGGGTACCCCAAAAATCCGATATCCGTCCGAATCCGTATCCGAAAATATAAAAAATATTCGCGTCCGTAAAGCAGATATGCATATCCGATATCCGAAATGCTTTCTAGATACGGATATGGTTATTGTGGTATCCGTATCCGAAAAATATCCGTCCGATTAAACGATGCATATAAATATATAATTAAAATTGTATTTAATTAATATATATTTTCCAACTATTTCCTAACCATTGGATGTTACTACGATATAGTTTTTTGCTCATTTTTAGTAAAACAAATAGTTTTAGTATTTAAGTTTCGAATATTTTTGGACATATGGATATTGGTATAAAACGATGTTTTATCTTCAAATTTTTTTATTCCTTGGTTTTTTATGAACGTTAGTACAAAAACTGTTTTATGTTGATCCAAACCTTTCATTTATACTTTTAAATTTGTTGATTATGGGCGGAGCGGATAAATATCTGATATCCGTCCATATCCGAATCTTAAACGGATACGGATATCCAATATTCGAAAATTAAGCAGATACAAATATCTGATATTCGAAAATGATTTCGAATACGGATACGGATATGGCACTATCTGTATCTGAAAGTATACGTTGACAGCCCTACCGTCGGGGAGTCTTAGCTCTTTATTCCACACCTATTGTCCATGCATAGTTATTTCCATTTTTCAAAGACTTACCATACCTCTCCATCTCACCCCAACTTCTGTTTTCCATATAAGGTCCCCATGTTGTGGTATTAATTACTAGCCTCCTATCTTTTCCGCAGTTGGTACTAGACCCTTCACCTCCATTTCTCGATGGGGGCTATCTCAAGGCCAACTTCTCAGGAGCAGGAAGTGGCTCTGTGCTATTCATTTACTGCTCCAGCTTCTTCTTCCTGATGTATTCCTCAATTAAGTCCCGTAGATCATTAATGTTATGTCCATGGGACTCGTGGAACCTATAGTACTTTCTAGAGTATCTTTCAGCCTTTATTTCTTTCTTTGGAGCAGGCTTGTTGTACATAAGCTCTACTTGAGTGGCCAAATAGATGTTCTTTAAGGTATCATTCAAATCCATTAGGCGCCAAATCTCACGCGAGGCTTGAATCTCCTACGATCCATTTTCCTACCACCGGAATTGTTGGAGTTATTTTTTTCCTTTTTTTCTATGCTACCTATTCACCATTCTCAACCATAGCTTTTACAGTACTGGAAGCTCATAACGACTTAGTATCAGCTTGCCTCCCTAAGGTAGCTTCCTCCAATCGCATGTACTACACGGCTTCGTAAAAGAAGTCCTGAAGGGTAGCTGGTTTCTCTTTAGCCAATCTTCGGGCCATCTTCGAGTCAGGGTGTACACCTCTACATAGTACCATTAGGGACAATTTTTCATCAACGTTTTGAAAATTAACAACTGCAACATTCAAGTGAGTTAAATATTATCGTAGAGTCTCGTCCTCCCAATGTATTACATCTGAAAAGGAATACGGGTCCTTTGTCATTCTATGTATACCGAGAACTGATTGATGAACTTCTCCTTCAACACATCCCATGAATGAATTGAGCCAGGGGAAGGTGATGGAACTACATAGTTGTTGGATCTATTAGGAACAACGAAAAGAACATGCACATGACCTCTTTCGTAGCTCCACTCATTAGCCTATGATGTGTACATCGTTGTAAATGTATATGGGATCAGTTAAGCCTTGATAAGGATCCATAATAGGCATTCGAAAAATCCTCGGTTTTGGGTAGTCTCTATTTCTAAAGTAAATGGGATGCAAACTCTCGCGCCAATTCCCTGCTCTAGTTTCTACCGATGAACACTATAATCCATGCCATACGGTCCTTCGACTCTAAGGATAGTTGGGAATGAACCGACCTCTTCCATCTAAGCAAGGGGTATCTATCATGCCTCCTGTAATGACACACTGTATGATCTTGGTTGCATTCTCTACTCTGGGATCGCTCACAGTGGTAAGCCTGTCTTCCATCAGCCGCTGCTTCGGCCCAATCCGAAGAGAGTTGCCTAGGTTGGTGGGGTCCAGCCGTAGTCGCCCCTGGTCAATAACCTCCCTTGTTTGGTTCGGTGTCGAACTGGCCCTCGGGTGCGGCGTGTGGTTGAGCCCCTACTCGACCTGCTTCCTCGACATTCACTCATCCTGCTCCTTGATTTTCCTGGTTAAATTCTCCATTAGAGTATGATTTCCTTCTCTTCGTCGATCATCGAGTCCAGGTTCTCTCTCGGGTTTCATTGTTGTGTGTGGTTGGCTACGATTGCCTCAAGCGTATCATGATTTGACCCACATAGGCTTGCTACTGGGTAGCGAAGGAAGTATCGAGATCTGCCACAACTTTATCTAATTCATCTTTAGTGATTGTGTCCGGAGCTGGAGTATTGGAAGAATGGTTATCCTATTCTCTTAGAATTAGGAGACAACGTTCACCTAAGCAAACATCTTATCGTCACTTAGAAGATTATTCAAATCACCACAAAACTAATCAAGACTCATTCCCCGAACTATCCAAAGAAGATCTACCTTACTTAAAATTCTCTTTGAAATATTTATACTTACAAATATTTTCAAGTAATACTATTATTACTTTTCTAAAAATCATTTTAAATTTTTCTCAAAGACACCGGGATTTAAATCTTCAAAAATCCTCCTTTATTTATAAAACTTATATTTTATAAACCAAATTTATAAAATTATCTTTATATAATATCTTTCGTTATTATATTAACCCTTTAGCAAAGTGTAAACTTGTTAATTCTACATTATTAACGAACGCCTTATAGTCAAATCATGAAACTAAATTCACAAGGTGTTCGTATTAAATTCAATCAAACAATAAATGCTCATAAACTGATCAAGTATAAATAACCAATGGACAAATGATGATAAATAAATATCATCCTTTCCTAACAAACAATCACAACAAAAATAACTGTATCAAATTTTGAAAATTATTCTTTTGTATATGGAATATAAATCGAGGTAAACTTATATCATTTACCAATTTCAAATAAAACATTTTTATGGCACTAAAAAATACGGCTCTCATATGTAATACACTCAAACTCCTTCTAGGGTGTCACTTACCTATCTCTAATGAGTTTACCTCATCAAGGCATAGTTGTTCGCTCAACCTAAGCTTTAATGCCACTTGTAAAAACCCGCCTTTTTGACCCTCAAAAGTTGACACTATTACATCCTCGGTATTGATGTACCAAGCATCTGAGTGCCGAAAATACAGAATGTTGGGATAAAAGAAAAGAAAAGATGGAACAAAATCTCACATCGTGATGAGTAATATATAATATCCAAATGATCTTTAAAAAAGAGAAAACTTTACAACCATTGGAGTAACTAACTTATCATCAACCATCAGAGTAACTAACCATTAGGTGGATGTTATACTGATAACCTAAAAAGTATGCTCGGTCCTGATGATAAATCTTAATATAAATATTATGTATCAATTCAATTAAGGGTCAAAATAAATCATCTTTTTTTATAAAATAAGACAAATTCTCTTCATATGACAAAAATCACCTAACATATCCCATTATTTTACAAAGAAAAAGTATGACCAAGTTATCCGTCTTGTTAATTGCAAATTTAGTCTTTTTATTATAAGTCATCGAATTAAAATATTAAAATCATTGATATTTGATAAAATCTATACAATTTATTGAAGTTAACGAAACCTAAAATATTAATTAAGACAAATTTCACAACTACCTACTCTAATTCAAAAGTGTGTAAAAAAATTCATTTAAAATTAGAGTTGATTTTGATAAAATAAAGAATTTGTATTAAAAAATTTGAAGAAGCTACAATATTAGTGTTATCCGGGTTTTCGACCCAACAGAAACCAACAAGAAACGGAACGACCTCATGTAAACCGAGTGGTTTAGAACTTAACCAGAATAGCTAAGAACATAGGATCAACAAGGGTCAAGCTATACTACTAAGGCAATGACTAGGATCGACGAAGACGAGAGATTAGCATTCTTTCAGTCCAATCAGCAGGTGAGCGCAAATAGCTAGTGGCCATCAAAGTGAAACAACTATAATAAAAGACTATAGAAACATCTTCAATTCAAAACTCTAGAAAAATCCTAAGTGCTTGGATCATTAGCTACCCATACCTCTCCACAAACCTTCAAACAAACTAGCTAAGGAATACTATGAGAAGAGGCCAATACCTTGGCTCGCAAAACGAGCCAAGTCTATGGGTCGCTAGTGACCGTAGGCCATGAGTCGCCCAGCGTCCCATGGCCTTGCCCCATTTTGTAAGCCAAATTCTTCCTGGGTCATTTCCTACCTACCTTCGAGCTAAAGGTGGAGTGGCCTGGCCCAGAAGCTCTTTGACATATGTAAATACCATCCTATCTACAGCATAAACTGGATCTTCTCCGAACGGGTTACTGAAGCTCTGCTGGAATTATTCTTCATTCTCTAGCTCCCTTGCAATAATATCCAAAGGAATACACTGTGATTCTCCAGTGGATTCCAACTCTAGAGATTCAATCTAGCTAGAAAATAATCAAAGCCTTGTAATCAAATGTTTTTTGCAAGAGCAATTAGTCTGTATTGAAACTATAAAGTAGACATAGGCTTCATTAATAGCTGAACCACTATAAAAATTCTACATCTACTTTCTCTTACTATTCTTTCTTTGTATCCGTGATCTATGATATTGCTTTGTCAGGACGGGACTGGTGCTTTCAAATTCAAACCAGGGTGTTGGTCCATTTTTTGGGTCAACATTTTGATGCTTTCAATGAGAACTCCAACTCAGGATCCAGATTTGGCCATCTACTTTGGATCCCATAGGTCCAGAAGTTAGATCCTTATCTTTGCTTGAAGAAACTACTGTTTGGAATCAATGGCTCTTGGAAGAAGAACTGCCTCTGAAAGGTCTATAAGGGTAGTAGTAGCTAGAGAAGATGTTAATCCCCAACAAACTGAAGTGAATGGCGCTAACTTAGTGAATCAGGCGCCTTCCTCCTACCGTCTGCATGAAGTTGTTACCAGGGATGAGTTAAATAAAATGGTTGATGAGATCAACCAAAAAATGGAGAGTAGCCAAAAAGCTCTAATGGATAAGCTTAATGCTCTCCTAACCCTACAGTCAAATCCCGCTCCACGGACTATGCTTGAACCCGTCGCTGCTATGGAACAAAAGAATTACTTTGTTTCCAGTCTACATATAATTAATGGAAAACAACCACAAAAAAGGGTGAAAACAGAACTTAACATGGATGGAAATGCAAGTACTCCATATGCCACAAGGCAACCTATTCTGAATTTGAGTCAGGGGGAAAAGTTCCCCATAGAAGATATAGCTATGAATCTTTCCAACTCACAGGACGGAGAGCCATACGATAGATTGGAAGAAAACGCCAATGCATTCGATAATGCAAGGGATACCCAAACTAATCCGGTGAGACTAACCGCAAGACAATGGGACCGTGCAGGAGTGACACTCCAAAAGACAGGAGAGCCTAGGCCTCAGCCCATTCACCAAGACCATTTGCAAAGCCAAACACTTGGCGTAGTGACTAATCGTCGTCCTCAGGACTACTGGACATCATAGGCATACATAGTGGACATGGTTAAGTGATCGATGAAGGAGAGTAAAGATAGAAAAGATAATGAGTGGGAATCTGCACCAAGTCAGACTCCCTTTACCAATGAAATCCTGAACGAGAGATATCCAGAAAAGTTCACAATGCCAACTATTCTGTCCTATGATGGAACAAAGGACCCGAAGAATCATTTGCGCAAATATAGTTGGTATGTGAAAGAAGCGAATGCCTCTGAAGCTGTTCGATGCAGATGCTTCCCTATCTTTGTTGAAGGGGTTGCATCAATGTGGTTCACTAAGCTTCCACCAAGATATATCTCTACTTTTGATTAACTAGCAACAAGGTTCCTTGATCAATTCTGACTCCATACTGCATAGCGAAAAGATATCATTTCCCTATCCGAGTTGTTCCAAGGGCATAATGAATCACTGAAGTCTTTCATGAACAGGCTTAACACCGAGGTGATGGAAGAGAGCAACCCAAATGAATACATGGTTTTTATGGCACTAGTTCGTGCGATTCACCCGGAAACCAAATTCGGAAAGTGGATTAAAATGAAGCAACTTATCACTAGGAAAGATTTCAACCGCAAAGAAAGTCAATGCCTAAGGATGGTGAAAGCACAGGAATTGGAAGGGAAGTCTACTAGTGTGCAACCGGAAAATGTCGGGCAAAGCGATGTAGCAATGAATCAAAATGCGCACACTTCTCGAACTACTGAAGGGACCACTAGGAAAGAAGGAAATTCAAAGAGAAAAGGTCAATACTCTAATAAGAAGAATGATAATGGCAGCAATAAAAAGCTCAAAGGGTTTAGGCTCGAAGGCTACACTCCCCTAAGTGACACACCGAAAAACATTTTTCTCGCAATTTAAGGAACAGAGGAATGCAAAAAGCCACCCAGAAAGGAGGAAATCGAGCATCAGAAGCGCTCAGGGAAATTTTGTCGCTTCCATGAGACACACGGCCACAATACGAACGAATACCTCCACCAAAAGAATCTCATTGAGGAACTGATCTAGAATAATCAAACTCCGGTAGTACATAAGAAAACAGCAAAACCTCGATCAATCTGCAACTCCTTAACACCCAAGAGAATGAAAGAATCAAGCAAGAACCAACGAAGAGGGGTCGAAACAAACTAGCCAGAGACTCATCATCGAAACAATATCCAGGGACCACATCCCGCACAAAGAATTTGGGGAGAAATGGAGCGATATGCGAGTTCTTTGAAGCATGTTCCGAAGGAATCATGTTTGGCTGTGGAAGATGATACTCCAATTAAGATGCAAAGATCTTGAATGACGCTATTGTGTTCCGAAATCGAGATACCGAAGGGATCGAAGCTCCAACTCTCGATCCGATGGTGCTGACAGTAGGAATTGGACCTACTGTAGTTCGGCGGGTGTTGGTTGACAGAGGCATCTCCTTAACATTCTCTTTGAACGCACTTTCAATCAAATGAAGATTGGCATGAAAAGTGTGTCCGTGTGCTAAACAAAGATTCAGGGGCTTACTGATGAACTCAAGCAACAGGTGGGAACAATTGACTTACCCATGGAGCTTGGAGAAGGTGAGCGAAGGGTCGCCCTCATTCAGAGTTTTGTGATCGTGGATGAAATGTCAGCATACAAAGCCTTTTTCTAACAGTCCACATTAGCCGAATTTAGAATAGCACTGGCCTAATTGTGCCTTACAATGAAGTTCTCTATAGGACACGGAGTCAGAATTGTGAAAGGAGACCAAGCGCCGCCCGGGAATGCAACATATCAGAATTGCATGAGTCAAGAAGAAAGGAAAAGGGAAAGGATGTGGGGAGAACATTTCACATCCGTGAACCCTTGGAATAGCAACAACAGAACCGGCCCTGGCTTGGGGACTATAGCCGATTTGACAAGGCTTTGTACCCTAGAAAGAAGAGCTCAGGGGAGGATCGGGCAGTACAGGCTGAATTGACAATGTCTATCCCAGTCTGTATGGATGACCCAATACGGGTTTTGAAAATTGGGTCGCGACTTGAAAACAAAATGCGGTCAAAACTAACCAAATTCCTTCGTGCCCATTTGGATACATTTGCTTGGACACAAACTGATATGTGTGGGGTATCACCTGAAATTACCTGCCACGCTCTCACTATTGACCCCAAATTCACACCAGTAAAACAAAAAAGGCGCAGCTTGGGCCCCGAATAGTTCAAGGCATAGAGAGAGGAAGTAGATAAACTGAAGGCTAACAGCTTCATTCAAGATGCAACCTACCCTGAATGGGTATCGAACTCAGTCCTAGTTAAGAAGTCCAATGGAAAATGGCGAACTTATATTGATTTCTCAGACCTCAACAAAGCATGTTCGAAGGATAGCTTCCTGCACCCTGGGATTGATCAACTGGTGGATGGAATATCGTGACATGAACTGCTGTCATTCATGGATGCATACTCGGGCTATAACCAGATCCTGATGCATGAACCAGACCAAGAGAATGCCAGCTTCACTACCGATTTAGGATTGTACTGCTACCGAGTAATGCCATTCGGTTTGAAAATTACAAGGGCAACGTACCAAAGGCTAGTTAATACTACGTTCAAAAGCTAGATCGGAAAGACTATGGAAGTTTATGTAAAAGATATGTTAGTCAAATCTCGAGTAGCTGATAACCATCTTGATAACCTCGCCAAAATGTTCGAAGTACTTCGAAAATACGGAATGAAGCTTAATCCACCCAAGTGCCACTTCGGAGTAGCCGTTGGGAAATTCTTGAGATTCATAGTAAGTGTCGGGGGCATCGAAGCAAATCCAGAACAAATAACAGCATTATGAGAAGTCCAAGCCCTAAAAATAAGAAGGAACTTCAAAGCTTGAATGGAAAAGTTGCAGCACCGAGTCGATTCATCTCAAAAGCTACATACAAGTATATACCGTTCCTTGATGCGCTAAATAGGGAAAGAAAAATTTTGAATGGAGTGAAGCTTGTCAAAAAGCTTTCGAGGAATTGTTATGACACATGGAAACTCCCCCGATCTTATCAAAGCCACTCGATGGAGAAGAATTATTCGTTTATTTAGCAGTTTTGCCGGATGCACTGAACGCCACTCTTGTGCGGAAAGATGCAAACGATTCACCAAAGTTGAGAACAATTGCCTAAAAGTGGAGAAGCTAGCACATTCCTTCTTATCGCATCCCAGAAATTACGACCATACTTCCAGGCTCATCTGATTAAAGTATTGACTGACTAGCCCCCGAAGCAAGCTTTATAACGACCAAAAACTTCCGGACGACTACTTAAGTGGAATATAGAGTTATGCCAATACGATATCACAAACCGTCCAAGAAAATCAATCAATGGACAAGCGTTGGATGATTTCATTGCCAAATTTACCGTAAGGGACAACGAGGAGGAAATCGAAAATAGGCATGCAATGGAAGCTCTTCGTCACAGGTGCATCAAACAACTTCTGTTTGAGAGCAAGGGTAGTGCTTGAAACCCCCAAGGGGAGAGCCATTAGCTATGCTTTGCCCTTGGAATTCTCAGAAACAAATAATGAAGCAGAGTACGAAGCATTAATCACTGGACTAAAGGTTATGAAGGAACTCAGGATAAAATTTATTGACATATACATCGACTCCCAGCTGGTCGTCTGTCAAGTGAAAGGGTAGTAACGAGCGCATGGAGAAAATCACTCCCCATACCCATCCAAAGTACAAGAGCTATTAAGCGATATCGAGCACTGTACCATAACTCACATCCCACGGGAGCAAAACACCAAGGTAGATTATTTGGCTAAGTTAGCAAGCTCTGGAGAAGCCCGGTCATTAGAATTGGTTCTGGTTGAAATGCTAACCAGCTCAAGCATAGACGAAATGGACGTAAACTGGATTCTAGATACCACTATCGAACCGAATACTTGAATGGCACCAATAAAGAACTACCTACATGAAGGAACACATCCAACTGACTGAAATCAATGGAAGAAGTTCCTCCGAAAGGCGCCACGGTTCATGGTATAGGATGGAATACTCTATCGAAGGAGATTCGCGGCCCCTCTTCTAAGGTGTGTGACTGACGATGAAGCACGACGAATTCTGAAGGAGGTACATGAAGGTGATTGTGGTGACCACACCGTGGGGCAGACCCTAGCAAAGAAAGTCCTTCGATATGGAAACTTCTGGCAAAAAATAAATCGTGACGCCGTAGATCATGCTGGAAGATGCGATCGCAGTCAAAGGTTCAGCAAAATTAAGAGAACTCCTTCAATGGAACTAATGTAGATGGTTATCCCATGGCCATCTGCGATATGGGGGATTGATTTGATTGGTGTCTTTCTGATAGCAAAAGGAGGAGCCAAATATGCTATAGTTACATTGGATTATTTCAAAAAATGGGTCGAAGTGGAATCGCTGGACACCATAACCACAAAGAAAGTTACTAATATTATCACTAAAAACACCATTTGCAGGTTTGGTGTGCCACAAAAAATTATCACTGATAATGGAACATAATTCGAAAGTGCTGAATTCAAAGACTTCTGCAGGCGCTTCCGAATCAAAAAAAGCTTTTCCGCGGTGGCTCGTCTGCAAGAAAATGGGCAAGTGGAAGCGATAAACAAGATCATCAAATCTACCAACAAAAAGAGATTAACAAAAGCAAAAGGAAATTAGATTGATGAAATTCCACTTGCACTATGGGCATACAGGACAACACACAAAGCGACAACTGGCCACCCTCCGTTCGCCTTAGCGTATGGTTTAGAGGCAATGAATCCCGTCAAATTAGAAGTCCCCTCGCACCGCAGGCATAATTTCAATCAAAAGCAAAACGAGCAACTCCTGCTCGAATCGTTAGACATGGTCGATGGAAAAAGAGAAGAAGCAGAGTTAAGAACTGCTGCCCACCAGAAAAGGGTCGCACGATACTTTAACTCTAAAGCTCACAGTCAAACTTTCGAAGTTGGAGATCTTGTGCTCAAATGAGTGTACCCTGTTCTGGGGGCCTTCGGACCCAATTGGAAAAGACCATATGTCATTAATCAAAAGCTCAAGGACGGGACTTTCAAGCTGACAACCATCGACGAGGTTACAATTCCCAGAGTCAAGAATAGAAAATTACTCCATCACTACTTCATTTAAAGAAGTACTTTATTTATTTTCTATTTTTCAACAAATAAGCCATCTCGAAAATGTCGGAGGCATTGTAAATAGACAAAGAATCTGACATGCTTTCCTTAATAAAGTTTGATTCTTGAACCAACCAAACTATGTTCGTAATAATTACCCGCCGAATCGACGAAAGCAAATCGACTCAAACCGCTAGATCGATGGAACCCGGCCTTTTCCCTTTGAAAATCGGTGCTGCTCTGGCAGCATCGTGAGGGCCAAAATAATAACTCCTCGTGTTGCCCGAAGATAGGTAACACTGGGGAAAAATAAAAGCCGCTCATCTCATAAGCCGCGCACCAAAATAATAACTCCTCGTGTTGCTCGAAGAAAGGCAACACCAAGGAAAAATAAAAGTTATGCACCTCATAAGCTGCACCAAAATAATAACTCCTCGCATTGTCCGAAGATAGACAACACCAAGGAAAAAATCCATGCATATAATAAGCCGTGCACCAAAATAATAACTCCCCGTGTTGCCTGAAGAAAGGAAAACCAAGGAAAAACAAATGTCGTGCATCTCATAAGTCACGCACCACAATATTAACTCCTCGTGTTGCCCAAAGATAGGAAACACCAAGGAAAAACAAAAGCCGCGCATCTCATAGGTCACGCACAAAAATAATAACTCCTCGTATTGCCCGAAGATAGGCAAACCGTGGAAAAACAAAAGTCGCCCATCTTATAAGCCGTGCACCAAAATAATAACTCGTGTTGCCTAAAGAAAGGTAACAGCGAGGAAAAACAAAAGCTATGCATCTCATATGCTATGAACTAAAATAATAAATCCTCGTGTTGCCCGAAGATAGGAAAACCTAAAAAAAGCCGCACATCTCACCAGCCGTGCATCAAGATTATAACTCCTCGTGTTGCCCGAAGATACGCAACACCGAAGAGAAACAAAAAGCCACGCACTCATGAGCCGCGCACCAAAATACTAACTCCTCACACTGCCTAAAGATAGGCAACATCGAGGAACACAAGGAACCGTGTATTTCCCAATCAACGCCAACCACTCCCATAGCCGAGAATAATGAACGCAATTCCAACGAAATTGGAATGCTACAAACTAAACGAAAAGCCACTACTATGGACACTTAAGGGTTAAAACCACCTTCAATTAACCTATGCACTTTGCATATTTGAAATACTCGTATATTGCATACTCGTTGAAATATCGCAAAGAGCTTGGTTACGTGCTAAAGTTGCAGAACTTCCAAAAGTATAAAAAATAAAAAAGGAGAATCAAGTTGTGACTTAGCCAAATTTTTGACAAAAATTATCTATACCCTAAGTTATTGGCTACTTGAGAATTGTTTGAAGTAAACATCCATGTGAACGGGGGAAGGCTCATATACCTGTATGGAGACAGAAATGCGTGAAAACAATAAGTTCTCAAGTTCTGTTGCTCTAAACAACAACAAGTCCTACAGTTCTTTCTCAAAGTTTTATATCTGTTTTAAAATTTTAAACAAAAATTACAAAGTTTTAGAGTTTTTAGGAGTTTTATGAATTTATAAGAAAACATTCTTAAAGTTCTGTTAATTTCTAAAGTTCTACTAACTTCCAAAGTGCTGATAACCTCTAACTTCTGTTATTTCGAATGAAGGGCTTTGATTATAATCACATAACTAGAGTATGAAAGGAAACAAGCACAAGTACACAGAACATATGTGAACCGATAGATAAAAGTACAGTCAAAATATCATTGTATTACTTATAATTTTTTGTACACGGTATCAAAATATGGGGGCCGTACACAGACAACAATGGCCAAAGAAAAAGAAAATACAGACTCTATAGTAAGGACGCAAAGTGCAGACACTGCACTTAAACAGAATGACTCAAAAAGGAACAAAAACAAATCAGTCTTCCTGCAATCTGTAAGCCAAAATCAATTCCATCCTCACATCGGTCGCTCAATGCTTCTTACAACCGCTACCGTTTCCGCCTTTGGTTGGTAAATTCTGCTTCTTTTTAGAAGAGGTGTTGCTGCCGATAACATCAACGAACACTTCGGTGGCAATGTTCTCCGCTTCGTCTGAGACTTTCTCAGAAGAGCCTCCCTTCCCTTTGCGTTTTCTCGATTTTTGAGAACTCTTCAAAGCCTTGATTACCTCCACCTTTTCCTTCTTAATGGAAATCAAATTGTGCTAAGTCTTCTATAGCTGCTCCATCTGGATTTCCTACTCCTTGGCTTCTGCTGCAGTTATATCACCTTCCAAAGACACCGAAGGGTCATCCAGACCATGGAGCGCAGCGATCTTCTTGACTTCTGGCCCCAGTTGTGAGCTAGATGCGATGTGGGAACCGGAGCAGGAACAGACACAACCACAGAAGATGTGAAAATGGCATCAGGCATGGGCGCCGAAGTAGCTGGAGCATCAACAGGAAAAGTGGATGGACCTATAAGATCAAAAATGAAAGGATTAAACTCCTCTTGCTCTTATAGCGTAAGTTGGAAGCTCCTAAATTCGGGAGAAGCATGGACGTTACCTACACTAGAGGAACGATCATGAATGGCGACCTCGAACTCACCACCTTCGCCTTCTATTGAGGGCTCCGTCACATGAGGAATAATATCAAGTCCTGAACTCGTTGGTTGGTCGTGGAGTTGCTCTGATGGTTCGCCAATGTCGGAGATAGAAGGCCAGGTAAGCACGTCATTGGCGGTCATCAAGGCAACATTGGTGGCCTCCTTCTCTCATTCAACTCAATGGATCTCCTAACCCTCGAGTAGAGTTTTCTTAGATTCATCGTTAAGATAAGCATCTCGCAACTCTTGATCTGAATACGTGTCACCGCTCTCAGCAAAGCGAGATAAGTTTTCCTCCTAAACAAGGGCAAGAGTGCATGGAGATGTCGTGCCGAGATATCTGAGGCTTCCCTAATGCAACAAAGAGTTAACATAAAAGTTCAGAATTGTCGCATCTAGCTTCTCCATTTTCCCGTCGAAGGCATGTTGGAGGCCCAATTAATTCGCTTTCACTACAGCCTTCTCAAATTCAGCGGCAATCTTGTCGGCACTAAGCTGCTTCACCCGAGCTTGTAGCTTGGCGATGGTCTCGGCTTGGTCGGAGATAGTTTTGTTGTGCCCTTCAACAATTAAATCGTGGTTTGCAATGGTTTGTCTTTGAGCTTCAATGATGGCATTGCAAGAGACCACTTCTTCTTTTAGCTTCGCCTCCTCCGCATGAGTCTTTTTAATCTCGTCCCTCAAGACAATCTCAACTTTTTCATGCACCTTCTTCAACTCCTTCATCAGGCCGGTGGTTCTCCTACTTTCATGATGCACCACCACCTTCTCTTCCTCCAACTGTTTAATCTTAGCATCTCGATAAACCAACACCTTCTCAAAATCATCTTTCTAGGATTCGAAGGAAAGGATCTTTTGATAGTTACTTCTATTTGTATCAGCGAATTATTTGCAGAGCATCTCCCATTTCTCAGCTTGTTCTAGGTCATTCTGGATAGCTTGGAGATGTGGCATGAAAGAATCCATGCGAACAAGGTGGAGATCCAGGTCAAACTTAACCCCCTTTAAGAACAAACTCGGAAGCGCTGCCTCAAACTTAGGAGGGCCCGAAGGCAGAATGTAGGCAGGCCTCCCATGGGGGTGAGAGGCACCAGGAGCGACGATAACGAGGAAAGAGGTTGAAATATGAGCTGGGGGCTGAATCGGGGCGGAAGTGATGGGAGTTTCCTGACCCACGAAAGAATGTTTTGAAGCAAGCTCTGAAGGATGGGGGCAATAATCAAACTTTGACTTCTTCGATGGTTCATGTCTTTCCTCAAGGGATCTTCTTTTCTCATACTCACCTTTATGTGAGCGAGCTCGATCTCTCTCTTCTTGGTGATAGGTTTCAGCCTCGAGTTCTCTCCTCCGCTTGTACTCTTCTTCCGTCTCTCGGGCTTGACGGCAGCTGGAGGAGCGCTTGGGGTACCTCTGTGAATCGGTATAGTCTTTGAAGTCATCGTAAAAACCTCATCCCCTCATCAGACCTAGGATGAGGCATACGTAAAAGGCGTTATAAGCACAACATAGCTAAGCAAATATATGAAGGAAAGGAAATAAGTGTAATCCTAGTGCAACATGTTGTGTGTTTCTAATATGGGCCTAAGACATCGTCATGAACCAGAACGAACGGTAGTTGTAAGTGGGATAGGACTGACTTCGGTTATTATAGGTGGGACCAAGCTAACTGCTGGCGCGATATCACATGAACAGGAAGGCGTCATATCAAATTTAAAGTCCTTTCTCATGAGCGCGTCGAAGTCAACAAAAACATCGTTGAAATCTCCGAACCCTATTCCGACATCCTTACTTAGAGAATCTAAATGTCTTCCAGTTTTGGGGACTTTGCCTTTGCCACTTGCATCGGAAGGAGGTGGACTTGGGAGATCAGGATTCCTAGAGTCTCATCATAAGATCCAAGTCTTCACCCTTCGATTCTGACGAGAAGTAATCACTAGCGGTAGACTCATCGCTACTACCCTTAAATTCTTCTTCTTCTTTCTTCAAGTCCAGCACGGCTTTTCCTTCTCTGTGCATGAACTTATCTTCTGCTTCCTTCGAGATTGGGGCATTCTAATTGAACTGCTCAGTCCCGTCGTAGCAATGTCTTCCTCCTCACTGGCCTCGCTGGGTGATCCTCTAGAAGGGCTACCTCTCTCTTGACTCCTCGAAAACATGGGATGAAAAAGTGGAACTTGTGTGAACCCTAGATCGGATAGGGGTAGGAGTTTCAATCTGAACGGTGGATCTACCCAGAGCCAACAGTCTGTATCGACACAAGTTCTCATTGGTCAGTAAAACATTAACGCACCTCTCCTTGGCATCAGTAGCCTTTAAATTTTGGTAAACTTCATCAAGAGTCACATCTCTATTCGACCTTGGTATGACTGCAAGAGATGTATAATTAATTAGAAACTTTGTTACAACGCCTCGGAGTTCGATAAACGGAAAAGGGAAGCTTACCCCCTGTTTTCCACCGACGGTTGAATCTATCGGGGCATCTAACAAAAAAGCACTGTATCATGAACTGTGATAAGTTGCTTTGCAAGTGTAGGACGATCTTTTGATTTCTCTAGGCCTCGATTATAATCAAAGAGGGACGGTCATCTTTCCTTTTAAACGCTAGAAAATACCGCAACACATCAACACTTGGAGTGTGGTTGAACGTCCGCATGAAAAGGACATGCAAGCAAGTAAGGATGGCGTTGGATGAAGCTGGAAATGGGGCAATACCCAGGTTCGAGTGATTCTTACATAGAAAATCATTGAAGGGAGGCACGACTCCATTCAAACACATGCATCGATAGCAAGCGGTATACCTCTGGGGGGCATATGAACGAATTCGTCTTTCGTCGGCAGACGCACATCCTCTTTGAGAATTCCATGCTGCATGCATATATTATGAAGAACCTTGACGGAAACCATCGATGATGCTCTCTTAGGTGGATTAAGTAGGACTCGAAAGTTGGGGGAGTACGATCCATGATTGTCCTAATTGGCCAAATTGAGCTTGCAAAGTGGATGATGTCCTAGCTTTTGAGAGCACTGGGCTCCCCTCACTTGACTTACGGCACGTAGATGGCTGATTCATTCTATATAACAGAACTCATGTCCAAAAACGTTCAGGTAAATCTATCCTAATTTCGTGAGTTTCCCCTACCACGCTTGAGTTTCGAAGAAACATCAACTTGTAATCGACACGTCAGATTTCAAGTGCGGATGGGGGCAAGTGTAGTGTGCTATTTATATGGGATAAACTGGGTGCTCGATACACAACGAACGCTCTATCCCATGTAGATAGTTCGCTCACAGCGGAAGAAGAAATTTCCATGTTACTTCATTTTCTGCTTTTATTTCTACTCCTTGTACACTTACCTGGTTCGATCGATGATCGATAATGTATCCGTTGTCCGAAGCGACACGGAAAATTCTTCTCACCACAGGAACACTGAGTGTGGACTAAACAAGAAGGATAAGCCCAAATTCTCTGGAAGAATTGGGATAGACCGGTAATATGTCGTGCGGTAATGTCTATAAAACTAAGCACAAGTCGATTTGGTTTAACGAACGAAAATAGCAAAACGTGTCAAGTATAGGACCACGGCCCAAATGTCATTTCAGGAAGAAACTCAAGACTCGATTGGCTATCTCGACCCATCAAACCATAATCAACTCAAACTTCTCGTAAGCAACATTGCGAATGGACACTAGCAATGAAGTCATTACACGAAGGCAGTAATTGGAGAATCAAATGAGCAAACCCACCTGGATATGGATTCAAAGGCACATATAGAATCAAAAATCAATCTCAGCAAGCTATGGAATGGATCGAGGGTGAACTGATGATAGGTCGGCTACAGTTCAATAGCGGGCTAGGGTGTGGATTCAAACGAGATGATGGGATGACTAGGGTTTCACGAAATGGGCGAGCGCTTAAGGGAATCAACAGTGGATGGATTCGAGTGAAGTGATGAATCGGGTCGAGATAGTGCTTGAATTGCCTGGAGTCAAATCGTAGGAAAGGTTGATCGAGTGAAGGAGTAAAATGGTTCAGGTCGAGTGAATGGCTTGGGTCGGTTCAAGTAGTATAAATAGGCAGGAAAAAGATAGCAAAAATTTTGCTAAGTACAAGGGTCGCCTGGACCCTCTATGGATCGCTAGCGACCGGACCTAACCAGCAAATTTAAATAAACCAAGCGGTTATGTCGCTAGCGACCCATCCCACATGGATCGCTAGTGACCCATTATAAAAAGAGGAGGAAAAGAAACTTCACCTAATCTTCTTGAGATCAATCTCTTACCATTGTTCATCTTTCTAAGGCATGCTAGGAAACTATGAGTAGGAATGTGATACACTGTGGCAAGTAGTGAAAGGAAGATAACCAACAACATTGGGTTAACGTATTCGTAAAGCTCTAATGCAATCTCTTAGAGATTGACGGATGGATATTGAGAGCGATAACTTCCAGAGCACGCCTTGTTTACAATAAAGAAGTACTCTAGGAGGCAAATATTAACTGGGGTTTTTAACCCAGCAGGAACCAACAAGAAACAGAATGATCTCGTGTAAACCAAGTGGTTTAGAACTTAACCAGAAAGCTAAGACAAGGGATTAACAAGGGCTAAGCTATACGACTAAGGCAACGACTAGGATCGACGAAGCCAAGAGATCAACATTCTTTCAGTCCAATCAGCAGTTGCGCACAAAGAGCTAGTGAACTGCCATCAAAGTGAAACAACTACGATAAAAGACTATGGAAATATCTTCAATTCCAAACTCTAAAAAAGTCCTAAGTGCTTGGATCATTAGCAATCCATACCTCTTCACAAACCTTCAAACAAACTAGCCAAAGAATACTATGAAAAGAGGCCAAGACCTTGGCTCGCAAATAGAGCCAAGTCTACGGGAGTTTTGCAAGCCAAATTCTCCCTGAGCCGTTTCCTATGTACCTGTGAGATGATGGTAGAGTGGCCTGTCCAGGAAGCTTTCGATCTATATAAATACTATCCTACCTACAACATAAACTGGATCTTCTTCGGACGGGTTGCTGAAGGTCTACTGGAATTATTATTCATTCTCTACCTCCCTCACAACGATCTCCGAAGGAATACACTAAGATTCTCCAGTGGATTCCAACTCTAGAGATTCAATCTAACTAGAAAATAATCAAAGCCTTATAATCAAATGTTTCTTATAACAGCAACTAGTATATAATAAAACTACAAAGTGGACGTAGGCTTCATTAACAGTCGAACCACTATAAAAATTCTCTGTCTACTTTCTCTTACTGTTCTTTCTTTGTATCTATGATATGTGATATTGCTATGTCAAGACAAGGCAGGTGCTTTCAAATTGAAACCACGGTCGGTCAACAATTAGTGTTAAAAAATTACATTTATTTTATTGAATATTTACTAACTTTTTGTGCTAATGATTTCTAGTTTGTGTAAAAGAGTCTTAGGTTTAAGGGGGAAGATGAGAAAGATGAAAACAAGGGTACTATTGTAAAAGCGATGGTGTATGTAAAGTAATTTTTAATATACGTTGGTTTATTATATTTTCCGTTGTATGTTAAGAGATTACATGTGTATGAATAGAAATACACTTGCCAAAAATGAAAATAAACTTTTTTTGGTAAGTAAGAGCATAAGCGCTCTGCACTTAAGTACGGTTATTAATTAAGTATCATGATTGGGTTTTTACATTCCTATAATTTCTATAATCTGCAATCCAATTTTCGAAGCCATGTCTTGAATACTTATGACTAATTATCAAATTACATAGTTTGCAATTGAGTTTGTGCTTGAATATGTTTTGATTTGAAATACAGATCTACACACATGGACCTTTCTCATATGGCTAAAGGATCTACATACTCAAGCTTTGTATTTTTCAAGGTACATATTATGTTTTATGATATTAATCTGAAAGGGAGTGCGGATTAAGGATCTTAAGGCTAATTTAACACTAGGGGGAGGGTGAATAGTGTTTAATGGATTCTAAGACTTATATGGACTAATTTGAAATTATGACACAAACAAATGCAGAACTTAATCACAGAATAATCACATAATCAAACAAAGATGCAGAAAGTAAATAAAAGTAGTAAAAGGCAAGAACACACCGGATTTTATATTGATTCGGAGTTACCCTATGTCTAGTCCTGTACCAAGGCAAACCACCTCATACAGATTTTTATTACACCAATGTTGAGATTACAATCCTCAATTTCTAAAGGCCTTGAGGTACCCTCCTGTCTCACGAGTTCGGGACAAACTCTCTTGATATATGGGAATCAAGATCACCCAATTGATTTCCAGGCACAACCACACCTTATAGAGAGACTCGATAAACTTTTGATTATAAATTGTATCTATAACTCCGAATAGCACTTTGATCTTCGAGAGAGGACAGCGAATCAAACAAGAATGAGATTCTGATTTGATTCACTTGAGAATTCGGTAGAATTTCGGCACGATCTTAAAAATATGAAAATTATAGAATATGGATTTGTGGAGAAGAAGGAGTGAAGAAAATAAGAAATTAGCTGGTTAAAAATTTTCGTTTGTGAAGGCTATTTATAAAGCACCAACAATCATAACCAGTCGTGAAGAGATTTAAACGAATAGACACTTCTTTTGAAAATTGAAACTTTTGAATTCAATGGCCACCATGTCGACATGGGGTGTCCCATGATGTCAACATCCCTGGTTAAGAAACAATGTAAAGTTTGTTTTGAAAATGAAGTTTTATAACAAAAGTTTATTTTAAAACAGAAACAAATAATATTTTAAGGCTAAAACACCTTTTTGAAAAATCATTTACAAAGATAATTTTAAGGCTAACATATTTTGAAAAAGAAGTTTTGAAAACCATTTTGGAAAACCATTTTGAAGTAGTTTTGTAAGCTTCTTCCTGTAGAATACCTCATCACATCAGGACTCGAGAACTTGTACAAAACCAGGATGTTCGTGGGTTTGTAAGCCACTTGTCGTAGGTTTGTAAGCTACTTGTCATGGGTGTGTTAACCACTAAGAAGGTAGAAATGGATTCCATCCCAAATGAAATTCGGAATGGAGATTTTCAAGCTATTATGAAGTTTTAAAAAAACTAGACATATATCTTGAAATCTTGATCTTGATACCCATGAGTCTTCAAACTTGATTTTTATAATGTACAGTCTTCAATAATCAGTACATGCCTTATATATATCATGCATAACAACATTCATATATATCTAGACAATAGTGTTAGTATATAAGTTATAATAAAATAAGCTACAAAGGTTGTTGTCATCAAAACCACTATCTCCAGTTCCTAACAATCTCTCCCTTTTTGATGATGACAATCTTATAAATATACTTACCACTTCGATCATACCATAACTCCCCCTTACTCCAACAACTCCCCCTTACTCCAAGCCTATTATTTTATATAACTTCTCCCCCTTTGTCATCAATAAAAATTACCTTTAAACCTTGAACTTAATAGGAAATGAGATAAACAAACATATGACACAAGGATAATAACATATGAAATATAGCATCCTAACTGGAGTTCATGTTTCTATACATCGAAGATTGTTTTTAGAAGAACAATAATTTAAGATAACACATAAACAAATTAACAAACTAATATACAATCAAGAAAACGAAAAAACGCTTAAGACCCTTAACTATTGGTGTTTTATGGACCGAACAATTTGGATAGTGGACACAAAAGTTTCCACGTTGTTCGACCAAGTTCTCATTAGCGTCAAAAAGGACCTCTCCAACGCAAATCATGCCGTCGTCTTCGTCCATATGAACATCCAGATTCGGGTAGAGGATGTTCTTCTTCTTGATCCTCTTATGGTTCTTCTAGAGGCTCTTCTTCTTCAGAATCTGTAACGACCCAGATTTTTCATCGTTGAGTTTGGAATATTTAAATGGGTTTAAATGTTTAATTTGGATTATAAATTGATCTTGAATATGAGGTTTTTATTCAATAAAATAGATTCAGAATTTAACATAGCAGTTTGTTGAATGATATAACTATTTAATTTAATAACTGGGGATTGGGTAAAATACAAAGTCTAGAGTTTTGAGCTTGTTAAAAATAATTTAAAGGCTTGTAAAATCTATATTGATAATACTGAAAATACTAAAAGTGTTAAAATTTAATTTAACAGCGATTTGTTAAGTTTTAAAATTTTATCGTTTAAATCGATATTTAAAAATAGCCTTCCAAGGCACAGTCTCAGATTTTGACGAAACCAGTTCCATTGGATCCGTAATATTGTACTATTGTCGGATTTCAATTTTTGTAGTAACTGGAGTTGTTGTGTGAGCATACGATATATAAACACGTTGAATTTATATCGAAAATTTAATAAAATAACTGGGTCCAAAAAGCTATCTTCTCCATACGATCGAGTTAAGGCTCGAAACCTTTTCCATTGCGCTCGAAATAGGGGTATAACATTATGAACGCCTAGCGGCATGCCTCGATAAGAGGTCAAGATTTTAAGTTGCTAATTCAAGTCGATCTAAAATTTGAATTTAAAATTTGAATATGATATTTTGACTAGTCTAAATTTCACAACAGGGTCAAAGTCATAGCCGCCTTCCTATAAGTTGAAGTGAATACGTTTCCTTAGCTTCTCTCATACGCATTCTTTTTGTAAAAAAAAACAATATACGAGTCCTTTTCTTCTCAAACAAAATAGAACAAAATGGCCGAGCAAAACATTCCTTCTTCAAAATCGCGTCCCCTCCTTTGTTCCTTTCCATTTCAAAATTGAAGCTGTTCGATTGAGGGCCACGGGTTTCCTTCCTTTTCGTGAATCCTCCCTTCGATTCCATCAGATTCGCAGGAGAATCGAAAACCAATTTGCAACTAAAACAAAAGCTGAACTCTCGTGAGCACGAGAAATATGGCGGGCGAGGAGCTACGGCTTATGATGGGAGTCATGATCGGAATTTGTGCCTATTTGTGATCGAGCATGGAGGAAAGGCGTGGGTTGGGGCCGAAGCATTTAGGGCATGGAGTGAGAATCGGCGTCATCGAATTTGGGTTCCTGCATTTCGACGAGTGATGGCAAATTTATGGTGTCGGGATTCTCGTTAACGGTCGGTGTTCCTTCGTGGTCGTCGTTGTCTTCGGCAATGAGAGATGGCGAGGAGATTTGTTGTAAGGTATTCGATTTGTTTTTTTGTTTTTTTGTTAATTAAATTGGATTTAACAAAAATACACACTTACACATTTGGAAGAAGAGATATATATAAAGTTGAACAATAAACTCTTTGTTTAGTCAGAGGAAAATATATATATTTATAGGAAAAGAAATCAAATTTTTATACACACATATTTATATATACAGGACTTTGGAAAACATAGGAAATTGTATAAAGATTTGATTTTTATCTATATCGATTATTTCTTATAAGTATATATAAAGTTTTAAAAATAAAATAAAAATATATTTACATATTTTAATTTGCTAGTATTTTTAAATAAATGGATTGGTGATTAAATTGTTCAATTAACTTATTTAATTTATTATAGTCACTAAAATATTTTTAAAGGGAAATTATCTAATTAAATCTTAGTTAATTAAATTTATTTAAGAGGATAATTGATTGTTCAATTTATTTAAAATGTGTATACAAGGTCTTAAATCGTGAAGAAAACCAGGCGAGATGGAAATGGGCTGCAAATTACAATCAAAGGTGAGTTAATCTCACTCATCTGGTTGACATTTAAATTTAAAATAGTTAAATTTAAATAATTGGTTGGATGGTCGAATTGATTTAATGTGTTCTATTATAATATATAATATATCTTGGAATGATTGATTTCCCACATTATATAGCGGATGAGACCCTATGCGCCACATAATAGCGGATGATATTATATTAATCCCATATACCGCGATATTCCACCTTGAAGTGGAATTGGCATTATTATATTGTGCTAACATCTGTGGATGCAGGGAAACAGGTTGGAGGGATCCAACTGGATTCCTCAAAAATTTATTTAGATTAATTAATATTCTCTGTTATGAATATTTGATATTCTATGATAAATTATATTGATAATTGGAATATTGAATGTTATGGATTACTTGAATATATTTCAGTTGATTGAGTTATCAAAATATATAGAATTGGATTTTTGAAAAGAAATAAAAGAGTGAATTTTTAAGTAAAATAATAGAAAATTTGAATAAATTTAAGAATGAATTGGAAAAGAATAAAAGTGAATTTAAAATTCTAATAAATAGTTCCGAGTATGAAAGGAGGTTTGAATAAACAGAAAAATAATGAATTATAAAACTTAAGGGATATTATTTAAAGGCATAAAGAATTTATTTTAAATTTAAAGGTTTAAATTTATTTGAAAGGATAAAGAAGAAATTTGGAAATATGAAATTGGTATTTTCAGTTAAAAGAATTTTAAAATCATAATTAAGAAATAAAATCTGAAGTCAATGGATTTTGAAATTAATGAGTAAGTAAAAGAATTTATTTCAAAAGGGAGTGAATTGGAAATCAATTTGGAAATTGATTTAAATGTTTGAAAATTGGAAACTTAAAGTAGAATGTGACTATGAAATTTTATAAACTGGGTTTATAAAAGTAAAGTGTTATATCGGTGGATATTTTGGAGAATAAATTCACGATGGGAATTTATTAAGGGAATAAGGAAATTTGTTTAAAAATAAACCGTGATTTTTTTTAAAGGATGTTAAGAGAAGTATATTTCCCTGGATAGCCAAGTACGTTTTCAAAGTAAATTTTTAAATATAAGTTATGTTGTTTTAAAAAGCATGTTTTAGAAAATTTATTATTTCTAAGTGTTTAAAATTCTAAAGTAAGTATTTTTCAAAACTATTATCGTACTAATTACTTAAAGGTGACTTGGTATTTGTTTTAAAAGAGAAAATCTAGTTTTATATTTTATAAAGTAACCTCATTTTAAATATTCCTAAAGTATATATTTTTAATAAAGTATTGAAGTAGTTTTCACTTTAGATGTTTTAAAGTATATTTTATAATAAAGTGTTTTAAATTATTTTTAAAACCTAAAGTTTGGGCTTGGTGTTTTCAGTGGAAATAAATATTTGGGAAATTTATTTCATGAGAAAAGTGTGGTTTGAAAACTGTTTTTAAAAGGGTTGAAAATGAAATATATCTTGCGAAGATATATTTAGGATAATAAATAATTTGGGAAAATTATTTATGTTTGATGGATGTTTGTGAATGTTAATTAATAGTTAAATAACTGACTATCAATATTGGCCAATGCGCTGATCGTTTCGAAGAGACCGGGATCGGGATTAATTTCTCGAAAACCACTTCGATCTGGTTTGAACGTTTTCGTGAGGAAGACGAATTTGGATTTGAAGGTGGAGCATTGAAGTGCAAGGGCTAGTCGCTACTAAGCCTGAGGATATTTTCAAAATGGATGTAGTAGGAATAGTGCCTTCGGTTCCGTTCGAACCCGGGACGGACTTGTATGGATGAATACTTTCGGAACATCGTCAGGTAGATGATGAGCATTCTAAGTGAAACGATCTTAAAGGTAACGCTTAGCCTCAAGCCTCATCAACCGGGAATGACTGAAAATTAGGGGTTGTGCAGCAAGGCTAGATGGGTAGCACCCATTTCAGGGTGAGGTCATCCCTATGTAGATGTCCCTTTTATTTCGGCTTAGTGGTGCGGTTGCTGATCACAACTATGGGGTGATCTTACTCGGGATTACCCAGTAAGGGGTAGTCTCGGTCTTGTATTGCAGGGGATTGGGAGTAATCCTCGGTCCGGTGATTTAGGCCACGTACTGTGACAGGTGGTACCCCAGTGCCTATAGTTGGAAATCCATTCTCCCTACGCGCCTTTTACGAGTTTTGTTTGTATTACCCACTTTGTGGCTAGTAGCTGGAATTTAATCATGTAACAATTTCAGCTATTTTAATAAGTATTTGTAAATAGACCCTATTATAATATCAGAGGATTTTAATAAAAAGTGTTTTAGCTATCGTAAGGTAAAAACCCGACATGTTTATTTGTGGCGTGGTCTTACGAGATGCTTTTGTTTTCAAAGGATTTTGAAACTTTAATAATCAATTTGAGTGTGGTTTTCTCACGCTGGTATTCCAGACCGACTCGGGTGTTATTTGACTATAATGCTCGGGTCAGACCGAGTATTACAGGATGCTAGATATGATGCTATGGAGCTCAGAAGACGAGCTGGATGGCGATACGTACTTCCGTACTTGATTTATATTTCACTGTGTATTCAGTTGTGTGAGGACAGATTATGATTACTGTCTAGTTGTGTGATTATGTATACTCTGATGATGTACGTATAAGTATTTGTTTTTGTGTGAATATCATTTATTATATTTTATTCCGCTGCGATGGTTAGATTCTGATGTTGTTTTCTATTTTTCTTCATCTACCTCTTCTTCTTTAACCCAAACGGTTCTTATTTTCGTTCATCTTGAGTTGATTGATGTAGAATAGTGTTGACTCAAGGGGTACGGATTTGCGGGTCGTTACAAAATCCGTGGCTTGTGATGATTCTTCGATAACAATGGGATTGGCATTGTTATCCATAAGGAATTTTTGTAAATTCCTATGGATTCTGCCTTGCCTATCTTGTTTTCTAGCCGTTCGCAGTTGACTTACTTGAATCTCCATCACCATTTGAAGCAAATCTTTCATCTTCTCTTGCAATTTGATGAATCGTACGTGTGTGGATCGTTGAAAAGGAACAGAATGAGGAGATATGGGTGAAGAAGGTTCATTATTAGAAGAGGAAGCCATTAATTTATTGTTTTAGAAATTTGTTACAGAGAATAGAACAGAGAAAATGAGTAAAAGTCGAAATATATAAATATATAACTTAATAACTAATTTTAGAAGGAAATTTAAATTTGAAAATCACGGCTAGTATGTCGACATAGGGAGATGGGTCACGTCGACATGCCTAGTTCAATTTTTTTTACAAATTTTTATTTATATTAATTACTAACTATACTTGTATTATTTATAATTTATATTTCAGTTAATGAACGTGTACCTAATTCTCTTCTAAATTTAGTAAAGTTTTCTTCATTTAATGGTTTGGTTAATATATCAACAATTTGTTTTTTAGTATTAATATTCAAGAGTTATGACTTCTTTACTTATATTATCTCTAAGAAAATGATGTCTAATATCAATATTTTTTGTTCTAGCGTGATGAATTGGATTCTTAGATAGGTTTATTGCGCTAGTATTGTCACAATAAATTGGTGATTTAGTTATAGTTAATCTAAAATCTTTTAAAGTTTGTTGCATATATATAACTTAAGAACAAGCCAAAGCAGCAGATATATATTCTACTTCAGTTGTTGACAAGGATACAGTGTTTTGCTTCTTACTAGACCAGAGAATATCCTAGAAAGTGACAAGTTCCACTTGTACTTTTTCGATCTGATTTACAACCAGCGTAATCAGCATCACAATATGAATTAAATCAAATATATCATTTTTAGGGTAAAATAAACCATAATCGAAAGTATTTTTTACATATCTTAAAATTCTTTTAACAGCTTTTAAGTGAGTTTCTTTAGGTTAAGATTGGTATCTTGCACAGAGACAGACACTATGCATGATGTCAGGACGACTTGCTGTTATATAAAGCAGCGAACCAATCATTCTCCTATATAATTTTTGATCAACATCTTTTGATTTATGTTCTTTATTTAAAGCTACATTAGTTGTCATTGGAGTTGGTTTCCCACCAGAAGTGGTCAATCCAAATTTATTCATTAAATCCTTGGCATATTTTTCTTGACTAATGAAAATTCCTTTATCTAATTATTTGATTTGAAGTCCTAAGAAGAAACTTAGTTCTCCCATATGACTCATTTCAAATTCTTTAGTCATTATATCTGAATTTTTTTTATTCATTATGTTATTAGTTGATCCAAATATTATATCATCTACATATATTTGTACTAATTGAATATCATTTTTGTTTCTTTCAATAAAAAGAGTTGTATCTATTTTACCAATTTCAAAACCAGATTGTAGTAAATAAGATCTTAGTCTTTCTTACCAGGCTCTAGGAGCTTGTTTCAGACCATATAAAGCTTTCTTTAATTTATATACATGATTTGGAAATTTATTATCTTCAAAAAGTGGAGATTGTTCAACATAAACATCTTCTTTTACAACACCATTTAGAAAAGCACTTTTAACATCCATTTGATTTAACTTGAAATTGTTGTAGTTTGCGAAAGCAAGTAAAATCCTGATAGCTTCTAGTCTTGCTACGGGTGCAAAGGTTTTGTCATAATCAATTCCTTCTTGACAATAACCTTGCGCGACTAAATGAGCCTTATTTCTCACGACCTCACCAAGTTCATTCATTTTATTTTTATAAACCCATTTTGTTCCAATTGTACTTTTATCCTCAGGTCTATGAACAAGTTCCCAAAAATCATTTCTGGTGAACTGATTCAATTCTTCTTGCATAGCAAGAATCCATGAATCATCAGATGATGCTTCCTTTGAATTTTTAGGTTCAATAGTCGATATAAAAGCTACATTACTCATACTATTTAGTTGATTTCTTGTTTTAACTATAGATTCAATATTTCCTAGTATATTTTCTACAAGATGATCTTTTAATAGCCTAATTCTTTTATTAGATTGAATTACTTCACAATTAGTTTCATTATGTTCATTATTTAAAGTTACAAAATCTTCTTCATCTTCTATTTGTATGGTATCTTTAAAATTTTCATCAAAAGATACATGCATTATTTCTTCAATAATGTTAGTTCTTAAATTATAAACTCTAAATGCTTTACTTCTATTAGAATATCCGATAAAGATACCTTTGTTGGATTTAGGTTCAAATTTGTCTAAATTATCTTTTGTATTAAGAATAAAACACTTACTACCAAAACTTTAAAATAAGCTACTATGGGTTTCTTATTGTAAAGTAATTCATATGGTGTTTTATTAGTTAATGGTCTAATTAAAATCCTATTTAATATATAACAAGCTGTAGCGACTGCTTCAGCCCAAAAGTTTTTATGTAAGTTACTATCAGAAATCATTCTTCTAGCACACTCTTGAATCTTCTGTTCTTACGTTCTACCACTCTGTTTTGTTGTGGAGTTCTTGAAAAGGAGAAATTATGAGTAATTCCTTTTTATTACAGAAATTCTCAAAATTTTCATTTTCAAATTCTCCTCCGTGATCACTACGAAGAGTTTATATAAAAACAAAAACAAAGAATATTTTAAGGCAGAAACATCTTTTTGAAAATCATTTGAAAAGATAATTTTTAAAGCTAAAGCATTTTGAAAAGAAGTTTTGAAAATCATTTTGAAAAACCATTTTGAAGTAGTTCTGCAAGCTTCTTCTGTAGAATATCTCATCACATCAGGACTCAAGAACTTGTACAAAACCAGGATGTTTGTGGGTTTGTAAGCCAATTATCATAGGTTTGTAAGCTACTTGTCGTGGGTCTGTAAGCCACTAAGAAGGTAGAAATGGGTTCCATCCCAAATGAAATTTGGAATGAAGATTTCCATGCTATTATGAAGTTTTAACAAAAACTAGACACATATCTTGAAATCTTGATCTTGATACTCATGAGTCTTCAAACTTGATCTTTATACTGTACGGTCTTTAATAATCAGTACCTGCCTTATATATATCCTGCATAACAACATTCATATATATCTAGACAATAGTGTTAGTATATAAGTTATAATAAAATAAGTTGCAAAGGTTGTTGTCATCAAAACCACTATCTCCGGTTCTTAACATAATCTGGATATATTATGTTTTTGTAGTTTATGCGTAAGTCTTTCCCAATGATAGTTATCTCAAAGATGTAATTATAATAATGTATATTGGTTTGTAGTATAAATTTCAGTTTGTAGTTTTTATATATATTTGATCTAACCATTTGTGGGATTAGTAAGATAATGACTAGCTCTAACGTTTTAGAGTTTGTTCTTACATGTGTGTGTGTGTCGTAGATGTTTAAATTTGTAATTTCTAGATTTTCAAGTTAGGTATTGTATATTATATACTTCTATTTATATTATAATTATAGTTCAAAATAGGTTATAGGTATAGCAAATAAGGTGGTTGATGTTGCCACTAATCAAATCAAGGTTTGCTAAGTTTATAAAAAATTATATATTTTTCGCTACTTGATTTGGTACTTATACCATGAAAAGAAATAGGCATTGAAGTAATAAAAGAGATGGGACAATATATTAACAGATAAATCTTTTCAGTTTTAAATCCGAAAGACCTTTATAGATGAAATTTGAATCCAATTGGTAGAAACATGTTCTAAATATTGCTCATTACTATTTTTGATTAAGAGGTGCATGCTATGTTAAATTTTTGATCTTAATAAGCATAAATAAGGAGCCAGCAAAATAAGATGCATGATTTTAGCAATTGTTTTCTTTGGTTATAATCTTTTTTGCTGTGTGTATTACTGATAACATAGGAAAATCATGTAAACCTGTGGAGTGTGAGCATCGATTGTACATTTTCAATTGAAGAATGTCATTAAGTCGTTTTTTCTATTTGCATAATAACGTTCTTTAGAAATAAGAAGGGACAAATTTACAAATGAGCATTTTTTGAGGGCGTAAGTTGTATAGCATTTTTTTGTTTTACTAAAATTTATTTATTTAAAAGAATATCGGTTTAAGCATCCAAAGTTTCTTCATTTTATGTATTATAACTATATCTTTCCAAGCATTGTTGTTGACTATGTAGTAAATGTACATGAAACCAATAATGTCTCATAGATATTGTATGGATCATATAGTCAAGGATGCATATATGTATGTATATGTGTGTGTAGAGAGAGAGAGAAATATTATTCCAAAATTATCGAATATAAGTTGAAAAATATTTTTTCAAATAATTTAATAACATTTGTAAAATTTAGATACCTTAAGAAGTAAGTAAAGAAAAAAAATCCAAAAAATGAAATAATTAAATTCTTTTTTCTAATTAGGTAAAATTTGGAAATTCTATAATTATATGAAAAAAATTGAAAGATAAGAAATCATAATGCTCTAAAATATTAATCTTTTCAAAGATATAAAATAGTCAAAATAAATCAAAGAACTTCAATACTTCCCAACAAACTGGAAAAAAATTAAACTAGTATTAAAAATAACATAAAATATAAAAACATTATAGTAATTCAAATGGTACCAACATTCAATCAATTTTCAAAACTAAAAAAACATCCATAATTCACAAATTTCAGAAATTATCATCATATTATAAAGATCAAAAGATACAAATCTACAACAAAGTTCTTAATTTTTTGTTAAAAATCAGAGTAAATAGAAAAAATCAAAATACTTAAATGAAAATACATAAACCACAAAACATTACTAATTTCAAACGTTTTCCTCTTCAAAAATATATGTGATAGAAAACTTATTTTATAAAAAAATTGATTAGAAAATCATTAACGAAGTCAAATAACTAAGTAAAATACACGATCCATTGATAATAGATCAATCACAAAAAAGTTTCATGTTTTAAAATGATTAAATTTAAGCATAAGGTCATGCATTGTCTTTGACATGGTTATCTACTGTGGCAAGAAAATTACTATTATGCAACATGTTGGAAGAGACTAAAGAGTTCACATTCTACTTAATGAAAAGTCAACCTTGTAGAATATTTATGTGTCAACCGTATGTGGAACAGGATATGTGAGGAACATGGGTTCTATAACAACCCGCACTTTAATGCATCTAAATTTCGACAAGAATCGAAACCCAAGTCCACCAAAACACAGATCGTTAGATTTGGTAACTGCAAATAAGCATGAGCATCATCAGAGATTGATAAAAATCTAAACTCACAATAGAAACAATAATAGGATATAAATACTGATTATGACTACTACGTTGGAATTAATGGTATTCCTTGGATATTATATTGCCATGTCAGCATCGAGCATGAGAGAAAATAAGACTTATTCAACAATCAATCACGTCAAGCTCCAATGATATAAATTCATACCGATTGGTTTCTATTTAATTGTTGTGTCTACCATTCTAAGGTTAGACAAATTAACCTAATATTGCACATACGATATTCCTACCTAGCACAATTAATCTACCTACCCTTACCAAGGTATAAAATATTGACGTAAGTCTATCAGTCACTTAATACTTTCAAATATGAAGAGGCACCTAGCATCATCATTGTTGCTTTATTGGTCCAAGCTACAAAGACCTTTGACCATTATTTATGGCTTTACAATACATAATAGTCATACTACTAATGCATTTATTTTTATTAAAGTCTTAGCCATGTGAGAGACAGCACCCAAGCCACTAAATACCTCATTAATAAGGACTAGGCAGACCCTGATCATTTAATATCTATATTTTAAGTAGGCCTTTGTCATTTAATACTTAACCCCAATGAGGAGTCCTTACTAGTACCATCTAGCTGACATTGCTTGGAATCTCACTGGGACACTTGGTACTTCTTTACAGGAGAGAAGCAGACCATATATCAGTCATTCAATACCTAACCCCAAGGAGGGCTGCTCACTAGTACCATCTAGCTGAAATTGCTTTGAATCTTACTGGGACACTTAATACTTCTTTACAGAAGAGAGACAAACCCTATATCAGTCACTTAATACCTCAAATCCAAAACAGATCCTTCTCGAGATATCTATTACCGCTCCTAATGAGACCATTTAATGCTTTTTAATTAGGAAAGAGTCGTACCCTCAAATAACCACTTAATATCTCTAACCCCTAAGCAGATTCTACCATCCATAATAGTTTCCTACTGGTCCTATGATTGGTGATGTCCCATATCAACAATAAGTGTACACAACAGCCGGTAGCCTCTAAGTGAATGACAGACTTCCATTGTGCCACTTTATCGACCTCGCATCCCAATCTTCTAAGCTCAATCAATTATTCTATGGGTCCTATGGTTAAAGATGTCTCACATCAGCAGAAACTGTACAAAACTGTTGGTAGCCCCAAAGTGAAGGGCATACTTCTGTTGTGTAACTTTACTGACCTTTCATCACAATCTACTAAGTCCAATTAATTATTTTAGGATTTACTAACTTAAGCCATATTATCCTAAGCTTTATCATCTAAATTAGATATTGGACTTAGCTTACTAACCTCCTTTCATTTATTTAAGGCTACATAATTTACCTTAAATATTCAATTACCCATAAATCCCTTTTATTTGCTTCTTCCATAAATGTTAATTTGTCTATGATAAAAGAATATTATCCTAATGGAAATTTCCTAATACATTATGTATATTTACTAATTTTCAATTAGTAACCTTTTCTAACTATTCCATAGTCATTAACCTAGCTTCTTTATTTATCAGTCACATTAATACATTTATTATTTGTAACTCCCAAATTCATTTCACATTTATTAGCCAGTAATTGGAGAAACTACCTTTTCAAACTTTCCTCCTATTTTCTATTCGCAAATAGACGTTACTACTACGTATAACTAATATCCTAAATGAGCGTTATGCATTAATCGTCCTATTTATTAGAGCGTATACATACGTATAAGTACTTCTATCAAATATATTCTAGTCACAAATCTTTAACTAGAATCTTCTTTTCCATAATTAATTTGTTGAAATTATATTTCTTAGAAAAATTCTCCATTGTGATTTACATAAATTAGTTTAAAACAAAAGATCGAGAATAAAAGGAAAGCTTTGCCTCGTTTGAAATTACACGAATGATTATTTTCTTTTTATTGGAATAGACAGTGAAACTACAAAGAATAAATCTACACTTTACACATCTATTTCTTTTCTTTTGCATATATTTCTTGTTAAATCAAACGTTATGCATTTTCTATGCAATTTGTAAACACAACAAATTTATAAAAATCAAACAGACGTTCTTCCCACAAATTAAACTATGAAAATTCTCAATTCAACATAATTAGAGTAATAATCAAAATCCTACTAATAATCTACAACCCAATTTTAGATTTGGAATAAATTTTATATCTAATTAATATTCATACCTATAACCTTTTGGGACTGATTTTCAGATCAAGTTGTAACAATAACTCTTATTAGATCCAAAACATGAATATATATGTAATAGTTTTCTACACTAATTCGAGCCTATAATTCACAATATTATTGATTTAGACATAAAAATCAAACGTATGCCAACGGAATAGATCAGTTGTAACAATAACCCATTTAAAATACGAATATGTAAGCAATAGTTTTCTACGCTGATTTGAGCCTACAATTCACAATATTATTGGTTTAGGCATAAAAATCAAACGTATGCCAACGGAATAGATTTAAAATCATAAACAATATATAATTTTCCACTCGCCTTCTAAATCTCCAGATTTTAAGTAAAAACCTTTGATTCAACTCCATTTTCTTCTTATGTCAAGAAATATATATATAAGAGTATATTTATATCTTAGAATTACAGATTTGAGAAGAGATTTGAGGTTAAAGGAGAAATATGAATATGTATGTATGTATGTATAAATATATTGTCTCGTTATCGCGTAGTGTTGATTCGCTTCTCTTCTTCTCTTATTTAATTTTTGTTCCTCTCCAATTTGTATATATACAAATACAAATATTATTTTTATAATTTAGAAAATAACGGAGAAGAAAAAATGGTAGAGCTTCGCTACTGTTTCTAAAAAATATGAGAAGAGAAGAGAGGGTTGGACTTGAATTTACAGACATTCGAATCAGCCACAGCTATTAGATTAAAATCTATACTATTATATTATTAGTGAGTTGCATTTTAAAGGCACATCAGCCTTCTTAGAATTTTGGAAAATGAACAGTCCTGCTTTATAGTTCTTCCTTTGCCCACCTTGCTCTCCGCTTCATCTTTTCTCTTTTATCGTGCCTCTTCCTCTCATCTTCATACTGTATTTCATTTTCCTTTACTTCTCTTATTTCTCTAATCCTAATTTCACTTTCCTCAATACATGCTGAGTCGACTCTGCTCGATTTATCGATCCTTAACCCTATTTTCATTTTCCTCTATACCCACAGAATCGGCCACCCTTCTATTCATCTGAAGAAGTCTTCCCAAGCATGGATAGGTCATCACGTGTGCTAGGCATATTGTTTCAAATGTTATTCATCATCATTTTTGATCTTAGGTGTGGAGAGCCTCGATTTTTAATACATTTTTATGCCTATTTTGTTAGAGCGGTTAGTACTATAGAAAGTAGCTAAAAATGTACTTTGATGATTTTTGTTAGATGTCATTATTGTTACTCATCATATTATTTTGAGCAGTCTTATTATTGTAATCGATTATAGAATTTTCAATGCAGTAAAAAGATACCATGTATAGTTGTTGTCGATCATGGGTTTTTGTCCTAACAGCTAATGTTTTATAACTATTTTTTTAAAATGAGTTTTGTTATATTTTAAACGTGTATTTGTAAGTTATGCCCAACTAAGTGGAAGCACTTGCTTTGATGCTTAAAGTGGTCATTGAACTTGCTGATGTTGTCACGTTTCAACTAAACCTATTTGAATACTTTTAAGGATTGGGTACTATAGTTTGTATTTATGACAAATTAGTCCATACCTAAATTGTGTAGCAAACGATTAAGCCTTAATTTCCATATGAAGATATCTTTTGTTTATCGTTAAGTATGCATTACTTTTGGGGACATCTCAAGGAAACTATCTGTGCGATTACACATAATCATATTGACGGTCTTGCAATAATGAGCTTAGGCTTGAGTGATATTCTCAAAAAAATACGACCATAAGGGTGTCATCCCTAATAATTTGTATTCTATAGCTAAATCCAGTAAGTTTAATGTTTTATTTTCATATTTGGCATTGTAGAAATAATTTGTTTTGTTTATTAACAAAATATCTAAGAGTTGATGAAACCATCAAAAAGTTGTCAATTATACATCTTGAAGTTCATTAATTTACATCTAAATAAGAAATATCTATAATTTCCTACTATATTTTTATGCATTATAAGATGAACTCTCTACTCTATCGTTGAAAGATGTTAAAGGTTTTCGAAAATTTATTAATGATAATAAGAAGTAAACATTATTCTTACTCCAATAAGATTGGTGTATATGATTTCGTTTAATATTTAAAGTGTTTTTGGTTTCGTCTATGCAATTCATGCATACAAGTTATGTGTAATTAGCAGATATATACATGTATTATTCTTAAAATTAATATAGGTGTATTAGTTAATATTTTCAATTGGAAGAAAATAACAGCCACCGGATGGAGAATCAACTCAAACTACAGTTAAAAATAAATTGTTATACTTAATAACTGATGTTTGGCCGTTAAACAACTTTTGATACTTGATATAAAATGCTAAAATATTATATCATTAGAAAGCCAAAACCGAGGAAGTGGAAATAATATAATTTGTTGTGCACTAATATAAATCCATTTATGGTTCATATTTCTAACATTATTAAGAATTAAGGTGGTTACGAAAAATATATTTTTAAATAGTATCAGAATTTTTAAATCATATATTTTGTTTAAGTGAATTACTATATTTTTAATATACTTGACTGTTTTACTGTGTATGAAGCTAATCTTTTTTACCTTTACTTCAATTTATTTTTGACAACTAAAGTTATCAAAAACAGTATAGTTTATAGTTAATTCCCTCATGGATCAAATCTATATATTACCTCATGGATTAAAGCTGTTCAGTTAGATTTTTTTGTTTCTTGCTCAAGATTTTTTTTCTCAAACTTCGTACAATTTTTATGTCTTTACATGAATTATACAGTCTATTATTAATGTCCATTTTAAAAAATTTAGTAGGATTATTGAAACCATTAGCTCTAATGGAATAAACTGCTATAATGCAACCATAACAATATAGGGACGCATTATTCTACATACAATCTTAAAGGTATTTCATTTTGCGCTTCTTGATATTTTTCAAATTTTCAGTCCTTTTTGCAAATTCTCGCAGAATTGGTGGCATATTTTTGGACAACTCTCTCTGAATTAATTTGATTATTCCTACGCACTATCAAGTATTCCATTTATATACCTCATTGAGCTAAATAGTTTTATATGTTCGAACTAAGTTAAACCTTAGCTCTTTTTAAATCTTAATTTGTCTATCATCACTTCAAGGCTACTTAATTGATTCAAAATCAATTGCAGGACCGTATAAATGTTGGAACTAGCTAGCATGTGAAATTATATGCAATTTTTACACAATAGTGCGTAAACAAATGAAACTAATTGACAATGTAACAAATGAATTACGTTCCATTTTTCAGCTTCTAAAATATACTTTTAGCACTTTTTTCCTTTCCCAACATATACTTTGACTGTGGTTAGATCAGATGTTACTTGGTTTACTTATGCACATTTCATAGCTGTAAATTTTGACTCATGTTAAATTTTTGTGAATTTGTGTTCACATACTCCTTTTAAAAATAAAGGCATCACAGTTGACACATTTTATGTTTAATTGCCTTTAGGTATCATTTTTTGGGTGTAAATAATGATTTTAATGATTTCGACCAAGGTATTGAACTAATAATTTGGCCATCCTTGATTTTTACGCAACGACATAAATGCTTAGTAAAGAAATGACCCATATATCATAATTTAGACCAAACCTGTGTGCATTTTAATCTAATTCTCCATATCTTACAATTTTTTCTTCTTGAAAGTCATACATTTTAATCTTACAACAATAGAATAAAAGCAAAGAATAAGTATTTTGTGTACCAGTGAACGTAAGAATATAGGTAAGAGCCGATTTTCAGGACTACAGCTATAAAATAGTTTATTATGAATTTCGGTTTACTGAACTTGATTATGGGAATAAATGCAATTCTTTTGGTTTAAATGACTGCATGGATAAAAAGGCTTTTTTTTTTTTACTCTAGCCATCTTTGTTGTCCTAGTGCATTTTGAATTGTTCTAACCCATGCTACACTGCTTACTGCTTAATTTATTTCTTTTTAACCTGATCTATGGCTGTCAAAATTATGTTTTAGGCGTTCTCTATTTATTACTAGGTTACATAAGCCTTTTCATTTTTAGTTAATGTAGTTTGCAAAATGTAAAAAATTCATGTTAACTTGAATTGCTCTTCTTCACTATGATATACTCTCATATTGGTTACAATACTTTAAATGCACTATTGTTGATCTTATGTCTAACCTTACATGGTATTTTCTTACTAAGCCTGTTTACATTTTAATCTTCGTTTATTATGAATTTCGGTTTACCGAACTCGATTGGGAGAACAAACGCATTTATTTGGTTTAAATGATTGAATAGATAAAAGGCTAATTTTGTTTACTCTATCCATTTCTGTTGTCCAGGTTCTTTTTGAGTTGTCATAACCCATGCCGCACTGCCTAAGGCTTAATTTATTTCAACATAACTTGATTTATGGTTGTAAAACTTATGTGTGTCGGCATACTTTGGATCTTATGTGTTATTTTACTCTCTCAAGTAGGAAAACAATTTTTTGATTCTTCAATGACTTGATGTTTATATAATATCTGTTTGAATGTCAGTATTAAGAGTTTTTTTTTTTAGAAAACAAGTAACTATTTCCACTCAAGTTGAAATACAACTTCCCAAAACCTGATTTTTAGAGTAATGATAATTCGTGCACTCAGTACAAGCATATGTCTTTTATGAAAATATTCACATGCCTAACATATTCCTCATAAAATCATAACATGCAATATGTATTTTGAAACCTTACTAATGACCTCATATCCGATTACATAACTTTATGTAATATGGTTTAGTTGTTGGAAACATGAGAAAGTAATCGGATAGAAGATTTGACTTAGATCATTAATTACTTTGTTGCTGTTGTCAATTAGTAAAGAAAACTGATATGAAATTGACATTTAGTTTTGAATAAATGTTAAGAATAAATGTTAACCAATGCAGTATTGAATAAAAATTTAAGTTAGTAACAGTTTGTTCCTATTTTTCCAAATGAGATAGTCCTTCGTTCTCATGATCAGGCTCTACAATTACATTTCATAAGAATCCAATCAAGGGAAGTATTTGATAATTTAGTCGATAAATAAGTATGTTTTTCTGCCGAGATACTTGAACTATCGTTATTGAATTTTTTAGGAAAATGCAATATAGACATTGTGCATTTGTTCTGATGAAATAATAGCGAGTCAACATATTTTTGTCACCTCATAATTTTTTTTTCATAAGCTTATATATCAATCAATGAACCAACGTATTTTCTTTCTATGCAGATTCACTGCACTTCTGTTTGGATGCCAAAACATATATGAAGATTATTCGTGACATGTTCACATGTCATATCCAAGTGTAAGGCTCAAAAATAGTGGGGGTTAGAAATTTGCTCTAAATGTAAATAAACTTAATATTTTACTTGAATGTTTAACTCAAAGACCTGCTTCTTCTGGACTTTATTTTGCATGCAATTTAATAGCTTTACATATTTTGTTTGGGAATTTTCTATCCGTTTATGTAAGATACTCTATGTTTCCATCCTTCGTTTATTGAATGAATTGCATTATCAGCTTTTACGTAGGTTCTTTTGTCACAAGCAATCAGTGCTTCTTCTGGATGTATTTAAGGCTGTCACGATTGAGTGATCCTTGGATCATGCAAGAAAAAATTTGATGAATAAATAGTACGTTATTAGCACAAAAAGGTTCCACTGAAATCACTTCTATCTTTCATATGCAATTAGTTCGACTTTTTTATGTTCTTTTGTGCAAGAAAAATAATTTATGCATTAATATTTAGACTATGCTCTTAATTTGTTTAACATCATGCTTAAAACACAAGTAGATTTGATAAAATTGTGTTCGCAAATGGTTACGTTTATTCTAAGTTCATATAATTGTAGCGATCGTGTTAAATTAAAAATTCTTTTTCCTTAGACCGTCAGTTCGGGTTAAATAATATTATTGACGGTTTGAGTTGAATAATATCATCGAAAAGAAAAAAAAATGAAGATTTAGTTATAGTTGCAAAATCAACATATTGTTACAACCCGTTGCGTAGCATAGGTTCGCACTAATATATAAAATATAGGCCGTTTGGCCAAGACAAACCCTAACCGCCACTACTAGGACTGGTCGACCGCTCCCTCTACAAATTATTCGTTTGGACTCCAATCACAAAACTTTATATATGAAAGTTGCTTAGAATTTCGCCACGAATGCAATGGTGCAATCTTCGCGGTCAAATTCCATCATTTGCACAAATTACATTTTTGTGGTCTAATTAACTGATTGCTAATTAAACAACTAACGCCAGATTTATGAGCTATTACAGGTTAACAGTAGTTTACAAATAAAAGTTTGAACTAATCCTTTTTCGAAATTCTCAAATGGAAAATTCTATTCATGCACTGTAAACTACTATACATACATACAAAAAAGTAGCTTAAATTAGATACACCATTTTTTACTTAATATACACCGTATGATTTACGAAACTACCCTCATTTCATCAATTTTTCTCATTTCATGCATTAATCAAACAAAGATTCCTAATTTCCTTAAATTCACTTTTGTAAATTTCAATTTTCAGATTCAAATATCTTAAATAGAATTTTAATTTATTTAATTATTTATATATAGCAAATCAAATCAAATTTTGATACTAAAATGTTGAATAATTCAAAATTTTATATCAAATTCATGCAAGAGTTAGAGAAGAATTTAGTACACCACGAATCATAATAATTTCAGTAATGAATTTAAAATTTTAATTTTTATATTTAATTTGTAGTGAAAATGTTAAAGTTGGCCATGAATGAATACAACTTGAAACCGTATAAATAGAATTTGATATCTGAAAGAAATTTAAATCTTAGTCAACAATGATGTATAGAAACTTTAGTTACTTAAGAAAAAATTGTATTGATTATACTACAAATTTATGAATCTTTAATATTGATTTTCAGTTTTAATTAAACAGGCGCGATTTTGTCTAATGTTTTATCAAAGTTTCTATTAAAACCATTAACGTGTATCTCTGGAATTTGCCTTCTCAAATTAAACGGCAAACAAAAGGTACTGAACATCGTAAAAACATGAAAAGCCTAAAAAATCTTGAACTACTCCAGATCCAAATTCTAAATCGAGTCACAGCACTCGAGCTCTCAATCCAAGCCCGAAATCTTTCTTCCCTCTCAATTGATTCAGCCATTAATGTCGACGACTCCAACACAACCGTGTCTCGCCTTTCAAACGTACTGCGAGGCCTCAATTTGAAAAACTTTGTTTTTAAGAGAGTTCCATCTGATTACTACGAACGCAGCATTGAAAATAGAAGAGATTTACTTGGCGCTGCTTCTGTTGATCATCTGTGCAAGAGCATTGTTATGGTAATTTGCACTTTACTTTCTCGTACGCATTTCAGCGAACATGTTTTGTTTGTAAGCGAAATTTTGAATTTTGACGACATACGAGTATGTGATATATTGGTTTGAACTTAAGTTGTTAGAATATTTTGACATGCCTGCATGGTTTGTAGGTTACATTTTCAATGTTTTAGTATAATGCACGAATAAAAATAAAATACGATGCTACATTGTTTATCAATAATGTAATCAATCCATCTCGTGCTTTGGAGTATACGTGATAACTTATATTTTATATTCTCGTACGTGAATGTAAAAATATAAAATATATGCATCTGTAGTGAAGTTGAATATTCAAATTATATCTGCTCTCTTGTAGTGGCCTAGCAGGATTCTAACCTAGAAGGATCACGGTTAGAAGAAAGTTTGGATGTTCAGCGGTGCTATCCCTACTTTTTAACCACTTATTCAAATGGTTGCAATATTACTCATAAAAATTAGCCTAACATCAAATTTCATAACAAATTATCAAACGTCAGTACTTAATATTTGGTATTAAAATACAGTAGTCCATTGCAAAAATGATTATTAATTGATCTTGTAAACCTCCTTGCAATTGGATTTGAATGTTCTTCCGTAATATTTCTTCAAATTTGAGTAAATAATTAATTTTATTAATGTAATAACCTTAAGCGTATGGTGCTTCAAGGAAGTACATTTTTATTGTTAATGGTGCTTCAAGTAAATACATTTTTATTGGTTAACAATAATTGGCAAAAATTTCTGACATGGTCACTTGACCATCCAAGTCATGAGGTGGCTCTGCCCCTGCTCCCATGCTTTAAAGCTTATAGAGACTAACCGAAGGGATTTTTAATTGACAAATCATATAATTTTCACACGCAGTGCACTATTTAACATAATGGCAAAATTATTTGCAGAATGACATTTGAAGCTCTGGTTACATGCTGGCCTTACATCTCTACTGAAGAAAGTTTGGTTTTGAGAATACTTACAAGACATACACATACACACACACAAACACATATATTGGGCAGGGTTCTAAAACTACCATCCTTTAAATCCCCCTTTCTTCCCCTTTGTCTTTTTGTGCATTTTTGGTATCAAAGCGATTTTTGTTAGACATGTTCTATTTGTAGCGAAATCATTTATGTAAAAATTGAATCGTTTTAAAACTTTTAACTTATTCAAAATCACAAATCAATATGAATCATCGAAATACTTATACATCGATTTGAAATGTAATTTTGAAAGGGGTATAAGTTTCAAAATGATTCAATTTTTTGCATAGATATCTCGCTAAGAAATAGAACATATCCACAAAAAATTACTTTTATCCGAATTTTTTCACATAAAAAGACGAGGGGGTATGAATAGGAGGGGGATATTCTTCTCCGCGCATGTGTGTTTTTTTACGCACACATGTATCCTATTTTCGAATGCGAATAGCAGTATATCTATGTTTGTATCCAACATTGGTTTCAGATAATTGTGTATCTGCGGATATCAAACAAAAATCAAATTTTTCGCTTTAATCTGACAGTTGATGGATTAAAAAAATAAATAGGCAAATGTGACTCAATATAGGATCTTTTTTATGTCAATTCCTTAGAATACAAGAAATTAATAATAGCATAATAAAAATAGCATTTAACAACATTTTTTCACCTGAAATAGTACAACCCTCAATCATTCGTGTTACTAAATTACTCAACATATGTTATTATGTTGATAAAAAACGGATAAATATTTTTTGGATGAATATATTCATATTCATTTTCCGCATATCAGTTATTTTTTTACTTTTCGAATGCTAATGCAAGCAAATCCTCGGTTTTTGGGGGTACTCGTTGACCACCCTAGACATTTAGTTCATTTACTTTTTTCTTTTGTAAAAACCTGGTAATATGTGTCTAGGGATTTTGAGCTGAAGACCTCTGTGTCACACTTTTAAAGATCTTACAACTTTGCATGTGATCTTTAACCGATTGATACATATATTTCTTTCTGTAATTTTGAAGTAAATAATCATTGTGTGATAAACATGGCAAGGTGCCATGTTTGTACTGCAAAAAAAAAAAAAAAAAAAAAAAATAGCCATATGTATGACTGTAATTTACTTAAAAGTTTTCAGCAGCATAAATACGAAAGGCAGTGTCATGTTACTTTGTTCAAGCTTCAATGGTCATCGCTGGTATATAAATGTGCATACCTCACAGCTTGCCATTTGCAGGTAGCATATGGCTTGCAAATGAATTCAGTTTGTTACTATGGGTGTCCAAACTGATGTTATACTTTGCTATAGTTTGTTTGTTTGAAGAAAAAATATTTGTTAAAAGTTACTGACCTCATCACGTATCACAACCTTCAATTTCGCATTGACTAGTTGAATGTGTGCTTCTTTTCTCAGGTCAACACGCAAGCGCCAGCTAGTATAACCGACTGTAGTGATCGTAATAATTCAAAGTATTATGTTGTTGTTATTCAGGTAGATTTATAGTATGTTTCTTTGATATGTTGCCCTCTATTTCTGTTAAAGGCTTATAATTATGTTTTAACATTTACTTTTTTGTTTTGTTTTTTTATTCAGTATACTGCTCGTCTGAACGCTGAAAATATAAAGAATTTCCTTTATTCTCTCAATAACCAGAAAATAGCAAAGAAGAAATTCAATAGTAAGTCTGTTTCAAATTAAAATCCATAAGTCTGCTGGAACAAAAGCTATTGTTAATTCATTATATGGACTGGCAGCAATTGCATATGTTTTTACTTGTAAACATGTATTTTCTCTGATTACATATACATTTTGTTTATATTCTTTGTTGTGCAAAATTTTAATTAATTCGTGAAAATTAGCGATCCACGTACCAGAACCACGAGCTAGGAGTTTTTTTGCTTAGGGTTAGTTTACGGATAGTGTTATAAGTTTAGATCATAGAACTAGTGAATATGAGCCTAAGACGTAGTGTTTGATCTTCGGTCAATATTACTATTAGTACCATTATTACCATTAGTACCATCATAATCGTGGTTATATATATATATATAATTTTTATTTTTATTTTTATTTTACTTGGTTATTATTATTTGTTTACTTATTTGACTTTATTTTATTATTATTATCATGGTTTTTATTATAACTACTATTTTTAAATTAACTTTGTCATTTAGTTTTGGATTCCATCTCTAGCCGATCCCAACTTGTTTGGGAATAACGACTTAGTTGTTGTTGCATTAATGCCAAACCGTTGTGGAAAGTTAGGCTTATGCGCGGAAGCAACCAAAAAGATCTAGCCTGGCTATTAATTATCAGCCACCAATTCAATGAATAATAATCGCCAAACAAAGAAATATAGAAGAGTAGAGAACACAAAGATTTAACGTGATTCGACCAAATTACCTACGTTCACGGATCCAATAACCATTCTTTATTTTGTTGAAGAAAGAGAATACACGAGAGATACTACAAAATTATAGGTAGCAAAATAGATAGACTAACCAATAATTACAAATTGAATAATTAATTTCTTCAAAAAATTGTTTGCGTTTAAAATCGCTAATTTGATTTGGCTGCAAAAATTAGGGTCTGCTGAAGAAGAGGATAATAGTGGATACTCTCTCACACACACTATGAAGATGAACACCTTCATTTAAATATACTTTAGAATAAATGAATTACTTGAAGATTAAACAAATTAATTGACCAAACCTTTTCAAATATCCATGATTTGATTTGATTTCTATGTAAATAGATAATGTTGATCTTGCTTTCCATAATTTTTCTTGCTTGAATTAATCTCCATCAACAATCCTTCATTTCCTCATCTTGCAAAGTCAATGAATTCATAAACATACTTTTTTTAAAAAAAAATCCATTAACTAATTAATTTGATTGATTCAGTAATCAATTTGTTTCCTTTCAGCAAAATATCCTTTCATATCTTTCCACGTATAAGCCTAATTGACTGATTGATTAAATTAATTCATTTCTTTTTTGACAAATATTTGAATCATACAAATTTAACATTCTTATCTCTAAATCTTAACAAATGTTGTAAACAAGATAATAATTTAAGCGTGGAAACAACAAAATTTCAGATTAACATTAAGCTTCCTAAATTATAATCATTTAACTATAATTTAGTAGAAGCTATGCAATTTGTTAGCTCCCAATGCTTTTCTTTCTGTATTACATTATACACACTGTAATCTTGTTAAGGGCACGTGTTACTTAACATTGGTGTTTTACTTTTATGCTCAGTGAGGCTCGCACCAGAAGAGGTCTCAAGAGCACTTACTGGATTTGTACATAATGCTGTTACATGTGTTGGCATGAAGATTGATATTCCGGTAATTTTGAACCTCCCTTTATTCATCGGGCCAGTTCTTATTAGTCTGACTGTGTAGTTGGATAACTTCTTAGTATTATTAACGTCGATGGTTATCAAAAGTACATGAAATGCATGCTAGAAATAATGTTCATAGAACAGTGTATAAACCTTTTCGATAGTGCAACGAGTTGGTTAACATGATTTTTACATATAGCATAGGTCACATGCACATTCGGAAAACTAGGGGGAAAAAATACTTCAATGTGGGGTCTTATTATTTGACTTGGTTAATAACTAGGTACAATTTGACAAGCAATTTGGAAACTTTTTTTGGGCAAATTTTTATGTGGTCGTAAAGTTAAATATTAGCATTTGTCTAAAAGAGATCACATGTCTCGACATTATTGTGAAGCCAGCCTAATTATCTAAAATGTCCGGGAAAAAAAAGAGTTCGCATTAAGGGGCATGTCTTGAATGGGAGAAAAAAAGGTGTAATTATATTGTGCAGCAACAGTTCTTAACTCCATTCCTAAATTAACGTGGGGTCTGATATTCGGTTAATGACTCATCTAGCAGCTGCTGGTTATTAATATAGTGATCAACTTATGTTGAATTGGCTTGTGATCTGTTACAACTTGCCGTAATACATTGTTTTAAAGACACATATCTCTGATATAACGTTTCTTTTTGTGCAATCTGTCTACTTCAACCATGTACGACCTTGATGAGCCGGCATATAAGGCTAATTTAGCTAAGAATTCAACTGAGGCCTAACAACTAAATGTAATAACCAGTCATATCTTTAAATGTAACAATTAAATGTCTTGTTGAAAGGTCGCAAAATCAAAAGTTCCATAAACTTATTTAATTTTATTTGCGATTCACATTTAAATGTATAACAAATTATTTTCAAAATGGAAGTGTTTAATATCAAAATGTATATTCAAGATCATGACAATTATTAATTTTACACAAATATACTCCTTTGCGTAATGGAAAAGTAACTATAAACGATGTAAATTCATATAAAAATATAGTATACAACAAAATAATAATGATACGCAAAACACTACTACGTCCAAAAACTATTTCTCGAAATTACATATGGATTGTTTTCATAATTTTCTTCATCGTCTTGTGTTGTATAATACGATGGATAACCATATTGCATTTGTCATGTATCCCTAAATGTCGCCATTATATTATCAAAAGACGATGGTTCATCATTTTGTGTTGCATACGTAGCTTGACTGTTTTGATCACTCGAGATATCACTATATGTTTCGTTTGTTCCATAATATGAGTTATCACTCGTATAGTTAGAAGTAGAATATCTATAGGTTGGTGGATCATTTGAAGCATATGGATTATGAGCATAATCATGTTGATTTTCGTATTCAACATTTAAATCACCGTCTCTTCGTTTAGGAATGTTGCTCGCACATCTTCTTCTTGAATATGTTTGCGTTGGTCTATATAATGCTCCGCCATCACTAGAACCAATACCAGTGTCATCGATCGTAGTGCCGTAATTCCAATCAATTTCATTTGGATTTGCCATAATCTACCTGAAATTATAATTAAACAAAAATTGGTAAACAAATTAATAGTTCATATCAAACCAAAAATAAAATAAAAACGAAAAAAATATATTCATCGAAGTCGTCAAAATTTAATGTTCAAGTCAAATATTTTGATATTCAAGTCCAACATATTCACGTTCATGTTCAATGTTCATGTTCGATATGCAAGTCCAACATATTCGCGTTCATGTTCACGTTCAATATTCTAAGTCCGATATATTCACATTCATGTTTAATATGCTAAGTCCAACATATGCGAGTCAATTTTCAGGTCGGTTCAAATGTTCAATATATTCGAGTCAAACCATATATGCAATGTTCCCGTTAAGAATGCTAAGAAGTACATGTGAGCTTATGATCATTTTATCCAGACAGCTTATGCTAAGAACATATGCAAGCTTCACGTTTAAAATGCAAGCTTCATGTTTATATACAAGCTTCACGTGAAAAGCCCATTACCACATTAAAAACTAAAAATAACCCTTCCCAACCCAAAAGCCCATGCGTATATTTTCATTTCCCTTATTCAATTTGCGAACAAACATACATACGAAAAGAAAAAAAATGATGGTCGACGATGAAAATGAAGGCGGCAAAGCAAAATAATAATAAAAAATTCACCTGCATGTATCGAAGTTCTCGCAGTCGAAGTTGAAGGCGAATTCGAAGCTCGCCTCGGCTTTTCTTTGTGAAGCTCGCCTCGGATTTTCTCGTGAAGCTCGCTCGAATTGGTATCACAGTCATTCGAATTGGGATGTTGAAGATCGATTCTGGTAATTTAGTGATTTTGAATGCTGTATCTATACACGAATTTCAATTTTCTTTTTCACTGTTCGATCACGTTCAGTAAACTAGGGTTTGCTTTTTAGCTAACTTTTGATTAATTGATTCCTTGCGTTGTTTTTCATGGTCGTTCTTATCTGCGTAATTGATTCCTTGGGAAGCTTCTTTTTTTTGGTATGCTGGTTTGAACAGGACGGGATTTTGCCCCAATCCCGTCCCGTCCCACCATCTGCCGGAACCGGTACGAGATCGTCGGGATCTCGTGGTTCCGGCCGGGTCCTCATACATTGGTTCTTCTCCCTATTAGTTTATTATGTGCATTTTTCAACGCATGCCTTGGGAGCAGTGTTGGATAGTACAGTGTAAAGTTTCAAAAACTAGAATTCGTATTCTTTATTTTTTTACTTCAAATCTCATGCCTTGCAACCAGTTACCTAGGCTATAAAAAAAGAGGGCAATGAAACGTAATGCATTATAATCTTACGTAAATGTAGACTATATTTATGTTAGTATTGGTTACTTTGTTATTAATGTAATGTAAAATTATTCTCAGAATTGGCAAACCGGAATTATAACGGAATTTCCAAAATTTCTGAAACGGAACCAAATTTCAAACTTTACCGATAACCGGAACGGAAATTGAAAGTGGAATTTTGAACCTTGAGAAAAACAACAACACTTGGGACTTCAACCCTAAACCTTGCATTGTTGTACAAGGTTATCCATAAAACTAGAAATGTAGTACTGTGGTCAATAACCACTTGATATACTCTATATCAAAACAATCATAGTTTTAACTATTCATGGGTACAACTAGATCGTTGAATTTGGATAAGAAAGTTTTTGTTAAGGAACACTAAAATTTGACATCACATGTAAAAAATAATGCAACATTCTGTGGACAATGTGCCATCTCTTTCCCTTTTTCCTAATTAAAAAAATGAACAACACCTCCTGTCATGTTTTTTATCAGGCTCTTATTAGAAACACTCTTTTATTCAAATTTTGGCGTATTGTAGCAGGCCATTTACTTATTAATTAGAACAAGTGGTTATGGTCATGGTCACTAGTGTATGTATGACACTCATTATGTACACATGCTTGCATATGATGTATAGACATGATAGAATATGAAAATTAAATATGTTATTTATTAGTAACGAGATTTAACCACACTTGCTCCATGCGTGCAATGCCAAAAAAAAAGTATGCAGGGGAAGACAAAATGATTACTACAAACTAGGCCTGTCAATGAGTACCTAAAATATCTAAAATCCATCCGCATCCGTATCTGAAAAGTGGATAAATATCCAATATCCAGAGAAACAGATGCAGAAGCAGATACAAAGATATCCGCATTTGAAAATTATTCGTCCGTTTTTTGTTAAGATTATAGTTAATATTTTATGTATTTTAGTACAACTATAGTGATATACATGTTTAATTTTTTATTAAGTTAATAATTTGTATTATATGAATTTAATGCATATTAATTGCTCAAGACTATTTATTATCATTCTGTTTGTTCATTTTTCACACTTTCATAATCAACGGGATTGAAAGAAATTTATACCAAACCAAAATTTTCTGTTTATATTTCTTGATTTATCGATCGTTAGCGGATATGATATTTATCCAATATCCATCCGTATCTGGGGATGCAGATATCCGATATCCGAAAATAGTTTCGAATGCGGATATGACACTATTTGTATTTGAAAGTATCTGTTTACGGACCTACAAACCGCAAACTTCTCGCACATAAAAAGCAAATTAAACAAGTACAAATGACATGTCATCTGTGTGTGTGTGAAAAAAATATTAATTGGTACAAGGCACATACTCTACACATGAAAGATAAAATTCACAATTTAAAATTCATGGCTTAAATATCAATTGTTGATGTAATAACATCATTTCAACATGCGTAAAATATGCGAAATTTTTTAATACAAGCATATATGGTGGTTCAAAACATATTAAATCCGCCTGTAGAAACTATTTTTGCTCATTTTTCTAGTCTTGACACCAACCTCAATAACAAGAAAGATTATATATGACAAATTAGAAAAAGTTACTAAAGGATACTTTTATATAACCCACAATGTTAATTAAACTGTCAAAATTATTTACTATTGTTCATTTTTTAAAACCTAGCATCATAGTATGTCATCGTTTATCAATTGCTAAAACAAAACTAATTTAACTGAAATTGTTTACAGATGAGATTGAAAGGAATGCCAATACTTTCTGTTAAGGTTGTGCATAGTTTGACACGTGCGATGTACGTGTGTAAAAAATTACTTGAACAGAATATACATATTTGATTGACATAATTAATCTTTTGCATGTTGTATTGATAATTTTCTATCCGATAAAAGTTCTGATAAAAAATAAATAGTTAAAATTAATTTTGACTATTGAATTCTAGAGTTATTGAAATGTAAGGATACATATATACGATCTTAATATATATATATATATATATATATATATATACATATATGAGCGTTCAATAGCACCCCCCCAAACAGTGCAACACCCCATTTGCCCTTTGATTTCCACCACAAGCTCCGAATTAAATAATAAGGGTGGTGAAAAGAGTGAGAAATATTGTTATTTCATTCGGAGCTTGTGGTGGAAATCAGAGGGCTAATATGGTTCTGCACTGTTTGGTGTGTCATTGAATGCTCCTTATACACACACATATGTACGTGTGTGTATGTGTATGTATGTTTAGTTGTAAAAGTTTTTTTTTAAAATAGTTGTTAAGTTAAAAAAAAGAATTTCATTTTGATTTTTTTTATTTCACTAATTAAACCAAAATTATAGAAAAATGAAAATAAAGAGTACCATTCGACATAAATTAAATCAACAAAGAATGAATACTGATTTATATATTGAGAATAAATGACATTACAAAAGGAGAAAATTTATTTTATGAAAAAAAGTTATTAGTAGGATTCGAACCTATGATCTTATTAATATTTCTAACTTTGTAAATAAAAATAGATTAAGTTCTGCCATGGTTCAGATTTGGTCTTGTGACCTCATTTGCAAATAGTAAGAATATTTGAGAAGTTCGCTGTCAGAGCAAAAAACCGTGAACCTACTCCAATTATTAGTAAAGACAGACAAGTAGGCATGTCAATGCCATTTGATGAAGTCACAGTTGATATTGCGTATTCTAATTATTAATTGTAGACAGTAAAACGTGGAGGGATATTGTTGTCATTTCATGAGAACGCCACTGGCATTGCATGTTCAAGTTATTAATAAGCGTAAATTATTCTCACTTATCCAATTTTGAAGCTAATCATATAAACCTTTTCCTTTAGGATAATAGACATCTTGACAAATTGATTAGAAGAAGTTTTTTTTACATCTGCAATTATAATCATCACATGTAGTTTATGTTTGTTTTTTGCTTTTTTAAGTTATGGACGCTTGTATTACTTTTTAAAATAAGTGCAACAAACTGGGATCCAACATTAAACTAGCACTTGCACTTGCACTTGTCCCCGATTCTTGGACATTAGGAACAGTGTATTCATAGTGGCCCAATTCCTTGTGTCTGACTCATATTGCGTTGCAAATCAAAATTTTCCCTTTACGGTTTGATTTTCATTCCAATTCAAATCCAATCAACCACATTTAAGAAAAATTATTCAGTCCACGTTAATATATTCAATGTAGTTATTTTGATACATTATTCTAATTCTAATATTTCACAAAATAAAATAAAAAAATAAAATAGAATAAGTGAGAAAATTGAGTTTTAGGATTAAATGTAGTTCAAACGTTAAAATAAATTTCAAACTATGTACAAACCTTAATTACATATCATCGAAACTACGATTTACGATTTAAATTTTGTTTCGAATTAAAGTTTGAGCTTTTACGATATGTGATTTGAATCTCATTTTGAAAACGTTGATATGAAACATGTCTACGGTTGCCTAAGAACTGTTTGAATATCAAGTTGATTACGTCCATTTTGGAAACGTTGATAAGAAATACATCTAATGTCGCTTAAGAACTGTTTGCATGTCAAGTTGATTGCGTCGGACGTAAAAGAATATCATGTTTGAAAAAACATATCACATAACACGAATAAAGTAATATCAATAACTTTAAACTAATTTCTAATAAAGATTAAAAATTAATATTAAATTAAACTGATTATAAATTAATAATCAGTACTTATTATTTATAATTTGCTGATCATTAATTATTATTCATTATTTTTGCTACTTAGTTATAATTTATTAAATATAATTTATTAACTATTAATTGTTCATTACAATTTATAATCCAATCGACTTTTTAACTAATAGTAACTGATTAAAATAATAAAATAAATAAAGTAATCTTAAATCCAAATTGCACAGCTGTTCAAAGTATACAAGAATGCAAATTCAACGAAGCACATGTTGAACGAACCACTTGCTAAACCACAATTTATTGAACTCTTGTCAAATAAGTACAAATTTACCTTAATTATAATTAAATTTGAGAATATAATTTTTTCTTCTAATGTTGATTAATGATGCCAGTGAGGGTCGATTGTAGGACCACTAAATCAACAATCTAGAGTCACTATACTAGTGGTCATTGGCAAAATATGCAAATTTTGAAAAATGCTACTATCTTTTAGAAAACAACTGCATTTTGAGGAATTTTTTTTTCAAAATAATTTGGTGAAGAAAAACATGAAATTATTTTATTTGAAATGCAAAAATAAGACAAATAGAAGGTAAAAGTAATTTGTAAGTCAAATATAAAAATCTACTAGCTTAAAAACAATTATAATTTTTAACGGATCATTAAACAAATCTTATATTAACGAATACATTATAAAACACAGTTTGAACAATAAGAAAAACATCCAAAGCATTAAATAATAAAAAGTATGTCCCTAGATTGAAATGATATAAAATATTCACTTTACTATACAATTCGTATATGAAAGAACAAAAACTATAAAATACAAATTATGGAGAATTTGTAGGTTAAATACAAACTTATTTGATTATAAATTCGGTTTAATTGATGTTGATATTTAATGATATAAAATATTCACTTTACTATACAATTCGTATATGAAAGAACAAAAACTATAAAATACAAATTATGGAGAATTTGTGGGTTAAATACAAACTTATTTGATTATAAATTCGGTTTAATTGATGTTGATAATTAATATGAAGGGACAACATAGTCATATATGTTTATTTATATTGCAATTACAAGTTATAAAATAAATAAACATTATGATTTAAACCATTTTTAAATTATGGAAAAAAACATTTATCATTTATAAGTTATAACACTTACAAGTGATGAGCAAATACCAAGTGTTATCACTTATATATATATATATGTATATGTATGTATGTGTATATATAACGCAAACACAAACAAACTCTTGTTCACTTGAATGTCCCCAAATGCAATTTACATTCTATAAGTTAGTACCATATCGTGTAAGCTCTCATATTCGCTGAAAGAACTCATAGAATATTATTTCCTAAATTAGACTTCAGATTGGGCTAAGTTTCCTTTGTATAACGGTCGTTACCAAAATTTTCTATTTATGGAAAGAGGCGGTTTATCAATTTATTTGTTTTGTGCTACTATTTTTTTTTAAATAGTAATAAAAAAACAATGACCTTGTGTTAGCACCAAAATTGGTCACTAACACCATTGAATAGAGTTATGTAGAGAGATTAATGAGGAAAATAAATTAAAACAGAGAAATAACTCAATTGAGTACAAGAAGAACAACTGAAACGGAAACACCAGATTTATAGTGGTTTGGCGTAATTACCTATGTCTACATTGAATAGAATCTTTATTAGTCAATCACTTGAATACAAATACAATCCATAAACAAACCACTTGAATACACGTTTGAATCGAAAAGAGGAGAGTACAAAAAATGACAGAGTTTCCCTGGAGTTTTCAAAAAAAGGTCTCTTAAATTGGACCCCTACCCCTCTATTTATAGACGAAGATATGCTGGTTCGTCCATCCAGGTCCGTGACTAAAACAGCTCGGCCCATAGCTGATAGGTTAGGTAGACCGAACCAGACATGCCGATCCACTACCATCGAACGACTCATGCCGATCCTGAATTCTCTAGATGTTGACTTGGAGTAGATCTCACTCGTGCTCGAAGCAACCTGTCCTTTAGCCTGAAGTAACTTGTTTTTATGCTCATGCCAACCCATTCCCCCATTCCCAACTTCCAGTTATGTTGGCCGATCTCAGATTGCCGAACCACTAAAGACCGACTTGCCTGAAACAATCCTTCTAAGTAGGCCGATCCCAACAAGTTACATCGATTCTTTATCGAATCAATTCTTAGCTTGAGTCTCATCTAGGGCCAACCATATCCTATGCAACTATCGTCTCGTAGCCGAGCCAAGTAGTCAGGTAACATTTGCCCCCTAAAACGCATTGTGTAAATCAACATGACGCGCTTTGGATCAGCGAGCAATCCCTGCTTTCAGAGGTTAGTTCGTTTAGAATGATAACTGTCTATCGCTTTTTCATTGGCCTTCGATAAAGCTTCACATCGTCTGTACGCATTAGCTCAATCTCGAAGAGGCTCTTAAAATCTTGTTTTTAACTTTTCAAAAGCTAGATATATACAACATTTCGAAGGCTGAATCACGGTGGATTATCCAAATCCACGCTCCTCCACTTATTCGGTAGTTTTCGTCTCTTTATCACATTCCATCCTCAATTACCATTATGTGTGTGTATATTTATTATTATTATTATTATTATTATTATTATTATTATTATTATTATTATTTAGTAAGAGGTAGGTCGGCATACGAAGGTCGATCCATACGGTCGATTCCCCTGGCAACGGTTGGCGTGTTCACTTGTCGACCCAGTGATGTGAGGTGACCGGGTCTATAGGAAAACACGCATGTTCGTTTCCCTTCAACCATATATAAACTCACGCCTTTGTTCTTTTCCTTCCACTTCTCACTTTATTTCTTATCTTCTCCAACATTGCTCCAAACCCAAACTCCTTCCCTCCACCAAACTGCTTTCCCATCTCGTTCCATCATCTTCCAAACGTGCGTGTTGTCCTATCCTGCTCAACTTCAAGCCTCAAGAATCACTCGCCTCAATCTCGAATTGGCGCATATGTGAGATTCCATGAATTAACTTAATTTCCTAAGCCATGCCTTCTTGAACTCGAACTAGATTAGGACTGTGTGTGCATACAACCATATGCAATGAATGGGAGAGGAGAGAAACATGGTGAGTGAGGGGACATGCGCAGACAACGGAGCGTTCTGACGTGGGATTGGACCAGGTTGAGAGAAGTTAGCATAGGTGTTGATTGGAAAGGAAGTCGGCGATGTAAAGGAGAAGAGGATTCGTTCTTTTGTGAGAGAGGAGTTCGGTGATTTTCAGGGGTCGATGCATAGGCTACAAGCTCCTGCTTGGCACAACGATCGAGGGAAAGGGTCGGTAGGTTATTGGAGTAGAGCTGGACCGATGGGAGTTGGACAATAGAGTGGGTAGGTATTCTGAAAGGGAGTGTCGATTGGTTTTGAGAGAGAGAGAGAGAGAGAGTTGGTACCGAGAGAGAGTGTGGGTCAGCACTGAGAGAGAATGTGGGTCGGTGATTCGTAGGAGAGTGGGTCGGTTGAGGGGCGATCGGTATAGAAGGTTAGGTATTTGAATCGGTATTAAGTGTAGGTCGGCATTGGCAATCAGGACCGCTTAACTTGAACACCACATACACCAGGACTACATATTTTCACGCCTTAGCACAAAACAATGGACAATGACATGAACCAAAGCATATGAACCCGTGGATTTAACTTAAACTAGCAATTCTATAATTGAAGTAATTCTGAACACAAATCCAACCGAACAAAAATAAGTAAAAGCCTTCACAATATACGATGCCAATGTTTGATCTCAGGACTTATGTTATCGATCATAGGACAAATTTTGACGACTGTCATTATAATGGTCTCCAGAGCTGACAATTTAAAGCTCCGTCACGCTATATTTTATTCTTTAGAACTTTAATTTATCTGTACTCTGTCACACTAGTTCACACACAACACAGAGGAATACTTTATTGTTATATCTGATATTCATTATCTTTCAAGTATAGCTTAAACATGTATCTATTCACACCAATTGCTCTTTGGAGATGTCTAAAAAGTCAAGCTCTGCTACTGTTTCCGACAAGCCCGAGCCAAGTTCTCGGTAGGAGGCAATGAGGACTCTGAACCCATCGTCAGCCTCCATACCTAGCATCCCGGATCCACCTATCGCGATTGTAGGCCCGACTCCCGATGTTGTAGATGGAGCCATCATTCTGGATGACCCCATCGACTCTCAAGTCTCAAAAATCAGCGAATCTTCTCTCCGTCGATTATGTTCTATCCACAGAATCCCCTTCGAAGACGTTCTGGTTCTTTCGGCACAAGATCGGCCTTACCTGTACCCAGTCGGGTATACTGCGTGAAACAAATTTATGTGTTAAGCTGAAAGTGTGCCACCTTTCAATTCATTCCTCCGTGAAGTATTGCAATATATTGGGATTGCTCCAGCACAACTATACCCTAATAGCCATGCATTTATTCATTATACATGCGTTCTTTTCATGAGCGTTTTACTTAGACTTCTAACTTCCGACGATATCCGTTATATTTACCGCTTCAAGAGACTTACCGATGTACATCTTACATATTCCTCGAGCCACACCCAAAATGCCAAGTCCTGATGGGTGCGTGGAGCAAATTTTCTCAGTATAAACAAGAGTGGTTTTACGTAGGCTATCCTCCCGGTTTCGTGAGAAGATGGCTATAAGGGAGTAAGTCTCATTTTTATCCCAATCTTTGTCTTAAGGCCTGAAGTGCATCTTTTTTGAACTTCTTTCAACTCTTGTAGGTGCCCACGACCCGAAGGTGTTGGATATTCTAAGGCCGTCGAGACCATCCGAGCTACTCCCATGGGAGATTGGCACATTAAATCTGTAATTACCAACGAGCTGCTCTTGAAGTTTGGATTACTGGAAGAGGGCCGCCAGACTAGCCTTCCAATTGGTGCCATTATAGCAAGAACGACCGCGACAACGACAAAGAACAAGCCAGACCTTCAGTGCCCACTGCCGAAGGGGCCCCCGATACTACCGAGGATGGCAAGATTAAAGAAACCGAGGTGCCAGTAGCGACTAACGAGAATGTAAGCTCTGGCCAAGCACCAGTAGCTGATGCACCCGACACCGACGAACCACCGCCTCCTTGGAAAAAGAAAACGAGTCTAGCTTACAAGCTGAAAAGGAAGAAAGTTGGCGGAACTTCAAAGGTAACGATAACTTCGATCGAGAAAAAGTCGTCTTCCCAAAACTTAGAGGACTCATTAAGGGCCAGGATGAAGAGCCATCTCATACAAATCTCAGCTTGAGACTGCCCAGAAAAATACTAAGAAGACAGCCGAGGCAATCAGTCGCTTAGAGGCCACTCACAGAAAAGAACTCAATGAGACAATTCAACCCAGCGGCGCTCTAGCTTTGGAGATAGATCTATATAAAAAAAGACATTCTCGCTCGACGGTTCAAAGAACTAGAGGAATTGCTCTTCAAAGAGAGAGGAGAAGATCGTAGCTCAGGAAGAGTCACAAATATACTGCGATGAAATTGCCGAAACACGGCTTCTAAAGGCAAAACTTGACGAAGAGCTATCCTGGGTTGAAGCATTAAAAGAAGCAGCTCGGGAGGAAGGCAAGAAGATGACGCTCACAAAGGTCGACTCTCGACTCGAGGCTGCTGCCTAAGACGGCAAAGAAGAAATCAAATATTTATTCGACCCGCTCATTGCCGAGTTCAATGCAAGAGTCCTGCATCGTGACTTGTCTTTCTTGGACGAGAATTATCTCGAATCACTTGTCGAAGCATGAGATACTTTAATTATGATTAAAAAAGTAAAGGTGGGTGTCGAAGAGATTGATGAAGAGACTCGGGTGAGGGAAGTGCTTCGAGGCAACGAACCCTCAGATTTATCTGCGGCGAAAGCCCTCTTCGGAGGAGGCTCCGCTGGATCAGAGGACAAAGTGGATGTCGCTGGCCCATCAGGCTCCGGCCCCCATGTTCCTTCCTCCGTTGATTCTATCCCCAATTTCGGAGGGTGATACTCTCAAGACGACTGAGGCCAAATGGAAGTTGGTACGTGACCCCTCCTCCTAAAGTTCAGAGTCATTGCATTTGGCGAATAACTATCGTATCTTAACATTCACTTTTCATGAATTCATGGAGGTCATTCTGGCCCTGAACCGACAACAAGGAGCGATGTCGCCACAGAACGGGAAGAAAAAGAGACTGAAGTACTCCACACCGGCGACACCCTTGGTCCTGAACCTTAAGTAATAGGGCCGCTTGAGGAAGATAAGCTCGAAGATCCTTCACCCGTAGAGGGACACGACGACGTCTAAATCACAGGCGTTTCTGAGCATACTTCCTAGCTTAGCATGGAGGAGTAAATCGAGGAGGAGGAGAAAAAAAAAATCAAAGTTAAGATTGAATCTCAGGTGGTGGAACTCGATGATCTCCTAAATAGGCCCTTGAAGGTGATTCTCCTTGGTGGGACCACACCTTTGGAAGTCCTCCTTCCTTTCTCAGATACCACGTCGCATGGAAGCAAGAGGTCCAGGAGAAAACGCTCAGCTGAGGAGACTTCAGAGAAGTCGAAGAAGGAAAGAAAGCCTAAAAAGTAGCTGTCGACCGGTCATGCCTCGCTTAGCTTAAACAAGCCAAAATCATGTAGTTGTTTCCCATTTCCTCTTTTTTTATAGTCATCGTAGATAGATTTTGGCTCCGGGCTTCGGGGAAGTTGTAATGAAACTTCTTTTTCGGTTAGTAAATAAAATTTTGCTTCTTTGTATTTCCAGACTCTTATTGCTTAGCTTATAATCTAATCTGTAATTGAACTCAGAGTCTTGTGGGTCACGAAAACTCCAGTCGACTTTCACAGGACTTGGAGATTTTTAATTATTTATACTCTAATCCACACTATGTGGATTTCGGGATTATTGAATTGTTTATACTCCAGTCCGCACTCCGGGGACTCAGAGTACTCTAGTCCACGTTACAGGGACTTAGAGATTTTTTAAATCGTTTTTACTCTAGTCCGCACTCCGGGGACTCTTAGTGCTCTAGTCCACGCTCTGGGGACTTAAGATTTTTGAATTGCTTATACTCTAGTCCACACTCTGGAGACTCGGAGTACTCTAGTCCACGCTTTAAGGACTTAGATTTTTTGATTCGTTTATACTCTAGTCCACACTTCGGGGACTCAGAGTACTATAGTCCACGCTTTGGGGATTTAGAGATTTTTTGAATCGTTTACACTCTAGTCCGCACTCCGGAGACTCAGAGTACTCTAGTCCATGCTCTAGGCACTTAGAGTTTTTTTTTTCAATCGTTTACACTCTAGTCCGTACTACGGGGATTCATAGTACTCTAGTCCACGCTTTGATGACTTAGAGATTTTTTTGAATCGTTACACTCTAGTCCGCGCTCCGGGGACTTAGAGATTTTTGAATCATTTATTAATCGACTTAATTTTTGTGTGCGCGTTCATACGTCAGACAGAATAATGCACCATGAAATTATAACACACGGAACATCAATAGTTCATAAAAAAATAGCTTCAAGCCTTTGTTGATCGTAAAAAATAGGGACAAACTGAATTGTTTTATTACATGTCGGAAATAGAGAACAACAAAAGAAACACATACTGGAAACAATTGCTACTAAAATGCAAAAGAAATAGACTAATAATAACGGCGCAAATGTTCGCTATTCCATGCTCTGGAGAGTGTCACGCTATCAGCAGTTGCTACCTTGAAGGTTCCTCCAAGCTTTCGATCGATGACGTATGGACTTTCCCATGTGGGATTCATATGTGACGGGACCGGAAAAACTCGCTTCAAAACTAGGTCGCCCACTTCGAAAGTTCTTGGTTGAACTTTTTCATTATAATATCAGGCGACTCGGTGCCGATATGCAGCCACCCTTAAATCGGCTTCTTTACGTTTCTCGTTGATCAAGTGCAATGACTCCAGTAAAAGATCTCGATTCGTTCGGGGATCATAATGAGTCAACCGGTAAGCGGGAACTTCAAGTTCCACTGGTATAACAACTTCAGTGCCGTACGCCAAGACGAAAGGAGTGTGGCCAGTCGCGGACTCGTGGGTGGTTCTGTAGACCCAGAGTACTGTTGGAAGCTCATCCACCCACTTGCCTCTACTTTTCTCCAAACGTTTTTTCAAGATGGACTTGATTATTTTATTTACGACTTCAACTTGCCCATTCGCTTTAGGGTAAGCGGCTGCTGCAAACCTTTTCTCAATGAAATAATTTTGGCAGAAATCTTTGAATTCTCCTCTCAAATTGAGTTTCGTTGTCAGTAATGATAGTCCGTGAGAGGCCAAAGCGGCGCATAATGTTTCGCACAACAGAATTAATGACCTTTTAGGTGGTGATCGTAGCTAATGGCTCCGCTTTTGCCCACTTGGTGAAGTAATCGACCCGACGATTGCGTATTTCGCCACATTTGGAGATTGGCAAGGATCCAATTATATCGATCCTCCATATTGCAAACGGCCATGGACTAACCATTTGCGTGAGTTCCGTCGGTGGTGCTCCCAGGATCTTTGCGTACTTTTGACATTTGTCGCATCTCCTTACATAGCCCGTGGCGTCTCGATTCACGGTCGGCCAATAGTATCCATAGCGGAGGATCTTTTTGGCTAGTGTCTGTCCGCAGTATGGTCGCTACACTTCTTTATGGACTTCTCTTAAGACCCGTTTTATCTCGTCGTGGGTGATGCACCTAAGTAAGGGAATGGAGAATTCCTTCCGATACATTACTCCATCTTGCATTATATACCGTGAGGCCTTGCGAACGACTTGTCGTCTCTCATTCTTTCTCTCGAGCAAGTTTCCATGTAGTAAGTATTCTTTGAACGGAGTCATCCACGACTCCCTTTCAGTTTTCGTCCCTGACACAAGATCTACCTCTATCTCGTTTATACTCGGGACACGTAAAGTTTCAACGAGAACCAAGCCCATCTGTTGTGCATCACCAGTACTTGCATTTTTTTTCCAAGGAGTCGGCTTCCCTATTTTGTTCCCGCGAAATGTGCGAAATATCATAGTATTCGAGGTTCGCCAACAATTCTTAAACCCAAGCGAGGTATGGGGCAAGCCTTTGCCCCTTCGTTTGACAGTCTCCCCGTACTTGGTACACCACTAACTGTGAGTCACAAAAGATTTCACTCGATTTCACTCCTAGTTCTTTTGTAAGCTTCAATCTAGCGACCAATGCTTCATACTCAGCTTTGTTGTTTGTAGCGGGAAAATCAAGTTTCAAAGCATAACAAATCGATCGGTTCTCGGGAGTTACAAGAATAATACCGGCCCCAGAACAATGGTCGTTGGATGCCTCATCGGTATATAATTTCCATTGAACAGTGGAAACCACATCACTTCCACTTGGCTCGTCTGATATGGTGAACTCTACAATGAAATTTGCTAGCGCTTGCCCTTAGATAGCCCTCCGCGGCAGATAAGTGGTGTCGAACTGACTCAACTCAATGTTCCATTTGAGTAGCCTTTCCGACGTTTCCGGTTGTTAGAACATCTGCCGTAAAGGTTGATCGGTATAAATACCGACTGGATGTGCCTGGAAATACGGACGGAGCTTTCGTGATGCGATCATTAAACAATATGCCAGCTTCTCAATTTTAGGATAATTTCTCTCTGCCCCCGTTAAACGCTTATTAACATAGTACACTGACTTTTGGATTCGGTCCTCCTCACGAACTAGAGCTGCACTGATGGCATGTTGGGATACGGCTAAATAAACATACAACTCATCATGGTCTACGGGCTTTGACAGAACTGGGGGCCTCTCCAAGTGTCTTACCAGAGCTCAGAACGTGTCCTAAAAGTTCAACGTCCATTCAAAATTTCTTTTCGCTTTCCTTTCACATCAAAGAAAGGAATACACTTGTCGGTTGGTCTGGATATAAATCGACTCAACGCAGCGACTTTTCCATTCAGACTTTGTACTTGCTTTATAGTTCTGGTGCTTGTATGTCTCGAATAGCTTGAATCTTTTCTGGGTTGACTTCGATTTCCCGCGCGTTGGTAATGAAATCCAAAAACTTCTCCGACGCAATGCCAAAGGAACATTTTAGTGGATTGATTTTCATTCTGTAAAATCTGAGTATATCAAACATCTCTGCTAAGTCTCGAATGTGGTCGTTTGACTGTCGTGACTTCACGAGCATATCATCCACATAGACCTCCATCGTTCTACCAATCTGGTCTTTAAATATTCGATTCACCAAACGCTGATAAGTTGCCCCTGCATTCTTCAACCCGAAAGGCATCACTGCATAACAGTACAGTCCAATATCCATAACAAAACTGATATGCTCCTGATCCGGAATGTGCATCGGGATCTGATTGTATCCCGAATACGCATCCATAAACGACAATAATTCGTGTCCTGCTGTCGAGTCGACCAGCTGATCAATTCTGGACAAAGAAAAATTATCCTTAGGGCACGCTTTGTTCAGGTCCGAGTAATCAACACAGGTCCTCCACTTTCCATTTGTCTTCCTCCTCAGTATGGGATTAGATACCAATTGAGTATAGAGGGCGTCCAGACGAACCCATTGACTTTGAGTTTATCCACCTACTCTATGAGAGCAGCGGACCTCTCCGGATCCATGTCTCTCCACTTTTGTTTCACTGGCACATACTTCGGGTCAACGTTCAATATATGACTTGCGATGGCCGGAGAAGTCCCACACATATTAAAATGGGTCCAAGGGAAAACATCTAGATTCGCTTAGAGGAAATCAGTAAGATCCTCTATCATTGAGGGGTTGAGTTGTGATCCAATCTTAAGCACCCGTGATGGATCATCATGGCTGACTGGAATGTCAATCGTCAGTTCAGTCGGTGCCGCCTTGGCCTCATTGGGTTCTTCATCGTCATCTCTTGGATCTGTCTCTATAGATCCGACTGTGTTGACCAAGCCAAGGCTTAGGCGCTATTTGTCAATCTTCAGCAACATAAATGTGGACAGAGTTGTCCACACCCTTGCCCTTCTCTCTTCTTGGGTCTCTCTGTTCAGCCACATAACAAGCACGACCAGTTGCTTGATCGCCATGCACTACACCAATTCCTCTATCCGTTGAAAATTTCAAGGTCAAACACCACGGGTCCGAAACTGCCCTAAACTCCACCAGAGCCGGTCGGCCCAGGAAAACATTATACGGGGAATCAACATCCAAAACAATGAACGGTAGGATCTGTACCCTCTTGCGTTTACTTTCTCTTACTTCAATCGGCAATTCAACAAAACCTATTGCATCACTAGCTGCATCATTAAAGCCATGAGTGCGGGCTTTAGATGGTTTCAGATTCTTCGCCTCCATCTTCATTTGGTCATATGCCCTTTTGAAGATAATATTAACAAAATTTCCACAATCAGTCAGTATCCTTCTCATAAGCGCCGGTCCAATCATAACTGAGTTAACCATCAGGTCAATGGTAGGTGCCTCCACCTGATCGGCATTTCTGCTCCTAAATACTATATCATCCGTCATCATTTGCTGTTGCTTCGCTGGAGTCCCGTCTTCTGTGTTTGAGCGGCATTCGAAACCCCCATGCTTCAAGGAACTAGCATAGCGTTCCATTTCTTGCTAACTCTTGTCTGCCGGATGGGGTCCATTGATTATCGTGTTTATGACCAGCCTTCCTACGGTCCGAGTGGGTTCCTCAGGTCGATGTGAAGCTTGCCCGTAATTGGGGTCGTATGTCCTATGTCTGCATTTCCGTGAATTCTTAACAAACTGCTGTAACTTTTTCTAGCGAATCGGCTTTTGTATAGCATCATGGAGATGCTTACACTCTTCAGTATTGTGCCCGTAGGTCTCGTGAAACCGACAATACATTCCAATCTGCTTTTGTTCCTCGGTGGATTCTTTGGGCGTGACTTTCGGTATTGGAATGTATTACAAGCTGATAGAAATATTCTCCAAATACGTATTCAGAGAAGTATATTTGCTATAGGTTGGAATTCTTGGTTTACACTTTCCTGCTTCCCTCTTTCGTCCGAAATTTCCTCCTTCGGATCTTTTAGACTGCTCCGGCTTATTTTGAACATTGACTTGGACCTTGCCAGAGTTTTCGGCAGATTGCTTTACCACATTGTTGCTCTGCACCGCTTCATTGCTGGGCCCTGGCGCACTGCTCTGTCTTGACCACCTGGCCTCTTCTCTTCTCATGAATTGGTACGCCTTTGAATAAAAGCATTTCAGGGTAGTCGGTGGTTTGCCTACCAGCCAATCACCAAACTAAATCTGGATCTACTCCTCGCATCACGACCATAAGGATAGCATTGTCATTCGGATTGCTAACTTCGGTAGCAGCAACGTGAAATTTTGCAAATAATTCTTCAACGACTCTCCCGAAGCTTGGATCACACTGGACAACGACATCACTTCCTTTGAGCGAGTGACATGGATCCTAAACTGCTCCACGAACTTTGTCGCTAACTCATCAAATCTGGAGATCGATCGCAGGGGAAGTCTGGTGAACCACATGGTAGCGATTCTGGATAGAATTATTGGAAATCATCTGCATTTGGTAGCATCATTTGCTTAGCCGAGTCCATCATTCACTCGTATCTCATTAGGTGCTGTCAGGGATCGGTCTTTCCTTTATAAGCTGTAATAGTAGGCATGTTGAATTTTCGGGGGTACTCGGCTTGTAGGATGGTATCTGTAAACGAAGTATGGCTCTTTGATATGCCCCAATCATCGTTGGTTAAGCCCTGATTCTCCATCATCTGTTGTCGGACCATAGTTAATAAATTCAGGGTCTGGATGGGAGGTAGCAAGTCGGTGTCCGTCCTGCGCGATTGTTCCGGCTGGTGCCTCTGGCGTTTCAATGCGTATACCGACCCTGACGAGGTGGTGGACCAGCTCCTATATTTTAAGTCGGTATCCAGGACCTCGAGGACCTGCTTCACTACGACCTTGGCGAGGTGGTGGACCAGCTCCCAAGCGTGCTCCAGATCCTAAGTTTCCCACTCTAGGTTGGGAGCGACTCCCCAGGTGCAGATGAGAGGTCACGGTTCCAGGTAGAGAGGACCATTTCTGTTGGTTTGCTCTTGGCGAGTTGTAACCAATTGCTATGTTGCACCAGTTTGTGCCGTTTCAATGCTACGACATCTACGCCTGGGGTGTTCATCCGACGAAGTGGAGCTGTCGGATGATGAGTAGGAAGCAGGGCTTCGTTCAGCGTTCTGACATTGCTGCTGAGCTATCTGGGACATCAGGTTGACGTTTGTTTGAATCTGCTCATTAAGATGTCTTCTAATTTCCACGAGCTCCCTCATCAGCTCATTGAACTCTGCCCTGGTGACACAGCTTCTGGTTGGTTTGGGATGGTGGCGGACTTTGCACCTGCATTAGCTTGCTGATTGCTGGACGTTGGCGGTCTTATTAGCATCCACGTTGTGGGAGACGGATCTGGTATGTGGTCTTGCCATCTTATAGTTATCCGTAGGAACTCTGAGTAGAATCTATGAACTCTTGAGAATGAACTCGGATCTCCTTCGGGGAATTTCCTCAATGTAGTAGCAACAAAGTAGATTCTAACAGCCTGAGAATGCACCTTTCTCAGTGAAAGCACCAAAATGTTAGCACCAAAATTGATCACTAACACCCTTGAATAGAGTTATGCGGAGAGATTAATGAAGAAAGTAAATTAAAATAGAGTAATAACTCAATCGAGTACCGGAAGAACAACTGAAACGAGAACATCAGATTATAGTGGTTCGACGTAATTGCCTACGTCCACTTTGAATAGAATTTTTATTACTTTTTCAATCACTTGAATACAGATACAGTTCATAAACAAATTACTTGAATACAAGTTTGAATTGAAAAAAGGAGAGTATAAAAAAAGCAGAGTTTTCTTGGAGTTCTCGAAAAAAGATCATTTAAACTGGATCTTTGTCCCTCTATTTATAGACAAAAATAGACTGGATCCAGGTCCATGACTAAAACAGCTCGGCCCATAGCTGATAGGTTAGGTAGACTGGACCAGACATGCCGATCCACTACCACCGAATGACTCATGCCAATCTTGGATTCTTTGGATGTTGACTTGGTGTAGATCTTACTCTCATCCGAAGCAATCTGTCATTTAGCCCGAAGTAACTCATTTTTATACTCATGCCGACCCATTCGTCCATTTCTAACTTATAGTTATGTTGGCCGATCTCACATTGCCTAACCACTAAAGGCCGACCTGTCTGGAACAATCCCTCCAAGGCCGAACCACTAAGGGCCTAGCCACATGAAACAATCCTTCTGAGGCCGATTCTATATTGTCGAATCACTAAAGGCCGATCGACCTGAAACAACCCCTCCGAGGTCGAACCACTAAGGGTCGAGCCGCATAAAACAATCCTTCTGAGGCCGATCTCATATTGCCGAACCACTAAAGGACGATCGACCTGAAACAATCCCTCCGAGGCCGAACCACTAAGGACCGAGCCACATATAACAATCCTTCGGAGGCCGATCCCATATTGCCGAACCACCGATCCCAATAAGTTACACCGATTCTTTATATTTTCAATCTTTTTTTGGCTTGAGTCTCGTCTAGAGCCAACCATATCCTCCGCAACTATCGCCTCGTAGGCGGCCTAAGTAGCCGTGTAACGCCTTGTTTGATTTGCATATTTCATTTTTAAGTTTAACAGCCGAAATGCATTAGATCTGTAAAACGGTTATTTTGGAAAACAGTTTAACTTATAAAATTGAAAACCAACTTTTTTTTTAAAAGATACATTGAAAATACAAAACATGGTTAAAACTTTAAAATGGACTCCAAATTGTTTATTGTCTGTATTAGTTAGTGTCGGTGTTTTACTTCTTGGATTTTGACTTTTAAGTCCTGTAGATATTGTATACTGTGAAGTTCTGTCCAGATTAGCGTTGACTGTAACATCATCTGCTGATCTTGATTAAAAGTGATAGTTGTTCGTATCTTGCATATAAAGTGCATGTTTGAATAAGCAAAATCTATCTGAACATATCAGCTGTTGTATGTATTTTTGTAAACCCAAGTGGTTGAAAACATTATTTGGATTTCAGGTGATTTTAGACGAGGCAATAACGAAGTTGGACCCAGATTTCTTTTGGTTAGGGGGTGGAGAAGTTGATTTAAAGCTTGGGGTTAAAACTTCAGAATTCATCAGTGCCATTAATCCATTTGTGGTCAATTGCAGCTCTTAACGATGTACTCTCTACAGTCGATCCAACTGATAAGCTCCAATTGTTTTCTTTAATTTTGAGGATTGATGACACAGCATTATATGTCTTTTTTGGAGGCAGCATTAACATTTTGCATTCTTATACATTGATATTCCAGTTGGAATGAAAACAGTGGGAGGCACCTGAATGATTTGAGATTGTTGCCTCCTTATTTTGATTCTATGTAACAAGGAGATACCAAGACCTAATTTCTATCATCTATACCTAATTATTTTAATGGCAATGAATTTTAATGCGTGAATTTGTAATTTTATGGAATCTTATAAAAACCAGTTGAAATTGTATACGGGAAAAAAAGAAAAAAAATTGATTTAGGGTACGATTAAATGGAGTTGGGTAAGAATACGTTTCAAAGTTTAGATATTTATAGAAGGTTACAATTCACATTATACAATTAATATTACGTATATCTGTAATGTTACTCACACTGAAAAGCATCTTAATCCATTACCTCGTTCTAAAAAATAAAAATTCAAATGGTGTATCTTTCCTCTTTCTGTCTTCTCTACTGAAATCAACAGTGAACCCATAGCAAATCAAAACCACATTTGCAAGGCTTGTCATAGGTTTTGGAGACAAATTTTTTTCAACTTATTTCATTTTTACGTTAGGGTTTCTCGATTTGGGGTTTAGCCGTCAACAACGTTGGTGTAATTAAACCATTAACAACTTAGGCTGTTTTATGGTTTTCTACAACAGTGTGTTAAGAGTTAATTTTGGATTTGAAGATAGCTTTCCTTTTCAATCCACTATAAATAAAATCTTGTCGAAATTATGGTTATCTAAGAAGAAAACAAGAAGCAACAAAAATTTCTTTTTGTAGTGACGGTCGCAAAATTCGTAATAAAATATTGATAACGACAAACTAATTTGAGTAATCTTTTGATACAGGTAACTTCATGAGGTCTCCTTTTGTCAACTATCTTCGTTGAATTTAACGAGGTCCCTTGCTTGAAAATAATCGTGTTCAAATAATTTTACTTCCTTCCAAAAATGGCACTTGTTGAATCTAATTCATAATGCTTGCGAAAAGCCTCTACAATAGTTCTTTAAGTGCAATTTGTGTTCATCATTGTTTATCAAATAAATCAGAACATCTTCGGCACAAACTTATCAAAGTAACCTTAAAATACTCCATCTTCACATTCAAGATATAGGTTGGCAGGCTAATTAATCCAAACAACATAACTAATTACTCAAAAGAATCATAATATTTTTGGAATGCAGTAGATGAATACTCTCCTCCTCGACACGTAGCCTGTGAAGTTCAATGGCTAGATCCAACTGTTAAAATCCCATCATGTTGCTCAGTCGATCGAGCTGGTCATAAATCATTGATAATGAATATTTATTTTGTGTAGTCACCTTGTTAAGCTCTTTATAATATATGCAAAGATTCATCGCACCTTCAATCTTCATTACAAACATAATAAGAGCGCTACATAGGGACTTTTTATATAGAATAATACCCTTTCTCAACAGTTCATCAATTATTAAGTTATGGAAATGTATCATATTTTCTAAACCAACCAGTTAATCTAATAATTACTCTCAAATTTACTTTTTCCATTTTAATGCAATTTATTACTGTAATTCTATTCCTCAACTTTTATTATTTTACATCTAATTTTCTTCATTTCAGTTTTCTTAATTATTTAATTCATATTCGCGTTTAAACTATTCTAATCCGTACGTGAAGAAAAAGGAGGGGATAGAAGAAAACTGACGCTTACATAAAAATCCAAAACATAGAAAAAGATGTAAATAAGGCATAAAAAATAGTGTATAAATACTAATACTGTAAATAAACTTCAATTTTTCTTATAGTTCAGTCTAATTTAATTAATATGATTAATTACTGAATAAAATTTTCTAAACGAGAATCTAAAGATAATATATCTTAAACTTAAAAGATATATAAATAAATTCACTCACCTGTCGTCCTTAGCTTCGCTTGTGCTCCGTTTGGCTCCACAGTCCTTCTGTATCCCCTTCTTCCAAGGTATATAATATTTTAATTTAAAAGATCTTCTCCCTAGAAATTATTTTTCTTTTAGGGTTCAGCCTTAGGCCAAAAACCCAAAGAAATATTTGCTATTTAGGGTTCAACCTTGAGCAAAAAACCCATGGGAGAAAATCTAATTTTGAGAAGATAGCTGGGTCTAGAGTCCTATTTATATTGGAACTTGAAGATCCCAGACCGTCGGATTCTTGAATTGAACCTGGAGCCACCATGTCACAGGGTCGTTCGAAGCCACAGGATCAAAGAACGCATAGCTCAGATCGCGCAAAAAGGAGAAAAAACGTCACTGTACGTACCTGGACGAAACTTCATCCAAGTCGTACGCGGGTCGACCGAGCGGTCGACCACCTCTAGGCACCGGTCGACCGTGCGGTCGAGCTGCGCGCCCACTGGGTCGACCTATGGTCGGCCTATCTGCGTATATATTTATATATTTTTTATTTTTTTTTATTTTTTTATTTTGTTTCTTGTTTTTGTGTCGTTCATAACTTCTTCATATTGGTTCAGATTTTGACACGTTATATATGGAAACTGATCAGAAAATCGCCCCGGGTACAATGGTACAAGTTCCGGAGCCATATTTCGATAATTCCAAAATTATGTATTTTCATTACTTATCGTTATACATTACATTTTAACTATATAAAAATGTGGCGTGTTACACCATTATAGTAAAAAAAATCAATTATTTCTTTCCAAATTGCACTATTGTCATATAAGAATTTCCAAATTCATTTAAAAAGTAAGGAGATATTTATCATTTTCAAGTTAATAATACATAACATGCCTTAGCATTTGGGTTTGCATAGGTCCCAACTAATTAGGCAATTAAATTAGAGTATTCAGAGTTTCGTTTCTAAAGAAACTTACACCTAGTGTTATCAAATTTTTTTTAATTACCCAAGTAGGAAATTGATAATAAGAAAGCCAGTAAATCGGTATTGCATATAGTAATGAGTTAATAAGTACTGTTCTCCCTGCTCCCAAGAGGAAATTGGCTTTCCTGGCAAGCAATCTCTTGCTAACTTTATTAATGACGATGCTCTAGTCTTCCTTTTTGGTTTTACTTGTCTAATGAGAATGTTTAAATGGATTTGCAATTGAAGGTATTAGCTACCTCGGTTGTCACATTTGAAGCATAATTGACGGTTAAGACCGACCTCTTATGAAAGTTACTTTAAGGCTCAATAGTAGTTCAAAGTTAAATAAAATTAATTCAAGTAAAGAAATGTGATATGGAAGACGAGCAAAGAAAATCGGAGTGTCGTTCGCATATTGCAGAGTAGAAATTCTATCATTAGTAATATTTCTCCCGACTTCAGGCAGTATATTGTTATTTGGAGCTAAATTAATTATTCTATTATATACACCTATCGGCAGCTCAAATAAGAGGAGCTAGATGAGGTTTTCTTCACGTAAACCCCTCTTAGATTGAATTTTGTTGCCCTTAATTCCATTTACTAAGAATGATGATATACTGGATTTCAAGATAAGATCAATCCAGGAGATCTACTTTTCGGTGAAACCCTTAGGTTTGAGGGTATCTACCATAAAACCCTAGTTGATCGAGTCAAATGACTTAGCAAAATCTAATTTATGGAGAGCACACATGATCTTTTTATTTATGACAATAGTTAATAAATTTTTGGGCAGTGGCAACACCGTCTACAATGTATCTACCTTGAATGAAGGCTGTTTAAGATTTATCAATTAAATTATCCATCTTAATGGACAATCCATTAGCTAAAACTTTGATGATAATTTTAATTGAGTAGCTAATTAGGGAGATCGGTCTACAGTCAGTAAGCTCTTGGGATTTACATTTTTTGTGGATGAGTTAAATATCTACAAAGCTAATACCATCCATTTGGAGCCTACCAGTGTAAAGTTCATCATATAAATTCATTATGCTATATTTAATGGTTTGCTAGAATTTCGAATAGAAAACGTTGGGAAACCATCTGGACCAAGTGCTTTATAACTGGATAAACCCTTGTTGGCCACTAGGACTTCCTCTTCTATGAACGGATCATCTAATTCACTTAATGAGCTATCCATCATTGGATACAATGTCATCCAGTCTACCTTAATTCTCATTCTACATTTTTTTTCGAAGTTATCTTTATAATAATTGGTGAAGCTGTAATTCAACATGGATTTTTTCAAAATTTCCGTTTCATTTAATATAATAGATCTAATAGTATTTTGACGACGTCTATCGTTAGTTATTTTGACGATGTTTTCATGTTATTTAGTATGATTTTGTCATCCTAATTTAGATTCTTAATTTCACTTATCTTGTCTTATACCAATATTTCACTTAATACCATGTTCTTTTTAGTAAAAATATTTCCAAGCACATTAATGTTCAAGTTCTTTAAAAAAAATCTTAGTTACCAAAGTGTGTAGACTAACTATTTAACTACGTTATGGATATGGTTATTCGTAGAATTTTTGATATAACAAGGTTCTCCAAGTTTTGCCTCTTTAAATCGCATATTTTTTGAATTTAAATGGTCTGATTTTTGGTAACCGATCATGCAAATTCAAGAGGATAGGGCAATGGTTAGAAGTAAAGCTACCTAGACCATAAGCTTTGAAGAAGGGGAAATTGTCTTCTCATTCCACAGTCATAAAGAATCCGTTTAAAAAAGATGACGATGGCTCCTCTCTACCACTAGACCAAGTAAACCTTCTTCAAACAATGGGTAATTCATTAAAGTTGTTTGAGTTAATAGAATCACTAAATTGTTCCTTATTGACGTAATCACCCTCTCATGGTGATCTCCCACAAATGTACCTAGTCGCATTGAAATCTCCACTTACAATCCGAAGACCATAAGAAAGATTTCAAAAATCGATGCCTTCTATCCAAAGGAGTTGTCGAGGAGACCTGTTATTTGGAGCGTATACATTAGTGATACTTATGATATTATTATCTTGAAGGTCTAGAAGAAAAACATGTAATGAGTAGTAGTTGGGGATTGATTGTAAGAGTTTATATTTATATTCTCTCCATATTGTAAGAATACTTCCTGAACTTACCAATGATGGAATAAATGCCTATCCCCAGAGAAGGTTCCCTCTAGTCGACCAAAAATAAGAAGCATTTGGAGTTTTAGTTTCGGTTTCCTAAAGTAGGACTATATCCACCGAACGATCTTTTATAAATGTTTTAATTCTAGATTATTTTAAGGTAACCCTAGGCCCCTAACATTCCAGCTTTAAGTATCTTCATCTACTTACATTAGTAGCCTATCAAGTTCGGTTTTTTCAATGTATTCAATATTATTGCCTATTTGATTACAAATGCAACCAAAGTTCTTAGCTGTTTGATATGACTGATTAGGAGATTGTGTGTTCAAAATAATGGGCGTGTAAGTGTTTCCAAAAAGAACATGATCGCCTGGTTGTGACGAATCGTGCATGCAGCTTGATGGAAAATGTCTTATGCTCCTGCGTACAAATTCATTACGTGCGATTCAGGATAACCAATAACGCCTATCTCCTACTGGCTGCAAGTTCTTTCAGGAGTAGACAGAGAATTGTCTTCGCAATGGTCATCAACATAATCTTGATTCTGTGTTTTAGAATCGACCGCTTGTATGCCTTCTTCTACATCAACTGCTGCATCTACAAGAGGCTCTACATCCATAGCAACAACACTTTTAGCAGCTACATAATATATTACATCAACAGCAGCGAAACCATTTTCATCTGTTGCAGTATCAATGGAAGGATTATCTTTGCAGTAAAATCTTCCTAATCAATGGGACCGATATCATCTGAAATTAATCTGCTCTCCAACTTTGACAAATCTGAATATCTGCGTCCAACAAAATCATATCCGGCTCGCTGTTAGCCTCGGGAGAAGAATTAGCACCATAAAAGATAGAACTATCCAATAACCATATTCATCATTTAGATTATTGGCAAAATTTAAAATAGGTATAGAGCATTCAATCTCTTTCAACCCGGATGAGATATCCGATTTTGACTTTTATGATAATGCCTTAAATGTAGGAAGCGTCGAATTTGACTGTTGAAGCAAGGAAATTGAAGAAATTGAAGATTCGAGGGTGGATTGATGATGGTGGTGAGAAGGTGAGAATCAGAACCCAAGCATTTTTTCTTACATTTGTATTTTTTATGCCCTAAGCAGTCATAAAGAAAACAACGAATGGGCTCGCGACAAGTGGTAGATTGATGGTCCAAAGACCCAAATTAGAAGCAAAAAGATTTACCATTTGGGTGTTTGATCCATGGCTCGCGGTTTCTATGTGCAAGATGTAGATCTGATTTGTAGTTTGAACGTAGATCTAGGGCTTCCAGATCTGGTGACTTTAGCATAGGATTTGGAGGAGTTGTAGTTAAGGGTTAAAAGATGATTAAGGGAAGGTGTTCAGTAGAGAGTGGGTTAGCACGTGGTAGATGAGCTTTAGGAGCCGGATAACAGCGGTGGTGGTGATAACCAGGGTTGTCCATGAATATCCGAAAAATCTGAAATTTGTCCGCATCCACATTCGAAAAGCGGATAAATATCTGATATTCAAAAATCAGATGCATATGCAGATACGAAGACATCTGCATCCAAAAATTATCCGTTCGATTTTTGTCAAGATTCTAGGTCAAATTATGTGTATTCTAGTGCAGTTAAAGATATTTGTTTCTTATTTTATTGAATTAGTAGTTTATATTATATGCGCTTAATGTTTTTTAACTGCTCAAACTATTTTTCATCATTATATTTGTTAATTTTTAACACTTTGTAATGAATGGTATTGAAAAATATTTCTATTAACTAAAATTTTCCTTTTATAAGTCTTGATTTATCGCTCGTTAGTGGATAGGATAATTATATAATATCCGTCTTTATCCATAAATGCGGATAGCCGATAATTAGAAATGATTTCGGATGCGGATATGCCACTTTCAGCGTTCGAAAGCATCTCCTGACAAGCTTAGTGGTAAAGGAAAAGAGGATTAACAAAGATATTCGCCATTTTTTTAACATTAGAATAAATATTTGTTCATAGTGTGTATAAAATGAAATGTACCAATAAGATTTTAAGAGTTAAGATCAAATTAAAAATAATTATGGTTATAAGGAATAAATACATATGTATATAATTATGGGATGTGTGTGTAATGACAAATGATGCTATTAAGCATTGTGAAAACTTATTAGTCTTAACAGACGATAATACTCATCATTATTATTTTGAGATTATAAACCTAGAAAAATGTTACTCTCTATCATTTACAAAATAAATTGAATATCATGCATAGGTTGTTGAGTACCTTCAAGCCATAAAATATATATAGTTATATGTTTTATGTCCTTAGAATTATAAGAACATTTTATAACTTTGTTGAGCACCCTTAATGGTTACAAAATTTTACTTTAAACAATCACGAAATAATAGGTCTTAATGTACATTATGATTTGTTGAACACCCTCAAGATTATAAAGATGATTAGGAGCAAAGAACGTATAGTTGGGAGTTATATAAGACATATGACAAATAAAGTGTTATTTACAATTTGTGGGTACTACAGTTCATTGTGCACCCTCGAGCTTGTAATAATATGATAAATGAATTCTAGCACTCAGTAGATAAAGAAACCCCACATCTCATTTTAGGTTTTTTAAGAGACGTAAAGTCTAGAGGGGGCCTTATTAGAAAAATATAATAAACCATCATAATAAATATAAGAACATTCTGTTTTAATAAATTTGCACAGATAAAATAACTGATATATTTTTTATCATTATAATATACTAAATAAATTGAGCTACTAATTGATAATGAAATGTGTAACAACCTGCAATTTTAACGACTGAATATTTAATTGAATAATTTAAATATTTACTCGTTAATCAGCTAAACACCCATTATACTCGATTTTAGAGACATATGAATTGGAAATCGAGACACACGTTGTTGAGACTACAGTTCCATCACGATAAGAAATGAGTATAAGCTTGGGTATGTTTGGAGTTAATAAATTTTGGGGATGAATATTGTTGGATGGAGAGGATTTTGGGCTAAGCCTACTAGCTTACCTATAAGTGTCCAATCTATAACTACCACTTATTTTTAACATCTAAAATCAAGTATAAGTGACGTTAAAATACGCTTACAACTAATTTTAGATATTAAAAGCAGTGGACTTTGGCTACATAAAAATTAAATGAATTCTAAAATAATAAATAAAAGGGAAGCCTCATTGCAAAATTTAAACATCATGGTATACATATACATACATGCCGGTTTAAAAATCAAATATAACTTAAAACAAAAAACACCATGCAGTTTATATATTTTATTATGTCTATTATTAAAAAAACATTTTTATAATTATAATGCAAGAGATATACCAATTTCTTATAGATATTGTGAATCATGGTTTTGATTCATGACGAAGAACATCAAACAACTATTGACGAGCATAGATCGCAAGATGGTGTAACGTGGCGACAAAAAGAGAATGGAACTTCAAACAAGATAATACTGCAATTCAGAATATAGTATGTATATTTATCTCGTTTTTGAGTCTTAGTTATGTGAAAATATTGTTAAAATCATTCCTCAAGTAGTCACACACACATACACACAAATGGGTTTAATTTCAAAATATAATATGTTTATTGTGATCTGTGAAATATAGCACAGGTCAGTCGACTAGCTCGGGTCAGCCAGTCGACTGACCTGTGTCGGTGCACAAAATTTTCTCTACAATACATTTCTTTTGAAATTCAATCGACTGACACTTGTTAGTCAGTTGATTGAACGAAAAATAACGACTATTTGATTGAAAAGACACGTTCTTTCACGAAGGGGTTTCAATCCAATTTCAAGAGGAACGGATGCAACTTTTGATGGAGATATTTCATGAATAATTGCATCTTTATATCCTCTATATAAACATGTTTTGATTCTTTTCAAAATCACTGAATTTTTGCTTCATTCTCTTAATCTATTCTTGCCTATATTCTTTGCAATTCAAAGCAATCACAAACACTATATCGCTTGAATCTTTGAGTTAATCTATACATACTTTGATTCTAAGTGATTGTCTTCCTTTCAATCAATACATATACAAATACTCTTGAGGATTTGATTATAAGAAGGGTGAACTTCAAGACATATCTGTGTTATCAAGAACATAATAGTCAACAAAACTTTTTGTATCAAGTAGAAGTCCTGTTCGGTTGCTCAGGCAGAAAGTCCTCTTCGGCTGTTGAGGCGGAAGTTTGGATATTTAGGTGTTGTATAGACCTGTTCCTTCAGGTTAAGTGAGGGTTATTATTTTAGTAAAATTCCAGAAGGAGTCTGGGACTGAACGTAAGATGAAGCTCCGAACCAGTATAAAAATCTCCGTGTTATTTTTTTTATTACTGCATTTATATTCCGCACTATTAACTATACAGCTATCTTCATTATTCTCTGCATTATTGTATATTCATATTGCACGATCCATAGCGTAGCAACATTCATTTGGTATCAAAGCCAGGTTTAATTTCAAATGGGTTTAAATTCAAAATCATTCCCCAAGTAGTCACACACACAGATGGGTTTAATTTCAAAATATAATATGTCTATTGTGATCTATGCAATATAGCACAGGTCAGTCGACTGACTCGGGTCAGCCAGTCGACTGACCTGTGTCAGTGCACATATATTTTATCTACAATACATTTTTTTTGAAATTCAGTCGACTGACACTTCTGAGTCAGTTGACTGAACGGCAAATAACGGTTATTTGACTGAAAAGACATGTTCTTTCACGAAGGGATTTCAATTCAATTTGAAGAGGAACGGTTGCAACTTTTGATTGAGATCTTTCATGAATAATTGCATCTCTACATCCTGTATATAAACATGTTTTGATTCTTTTCAAATCAAAATTTTCTTTCAATTTTTTTTCTCTTTTTCAAATATGGTGTTTTGTTCATCTAGAAAATCTTTAACAGTTATAAAATTATTCTTTAAAACACCAAGTTGATTTTCTAAATTCAACTTTTCAAATTTTCATTTTCAAGTTCAACAGATTTCATCTTTTCTAAAATAATAAAATTAAGCTTTGAAATCTTATTGTTTATACTAACTAATTCATTATTATCTTTTACTGAGATTTGTAAATCAGAAAGTACCTTTTTGTAGTTCTCGCCGGTGGCTCTTACAGGGATTTTGCCTGTTGTATTTCGACTGGATCGATTTCTAGTCATTATTCTATGATTTTGTGACGATCCATATTAGTTTTGAATAATATATATAAGATAGGAAATCAAGTTGCTTGTACATTAAAAATGAATTTTCCATAGAATATTTAGTATTTTTTATAAGACCAACTAAACTCAAACATGATGATTAGTTAATAATAATAGATAAAATAAACAAAAGACTAACAAAATGGTAAATTTTTCCAAGGGTGGGTAGGATAATCCTTATAATCTCTGTTTAATCGGCATTACCCATACACTGAATGTTGTTTTATCACCTTCCAATAGGTAGTTGACAAAATATATAAAATTGGGAGAGATTTTTTATAGAGTAGTGATAATCCTAATCATAGTTCAAAATGTTTAGTTAATTGGAAAATAGTGTGTAAATCTAAAATGAAGGAGGGTTTGGCATTATAAGTATGTATAATCTAAACACATCCTATTAGGTAAATGGATATGAAATTTACTAATCATAATGAGAATTTAATTCAAAAAGAAATAATATGGAATCAATGATATATTCGTATATACATTCTATAGCATATTTCAACTAATAATACAAATAATATTTCTAATTGTCTGAAATCAATAATAAAAAATTATGATATTTATAAATTAGGAAGTAGGAATGTGGCATATTCGGAGAATAATACCTTTTGGCATGATAGTTGCATACCAATAATTCCCTTTAAAGTAGAATTTATTGAACTTTATGAAATTTGTAATTTTAAAAATGTGTTGATTTCATAAATATATAAACCAAATTTAAATTTTCCATTGGAATTTAGTTTTAATCATACTTTACCTGGAAACACATTATCTAAGTTTGCCTTACTTTTTGCTAAATTTGAATTATGTAAAATTGATGATAGACATTAAAATATGGTATTGGGATAATAATATAAACCATATAGCGCGCTCTTTTTATAAATTTCTTAATTTTTCAGCTATATTTAGGTATATTTTGAAAGGTTATACTCCACCTAAAGCTAGAGTATATGAGTGGTTAATTATATATGGAAAATGAAATATTATAGAATTATTAACAAAGAAAACATAGTTATTGATAATAAATGTTATTTCTATAATGTGGAAATGGAAAATATTTCGCATTTATATTTTAAGTGTCATATCACTATTACATTCTAATAAATCATCTTAATATTTTTTACTTTAGTATAACTAATAACGATATTAATTGTGAATTATTTTAGAACTGGCTCAGGTCTCACTATAATGGATTTCATAGAATAGTAACTGATACTATTTTTACTATAATAAATTGGATATATGATTTAAAAGGAATCAAAGTGTTTTAATAGTATAAATACTCTAACATATAATTTAACATATAGAATTGCTTTACCTCATTTTTACTAAATTTCAAACCCTTGTTATAATAAAGATAATAATATTAGTTTCAATGAATACCTTAAAAAAGTTAAAGCTTGTATCAATTTTGTAAGAAAAATTGATTATTGTTTAAAATAGAAATAATAATAGCACTTTAAATAACCTTCTTAATTTACATGTATGCCAATGAATCCAATGCTATATTATATTTAAAAAATTAGTAAGATTTTAAGATGCTGCATTTTTGAATATACAATCGTCTCAAAACTTATGAGGTAAGTATAACCTATAATTCGTAGGCCAAAGCAAAAGAAGTATATCCCATTGTAATTTCGTGGGAAGTGCAATACGCATATAGTGCCAGTGGAAGCTCACCCATCCGAGCTCTCTTATCGTTTTCCAAACACTCATTTTTGAGTATTTTGAGGACCATGTTGACTTCTTCAACCTATCCATTGGCCTACAAGTGAGGAATTATAGAAAATCCTTTCTTTATTCTGTATTGGCAATAGAAATTGGTGAATTCCTAACTATCAAACTGTCACCCCCCGAGATCATCTAGACTGGAACTCCACACTCGATGAAGTAATCCGTAGTTACTATTTCATAGTAAGCTCCACCTATAACTATTATAAATTCTCCTTTCAAATCAATGCCCATGAGATTTCCTTTTCTATGGTTGACCCCACCAAGTATGGTCTCCTCAACTGTCTTGATGGGCATTATCTAATATTTCCTTGAATTATCTTGCATCCATACACCTTAGCAACGGTTAGTGAAAGCCCTTGTATATAGGATGTCATCATGTATGATGTACTAAATTGCCCCGCATATTACTTTCCTTGCTTCATTCCAATTTAAGGATGATAATTTTACTAGAACCAACCCAAAATTGATCCATTTCATTAAGCAAAGCCTTCACTCCTTTTCTTTTTTAAGTAGTACGCCAACCCTTCTCCTTTGACTTAAAACTCTCCAAATGCTTGATTCACAGCCAATGCAGGTCGTAACAAATAAATAGTGTCCTGATTCCTAATTCTTTTGCAATTTCTAATCCTACTATTAGTGTATTGTACACTATCGTTTAGTCTAGTCTGCAAGGTAAGAGATCTATCCGACCTGTCAAGAACATTTGTTCTTGCCCGATCGTTAGTATTTCTCTTTCACTTTCATAGGTTTTCTATAGTAGTGACATAGCGTTATTATGCTCAAGTTTTTCTATAAATATAATCATAAATTTATTCATTAAAGTAAGTTGTACCTTCGCATTGTTGTCCCTACATTCTATGGAGATATTCAATTTATGTGGTATCATGCTTCATACTCATATAAAGTAGAGTCTATCTCTAGTGCTTTTTAAGAACATTATGTTCCGCCATCTCTAGAGATTTCCGGTCCCACATATGCGATGAATTAGAATTACATTGCACTATATACGAAGGAGCTAAACCTAATCTCACATTATCTCTAATTGAGTCAAACCTATCTCCGGGACTAGGAAATTTATGTTTTGTTGTTTAACTACTTTGTTCTTTGTAATTTTCATGCACATCTATCTCTAGGTTTCTAGTAGAAGGACATGCTTTGGTGTTTGTAGGGGGATCCAATACCATGCTCCCGAGCGTGCTTTATGCTCTTTCTTCGCAAGGACTCATTTCTGTTGAGGGACTGCGGTCAAGAGTCTGTAGTGTTCTTGGTGGAGTTACCCTAGTGTTTCAACTCCAAGCATAGCTATGGGATCTATCTATGTTCATTGGTCTCATGACTATAAACCTCATGGAACATGAGGTATTTGTTGGTTTTCATCTCCACTACATTTGATTCTCTATCCTGAAATCGACTATTTCTATAATAGCAAGACATATTATTTCTGAAGTCTCTATAAGCTATGAACATAGTAGCTTGCTTTGTCTTCTGAAGTGCTTCCTATCCTGAAGCTCTTCGTCTCCAACTTAATTGACATTTATCCATTATGCCTTGATATAAGAAACTTCCAAGCGCATGAACCTGTCAGTTTGATAGTATAAGTTCTCCAAATTGAAAATTTTCTTATATTCCCTATAAGACTCCATTTTTCTATCAATTCCTGTAGCAAAAATCACAAGGACAATTCATTTATTAAATTGTCGCTATACGACTGCTACAGCAATGAATCACGCAAGATTATTCTGTGAGTTTTCTCCAACATTTTTCTTCCTTTATAGCTTCAACTACTTCCATATACTGAATGTAGCGCCTTAAATGTGTTTCGGGGTTGGTTTTTCCAATGTATTATTCCATGATTAGTGTCTTAAAATTCGGTGTTTGATTGCATATTTGATGTTTGAACTGAACTGACTATGGTTCATTTTGTCAAGCTCCAATCTCCTGCTCTTCTTGCTTAAAAATCGACGCATTAGACCAATAACTACTCTTTCACTACTGGAACGCCTCCTTAGGTTGTTTGGTGGACCACGTCATGCCCCTTGCGTAATGGATCAACCACCTATGTACTAGTCGGTATGAACTCTAGCGGTCCCATTTTTGATGGCCACGTGTTTGGTTTCAGCATCAATATTAACTTCTGATGGGTCATCTTCCCTTAGCCCGGCATGGGCTATACCGTGGGTTTGATACCGATCATTTTTTCATCGAGTCGATTTGTGCAACAACCCGGGGTTTCGTAACAATTAATTATCGTCAAATGACGATTAAATTGGTTGTTAATGGCTATTTGGAGTTTTTTTATTGGGTTGTGATTCTTTTAATAATTTGTTAAGGGTATGCGGGCTTTAAAAATTAATATTGGGCCACGTTTATTTTTCGTGGTGTTGTGATACTTATCAAGGTCGATGCCCGTTCCTTCATTCATTCTCTTCGCAACCCTAAAACCAAACCCTAAACAATAAACGAAAGAAAAATATGGTGGCTGCGCTTGTACCCCATTTCTTTAAAAATTAGGGTTTTCGTGAAATTTTGAAGTTGCGACTTCAGAGACTCGATCAAATTTGATTTCTTTGCTTTGATGGATGGTCGTCTCTTCGATTTGAACTGTTCGATCTTTGGTTTCGCGCTCGTGGTAACAAGGTGAGTGAATTTTCACTCACATCTAGTTCATTCTTAATATTGTGCTACTGCAGTTCGATTTTGCTTCCATGTTGTTTTATCTTGGCCAGTGATTGAATTTGTTTCTCATTACTTGTTCAAAACTGTCGTTGATTTAAAACGACATTGATTTGGAGTTGTGATTTCTAGATGATTTTCATTTGCTTCTCTGACAGTTTTAAAATTTTACTTTGGTATAAAAAGAAATTGTCTTTGACTTTGCTTTGTTGACATCGGCTTTGACTTTGTTGAATTTCTATTACTTGACTAAAACTGTCTCGGTCTTGCTTTCTCTGATGAACTGCGATTATGTTGGGTTCGTGGCCACCACGGCTTGCTTTGCATTTGACTTCGGTCACTAGCTTTTGTATGTGTGCATTCTCGTCTATACCATATTGCTCCACTGGGTTTGCCTTGATGCCCTGAGTTGACCCTTATAGTGTGCTGCCTGGCTATGTTAGCATGTGTGTATGTATATGAGTACATCTACCTAGTATTTCACTTTGGTGTTCACCTGACATTTTGGTTTGTGATTCACTGTCGCAGCCTGTTCCTGTTTCCAGTCATCATGTAGTTGCATAGCTGGTTCATCACTTGTGTCTACTGCATACCTGTTCATTCATTGTGTCTCTGGTTTGATGTACCCGAGTCTGGTACATTTTGAAATTTGCATTTGTTGGTCTGCACCTAAGTTGTTCCATATAAGTCCATGTTGAGTTTGTGCCTTTGACCCTGGACATAATGTGTCTGCTACATTATGTATTAGCCTTGCTTGTGCATTTTGATGCTGTGAGCCGCCGAGTCAGTTTGCATTTTTCTTGGTTAGTCTCCAGTTCCATGTTGCCGCCTCTTGAGTCTTCCATCTTTGTATATGCCTCTTGAGATTATTTGTTGCATACTTGTTGACTAATATACACTGCCGGAATAATTGTTGTTGTTTGATGAACTTTATGCAGCTGCTATGTCCTTGTTGTTTTTATGCGCTGTGTATATATATGTGGGATTATCATATGTTGTATTTGTGTAGCTGTTGAGTCAGTGCCATTGGTATTTGAATCTTCATTTTCTCTTCATTATTGAGGCTACACTTTTGTTGCTGTGTTGCCTTATCTTTGGTACACATGCTTGTATCACTTGATGCCATTTGTTTCTGATTCATTGAGCTTTTGTGTATTTCATCACTGTGGTGGCGAGGCAGTACACGCGTGCGTGTACTGCAGCCACACAGAATTGACGTTTTGAATTGATATTTCAATTACTTGAATTGTTTGGTGTGTCCAATTCAATATTTTGAAATTGTATTTTGATTTGGTTTGAATGATCATTTTATTGTTGTCTAATTATCTATTTGATAATTAGATTATGAGTTTCTAATTATTTATTTAATAATTATATTTTATTGTTAATTGTCGTTTAGGCAATTCTGTTGTTTTCTAAATTATATTCATTGATAATCCTTTCATTTATCTTCGTTGATAATTTGAATTTGCTGATTTGTTGTTTTACACTGTTACGTGTTATATTTACCGTTATCCAATTTCTTATTAAAGGATTGGATAGACGAGTTCTATTGTGACTGTCGTCTATTTGTTATTTAATTATTATTGCTTCTGTGCATTAATAACTGAGTTTGAATTAGACTGACCCGTGTATTATTTTCCTTTGAATTTAATACTCGGGTCAGACCGAGTTATTTCAGGTTGTTGATATCTTGCTTTGGGTTGCTGCTTGAGCTATGAAGTCACTTCATATCTTTTGGAGTAGTCGTTGTCATAGTATAGGATGATATGTATTCATATATATTATTGTCAATAAGGTACTTGTATATGTAACTTCCAGTGTCAACAGTTGTAGTTGTATCATATGTATTGTATCACATGTACTGTAACTGACTTCAGTTATATATATGAGATTTGATATTATCTGTGTTCCGCATTTAGCTTATCTGTGTTATTAATATATATGTTGTCCTAAACTATTATGAACCATCGTAGTTCGTTTTATACTGGAATTGGGTACGTCGATGGGAGTAAATAAACAAAGAGATGAAAAATAAAGAAAATATACCACTCCTATCGAGATAACCAATACTAGTGTAAGGCCTAACTACGGATGGCCGCTCATATCCAGCCTTATTTTTCGTAATAACAGACAGTATTTCATTTAATACTCTTTGTTATTGTGAGCATAGAGGTGGGGCGTCACAGTTGGTATCAGAGCGAGAGGTTTATGGACATAATATAGAATATAACTTAGATGGAACATGTGTTACAACTATTTGTTGATGTTTTATTTGTGCCTTGAGTCAAAACTAAAGTTTTGAAATTATGGTGAAATTTTTAAATATCTTTATTCAAAAATAAAAGTGAAATTGTGTTTTGATGATTTATTAATTTGTGATTTGTTTATCAGAGTGCGTAGCGGAAACAGTGAGACTGTCTTCGCCGAGTACAGCTGATAACCCTTTTGATTTAAAAATCAAAATATGAAAATGAAATAAATTTCATTGTGTTGCTGCATAGATGTGTTTATTTTGTTTTCTTTGAAAATTTCGAACCCGATTTGAGGATCCGAAGCGACTGCAGTTATGTGATTTTGTTGAGATTTTTGCTGTTTTAAATTAACTTCATTGAAGATATACTCGAGTGATTTCTTTGTTCATTTTGTAGTATACGTGCAAATTTGAGTTGCACGTTACTGCATTAATTTTACGCTGAACCGGTGTTTGGTTTTAAACGTATTTTGTTGCCGTTATTTTTATAATGGGATTTTTACACCAATGCTAAATTTTTGAAGCACGGTGTTTTGTTGACATTTTTAATAAATGAAAATTCACTCATATTATATTTTGATGCGAATTATTTTGATGAGATTTTGACGTATAAAAATTATTGTCGCTTTGACTTCAGTAACCGTCATATTTAAAGTGGATTTTCAAACGGTTATCCCGCAATGCTGATTTGATACCCGTTTTCACGGTGTTTTCAGAAGTGCAATTTCCTTATCGAAATTGTTACAGATGTTGCTGTTTTAATCATGTATTTTAAAAATCGTTTTAAAATAAAATTGTTTTCGAAATTTCTACAATTTGCGCGTTCAAAAGAATGAGGAAGCGATTTAAACGATTCATCAAAATCAAGGACTATGAACCCTTACTTATACTGATTCACTTAATTCCGGACTTGTCCGTTTGAGAACATAAAATGTTATTTATTTAAAATGCACAATTTTGCACTTTCAAGAAAATGATGAAGAGATTTAAACGATTTAGTAAAACACGTGGTATGGGACATGTGCGTTTGCTATTTCGGTTACTTCCAGACTCGTTAATTGAAATATTTGTTGTTTGATGATTTTGATGATTTTCGTGTGCTTTCGAGCCACTTTGTTCGGGTCATTTGTTGGACCTTCGGGTCATTTGTTGGACCTTCGGATCATTTGTTGGGCGTCAAAAATATAGTATTTGGTAGGCTTCGGCCATTTGTTGATGCACGTGCGGCGTAGCTAAAACTCGCCATTTGTTGGGGTCGATCCACCTTTTATGTTGATTTTCTAGTCATCTTAATTGATTTCTAGATATTTGTTGTTTCCAATTATCTGCAGGTAATTGGATATTTGTTGTTTCTGATTATCGTTTTTGATAATTAGATATTTATTGATTTGAGATTTCTGATTATCGTTTTTGATAATTAGATATTTGTTGATTTGAGATTTATGATTATCGTTTTTGATAATCGGATATTTGTTGATTTGAGATTTCTGATTATCGTTTTTGGTAATCGGATATTTGTTGATTTGAGATTTTTTATTATCGTTTTGATAACCGGATATTTGTTGATTTGAGATTTCTGATTATCGTTTTTGATAATTAGATATTTGTTGATTTGAGATTTCTGATTATCGTTTTTGATAATTAGATATTTGTTTATTTGAGATTTTCTGATTATCTATTTGATGATTGGATTTTGTTGAGAATTGGTGAATTTCTTTTATGAAATTAAAAGATTTCTTTGGCGTTTGTGTTCATGACTTTTTTTTCTAGCTTAACCAGTTTATGTTAGAAAAATAATTGTTATTGACGCCTTTAATTATGAAAATTGCGGGGACGCAATTTATATAAGGAGAGGAGTCTGTAACAACCCGGGGTTTCGTAACAATTAATTATCGTCAAATGACGATTAAATTGGTTGTTAATGACTATTTGGAGTTTTTTATTAGGTTGTGGTTCTTTCAATAATTTGTTAAGAGTATGCGGGCTTTAAAAATTAATATTGGGCCACGTTTATTTTTCGTGGTGTTGTGATACTTATCAAGGCCGATGCCCGTTCCTTCACTCATTCTCTTCACAACCCTAAAACCAAACCCTAAACAATAAACGAAATAAAAAAATGGTGGCTGCACTAGTTCCCTTTTTCTTTAAAAATTAGGGTTTTCGTGAAATTTCGAAGTTGCGACTTCAAAGACTCGATCAAATTTGATTTCTTTGCTCTGATGGATGGTCGTCTCTTCGATTTGAACTGTTCGATCTTTGGTTTTGCGCTCGTGGTAACAAGGTGAGTGAATTTTCACTCACATCTAGTTCATTCTTAATATTGTGCTACTGCAGTTCGATTTTGCTTCGATGTTGTTTTATCTTGGCCAGTGATTGAATTTGTTTCTTATTACTTCTTCAAAACTGTCATTGATTTAAAACGACATTGATTTGGAGTTGTGATTTATAGATGATTTTCATTTGCTTCTCTGATAGTTTTAAAATTTTACTTTGGTATAAAAAGAAATTGTCTTTGACTTTGCTTTGTTGACATCGGCTTTGACTTTGTTGAATTTCTATTACTTGACTAAAACTGTCTCAGCCTTGCTTTCTCTGATGAACTGCGATTATGTTGGGTTCGTGGCCACCACGGCTTGCTTTGCATTTGGCTTCGGTCACTAGCTTTTGTATGTGTGCTTTCTCGTCTATACCATATTGCTCCACTGGGTTTGCCTTGATGCCCTGAGTTGACCCTTACAGTGTGCTACCTGGCTATGTTAACATGTGTGTATGTATATGAGTACATCTACCTAGTATTGCACTTTGGTTTTCACCTGACATTTTGGTTTGTGATTCACTACGCTGCCTGTTCCTGTTTCCAGTCATCATGTAGTTGCATAGTTGGTTCATCGCTTGTGTCTACTGCATACCTGTTCATTCATTGTGTCTCTGGTTTGATGTACTCGAGTCTGGTACATTGTGAAATTTGCATTTGTTGGTCTGCACCTAAATTGTTCCATATAAGTCCATGTTGAGTTTGTGCCTTTGACCCTGGACATATTGTGTCTGCTACATTATGTAGTAGCCTTGCTTGTGCATTTTGATGTTGTGAGCCGCCGAGTCAGTTTGCATTTTTCTTGGTTAGTCTCCAGTTCCATGTTGCCACCTCTTGAGTCTTTCATCTTTGTATATGCCTCTTGAGATTATTTGTTGCATACTTGTTGACTAATATACACTGCCGGAATAATTGTTGTTGTTTGATGAACTTTATGCAGCTGCTATGTCCTTGTTGTTTTTATGCGCTGTGTATATATGTGTGGGATTATACATATGTTGTATTTGTGTAGCTGTTGAATCAGTGCCGTTGGTATTTGAATCTTCATTTTCTCTTTATTATTGAGGCTACACTTTTGTTGCTGTGTTGCCTTATCTTTGGTACACATGCTTGTATCACTTGATGCCATTTGTTTCTGATTCACTGAGCTTTCGTGTATTTCATCACTGTGGTAGCGAGGCAGTACACGCGTGCGTGTACTGCAGCCATACAGAATTGACGTTTTGAATTGATATTTCAATTACTTGAATTGTTTGGTGTGTCCAATTCAATATTTTGAAATTGTATTTTGATTTGGTTTGATTGATCATTTTGTTGTTGTCTAATTATCTATTTGATAATTAGATTATGAGTTTCTAATTATTTATTTAATAATTATATTTTGTTGTTAATTGCCGTTTAGGAAATTCTGTTGTTTTCTAAATTATCTTCATTGATAATCCTTTCATTTATCTTCGTTGATAATTTGAATTTGCTGGTTTGTTATTTAACACTGTTACGTGTTATATTTACCGTTATCCAATTTCTTATTAAAGGATTGGATAGTGTAACGACCCGCCTTTTTGGACAGTTTGAAACCGACGATCAATTACACATGTCGATTCCAAACCATTAAAAGAGCAGATAGTTATTGGGGTAATTAAGAAAAGAAAAGGAAGGGAAATAAAGGAAATGAAACAACACAGAATCTCACAGCGGAAGGCTAAAGTATAATAATAAAATAACAGTTCATGAAGCTGTTAATTAAATGAATACATTTGAAATGAATACATTTGATTATTATTATACAACATTTATCAGAGTTACATACACAGCAAATATCATACAACAATGCAGCGGAATGGAATGAATATAATAGTAGTAGATCATATACCAAATCTTCGTCTCCGTCCTCCAAGGAAATGATCTTCAACCTAAACTGAAAACTCAGGACTGACCCGAGCGTAATGAAAAGACAAACACTCGAGTCAGGACTAAATATCCTTATGAAAGTTAAATCAATCGTAAATAAATATGAGTGTAACGGCGTCGGAGATGTTTACGGGGTTTGACATCTCCTATCCAGTGTCATCGTGCGTGCAATAACTTAAGAGATGTTACGGGATTTTCCATCTCTCAAGGATCCGTTAAACTATCTACTATGTAGTAATATACGCTAAGTAGATAATGTCTATCAGTAATATAAAGTATCAAAATAGCGTTAAGGCGTTACCATAATCCCCCTTAACACATTTTTATATTCCCAAAAGCATATACAAGACCGTAGTTTCCCCAAAACCGGAAGTCACCAGAGGGCAATCCATATACTCAAGGTACAAATCAAAACGTAGTGGTCGCGAATAGGATAATCAGTATGACAAGGTACATGAGGCAATACCAACTAGGATACTAGTAGTTGCGTGATCCGGACTGATGTTGGGCATAGCCAGCAGCTACCCCAACACCGCGAAACAACACTCCCAAATCAAAGGGTGCACCCAAATCGCATCACAAATGTAATAGATATGGTATCGAAGAAGTGTGTCCGCTAGAGGTGGCGAACCTCAATGGCCCGGCGCGGCTCCTGTTTTAGTCATGTCAGGGGTCATCCAATAATCGTTCTCTTTCTTCAGTCAACGCGTTCACCAAACCATCCACTTCATTCTGGATCAACACTCCGCGTATAATAGTTATTAAAGTGGTTTTCGGTATCGACAGAGAGTATGTCCATATCCGATCCCGGTCTCTTTAATAACTACGTATTATTACACCGTTGGCTCTTTTACATTTCAAATCGATTCATAATTGATATCAAAATATCATGTTCGCTTTAAAAATCAAATCCATTTCAAATATCATTTTATATCGCTTTTACATAGTAATATTCAAAGCCCGTATTAGGGTTAAATCTTTAAACAAATCAATTTTCGAATTTAAATCAAATCCCAACTTTTAAATTTCAAAGTCTCGACTTATATTACTTAACAATTTCTTTTAACCAAATTTATTTCAACATTCCAAACCCAAATTTCGATAAATTCGATTTCTATAAATTTATGTCTATTTATAACTTTTAAACAAACATATAAATAAATTTCAAATCGACGATTTTAAAAATTATTAATTTAGCCAATTCGGTGTCCGTATATAATTTTCTATCCTATGGCCAAGTAATTATTTATTTCAATTAAATGTCATGGATGAGTATATATTACTTAAATTAAATCTCACTATCATATGTATGCATAACAGGATCTATATAAGCAAATAAACATCCAAACATTCAATTATCAACCAATAGCATCCATCAAAATACATCATCCAATAAACAATACAATTCATGGCAGTTTCATAGTTATCAATGTCAGGTAATTTAATCGCAATTCAATTTTAATTTCAATTTAACTGTCAATTTAATTTTTCAACGGTTAATGCAAATGACAAGCTATATGACAATTAAATTTTTACCAAACAACGACAAATAAAATCATAACACTTCATAATATCAAATTTAACTAGCATAAAATATTTAGTACGGTGTGAGCGTTATAAAACACTCACCTTGATTTTTACGATTTTAAATCAAATCGAACGACGTTCGATTTAACTCAAAATTTTCTCTAGCTCCAAATGATTCCAATCCAGTTGCATCGCGTAGAGCTCGTCCATACGATTCCAACGCAAAAAGTTTCGCGCGTTTTCGACCTCGTATGAAAAAGTTATGCATCTTTAAAGTTTGAACGAATTAATATATATATAAATTCACAATTTTATTTTAATTTTACCCTGAAACAAATCAGGCCATTCATTCCTTTTACCTCAGATCTGAAGCGTGCCTTCCTTCTTCCTCTCTCACGTTACTTCTACAGGTTAGAGACGCAACATAGAACCCATCAAACGCGGCCTAGGGTTCCAAATCGCGGCCACCACGAACGTCGGGAAGTTGATCAGAGACCATCTTGCGAAGCCCCGCTCGAGAGCCACCATCGGCTGCCACCATGTTGAACTCGGCCTCCCCTATCACCTCGAAAAACGTGAAAAACGCAGCCCCTTCCTACACGATTTCCCGTTGATTCGAAGCGCCGTTTTCGATCATCTCCGTATGGATTTGAAGCTTTCGTCGTCCTCTACAACTTTGTAGTTGAGAGTTTTTGCTAATTGTTGATGGATTGGGAGGAAAATGAGAAAGAAGTTTCGAATTTTTCAGGCCATTGAAATGAAAGTGGCGGCTGGTCAAAATGAGTTAGGGTTTTGAGCAAATGAAAGAGGATGGGTCTTTTTATAGAAAATTGCAAAAACACTTTTCACCGAAAAATTCTCGAACTCCAAACGAAGCGTGCCGGCAGGCGTTTATAAGGTTTTACCCCCATTCCGGACGCAATGGAACATGTTTCGGAAGCTAATTCGATCGTATGCGTGAGTTACGGCAATAAACGATCAATTTTAAATTAAACCGATTAAACGATTTTCTATGCGTTTTGGCTTGCCCCGGACAAACGGTAAATCCGTTTAACTTGAAATTTGAAACCTTACAATAATATCACATTACGGATCCAATGAAACTAGTTTCGTTGAAATCCGAGACCGTTTGAAAAAATGACTATTTTTAACTCGCCAAATTAATATTAAACAATTTCAACGCGTTTCGAGCTGCCACGGTCAAACGACAACTCCGATTGCTACGAAAATTGAAATCCGATAATAACTAACTATTACGGATCCAATAGAACTAGTTTCGTCCAATACTGAGACTGTTCAAAAATTGGCTATTTTTCAGGCGATAATTAAATATTAAAATATTCAATTTTCACAAATAAATTTTAAATTCAGTTTTAAAAGTTCTATAACATCACTATAACTCCAATATGATAAAATAAAATTTTACAAATCATTTTTAATCATATTAAACCCGTTATTCAATTTATCCAATAAATTCCAGTTTTAAAAATCTTATTAACTCTATTATAATCCCAATAGATTCAACATTTATTATTATTCCAAATGAGTTACAATTTCTTTTTCTAACACTAAATCACGAAATCTTATTAAATTAGCTATTTTAATTATCGAAAATTTACGGGTCGTTACACTCTCCCCCACTCAAAACTTTTCGTCCCCGAAAAGGGAAAAGAAGGGAAAATGAACTAAGTATAGAATTCAACATTTGATATATTTTATCAAAGTTACCAACTTATAAAACAATGAAATTCCATTTATAAAGTCATAACTACGCTTCCACAATGTTACTCCGAACGGCTTTCTAAATTTAAAAGTTAGTTATCAAAACAAGTTATAAAAAAAATTAAAACTTGAAAAAATTTCTAACACCCGGATTTTACGGAAAATTTCGGCAGAGTCTCCTTTGCGCGGCTCGATCGGAAAAAATATAATAGCATATATATCATAAATATACATCTCATCTCAATGATGAGGCATCGCATATGTGGGGAAACAACATATAAATATCACCAATATCATATAAAACCGTAAGCGTACCTTTTATTTAGCATTTATTAGCATTTTACTTACATATGCGTTTAGCGTAGAAGCGAGCTCCACAACGAAGCGCAACCCCTTTGCTACCTACTAAAATGCTCAATAACTAAGTTAGAACCATGCATATAAAGATAGATCGCTATACTTAGCCTACACAACATATATATAACATATTTAGCTTCAAAACTGAGATTTCAATTTCTGGACAGCAAATAAATCTTAGCTTTAGGTCACCTAAACGGTAAAATTTGACAATAGAATCTAAACAAAAGTTGTTGCATTCATTTCAGGATTTCCGGAATGTCCAAAATCATCGAATTCGGATTATCCGTTCAAAAGTTATGGCCGTTTTACTTAGGGGATACGCTTCAGCCTGGGCAGTGTTTGTGCAGGTCCGCGACGTTCACCCACATTTTTGACCTTATAAACGACATCAAAACACAAAACACTTAAAACAAAAGTTTTAGCTTAAGTTCTTAGCTTTCCAGAAAGTGCAAGATCATCAAAATCCGATAAACCAGTCAAAAGATATGGCTAAAATACTAAGGGTGTATACTACTGATTTTACTTATTTTTACACAGGACAGCGAGTAATATTCAAGTTTTTAACCAAGCAGACGAAAGAATTTTCTCAAGTTATCTAAACAAAAGTTGTGCTATAGTTTCTAAGCTTTCCGAAAAGTCCAATATCGTTGAATTCCGTTAAGCCATTTAAAAGTTATGGTTGTTTTCGTTTCAGCATATATTGGACAATTTTGGATTTTTTATTTTTTTTTATTTTTTTTTTTTTTTTCTTCCAAAATTTTGCTTTTATTATTTCAAAGTACAAACCATCAAAACATCAAATTTTCTAAAGAACAATCATAAACACAAAGCTATTTATTTTCTTATTCATCCACACAATAGGTTTACATTCAATTTGTTTCCGATTTATTCAAGTTTGTTTCATTCATATTTTAAATTAAAGTCAATTTGCTTCAATTTAAATTGAATTCCATTATATTTAATTTCACTTTGCTTCGAATTTGAATTTTATTATTTTAAAATTTTATTCCCTTTATTCAATTCCATTAACACTAATGAATTCTACTTAATCAATTATCATCCATCTAACAACCAATGCATATCAAACATTAACATCCATCCAAAATCTACACTAAATCAATTATACATTTCCAAGTCAACTTTAATTTCATACACTTCCAAGCTTATAAACATTTAGTTATATTCAAATTTAATCAGTTTCCATTTACCAAATTTATATTTCATTAATTTTAAATTTTATTCATTCACTTATATATATCATTCATTTTACCGCTTAAATTTCTTTTATATTTACAACTATCAATTAGATCTTCACATTTTATTTTCATTCTCACACTGGTATATTATTTCTCTTCTTATCCTTATTAGCATTTTAAACCTTTTAAGTATTTGGTAAGTTATAGTTATGCAAATAGAATGTAGTTAAACAACATACAACTTCTTTCCATTTAAAGTTGAATTTTCAATTTATCAATTCTTAAGTCATTACTTAAATTTCACTATAATTTAATTTCACATTTACATTCACATATAGTATTTTCATTTTATATTAACATAATTGTGAATCACCTTTAAATGTTAATTTAAATTCCAATTATTTACTAACAATTTTATTTATATTTGCAAACCGTTAATTAAATGCATATTTCATTATTCAAACCTATACTTGTATATTATCCAATTAACAATTCATATAACATTTTTGAACTTCTTAAATATTTTGGTAAGTTATATCTATGCTATAGAATGAATTTTAATACTACGCGAGTTTTACAGTTTCACTTTTATTTTAAGTTCATAATTTCCTAATTCTAAGGATTTCTACTTCAATTGATATTTTCACTTAGCTCTTAGGTTAATTTCTCATTTCACAATTCATAAGTTCCTTAATGATTCAAGTCTAAATTCATTTCAATCATTTAAAAAAAATCATTAATTATTAAAGGACTTAAGAATTCCAAACCCGGTTTCATTTCAAATCAAGTTTTGAAATAATATATACTTATATAATTTATATAACAAATCATACTATAGAGAGTACAAAATAAAATAAAATTTGAATCAAAACAAAGTTTAGACAAGCTATTAAGTGGTCTCCCCCACTCAGACTCTCGAAAATAAACGCCGATGATGCGTGCACTCATCACCGAAATCATTTTCTAGCGTCAAGAGAAGGGAATATAACACTTATCATAAAAAAAATCCTTCGAAAACAATTTCAACTCAATTATACTATCATATAATACTCATATTTTGTTTTTCAAATTCTTGTAAGTCAATTTCAAACACCGGAATTTAAATTCCCAAATCCAAGTTAAAATTCATTTATATTCATTATCAATTGTGTTTACAAGATTTCATTTTCCTAAATCCATTGTTATTTAATCAATTGTTGTAAATATTGACTGATCAAACAATAACGATAATAATCTAATATTATCATCTCCTAACAATCAATTCAATCAAAATGAATAAATATTCAAATAATTCTTTATATAAAAATATATTCCAAAACGATATTGTGTTGGTTTGTCCTATTCGAGTGTTTAGAAATTCCTATCGATGCCTTGGCGTCCCAAGTATCAACTAGAATTCATAAATACTCAACGGAATAAATTAACACAATATAAAACCATTTTATATCAAATAACAAGTACGCTCTCTCATATACACTCAACTCATTCATATAGTTTACCTCTATTTCAATGAGTTATTCCCCACTAGAGCCAAGGTTTATCGCTAAACCAAAGCTCTGATACCAACTGTAACGACCCGCCTTTTTGGACAGTTTGAAACCGACGATCAATTACACATGTCGATTCCAAACCATTAAAAGAGCAGATAGTTATTGGGGTAATTAAGAAAAGAAAAGGAAGGGAAATAAAGGAAATGAAACAACACAGAATCTCACAGCGGAAGGCTAAAGTATAATAATAAAATAACAGTTCATGAAGCTGTTAATTAAATGAATACATTTGAAATGAATACATTTGATTATTATTATACAACATTTATCAGAGTTACATACACAGCAAATATCATACAACAATGCAGCGGAATGGAATGAATATAATAGTAGTAGATCATATACCAAATCTTCGTCTCCGTCCTCCAAGGAAATGATCTTCAACCTAAACTGAAAACTCAGGACTGACCCGAGCGTAATGAAAAGACAAACACTCGAGTCAGGACTAAATATCCTTATGAAAGTTAAATCAATCGTAAATAAATATGAGTGTAACGGCGTCGGAGATGTTTACGGGGTTTGACATCTCCTATCCAGTGTCATCGTGCGTGCAATAACTTAAGAGATGTTACGGGATTTTCCATCTCTCAAGGATCCGTTAAACTATCTACTATGTAGTAATATACGCTAAGTAGATAATGTCTATCAGTAATATAAAGTATCAAAATAGCGTTAAGGCGTTACCATAATCCCCCTTAACACATTTTTATATTCCCAAAAGCATATACAAGACCGTAGTTTCCCCAAAACCGGAAGTCACCAGAGGGCAATCCATATACTCAAGGTACAAATCAAAACGTAGTGGTCGCGAATAGGATAATCAGTATGACAAGGTACATGAGGCAATACCAACTAGGATACTAGTAGTTGCGTGATCCGGACTGATGTTGGGCATAGCCAGCAGCTACCCCAACACCGCGAAACAACACTCCCAAATCAAAGGGTGCACCCAAATCGCATCACAAATGTAATAGATATGGTATCGAAGAAGTGTGTCCGCTAGAGGTGGCGAACCTCAATGGCCCGGCGCGGCTCCTGTTTGAGTCATGTCAGGGGTCATCCAATAATCGTTCTCTTTCTTCAGTCAACGCGTTCACCAAACCATCCACTTCATTCTGGATCAACACTCCGCGTATAATAGTTATTAAAGTGGTTTTCGGTATCGACAGAGAGTATGTCCATATCCGATCCCGGTCTCTTTAATAACTACGTATTATTACACCGTTGGCTCTTTTACATTTCAAATCGATTCATAATTGATATCAAAATATCATGTTCGCTTTAAAAATCAAATCCATTTCAAATATCATTTTATATCGCTTTTACATAGTAATATTCAAAGCCCGTATTAGGGTTAAATCTTTAAACAAATCAATTTTCGAATTTAAATCAAATCCCAACTTTTAAATTTCAAAGTCTCGACTTATATTACTTAACAATTTCTTTTAACCAAATTTATTTCAACATTCCAAACCCAAATTTCGATAAATTCGATTTCTATAAATTTATGTCTATTTATAACTTTTAAACAAACATATAAATAAATTTCAAATCGACGATTTTAAAAATTATTAATTTAGCCAATTCGGTGTCCGTATATAATTTTCTATCCTATGGCCAAGTAATTATTTATTTCAATTAAATGTCATGGATGAGTATATATTACTTAAATTAAATCTCACTATCATATGTATGCATAACAGGATCTATATAAGCAAATAAACATCCAAACATTCAATTATCAACCAATAGCATCCATCAAAATACATCATCCAATAAACAATACAATTCATGGCAGTTTCATAGTTATCAATGTCAGGTAATTTAATCGCAATTCAATTTTAATTTCAATTTAACTGTCAATTTAATTTTTCAACGGTTAATGCAAATGACAAGCTATATGACAATTAAATTTTTACCAAACAACGACAAATAAAATCATAACACTTCATAATATCAAATTTAACTAGCATAAAATATTTAGTACGGTGTGAGCGTTATAAAACACTCACCTTGATTTTTACGATTTTAAATCAAATCGAACGACGTTCGATTTAACTCAAAATTTTCTCTAGCTCCAAATGATTCCAATCCAGTTGCATCGCGTAGAGCTCGTCCATACGATTCCAACGCAAAAAGTTTCGCGCGTTTTCGACCTCGTATGAAAAAGTTATGCATCTTTAAAGTTTGAACGAATTAATATATATATAAATTCACAATTTTATTTTAATTTTACCCTGAAACAAATCAGGCCATTCATTCCTTTTACCTCAGATCTGAAGCGTGCCTTCCTTCTTCCTCTCTCACGTTACTTCTACAGGTTAGAGACGCAACATAGAACCCATCAAACGCGGCCTAGGGTTCCAAATCGCGGCCACCACGAACGTCGGGAAGTTGATCAGAGACCATCTTGCGAAGCCCCGCTCGAGAGCCACCATCGGCTGCCACCATGTTGAACTCGGCCTCCCCTATCACCTCGAAAAACGTGAAAAACGCAGCCCCTTCCTACACGATTTCCCGTTGATTCGAAGCTCCGTTTTCGATCATCTCCGTATGGATTTGAAGCTTTCATCGTTCTCTACAACTTTGTAGTTGAGAGTTTTTGCTAATTGTTGATGGATTGGGAGGAAAATGAGAAAGAAGTTTCGAATTTTTCAGGCCATTGAAATGAAAGTGGCGGCTGGTCAAAATGAGTTAGGGTTTTGAGCAAATGAAAGAGGATGGGTCCTTTTATAGAAAATTGCAAAAACACTTTTCACCGAAAAATTCTCGAACTCCAAACGAAGCGTGCCGGCAGGCGTTTATAAGGTTTTACCCCCATTCCGGACGCAATGGAACATGTTTCGGAAGCTAATTCGATCGTATGCGTGAGTTACGGCAATAAACGATCAATTTTAAATTAAACCGATTAAACGATTTTCTATGCGTTTTGGCTTGCCCCGGACAAACGGTAAATCCGTTTAACTTGAAATTTGAAACCTTACAATAATATCACATTACGGATCCAATGAAACTATTTTCGTTGAAATCCGAGACCGTTTGAAAAAATGACTATTTTTAACTCGCCAAATTAATATTAAACAATTTCAACGCGTTTCGAGCTGCCACGGTCAAACGACAACTCCGATTGCTACGAAAATTGAAATCCGATAATAACTAACTATTACGGATCCAATAGAACTAGTTTCGTCCAATACTGAGACTGTTCAAAAATTGGCTATTTTTCAGGCGATAATTAAATATTAAAATATTCAATTTTCACAAATAAATTTTAAATTCAGTTTTAAAAGTTCTATAACATCACTATAACTCCAATATGATAAAATAAAATTTTACAAATCATTTTTAATCATATTAAACCCGTTATTCAATTTATCCAATAAATTCCAGTTTTAAAAATCTTATTAACTCTATTATAATCCCAATAGATTCAACATTTATTATTATTCCAAATGAGTTACAATTTCTTTTTCTAACACTAAATCACGAAATCTTATTAAATTAGCTATTTTAATTATCGAAAATTTACGGGTCGTTACAGATAGACTAGTTCTATTGTGACTGTCGTCTATTTGTTATTTAATTATTATTGCTTCTGTGCATTAATAACTGAGTTTGAATTAGACTGACCCGTGTATTATTTTCCTTTGAATTTAATACTCGGGTCAGACCGAGTTATTTCAGGTTGTTGATATCTTGCTTTGGGTTGCTGCTTGAGCTATGAAGTCACTTCATATCTTTTGGAGTAGTCGTTGTCATAGTATAGGATGATATGTATTCATGTATATTATTGTCAATAATGTACTTGTATATGTAACTTTCAGTGTCAACAGTTGTAGTTGTATCATATGTATTGTATCACATGTACTGTAACCGACTTCAGTTATATATATGAGATTTGATATTATCTGTGTTCTGCATTTAGCTTATCTGTGTTATTAATATATATGTTGTCCTAAACTATTATGAACCATCGTAGTTCGTTTTACACTGGAATCGGGTATGTCGATGGGAGTAAATAAACAAAGAGATGAAAAATAGAGAAAATATACCACTCCTATCGAGATAACCAATACTAGTGTAAGGCCTAACTACGGATGGCCGCTCCTATCCAGCCTTATTCTTCGTAATAACAGACAGTATTTCCTTTAATACTCTTTGTTCTTGTGAGCATAGAGGTGGGGTGTCACAATTTGATTCGAGCCCTATCCGGTTCGGTATATGGAAGTCCGAATTTTCATGGCTCCTTCCTGCCTTACCTACTCCCATTCATCCATTTTTTATGGGTTGGCAACAAAATTCGTGACTTGATCTTTCGAGATTTGCGTTGGTATTGCTTGCTCCACGAGTCTAAGGAATGCATCCATTATCTTTGAATATTTAGCTAGGAAAGAAGGTAATATTTTCCATCATCATTTCTTGTCACGGTGCTAGACTCTTCTCCAACTCTATTTGCTATACCGAGTTGTCTCTTTGATGCAGTACCTTCCAACCTCATATACTTTGCCACTTCATAAACGAACTCCTCTAATATGGTTGGTTTCTCCTTTGTCAATCATCTTGCAAACTTTTTTTGAGGGTGCATTCAACATACAAGTCATCAAGGCCAACCTTTCACTATGTTCGTATTCCAACTATTGCGGCGTTAAACTGGGAGGTATTGTCATGGCAACTCATATTCCTTTTCTTTACATCAGATAATGAATATCCATCTTTCGATTGTTAAATATATACATGAAATTAACTAATAAACTTCTCCTTTAACATCCTCCAAGAATGAATTGATTCTTAAGGTCAACCATAAAACTGCATAGTTGTTAAATATGCTAAGAATAGAGGATAACACTTGCATGAGACTATCTATGTAGTCCATTCATAAGCATGTGTTGGATATACCATTTTATATGTTCCATGAGGTCAGATAGTCCTTTATACCGCTTCGTAGTAGGCATCCTAAGTTCTCTAGGATTCCTAGTACTTTTATCCCTAAAGTGAAGGTAATGAAAAACCCAACTTCAATTCCTTATTTCACTTGTTCACGTCGAACACATAACCAATGATTTGAGCCATCCTATCCTCCAATCTTGGTGATTAGCAATGATAGCTCATCCTTTCCCTTTGGGGGGAATCTTCATCCTCCCTATAATAATTTGTTCTTCGATTTCGTGCACATGGCTCCTACACCAATCCCTATGATCATTTTTTCCTCCGTTGACCACAATTTCAATATGGAAATGAGAAGTGTTTGCTGTAGTTAGCCCCAGTTTGGCATCATTCATAAACATATGTTTAGAATAAGATGTTCATGTATTTCATGTTTCAAAATTATTTAAATCAATATTGTTTAATTCATTAAAATTATAAGTTAGCTTAGAATAATCATTACATATATATTGAATCATTTTTATATATGAAATTATAATTTTACTAACATAAACAATTTCAGTTTTAAATAATTGAATTAAATCAAATCACATCATCTAATTAATTATTTAAAATATGATGTCAATCGTAAAACATATAACGAAAATGATATATGTGTGTATATGTGTGTGTGTGTGTGTGTGTGTGTATCATTGTCGCACTATGATTTATGATCGACATCATATTTTAAACTATATATATATATATATATATATATATGTATGTATGTATGTATGTATGTACGTACATATGTATGTATATGTATATAATCATTATAAAGAGAAACAACAAAATATAAATATGAATAATATTTCACCTTTATGGATCTAGCCAATAAGTTACACCTTGATTTGATATTTCTCCTTAGATCTCTAAGCAAATCCTTGCCAAGCTTTACTAGAGAATGATGAAACGGCTTTTTTATGTTTTCATTCACTTTGGAGCTGATTTTGTTTTGGAGTGGAAGATTCTATTTTTAGCCTATAAATGGAGACGGTGAGAGAAAAAGTGATTTATAGGAAGAAAAAATGAAATGAATTAGTGGATTTGTTTTAATCGAAATAACAAAACATTTTCATTTCTTTCAGTTGAAACTTCTCTAATTAATTCCCTTAATTTTCTTTTTCTCTACACACCGCTCTCTTCTATAATTTGGCCGGCCATATATGTTATCAAATGACACAAAATTTCCATATATCTCTTCGTACGGTTATCTTTTATTTAACGCGTTTAAAGTTACACCATTACCGTATTTCGATGGGCGCAAATATAAATTTGTATATGCATTCAAAATAACTCTAAATAACCCCAAAACATTAAATAAATCAAATAATAATTAATATTTCTTGAATATTAATTAATTTAAAATATTTTATAAATTAATTAAATCGTATAGTTTAAAAAAAATCAAAAGTACGGTTATGAGACTCGGAGATGTGAATTTAGTCAGTAGTTAATTTTAACAACTTAAATAATAACGTTCGTATGTCATCTTAGTTGGTGGTGTGACAGTTTGTCGAATTCATCACTTACAAATCTTTTTGGTAAAATCCATTTTTACATTTTTTTTAAACGGTACCTTTTAGCAATAATTATTTACACATATTTTCTTCGTCAACAGATTTATTTGATTTTTTTTTGGTCAAAATTTCAATGTCATCCTTATTCAACTCGATTAGTTCATAAAAAAGCCGTTGGTTCAATAGTAATATTTATTTTAACCTTACTGCTCTTGCTAGAGTTTCTAACTTTGAGTTGACTATAGTTAACTGTGATACTAATCTCATATAACTAAACAGACGAATGCTCTATTGAATAATTTTTCACTTCTAATGCTTTAAATCAAACCTAACTATATTCACTCGTTGGATCGTCGTACTTTAATTTAACTATAATCAAAGTGGAGTTTTACATTGTTAGTATTCTCAGGCGGAGGGAACTATATAACATCGTCACTATGAGATTTCTTATTTGACCTAGTTGTTATTAACTAATAGGAAACTATCATACGAGTCATTTCGTAATTATTCAATAATTACAAGTACGTAATCCCTTGGTGCCCCTAGCAGACATGAGTAGTACGTTGTCTAACGTTTGGAGAACGTTACGCGCTTTGGTTTTAATAGATGTACCAATATCATTTCTCAGAACATCTTAACCATGAATATTTAGAATGAAATGTCATTTATTTTGTGATTAATCACTCATGATAAAAACTAGTTGCAACTGTAATCACATAACATTTTATTTTGGTATTTTCTTATTATATACTTTAAATTAATTATAATTAACTATATCATAATATAACAAAATATATAAAAGAAAAACAAACACAGTTAGTACAAACAAGATTGACTGGAGTGTTACATATATATAACAAACTCTATAATTACTTCTAGGGCGTACCGCTAACTCTTTCAATACCCTACTATTGTTAACGGGGTTTCAAAGAGAATTGAAACGATTGAACATTTTATACTAAAATGCTAAACGAATGCTAAATAACCTTAACTAGTGAGCTTAGTGGTAAATAGAAGGGTTTAACCACTAAGCATTAAGTTTGAATGTTTAGTGATTGAAGAAGAAGGCTAAGTGTTTCAGCAGAGCTTTAGCTAATTGTCATGCTCTCATATATCGTAATTGTATGTATGATTTTTTCTTTAGTTTTATTTTATAAATGACGCATCCATATGATCTATTTCATGAATGTTTGTTGACCGAAAAATTATCTGATATTAATATTCATAGTTAAAACCAATTATTTAACTTCAATCTAGATTCCATGTAGCTTTGAAAATACATAAAAAAAAATTAGTCATAGTATATTAATTTTAAGAGGGTTGATTGATATTTGTTAATATCGAACAATATCACTAATATATCGCTAATATGTCTCATATTGCTTCTCGGTCGATTTAAAAAAAAAAACTTACTTAAAATATTATTATCGATATATCATCCAATATTTACTGATATATCACTTTGATATATAATGTAGAATACCTGATATTTTAGGAGTATCAACCAATATTGTAAATGTTGGAAATAAAATTAAAATAAATATCTTTACTTCTTTATATTTTATTTTAGCATATTGTGAATAACAATATGTAAACTATATTAGAATTCTCAATGCACTAAGTTTTCAAGTTTGACCATATATTTTTAATATTCTTCATTAGCTTTCCAATAAATAAAACTTTACGTATTCCACTATTTTAATGTTTTATTTTATGTGAACATTTTACCACTAAAAACAAGATAATGTAGAAGTTATTTATTTTTAATTATTTTCTTTGCTCACTACTTCAAATTTGTGAGTTATCTTATGCAAATTCATATGTACCGAAGAGTTAAAAGTTAAAATCCGATAAAGTTATATATTTGACATATCAATAAAGAATGGTACAGAAGTATTAGTCAACATCAAATTAACATTTCGTGCTCAATAATTTAAGTGAAAATGAAGAAACTAGAGATATGAAAAATGATAATAAAATAATAGAGATGATTAAATGACTAAAAAAACAAATAACATAGTATAAAAATAAAGAAAATAAAAAAGAAACATATCTCGGTTTTTATGGATCTATTTAAAGACTTTAGTAGTAATTTGGCAACAAAGGGCCAAATATTTATCTATTCAACATTACTTTAATATATTACAATATTGTTCATAACATGTATTAGACATGTTCAATATTTACCAATACTATCTGGTATTATCACGATATTTTAAAATATTTTATATCGGTTCTTGACCGATATCTGATGCTGATGTTAAAAACATAGATTTATAGTAACATAATTTTATCCCAAAACCTCCAAAACCTCTAAATACAGTAACATTTCTCTACTTGTGGAATGAAAGTGGGTGAAAAAGCTATTTTGGACTAAATATTGACAAAAACTAGACAAAAACTAGTCTTTTTATGTACATATATGTAGAAACCAACAAACCACAATAAAACATTCGTTTAATTATATCTTCCCAAAGAATACAACTAGAGAGATCGAAATTAAGGAACTAAACAAAGGGGAGGGATCAGGGGCCAATGGCTGCTGCCATTTCCGCAGCAAATGACGTACTGATTTTCAGTTCATCCAGCATTTTTGCCTCGACAAAACAATTTTAGTGTGTCGCAAACATACAATACGTTGACATAAAAACTAAAAACAGTAAGATTACTGGATAACGGCTTAAAACCCCAATTCTTTTATAGTACCAACATAAAACTTGTTGCCACAAAATGGAAACGGTAAAATCTAATGCACGATCACACAAATTTACCATGCTGTAAACAAGAAACATACGAACTACAATCACTTCCTTGAATATAACCATTCAAGGGAACAAAATATTTTGAATCCTACTTTCAGAGCAATTCAAAATCATCCTAAAATATCAAAACATAAACTTCGTCACGTCCAAATTTTCTCCTTCAAAATTTATAATTTTAGAACTATAAGACGTCTTCTTTAACACAAGCAGTATCGCCTCCTTCCAGAATCGAGCTCTCTTTCGATCCAGAACCTAGTGCAACTTCTTCAACTTCGCAAATATCATCAGATTCATTATTGTTTCTCTCTTTGGAAACAGAATCAAAGGCAAAATCTTCAGCAACTTTTAAAGTATCACTCACATCTGATATACTTTTCTCTTTCAATTCAGAATCCAACGCAGGAAGTTCTGTAGCATCACCAGTTTCTACACTAGCAGCATTTTTTGGCCCAGGCATTAAAGCATCATCATTTGTTTTATAGACACCAATATCATCATCTACCGGTTTATCGTCTATCTCTTTCGATTCTGACTCTTGAGCAGCACAGTTTGCCACATTATCAACGTTGTCTTTCAATTCAGTATTCTCCTGTTGTGAAAATACAACAGGAGCATCTTGATTCTGGAGGTTACGAAGGCATGCACCATCAAAACCATGCATAACTTGAGAAACCATTTGATACGTACTAAGTCCAAAATATATAGGGTCAGGACGATTAGTTGGGAAGACAATAGGCTGATTGGGAGGAATATACACAGCCATAGGCCCGAAAACAGCACCATGTTGTTGAAATTTCCGAAGTTTAGAGAGATGTTTTTTGCCTGCAATATGAGCATCAAACGCTCTTAGCGATTCACATGTCGCATTGCAGACGGTGCAAATTCTGAAAGGCTCTGGTTTAGATTTCTTCAGCCTCTTTCCACCCCGACTGTTATTTGATATTATTCTCTTCATGCCTCCTTGTTTAGAATCACGGTTGCTATTATTACCAATCTTGGACAATTCTACTGTTTCGTCAGTAGTTGCTACTTTGCCATTTTGTTCAACTGTCAAGTTCAAAGTAGTTCAGTTACTTCATTTAATATGCAACACACACATTGGGTTGAAATTAATAAATTACACATGCTTCAAGCTTTCCAACAAAAACAATGTTGGGCAAATAGGTTATAATTACCAGAGTTGGGAAGTTCTGTTCTCTCTGTAGCTGCTCCTTTGCCTTCTTGTTCAACTGTGAAGGTAAAAATAGCTAGATTATTTCAACTAATATGCAACACACACTTTTGGGTTTAAGTTGTACGTGTTTCAAGCTTTCTAGTGAAAACAAAATTTTGAGTGAGTTTGTTATTATTATCACAGTTGGGCAGTTCTGATGTTCCCTCTGTTGTTGCTATTCTGCCTTTTTGTTCAACTGTCATGTTCCAAATAGTTAGATTACTTCGTATTAATATGCAAGATACACTTTTGAGTTGAAGATATATAGTTAGGTGTTTCAAGCTCCCCAACAAAAATGAATAATAATTACTTATTAATATATAGGTCAGGGCCACTTATTCATATTATTCAAATAAGATTAAGAGCATGGTCGACAACTCCTTACAAGTAACATATTTCAATATTAGTTTTTGAGAACTTCATACAAGTACTTACAAAAGTAGCTAATAATTAGAAAATGAAGAAACAACTATTTGTTGCTTATGACTTATGAAACACTTTCATAAGCCATTTTGATCAAATATTTCTACTTAGAAGTTACATCCAAACACTTCTGCTCATAAACTACCTTTTAAAACCACTTAGATGTTATTATTCAAAACGCGTTTTAAGGAGTTTCAAAATAGGTTGTTACCAAACGGGATCTAAACCGTAAGAGCACCTCTATTAGCAGGGTAAAAAATTAAAAAAAGGCCTATCTTAACGACAGATTGGATTACAACGGTCTGATGTCATCATTATTTACCCATCCCTCCCAGCTTACCATTTTCAATAATAATCCCTTGACCTCAACTTCCGTATATAAATTATTGCTATTGAAATTTCTGAAAGAAATAGGCAACAGGTTTTATGTCCTAAACTAAAATTCCGCTGAAACAGCAAAATCTCTGCTCAAGGCTTTCACGCATACAAATTTCACACGGCACAAGTTGAGTTTTGAAAGTTAAATTAATTGTAAAAATAATTATTTGACCGACGGTAATTAAGTTTGGCACTAAGAATAAAGACAGTTTACGTTCTTCATTGTGAAATTTATCAGCATCATCCACTTGAACATTGTTGCAGGCTGCTTCAGAAGCTTTAGGTGGTTCGAGTTGAGAAGAAGACACCTCAGCTTTTGTAATACTTTTAGGTTTTGGCAAAACCTTTTCCTGTTCTACCACTGAAGGAGAATTATCTATTACAGAATTCAAATGCATAGTGCTAGTAGGCATGGTATTTTCTTGTTGGTAGCCACTTGCATGCATACTAGACATGACATTTGCCTGTTGACATTCGATGGTTTGCTTTGTATCAGGCATGGCATTGGCTTGCTGACGTCCAATGGTGTGTATATTACCAGGCATGAAATTTGTTTGGTACTCAGCTATTACTTTTTCTTGCTTTTGCATTTCTTCGTATCTTTGAACGGTTTTCCTATGTTTCTTCCCACTCTTGTGCCGTGCAAGCATTTCCAAACTGTTGCATTCCACTCTACAAATTTCACACCATATTTTGAGTGCAGGTAGTGGTGTTAGAGGCAAGGAAATAGGTGGTGTGAATATATTAGGGTTTATTCCACCATCATGCCCACTTCCATCTCCGCCTCCTCCTCCACATCCACTATGACCCTGAAGGAAAAAAGGAAAAGAAGCATAAGGCTAAAACAGATATAATTAAGGAATTCAGTGTTACTTATTGGCACAATGCTATAGGTGAAAAAAGACTTCAACCTCATGCACAGTATTAACTCTAGCAGGACTGTGCTAATTTAAAGTTTAAGGTAAATACAAATTATGGGCATTTTGAAATTCAAACTTAATATTTTATTTAGTTTAAAATAGTACGTAATAATAAAATTTTGACAGACAACATGAAATTGATATTTAAGCAAGATACTCAAATTTATATATCGTTACCAATGCCCAACGCATTAGAAGTAAAAAAAATCATTGAGCTAATAAATTTGGAGCATGTCTAAAATTGGGGATCGGGATGGTTGCTCTTTGGACCCTGCTCAAGACCTGTCCTGGGACTAATGCAATAATACTGGCTCAACTACCGAGAAATTCACTTTGTTTTGTTAGTGATAATATTATGCAGTCATCAGCGATAACACATCCTGTATTGGCTTCTACAAATTATTGCTTAATCACACTCCTACTTAGTTTGGTTATGGGAGATGCCTTACAGCAATAACATATTTTGTTTACTGCTACAATGACAATACAATTTCACTCCCAACCAGTAAATTTATCAGAGTTACCAATTTCAAACTAATATACGTTTGGAGGTGCACTTTCAGTTTTCCCAGTTTTATCCCTCAAGATCACGATCATTCATGCATATCAACGTTTTCAGTTTACTTATGAGTATTTGGTAACATGTTTAGCTTTTATACATTGCAATTTCATTAAATAGCTAATTTTATTAGGAAAATTTATACGTTGCAAAATATTATTTGGAAAAGCTCCAAAATAACTTCTAGTTAATTTTAAATAACTTAGACCTAAAAGAATACTGAAAATCTGATGGATTTGGAAGAAATCAATTATACCAAGTATCATTTTTAAATGAATACATGTTTTTATTCCCTAAAGTTCACACTATTTTTAATTAAGAATGGAAACTAATAACCATTACAAGGATAATTCTAAGTTACTAGTTGTCTAAAATATCAAAAAATTTGGTACTTTTTGTACAGTAACGATGCTTTGACATGTGTATCAATGCGTTGATAATAGACATCAACGAGAGAAAAAGCAATTTGCATCATTTAAACTGAATTTCTAAACTAAATCACTTATCTGCTTCTTTATGAGAAAATGTTCCAACAAAACAAGAAAATAAAAATATGAGTGGGTTGATAAATTTTGTTATGTCGATTATGAAAAAAAATTACCGATGTTTCACCGTCGAAAAAGATAAATTTACCGTTATCATAACGACAATATTGGTACACCAAATTAATTCAGAAATGGCAACCAATTAACTGAAAAGGGTGTAGTAATGAAAAATTTGTCATTATCATAACCAATTAATAGATGAATTATGTTATTTGTTGGTTTTGGAAAAAAGAATTATTGATGTTTCATCGTTGAAAATGGTAAATTTACCATTACCATACTTACTGTAATATTACACCACCTTAACTCTAAAATGGTAACCAAATAATTCGCAAATGTATGGTAACAGAAAATTTACCATTATCATAAGAGCCCTACATACCTCAATCATCCAATAGAACCTTCAATAAATATATGATGACAAAAACTAGGTGCACAAAGGAGACGATAATAAAACAACCACCAAGTTTACTTTCCTACTGGTTTGGTAGCAATATAAGGCACTGAAGAGTTAATTTAAAGTGTCATAAAATGCCTGTTGAATTGTTTACAAAGTAAGCTATAAATAATTATTCCCTTGCAGTACAATGAATGCGATTTGGTTCTAATAAATAAGTCAATCGAATGAATATGGCTCCGGATCTGCAAATTTTCTAACAAAAGAGGTTACACAAAATATAGTTGAAGGCCAAAATTTTAAATCTCATATTTCGGTTACGTTTCGTCTTGGAATTTTCATACAAGTATCTCATATCGAAAGAGATCTTGAAAGAGATGAGTGTATCTCGGGTGTACATCTTAGATTGACATCTCAAATATCAAAATACATCTTGGAAATATCTCGAAGCAACTTATGTGCCTAAATTTATTTAACAGTTATAATTTCAAAGTAAAAACAAAATCATGACATACTTGAGTTGTATAGAAAAAAGTATTCAATATTAATGTTTTGAAGAAAAGTGGTAGTTTGATTAGCTTAATTGATTTGATATTGATTAAATAATATCTTCTTATCTTATTTGAACATAAGAAAGAAATGACTCTTTTGTTGTGACTCATCAAGATAAAAAGTAAAAAGTACTTTCAGTGAGTTGGTAAATAGCAATTGGTCTATATGGTGGGTTTTTTTTTTTTTTCACCTCTATGAAAATGAGAAATAAATGCAAAGAAGGAAATTTTATTGGATGAGATTTTGATCCATATTTCATGTGAGATATAAATATTTCAGACGAGATGAGTGTCACACGAGATATGAACAAAATTTGATGCCTCGTCTCATTTATGTATGAAAAGGAGAACTGGTGAGATATATGAGATTTAAAACCATGATGAAGTCAAATAAATAAAGAGTTATCCTTCTCTTACTTGTAGTCAAACAATGATAAACCAGCAAGCAAACTGCAATCAAACATAAATTTATTCCTGTAATCAAAGATCTCACCAAGTGCAAAATATTGATGGCCAGATCCTCAAGACAGAGGTTGAATTTTTTTATTTTCAAGCCAAACCATATTAACTTGAGTGCAGTACATTTTGAAATGCCAAAAGCACAACAACTTTGGAAAGTTCAAACAAAACGAGCCTTGGCAAATAAGGTGTATTTGATAGGGCAAGTTCGGTTAGTACTGCGTCAAAAGCAGAAATCATCTGTTTGCTTTTACTTTCAGATATGCATGTCCCTGATAATATAGTAGGAAGTAAGAACTACTTTAAACTTGGGTGTGCTACAGGTGAAACATTTGTGACTTCAATGCCACAAACGAAGGGAACATAGTTTGTAAGTACAAATAACCAAACACATATCTGCTAAATGATGCATTTGGAACATCAGTGAATTAATACACATAACTCCTTCAGGTTATAGTAATATGCAACTGTGTGCACGCGCGCGCGCACACTCTAAAACTTTTATCAGTGGGTGCTAATAAGAACTTTAGTATATAAGCAACTTAAGGTGTACAACTAGCCTAAAAATACAGATTCCTAATGAAAATTGATTACATATTAAGCTACAAGTGAAACACACCCTAACAGGAACACAGAAACTCAGGAAAGTGTCAGACAGCATTTTTTTTTCCTTCCTTCAAATCAATTCTCGAGAAGTACTAGCAAAGAAACATCCAAAAGTAAGACAAAGTCATGACTAGCTCGTGGAAAAAAGACGATAAAAGAAGGCATGACTACCTCATGGAAAAGAGAAGATAAAAGTAGCGTTTAAATTGACAGACCAGAACTAATAGGAAAAAATTACCCCACGGTAACTGCTACCAGTCGCACCATAAATACCAGGAAAAAAGAGAGAACGTCATGTTGTTGAAGACAATGATAGCCAATACCATTTATTGTTAACATTAAAAACCATCATCATAATTTTCACACTAGTCCAATGGTATAATTGCAATGTTAACATATTATGCACCTCAATTAGAAAATAAGCAACATGTTCATTTCACAAATATCTATACTGTATTATTATAATTGAGTACTCATTCTTGCTTTCTACTCGATTCCTACAACTTACTCTAAGCTTTCCACGTGTCTTTCCCATGTTTCTCAAATGCTCCTTATTATTATATCATTTTATTTTATTTCAGCTAAAAAACCTTTTCTCCCCCATACTTATTTGCATTACTTTTTCTCTGTCATCCTTATAACATTGGTTCCGTCTTACCTCAGTTTAACTACTTATTTAATTAAACAAACCAAACGAAATTGGAGATGACAAAGTGCTATTGAACTCTCTTCAACATAGTTATCTCCATTTTTATTGGTATTTAATTTTTATTGTAATTCCTATTCAATATGACCTAGGTTTTGACTGTTATTGTTTTCAGTTTGGGATTTAGATTCGAAAATTTATTTGTAGACCTGCTAAATTTTTGTTTTCCCAAAAATGTGTAAGACTCGTGCACTTCCCGTAGGTCTTCCTTTTTTCTTTAGATATGTCTGTTTTGTATATAAATTTTACTGTATAAAAATATTAAAAAAAAACAAAAAGAAAATAAAAATCATTTTCTACCTGCCTGATACGCAATTAAGTATCACCGTATGTAGTTTTTTTCCTCTCACTTGATCATGTCTTCCACTTCATAGTAAGTATTGGGACACAAAATATATATGCAATTAAGTATCACCGAAGAGCGAGCGTGTGTGCGTGCGGCGGCTATTGGGGCACAAAACTAGACATATGACCATTTGATCCTTTTGTCTTTACATGAGGGGGGATTCAGAAGGAGATCTAACGGTTATTATCTCTTGGATCACATTTTGTGTCCAAATAGAATTTCTCACACACACAAATATGTGTGTACGTGCATGCGTGCATGTGTGTTTTTTATGAAGTTCATCATATGAAAATCATATGAAAAACCGTATAAAAACATAAACCATCAATGAAAATCATTGAAAACTTAATATATGTAATCCTACAACTCTAATGGTCCCTTTTCTTTCTTGGCAATTCCCACTTCATCATACATAGTCAACCAATTCAATTTATAGCTTTCAAGGTAAAAAACAAACAAAATAATTACTTCAAAAAATCTGATGAATTTTTGCACCTTAGTAACAGCTCCAACACTAGTGCAAGTCACTTGATATTTATCAATATTTTACACCAGTCCACACTCATTCACACCGAATGAGAAGGATTTCCTATTTATCCGGCTTCTACAAACCAGCCAAGCCCAGAAATAATATAAAAATAAACTATATATGCATACCCACCCCCTATTAAAAAAAATGCTCTAATCAATCCTACAGTAATCAAATTCCTTTGAATTCACCGCCAGAATAAAAAACAATCTAAAAGGTTATCTATCACAGTGACGTTTCTCATTGACACAAAAATAAATATCAAAAATAAATATCGTCACATGTATTAAGTTATTGGTAATCACCAGTTTAACCAATAAAAATTACAACCGGTGATAATAAAAACTAGAGAAATAAACCGCGAAACCAAGGCTAATGCAGATGATAATGATGATAAGCCGGATCAGGTACCTGAGAGTGGATCTGGGAGGCTTCGAGTTGATGATGCGGGTAAGCTCGAGAATAATCGTTGTATTGCTGCTGCTGTTGGCAGTAGGAACCATGGTACGCTTCATATGATGGACCGTTCGGCGCTTTAGCTTGCTGTTGGCTCAGATCATTCGGTTGTGGCGATTGTTGGGCGACTGCACATGGGTACTGTTGGTGCTGCTGTTCTTTGGGCGGTAACTTCTGTTGTTGTTCGGCCATGGAGGATGAGGTCATTAGAGAGGAAGAGGAAAATAAAAATCAGGGTTTTGTTATTTGATTTTGCTATCTAGCAATTTTTATTTTGGTTATCGCCCAATAAAATGGAAAATGTTTAATAATGACAGTTCGAACATGATTTGTGATACGCCTAACCTTCCCAAATTACCCGTTGGATTCAACTTATGTCTAATTATAACCAAAAAATATACAATTACTTTACTTAAAATTTAAATTTTCATATTTTTTTACTTATTCAGTTACTCTTATCCTATCAACTAAAACCGCTCATACTTTAATTAAAATGTGATTTTGTAATACAGTGAAACTAAGTTCAAAAAACTTAGTCTTCATTAATTTCAAAAAATTTAATAACAATAGTAATACCTTTGGTGTTACATATTTTAATTTTCAGGTAAATAGGCACAAGGAAGAAGTTGCAAAAAATTTAGTCTTAGGGACAACAAATTTGCTTTTTAGTCTGAAAGACATTTTTTAGCGTACATTGAAAATGATAGTTACAACTATCATTCTGTGATTTACCCTAAAAAGTGTCCTTCAACCTAAAAAACAAACTTCTTGTCGTTGAGACTAATTTTTTTTGCAACTTCTTCCTTGAACCTAAAAACCCCTTTTATTTTTTGTGTAAAAGTAAACTTTCTAAATTATCCTTAGATTCAAATTACGCCTAATTTTACCAAAATATACTCCCATCTTACTTAAAATTCAATTTATTTTATCGTATTACATGGTCGGTCACTCTTATTTCTATTAACTAAGACCGCTTATACCTTGATTAAAATGTAATTTTGTCATTTACTAAAACCAAGTCAATCAATTATATCTCAATTAACTTTAAAACTAAGCTTCTCCTACCTAGATTGAAACCCAAATTTTTGTCTACCAAAGATTAGTTAATCGGTTTTATACTATAAACCGCTCATGTCTTAATAATAGCAGTGATACATTTGGTGTCATGCGTCTTTGGTGTAAATGGAAACTTCTTAAATTACCTTCTATATTCAAATTACGTCTAGTTATACCTAAATATACCCACATCTTACTTACAATTCAAATTTTTATATTATGTTACTTGGTCGGTCAATCTTGTCTATTAACTAAAACCTTAAATAAAATGTAACTTTGTCAAACCTTTGGTGCCACGCATCTTTGGTGTAAATGAAAACTTCTTGAATTACCTTCTATATTCAAATTACGTCTAGTTATCCCTAAATATACCCGCACCTTACTTACAATTCAAATTTTTATATTTTATTACTTGGTCGGTCACTCTTGTCTATTAATTAAAACCTTAAATAAAATGTAATTTTGTCATCTACTAAAACTAAGTCAATCAATTATATCTCAATTAACTTTAAAACTAAGCTGCTCCTACCTTAACTAAAACCAAAATAATTTTTGTCTAACAAAGATTAGTCAAGCTTTTTTATACCTAAAACCATTCTTGTCTTAATAATAATTGTAATACTTTAGTGTCACATATTTTTTGTGTAAACGTTAAATTCTCATATTACTACGTCTAATTATACCTAAACATACTTCCAACTTACCTAAAAAATTTAATATTTTTCATCTTAATAATAGTTGCAACACATTTGGTGTCACCCATTTTTGGTGTAAACACAAACTTTTCAAACTACCATTTAGATACAAATTACGTCTAATTATATCTAAATATACTCCCACCTTGCTTAAAATTCAAATTTTTATATTTTATTACATGACTGTCACTCTTATCTATTAATCAAAACCGCTCATATTTTAATTAAAATGCAATTTTGTCATCTACTAAAACTAATTCAATCAATTATATCTCAATTAACTGTAAAATTAAGTTGCTCCTACGTTGGTTAAAACCTAAATTTTTGTGTACCAAAGATTAGTCAATCGATTTCATATATAAAACCTTTCATGTCTTGATAGTTGTAATAAATTTGGTGTCACACATTTTGGTGTAAACGTAAACTTTTCAAATTGCTCTGTAGATTCAAATCTTTAATAGTAGTTGCAATACCTTTGGCGTCACACATTTTTGGTGTAAATGCAAACTTTCCAAATTACGTCTAATTTTATCTAAATATATCTCACCTTACTTAAACTTCATATTTCTTATATTTTATTACTTGGCCAGTCGCTCTTATCTATTAACTAAAACCGCTCATACCTTGATTAAAATGCAATTTTGCCCTCTACTAAAACTAAGTCAATCAATTATATCTCAAATAACTTTAAAATTAAGTTGCTCCTAACTTAGTTAAAACCTAAATTTTTGTGTACCAAAGATTAGTCAATCGGTTTTATAAAAAACCTTTCATGTCTTAATGTTGTATTAACTTTGGTGTCACGCACTTTTGGTGTAAACGTAAACTTCTCAAATTACCCTTTAATTTCAAATTTTTAATAGTAGTTGCAATACCTTTGGGGTCACACATTTTTGGCACAAACGTAAACTTCCCAAATTACTCTATAGATTCAAATTATGTCTAATTACACCTAAATATATTCCCACTTACTTAAAATTCAAATTTTTATATTTTATTACCTAGACAATCATATTTCTTATATTTTATTACTTGGTCAGTCACTCTTATCTATTAACTAAAACCATTCATGCCTTGATTAAAATGCAATTTTGCCCTCTACTAAAACTAAGTCAATTAATTATATCTCAAATAACTTTAAAATTAAGCTGCTCCTAACTTAGTTAAAACCTAAATTTTTGTGTACCAAAGATTAGTCAATAGGTTTTATACCTAAACCTTTCATGTATTAATGTTGTATTAACTTTGGTGTCACTCACTTTTGGAGTAAACGCAAACTTCTCAAATTACCCTTTAATTTCAAATCTTTAATAGTAGTTGTAATACTTTTGGGGTCATACATTTTTGGCATAAGCGTAAACTTTCCAAATTACTCTATAGATTCAAATTATGTCTAATTACACCTAAATATATTCCCACTTTCTTAAAATTCAAATTTTTATGTTTTATTACTTGGTCAATCACTCTTATCTATTTACTAAAACCACTCATACTATAATTAAAATGCTATTTTGCCATCTATTGGGCTATGATTGTTTTCTACCAGTTTTGCCTAGTTCCGGACAGTTCTATATTCAGGTGTTATAATAACCCTTATTCGGGTGTTATAATAACCATTACTTGTAAGTTTTTTCACATCGGTTGTTGTTACTTATAAAACCAGTAAAAACCGATGCAGTACAATTTTGATGTCAATTCTCAACACATCAAGTTAGAGTATTTTGAGGGTTATAACTTTTTATTCAATTATACCTCACTAATTATATCGTAGAATTAATCTTCACAAAACTAGAGAATGAATATAAGGATACACACACATATACATATATAATGTTACTTTAGTAGAAAACTCTTAAAATTGATGTATGTTAAACTCGCAGGCATGTACTGATTAACTATAACAACACTTCATGTAAACCAATCAAAACCGCTATAATCATTTACAATCAAAACTGGTACCCTCAAAACCTTACATACCCGATATTATAAAACTCTCAATCGGAGCCTAAAACTAAGCCAATCAATTATATTTCAATTAACTTTAAAATTAGGATGCTCCTACCTTAATTAAAACCTAAATTTTTTTCTATAAAAGATTTGTCAATCGTTTTTATACTTAAAATCGCTCATGTCTTAATAGTTGTATTACCTTTGATGTCACACATTTTTGGTTTGAACGTAAACTTTTCAAATTACCCTTTAGATTAAAATTACCTCTAGTTATACATAAATATACTCCCACCTTACTTAAAATATTTAATAGCCTTTAGTGTTACACAATTTTGATGTAAACATAAACTTTCAAAATTACCCTTTAGATTCAAATTACATTTAATTATACTAACTATATACTACCATCTTACTTAAAATTCAATTTTTTATATTTTATTATTTGTCAGTCACTCTTATCTATTAACTAAAACTGTTTATACCCTAACCAAAATACAATTTTGCCATCTAATAGGTTCCAATTGGGAGTTTATTTTCTACTAGTTTTGACTGATTTCAGACGGCTCTATATTTTAGGTTATCATGCCCTTGCTTACAAGGATTTTTTCACATCAGTTGTTGTTGATTATAAAACTGGTAAAAACCCAATGCAATGTAATTTTGGTGGTAATTCTCAATCCATCAAATTGGGGTGTTTTGAGGGGTTATAACTTTTTGACAGTTATACCCTCACCAATTATATCGTAGAATTAATCTTCACAAAATTAAAGAATAAATATAAGAATGTATATGTAATGTTATTTTGGTGGAAAACTATCAAAATGGATGTATATTAAACTCTCAAGCATGTATTGATCGGCTACAATAACATTTTATGTAAACCAATCAAAATCGTTGCGATCATTTATAGTCAAAACTGATACTCTCAAAATCTCTCGCAACCGGTACTACAAAATTCCCAAGCGGAGCCTAAGCTAAGTCAATTAATTATATCTCAGTTAACTTTAAAATTAAGATGCTCTTACCTTAATTGAAACCTAAATTTTTGTCTAACAAAGATTTGTCAATCGTTTTCATACCTAAAACCGCTCATGTCTTAATTGTTGTATTACCTTTGGTGTCACACATTTTTGCTTTAGATTACCCTTTAGATACAAATTACTCTTTAGATACAAATTAATAGTTGAAAGACCGCTCATGTCTTAATATTTTCCAAATTACCCTTTAGATACAAATTACGTCTATTACACCTAAATATACTCCCACTTTACTTAAAATCTTTAATATTTTAAATAATAACAGTAATACCTTTGGTGTCACGCACTTTTGTTGTAAACGTAAATTTCTACCCTTTAGAGTTAAATTACGTCTGATTAATACCTAAATACACCGCAACCTTACTTAAAATTCAAATTTTTATATTTTATTACTTGGTCGGCTACTCTTATATATTAATGAATACCACTCATACCTTGATTAAAATGCAATTTTGTCATATTATATCTCATTTAACTTTAAATCAAGCTGCTCCTACCTTAAATAAAACCTAAATTTCTGTCTACCAAAGATTAATCAGTCGATTTTATGCCTAAAATCGCACATGTCTTAATAATTGTATTATCATTGGTGTCACACACTTTTTTGGTGTAAACGTAAACTTTTCAAATTACCCTTTAGATTCAAATTACGTCTAACTATACCTCAATATACTCTCACCTTACTTGAAATCTTTAATAACAGTTGTAATACCTTTGGTGTCACACATTTTTGGTGTAAACGTAAACTTTTCAAATTACCGTTTAGATTCAAATTACGTCTAACTATATCTAAATATACTCTCACCTTACTTGAAATCTTTAATAACAGTTGTAATACCTTTGGTGTCACACATTTTTGGTGTAAACGTAAACTTTTCAAATTACCCTTTAGATTCAAATTATGTCTAGTTATACCTAAATATGCTCCCACCTTACTTAAAATTCAAAAAAAAAAATTATTACTTTGCTAATCACTCTTATCTATTTACTAAAACCGCTCATATATTAATTGAAATGCAATTTGTCATCTACTAAAACTAAAACTAAGTCAATCAATTATATCTCGATTAACTTTAAATCTATAATAAAGTTGCCTTACCTTTGGTGTCACAAATTTATGGTATAAACGTAAACTTCCTGAATTACCTTTTAAATTCAACATACATCTAATTATACCTAAATATACTTTCACCTTGCTTAAAATTCAAAATTTTATATTTATTACTTCGTCGGTCACTAGTGTTTATTAACTAAAACCGCCCATACCTTAATTAAAATGCAATTTTGTCATCTACTAGAACTAAGTCAATTAATTGTAACTCAATTAACTTTAAAATTAAGATGTTCCAATATTAAAACCTAAACTTTTATGTACCTTAGATTAGTCAATATGTTTTATACCTAAAATTGCTTATGCCTTATTGAAATGCAAAAATTTTATTAACTAAAATGCTAATTTTTCATCACCTAAGTCAATTAATTAATCTGAAATAAATTTTGAATTATATCTTAATACCGCATAATTTTATAAGGAAAAAAACTCACGCGTGGAGTACACGCTACTATCACGCATGAAGCGCGTACCATAACGCTCGTAATAATAAAGCTAAAGATTTTATGCTCTCTTATTTTTATTGGGGTTTTGGACCAAAGGAAAAATACAGCCATTCCTTGTATTTTTGTATTTTTAAATTCCTTTAATTCATCATTATTATAATTGTTACAGTGTTTCTTATGGTTCTCTTTTCATTATCTTATATCTATATACCAACATTTAATAATCTTTACAATTATTTATTGATTTCTCAAGAGTTTTTCTTATATTATTTTATGTTAAATATGTTAAAATTCATAGATGCTATTAAATTTGAACTTTTTAAGTATATACAATTAATAAATATTCATTAATTGATCTAATAAAATATTTGAAAATGACAATTCACTTATAAGTATATTGACAAAAATATGAAATTAATTTTTTTTTTCAATTGCATATACTTTAAATTTTCCATAATTATTCACAAATTATTATAATCTTCTACTAAATGATGGTGAAAAATAATAAAAAATTTCAGTTACATTCTGACTATTTATATCTGAAATTTACGATGACCAATGAACAAAAATTATACCATATTTTGGTTAAAACACTTTTATTTTGTATTTTATTATTTTTTAGAGGTAAATGTTAAAAAAAATTGAAAATTCTATTATAAATTAAAATTATTGAGGTATGAAACGTTTGATTAAAATCAAAATGACAATGTGATTTGTAACGTTATAAGTCTTTATTTCACTTAATACTTCTTTTACTAGTTAAATAAATATTTTCTACCACTATGATGATATTATATACTTATATTTGACAAAGATATGTTGTAAAAGCTTTTAATGCATATAAATATATTGATTCATTAACATTAACTTCCATTTTTAGGTATTTTCGCCAATGCAAACTCTATTCATACACCAAAAATCACCTAACATGTACCATTATTTTGCTAAAAAAATCTATTACTAAGTTACCCTTCTTTTTAGTTGAATTTTTAGTTTACTTTTTATAACCCATCAAATTTGAACATTAAAACTGATTATATTTAATTAAGTTGATACAGTTTTAATGAGGAGTTAATGAATTTTTTTACCATGAAATATAAAATATCAATTAAGATAACTTTCACAACTATTTATTTTATTTTTAAAGTGCTTTCCTTTTCTTCTAAACTTAAGTTGATTCTGAAATAGAGATTTTAAAAAAATTTAAATAAGTTACAATATTAATGCCAAAAATTAAAATTTATTTACTGACGTTTAACTTAATCTAGTGATACAAATTTCTAGTATTTTGTAAATGATTTTTAAGTTTTAAAGAGAGAAGATGATGAGATGAAAACAAGTATGATTTTTTAAGAGAGATGGTGTATGCAAAGCAATTTTTGATGTATGTTAATTTATTACATTTTATGGTGTATGTTCAAAGATTACAGGTGCATGAATAGAATTAGGCTTTCACTAATTCTCAAGTAATATTTGAAATTCAATACATACATACATACATACATACATACATACATACATACATATATATCATTTATCTTTTAGTCAAATGTATTAAAAGTTTAGTGTCAATTTCAACATCTATGTACATGAATATTTAACTAATTTTATTATCGTCTAATTTATTTACCCAATATACAATTAGGATGAAAGGATTATTTTACTTATGTTGTTGATTGCTTAACATCTATTTAGACACCCTAATAATTTCTTTATTATTCCTACTAATATTGTAAAATTATTACTTATGAGTATGTTTCAATATTATGATAAGATTTTACTTTTATGTTTCATGAGTTTGAATCTTATATTATTTGCTTCTAATTTTTGTATCATAACTATATATTAATTACCATGGCAATTCTGTGCTTTTTCCTTTCTCTCATGATATTTAACTTTAAGATTATCCATTGTGGTTTGTTGTACAAAATGTACAAAGCTTGTGAGCATGGTTTAGTGATTGATATAATTTATTCTAATTATACTAATGCATTTTAATTATTGTTTAAAAACCTTTTCTTCTCTCTCTATCTTTTAGGATATTGGATTTCGAAATTAATGTTGCGCTAAAGTTAAAAAATTGCACATTGTTAGTAGTTGATATGAATCCATATCCCCACTTTTTATTTATGAGTCGAGCGAATTATAATTTACTAAATAAACTTAATAAAATTAATAGTTCCTTATATTGGCAGAAGGAGTAACAATTATTTATAGTGAATTGTTAAATGGTGAATCATTTTGACTACGGGGAATAAAAAGAGTCAGTTTTTAAATTAAAAAGGTTTTGCCTAGAGAGGAATCAAATAACCATTCTCCTTTTATAGAATCTTATAAAAATTGCTAAATTATCATTTATATAATTTATCTTTCACTTTCTTATTAGTTTCCATTTCATGTACAATATTAAGCCATAAAATTTGTCTTTTGATTTTAAAACCACAAATCCTAAGTATTTAATTTTGTGACTATTGAGGAAAACTTATTTCAATCTTAATCTTCATAACTTTATACAGTAAATGACTACAGGTTTGCAGATGCTCCAATAGTTCCTTTTTATGACATTTTTTTATTTTTACTGGATAATATTGTTAAATTTTGGTGATACAAAATCACAAATAAAGGGAAATAAATATGCAAAAGAAGAAAGAGAAGATTTTGTTTCCTCTAATTAATAGGCATATTTGAGTATGTTTATTTCTCTATCTAATTGGCTAATCAAATTATTTTTTGCCATCTAATGTTAACTTGGGCATTAAGTAATTGATTATATGAATAGAGACTACAAGAGAGGGTAAAAATGTTGTGGAAAATCTATTTGCTAATTTTCTCTTCTCCATCTTTGTTCTTTTTCTCCAACAATTTTAGCCATATAGATATTTGCTCCCTTTCTCAATTTGATTATTGATTCAATAGTATTTTGTTTACTTTAGCTTTATTCTATTAATTGTAAAAAAAATTGGTGAATCAATAAAGTGGGTGGTTGGGTGGAATATTTTGTGATATTGCATTTTGATTTCAATTCCGTCTTAATGATAAAGATCCATTGATAAAAGCTTCCACAAAGTGCTACTACTTTCATAATAGTTTGATATCAGAGTACAGATCATCACAAAGCTTAGAGTAATTTTGGTTTGAAAAATTATTGATGTCGGGTATGATTTCATTTTCAAAGATGGCTATCGATGGGAAAAATTGGGGTATTTGAAAACCTAAGATGAAGGATGTTATGTACCTCAATGATCTTCATGATCCGATTGATGGATACGGAAAGAAGCCCTCTGATGTAAATGAGGGAAAATGAAAGAAGATGGATAAGAAGACGACTGCTTTAATTCGCCAGTATCTTAGTGATTCAGCTTTTCATCATGTGGCTAGTTGTGAATCCACGAAGGCTTTGTGGGATAAGTTGGTATCTTTGTATGAGTCAAAAAGTGCTACTAGTAAGGTTTTTCTAATTCGAAAGTTAATATTACTGAGATTAGATGAAGAGAAGTCTGTAGTAGAGCATTTGAATGAATTTTAAGATGTAATAAATCAATTGGCAAATATGAAGGTCAATTTTGATGATAAGTTACAGGCTCTTTTATTAATGAGTTTGCTTTTAGAAAGTTGGGAAACTTTGGTTGTTTCATTGAGTAATTCCAATGCTAATGGAACTATCTCTCTGGAAACTGTTCGAAACAGTCTTTTGAATGAGGAGCTTAGAAGAAAATCATCTGGTATGAAATCAATTCAAAGTGAGGCTATGGTGGCAAGGGACTCGAAGAAAGATACAATTTGGAAGAAGAAGGATGCTAATGGTAAAGGTGTTATCACTTGTCATTATTGTAATAAGAAAGGTCACATATGCAGCAAGTGTTATGCTTATAAAAGAGATCAGAAAAAGGATGCGCATGGTGAGACTATTAGTGATGCACATGAAGGTTTTGTTGAAGGTACCGATAGTGATGCTTCTTGTGATGTCCTCTTTAGTGAAAATAAGCCTTGGAAGATGGATTCGTGAGCCAGTTTTCACACTTGTAGAGATGTGAATTGTTTTTCTTCTTATGAGAAGAGTGTCGGCATGATTGGGACAGCTAATGGAGAAGAGCTACCAATTTATGGTATTGGATCTATCTGATTTCGTATGCATGATGGTTTTGGTTAGAGAAGTCTCTTGAGTGAGACATGTACCTACTTGTTCGCATAATCTTATTTCTCTCGATCAGTTAGATCACCGTGGTTGCAGTTGTGAGACTCAAGGTGGAGTTTTGAGAGTGAAGAAAGGTGGTTGTGTAAGGATGAGAGGAGTATTGGAAGAAGGAAACCTTTATAGCTTAGTTGGTTTTGTAGTCGACAATGAAAAACGAGTGACGGTTGAAGGACCTAGTCCACAGCAAGGTGGAGAGGTTAATGTAGCCACTACTTATGATTCAAGCATTGAGGATCATATTTTAGACAGGGGTCTTCATGTTGATGATGCTCGAGGGATTAATAGTGATCAGGTAATGAGCTCAGATCGAGTGATAGACGGGTATCGAATTGCAAAATCCACAAAGATAAGACGAAGATCTTCATGGTATTACAAACGTTTTTGAGACCGGATTTGTGTGGTGCACCTCATGTGGGAGATGCATCACTTGCAAACGGTGGTTGAGGTTTGTAATTTAGTGTGATTGAGATATAGAGATTTGTGATAGATCTAGATGTGGAATGCTTGATATGTTGGAGATTTGTAATTTTGCATCAAGGTAGAGTATTAAATTTTGGTGATACAAAATAACAAATAGAGGGAAATAAATATGCAAAAGAAAGAAAGAGAAGATTTTGTTTTCTCTAATTAATAAGCATATTTGAGTATGTTTATTTTTCTCTCTAATTGGATAATCAAATTATTTTTTGCCATCTAATGTTAACTTGGGCATTAAGTAATTGATTATATAAATAGAGACTAGAAGAGAGGGTAAAAGTGCGGTGGAAAATCTATTTTCTAATTTCTCTTCTTCATCTTTGTTCTTTTTCTCCAACAATTTTAGCCATATAGATATTTGCTCCCTTTCTCAATTTGGTTATTGATTCAATGGTATTTTGTTTACTTTAGCTTTGTTCTATTAATTGTAAACAAAATTTTGGTGAATCAATAAAGTCGGTGGTTGAGTGGAATATTTTGTGTTATTGCGGATTTCAATTCAGTCTTATTTTCAATCCAACTTATCTCTTTGTGATTTGGGTGATAAAGATCCGTTGATATAAGCTTCCGCAAAGCGCTACTATTTTCATAACAAATATGAGAAAAGAAATTGGTTTGGTAAAATTGCTAAATTCAGTAGATGAATCAAAATAATATTTATCTATTTTTTCTGCAAAAAAGGAAAGGATCTATATTTTATTCTTCTTCTATATGGATAATATTAATTTTCTAGTAGATGATTAGATAAGAATTATCTAATGAAAATATGATTATTATTAGGGAAAATTAGGCATAACTCTAATATTTGAGCTAAAATTGAGTTAGTGTAGTTGTCACTAATTTAAATTCAGTCAAACTAAATTTAAGGAATAAATGTAATTGATAAATTCATTAATAAAAGCAATTAATGTGGTAAACAAGGAAACAATTAATGTCAAAATGAGTTATTTCTCCATCTATTTTGATCTAATTTGATCTTTTACAAAGTCTATTGAATAAAAAAAAGAACTAACAAAAATCAACTTTGTATGTGGAAAAAATAAATAATACTTGAGAAAAATATATATTTAGGTTGGTTAATGACCTTTATTTTCATAGTGTTATAATAAGAAAAATTATTCCTTAAATTACCTTCTACATAGGGGGGTGTATAGCTCAAAATATTAATTGATTTTGTTTTTATGCTTTGGGACCTGTACACATATGTTCCCTAGTGACTTTTTGTTGACCTAATTTTTCGTCACAAATAGGAAAAAACTTTCCAAACTTCGGAATGCGATTGCGCTGACGAGGATACCGTCCCCACTAGGCTTACTTTTTGGACAAGTCGAGCCCAAAGGGAGGGCTCACTATTGGTGGAGGACATAAACCCATTTGAGCCACAAGGTTGGTTGTGGGCCGACCACCCCTCAGGCAGAGGGCGATCGGATGGGCCTTTTGCTGTTGGGTCGTTGCTTGAAGGAATATGGATTGAGGCAGGCATGAGCGGATGGAGGCGCTTGCCCATGGAAGGGAGTGTGACAGGATGGAGCGGACAAGGAGACTTATCTATGGTGGGAAATGGCAGAGAATGATCCTAGTGAGAACTAAGTATAGAAAGTAAACACACAATGATATATAGTGGTTCAACCCAGAGCGGCCTTCTTCCACTATGATGTTCCTTTACTATATCGACCTCTTACAATTTATAGACTGTTATAAGAGAATAATAAAGGAGACTAGACTAAATATTACAAGAGTATAATATCCTAGTCTAAGGGTCTCGCGGGGAGGAGACCCGAGGGAAGACCCACTGTGAGGGCCGTCCCTTGAAGAGGAGTCTCGGAGACGAAAGAGCTCTTGAAGGAGGGGTTCTGGCAGTGGTCGAAAGGTAGGTGCTAGAAGGAGGTGCCGCTAGGTGGAGTGATAAGCTTGCTATTGAAGGCGATGATGGTGGTAGAGCTTGGTGCGCAGAGCGTGGTGGGTTGAGTGGTAGAGTTTGAGGAGGCTCTCCCTAACGGGAGTCAGGCGAAGCCACCACTAGAGAGGCTTTGGAGGAGAAGAGAGCTATGAGGGACATGGGTTGGAGAAATCATTCTATTCGTCTGTTTTGTCTCTTCTCTGTTGTATGGTATGGCATCAGGTATATATAGAGGATGTGGGGGTGTAAATGGATGGTCGAGATTGTAGAACGACGGTGCAGGAGAGGCTTTGGGCCATGGATTGGAAGGGTCGTAGGATGGGAGCCAGTTGGAAAGTAGATTTGAGCCCATGGCTTGGATTGCTTACCAACTGGAAAGAAGGGTCTACGAAAGACCTAGGAAAGGCATCAGTCTTTAATAGGTAAGGGTGCAGGCGTTCTAATTGGCTATTAGAAAGGTGGGGGAGAGGAAAGTGCTGAGCGTGGAGTATTGTTGGTGGAGGAATAATGCTTTTCTCCAATGGCGTGTACTTTGGAGCAGTTGGACTGGAAATGGTTAGGTTACTTTACGGTAAGTCGTTTCGGGTTAAGTGGACGGTCCTAGCTGGTAGGTTTAGGATTGCTAAGGACATAAGGTGGTCGGTCCACCATGGTCAGGCGAATCCTTGTGTAGGCGTAGTTGGGCTACATGAGATAGCCAGTCCGGTGTCAGCTCTAAATAATCCGGGCGTCCGACGAAGGGAGGAAGTGCGGAAATGCAAGGCCTGGTTGCATTCATGTAAAGAGAAAAGTTGACGGACATTCATGTGAGAGCAAAGCTATTTCTAATACTATGATTATGCAGAGGACAAGCCCGGACCTTAGCGGGGGAGGAAGGCTGTTAAGGTATGGCATTACAAGGAAAGTGTGGTACTTGGTGCATGGATTAGGATGAAGGACCCGATCGGGCGGGTGTCGAAGAGGCTGGTGGCGGCTCTGGCTACTAAAGGGAAGGATGTTATGGAAGGCCCGGGGGCATAACCTTGGGTTTATGCCTCTAGGAGAGATTGGCTGAGTGGCTTCATAGGATCATCAGAATGTTGGAGTGCTCGGTGCCTTGTTGAGGAAGGGAGGTCGCCTAAGGGCTTTGTCTGTTCGTTCCCTGTTGAAAAGGAGAAGATGTCTGAGGAGGCGGTCATCCTAGTAATTATGGGAACTTCTGAAGAGGATGCGGTTGGAGGCCGTGCTGAATCGGGCAGATGTGCTTCAAGGCTTGCCGTTCTTTCGAGATCCTGAAGGAAGTGGTTATAGCTAAGGGCTGAGCTTCCATCCGTGGTGTCTCTAGATGCAGATAAGGTGCGGTTGCCCATTGAAGATGATGGACTTGTTACCCGTTGATGGAGGTAACCAGCTGGCTTAGCAAGGATCCGGTGGATGAATCAACTTTGGGAGCTTTTCCAGGAAGGTTTTATTTACCTAAAATTTTAGGTAACACTTTTAAACTCGGATGTATTATATAATTGTAAAATAATATAATTACTCTTCTCCTTCTAATTCTCTCATAATATTTTCGCTTACACTATCCATATTTCCAAAAAACTTGCATGTTTTCTTGATCCACTCATCAATTTTTTTAAACTAAGTACTTCATATTCTAAATTTTTATCTAATCACTTCAAAATCATTATAGATATTTTCACTTAAGTGTTTTCAAATTTAAAACTTTAGGAACTTGAATAATGTTAAAATTTCAACTAGAAATGTATCATTCCTTTATCCAAACAAATTTGTTATGCACAACCAGGAAACCTAAAATTTATCGAAATAATTATTTACTTCAGCAAAAATTAATAATTTTTAGATTCAAATTGAACAGTAACATGATACATTCATGTAACGAATAAAAGCTTTATGAAAAGAATAACAAATTCAAATAATACCATACTTACCTAATGAAATATTTTTCACATATATAATATTAACAAAAATTATACCTCTAATGGATATAAAAATTTCCAGATTACAATCTACATTTTGGTCACATGTTAAACTTTAGCTAGACTTGAACATTCCTTAAAAATCCATATACACCAAATCTATTACTTACATACTTTTTGGTGTAGACTTTCCTATAACATTGTGATGAGTTTACAAATTCTTAATATTGAATAACTTTTTATCAGTTTCACTTGATCCAGTAATTTTTTTTCTAATTCTTTTGTTGCTTACTTGATACTAATAAAGACAAGGAAGTTGTAAAGGAGAAATGGAAGAAGGATACAGTTTAAGGATTTGGGAAATTCTAATGTCATTGTTTCCTATTTAATATGTTCTTTATATTTTAACGTTTCCAACTCTTTATATTGTAATATCAATCTTTGTACTGTAGCTTCAGCTTGGTGACTAGTAATATTAATTTCCTTGGTAACTAAAATTTTGTGATATGAAACAATGATTGAAAGAGTAAACCGGATAATTATGTATTTTCATTGGACATTCCTAAGATTTTTAATTTTGCTATAATATGTTTTATAGCTCAAATTTTCTGAATGTTTGACATTATTCCTTTTATTTCTACTAATCATATGCAAACTGATTTATAATTTTTCCACTGCGTACGCATGATGCAATTCTTTTTTATATTTTTTTAATAGAATGTTTTTGTAAAAATATTTACATTTTGACTATTTATATCCCTAATTTACGATAATTAATGGACAAAAGTTATACTACGTTTAGGTTAGAAAATTTTATTTTATTATCTTTTAGAGGTAAATGCTAAATATTTTTTGAAAATTTTATTATAAATTAAAATTATTAAGGATGAAACATTTGATTAAAATCATTTTTTATACAATTAAATTGACACTGTGATTTGTAAAGTCATAAGTTTTATTTCAAATAATATTTCTTTTATAGTTAAATAAACATTTTGATTATTAATTTGATGATATTATATACTTATTTTTAACAAAGATACGTTGTAAAAACCGTAAATGCATATAAATATATTGATTCATTAACATTACACGTCCATTTCTGTGTATTTTCACCAATTCTCAAGTAATATTTGAAATAGTAGGTTAATGAATCGTATATCATGATTTGTGCTCTGTCCGATAGTAGGTTAATTAGGGTTTTCATTTGCCCAATTTTGGTTGAACACATACATTAGGGTATGTTTGCATTAAGAAAGATTCAAATCATAGAAACATGATAACAGAAAACTTCCAAATCGGTGGGACCTTGAATTAAAACCTTGCACATGGCCGTTCAAATGTTCAGCTACTAGATAGAGAGGATGTTAGTCGCTTTCTGATCCTTACTTGATGTTTTGGTTTTAGTTGTTAAGTGAGACCTTGCATAAGCTTTTTCGAGTAGATTGTGGTTTTGAAATAGTTTTCTACTAATGTTAGAATGCCTAGATTAAGATTGTTTACCAACTTATTCTTTTCCCTATAACATCCTGTATCTGGAGGCCAAAAGCTAAGTGCTACAGATGATGTAGTCATCTATAGTATTAACTTCTGCAAATAAAGGTAATTCTAGTGGTATCCATAATATTAGAAGCACTTGAATATGAATAAAATCACAAATTTCAAAAAAACAAAATTTTACTGATTACATTTCAAAACAATAATTCGTATCCAAGTTACATAATCCCTTAATGTTTCCTAAGCAATGGTTAAATATATCAGTTACAAAATATGCCAAGAGCGACATATGAGGATGCACCCTTGGTTGACCAGAGTCAATATAGTCATACTTGACTTAATACACACAGCGGAAAAAACAGAATAAATTGCAACTCCTAATTAGCTATCTGTCAGCCACCTCTTGTCTCCGGAAGCTTTATTCGCCAGAATTACTAAAACCTAAAAACCTCAACCCTCAGCCTACTCAAATCAATTTTGAGCACCTGAGAGTTTAAGAGGAAACAAAAACTTCGAGTCAGACATAAAGCCTGGTGTGAATAATACTATACATCTCAGTTATTGATATTAAGTGAGACCACACCGCTTAGCGTAATAGGTTTCCCCTCTCTTATATCTTCTACAAAGCTTTTCCTGCAACCAAAACTAGTTAGAACTGTAAAGCATTATCATGTAGACAAACATATCAGGTAATAAATGGATTATCTTTCCGAAAATTGTAGTTTTGTTTGGCTAATTACTTACCCTTGGCTGACTCGGGCCTACCAGACAATATAAACGAAATTTATCTAACATTGTTAGACACTCATCTTGTGGAAAATTTGTCCTTAACTATTTGTTAAATACTCATCTTCTGGAACGGTCTATCCCTAACTTATCTTCTCATAGGGTCATATGATCCTGTGGTTTTGCAGGTTCACCAATAACCTATATGTATATACATATATTCCTTCTATGTGTAATCACAATTTTAGTCTTACCTATGACAAAGCTCTACACACAGGAATTTTGGACTAAATTAGCTGGCACTAATTGCTAATGTATAGGGTGTGACCCTATACCAATCTTATTTGATATTCTAATATCTGAGTCATTTTAATTAGGGAAATCTTTCCTTGAAAACCTTTTCAAAATGATTTAAAATCTTTAAATCAAACTTACACAAGGTAAATACATATACTCTATGCTTTACTCAAAATCACTTTGCCATGTTATATATATTTTACTTAAATCTTAGTTGATGAAACATATAAACCTTTGAAAGTAGCTCTTTCGAATCTATTGAAAGTACTCCTTTTGAAACCAAGTAAAACATTTTATTTAACCAAGGCCGAAAAGCCAAAACCTTCCTTACTAAACCATTCTGAAAACCCTTTCGAAACCATTGAAAAACCTTTCCTTTGAAAGCTTTAAAACATTAGACATCCTTCTTTAAAACCTTTAAACCATGCCTTTCGAAACATTGGTAAAACCTTTCCTTTCAACCTTTTCGAAACAGTCAGAAAATCATCCCTTTCAACTCCTTCGAAACCATCGGTGAACCATAACTTTGAAACCTTTCTTTAAGACTATTCAAAAGCATTAAACCTTTATAAACACTAACCTTTCAAAAGCACTTGGATTCAATTTAAAACATGTGGAAACTTTCCGAATCCATTTAAAAAATTACTCCTTCGAAACCTTTGAAAACCATTTCGGTCGAAATCATTTGGATTATGCATTCAATTAGAGCAAAAGGATCAGAAATCCATTAAAGTCGAAAGCATTCCTTTTGAAATCAATCCATATAAAGAAGTGATTGTACCGAGACCATCCCTTTGAAAGCATTGGAGAAGTGGTCAAGTTTGAAAACCAAGGCAAAGCAACTTTTTCGAAACCAATCTTAGTCAAAAGGTAGAGAGAGGCAGTCATGGTTTTCGATCCAATCAAAAGCATATTTTTAAAAACAAAGTGCAGCCCAATTGAAACCATTTCTATAAAATCATTTGACCTGGTCGAAAGCCAACCAAGTCAAAAGCTATTCAGTCAAAAGCAATCAGGCACATTTTTTTTTTAAAAGAAAAGTATCACTTTAACCTCTTCGGAACCCCTGGTTTCGACCTTATACCTTCCGCCTATATCCAGTTCGCTATGTACCAGTTACCTGGTACCATGTGCATTGGTTTCGATAGAGTCGGAGGCGAAGGTAAGGAGGCAAAGGCGTGGTGCCGATCATCAAAACAGTAAAATCCATGTAGATTATTCCTTTTTAAACTATTTCTTGTACCTAACCTGCCTTGTTTGTCAAATTGTGATTGGTCAAAAGTTTCTCTTTTCTAAAAGTACTACCAATTTCCAGAATTAACAATTTTAAATTATATACAAAATACCCCTTCACTTTTTTATAAATATATAAAACATTTAAGTCTCATACCATAACTAATTTTACATATCCATTAAAACACTTAGGAAAATTCTACAAAAATTCCAAAAAATAACCTTTTATATGTTTTCTAACATATTAATTTTAGACCCAAACCATTAATTATTTAACCGTAAATAATTTTTAACCCAAAATAACATTTTCTTCACTAGAAAATTCATATCCACATAAATTCAAAAATTCTGAAAATTGAAACCCATCTCTTAAATATCATTTCAGGTCTATATAAAAATTCACAAGGCATTTGGATGTCATTTGGTAGGGTTTTCATATCAAAACATGTCATAAAATCTATATGAACAAACATAAATCATCAACAAGTATATATAATCATTTCATCATCCAAAAACGTGGCAAATCATTGCAAATAAGTTTGGATTCAACTTAAAACCAAAAACAATAAGAAATTTGAGATGTAGTCATTATTCACCTTATCTTTAGAGATTAAGTTGCTTGGGATTTTAATGGATATAATTTGATTTAGTTTCCTCCTTAGCTTTTCTTAATTTTTTCCTCTTTTCTTGTTAATGGTGCCCGTTCTTAAATAATATAAATTTTGATAAATGAAAATGAACATGTATGGAATACATGGCCAAGGGTTTAAGGTATAAGAATGGCCTTTTTCCTATTTTACCCCTCCTCTGTTTCATTTTAAATCTTATTTTAATTTATTGGTTAAATGGAATGGCTATGCCTTAATTAAATCAAATCTCAATCCCCTAATCAACACATTATTTACTTTAATTTAACTAATTAAATATCCTAAATAATGTTATCAAAATATGGGATGTTACATTCCTATTGCATATGCACACACACATACACATAAACACTCTCGTGCTCTAGGTTATTATATCAAACAAATATATTAGGCCATTGTAAGACTCGTTTAAAGATGGTCTTTGGAGATCAGGCTTCGTCCTCCTTTGCTCCTTTAGATCCCGCTTCGTTGGGGCATGTTTGAACCACCTTAGTTCAGCTCGCTCTCTAGTGTATGCATATGGGCCTTACGAACTATTGGTAGATCCTATCAATTCTGGGCCCTCCATTTTGACTTCTAAGCAATATCATCATAGCCACTCAAGGTATTCTTAGAGAGGACATCGTTTTCCCAACTTCCAAATAGTAGGCATATGGTCCACAAGAAGGGTACGAGGCTTATTCTCGATATTTCTGCACAGTCGGAGCCCCGCCTCCTCTTCCTCAATGGATCACAGGCTTCCTTGTTTGTACTTGAAGATTGATCCATTCCAGTTGCATCCTAATGAATATGCTATCCTTACCACCCTATATGCTATTTTAATGAGGGAGTTCAGGATGCCCCTACTCTTCATCAAATCAAGTTCCTCTATGCTATAAAGAGCAAAATAGAAGGTTCTCCTTCTATTTATCTTGAAGTTGGGAACAAATTTAAGTCGATCGAGGACTTATACTCTAATTACAGTATGTTCAATCACGAGTACTTCATTGTTCGGGATGACTCCCCGTGCTTCCACCAATGGCATTCTGGATGAGAGTTCTTATTTCAACTTATCTCCTACATTTTGGGTTCCTTCATAATCTTATGTTAAATATTAATTCTTCTCATATTTGGGGCTTCTCTTTCAGGTGTAGTGAAAGCAGCAACCTAGGATGATTTGGATGGCATATTATAGAGACCTCGGCAAATCCGAAGGAACTCCAAGAGGTTCCTCGTCTAGGTACTGATGATAATTTAAGGTAGCTCGGGCTATTGTTAATCGGATGCTCAATAAAGAAAGGCATGAAACCCTTCACTTATAAGTCTAATAAGAAGAAGAAGGGAAAAGACTCGGCTATTAGCGAGTTAAGCAAGGCACCATCCACTCAGCCCTCTATTTCTAACACCATCTTGACTATAGATTCATCTGGAATTGCCCCTACCATCCTTATGGGTTTGTAGGAGCCAGAGTTAGGCTTCTTAAGGATCGAGCTTCATAAAAGTGATCAACTTAGGACCCGAAGGGAATGGGATTATGATTGCATCCATTCAAAGACAGTAAAAGAGGCATGCTCTTATTCTCATGACAGTGAACATACTGCCTTGGACTGCCTTACACCATGTTTTTGGTTCCTAGGAGGAGGAGGGAACTTTCATTCCCAGAGATATTTTTGTTTTTGATTATCTTTTGGACCTGGAATTAGGAACTGATTATGGAGATTCTGTGTCGATAGCGAAAATCCAATGAAAATTGGAGATTCATGAGGACCCTAAGGGTTCGTGTAGATTCTCGCTTTCACACATTCGCATAGTTACACGTTTGTGCCATAAGCAGGCACTTTTTTAGTGTTTTCTTGATTCTAAATCATTGTATTTTGCAATTGCAGGAAACATGAGTTCGAAGAGAGAAAAGTTGATGTCTGAATTGAACCATCTCAGGTCGAAAGCGCCTCTTAAGGATGTCAAGAAGCCTACATCTTCATTTGGCCCAAGTGAAAATGTTGGGCAAATAGCTACAGGGCTGAAGGCACGGGAGACTATTCATTACTGCCCAACTGGGGACAAAGATGACCAGGACTCCGAGGATAGCTCGTGAAAAAGATCTCGCTCCCCTTGTAGTAAATCTACATCCCAAATTCCGGTCTATCCTTCTAAATCTCCTTGACCTTCACCAGTTTCTTTATTCGATTTGAAGACTTCCAAATAGCAGGAGAAGATAGATAAGAGAGGAGTGGTAGTCCTTGCCCTTGGGAGAAAAAATAAGGGGAAGGAGAATGAGGGGACAATTATCATTACTAACCTTATAGACCTGAACTTTGATGTGTTCTAACAACCTTATCAACTGAGAGATTCCCGAGCCTGCTTGCTTATCAAGGCACCTCCTCTTTTCATTTTAGGGTCTATTGATCTTATGGTGGATGAGTTGAGTGGTGTGAAGGCCTTGTTAGAGTTTCACAATATGGTGATCAAGGATGAGGAGGAGATTAGCAAAAAAAACATTGAGCAAAATTTAAAAATCTTCGATTTGAGGAAGCAATTGCATAAGAAGAAGCTTGATCAAAAGAAGTTGGTAGATGCGTTGAAGAGGTCTCATTCTAAAGTAATCGAAAGGATTAATGTTGCCCATGCCAAAGAAATAGAGTAGATGAGACAGGATAACTCTGCCAACATTAAAGTTTCCAAGAAAGAGTATAACAATAAGGCTGGGTAGCTTTTTGATGACTACAAAAATGTCAAGACTAAATTCACTAAAACGTTGGACGAGCTTCGGGTGGTAGCTGAGAAAGTAGAGCCTGGCATTACTGACCAAAAGAGAGAGTTATGGAACGGAGAGCTGACATGGTCTCTCTCCAAGCAAGGATCAAGGCCTTATTTGTCGAAAAGGCAATCAAAACTTCCAAAGCTGAAAAGCTGCTAGCGCAGTGTGATAAAATGAACAACCATCTGGACCAAGTGGAGGTACTTCTGGATGAAATTTACTTTTGAATGTTCATGGAGAAGAGCCAAGCATGGATGGATGATTAGTAGGAAGTTATGGTTTCTATCAATAGAAAGTTAATCAAAGAAGTAAAAGCTTCTAGTGAGCAAGGAGGTCTTGGATATGATGCTCGCTTCTTAGTAAATGAGTTGGAAGTTGATTGCCTAGGTTACATCAAGTTGGATGAAGCCAAGAAGGCCTGGAAGGAAGAAGCAGAGAAGAGCTAGAATGGTGGCTCAACCTTTGGAGCAACAATGCAAGGTTATTTTTTGAAACCGGTCATCTTTACTTCCATGCATTATGTTCCTCTGACCATTTTCCATATTTTTTCAAATGCATCTGCTAGTCAGCCTCAGAAAGTGTCTCCGCCTTCAGTTCACATTCAACCTCCTAGAAATATCCTAAACTCTCCTAAAGGAGGTAGGATTTCTTTATAGTCCACAGACCACTTCTCAGTATGTTTGATCTTACTTAGGGAAAACCATATCTGGTAGATCTCCTCATTTCCCTGTAGGTGATTCTTTGGTGAAGGGCCTATACAAAGAAGCTATAACTTTTGAAGCTCCACATTTAGTGATCATGCCCCAGGGCTCTCTGATCCTTCAGCTGATGTAGCTTAGGATGAGATGGTTGCTGCCTTCAAGGATGGTATTGATATTGAGATATTGGGTGCTACAGAGCCTACTGAGAACTTCTCCATGGATGAGGCTTGGAAAAAACAAGTCCTAGCTAGATTTCCCAAGGAGATGACAAGGATTAAAATTGAAGCCTTGGAGGAGCTAAAACGTATGAAGAAGAAATAAGAGAAACTCGATTCAGTCACCGCCACCAAGCAAGAGGGATAGAAGAAAGGAGGTGAATAGAAGGGCTCCAAGCTCCACGACTAGCAGACCATCTCCAAGACCAAGTCTAAGTGAAATTTATGCTCGCATCCCATCTTTTTTTTGTTTAGGATAGGTTGCTATATATATCTATATTCTTTCTTTGTTTGTCTTAAACATTGTAGTTGGTGCTCGATCAATTTTGATGTATTGGTGAAGTCGAGCATACGTTATTTCTTAATACTTTTGAATTGTAAATATCTAAATGTCTGACAATGTAATTTGCACGTCTATCATCGTGACGCAGTTGGTGTTTTCCAATATTATTTGTTGGTTATTATGTAGTTCAAGCATGCCTTAGGTTAGTTTTAACTGATAGCTTCTATCCATTATTTTTACGCTTAGATGTTCAGCGTTGGAAAGGTCATGACTGACTGCAAAAGGGGGAACCAATGAGGCGGAATACATGTCCTGATCATCGGTAATCGGTTCCTTCATTTCCATATATGGGTTTGAATTTATCGGCACTAGAAAACGCTCGACTAGGATCACTCTAGTTCACCATGGCCGTTGGAAAGTTTTAAGACGATCGTTAATGATGGACACCCGGTTAGGGATCAATCTGGTCCATCACTACTGGCGAGAAGTTCGAGCTAATCATCAATGATGGACACCTGGTTAGGGACACTCTGGGCCATCACTGTCGATGAGAAGTTTGAGCCATCATCAATGATGGACACCTAGTTAGGGATAAATCCCATCCATCACTATCGATGAGAAGTTTAAGCTGATCATCAATGATGGACACCCGGTTAGAGATCACTCTAGTCCATCACTGTCGGCAGGAAGTTTAAGCCTATCATCAATGATGGATACCCTTTAGGGATCACTCTGGTCCCTCATTGCTAGTGAGAAGTTTGAGCCGATCATTAATGATGGACACTTAGTTAAGGATCACTCTGGTCCATCATTGCCTATAAGAAGTTTGAGTTGATCATCAATGATGGACATCTAGTTAGGAATCACTACGGTTCGTCCCTATTGGTAAAAAGTTTGAGCTGATCATCAATAATGGACACCCGTTAGGGATCACTCTGTTCCATCACTGTCGATAAGAAGTGTGAGGGAAGATATCACGATAATTCATTTTTGCCACTAAGTCGAGAAGTCAACTCTTCAGGCCTAAGAGATATTTCCTCATGGTGAACATTAGTCCAATGCGTTCAAGCTATAAAAAAAATTATGTTTCCTAATCATTACCTGTCACAATAATATTTTAAGGAAAGCACACTTACTATAATATGTTTCATAACTGTTTTAATTATGGAATGACAATACAATTAGCAAAACAATAGAAATTTAAGTAAAATAACGATGGAGATAGCATGCATTCCAAACCTTTATGATTATTGCTCCATCTACTGTGATGAGGATGAAAGCTTCATTTCCCAAGTCCTTATGGGTAACGTATGGTCCTTCCTATACTGGGTTGAGTGCCCCTGCTCTGGGGAATATTCGCTTCAGCACCAGGTCCCCTTCCATAAGCCAAAGGTGTTTCACCATAGAATTGTATTAAGCAACTATCCTTCGCTTGTGTGCTTCGGCCTTCAACATGGTTTCCTCGCACCTTTTATTTATCAAGTCAGTGACATGTTCAACAGCTCTTTGTCTTACCTAGGTCATAATAAATCCTCCCATATGACGGCATTATTGTCTCTACTGGTAACATTACCTCTGATCCATAAGCCAATGATAAAGGAGTATGTCCTATGGCTATCATGAAGGAGGTGCAAAAGGCCCATAATGCTAGAGGAAGTTCATCCACCCATGCTCCTTTCACCTTTTCCAACTGCTTTTTTATGAGTGTCTTCAGAACTTTGTTAACTGCCTCCACTTGTCCATTAGCCTGTGGATATGCTTCTAGGGAGAGGCTTTTCTTTATTCCATGTCGTAGATAGAAATCGATGAATTCCAGACTATTAAACTACGATCCACCCTTTGAGATGATCTGAAGAGGAACTCTGTACATGCATATCACATTTTTAGTCAAAAAGTTTATGACCTTGGAAGAACTATACCAGGGACAGGCAACCCAGCTACAAGGGAACGATCAACAACCATCTTAGGAAACTAGACGAGATTCACTCTTAACAAGGGCTCCAGAAAGCTACAACTCTACAGAAAAGGAAAAAATATAGTGATAGTTTTATTCTTCGTCACCGTAAATAGGAATCTTCGATACCTTAGTAAGGGGTTCAGGTTCCACCCACTTAGTAAAGTAACGACTGCTAGTATAATATACTTAGCTTCACCCTACACCATTAAGAGTTCTTCGATTAGATCAATTTATCAAACTGTAAAGGGCCAAGAGCTAACCATGTGAGTCGGCTCGGTTTAGAGCAACCTTGGAATCTTTGCGAACTGTTAGCACTTATCACACCTCTTTGTATACTCCATTGCATCATGGTTTAATGTGGGCCAGAAATGTCCCTACCACAACACTTTCTTCGCTAAGTCTGCTTCCTAGCAGGTCTCTATAGCTCCCTTAGTGAATATTTTCCAATACCTCCTCAACTTCCCATTCGGCGACACCCCTAGTAGTGGATTTGAAAATTCTCTCCGATACAACACTCCCTCCTAAATGATGAAACAAGGCGCCTTCCACAGGACTTTTCTAGCTTCATTCCTATTACTTGGTAATACTCCTTTATTCAAATATCTTATTAACTGCATCATCCAGGTCTCCTTGTCATGGATAGTAACAATCATGTTTACCTCCTCATAGTGATGGCTAGGTAGGGATGCACTGGGTATCGATCCCAACAAAGACCCAACTCCTGAACTTGCTAATATTGCTAGCTTATCGCATCTTGATTCTCTTCTCGAGGAATATTTTTGATCACATAATGCTCCATTTCATTAAATAATGTCTTTACCTTCTCCAAATAGGACTATAAGCGCTCTCCCTTAGCTTGGAATCCATGAGCACTTGATTCACGATCAACCACAAGTCACTTTGCATGCATAACGACCTAATTCCTAACTCCTTTGCTATTTCTAACCTTGCGATTAAAGTTTCATATTCTTCTTCATTGTGTGTTGCCTTAATCCTAGTCATATTGTGTAGCTCAACTTCTTTCCTTCAAGTGTCAACAATACCACTTCTACACCAGAGTCATGATCATTTGGTCTCTGTCCACATACATCCGTCATGTATTGGCTTCTTCCTCTTGGGATTCCACTTCATGGTCTCTAATGGTGAATTCCACAATAAAGTCTACCAGAGCCTGTCCTTTGATTGTCGTTCATGGATGATAGGTAATATCATACTGACTCAACTCGATAATCCACTTGGTGAGCCTTTTTGAGATATCGGGCCTGTGCAAAACTTGCCTCAAGGGCTGATCCTTAATCACTCAGATAGGGTGTGAATGGAAATAGTGCCTCAACTTCTAGGATGCAATTAATGTGTAGTATGCCAACTTCTTCAGTTTAGGATACCCAGACTCCAGGCTAGCACCACGCTTACTCACATAACATATTGGACGTTGCACTCAATCTTCTTCTCAAACCAACCCTATGATCAGGGCATGGAATGACATTGCCATGTATAAATAATGATCTTCTCCCTCGACTGGTATAGAAAGAACCGGTGTCTTCTACAAGTGCCCCAACAAGTTTATAAAAGTGGCTAAATACTCGCATATCCACGTAAACTTTCCTTTTTCCTTCTTGAGTGCTTCAAATAACAAAATACATTTATCCATTGCCCTGGATATGAACCTACATAATGCTGCTACCTTCATATTTAGACTTTGCATCTCCTTTCGAATTTTGGGAATCTTGATGTCTTTCAAAGCTTGGACATGTTGCCCGGTTAGCCTCGATTTCCCTAACATGCACTATAAATCCCAGGAACTTTCCAGAAGATACCTTAAAGGGATATTTTAGCGAATTCAAGTTCATCTTGAATTCCCATAGAATTTATCTCCACCAAATATAGGACGTGATGTATAGTCTTTTTTATTTTTTAAGCATGTCATCGACGTATACTTTCATAGTCTTTGCAATTTGACCATCAAATATATTATTAACCATGCATTGTATGTCACCTCTGCATTCTTAAGCCCGAACGGCATGACCTTGCAGTAGGGAAGCCCTAAGTCAGCAATAAAGCTAGTGTGTTCCTGATCAGGGACATACATTGCAATTTGTTTGTATCCGGAGTATGCATCCACAAAAGATAGAAGCTTGTGCCCGGTAGTTCATCTACTTACTGGTTAATCCTCGAGAGGGGGAAGCAGTCCCCAAGGAAAGCATCATTCAGGTTGGAAAAGTCGGTGCATGTTTACTAATTTCCATTCAACTTCCTGACCAAAATCAGGTTTGCAGTCCATTTTTGGTATAGAGACTCTCTAATCAAGTCATTTGCTATTGAGGTTTTCATTTCTTCGTTTAGAGCAGCAGAAAGCTTCAAATCCTTACTTCTTTTCTTTTACTTCCTGCGGCTTTTCTAGGGTTAACATTTAAGGCATGGTATGCAATCAAGGGAGAGATTCCACACATATCTACATGATACAAGGCAAACACATCCTGCTTATCTCATAAAAATCCCATTAGCTGTATCTTTAGATTTTGTTCCAACCTGGATTTCATTTTCATGAGTCTTATAGGATCATTACTATCTATCTCCAAAATTCTATCGCCTCTCTATGCTTAGCTGTAGATCCCTCTCCTCCTTCTCTCGGGTTAAATTGATTGTGAGGATCGCTTGTGAACCTAAGTAGGGTCCCATTCTTTAATTGCTATGCGATAGAATTCTTGTGCAGAATGCGATCTCTGCACCCTTCCCTTAATCTCATCGTTAGTTTTCCCTATGTTCCACTACATAGAACTCCTTGGCGACATCTTAATTTCCTCTCACCATTGATATTCCATTTACTATAGGGAACTTCATGGTTAAGCACAATGGACCCACCACTATGCGAAAGTTAGATAAGGCTGGATGCTCTAGGAAGGCATTGTATGTCGAGAATCCATCCACCAAGGAGAATGTCTTCTTTAATATGGCTGATCAGGATGAGTTCTTACCTTAACAAACTAATGAAGCCTTCTCAAGGGAATCATGCCCTCTCCCATGAAACCATGTAACCGCTAGTTGCAGGGTATGACACCTTCCATGGAAAACCCCATCTTATCAAATGCATTTTTGAACATAATGTTTATCGAACTCTTATTATCTACCAAAATTCGAAACACCTCTGCCGGGCCAAGCATTGTTGAAATTACTAATAGGTTCGTATGTGGGTACTACTTTCCTCGCATGTGGGTACCTCTTTCCTCGCATACCTATATATTGAATAGTCGAACTTAAGGTTGTCAAGGTAGAAAGCCTAAACCGATAACTAGCGAACCCATATACCAAGTACGAGCCCAAAACACAATGGCTACCTTCCATAAAAAGACCAACATCCAAGGCATCAACAAATAGAAGTCCAAGGTTCATATGCAAGAAAGGTTAAGGATTAGTACCAAACTTTAAAAGTTCACCAGAATCACCCCTAGTCCAATGCACCTCCAAGCCATGATGACTATGACCTATTCCAAGCCTTATTGGATCATTCATATGAAATGGCCATCAAGCACCAAGTGTCCACAAAGCTACTCACTTCCACTCCAATACTAAACCAATTATTTCATCCAAAAATAGGCTTCTAGCAAGGTAATTAAGATAGAAAACATATAGACATAAGCAATTCACACCTACCCAAGGCCATTAGGAAGACCCATGGAGCCATCTTATAAATCGGTATCGATCCCTGACTATGGATCAGTATGGATCCCTTATAATTGTTGATATGTCCACAATGTCCCTAGCATTTCTCTCCTTATACATGGGGAACGTGGGTGTGAACGTGGTGGAGGAGCTTTCAGTGACCTTCAGCTATAAATAGAGGGGTAGAGTGATGTTTTGAGGGATCCTTTTCAAATGTTTACGAGTTTACATGTTGTTCTTATAATCTCAGGGATCGTTACTAATCCATAAGAACATCTTTTGTGAACAACAATCTGATCAGCAACAAAGTTAAGTAGATGTAGGCAACGATTAACCGAACCACTATAAAATTTGTATGTCTTATTATTTCTCATTTTTCACGTACTTTCTTCACTTATTTATCTACTTTAATTCTTTGGGTGTTTGTGCCACTTTTTGGTAGAAATATTTTTGTGCTTTCACTGGGAATGAATTTCTCAGGATTTTTGGATCAATCATCTACCGTTGGATTGCTTTAATCTGAGGGATCGATCTGTTTGCTTTGTTTTTGCATTAAAAACTACTCAGATTTCAATAAAATCTACAGAAAGTCAGCTTAACTATGGCTCCATGAAGAGAGAAGTCCACCGCTTCTAGACTAGCTAGCGATGATGAGAACATCGAACCTCGACATAATAAAGAAGTCACACAGTCGATCTCTATTGAAATCCAGAATCTGTCGGATATTATAATAAGGATTAAAATGGATCAGATGACGATACGCTGTTGGAAAGCTACGATGAGATAAAGCAGCAGATGTAGGACAATATCAACTTGCTGAATTAACTGACCCGTAATCGTAGAAGAGGTAGGAAGGAGTTGACGCCTTCCGATTCAAAGGATGGTAGTTCTTCATCATCCAGACAAGGGCATAGGGAAGGAAAGTAGAAGATGATCAGAAAGGAAATTTAAGCTTTGAGGCAAAGGGTGGAGACCAGTCGCGGCCAGAGTTTGGGGATCAATACGAAACCCCAAGCAAGGATCGGTACCGAACCATCTTTTCTCAAGTTGGTGATCTAGCTAGTTGATGTTGCGAATAATGAGGTTGGACGTATGTCTAGTTATGATGTTGATGGCCAGAATGCTAGAGATCAGGCGGTTGTCGTCGATCCATCATGTGGAAATCGAACTAGTAGAATCGTTGGATGAGTGTTTCTCCTAGAGTCTGGAGAACCCAAGTATTGTGAACCTAATTGTGAGCATTTGCTGAGACAAACACTTAGGGCGAACCACGATTATCATGGTTCAGTAGACCATGCAGAGCTGGAGTACTTAGCGAGATGGTGAGGAAGTCGGTGAATGAAACCCAACGAAGTAATGATGAATGGGGCTCTTCTTCTAAACGGAACCCATTCATCGAACAGATACTGCATAAAGAATACCCCAAAAGGTTTGTGATACCAACAATGTCGTCGTAGAATGGAAGGATTGATACGAGGCAACATTTGATGAAGTAGGAATGGCATATTGATTCGACCAAACTGACTAATGATGTTAGATGTTGTTACTTCCCCATTTTCCTTGAAGGTAGTGCGATGATGTGATTCATCCAGGTTCTGCCGAGATCCATATCATCTTTTGATTAGTTGGCATGGAAGTTTATTGAGCATTTCCATTTACACAGCACTCGTCCGAAGGATGTAATTTCACTATCAAACCTCTTCTGGAAAGCAGTAGAGTCGTTAAAAGATTTCTTAGCACATAGCGGTGACGGAAGTTACTAATGCATAAGAAGATATTATTTTGATGGCTTTGATAAACGGGTTCACCTTGATACTGATTTCATGAGTTGAAAATGAAACCCCTACCAATGATGGAGGTTTCTTATAGAAAGGCGAATCTGTCCTTACGCATGAAAGAGGAAAATATTATCGCAAGGAAAGTCAGTATTAGGCAGTCGGCTAAGTGATTTAGAGCAATGCAGCAGTGAAGCAATCCGTGAAAAATTCCTAAAATGTTGATGTGAATATCGAGAATAAGAGTATTAGTCAGAGAAGAAACAACCTAAGGGCTAGAGACAGAAAGAATAATCCCAGGAGACGCCATAGGTTCCTGAAGTATGATAATTACACCTAGCTGAATAATTCAGTCGAAACATTTACCTTGCCACTGAAGGTATGGAACTGTATAAGTAGTCGATTCTGAGAGGGTCAGCTGACAAAGCAAAGAAGTCTTCGAAATATTGCAGATTTCATGAAACCCACGGCCACAACACAAACGAGTGCAAACACTTACATGATATGATCAAAGATCTAATAAGAAAGAAGAAGTTATTATAGTTTATCAAAGTCCCATAGGATGGCAGGTAAGATAGTTCTAATTGTCATTCCAAAAGGGGCAAGTCGGTCCTGGTGAGGACGAGCCAGGATGGCTTGAAGAAAGATTGATTATTAATATGATTTCTGGAGGACCACATCCAGCTAAGAAGAGTTGCAATGAAATGGAATGATATGCAAGCACATTCAAACATTCTATGAGTGAGAGTTACTTTCTCGTCGAAGGCAGAGCTCCGAAAAAGTAGCTCAGAATAATGAATGACGACATTTTTTAGGAATAGTGATGCTGATGAGGTTGAAGCCGTGACATTGGATCCTTTGGTGATATCGACCATGATTTGGCCAGCAATTGTAAGGAAGGTGTTAGTGGACTGTGATAGTTTTGTCAACATTCTATTTAAGACGGATTATGACTAGATGTTGTTGGATGGAAAAATCTAAAACCAGGTAAATCTCATACCAAGAGATTTAATGGTGCGATGATGGAACTTGTTGGATGTATAGACCTGCCGATAGTTTTAGGAGAGGGTGACCACAAGAGAGTGTGTGTAACAACCCTGTTATTAATGACCTAATTGATTACGATTAATTAGGTTTGGTAAATATAAATCTGTGACTGTTGAAATTTTAATTATGAAATTTAATAGATTTAATTTATGAATGAATTATCATTTTTTAAATTAAATGAAACGGATTTGTATTTTTGTCCAAATATTGTTTAAATCAATTATTAGATTTGAAGATAAAATAAATTATTAATTCTAAAAGTTTGAATTGAGTTTTTGAGTTAAATACGATTTATTTTAATTGTCAAATGAAAATGAATCAGTGTTAATTTGAAATAAGATTTTGTTTGATTATGAACTAGAAATTGTTTGATTAAGAAAATTAGGATTAGGTTAATTTAATTTAGTTTGAATGGCCTAAGTGGATTCCTTAATTATTTCTTTTACGCTTTAGTATTATTTAACCCACTTGCCCATTAGGCCACTTGACTTAGTATAATTCCTAATACCCTAGCCTTTGCAAACTCCAAACCAAATCCTAATCTAATTATTCATGTTCATTTTGTCTGAGCAAAAGAAGAAACCTAAAACCTAGTTTAGCCCTAATTCAATTTCAATCAATTCAAGTAAAAATCCATAGATCTTGATTTGGATAATATAAACTTTATTTTCCTTCTTCTGTCTTATTAAACCCAAAAATGGATCAATACCTTGGATTGAGTGTGAAAGCACCAGCCCTATTCCTATACAGTAATAATATAGAGAATAAATTTAAAAAGAGAAGAAATAATAAAAAGACAAGAAGATTTTTGTAGTGGTTCGGCTGTTAACGAATCCTAAGTCCACTTTATAACTTTTGTTATTGACTGATTACCATTACAAGTTGAATTTGATTACAATTTGATTGGATCTTGTTAATTAGATCAAGTTACCAATGTTAGAGTACATTGGAGAATCACAGTTAATCCTTTAGATGACTGCTATATGGGAGGAGAAGAGTGAGGAATAGTTTCTACAGAGTTTCAGTAGCTACTCCCAAGATCATGATTATGTTGCAGGTAGGATTATATTTTTAGGGGTTGGAGAGATATTAGGCTAGGCTTGCTTTGCCAGAAGCATGCATATGATGCTAAGAAGGAGCTCGAAAATTTTAAGGCTGACCGAGCCAATCTGATGGATCGTTGGCGATCAATAGGTGATGGATCACTAGTGATCCAATTACTTGGAATATTTTTGCTTCCTCCTTTCTGAAAATGTCACAATAATCCAATGTAATTCCTGGATTACCATCAATCTGTAGGGTATGCATTGCTAGCATTCCATATACTTAGTGCATTTTGAGTGATCTCCAATTGGTTGTCTTCTATCTTCTATTTAAGTGCCTTGTCCAAATATCAAGTAGTTTGGAGTTTGTTTGATCATCCATCTTCAAGGGGTCATCTGGTTCATAAGAATCATCCATAACTTGCTCAAAAATTAACAAAATAAAACAAAACTCTGTAGGTACTCTCTATATGGTATGTGAGACCTACTACAAAAATTTAAGGTAGTGGGGCTCAATTAACATGGGTCGCTAGCAATCCATCTAGTTAGGTCACTAACAATGCATCGAATCAACTCCAGATGATCTTATTTTTTCTATGAGCCTTCTATTATGTCTTCTAAGTGTTCTCCTAAAATTTCAAGTCAATCTGACTTCATATGAGTTTTGTAGGTCCATTTTAAGTTAGCTGCTTTTGGTCAAATAGCATGAATCAGATGAGTCTTCACCTCTCGAGCTAGATTGTTTGGCATGCTATGAAACTTGGTAAGTATTCTTAGAAGAGGTAATAGATCATTAGGTAAGAGGTTAGGATGACTTACAATGCATCTTTATGGATCGCTAGCGATCCACGATCCATCTCCTTAGCTTATTCTTGGTTGAATTTCCTTGAGTGCTATTGGTTTGTTCCATTGGATGCCTTTTTTAAGTTTCAAGTCATTCTGGTATAGTCTGGGTGTTCTAACTCTTATTGAATTCCGCTAAGCCAAAAATCTAGTTAACATTTGCCTCCTAGAGTATGCTTTCGTTGGAAATAAAGTATGCTCTAGAACAAAATGAGTTTTGGATTACTACTTTGTGAATTTCAGTGAATCGTCGGAGTCCATCTCAAGATGTTGTATTCAATTGATTGACTTCTGATAGCTGTTTGTTTTTTGATTTTGGTCCGAATTTCAATTCCAAGTAGCGACGATGCAATCTTTGCTCCATAGTTTACACGAGCGTTTAGGTCGGTAAGTAGGTGCGTGATGTAGGTTTGGAGTCGACCTATATAGTTTTAACTCGACCGACGGTGAAGCTAAGATTTTTATCGAACAATTGTACGTCGTTCTGGGGTGAAGTCTTGCTCTTTTTCTTTAAAAGTTTCTTTTCGAGGATTTGGTTAAGTTCCTGTCGCCGTTTTTAATTCTAATGCGATGGTTTATTCTAAAATCGGATATAGTGGATGATTCAATCGTATCACTCTTCATGTTTTTGTGCTCCTATGATCCTAAAAAGAAAAGTCTCCTACATTGCTTCGGATAGCGGCTCTGTTACCGATCATTGATCGATAATGGGTAAGAGTGGATTCGATAATTTCAAAGGAAGATATGGATTTTTTTCAAATATAAGCAAGCTATCTAAACTAGGTTGTTCGTTTGCAGTATTCGGGATATTGGACTCTTCTCATGTAGATAACAAAATACATGTGCCCCGGTTAATGCTTAGAACGCGACTAGTCAACATATACCGATTTCCCTTGGATTTCAAGCATTGATTATACGAGGATATTATTTAAAGTAAAACATACCCGATAGGGTCGATTGCCAACTTTTATTGCTGAAAATGACTTTCCGATCATCTAATCTTTAGTCTGGCGAAGGGACTTCCACTGCTCTAGAGCTAGATCCTTCGTAACTTAGGCTCTGCTTATTATTTATCATATTGGGATGATTGATTACAATTAAATTGTAAGGCACAGTTGCTCTTGTAGAGTTGTAGTTGAAGTTCGGTTGGGCATAGTTTCAATCTTCAGAAACTAGCGCATGACTTGTTCGATTGCAATTATCCTTCCTTTGCATTTTTCGAAATTCAACCTGCACACCAGCCTCTATCTTCGGGGACTACTAGTTTAATTGCTCGATTACGAACATTGAATTTTCTCATTGTTGCACCTCGTGTATTCATGTGCAAGATACTCGTTTACTGTAATTTTACATGTAAGTAATACTTTTACGGTCATTTCGGCATATTCTATTTCATAGCTTTGTTCATAATTATGAGGTTGCTTGGTCTAGATAGTTCATTAGCTAATCCATATTTATGCTCAATTGAGTTTGTTTCAACAAAGTGTTAGTGTATATGCCCTAGTCCATAGGGTTGATCTCTCTTAATACTAGGTCTATATGTTTTTGGAAGACTAGGTCTCCTGGGAAGTATGTTCGATTACCCTAGTTTGATTGACACGATAGCTCCTATCTTTGGGAACTAGGGTCTTTGCTTGTTTTGGTTGATCTCTTGCATTGTTAAAGTACTAGTTTCCGATGATGGTTTTGTTCATTTCGATGAAGCTAAGTACATTGATTTTGTGGTATGTATTGCTTGTGTGTGTATGTGTGTAGTGTTTAAAATGACATACTGTGATATTTTTCAATGCAAGCTGTTATGTGTACATTGCTTTATTCTACGAATCTTAGAATTAATTGCTAACAATGTTATTATTTGATTTTAAATCACAAATAGTTTTTAAACTTAGAAATGTGTTAAGTAACCATTTTAAAGTAATAAATTATTTTCTATATATATATTTATATATTAATGTAAATACATTTCGATATAAATGACTTTGGGACAAAGATTTATAAATACTCATGTTTGAAAGAAATTGTAAAGCAGCTCTTTAAATAAATTAATATGGATTTCTTGGGAAATTATACACACACACACACACACACACTTAATAATTGTAAAATCCTTTTATATAGGAGAGCTTGTTTAAATTTATAAATATCAAATTTGTTTCTAAAATTATTCTAAATCTTTTTCTAAATGATTTTAAGAAAGAATTATATATATATAGTTGAGAAATAAATGTGTTTATGGATTTCAAATAAGTAGTTTGAAAATAGATTAAAATATAAGGTATCTTAGAAACCAGTTCTTATAGAATAAATTAATATCATCCCTTTAAAGATTATAAAGTCTTATTGGATTTAACACTTGGCTATTTAAATACTAATTTCTCAATTTTGAATGATTTTTGGATTTAAAAAAGATTGAAAAATAAAATGTTCTGAGAACCTTAATTTTATAATCCAGGAAATATTAATAATCGACTAAGTGTAATCAATTGGTTTCAATCAAATAACGCTTCGTCGAATATGGTACAACTCATTGAGTAGAATGAGTGGAAAATACTAATCCATCAGCGAATGCTTGAATTCCATCGGCCAGTATGTGATACTTGGGTTAAATTCTTGCGATTTCTTATAGGAAAGTACTTAACACTCTAGAGTTGTATTCTCTTTTGGGGTGCGGTGGGATCATTAGATCCTTAAGAGGATATGGTTTAGTTTTTCAAATGGTACCGTAACGAGTGAGATTTAGTGGTTTCTAGTAAATATTTGAATTTCACCATGTGGTGTGGGACAGTTTGGTTAAGTTCTAGTGATTACTGAAAGTGGTAGTACACTTTAGAATATTTTCTTTCAGGTTCGGCCGAAGGCCGATAAATCCTTGTTAAGTATGCTCCTAGATTTTTCTGTAATCCTTGTGATGGGTCAAGACTTAATAATGTATATATTATAGATTTTTCGAGTCATGTATCTGTGTAGGCAAATCTATATATTTTTGAATAGATTTGTGATAATGTATTATCTATACTGTTTTGGATAGATATTTACATGCATGGTGGTATATATTGTTCTGGATAGACTATAACTCTTTAGTTATTAGGTAGTCTTTACATTATCTACATTGTTATGGATAGAGTTCGTATAGGAGATAATATCTATATTGTTCTGGATAGATATTTCAACATTGTTCTGGGTAGCTCTTATATAAATATGCAAGTCTATATTGTTCTGGGTAGGCTTTTATGTCATATTTTGTCGAACTAAAGAGGAATATCATATTAAATTTATTAATTAAATGTTTCTTCAAAGATTTTACAGTTAGATAATTAATTATCATTTAAGCATTGAAAATTTTTAATTGTTGTCACCATTTTTAGATAATAGTCAATTATGACTTGAGATGAATTTATGAAATGGTGATTTGTTTAATATATCTTATTATGATGATTGTTGTTTTGTATATTTATACCATGGCTTATTTTGTTATTGTTTAGTCATATGTTCATGTTACCAGTTCTCACCATTTCATTTAGATATAGTCTGACCCATTTTTTTTTACAGTACTCGGATCATGTCGAGACATTACAGGTTAAGGAGCTTATGGACTGTTAGATATTTTAGGCTAGCACCGGAATAGACATTTTGACTTTGGAGTTTACTCATTTGTATATATTGGGATGTTTAGTCGAATGTATTATTTTAGATAGTCGGTTGTCCTGATACTAATTTTGATGTAATGTATATATATTGTGGGTCTAGTGTAGATATTTTGTGGACTCACACTTTATAATGTATATGATGTATATTATTTCATTGTGGTCTATATAACTTTGATATTTGTTTCCATATTATATACCATTTTTGATATTTTAAATCAATGTGTTTATTACTTGTATTAACACTTTACTCAAATTTCAATTCAGATATTAAAAATGGTATAAATGACGTGTTAGTGTTAGTATAAAGATATATTTACATTCGATCGACTTTAACTAGCCGTATTCTCCGTATTTGCAGACAACATTACTTCTAAGTTTCTTTGCTAAACTGGGTATAACGGTGGGGTCGTTATAGCTTGGTATCAGAGCTATGTTCAGAACATTATAAAATATAAATTGAGTTAGAGTTCAGATTTTGACCTAGATGACCTAAAGTCCCATCCCTTAGGTGTACTGTAGTTAATAATTTTTATCAACTATTAGGGATAGGAATATATCAATTAGGTTGTATTTTAAGATTTTCTTTACGTATAGAAATATTGTTAGATAATATCTAGAATTTTTTTCTCATTTATAATTTGAATGTGTAGTTTTGAGTTATGGCTAGAGGTTGAACACCACTAGTTTTACTGTAGGATCGACCAGCGGTCCTGATATTGGAGGGGTACTGTTGACCCCAGAGTAAATAGCTTTGATGGTTAGGATGGCATAGACTCAGGCTCTTAGTGTAGAGCTAGCTTGTTTCGAGTTTGCTCGACTCTATAGTGATTTCGAACATCTTAGGCATAAACCTTTCAAGGGTACTAAATCGATTAGTGAGCTTCAGGCATGGTTGAAGACTTATGAGTGGATATTCATGAGTATAGAGCTTATTAATGCACAGAGATTTAGGTTCCTTACCATTCTTTTACAAAGAGAGCATAAGATTGGTACGATTTAGTAGAGGTAGAGTGTTAGAAATGCGAATTACGGATCTTAAGGCTACGATAAACACTAGAGGGGGTGAATAGTGTTTTAAGGAATTACTAAACCTTTTTGAGTTTATGTTAATTTGAACACAAATGTATGCAATATTCAGACACAGATACGATCACAGAAACAAACACGGATGCAGAAATAAAATGAAAGCAGTAAAAGAAAGAACACACCGGATTTTATACTTGTTCGGAGTTACCCTACATCTAGTCCCGCACACAAGTACGGATTTCCTTTCAAAAGCAATTGTACAATTACGCTCTCGATTTCAAGGCTACGAGGTACACCCTCCAGACTCACAATCGTTTGGGTAGAGATACTTGATTTCACGGGCAACAAGTTCACCCAATTGATTTCCTAGGCTATAATCACACCTTTTCTCACTTGATTGATTTCCAAGGCTACAATCACACCTTTTCTCATATAAATGATTATAAAGAAGCCTATAACTCTAAATAGCACCGAGGATCTTGTTGAGATAGTGATAGAGAATCAAACCAGAAATGATCTAGTTAGATTCAATGTTGATTTCGGCAGAATAATGGTAAGAATATGTATAAAGAAACGTGGAAGAAGAAGAGGAGTAAAAACTAGAAAAATATGATTATAAATTCATTGAAAACAGCCCTTATTTATAGAGGAACGACAACCATGTCCATTCGTGAAGGGATATGACGAATACACACTTCTTTTGAAATTCAAAATTTTGAAATCAACTGACACTATGTCGACATGGGTAACTTGGGTATGTCGACATCCCAAAGGAAATTTTGGTGTTTTGTTTTTCTTTGAAAATAACCTTTATCTTATATTAAAACTATTTTAACTTTTATAAATATACTTAACTATAGTTAAAATACATAAATAAATATAGAGAATAATATTTTGGTATATATAAAATTTTACTATAATTTTATAGTTAAATCTAAGTATAAATATTAAAATAATATATTATTATTAAATGATAGTTTAAAACTAAGGATAATTTGATTTTGAAGATAAAGATTATTTTGAGGCTAAAAATATTTAAAATCAGGATAGATGTTTTTGATTCTTTTAAAAGGATGGTTTTGAAAACATTTTGAAAATAAGATATAATTTTGTAAAATCATTTTGAATAAAAGGTTAGCGGATACGAAATGATGTTCCATTAGATTTTTCGTAGGTTCCATCCTACTTAGGGTTCCATCCCTTTAACAGGCTCGAAGTGGATTCCATTCCACGAATAAATTGGATTTTAACATGTCGGTGCTTTTCTAGGAGTTTTAACAAAATTCCTAATTAAATTACTTATACTTGAAATCTTAAACTCTTGATAATCTTGATATTCTTGATACTAATGAGTCTTCAATCTTGATATCTTGAATCTGTATACTGTACAGTCTTCATTCTTGGTACCTGCATGGTTAAATCCTGCATATACATATATTTCTAAACTATAATGTTAGTATTTATATTTTATAATCCTATTCTAAGGTTATTGTCATCAAAACCATCATCTCAAGGACTAACACAGAGATTATAGCGACACCATTTACATGGGTTCAGTTCAGACAAAGATTGGAGCCGAAGTTTCTTCCAGAAGCTGAGATAGAGGCTATGGGAGGCTCATAGATTTTAGTTAGGGTCGGATGTTTATATCAAAGTATGTGACTATGTTCAAGCGATTATCCAAGTTTAGTCTCGAATTTATCAAAATTTTAAGAAAGAAGAACTAGAAGTATATTTATGGATTATGCAAGCCAATGAGAAAGGCTTTATTGCTCTAGGTTGATGTATCTTTTGAGTCATTGTTGATTTGGCACTTCATTTCGAGGAAAAGGAGAGGGATGGTGAAGATAGTAGGACTCCTCAAGCTCAGTCAGATACATCTCAGAAGAGGAAGCAACCTAGGGATAAGGACAAGAAGGGACATTAAGAAAAGAAGAGAAAGAATAGCGATTCAGGTTCTAGGGTAGAAAAAGGCACATGCTATAATTATAGAGAGCAGGGTCATCTGATTTAATGATTGTACTAAGCTTCGCTATGCAATTGTTGAGGCATTCTATCATTATTGCAAGAAGCTAGGGCGTACTATTCCATCTTATCTCGCATTGTAGCAGAAGGGCAAAGGACAAGGAAATACTTAGTGCAGTAGAAGGCACAGCTTAGTAGCAGTAGTAAGGTACATCTCCTTTAGTTTTAGAAAGTAAATTATTTAGTTTTGCTTGATTGGTTATTAGAAATTGGTTGCTTGGTTGTATTTATATATTTATATAGTGGATACATGGATGTTATTATAGATAAATAAATATAATTAAGAAAAAATTGGGATTATTTGTTGTGTTGACTTGTCCGAAATATGTTTAAAGATTCCAGTTGATATAGAACATCATGTTATCGATAGGAGTGCCTGATCAACAAACGTGACATTTAGACATGAGAAATAATTATTTTTGGAAATTTTAAAAACAAATTGAGTTTTTAAAGTTAATTTAAATAATATTTTTGGTATGAATCAATTGTGTAGAGCGGGGAAACATAGTAAGGTAACGTTGAAGTAAGAAATTGAGTGAAAAATTAAATTCTTGGATTAAGTAAAGTATGGTTATAAATTTGGTTTATAATTGGAGTTGTTGAAATCAAAGGATAATTTATTTAAAGAATTTGAAATTTAGAAAAAAAAATGACTAAAAGAAGTTGTGTTATAGATTAATTTTGTTCAAGGAAATTGCAAGGACGCAATTTTACCAAGGGCAGAATTTGTAACAACCATGTTGTTAATGACCTAATTAATATGTTTAATTGGGTTTGATTAATTTAAATCAAAGACCTTTGAAATTATAATTATGAAATTTATTAAATTTGAATAACGATTTAATTTATGAACAAATTATCATTTTTTTTTAAATTAAATAAAACGGGTATCAATTTTTATCGAAATACTGTCTAAATCAATTATTAGATTTGAGGATAAAATTAACTATTAATTATAAAAGTTTAAATTGAGTTTTTAGGTTAAATACGATTTATTTTAATTGTCAAATGAAAATGAATTATTGTTGATTTGAAATTAGATTTTGTTTGATTATAAACTAGAAATTGTTGCATTAAGAAAATTAGGATTAAGTTAATTTAATTTAGTTTGAATGTTCTAAGTGAATTCTTTAATTAACTCTATCGGGCTTTAGTAATATTTAATCTATTTGCTCGTTGGGCCACTTACCTTGGTATACTTCCTAATACCCTAGCCTTTGCAAACTCTAAACCAAATCATAATATAATTATTCATGTTTATTTTGTCTGAGCAAAAGAAGAAACTAGCCCTAATTCAATTTCAGTCAGTTCAAGCAAAAATCCACAATCTTTATTTGGATAGGTATAAACTTTATTTTCATTCTTCTATCTATTGGTATAATAATTTAGTGTTTTGGTTAGTTAGTAAATTCTGAAGTTTAATTCAGTAGAGGCTATTTATGGAGTTTTGAATTTATTTAGAGGAATTTTATGGATCTTGAAGAAGAAGCAGCAATTAGTAGTTCATTTCAGCCTTCTCTTCATCTTTGCAAATTTTAGGTGAGTTCTTCAACTCACATGCCTATATTCCAATGGGTTTAAATGCTTGGTTAGACTTAATTGCATCTTCAGTAGGATTAGCAATTTTCGAAAAGTCATCGTAGTACTGGAGCTCCGGTGGAAAGGCGGTGAATTGCCCGAAGCACGCTTCAGGGAGTACCATCGGTTAATCGGCGCCTTGCAAATGGTCACTATCCTAAAGCAGTGATTCAAGCAGTGTACTACCTCTCCGCTTAGCCCTTTTTAGTTGCACTTTTACCTTGCTCGTTTTGGTTGATCTCTTGCATTGTTCAAGTACTAGTTTTCGATAATGGTTTTGCTCATTTCAATGAAGCTAAATATTTTGATTTTGTTGTATGTATTGCTTGTATGTGTGTGTTTATGTAGTTTTTAAAATGATATACCATGATATTTTTTAATGCAAGGTGTTATGTATACATCACTTTGTTTTAGGAATCTTAAAATTGGTTTTTAACAATGTTATCATTTGATTTTGAATCGCAAATAGTTTTAAAACTGGGAAATCTATTAAGCAAGCATTTTAAAGTAATAACTTGTTTTCTAATATATATATATATATATATATATTAATATATTTACATTTCAATGGAAATGACTTTGGGACATAAATTTATAAATACTCGTGTTTGAAAGAAATTGTAAAGCACTTTAAATAAACTAATATGGATTTCTTGGGAAATTTATACACATATAAACACATACTTAATAGTTGGAAAATCCTTTTATATAAGAGAGTCTTTTTAAATTTATAATTATCAAACTTTTTACTGAAATTAACCTAGAACTTTTTATAAATGATTTTAAGAAAGAATTGTATATATTTATGTATGTGTATATATATATGTGTGTGTGTGTGTGTGCGCGTTTGTGTATTTGAGAAATAAACGTGTTTATGGATTTCAAGTAAGTAGTTTGAAAATAGATTAATATATAAGGTATCTTAGAAATCAATTCTTATAAAATAAATTAAGATTATCCATTTTAAGATTATAAAGTCATATTGGATTTCTATTTGATTCAACATTTGGCCATTTAAATACTAATTTCTCGATTCTGGATGATTTTTGGATTTAAAAAAGATTGAAAAATAAAATGTTTTGAGAACCTTAATTCTGTAATTTAGGAAATATTAATAATTGACTTAGTGTTATCGATTAGTTTAAATGCTCTCGAATAATGCTTTGTCGAATATGGTACAACTCATTAAACAAAATGTTTGAGTGGAAATTACTAACCCATTCGCGAATAATTAAATTCCGCTCGGTAATATGGGATAATTGAGTTAAACTCTTGTGATTGCTTATATGGAAGCATTTAACACTTTAGAGTAGTATTCTCTTTTGGTGTGCGGTGGCACCGCTAGATCTTTAAGAGGATATAGTTCAGGTTTTCAAGTGGTATCCATAATGAGTGAGATTTACTAGCATATAGTAAATACCTGAATTTCACCATACGGTATAGGACGTTTTAGTTAAGTTTAAGTGATTACTGAATATGATAGTATTTGGCACTTTAGAGTATTTCCTTTTAGGGTTCGGCCGAGAGCCGATAATCCTTAAGAGGTATATTCCTAGAGTTTTCCCTAATCCTTGTGATGCGTCCAGACTTAATTTTCGTGATCTTTGTGACCAGTTGAGATATATTATAATAATGATATTATAGATTTTTCAAGTCACGTTTTCTAGGTAGGCAAATCCATATTGTTCTGGATAGATCTGTGATGATGTATTATCTATATTGCTCTGGATAGATATTTACATGCATCGTGGTCTATATTATTCTGGATAGACTACAACTCTTTAGTTATTAGGCAGTCTTGACATTATTTCTGGATAGAGTTTATATAGGAGATGATATTAATATATTGTTCTGGATAGATATTTCTACATTGTTCTAGGTAGCTCTTATATAAATATGCAAGTCTATATTGTTCTTTTAGGCTTTTATGTCATACCATGTTAGACTAAAGAGAATTACCATATTATATTCATTATTTAAATGTTTCTTTAGAGATTTTATAGTTAGATAATTTATTATCATTTAAGCTCTGATGAATTTTGATTGTTGTCATCATATTTGAGATGATAGTCAATTATAACTTGAGATGAATTTATGAATTGGTTATTTGTTTAATATGCCTTATTATAATGATTATTGTTGAGCATATTTATACCATGACTTATTTAGTTATTGTTAAGTCATATATTCATGCTATCGGTATCTCACCTTTCCATTTAGATATAGTCTGACCTGTTTATTGTTTTATAATACTCAGGTTAGGTCGAGACATTATAGATTCAGGGACTCATGGACTGTTAGATATTTTGGACTAGCACTAGAGTAAACATTTTGAATTTAGAGTTTACTCATTTGTATATACTGGGATGTCTAGTTGGATGTATTATCTTAGATAGTCAGTTGTCCCTGACACTATATTTTGATATAATGTGTGTATATTGTGGGTGTAGTACAGATATTCTGTGAACTCACACTTTATAATATATATGATGTTTATTATTCCGCTATGATCTGTATAACTCTAATATTTGTTTTCGTATTATATACTGTTCTAAATATTTTAAATCAGTGTGTTTATTACTTGTATTAACATTGTACACGTCAAATCTTAGATCATATATTAAGAAAATGTATAAATGATGTGTCAGTGTTAGTATAAAGATATTTTCACATTTGATCATCCTTAACTAGCCATATTCTCCTGATTAGCAGACAACATTACTTATAATATTCTTAGCTTAATTGGGTATAGCGGTGAGGTCGTTACAGTGTAGGTTCTGACCTTCATCATATTGGATATTTCTCTTCTTATAATTCTTTTTTGGCCGGTAGATCCAAGCTAGTTTCTGAGCAGCCATTGCCCTATGGTGCTTAGTCATGAAGTCCCCTACAGATAGTGGGGTAGGAGTTGTCTAGGGAAACCAGGAGCTCGTACATGAATGCTAAGTCGTGGAGTTGAAAGAGATAAGGTGATGTAGAGAAAAGAAGTAGCGAGGACTCTCTGCATCAAGCCACTTGATGCATAGCAACCACCGCCTAAGCCCTAGCTCGGGCAGCACAGCTAGTTCCATAAGGATATGAATCCAAGGAAGGAGCCAAAGGATGCGAGGGTGGCCTACACGGAGTCGACAATCAACATCTTGATCAGTTAGGATGATCCTACACGGTCTTGAAGATTGGTTCTCAACTTAGCATGAGAATGGTGAAAGAGTTAACGAGCTTTCTCTAGGAAAATCTGGATGTGTTCGCTGGACACATTTCGACATGTGTGGAATATTGTCAGAGATAGCGTGCCACACATTGAATGTGAACAGTAAATGTGTTCCTGTAAAATATAAATGCCATAGCCTTGGTCCGAAGCGATCCCTGCACTAAAAGAAGAAGTGGATAAGCTGAAAGACAATGGCATCATCTGCAATGCTTTATACATGGAGCGGGTATCCAATCTAGCCTTGGTGAAGAAATCTAATGGGAAGTGGAGAACGAGCATTAAATATTCTGATCAAAATAACGTAAGCCCGAAGGATATCTTCCTGCTCCCAAATACCATTCAACTAATAGATTCAACCGCTGGGCATGAACTGTTATCATTCATGGATGCCTACTCGGCTACAACTAGATTATAATGCATGTCCCGAACCAGGAATAAAACATCGTTATAAATGAGCTGGGATTGTATTGTTATCTTGTTAGGCCTGTTGGTTTGAAGAACACAAGAGCGACTTACCAAAGACTGGTCACTTCTATGTTCAAGGAGCAAATCAAACATTCGATGGAAGTATACGTCGATGATATGCTATTAAAGTCGCGAAGGTCAACTAATCATAGGGAGGATTTGTGCCAGAGGAGTCCAAAATCCAAAAGATTGGTGTACTACATTTGCAAATTATTAGTTTGTGAAAAGAGGAACTACCTAAAGTTTTTAAAGATGGTGTATTTTCTATTGATCACTTCGAGGAAGCTCCGCTAATACTTTCAGAATTATCCGACCAAAGTGTTAACTGAGCAGCCTTTGAGGCAGGTCTTGCAGCAACCTGAGACTTTCTAGAAGATTACTGAAATGGAACAGTGAGTTGAACCAATATGATATCTCATATAATCTTCGAAGAGCAATCCAAGGCCAAGCGTTGGCGAACTTTATAGCCCAATACACTCCTTAAGATGATACTCTAAAAAGCAATAGAGTGTAGAATGCTAGATAGAAGATGTCTACAGATGGAGCCTCCAACGAGCACTATTCTAGAGAAGGTGTTATGTTGATAACCGTTGAAGAACGTTTGATCCGTTATGACCTGAAACTTGGTTTTCCTGCGACAAACAACGAGGCTAAGTATGAAGCTTGGATCGCTGGATTTAAAATAGAGAAAGAGCTAGGGGTCAAAATTTACACATCTTCTATGACTTAAAACTAGTGGTGTTCCAAGTAAGAAAAGATTTTTAGGCTAAAGGGGAGAGACTGGCTCCTTATTTGAAGAAATCCCTTGATTTGCTTAATGATGTCGAGTATTACGTGATAACACATATTCCTAGAGAGGAGAATGCGAAGGCTGATTCATTGGCCAAGCTGGCTAGCTTAGGACATGCATAGCTCATGGGCCTAATATTGTTGGAAGTACCATTAGTTCCGAACATCGAATAGATTGATGGCAATTGCATTTTGGAGGCTAAATGTGAGAAGGAGTCACGAATGACTCCAATTAATAATTATTTACAACAGGGAATCCTTCCTAAAAGGAAGAACAAGCGACGAAAGCCCCTCCATGAAGCCTCGAGATTCATCATGTAGGAAGAAGCTATATACAAGAAAGGATTCTCAGTCCACTTGCTCAAGTATGTTACCAATGATACAGCCCAGTGGATCCCAATGGATGTACATGAAGGGGCTTGTGGTGACCATACTAGGCGGCAAATCTTAGGAACAAGTTTGTTCGCTACGGATACTTCTAAATGACCATCAACCGAGACGTAGTTGATTACACTAAGAGGTACGTCAAATGCTAGAGGTTTGCTAAATTTTTTAGAGCCCCACTAATAGAGATTACGCATAGGTCATCCACTGGTCGTTTACAGTTTGGGGAATCGATATCATTATTGTGCTACCAATATCCAAGGGTATGGTGAAGTACACCATCATTGCCATCAATTATTTTATGAAGTGGACTGAAGTAGAAACGCGAGCCACAATCACTACTAAGAAGGTGATCAACTTCATAATCAAAAACATTATCTATCACTTTGGGGTCCTATAAATGATCATCTATGATAACGGAACCCAATTCGACGTCGTCGAGTTTAAAGTCTTTTGCCACACGCATCATATTAAGAAGATATTTACAGTAGTAGTGCACCTATAAATGAATGAACAGGTGGAAGCTATGAACTAGATAATCAAGTTCATTCTAAAGAAGCGACTGGAGAAGGACAAGGTCAAGTGGGTCGATGGATTACAATTAGCATATTGGGCTTATCGGACGACCCACAAATTTGTAACCAGCCACTCTCCATTTGCTCTAGCCTATGGATTGAAGGCTATGATTCCAGTTGAATTTGAAGTACTTTCTCATCGAGTGACTCATTACAACCCTAGAACAAATAAGGAAAATCTGATGGAATCCCTCGACATGATTGATGAGATGCGTGACAAAGCTGACCTTAGAGCAGCCTCACATGGGTCGCCCGATATTACAATAGTAAGGTTAAGACCCGAACCTTTGAAGTAGGCGATCTCATTCTCAAACGAATATTCCCAGGCCCTATAAATATGGGCCCATGTTGCGAAGGTCAGTATGTAGTCGAACATAAGCTTAGAGATGGGACATTCAAACTGTCAATTGTAGATGGGATTTAACTCCCGTGGGAATGCAATGGCGAACACTTGCGACACTGTTTCACTTGAGATTTGACTTTGTAAATATTTGGTCAAGCATGATGTAACAAGATGAAATCTTTCATTTTCTAAGAATATAAAATGAAATGACTTACTAAATCTATGACTGCCTCCATTTAACAATAAATTGTGAAAGGTGAACACGAAAAAATTTGCGTAAGTATAATGCAGATATGCAGTTACCCAGAGATAGGTATGGTCATGATTGGACCCTTGAAGTAAAACCATCCTTAGCATCCGAAGATAGATGCCTACTAACTCCTTCAACTCTTAACTTGGAGGCAGGTGTATAAACATTCAAGGGCGGAATGCGACAGTTCGCTCCAAAAGCAAATGCCTGAAGTTTGGCAAAGCCCCAACACTTTTCCTAAAGGATCGCAAGACGAAGGACTGATTCTTAGGATGGAAGACGTTACACAACAACACTAACACCTTGCCCGAAGGAAGGTGAGGCCAAAGATTGTCTCCTAGGGTTAGGTAGGATCTTATTCAAATCTCGATCGAGGTGTAGAGTCTGGCATGGTCATTGACTAACATCTTAAAAAGAGATGACTAAACTACCATCCCATATGGTCGACCCTAACTGATGCCTAGAGCCCGGCATGTTGGGAACAAATTCCATAACGATGGATATTTGAATCGTTGTTCCAAGCAAACAACTCCGATCGATGCCCAAAGTTAGGCATGATTAGGAGCAAACATACTAAAGAGGGATGCTCGAACTAGAAGTGGTTGTGCTATAGGATCGTGTAATAAGGATAAACTACTTGTGTGGAATATCAACTAAGTAAATAATAAAGCAGTAAAGTAAATGACACAAGAGATTTTTATACTGGTTCGAACTCCCATTCTATGTCCAGTCCTGTACTCCTTTTGGAATTAAACTTGCAACCCCTCACTTAACCCAGAGGAATAGGTTTATACCGCTTGAGAAACCAAACAGGACTTCTACCACCTAAGCAACCGAATAGGACTTCTACCACTCGAGCAACCGAACACGACTTCCAATACAAATAGCAAAGTTGTTTCTAACTGTGCTCTTGAATAGCACTGATTATGTACATTCTTCCTATAATCTTCTCTTTAATGATATATAGTGTAACGTGCTTGAAGAATGTGGAAGATAAACTGATCAACGATCAGAGTTTGTATGCAATTAGAGTGCAAGTTGAAAATAGATTGAGGGATAAGAATTCAAGAATAATAAAATTAATTAGGTTCACTGTTTGTTGAATTCTGAAATCTATTTATGTAGATTAAAAGTTGCAATCATTCATGAAAGATAACATTGAAAAGAAATAGGTGCAACTATTGATTTAAAGATGTTTCTCCTCCATGACGAGAAGTGTCTTTTCATGAAAAAATAACCATTATAAATATTCAGCCGACTAAAATAATAATTCAGCCTTCTAAATTTGTTAATTTCAAAACAAAAAAGAAATAGGCATTTTTAGGCCTAATTCAGCCGGCTGAATGAAACCAGTCAACCGGCTGAAGCTTTATATCGATTTACGAAATGTTTCAGCATTCAGCCATCTAAATGGTATTATTCAGCCGGCCGAATTCTATTGACAAATAAAAGTTTCCATAGCTCATTTGGTTAGGACACTTGCCTTCTAAACGAGTAACTCGGGTTTGAACCTCGCTCCATGCAATCTTTGAAAACTTGATTTTTCATTTAAAATATGAATGTATATGTGCGTATACATTTTGAGAAGATTTTAACATTTGTAAACTCTAGACATGACACTCTATGACTAATAATACTTTGTTTGTCACCTTCATCTTGTCTCTATCTTGTATATCTCTTCTTGTATCTCCATATACATACTTCATCCTCTTTTGTATTGCGTATCTTCATGTTGAATGTATTTGATTATCTCTTTTTGATACTCGTGTACCTACAAATTAGCTTAGAGATTCTTTAGCATAATTGCATAGTGTCCAACAATAGAGGTTCTAACACGAACCACCGTTTTAGGTGACCAAAATTCGATCGATCCCCATAATCCGACATGATCAAAAAAGAATACCTGAAAATAGGCACTCAAGCCGTTAAGTTCCTGATGACCAATTTAGCATAATGCAAATTTCTATTGCAATTTAAATGGAGCTCAATTAAAGTCAAATAAGACGGACCAATAATTTGGTCAAGCTACAAGATAAGAATGGCACACGAGTACAAAAACATGAATAATAAGCGCACTTATCATAACTCAAACAAGTCATCACAGAGATTGAAAAGAAAATCAAGTTTGATTAACATAACATCCAAAACAAAAAGTAGGGGCCGAACCCGCACGAAGCCGTCCTAAACAAAAACAAATCCTATGACTATGTAATCTAATGTTTAGGCTTCTTCCTCTTCATCTCCTTAGCACCCTCTTTAGGGGAGTATGCACCAGGCTCCTTTGGTTTCTTTCTTCTCCTCCCTCCGCTTCCACGGCCCTTCAAAGAAATGGTTTGCGATGATCTAGAGGGAACACATTGAGTGCCTCCACGAGCAGAAAGTGTAACTGGAGCAAAGATAGTCTGATCATGCAAAGCTATGGACACAGGAGGCAGGATGAATTCAATTGGCTCTTTCTAAATCTCCTTGGCTCGTAGAACTCGAGTCTGAAGCATCTCCTACATAGTGGGCCCTGAAGAAGGCTTAGAAGACCCAGTAATGAGAACATCATCCTCAGCCTAAGTTCCCAAGAGGTCATCAAATATATCCTCCTCTAAAGAATAAATCTTTTGTTCACCTGGTCCGGGGGCCGTGCTAACTGAAATATTCGGAATAGTCCAAGAGTCAGACTTGGCCACTGATTTAGTCATTGATGCTTGCTATCATAGCTGGGGACCTTCGTTAAGGAGAGTGATGATGGAAGGCTGACTTAAAAGTTAATAAACATAAAAGGAGAGATTATCAATATCGACCGGTGTTATGTGAGCTTTCTCAAATATGGGTAGGGGTAATGAGATACCTTCGTTAGACTTGGTCTCGATGTGAATTGGGGTACCATCAGGACTCCACTCCAAGATAGGGGAAAAATGATTATCTTTTGCATGTGGGCTTCATCTAGATTGTATTGTGGATCTAATGGACAGATAGAGGCAGATGGAAGCTCGAAAGTAAGATGTGCAGTGGCATCCTGAGGGGCAGACCCAGAGCTTTCACCTTAATCCCTGATAGCAAGATCTAGGTGCAGGATGAGTTTTCCAGTTCTAAGTGCTCCAATCTCATTTGCACTCATAAGCTCATGCTCTAACTCCTCCAAATCTACTTCGCCTCCTTCTAAGGACTCCCATTCTTCATCTACGATCTACTCTGACGCCAAGGCCAGAACCTTAGGATAATCACTATCGAGCCATTCTATTCTGAATTTGATTATGTTGGCATTGCAACTGATGATTATTAGGACTAATTTCTCTTTAACCCGCTTCTCCGTGGCTTTGATTTGTCTCTCTACGTCTTTGGCCTAAGATTCTGCCTTATCTCTCACTTAACGAGCGTCATCAACTTCCAGTCGTAGTTGTGAGCCTCCATAAGAGCATTGACTTTTTCTTTCTTCTCTTTATCCAACTATTTCTTCAACTGATCTAATGCTTTGGTTAAACGCTCAATCTCCAGTGACAGAGTATGGTTCCTATGATGGACAGTCTCAATTTGCATCTCGTAGCTCTGTTTCTCTTTCTTGATTGACTCAGTTAAATCTATCACCTTCTTCTCTTTCTCCATCAATGACTTTTTTAGCCCTGCAACTTCCCCATTGAGATAGGCTATAGTATCCTTGTCCTCTTCTTCTCAAGCTTTAGTCCTGCGACCTCTACCCTCTCCGGCTTTCAGTAAACTTGAAAATCACCTTAGCCAGTCTATTCCACTTAAAATACCGTTTATAAACGTCGTTGACATAAGCCATAGTTGATCTATGACTTCCGAGGGGATATCCTTCGGCTCATGGGTAAACTTAACTCCATCAAAACAGATTTTCAAAACTCAACGCTTCAGGTTAGCTAGATGAGGACTAGAACGTCGTGATGATGAGAGGTTCAACATATTTCTTATTAGCTCTACGGTGAGAAGAGTCAGGGGCAATAAGTTTGGATGACTGATTAGATTACTGATGGGTACAGGGTGGCACAATTTTCTTTATAGAGTGGGAGGCCAAAAAAGGGGTAAAGGAGACATTCGTGGGTGGAATGTCATCGGGTTGTTGGATAACCTATCCAAATTTTTGGTTAAATGAGACCTAGATATAGATCTATGACTTGAGATGAATCATGAGACTGATACCCACCCCTCTTGATCTTGGCTTGATCACCTTCTTGTGTCGGAGTCATAGCCAGCTCTATGGGAGTGTATGTGCGAGCTCCGCCTCTTATGCTTACCTTTCTAATCCTGGAGTGAATCAAACATAAACCTTTGCTCCATTGAACCTACAAATGAAACAGAGATAAGTTAATCCTGGCAAGATAGAACACAATCCAAAATAAGAAAGGTGTACTATGTGTGTGTTTCCTGATGTCCCCTTAACAGACCGTACGTCTGAATTTTTCCGACAAAGGTGATCTTCCCCATGTGGGTAGTTAACAAGTCACCCAATAGACAAAGGGGGAATCGATATCCCAACACTCATGTTGTCTAGGCTGAAAGAATCAAACTCATTTGGAATCGTCTCAAATTAGAATAAAGTTCCACAAGAGGCGGGATAGGTGTCTTTTCTGCCACAGTGACTGGTGGAGGTTGTGTCAGAGTCTACATCAAAAGGATCCTTATCTTAGGATGCTACTTCAAAAAACCCTAGTTATCATCATCATCATTCTTAAAAGACTCATGACCCATGTCAACATCATCATGGTCTCTTTCGTCACCTTCGCCTTTCTTAGCTTGCTTGTGCACTTCTTTAGTTCTAGCCATAGGACTTTGGATTGGGGTACTTCTGGATTCTTACCCTTTCTTTTGAGCGAAGAGTCGTCCCTATCGCTGTCGTTGGCTACCGGTATATGGCCGATGCTGTGAACCTTCTCTAGTAAGTTGTAATTTAGTAGATTTTCATTGGCAGGAAGTGTACTTGCATCTCTTTCTCCATCCAAAACTTGAAGGATAGTCCTAATGGTGTTCACTAAGGCCGCACTACTTGGCTCTGCACATTTGCAAGAACAAATGGAAACTAAGTCAATGAAGTCATGAGATGAGCTCGTAGGAATAGAAATGAAAATGAGACTTACTTCCGGACAGCCACCTCTACGTAAATCCGGACTAACAACGAACAAAGAAGAACTCATCCTTTAAATAGCTTTACTTATTCCAAGTGCCCATCACTGTCCTATAACCTCTAGAAGGTTCCAAGTATGTGAGAGAAGGACTTCCTCTTTGATGTTTGAAGCTGTATAAGTGTTGGATCTTTTCATCATTTAGGATGAGATTCAGGTGTCAGGTATAGAGAATGCATGCACTATGAAGGAAGGTGTAGCTATTAGGATGTAATTGAGCCCGAACCAACTTCATGAGTTGTAAAACTTTGCGAATGAATTGGTTGAATGGTGGGACACACCCCGCCAGACACATGCATTGATTGCATGTTGTGTACCTTGCTAGGGGATAGTATGCCCGTTGATGGCACGTAGGAACCAACGCATCCTTGAACAGGATGCTATGTTTTTCATATATTCTTTTAAGGATTATTTGTCAATTTTTGAAGTAGCAGAATCCAAAGGATCATCCCATATAACCGCATCATTGAGACTATCGAGAGCAGCCTCTACTTTCAAACCTTCCACCAGCTCAAGTGGAATCTCTTAAGAAGTTTGTTCGGCTTAATGACTTGCAGGATGAGATCTATATGGTGTTGGAGTATGTCTCGTAATAGGAACTATAGTTACGCTAGATTCAATATTGGATTTGGCATACCTAGAGGTTGAAGGGTCTGCAGCTGCTGTGGCGAGACGTTCAGAACGTCCACAAACCACAGTTATCAAAAATCAACACATGAGTAATATCAAAAATATTATAGGCCATGCCCCCATGCAGAGTGAAATCTAGTAATGTGTGGTGTAATCGACTATATCGTGCAGCGTCGTGCATTCATGAGTATGCAGTGTTAGCATCTGATGTCATGCAACAGTTCATTCGAAAGCCAACTTGTTATCCGAAGTGACCATCAATGCTGACCGTCCTAACGGGCTTCATATCATCGACCACACATTAGAAAATCCACAATAAAACTTGGAAGATTTCACTTGATAATACTTTCATTGTATTCATGAAGATTTCTCAAGTTACCGAAACAAAGTTTTACCAAGGGGGATTAACACCGATCAACAGCCTTGCAATTGAAATCTCACCCACTTCATCTTTTCCATGCATAACTAATGATGTAAGCTTCTAGCTAATTCAAATTGCAGCATCATCCCCTAACTAGAATAATGGAAGTCATGGATTATGTGATAATTTAGGTGAAAACTCAGATCGATTGTGTAGGGATCAGTGACGTTGAAAGCTGGTGATTGAGGCGGTTGATGGCGGCGCTAGGGGCAGGCATCGGAGTTGAATGCTTCGATTAGGGGCAAGAAATTTTTTAATGCAGACCCAAAGCTTGAAATCTCTAAAGTAAAAATAGATGGAAAGTTAAAGAGAACCAAGGGTCGAAATAGTATATAAGACCTCGAACCTAGTAAGATAGGCTATAAAGTAGCCTTAAATTTCAAAGTCCGGGAGGGGATCGGTACCGAACCATAAAAAAGAGAAAAAATATACATACTTAAGTATGTATATATATGTTTGTATATGCATGTGTGTATACAAGTTTGTCTTTATGTTCTTAAGTGAAGCATGGTGAACAACCTATATTGTGTGCACATGCATACACGACACATGACATCTAGGATCACAAGGCAACGAATTCAATCCTATGGAATCTGTAACGACCCGTAAATTTTCGATAATTAAAATAGCTAATTTAATAAGATTTCGTGATTTAATGTTAGAAAAAAATTTGTAATTCATTTGGAATAATAATAACTGGAATGAATTGCAACAATTATCCAAGTAATGAAAAATAAATGCTACTTAGTAAATTCCTTTGCAATCGATAGTTGAATAGGGTGATAAATGTTGAAATCATTTGGTGTAAGAAAGTAGTTGATTGATAAGTAAAATCTAATTGAAATCAAATATTGAATATTGAACACGTAAATTGTTTAAATTAAATATTTAAACTTATTGAATAATTGAATAACTGTAAAATGAAAATAGTGTTCTAAATTTTGAAATGGTTTTAAAAGTTGAAACTTATAAGTTCAATTTCAATATTTCAAAAGATAATCAATTATTGGATAAGCGAAATTGTCTAAATTAAATATTTGGAATTTATTGGATAAATTAAATAACGGGTTTAATATGATTAAAAATGATTTGTAAAATTTTATTTTATCATATTACAGTTAGAATGATGTTGTAGAACTTTTAAAATCGAATTAAAAGTAAATTTGTGAAAATTGAATATTTTAATATTTAATTATCGACTGAAAAATAGCCAATTTTTGAACAGTCTCAGAATTGGACGAAACTAGTCCCATTGGATCCGTAATAGTTAGTTATTATCGGATTTCAATTTTCGTAGCAACCGGAGTTGTCGTTTGACCGTGGCAGCTCGAAACGCGTTGAAATTGTTTTAATATTAATTTGGCGAGTTAAAAATAGTCATTTTTTCAAACGGTCTCGGATTTCGACAAAACTAGTTTCATTGGATCCGTAATGTGATATTATTGTAAGGTTTCAAATTTCAAGTCAAACGGATTTACCGTTTGTCCGGGGCAAGCCAAAACGCATAGAAAATCGTTTAATCGGTTTAATTTAAAATTGATCGTTTATTTCCGTAACTCTCACATATGATCGAACTAGGCCTTGAAACTAGTTCCATTGCGTCCGGAATGGGGGTAAAACCTTATAAACGCCTGGCGGCACGTCTCGATTGGAGTTCGGATGATTTTGGACCTACCTATATAAATACGCACGCAAACCGAGGCAGTTTTATTATTATTTTAATCCAGAAACCCTAATTGACTTCAGCCCTAGCCGCCATTTCCTGAATCAATGGCCACGAAATTCGAAACTTCTTCCTCATTTTCCTCTCAATCCATCAACAATTAGCAAAAACTCTCAACTACAAAGTTGTAGAGCACGATGAAAGCTTCAAATCCATACGGAGATGATCAAAAACGGAGCCACGGATCGACGGGAAATCACGTTCAAACCTGCTGCGTTTTTCACGTTTTTCGAGGTAAAATAGGAGGCCGAGTTCCACCATCTTACAGCCGAAGGTAGCCTTCGTCGTGAGCTTCAAAACCATAGTCGTTGATCGGCCTGAAGTTGATCGTGGTGGTCACAATATTTAACCCTAGGTGATGGCTTATGGGTTCATGTTGTTCGGTTTCTTCCTGTAGAATGAACGTGAGATGGAAGAAAGAAGGAGCGGTGGAGATTTGCAGAGGAGGGATCTAGTGGCTGAGATTTGAGTTAGGTAAAATTATAAAGAAGGTTGTAAATTTAGTTAATATAAAATCGTGTAAACTTGTAAAAATCATATCTTTTTCATACGAGGTCGGATTCGGACGAAACTTTTTGCGTTGGAATCGTTTCGACGAGCTCTTCGCAAAGGAGCTGGATTGGAATCGTTTGGAGCTAGAGAAAATTTTGGGTTAAATCGAACGTCGTTCGATTTGATTTGAAATCGTAAAATCAAGGTGAGTGCTTTATAACGCTCACAACGTACTAAATATCTTTATGCTAGTTAAATTGACATTATGAAGTGATATGAATGTTATTTGTCGTTGTTTGATATGAATTTAATTGTCGTATAGCTTGTTATTTGAATTAACCGTTGAAAAATTAAATTGACAGTTAAATTGAAATTGAAATTGAATTGCGATTACATTACCTGACCTTGATAACTATGAAATTGCCATGGATTGTATTGTCTATTGGATGATTTATTTCGATGGATGTTATGGGTTGATATTTAAATGTTTGGATGTTTATTGCTTATATATAACCTGTTATGCATACATATGATACTGTGATTTAATTTAAGTAATGTATACTCATCCCTGATATTTAATTGAAATAAATAATTACTTGGCCATATGATAGAAAATTATATACGGACACCGAATTGGCTAAATTAATAATTTTTAAAATCGTCGATTTGAAATTTATTTATATGTTTGTTTAAAAGTTATAAATAGACATAAATTTATAGAAATCGAATTTATCGAAATTTGGGTTTGGAACGTTGAAATAAATTTGGTTAAAAGAAATTGTTAAGTAATATAAGTCGAGACTTTGAAATTTAAAATTTGGGATTTGATTTAAATTCGAAAATTGATTTGTTTAAAGATTTAACCCTAATTCGGGCTTTGAATATTACTATGTAAAAGCGATATAAAATGATATTTGAAATGGATTTGATTTTTTAAAGCGAACATGATATTTTGATATCAATTATGAATCGATTTGAAATGTAAAAGAGCCAACGGTGTAATAATACGTAGTTATTAAAGAGACCGGGATCGGATATGGACATACTCTCTGTCGATACCGAAAACCACTTTAATAACTATTATACGCGGAGTGTTGATCCAGAATGAAGTGGATGGTTTGGTGAACGCGTTGACTGAAGAAAGAGAACGATTATTGGATGACCCCTGACATGACTAAAACAGGAGCCGCGCCGGGCCATTGAGGTTCGCCACCTCTAGCGGACACACTTCTTCGATACCATATCTATTACATTTGTGATGCGATTTGGGTGCACCCCTTGATTTGGGAGTGTTGTTTCGCGGTGTTGGGGTAGCTGCTGGCTATGCCCAACATCAGTCCGGATCACGCAACTACTAGTATCCTAGTTGGTATTGCCTCATGTACCTTGTCATACTGATTATCCTATTCGCGACCACTACGTTTTGATTTGTACCTTGAGTATATGGATTGCCCTCTGGTGACTTCCGGTTTTGGGGAAACTACGGTCTTGTATATGCTTTTGGGAATATAAAAATGTGTTAAGGGGGATTATGGTAACGCCTTAACGCTATTTTGATACTTTATATTACTGATAGGCATTATCTACTTAGCGTATATTACTACATAGTATATAGTTTCACGGATCCTTGAGAGATGGAAAATCCCGTAACATCTCTTAAGTTATTGCACGCACGTTGACACTGGATAGGAGATGTCAAACCCCGTAAACATCCCCGACGCCGTTACACTCATATTTATTTACGATTGACTTAACTTACATGAGGATATTTAGTCCTGACTCGAGTGTTTGTCTTTTCATTACGCTCGGGTCAGTCCTGAGTTTTCAGATTTTTGAGGATCTATTTCTGGAGGATGAAGACGAAGATTTGGTATATTATGTACTACTATTATATTCATTCCATTCCGCTGCATTGTTGTATGATATTTGCTGTGTATGTAACTCTGATAAATGTTGTATAATAATAATCAAATGTATTCATTTCAAATGTATTCATTTAATTAACAGCTTCATGAACTGTTATTTTATTATTATACTTTAGCCGTCCGCTGTGAGATTCTGTGTTGTTTCATTTCCTTTATTTCCCTTCCTTTTCTTTTCTTAATTACCCCAATAACTATCTGCCCTTTTAATGGTTTGGAATCGACATGGGTATTTGATCGTCGGTTTAAATTGTCCAAAAAGGCGGGTCGTTACAGTTGGTATCAGAGCTTTGGTTTAGCGATAAACCTTGGCTCTAGTGGGGAATAACTCATTGAAATAGAGGTAAACTATATGAATGAGTTGAGTGTATATGAGAGAGCGTACTTGTTATTTGATATAAAATGGTTTTATATTGTGTTAATTTGTTCCGTTGAGTATTTATGAATTCTGGTTGATACTTGGGACGCCAAGGCGTCGATAGGAATTTCTAAACACTCGAATAGGACAAACCAACACAATATCGTTTTGGAATATATTTTATATAAAGAATTATTTGAATATTTATTCATTTTGATTGAATTGATTGTTAGGAGATGATAATATTAGATTATTATCGTTATTGTTTGATCAGTCAATATTTACAACAATTGATTAAATAACAATAGATTTAGGAAAATGAAATCTTGTAGACACAATTGATAATGAATATAAATGAATTTTAACTTGGATTTGGGAATTTAAATTTCGGTGTTTGAAATTGACTTACAAGAATTTGAAAAACATAATATGAGTATTATATGATAGTATAATTGAGTTGAAATTGTTTTCGAAGGATTTTTTTTTTATGATAAGTGTTATATTCCCTTCTCTTGACGCTGGAAAATGATTTCGATGATGAGTGCACGCATCATCGGCGTTTATTTTCGAGAGTCCGAGTGGGGGAGACCACTTAATAGCTTGTCTAAACTTTTTTTTGATTCAAATTTTATTTTATTTTGTACTCTCTATAGTATGATTTGTTATATAAATTATATAAGTATATATTATTTCAAAACTTGATTTGAAATGAAACCGGGATTGGAATTCTTAAGTCCTTTAATAATTAATGATTTTTTTTTAAAGGATTGAAATGAATTTAGACTTGAACCATTAAGGAACTTCTGAATTGTGAAATGAGAAATGAACCTAAGAGCTAAGTGAAAATATCAAGTAAGGTAGAAATCCTTAGAATTAGGAAATTATGAACTTAAAATAAAAGTGAAACTGTAAAACTCGCGTAGTATTAAAATTCATTCTATAGCATAGATATAACTTACCAAAATATTTAAGAAGTTCAAAAATGTTATATGAATTGTTAATTGGATAATATACAAGTATAGGTTTGAATAATGGAATATGCATTTAATCAATGGTTTGCAAATATAAATAAAATTGTTAGTAAATAATTGGAATTTAAATTAACCTTTAAAGGTGATTCACAATTATGTTAATATAAAATGGAAATACTATATGTGAATGTAAATGTGAAAAAAAAAAAATTATAGTGAAATTTAAGTAATGACTTAAGAATTAATAAATTGAAAATTCAACTTTAAATGGAAAGAAGTTGTATGTTATTTAACTACATTCTATTTGCATAATTATAACTTACCAAATACTTAAAAGGTTTACAATGCTAATAAGGATAAGTAGAGAAATAATATACAAGTGTGAGAATGAATAATAAAATGTGAAGATCTATTGATAGTTGTAAATATAAAAGAAATTTAAGCTGTAAAATGAAGGATATATATAAGTGAATGAATAAAAATTTAAAATTAATGAAATATAGATTTGGTAAATGGAAACTAATTAAATTTGAATATAACTAAATGTCTATAAGCTTGGAAGTGTATGAAATTAAAATTGACATGGAAATGTATAATTGATTTAGTGTAGATTTTGGATGGATGTCAATGTTTGATATGCGTTGGTTGTTAGATGGATGATAATTGATTAAGTAGAATTCATTAGTGTTAATGGAATTGAATAAACGGAATAAAATTTTAAAATAATTAACTTCAAATTTGAAGCAAAGTGAAATTAAATATAATTGAATTCAATTTAAATTGAAGCAAATTGACTTGAATTAAAAATGTGAATGAAACAAACTTAAATAAATCGGAAACAAATTGATTGTAAACCTATTGTGTGGATGAATAAGAAAATAAATGACTTTGTGTTTATGATTGTTCTTTAGAAAATTTGAAGTTTGATGGTTTGTACTTTGAAATAATAGAAGCAAATTTTTGGAAAAAAATCCAAAATTGTCCAATATATGCTGAAACGAAAACAACCATAACTTTTAAATGGCTGAACGGAATTCGACGCTTTTGGACTTTTCGAAAAGCTTAGAAACTATAGCACAACTTTTATTTAGAGCGTCTTGAGAAATTCCTTCGTCTACTAGGTTAAAAACTTGAATGTTACTCGCTGTCCTGTGTAAAAAAATAAGTAAAATCTGAACCATACAACCTTAGTATTTTCGCCATTTCTTTTGACTGGTTTATCGGATTTTGATGATCTTGCCCTTTCTGGAAAGCTAAGAACTTAAGCTAAAACTTTTATTTTAAGTATTTTGTGTTTTAATGTCGTTTAGAAGGTCTAAAACGTGGGTGAACGTCGCGGACCTGCACAATTCATTGCCCAGGCTGAGGCGTATCCTCTAAGTAAAACGGCCATAACTTTTGAACGGATGGTCCGAATTCGATGATTTTGGACATTCCGGAAAGCCTGAAATGAATAAAACAAATTTTGTTTAGATTATGTTGTCAAATTTTATCGTTTAGATGACCTAAAACTAAGATTTGTTTGCTGTCCTGAAATTGAAATCTCAGTTTTGAAGCTAAATATGTTATGTATATGTTGTGTAGGCTAAGTATATCTATCTATCTTTATATGCATGGTTCTAACTTAGTTGTTGAGCATTTTAGTAGGTGGCAAAGGGGTTGCGCTTCGTTGTGGAGCTCGCTTCTACGCTAAACGCATAATGTAAGTAAATTGCTAATAAATGCTAAATAAAAGGTATGCTTACGGTTTTATATGATATTGGTGATATTTATATGTTGTTTCCCCACATATGGGATGCCTCATCATTGAGATGAGATGTATATTTGTGATATATATGCTATTATATTTTTTCCGATCGAGCCGCGCAAAGGAGACTCTGCCGAATTTTTCTGTAAATCCGAGTGTTAGAAAATTTTTTCAAGTTTAAATTTTTTTTATAACTTGTTTTGATAATTAACTTTTAAGTTTAGAAAGCCGTTTGGAGTAACTTAGTGGAAGCGTAGTTATGACTTTATAAATGGAATTTCATTGTTTTATAAGTTGGTAACTTTGAATAAAATATATCTAATGTTGAATTCTATACTTAGTTTCTTTTCCCTTCTTTTCCTTTTCGGGGACGAAAAGTTTTGAGTGGGGGAGAGTGTAACGACCCGTAAATTTTCGATAATTAAAATAGCTAATTTAATAAGATTTCGTGATTTAATGTTAGAAAAAAATTTGTAATTCATTTGGAATAATAATAACTGGAATGAATTGCAACAATTATCCAAGTAATGAAAAATAAATGCTACTTAGTAAATTCCTTTGCAATCGATAGTTGAATAGGGTGATAAATGTTGAAATCATTTGGTGTAAGAAAGTAGTTGATTGATAAGTAAAATCTAATTGAAATCAAATATTGAATATTGAACACGTAAATTGTTTAAATTAAATATTTAAACTTATTGAATAATTGAATAACTGTAAAATGAAAATAGTGTTCTAAATTTTGAAATGGTTTTAAAAGTTGAAACTTATAAGTTCAATTTCAATATTTCAAAAGATAATCAATTATTGGATAAGCGAAATTGTCTAAATTAAATATTTGGAATTTATTGGATAAATTAAATAACGGGTTTAATATGATTAAAAATGATTTGTAAAATTTTATTTTATCATATTACAGTTAGAATGATGTTGTAGAACTTTTAAAATCGAATTAAAAGTAAATTTGTGAAAATTGAATATTTTAATATTTAATTATCGACTGAAAAATAGCCAATTTTTGAACAGTCTCAGAATTGGACGAAACTAGTCCCATTGGATCCGTAATAGTTAGTTATTATCGGATTTCAATTTTCGTAGCAACCGGAGTTGTCGTTTGACCGTGGCAGCTCGAAACGCGTTGAAATTGTTTTAATATTAATTTGGCGAGTTAAAAATAGTCATTTTTTCAAACGGTCTCGGATTTCGACAAAACTAGTTTCATTGGATCCGTAATGTGATATTATTGTAAGGTTTCAAATTTCAAGTCAAACGGATTTACCGTTTGTCCGGGGCAAGCCAAAACGCATAGAAAATCGTTTAATCGGTTTAATTTAAAATTGATCGTTTATTTCCGTAACTCTCACATATGATCGAATTAGGCCTTGAAACTAGTTCCATTGCGTCCGGAATGGGGGTAAAACCTTATAAACGCCTGGCGGCACGTCTCGATTGGAGTTCGGATGATTTTGGACCTACCTATATAAATACGCACGCAAACCGAGGCAGTTTTATTATTATTTTAATCCAGAAACCCTAATTGACTTCAGCCCTAGCCGCCATTTCCTGAATCAATGGCCACGAAATTCGAAACTTCTTCCTCATTTTCCTCTCAATCCATCAACAATTAGCAAAAACTCTCAACTACAAAGTTGTAGAGCACGATGAAAGCTTCAAATCCATACGGAGATGATCAAAAACGGAGCCACGGATCGACGGGAAATCATGTTCAAACCTGCTGCGTTTTTCACGTTTTTCGAGGTAAAATAGGAGGCCGAGTTCCACCATCTTACAGCCGAAGGTAGCCTTCGTCGTGAGCTTCAAAACCATAGTCGTTGATCGGCCTGAAGTTGATCGTGGTGGTCACAATATTTAACCCTAGGTGATGGCTTATGGGTTCATGTTGTTCGGTTTCTTCCTGTAGAATGAACGTGAGATGGAAGAAAGAAGGAGCGGTGGAGATTTGCAGAGGAGGGATCTAGTGGCTGAGATTTGAGTTAGGTAAAATTATAAAGAAGGTTGTAAATTTAGTTAATATAAAATCGTGTAAACTTGTAAAAATCATATCTTTTTCATACGAGGTCGGATTCGGACGAAACTTTTTGCGTTGGAATCGTTTCGACGAGCTCTTCGCAAAGGAGCTGGAGTGGAATCGTTTGGAGCTAGAGAAAATTTTGGGTTAAATCGAACGTCGTTCGATTTGATTTGAAATCGTAAAATCAAGGTGAGTGTTTTATAACGCTCACAACGTACTAAATATCTTTATTCTAGTTAAATTGACATTATGAAGTGATATGAATGTTATTTGTCGTTGTTTGATATGAATTTAATTGTCGTATAGCTTGTTATTTGAATTAACCGTTGAAAAATTAAATTGACAGTTAAATTGAAATTGAAATTGAATTGCGATTACATTACCTGACCTTGATAACTATGAAATTGCCATGGATTGTATTGTCTATTGGATGATTTATTTCGATGGATGTTATGGGTTGATATTTAAATGTTTGGATGTTTATTGCTTATATATAACCTGTTATGCATACATATGATACTGTGATTTAATTTAAGTAATGTATACTCATCCCTGACATTTAATTGAAATAAATAATTACTTGGCCATATGATAGAAAATTATATACGGACACCGAATTGGCTAAATTAATAATTTTTAAAATCGTCGATTTGAAATTTATTTATATGTTTGTTTAAAAGTTATAAATAGACATAAATTTATAGAAATCGAATTTATCGAAATTTGGGTTTGGAACGTTGAAATAAATTTGGTTAAAAGAAATTGTTAAGTAATATAAGTCGAGACTTTGAAATTTAAAATTTGGGATTTGATTTAAATTCGAAAATTGATTTGTTTAAAGATTTAACCCTAATTCGGGCTTTGAATATTACTATGTAAAAGCGATATAAAATGATATTTGAAATGGATTTGATTTTTTAAAGCGAACATGATATTTTGATATCAATTATGAATCGATTTGAAATGTAAAAGAGCCAACGGTGTAATAATACGTAGTTATTAAAGAGACCGGGATCGGATATGGACATACTCTCTGTCGATACCGAAAACCACTTTAATAACTATTATACGCGGAGTGTTGATCCAGAATGAAGTGGATGGTTTGGTGAACGCGTTGACTGAAGAAAGAGAACGATTATTGGATGACCCCTGACATGACTAAAACAGGAGCCGCGCCGGGCCATTGAGGTTCGCCACCTCTAGCAGACACACTTCTTCGATACCATATCTATTACATTTGTGATGCGATTTGGGTGCACCCCTTGATTTGGGAGTGTTGTTTCGCGGTGTTGGGGTAGCTGCTGGCTATGCCCAACATCAGTCCGGATCACGCAACTACTAGTATCCTAGTTGGTATTGCCTCATGTACCTTGTCATACTGATTATCCTATTCGCGACCACTACGTTTTGATTTGTACCTTGAGTATATGGATTGCCCTCTGGTGACTTCCAGTTTTGGGGAAACTACGGTCTTGTATATGCTTTTGGGAATATAAAAATGTGTTAAGGGGGATTATGGTAACGCCTTAACGCTATTTTGATACTTTATATTACTGATAGGCATTATCTACTTAGCGTATATTACTACATAGTATATAGTTTCACGGATCCTTGAGAGATGGAAAATCCCGTAACATCTCTTAAGTTATTGCACGCACGTTGACACTGGATAGGAGATGTCAAACCCCGTAAACATCCCCGACGCCGTTACACTCATATTTATTTACGATTGACTTAACTTACATGAGGATATTTAGTCCTGACTCGAGTGTTTGTCTTTTCATTACGCTCGGGTCAGTCCTGAGTTTTCAGATTTTTGAGGATCTATTTCTGGAGGATAAAGACGAAGATTTGGTATATTATGTACTACTATTATATTCATTCCATTCCGCTGCATTGTTGTATGATATTTGCTGTGTATGTAACTCTGATAAATGTTGTATAATAATAATCAAATGTATTCATTTCAAATGTATTCATTTAATTAACAGCTTCATGAACTGTTATTTTATTATTATACTTTAGCCGTCCGCTGTGAGATTCTGTGTTGTTTCATTTCCTTTATTTCCCTTCCTTTTCTTTTCTTAATTACCCCAATAACTATCTGCCCTTTTAATGGTTTGGAATCGACATGGGTATTTGATCGTCGGTTTAAATTGTCCAAAAAGGCGGGTCGTTACAGAATCCAACAAAGAAGTCCATTGAAGGCTTTTGAATTTGGAGTAATAAACTACAAGAGCACATTCCAGTTTTTATAATGCCAGATGTCAACAGCCATGAGCCAATCAAAGCATCTGAATGGTTAAGGACCCTACATTTCATCGAAATAGTCCGAAGGAAATATGACAAGCATACGAAATGTGGATTTATATCTTATGCATGAATCTAAATTTGTCCCTACATCGTGTTGAAAAATAAATGTATTTTAGGAGGTAAGTGTTATCCAACCTTTTGACTAGGTCGTATTTGGATGAATCTGACTACTAAACTTGAAGGCTGTCAAGGCAGAAAGTCCAAAACTAACGTACCAAGACTCCAAGTATGACTACGATTATAAGCCCAAAACACAACAATTAGCTTCCATAAGAAGACCAACATCCAAGACATTAACAAATAGAAGTCCAAGGTTCATACGCATAGAAGGTTAATGATCGGTACCGATCCTTGAAAGTTCACCAGAATCACCCCTTCTCAATGCACCTCCAAGGCATGAAGATTACGACATATTCCAAGCCTTATTGGATTGTTCGCATGTAATGACCATCAAGCACGAAGTGTACACAAAGCTACTCACTTCCACTCTACCACCCAGTATTGCAACATCCGCGGTGCAAGGTGCAACATCCGTCCGAAATGGCGAAACAGTGTCGTACGACTTTTAGAAATGCGTGCATGGATTTGAAACGGAACAGTAGCATGGTGCACCACTCTCCAGCGATGGTAAATCGAAGATGAGCCACGGTAATCCCGTTTTGCCGTAAAAATCCGGTGTCGAGAAAACGAAGGGTAAAAAACTAACGAGACCCGATTGAGATTCGGGTTGTCCTTTTTGGGCATTAATCTATCCGTTGACGGCTGAAAGCTGTCAAAGCTGTAGAACTCACCGTGGCCTTCGTTTTGACAGGTTATGGCTCCCGTAACCCTAAACGAGCCAGAAGTTATGGCCGTCCGAATAATCGATATCTACAGGGTGCAACATCCGCGGTGCAAGGTGCAACATACGTCCGAAATGGCGAAACAGTGCCGTACGACTTTTTGAAAAAGCAATTCGCACCTACCCAAGGCCACTAAAAAGGTGGATGGAGCCATATAATGGATCACTACCAATCCTTGATAATCACCGATGTGGTCATGATCTTCCTAGCATTTCTTTCCCTGGACGTGGGGAAAGTGGATATGAACATGGTGGAGGAGATTTTGGCGACCTTCAGCTATAAATAGAGGGGTAACGTGATGTTTTGTAGGATCCTTTTCAATTGTTTATGAATTTAACATATTGTTGTTGTAATCTCGAGGGTCATTACCCATCCATAAGAACGTCTTTTGCAAATAGCAATCAAATCAGCAACGAGATGAAGTGGACATAGGTAATAATTAGTCGAACCACTACAAATTTTGTGTGTCTTATTATTTCTCATTTTCATTTACTTTCTTAACTTATTTCTCTACTTTAATTTTCTAGACGCTTATGCCATTTTTTGGTGTAAACGAATATAAAAGAGAATCAAGTTGAATAAAAAACATTTTAGATGACATAAAAGAAATTATATTGAATAATAAACTTTCATACTGTATTTTGAGGAAAAATAATAAATGTATAAGTGTCATTTTTGTTCTAACTACAAATGGGAACTTTAAAATTAGGTTAAAGTTTATTTAAATGTTTTATGTGATGTTACTCAACATGAAGTTATTTTTTGTTAAATTTGAATCAACCTAGAATGTAATACATTTCTAAATGGTATTGTTTTAGTAGACCATGAAATATTCATAAAAAGCACATATTTTCATGAAAAATGAGGTAATTATCTGTGATTTTTCGTATGATGTTAGGTTATCGTGAAAATTTTAAAGATTGAAATATTTATCGATAATTATGAATTGAAAAGGATGTTAATTATAATATTTATAAGTAAGTTAAGTTCACAAAATATCATGTCAAATAATATTATACAACTAATAGGCAAATAAATCTATTCATTATTTTCACATTATTCTAATTTGTTTGTGTTTTATTGCCTAATTTCCATGTTACATTCAATATTGATATTTCTTTAACAATACTTAGCATCAATAATATTTTGGAAGCTACATTAATTAATGTATTAAAGTAGCTTAATTGTAACATGGTCTCTATGTTATTCCATTTATTAATGTTTCTTTTATATCAATATTATCAAATTTTATTCTTCATCCATCTTGATATTTAAGTAATTCTTTGCTGATTTATTATTCACATAATGCATTCATTTTTAATGCATTAAATAACTCATGTCTTTGCATATTTAGCTTCGAACCAATTTTCACCTTTGTTTTTGTTTTCCATCTTTAAATTTATTTATTTTTTCACTACATTTGTCAAGAAAAGCAAACAATTGAACCAATTCCAAAAATATTCATTTTTTTAGTTTACATGAAATCAACAAATAAACAACAAATATAAAATGTTTATGTAATGTTTTTGCTTATGTTATCTCTTCAATAATGCCCAATGCTCACATGCATCATGGAATATTAAAAATGAGGTCTTGATATACTATTTTCAAACATATATGTACCTATTGATATTTTCAAACTTGGTTAATCAGTTTTATTTCTAATCTTACATGATATAAATTTCTAGCAACACGTAATCATTTCTAATAATTTCACTACATGACTACTACTATGATTTTTATAGTCTCAAGTTTAAAAGTGACCGATGACGCTAATTTGCACATCAATAATCATTTTTGATTCCCTTGCATTTCTTGGTTACCGATATGTTTTGTGTCCTTAGGTTTCACTTGATGGTCACATGGTATAAATTCTAATGTCAATGATGAAAATTTTCATGGGATATCCATGGAAGATGTATAGTCTTTACAACCTAATTTTTCAGAAATAATTCCAGGATATAAACCTTCCAATATGTATTAGGGATTATTATTCTCATGCATCATGTATTTGTTCCCAAATGAGAAAGGATATTTTTAGGAATAACATTAAATGGAAGTACTTTTTTGATAATAAAAGAGAGTTAATTACAAAGTAAAATTTGTAGAAAACATCCACAATACTAGTTATAAAAAATAACTTTATCAAAGAGTAATAAAAAACAGGAAAATAGGCACAAGGAAAAAGTTACAAAAAAATTTAGTCTCAGGTATGGTAAGTTTGTTTTTTAGTCTGAAAGACACTTTATAGTGTAAACAGAAATGATAGTTACATCTATCATTCTGTGATTTACACTACAAAGTGTCCTTCATACTAAAAAACAGACTTGCCGTCCCTGAGACTAAATTTTTTCACAACTTGTTCCTTATGCCTAAAAACCCCAATAAAAAAATTATTTACCAAACTTTATTAACCCTTGATTATATTCTAATCATTTCCTCATCAATCTTATTGAATATTTGATAGTATTTCCTCTGTATATAATTTATTCAGCATTTATAGTTCTCTAATAATAATGATGACATTTTATATTTTAATTGATGGATTATCATGACTCCTACAATATGTGATTTTAATTATCTAATAGTTGTTGTATTTTAGGCATTTGATTATTTACATATTTGATTTTGATTAATGATTACTAAATTCTTTTTATTTTAATTATTAAATATTTTTTATTTTATTTTAGGAATAAAATATTCAAATCACTCTTCGTAAAATTAAATTTTATATTGCCTAACATTAAATTGTCTCAATCCCTTCTTTTCTTAATATAATCGTTCAATGATTATTCTTTTGCTCATCTTTCTAAATTATTTCCTCTTCATTTATTTTGTTCGGTGTTTTGCTTCTTAATTATCTTTGTCCAAGTTTTGATAAATTCATTCCTTGACTTCGTAAATTTAAATTTTATATTGTCTAGCATTAAATTATCTCATTCTCTTCTTTTCTTAATAGGTTCATCCAACGATTATTCTTATGCTGATCTTTCTAATTTATTTCCTACTTATTCTGTTTGGTGTTTTGCTTCTTAATTATCTTTATCCAAGTTTTGATAAATTCTTTCCTTGATTATCTGATCCGTTTATTTTACAACTTTCATTGTAAATATGAAGATGGTGATGGTATTGTATTTAATTTAAGGAAGTTACCATTCGTTGTTCTGTGAATTACCAACACAACCATCCAATGGTTGGAACTGACCATTTAATCGCATAATTTCGAAGACAAAATTAATTTGATATAGTTTTTCATTAATTTTAGGTAAACACTGAATGATAATATGTTGGAGATGTAAGATTCGGTGATACAATATGTCCAATCGCAGAAGACTTGAAAGATGTTGATTTCAGTGATACAATATTTCCGATTGTAGAAGATTTGAAAGATATTTCAGATAATTACCAAAATATACTAACCTCTTTTATAGCATTAAAGAGAGTAATAAATTACCTATGTGAGAAGAAGAATTATTCTAGAAGACTGTGGTAATCAATTAATTCCCTAATTAGCTGATTAAAGAAGAATTCTTATCAAGCGCATCTAAATTGGGGAAAACTGGAAAATCAAATGGATAAATATTTGGGGTTTTAGGCTAAAGGAAAAAATTAGAAAAAAATTTAGTTTCAGGGACAAAAAGTTTGTTTTTAGGCTGAAGGACACTTTTTAGTGTAAATCACAGAATGGTAGTTGTAACTATCATTTTCAGTTTACCCTAAAAAGTGTCCTTCAGGCTAAAAAACAAACTTGTTGTCCCTTAGACTGAATTTTTTTGCAACTTCTTCCTTGTGCCTATTTACCTGTAAATACTTCCTGTATAAATAGAAGAATTAATGAGACATTGATTTATGACCATGAATCAATTACTTTAATACCAAGTAGTAATCTCTATATAAAGGCAGAGATTAGCATGAGTAGAATCATCTCTTTCGGTTGTATTTCTTATTCTTCTTCTTCAGTATCAATCATGATAAAATTTCTTCTTTTAAAAAGTAATAAAATCTCCTCTTTCCAAGTGGACATACACTGCCTTACGGTAGTGTAACCACAATAAATCATATGTGTTGTTTTCTTTCATTGCTTGATCTGTGATTATTTTTAGCTGGTAACTATTTTTTGTTCGTTTTGTCTCACCATCAATCCAGTCCTATTTGTTTTTCTACAAGGTTGGGTTCTTGTTCCTAAGGCAATCTTGAGGGATTTTTTCTCAATAAGAGAAAATTTAAAATTGAAGAGGTTTAAGGATACATTTAGTTAGAGAACAAATCAAATAACATCGAAGAGATTTAAGAAGACATATTAAAGACATGTATATTTTTTGTTTGACTTCACACAATTTGATATTGTAAGCATATAGTAGACAAACCTTCCTAACAGTCGATTTGATTTTTTTTCTAGCTTCACACAATTCGGTTTTGCAAGCCTATAGTAGCAAACCTTCCTAACGGCCTATTTGACTAAAATGAAAATCAATTTATATTAGGAAAACAAAAAACAAGGGGAAGACTAATGGAGAAAAATGATAAAATTTGCAGGTGAAAAAGATGCATATATATGCTCACTCTAATATACAAAATAGTAACCCATATTGCTACAAGCATCCATTACTCTCTTAATCCTCTTTTTGAAGAAATAATACTCAATAATTGCTCTCCCATAATTCCATTCCAATAGCACCCTAAGAAAACCATTTCTTATTGTTAGTTACCTAGTCTTCGCTGTTGTAGACTCCACTAACTCCTCAGTTCTTAGCCTTATTTACTGCCTGCCCACTACTCTAATAAACTTTAAACCTCAATCTACATAAATTTTGTATTTTTAAAAGTTTAATTTATTATAATTATGCCTAGAACAAAAAATATTACACAACACCAAAATTGTCATTTCCTAACGGTTATAACCGTTACAAATCAAATTTGTAACAATCATAACCGTTAGTATCAGGTATGTGACAAAATCTGTAATATATTTCCCAACGGTTATAACCGTTGGGAAAGTCCTTAGTACCAAGGGTTATAACCGTTGGAAAACTCCATATTCCCAACGGTTATAACCGTTGGAAATAAGGAATTTCCCAATGGTTATAACCATTGACAAAGTCCTTAGTACCAACAATTAAAAGTCCATATTCCCAATGGTTATAACCGTTAGAAATTTTGGTATAATTAATTTTAAATATCCAAATTAAGCTTCACGGCAATGAATATATAGTTAATTTCAAGATAAACAATATCAAACACATATTTCAGATCAAAAATCACAATATTTCTTACTTTTCTACCATAAACCATTAAAAATGAAAATATATTACTATTAAGATTCTACCAACAGGAAACATTTATACAACTTTGAATTTTGTACAATTTTTGGACGTATCGAATAATTTTAAATAGTTAACAGATTCTTTAGCAATAACCAACGCAATTGAAAGGATACAAATTAACTCCAAAGAACTTAACTTAGTAACCCCCACTAATACCAATAAAAGAAACATCAGTTCTTTAACTGAGCCAAATCAGCGAGTAGCATGTTTCTCTTCTCCACGTTGATTCGACTATCATCAAAACTTGAGTTAATTAAAGCTGAGCTTGCTGCTAGAAAAGTTGAAGTCAATTAATGCTTTTTCCATCAACCTGGATGTATAAGAGAAACAGAATTATACACATCATTAATATAGTACAGTGTTTGAATTACTGAAAAATCTATATACAGAGATTACAAATTAAAATACAAGTTTCAAATACTTTACCTCACTTGAGTGTTCTTTGAATACAATGTAATAGAAGCGCTTAGTGAACCAGTTTTGGCCTGCCGTGTTTCCTATTATATTTGCATTTGATTGCAGTTCCAAATGGAAATTTTGGACGGATTTGCTTGTAGTGTTGGCCATTGGATTTCCATGGGCGTCCACTGCTCGGAATCTCATTACCTTCTCTAACCTACATCAAAAATGGTTATTAATATGTTTGAACTTGGAAGTTTACTAGGACAAACTGATGTTACCCACACGAATTTTGTTTGAAATTCAGAGTCTATGTCTATGTATAAATTTAAAAACAAAAATATTATCACGACACCGAACAATTATTCTGAAATTGTCCATTGTGGGAACAACTGAAAAAACTGTTTCTGCAATTCATTCTGTGACAAGTGAACATGCCATTAAATTACTTCTCGAGCTGAGTAAAATATGCTACTGGACAATAAATATGGAGGCTAGATAGTATTTGCTTGTGACTGATCCAGAATACAGCAATATGTGATGGAGTTTAAAGGAAGTTTCTTGAAAAAATAAACAGTAAAAGCACTTGCTAACAACCAAAAGTGGACAATGAGTAGTTGCTGAAAATGACAGTAAAATTGCAATAAATCACCCCTTAATATCAGCTATCGTTCTTGTAAAACAATTGAAACAGCTGAGTGGAAGAGCTTGGTGGGTCTGCTTCCTTGTTAATGGCGGAATGTTGCGTTACGGTTGAAAGTGTAAGGTGTAGGGTGAAAAATGTATCGGTTTTGTTGTGCAAAGGGTAGATATGAAGCAAGAAATGAAAAAACAAACGACCGGAACAAGATGACTTGAACTTGAAATAGAGATAAGTAAAGGAAACGATAAATGCTGAAATAGAGAACAAACCGTAAATGCAAGGAGGAAAGAAACACAAAAGGAAATTTTAATACTGTAGAGCCGAAACAAAATGAATAGTGGCAAGAACAAAATATAAAGAACTGAACTGAATTTGCAATTTAATTTGTAAACTAAAGAACCATGAATAAGATACAAGAACTATAATGGTAAAGAAATGAAATTTACAAACTTAAATTAAAGTTGAAAACAGAATAATGTAAAGAAGATATGGCAGGCTAAAAATGAAGAAGGAACCGATTTCAATTGATCATCCTCATTTTAAAAATACCTGTACATATATACAGATATACTCATGCACAAGTTCATAAATTTATACTATCTGAACTAGTCAAGAAATCATCCAAACAACTCTAAAATCGATAGGTGCAATGTCCTAAATATCAACCTGAGTACTTGTGAATCAAGCATTATTTTCAAATAGATGGTTTGATTTCAAAACCTACTATCAATATTGGTTGATCTCCACCACCGCCACATATGTACATTATGTTTTTCGTGTCCAGTTTAGAAGCAATCATGATTTGGGTCTATATAGTTTATTTATTTTTAATCAAATGCAACTATGAATGTGTTCATTTTATGACAAAAAGTTGCGTACCATTTTCATAAACTTAGTTAATTTATTATTATTATTATTATATAAATTTAGTTACATTTTATAAAACATTGATAACTTGGTTAATATTATTATTATTCAATTTTAGTTAATTTTCATAAACATTAGTTATTGTTGTTATTATTATTATAAATTTAGTTAATTTTTATAAACTTAGTTAGAATTATTATTATATACAAATTTAGTTAATTTTATAAAACTTAGTTAACTTGGTTAATAATTAAGTTTATCATCATCATCGCCATCATTATAAACTTCGTTAATTTTCATAAACATAAGTTGTTGTTATCATTATATAAATTTAGTTAGTTTTTATAAACTTAGTTAATATCTTGTAATCTATTTCTATTATTATTATTATTATTATGTTGTATGGATATTCACTAGCATTGGTGGAAAAAGCCTTAATTCAAAAACATTCAATGGTTCTGTCCCATCATCTGGCTGTCATCTTCCTATATATAGAGGAAGATTGACATTAATACACCGTTACATGAATTCATGTACCGTTTCCTCTACATATAACTCCAGTATAGAGTTTCTATTTCATCAATATTGCAATAGGTGTTAGGGCATCTCTGATAGTTAGGTGCGATAAAAAAATTAGCAGGGGTTCTTTTCTTTTGGGGGCTTCACCGCACTGCAGACATTTGGATTAGAACGTGGTTAGCCAAAGAAAATGGTAATTGCTTGATACACACACACATACACGCACATATATTTCTGAGTATAGGCATAAAACCCGTTTTAGGTTAAACGGTTTTCTGAATGTAAACAGGGTTCTAAACACCATAAACATGGAGAGAAAAATACTGATTAAGAGGCTTTCTAAAATCACTTTTTAATCTTAAACGAAGTTCAAAACCCATTTACAATTTAAAAATATTAGAATTTCTATTTAAAAAATTCACACTTGACTGTTGGATGAATTGAAAATTTTCACATTTTATTTTCCTTTCCAAGGCAAATCAATAAGTTCAGTCTCAAATTTTTGGAAATCACTTTGATATATGGCAGAAAACTTGACAAAAATGAATTTTCCTTGCTTGAACTCTAATCGTTTGTTAAAAAAACTAACTTTTGTCATCCATTAATTTATATTAGACGGAGGTACACTAGTCTTACATGGAGAAACATCATATTAACTTGGGGTTTTTCCACCAAAAAACTATAGTTACAGCGGAGATTTTGGAAACCCGGTCTAATTGCATTGTTTTTAAAAACCACTGAAGGATGAAACATTTCTTCCATTGTACGCTTTTCAGGAAGAAAGTATTGTCACAATAACTATTACAGTATAGTTCACTGTTCTTTTTTGTGATAAAGGTTAATCACTGTCACTACTTTGTGTCTCTTTCTAGGTGTTTTGTGAGTAGGTTCATTCCACGTGTTGAGTGATTCAACTTTTGCGACACTAAAAATTAAAATCATCATTGTGTTTTAGTTAACCTGTTGCAACACTAAATTTTTGCATCTAGTGTATTCTATCCTAGTGACCATTATTTTATTTTAGAGGGAATTAGGCACAAGGACAAACTTAAAAAAAAATTAGACTGAAGGACACGAAGTTTCATTTTTGGGCAGAAGGACAAACTTTGAAAGAAAATTAGGCTGAAGGACAATGCTAAATACAACTAGAATTTTGTACAGTATAAACATTGTACAAAATGCTAATTATAACTAGCATTATATCCAGTTTTACATTGTACAAAATGCTACTTGTATTTAACATTGTCCTTCAGCCTAATTTTCTTTCAAAGTTTGTCCTTCAATCTAAAAATGAAACTTATTGTCCTTCAGCCTAAATTTTTATGAAAAATTGTCCTTGTGCCTATTTTCCACTTTATTTTATTATAAACTCTTTATACTTTCAGAAATTACTAGAGATTGCTCTTTTGCAGTGAAACTTCTCATGTCCCATAAATAGCGCCTTATCCTAGATTTCTTTATAACTTTATACAAAACATTGCATTAATAAATATTACCACTTGAATTTGAACTCCAAAATAAACAAAATCATAAATACAACAGTCCACTATCGACAACAGTCATGCTCCCCACAACCGATTGGACAGTGTAATTAGTCTTGCGAGGCAAATTTTGTATTTTTATTTCTACACCGCACTAAACATAAAGAAATAATTTTTTTTAACTTTTCAGATTCTTTTTTGACACGGTAACCTTGTTAAGAGAATTTGACTTCTTTTGAAGATATTATTAACCCATAAAGATAAAGTAAAAGTGATTTGTCATCTTCTGTGAAGAGTTCTGATTTTGTTTCTAAGTTTTTCTCTTTCTTAATTTTGCATTTATATGAATTTTTTGGATTGTTTTGATTATTATTTTCTTTCAGAATAATATTATGGCTATTTTGTAAAAAAAGCCTTCATTTCGAATTTTCAGATTGCATGAAATTTAGGCTTTAGAAAGCTAAATTAATAATGGTTTATATTTTCCTCCTAAAATCTATTAAATAATAGTAAAGCAGAAGAATTTCTGGCTCTCTCCTTGATTTTAGGAATTTTCTCTCTTCTCCTTAATGCTCTCTTTAGATATTTTATTTTCAAATTCTTTAATTTATTACTTTACACTTATTTTACTAATTCTCTTTTATTATTTTACATTTTGGTACATGTATCCTAAAGTTTATATAATTATTTACATATAATTTATCAGCTACCTTCTAATATTTTATATTTAAGTCCGCACATTTAGGTTAATTAAATAATCCAAAATTTAAGCTATTTAGATAAATTCATTTAATATTTCTTATAAATACCAAAGAATGACAATTTAAATATGTATAACACTTAAACAACTAAACCATAATATTAATCTTTCATTCAACTATAAAGATATATAAATCACATAAACCAATAATAAAAAATTATAGTTAATTTATTTTAATGAATTTATCATACATGTCATTGTAAATTCTACTTTAACTTCAAATACCTACTTTTAAAATTACCATAATTATTCACAAATTTACCTCACTTTTCTTCTAATATTTTACTTTTCACCTATGTATCCATTAATTATGTGATCTAAATTTAAACTAATTAGATAAATCCAACTAGCTAATATTCGTTAATTCGTTTACTAATTTATGAAAATATCAATATGTACACCATATTCATATTAACAAAATTTAAAAAAATGATTAATGTAAAGATACCTAAGTTATATAACTTAAAGAACTTAAAGTGAATACATAAATAATAATAATAAATCCCTTTTCACGTTTCTCTCAATAAATTTATCATGAAATGCATTACAAAATTATATTTTTTGTACTATGAATACCTACATTATAAATTTTCTATAATCATTTATAGCATCCCCTCAATTCCTTTACAATATTTTACATTTAAGGTCATATATTGTAATCAATTACATAACTTCAAAACTATTTAAATAATTTCACTATGCAATTTTTCACCGATTTGTCAAATAAGTATGATCAATATGAACCATATTCATATTAACAAAAATGACGAAAAAATTCATTCAAATATATAAATACATCAATCACATAACATAAATTATATTCATAAATAATAATTACAAGTTTAAATTTTAATTTATTTATATCAATATGTGTATCATGCATTACATTGTAAAACCCTTTTTTAACGTCAAAAATCTACATTTTGAATTTATCCAATTAGTTACAAAACATTTCACAATATCACCTACCATTGTATACTAAACTCGATATTTTCAAATTAATTATGTGATCTTGAATTTAAATTATTTAAATAAATTCAATTAATAAATTTTTGTTAATTCATCTAATAAATACTAAAATATAACGGTTTCAATATGTATACCATAGTCATATCAGGCGCAAAGGTGATAAAATTAGTTTTTCATTTAAATACAAAGATATATAAGTCACTTAATATAAATAATATGCATAAGCAATATTTCCATATTTAATATATTATTCATATATCTATATTTTTTATATTGTAGTACATTGAAAAATTCTATTTTTAGCTTCAAATACGTACATTTTAACATTTTTACAATTATTTCCTGAACCGCCCTCAATTATTATCTATTATTTTATATTTAAATCCATGTATCCAAACTACTTATGAAATCTCAAATTTAAATAATTTCAATGAATAGTTAATCTATTCTTCTAATGAATCATAAAAATATATGTCAATTTTAACACATACACATGCTCACATCATGGAAAATTGTAAGACTATTTTTTTATTCAACTATAAAGATATATGAATCACATAACATAAATTATGTACATAAACATCATAACAAATTAATTTGTAAATAAGTTATAATTCCTTTATATTAAGAATTTATAATACATTATACTACAAAATTATGTTTTAGCTTCAATACATCAACATCGAAATTATACAATTTTTTACAAAATTTCTCTCGATTTTTCATATCGTTTATTTTCAAGTCCATGTTTGTAAACTAATTACATAATTTTATATTTTATTTATTTAAACAAATTTCATTAAATAATATTTTTAGTTCATTTAAAAAACTACTAACATACGTCAGTTTCAACATGTATGTTATATCCATATTAACAAAACTGAATAAATTATTTTATTATTATATATATGTGTGCGCACGTGCGTTATACAACATAAATTATACACAAACATAATACAAGTTTTAATTTATAGTTCATTTATTTCACTAAATTTATCATACATTATATAACAAAGTTCTCATTTTAACATTAAAGATATAATATTATATTTTACAATATTACCGTGTGCAACGCGTGTTACACGCTAGTTTATGTAAAATGTAAAGGATATGCTAAATTAGTGGAGAAATATATGGTTGATGTTTTAAAATCAATTTTAGATCAATCTATACATAAATGTTAAAATCAGTAGGCTAAATTGGTAAAATCTATGTATTATAGTTTCAAAGGTCTTAGGTTCAATTTGGAAACATTCGCTATATGAATTCATAATTTAGGAATAAGCATCTTATTATAGTGACAGTGAAAGCAAAATTTTAAAATCTGAAGTAAATGGCCACCTTTAAACAATCAGGATATCATTTAACTTGAATCAACCATTCTAAAGTATATCATAAATATATTGATGATTGTGACCTAATTTTTTTAGTTTATACTTAATTATGGAACACCATTATTATGATTTAAATCAAATGAAGATTTGGTCAAAATTAGAGTTGTGAAGTACAAAATTTTAATTTGAGATTAAACTCGACAAGAATGAACTCCGCGCTTAGTAGACTTCCAACCATTTCTCACCGTATACTTGTTTACTAATGCTTTTAATATGGGAAATAGAAATAACAGTCGCACACAAAATTTCATCTAAGCATGTTTAGAACAGTTCAAAATTCATAAATAAAGACTATGTATTAGTAGTAACATTAAAACTATGTACCGTCCTACCATAACATTCAATATTCCATTCCAATACCTATTCAAGATTTTGGTGCAATATGAGTTAATAGGTCCTAGGAAAAATATAATATCACTGCCAAACGTAAAAGTGTAGAGCTTATGGATGCGCCAAAAAGAATGTTAACTACAGTAAATACCTTTCAAATGCATGTTGCCTTCCATTGCTTCTTTTTTCTCGAGGCAACTGCGGCAAAGTAGGGGACCATCCTAAGGCTCGGTCTTCCTGGTTGTGATGATTTAGCATGCACTGAGATTCCTTCTCTGGGTCTTATTACAACTTGGCATATTGCACATATAAAAAGCTTGAACATGTTTGATAATGGGTACCTTGTATCTAACCTGCACTTTTTTCAGATATTTGTTCATAGTTTAGTTAGTATAAAATAGTGTTTCAACACTAAATATTCATATCAGATTAAGATCAAATTATCACCTTTCAGCAAGAACAACAGATCCATCCTCAAATATTTCTTTCACTACGTCAATCTCGTAACAGTCTCTTTCTGGATATGATGTCGATTCAGTCAACCCAGCATTACTGAATTAGTTTTACAAATTACTAAATTAATTTTAGTAAATGATGTAAATTACAATTAAAAATTACTGAATTAGTTTTACAACTAAATTAGTGTTAGTAAATAACGTAAATTACAGTACAATAATGTAAATTAGATTTACAAATTACTGAATTAGTACTAGTACCTTCGATTCAAGCTTCAACTAAGATGGAGGACGAGCCTGCTGTCTGCTTATGCGGTTGTGATCTAGTAGCCGACTATTTAAATCAAGATGGAGGAGCCTACTACCATGCGCTTGCCTGTGCCCTAGTTGCCGAGATGAAGTTGGCCTGTAGAAGAGACGGAGCCGCCTATATGGGTCGCCGTCGCTGTCTTTCTGGTTCGTGAATCGCAAATTCGCGATCGAGATTTAGGTTTTTTCTATCGCGTGCTATAACCTTAAAAGGGAAAATGAAGGAGGGATTGACGGGAGGTTCTTGCTCTATGGCAATAGATCTGGCGATGGAAGTTAGATCAATGGTTGCGTTGGTGAGGTCAGATTTGATCGTAGCTACGAGTTTAGGGAGAAACCCTAGTTTCAAAACTGTGGTTGTTGACTAAACGACCTATATCTGAAGCAAGTAAGCAAGGAAGAACGGTCCGTAAGGTGAAGAGAGAGGATGGACGAGCATGGAGGAGCAAGGGCAAAGTGGAGATGAGGAAGAACTTAGGTGGCGGTATGATCCCAAATTTTAGGGTTTCGCTGTTTGCTAAAGAAAAAAGTTGATAAGGTTTGGTCTAAACGTGCTCATAAAAGATAAAATTACTAAGCACTCTAGCGCAGTTTAATTTATTTACGATATTACCAACTTTTATAACGGTAATAACCGTTGGAATGTTTTATCACGGTAATAACTGTTAGTAATTTGTAACGGAAATAACTATTATAAATTGGGATAGGGATAATGTTACAAAATGGACTGTTTGGTGTAGTGTTAAGAAAAATAATCATGCTATATGATGTAGATATGATTGTATATAATTTTTTTTGAATATGTTGCCTTAACCTCTTTTATTTAAGTTTCCCGTTTAAATATAATATTTCTTTATAAGCATTATGTCAAAAGAATAGATTGGTAGTAATGATCTACAAACAACAAAAAATTTAGCTTTCATGTATTATATTTATTTTAATCTATTGTTGATTTTTAGATAATGTTGGTGAAATCAATTCATGATAAGATCCGTTCTTTTGGATGCGTAACCTAAACTTTGTTTATTTTTCTCTTCCTCCACTATGTTGTAAAAAGAACATGGAAATTTAGTAGTATTCATCTTGCTCTAGTTTAGACAGATTACAAAGAAGTAATGTTATCAAATGAATTTTATGCATAATAATTTATGTGTTAATTTTTAAATGAATTTTGTATATTTGAAATTTTTGGTGTTTTTGTTTTGTTAAAACATGTTCCAATCAATAAAAACATTATCATCTTTCTTCATAAATATGTACCCGTGCATGTTATGTTTAACTTTTTAAATAAGGAAAATTTACACTATATAATTCGGTCTGTTTTTATTGTAATAAAGATATTACATTTGAACTTGAAAAGAGTGATGGCCATTTTCTTATGAAAAAGTGCTTTCTAACACTATAGAAAAATAGTTGACAATTTAATTTCATATCCATGTTTATAATGGTACTGATCATGAAAAAAATCATTATTGAAGCATCAACCATATGCGAGTATACAACCAATGTCATCGATAAAAAAATTCATATACAATATGTTTGCAATATTTATGGGTATTGTCTTCATTTTTATATGGTTATGAGAATTACTATGAAACAAGTTTTCTGCTTAGCTCTACGAAAGATAATATTTAACCATCGTAAAATACATGATACATAGAATTGCTGCTGCTGCTGGAGGTCTACTGTACATTTTTGCTCAGAATTAAATTAGAGTTATACAAACAATGTGTTTTATCAATATGCATTTTCATATACATTTTGTGGCAATTAATTTTTGTGTACAATATAAACCCATATTCGATTTTGAAACTAATTGTCGTTATTCTTTTCATATTGGTGCCAATTTTTATCATCACACAAATAAAGGTAGAATGTTTGCTAAAATTATGAATTAACTCCTAGATATTTTAGTTTATTAATTTTATGTGGAAATTAGTTTATACAAGATATTTTGATAGAGTTTTTATTATTTTATGTGGTACGAATAACATATGGTATTCGTGCACTTCATTTGAATAAGAAATGTGTGCGACTGCTTCAGTTTGGAACTTTTCAATAAGACACAAAGTTATTATAATGAAATCTATATCCATTTGAACGAGTTCAAAATTGAATTTCTTATGTTCTTTTAACAAAAACGATGTACACAGCGAGGATAAACAACATGAAATATTTTAATGTATGTAAATAGATATAATCTATAAAAAATTGCAACTGTGTTTAAATTATTTTATTATAATTTTTTAATATGAAAACAATGTGCATAGCATGAGTTTGCACCAGTAAAAAAGGAATTAATTGATATTAGTTTCATATTAATTTTTTTAATATTAATCAGTCAGTATACTTTTAGTATAAAATTTCCTATTATGTTGGAATAAGATAACATTTTAGTAATACTTGATTACATATTTCAAACATACGCATTTGGTAAATCACATTATGTAGTTTGTATCTACATTTTTTAGAAAGGTAAGTCAGTTTTTATAGTGGTCCGTCCACTTTCATAAATAAAATTTTAATGGCGCGAGGCAAGAATAGCTCAGCAGCTTTGGCACATACGCCAAGACAGTACAATCAATCAGCATGTTGCACAAGGCAATCACAACTACAACTCCAAATACCCAAGTTACAAGCACAATTGCACAATACTTAATGACCAAAGCTCCTATCATAAAACATTTGGACTTAGCATAAGACCTAGACACCTATTGTGGAACGGAACAACTCACAAAATAATGCACAACAATTGCAAAACAAAGCGAAGTACATTCACCATAAAAGTAACCATAAACTAGACAACTACCATTATGACAAGCAATAGCAGTCTATTGTAGCCAGAGTGAAATCAGATAACAACAGCCAAAACCACATGAAAGCCAAGTAATCAGCAAACCAATGCCATATCCATCACCTTAACCGTGAAGCTTGACAAAAACCAACAATATACGAATACTTCTTGTTGCAAAAGCAATCCCAAAAGCAATACATTAAAGGGATGAAGAAACAAGGCAGTAGGTTTGGATACTAAATACTACAAAAACAAGTAGTACTAGAAAAAAACAATGACACCAAACCTCGAACCATGAAACTTAGCACCCGCCAAACGCCAAAATCAAAATATGCCGCAAGAAGTAAAAGGGCCATCAAGTGGACAACTTAGACCCGAAGTTGAAGCACGACAATCCAAATCAAACAACACTACTTCTGTTGCAAGTAATCACCAAGGGAAGGATGGATAGATGAATATGTGGGGAGGACACAAGCATGAACCAAGAATCTTACATCCAAACATAGGGCAAAGGGTAGAACTGGGACACCAGACCTGGAATCAAAATGTGGATATATGAGTTACGATAGTGAATAGGGTTGCAAAGAGTATGAAGCTTTGCGGCAGTGGGGAAAGTGAAGTAAGAGGAAAAAAGATGAAAGACGGTTGAAGATGGAAGTGGATTGAGCAGAAAGTGAAGAAAGGGGGACAGAGAGAGGCGGTTTGAAAAATGTAGTCCCTGTAGATGCAAAACCCCAATGAATTTTTTATGGATAATTTGTTAATTTAGGCCAATTTTAATAACTAATTACAAATTTTGACCAGTTTACTAACTTATTACAAAAATAGATCACTTTGTGCCACGTCAGCGATAAAATGCACCGGAGGCATCTCAAATGCCGCCAATACAAAAAAAATTAAAACAAAAGTTTGCGGCATTTGACAAAACCGTCATTGTGCGATATTCGAAATGCCGCCCAGAGTTGTTATTTTTGTAAAATACGTTGCGGCATTTGAAATGCCGCGAACTATTTAAAGCAAAAAAAAATTGTATTGGCGGCATTTTAGTTGCCTCCAGTGCGTTTTGTCGCTGATGTGGCACAAAGTGACCTATTTTTGTAATAAGTTATTAAGTTGGTCTAAATTTGTAATTAGTTATTAAAATTAGCCTAAATTAACAAATTATCCTTTTTTTATATCTATATTATTTAGAAATATTGTCTAATATAATAGGATTATATTCAACCAATTGGAATCATTAAATCTAGAACATGCATAGTTGGCAAGGGGAAGCACAAAATCTACGTAATGGGTACAATATATAAATAATTTTTAGTTTATAATTTATCACAGGATTATAAACCTAAATGGTACATTAGCTATAAAAGTTAGAAGGTCAAGTGGTGAAACTGTTAATTATTGTGACGATCCAACTTTTCAACTCTCGAAAATCGACATTGGTACGTTCACTGTATAGCATGCCGAACAATCGAGTGCCGGAAAGACAGATTGTTAGGGGAAAAGAAAGAAGATAGAAGGAAGAAGAAACTAAACAAACACAAAATCTTATAGTGGACTGGATAATATATAATATCAATAGCTCTTTACACAAATCAAAACTATAATATAAACATCTCAAATTAAAGTACACAAACCAATAATTACCAGCTTGGACAGTTATAACAGTATGTCCTCACAATTGCTAATAATTTCAAACAAACACTGCAGCAGAATAAAACAAGTATGAGAATACGTCTCAGTCTCCAGCTTGTCTCCTAAGCCCCAAAGCAATCCAAATCTATAACAACCCGAAATTTAACCCATAATAGTAAATTTGTTAGGTAATTAAATAATAAAATAACTTTGCGAAATTATTAGGGTTGAGCCACGGGAGTTGCACCATTGTGTCCGTCGTAATTTTTTGGTCAATTTTCATATATACACGTCAAAAATCGAGCTAATATGAACGAGAAACAAATTAAACAAAAATCGAGAAGGAAAAAATAAAAATAAAGGGCAGGTCGACTGGCCAGTCGACCTAGGCACCAAGGCGGTCGACCGCCCGATCGACCGGCTTCTACTAATTACGAATGAACGAACGTTCCAGAGGTTACTGATGACGCGTTTTGCATTCTTCTGACCAATCCGGTCCATCTATTTTTGCACCCGATTACTCCTATTCAGCCTACGATGTGGTTGCATCCTATTTAATCCCCAAATCCAACGGTCTGAGATTCACTTCTACCCATATAAATAGACTCCTAGAGCTAACACTTTTTTTCATTCTATGTTTTCCCCAATTGGGTTCACTTTTCTAGGAAAGACCCTAAACGGAATAATTTTTCCAATGAGAAAATCATTATAAATTAAATTATTTTACAACTCCAAGTGGATCTGGAAAGACCAAAGGAAGAGCTTAGAACCGGAGGTGAGTGATTGTAATTATTTTAAAATTTCTTTAAGTAATTTAAAATAATAGGCTTTCCAATAGTTGTAGTTTTACTACGATTTTGGAATAACCTTTTTATTAGTTTTAGATCTATTTTTAGCCTATTCCCTTTTAGTTGTTCTTTTTCAGTTAATTATAATTTATTACTATTAAGTACGGTTTTTTATTTATTTACGGTATTTAAGTTTGTTTACTGTTATTTCTTTCTTTTTTACATCTTTTTCTACGTTTTGGATTTTATGCAAGCATCTATTATCTTCTTCCTCCTTTTCTTCGCGTATGGAAACGCGAATATAGATTATATAAGTAAGAATATTGAATGAAGAAAATAAGATGTAAATTATAAAGACTGTAATAAATAATGGAATTGGACTGTAATGTAAATGGAATTGGACTGAAATTATGCCTAATTATGATTAGAATTGGACTAATTAGTTGGCTTAGTTATAATGTAGAATTATAACTAAAGAAAGAGTAAAAGATGAAAGAAGCTTATTTTCACACTTAGACCTTGGATTAAGTAATAAGCATGATAATAACGTAGGTTATAATAAGAAAAAGAATAGAACGAGGCTTATTTTAAGACTTGCGATAAATTAAAAGTAAAGATGATAATAAAGGCTTATTTAAATAATTTGTCCGAGTTAATAAGCAAAGATGAAAGTAGAACTTGTACCATATATCATTTCCTATTAGACAAAACGGTGTCTCACATTTAGTTTGAAGTGAGATGAGGGCATGCTTGTGCTAAGAATGGTAGTAATTGGTCTAATAGAAGTCCAAATCACGAGGGATTTGGATAAGGGGCACAACTAGATATTGTTTGGATGACGGGCCAGTACCAACCGCATTTCCCCTATAGTTTATATGGACACACGATGATCTCACATTAGCCTGAAGTGAGATGAGGGGCACGCTTATGCCGGAGTTTGAGATAATAAGAAGACCCAATAGGTGGATAAAAAGGTAGGATGGGCATGGTGGCAGTTACGCGTGCGACTTCCAGTCTGGTGGTCAGTAATCGTTATGAGTTCCAAGCGCTTAGTATGGGTGTCTTTCGTAGACACCATTGCCTTATGTGTAGGGAGATATATATGTCGTCCGGATCCACAATGGGTGCTTTGTGCATCTTTCGTAGATATCATTGGCTGTTGTGTAGGGAGTTATATAGCATCCGGTCCGCAGTAAGGTCTATGGAGTAGCAGGCCGATCAAAAAGGATAGAATTAGGGTTACATCCTAATTACAGGATCAGGAATTCAGCCTAAACAAAGCAGAAATATAGGAGTACCGCAAGAAATCAAAATTAACCTATCTTATAAATTGAGCAGTATTTAATCGTATTTTTGTCTAGTTTATCTCTTTCCTATTTCCTATTGTTTCCCTTATTTATGCTAGAACTGTTGTAGAGACTATTACTTTTATCTTGCTTAAAAACTCTAGTAACTACTATCATTCACCAGACTTTTTGTCTGACCCACTCATCTACTTTCCCCTTTTCCCCCATAGGCAATCAAGGGATAGGGCAGTAGATTGCAATTGCTTGGCGATTTCTTGGAGGAGTTCTCAACTATGTATTTCTTTTATTTCAGCTTTAGTTCTTTTTGTGTACTGGATTATTTTGAGAAATATTATGTACTTTGATTTTAGATTTTGAGTTTTTATTCCATAAGACATGATGGGTTTCGAGATTTGGATGTTGTATTTGGTATTTGACTTATTTATGAAGCAAGTATGAAGTCTTATTTTAAATAAGTTATTATTTTATTTTTCGCTGTTTTTACCTATTTTGTCTTGTGAATCTTAGTCTCTGTTAGCTTTAGTTATACCTACAATGCACCATGCCTTTTAATGTGTCCTTTTGGGTATATTATGGGGTGTGGGGTGTTTCATTTGGTATCAGAGTTAGGTTACAAGATTTCTAAAAATTTATTATTTTTCCAAATAACTTGTTTTAAAAAGTATTTTTCAGAAAAGAATTCTTAGAAATGTTTTTAAGTATAAAAGAATTTTTATAAAAATCCCCTCATAAGTCTAGTTCAATCTCCCTTTGACTCTTTCCAAAACTATCATTTTCTTTTCGTAGAATGGCTAATACCCCGAACCTTCCTGAGGGCATCCCAATCCCAGCTTGGTTTCGTAGGTACTTATAAGCCACTACCCTAGAAAGGCATGGGCCAGAGCCCAATCCTGCACCAGCGGGTGGGAATCCCATCAACCCACCTGCCGCCATCAATTTCTCTAAGCTTTGTAAAGCTTTAGAGAGTTTGGACGGGAAGACTTTTCTGGCAAGGAGACTTTTGTAGAGGATAAAGCTTGGCTTAGGGACAGAGAGTATTTTTGGTCTTTTGGGATTGGATGGTCAGAAGCGAGTTCAACTAGCCGCTTGGCAACTGAAGGAGGATGCATCTTATTCGTGAGAGGTGACAGAGTTGGAGGGTAGAAATGTTACTTGGTATGGATTCCAAGAGCGATTCAATAGGAATTTTTTGTCTCAAGCGGAAGAGAGTTTTCAGCTAGAGAGGTTTATGAATTTGAAGCAAGAGAGTTTGTCTGTTAAGGAATACATCAATCAATTCAATGAGCCGTCACAATTTGGTATGGATTTGGTGAACATGCCACACAAGAAATCTATGAAGTTTGCAAAGGTATTGAATCAACCCCTTCAGGGATTACTGCTGACTCGTGTACCGATGAGAGCTACTTATGAGTCTTTGGTCGAGACGACCCTTATGTCAGATGCAGTCAAGGAGAGAGAGTCTAAAGAGGAGGTTAAGTCAAAAGGTTCAAAGAAGAAGTGGTGGGAAAAGAATATAAAGAAGAAGAAAGGTGATGGTCCTCAGAAGCAGATTAAGAAGTGAGTAAAGTGCTATAGTTGTGAGAATATTGGACATATGGCCAAGGATTACCGGAAGGATAAGATGAAGGGTAAGTGCTATGTTTGCGGCCAGCCCGGTCATATGAGTAGGTTTTGTCCCCAGAGAGCTGGTAAGCAAGCGAGTGCGCGAGTTACACAAATTCAGGCATTAGTCACAACACCTTCCAATAACATTCCAGATAGAGGTAGGAAAGTCACATTCCAAGGTTTGATTTCTATATCTAATTTTTCCCTTTCGGACTTTATTCGATTCTAGAGCATCACATTCTTTTATCTCTAGTTCTCTAGTAAATTGTTTGCACTTGGATATATAATTCGTGGTAGACCCCGTTATTGTTTCAAACACCATAGGATGATCGACACACTTATCTATGGTTTGTAGGGGTTTGAAAAACTTTATTCTAGGCATAGAATTTGACTGCGACGCCTATGTTTTTGGGATTCTCGTGGTATGGGATGATCTTAGGGATGGATTGGCTATCCACATACGGAGCTATCTTAGACTGCGAGAGGAGAGTCGTTAGACTTGAGATTTGTAGTGGTATGACTCTAGAGGTGTCTTGCGACCCGCAAGGGTCAGTTATGTTGAGCTTCTTATACTCCCTCGATTCATTATCATCAGAGTTACATTCGGTTCCTATCATCAGAGATTTTGTAGTGTATTTGAAGAGGTTAGGGGACTATCCCCTAAGAGAGAGATTGACTATAGGATTTATTTGACCGAGAATGCTAAGCCAGTAGCGTTACCTATGAGGCACATGGCACCTGGAGAGAGGAAAGAATTGAGAAAGCACATTCATGAGCTTTTGGAGAAGGGATTCATAAGAAGGAGCATATCGGAGTAAGGAGCACCAGTCGTCTTTGCAACTAAGGCAGATGGTTCTTCCGACTCTACATGGATTATAGAGAATTAAATAAGCTCATCAAGAGGAACCGGTATCCACTCCTTAGGATAGATGATCTATTTAAGCAATTGGCAAGTTCTTCGGTTTTCTCTCAGCTTGATCTAGCCACAGGATTCCATCAGCTTAGATTCGCTGATGATAGATATATATAAGACTGCCTTTAGGACACCGGACAGATTCTTCGAGTGGTTGGTTATGCTTTTGGGATAACTAATGCTCCAGCCTTTTTCGTTGATTTTATGAGCCGCGTCTTTAAGGATGTCCTAAATAAGTTTGTGGTGGTATTCATGGATGACATCTTAGTATTTACTAAGAATATAGAGGAGCATGTTGTTCATTTGGAAGAAGTTCTTCGCACACTTCGTAGTCATCATTTGAGAGCTAAGTTTTCGAAATTTCATTTTTGGAGAGAGGAGGTACGTTTCTTGAGGCATGAAGTTTCGAAGGAAGGTTTGGCTTTGGATCCCGCTAAGGTTATTGCAATGCAAGATTGGAAGGCCCTTAAGAATGTCACTGAGGTTAGGAGCATCCTAGGATTGGCATGCTACTACAGGAAATTCATTAGAGACTTTGCCAAGATTTCGACACCACTCACGCGCCTTACCAAGAATAATGAAGCTTTCATGTGTGACATGGATTGTGAGGATTCCTTCACGAAGCTTAAGAAAGCCCTTACTAGTGCACCAGTGTTAGTTTTACCCAAAGGAGGTAACCCTTTCACTATATACACTAATCCATATGGGACGAGTCTAGGAGCGGTGTTGATGCAAGGAGGAAGGGTAGTGTGTTATGGTAGTAGGCAATTGAGGACGCATGAGAAAAACTACCCTACCCATGATTTGGAGTTTGCTGCCATAGTTTTTGCACTCAAGTCTTGAAGGCACTATTTGCTTGGAGAGAGGTTAGAGCCTTTTACCGACCACAAGTTATTAAAGTATCTATTCTCACAGAAGGACTTGAACTTGAGGCAACAGAGGTGGATGGTGTTTTTAGCCTCATATGATTTTGAGATTGCTTATACCCCTATCAAGGGTAATGTGGTTGCTAATGTATTGAGTAGTAGGAAAGCAACCCTTAGTCCTATGTTTGTAGAGTGGAGTAGCTTGGAGTTTATTTATACTTTTGATATTGAGCCCTCTACGGACATTACTCTCTGATTGTTGGTGACAATAGAGGTAAGGCCCAACCTTATGGATCAGATTGGCTTGAGGGGCCTGGAGGATTCAGAGCTCATGGACATTATGGATAGGATTAGCCGAGGAGAAGTCTCAAGACATCTCCAATGCAATTCCATTGATAGCAGAGGGTGGCTTAAGAGAGATAAAGCTTTGTGTTCCACGCGCATGTGACTTGTTGAGAGCAGTTTTGCAGGAGGCACACCATTCTTGTATGACTATTTATCCGGGTGGTGACAAAATGTATCAGGATACGAATAGATGTTTTGTTAGGGAGGCGTGAAGAAGGACATGGCAGAATTCATAGTTAAGTGTCTCATATGCCAAAGGGTAAAAGCAAGGTAGTAGAAGCCAGGTGGATTACTTCAGCCCTTAGATGTGTCAAAGTGGAAATGGGACAGTATTTCTATGGATGTCATTGTGGTTTACTCCATTATAGGAAGGGGAACACAAGCATTTGGGTGGTTGTTGTTAGATTGACCAAGTGTGCCCACTTCATCCCACTTAAGAGTAAGTGTACGGCTTCATATTTGGCAACCTTGTATATTCGCGAGATAGTCCGTCTACATGGAGTTCCTTCTAGCATTGTTAGTGATAGAGTCCCATTTTCACTAGTGAGTTTTGGAGACGCTTAAAGGAGGCGCCAGGGGCGCAACTTAGGTTGAGTATGGCCTATCGCCCCCGACAGTTGGCCAAATTGAGAGGGTAAATAGGGTGCTTGAGGATTTGCTACAGATGTGCATTTTGGACTTTGGAGATACTTGGGAGGAGCATCTTCCATTGGTTGGGTTTGTCTACAATTATAGTTATCAAGCAAGCATAGGGATGGCACAATATGGGAGGTGCTTGAGGCTCTATATGGGAGACCTTGCAAGTCCCCATCATGTTTGGTTGAGTATACGGAGAAGTTATTACTTGGGCCTAATATGGTCACGGAGACATCTGAGAGGGTGGGTTTGATTCGGCGAAGGATGAAGACAGCTCAGGACAGGCAAAAGTCTTATGTGGATAAGCGGAGGAGAGACTTAGAGTTTGAGGTTGGAGACTTAGTTTTACCAAAGTATCCACGCTTAGGAAAATGGTAAGGTTCAGATCAAATAGAAAGTTAGCCCCTAGATTTGTTGGACCATTTCCTATCGCAAAGAGAGTTGGGAAGATGGCTTATAGAGTAAGGCTACCTGATAGGCTAGCAGGAGTGCACGACATTTTCCATGTTTCGCACTTGCAAAAGTGCTTACATGACTCTACGGAGGTTGTAGAGCCTAGTCAGTTAGAGGAGGTGAAGGTAGAAAGGAAAGCTTCTGTTCAGCATATCCCCATAAAGATTGTTGGAAGAGACACCAAGCGACTAAAGAATAAGGAGGTTCTACTGGTGAATGTGCAATCGGGAGATGATGCTGCAGATGCCACTTGGGAAACAGAAGAGAAGATTCGAAATCCCTATCCTCATCTTTTTATTAGTAAGTTTTAGAATTCCTTTTTACATCTTTAAATTTGAATAGGTTCTTTCCTTCATTATCCTTTTGGGAGGGCAGAACTTAGGATTTAACCTCTGGATGGTAGGATTTGATGTAAACATGTTAATAAAACATATTATGAATGATGTATGCTAATGGTTGCAAGTGTTTGCTAATGGATGCATATAGGTACACTAGGCACTATTATTCCTTAGGGATCGGCCTAATTAGGACGCTAGAGCATATGCATGGATGTGTGCGTATTTTTACTTTATTTTCGTGGTTACCATAAATGGATGTTTATCACACGATTGTTGCATTTGGATGAGGTTGTAGCACGCTACAGAACTATTAGTTATCATTGAGAATTTTTGCATTCATTTGGATACATGGCACAAACATGGTTGCACAAAAGGAGGTCAACTGAACCAGTGGACCATCTAATCTTTTGCATTAGATAAGGTCATTTACACTACACTAATTGCATAAGTATCATAAGTGGCATTAGAAAAACTTAAGGACAATGGATGAATGGTTGATGATTGAGTAGTTGGTTGCAGAAATGGATGAAAACATTTAGTACATTGTTTTATCCTTAGAGATTTCAGGGATGAAATCCCTTAATGAGGGGAGAATGCAACAACCCGAAATTTAACCCATAATAATTAATTCATTTGTAATTAAATAATAAAAGAAAATTGCAAAATTATCAGGGTTGAGCTACGGGAGTTGCACCATTGTGTCCATGGTAATTTTCTGGTCAATTTTCATATATAGAACTTCAAAAAACGAGATAATATGAATGAGAAATAAATTAAACAAAAATTGAGAAGGAAAATAAAAAAACAAAAATAAAGGGCAGGTCAACCGCCCGATCGACCCGCCTCTGCTAATTATGAACGAACGTTCGTTCGTTCGAACGTTCGTTCGTTCGAACGTTCCTGAGGTTATTGATGACGTGCTTTGCATTCTTTTGACCAATTCGTTCCATCTTATCCAACGGTGTTTATTTGGCCAAATATGTCACACCAATATATATTTCAATTTAATTTACGTTATAATTTAACAATGAAATTTTATAACAATCCATTTATCAGTTCCACACATACATGATTCAATACTAGAATTAAGCTTAAAAATAAACATAAATAGTTTAATAGCAATTCGAGATGCTATATTGTTACCCTAAATCTGGTTAAACCAATCTAATAACATTTCAAGATGATATATCGTCATCCTAAATTAATTTCAATAATCACCAATTTCAACAATCACCTATTTCAACAATCCAAACAGCATAATAAAATTTTATTTGATATAAAACATTACTGATTAACCAAATGACTGAGTCTAACTCACCTAGATTTTTCTAATTTTCCAAACGTGCCAATTTAAATTAGATCGAATGACGTTCGATTTAACCTAAAATTTTATCTAGCTCCAATCAACTCCAAATCAATTCCACAATGTAGTACTCGTCGCCACGATTCCAACGCCGTTTGTTTCGCTTGATTTGGACCTCATATGACAAAGATATATTTTTTATAAGATTTGAATATAATTTATATAAATAAATTCCTTTTTTTTATTATTAAACCTAGAAAAATTCTGCCCACACAATCTTGCATCAGGAAATCAAGGCCGTGCACTACTTTCTTCTACATCGCGTATTCCAAGCCATTCATGAACACGAGAAACCATCATACGCAACTAACTTCCCATCGCCGCTCCTCTTGTAGATGATCGGAAGTTGATCGAGTTACCCCACGATGTCGCCATGAATGTCGTGCACCACCATCCCAGCTTCGACCATACCTAGCCTCACTAATGACCAGAAACGCGCTCGAACAATGGCTGGAATGTAGTCCAAATTCTCCTCCAAATGACGATCATAATGGAAACCCACCGTTGGATGTAAAGTACTCGACGAACTCTGCGACTTTTCAGTTGAAAATTTTTCATGAAAGTTTAAGGATTTGAAGAAAATTAAGAGGGAATATGGTGTAGTTTCAGCCATTATAAGAACTAGCGGTGGCTAGATATATTAGGGTTAGGGTTTTGTTGTTGCACGCGCGCGCGTGTATATGCACACGTATTATTTTATTATTATTTTCACTACTCACATGTTTTTTCGGACGAATTCCTAACGAAGCGTGCCTCCTGACGTTATTATGTTTTACCCCTATTTCGAACACAATGGAATATGTTTCGAGGCCTAATTCGATCGTATGTGGGAGACAGCTTTTCAAATCATATTATAACATTAAATTTCCAATATTAATTTTAATGCGTTTCTATCATGTACGACCAAACGGTAACTCCAAACGCTACGAAATTTGAAATCATATTATAATACACAATTACAGATCTAATGGAACTAGTTTCGTCAAATTCCGATATTGTGCCCCAGAAGGCCATTTTAATGTATCAATTAAATCGAGTGATATTCAAAATCGACGAAATTACTTGAAATTCCCATTACCAACTCGATTATAATTCAAACAGAGTTTATATTGGTATTCGAAACCATTCTGATTCATATTAAATCCCAAATTCAATTATTACACTATCCCAAACATTAAATTTACTACTTACCAAATCCATTTAATCGCTATATTTGAAATTTTAAACATTTTCACTAATTCAACCAAAATCTCCATATTCAAAATCAATGAATGTTCCAAATTCAACATTTAAAATAAATTAAACGTTCAAAACAAATGACCAAAATTCCGGGTCGTTACAATTCTCATGCTTTCAACTTCAAAACATGTTTTTGTTATACTTATGCTTTTGGTTTTGAACCCAAAAGTCAAGATAAAAAGGTATTTCTTTTATAAATTCAATATAGAATATTCATAACCTGGTTAATTTAAAAATATGATAATATTAGATTTGTTATTATTGATATTGCAAATGAAGATGAACATATTTTTAGATTTTTAATATTCAATTATTTAATTGTCACTGAATGAATATGCTGGTAATGTTAATTAATTCATTTAATTAGCATCAGAGTGAATTAATATGCTTCCAGCACTCTAAAACTAAAATCAATTTAGAGAAATAAATTAGAATCAAATTTAAATTAACACTTTATTTAGTTTGAATTCTAATGTAAAATAGTAATAATGATAATTATCATATTTTACTTTCCTATTCAATTGCATATAACACCAAATATACGTTCATTCTCAAGTTGCTCCTATTTTTATTTTTAGCATGTAAAATTTTTGTAGTTAATTTAATGGTTGTTATTGTTAATATCTACAAATTGGAATGAATTTTATATCATTTATTTCTTTCCTTTTACTGTCTTGATCTAGGCTGAATTTATTATAAGATTTAAGATCTTAAATCACATGCTAGCTTCAAAAGTGAGAATGCCAATGGGTGAATCTATAAATTCAATATGCTTTTGATTTTAGTAGTTTTGTTATTTTTATGCATTAATTTTGTAAAATTTATTACTTTCAACTTTGACTGGTTATAAATCTATCAAAAAATATGATTTGTTATTATTATTATTTAGAAGAAAAAAATATAAGTTCAAAAATGTGTAATTTGGTTAATTCGATGAGGAATGAAGATTCACATATTTTTTCCATCTGTAATTTTCAATTAATTGATTGTGGTATAAGTCCCTAATTAATGGTAAATAAATTTTTTAATTAGAATTAAAGAGAGCGAATATAAAAATCCATGCAATCAAATCTCTATTTCAAATTGGAACCAAAATATAAATTTATACTACAGTTAATTCTTTGACTAGTTTGAGTTCAATTTTAAATCAGTAAGTATCTTTATCATAATGTACTTACACTTTAATTTCCCTTTGAAGTGCAATTTTGTTCTCATATGTTGTCTATTCTAATGTTTGCATATTGGAATCACGCAGGTATTATGCGAATTTTAAATCTTTTGGTCGTCATTAGTTTAGTAATTATTTATAAATTAAAAAATAATTATGCTAGATCTCAAAATGCATCAATTCCAAATATGATGATCCTTCATATTTTAAAATTATTTTCGAACTATTAGAAAATATATATACAAATTTATTAGGGAATATGCAAAGCTAATTTTAAATTTCTATGACATGTTTACTTTTTAGTTTAGTTGATACCATAAAAGGGGATGCGCTTCAAATTTCATGTTATAAACTTGGATACAAAATGAACCTCATAAAACACTTTTCTTGACAAGTTGAATAGTTAACATGGCTGAAACAGATTAGTGTAGTAATGTGCATATAAAAAGTTATTTCATTTTTTATTTTAGTATTTGGGTTGATATTGTATATTATATACATGTGCATACACACATATGCATATACATAACATACACGCATGCATGCTTACATGCATGCATGCATGCATGCTTACATGCATGCTTGCATGCATGCTTACATGCATGCATGCATGCATTCTTACATACATGCATGCGTTAATACATACATATATACATACATACTTATATTGCTAGCACTTCCTTTTAATTCAAATTTGAATGCTACCACTTCCATTTGATTCAAATTTAAATTAATCATATCCACAATCAAAATCTAATTTAATGATAAGATCAGTTTTATATCAATTCTCTTTAGTGCTAATTAACTAGAGAGTTAATTGGCAGTTAATATTTCCTTTTAATTAATTCCATTTATCACCAAAATTTCAAAAGCGTTGTATATTCCATTTCTATAAGAGAACATGTAATGTGAATTGTAAAGATGCTTGCTTGCTTACTTTAGAGAAATACCGAAGTTGGTACCTACCGATTATTCTTAACAAATAGTTTTCTTTCCTTTAAAAAATGTAGCAAAAGAATATAATGAGGAAAATCCATAAATATATTTTCTTAAAAACCTAACCAAAATAATTTTAAGATAATATTTTTTATACTTCTAAAGGAAAAATTATATTATACATATCTTTTTTATGCTTGAAAGACAATATTATATCTTATACACACATATAATAATCAAAAAGAAATTTTAGTACTATATTATGTTGATTTTTTGATGTACAAACAAAATATTACATGAAGTTATGCCAATGCTGGATTGGTATTTCAGACAAAATTTATGTCTATTGTCCAGTCTGTTCTCCAAAAAACTCATAGTTTATGTTTGGAACAAAGATATCATGTCAAGAATAAAAATTAATAAAGTTTGACTATAGAAAGAAGAAAAAGTAAAATGAGAATTTTTTGAATGAAGAGTTGAATTTAAATTACAATATGTTTAAGTGTAAAGTAATGGAATAATGGCATTATTTTGCTAGAGGAGGAAGGTATGACAAATGATTCCATATAATTAATTATTTTAATATTTTTCATGAAAACATTGAAGATTTCTATGATATGCTTGTTTTACCTTTGCGTCTGTGGAAAATACATAACTTATGTTGGGTAATCCATAGTTGCTACATATTTTAGTTTATAATATGTAAATTAACTTTGACTATTTTTTTAATTTTATAAAATCATTATGTTACTATATTTAATGCACGGCCTTTATGATCCTCGAATGTCGACACTAATACATTCAGTACATTCACATGCCAAGCACCCAAGTGTGAGAAAGAGAACGGTAGGGTAAAGAAAATGAACAAGAAAGAGGAGAATAAAAACATCAGATTCTCATGTGTGGAATGATAACATATAATATCAAAAGATAGTATATAGAGCTGCTAATATATTTATATATAGCATTTCAGAGTTACTTATCAAAGTACTATCATCAACTTGGACAGTTATAATAATCTTTCCTTATAATTACTGATGTATATACATAAAATAATGCAGTGGAAATGAAGACTACGGTAGGTAAAACATCCAGCTCCTTTCCAAGAGCCCATTGAACATCAACGAAAACCTGCCTTTCTCAAACTACTTGAAAGTGCACTCATGAAAATAAAGGAAAAATAAAACCATGGGTCAAACATAAGGCTGGTGTGAGAAACTCAAGAAATATGTAGCTGACATATAATAACACCTTTTGAGGCCACTGTAAAGGTTATCCCGTCAAAAGAGTCAAACCATCTAATAAGTACATACTCTGATATAATAAATAATGTCTAGGATGTAGAATATAAGTAAGAAATAGTTGTGCTACATGTACACCATAACTAGATATACAATCAAAACCTCTACGGCATGTTCGCATAATCGCGTAGGATTTCTATAGAAATGCCTTTAGTATATCAAGGTTGATCTCGTACACAAGGATCAGAGATATCCTTCCGAAGCAGCATACATATCTAGTGAATGTATTATAGGAAATACATAGTTGGGCCTTACAACGTGAGGCAGAGTGCATCACTCCTGCATGCATATCTGTAGGTATCTCTAGAATTGTGTTGACTGCACCCTTATGGGTTAGCTAAACCCCGCTGGCTATGACTCCTATTTCTAGTTTCTATCGTAACGATTTTGAAGTCACATTCAATATCTCAACATATGAGCCATAACTTGAACAGATCTCAACACATGAGCCCCAAATCAAACAGATCTTGGAACCACGTATAGATTCCTATATCTCAACATATCTCGGAATAACACATGGATTCCCACATCCTGAATAGATCACGAATCTCTATATGGGTTTTAGCATCTCAATCAGATCCCGAATCTCCATATAGATTCTAGCCTCTTTAATCTCCTCATAAATTCTAGCATCTCAACCAGATCACGAACCTCTTCCAAAGCATAGAACACGTACATGATTTTGACTTGGTTACGGTTTTAATTCATCTCATATAAGTACACTTCCCTGCTTACCGAACACTTTAAAACTAATCGATTGATTTTTGGTAAACTTAACTCCGTTTTTTTCAGAAATAAACAGGCAATACTTAACGGTAGAGATCGTCTCCTATCCAAATAGATTTCCTTATCATTTTTCCTAGAAGAGCAAGACAGTTTATACGTAGGTTATACCATCATCGAGAGAATAACCGTACCGTATAAATCTAATGTTTCCTCAAGGTATTTCCTTGGTTAAATTTTGGTATATTTCAAAAATAATGACAACGATCACATTTGGAAACTAAATCTTGTATACTTATCACGTTTTCAACCTTCTCAACTTCCATTATCCCTCGATCAAGAGTTAAGCCTAATAGGTTAGAACATTATTGCTTCTATTTCCTACTCGAATCATCATTCTTAACTCTCAAAGAGAGAAATAAGTCTACTTTGTTGGCTTTAGTACTAAGTGTTTGACTAAGTACTTTCCATAAACGGGTAAATACACAAATCACAAGTAAGTCACATAAATTTGATTAAGTCACATAAGCGACTTCTAATTCCTTTTTATTTAATTAATCCTTTATTAATTAAACCCATTTTTATTAGTAGAACTCCTTTTTGTCTAATAAAACTTCTTTCATTAATCAAAACTTCAAATTGATTAAACTCCTAATTGATTAGAACTTCCTTATTAAGTAATACTCCTTTATTAATCAAAACCTCCTTAATAATCATACTTCTTTATTAATTAAAGCTTCCTTATTCATTAATCTCCTTACTTGTATTCTACTATTTCACTATACATTATTACTCCTTTCAATACTTCAAAAAGTATTCATTACTTATTTCAATGGTATAAATATATTCTAAAATCACTTAACAAGATTTGTTTGCCTTAAAATATAATCAAAGTGGTTAAAAATAAATGTTACTCAAATATTGTTAATATGAACCCCTTCTCTCTTTTATATTTTAAACATATACTTTCTCTATCATTATTACAAAAGATTCGATACTTGTTATTATCTTTAAAATTTCGTTATTAAAGATCTGAGTATATTCATAATCATTTAACAATATCTTCCACTTTAAAATATAATTCAAGGGTTTAAAAAAAATGTTACTAAAACATTGTAAACTAAAAACCCAAAACATCCACACTTAATCATTTTGTTTAAAACTCTCCTTTAAAGATTTAATTATATTTTTTTACAAGGGTTAAAAAAATGTTACTTAAACATTGTTTACTAAAACCCAACACTATTCACTTATAACTACCTTAAAATATTCCTTATCTAAGGCCTAATTATAGTTCTAATTATAATCCTAATTATAATTCTAATTACATTTCAAATTATTATTTTAATATATTCCAAATTATTATTCCAGATATATTCCAACTTATAGTTCTAGTTATTCAAAATTATAATTCTAATTATATTACAACTCTAATTGTATTCCTAATAATAATTCTAATTATATATACTCTAATCTAACAAGATAATATACCTCTACTTAACTTTGCAAAACCATTTATTTTAACTTAAGTATTTTGATCAAAACCTTCCTCTGTTACTTCATAAAAACTGGATTTATTTTTCCAACATACATATTTCCTTAAAATCTTTTAGAAATGATACGTACAAAATGATATTATGTTATAAGCTTCTATTTATTTTAATAAAATATTTGACTACTTTTCAACTATACATATACTTAAAATACTTATACTATGGTTTAAAGCATTTATTTTAAATATCATTTAAAAATAATTATTTTACAATTTATTTGAAACCCATAAAAAGTATGGTTTGTAATTAAAACCCTTTCCTTTAAAAATTCATAAGTAATTACTAATAATGCATTTAAACTTTGATAAATTTCTAATAATAATTACACATGGTACTTATTAAAAATATGAAGAAGCCCTTAGGATGTCTTTTAAAATTGACTTTAAATATCATTGAACACAAGGCATTTTCAAAATGTATTCATAATGACCTTTTCGCTTCTAACATTCATAACGTTGTTTCACAATTTCTATAACTTCCCAAACCAATTCATTCATGTCAAACACACTAAAAATATGTGTAAATAATAACCAACTATATATTTGTCATATATTTATTTAACCAATTTAACATTTATTAACGACAAGGAATTTTAAAGTGAATTTATAGTGACTATCTTGCTTCAAACATTCACACACTTCAACTTTTCACACATAATATAATCAAACATGTTAACAATAAGTCTGAGCCATGATACATTTTTTAGAGGGTTTCAAGAGAGATTACACTACATATAATGTTGTCACTTTATTTCCAAAGCAAGGAGGAGTCCACAAGTAATAACTTGTATTATTATTTATTTTAACTTATATTTTAATACAACAAATATATACACAACGTTATATAAACTAAATGACTAGTTAAATCACCCAAGTCTAATCAAAACCAATAAGTAGATAATCTCACTATGAGTGTAACGGTGAACACTATGTCTCGATTGGGCCTCGTATGCAAAAGTTATAGATTTTATAATAATTCGAAATAATTAAAATAATTAGTTAACACACTAATTACCTCAATAATATAATTCCTCTTCTTCCTTAATTATATATCATCATGCACACACTTGTACATGCATATAATGTCGTGCACTTCCTCGACTTCTCTCTCTAGCGAACAAACCAATAGACATATTTTTCCAGAGTGCTCCACTCCACAAGCTTCATGCGACCGACCCCACCATGATGAGCTCGATACCCTAATTCCAAATATGACCTGCTGGCCTCATCTTATTGCAGAATGACGTTGCTTTTGCCTAAGTCGAATGGAGTTCAAGACTTTGGTGCTGGAAGACTCGCATCGCCAAGAGAAACTCATCCTTGCTCTCCATTTCACCTATCTCCGACCATTCCGCCACAAAACCAAAACCCTAGCCACGACCTTGAAATGTCACCTATGCCATGTAAAATCACACACCACCAAGTCACTGTGGATTTGAAGCCCTTACTCATACGAGCATAACATATCCAAAACCGTCAGTTCTTACTTAATGTAGCTCCTGGAACAATTACTTGAGGAAGGTAGCAAAGTTTTTGTTTGGTTCACTATTAAATGAAAACAAGAGAGGGAGCAGAGTAATAAGAGGAAGAGTAGGAGGAGTTGTTTACAATAATTACATTTATTATATTTAACTTATCAAATAAAACTTCGCACGTTCCAAGCTCGTACGATCATATGAGACATCAGATCGTTATGAAACTCAACGGCATACATCACCTCATTATTCCGGTCCCGATGGCACTAGTTCGTCAGAATCCGATATAATGCCTGAGATGATAATTTTGCATGTTTTGAGACCGTTTATTGGTAAAACAATTTTAGGTTGACATTTATTCAAACTTTTTATTTATTTAAACATTTTTTAAAAACAATTTCGTATCATTAGTTATTATTTAAAAGGGGATTAACAAGCTTATAAAATCAATTTATTCACATTAAATCTAATATTTAAATATTTAAATAACTCAACTATTTATATACAAAGCGTCCGAAATTCCATGTCATTACACTATACATCATTCCTACTTTTGTATTAGTATTTGTTGCTTCTAAGGTTAGTAGTTGTCTATTTCATTAAATACTTTATTCAACTATATAACATGACTATCAACAATAAGATTATTCCATTAATAATAATATATATTTCATAGTTCATTTCATTGAGTATGTTTCCTTGCACTAGTTGATCTAATTTTTATCTTTGATGTCAAAAGTATTATCTTACTTATGTGTATTCGCAAATACTTTGTCCTATAATGATACTAATTTACTTTGAATTGTACTTATTACTTTATTTTTCTTATTATGTTTGCATACATATAGAAGGGAGAGAAAAAATTGCTGTTCCAAAAATTAGAAAGCATGATGTATATTTTACCTATAACTCCTAGGTTATGTTATTGCTAATTGGAAAGATGGTATTTTTAAGCTACTTGGGTATTCTAGCTTAATTATTATTGTGTAATGTAAGTTTAACAATATCAGCATTGCAATTTTTTGTTTAGAACAAAATTTGAAATTTTATTTTACTTTATGCATTAATTTTTCTATCCAAGAATTGGAACACCATTATCATACCAAACTGTTCATATATTTAAATTTGTATGTTAAATATAGGATAAGCCCATGTTGTACTTATGGGATATGTTGAACATAGTTTGCTTATATACTAAATTCAGCGGTATTCAAAAATATGCACTGCTTGCTTAGGAATAACTAATTATTGATTTTAGCATTGTAGTATAAAGCCATTATGCTCTAAATTTATTAGCTAAGCACTGTCCATTTAGAGATTAGTTAAGTGGATTTTTTAATAAATTTTTGGTGGTATGGTTCAAGTAAAGGCTATTATACTGAAACTACAATCAATTGACATACACTTTCAACTTCTTATACGTGAAAAATCTAAGTATGGACCGTTAAATAAATTATGTGGTGAAACACTATGTGCCTAACATTAGTTCACACTAGTGTTTTATTAGTTAATGCATGTCTTTAAACGGTGCTTTGAATGTATGTTTCCCCACTTCTCTTGCCTCAATCATATTTCCATTCCAATAAACCTCTTTCACACTACCACAAACTAATAGAGTTAAGGGTATGCCCTATAGGCAATTTTGCAATTTATCATATATTATTAACTCTATAGTAAAATATTATTTGAAATAAAAGGTGTTTCACTTTCTATTATATAATTGTCATATTGTGATATGTAAATTAATTATATAGTTTATGTTAAATCAAAAATCTTAAATGATATTTTATGTTATAGTAATTATAATATGTTCTAATCATGAGAAATTTATCACATTAAAAACAACATATTGTTTTAAATATTCGAGGTCAAGATGGTATATCGATATATCCATTGAGACTAGAGTATGTGACAATCTCCCAATAGTTAGGCAGCGTATTACACATGACTATTTAGAGCTCCAAGGGTTACGTATAGATAGTTATTGGATAAATAAAGAATAACACTCTCAATATTTTTTTGTTGGTTAATATAACTATGGTCAAACAAAGAATCTCAAAGTGATGGTGTTACACAGTTCCATCGAATTGAAAATATAGTGGAACTTCTATATGGATACTCCACTTTAATTATAGTTAAATAATGGCGTGGTGATCCATTGAGCGACTATATTTGGATTAGAGTTGAAGCATTGGAAGTAAAACACTATTCAATAAGAATCTGTCTCCTCGATTATAAGGGCTTAAGTGTTCAAATGTTGATTTGAAATGGCGTTGAATGAATGAGTAAAGGAAGGAGAAAAGTCCTAGGAATTTTCTTCTTCCTAAATGCTTACTTAAAACTCATGGGTTGTCATATTATAAATATAGTCAAAATATTGTCATTTAGTTAAAAATATTTTACAAAACATATTATACATAAGTATAAGTAAACCATGTATATCTATATATTATTATTATTTTATAAGTTTTTAAAATAAAATCAATGACAACAAAGGCATGTATAAGATGAAAGTGTCAGGTGCAATGTAAATCCCAACACCTATAAATATACACACTGACCATGTACACTGATTATATATTGCACTTGCACTATACACATGTGTGTATTTGGTACGCTCATTATAACATATTTAATTTAAATTAAAACTGCTTTTTGAAAATGTTAAACAAAATAACATTTTATTAAAACTATTTTAGATTGGATGTAATAAACCCTTTAGACTTCATAGGCCCAATAGATTCAAACATTAGAGAAAATTTTAAAATCTACCCATTTCACCAGCTTTTGACCAGTTTGGTTCGATGAATGATATCAAAGCCCAATGGTTTATACAGTCTAAATTAGTAATATTAAGGTTTACTGGTTAAAGTCTACCCACTTAATAGGCTGTCTAGAAGGGTAATATCCAAGGTTGGGTTTGGGTAATCTAGATTCTGCAATACCTTGGTACTGACTTGACCTGAAAGATGAAGTAAGCCCAAAGGTTATCTCCAATATAAATTTTCAAATTGATGTTAAGCCTGGGGCTAATTTTTAAAATTCAATTTGAAAATTTATAATATATTTGAAATTTAAAAGTTAAGTTTAAAATATAAAAGAAATTCTATAAATGTTATAAAATATTTTTCAAAATTATTCTGAAAATTAATATTAAAATTTTATATTAAGTTATTAGATTAATTAATTAAATAATTAAGTAAAATTTAATTTATTAAATTAATATATATATATATATATATATATATATATATATATATAAATCATAATACAAGCCTATTTATCTTAAAAATATTAAAGTTAAATAATAACAAAATTTACGAAATTAATTAACATTATTTAATTAAAAATTGCTTTAATTGATTAAACTAATTAAAATTTAATTGATAAATAATATACTTTTATAATGATATATGTATATAAGCACTGTAAATGTTATACTCTCTATTCACCTTTAAATTTTTAACGGTGAATAAGTTAAAATTCAATAGTTAATTTTGAAATTAAATTAATTAAAGCGTTTATTAAACAATTAATTAAATTAATTAAATATGACTTAATTAGTAAAATTAAAATTAAATAAGACTTCATTAAATAGAGTGGAACTATAAGAAACCTAAATTAGGTTTAAGGAATAAATACTTACATGTAGTACGCATACCATGATTTCAGATGTGTCTAACAATTCAATAATGAGGGTATTTCAAAAGAAATATATTATTCACTAAATCGATATCACATAGATAAATATATTAAAGATTATGATCTCTAATATAAATGTTGTTCTCTACTATTTATATGTTAATAAATTATTTACATACTCTCTGGTTATTGAGTAAACTAAACCTTGATGTTGAACTAAAAAATGGAACAACACCCCAAAATGAAATTATATGACAGTGATCTAACTAAAAACAACAAAGTAACACAAATGACGTCATAATTTTTTTAGTTTTTCGATAAGTCTGAGGCTTATTATCAACTTTAGTGTTATTACTTAGTGATTTTAGTCACAAATACAAGGATTTTACTGATCTAACAGTGTAAAACAACAAAAAGTAGCTTACTTTTATGACAAGGTCTTGTATAGAAAGAGAGTAAAGAAGATGAAATTCCAAAAGTCCTTTTTAAGTTGTCATATGCTTGCTATTTATAGAGAAATCGTCGGATCTGAAAATACCAAGTCTAACTTCAGATCTAAGAATGTAGGAGGGGAGGCGATGTTCCTTGGCCAATAAAATCATCTTAGCATAGATCAGGAATAATTGGTACCGGCCTGATTTCATGATGGCAGGTTGTGCCATCTTTCTCCACTTGGTCTTCTACCTTTGTTCCATTAAGCTCCTTAGAAATTGTTTTGACATCGTTAGTACTTGTCCTTCTCTTTAGAGCTTCCTCGGAGGGGTTCACCTACTTCTTTGAAAATGGTTCCCAGGATGAACATTCTAACTAAAAATTCGTAAGCCAAAGCTCCAGAGCCTTATAAGATGCTCAAAGTGCTTGGTACCGACCTAAAATTATGTCGGTACCGGCCTATTTACTTGGTTCCTTGTGCACTCTAAACCCTTAAAGTCCTTATTATTGTCTTTCCTAGTATACCTTTAAGTCCTTGAACCATTCCTTCTTCATCTTGATGCCTAGATTTGTTTGATAGCTGCTCTGTCTAAAGCTGGATAACACTTGCCCTTCAGATTACGCTTCTGTTTGAAACAAAGAATTCTCTAGAAAAAGATAAGCATATGTTATTATCTATACAAGTCTGTTGATTATCTAAGAGTTGCTTCAAATTGTTATCTCTATACCATAGGCATTCGTTTGATTGTTTTAAATAGTAGAAGTTCCATTCTTCGTGCCAAAGACATGATTGTAAAGACTTTAATTTTCACTAACATTATTTAGAACGTTTAATTAGATAAAATAAATGAAATAATGTAAAAGGATAAGGAAATTGAGATTTGGTAATTAAGTTTAGGCTGAACCTTAGTTAGTAAACTAATTTGAGAAATAAAAGGTTAGAATAAGAAAGAGGAAAATGATAAGGGCAAAATGGTAATAGCCTTCCTTCCTGCCCCTTAAACTCTCCTATCATCATTTCCTTCATTCATTTTATATACATACAAACTAATAAGAGAGAGGCCGGTCATAGCAAAGGGAAAACAAGAAGGAAACTAAGAGGTTAAGGAATCAAAGCTAAAAGGAATTAAGTCTACACCAAATCTCTTCTTTTTCATCCAAATCAAGGTCAATAATGAATAGACATCTCACGTTTTTGATTTGTTACAGTTTTAAGTATAAACCATTTCTTTTGCAAGTATTATGCCATGTTTTAATAGTTTGAATGATTATATGCTTGTTGGCGACTTTCTAGAATTTAAATATGAAATTTAGTGATATGTTTGAGTTGGAAGACCTATCATATGATACTCGAATGACTTAACATTTTGATATGATGTTAGAAATATCATTATAGAAGTGGGTTTTTAATTTTATAATTTTCAAAGCGAGTATAGATTTTATATGATCTTTCTAAGTGAAGAAATAAGTGAATTTCGGGTTTTAATTATTTAAAAAAATTAAATAAGTTTTAGTCCCTGGAATTTTTACATGTCAAAAAGTATAGATAAATTTAATTATTATCATTTTTAGGGATTTTTTTATAAGAGTTTAGGAATGATAAATAAATTATTTGAGCTAAGAAGGGCTTATTTTTTAATTAAAACGTTTATAACAAGAGAAAATTTGTAAAAATATTTGGCATTGAGAATTATGTTGGCAAATTTTCTGTAAAAAAAATTGTTAAAGTTTTTCTAGCCAATGAGACCTTGACAAATTATAGATGTTTGGTAACAAAAAATGCTTTTTATAGTAATTTTATTTTTTTCAAGTCAATTACTATTCTGCCATGATGACATAGGCAACGTCGAGCCACATCCCGCCGCATCACACTGTCATCGACGTAGAACGAGGCAATGTATATGATGTCAACGAGTTTGGCATGAAATGGATTAGTTCTGCACCTCGTCGAAGTTATAGTAACGAAGAAAGAGAGATGGTCTTCGACGTGGCCATGTCATGCACATAAGTGCCACATTTTCACAAATAGGCATGTTGCCGCATATGTTTTATGAGTCGCCAACCTTTATAACTTCGATGCTGAATTGTTTTGTTAAGTGACTTCGAGTTTCAGCCTAGATGACCCGATGGTCATTGAGCCTAATGCTTAGATGGTCATCGAGCCTAACACATTAAATTGACACTGAGCCTATGTCGCTTCTAACTAGTTGTTGAGCTTAGCCCCTGCCGTTTTAACTTGTCATCAAGCCTATATGCCACTTTTTAACCTGTCAACGAGCTTAGCCCTTATCGTTTTTATCTAGTCATCGATTTTAACCTATAATATTTTTAACAATGTCGACGTCATAGATATCGACGCCACATCTATTAAATTTTAGACCCACGATGAGGCATTGATGCCAATGTTTTTGATGGTCGTCAAAGTTCAATTTATAGTTTAACACTATGACTTATGAAGGTATGACTTTGACATCATCCCCATATATTTTCAAATAAAAGATTTCAACATGCTTAAGAATGGGCAACGCTCTTTAATAGCGATGACGTCGTCGAATTTTATAATTGTAAAGTATCACATAGTTTTAGCCTTGTATCCTAAGTTTTGAGAAGGTTGAAGACCCCAATGATTTCGAGTTTTAATAAATAATATTTTGTAAAGCATATATCATGGCATAAGTATTTAAGTAAAGCAAAGGACCAATGTTTTCCTTGTTTTAAGTACTATTTCAATGATTAAATCATTTATAAAGATGTTGTTTTCAAGGAAATATGGATATGGTAGTTAACCTAGGGTTTTACTAAAAGAATGACTCGAAGATTAGAAAACTAGACAGAACCGGTGTAGGGTCACACCCTATACTTTAGCTAGTAGCCCATAGCTAGTATAAGTCCAAAATTCTAGTGTGTAGGGCTTTGTCATGGGTAAGACTAAAAGAAGGTTATACACAGAAAGGAATACATTGAGTAGAGATAGGTTATTGGTGAGTCTACAAAACTACTAGGATTAGTTGACCCTAGAAGTAGTAAGTTACAGACAGACTGTCCAATTTTTCTCTAACAGCAAGTTATAACATTCATTATATTTGGCAGGCTCGAGTCAGCCATAGGTTTACAATCAGCCTGGTAATACTACGATGTTAGGACAGATAGTCCACCGATTACATGTATTGTATGCATACATGTTATTGTATATTGTTTATTATAACCAGTTTGGCTGAAGGATTTTGATTAGAAAAGATACGCTTTTAAAGAATATTAGTGGGAGGAAACCCATTCCGTTGGCGACGTGATCTCACTTAATATCGATAAATCAAGATGTCATATTATTATCCACACCAAGCTTTACGTCTGACTCAAAGTTTATGTCTTCCCTTAGACTCTCTGATGCCCAAAATTTAATTTGAATAAGTTAAGAGTTAAGGTTTTCAGATTTAGTAGGTTTGGTGTATAAAGCATCCAATGACGCGTAGGAGGTAGATCTAGCTATGTAGGAGATTATCCATTTATCTATTCTGTTGTGATTGAATGTTGTATTTAATGCAGATGTTATAAATGTCTATTTAGTAACTCTTATCATCCATGGGGAATCCTCATATCTTTCTCTTGGCTTTTTTTATGATAATGATATTTGTCTGAACCCGACAACGTTATGGGATTATGTATTGAATATGAAATGCTGATTTGAAATGCAATGAGGAAAGTTGTTTTGAAATTGTGTTTGAAATATATCATATTCTTATACTTCTAATATTGTGGATACCATTAACATTACCACATTTTATCATCAGGAATCAATACTATAAATGACTACAGCATCTATATCTGTTAGTTTCGGGTCTCCAAATAGGGAATGTTACAACTTGGTATCAGAGCATAGGTTTATGTAAAACTTAAAAGAAATCTAAACCTAAAAAGATTTTCGAAACATAATCCAAATGAACCAGGGAATAAGATTGGGGTATGGGATAACACTATAGTAATGTGCTTGTATTTTGCTATATAAAAGTATACGCTTTATCTCTATTCTCACATCTCTCTTAAACCATTCTTCTGTGTCTTACTAAGCTTCGAATGCATATTTAAAAGGAAATTAAAATATAGAGGCAGGAAATGAAAGAGTGAATCTCATTGGAGGAAGCACCATAACTAATGGAAACATCAAACCTAATACCAGAAGGAATCCGGGTCGGGCATAAGCTACTAATGTAGGTGCTGGAACACCATAGGTTGATATAGGAGCTATCTATCGGTTCTTTATCAATGATGCAAGAAGGGGCTGCTGTTGGATTAGAAGGTGGAAATGTTGGAGGAGTGAATCGGGAAGCTCCAGTAGTCAATAACTATGTTGTGCTGCGTAGAGACTATGCAAGACTGAGAGGAAAGCCGTTTATTGGAATAGAAGATGCTACCAAAGTGGAAAACTTCTTGCTTCATTTTGAGAGGATTTCTCTGATCTTGGACTGAATAACGAACAAAAAAGGAGTTTAGCATCTAGGCAACTGTAAAGGGCTTCGTTGTACTGGTGGAACAGTGTAACTATTGGAGTAGTGGTGGAGACTTCGACATGGGTTGAATTTAGGAGAAGCTTCGAGGAAAGGTTCATGTCGAAAATCACTAATTTTTCCCTATTAAGGAAGTATGATGAGTTAGTGCAAGAAGAAATGATTGTGCTAGAGTATGCTACAAGGTTTGAGGAATTGCCCTAGTATGGGTATGCTACCGTAGATACAATAATTAAGAGGAATTTGAAATTCATTCGTGGATTGGGACTTGAACTTGCTAGGGCAACTTTATCACATCTTAGAGATCCATGTGATGTAGTTGTTGAGATGGCTTTAAGAAACAAAGAGATGCTTTCTTTCTTTGGTAGTAACAAAGTAGTGGAGGCTCAAGGTGGGCAGAATAAGAAGAGGGATTTTTTCCATAAGAAGGGAGCTCAGAAGGGTGGGGCTGCCAAGAAAGGAAAGTCTGAAGTGGTATGTTATAATTGTGATAACAATGGGAATTTCGCAAACGATAAGGGAAAAATGGGAATAGCCTTCATTCCTATCCCTTAAACCCTATTATCATCATTTCCTTCATTCATTTTAAACATACAAACTAAACATAGAGAGAGGCCGGCCATGGCAAAGGGAAAACAAAAGGAAACTAGAAGATCAAGGAATCAAAGCTAAAGGGAATCAAGTCTACACCAAATCTCTTCTTTTTCTTCCAAATCAAGGTGAATAATGAATATACAGTAACGACTGCCCTACACGTATGGTGTAGAACGGTAGTCAAATGAAAGAAAAAGAAATAAGATGAAGAAATAAAAGAGAAAAGAATGGAAAAGAAGAAAAAAGAAGCATCAAATAACCAAATTACCAGTCGCATATCTCACATCGCATCAGAGTAAATATAATATTCAACACAGGTATAAAACAATAGAGACTATAATAATAATGTGAAATAATCATCCGAATATAAGATCCATATATTATACAACACCATATTAGAGTTTATACAATGGGAAAGCAAACTCAACTGGTACACTGTCTCATAATAGTAAATCAACACTGTCAAGGCTCCATAGTGCCACACGGCGGAATATAATAACAAATACGCATATAAGCATAGATAAACGTCACCTCCTGTTAGACTACCCGTAGAACTCCGTAATCATCCACTTGCACTCAATCTACTCATTTAAGAGTACCTGAGATAATAAAAAGCAAAGCATAAAACTTCAGGTCATGCAACTGTCTGGTGTGAGCATTATCAAATTTAAAATACTATAAAACTTGATAATATACAGAATAAAGGTTATATAAACCATACCCGACCTGTCCCTGCAATCATGGAGTCAACACATAAACATAAGTAATACGTTACTCTATAACATCGTAAAAAGGGTATGCCATACTCAGTATTTGTGAAGGTGACTAGGTATCTCCACCTATAGTCCCTACTCCATACTAAATAAACTTTAGGTGTCTAGGTATATCCATCCATACCTACCCCACACTAAGTCAAGTTGGGGTATCTAGGTATCCCTACCAAAATACCTACCTAGTGTGACATCCATAAGGTGACAGGTGACTAGTGAGCAACCATAACAAATGTAGCATCCATCAAACAATACTAACTGTCATCCAATGTGCCAGATATATGGTGACTTATATAACCCTCTATGACTATCAAAGACTAGTGGAAATCTCAAACCTCTACCATACTTACGTACAGACGAAGCTGTTTCAACCCCAATATGCTGTCGTTGCCCAATACACTCTCGTACCTTCTTGACACTAGACCACGTCGAGGCGGTGCAGGGTACATGACCATCACTACTAGCCCTTGGGTACATCCACATATTGTACTCATGCTTTGAATATGACAAAAACTACTCTAAGTCATCAATGATCCATAGTCACAAACACATCCATTCAGCCCTACTCACTCGATACGGATTTGAACCCTACTGGTTCACTACAGTTTCTGGGCACAAGCCCTAACACTCAACCAATTTCACTACTCACTTCAATCTGAGATGCCATCCTCGATCCTGCTTTCTACCTAAGCTCTCAATCGAGGAACCCTACTATCAAGCAATCTGAAGCCTGAGGTCTAGCATGATCCATGCAGTCCTGATACTATCATCCTTGAGCCTATTCCATTCATCATCGAGTCGTTATTCGACGTATCAGACTACCAGTTCCAAGCACCACATCCATGCCTCACCATCAATATCACTTGTCATAGGGTAATAACATCAAATCTCAAAACTGGTCGCACGAATAACCCATCACCTCGCACACCATGTTATCTCATCAATTTCCAAGCCACATATCGACAAAATCGCCAATCAACAACAGTGATGGATATTAACCACTCTATTTTAGTCAATACTATCCACCTTGGTGTCATACTTAACCGAACAATTAGGTACAGACCAAACGGAAACGTCTAGCATCCACTCTAAAACCCAGATCCGTCGGTACATATTCCAAACCCTCTTCTACAACTCGTCTCATTTATCAGATTTCTGCATGTGCGGAACTCCAGCGTACAAGATTATAACACCCCAAATTTTTCTTTAAAATTATTCAATAGATTTAATTAGATTAATAAAATAGAATAATGTGTGGCGTGAAAAGGAGGTGAGATTTTATTAATTGGGTTTAGCCTTAACTAATCAACATATAAGATTGTATTAACTTAAACATAAGTAGGGGGATTTATGAAAGGGGCAAAATAGGAGTAAGCTTCATTTCTAAACATAAACCCTTCAACTTTCACATCCTCGTTCATTTTTACATCCATACAAAACACAAACAAAGTAGAGGCCATTGGTAAAGCTTTTAAAGGAAGAAAAGTTAGAGAATAAAGCTAAAGCTAAGGGGAATCAAATCAACAACTCAAATCTCAACTCTTTTTCTCAAATCAAGGCGAGTTATAGTATCCATCTCATTCTTATATGTTAAATTTTGTATTTTTGATGTATTCCGAACCGTTTGATGATGATATGGTTGATTTTATCATTGTTTGCATGAATGGTGATTTATTGGAATTTTTATGAAATTATTATGATAGGTTTTAAGGGAAATACCTTAGTAAATAACCTCTAACTGACTTGATTTTTGGATATGTTATGTAATACATAATTTTGGAGATAAGTTTTTAATTTCATAATTTTTGGAACTAACAGGAATATTTTATGAATTTCCTAGGGTGAAAATTGCATTTACTTCGGGTTTTAACTATTAAAATAATAAAATAAAGAATTTTTCATTGGAATTTTCATATGGTAAAGAAAACGTTGTTTTATATTTTTGGTTAGATTTTGGGATTTTTCCCAAGTGTTTTCGATTTATTATGAACTTTCTAAGCTAGAAAGGCTTAATAATTATATTAAAATATTAATATAATTTAATGGTTTGAAAATAATTTTGGAAATTATGAAATCTGATCTATAGCACTTTTTCTGCAAAGAAGTTGATAAATTATACCTTTAACCAATAGGAATTTTACAAACAATAAGATTTGGTGAAAAAATATACTTTACTTGGAAAATAGCAGTTTTCACGTTAATTGCGAGTCTGCCACTGTACCCTTTCATTACCATACCCTTCGTATTACTACCGTATTAGTTAGCCTTCGTAATGCTATAGTGTTAGTTAGCCTTCATATTGCTACAGTACCAATGCTTTCTTAACCATGCCACGGTACCAATGCTTTCGTAGTCATGCCACAGTACTAATGCTTTCGTAGTCATGCCACAGTACCAATGCTTTCGTAGCCATGCTATAGCAACTTTAGCTTTCATAGCTATGCTATAGTAACATCTGTTTCGTCACTGTTGCTTCCACCAGCTTTGTTTTTAGAATTTAAAACATGTATAGCTTTTTAACCATAACTCCAATTTTCTATTATGACCACTCTACGGAAAAGAAAACTATCATTCGGAAGTAATGGAATAGGTCAGAGACACTAATTCTACACCTATAAAAAGTTATAGCCCAAAAAAAGTTTTTTATTGTCTCGTCGCTTTATTTTCGAGGGATGCGGAGGGGTCATTCCGTAATAGTTGAATACATGCGGAGGCTTCCTTTCACAATGATTCTAACCAAGACAGAAGGATATTTCGACTTATTCTTTTGATAGGGGCGGAGGGGTCCTTTTGCCTTAGTTTTAATAGGTGTGGAAGGGTCCTCTTGCATTGCTTTGGCTTTGTAATTGAAGATAAAGTGGATAGCCTTATATAATGGTGCCGCCAAGGTTCTGACATCTCACTTGTTTTAACTAGACAAATGAAGGGATAGACAACCATGGAATTTATAAAAGTTGCTTTTGGACCTTAGGGACACTTTTTGGCATATTCTAATAAATTCAATACCATAATCAGGGATACTAATAATTTTAAATCTTTTCCATTTAAATTAGGGGACACCAAGTTATGTCTTATAAAGGAGTTATGTATGCTTGGGTAATCATATTCACTTCAACTGAGTTGACCCAGTAGTGAATATACATTTATTTAACCCCTAGATTTGCATCTAGGAGGTCAGATAAACTAGAATATAGGATGCCCAAAATTGGTTAGAAAATTATTGATTTAAACAGGTTTTTAGTTAGCCCATGAAAACTATGCCTTGAGAAATGTTATTGGAGGGCCCATAGGTTATTAGTAATCCCATGAAAACAACATTTGGAATAGGTTATTGATAAAGATCAATGGGTTCATAGTCACTCCATGAAAAATATGATATAAGGGATGTTATTGGAGAATCCAATAAGTTTATAGTTAGCCCATGAAAACTATGATTAGATGATGTTATTGGTAGACATCAATAGATTCTTAGAAATCCTATAAAAACCATGAAATCGGACAGATAGTCCATAAGCTTGGAACATGTTATTAGTCAGCCCATGAAAACAAATAAGTTAATAGTGATGGTCAAGATGAATGAGGATGGGAAATCAAGGATATATTCTATAATTGCATATCATCATATTATTTTATGTTTTAACCACTGTGATGTAGGTGCACAATATATGGTTAATTAGTTTTTGGTTAAGTGACTAGCGAGGGGAAAACCCGTTCCGCTCAGCGGCATAGTCTCACTAGATATCTATTTGGTTCGAGATGATATGTTATTAACCACACTAGACTTTTTTTCTAATTCGAAGTTTATGTTTTTCCCCTTAAACTCTCGGGAGCTCAAAATTAATTTGAGTAGGCTAAGGGCAAGGGTTTTTCAAGTTATTAGTTGATAAATAAGCTTTCGGAGACGTGCAGGAGCCAAGCTAGCTATTTAGGAGATTCTATATATTGTCCGCTATGTTGTTTGGATGTAAGGGAAAATTTGTTTAATTTCCTAGTATTAGACTCTGATTAACCAAAGGGCATCTTCGTAGGTCGCTCTTAGAGTATTTTATAATTTCTATGTATATAGGTTGTGTATGAGATTATGTAATGAATATTAAGCGTCTTTTATGAAATGAAATGTGAAGTTTGAATTTAAATTGTGTTCGAAAAATTTCACATTCATGTGCTTCTGTGTTATCAATATATCTAACATTACCGCATTTGGTCATCAAAAATTAATAACCACGGAAGACTACAGCATCTGTAGCAGTTAGCTTCGAGCCTCCAAGTGGGTAATGTTATAAGTTGTTATCAGAGCATAGGTTTATTTAAATTTAAAAGAAATTTGAACCTACAATATTTTCAAAACATAACCCAATGAATCATATAATGAGACTGGGGTTTGGGGTAATGCTATATTAACATACTTGCACCTTTTTTATATATATAAGTACATATTCCTCTTTTCTCTTAGACCATTCTTCTATATCTTACTCAGGCTCATATGCAGATATATGAGAAAGGAAGATATGAAGGCAAGAAATGAAAGAGGAAATCTTGGTGGAGGAAATACCATAACTAATGTAAATGTTTCACTCTATACCAGGAGGAATTCAGGTAGATAGGCAAATGCTAATCCAAACGCAAATGCCAATGTTCGTGCTGGAATCCCACTAGTAGATATGGGGATGATATATCAGTTCTTTGTTAAATCGATGCAAGCTGGAGCAGCTTTAGGAGTAGCTGGGGGAAATGCTATGAATGCTGGGGACCAAATCCTATGGCCCCTTTAGCAATAACTATGCTAAGCTGAGCAGGGATTACACCAGTCTTGGTGGAAAGCAGTTTTTGGGAACAGAGGATGTTGTCGAAGTAGAAAACTGGTTATTTCACTGTGATCTAATTTCCACTGACTTAGGATTAGACGATGAACAGAAGAGAAGGCTTGCTTCCAAACAATTGTAGGGAGCAGCATTATACTGTCGGAACGGGGTTACTATTGGAGTACATGGAAAAGAATTAACTTGGACCGAGTTTCGAAGGAGATTTTGAAGAGAGGTTTCTAACCGAAGTGTCCAAGTCAACGTTGATGAGGAATTTTATGGATATGGAGCAGGGGGAGATTTCAGCAATCTAATATGCCATGAAATTTGATGAGCTATCCAGATACAGATATGCCATGATTGACAATGTCAATAAGAGAAATGAAAATTTTATTCGAGGACTAAAGCCAGAGATTGTCATGGCATCCATGCACACCTCCGTGATCCAAGGCAATGACGTAGTGGAGATGGCCATCAGGAATGGAGAGATGCTCTCTACCTTTAGTAATGAGAAGTCAATTGAGGTTCAAGATCTCTAGAAAAAGAAGAGAATGTTCTTTAAATGGAAATGAGCTCAAAAAGGAGGAGCTGCCAAGAAAAGGAAGGCATATGTAGTTTTCTGCAAGTGTGACAAGAGAGGACATTTTGCTCATGAATGTCGAACTAGAAAAGGGAAGAAGGTTGCGGATAAGCAAGGAGTTAAGTGCTTCAATTGTTACCAGATCAGGCATTATAAGAATGAGTGTCTAGAACTGGTTAGAGCAGACAAGGGAATTTTTTTTGCTATGGAATCATCTTCTTGCAACCAACAATAGCTGAGAAGGGAAATCCATGGTAGAAGGTACGCTTTTGATTCATAGCATACCAGTTAGGGCACTATTTGATACGGGTGCATTGCATTCATTTATATCTCGGTGTTTGGTATATAAATTATGTTTAGAACCATCATACTACTTACTTCCTTAAGGGTTGCGAATCCAATAGGAGGGTATGCAACTTTGGAAATGAGACGTGATCAGTTAGAACTTCACCTGTTAGGTCATAAGTTTGCATGCGATCTGTATATTTTTTATTTCTAGGGTTTTGGGATCATATTGGGTATGGATTTGATGCAATAATATTTTACCATAAGGGGAAATATCGTTTGGACACCCTAACAGCCGTAACCGAATTATAATCGATGGAGAAGTCGGACTCAAATGCTTGTGCTTTGCTCAATGCGATGGAAGCGGAAAAAGAATTAGATCAGGTGTTGGTGGCAAAAGAGTTTGCAGACGTTTTTAAGCCAATGTCAGGGCTACCTCCAAATCAAGCTATCAAGTTTTGGATAGATCTTGTGCCAGAGACATGACCTATAAGTAGACCACCTAGCTAGATGACACCTGCTAAGATGAAAGAGCTGAAGGAGCAGCTTGTGGACTTGGAATGGAAGTGCATTATTAGGCCAAGCAGTTCTCCTTAGGGAGCAGCTACAGTATTCATGAAGAAGCTAAATGGATCTTTAAGCTTGTGTATTGACTATCGCAAGTTGAACGATGGGACAATCAAGGATTATTATCCTTTACCGAGAATCGACGATTTACTCAATCAGTTAAATGGAGCCAAAGCATTCTCCCATTTGGATTTGGAAAAAAGGTTCCATCAGCTAATAGTGGTGGAGTATAGTATTTTGTTAACGGCGTTCAAGACTAGATATGAGTTATATGAGTGGTTGGTGATTCCATTCGGGTTAACAAATGCGCTAGCTTTCTTTATGAGTTTGATGAACCAGATTTTCCGAGAGCACTTGGATATGTACATATTGGTATTCATAGATGACATCTTAATATACTATAAGAATGAAAGAGAGAATGAAGTTCATCTTAGAGTGGTGCTTGAGACACTAAAACAACATCTACTGAAAGTGAAGTTTTCAAAATGTCATTTCTGGAAAAAAGAAGTTAAGTTTCTGGGTTACGGGGTTTTAGAGAAGAGTTTGTCAGTTGATCCGGATAAGATCGAAGCTGTTAACAACTAGAAGAGACCATAGATGGTGACTGAGATTAGGAGTTAACTTGGGCTTGCTGGTTACCACCAGAGGTTTATTAAGGATTTCTCATGGATAGTAGCGCCTTTGACTAGGCAGACCAGAAAGGATGCGAAGTTTACTTGGTTTGGCAAACGTGGGGAAGCATTCCTTAAGTTAAAGCATTTATTGACCAATATCTGTGTTAATAGTTTCAGATGGGAATCAAGGATTAGTAGTGTATACCGATGCATGTGGAATGGATTATAAGCTGTATTGATGCAAAAGGGTAAGGTCATTGCCTACGCTTTTCGACAGCTTAGACCCTATGAAGTGAGATACCCTACTCATGATTTAGAGTTGGCAGGGATAATCTTCGCTTTGGAAATATGGAGACACTATGTATTAGGAGAGAGATTCGAGTTATATACCGATCATTAGTCCTCAAGATACCTATTCTCTCAGAAGGAGTTAAATATGGGACAACAAAGGTGGCTGGAGTTTTTAGCAGCTTATGACCTCGGTATAGAGTATACACCGAGGAATGGTAACAAGTTTGTGGATGCACTTAGCAAGAAACATTAGAATGTGGTGTTAGCCATGTTGGCCGAATGAAAGGATCTTGAGACGATGATTATGTGCAGTGTGCAGTTAAGATCTACTACTAGTTCCAGTCAAAGAATTGTCATGTTGTCCTGATTGGAAGTTCGACAGAGATTGATCGAATAGATTGCATATAAGCAGAAAAATGACCCAGTGTTAGCTGAGAAGATTAGAAGGCTAGAGGCCGGAACCAAGATTGATTATCTATAGGATTTTAGACTTGACCAGAGAGGATGGTTGAGTAAGAAAGGACGATTGTGTGTCCTGAATGGAGAAAACCTAAGGAAGGAGGTTCTTAGAGAATGCCATCGATCAAAATTTACGATTCATCCTAAGAGGGCCAAGATGTATCGAGATACGAAGAGAAGCATCTACTGGGAGTTATGAAGAGAGATGCCGGCTTATGGGTAAAGCAGTATGTGAACCGTCAATAAGTAAAGGTCGAACATCAGAAGCCGAGTGGATTGCTTCAACCTTTGGAGATACTAGTTTGGAAATGGGATTCGATATCCATGAATTTTATAGATAGGTTGCAAAGGTCAAACTGGGAAAATGAATGTATGTGAGTCATAGTGGGTAGGTTGACAAAGAGTGCCCATTTCATTCCATTCAAATTAACCAGGACGTCACCTGTTTTGGCTAAATTGTTTATGAAGAACACAATTAGACTAAATGGGACTCCTCGTAGCATAGTTAGTGACATAGATGCCTTGTTCACTTGTGAATTTTTGAAGAGTCTACAAGAAATTTAGGAACCAAGCTTAAGATGGGTACTGCTTATCACCCACAGATGGATGGGTAGACAGAGAGAGTCAACAAGGTACTCAAGGATCTGTTAAGAGCTTGTGTATTAGATTTTGGTGGATCGTGGGAAGACCATTTGCATATGGTTGAGTTTTTCTATAATAATAGCTTCCATACTAGTATAGGGACGACACCTTTTGAAGCTATATATGGAATGCCATGAAAATCATCGGCGGGTTGATTAGAGACCGGAGAAAAATTTGTCCTTGGTTCAGATATGGTGAGAGAAACAACATAGAAGATGCGGTTGATTCGAGGTAGGATGAAGGAAGTTCAATCTAGACAAAAGAGTTATGTAGATAAGAGGCGTAAGGATCATAAAGTTCTTGGTTGGAGATAGGGTTTTCATTACGGTATTAACGATGAAGGGTGTGGTACATTTTGAAAAATCAAGAAAACTGCACTGAGATATGTTGGACCCTTCCTAGTCATAGAGAGGATCGGAAAGCTCGCATATAAAGTTACCGAGCAGTTTGGCAGGTGTCCATAATGTGTTTCATGTGTCCTATCATCGTAAGTATGTGCACAATCAGAGGCTACTATCCCTCTAACTGCATTGGAAGACTTAATAGTAGAACTGGATTTGACTTTTGTTAGGCTACCGTTTGGGTTGTAGTGAGAGATGAGAAGAGGTAAAGAAATAAGACAGTCAAGTTGGTAAAAGTTTAGTGTGGAGACAACGAGAAAAACTGTACTTGGAAAACCAAAGATATGATTAGGGATACTTATCTTAGGCTGTTATGAGAGTATATTCTATATTTGTTTTATATAGACCTTTTGCTGGTAGGATATACTAGCTTTATTTGCATGACTGATGGCTTGTTTGTAGTCCTTACTAAATTTCAAGGACGAAATTCTTTAAGTGGGGGAGCCTGTAACACCCATAATTTTTCTTTAACATTATTTAGGAGATTTAATTAGATTAATTAAATAAAATAATGTGTGGTGTAAAAAGGAGATGAGTTTTTATAATTAATTGGGTTGGGCCTTAACTAATCAATATATAAGATTGGTTTAACTTAAACATAAGTAGGAGGATTCATGAGAGGGGCAAAATAGAAAGAAGCTTCATTTCCTAAACCTGAACCCTTCCACCCTCTTATCCTCCTTCATTTTTACATCCATACTAAACACAAACAAAGCTTTTATAGGGAAGAAAAATTACATAATGAAGATAAAGCTAAGGGGAATCAAACCAACAACTCAAATCGCAACTCTTTTTCTCAAATCAAGGTGAATAATGGTATCGTCTCATTCTTATGTCTTAAATTTTGGATTCTTGACGTATTCTGAATTGTCTAATGATGATATGGTTTATTTTTTCATTGTTTGCATGGATGGTGGTTTATTAGAGTTTTTATGATAGATTTCAAGGGAAAAACCTTAGTGAATGAACTTCACACGACTTGATTTAATGATATGTTGTGTAACACATAATTTTGGAAATTGATTTTTAATTTCATAATTTGTGGAATTAATAGGAATATTTTATGAATTATAAATGAAAAGGCATTTGTTTCGGGTTTTAATTATTAAAATAATAAAATAATGAATTTTGCCTCGAAATTTTTATATGGTAAACAAAATGACTTTTCAGATTTTCGGTGAATATTTAGGATTTTTCCCAAGTTTTTCGATTTTATTATGAATTTTCTAAGTTTGGAATGCATAATAATTATATCAAAATATTAATATAATTTAGTGGTTTGAAAATAATTTTGGAAATTATGAAATCTATTCAATAGTAGTTTTTTCAAATAAATTGATAAAGTATATCTGTAACCAATAAGATATTTATAAACAATAAGAATTGGTGAAAAGAATATTCTTTATTTAGCAAATAGCAGTTTTTACGTTAGTTACGAGTCTCCCACTGCACCCATTTGTCACCATTGCCAACGTATTGCTACCGTGTCAGTTAGCATTCGTAACGCTACACTGTCAGTTAGCCTTTGTATTGCTACAGTACCAATGCTTTCGTAGCCAGTACCAATGCTTTTGTAGCCATGCTACAGTTCCAATGCTTCTGTAGCCATGTTATAGCCTTTATAGCTGTGCTATAGTAACATCTGCCTTTATCACTATTGCTTTTGCCAATTTTGTCTTCAAAATTTAAAACATGTGTAACCTTTTACCCCTAAGTCTATTTTTCTATTATGACCACTTTACGAAAAGGGAAACCATCATTTAAAAGCAATGGAATATGCTAGCTTAAATCTACACCTATAAAAATTTATAGCCCAAACAAAGATTATTATTGTCTCGTCACTTTATTTTCGACGGATGTGGAGGGGTTATTCCGCAATAGTTGAATATATGCGAAAGCCACTTTCTGCAATGATTCCAACCAAGATGGAAGGGTTATTCTGCCTTATTCTTTTGATAGGGGCAGAGGGGTCCTGCCGCATCGCTTTTCCTTCGTAATTGAATACAAAGGTAGGTAGCCTTATCTAATGGTGCATCCATGGTTGTGTCATCTCGCTTATTTTTAATAGACAAAAGAAGGGGTGGATAGCCCTAGAATTTATACAAGTTTCTTTTGGACCTTAGAGAAACAAAGGCATATTTTAATAAATTCAATACCATAATTGGGGGTAATTATAAAACTTTGCCATTTATATTAGGGAACACCAATGTATGTCTTATAAAGGAGTTGTGTATGCTTGGGTAATCGTATTCACTTCATTTATAACCCATAACTGCATTTTGGGGTGCTAAGGGAAGGACGACCAACTAGATCGACCCATGAATGAATATACATTTATTTACTGCCGTGTGAGTAGAATTGCATACGGGAGGTCAAATAGACAAGAATATAGGATGCCCAAAACTAGTTAAAAAATTACTGATTCAAACAGATTCTTAGTTAGTCCATGAAACTATGCCTTGAGAATAAGTTATTGGTAGGGGCCAATAGGTTCTTAGTGATTCTATGAAAACTATGTCTGGAATAGGTTATTGATAGAGATCAGTGGGTTCATAGTCAGCCCATGAAAACTATGACATGAGAGATGTTATTGGAGAATCCAATAGGTTTATAGTCAGCCCATGAAAAATATGATTGGATGATGTTATTGGTAGACACCAATAAGTTCTTAGTAATTTTATGAAAACTATGAAACTGCACAGACAGTCCGTAAGCTTACAACAGGTTATTAGTCAGCCCATGAAAACTAATAGGTTAATAGTGACCCTAGAAACTATAACTTAAGATGGACAATCAAATGAATGGAGATGAGAAATCCATGATATATTGTATAGTTGCGTATCATCATATTATTTTATGTTTTAACCATTATGGATGCAGGTGCACAATATGCATTTAATTAGTTTTTGGTTAAGGTACTAGCGAGGAGAAAACACATTCCGCTCGATGATGTGGTCTCACTAGATATCTATTTGGTTCGAGATAGTATATTATTATTCACATCAGACTTTTTGTCCGACTCGAAGTTTATGTTGTACCCCTTAAACTCTCGGGTGCTCAAAATCAATTTGAGTAGGCTAGGGATAATGGTTTTTCAGGTTATTAGTTGATGAATAAGCTTCTGAAGATATGAAGGAGGCAAGCTAGCTATTTAGGAGATTCTGTCTATCGTCCGCTATGTTATTTGGATGTAAGGACAAATTTGTTTAATTGCCTAGTATTAGACTTTGATCAACCAAGGGAGCACCTTCATAGGTCCTCTTGAAGTATTTTGTAATAATTATAAGTTCTTTGAACGTAGGTTGCATATGAGATTATGTAATGAATATGAAGCGCCTTTTGTGAAATGAAATGTGAAGTTTGAATTTAAATTGTGTTCAATTTTTTTTTATATTCGTGTGCTTCTGTTTTATCAATATATCTAACATTACTACATTTGGTCACCAAAAATCAATAACTATGGATGACTATATTATCCGTAGCTATTAGTTTCAGGCCTCCATATGGGGATGTTACAAGGATGCAATCTAAAATCAAAGCACTGCCAATCGACGTTTTCAACCAAACAGCCAAATAATAAACAAGCCAAACAATCAAGCATACATCCATACATCCATACATCCATCCAAAATGACATACATACAACATAAACAATCTATCCATATCAATTAGTGTGGGAAAATAACATTAATAATATATCTAATCTAATAATTCCCTAACTATGGCACGACGATGGAAAATATGTCATAATCTTTATAAATCATTTAAAATAATTATATTTTCTTTTATAAAAATATAGCTGTTGTATATGTAATAATAATACCACGTTTTAAAACCAAAAATCATTCTCGAGCATTAATATAACAATAAACAACCAATCATAGTAAAGTGAGAGACAATATCACCCACCTCAGCCAAATCTGTCTAAACTAGTGCCAAAACGCAGATCTTGCCAATACGATACCAACGCAAGAAATCGTATCCAAAAAGAATTTCATGCAAAAGATATGGCCAAAATAAGGTTCAGTATTATCTAAATAATTAATTAAATAGTTAAAACGCTAATTACTTTACTTAAGTCGTTAATCTTTCTTCCTCATCATCTTCAATTGCCTGTACATGAACGCGAGTGTCAACTGTGCACGAAATCAAGGGATACAGAGAAATACTCGATGAAATTTCAATCCGTCTGTACCATCTTTCCTCTCTTCACTCACTCGTCTTGCCGATACCAAGATCACCAACGTTGATGCCCCGACCATGATCACGACGTGTACGATCTGTCGCCTTATGCTTTGTGACGCGATTTGACTCTTAAGATCGGAGAGACTCAAATTCAATGGAAAGATGCATCTCGATGAAAAAAATGTGATTATCACGTTCAATTCTTCGATCTTCGCCGCAATCTCCAATGACCTCAAACCCTAGTATCGACCATGAAATATCGATCTCACTCAAATATTGCGAAATCCTAGATCCATAGTATAGAGACAAAGCTCTCTTCGATGCGATCTCACCGATTCAAATGTGGTGATTTTTAGTCGAGTATCTTGGCTGATCTTGATTTTTGAATGGAGCGGCCATGATTTTCTTTCTCAAGAATGCTATAGGGATGAACAATGGAAATGAATTTGGAGGGAGACATATTTAGGTTTTAAATAATAATATTTAATTCTTTATTTATTTGATTTCTCGAATAAATAGTCGTACATTTCGAGTTTGTACAACCGCACGACGTGTCCGATCATCACAAAACTTGTCTAGTACAACATTTTATTTTTTCGGATCTAACGGCACTAACTGCATTTCCATCTAAGGCTACGCCTCAGAAGGCTAATTTCATATATTCTGAGACCGTTTTGGCCATAAGATAATCCAATCTCGAAATATAGCGATCCTTATATTCATTTTAATTCGTAACATCAATCCGAACTCAAGGAAACCAGTCTCGAGTCCAAAAATAACATTTTCAGACCTTCATTTAATTAACGATCAAATATTTAAATAAACTATTTAAGTATTAGATCATTAAAAATACTTGTCGTTACATTCTCCCCTCAAAGAATTTCATCCCCGAGATCACAAAGCAAAGAGAACATCTCTTAACCCAACGACCCTCAAATATTTGTCAAATTTTGGAAAAAATTGGCAGAACCTCCTTTGGACAACAATGTCCGAAAAACTCTACTTTAACAAAGATATATATTCAACTCATATTTTTAGCTATACTAGATCATCTATAGAAATCATTAAAAAAGAATGTTGTACTAAACAATAACTATCCCGCATGTCTAACAACCATACAAACATAAACTATCATCTCAGTGCTACCAATCAAATCAAACATGCACACATAAGATCTAACATCCAAAAGTGATATCCATGCCTATCCTAACATGCGTAATATTAAACCATCTAGTACAAACATCCAATATGACATCCACAATGAAAGTTGATGATACAGAAAAAGTCTCATCATCTAAAGAGCTCCGGAGTAACTGTCCTCATTCTCCTTATAGGCTACCATACCCTATCGCCTTCGCTTTGATTCCACTGAACTCCTACTGCTCCACTGTCCTCCTTCCAATCAGATTCGTATCACATATATCGGTACGAATACGCCTACAAGGTCTCGAAATCTATAGTTCAATCTTGATATCATCTAATCCATTTAGTGTCAAATATCTAAACGCCTCTTGTAAGTTATTCCTAAACAAATTATTGAACAATAGGTCTTGGCCACTTATAATGCTCTTGGCATACAATGGAATAACAACAATCATCCCTTAAGCAATACAACAAAAATAGATGTCATACTACTAAACTTAATAAATACAAATCTAGCATCATTTGTCCACCAATAGACTGTGACTCAAATGCCATCTCTCTATCCTTAGTCATAGGCAATCCATCGATGGAGTCCTAAAACATTTGTTTCCACTACTCGAGAACATATGATCACTCACCACGACATAATTAACCATATCAGTCGAGTACGTATTGCATCACCTCTCCAGACATTACTCATTCTTCTAGTTTAGCTACAATTTCCACTAGTCTAGTTTAACGTCTCTGACTATTTCTAATCGGCTAAATCAACGTAGGTCTGATGGTCAAACTAGCCATCACCCCAGGCTATAACTCATCGAGTCCTAGAGTCGTAACTAGTGATAAGATTGGGCAATACCCATTCTAGGAATATCTCATGGTATTAAAATAAAAATGGTACGTCTCCCACTCTAATACCAACCATCACATTTCCCTTCAAATGTCTAGGAAATGCCAAAACCATAGGTGGCTAAGAGCTCCAACCATTAGTACAGACGAAGGTCGAGATCCTCTCAGTGAAGAGAAGCTGCCATGATGTGGAATCACTGAATAGATCAAACTCCTCTCCTAACAGACAGTGCCTCCATATCTCCAAAACGAACTATATTGCCTCCAACTCTGAACCCAAGAGTTTGATATTACCTCTCGACGTCACTACCATACCTAGTTAAGTACCACAGGCAAGTGCGTACTATTGTCTCTTCATTCCTACCCGAAATGAGTACCATCAATGTACTCATCAACCTCTAAGTCAGACTCACTAATGCTTGTCTACACCTCGTGTCTCAAACAAAAGTCTAGTCCTATCCCGTACAATAGGTCAACAATACTACTATCTTAGATCTATCCAGATTCTGTACTGCCGTAATTAAAGGTTCTACAGCGACATCCTATTTTGAAACAACATGACCAAGCATCTCACTCCCCACCTTCAGGAGTGGTACCATCAAATCTCATCACTAATCGTGTCTTGTGCTCCTTTTCCATCCATGGGTAGACTCGAAACTGTCATCAACGAACACAAGTACAACCTACTCAAGTGACCACTCTAATCATGGTCCACGAGATCTACAACATATGTTGACAAATTGGTTAGATTGAATGGCATAACCAACCTAAAATCAAAGCAGTGTGTGAAACACTATAATCGACACACTTATCCAAATTACACTCGGGTCGTGCGACCTCACTACAGGGTCCAACTAAGAGAATATCCTTATGCTATAGAGCTTATCAAATAAGTAATCAACAAATGGGAGTATAGACTTGCACGCTATCTCATCCAGCTCACAACAACCAACAAACACCTCCAAAGAGCCATCCGTCCTACTGACAGACATAAGTGCATCCTACCCAAAATATACACCCGTGGATGAACCATCACCTAAACAGGTCATCCACTTGCACCTTTAATCTTCTAAGCTCTTTGGACACCCTATGCCATAAAGGCATATCTGCTGGTCCAACTCCTCTGACCAGATCGATACAGAACTCTATCTCTATATGGTGGTAATCCGGTCACCTCCTCAATTATGTCTGGACATTCTCCAGCTATATGCATAAATGACATCTTATCATGTGGAATATTGAGCGAATATATAAGACTCGTCTACTGGCAGCCAATCACTACCATCCGCTTCTCCATAACCCTGATTGTCATCAATGGCCTCTCTCAGTGCAACTCTATTCTGCTTTAGCCAATCCTTCTTAAACTATAATACCAATCTAACAAAAATAGTGAGAATTCTTGATCTCACTCAATATCTCTCTCAATACAAAGATCCAGGATTTGAATTGATATCGTTTCATCGATTCCTCCTAAAGGTTTTCATTGATTCCTTCTAAAGATTTCATTTTAACTGGAATTTGGTTATTTACGATATACAATGAGCCCTGTTAGGCATCCATGGCTAAATGGTTAAGGCGCCCAACTCATAATTGGCAAATTCGCAAGTTCAATTCTTGTTGGATGCATGCCAATGAGAACGTTCAATAAGCAATTGGCATTGGCCCAAAAAATCAATGCCTAACAAACAAACAACCATGACTCAAAAAGGGCAAGGTCTCGACAAAACACATATAGGCTGGCAGAGTCCTAACTAGGTCCATCACGATCAATGATAAGTAAATATCTCGAGTCTCTATCCCAATATCTAACCATCGAATCTAGATATAAAGGAATACAAAACCTCGATATCAAATATAACATGTACGGAACCACCATATGTGGAAATCATTTCTCAAATGGTGATGCCATTTCCCTTCTCTTTTATCGATGGATTAACCAACAAAACTGAAACAGTGATCAATATATATGCTTCTTGATCTATCCCTACTCAACTGGTACATGATAACTCTTTAATACTGGAGACTTCTCGATCATCCTCTTGAAGCCCTCGTCAATATGATGAATTAATCGACCCTAAGATAATCTCTCCACCCAATGCTAAACTTCAATCCTTTATGTTTGGAGTATTAACGGGAATAGACGGTACCTCAATATCATATCTAATTTGACCACATACTCCAACACAAACATATCGTCGTACTTTAAATCGGTGAACTCTCTAACTATCCCCGACTTCAAAAAAGTCAAGAAAAATCTTCTTCGAAGCAAACTAATAACTAGTATCAAGGAAATCTGTCCTCGTGAACCAGAGCTATAGAAACACTCCACTAGTTCGTCATCGGTCCTTGGAGACATCCAGAGGCTAACTTCTACCTCATGCATCATCTAACTCCAAGTCATCGAAGATCCTTCTACAAGCAACCAACCAAACTTGCCTCTCAATAACTGACTCCAATTCCAAGGAACGACCTTCCTCCTAGACACTCATGGTCCATGTATAGCTCGACAAAGTCGACTCTAGCAAATTGCACTTAAGCACCATAACCATCCAGAATAAACTAGGCATTCAACAAATGATCTGCACCAACTCTACGAACATATCCTATCAATTAGGGATACCAGCCATGATTCTGCCTAATCCTCAACTCTAAAGACGGAGTCAATAGTAATGTCTTTCCATGCCAAATCATTCCTATTCTATAATAAGGATGATTCGTCTCTCACAAAGAAAACTACATCAATAGTGATCATGTGTGCACCCAACTTATTTACTATATATATACTACTATAAAGTTTTGAAAACCAAAATATATAACAAATACAAACTCTCTTATATAAATACACTGTCTAGATCCAGTCTATGGAAACAACTCCTAACCTTCCTCTATCGGATAACAACATAAACTAGGGTAACCTTTTCTTTGACAACAAATGTAACGACCACGCTACACCTATGGTGCAGAACGGTAGTTAAAGGGAAGAAAAATAAATAAGATGAAGAAATAAAAGAGAAAAGAACGAAAAAGAAGAAAATGAAAGCATCAAATTACCAAATTTCATGTCGCATATCTCACATCGCATCAGAGTAAATATATAATCAATGCAGGTACGAAACAATATAGACTATGATAACAATGTGAAATAATCATCTAAATATAAGATCTACAAAGTTATACAGCATTAATGTAAAGTTCATATAACAGGAAAGTAAACTCAACTGGTACACTGCCTGATAATAGTAAATCAACACTGTTAAGGATCTACAGTGCCACACAATTTAATATAATAAGAAATGCACATATAAGTATAGATAATCATCATCTCTTGTCAGTCTACTTATAGAACTCCATAATCATCCACCTGCTCTCAATCTACTCATTTAAGAGTACCTAATATAATAAGAAGCAAAGCATAAAACCTCAAGACATACAACAGTCTAGTGTGAGCGATATTAAATCTTAAAATACTATAAAACTCGACAATCTACGGAATAGATGGTATATAAACCATACCCGACCTATCCCTGCAACCATAGAGTCAGCCCATAAATATAAGTAATATACTACTTTATAACATCGTAAAAACGGTATACTATACTCAGTATCTGTTAGGGTGCCTAAGTATCTCTACTTATAGTCCCTACTTCATATTAAGTAAACTTCAGGTATCTAGGTAACTCCATCCATACCTACTCCACACTAAGTCAAGCTAAGGTTCTAGGTATCCCTACCATAATACCTACCTAGTGTGACATCCCTAGGGTGACAGGTGAATAGTGATTAACCAAAACAAACATAGCACCCATCAAACAATACTAACTGTCACCCAATGTGCCAGATATATTAGTACTCATATGACCCTCAGCGACTGTCAAGGACTAGTGGAAATTCTAATTCTCTATCGTATCACGTAGAGACGGGATTGTTCCAACCCAACATACTGCCACGACCCAGTACACTCCCATACCTGCTTGACACTAGACCCCCTTTGGCCAGTTAGGGTACACGACCATCACTACTAGACCTTGGGTATCACCTGTATATAGTACACCTACTCTGTACACGACGAAAACACTTTGAGTCATCAACGATCTGTAACCACAAACACATCCAACGAGCCCTACTCACTTGATATGGATTCAAAACCTACCGGGTCACTATAGTTTCTAGGCACGAGTCCTGACACTCAACCCAGTTCACTACCCGCAGCCTCACTCTAATCCGAGCTGATATCCTTGATCTTGCTCTCTGCCTGATCTCTCGATCGAAGAACCCTACTATTATGCCATCCGAAGCCAAAGGTCCAGCATGATCTATATAGTCCTGATACTATCATCCTGGAGCCTACTCCATACATCATCGAGTCACTATCCACAGTATCGGACTATGAGGTCGAAGCATCACATCTCTACCTCACCATCAAAATCACCAGGTCAAAGCACCACATCGTTGCCTCACCATCAATATAACTCATCGTAGGGTAGTAACATCATGTCTCTAAACTAGTCACACGAGCAAACCAACATGTCGTTCAACATGACATCTCATCAACATCCAAGCAACATATCGACCAAATCACCAATCGACAATAGTGATGGACATTAACCACTCTACTATGGTCAATACCATCCACCTTGGTCTTGTACTTAACTGAGCGGTCAAATATAGACCAAGTGGAAATGTTTGACATCCACTCTAAAACCCGGATCCACCGGCATATATCCCAAAACCTCTTCTATAGCTCATCCCGTTCATTAGATTTTCGTATGTGTGGAACTCCAACGTACAAGATGCTACCAAAAATCAAATCACGCTAATCGGCGTTTTCAACCAAAATAGCTAAATAACAAACACGCCAAATAATCAAACATACATCCATACATCCAACGTCTATACATCCATCCAAAGCAACATACATACAGCATAAACAATCTATCCATATCAATTAGTGTTGGAAAATAAAATCAATAATGGATCTAATAATTCCCTAAAAATGGCATGACGATGAAAAATATGTTATATTCTTTATAAATCATTTAAAATAATTATATTTTTTTTATAAAATTATAGCTATGGTGTATATATATATATATATATATATATATATATAATATCACATTTTAAACCAAAAATCATTCCCAAGCATCAATATAACAATAAACAACCGATCATAGTAAAATGAGAGACAATATCACTCACCTCAGCCAAAGCTGTCCAAACTAATGTCAAAATGCAGATCTTGCCAATATGATCCCAATGCAAGAAACTGCATCCAATACAGATTTCACATGCAAAAGTATAGCCAAAATAATATTCGGTATTAACTAAATCATTAATTAATTAGTTAAAATGTTATTACCTTAACTAAGTTGTTAATCTTTCTTCCTCATCATCTTCAATTGCATGTACATGAACGCGAGTATCAACCATGCATGAAATCAAGAGATACGGGGCAATAATCGATGAAATTTTAATCCGTTTGCACCATTATTCCTCTCTTCACTCGCTCATCTGTTCGATACTAAGATAATTAACGTTGATGCCTGACCATAATCGCGTCGTGTACGACCTTGCCCTATGCTTCACGACAAGATTTGACTCTGACAAGACATGCTCAAATTCAGTTGAAAGATGCATCTCGACGAAAGAAACGTGATGATCACCTTCAATTCTTCGATCGTCTACAATCGCCAATGACCTCAAACCTTAGTATCATCCATGAAACAATCTCATCCAAGCATCATGATATCCTAGATCCATAGTATAGAATCGAAGCTCTCTTTAATACAATCTCACTGAATTAAACTTGGTGATTTTTGATCGACTATCTTAGCCGATCTTGGTTTTTAAATGGAGCGGCCATGATTTTATTTCTTAAGAACACTATAGGGATGAACAGTGGAAATGAATTTGTTGGGAGATGGATTATAATAATATTTAATTCTTTGCTTTAATTGAGTTCTTAAATAAACGGTCGTATGTTCTAAGTTCGTACGATCACACGATGTGTCTGATCACCATGGAACTCATCTTTGCACATCACTTCATTTTTTCGGATTTAATGGCACTAACCGCATCTCCATTTGAGACTATGCCTCAAAAGGCTAATTTCTCTTATTTCGAGACTGTTTTGGCCATCAGATTGTCTGATCTTGAAATATAGTGATCATTATATTTAAGTTAATTTGCAATATCAATCTAAACTCAATAAAAGTGGTCTTGTGTCCTGATTCGATCGTATGCGAAAAAACACATTTTCGAGCCTTCATTTAATCAATGATTAAATATTTAAATAAAATATTTAAATATCTGATCTGTAACGACCTACTATTTTGTGCCATTCGAATTCGACAAATATGATAATTGTCGAGCTGGAATAGTTCAAAATAATAGATTGTAAATATAGCTAAGGAACAAATGAAACCAAATACACAGAATCACAGACACAGATATCAGAATCTCACAGCGGAATATAAAATACTACAGTGGTTCATGAAGCCACTGGAAACTTTTACAAACAGAAATACATTGTTCAAAACTCTAATACAAATTTTTAAGCCATAATAAAACATAGTCTTCCACAATGTCTTGAATTACAAAATAGATAAAGACGAAGAAGCTTCCAACTAGCAAGAGTGATCTAGTCCTAGCTCCAGAAAAAAAAGCTGAATCTGCAACTCAGGCTGACCCGAGCGTACAATAAAACAAAACACTCGAGTCAGGACATACATACTTATATAATGTAAGCTAAATCAAGTGTACTGTAATGTAAAGAGCAAGTAACTTAAAGGATGCTTGGGATCGCCCATCCTCTAAGGATCCGTTAAACTATTTACTATATAGTATATTGCGCTATTATAATAGTGTCTATAGTAAAATAAACTTACTTTTAAATAGCGTTAAGGCTTTACATTTTCCACCTTAACACGTAATAGTCCCAGTAGTCCGTCCAATATCATAGCCCCTCCTGATCGGGAAGCCACTAGAGGATACCATACGGGCTACGGGAGAAAACCAAACTCGTACAAGGCGCGATATGGTAGGTGACACGGCACAACTAGGCAATGCCAGGGTAGATATACCAATTGCTATCCGGACCGGTGGAAACGCATAGCCGCAGTTACCGCCCACCTCGAACAACACTCCCAAATCAAAGGTGCGCACCAAACAATCACAAGGGTAATAGAATGGCATACGAAGAAGTGCATTCGATCAGAGGTGCTACCTCATTAATCCGAGAATCGCTCCTGTTTTAGCCACCTTATGCCGACTCACGGGAGTCGGGTCCACGTATTTACCTTAAAGAAACCGTCACCACCATCCTACTTCATTCTGGAATCTCCACCGCGTACACGGTTAGTCAAAGTGGTTTTCGGTATCGACAGAGAGTATGCCCATATCCGATCCCGGTCTCTTTGCCAACCAAACATTATTATAACCCGTGGTTATAGTTTGAAAAATGGTATTTATATTTTTCAAATCAATATATATTTCAAATACCTTTAATTTCAAATCCTTGATTTAAAACATTTCTTTTGAAGATATACCATTTCAATTTATTCAATTAAATTTGGAATTTATTGCTTTTATCAAAAGAATAGAAATCAATTTTCTTCTTTTAAATCTTTCCAAACTCAATTTCTTACTTTATTTGCAATTTCATATTTAAATTCCAAATCTTAACGTATTCCCAAAATAGAGATGAAATTTTAAATAAATCAATTTTAAATCAATTCCACTTCTACAGCATCTAGGAAATGCTATCTAAAGTATGGGTTTAAAATAGTCAAGTTTCAAAAGACAGCAATTAAATGCTGTAGTAGACTTTTAGCTAAACATCAAATTTCAAATATAACTTATTATTTATTATTTCTGTATTGAAATCTTTACCATTCCAAAAATATAGAATTTCTAACAAGTTATATTCCAAAATTTTAACTCAACATTTATTTATTTAACCCCCTTTTAAAATCATTGTAAATCTCATAAAAATCCTTTATATAATTTGAATTTAGAATATCATCAAATTTTTAAATAATTTAAAATAATTTCAGAAAATAATATATAAACCACGGGCCTGTATAAGATTTTCTAGCCTAGGTCAAGTGAAACGGATTTATATCATTTCAATCCGATATTTACACAACTCCGGGTTCTATCATTTCGAACCCGCAATCCCAAGACAATTTACAGCAGTTAATAGAACAAGTGAACAAAAATGATCAATTAGGCCTATCATTTCAGCCCATACCATCTATAATAACAGGGAACTGGCAGTGGTGATTTAAGCAGTAAACAAACAATAACATAACTGCAGAAATAATATAATAGATAATACTGATGAGGTGTCAATTTAAATGGGGTCCATCATTCTATATTACATTACAGACAGATAATAGTGAAATACAATTTTACACATACACTTGCAATAATTTACCAAAATATAAATACGTATGTCTGGTGAGAAATACTCACATGTATGTTGCAGAAAATTCGAATTCAAAACGACGATTCACCGGTAAAGACCGACAGAGGGTAATGATCAAAATTTCACGGACGTCGCCTAGATTCAAATCTAGAACAAAATTCAAATATTGGAACGCGAATTTAGATTTTATAGTCAAAGAAAAATTAAAGATAGGAAAAAGAAATTTTGACTTGCTCGACCAAATTTTTTTCCTAAAACACGACGGCAAAATAATATGAATACGAGAACTAGTGCACCACTTCTTCCTCTAGCCTGTTCATGCTCACTACATACATGTGTGCATAGCCTACCCTTTCATTTTTTTTTTCACAAATGGTTTCCAAAATCCCAAATTTACATTCCAGGCACTATTTGTTCATGCAGACCCAAACACTATCTAACCCGGGTTTCCCTCATCCTTGCTTCGAGTCAGACCCGGCCTAGCTTCGAGTCAAAACTAATTCTGCTTCGGGTCAATTTGTATTTGCTTCGAGTGAAATCTGGAATGTTGAATCACTTCAAATTCCAGGAACCCAGTCCTTCTCTGGCCTTCCCATACCACTGCCTTTCCCTTACCCTGACCTTCATCAGCCTCCAACCACTTCCTATACACCATGTCAAGGTGTCAGACCCATCAGCCCTGTATTAGTGTGCCTCTGATGTGTGCAGGCCTTGTGCACGTGCACACTTAGATATGCAAACTGTGGCATTATCTCTCCCCTCTTTTCAAAGCTTTCTACTGCTAGCCTACTTCAAATTTGCTGAGCAAACAAAGATGCATCACTGGAACAACCAAAACTACCCATCCTCATCACTTAATCCTTCAGGTCTGCCTGTCTCTTCACTTAATCCTTCTCAACTTCCAGATTTTCCAGACCTGGCTAGCTCCTCTATCCTTAAACTATATGCAACTACACTTCCAGTCACTTGCTACCTTATCTCATGCATCTATCAGTGCTATATCCCAGTACATGTGCAGACTGGATATGAAGGTAAGTCTGACACTTAAACACGCCTACAGATGCAAACTGAAATCATATCCATATGCCCTGAACTACTACTATGATTTATAAAACATGCCTAACATGATGCAAGACACACTCTTATACAAAATTACAGCCTACTCCAACAATGCAAACTGGAAACCATTCTCACTGACATCCATCAAGATGTGTGCAGACTGTTCATCCTAAATGTAATCTATATTTACTTAACTCTTGTCAGTCCATCATTCAAATACTCTGCTATCCTCACCAATACAACCTAGCTAATTTATGCAGACCCCATCAAAAATAGAAACAGCCAGCTCAGATTGTTTATGACTCCCCAGATCTACATGTTTCCCACAACCAACAACCTGCTATCACAAGACTTGTGGCTACTAAACTTCCTATGCCTCAGTATTATGAATCTATAGCCTGCCTATGTTTCCTATGTGATCCATACAAATCCAAACATCCCTATATGACCACTCTGGAAAAGATATATAGACAGCACACACACATAGATCCAATACCAAAAAGGTTGGCATGGCCGAGCAAGTCAAAGAATAGAGACAACTTAGGATAGGAAAAGAAAAGAAAGACTATTACCTGATTTTTAGCAAAAGAATGGCCTGGAATTGTAGAGGAAGATGAAGAATATATAGGCCGAGACTTGAATTTATGCAGAGGAATCAAGGGCAGTTTCCTTTGTCATAACTTGGAGAAATGCGAGCTATTAATCCATCGGTTTCAAGATGAATTTGATCTTGCGTGATTGTAGGAACTGATGGTGTGATGGTAGAGATAAAAGGTAAAGGCAGAGCCTTTATTTCTAAACAATACGTTTAGAATTCTTGCCTAAATTTATCAATGCATTTAGGCCGATCAGTTTCAAATCTTGAAGGTTATCTGATGCTTTAATTTGGAAAGCATTTACACGGCAGCTTGATTGAAAAGAAACTGGTCATTGAGAAGAAAAAAAACTTGCGAGATAAAGATAACTGAAGCTGAAGTGGGAAAGGTTGATGCCAGTTTTCAGTTATTTTCTTCAAGTGTACATTTAAATTTCGAACATAAATTTCCAGGGGTTTCTTTGATTCATTTGTATATGTGTTATGATTTGTATTTGGCCATGGATGAGATAGGGGAGATGATTGTGCACGTTCCAGTTTTGAAATGAACGTGTACAAGTTGCCTAAAAGATTGCCAGAGAGAATGAATAAAATGCTTGAACGTTTCATATATAAATGTTGTGATTTTTGGTTAAAGTTTCCTCTGATTTAGTTTGATATTGTTAATGCTAACGTTAAAGTTTTTATGTAGTCAGTTTAAATAGAATGTATACAAATTTATTCAAAATAAGACTGTTAGTTAACAAAGTAACGATTGGTAGAAATTTACTGACTGATATTCTTCTTCAAAAATATTTGAAAATATGATTTTTACACTACGTTAAACTGGCGTAATATAAAACATCAAAAATTTCTATAAAAATAACATTTTACATTCACACGTTTTATTACGTTACTTATACCCTATAATTGACGCGTCTTTTAAACGCGAAATTTAACAGTTCAAACATAGCTTAAATTTTCACAGTTATTATTGAGCTTTACTGGTATACACAATTTATATAAACATATTTCAAAATTAAATAATTAAAAGAAATAAATAGCTATAAACTAGGGTTGTTACACTCTCCCCCACTCAAGAACTTTTCGTCCTCGAAAGGGAACGAAAGAAAAGAATCAAAGGAAGATAAGCTAGATAAACAAATACCTTAAATGAATAGTTCTGGATTTGAAGCATGAATGCTTTCCTCCGTCTCCCATGTGCAATCTCGCTCATCGGTGCTCCATTGCACTTTGACCAATTGGACAGATTTTCTTCTAAGCTGTTTCGTACCTCGATCGACGATACGAAGCAGCTTTCTTTCAATAGTTAGATCGGGTTCGATGTCCAGACCATCAAGAGCAGTAGGCTGGATGACAAGAGATGGATCGTGAAGACAGCGACGAAGATGAGACACATGGAATACATTGTGAATCCCAGCAAATTTCTCGGGTAGATCTAGTCTATAAGCAAGAGATCCAATCCTCTCTGAAATACGGAATGGACCTATAAATCTAGGGCCCAGCTTTCCTCTTCGACCAAACCGAACCACATTTCTTAAAGGAGAAATTTTTAGAAATACCAAATCTCCAACATCAAACTCTAACTTCCTTCTACGCCAATCAGCGTACTTCTTTTGTCTATCCTGAGCAACCTTTAATCTCCTCTTAATTTCCTCTACTTTCTCTGAAGCTTCTAAGATCATCTCGGGGCCAAGAACTAAGCGGTTACCAGACTCAATCCAACAAGAAGGAGATCTACACGGTCTCCCGTATAAAGCAGCAAAAGGGGACATCTCAAGGCTAGCCTGAAAAGATAGAATGAGATCGATAGAGAACTAAGATAAAATAAGAACAAATGATTGGAATTTATACCTGATAACTATTGTTATAGGTGAATTCTACAAGATGGAGATGATCTTCCCAAGATCCTCCATAGTCCAAAATGCAAGCACGAAGAAGATCTTCAAGAATTTGATTTACCCTTTCAGTTTGACCGTCAGTTTGTGGGTGATAAGCGGTGCTCAAGTTCAACCGAGTACCCAAGGATTCTTGGAATGCTTTCCAAAACTGACTGGTGAAAATAGGATCTCGATCGCAAACAATGCTAAGAGGAACGCCATGGAGGCGAACAATCTCCCTCATATAGATTTCGGATAAACTCGAAGCTGTGCGGGTAGATCTGACTGGAATAAAATGAGCAGACTTAGTCAGTCTATCCACAATAACCCAGATGCTTTCATTTCCTCTGCGGGATCTTGGCAATCCATCAATAAAGTCCATAGAAACCTGTTCCCACTTCCAGTTTGGAATCTCCAAAGGCTGCAACAATCCGGGTGTTTTCTGATGGTCTGCTTTGACTTGCTGACAAGTCGCACATCTACTTACAAAAATAGAGACATCTCTCTTCATTCCTCTCCACCAATATAGTTTCTTCAAATCCTGGTACATCTTAGCTATGCCAGGGTGGATGGAAAGTCGGGACTGATGATGTTCCCGAAGTAATTCCTGCCTTAAACCATCAATATTTGGGACACAAATTCTTCCATTTATCCTTAAAATTCCTTTATCATCAATCTGAGCTCCCTTTCCATCAGAACTACTACTATTTCTGCTCCGGACATTCTCCTTAATCAATCTGATGATCCTGTCCTCATCTTGCTTAGCCACGATACGGTCCAATAGGGGAGAAGAAACAATGAGCTGACACAACAAAGATTTCTTTCTACTCAGCGCATCTGCCACTACATTAGCTTTCCCGGGAGTATAGTTGATGTCGAGATCATAAGAAGCAAGAAACTCGAGCCATCGCACTTGTCTCTGATTTAAATCCTTCTGGGTAAAGATATATTTCAGAGATTTATGATCAGTAAAGAGATCAAACTTAGCTCCCAAGAGATGGTGTCTCCAAAGCTTCAGGGCAAAGACAACAGCCAACAATTCTAAATCATGAGCAGCGTAATTAGCTTCATGTGTCTTCAGCTGACGACTAGCATAAGCAATTACTTTCCCATCCTGCATTAGCACTGCTCCCAAACCTTCTCGACAAGCATCGGTGAATACCATTAGTCTTTCACTTCCATTTGGTACAGTAAGTACTGGTGTGGAGGTGAGCTTATCCTTCAACTCTTGAAATGCAGCTTTACACTTACTGCTCCATACAAACTTAACATTCTTCCGAGTTAGAGCAGTCAGAGGCGCCGAAATCCGAGCAAAGTTCTCAATGAATCTTCGGTAGTAGCCGGCAAGGCCTAGAAAACTACGGATATCGGTGGGAGTCTTAGGTTCTTCCCAATCTTGGATTGTAGCAATCTTGACTGGATCAACAGAAACTCCTTCTCTAGAGACAATATGTCCAAGGAATCGGACTTCTTCTTCCCAGAAATGGCATTTAGAGAACTTAGCCTTCAATTGGTGATTCCGGAGAGTCTCTAAAACATACTTCAGATGGACTTTATGTTCTTCCTCAGACTTGGAGAAAACCAGGATGTCATCAATAAAAACAAGGACAAATTTATTGAGCACATCTCGAAAAACTCGGTTCATCAAGTCGACGAAGAAAGCAGGGGCATTTGTCAAACCAAAAGGCATAACTAGCCATTCAAAGAAGCCGTTCTCAGTTCGGAAAGCAGTTTTGGGGATGCTCTCCTCAGAAATTCTAAGCTGATGGAAACCTGTGGCTAAATCAAGCTGAGAGAAAACAGTTGCTCCATAGAGCTGATCGAACATATCGTTTATGCGGGGCATAGGATATCTGTTCTTCATGGTAAGCTTGTTGAGTTCCCTATAATCAACACACATCCGGAGAGAACCATCGGATTTGGTGACAAAGACAACAGTGGCTCCCCATTCTGAGAAGCTAGGTCTGATCAGACCTTTAGAAGATAAGTCTTGAATCTGATTCCTTAATTCGCTCTTTTCTCGTGGTGCCATTCTTCTAGGTGGAAGGACTATAGGTCGTGCTCCAGGGATAAGATCGATACGGAAATCAATTTCCCGTTTTGGAGGCAAAGAGGTGACTTCTCCAAACACATCGGGAAATAGTTTGACTACAGGGGTCAAATGGATATCATCCGGAAAGGTGTCAAGAGAATAGATGAAACTACCAGCAAACTCCTGAGGCAATCTACACTGGATTTCTAAAGGATTCCCCAAATCATCTTTAAGAGCAACAGTACGAGAACTACAAGAGATATCTGCACCATGCCTATCTAACCAATCGCCTCCGAGTAAAAGGTCGAAAGCGTCGAAACCCAAAACATAAAAGTCTCTAGTGAAGCATTGTTGGAAATGGAGGAGCTTCACATCCCTACAAACTTTACTAAGGTTCGCAGGACCACCGATGGGGTTTGAGACACATAAAGGTATGGGAGAAAGTTCAGGAGAAAGGCGATGTTCAAATTTATTACAGAGATCAGATGAAATGAAACTGTGGGAAGCTCCGGTATCGAATAAAACTCGAACAGGTAATTTGAACAAAGTAAAAGATCCTTGAAGAGTACCTTGAGAATCATCTGGGGCTGGAGCTGATACTGGTGCAGGTGCAGGCTGCGGAGCTGTAGAAGATGCAGAAGTTACTGCAAAGACTCCGGAGGTTGTGCCTCTCTTTTGAGTGGGACAATCCTTCTTGTAGTGTCCTGGCTGGAGGCAGATGTGACATAGATCCCTCCTTGCAAACTGAGCAGGGGGTGGGACAGCAGCACCCAAAGTAGGACAGCGATTAGCAAAATGTCCCTTCTGCTGGCACCTATGGCAGGTGATGGTAGACAGATCTACAGGTGGCCTCGCAGGAACAGAAGATGATGATGATCCCAACCCTTGAGCCTTGTTCCTCTTATGACGGTAGAAATTTGACTTCCTCTTTCTTGAATTACCGGAAGACCGAGCTGATGCAGACTGGGCAGCTGGAGTGGTCTTAGATGTAGGGTTCTCATACCGGAGAGCCATATCCATCAATGCTGTGAAGGACCCATGAACATGAGTAATGAGTCGATCGTAGAACTCAGGTCGAGCTCCAGCGATAAACTTCTCGTTCAGCTTGAGCGGGGTGTCAATCAGGTTCAGACCATACTGTGAGAGTTCGTTAAACTTCCTCTCATACTCCGTGAAGGTCATATTGCCTTGCTTAAGATCCATGAATTCCCTATAGAGTTGAGACTTGCCTGCTTCGGGCATCCACTTGGCCAGAAAGGCCTCCCTAAAGCACGATAAGAGTTTAAAAGATAGATTCAAAGATGGAATTCAAATCCGAATTTTGACAACCAAAAGATACCTAAATTGCTCCCAAGTGAGGTCAGCCTCATTTGTCTGAGCAGTAATAGATAGCCACCAATTCAAGGCAGCGCCCTTCATCTGCCAGGCTGCGAGTTGCCTTTGCTGGGCATTAGTAATCTCGAGGCAGGAGAAAATCCTTTCTAGATCTCGAAGCCATTGCTGAGCTTCTATGATAGTCTCTGTCCCCATAAATTTTGTGCCACCTAGCTCAACATAGTCCTTGCACAATTTAGTGAAACGGACAGGGGCAGCAGGAGGAGGAGCGACTTGCCCTCGACCTTGATTATTTCTTCTATTCATCCTGAAAGATTAAGGATGGATACTAAGGATAGAGGAAAATATTAAGATATTCTAGGATAAGATAAAATTAAGCGACTAACAAAAGCTCGAGTATAACGATGGAGAGAAAGAAGAAGTGTTTGGAAACTTATTTAAAAATAGGAAGTTTCTATACTAAAATACTTCTTAAAAATTCTTTTTGAAAATCATTTTATACTTTTAAAATACGTCCTCTCACAAAGAAAGATTCTAGAATTTGACTTCACTCATTCTAGAGTATTGCTACTCTATCTCTAATGAGTTTTTGTTCCTTAGGCTATGTTTTAAACCAAAAGCTCTGATACCAACTGTAACGACCCACTATTTTGTGCCATTCGAATTCGACAAATATGATAATTGTCGAGCTGGAATAGTTCAAAATAATAGATTGTAAATATAGCTAAGGAACAAATGAAACCAAATACACAGAATCACAGACACAGATATCAGAATCTCACAGCGGAATATAAAATACTACAGTGGTTCATGAAGCCACTGGAAACTTTTACAAACAGAAATACATTGTTCAAAACTCTAATACAAATTTTTAAGCCATAATAAAACATAGTCTTCCACAATGTCTTGAATTACAAAATAGATAAAGACGAAGAAGCTTCCAACTAGCAAGAGTGATCTAGTCCTAGCTCCAGAAAAAAAAGCTGAATCTGCAACTCAGGCTGACCCGAGCGTACAATAAAACAAAACACTCGAGTCAGGACATACATACTTATATAATGTAAGCTAAATCAAGTGTACTGTAATGTAAAGAGCAAGTAACTTAAAGGATGCTTGGGATCGCCCATCCTCTAAGGATCCGTTAAACTATTTACTATATAGTATATTGCGCTATTATAATAGTGTCTATAGTAAAATAAACTTACTTTTAAATAGCGTTAAGGCTTTACATTTTCCACCTTAACACGTAATAGTCCCAGTAGTCCGTCCAATATCATAGCCCCTCCTGATCGGGAAGCCACTAGAGGATACCATACGGGCTACGGGAGAAAACCAAACTCGTACAAGGCGCGATATGGTAGGTGACACGGCACAACTAGGCAATGCCAGGGTAGATATACCAATTGCTATCCGGACCGGTGGAAACGCGTAGCCGCAGTTACCGCCCACCTCGAACAACACTCCCAAATCAAAGGTGCGCACCAAACAATCACAAGGGTAATAGAATGGCATACGAAGAAGTGCATTCGATCAGAGGTGCTACCTCATTAATCCGAGAATCGCTCCTGTTTTAGCCACCTTATGCCGACTCACGGGAGTCGGGTCCACGTATTTACCTTAAAGAAACCGTCACCACCATCCTACTTCATTCTGGAATCTCCACCGCGTACACGGTTAGTCAAAGTGGTTTTCGGTATCGACAGAGAGTATGCCCATATCCGATCCCGGTCTCTTTGCCAACCAAACATTATTATAACCCGTGGTTATAGTTTGAAAAATGGTATTTATATTTTTCAAATCAATATATATTTCAAATACCTTTAATTTCAAATCCTTGATTTAAAACATTTCTTTTGAAGATATACCATTTCAATTTATTCAATTAAATTTGGAATTTATTGCTTTTATCAAAAGAATAGAAATCAATTTTCTTCTTTTAAATCTTTCCAAACTCAATTTCTTACTTTATTTGCAATTTCATATTTAAATTCCAAATCTTAACGTATTCCCAAAATAGAGATGAAATTTTAAATAAATCAATTTTAAATCAATTCCACTTCTACAGCATCTAGGAAATGCTATCTAAAGTATGGGTTTAAAATAGTCAAGTTTCAAAAGACAGCAATTAAATGCTGTAGTAGACTTTTAGCTAAACATCAAATTTCAAATATAACTTATTATTTATTATTTCTGTATTGAAATCTTTACCATTCCAAAAATATAGAATTTCTAACAAGTTATATTCCAAAATTTTAACTCAACATTTATTTATTTAACCCCCCTTTTAAATCATTGTAAATCTCATAAAAATCCTTTATATAATTTGAATTTAGAATATCATCAAATTTTTAAATAATTTAAAATAATTTCAGAAAATAATATATAAACCACGGGCCTGTATAAGATTTTCTAGCCTAGGTCAAGTGAAACGGATTTATATCATTTCAATCCGATATTTACACAACTCCGGGTTCTATCATTTCGAACCCGCAATCCCAAGACAATTTACAGCAGTTAATAGAACAAGTGAACAAAAATGATCAATTAGGTCTATCATTTCAGCCCATACCATCTATAATAACAGGGAACCGGCAGTGGTGATTTAAGCAGTAAACAAACAATAACATAACTGCAGAAATAATATAATAGATAATACTGATGAGGTGTCAATTTAAATGGGGTCCATCATTCTATATTACATTACAGACAGATAATAGTGAAATACAATTTTACACATACACTTGCAATAATTTACCAAAATATAAATACGTATGTCTGGTGAGAAATACTCACATGTATGTTGCAGAAAATTCGAATTCAAAACGACGATTCACCGGTAAAGACCGACAGAGGGTAATGATCAAAATTTCACGGACGTCGCCTAGATTCAAATCTAGAACAAAATTCAAATATTGGAACGCGAATTTAGATTTTATAGTCAAAGAAAAATTAAAGATAGGAAAAAGAAATTTTGACTTGCTCGACCAAATTTTTTTCCTAAAACACGACGGCAAAATAATATGAATACGAGAACTAGTGCACCACTTCTTCCTCTAGCCTGTTCATGCTCACTACATACATGTGTGCATAGCCTACCCTTTCATTTTTTTTTTCACAAATGGTTTCCAAAATCCCAAATTTACATTCCAGGCACTATTTGTTCATGCAGACCCAAACACTATCTAACCCGGGTTTCCCTCATCCTTGCTTCGAGTCAGACCCGGCCTAGCTTCGAGTCAAAACTAATTCTGCTTCGGGTCAATTTGTATTTGCTTCGAGTGAAATCTGGAATGTTGAATCACTTCAAATTCCAGGAACCCAGTCCTTCTCTGGCCTTCCCATACCACTGCCTTTCCCTTACCCTGACCTTCATCAGCCTCCAACCACTTCCTATACACCATGTCAAGGTGTCAGACCCATCAGCCCTGTATTAGTGTGCCTCTGATGTGTGCAGGCCTTGTGCACGTGCACACTTAGATATGCAAACTGTGGCATTATCTCTCCCCTCTTTTCAAAGCTTTCTACTGCTAGCCTACTTCAAATTTGCTGAGCAAACAAAGATGCATCACTGGAACAACCAAAACTACCCATCCTCATCACTTAATCCTTCAGGTCTGCCTGTCTCTTCACTTAATCCTTCTCAACTTCCAGATTTTCCAGACCTGGCTAGCTCCTCTATCCTTAAACTATATGCAACTACACTTCCAGTCACTTGCTACCTTATCTCATGCATCTATCAGTGCTATATCCCAGTACATGTGCAGACTGGATATGAAGGTAAGTCTGACACTTAAACACGCCTACAGATGCAAACTGAAATCATATCCATATGCCCTGAACTACTACTATGATTTATAAAACATGCCTAACATGATGCAAGACACACTCTTATACAAAATTACAGCCTACTCCAACAATGCAAACTGGAAACCATTCTCACTGACATCCATCAAGATGTGTGCAGACTGTTCATCCTAAATGTAATCTATATTTACTTAACTCTTGTCAGTCCATCATTCAAATACTCTGCTATCCTCACCAATACAACCTAGCTAATTTATGCAGACCCCATCAAAAATAGAAACAGCCAGCTCAGATTGTTTATGACTCCCCAGATCTACATGTTTCCCACAACCAACAACCTGCTATCACAAGACTTGTGGCTACTAAACTTCCTATGCCTCAGTATTATGAATCTATAGCCTGCCTATGTTTCCTATGTGATCCATACAAATCCAAACATCCCTATATGACCACTCTGGAAAAGATATATAGACAGCACACACACATAGATCCAATACCAAAAAGGTTGGCATGGCCGAGCAAGTCAAAGAATAGAGACAACTTAGGATAGGAAAAGAAAAGAAAGACTATTACCTGATTTTTAGCAAAAGAATGGCCTGGAATTGTAGAGGAAGATGAAGAATATATAGGCCGAGACTTGAATTTATGCAGAGGAATCAAGGGCAGTTTCCTTTGTCATAACTTGGAGAAATGCGAGCTATTAATCCATCGGTTTCAAGATGAATTTGATCTTGCGTGATTGTAGGAACTGATGGTGTGATGGTAGAGATAAAAGGTAAAGGCAGAGCCTTTATTTCTAAACAATACGTTTAGAATTCTTGCCTAAATTTATCAATGCATTTAGGCCGATCAGTTTCAAATCTTGAAGGTTATCTGATGCTTTAATTTGGAAAGCATTTACACGGCAGCTTGATTGAAAAGAAACTGGTCATTGAGAAGAAAAAAAACTTGCGAGATAAAGATAACTGAAGCTGAAGTGGGAAAGGTTGATGCCAGTTTTCAGTTATTTTCTTCAAGTGTACATTTAAATTTCGAACATAAATTTCCAGGGGTTTCTTTGATTCATTTGTATATGTGTTATGATTTGTATTTGGCCATGGATGAGATAGGGGAGATGATTGTGCACGTTCCAGTTTTGAAATGAACGTGTACAAGTTGCCTAAAAGATTGCCAGAGAGAATGAATAAAATGCTTGAACGTTTCATATATAAATGTTGTGATTTTTGGTTAAAGTTTCCTCTGATTTAGTTTGATATTGTTAATGCTAACGTTAAAGTTTTTATGTAGTCAGTTTAAATAGAATGTATACAAATTTATTCAAAATAAGACTGTTAGTTAACAAAGTAACGATTGGTAGAAATTTACTGACTGATATTCTTCTTCAAAAATATTTGAAAATATGATTTTTACACTACGTTAAACTGGCGTAATATAAAACATCAAAAATTTCTATAAAAATAACATTTTACATTCACACGTTTTATTACGTTACTTATACCCTATAATTGACGCGTCTTTTAAACGCGAAATTTAACAGTTCAAACATAGCTTAAATTTTCACAGTTATTATTGAGCTTTACTGGTATACACAATTTATATAAACATATTTCAAAATTAAATAATTAAAAGAAATAAATAGCTATAAACTAGGGTTGTTACATGATCGTTAAAAATACAGGTTGTTACATATACATCTCAAGATTTTGATTTTTTTCGGTTTTAAATGCAAACCCGTTGCTTTTGCAAATGCCTTGTTTTAGTAATTTGAATGATTATATCTTCTTGGTGATTTCTAGAATTTAAATATGTTGTTTAAGTTAGAAAACTTATCATATAATATCCAAATGACTTAAGATTTTGATATGATGTTAAAAATATCATTTTAGAAGTGGGTTTTTAATTTTATAATTTTCCAAGCAAGTATGAATTTTATATGATTTTTCTAAGTGAAGAAATTAGTGAGTTTAGGGTTTAATTATTAAAAATAATTAAAATAAGTTTTTGGCCTTGAATTTTTATATGTCAAAAAGTATAGATAAATTGAATTATTATGATTTTTATGAAGTTTTCCTAAGAGTTTAGGAATGATAAATAAATTATTTAAGCCAAAAGGGCTTATTTTTTTAATTAATATGTTTATAATAAGGGGTAATTTGTATAAAAAAAATTAGTATTGAGAATTATGTTAGGCGGCATATTTTTAGTAAAGGAAATGTTAAAGTTTTGCTAGCCAATGAGATCTTGACAAATTATAGAGGTTTGGTGAAAAGAAAACACTTTTTATAGTAATTTTGCAGTTTTCAAGTTAATTACCATCCTGTCATGGCAACATAGGCCATGTCGAGCCACATCACGTCGCATCACATTGTTATCGACGTAGAACGAAGCAATGCACACGATGTCAATGATTTTAGCATGAAATGGATTAGTTTTAGAACCTTGTTAAAGTTATAGCAACAAAGATAGAGAGATGGTCTTCGATGTGGGCATGACGATGCGCATAAATGCCGCATTTTTACAAAGAGGCATGTCGCCGCTTATGTTTTATGAGTTGCCAACCTTTATAACTTCGACGTCGCATTGTTTTGTTAAGTGACTTCAAGTTTTAGCCTCGTCGATCCGATGATCATCGAGCCTAACGCTTTAAATAGTCACCGAGCCTATTGCTTTAAATTAACATCGACTCTATGCCGCTTTTAACTAGTTATCGAGCTTAGCCGTTGCCATTTTAACTTGTCATCGAGCCTAATCTATGTCGCTTTTTAACCTATCATCAAGCTTAGGCCCTATCATTTTTAACTAGTCATCGAGTTTAACCTATAATGTTTTTAACCATGTTGACATCATAGATATCGACGCTGCATCTATTAAATTTTATACCCTCGACAAGGCATTGATGCCAATGTGTTAGAGAGTCGTCGAAATTCAATTTTTATATTGTGGCACAAATATTCTGAGTTTAGTAAATGGCCAATGTTTTCCTTGTTTTAAGTATGATTTCAAGGGTTAAATCAATTACAAAGATGTTGTTTTCAAAGAAATATGGATAGAGTAGTTAACCCAGGATTTTACTAAAAGAATGACTTAGATTAGAAAACTGGATAACACTGGTATAGGGTCGCATCCTATACTTTAACTAGTAGCCCCTAGCTAATATAAGTCCAAAATTCCAATGTGTAAGGCTTTGTCATTGGTAGGACTAAAAGAAGTTATACGCAAAAATGAATACACGGAGTAGAGATAGGTTATTGATAAGACCGTAAAACCTTTAGGATCGGTTGACCCTAGAAGTAGCAAGTTACGAACATACCATCCAATTTTTCTCTAACAGCAAGTTAGAACATTTGTTATGTCTGGTTAGCCCGAGTCAGCCATAGGTTTATAGTCAGCCGGATAAAACTATGATGTTGGGACAAATAGTCCACCGATTACCTATTTTGTATGCATACATGTTATTGTATATTGTTTATTATAACCAGTTTGATTGCAGGATTTTGATTGCAAAAGATATGCTTTTAAAGGATATTAGTGAGGGGAGATCCATTGCTAGGCGGCATGGTCTCACTTAATATCGATAAATCGTGATGTCATATTATTATTCACACCAAGCTTTATGTCTTACTCGAAGTTTATTTTTTTGCCTTAAACTTTTAGGTGCTTAAAATTTAATTTGAGTAGATTGAGAGTTAAGGCTTTCAAGTTTAGTAGGTTTAGAAAATAAAGCATCCGAAGACGTGCGGGAGGCAGATCTAGCTATATACGAGATTAACTGTTTATCTATTTTACTATAATTGAATGTTGTATCTGATGGCAGATGTTATAGTTGTCTATATAGTAACTCCGATCATCCAAGTGGGCATCTTTATATGTCGCTGTTGGCATATTTTGTAATAATTATATTTATTTGAACCTGGAAAATGGTATGGAATTATGTACTGAATATAAAATGCTGATTTGAAATGTAATGAGGAAAGTTGTTTTGAAATTGTGTTTGAAATTCTTATGCTTCTGATATTATGGATACCATTAAAATTACCATATTTTATCACCGAAAATTAATACTATAAATGACTGCAACATCTGTAGAAATTAGTGTTAGGCCTAAAAATAGGGGATGTTACAATGATTTACACTCTGGAGATCATTTCACATGTTACCTAGGTACGTATTACCTTCCTTTTCTCTTTGCTCGCGTTTTCTTTTTATATTGACCCAAAATTTCATATCCATACCGACCAGTTTAGGTCGGTACTGACCACTTTTGCCGAGTCACCTAAATTAGTAAATTGCCTTAAGTATGAATACTTAACTTATTCTCCATTTATGTTTTCATTTGCCTCCTTGTTTTCTTCCCGATGCTGATTTAAATCTAGTTGATCCCCCAAGCATTAACTACTCGCCATCAATCAAGTTGAGCCAGCACTGCCTCTTTATTACCATCGCTATCATCTGCTACCCACTTTGATCGCTATTGGTTCCTCAAACAAATTAGGTCCCGAATTCTTCCCTTTTTTGATCTGGATCCAATTTTCTTAGGTGGATTTCTTAACTTTTAGCCTTGGTAACATTCATGGTGTTGTCCTTAGCAATGGCCAAGAGTCATCCACGGCCAACAAATGGTTTGGGGCTTTGATTTTGTGACAAGCCTTTGCTCTATCTCTTAGTCGATGCGAATAAGTGAATTTCCCTAAGGACAACTTGGACATGACTTAGAGCTCTTCCTAGGCAATCCTAGTATTGGCCTAAAGTTCATTTCACCACTACTTGAATTGCAATCGCCTCGTATTTTCCTAGGTTCATCTTCAAGCCTTTTTCGACTTTGCTTCGGGTTTTGCTCCTTTATCATGAATTCAAACCTGTTTATACTTCAATATGCATTGGCATTTCCTTTCCAAGCTCGGTCAATCATAAATCATAGTTTAAATCCAGACAAGCCAGCTCTCTTCCAAAGAATGGTTAATGCATTAGATCTGATGCATAGATCCATCGTGCGACATGGCATGTTTTCCAGCATAAGTGGGCTATTTACACAGAATGGTCCGTTCATCATGTATGAGATGCAAGATTCATACCGTATATCTTAACATTTTCAATTTCCGTGGTTGATGTTCGGAATTCGACTGGTCAACACACATTAATAGCCGCTAGATACTGGGTGTCGATCTTATGGATCCATAAAATAGAATTCAAAATAAACATACCCGACCATGTTTAACATCGAGTTTTGCTGTCTAGAATGATACGCCATTTTCCTCAATTCAACTTTGGCACTAGGCTAGCAACTCCTCCTAAATTTGGATCTACTACGGCTCACGCTTCAACATCCATACCTTTCGGAACCATACACTACATTACCCCAGAGCTGCAGGAGATGATTGTTCCAATAGCTCTCATCTAGGACCAACCTCCTTCGTATAATGTACAAATTGGCTCTGGACGATCATCCGAAACAAATGTCGACAATTCTAATAGCTAAGACGCTTTGGTCCATAAGCTTTTGGCACAACATACCAAAGAATGATGTTCTCCTTCTAAAACCTAACCAAGGGATGAATAATCCTCCTTTGGGCTATACAACGTGCCGTAGATACATGTGCATAGGTGGCCCTGTACCACCTTTAGACCCATTTCTCGGTCTGTTCGTCTAGGAGCTTGGCCTCGCTTTTACTCAAGTCCACCCTAACGGTTATGCCTTGCCGAGCTCCTTGTACGTCCTATTTATGAACTAGTTTCAGTGACCTCTGACCTTTGGGGAACTCGTACATGTCCTAAGCTTCAAACAAAGGATCAAGTTGCCTTCTCTAATGATTATTGAGGCTTGGTTTCAATGTAAGGTCATCGACGCGCTCCACAACAAACACTCATGCTTCAAGAATGAATGTTTCTACGTTCGATGTCTACACCACTTCAATAGGCTATGGCTTTCTAAAAGTAAGGCTTCTTCCTTTCTTTCTTCCCTGTGCCTGGATTTTCACCATTGAATTATTTAACTTATTATCTCCTTTCTTCATAGATATTCCTCTCATGAGACATGAGCGAAGAGCACTTCAAGAATTTATAAATGCTTAAGAGAGTTAATATTAGATTCCACGCCACTGCCTACTTGCTGAAAAATGAGAACCTTCGCTGCTGCAACCTTCTATATCTTGAATGCTTTGTCATTCTTGTCGAATTTCCACCAAGTAGTTCCAGGATGCCCACTAGGTCTTTTACTCCCATTTGCAGCTCTAGGGGAGATATCCATGGGGGTGTTAGAGGCCCATCCGGCATGGAAAACATCAATGAATCCATCGATAGAGCAGCGAAAACACACATTGCTAATGACGTCCAAGCGAAAGGAAAAGAAAGAGCTAAAATGAAATCAATACATGAAAGGGGAGAAGGAATAGAAGAAGAAGGAGAAGAGAAAGAAGAAGAAGGTGACGACGACGACGAGTCATATTGAATAATAGTCAAGACTTTCCAACAAACTTCAAAACCGAGCATGGCACCAAAAACCGAAGCGATTCTCCAACTGGTTCCTCAGACAACATTTTTGGCTCGTTGAGCGATCTCGACATCCCCATCGATGGTCTCCTTAAGAAGTACTCTCCTAGTTTCAGCTTTCAATCTTGGGGCATCCTAGTTGAAGGAAGCAAGACTTCATCGTTACTACCTTTCAAACATGGTCCATAATGCACATAGGGGACTTGAGCACTCCAGACACTTCTAGGATCACGAACACAAATTCCTTGCACTTGCTCACATTTCAGTGCTGTGAAATTTTATACGATCCTTTCTTTCATTTTAGGTATGATAGGAAGAGACCATTTTAGATATCTCCATTCTAGTATCTTTGAGCAAAGGAGAGTAGCCCTTAAGTCATATCCTCCTCACCTCAGCTCCTATAAAGAGAGAGAAAGGGATGAAGAAAGAGAGTGGAGAAAAGATAAAGAGTGCTAAGTATGCAACGACCCGGAATTTTATCACTTTTATCTATGAATAATTAATTTATTTTAAATATTCAATTAGTAGTTTCAAATAATTAATAAACTCACTTTTAATTTATAACTAATATTATAAAATTAATTTTTGAATTCTGTTTACATAAATAGGTTGTTCGATGAAAAACTGAAAAAGTAACCAAAACCCTTTTTTCGGATTTTCAGTTTTTTATCAAACGACAACTTATCGAAAATGTTATAATTTTGCATTTACTTTACAACAACAACAATAAAGGATTATTCCCAAACAAGTTAGGGTCGGCTAAAGATGGAACCCAAAACTAAATGACAAAATCAATCTAAAAGTTATAATAACAACAATAATATTAGTAGTAATAATAATCATAACAAAACCATATTAATAATAATAAGATAAAGTCAAATAAGTAAACAAATAGTAATAATAATAATAATAATAATAATAATAATAATAACTAAGTAAAATAAAAGTAAAAATAAAAAATAAACATAAAAAACCATGGTAATAATAATAATACTAATAAAAATAATGGTACTAATAGTATTGACCAAAGACCAAACACTGCGTCTTAGGCTCATATTCACTAGTCCTATAATTTAAAACTTATAACACTACCCTTAAACCAACTCTAAGCAAAAAATGCTAGCTGGTACGTGGATCGCTAACTTCCACGAGCTCCTATCTGACACCAGCTCTTTGGATATATTCCAATCCTTCAAGTCCCTTTTTACTACTTTCTCTCATATCAACCTTGGTCGACCTCCACCTCTCTTCGAGCATTGGGCTATAATTCCAACATGCACAGGTGCATCAGGAGGTCTCCATTGGAGATGTCCAAACCATCTTAAGCGATGTTGGACTAGCTTGCTACTTCAAGTTTGTCGCGCATATCATCATTTCTAATTCGGTCTTTTCTTGTATGAATATAGCTCCATCGCAACATACGCATCTCTACTATACTTATCTTCTAGATGTATTGGCTTTTAGTAGGCCATCATTCTGCACCATACAATATCGCAGGCCAGATTACTATTCTGCAGAACTTTCCTTTAAGCTTTGTTAAGATGATGTGCACGTAATTGTGCATATATTTACATCCATGTTTTATCTCTTTTTATTTAAATAATCATCATATTTGGGCATTTTAACATGTTTAAAACCAAAATTCAATTATTTCCAAACCATCATATTTTCATCTTCATTCAGGGGCAAAACAGTCATTTTTGTGCATGTGTCAATGTAAGAATTTTTATTTGGACATTTTTTTTTGATAATTTTTATAGGAAATTGAACGCATATGCAAGAGGCTTATATGAAGATATATGCATGCAAAAATGAAATACAAAGGAATGAAGAGGAAATAATTCAAGTTCAAGATCATGGAGGACCCCACCCACTTACCTAAATGTACAATTGGGAACTAATTGACAACTAAGTGGATGATAAAGCTTCATGCAAAACAAATGATGGATTAATTAGTGGATAATGGTTACTTGGTGGCCACACTTCCTAAAGGGCAATTTAGGAAGCTCCCTAAAAATAGAATTAGGGTTTTATGCATGTATAAATAGCCCTCTTATGTACATGAAAAGATCATCATCTACTCTTTCATTTTACTTAGGAAATTAAGAAATCAAAGTGTAAGCTCAATGTTCTATGAAATAAAAATGGCTTCCAAGCCTCTTTCTTCTCTCTTTTCTACATGTTTTTCTTTGTTTTATTGTTAATGTTTATTTCTATGCTCTCTTCTTCTTTATGTTCATAGCTTAGATTTACATTTATGCAAGTAGTTCGTAGCTAATCTCTTTTGCTTTCTTTGCTTATTTTCTATTCTCTTTTCTTTTCAATGTTGAAATTTATTTGTGTTGCTTCAATGCCACAAATGAGTAGCTAAACCCCTTCAATTTAGGGGTGATGAAGCTCTCTAACTTTATGTAATTTCAACATTTTTTATGATTTATGATCACTTTGTTTATGCTTCATGAATGTGAATTTTGATGTAAGTTTATACAAGTGGGTTTGATAGCTTATATTGCTTATGCAAATGAGCTATTCTTATTCAACATAAACACAAATTACATCAACATTTGCTAATTAATTTTTGATTATGAAATGAAAGTAAAAATGAAATTTGATGATCTATGTTACTAGTTACAATAGTAAATAGATCATACTTAAAATAGTTTTTGCTTTGGCTTCTTTTTCATGAGAATTGTAAGTGGTATAATTGTTGTATTATAGTTTGATGGTTTGAGTTATGTTAACTAATAACATAAACAAACCATACTTATGATAAATGCAATGATTATTTCACTTAACATCAAAGTTAGAGATCATAAATTATGTGTTTGTTGATTTACAAAAATTTGAGAGTGGATTTGCCTCTAAATTGTTCTTTAGTCTAATAATTTTTGAATCACATTTTCTAGTGTTAGCCTCATAATTTCTATTTAACAAATCCTCTTCGACTTTGGTATAATTTGATTGAATAGAATTTTAAAATCATCAATTCCCTGCGAATCGACCCGTATTCGCCGCGTGCTACATTCGTACACCGTGCGCTTGCGGTTATATTTTAATTTTAAATCGTTCGACGGTTTCCTAAACCGATAGAATTTCCGTCGACGAACAAGTTTTTGGCGCCGTTGCCGGGGATTTGTTTTGATTTTAATTTTCTATTCCTCGAATTATTTTGTTTGATTTTGTGTGTTGTATATATATAAAAAAAAAATTGTGTTTCTGTGTGATTTTTGTTTGCCTTGTGCTTGTGTGTGCATGTTCTAGTTTCTATTTTGCATTGCATATTCTACCAAAAAAAACATAAAATTTCATTCAAAAAGAAAAAAATCTTTTATTCCATTCCTTCTTTTTTTTTACATTGCTTCGACAATTTTCAAAGTAAAAAAAAAAAAACACTGTTGCATTGCATTTCCATTGCATTTACATTGTTCCTCCCTGTTACATATCAAACATCATTCGTGCTCACCGTTTCCTTCCAACTGCTAACATCATTTCTTAAAACCCACTACCATTTCTACCAATATCTCACTCATATCATCTCTGTACAAACTTGCTATCCTTTCCCCGACCATAACTTGCTATCAACGGCACACCTGCTAGGCCATACATCACCATTTCTGTAACAAACATGTCACTGTGAAATTTCACATCCAAACCATCAAAATCATGCAACCTACTTACATATTCAACCTTCTCTCGGCCATAACACATTTCCATTCAACGCTATTGCTTTCAACCACACCATTGCAAACATCATACTCCTGCAACACAACTTCATCTCCATAAGCAACTGACCACCACCAAATCAACTTCCATGTTCACTGATCACCACTCTTGTCTTCACCATCCTTCTGACAACCTGTCCTCCTCCCCCTATCACAGCATTGCCTCATACCCCACTTCACAACAACACATAGCCTCAACAAAACAACTTGCCCTCTCCTCTTCCTCACAAACATACACATCACTGCCATCCACACTCAAAACAACAACACCGCTAATACAAATTCCTACATCAACCAGAACCATTTTTCTGTCAGTTCCATCACATACAATCCACCATTCGACTTCCCTTATTCACACACCATTCATCAAACAAAGCTGCTGCTCTTCCAAACAAACTACTACAACAAAACAAATTCCAAAAAGTCGCAGCTACATAAGCTTCGACCAAACCACACATTCACATCTTAACAATCCACTACCGAACTCAACTTCGAACCATGAAGAAATCGCAACCCAGTGCTACAACCAGTTCAACTGCCCATCGACAACTGATCAGAACAGCTTGCTGACCACCCTGCTCTACTGCCATCGACATCACCTTCATCATGCAAGCGACCCAAATTCAATAGCAATCACGACCTCGAAACCTTTTTTTAAGTAAAACCCTACTTTTAAGTTTCCTTTCAGAAAACAAAAAAACAAAAAAACAAAAAATATATTATTGTATATATCTTAGTTTTTAATTTTCAGGTTGCCAAAGCAGGAAATAAGGGAAGAATAGCTTGTTGAAAATTGCTTCCTTCGCTAGCCAAAATAAATTTCTCTGCTTGCTAATAAAAATTCTGCTTTCATTTCTAGTTTTATTTGAATTGCATTGTTGGTTGCTTGCATTTGCATTTAAAAACAAAAAACAAAAAAAAAATTATCGTAGTTGCATTGTTAATACACGTTTAATTTCTGCTTTGCATTTCATTCTAAAATTTTGTTTAGTAATAACAGCTAGACATCATCAACACTAAATTGTATATTGACAATTTGTCTTCTTTGAACAATTTAATTTCTTGGTGTCTAGGCTACGGCAGAGTAATAACCATTTATAAATATTACGGTGATTCGTAAATATTATAGTGGTTGTTCCTCTGAAGGTACTTAAACCTTCGGCTGCATTGCTACGGTGATTCGTGGTGCACCGATAAATCCTGTCCGTTACCTGGCTGAGAACTATCTTGCTTATCTAAGACAATTTGTGATTATACAATTTTGGGTTAACTTAGGATAAATCATTTGTAATTAACCATTGCATTCTTTTAGTTGCATTAGTTCATGCATATTTAAAAAAAAAACAAAAAACAAAAAATTCAAAACTAAAAAATTGTAAATATTTCTTAACTTAGTTTTTTTTCTTTTTCCTTTAAAAATTTTCAAATCAAAATTTCAAAAATCCAAAAAAAATTTAGAAAAACAAAAATTCAAAAAAAATAATATATATATAATTTTTTCTTAAAAAAAAAGCCAAAAAAAATGAAAAAAAAAACAAAACAAAAATCAATTTTCCATTTTGAAAAATAAATTCTACTTGTAAATATATTTTTTTATAAAAAAAAAGCAAAAAAAAAAAAAAAAATCTTGAAAATGTCTGATTTTCCTTTTTCTTACTCACTTGAATTTAACTGTGAAAATCAATATAATCCATATCAGTTCACTCCAAATTCGTATGGATATTTTAACAACAACTTTTGTGTAAATAATTCAAATTTCGAACAACAAAATTTTCAAAACGATGACCATTCCACCCTTGAAAATAGCATTGAAACGATTTCATCTTTACTCGAACTTTCTACACGACAAAATCAAGAGATAAATGATCTATGTAATTCTTATTTGTGTAATAACTCGAGTCAAGGATTTCAAAATTTGAATTCAATTCAAAATTCAAACAATTACGATTATAACCCATGCCAATTTAATTTCGAACTCCAAAATGAATTTCAAACTCAACATGAAAATGGGAACAATTTTTCAAACGAATTTGGCAATGGGAATAATCTTAACCATGTTACGAGTGAAAAGTTTTGTTCTCAACAAATCCAAATCGAAAATTCGCAATTTAATAACTATAAATTGGATTTTGTTGAACAAATGAATGAAATTTACGATGATCAGAAGGATTTGTTGTTTGAAACATATATGAAACAACGTGAAAAACAAAATCAAATTTCAACGTGTGACGAGTCAAGTGATAATCCATCTTTTACCCAAATCGATGATTTTCAAATAACAACTTTCGAAATTGAAAACGAAAATCTTAACAAAGTTGTTGAAAACATGGTAATTGAGTTGGATTTCAATTCTTTTGAGGGTATGGAACCAAATTTAAAATTCGATCTTCCTTTTCTCGATTTCGAAAATTTGAATACAACAACTTTGGATTTTGAACTTGAGATATATAATAAAGTTGTTGATAATCCAACAAAAGAAGACGAATTTAATGAACACGAATTTTTTGGACTTTTGGATGACGAGTTGTTAAATTCCGATGGGGAAGATGAAAATCACCATCTTGATTTTGAAATCAATAACTCTGGAAATGTTTTCAATAATAAACTTGAATTTCAATTTGGTGAAAATAAATGTGAATTTCAGTCAATTGTTTTATCAACCCCAAAAATCATTGAAAACAAAACAACTTGTTCAATTTTTAATAAAATAAAATTTGTTTTTCCAAATCGACAATCAACTTCAAAATCTTTTACGATTTGTTTTTCCGTGCTTAAGCTGTGTCTTGCATACTTGACGAGATAAATGAATCGGTTTTTGGAAGATCGGTTCATTTACTCTTTAACGACATACTTTCTGATGTCATGAAAATAACCATCTTTTCATTTTCATTTAAATAAAGGTTATGTTTTTATTTTTCTCCTTCCACTTAGGTTGGCTGTCGGGACACAGTCAAAATCAAGTGTGGGGGGGAGACTCATCTTCATTTTTTTTTTCATGGTTTATTTTTGCTTTAAAATCTAAAAAAAAAAATCCCAAAAACAAATTTTCTTTTGATTTATTTTTAAAAGAAACACTATAAGATAAATATATGGCTTTGGTTTATTAAATTGAAATTTTTGAAAATTTATTGGTCCTAACCAAAATAAAAATGAAGTTTGATTACAAATAATAATGGTTTAACTAGTATATAGGAAGATTCATACGTGTTAATTATGAAGTACATCCTAATTGAAAATCTTTGTTTTAAAAAGTGGTTGATTTAAAGTAAAGGATATAACATTTTTTTTTGTCTTCTAAGTTAAATGGTGCTAAGATGATTTTGCAAAACTCTCTCTCAAAAAATATAAAAATATAAAATAAGAACATCCAAGTATTCACTCTCATTTAAAAGTCCTCACGGTTATGCATGGGTGAATTACTTGGAATTTTTGATTATGTGCTTTCATTCTCATTTAAAAGTCCTCATGGTTATGATGTATGGAACACATGTAAAAAAAAGAACAGACTTAATAAAAAACCACCTACGGTCGATAGTGTATGCATGAAAGTGTGTGCACTCGCCATGCTCTGTACTCCCATCATATAAGCCCGAAAGGCAGTGCATGGGTGGTATATCTGGCCTCAGTTTACCTGAGCTAGGTGTGTAATTTTTCTTGCAAATAATGAGAGAGCAAGCAATTGAAATCCTAACACTATTTTTACTTATTTGATTTGATTTGTTATTGAAAATAAATGAAAATACCACTTTGATAAACTTTGATAATCAACTAAGGATCCATTTTATAATTACACTTTGTTATCAACCGAAACAACAAGTTAAACTATTGTCTATTTGTTATGATAACTTGATTTTTGTTGGAAATTTTGACGAGTAAATGACATAAATTTTCAAGATAATAACAAAACCTATATTTAACTTATTTGTGTCAATTTAAAAATAAATCCTTCATTTGTAAATATTTTCAAAATTTTGCATTCATCTCTTTGTAAATAAATCTTGCAATTTGTAAATATTTTCATCCTGCATTTGGATTTTGTGGGTAGTATCCGCTGAAAACCCTCACGATACAACACTCGTCCTACTGGGGACACCCAGAGGTTTAACGGCTTGTTGCATACGCTCAATGCAATCATGCTCCCTACGAAAACAGATTTATCTTAGTTTTCCTTTATTCGAGGACGAATAAAAAGATAAGTGTGGGGGTATTTGATGTGCACGTAATTGTGCATATATTTACATCCATATTTTATCTCTTTTTATTTAAATAATCATCATATTTGGGCATTTTAACATGTTTAAAACCAAAATTCAATTATTTCCAAACCATCATATTTTCATCTTCACTCAGGGGCAAAACGGTCTTTTTTGTGCATGTGTCAATGTAAGAATTTTTATTTGGACATTTTTTTTTGATAATTTTTATAGGAAATTGAATGCATATGGAAGAGGCTTATATGAAGATATATGCATGCACAAATGAAATACAAAGGAATGAAGAGGAAATAATTCAAGTTCAAGATCATGGAGGACCCCACCCACTTACCTAAATGTACAATTGGGAACTAATTGACAACTAAGTGGATGATAAAGCTTCATGCAAAACAAATGATGGATTAATTAGTGGATAATGGTTACTTGGTGGCCACACTTCCTAAAGGGCAATTTAGGAAGCTCCCTAAAAATAGAATTAGGGTTTTATGCATGTATAAATAGCCCTCTTATGTACATGAAAAGATCATCATCTACTCTTTTATTTTACTTAGGAAATTAAGAAATCAAAGTGTAAGCTCAATGTTCTATGAAATAAAAATGGCTTCCAAGCCTCTTTCTTCTCTCTTTTCTACATGTTTTTCTTTGTTTTATTGTTAATGTTTATTTCTATGCTCTCTTCTTCTTTATGTTCATAGCTTAGATTTACATTTATGCAAGTAGTTAGTAGCTAATCTCTTTTGCTTTCTTTGCTTATTTTCTATTCTCTTTTCTTTTCAATGTTGAAATTTATTTGTGTTGCTTCAATGCCACAAATGAGTAGCTAAACCCCTTCAATTTAGGGGTGATGAAGCTCTCTAACTTTATGTAATTTCGACATTTTTTATGATTTATGATCACTTTGTTTATGCTTCATGAATGTGAATTTTGATGTAAGTTTATACAAGTGGGTTTGATAGCTTATATTGCTTATGCAAATGAGCTATTCTTATTCAACATAAACACAAATTACATCAACATTTGCTAATTAATTTTTGATTATGAAATGAAAGTAAAAATGAAATTTGATGATCTATGTTACTAGTTACAATAGTAAATAGATCATACTTAAAATAGTTTTTGCTTTGGCTTCTTTTTCATGAGAATTGTAAGTGGTATAATTGTTGTATTATAGTTTGATGGTTTGAGTTATGTTAACTAATAACATAAACAAACCATACTTATGATAAATGCAATGATTATTTCATTTAACATCAAAGTTAGAGATCATAAATTATGTGTTTGTTGATTTACAAAAATTTGAGAGTGGATTTGCCTCTAAATTGTTCTTTAGTCTAATAATTTTTGAATCATATTTTCTAGTGTTAGCCTCATAATTTCTAGTTAACAAATCCTCTTCGACTTTGGTATAATTTGATTGAATAGAATTTTAAAATCATCAATTCCTTGCGGATCGACCCGTATTCGCCGCGTGCTACATTCGTACACCGTGCGCTTGCGGTTATATTTTAATTTTAAATCGTTCGACGGTTTTCTAAACCGATAGAATTTCCGTCGACGAACAAGTTTTTGGCGCCATTGCCGGGGATTTGTTTTGATTTTAATTTTCTATTCCTCGAATTATTTTGTTTGATTTTGTGTGTTGTATATATATGGAAAAAAAATTGTGTTTCTGTGTGATTTTTGTTTGCCTTGTGCTTGTGTGTGCATGTTCTAGTTTCTATTTTGCATTGCATATTCTACCAAAAAAAAACATAAAATTTCATTCAAAAAGAAAAAAAAATCTTTTATTCCGTTCCTTTTTTTTTACATTGCTTTGACAATTTTCAAATTAAAAAAAAACAAACACTGTTGCATTGCATTTCCATTGCATTTACACTGTTCCTCCCTGTTACATATCAAACATCATTCCTGCTCACTGTTTCCTTCCAACTGCTAACATCATTTCTTAAAACCCACTACCATTTCTACCAATATCTCACTCATATCATCTCTGTACAAACTTGCTATCCTTTCCCCGACCATAACTTGCTATCAACGGCACACCTGCCAGGCCATACATCACCATTTCTGTAACAAACATGTCACTGTGAAATTTCACATCCAAACCATCAAAATCCTGCAACGTACTTACATATTCAACCTTCTCTCGGCCATAACACATTTCCATTCAACGCTATTGCTTTCAACCACACCATTGCAAACATCATACTCCTGCAACACAACTTCATCTCCATAAGCAACTGACCACCACCAAATCAACTTCCCTGTTCACTGATCACCACTCTTGTCTTCACCATCCTTCTGACAACCTGTCCTCCTCCCCCTATCACAGCATTGCCTCATACCCCACTTCACAACAACACATAGCCTCAACAAAACAACTTGCCCTCTCCTCTTCCTCACAAACATACACATCACTGCCATCCACACTCAAAACAACAACACCGCTAATACAAATTCCTACATCAACCAGAACCATTTTTCTGTCAGTTCCATCACATACAATCCACCATTCGACTTCCCTTATTCACACACCATTCATCAAACAAAGCTGCTGCTCTTCCAAACAAACTACTGCAACAAAACAAATTCCAAAAAGTCGCAGCTACATAAGCTTCGACCAAACCACACATTCACATCTTAACAATCCACTACCGAACTCAACTTCGAACCACGAAGAAATTGCAACCCAGTGCTACAACCAGTTCAACTGCCCATCGACAACTGATCAGAACAGCTTGCTGACCACCCTGCTCTACTGCCATCGACATCACCTTCATCATGCAAGCGACCCAAATTCAATAGCAGTCACGACCTCGAAACCCATTTTTTTTTAAAGTAAAACCCTACTTTTAAGTTTCCTTTCAGAAAACAAAAAAACAAAAAAAACAAAAAAAACATTATTGTATATAACTTAGTTTTTAATTTTCAGGTTGCCAAAGCAGGAAATAAGGGAAGAATAGCTTGCTGAAAATTGCTTCCTTCGCTAGCCAAAATAAATTCCTCTGCTTGCTAATAAAAATTCTGCTTTCATTTCTAGTTTTATTTGAATTGCATTGTTGGTTGCTTGCATTTGCATTTAAAAACAAAAAACAAAAAAAAAATTATCGTAGTTGCATTGTTAATACACGTTTAATTTCTGCTTTGCATTTCATTCTAAAATTTTGTTTAGTAATAACAGTTAGACATCATCAACACTAAATTGTATATTGACAATTTGTCTTCTTTGAACAATTTAATTTCTTGGTGTCTAGGCTACGGCAAAGTAATAACCATTTATAAATATTACGGTGATTCGTAAATATTATAGTGGTTGTTCCTCTGAAGGTACTTAAACCTTCGGATGCATTGCTACGGTGATTCGTGGTGCACCGATAAATCCAGTCCGTTACCTGGCTGAGAACTATCTTGTTTATCTAAGACAATTTGTGATTGTACAATTTTGGGTTAACTTAGGATAAATCATTTGTAATTAACCATTGCATTCATTTAGTTGCATTAGTTCATGCATATTTAAAAAAAAAACAAAAAATTCAAAATTCAAAACTAAAAAATTGTAAATTTTTCTTTACTTAGTTTTTTTCTTTTTCCTTTAAAAATTTTCAAATCAAAATTTCGAAAATCCAAAAAAATTTAGAAAAACAAAAATTCAATATATATATATATATATATATATATATAATTTTTTCTTAAAAAAAAGCCAAAAAAAATGAAAAAAAAACAAAAATCAATTTTCATTTTGAAAAATAAATTCTACTTGTAAATATTTTTCTTTATAAAAAAAATGAAGATGATGGGACTTTCCTATCACAAATAATGCCAAACGCTTGTCGCCATTTCACTAGCCTTCTCAAATTCTAGAAATAACATCTTCATCAATCTCACCATCATATCGCAACATTGATCCTAAATATTAAAATAATTTCTTCTTGGGCACTACTTGTCCAGTCATAGTGACATCTCTATCCTCTGACCTGACAACGTTGAACTCGCACTTCGTGTACTTTTTTTCAATTCCACCAAGCCTAAAACCCTTCGATTCTAAAGTCTATATCCACAGCTCTAGTTGTCTATCAACCTCAATCCTACTTTCATCAATTAGCACAACATCATCAGCAAAGAGCATACACCAAGGAATCTTACCCTATATACCCTTTGTAACCTCATCCATACTAGGGTAAATATGTACGAGCTCAAAGCTGACCCTTATGTAATTCTATATTAATGGAAAAATCACCTGTTTCACCTTTTCATGCTCTGACACTAGTCACAACATCATCGTACATATCCTTGATAAGGGTAATGTACTTTGGTTGGACTCTCTTCTTTTCCATAGCTTACCACATAACCTTTCTGGTACTTTGTCATAAGCTTTCCCCAAATCGATAAATATCATGTGTGGATCCTTTTTTTGCACTCTAAACCTCTCCAAAAGTTGTCTTATCTCCCACGCATGAACCCAAATTGGTTTTTTAAAACGCTTATCATCCTTCTTAAACGATGTTTAATGACTCTCTCCTAAAGCTTTATTGTAGGACCCATAAGCTTAATTCCTCCTTTGAATTTATGTTAAAACAACATTTCATTTTGAAATGGTATGATATGACAAATAAATAAAATAATAATGATGAGAATTATTAAATATAAATTATATTTAAATTTGAAAATATGAAAAGATAGATTTGAAAAACTAAGATTCCTTAAGTATAAAAATCAACTAAGGTACACGATCCATTCTAAAATCCACCATATTTTTAAATGGTTAGTAATTTGGAAGCTTGGACAAGATGGAAAGGTTGAAAAATGCATTTAAGGGCATTTTGGTCTTTAGCTTAGTCTATTATATGTATTTTTTGTTTTATTTCATCTCATATATATACACATACATTCCTCATTCTTATATTTCATTCCATCTTTATGATTCTTAGTCTCATTTTTCCCCACTTTAAATTCAAGTTTCTTTTCTCCCTCCTGACTTCATTTCTTACCTCTATATATATTTGAAAATAAAGAAACAACTCTGCCTTCCAACCTTCTAAATTCAACATCTCCAAATCTATTTGCTTATAGCTAAATGTTCCAATATGAAAAGTGTTTCTTTAGACCTCTTTCTAAAAATAGTAGCTCGAAGACTTATCGATAATGGTAGCGGTTATTTTTCGAAAATGATAGATATTTAGAAATGGAGGGAATCAGATGATAACTAATCGAAGACTGGAGCATAAGAATTGGTTTATATGGCCAAGATGAGATTTTTAGAGATGGTGTCATGATTTTAGGTGGCTCATGTAGGACATGGGTGATTTTTGAATGTTTTCCGTTCAACTGTGGTTTCCAAAGAACCGGTGGTCAAGGGGGGAGCGATCAAGGATGAAGGGAGCCTTGGGTCAAAGGGAAGTCAAGGTGGTGATCGGAGGTAGTCCGGTGGACCACAGTGGCGGCGACGAGCTCATCTAGTGTTTTGGTTGTTGTTTGTTTTAACTTCTTGGTTTTGGTGGCGTAAGGGAGCACTGAGTTCGATGCTGTGTTAGCCGAGGGTGTATAGGTAGGTAGTGGAGCTTTTGGAGGTAGAATTTGAAGAGACGAAGCATGTGTTAGGTTTTCGAAGTAAGCAGCGCACGTGATTCAAATTAAAGATAGAGGAAACTTGTAGCAAGCTGTCGGGCATGTAGTTTTGGCATGGGCCTGATGCGAGTTTAGGTGAGAACAATTATTTAAATAATTTGTTTAAAAATATGTATTAAATGTTAATTTAGAAAGCTATGACTCATTGATTTTTAATCCATTTAACCAAAAGATTTTTCGTTAGACTCGTATTAACGAGTACAAATTATTATATAACCTGTTTATGGTTTTAACAAAGTATAAAATATTAATAAAATAATAGTGGTTGAATATAATTACTTTATTTTAAACAATAATGTTGTTAAATTAATTATACTTTATTTGTGTTATATATTTGACCAAATAAAACTCCATTCTGTTATTATAAATGTAACAGATTATTTTGAACGTTTATTTAGCAGAATAAAACACCGTCCTGCTAAATGATGTTGTACTGTGTGTATAAATCTTGTCTGTTCTCTTAGGACAAATGATAAGGAAATTCGTCCACTTAAACGGTCAGGAGTTGATATCTGCTCTTATGTATTGTCTGGTTATTTTCAAAAGAATCGGTACCGGAACTATTAATTTTGTTTTAGAGCAACTGATAAGGGGGGGAGTGTACTTATATTCGAACCCGTAACCACTCCAAACCATATGCACGTTCTATGCTATGAAAGAGATTCAAGACTGGTTTTGAGAAAATGAAATCGAAGATGGAGCTCTATGAAGTGCAAGGTCCTTTACTACTAATTCTGTGGGTGATTCCAAAATGGATGTAGTACGTAGTACCTTTGGTTTGTTCATATCTTGAACAACTTGTATGGATAAATGATGGCATTGCATTATGCCTGGAAGGCAATATTAGCATTTCAAATGGGAATTACTAAAAGAGGTAAAAGGTAATCATGGCCTTACCAGCCTTAAAACCCGATAATGACTAAACCAGAGGATATGCTTCAGCCTTATGTGGCTCGCTACCATTAGAACCACTCATTCCTCAATCTAGTACCGATGTTTATGGGTTTGGTATGTGTGCATGTGGGAAGAGTGGGGCTAGGGGCAAATACTTTACAGCCTTGATACTCGAGAAATAACGTAATCTGGCTTGTTATATTCGAGGGGCAGGACCAATCTGATTTGCAAGGGGTCCATGTGAGGCCCTCGGTCCATTATCTAGATATGTACTATGGCAGATGGTATCTCGGTAGCATTATCATTGATGGAAATCCAATCTCCATTACGTACCCTATGGTTTTAGTTGTAGAACCTAGTACCGTTGAATGTAATTATGGGTAACCATTCTAGATATTTTATTCATTTATTTTTAGCTCCTAGACATTATTATAATATCACTGGTTTTTTAATTAAAAATGGTTTGGTTATCGTAAGGTAAAAAAGAGTCCATGTTTGTGTGTGGCGTAGTCTTACGTTATACCTTCATTTTTGAAAGATTTTATGATATTAAGAATCCATTTGATTATGTTTCTCATGCTAGTTTTTCTGGTTGATTCGGGCGTTATTTTCTTATAATGCTCGGGTCAGCTAGGGAATATTTTTAGATTTAGCTAGACACTTTAGAGCATTAGACAACGAGCTGGATCCTCTAAGACATATTCCTGTATTTTATCTTCCGCCTTTTGTTCTTCTGTATATTTATTGGAAATTGTAAGGACATATTTTTATAACTGTCCAGGCCAATGATAGGTCAGTTTTACTTCGATGATAGTATGTATACTATAGTTCTATTTTCCTTTGAAAAGACATGTTGTATATTATATATTACTCGTCATATTGTGAGATTATGTTCTGTATTTTCTTTCTTTCACCCCAACAATCTATCTTTCCAGCACTTGGATGTTCGGCATGTGAATACAAAGGATGTATTAGTGTCAACTTCTAAAGGACGAAAAGGCGGGTTGTTGTAACGTGGAACTCGACAGCCAGGCGGTAAGAGACAGCAAAAGGAGGCACGCTGAGGAGAAGGAAAGCAATGATTAGGGATAACGACATTAAAGACTCACATGACTGTCATGTTTCCTTTTCCAGTCTTCCCCACCTTGATCTAAACTGAATCTTTCCTCCCAACAACAACCTCCAACATCTTTTCCATTGACCACCATGGTTCCTTTACCCCTATAATCCATAGGGGTATCCATTTGTCCAGTTCCTCCTCCAGCCCTATCGAGCCGGATGCAAGCTGCCTTCCCCAAATTTTGCTTAATAGGGGTCATGTTAGATCATTACCTCAAAGATATTCCTAGGGAAGAGTCAAACCATAGGGTCAGAGGGATCCAAGAGCTTGTAGACTTAGGTTATAAATAGAATAATCATTTTTTTCTCCCTTTCCAACGTCGCTAGAATTATTCAAACAGAATTCGATTATTTGAGTAAAAAAAGAAAGCTATGACCGAATCATAGAGGAGTATAAGAAGGATTTGGCCAAGGCTAAAACGGAAAGGGAAGCGGCTCGGGAATCGAAGAAGTGGGCCGAAGACTTGGTCAAGGAGATGAAGAGGGCTCATAATCAAGTTGATATTGTGATGAAGAACCTTGTAAAAACTGCTCAAGAAGACAATGCTGTTCTCACAATGCAACTTGTAGATAAGGAACTGACCCTCCTAGAGAACAAGAAGGCTCTCAAAGATAGGGAAGCCGAGATTTAGAAACTACGTGCCAAAATGGAGAAACTTGAATCCAGCTTGCTCCTGACAAAAGAAGGGAGATTGGAGACCTAGGTCAACCATGCTACAACTAATATTAAGCTAATCGAGCTAAAGGAGATGAGGGCTAAGGAAAAAGAACATTTGAACTCCAACCTTTCAACAGTTCTTTGCCAATGGTATCCAATATAAGAACTTGAAGTGGCTAGGAAGCACTTATGCCATCACTCTTGCCAATGCCTAGGAAGAGGTATTACGATGTGTGGAAGCAGCATGCAAAGGCCTCACCGAAGATGAATTGAAAGCTAAATACCTCAGCGTCGAAGACATTGAAAAACTCGAAGAGGCAAAAGCTATCCTAGCCGCCAAAGACATTGCTGCTGCTAAAGCTACCATTGAAGCTCCTCGTAGTCCAAGTGTATTGGGCCATGCAGAATCATCATCTCCACATATCTAAGAGCTTGCATTGAAGACTCCATCAGTTAACGAGGCCAGCTTCAAAGTCACCTAGATTAGCTTATGTAGGAGTTGCCAATGTTAAACCTTACATTCCCCTCTTCGTCATTTAGCCACTACAGTCCATAATAGAAGAGAGGGAGATTGCAAAATCTTCTATTCAAAAATCTAGTCCAAATGAAGGTTTTTCTCTCATCTCTCTAGTGTTCGAGATCCATCAACTCTTGCTAAGACTATTACTAATCTTTACTTCTCCATTTGTAATCTTACAAGTCATTTGTTGCTTTCTTCTCTGTAGAGATTTACACAGGGCTTGGATCCCATTGTATTGCTATAGAGTCGATCTCTATTACTATTGGACCGGTCATTCCAATCCATCCATATAGCTCTATTCCTGGTCTTGATTCGAAGAAAATAAAAGCTCTGGAGGGATTAGACGACACTTCACGGTCCTTGGGGAAAGACATCAGCATTACTAGTGCTTCAAGCCTAACTGGTCCCATTTCAATGGTGGAGAGGCCAAAGATTGATGTTTCCAACATTGCAAAATCTTCTGGTATCGAGGAGTCAATGCCATAGTCAGCTTTTATATTCTATTATATTTTTCTATGCCACTATGAGTTTAGGTAGACATCTTTTTGATATACTTATGTTTTTACAAGTTACCAAAACCAATGATGCATACCCTAATGAACTTGGGTTCGATTTAGTCGAATGTAACAGCCCCAGTGTTAGTTTAACATTATACATGATGTTTAATTAGATATATTGAATAGAATAATGTAAATCGTTAAGGAGAATGAGGTTTTGTGATTAACAAGGTCATACCTTAATAAATTAAATAATAAGATTGTTTAGAAAATCTTAACACAGAAGAGAATATATAGAGGGGAAAAATAGGCTGATCCATCTTTTAATCCTTAAACCATCTTTCCCTCTTATCATTCTCATTTTACTCATTAAAACAAACAAAAGAAGAACATAAGGAGGTCGGCCATAACCTAGGGAAAAAGGGGATGAAATCAACGGAGATCCACAAGATAAAGCTTATGGAAACTAGGGCAACATCAAATCTCAACACCAACATCAAATTTAAGGTGAATAATGTTAAAATCATCTCTTTCTTCTTTTGTTTGATTGGTTATTGATAGCACCCGAATTTATCACATTTGATTTGCCAAGTTATGGTTGAATAACCATTGTTTGGATAGAATAATGGTTTATGGAATTTTTACGAAATTATTTGAAAGGGGTTTAAGGGTGAAACCTAAGTTTTTAATCTCCAAAATCTTTGCTTTTCTAATATGTTGTGTAAAACATTAATTTGAAGATGATGTTTAATACCATAATTTTCCAAGTTGAAATAAATATTTTATAAATTTCCTAAGTTGAGAATTGGGTTTAATTTGGGTTTAATTAAATATAGTTTTCTGCCCTAAATTTTTTAATAAAGAATATGATATTTCTAAAATTATGGGATTTTTAGTAATTTTTCCCAAGTGATTACGAATTATTATGAATCTGTTTTGCTAAATAAGTATTTAAATTTAGTAATTAATTAAGATTATCAATTAAGTTGACAAATGATTTTGGGGACTTTAAAAACTGAATGCGGTAGATTTTCTGATATAATTTGAGAAAAGCATTTCATTATCCAATAGGAATTTGAAAATTAATAACATTTGGTGAAATGTACTTGCTTTTATTAGTAATAAATCAGTTTTCATGCATAATGTCATGCCGCTCCTATACATATGATAACATCACAGCTAAGAGGATCAACGTGGATATGGAGATAAGCATATGATAACTACTTAGGTAGTTTTGGAATGATTCCTACAATGTCGATGTCAACTTCTTTGGCAACCTATTATCAACAACATTGCATTTTTGTTATTCGTTTAAGTACTTCAAGCTTAATGCTGAAATATTTGACACCGCCGATCACCCTTTTGATTATTTTTGCTATCGACTATATGAAGGCATTGTTTCAGCTTGTTTTAACTTCGACCTTATCTATATATTTGGCGGAATAACAATCAAAGTATGCTAAGTATAATGTTGTACAATGACACCGCTAGTTTTAATGCCGCCATTCATCAATGTTGGCGAGGCTTAGTTTTATGTAAATTAAACTATATTTCAAAGAGGCGTTATAGCCAATGTTCAAGAGGGTCGAAAACCCTATTATTTTGGTAGTTAGCCATATGATTTATAAAGATCTAAAGTTTTATTTTAAAAGATGGATTACCTATATTATATGTATGTCGACAACAATGTTTTCGACACGGAGTTTTATACTTAAAAAGGATTTAAGCTTTTGTTTTCGACCTTGAACAGAGGCTGACATTGTTATCAACATAGAAAAATTCTCTACTATCCTAATTAATGGTAGTAGTATGATTTCGAATTTAATCATTGGGGATACCAATGTTTTACACCACTATGTGCTATAAGTATATGAAGTTGACATTATTTATTGGGTTTACCAAGATCAAATCATCTTGACACTAATCATTGGAGACCAAAGTATATTATTTTAAGATGTTATAAGTTTAAGGGGTATACAATGTTAGGAAATCAATTGGTTATATTATTCTTTTTGACGATGCCAAAAGGGGAGAAATATAAGTATAATCATAAAACATTAAGAATAAGCATATATTCATGGAGAGATTTATAATTTATATATAAGTACATTGAATAGTTGTCATCATTAAAAAGGGGGAGATTGTTAGGAAATCAATTCTATGGTTTCGATGACGACAGCTATACAATAGAAATCGAATATGCATATATATTTCTATTCACAGGTAATTGTTAAAGTAACATCACCAAAGAGATAAGAACAAGACTCAAAGAAAGTATCAAGAGGCTACAAGTCGATAGAATCAGAAGAGCAGTGACACATACACAAGAAAAGTTCAGACATCTTGGTGCACTAGCCAGACGTCTGAATGAATCTTTTGGATCACAAACCAGACAGAATCAGACGTCTGGTTAATGTACTCAGACGTCTGAAAAGCTACTATATACAAAAAATATATAAGAGCCAGACGTCTGATTTTGAACTCGGGTGTTGACATTCAGAGTACAACTGTCACAATTGAAAAGATACTTTCGCTCCTCTTTGCTGCAACTCTTCATCACCATCATAAACGACCATAGTACACTTGTTAATGGATGCAACTACTCAAGGAATCTCTTTATCGCTATAAATAGCATCAAGAATCCAAGAGAAGATCTCACCTTACTTACTTATGCTCTTTACTCTTTTACTCTGATATATTCTTGATCTCTAGCAATCATATATTTGTATTTCACTCTTCCATATATACATAATTCTTCAATCAATATCCTATAGATATATATTGGAAGCATTTGTACTTAATAGTCAATATTCGTGTTATAGAACACACACTTGACAAGAACAGGCTTTTGTAACCAAGCCTATTCCTCCGGACGAAGTGATGGTGTTTGATAGTCGAATTCTGAAGAGGAGCTTCGAGACTGGACGTTGGAGGGGAGGTCCGAACCATTATAAAATCCTGGTGTGCTTATTTTCATTTACTTTGCTATTATCATCTATTAAGTTTATATTAGATACATCATATAGTTAGTCACTTATACTTGCATATATATACTACGCGATCCATCATATAGATTTTCAATTGGTATCAGAGCAAGGTTTGATCAAATAACAGTAACATGTTTTTGAATCACTTTAATATGGCAAGTATTTTTCGAGAAGGACAATCCACAGCAGGACCCCTACTTTTTAAACTATGCATATTGGTCAGCACGTATGAGAAATTTTATGGAAGCTCATGGTCCAGAAATTTAGCCAGCCACACAAGACAAATATGAAGCACCTACTACTGCTATGAACTAATGGACCGATGCACAAAAGACCTTAGCATCAAACAATGCTAAAGCTATGAATGTTTTATTTTGCTCTCTAGATAAAAATGAATTTTCACGTGTCATGTTATGCACAACTGCATTTGACATTTGGCATACCTTACAAAATACATAAGAAGGTACAACAAAATGATCTTATGGCATTAGGAGTTAAGTTTAATAATTTTGATTTAGTTTCTCGAATACTCAACTCTTTAACATTGGATTGGGAAAGAAAGGTATTAGCTATTGAAGAAGCTAATGATCTCTCTACTCTCAAAGTTGAAGATTTTATAGGAAATTTAATGTCATATGAAGCAAATTTGCAGGCACGAAAAGAATTAGATTCGGAGAAGAAGAACATAGCATTCCCAACAACAGAAAATGATGACTCTGATTTAGATGAAGATGAGATAGTCTTCATTGCCAAGAATTATAATAGATCCAAGAAATTTAGAAAGATGACCGAATTTCAAAAGAAGGGATGTCTAATACAACAAACCTATCTCAAATCAAGTTCTATGAATGTGATCAATACATATATATGAAGAAAGATTGCCCCAAACTCAATAATGATAAAAAGAAAAACAAATTTGAAAAATTCAAAAAGAAGAAGGCTTTCAAAGTAACATGGGATGACTCGGATTCTTCATCATCTGAAAGTGATAGCGATAGTGACGGAGAACAGGCTAACGTGTGTTTTATGGCACAAACTAATAAGGTATGTCTGGAACTTAGCTATGACGAATTATTAGAACTTAGTATGGAACTAGATGATAAATTTAGACAAATTAAAAAATTAAACAAAGAATATATAGTCAAAATAAATAGATTAGAACTTGAAGTAGGAATGTTAAAAGATGAAAAAATTATCTTAGAAGAAGAACTAGAATTATCTCAAGAAAAAATCAAAAATAATTTAATAGAAAGTGAGGCTATTGCTATTGATTTTGAAAACACTAAAATAGTGATAGATAATTTGTTAAAAGAAAGTGTCAATTTAAAAAGCATATTGAATTATTGAAAATTGAAAATTTAGAATTAAAAGAAAAATTAAATAAAATTACAAATAATGTGTCAAAATTTAATTAAGGAAAACAAGATTTGGAAAATCTTATAAAAACTTTAAAACCATTAGGCAATAGAAATGGAATAGGATTTAAAAATATTTCTAAACAAAAAGGAAATGATGCTAACATTTTAGTTATAAAAAAACTAAAAGTTTACCTACGTCTAACATGAATACAAAAAATATGAAAATTTGGCTTCCTAAGACAAATAATAATTTGATTAGACAAAAACATATTAATAATTTCTTAGAGAATGTAATCTATTATAAAAATTATATTTATGAAGGTACTAAACCATCTTAGGTATGGCTACCTCCGCCTAACAATTAGGACTCTAACAAAATACATGGGTACCAATTAAAACATCTTTTATTTTGCAGGCACCCAAAATAAAAAATAAGAAGAAATGGATACTAGATAGCAGATGTTCCAAGCATATGACCGGAAATTCAAAAAAGTTATCAAATATAACATACATCGATGGTGGAACGGTAACCTTTGGAGATAACTCAAAATGATATGTCGTGGGCATTGGAGAGGTCATCAACTCTGGTATTTCTAACTCTCCTATTATTTCTAATATTTTATTAGTAGAAAATCTAAAACATAACCTACTAAGTATTAGCCAATTATGCGATAAAGGTTTTCAAATAAATTTCGAAAAAGATAGATGTAATATTTTCGATAATAACAAACAACTTGTATTTGAAGGTTTTAGAAACAAAAATATTTATGTATTAAACATGAATATGAATAAAAATTCAAATTTATGTTTAACCGCCAAACATGATGATCCATGGTTATGGCATAAACGATGTTGTCATATCAATTTTAAAAATATTAATAAATTGGCAAAATATGAGCTAGTTAGAGGTCTACCTAAAATAAATTAATTAGAAAATTTATATGACGATGGTCAAATTGGAAAACTAAAGAAAAGCTCTTTTAAATCTAAAAATAATATTTCTACAAAACAACCATTAGAATTATTACATTTAGATTTATTTGGTCCAACACAAATACGATCTATAAATCACAACAAAATGTTTTCGTAATAGTTGATGGTTTTTCGAGATATACATGGACCTTGTTTTTAAAAACATAAAAGCGATACTTTTGATATGTTTATGATATTTGCCAAAAGAATTAAAACACAAATGGACTTGAAAATTAAAAATATTCGAAGTGATCACGGAGGAGAATTCGAAAACGATCTATTTACTAATTTTTGTAATAAGAAAGGAATAAGTCATAATTTTTATTTTCCTTGCATACCTTAAAAAAATGGTGTCGTAGAAAGAAAAAATCGAACGTTACAAGAATGCGCACGAACATTATTAAATAGTAGTGGTCTACCAAAACACTTTTGGGGTGACGCTATTGCTACAACTTGTAATATATTGAACCGAGTAACTTTTGGGCTGAAGCTATTTCGGATGAAGGTATCTTTGTTGGATATTCGGATCGTAGCAAAGAATATAGAATTTTTAATAAACGAAATAATACCATTGAAGAAAGTTTACATATTTCGTTTGACGAAAATCATTTTAATCATCATACTAATGATGAAGAAGAAATTATTCCACTAACAAATTCTATTAATAATGAAACAAATGTGAAAAATAACACTTTGATATCATCCCCTAGAATTCTTAAGAATCATCCAAGAAATAATATCATTGGAGATCTCAATTCTAGAGTAACTAGAAATCAACTTAATCAAATAAGCCATATAGCATTCGTGTCAAATTTTGAGCCAAAAAATTATAAAGAAGCTTCAAATGATAATTTTTGGATAATCGCTATGCAAGAAGAATTAAATCAATTTGAACGTAATAATGTTTGGAAATTAGTACCAAGACCTGAAGAACAATTGGTTATAGGAACAAAAGGGGTATTTAAAAACAAAGCAGACGAGAATGGAAATATTGTTAGAAATAAAGCACGTTTAGTTGCTCAAGGCTATAATCAAGAAGAAGGTATCGATTATGACGAAACCTTTGCTCCAGTAGCTAGATTAGAGGCCATTCATACATTACATGCCTTTGCAACTCATCACAATTTTAAATTATTTCAAATGGATGTCAAAAGTATTTTTTTAAACGGTTTTATTAAAGAAAATGTATATGTATAACAGCCCCCATTAATTGTTCACAAAAAATATCCCGATCATGTTTTTAAATTACGCAAAGCATTATATGGATTAAAACAAGCTCCATGAGCATGGTATGAACGTCTTAAAAATTATTTAATTACATCTGGTTTCCAAATAGGCAAAATAGATACAACTTTATTTATTAAAAGAGAAAATAATGATATTTTAGTGGTACAAATTTATGTTGATGATATCATTTTTGGTTCAACCAATGAAAATTTATGTAATCAATTTTCAAATATTATGAAAAACGAATTTGAAATGTCCCATATGGGAGAATTAAATTTCTTCTTAGGTTTACAAATAAAACAACTTGAAAATGGAATTTTTATTTATCAAGAAAAATATTGTAACGATCTATTACGCCGTTTTGAAATGGATAAACTTCGAGCAAACCAACACCAATGAGTACCACTGTTCACTTAGAAAAGGATGATAACGGAAAAGATTTTGTTAAAAAATTATATCATAGCATGATTGGTTCTTTACTTTATTTGGCGGCTAGTCGACCCGATATTATGATGAGTGTATGTCTTTGTGCTCGATTTCAAGCAAAACCAAAAGAATCTCATCTAAAAGTTGTAAAGCGTATTTTACGTTATCTATCTAGTACTAGAGAATATGGTTTGTTTTACCCTAAAGGATCATCGTTTGAACTAGTTTCATATAGCGATGTGGATTTCGGTGGATGTAGAACAGATCGTAAGAGTACTAGTGGAACTTGTCACTTTATCGGACAATCGTTAGTTCCATGGTTTAGCAAAAAGCAAAATTATGTTTCTTTATTTACTTACGAAGCCGAATATATCTCCGCAGCTCTAGCGTGTTCACAAGTGATATACATGCAAGAAACACTTAGGATTTTGGCAAAATTATCAACAAATCTCCAATAACACAAGTGTTATAAATTTATCAAAAAACCCTGTCAATCATTCACGAACTATGCATATAGATATACGAAATTATTTTTTACGAGACAATGTTGAAAAAGGAACTATTTCATTAGAATATGTAAATACCGAAAATCAAATAACAGACATCTTTACAAATCCACTAAATGAACAAACTTTTATTAAACTCCGACGAAATTAAGGGTTTGCTCACTTCATGATCTTCTTCCTTAAAAATAGTCACTGCTTCATTTAGGCTATGATTAGTCATTTATTTTACTATCCATAAATTATAATTAATAATTTCTGAACCTTTAATTTTTTAGATAGTTAGTTTTTCTATAAATAATTATTTCAACTTATATATAAACAGTTATACAAACAAGAAAAACTATATACACTCAATTCATATTCTCTTCAAGAAACAAAATATAGCCATGTCTTCTGAGAACTCTTATATATCCATCTCGACACCTACGACGAATAACTCGGTTGATACACCACAACGACTTCCTACACCTACACCAAAGCAGGAACCGACGTATATGTGGTCCTCATATCACATGGGATTTACCCCCGATAGCAAGAAGACCAAAAGATCTCTGTTTATTTCTCCTAACACAAAGGAGAAAATTGATGAAATTCATCACTATCAGAAACAACAAATAGATCTAGAACGAGAACTATATTTGAATAAAAAGTTACAGCACGACGGCTAAGCTTTTTGGAGCAAGTAGCGATGAAGTTTTGTACGTCAAGGAAGAAAGATGTCCATGAACAACTTCCAAAACCTTGTAGTACTTTGTATCCCTCGTCTTCGTATCGTACTCCTTCGAACCCTTCACCAAGACGATTTTCTGCCTCCCCGAGAACTCACGAACGTGGAAATATATGGTCTCCGCTTAAACCATGGAAGGATAACAAGCCAGGAGATCATAAAACTCCATCGTATTCTAAATAAATTATATTTGTTATTGTATGTATCTATGTTTATTTGTTATTTCACATAAATAATAATATTTTTTATTCATAAAATACAGAATCGAAAAATAAGCAAAACCATCAAATTTTAGGCTATTTTTAGAAAACTGCCTATTTCGGATGTCTGGATTTGGATCTTAGACGTCTGACAATCTAATATATGTCTAATTTTTAAGTAATGTACATATGTCAAACATCTGATATACCCCCAAACGTCTGAAAATTTGCTCTGTCTCATCTAAATACAAATCAAAAAATTCCAGACGTCTGGAATTCGACCCAGGCGTCGGAATTATTTCTCTGCCATAAAGTTTTTCAAAATTAACCTATTTCAGACGTCTGATTCTTAACCTAGACGTCTGGTAAAACTCTCCGACTATCAAATTTTATAAATTCGACCAAACCAGACATCTAACCCAACAACCAGACGTCTGAATTTATCTACTGTACTCAATTTTAGGGCAAACCAGACGTTTGATTTGGATTCCATACGTCTGAAATTCAATCGACTCTTTAAATTAGCCCGGATAACGTCATTTTTATCTTTCATCTCAAAATTTTCAAACCTCCGACTCCCCTAGTGACGATTTTTCTCTCCAAAACTTCATCTTTACGCATGCAAATCACAATGCCTCCTCGAACTAAGAATCCCAAGATTTTCAAAAGAAAACAAGATCAACCAACATCATCTTTAAATCCTCAAGTTTGCTTGGATGATCAAATTGAAAGATGGATGAATAGAGCACCACATTCAATCAAAAGGTATGAAGATATGCAAAAGAAAAAGCTTCACACAGGTCCATTCTATAATCTACTTAAATTTTTAATGTATGATTTGGATGAAATGTGTGAAAATGCCGGGTCAGAAACCTTAATTTCATTCACTCCTAATGACATCCAAATCGATCAATTGGCGATATTTCTATTCTATGCCAATTTGGATAGTACTTCAGTGTGGAACAATGAAGATGAAGATAACTGGCTCTGGTCTAGCATGTATGGAAACACGATTAGACTAACTCCTGGCATAATAGGTAGAACCCTAGGATGTTCTGACACAGGGAAGATTTATACAACATTCCTGATATGTGCTTCAAGCCACGGAATAGTATTACTCATCAAATTTGGGAGGATGAAATGCCAAAATTTGCCTCCAAATATCTACGTCCAAAAGCTCGACTCCTAACTCGAATGATAATCAATACCATCGTTCCATGTATGGAAAGCCACGAGTAAATAACCGAGTTAGAGCACGAAGCTCTTAATGCTCTATTTAGTGGAACAAGAGTGAATTGGGCCAAATTCATCTTCGACGAGCTCAAACATTTTTGGACTCGATCACAGCCATTAATTATTCACCCAACATATATTATGAGACTTCTTTGTGCACATAACATCCCGTCCTACCTATCGACCTTCGAAGAAATCTCACCAAAATATGCTTCCACCAAATTTTTCTCACTTATGCACCTACCTAAGATTCCCCCAGAATTTATATCATTCGAAGATTGGACGCACAATCGTCAATCTAGACGAGTTGAGCCTCCACCTCAACCACACATCGAACCATCTCAAGAGGAGGAACAACATCAAGAAGCATCTCCGCCTCCTTCTGCACCATTTGATTATCTAGGACAAGATGAGATTACGGAGACTCGAACGGATACAAATCCAAGTGAAAGTGTTCGAGATCTCACCCTTGAAATCAACATATATTATCTCAAAATCAAAAACTTTTGGCTAAGTGGATTGACAACTTCGAAACATCATTTGCTACACGCATTGCCACAGTTGAAGAATCTCTTTCGACTGTCTTGACGTTCTTAAAGAAGTAATACAACGGGTTCGTGGTCCAACAACACCTTCTGAAGATTGGCCAACCCCAGTACCTTCTCCTCCCGCAAAATATTCCAAACTTTCTGAGGATGAACCTCTCAAGCAAGCTTTGACATCTCCTACAAAGGCTAGCACTTCTAAAAAAGAAGAAATAAAGGAAGACGATCAAGATAAAGCTTCTCCAAAAGAATCATAGATTTTGGGAATCATAGATATTAGGTTTTTGGGATATCAACTTTTGTAAATTTGACAAAATCTATGTATGCAATCACTTTCAAATTATTAATGAAATATTCCTTTTTGTTTGACAATTGATTATATTATTCTTTTTGACAATGCCAAAGGGGGAGAAATATAAGTATAATCATAAAACATTAAGGATAAGCATATATTCATGGAGAGATTTATAATTTATATATAAGTACATTGAATAGTTGTCATCATCAAAAAGGAGGATATTGTTAGGAAATCAATTCTATGGTTTCGATGACGACAGTTATACAATAGAAATCGAATATGCATATATATTTCTATTCATAGGTAATTGTTAAAGTAACATCACCAAAGAGACAAGAACAAGACTCAAAGAAAGTATCAAGAGGCTACAAGTCGATAGAATCAGAAGAGCAGTGACACAGACACAAGAAAAGCAACATGCATAAGTTCAGACATTTTGGTGCACTAGCCAGACGTCTGAATGAATCTTTTGGATCACAAACCAGACAGAATCAGACGTCTGGTTAATGTACTCAGATGTCTGAAAAGCTACTATATACAAAAAATATATAAGAGCCAGACGTCTGAGACATATTCCAGACGTTTGATTTTGAACTCGGGTGTTGACATTCAGAGTACAACTGTCACAATTGAAAAGACACTTTCGCTCCTCTTTGCTGCAACTCTTCATCACCATCATAAGCGACCATAGAACACTTGTTAATGGATGCAACTACTCAAGGAATCTCTCTACCGCTATAAATAGCATCAAGAATCCAAGAGAAGATCTCACCTTACTTACTTATGCTCTTTACTCTTTTACTTTGATATATTCTTAATCTCTAGCAATCATATATTTGTATTTCACTCTTCCATATATACATAATTCTTCAATCAATATCCTATAGATATATATTGGAAGCATTTGTACTTAATAGTCAATATTCGTGTTATAGAACACACACTTGACAAGAGCAAGCTTTTGTAACCAAGCCTATTCCTCCGGACGAAGTGATGGTGTTTGATGGTCGAATTCCGAAGAGGAGCTTCGAGACTGGACGTAGGAGGGGAGGTCCGAACCATTATAAAATCCTGGTGTGCTTATTTTCATTTACTTTGCTATTATCATCTATTAAGTTTATATTAGATACGTCATATAGTTAGTCACTTAAACTTGCATATATACACTGCACGATCCATCATGTAGATTTTCATACAATCTTATTGAGGATGCCAGTAGATATAGGTTGAACATGTGGGTTAAACATGAATTAAATTGGTAAGTGATGGGTTCATAGTTAACTTATGAAAACTTTTGGATGTGAGATGAACAGTCTACATTATGCCGAAGATGGATGGCCTCTACATGGTTAATGAAGGGTTCATAGTCATCCTAAAAAAATTATGGTATGTGTGACGAATAGTCTGAACCATTTTGAATAATGAAATATGTGAGATGGATAGACCACATTACCTTGATAATGAAACCATGTGCGATGGGTAGTCCATATGGTAGGGGATGGGTAATCCAATAAATGTTGTATAGTTGCAAACAATCTTTAATTTGTTCTAACCATTATAGATGCAGGGGCAAAATAAACGGTTGATATGTTTGGTTAAGATATTAGTGAGGGAAAAACTCATTCCGTTTAACGGCATGGTCCATCTAGATATCCAATGGTTCGAGATGGTAGGTTATTGTCCGCACCAGACTTTTTGTAATTTTTATTTTTCTCCTTAAGCGCTTGGGTACTTATTTAAGTGGGTCAAGAGTAAGATATTTCAGGTATCCAGTAAGACGAATAAGCTTCCAGAGATGTAAAGAAGGCAATCCAGATGTTTAGGAGTTTTTATCTAATCCGCTACGTTGTTGATTTTGTCTTTATAGATGTAATGGCAAGTTATATAGTTGTCAAGTGTTAAACACTAATCAACCAAGGACCATCTTCATATGCAGCTCTTGCTGTAATAATTATATTTTCTCTGAATGTGAGATTATAGATGAGATTATGTGGTGAAAATAAAATGTGAAAGTTTGCTATTAAATTATGTTTAATATATTTCATATTCTTGTGCTTTTGGTTATTGATATGAATAACATAACCAAATTTTATCATCGAAAATCAATACTATGTATGGCTGCAACGTTCGTAGCGCTTTGTTTTGAGACTCAAATGGCGGATGTTACAACGAAATTCAGGCTCGTTAAGGTGCGCGGGTTGCTACAAAACTAATCGGACCTTAAATTCCAACCCTGGTATCTCCGCTATGGCTGCCGCCGCTCGCCGGAGCATCACAGCAGGCGCCACCGTCATCACCCGCCGCTTCCACCCTTCTTTCTCCCATATCCTCCTCCTGAACCACACCACTCACATCGATGAAGATTCCAAATCACCACCTCAGTTTACATCTTATTTCAAACCAAACCCTAACTTTCTCCATCTCAACCCATTCGCTCGATTCTATTCCTCTTCTTCTTCGCCGCACTCATCGAACGAGGTTGGTTTCATCAGTGACGTGGTAGAAGTTCTGAAGGATCCAACGGCCGAGATCGCATCTTCTGTTGTTGATGCTGTTCCGCTTCCTTTTCCAGGAGAAGTGGCAGCGGCGGCTTCGGAATCGTTTCCACCTGTGGCGGCGTTGCAGCATTTGATTGATTTTGTTCATTCTACAACTGGGTTCAGTTGGTGGGCTTCAGTTGCTTTAACTACACTTCTAATACGTGGAGCAACCATCCCTCTGATAGTTAATCAGATGAAGGCCAGCATTAAGCTTAATGAACTAAGACCCGAGATGGAGGAGCTCAAAGAAAGATTGGGAAATACCATGGATCCAGCAATAATGATGGAGAATCAAAAAAAGATGAAAGATTTATTCAAAAAGCACGGGGTTAATCCATTATCTCCAATGAAGGGCCTTTTTATTCAAGGTCCGGTCTTCATCAGCTTTTCATGGCTATCTCGAACATGGTTGAGAAGGTTCCGTCGTTCAAAGGTGGCGGAGCATTTTGGTTTACTGATTTAACCACCCCAGATCCTTTCTACGCTCTTCCTATTTTGACAGGGCTGACATTTTTGGCAACTGTAGAGTTGAATATGCAAGAGGGTATGGAAGCTAGCTTTCCAAAGGCGATATTCTGCTATTGGATCACTTCAAATTTGTTCTCCCTTGTAAACGGATACGTATTGAGGCAAAAACCATCCAAAGGCTATAACGGCTACCTCTTCAGATGAAGTGAAGGAGTCCGAACCAACCAAAACGACCCCTGACCGTAAAATATCGTCATCATCGGTTGTTAGTCAGAGGATCAGAAATCTAGAGAAGCAAGTGAAAGGTCGAAGTAATTACAAGAGCAAGAGGAAATGAAAACAATTTCAAGACGCGTTTATGAGGTTTATATTTATTCAAACTTCGTAAATTATTAGTACACAGCCACACCTTGGTTTGGAGGGATGGATTTTGGAATAAGCAGTATTTTTGTTGAGTGACTGATGTAACATATAGCAAAAGTTTCAGTTATTATAATTTTGGGTTCTTGTAAAGGTAGGATATTTTTGTTTGGGGTTTTACACTGTGTATCCCTTGATAATAATCCAATTCCACTAAACATCCCCTCAAATATTTATCTCTATGGGAGGATGTATATATATTTTTTCCATTCAAAAAAAAAAAAAAAAAAAAATCGGTACATATCACCTTATTTTTCTTGTCCCGATGGTATAAATATTGTCACTATCCGAGGCAGCGCAACAAGATGATAATTTCACGCATTTCAAGGTCATTTTTGCCATCAGACGCCTGATGCCAAAAATTCTTCAACCGTGGGCCTTAAAATGAAATCGTTATCCCATATCATAAGCCAACTTCAAGATCGCACTGGACTCGATCACATACGTATTTTTACAATACGTATAACAATGCGTAAATCATAAAATTACTACGACTCCAAATATAGCAATATTTATTCAAATTTTTATTCGCAACATCAATCCGAATTCATTAGAAGTTGTCTCGAATTCTAATTCGACCGTATGCAAAAAAAATTAGATTTTGGATCTTCAAACCATTAACGATTCAATATTTAAGTTAATTATTTAAATATCTTATTGTTAAAAATGTGGATTGTTAATTAGTCAGTTCATGATTTCACTAAAAGATATTGCACTATTGTTTTGGAAAATGATAAATATGGAAGAGAATACATTCTTGAAACTATTGATTATTTGATTAGAAATGTCGTTCATAGGTAGTGTTCGATCACTTTTTTTCCAGAATATTTACCTCTAATAGATCATATAATGGAGACTATCTATGCAAGTTGTGATTGTTTGCACAGACCAAAAGAATACTCAAGAATTATTGATGACGTTTTTAATTTTATTTTTGAATTCTCAAATAACAATAAAAGTGAATATTTTTTTGTCATCATGACAGTTTATATAGTTTATATAGGTGGGAGAATGAATATTGGCAGGATTCGTTAAAAAGAAACATGCATATTCTGCCACCTTGAAATGCCTTTTTTTTTTAAAAAAAAATACATCTTTGATTTCGGTAATAGTGATATTTAATTCATAGGCTTAGGATACAACAAATTATTCATCATTCATCTTACAATCAATGTAATTGCTTATTGGAAATTTTTGATTACTTGCCTTATCACTGATAAAAATGATCTATCCCATTATTTACAGTTGGTGTTAAATTAAGGCAGTGTCCAGATCTTCTTTTGTTTAGGTACGAATTGATTCTACCACTTTTCTAGTTTGATTGTTTTGATTTTACTTTTAATCTCCTATGTTTGGCCTTTACTAATCTATCACCTGTTATCACTGTTTGCTTTGATTACTTTGATTTTGCTGTTAATCTCCAATGTTTACTTTATGTAGATCTACCACCTTTAACAATTTACATTGATTACTTTCATTGCAGTGTTCTACTTCTATCCCATTATTTACAGTTGGTGTCATAGGTGGTTGATTATTTGTGAAAAAATTAAATTAAGGCAGAATGCCATAAACAATATTCAAAACAACGGTTGATTATTTACATTTATGAGTTATGGATTTTTTTTCTTTTGGTTACTACTTCTGGAGGTCATGTTTATATGAATCATTGATTTTTAAATTGCATCTATCTTTTTTCGGATTCTAACATTGATCTAATCTGAAATCTACACTTCAATTTTCTCCTTTTCCCTCTTTATTTTTTGTCTTATTTTCCATTTTTTAATAGTTTATAATAGAAAAATGGCAAATTCTATTCCAACCCGTATTTTCAATTAGTAGCCCCTTCAAAAAAAAAAAAAAATTAAATCAAAAATACCCGTAGAAAGTGTTCTTCTCGGTTCTTTATTTCTTACGTAATTTTTACCGACTAAAACACAAAATCTCCAAAACCCTAAATCATTGAAGAAAAATTTCGTTTTTAAACCACTAGATGATGGATTCTGTAGAGGAGAATGATCTTTAGTCACAATCATAGTAGGCATGGTTAAGAGTAATTTTGAAACAAATAGGGGTCTACTACGTAATTCTGCTGGTTTATAAACTTTTTTAAATTTTGAGGGGTTGGTAAGTTAATTTGTGGGTTAGAATAGAATTTGCCTAGAAAAATTTGAACAAACTATCCCAAATTTATAACTATTTAGAAGATATATTATATCATGTTTTATAAACTGTCCTCCAAGTATACTTATGAGTTTTTTATGTTGTATTAATATTCTTAATTTATATTTGTAGACAAATTTGAAATGCTAATATTAATATTAATTATAATAATCATTGTTTCATATTTTGTTTCTATTTATATTTTAAAAAAAAAATTCTCCATAGATCCAACATTACATGATGCTTACAATTTGGTAATATGCGATAATTAACATGCTTCTGCTTCTGCCATAGCACTTAAAAGGAATAAGCATAGATTTAATAAAGTTTACTTCCAAGTATATGTCTTATTAAGTATATATCAGCATATTGCTTTTTAATGCTTATAGTGAAATTTATACTGCTTAACGGTGAATAATTAACATACAGGTATTTATCATCGTATATGAATTTGTAATGTTAAATATGATTTTTTTTAAAGGCATATTCTGATATGATGAAATGAGTAGTTAATGATCTGTGATAGTTAAGCGCATAAATTGAACTCTTTCAAGGATTTTATATCAAATTAAATGGGAGAATGTATCTCGTTAAAAATATCAAATTTACTAAGTGATTTGTTCGTACAAATAAACTTGGTAGACTCGAATTTGCTTTTGTAACGCCTGATACGCTTACAATATTTAACGTAGAGTTCACATGAATTATTTTACATGACCCTACGTCCAAAGAAACCTTGCTCAAATGGTATTTTACTATCAAAAAATAAATTAAGAAAATTCTTATCGTTTGAGGGTATCGTTCCCGATAATTTGTATTCTATAGCTAAATCCATATCACAAAATATTAAAGAAAAAGAACATATGCTTGATGATTTTTTAAATCAAAAGTAACAGGAAGACTACAAATGTTTATGAACAATAATTAGTTAACTTTTTGCAAAGGTTTTAGAAATTTAATCTAACTTTATGAATTTCAATTTGACATGTTTTTTTTTTCTTTTTTTCCGAATGCTTATATATGAGTAAATTACCGTGGCTACTGTATTAAAAAAAGGTTAACCTAATTACCTAAGTAGTAATACTTAATATATAATTGTTGCACTTTTAATATTTTTCTGTTCTTTCCACTAGGATTAAACATTGACGTTTTAAATACCAAGTGAACATAAGATTTGATAATCATTGAGGATCTTGATGAAGAAAAGTTCTGAACAATATCTATATGTATAGTTACTTTTTCTTATTTCTAGTGTAAGTGTGATTCGTGTATAATTTGTTGAAACCATATTGTAATTAGCAAATTCTTAGGATGCGGTAGAGAAATCATAGCCTAATTTCACAAGCTGATACTAATACCGTAAGTAAACTAAATGGCCAATTTTTGTTTTTTTTTTGTTTTTTTTTTGTTTTTCCTTTCAAGTAACATGTTAGATTGATCAGTTTTGACTGTGTCGCTTGAAAAGTATGTTCCACAATTTGGTAAACTTCTGAGTATTGGTAGGAACGATACACAGCACCTTTACATTAATATTTCTATAATTTTACCCTTTTTAGCGGTTCTATATTCAAAATTGCAACGTTTGTTGCAGTTCCTTTTTAGAACTCAAAATCCTATGCAGCCTTAATATATTAAAGGTGTGAATATAAACGTCAAACTTTCAACCACTTGTAGGGATGACACACTACGTCGTTACATTAAATTTCATGCAATTTTACTTATTTGACAGTTCTATACTCAAATTTGAAGCCGTTCGTCCTGTTTCTTTGTAAGCTTTAATAGTTTGGAGCACAGTTTTAGAGTAGCTGTTCATAGCTTGCTCGGTCAACTATTAAGGCAAACCTAGAAAGCACAATTCCTATGATACAACATATTTTAAGTATGCTGCAGGTGTATACAACATATATGAGTCGATAATATAGTTTCAAATTGTCTGCTGGATAGTACAGACAGAAAGCACAATTTCCAACTTCACTTTTGTATGCCTTATCTTCCAATCAACTGTCTATTTAATTAACATAACCAAGATTGGAGCCTACATAAACTGTAATCAACGACCTGTATGCTACTATTATTAAAATATAGTATTCCCAACTTTTCTATCTCTGCTATTAATAAAGAGAAGTCAATAAATAAAATTTTCACTATTGGTTTACAATCTCAACCATCTTCTTTCAACCACTCATCAACGGATTTCATTATCAATTTTCAACCAACACCACCACCAACTACTTGAAATAAAAGCTTTGTAACCATCATAGATTTTACACTTATAGCACATTCATTAATTTTTTTGTTAAATAAAAACTAAATATCCTTAGCTATTAAATGCACATACAAAAACAACCATGTACATTCAAAAATATGTGATGGCTTTTGAATTTGCCCTTTTTTAAACCCTATTCCACCTGACAGCGGTTGCATCGGTACAATTTCTAACTTTTTTTCATACATTCTTAACCAGGTCAAATTTCCTACATTCTGGCTTAACTGCTTTGCAGCGGTAGTCTGGCAAGATCAACGTTAAGACAATGCTTGGTCGATGATAATACTTTGCAATCTGAAGCCCTTTTTCAAGACCAATGAGATGCAAAAAATTTACCTAATGGATTTGTTTCTCTAAACTTTGTTATTTCTTCAACTATTCCATGCAAACTTGAAATCAAAGTATTTCATAACAAGGCATGACTGTGATTACCAAAATTGTGGCTGACATATGTAATAATCAGGTATTTATTAAGCAACTTGGAACATCTGTAGTTAAAAAATTTCATGGCTGATAGCTGTTTTCTATTTTCTACACATCTGAATTACATGCTATTGCTTTTTTTTCATATCTTCAACAATGTTTACCCGACATCACGATCATCTATAATTATATCCTTTTCCCAGTTTATTACGTTACAACTATACGAATATATTAAATGATAAAAATATATTACTAATGTTTGAATGCTTTTAGAAATGGCAATGAGGCAGGTATTTTATGCTTCAGATTCGTCTCAGGTTTATTAAACCCTATCGCCCGTCCCATGGACTCAGTGCGAGTTTGAACTTTCATCTCGTACCTGAAACCTATACGGATCAGGGGTAGACCCATCCAGCTCCAGACCCGGTGAAACATTAAATATCCATTCAAAATTATGTATTAATGTACGTATATTTATTTTATTTGTAAGAAGGACTGTAGATAAAATAAATATAAATATCAATGTGTTTACAATGATAAGTGAGGTAATAAAATTATGATGATGATAACGGTTAAAGAAAAACATGCATACGTTGTTATATAATTATTAGTGGTGCAACTTAATATCATCATAAAAATTACATAATTTATTAAATATGGAACATTAGGAAATCCACATTATAACCGCTTATGCATAAGAGGATTAACAAATCAATATTATTATAATAAAGCAATTTTATGAAATCTCAGTAGTGCGAGTCGGGTTGGGGCAGATCGGTCAAGCCTCATCCCAACCCTACAACCGGAGCTCTTAAGAACGGGTCATGAGTCTACCCACCCCGATGTCCCCATGAGACGGGTCTTGGCTGGTCAAAACAGGGACGGGTCTAGCGGGTTTAGACCCTAGACCCACCCTTTGCCATCTCTAAATGCTTTAACATGAATTTGTGCATAAACAACAACTCAAACTGTTATGTATACCGGGTTGCTATGTCACAACTGATATTGTTCTTTACAATTTCACATACCTCGAGATGAGCATCGTTTAAACACTAAATAAAGCTACAACATACCAAAACTTGCTATGTATTACAACTTTTGAATCGTTAAATATTCGGACTTACTCCAAGAAACCACGCACACATGGTTGTATTTCATGTTGAGGGAAATTCCAACTAGAGACCACTCAAATCAAAACAAAAAAAACATTGGAAGACGAGATCGTGGTAATAAGTATAAAACAAACAATCAATATCTCAATTCCAATTTTAATCTAATCTAAGACCAATCACAATCACCAAATAAACATTATAATATAAGAGCAATAACGAAGAATAAATCACACACCGATTTATAGTGGTTCCACTAACATTGTGTTAGTGTACATCCACTTTAAGAGAGAGCTTTTATAACATCGATGAGAATAGTATAGGAGACTGATTATAATGATAAAAAAATTAAGTTAGAATTGATTTGTAGAGAAGTGAATTGAAGAAAGTTAGATTTAGATAAACCCTAATTAGTGGAAGCTAAAACCATTGCAGTTGCTTTTCTATCACATACAAATTTGGATCCAAAAAATTGCTTATATAGGAGAGTAGAAAACCTCGGCAAGATTTCAAAATTGCCCCTTCGAATATCACAAATCTTCATATCTGCTCACACCAAAAAACTAGCAGAAGTCGCCATAGACGTCCGTCCTAGTTCTCTGGAAAAAAATTCTTGAGAACTCTGGGGTTTCAAACCCTGTAGTGACAGACGTATGTCACTTTCTCACAGACGTTTGTCACTGTTAGCATAACTCCTCCTTCGCCATATCTTCCTCCTCCGAGCTCCGATTCGCGAACCATTTTCTCCATCACCAAGCTACTTCCAACCACTTCAATTTCTCTAATATTGTCGCCAAAATTTAACACTCCACCTCGACACTATATCCATCTCCAACTCCACTCTCCAACTCCACTGGTATCATACCATCATCAACAACCGATAACACCAACTATCACCACTTCTATCTTCAACCAAACATGAATGTTTTTCCAATGAGCTTCGGCAAAGCCACCGCCATTGCACTCCACCAACGAGCTTAGGCAAATCCTCCACCCGCTAATGAAGTATTGAAACATCCAAATCCTATACCGTCTCACCAAAGACTAAAACTCACGAAAAAGATAGAACCACAATCTCTCACCGATACTCTTCCTCATTCATAACCAAGCTTCTCCCTCACCCGTGCCACCTAGTGGCACCCAGCACTTCTCCAAGCGAATCAAGTTCGAGCAATGCTCGAACTTCCTAACGAGCAATTCCTTGGTGAACATATCTGCTGATTTATCCTTTGTGCGTACTATCCGAAGATATACTTGCTTATCCTCATCCATGACGATCAAAAATGACTCTCACTTCAATATGCTTAGTCCGTGAGCTAAACACCAAATTCTCCGCCAAGTGAAGAGCACTTTGGCTATCACATCATACATCGACACTATCATGCTCGAATCCCAAGTCACACAACAATCGTCTCAAACAAAGTACCTTCTTGCAGCCTCCACCGCGGCTATAACTCCGCCTCCGTAGTGGATAAAGCAACTACGGTCTGCAATCTCGATCTCCAACTTATGGTAGCACTACGAAGTGTGAAGACACTCAAAAGTTGATTTTCTTTCATATCTACACTGGCATAATCCGAATCACAATAACCAACCAACTTGTAATTCTTCCCATCACTACCGTCAAAACAAGACCATGAGATGATGTATCTTTAAGGTATCTCAATATAAGCTTCACAGCTTCCTAATGCGATTTTCCCGGATTAGCCATATACCGACTAACTATTCTGACGGCATTTTCAATATCGAGCCTTGTACACACCATAGTATACATTAGACTTCCAACTGCACTAGCATATGACACATTTGCATATAAGCATTGTCTTCCTCCAAGATAGGCGATCCCTTACTCGAAAGCTTCATATGCAAAGGTAAAGGCGTATTTTACGTCTTTGCATTCTCCATGCTAAACTGGCAAAACACTTTCTCTATATACTCCTTTTGAATCAGTTTCAACTCAAAACGATTTCGATCCCTTTCTATTTCCATGCCCAATATCCTTCTTGCTTCTCCAAGATCCTTCATTTCGAACTCCGATTTCAAACTCAGTTTTAACTTGTTGATTTTATTCTTATCCTTAGAAGCAATGAGCATGTCATCCACATACAAGAGTAAATACACCCAACAATTATATTTCAACTTCTTGAAATAAACACAAGCATCCTTAAGGCTTCTATCAAAACCATTTTCAACATAAAATGATCAAATCTCTTATACCATTATCTAGGTGATTGCTTTAAACCATATAGTGATTTCTTTAACTTGCAAACCAAATTTGACTTATCATCCATAACAAAACCTTCCGGTTACTCCATGTAGATATCTTCATCCAAGTCACCATGCAAAAAGGCGGTTTTCACATCAAGTTGCTCCAACTCCAAGTCATGAACAGAAACTATGCCAAGCAATATCCGGATTGAAGTATGGCGCACAACCTGTGCGAATATCTCATCATACTCCCTTTTCGTCCTTTGTGCAAACTCCTTAGCCACTAGCCTAGCTTTGTATCTTTCATCGTCATTCATCTTGTATATCCATTTGCATCAAATAATACGGTTTCCTTTAGGAAGTGGAACCAAATCCCAAGTTTGATTTTTCAATAATGATTGCATCTCTTCCTCCATGGCACGAATCCATTTTGAGCTATCACTCGACTCCATGATGTCGTCAAAGTGTATCGGCTCATCTTAGACTATATGAAGAGCATAGTTTAAATTATCACAAAAGCTAAGATAGTTACAATCACCATATCTGTAACATCCTACTTCATTCTAAAATCTCCACCGCGTACATGGTTGCTAAAGCGGTTTTTGGTATTGGCAAAGAGAATGACAATATCTGATCCCGGTCTTTTTAACAACCAAACATTATTATAACACTGCCGTCATTTCAAAATAGTTTATACTTCAAAACCAAAATATCATTGCCATGTCAAAACCATGTTAATACGATATCTTTTCCACTTCAAATAAATCCATTTCCAAAATCATAGTATTTTCAAAATTATAACACTTTCGAAACCAAACACTTGAAATTATAAAACTTTCAAAACATAATATTCTGAAATTTATAACTTCGAAAACATAACTTCTACCACCTAAATAGTTTAGATGTTAGAATAGTATATATAATAAAATAGTTTATAAAGTGAAATAGTTTGTATAAAAGAGTTACAAGTTAAAATAGTTTATATTAAAATAGTTAGTATATTAAAATAGTTATATTAAAAATATTTTATATTAAAAATGATTTATATTAAAATAGTTTATATTAAAATAGTTTATATTAAAATAATTTGTAAAGTAAAATATAAAATAGTTTTAAATATAATTTAAAAATACTTTATATAATAAATAGTTTTCTCAAATTTCACAAATCGATTCCAAATCAACTCGAATTCCGAAAATCCAAATTTAATCCAATCTCAAATCACCAATCTCAATTTATTTCAGTTTCTCAATAAACCGTTTCAAATTATGTCGATTTCAAATACAGATTTTTAACCACAAAATAAATCATTTCAATTTCAATATTTTCAAAGCTTTAAATATTCAAACATTTCAAAAGTAGATTTGATAATTCCATATATATATATATATATATATATATATCAAATTCACTTTAACTATTATTTATTTTGAAATATTTACTAAATCATTCAAATAACATTTAAATAAAACTTCAAATTTTAAATAATTGAATATTCCTTTAATTTATTTAAACTTGATATATTTGTTTAATCATCTTAAACCAAAATCAAGTTATAAAGTCATATCCTTTTAAAAATTTCAAATTCAGTAAGTTTCAAATCGATTTAATTTAAATAAATTCTTAATTAAATACCATTTCAAATCAACTTCAAATCTATCTTCCAAACCTTAATTTATTAAAAAATTATCATAAACTCTATATTTAAAATAAAATTTTAAATAATACTTAAACATATTATATATAAATTAAATCAAACTTTATTAAATTAAACATATTTAAAATAGTGAAATTATAAGTAAATTCTTAAAATTTATAATTTCAAAACCAACATATAAATTTAAAATTTTCAAAACATATAAATTTAAAATTCGTGAATTTAAACTTTATAAAATACATTTATTTATAATATCTTGAAATCAATATTTATTAAACCATATATTTTCTTTCCAAAACCATAGAAATCATTTTCAAAATATTTATATATAGACCCACAGTGTTTGTATATAATTTTCTATCCTACGATCAAGCGATACAGATATTTATCATTTCAATCCGCAATTTAAATATATACGGGTATATGTCATTCCAACCCGCAATCCCAAATTCAATTAAATGAAAATCGCTTGGGTCTATCATTTCAACCCATAACGATTTTCTCATATTTTACAGATCGTTCGAGTATGTATCATTTCAACCCATAGTGAATTCTATACTAACCGGGAACTTGCAGAGTGATAATAATATAACATGCATATATGATCAATATAAGATATTGGTGTCAGATGTTACAGGTGAACAGATGCAGATAATAACATATGTATAGCAACGTAAATAACTAACAGCGGCATATTTCAATTTTCGTTTCAACTGAAATCAAATTTAATAAATATAAGAACTTTAATCGCGAGTGATTGCTCACTTTTCAAGGCTACAGAGAACAGACAATGAAATGAGTTACAGATCCAAGCATGGATTCCAAAGTAAAGCTAGATTAGCACGAATTCGACGGATAAAGCTGATAACAAAAATCGATGAAAACAAATCGAATCAGTTTGATATAAATTGAACTAAATATATGAATAAAAACCATATTCTAAATTCAAACACATATTAAATTCGATATATATGTATTTCAAAAATCATATTTTATTATTATTAAAACACATATATTAAATCAACATATATACATCATATATATTTGAAATAAATACTTATATATACTTACTAAAATGCAAAATACTCATATTATATTTCATTACTTTCAAAATATCATATACATTTCACAATAGTAACATGACTTATATATATATATATATATATATATATATATATATATATATATATATGTTGTGTGTGTATATATATATATATATATATATATATATATATATATATATATATATACTAACATATATACAACCGATGTAGGCTTAATATATCTACAACTAACACAAATATTAAAAATAAAGTACGTTTATCCAACAAGAAAAATAAAAAATATGATGCACCTTTTATTATAAACTGCAACAAAAAGTATGACTGCACATACATATCAGCTTTTTGAAAATAAACTCATATGTGCGTATGTACACTTAAAACAATATCTAGTTTTAAACTTCTAAACAAAATTAATTTTTTTCGAAGTATCAACATATAAATATAAATGTATAGTTTGAATTTAAACATGTCGACACCTATATTTCATACTTAAAATCAACCAGAACTTGATAAAATTCAAAACCAACTAAACAGATCAAGTACATGCAACCTACAACCTATAGAGTGTATGCTGTGAACTTATATGGTAAACATAAAAAAACATTTATATAAGTGGCTCGCCAGTCTATAGTATAACATGGTAAACCTATAAGCTACTGCAATATATATATATATATATATATATATATATATATATATATATATATATATATATATATATATATATATATATATATATATATATATATAAACTATGCAGTGAATTCAAGTATGTATAACCTTTATACTGAAACCGCAACATATATATAACTACGCATATAAACATACAGTATATGTATATAAATATATCTTAATATATAAACTCTTTTAAACATCACAAATACACTTAACAAATATATATATCTCTGCTTAACAAAATTTGGCATGTTTGCATATAAATACAGAACAACAAACATCAGTGGGAACTCATATATATATAAATTTGTAAACTAATATGTAAACAATTATATATATTATTATATAAATACAAAAGAAGCTATATTATGAAAATTTATATACTACATACGGTACACAAACTATATATAATATATATACTACACTAACATACTCTTATATATACCACATATTCTAATGTATATAAAACTAAAACACAACCATGATATATTTTATAAAATATACAAATTATATTAGAACAGTTATATATATGTATGTATGTATGTACCTTAAAACACGCACGTAGAGGGGAGGAGCAGCCAATAGGTGGCGGTGAAGTGCAGGAAAGGTGGATCGGCTCACATATAGGCAAAGGAAAAAGAAAAAAAAGAGTGGAGAGAGGCGGTGGCAGGGCTAAGGTGGCGATGCAGTTGGGCTGTTGGTTGTCGGCACAACAATGAGATTTGGGAGGCGCACGACAGGTTGAGGCTAAGGAAGGCCGATGGGTTCCTACGCATGATGTTGCTCTGGAGGGAAGAAGATGCAAACGAACGGTTTCCTTTTATTATTTTTAGAGAAGACAGAAGAGAAAAGTAAAGAGAAAACAATGAACTGACATCTGAAACGAAACAACAATATTTGAAATGGTAGGAATAGTAAAGTCTAGTAGTACTTGAATTCATTAATTATGAAAAGCTATTGACCATTGGTTAAAATACGGTGGAATATAAAGACTAAGGAAAACCAAAAGGTTTTAAAACCGGTACCGATATGAAATCGTTTTTCGTAGATTCTGCTGCATACCATACTTCAAAACACAGAATTGAATATACTGCATAGATCAACACGATGAGACGATCAAAACGGTATACATATATCAGTGGTACGATCATTCTATCAAAAATCGATATTTGGTACCGAAAATGCTGATAATTTTCCAAAAATAAGATAAACGGAGCAATAACAGTCAAAATTTAGAGAAACGAAATATGACATCTCACTTAGAAGATGATTTACAAATTTTCTATAGATAAATATTAAGGTTTGGAAAACATTTTATTAATACCAATTATTAACTGATTTAAATTGAAATAGAATTACACCGTAAAATAAGCTTCCATATTATATGATGAAATTTACCATTTGCTATGTTAAAGCAGACGTATTTCAAATATCAAGTTTATATTTCAAAATTTTATTGTTTAAAATTTCACAAAATTCAAATAAATTAAATTAATAAACCACTAAAATTTACGGGTCATTACAATATCTATCGGGTTGCCTTATAGCATGAGGACCAACATGAGTAGCAATACTATCACCTAAACCTCCTTCGGCTACACCTTGAACCGCATCCTCTCTAGAATCATGCGCATCATCAACACTACTTGAGGCACCGTGTGGACTATGTGATGTAACATCAACCGCTTCCTCCTCACAAACTTCTCCAACTACTCTACTCTCTCTACTCCTTGGACAAAATGTGAAAATAACTTCCTTCTCCTTTAATTCACCATGAACCAAACCCGAAACATCTAACCATCTCTCATTCTCCTTAAACAACACCGATTCATAAAAATTAACATGACGAGAATTCACTACCTTCTTTGTTTTCGGATTCCAAATCCGGTAGCCTTTTTCTCCATCAAGAAAAATCCCCTTGAACGCTCTAGGTTCAAGCTTATCATTTCCAGCATCATGCACGTAAACTAGACTAGTAAACACACGAAAATAACTCCTGTTAATGCTCTATCCCTTCCGCGCTTCTTTTGGAATTTTGTTACTAATAGCCAAGCATGGAACTCGATTGACAATATGCACTACGGTTGACAAAGATTCAGCCCAAATCCCTTAGACAAACCCGATGCCAATCTCAAACATCGAGCTTTCCCAAGTAGAGTATGCTTCATCCTCTCTGCAACACCATTCGACTACGGATCTCCCAGTGTAGAAAATGACTTCGTATTCCACGATGCTTTCACAACTCCAAAAATTCTCTAAAAACATACTCCCCACCATTGTGAGACCTTAGAACTTTCAAAGACTTGCCACTCTCATTTTCAAAAAGAGCTTTCCATGCTTTGAACTTCGCAAGTGCTTCCGACTTGTTGTGACGCCCCACCTCGAGACCCACATTGACAAGGAGAATTACATAGCAATCATGTCTGCTAATGTGGAGAATAGGGCTGGTTAAGGGCGACCATCTATAGTCTTGTCTTAAATATCTATTGAATAAGTCGATAATTGCTATCTATATTTTTTTATACTCAAGTGGATCGACATATCCAATAAATACTTAATATAAAACTATAGGTGGCTAAGGGATTTATCAGAATAAAATACCATAACTAAATGAACAATTCATCATAGAATAGTAACAGACACACACACACACACTCACATATACAATGATACATCTTAATACAATACCAAAGATACATCAAAGTAGCATGATGACCACTCTATATACATGAGCCAAAAGAATATACAATACAAATCATAAGGACAATAACAGCTAAAGAAGATAACCCAACATCCATGCGGAAACATCATGTAATATCTATATCCAAAAGAAATGCTTAACCTGAAACATACTCGGTCTGACCCGAGTGTAAAACACACGGGTCAGTCTAGCTAAACAAAGCAGTGAATAATAATAATAGATAAGGTAAAGCATAGGAAAGATATGGTATCCTCTAAAAAAGAGATACCATACCCATAAGCATTATATTACCATCATAACGAAAGGATGATTACACCTCTTAATAAGAAGAAGAGGTAACAAGAGTACAGCCATAACTTAGGTGACATAATAACACAAGTATATGAGCCATCAAGAATGAGATTCTAAAGATCAAATCCATCTAAATATCATATTCGCCTCATATCATCGGCGAAATCTAAATGATATCCCATATTTCAAAGAACTCAATAATAGTTCAAAACATCACAAATGAAATCACCATATGTATAACATCTTATATAGCGCTAGGTTATCGATGTAACAAAACATCATAAAATGGTGAAATCACAACAAAGCAGAAAACTCATAAAAACTCGAAAAAAAACCTGAAATGGCAAGATCCCCGATTGCAATGCCGAAGCAATGTTGCACGTGCTAAACTCAGATGGTCGAAGCCTCTAACAAGGTCGCTAACACCTCTCAAAATAGTTCGTCCTCATGACAAGGTCGCTGACACTTCTCCAAGTCATTTTGTCAGCCCTAACCAGGTCGCTAACACCTTCCAAAGCAGTTTGTCCTCATCACAGGGTCGCTGACACCTCTTCAAGCAGTTCTGTTAGGTAAACATTGCGAATGTGTCACAAACTCATGGATAGGAACTCAAAAAGTGTTAACGTGTGTCCTATACCACACGATCACACTTAGCGGTTTACTAGCCACTAGTCGATGCCACACTAGGAACATCATGAAACTCAAAAAATCATATCTCGCCTCGTCTCATTGGTGAGTGAAAAAGAGATATCATGCTCATCTCATCTTATCGACAAGTATTAAATGACATCGTAACTTTTCTCATCTCATCGACAAGTGAAAACAACGTGATGGTTCCTCATAAACCATAGATCTCAAAATATGAAATCACACTCAAGGCTTGCCTTACATCATTGGCAAGTAAATAAAACATCGTGATGGTTCTCATCGACCATACTCCTACATAGAAGATCTCAAACCATGATACTTGCCAAATAATTGGCCATCTTAAATAATTCCAATAAATAAGAATTGTAGAACTCAAAATACGCCATAAAATCCTAAACATCTTACAATCAATAATCTCAAATAGCTTCGATCGTACAAGTCCAAAATTAACCGAAATAGCAAACACACATATCTCATACCACGTGTTTTACTAAATCATTTAATTTTCTTTTTTATACGTTCGAATAGTGCAAAAGTGTAAGTCTTATATTTAAAATAGTTAAGCTTTTAAAATATTTTCTCGAAAATATTAATAAAACCAATATTTGAACTTCCTTTATTATAGGAAATAAATAGATTTTATATTAGAAAAATAATTTTAAAATACCATATATTAAGAATTTGAAATGTTCGTTTATTTTAAAAATCACTTCAAAATGGTTTAGTGAAAACCGTGTTCGAAAACAATGAAAAACAAGAAAGATAACTCAAGACCAGTAACTTGAATTCAATACAAATTCAATTCAAATTTAACCTAAAACAATTCAAATTCTATTTAAATTTGATTTTCAAATTCTCCAAATAAAGCTAGCCTATTAAGAGGCATCATATCTCTCAAAACATCTCAAAAACAGCAACAAAATCGAACAAGAGTGAGAGCAAAAATAAGCTACTACAATCCTTAGGTCAATGATTGTTATTGCCGTCGTTTTACTCTAGGGACAACGACAAACAAACCTTGTTTTGACCAAGCTAACTTTAAAGTTTCAGAAAACTCAAAACATGAAACTTCAACTAAGCTTTTCGGAACATCTAAAATTATTTAATTTGGATAAGAAACGTAAAAGATATGGCCAATATAATTCTCAGATTTTAAATTCACTATCACTGTCATTTATTCTCAGGGCAGCAGCAAAGAAATGAGGTTTCGACTATCTTATCCCAAAATTTTCCAAAACTCAAAACAAGAAAGTTTTATAAAATACTCTGAGCTTTCTAGAACATCAAGAATTATCTAAATCTGATTGAAAACGAGAAAGATACATCTAATTTACTAACTGTATTTGGTTTATACATTGTAATTATCAAAGAGACAGAGTTGAGGGTTTATGGTAGAATATCAGTCGACCTATGCCCAAATTTGCAAATATGTTCAACATGAAAGTTGTCATAAATAAATCAGGCTTTCCAAAACATTAAAAAGTATTGAATTATGATTAAAAACAAAAAGATATGGCTAAATCATTTTTAGATTCAAACTCGGGAAATTTAGTTAAAGACAGAATTGTACCCTTATTTTCAATTCTATTTCAGGTCAATAAAATTGTGAAATCTTGAGAAATGATCACAACAGAAACTATTCCTTATTGAATCTAGTTTCCAACAAAAAAATATTGACCTCAAACGGATAAGAAACGTGAAAGTTATTGCTGTTTTACTTCAGCGCATCCGTATTATATTTCGACAATCATCCAAAGTAAACATTAGGTATAATTATAGCAAATGATTTCTTCCTCATCTTTGCAATTACAGTCAAGATTTAGCTAGAAATTTGAGTTAACAAACTCACCTTTGCAAATAGAAGAGCAAACTCGAGCAAAGTTGAAGAAAGATGAAGGCTTTGAGTTAGAACAAGCTTCAGGAACCCATATAATAATATAACAAAGACATGTAACCAAAAAAAACCAACTACAGACAATCAAATTTTGCTAAATTAAAATTTGATGAATTAGAGATGGGTTTTTGTAGTGATTACCTGAATATAATGCCTTAGTTTGATTAATTTCAGCAAATAATTGAAGACTTTGATGGATTTGAGCCTAGTTTTGAAAGAGGAAAAAATGTTTTCCTGTTTTCTCTTTTCTTTTGTTTTCTAGGAATAGAAATGTACTGTACGTACATTATTTTAAGAAGAAAGACTTTCTTCTTCCGGCTAGTTTAGTTAAATGGGCTTAGACCCATTAACAAAAATGAATTTGTTAATTCTAATTATCACTTAAACACATACACACTTGTATAAACGAACCAAAACAATGTATATTAACAAGATTTAAACACAATAAAATTGTACAATCATATTCCCCGTCTAATAAAATACTTTACAACAAAAACAGGATAATTTTATCTATAAAAATTGTTTTCCATTATTAAAACTTTTATTTTTACTAAATACACAATTTACACTATAATTTACATAAATACTATTTTTAACACCAAAAATTATACAAAAATTATTTTCTTGCATAACTAAATTCTAATAACCATATTAACATCATTTTTACCCTTCAAATTTTATTTTTAAACATCCATCTTTTTTTATAACATACACATATTAAATTTTATTACTTCCCTAAAATTTACAAAAATCAATATTTGGCAATAATTTTGCAAAATTATTGCACATATAAAATTAAAATCCTATAATGCTCATTTTCTTCCAAAATAGCACAATAAAGTTTTTAAAACTTTGTTTCCAATATTTTACATTTATTTCAACAAATTATTATAGAGTTAATTCTTTTTATCTTTTATATAATTCAATAAATCACCAAGTTAACATATTTCCATCTTTCACCATTTATTACTGTAAAGCCCCACCTCTGTACCCACACTAGCCAAGAACAATACGGTGTAATGCCGTCAACTAGCACGGAGAATAAGGCTGTTGAGGAGCGACCATCCGCGTAATTGCTTTATGCGAGCACCGATATGTCAGATAGTATAACATGCATGGAAATCCGACATACCGATACAAACTCAAAGCTACTACATAGTGGCTATATATATTCTTCGAAAACAAATATAGAAATAAACATAACACAAATCAGTCACAGACATGCATATCACAAAGGCGGAAATAGATATGAATATATAACATATAAAAGTGTTCATCAAAGTAGTGGTCTAACAAGATCCGCAATATCACAAAAGAATAGTTACAAGTGCGACACAAAAGAATAAGTATACAACTATGAGTTCTCAAATGTATACAACAAAATGAACTACTAATCTAAGTAGTTAGACAAAAGATCAGATGATGGTCTGATAAGGAGTCAAGTGGAAGCACCTGTAACATCTCGGTCTGACCCGAGTATTATTTAATAAGAAAATAATAAACGGATCATTCTAGCTATAAATATCAGATGAAATGATACAGAATAAGAGATATGACAAAACATATAATAATCACAATGCCATACTGTGATAAGTATGTAATTGAAAATCAACAAGAGATTAATCAATATCACAAGAATCTTCTCAAAGATCATAAGGAATGTCAAACTCCTTATATTTTTATGCACAAAAAGTTACTGACACACAAATTCACCAATGCACAAAAGTTGATAAAACTTATCGATGAAAATCATGAAAATTGGTGAAACACAAATTCAAGAAATCATCACAAGAAATCCAGAAATCACAAAAGGGGGGAAGGCCTATCACAAACGGGAGCATAAAGCTCACCAACACGTGTATCACAAACGGAACGCTAATTCCGTGGTTGCTAACCATCACAGATTGAGCCGAAGCTCCACAAGTGGCCCGAAGACCATGGGTTGCTACCCTACCAATTTGAATCGAAACTCCACAAAACGGGGTTTAGTCTCCCTCGCAGACAAAGAGACATCGTACATTGCTAGTCTAAATCACAGAAATGATCGTCATTGATCATCAAGAAGTATCAATTACACTAAGCTAGTAAATAAATGAGTTTAGCTTCATGTCCCATAACCACTAGCTTAACTTAAATATTTACGAACAAATTGTAGGTTCCCACTAGAAAATTATCACAAGAGAATCAATCGAACAAGTCCAAGATTAACCGACGAAGTAAACGCAAGCGTTTCATACCACTTGTTTTACTAAGTCGTTCAATTAGATTCCTCATACGAGTGAGGTAAAGGTTTGTATATACTAATAAATTGGAAAACGGTTTAAGAAACGAGCTTTGTAATAAAATAGTGTTGAAATCGTTTTGATGAAAGAGTTTTGATTTTTACTACTAGTTTTTAAACCTTTATATTTTTAAAGTGACAAATCACAAAAATGATTTTAGAAACAATCAATCACTAAAATTCACATTCGAAACCGTGAACAAAATCCGAAGAATTCGATACCGAATCCATCAAAGTGGAAATGCCCAAAAATTCCAAAAATAGAAGTTATCAAAGTCAACAAAGGTGATAACAACTAAATGGTGAAGAAGAATCGACAATTGGAAAAACAAAGCCAAACGAACATAAATAGGCATACAGGGAAATAGGAGCAGGTCGGTTAACCGGACTCTCTGAGTCGGTCGACCGAACCAGAAACCAAGAAGTGCTCTGGTAGCAGGTCGGTCGACCGGCCACTGAGTTCGGTCGGCCGAACCTGTATTCTACACTTCTTACCCTATTTCAAATGAGGTGCAAACTCCCTCAATTTGCAAACGGTCGAGCACGGACGCTAGGGGATTACGCCCATCGGCTTTCCGGTCCTATTGGCTCCTCGATGCATCACCAAAAACATGTTCCAACATCAAAGTTATGATTTTTAAAGATTTGAACTCAAAACACTAAAAATTGGAATATTCACCAAATCAATCCAAACCAAAAGCAAATGCACATGAATAAGTGTTAGGAATTCATACCCTACATTCAAAGATAGATATAAGCATAGATGTGAGATAAAAATCTCACCTTTTCACAAAATCAATGAAGGAGAAGCTTGAAAGCAAAGGAAGAATCAACCACACTTCAACACAACCCAAATGAGCTTGAACCTAAGCTCAAAAGAAGAACATTCCCAAAGTTAGGTTTAGGAATTTTTGAAAATTGATAAGAGAATGAGTTGGAGAATAAGGAGAGGAGGCTTACCAATGCTTCTTCTATTAGTTTGGAGCTAGATGTTGGATTTGCTAATGGAACTAGGGCTTTGAAATTTTGATTTCCCATTCCTCTCCCCATTGTTGCAAAAGCTTGAGTATTAGGAATTAGAAGTGAAGTAAAGCAGAGGAGAGGGTTGGGGCTGAGCTAATAAGTGGGGTAAATGGGCTCAACCCAAACCAAAGCCCTAAGTGAAAAAGTGGCAAAATTCCACTAACTCCAACCATATCAAAGTTTATACTAAAAAAGATCGCAAACGGCGTTTTGAACTCAATGGAAGTGGTCTCGAGTCCTAATTCGACCGTATGCAAAAAGTAACTTTTCGGACTATAATCCGACTAACGATAAAATATTTAAATAAAATATTTATATACTCAATCGTAAAATATACGGGTTGTTACAGACTCCCCTCCTTAAAGAAATTGCGTCCTCTCAATATTTAAGAAGAAAATATATAGTAACAACCATGAAAGCATATTCAACACAAAAGAAACTTGAAATAAGAAGTTCACCTCAAAGAGCACGAGAAAGTAAGTCCGGATGTGTTTGTTCGATGAATTCTCTAGATTCCCAAGAGCAATCCTTAGGATTTGAGGACCATTGAACCTTAACAAGCGAAACATCTTTATTTCGAAGGCGTTTAACATCCGATGCAATAATTCGAATAGGATGTTGCTCAAAAGTTAAATTAGGCGAAACTTAATCTCTTCCACTACACCGGGCTTAAGAATAGAATCGGAATCTCGAAGGCATTTCCGTAATTGAGAAACGTGAAACACGTCATGAATAGTAGAAAATTGAGCCGGTAATAAAATGCGATAAGCCACGGAACCAATACGTTTGGTGATAGGAAGTGGCCCAATATATCGAGGCACCAATTTTCCCGATCGACTGAAACGTACAACACTCTTCATAGGTGAAATACGAATAAACACAAGATCTCCCACAGAAAATTCTAATTTCCTTCTCCGGTTATCGACATAGGATTTTTGTCTACTTTGGGCTTCTTTCATCCTATGACGAATAAGATCAATCTTTTCTGTGGAATCACGAATAAAATCTGGACCTAGAACTAGCTTCTCACCGGCCTCAAGCCAACAAGAAGGAGAACGACATGGCCTTCCATAGAGTGCCTCAAAAGGTGCCATACCAATACTAGATTGGAAGCTATTATTACAGGAAAACTCAACAAGAGAAATATGATCTTCCCAACTTCCACCAAAATCAAGGACACATGCACGAAGAAGATCTTCAAGAGTTTCATTCACACGCTCGGTTTGTCCATCGGACTGAGGATGATAAGCGGTGCTAAAATTAAGCTTCGTTCCCAAAGCTTTTTGAAGACTCTTCCAAAATCCACTAGTAACAATGGATCACGATCATTAACAATAGAAGTAGGAACTCCATGCAATTTAACAATTTCTTTGATAAAGAGTTTGGCCAAAAGAGGAACAGTTCGATTAGACCGAACGGGAATAAAATGGGCGGATTTAGTAAGTCTATCAACAATCACCCATAAGCTATCATGACCCGAATGAGAGCGGGGAAGGCCATCTATAAAATCCATGGAAATATGATCCCACTTCCAAATTGGAATGTCTAAAGGTTGCAATAACCCACCGGGCCTTTGATGTTCGGCCTTGACAAGTTGGCAAGTTATGCAACGCTTAACAAAGTTAGCAATATCAGATTTCATTCCCTCCCAATAATAAAGTCGCTTCATATCCACGTACATTTTACTACTACCGGGATGAATGGTAAATTTAGAACGATGAGAATCTTCTAAAATGTCTTTACGAAGATCACTAATATTTGGCACGATACGTCTACCAAATTTTCGAATACCGCCACGAGAATCAATATCAAAGTCTTTCAACCCTTCAATATCAATTTTATCCCTAAAATTTTGGCTAAGAAGAGCCAATTCGGGGTCTAGCTTTTGAGCTTCAAGAATGCGGTCTAAAAGAGAAGGATGAGCCTCAAGACTGCATAAAACAAGAGATGAACATAAATCGGATACACGATCTCTAATCTCGCAAGTGGATAAAATTCTGAGATCATTCCATTCGTTTATCATCATAGAAAAACCGCTTGTTGCTTGCGACTAAGTGCATCGACAACTCGATTTTCCTTTCCGGAAGTATAAAGAATATCAAGATCATAAGATGCAAGAAATTCGAGCCAACGTTATTGACGCAAATTGAGTTCCTTTTGAGAAAATAAATATTTCAAAGATTTATGATCGGTGTAAAGAATAAGTTTTTCTCCCAAAAGATAATGATGCCAAATTTGAAGGGCGAAAACAATAGCCGCGAGCTCTAAATCATGAGTGGCATATCTAGTCTCGGCTGGCTTCAATTGCCTAGAAGCATAAGCAATAACACGTTCTCTTTGCATAAGAATGGCACCCAAACCAACGCGACTAGCGTCGGTATAAACAATAAAATCTTGGTTTCCCTCGGGAATCACAAGAATAGGAGCATCGGAAAGGAGTTCTTTGAATTTCTAAAAGAAGTTTCACATTTGTCTGACCAAATGTATTTAACACCTTTCTTCGTTAAGCTAGTAAGAAGCACGGTGATTTTAGAAAATTCTTTGATAAAACGGAGGCAATAACCCGCTAATCCAAGAAAACTATGAATTTCCGTCACACTCTCCAGTCTCTTCCAATTTTGGATGGCTTCAATTTTTGAAGGATCCACTGATATTCCAGATTCGGAAATAATATGACCGAGAAACTTCACACGAGATTGCCAAAAGTGGCATTTAGAAAAAATTTCTTTTAATTGATTACTCCTAAGAGTTTCGAACACAATTCGAAGATGCTTTTCATGCTCCTCCTCGGTTTTTGAATACACAAGAATATCATCAATGAAGATGTGAACAAATCGATCGAGGAAATCTTTGAAAACTCGATTCATAAGGTCAACGAAATAAGCCGGAGCATTCGTTAAACCAAATGGCATAACAAGCCATTCATAAGATCCATAACGGGTACGGAACTATGTCAAAGGAATGCTATCTTCTGCAATACGAAGCTGATGAAAACCGGTTTCCAAGTCCAATTGTGAAAAGACTCTAGCACCACTAAGTTTATCGTATAGATCATCAATCCGAGGTAAAGGATATTTATTCTTGATAGTAAGATTATTAAGCTTGCGGTAGTCAACGCAAAGCCTAAGCGTACCATCGAATTTCTTCACGAAAATAGCCGAAGCTCCCCAGGGCGAGGAACTAGAGCGAATAAATTGCTTCGTCTCCAATTCGAATAATTGTTTGCGCATCTCTTCATTTTTCTTATTGGACATGCGATAAGGAGGACGAGTGATAGGTTGAGATCTAGGGATGAGATTAATTTTGAACTCAATTGCTCGCTTAGGTGGTAGTCCTAAAACGGGCTCAAATATGTCGGAAAATTCACGAACAACGTGAATAAGAGAAATGATATCTTCCTCATCATCATTATCGTCATCATGAGGATTTAAAGAATATAAAGATGCTACCAAGTTGGAATCCAAATCTTGAAGAACGATAGAAATATGCTTAACAGATTGAGGATGTCGAAGATAAATAGTCCGCTCAGGACATAGGATATGAGCTTCATAACGGTTAAGCTAATCCATTTCCAAAATCATTCCAAAGCCTAAGTAACGCATAACATGCAAATCGGCTAGGAAAGAAAAATCACATAAAAGAATCTCCACATCTTTACAAAGCAAACTAAGTGTTGCGGATCCACCAACCGGATTCACAATTCTCATAGAAGTCATTAAAGAAACAACACTTAAAGAAAAAGTATCAACAAGTTCTTTTGATATAAAAGAATGGGATGCACCCATATCAAAAAGAACTCGAATAGGTTGATCATGAAATATAATGATGCCATCAAGGATAGAATGAGATATACCTTGACCACGAGATGTGTTGCCAGGGGCTTGAGAAACATTTAACTTTCCCTCCTTCTTGCCTTGAAGCTTGGGACATGAAGGTATAAAATGACCAGGACTTTTGTAGTAGCGACAAGTGAGGGGCTTCGAACACTTATTTGAATAATGGTCCTTTTGAACCACAATTATAGCATTCTCCACGACTAAAGGTAGGGGTGTTTGCTGCCGGAGATGCTTGCTTACCCTTTTTGTTGGGATAAGGACCTTTGAATTTATTAGGCCTTTTCTTGTTGTTGAAGTTTGGTTTGGCACCCACCACTTCAACATCAATCTCCCTATCCGCCTCTTCAAGATGAAGGGCGATATCAATGAGTTGATCAAAAGAAACTTCTAATTTTAGAAGTAATGGCTTCTTGAGATTTTTGTTCAAGCCATAAACAAATCTTTGGTTCTTCTTCAATGGGGTGTTTATGTACTCAACCCCGTATTTAGAAAGTGACTCGAAGGATGCGACATAATCTGTCACGGAAGATTCACCTTGAACAAGGTCTATGAAACGACGAGCCAATGTCACCTTCTCAGCTTCTGGCACAAATTTTAATTCGAAGCGTTCCCAGAATTTCTCCCAAGTAAGATCCGCTTCATTAATTTCAGAAATCAGAAGCTCGTACCAGTCTAATGCTCTTTCTTGAAGCATACTAGAGGCCATCTGAACTTGGTGAAGATCGATAAGATTCATGCGAGAAAAGATTCGATCGCATGATCTTACCCAAGCCTGGACTTCAATAATAGTTTCAGAACCTTTGAATGGCTTCCCACCCAAGTTAGTATAATCGTTGCACAAGCGTGCAAATCCAGACTTAGGGTGAGTAGGTTCCGGATTAGAACCGGCTGCTTGAGTATTCTTTACTAGATCAAGAAGCTGCTGGCCAGACATAAAAACTCCATCTTGGGGAGTTGCACTAGATGAACCGGCTCTGGGATGGCCTGGCCTAACCATTTCTCTTCCTTTTGATAGAAGAAAGAAGAAGAAAAAGGTTATTCACCAAATGAATATCAAACATTAATGATTGATAAAATAAGGAATCATAAAAGAAAATAGGATAGAACGGTACGAAGACACGAATTAATCCTAAGGCACAACTCCTAAGATGGACTTAGGACGATTATCCTTGTTAAATTATTCTACATTGTTTCGAAGTTTGGCACTGATACCAAGCTATGAAGCCCCACCTCTATACCCACACTAGCCAAGAACACTACAGTGTAATGCCGTCAACTAGCACGGAGAATAAGGCTGTTGAGGAGCGACCATCCGCGTAATTGCTTTTTGCGAGCACCGATATGTCAAATAGTATAACATGCATGGAAATCCGACATACCTATACAAACTCAAAGATACTACACAGTGGCTATATATACTCTTCGGAAACAAATATAGAAATAAACATAACACAAATCAGTCACAGACATCCATATCACAAAGGCGGAAATAGATATGAATATAAAACACACAAAAGTGTTCATCAGAGTAGTGGTCTAACAAGATCCACAATATCACAAAAGAATAGTTACAAGTGCGACACAAAAGAATAAGTACACAACCTTGAGTTCTCAAAGGTATACAACAAAATGAACTACTAATCTAAGCAGTTAGGCAAAATATCAGATGATGGTCGGATAAGGAGTCAAGTGGAAGCACCTGTAACATCTCGGTCTGACCCGAGTATTATTTAATAAGAAAATAATAAACGGATCATTCTAGCTATAAATATCAGATGAAATGATATAGAATAAGAGATATGACAAAACATATAATAATCACAATGCCATACTGTGATAAGTATGTAATTGAAAATCAATAAGAGATTAATCAATATCACAAGAATCTTCTCAAAGATCATAAGGAATGTCAAACTCCTTATATTTTTATGCACAAAAAGTTACTGACACACAAATTCACCAATGCACAAAAGTTGATAAAACTTATCGATGAAAATCACGAAAATTGGTGAAACACAAATTCTAGAAATCATCACAAGAAATCCAGAAATCATAAAAAGGGGGAAGGCCTATCACAAACGGGAACATAAAGCTCACCAACACGTGTATCACAAACGGAACGCTAATTCCATGGTTGCTAACCATCACAAATTGAGCCGAAGCTCCACAAGCGGCCCGAAGACGATGGGTTGCTACCCCACCAATTTGAGTCGAAAGTCCACAAAACGGGGTTTAGTCTCCCTCGCAGACAAAGAGACATCGCACATTGCTAGTCTAAATCACAAAAATGATCGTCATTGATTATCAAGAAGTGTCAATTACACTAAGCTAGTAAATAAATGAGTTTAGCTTCATGTCCCATAACCACTAGCTTAACTTAAATATTTACGAACAAATTGTAGGTTTCCACTAGAAAATTGTCACAAGAGATTCAATCGAACAAGTCCAAGAATTAACCGATGAAGTAAACGCAAGCGTTTCATACCACTTGTTTTACTAAGTCGTTTAATTAGATTCCTCATACAAGTAAGGTAAAGGTTTTTATATACTAATAGATTGGAAAACGGTTTAAGAAACGAGCTTAGTAATAAAATAGTGTTGAAATCGTTTTGATGAAAGAGTTTTGATTTTTACTACTAGTATTGAAACCTTTATATTTTTTAAGTGACAAATCACAAAAATGATTGTAGAAACAATCAATCACTAAAATTTACATTTGAAGCCGTGAATAAAATCCAAAGAATTCGATACCGAATTCATCAAAGTTGAAATGCCCAAAAATTCCAAAAATAGAAGTTATCAAAGTTGACAAAGGTGATAACAACTAAATGGAGAAGAAGAATCGATTAACAATTGGAAAAACAAAGCCAAACGAGCATAAACAGGCATACAGGGAAATAGGAGCAGGTCGGTTGACCGGACTCTTTGAGTCGGTCGACCGAACTCTCTGAGTCGGTCGACCGAACCAGAAACCGAGAAGTGCTCTGGTAGCAGGTCGGTCGACCGGTCACTGAGTTCGGTCGACCGAACCTGTATTCTGCACTTCCTACCCTATTTCAAATGAGGTGCAAACTCCCTCAATTTGCAAACGGTCAAGCACGGATGCTAGGGTATTACGCCCATCGGCTACCCGGTCCTATTGGCTCCTCGATGCATCACCAAAAACATGTTCCAACATCAAAGTTATGATTTTTAAAGATTTGAACTCAAAACACTAAAAATTGAAATATTCACCAAATCAATCCAAACCAACAGCAAATGCATATGAATAAGTGTTAGGAATTCATACCCTACATTCAAAGATAGATATAAGCATAGATGTGAGATAAAAATCTTACCTTTTCACAAAATCAATGAAGGAGAAGCTTGAAAGCAAAGGAAGAATCAACCACTCTTCAACACAACCCAAATGAGATTTAACCTAAGCTCAAAAGAAGAACATTCCCAAAGTTAGGTTTAGGAATTTCTGAAAATTGATAATAGAATGAGTTGGAGAAGAAGGAGAGGAGGCTTACCAAGGCTTCTTCTATTAGTTTGGAGCTAGATGTTGGATTTGTTAATGGAACTAGGGCTTTGAAATTTTAATTTCCCATTCCTCTCCCCATTGTTGCAAAAGCTTGAATATTAGGAATTAGAAGTAAAGTAATGAAGAGGAGAGGCTTGGGGCTGAGCTAATAAGTGGGGTAAATGGGCTCAACCCAAACCAAAGCCGTAAGTGAAAAAGTGGCAAAATTCCACTAACTCCAAGCATATCAAAGCTTATACTCAAAAAGATCGCAAACGGCGTTTTGAACTCAATGGAAGTGGTCTTGAGTCCTAATTCGACCATATGCAAAAAAGTAACTTTTCAGACTATAATCCGATTAACGATAAAATATTTAAATAAAATATTTAAATACTCAATCGTAAAATATGCGGGTTGTTACAATTACCAACATTATCATATTAACTCTATTTTATTCTTTCCAAATTCAAGGTTTATTCAAAATAAATAACTTTAAATCTCCAATTTCTTTTTATTTCTCCATTATTAAATTATAACCACTGGTATAATTCAATTTCCAAGTAATCACCAAAACCAGGGTTGTTACAGACTCCCCCTCTTATAAAAATTGCGTCCTCGCAATTTCTAGAGAAGAGCTGTAATCAACACGATTCATTTCATCAGGCAATGGAAGATGGATAAGATAGAGTTTAAATTTCTCACCCTCAACACAAGAAAATAGAAAAATCAAAAAATATAGCTCAATAAATTCTATGGTTTCCCAAATGTAGTTATTTGGATTAGTGGGCCATTGAATTTTTATGAGAATATTATTATTTCGAAGGCATTACACCTTCGAAGCAAGAACACGAATTGGAGACTACACAATAGATAAATCGGATGAGATCGATTCCTTAGAAGCTTCATGAATAGAGTCGGGATTTAATCACAACTTTATCCCGGACTCCAACCCATAAGATGATAATCGATACGATTTTTCGTATAATACTACGAAGGGAGTCATACCAATATTAAATTGATAACAATTACGAAAAGAAAACCCAACAAGAAGTGGGTGGTTTCTCCAAATATCACCTAACTCATATGGCTGCATAAATGCAAGTTGTAAAATAATTACACAAAGGCAAGTTAACACAAGGAATGGATTTTTGTACTCTCTTTTACTAATGAAATTTTTTTATAGAGTTTTTAAACTCGTTATCTTCGAAAATTTAAATTCTCAATTTTCAACCCTAAAATTTCTCAAAGCTTCTTACTTAGATTTTAATTAAAGTTAATTACTCTTTATTTAGAGTAAATAAAAATTTTGAGTTGCCTATTCTCTATTATATCCAGAAATATAGTTTAGGTTGTAACACATAAAATTTTCAAATTCGTTTCTCAAATTTTCTAAGTTTTTGAAATTTCTAGAAAAATCGGCAGAGTCTCCTCTGCACGGAGGGCCCTTTGCAATATTACAAAAATAATTTTTTTAATATACGTCGACCATTCGGAACATAACATATATCAACAATTTAATACTTGAAAACTTAATCTGAATCCACACCTTTCTTTTTAGCATTTTAAAGCGAGTTTGCTCAATATAAATACAATATTTTTGCTCAAAATATAGTCCAACTACCATCTTTCACCTGTAACTAACTCAATTAGATGATATTAGTTCATATTCGTAAATAAGAAGCATTACAATTCACTGTTAACAGAAATAGATCATTTTTTCATTTCAGACCTGCTGTAAAGAAGATAGGTTTTGACATAGCAAACAATAAAATATGAAGAAACTTATAAAATGAAAGTTGTTCCACTAAGTCTATCCTTTCAAGAAATGTAAAGATCATCAAAATCAGTTTTACGGTTTGAAAGTTATTCTAAATTTACTTTCAGCTTAAATATTGACAATTTCATAATAAGACAGAAATGTCTATCAATTTTCAAACCCATTTTAGATTCAATAAATAGAAAAATCTTTTAAAGTGGTAAAATAAACTTTATAGCTTAATGAATTCGATTTCATTTGCAAAAATATTTAGCTCATTTGCAGTGATGAATCTCAAGTTAACGTTGTTTTAGTATTGTACTTTTTCAAATAAAATTTTAGCTCTTAGCTCCAATTTTAAAATTTGAATTTTCAAACCTTTCCAAATTCAAACTACATTTTCAAAACATGCTCTTTATGTGAAATCATTTATTCAAGATCCTCCTTGTAGAAAGCTAAGTCATTCAAATTTTATAAATAACTTCAAGTAATTATCTTTTTAAAAGAAACTATTCACTACGTGGAAAAATTCTCATTAACTCACTAAATCAACTTTTCAAACAATCAATTTAAAAGAGTCATTGTGAAAGAAATAACTAATCTTTTCAATTAATAAGAGAGAATCATTCATACAAAGTAAATTTTGGATTTAAATATAAATTTTAAAATTGTTCTCAAAATTTTAAAGGATTGTATCTCACGTCTATTTATTTATTATACCTTACCTCTTTACTTTAGCCTTTTAAAATACATAAACTATTTAAATTCTTATTTTCTCTCGTCTCAAATAAATTTCCATTTTTTTGTTAATATAAAATTAATTAAAGTTGATAATTAACTCAACCTTGTTTTAAATGAATTCTAAAATTTCATTTCAACAATTTTTAATACCATCAAAGTTTAAAACAAACTTGTTCACAAATTTATTTTGATTTATTTTCAAACTTTTACTTATTACCACTTACTTTTATCGTATCTGACTGTCTCAACATAGCATTTAAGAAATTCCTATCGATAACGTTGATTAGGCGCATCGACCAGAATTCTTAAAGCACTCGATGGACAATCTAATACAAAATCATTTTCTAATTGATAAACTTGCCTCTTATTTAATTTTTACAAAATACTCTTAGCTTGTCCCAATACAATAATCCAATTATTCTTATAAGTTTGTCTTCAATGAGAAAGAATTGCAATTTAAATTTTATTGCTTTACACATTTTCTTAGTGAACATCTTCGTGGGAAAACGACTAATAGGCTAAGAACCAGAAATGAGGTCAATACAGAACTCCATTGCTTGTTTGGGTGGCAAACCCAAAATGGACTCAAATACATCAGTAGAATCACAAACAATAGGAATTCGAGATACTTCATCATCATCTCGAGACCCAAGAGCAATCAAAGATACTTTGGACTAACCATCTACATTTCGAAGAACAAGTGATAACAGATCGGCTGAATTATGATAACTAAGGTATAGGATCCTTTCAAACATAGGATTCGGGCTTGATAACATGCAAGCTAATCCATCCTCAAATTCACATCAAGCCCAAGATAGCAAATAACATGAAAATTCACACGAAAAGAAAATTACATGGAACATCCTCAAAATTCTCACACAACATGCCAAGTATCGCGGATCCCCTCAATAGGATTCGCAATCCTTAAGGAAGTAACAAGACAAGAAACATCAAATGATATAACTTCAACAAAATCCTTCGATACGAATGAGGGTAAAGCATCTATATTGAAGAAATCTCGAATATAGCGATCACGATGAAGATTACTCATAGGGTAAGATATTATTAATTCAATTATGGAATACTATAGAATAAAATGCATTCCTAGACATATTCCCACCTTACATCTACCCCAAAGAACCCATAAAAAGTTAAGGACACAGTGATTAGGGAAAATGTAACAATTATATTGTACTTTGATGTACCATAATATATATTCTGTTCTGTGTTTATCATATTTTGTTCTGAATTCAGCTTTGATAGCAAGATGTGACGCCCCACCCCGAGACCCACATTACCAAGGAGAATTACATAGCAATCCTATCTGCTAATGCGGAGAATAGGGCTGGTTAAGGGTGACCATCTATAGTGTTGTCTTAAATATCTGTTGAATAAGTCGATAATTGCTATCTATTTTTTTATACTCAAGTGGATCGACATATCCAATAAAATACTTAATACAAAACTATAGGTGGCTAAGGATCTATCAGAACAAAATACCATAACTAAATTGACAACTCATCACAGAGAAGTAACAAATACACACACACACACACTCACATATACAATGATACATCTTAATACAATACCAAAGATACATCAAAGTGGTATGACGACCACTCAATATACATGAGTCAAAAGAATATACAATACAAATCATAAGGACAATAACAGCTAAAGAAGATAACCCAACATCCATGCGGAAGCATCATGTAATAGCTATATCCAAAAGAAATGCTTAATATGAAACATACTCGGTCTGACCCAAGTGTAAAACACACGGGTCAGTCTAGCTAAACAAAACAGTGAATAATAATAATAGATAAGGTAAAGCATAGGAAAGATAGGGTATCCTCTAAAAAAAGAGATAACATACCCATAAGCATTATATTACCTTCATAAGGAAAGGATGATTGCTCCTCTTAATAAGAAGAAGAGGTAATGAGAGTATAGCCATAACTTAGGTGACATAATAACACAAGTATATGAGCCATCGAGAATGAGATTCTAAAGATCAAATCCATTTAAATATCATATTCGCCTCATATCATCGGCGGAATCTAAATGATATCTCATATTTCAAAGAACTCAATAATAGTTCAAAACATCATAAATGAAATCACCATATGTATAACATCTTATATAGCGCTAGGTTATCGATGTAACTAAACATCATAAAATGGTGAAATCACAACAAAGAAGAAAACTCAGAAAAACTCAAAAAAACCTGAATTGGCAAGATCCCCAATTGCAATGCCGAAGCAATGCTGCACGTGCTAAATTCAGATGGCTGAAGCCTCTTACAAGGTCGCTAACACCTCCCAAAGCAGTTCGTCCTCATGACAAGGTCGCTGACACCTCTCCAAGCCATTTTGTCAGCCCTAACCAGGTCGATAACACCTTCCAATGCAGTTTGTCCCCATCACAAGGTATCTGACACCTCTCCAAGCAGTTCTATTAGGTAAATATTGCGAATGTGTCACAAAATCATGGATAGGAACCCGAAAAGTGTTAACGTGTGTCCCATACCACACATTCACACTTAGCGGTTTACTATCCACTAGTCGATGCCATACTAGGAACATCATGAAACTCAGAAAATCATATCTCGTCTCATTGGCGAGTGAAAAAGAGATATCATACTCGTCTAATTTTATCGACAAGTATTAAATGGCATCGTAACTTGTCTCATCTCATCGACAAGTGAAAACATCGTGATGGTTCCTCATAAACCATAAATCTCAAAATATGAAATCATGCACTCAAGACTTGCCTTACATCATTGGCAAGTAAATAAAGCATCGTGATGGTTCTCATCAACCATACTTCTACATAGGAGATCCCAAACCGTAAAACTTGCCAAATAATTGGCCATCTTAAATAATTCCAATAAATAGGAATTGTAAAACTCAAAATACGCCATAAAATCCAAAACATCTTACAATCAATAATCTCAAATAGCTTCGATCGTACAAGTCCGAAATTAACCGAAATAACAAACGCACATATCCCATACCATGTGTTTTACTAAATTGTTTAATTTTCTTTCACATACGTTCGAATAGTGCAAAATTGTATGTCTTATATTTAAAATAGTTTACTAGAGAAAACAATCTTTTAAAACTTTTTCCCGAAAATATTAATAAAACCAATATTTGAACTTCCTTTATTATTGGAAATAAATAGACTTTATATTAGAAAAATAATTTTAAAATACCATATATTTATAATTTGAAATGTTCGTTTATTTTAAAATTCATTTCAAAATGGTTTAGTGAAAACCATTGTTAGAACCAAAATTGGTCACTAACACCCTTGAGTAGAGTTATATAGAGAGATTAATGAAGAGAATAAATTAAAACAGAAAAAAAGCGTAAATCAATGCCAAAAGATCAATAAAAATGAGAACACCAGATTTATAGTGGTTTGGCGTAACTGCCTATGTCCACTTTGATTTTATTCTTTATTGCTTTCTCTATCACTTGAATACAGATACAATCCGTAAACAAATCGCTTGAATGCAAGTTTTAATTAAAAAGAGGAGAGTATAAAAAATGGCAGAGTCTCTCCAGTGTTCTCGGAAAAAGGTCCTTTTTCAGTATGCCCCTGCCCTTCTATTTATAGCGAAGATGGGTTGGACTTCCCTGGTGGGCCTGGTGGCTGAATATCTCGGTCCAAATGGAATAAGCCCTGTGTGCCGACCAAACATGCCAAACAGCCAAATGCCGAACTTCCATCTTTATGCCGAACGAAGTGAGGCCGGACGCTTCACATGCCGACCACCCATCGGTGCCGAACGACTCTGGACAACGAACGATAGGTGATGGCCGAACGAGATTTGTGCCAGACGGGGTGAGGTGTTGAGTGACGAGTGCAGGCCGAACGAGGCTGGAATGTCGAATAGTCCAGGAATGCCGAGTGAAGCATGAACGCCGAGCGCTCCAGAAGCCGAACGCTCTTTAATACCAGTTGAACCAATCGTGCCGAACGTACCTTGTAGTGCTGAATGTCCATGGATGTCGAACGTTCCTTGTACGCCGAACGTTCTTGTTGCTGAGTGCTCCTATATGTCGAGCGTTCCATAGATGTTGAACGATATACAATATCGAACGTTTCTCAATGCCGAGCATCCTTCTAATGCCAAACGCTCTTGATTGCCAAAACATGTCAACTGCATCAAACCCGTATATCCTCAGGCTCTTCTTGGTCAGAATCTTGTCTAGTGCTAATGATAATTTCTTCAACTATCATCTTGTGGCCGGGCCAAGGCGCCCGTTAACACTTGCCCCCCAAAGTGTGTCGTGTGAAGCAACACGACATGCTTTGAGTCAGCGAATATTCCTTGTCTCTAGAAAGAAATCCATCGTATTCCTTGAACAGTCATTATCCTTTTGTTTTATCCTCCCAAGGTGTCGTATTCTTCTTTGGTCATCATGATGCTTGGTCGATTCCCAATGTTATAGATCCAGGGTTGTAGTTCATCAGTGCCATCCGTGTCTGATTCTACAGTGCTGTAAGCTTCGGCTATCTGATCTAGTCTTTTCTTAATAACCTTAAGCGAGAATTCAATTTATGTTGATTTGAAGAAGTCGAACTTTTTTCGGATGTACACATGCATGTTCGGGTACATGTTCTTGCCATTGGCTGTCAGATGCATTTTATATGCTCATAAGTCATTGCCAATTCCATCTAGTTTAATTGCAATCCAATTGCGATTCCTTGTTTGTACTTTCTCAAAGCAGTGAGCAAGGGTGAATTGAGTATGGCCAGTCACAGACCCGTAGATGGTTCTATAGGTCCATAGTGTTGTAGGGAGTTCATCCACCTTTTTAACTCTAGCCTTTTCCAAACTTCTCTTCAGAACAGGCTTTATGATTTTGTTTACATCTTCAACCTGTCCATTTGTAGTAATAATAGATCATAGAAGGTCATAAGGACAGATGACGTTACAGACAGTGAGGTTGAATTTTTTTCTTGGTTGTGGCTAAAAGTTCTTTGTCTGCCTATTTGGTGAAGTAAACAACTACCACGATGGTGTATTTCGCACCACCTTTAGGATCAGCAAGAAGATGATTTCAATGCCCCAAAGCGGCAAACGGCTATAGACTAGCCATTTGAGTAATTTCCATCGGCGGGGTTCTTGGGTTTTTTGCAAACATCTTGCACTCGTCGCATTGTCTAGCATGATCAACCGCATCTGGATTGATAGTTGGCCAGTAATACTTGTAGCAGAATATTTTCTTGATCATGGTTTTCCCCCGATGTTATCGCCGCATTCTTCTTCATAGACTTCCTTCAGGACTCTTTTTATCTCATCATAGGCTATGCACCGGAGTAAGGGGGTCGAGAATCCCCTTTGATACATTATTCCACTCTCCATTTCATATCGCGAAGCTTTACGAGTGACTTGTCGTCTTTTGCTCCTTCTTTCAGGTAAGACCCCATGTAGTAGGTATTGCTTAAATGAGGTCATCCATGATTCCTTATCGATTTCGGTTTCTAACACGAAATCTATCTTCATCATATTTATACTCGGAGTATGTAAGGTTTCAACGAGAAACAATCCCATCTGCCGCGCATCGCAAGTGCTTGCAAATTTTGCCAATGAATCGGCTGCTCTGTTTTGCTCACGTGGGATATGTGAAATATCATAATACTCGAGATTCGCTAGCAGCTCCTAAACTCGGACCAAATACGGGGCAAGTCTCTGCCCCCTTGCTTGGTAGTCTCCCCGCACTTGGTACACCACCAGTTGCGAGTCGCAAATATTTCAACCAATCTTACTTCCAGTTCTTTGATGAGTCTTAAGCCGGCAATCAATGCTTCATACTCGGCTTTGTTATTTGTTGCTGGAAATTCAAGCTTCAAAGCATAACAAACTGATTGGTTTTCAGGAGTCACAAGAACTACGCCAGCCCCCGAACAACGGTCGTTAGATGTCCCATCGGTATTCATCTTCCATCGAACGGGAGGTATGACATTGTGGCCGTTTGAGTCGTTAGACGCAGTGAATTCAGCAATGAAGTCTTCTAGTGTTTGCCTCTTTATGGCCCTTCGTGGCTGGTAGGTAATATCGAGCTGATTCAACTCGATATTCCATTTTAACATCCTTCCAGAAGTTTTCGGTCGTTGGAGTACCTGTCGCAAGGGTTGATCAGTGTAAACACTGATTGAGTGTGCCTGAAAATATTGACGAAGCTTGTGTGATACAATCACCAAGCAATAGGTTAATTTCTCGATCTTGGGCTAATTTCTTTCTGCCCCCGTCAGACGTTTACTAACATAGTAAACTGGCTTTTGAGCTCGGTCCTCTTCACGAACCAAAGCCGTACTGATAGCATGCTGGGATACTGCCAAGTACACATACAACATTTCGTGGTCTATTGGTTTCGATAGCACCGGGGACTCTCCAAATGACTTACCAGAGCTCAGAATGCTTCCTAACAATCGGATGTCCACTCGAAATTCCACTTTCCTTTCTTTATCACATTGAAGAAAGGAATACACTTGTCTGTAGCTCTGGATATGAATCGACCTAGCGCAGCCACCTTTCCATTCAAGCTTTGTACTAGCCTCATAGTTCTGGGCACTAGTATGTCTCGGATAGCTTGAATCTTCTTCGAGTTAGCTTCGATTCCCCGTTCATTCACAATGAAACCCAAAAACTTTCCCGACGCTACGCCAAATGAATACTTCAAAGGATTGATTTTCATTCCATAATGCTTGAGTATATCAAACATCTCTGCTAGGTCTTGAATGTGGTCGTTTGACTGCCGTGACTTCACGAGCATGTCATCCACATAGACTTCCATCGTTCTATCAATCTGGTCTTCAAACATTCGATTCACCAGACGCTGATAAGTTGCTCCCGCGTTTTTCAATCCAAAAGGCACTACTGCATAGTAATATAGCCCCACATCTATGACAAAACTGGTGTGTTCTTGGTCTGGAATGTGTATCGGGATCTGATTGTATCCCGGATACACAGCCATAAAAGACAATAATTCGTGTCCGGCCGTAGAGTCGTCGAGCTGGTCGATTCTAGGTAAAGGGAAACTATCCTTCGGGCATGCTTTATTCAGATCAGAGTAATCAACACAAGTTCTCCACTTCCCGTTTGGTTTCCTCACAAGCACAGGGTTAGAAACCCATTCAGGGTAGATGGCGTCGCGGACAAACCCATTAGCTTTGAGTTTATCCACCTCCTCTCTAAGAGCAGCGGACCTCTCCGGGTCCATGCCTCTCCTTTTTCATATTACAGGGATATATTTCGGGTCTATGTTCAACATATAACTCGCAATAGCGGGAGAAATTCCGCACATATCAGAATGTGTCCAAGCGAAAACGTCTAGGTTCGCTCGGAGGGAATCGGTAAGATCCTCGGCCAATGACGGGTCATCCCAGCTGACTGGTATGTCGATCGTCAGCTCAACCGGTGCTGCATTCATTTCCCTAAGTCCCCCATCATCATCTCTCGGATCTATGTCTCTATAGATCCAAGAATGCTGCCCGATCCAGGGCTCGGGCACCACTTGCCAATTGTCAGTGTTTTGGATGCGGATGGAGCTGTCCACCTTGTCTGCATCTCGACTTCTAAACACTATATCGTCTGTCATCATGCGTTGTTTTTTTACAGGAAAATCGAGTTTCGAGACGTAGCAGACCGATCATTCCTCGAGAGTCATTAACATGACTTCTGCGCCATAACAGTGATCAGTAGATGCTCCATCTGCGTACATTTTCCATCTGTTAGTTGGTTCTCTACTACCCTTCGAGTAATCATCTAATGCAATGAATTTGAGTATGAGGTCTACTAATTTCCATCCTTGGATAGCCCTTCGAGGGAAATAAGTGATATCAAATTGGCTCAGTTCGATATTCTATTTAAGTAGTCTTTCAGACATCTTAGGTCGTTGTATGCCCAGTTGCAACGGCTAATAGGCATAGACGTTGATGGAATGAGCCCAAAACTAAGAGTAGAGCTCTCATGATGAAATCAATAGACATTGCGCTAGCTTTTGTAGCTTCGGGTCGATATCCAATGCACGGCTCGCGATAGTTGGTGAAATCACACATGTATGTCAAAATGGGTCCAAAGGAACATATCATCATTTTTTCAGAAAAATCCAACTAATTCTTTTATCATCATTGCACTGAGCTATAATTCGATACTCAGCGCCCGGAAAGGGTCGCCATGACTGGCTGTAATGTTGACTGTTAGCTTAGCAGGTGCCATCCCGGATTCTTTGAGTTCAGATGTAACTATTTTGCATAAAATTCAATGTAAAATATGGTTGGAACGGCCAATGTTGATGGTTACTCTGGTCGAATCCTACAGTCTTGTCATGAGTTACTAAGTCTAATAGTGAAGGGCTCTGAATGCCCTAATCGATCATCAGCAAATGGCCAAAGATCAATCTTAAAAGCACGTTGAAGGAAATGTCAAGTAGGGGTCAGCCTTGATTTGCGTGCAGCTTCATAGCTGGATGTTGCTATGAGTTTGATTTTGCTTGTATATTTGAGGAATGCACTTTCTATTCAATGCATTCGTGATCCTTTACCCGTCCTTCGGGTTGGAGTGACAGTTAGTTGCCCACTAGCTTAGGTATCGATTTAATGATTCTATCCCTTGGCATTCCTTTGGTCGTAGTCTTGAGTAGTTGTAAGCACTATATATAAGTTTCAATACTGAGCTATCGTAGCTAGTCTTTGGATGACCATGCATCCGCTCCCAGTCTCGGGTTGATAAATGTACCGCATGGACGGTTGAGTCTCGTCTTAGCTATGTTTATATTCTCACCTAAACTCCAAAGACATAGAGGTAATAGATGAATATTTGGTTCACATTTATCTTTCTTCTCGCTCGTGCCCCCAGGTCTGGGGCATATACCGATAAGTAGGAAGGCCAGCCATGCCCACTTTAGCTTTACTCTCTTTTCCGTTGAATCGCGGGATCATGTCAGTCGATGGGAGACTAGGTGTCGCCTATCTTGGATTTTATCGTGGTTTTTCATTCCAAAAAGAATACTTCGATGCAATGTCAGTTTCAGGGCATAATTTGGACATTGGACGGTCATCCACGTCCACTTTGGTTCATGCACTGTAATCAGATCTTAGAGTAAAGTTGGCTACAAATGCAGTCGGGTCATGCTCATTCAGTTTCATACTCCTCCTGACGGATCGAAGGAGGATGCTGGAGAATTTTTGACCAAGTCTTCGTGGTTTACTCTCCTTTCCACACTCTGGGGGTCATAGTTTTTCAAGAAAAATCCGAGTCACACTCTTATGTGCTTGATGCAGATCGGTATTGATCCTCGATCTGAGGTATGATATAGTCTGTTGCTTGTAGCTCTGGATGCCGTCTTGATTGGTTCTGTATTGAGGCCTCCCTACAGTCGTTGCCTCAAGTTATAAAGAACGCCAAAGCTAGAGCTACAGTAAGCTGTCGTATTCGGCTTTTATTAATTTGTACCCCCGCTTCCAGGATTGATTTAGCCAGGCCACTAGTTGGATTGTCGAACTCCATACTTGGCGAGTTAATAATCCTCCTGGCGATTTTAGGCGGAAGTTTGCGGAATAGAGAATGGTCGGAATCCACTCATCTATTTGTCGATGTTTATACACCACTTTGCATTCTGATGATTTAGTGTTATTCTCCTCTCGTTCGACTTGCGCCCAATTTGTGTTCATGCTTCGGTCCACGCTCCGGGGACTTAGAGATTTGTCGAACGATTTATGCTTTAGTCCACAGTTCGAGAAGTAGAGATTTTCGTCAAATCGTTTATACTCTAGTCCGCCCCCCTGGACCGAGAGTACTCTAGTTTGCTTCAGGGACTTAGAGGTATTTAAGTCATTTATACTCTAGTCCACGCTCAGGGGACTGAGAGTACTCTAGTCCGCTTTAGGGACTTAGAGGTTTTTAAGTCATTTATACCCTAGTCCGCACTCAGGGGACATAGAGCACTCTAGCCCGCACTCTGGGGACGTAGAGGTTTTGAGTTGTTTATACTCTCGTCCACACTCTGGGAACTCAAAGTACTCCAGTCCGCACTCCTGGGACTTGGAGATTTTGGGTCATTTATACTCGGAGTCCCCAAGATAGCGTCCATGGACATCGACTCCCGTCTTGTGGCGGCTAGAGAAGAAGGTGGGGAGGAGGTCAAAAGCATGTTTGACCCGCTAATTGCTGAATTCAATGCCCGTGTTCTCATGCATCGAGACTTGACTTTTTTGGGCGAGGGCTATCTTGAATCTTTAACCGAGGTGTGGGAGGCCTTGATAGAAATCAGGAAGGCCGAGCATGGTTCCGAGGAGGTTAATGAAGAGGCTTTGATAAAAGAATTTCTTAAAGGAAACGAGCCTTCGGACCTGTCAGCGGCAAAAGTTCTTTACTGCAAATGCTCCCCCTCAATGAAATGGAAAAAGTTATCACCGGTCCATCAGAGTCGTGCTTCCAGCTCATGTGCCTACTCAATTGGCCGATCCGCCAATACTCAATCCATTTGAGAAGCATATTGGTTACAACCTGGAGGACCCTGGCTTTGGCGTCCACATTCTGTCCCCCATTCCAGAGGGTGAGACCCCTCTGATGGCTGAGACTTTGCCAGAACCTGGTAGATAACCCTTCACTTTAAGATTCCAGAAGTTGTCATTCTTTATGAAGAACTATTGTATTCTAAGGCTTTTTTTTTCATGATTTTGTGCAGGCCGTTCTGATCCTGAGCCCACTCTGAGGAGCGATGTCACCAACGAGGTGGAGAAGGAAACAAGTGAGGCCCCTCACGTAGGTGAGGCTCTCGGTCTCGCTGCTCAGGTGATCGGGGCGCTTGATGAGGACAAGCCCAAAACTTCCTCTCCTACCGACGGGGATTATGAAGTAGAACAGGCGCCTCTGAGCACACCTCCGAATTGAGCATGAAGGAGCAAATTGAGAAGGAGAAGGAGCAGACGGTCAAAATCAAAGTCGAGCCTCGAGTTGTGGACCTGGACGATCCTTTGAACAAGCCGTTGAAGGTCATCCTTCCTAGCGGGCCCAAGCCCATGGATGTTCCCCGTACTTCTTCAGTTGCTACCCCTCCATCAAAGAAGGGTACCAAGGGTAAACGTGGAGGAGAGGAGTCATCTGAGAAGATGACAGAGGTGGAGAAGTCGAAGAAGCACAAGAAGTAATCATTACTCTCATTCAACGAGAGTTAGTTTAAGTTATGTAATTATTTTCATCTACTTCTGTAGTTCTTGTAAATAGATTGTCGACTCCGAACTTTGGAGGGGTTGTAGTAGAAACTTATTTCTGAATAAAGTTTAGTTCCTTTTTCTGTCTTACAAAAGACTCTTATCGTTCAATTTTCTTTGTGATTGTGATTTAAATCCAAGATGTTGTGAATAACATAAACCTCTCAGTTCATCTTCATATAGCTCGGAAATTCTTTGGGAGTTGTTCATTTTTTCACTCCGGGCTTCAAGCACTTAGAATATCTTGTAGTCTGTACATCAGGGATTTTGTGAGTTCAAGTCATTAGTGTCCTAGCTCATCCTCATGGAACTTAGGGATTTGAACCACTTATACTCGAATCTGCACTCTGGGGACTTACAGTATTCCAGTCCACACTCAGGGGACTTGGAGATTTGAATCGTTTGTACTCGAGTCCGTACTCTGGGGACATAAAGTACTCCAGCCCGCACTCTGGGGACTTGGAGGTTTGAATCGTTTATACTCGAGTCCGCACTCTGGGGACATAGAGTACTCCAGTCTGCACTCTAGGGACTTGGAGATTTGAGTCGTTTATACTCGAGTCCGCTCTCTGGGGACTTAGAGTACTCCAGTCCCCGCTCCGGGGACTTGGAGATTTTAAGTCGTTTATACTCGAGTCCGCGCTACGAGGACTTAGAGTACTCCACTCCACGCTCCGAGGACTTGGAGGTTTTGAGTTGTTTATACTCTGATCCGCACTCTGGGGACCCAGAGTACTCCAGTCCGCACTCCGGGGACTTAGAGATTTTGGGTCGTTTATACTCTGGTCCGCACTCTAGGGACTCAGAGTACTCCAGTCCGCACTCCGGGGACTTGGAGATTTTGAGTCGTTTATACTCTGGTCCGCACTCTGGGGACTGGGAGTACTCCAGTCCGCACTCCGGGGACTTGGACAATTTGAGTCGTTTATACTCTGGTCCACACTCTGGGGACTCAGAGTACTCCAGTCCGCACTCCAGGAACTTGGAGATTTTGAGTCGTTTATACTCTGGTCCGCACTCCGGGGACTTGAAGATTTTGAGTCGTTTATATTCTGGTCCGCATTCTGGGGATCAAAGTACTCCAGTCCGTACTTCGAGGACTTGGAGATTTTGAGTCGTTTATACTCTGGTCCGCACTCTGGGGACTCAGAGTACTCCAGTCCGCACTCGGGGACGTGGAGTTTTTGAGTCGTTTATACTCTGGTCCGCACTCTGGGACTCATAGTACTCTAGTACGTACTCTGGGGACGTAGAGGTTTTTAAGTCATTTATACTCTGGTCCACACTCTGGAGACTCATAGTACTCCAGTCCGCACTCCGGGGACTTGGAGATTTTGAGTCGTTTATACTCTAGTCCGCACTCTGGGGACTTAGAGTACTCCAGTCTGCGCTCAAGGGACTTGGAGGTTTTTATTGAGAGTAGTCGTATTTCCACCCTTTAATTTATATCTCATCTACCGTATCGAGGCTAATGTTGTCGAAAGAAAAATCGAACCACGTTTGCTCATGGAATGAGATTCTGCCCCCAGCATGAGGGACGAAATTTGAAAAATGGACGGTCGATTCTCGTCCGCTTGGTGATTATAGCTCTTCCAATCAAGTCAAGGAAGGAGGCATATGATAGATGGTTGAATCACATCCATGCTAGGTTAGATAGGAAAATATCACACTTTTTGTATCTCTTTCTAGAAACTAAGGATAATATATTATTGAGTAGACAAAGTAAGTTGCATATGATTCTAGGTGCAATCGTGCCATGTATTAGGAGCAATGGTTAATGAGTAGGCAGTCCACCACAACTACTTCAAGTCGGGCTTCGAATAACCTTTTGTGTTCAAGGTAGGATTTGATGTGTAGAACAAATCACGTCCACTCTAGATAGATCACGGTGTCACTAAGCTTCAGGAGGGCATCTGTATTTTGTCGAACTTTGTTCTATGACTCGATTTGAGTGGATGATCAGGCCATACCCATTCCAAGCCTTGCTTAGGTCTCCAAGTCAATTGTGGAGGTCGATGAATGGATGATTGGTCATGCTGACTTTGTATTGGGCTCTGATCGTGATGAACTTTTCAATATCTAGTCCATAGCCCCAAATCAAAGGCATATAGTTTAGGATGAGTGATTGAATTATGCTCGTCTAGATGTATCTCCACACGTCCGATCATGGTCTGCGTAGATTGGTTGGCAACCAAATCTGAGTACCTGGTCACCTGCATCATTTTGAAAGTAGTTCAGTTCAAGCTAGTCATAGTTCATAGAACAATTGAAATAGAAATGGAAATAATTCAAAGAAGATTATGAAAAATCTCATTGATAAGTGAAGCAGCATTGTGCGCTCGCTATTCGACTTTGCCCTTGGCTCCTTTCAAAGGGATGTCGGTCGCCTGCAGTCCAATTGATAATCATAGCCCTTTGTTAATAGGCATCGGATGTTCGCTGCCCGCCATTCTGCAGGACTTGTACATACTATTGAAGCCTTCCTTTCCAGATCGGCTTTTCGATCACGCCTCGGAGGTGTTTGTAATCGCCCGTGTTAAGATCAGTGAGAATATGGGAATATACAACATTCCCCTGATTTTCTTTAGACTTTGGTGTACTCTCTCAAGGTTGGTTTCCAATACCACTCCGAGTCGTGAGTCTTCAAGTAGAGGTTGTCAAATGAATCTTTTAAAGAGCATATGAGCCGAATTTTGAGGTCTTGTTTCGGCTACTAGGATCTACATCCTTAGCCAACGGGTCTTCATTGTTATTTTTCTTAGTCTGTTCCGCTCCTCTACACTTTGATTTAGATTCATTTTTGTCATAGAGACGATCCATGGTCGTAGGAGGCTCTCCAGCTAACTGGCTGCCAAAATATATATGGAGGTCGATTCTCCTCAAAGGTGATCAGTATGATATCCCTTTGAGAGTATCATTTGAGTAGCGGTCATTTGTCCGTTCCCTTGTTGCCGTTCAGAAGCTGTAGCTAGATCCTCTATGCCCTGGTCGATCAGGGGATGTAAGGGAAGTAGATAGCTTTATTTTTGAATTCACTATCTGGAGGGTGGTACCCAAAAATATATTTTTTAAAATAGGGGTCGTATAAGAGACCGGTGTAACTTAAGTTTCGATCGGCATTGAGGACCGTCCGGCATGACAAAGTTGCTCGGCATACAAGATTGTTCGGCTAAGGTGGATCGGCCAAGGTGGATCGGCCAAGATGGATCGGCCAAGGTGGATCGGCCAAGGTGGATCGGTCAATGTAGGTTGGCCTAGGGGGATCGGCCAAGGTGGATCGACCAAGGTTGTTCGGCCAAGGTGGATCAGCCAAGGTAGGTCGGCCAAGGTGGATCGGCCAAAGTGGATCGGCCAAGGTTGGTCGACCAAGGTGGATCGGCATACACCTTTTCTACAGCGGTCGGCATAGAACTTTTCTGAAGCGATCGGCGCATGCCTTTCTTAAAACGGTCGGCATGGAATTTTTCTGAAGCGGTCGGCATATGCCTTTTCTAGGGCAATCGACATACGCCTTTTTTGGGGCGATCCGCTGAATTGCCTTCAGAGGAAGGTCGGCCTTCATTCAACTTAAGTGCAAAATTCAACATCCAATCACCAAATCTTGCGTACATCAGTGAATCCAATCTACGGCTATCAGCTTCCTTTAGATTTCTTTCAAATCTGAGTAGAATAGGAAGTTTTCTAGTAGACAAGTGGATCTATTTCGCGAATATGGAAATCCACTACTAGACGATGAGATCCAGTCAAGCTGAGAATTCAATTCTCAGTGAAAGCACCAAAATGTTAGCACCAAAATTGGTCACTAACACCCTTGAGTAGAGTTATGTAGAGAGATTAATGAAGAGAATAAATTAAAACGGATAAATAGCGTAATTCAATGCCAAAAGATCAGTAAAAACGAGAACACCAGATTTATAGTGGTTCGGCGTAACTACCTACATCCACTTTGGGTTTATTCTTTATTACTTTCTCTATCACTTGAATACAGATACAATCCGTAAATAAATCGCTTGAATACAAGTTTGAATTAAAAAAGGGGAGTATAAAAAATGGCAGAGTCTCTCCAGTGTTCCCGAAAAAAGGTCATTTTTCAGTGTGCCCCTGCTTTTCTATTTATATACGAAGATGGGTTGGACTTCCCTGGTGGGCCTGGTGGCTAAATATCTTGGTCCAAATGGAATAAGCCTTGTGTGCCGACCCAAACATGCTGAATAGCCAAATGCCGAACCTCCATAGTTATGCCGAACGAAGTGAGGCTGGACGCTCCACATGCCGACCGCCCATCGGTGCCGAACAACTCTGGACAACGAACGATAGGTGATGGCCAAACGAGATTTATGTCGGACGGGGTGAGGTGTTGAGTGAGGGGTGAAGGCCGAACGAACCTGGAATGCCAAACAGTCCAGGAATGCCGAGTGAAGCATGAATGTCGAGCGCTCCATAAGCCGAACGCTCTTTAATACCAGTTGACCCAGTCATGCCGAACGTACCTTGTAGTGCCGAACGTACCTTGTAGTGCCGAACATCCCTTGTACATCGAACGTCCTTGGTGCCGAGTGCTCCTATATGCCGAGCGTTCCATAGATGTCGAACGATGTACAATATCGAACGTTTCTTAATGCCGAGCGTCCTTCTGATGCCGAACGCTCTTGATTGCCAAAACATGTCGACTGTATCAAACCCGTATATCCTCGAGCTCTTCTTGGTCAAAATCTTGTCTAGTGCTAACGATAATTTCTTCAACTATCATATTATAGCCGGGCCAAGGCGCCGGTTAATAACCATGTTCGAAAACAAAGAAAAACAAGAAAGATAACTCAAGACCGATAACTTAAATTCAACACGAATTCAATTCAAATTCTATTTAAATTTGATTTTCAAATTCTCCAAATATAGCTAGCATATTGATAGGCATTATAGCTCTCAAAAAATGTCAAAAACAACATCAAAATCGAACAAGAGTGAGAGCAAAAATAAGCTACTACAATCCTTATGTCAATGATTGTTATTGTTGTCGTTTTCCTCTCGGAACAGCGAAAAACAAACATTGTTTTGACCAAGCTAACTTCAAAATTTCAAAAAGCTCAAAACAAGAAACTTTAAGTACAAGGTCTAAGCTTCCCGGAACATCTAAAATTATTGAATTTGGATAAGAAACGTGAAAAATATGGTCAATATAATTCTCAGATTTTAAATTCACGGTCGCTGTCATTTATTCTCAAGGCAGCCGCAAAGAAATAAGGTTTTGACTATCTTATCCACAAAATTTTGCAAAACTCAAAACAATAAAGTTTTGGAAAATACTTCGTGCTTTCCAAAACTTCAAGAATTACCTAAATACGATTGGAAACGAAAAAGATACATCTAATTTACTAACTGTATTTAGTTTAGACAGTGTAATTATCAAAGAGACAGAGCTGAGAGTTTGTGGTAGAATTTCAGTCAACCTATGCCCAAAATTTGCAAATATGTTCAAATGAAAGTTTTCGTATGTATATCAGGCTTTCCAAAACATTAAAATTATCGAATTCTGATTAAAAACGAAATAGATATGGCTAAATCAATTTCAGATTCAAACTCAGGAAATTTAGTTAAACACAGAATTGTACCCTTATTTTCAATTCTATTTCAGGTCAACAAAATTGCGAAATCTTGAGAAATGATCACAATAGAAACTATTCCTTATTGAATCTAGTTTCCAACCAAAAAAATGACCTCAAACGAATAAGAAACGTGAAAGTTATTGTTGTTTTACTTCAGTGCATCCGTATTATATTTCAACAATCATCCAAAGTAAACATTAGGTATAACTACAGTAAACGATTTCTTCTTCATCTTTGTAATTACAGTCAAGATTTAGCTAGAAATGTGAGTTAATAAACTCACCTTTGTAAATAGAAGAGCAAACTCAAGCAAAGTTGAAGAAAGATGAAGGCTTTGAGTTAGAACAGGCTTCAGGAACCCGTATAATAATAGAACAAAGACATGCAACCAAGAAAAAAACCAATTACAGACAATCAAAATTTTCTAAATTAAAATTTGATGAATTAGAGTTGGGTTTTTGTAGTGATTACCTGCATATAGTGCCTTAGTTTGATTAATTTTAGCAAACAATTGAAGAATTTGGAGGATTTGAGCCTTGGTTTGAAAGAGGAAAAAATGTTTTCCTGTTTTATCTTTTCTTTTGTTTTCTGGGAATGGAAACATAATGTACGTACATTATTTTGAGAAGAAAAAATTTCTTCTTCAGGCTTGTTTAGTTAAATGGGCTTAGACCCATTAACAAAAATGAATTTGTTAATTCTAATTATCACTTAAACACATATACACTTATATAAATGAACCAAAACAATATATATTAACAAGATTTCAGCACAATAAAATTATACAATCATATTTCCCTGTCTAATAGAATACTTTACAACAAATACAAGATAATTTTATCTATAAAAATTATTTTTCATTATTAAAACTCTTATTTTTACTAAATACACAATTTACACTATAATTTACACAAATACTATTTTTAACACCAAAGATTACTAAACATTATTTTCTTGCATAATTAAATTCAAATAACCATAATAATATCATTTTTACCCTTCAAATTTTATTTTTAAACATTCATCTTTTTATTTATAACATACACATATTAAATTTTAGTACTTCCCTAAAATTTACAAAAACCAATATTTGGCAATAATTTTACAAAATTATTACACCTTATCAAATTAAAATCCTATAATGCTCATTTTCTTCAAAAATAGCACAATAAAGTTTTTAAAACTTTGTGCAATATTTTACATTTATTTCAATAAATTATTATAGAGTTAATTCTTTTTATCTTCTATTTAATTGAATAAATCACCAAATTAACATATTTCCATCTTTAACCATTTATTACCAACATTATCATATTAAATCTATTTTATTCTTTCCAAATTCAATGTTTATTCAAAATAAATAATTTTAAATCTCCAATTTATTTTTATTTCTCCATTATTAAATTGTAACCACTGGTATAATTAAATTTTCAAGTAATCACCAAAAATAGGGTTGTTACACTTGTCCTTCTTACACACACCCATACCGTTCGAGAAAAGTCATCAATAAAAGAAATGCAATACCTTGCTTCTCCTAAAGAAGATACCAGTGTCAGTCCCCAAAAATCCATGTGAACATACTCAAGAACCCTTCTCGAATCATATTTTCCCTCATTAAATGATACTTTAGTTTACTTCCCCATGACACATTCTTCGCAATACTCTAGTTTCTTGAAACTCTCTCCACCGATCATATCCCTCTTTCGAAGAATATCCAAACTCTTCTCCAAGACATGACCTAACCTCAAATGTCACAACCTAGTCGCATCCAAGGCACAAAAACTATCAACTCCTTTACAAGTTTAACCTTCTATTGTCACACCTTGAAATAAATAAACATCATGAGTCCTAGCACCCTTCATCACCACAAGCGCAACCTTTGAAACCCATAAACTATCTTTCTCAATAGTGATCTTACAACTTAAAAAACTCCAGCTGCCTTGGAGAGATAAGAGACTTTCGAAGTTTTGAAATATAGCACACATTTGTGAGAGTACAAACCACTTCGTCAAACATCCGAATTTGCATGGAACCAATGCCTTTCGACCTACAAATAGCACCATTTTCTATAACAATTGAATTTCCTTCTCTATTAACAGAAGATGAAAAACAATTCCTATTTAGCATCATATGATAAGATGCACTTGAATCGAGCACCCATTTGTTACTCGAAACATCAATGATACGCCGCAACACATTTATGTCTCCCTCACCAACTCCACTCTCCACCGCTACGGATGAAGATGCTACTTCCATCTTTGTCTTCTCTTTGTTCGGACATTCATTCTTCCAGTGACCAGCTTCTTATGAATATAGAACTTGCATTTTCTTTCCTTCAACTTTCCTCTCCAACCGGGGTTCCTTTATTTAGACCGCCCACGGTTCTCCTTCTTCACATATTTCTCCTTCTCCATAAATGAACCATGACCATTACTAGCACCACTATTTTCATCACCTAACTCCTTCATTTGATCCTGCAATTTTTCACTGAGAAGACCCATTTAGACTTCATAGAGTCAAAGTATCCCGGCTATAGATCAAATTATTTAAAAACCTATAAAACGGTCCGATAATGAACATAACAATATCATCGTCTTTTTCTCTTCCTCAATCTTTAAATCTACCACCTTCATCTTTATTAGCAAATCATCAAAGGTATTCAAGTGAGCCTTTAGCCAAGTGCCTTCCTTCATCTCATAGGTAAAAAATGTTCACAATAAGATCAAACGATTAGTCAGTGACTTCTTCATATATAACTCTTCCAACTTGTCCCAAGTTCCCTTAGCAGTAGTATCACCACTAACTTTGGAGATAACATTCTCCTCCATAGCAAGTTGTCGTGCAGTGAATATTCACTCTTCTAATTCCTCTCTCTCAACATCCGAGAAGTGTAAAAACAACAATCAATATCTCGATTCCAATTTCAATCCAATCCAAGACTAATCACAATCACCAAACAAGCAATACAATATAAGAGCAATAACGAAGAATAAATCACACACCGATTTATAGTGTTTCCACTAACGTTGTGTTAGTGTACATCCGCTTTAAGAGAGAGCTTTTACTAATATTGATGATAAGAATACAAGAGATTGATTACAATGATAAAAATTCTGTTAGAATTTATTTGTGGAGAAGAGAATTGAAGAAAATTAGGTTTAAATACCCTAACTAGTGGATGCAAAACCCTTGTAGTTACTTTTCTATCACATACAAATCTGGATCCAAAAATATCTTATACAGGAGAATAGAAAACCTAGGCAAGGTTCCAAAATTTCCCCTTCGAATATCTTAAATCTTCATATCAAGCCAATGCCAAAAACTGGCAGAAGTGGCCACAGACGTCTGTCACAATTGACAGGCATTTGTCCTGGTTCCCTATAATTTTTTCCTAAAGTCACAGACGTCTGTCATAAGTGACAAATGTCTGTCTAAAGTCTTGGATTCTAAAGCCCATAGTGACAAACATCTGTCACTTTCTCATGGACGTCTGTCGCTGTTGCTCAAGCATAACTCATCCATCTTCACCATATTTTGCTCCTCCAAGCTTCGATTCGCGAACTGTTTTCTCCGTCATCAAGCTACTTCCAACCACTTCAATTTCTTCATATAATGTCACTAAAATTTAACATTCCAATCGTATTCCCTTTTTTATGGATTATGCATCAAAGAAAGCAATGTGATCAGTCTTTTCAACTCTATTTCCATAAACAATTAACTACATTCAACCGTGTGCGTAACATGGGTTCGAACTCATAAGCTATATCATCCAATGAAAGACAAATGACACAATTAAGATTAATAGCAGCACAACATCCCTAGATACCCAAGGTAAGCTCGAAAAGCATGATAGGCCGATAAAGGCAACTGATCAAAGCAATCCAACATCCACACTCTGTTAGTATAAATAGCCCAGTCCACAACAACTACTAATACTAAAAACTCAACAAAAATGTGAAACTAGCACACACATGTACGTACATGCACACACATGCACACACATGTATATATAAATGTGTATGTATGTACAATTAAATGTTTATATACATGTATACGTGAGAAAAGAAAAACGAGACCAAAAACTATTAAGGATTTAGTTATCAATCAATAATAAAATGTTCGAAGAATTATCTTCGTTACAAGTATCTACTAGATTGTTTCTTAATGCCATATTATGTCTCCTATGTTATATAAAAAATGTAACCTTCAACATATTGACGTGTCCTTTTACTTTTGGAAGAAATCCATGAAGGAAACATTTTTGGCTAATTTATAGTTAGGATTTAAAATCCAATTACAACTAAAAAGCGCGATAGCATAAATTAGGTTATTATGAGGAATATTAAAATTATTAAACATTCGATGGTCCCTTTCAAACCACAGATACCAACAAGTAATTTTAAAGATAGTATCAAGTAAAATTCCATAACATTTATTAAATTGGGTTTTGAAATAGTTCGAGTAATATTCACAATCAAAGTCAGAGTTGGTCATGTTAAGGAAAAAAAATTATAAAAGTTTTGCAATGATAGAATTGGTTAAGGAACATTTATAATATATGTATATTATGTTTTTTTGGTTGAAGTTGCAAAAAACACATTTTTTCTAGAAGCAATTTATTTTTCTTTAAAAATTCAATTGTATTTAATTCCTTATGTGGGACTAACTACATGTATAGCTCAGCTTTTAGAGAAGCCTTAACTTTCCAAATAAATTTTGAAGTATTTGGTTTAGTCCCTGAGAAATTTAAAACTTATGAACTAAGTTTGAGGAGTACATTTTACTTTTATCTTAATATCAAATTTTAGCATCGCTCTTGTTATATATTCTAGTTTGGTATAAAGTAAAATAAATTGGATTAAAGTAATACCTTCAAGGGCACGGTTGCAATTACAGTTTCATAGATATTCGTTACGAAGACCGCATATCTTTGAAATTAAGGCATTTTTGAAATTAGTAATCTCAAATGGCTCTTTGTACTCAACTCTAAGAGGTATAGAGAAAATTCACCAATCTTGTCAAAATGGTGTGTTGTTGCTTGAATATATTATACTATTAATCCCAATGTTAAAAAATCAAAGTTTTTTAAGATGGATTTTCAAAAGTGGGACATGTTATTGGAGTTAGAAGAGATACATTGGAGGTTATATGATCTATCATAAAACTGATAAAATCATTTCTTTCTAAACAAGGTTTTCATTGTTATTATTAAATTTCTAAAGCTATTTTCCTAGTAAAGACTCATTAAGATTGTGTAGATTTATAATTCCTAACTCCCCATCCTCTTTGGATTAGCAAACTATTTCTGAATTAACTAAACAACTAATACTACTATAGTGATTATCCACACTCTAAAGGAAATAACTTCTAGTTTTATCTATTTTACCAATTACCTATTTTGAAGAAAAGATAAAAGGAGATCCAGTAAATCCCTGGAGTAGATAAAAAGACTTAATTAAAATAATTCTACCTTCACTAGATGGAAATATGCAGTTCTAGTTGGATAATTTTCTATTAGTTTTATCGATTATTATTTGCCAATCTTTATTTTGTACTTTAGTTGGTCTTATCAAAAAAACCTTAGGTAATGTGATGGAAACTTCATAGTTCTACAACTTAGTGTATTGCAATGAGATTTTAACATTGTCAACACCATTCAAGACTAAGACCGAGCTCTTGTCCAAATTATTCTTAAGACCCAAAAGCATTTCAAATATATATAAAACAAACTTCAGAGTGAAAGTCGCTAGCTAATGACTTATAATGTAGAACTGATCTATAATATGGCAAATACATACACACACATACATACATGTATGTATATATATAACTATAGCTAAGCAGATAATAACTGTTGTAAAGTAAATGCAAACCAATATCTTATCCTGATTCGGACCTGGTCCTACCCAGTCTCAGAGCTCTCTACCTTTATTTTCACTAACAGAAAAGCCCTTACTTGACCCGGAGGAACATATTTACAACTGTAAGAACTACCGAACTAGACTTCAACCTTTGTCCGAAGATCTCTAATAGGACTTCAATTTTTGAATATATATATTTTCTGACTTCTAATGAGTTCTATGAAACTCTAATGTAGCCAATTGACATGCATCTTCCTATAATCTCCATTTGAGCGACATATATGAATATGCAACGAATTTTAGGAAGCAGATCACAAAACATATATGAAATAAATGTTTATGGTAATTAGAAAGCGAAAAGAGAAATTTTGATTGCTTTTTAAAATCTCAAAGTTTATAGATAATATAGAAAGCAAAGTGAGAAACGGTTATTTTTTATTCTTGCTGAAAAATATGCATTTATAGTGTTTGAAACGTTCTGAAATAAGAGTTGCAACCATTTAAGAAAACCATTCGAAGTATGGGATGCAACTGCTGATAAAAGATGGTGTCATTTAGAAAATTTCTCATTACTGATATTTAGATGTCTAAATTATAACTTAGACGTCTAAATTAACATTTAGACATCCAAGTTATTATTTGGTCATCTACATAATGTATTATTCAAACTAGATCATATATTTAGACATCTAACTCCATTTTAGACATCTAAATGTTTGAAAATTGGTTTTTCTATTTTTTTGAAAACTTTCTAAATTTTTGTATGTGTGTATCACTCATAGGAAATTGTACATGTATATTTATGACACTGATACATGACACATGACTCTTACATTAATTTTCTCATTTTGAGCTCTTTGTAGATATCTTTATGCTAGCTTCATCGAATCACATATATTTTATCCTCTTGTGTACTATGTATCTTCATATTGAATACTTCATTTGTCTCTTTTTGATACTCATGTACTTGCAAATTAGCTTAGAGGTTCTTTGGTATAATTGTATAGTTGTTGTTATTAAAATCCAATAAGAGAGGTTCTAACATTCTCTCCATTTTTGATGATGACAACATATATAAAGGTATATATAAATACTATTTTACCCCCTATATATATGCCTGGTTTTTCCTGATTTTTCTTCCCTTTTGTCGTCAATAAAAAATCACATAGGAGTGAAAAAAAGCAAAGTATAAAAGAAATTAATATAACACAAATAACTTTTTGAAAAGATACCTTGATTAAAAATTCCATTTATTGTTTTCCAAAAGTAAAACTCTCCTAGTTAGTACATAGGATCCAGTCAATAGTTTTTATAATTTGAATAGTTTAAAAAACTTTTATTAACTTGTACATATTAACATGGTTAGGTTTAAATATGAATTCTTAAAAGATTTCAAAATGTAAACCTATTTCCATTGATTGTAAAAAAAAATTATGTGATTTAAACATTTCGATGGTTATATATTTTTACGACTTTAATCTTTTTATAGCACCTATATCCAAAATTATAATTTCATTTTAAGATAAATCCTTTACCTTAAAAATTAAGTAAGAACTTAAAGATAATATTCTCATAAAATCTAAATAAGATGAGATTATTAAATTTCTAATACCAAACGAAGTTTTAATTTTATGCGCATCAGAAAATTTGGAATAGATCTGCTCTTCAATGTTTGGTGTACCTACAAAAAATAAGATGAAATTCTGTTACTCTCTTTCCACGTTAAGGTTCGGGGGTTAGATTTTTGATAATCATACCCAAGAGGGTTTGGTTGAACCTTTGAAAACATATTTGGGACATAAATGTAATTCAGAAATAAAATTGTTTATATATTTGTTCCTAATGATTGTATTATTGGTTTTAGGAACCAAAATACTTAGTCATGAAATTTTCTAATTTTGTTTGACTCGTATTATTTTTTGATTTTCTAAAATTAGTATACAAAGTGCATATTTCTTTTTAAAACCAGAATTACTAATTTTAGAAGTTTTAAGTCCCAAGCCCTTTTTATTAAATGCGGGTATTGAAATATTCATCAAAAATTTTAAATTTTCCTTGCCTTTATTAAGTTTTGAAGTATTTTGCAATAAATCATCTATTGTCTTCTAAAGTAATAACTTGATTTTTAGAAAAATCAAGAGATGATTGTAAATCGCAATTTTCTTTTAAAAGTTTGACATTTTCATCATGATAAATTTTTAACTCCTTTTCTAAAGCTATAATTTGAGAATTCAAATTTTCGTTAGACTCTTGTGATTCTAGTAATTCTTCTTCGAGAATTACTTTTTCATCTTTTAACATACCTATTTCTATATTTTCTCCATCAAACGTAGCAATAGCTTCTTTTTTTAAATTCTTTTCATTTTTCTTATCTTCTAAAATACCTATATTGATTTTAAGTAAATCATCATAAGAGTAAGTTTGTAATACCACATTAATAAATGCCATAAAACATACATTTACATGCTTAGTATCATTTTCCTCGTCAGATAAGGAAGAATCGGAGTTGTCCCAAGTGACTTGGAATACCTTTTTATTTGGTTTGCCACTTGTTTCCTTTTGGACTTGTTTTCATAATTTAGTTTTGGACAGTCTCTTTTTATGTGGTCCATCTTATCACATTCAAAGCACTTTATAGTTGATGAGTTGTTGTTTTTGTTGTGGTTATTGTACATCTTCTTGGATTTTAAGTATTTTTGAAACTGTTTGTAAGGAACTTAAATCATCGAAATCAACATCTGAATCATCTTTGGCTATAAAGCTATAGACCTTTTCCTTTGTGCTTGTACCTTTTTAACCTACAAATTATACACATACGACGTTAAATTTCCAACAAGCTCTTCAACCTTAAATGTGGAAACACCATTTTTCTCCTAGATGGCTAAGACTTTTATTTCCTACTTGTCAGTTAAAAATTTAAAATCTAAGAAACTCTATCGGATTCTGATAACTCTTAACCGTTTAAAGAATGTGTGATATTTTGAAGTCGTGCATACATGTCGAAAATAATTTCTTTATCTAACATTTTAAATAATTGAAACCAGTTCTTTAATATGGTAATTTTACTTTGCTTTGTTTTATTTGTTCTTTCGTGTGAAACTTGCAAAGTGTGCCATATTGCATAAGCAGTTTTACATATGCTAACTCTATTAAATTCATTTTTACCTAATGCACAATATAGAATATTCATAGCTTTAGAATTAATTTTTAGCTTTAGCTTTTTGGTCAGCTGTCCATGACTCAAAGTCAGTAGTATGTTCAACAAGTTCAGTTTGAGTCATTTTCCAAATAAAATAGTTATCAACTTGTATGTAAATTCTCATTCTAATTACCAAATTATAATAGTCGATACCAGTAAATAGACGGGGGTCTAGTAGTAGACCCGCCTTCCTGAAAAATTATTATGTTTGATGCCATACTAGTTTTATAAATCATGTTTCGATTTATGAATTGCCTTGCTTCGATACCAACGGAAAGTCGTTAGCTAATAACTCAAAATGTGTAAATGATCTATATGGAAAATATATATATCTGCATATATATATATATATATATATATATATATATCCATATAAACTATAGCTAAGTAGATAATATAAATAATTACCGTAAAGTAAATGCAAACCGATATTTTATCCTAGTTTGGACCCCGTCCCAGAGCTCCCCATTTGGATTTTCAATAACACAAAAGACCTCACTTAACCCGAAGGAATATGTTTACAACTGCAATAACTACTAAACCAGACTTCGACCGTTGCCTGAAGATCTTCAAAAGGGCTTTAACTGCTGAAAAAAATATTCTCTAACTTTTAATGAGTTATATGAAACTCTTATATAACCAATCGTACAATCTTTCTATAATCTCCACTTAAGTGATATATGTGAATGTGCAACGAATTTTAGGAAGTAGATCACCAGACAAATATGAAATAAATGTTTATGGTGATTAGAAAGCGTAAAGAGGGTTTTTGATTGTGTTTTGAAATCTTAAAGATTATAGAGAATATAAGGCAAAGTGAGTATCTGTTGTTTTTAACTCTTGTTGAAAAACATGTATTTATAGAGTTTGAAACGTCCTAAAATAAGAGTTGCAACAATTTGAAGCAAGAGATGCAACTTTTAATAAAAGATAGCGTCTTTTCATAAAATTGACTGTTACAGATATTTAAACGTCTAAATTATAATTTAGACGTCTAAATTTATTCAGGTTTTAAACTGATAGATTCTAATTCAAAAGCACTCTGATTTAAACATCTAAATTATAAGTTAAACGTCTATCTAAATTATTATTTAGTCATCTGAATAATGTATTATTCAAATTAAATCATATATTTAGACGTCTAGCTCCATTTTTAGACGTCTAGATGTCTAAAAATTTGTTTTGCTATTTTTTTGAAAACTTTCTATATTTATGTGTGTGTGTGTCACTCATAGAGTTTATACATGTATATCTATGACATTGATATATAACACATGACAATATTAGTTTGTTCGTTTTGAGCTCTTTGTTGATATCTTCATTCTAGCTTCAGCGAGTCGTATACACCTTTATCCTCTCATGTACCGTGCATCTTCATGCCGAAAACTTCGTCTTTCTCCTTTTGATACTCATATACCTGAAAATTAGCTTAGAGTTTCTTTGGCACAACCGTATAGTTATTGTCACTAAAATCTAGCAAGAGAGATTCTAACAAAGAGTTGTGATATTAAGGGGTAAACAGCATTATCGGAAAATTGGAAAATCGAAAAGCCATTAGTAGTGATATCATTATCAACAACATCATGAGCCCCATTAGTAATAGATAACTTTATGATCCCCGTAAATATATCCATTGCTAAGTTGAACAGAAAGGACTATAAAGAATCTCATTGTCTAAGTCTACATAGATTGAATTTTATTTTCAAGAAGGTCGTTGACCATTATACTTGAATTCCCGATTTTTAGCAAGGACATCCAACTCATCAATCTAGAACTGAAATCTTTAACCATTAATAAATTACTATGAAAACCCAATCAATAGAGTTGAAATTTTTTGTAAATCTAATTCTAAAAGAGTACAAGTAATATTATTTTTACAACAATAACTGACAAATTCTTGACTACAACTACTTCATCCGTATTATTTCTACCCTTAATAAAAGAGAGTTGCGTTATATCGATTAAAATATTTATTTTAATGCTTAAGCTATTAGCTAAAACATTTGAGAAAATTTTAGAAGAACGATTTAACGAGATAGATCTAAAATCCTTTAACACTCTCGCGCCCACTTTCTTGTAGAGAAGAATTACATTAGCGAAGTTAAATCTTTGCAAGTAATATAGTTCTCAGAAACAACTTTGACCGCTTATTTTCAAGAACGTTCCCCTTCATGGAACACACAAGCTAAAATAACCCATTATTCAGGATATCATGGAGATTATCTTTGCAAGTTGTGATTATTTGCATTAATCAAAAGAACACTCAAGCTATATTAATGATGCTTTTATTTAATTCATTATTATTAAGGTTGTTATAGTAATGGTAAATTTACCATTACCATATCAATGCCAAGCAATTTGTAATCAATATTGAGCTACATCAAAATACAAATGCTATCAGTATGGTAGCGGTAAGGTTACCATTTTTAATATTAAATATAACGTCAAAGGAATGTCAAAACCAACGATAATGATAATTTTACTAGTCATATTAATTTGGTTGTTCATTATTATAATTAACACTAACCGTGGATAGATATGAAGATATATCAAATTTAAGCAGGTATTTCTATTATTATTATTATTCATGATAGTGTTCTTTTTTATTTTATTTTTAGTTTTTTAACTTCAAAATCTAAAATTAGCAACATTTTTGTTTCATACTATTGTCAATAATTTAGAATCAAGAGATTTTCTATATGGACTAATATAATCAAAATATTGATATAACCATTGTTTGAATTAGAATTAGAATTTTATTGTTATCAAAATTTTAATGCGCTAGAATTTCAATGTTTTTATAGATTGATAAATTTACCATTATCAGTCAATAAGTTACCAGTTTATTAATCGACCAATTTTTATCAATGGTAGTGGTAGATTGCCGGTAGTCATTTTTAACTTACTAATATTATTGGAATGGCAACGGTTTTCTCATGTCGGCAGTAGTTAGCATTACTATAGCAACCTTAATTATCATTATTATTTTGAAATTTGAAAATAAGAGTAAAAGCGAATATTTTTCAAGGAAATCAAGTGGTATATATCATGGTTCGAAGTTTCATCCGGCATGCTGGAATTCCGGAAATCACGGTCCGGTTACGACTATGGTCGGACCGGAATTCATCCAAAATTTCGCTTTTAGGCTTAAATGTACAAAAATACAAACAAACCAGTTAATATTGTGAGATGGAGCATGTGAGGAAAGAAACGTCTTGATTTTGAAGATAGCTCTAGGGTTTATGGCGGCTTGTAGGGTAAGAGTACTCGTTGCAATTTGATTTTGTTGAAGAGTTTGTGCGGTTTCTTTCTAAGGTTTTGTAATGACCCGAAAATTTCCGTCAGTTAAATTTCGTCATTTTTAATAAGATTAGATAATTCAACTTTAGAAAGAAGTAAAGATTTATAATTTATAATGAAGCATATGTTGAAAAGGAAATGAAACCATAGGAATTTAAGCTAAGTATTATCGGTTGATATAAAATGACGAATAAATTGAAATGATGTAAATGGTTATACTAGGCTAAGAAGAGAATATAGGAAAACAAAGGGTAAGTTGTGAATTTATTTAATGGATTAATAATATTAGATAGTACATTGAATTAAATCAATGTCCTGTAGAGTTGGAGTATGGTTAGTAATAAAAGCTTTTAAAGGAAAAACCTTTAATTTATAAATGAAAATCAATGCATTAAATTAGGTGTAACTGAATGCATGTAAATAATTTTGTAAGAATAAGTTAATAAACAATTTATTTGTGCATACCCGATTTAATTGAAATAACAGAAAAGACAAGAACTTGATTTGCCTAGGTATATATATATTGATAAACTATAACTAAATAGAAAGTTTGGTAGTAAATAGGATATAAGAAGACAAAGGAAACTAGTAAATTAATAAATGAATTCATAATAATAAGTAGTAATTAATGCATATATATTTGGCATTAGTGATAATTACAAAACTTTACACATTTATCTAATTTATTTAATTAAATCTAAATCTATGGCAACATTGTTGTAATGATGGTTGTAAGCGAATTTGAATGTAAAAGGGTAACAATTATTTAGGTTAACCATTTTGAGTATATTAAGTTAAGAATGGCAATCGATTGAAATAAATCTAAATTAATTATTTTGTTTGGTTAATGTGTTCTAGTTAATAAAGGGGAATTTATAAGAAATTGAAGCATGCACTAATGAAATGTATTATAATTCAAATGTTATTTATACCCATAAAATGTCTATTTACTGAATAGAAAGATTTTAAATCAATAAGCGAATTTATTGAGGTTCCAATTTATAATTTATAACATTTAATGTAGACTCAATTACAATTAATTGACTTAAATCGTGCAGTTAGCATAGATTTGTTTTGTAATTGGAGTAGTTAATTCTATAAGATGAAGTTAATGCTAATTCTATTTATAATTGGACCATTTGTTGATATAGATTATAGAAAGCAAGATTTATAATTTAATTAAAGTATCAAAATTCAACAATTGTAATTTTTGAAAATTAAAAATGGAATTTGAGGATAATAAGGTGAAACCATGAACAAATGTTAGTGCATCCTTATTACTGGTAAAAGATGAGAATATAAAAGTTTGAAAATCAAAAAAATAGGTTTTTGAAAACTTAATTTATAATTTCTAAATATAAGGAAGTGGAGAAATTAACACTGCAATGGATAGACTTATCAGCTTTTAATTTACATCTAAATTTGTTTAGATCAATTTGGAAATTAATAAAATTGTGGATATATTTTGAAACGTAAACGAAACGTCTAGATTTACATTTGTAAATAAGTTTAAAATAAAATGTAAATGATAAGGAATTTATTTATTTCCTAAATCCGTAACGTGTGTAATTAATATTATTTATCTTTTGGGACCACTTTCGTTTGCACGTTAAAATTCGTGCACACCTATTCTTTTGCGATCTATCTATAAATAGACGATCATAAACCCTAGCCTCCATCTTCTATCATTTGTCTGTACGTTCTTTTCTTCAACTCCTTCTCCTCCTCAAATGGATGCAAACCTAGATCTATTTCTATTCAAATTTCAAATGAAAATTCAAATACTCAGAAAAATCTTAAAATAATATATGTTGAAGCCCTCGATGAGCGTAATTCAATGGTGTAATTCGTTTTTCAATTCGATGCATCGTTTGACCAGAAATCGCGGTCAAAATTGATTTGGGCGTTTTTGACTGATGTGTCTGATCGGAAAATCCCTTCTGGGTTTTGTAGAAGGGCTAGCGCGTTGTTCATCGGCGAAGTTTGAAGGCGAATTGACGGTCGGATTTGCGGCAAAACACGGTCAAAGAGGGTGGTCAACGGCGTGAATAGGCTTCGTTCCTGGTTTGTCGCGTGGTTACTGCTGAGCGCGTGAAACATAGTGGTGATGACGTGGGTATGAATTGGAAGTATGTAATTGTGTTCCATTTTTGTTTATTTATTTATTTTTTATTTTTTTGATTTCAATCGCATTTATTGCCATAACTCTTGCATACGATATCCGTTTTACGCGCGGTTTCTTTTGTTAGGATCGTATTGAAATTCTGGACTTGATGACGCTTGTTTGGAAAAATTCTAAGAAGGTCAAATTTTTGGGTTTAAATCGAATTTAAATTCGATTTAAATTCAAAAGGTGAGTGTTTTAACCCACTCACAATTTCTAAAATTTCTTGTGTTTGTTAAATTAATTTTAGATATGAGTAGAAATTTATTTATGATTGTTTGGCATGTTTTATTCATTATCTCTGATAAATCGTATTCATTTAATATAACTGTTAATTACTTTTATTTATTGCATAAATTTGACAGTTAGAATTTATTTAATTGCATATTAACTGTCAGTCATAGTTATGTTAAATTTTTATTTCATATTAACTGCCAGTTAAATTTACGTTTATTTTTGCATATAAACTGCCAATTAACAGTTATTAAATTTATTTTGAGTATAAACTGATAATTGATACCATTATTTATCACCTGTTATGTATTGATGATTGTTTGAAATTGGATGATGACTGTGACGAATGGATGTATGATTTGATGGATGAATGGATGATTAATTTTATTAATTGCAAGTTGCTATGCATTTCATTCATTCGGGATTGCGGTTTGAAATGATATATTACCGCATTTTTTCATTTTAAATTGCGGATTGAAATGATAAACATCTGTATCACTTGACCATAGGATAGAAAATTATATACAGGCACCGCGGTAAATATATAAAATTATTTTTGAAATGTTTTTCTATGGTTTTTGCATAGCTATATTATATGGTTTATGGGTTTTTGATTTGGTTATTAATAAAGATTTTTATATATAGTAATTTCCGGTTTTAAGCTTTGTATAAATTGTTTTGAAGTATAAATTAAAGTTTGATTTTTAAGATCAAATACAATTAAGCATTTATTTAAAATTTAAGTTCTGGAGTTTTATTGACTTAAATGAGAATAAGGTCGGTAGATGAATATTGAGTAAAATTTGGAATTAAATAAAAAGGTTATTAATTTTTAAAGGGTATGATTTTTATAACTTGATTTTTGTGTAGAGTGATTTAAATGAATACATCAAGTTTAATAAATTGAAAGATTTTCCAGTTATGTGAAGTTAAAGGTTTTATTGAATTCATTAAGTAAACATTTCAAGTCTAAATAAGAAGTAATTGAATTTGATACATATGGATTTGTCAAATGAGTTGTTTTTTTTGAAATGGTGAAATATTTAAAGCCTTGAAACATAAGAATGGAAATGGTATTTGGAAGTTTAAATCGATACTTGAAAATTTATTTGTAAAATCTAAAGAAGCTATTGTGTTTTATAAAGTAATTTAATATTTAACCATTTAAGAGATGGAAATTTTGTTTCGAAGTTATCATTTTCAAGGTAGTATGATTTGAGAATATTATATTCAAGAGTTTTGATTTCTAAATATTTTACTTTGAAAACCCTATGATTTTTGGAAAGGAATATATATTGGAAAATAAAAATGACATTATATGATTTGGGTCTAAATGATATCGTATTGATTTGGGGTTTTAAAAATATAAATGATATCGTATTTATATGGGTTTTAAATGGATATTTTGTTATGGTTTTAAAAGTATAATTTTTTTAAAATAACCGCGGTGTTATAATAACGATTGGTTGGCAAAGAGACCGGGATCGGATATGGACATACTCTCTGTCGATACCGAAAACCACTTTGACTAACCGTGTACGCGGTGGAGATTCCAGAATGAAGTAGGTTGGGGGCGGCATTCTTGTAAGGTAAGTACGTGGACCCAACTCCCGTGAGTTGGCATAAGGTGGCTAAAACAGGAGCGATCGACGGGTTAATAAGGTAGCACCTTTGATCGGACACATCCCTTCGATATTATACTTTGACTCTTGGATTGATTCGGTGGCCACTTTTGATTTTTATTTGGGGGTGTGGCTCGAGGTGGGCGGTAGCTGCGGCTATGCGTTACCACCAACCCGGAAGCGTAATTGGTATATCTACCCTGGCATTGCCTAGTTGTGCCGTGTCACCTACCCTAGCGCGCCTTATACGATTTTGGTTTTGTACCATACCTATGGAGTGCCCTCTGACGATTCCCAGTACGGGGGAGATTATAGTACTGTATAGACTATGGGAATATATAAATGTGTTAAGGTGGAAAATGTAAAGCCTTAACGCTATTTAAAAGTAAGTTTATTTTATAAATAGACACTATTATAATAGCGTAATATACTACATAGTAAATAGTTTAACGGATCCTTAGGAGATGTAAATCCCGAGCATCTTTTGAGTTACTGAACTCATATTTATTTATGTTAATTTAACTCACATAAGATCTTTTAGTTCTGACTCGAGTGTTTTGTCTTTTCAAAATTCACTCGGGTCAGTCCGAGCGTTTCAGGATCGAAGACTTTAGCTTTAGAGGACGAAGACGGAGATTTCTATTATTAATATTAATTATATTGCACTACACTCATATTGTTCCGCTGCTTTGTCGTATGGTATGTGTATTCTGATATGTATAATATGAATGTTTATAAACAGATGTATAAACTGTATATTTTATTATTATATTTTATCCTTCCGCCGTGAGATTCTGTTTAGTTTTTTTTCTTTCTCTGTTTTTCTTATTTATCCCATAACAATCCGCCCTTACGTATGGTTTGAATTGGCACGTGTGTCCGTTTAAATCGTGCGAAAAGGCGGGACGTTACAGTTGGTATCAGAGCTTTGGTTTAGCGATAAACCTTAGCTTTGTGGGGTTTGACTCTTTATTAATAGGGTAGTAATACCCTATGGGAGTCACTGAGTGTATATATGAGAGAGCGTATTTGTTAGTGCTACAAAAAGGTTTTAATATTGTGTTAGTTTGTTCCGTTTTGTATTTAAAAATTCTGGTTGGTGCATGGGATGCCGTGACATCAATAGGGATTTCTAAACACTTAATAGGACAGATCGACATAATATTTGTTTTTAATATAGGTGAATGAAATAACTTCACCTATTATATTTTCTATATATAAAATATTTTATTAAGGTATTATATATATATATATATTGTTGGTTGCAATAGATTGGTTGTTAGGAATAAAATTTTAAATAATAGGTAAAATGAGATTGAAATTAAAATCAAAGAAATTTGGAAATTTTAGAACTTAAGTCCGAGATTTTGGAAATTTGCTTTCAAAGGATTTATGAATTATAATAATTTTGTTTATAAGTATTTTCTTATATAAATATTTAGTATAATTTGGAAGAATTGTTTTAAAGAAGATTTTAGAGAAAATAAGTTATGTACTTTCCTCTCTGTCGCTGGAAAATAATTTCGGCGATGGGGGTCGCATCATCGACTTCTATTTTCGAGTTTCGAAGGGGAAGGCCACTGTGACGCCCCACCTCTATACCCACGCTAGCCAAGAACATTACGGTGATTGCTGTCGACTAGCACGGAGAATAAGGCTGTTGAGGAGCGACCATCCGTGTAATTTCTTTGCGCGAGCACCGATATGTCAGATAATATAACATGCATTCTATTTCAAGAGGAAATCCGACATACCGACACAAACTCAAAGCTACTACACGGTGGCTATATAAATCCTTCGGAAAACAAATATAGAAATAAGCATAACACAAATCAGTCACAGACAATTCATATCACAAAGGCGGAAAATAGATATGAATATTACACTTGGAAGTGTACATCAGAGTAGTGGTCTAAAAAGATCCACAATATCACAAAAAAATAGTTACACGAACTACACAAAAGAATAAGTATACATTAAGGAGTCTATATCTCAAATGTATACAACAAAATAACTACTAATCTAAGTAGTTAACCCAAAAGTCAAGGAGTTAATCCCGGATGAGAAGTCAAGTCGAAGCACCTGCAACATCTCGGTCTGACCCGAGTATTATTTATAAGAAAATAATAAACGGATCAGTCTAACTATAAATATCAGATAACATGATATAGAATAGGAGATATGACTAAACACATAATAATCACAATGCCAAGCTGTGATATATATAAGTAATTGAAAATCAACAAGAGATTAATCAATATCACGATAATCTACTCAAGATAAAAAGGAATGTCATACTCCTAATTTCATTCACCAAGCCACAATAAATGACATATAAGATATGGCATAGGCGTATAATATCCATAATGGCATACTACTATAAGTATGTAAATGATAATCAACAAACGATTAATCAATATCAAAGAATCTTCACGAAGATCCAAAAAGGGTATCATATCCAAAACTTGTATTCACAACAAGTTAATGACACACGAATTCACCTATGCACAAGAATTGATAAATCATATCAATAGAAATCACAAAGTTGGCGAAACATAAATTCCAGAAATCAACACAAGAAATCCAGTCAATGACACACAAATTCACCTATGCACAAGAATTGATAAATCATATCAATAGAAATCACAAAAATAGGTGAAGTATAAACTCCAGAATTCGACACACGAAATCCAGAAATTTCACAAAATAAAGGGGGGGAGGCCTATCACATGAACGGGAGCATGAAAACTCACCAACAGCTGTAACACATGAACGAGAAGCTATCTCATGGTAGCTAGCCATTAATTTGACACACGAATGGTCCGAAGACCTGGCACACGAATGGTCCGAAGACCGTGGGTAGCTACCCCACCAAATTTGAGTCGAAACTCCACAAAGCAGACAAAGAGACATCGCACAACTGCTAGTCTAAATCACAAAAATGATCGTCATGATCATCGAGAAGTGTCAATTACACTAAGCTAGTAAATATATGAGTTTAGCTTCATGTCCCATAACCACTTGCTTAACTTAAATATTTACGAACAAACTGTAAATCTCCACTAGAAAATTGTCACAAGAGGTTCAATCGAACAAGTCCAAGAATTAACCGACAAAGTAAACGCAAGCGTTTCATACCACTTGTTTTACTAAGCCGTTTAATTAGATTTCTCATACGAGTGAGGTAAAGGTTTGTATATACTAATAGATTGGAAAACGGTTTTATAAACGAATTTGGTATTAAAATAGTATTGAAATCGTTTGAGGAAAGAGTTTTGATATTTACTACTAGTATAGAAAACCTTTATATTTTTAAAGTGACAAATCACGAAGAAGATTGTAAGAACAATCAATCACAAAAATTCACATACGAAGACGTGAATAAAATCCAACGAAATCGATAAAGGATCCATCGAAATGGATATTCAAAAATCCCTAAAAAGAGTCATCAAAGTCATAATAGATGATAACAACAAATAGGATTATCACGAATCGATTTAATATTGGAATTTCAATCCAAAAAGGCAAATTGGACTCAAACAGCAGGTTCAGTCGACTGAACAGAGTTTTCAGTCGACTGACCCTGTACTTGGAAATTTTCCAGGTTCAGGATACTTTCTGTTTCCAGGTTCAGTCGACTGTGCAGAATTTTTCAGTCGACTGAATCATGCCCGGAAACTCTCGGGTTTCAGGTTCAGTCGACTGAATCATGCCTGGGCTGTTTTTCAGCCTTATTCAAATGAAGAGCAAACTCTTCCAAAATGCAACCGGTCGAACATTGGCTCTAAGGGTTTATGCCAGTCGGCAACCCGGCCCTATATGCTCCTCGATGCATCACCAAAAGCATGATCAAACATCCATAAAAGGATTTCACACAAATTTGACTTAAAAACCCAAAAATTGGAGTATTCACAAAACCAATCCAATTCAAGAGCAAATGCACATGAAGAAGTGTTAGGAATTCATACCCAACAACCAAAGATAATTATAGTCATAGATGTGAGATAAAAATCTCACCTTTTCACAAAATCGAACAAGAAGAAGCTTGAAAGCAAATGGAGAATCACCCTCTCTTCAACACAACCCAAATGAGCTTGAATCTATGCTAAAAACAAGAACATTCCCAAAATTAGGTTTAGGAATTTCTGAAATTGGTAAGAGAACAAGTTGGAGAAGAAGAAGAGAAGCTTACCAATGGGTTCTTCTTGAGTTTGGAGCTAGGAATTTGATTTGCAAGAGAAACTAGGGTTTTGGAGTTTTAATTTCCAATCTCTCCCACCATTAAAGCTAAGAAAACTGAAAAGAGAAAGAAGTGAGGGAGAATGGGGAGAGTGGTTCAGTTTTGAAGTATAAGTTAACATAAGGCTGAGCCCAAAAACCAAACTCAAAGTAAAAAGTAGCAGAAATCAACTTTCTCCAAACATATCGAAGCTTATACTCAAAAAGGCCGCAAACGGCATTTTAAACTCAATGAGAGTGGTCCCGAGCCCTAATTCGACCGTATGCAAAAATTAGCTTTTCGGACTAAAATCCGACTAACGATAAAATATTTAAATATAAAATCGATAAATATGCGGGTTGTTACAGACTCCCCTCCTTAAAGAAATTGCGTCCTCGCAATATTACAAGAAGAAGATATATAGTAACAACCATAAAAGCATATTCAACACAAAAGAAGTTTGAAATAAGAAGTTCACCTCAAAGAGCACGAGAAAGTAAGTCCGGATGTGTACGCTCGATGTACTCTCTAGATTCCCAAGAACAATCCTTAGGATTTGAAGACCATTGAACTTTAACAAGCGGAACATCTTTATTTCGAAGTCGTTTGACTTCCGAAGCAATGATACGAATAGGATGTTACTCATAAGTTAAATTAGGCGAAACTTCAATCTCTTCCACAACACCGGGCTCAAGAATAGAATCGGAATTTTGAAGACATTTCCGAAGTTGAGAAACGTGAAACACGTCATGCATAGTAGAAAACTGAGCCGGTAATAAAAGGCGATAAGCCATGGAACCAATACGTTCGGTGATAGGAAATGGCCCAATATATCGAGGCGCTAACTTTCCCGATCGACTGAAACGTACAACACCTTTCATTGGTGAAACACGAATAAACACAAGATCTCCCACAGAAAATTCTAACTTCCTTCTTCGGTTATCGGCATAGGATTTTTGTCTACTCTGGGATTCTTTCATCCTATGACGAATAAGATCAATCTTTTCTGTAGAATCCCGAATAAAATCTGGACCTAAAACCAGCTTCTCACCGGCCTCAAGCCAACAAGAAGGAGATCGGCATGGCCTTCCATAGAGTGCCTCAAAAGGTGTCATACCAATACTAGATTGGAAGCTATTATTATAGGAAAATTCAACAAGTGAAATATGATCTTCCCAACTTCCACCAAAATCAAGCACACAAGAACGAAGAAGATCTTCAAGAGTTTGATTCATACGCTCAGTTTGTCCATCGGACTGGGGGTGATAGGCGGTGCTAAAATTAAGCCTCGTTCCCAAAGCTTTTTGAAGACTCTTCCAAAATCCACTAGTAAACAATGGATCACGATCACTAACAATTGAAGTAGGAACCCCATGCAATTTAACAATCTCTTTAATAAAGAGTTTGGCCAAAAGAGGAACGGTTCGGTTAGACCGAACGGGAATAAAATGGGCGGCTTTAGTAAGTCTATCAACAATTACCCATAAGCTATCATAACCCGATCGAGAACGGGGAAGGCCATCTATAAAATCCATGGAAATTTGATCCCACTTCCAAACTGGAATTTCTAAAGGTTGCAATAACCCTCCGGGTCTTTGATGTTCGGCCTTAACGAGTTGGCAAGTCATGCAACGTTTAACGGAGTTAGCGGTGTCAAGTTTCATTCCCTTCCAATAATAAAGTCGCTTCATATCCGCGTACATTTTACTACTACCGGGATGAATGGTAAATTTAGAGTGATGAGAATCTTCTAAAATATCTTTACGAAGATCCCTAACATTTGGCACGATAAGTCTACCAAATTTTCGAATGCCGCCACGAGAATCGATATTAAAGTCTTTCAAACCTTCAATATCAAGTTTATCCTTAATATTTTGGCCAAGAAGAACCAATTCAGTATCTAGTCTTTGAGCTTCAAGAATGCGGTCTAAAAGAGATGGATGAGCCTCAAGGCTACATAAAACAAATGATGAGAATAAATCGGAAACACAGTCTCGAATTTCGCAAGTGGATAAGATCTCGAGATCGTTCCATTCGGATATCATCATAGAAACAACAACTTGTTATTTACGGCTAAGAGCATCGGTGACACGATTACCCTTACCGGGAGTATAAAGAATATCAAGATCATATGGTGCAAGAAATTCGAGCCAACGCTGTTGACGCAAATTAAGTTCCTTTTGAGAGAATAAATATTTCAAAGACTTATGATCTGTGTAAAGAACAAATTTCTCTCCTAAGAGATAATGACGCCAAATCCGAAAAGCAAAAACAATAGCCACGAGCTCTAAATCATGAGTGGCATATCTAGTCTCAGCAGGCTTTAATTGCCTAGAAGCATAAGCAATAACGCGTTCCTTTTGCATAAGAACGGCACCCAAACCAATGCGACTAGCATCGGTATAAACAACGAAATCTTGATTCCCATCGGGAATAACAAGAATAGGAGCATCAGAAAGAAGTTCTTTTAATTTCTGAAAAGAAGCTTCACATTTGTCCGACAAAATGTATTTAACACCTTTCTTCGTCAAGCTAGTGAGAGGCACGGAAATCTTAGAAAAGTCTTTGATAAAACGACGGTAATAGCCCGCCAATCCGAGAAAACTACGAATCTCTGTCACACTCTCCGGTCTCTTCCAATCTTGAATCGCTTCGATTTTTGAAGGATCCACGGAAATTCCGGATTCAGAAATAATGTGACCGAGAAACTTCACACGAGATTGCCAAAAGTGGCACTTAGAAAATTTTGCCTTTAATTGATTACTCCTAAGAGTTTCCAACACAATCCGAAGATGTTTTTCATGCTCCTCCTCGGTTTTAGAATAAACAAGAATATCATCGATAAAGATGAGAACAAACCGGTCGAGAAAGTCTTTAAAAACTCGATTCATTAAGTCAACGAAATAAGCCGGGGCATTTGTTAACCCAAATGGCATAACAAGCCATTCATAAGATCCATACCGAGTACGGAACGATGTCAAAGGAATGCTATCCTCTGCAATACGAAGCTGATGAAAACCGGTAGCCAAGTCCAATTGTGAAAAGACTCTAGCACCACTAAGTTGATCGAATAGATCATCAATCCGAGGTAAAGGATATTTATTTTTGATAGTAAGATCATTAAGCTTGCGGTAGTCAACGCAAAGCCTAAGTGTACCATCGGATTTCTTCACAAAAATAGCTGAAGCTCCCCAAGGCGAGGAACTAGAGCGAATAAATTGCTTCGTTTCCAATTCAGATAATTGTTTACGCATCTCCTCGTTTTCTTTATTGGACATATGATAAGGAGGACGAGTGATAGGTTGAGCTCCCGGAATAAGATTAATTCTGAACTCAATTGCTCGCTTAGGTGGTAATCCTAAAACGGGCTCGAATATGTCGAAAAATTCACAAACGACGTGAATAAGAGAAATAATATCACCCTCATCATCATCATCGTCATCACGAGGATTTAAAGAATATAAAGATGCAACCAAAGCAGAATCTGAATCTTTAAGAATAACAGAAACCTGATTAACAGATTGAGGATGTCGAAGATGAATAGTCCGCTAGGACATAGGATATGAGCTTCATAATGGTTAAGCCAATCCATTCCCAAAATCATTCCAAAGCCTAAATAACGCATGACATGCAAATCGGCTAGGAAAGGAAAATCACACAAAATAATTTCGACATCTTTACACAATAAACTGATTGTTGCGGATCCACCAACCGGATTCGCAATTCTCAAAGAAGTCATTAAACACAAAACATCCAAGGACAAAGTATCAACAAGTTCTTTTGATATAAAAGAATGGGACGCACCCGTATCAAAAAGAACTCGAATAGGATGATCATGAAATAAAATAATTCCGTCCAGAATAGAATGAGAAATACCTTGGCCACGAGATGTGTTGCCAGGGGCTTGAGCAATATTTAACTTTCCCTCCCTCCTATTTTGAAGTTTGGGACACACATGCATAAAATGGTCCGGGCTTTTGCAATAGCGACAAGTACGAGGCTTTGAACACTTGTTCGCAAAATGGTCTTTCGAACCACAATTATAGCATTTCCCTTGAGTAGAGGAAAAGGTCTTTTCAGCAGGAGTTGCTTGCCTCCCTTTCTTATTGGGATAAGGACCTTTGAATTTGCTTGGCCTCTTCTTGTTGTTGAAGTTTGGTTTGGAACCCACCACTTCAACATCATTCTCCCTATCCGCCTCTTCAAGACGAAGAGCGATATCAACGAGTTGGTCGAAAGAAACTTCAAGTTTTAGGAGCAATGGCTTCTTGAGACTCTTGTTTAATCCATAGACGAATCTCTGATTCTTCTTAAGAGGGGTGTTGATGTATTCAACCCCATATTTGGAAAGCGACTCGAAGGAGGCGACGTAATCAGTCACGGAGGACTCACCTTGAACAAGGTCTATAAATCGTCGAGCCAATGTCACTTTTTCAGCTTCCGGTACGAATTTCAACTCGAAGCGTTCTCGGAATTTCTTCCAAGTGAGATCCGCTTCATTAATCTCAGAAATAAGAAGCTCGTACCAGTCCAATGCTCTTTCTCGGAGCATACTAGAGGCCACCTGAACTCGGTGAAGGTCAATAAGATTCATGCGCGAAAAGATGCGATCACATGTTCTTAGCCAAGCCTGTACTTCAATAACAGTTTCGGAACCTTTGAATGGCTCCCCACCCAAATTAGTGTAATCGCTACACAAGCGTGCAAATCCCGACTTTGGGTGAGTAGGTTCCGGGTTAGCTCCAGCCGCTTGAGCATTTGTCACTAAATCAAGAAGCTGTTGAGCAGTCATAAAAACTCCATCTTGGGGTGGAGTGCTAGATGGTACGGCTCTGGGGCGGCCTGGTCTAGACATTTCTCTTCCTTTAGAAAGAAAGAAGAAGAAGAAAAGGTTATTCACCAAATTGAATATCAAGCAATCTTGATAGATAAATAAGGAATCATAAGGAAAATAGGATGAATCGGTACGAAGACTCGAATTAAATCCTAAAGCACGACTCCTAAGATGAACTTAGGACGATGATCCTTGTTATAATATTCCATATTGTTCCGAAGTTTGGCTCTGATACCAAGCTGTGACGCCCCACCTCTATACCCACGCTAGCCAAGAACATTACGGTGATTGCTGTCGACTAGCACGGAGAATAAGGCTGTTGAGGAGCGACCATCCGTGTAATTTCTTTGCGCGAGCACCGATATGTCAGATAATATAACATGCATTCTATTTCAAGAGGAAATCCGACATACCGACACAAACTCAAAGCTACTACACGGTGGCTATATAAATCCTTCGGAAAACAAATATAGAAATAAGCGTAACACAAATCAGTCACAGACAATTCATATCACAAAGGCGGAAAATAGATATGAATATTACACTTGGAAGTGTACATCAGAGTAGTGGTCTAAAAAGATCCACAATATCACAAAAAAATAGTTACACGAACTACACAAAAGAATAAGTATACATTAAGGAGTCTATATCTCAAATGTATACAACAAAATAACTACTAATCTAAGTAGTTAACCCAAAAGTCAAGGAGTTAATCCCGGATGAGAAGTCAAGTCGAAGCACCTGCAACATCTCGGTCTGACCCGAGTATTATTTATAAGAAAATAATAAACGGATCAGTCTAACTATAAATATCAGATAACATGATATAGAATAGGAGATATGACTAAACACATAATAATCACAATGCCAAGCTGTGATATATATAAGTAATTGAAAATCAACAAGAGATTAATCAATATCACGATAATCTACTCAAGATAAAAAGGAATGTCATACTCCTAATTTCATTCACCAAGCCACAATAAATCACATATAAGATATGGCATAGGCGTATAATATCCATAATGGCATACTACTATAAGTATGTAAATGATAATCAACAAACGATTAATCAATATCAAAGAATCTTCACGAAGATCCAAAAAGGGTATCATACCCAAAACTTGTATTCACAACAAGTTAATGACACACGAATTCACCTATGCACAAGAATTGATAAATCATATCAATAGAAATCACAAAGTTGGCGAAACATAAATTCCAGAAATCAACACAAGAAATCCAGTCAATGACACACAAATTCACCTATGCACAAGAATTGGTAAATCATATCAATAGAAATCACAAAAATAGGTGAAGTATAAACTCCAGAATTCGACACACGAAATCCAGAAATTTCACAAAATAAAGGGGGGGAGGCCTATCACATGAACGGGAGCATGAAAACTCACCAACAGCTGTAACACATGAACGAGAAGCTATCTCATGGTAGCTAGCCATTAATTTGACACACGAATGGTCCGAAGACCTGGCACACGAATGGTCCGAAGACCGTGGGTAGATACCCCACCAAATTTGAGTCGAAACTCCACAAAGCAGACAAAGAGACATCGCACAACTGCTAGTCTAAATCACAAAAATGATTGTCATAATCATCGAGAAGTGTCAATTACACTAAGCTAGTAAATATATGAGTTTAGCTTCATGTCCCATAACCACTTGCTTAACTTAAATATTTACGAACAAACTGTAAATCTCCACTAGAAAATTGTCACAAGAGGTTCAATCGAACAAGTCCAAGAATTAACCGACAAAGTAAACGCAAGCGTTTCATACCACTTGTTTTACTAAGCCGTTTAATTAGATTTCTCATACGAGTGAGGTAAAGGTTTGTATATACTAATAGATTGGAAAACGGTTTTATAAACGAATTTGATATTAAAATAGTATTGAAATCGTTTAAGGAAAGAGTTTTGATATTTACTACTAGTATAGAAAACCTTTATATTTTAAAGTGACAAATCACGAAGAAGATTGTAAGAACAATCAATCACAAAAATTCACATACGAAGACGTGAATAAAATCCAACGAAATCGATAAAGGATCCATCGAAATGGATATTCAAAAATCCCTAAAAAGAGTCATCAAAGTCATAATAGATTATAACAACAAATAGGATTATCACGAATCGATTTAATATTGGAATTTCAATCCAAAAAGGCAAATTGGACTCAAACAGCAGGTTCAGTCGACTGAACAGAGTTTTCAGTCGAATGACCCTGTACCTGGAAATTTTCCAGGTTCAGGAAACTTTATGTTTCCAGGTTCAGTCGACTGTGCAGAATTTTTCAGTCGACTGAATCATGCCTGGAAACTCTCGGGTTTCAGGTTCAGTCGACTGAACAGAGTTTTCAGTCGACTGAATCATGCCTGGGCTGTTTTTCAGCCTTATTCAAATGAAGAGCAAACTCTTTCAAAATGCAACCGGTCGAACATTGGCTCTAAGGGTTTATGCCAATCGGCAACCCGGCCCTATATGCTCCTCGATGCATCACCAAAAGCATGATCAAACATCCATAAAAGATTTCACACAAATTTGACTTAAAAACCCAAAAATTGGAGTATTCACAAAACCAATCCAATTCAAGAGCAAATGCACATGAAGAAGTGTTAGGAATTCATACCCAACAACCAAAGATAATTATAGTCATAGATGTGAGATAAAAATCTCACCTTTTCACAAAATCGAACAAGAAGAAGCTTGAAAGCAAATGGAGAATCACCCTCTCTTCAACACAATCCAAATGAGCTTGAATCTATGCTAAAAACAAGAACATTCCCAAAATTAGGTTTAGGAATTTTTGAAATTGGTAAGAGAACAAGTTGGAGAAGAAGAAGAAGAGAAGCTTACCAATGGGTTCTTCTTGAGTTTGGAGCTAGGAATTTGATTTGCAAGAGAAACTAGGGTTTTGGAGTTTTAATTTCCAATCTCTCCCACCATTAAAGCTAAGAAAACTGAAAAGAGAAAGAAGTGAGGGAGAATGGGGAGAGTGGTTCAGTTTTGGAGTATAAGTTAACATAGGGCTGAGTCCAAAAACCAAACCCAAAGTAAAAAGTAGCAGAAATCAACTTTCTCCAAACATATCGAAGCTTATACTCAAAAAGGTCGCAAACGGCATTTTAAACTCAATGGGAGTGGTCCCGAGCCCTAATTCGACCGTATGCAAAAAGTAGCTTTTCGGACTAAAATCCGACTAACGATAAAATATTTAAATATAAAATCGATAAATATGCGGGTTGTTACAGCCACTGTAGTAATTCTACTGCAGCTTTATTTTGAAAATATCTAAATTTTTAATTGTTTTAAATAAAGCTAGAGGTATATAAGTTATAAGAATATATTTATCTATTAAAATTTAACCCGGTATTTAATTCTTAATTTCCATTAATTAATTATTTCAATTATGGTAGTGAAACAGAATTTAATTAATAATTGAAACCCTAAATAAAATAAGAGACTTAAATGTTAAGTTATAAAGGAAGTTAAAATTTTAACTTATAAGAAAATGGTAAAGATCTATTGAACAATGAATGAATTAAAGAATTGACATAACTTGTATAAGTTCAATTGCATTTTCTTTAACATATATAACTTACCAAATATGAAAAATTGAAATGTTAAATAAGAAGATTGGAATAGAATATTATACAAGTAGAAATTTTGAAAATAATGAAGTATTCAATGAATTGCTATTATAAATAAGAATTTAATGGTATAAACTTAAGTTATAATTGAAATTTTACTAAAATTAAAGGTAAGTATTATAAATAGGTGATTTTAAACTTAAGTAAATAAAATAAAATTCTTTAATAAATAAGGATTGATGTGTATGGTTATAAACTCAAGTATGATTTAAATGCTACTAGCTGAGTATAATGGAAAGTAGGTAAAATACATAAATGACTGCAAACCATAGTTAATGAATAAATAAAATCCTTTACTTATAAGAATGAATGTTATAAGGTTAAGAATTTAAGTGTAATTAAAAATGATTACTATAATTAAATATAATAGAAATGTAAGCATTAAATAAATGATTGGAAGTGAGAAGTGCATTAAATGTAATAAAATAAAAGAGACTTACATAACCTAAATAAAATAAAAATGAATAATGGTAAGTAATAAGTAGAAATGAGGAAACAACCATTGAATGAGAAATAAAATTTGAAGTTTGTTAGAAATAAATGTAAATTATTAAAAAAAAGGAAAATTTATGTGGTTTGAATAAAAGAAAGGAAATCAAACAATTAAAGTATGTAATGAATTTATATAAGTTGAATTGATTTGTTGGTTTAAATTGATATTGTTTGCTTTGTAGTTGGCTGGGTAAGGAAATTTGAAGTTGTTGGATGAATAAATAATCTATTTCTGTCCCATCTAAGACTGTTGAGTAAATGATGCACTGGATAGTTATTTTCATTCCGTACCATTTCAAGTTTTGAACCCGAACAACTATTTGTTTATTTGATTTAATGATTGTTTGTTTTGTTTGAATTGATGGTTGTTGTATTGATTTGTTGTTAGCGATTTAAACCACTTAAATATTTCACTATACATAAATAGTTAATCTTTTGGATTTTTATAAGAGAAATGCAGGTTATGGAAGCAACTGCTACTGCTTTTGGTTCCATAATAATAAGCGTAAATTGCTCGACAAATAGGTACGTTTCGGATTTCGGTTTATAGCGCTATTTTGTATATTTTTCCCGTGTTGGGATATACTATTTTGAATATTCTATATGATATTTTGTGATATTTTAATATTATATTTTCTTCCGAACCTCTCCGTACAAAGGAAACTCTGCCAAAATTTTCCGTAATTTTTGGACTTAGAATTATGTTGAAAATATTTTCCAAACTTTAATTATTTAAGTTTAAAAGGATATAATGATTATAAAACGGGTATATTTATTTAAGATAATAAATTTAGTAAATTATTGTTTATAAGTTAATATTTAAAATAAGATGTACTGTTTATTAAATTCTTCCTTCCCTTTTCTATTTCCTTTTCGAGGACGAAAAGTTTTGAGTGGGGGAGAGTGTAACGACCCGAAAATTTCCGTCAGTTAAATTTCGTCATTTTCAATAAGATTAGATAATTCAACTTTAGAAAGAAGTAAAGATTTATAATTTATAATGAAGCATATGTTGAAAAGGAAATGAAACCATAGGAATTTAAGCTAAGTATTATCGGTTGATATAAAATGATGAATAAATTGAAATGATGTAAATGGTTATACTAGGCTAAGAAGAGAATATATGAAAACAAAGGGTAAGTTGTGAATTTATTTAATGGATTAATAATATTAGATAGTACATTGAATTAAATCAATGTCCCGTAGAGGTTGGAGTATGGTTAGTAATAAAGGCTTTTAAAGGAAAAACCTTTAATTTATAAATGAAAATCAATGCATTAAATTAGGTGTAACTGAATGCATGTAAATAATTTTGTAAGAATAAGTTAATAAACAATTTATTTGTGCATACCCGATTTAATTGAAATAACAGAAAAGACAAGAACTTGATTTGCCTAGGTATATATATATTGATAAACTATAACTAAGTAGAAAGTTTGGTAGTAAATAGGATATAAGAAGACAAAGGCAACTAGTAAATTAATAAATGAATTCATAATAATAAGTAGTAGTTAATGCATATATATTTGGCATTAGTGATAATTACAAAACTTTACCCATTTATCTAATTTATTTAATTAAATCTAAATCTATGGCAACATTGTTGTAATGATGGTTGTAAGCGAATTTGAATGTAAAAGGGTAACAATTATTTAGGTTAACCATTTTGAGTATATTAAGTTAAGAATGGCAATCGATTGAAATAAATCTAAATTAATTATTTTGTTTGGTTAATGTGTTCTAGTTAATAAAGGGGAATTTATAAGAAATTGAAGCATGCACTAATGAAATGTATTATAATTCAAATGTTATTTATACCCATAAAATGTCTATTTAGTGAATAGAAAGATTTTAAATCAATAAGCGAATTTATTGAGGTTCCAATTTATAATTTATAACATTTAATGTAGACTCAATTACAATTAATTGACTTAAATCGTGCAGTTAGCATAGATTTGTTTTGTAATTGGAGTAGTTAATTCTATAAGATGAAGTTAATGCTAATTCTATTTATAATTGGACCATTTGTTGATATAGATTATAGAAAGCAAGATTTATAATTTAATTAAAGTATCAAAATTCAACAATTGTAATTTTTGAAAATTAAAAATGGAATTTGAGGATAATAAGGTGAAACCATGAACAAATGTTAGTGCATCCTTATTACTTGTAAAAGATGAGAATATAAAAGTTTGAAAATCAAAAAAATAGGTTTTTGAAAACTTAATTTATAATTTCTAAATAGTGGAAAAATTAACACTGCAATGGATAGACTTATCAGCTTTTAGTTTACATCTAAATTTGTTTAGATCAATTTGGAAATTAATAAAATTGTGGATATATTTTGAAACGTAAACGAAACGTCTAGATTTACATTTGTAAATACGTTTAAAATAAAATATAATGATAAGGAATTTATTTATTTCCTAAATCTGTAACGTGTGTAATTAATATTATTTATCTCTTGGGACCACTTCCGTTTGCACGTTAAAATTCGTGCACACCTATTCTTTTTCGATCTATCTATAAATAGACGATCATAAACCCTAGCCTCCATCTTCTATCATTTGTCTGTACGTTCTTTTCTTCAACTCCTTCTCCTCCTCAAATGGATGCAAACCTAGATCTATTTCTATTCAAATGAAAATGAAAATTCAAATACTCAAAAAAATCTCAAAATAATATATGTTGAAGCCCTCGACGAGCGTAATTCAATGGTGTAATTCGTTTTTCAATTCGATGCATCGTTTGACCAGAAATCGCGGTCAAAATTGATTTGGGCGTTTTTGACTGATGTGTCTGATCGGAAAATCCCTTCTGGGTTTTGTAGAGGGGCTAGCGCGTTGTTCATCGGCGAAGTTTGAAGGCGAATTGACGGTCGGATTTGCGGCAAAACGCGGTCAAAGAGGGTGGTCAACGGCGTGAATAGGCTTCGTTCCTGGTTTGTCGCGTGGTTACTGCTGAGCGCGTGAAACATAGTGGTGATGATGCGGGTATGAATTGGAAGTATGTAATTGTGTTCCATTTTTTTTTTTTTATTTATCTTTTTTTTTTTTGATTTCAATCGCATTTATTGGCATAACTCTTGCATACGATATCCGTTTTACGCGCGGTTTCTTTTGTTAGGATCGTATTGAAATTCTGGACTTGATGACGCTTGTTTGGACAAATTCTAAGACGGTCAAATTTTTGGGTTTAAATCGAATTTAAATTCGATTTAAATTCAAAAGGTGAGTGTTTTAACCCACTCACAATTTCTAAAATTTCTTATGTTTGTTAAATTAATTTTAGATATGAGTAGAAATTTATTTATGACTGTTTGGCATGTTTTATTCATTATCTCTGATAAATCGTATTCATTTAATATAACTGTTAATTACTTTTATTTATCGCATAAATTTGACAGTTAGAATTTATTTAATTGCATATTAACAGCCAGTCATAGTTATGTTAAATTTTTATTTCATATTAACTGCCAGTTAAATTTACGTTTATTTTTGCATATAAACTGCCAATTAACAGTTATTAAATTTATTTTGAGTATAAACTGATAATTGATACCATTATTTATCACCTGTTATGTATTGATGATTGTTTGAAATTGGATGATGACTGTGACGAATGGATGTATGATTTGATGGATGAATGGATGATTAATTTTATTAATTGCAAGTTGCTATGCATTTCATTCATTCGGGATTGCGGTTTGAAATGATATATAACCGCATTTTTTCATTTTAAATTGCGGATTGAAATGATAAACATCCGTGTCACTTGACCATAGGATAGAAAATTATATACAGGCACCGCTGTAAATATATAAAATTATTTTTGAAATGTTTTTCTATGGTTTTTGCAAAGCTATATATATATGGTTAATGGGTTTTTGATTTGGTTATTAATAAAGGTTTTTATATATAGTAATTTTCGGTTTTAAGCTTTGTATAAATTGTTTTGAAGTATAAATTAAAGTTTGATTTTTAAGATCAAATACAATTAAGCATTTATTTAAAATTTAAGTTCTGGAGTTTTATTGACTTAAATGAGAATAAGGTCGGAAGATGAATATTGAGTAAAATTTGGAATTAAATAAAAAGGTTATTAATTTTTAAAGGGTATGATTTTTATAACTTGATTTTTGTGTAGAGTGATTTAAATGAATACATCAAGTTTAATAAATTGAAAGATTTTCCAGTTATGTGAAGTTAAAGGTTTTATTGAATTCATTAAGTAAACATTTCAAGTCTAAATAAGAAGTAATTGAATTTGATACATATGGATTTGTCAAATGAGTTGTTTTTTTTGAAATGGTGAAATATTTAAAGCCTTGAAACATAAGAATGGAAATGGTATTTGGAAGTTTAAATCGATACTTGAAAATTTATTTGTAAAATCTAAAGAAGCTATTGTGTTTTATAAAGTAATTTAATATTTGACCATTTAAGAGATGGAAATTTTGTTTCGAAGTTATCATTTTCAAGGTAGTATGATTTGAGAATATTATATTCAAGAGTTTTGATTTCTAAATATTTTACTTTGAAAACCCTATGATTTTTGGAAAGGAATATATACTGGAAAATAAAAATGACTTTATATGATTTGGGTCTAAATGATATCGTATTGATTTGAGGTTTTAAAAATATAAATGATATCGTATTTATATGGGTTTTAAATGGATATTTTGTTATGGTTTTAAAAGTATAATTTTTTTAAAATAACCGCGGTGTTATAATAACGATTGGTTGGCAAAGAGACCGGGATCGGATATGGACATACTATCCGTCGATACCGAAAACCACTTTGACTAACCGTGTACGCGGTGGAGATTCCAGAATGAAGTAGGTTGGGGGCGGCGTTCCTGTAAGGTAAGTACGTGGACCCAGCTCCCGTGAGTTGGCATAAGGTGGCTAAAACAGGAGCGGTCGACGGGTTAATAAGGTAGCACATTTGATCGGACACATCCCTTCGATATTATACTTTGACTCTTGGATTGATTCGGTGGCCACTTTTGATTTTTATTTGGGGGTGTGGCTCGAGGTGGGCGGTAGCTGCGGCTATGCGTTACCACCGACCCGGAAGCGTAATTGGTATATCTACCCTGGCATTGCCTAGTTGTGCCGTGTCACCTACCCTAGCGCGCCTTATACGATTTTGGTTTTGTACCATACCTATGGAGTGCCCTCTGACGACGCCTAGTACGGGGGAGATTACGGTACTGTATAGACTATGAGAATATATAAATGTGTTAAGGTGGAAAATGTAAAGCCTTAACGCTATTTAAAAGTAAGTTTATTTTATAAATAGACACTATTATAATAGCGTAATATACTACATAGTAAATAGTTTAACGGATCCTTAGAAGATGTAAATCCCCAGCATCTCTTGAGTTACTGCACTCATATTTATTTATGTTAATTTAACTCACATAAGATCTTTTAGTTCCGAATCGAGTGTTTTGTCTTTTCAAAATTCGCTCGGGTCAGTCCGAGCGTTTCTGGATCGAAGACTTTAGCTTTAGAGGACGAAGACGGAGATTTCTATTATTAATATTAATTATATTCCACTACACTCATATTGTTCCGCTGCTTTGTCGTATGGTATGTGTATTCTGATATGTATTATATGAATGTTTTGTAAACAGATGTATAAACTGTATATTTTATTATTATATTTTATCGTTCCGCTGTGAGATTTTGTTTAGTTTTTTTTCTTTCTCTGTTTTTCTTATTTATCCCATAACAATCCGGCCTTACGTATGATTTGAATTGGCACGTGTGTCCGTTTAAATCGTACGAAAAGGCGGGACGTTACAGGTTTGCAGTGGCTTCATGTAGGAAGATGAGCTTGTGCTGCTGCTTCAATGGTTAGTAGCGGCTGCATGTAGGAAGAAACTGAGGCTATTTGATTTGTTGAAGACGACTTGTGGGGTTTTAGGAGAAAATAGTATGGGCCAAGAAAACGGTTTGGGCTTCATATTTTTTGGTATAGGTCCAATTGAGTTTGTATTTTTAGAAGGAGAAGACAAAAGTTTAAATATTCTAAGGCATTGGGATTTTTTGTTCACTTTACATACAAAATTGTTGTGTTTATTAATTTAATTATATAAAAAATGTTACAAGAATTAAAATCCGAATTAAAGCGAACCTTCGGTATTTCCGAAACGAAATCGAAATTTAAAATTTTTAAAAAGACCGGAACAGAACCGAAAACCGAAATTTTGAACCTTGGTTTACATGGGAAGTTGAGTTAGTTATGCAGTATTCATTGAAATTAAACAGGCACCCCTTGGTCTAATTAGTGTAACTTTTCGTATTCGGATCCTTGGAACTTCTTTACTTTTCAGCCTATAGATATAGACTAAGACAAGCCTTGCTTTTGTATTGATCACTGGAATTCCTGCCTGTAAATAGGCCACTTTTGAAAACAATAAACAGTAGAGAGCTTTGAAACACTCTCCTGATTTTGATATCAGTTTACAACATTTAAGTTGTAATGCGTACTTTTTTCTACATGCGTTTCATAGAACTTACATAATTTCACGCTAGTGTAGTTGACATATGCAGAGAATGAGGTATTCAAAATGGGCTTTCAGTTATAGATTAAAGAAGCAAACCCAAACCCGAACCCAATAAAATAGGAAGTGGGTAGTTATTCCAGGCACAAAAAAACCGCTCATCACCATTTCAAAACAGCCCTCACATCCTCCATTTTCCTCTTTTCGTAGCCCCTCCACTCTCTCCTATCCCACATCCTCTAAAAAAAAAATTCGACCCGTTAACGATGACAAGCAGCAGCAGCATCATTCCGTACAACAACGACGACGACGACAGTCCCACAACCGCCCCAAACCTGCAAGACCTCCTCCGCCTGCAACCCCAAAATCCAAAACCCATCAAGCCCAAACTCCCGAGAACCAAACCCGACCCGCTAACCCTCTCCCGACCCGCAACCATCTCCCCGTGCACGGAATGCGGAAAACGATTCAACTCCTGGAAAGCGCTGTTTGGGCACATGCGCTGCCACCCAGAAAGGCAGTGGAGGGGGATCAACCCGCCACCTCAGCACTCTCCCAAATTCCACGTCAGCAACCCCCACCTTCCCCTAATGACCGTCACCGATGAAGAGTACGAAGTGGCGTCCAGTCTTATGTTGCTGGCCAGTGGGCCCACGTCCACAAGTAATCGGAGGAACAAGAGGGCTAGGTGCTGTATAGAGAATGAAACAAATGAAGAATGTAGCAGTGGGAGGCACAGCTATGTATGTGATGTGTGTATGAAGGAGTTTGGGAGCGGGCAGGCGCTTGGAGGGCATATGAGATGTCATACCAATGGAGAATTGCTGGTGTATATGGACGAGGAGAAGCCTTCTATTGATTTGGAATTGAAGTTAGGAAGATAGAATTTGTGTCTAGCTCCACTACATGTGTAGAAGCTGCATAGTGTATCCTACAAAGTGGGATGTAATTAATGAAATTGTACATATTTTTCTATATTCTTTAGCTTGATTAGTTATCATACTGTATGATATAGTGTGTTTTTGTTGGTTGTGAATGGGTTTCTCTGTACAGTTTAGTGTAAAGTATTGATATTGATGATGGATATAGCTTGGAAGATTATTTTGTATTCTGTTTGCTTGTTATACAATGGTCTGCTTCAGCAGGCCCTACAAACTTACTAGTGCAGTCCATAAAAAGAAAATATAAAAAGTAACACTTGGTGCATAGAGGGAAATTCATATAGCATTAGCATGAGAAATATACACGGACTTGCCAGTAAAAGTTTAAAAACTCCCTGTCAACAATGTTCATACCGAAGAGAACCTACGGCCAATGTAAATAAATCTTTGGTTTTGTCCAGAAAGCATGAAAGCTGTGTAAATGTAAGCAAGCTAAGGTTTGATCGACTAAGTTTCCATATGCTTGAATATCTTTTATAAACAACATACTATCACTAGTGTCAGTAAGATGCCACCAGAACCTATATTTATACTAGGGCGAACATGTACTTCGCACATGGATATGACAAAAACATATTTGTTGTAGTTAGAAAATTAAATTACTTTAAAAAATAATCATAATATACTACTTACATGAAGGAATTAGAAACATTATTACAATATCAAATATAAATATTAATATCAGTAGACAATCCTTATTGAGCCAATACAGTAATAGGACCGAATACTCGCAAACATATATGTAGGTGAAAGAGTTAAAAGGATAAAGTGCACTTATCAGTAGTAAGTAAAAAAGCAGTCAATGCACTATGGTGAAATACGAAAGCAGTAAAAAGCATGACTCCTATAAAATAGGACAAAAGACGTACCATAAAATAATGTTTCCACTACACACAGGGCCGGCCCTACGATTGGGTTGCCCTAGCCCAAAATCATTTTGGTTGCCCTTAAATGAATTTTTTTTTATTAGTTTTTTTTTTGTGTTTAAAATTAAACATGTCGTCCGTCAAATAAAAAAGATACAACATACAACATACAAAAACCACTAAAATAAGTTGAGTTATATAAAGTTAAATTAACTTTTCATACAAAAACCGCTATATAAAGCGGAGAAATACGAAGTTCCATACAAAATATAAAACTTGTTCAAAGAAATATACTTCGTCTTGCATTTTTTGTGGCGAATTCTTCAATCAAATTGTCACAATCTAGTTTCTCCAAAAACTCACTTTCAATTGAGATCATTGCTAATCCATTCAATCGCTCTTGTGACATGGTCGTTCGAAGATAGTTCTTGATTAATTTCAATTTAGAAAAACTTCTTTCCGCCGAAGCAACGGTTACCGGAATTGTTAGTAAAACCCGATAAGCAACACATGCACATTGAAAACCACCATCCTCTACATAAGATTTTATAAAATCAAGAATGTCAACCGACTTAATTATTTCCTTAGGTAACATACTTTGCAAAGCTCTTAGATCTTGAAATAGATCATTTTCATAAATATCGCATTGTTGGTTGTGTTTCAAATAACCTTCTAAGCAAATACAATGTTTCATCAATTCATCTTTGCTAATATGCATGAACTTTGCGTTTAATAAAAATCCAAAATATTTATCATAAAGCTCAAATTGTTCAAAACGGTCTTTTAAAGATGTAAGAGCTTGATCTATGATGTGAATGAAGTATGTGACTCTAAAATTCTCTTCCGGTGATTGGTCTTCTTCGCCATTAATTTCAAGATCCTCATCAAAATGCTTCTTCCTACGAGAAACTCTTTTCACCTCAAACATTGGCTCAATATCAACATCGATTGCAAGTTCTTTGGCTTCTTTCATCATTTCTTCAAAACCATATTGCCTAAAGTTTTGAAAGAATAGAATAAGTTCTTTTACTCTTATGATTGCATCTTCTAAATTCATATCTTCATGTTGAAGTTTTTTAGTAACTTGATTCACTTTATCCAATAACTTGAACCAAATACAAAGGCTAATCAAAAACTCAAAGTTCTCTAAAACATTCAAACATAAACCTTTAGCTTCCGCCATCACAGTATCCTCTTTGGAACTCTTGGCAATTTCAACCAAAGCATCTCTTAACATTGGCGCTTGAAATCGAATAGCTCTCACACTTTCAACATGACTTTCCCATCGTGTAACCGATAATGATTTTGGTGTTAAACCTTTAACATATTTCTTAAGAACATCCCATCGATGAGTGGATCCCGAAAATAATGTATAAATTTTTTGCACATATGCAAAAAAAATTCTAACTTTAACACAAGATTTAGCCATATCACATAATGCAAGATTTAAACTATGACATTCGCATGGCATATAAAATGCTCGTGGATTTTTATCAAGAAGTCTCTTTTGTACACCTTGATGCTTACTTTTCATATTAGATCCATTATCATAACCTTGACCTCTTATATCATCAATATTAAGTTTAAGGTCATTCAAAATATTTTCAAGTTGCTTGAAAAGGCCAAGCCCCGATGTATCATCAACAACTATAAATCCAAGAAAAAACTCTTTCACCTTCACCTCATTAAAATCTTCAATATCAACACACCTTATGATAATTGACATTTGTTCTTCGTGGCCAATATCCGGAGTACAATCAAGCATAACCGAGAAATATTTTGCTTTTGAGATCTTTTTTATTATTTTTGTTTTGATCTCGTTGGATAATAAAATTATTATCTCATTTTGAATTTTATGGCTAAGATAATGATGTTGAATTTCTTTATTCACCACACGTCGAAGATGGTCTTTCATAATGGGATCAAACTCCGCAAGAAACTCAATAAGTTGGCAAAATAGTCCATTATTCTTTTCATAAATCTTCTCATTACTTCCACGAAATGGTAAACTATTTCGAGAAAGTGTTTTAACGACCTCAATTATTCGAATCAATATCATCTTCCAACGATCTTTCTTTTTATCAATTTGAGCTTGCATATTTTTATCAACCGTTGCTTTTAATTTTAGTCCTTTTTGCAAATCAACCCACTTCACAACATTTTCACAATGTTCCGGATTAGTTTCATGCTCCCTAAGTTTTGATGGAAGATTATGCCAATCATCAATTCCATCTTCCGACAATTTGCTCAACATCACTTTATTTTTAAATAACTTGCAACAAAAACAAAATACTTTATTCAATGCATTTGAGTACACAAGCCACTTCCTTTCATGCTTCTCTCCATTTGAAAAACGACGAATATAATGCTTAGACAAAAAGCTTCTATTTCTTCCATCCTTTATGACACTCGAAAATTTATCATTTAATTTGGATATCTTAATGGGACCTCTTTGAACGATAATTGTTCGTTTTGTATCACTCATAGAACCCCACAAAACCAGATTGTGATTTACATTCACATCTTTGTCAAAATCAAGTATACTTTCATCATTTATCTCCTCATTTACATGTTTTTCATTATCCATTTCTTCGTCATCAATTACATCCACGTTAATGCCCTCATTTTCAATTTCATCAAGATCAATGCCCTCATTTTCAATTTCATCCTCAACAACATTGTCGATATTTTCATCAATAGCTTCACTATCTTCTTCAACTTGACAAGAATTTTGTGATTTTTGTGTTTTCGCATTAAAGAGTTTAGAGATTGAGTCCACCATTGATGAAGCCATTACATCATGACGTTGTTTTACCTTTCGATTAAAAGCTCCATAATTTTGTTTTCTAAATCTCACACGATTTTTATCGTCTTCTTTTTTCGACATGCTATCTATTAATAAAACATTTAAATATGTATTAGTTTTGCTACAACCTACATGAAACAATGTTTAGGATCAAAATTAAAATTATTTGGTCGACTCTGATTTTTCTTTACACTAATGAACCCTGCTTGTGCAGTAGTGTATGACAGTATGAGTGTAAAGATTGTTATAGTCGGACTCTTATTTTTGTGTACCAATGCAACCTTTTGGCAATTAAAGCTTAACAATAGCATGTCATGTATGATGAAAAACATGATCAGACACAGGGGGGATAGTCTCAAGTGTATAAAATGAGTCATTGTGGATGGCAGAAGTACATTTCTATGGACATGATCCCCTACCCTCAGTCAATCCATTCAACCTCATCACTTCCTATCACAATTCAAACAATCACTGTCCAACAATTCATTCACTTCCACCTCAGCAGTGCCACTTCATTTCTGCACCTCCCCCTAAACTTCACTGCTGACAGTTTTAAACAACCTCTACATTTCACAGCCTCACAAACAAACGTTCTCTGCATCCCACAGCAACTCTACACATTCAAAACTCCATCACTAAAATAACTGCTTCACCATCTTCCAGCAACCATTCTAACAAAACTTCAGCATAATCATCACCGACCCATACCTCCAAATCAACTTCCTACAACCTACACAAAACTGTCACTGCTCTCTTCAAACAAGCAAACAGCAGACCCCCATACCAAAATTCATCATTCAAACAAGTTTTCAATTCTACAATCCTCAAACTCTGCAATCATTCATTCAACCGAAATTTGATTCCACGACACCAACCTTCATTCAACTGAACTTCAGCCACCTCCCTGCTGCAACTAGACCATGCTTCCAACTACTCCACAAACGAATCACTCACAAACCCAATTGGGATATATGTCATTTATCTACCACTAAACACGTAATATTATCAAGTACTATTTAAAATAACCACTGGAATACTTTAAGATTCACCGAAACAAGTAATCAACCAAGTTCAAATAGCCACGGACTTCCATATACACTTTGCGTAATTTGCAAAAGTGAATCTTTAAATACAAAAACCATAACAAACCACTCCAAACTTTCAAATTCGCAGATTGATTTCAAAAGAAACAAAACATAACTACACATTGAATCCATTAAAAAAAGCACAAATGCTTAAATTGAATCTCAGATTCTCAGTTGGAGAATGAAGACAATTGACAAAGCGTGATGCTAGATTCGGTGGAGAGACTGGAGGAGCCGAGGTCGACTAGCGACCGCACAGATGCAATGCGCGAAAAAAATTAAAAATGAGAAGCCCTAATTTTTGATCGATTCGGTGGAGAAGCTGGAGTGTCGTTTGTTTCTGTTGCTTACTTCAGTGGCTGATGGCTAAATGTTGCCCTTTTCCAATGGGTTGCCCCAGCCCGTGGGCTTACTGGGCTGCCCACTGGGCCGGCTCTGACTACACAGTATATAGTTCATTAAATTGAATCCTATTTTAATGCAACGTAGAAAACATGATATATATTCAGTTGTGTTAACCTTGTTTTTTAACTGCTTTTAAAACATAGAAAGAACAATCAGTGTATGATACCGTCAATATACATAATAACTATTGACAAAGAAGTGGGTTTACTGAATTAAAATATATATCTTCATAATTATTCTCCTAAATTTATAGATGAAGCACTCAAATATATTTAGTGTATAGACCGAGGATTTAGTTTGTATATTAATAGCTCTCCATATATCTAGTTTATATATATATATATGTATGTATGTATGTATGTATGATGTATGTATGATAATTTCAGCATATCCTCATATTATGAGGATGTATTTGCTAAAATACATCTTAGATAATTATTCACACATGTTGTTGCAATATAATATAGTTTTAAAAAAATTTATGATGTATATATATAGTATAAGATAAACTCACATAAAACAACAATCACTCACCCATACCTACAAATATGAAAAACATAATGAAATGTTGACCAAAATGGAGAGCAATAAATGATAGAAATTAATGGTCCATTCATTTAAAATAACATACAGCTTATAATAGCATTATTTGGTTTTCAGGAATGCAAATATAAACTAATCATGGAATGATGATATGTACTTCTCGGTGACAATGACAATTAAGGCCGTTAAGCTAAAAGGGCTACACATTAAACATAAAATGTACTCCACTTCTAGACTTTAAGTTATCTTGAATTTCTTATTTTTATTTCCACTCTCAGTAGGTTATTATTAGCTTCTTTTTCTATTGAACTGTGAAGTCTCTTAGCATCAAGCTCCACATGCTCTTAATCTTTTGCTTCTCCTTCACTTTCTGTTTCTTCTTCTTTCTTCTCAACTTCTCATTCCATGTCAGCATCTCTTTGTCCCTCAACAAAAATACTACGTTGTCAAACTTTATTGGTGAATTAGTTTCCATATCCTTTTTTATTTAAAAAAAATATAAGAACAAAAGATGAGCCACTTGAACATAATTTTGCAGTAAAAAAACCACTTAAAAATCTCTTAAGATCTAAATGTGTCTTAATATTAAGCATAAGCTTTAAAGATCGGATTGCATTAGTCATTGGATTGTCACATTACAAAGGCATCATAAAACAAAATTTCACTTAAGCATTAGTAATATTTTGTAAAGAGAACGTATGCTTTTATTTGGTATCTTTTTAGTAATATTTAAAACATTCTCATAATTAATAAATGAGTGCACTACACTTCTTGTAAAAAACGACTTATGATGTTGCTACTGCTGTGTAGTTAAAGCGCTCGGCAGATTCAAAGCGGTGGAGGTGCAAAAAGTTATAGCGGGGATACAGCGAGAATATAGCGGGATATAGCGGATAACTCTAAAATAGCATATAAAACTCGTACTTAATATTTTTTCAAATACTTAAGGTTTAAACAAAGGTTTCAAAGTATTATTTGGCTTCATGGCCTAATATCTTTTGAGTTAACAAGGGTTTTTACTTACTTGGAAGGGATAGATAATCCTATTGATAAAGTTTTATCAACATTGTTTCATGTGTGTGTGTGTGTGTGTGTATCATGGCATAAGTATTTTGAGTAAAGTAAAGTATATGATTTCCTTATTCCATAAAGGTACGATTTCAGGGGTAAAGCATTTGTAAAGACTATTTACAAGGAAATAAAGTTTTAACAGAGTAGTTAACCGTAAGACAGGAAATTAAACATGAATAGGGTGTTAATCCTAAGTTTATGACTCGGACATTAGAAGACCAGATGTGACTGGTGTAGGGTCGCACCCACTACTTTAGCTATTAGCCCCTCGCTAAAATAAGTCCAAAATTCTAGTGTGTAAGGCTCGTCATAGTGGGGACCAAAATGAGGTTACACACAAAAAAGTATATACAAGGTAAAGATAGGTTATCGGTGAGCCCGCAAAACCATTAGGTTCAGTTGACCCTAGAAGAAGAAAGTTAAGGGTAGTCAGTCTAGTAGTGTGTCTAAAGGAAGTTAAATAATTGATTACATCCGGAAGTTAATACTTTAAATAACTGCAGCATCTGTAGCGTTTAGCTTCGAACCTTAAAAATGGGTCTGTTACACCTTATTGAGCTTATGACTATAATGGTGAGCTGCCATAAGAATCTACAATTAGAGGCCAAGCTAAGGAAACGAGGTCATGAGTTACCAAAGGATCCTTTGGATAAATCGACCTAGGCGGGTCGCGATCAACAACTTGTTGAATATGCGCTTTGCGCTTATATGATTTTTGTTTAATAATAAACATATATACATTCATTTAAATGTATTTGGAAATGTACTATTTTGCTTTTCACAGATTAAATAAATATTTGTTGAATAAAATTAAATAACACAGAATTTGAATTCAAACGAATATTTTATTCAAACAAATATTTATTACAACTTTGAATAGTACAATTTCAAGCTCCCACTATAACTATACAACTTTGATTACAATTACATCACATTTCATATTTACAGTTCACCTCACTACATATCACTTGCACTCGTATTTATCTTCAACTTCTTTCCAGTTTGAATCCAGCATCTGAGAAATTTGCAAAAATATTCACTAACGCAGTAAAATTGAAAAATAAATATCTTTGCAATATAAAATGAACATGACTTTTGAAAATATAATTTGCCTCAGTCATTTGTGTTGTTCGTCATAATTTAAATTTGAATTCATCATACACGAACAACTTGTGACATACACAGTGTATCACTGTATATGCCACAAGGCCGTGCACACCAATATATACACTTGATAATGCTACAGGGACATGTGAGCACAGGTCAAACCCAAATACAGGATTCAACTCAGGTGCGACACAAATTAAATTACGACACGAGCACAAGGTCAAATCCGAGTTTTGAAACTGGATTCAACACAAGGCAACTTGAAGAATGCAAAGCTTCGACAAATCAAAACTCCATCAAAGCACATGTATGCAGATCAGTGCAAGTGCCAACCAGAATAAAGTCCAACACAGTTACAACCAACTACATGCAAGAGGCAACAAAGACCAAAGTGCATGAACACAGTGAAGACCACAAAGGCAGTGCATCAGTGTGCAAAGAGCGCGAGCACAGCAAATATGACACCAAGCTTCAACTATATGGAGACGAGACCAAATACACAAGTTCACATGTGCAGCCAAATGGACAGAGAGAATAACAAATATACAGAGACAGTACAGCATGAATGTATGTATACAAATGGACAGACACTTCAATGATCAAACAGGGATCGAATAACCAAGTGCATCACTGACCATATGCCAAAATTAACAACTAGTGATATATGCAAACAAAACAATGCCACTGCAGATACAAATAGTGCACATGCAACCAGACCAAATGCAGAAAGATGAATCACCAGCCACAAGTATACACAACAAACTCAGTGACATGCACAATAATCAAAACAGTGAAGAACATGGATGTCAAAGTCTACATGGAACAATGCAACACAGACCAAATGCAACCAAGAATCAGTGCAATGACCAAGCGATAATCAGACACAGGAAACCAAAGCAACCTTATCTATGCTCAATATACAGTGCAAACACATCAAGTAAATGACACAGTATACACAAGTGAAGCCAAAAGAAATCAATCCAGTTCCAACACAACTTAATCAAGTAACCAACAGCTAGTGCTATCAAATGAACCAGTGACATGAACCATGCAACAATTCAAATCAACACAGCAACAAACTCATCAATGAAACAGTTGCAACATGGATATCACAAAACAAAACTCACTGGAATGAACAAGCATGCAACAGCAAGCATGTAACAGAGACCAAAGACAATCATACATGAAGGCCACATACTTGAAACAGTGGTAACTACACAGAGCTCAGTGCAACTAAATGGAATGCAATTACAAGTAAATGCAGAGACAAAGCACACAAGATATCAACATAAACAACATCAATGTCAAAAGAAGAAGGCCAGAGACGAAGACTACAAGATGAACAACGACCATGCTACATAAATGCATGTATGCAGCAGAAATAATAACAATGATTCACGGTAAAGTCGAAGTGTTTTAAAACCAAGTCAAAGCGGGTAAAAATCGAAACATCTCAAAATTCAAAGCCAATGCAGAAAGTCAAAGCCGTAATTCACATGAAAACCGTGCGCATCAAGCAAATTGAACAAGTCACAATTCAAAACCGTGGTAGCCAAGCAATTTGAATTAGTCAGTGAAAATCTCAAGCATCAATACCAGATCGAACGACCAAAGACAAATTCAAATGAACCTATACGAACGAAAATAAAGGAATTCGAACGCATATAAAAGCCCAATCATCATCGGCAATCAATTCGTCGAATTCAAGCAAGCATAAAATCAGTAAAAGCAAAAGCATATAATTACATACCGAGCAAGGAAGGAATTCGATCAACGAAGCAGCCGCGGTGAGAAACGAGATAAGATCAATCAAAGCTACTCGCGCATTATCCACGTGATTGATCAAACAATCGGCAGCTTCTCAAACCCTAATTTGAATCACGAACGAAAGCCCTAATTTGGATTGAAGGACAAAGCCGCCACTATCTCAAAACAACGAACGGAGCAAACAAAAAGAAAAAGGAACGGGTTGAAGAAGAGAATAGGGGCCGGCCTTGTTTCATTATTAAAGGCTTTAGTATATTTTTAATTAGGGTTTAGGGTTATTTCTTATTGTCTTTTAATTGTTGTTTTTTATTTTTCAAATTGAAGAATTTGTAAATCACCACCTAGGGTTTAGGTAGTGTCAGATTGTCTAGTTAGAATTAGTTCAGTGAGCAGGGTGTGCGAGTTTGCAAAGCTCTATAGGCGGGAGCAGTGTTTGCGAGTAAGAAAAGCTCTATAGGCGGGAGCAGAGTTTGCGAGTAAACGAAACTCTATAGGCGGGAGCAGGGTGTGCGAGTCTAGTAGAGTGTTTGTGAGCGGGAGCAAATGTTTGCGAGTCTAGTCGAGTGTTTGTGAGCGGGAGCAAAAGGGTCCGCGAGTCTAGTAGAGCGTTTGTAAGCGTGATACTGTTTAATTCTAATAGAAATCTGGGAATGCAGCAGTAGGTAGGGGTTGCCGAAGCTGGGTAAATTTTGTGTGTGATTTACTTTTCAGCATATTTATTTCTGCAGTTTGTTTCTGTGTTTAATTCGAGAAAATTTGCTATAACCCTATTCACCCCCCCTCTAGGGTTAATCTAGATCCTACAAGTGGTATCAGAGCCCGGTATTTTGTTTTTAACTCTAGAGTTATGAATCCACCAAATAATATTTTTGTTGAGGGTCGTTTCAATATTATTCCTTCTATTTTCGATGGAACAGATTTTTTGAGTTGGAAATTGAAAATGGAATTTTATTTAAAATCTGTTAATATTAAATGTTGGGATATTATTGAAAATGTGTGTGATATGACAAATAAGGAAATTATCTCGATTAATGCTCTTGCTATGCATATATTATATTCTCATATTAATCGTGATAATTTTTATTTCGTCTCTCATTGTGAAAATGCACAGAAAATTTGGAAAACTCTCGATGCAATATATGGTGCAAAAGTCAACAGCAATGAGAAGTTCTTCACAACCGACCCAGTTAAAGAAATATGCTTAACAGGATTGGTAAATAGCAGTTGTGATGAGGATGATGATGATGGAGCAGCCGAGCTAGCATTACTAATGAAGAATTCAAAAAGGAAATTTGCAGCCACGTGGAATAAAAGCGATAGCAGTGAAAGTGAGAAAGAAGATATGTGCCTTCATGAGAATATGACCGATAGCGACGACAACGAGCTAAGCGAGGTATCAAAACTTACTCACTCTGAATTACTTATTTATTTCCACGAAGTGAATGGCTGTTTTGAATGACTTAGGGAAAAATACACTAAACTTGAATCACAAAAAGACACTTTGATAGAATAAAATGAACAACTTGACCAATTAGTTAAAACCTATCAAAGTAGGATCCCTAAGTGTGATAAGTGTCCAATATTTGAAGAAGAAATTAAAAAATCAGAAATTAAAATGAAATCACTTGAAAATGAAATTCTGATTTTAAAAATTGAAAATACTAGTAGAGAGAATTCTATTAAAAAGTGCACACAATTGTTAAATGAAAATGAATCTCTCAAAATACAAGTCCAACAATTGTCAATGACTTTAGATAAATTTTCAAAAAGTGAAAAATCGTTGAATATGTTATTAGAAAAGCAAACTGTTAACACGGTTAGAAAAGGACTTGGATATAATCAATCTAAAATTGTTGAAAGCAATTTTAATCAAGTCAATTTAATGTGCACAATTTGTAGAAAATTTGGACACAATCAAAATAATTGTTGGTATAGACCCAAACACGTGAAAACTATACCAATTTGGGTTCCAAAAGGCAGAAATATAAAATCTTTGAAAGTCAAATAAATTTGGGTGCCAAAAGGAACATATATAAATAGTTTTGGGTCTCCACAAACATATTTTTCATGTTCTGCCACTAACAACCATGGACCTATAAAAACAAATAGGTCACAAAAATCTTTCATCGTGAAGGTGTGGTGGCAGGCTAAGGAACAACAACAGTGTTCTCTGGATTTTGGCTGTTCCAGAAGCACAACAGGCGACAAAGCAAAGTTCCTTAGCCTAGTACAAAGGTGACAGAATCACAATGGGCAATCACGAAAAATTATCGTAAAGGTAAAACAGGTAAAATTGTTTTGAACGATATATTAAATGTGATAATCTGCACCGTAATCTGAATTAAATCAGCCAGTAATGTGATGATGTCTTTAATTCTAACTTATTCTTAATTGATATGATTTTTTGACTTGTTTTTATTTATGACCTTGATTTGTGCTTAAATGATGACCAATCAGATTTTCAACTTTGAACTAATCCATATAAATTTGTTCGGTCAAATGATGGTTACTCATGCTACACGTAGATATATTTGACTTTTTGGTCACTGCTTGTAAATTTGCACGACTTCAAATTTCATGTGAAAGCTGTTAAAAAGGATTTTAAGAAATTGTTGAAACTTCAAGAAACTGTTTGAAATGATAATGATTGCTCATGAATATAGTTGTTTACTCCACGGCTTCTAAGATTGACACTATGATATGTTTTTGATTGTTAACACGGCTTCAATTCAAATTCAAAAGAATGTCATTTAAATTGATGTTAAGTTTGAAATTCTTGGTGCACACTTCATGGTTTGGTCAATCAAATTCAACGAGTGACAAATGAGTGAGAGTAAAATTCAGATGCAGATTACACTGGTAATCTAGTTAATAGAAAAATTACTAAAGGAACGTGATTTTTGTTGAAACATTTAGCAACTGCATCATTCATTCAAAGGAAATATCTGCATATATTTTCAATTCAAATAATTTTTCAAATAGCAGAAAATTTTCTTATAAATCCCCCTCGAGAAAATCATGTTTGACCATATTTACAGATTAGTCATTTTTGAAAAATTGATTTTATAATTTTTGAATTTCATTTTAAATGACTATTTTGATTAATCTGACTCCCTTTGATTATCGAAAAGATGAATAGTGATTGAAAAAGTGATGGGTGTTGATATTTATCATATATTATAACTCAAGACAGTATATTTAGAAAAAATTCTTTAGAATTTCATAACAAGAGTTATAAAAACTTTTTGTTGGGTAAAAATTCCATGACCATTTCTATTTCTATCATCTTTCTATCGACCATCACTCATCAAAATTACATATAGTATGTAAATTTGTGGTAGTTTACAGAGGAAATCATTCGTTCTTCAATATCTTTAAATTTGTGAAGGAAATTATTTGTGCTTAATTTTGTTATATTTAGCAATAAAAATAAATATCCAAAGTATTCACTCTCATTTAAAAGTCCTCACGGTTATACATGGGTGAATTACTTGGATTTTTGATTATGTGCTTCCATGCTCATTTAAAAGTCCTTACGGTTATGCATGTATGGAACGCACATCAAAATTAATTGATTAAATAGAAAAGTTGATTCTAATCCCATTTAAAAGTCCTCATGGTCATGCGTGGTTAGAAGATACTTGATTTCATTTTTTTAAAATTAAATTGGAATACTACTAATCTCATTTAAAAGTCCTAACGGTTATGCATGGTTAGTAGATATTCAAATTTCCCGAAATAAATATACCACAAGTAGACAGAACTGTATGATTTTTTGATGATTTTATCCCCATCACTTCTGAAAGTGGAATATGCGTCTGACAAGGGTAATTATGATTTTTGTTTGAGTTTTATTGAAATTTGATATTTATATTCAATTGAGTTAAATGTTTGGTTCATGTCTGTCACTTCATCCCTATTTTTATAACACTGTTATTCTTTTGCTGATAACAAAAGGGGGAGAGAAAAGTTAAGATTTTGTCAAATAGAATCAAGCAAAGGTAAAATAATTTTCCGTTTGCATATAGGCTCATTTACATATTTTTATTTGTATGCATATATGTAGGGGGAGTATCATGTAGAGAGGAAGCATTTAAATAGGGGGAGCAAATTGAACGATCAAATACATTTAATACATTCAAAATCTTAAATATATGTTTGTTATCACCAAAAGGGGGAGATTGTTGAATATGCGCTTTGCGCTTATATGATTTTTGTTTGATGATAATAAACATATATACATTCATTTAAATGTATTTGGAAATGTACTATTTTGTTTTTCACAGATTAAATAAATATTTGTTGAATAAAATTAAATAACACAGAATTTGAATTCAAACGAATATTTTATTCAAACAAATATTTATGACAACTTTGAATAGTACAATTTCAAGCTCCCACTATAACTATACAACTTTGATTACAATTACATCACATTTCATATTTACAGTTCACCTCACTACATATCACTCACACTCGTATTTATCTTCAACTTCTTTCCAGTTTGAATCCAGCATCTGAAAAATCTGCAAAAATATTCACCAACGCAGTAAAATTGAAAAATAAATATTTTTGCAATATAAAATGAAACATGACTTTTGAAAATATAATTTGCCTCAGTCATTTGGGTTGTTCGTCATAATTTACATTTGAATTCATCATACACGAACAACTTGGGACATACACAGTGTATCACTATATATGCCACAAGGCCGTGCACACCAATATATACACTTGATAATGCTACAGGGACAGGTGAGCACAGGTCAAACCCAAATACAAGATTCAACTCAAGTGCGACATAAATTAAATCACGACACGAGCACAAGGTCAAATCCGAGTTTTGAAACTGGATTCAACACAAGGCAACTTGAAGAATGCAAAGCTTCGACAAATCAAAACTCCATCAAAGCACATGTATGCAGATCAGTGCAAGTGCTAACCAGAATAAAGTCCAACACAGTTACAACCAACTACATGCAAGAGGCAACAAAGACCAAAGTGCATGAACACAGTAAAGACCACAAAGGCAGTGCATCAGTGTGCAAAGAGCTCGAGCACAGCTAATATGACACCAAGCTTCAACTATATGGAGACGAGACCAAATACACAAGTTCACATGTGCAGCCAAATGGACAGAGAGAATAACAAATATACAGAGACAATACATCATGAATGTATGTATACAAATGGCCAGACACTTCAATGATCAAACAGGGATCGAATAACCAAGTGCCTCACTGACCATATGCCAAAACTAACAGCTAGTGATATATGCAAACAAAACAATGCCACTGCAGATACAAATAGTGCACATGCAACCAGACCAAATGCAGAAAGATGAATCACCAGCCACAAGTATACACAACAAACTCAGTGACATGCACAATAATCAACACAGTGAAGAACATGGATGTCAAAGTGTACATGGAACAATGCAACACAGACCAAATGCCACCAAAAATCAGTGCAATGACCAAGCGATAATCAGACACAGGAAACCAAAGCAACCTTATCTATGATCAATATACAGTGCAAACACATCAAGTAAATGACACAGTATACACAAGTGAAGCCAAAAGAAATCAATCCAGTTCCAACACAACTGAATCAAGTAACCAAAAGCTAGTGCTATCAAATGAACCAGTGACATGAACCATGCAACAATTCAAATCAACACAGCAACAAACTCATCAATGAAACAGTTGCAACATGGATATCACAAAACAAAACTCACTGGAATGAACAAGCATGCAACAACAAGCATGTAACAGAGACCAAAGACAATCATACATGAAGGCCTCCTACTTGAAACAGTGGTAACTACACAGAGCTCAGTGCAACTAAACGGAATGCAATTACAAGTAAATGCAGAGACAAAGCACACAAGATATCAACATAAACAACATCAATGTCAAAAGAAGAAGGCCAGAGACGAAGACTACAAGATGAACAACGACCATGCTACAGAAATGCATGTATGCAGCAGAAATAATAACAATGATTCACGGTAAAGTCGAAGTGTTTTAAAACCAAGTCAAAGCGGGTAAAAATCGAAACATCTCAAAATTCAAAGCCAATGCAGAAAGTCAAAGCCGTAATTCACATGAAAACCGTGCGCATCAAGCAAATTGAACAAGTCACAATTCAAAACCGTGGTAGCCAAGCAATTTGAATTAGTCAGTGAAAATCTCAAGCATCAATACCAGATCGAACGGCCAAAGACAAATTCAAATGAACTTATACAAATGAAAATAAAGGAATTCGAACGCATATAAAAGCCCAATTATCATCGGCAATCAATTCATCGAATTCAAGCAAGCATAAAATCAGTAAAAGCAAAAGCATATAATTACATACCGAGCAAGGAAGGAATTCGATCAACGAAGCAGCCGCGGTGAGAAACGAGATAAGATCAATCAAAGCTACTCGCGCATTATCCACGTGATTGATCAAACAATCGGCAGCTTCACAAACCCTAATTTGAATCACGAACGAAAGCCCTAATTTGGATTGAAGGACAAAGCCGCCACTATCTCAAAACAACGAACGGAGCAAACAAAAAGAAAAAGGAACGGGTTGAAGAAGAGAATAGGGGCCGACCTTGTTTCATTATTAAAGGCTTTAGTATATTTTTAATTAGGGTTTAGGGTTATTTCTTATTGTCTTTTAATTGTTGTTTTTTATTTTTCAAATCGAAGAATTTGTAAATCACCACCTAGGGTTTAGGTAGTGTCATATTGTCTAGTTAGAATTAGTTCAGTGAGCAGGGTGTGCGAGTTTGCAAAGCTCTATAGGCGGGAGCAGTGTTTGCGAGTAAGCAAAGCTCTATAGGCGGGAGCAGAGTTTGCGAGTAAACGAAACTCTATAGGCGGGAGCAGGGTGTGCGAGTTTGCAAAGCTCTATAGGCGGGAGCAGTGTTTGCGAGTAAGAAAAGCTCTATAGGCGGGAGCAGAGTTTGCGAGTAAATGAAACTCTATAGGCGGGAGCAGGGTGTGCGAGTCTAGTAGAGTGTTTGTGAGCGGGAGCAAATGTTTGCGAGTCTAGTCGAGTGTTTGTGAGCGGGAGCAAAAGGGTCCGCGAGTCTAGTAGAGCGTTTGTAAGCGTGATACTGTTTAATTCTAATAGAAATCTGGGAATGCAGCAGTAGGTAGGGGTTGCCGAAGCTGGGTAAATTTTGTGTGTGATTTACTTTTCAGCATATTTATTTCTGCAGTTTGTTTCTGTGTTTAATTCGAGAAAATTTGCTATAACCCTATTCACCCCCCTCTAGGGTTAATCTAGATCCTACACAACTGAATGGCAGATCCTAGGCGAGTGGAGACCAACAACCAAATGGTCGACCCTAGGTCGGTGGCTACCAACAACTTGATGGTTGATCCTAGGTGGTTTGCAATAAGAAACCCCTTTGAAGTTACCATGCATCGGGCATTTATAATGGTTCAAACGAATGTTAGGTCTAAGATGATGCCATAAAACCAGCTGGGAAGGCAATGTGACGTAGTTCTGATTATGAGGGACAACTGGAAAAGTAAAGGGAATCAACGATGGAGGTCAACATTAATAAGGGAAACCATGCCCTGCCATTACTGTTTAGGTAATGTCCGTGCATAGTGGCAGCATGTTGAACAACATGCTTTGTGTCAAAAGAGGATGCACTTGGTTGTACTTCTTTGTCGGCCTTGTCTATGTGTTGATGTGGCAAGGTGAACCAGGAATGCCATGAAAAATGGTAGGAAACTGCCAAAGTTTTAATGAAAAAATAGGCCGAGCCAGAGAGAGTTGACTATGCTCCTCAAAATGATATAAGGGACTAACTATAAGGTTACTTGTGGGAACCTTATTCGAGTCGGGTTGGCGGGCCATACCAAAGGCACTAAGAGATGCATTGATCGATGAATGGGCCTAGGAAAATTCTCAAGTAGATAAGCTATCTAGGCGCCGGTGGTTCATAAGAGGGGGGCTGGATGATAGGGACCGGGCCAAGTAGTGAAGACTCCATACTTTGTTAAACACCCCACCTCTATACCGATACTATCAAAGAGTACTGCTATATGATAATGTCTAGTAATATGGAGAATGAGGCGATATTGGGCTTATACATGTGAATAGTCCCTTAGGCTAATAGTGGTACACATTTTAAAATTGAATAAATAATTCACCTATAAGTACTCAGTATCAACAGAAAGCAATAAACACGTGAGTCTCCTGGATATAACAATATACAATAAATGATAGGGAACACCGAGTCAGTATCATAGCGATAATATAAAATATGCAAGGTGTATCCAATATACCACTCACGATTATCCATACATGGGACTATACAATACAAGATGACATACAACAATATTGAATACTAACCTCCTCCGTGCAAATAAAACACGAGGTGGTCTAGTCGTCTTTAAACCCGAAATGTCTCGGACTGACCCGAGTATTATGTAAATAACTTGTGGGTTAGACTATGTCTAAATGTAAACGTGAATGTATATATATAATAATAATGTAAGTGCGGTATATAATAATAAATCATAATTAATCCCCAATATCATAAAACGTTGAGTATCATAAAACCATGCATAAAGATGTCATTACCTGTGACACTCCTGTTTTTTAGACAAATTTAATTTGATAAGTAATATAATATTTTGGATAAAATAGTGAATCTATTTGAAAAATATGGAAATAAGTAGTTTGTGAATGAAATATGTATATTTATAAAAAGATATATGTTTGTTTATTAATATAAATGTATATAAATATGATTATAAATAGAATTTTAATTGGAAATTCAAAAAAATAAATGTTTTGAATAATATATTGATTATAAATTTAATTGTGAATTAATTGAGAATTTATTTGAAATTTGGGGATATATATATGTATAAATTGCATTTTGATTTGAAATTTTATAAATAAATATGGGATTTAAAAGCTTTATACTTTAAGAAACAAATATATGTATGAATATATGATTATTTATTAGCAATGTATAATTTGATTTCAAATCATTTTTCTAAGTTATTTAAGAAGTTATGAAAGATTTTAACATATATATCCTTTTGGAAAATTTAAATGAGATTTAAATAAAAGTTTTAAAATAATTCTTTTTTATATACTTAGAAGTAAATATAGTTAGTATATATGTAAGTAAATAAAAGCTTTAAACATACATATATATCTTTTGAAATAAAATGGTTAATATAAAGATATTTTAACTTAAGTTTATAATTTGGATAAGATTTGACAAAAATAATTTATTATTCTTTCTTTTAAAATAAATATAATTTGTATATTTATCTCATAATACTTAATTAATAAAAATATAAAACATTATTTATAAATTTATTAAAATAAGGGTTTAAAACATAATTTATAAAATTATTTAACATAAGGATATAAACATAAATTTTATTGCAAATGACATTTGTGAGAATGAAAATAACATATAATTACAAGTGTAACTAATATAGACAAGTGGCAATTAATTCTTTTTTTCCTTTTCAAATTTAAAACATATAAACATGTAATAAAGATTAGAAAACCAGGCTGATCATTTTATCTTCACCTTTTCAAAACATTCTTCAAACCAAACCTTAAAAAAATCAAATACAACAACATCCTTTACAAAGTCTTCAGCCTGGAAAAAATCCCTAGGATCAAGCCTTCATTCAATTCAACATCAAGATTTTAGAAAACTAAATCAAACTAAAACCTGATCAAAGCAAAACATCAAGCAACCAAAGCCAGTTCAAAGTATTCAAAGATCAGATTCAATTAAGTACAAGACTCAACTTAGTTTAAAAGCAATCAAACTTAAAAAGAAAATATGGGATCAAGCTCCAGTTCATTCCAGATCATCAAGATCAAAACAAGTTCTTCAACCTGATTCAGATCCGAGGCATGCAAATGCATCTTAGTCAAGCAAGTTAATGATCAGATTCAACTCAGCAAACAACAGATCTAAATCAAGTCAAAAGGAATTAAAGAAAATTATTCCCTGTTCAATCAAAAAATTCCATGTCTCTGTTTTTACTCAAAGGTGAGCAAACCTCTTAAAACTGCTCCTATCTCTTGATGTTGTGATTAACACTTGAATTTTTTATGAAAGTGTTGATTAGTGTTAAATATATCTACATGTATAGATATAGATACAATGGATTGTTGTATGCATGTCTGTTTACAAACATGTATATCTCTGTTAAACATTCACAGGCTAAAAACAACATAAATAAATCTACATCTCCCCAAATAAACATTATTAAGTTTGAATGAAAAAGGGTTTTAATGGTGTAATATTATTTTTAAAAATAAAAGTAGAAATATTAAGAAATTTATTTGGAGGATAGGAATTAGAGTAAATTATGTTCAACCAAAAAAATCGATTTTCACGAATTCAAGTTTGGATTTCATAATTCGATTCGTAGTCAGAAATGATGATTTTAGATAGTAATTTCATGATTATTAAGCTTGGGAATGAAGAGATATTTTGAATTGATCGGTATTTGTATTTTTGTCAATTGCCGTTGATAAGTTGGAAGATATTGGTCGGGCTTGAGGATGGTGATGGCTGGAGCTTAGTTGGTCATAGGAAAAGTAATCGTAGGGTTTTCTGATCACTATAGTGGCGGCGCGGCGAGGTTGTAGGGTTTAAGGACCCAGTTTGATCAATGTCGTTCCTCGAGCTCGTGTAGCATTGTGGGTTGATCAGAGTCGTTCGGACCCGAGGGATTTGATGCGTTATAGTGTGGTGAAGTTGTGGAAGTGGTGGCGTATGCTCAGGTGGTCGAGATGGACGGGACAAGGCATTTTTAGGTGATCAGCTTTGTTCCAGTTTTGAGTCGAGTGGCTCGTTTTGATTTCCGGCGCGATGAGTCGGAGATGGGTGGTCGGTTGGGTCGGGATTATTGTCGCCGACATGTTGGAAGTGGTATCGACAATCAAATCGTCGTCGTTGGCTCATACACATGCACAGTATATCATTTATGTCTGGGTGGTTTTATGGTTTGGGAAGATGAAGATATTCTCGAGTTTGACCGCGTTCATTTGAGTGTTTGACTTGAAGCAGTTGAAGGAGGTGAGAAACTTGAAGATAGGCTCGGGTAAAATGAGGGTTATTCTCGGGTCTACAATTTTTACAGTTTTAAAATTTTAAATTTAACGATTTTTTCATTTAATCAAATATTAAAACCCTTTCTGGATTTATTTTTGTAAGATAATGAATGTTTATTTTAGTTTTGAATAAAATTAAAGGTTTTAAAATGTTTTAATTAATCAAGTTTATAGTTTTTTAATTCTTTATTAATTCTTAAATTTATTTTAAATAAATATAATAGTACAATTAAGAATTTAGTTAAGAAGATTAAATGTTTTTTTTATTTACTTAAAGATTTTAAATTAAATTAGGCTATAATGATAATTTATCTCAAAGGATATTTAAAATAAGATTTAAATAATAATTTTGTAATTAATAAAGATAAATAGTTTATCTTTTAAAATAATTAAGGTCTTGAGCCATTTCTTAATGAAATATGAAAGATGATGTTAATTACCTAATGTAATTAATCAATGATTGATTAATTAAAGGTTAATTTATAAATTGATTTTAATATAATTACTTAATTAAAGAATGATTAATTAATGATAAGTAATTAAAGGATAATTACTTAATGAAATTAATTAAGTATAACTACTTAATGTAATTAATAAAGGAGAATTACTTAATATAATTAAGTTAAAGGTTGATTAACTAATGTAAGTAATTAAAAATAATTAATTACTTAAGGATAATTACTTGATAAAAAAGTAATTAATTAATGATTAAAGTTGATTAATTAAGCGATTAAAGGATAATGACTCAATTAATTTGTGATTTATTAATATAAGTGATTAGGGATAATCACCTGTTGTAATTAATTAAGGATTATTAATTAAAGGTTAATTAAATAATTAAAGGTTAATTATTTAATGATTAAAGGACGATTAAATTATTAATTAAGGTTGATTAATTAATAATTAAAGGTTAATTAATTTATTATTAAAGGTTAATAAATAAATGACTAAAGGATAATTAATTAAAATGGTTTGTAATTAATATTAATTAACCATAATTAGTAATTTATTCATAAGTGATTAATCTGATTCAAAATTAATCAGATGGTCAATTGATCTTGCTTATGGTTGTTTGGATTATATTGAATGCTTTGAATTGTTTGATATCTCTGATGTGTGATGCCCTTTTTTGATTTGAGATGTGATGAGTGTAATTTATTTATCTGTGATGAATTTATATTATTTATCTGTGAATCTGTAAATGAAGATAAGTGTTATAGGATCATACCGCTTATCGATATTGCTGTGCTTGGATTGTGATGATTGATGATGTTGCACTATTGTGTAAAACCCCTAGACTACACCATACACACAAATCTAGATTTCACGGAAATTGGTTAAGTCTCCGGGATTTCATATTTAATATTTTTTATTCAAAACGGTTTTAAAATTGAATTTTGAATCAAAAAATGGTTTGGAAATAGAATTGGGTTAAGTATGAAAGCTTTTGAAAAGGATTTTTTGGAAATAAGGATTATTTTGAATAATTTGTTAAAATTTTGACATTTAAATATTTTGATTTGAATTTGAATTCAAAATTAGAAATTGAGTCCTATGAATATATGTTTGTAAATTATGGTTTAAAAAGGTTATACAGTTATATAATGTATTTATATGGGTTTTAAACCATTTTAAATGTATTATTTTGGGAATTTATTTTAACCCAATTTTGTACTTTAAAGACTATAACTTGTACATATTCGATCGGATTTTCCCGAAACGAAAACTCTTTGTTTTCAAATGATAATGGCTTTCATATAAAGAAAGAATTTCCAGTTTTTGTTGAAAAGGGTTTTCAAATTTGAAATGGAATGGTTTTGAAAGCTAAATATGAATCTTTATTAAAGATTGGTGAACTTTGTTTTCGAATTTAAGAGGATCTTAAAGGTGTATCTTCTGTATAAAAGATTTGAATTGGAAATAGTTTTGAAAACTATGAATGAATCTTTGTGAAAGATTGGTGAACTTTGTGAAAATGAATCTTTTTGTTTAAAAGATTAAAGTGGAAAATTGGAAAGGTTTTACGTAATAGATTGTGACTTAACCAAGATCCCACTATGTCCATATGCTTTTAAAATGTTGCGCTCATTATTCGGTTTAGCCGGGAGAGGACTTTATGTCATATAACCCATTCCAAATAATGATACGACGAAATGGATAGCATTTGAGGACCGGCGGTGAAGACCGGGTATTTTCAAGAACGAAATGATTACCCATCGAATGACTCTACACAGAGTAGCTACAGTATAGAGATCTCCATATGTGATGGGGAGTCCGATCGGGATTGTGAATACCCGGATTGCAAGGGCTTCTTTCGAAGTGCCTTCGGTTCTGTTCGAACCCGAAACAGACTTGTATGGATGTATGTCCGACATTACACTTTGAGATGTAAAACTGGTTTCTATCAAATACATTTCTATTTGGTGGCGGAGAATTTATTCTCTTAGCTTAACACCCTTCTCTGAGACGTACGAGCTCAGAGGTTATGTAGTTGATATTTACCAGTGATATATTCCCACTTTGGTAATATGGCATACGAAGTGCTGCTGATCATTTGTTAATCGAAGCATGGCTTTTGTGAAAATCGTAGCTTTGTGGACGTGACCTCGTCGGACCTCACAACCCGAAAATGGTCGAAACAGGAAGGATACGGCAAGGTTATCGAGGGTCACACCCCTTAGGGTATGTCCGTTTCCTTCTGGATAAAAGGTGGTATCATGTTATGGATCCCAGATATTTAACCTATGTGGTTGTTGCAAATTCATTGTGATTTGTTGGTGTTGAGAGCTCTCGGATAAAGGTCGGTAACGACCGGGGAGTGGCATACTCGTGTCAGTAGTTACCTAGTTACAGAGGTAACCCGGCCTTGTGTTGGCAAAGATCCGGTTAGGTTCTCAGGGCGTCCCTCCAGAGGAGTTCCCATGTCGCCCAGGAAGTTCCTTAGCCTAACCATTTGTTGGAAATCCAAAGAAATAATACATGCCCTGTACGGTTTTAGTTTTATAACCTTCCTTTTACTTATGGTAGTGACCCGCCATTTAATTGGTGGCTATAGTAGGCATAGTACGAAATGTCTATGCTGGCTAAGATTATTGTTATACTTGCAAATGTTTTCTGCACTATGCACTAATAATAATATCAATAGGATTTTCGCGTATTAAGCATGTTTGACTATCATAAGGAGAAATCTCCCCCAATTATGCGCTTGCATTGTGTGGGTGGCGGGAGGCCTTATGGTAGTTTCATTTTCCAAAAAGCATTGCGGGTTTCTTTTAATTTCTTTTGTTTTCTTTTGTTCAAAGATAAACTATTTTTGTTTGCTCACACTAGTCCCATGACTGACCTGGAGTTTATTGTTCCCTTTCTAAACTCTGGGTGCCCACAATTTTTCACACGGGCAGCCTAGAGTTGGGTTTTTCAGATAATCAAATAGTAGGTGTAGAGTCGATATCTTTCAGCCTTTGGATCTTGGTGATCGCATTGCTGACTGAGTTACCTCGTTTCCTTCATGACAACGTGATGGTGTTCGAGCTTCTTGGATTGGAATCTTTGAAGTTTTTGGCATTGAGATATCTTTCCGCTACGGATGTTATCTCTTCTTCTAGTGCTATTATGTTTCCACTATTGTGTATCTCTGATGTATATTGATATCATTTGTATCAATGTGTTGTATCAAACATTGTATAGCAATAAAAGTTATTCATTTTTTTTTCTTCTGCCGTGTTGTTGTACTTATTGTGTTATATGCTCCAACGAACTAGATTCAACTTTTGAATCTGTGGCATTCAAATACGGCTGATGTATTGGATGTCGATTTTCGAAGGTTGAGTCAGGGTCGTTATATAACCCATATAAAATCACATCAAATAAGGAATCATAGAATCAATGTCAAATGGGGGAATCATCCATATCAAAATTGTCATCAAAGTGCAGAAATCATCAAACATGAGATATTATCAAACATAATTGGGCTAGCACACAGTAGCGCCCAAGTATATCTCTCAATCTCAAATAATAAAATATCGTCATTAAATAATAAAAATCAAATAGAAAGATTGGGCTAACAGAATAATTCCCCAAATAGATATAAATAGACATTCTTGGGTTTGTCAAACTTATATAAATGTAATAAGTAATCGTCTATATATCCATTGATAAACAATATAGTTGGCGATACATGCCTATGAAAATATATATGGCGAACCCACGCCAAAGAAGGATAGGGGAAATGACCGTACACTGGACATCAATCTCAAGTAGGATCATATCTCATTATTATATATGAGGTGTAAGTACATTAGTTTACCATTTACACAAGAACCAAATGGGAGACCGATGGCCATCTGCTTGCTCCAAAAGCAAATGAGCTAACAACCCAGATCTGCTCCTACAATCTTCAGTTACTTTCATGGAATCATGATAATATCCACCAACGTCTCATCGCGAGGACTCGGTCATGACCCAATTCCGGCCCATATGGTGACAGAATGCTGGCATATGTAAAACAAGGGGCTAAGGGTTAACTACCCTATTTTAAAAAATTATTTAATACCATAAATAAATTTTTTATTAAATAAATATCCTCTAATAATATTTAATATCAAATTTAAAATAAATCTTTTCTTAAAATTTTTTCAATAGACATAAATTCCATAACATAATTCTATTTTGGAAACATATAAACCAACCATACATATTTATATAAAAATTTTAGAAAACAAAACAATACGAATAAGGGTGGAACTGGGTTTTTGGTCGCCAACGGTTGATAGGTAGTAGTCGACTGGTTAGTGGTCGGGATGTTCCCGGTCGTGATTTTCTAAAGCCATGACTTAATCAATTTTGATTTGAATTGAATCAAAAACATAAGCATAAACAATATTCAAGAGACATACACACACAAACAATTCATACGTATCAATATACAAAATAAAGTTGATGTATTTAGACATATTAGTGAGTGAAGAAGCACTCACCTTAGCCGGAAGAAACTTCCACTTCTTTTTCTGCTTTATTCTTCACTACTTTTCCTTTACTATAAATTTCTTATGCTCCAAATCTTGATCAATTCCATAACTTCTACATAGCTAATGATGTTATAGGGTATAGAGATAAATATATATAATTTGGAAATTTAGAGGATTTTTATTTGATTTTAGAATGAAGGAGGTAGCGTTTCCTATTTTGTTTCTTGAAGTTATGAAGATTCTCAGATAAAGAAGGTAGTATACGTGAATGAAAGAAAATATAAAGGAGATGATTTTTCTAGACTTAGAGATGTCTAGATACGGGGTAAAGGTTTGGGTTTAGAAGTTTGAGCTTGGCTTTCATGTAGGCCTTTAGCAAACATTTTTTTTATTTTCTTCTTTTCTTTTATAAACCATTTTCTATTCTATTCAAATCATAATAAAATTTCAAATGAAAATCATATTTAAATTACTTAAGTGATAACATAAGGAATTTTTATAGAACTCATTTACCATAATTTTTTTTATTTTAATTAATTATTTAAAATTATTCAATTTTATCCCATTTTAACAAAATTTCATTACATTAACCCAAATTAATTCAAATTTCTACTTTAAAATTATTTTTACTCAAATCAATATTATTCAGTCCATATACAATTTTATAAAACATTATTCCCATATTTTAACTTATTTTAATTAATTTATACCAAAATATTTAAATTCAACAATTATTTTGAACCATAACTTTGAAATGTTTAATTCCCAAAATATTTCATTTTACAGTCATTTTATCAAAAAATTCTTTCCAAACAATTAGATTTAATTAATAATTATTTAGTCATCAAATTCCAACATTTCCAAATAACTCCAAGTTATTAACAGTTTAATTTCTTGAAAATCCAAAATAGTTAAATCACCATTAATAACTTTAACTAATTACTTCTTAATGCTGGATTATTACACTTTGCTTGTTAGGTTGAATGATGGTTAATGCCTTAGGGTGCACTAGCTAAGGGGCCAACCAGAAGTGCCATGGAGGGGATGGGATGACAATGGTCCTACTTGGACGGTAGTCGAGGGAGACTTATAGGCCTATTTCAGATTCTCGAGTAGCTTAAGGTAGGCTGGCTTAGGCCTAGGCCGACCTGGATAGAAGAGGATCAAGCTAAGAAAATTTAGTTAGCCTATCTTCTTACTTTTAGAAATTTTGAGCAACATTTTCCCCCCTAAGACCATGCCCGTAACAGGTGTGGGCTTGTAAAATATTGAACATTTCCGTTGATAGATGGTTTTGTTATGTAATTAACGAACTATCCACATGGCCTTGTGCCCTTAACCTGATGGTTGTGCTTCTAGAAATACGACAGAATGGTCTATGCTCTCTAACATGTGTAGTGTGACCAAAAAATAATCACCTTTAAACAACCGATATTTCTTTTGCCTTCTCGATTGCAATGGCTGCGATTGAAGGTAGAGGCACCTTTCCCATTCCACTTCAAACCAATGGAGTTTTGGCTATGTAATTTCTTCTACAAATATGAGGTTTTCTCTTTGCAAAAGACAGATGGCTTCGTCTTCCTCTTCCCTTTCCATTTCTCTTGAGCATTTGGCTGTTTATCAAACTTTTTTAGGATTTATTTTGGATTTAGCAGGATCTAGAGATGAATTAGCCTTCTTGGTTGCCGAACTGTGCTTGTCGATGATGGCTCGAACCATTGCTCCAATATTTTATCTGCTTGAGGTGGACCTTGTCTTGGTTAGGACATGGATCCCTCATCCAAAATTATGACGTTAATCGAACGTTTGTCTCGAGCATAGATTCAGACAAGGCTAGCGTGTTTACTTACTTTGATGCTCCTATTTTCTCGACCTTAAATCAATTTTGAAGCTTCCATGCCTCTTTGAAAGTAGTAGTGGCTGGCGCCTCAGATTCAAATGTCGTTGCTAAGGCCTTTCTCTGCTCCTTGATGAGGTTGCTTAGGTGCTCTTTGCGATCTCTTATAAGAGTTGATGTTGAAGGTATTGGTGGTGGCAGCACACTCCTTTAACAAGGTCTAGATTGATCGAAGCATCTGATGTGCTTTGAAGATGGGTGCCTGTTTAGTTTTCTTCAACAAGTTCTTCATTGTTTCCCTTACTGGCCATTTTCTAGGCGACGATAAGAGTGAGGTTCAATTGGCCTTGGAAGGGCATTGCTGACCTACTTCTTCTTCGCTTTCTCCTTTTCTTCTTTTCAACTAATTAGCGATTTAAGACTATTATAAGCCTAGCAAGGTGGGCATTACACCCCTGTGCACTATTGAATATAATAAAATAGATTTTTATTACAAACTTGTTGTTTGAGGAACTAGATATGGTATTTTGATCTTGCTTTTAACTTGTAGGGTAGCGTATTTTGAATAGCTAGGAACCTCTTATGCCGGTCTAACCAAATTTCTTTGATTGCCACCCGGGTGGCTATCAAGTGCTAAGGCCAGTATGCAACAATCAAGCCTCTCTTTATTTTTTATTGAAAGGCAGTCCTAGTTCAAACCTGAGTGTTGAGGGGGACTTGGAGTTTCTCCTAGGTGACGCGCTGCTTGAGTCATTCCTGTATTATTTTTAGTTAAAAAAATTAATGTGCTAAGTAGAAAGATTGCCATGCAAAAGGCTAAGCATAGTTGTTCGCTTATACTCGTCGAGACCCTATCAAGCTTCAAGTGGCAGGTGGAACTGGAGCTGATTGGGAGCACAAGCTTGCCTATGGTTTCTCCTAGGCGATAATTAGTAGTATGCGTAGTGGAAGACATTCCCCAGCTTGAACCAGAGCATGTGGGGCTTGGGATTTCTCTAGGGTGATGCGTCGCCTATTGCTTAGAGGATGATAGGGACCGGCTCAACTAAGGGTGCATGGTTGGCTCGAGCACTCTTGTATGATGTGGTGATCATGGTGAGATAGGCGGCTGGTGCTATTATTTAGAAGAACTTAGCACATAGAAATCATTAAAAGTGAACTTTTTTGTGTATCACTTTAATGGTAAGCGGTCCCAGTTCGAGCCTAAGCACTCAGCGGCTTGAAAGTTCCCTTAGGCAACATGCTACAAGCGGAGGCTGGCCCGGCCTATTCTTAAGAGGGCACATTATAGATGGTGAACTTTGTTCGCACTTGACATAACAGTTTCAGTCTAGACATCTCATCGTGTTTGAGGGATGACCGACATCATGGACGAGGGTTACAGACTGTTGCGGATATACATCCAACCGCTAATGCACCCTAATGCATAGGGGAGAGACGTCATACCCAGACCCATAGGGTAGTGGAAGTCCCCAAGCAAAGAAGCAAATGCATTGTAGTTCAACTTTGCTAGATACCTTAGGAGTCCTTGACATGGAAATGAATTCTTGACAATTCATCCTTATGGATAGTATGCTGGTTAATATTGGACCGATGGCTCATGCTGTTTTGGATGATGAAGAGTGGCAATCCCCAAACAAGATATTGAGCACATGATACTCATCCGTGTTGGATAGCTTGGGCAATTCTCTACAAGGAAATGAATTTTCGATGATTCATCCTCGCAGATGGCTTGTCAGCTAGGAGGGGACCGACGACTTGCGCGGTAATGAGCGACAAAGGGCAACAATTCCCAAACAAGGTAGAGCACATGAAAACTCTTCCATATTTGATAGCCTAGGAATTCTTCGATAAGAAAATGAATTCTCGGTTACCCATCCTCGAGGATAGCATGCCATCCATGAGGGGAAGGATGGCTCGTGCGACCCTGAACTAAAGGGCGGCGGTTCCCAAAGAAGGCAATAAGCATAGGAAAACTTGTCCATGTTGGACAACCTAAGAATTATCGACAAGGAAATGAATTCTCAACAATTCATCCTCATTGATAGCCTTTTGGCCAGCAGGGAGCGACGGCTCGCACAGTCTTATGCAGCGAAGGGAAGCGGTCCCTCAACAAGATAATGAGCACATGAAAACTCAACGTCGTTTGATAGCCTGGTAGCTATGCCGAAAATTATTAGCTGTTAAGATTTCAATGCTCACTACATAGAGGGCCATGGGCTCGGGACCATGCTTGAGAGAGTCGTTGGCTGCTGACCTTGAATACCCCCGACATGTATATGGGCATTTGGTTTCTCTTCACCATTGAGGGCTATGACGGGGGAAAGATTCACTCGACAACCTATAGGAGGGCTGCTTAGGATATTGACATGAGTGCCAGATCTCAAGGGTTTCCCAAGGAGGAGCGAGGTGGAGATCAAAATTATTCATGATGAACATCCTATCCCCAGGTCTAGTCATAAGGCCAATCAACTAAGGTGTCTAGCAGGGGCATGCTTGGCAAGTGGTGGGAGGCTCATTCCTTGTGCTGGGGGGATTTTTCGATGTTCAAAGGTGTGGTGCGAGATCATACCCATGGTTACCTGAGCCAATCTAGAGATGCATTGATCGGCGGACAGGCCGAGAGGGGTGCTCGAGTAGAAAGGCTGTCGATGGGCTAGCTGGTCATAATAGGGGTGCCGAACGAGAGGGACTGGGCCAAGTTGTGCAGATGCTTTAATTTTCTAGTCGAGCTGACAGTTAGTTATGGCCTCAGGGTGCACTGGTCTAGAGGCCGACCTAAAATTCCATGGACAGGTTGGGCAGATGGGAGGTCCAACCGGACCCCCTATTAAGGGAGACTTGTTGGCATGTTTTCGATTCTCGGATAGCTTGAGGGTAGGCTAATCTGAGCCAAGGCCATCCCAGACAAAAGCGGATCAAGCTAAGAAATGTTGATTAGCCTATTTTTTTACTTATGAAATTTTTTAGTAACACCGGATTCCTTTGTCAAAAAATAAAATAGTATCCAGTGGCAATGTTCGAAGCATAGATTTTTCATATTATGAAGGTATCCATCAAAAAAGAAATGGTCTATATTTGCATCATCAATATACTTTTATGATTTTAATTTCTTTCTAAGTAGTCCACAACCTTGTGATAAAATTTTGCACTTATTTTTCTTAGTTGGATGCCTCAGGAAGCTATATATAGGTGTTTGTATGACAACTTTTTCCTTATGGGGCTCCACCAACTTATGGACCTGAAATGGACCTTTTGCTATTTTAACATCCAACAAATTCAGATCATAATACCTTATGAACTCTAATTGATCTGATCTTTTATATGCGATCATATAATTTTTTTATTTTGTTACTTAAAGTATTTCATAATCACCTTGGTTGCTAACCAAGGATCCACGGTCAGGGTCATTAAGATATCTGCCAAATAAAATAATAATACAAGCAATATCTGGATGCATGCCTTAATTGTAGAAAATCCCAAATTCATATGTAGGAAGAATCTATTGCATCACTTGAGCTTTAAGAATGTTCTTATACCACCATATAATAAAAACTTGTCCCGTTTGACAAAAGGGAATGAATTGATTTGCAGCATGCATACCAAACCTTTTCTAAGCACATATCTACATAGACCTTTTATGATAATCCAATTATTAGCACATAAATAATATTATAGCGTGTTTAGACCCTTAATACAAAAGAGTCAACACCAAGATTATTTCATTTTATATTATTATTATTTTAGAAAATTAGAAGAAACATTATGAATTCGTGCAACATAGCTGAATAGTGTTAACAAGCAATATGTCATCAACTTGCAAAATCAAGAATAAAAATTTCTCTTGTAACGACCCGTAAAATTCGATAATTAAATTTGGATAGAAATAAAAAAATTATAATTTTTAATGAAGTAAATGTGAAGAATGAATTGTAGCAATGATTATTAAAAACTAATTTTTGACAGTTGAAGTGAAATCACAATTTCAAATGAAATAGACTAATTTGTCGCACTTGGGTATAACATTAATAATAAGTAAATAAATGTAAGTGTTGTATAAATAGAGGAATTTGTACATAATTAATAGTAATTGAATGAATTTGGTATTATGTATGTAATTATAATAATTGGTTGAAGTATGATAAACTTAAGTGTAACATTGGCTTGTAAACAATTATTATAAGTTGCCTGTTGAATTAGTTGATTGAATTGGAATTGAAATTAAAATTTAATGAATATAAATAAAGGTTACAATAAAGGGAATGAGAATATGTCAAGTAAATGAAAGGTAAACAATGGTAACTAGCTTATAGAGTAATAATAGGCATAGTGTAAAGATGGGAATTTAATTCAAATTAACGGAATTAATGTAAATGTTATAACTTGGTTACAAAATTAATATATGGAAGTGGATGTAAATATGAATTAATTAATGAGATAATAGATAGTAATGTTAATTGAATAAAATCAATATTATATAAGAATTGTAACATTTGTTTGTGAATAGTGAATTCATATGTGTAATTAAAAGTTATGACAACGATTATTATAAGTTACCTGTTTAATTGGTCTATTAAATTAAAATGGGGAACCGGTTAGAATTAAATGAACTTTAATGTTACATTAGCAAGTTTAAGACAATAACGGAGACTGTGAATGTAACAAAATGAATAAGAAATGCTAATTTTATTGATAAAGTAATAGTTGATGTAATAAAAGAATGGAACCAAGATGAAATGATTTACTAATTTAAATCTTAATTAATGTGTGCATTAATTTATAATGGGATATAAAAGGTAAATTAATAATTTAAAAGGATGACTTACTAATAAAATAATGTATAATGAATGGAAATGGAATAAATTAGTGTTATGAAACTAATGGTAGCATTTGTTGTAAGCAATAAACTTATAAATGAAATAAAAAGTTAATGGTATCGATTATTATGTGTTACATATTTATTTAGTCTATTAAATAGAATTGGAAACCAAATTTTGCAATTTAATGAGATTAATTACTACGTCAGTTGAAATTAGATGAAGCTGGAAATTATTGACGTGCCAAGATATAAATCATGATAATTATACCATAAGATGAAATTGATAGAATATTAAATGGAAAGCAAATTAAATTGAATTATTGGAAATCAAATTTATAATTTTGAATTTAATGAAATTGGAAGTTAACACTGAAGTTTATAGATTTATCAACTCTAAATTGACATACAAATTTGCTTAAATTAGTGTAAATGATTAAGAAAATTTAAAGGGGTAAAATTTATCAATTATAGGATTGAAATTTAAGATTTGATTTAATTAATTAATTATTAATTTATTTAATTAATGTAAAAATAGTCATTTTGGCCACTGACTCGGATTTCGACGAAACTAGTTTCATCGGATCCGTAACGGTGAATTATTGTAGGATTTCAAGTTTTGTAGCGATCGGACTTGTCGTTTGATCGTACGGACTCGAAACGCCTTGAAATCAATGAAATTGAAATTAATTGAAATCAATTTGAAATCAATTGATTTTTGCATAACTTCTTCATACGATTGAATTTGGACCTAAAACCTATTTCATTGCGTTTAAAATATTTTAAAACATCTATTTTGATATATGGGTTGACCCAATTTCGTTCCGGAGTCGAAACGGGCTTTTTTGGGGCATTTTATTGTTTAACGCGTATATCCAATCGTGTCCATCTATTCTATTTCAACTCTACCTATAAATACCCTGTTATAAACCCTAGTTTTTCTATTTCTCATTTGTCTATACGTACAATTCAGATTTTCCTCCTCCTCAATGGCAGACAAAACAAAAATTCCCAATTCCAAATCAAATCCAAAGCAAAAATTTCAAACTCTCCAGACAATATCATATTTTATATGGATTTGAAGCTCTCGAAGAGCGCAAGTGATCAATTATGTAATTCATTTTTCGATCTGGATCTCTATTCATCCAGAAATTAAAGGACTATTTTCAGCCATCCATTGCATCGAAATCAACTTCAGCTGATCGACGAATCGAAGTTGCAGTAAAGTAGTGTGAGCCGAGGGGGTCGCATCCATGTGGGTTTTGTGATAGGTTAACGGCTAGATCGCCTCAATAAATTCAATTAGGGTTCAAGACAGGTGGCGGCGGCTCTCACATCGGGAAGGCGGAGTGGTCGTTGGGGTTACTGGGATGTGAGCCTCGGCCAGGGGATGGCGACGCCGTTTGCCGTTCTTGGTCGTGTTGCTTGTGGAGGCGGCGAAAATCGATGCAAGGTGGTGATTTCGACGGTTAGGGCTTGTCTCGAACGAGATTTGGGGGTTCTGGAATGAGATAATTGAGGTGTGACATGGCAGATCATGGTGGTTTGCTTCTTTTATTTTATTTTACTCTAATTTTAATTTTGAACTTGTTTTAATCTATATAACTTTTACATACGATATCCGTTTTACGCGCGGTTTCTTTTGTTAGGATAGTACTGAAGTTCCGGACATTTTGGCGTTGGCTTTGATGAATTCTGAGGATGTTCGAATTTTGGTTTTAAATTGGATTTAAATTCAATTTAAATTCAAAAGCTGAGTGTAACACACTCACAACTTCTAAAATTTCTTATGTTCGTTAAATTAATTTTTGATGTGATTAGAAATTCATTTATAATTGTTCGGTATATTTTTTTCATCATCCCAGTTAAATTGAATTTATTGAATTAAATTGTTATTAATTTATTTTTGCATATAAACTGCCAGTTAAATAGTTGTTTAATTTATTATTAGATATAAACTGTCAGTAAATACCTATTGCTTATTATCTGTTATATATTGATGTTATTCTTTGAATTGGATGATGATTGTGATGAATAGTTGATGATTGATATTGGATGAATGGATGTTGTATTATATATTATAATAAACTGCAAGTTGTTATGCGTTTTATTTCATTCGGGATTGCGGTTTGAAATGATATATAACCGCATTTTTATTTTAAATTTCGGATTGAAATGATAAATATCCGTATTACTTGACCATAGGGTAGAAAATTATATACAGACACCGTGGTCTATATATAAAAATATTTGAAATGATTTTCTATGGTTTTGTAAAGAAATATATGGGTTTATAGAATTATTGATTTCAGATACTATATAAATGTTACTTTATATATATAGTTCAATTCTTGAATTTTTTAGCTATGTATAAATTTGTTAGGCATAAAACAAGTTTAAAAAAAAATATAAAGATTGATTTTATTAAAAATATAATATGGTTAAGTATTTATATAAGTTTTATTTTATATAGAGTTATATTGATTTTTAATAAAAATTAAAGCTGAGAAGATAGATTTGAAATCGATTTGAAATTGTATTAAATGAAGAAATTTATTAAATGAAACCGATTTGGAACTTACAAAATTTGGGATCTGTAAAGCGTATGATTTATAACTTGATCTTGTTTGAGGTAAATTACTTAAATGTTTCAAAGTATAAATAAAGTGAAGGGAATATTTAGTTATTTGTAACTTGTGTTTTATTTAAAAGATAATGGATTTATTAAGTGAATGTTTCGAACTAAATAATAGAAGTTGAATTTGATAAATATATGAAACTATCAAACTTAGTTTTGCAATTTGTTGGATACGTAAAGTTTGAAGTATACTGAATTTGAACTGTTTTACTTTGTGAATCAAATCTATTTTGAAATCAACATAATTTGGAATGGTTCATTTGGAAACAGAATTGAATTGAAATTTATGATTTGGGATTTGGTTAAATATAAAATGTAGAAATTCGTGTTGTTTTGGAATTGATTTGTGAAATTGAAGAAGCTATTCTATTATATAAAGTATTTTAATATTTAACCATTTAAGTGGTAGAAGTTATGTTTCAAAGTTATGATTTTCAAGGTATTATAATATGAAAGCATTATATTCAAGAGTTTTGATTTCTAAATGCTATAACTTTGAAGTGCTACGATTTTGGAAAAAGGATATATTTGAAATAAAAAATGATATTATATTGATTCGGGTTTTATAAAAATGATATCATTTTGATGGGGTTTTAAAACGGAAACGATATCGTATTTATATGGTTTTGAAATGGATATTATATTCTGGTTTTAAAAGTATAAACTATTTCGAAAAGACCACGGTGTTATAATAACGTTTGGTTGTTAAAGAGACCGAGATCGGAAGTTGTCATACTCTCTGCCAACTCCAACAACCACTTTAACAACCGTGAATACGGTGGAGATTCCAGAATGAAGTAGGATGGTGGCGGCGTTTCCTTTGAGGTAAATATGTGGACCTGACTCCCGTGAGTTGGCATAAGGTGGCTAAAACAGGAGCGATTGACGGGTTAAGAAGGAAGCACCTTTTATCGGACACATCCCTTCGATATTATACTCTGACTTTTGGATTGATTCGGTGGCCACTTTGATTTTTGATTTGGGGGTGTGGCTCGAGGTGGGTGGTAGATGCGCGCTACGCGTTACTACCCGCCCGGAAGCGTAATTGGTATATCTACCCTAGCATTGCCTAGTTGTGCCGTGTCACCTACCCTAGCGCGCCTTGTACAAGTTTGATTTGTGTCGTACCTATGGAGTATCCTCTGGTAGCCTCCCGATCAGGAGGTATTACGGTACTGTATAGACTATTGGCACTATTACGTGTTAAAAGGAATATTTGGTCACTCCTTAACGCTATTTAAAATTAAGTTTATTTTAATATAGACATTATTATAATAGCAAAATATTACTACATAATAAATAGTTTACCAGATCCTTAGAAGATGTGAATTCTGAGCATCTCTTAAGTTACTGCACTCACGTTAGACACTGGATAGGAGATGTCAAATCTCATAAACATCTCTGACGCCGTTTCACTCATATTATTTATTGTTGATTTAACTTACATAAGATCTTTTAGTTCCGACTCGAGTGTTTTGTCTTTTTAATTATCTCGGGTCAGCCTGAGCATTTCAGGATTCGAAGATTTTATTTCTGGAGGACGAAGACGAAGAGTGTATTACTATTATCTATTATATTATTCCACTACACTATTGTATTCCGCTGCATTATTAATATTCTCTGGTATATGTAACTCTGATATATATGGTATAAGTATAATCAAATGTTTTGTATAACAGCTTCATGACCTGTTTATTTGATTAATATATTTTATCGTTCCGCTGCAAGAATCTATTTTGTTTTTTTTCTTTCTCTGCTTTTTCTTATTTACCCCATAACAATCCGCCCTTCTGTATGGTTTAAGTCGGACGTGTGTGGTTTATCGTCGATTTAAACCATGCAAAAAGGTAGGACGTTACATCTGGTATCTGAGCTGAGGTTTAGCGATAAACCTTAGCTTTGTGGTGTTTGACTCTTTGTTAATAGGGTAGTAATACCCTATGATGACTCGCTGAGTGTGTATATACGAGAGAGCATATTTGTTAGTGTTATAAAAAGGTTTGGATATTGTGTTAATTTGTTCCGTTTTGTATTTATAAATTCTGGTTGGGGCATAGGACGCTATAACATCAATAGGGATTTCTAAACACTTAATAGGACAGACTGACACAATATTTGTTTTGAATATAGGTGAATGAAATAATTTTGCCTATTATATTTTCTATATATAAAATAATTTTTTTATAAATGTTATATATATTTGGTTGTAATATATTGGTTTTTAGGTAATGAAATTTATAAATAATAGTTGAAATGATATTGAAAATAAAATAAATAAAAATTGGAAATTTAGAACTTAAGTTCCAGGATTTTGAAACTTTCTTTCGAATGATTTTGGAATATAATGATAATATTATTGGAAGTATGTTTTGACATAAATATTTCAATTTAATTTGAAAGATTTGTTTAAAGAAATCTTGGAAAGAAATTAGTTTTGTACTTCCTTCTCTGTCGTTGGAAAATAATTTCGGTAAAGAGTGCACGCATCATCGATATTCATTTTCGAGTTTCGATGTGGAAAGGCCACTGTAGTAGTTTTACTACGGATTTATTTTGATAACCAAATATAAATTTCTAATTATTTTAAGTATAATTGGACATATAAGTTTTAAATATAAATATTTATCTATTATTTTAAAATGATTTGAAATTAAACCCGAAATTTAAATTCTTAAGTTTCCATTAGTTAATGGTTTCAATTGCTTTAGTGAAATGGAATTTAACTAATAATTGAAACCTAAAAATGAAATAATAGATTTAATGCTAAGTTATAAGTGAGATTAAAGGAAAGTTGAAATTGTAATCTTATAAAACGAAAGATATAATTATTGAACATTTAATTAATTAAAAGAAATAAGATAAACTTGTATGATTTTAATTAAATTCTTAAAGGCATATATATAACTTACCAAAAGTTGTAAAAAGTTGAAATGTTAGTAAGAAAACGTAATGGATATTATACAAGCAAATCTTATGAAAAAGGAAGGTTCAATGAAATTCTTTATAAATAAGATTTTGATGTTGTAATTGCGTGAACTTAAGTTATAATTGAAATGTTACTGCAATAAAGGTAAGTATAAATAAATAGATGAATAAGTGGAATTTAGTAATAAATGAAATTAAGTAGTAAATGAATGAATGAAAATTGAAAATTTGCAAGAAATAAATGTAAAGTAAAAAGATAAACACCATTATATGAATGAAAAAAAGAAATCAAACAACAAATGTATGAATGGAATTAATAAGAATAAACTTAATCTGTTGCTTGAAAATCGTTGTTTGTTTGGTCTATGGTTGTTTGGGCAAGGATAATTTAAATTTGTTTGGGCGAATGAACATTCTATTTAGTTTCATCTAAGACTGTTGAGTGAATGGTGCACTTAGTAGTTATTTTTCATTCTGTACAATTTAAAGTTTTGAACCCGAACAACTATTTGTTTTGTTTGACATGAATGAATGATTGATTTGTGTTGATTCTATGTGATGGTTGATTTGTGTGATGATTGTATTTTGGTTGAAACCACTTTAAATATTTCATTTTATATAATTGTTAAACTTTTGGATTATATAAGTGAAATACATGTTATGGAAGCAATTGCTACTGCTTTTGGTTTCATAAAATAAGCGTTAATTGCCCGACAAATAGGTACGTTTTCGGAATACGATTTATAACGCTATTATATTGTTTTCCCGTGTTGGGATATATATTATTTTGGAAAATATATGTTATATATTGTTATATTTGATATTATATTTTCTTCCGAGCCTCTCCGTACGAAGGAGACTCTGCCGAAATTTTCCATAAATTTTGGACTTAAAAAATACTTTGAAAATGTTTTCCAAACTTTATTAATTTGAATATAAAATATTTAGTTGTTATAAATCTATATATTTTATTTAAATTATCCTATTCTGTAAATTTATTTTTATGAATATAATGTTTCGAATAATATATATTGATTTATAAGTTCCTCTTTTCCCTTCTTTTCCCTTCTTTTCCTTTTCGGGGACGAAAAGTTTTGAGTGGGGGAGAGTGTAACGCCGCACAAAATTCGATAATTAAATTTGTTGAATTAATTAGATTTTTTTAATTAAATTTGGATAGAAATAAATTTTTTATAATTTTTAATGAAGTAAACGTGAAGAATGAATTGTAGCAATGATTATTAAAAACTAAATTTTGACAATTGAAGTGAAATCACAATTTAAAATGAAATAGAGTTATTTGTTGCATTGGGTATAACATCGAAAATAAGAAAATAAATGTAAGTGTTGCATAAATAGAGGAATTTGTACATAATTAATAGTAATTGAATGAATTCGGTATTATGTATGTAATTATAATAATTGGTTGAAGTATGATAAACTTAAGTGTAACCTTGGCTTGTAAACAATTATTATAAGTTGCCTGTTGAATTAGTTGATTGAATTGGAATTGAAATTAAATTTTAATGAATATAAATAAAGGTTACAATAATGGGAATGAGAATATGTCAAGTAAATGAAAGGTAAACAATGGTAACTAGCTTATAGAGTAATAATAGGCATAAAGATGGGAATTTAATTCAAATTAATGGAATTAATGTAAATGTTATAACTTGGTTACAAAATTAATATATGGAAGTGGATGTAAATGTAAATTAATTAATGAGATAATAGATAGTAATGGTAATTGAATAAAATCAATATTATATAAGAACTGTAACATTTGTTTGTGAATAGTGAATTCATATGTGTAATTAAAAATTATGACAACGATTGTTATAAGTTACCTGTTTAATTGGTCTATTAAATTAAAATGGGGAATCAGTTACAATTAAATGAACTTTAATGTTACATTAGCAAGTTTAAGACAATAACGGAGACTGTGAATGTAACAAAATGAATAAGAAATGCTATTTTATTCATAAAGTAATAGTTGATGTAATAAAAGAATGGAACCAAGATGAAATGATTTATTGATTTAAATCTTAATTAATGTGTGCATTAATTTATAATGGAATATAAAAGGTAAATTAATAATTTAAAAGGATGACTTACTAATAAAATAATGTATAATGAATGGAAATGGAATAAATTAGTGTTATGAAACTAATGGTAGCATTTGTTGTAAGCAATAAACTTATAAATGAAATAAAAAGTTAGCGGTATCAATTATTACGTGTTACATATTTATTTAGTCTATTAAATAGAATTGAAAATCAAATTTTGCAATTTAATGAGATTAAATACTACGTTAGTTGAAATTAGATGAAATTGGAAATTATTAACGCGCTAAGATATAAATCATCGCAATTATACCATTAGATGAAATTGATAGAATAATAAATGGAAAGCAAATTAAATTGAATTATTGGAAATTAAATTTACAATTTTGAATTTAATGAAATTGGAAGTTAACATTGAAATTTATAGATTTATCAACTCTAAATTGACGTACAAATTTGCTTAAATTAGTGTCAATGATTAAGAAAATTTAAAGGGGTAAAATTTATCAATTATAGGATTGAAATTTAAGATTTGACTTAATTAATCAATTATTAATTTATTTAATTAATGTAAAAACAGCCATTTTGGCCACTGACTCGGATGTCGACGAAACCAGTTTCATCGGATCTGTAACGGTGAATTCTTGTAGGATTTCAAGTTTGGTAGCGGCCGGACTTGTCGTTTGATCGTACGGACTCGAAACGCCTTGAAATTAATGAAATTGAAATCAATTTGAAATAAATTGATTTTTGCATAACTTCTTCAAACGATTGAATTTGGACCTGAAACCTATTCCATCACGTTTAAAATATTTTAAAACATTTATTTTGATATATGGGTTGACCCACTTTCGTTCCGGAGTCGAAACGGGCTTTTTCGGCCCATTTTATCGTTCAACGCGTATATCCAATTGTGTCCATCTATTCTATTTCACCCTACCTATAAATACCGTGTTATAAACCCTAGTTTTTCTATTTCTCATTTGTCTATATGTACAATTCAGATGTTCCTCCTCCTCAATGGCAGACAAAACAAAAATTCCCAATTCCAATTCCAAATCAAATCCAAAGCCAAAATTTCAAGCTCTCCAAACAATATCATATTTTATATGGATTTGAAGCTCTCGAAGAGCGCAAGTCAATTATGTAATTTGTTTTTCAATCTGGATCTCTGTTCATCCAGAGATTGAAGGACTATTTTCGACCATCCATTGCGTCGAAATTATCTGCAGCTGATCGACGAATCGAAGTTGCAGTAATGTAGTGTGAGCCAGGGGGGTCGCATCCATGTGGGTTTTGTGATGGGTTAACGGCTAGATCGCCTCAATAAATTCAATTAGGGTTCGAGATAGGTGGCGGCGGCTATCACATTGGGGAGGCGGAGTGGTCGTGGAGGTTACTGGGACGTGCGCCTCGACTAGAGGATGGCGACGCCGTTTGCCGTTCTTGGTCGCGTTGCTTGTGGAGGCGGCGAAAATCGACGCAAGGTGGTGTTTCCGGTGGCTGGGGATTGTCTCAAACGAGATTTGGGGGTTCTAGAACAAGATAGTTGCAGTGTGACGTGGCAGATCGTGGTGGTTTGCTTCTTTTATTTTATTTTATTCTAATTTTAATTTTGAACTCGTTCTAATCTAAATAACTTTTACATACGATATCCGTTTTACGCACGGTTTCTTTTGTTAGGATCGTATTTGAATTCCGAACATTATGGCGCTTGTTTAGACAAATTCTGAGGCTATTCAAATTTTGAGTTTAAATTGGATTTAAATTCAATTTAAATTCAAAAGGTAAGTGTAACCCACTCATAACTTCTAAAATTTCTTATGTTTGTTAAATTAATTTTTGATGTGAATAGAAATTTATTTATTGTTGTTTGGTATATTTTTTTCATCATCCCGGTTAAATTGAATTTATTGAATTAAATTGTAATTGATTTATTTCTGCATATAAACTGCCAGTTAAATAGTTGTTTAATTTATTATTGGATATAAACTATCAGTAAATACCTATTGCTTATTATCTGTTATATATTGATGTTATTGTTTAAGTTGGATGATGATTGTGATGAATAGTTGATGATTGATATTGGATGAATGGATGTTGTATTATATATTACTATAAACTGCGAGTTGTTATGCATTTTATTTCATTCGGGATTGCGGTTTGAAATGATATATAACCGCATTTTTATTTTAAATTTCGGATTGAAATGATAAATATCCGTATTACTTGACCATAGGGTAGAAAATTATATACAGACACCGTGGTCTATATATAAAAATATTTGAAATGATTTTCTATGGTTTTGTAAAGAAATATATGGGTTTATAGAATTATTGATTTCAGATATTATATAAATGTTACTTTATATATATAGTTAAATTCTTGATTTTTTTTAGCTATGTATAAATTTGTTTGGTATAAAACAAGTTAAAAAAATATTATAAAGATTGATTTTATTAAAAATATAATATGATTAAGTATTTATATAAGTTATATTTTATATAGAGTTATATTGATTTTTAATAAAAATTAAGGCTGAGAAGATAGATTTGAAATCGATTTGAAATTGTATTAAATGAAGAAATTTATTAAATGAAACCGATTAGGAACTTACGAAATTTGGGATTTGTAAAGTGTATGATTTATAACTTGATCTTGTTTAAGGTAAATTACATAAATGTTTCAAAGTATAAACAAAGTGAAGGGAATATTTAGTTTTTTATGACTTAGGTATTTTTAAAAAGATAATGGATTTATTAAGTAAATGTTTCGAACTAAATAATAGAAGTTGAATTTGATAAATATACGAAATTATCAAACTTATTTTTGAAATTTGTTGAATATGTAAAGTTTGAAGTATACTGAATTTGAAATGTTTTACTTTGTGAATCAAATCTGTTTTGAAATCAACATGAAACTGAATTGAATTGAAATTTATGATTTGGGATTTGGTTAAATATAAAATGTAGAAATTCGTGTTGTTTTGGAACTGATTTGTGAAATTGAAGAAGCTATTCTATTATATAAAGTATTTTAATATTTAACCATTTAAGTGGTAGAAGTTATGTTTCAAAGTTATGATTTTCAAGGTATTATAATATGAAAGCGTTATATTCAAGAGTTTTGATTTCTAAATGTTATAACTTTGAAGTGCTACGATTTTGAAAAGAGGATATATTTGAAATAAAAAATGATATTATATTGATTTGGATTTTATAACAATGATATCATATTGATGGGCTTTTAAAACGGAAAAGATATCGTATTTATATGGTTTTAAAATGGATATTATATTCTGGTTTTAAAAGTATAAACTATTTTGAAAAGACCGCGGTGTTATAATAACGTTTGATTGTTAAAGAGACCGGAATCGAAAGTTGTCATACTCTCTGCCAACTCCGAAAACCACTTTAACAACTATGTACGCGGTGGAGATTCCAGAATGAAGTAGGATGGTGGCGGCGTTTCCTTTGAGGTATATACGTGGACCCGATTCCCGTGAGTTGGCATAAGGTGGCTAAAACAGGAGCGATTGACGGGCTAAGAAGGTAGCACCTTTTATCGGACACATCCCTTCGATATTATACTCTGACTTTTGGATTGATTCAATGGCAACTTTGATTTTTGATTTGGGGGTATGGCTCGAGGTGGGCGGTAGCTACGCGCTACCATCGGCCCGGAAGCGTAATTGGTATATCTACCCTGGCATTGCCTAGTTATGCTGTGTCACCTACCCTAGCGCGCCTTGTACGTGTTTGATTTGTGTCATACCTATGGAGTATCCTCTGGTAGCCTCCCGATCGGGAGGTATTACGGTACTGTATAGACTATTGGCACTATTACATGTTAAGGGGAATATTTGGTCACTCCTTAACGCTATTTAAAAGTAAGTTTATTTTACTACAGACATTATTATAATAAAGAAATATTACTACATAGTAAATAGTTTACCGGATCTTTAGGAGATGTGAATCCCGAGCATCTCTTAAGTTACCGCACTCACGTTAGACACTGGATAGGAGATGTCAAATCCCGTAAACATCTCTGATGCCGTTTCACTCATATTATTTATTGTTGATTAACTTACATAAGATCTTTTAGTTCTGACTCGAGTGTTTTGTCTTTTCAATTCGCTCGGGTCAGCATGAGCATTTCAGGATTCGAAGACTTTATTTCTGGAGGACGAAGATGAAGAGTGTATTACTATTATCTATTATTTTATTGCACTACACTATTGTATTCTGCTGCATTATTATATTCTTTGGTATGTGTAACTCTGATATATATGGTCTGAGTATAATCAAATGTTTTGTAAAACAGCTTCATGGTATTATATTTTATCGTTCTGCTGCAAGATTCTATTTTTTTTCTTTCTCTGCTTTTTCTTATTTACCCCATAACAATCCGTCCTCCTGTATGGTTTAAGTCGGACGTGTGTAGTTTATCGTCGATTTAAACCGTGCAAAAAGGCGGGACGTTACATCTCTCTTATAACTTTTAATACACATATCATCCATATTTTTTTTCCTCAAAGTCAAATGAGATGATAACATGATGAAAACCATGGTACCATTGCGAAAAGTTTATTTGAGCCCAAGTGTATTTCTTAAGCTGTTTCATCAATGTCTCGATTAAGAAACACAACTTTAATACCCATATGATATTGATCAAAATAACATTTTGTAACTAGCCCCCAAATTGTTCTAATGTTTCTTTCTGTAAAACCGAAGAGAAAGTCTCTCTTAAACCATTGTTTTCCTTTGACGAATAGTCTTTTCTAAAAGATGAACCTTATATCTTTCAACATTAACTACTGAATCCCTCGTAGTTACGAATATTCACGTATAACCAATGGTTTTCATACCATAAGGTAGGAGAAAGTTCTCAAGCTTTATTATCTTGTATGGATTTATACTCTCCATCAATGCATTATTTTCCTTTATGGATAAATATACACAGTCATCTAGAATAGTATTTCTTCCTTTCCAAGTGGATTTCCTTAGTAATATTGCACCTTCAGGTTGTTACATTTATTTTCCTAAAATATTAACCTTAACTTGAAGAAAATTTTGTTTAATATTATGATTCAATTCTTGTTTAATGAAAGGAAAGAAAACTTAAACATTGTTAGAAGATGTTACTGTAGTTAAAATCAAAGGCAATGATTTCTCTTTAAAGACAATGATCCATACTTTAATTCTCCCTCCAAACTCAATATCCTCAAAATATCGTTGCAGTTCCCAGCTTAATTTTTTTTACTTTAGTATGGAGTAACAAAATTTATAGCCTTTAAATTGCTTGGAATATCAGTGAGTATTTGCTACTTTTAGTGTCTCATTCTATAGTCATTAAGTAAGATGGAATATATAATCATTTTAATCACTATATCCAAATTCAAGACTTTATTATCGGATATAATTTATGATAAACATCAAGAGATTCAATCCCACCAATGTTTGAATTTATTTATAAACTAATTTTATTATTTGTATTGGAACAATAATAACATAATTTATTCATACAAGAAATAAACGCTGAAATCTATTAATGATAGTATAACAAATAAATATCAAACAAATATAAACAAAATAATTGAAATCTCAATAATAACTTAAAAATATCTAGTATACTTTACTTTTACCAACTTTCCATTACCTATAGAGATGTGTCTTTCAACATTTGTTGGATTTAGTAGCTTATGAAATTAAGTCTTTACAAAAACACTAGCACGAGTGGTTGCACCAATATCAAACCATCATATGTTTCTAAGTACGAAAGCCAAATTTACCACAATAAAGTTATATATATATATTGATATGATGCAAATGATATTTGGTACGATTCTCTTTATATGTCCACGTATCTAATAAAAGAAATAACCATCAACATCCTTATGTTATTTCTTTTCTTCTAGACCCTATCGACTACATTATCCTTAATTTTTTTATTTACAATGTATATTAATAAGGTACTTTCTATCTTATCATGCTCGAATCTCTCTCATTCTTACATTTAATACGAAGTGAGCCCAATAAAAGGTCATTTATTCTAAAAGATAATTAATAATAATCTTAAACTATTTAAACTATGAATATAGAGAGTTATGAAAAAAAATGAAAATTGAGTACTTTTAACTTTTGAAGCGATATTTGAAATTTCTGTGTAGTACTTATTTGTGTTTTACTTTGACTTTATAGATTTAAGCATCACAATGCATGCTTATTTCCCCTTATCATTTTTGGCAAAACGCTTTTCAATCTTGGTAAAGAACTCCTCTAGAATTGGTTATTCCTATGGATATTACACCCTTGAAAGACCTAAATACCGCACCTTACGATCCTTTGACTCTTGAAGTTTGAATTATCTCACCTATCAATGCTCTCATAACACTAGAAGAATATAGAATATACAATCATAATAGAAGCAAGTAGGTCCTCCTAAATGAAAGATCTTGACATGAAATCAAGAACAAGCAATATGTTCTTTTACAAATACTTAAATCTGGCCCCAAACTAAATGGGAGTATTAATAAAATTGTAGATATTATAGTCAAATTTGTTGAAAACGGAACAAAAATATATGCCCATATTCAAGAATCAACCGTAATAAATTTAAATTCTCAAAGATACCTAACATGACATTAATATCAAGTCTTTGGAAAGAAAAATTAATTGTAGTGGTGCTCTTATTGTATGATGAAACAATGACAATAAATTTATGTTGAAAAATAATCTTCCTTTGGATCGATTAATTATTCACTTATAAGACATTATAATTGTCATGTGACAACCCGATTTTAGTTAAATGATAATAAAAATAATTAACTAATTAAAAGATTGGTTTTGGAAGTTTAAAATAAATAGTTCGAATTTGTATTTGAATATTGGAATTTATTATAAGGGAATTAGCAATGGAATTAAATGGTTTGAGAATAATTATTTGTTTTAAGAATTGTAAAATTAATTAATTTGGATGTTATTTGGCAATTGGTTTAAAATATGAACTTTTGAATATCTAAATTTTATAAACCTTGGAAATGTCTTATAATGCTTGTAAAATAAATAAATAAGGTTGTAATCGAATAAAAAGTGATTTTGTAAAGGTAAAGATTTGGTAAAATAACTAAATAATATATATTTTTGGTATATTAAAGTAAAAATAGAAATTTTGGAATTAAAAAGAAATATTGAGTGAAAGAAAAAGTTTGATAATATAAATTTGGAAACTAATTAGTAAATGATTGAAATAAAATGATTAATTAATTAAATAAAATTATGGTAAACTATTTTTGTAAAACAAACAAAGTTATAACTAAAAAGTAATTTAGGGAGGTAAATTACTTTCATTTAGGCTTATAAATTTATCTCATAAAAAAAAATGGAAAGGAAGAATTGAAGCGCAAGCCTAAATTTGCACACTAAACCCTAACCCAAACTATTTTTTTTTGATACTTCACTATCCAGACCCTTCCCTTCTCCTAATTCTTCCACTGTAACTATAATATAACTTGAGTATTCTTATATGTCACTTTAGAAACTTATATCCATCCTCAAAAATCTCTAGCAATTAAATTACAAAAATCAAATTAAAATCTAAATGTCAGTACAACTCTTTGCCCTAGCTTCTCAGTTCCTCTACACTTATACGCAATCCAAGAAGCAACGATCAATCACTAATTTAAGAAGTGGGCATATATAGTGAGCAGCGGTAGAGAAGTAAGAGGGAGAGGAGAATCAATTCTAGTGAGTTACCCTAAGGCACAAACTATGTCTGTAAATTTTGTCTTCGATACCAAAATGGTGAATTGTCTGTATCGAAATGGTGAATTGTCTGCATGTTTACTCAAATCTAATTCTTCTCAAAATAGACATCACACCTTCTTATCATACAATTGATCAATTTAACTTTATGAAATTAAATCTAAGAATGATTATAATTATCGAATGAAAGGGCAAAATATATGAGTGCATCGAACAAGTGATCGAATAATCAAACAATGAAAATCGATCATAGTTTTATGCAATTCGAATGAAGCAGGCCACCGACCGGTCGACCTAGTAGCAGTCGACTAGTTGAGGTGACCGGTCGACACCTCTCCTCCTCACATTACTTTTAGCATGCGTGCCTTGTCTTGGTGTGCATTTTCCTTCATGCACATGTGTTTACCCGAGTTTGTTGTCCTGTGAGTGCTTAGCCATTCATGTGTATGAGTGTATATGTGAGATCTTCCTCTACTGTAAATTAGAACGAGCAAGTGAGTTCTGCACATCTGGCCATTTAAGAATAGGATAGAGGAAGATGAGTGCCCAATTTGTTCATTTGTGTGCTTGGTGTTTTGGGCCATATCTTCCTTCATGCATGTGTTCATAGTAGAGGCAGAAGGCAGAATCAAATTGATGCATTCCTATATATATCTCGTGCACCTTCTTGTATATGATTAGCTGAAGATGAAGATGAACATTTATGTAAGAGGAAGAATGCAATTGGAACCTATATATTAAACTAAACATAGATTTTCATTAAAAGATATTAAACTAAATAAATGCAAGATTATACTAAAGGAATTAAATGGAAATATAATTTCATATATTTAACTGTGAACGTGAATTTGGTTCTAGAATGCAGAATAATAGATGTCCAGTAATGCATGGTAAATGTAAATAATAGTTGTTTATTTCTTCTTGAAAATGTAGTAGTTGGTTATAATTAGACAGAAATTCATATATACATATACATATACACACAAACATTAAGATATAATAAACTAAGTTAATATATATGTATGCATGTATTATGTATGTATACATAATTATAAACCCACACACACACATATATATATATATATGTTATTTACAAGATTATAAATTGGTGTATATATATTCTTAAAAGTATTTTAGTGCCAATAAAATATTATATTATACCATAGTAAGATTTTATTATATTATATTTTCATAAAGATTATATTTTTACTTTCGGTATTGTTTAATTGTCTTCTATTTTTGTGTGACGATGAATTTGAATAAATGATTTAGTGATATCGTCTAGTATGAGACTTTCGGTAACACTTTTCCAGTTTTTCATCAACTTGTCATATAGAAATATATAGTATGGATCGAGTGTAGTTTACGAGCTTCGAATAATTATTCGAATAACATGTAGTGGTATGGGATGTTGTTATGTTATTAGTTTGATTATTCTCTGTAAGTAAATGTCACTCGAACGGGGATTATGGTTATGTGTATGTTGTAATATTCCTTGCGATGAGTATTTGATAGTCACGTGGTGACTTATAAGCACCATATGTTGGCCTACGATTAGAGATATGTATAGTGATAGGGTGAGTACTACATGACCATCCATTTTGTGTCCAGCTCCCTTTATGGTTCGATAGTGAACCGAATTGGCCAGAATCCACCTTAGCAGCCTGATCGTGTGGTCGGGTCCTAGATCTGCGACACCGTCGGTATATATTATATCGAATGCAATTTTGTTAGGTTAGGTGACCCATGGGGTAGGTGCCCTACATCATAGTAATTTTCGTTAGGTAACCCATAGGGTAGGTACCCTACAGTCCCTTTATTATATCGCATATGCCAACAGTCTGTTACCTATAAGGGCAAAGTAAGGTCACGATCGAGACTACGCATTGACGAGCCACTGGTGGATATGCGCAACGATGTCCATTGAGGTAACGATAGACTGTTGGAGCAGATTGGTTAGGTGACCCTAGGCTCCTAGAGCAGGCATACGACTATCAGTCTCTCGTCTAGTTCTAGTTTATATTTATGTGGAATGGCATATATTATGCTCATTTCTATAATGAGTTAGCTATACCATATACAATGAGTCTAAAGTGTAGTCGGTTCCTATTATATCCATAATTTTGATAATTTGAGATAGCCTTTATGTATTACTTGTGGTTTGGATTGCGATTATTCATTTTTATGACATATGTGACGTTGGATTTTTGTTTGGACGATTTAAAGGGCTATCTCATATTATATTCTTCTTATATGATATTCCCATTTTATTATGGACATTCACCTGCCATTATGCTAGAAATATATATAGTCTGACACATGTGTTCTCTGTAATACTCGGGTTAGCCGAGAGACTTCTATTGTAGATGCTCAGTAATGATGGAGCTTAGTATGGATTTATGGCAGGCTAGTAGGAGTTATAGGATGTTATATTCCCTATACATTTTTGTAGCCTCATTATTATATCTATTATGTATTAGGCTAAAGACTTTCATTTTGTAGCCCATGGACTTATGTATTGTACTATGTATTATATTTTACCTGCTGCGTTCTAACTTTGTGTTCTCTAGTTGATATTTATTATCTATGATTGTGTATTGTTCATCCTGTAGGCACACATGCTTATTACTTTGTACCAAGACCGTGTACGAATAAGGTAAGTAATATTGATATCTAGGATACATATCGGTGTTGGTCTAAGGAATATTCACGTATGTGCCCCATATCACTTCATTCTCCATATTACCCGATAGTGTTACTTAGTGATACTCTTGAGTAGTATGAGTATAAAAGCAGGAGCATCACATGTCAGATAGATATAATCTCACATGTGTAAGTAATTCAACTAAATATTAACCTTCCATTGAGCCAGTTAATATCCATATTAATACATATGCATGAATATCAAACATCCTTCATGAACAATCAAAATAAGAAAGGTAACTTTGATGACATGTTGCTTAGTTAGTTCATTTTGAATGTAAGGTAATCATAATTAATTTTCAAAGAGATGCCAAAGAATATTTGAATTTATCTTAAATTAGTACTTTATGTCTATACTATAGTGTTTCTACCCAAAATTATTCCTTTATATATGTGTAGATTTACATAATCACATAACTTATTTGTTTGCAATGTAATTTTTACACCCTACATTTGCAAGGAAAATAATGTTTGAAGCCATCAAAAGTTAACAATGTCAAAGCCATCATAAGTTGATAGCAATGAGCCATCGCAGGTTGAAGTAACCGAACTATTGAAAGTCGACATAGGTAAGGTTATCACAAGTTGACACCATGAAACTATTGAAAGTTGATATAGAAAAAGCTTTTGTAGGATATGGTAAAAAAGAGAAGCTATCGCAAGTTAAAAAGCATTGCATATCAAAGGCTATTGCAAGATAAAAACTATCGTAAGTTGATATTATATAGTTGTTGTCACAAGTTAAAGGCTATGTTATCATATGCTAATAATATATAACCATCATGAAGACTATCATATAATGAAGAGCCATCGTAAGTCGATAAAGGAAGAGGCCATCGTGTATTGATGATTCAAGAAAGCTATCACATGATAATGACATAGGCTATCGCAAGATGATGATGATATAAAGCCATAGCAGATTAAAGTAATGTACCCATACTGAATTATTGAAAATCGTAGAGTTATCTCATATTGAAGTCAACGTAGCCATCGCATGATGAAAATAATAGGTCCATCATTCTTGAGGTTTAAATAGATAATGCATGTTGATAACTAAGGAAAATTATCGCATAATGAAGACTAAGGGAGCGATCGCATGTTGACAACTAGAGCTATTGCATGTTGAATAGTACATCCAAATCGACGCCCCTGCTAGCCATGTGGCATTCCCTGATAGGATTAACTATGCCACGTTATCATGGGGAAGTTAGAGAAGGATTATGCTATATGTCATCTCGAACATGTGCCACATCAGCAAATCATAGCCATTCATTTTTACAAGTGACACATGTCATGAACCTAAAGGTCCAGGTTCCCCATAAATAGGCATCCACCTCCTACAAGAAAGGGGTGAATTATTAATTGTACTTCTCTTATTTTTCATTTTCTCTTATGCATAATAAATGAAGATTAACATTAGGACTTTATTGGCTATTAGGTAAAATTGGAACCATGAATTTACAAACAAGGACTTGAACAAATCCTTATTTGCATAATGACTTCATACAGACTTAAGCCAAGCATACTTGAGTAAGTAACTTGCCTTACTCAAGTTTCATTGATTCTCTTTGACTTAAGCACATAGATTATAACCAAATTTTAGCCTAATATTTGATGATGCTTTCAGTGAGAGTTGAACTCATGGATAACTTATTGACCATAAAACTCTTATGACATGGGAAGATCAATCAAGAAAGTAAATGTTCAAGTACAAGAAGAAGTCGCGCATCACACAAACCTTGAGGAAAAAGAAACCCATAATTCAATATAGAGAGTGTTGAAATGGGACAAGCGTCAATGCCAATAGATGCCTCAAAAGAAGAAAATGGCCTTAAAACTGTGAAGAAACAGCTTCAAGACATGCATGAAATATTTAAAATGCTAATTGCTCAAAAATCTTCAAGAATATCTAAAATAATAAAGGGAAGCAATGAGGAGTTGAGTCCCCTTGAAGAGATGCAAAAGATTCAAACTTGAAAAGTAAGAACGTTGAGAAAAGTACCCTAGGACCATAAAAAAGGGATGGTGATCGCTCAACTCAAAGCCAAATAATGATACCAGGTTTCCCCTCTCCCCATATATAGTGTGCTAATTTAGCTTCCCGAAAGGAATATAATTGGAGTGAATGGACTATAAAGATGATGAAACATATTTGAAAGACTTGGCTAACAAAGTAGTAAAAGATATGGAAGACTTCAAAGGAGAAAGAATGATGGACCCTAAAGTGAATTGTAATTTTAGTGGAGCTCTGTTCATGAAGAAAATAATGGCGGTCTAGTACCTTCATATGTCAAAATTCCATCTATCAAATATGACAGCAAAACTAATCCACATGACCACTTAAATGCTTTCGAAAGTAAAATGGGTTTGTATGATCCCTTAGAAGCTATTAGGTGCAAACTATTCCCTACTACATTCTTTGGAGCAGTTATGAAGTGGTACTAATTTTTCCCGAAAAAGACAATTTACTCATGGGTTGTTTGTATATGAATTCTTAGAGAAATTCTACATTTCAAAAGAACCAACCATTGAGCAAGTATGTTAGCCAACATAAAGCAATGACTATGGGAATTGTTAAGAGTCTGTTTTAAAAGATTTAACACTGAAGCTAATGAGGCAAAAAGAGTAAGTGGTAAGGAGAAGTTAATGGCTATGGAATTCAGATTAATTAAGAATACCTTTTTTGGAAGAAACTCTATATACATGGATGTAAGGACCTATAAGATTTCCATATCCAAGTAGACAAGTTCTTCCGAATGCATTTCCACAATAAGAGAAAGTAAAAAGAAAGAAGGAGTTTTATGGCTCTAAGTAAAAAGGGGAAATGGAAAGAATTTTCGAAGAAATTTTTTGGTAAGTTAAACCAACCTATTTCTTACATTTATGGTATGACTAAAGATGAAATTGGTTACTCCAAAAAACTCAAGTAAAAGACGAACCCTGAACTAAATAAATAAGTAAACACTACGCCTTTTCACAAACTAAGTAGGTATAAGATGAAAGACTGTCGTGTTCTAGCTGGAATCATACAAAATATGATTAGGAGACGCACTTAGAGAATTTATCAAGAATGATCATGAATTTTCTTTCAATAATAAGCCCCCAATTAATATTGCTAATATCTTAGAAAATGCACTTTTGCAAGATCAGTTACAACCAATCAGCTGCATCAATGGATCCATGGTGGACGCCATATTGTAGGAAAGGGAAAGGATTGAGAAATTGATATATATATATATATATATATATATATATATATAAGAGGCCATTGAAGGGATATATTCAATGGGCGAGGTACCTCCAACAAAGGCACACAAAAGTTTTATTCAACCTCTAAATCTTATTATGACTCCAAATGAATTGAGAGGAGTTATACTTCTACATAATGATCCACTTATGATAAATGTACAATTAGAATTTCACCAGTATCCAAGCTATTGGTTGATATTGGATGTAACAAACAACCATTTTGACCCACAAATGTTAACACTAATACATCCACGGTATTCACATACCGAGCGTCTAAGTACAGAAAAGACAGATTGTCGGGGCGAAAGAAAAAAATACTGAACATAATATACACATAATCTTTACAATAGAAAACCATAGTATACAGATATCCGTCAAAGTAACCTATCCTCGGCCTAGATAGTTATAAATGCATATCCTCATAAATGCCGATAAATACAATACAATAAATGCACTGGAAATAAAATACAGGAATAAGCCTTGAAGGCATCCAACTCGTCTCCTGAAGCTCTAAAACATCCAAAGCTAACTTGAAAAAATACTCAGGTCTGACCTAAGTATTATAAAAAATAACATCCAGATCAGTCTAAAAAACTAGTGTGAGAAACACAATATCATAGGGATTATTATATTTAGAAAACCTTTTTTCAAAAATAAAGGTATCTCGTAAGACTACGCCGCATATAAGCACAGATGAGTTTCTACCTTATGATAATTAAACCATTTTATACGAAAATCCATTGATATTATAATAATTTCTAGGGTTTAAAATAAACATTGCATCATACCCGAAACGGTTACATTAATGACACTCAGTAGCATATTTAGCGTACAACTAAGTCCATAAAAGCCCATATTGGAAACTGGATTCCATACAATGACAAGGCATTAAGGTACCACATACCCATAGTACATTGCTAGATAAAATGTACCAAGGGACTCGCTTGGACCCACTACAAGAAAAGACCGACCAACCCCTTCGTGGATGGCACCGATTATGAAATCACCCTAGTTGCTATTACAACCTTCTAGTCGAGCTCTCATACACTCCCCAAATTCATAAATAGTGATCTAGAAAGGTGATGACCATACCCTAATGGGTGCGATCTACATAGCTTTATGGCATATTCCCTATTTTAGTCATTTTTGATTGTGAGGCCCATGAGGCAACGCTTACCTTTTCCTGTTAGCAAATCCCTTATGGAATGCTAACACTGCTCTCTAGGCGACAATGTAATGTCAACATTCATCCATGCAAGTTTTTCAGGATGTGAACATACCGAAGGCACTACTTCTACTACATTGTTTTTGAAATCACTCTCAGGATTAGCAGCAAGCGGCCCTTGCGCTTCAAAGAATTTCATCTTCGACTTCCAACATCTTCGAAATGTCTCCAATTTGAATGCTTATGCCGGTTTGAAGTGATTTTCGAATAACTCATGTTTATCCGATCCTGGTCTCTCCGAACCAACAACTGGTAGATTTACGGTTGACTTAGTCCTGGTTCTTTTAGAAGTAAGAGGACTATATAAGAATCCCAAATAGATCTCTAATATACCCCTTAAAGTGAGATACATTTCACCAAAATGATTTTTCCCAAGGAAGTCTCAAGCTATATGAAATCATGAAGCTCACATATACTTCCTAAGTAAAAAGTGGTCAAGTTATCGATAGTTGACACACCACTATCCGGTGTAAGTATAGTTTGCATATGAAAATCAGATATCTTATACTCATCACCAATTTCCGATTTCGAACAGCACTATCCCTCGATTAACAATGATATTAGATAAGTTAGAAAAACCATCCTTGCCATGACATACATTTTTAATCCTCAAGATAGAGACAAGTTTTCATACCTTGGAATTTGGTGTCAAGTATACGATAAAGGATCTTCCATATACTTAATTAATCATGACCCATTTATCAAAAGTAACCCACTTATACTTATCATATTTCTGACATTTCGACTTCTCTCTCCCTCGCCCAAAATCAAATTCAAGTAAGTTAGAGTTCTTGTTGTATCCTACCTTGCCTTATCTACGACACTCTGATTCTATAACTCACAGACAAAGGAAAATCTACTTATCGGCTTCTAGTGCTAAATATAACGTAACTTTTTTCTATAAGCGTGTCAACATATTAGCACTATTTTATCATATTTTTTTGTTACTTATTGGCATTGACGAAGAAATCCCTTGCATAAAATGAAGTCTTTTTTTAAACAGATCTGAAAACCAATTTCAAAAGATTATTTCGAGTCTTCGATTTCAAATTAGTACTTTTCGTAGGTTGGAAATGAAGTCGTTCAAGTTGGGGTGTTATTACCTCTCAAACCTTAACTCCACACCATTGCTAATCTTCAAAATAGAAACAAGTATCCATATGTTAAAGTCTAGAAAATAGAATCCCAGAGTTTCACATATTTGTTATCAAAAACATTTTCAAAAATCACTTATTTAAACTGAAGTTTGATTTAAAAGGCAACCACTTTTCTTTAGAAAAATAACCATCTTTCTAATCGCTGAATTCCAAACCACTATAAAACAACTTAATTTATAAAATAAATAACTTGTTTAATAATAACAAAGTTTTATAAATCAACTTCTTTTCACTTTTCCCGACACCATTTACTATAACAAAAATGTTATAGCCCATAATCTCTTTTCTTTTCTCGGAAACATCTATTACAAAAACAGTGTTGAAATCCTTGCTTCCTTCATCTTTTTAAAATTACTTCTAAAACTCTTTGAAACAAAATTGAAACTTGTATATAAACATCTCCTTTAAGGACAGTTGCTTTTAACAAAATTTGAATTTTGAAATAAAGGGGTAATATTTAAACCTCTTGTTTAAATAACTAAGTTAATTCTTTAAAATATATTAAAAACTTCAAATTTCCATTTAAATACTTATAAACATATTTGAAAAGACTTTACAAAATTTCTCAAATAGATAACTCTTTTTATTTTAAAAAAAATCAAAAATTACAAAAACATATCCATAGCGATTTCTCTATATGGACCATTACTTTTAAAACTTGATTTTGTAAATCAAATAACTTTCAAACCACATTTCTTTCTAGAAGTAAAAAACTTAATACTTTTTTTAAAGGTTTGAAAACAAAATTCGAGTTTGGAAATCATTTCAAACATATTAGAAAACAAGTAGTAAATCGCTAAATAACGAGCACGAGATTTCAACGTCGCAATAATACCAACAACAAGTAGATTAAGTATAACTAACCAACACTCACTTTGCACAAACACAACTATTTACCTGACTAATCATATAAGTAGATAAAAATCAATAAGGCAAGAAATCCTTTAGGATCCCTTTATAACATTTCTATTCTTCGATGTGCTTCTATAGGGACCTCTTCCCTATGAAGACCGACTTCCATTCACTTTACTTTTGTCCCCTGCAGCAAAATAGATATTTATGTCATCCACTTTCAAGCGGGAATCAAATAACATAAAATATTATATATACATCATAAATACATACAACGCTATAGGTTAGCTGTAATGATCTGGTATCACTTTGACTTTTGGAATATTTAATTATTTTTAAACATTCGATTTGGGATTCTTATGTATAATAAAATATGTATTTCAAATAATTATTCGATTTTTAATTTAATTTATAGAATTTTCCTATAAATTTTAATTTGAAAAATATTTAAATTTTCATTTGAAGTATTTTACATCGAACATTGGCGCTTTTGAAAATTTAACACGGCTTTTTAACCAGTGTATTTTATTCTTGTTTTTTGATCGTGTCATATTGTTGTGTGCGATAGTATTTTTATTTTTATCATTTATATTCCACATGAGAATGTGATACTGTATAGCGAGGTACTACAAAACAAACTTTACTCAAAAATAAAGTCTACACTACACAACCTTTTTATTCAATTGTACACATCCATCTTCAACCCATCCATCTTTAAACATTGCAGCTATCTTTATGCTCCTCTTCCACCCAACCAGCAGCCATTGTCCCCTTATCCCTCCTCGACTTTCTGGTATGAAAATGAGTTTTTCTAGGTGCTTAGTTATGGAATAAGATAGTTGCTCTATATATAGGTATATGCACAAGCAAGAGAGTTCCTTTTTTTTTCTTTTTTACTTCGCTGTATAATGAAAACACTTCATTCTCTCTCTTCAAAAATCAATTCTTCCTCATCTATTCATTTTCAACATAATATACAATATGAAATTTTTGTTTTGATCTCTAATATATTTTAAAAATAGTTTCATAGGTTTTCATCAAGTAATTTGAGAGATATGCGTAAATAATAGTGAGTGGTCGAGAAGATGATCAATTTCGACAATCATGGATCGACGAACGGAGGATATGGTTGGGTTCATAGTGGCGATTAGGGATTTTTAGAGATGTTCTTGTGATTTTTAGTAGCTTGATACGTCATGGAAGAGGAGATGAATGGATTCATTGAAAAATTAATTTCTGGTGAACCAATTATCGAGGAGTATCTGAGGTGTCAAGGAGAAGCCTTGAGATGAGGCGTGAATCGTTGCAGATTTTGCTTTATTGGTCTGTGTTGATGGGAATTTGTCGAACTAGCATTCGGGGAACTTTTAATTTTAGCTCAAAAATTGATCGTGGCGGCAGCAGAGGGTGATTGGAGTGGACCGCGCGGTGACTAGAGGTAGGGCAGTCGTCGGTGGTTCGAATGGTGTCGGAGTTGATGGCCATAGTCGTGCAGTGCAGTGGTGATAGGTGAAACTGGAGGAAATTATGGGTTCAGTTATGGCATGAAATTAGATCGGTTGGCACTGAGGCAAGGCGATGGGTATGATAAGACGATGAGGTGAAGGACGACTAGCGGCAGAAGTTGGACTCGCCGTTCATGGCATCGGTGTGCTGTGCACGTGCATATGCATGATGTGTACGATGGGTTTGGGGCATTACAACTTGAGCTTGGGTGATTAGGGGAAGGTGGGAGATGCATAGCAGGTCGGGTTGGTAGGAGATGAGCCGGGCTTGTGATGGGGTGAGAAATCTTAATGATTTATTTGATTTATTAAGTTTTAATTACTTAACTTTGGAAGGCTATAACTCTCTCATATTGAATCCATTTAATCCGTAGATTTTTGCATTGGGTTCACATTGACGAGCATAACACTTTGATATAAGTTGTGGTTAGTTTTGATGTAGTATAATTTAATGATAAACATATATTGATTGGAAATAATTACATTAATTTGGATAATAAAGCAGTTCAATTAATTATACTTAATGAGTGTTATCTATTTGGCCAAATAAACACCATTCTATTAAAGTAAATTAAATAGAGTAATCTGTACACCCGTTCAGCATAATAAAATACCGTTCTGATAATTAAATTAACTGGTCATTTAATTAGCAGAATAAATCCCTATTTTGCAATTTTACATATTTGGAAATCTAATCATATGTCATTAATTGATATGCCATTTTAAATAAGTGATATGTTAACCAACGACGGTTAAGTGTTGAATTTGTTTATAATTGTTCATTATGTAAATATCAGTTATTAACTTGGAAAGTTAAATTGAATGACATCGTAGCTTGTTCAAGTACCACTGTTATCGTTAAGCCTCTTTCATTTGAAAAGTTAAATACTGATTTGAAAGTTATTTCAAGAACAATCAATATATATTATATGGTTTTAAGGGTAATTATTATTTTGTAGTAAGATTTAAAAGGTAATAAATTATTAAGAACTTTTTAAAGATAATTAATAATTGTTTTTAATAATGATTTAAAATTAATTATTTAATTAATATGATTCTCAAAATTTATTTCTTAAAATTATTTAAGAACATTTAATTATTATTTCAAAATTATTTAACTATTGTTTTAAAACGTTTAATTATATTTTAATTATTTATTTAAAGTGATTTAACTATACTTTAATTTTAATTAAAGTTATTTAATTATATTATAGGATAATTAATTATCATATTAATATTATTTTGAAGTTAATTGATTATTGTATTAATAACGTGTTAAAGTTAATTAACTATTATATCAATACTGTTTTGAAGTTAATTTATTAATGCAATAACAGTGTTTAAAATTAACATGATTATGAAAAGAGTTTTATGAATTAAAAGGAGATCTTGAGATTTATAAAAGAAATTCTATAAATGATTTTGGAAATTTATAAAGGGGTTTTATAAATAAACTTGGAGATTTATAAAGTATTTTGTAAATGGATTTGGAATTTTAAAGGAGATAGTTAAAATAAAGAGATTCATGGAAAGGAATTGTATTTTGAGTTATTAAAATCTCTATTTCTATGACATTTGGATTAAATCATTTAATATGATTTTAGGAATTGAAAACCTTTTTAACTGTTTTGTGATTATACTTATACCATTTTATATGTATGTAAAAAGAGATTCCAAGTTTGGAAGGGAATGGTTTGTGAATACGCTTATACCAATTAAATAAGTATATGAATATTTTAATAAATATTTGAATGGTGATTTTATGTAAATGAAGATTAATCTAGACGGCTCGGTGGTTGCTATAGGAAATGTAATCTCTATTTGGAATGTTTGATAGTTAAATAACCGACTATTAAATTTTGGCCTAAATACGTAATCTTTTTAATTTTGGCGGTATGGAAATATTCTGTTACCCCAAAAATCCACCTTTCGACTAAGTCGAAAAGTCCTTCAATAAAAACTAAGGAAGAGAAGCTCACACCAAACCTTTCAAAGAAGTCGAAGGGATGTAGTCATTAGAGTTTAACAGCCACAAACCTTTCAAAGGGGACGGAAGGTTCCATCTCACAGCATCCATGAAGTTCCTAACTTTTGAAGAAGATGGGGAAGTCGAAGCAAGTGTTAGCAACTCTATGTTGACCTTTTCGAAAGTATAGCAAGCCTTTCAAACCGGTTAAGACTTGTCAGAATACCTTTCGACAAAGTCAAAAGGTTCTATGAAGAAGTAATCACTCAAAAGTCAGGAAATAATGAAAAACAACCTTTCGACAACATTGAAGGGAAGCACAGTGTAACGACCCGATTTTTCGATGCTCGAAAAATCGAACCAATAGGGCTAAAGAAAAAGGGGGTAGAAGAAGAGAAAACAACACGACATAATCTTACCATCGCAGCGGAATAAAATATAATAGATAATAACTAATCTTTACTCAAAAGAAACTATATCTGTTTTATACATTACATCATCAGAGTACAATACAATCAATTCTATAAAATTCAGGACCATTATAATTTCTCGTTCTTCCAAAAGCTGAATATACAACTTACATTGCACAACGGAAATATGAATCTATGGAAATACGCCTCGTCATCCAACTCATCTCCTAATCTCCACAACATCCTTTCCTGTATCTATAACACTCGGTCTGACGCAAGCATTATAGTTAAATAACACCCGAGTCAGTCTGGAAAACCAGTGTGAGAAAACACACTCAGTTGGATATTTAAAGTTTTCAAAATCATTTTTGAAATCAAAGGTATTTCGTAAGACCACGCCACAAATAAACATGCCAGGTTTTTATGTTATGATAACCGTCATGACCCGAAATCAGGCGTCCGAAAATCGACATCCATACTTCACTCGTATTAGAATGCCATAGATTCGAACGTCGAACTCCAGTTCGGATGGAGCTTATAACACATTAAGTACAACAACACCGCAGAAACAAACGAATAATTTTTATTGATACATAATATGATACAACATTGATACAAATGAATATCAATACATTATCAGAGATACAAGACAACAACGGAAGAACAAAGCTACAGCAGCGGAATACAATATCATCAATATGCTCTTCCAAAGAATGGAAAGATAGAATCCAAAACCGCAACTCCATAACCTAAGCTTTAAAATCTCCAAATCGAAAGCTCGAACCGCCATCACGATGTATTAAGCAAGGTCAGTCATGAATGCGATCGCCAAAATCCAAAGACTCCAAACCAATTCCAAACAGAAAGCTGAAGGCTACCGAGTCTATATCTATTAGCTGATTATCTGAAAATCTAACTCTAGGCTGCCTATGTGGAAAATTGTGGGAACCCATAGTTTAGAAAGGGAACAATAAACTCCAGGTCAGTCATGAGACTGGTATGAGAAAACGAAAACAATTTATCTTTAACAAAAGCAAACAAAAGAATTTAAAAGAAATTCGCAATGCTTTTTGGAAAATGAAACTACCATAAGGCCTCCCCGCACATACACAATGTAAGCACACAATTAAAGGAGATTTCTCCTTATGATGGTCAAACATGCTTGATACGCTAAATCCTTTTAATATTATTATTAGTGCATAGTGCAGAAAACATTTGCAAGTATAATACTAATCTTAGCCAGCATACGTACCATTATAATATGCCTACTATAGCTACCATATTAGATGGTAGGTTCTACAACTAAAACCGTACAATGCTCGTATTGGATGATTGGATTTCCAACAATGGTCAGGCTAAGGAACTTCCTCACCAAATGGAACGCCTCTAGAGGGACGCCCCCAAGAACCAAACCGAATCCCTACCAACACAAGGACGGGTTACCTCTGTGACTAGGTAACACCTACAAGTATGCCACCCCGGTCGTTACCGACCTTTATCCCGGGATTCACCAACAAATAGCAACAACCACATAGTTAAATATCTTGGCTCCATACCATGATACCACAATTTATCCAGAAGGAAATGGACATACCCTAGGGGGCGACCCCTAAAAACCTTGCCGCAACATTCCTATTTCGACCATTTTCGGGTTGTGATGTTCGACGAAGTCTCGTTCACAAAGCTACGCTTTTCACAAAAGCCATGCTTTGATCAACACATGATCAGCAGCACTTTGTATGCCACATTACCAAGTTGGGAATGTATCACTAGTAACCATCAACTACATAACCTATGAGCTCGTATGTCTCAGAGAAGGGTGTTAAGCTAAGAGAATAAATTCTCCACCGCCAAACAGAAATTTATTTGATAGAAACTAGCTTTACATCTGAAAGTGTAACAATAGACGTACGTCCATACAAGTCTGTTCCGGGTTCGAACAAAATCGAAGGCACTTACAATGAAGCCCTTGCAAATCTGAGTATTCACAATCCGATCGGACTCCCCATCACATATGGAGATCTCTATATCGGAGCCATGATGCAGAGACATTCGACAGGTAATCCTTTCATTTTCAAAAATACCCGGTCTTCATCACTGGTTTTCAAATGCTATCCATTACGTCGTATCATTATTCGAAATGGGTTTTATGACACAAAGTCCTCTCCCAGCTAAACTGAATAATGAGCGCTTAATTTTAAAAACATATGGATATTGGAATCTTAATTAAGTCACAACATATTTCATAAAAACCTTTCCCCTGAATGGTTTAATACAAATTTCCACTTTAATCTTCGAACAAAAGATTTATTTCCAAAAGCCTTTCAATGGTTTAAACAATTTCTACACTTTAATCTTTTAAACAAAAGATTCACCCTTTTAACATCCACTTCAATTTGAAATCAAGGTTCACCAATCTTTCACAAAGATTCATTCATAGCTTTCAAAGCAATTTCTATTTCAAATCTTTTATAGAAAAGATGCACTTTTAAGATCCCCTTTTCTATTTGAAAACAAAGTTCACAAATCTTTAACAAAGATTCATTCATAGCCTTTCAAAACAATTTCCCTTTCAAATTGGATTAATTCATCCAATCTCTAAATCAAAGACTCAATTCATAGCTTTCAAAACCATTTCCAAAGTTCCATTCATAACTTGGAAAACCCTTTCAACAAAACTAGAAATTCTTTCATAAATAGGAAAGCAATTATCATTTGAAAACAAAGAGTTTTTCTTTTGGAAAAATCTGATCAATTATGCACAAGTTATAGCCTTTAAAATATAAACTTGGGTTAAATTTTAATTCCCAAAATAATACTTTTAAAATACTTCAAAAAATGGTTTTAAATCCATATATATTACATTATATAACTTGTATAGCCTTTTTTAAACCATAATTTCAAACATATATTCATAGAATTTAATTTCAAATCTTGAATTCAAATTCAAATCAAATTATTTTAATTTTAAACTTTAATCAGTTATTCAAAATAACTTTTATCTTTAAAATTTCTTTTCAAAAGCTTTTCATATTCAACCCAATTCTATTTCCAAAACCATTTGGATTCAAAATTCAACTTTTAAACAAAATAATATTTAAATTTAAAATGTCTGTCACTTAACCGATTTCCCGTGAAATCCATATTTGTGTGTGTATGGTGTAGTCCAGGGGTTTTACACAATAGTGCAACATCATCAATCATTACAGATTCAAGCACAGCAATATCGATAAGCGGTACACTATTATAATGCTTATTTTCATTCATAGATTCATAGATAAATAATATAAATTCATCACAGATAAATAAATTACATTCATCACAGCTCAAATCAAAATATATCACAAAGCATCACACATCAGGAATATCAAACAATTCAAAGCATTCCATACTATCCAAAAATCCATAGGTAAGATCAATTAGTCATCAGATTAAATTAAATCAGATTAATCATCAATCCTGGTTATTTAATATTAATTAATTACAAACCATCTTAATTAATTAACCTTTAATCATTTATTAATTAACCTTTAATAATAAATTAATCAACCTTTAATTATTAATTAATCAACCTTAATTAATAAGTAAATCAACCTTTAATCATTAAATAGTTAACCATTAATTATTTAATTATCTTTTAATTAATTTACATTAATAAATTAATTAATAAATTAATTAACCCTTAATTAATTACCATTTAATTAATTATCCTTAATTAATTACAATAAAATGATTATCCCTAATCACTTTAATTAATAAATCACAAATTAATTACATTGAGTGATTATCCTTTAATCACTTGATTAGTCATCCCCTAATCATAAATTAATTATCTTTAATTAACAATATTAATTAGTTAATCAACCTTTAATTAATCACATTAATAAATCATTTGGTTATTATCCCTTGATTAATCACTCTAATTAATTAATTAACTATCCTCAAATTAATTACCTTAATAAATTAGTCACATAAATTAATTATCCTTAAATTAATTATTCTTTAATAATTTGATTAATCAACCTTTAATTATCAATTTATTACCTTTAATTAAGTAATTAACTTTAAGTAATTAATTACCCTTTAATCATTAATTAAGAAATTGAGTAATTATTCTTTAATTAATATCATTAAGTAATTAATTATCAAATTCCATTTGAAAAGCATTTAGAAATTAATATAATTAACCTAACATATATTACTTTAGAAACAAATCAATTTTAAACATTTAACTTCAAATTGAGCTTTGAAACTTTGTAAAATAAAAGTTTAAAAATTCTTTTTGGCTTCTAAAATATAGTAAATTTATATTGAAAACCTGATTAAATTTACCGTTGCTTTTTAAACTTTGTTTACCTTCTTATGTTCATTAAAAACTTGGTTTAAACATTTACATTGTTTAAAACTTTTGTTAATTATTTACTTTAAATTTAAAAACTTGATGTATTTCGGATAACCCGTGCCAACCCCTGGTTTTACCCGAGCCTTACTTCTGGTAAACTTCCCTCGCCCTTGTCTTTGAGCAAAATCACAAATACATCGAATCGAACCCGAAAATTTTCCTTCTTCCCAAATTTTCAACAATCACCAGATATCACGTGCACGTGTACGATCGATTGACGACGATCTGATCGCCATTGAGACCTCCAGTATGTCTCCGCTGACCACCTCACCTCAAACATCCACCCAGATCAACGTATTTGACTGAGAATTTGAAATCGAGTAGCTCGATCACCAGGCGTTCGAACCCAATCAAACCAAAACACCTCGCCGACGACTATGCTGACCATCTGAGCTCGCGCCACCTCGCCCTCAGCTTCGCCACATGATAATACACTATTCCCCTCGGGTCTGATCATCCTTAGTTCACCATTGACGCCACGCGAGCTTGATAACTATGATGACTCAAAAATGTACTATAAAACCTAAATCCACATCAACCAACTTCACCGAGGATCTAAAAATTTATTTACCATTTTTCTGATGATCATCAGTCCTCAAGCTACCTCTGACATCAAGCTCGAGATCATATGACCTCGTGATCACCAGAATTTGCCACGTTTTCAGTTTTCGTTCAACTTTCAAGTACCCTTGATTTGAAAGCTTAAAAATCATGATTTTACTTTCAAATTGATAGTTTACAAAAACGTTTCAGATTATATAAATGAAACAGTAAATTATGGAAATCAAAATCTTAACATTCTTGTGTATTTACTATAAGTCCTTGTTCCAGTTAAAACTACCCCCAAATTCTGTTTAAAAGTATTTCCAAAACAAAAATCTTGATTTTCTTAACCATATTTTCCTTAAACATCTTAGACTAAGAGATAATAGAGGAAGTGATTTTGGGTTTTGAATTAGTTTTGCATCTGAGAACATGAACAAGGGATGCTTACAGACATAAATACTCATCACATATGAACTGATATTCATGCAAGCACATTTACCATTACACAAACAAATTTTCACAACATAAATTCACATATTCATCACATGCATCAAAACAAAGCAGATAAAGTTTGATAGGGGTGATGTTTACTCACCTAGATGGGAAAAGAGAACAAAGAATAGCCTGGAAATGAAGTCGGGAAGTATTTTGATCTAGTTTCTTTGATTTTTTTTCTTCTGCTTGATTGCTTTTGAGTTTGATCTTTACTTGATTGTTGAGATGATTTCTGAATTTGTTTGAACTTCTCCAGCTCAGGTTGAGCTTGATCTTTGTTTTAGAACTGTGATGATTTGCTTGAATTGTTTCAGGTTGCAGATTATTAGAATGCTTTACTGAGTTAAATCTTTTCTGGGTGAAACAGCTTGAAATTATTTGATCAATTTGCATACTTCAGATTTGAGTAGATATTGATCTTTGCTTTGCTTTGATACTTGATTTGAATTTGTAGTTTTGTTTTTAGGTTTCAAATGAAAAAAATGAAGCCTGGTTTTTGTTTTCTTTTGTTTTTCGGTTTTCCAGGTTTTACTTTTGAGAAGATTTCCATTTCCTTGTTTGTAGTTTAAGTTTTGAATAGATCAAAAGAAATAAGGGAAAGAGGAGAACTTGTTCTCTTTTTTATTCATTAATTTCGAAAACAAAAATAAAAATAAAATCACACATGACACTTGTTTTTACATACTATCTCAAACTTACAAATGTCAATGCTTATTAAAATTAAGCCTACACTTGTTAATCTTCTTATTTTAATGCTTACACATGTCATTTAAATGTTTTAAATATGTGTTATTATATTTTCAATTTATATTTTATTTTATATATGTATTATTTTTAAGAAAAAGAAGATTATTCCTTTATTAATATCTTATTCAAATTATATTTATCTTATAAATTTTTAAAAGATATGTACATATGTTTTCTTATTTATACTTTTCCTTTTATATTTTTATTTATTTATAACTTCAAAGAATATAATTTAATAATTAATTAAACACTAATATATAAATACATATATATTTGAATTTAACTTTTTAAATAGCTTATGGAAATTTGAATTTTAAAAATATAACTTCCAAATCATTTTACATACACACACACATATATATATATATATATTATAATTAGAAAAAAAAATTCTATTAGTATAAAATTATATAGTTTTCAAATCCAAATTTTATTTTTAAGATATTTAAATTAGAATTTTAAATCCACAATTAAATTTAAAATCAATACCCAAATAAAAAATATATTATCAAATTTGAAAAATTCAAATTAATTCACAAATTAATTCAAAATTTTATTTTAATTACCAACTAAAATTTAACTAAAACCGGGATCGTTACAATAACCAAAACATTTTTTTTATCAAAATCCGTCTGATAATATAATAGTGTCTATAGAATAAAATAGAATCTAGCTCAAATGCTTGCATCTCACGTTTCAGCAATAGTTGGGCACAATCAAAACCGTGCAGGCGCTTATTGGAGATTGGATTCCATACAATGAAAGGGCTACTGGGGTACCGTCCATCACAATACATGGCCTAAATCATCGTACTGAGGATCCACCTTAATCCCCTACATCACAAGACCGGAGCTACCCCTGACTGGATAGTCCGAATAAGTTCACCCCGCGGTTGGGATGGGCAACCGCCCATATAGTCGAATAAAAAGGGACATCTAAACAGGGGTGACCTTACCCTAATTGGTTGTTACCCACTTAGCCTTGTGTGCACCTCCCCTGTTTTAGCCATTCCCGATTGACGAGCCTTGAGGTTAAACGTTACCTTTTTAGCACACAATCACTTAGAATGCTCATCGTCCTCCTGACGATGTTCTGAAAGCATTCATCCATACAAGTCCATTCCGGGTTCGAACGGATCAGAAGGCACTACTCCTACTACATCCATTTTGGAATCACTCTCAGGATTAGTAGCGATTAGCCCTTGCACTTCACCGCTCCATCTTCGATTCCAAGTTCTTGTCTTCCTCATGGAAGTTCAAACCGGATCGAAGTGGTTTTTGGAAAATAAATCCCGATCCCGGTCTCTTCGAAACGATCCGCGCATTGGCCAATATTGATAGTCGGTTATTTAACTATCAAATAGCATTCACAAACAACCATCAGACTTTAAATAATTTTCCAAATTATTTATTTCAAAATAACTTCGCAAGCTATTTTCCATACTTCTACCCTTTGAAAACAGTTTCAACCACATTTCTTTCATGGAATAAATTTTCCAAACATTGTTTATTTCCACTGAAAATACCAAGTACCATTACTTAGATTTAAAATAATTTAAATCACCTTATTCTAAATTATACTTTAAAACATTTAATTTAAAACTACTTAAAAACTTTATTCAAAAAATATATACTTTTTAAATATATTTAAAATAAAACTACTTTGTAAAATATAAAAATAATTTTTAAAATAAAAGTTAAGCCAAACTAAAATTTTAAAATAAGAGTTACAAAATTCTATACAAGTTTTCAAATAAACTTTAACCAACTATCTTTAAATAAATCTACTTTATAAAATATAAATGTTAATAATTATCCTTAAAATCATAATACTAGTCATACCTTTCAATTAATTGCTACTATAATTAATTTAAATAAATGTTTACTTTTAAAATTTACATAACTTAAATAATAATTTATTAAAACATTCCTTAAAACAAACTTTAAAACTTTTAACTTATACTAAAAATCTGCCTTCAAAACATACTTGGCTTTTTAGGGAAATACACTTTTCTTCCACACCTTTTAAAAATAAATAGTGTTACCCATTCCTTTATAAATTCCCATCGTTAATTTGTACTTCCAAATATCCCCAATATCTTACTTCACTTTTTAAACCAGTTTATAAATTTCATAGTCTCAATCCTTTTAAAACACAATTTTCAAACGCTTTATCAATTTCCAAATCAATTTCCAAATTTACTCCATTTTAAAAAAAATCCTTTACTTACTCAATTTATTTCAAAACCCATTAACTTCAGATTTTACTTCTTAATTATGATTAAAATCTTATTTAACTGAAATACCAATTTCATACTTTTCCAAATTCCTTCTTTATCTATTCCAATAAATTTAAACCTTGAATTTTAAAATAAATCCTTTATTCCTTTAAATAATATCACTTAAGTTTAAAACTCATTATTTCCCCTTTTATTCAAAATCTCCCTTCCCATACTCAGAATTTATTACGTAGAATTTAAAATCACTTTTTATTCTTTTCCAATTCATTCTTTAATTTATTCAAATTCTCTATAATTATTTTACTTAAAAATTCTCTCTTTTATTTTCTCATCAAAAATCCGATATATATATTTTTGATAACTCAGTATACCCAAATATATTCAATCAAACCATTGCATCTAATATTTCAATTACCAATATAGTCTATCTCAGATTATCAAATCATATCCCAGAATATTTAAAAAATCTAAATATTTTGAGGAATCCAGTTGGATCCCGCCAACCTGTTTTCCTACATCCACAGATGTTAGCATAGTATAAAATACCAATTCCACTTCGAGGTGGAATATTGCGGTGTATAGGGTTATATCATCTCATCCGCTATTATGCGGCGCGTAGGGTGTCATCCACTATATAATGCGGGAAATCTATCACTCCAATATATATATATATATACTATTATATAATATACCACATCCAATCAATTCAATCATTCAACCAAATATTTAAATTTTACTATTAAATTTAAATAACAATCCAGATTAGTGAGATTATCTCACCTTTGATTTTTGTTCGCAATCCATTTCCATTTTGACTAATTCTTCACGATTTTGACCTTGTATAAACAACTCATGATATGTTACTATTTGAATTAGTCAAATAATCAATCACCATTTAATTATTTAATTTTCAACTTATAAATCTGACTTAAACTAATTTTTTTAATAACTCCACAGTATTTTAAAACCCCTTTTTAATTTCAACTCTTATCTATATAAAATAATATATATATATATGTGTGTGTGTGTGTGTGTGTGTGTTAAAAAAACTATTTCCTTTGAAACCATATACTAAAATAGCCTAATACATTTAAAAAAATTAAACTCATAACTCTACGACATTCAAAATTCTTATTATATATAAAATTTCCAAAATCTTCCTGTATACATGTTATATTTTCTTTCTCCTGAATCAAACCATATTTTTTTAAACTATTGTTAAAATCTTATATATTTTCATCTTCATCTATAAACATCTTCTGTAATTAAATAAATAGATAGATGAAACTACCTTACAACAAAATAGAGAACCAAGGCCACCACGCGACCTAAACCCTTCCGTCGACGCCGAGCTTCAGCCACTGCCGCGCCTCGAACCACCTCATCATCTGCGATCATCATGACTCCACGAGCCGCTCTTCCACAACCATCGCCTTTCCTCATCACTCGCATGAAAAGTCTAGGTCTCCTCCATCTCCGAAGACCCATTATGACCCAAACCTCACGTCATCTTCCTCCTCTCAATTCTTCTCCCACCTGGCCACTACATCGAGTACGCATAGATCCTACTCGGCCTCATTTGCCATTTCGAGTTCCTTTAGTCGATCCATCGATGCACCTTAATGTCTGAGTCGAACAAAACCGCAACCCTAGCTAAAGGCAGTTCACCTCTCGAACTCGATCGATTTAGCTTTGAATTATTTTGAATAGGTCGGCTAGATTTGAATTTGTGTTCGAATGATATTGGGGAAAAGGAAGTAGAACAAGCAGCTGGAGATAAATGATTACCAATTATGAATGAACTAAATATCCCTAAATTTAAATCACGGCTTTGCTTTTTTTGTTAAATGAAGACGCGTGTTTTGAAGTAGAACATGTGATTTAAAATTCTCAATGTATCTATGCCTGCTACAGTATCTTTAATATATTATTTATATTAACATTTAAATTCAAAATTAAATTGTTCCGATTCCCGCAACTCACAATCTCAATCTCCAATCGAGGCGTGCCGCTAGGCATTTATGATGTTAAACCCCTATTCTGAACGCAATGGAAAAGGTTCTGAGTCCTAATTCGATCGGATGGAGAAAATAGCTTTTTGGATCCAGTTATTTAATTGAATTTCGATATAAATTTCAGTGTGTTTATCTACTGTACGGCCAAATGATCACTCCAAACACTATAAAAATTGAAATCCGATAATAATACACTATTACGGATCTAATGGAACTGGGTTCGTCGAATTCCGAGACTGTGCCTCAGAAGGCTATTTTAGATATCGATTTAAACCATATAATTTTTTTAAAACTAAACAAAACACCCCCAAACTCAAATTTAACACTTCTACTATCTCCAGTAAAATCAATATAAATTTTGTATGTGATTGAAATATTTTAACCCACTTAAAACTTGAGATTTAATATTTTCCCAATCTCTAATTATTAAATTCAATAAATTTAATTGTCAAATAATAATGATATTTGAAATTCAAGTTAAACTAACTTCCAAGTATTTAAAATCAATTAAATATTCCAATTTCAAATATGTAAAAATTTTGAGTTGTCACACACAGCTCTCAACAACATTCAAGTAAAGAGCAACCTTTCGACAAGGTCAAAGGGTTCACAACAATCAAGTGAAGAGCAACCCTCCGACGAGGTCAAAAGGTTCACGATAAAATATAGAAGGCAAACCCCTCTACAAAGTCGAAGGGTACATGAAGGCAAAAGGAAAAGCAGACTTTTCGACACTGTTGAAAGATCCATAATGGCATATAAGGAGCAAACCTTTCGACAAAGTCGAAAGGTTCACAACTGCATATAAAAGGGAGATCTTTCGTCCCGATCAAGAGCATAGAGTCGCAAGGGGATCGCCTACATCTATAAATATGACCCAAAGTGTAACGACCCACCTTTCATCACACATAAAGATGCATTATTATTAAGAAAGAAAGGATAGAAAAGAGAAAAGATAGAAAAGAGAAAAGATAGAAAGAAAGAACTAAACAATACTAGAATCTCACAGCAAAACGAATAAAATATATTAATCATATAGTTATTACATAATATACAAAATCTATCAGAGTTACATAGCTTATACATCATCAACTAGATAGTTACAAAGGCCTGTCTATCATACAACTCCCGTAGAATACAGACACCATCACGGAGATACAACACAGAGATAACACAGCGGAACCACAATATCTATACACACGGAAGCCTCCTGCTCCATATCTCCTCCAGAAACTCTTCAGATCTAACCTGAATCCCTTGGCTACTCATAAAAATTTGAGTACCCAAGAGTTTAATAAAACAGAAAATAAACTCCGGGCTAGACATGGGTCTGGTGCGAATAAATGGGTTAAAGTAGCTTAACTTTGAAAACCTTTGAAAACAAAAGGTATCTCGTAAGACTTCCCGCACATAAACATGGAAAAGTTTTTACCTCACGATAACCAAATATTTGATAGGAAATCCAATGATATTATACTAGTGTCTAGGGTTTTCAAGTAAAATATAGAAATAGCTGGAATGCTTACATCTCACGTTCAAACATAGTTGAGCACAATCAAAACGTACGGCACTTATTGGAGATTGGATTCCATAAAATGGCAGGACTACTAGGGTACCGCCCGTCACAGTACCCGGTCTAGATCAAAATACCGATGATCCACCCTAAACCCTCTGCAACACAAGGTCGGAACCATCCCTTACTGGATAATTCCAAACAAGACAACCCTGTAGTTGTTTGCAACCAACTGCCCACACAGCCGAATAAAAAGGGACATCTAGATAGGGGAAATCTCCTCCTACTTGGGTGCTACCCACTTAGCCTTGCTGCACCTCCCCTGTTTTAGCCATTCCCGGTTGATGAGGCTTGAGGCTACGATTATCTTTTAAGAACACATAACTTAGAATGCTCATCGTCCTCCGATGACGATGTTCTAAAAGCACTGAATCCATACAAGTTCGTTCCGGTTTGAATGAAACCGAAGGATCTCTCTCGCTACACTCATTTTGGAATCACCCTCAGAGTTAACGAAAATAGCCCTTACACTCTGAATCTTCATCTCGAACTTCACTTGAGATTCACGACCTATCATTTAATTTGGATCGATGTGGTTTTCGGATATCCAAATTTGGAAATTCGATCCCGGTCTCACTGAAATCCAAAACGTCGTCTTTTAAGGTCAAGTTGTTTTTAAGTTAAAATAATTTAATTTATTATCTATATTCACACAAATAGATAATTCACATATCAAAGATCCATATCATCCTAATTCAACCAAAGCATCTCATATCACAGATTGGCATATATCCCATATCAGAGATATCAAATAATCCAAGGCATCCAATATCATTGAATCATCCATAAACAAGATTAATTAGTTACACCATCTCTAATTAATATAAAATAAATTAAATTAATTATATCCATTACAAAAAATCCTGCTTACTTAACCATTAATTAATTTCAAACCAATTAATTATTCGTCCTTCAATTATCCATCTTAATTAATCATCCTTCATTAATTATTCTTTAATTACATTAAGTAATTAGCCTTTAATTTATTACACAAATTAATTATCCTTAACCATTTATAGTAGTTAATCTTTAATTACTCTCATTAATTGCATTAATTAATGATTGTCTAATTGCTTTTATTAATTAATTACCCTTTTAATTAATTACATCTAACAAGAAATCTTTAACTTAATCACATTAATTAATTAACCTTAATTAATCACTTCCAGTAGTTAACTATTCTTTAATTACTTACATTAATTAATTACTCCATATTTAATTATCTTTAATTGATCCTTTAATTAATTACACTGAATAATTAACCCTTAATTACATCCACTAAGTAATTATTCTCTTTAATTACATCCTGTAATTACCCATTAATTACTTACACAAAGTAATTATACTTTATTTATCACATTAAGTATTTATACTTAATCAATCATCAAGTGATTATTTTTAATTAATAAGTAATTAATTAATTAACTTAAATTAATCACATTAATTTAATTTTCATTGAGTAATTAATTCCTTTAATTACTTCCATTAGTTAATTACTCCTTAATTAATTACCTTTAATTACATAGATTAATTAACCCTTAATTAATCAAGTAATTGACTATCCTTAATTAGTTAAACCAATTATCTTAAATTAATTACATAAATTTATTATCTCTTAATCACTAATTAATGACCCTTACATTAATTATTAACAATTCTTTAATTACTTTCCTTAAGTAATTATGCTTTAATTAAACATTATTAATTACAAATTAATTAATCCCTAATTAGCAGTTAATTAATCTCTAATTACCAATTAATTAATCTCTAATTACTTAACAACTTAATTACTCTTAATTACTTAATTAATTAACCTCTAATTATAAATTAATCAATCTTAATTACTTAATTAATTAGTCCATCATTATCAATTAATTAATCTCTAATTAATTATAACCCTTAATTATAATTAATTTATTCTTAATCATAAATCAATTAATTAAATTAATTAATTACTCTTTAGTTACCTCATTAATTTAATTAATCTTAAATCATTAAATCTTAATTTACTTTAAGATAAATCATTTGTCTCATTAATTCCTTAATTATCATTATCATATAGATTTAAAAACATCTTATCTTGATTAACACTTAATATAATTATATAAATTAAGTTTTAAAATAACAGAAAAATTATTTTAACTTAACAAATTTAAGTTAACAAATTTTATAACTTCTTAAATCAAATGTTAATGTGACGACCCGAAATTTTAGATATTTGAAATTAGAATATTTAATTGATTTTAAACATTCAAAAAGCTAGTTTTAACTTGACTTTCAAATATCACTATTTGTTTGACAATTAAATTATTGAATTTAATAAATTGGAAATTGGGAAATTGTTGAATCTTCAGTTTTAAGCTTGTTAAAAAAAAATTAAAGGCTTGTAAAATTTATATTGATAGTAATGAAGATAGTAAATGTGTTACACTTGAATTTGGAAGTGTTTTGTTAAGTTTTAAAAAAAAATCGTTTAAAATTGATATTTAAATAGCCTTCTGAGGCATAATCTCGTATTTCGACAAAACTAGTTCCATTGGATCCGTAATAGTGCATTATTATCGGATTTCAATTTCCGTAGCATTTGGAGTTGTTGTATGAGCATGCGGTAAGTAAACGCGCTGAAATTTATATCGAAGATTTAATATAATAACTAGGTCCCAAATGCTATCTTCCTCAAACGATCGAATTAGGACTTGGAACCTTTTCCATTGCATAGGAAATGGGGGTATAACATTATAAACGCCTAGCGGCATGCCTTGATAGGAGTTCGAGATTTTTAGTTGCATTTATCGAGACAATTTGAATTTAAATTTAAATTAATATATAAAAATTTATATTTCCTAGTCAACTCCAGCTGAAATCCTATCCACATCAGTGCTTTTTGCTTTCCCCATCACCCCTTTTTGCCTTCTCTGTAGCAGACATTCAACACAGGCATCTTCCTCACGCTCCCTATCCATTCACTTCAAATTGAGCTGCTTCCATCTCCTATTTAATTTTCACTCACGAGAACATAAAAAAGGGCGACATATCGAAATAAAAAACCAGAGCAATTAAAAAAAATGTCGAGCCTCTCTTCTCCTCTCTTCAAATTCAAATCCTCATAGAAAACAATAAAGGAATGAAGATTCATTCGAATCTGTTAACAACCGAATAAGCTTTTAACAAAGATGACTTGGAAAGCCAAGAGCATCCCTTTGAATTAGAGGGGGGGGGGTTGCAAATGTTACTCCAAAAATCCACCATTCGACTAAGTCGAAAGATCCTCCAATAAAGACTAAGAAAGAGAAGCTCAGAACAAACCTTTTGAACAAGTCAAACGGATGCAATCATCAGAGTTTAACAGCCTCAAACCTTTTGAAGGGGCTAGAAGGTTCCATCTCACAGCATACATGATGTAACGACCTGTATTTTATGGATGTTAGATCATGTGGGAAAATTAACTCGTGTAGAGATTAACTCGTGGGGGAAAGCTTGAGTCGGTATTCATGAGTCGTAGATGACCTAAGCTTATACGAGTTAAGGAATAGGTTGTTAGCAAGTTAGTAATTGGAATAGGTTAATATATTGCGACCTAAGGTAACTAACGAGTTAAGGGTTTGGAGATAGGTCGTATGAAGATAGGTCGGTGATACGACTTAAGGTGGTAGATGAGTTAGTGTTTAGGTCGAGTGGAGCGACCTATGGAAGTAGCGACCTAAGGAAATCCCTGTGTAGTTAGGTTGGTTGAGCGACCTAAGGGGTGAGCGACCTAAGATAGAGGGGCGACTCAAGATAGTACGACCTAGTAGATAACAGGTTAGAGCGACTTAAGTATTCGAGCGACCTAGTAGAATGGGCGACCTATAGGGATGGGAGACCTAAAGGTTAGTGGCTTAAGTCGGTAGGACGAGTTAAGGATAGGTCGCGTGTGTTGTTAGGTCGGCTGTGTTTTAGGTCGTGTGGCCTGGGTGTGATTCTGTGTATAGTTAGGTCGTTAGACGACTTATAGATGTTAAGTTGTTAAGTCGCGTAGGAGCTTGGGTCGGTAGGTCGTTGACTTGGGATTTGTTAGGTCGACTGTTGTGTTGAGTCGGCAAGGAGTTGAGTCGGCTATAGTCTAAGTCGTTGAGACCCTGTGTTAGGATTAGGTCGTGAGTCGCATGTAGGCCGAGTCGTGTGGAGTTGCTAAATCGTTGAGTCGGCCATCATGTTAAGTCGTAGAGTGATGAGTCGTTTTCCCTGATGAGTCGTACGACCTTGTGTCTTAGTGTGTTGAGTCGTAAGTCGTTATAAGGCAGTGTTTTTAAGTCACGTGCATACTGTGGGCCTTAGGTCGTAATATAGTTAGGTCGTAGCATGTTAGGTCGGCAACGACCAAAAACCGAGCTACGAGTTACGACCTAAGGGGGCGACTAGCCTATAAATAGTGGAGTTTTGCTCACTTTTTGGCACCGGTTTTTGAAGCAACGAAGTGCTGCCATTTTGAGAGCTCGACTACAACATTTCTTCACTTCTTTTCTCCCCTTTGATCGAGTGCTAACACCCATCCAAGATCGAAGATCAAGATTGAAGATTGAAGAGCCAAAGTTGAAGATCTTCATTCTACAAAGCTAGATTTCATCGTTTGAAGCGAGGTTTTGCCGGATCAAGCTTGGGTATTTGCTATCCAGATCTGAAGTGGGTTTCTTTTGAGGTGTTTAGGTGTTTTGGTGAGTGGTAGTTATCTCTCACACGGACCCAAAGGAGTATATTGGATTGGTGGCTTGTTTGAGTGTTAAAGTTAGAGATTTCATGCATTTTTCTTAGTTCCAAGACTAGATTCATTACTTTTGAAGATGTTTACCTATGCAAGTTCAATTAACAAGTTATAGAGACAAAACCCATGTTTTATATTTGATAGATCTATGCTAAAATCCATGATTTCATATATGTTAGACTTATGCTTATTTATTTACGAAATTGCCATTATAGTTGATATTGCTTGATTAGATCTTGTTTGAATGCTTGATTGTTTGGATGTATGATTGATTTGATTGTCTCAAGTTAGCTTGTAGTGGATTTGGGACAAGATGGTTAAAGATGATTCAAAAGCTAAGTGGAAAGGCTTTTGAATGGTGAAAGCTGCTGTGGCATATGAAGCGGATAATGAAGCTCATATGGATGGGTTCGAGGACTTTGCTATAGTTAGAGGAAGCGAAGTATGATGACGAAATGGACTTTGCCATGATATGTTGAGGCGAAGTATGATGATGAGATGGACTTTGCTAAGATGCGTTGGAGCAAAGCATGATGTGGAAGCCTTGGCTTAATCCAGACGGGATCATCCCAAGCATGTTGATTACTCGATGATGCGGTTCGAGTTGGTGGATAATGGTGGGCTCGAGAGGTGCTTGAGCTATAATGGGAATAGTCGTCGAGGAGGATGACTAGAAGGCTGAGATCTTATCGTTATTGAAGGTTCTAGCAAGCTCAAAGCAAGAGTACGTTGGGTAGATCCGTTATACCCAGGCGCGGGTCATGATGACGTGCTAGTACTCTGGGTAGATTTGTTATACCTAGGCACGGGTCACGAGGACGTGCGGAGTTATGTCTAGAACCGGGGTTGCCATTAGCCCTTGACGGATGGTTGAAAGATGTGTTGGTCATTCAATTAACGATAAAATCAAGGCAATGATAACAGTGATAGCCAGAGTCATGGATGTTGGTTGTATCATCATTCGGTCTCAAGAGCGGTGTTTTCTGGGTGCTTATCTGATCTTGGTTTAGGCCTTGGGGGTTTGTACTTGGAAAACATCGACCTTGACTCGAGTGATTATTGCTTTACTTTAATTATCTGCTTTGCTATGCTTGCTTCTCCTTAGTGTGTGTCTAGGGGGCTATCACTGTAGAAAGAGGTGGAGTGGGATGATTTGGGTTCCTATTCCTTTTATCCCTTATGCTCTTTTGGTATGTTTGATAGTTGATTTACTGCTCACTAAGACTTTGTCTGACTCAAGGTTTTATGTCTCCTCTTATTACCTTGGGCTGTTCATCCATGTTTGGGATGGGCAGACTAGGTGACAGGTGGCAGGTGCTGATCTTAGTGGCTTACGCCGATGATGACGAAGACGAGCAGGAGGCTTTGCATATTATTCTCATATTCTATGTAATGGATATTCCGCTGTTTGTTGATTAATCTGAGTGCTATGTAGTGAGGCTTCTTGTATTCTTGATTCAGACTATGTATGAAGCTATTATGATTAGATGATGATATTCTGTTCTATGGGAGCTTCACTATATTATATTTCTCTATTGTATTTTATCCATGCGCTGTGAGTTTTACGATAGAGTCTGTGATGTTTATTTTACCATTGACGGTCACTCATGGCTGCCTGGCACACTTTCAGCGCACCATTCCCTTGTTTCCGTGCGGGAGTCATGGGCGGTCGTCACATTTGGTATCAGAGCTTTGGTTAATCGATTTTAGCCAACGCTCGCTGACGTAACTACGTATGAGAGACGTAATTGTATTTTGATGAATGATGACTATATATAATATAGTAGTTTAGAAGGATTTGAACTCCTTATGCAGTTGTTTCTCAAGGTGTTCTAAGTCATTCCTTTTTGTAGATATTAAGGATGAGTCGAAGGGGGAGACCAGCTGCTAGGGAAGCTGTTGATTATGCTCCTATGTTTGAGGCCATAATGACTTCGATCATGAGAAGGATCCCAGCTTCAGGGCCATCAGTGGATGTTGGAGTTCAAGTTCAAGCTCCAAGACCGGTGGATTTTGCTAAGCTTTGTAAGGATTATACTGCTCTTGGAGGGAAGGTTTTCTTGGGAACGGAATCGACCATTGAGGTGCAGAGATGGATTGATGCTTGTCGAAGGATTTTTGGTGACTTGGGGATTGAGGATGCAACTAAGAGGAAGCTTGCATCGAGACAGCTTCAGGGAAGAGCTGCTGATTGGTGGAATTCTATCACCATAGACACTCCAGAAGAAGAGATTACTTGGGAGCAATTCCAAGTTAGATTTGAAGCCAAGTTTATCTCTACAGCTCAGAAGTCTGTTTTGTTTAAAAAGTTTGTTGAGCTCAAGCAAGGTGGGAGATCGGTTCTTGAGTACGTTTCTGAGTTTGAGGCCTTGTCCAAGTATGCTCGGTCGTATATTGAATCTTCTTATCAGAAGAATGAGAAGTTTGTGACAGGCTTGGACAGTTATCTTGGAAGGCAGTTGGTGGATCATCTGGACGATCCATTTGAGAAGCTGGTGGAGAAAGCTCTCAGGCATGAGAGTTTGTTTCCTAAGAAAGTATCTGTTGTTGCTGTGACCAAGGAGGAGTCTAAACCACAGCAGGGTGGAAACAAGAAGAGGAAACAGCAACAGCAGAAGGGTAAGGATGGTCAGAAGAAGCCGAAGGGGGAAAAGACCTGCTACAACTATCGGCAGAAGGGCCATCTCTCCAAGGATTGCAAGAATCCGAAGGTGCTGTTGAAGTGCTACAACTGTGATAAGCTGGGGCATATTAAGAAGAATTGTCCGGAACCACAGAAGGACAGGCAGGTTGTGCAAGCCTATGCTTTGGGGGCTGTTCCATCGTCTTCGAAAGCTCCTACTGCTGAAGAGAAGGGGAAGAGTGTGGTGGTTCAAGGTACTCTTTCCATTTATGGTATTCCAGTTAGAGTGTTATTTGATACTGGAGCGTCTCATTCTTTTGTTTGTAATGAGTTAGTAGACCGGTTGAGTTTGGAACCGGATATTGTTGATAGACCATTGGTAGTGACTAATCCAGTTGGGGGTTCGTCTTGTTTGTGTATGCTATGCCGTGGTCTAGTTATATCGAGTCATGATTGCTCTTTTGTTTGTGATTGCTTTGTTCTGAACTTTGCGGGGTTCGGAATTATTTTGGGTATGGACTGGCTTAGGAAGTATGCGGCAAAGGTTGATTGTGAGAGATTGGAGGTGACAGTCGAGAATGTGGAGGGGCGAAAGGTTGCGATACGATGTAAGCATGAAGAAGGCGTCTTCATGAGCTTCATGTATTCGCTGGTTGTTCCACGGGATGGACTGTCATCGGTGCCAATCGTGAATGAATTTGAGGATGTCTTTGACGAAGTCAAAGGATTACCGCCGCATAGGGAGATCGAGTTTCGTATCGATCTAGTTGAGGGAGCCAGACCTGTTGTGATGCCTCTTAGGCGGATGGCGCCTAGGGAGCAACAAGAGTTGAAAGTGCAAGTTGATGACCTTTTGCGGAAAGGATTCATTCGGCGTAGTGTGTCCGAATGGGGTGCACCAGTTGTGTTCGCAACCAAAGCGGATGGATCGTTGAGGTTGTGTGTGGATTATCGTGAGCTGAATAAGGTGACTAAGAAGAACAAGTATCCATTGCCGAGAATAGATGACTTGTTTGATCAGCTCCACGAGGCTAAGGTGTTTTCTCAGATGGATTTGGCAACGGGATTTCACCAGTTGAGAGTGGCGAAGGATAGTATGCCGAAGACTGCTTTTAGGACACCATCCGGGTTTTATGAGTGGCTGGTAATGCCGTTTGGATTGACTAACGCACCAGCATATTTTGTGGATCTTATGAATAGAGTGTTCAGAGATCAGTTGAACAAGTTTGTACTTGTGTTCGTGGATGATATTCTGATTTATTCCAGAACTGAGGAAGAGCACAAGACGCACTTGTGTATTGTTTTGGAAATCTTGCGGAAACATCAGCTGAAGGCTAAGTTTTCGAAGTGTCACTTCTGGAAGGGTGAAGTAAGGTTCTTAGGCCATGTCATTTCTGGAAATGGAATAGCGGTTGATCCCGCTAAGGTGGCAGCGATCCAGGATTGGGTTAGACCTAAGAATGCAACTGATGTGAGAAGTTTTCTTGGATTAGCTGGATATTATCGACGGTTTATCAAAGACTTTTCCAAGATAGCTGCACCGTTAGTAGGATTGATGAAGAAGAACCAAGTGTTCAGTTGGGATGCTAAGTGTGAGCAGGCTTTTAGAATCCTGAAAGAGCGATTGACGAGTGCTCCTGTTTTGACTATTCCAAGTGGGAATGATGAGATGGTGATTTACACCGATGCATGTGGTACTGGACTTGGAGCAGTACTAATGCAGAAGAATAAAGTTGTTGCATATGCAAGTCGACAACTAAAGCCGCATGAAAAGAATTATCCAACTCATGATTTGGAGTTAGCGGCGATTGTGTTTGCTTTGAAGATGTGGAGACATTATCTATTGGGAGTTCGATTCGAGTTGTTTACAGATCATAAGTCTTTGAAGTATCTTTTCTCCCAAAAGGATTTGAATCTTCGGCAGCAACGATGGTTGGAGTTTTTAGCATCATATGATTTTGGTATAGCTTATACTCCGGGAAAAGGTAACGCTGTAGCTGATGCGTTAAGTCGAAGACATGCAGGATTGGGAGCCATGTTTTCGGAATGGAAGAGTCTCGAGTATTTAGCTGGATTTGACTTTAGGCCTAGACGTGAATTGGAATCTGAAATGTTGGCAAACTTATCGATAAGACCTACTCTTGTGAAAAGGATTGGCGAGAGCCAAAAGCGAGACGATAAGCTTGTCAAGATTATCTGTGACTTGGAATCTGGATTGGAACTAGAGAAGGATAAAGGATTCGAGGTCGATCAAGAGGGTTGGCTTCGGAAGAAAGGACGACTAGTTGTTCCCGATATAGATGAATTGAGAGATGAAGTTCTGAAGGAAAGTCATCACTCGAAGTTGACAATTCATCCAGGAGGAAATAAGATGTATCAGGATATGAAGAGAACCTATTACTGGGAAGGTATGAAGAAGGACGTTGGAAATTTTATTTCCAAATGTATGAACTGTCAGTTGGTAAAGGCTGAACAGAAAAAGCCAAGTGGATTACTTCAGCCATTAGAGGTTCCTACATGGAAGTGGGAGCAAGTGTCGATGGATTTTATCGATGGTCTACCTAGAACCAGGACAGGGAATGAAGGGATTTGGCTCATCATAGATCGGTTGACTAAGAGTGCAAGGTTCATTCCTGTTCGATCGACTAGGACTGCATCGAAGTTGGCCGAGCTTTATGTTAAGTGGATAGTTCGACTCCATGGTGTTCCGAAGAGTATAGTGAGCGATCGAGACCCATTGTTCACTAGTAGATTTTGGAAGAGCTTCCAGCAAGTTTTGGGAACCGAGTTGTATTTGAGTACAGCTTATCACCCTCAAACAGATGGTCAGACTGAGAGAGTCAACCGAGTTTTGGAAGATCTTCTTAGAGCATGTGTTTTGGACTTCGGGGGATCGTGGGAAGATCACCTTCATTTGGTGGAATTTGCATATAATAACAGTTATCAGTCGAGTATTGGTATGGCACCATATGAGGCATTATATGGAAGACCGTGTAACTCTCCGACATGTTGGTTGGAAACTGGAGAAAAACTGATACTTGGGCCAGAGATGATTCGACAGACTTCGAATTGTATAGAGATTATTCGGCAACGAATGAAGGCAGCCCAAGATCGTCAGAAAAGTTATGTCGATAATCGTCGTAAGGATTTGGAGTTCGACGTAGGTGATATGGTTTTTGTGAAGATTTCTCCATTGAAGAGTGTTATTAGATTCGAGAAGAAAGGGAAATTGACTCCGAGATTTGTTGGACCATTCCCGATTATCGAGCGAATTGGGAAGCTCGCTTATAGATTGGAGTTACCGGAAAAGATGGTGGGTGTGCACAACGTTTTCCATGTATCTTATCTACGGAAGTATGTGCATGACCCAACTACAGTAGTTTCTGCTGATAGCTGTGAAGATTTGGAGGTTGATCCAGTTGTTAGAAGACCTCGTAAGCCGCTTCGTATTGTTGAAACCGATATGAAACAGCTTAGGAGGAAGACGATTACGTTGCTCAAGATACAATGGAGTGATGATGTTAACGACTGTACGTGGGAGGAGGAAGAGAGGATGAAGGCAGCTCATCCTGAACTCTTCGAGGTATGGCCCTAAGGTGTCGTGACATCTCATGAACTTGTAGCTTGTTCTAATCTTAGAATTCTGCATGCTAGGCTAGTAATTGGATGCATGGTTTGTTGGTTGCCATGGATGGTAGGCATGCGGAATAACTTTGGTTGCTCTTGTTTGATTGGAATTTCGGGGGCGAAATTCCTAAGGGGGAGAGAATGTAACGACCCGTATTTTATGGATGTTAGATCGTGTGGGAAAATTAACTCGTGTAGAGATTAACTCGTAGGGGAAAGCTTGAGTCGGTATTCATGAGTCGTAGATGACCTAAGCTTATACGAGTTAAGGAATAGGTTGTTAGCAAGTTAGTAATTGGAATAGGTTAATATATTGCGACCTAAGGTAACTAACGAGTTAAGGGTTTGGAGATAGGTCGTATGAAGATAGGTCGGTGATACGACTTAAGGTGGTAGATGAGTTAGTGTTTAGGTCGAGTGGAGCGACCTATGGAAGTAGCGACCTAAGGAAATCCCTGTGTAGTTAGGTTGGTTGAGCGACCTAAGGGGTGAGCGACCTAAGATAGAGGGGCGACTCAAGATAGTACGACCTAGTAGATAACAGGTTAGAGCGACTTAAGTATTCGAGCGACCTAGTAGAATGGGCGACCTATAGGGATGGGAGACCTAAAGGTTAGTGGCTTAAGTCGGTAGGACGAGTTAAGGATAGGTCGCGTGTGTTGTTAGGTCGGCTGTGTTTTAGGTCGTGTGGCCTGGGTGTGATTCTGTGTATAGTTAGGTCGTTAGACGACTTATAGATGTTAAGTTGTTAAGTCGCGTAGGAGCTTGGGTCGGTAGGTCGTTGACTTGGGATTTGTTAGGTCGACTGTTGTGTTGAGTCGGCAAGGAGTTGAGTCGGCTATAGTCTAAGTCGTTGAGACCCTGTGTTAGGATTAGGTCGTGAGTCGCATGTAGGCCGAGTCGTGTGGAGTTGCTAAATCGTTGAGTCGGCCATCATGTTAAGTCGTAGAGTGATGAGTCGTTTTCCCTGATGAGTCGTACGACCTTGTGTCTTAGTGTGTTGAGTCGTAAGTCGTTATAAGGCAGTGTTTTTAAGTCACGTGCATACTGTGGGCCTTAGGTCGTAATATAGTTAGGTCGTAGCATGTTAGGTCGGCAACGACCTAAAACCGAGCTACGAGTTACGACCTAAGGGGGCGACTAGCCTATAAATAGTGGAGTTTTGCTCACTTTTTGGCACCGGTTTTTGAAGCAACGAAGTGCTGCCATTTTGAGAGCTCGACTACAACATTTCTTCACTTCTTTTCTCCCCTTTGATCGAGTGCTAACACCCATCCAAGATCGAAGATCAAGATTGAAGATTGAAGAGCCAAAGTTGAAGATCTTCATTCTACAAAGCTAGATTTCATCGTTTGAAGCGAGGTTTTGCCGGATCAAGCTTGGGTATTTGCTGTCCAGATCTGAAGTGGGTTTCTTTTGAGGTGTTTAGGTGATTTGGTGAGTGGTATTTATCTCTCACGCGGACCCAAAGGAGTATATTGGATTGGTGGCTTGTTTGAGTGTTAAAATTAGAGATTTCATGCATTTTTCTTAGTTCCAAGACTAGATTCATTACTTTTGAAGATGTTTACCTATGCAAGTTCAATTAACAAGTTATAGAGACAAAACCCATGTTTTATATTTGATAGATCTATGCTAAAATCCATGATTTCATATATGTTAGACTTATGCTTATTTATTTACGAAATTGCCATTATAGTTGATATTGCTTGATTAGATCTTGTTTGAATGCTTGATTGTTTGGATGTATGATTGATTTGATTGTCTCGAGTTAGCTTGTAGTGGATTTGGGACAAGATGGTTGAAGATGATTCAAAAGCTAAGTGGAAAGGCTTTTGAATGGTGAAAGCTGCTGTGGCATATGAAGCGGATAATGAAGCTCATATGGATGGGTTCGAGGACTTTGCTATAGTTAGAGGAAGCGAAGTATGATGACGAAATGGACTTTGCCATGATATGTTGAGGCGAAGTATGATGATGAGATGGACTTTGCTAAGATGCGTTGGAGCAAAGCATGATGTGGAAGCCTTGGCTTAATCCAGACGGGATCATCCCAAGCATGTTGATTACTCGATGATGCGGTTCGAGTTGGTGGATAATGGTGGGCTCGAGAGGTGCTTGAGCTATAATGGGAATAGTCGTCGAGGAGGATGACTAGAAGGCTGAGATCTTATCGTTATTGAAGGTTCTAGCAAGCTCAAAGCAAGAGTACGTTGGGTAGATCCGTTATACCCAGGCGCGGGTCATGATGACGTGCTAGTACTCTGGGTAGATTTGTTATACCTAGGCACGGGTCACGAGGACGTGCGGAGTTATGTCTAGAACCGGGGTTGCCATTAGCCCTTGACGGATGGTTGAAAGATGTGTTGGTCATTCAATTAACGATAAAATCAAGGCAATGATAACAGTGATAGCCAGAGTCATGGATGTTGGTTGTATCATCATTCGGTCTCAAGAGCGGTGTTTTCTGGGTGCTTATCTGATCTTGGTTTAGGCCTTGGGGGTTTGTACTTGGAAAACATCGACCTTGACTCGAGTGATTATTGCTTTACTTTAATTATCTGCTTTGCTATGCTTGCTTCTCCTTAGTGTGTGTCTAGGGGGCTATCACTGTAGAAAGAGGTGGAGTGGGATGATTTGGGTTCCTATTCCTTTTATCCCTTATGCTCTTTTGGTATGTTTGATAGTTGATTTACTGCTCACTAAGACTTTGTCTGACTCAAGGTTTTATGTCTCCTCTTATTACCTTGGGCTGTTCATCCATGTTTGGGATGGGCAGACTAGGTGACAGGTGGCAGGTGCTGATCTTAGTGGCTTACGCCGATGATGACGAAGACGAGCAGGAGGCTTTGCATATTATTCTCATATTCTATGTAATGGATATTCCGCTGTTTGTTGATTAATCTGAGTGCTATGTAGTGAGGCTTCTTGTATTCTTGATTCAGACTATGTATGAAGCTATTATGATTAGATGATGATATTCTGTTCTATGGGAGCTTCACTATATTATATTTCTCTATTGTATTTTATCCATGCGCTGTGAGTTTCACGATAGAGTCTGTGATGTTTATTTTACCATTGACGGTCACTCATGGCTGCCTGGCACACTTTCAGCGCACCATTCCCTTGTTTCCGTGCGGGAGTCATGGGCGGTCGTCACACATGAAGTTCCAACCTTTCGAAGAAGATGAGGAAGTCAAAGCAAGTGTTAGCAACCCCATGGTGACCTTTTCAAAAGCATGGAAAGCTTTTTGAACCGGTTAAGACTCGTCAAGATACCTTTCAACAAAGTTGAAAGGTTCTGTGAAGAAGGCAACACTCAGAAGTCAGCAAAGAATGAAAGACTATCCTTTGAAAACATTAGAGGAAAGCATAGCTCTTGACAACGTTCAAGTAAAGAACAACCTTCCGACAAGTTCGAAGGGTTCATAACAATCAAGTGAAGCGCAACCTTCCGACAAGGTCATATGGTTCGCGATAAAATATAAAGGCAAACCTTCGACAATGTCGAAGGATTCATGAAGGCATAAAGAAAAGAAGACCTTTCGACAATGCCATAAGGTGCATAATGGCATATGAGGAGCAAACCTTTTGAAAAAGTCGAAAGGTTCACAGCTGCATATAAAAGGAGATCATCCGTCCTAGTCGAGAGCATGGAGTCGAAATGAGACTGCCTGCATATATAAATAAGACCCAAAGGGTCATGTTTTTTGGGGAAGATCCGATTTCTCTCATTCTAATCTTGTATCTTCTTAATCAAAGCATTATAACCCTAGTTGGGTGTTGATTTGGGGAATTTAATAAAATAAAGCTTTTTCTTGGATAAAGAGGGAAGTCCTAAGATTTTTCAACTACTTTACTGTTTGCTTAAACTTTTGTTGGATTAACTCTAATTTTCAGGTTCAAACTCATCGAAAGGTTCTTGTCGACAAGGTCGACAACATTTCTGATATAAATAGCTACTGTAACCTTTCAAAATCATCAACCCTATGATCTGAACCTTTTGACTTAGATGAAAACACATTTGATTCGAACATTCAAAGCAATCTTTCAAAGCGATTAGTTCTATGGTGTAACCTTTCGACAAGGTTGAATCCTATTTCATATAAATGGCTTAGCCTTCGATAGGATTGAAGCCTACCTTTTAAGGACTCAGTTCAGGGAATTTCAACCTAAATAAAGGGAAACCCTTGAAGAAGACCTTATACAAGCTCATCAAAGTCAGAATGTCACTTAACGTAGAATCTACACCTTTCGACGACGTCGAAAGGTTTGAACTAAGAGTTATCAACAAGTAAAGCCAAATTTAAGGGTGGTTTCTAAGGGAACCACACCCAGTGTCCTCAAAAAAGATATTCATATTTCTCAACATTACTTTGGGGTGTTGACAAAAAGTCTTGTTAATATTTTTAGTGCTAGAAGGAGGGCTTGAACCTCCGATCTCTGATAATTTTAATCCCCGGTCATTTGCATAAAGATCCTTGAATAAAAGAGGAGTATGGAAAAAGATAAGAGTAATAACAACAACTTAAAGGAAGAGGCTACATCACAGCCAACCTTTAAAGGTCACATGTTCCCAAATTCTAACTTAGGCAATATTAAAGTAGGGCAACCTTCAACCCTAACAAAATTGGAAAGCAATGTGAGAATCAACGACCACAAAAGATATTAACTAAAGAGTATTTAGAATGAGTTCCAACCTGGGAATCTATAAAGATTATGGAAATGGGTGATGAAGTGTAACCTCCAAATGAGATAGAAGACCAAGGGTTAAACAGAGATAGTTAATTAAATAAATTACTTGAGCAATCGAATAGCTTTATCTAAGAAGACAACAGGAGTAGTCACAGAAATGAGATCAACCAAGATGACAACATACACCGCATAGTGGTAAATGCACTTAGAGAAAAAGAAATTTATGATTCAGAGGAATATGTTACCCTGCAAAAGGCTCCTTTTTTCGTAGAAATAATGGCGACAAATTTCCCCCTATACATCCAAATTCCTTCGCTAAAGTATGACGGAACAACCAATCAAGATGACCCTCTTGTCATCTTTAAAAATTGGATGAACTTATACAATGCTCTAGAGGTAGTTCACTGTAAACTCTTTCCCATTACTTTTTAGGAAGTAGCTATCAAATGGTATAGGAGCTACATTATGGAAACCATCTATTCTTGGGAATAATTGACTTGCAACTTCATGGCCAAATTTTCTATATTCAGAGATACAACTATAGACTTTAGCTTGCTAGCAACCATTAGGAAAATGCCAGAGGAACTACTTGGTGAATATTTGGACAGATTCAGCGCAGAAGCATTAAGGGCTGAAAGTACAACTGATAGAGAAAAGCTTATGGCTGTTCGATCAGGACTAATAGAACAAACTCCATTCTGGAAAGACCTTTATATTAGTGGATGTAAAGATCTACAATATTTCTTTCTCCGGGCTGAGAAGTTTATTCAATTAGACGAGGTCCACCATGCTAAGAAAGAATTCAGCCGAGAAACCTAGGAAGAGAAATCTGATTTTAGGCATCTTGAAAAGAGACCAAGAGAAAGTGAAAACCCGAAGGGAAGTCGAAGAAAGAATTCCAAAATGAATTATGCAGTCTTAAACAAACCCATCACCTACATATTCGTCAAGTGAAAGGAAATGAGAATTTTACTGTACCTCATAAGGTTCGGAGCGCCCCATAGTCAAATAAAGAAGGAAGTTACCGTGAGTAACATAAAGAAAATGGACATGAAACTAATGAATGTCGTGTCCTATTAGAGAAAATTCATTGCATGATCAAGGAAGGGTTCTTCCAAGAATTCATCAAAGAAACTTGAAAGACATCTTATTCAAGCTAAGAGGAAAGCAATTTAGTGACTCCAATATGTAGATTCCTATCAAACCATGGGGACTTGCCGCATGAGATCAACTATGAACTCTCCCTCTCTCTTTTCATAACTTTTTGACCTAATTTGTATTTCCATTCATGCTTAAATTTGTATTATGCATTGATCATGTACTGATTAAAATTCAAGTGCTATTACAGGTAAAACAAAATCAAACCAAAGCACTCAATGAACTCTGAGAGTACAACAAATTCCAGACTACTTATAGAGGACAACTCAAATGTCTGACATGAGATAATTATCAACATTTCAGTCAACACAATACCAAGGCTTCCCTACAAGAAATGTTGAATCACTGTCAAACTCAATACCAATTTAGGAGAAAATCCATATACACCAAATCTATTTTTAGCAAATGATTTTAAAAAGAAATTTCTCAAATTATATCTGTTTAAGAAAACTATTTTCAATTACTCCATGTCCTGGTGGAAAATAATACTTATTTATCCTAAAAGCAGATTTATGCAACTAATTCGAGATATTATATAACATTAATGAATGAGCACAAAAAAGTCTTCAATCTAAGCAATTTCAATATTTCAAAGTTTACTAAAATTATGGGTAGAGGAAGGCATATTCATCCATTTCGAAGAAAGATTTTGAAAGCACAAATTTGTTATTGGAACTCAAACTAGAGAATCCTATTCCCAACTAAAAGACTATTGGTTCATGAATCATGACCTCCTAGTCTCCTCTTTGAGATTTGTGTCTCCATTATGAGAACAACAAGAAAGTTCTTGCAAAAGACTACATTGAGAAAAACTCCTCTATCATAAGGATTCATGAGTCCAAACTATTTTTCAAAAGTTAGCTCTTCATTATATAAGAAGAGTAAAATTACAAAATTCTTTTCCTCAAAGGAGACTCCATTTTAATTGGACAAAAATTATTTTCGTATATGAATACTCAAGCCTACAATGTTATTCCGTAGCACCTCCTAGAGGGAGAGACGTAAGCCCACGACATTATTCGGTGGCACCTCTTAGAGGGAGGGACAAAAGCATATGATGTTATTCTATAGCATCTCCTAGTGGGACAGATAGAACCCCTAACGTCAGAACCACCTCTTATGGGATAGGTCAGGATAACATTCATCAATGGCCTTTTGGAGGAAGGTCAGCTAAGAATAAACCCCTTTGAGACAAAGGAAGCCCAAAGAGAGGCTCGTCAAACAATGGACTAAAATGTCCAAGCCCATATGGAGGCTCATAAAAGAGTGGATTGAGACGTCCAAGCCCAATAGGAGCCCCAAACAAAAGAATAAGGACAAAGACGACTGATACTCAAGGCAAAAGCCAAAACCCAAGAGAATAAAGGGTTAAAGAAAGAAATCTATCTATCAACCGAGACAAAGTAGGAATCCTAAAGAGGTATGCATATAGAGGCAACATGACAAAGATGTCCAATACTATAGTCAAAAACAGACAAAGAATTCAAAATCATATTCAAAAGAGACAAGATATATATTAGCAAATAGTAAAACATCTATTGTTTGAAAAGTATTAAGAAATCAATACCCCAAAATAAGGCACGAGATTGGAAAATGAATAAAAGAGATCCCTAGCATGATACCAAAAATCAAAATCTCTACCAAAGCCACAAGAATGGAATAAGCAACAAGTTACCACTAATGGTAGTAGAGACTATACTCCAAGAATGAATTAGGTAAACCACAACTGGGTCCTAGGAAATAGAAAGATTTCTTGGAATAAAAGAAACATTGCCAGTATATATTAGGAATCAATATTCCAATTAATTACAAGGCTTTGCAGATGCACCCCAACTCCAATATATCAAAAGCTCTACTAACCTATAGTTCTGGGAATTTGTTGTTTGGAATCGCTAAATTTATTATGGCCAGACAGATTTCTAACTTTGATACTGAATGAATTTATAATAATCTATTTGTCAGTTTGGATCATGACAAGATTTTGGTTAAATTCCTGATTTCATGAACTTTCAATTCCTTTTCATGATGATCTCGTTTATGATGATTTATTGATTTCATTGATTTCTATGATGATTTATGAATTTTGCATGTTACGATTCCCCATTAAATTTTCATGACAATTTCCTATTGATCACATGTTTCATGAGTTCATGATTTCCTGATTCCATTTATTGAGCTTGCATGATGATTTTTAGATTTTCCATTGATTTCATGATTTTGGGTAAGAATGGACAAGTTTCAAATCACATTTTTGAAATTCTTTAATTTTGCGCTCCTTTTATGTAACAATCTTCCAACTTAATGAAATTTAGATTTCCTTATTGATTTTTGCAGTGATTGATTAATTTTACATTCCTAATTTCCTAAATTGGATATTTTCATGATCTTTTACTGAGCTTTCGACTTCATGCATTTTGAAGTACTTGTTAATTTTCATGATGATTTGTGAATTTCTTATTTATTTATTTAGTATTTGTTAATCCAATTTGAGATTTCTAATTTAGTGAATCCTGAATTTCTTTATAGATATTTGTGATGATTAGCGAATTTTGTATTTTTAATTTCCTCAATGGATTTGTGATGATCTTATATTGGATTTATGATACGATGAATGTTGAATTTCCTTGTTGGTTTTTATAATTATTTAGGAATCTTATGTCCCTTATTTCCTTGTTGAATTTTGGCGATCCTCTGCCGGTTCACCAATTTGTTGAACCCTACACCTCTTTATGAATTTTGATAAAGGTTTATGATTTTTATATTATAATTTCCTTATTGGGCCTTTGGATCCTAGATTTTGTTAATTTTGAATTTCTTTATTCGTTTTCGATGAAAATTTGTGAGTTTTTTATTTTTGATTTTCGAGTTGAAGTTTTTAATGAGCACTCATTGGATTTTTGGTTTAGTGAGTTCTAACGTTTCTTGGAGGGTTTCGTCGATGATTTATGGATTACATGTGCATGGTTTCCTCATTGAATTTTGATGCTAGATTCCAGGTTTTATGGATTTTAAACCTTCTTGTGAATTATGTTGGTGATTCGTGGATTTCATATTTTTGATTTGGACCCCCATTGAGTACTTGACTTTGAAGAATTCTATATTTTATTATTGAATTTGACGATAGTTTATGAATTGTTCATTAAATATGAAATTCAATTCCAATGCAAGATATTCATACCGCCAAATGAAGTTGGCACTAGATTGCTTACTGCTTTCAAACTAAGTAAGAACTATTAACCAACAGTGTTAGAAGAGATTTGACTCAAGGAAGGAATGCCCGGAGAATATAGCCGACTTACTCCCAAGGTTCATTTAATTGAATCGTTGTCTGCAAATCATGTGATATTGTTCCATATTCCTAATCATATATATATATATATATATATATATATATCTTAGAATATTTTATCGAAAAAAATATTAACATACCACATTTTGAACATTAACTCTATAGAATTATGATTACCTTTTAAGATCTCTTAACAAGGTTACAATTTTAATAGAGGTATTTATCTATTCCGCGGGAAATAAAGAGAAGAAGCATACTTTATTAGAAAATCAACCAAATTATCAACTATTAGATAAGATTTAAATGGATGTTCCAGATCAACACGGGAAGGCCAAGAGGTGGGAGTTTTCTTAGCTTTGGACAAAGATGACCTAGAAATTAAAGAGCATCCCTTTGAATGGGGAGGGACAAATGTTACTCCAAAAATTCACCTTTCGATTAAGTCAAAGGTCCTTCAATGAAGACTAAGGAAGAGAAGCTTAGACCAAACCTTTTGGAGAAGTCAAAAGGATGCAATCGTCAGAGTTTAACATCCTCAAACCTTTTGAAGAGGTCGAAAGGTTCCATCTCACAGCATCCATGAAGTTCCTACCTTTCGAAGAAGATGAGAAGTCAATGCAAGTGTTAACAATCCCATGGTGACCTTTGTAAAAGCATGGCAAGCCTTTCGAACCAGTTAAGACTCATCAGTATACCTTTCGACGAAGTTGAAAGGTTCTATGAAGAAGGCAACACTCAGAAGTCAGCAAAGAATGAAAGACAATCTTTTGACAACATTGGAGGGAAGCACAGCGCTCGACAATGTTCAAGTAAGAGCAACCTTCCGACAAGGTCGAAGGGTTCACAACAATCAAGTGAAGAGCAACCTTCTAACAAGGTCGAAAGGTTGATGATAAAATATAGAAGGCAAACCCTTTGACAAAGTTGAAGGGTTTATGAAGGCATAAAGAAAAATAGACCTTTCGACAATGTTGAAAGGTCCATAATGGCATATGAAGGGCAAACCTTTCGACAAAGTCGAAATGTTCACAACTTGATATAAAAGGAAGACTTCCATCCCAGTCGAGAGCATGGACTCGAAAGGAGGGCCATTTATATCTATAAATAAGACCCAAAGGGTCATGTTTTTTTGGAGGGGGGAGATCCGATTTCTCTCATGCTAATCTTGTATCTTCTTAATCAAAGCATTGCAACCCTGATTGAGTGCTGATTTAGGGAATTTAAGAAAATAAAGCATTTTCTTAGATAAAGAGGGAAGTCCTAAGCTTTGTCAATTACTTTACTGTTTGCTTAAATTTTATTGGATTAACTCCAGTTTTCAAGTTCAAACTCATCTAAAGGTTCTTGTCGACAAAGTCGACAACATTTCTGATATAAATAACTACTGTAACCTTTCGAAGTCATCAACCCTATGATCTGAACCTTTCAACTTGGATGACAACATATCTGATTCAAACATGCACAACAATCTTTCAAAGCGATTAGTTCTGTGGTCTAACCTTTCGACAAGGTCAAATCCTACTTCATATAAGGGGCTTAGCCTTCGACAGGATTATAGCCTACCTTTTAAGGACTCAACTCAGAGAATTTCAACCTAAGCAAAGGAAAACCCTTGAAGAAGACCTCATACAAGCTCATCAAAGTTGGAAGGTCACTTAACCAAGAATCTACACCTTTCGACGACGTCGAAAGGTTTGAACTAAAAGTTATAAAGATTTAAAGCCAATTTTAAGGACAATTCCTAAGGGAATCATGCCCACTGTCCTCAAAAAGGATATTCATCTTTCTTAACATTACTTTGGGGTGTTGACAAGAAATCCAGTCAATATATTCCCTACTTAACATCAAACGATTTTAACTCTAGAAATATCTAAGAGAAACACATGAATTATATTGCATAATTACCATTAGTGGTGCTATACTGTACGTATAAACTCGTTTAGTTCTTCTAGGATAAAAGATATGGTGATCCATCCACTTAAATAGTTAGGGGGTGATCCCCGCTCTTATGTATTGTCTGATTATTTCCTAAAGGACCTATATTGAGCATTCTGGGAAATCGGCCATTGGTATTATTGGAGCGCTCGGTAAGTGAGGAAGTGTACTCGTAAGAGATGAATCTTACTATTACTACTCCAAAAACCATAAACAGTTCTATGGAGGAATTTCATGATCATTGGAGATATTGGAATCCATGTGTGGTTCTGAAACCCATCAAGGTGAGGGAATCAGTGTGTTATTCTGAGATCTATTTGAGATGTGGGAATCCATGTGTGACTCTGAGACCCATTGGGGTATGAGAATCCATGTGGAATTCCATGATCTATATTGCTGGTGATGCTTGAGCTGGAATTCTGGATGTAGCCTCATCAAATGGTATGACTAAAACTAGAGATATGAGGTATAGCCAGTAGTGTTGGCAAACCCATAGGGTGCAGTCAACCCTTCCTAAAGCTACTTATAGTTGTTTTGCATGCGTGGAGCGATGCACTCAGTCTTAGCAAGACCAGCTATGTTTTTCCTATCGTACATCACTAGGGATGTATGCTGCTTTAAAAGGATATCTCTGATCCTTCTACAGATGGACCGTGCTCGAAGTATTGAGGGCACCTCTATGGAATCCTACACAATTAGCGAACGTGTCTTAGCAATTTTGTTTATATATATAGTATTATAATGATGTACACTCATGAGCATCACAGATACTTAATTATTAGTATTTTCACCCTTAGACATTATTATAATATCATTAGATTTTCTGATATAAATGTTTTGGTTATTGTAAGGTAAGAACCCATCCGTGTTTAAGTGCGGCGTGGTCTTACGAGATAGTTTTGATTTTAATGGATTTTACAGGTTATAATAAATAGAATTCCTTGTGATTCGAGTTTCTCACGCTGGTTTTACTGGACTGACCTGGATGTTATTTTCCTATATGCTTGGGTCAGCAAGAGCATATTTTCTAGATTTATCTGGATGCTTTGGAGCTTTCAGGAGACGAGCTGGATTCTCCAAGATGTACTCACGTATCTTATATTTTTCCACTATTTTGTTGTTCTTTATTTCTGTCTGTATTCACCAACAAATTGTAAGGACCGGTTGTTATAACTACCCAGGGTTGATGATAGGTTAGTGTACTCTAATTTGTGTTATGTATGTATAATAAAGATGATTTCTTTTTGTAAAGATCTTGAATATATTATTGATCTTCTCGTCATAGTGTAAGATTATGTTCTTTCTTTTATTTCTTTAACCCCAACCATTTGTCTTTCCGACACTTGGATATTCATCATGTGAATACCATTGATGTATTAATGTTGATTTCTAAGGGTTGAAAAGGTAGATCGCTACACATGGGTCAGAGCTCAGGTAGAGTGAACACCTAGGCCTTAATGCGGAAAACTCATTAGAGACAGGGTTAGCAATGCCCTAAAATGAGTAACTCATGAGAGATGAGATTAGTGATATCCTAAAATGAGTTTGAGTGTATATATATTTGAGAGTGCTTACTTGTTAGTGATATAAAATGTCTTATATTCACTACAAGAAAATCTGCTTTTGATTGCATTAATCGGCGGCGTTTCATGTTATATGCAACCATTGACCTATCTAAAATATAAAAATTATGGTATAATCGTGGCCAAATCATTCCCGCCATTAATTCAGTGAAATTTTGCTAAAATTTTATGTGGCCGCTCATAATTTTTCTTATCTTTTCTGAAATGAATCAAATCCTCAAAAAAATATGCCTCCTTTTTTCTTTCTCATCCACTTTTATAGTTTCACAAAATCTTCATCTCATATGGCCAAATCATTCCCACCATTAAATCCCGTAACTTCATCTTCCAAAATCACTTCTTCTCTGGCTTCACCCATTAACGAAGAGAAAAAATATTATAATTTCATGCACGAGAAAAGTTAGCGCTGCTGGCAACAGAGGAGGTCAACAATGTAATGAGGAAAACACACAGAGGAGAAAGCATCATGGCGTTATCACATTCTTTTGATGATCTGCATCTCGACCGTCGGTCCTCTAACTTCTGTCATCGCCATGGACCTTGGAATCAAAAGTTTCTCTTTGATTCTAGGGGTTATAATACTCTTAATTACTTTGCTAATCTTAATTTTCAACCCCATATCTACGGCTTTGGGCAAGGCAAGTTTTAATCCTGTCAACACCGCTGCCTTTTATGCTGTGGGTATCAGTGGCGACGATTTGTTCTCCATGGCTCTTCGATTTCTTGCTCAGGTTTAAATTCCTTTTTTTTATCCCATTGATTTAACTGTTATTAGTGCTGTTCTATCAAGCTGTATGTGAGTCAATTTACTCTTCTATTAGCTAAAAGATGAACAAAACGACAGGGTCAATCTTGGAAGGTGGAATTCTTGACTAGTTCCCATTGGTTTTGATTAACTAGGAATGTTTATACACTCCAAATCCTAAATAAAATTCCAAAATTTATTATTATTATTATTTGAAAAAAATGAATGATCCTCTGTAAGGGAGGAGAGTACTCATCCAATACATTTCATGTATTAAAACTCAGAAAAATATTAAAATCAAAAGAAAAGCAATGTATTATACATTGTATGTTGTTTAGTTGATAGATTAAACTGTGTCCACTTGTAGAGCTATCCATCACATTCCCGAGCAAGCAATTGATTTTTTTCTATGTACCTGTGTAAATTTGCATGATCTATACACTATTTAGCTCGGGTCAAGAAAAATATAAACTTTTGAGCTGTATTTTGCATGTATCTTTTAAAGCCGGTGGAAACTCTTCATTCAATCAGTTTTATAATACCGATTAAATTAAGGGTTTTGAAAAGTGTAAATTGATTATTATTTATCTTTTCTAGTTCAATATTCTGGAGAGGGTATTGATATGTATGCAACAACATCCTTAATTAGGGACAATACGCGTAAGTACAAATCTGAATGCTTGACGGTTTATTTTTTGATGAGCAGACCCAAAATTTTGACATCTTCGTGTCTTAAAAATGTAAGATTTGCATGTAACAGAATACTTCATACCAAGAAAAGGAAGCAAGCATTCTCTGTTGTATCTCACGTTTGGGAAGTTCTACTTATAACAAAGTTTAAAATGATCAAAAACTTCTAATCAAATCTGGTATCCCTACGGCAATTCTTCTGATTATCATCGTTTGGTTAAGACCTATTCACCTTTCATCTTGAAACAGATGTTTTGAAATTTTATTTCAATTTCCAGATAGACTTTAAAAAAAACTGTGGCTGAGATTCAAAATTAAATTAAAAGTATTTGAAAAAGTAAAAGAGAATATGTTGTTTTTAAAAATAGCAGTGCAAAATTTAAAAGCATTTGTTTCGAGGGACACAAATGTAAAGGCACAGCTTGAGTCATCTTTTTTTTATATTGGTTATATTTGGATGCTTTTTAAATCTCAACCACTAGAATATAATTAAATAATTTTTATTAGTATCAAATGGAAGAATTATAGACGACCATGATGGTGTGTCGAAATGATGTAGTGTGGAAGTGAGTTGTGAAGGAAGTGTTGAAATAATGTGGCTGTTCTGATCTATGGAGGCTGTACTAGTGATATGCAGATCATGTATTGGCAGTTGCGAATGAATCAGGTAGCAGTTTTTGAAGTATATCTGGATTTTTATTATTTATTTGGATTACATGAATTTTGTCAATAGTGTTCCTAGATCTTGGCTTGTTGTAAATCAGTTTATCAATTTTACAACTGACTTATGGCATTGATGAATCCTACAAACTGTTAATTCCTTTTCTTGGAAAGGATCCTTCCATTCCTGCTGCAAAACCAAGAGGAGTTCGACGAGTTCGAAAATGTGAAGATGGTCAGCAAACTGGCCAACGGATTAGAAGATCCATCTATAAAGGAGTCACCAAGTAAATTTTCATATACATCATTTATTTATTTAAGTTGATACATTATTGTTTTGAAGTTTATACATATAAGTTTTATCTTGTGGAATATTAATGCATGCTACAGGCACAGATAGACTGGATGGTATGAAGCTCATCTATGGACAAATATGGCTGGAGCCCTAAGCAAAATAAAAAAGGAAGGCAAGGTAACAAAAAAAGTACATTTGTTGCATCAACCAAAGTTATGTTAAATTTATTTATTTATGTTGCTAACTAGATATATATTTATGTGATTTTCTTTATCCCTGTTATGTGGGTACTCTTCACTTACTGTTCGATGCTATTGTATCTGCTGCCTTGTTTATTTGGGTATGTTGCTACACATGTTCTGTTGCAAATCATATTTTATTGAGATTATTGATGAGAATATTATTGCGATTTTGAATGAGGAAATAATGGATATAATTGCATTATGAGAATCTGTAGGTGCATATGATGACGAGGAGACTACTGCACACACCTATGATCTTACGGCTTTGAAGTATTGGGGTGTAGACTGTGTACTAAATTTTCCTGTATGTGTTAACCTTTTCCCCCTTTCCCAGTCAAGAATGCCATCATCTTTGTATTTTTGTTTACTGAAACAAAAATAAATTCAGGTATCTACATACGTTAAAGAGTATGTGGGTATGTTGTGATTTTATGTGCACAGGGGAATTGGGGGTAGTATTGGTATGAATGATTCAGATGAAAACATAGGTACAGGGTGAAGGAGATGCAGAAAGGCAGTGATACGGGGAAGTTTAACTGAAGTGCACAGAGCAATGTTGTGCACTGATATACTATGCAAGTTGATAATGCATAGCCAGGTGTATGTGGGTATGGTAGAAGTAATTGTGTAGTTGTGGAGTAGTAGCAGAAGAAATGTGTGGACTGCAGCAAGGCAGTGGAGTTGCTGGCTGTGGGTGTAGAAGTTGTTGCACAGAGTAGCAGTGCAGGCAAGAATCTGGTGTGGTAGCAGATGCGGGGGGAGGGGGAGGGGAATGTTCTGAAGTGTAGGCGGCGAAGTTTGTTGATGAATGACGAATGTGGTGCGGTGATGGTTGCTTGGTGATAGAATAGCGGATTCAGGTGAGTTGATGTACCATGAAACTCGGTGGTGATTCAGATGGCAGTTTTTTCTTTTTCTTTTTGAAATGCAAGGGGGATGGTGAAGGTTGTGAGAGTGTGTACTGTTTTGGGTTGTTGGCAGTGGAGAAGTGGGTCTGATGTGCAGAAGTCAGTGATTGAGAAGGGTGCAGCTACTTGTTGTATGTTAGCGTGAAGAAGTGGTTTGTTATGGCAATGGGAAGATGGTAGTTGTTGCTTTGGTACAGAGTGTGGTCGATGGAGTTTGAATGATTGGGTGGTGGTTATGATCAGACAGAAGTCGATGCGACAGTGAAGTGGGTTGATTGATATAGCAGAGCAACAACTTGTAGTTCAGTGTATGTCATTGGGTATAAGGAATGTGAAAGTGGAGGATTTTCAGGGAATGGTGATGTATTAGTGGGTAATAGTGATGATACTGTTGATTCAGGTTGAAATGTTGAAAATGGGGTGAATGATGTGAATTATGGATGAACAGAGGCAACAGGCATAAGTGAGAGTTGTAGCTGTTGAGATTGAAGAAAAGACAGGTGATTGCTATTGAGATTCAGGTGAGTTTGCTTGGGTAGTCTGTGTTGTGGTTATGAACTGTTTGAATGCAGGCGCTGTTGAAGTGTTTGCTGTTGTTGTTGACAGTATGAAAGGTGATGGTCAATTATGGTAAAAGAGGTGTTTCGTTGCTCTGATATAGTTTGAGGTTTCAGATGGAGGGTGTTCTCATGGCAGAGATGAAGTAGATAGTGGAATATAGTTGACAACAAGTTGAAGTGGAGGGGAAGTGAAGTTGAAGTGAAGTTGTTGTGATAATGGTAGGGATGGGTGATTAAGGGGCTAGGTGTGTTATGTGGTCAGTAGTAATTGAATGGTTGCACTGTGGTATGAATGTTGTATTGTGGTTAGAAGTGTAGTGTCACAGTGATGAAGAGGGCCAGCAGAAGGGAAACAGTTTTAAGCAGAGGGGATTGGTGATTGTTTTTGCAGTGGACTGCTCAGCAGTGGAATGTTTTGGTGGATGGTAGTAATGTAGAATGAAGTGCAGTTTTGAACTTGAAATTTGTAGAGGCAGACAGGAGAAGATGTGAATGATACACTTGTACAATGTTGTAGATGTTTGATATCAGATTTGTAGTCCTACGAATTAACATAATTGTTTATCTATATATTGTGCTTTCACTTGTGCAGGCATTGGACTTTCGCAGAGAGCAAGGTTGGACTTTTATGGTGCTAGCTTTCACTTATGCATGCAACAAAGAATTATGGATAATCAAGCGTTTTGTTAGCACCCGTTTGGTGTAACATTTTATTAGTACTAGATGTGTAAATTTGTATACGAATGGTTATTTTATGTTGGTCATTTTATAAAAAATCTACTGTATTAGAATGGTTATGGATATCTTATTTGATTATATGATTAAATTTTTTTAATTGTTTGAATATGATGATTATGTGAGTGATTGTTGATTGATATAATAGAAATAAAATAGACCATCAAAAGGAAATAATAGCATGGAAAAATGGTGCAAAATGATCAATAACTTTTAGCAGCGTTTCAAAAACACTACGAAAATACATATAGTGGCGCTGAGTAAATGCAACCGTAAAGTAGGGGTAAATTTGAAAATTCCATTGGTGGCATCAAAAAACCTTTTGGTAGCGTTTTATACACGCTGCAAAAAAAGAATTTAGTTGCGTTCCATAAACGCTGCAGTAAAACGATTTATGGTAGCGTTGAAATAAGTGCAACTAAAAATCAGGTATTTTTAGTCGCGGGCTTTATAATAGCGTTTATCAAAACGCTGCTAAAAATTTTAGTAGCGTTTTTTAAGTGCTACTAAAAATCAAAATTGTTGTAGTGATTGTATAGATTGATCGGTTGAGTGATTTATGAATCCTAATCGATGCGTTTAGCCAATATTATCGGTAGGGATTTCTAAACACTTGAATAAGGCCAAACTGACACAATATTGTTTTAAAATTGGTAATTAAAATAAGTTTACCTAGGATTATATTTTATATATAAAAGAATGATTTTTTTTCAAAAATTTGATATAGTTATTCTTGATTGCGTTTGTTTGATACGAAATGATAATATTCCATCATTATCATCTAGTATTACGTGTCCAGTTCTAAGCATTTACTATTGTATGTCGATCAATTTGAAATCTTCCATTTTGAAAGATGAGTTGGGTAGATAGGAATTATAGGAACATTGAAATGAATACCTTGTAAATTAAGTTTCATAATTTGATCATAAGGTATTCGTTGATAATATTGGGTTGAAATTTGGTTCTACTAAAGGTTGTTTATCAAAGTTGGAATATTTTGAAATAAATATTTTAGAAATGATTTTATATGGAAGTTGATTCATAAAATTGGGCTTTCATAAAATAGGTTTATTAAAAGGAAGCTAGAATATTTTTGAAATAAACATAAGAAGATGACTTTATAAAAAAATTGCTTTATAGAAAGGTATTCATTTTCGAGTTTCCAAGTGGGAAATGCTGCCATTGAAATTTGATATAAAATTGTTTTGATAAAATAGATTTTGATTTGATTACAAAAGCATGTTTTGATTTACAAGAAGAAATGATGAATATTATTATTTCAAATGATTTGGAAATAGTGATAGTTTACTTAAAAATATTTTTAAGTATAAATATTTTTGGAAAAGATATTTTAAGAAAAGGTTTGTTTTCTTTGGGTTGGTTTGTGAAATGAGTCCCGATTTGTTTTGTGATGATCAGAAGAATCTTCTAAGTGATGATCGGATGTTCGTCTCGGCAAACATTATAGTATACATAGTATTATTCTGTTTGTCATTGCACGACCGAGAAGAGTTTGTATCCAAATGAATCCCAAAGCAAATTGGATTAGATATTTCGTCGAAATTATGTAGCTGGAAATATATATATATATATATATATATATATATATATATATATATATATATATATATGGTATTGTCCAAAATGGGATTTGAAAACAAAATGTGTTTCTAAATTAACTAGTTCGAGTGGCTCAAAAATAATTAAAAACAGACATGAGATGTGTCCGGATGGTAGACACTTCCTTTAAGTATTACCCTTCTTTGGTAAGGGAAAATATAATACTGTTTGGTAGCACCCAATTCCTTGGTTTTATTTTGGAGTTATTGGGCTATATATATATATATATTTGTAATGGATTAAAATATGTATAATATCATTTCAAAAGATTTTTGAAATAAATATCCTTGTGTTTTACTCTTAAGTTTCCAAAATATAACAGTATCTTGATCTAAAATAGGAATATTAATAAAGTTTTAATTGGGTCAAATTTATTAAGAAGGTTTAACAACTTTGTTTTATTAAACCATGTATTTTAATTTTAATATCTAGGAAGTTAAAAAAATTTATCTGATGTTATTGGACGGGTGTGTCTAAACAAAAGTAGATTCTAGGGTAGAGTTTTGTACCAGCATCCTACTTTTCTTAGCTACTTACTAGACCGAATGGTTGAAGAGGTTGTATGGGTCGACTCGGTTCTAAGACCCAAACTATTTTGGGCCTCCATCTAAATAGTTAAAAGTGAACAGAATTAAAAACTTGATGTTGTGTATATACTCTTAGGATGTAGGAGAGTATTATACAAATAAATAAATTAAATAATTTTGAGAAAATGGTTTTATAAATAAGTTGTGTATTTTATCTAACTCCCTTGACTCGACCTTCGAAAATCGATATCCAAATACATCATCCGTATTCGAATGTCACAGATTCAAACATTGAGTCTGGTTCGCCGGAGCTTATAACAACATTAGGTGAATACAATACGGCGGAAACAGAAGAATAATTTTATTGATACAATAATGATACAAATGAAATGATCAACATTTATTAGAGAATACACAACAGCGGAAACAAACACAGCAGGAAACACCAGCAACAGCAGAAAGACAATATCTCCAATGCCAAAGCTCATAGATACCAAACTAGAAGCTCGAACCACCATCATGCCGAAGTGAAACACAAAGTGATTCTGAGTCCACATACTCCAAAGATTGCCAAAAGTTACACCTATTAGCTGACTATCTGGTAACCTGACTCTAGGCTGCCCGTGTGGAAAATTGTGGGCACTTAAAGTTTAGAAATGAAACAATAAACTCCAAGTCAGTCATAGGACTAGTGTGAGCAAACAAAAATAGTTCATTTTGAACAAAAAGAAATAAAAAGAAATTTTCTATGCTTTTTGGAAAATGAAACTATCATAAGGCCTCCCGCCACGCACACAATGCAATCGCACACTTGGAGGAGATTTATCCTTATGATAATGAAGCATGCTTGATACGCGAAAATCCTATTGATATTATTATTAGTGCATAGTGTGGAAAACATTTGCAAGTATAATATTAATCTTAGTCATCATACGTACCATTATAGTATGCCTACTATAGCTACTATGTTAAATGGAAGGTTTTACAACTAAAACCTACAGGGCGCGTATTGGGTGATTAGATTTCCAACAAATGGTCAGGTTAAGGAACTTCCCCACCGAATGTGTACGCCTCTAGAGGGACCCCCCGAGAACTTAGCTGGCTTTCTGCCAACACAAGGCGGTTACTTCTGTAACTAGGTAACAACTAACATGAGTATGCCATCCCCCGGTCGTCACCGACCTTTATCCGAGGATCCTCAACACCAACAAATTCCAACAACCACATAAGTATCTGGGTTCCATACCATGATACCACTTATTATCCAGAAGGAAATGCACATACCCTAAAGGGCGTGACCCTCATAACCTTGCCGCATCCTTCTTGTTTCTACCATTTTCGAGTTGTGAGGTTCGAGAAGTCTCATCCACAAAGCTATGATTTTCACAAAATCCAAGCTTTGATCAATAAATGATCAGCAGCACTTAACATGCCACATTACCAAATTGGGAATATATCACTAGTAACCATCAACTACATAACCTCTGAGCTCGTACGTCTTAGAGAAGGGTGTTAAGCGAAGAGAATAAATTCTCCACCACCAAACATAAATGTGTGTGATAGAAACCAGCTTTACATCTCAAAGTGTAACATCAGACATACGTCCATACAAGTCCATCCTGTGTCTGAATGGAACCGAAGGTACTTCAAAAGAAGCCCTTGCAAATCTGGGTATTCACAATCCGATCGGACTCCCCATCTCATATGGAGATCTCTATACCGGCGTGACTTAGTGCAGAGACATTTGACAGGTAATCCTTTTGTTTTCGAAAATACCCGGGCTTCACCACCATCTTCAAATGCTATCCATTTCGTCGTATCATTATTCGAAATAGGTTTAATGACATGAAGTCCTCTCCAACTAAACAGAATAACGAGCGCGTATTTTAAAACCATATGGATATATTGGGATCTTAGTTAAGTCACAACTTTTCAATACTTGTTTCCCAAAACCTTTCATTTTGAATGGTTTAAACAATTTTCCATTTCAAATCTTTTTTAAAAAAGATTCACCCTTAATGATCCTTCAATTTGAAAACAAGGTTCACCAATCTTTCACAAAGATTCATTCTAGCTTTCAAAGCTATTTCCATTTCAAACTTGATTTACCCACAACTCGAATTTTTTTTCAACAACTCGAATTTTTTTTCAACAACTCGAAATCCTTTCTTTATGTGAAAAAAATTGTCATTTGAAAACAAAGGTTTTTCATTTCGGGAAATCCGATTAAATATACACAAGTTATAGTCCTTAAAGTATAAACTTCGGTTAAATTTAAATTTCCAAAATAATACATTTAAAATACTTTAAAGATGGTTTAAAAATCCGTATACATACATACATACATATATATATATATATATATAGTATAACCCTTTCAAATCGTAATTTCCAAAATAATTTCAAAACTTCCTTTTCAAAAGCTTTTCTTATTCAACCTAATTGCATTCCAAACCATTTTTGATTCAAAATTTAATCTTTAAATTTCTCATTATTGAAAATAATATTAAATTCAAAATACCCTTGACTTAAACAAATTTCCCGTGAAATCCATATTTGTGTATGTGTTGAGTGTAGTCCAGGGGTTTTGCACACAACAATACAATATCACAATCATCGTCAATTAAAGCACAACAATATCGATAAGCGGTATAATCCTATAAAGCTTATCTTTCATTCACAAATAAACAAGTAATATCATCACAAATCAATAAATCACAGTCCACAGCTCAATTCAAAGCAATAATATCACAGAGTGTCACACATCAGAGATATCTAAAAATTCAAGGCATTTAATAAAATACAATCATCCATTAGCAAGATCAATTTAAATTAATTACTTATGAATTAATTATCCAATCCTGCTTAATTAATATTAATTAATTACAAACCATTGGCTATTTATTAATGCAATTAATTAATCATCCTTAATTATCCAACTTAATCAATTATCCTTAATTAATTAATTAATTATCCTTAATTAATCACATAAATTAATTAACCTTAAGTAAATTACATAAATTAATTAACCCTTAATTAATTACATTAATTAATCATCCTCTAATTAATTAGTTAACCTTTAATTATTAAGTAATTAATCCTTAATTATCCTTTAATTACTTAACCTTTAAGTACAAATTATCTTTTAGTTACTTTCATTAAGTAATTAACCTTTAAGTAATTAATTATCCTTAATTAATTACATTAATTAATCAACCTTTAATTACATTAAAGTAATTAACCTTTAAGTAATCACATTAAGTAATTAACCTTTAATTACTTACATTAATCAACCTTAAATTAATCAGATTGACAAATTATCCATCAATTAATCACCTTGATTAATTAAACTAATTAATTAACCTATTTACTTAAAATCTTTAAGTTGAATTAATGATTAGAAAACATTTCATCTTCTTAATTATTTAGCTAATTACAATATTAGGTTGATTAAAATAAACTTTTAAAATAAAGGTTATATATATATATATTAAAACACTTTAAACTTAATTAAAATAATTTAAAATAATTTATTTAAAACCTTTAGTTTGTCCAAACTTAATTAGACATTTATTATTTAAAAAGAATTGGTAAAAGAATTGTTTGAACTTGACTAAGTTTATAATTCTTTTTAAAAACTTTTTATTTCCTTCTCCAAAAACTTGATACCATAAAACCCGAGCCCAATCATTATTCTCCCCGAGCTCAACCCCGGGAAATTCACTTCCTCATTTCCTTCGAGATAACTCACCATCGTTCTCGAGCTAATACCCGAGCGACCTTTCTTCCTCGATTACGCAACATATTCACCAGACACCCAAACATCCCCGTGCACATGCACAAGCACTCCGACGAACTCTGATCAACCTCGACAACACCAATGAGTCATCGATGACCTACTCAAGCCCTTAAACCACACAAATCGACGAATGCACATGCGAATCGAAATCAAGTTGAATAGCGCCTAACTAGAACCATATTCGATCGACAGAACCACCTCTGGCCATCACCTCCGATCACCTGAACTCACACCACCACATCTAAAGCTTCGTCATGATCCTACGCATCAAACCCCCCATGTGCAATCGCTTCTGATACATCAACGACGACAAAAACGATTCAAGAACGGTATCGACCAAAACCCGATCTTAAACCCTAAACTAATCTCGCCCGACCACCACGACACTCTAGAACTTCCCCAAGTATTTTTCCATGGATCTCCATCATGCTGGCTTCCTTCAACCCCAAGCTTGACACCTAACCCTCCATTGATCGTTGGGAATCGAACAATCTATCGATTCCGTTCAACTCGAAGTATCTCAATCCTCCTCAACTTAAAAATCAAGATTTTAACATCAAAAATCATTATTTTCAAATGCAAATCTATTCCTATAACCAAAACTTGAAATTAAAATCTTTGATTTTTATGATTTGAATAGTTTTTACTGTAATGTATTGTTTTTTTGAAATATTTACTGAGTTTTCTACTTGCAATTGTTTTAAAAATGGGATTGCATTGTTATCATCATTTTCTTTTTAAAAAACTTAGTCTAATATTGATTATACAAAGAGAAATTGAATTTTAGAACTTGATTCTCAGAAACTTGTAACTAAGAACAGAGCTTGATCTTTTATAAACATAGACATGCACATCATATATACAAGGGAGTTCAACTATTTCCTATTTAAAAACATTCATGAACATCATTTTTCACAACTTAACTCCAAGCATTAATCACAGATATCAAGATTTAAACAAATTCAAGTCTAATGGGTTAGTTTGCTCACCTGGAATCTGATAAACAGAGAGAGATTTGTTTTTTGCAAACTGGAAATAGATTTGATTCTGGAAGCTGAAAGTTGGCCCTGAACTTTGATCTACTTGCTTGATTTGAATTTGCTTTGATTTTCTTTTTCTTTTGATCTGTTAGTTGATCCGCACTTGGTTGTTTGAGTTACTCTGATCTAGATTTACTTGATTTTTGCTTTGAGTTGAATCTTTGCTTGATTAACTGATTGCTTTTGTTTTTGACTTAAAATTTTTCTCAGGTTTTTGATTTGAGAAATGAAGATGAAAGAAAATGTACACTAACCTGAGTTTTCTTTCTTTAATACATGTTAATTAAAATTTAGTTAAAAAAACATGCATTTGCCACTTGTTAATACAATCTTACACTTGTTATACATGTTTTTATTTATCTTACAATTGTTTAAATCCATTTTTAAAATAACAACACTTGTTACTTTATAAATTATTAACGTGACGCATGCCATTTAATGTTTTTTAAATATGTTTTATCGTATTTTCAATTTAGTTTAAATATGTATATATATGTCTTATAATTTTATTAATACAATTTCTATTATTTAATTAATGCATTTAAATATATATATATATATATATATATATATATATATATAACTTTCAAAGAAATTGATTTTAAAACTTAATTACACTTTAACAAATAAACACATATATATGTATATGTTATATACTAGTTTATTTTTTTAACATATAGAATTTTATTTTCAAATAGCCTTTGAAAATTATTATATTTAATTCAAAATATAATCTTCAAATTATAATGTATATGTATATTATAGTTACAAAACAAATTTTATTAATTTTAGAATATAGAGTTTTAAATCCAATTTATTTATAAAATATTTATTTTTGAATTTCAAATTCAAAATTCAATTTACAATCAATTTACATACATATACATATAAATATATATAAACAAACAAACAAATATCTTATTCGTTTTGGAAAAATTCAAATTAATTTACAAATTAATCCAAAAATTTATATCAATAACCAATTTAAATTTGACTTAAAATTGGGATCGTTACATTTTAAAACGTTGAACCTAAGTTGGAATTTTGTGAAATATTTTCATAAATATTTTTGGAAGAGTTAAAAGTAATTGGTTTGGTAAGAACCTTCAGATAAGTACATAGGTTGTACGTAGATCATTTCCCTTTCTCATATAGTTTTCAATCCAAGATTAAAGTACGTGACTTGAGGTGTTTCATACCATTCCGAAAAAGGAACCATCTTTCGATTTTGATAGCGATTGTTTTCGAGAAAACGATTGTGGAGCTGTCGAGAAAACGATTTCGAGAAACCAAATTTCAAACGATAGTGAGCAGTCGAGAAAACGATTGTTTTCGACGATCGTGGATCGATGAACGAAGGGTACATATGGGTTTGTAGCGGCAATTGGGGATTCTTAGAAGTGTTTGTGTGATTTTTAGTAGCTTGAATTGTCGTGGAAGAGGAGATGAACAGAGTTTACTCCAAAATTAATTTTTGGCGAGCTGATTATCAAGGATAGCATCAAAGGTGTCGATAAGGAGCCTTGGGACGAGGCATTGACCATGGTGGATTTTACTCTAGCGATCTGTGAAAATGGGAATTGATCAAACTAGGATATTAGGGAGCTTTTATTTTTAGCTCGGAAATTGATCATGGTGGCAGCACGGGGTGAACAGTGTGGGCTGCGAGGTGGCTAGAGGTAGGGCAGTCGATGGTGGTTCTGATGGCATAGGAGTTGATGGCTGTAGTCGTTTTATGTAGTGATGATGGGTTAAAAGGAAAAATTAGAGAAAATTTTGGGTTTGACTATGGCGTTAGAATTTGATTGGTTGGTGCCGACAACAAGGCGAAGGGTGCAATGAGACGATGAGGCGAAGGGCGACTTGCGACAGAAGTCGGACTCACCATTCATGGGATCAGAGTGTTGTGCACATGCACACGCACGATGTGCATAATGGGTTTAGGGCATTGCAATTGGAGCTTGGGTTATTTAGGGAAGGAAGGAGATGCATGGAGAATAGGGTTAGTAGGAGATGGGCTGGGCTTGTATTGGGGTGAGAAATCTTAATGATTTATTTGATTATTAAGTTTTAAATTACTTAAACTTCGGAAATCTACAACTCTGTTGTATCGAATCTGTTTAACCCATGGATTTTTGCATTGGGTTTGTATTGACAAGCACAACACTTTGATAAAAAATGTGGTTAGTTTTAATGTAGTATAATTTGTTGACAAATAGATACTGACTAGAAATAATTATGTTAATTTGGATAACAACGTAGTTCAATTAATTATACCTAATGAGTGTTATCTATTTTTCCAAATAAACACCATTCCGTTAAAGTAAATTGAATAGGGTGATTTGAAATCCTATTTAGTGGAATAAAATACCATTCCACTAGTTAATTTTTTTGGTCATTTAGTTAGCAGAATAAATCCTCATTCTACTATTTTACAGGTTTGGATATCTAATTATATATCGTTAATTGATATGCCATTTTAAAAAGTGATATGTTAACTAATGATGGTTAAGTGTTGAATTTGTTTACATAGTCATTGATTATGTAAATATCATTTATTAACTAGGAAAGTTAAATTGAACGATATGGAAGTTTGTTTAAGTACCATTATGATCGTTAAGCCTCTTTCAAATTTGAAAAGTTAATTATTGATTTGAAAGTTATTTTAAGAATAATTATTATCTATTATAAGGTTTTAAGGACAATTATTATTTTGCAATAAGATTTAAAAGGTAATAACTATTTATTAATAATTGTTTTTAACAATGATTTAAAGTTAATTATTTTCTTAATATGATTCTTAAAACTTATTTCTTAAATTTGTTTAAGAACATTTAATGATTATTTTAAAGTTATTTAATTATTTTTCTAAAAAGTTTTAATTATATTTTAATTATTTATTTAAACTTATTTAACTATACTTTAATTTTTAAGTAAAGTTATTTAATTATATTATAGGTTAATTTATTATCTTATTAATATTATTTAAAAGTTAATTGATTATTGTATTAGCAACGTTTTAAAGTTAACTAATTATTATATTAATATTGTTTTCAAGTTAATTTATCGATACAATAATAGTGCTTAAAATTAATTTGATATATTATGAATGAGATTATAAAGTTATTATTTTGGATAAGGTTTATAGAAAATTAAATAAAAGGGGTTTTAAATAATAACCTTGTTATTTAAAAAGTATTTTAAATAATCAATTTGTTTATCAAGGGAACCTTAATGATTAAGTTTATTTAAAAGGATTTTATTTTAAATAAGGAAAGTTTGTGAAATATAAATTAAAAAGAGATCTTGATATTTATAAAAGAAATTCTATAAATGATTTTTGGAAATTTATAAAAGTATTTTATAAATAAACTTGCAGATTTATAAAGTATTTTATAAATGGATTTGGAATTTTAATGGAGATAGTTATAAAATTAGGAGATTTATGGAAAGGAACAGTATTTTGGGTTACTAAAATTTTTATTTTTATGACATTTGGATTGAATCTTTTACTATAATTTTGGGAATAGAAAACCTTTTTAAATGTTTTGTAATTATAAGTATGTAAAAAGAGTTTCCACGTTTGGATGAGAATGCTTTGTTAATATACTTATACCAATGAGATAAGTATATGAATAATTTAACAAATATTTGAAAGATGATCAAATGAAAGATTAATCTAGGAGGCTTAGTGATAGCCATGGGAGATGTAATCTCTATTTGAAATGTTTGTTTATTTGATAGTTAAATAACTTACTATCAAATCTTGGCCTAAATATGTTATTCTTCTTAATCTTGGTGGTACGAAAATATTCCCTGCTTAACACCAAAGGATTTCAATTCTGGAAATATATAGGGGAAACATGAGAGTTATATGGTATAGTTACCATCGTTGGTGCTATACTATACGTATAAACTCGTATAATTCTTTTAGGACAAACGTAACGACTACCTTTTTGGACTTTTAAGCAGAAACACATGTCAGACTCAAACCATTTAAAAGGGTAGATTGTTATAGGGTAAATAAGAAAAACAGAGAGAAAGGAAACAAATGCAGAATCTAGCAATGGGATGAAAAAAATATAATAATCAAATAAACAGTTCATAAAGCTGTTTAAAAATAACATTGATTATTCTTTTAAAAATACAGATCAAAGTTACATACAACAAGAATAAATAAATAAATGCAGTGGAAAAACATGATGCAGTGGTATACATATATTAAATAGTAATAGTGCAAAATCTTCGTCTTCATCCTCTAGAATGAAATCTTCGATAACTGAAAAACTCAAACTGATCCGAGCGAATTGAAAAGACAAAACATTCATGTCAAAACTAAAAGATCTTATGTAAGTTAAATCAATAATAAATAAATATGAGTGCAACGGCGTCAGAGATGTTTAAGGGGTTTGGCATCTCCTATCCAATGTCTAATGTGAGTGCGATAACTTAAGAGACGTTCAGGATCTCCATCTCCTAAGTTCCATTAATCTATCTGCTATGTAGTACAATCTGCTATCATAATAATGTCTACAATAAAGTAAAGTATTAAAATAGCGTTAAGGTGTCACCCATATCCCCTTTAACACGTTTTATATATTTTCGTAGTATATACAATGCCGTAAGCTCCACCAAACTGATGGTTTACCTAGAGGACACCCCATAGGTATGCTACAAAACAAACTCGTAGAAGGTGCTCTAGGGCATGTGAACACGGCACTCGAGGCAATGCTTGGGTATATTTTCCAATTGCAGAATCGGGCTAGTGGTAACGCATAGCAGCTACTACCGTCCACCTTGGAACACACTCTCATAATCAAAATCAAGGGGTGGCCACCAAATCATCACGAAGTCATAATATGGTAACAATAAAGCATGTCCGATCGGAGGAATGACCTCACTTGGCCTAAGTATAGCTCCTATTTTAGTCACATCTAAGCTAACCCATGAGAGCCAGGGTCACATCAATACCACATACAGAAATCGTTCGCCACCATCCCATATTATTTCTGGAATCTCCTCCACATGCATAGTAGTTAAAGTGGTTTTCGGTACTGGCAGAGAGTATGATAATATCCGATCTCGGACTCTTTAACAACCAAATGCTTGTTTCACACCGGATGGTTTTTTCACATTTCAAAAGTCAATTCATACTTAATATCAAAATATCAAATTTGATTTCAAATCATATTTCTTTCGAAATCATATTCACTTTCAAAACTATATTCACTTTCAAATCATATCCACTTTTGAAATTCACATTCACTTTGAAATTATTTATAGGTTATGTTAATTAATTCTTCATTTCAAATCATCTTATTCACTCAAATATGTCATTTCACAAAAGGTATCACTTCCCAATTTCAAGTTAGGTTGTAAAATCATCGAGGATTTAAATATAAATACTTCAACTTTATACAGTCTGAAATTTTAGAAAATAGTTTAAGTAATTTTAAATAGTTTTATATAGTTTTAAAAATAGTTTAGGTAATTTTAAATAGTTTATACAGTTTTAAAAATAGTTTAAATAGATTTAAAATAGTTTCAATAGTATAAGTAGTTTAAATAGGGTTAAATTTGATTTAATTAGTTTCAAAATGATTTAAATCGATTGAATGTAGATTAAATAGATTGAAATTATATTAAGTAGTTTTTTACATAGATAAACTAAGTTTAAAATAGATTAAATAGAATTAAATTATATTAAATGGATTTAAAATAGATTAAATAAATTAATTAGTTTAAAATAGGTAAAATAGATTAAACTGGATTAAATAGGTTATAATAGATTAAAATAAATTAAATAATTATATTAATTAAAATAGTTTCTAAGTTATATCCAAACATTTCAATAACACAATTCTGATAAATTCATTTATAATTGACACTTCAACTTTGAAATTTCAATTATAAGCCCGTTGAACAATTCATTAATCAATTCTAATTTCAGCATTTGCACTTGGATTAACAAAAATAATTCAGTTTATATATATCAATTTCAATTTCAAAATACCAGCCAACTGAATTCAAAATTTTAAAGATTCAAAAATTATTTAATTTAACCAATTCGGTGTTCATATTTGATTTTCTACCTTATGGTCAATTGATACAGATATTTATCATTTCAAGCCGCGATTTAAAATTTTATGGTTATATATCAGTTCAAACCGCAATCTCGAATTAAATAAAAAACCCATAAAATCGCTCGGGTCTATCATTTCATCCGATAATGATTTTTCCTAACCTATTGATCGTTCGGGTACGTATCATTTCAACCCATAAGGAACTTAAAGAATGATAATAGTATATAAATTAAACATAACATCCAATCATTCAATATCGAAAATCAAACATCCATTATAATTTATCATCCAATTCGACCAATAAATTACAACAAATAACATATTATCATTTATAGAAAATTAACCCGCAATTTAAATTCAATAATAAATTACGGGACAATTTAAAACAAAAATCAATTCAAATTAACCGGAATGATGATTTAATATACCAAATAGCCATAAATTTCATATCATATCATAATTTTAATTTAACTAACATAAGATAATCTAGTAGGTTTGAGTGGGTTAAAACACTCACCAGTTGATTTCAAATCGATTTGAAATCCAAAATATGGCCTAAAATTCAACAGTCTACCAGCGTCAAAATGTTTAGAATTTCGATACGATCCCAACGAAACAAACCACGCCCAAATCCGAGTTCGTACGAAAACGTTACGATCGTTAGAGCATTTTACAATTCAAATTAAAACAAATAGATAATAATAATAAAAGAACATACACGTAGAAAACCAAGCCACGTCATTGAAGTTATTCGAAACCCTACTACCTCGTTCTGACTATCGATAGCCACCACATCCTATCAAGTACCGCATGCAACATCGCACGCCGCCTCACCTATCAAACAATGCCATTCGAACCCCAACCCTCGATCGACCCTCCTCCAACCTAGCGCCAGTCCGACGCCACACCCCCAGACTCCGCCGTCGTACAAGAAACGGCCCAAACATCATCCGTCTATGGCCGTTCAATGAACAATTGAGGCGAAGTAACCATATACATTGACTCCCCCAAGCCTCTTCTTCATTGCAGCACCCTCCGATCATTACTCGAGTGACGATCCACCGTTGAATCGTCCAAAACCTAGAATGGACGGTCGAGGTTTATTCTTGATTTCTAGACAAACGGTGCATCAAATTGAGAAACGAATTACACTAGTGAATTACGCTAGTCGAGAGCTTCGAAATCGTATATAATATGATATGGTTTGGAGGAGTTTGATTTTGGAATTGAATTTGCAATTTTGGAATTAGGGTTTTGTAATTGGATTTGGTTCTGCCATTGAGGAGGAGAAGTCGACAGATGAAAATTTATACGTACAGTAATGAGAAATGAAAGGTTGCTAGGGTTTTGAACAAGACTATTTATCTCCTAAGGATCCGTTAAATTATCTACTATGTAGTACAATACGCTACTATACTAATGTCCACAATAAAGTAAAGTGTTAAAATAGCATTAAGGCGTTACCCATATCCCTCTTAACACATTTTATATATTCCTATAGTCTATATAATGCCATAAGCTCCACCAAACCGATGGTTTACCCAAAGGACGCCCAATAGGTAAGTTTCAAAGAAAACTCATAGAAGGCGCTCTAGGGCATTTGAACATGGCACTTAAGGCAATGCCAGGGTAGATTTACCAATTGCAGAACCAAGCTGGTGGTAACGCATAACAGCTACCGCCTACCTCGGAACACACTCCCATAATCAAAATCAAGGGGTGGCCACCAAATCATCACAAAGTCATAATATGGTATCGAAGAAGCATGTCCGATTGGAGGAATGACCTCACTTGGCACAGGTATAGCTCTTGTTTTAGTTACATTTAACCTGAATCATGGGAGTCAGAGTCACATCAATACCTCATACAAAAATCATTCGCCACCATCCTACTTCATTTCTGGAATCTCCTCCACGTGCACAATTGTTAAAGTGGTTTTCGGTATTGGCAGAGTGTATGACAATATCCGATCCCTATCTCTTTAATAATCAAATGCTTATTTCACATCGAATGGTTCTTTTAAATTTCAAAAGTCAATTCATACATAATATCAAAATATATTAGTCGATTTCAAATCCTATTTCTTTCGAAATCATATTCACTTTCAAATCATATCCATTTTTGAAATTCATATTCAGTTTGAAATTATTGATAGGTTACGTTAATTAATTCTTCATTTCAAATCATCTTATTCACTCAAATATGTCATTACATAAAAGGTATCAGTTCCAAATTCAACCTTAGGTTGTAACATCAACAAGGATTTAAATATAAATATTCAACTTTACACAGTCTGAAATTTTAGAAAATAGTTAGTAATTATAAATAGTTTATATAGCTTTAAAAATAGTTTAAATATATTTAAAATAGTTTAAATAGTAAAAATAGTTTAAATAGGTTTAAATTTGATTTAATTAGTTTCAAAATGATTTAAATAGATTGAATATAGATTAAATAGATTTGAATTATATTAAGTAGATTTTAACGTAGATTAACTAAGTTTAAAATAGATTAAATAGATTTAAATTATATTTAATGGATTAAAAATAGATTAAATCAATTAGTTAGTTTAAAATTGGTAAAATAGATTAAATTGGATTAAGTAGGTTATAACAGATTAAAATAAATTAAAATAGTTTCAAAGTTATATCCAAACATTTCAATAACTCAATTCCGATAAATTCATTTATAATTGACACTTCAACTTTGAAATTTCAATTTAAAACCTTTGAACAATTCATTAATCAATTCCAATTTCAGCATTTACACTTGGATTAACGAAAATAATTTAGTTTATATAAATCAATTTCTATTTCAAAATTCCAGTTAACCGAATTCAAAATTTTAAAGATTCAAAAATCATTTAATATAACAATCCGGTGTCCGTATATGATTTTCTACCCAAGGGTCAAGTGATGCAGATATTTATCATAGGGTCAAGTGATACAGATATTTATCATTTCAAACCACATTTTAAAATTTTAATATTATATATCATTTCAAACCGCAATCCCGAATTAAATAAAAATCCATAAAATCGCTCGAGTCTATCATTTCAACCCATAACGATTTTTCCATAATCTATAGATCATTCGGGTATTTATCATTTCAACCCATAAGGAACTTGGAGAGTGATAACAGTATATAAATTAAACATAACATCCAATAATCCAACATCAAAAATCAAACATCAATTATAATTCATTATCCAATTTGACCAATAAATTACAACAAATAACATATTATCATTTATAGGAAATTAACTGGCAATTTAAATTCAATAATTAATTAAATGGCAATTTAAATCAAAAATCAATTCAAATTAACTGGAATAATGATTTAAATATTCCAAACAGTCATAAATAAATATCAAATCATATCATAACTTTAATTCAACTAACATAGGATAATCTAATAGTTATGGGTGGGTTAAAACACTCATCTTTTGATTTCAAATCAATTTGAAATTCAAAATATGGCCTAAAATTCAACAGTTTTAGAATTCGTCCAAAGCAGTGTTAAAATGTCCGGAGTTTTGATACGATCCTAACGAAATAAAATCGAGTTTGTATGAAAAAGTTACGATCGTTTGAGCATTATACAATTCAAATTAAAACAAATAAAATAATAATAATAAAGGAACATACATGTAGAAAACCTTGCCACGTCATCGAAGTTATTCAAAACCCTACCACCTCGTTCTCACTATCGATTGCTGCCACGCCCTATTAACTATCGCACGCAACACCACACGTTGCCTCACCCATCAGACAGTGCCTCTCGAACCCCAACCTCCGGCCGACCCTCCTCCAACCGAGCGCCACTTCGATGCCACGCCCCAGGGCTCCACCACTGTACGAGAAATGACCCAAACATCATCCATCTAGAGAGTTCAATGAATCATTGAGGCAAAGTAACCACATAGATTGACTCCTCTAAGCCTCTTCTTCGTTGTAGCGCCCTTCGATCGTCGATCGTGCGATGATCCACCGTTGGATCGTCCAAAACCTAGAATGGACGACCGAGGTTCATTTTCGATTTCTGGACAAACGGTGCATCGAATTGAGAAATGAATTGCACCAATGAATTACGCTCGTCGAGAGTTTCGAAATGGTACACAATATGATAGGGTTTGGAGGTGTTTGATTTTGGAATTGAATTTGCAATTTGGGAACTAGGGTTTTGTAATTGGATTTGGTACTGCCATTGAGGAGGAGAAGTCAACAGATGAAAATTTGTATGTACAGTAATGAGAAATGCCCCTTATGCCTCCAAAACGAAAGTATGTCAACCCATACACCAAAATAGACATTTTCGATAATTTTAGACTCAATGGAACATGTCTCAAGTCCTAGTTCCATTGTATGAAGAAGTTAGCTTGAAATCAACTTATTTCAAATTGACTTCAATTGAATTTGATTAAATTGATTTCTACACATTACGAATTCGTACGATCAAACGGCAAGTCCGATCGCTACGAAACTTGAAACTTTAAAATAATTTACCATTACGAATCCGATGAAACTAGTTTCATCAAAATCCGAGACAGTGGCCAAAATGGCTATTTTCGCGTTAATTAAATAAATAAATTAAATCATTTTTTGATTCATTATTTTAAAACTAACAATTTTAATCATTCTTGATTACTTGGACTATTATAATAATTTAAAACAAATTTACATATAATTTCAGTGTTAAAATGCAATAATTACAATGCTTAATTTCAATTATAATTAAATCTGATTAATCATAATTTAATTCCAATAAATTGGATTTAATTTGATTTAAATCTTTTAATTCAATCAATTATTACATTGTATACCTAGTTAACATTTGTTTATATCCTATTACACTAATATTACACTAATATTCCACAATCATTATCTTTTACAATATTAGTTGCAATATTTCCATTACACTGAATTTGTCGGTTTTATTATAATTTAAAATCCCAATAAATCCATTTATCCTTATTTCACTTCTTTTATTACATCGGTTATTGCCTTATAAATATGATTAACATTTCTGTACATTTCATAACATTCACAATTTGCAGTTATTATCTTCACATTAATGTAACATTTTATTACATTAATTATAATTGATTAAAATGAATTGGTAACAAATAACAAATGTCACCTTTTCTACAATTAACATTTGTAAATTTATTATTTACAAACAATTATTATAACAACTCTCATTACACTAATTTTATTCAGTTACCACTTACTACACATTATTTTATTAATTAATCAACACATAAATTATCAATTGCTCTTTTAATCCAATTATCAATTAATGAACACCTTATTACAATTAATTTACGATATATACAAATTGTAACTTTTAATCATTTCAATTAATTGGAATTTCATTCAACGTAGTTATAAAATTTCCTTAATTTTAATAATAAAACATTTCATTCGAATTATATTCCTTTTATTAAATCACAAATTTTTACTTCTTCCAACATTAAATCACGAAACTTTATTAAATTAACTATTTTTAATTATCGAAAATTACGGGTCGTTACAACAAACGATAAAAGGATCCTCCACTTAAATGGTTAGCGGAGGATCCCTGCTCCTATGTATTGTATGATTATTTCTTAAAGAATTGGTATTGAGCATTCTGGGAAATCAATGATTGGTTTTTTTGGAGCGCTCGGTAAGCATGGGTGTACTCGTAAGAGATGACTCATACCGTAACCACTCCAAAAACCATAAACGGGTCTAGGGAGGAGTTTCATGATCAACGGAGATGTTGGAATCCATGTATGGTTTCGAGCCCCGTTGGAATGAGGGAATCCATGTGTGATTCCGATATCTATTTGAGATGTGGGAATCCATGTGTCATTTCGAGACCTGTTGGGGTATGGGATCCCATGTTAGAATCTACAATGGCTTGGGATTTCTGACTTTTGAAAATCGACATCAATAGGTTCACTGTATAGCATGTCAAACAATTGAGTGCCAGAAATTCCAGATCATTTGGGATGAAGGATAAAATAGATAAAAGAAAAACAGAGACAATAACAGAGAATCTCACAATCGTAGGGGAACAAAATATAATATATAATGACAGGTTTTTATACAAAAGAATATATAGAAAATAATATACACACAGTCATCATAGTACAACAATCACAATCAATCTGGACATTTATAACAACCTGTCCTCACAAATACTAAATACACAGCATAACACACATATCAGAATATAATCAAGTACGTAATGTGCCTGAGAATCCTCCGGCACGTCTCCTGTGCTCCATAGCATCTTAACCTGAATCTGTAATACTTGGTCTGACCCGAGCATTATAATAAAATAATACTTGAGTCAGTCTGGAAAACCAAGCGTAAGAAAACACATTCAATTTGAATTATTACTATTTTCAAAATCCTTTGAAAAACAAAGGTATCTCGTAAGACCATGCTACACATGAATACGATGGGTTTTTACCTTATGACAACCAAAACATTTTATATCAAAATGATCTGATATTATAATAGTGTCTATTGAAAGTAAATTAGAAAATAGCTGAAATGCTTGCAACTCACGTTTCGGCACAGTTGGTATACAACTAAAACCACACAGGTTCGTAGTGGATATTGGATTCCATACAATGACCGAGCTACAGGGCTACCTTCTGCCACAGTACACCTCTAAAAAAATGTACCGAGATCGTACCTAACGATCCCTGGCAAAACAGGACCGACCTACCCCTTGCTGGATTGTACCGAATATGCTATCACTCGGGTGTTCCCACCCTAATCGAGCGCTCTCTTTTCCATGCACAACCATATTCATAAATCATAATATATTCCGAAGGTATCTAGAAAAGTGATAACATACCCTACTTGGATGCGACCCACATAGCCCTACTTCATCTTCTATGTTTTAGTCATTCCTGGTTAATGAGGCTTGAGGCTACGTTTTACATGTAGGATATCATTCATGCTTGGAATGCTAACACTGCCTTCCAGGAAAACAATGCAATGATAGCATTCATCCATACAAGTTGTCCTGGATCTGGACAAACCAAATCTCCTTCATGATCACCAACTCCATTATCTTCGAGATATTACAATTTGTAACGCACAAACCGGATCGAAATGGATTTTGGATAATTAAATCCAATCCCGGTCTCTTCAAAACGATCAACGAATTTGGTCAGATTTGTTAGTCAGTTATTTAGCTATCAATTTACAAACATAAGCAGTCACTAGGCCCATACTTTGAATTTTCCCAAAACATTGATTTTAAAATATCTTACAGAGATATATATTCAAATTCCAATAATTCAATATTTTGAAAACAATTCCAAATACTTTTGTATGGCAGGATATTTTTAAACCATTTCAACACTTAGGAATATTTCCAAATTCAACTTAATTCATTACTTAGACAAATATTTCTATAAAAATCATTTCATCGCCTAAACATTCCCAAAAACCTTTAATTCAAATACTTAGGAAAATATCATAAGTTTATTTTCCAAAATTATTCCTAGTATCCATATTTAGGAAATATTCCGCACTTATCTCATAAAACTCCAGAATTACTGTTAATTTCCTTTTATAATTTCCAAAAATCAATGATACTCGTTTATATTTCCAACTACTCATTTCTAACAAGTTTCTCTTATTTCAACAATCTGAATATTTCCTTAATTTTCCAGATTCCAATTCAAGATTTCTCTTATAAAAGTCATATCCATTAAATAACCCCATTTACAAATCACGAGAGAATTTATAAATAAATTAAAATCTTTTCAAAACTTTATATATATAATAAGTATTTTAAACGAATAATAATTTATTTCTAAAATATGTTTAAGTAATTATTTAAAATATTAAAACACTTTAAATAAAACATCAATAACTCATTTCTAACTTATTTTTAAATAAAACTAATCAATTTTCAAAGCTGATTATAAAATTAGAATTTATTTCAATTTATATTAAATATTGAAAAGATCCACTTTCCAAAGTATTTTAATACTAGAAAATCTTAAATTTACATAGTTTAAATAAATGAAATTTTCCTCTTAAAACAAACTTACCATTTCAATAAAAACATATATTTAAAATTCAAATATCCAATTTCACTTTATAAACCCCTCTCGATTGATAACACACTGATTTCATTTTGATATTCCCAAACCATTCTCACATTTTAAAAATAGAATCCACTATTTTTCCTAAAAACCGATTTCCATATCCCGATATAAATTCACACTGTAAATTTCTATTTTCAATTTATTAACTGATATTATTTTCCCTTATTTATAAACATCGTCATAAATTTATAAACTCTATTGAGTTTCACTTGTTTATATAACTAATCTCATTTATAAAATCTCATTTTATGAATCCATTTCTTAATAAATCCCGTTTATATTTTTCAAATTTATTTTTAATATTGATTTCAACTTCTTTCCATATATCCAGAAATATCACTTAAAAATCCATTGTTAAAAATCATTTTTATTAATTATTTTAAAATCTTTATTTAAAACATTTTACGAATAGTTAAGTACAACCCAATATCAAATCATTATTCTATTCAAATTAATTTCCTTTAAAATAATCCAAATTTAAAATAAATATTTTTATATCCAAAATCTCTTTTTAATACTTTTAAATTCAAAAATAATATTTATGGTATTTAAAATACCAAAGTTAAGGCCAGTGCTACTATAACATCCAATAATTCAAACCACAACATAATTTATAAAAGATTATCCACATGCATCATATATCACTATATATGTAAAACAATCCGTGACGACCTGCCTTTCATTCCACAGAAATACGTATCATCATTAAGAAAGAAATAGGTAGAAAAGAGAATAAATAGAAGAAAGAACAGCAATATCAGAATCTCACAGTGGAAACAGAAAAATATAATATATCACATAACTATTATATAGTCATTACACATTAGAGTCACATAATTACAACATCGTACAAGACAGTCGTGAAGACCTTTCTATCCATTACATTCCAAAATACAACAGACAAAAGACACCAACACAGCAGAAAAAGATAGATATAGATACACCAAAACTCCTACTCCAAGCTTTTCCCAAAATTCGGCAAGCCAACCTGATCACTTGGCTACTCATAAAAATTTAAGTACCTAAGTGTTTAAGAAAAACAGAAATAAACTCCGGGTCAGACATGGGTCTGGTGTGAGTAAACGGTTAAGTTTTTTAACTTGAAAAACCTTTGAAATAAAAGGTATCTTGTAAGACTCTCTGCTAATAAACACGTACAAGTTTTTCCCTTACGATAACCAAAAAATTTGATAGGAAATCCAGTTATATTATAATAGTGTCAAGGGTTTTCAATATAAAATACAGAATTAGCTGGAATGCTTACATTTCACATTCCAACATAGTTGGGCACAATCAAAACCGTATAGGCATTTACTGGAGATTGGATTCCATACAATGGCAGGGCTACTAGGGTACTGTCCATCAAAGTACCCGGTCTAGATCACTGTACCGAGGACCAACTCTGATCCCCTACAACACGAGACTGGAGCTACCCCTTACTGGATAGTCCGAATAAGACAACCCTGCGGTTGTGGCTAAAAAATCGCCCACACAGCCAAATAAAGGGACCTCTAGATAGAGGAAAATCTTATCCTACTTGGGTGCTACCCACTTAGCCTTGCGTGCACCTTCCCTGTTTTAGAGGCTTGAGGCTACGATTTCCTTTTTAGAATACTTATCTTGGAATGCTCATCATCCTTCATTGATGATGGTCTGATTGCATTCATCAATACAAGTTCGTTTCAGGGTTCGAACGAAACCAAAGGCACTATCTCGTTACACTCATTTTAGAATCACCCTCAGAGTTAACAACAATAGTTCTTGCACTCTGAAACTTCATCTCGATCTTCACTTGAAATTTCACGACCTATCGTTTAACTTGGATCGATGTGGTTTTAGGATAATCAAATTTGATATACGATCCCAGTCTCATTGAAATCCAAACGCCGTCTTAACGGTCAAGTTGTTTAAGGTTTAAACAATTTAATTACATTTAGAACATTGGATTTACACAGTATTCATCACAGATAAATAACATACATTTATCACAGCTATATCCAAAGTATATCACATCACAGAACATCACATATTATCATACTATAAATATCAATCAACCCAGACATTCTATACAATGAATCATCCATAAGCAAGATTTATTAATCCATAACTATAATTATTTTAGTTAACTTAAATTAAATTAATTACTTAAGAATTAATCACCTAACACTGCTTAATTAATCATTAATTAATTACAAACCATTTTAATTAATTATTGAATTAATCATTCTTTAATTACTTTTGCAAATTAATTAATTAATCTTTAACTACTGATTAATTATCTTTTAACTATTAATTAACTAATCTTAATTATTAATTAATTAATCTTAATTACTAATTGACAAACCCTTAATTACAAATTAATTCATCCTTAGTTACCAGTTAATTAATCCTTAATTACAAATTAATTAATTTCTAATTCCCTAATTAATAATCCTTAATTGCAAATTAATTAATTTCTAATTACTTAATTAATTAATCTCTAATTGCCAATTAATTTATCTCTAATTAATTAATTTATAACCCTTAATTATTAATTAATTAATTTCTTTTTAATTACTTCATTAATTTAATAAATCTATAATTACCCAATATATTAATTCAGTGTAAGATAAAACATTTATCTTTATTAATTATTTAATTATATTAACAATAAATTTAAAGCATTTTATATTTTAATTAACTATTTGATTAACCATTTATTTTAAGTTTTTAAAATAACTTAAAATTTTAACTTAATTAATTTAAGTAAAATAAATCATATAACTTTTCTTAAACCAATATTTAAAAGCATTTATTATATATATAAAAGAAATTTATTTAAGAAAAAGGTTTAAACTTGATTTACTTTAAATTTTAAAACTTACATATTTAAAACCTTTAAACTAGATACATCAACTACCTGAGTCAGTCCCGGTAACAACCCCGAGTCAGTCTCGAGAACTTTCTCCCTTTTTTTAAAAAAATTATTTGGTTTAAAAAAATATAAAACTGTTGCACGCAAAACCACTCGCATCGACTCGAAGGTAAACCCGGGCCACAGCTTCCTTTCCTCGAGTTTCCCTCCGAGTCACTGCCTTCTTCCCAAACCCACAACACCAATCCAAATCCTCTAACACGCATGCATGTGCATGCCCTAACTTCGCCATTCCGCCTATCGCCGTCACTCCCCACACGTCGGCGACCACCTCCTCAAAGCGTCCGACCACGCAGTTCCCAAAATTTGAACTCGAATCGAAAATGAGCTACCTTGAACAAACCTGGAATCGAACTCATCGACCAAAACCGCCTCGACCTAATGCTTCCGACCACCAGCAGCTACGAATCTCTGTCCACATCTTCGCCGACCATCCACTCAACCTTTCCCCCAACTCCGATGAACCCCGATGCTCCAGCGATGATGCAGTTGCCCAAACTTCAACCTCGACCAAAACCGGGTATTAAACCCTACTCCATTTCCTAGCCGCCACCACGGTGGTTTAAAAATCCACCTAGTATTTTTCCCTAGCTCGCCTACTTCTTCGCTTCCTCCAGTCACGATCCCGACCTTCCCGAGTCCTCCAATCACCAGAAAAGCCCCAAAACCCATTTTCAGGTCAACCATGAATTTTTCACTCGAAACCAAACTAGAAATCCTGTTTTAACTTCTAAAAATCATGATTTTCGATGGTGATTTAGATTATATAAGTGAATCAAAGAATTGTGATGCTTGAATTTAACATGTTTTCAAAGGTTCCACTCTTCTTTCCCATTTTCCACATGATATTCGAACTTGTTATACTTGTATACATTTTTAAAACTTAATTTATGTTTAAACAAACAAAACTTGTTTGAATTTCACAGCCTATAAGAGATTAAAAGAGGAGATTTGAATTTTTTATCTAGATTTTAAACTCTATAAAATGAGAACAGGCGAATATATATATGTATACAGACACACACACACACTTAACATCTTCATATTTATAAACATACAAGCCAAATTTTTGCTCATGCAAACAATTATCGCATCATTATTTCGCATAATCATCATAAGCAACAAATTAAAACAAGTATTAGTTTGTTTACTCACAGTTAAGTTGTTTGGACAGAGAGCTTTTTGAATAGGAATGTTAGATTTTTGAACTGGAACTTGAAATGCTTTTGATCTGAGGCTTAGTTGTTTGAGATCTTGCTTTAAAACTAAAATGAATTTACTTGATCAAGTTGAAAGAGTGGTTGCTTTAATTTTCTGGTTTGCTTTTTTTGTTTACAGGTTTTTGATTTTCTTTGTTTTGAAAATGAGAATTGAAAAGAAATGAAAGAGAAGAGATAGATATATTTATAGCTTGTTTTATCTTTTATTTAAAAATGAAAAGAAAATAAATTGCATGACACTGGTAATTTGCATGAAAATATTTGCTTACATTTGTTAAACTGTATGTTAAAAATCTTACACTTGTATTTAGCATGATTTAATGAATTTTCATTTATAATATGCATGTGTTAATTAATTTTTACAAATGTTTTTATAAAACCTTATATTCAATTTCTATTTAGTTAATACTTTTTCTTAATTTATATTTATAAAATCATTTTAAAGAAAAAATAAAACTAATCATATACTAATAAAACCATAAATATATATATTTAAATCCAATTTATTTTAAGATATTTATCATTTGAATTTTAAATTCAAATTCTAATTCTATTGAAAATCTACCCATCACATATACATATAACAAATACATATTTTATTTTTTTGAAAAGAATAATTTGCCAATTTTAGATAATTTATAAAAGAAAAAAATTATCACATATTATTTGCTTGAAATTATGGGATATCACATTCCTCTTTCCTTAAAAGAATTTCATCCCCGAAATTTAAAAGCAAAAGATAATCGAAAAACTTTTATTTCAAACAATCCAAGCATACATATTAGTCATATACAACATCCAAACAAAAATTTCATTCAAACAAACTTTACTGGCTATCCGGACACTAATCAGGATAGGCTTTCCTAAAACTATCAAGAGTTTCCCAAGTACAGTCACCTGGATCTTCACTCCACTGAACCTTGACTAGCTTCACCACCTTGTTTCTGAGCTGCTTCTCGTCTTGATCAACAATCTGGACTGGATGCTTGGCTATAGTTAAGTCCGGTTCAATCTCTAAATCTTCCTTCATTGTTGGCTCCACAACTAAAGATGGGTCGAACACGTACTTTCTCAGATGAGATATGTGAAAAACATTGTGAATTACAGCCATCCGGACTGGCAATTCAATCCTGTAGGCCAAAGCTTCAATTCTCTCGAGCACTCCAAACGGACCAATATACCTTGGGGGAAGCTTTCCCGCCTTTCCAAATCTGATCGCTCCTTTTATCAGGGAAACTTTGAAGAAAAAACCAAATCACCGACTTCAAATTCGAATTGCCTTCGTCTCTTGTCTGCATAACTCTTCTGGCGATCTTGAGCCGCTTTCATTCTTTTCTTGATAAGCTCCGCCTTCGTAGATGCCTCTCGGATCAAATCTGGACCAAGAACAAGACAATCTCCCGAGTCTACCCAACAAGACGGTGATCTATAAGGTCTTTCATAGAAAGCTTCATAGGGTGCCATCTTGATACTCGCCTGATAGTTATTATTGTACGAGAATTCCACTAAATGCAGATGGTCTTCCCAAGACCCACTGAGATCCAGAACACAATCCCTCAACATATCCTCTAGAATTCGATTCAGCCTTTCCATTTGTCCGTCAGTCTGGGGATATAGGCTGTACTCAAACTCAATCTCGTACCCAAAGCTGTCTACAAAGCCTCCTAAAATTTACTGGTAAAGATTGGGTCACGCTCACTAACTATGCTGACCGGAGCTCCGTCCAACCTAACGATCTCTTTCAAGAAAATCTCTGCTAAAGATGCTACAGTTCTGGTCGCCTTAACCAGAAAAAAATGGGCGCTTTTGGTCAGCTGGTCTACGATTACCCATATTCCTTCATTTCCCTTTCTGGTCCTTTGGCAAACCATCGATGAAATCCATAGATATCATTTCCCACTTCCACTTGGGGACTTCCAGAGGTTGCAACAATCCTACGATCTTCTGTTGATCACCTTTCACATGTTGACAAATCACACATCCATTCACGAAAGCAGCAACATTCTTCTTCATGCCCGGCCACCAGAAAATTCTCTGCATATCCTTACACATTTTTGAGATCCCCAAATGGATACTCAACCATGATTTGTGGCCTTCCCAACAATACTTCCGGCCTCAAGCCATCCACATCTAGAACACACAAACATCCGTTGATCCTCAAAGCTCCCTGATCGTCTATCTTGAAATCTGAATATCGACCATCCATGGCTCCGAGAATCAATTCCTTAAAAGTTCTATCCTTCATCTGACTGCTTATAATTCTTTCCTGTAGAGACGGAATAGCTTCCAAAATAGCCAGAACTGCATTCCTACTCAGAGCATCCGCCATAACATTCGCTTTCCCTTGAGTATAAAGGATATCCAAATCATAAGATGCTAAAAATTCTACCCGCCTCTGTTGCCTCAAATTCAAATCCTTCTGGGGGAAAAGATATTTCAGAGGTTTATGATCTGTGAAAATCTTGAACTTCTCTCCCAATAGATAGTGCCTCCAGATCGTCAAAGCAAAGACGATGCCTAACAATTCCATATCATGCATAGCGTAATTCTTTTCACGTGGTTTCAATTGCCTGCTCGCATACACAATCACTTTCCCATTCTACATCAGCACTGCACCCAGCCCAACTCTGCAAGCATCCATGTAGACCTCGAACTTACTCTTACCTGCAGGAATAGCTAGAACATGTGCTCTGGTCAGCCTTGCCTTCAAATCCAAGAATGCTTCTTCACACTTCGGGGTCCATTTTAACTTTTCTCCTTTCCTAGTCAACTTGGTTAGGTGCGAAGAAATCTTAGAGTAGTCCCTGATATATTTTGTAATAGCCCCGCAGTTCCGTACCCCTTGAGTCGACACTGTTCTCCATCACTCAACTCACGATGAATGGAAATACGAACCATTAGGGCTAAAGAAGAAGAGGTAGAAGAAGAAAATAGAAAACAACATCAGAATCTAACCATCGCAGCGGAATAAAATATAATAGATAATAAATGATCTTTACACAACAACAAATATATTTGTTTATACATTACATCATCAGAGTACAGCATCAGAGTTCAATATAAATAATAGCACAACTCAGGATGGTTATAATATCTCGTCCTTTCAGAAACTAAATACACAGCGAAATATTTCATACAAATACGGAAGTACGTATCGCCATCCAGCTCCACAGCATCATATCCTGTAATCTATAATACTCGATCTGGCCGGAGTATTATAGTTAAATAACACCCGAGTCAGTCTGAAATATCAGCGTGAGAAAACCATTCTCAATTGGATTATTAAAGTTCAAAATCCTTTGAAAACAAAAGCATCTCGTAAGACCATGCCACAAATAAACATGTCGGGTTTTTATCTTACGATAGCCAAAACACTTTTTATTAAAATCCTCTGATATTATAATAGGGTCTATCCACAAATACTTATTAAATTGTCGAAATAGTTAAATCTATTAAATTCTAGCTACTAGCCACAATCGTGGGTAATACAAACAAAAATTGTAAAAGGCGCGTAGGGAGAATGGATTTCCAACTAATGACTAGGCACTAGGGTACCACCTGTCACAGTCTGTGGCCTAGATCACCGTACCGAGGATTGCTTCCAATCCCCTGCAACACAAGACCGGGACTACCCCTTACCGGATAATCTCGAGTAAGATCACCCCACGGTTGGGATCAGCAATCGCACCACTAAGCCGAATAAAAAGGGACATCTAGACAGGGATGACCTCACCCTAATGGGTGCTACCCACTTAGCCTTGCTGCATAACCCTTGATTTTAAGTCATTCCCGGTTGATGAGGCTCGAGGCCAAGCGTTACCTTTTTAGAACATATCACTTAGAATGCTCACCGTCCACCTGATGATGTTCTGAAAGCATTCATCCATACAAATCCGTCTCGGGTTCAAACGGAACCGAATGCACTACTCTTACTACATCCATTTTGGAACCATCCTCAGGATTAGTAGCGACTAGCCCTTGCACTTCACTGCTCCATCTTCAACTCCGAACTCGTTTTCATGAGTAGTGCATTTAGTTCCGTTTGAAAATGTACAAACCGGATTTGTACTATCAATTAACATTCACAATCCAGATTGAAGTGGTTTTCAGGATATAAATCCCGATCCCGGTCTCTTCGGAACGATCACCGCATATGCCAATATTGATAGTCGGTTATTTAAATATCAATTAACATTCACAAACAACCATCAAACAACAAATAATTTTCCCAAATTATTTATTATTCTCAAAATATCTTCGCAAGATATATTTCCATTTTCAACCCTTTTGAAAAACAGTATTCAAACCATACTCTTCTCATGGGATAAATTCCCAACTATTTATTTCAATTGAAAATACCAAGTACAAAGCTTTAGAATTTAAAATAATGAAAAAAACACTTTATTATAAAATATCCTTTAAAACATTTAAATTAAAAATTACTTTAATACTTTATTAAAAATATGTACTTTAGGAATATTTAAAATGAGGCTACTTTATAAAATGTAAAACTAGATTTTCTCCTTTAAAACAAAATACCAAGCCACCTTTAAATAATTACTACGATAATAGATTTGAAAAATACTTACTTTAGAATTTAAACATTTAGAAATAATGAATTTTCTAAAACATTCTTTTCTTTTTATTTTAAAACAACATTAAAACTTCTAACTTATTTTTAAAAATTTGCTTTGAAAACGTACTTGGCTATTTAGAGAAATACGCTTCTCTTTCACATCTTTTAAAAATAAACCACTATTTATTTTTAAATAAATTTACCCATTCCTTTAATAATTTCCCACCTTGAATTTATTCTTCCAAATTTCCACTGATATATTCCTTCACTTTTATAAACCCAGTTTATAAATTCCAAAGTCTCACTTCTCTTTTAAAATTCTAATTCCAAACACTTAAATCAAATTTCAAATTGATTTCCAAATTACTCTATTTTGAAATAAATTCCTTTACTAACTCAATTTATTCAAAACTCATTAACTTCAGATTTTATTCCTTAATTAGGATTTAAAATCTTTTTAACTGAAAACACCAAATTCAGGTTTCCAAAATTCCTTCTTTACCTCTTTAAATAAATTTAACCCTTGAATTTTAAAATAAATTCTTTATTCCTTTAAATAACATCACTTGGGTTTCAAAATTCATTATCTCCGTTTTGCCAAAATCTCCCTCCCCATAATCGGATTTTATTTATTAAAATTTTAAAAATCCACTTTTATTCTTTTCCAATTCATTCTATAATTTACCCCAATTCTCTCTAATCATTTTACTTACAAATTCTCTTCTTTAAATTTCTTTCCAAAATCCAATTTATATATTTTTGGTAACTCCGTATGCCCAAATATATTCAATCAAACATAACATCCAACATCTCAATTACCGATATAATTTATCACAGATTGTCAATAACCATATCATAGAATATTAAAACATTCTAAATAATTTTGAGGAATCCAGTTGAATCCCTCAAACCTGTTTCCCTGCATTCTCGGACATTAGAACAATATAAAATACCAATTCCACTTCAAGGTGGAATATTGCAGTATATGTGTTTATGTAATATCATCCGCTATTATGCGGCGCATAGGGTCTCATCTGCTATAAAATGTGGGGAATCAATCACTCCAATATATACTATATACTACTATATATGATATAGCACATAAAATCAATTCAATCATTTATTTTAATTTAACCATTTATATTTAAATACTAATCCAGATGAGTGAGATTAACTCACCTTTGCTTTTCATTTGTAATCCACTTCAATATTGCCTTGGTTTTCCCAGTTTTTGACCTTGAATAAACAATTTATATGATTTATTAATATTTGAATTGATCGTACAATTAATTATTAATTATTTATTTAATTGAAACTAATAATTTGGTAACTAATATAGTTTATATTTAATTAAACAAATAAATCTTCACTATTTCAGAATTAAACCCATAAGTGAACCGTGAATAGGTATATTTACTTTTTCTTTGGATCTACATATATCAGAATAGCCTATATACATTTAAAAATAAAAAATCAACCCTTTATAGATCATGCAACATATTAATGTCCTGTTTTTTATTTAATTTAAAACAAATCTTATCTTCCTAATCTGCAAACATAATAATTTAACGAAGAAGAATACCTTACTACTCACTCTAACACGCCACCATCTGAAGCCTCGTGAACTACTCCACGTTGCTGCCTCATCACGAGGCCCTCTGCCTTGCCCGCGAGCGCCACTCGAGCTCGAGATTCCCAGCACTGAACGCGATGATCTGCCGCCCTTTCATCGCGACCCGCTCGCGATTGTCCCCTACCCAGATCGAGTTGCCGCACCGACGAATTCACACGCGCGCGCGACTGACTCGAGCTTGCCGCCTCGACTCAAAACTATCGGAAGAACCCGAGAACCATGAATCCCAACCCTCTCGCATGCTTGATCGCCTCCGCCACTGGGTTCAAACTCGATTTGTTCCGCCTTTATTTCGAATAGAGGGAAAAGGTTTCGTTGAGGAGAAAGGAGAATACACGATTTGATTCGCTAGGCCATTTTATTTGCGAACGATTGAATTTGAAGAGGTTAAATAAATTTTCTTTTGTGTCTTCTCGTATAGAAGAAGGAAAAGGGAACAATGAAATATATTTCTTTCATGATTTAACTGATGTGAAGTAAAGGAGGAGTGGTTTACACGAAAGGTAAACGTGTGCAGATCATAGGGTGGCTGAGCAGACAATTTGGATAAGATTGAATTTAATTATATATAAATATAATTAATTTCCCATATTACACATCTCAAAATCTCAAATCCATATAGAGGCATACCGCTAGGCGTTCATAATGTTATACCCATATTTCGAACATAATGGAAAAGGTTTCGGGCCCTAATTCGATCGTATGGAGAAGATAGCTTTTTGGACCAGTTATTATATTGAATTTTCGATATAAAATTTCAACGCGTTTATATATCTTATGATTACACAACTACTCCAATCACTACGAAATTTGAAATCCGACAATAATACAATATTACGAATTCAATAAAACTGGTTTTGTCGAAATCTGAGACTGTGCCTCGGAAGGCTATTTTTAAATATCGATCTAAACGATAAAATTTCAAAACCAAACAAACCACTTTTAAATTTACTTTTAAAAGTTCTATCACCTTCAGTATTATCAATATGAATTTTCTAAGTCTTTAAAATATTTTTAACAAGCTTGAAACTCAAGTATTTTACTCAACTTTCAATTATTAAATTTAATAATTTAATTATCAAATAAATAGTGATATTTGGAATTCAAGTTAAAATTAACCTTTCAAATATTTAAAATCAATTAAATATTCCAATTTCAAATGCTCAAAAATTCCGGGTCGTCACATTCCTCCCCCCTTAAAAGAATTTCGTCCCTGAAATTACTAGTTAAGAGGAATGGTCCATAACCCATTACTATTTTCCTAATCAATCTGCTTTTAACAACTACCCAAACCAAACAGTTTCTAACAATACCCAAAATCATCTTTTAATAAGAACATCATCAACCTTACTAACTTTCCAAACTTCTTCCATTACTTCCAACCAATATCTCTTTCCCAACCATTCAAAATTAAATTTAAAACCCAATTTAAATTTTCAAAATTTCTCAAAAATTTTCCAACTCCCTAAATTTTCGAATTTTTTTGCCAGCGTCTCCTTTGCGCGGCTAGCTCGGTACAACTACAAGATGCCTCTATGGGCTCCCAATTCCAAAAAGAAAACAAAAGCCAAGTGGCTAGACTAGAAAATCATCAAATTTTATATAGAAATTTAAATACATATTTTTTATCGAGCAATTCAAATTTATCTTCTGAAATCAAAAACACCAATTTTCCTCTTGCTCTTAAATACCTGAATACTTTACTTAGCAATAATATCCAATCATAACATTCAAAATCATTTTATACAATTCTTTACAAAATTTTCAATATTCATTCCATTTAAGCCTTACGATGTACCTATATCATTCTTACGCATTATCAAATCCGATCACTCGCCCGATCACACAATTTCACTTCCGAACTAGTATCGTTCATCCGACTTCCTAGTGCGGACTCAGATCTGGTTTCTTGATCAGAAACCGTCATCCTCCTTGCATAGTTATAACTATGATAGAGAATTTCCAGAATCAATCAAAATCCATATTCAGGGTTCGCCGTCGAAAATCGAGTGAAAAATCCTAACTCGGATTAATATAACTATCTCGAAATTCTATGCTCGAATCTGGATCAAATGCTATGCAAATAAAAATAATATACGTACATCTTACGTATATATATCCATTCTCTTTTATTCACATTCATTTTGATTTCTTTTCACTTATCAATGCTTATCATTTCACATATCTTTACTCAAATGCTTATTCAAAAGATTTCCCTGACACCCATATTACTTAAGAATTCTACCATTTCTTCTTAAGTTCAATATAAGTATTTTATACGCTTCTTATATTTATTTTCACTTCACCACTTTAGTTAATATCTACTTCTATTCAAATTGGTTCTCCCATTTGCAAATGAATTCAATTTATCTTCAACTCTGAATATTGAATTTTATCTTCCATTTACAACTGATTCATATCATTATTTTAAATTAGTTTCTTCCACTAGTTTATTTCAATTTCCAATCTGAAAGCATTTCGTCGCTAACAAAAATTTTCTCAAAATTTTTTCTATCTCCCAAAATTTCCGAATTTTTTTGGCAGAGTCCCCTTTGTACGGAGGAGCTTTTGCAATTTGAAAAGAGATATAAATATATGTACATCGACCCACCCGGTGGAAAAACAAAAAAAACAAACAATAGTTCATATTTCCTAACTTTTATTGCATAGGCGTACCTCTATTTAGCATTTTTAAGCATGCGGCTTATTATTTAGCAATTAGCGCGACCAAAATCCTGCCAAACGGCCTTCAGGTACCTGTACTTACTCAATTTAAACATATAAGCACCATATATAAGAAGTTTATAGCATTTCACTTATATTTAAATAGCTAAAATATGGATTCTATAACAATGCATGTTATATAATTTCATAAGCACATATGTAAGGTTTCGATACTTATTTCAATTGCTTTCAATCAACTCTCAACCCATGCTATTCAATTTAAGTGATCTACAACTCACTTGCTTACATACGATTCATTTTTAAATCAAACAAACTTATATTCATTTCAATTGATTCAAAAATCAATTTTATTTACTTCTATTAATTCATAGAATTTTATTTAATCTCATTTTCGTTAAACGACAATTATTTCTATCAACTTTGACGATATTTATATGAATAAACAATTACTCAAGCTTATAATCATTTTAAATTGATTCCAATACAATTTATATTAAATTTTATTCCATTCTAACTTATTTACAAACCATTCACTTGCATTTCATTCATTCCCGTGTTGGTTTCATTTAAACCCATTCCATTAAGCTTGACAACATTCCATGGTAATATTAATAACAATTTTCCAAATTAATTTAACCCAATCTTTTATTTAATGGGCTTTCACCCTTACCCGAAGCCAAGCTTCTATTATTTTTAAACTTAAGTTAATTTGCTTTCTTCAAACTTTTTTAACTTCATAACTTAATTCACTTCTATTTAATTTGATTTTTACCTTCCAAAAATCACTTCACTTAATTTCTTGAGTTCCACCTATTTTATAATTCAAGTTTCTGTGTGACGTCCCACCTCTATACCCACGCTAGCCAAGAACATTACGGTGAATGCTGTCAACTAGCACGGAGAATAAGGCTGTTGAGGAGCGACCATCCGTGTAATTGCTTTGCGCGAGCATCGATGTGTCAGATAGTATAACATGCATTTCTTTATCAAGAGGGAAATCCGACATACCGACACAAACTCAAAGCTACTACACAGTGACTATAATATCTTCAGAAACAAATATAGAAATAAACATAACATAATCAGTCAGAGACAATTCATATCACAAAGGCGGAAATAGATATGAATATTACACTAGGAAGTGTACATCAGAGTAGCAGTCTAAAAAGATCCACAATATCACAAAAGATAGTTACACGAATTACACAAAAGAATAAGTATACATCATGGAGTCTATATCTCTAATGTATACAACAAAAACTACTAATCTAAGTAGTTAACCAAAAGTCAAGGAGGTAATCCCGGATGTAAAGTCAAGCGGAAGCACCTGTAACATCTCGGTCTGACCCGAGTATTATTTAATAAGAAAATAATAAACGGATCAGTCTAACTATAAATATCAGATGAAACGATATAGAATAAGAGCTATGATTAAACACATAATAATCACAATGCCAAGCTGTGATATATATAAGTAATTGAAAATCAACAAGAGATTAGTCAATATCACAAAAATCTACACAAGAATCAAAAGGAATGTCATACTCTTTATTTCGTTCACCAAACCATAAATATTGACGATTATATCAACATCAATCACAAAAGTCAATGACACACAAATTCACCAATGCACAAATATTGATTAAACTTATCAATGAAAATCACGAAAATTGGTGAATCACAAATTCTAGAAATCATCTCGAGAAATCCAGAAATCACAAAAGGGGGAAAGGCCTATCACAAACGGGAGCATAAAGCTCACCAACACGTGTATCACAAACGGAACGCTAATTCCATGGTTGCTAACCATCACAAATTGAGCCGAAGCTCCACAAACGGCCCGAAGACCATGGGTTGCTACCCCACCAATTTGAGTCGAAACTCCACAAAACGGGGTTTAGTCTCCCTCGCAGACAAAGAGCCATCGCACATTACTAGTCTAAATCACAAAGATGATCGTCATGATCAACGAGAAGTGTCAATTACACCAAGCTAGTAAATAAATGAGTTTAGCTTCATGTCCCATAACCACTTGCTTAACTTAAATATTTACGAACAAACTGTAGATCTCCACTAGAAAATTGTCACAAGAGATTCAATCGAACAAGTCCAAGAATTAACCAACGAAGTAAACGCAAGCGTTTCATACCACTCGTTTTACTAAGCCGTTTAATTAGATTTCTCATACGAGTGAGGTAAAGGTTTGTATATACTAATAGATTGGAAATCGGTTTGAGAAAACGAGCTTTGTAATAAAATAGTGCTGAAATCATTCGAAGAAAGAGTTTTGATATTTACTACTAGTATAGAAAACCTTTATATTTTTAAAGTGAAAAATCACAAAGAAGATTGTAGGAAAAATCAATCACTAAAATTCACATTCGAAGACGTGAATAGAATCCAAAGAAATCGATACCGAATCCATCGAAATGGATATTCCAAGAATTCCAGAAGAAAATAAGTCATCAAAGTCAATAACAAATGATAACAACAAATAGGAAACAACAAGAATCGATTAAAGTTGGAAATTCAAACAATTAGGCGAAATAGGCAAAATTTCATCAGGTCGGTCGGCCGGCTATAGAGCTCGGTCGACCGGACCCTGTTCTCAAAATTCCTCGGGAAGCAGGTCGGTCGGCCGAACCCTGTAATTGGTCGACCAGACCATAAACAGAGAAGTGCTTAGCACTTGGAAGCAGGTCGGTCGGCCGGCAGCAGGGCTCGGTCGACCGGACCTGTTGCCAGTCTCTTCCCAGCCCATCCAAATGAGGTCCAACCTCGACCAAATTGCATTCTCTCGAGCAACGGCGCTAAGGGTTTATGTCAATCAACTACCCGGCCCTATAAGCTCTTCGATGCATAACCAAAACACATTTAAACATCAAAGTTAGGATTTTTAAAGATTTGAACCCAAAACACCAAAAATTGGAATATTCACCAAATCAATCCAAACCAAGAGCAATTGCACAAGAATAAGTATTAGGAATTCATACCTAACAATCGAAGATAATTATATACTAAGATGTGAGATAAAAATCTCACTTTTGAACCCAAACGATTGAAAAAGAAGCTTAGAAGCAAAGAAGAATCAACCACTCTTCAAATCCAACTCAAGGAGCTTGATTCTAAGCTAAAAAGAGAAACATTTCCCAAATTAGGTTTAGGAATTTTCTGAAATCAAAGAGAGAAAGAGTTGGAGAAGAAGAAGAGAAGCTTACCAATGGGTTCTTCTATTAGTTTGGAGCTAGAGCTTGATTTGCAAAAGAAAACTAGGGTTTGGAGTTTTAATTTGCTCTTCCACTCTCCATTAACATAAAGCTTGAATATAAAGAAATGAGGAATGAAGTAATGAAGAGGAGAAGGGGTTGGGACTGAATACATAAGTGGGGTTAATGGGCTCAGCCCAAACCAAAGCCCTAAGTGAAAAAGTAGCAAAATTCTACTATCTCGAAACATATCAAAGTTTACACTCAAAAAGGTCGCAAACGGCATTTTAAACTCAATGGGAGTGGTCCCGAGTCCTAATTCGACCATATGCAAAAAGTAGCTTTTCGGACTAAATTCCGAGTATCGATAAAATATTTAAATATAAAAAACGATAAATATGCGGGTTGTTACAGACTCCCCTCCTTAAAGAAATTGCGTCCTCGCAATATTTAAGAAGAAAATATAAAGTAACAACCATAAAAGCATTTTCAACACAAAAGAAATTTGAAACAAATGGTTCACCTTAAAGAGCATGGGAAAGTAAGTCCGGATGTGTTCGCTCGATGAACTCTCTATACTCCCAAGAACAATCCTTAGGATTTGAAGACCATTGAACTTTCACAAGAGGAACATCCTTATTTCGAAGTCGTTTGACTTCCAAAGAAATAATACGAACATGATGCTGCTCATAAGTTAAATTCGGCGAAACCTCAATCTCTTCCATAACACCGGGCTCAAGAATAGAATCGGAATCTCGAAGGCACCTCCGTAATTGGGAAATGTGAAACACGTCATGAATAGCAGAAAACTGAGTCGGTAATAAAAGGCGATAAGCCATGGAACCAATACGTTCGGTGATAGGAAATGGCCCAATATATCGAGGCGCTAATTTTCCCGATCGACTGAAACGTACAACACCTTTCATAGGTGAAACACGAATGAACACAAGATCTCCCACAGAAAATTCTAATTTCCTTCTTCGGTTATCGGCATAGGATCTTTGCCTACTTTGAGCTTCTTTCATTCTATGACGAATAAGATCAATCTTTTCTGTGGAATCACGAATAAAATCTGGACCTAAAACCAGCTTCTTACCGGCCTCAAGCCAACAAGAAGGAGATCGGCATGACCTTCCATAGAGTGCCTCGAAAGGTGCTATAACAATACTAGATTGGAAGCTATTATTATAGGAAAACTCAACAAGTGAAATATGATCTTCCCAACTTCCACCAAAATCAAGAACACATGCACGAAGAAGATCTTCAAGAGTTTGATTCACACGCTCGGTTTGTCCATCGGACTGGGGGTGATAAGCGGTGCTAAAATTAAGCTTCGTTCCTAAAGCTTTTTGAAGACTCTTCCAAAATTCACTAGTAAATAATGGATCACGATCACTAACTATAGAAGTAGGAAATCCATGTAATTTAACAATTTCTTTAACAAAGAGTTTGGCCAAAAGAGGAACGGTTCGGTTAGACCGAACGGGAATAAAATGGGCAGATTTAGTAAGTCTATCAATGATCACCCATAAGCTATCATGACCCGAACGAGAACGGGGAAGGCCGTCAATAAAATCCATGGAAATTTGATCCCACTTCCAAATTGGAATTTCTAAAGGTTGCAATAACCCACCGGGCCTTTGATGCTCGGCCTTAACGAGTTGGCAAGTCATGCAATGCTTAACGAAGTTAGCGATGTCAAGTTTCATTCCCTCCCAATAATAAAGTCGCTTCATATCCGCGTACATTTTACTACTACCGGGATGAATGGTAAATTTAGAATGATGAGAATCTTCTAAAATATCTTTACGAAGATCACTAATATTTGGCACGATAAGTCTACCAAATTTCCGAATGCCGCCACGAGAATCAATATCAAAGTCTTTCAAACCTTCAATATCAATTTTATCCTTAATATTTTGGCCAAGAAGAGCCAATTCGAGATCTAGCCTTTGAGCTTCAAGAATGCCGTCTAAAAGAGAAGGATGAGCCTCAAGGCTACATAAAACAAGAGATGAACATAAATCGGAAACACGGTCTCGAATTTCACAAGTGGATAAAATCTCAAGATCGTTCCATTCGGATATCATCATAGAAACAACCCTTGTTGCTTTCGACTAAGTGCATCCGCAACGCGATTTCCCTTTTCGGGAGTATAAAGGATATCAAGATCATACGGTGCAAGAAATTCGAGCCAACGCTGTTGACGCAAATTAAGTTCCTTTTGAGAGAATAAATACTTCAAGGATTTATGATCGGTATAAAGAACAAATTTCTCTCCCAAAAGATAATGACGCCAAATCCGAAGAGCAAAAACAATAGCCGCGAGCTCTAAATCATGAGTGGCATATCTAGTCTCAGCAGGCTTCAATTGCCTAGAAGCATAAGCAATAACACGTTCTCTTTGCATAAAAACGGCACCCAAACCAACGCGACTAGCATCGGTATAAACAACGAAATCTTGATTCCCCTCGGGAATAACAAGAATAGGAGCATCAGAAAGAAGTTCCTTTAGTTTCTGAAAAGAAGCTTCACATTTGTCCGACCAAAAGTATTTAACACCTTTCTTCGTTAAGCTAGTGAGAGGCACGGCAATCTTAGAAAAGTCTTTGATAAAACGGCGGTAATAACCCGCCAATCCAAGAAAACTACGAATCTCCGTCACACTCTCCGGTCTCTTCCAATCTTGAATCGCTTCAAACCTTGAAGGATCCACGGAAATTCCGGATTCGGAAATAATACGACCGAGAAACTTCACACGAGATTGCCAAAAATGGCATTTAGAAAAATTTTCTTTTAATTGATTACTCCTAAGAGTTTCCAACACAATCCGAAGATGCTCCTCATGCTTCTCCTCGGTTTTTGAATACACAAGAATATCATCAATAAAGATGAGAACAAATCGATCGAGAAAATCTTTGAAAACTCGATTCATAAGGCCAACAAAATAAGCCGGAGCATTCGTTAGACCAAATGGCATAACAAGCCATTCATAAGATCCATAACGAGTATGGAACGATGTCAAAGGAACGCTATCCTATGCAATACGAAGCTGATGAAATCCAGTAGCTAAGTCTAATTGTGAAAAGACTCTAGCACCACTAAGTTGATCGAATAGATCAACAATCCGAGGTAAAAGATATTTATTTTTGATAGTGAGATCATAAAGCTTGTGGTAGTCAACGCAAAGCCTAAGTGTACCATCGGATTTCTTCACGAAAATAGCCGAAGCCCCCCAAGGCGAGGAACTAGAGCGAATAAATTGCTTCGTCTCCAATTCGGATAATTGTTTACGCATCTCTTCATTTTCTTTATTGGACATACGATAAGGAGGATGAGTAATAGGTTGAGCTCCAGGGATAAGATTAATTCTGAACTCAATTGCTCGCTTAGGTGGTAATCCTAAAACGGGCTCAAATATGTCGGAAAATTCACGAACAACGTGAATAAGAGAAATTATATCTTCCTCATCATCATTATCGTCATCACGAGGATTTAAAGAATATAAAGATGCAACCAAGCTGGAATCCGAATCTTTAAGATCAATAGAAATCTGCTTAACAGATTGAGGATGTCGAAGATGAATAGTCCGCTCAGGACATAGGATATGAGCTTCATAACGGTTAAGCCAATCCATTCCCAAAATCATTCCAAAGCCTAAATAACGCATGACATGCAAATCGGCTAGGAAAGAAAAATCACACAAAATAATCTCGACATCTTTACACAATAAACTGATTGTTGCGGATCCACTAACCGGATTCGCAATTCTCAAAGAAGTCATTAAACACGTAAATTCCAAACAAAAAGTATCAACGAGTTCTTTTGAAATAAAAGAATGGGATGCACCCGTATCAAAAAGAACATGAATAGGATGATTATGAAACACAATAATGCCATCAAGGATAGTATGAGAAATACCTTGGCCATGAGATGTGTTGCCAGGAGCTTGAGCAACATTTAACTTTCCCTCCTTCCTGCCCTGAAGCTTGGGGCATGAAGATATAACATGACCGGGACCTTTGCAGTAGCAACAAGAGAGAGACTTTGAGCACTTGTTCGCGTAATGGTCCTTCGAACCACAATTATAGCATTCCCCACGACCAAAGGAAGAAGTCTTTGCCACTGGGGTTACTTGCTTCCCTTTCTTATTGGGATAAGGACCCTTGAATTTATTTGGCCTCTTCTTGTTGTTGAAGGTTGGTTTGTAAGCCACCACTTCAACATCACTCTCCCTATCAGCCTCTTCAAGACGAAGAGCGATATCAATGAGTTGGTCGAAAGGAACTTCTAATTTTAGAAGTAATGGCTTCTTGAGATTTTTGTTTAAGCCATAGATGAAACTCTGGTTCTTCTTCAATGGGGTGTTGATGTATTCAACCCCATATTTGGAAAGTGACTCGAAGGATGCAACATAATCAATCACGGAAGAATCACCTTGAACAAGGTCTATAAAACGTCGAGCCAATGTCACTTTCTCTACTTCTGGTACAAATTTCAACTCGAAGCGTTCTCGGAATTGCTCCCGGGTGAGATCCGCTTCATTAATCTCAGAAATAAGAAGTTCGTGCCAGTCCAATGCTCTTTCTTGGAGCATACTAGAAGCCACCTGAACTCGGTGAAGATCAATGAGGTTCATGCGAGAAAAGATTCGATCGCATGTCCTTAACCAAGCCTGGACTTCAATAATAGTTTCAGAGCCTTTAAATGGCTTCCCGCCCAGGTTGGTGTAATCATTGCACAAACGTGCAAACCAAGATTTAGGGTGAGTAGGTTCCGGATTAGAACCATGTAACATCCCGCCTTTTCGCACACTTTAAACCGACACACGTGCCAGTTCAAACCATACTGAAGGGCGGATTGTTATGGGGTAAATAAGAAAAAAACAGAGAAGAAATAGAAACAACACAGAATCTCACAGCGGAAGGATAAAATATAATAATAAATATACAGTTCAAAACAGTTTACAAATACTTGATTTGCTTTATACAATAAATATCAGAGTTACACATACCAATACAATCAATGCAGCGGAACATTATGAGTGTGGTGCAATACTATAGATAATAATAATACGACTCCTTCGTCTTCGTCCTTCAAAGCTAAAGTCTTCTATCCTGAAACGCTCGGACTGACCCGAGCGAATTTGAAAAGACAAAAACACTCGAGTCAGACTAAAAGATCTTATGTGAGTTAAATTAACAGAAATAAATATGAGTACAGTAACTCAAGAGATGTTCGGGATTTACATCTCCTAAGGATCCGTTAAACTATTTACTATGTAGTATATTGCGCTATTATAATAGTGTCTATTTATAAAATAAACTTACTTTTTAATAGTGTTAAGGGGTTACCCATATAGCCCTTAACACAAATAATGCCAATAGTCTATACAGTACCGTAATACCTCCTGATCGGGAGGCTACCAGAGGATACTCCATAGGTACGACACAAATAGAAACTCGTAGTAAAGGCTCGGTATGGTAGGTGACACGGCACAACTAGGCAATGCCAGGGTAGATATACCAATTGCTATCCAGGCTGGTGGAAACGCGTAGCCGCAGTTACCGCCCACCTCGGACTAACTCCCCAAAATCAAAATATAGAAGTGGCCACTGAATCAATCCAAAATCAAAGTATAATATCGAAGAGGAGGGTCCGATCAGAGGAATGACCTCATTGGCCTGAGAATCGCTCCTGTTTTAGCCACCTTATGCCAACTCACGGGAGTCGGGTCCACGTATTTACCTTACAGGAAACGTCGCCACCACCTACTTCATTCTGGAATCTCCACCGCGTACACGGTTAGTCAAAGTGGTTTTCGGTGTCGACAGAGAGTATGTCCATATCCGATCCCGGTCTCTTTGCCAACCCATCGTTATTATAACACCGCGGTCATTTAAAAATAGTTTATACTTTAAAACCAGAATAAACATTTCCGTTTTAAAATTATGAATACGATATCATTTTAAAACCCAAAACCATATTATATCATTTATCCCAAATAAAATTCTTTTCCCAAAATCATAATGCTTTAAACTTCATAACGTCTGAAAATCAAATATTTTTCAAAGCATAATATTTTGAAATTTATAGTTTAAAACCATAACTTTTAAAACTCTAATGGTTTGGATATTCCACGGTATATAGAATAAATGGTTTAACTTTAAAGTTACTTTGTAAAGAAAATAGTTCTCATGGCTTTACAAATACATTTCTTTATTTAAGTCTAAGCCAAAATTTATATTATCTCTCTCAAGTTCCAAAACCACTTTAATTTATTTATATATACGTATATCCATTTTGAGTATCAATATTTCAAACTAAAGTTGGATTTTATTCTTTCAACAAATCAATTGTTCTATTAATTTGTCTTGAATATTCATATAAAATCCATAAAAAAATAAGACTTCAATTTCTAGTAATAAAATATATATATTTTTCCCATTCAAATTATACTAGAATATTCATTTCAATTTATTTTGGGAAAAATCCAATTATAAATATCATATCTTAAAATTTCCAAACTTAACATTTAAACATATGATATAAATTATTAAACTCCGTTTTCTTAATTTTCTTCCATTTTTAATAAAGATTTTTATACACCTTTTAATTTCAAAATTTTCAACTTCATATGTATATATATATATGGAAGAAAAATCTTTATACAATATAAAATTTAAGATTATTATAAACCGTATTCCATCCAAACCATAGAAATCACATTTAAATAGTTATATATATACCGCGGTGCCTGTATATAATTTTCTATCCTATGGTCAAGTGATACGGATATTTATCATTTCAATCCGCAATTTAAAAGATATAAAATTTTTGCGGTTATATATCATTTCAAACCACAATCCCGAATGAAATGAAGTATGCATGATAATTTGCAATTTAATGATATACAATAAACATCCATTCATCAACATCATCCATCATCCAAATCGCAATCATCAATCAATATCAATCAATAACAATATTATTTTTGGTACTACATAACAGGTAATACCGGCAATTTTATTCAAATTAAATTTAACAGCTATTAATCTACAGTCTATATTCAGTAATAAATTATATAACTGTTAACTAGCAGTTCATATACAAACAAATAAATTTTAACTGTAAATTTATACGCAATAAATGAATTAAATTAACAGTTAAATTTAATAAATGCATTTCAACAAATATGAGTGAAATAAACATGCCAAATACTCATAAATAAATTTCTATTCATTTCTAAAATTAATTTAACAAACATAAAAGCTTCTAGTAGTTGTGAGTGGGTTAAAACACTCACCTTTTGAATTTAAATCGAATTTAAATTCGATTTAAACCCAAAAATTCGCCCGTCTCGGAATTCGTCCAAACTAGCGTCATCAAGTCCGGAATTAGATTACGATCCTAACAAAAAAAATTTCACGTGAATCCGAGGTCGTATGTAAAAGTTATAGCGATTATTGCACTTGAATTTCAAAATTAAAAACAACAAAAGGAGGACACATTTCATACTCTTGCCACGTCATCCTCCACTATCAAGCACGCGGCTACCATCTTCTTTCCAGAAGCAAACGCATGCAAGTTCCAGCGCAAGCCTAAAACATGAAACCCTATTGAATTTTTGCCGCAAATCTGACCGTCGAAACGCCAAACTAACCACATAGATGCGATCCCCTCGGTTCACTTTCCAAAACCCAGAAACAGAATTTCGATCAGGCGAACTTTGATGCGACGCTGATGAACGGCCACGAACTGTTTGAATTTATTCTGGGTAAACGGTAACTCCAACTGAAAAACGAATTTCACCATGGGATTACATGTTTCGAGAAGATCGACATATATTTTTGTGGAATTTTTCTGAAGAGTTTGAATTTTCATTGAAATTTTGAATTGATTGGATCTAGGGTTTGCACCCATTGAAGAAGAAGAGGAGCTTGAAGAAAGTATACGCGCAGATGGAATGAAATTAGGCGGAGGCTAGGGCTTGAATAGCTGGGTTTATATAGAGGGTTAGAGGTAGCGTAGATAGACCGTAGAATGAACGTGCGGAACAAACTATGGCCCAAAAAGCCCGCTATGTCTCCGGAACGAAATTTCGTAAATCTATATATCCAAATAGGTAATTTAAAATATTCTGAACGCGATGGAAAAAGTTTCACGTCCAAATTTGATCGTATGAAGAAGTTATGCTGAAAACAAAATTTCCAAATTGATTTCAAATTGATTTTATTAAAATTGATTTCAAGGCGTTTCACGCCCGTACGATCAAACGACAAGTCCGATCGATACGAAACTTGAAACCCTATAATAATTCACCGATACGGATCCGATGAAACTGGTTTCGTCGAAATCCGAGTCCGTGGCCAAAATGGCTATTTTTAATATTCATTAAATAAATTAAATAAATTATAAAAATCCAAATTTTATATTAAATTCTAAAATTGGCCAAATTTTTATTTCTTATATGATTCGTAATCAATTGAAAAGATTTAACAGGCTTAGCTGTGAATTAAAAGTTGACAGTATATTAATTGCAATGTTAATTTCTACACTTTCTTATATTTAAGAATTTTATAAATTATATTCTCAAAACCCATACTTTAGATTTTTAAATCTTTATATTCTCAACTTTCACCTAAAATAAAGATGCCATAAACATAGTTCCTGATTCACATCATTATTCTTTAAGTCTAATTTAAATCTCAATAACGTAGTATTTAACGTTAGAATCCATTTTATTATGCATAAATTCCAAATTTTACTGACCCAAATTTTCTTCTTTTCATTCCATATCAATTGTCAATCCTATAAGAAAAATTAACATTAGGTTCATACTTATTACAAATAACTCCAATTTCTTCCAAATAATAATTACATAACTATTAAATAATAAATCTATTTAATTGCAATAAATTCAATTGATTGCAATTAATTTCCAAATAAATTTGGATCTTTATTTGGTTATACAAAAAAAATCCGTTATCACTTACCTAACAAAGTTATTATTACTTAAGATCTCATTGCATCCACATTTTCACATTTTCATTTCCTGGTTTCTTTACTTCATTCTACGTAAATTATTATAAATGGGATTTTCTTGGTTACATCTTATTTGCATTTAACATTACTCATTCACCAATTCATTTCACTTTAACTGCGGTAAATTGGTGGATAAATTAAATTTGATTCCCAAAATTTAGATTAACAAGCAACAAGAATAGGTAACACACAATAGTCGTTACGCTAAATTCTAGTCACCTAAATAAGCTTTTATTACTTTACAAAATGGAATAACTTTTAAACTCATAAATGTAATACCAAAACCGTTATAAATCCAATAAATTTCCAAGTTGTAGTTTGTACACATTTTACACAACTATTATGATTTCTCACAGAACGTTGAATTTATTAAATGACCATTTATTATAATTTAATTCCCTTAATTGAATCAAATGATTATAATTTTTACATTCTTACCATTCCTTCCCATTATAAATTTATTAACGGATTTACAAATCTCTATCTTCCAAATATTAAATAACCAAACTGATTACAACCACTGTTCTTATCAAATTTTCATAAATTTGTTCAAATCTATACTCTTTTTCCATATAAATAAATTTTATGTTACTACTAGATTTTTTTATCCACTACAGCCATTAAATTTTTACTATCTACACTTATTACATCTTTGTATTAATGAATCCCATTCAAGTTAATATTTATATTAATATTCACAAATTCAACATTTATATGTTTCTTAAAATTAACTTTCAACCAAATGTGCCAATTTACATTTCATTTCCATTCAATATATATTCATTTTATTCCGTTCATTCGGGTACTGCATTGAAATATTTTTATTCTCTAATACTAACGTTATTATCATTAAATTATGATTGGATTCCAAGTTTTTATTCAATACCTTGAACAATAACTTACATATTAACCAAATCCTTCTTCTATTTAATTCAAATTGGATTATGTTCCAATTCCTATAACCTAGGTCTTGAGTCACCATTGACATAATTAAATTTATCGTTTATTTCAATCTTCATTTATAATTTAAAGTTCTACTAAACTAAATTACAAAACTTATGAACTTTAACAAATTTAATCCACCAATTAAATCTTTCTGATGTTTATATATTGCAATTAAATTCAGTTATTATTTCATTAATACTATTTTAATCAACTAATTATGACTTATAACCACAAACACAAATTTTCGTTATTTCAATCTATGTCATATAAACATTTTAAATTATTTACTTTTAATTACAGTTACTAGCTAACCCCTACATTTACTCCATTAAAAATCCTAAGACTTCTATTTCAATTTAAATTAGATTAGAAAACATATCAAATTGATTCATTTAATATCATTGAATTTAACGGGTCGTTACACTCTCCCCCACTCAAAACTTTTCGTCCCCGAAAAGGAAAAAGAAGGGAGAAGGAAGAATAAACAGTACATCTTATTTCAAATATTATTTATAAACAATAATTCACTAAATTTATTTTCTTAAATAAAATATACCTGTTTATAATCATTATATTCTTTTATACTTAGATTATTAAAGCTGGAAAACATTTTCACAAAATTCTAAGTCCAAAATTTACGGAAAATTTTGGCAGAGTCTCCTTTGTACGGTGAGGCTCGGGAGAAAATATAATATCAAAATATACAAATATATTACATATATTATCAAAATATTATATCCCAACACGGGAAAATAGCGCTTTAAACGTAATCCGAAAACGTACCTATTTGTCGGGCAATATACGCTTATTATTATGGAACCAAAAGCAGTAGCAGTTGCTTCCATCACCTGTATTCACTTATATAATCTAAAAGGTTAAATATTTATATGAAAGTGAAATGTTTAGGTGGTTTCGACCATTAATCAACCAATCAAATGCAACAACCATAGATTTTTAACAAACAGCACACACCACAAACAAGCAACCATTAATCCATCAACCAATTGTTGTTTGGGTTCAAACTTGAAATTTGTATGAAATGAAATTAACTATCAAGTGCATCCTTTACTCAACAGTCTTAGATGGAACAAGGATAGATTATTTATTCATCCAACAACTTCAAATTCCTTACCCAACAAACATAAATCAACAATAACAATTCAAACCAACAACCAAATTAACTTATTATACATTTATTTCATGCTTCAGTGGGTTGATTTTCTTTCTTTCATTCATGGAGGGATTTCTTTGTTTCTTACAATTTTATTTTCCATTTATTACAAAATTCATTATATTTATATTCCAATTTATTGACTAAAGTATATATCATCTATTTATACTACTTACCTTTACTTATATAGTAAAATTTCCAATTTATCTTAAGCTTATACAATTAATTCTCATTAACAATAGCAAATTAATAGAATACCTTTTACCTCAAGCTTCACTTGTAAGATTTCTCCTTTCATTTTCTTAATAACATTGCAACTTTTATTATATGGTAAGTTATGTATGTTTTAAGAATGTAAGTGAAAATTTACAAGTTTCTTCTCAATTCCATTTTATTAATTTTAAACTAGTAGCTTTCATACCGTACTGAAGTTTATAACCCTCCACATCAATCCTTATTTAATAAAGAATTTCATTTTATCTACTTAAGTTCATATCACCTATTTATATTACTTATCTTTAACTTGAGATTTCAATTATCACTTAAGTTTATACCAATAATTTCTCATTTATAACAACGATTTATTGAATACTTCACTATTTCCAAAATTTCTACTTGTATAGTATTCTAATCCAATTTCTTAATTAACATTTCAACTTTTATATTTGGTAAGTTATTTATGTCAAAGAAAAATGCAATTAAACTTATACAAGCTTTATCTCATCTTTTAATTAAATTTAATGTTAATCAATATTGCTCTTTGTAACAAAATTCAAATTTCTCTTTATAACTTTTCATTAATTCTCTTACCTACATTAGAGGTTTCAATTAATTACTTACCTTTTATTTCACTAAAATAATTTAAAACAATTAATTAATGGAAATTTAAGAATTAAATACCGGGTCAAACCTCAAAATTACTTTAAAAATAATAGATAATTAATTTCTTACAACTTTTATATCTCTAATTATCCTTTAAAACAATTAAAATTTTAAATAATTTCAAAATAAATCTGCAGTAGAATTTACTACAGTGGCTTTTCCCCTTCGAAACTCGAAAATGAAAGTCGATGATGCGGCCGCCATCACCGAAATTATTTTCCAACGACAGAGAGGAAAGTACAAACTTATTTTCTTCAAAATCCTCTTAAACCAATTCTTTCGAATTATACTAAATATTTATATAAGAAAATATTTATAAACCAAATCATTATATTTCATAAATCCTTTGAAAGCAGATTTTCAAAATCCCGGACTTAAGTTCTAAAATCTCCAATTTGATTTATTATAATTTCAACTTAGTTTCAATTGTTATAAATATTTTTATTTCCTAACACCCAATCTATAGCAACCAAATATATATATATATATATCTTTATAAAAATATTTTTATATATAGAAAATATAATAGGCAAAATTATTTCATTCACCTATATTAAAAACAAATATTATGTCGGTCTGTCCTATTAAGTGTTTAGAAATTCCTATTGATGTCATAGCGTCCCATGCATCAACCAGAATTTATAAATACAAAGCGGAACAGATTAACACAATATCAAAATCTTTTTATAACACTAACAAGTACGCTCTCTCATATATATACGCTCAGTGACTCCCATAGGGTATTACTACCCTATTAACAAAGAGTCAAACCCCACAAAGCCAAGGTTTATCGCTAAACCAAAGCTCTGATACCAACTGTAACATCCCGCCTTTTCGCACACTTTAAACCGACACACGTGCCAGTTCAAACCATACGGAAGGGCGGATTGTTATGGGGTAAATAAGAAAAAAACAGAGAAGAAATAGAAACAACACAGAATCTCACAGCGGCAGGATAAAATATAATAATAAATATACAGTTCAAAACAGTTTACAAATACTTGATTTGCTTTATACAATAAATATCAGAGTTACACATACCAATACAATCAATGCAGCGGAACAGTATGAGTGTGGTGCAATACTATAGATAATAATAATACGACTCCTTTGTCTTCGTCCTTCAAAGCTAAAGTCTTCTATCCTGAAACGCTCGGACTGACCCGAGAGAATTTGAAAAGACAAAAACACTCGAGTCAGACTAAAAGATCTTATGTGAGTTAAATTAACAGAAATAAATATGAGTACAGTAACTCAAGAGATGTTCGGGATTTACATGTCCTAAGGATCCGTTAAACTATTTACTATGTAGTATATTGCGCTATTATAATAGTGTCTATTTATAAAATAAACTTACTTTTTAATAGCGTTAAGGGGTTACCCATATAGCCCTTAACACAAATAATGCCAATAGTCTATACAGTACCGTAATACCTCCTGATCGGGAGGCTACCAGAGGATACTCCATAGGTACGACACAAATAGAAACTCGTAGTAAAGGCTCGGTACGGTAGGTGACACGGCACAACTAGGCAATGCCAGGGTAGATATACCAATTGCTATCCAGGCTGGTGGAAACGCGTAGCCGCAGTTACCGCCCACCTCGGACTAACTCCCCAAAATCAAAATATAGAAGTGGCCACTGAATCAATCCAAAATCAAAGTATAATATCGAAGAGGAGGGTCCAATCAGAGGAATGACCTCATTGGCCTGAGAATCGCTCCTGTTTTAGCCACCTTATGCCAACTCACGGGAGTCGGGTCCACGTATTTACCTTACAGGAAACGTCGCCACCACCTACTTCATTCTGGAATCTCCACCGCGTACACGGTTAGTCAAAGTGGTTTTCGGTATCGACAGAGAGTATGTCCATATCCGATCCCGGTCTCTTTGCCAACCCATCGTTATTATAACACCGCGGTCATTTAAAAATAGTTTATACTTTAAAACCAGAATAAACATTTCCGTTTTAAAATTATGAATACGATATCATTTTAAAACCCAAAACCATATTATATCATTTATCCCAAATAAAATTCTTTTCCCAAAATCATAATGCTTTAAACTTCATAACGTCTGAAAATCAAATATTTTTCAAAGCATAATATTTTGAAATTTATAGTTTAAAACCATAACTTTTAAAACTCTAATGGTTTGGATATTCCACGGTATATAGAATAAATGGTTTAACTTTAAAGTTACTTTGTAAAGAAAATAGTTCTCATGGCTTTACAAATACATTTCTTTATTTAAGTCTAAGCCAAAATTTATATTATCTCTCTCAAGTTCCAAAACCACTTCAATTTATTTATATATACGTATATCCATTTTGAGTATCAATATTTCAAACTAAAGTTGGATTTTATTCTTTCAACAAATCAATTGTTCTATTAATTTGTCTTGAATATTCATATAAAATCCATAAAAAAATAAGACTTCAATTTCTAGTAATAAAATATATATATTTTTCCCATTCAAATTATACTAGAATATTCATTTCAATTTATTTTGGGAAAAATCCAATTATAAATATCATATCTTAAAATTTCCAAACTTAACATTTAAACATATGATATAAATTATTAAACTCCGTTTTCTTAATTTTCTTCCATTTTTAATAAAGATTTTTATACACCTTTTAATTTCAAAATTTTCAACTTCATATGTATATATATATATGGAAGAAAAATCTTTATACAATATAAAATTTAAGATTATTATAAACCGTATTCCATCCAAACCATAGAAATCACATTTAAATAGTTATATATATACCGCGGTGCCTGTATATAATTTTCTATCCTATGGTCAAGTGATACGGATATTTATCATTTCAATCCGCAATTTAAAAGATATAAAATTTTTGCGGTTATATATCATTTCAAACCACAATCCCGAATGAAATGAAGTATGCATGATAATTTGCAATTTAATGATATACAATAAACATCCATTCATCAACATCATCCATCATCCAAATCGCAATCATCAATCAATATCAATCAATAACAATATTATTTTTGGTACTACATAACAGGTAATACCGGCAATTTTATTCAAATTAAATTTAACAGCTATTAATCTACAGTCTATATTCAGTAATAAATTATATAACTGTTAACTAGCAGTTCATATACAAACAAATAAATTTTAACTGTAAATTTATACGCAATAAATGAATTAAATTAACAGTTAAATTTAATAAATGCATTTCAACAAATATGAGTGAAATAAACATGCCAAATACTCATAAATAAATTTCTATTCATTTCTAAAATTAATTTAACAAACATAAAAGCTTCTAGTAGTTGTGAGTGGGTTAAAACACTCACCTTTTGAATTTAAATCGAATTTAAATTCGATTTAAACCCAAAAATTCGCCCGTCTCGGAATTCGTCCAAACCAGCGTCATCAAGTCCGGAATTAAATTACGATCCTAACAAAAAAAATTCGCGTGAATCCGAGGTCGTATGAAAAAGTTATAGCGATTATTGCACTTGAATTTCAAAATTAAAAACAACAAAAGGAGGACACATTTCATACTCTTGCCACGTCATCCTCCACTATCACGCACGCGGCTACAATCTTCTTTCCAGAAGCAAACGCACGCAAGTTCCAGCGCAAGCCTAAAACATGAAACCCTATTGAATTTTTGCCGCAAATCTGACCGTCGAAACGCCAAACTAACCACATAGATGCAATCCCCTCGGTTCACTTTCCAAAACCCAGAAACAGAATTTCGATCAGGCGAACTTTGATGCGACGCTGATGAACGGCCACGAACTGTTTGAATTTATTCTGGGTAAATGGTAACTCCAACTGAAAAACGAATTTCACCAAGGGATTACGTGTTTCGAGAAGATCGACATATATTTTTGTGGAATTTTTCTGAAGAGTTTGAATTTTCATTGAAATTTTGAATTGATTGGATCTAGGGTTTGCACCCATTGAAGAAGAAGAGGAGCTTGAAGAAAGTATACGCGCAGATGGAATGAAATTAGACGGAGGCTAGGGCTTGAATAGCTGGGTTTATATAGAGGGTTAGAGGTAGCGTAGATAGACCGTAGAATGAACGTGCGGAACAAACTATGGCCCAAAAAGCCCGCTATGTCTCCGGAACGTAATTTCGTAAATCTATATATCCAAATAGGTAATTTAAAATATTCTGAACGCGATGGAAAAAGTTTCACGTCCAAATTTGATCGTATGAAGAAGTTATGCTGAAAACAAAATTTCCAAATTGATTTCAAATTGATTTTATTAAAATTGATTTCAAGGCGTTTCACGCCCGTACGATCAAACGACAAGTCCGATCGATACGAAACTTGAAACCCTATAATAATTCACCGATACGGATCCGATGAAACTGGTTTCGTCGAAATCCGAGTCCGTGGCCAAAATGGCTATTTTTAATATTCATTAAATAAATTATAAAAATCCAAATTTTATATTAAATTCTAAAATTGGCCAAATTTTATTTCTTATATGATTCGTAATCAATTGAAAAGATTTAACAGGCTTAGCTGTGAATTAAAAGTTGACAGTATATTAATTGCAATGTTAATTTCTACACTTTCTTATATTTAAGAATTTTATAAATTATATTCTCAAAACCCATACCTTAGATTTTTAAATCTTTATATTCTCAACTTTCACCTAAAATAAAGATGCCATAAACATTAGTTCCTGATTCACATCATTATTCTTTAAGTCTAATTTAAATCTCAATAACGTAGTATTTAACGTTAGAATCCATTTTATTATGCATAAATTCCAAATTTTACTGACCCAAATTTTCTTCTTTTCATTCCATATCAATTGTCAATCCTATAAGAAAAATTAACATTAGGTTCATACTTATTACAAATAACTCTAATTTCTTCCAAATAATAATTACATAACTATTAAATAATAAATCTATTTAATTGCAATAAATTCAATTGATTGCAATTAATTTCCAAATAAATTTGGATCTTTATTTGGTTATACAAAAAAAATCCGTTATCACTTACCTAACAAAGTTATTATTACTTAAGATCTCATTGCATCCACATTTTCACATTTTCATTTCCTGGTTTCTTTACTTCATTCTACGTAAATTATTATAAATGGGATTTTCTTGGTTACATCTTATTTGCATTTAACATTACTCATTCACCAATTCATTTCACTTTAACTGCGGTTAATTGGTGGATAAATTGAATTTGATTCCCAAAAATTAGATTAACAAGCAACAAGAATAGGTAACACACAATAGTCGTTACGCTAAATTCTAGTCACCTAAATAAGCTTTTATTACTTTACAAAATGGAATAACTTTTAAACTCATAAATGTAATACCAAAACCGTTATAAATCCAATAAATTTCTAAGTTGTAGTTTGTACACATTTTACACAACTATTATGATTTCTCACAGAACGTTGAATTTATTAAATGGCCATTTATTATAATTTAATTCCCTTAATTGAATCAAATGATTATAATTTTTACATTCTTACCATTCCTTCCCATTATAAATTTATTAACGGATTTACAAATCTCTATCTTCCAAATATTAAATAACCAAACTGATTACAACCACTGTTCTTATCAAATTTTCATAAATTTGTTCAAATCTATACTCTTTTTCCATATAAATAAATTTTATGTTACTACTAGATTTTTTTATCCACTACAGCCATTAAATTTTTACTATCTACACTTATTACATCTTTGTATTAATGAATCCCATTCAAGTTAATATTTATATTAATATTCACAAATTCAACATTTATATGTTTCTTAAAATTAACTTTCAACCAAATGTGCCAATTTACATTTCATTTCCATTCAATATATATTCATTTTATTCCGTTCATTCGGGTACTGCATTGAAATATTTTTATTCTCTAATACTAACGTTATTATCATTAAATTATGATTGGATTCCAAGTTTTTATTCAATACCTTGAACAATAACTTACATATTAACCAAATCCTTCTTCTATTTAATTCAAATTGGATTATGTTCCAATTCCTATAACCTAGGTCTTGAGTCACCATTGACATAATTAAATTTATCGTTTATTTCAATCTTCATTTATAATTTAAAGTTCTACTAAACTAAATTACAAAACTTATGAACTTTAACAAATTTAATCCACCAATTAAATCTTTCTGATGTTTATATATTGCAATTAAATTCAGTTATTATTTCATTAATACTATTTTAATCAACTAATTATGACTTATAACCACAAACACAAATTTTCGTTATTTCAATCTATGTCATATAAACATTTTAAATTATTTACTTTTAATTACAGTTACTAGCTAACCCCTACATTTACTCCATTAAAAATCCTAAGACTTCTATTTCAATTTAAATTAGATTAGAAAACATATCAAATTGATTCATTTAATATCATTGAATTTAACGGGTCGTTACACTCTCCCCCACTCAAAACTTTTCGTCCCCGAAAAGGAAAAAGAAGGGAGAAGGAAGAATAAACAGTACATCTTATTTCAAATATTATTTATAAACAATAATTCACTAAATTTATTTTCTTAAATAAAATATACCTGTTTATAATCATTATATTCTTTTATACTTAGATTATTAAAGCTGGAAAACATTTTCACAAAATTCTAAGTCCAAAATTTACGGAAAATTTTGGCAGAGTCTCCTTTGTACGGTGAGGCTCGGGAGAAAATATAATATCAAAATATACAAATATATTACATATATTATCAAAATATTATATCCCAACACGGGAAAATAGCGCTTTAAACGTAATCCGAAAACGTACCTATTTGTCGGGCAATATACGCTTATTATTATGGAACCAAAAGCAGTAGCAGTTGCTTCCATCACCTGTATTCACTTATATAATCTAAAAGGTTAAATATTTATATGAAAGTGAAATGTTTAGGTGGTTTCGACCATTAATCAACCAATCAAATGCAACAACCATAGATTTTTAACAAACAGCACACACCACAAACAAGCAACCATTAATCCATCAACCAATTTGTTGTTTGGGTCCAAACTTGAAATTTGTATGAAATGAAATTAACTATCAAGTGCATCCTTTACTCAACAGTCTTAGATGGAACAAGGATAGATTATTTATTCATCCAACAACTTCAAATTCCTTACCCAACAAACATAAATCAACAATAACAATTCAAACCAACAACCAAATTAACTTATTATACATTTATTTCATGCTTCAGTGGGTTGATTTTCTTTCTTTCATTCATGGAGGGATTTCTTTGTTTCTTACAATTTTATTTTCCATTTATTACAAAATTCATTATATTTATATTCCAATTTATTGACTAAAGTATATATCATCTATTTATACTACTTACCTTTACTTATATAGTAAAATTTCCAATTTATCTTAAGCTTATACAATTAATTCTCATTAACAATAGCAAATTAATAGAATACCTTTTACCTCAAGCTTCACTTGTAAGATTTCTCCTTTCATTTTCTTAATAACATTGCAACTTTTATTATATGGTAAGTTATGTATGTTTTAAGAATGTAAGTGAAAATTTACAAGTTTCTTCTCAATTCCATTTTATTAATTTTAAACTAGTAGCTTTCATACCGTACTGAAGTTTATAACCCTCCACATCAATCCTTATTTAATAAAGAATTTCATTTTATCTACTTAAGTTCATATCACCTATTTATATTACTTATCTTTAACTTGAGATTTCAATTATCACTTAAGTTTATACCAATAATTTCTCATTTATAACAACGATTTATTGAATACTTCACTATTTCCAAAATTTCTACTTGTATAGTATTCTAATCCAATTTCTTAATTAACATTTCAACTTTTATATTTGGTAAGTTATTTATGTCAAAGAAAAATGCAATTAAACTTATACAAGCTTTATCTCATCTTTTAATTAAATTTAATGTTAATCAATATTGCTCTTTGTAACAAAATTCAAATTTCTCTTTATAACTTTTCATTAATTCTCTTACCTACATTAGAGGTTTCAATTAATTACTTACCTTTTATTTCACTAAAATAATTTAAAACAATTAATTAATGGAAATTTAAGAATTAAATACCGGGTCAAACCTCAAAATTACTTTAAAAATAATAGATAATTAATTTCTTACAACTTTTATATCTCTAATTATCCTTTAAAACAATTAAAATTTTAAATAATTTCAAAATAAATCTGCAGTAGAATTTACTACAGTGGCCTTTCCCCTTCGAAACTCGAAAATGAAAGTCGATGATGCGGCCGCCATCACCGAAATTATTTTCCAACGACAGAGAGGAAAGTACAAACTTATTTTCTTCAAAATCCTCTTAAACCAATTCTTTCGAATTATACTAAATATTTATATAAGAAAATATTTATAAACCAAATCATTATATTTCATAAATCCTTTGAAAGCAGATTTTCAAAATCCTGGACTTAAGTTCTAAAATCTCCAATTTGATTTATTATAATTTCAACTTAGTTTCAATTGTTATAAATATTTTTATTTCCTAACACCCAATCTATAGCAACCAAATATATATATATATATATCTTTATAAAAATATTTTTATATATAGAAAATATAATAGGCAAAATTATTTTATTCACCTATATTAAAAACAAATATTATGTCGGTCTGTCCTATTAAGTGTTTAGAAATTCCTATTGATGTCATAGTGTCCCATGCATCAACCAGAATTTATAAATACAAAGCGGAACAGATTAACACAATATCAAAATCTTTTTATAACACTAACAAGTACGCTCTCTCATATATATACGCTCAGTGACTCCCATAGGGTATTACTACCCTATTAACAAAGAGTCAAACCCCACAAAGCCAAGGTTTATCGCTAAACCAAAGCTCTGATACCAACTGTAACATCCCGCCTTTTCGCACACTTTAAACCGACACACGTGCCAGTTCAAACCATACGGAAGGGCAGATTGTTATGGGGTAAATAAGAAAAAAACAGAGAAGAAATAGAAACAACACAGAATCTCACAGCGGAAGGATAAAATATAATAATAAATATACAGTTCAAAACAGTTTACAAATACTTGATTTGCTTTATACAATAAATATCAGAGTTACACATACCAATACAATCAATGCAGCGGAACAGTATGAGTGTGGTGCAATACTATAGATAATAATAATACGACTCCTTCGTCTTCGTCCTTCAAAGCTAAAGTCTTCTATCCTGAAACGCTCGGACTGACCCGAGCGAATTTGAAAAGACAAAAACACTCGAGTCAGACTAAAAGATCTTATGTGAGTTAAATTAACAGAAATAAATATGAGTACAGTAACTCAAGAGATGTTCGGGATTTACATCTCCTAAGGATCCGTTAAACTATTTACTATGTAGTATATTGCGCTATTATAATAGTGTCTATTTATAAAATAAACTTACTTTTTAATAGCGTTAAGGGGTTACCCATATAGCCCTTAACACAAATAATGCCAATAGTCTATACAGTACCGTAATACCTCCTGATCGGGAGGCTACCAGAGGATACTCCATAGGTACGACACAAATAGAAACTCGTAGTAAAGGCTCGGTACGGTAGGTGACACGGCACAACTAGGCAATGCCAGGGTAGATATACCAATTGCTATCCAGGCTGGTGGAAACGCGTAGCCGCAGTTACCGCCCACCTCGGACTAACTCCCCAAAATCAAAATATAGAAGTGGCCACTGAATCAATCCAAAATCAAAGTATAATATCGAAGAGGAGGGTCCGATCAGAGGAATGACCTCATTGGCCTGAGAATCGCTCCTGTTTTTGCCACCTTATGCCAACTCACGGGAGTCGGGTCCACGTATTTACCTTACAGGAAACGTCGCCACCACCTACTTCATTCTGGAATCTCCACCGCGTACACGGTTAGTCAAAGTGGTTTTCGGTATCGACAGAGAGTATGTCCATATCCGATCCCGGTCTCTTTGCCAACCCATCGTTATTATAACACCGCGGTCATTTAAAAATAGTTTATACTTTAAAACCAGAATAAACATTTCCGTTTTAAAATTATGAATACGATATCATTTTAAAACCCAAAACCATATTATACCATTTATCCCAAATAAAATTCTTTTCCCAAAATCATAATGCTTTAAACTTCATAACGTCTGAAAATCAAATATTTTTCAAAGCATAATATTTTGAAATTTATAGTTTAAAACCATAACTTTTAAAACTCTAATGGTTTGGATATTCCACGGTATATAGAATAAATGGTTTAACTTTAAAGTTACTTTGTAAAGAAAATAGTTCTCATGGCTTTACAAATACATTTCTTTATTTAAGTCTAAGCCAAAATTTATATTATCTCTCTCAAGTTCCAAAACCACTTCAATTTATTTATATATACGTATATCCATTTTGAGTATCAATATTTCAAACTAAAGTTGGATTTTATTCTTTCAACAAATCAATTGTTCTATTAATTTGTCTTGAATATTCATATAAAATCCATAAAAAAATAAGACTTCAATTTCTAGTAATAAAATATATATATTTTTCCCATTCAAATTATACTAGAATATTCATTTCAATTTATTTTGGGAAAAATCCAATTATAAATATCATATCTTAAAATTTCCAAACTTAACATTTAAACATATGATATAAATTATTAAACTCCGTTTTCTTAATTTTCTTCCATTTTTAATAAAGATTTTTATACACCTTTTAATTTCAAAATTTTCAACTTCATATGTATATATATATATATGGAAGAAAAATCTTTATACAATATAAAATTTAAGATTATTATAAACCGTATTCCATCCAAACCATAGAAATCACATTTAAATAGTTATATATATACCGCGGTGCCTGTATATAATTTTCTATCCTATGGTCAAGTGATACGGATATTTATCATTTCAATCCGCAATTTAAAAGATATAAAATTTTTGCGGTTATATATCATTTCAAACCACAATCCCGAATGAAATGAAGTATGCATGATAATTTGCAATTTAATGATATACAATAAACATCCATTCATCAACATCATCCATCATCCAAATCGCAATCATCAATCAATATCAATCAATAACAATATTATTTTTGGTACTACATAACAGGTAATACCGGCAATTTTATTCAAATTAAATTTAACAGCTATTAATCTACAGTCTATATTCAGTAATAAATTATACAACTGTTAACTAGCAGTTCATATACAAACAAATAAATTTTAACTGTAAATTTATACGCAATAAATGAATTAAATTAACAGTTAAATTTAATAAATGCATTTCAACAAATATGAGTGAAATAAACATGCCAAATACTCATAAATAAATTTCTATTCATTTCTAAAATTAATTTAACAAACATAAAAGCTTCTAGTAGTTGTGAGTGGGTTAAAACACTCACCTTTTGAATTTAAATCGAATTTAAATTCGATTTAAACCCAAAAATTCGCCCGTCTCGGAATTCGTCCAAACCAGCGTCATCAAGTCCGGAATTAAATTACGATCCTAACAAAAAAAATTTCGCGTGAATCCGATGTCGTATGTAAAAGTTATAGCGATTATTGCACTTGAATTTCAAAATTAAAAACAACAAAAGGAGGACACATTTCATACTCTTGCCACGTCATCCTCCACTATCACGCACGCGGCTACAATCTTCTTTCCAGAAGCAAACGCACGCAAGTTCCAGCGCAAGCCTAAAACATGAAACCCTATTGAATTTTTGCCGCAAATCTGACCGTCGAAACGCCAAACTAACCACATAGATGCAATCCCCTCGGTTCACTTTCCAAAACCCAGAAACAGAATTTCGATCAGGCGAACTTTGATGCGACGCTGATGAACGGCCACGAACTGTTTGAATTTATTCTGGGTAAATGGTAACTCCAACTGAAAAACGAATTTCACCATGGGATTACGTGTTTCGAGAAGATCGACATATATTTTTGTGGAATTTTTCTGAAGAGTTTGAATTTTCATTGAAATTTTGAATTGATTGGATCTAGGGTTTGCACCCATTGAAGAAGAAAAGGAGCTTGAAGAAAGTATACGCGCAGATGGAATGAAATTAGGCGGAGGCTAGGGCTTGAATAGCTGGGTTTATATAGAGGGTTAGAGGTAGCGTAGATAGACCGTAGAATGAACGTGCGGAACAAACTATGGCCCAAAAAGCCCGCTATGTCTCCGGAACGAAATTTCGTAAATCTATATATCCAAATAGGTAATTTAAAATATTCTGAACGCGATGGAAAAAGTTTCACGTCCAAATTTGATCGTATGAAGAAGTTATGCTGAAAACAAAATTTCCAAATTGATTTCAAATTGATTTTATTAAAATTGATTTCAAGGCGTTTCATGCCCGTACGATCAAACGACAAGTCCGATCGATACGAAACTTGAAACCCTATAATAATTCACCGATACGGATCCGATGAAACTGGTTTCGTCGAAATCCGAGTCCGTGGCCAAAATGGCTATTTTTAATATTCATTAAATAAATTAAATAAATTATAAAAATCCAAATTTTATATTAAATTCTAAAATTGGCCAAATTTTATTTCTTATATGATTCGTAATCAATTGAAAAGATTTAACAGGCTTAGCTGTGAATTAAAAGTTGACAGTATATTAATTGCAATGTTAATTTCTACACTTTCTTATATTTAAGAATTTTATAAATTATATTCTCAAAACCCATACTTTAGATTTTTAAATCTTTATATTCTCAACTTTCACCTAAAATAAAGATGCCATAAACATTAGTTCCTGATTCACATCATTATTCTTTAAGTCTAATTTAAATCTCAATAACGTAGTATTTAACGTTAGAATCCATTTTATTATGCATAAATTCCAAATTTTACTGACCCAAATTTTCTTCTTTTCATTCCATATCAATTGTCAATCCTATAAGAAAAATTAACATTAGGTTCATACTTATTACAAATAACTCCAATTTCTTCCAAATAATAATTACATAACTATTAAATAATAAATCCATTTAATTGCAATAAATTCAATTGATTGCAATTAATTTCCAAATAAATTTGGATCTTTATTTGGTTATACAAAAAAAAATCCGTTATCACTTACCTAACAAAGTTATTATTACTTAAGATCTCATTGCATCCACATTTTCACATTTTCATTTCCTGGTTTCTTTACTTCATTCTACGTAAATTATTATAAATGGGATTTTCTTGGTTACATATTATTTGCATTTAACATTACTCATTCACCAATTCATTTCACTTTAACTGCGGTAAATTGGCGGATAAATTGAATTTGATTCCCAAAATTTAGATTAACAAGCAACAAGAATAGGTAACACACAATAGTCGTTACGCTAAATTCTAGTCACCTAAATAAGCTTTTATTACTTTACAAAATGGAATAACTTTTAAACTCATAAATGTAATACCAAAACCGTTATAAATCCAATAAATTTCCAAGTTGTAGTTTGTACACATTTTACACAACTATTATGATTTCTCACAGAACGTTGAATTTATTAAATGGCCATTTATTATAATTTAATTCCCTTAATTGAATCTAATGATTATAATTTTTACATTCTTACCATTCCTTCCCATTATAAATTTATTAACGGATTTACAAATCTCTATCTTCCAAATATTAAATAACCAAACTGATTACAACCACTGTTCTTATCAAATTTTCATAAATTTTTTCAAATCTATACTCTTTTTCCATATAAATAAATTTTATGTTACTACTAGATTTTTTTATCCACTACAGCCATTAAATTTTTACTATCTACACTTATTACATCTTTGTATTAATGAATCCCATTCAAGTTAATATTTATATTAATATTCACAAATTCAACATTTATATGTTTCTTAAAATTAACATTCAACCAAATATGCCAATTTACATTTCATTTCCATTCAATATATATTCATTTTATTCCGTTCGTTCGGGTACTGCATTGAAATATTTTTATTCTCTAATACTAACGTTATTATCATTAAATTATGATTGGATTCCAAGTTTTTGTTCAATACCTTGAACAATAACTTACATATTAACCAAATCCTTCTTCTATTTAATTCAAATTGGATTATGTTCCAATTCCTATAACCTAGGTCTTGAGTCACCATTGACATAATTAAATTTATCGTTTATTTCAATCTTCATTTATAATTTAAAGTTCTACTAAACTAAATTACAAAACTTATGAACTTTAACAAATTTAATCCACCAATTAAATCTTTCTGATGTTTATATATTGCAATTAAATTCAGTTATTATTTCATTAATACTATTTTAATCAACTAATTATGACTTATAACCACAAACACAAATTTTCGTTATTTCAATCTATGTCATATAAACATTTTAAATTATTTACTTTTAATTACAGTTACTAGCTAACCCCTACATTTACTCCATTAAAAATCCTAAGACTTCTATTTCAATTTAAATTAGATTAGAAAACATATCAAATTGATTCATTTAATATCATTGAATTTAACGGGTCGTTACAAACCAGCTGCTTGAGCATTCGTGACAAGGTCAAGAAGTTGCTGGGTAGTCATAAAAACTCCATCTTGGGGTGGAGCACTAGATTGACCTGCGCTGGGACGGCCAGGTCTAACCATTTCTCTTCCTTTAGAAAGAAATAAAGAAGAAGGAAAAGGTTATTCACCAAATGAATATCAAGAAATCTCGATAGATAAAACAAGGAATCATAAAGAAAATAGGATGAATCGGTACGAAGACTCGAATTAAATCCTAAAGCACGACTCCTAAGAAAGACTTAGGACGATGATCCTTGTTATAATATTCCATATTGTTCCGAAGTTTGGCTCTGATACCAAGCTGTGACGCCCCACCTCTATACCCACGCTAGCCAAGAACATTACGGTGAATGCTGTCAACTAGCACAGAGAATAAGGCTGTTGAGGAGCGACCATCCGTGTAATTGCTTTGCGCGAGCATCGATGTGTCAGATAGTATAACATGCATTTCTTTATCAAAAGGGAAATCCGACATACCGACACAAACTCAAAGCTACTACACAGTGGCTATAATATCTTCAGAAACAAATATAGAAATAAACATAACATAAATCAGTCACAGACAATTCATATCACAAAGGCGGAAATAGATATGAATATTACACTAGGAAGTGTACATCAGAGTAGCGGTCTAATTAGATCCACAATATCACAAAAGAATAGTTACACGAACTACACAAAAGAATAAGTATACATCATGGAGTCTATATCTCTAATGTATACATCAAAAACTACTAATCTAAGTAGTTAACCAAAAGTCAAGGAGGTAATCCCGGATGTAAAGTCAAACAGAAGCACCTGTAACATCTCGGTCTGACCCGAGTATTATTTAATAAGAAAATAATAAACGGATCAGTCTAACTATAAATATCAGATGAAACGATATAGAATAAGAGCTATGACTAAACACATAATAATCACAATGCCAAGCTGTGATATATATAAGTCATTGAAAATCAACAAGAGATTAATCAATATCACAAAAATCTACACAAGAATCAAAAGGAATGTCATACTCTTTATTTCGTTCACCAAACCATAAATATTGACGATTATATCAACATCAATCACAAAAGTCAATGACACACAAATTCACCAATGCACAAATATTGATAAAACTTATCAATGAAAATCACGAAAATTGGTGAATCACAAATTCTAGAAATCATCTCGAGAAATCCAGAAATCACAAAAAGGGGGGAAGGCCTATCCCAAACGGGAGCATAAAGCTCACCAACACGTGTATCACAAACGGAACGCTAATTCCATGGTTGCTAACCATCACAAATTGAGCTGAAGCTCCACAAACGGCCCGAAGACCATGGGTTGCTACCCCACCAATTTGAGTCGAAACTCCACAAAACGGGGTTTAGTCTCCCTCGCAGACAAAGAGACATCGCACATTACTAGTCTAAATCACAAAGATGATCGTCATGATCAACGAGAAGTGTCAATTACACTAAGCTAGTAAATAAATGAGTTTAGCTTCATGTCCCATAACCACTTGCTTAACTTAAATATTTACGAACAAACTGTAGATCTCCACTAGAAAATTGTCACAAGAGATTCAATCGAACAAGTCCAAGAATTAACCAACGAAGTAAACGCAAGCGTTTCATACCACTCGTTTTACTAAGCCGTTTAATTAGATTTCTCATACGAGTGAGGTAAAGGTTTGTATATACTAATAGATTGGAAATCGGTTTGAGAAAACAAGCTTTGTAATAAAATAGTGTTGAAATCATTCGAAAAAAGAGTTTTGATATTTACTACTAGTATAGAAAACCTTTATATTTTTAAAGTGACAAATCACAAAAAAGATTGTAGGAATAATCAATCACTAAAATTCACATTCGAAGACGTGAATAGAATCCAAAGAAATCGATACCGAATCCATCGAAATGGATATTCCAAGAATTCCAGAAGAAAATAAGTCATCAAAGTCAGTAACAAATGATAACAACAAATAGGAAACAACACGAATCGATTAAAGTTGGAAATTCAAACAATTAGGGAAATAGGAAAATTTTCATCAGGTCGGTCGGCCGGCTACAGAGCTCAGTCGACCGGACCCTGTTCTCAAAATTCCTCGGGAAGCAGGTCGGTCGGCCGAACCCTGTAGTTGGTCGACCGGACCATAAACAGAGAAGTGCTTATGCACTTGGAAGCAGCTCGGTCGGCCGGCAGCAGGGCTCGGTCGACCGGACCTGTTGCCAGTCTCTTCCCAGCCCATCCAAATGAGGTCCAACCTCGACCAAATTTCATTCTCTCGAGCAACGGCGCTAAGGGTTTATGCCAATCGACTACCCGACCCTATAAGCTCTTCGATGCATAACCAAAACATATTCAAACATCAAAGTTAGGATTTTTAAAGATTTGAACACAAAACACCAAAAATTGGAATATTCACCAAATAAATCCAAACCAAGAGCAATTGCACAAGAATAAGTATTAGGAATTCATACCTAACAATCAAAGATAATTATATACTAAGATGTGAGATAAAAATCTCACTTTTGAACCCAAACGATTGAAAAAGAAGCTTAGAAGCAAAGGAGAATCAACCACCCTTCAAATCCAACTTAAGGAGCTTGATTCTAAGCTAAAAAGAGAAACATTTCCCAAATTAGGTTTAGGAATTTTCTGAAATCAAAGAGAGAAAGAGTTGGAGAAGAAGAATAGAAGCTTACCAATGAGTTCTTCTATTAGTTTGGAGCTAGAGCTTGATTTGCAAAAGAAAATAGGGTTTGGAGTTTTAATTTCCTCTTCCACTCTCCATTAACATAAAGCTTGAATATAAGGAAATGAGGAATGAAGTAATGAAGAGGAGAAGGGGTTGGGACTGAATACATAAGTGGGGTTAATGGGCTCAGCCCAAACCAAAGCCCTAAGTGAAAAAGTAGCAAAATTCTACTATCTCCAAACATATCAAAGTTTACACTCAAAAAGGTCGCAAACGGCATTTTAAACTCAATGGGAGTGGTCCCGAGTCCTAATTCGACCGTATGCAAAAAGTAGCTTTTCGGACTAAATTCCGAGTATCGATAAAATATTTAAATAAAATATTTAAATATAAAAATCGATAAATATGCGGGTTATTACATTCTGGATTCTTTTTTTTATTCATTTCTCAAAATACAAACAATTTTATTTTGGCTTATTTATTCCACTTCTAAGTTTTATAAGTCGCAACTTATTTATATCCATACTTTCATCCATTTACCATCAATCCCGTTCACATTTTACTTTTTAACTCAGAATTATACATTTAATTTAGCCAAGTATATATTCTTATTCAATGGGTATTCAATTTTTATTATTTTTTTCTATTTTTTTATAAGTCATCGAGATCTATTTATTCCCATTCAATCTTATTTAACTAAACTCCAGTTAAATCTAATCTCCTACTATTCTTTTGACTTCACACCAGTCATTAAAATTTTATTAAATAAGAACTTAATTTCATTTAATGTATCCACCACGTGATACAATTCCATTTTAATTATATTTCAACTTTAGTTCAAATCCAATCACAATATTATTAAACTTAGCTTGAGTTCATTTAATTTGACTTATTCTTCTAACTCATTAACTTTTTACAAGTTAATTTCATTCCAGGAAATTTCAAACTTTATAAATTCCCAAATCTTTTTATAATCCATACACATTTTTAGTTAAACCTCTAGACCTTAAACGGTTACTTAAACACCCAAAACATTTAAACCAATTCCAGAGTCTTCAATAATCACTTAAGTATTTCAAAAATCATTTGAAATCAATTATATCAAAAATTCTTTGGTATATTCAATTATCTCTTAGAATTTCAAAATCAAACCCCGTTTTGCAAACAATTCCAATTTAAAACAATTTGGTAGCAATTTTTTTCTTCGAAATTCGAAAATAAACATCGATGATGCTGCAGTCATCACCGAAGTTATTTTCCAATGATCGAAAGGGTTCAATGCTTTTATCTCTTTAAAAACATTTTCAAATAATCTTCAATTCCAAATCTCACCAGATTTCATTCCCAATTGAAAAATATTTTCGAATTAATATCACTATCATTTCTCAAAACCTTTGGAACCCATTTTCAACCCAAAGGAATTTAAACTTTTATCAAAATTTCAAGTCTTAAATTCTTTCAATCTATATCCAACATCACTCCGGAATTTACCTCATTCAGTTATAAAACACATTTATAATTCTCATTCATAAATCCCATTTTATTATATAAATTTATTCCTTAATCTTGGTCAAAATTTTCAATTCCTTATTCAATTCTACACAACAATAATGATAATAATTTAATATTATCATTGTCTAACAACCAAACAACCATATATAAATATCATAATTTATGAAAATTTATTTCCTTTATAGACAAAAATAATTTGGGTAAAATTATTTCATTTACCTTATTTTAAAACAATACTGTCTCGAACTGTTCTGTACAAGTGTTTAGAGATCCCTATCAATAACGTTAATTACTCGTATTGACCAGAATCCATAAGCCACTTAACAAACCAATCAAAACAATATAAAATCATTTTATATTCACTAACAAATACACGCTTATATCTATTCATACACTCAAACTCATTTTAGAGTACTATGGACTCTATTTCAATGAGTGATCCCCACCAGAGCCAAGGTTATCACCAACCTATGCTCTGATACCACCATAACAGCCCCGTAGTTCCGTACCCCTTGAGTCGACACTATTCTCCATCACTCAACTCACAATGAACGTAAATACGAACAATTAGGCTTAAAGAAGAAGAGGTAGAAGAAGAAAATAGAAAACAACATCAGAATCTAACAATCGCAGTGGAATAAAATATAATAAATAATAAATGATCTTTACACAACAACAAATATATCTGTTTATACATTATATCATCAGAGTACAACATCAGAGTTCAATATAAACAACAACACAACTCAGGATGGTTATAATATCTCGTCCTTCCAGAAACTGAATACAGTGCGGAATATTTCTTACAAATACAGAAGTACGTATCGCTATCCAGCTCCATAGCATCATTTCCTATAATCTATAGTACTCGGTTTGACCCGAGCATTATAGTTAAATAACACCCGAGTCTGTCTGAAATACCAGCGTGCGAAAACCACACTCAATTGGATTATTAAAGTTTCAAAATCCTTTGAAAACCAAAGCATCTCGTAAGACCACGCCACAAACAAACATGTCGAGTTTTTATCTTACGATAGCCAAAACACTTTTTATTAAAATTCTCTAATATTATAATAGGTCTATCTAAAAATACTTATAAAATTGCCGAAATTGTTACATCTGTTAAATTCCAGCTACTAGCCACAATGGTGGCTAATACAAACAAAAATCGTAAAAGGCCCGTAGGGAGAATGGATTTTCAAATAATGACTAGGCACTGGGGTACCACCTGTCACAGTATGTGGCCTAGATCACCATACCGAGGATTACTCCCAATCCCCTGCAACACAAGACCGGGACTCCCCCTTACTGGATAATCCCGAGTAAGATCACCCCACGGTTGGTATCTGCAACTGCACCACTAAGCCGAATAAAAAGGGACATCTAGACAGGGATGGCCTCACCCTAATAGGTGCTACCCACTTAGCCTTGCTACATAACCCCTGATTTTCAGTCATTCTCGGTTGATGAGGCTCGAGGCTAAGCGTTATATTTATAGAACATATCACTTAGAATGCTCGCCGTCCACCTGTCCGTCCCGGGTTCGAATCGAACCGAAGGCACTACTTTTACTATATCCATTTTGGAATCATCCTCAGGATTAGTAACGACTAGCCCTTGCACTTCACTGCTCCATCTTCGACTCCGAACTCGTTTTCCACGAAAACATACAAACCGGATTGAAGTGGTTTTCAGGATATAAATCCCGATCCCTGTCTCTTCGGAACGATCACCGCATATGCCAATATTGATAGTCGGTTATTTAACTATCAATTAACATTCACAAACAACCGTCAAACAATAAATAATTTTCCCAAATTATTTATTATTCTCAAAATATCTTCGCAAAATATATTTCCATTTTCAACTCTTTTGAAAACAGTTTCAAACCATACTCTTCTCATGGGATAAATTCCCAACTATTTATTTCCATTGAAAATACCAAGTACAAAGCTTTAGATTTTAAAACAATGAAAAAAACACTTTATTATAAAATATCCTTTAAAATATTTAAATTAAAAATTCTTTAATACTTTATTAAAAAATATATACTTTAGGAATATTTAAAATGAGGCTACTTTATAAAATATAAAACTAGATTTTCTCCTTTAAAACAAAATACCAAGCCACCTTTAAATAGTTACTACGATAATAGATTTGAAAAATACTTACTTTAGAATTTAAACATTTAGAAATAATAAATTTTCTAAAACATTCTTTTCGTTTTATTTTAAAACAACATTAAAACTTTTAACTTATTTTTAAAAATTTGCTTTGAAAACGTACTTGGCTATTTAGGGAAATACGCTTCTCTTTCACATGTTTTAAAAATAAACCACTATTTATTTTTAAATAAATTTACCCATTCCTTTAATAATTTCCCACCTTGAATTTATTCTTCCAAATTTCCACTAATATATTCCTTCACTTTTATAAACCCAGTTTATAAATTCCGAAGTCTCACTTCTCTTTTAAAATTCTAATTCCAAACACTTAAATCAAATTTCAAATTGATTTCCAAATTACTCCATTTTGAAATAAATTCCTTTACTAACTCAATTTATTCAAAACTCATTAACTTCAGATTTTATTCCTTAATTAGGATTTAGAATCTTTTTAGCTGAAAACACCAAATTCAGGTTTCCAAAATTCCTTCTTTATCTCTTTAAATAAATTTGACCCTTGAATTTTAAAATAAATTCTTTATTCATTTAAATAACATCACTTGGGTTTCAAAATTCATTATCTCCCTTTTGCCAAAATCTCCCTCCCCATACTCCGATTTTATTTATTAAAATTTTAAAAATCCACTTTTATTCTTTTCCAATTCATTCTATAATTTACCCCAATTCACTCTAATCATTTTACTTAAAATTATCTTATCTAAATTTCTTTTCAAAATCCAATTTATATATTTTTAGTAACTCCGTATGTCCAAATATATTCAATCAAACATAGCATCCAACATCTCAATTACCGATATAATTTATCACAGATTGTCAATAACCATATCATAGAATATTAAAACATTCTAAATAATTTTGAGGAATCCAGTTGGATCCCTCCAACCTATTTCCCTGCATCCAAAGATGTTTGCACAATATAAAATACCAATTCCACTTCGAGGTGGAATATCACGGTATATGTGTTTATATAATATCATCCGCTATTATGCGGCGCATAGGGTCTCATCCGCTATAAAATGCGGGAAATCAATCACTCCAATATATACTACATACTACTATATATAATATATCACATCAAATCAATTCGGTCAATCAACCAATTATTTAAATTTAACCATTTAAATTTAAATACTAATCCAAATGAGTGAGATTAACTCACCTTTGCTTTTCATTTGTAATCCACTTCAATATTGCCTTGGTTTTCCTAGTTTTTGACCTTGAATAAACAATTTATATGATTTATTAATATTTGAATTGATCGAATAATTAATTACTATTTATTTATTTGATTTAAACTAATAATTTGGTAACTAATATAATTTAGATTTAATTAAACAAATAAATCTTCACTATTTCAGAATTAAACCCATAAGTGAACTGTGAATAGGTATATTTACTTTTTCTTTGGATCTACATATATCAGAATAGCCTATATACATTTAAAAATAAAAAATCTACCCTTTATAGATCCTGCAACGTTTAAAAGTCCTATTTTTTATTTAATTTAGAACAAATCTTATCTTCCTAGTCTGCAAACATAATGATTTAACGAAAAAGAATACCTTACCGCTCACTCTAACATGCCACCATCTGAAGCCTCGTGAACAACTCCATGCCGTTATCTCATCACGAGGCCCTTTACCTTGCCCGCGAGCGCCACTCGAGCTCGAGATTTCCAGCACTGAACGCGATGGTTTGCCGCCCTTACATCGCGACCCGCTCGCGATCGTTCCCTACCCAGATCAAGGTGCCGCACAGACGACTTCACACGCGCGCGCGACTGACTCGAGCTTGCCGCCTCGACTCAAAACTATCGCAAGAACCCGAGAACCATGAATCCCAACCCTCTTGCATGCTCGATCGCCTCCGCCACTGGGTTCGAACTCGATTTGCTCCGCCTTTATTTCGAACAGAGGGAAAAGGTTTCGTTGAGGAGAAAGGAGAATATGCGATTTGATTTGCTCGACTATTTTATTTGCGAACGATTGAATTTGAAGAGGTTAAATAAATTTTCTTTTGTATTTGCTCGTATACAAGAAGGAAATGGGAACAATGAAATGTATTTCTTTCATGATTTAACTGAAGTCAAACTAAGGAGGCGTGGTTTACACGAAAGGTAAAGGTGTGCAGATCATAGGGTGGCTGAGCAGATAATTTGGATAAGATTGAATTTAATTATATACAAATATAATTTATTTCCCATATTACACATCTCAAAATCTCGAATCCCTATAGAGGCAGACCGCTGGGCGTTCATAATGTTATACCCCTATTTCGAACATAATGGAAAAGGATTCGAGCACTAATTCGATCGTTTGGAGAAGATAGCTTTTTGGATCAGTTATTATATTGAATTTTCGATATAAAATTTCAACGCGTTTATATATCGTATGCTCACACAACTAATCCAATCACTACGAAATTTAAAGTCTAATAATAATACAATATTACGGATCCAGTGAAACTAGTTTCGTAGAAATCCGAGACTGTGCCTCGGACGGTTATTTTTAAATACCGATCTAAACGATAAAATTTCAAAACCAAACAAACCACTTTTAAATTTACTTTTAAAAGTTCCATCACCTTCAGTATTATCAATATGAATTTTCTAAGCCTTTAAAATATTTTTAACAATCTTGAAACTCCGGATTAAATATTTTACTCAACTTCCAATTATTAAATTCAATAATTTAATTATCAAATAAATACTGATATTTGGAATTCAAGTTAAAATTAACCTTTCAAATATTTAAAATCAATTAAATATTCCAATTTCAAATGCTCAAAAATTCCGGGTCGTCACATATTTCCTGTAGTACCCTGCCAAACCTAGAAAACTACGGACTTCCGTAGGAGTCTGAGGTTGATTCCACTCTTGAATAGTTGCTACCTAGGCCGAATCTATAAAAATACCCTCTCCAGATACAATATGCCCCAAAACTCTAACTTCCGACTTCCAAAAATGGCACTTCGAAAACTTAGCCTTCAGAACATGCTTCCTCGAAGTCTCCAACACTATACCCAAATGCCGCTTATGCTCCTCTTCAAACTTAGAGTAGAGGAAAATGTCATCGATGAACACGAGCATGAACTTATTCCGCACATCTCGGTTCATCAAATCCACAAAATAGGCGGGAGCGTTGGTTAGCCCAAAAGGCATGACCAACCACTCATAAAAACAATTTGGTCCCCTGAACGCAGTCAAGGGAATACTATCCTTAGCCACCCTTAACCGATGGAAACCCGAAGCTAAATCCAACTAAGAGAAAATAGAAGCTCCATCAAGTTGATCAGAAAGATCATCTATACGGGGAAATGGATACTTATTCCTAATAGTAACCTTATTCAACTCCAGGTAATCCACACAGAATCTCAATGACCCATTTGACTTGTTCACAAAGATTACAATAGAACCCCAACTGGAAAAACTATGCTGGATCAAACCTTTCTCTAAGAAATATTGAGTCTGCTTCACCAACTCTTCTCTCTCTCTCGGTGCCATCCTTCTACTGGGTTGAACAACAGGTATTGATCCTAGAACCAAGTGGATCCAAAACTCTATCTCCCGATGCGGGGGCAAACCTTGACCTTCCTCGAATACATCTAGAAAATCTTAGGCCACTTTGATGGATTCTACGCCTTCTGGAGATGCCTCAATTCCATGCAAAAGATTACTCAAGTGAACTCCAGAACTATTGCAAGTCACTTTTGCGATCCTCCCCAACTCGGTTTCCAAAGTCACAGTTCTCTCTTCACAAACCAAAACCGCTTTATGCTTATCCAACCAATCAATTCCTAGAATAAGGTCAAACCATTTGAAATCCAATACAAATGGGTCATAAGAGAAACTATGAGGCAGATAAGAAATTCTTAGACCTCTACAGATTTTATCTAACTTGGTTACTCCCATTATAGGATTATATACAAAAATAAGATGGTCCACCACACTAGGTATCAGATGAAACTTCTCTACTAATTCCAAAGAAATAAAACTAAGAGATGCACCAGAATCAAACAAAATTCTAATAAAAATACCATCTAAGAGAAAAGTATCTTCAAGAACTCCTTTGCCTTTAAAAGAAGAAGTTGATGGTCCACCTTTAAGAGCAAACACCTTGTTCCGCTGGGCCTTCTAAAGAAGAAGACAAGCCTTCACCATATGCTTTGGCTGATGACGGTTGAATCAAAAAGATTTCTAAACCAATGTTGAACCGGGTCCACTCTGACGCTGCTGCTGAGATCTACCTCTGGGACACTGCTTAACCAAATGACCCTCTTGTTGAGATACATAACACTTACGAGCTCCGTTGTTGCCTCTATGTTTCCCTTTTTCTTGCTTCTTCCAATTTGGGTTGAATTTCCTTTTGTTTGTATTGGAAGAAGTTCCACTTGGTGCTGCTGCAGATGCCAAAGGTTTCTTGTTTATAAGCTCCACATACCTCAATGCCATGTCGATCAATTCCACAAAAGATCCCTTAAGGTGTGCCATCATCTTCTCGTGGAACTTAGGCCTCATTCCAGCACAAACATCTCATTCTTCTTGAGGGGTATGTCGATCAAACCAGGTCCGTAGTGAGATAATTTATTAAACTTAGTCTTATATTCTGAAAGCGACATACTCCCCTGCTTTAGATCTAGAAAATCTTTATACAGAAGAGTCCTCCCAGCTGTAGGCATGAACTATTCCTCCAATTGTTTCTTAAACTTACTCCAAGAAATATCGTTCTTCGAAATATTCACTGTAACAACATCCCACCATGCCGCAGCTCCTTCTTGAAGTTGCCACGATGCCATCACTCTCTTTTGCTCGTCCGATAGATCCAAACTCTTAAAAATGCGCATACACGAGCATAACCAAGCCTGAACTTCAATGAACTCCGATCCTTTAAAAGGTCTTCCTCCGAGATTGGTGAAATCCTTGCATAAAGCAGCAAAAGTTACTCGAGGTGGCATTGGATTCACAGCCTCGCTAGCAGTTGGACCTCTTTCATTATTGGTCGTTGTGATGCCCGCAACTCTGCCTCTCCTTCCTCTAGAACTCATGTTGGAAACCTAGACAGGTAACCCAACAATTTAGATAGGCATATAGTTATATAAAAATTACAAGTACGCGCTCTCGAGATAGCTACAAAGCCTAGGTATTAACTAAACCTAGCGCTCTGATACCAACTATAACGACCCGCCTTTTATTCCATAGAAAGACGTATCATCATTAAGAAAGGAATAGGTAGAAAAGAGAATAGATAGAAGAAAGAACAACAATATCATAATCTCACAGCGTAAACGGAAAAATATAATATATCACATAACTATTATATAGTCATTACACATCAGAGTCACATAATCACAACATCACAGTAGACGGTCGTGAACACCTATATATCCGTTACATTCCAAAATACAACAGACAAAAGACACTAATACAGCGGAAAAAGATAGATATAGATATGCCAAAATTCCTGTTCCAAACTTTTCCCAAAATTCGTCACGCCAACCTGATCACTTGGTTACTCATAAAATTTGAGTACCCAAGAGTATAAGAAAAACAGAAACAAACTCCAGGTCAGGCATGGGTCTGTTGTGAGTAAACAGTTAAGTTGTTTAACTTGAAAACCTTTGAAATAAAAGGTATCCATAAGACTCTCAACAAATAAACACAGACAAGGTTTTTCCCTTACGATAACCAAAACATTTGATAGGAAATCCATTTATATTATAATAGTGTCTAGGGTTTCAATATAAAATATAGAAATAGCCGGAATGCTTACATCTCACGTCAACATAGTTGGGCATAATAAAAACCGTACATGCACTTATTGGACACTGGATTCCGTACAATGGCAGGGCTACTGGGGTACCGCTCGTCACAGTACGCGGTCTAGATCATTATACCAAGGGTCCACCCTGATCCCCTACAACACAAGACCGGAGCTACCCCTTACCGGATAGTCCGAATAAGACAACCCCGCGGTTATGGCTAAACAACCATCCATATAGCCGAATAAAGGGACCTCTAGACTGGGGAAAATCTTATCCTACTTGGGTGCTACCCACTTAGCCTTGTGTGCACCTCCCCTGTTTTAGCCATTCCCGGTTGATGAGGCTTGAGACTACGATTACCTTTTTAGAATACTTATCTTGGAATGCTCATCGTCTTCCATTGACGATGGTCTGATAGCATTCATCCATAAAGGTTAGTTCCGGGTTCGAACGAAACCGAAGGCACTATCTCGCTACACTCATTTGGGAATCACCCTTAGAGTTAACGACAATAGCCCTTGCACTCTAAAACTTCATCTCGATCTTCACTTGAGATTCCACGACCTATCGTTTAACTTGGATCGATGTGGTTTTCAAATAATCAAATTTGATATCCGATCTCGGTCTCATCGAAATCCAAACGTCGTCCTAAAGGTCAAGTTGTTTAAGGTTTAAAACAATTTAATTACATTCATAACATTGGATTTACATAGTATTCATCATAGATAAATAACACACATTTATCATAGTTATATCCAAAGCATATCACATCACATAATATCACAGATGATCATACTATAAATATCAATCAATCTAGACATTCTATACAATCAATCATCCATTAGCAAGATTTATTAATCATAACTATAATTAATTAAATTAACTCAAATTAAATTAATCACTTAAGAATTAATCACCTAGCCCTGCATAATTAATCATTAATTAATTACAAACCATTTTAATTAATTATTAAATTAATCATTCTTTAATTACTTTTACAAATTAATTAATTAATCTTTAATTACTGATTAATTATCTTTTAACTATTAATTAACTAATCTTAATTATTAATTAATAAATCTTAATTACTAATTGACAAACCCTTAATTACAAATTAATTCATCCTTAATTACCAGTTAATTATTCCTTAATTACAAATTAATTAATTTCTAATTCCCTAATTAATAATCCTTAATTACAAACTAATTAATTTCTAATTACTTAATTAATTAATCTCTAGTTACCAACTAATTAATCTCTAATTAATTAATTTATAACCCTTAATTATTAATTAATTAATTTCTCATTAATTACTTCATTAATTTAATGAATCTATAATTACCCATAATCTTAATTAATTTTAAGATAAAACATTTATCTTTATTAATTATTTAATTATTATTGACACATAAATTTAAAACATTTTATCTTTTAATTAACTATTTGATTAACAATTTATTTTCAGTTTTTAAAATAACTTTAGAATTTAACTTAATTAATTTAAGTAAAATAGATCATATAACTTTTCTTAAACCAATATTTAAAAGCATTTATTATATATATATATAAAATAAATTTATTTAAGAAAACGGTTTAAACTTCGATTTACTTTAAATTTTAAAACTTACTTATTTATAATCATTAAACTTGAAACATCAACTACCCAAGTCAGTCCGGGTACCAAACCCGAGTTAGCCCCGAGAACTTTCTCCCCCTTTTTAAGATCATGTTTGGTTTAAATTTTTTTAAAAACCGTTGCATGCAAAACCACTCGCGTCGACTTGGAGACAAACCCGGGCCACAACATCCTTTCCTCGAGTTTCCCTCCGAGTTACTGCCTTCTTCCCAAACCCAAACACCAACCCAAATCCACTAACATGCGTGCACGTGCACGCCCGAACTTTGCCACTCCGACCATGGCTGTCACTCCGCATACGTGGCGACCACCACCTCAAAGCGCCTGACCATCCAGTTCCCAAAATTTGAACTCGAATCGAAAACGAGCTACCTTGAACAAACCTAAAACCGAACACATCGACCAAAACCGCCTCGACCTAACGCTTCTAACCACCAACAACCTTGATCTCTGTCCACACCTTCGCCGACCATCCACTCTACCTTTCCCCCAACTCCGATGAACCCCGATGCTCCAGAGACGATGTAGTAGCCCAAACATCAACCTCGACCAAAACTTGGTATTAAACCCTACTTTGACACCTAGCCGCCACCACGGTGGTTGAAAAATCCACCTACCATTTTTCCCTACCTCGCCTACTTCTTCGCTTCCTCCAGTCACGATCCCGACCTTCCCGAGTCCTCTAATCACCAAAAAAGCTCCAAAACCCATTTTCTGATCAACCACAAATTTCTCACTCGAAACCAAACTAGAAATCCTATTATAACTTTTAAAATCATGATTTTTGATGGTGATTTAGATTATATAAGTGAAGCAAAGAATTGTGATGCTTGAATTTAACATGTTTTCAAAGTTTTCATTGTCTTTCCCATATTCCAAATGATATTCATACTTGTTATACTTAAATATATTTTTAAAACTTAATTTATGTTTAAACAAACAAAACTTGTTTGAATTTCACAGCCTATAAGAGATTAAAAGAGGAGATTTGAATTTTTATCTAGATTTTAAACCCTGTTAAATGAGAACAGGGGAATATATATATGTATACAGACATGCACACTTAACATCTTCATATTTATAAACATACAAGCCAAATTTTCACTCATGCAAACAATTATCACATCATTATTTCATATAATCATCACATGCAATAAATTAAAACAAGTATTAGTTTGTTTACTCATAGTTAAGATGTTTGGACAGAGAGCTTTTTGAACAGGAATGTTAGATTTTTGAACTGGAACTTGTAAATGCTTTTGATATGAGGCTTAGATGTTTGAGATCTTGCTTTAAAACTGAAATGAATTTACTTGATCAAGTTGAAAGAGTGATTGCTTTTATTTTCTGGTTTGCTTATTTTTGTTTACAGGTTTTTGATTTTCTTTGTTTTGAAAATGAGAATAGAAAAGAAATGAAAGGGAAGAGATAGATGTATTTATAGCTTGTTTTATCTTTTATTTAAAAATGAAAAGAAAATAAATTACATGACACTTGTAATTTGCATGAAAATATTTTCTTACATGTGTTAAACTATACGCTAAAAATCTTACACTTGTATTTAGCATGATTTAATTAATTTACATTTGTAATATGCTTGTGTTAATTAATTTTTATAAATGTTTTTATAAAACCTTATATTTAATTTCTATTTAGTTAATAATTTTTCTTAATTTATATTTATAAAATCTTTTTAAAGAAAAAAATAAAACTAATTATATACGAATAAAATCATATATATATATATATATATATAAATCTAATTTATTTTAACATGTTTATCATTTGAATTTTTAATTCAAATTCAAATTCTAATTCTAATGCTATTTAAAATCTACTCATATACGTATACATATACATATAACAAACACATATTTTATTTGTTTGAAAAGAATAATTTGCCAATTTTAAATAATTTATAAAAGAAAAAATATCACATATTATTTGCTATCTGAGGAATCCAGTTGGATCCCTCCAACCTGTTTTCCTACATCCACAGATGTTATATAACATAAAATACCAATCCCTCTTCGAGGCGGGATATCGCGGTAATGTAGGGTCATCCGCTATTATGCGGGGTGCATAGGGTCTCATGCGCTCCAATCGAAAATACATCCAACAATTAAAATATATACTAATATATATAATTTCACATCCAACTGATAATAATTTATAAATTCATCCAATCAATCCAACAATAAAATTTACTATTGTAAACTAAATTCGGTAATCCAAAATGAGTGAGATTAGCTCACCTTGATTTTTAATTTGCCAAACATCCAGCTTTTTAAATTAAATTGAACAACATGCGATTTAATCTAAAATGTTAACTGACTCCAATCAACTCCAAATTGATTCGAGGTTGTGGTTTATATCACTACGAATCCTATGTCTCTGCTTTTAACGATTACGAACTCGAAATAAATAGTTGAAAATATTTATTAGCTATCTAAATGTTAAATTCTTAATTTAAATAACTAATTATATACTTAAATTAAATTACAGATTTATAGCTTCACCATTGTTCGACCAAGTTTCTAGGTGTAGGATCGATTTCATCCTAGAGGGGGAGGGTTGAATATGGTGATACTATTAATTATTAAAATTATTGGTGAAGTATATGAAATAATTGCAACACAGATTTATCAGAATTATAGCAGCACAGATAATAGCAGGATAGTAAAAATAGAACACACAGATTTACCCAGCTTCGGAAAAACTCTGCCTACGTGCTGCCCCCAAGGTTTCTACTAGAAATTAAGCAGTCAGACGCTTACACGTGTAATCTCGCGACAACCGCTATCGACTAACCTTAACTCTACGCTCAAAATCCTGCTACAACTTAGCTACTGACTTGCGAATTCTCGAACTACACCACCATAGCTCTGCTCCTAGTCACACTACTAGAAAATACAATTGTTTAAAAGGAAAATACAAATTAAAAAATAGTTTAAAATCAAAACCCTAATTTTTAAACAAAAGGGCCGGCCCAAAAAATTATCACAATAAAAAATGTCGGCTCCTTTTTTTCCATTGTATTTCTTTCGACCTTTGTTCTTCAAAGAAATGGCTGCTTCTTTTTAAACTCGTTCGTTCTTCTTCTCAAATTAGGGCTCTGGTAAATTGAGGCTGCCAACTTTAATTAATCGATCAAATGACGATTCCACGTTGCTTGCTTTATCAATTGACGATCTCTCTCCTCTGTACATGGCTGCCCTAATTTTTGATCGAGTTCGACTCCTGACTTCGGTATGTAATTTATGCCTTTGGCTTCTTCTGATTTGCTTGCTTGAACTCGATTGATGGTTCGAGTTGAATGATTATTCTTTGTTTAGCTCGAACTTGAATACACTCATGCCGATGATGTTTACAGTTTATATAGGATTGGATGTCCTATAAATTCGTTCGTATATAGTCATTTAAATTCGTCAATTTATTTAGCTCGGTCGTTTGATTTTGTATGGATGAACGTGATGATTTCTAACCTTTTCAAATTCGTATATTTTATTGCTTGTTTACTTGATAATCACGGCTTTGAATCTGTTCGACTCCTTTCTCGTTGACTTGACGATGATTTTGACTTCGGCCAGTGATTTGAACTTGTAAAAATTTTGACTTTGTTAATTCATTATCTTGGTTACCTTTGTGAATTTGAACTTGGACTTCGGCCATTTGAGACTATTGTACATGATTTTTGAATTCTCTTGCATACGTGACTTTGGCATTGCTTTGAACTGCATTTGTCTTTGACTTGAAACTGCAAACTTGAAATTGCTGTTATGTGAATTTATGTTTGCGCTTGTTGATAGTGATAATCTTTTTGCTCTGTGAATTCGGCTATTGATATTTGAGTCTTCATTTGGTCTTTATTATCACTGATGCATTTCTTTGCTGAGACTACATTTGTACATGATTCAATTTAAGCTTGTATTGTTTAACTTGGTTAGTCTGTTATGCTGTCACTACATGTATGTATACATGTGTATATACATATGTTTATATATGTTTGTGCATTGATTTCATATAGTTTGTATTGGGTTGTTGTGCACTAACTTGAGTTGTTGCTTTATATGCGGTCAGTGATCATGTAGCTTGTTTGCACTTGCATTGTCTTGGTTCAGGTTTTGTTGTTCTTTCCATTCAAGCATCATGTAGCATTTGGACACTTTTGCCTTGTGTCACTGTTATCTTGGTTCTGGACTTGTATGTAGTTAGACTTGATTGATTTGTTGTTGTTTCAAACATACTTCGATTCATGTATACTTGGTGCCTGGTCTATGTGAGTCCGTTGGGCCGAGTTGTCCTATCTATAGTGCACTGTCGACTGTTCTATATGTCTGCTTCATGCTTCAATGTTATTTTACTGGTGCATGTTGTATCTGGTATTGAAGTCGTAGCCTTTGATCGTATCATACATGCATCCTGCACATATGTATGTTGTGTATATTGGTGAATTGGTGCAGTTTTATTGTGACTTCAGTTTGAACCTTTTGACTTCATGTAACATTTTCTGTTGTCTGATGGCTTCATGTATATATGCATACTTTGATCATAGCATTCATGTGTACATTTCAGTTGCACCTGTGTGTAATCCACCTATAAAGCTTGGGTTTGACCTTGAGCTCATGTCGTGATTTTATTTGTATTTCACTTTAGTTGAACCCGTCTTTTAATTGGGTTTGACCTTGTGCTCACCTGTCCCTATGACTTTATCAAGTGTATATCGGTGTGCACGGCCTTATGACATATATAATGATACACTGTGTATGTCACAAGCTATATGTGTATGATGAATTCAAAATTAAATGATGACGTACAACCAAAATAACCGAGGCAAATAATACTTTCAAAATCACATTTTATTTTACACTGCAAAATATTCTCCTTTCAATTTTACTACATTAGTGTTTATCTTGCAGATTGCTCAGATGCTGGATTCAATCTGGAATAGAGTTGAAGATAAATATGAGTGAATGAGCAATATGTATAGGACATTTGTAAATGAAAAATTGTGATGTATGATGAATTCAAAATTAGATATGTATGTCACAAGCTATTCGTGTATGATGAATTCAAAATTAAATAATGACGAACAACCCAAATAACCGAGGCAAATAATATTTTCAAAATCACATTTTATTTTACACTGCAAAATATTTTCTTTTCAATTTTACTGCATTAGTGTTTATTTTGCAGATTGCTCAGATGCTAGATTCAATCCGAAATAGAGTAGAAGATAAATATGAGTGACTGAGCGATATATAGTGACGACATTTGTAAATGAAAAATTGTGATGTAATCAAAATTTGTATATATAGCAAGAGCTCAAATTTGTACTATTCAAAATTGTAATAAATATTTGTTTGAATAAAATATCTGTTTGAATTTAAATTCTATGTCATTTATTTTATTCAGCAAATATTTATTAATTATGTGAAAAGTAAAATAGTACATTAACAAATACATTTAAATGAATATATGTATATATGTTTATCATCATCAAACAAAAATCATATATTCACATATATAACACTAGGCATCGCACATGACTAAGAACCCAACATGACTGCCTTCTTTCCCCCGCCTGCGACCACTAACATGCCCTTCCAACCTTTTGTTGCCACCCATGAACGATCGCCTACGGCTCAGCTTCTGGCCTCAGCCACGAACGACTAAAACTCCTCTTGGCTTCAATCGTGTTGCTACCTATTCACAACCCATCTACCCTAAATCGCGACACCCCTCATCCACACATGCGTGCAATCCAACAATGCGGCTATCATCTCATGACGTGCACATATGAAGAGCAACAACCCAAGCCATAGCCTCTGCTTCTAGTCAAGGTCACGTGATGCCTACTGTGATTTATTCGATCGCTGCTTCCACTTTTTTTTCATCGAGCAACTTTATTTTGATGTTTTAAAGTTCGGCCATTGCTGTATTTTAACTAGGAAGAGAAAGAAAGAGAGGAAGGGGAAGTAGGAGTGGAAGTTAGTTTCAGTTGAAGATTTATTTCTCGGTACATATATTGTTTTTTCCTCCTCTTGATTCAAATTTTCAAAAAATGGGAAAGAAATATCACTGAAGGTAATAAACTAGGAAGGAGGTGCATAGGGGAGAAATGATAATACAAAATAGGGTGGCTAGTACCGACGTAAAAACGACTGATGTGAATATATATTTTAAATTCCAAAATATCTAGATATTTTATTTTGAACCGTAATCGAGGCATATCGCCAGGCGTTCCCAATGTTATACTGCTAATCCAAACACAAATTAACAAGTTTCGAAGCCTAATTCGATCGTATGTGGAAGGTAGCTTTTTAAATCGACTATTTAAATTGAACTCAATTAAATTATTTCTGGGCGTTTTCAGATCGCACGACCAAATGGTAAATTCAGACGCTACGAAATTTGTAATCCGATAATAATATGCTATTACAGATCGAATGGAACTGGTTTTGTGGAATCCCAAGACTGTGCCTCGGATCACTATTTTAACACGTCGATAAAATCGACGATTTCAAAAAGTGGCGAAATCGCTTGAAATTCCAGTTTTAAAAACTTATTAACTAAATACTAATTTAAATAGAATTTATATCAATATTAGAAATTGTTTTCGATTCATATTCAATTCAATTTTCAATTATTCGCTATTTTTGTATAACGATAATCACTCTATTTGAAATTTAAATATTATTCCACTTATGCGATCGATAAACTTCATATTAAAAATCTAATTACATTTCAAATTCATTATTTAAAATAAAATAAATATTCGAAATCGAACAACCAAAATTCCAGGTCATTATAGATTCCATGATATTTTGATGGCGATGCATGAGCTGGAACACCGGATGTTGCCTCATCAACGGTAATGACTAAAACCAAAGATAGAAGGCAAGCTATTAGTGTTGGCAAACCCATAGGGTAAGAGTTACTTACCGTTGTTATGCATACATGTAGCGATGCACTCGGTCTTAGCGAGACCATCTATGTTTTTTCTTTGGTACATCACTGGGGATGTATGCTGCTTTGAAAGGTTAACTTTGATCCTTGTGTAGGAGGACCGTTCACGTAGTGCTGAGGGCACCTTTGTGGAATCGTATACAATTAGCAAATGCGCCTTAGAGATTTTTTATATATATTTAGTATTGATGTGATGTACACTCACGAGAATAATAGCTACTTGATTTTTATTATTATTTTTCCCCTTAGATATTATTGTAATATCGTTGGATTTTCTGATATGAATGTTTTGGTGATCGTAATTTGGCTAAACTCGTCTGTTTTTATTTGCGGCATGGTCTTATGAGATAACTTTGATTTTAAAGGATTTTACAAGTTATAATAAGCAGAATTCCTTATGATTCGAGTTTCTCACGCTGGCTTTATCAGAATGACTTGGACGTTGTTTTCTATATGCTCGGGTCAGCCCAAGCATATTTTTCATATTTAGTTGGATACTTTAGAGCTTTCATGGGACGATTAAATTCTCCAAGATGTATTCACATATCCTATATTTTTCCACTATTTTTTTGCTTTTGATTTTCGTTTGTATTTATTGGCAAATTGCGAGGACAAATTGTTAACTGTCTAGGGTTGATGATAAGTTATTATACTCTGATTTGTGTTATGTACATATATAATAAAGATGATTTCTTTTTGTAAAGATCTTGTATGTATTGTAGATCTTCTTGTCACAATGTGAGTTTTGTTTTGTCTTTTATTTCTTTAACGCTAACAATCTATCTTTCCGGTACTTGGATATTCGGCACGTGAATACCATGAATGTATTAATGTCGATTTCTAAGGGTCGAAAAGCCAGATCATTACCCTAACACTAAATTATTAAAACATTTTGTCAATTTTTAAACTAAATCAAAGTGAGATTACTCATTTTAACTCGAACCAAATCAAGCCCCCACCAATCAGACACCATACGACATCATAAAACCTTTCCAAGCACTTGAAAACACATCCTCTACCCTCCTCATGCTTACAAACCACTCTCCCCTCTCTTAGCTTACGACCCTAGGCCAAAATTAGGGTATGGGTGCTAAAGTTTGGATTTTTGCGGTGATAGAGATATTTACAATAATGTAGTGAGGATTACATTTGATATGGAGAAGATTTAAAGAAACAAAAGAATGAAGAGGAAGAAGCCATTAATGGAAAAGGTGAAAAAGAAAAAGAAGAAAATAAAATGGATTTATGAAAATGGAATTGGAAAAGTAAAGAGAGGTATTATTTTTATAAAATTATAAGTGGCCAATTTCCAATTTACCCTAAAGCTAATATCGTTCTTTAGAGATTAGACAACACACACCATTATGTCACTTAAGCCATCACATCACTTTTTCTTAAGTCCTTTAAGTTCTTTTAATATTCTTACACTTAAAATAAGAAAGAATGTTTTTTCCTTACTTTATTAATTTAATTAATTACCTCTTTAACTATACTTACTTTTACTAACACATTGTACTTTATTAAATCACTTAATATATATATATATATATAAGTGTATGTTACAAAAGTGTGTATATGTGAGACAACTTTGCGACAACTTTTATTCGATAAAAAGTCGAAAATCCAATAAAGATTTTCGGTCATTATTAATTTTTCATCGAATTGCTTACTTATGTAAACAAACTTTCAACATGAGTTTACCATCATTATTTATTAATTAACAGAGGGTTATTTAACCATATTAATTTAATATTCTAAAATTTATTAAATATTCATATATCAAAGTGATAAAATTCTAGGTCATTTCATTCTTCCTTCATTAAAAGAATTTCGACCTCGAAATTTTATGTAACAACCCGTAATTTTCGATAATTAAAAATATTAAATTAAATAAGATTTTGAAATTTAATGTTGAGAGAAATTAAAATTTATGATTCATTAATGAGTAAATAACTAGAATATGATTTAGTAAGGTTGTTTGAATGTTATCGATAACTATTTTAATGTAATTTTAATCAATTGAAACAATTGTAAAGTTAATTTATTTAAATTTGTTAGTAAGGAATAAAATAATTGTTGGAATTAATGTAATTAAATATTGCAGTTTATTTGAGTTAAGATGATAACGGTGGAATATTAGTATAATAAGGTGTAAACTAATGTTAATTATATTCCTAAGGTAATAGTTGATTCAATAATAGGAATGTAAATCAAAATAAAAGAATTTGATTGAAATTAAAATATAATTAATTGGGTTCTATACAGTTGTAATGGAACGCTGAAATTAGTGCAATATTTAAATATTGGATTTGATATGGAAATTTTGTTTTAAAAGATTATATATTTCTATGTGCTCAAAAATAATGAAAACTGTTAACTTCTAATGCAGAATTTAAAAGTGATTAAATTACTTTAATAATAATTTGTTAAATTAACGCGAACATTAGCCATTTTGGTCACTGTCTCGGATTTCGATGAAACTAGTTTCATCGGATCCATAACAGTTAGTTATTAAGGGATTTCCAGTTTCGTAGCGATCAGACCTGTCGTTTAATCGTGCGGGCTCGAAACGCATAGAAATCCATCAAAAGAATTTAAAAGAATATAATTTGATTTTAAAAGCTAACTTTTATATAGTTTTTAATTTGGGTTTGAAACTAGTTCCTTTGAGTTTAAAAATATCAAAAACATATATTTCAATAAACTGAATGACCCACTTTCGGTTCGGAAATGAAACGGGCTTTTCGGATCGTCGTTATCGTTTTGAACAAATTCAATATGTCCATTCGTTCTTATCTATCTCTATATATAAATAGTTTTCTCTAAAACCCTAGCAGCCTTTTTTTATTTCTGTATGCACTATTATTTCATCTGCTCCTTTCCTTCTCAATAGCTATCACATCAAAACCCTAATTTCAATTTTCAAATCAAAATCAAACTTCAAAACTCAAACTCATTAAACCATAGCAAATTATATATCGTTGGAAAGACCTCGTCGAGCGCAATCTACTTTTGCAATTCTTTTTTGCAATCGAATCATGGTTTTGCTAGAAATTGGCGATCTTTCGCAGCCATCCATGTCTAGGGTTTCGTGATAGACGGTGGACCTTCATCCAATCGACGGTCGAAGGGCGCAATGTGGTAGAGATCATCGAGCAGTGCTCATCTATGATGGTCATTCGTCTCAATGAGGCCGTGGTTCACCAGAATTCGAGGAAGATGGTCGACGGTGGCGTTGGATAAGGGGAAGGTCGAAGTTCATCGCCCAAGGATGACATGGTGCCTCGGCGTGGGCGTCACAGCGGCATGCTCTGATCGATGGTCAAGTGGACGTAGGCGATGACGTTTGCAGTCATCGTGCTAGCGACCATGGTCGTTTGTTTGATGTTGCAACATAAGGGTCTAGATATGGTGTGGTTAATTATGTTATTACTCCAATTTTAATTGTAATTTTAATTTTTAAATTTTCAATCGTTCTAACTATCATAACTTTTTGACACGAGCTCGGATTTGGACGCGGTTTCTTTCATTGGATCGTTTCAAAATTTCGAATAATCTAAAACTGGTTTGGTTGAATTCTAAGATTATTGGATTTTTGGGCTTTATTTGGATTTTAGTTCGACTTGAAATCAAAGGTGAGTGATTTAACCCACTCACAAATACTAAACTATCTTATGTTAGTTAAATTTAATTTATGATGTGATTAAAAATTTATTGGTTGCTGTTTGGTATTTTAATTTGTTATTTAAATTTAATTTGAATTTATATTGGATTAAAGTGCCATTTAAATTAATATTGAATTTAAATTGATAGTTAAATGCCTGATAATGATAGCTAGTTAATCATTCTGATTTATTGGTTGATTTGAATGATGATTGTGATGGATTCTTAATTGTTGAAATTTTAGATGATTTGATGTTATGTTTATTTTATATGTTGTTATCACACTGCAATTCCCTTAGTTATTGTTAGGAAAATCACTATGAGTTGAATTGATACATAACCGAACGATCTTATAGATTATAGTGAAATCATTATGGGTTGAAATGATAAAACCGAGCATTTTATGAATTTGGAAATTATGATTCGAGATATGGGTTGAAATGATATATATCTGAAAATTTAAATTTATTGCAGGTTGAAATGTATATCTGTATCCCTTGAGCATAGGATAGAAAATTATATACGGACGTCGGATTGGTTTAATTAAATGGTTTTAAAATCTTGAGTTTGGATTTTTGATTAACAGTTATTATTTAAAAGAAAATAAATTATGAATTTATATGAATTTAATTATTATTTTATTTATGCTTTCAAATTTGAAATTAAAACAGTTAAGGGAAATTGTTTACGAATTAAATTTGGAATGTATAGTTAAAATTGATATATGACTTTAATTTGGAAATTTGAATTATTTTGAAGTTTTGGATCCTAAAATTTAACAATGAAGTAAAATTTTATTTAAGTAGTTTAAACAAGTAATTTGAAATTGGGCTTGAAAATGATATGAATTGAAATGGTTTTAAATTAAAATAGAGTTGAATTTAAATCATTGATCTGAATTGTTGAATTGAAATCAAGGTTAAAAAGGAATGTTTCAAAAATTTAAGTTATTTCGAAATGAAATTGAAATCACATTGATTTGGAACTACATCAAAACCGAGTCATTTGAATAAAAATTGAGTTTTGTTGATTTGAAAACTGAATATGGTCCATATTTGTTGAAATGGAAAAATAGTTTGATTTGATACTATTTTCAAAATAAAATTATTTTAATATAAACTGTTTAAAAATCTGTTATTTTAAAATTCAGATTATATAGATTTTCAAAACTATTTACTATATAAACCATTCTAAAAATAATCAAACCATCCTATACTAAACTATTTTAACTGCTTTAAAATCCTTAAACTATTTGAAACAGTTAAAACTATTTTAAACTGTTTCAAACTATTACAACTATTTTAAACTATTAAAACTATTTTAAACTATTAAAACCATTTTAAACTAATTTAAACTATTAAAACTATGTTAAACTATTTTAAGCTATTAAAACTATTTTAAACTATTTAAATTATGTATGACTATCCAAACTATTTTCTAAAATTCAAACTGGGTGAGGTTGAATTGTTTATTTAAATCCTTGATTTAAAGGTGAATGTGGTTAAGTGATGTTATAACCTTCGTTGGAATTTGAAATTATATTTTCTAGTGAAATGACATATTTTGAGTAAATATGATGGTTTTGAAATGAGGAATATTTTGAATTGAATATGTTATTTTGATCAATTATGAATTAGTTTTGGAAATGTAAAAGAACCAAACGATGTGAAATAAGCATTTGGTTATTAATGAGACCGGGATCAGATATTATCATACTCTCTGCCAACACCAAAAACCACTTTAACAACTGTGCACATGGTGGAGAATCCAGATGAAATAGGATGGTTTGGTGAACGCTACTGCAATGAAGTAAGGGAACGATGATGGATAGCCTTGACTTTGGGGTCATAATTAAAATGACTAAAATAGGGGCTATACTTTGGCCAAGTGGAGTCGCTCCCTCTATCGAGTATGCTTCTTCAAAACCATATCTATTACTTTGTGATTTGATTATCAGAGTGTGTCTTGAGGTGGGCGGTAGTAGCTTCTATGCATTACCACCAGCCCTGTTATGCAAAACGGTACTAGCCTACCCTGGACATTGCCTCGTGTGCCTTGTCATATTTATCCTGATCGAGCCCACTACGAGTTTGGTTTGTGTCGTACATTATGGAGTGCCTTCTGATAGCCCTCTAGTTTATGGAGGAGTTACAGTACTGTATAGACGACGATATTTATGTAAAAATTGGTTAAGAGGGATATGGGTAACGCCTTAACGCTATTTTAATACTTTACTTTACTACGGACATATTATAATAGCATATTGTATTATATATGCAGATAGTTTAATGGATCCTTTAGAGATGGAATCCCAAACATCTCTTAAGTTGTTGCAAACATATTAGACACTGGATAGGAGATGTAAAATCCCGCAAACATCTCTAAAGCCGTTACGCTCATTATTTACTTATTTTAATTTAATTTACATAAGAACTTTTGGTTCTGACTCGGGTGTTTTGTCTTTTTATTATGCTTGGGTCAGTCTGAGCTTTTCAATGTATTGAAGACCATTTTATTTGGAGGATGAAGATGGAGATTAATCTACCATTTATTATATTTATTTCACTACATCGTGTTGTTACATTGCATTATTGATTTATTTTGTTGTAGGTATAACTCTAGTATATTGTAAAAGTGTGATCAAAATGTTATTCGTAAAACAGCTTCATGAAATTTTTATTTGATTATTATATTTTTTCATTCCGCTGTGAGATTCTGTGTTTTGTTTTTCTTTCTTTTCTCTTATTTTTCTTATTTACCCCATTAACATTCCTCCCTTTTGAATGATTTGAGTTGACATGTATGGTTTATTATTGATTTAAACCATCCAAAAAGGTGGGTCGTTACAGTTGGCACCAGTGCTTTGTTTTAGAGATAACTTTAGCTTATGGGGTCTGACTCATTAGAGATAGAGCAGTAATACCCTAGAATAAGTTCTTAAGTGTATATATACGAGAAAACGTACTTGTTAGTATTATAAAAATGTTTTCACATTGTGTTAATTTGTTCTGTTTAGTATATAAATTCTAGTCAGTAGACGCTATGGCATCGATAGAGATTTCTAAACACTTAATAGGGCAGACCGGCACAATATTGTTTTGAAAATGGGTAAATGAAATAATTTTACCAATTATTATATTTTATATGTAAAAGAATAATTTTTATAAATGGATATAGCTGTATGTGATATGTTTGTTTGTCAGGAAGTGAAATTTTATAAATATTGGTTGCAAAATAGGATTTACAAATAAAATGAATATGAATTGGAAGTTTGAGAACTTAAGCTCCGAGATTTTTGAAATTGTTTTTCAAAGATTTTGGAATATAATATTAGTATTATTTGGAAGTATTTTCGGATATAGATATTTTCAATGTGATTTGAAAGAAATGTTTTAAAGAATTTTAAAAGGAAATAAGTTCTGTACTCCCCTCTTCTGTAGCTGGAAAATAATTTCGGTGATGACTACGCAACATCATCGACATTTATTTTCTAGTTTCAAAGAGGAAAGGCCACAGTAGTAGCTTCGCTACACATTTATTTTGATAAACAAATATTAATTTTTAATTTCTAAATATGATTGGATATAAAAAAGCTAGGTTGTGTGTGTATGATTGAAAATGGAACCCAGTATTTAGTTCTTAAATTTCTACAAATTAGGGGTTTCAATTATTGTAATGAAATCAAATCTTAATTATTTTAATAATTGGAAGATTCTAAAATAAGAAATTAGAAGCTAGGTGATATATAAAACTATAAAGGAATTGGAGATCTGTAACTTGTAAATTTAAAAGATAGCGAGAATTAAGAAGAAGTGAACTATTGAACATTTTGTTAACTAAATTTGAATAAGATAAACTTGTGTAATATTCAGTTACATTCTAAAAATGTATATATAATTTGCCAGAAATGTTTAAAAGTTAAAATGTTACATGGATATGTACTAAAATCTTATACAAGCAAAATCTTGATAACAAATGCTTCAAGATGAAAAAATGTTTGTAAATGAAAAATTAAGATGTACAGGAAATGTAATAAACATGAGTTAATGTTTTTAAATGCTTTAAAATTAAATTGAATAGATAATGTGAATACTATTTATATAGACGATTATCAACCTAAGAAATTGTTAAAATGATTCATAAATAGTTTTGATATTAAAGGAAATACTATGGTGAAAATGAATACGAATTGAAGGTAGAAAAACATAAGTATGAATCTATTTCAAAAATGAATATAAATATTAAATGGAAATCAAGTTATATTTATTTCAAAAATGAATATAAATATTAAATGGAAATCAAGTTATATAAGTAAATAATAACTGTGAATTAAACTACAAGAAACTTGTATAATATTTTAAGAATTGATTTATTGATGTTCTAAATAATTGAATGGGAAATAACATATGTGAGTAAATGAATGTAAATTAATGGAAATGACATTGTATAAATGAATAAAAAAAAAAAGAAACCAATAGAACAAACTTAAATAACATTTAATGTATTGTTGGCTAATGGGATTTGGCAGAGAATACTTCAAAATTGGTTGAGATTGTATGAATAATCTATTAAGTAATTATCTAAAGCCGTTGAGCGTAGGGTACACCTGATAGTTTATTTATCACCATTGAACCATTAGAACTTCTAAACCTTAACAAACCATAAGTTTTGGTTGCTATGGATGTATGATTGACTTCCTTTGTTGCATATGATGGTTGTACTTTATTTTGTTTGCGTATGATTATGATATATTGTACGTTGCTTGTGCTATTGATTGTAACAACTAAAATATATGATTCTTTCATAAAATTTTAACACTTTTGGATTATACAAGTGAAATACAGGTTTATGAAAGCAATTGCTACTGCTTTTGGTCATAAATAAAGTTGTTTTACCCGACAAGTAGGTACGTTTTCGGATTACGGTTTTGCAATGATATTTTATTGTTTTCCTATGGCTTGCGATATTTTATTATTGAAACATGATATATATATATATATATATATTGAAATTATTGACATTGTTGTTTTTTTGGACCTATCCATACAAAATGACACTCTGTCAAAAAAATTCGTAAATTTAGGACTGAGAATTTTTTTGCGAAAGTGAAATATTTTCAAACTTTTATTAAACTTGAATATATACTTAGTTTAGTCTAGCTAAAACAGAGTAGTTAGGATATAATAAGTGAAAGATAATATCCCACAAGGGCCCAACATCGCAAAAGAGAAGTGACGACGTGAATTCTCAATATCGTGGATTATATGAGCAAGGTTCAACTAATCAACACAAGGTATAAGGGTTTCCATTGATAATAAATTGCTAAGCACAAAGGCTAAGCTAATGGTATGCAATTATATAACACATGAAAAAAAGATGGAAATTATAACAACAACAACATGTAGAACCTATTTAAGAGTTCAAATCAACAAGATGAAATCACCATAAATAAACATGATTGCACTCAGCCTATATAAATAAACCAACATCGACAACCATGATGAAAACATTCATAAATCATCTAAACTCTAAAAATCGATGTAAAGATGTTTAGAAAAGCAACAATGTAAAGAATAGAACCCAAAGATCCAAAATTAGCCCAACGGTTGTATATGTAGAAAGTACTCAACAGTCCAATAAATGGCCCAATAGCCTGCCAAGTACTATTTATAAGAGACCCATTTAATTATTTATAAATCGATATATTTTATTTGAAATACTTAATTATGTAAATTAGCTGTTTATATATTGAATAATTTGATTAAAATTATATCAAGTTTCTTAATTCCTTCTTGTTCCTTTTCGATGACGAAAAGTTTTGAGTGGAGGAGAGTGTAACGATCCATAATTTTCGATAATTAGAAATATTAAATTAAATAAGATCTTGAAGTTTAATGTTGAGAGAAATTAAATTTTATGATTCATTAATGAGAAAATAATTAGAATACGATTTAATAAATTTGTTTGAATGTTATTGATAACTATTTTAGTGTAATATCAATCAATTGAAACAATTGCTAAGTTAATTAAGTTAAATTTGTTAATAAGGATAATTGCTGGAATCTATTGTTAGAATTAATGTAATTAAATATTACAGTTAATTTGAGTTATGATGATAACAGTGGAATATTAGTTTAATAAGGTGTAAACTAATGTTAATCATATTTATAAATAATTTTTAATTCAATAATAAGAATGTAAATCAGAATAATAGAACTTGATTGAGATTAAAATATAATTAATTGGGTTCTATTACAGTTGTAATGGAACGTTGAAATTGGTGCAATATTTAAATATTAGATTTGATATGGAAATTTTATTTTAAAAGATTATAAATTTCTATATGATCAAGAATAATGAAAATTGTTTACTTTTAATGCAGAATTCAAAAGTGATTAAATTAATTTATTAATAATTTGTTTAATAACGTGAAAATTAGCCATTTTGACCACTGTCTCGGATTTCAACGTAACCAGTTTCATCGGAGACGTAACAGTGAATTATTGTACGATTTCAAGTTTCATAGCGATCGAACTTGTGGTTTGATCGTAGGGGCTTGAAACACGAAGAAATCAATTAAAAAAATTTAAAAGAATATAATTTTATTTCTAAAGCTAACTCCTATATACTTTTGAATTTGGGTTTGAAACTAGTTCCACTGAGTTTAAAATATCAAAAACATATATCTTGATATATTATATAACCCGCTTTCGTTCCGAAAACGAAACGAGCTTTTTGCGTCGTCGTTATCGTTTCGAACCAATTCAATATGTCTATTCGTTCTTATCTATCTCAGTATATAAAAAAAAAATTCTGAAATCCTAGAACCTTTTTCCTATTCCTGTACATACAATTATTTCATCTGCTTCTTTCCTTCTCAATGGCTATCGACATCAAAACCCTCATTTCAATTTTCAAGTCAAAATCAAAATCAAACTTCAAAATTCAAACTCCTTAAACCATAGCAAATTATATATCATTGGAAATTGGCACAATCTACTGGTGCAATTCGTTTTTGCAATTGAATCACAGTTTGGCCAGAAATTGGCGATCTTTCTCATCCATCCATGTCCAGGGCTATGCGATCGACGACGGATCTTCATCCAATCGACGATCGGAGGGCGCAGTGGGTTAGAGATCATCGAGCAGTGCTCATCTATAGTGGTTGTTCGTCTCAACAAGGTCGTGGTTCACCAGAATTTTAGGGGGATGGTCGTCGGCGGCATTGGAAAAGGGGAGGTCGGAGTTCGTCAAATAGGAAGGAGATGGGCACCTTGGCATGGGCGTCGCAGCGGCATGTTCTGGTTGATGGTCAAGTGGACGTAGACGGCGGCGTTTGTGGCCAACATACTAGCGGCAATGGTCTTTGTTCGATGTCGCGACATTAGGGTTTAGTTGTGGTTAGGTTAATTATGTATTACCCCTATTTATATTTTTATTTAAAATTTAAATTTTCAATCGTTCTAAGTATCATAACTTTTTGATACGAGCTCGGATTTGGACATGGTTTCTTTTATTGGGATCGTATCGAATTATGGACAAAATCAAACTAGTTTAGTTGAATTCCGAGGCTGTTGGATTTTTGGGCTTTATTTGGATTTTAATTCGACTTGAAATCAAAGATGAGTGATTTAACCCACTCAAAAATACTATACTATCTTTTGTTAGTTAAATTATATTTATGATGTGATTAAAAATTTGTTGATTGCTGTTTGGTATTTAATTATCATTTAAATATAATTTGAATTTATATTGGATTAAACTGCCATTTAAATTAATATTGAATTTAAATTGTTAGTTAAATGCCTGATAATGATAGCTAATTAATCGTTGTGATTTATTGGTTGATTTGAATGATGATTGTGATGGATGCTTACTTGTTGACATTTTGGATGATTTGATGTTATGTTTATTGTAACGATCCATAATTTTCGATAATTAAAAATTGTCGATTAAATAAAGATTTTATGATTTAATATTTTGAGAAACAAAAATTTGAGATTTAATAATAAGAATATAACGACAATGCAATGTAATGGAATTAATTTAAAGTAATTTATAACTGCTTTAAATGTAATTTCAATTAATTGAAATGATTAAGGAGTTATGATTGGTGATATATTATAAATTAATTGTGATAATATGTGTATTAATTGGAAATTGGATTAAAAGAGTAATTTGATAATTTAAGTGTTGATTTATTAATGAAATAACGTGTAATAAATTGGAATTGAATAGAATTAGTATAGTGTAAGTTGTTACAACATTTGTTTCTAAATGATAAACTTACGAATGTTATTAAATGTGGAAATGGTGACAATTGTTATTTGTTACCAATTTATTTAATTAATTATAATTAAATGAAATCAAATTTTACATAAGATGAGTTAGGACGATAACTGTAAAAGGTGAATGCAATAAAATATATAGAAATTTCAGTTACATTCATAAGGAAATAATTAATTTAATAAAAAGAGTGAAAAATAAATAAATAAATTATTGAGATTTTAAATTATAATAATATTGACAAAAATTTCAATATACTGGTATAGTGCAATTAATATGGAAAGATGAAAATTTGAGAATATTAATTTAATAAGATATAACCAAATGTAAATTATAGCCACAAGATGGCAATTGATTGAATAACAAGATGTAAAGGCAAATAAATGGGTTTATTGGAATTTAAAGTAATAACCACTTTATTTATTTCAGTTGAAATTAAACGTTGTAAATAGGAATTTAATCAACAATAAATTGATATGTAAATTTGTATTAAATTATTGTGAATGTCTAAATAATAATAAAAAGATAAAATTTGTTAATTATAAAATTGGAATTTAAAAGGGTGGTTTAATTAATTTAATATTAATTTATTTAATTAATGTAAAAATAGTCATTTTGGCGACTTTCTTGGTTTCAACGAAACTAGTTTCATTTGATCCGTAACGATGAATTATTGCAGGATTTTAAGTTTCATAGCGATTGGACTTGTTTTTTGATCATACGGACTCGAAACGCCTAGAAATCAATTTAATTGAAATCAATTTGAAATAAGTTGATTTTAAAGCTAACTTCTTCACACGATGGAATTAGGACTTGAAACCTGTTCCATTGAGCTTAAAAATTATCGAAAACATCTATTTTGATATAGGGGATGATCCATTTTTGTTTCGATGAAAGAAAGGGTTTTTCGGGTCATTATCGTCAATTCAAATCTATTCGGATGTTCATTCTTTCTTATCGGGATTCGTTAGTATATATTGTCTGTTCTAACCCTAGCGGCCTTTCCATTTCTTATTCCTATATGTTCAGTTCTATCTGACCGTTTCTTCTCTTTTCCTCAATGCCAGAAACCCAATTTAAATTTAAACTCAAATTCAATTTAAAAACCAAATCCGAAAATCAAACTCTTCCTAACCATGTTATATACTATTTCGAAGCTCTCGACGAGTGTTACCCAGATATACAATTTTTGTGTCATCGAAGCACCGTTTGTCCAGAAATCGAGGATGAACCTTGTAACAACCCTCATATTTTACGATTGTATATTTAAAATTTTATTTAAATATAGCACCGTTAGTCGGATTATAGTCCGAAAAACTACTTTTTGCAAACAGTCGAATTTGAACTCTAGACCACTCCCATTTAGAGTATAAACATCGATATGTTTGGAGTTAGCTAGAATTTTGACATTTTCATTTAGGGTTTTGGGTTTGGGTTTCAGCCCAATAACCTAACATAAAACCCTAGCTCCACCTCCTCTCCTTTTCATTCATTCTCATTTCCTCATACCTTCAAGCTTTAGTAAAAATGGGGGAAGAGATTGGAAATTAAAATCCAAGCCCTATTTTCCTTTGCAAATTCAAGTTCTAGCTCCAAAACCAAAAAGAAGCTTAGGTAAGCATCTCCTTCTTCTTCTCCTTCTCCATTCCTCTTCATGTTCTGATATTTCCTATAACCTAACTTAGGAAAAACTTCACCTTTAATAATAGACTGAAGATTCTAGAGGTGTAGTGAAGAGGAACTGATCTTGCCTTGTTTTAAAAGCTTCTCCTTCATTGTTTTTAGGTTTAAAGGTGAGTTTTTGAACTCACATCTACGTCTATAACTTTCATTGTTGTTAGGTATGAATTCCTAACATCTATTCATGTTCATTTGCTTTTGATTTGAATTGATTTGGTGAATTTTTCAATTTTAGTGTTTTGAAGTCAAAATCTTTAAAGATCCTATCTTGGATGTTTGAACATGTTATTTGTGGCGTATCGATTGGCATAAATCCCTAGCATCTATCGCTCGTTCGATCGCATTTCGGTTTTGATTTGCCATTTTTGTCTAGGCTATTTTTTTTGCCTAGCAGAAAATTTCAGACGTCTGAAAGCAAATCCAGACGTCTGGTTGAAAAATCCAGACGTCTGGAAAGGGGTCTGGAAAAGGCATAGACTAAATCCAGACGTCTGAAACAAAATCCAGACGTCTGAAATCAAATTCAGACGTCTGGTTGAAAATTTCAGACGTCTGAAGTGGCCCAGGAATTAAAAATAAATGGGATAAAAACACAAACTTTCAGAACCTAGGGCCTGACGTCTGGGAACACCTACCAGACGTCTGGAGTTGTTTAATTTTCCTATTTTGGCTATTTTTGAGTAAATTTCCAAGGTTTATTGATTTTTGTTGATCCGGTTAGCTGTTATCACTTATTATCGTCTTTGATGACTTCTTTCTTTGGATTTTTGGGAACATCCATCTTGATGGATTTGGTATCGATTTCTTCGGATTTGATTCACGTCTTCGTATGTGAATTTTGATGATTGATTGTTTCTACAATCATTTTTGTAATTTGTCACTTAAAAATATAAAGGTTTCAATACTAGTAGTAAATATCAAAACTCTTTTATCAAAACTATTTCAACATTATTTTATTACAAAGCTCATTTTTTAAACCGTTTTCCAATCTATTAGTATATAAAAACATTTACCTCACTCGTATGAGAAATCTAATTAAACGACTTGGTAAAACAAGTGGTATGAAACGCTTGCGTTTACTTCGTCGGTTAATTCTTGGACTTGTTCGATTGAAACTCTTGTGACAACTTTCGAGTGGAAATCTACAATTTTCTTGTAAATATTTAAGTTAAGCCAGTGGTTATGGGACATGAAGCTAAACTCATCTATTTACTAGCTTAGTGTAATTAACACTTCTTGATGATCGATGATGATCATTTTTGTGATTTAGACTAGCATTGTGCAATGTCTCTTTGTTTGCGAGGGGGATTAAACCCCGTTTTTGTGCAGTTTCGACTCAAATTGGTGGGGTAGCGACCCATGGTCTTCGTGCCGTTTTGTGGAGCCTCGGCTCGAAATTAATGGTTAGCAACCATGGAATAGCGTTCCGTTTTGTGATACACGTGTTGGTGAGCTTTCATGCTCCCATTTTGTGATAGGCCTCCCCCTTTTTGTGATTTTTGGATTTCTATTAATGATTTCTAGAATTTGTGTTTCGCCAGTTTTTATGATTTCATTGATAAGTTCTATCAATATTTGTGCATTGGTGAATTTTTGTTTCAACAACTTTTATGATTGGCATTGTGATGTTTGCCAATATTTGTGACTTGGTGAATAAAAATTAAGAGTATGACATTCTTTTTTATCTTTGATAAGATTCTTGTGATATTGATTAATCTTTGATTGATTTTCAATTACATACTTATCACAGTATGGCATTATGGTTATCATACGTTTTTGTCATATCTCTTATTATATATCATTTCATCTGATATTTATAGATAGACTGATCCGTTTATTATTTTCTTATTAAATAATACTTGAGTCAAACTGAAATGTTACAGGTGCTTCTGCTTTTCTCCTCATCTGGGATTTTCATTCTGACTTTTGGCTAACCACTTAGATTAGTAGTTGATTTTGTTGTATACATTTGAGATATAGACTCCATGATGTATACTTATTCTTTTGGGTAGCACTTACACTATTCTTTTGTGATATTGTGGATCTTGTTAGACCACTACTCTGATGTACACTTTTAAGTGTTATATATTCATATCTATTTCCGCCTTTGTGATATGAACTTCTATGACTGATTTGTGTTATGATATTTCTATATTTGTTTCCAAAGATTTCATATAGCCACTGTGTAGTAGCTTTTAGTTTGTGTCGGTATGTCAGATTTCCTCTTGTGATGAAAAGTTATATTTTTATCTGGCATATCAGTACTTGCACAAAGAAATTATACAGATGGTCACTCCTCAACAGCCTTATTCTCCGCGCTAGTTGACGGCATTACCCCGTAGTGTCCTTGTCTAGTGTGGGTATAGAGGTGGGGCGTCACAGCTTGGTATCAGAGCTAAACTTCGGAACAATGTAGAATAATCTAGCAAGGATCATCGTCCTAAGTTCTTCTTAGGAGTCGTGCCTTAGGATTTATCCAAGTCTTAGGATCCGTTGTATCCTAATTTCTTTCATAGTGCCTTGTTTTATCAATCATGATTGTTTGTTATTCATTTTGAGAATAACCTTTTTCCTCTTCTTTCTTTCTTTCTTAAAGAAGAAGAGATGGTTATTTCTGGCAGTCCTAGCACCAGTCAATCCAGTAGTCCTTCTCTGGATGGCGTATTTATGTCTGCCCAGCAACTTTTGGATCTTGTAAAGAATCAAAGGTTTATCTGTGCTTTGAGTAAGGACCCGAAATGGTTTTACCTCTGAAACTTGAAGTTCCTTTCAATCATCTTGTGGATATCACTCTTCGACATGAAGAGGTTGGTAAAGGAAATGATAGTGACATTGGGATTTCCAAGAAGAGGCATATTAAGTTCAAAAGCCCTTATCCCAATAAGAAGGTGAAGCAAACTACTTCGGTAGCAAAGACCCCAATACCTAATTGTGGAGGATGCTACAATTGTAATTCTAAGGACCACTATGCAAAGAAGTGTCCGGAGTCACTCTTTTGTCGTTATTGCAAAAATTCAGGTCATCATATTTTTGCCTGCCCCATACTTCAAAGCAGGAAGAAAGGGGAACAAGAAACTTCGGTAGCAAAGACTCCTACCTCTAGTCGTAAACAATGCTACAATTGTGGTTCCACGGACCATTATGTAATTAAGTGCCCGAAACCCCTTTATTGCCGCTATTGCAAAAGCTCGGGTCATTATATATCTGCATGTCCCAAACTTCAAAAGAAGGAGGGAAAGCTAAATGTTGTGCAAACTCCTAGCAACACTTCTCGTGGTCAATGTATTTCTCATTCTATCCTTGATGGCATTATTATGTTTCGTGATCAACCTATTCGAGTTATTTTTGATACGGGTGCGTCCCATTCTTTTATATCAAAAGAACTTGTTGATACTTTTTCTTTGAGTGTTGTTGCTTTAATGACTTCTTAGAGAATTGCGAATCCGGTCGGTGGATCCACAACACTCAGTTTGCTTTGTAGTGATGTCGAGATTATTTTATGTGATTTTTCTTTTCGAGCCGATTTGCATGTCATTCGTTACTTAGGCTTCGGAATGATTTTGGGAATAGATTGGCTTAACCGTTATGAAGCTCAAATCCTATGTCCTGAGTGGACTATTCATCTTCGACATCCTCAATCTATTAAGCGGATTTCTATTGTTCTTAAAGATTCGGATTCCAACTTGGCAGTATCTTTATATTCTTTAAATCCTCATGATGACGATAATGATGATGAGGAAGATGTCATTTCTCTTATTCACGTTGTTCGTGAATTTTCTGACATATTTGAGCCCGTTTTAGGATTACCACCTAAGCGAGCAATTGAGTTCTGAATTAATCTTATCCCTGGAGCTCTACCTATTACTCGTCCTCCTTATCGTATGTCCAATAAGGAAAATGAGCAGATGCACAAACAATTATCTGAATTGGAGATGAAGTAGTTTATTCACTCTAGTTCCTCTCCTCGGGGAGCTTCAGCTATTTTTGTGAAGAAATCTAATTGTACACTTAGGCTTTGCATCGACTACCGCAAGCTTAATGATCTTGCTATCAAGAAAATATCCTTTACCTCGGATTGATGATTTATTTGATCAGCTTAGTGGTGCTAGAGTCTTTTCACAATTAGACTTAGCAATCGGATTTCATCAGCTTCATATTGCAGAGGATAGTATTCCCTTGACATCGTTACGTACTCGTTATGGATCTTATGAATGGCTTGTTATGCCATTTGGGTTAACGAATGCTCCAGCTTATTTCGTTGACCTTATGAATCGAGTTTTCAAAGACTTCCTCGATCGATTTGTTCTCATCTTTATAGATGATATTCTTGTGTATTCTAAAACTAAGGAAGAGCATGAAAAGCATCTTCGAATTGTGTTGAAAACTCTTAGGAGCAATCAATTGAAAGCAAAATTTTCTAAATGCCACTTTTGGCAATCTCGTGTGAAGTTCCTTGGTCATATTATTTTTGAATCCGTAATTTCCATGGATCCTTTAAAGATCGAAGTGATTCAAGATTGGAAGAGACCGGAGAGTATGACGAAAATTCATAGCTTTCTTGGATTGGCAGGTTATTACCGCCGGTTCATAAAGGGCTTTTCTGAAATTGTCGTGCCTCTTACTAGTTTGAAAAAGAAGGAAGTTAAATACATTTGGTCGGATAAATGTGAAGCTTATTTTCATAAATTAAAAGAACTCCTTTCCGATGCTCCTATTATTGTGATTCCCGAGGGGAACCAAGATTTTATTGTTTATACTGATGCTAGTCGCATTGGTTTGGGTGCAGTTCTTATGCAAAGAGAACGTGTTATTGCTTATGCTTCTAGGCAATTAAAGCCAGCCGAGACTAGATATGCCACTCATGATTTAGAGCTCGCGGCTATTGTTTTCGCTCTTCGAATTTGGCGTCATTACCTTCTGGGAGAGAAATTTATTCTCTATACCGATCATAAATCTTTGAAGTATTTATTTTCTCAAAAGGAACTTAATTTGCGTCAACAGCGTTGGCTCGAGTTCCTTGCATCTTATGATCTTGATATTCTTTATACTCCCGCAAAGGGAAATCGTGTTGCCGACACGCTTAGCCGAAAGCAATAAGCGGTTATCTCCATGATGATATCCGAATGGAATGATCTCTAGACTTTATCCTCTTGTGAGATTCGAGATCGTGAATCAGGTTTTTGTTCATCTCATGTTTTATGTAGCCTTGGGGCTCATCTATCTCTTTTAGACCGCATTCTTGAAGCTCAAAATCTAGATCCCGAATTGGCTCTTCTTAGCCAAAGTTGTAGCGATAAAATTGATATTGAAGGTTTGAAAGACTTTGATATTAATTCTCGTGGCAGTAATCGAAAATTTGGTAGACTTATCGTGCCAAATATTAGTGATCTTCGTAAAGATATTTTAGAAGATTCTCATCGTTCTAAATTTACCATTCATCCCGGTAGTAGTAAAATGTACGCGGATATGAAGAGACTTTATTATTGGGATGGAATGAAATATGATATTGCTAACTTTGTTAAGCATTGCATGACTTGCCAACTTGTCAAGGCCGAGCATCAAAGGTCCGGTGGGTTATTGCAACCTTTAGACATTCCAATTTGGAAGTAGGATCATATTTCCATGGATTTTATCGTCGGCCTTCCCCGTTCTCGTTCGGGTCATGATAGCTTATGGGTGATAGTTGATAGACTTACTAAATCCGCCCATTTTATTCCCGTTCAGTCTAATCGGATCGTTCCTCTTTTGGCCAAACTCTTTATCAAAGAAATTGTTAAATTGCAAGGAGTTCCTACTTCTATTGTTAGTGATCGTGATCCATTGTTTACTAGTGGACTTTGGAAGAGTCTTCAAAAAGCTATGGGAACGAAGTTTAATTTTAGCGCCGATTATCATCCACAGTCCGATGGACAAACCGAGCGTGTGAATCAAACTCTTGAATATCTTCTTCGTGCATGTGTTCTTTATTTTGGTGGAAGTTGAGAAGATGATATTTCTCTTGTTGAATTTTCCTATGATAATAGCTTCCAATCTAGTATTGGTATGGCACCTTTTGAGGCACACTATAGAAGGCTATGCCGATCTCCTTCTTGTTGGCTTGAGGCCGGCGGCAAGCTGGTTTTAGGTCAAGATTTTGTTCGTGATTCCACGGAAAAGATTGACCTCGTTCGTCATAGGATGAAAGAAGCCCAAAGTAGACAAAAATCCTATGCCGATAACCGAAGAAGGAAATAAGAATTTTCTATGGGAGATTTTGTGTTTGTTCGTGTTTCACCGATGAAGGGTGTTGTGCGTTTCAGTCGATCGGGAAAGTTAACACCTCGATATATTGATCCATTAAATTTTAAATGGAAATGGATTGTTTGACAAATTCAAACATTAACAAACCGTACGAATGTTTGTACGAGGTCTAAAATTGTAAGAAAACAAGGCGGATGGAAACGAATTGCAAAACAAAAGTAAAAGTGAGATCTTCTCACTCAAATTGGTTTGCCTAGTTAATTTAAACGAATAAATTCAAATTATTGGATGTGCTTTGATGAATTTGATAATTTATCTGTTGGATGATATTATATATTGTAGTGTGTGTGTGTGTGTGTATTGGAATGATTGATTTCCCATATTAGATAGTCGATGAGACCCTATGCGCCCCGTATAATAACGGATGAGCCCATATACCGTGATATTCCACCTTGAAGTGGAATTGGTATTTTATCTGTGGATGCAGGAAAACAGGTTGAAGGGATCCAACTGGATTCCTTAAATGTTTGAATTTGTTTCATATATTATGATATGATGATCTATGATTGATTTTATATTCGTAATTGAAATTATTAAAGGCTATGGTGTGGCCAAATATATTCTGGTATTTTAAATTACCAGAAATATAAAAATTGGATTTTTGAAAGGAAATTAAAGTAGAGAATTTTAAGTACAATAATTTTAGAGCATCGGATAAATTAAAAGAATGAATTTGGAACGGATTTTAAATGGTTTGGGAGAAATAAAGAGAGAATTTTGAAAATCAAATATGAAATTAGTTTTTCTGATTTGAATGGAATTTAAATCATAAATATAGGTGTGAATATTGGAATAATGGGTTTTGAAATAAATTTGGATAAGTAAAGGAGTAATTTTTAAATGGAGTAAATTTTGAAATCGATTTGGAAATCGATTTAGTGTTTGAAAGTAAATTTTGAAAATCGATTTGGAAATCGATTTAGTGTTTGAAACCGTGTTTTGAAAGAGGTTGAGATTATGGAATTTATAAACTGGATTTATAATATGGAACAAGATATTAGTGGATATTTGAAAATATAAATTCACGACGGAATTTATAAAGAATTGGTAATTTATTTTAAAAATAAATATTAGTTTATTTTAAAGGTGTGGAAAGAAAATTTATGAATTTGGGAAATGAATTGAGATATATCAAGAAGGATTTATTAATTGTTTTAAATGGACTATTTTGGAAGGAAAAGTGTATTTTCTCTGGAAAGCCGAGTATGTTTTCAAAGCGACTTTTAAATATAAATTAAAATTTCTAAAGATGGTTTTAAAAAGAATGTTTTTGGAGAAATTATTTTCTTAAATTGTTTTTAAATTTTTAAAGTAAATATTAACTAAGTTAATTATAGAAGTGATTATTTTAAAGATTTAACTAGTATTTGATTTAGAAGATTGTTATTTAAATAATTATACTCCATCCAAAAAAAATTATTTAAAAAAATATTAGTTGGGCTTAAGTTTTACATGAGATATTGGTATAAAATTTCATAACTAATATTTTAAATAAGTGTTTAAAATAGTTTTTATTTTAAGTATTTCCAAGTATATATATATATATATTTGGATAAGTGATTTAAATTATTTAAACCTAAAGTATTAGGACTTGCTAGATTTTCAGTGGAAATAAACAATTTTGAAAATTTATTCTGCGGTAGAAAAGTAGTTTGAATTTTTTTCCAAAGGATTCAAGTTTTAAAATATATCTTGCGAAGATATTTTAAAATAAATAATTTGGGGAAATTATTTAAATCTGATGGGTGTTTATGGATGTTAATTGATAGTTGAATAACCGACTATCAGTATTGGCCTTTGAAATGACATTTGAATTTCGATGCGACTGGGGGTCGGATTACAAATGGTTATCCGAAAACCTCATCAAGTCTTAAAGGTGGATCTTTTGTTTAAAGGATTAAAAAAATGGAAGTTTTTTGTGAATTAATTTAGATCTGAATGTATCCACCTGTTTTTAAAATAAGCGCTCATTATTCGGATAAGCTGGGGGAGGAATTAAGTCATAAAAGCCATTCTGAATAATAATACAACGAAATGGGATTGCATTTGAAGACGGTGATTGAAGGCGGGTATTTTCGAAAATAAAAGGATTACTTGTCGATTATCTCTGCACTGAGTTTCTCTGGTATAGAGATTACCCTATGTGATGGGGAGTCTAGACGTGATTAGGGAATATATGGATTTGCAAGGACTTTTTTCCTTAATTGGACGAAGTGCCTTCGGTTCCATTCAGACCCAGGATGGACTTGTATGGATGTATGTCTGACATTACACATTGAGATATAAAGCTGATTTCTATAAAATACATTTCTGTTTGGTGGCGGAGAATTTATTATCTTAGCTTAACACCCTTCTTTGAGATGTACGAGCTCAGAGGTTATGTAGTTGATGGTTATTAAGGATATATTCCCAATTTGATAATGTGACATGCTAAGTGCTGATCATTGGTTGATTGAAGCATGGCTTTTGTGAAAAGCGTAGCTTTGTGGGACGAGACTTCATCAGACCTCACACCTCGGAAATGGTCAAAACATGAAGAATGCAGCAAGGTTATGGAGGTCGCGCTCCTCAGGGTATGTGTGTTTCCTTCTGGATAAAAAGTGGTATCTGGTATGGAGCCCAGATATTTAACTTGTGTGGATAAAAAGTGGTATTCTGATATGGAGCTCAGATATTTACTTATGTGGTTGTTGGAATTGAGGCGCCTCGGTAAAGGTCGGTTACGACCGGAGGATGGCATACTCGTGACAGTTAGTTACCTAGTTACAGAGGTAACTCAGCCTTGTATTGGCAGAGATCCGGTTAGGTTCTCGAGGAGTCCCGCCAGAGGAATACCCTTCTGATAAAGGAAGTTTCTTAGCCTTGACCATTTGTTGGAAATCCAATCACTCAATACGAGCCTTGTACGGTTTTAGTTGTAGAACATGTCATTTAACATGGTAGCTATAGTAGGCATACTATAATGGTACGTATGCTGGCTAAGATTAATATTATACTTTTGAAACGTTTTCCACACTGTGCATTAATAATAATGCCAAAGGATTTTCGCGTATCAAGCATGTTTGACTACTATAAGGAGAAATCTCCCCCAAGTGTGCGATTGCATTTTGTGTATGACGGGAGGCCTTATGGTAGTTTCGTTTTCCAAAAGCATGAACGAATTTCTTTTCCTTTTCTTTTGTGCAAATACCTGTTTTAAGATCTCACACCAGTCCCATGAATGACTCGGAGTTTATTGTTCCCTTTTCTAAACTCTAGATGCCCCTAATTTTCCACATGAACAGCCTAGATTCAGGTTATCGTTGTTCTGAAGCTAAGTCTGGAAAGTTATGTTGTGGAGATCAGAAGACAAGCTGGATGGCGAGACATATCACATGTATATGATGTTATATTCCGCTGTTGTGTTGTACATAACTCTGATGATGTAATGTATAAAAAGATACAGTTCTTTTGTTTAAAGATTATTCATTTATGTATTATATATTGTTCCGCTACGATTGTGAGATTATGATATTGTTTCTATTTCTTCTTCTACCACTTTCTTCTTTAACCATAATGGTTCGATTTTCCGGCATTCGATTGTTCAGCATTTGATACAGTGAACGTATTGATGTCGATTTTTGGACGTCGAAAAATTAGGTCATTACATAACCTAAGCTTTGATACTACATCTAATGACCCGCTTTTTCAATCTTCAAAAGTCAACACTAATACATCCATGGTATTCATGTGCGGAGCATTCGAGTGCTGGAAAGACAGACTGTTTGGAAAAAGAAAGAAAGACAAAACAGAATCTCATAACATGAGCAACAATCTATAATGTAACAATGAACTTTATAAAGGAAAAACTGTAATAAATGTACATCAATCAGAGTACACTAAATAAATCATTAGCCTGGACAGTTATAACAACCTGTCCTCACGAATGCTATTAAATATAGATAACTAATGCAGTTGAAAATAACATATACTTGAATACTTCTTGGGGCTTCCATCATGTAACAAAACATAATTTGGTGTATTCTAATTAATTAGTTAGTTACAAAATTAATTAGGCTCCAAAAATAGAATTCATTATAAGAAAATTTGCTTTTAGTTGCATTAATTGGTAGCGTTTCAAACCATATGCAACTGTTGGCCATTTTCAAATATAAAAATAAACAATTGAATGTTGTTGATTGATTCCCGCCAACAATTCATGAAAATTTGGCTAAAATTTTCCATGACCGCTCATATCTCATTTTAACACTTCACATTTTTAACGTCCTCTTCTCAATATGTACGATGAAACGAAAAAAAATCTTGTCTTCCAATGGCTCAAAACCCTCATCTTCGTCCCTAAAATTCCTCGTGTTGATCATCCAAAATCGCCTCTTCTAAAATCTCCTTCCGCCTTCATCCAAACCACCGCTTTCCACCTCTTGTCTTCAGCCGACCCCTTTTATTCCTTAACCATAATTTGTTGTCGAACCCCTCGAGCCTTCAGCCTATTGACCATCTACTAGCAGTCACCAGCCTTCTTGCCTCCAACTATGATTTGACCTTTATTTTTATTTCTAGCATCGACAAGGATAAGAATCAACCGGTAAATTTTCCGAATGTAGTTTCATTTGTCCTTTTGTATGGTCAAATCTTATATAAAATCGACACTAATAATTTTATGGTCAGATCCAAGCCAATTATGATTTAATCTTCGATTAACCTAATTTCGTGATTGGGATTGTAATTTTTATTCAGGAAGCCTTTTTAGTCATTCTATCAATCAACTATGGACTTTATATGAAACCAATATGATTCTATTTTAAGCAATATGAAGTTATTTTTTTAGTATTCTAATTTGATTCAGCAGCTATTCTACTATTCTAATTTGAATTAATTGCCTTAGACCTTGTTTAATTAGGATGGTAGATGTATTCATTAATGGAAAACCGAGATTAGGGATGGACATTTAACCGATTTGACTGACTTAACCGATCACAACCGAACTGACTTAACCAATAAAATCGATTAACCGACATAATTGGTTAATCGACCAATCTTAACCGAATATTTTTAGTTCGATTAACAGTTAACAAAAATTAGATCGATCGGTTAACCGTTAACCGACCATTTTTTAAGTATAAGTGAACCAGTCCAAAATGCAACATAACCCAATAGTTCAAAACCTACTTTCGGATCTATTTTGTTTAGTGCCCAACCCACTACCCAATTTTATACCCAGCGCCCATGCCCTGGTATCGAGTACTCTCGCCTGCTAATTCATATTTCACAAGAAAAAATAAAAAAACATGAAGGAAAAAAACCCTAGATCTATTCTAATTTGTTGGTAAAAATCAGTCGAAATCTCATAATCAATCGATCATCGCTATAATTAGTGTTGATTGTTAAGTGCTAGGCTGTTAGTCTTGAATTTCTTCAACTGTTCGAGTTTGAGTCGACTACTGCAGAAAACATGGCATCAAATCCATCGAGGACGAAGAGAAAGAGAAAGCGTGTGATATAAAATTTTAGCATGCTAGATCTAGATTGCTAATTTGCTATGCTAGTTGCTACTTGCTGTTTAATTGCTGCTATTATCTTATTGTCGATGGCTGCTAGTTAAATAATTAGTAAATGTCTAAATGATACCTGTTATGTTAAGCGGAGATAGTGAGATGTATGTTGCTATATTGTATAATGTATACATGAATTTATATATTACCTAATAATATGCAATTTGAATTCTGAAGTAGCTAATTGTATATCTGAACTTAGGTAGCTAGGTCGCATACTAACAAGCCATAATATGTATGTTAGCCTATTGCAATTTGAATTCTGCAGTAGCTAGTTGTTTGTATACCTGCTAGCATGCTAGTTGTATATCACTGTCCTTTTACCTCTTACATGAATTTGAATTCCAAAGTTAAGTAATTTATATATTACATGTTGCTATTACTTGTAAACTCAGATCTACAAGCACAGGTGATTTTTAGCTGATCAGAAACTGATATTCAAACTACAACATATGAATAAATATATAAAAAAAAACATAAAAGAAAGAGGAAATAAAAATTGTTGGAAAACTAAATATTCTTTATGAGGAAGTTATTTATGCTGTAAATAAAAATTATTACGTGACAATTAAAGAATGACAAATATGTATCTGCTAACATACAATATTAAGTGTTGTTTACTTGAGATTATCATTGTGCATCTATGAATCATTTTGTTATACTTAAATGTCCTCTAAATAACTAATAACAAAATTTCTCAATTTTAGTATTCATAGTGAGATGTATATTACTATATTCATTATATAGTATACATGAATTTATATATTACCTATTAATTATTACATGAATTTGAATTCTGAAGCGAAGTAATTTATATAATGCATATATTCAATTCTAGAGTGCAGTAATTTATATAAATATATAATGCATATATTCAATTCCATTTATCTAATATATATCTTATTTTAGTTGATATATTTGTTTGATGCTATGCAGTCAATTGCATGTTTGAGGGTGATTATTAGTACTTCAGCAGAGTTGGCATTTGTAGATATCTTTCCTTAGAAAAACAACAAAACGACCCCGAACAGTTTAAGGGTGACACCGAGATTGAGGAGGTGCATACCAAGACAGTTTAACATAATGTGAAGTTTTATGTTTAACAAATAGAAGCAGACATGCAGACTTATAACTAACTTGCTATCATATATGAAATGTGCAACAAATACAGGCAGACAAGAATAAATATGAAGTATACAACAAAGTTAACAATGAAATAGTGATTCAAAGCATAAACATTTTTATAACTAGTGACATATACCTTAAGGAGCAGATTAAAATAGCCCCTTACAGCAAGTCATATTTGGCAGAACGGTATGGAGCTGAATAAAATTGCAACTTTTGTATGAACAAACAGATGACATATACATTGTGTCATATACATTGACTGCCATTTAAAGTGACTGTCATATATTGCTGTTGTACATTGTAATTGTACATTACAAATTGTTATATACATTGCTGTGACTATCATATTGTAACGACCCGTAAAATGCGGTAATTAAATTTCTTAATTTAATAAGATTTTGTTAACTTAATGTTGAAGGAAATAAATATTGAGTGAATTATTAATGGAAATAATAGCTTGGATAAGATTGGTAAGTTAATTTTTAATAACTTGAATGTAACAGTATAAATGTAAGTTAATTGTTAATAACTTGGATGTAATTTCAATAAGTGAAACAATGTAAATGTTAATTATATTCTTATTGTAATAAAAGAATGTTAACAAGATGAAGTGATTAATTCGATTTAAAATCTTAATTAATGTGTGCATTAGTTTATAATAGGATATAAAAGGTAAATTAATAATTTAAAACGTTGGCTTACTAATAAAATAATGTATAAGGAATGGAAATGGAATAAACTAGTGTATGAACTAATGGTAGCACTTGTTGTAAGCTAATAAGTAAATTAAAACGTAACAGTGCAAATTTAGGTTAATAAATTAATAGTTGAATGAAATGACAATTAATGAATTTATTAAAATTGTAAAGTTATAATATAATAGATGGTAATTGGTTGGTAAGAATGAACATACAAGTATTATAAAAGGTAAAATGGTGACAAATGGTTGTTACCAGTTAATTCACCAATTACAAATAAAGATAATTAAATGTACTTTAATGATAATTAATATAATAACGGAAAGTGTGAATGTAAATTAAAAAGGAAAGGTAAAATTTATTTGTAAGGTAGTAATTGGTGTAATAGAAAGCATGAGACCAAGTAAATAAATTTATTGAGAATATTAATTGTAATTAATGAATCAAAGAAATAGTAACGGTCGTAAGTTACTATTTAATTGTCCTATTAATTTGTTGTAACAGTTATATTTGGGAATGAGATTTTATTATAAGTAAATAAAGGTAAGTATTGTATGAATATATGAATTAATGTATGATTTATGATAATAGAATGAATTCATATGATGTAAGTAATTTTATTAAATAGTTGAAATGATAAGCCTAAGTGAAATTTTAAGGCTATGGTAACAATCATCATAAATTACCGGAATATATCTAGACTACCAAATTAATTGTAAAACAATTACATTTAAATAAAAATAAATGTCCCATTTATGAGGGTAAGAACTGCAATTGTAAAGTGAAAATGTACGGAAATGCATATTTTATTCATAAGATAATATAAAGGAATGAAACATATTTGAATGAACTAATTGAGGTTCTAATTATAATAAATGTATATATTTGACAACTTCAATATATTTGAAAATAAAAGTTAATACAAAGGGAAGTTGGAAATTTGAATATATTTGGAATGAAATGTGAGGCAGGTGTTAACTGCATTACAAAGTAATAATAGACTCAATTAAAATGTTGGAATTGAATCTAATCAGTTTAATTGGAATATATTAAAATTAATTGGATTCAATTTATAATAAAGGGATTATTTTAAGTAAACGAAATAAATACTATAATTGGTAAAATAATTTACTTTAAATTGTTATGGGAATGGGTTTTAAAGGATTACAAATTACTAAAGTAATACTAGATGATAAAAATTATGAATTATAGAATTTGAATTTAAATAGTGATTTAATTTATTTAATATTAATTTATATAATTTAACTGGAAAAATAGTCATTTTGGCCACTGACTCGGATTTTGACGAAACCAGTTTCATCGGATCCGTAACGGTGAATTATTGTAGGATTTACAGTTTCGTAGCGATCGGGCTTGTCATTTGATCGTACGGGCTTGAAACGCTTTGAAATAAAATAAACTGAAATCAATTTGGAAAATATTGATTTTAGCATAACTTCTTCATACGATGGAATTTGGACTTGAAACCTTTTCCATTGCGTTTAAACTATTTTAAAACATCTATTTTGATATACGGGTTGACCCAATTTCGTTCCGGAGTCAGAGCGGGCTTTTCGGGCCATTCATCGTTCAGCGCGTATATCCAACCGGGTCCATCTATTCTATTCAACTTTGTCTGTAAATACCCTGTTATAAACCATAGCCTACCTCTATCTCTCATTTGTCTACGCGTACAATTACTTTCACCTCCTCAGTTCAATGGCAGACACACACCTAATTCCAACTGCAATTCAAAATTCAAAGCAAAAATTTCAAACTCCTCAGAAAAATTTGGAAAAAATATATATTGAAGCTCTCAATGAACGCATCTCAATTCAACTATTCGTTTTTGGATCTAAGTTTGCGTTTGACCGGGATTGCTCGAGTTAGTTTCGGCCGTTCGTTGGTGAGGGTTTGATCGTGCGGTGGATTCTCGTCGATCGGGAGATTGCAGTGCGTAGAGGGGTAGGAGGTGAGTCGATCTGCATGGCTATGTTTGTCTAGAAGTTGTCGATATGGCCGTGCTTGGCTCGATTAGAGGGCGGTGGCGCAACAACATGGGGAAGGAAGTAGGTGGCCGCGACTTCATCAGAGGGGCGCCGGAGTGTGGCGGCGATGTTGGAAGGCCCTGATCGAGGCGGCGACGCCGTGAGTGGGGCGAAATTTCAAAACGTGATGGCAGCTAGGTTTTCGTTCTTCAACCCGATGAGGGTCGTGCATGTAAACGATGCGCGACGTGGCATCACGTGAGTGGTTCCCTCTTTATTTATTTATTTTATTTTAACTTATAATTTAAATATAGTAACATCAATAACTTTTGCATACGATACCCGTTTTACACGCGGTTTTCTCCACTAGGTTCGTATTGGGATTTCGGACACTTTGGAGCTGGGATGGACGGATTCTAAGATTGTTCAAACTTTGGGTTTAAATTGGATTTAAATTCAATTTAAATTCAAAAGGTGAGTGTTTTAACCCACTCACAACTTCTAAATTTCTTATGTTTGTTAAATTAAATTTTGTTGTGATTATGCATATATTTATGACTTTTTCGTATATTTTTAATCATCATCTCAGTTATTGCATTTATTTAAATTAAATCGTTATTTAATTTATTATTGAATATAACTGCCAGTTAAATACCTGTTATATATATTTTCAGTTATCTATTGGTATTGATTGATTGTTTTGGATGATGATTGTGATGGATGTGTGATATGTTGATGGATGAATGGATGTTGTATTATATATTATTTTAAAACTGCAAGTTGTTATGCATTTTATTTCATTTGGGATTGCGGTTTGAAATGATATATAACCGTAATTTTATTTTAAATTACGGATTGAAATGATAAATATCCGTATCACTTAACCATAGGATAAAAAATTCTATACAGGCACCGCGGTCTATATATAAAATATTTTGAAATGATTTTCTATGGTCTGTAAAGAAATATATGATTTTATGAGACATGGATTTGGATATTTTATAAATGTTATTTTATATATAGTTAAATTATTGGTTTAAGCTGTGAATGAAATTTGTTTAAAGTATAAAATATGTTTAATAATAAAGTTTGATTTTATTAAATATAATATAGATAAGTATTCACTTAAATTATATTTTAATATAGAGTTTATATTGATTTTTATAAATCAAGGGTGAGAAGATAGTTGAAATTGATTTGAGGTTTTATTTAATTAAGAATTATATTTAATAAGAATCCATTTGGAACTTATTGAAATTTAGTTTTTAAAAGAATATGGTTTCATAACTTAATTCAGGTTAAGGTGATTTAAGTGAATAAATTGAGGAATATTCAGTTATTGAAATTTGAAATTTTATTTAAAGGATATTGGATTTAGTAAGCAAATATTTCAAAACTATATAATAGAAAAAGTGAAATTGGTATATATATATATATATATGAATTTAAAATTTAGCTTTGAAATATTGAATAATTAAAGCTTTGAAATATATGGAAATTGAAATGGTTTATTTGGTATTCAAATCTGTATTTGGAATTGATTTGTGAAATTTAAGAAGCTAGTTTATTATATAAAGTAATTTATATTAAACCATTTAAGTATTGGAAGTTATGTTTCAAAGTTATGGGTTTCAAGATATTATGATTTGAAAATGCTTTTATTTTGGAAAAAAGATATATTTCAAATAAAAATGAATTTATATTGATTTGGGTTTAATAAAAATGATATCTTATTGATTTGGTTTTTAAATGAAGATGATATCGTATTTATATGGTTTTGAAATGAATATTATATCCTGGTTTTGAAGTATAATTATTTTGAAATGACCGCGGTATTATAATAACGTTTGGTTGTTAAAGAGACCGGGATCGGAAGTTGTCATACTCTCTGCCAACTTCGAAAACCACTTTAACAACCGTGTACGCGGTGGAGATTCCATAATGAAGTAGGATGGTGGCGACGTTTCCTTGAGGTAAATACGTGGACCCAACTCCCGTCAGTTGGCATAAGGTGGCTAAAACAGGAGCGATCGACGGGCTAATGAGGTAGCACCTTTGATCGGACACATCCCTTCAATATTATACTTTGATTTTTGGACTTATTCGGTGGCCACTTTTGATTTCTTTGATTTGGGGGTATGGCTCGAGGTGGGTGGTAGATGTGGCTATGCGTTACCACCGGCCCAGAAGCGTAATTGGTATATCTACCCTAGCATTGCCTAGTTGTGCCGTGTCACCTACCCTAGCGCGCCTTGTACCAGTTTCTATTTGTGTCGTACTATGGAGTATCCTCCGGTAGCCTCCCGATCAGGATGTATTACGGTACTGTATAGACTATTGGCACTATTGCGTGTTATGGTGGAAAATGTAAAGCCTTAACGCTATTTAAAAGTAAGTTTATTTTACTAATAGACATTATTATAATAGAGAAATATTACTACATAGTAAATAGTTTAATGGATTCTTAGGAGATGTGAATCCCGAGCATCTCTTGAGTTACTGCACTCACGTTAGACACTGGATGGGATATGTCAAATCCCGTAACCATCTCTGACACCGTTCCACTCATATTGTTTATTGTTGATTTAACTTACATAAGATCTTTTAGTTCTGACTCGAGTGTTTTGTCTTTTCAATTCGCTCGGGTCAGCCTAAGCATTTCAGGATTTGAAGCATTTATCTCTGGAGCACGAAGACGAAGATTTATTATTGTTTATTTTAGTATCCCATTGCATCACATTGTTCCACTGCATTGTTATTATTCCTTGGTATGTGTAACTCTGATATATATTTTATAAGAATAATCGAATATTTTGTAAACAACTTCATGAACTGTATATTTGATTATTATATTTTATCATTCCGCTGCAAGATTCTATTTTTGTTTATTTTTCTTTTCTTTGATTTTTCTTATTTACCCCATAACAATCCGCCCTTCTGTATGGTTTAAGTCTGACGTGTGTGGTTTATCGTCGATTTAAAGCGTGCGGAAAGGCGGGATGTTACACATATACATTATACAATGCGGTTAATGTTATTGCTGTCAAACTATTATTGTCATAAATTCATATAGAAACTAATATATTGACTATTATTGCTGTTGCGGTATAAATATGAAGTATGGATTCTTGTTCTTATTGTTCCATTGCACTTGTTGCCTTGCACTTGGTGGTTGCAGTTGTTATGGCCCTTGCTGCCGTATTATAAATTATGTAATGTTATTTTATCTATTGGTATGAACTTAATAAATATCATCATTGATTCATTATGTATTAATATGAATTATGAGCATTGAGTAGTCAGACTTGAGTGTGGGTTAATGGTTTAGTGCTAATTAGTTCTTAGTCAGTATGTAAAATGTGTGTAGTAATGTTATTGACATACTGTTATTTGACTGTTATGCTAAGTTTAGATAACCAGATGCCTATGGCTGTACTAATTATTTGAATGCCCCTCTGTTGACTTGATTGTGCTGGTATTAATTTTCGGTTAACCATAGCTAATCGGTTTTCAGTTAACCGATTTAACTGAGCGTTTAACCAATACTTTGATACGGTTAAACACGGTTGAATTTGGACGGTTCAGTCCATACGAGCAGCCCAAACGCATTGTCGGTTCGGTTAGCCGAACCGTGTTTTTTGGGTGATTAAATCGGTTAATTCACCGGGTGGTTCGATTAACCGACCGTGCCCACCCCTAACCGAGATGTTTGTGTAGTCTTATATTTAAGGCAATATATCTTTAGATCAGAAAGTGTGTGAGTGCCTTTTTTGGGCACTTTATATTGTACGTGTAGAATTCATATTTATTGTTATTAGAGCAATTTTCCTAAAGTAATGTTTCAAATTCAGCACTATGTTTATATATAGTACTTCTAATTCAGATGGAAAAACAGACCTAAATGAAGATGATGAGAAAACAATTATTGAAACCATCTTCTAGAGTGCCATGGATATGCTTTCTGGTGATGACAAGAAGCTTCCTCGGGTAAGACACATTAACTTCAACCTAACACCATTATTATGCATGTTAAATCCAGTTATGCCCCTATTATGGTACCCTATAATCATAGTTATATTGGCTTAACTTCAATTTTTTTCCTGTTTTTGCAGGTTTCAAAAATGCTGCCATTGCTAAAGCGCGGGATTGGTGTACATCATTCAGGCATATTTCCAATTCTGAAGGAAGTTACTGAAATACTCTTTGAAGAACGAATCATCAAGGTTTGTACTAGTGGTTGCGTCCTGAATTATTTACCAGATGTTTGTAGGCGTCTATATTTTCAATGTATGGGACATGATTAGGAAGTCATTTAACTCTTCCAGTGCTAGCATACTTAAATATTTCAATATATTTTCATGGGTGATCAAGGCAAGAAGAGGGGTAATTCCTTTTATTTTATTTTATTTTAGGAGTGGATTGCATACTTTCATCCTGAGATTGAGTGTAACAGTTTCAAGATTCGGCAAGTAAATGGGAAAAAGTGAGAGTGAAGAAACAAGTGAGACTGAAAACTATATTCTTTATTCTCATTAATAAATAGTGAGAAAAATGGTTTATTTGCATTATTGTCATTAGAAATATACAATATGCACTTTTCTTAATTTTTTTTACAGTGACATTCAAAGTTGTTCAGTACTTTAAATTTCTCATTATTTGAGTTTACACTTTACTTCTAAACTTAAGAATTAAATTTCACTATAAACCAGTAAGAGAAAATTATCTAGCTAGTGCAAGGTAACTTTTGTAGGGTGGGTGAGTTTATATGTTAGAAAACAAACAACTATGTTGGCCAATTTTGCTAAAATCATTTGTCAACTTTTGTGGGGCAGTAAAGATCCATTTTCTAAAATCATTATGCAAACGAACAACTATGTTATCCAATTTTGTATATAAGTTTCTATGCTGCAATTTTGTATTAAATGTCAAATTGATGGTTGGAAAAACTGGAGGCCACTGAGTTATCTGTTATATATGCTAAAATCACAGTAGGTATTTATTAATTGAGTTCACTAAATTATCAATAAACCAACGTTAAACTTGGAACTTTTGTTAAGTTATCTTTCACATAAGACGAATAGGATAGAACACTCAATACGGTTGGTAAAATTACTAAAACTGTCCACTACAGAGTAGATACTACCATAAATTATATTATACAAGTATTCATGGGAGACCAGACAGTCATATTCAACTGGAGTCTACCTAAAATGGATTACATATTTATATTATTATTCAGATTTATAAAAATTAATTAAGTTTATCATAATGATGATGAATTAACTGAGTTAACCAAGTTAACAAAAATTAACTAAGTTTTTTTAACATTAAATAGGTTTTATAAAATTAATTAAGTTTAAGTTAACTAAATTTTATAAACAATAATGATATAACTAATTTGACAAAGTTTTATAAGTAATAATGATTATGATGATGAATTAACTAAGTTTATAAAATTAACTAAGTTTATAAAAATAATATAATTAAGTTAATTGAGTTTTAATAATAATAATAATAATAATAATAAATCAACTATGTTAACCCAGTTAATAAAAATTAACTAAGTTTTGTTAAAATTAATCAAGTTTTATAAAATTAACTAAGTTAAAGTTAACTAAATTGTATAAATAATAATGATATAACTAATTAAAAAAAGTTTTACAAATAATAATGATGATGGCGATAATGAATTAACTAAGTTTGTAAAAATTAACTAAGTTTGTAGTAATAATAATATAATTAAGTTAATTAAGTCTTAATAATGATAATAATAATAAATTAATTAAGTTATCAAGTTAATAGAAATTAACTAATTTTTGGTTAAAATTAAACAAGTTTTATAAAATTAACTAAGTTTAAGCTAACTAATTTTTTTAAATAATAATAATATAACTAATAACAAAGTTTCATAAGTAATAATGACGATGGTGATGATGAATTAACTAAGTTTATAATAAGGATAATAATAATATAACTAAGTTAACAGAGTTTTAATTATAATAATAAATTAACTAAGTTAACCAAGTTAACAAAAAATAGCAAAGTTTTATTAAAATTAACTAGGTCTAAGATAACTAAATTTTAAAAATAGTAATAATATAACTAATCTAACAAATTTTTATAAATAACGATGATGAATTAACTAAGTTTATAAAAATTAACTGAGTTTATAATAATAATAATAATAATAATAATAATAATAATATAAAATTAAGGTGAATAATAATAATAATAAATTATCTAAGTTTTGGTAAAATTAAACTATTTTTATAAAACTAAATAAGTTTAAGTTAACTAAATTGTACAAACAATAATAATGTAACTAATTTAACAAAGTTTTTCATATAACTGTAAGATTGGATTTTATTTATTTCATTTCGTTTATGACTTTAATTATTTATATGACATTATTTATTGTATGATATACTTGTACAATGTTGTAGATATTTGATATCAGGTTTGAAGTCCTATGAATTAACATAATCGTTTGACTATATGTTGTGCTTTCACTTGTACGGGCATTGGACTTTTAAAGGAAGTAAGGTTGGACTTTTATGGTGCTAGCTTTCACTTGTACGTGCAACAAAGAGCTATGGGTAATCAAGCATTTTGTTCGTACTACTTAGGTATAACATTTATTAGTACTAGGTATGTAAATTTGTATACAAATAGATATTGTATGCGAGTTTGATGATTTTGTCGAAAAACTATTGTACCAGAATGGTTATGGATATTTGATTATATGGTTAATATATTTTTAATTGTTTGAATATGATAATTATGCGAGTGATTGTTGATTGATATACTAGAAATAAAATTGACCATTAAAGGGAATAATAGCATGAAAAAATGCTATAAAGTAATCAACAACTTTTAATCATTTCAATAATGCTGCAGAAACATATATAGAGGCATTGATTAAATGTAACCGTAAAGCAGGGGTAAAGTTGAAAACTCTATTAGTAGAGCCAGAAAACTTTTTAGTGGGGTTTTCAAAATGCTGCAAAATGGTTTGTGGTTGCATCTGAGAAACGCTGCAATGAAAAGATTTATAGTGGCGTTGAAATAAATGCAACTAAAAATCATGGATTTTTAGTTGCAGGTTTAATCGCGACGTTCATTAAAACGCTACCGTAAGTTTTAAAAGTGTTTTTTATTTGCCACCGAAAATACGTTTTCGTTTAGTGATTTGTGCAAATGATGGTACTTGACCATGAAACTTGCACCATTGCGGTTGTGGTGAAATTATGAGCAACATTCAGATTTCGAATTTTGCTGTCGGATTCCAAACGAAGAAGTTCCGGACGAAAAACGAATTCGAAACGAAAATTATTAAATAAGAAATAATTAACGTTTTATATCAATTAAACGGGCCCACAGGCCGACCCATCATTGGGGACGGTCGACCCCAAGTGGTCGATCGGTCACCTAATGGCGGTCGACCGGTGACGACCTAGCAGTTCCAGTAGACCTAGGCTGCAACGACCCAGATTTAATATATTTCGACCTAACGGTTCTGGTTGACTCTAGCGCCTATAAATTCAGGCCTAACCCTCCCTTCTCTTCTCATATTTTAGTGGAGGAAGTAGTGAAGCTCTACCTTTTCTACCTCTCCACTTTCATTCAAAATTGTAAAAGATAAGATATTTGTATTTATAGTCATATAAATCGGAGATAAGTAGAAATCTAATAAAAAGGAGAAGAGAATCAACCATATGCGTATTCGAATTAATTTATATATTTATCTATTGGCATCTATTTTCTCTCCTAATCCCCAATCTCTTCTCAAATATATAATTTTAACGTATATACATACCCTTCTAGACATATCTCTTGAATTAAAAAGAATTTGGAGATGAATCATAGGTTCTACTTCAGGTCTGAAGATTTGGATCACTTTTAAAAAGTGGGAGGGAATTTTGATAAATTGTTATAATATTTAAATTATCATGTTGGTTTTTATTTGATTTTAATCCCAACTAGAAAATTGTATGTGAGTTGTAGGCAACGAATTCAATACGATCTTAAAATAATAAATATCGCCTATATATTCTTGTTTATGAATTGATTTAGCATTATATACAAGATTATCTTGAAATCAGTCCCAAAAGTTTGAATTTGGAATATTAATTTGAATGAAATTTATTTTGGATCTGAAATAGGTTTTATAATGATGTTATAGATTTGGGTTGTTTCCGTAATCTTGTTAGAATATAAACATTTCTATATTTGGAATTGTTGGACTTTAGATCCATTCAATGTTCGTAAACTAGTTTGATTTCTTTCCCTTCTAGATAGATACAATGTTTGATCTAATAAGAAATATGTACAAATATAAAGAGAAAGAGATGTGTAAAGCATGAATTCATTGTAGTTTACACTGCCTATTTCGATAAAAAAAAAGATTGTTCCTTGTAATTCCAAAGGATGCAATCTTTGATATTTTAAAGATAAATCTTTTTTTGGACTAATTTATGTAAATTATAGTAGATAATCTTTTTAGATATGATTCCAACAATTTAACATGGATAAATATATTCTAGTAAAGGTATGTAACTCGAACATATTTGATAAAAGTAAATATTTGTACGTAACTACTATGCTTATAATAAATAAATAAAAAGCTAATAATGACACTTGCATGTAATATTCACGTTTAGGATAATTAACTAATGAGAAAAGAATTAAAAAAGTTTATAACACCAATAATTGATAATAAATATAGAAGTTGCAACAAATGGATAGGGTAAATAGATTAATGGGACTGATAAAAATGGAATAGATATAAAAGGTTACTTATCTGAAATTAGTAATCATACATAAATGTATTAGCAGATATTCGTTAGGATTTTATGGACAAACTAACTTTTATGAGCAATTAAATGGGGATTTATGGGTAGATAAACATTTAAGGTAAATCGTACTGCCTTATATAAAAGGGCATTAGTAAGCTAAGTCCAATGTCTACCTAAGATAATATAAATAAAGACTTAGGATGGTTAATTGGTCTCGGTAGGATAGTTATGCGAGGTCAGTAGAGCCACTCGATGGTAGATTGCCCTCCACTTTGAGGCTACTAGCAGTCAAGTGTACTTACTACTGATGTGAGGTGTCACTAATCCAACGATCCATGACGCATGAGACATTGGGCTTGCTTTCTTAATTGGAAAGTATTAAATGGTCCAAATGTGGAATTAGGAGCGGTGAGGGATATCTCCACAGGGGTTTGAGGTCTTAAGTGGTTGAAGGGTCCGTCTCTTTTCTAAATGGAAGTATTAAGTAACCTTATGAGATTCCATATAAATAAATAAAGATGTGTCTAAAAAGGGTTCACTTTACTGTTGAGGTCTTAAGTGGATGAAGGGTCTGCCTCCCTATCGAAAGAAGTAACCTAATAAAATGCCATATTTATGATTAAAGGGTGAGTGCGAATATATTGGGAAGGGTTCGCTTTAGGTCTGGGGTCTTAAGTGACTATAGAGTCTTCCTCTTTCATATAATAGAATTATCAAGTAGCAGGATGAGATTTCCAAGCAATGACAGCTAGATAGTACCGTTGAGGAGCACGCTTCTAAAACTAGGCCTTTAATGATGGGGTCTATCTATTTTCCATTGGGAAGTATTATATGGCTTGAGTACTGTTTCTTACATTGCAAAAGCCAAAATAACAATAGTACCACTTAGGAGCATGCCTTGGGGATAGGTCTTAAATGATGGGGTCTGCCTTAGTAAAGGTCTTAAATGACCAGAGTCTGCCTATGTTCTAATAAAAGGTATTAAGTGGCTTGGGTACTATTTATTACATGACTATGATCTTATCAGCGATAGATCTGGTAATAGCTGGATATTAAACGTTAGAAACCTTAAATAGTGGTTAAGGTCTTGTAGCTAGGACCAACTGACTATTGACAACATTGTTAGGAAACCACCTTAGGAATAGGTCTTAAATGGCGGGGTATACCTCAATTAAGGTCGTAAATGATAGAACCTATTTCTCTTTTCAAACTATTATAGAAGCTCGCTTCTTATTTAGAAGTATTAAGTGGCTAATGGATTTGGAAGTATTGGATGGTTGATATGCCTTCATTAGTATTTCATACCTTGGGAAGGCGTTAGTAAGTTATTGTGTGTGCAATGCAAGGTTAGATTAGAATTGTTAACTTTAATGGGAATAACGATTAAATGGAAACCTATCGGTGTAAGTTTATATTAGGGATAGTTTATATTTTTTCTATTCACTAGAATGTTGTTCAGACTCCCCTTCTCATTACAACCCACATGACAGATTTAGAGGAACAAGTCACTAGAGTTGGATGTGCTTTGTTGGTGAGGAGTCTTCTTTCTCTCATGCTCGATGCTGATGTGATAATCTGCTATCCAAGGAACACCCTTACTTCCAAGCTAGTAGTCGTAGTCGGTATTCTTACCCTATTATTGTTTCCGCTGTGAGTTTAGAATTCTATCAATCTTTGATAATGCTTATGCTTATTTACAGGTACCAAATTCAACAACCTATGCTTCGATGGATTTAAATTTCAATTTTTTTTCGATGTTTGGGCCCATTAAGTGTAGGTTGGTGCACTGGTATCAGAGCACTATGTTAGTAGATCAAAGAGATTAGGATAAATTGTGAGAACATATTCATACTTTCCTATTTAGTAATATCATTTTTTTACGCTGGATTCTAAGAGTTCCGACTATAGAAGTAGTTGTAATTCCACTCTGAAGTAATGGGCAAAGAAATTATGAGTTGGAAGTACCTTTGAGTTAATATTTTAATGCCAACTTCGAAGTACCCCACGGAGTGCTGGTGATGTGTAAAACGTTGTTGATAAAGCGCATGAGTACGACATATTGCAGAATCTCGGAGACTCAAGGTGTTCGACTTGAAGATTGAGATTCTAACTGCCTTGTGATTTTGGATTTTGAGTTCCAGTCGGAGATACACAATAATTTCATATGGATGGGAAATTAGATTTTGTATATCACAATTATTCGAAAGTAAGTATTGCTGCAGTGCATTCATTGATCACCTCTTTGATGGAAAATCGGATTTTTATTTGAATAATCAATGTTTATTCCTTAGTTTAAAACCTATGAGTGAATTTTTGTAATATATTTTGCAAATGCCTTAGATTTTTGAAAAAGGGGTTTTCAAAGGATTTATTTTCCCGAAGATTTATTTTGGAACTTCTGTTTTGAGGAAGTTTTGAAATTTTAATTTTCAAAGAAACATGTATACCTCTAGATTGGTTGTGCTATGAAATTTTTAGTTTATAAATGATCAATTCTGTAATCCTTAAATATTTAGATGTATATATCAATAAAGGCTTGATAATGATTTTTCGCAAGGAAATAGTTTTCCAATTTAGGAAATTTGTGTTTGAAAAGGTGTTTGGTAAACTTGAAATATATATATATATATATATATATACACACACACACACACGTATGTTTGACTTTAGAGGGAAGATTTGGTATGAAGTGGTTTCTGTTATTTAGAAACAGATACAAAGAAGCATATATTTAGCTCTGTGATTTTATGTTTATAAAATAAAAGTTTTTATATTTTCTCTCTTTAAGGAATAGACAAAATAGGAATGACATTCAACTTTATTGGGGTATGTAGTTTGAAGTGTTGTTAAACCCACCAGCTATTAAGAGAAATATTTCCATGTGAAGTAGGCAGGAAGTAACAAATAGAATAATTTTGAGTTTCGGAAAGTGTTGTTGGTCGTAACATTTTTGATGAGGCTATTGCAATCTTATCAAGGAAGGGTCTACACGGTAAGGTGGATACCGTCACGTAGAAGGCAAATTTTTTTTAGACAAGCTAAGAAGAAGTTGGTGTGCAAAATGGTCATAAGAATATTAATTAATTTAACCGACCCTATTGAGTTCATGTTCAGGCCACGCCCAAATCTGGGCTAGCGGTTGACTGTAGCGGTCGACGGCTTTACCTAATTGTGGTTGACCCCTATATGGATTCGGGTTAAACCCGAACCAGGAACGCGACTATAAGTCACGTCCAAACCTACAACCGCCGCACCCCCTTAATCCCTTCCTTCTCTTCAGTTTTATTAGCCCACCCCAATTCCACCTCTCTCTTCCTCCACTAAACCAAAGCCTCTTTCCTCCATTCTTTCACCAACCGACACCAAAATCCTTGCATGCTAGATCTTTCCCCACCACTACTCTAGATCTAATTCCTTTTCCCCCTTTTCCAACCGCCTCTCAGTCCATGGCACCGCCACATACCGACGGCTCTTCCTCTCATTATTCCGCCCACTATCCACAAGAAGCCTCTTGGCTTAGCCGGAGCAATGGGAAGATCGCTACCTATCTCGAAACGACGGACTTTGATTTCTTTCATAGACAACCAGTGAAGTTCGAAGATTTCACCACTCTCGGGCTTGAAGTGGTTTTCTTCGTGGTAGGACTTGCACTGATCCTCTGCTTCAAGACTTATGAGTGGGAATATTACCCACACTGCGTCCGTCTTTTGATGCATAGAATTTCGATGATGGGAACAGGTACATTGAGTCCTAGTTGAAGGGAGCTTGGATTGGGATGTCAGCTAAAGATCTTGCTAGAATTTTAGAGATATTTACATTAGGCACAGATTTATACGACGTTGAGATGACTGACCTTGAGATTCTTCAGCGAATCTTTTCTAAAAATGTCGATGATTGGAGGATCGACAATTTGCGATCGGTGGCCCATCTCGTCATGCATGTCATTCATTACATATCATTCTGAAGAAGGGGAGCCTTTACCAGATCTACACTTTGGTGCAGAAAGCTGCCTATAATATAATTGGCGGTGTAGTCGTCAACGGGGCTTGCATTTTGATGCTCCATATGGTCGATCAGCGAATTGGTACCCCGATGACTCACTTTCCATATTTTCACTTGTTCACTGGAGTATTTAGGCATTACGGGGTAAATCTGACTGGAGAGAAATAGTGAAAAGCCCCCTCTCGCCATTGACCGGACCACCATGAAGAGGATGAATATTCCTTTTCCACTCGCCGCACCACCTGTGCCAGCACCAGAGCCGCAGCACTAGTAGTAGAGGATAGCATAGGGCTTCGAGGGAACATGAGTCTTGAGCATCCTACTATCCGTCAGGTTTAGGCAAAGCATGGAGAGATTAGGACAGAGCAACAGTGCCAAGGGCGTGAGATTGAATGCATAGCCGTCATGCTGTGACTATTCCGCGGTTGCGGCAATAGCTCAAGCTCCACCCACAAAACGAGACCATCTCACAGTTCTTAGGCGGTGTTTTATTTAAGATTGTTGTATCTTTTTATTTCCAACATTGATTCTTTTCTTTTGTGTTGTTGGGTTGTAAAACTGTTAATTGTCTCTTATGAATGGCACGCACGATATTATGAGTTTCTATTCATTTTCTATATTATTGATCTTGGATATGTGAACCCCTATAAATATGCGTATCAGAGAAACAATATAAATATGGGAATCTCATAAAGACACTTGACTAATAGTATAAGAAATATAGGACTACAAGTTTAGAATAGTTGAAAATTTTAGCGAAGGATATGACAATGTTGTTTTGATAGCATGGGTCATAATTTATATTCCTTAAAAGATAATTTTTTTGAATAATAGAAGCGTTGACATTTTAAATAAAATTCTTGGATAGAGGCTAGTTATAGAGTTTTGGCATTTGGTTTATGCACCTAGCGCGTAACTGACTTCCGTCTACACAGAAAATGTGGCTCGATTTATTAATACTTTTGAGAAGGAAAATATTTTGAAAATTTTCCTCTTGATTTGAAAAGTTTCCTTTAAAAAAATGAAAGTAATAAAAAGTTTTATGTTTTAGCTACTTTTTACTCTTAAATTATTTTTAGAGTTTTGTTCAAAATTTTATTTCAAGGGAAAATGTGCATCTATACATTTTAGGATTTTATTTTCCAAGTGACGAATAAATTTAAGAGGCGAGAACTATATTTGTGAAAACATTGGTTTGAAGGCCGCATGTTAGGCGTAGGAAAGACAAACAGAGTTAGAATTTGTGAATTTAACGGTGCATTGGGGTCGACCCAAGACAAATGCAAGCGGTAATAAGGGAAAAGTTGTTTTAGCCTTGAGATTCCTATTCCATACTATGTCGATGAGGCGCACAAGTCTATTTTTAGACTTAATTCTGTTTTAGAGTCTGAAAATAAGTCTCCTTGTTCACTTTGTACATTGAAAATTTGAGGTGAATCCCGGGCAGCGAAGAAATTTCCACTGTACTATTGGAATATGGAAATTATTATGTGGTAAGAATGTTAAATTCTCCGCTTAAATTCCTTTTTCCAACATAGAAATAAAGTTTAGGAAGCGTTTTTCGATGTGTTAGATTATTGGATGAAAGAAAGGGGATGAAAAATTGGTTGTTTCATACTTGTATTAGTAGGAGTATGGGATTTTTGGCTGAAAAGATTTTTAAAAATGTTGCATACGTATAGAACTGCAAGTATTATATAGGTTGTTTGCATCATATTTTTCAAAAATATTTTTAAACGAAATGCATCCATATAGGAGGATCTGATTTAGAATCATTCTGCATACATATTTTCTATACAGCGGTACAGTAATATACTATGCACTCATGCACATTTGGTTTCAAAAATTGGTTATCCACTCATTGGTTGTGTAGTTTAGGATAATCAGGAGCCAAAACATTGACTTAGTCATTAGTGAAATTTCGAGGATGAAATTCTTTTCAGGGGGAAGAATGTACCACCCGTAATTTGGCGTTATTTAATTATAGTTAATTAGTAAATTAATTAGGCTCCGAAATAGAATTTGTGCAAACGATGGAATTTAACCATGAATCTTGGACCACTGTGTTTGTGGTAAAATTCTAAGAAACTTTTATATTTGGAGTTTTGCGATCGGAGTCCAAATGAAGAAGTTACAGATGAAAAATAAATTCGAAACAAAAATAATTAAATAAGAAATAATTAACGATTTTATATTAATTAACCGGGCCCATAGGCCGACCCATCAAGGCGACGGTCGACCCTAAGCGGTCGACCAGATACCCAAGGGCGGTCGACCAATGGCGACCTGGTAGCTCCAGTAAACCTAGGCCGCAATGGCCTGGATTTAATATATTTTCGATTTAACGGTTTTGGTTTATTCTAGGGCCTTTAGTTTCAAGCCTAACTCTCCCTTCTCTTCTCGTATTTTTATGGAGGTAGTAGAGAAGCTTTACCGTTTCTTCTTCTCCACTTTCTTTCTAAATTATAAAAGATAAGGTATTTGTATCTATATTCATACAACTCGGAGAAGAGTAGAAATCTAATAAAAAGGAGAGGAGGAGAGAATCAACCATATGCGTATTTGAGGTAATTTATATATTTATATATTTGTATCTATTTTCTCTTCCAGTCCCAAATATCTTGTTAGATCTATAATTCTATCATATGTGCATACCTTTTTATACATATCTCTTGGATTAAAAAATATTCGAAGATGAATCAAAGGTTCTACTTCGGATCTGGAGATTTGGATTGCATTTAAAAGTGGGTGGTAATTTTTATAAATTGTTATAATATGAGTGGGTGGTAATTTTTATAAATTGTTATAATATGAAAATTACTCCGTTGGTGTTTATTTGATTTTTATACCTAATTGCATAATTGTTTATGAGTTGCAGGCGACGAATTGAATACGAACTTAATATAATAAATAGCGCCTATATATTCTTCTTCATGAATTTATTTAGCATTAAATACAACCCACTCTAAAAATCAATCCCCAAAGTATGCATTTAGAATATTAATTTGAAAGAAATTTATTCTAGATCTGAAATAGGTTGTATAATAATGTTATAAATTTAGATTTTTACCCTAATCTTGTTAGATTTTCTATATTTGGATTTGTTGAAATTTAGATCCGTACAATATTTGTAAATTTATTTGATTTCTTTCCCTTTTAGAAGGTATGACGTTTAATGTCATAAGGAGTGGATGCAAATAGAAAGAGAAAGAGATGTGTAAAGTATGAATTCATTACAATTTACACTGTCTATTTCAATAAAAAAAATTCTTGTAATTTCAAACGATGCAATCTTTTATATTTAGAGCGAAATTTTTCGTTTTGGACTAATATGTGGAAATAATAGCGGATAATCTTTTTAGATACGATTCCAATAATTTAACATGGAAAAGTATATTCTAGTAAAGGTATATAACTCAAAAATATTTGATAAAAGTAAATATTTTTACGTAATTACTGTGCATATAATAATTAATTAAAAAGCTAATAATGATGCTTGCACGTAATATTCACGTTTAGAATAGTTAACTAATGATAAAAGAATTTAAAAGGTTGTAATTCCAATAAATGTTAATAAATATGAGAGTTGCACAAGATGTGTTATTCGAATTTTTAACCAACAGGATCAGCAGAATACGAAATAATCCCATCACATCAAAATGGTGTAGAACTTAACCAGGAAAATCAGGACAATGGATCAACAGAGCCGAGAGATCAGCATTCCTTTAAATCCAATCAGTAGCTGAGTGTAAACAGCTAGTGAATTACCGTCAAAACATAAGAGATACAATAGAGGAACATCTCCATGTCCAGACTCCAGAAAAATCCTAAGTGCATAGTCCATCAACGATGCATTCTTCTGCTCAAACCATCAAACAGACCAGATATGGAACACAATCAAAAGAAGGCAAGAATCAGTCTGCAAAACAAACTAAGTCTATGGGTCGCTAGTGACATATGGGCCATGGGTAGCAAGCGACCCATGATTTTGGCTCGTTTTGTTAGCCAAAGCCTCCCTAGGTTGCTTGTGACCTACCTAGGAGTTAACGAAGATGGGCCTAGCCCAGAATCTCCCCGACCTCTATAAATCCATCCTACCTGCAACAAAAAGTAGATCTTCTTCGAACTGGTTGCTGAAGATCTACTGGAATTATTCTACACTCTCGACCTCGCTCACAACAATCTCCAAAGGAATTCATTGTGTTTCGCCAGTGGATTCCAAATCCGAGGATCCAATCTAGCTAAAGATAATCAAAGCCTTGTAATCAAACATCTTTAATAATAGCAATCAGTCTATAAGAAAAATTATAAAGTGGACATAGGCTTCATTAACAACCAAATCACTATAAAAATTCTCTGTATTCTTTCTTTTACTATTTTTTCTTATATCTGTGATCTGTGACATTGCTCTGTTAGAACAAGGTTGGTGCTTTCAAACTCTAGCCAGGGTGTTGTATACTTTTTAGGTCAACATTTTGGTGCTTTCACCGAGAAGCTTAAAAGAGATATGAAAAATTAAAGTTCAAATCCGAGATTCAAAAAAAATGAAGAGGCCTAACACCAAATCTAAAATGGAAACAAGTCAACTAGGGCTTGGGGTAGCCAAGAAGTGTCCTCAAATTCTCATCAATCCAGCCGTGTGATTAGAGAGGAGATGGAAAGGATGATGAAAAATATGCAGGATGGACTCTTAGCTAGACAGCTGGAGATGATGGAAGGATTCTCCCAGAGGATGGAGCAGTAAGGGATGGCTAGATCTATAAGGAATAGGAATCAAACTCCAAGGAACAATGCAGGGATTTCCAGATTTGGATTGGAGCAAGGTGGAGCCTTGCCCCCATGCCTAGAGCAACCAACACATAGAGGCAACGCTAGAATCAACATAGGTACCAATGCCAATGCTGGAGCAATTGTTGAAACACCAGTGACTGGTGGCACAGGAGCTGATCTGAATACTAAGATGCTGTATATAGAAGAATATGTACCAGAACATCCTCGAAGGAATGGAGGAATGCATCAAGCTAGATTTGCGAATCAGAACATAGGTATGTTGCAGGAAGAGCCCATCCTGGGATACCCCCAACGGGATAGGGGGAAAAGATTGCTTTAGGACAGAGACCTTCGTTGGATAGTGAGAAAAGAATAGATGAATTGGTATGGAGATTCATCAAAGGAGGCCCCCAGATCAAGGTCTGATTGATTGGAACAGAAATTCATTTACTGTTAATATCCAAAACATGAGAACTCCTCTAGATTTCAAGCTTCCGACACTGGAAATATATGATGGGAAGACAGACTTGACGAGTTTATATAATGTGATACATACAACATATGGAGGTGATGGGTGCTTCTGAGGAAGTATTGGGGCGATGCTTCTCCTTATACTTAACAGATTTGGTTGCAATGTGGTTCAGACAATTGGAAAATTGGTCCAAAAACACGTGGACCGACTTAGTGAGCAAATTCTTACGACAGTTCAAGATTCATGTCTCACAACCAAGGAATGTACTTATGCTCTCAAATGTGAAACAAAGGCATGGAGAGTCCTTGATAATTTATTTAACAAGATTCAATGCAGCGACAACCGCGGTGGACAAACCGAACCCATCGTTTATCCTAATGGTAGTAATATCTGGAGTCACGAATAAGACTGATTTCAAAGCCGCATTGAAAAGGGACCCACCGATGGATCTTGTAGAATTCTATTACGAAGCCGACAGGTACCCTGAATTAGGAAGACACCAAAGCCGAGGATGAGGATGTGGATGCTAAAATAAATGACGTCGAAGGCGGGGACCATCTAGAGCAGAAATTGGAAAAGACAAAGGGAAAAGGAAGGCCGATGACAACATCAAAGACCCAAAAATGAGAGAGAAATGAGCCAAGATTCTCCTCGTACACCTACCTGACTAAAACCCCAAAGAGGATATACCTGGATGCAAGGGGGCAGAACCTCTACCGAAGGCTGCCTAGGAGGGAGCCAACTGACCGAGAGAAAAGATCTGAGAAGTTTTGCATCTTCCATGAGTTGAATGGGCATGAGACGAATGAGTGTCGACACCTACATGATCTGATAGAAGAACTGCTCTGGAACAACCACCTGCCACAACAGTAAGGAGCAGAACTGTAGTGGAATTGAAGGAATAACCGCAATCCGTGGCAAATGCATCAAGAAACTCCCAGAGACGTGTACGGGATCTCGAACGGTCCCTAGGCAAGCTCTGAGTTGGATGCCTGAAGAACCTAAGACAATGCAATCGAAGGCCGCTTACAGTAAACGGGATCCCGAATGGTCCTTAGGCACGCTTTGAGTCGAATGCCTAAGATGAACATTTAGGACTCCTGCTTGGTTAATTTCTATTTATTTGTTTTTATTTGAATATTTGAATTTTGATAACTGATATTGATCGTCCTGGAGTCCCACCATGGGACCGGAGTACAAGGTGTAAGTCCCCTTGCCAAAGAGCAAGTGGATGGACTTGTATGATGTTATTCGCCTTAGAGTCCCCCATGAGACCAAAGTGCAAGAAGTAAGTCCCATCACCAGAGAGTAAAAGAATAGGCTTACTTAATCCTCCTTGACTTAACAAACAAACGATCCGAAAACATCGTTCCCTTAACTTAAAATATTAAACGGTCCAGAGAGATCACACATTAAACTTACTTAAGCAGTCCAGAAAGATCGGACCTTGAAAACAGATTTGTTTTTGTAAAAAAAGGATTTGAATGCCTTATAAATAGAAAAAACAGATAAATCCTATATGAACACAGAATAACTTTGATATATGATGTGATACAATGTGATTTTGATATATGTTGTGACATGATGTGATTTTGAGATATAATGTGATTTTGATATGTGATGTGATATGTTTTGATTCTGATATATGATTTAATTTTGATATATGATGTAAAAAATCAAAATGAAAAGCAAAAATTGATAGTGATGTAAATCCCAAATGAACACAGGATAATTATAGATGTGTAATGTAATTAGAGACATGTGATGTAATAACCTCGAATGAAATCCAAATGATTGTGACATATAGATTACACATAGGCAGAGTCTAAAGTCTTAGACTGTAACAGGTTTGGAACGACTTGTGACTGGCAAGAGAATCCGAAGGAACTAAACGATTCACCAAGATTAAAGCTCAACAACCGAGGACTCATTGTCATGACTTATTCAAGAGAAAAGCATACCTTTCATTCAGAAGGCATACTTTAGGGGGCAGATGTTATCCGGTTTTTTAACCCAATAGGATCCAGTAGAATATAGAACAATCCCATCATATCAGAATGGCGTAGAACTTAACTAGGAAAACCAAGACAAGGGATCAACGGAGCCAAGAGATCAGCGTTCCTTTAAATCCAATCATAGTTTAACGTAAACAACTAGTGAATTGCTGACAAAACATAAGAGCAACAATAAAGGGCTATAGGAACATCTTCGAGTCCAGACTCTAGAAAAATTCTAAGTGCATAGCTCATCAGCGACGCATGCCTCTACTCAAACCATCAAACAAACCAGATATGCCACACTATCAAAAGGAGGCATGAATTGGTATACAAAACGAACCAAGTCTATGGGTCGCCAGCGACCCATTGTTTTGGCTCGTTTTGTGAACCAAAGCCTCCCTAAGTCGCCTATGACCTACCTGCGAGTTGATGAAGACGGGCCTGGCCTAGAAGTTCCCCAACCTCTATAAATACCATCCCACCTGAAACACAAAAAGGATCTTCTCCGGACTAGTTGCTAAAGCTCTGCTGGAATTATTCTTCACTCTCGACCTCCCTCACAACAATCTCCAAAGGAATTCACTGTGATTCTCCAGTGAATTCTAACTCTGGGGATTCAATTTAGCTAAAGATAACCAAAGCTTTGTAATCAAACATCTCTTGCAACAACAATCAGTCTATTAGGAAAATTACAAAGTGGGCGTAGGCTTCATTAATAGCCGACCCACTATAAAAATTCTCTATCTTCTTTATTTTATTGTTCTTGTCTTATATCTGTGATCTATGATATTGCTCTGTCAGAATAGGGTTGGTTCTTTCAAACTCTGGCTAAGGTGTTGATCCATTTTTTGGGTCAATAAGATGGATAAGGTAAATGGATTAATGGGACTGATAAACATGGAATAGATATAAAAGGTTACTAATTCGTAATTAGTAATCATACATAAATGTCCTACGAAATATCCATTAGGATTTTATGGACAAACCGACATTTATGAGCAATTTAACGGGGATTTATGGGTAGATAAATATTTAAGGTAAATTTTATTGCATTAAATAAAAAGGGAATTAGTAAGCTAAGTCCAATGTCTACCTACGATAACATAAATAAAGACTTAGGATGGTTAATTGAACTTAGTGGGTTAGTGTTGCAAGGTCGGTAGAGTCACTAGACTAAAGAATACCCTTTACTCTGAGGTTACAAGCAATCGGGTGTACTTACTACTAATATGAGATATCACTAATCCAACGTCTCATGATGACGTGAGAGATTGAGTTTTCTTTCTCAATTGGAAAGTATAAATGGTCCAAATTTGGAATTAGGAGCGGTTAGGGATATCTCCACAGGGGTTCACTTCTGATTTAAGATCTTAAGTAGCTGAAGGGTACGCCTCTCTCATAAATGGAAGTATTAAGTAATCAAGTGAGATTCCAAATCAATAAATAAGGATGTCTCTAAAAAGGGTTTACATCAATATTGAGGTCTTAAGGACTGAAGGGTTCGCCTCCCTACCGAATGAAGTAGCCTAATGAGATGCCATATTTATAATTAAAGAGTAAGCGTGGATATCTCGAGAAGGGTTCGCTTTAGGTTTGGGGTCTTAAGTGACTATAGGGTCATCCTCTTTCCTATAAAAGAAGTATTAAGTAGCTAAGCGGATTTCCAAGCAATGGTAGATAGATAGTACCATTGAGGAGCATGCTTCTGGAAGTAGGTCTCAATTGACGGGGTCTACCTATTTTCCACTAGGAAGTATTAAGTGGCTTGGGTACCATCTCTTACATCGCTAAAGCCAGAATAATAATAGTACCATTTAGGAGCACGCCTTTAGGAAAGGTCTTAAATGATGGGGTCTGCCTTAGTTATGGTCTTAAATGACCAGAGTCTACCTATTTTCTATAAAAAGGTATTAAGTGGCTTGGGTACTATTTATTACATGACTACGACATTATCAGCGATAGATGCGGTAATAGTTGGAGATTAAATGTCAAAATTCTTAAATAGTGGTTAGTGGTTTTGTAGCTAGGGCCCATTGACCATTGACAACATTGTTAGGAAACCACCTTAGGAATAAGTCTTAAATGACGGGGTCTACCTCAATTAAGGTCATAAATGACAGAGTCTACCTATTTGTCTTTTAAAAATATTATAGAAGCCCGCTTCATATTTAGAAGTATTAAGTGGCTAATGGATTTGGAAGTATTGTGTGGTTGATATGGCTTCATTAGTAGTTCGTACCTTGGGTAGGGGTAAGTAAGTAATCGTGCGTGCAATGCAAGGTTAGATTAGAATTGCTAACCTTAATGGACATAATAATTAAATGGAAACCTATTGGTATAAGTTTATGTTATGGATAATTTATATATTTTCAGTCACCATAATGTTGTTTTGACCATCCTCCTTAATACAACCCACAAGATAGATTTAAAGAAACTGGTCACTAGAGCTGGATGTGCTTTGATGGTGAAGAGTCTTCTTTCTTCCATGTTCGATGCTGATGTGACAATATGCTATCCAAGGAGTACCCTTAGTTCTAATGTAGTAGTCATAGTCAGTGTTCTAATCCTATTATTGTTTTCGCTATGAGTTTAGATTTCTATCAACCATTGATAATGCTCATGCTTATTTGCAGGTACCAAATCCAACGATTTGTGCTTTGATGGACTTAAATTTCGATTTTTGTTGAAATTTGGGCCTATTAAGGTGCGGATTGTTACAAATCACATCTCCTAAAGATCCAAAGCATCCAAATTAGATATGTAAATATGCTCGGTCTGACCCAAACATTATAAGAAAAATAACATGCGGATCACTCTGGTAAACCAGAGTGAGAAACACACCTCAATTGAATTTTAACATTACAAAAACCCTTTGAAAATAAAGGTATCTCATAAGACCATGTCGCACATAAACATGGACGGGATTTTAACTTACGATAACCGAAATATTTCATAAGAAATCTTCTGATATTATAATAGTCTCTAGGGTTTAAAATAAATAATGAATATAGCTAAAATTGTTACATTATCAATTTCTAGCATAATAGGTATACAATTAAGTCTGAATGTCGTATTGGAAAATGGATTCCAACTATGAAAGAGTAAGGGTCTACCCACCGAATCTGTACACCTCTAAATAAAATATATGGGAGGCTACAACATGTTGCACCTCTACTACTCAGGACCGGCCCTACCCTTTACGGGATAGCACCGAATATGTTCACCCCTTTGGTTAATCAACAACCATAATAGGTCTCGAAGCATACAAAAATATCAACTCTAAATAAGGAATGATCATACCCTAATGGGAGTGAGCCACATAACCCTACCGCATATCCCTGCTTTAGTCATTTACTAGGTATGAGGCTCGAGGCTACGTTTTACCTTTTAGATAGAAATTCTACACGGAATGCTAACACTGCCTTCTAGGCAGAAATGCAACGCTCGCATTCATCCATACAAGTTCGTTTTAGTTTTGAAAAAAACCATAGGCACTACCTCTAGTAAATCAATTCTGGAATCACCCTTAGGATTAGTAGCAAGTAGCCCTTGCACTTCAAAAGCTCTGTCTTCAATCATCTTCAAGATGATCCAGTTTGGACCCTTATGCCGATTCGAAGTGGTTTTTGGATAATACCTAATTCCGGTCGCTTCGAATCGACAACGATAATTTAAAACCAACCAAGTTTGAAGTCATTTATTTAACAATCAAATAAACAAACAAGCATCAATCAAATCAAGGATTTATTTGCATGGGGAAACTAACATTGATTAAGCATATATGCAACCATTAATCCCCTTTTAAATAAATTATTTATTTAACCTCTTCATAAATACTTAATTTAAATATCTTTACAAAAAGATATATTCATAGAACCACTTTTAATACTTGGAAAATTTTCATATACTTATTTCATCGATATAAGTATGTTCACAAAACATTGACAAGATTTTTATTTGGCGTTAAGTATGGAAAGATGTTCCACACCACCACAATTATGAAAAGATCACTTGTAGAAATCCTATCTCATCTTCTTCTATAAATCCATTATTATACAGCTCAAAAATCATTTTTATAAACTCCTTTTATAAATCTATAAAAACATTTATAAAGCTCTTTCTATAAATCCATAAAACTATTTATAAAACTTCTTTTAAAAATCTATAACCCATTTATAAAATTTCGTTCTTTTATGAAATTCTTTTATAACGATCCTTTATAAAATTCTTTGTAAAGCCTTTATAAAAATTCTTATATATACAAACTCCATTTTCATTTATAAACTATTTAATAAATCTCTTTTATAAATGGGATTACTTTTATAAATCAATTTATTATTTATAAATACAATTAATCTTATAAATTAATATACTTCAAACATCCTAAATTAATAATAAATTTACTTTCCAACATCATTAAAAAATAATTTATTAACTCCAAAACTTTATTATCTAATAATTAATAGGTTCGAAACATTATAAATAAATAATTATTATATACTTCAAAACATTATTATTATATAGCAATAATTATTAACAACAAACATTACTGATAAATGATAACTTCAAAACATTATTAATAAATATTAATTATTCATTTCCAAAACATTATTATATAAGTAATAATTATTAATTCTCAAATCATTATTATATAAATAATAATTATAAATTTCCAAATCACTGTTATTTAATTAAAATTATTAACCACAAAATATTTTAAATAAGATAATTTGTTTTTGGCAAAGCCAGCCGGTTTTATAGTGGTCGTACCACTTATATCATTAATACCAGAACTGGTGTTCTGTATATGCATAGAACAGCTAAGAAAAAAGGAAAAAGAAAATACATAACAGTTTTTAAGCAGAGGTGCCTATGCTACTATAACCGACATAAATCTAGTCTGTGTCACCCAAAAGGGGTCACTTCCATCATCCGAAGATTCTGAGCCTGTCACATGAAGAAAATTTCCTCAATGGGATAATTTTGGAACAAAATCCTTGGTAATCCTTATAATACATAAATTTCCTATCCCAACTAGAAGCAGCAAGGACAACTCTATTCCTAGCTCCAAGGGCGCCGGTAATAGTAAGAACAAATTCTTCACCAATAACAGTATAATGAAGGCACCTGGATTCACCATGAGTTTCGCTAATATACACGTGGAAGTCATGTCTAGCGAGGTCATATCTCATCTCAGACAATATTAGTTATTTAAATAAACAACTTTTCACCATATTAAAATATTGACAGATAACTTTTAGTCAATATTAAGTATAAATAAACAACTTTTAAAACATTATCAAACCATACTTAACAACTATAAAACATTTCTAAATGACTTAGAAATGAAAATTAAAAGGGGTGGAATAAAATAGGAGTTGAAAGTCCGTTTGAATAAAATATTCCAAGAAACCCAAAAATCAGATTTAAATTCATTTTCTAAATCAAAAACCAATTTCAAGCCAACCGGCAATTAATAGTATTTCTAAAATACTAATTTGAGGTCAATAGCCACCAAAGCACCTAACCAAATTGTTATTGATTTTTATCGCTGTAGGGATTAAGTTTTGAACATATAATAATGTCGTAACTAATAGTGCTAAATAATCAAGATTCAGCAATTAACAATCTATATAACAGTGTTACAAGTGAAATAACATCAAACATGTATATATAATTTGGAAATTAAAATCACTCCATTGAGAAATCCATATTTCTCAATATAATATCTTGTATTTCAATTATAAATGACAATCGCTTGTAAAAGCAAATATTTAAACAAACAGCCAATAATTTCAACCTTATACAAGCTGTAAATTTTATCTATTATATATATCTTATTGATTAACTAAAATGGTGAGTTAAACTCACAGAAAATTCCAATTATTTCCAATGTGTTTTAGTTCCGTATAGAATCAAACAACGTTCGATTTTAATCTTGAATTCTATAAGCACCAATCTTCACTAATTCAACTCCATCACGTAGCTTTCGCTATTACAAGCATAAGGCAAAAAGTCTCATCTCGATTGGACTTCGTAAGAGAGAGTTTCAATTTTTATAAGTTATTGAATAAATTAAACAAATTAATTTTCTTAATTACACATTTAAAAACTAATTACCCAATAATATACTAATCCTTCTCCCTCTAACCTAAATCACTCTCGCTCAAACTCTTGTGACCAAAACCACCACTGTCTCCACCTTCCACTGCCCTTAGCTCCTTCTCCTTTGCACTAAAATCAAAGTCGTCAACTCCATTCGCCTCTCCTCCGAAATCTCTCTGTCCCATTTACCATTAAACCCCACTAATGCCTCCTTATTTTTAACCAAACACCCCAATCATGCAACCCAAAAGTCATGACACTCAAGAAGGAGCCGCACACCTCCATCTCTACCCCACTGAAGCCCCTCTAAACCACAAACTCAAATCTAAACATTGATCGACGAAACAATGCATACAACAGTCGAATTCCTAAATCTTGGTGAAATTGACTATGTACGTCAACCTTCCAAAACTAATGCAAATAATTAAATTTATAAAAGGAATAAAATGAAATAAATGACTCGTGAATAAAGATTGGGTATATAAGAATGGTAACGTTTGTTGTCAACAAAGAAATCACAAGTGTGAATGTTGAATCATTAATGAGATAATATATGGTTAATACAAATTGAAGTAAACCGGTGTTAATTAAGTAATTGTAACATTCGATTTGTAAATAATAATGAATTCATCAATGTGATTTAAAGTAATAGTAATGGTTGTAAGTTACTATTTAATTGGTTTATTAATTTAGTTGTAAATGTTAGATTTAGGTATAAAATTTGAATATAAGAAAATAAGGGTAAGTGTGGTGCGAACAAATGAATTAGTGTATAATCTATGGTAATTGAATGAATTTAACATTTTGTAAGCAATTATGATAATTAGAGAAAACGATAAACTTGAGTGTAATAAAGATAATGGTAAAAACTATTATAAGTTGTCTATTTAGGCTATAAAATGAATTGGAAATCAATTGTATTCAAATGTAGATAAATGTTCATTAATGTGAATTAATGTAGTAACGGAAGGTGTGAATGTATAAATTAACTAGATATGTAAATTTATTTATAAAGTAATAAATCGGTAAAAAGAATGGAACTAAGGTAAATTTATTTAATTGGTTTCAAACCTTAATTAATGTGTACAATTGACAAAAGTAAACATTTGAAAAGGTAACATTTATACAAATTTAAGATGTAAATAGGGGTGTATTAATGTAATGGAATATAAAAATAATGTAACTAGGTTTATAAAGAAATAGTGGGCATAGTATAAAGATGGAAATTAAATCAAATCAAATTATGGGAATCGATTTTAATTAATTGGAATGTAATCCATAATAAATAAATTTAATTATAAGTAAATGAATTTAATTACTAATTAAGTGAAAAGTAGGATGAAATGGGAATGCATATTTTATTCATAAGGTAATATAAAAGAATGAAACCTATCTGAATTAATTAATTGAGGTTTCAATCATAATAAATGTATACATTTGACAAATTTAATAAAATAAGCAATTTCTGGAAATTTTGTATTTTTGGTTAACTAAAGGACAAGGTTTGACCACGGTTGAAAATTTTAAATTTGAATTTTTAAATGCTAATCTTTTTCTTTGTAAATGTATTTTATTTTAATATTTATTCTGCTTTTCGTTACATGAAATTCCGATTTATAATTTTAGATTTGGATAAATTACAGAGTTTTACATGCAATAAATTTATGTATTTTCATTATATATATATATATATATATATATATATATATATATTTCTATATTTTTCCTTTATCCATCTCTTCGTTTATTTCTCTATTTATTTGTTTAGGCTTTTATTGTATTCATTGGAATTTATTTGTTTATATCTTTTATAAAGAGTTGGAGAAAATCAAAGGGTAAACGTTACGTTGTTAAATGCTTACCTTTTTAATTTTTTACCCTCTTTATTAATTCTTAGCGTTTCTCACCAATCATAGCCATGTATTACTCTATCAAATCATGTACAAAATCTTCCCAAATATCTCACTTCTTCATTTTCCTCTTCTTATTGGAAGATATTACATAAGATTCTTTTATTAAATAGGAAATAAATCCCATCCATTCATGAGCCTCTTTATTTCTTGCCTTTTTATTTCCTACCTCCTTAATTACCTTCTATCCATGCATTTTATTTTCTTTAAGCCGTGAGAAACTTTCCATTCACTTCTTTTGTCATTTGCGTGCAAACAAAGAAAATATACAAGATTCCTTCCCCTTAAATTGTGCCTTTTAATTTCCTAACCATTCATTTTCTAGTCTTTACATCTCTAGCCATCCACTCTTCATATCTTTAGCCATTCATTGTTTCTGTAACCATAGCCACCACTTTTATTATTATTTTATGTCAAAACATTCTTATCTCATTTCCATTTGCGTGAGAGAAAAATAAAACATGCTCTAAATTTTCATGGCTTCCCCTTACTTTCTTCTTCCATTTTTCTATTGATTTTCCCTTTAGTTTTCATGCTAGCTTGGCCTCCACCTCCTAGCCTACATCTCCTCCTCATCACCACCACATGACCACAAACATCCCTAGCCGTGAGTTTGTGATGCCTAGACCATACCCAAACCCAAAGGCCGAGCCCACTTGGTCGTTGAAAGCAAGCTTATGTCATCTTTGATTCGTAATTGCATTGTTTAATCCATCGTTTGTTGTGTTGAATCTTATTCTTATGATTTATGTATTTTTTATATACAAGATATGGATCTTGACTCTCCATCTACTCAAAAGTTTGGTCATGCCTTGTCGTGCTTTGCGGAGTTTCAATTGTGTATTGTGAATTTGATTCTAGCTTTTAAAAGCTGAGTTATCACTCTAGACTTACATAAAATGTTGACAAGTGAATTGTTTAAATTAATATGCTATGTTTATATATGCCTGTGACATATTTATATGATGTTTAATGCTGTTTTTATAACTGTTACATCATCGGATGTGATATGTCATATTTTACTGTTCATTTTATTTACTGTATCACTACATGTTCCCTATCACTATGTATTGAAATGATACATACCCGAACGGACTTTAGAACCAGGAAAATCGCTATGGGCTGAAATGATAGGCTCGAGTGATTTTATTGATTTTTATTGTATTTATTTTACTTGGGATTGCGGGTTTAAAATGATAGAACCCAGATTTTCTTTTAAATTACGGATTGGAATGATATATATCCGTATCATTGACCTAGGTTAGAAAATATTATACAGGCCTATGGTTAATATTTTTAAGGTAATATTTTCCTAAAATTCTATTAAGTATTTTGAATATTTATAAAATATGGAATTTTACCTTGAAATTTGATTTAAGGATTTAAAATATAAAGAGATATTGGCTTTCAGCAAGTTAAAATTTTATAAGTTTACGGTTGGTTTAGATTGTAATTTAAAAATCTTTATTTGGTTTTAATGGTAATTTAAATAGCTTTAATTGTGATAAATAACTTAATAATTAAAGTTAATTAATATGGAATTTTAAAGTCTAGCCTGGTAATTGCAATCAATTTTTATTTTATGAAATAATAAATGATGTCCTTTGAATTGATAAAATGAAATACAATTTTAATTGCACATTTTGTAATGAAAGTATTTAGCCTGAAATCATAGTTTAATTGATGCCTAAATGAATAAATTTGCAAAGAAATTTACTGTTATATTTACTATGATAAATTACTGTATTTATGAAATGGAATGTTTGGAAATTGAATAATTATGATTTGAGTGGGAAAGTGTATTTTCAAAATATGACTAAACTTGATAATTGGAAATTTGGTTTTAATTGAAATTGTTAGATTAAGTAAGTAAATGGGAATTTAGTCTTATTTATCAAGTGGGTATTTTAAAAAAAAGTGGTAATTGTTGAAATAAAAGAAGTAAAAGAATCTGTTTTTGATTTAATAAATGAATTATAGTTTAATTTGGATATTTATTGACAAAATTTTATTTTTATCAAATCATAAGTTAAATGATATCCAAATGAATATTTTGAAGTTGGAAATGTGATTTTTATAAGTTAAATTGGCTAAAAATTGAAATTTTAATATAGTTGAAATATTCAATGTTTTTTGAAAGTTTATAATTGAATGAATAAACTTATAAATTATACAACTTTAAAATGATTATTATTTGACATTGAATTTAAATGGTTAAATGAATCTTGTTTGGAAGATATTGAATTGAATTTGGATAGTCTAAATAAATATGTTTCAAAATGTCTGGTTTCAGAGTTGTTATAACTTGAAAGTAGTATGGCTTTGGAAATGAAATTATTGGAAATTGTATTTAATTAAGAATTGTCTTTAAATATATAAACTTAAAACTTATTGGAAATGGAAGATTTAAGGATATGACCTTATAAAGTGGTTTGGGTAAAGGTGATTTAAAGGAATGTTTCAAGTTTAATAAATTGAAGGAAATATTCAGTGATTTGAAAACTTGGGTTTTATTTAAAGGAGATATTGATTTGGTTTTTGGAATATAAAGGATATATTATTACTTTGGGTTTGAAATGGAAATGATATATTGATTTGGTTTTTGAAATGAAATAATATAATATTTAGTTTTGAAAAGGATATTAAATTTGAGAAGTATATCGATTTGGAAATATTGCCATTTTGAGAATGGATATTATTTTGGAAAGTAATAGTATTTGATTTTAAATGGTTTGTAATAGAAATGGTTTTTAAATAAATATCCATGGGTAATAATAACATTTGGTTGTTAAAGAGACCGGGATCGGAAGTTGTCATACTCTCTACTCCGAAAATCAATTTAACAACCATTTACATGGTGGAGATTCTTAATGAAGTAGGATGGTGGCGGCATTCCTTTGAGGTATATACGTGGACCCGACTCCTGTGAGTTGGCATAAGGTGGCTAAAACAGGAGCGCTTATGGGCCTGTGAGGTAGCCCCTCTTGTCGGAGACACTCCTTCGATACCATTCTATTACTTCTCTATTGATTAGGGCCCTTTTTTATTTTGGAGGGTGTGGCTCGAGGTGGGCGGTAGCATCGCGTTATGTGTCACCACCAGTTCGGATGGTATATCTACACTGGCATTGCCTTGTTGTGTCGTCACCTACCCGAGCGAGCCTTGTACGAGTTTGATTTGCGTCGTACTTATGGAGTATCCTCTGGTACCCTCCCGATCAGGAGGTATTACGATACTGTATAGACTACTGGCACTATTTATGTGCTAAGGTGGTAAATGTATAGTCTTAACGCTATTTAAAAGTAAGTTTATTTTACTATAGACATTATTATAATAGCGAAATATTACTACATAGTAAATAGTTTAACGGATCCTTAGTGGATGGCCGGTCCCAAGCATCCTTTAAGTTACTTGTACCTTATATTACAGTTCACTTGAGTTGGTTTACATTGCATAAGTATGTATGTCCTGACTCGAGTGTTTTGTGTTTTTCTTTACGCTCGGGTCAGACTGAGTGATACAACATTCAAGACTAACCTTTGGAGTTGGAGCTTTGCTTGAAAATCTAGCTATCTATTTCATTTCAGTTATCAAGTTGATTCCAGGGATGTATTCAGCCTCTGTGCTTGATTACCATATTGTTACTTCTGTTGTATCTTGTTTATCTCTGATGTATATTTGTATAGTTGCTTCATGAACTACTATTTCTTTGCTTCCGCTGCATTATGTTACTCTGTATCTGTGATCTGTCATTTATTTACTGCATATTCTAAGTTTTACCAAAATTTAAGCTAACAATTCGGTATTTTGTGCTATTCAAGTCCGACATGTACCGATGCGAATGGTTGAAAATAGCGGGTCATTACAGTTCGGGTGACTTGTAGAGGGGTAAATCTCCTTTACAATAGGCATTTATTCAACAGAGATTTATATATCTTCGGTTTAGATGCTAGTATCTCTTGTATCCTGAATTCTATCTCTTGAGATCGGGTGTAGATTTGACTTAGGATTCTGCATCGATCTAATTCTAGAAGTCTCGATTGACCTGGTTAAGGTTGCCTGCGATTTATATGAGCTTATCCATTTCCTTATTCGGTTAGTTAATCATCCCATCTTTTGTTTCCAACTTATTTTCAAATCAGAATTCTCTTTAATTAATTAAAATTTGAATCTCTATCCTTTCTTTGTAAATCTATATTTAAAATGTTTTATATATTGTGTTGTTTGAGTTGTTGATGTTGATTTCGATTTTCGATCGATTCGTCTGATCAACGCTATCGATAGGATCCCTAAAACACTTGAACAGAGAAAACAAACATTGTATTGTTTCCAAACTTAGTAAATGAATAAATTTTGTATAAATATATTATATACAAGTATAATTTTCTGAATTTTTGATAGTTATTTGACTTGGATGTTGAGGAATAATATTTGACTTTGTATATAGCTTGTAACCATTAGCTTTTGTTACATATATAAATAATTCAAATATAAACACGGTTATAAATTAGTTTGGAAATATAAATGAATTTAAACAAGAAACTAAGAAATTAATTTTCGATAGTTTCAAACTTTGTGTTTAAAGTTCTAAAGGGTACATTATTTAAGGTATTTCAAGTAGAAATTGTTTCAAAGAATTTTAGTTTTAAATCAGTGCTCTTCTCTTTGTCATTGGAAAATAATTTCGGTGATGGCGGCCGCATCATCGACATTCATTTCGATCTTCGAAGTGGAGAGACCGTTCTGTAGCTCTGCTACACTTTTGTTTGGAAGTTAAATTTGATTTGAACTTCGTAAAGTATGATTTGAATTACAATATATATATGATATGAATTTGATTTGATATATATTAAATGTATATAAATTGTATTTATCTCTAAAATTGTTTGAAGTTAAACGGAAATTTAATTCTTAAAACTTTATCTTAAAAGATAATTTCAATTTCAAAATGAAATCAAAAATTTGAATAAATATTTAAGCTTGAGATAATTGAATTGGAAAATTTTATTTGTATAATATTCTATTACATTCCAATATAACTTACCTTAATTATTAGAAGTTAACAATGTAATTGGATAATATACAATATAAAGGGGATATTTATAAATTAAATTTGAGTGTTTATAATAAATGTTATACACTTAAATTTTAGTTGTAAAATGGATTAATTGAGTTAAATAGATTAAAAGGTTAATTGAATAACTTACAGTGTAAAATGGTGTTAAAGGAATTTATAAATAAATCGGTATATTTTATTCAAATTAATTTATTTGTAGATTTATTTGTTTATAAAGTTAGTATTTTGAATAAGATATATTGATTACTTAATTTTTTCGTTTCCCTTCTTTTCCATTTTGGGACGAAAAGATTTGAGTGGGGGAGAGTGTAACGACCTGTAAAATTTTCAAATAATTTAATTTGTTAAATTAATAAGTTTTGGTAATCTAATATAAAAAAACTTATTAATTTAAAATTGAATGATGGTAATTAGAACTAATTAGTAACAATTGAAATGAAATTACAATTTAGTGAAGTAATGAAAATTGGTATACTTGGCTATAAATTAATGTAAGAAAACTAATGCAAACATTTAAATTTATAAAAGGAATAATATGAAATAAATGACTCTTGAATAAAGATTGGGTATATAAGAATGGTATCATTTGTTATCAACAAAGAAATCACAAGTGTGAATGTTGAATCATTAATGAGATAATATATGGTTAATATAAATTGAAGTAAATCAATGTTAATTAAGTAATTGTAACAATTGATTTGTAAATAATAATGAATTCATTAAATTTAAAGTAATAGTAACAGCTGTAAGTTACTATTTAATTGGTTTATTAATTAAGTTATAAATGCTAGATTTAGGTATAAGATTTGAATATAAGAAAATAAGGGTAAGTGCGGTGCGAACAAATGAATTAGTGTATAATCTATGGTAACTGAATGAATTTAACATTTCGTAAGCAATTATGATACTTAGAGAAAATGATAAACTTGAGTTTAATAAAGATAATGGTAACAACTATTATAAGTTGTCTATTTAGGCTATAAAATGAATTGGAAATCAATTGTATCAAATGTAAATAAATGTTTATTAATGATAATTAATGAAGTAACGGGAGGTGTGAATGTATAAATTAACTAGAAACGTAAATTTATTTATAAAGTAATAAGTTGGTAAAAAGAATGGAACTAAGGTAAATTTATTTAGTTAGTTTCAAACCCTAATTAATATGCACAATTGACAAAAGTACACATTAAAAAAGGTAACATTTATACAAATTTAAGATGTAAATAGGGGTGTATTAATGTAATGGAATATAAAACTAATGTAACCAGGTTTATAAAGAAATTGTAGGCATAGTATAAAGATGGAAATCAAATCAAATCAAATTATGGGAATCGATTTTAATTGATTGGAATGTAATCTATAATAAAAAATATAATGATAAGTAAATGAATTTAATTACTATATTAATTGAAAACTAGGATGAAATGGGAATGCACATTTTATTCATAAGATAATATAAAAGAATGAAACCTATCCAAATGAATTAATTGAGGTTTCAATCATAATAAACGTATACATTTGACAAATTCAATAAAAATAAGCAATTTATGGAAATTTTGTATTTTTTGGTCAACTAAAGGTTAAAGTTTGACCACAGTTGGAAATTTTAAATTTGAATTGTGAAATGCTAATCTTTTTCTTTGTAAGTGTATTTTATTTTAATATTTATTCTGCTTTTTGTTTCATGAAAATTCGATTTATACTTTTCGATTTGAATAAATTACAGCGTTTTACACACAATAAATTTATGTATTTTCATTCTATATATATTTATTTATATATTTTTCCTATATCCATCTCTTCGTTTATTTCTCTGTTTATTTGTCTAGGCTTTTATTGTATTCATTGGAATTTATTTTTTTGTTATCTTTTATAAAGAGTTGGAGAAAATCAAAGCGTATACGTTACTTTGTTAAATGCTTGCCTTTTTAAATTTCAACCCTCTTTAGTAATTCTTGCGCTTCTCACCTATCATAGCCATGCATTACTCTATCAAATCATGTACAAAATCTTTCCAAATATCTCACTTCTTCATTTGCCTCTTCTAATTGGAAGATATTACATAAGTTTCTTTTATTAAATAGGAAATAAATCCCATTCGTTCACTAGCCTCTTTGTTTCTTGCCTTTTTATTTCCTACCTCCTTAATTACATTCTAGCCGTGCATTTTATTTACTTAAATCCGTGAGAAACTTTCCATTCACTTCATTTGTCATTTGCGTGCAAACAAAGAAAATATACAAGATTCCTTCTTCTTAAATTGTGCCTTTTAATTTCCTAACCATTCATTTTCTAGCCTTTATGTCTCTAGCCATCCACTTTCCATATCTTTAGCCATTCATTGTTTCTGTAACCCTAGCCGCCACTTTTATTATTATTTCATGTTAAAACCTTCTTATCTCATTTCCATTTGCGTGAGAGAAAAATAAAACAAGCTCTAAATTTTCATGGCTTCTCCTTACTTTCTTCTTCCTTTTTTCTTTTGATTTTCTCTTTGGTATTCATGCTAGCTCGGCCTCCACCTCTCCTCCTCATCACCACCACATGACCACAAACATCCCTAGCCGTGAGTTTATGATGCCTAGACCCTACCCAAACCCAATGGCCGAGCCCACTTGGTGGTTGAAAGCAAGGTTATGTCCTCTTTGATTCGTAATTGCATTGTTTAATCCATCTTTTGTTGTGTTGAATCTTATTCTTATTATTTGTGTATTTTTTATATATAAGATATGGATCTTGACTCTCCATCTACTCAAAAGTTTGGTCATGCCTTGTCGTGCTTTGCGGAGTTTTAATTGTGTATTGTGAATTTGATTCTAGCTTTTAAAAGGTGAGTTGTCACTCTAGACTTACATACTTATATTATTGCAAAATGATGACAAGTGAATTGTATAAATTAACATGCTATGTTCATACATGCCCGTGACATATTTATATGATGTTTAATGTTGTTTGTATAACTGTTACATCATCTGATATGATATGTTATATTGTACTGTTCATTTTATTTGCTGCATCACTGCGTGTTCCCTATCACTATGGGTTGAAATGATACATACCCGAACGGACTTTAGAATAAGGAAAATCACTATGGGCTAAAATGATATTCTCGAGTGATTTTATTGATTTTTAATGTATTAATTTTACTTGGGATTGCGAGTTTGAACTGATAGAACCCGGATTTTCTTTTAAATTACGGATTGAATTGATATATATCTGTATCACTTGACCTAGATTAGAAAATATTATACAGGCTCACGGTTTATATTTTTAAGGTAATATTTTCCTAAAAATTTATTAATTATTTTGAATATTTAAAAAATATGAAATTTTACCTTGAAATTTGATTTAAGGATTTAAAATATAAAGAGATATTGGTTTTCAGCAAGTTAAATTTTTTTAAGTTGGTGATTGGTTTGGATTGAAATTTAAAAATCTTTATTTGGCTTTAATGGTAATTTAAGGAGCTTTAATTGTGATAAATAACTTAATAATTAAAGTTAATTAATATGGAATTTTGAAGTCTGGCCTGGTAATTGCAATTAATTTTTATTTTATGAAATAATAAATGATGTCCTTTGAATTGATAAAATGAACTACAGTTTTAATTGCACATTTTGTAATAAATGTATTTAGCCTGAAATCATAATTTAATTGATGCCTAAATGAATAAATTTGCAAAGAAATTTACTGTTATATTTACTATAATAAATTACTATGTTTATGAAATGGAATGTTTGGAAATTGAATAATTATGATTTGAGTAGGAAAGTGTGTTTTCAAAATATGACTTAACTTGATAATTGGAAATTTGGTTTTAATTGGAATTGTTAAGTTAAGTAGGTAAATGGGAATTTAGTCTTATTTACGAAGTGGTTACTTTAAAATAAAGTGGTAAGTTATTTGTTGAAATAGAAGAAGAAAAAGAATGTGTTTTTGACTTAATAAATGAATTATAGTTTAATTTGGATATTTATTGATAAAAAATTATTTTATTAAATCATAAGTTAAATGATATCCAAATGAATATTTTGAAGTGGGAAATGTGATTTTTATAAGCTAAATTAGCTAAAAAGTTGAAATTTTAATGTAGCTGAAATATACAATGTTTTTGGAAAGTTTATAATTGAATGAATAAACTTATAAATGCTACAACTTTAAAATCAATATTATTTGACATTGAATTTAAATGGTTAAATGAATCTTGTTTGGAAGATATTGACATTGAATTTAGATGGTCTAAATAAATATGTTTAAAAATGTCTGGTTTTAGAGTTGTTATAACTGGAAAGTAATATGGCTTTGGAAATGAAATTGTTGGAAATTGTATTTAATTAAGAATTGTCTTTAAATATATAAACTTGGAACCTATTGGAAATGGAAGATTTAGAAATATGACCTTATAAATTGGTTTGGGTTAAGGTGATTTAAAGGAATGTTTCAAGTTTAATAAATTGAAGGAAATATACAATGATTTGGAAACTTGGGTTTTATTTAAATAAGATATTGATTTCGTTTTTGGAATATAAAGGATATATATTATTATTTTGGGTTTGAAATGGAAATGATATATTGATTTGGTTTTTGAAATGAAATAAGATAATATTTAGTTTTGAAATGGGTATTAAATTTGAGAAGTGTATGGGTTTGGAAATATTACCATTTTGAGAATGGATATTATTTTGGAAAGTAATAGTATTTGATTTTAAATAGTTTGGAATAGAAATGATTTTTAAATAAATATCCATGAGTAATAATAACGTTTGGTTGTTAAAGAGACCAGGATCGAAAGTTGTCATAGTCTCTGCCAACTCCAAAAACCACTTTAACAACCGCGTACGTGGTGGAGATTCCAGAATGAAGTAGGATGGCGGCGGCGTTCCTTTGAGGTATATACGTGGTCCCGACTCTCGTGAGTTGGCACAAAGGTGGCTAAAACAGGAGCGCTTACGGGCCAGTGAGGTAGCCCCTCTTATCGGACACACACCTTCGATACCATTCTATTAATTTGTGATTGATTGGGGCCCTTTTGATTTTGGCGGGTATGGCTCGAGGTGGGCGGTAGCTGCGCGCTTTGCGTCACCACCAGTCCAGATGCGTAATTGGTATATCTACCTTGGCAATGCCTTGTTGTGCCATGTCACCTACCCTAGCGAGCCTTGTATGAGTTTGATTTGTGTTGTACCTATGGAGTATCCTCTGGTAGCCTCCTGATTAGGAGGTATTACGGTAGTGTATAGACAACTGGCACTATTTATGTGTTAAGGTGGAAAATGTAAAGCTTAACGCTTTTTAAAAGTAAGTTTATTTTACTATAAACACTATTATAATAGCGAAATATTACTACATAGTAAATAGTTTAACGGATCCTTAGAGGATGGGCGGTCCCAAGCATCCTTTAAGTTACTTGTACCTTATATTACAGTTCACTTGAGTTGGTTTACATTGTATAAGTATGTATGTCCTGACTTGAGTGTTTTGTGTTTTGCTTTACGCTCGGGTCAGACTGAGTCATACAGCATTCAAGACTCACCTTCGGAGTTGGAGCTTTGCTTGAAGATCCAGCTATCTATTTCATTTCATTTATCCAGTTGATTCCAGCGATGTATTCATCCTTTGTGCTTGATTATCATATTGTTACTTCTGTTGTAACTTGTTTATCTCTGATATATGTTTATATAGTAGCTTCACGAACTACTATTTCTTTGCTTCGCTGTATTATATTACTCTGTGTCTGTGATCTGTGATTTATTTACTGTATCTTCTAAGTTTTACCAAAATTTAAATAAACAATTCGGTGTTTTGAGCTATTCAAGTCTGACACGTGTGGATGCGAATGATTGAAAATAGCGGGTCGTTACAGTATAAGTATTGACTTAGCTCAGATTTGAATTCTATAAATATTTCAAATTCCAGCATTTCGCTATATAGATCTCTGTTTTTGCATGAACTCTGAACGGAAAAAAATATGGTCGCACTCAGAGCAGCGACGCGTCCTAAAAACAGTAATAATATACACTGGTTATTGATTTCTAAAAAATCACAAAAAACTATCGTCTTATCAAAATATCATCAAATGATAATTTAAATATTTTCCAAATTAAAAATTATGGAAGAATCAAATAATTAAATTAGAATTATGTTAAGGAAATTGAGCCGTTATATTAAATAAATTTTCTGATTATTTATTTGACCCATTTATTATTGCTAATAAATTTACAATTGAATTCTCCGTTAGTGTTTATTAATAAAATGGAGTTAAATAGAATCCATTAAATTAATATTCAATTCAAAGTCTAATTATTTAATTCACTGCTCAAGTATTAAATTCACAATTTCAAATAATTTAAATAATCTCTATATTTGAATTCAAGTTATTAACTTTTAAAACCAATATTTCAACATTTTAAATAAATTAAATACTGAAAATCAAATTACAAAATTTTGGGTCGTCACAACAACCCATTTTGATTTCATTTAGAATAATACAAGAGAAATAGATATAATTGCAGAAATCATACCTAAATTCATGAATTAATTAAGAGTAAGTGATGGTTATGAAAAAAGGAGAAGGATTTCATCTTACAAATTAGACATGTCAACATTTGTGTTTCTCTTTAAAAGCAGGTCAGGATAAAATTAGAACTTGTGTAATTTGGGTACTATAGCCCCATATATATAGAAGTGTGCTAAATTTAATTAGGCCCTTCAACAAATTGAAAATCACTTACGCTTTCTTTACGTATAGGTACATCTTCATGCATTAAATGATTTATTTCTTTATTTGATTACATTTATAATCTTATTTATAGTGAAACACATTTCATACTTACTTGTATGGCCCCACATGATGAATTTTTTCCAATGGAGACAACATGCATGAGATTAGAAGGGTTTTATTCATGGTAAACAATCATTTCCTTTAGGTAGTGGACAGTAGTCTAATTAAAAAACGATTGTTGAAACTTGAAAAGCATCAAATATGCATGGAAGGAAACCAAATGTGATTCTTAAGAGATGTTATATGTGGATAGACCTGAATAAGTAAGGGATGTTAATGCCTCAGCTATTGATTTTGATGACAACAAGCATATGCAAACATATAAAATTAAGATACTAATGTTTTGTCAAGTTATATAATATATAGTGTAGAATATTACACTGGTGTCGAATCGAAGAATGTACAGTATAAAGACTCAAGTGATAGACATGAAGACTCATGGGTTCAAAAACTAAGATATGATGATCCCAAGATTATAATTTAGTGTATAGAGTCATAATATATATTATAAAAGTCCTTGATAGAAATATTTAATATCTATCTCTAATTTTCTAAACTTTTATAATTTTAACTAAAATAAATTTCAAAATATTTTATAAAAAAATTTCAAAGTACGAAATGTTTATAAATTATGCTCATACTATTTTACAAAGTATCAAATTATTTTACAATGCATTGGATTTTCGAAATAATTTTAAAGAAAATAGTTTTCAAAATATAGAAGCATATATTGACATACATACCTTGGATATGTCGACATACATGTTGCCAATTGTTTCAAATTTTAAAAGGAAGTGTTTATTCATCTAACTCTTTAGGAAAGACACATCTGTTGATTTACTATGTAAAGGGGAATGAAATGAATTTTTTGATAATTAATTACTTATTTTATCCCTCCTCTTACTCTGTATAAAATTCCAGTGAAAAATATACTCTATCAATTTCAAAATCACATAAAATCAATTAAAACTTCATTGTACTCAACACTACTTTCTTACTGTTTTGCAAAAATACCTCTCTCTCTCGATTCAAAGATCAAGTTTTGTCCAAGAGGCTATATGATCCATTGCATCCAAAGTATAAGAATTTTTCATTGGAAAAACTATCAACTCTATTTTTACTTTCTTGCGTGTTCTTATATCCCATTCAAATCAAGTGGTGTGCTTGTTGCTTGTTCAAATCAAGCAGGTGTGCTTGTATCCCGTTCAAATCAAGTGGGTGCACTTATAGCCGGTTCAAATCAAGTGCGTCTACCCTAAACTCCAGAATTTAAAGGTGTACCTCATAGCCTTAAAATCGAAAGTGTTATGGGTTTACTCGCTACCTGTTTAAAGTGGGCATTTGAAAAGAACATTGTATAAGAAATTATATGGGACTGGATGTAGGAGAAATCCTAACCAGTATAAAATCACCGATGTCATCTCTCTAAAACTTTCTTTACTTTATTGATTTTATTTTTATCTTTGATTGCATTTGTGACTGGCTGTTAATATAATTCTGCGTTGTTAATCTGTGTTTTAATATTAATCTTGAATGAAAATTAAAGATTTACATAAGTTAGAAAACAATACTCGTCCTCCCCCCACCCTCTAGTGTTAAATTAACCGTAAGATCTATAATTCCCAACCCACATGTGGTCTCAAAGCATTAGGTTTTCAAAAATTCGTAAATTGATTTTTGAAAAGTATAAATGACAAATAATATTATTAGTATTCTTTTTAACAATTTTATAGAAAAGAAATTTTATGAAACCAATATGTTATTTTCAGTTATATTAGAAACTAATTATTTTGAAAAGTCATTTGATATTTCAGAAAGGTATGGCATTGAATTGTAGGAACAAGTATGTTATATGGTTAATGGTGAACAGACACTTAGTAGTCATACATCACAAATCGGGAAGGACAAATGTATTTTAGATAGCAGCAGTTCAAAAGATGTGATAGAAGATCAAGAGAATGGAAGAGCAACGATGCAAAGATATATGTTTAAAGATAAACCTTTGGATGGAGAAACGGTAATATTGAAACAGAGGACCTCAACAACGTCAGCTATCTTGAAACTTTATTTAATTTTTATATATTACATTTTAATGCGTTCTTTGAGTGTAAAGACATTTTAGTTCTTCTTCTATGTTCCAAATAACCAAAATGATCTAAATAAGTAGAAAACAAATTTTCCCTCTAAAAATAACGGCTAGTTCTCAAATTGAAAAGACACTTAACTTTTGAAATGCCTTACGATTATATCTATAGAATATTCTAAATATTTATCTATTAAAAGATTTTATTTTTATCGCAATTATTATTATGTATTGAAATTTCAAAAAAATATTGTAAAGAAAAATATTAATTTCTAAATTTTGTAGAATTTTTTAAAACTGACCATACACTTTGAAAACAGGGCAGAAAATACTGAATGTGGCAGTATTTTTTAAATCTCAAGTACTATAAATTAATAAATTTTAAATGACATTTTTTACATGAGTATTAGATAGATACACTATAAAAAATTTGGAGCCCAAATTCGAATTTTATCTATTTTATTATTTTTCAATGAATAGACACTTAGTTTACAATTGGTATATTTCAAGATTTTAGAGCCAAAATTTGAATTTTATGGCCTTCAAATTAAATAATTTTTTAATCATAAAAATATATTTCAAAAAACAATTAATATATTTAACTACATAGAAATCTAAAAGCATTTTAGATAGTTTAACATTTTCCATATTTTCTTAAAACCTTGGCTACTCTCTTTAATTATAAAATCTAAAAAATTATAAAATGCATCTTTTTACATGAAAGTTTTTTATATGATAACATATGCTCTAAATTACTTATGTAAGAAAAATTTCATATCAAAATTCGAAAGTTAACTATTTTATTATTTTCAAATAAATGGAAACATGGTGGTTACAACAGCCACATTTCTTACACGTGCCATTGCAGTTTTTAATTTTTATGTCCTTTCACACAATTTTTTTTTAAAATAATTATTTTCTAGAATATAATTAGTAGATACAACTATATAAAAAATTCTAAACACTTTAAATCAATGTAACATTTTCTTTTATTTTGTTAATTCGAGTAGACACTTCAACTATCAAGTTGTGCTTTTTTTTTTAAACAATCATGCGTCTACGTGATTGGTCATACTTCTTCACTAATGACTTTTGTAAAGTGTTTCCTTTCTAATGACATCCCAATAATTATTTATCATGACTATACTAAATAGGAAAGCATACCATCTTCAATGATTTCTACTTTTCTAATGTTGATTTTACTTCTTTCACTCTTATTTTTTGTACTTACTTATGATGATATATTAACTTTATGCCTTCATGAAATTAATTGAATGTACTAAGAGTGTGTGAATAAGGCTCTATTATAGAATTCCTTCTATCAATGAGAATGTGCCACATCATATGACCCTTGCACACATGTTAACAAAAATCCACGCTCAAATCCGACCTCGCAAGAGCAATATATTAATTTAATAAGTTTTAGAATTAATAATATTAATTAATTACTAATCACTTCATTAAAACATTCAATACTCACGTGAATAAATTTTCTTCCCCAAAAATAATTTATGCACAACCTATATACATTTCCTGTGCACAAGCCACCTTCGTCTTCTCTCTCTCCTCCAAGCTTCCTCCACACACCACAAAATCAACATCCGACCCCACCGATGAACCACTCTGTGCATGCTCTACGTCCTTGACACCATAAATCCACCTCCGCATTAACTAACACAAACATGACATGGTGACCTACTCCTCGTTGCATAGATGTCGCATAACACCTCGGTTATCTCTAATTACTCCCACTACCACAAAACATTGACTCTCCGCACCGTGAGTCACATGGCACCAAAATTGACATGCCTAAGTTCCCCCACCAAAAAGAGAACCTGACACCCCTGCTAAAGTGAAAAGTCGGACCACCCAAGATAGAATCGAACCTTCCCAAACTAGGCCACTCGAAACTCCTTCACTAAATGAACTCAAATCTGCTCTATTCTGAGCCTAATACCGCCTATAACTCCATAAAATTGAAACCTTGATTGACTATCAAAGAGTCGAGCATCCTAAAATCACTGTTGTGCTTACCCTTGCGATCATGAAGTGAAGCTCAACATCCTATAAGTTTAACGAGCCCATTATCATGATTTTTAGTTTAATAAACAGTTTGATTTTAATTTCAGAAGTTTTCGACCATTGCTTTAATTAACTGGGAATAAGAAAGAAAGAGAGGAAGGGGAATAAAAGTGGAAAATGAGTTTAAATAATGATCTTATTTTCATTTTATAATCAAATTAATTTTCTTGAGCCACCAATATGTCCAAGCAAGGACAGATAAGATGAGTGTGCCAAGATTTGCCAAGATTTGCAAATGACGGCATTTCGCCCCATGGGTTTTTATTCACGACGGACCTCAAACGGCAAAACAAAAATACGGTCGTGCTCAGAGATGCGACATAATTTCAAAACTTTGATAAAATACAATAGTTAAAATATCATCAAACGACAATTTAAATGTTTTCCACATTAAAAATTATGGAAAAATTCTATAAAACAAATTAAAAATATGTCATCAATAAAAGCCGTTTTATTACAATTTATTTTCTTATTATTTATTATATTCCAATCATTTGTTGTAGTAAATAAATTTACAAAATAAATTCTCCAATATTAATCATTAATTAAAATAAATTAAATAAGACTATCAAATCCATTTAAATCACCATTCAGTTATTTAGATAATCACTATATTTGAATTATCAAGTTACTAGATTTTAAAATCCAATTTTTTAAGTATTTAAAATTAATTAAGTACTTATAATTCAATGACCAAAATTCTAGGTTGTTACAACCTGTCATAGTACACCTCTAGAGAAAATGTACCAAGGGCCTTACGAGGACCCCCTACGAATCAGGACCGACGAACCCCTTCTCGGATAGTACTGAATATGTCATTACCCCGACTATTGCATACAACCAAACTAGGCCCCTAGCATACATCATTAAATATCGATCTAGATCGGGTGATGACCAATCCCTAATAGGTGCAACCCACATAGCCTTGAAGCATATCCCATGTTTTATTCGTTACCAAGTGTGAGACTTGAGACTATGTTTTACCTTTTTAGAAAATCCCACTTGGAATGCTAACACCACCCTTCAAGAAATAGTGTAGTTCCAGCATTCATCCATACAAGTTGTTTAGGATATGAATAAGCATAAGGAAATACTTCTACTATAAACTTTTTGGAATCACCCTCGGGATAAGTAGTAAGTAGCCCTTGCACTTCAAAGAATTCCATCTTCGATTTCATCATCTTTAAGATGTCCCAATTCGAATGTGTATGCCGGTTTGAAGTGGTTTTCAGATAACTCATGCTTATCCATTCCCGATTTCTCCAAACCAATAAATTATAGTTTCCAGTTGAGTCAATCCTGGTTCTTTCATAAGTAAGTGGACTATGTAAGAGTCCCAAGGGGATCTCAAATATACTCTTAAAGCGAGAGACGTTTCACCGAAATGTGCTCTGCTAAGGGAATCTCAAACCATATGAGCAAAGCTATTATATACTTCCTAAGTCAAAAATGGTAAAATTATCAGGGACAAACCATTTTCTTGTGTAATTATAGACTGCATATGAAAACAGGACATTTTATACTTCTCACCACCTTTTGATTTCAAACATTACTATCCCTCGACTAACAATGAAATCAGACAAGTAGAGAACTGTCTTTGCCTTGACATACATTTTTAACTCTCAAGAATTTGATGTTAGGTATATGATGAAGTACCTTCTTATACTTAATTGATCATGACCTATTTTTCAAAATTAATCATCTCATACGTATACGTTTTTGACATTTCAACTTCTTTATCCCTCGCCTAGAATCAAAGTTAGGTAAGTCAGAGCACTGGTTGCTCCCGGTCTTGCCTTAGTTAAAGCACTTCGATTCGAGATCTCATAGAGAAAGGAAGGTCTAGTCATCGGCTTTTAGTGTTAAATATAAGATGACTTACTTTTCATAAATATGTCAACATTTTATCACTATCTTATTATATTTGTTTTGTTACTTAAAGGCACAGACAAATAAATCCCTCGCATAAAGCAAAGTCTTTCGAAAAATCCAGAAACCAATTCCAAAAGCTTATTTTTAGTCTTTGATTTCAAACTAGTAATTTTCATCAGTTAGAAGTGAAACCATTCAAGTTGGGTATTATTACCTCTCAAACCTTGACCCGACACCATTTCTAATCTTCAAAATTAGAAAAAAAGATTCCATATATTGAAGTCTAGAAAATAAAATCCAAGATTTCCATGTACTTATTATCAAAAATATTTTCAAAAATCACTTATTTAAACCAAAGTTTGATTTAAAAAGGCAACATTTTTCCTTTAAAAAACAACCACCTTTTTAATCGATGAATTCGAAACCACCTTAAAATATCTTCTCTTTTATAAAAGTAAATAACTTGTTTAATGATAACAGAGTGTTATAAATTAACTTCCTTTCAATTTTCTGAAACCATTTACTATAAAAAAATTATTATGGTCCATAATCTCTTTCCCTTTTCTTGAAAATTTGGTTGCAATAATAGTGTTGCAATTCATGATTTCTTCCTTTTTTTTAAATTTCTTTCAAAACTCTTTCAAAACAAGTTTGAAACTTGTGTTTAAATATCCCTTTAAAGATGGTCGCTTTTAAAAAAACTTATCTTTTGGAAACAAATGCGTAAAATTTAAACCTCTTATTTAAATAACTAAATAAATTCTTAAAAATATATTTAAAACTTCAAACTTCCATTTTAAATACTATAAACACATTTGAAAATATTTTTCAAAATATCATAAATAGATAACTCTTTTTATTTTACAAAAATTAATGATTTCCAAAATTGCATCCGTAGCGAGTATCGCTATATGGACCATAACTTTTATAACTTGTTTTTGTAAATCAAATAACTTATAATTCACATTTCTTTATATATTTAAATCACTTTAATACTTTTTATAAAGGTTTGAAAACAAAAGCCAAGTTCGGAATGTATTTCAAAACATATTAGAAAACAAGTAGTAAATCACCAAAAAGCGAGCATGGGATTTCAACGTCGCAATAAAAACCAACAACAAGTAGGTTAACTATAACTAAACTACATCCTCTTTAACATACACAAGCATTTACATATCCAATATTATATGTAAATAAAAATCAATAAGGCGAGGAATCCTTTAGGATTCTTCTGCAACACTTTTATTCTTCGAAGTGCTTCCTTAGCGACCTATTCGCTATAAAGACACTTCGACTTTTATTCTCTTTGCTTTTGTCCCCTGCAACACAATGGTTATTTATCTCATCCATTTTTAAGCGAGAATCAACAACAAGCAATAATTAATGCAAATCATAACTATATACACACAACACTTGTTACCCGGTGGTTTGACCGAGTAACAAGAAGATAAGTATAGAAGGCTCGTTTGGCATTGAAGGTCGTTCGACACAGCATGGTCATTTGGCATCCAGCACCGATCGGCATAGCAAGGTCGCTCGGCATAGCAAGGTCGCTCGGCATAGCAAGGTAGCTCGGCATAGCAATGTTGCTCGGCATACCAAGGCCGTTCGGCATAGCAGAGTCGTTCAGCATGAGCCTCGTTCGTCATAGGTCTCATTCGACATTCCAGCCTTATTCGGCATTCCATCCTCGTTCGGCATTCCAGCCTCGTTCGGCATTCCAGCCTCGCTCGTCATTCATGCCACATTCGGCACTCCAGCCTCGCTCGGCATATGGCCTTGCTCGGCATAAGTATGTCGTTCGGCATCTCCCCTCGACTGGCTTTGGATCTCGTTCGGCCTACACCCTTCACTCAACACACTTCCTCGTTCGGCTTGGAGATATGGCCCGGCATTTCCCGGTCGGCATTTGTGGCTCGGCAAACAGAAGTCACTCACCACGGGCCGAGGTATCTTGCTCCTAGGCCTCATTAGGGAAGTCCAACCCATCTTCATCTATAAATAGAGGGGCACAAGCATAGTGAAAGGGACCTTTTTTAGAGAACACTGGGGAGACTCTACCGCATTCAAGACTCATTCTTTTTACTTGGCAATTGTATTCAAATAGTTGGTGTACGGATTGTATCTGTAATCAAAATTGTTGAGTAAAGCAATAAAGATTAACTTCAAAGTGGACGTAGGCAGATACGCCGAACTACTATAAATCTGGTGTTCTTGTCTTTGCATTTAATCTAGCATAATGTTCTCTGTTTAAATTTACTTTCTTTATTTATCTCTCTACATAATCTTTCTTAAGGGTGTTAGTGGCCAATTTTGGTGTTAACATTTTGGTGCTTTCACTGAGAATCGAATTCTCAGGCCGTTAGGATCTGCTTTGCGACTACTGGATTGAATAAATCCCTCGAAGGAGATCCATGTTATTCACAGGACGTCCATTGATTCTACTCAGAGTTCTTATCAATAACTCTACTATGGGAAGATCACGTACCCGATCAGCCTCTCATAATGCGGACGTCAACGAGACTGCTAGCGTACAATAGATAGGGCCTTGCAACCAACCAGCAAACCTAGGTGCAGGGACTACTACCCAAAATCAAGCGGAAGTCGTAACAAGGATATAGTTCAACGACTTAATGAGAGAACTCATGGAAAGTAGAAGACAACTTGCTGAGCAGATTCAAGCTAATGCTAACCCGATGACTCAGTTTACTCAGCAACAGCGTCAGAATGCTGGAGGTAACCCTGCTCCTTATTCTTTATTTGATTTCTCAACTTCATCTGATGAACCTCCCAAGCGTAGATGCCGTAAAACTAAAACTGTGCAAGCAGGTGCTAATGATCGATCAACTAGGGATCAGTCTCATCTTGGAGACCATTCCCAAGCCGGAATAGGAAACTTAAAAGTAGGAGTGGAGATCGGACGCCCAGCCCACCAAGATCCTAATGAAGCTAGCCTTCAAGATGCATGTTTGGTCGACCACCAGCAAACGGAACATCAACTTGAGCGGTCCCGTAGAACAGAACCCAACCTTCCATCTCCATACAAACTCCGGACTTATCAACTATGGTCAGGCAGTTGATGAGGGAGAATCAAGGCCTAACCAACGAAGATTGGGGGATATTCAGACGTCATACTCCATTCACCGATACCATTCTACAAGCCGAGTATCCCAAGAAGTTTAGCATGCCAACTATCCTGGCCTACGAAGGAAAGACTGATCCCAAACAGTATGTGATGAGGTATGAGTGGATGATGGATTCTTCCAGAGCAAATGATGCGACCAAGTGTAGGTGCTTCCCGATCACTTTATCCGGAATCGCCACCATGTGATTCACTCGACTTCCCTCATGGTCTATATCCAGTTTTGATGAATTGGCAACGAAATTTGTAGAACAACTCAGGATACATGCAGCTCGTCCTAAAGACGTAATGTTTCTATCAAGTGTAATTCAAGCCCCAGGGGAGTCATTGAAAGAGTATTTGCAAAGATTTCATGTTGCGGCTACTGAAGTTAGCAACCCTAATGACCATGCAATTTTGATGGCGTTAATGCGAGGTGTAGATCCGAACTCGGAGTTTGGGGATCCATTGGTAGGAAAGCCTCCAACAACGCTGGAGCGTTTCTATTTAAAGGCTCATCAATTCATAAGAAGAGAAGAAGCCAGGTGGACGAGGCGAGATAAGGCACAGGGCTTGTTCAGGAGACTGTGAAAAGAAACATCGCCGTAAAACAATCCTAAGATAACTCGGGAAAGGTTCAAGTCAACGTCCAGAACAAGCCTGGACAGTCTAAAGGGTCCGGAGGAGGAAATCCTGGAACGAAAAGAGAAGCAGGGAAATGGAAGCCAAGGATTCCAAACCACAAAGAATACACATCCCTGAACGTATCTCTTGAAAATATTTATCTGTCAACCTGTAACACTTTTCAATACAGAAAGCCACACCCAAAAGAGTCCATAGAGGAACAGAAGCAGACAGGGAAGTACTGTCGCTTCCATGAGACTTACAGGCACAACAAAGAGGAGTGTAGACACCTCCATGACGCCTTAGAAAAGTTGATCAGGTAGAAAAGGCTGTAGGAATTTGTTAAGAACCCATAAGAGGGAAGGCAAGGAACATCAGACCCTGGACGCGGGTCGGCTCCATGCCATCCAGATGAACCTGCCTGAACCGTGGGTAGATTGATCATACACACTATAGTCGAAGGACATCACCTTGCAGATAAGAATTGACAGGAGATGGAACGATATTCTACTTCCTTAAGGTATGCAGATTATGAATGTTGTTTGAATGTGGAAGGTGGAATCCCCGCAAAACAACAACGCATGATGACAGACGATGTAATGTTTAGGAGCCGAGATGCGGACAAGGTGGAGGCTTCTACCATCAACCCGATGGTCATATCTGCGACGATCGGGCCAGCATACGTCAAAAGAATTTTAATTGATTGTGGAAGCTCCGTCAACATCATCTCAAAAGGCTCATGACCAAATGAAGATGGAGACAAAAGATTTAAAGGCATCTAAAGCCCGTATCCATGGCTTAATGGTGCGACGACTGATGCGATGGGGTATGTTCAGTTGCCAGCTGAACTGGGAGAAGGTGAGCGTAGAAGGTGCGAATCCTACCGTTCATAGTGTTGGATGTTGATTCTCCATACAATGTGTTTCAGGGTCGTCCGGCCCTGGCAGAGTTTAGGGCAGCTTTGGCCCCATGGTGTTTGATGTTAAAGTTTTTGACAGACAAAGGAGTCGGTGTAATGCATGGCGATCAGGTAACCGGTCGCGCATGTTATGTGGCTGAGCTGAGAGAGGCTCGACGGAGAGAGAAAGTAAAGGTTGCGGACAACTCCGTTCGCATCCGAAATACCGACAATTGACAAATAGAGCCTGAGCCCTGGCTCGGGCGACATTCTTGGATCTATAGATACATAGATCCGGGAGAAGATGATGGGGGATCCAGGGAAGCGAATGCTGCACCGGCTGAGATGACGATTGACATACCAGTCAACCGGGATGACTCATCATGAGTTCTTAAGATTGGATCGCAACTCGACCCATCAATGGCTGAGGATCTTAATTGATTTCCTCCGAGCGAACCTGGACGTTTTCGCTTGGACACATTCTGATATGTGCGGGATTTCTCCCGCTATTGCGAGTCATATGTTGAACATAGACCCAAAGTACGTTCCTATAAAATAAAAAAGGAGAGGCATGGACCCGGAGAGGTCCGCTGCTCTCAGAGAGGAGGTGGACAAACTCAAGGCCAATGGGTTCTTCTGCGATGCCCTCTACCCTGAATGTGTGTCTAACCCTGTGCTTGTAAGAAAACTAAATGGGAAGTGGAGAACTTGCATTGATTACTCTGATTTGAATAAAGCATGCCCAAAGGATAGTTTCCCTTTACCCAGAATCGACCACCTCGTCGACTCTACGGTCGGACACGAGTTATTATCATTTATGGATGCGTATTCGCGATACAATGAGATCCTGATGCACATTCCAGACCAAGAACACATTAGTTTTTTCACAGACGTTTGGTTATATTGCTATGTAGTGATGCCCTTCAGATTGAAAAATGCGGGACCAACTTATTGGCGTCTGGTGAAACGAATGTTTAAAGATTAGATTGGTAGAATGATGGAAGTCTATGTGGATGGCATGCTCGTGAAGTCACGACAGTAAACGACCACGTTCGAGACTTAGCAGAGATGTTTAATATACTCAGCCATTATGAAATAAAAACCAATCCTTTGAAGTGTTCCTTTAGCGTTGCGTCAAGGAAGTTTTTGTGTTTCATTGTGAATGCGCAGGGAATCGAAGCTAACCCGGAGAAGGTTCAAGCTATTCATGACATACAAGTGCCCAGAACTATAAAGCAAGTACAAAGCTTGTATGGAAAGGTGGCCGTGCTGAGTCTATTCATATCTAGAGCTATGGATAAGTGCATTCTCTTCTTCAATGTGATAAAGAAAGGAAAGAGAAATTTCGAGTGGACATCCGATTATGAGGAAGCATTTCGAGCTCTGGTCAGGCATTTAGAAAGTCCCCCGGTGCTACCAAAACCAATTGACCATGAAATGCTCTAGTGTACCTGGCCGTATCCCAACATGCTATAAGTACAGCTTTGGTTCGCGAGGATGACCAAGTTCAAAAGCCTTTGTATTATGTCAGTAAACGTTTGACGGGGGCAGAAAGAAATTATCCTAAGATCAAGAAACTAGCTTACTGCTTGGTGATTGCGTCACGCACGCTTCGTCCATACTTTTAGGCACACTCAATCAGTGTTTACACTGATCAACCCTTACGGCAGGTACTCCGATGACCAGAGACCTCTGGAAGGATGTTAAAATGGAATATCGAGTTGAGTCAGTTTGATATTACCTACCTGTCGCGAAGGGCCATACAAGGGCAAGCACTAGCAGATTTCATTGCTGAATTCACCGTGTCCGACGAGTCAAACGATCACAATGTCATACCTCCCGTTCGACGGAAGATGTACACCGACGGGGCATCTAACAACCATTGTTCGGGGGCTGGCATAGTTCTTGTGACTCCTGAAAACCGATCAGTTTGTTATGCTTTGAAGCTCGAATTCATAGCAACAAATAACGAAGCCGAGTATGAAGCATTGATTGCTGGCTTGAGATTTATCAGAGAATTGGGGGTAAGATCAGTTGAAATCTTTTGTGACTCACAACTGGTGGTGTACCAAGTGCGGGGAGACTATCAAGCGAAGGGACAAAGACTTGCCCCATACCTTGCACTGGTTCCGGAGCTGCTAGCAAATCTGGAATATTATGATATTTCGCATGGCCCCCGTGAACAAAATAGGGCAGCCGATTCATTGGAAAAATTTGCAAGCACTGACGATGCACAACAAATGGGGTTGGTTCCCATTGAAACTTTACATGCTCCAAGTATAAATATGACGGAGGTAGATTTCGTGTTAGAAATAGAAATCGAGAATGAATCATGGATGACCCCATTCAAGCAATACTTGCTATACTGGGTCTTACCCGAAAGAAGGATCGAAAGACGACAAGTCATTCGTAAGGCTTCGCGATATGTAATGCGGGATGGGATAATGTATCGGAGGGGATTCTCGACCCCCTTACTCCGGTGCATAGCCCACGATGAGATAAAACGAGTCCTGAAGGAAGTCCATGAAGGAGAGTATAGCGACCATATTGGGGGGCAGACGTTAGCAAATAAAATCCTCCGCTATGGATACTATTGGCTGACTGTGAATCGAGATACCGCAAACTATGTAAGAAGATGTGACAAATGTCAGAAACATGCCAAAATCCCGAGAGCTCCGCCGATGGAACTCACAAAAATGGTTAGTCCCTGGCCGTTCGCAATGTGGGGGATCGACATAGTCGGTTCTTTACCCATATCCAAAGGTGGTGCAAAATATGCAATAGTTGCGATCGACTACTTTACCAAGTGGGTAGAAACAGAGCCTTTGGCCGCTATCACCACCAAAAAGATCATCAATTTCGTTGTACAAAATATTATATGCCGTTTTAGCCTTCCACGAACTATCGTTACAGTCAATGGAACTCAGTTCGAAAGCAAGGAGTTCAAAGAGTTTTGCCAAAAATATGGTATTGAGAAAAGGTTTGCAGCAGTTGCTCATCCAAAAGCTAATGGACAAGTTGAAGCCGTGAACAAAATAATCAAGTCCGTATTAATAAAGCGTTTGGAAAAGGCTAGAGACAAGTGGGTGGATGAACTTCCGACAACACTCTGGGCTCATAGAACCACCCACAAGTCCACGACTGGCCTCACTCCATTCGCATTGGCATATGGCATGAAAGCTGTTATTCCCGTAGAACTTGAAGTTCCATCACATCGGGTAACTTTCTACGACCCTGAGTCTAATCGGGAGCTTTTACAAGAACCACTTGACTTCATTGATGAAAAACGTGAAGAAATTGATCTAAGAGCGGCTGCATACAGACACCGAGTCGCTTGATATTATAATGAAAAGGTCCGGTCGAGAATCTTTGATGTGGGTGACCTCGTTTTGAAACGAGTTTTCCCGGTCCCATCGCTTATGAATCCTGCAGGGGAAGGTCCATACGTCATTCAATGGAAGCTTGGAGAGGGAACTTTCAAGCTAGCAACCATTGATGGTGCGACACTCCCCCGAGCATGGAATTGAGAGCATTTGCGGCATGATTATACTTAGTCCACTTCTTTTATATGTTAGTTGCATTTATTTCCATCATGTTTTTATTTTTAGTTTTCGGCATGTGATAAGACAATTTTGCTTATTTTCAATAATAAAGGCTTGAAGCCATTTTTTCTTTGATTATTAATGTTTCAGTGTATGATAATTCTATGGGAACCCACTGAAGTTGCATTATTCTGTCTAACGTATGAACGCACACAAACGCCTCAAAATCTCCAATTCCTTCAGTGCGGACTGGAGTACTCTGAGTCCCTTGAGTGCGGACCAGAGTATAAATGACTTCCAAGTCCCCTGAGTGTGGACTGGAGTACTCTGGGTCACCTGAGTGCGGACAAGATTATAAATGATTTAAAATCTTCAAGTCCCCTGAGTACAGACTGGAGTACTCTGAGCCGCCTGAGTGCGTACCAGAGTATAAACGACTTGAAATCTCCAAGTCCCCTGAGTGCGGACTGGAGTACTTTGAGTCCCTTAAGTGCAGACTAGAGTATAAACGACTTGAAACTCCAAGTCCCCTGAGTATGGACTGGAGTACTCTTAGTCCCCTGAGTGCGGACCAGAGTATAAACGACTTGAAATCTCCAAGTCCCTTGAGTGCGGACTGGAGTACTTTGAGTCCCTTGAGTGCGGACCGGAGTATAAACGACTTGAAATCTCCAAGTCCCCTGAGTGTGGACTGGAGTACTCTGAGTCTCCTGAGTGCGGACCAGAGTATAAACGGCTCAAAATCTCTAAGTCGCCTGAGTGCGGACTGGAGTACTCTGAGTCCCTTGAATGTGGACCAAAGTATAAACGGCTTGAAATCTCCAAGTCCCTTGAGTGCGGACTGGAGTACTCTGAGTTCCCTAAGTGCGGACAAGAGTATAAATGACTCAAAATCTCCAAGTCCCCGGAGTGCGGACTGGGGTACTCTAAGTCCCCAGAGTGCGGACTAGAGTATAAACGACTTAAAATCTCCGAGTCTCCGGAGTGCGGACAAGAGTACTCTGAGTCCCCTGAGTGTGGACCAGAGTATAAACGACTTTAAAATCTCTAAGTCCCTAGAGTGTGGGCTGGAGTCATCTGAATCCCCAGAGTGCGGATTGGAGTACAAACGGTTTAAATTCTCTGAGTCCTCGTAGTGCGAACTAGGACACAAAGACTTGAAGTTATCAAGTCCCTGACGTACGGACTAAAAAATATTCTATGTGCTTGAAGCATGGAATAAAAAATGAACAACTCCAAAGAATTTCTGAGTTATATGAAGATAAAATAAGAAGTTTATATAACTCACAATAGCTTGGGTTTCGACCACAATCATACAGAAATACGAACGATGAAAGTCTTTTGAAAGATAAAAGAACTAAGCTTTATTTATTCAAAAATAAGTTTCTACTACAACTCCTCCGAAACTTGGAGTCAAAAGTCTATTTACATGGACTACGAAAATAAATAGAAATAATTATACAATCTAAACTAACTCTCGTTGAACGAGAGTGACAATTACTTCTTTGATTTCTTCGACTTCTTTCCCTCCTTCGTCTTCTCAGACGACTCCTCTCCCGTGCGTTTTCCCTTAGAAATTTTCATTGATGGGGAGGTAATAACCAAAGAAGTACAGGGAACCTCCAATGGCCTGGACCTGCCAGGGAGGATGACCTCCAATGGCTTGTTCAGAGGATCATCTAGGTCCACGACTCGAGCCTTGACTTTGATTTCGGCCGTTTTTCTCTTTTCCTCCTCGAGCTGCTCCTTCGTGCTCGTTTTAGAAGTATGCTCAGAGTCGCTTGTGATCTCGATTTCGTAATTTCCCTCGATGGGAGATGAAGTATCAGACTTATCCTCATCAAGCGCCCCAATCACCTGAGCATCTAGACTGGGAGTCCCTTCTACATGATTAGCCTCATCTGTTTTCCTCTTCACCTCCTTGGCGTCATCGCTTCTCGGAGTGGGCTCAGGATCAGAACGACCTGCGCAAAATCACGGAAAACAAACATTAGAATACAATGAACTCTCATCAAAAACGACGACTCTTGGAATTTTAAAATGAAGGGTTACCTACCGGCTTCTGGCTGACTCTCAGCCGTCCGAGGAGTCTCACCCTCTGGAATAGGAGATAGAATGTGAACGCCGTGGTCGGGGTCCTCCAGGTCATAACCAACATGTTGCTAAAATGGATCAAGTACCGACCGATCAGCCATCTGAGTGGGAGCATGAGCTAGAGACTCAGTCCCGGATGGACCGAAAATAACATCTTTCCCTTTCGAGGAGGAGGAACCTTTGCAGTAAAGAGCCTTCGCCGCAGACAGGTCTGAAGGTTCGTTCCCCTTAAGATATTCTTTTATTAAAGCATCTTCATCAACCTCCTCGGTGCCAAGTTCGACCTTCCTGATTTTTATTAAAGTCTCCCATGCCTCAGATAGAGATTCGAGGTAGCCCTCGCCCAGAAAAGTTAAGTCCCAATGCATGAGGACACGGGCGTTGAATTCTGCAATCAGTGGGTCGAACATGCATTTGACCTCCTCCCTACTAGCCTCTTTAGCCACCTCGTAGTGAGAGTCAATCTCCGCAGATGCTATTTTCTTGCCCTCTTCACGGGCTTCATCTTTCAGCATTCCGACTTTAGAAAGCTCGTCGTCGAGCTTCGCCTTCAGAAGTCGCGTAGCAACGATCTCGTCGCAATACCGTTGCGACTCTTCTTGGACGGCAGTTTTCTCCTCTTTTTTTTTTTATAGAGGTGATCCTTCAGCTCTTTAACTTGGAGGGCAAATGCATCCCTTTCCTTCTACACTGAATCCTTCTTTAAAGCCAGGGCCTCACAGCTTTGGACCACCTTGTTGATTTCTTTTTTATGAGTTGACTCCAGGCGATTGACGACTTCCATTGTATCTTTAGCGCTTTGTTGGACGGCTTCAAGCTGAGATTTGTAAGAAGTAAGCTCTTCGCCTTGAGCTTTAATAATATCTTTATCATGGATGGCCTTGAGCTTCAGGCGATCAATTTCATGCTGACGCTCAATGGAGACTTCTGAAACTTTTTCGGCCGAGTACACGAATGCATCATGCTGAACATAGACATCATTAGTGCCAGCAATAGCGCTTTGCTTGACATGTCCTGGAATCTGGTGAATCGCCAGAAGAAATTTTAAGCATTCAAAACATATCTTTGGAAACGAGGCTTTAAGCTCAGCAAATCATTTTGCTACCGATGAATCAAATACAGGAGCAAAAGGTGTCTGCTTGGAGACTGCAGGTGTTCTGTGGGGATCTCGAGAGCCTGGTACTTGATGAACCAGAGTGTTGATCCCGATGGGCCTCATGCTGGGACCCTTTATATGCAGGTTTCTCTTTGCTGTGCTCTAGTTGAGAAGGAGAATCACGAGGGTAGGAGGGCTGACTATAAGTTTTTCTTCGGTAGGATGATTCTCGGCGGTGGTAGTCTCGATCGTCGGAGTCGTCTCTATCTCGACGCTTGCCGAAGCCCAAATCCCATCCAGATTGGTGAAAAATTGATGAACCGCGAAGGCGGTCAAGTCCATGTGTACGCTCCATGTCACCTACATAGAGTTTAAATAACGGCGAGTTAGAAAAGAGTAGGGTGATGACAGAAAATTTAAGTGCAAGATGAAGTGCATGTGTTTGTGTGTGTCCTAGTGTTTCCCCCCGACGGACCAGTTTCTTTACTAGTAGTAGTTTTTTCCCCCTGGTTTTGGGCTTGAGCGCTTGTATCGCCTCTCGCGGGCAAATAAAGCTAAAGGGCCTCTGGACCGTCGAAACCATAGTTGAGTAGATCATCAGGTATGGTAAGGTTCGACAGACCTTTCAAAGAACTTTCCAAGTGCTGCATGGAAGCTTCTTTCTCTACTGGAACAAGGGTAATCTTAGAAGTTTCGCCCACTGTTTTCTTCCTCAGCTTGTATGTTAGTTTCTTCTTCCCCTACGAAGGGGAAGGCATCGTTCCAATGTCATGAACTTCGACTATTTGGTCTCGGGATGGACTAACTTTTTCACCCTGTGCTTCAGGCGTTCCGACTTCTTTGATCTCCCCCTCCTCTAGTGTGTCAGGGGCGTTGCGTGCTGAAGACTCGGCCTGCTTTTTTCCTTTGCCTGAAGTAGGCCTGGTTATGGTAACACCTTGTGGGAGGCTTATTCGGCAACCTTCTGCTAGCAGCCCAAATTTCATGAGCGACTAATTTGAAATGAGAGATCTGATGTCCCGGTCTTCTACGGGGAGAGCTCGGATGGCTTCGATAGCTTCAGAATATCCGGGGACCTCAGGACGTGGTTGATACCTATGAAAGTAGACGAAGAGTTAGAAAGATGAAAATTTTGCCAAATTCATGCATTGATTCAGAAAAGGAACTTACTTCCTTCTACCCATCTCCTGGCAAAACCAGGAGGACAACGCGTGTAGAACCACTCTTGCTTGTACTGGGAAAATTTGCTCTATGCCCCAGTCAGGATTTGGCATTTACTATGTAGCTCGAGGAATATAAAAGATGGGTTATCTGACCGTCTCTTGAAGCGATAAATATAGCGGATATCGCCCGGAGTCGGAAGCCTGAAGGTTACACTCATGAAGAGAATGCAAGTGTCGTATATGAATGTGTGGCGGTTCGAATGCAGTTGCGATGGGGCAATCTCGATATACTGCAACACGTCTTGAATAAAGGAGTTGAATGGCGGCACACTGCCAACCCAGCACATGAATCTGTTACAAGCTGTATATCCGACTTGGGGCAAGTGAGGACGATCATGCCCGATGGAACTAACACATCGTCGAAGGGGATTCCATAGATTGAGAATATCCGATGTAGCATACTTTCGTTAATCTTTGAGGCTTCGGAATCGATTAGATCGTCTAAGAAGATCACGGCCTTCGAGGCATCGGGAGCCAAGTCAACAGATGCGGTCGTAGGGCTCAAAAAGTCTTGTGCGGGAGTAGTTGACGGATTAGAAGTTCCTACTACTTCTTTTCGAGAGGATGGCCCGGGTCTGTCCGAGATCATAGCACAGCTCGATTTCTTAGACATCTCTAATGAAGATTGAATCTGATAAAACACCTATTTGAACTATACTTGAAAAACAATCGACGTTAGACTTAACAACATAAATATTCCCCCTGTGCGGTGTGTGAACTAGTGCGATCATTCAAATGTAAGAGCCAAGAAATTAAAAGTCACTGGATTAGAAAAAAAAGAGTTAAACTTCGAACTATCATCTTTGAAGACCGTCATCGCTGACCGTCTACGAGAGTTTATCATAAGATAGTTTATGTTTTGAACTCAGCATCGACACTGCATTTGAAAGGTTATTAACTGTTAAGCAAGTTGAGTTCAAGTTTTCAGTTGTCTAAACATGGGAGTTATCAGTCTGAATTATCCGATATGCTTGGTTGTTTAAGTCTGTCATTGTTCATTATCAAATATTCAAGCATGAGATGTGTTGAGTCAACTATGCATTAGGTTCGACTAGTGTTGCTGTTGTGTATAACTCTCCCACCTTTCCTCTCCACCGTTCGACATTCAGCTAGTCATGTCGAACCACATCCATGCCGAGCCGCCTCGTTCGGCACTTCACACTCAATGCCAACACCCTTCTATCTATCCACTTCGTCGTTCGACATTTGTCTAGTCATGCCGAACTGCAATCACACCGAGCCTCTTTGCTTGGCATTTTGCCTAGCTCTTATTTTTCTCCAACACTCTTTCCTACCTCGTCCGGCATAAAAGAATCATGACAAGCCAAGAGCATTAGGCATCTAGGCTCAACCCTCACTTCTTCTCCGTTCTCCCTCTTTCCTTGCTCGGCATAACTCACTGCTCTCCTCCAATTTCTCTTCGCCGCTCGACACGCAAGAGTAATGCCGAGCCATGGCCATCTTTTTTCCGAATCTCATGCCATGCTCAATTTACATCACCAAACTTCACTACTCCTTACTCCCTCATATCCTAAACACCTCTGACACTTCCTTCCTTCTGTCACTCCGCCTAGCCCTAAAACGTGTTTTGACCTCGAATTCGATGTCCTTGTCCACGAGGTTCCAACTATCCTCAGTCTTACAAAGAGTCAGAGTTCGAATCTCGTGTTATGTTTCCTCTTCGAGATGACGTATTTAAAGTTAAGGCCATTACCTAAGAAGTTACTCGAAGCTTTGGAATATTTTGGAGTAGGAAGCGCGATTCTGGTCAGTTTCTTTGATTTGGGAAAGGAGGTGAGGCAACTTATAGGTTTAGAGAAAGGAGGGGAAAGGTAAATAGTTTGTAGGAGTTTGAGAAAAATTCATTGGTTCTGAAGAGTAGAGGTAAAAGTAAAAGGTGGAGGAAGAAGAAGTCTCGGCATAAATAGAGAGAAGGGAAGTTGAATGGACAGTGACCTGTAGAACTGGTCAATACACCACCCTCGTTCGGCATTATGTCATTCGGCATGTGTATGTCGCTCGGCATTAGTGTATCGTTCAGCATTAGTATGTCGTTCGATATTCAATGCCTCGTTCGGCATTTGAGAGGTCGAAGAAAAACGTTATCCAAAGATAGAATGAGGGCTCTAAAGAGAAACATGGAGTGTTAATGGTTCAATGCGTATCATGACCATCCATATGGCACACTTTTAGAGGGCAAGTGTCACTTGGTGGTTTGACTGAATAATAAGAAGCTTAGTGTAGAAGGCTCATTCGGCATTGAAGGCCATTCGGCACAGCATGGTCGTTCATCATCCAGCATCGATCGGCATAGCAAGGTCTCTCGGCATAACTAGGTTGCTCGGCATAGCAAGGTCGCTCGACATAGCTAGGTCGCTCGGCAAAGCAAGGTCGCTCGGCATAGCAAGGTCGCTCGGCATAGCAAGATCGCTCGGCATGGCAAGATCGTTCGGCATAGTAGGGTCGTTCGGCATGAGCCACGTTCGTCATGAGTCTCATTCGGCATTCCAGCCTTGTTTGGCATTCCAGCCTCGTTCGGCATTCCAGCCTCGTTCGGCATTCCAGCTTCGCTCGGCATTCATGCCTCGTTTGGCATTCTAACCTCGCTCGGCACATGGCCTCGCTTGGTATAAGTATGTCGTTCGGCATCTCCCCTCGACCGGCTTCGGATCTCGTTTGGCCTACACCCTTCACTCAACACATTGCCTCGTTCGGCTTGGAGATATGGCCCGGCATTTTTTGGTCAGCATTTGTGGCTCGACGTATAGAAGTCACTCACCACGGGCCGAGGTATCTTGCTCCTAGGCCCATTAGGGAAGTCCAACCCATCTTCATCTATAAAATAGAGGGGCAGCAGCACAGTGAAAGGGACCTTTTTTAAAGAACACTGGGAAGACTCTGCCGCATTCAAGACTCATTCTTTTACTTAGCAATTGTATTCAAATAGTTGGCGTACGGATTGTATCTATAATCAGTTGTTGAGTAAAGAAATAAAGATTAACTTCAAAGTGGACGTAGGCAGATATGCCGAACCACTATAAATCAAGTGTTCTTGTCTTTGCATTTAATCTAGCATACCGTTCTCTGTTTAAATTTACTTCTTCATTGATCTCTCTACACAATCTTTCTTAAGAGTGTTAGTGACCAATTCTGGTGCTAACAACACTATAACACTAAATTATTATAACATTTTATCAATTTTAAAACTATTTTAAAGCAAGATATCTCACTTTAATTCATACCAAATCAAAGTCGCGGCCAACCAAACACCATACGACATTGCTTAACACTTGAAAACTCCTTCCCTCCTCCTTTAGTGCTCACCCAAGTCCCTCCTTCCACATGTGCTCACTGATATAGGCCATAAACAGGGTTTGGGTGCCAAAGTTTGGATTTTATGGTGCTATAGATTTTTGCAATAATGTAGAGAGTATTATAATTAATTTTGGCTGACTTGGGGAAAATTTAAAGAAAGAAAAGAATGAAGAGAAGGAAACCATTAATGGAAGAAGAGAGGAAGAAAGTAAGAAAAGAGAAATGAAAATAAAAATGAGAAAAGAGAGAGTGTGTGTGTGTTCTTTTTATAAATTTGAAAATGGGTTAATTACTAAACTACTCTTTTATTAAAATAAGTTAATACCATCCTTAAAATTTTGATAGTACACCACCCTCTCATCATGCCATAGTACTAAGCAATTACGTCTCATGTTTCTAAAGTCCTTTAATTTCTTTTAATATTCTTACACTTAAAATAAGACGGGAAGGTCTTTTCCTTACTTTATTAACTTAATTAATTACCTTTTTTGTGGGAAAAATAAAATATTATTATTTTCACAGGAAAATCAAATTATAGTGACCATACCACTTTTGCAAATCTTACAGGTGTGGCATAGAAATGCCTTAGTAGCTAAAAAATGGTTGTTAAAGTGGTCCGTCCACAATATACAACTACATCTCACACTTTAACTTCTCACGGAAGATCAACTCACACTAGACTCAAAAACAATATGATTAACACAAGCACCACGCACGATGCTTATCACTAGTTAGCTGCACAGAGGCAGACCCAAACAACTCACAAAGAAAGGAGCGAAAAGATATAAATGCTATTAGATTCCAAAAAACATCTCCATGAAGAAGAAAAGCTTCAAGTGCTAGAACCAAAGACACGTATGAAGCAACAAAAATTAGCATATACATATCCAAAGCCAAAAACAACCAAATGAACACCAACAACCGTCCAATAATGACGAACGCCAAGCCTTAACTCCAACTAGAAAGCCACCATACACAAGCCATTCCAGGGACCAAAACTAACAGGAGAAATCCCAGCCGAACCACAAAAAAACCAAAATAGAACACCAGCAAGTCGAGCTGAGATCGATCCAAAAGCCAATATCAAAACTCGACGTGATTTCTGCAAGGTAGGGTAAAGAATAGGAGTGGATTGGCTTCACTTCTAATGGATCACAAGGGGTCAGGGAGGATAGGAGAGAAAACATTGACAAACAAGGGAAGGCAAAGAGCTGGGAAAAGAAAGTAACATGCAGAGCAGAAGAGACACGGCGATGCTTGATAGGACGAGCAGGCGTCGGAGGCTGAGGCTAAAGGATAAGGTAGAGTAATAGGACAACAAAAATAAAAGAAAATGAAAAGATAAGGTAGATCAAAAGAATAAAAAGTGGAGGATGAAGATAGTTATGAGCAGGGTCGGTTCTATGAGTTGGGTTGCCTAAGACGAGATTTATTTTGTTGCTCACTATTTTGTCAAGTATAAAGTTAAAAAAACATAAACAAAAAATTAGAGTTATATTCACCATATCACTTGGTTCACATACAAAATATATAGTTAAGACAAATTGTTATATTATAACCTCCGACAATATCATTTTACCCAAAAAACTTCTTCTTGCATTCTTTGATCAAATTCTTCAATTATGTCTTCATAATTTAGCACATCCAAATATTCATTTTCGATAGAAATCATAGCTAATCCATTTAACCTCTCTTGTGACATGGTAGTCCGAAGATAAGTTTTGATTAACTTCAATTTTGAAAAACTCCTTTCCGCCGAAGCAACCGTGACCGGTATAGTCAACAAAATTCTATAAGCCACCCATATGTTCAAAAACCTACTTACATCACGATAAGACTTTAAAAAAAATCAAGAATGTCAATTGATTTTATAATTTCCAATGGTAGAATTCCTTTCAATTGTCGAAGTTCATGAAATAATTCTTCTTCGCAAATATCACGCTCTTCATCATGTTTCAAAAAAGCTTCTGAATTGAAACTTTGCTCTCTTAATTCTTCACATTCAATATTTTTGAACTTTGCATTCGATAGGAACCCAAATGTATCTTCATAAAGCTCAAATTGCTTAAATCGCTCTTTAAGTGAAGAAAGAGCTTGATCAATAATGTGAAGAAAGTAAGTAATTCTAAAGTTATCTTTTGGAGATTGTTATCTAGAGCATACACTTCCACATCTTCGTCAAATAGTTTCTTTCTACTAACAACTCCCTTTTTTATTTCAAATTTAGGATCAACAAGACCAACTTTTTCTGCAAGTCCTTAGCTTCATTCATAAAAGTTTCAAAACCATCTTCTCTAAGTTTTTCGAAAAATACAATAAGCTCATTTACTCTTGCAATGACATCTTCTATATTCATATCCTCTCGTTGAAGTATTTTGCTAACTCGATTAATATTATCAAGTATTGTATACCAAATGCATAGGCTAATAAAAAATTCAAAATTCTCCAAAGCGTTATGACACAAACTTTTAGCCTCCATCATTACAATATCATCATTGGAATTATTTGCAATTTCAATTAGCGCATCTCTAAGCTTTGGAGCTTGATTTCTTATTGCTTTTACACTTTCGATGTGACTTTCCCAACGTGTAGCGGATAACACTTTTGGAGTCAAACCTTTCACATAATCTCTAAGTATATCCCATCGATGAGTTGAACCGAAAAATAAGGTATAAATTTTATGCACATAAGCAAAAAAAATTCTAGCTTTAATGCATGATTTTGCCATATCACATAGTGCAAGTTTCAAGCTATAACATCCACGTGAAACATGAAAAGCCTTTGGATTAACATCAAGCAGTCTTTTTTGAATGCCTTTATGTTTCCCTACGAAATTTAATAATAATATGATCAATAAACACATCAAAATTAATGTTGTTAGTCATAATGAAGCAAATCATACCTTTCGTATTTGAACTATTATCATAACCTTGACCTCTTACATCGTTAATGTTGAGTTTAAGATCCATCAACACATTTTCAAGCTCCTTAAAAAGACCAAGTCCCGATGTGTCATTCACTTTAATATAACCAAGAAAGCGCATTCCTCCACTTTTATATTTCTTGCATCATCAACATCCACACATCTTATGGTAATCGACATTTGTTTTTTATGGCTCAAATCCGGAGTGCAATCAAGGATAATTGAAAAGAACTTCGCTTTTAAAATTTTTACAAGTATTGTTTCTTTAATCTTCTTAGCCAATAAACCTATCAATTCATTTTGAATTTTTTGGCTAAGATAATGATTATTGGTTTCATTATTTACCACACGTCTTAAGTGATCTTTCGTTATTGGATCAAATTTGAAAACAAATTGGATAAGTTGACAAAAAAAGCCCAATGTTTTTTCATAAATTCTCTCGTTAGATCCACGAAATGGTAAATTATTTTGAGATAAAGACTTTACAACACCAATGATACACATAATTACTTGCTTCCAATGTTGTCTCTCTTTATCAATTTGAGATTCCATTCTTTTATCAATAGTTTCTTTTTGTTTGAGCCCTCTATGCAAATCAACCCATTTGATAAGATTTGTGATGTGTATTGGATTACTTTCACGATGTCTAGGTTTTGAAGAAATATTATGCCAATCATCTATCCCTTCTTTGGTTAGCTTTGATGTTTTTTGAGTGTGTTTGAATAACTTATAACAAAAACAAAAAACTTCGTCACATTCATTTGAATACACTAACCGTTTTCGTTCATGCTCTTCTCTACGTGGATAACCACCAACATAGTGTTTGGAAGTAAAGTGTCTAACATTTGCACTGCTTTTTGGAAACATGTTGTTTTCTTTTACGATTTTAATTGGTCCTCGTTGAACAAGCATAATTCTTTTCGTGTCGGTAATCTTTTCCTACAATCCCGGATCATAATTGACATCAATATCTTTTTCAAGATTAAGAACAACTTCACCATTAGCATATTCATGAATAACATCATTGTTACGATCATCCACGAAAATATCTTCGTTATGCTCCTCTTCATTCATAGTAATGTCATTGATATTTTCATCTTCATGTGGTACATCAATGAAGTCAAGACCTTCATCTACCTCAATTTTTTTATTAACGTGATCATCACCGCTATCACTTTCTCCAATTTTCCTTGAAGTTGAAGGTTGAGAGTTTTGAGCTTTTGGTTGAAATAAATTGGAAATTGATCCGGCTAATGATTTAGCTAGTTTATCTTTTCGTTGTTTAACCTTCTTGTTGTAAGCTCCAAAATTTTGTTTTCGAAACCTTATACGATTTTTGTCTTCCTCATTCTTCGTTATTATCCTCTATTTATAATAAGAGTGAAATGATAAAAAAATTGTATAATAAACATATTTAAAGATGCATAACTTTTATATCCAAAATTGTAATTGGGTAGTGAACTATGTCAGATGATGAGCCACCCTGTGAACGACAGGCTTAGCTTGTCAAGAAATCTTTTCATTGGTACATGTAAATCTAACAGTGAACTGCTTAAAATGATTTCAAAACATATCCACTTTCATGTAATTTTTGGAAATAGTAATTAACTCTTACAAATGGAATTCGATCTCAAAACCATTAGATGGAGAATCTAAATCCATATCATTGTCAAGTAATAGATATGATAAAAAAGGATAATTCTAATTTTGTTTAATCTGTTTATTTTGTTTCATATTATGGTGAGAAAGCAGGACAATGGGGGGTTAACTGAAAAGCTGAACAGGTTTAGAATTTACTGAGTTAGAGTATCTTCGTAACTATTAGTCACAAGAAGAAAGCTAGTCACCCTAACAAGTTTATTATTTATCGAAGTAAGATTTACTTATAGTAAAAAAGACTAGTGCTGTAGTTAACACAATCATGTTGGCTAAACAAGTTTATTATTTATCTCAGTCAAATTATTCTACTTAACCCTAATTTAATAATTTGCCCCCAAATCAAATTCAAATCAAAAAGTCACCTGTGTAGTGCTATTATGCTAGGCTACCTTGCCTAATCTACTACCTCTAGTCGCTGCTCTTCTTCAGATTTCATTTGTCGTGCAATTCTTTTTTCGTGTGCTTTCTTTTTTTTTCGTTGTTCGCTTTTTTTATCGCTGTTTTTTTCTGTCGCTTGGGGGGTTGCTGTGTTGAGGGGGGTTGCCCTAGGCCTTTGTCTTGGTTGCCTTATGAGTAGGCCAGGCCTGGTTATGAGGAGAAGAGAGTTTAAAAGATGAAGAAGAGCTCTGGGTAGAAGAAAATGGAGGCAGAAGCCCTCGAGCCCAATACATATCTACATTTTTGTTTTGGATGTGAACATGTGAATTAATTACCTTTTTAACCATACTTACTTTTACCAACCCTTTTACTTTATTAAACACTTATTATATATAAGTGTATGTTACCAAAGTTTATATATGTGTGCAACAACGTTGCAACAACTTTCGTTCGATAAAAATTTGAAAATCCAAAAATTGATTTTCAGTCATATTTTCAATTTTTCATCGAACAACTTATTTCTGTGAACGAACTTTCAAAACAAGTTTACCATTATTATTTACTACTTAAAAGATGATTATTTGACCATTAAAAACCACTAATTAAATATTTTAAATTAATTAAATATTCACAAATCAAAGTGATAAAATTCTGGGTCGTTACATGAACTACATCACTAGCCCAAATATATTTGCATATCCTCTTATCCAAATTACGATAACAACATTGTCATGGCAGTTAGGGTTTAAACCCTTACCCTTCATTTTCTTTACAATTATCGTTATAATTTCCTAAAATCCCATTAAAAATATTAATCACTTCTATAATATATAACATATGGCAGGTCCAAGTAATATAGAAGGGGATGATGATGGAAGAAGGAGACGGTACAGAGAATGCAAAGCATTGGGGTATGCAAAAGCTTGCAGCAATTTTAGAACAACCAAATTGTTAAATCTGGGCCAGCACGGAACGTGTTAAATAGCAAATTTCAATTTTTTTCAATTTGGATCTTATTGGGCTATGAAACCTAAATTCATTAAGATCCGATCTAAATTAATTTTAAATGAGATCGTTATTTATTTTTATTTGCAAATAAATTTTTATTTTAATACTAAAGTTTATTCTTTATAGTTTTGAACTATTATCTGGTTTAAAAATTAATTTTGATAAAAGTTCCGTTTTAATTTTAAATGATATTGATAATGTAGAAAATTTAGTTGCTAATACTTTAAATTGTAAAACTATGAGCTTTCCTTTTGACTATCTTGGTTTTGTTATTAGACCTTCGAAACTTAAACACGATGATTGGTTAATTATTATTGATAAGATTAAAAATAGGATCACTAATTGGAATGTGAGATTTCTATCTAGAGCAGGTAGATTGGTTTTGATTAATTCTGTCTTATCAGCTCTTCCTATATATTGGATGTCTATGCACCTGTTTCCCGACTGGGTGATAGATAAAATAGATAAAATTAGAAGGGATTTTCTTTGGAGTGGTGATAACCCTAATAGTAGTTTTAAATGTTTAGTTAATTGGGATACTGTATGTAAATCTAAAAAAGAGGGTGGTTTAGGAGTCATTAATTTACATAATATGAACTTGTCTCTTCTTGGTAAATGGTTATGGAAATTCAGGGACATCAGTGATAATGCCATTTGGAAAGATATTATATCTACTTTTTATTACAATGATAGTTATAATCTATATCATATTAGTTCTTCTAGTTTTAGAAATATATCTTGTTTTTGGAAATCTATATTAAATTGCAGTAATATCTTTAACTTGGGTTTAAATATTATTGTTCATTCTGGTAACTGTACTTCTTTTTGGCATGATAGTTGGATTTTCTATACTCCTCTTAAGATTGAGTTTAAAGATTTATATGATATTTGTAATTTCAAATTTGCGTTAATTTCTGATGTCTTCAATTCTGATAGTGATCCTCCTTGGACTTTCAATTTTAATTGTATTTTAGAAGGACCTACTCTTAGACATCTTTTCTTGCTTTATGCTAAACTTAATCTTTATAATATTGACAATGATAATGACTTTATTAGTTGGGATTGGGATAAGAGTAAGAAATATTCTTCTAATTCCTTTTACAAATTTATCAACTTTTCGGGGGTTTCTGTCAATTGTTTTAAATTTATTTGGAAATCTAATGCTCCTCCAAAATCTAAGATTCATATGTGGCTCATCATTCATGGTAAGTTAAACACTATTGAATTTTTAAAAAAGAAAAATATTAGTATTGACAATAAATGTTTTTTTTGCAACACATATTTTGAAGATATTAATCATATTTACTATGATTGCTTGGATACCTATTTTATTCTTATTAAGACCCTTAATATTTTTGAGTTTCATATTAACTCTAGAATTTCTGATTGCTTATTTTATTGGAACTCTTTTAGATTTATGTTTAATAAGGATTTTAGATATTTGCTTGATACTTTATTCATTATTTCTTATTGGTACATTTGGTTTTAAAGAAACCAAAGAATTTTTAATAATAAATATCATCATAATAATGAATTGATTATTTTAATCTCAAATTTCTGCTTAAAGTGGATTTCTAATCCTAATTATAAATTAGCCAAAAATAATTGCTTTAAGGATTATCTTAATAAGGTTAGAAATAATATTAACTCATTTAATTTTATCTTCAATTATATTGTTTCTAATAATTCTTTTAATCACAATTCTCTTTCTATTTTAGGCTCCTAAATAGTTTCTTGCTTGTTTTTGTTCTTTCTTGCTTTAGTTCTCTTTTTGGTTTTTATTCTCACATATATGTATATAAATTTTATTTATATACATATATGTGTTTCTCTCTAATTTGTTTTCTAGTTTTATTCCAGGTTTCGTTTAGGTCGTATGCGGGTTCTTCTCTTATCAGGTTTGCTGGATAGCTTTTAGCATTTTTCAGATTTTCAGGATGGCTCTTCTCAGAGATTCGGATTGTTCTTGTCTTGTCACTTCGACTTCTCCTGGTCTCTTTGGTTTTTTCTAGAGAGTCTGGTTTTTTAGATACCTCTAACACTTTAGTATTGGGTGGTGGCCATGCCGGAGCTCGATATTAGGGTGTAATGGGCGGTGGCTTTGCCGGAGCTCATTTGAGGGGTATCTACTTCTTTATCTTTAATTTTGTTTTTAGTCTTGCCACCTGTCAGGCATGTTGGCAGCTCCATCTTTTTGTTGTATATATAGTTTTCCATGTGTGCTCTCCTCTCATGTTAGAGGATCACACATTTTTCTCAAAAAAAATACTATTTTTGACTTATATAATATGAATATGTGTACCATAAACACATATGTACATGCACATGCAACATAGATAGTGTATGTGGTTTAACACATTTGCATATAAATGCTGGGATTTACATCGTGAACAACATGTTGTTAACCTTCATATACATATTGGATGCCTAATATATATATATATATATATATAGTTTATAATGAAATAAAAATTATATTTATAATAATATATATATATATGAGATTATAAAACAATAATACTTTTGAATACAAATATGAATAGCCTTAAATTTAAATTCAAGTTCAATTTCTAATTCAAGATCTAGATCCAAATCTAACATTTTCAAATTTAAAATATTTCTTAATAAATTATATTTAGTAATTATAAACATATATACATATACTTACAAATATATATATACACATATATTATTAAACAAATATGCGTATAATGTAAATACGTACATTTATATATTAAATTAACGTTTAAAATCTAATTCAAAAGATGATGTGTGTATGTGTGTGTTTAAAATATATGTGTACGTATATATATTATATATTTAAACTTTCAGTCGAATTTTTTTTAAGCATATGACTTTAAATTTATTTAAATTTTTTTGTTAATTAAATAATTTTTTTGAAATTTTGACTTCATAACAATTAAATTTTTTGTTTATTAAACATATATTTATATGTGTTATAATATATATGTATATATGTATGTATGTAAGTAATTAAGTTAATACATTATATTCCAAATATATATATATATATATATACATATATCTACACATTTTTAAATTTCGTGCATTATTATACATATAATTTAACAAATTTATAGGTGTAATCTATATTAAAAATCAAATTGTATTAAAATTCTTTTTAAAAATATTAAATAAATTCAAAAATTAATTTTTTTAATTTCTATTCTAGTCAAGAGAAACATAAATACATGCGTAAATAATTTATTTAATTCACATCTTGTGTTGCCAGCACATGTATGTAGAGAGATTCTTGATATTATGATCTAATCTAAGAATATATAATTCAAGATAATTATCAAATAAGTATATAAATTTATAAATATAATAGTTACCTTGATTATAGCCTAATCAGTAAACGTTGAATGTTGGAGCTATAGACTTCTTGGAATATGTATTCAAATCTTCCAGAGCAAGCTTCCATACTAAAAGCACTATGACCTATAATGACTCACATTTTCGATCCTCAAAATTTGATTTGAATACACCCACGATATTCATGTGTAGAGCATCAAAGTGCCAGAAAGAAAGAGTGTTAGGGTGAAAGAAAAGAAAAGATAGAATAAAATCGCACATCGTGACGAGTAATATATAATATCCAAATGGTCTTAACAAAAAGAAATACTTAATATCTATACAATTATCAGAGTCTAACTTATCATCAGCCTGGATAGTTATAACAGCTTGTCCTCGCAAATGTTGATTAATACAAACAACAAAATACAATGGAAAATAAAAATATACGAATACGTCTTGAAGGCATCCAACTCATCTCCTGAAGCTTCAGAGCTTGCATAACTAAATCTGGAAAAGTACTCGAGTCTAAACCGAGTATTATTAGAAAATAACACCCGAAGCAATCTGGTAAACTAGCGTGAGAAGTTCAAATAATATGGATTATTATATTTATAAAAATGTAACGACCCGTAAATTTTAATGGTTTAAATAACGTAATTAATTGAAATTTTGCTTGGAATTAAACTATTAAATTTTGAAATGAAAATTTTATATTTGGAATACGTCTATTTAAATATAGCAAATATCAGATTTTCATTGAAAAAAATATATTTATTTTATTATGTAATTTTTAATTCCAATTTAAATCAGTTAATTTGATCGAAATAAAATATTTTTGAAATCTGAATATTTTTACATAATAAAAATGTAAATCATTTTCTGAGTGAAACGTCTATTTCATTTCGCCAAATTTGGACTATTATAGCCTCGTTTATCTTATTTTTGGTGAATTAGCAGCAGTTTGACAATGAATACGACTTTTGATAGGATGATCTTATTGCTAATATTATGTACCATTCTGTTCGTCTCATCATACTGATCTCCGCAGTATATTCATTCCTGTATTTCAGGGTCCGGTACGCTATGAAATCGACGAAATGACTTGCCGTATAGGTTCTATATTTGAGCCTTTTGTTTTCCTTTGTCTTTTCAATTGCCATCGCTATAATCTAAACACCAATTGCTTTAATTATTTTACCTGAATTCACATACGACCATTGCAATTCACTGGTTACATTTATATGGTGTGTCCGATGGTTCTCACTTTCTTTCTCTGGCTAATTTCCTCTTCCCTTTGGTCTTCTTTATTTGGAAAAATATATATATAATAATAATTATAAAGTGTAGTGCACATAGTTCGCATGTATATATTTTTGAACATTACCGCTCCGCTACTCTTCTCTTTCGTTCTATAGCTTTGAAGAAAATAATATAATCTATAAAGTTTTATATTTGAAACCTGATGCTCATTTGTCGTCGAAAACCTAGTCTTGCTCGTCCATTAAAAATCTCACCTCTGCCCTTCGATCCGACCACCATCCTTAAAAGCCATACAGCAGCGGCCACCTCCATCACTGCTGAGCTCAACATCTGGCCAACCACATGTCGTCGCCTTCTCCTCAACCAGATCTCACTTCCACCACACAGCACGACCACCTCTCAACCTCTCCATGCCTGCTTACCTTCTTTCACGTAACCCTGCTTTCTCATCTTCCTCTTCATCACCGAGCTGCCCCTCTACTTCATCACCACCAAACCTGCTCCTCCTCGACAGCATTGCAACACCATGGTAGCCACACCATAAACTCCTCACTCCAGAGCCTTCAACCCACGTTTGCCACCTCAAACCCGCCTGCCTAACTCCACCCACCACCATGCTAATCAGCTATTATCCTCGCTCCGCCACCTCCTCACTCTATGTGTAGCACCTCCGGCCTCATGCAACAATGACCCATTCCCCTTGGCATCGTCGCAGTAGCCCGGCCCTTTGCCGATCCACCACCACTTCCATGACTCGTGTTATGCCCCACCCCGGGACCCACATTAACAAAGAGTATTATGGGTAATATTGTTTGCTAATGCAGAGTATAGGGCTGGATAGGAGTGACCATCTATAGGCTTGTTTTAAATATCTATTGAATAAGTCAACAATGCCATTTTTTTTTGAATCGACATATCCAATAAATACTTAATACAAAGTCATAGGTGGCTATAGGATCTATCAGAACAACATACAACAACTCAAATGCAAAATACATCACAGAAAAGCAGATAATCCCATACATACGCACATAAACAGATACATCATAGAGTATACAAAATGATACATCTCATGTATGGTATGATGGCCACAATACAAACATGAGTAAAAAGAATATACGTATCAGAGTAGAAAACCAAAAAGGATTACACAAAAAGTTATAACAAAAGGAGCTAGCAGAATAGAGTCCATGCGGAAGCGAAATAGGCTAAGTCGAAATGTACCTAACCTGAAACACCTCGTTCTGACCCGAGTATAAAATACACGAGTCGGTCTAGCTAAACAAATCGGTTAAAGGATAAGTGATAATATGAGATAAGGATAATGTGATAATATTCTCGAGTGATAAGAGACAGCTAAAGTGTATGATTACATCAAGTGATAATATGGTATACTACACAAACATATAATCTCAAAAGAGATAAAATAACCCATAAAACGCTAAAAGTAGCGAGCCTCGTATCATTGGCGTTCATAACACATCAAATACAGTTTAGGGGAAAATCTAAATCCGCCATCTTGGCAAACCCAAAACATGCATAAAGAGATCCCATCTTGCCATAAGGCAAATATATCTCCAAAGAGGAGAATAAAATCTCAAGTAAATGCCAAAAGGAAAATCTCATATAATGCCAGTGTAGGCAATTCAAATCTCAAAAATAGAACTTCCAAGAGTTCAAATTCCCAAAAGGTAATTGCCACAAACATATATCGAATGTTTCAAAGGAGCAATTTCGAAAAGGGGTGGTACACTAGAGAAAACAGTCACATAAACCATCTCAAAAGTGTTTGCACGTGCACATGGCCGAAGCCTTGCCAAATACGGTTATCTCAAATAGGTACCTCGCCCGAAGGAAAAACGTTACAATGACAAATACGCTGCAATGGCAAATACGCCGCAATGGCAAACATCTTGGAGACAAATGCGCCACAATGGCAATGACCTGAAGGTCCAGTACTGGCACGCCGCAATGGCAAATATGTCTAAAACTCTTGAATAGGAACCCGAATAGTGTTAACTTGCGTCTCATACCACACGTTCGCACTAATCGGTTTACTAACCGCCAGTAAATTTCACACTCAACGTAGTAAAATATTTTTACCTCATCTCATCGGTAAACTCGACCAGAAGGTCAAAACAATCAAATGGACAAATCAGGAATTAATAAACGCACGTGTCTCATACCACATGTTTTACCAAACAATTTGATTCCCCTTCTTATTCGCTTGAATAGTGAAAAAACATGTATTTTAAATACTAAATAATTTATTTGAAAAAACAAGCTTTTAAAACCATTTTCCGAAATCAATTTTGAAGACAATATTTGAAAATTCCCTTATTATAGAGAATAAATAGATTTTATAGCTTAAAATAATTTAAAAATATTACATGACAATTATTTTAAATTAAATGCCAATTTATTTCAAAAATTATTTCAAAATTGTTTGGAAAAATCTATGCTCGAAATCAAAGAAATCACTCAAAACTGTCATTCAAATTCAATTCAAACTCAATTCAAATTTGAATTTCAAATTCATCAGGACTTGGCTAGCCTATTGGTAGGCATCATAGCCCTCAAAAAATGTCCGAAATATCATGAAAACATGAAGTAAAAGTCAAAAATCGGACGGAAAAAGAACATAAAAACGCTAGGGCAAAATAATACCCAGGTCTAAAATCTTCTCTAGGTTCAACTTTCGTACATAAAATAGGTGGCGCGTGATCTTTGATTGAACAAAAACTTGGTATGCACAAAGTAGAAAACTCCATCTTTCAAACAAAAAAGAATCAATGAATTCCAACAGAAAATGAAAAAATTACGCTGTCTCCAAAATGAACTCAAACCACTTTTGTAACAGTTCAATAAGAATGTGCCCAGGCCTGAAAATCTATTCTGGGTTCAAATTCCTGGCATAAATCAGAGTAACAAACTGCATTGGATTGAGCTCAAAATTGATAGGAATATAGTAAAAAACTTTATCTTTAAAACAAAGAAGAATCATGCAGTTTGGACAAAGTATGAGAAAGTGATGATGTCTCAAAGTTGAACCTAGGCAGTGTTTTCACTGTAAAACTCTAGCAAAAACATGCTCCGGATCAAAGTTCAGCAGCATATTTGTATAAGCTATATAGGTCAAAATGACCTAAAATTTGGTATGCATATAGTACAAAACTTTATCATTCAAACATAAAAAGAATCACGCAACTCGAGCAAGAAACAAAAGAGATATGTTGTCTCAAACATGGACTCAAGCCATGTTTGCAGCAACTCAAACAAAATGTGTACAGGTAATTTATAGGCTGTGCATTGTTTTTGCAGTGTAGTTTTCAGGCATCAAACAAATATGTTTTGCAATGAAATTTGACATATATATATATATATATATATATATTACAACACACAGACTATCAACGAAAGAAAATCAGACAGCATTTCATTGCCGGAACTGAGAGAAAATGACGCGCAAAGTGACACACAAACTCAGTTTTCACAGAAACAAAACATGAACATAAAATCAATATATTGAAGCTATTTTTGGTTAGATTTTGGCATTTTGAAGCATGGATTCAGCTAGGATTTGTTAGTTTTGATACTCACCATGCTATGGGATTGCAAAAGCTCGAATTAATGTAGAAAGCTTGGAACTTTTGCTTGAATTTTAGCTTCAAGAACCTATAAAACAACATGCAAGCAAGGAAACCCAACTATAAGCAATCTACCTTTGCAAAAATCCAAATTTGATGAAATAGAATAAGTTTTAGATTTGATTACCTTTTCTTATTTTTGATTTGGTGATTTTCTCTTTTATTTCAACAAAATTAAGCAAAGTTTTTATTTTTAAAAGAGCAAGCCATGGATTTACTGTAAGTTGTATTATGAGAAGAAGTAGAAGGCAGGAAGTGTACGTACAGGTTGTGTTATTTCTCTTTTCACACTTCTTAATTATGATTTTAGGCTAAGTGGGATTTAGACCAAGTATTCAAGAGAATTAATTTTAGCCTAAGGAATAAAATCAAAACTTAAACAAATTAATGTGTACATATCACATATACACATATAAAATGCTCTTCTCTCAAGTTTTACACAAGAAAAATGTGAAAACTTGTATACATAAAATAAAACACTTTTTATCTTTTAAAATGATAATTTACTCTTTTTAAACATTTTTATTGTTAATTTCCTTTATTTTGAATATAATACACTTTTTATTCATTTAATTGTAATATACCATTTTTATTACTTTTAAAATTCAACAAATTACATTTTCTTACTTGTAAAAATGTTTCAATTCATTTAGAAATATTATTTACACTCATAACTTATATTTAATCACATTTTCTCCTTTTTGTTTCATCAAACACTTATTAAAAAAAGCTTACTTCTTTTAAAAATTATTAAAAGAAGCCACAAAGCAATAATTAACAAAATTATTGCATTTTCACTCAAATAAAATTATTCTCACATTTATTATCACCCAAACCATTAAAATAAAGCTTTATGCTTTATTTTCAACAATTATTTCCTAAATTCATTGTTTATAATAAATAAATAATCTATTCTCACCAATTTTTTATTCAATTTACAATATTAAATCATAATTATCATTATAATTTAATATCGAAAGGTAAACTCTGAATCCGTGTTGTTACAACTCACCCCTGCGCCTCATGTCCCCTGCGCCTCATTCCTCGACCACATCAACCCATCAGCAGCAGTTGCCCTCTATCCCACCTCTGCCGAGCAGCAGCTATACGCCAGCAAACCCACGCCAGTGACAGCCTACCTCCCTTCCACTCCTCGAATCTTGCGCCACAACCCACTGATATTATTGGTGAGTTATATATGTGTGTGTGTGTGTATTTGTGCTGCAGTAAATATATATGTTATAAATAAAAGGATCTGAGCATACAAATTTTATCTAATACATAAATATATGAAGCTGCATATATATTTTGTTGGATATGTATAATCTAATGTTTAGTCTGCATGCATTTACGTTTGACCTGTGTACATATTTTTTTGTTTTTGTTTAACCTATATACATATTATTATTATTTTTATGGTCTGCATATATGTACATATATATATTAACCTGCATATGCATATTTTGTTGTATATCTTATAAACAGTGGTCTGCATATACACTTATTTGAACGACCTACATATATATTTGTTTTTATATATATAGCATGCATGTATATTTATCTGAAGCTTACCATACATATCAAGTCATACATTTTGTTAGAAACCTATTCTAATTCAAGTTTTATATATATATATATATATATATATATATATTGATTAAAGAATTTTTTTAAATTTATGTTAATATTTTAAATTATTTTATTTAAAAACTTATATTAATATTTTTAAATGGAGTTTGTAATAATTCTGTATATATGATATATTTAGAATTTATATATTTTGTTCCATCATCTAGGTTCAAATTGCTTTTTTTTGCCGCTGTCTAGGTTTACAACAACAGTCCAACCTTGTCACTATCCTGCTCGTTTGATCCATGTACTTGTTCGTATCCATTCACTCTCATTCTCGTTCAAATTTCTCTAGCCATGAAAGGTGAGTAATCACTCACGATTAATATTCTTATATTTAGTAAATTGATTTCACATGAAATAACGATTGAAATATGTTGTTAAATTTGAATTGTTAGTTATTTAACTGTTAAATATGACATGCCATTATCTAAAAGCGTTTACCTATGACATATGACACTATAACTATTGTACATAATATTTAAATTTGTTACTGATGATACATGCCTATTTTTGATATGTTATATTTTATCATATTTTTTCTCACTCTGCAAGTTCCCTGTTAGTTTAGAATTCCCTATGGGTTGAAATGATACATACACGAACGATCTTGTAGAATAGGGGAAAATCGTTATGGGTTGATATGATAAAACCAAGCGGTTTTCATTGATTTTGAATTTTTAGGATTGTGGATTGTAATGATATATACTCGTGGATATTTAAATTGCGGATTGAAATGATAAATATCCGTATCACTTGACCATAGGATAGAAAATTATATATGGACACCGTTGGTCTATATTTTGAAAATGATTTCCAAAGTTTTAAAAGAAAATATATGGGTTTTAATAAATATTGATTTTTAAAATATAATATGTATAAATGTTACTTTTATATATGTCTAAATTTTAGATTTTTAAAATTATATGTTTTGGAAATTTTAAGTTTATAAGTTATTTTTGAAAATATAATTTTAAGGATTTTACTTATAATTTTACTATTTTAAAATATCTAAAAATAGATTTAATACAAAATAAATTTAATAATAATATTTAATTTAATAAAATTTAATTTAATTAGTATATAATTTGTTTAGGTATTTATTTAAAATTATATTTTAAAAATAGATTTTGTAATAACTATAATAAATTAAGGTTGGGAAGATAAATTGAAATCGATTTGAAATTGTGTTTGTTTAAGAATTATACTTAAATAAAATTGACTTGAAACTTATTGAATTTGATATTTCAAATATATGATTTTATAACTTGATTTTCGATTTAAGGTGATTAAATGAATATTTTCAAATTTAAATAAATTGAAATGGGATATTTAGTTATATTTAAATTTGAAATTTAAGATTTTATTTAAATGACTATTGGATTGATTAAATGAATATTTCAAAACTAAATAATAGTAAAGTTGAATTTGAAATATAAATGGAATTTATCAAATTGAGTTATTGTAAATGTCTGAATATTTAAACTTTGAAACCTATTGAAATGGTTTAGTTTGTAGTTCAAATATATACTTGAAATCGACATGAATTAAAAATGATTTATTGAGAATTTGAATTGAATTATAATTGATGAACATGGATTTATTTAAATTGAATTTTGGAATTTAAGTCGATTTGAACCGATTTGTGGAATTGGATGAAAATTTCCAATTTGGAAATTATTTTAGTATAATTTCTTTAAATAAATATAAACTATTTTAAATTTACGACTATTTTAATATATAAATTATTTTAATATATAAACTATTTTAATTTATAACTATTTTAGTACATATACTATTTTCAATATCTAAACTGTTTAAGTTCGAAGTGTTAAGATTTTAAAAGTGTTTTGATTTTAAAAATGTTATAATCTCAAAGGTGTTATGATTTCGAAAGTGTTATAATTTTGAAAGTGTTACGATTCTGTAATGAATATTATTTAAAGTGAATAATGATATCGAATTTGATATGGTTTTGAGGTGAATAAGGTATTTTGATATGAAGTATGAACTATTTGAAATGAAATGACCACGATGTGAAATAAGCATTTGGTTGTTAAAGAGACCGAGATCGGATATTGTCATACTCTCTGCCAATATCAAAAACACTTTAACAACCGTGTACATGGTGGAGATTCCAGAACGAAGTATGATGGTTTGGCGTCAATTCGATATGAGGTTTTAGCGCAGCCCTGACTCCAATTAGTCAGTTTGATGTGGCTAAAACAAGAGCTATACCGAGCCAAGTGGGGTCATTCCCCCTATCGAGCATATTTCTTCGATACCATTCTATTGCTTTTTTGATTCGATTAGGTGCGCCTTTGATTTGGGAGTGTGTCTCGAGGTGGGCAGTAATAGCTGCTATGCATTACCACCAGCCCGAGAGTGCAAACGGTATTTCTCCCCTGGCATTGCCTCGCGTGCCTTGTCACATACCTTATCGCTCCTTCTACGAGTTTGGTTTGTACCATACCTATGGAGTGCCCTTTGATAGCCCTCCAGTTTACGGAGGAATTACGGTACTGTATAGACTATGAGAATATATGAAATGTGTTAAAGAGGATATGGGTAACACCTTAACGCTATTTTAATAGTTTACTTTACTATAGACATATTATAATAGCTTATTGTACTATATAGTAGGTAGTTCCATGGATCCTTAGAGGATGGAAATCCCAAACATCCTTTAAGTTACTTGTATTTTAATTGACATTTCACTTGAGTTTAATTTATTAATATAAGAATGTTAATCCTGACTCGAGTTTTTTGTATTTTGCTTTATTCTCGGGTCAGACTAAGTGTCACAACATTAAAGCTTACCTTTGGAAATTGGAGCTTTTTTTGAAGATCTATCTATTCAGCTTTCAGTTATTCCAGTATTTCCAATTGTTTATTCAGACCTGTCATTATCATTTGTATTAGAGATTTATTTGTATTTGAGATTCTATTTATTTTGTTTCAGACTTTGATGTTTTTACGGTATCTTCATAAGCTACTATTTATCTATCCCGCTTCTTATTGTTATATTACTCTGTATCTGTGATTCTGTGATTGATTTATTTACTATATATGCCGAGTTTTACCAAATATAAATTAATAATCTGTTGTTTTGAGCAATTCAAGTCTGACATGTGCGGATGACTGTCGATTTGAACGGTTCAAAATAGCGTGTCGCTACAAAACACTTTGAAACATGAAGGTATATCATATACCATGCCATAAATACACATGTATGGGTTTTAACATAGGATAACTAAACCATTTTTTTAGGAAATCTTATGATATTATAATAATGTCTAGGGTTTAAGATAAGCATTTAATCATAGACGGAATGGTTACACTAATTACATTCAACAACATATTTAGTATACAACTAAGTCTGTAAAGGCATGTGTGGGAAAATATTTCAAACAATGACAAGGCTACTGGGTACCGCCTGCCACAGTATACCTATAGAAAAATGTACTGAGAGGCTCACATGAACCCCCTACAAATCTGGATCAACTTATTTGTTCCCGGATAGCACTTAATATGTCATCACCCTAGTTAAATCCACAACCGTATGTGTTCGAAGCATATTTAAATCCATAAATATCGATCTGGATCAGGAGATGACCATCCCTAATGGTAGAAAACCACATAGCTGTGAAGCATATCCTCTGTTTTAGTCATTACTAGGTTGAGGCTCAAGGCTACGTTTTTCATTTTTAGCAAATCCCACTTGGAATGCTAACACTGCCCTCTAGGAAACAATGCAATGTCTACATTAATCCATACGAATTGTTTAGGATATGAACAAACCAAAGGCACTACTTTTACTACATCCTTTTTGGAATCACCCTCTAGATTTGTAGCAAGTGGCTCTTGCACTTCATATAACTCCATCTTCGATTCCATCATCTTCAACATGTCTCCAATCCGAATGCTTATGCCGATTCAACTAGTTTTCAGGTAACATATCTGATCCCAATCTCTTTGAGCCGACAATCGATAGTTTCAAAACTGACCATGATTTGATAGTCGGTTGTTTAACTATAAAATAAGAAAGCAACTAAGTCAAAGATTTAACCAAGCATGATTAAGCACATAAGCCACAACTAATCCTCTTAAATAATCCTTTATTAATTAAAATCTAGTTTCAAATATTTTTATTAAAATATCTTATACAAAAGTTATATTCACAAGACCACTCTACTCTTTCCAATATTTGGAGAAGTGTTTATACACTTATCTCAACAGTATAAGTATAATCACAAACCATTTCACTTACAATACTTAGGATAGTATTTATATACTTATCTTGATGATATAAGTATATTCACAAAACATTACGCTTTAAATATTTAGAAAATTTAACCATTTACTTATCTCAACGGTATAAGTTTATTCACAATACACTACAACACATAGAAAATGAAACCATATACTTGTCTCAATGGTATATGTATATTCACTAACTATTTCATTTTCAATACATAGAAAAGTATTTATATACTTATGTCAATGGTATAAGTATATTCACAAAACTTAAGAAAGATTTCACTTCCAAGACTATACTTATTTGAGTTAAAACAAATGTCATTTAAAAGATAAATAACAATAAACCAAAAATACTTTTGGTGTAAGCAAATGGATCTCAGGCAAATTAGACCAAGTATACTTACCACCACTTTTCGATTTCAAACTTATACTATCCCTTGATTAACAAAGAAGTCGGACAAGTTAGGAAGCTATCCTTTCCTTGGCATACATTCTTAATTCTCATATATGGAGGTGGGTTCCATATCTCGAAATTTGGTGCTAAGTATGAAAAGAATACTTTTCATACCACCATAACTTAAATGTTATAGAAATCAAATCTCATTTCCTTTTATAAAAGTCTTTTTTTTATAAATCTCTTTTATATTTACAAACTCCTTTATATTTGCAAAACTCATTTTTATAAATCTCCTTTTATATTTATAAATATGTTTCTATTTATAGAACTCCTTTTATTAAACTCCTTTTATATTTATATTTATGAACCTGATTTTATAAATCTCCTTTTATATTTATAAAAATCTTTTTATATTTATAAAACTCCTTTTATAATCTTATTTTATATTTATAAATTCCTTTTATAAATCTCCTGATTTTAAATCTCATATATTTATTACGAATCTTCATTTTCGAGATATGACTAAATACTTTTCATAAAATGATCCTTCCATATATCACTGTAAATCCACAAATGTGATTTATTATTTAAATTTATTAAAATTTTCTCATTTCCATTTTTATAAAATATCTTCTATAAATCTATTCTTCTATTTGTAAAATAACATCTACGGATTTATCTTTTCATACAACATTTTCTATAAGTTTCACATATATTTATTCCAAAATATTTCTATCTTCTTTTAAAAAAGAAACTCTTTGCTATAAATGATAAATTCCCCTTTTCTTTAAAATAAACATCCGTTATTATATTACATTTTCTGTAAAATAAATACTTTCCAAAATATTTTTTACAACATTTCCAAAAAGGTTAGTGTAAAATAGAGAAGTTCAAAAACCATTTCTAAATAAATTGCCGTAGAAAATTCCAAAAATCGCATTTAAAATCATTCCCGAATAAAAATCATTTTCAAATCAAAACAACAAATAACAGTATTTCCAAGATACCATAATAAGGCCTAGAGTTACCATAGCACTTAATAGTGCTTTTAATGATCCACACTAGAAGAGTTCAACTTTTGTGACATATCAAAGTCACATCAAATAAGGTCAAACTACAAGCTCATAAACAAATATGTATAAATGAAATTAAAATCAATAGTCGGGGAGGAATCCGGATCACTCTACAAAATTTCATGAGTTCCATATATTTCATTTTATATGCCATCCGCCTTCTAAAAATGGGAATTCAACCAAATCAACCAAAGAAGTAATTCAAGCTTACAAATATTACACCAACACATATATCGTATAATGTTCATCCAAAGATGAGTTAACTCACCAAAATTCCTGCTGATGCGTATGTGTTCCTACTCGATCTAAAATAAATGGCGTTTGCTTTTAGCATAAAAATTTCACTTCTTTCAAACTTGAAAAAAATCAAATCTAATGCATTTATAATGTTCCTACGAGTGCAAAGAAAAAGACCGTACCTCAATTGGACCTTGTATGCAAGTGATAGATTTTATAAGATTTGAGATTATTTAAATTAATTAATTAAATAATTAAAATTTTAATTACCTTTAACCTTTATCCATCATTCCTAAAATTCGTGCACAGTGCACTAATATGCACACCTAACACAACCACTTCCTTCTCTCCTTCTTCTCTCCCTCATCACTCAACGAACCGACTTCGCCAATAACTTTCTCTTAGCACGAGCTTCGACCTACACCACCTCCCACGTCACATCTGAATCTCCAAATAAAATGCAACTGCAGCTCTACCCTATGATAAAGAGAATGTTTCATTTTACTAAACCCTGCAGAGGCTCACCAAAATGTCACCACCGACACTCCTTCGAACGAGAAGCATAATGCTACCCTTTGTTCACCTAACGCTGCCTAAATCGCCTCCAGGTCAAAACCCTGTCTTTGGCTTTTCACGTTGACCATTGCCAACCATGCCACACCAAACAAAGACCATATAGATTCGAAGCCCCTGCCAATACAGACTCGATGGATCTTACGTTGCTTAATTTCATTGCCTATATTTCTCGAAAAATTTAGAATATGAGGCCGCTACTTTTCTTGTTTATGGTAAATGAAAATTTAAAGAAAAAGAGGGAAAAGAAGTGTGTTAGAGAAGAGTGAGGATATGGGAGGGGTTTATATAATAATGTGTATTATGATTTTAATTTCTCTGATTAAACGTTACATGTTTCAAGCTTGTACAATCACACAACATGTTCGATCGTCATAAAACTCGTATGCGTACATCACATCATTATTCCAGTTCCGATGGTATTAGTTTCATCGAAATCCAAGATAATGCCCTAGAATGATAATTTTACGCATATTTTGGCCCCGTTATAGATATTTACCCAAACTTTTTATTTTTGTAAATATTTTTTCTATAACAAGTTAAGCATTATCTTTTAATAATTAAAAGGAGTTATTAAGCTTTTAAAATCATTATTTAAATATTAAAAATTAATTAAATATTAAAAAAATCAAAAAGATCAAATTTCGAGTCATTACAATCTTTCCCCTTAAAAGAATTTCGTCTCTTAAATTCCCATATGAAGAAAATGTCTCCTCGCCCTTAGGTTATAAAAAAATTTGATAGCACCACCTATGCACCGCTAGGTCTAAAAAAATCACAACATAAATATAATCTCATATTTGGGACCTCTTATATTTGGGGACAACACAAAAAAAAATGTATGATATACCTTATAAAGTGTGTATGTCACATAACAAACACACCCATTAAGCATATATACGTACCAATTTGTGAGCAAGCTAACTCTACTCATAAAACCAAAAGCAACTAGCAAGCCTTAGCTTCCGTATACCTTAATTTCACTTATATAACTAAAAAAAGAGCTAAACACATCAAATGAAACAATACAACAGCTCATTCATCATCTCATTAATCTAAATAGGCTAATCATATATAGCCATCATCTCATTTAAATCCTCCATATCAAACCATGTAACTTGCATTTCTAATGTAATAAGCATACAACTATTTTAAAGCCCGTACGATATACATATGTATCCATATGCAATATTAAATCCGATCACTTGCTCGATCGTATAAACTTCATTTCCAAACTAGTTTCTCCCAATCGACGTTCCAAATGCATACTTCGATAAGGTTGCTTGATTAGAAACCTCCTCTCTTCTTACATAGCCAAATAATATGATAGAAAACTTTAGAATCATATTAAGAATCTGTATCAACTGTTCGCTATCCTGCATCGATTAAAAAAATCCTTGTTTGGACCTGTGTGAATCACTTTAAAGTCATGTACTCGAATCTGGATCAAGAACGGTTATGGGAATAAAATGATCTATGTATAACTTATGTATTTATTCCATTGGTTTCTTAACTACACCATTACATTTCATGTAACGACCCGTAATTTCGCTACTTTGAAAATGAGATATTTTGTTTATCTTAAAATTTAAAACAGTTTAAAACTTAATTAAATAAGTTGTATATAATAAATAATAATAGAGATATTATTTATTCTTATAAGTAATAACTAAAAGGTATAAATTTGGATTTTAGAATAAATTGAAAATAGTTAAGTTTTGTTAAAAATAAACAAACGCTTAAATAAATATGCTTAATTATTTATTTGAAAAGTTATATCTTAATAAAATCACTTAATAAAGATAATAGAATTATATTTAGAGATATAAAAGTATGTTTATAATCGTTTTATAAAAATATTCAAAATTTGTCATATTTTGTCAATGCAACTTGAAAATCAACAAAAGTGGTATTTTTAAAAGCATAAATTGATTTGAGAAAGAAAGAGATTCATACTAAAATCATTTAGTAATGATAATTAAAGTCTAATAAGGTTTGTGAAACATAATTTTAATTGGTTTAAAAATGTCCAAATTTTGTCGCATTTTGTCGTTTTTACATTAAGTGTAAAAATGAAGATATTGATATTATTTAAATTTGAATTTAATATATGAATAGACGTGTTTAAATTTATTTAAGGAAGTAAGAAGTTCATTTATAAGTTTTGTTTATGTAACGACCTGTAATTTTCGATAATTAAAAATAGTTAATTTAATAAGGTTTTGTGATTTAATGTTGGAAGAAATAAAAATTTGTGATTTACTAGTTAAAATATAAGTAGAATACAACATAGTAGTATTAATTTCAAGTAATTAATAACTACTTAAATGAAATTCCAATTGATTCAAATGATTAAGGAAGTTATAATTAGTTATAGATTATAAATTAATTTAAATAATATGTGTATTGATTGATAATTTAAATATTATATTACCTGGTGAGAAATATGAAATAAATTGTAACTGGATGAAATCAGTGTTGTGTAAGTATTTATAACATATGTTTGTAAACAATAAAACCATGGATGTGATTAAATTAAGTAAAAGGTGGCCATTGTCATATGTTACCTATTTATTTAAGTTGTTAAATTAAATTGGAAATAAATTGCAATAAATGTAATTAAATATTACATTAATGTAAATTAAGATGATAATTATAGAATAAGTGTAATAAGAGGTAACCCAATGTTAATTTTATTCATAATATGATAAATGATTGAATAAAAAATTGAAATCGAATTAAATCAATTTATTGGAATTAAGTATATAATTAATTGGATTTTTATTACAGTTGATATTAAACATTGTAATTAGTGTAATACTAATACTGAAATGATGTGTTAATTTGTTTTAAATTATTGTAGATGTCGAAGTAATCAAAATGATAAAATTTGTTAATTATAAAATCGAAAATAAAAAGGTGGTTTAATTAATTAAATATTAATTTATTTCATTAATGTGGAATAGCCATTTTGGCCACTGTCTCAAATTTTGATGACCAGTTTCATCGGATGCATAACGGTGAATTATTGTAAGGTTTCGAGTTCCGTAGCGATCTGACTTGTCGTTTGGTCGTACGGACTCGAAACGCGTAAAAATCAATTTAATTGAATTCAATTCGAAATAGGTTGATTTCAAAGCTAACTTTTTCATGCAATGAATTAGGACTTGAAATCTATTCTATTGGATTTAAAAATATTGAAAACATCTATTTTGATATATGGGATGACCTAGTTTCGTTTCAGGGTAAGAGCGGGCTTTTTGGGTCGCATAGCCGTTTCGTTCAATCCAATCTGATCCATTCTTTTCTATTTTCAGCTCTGCCTATTTATATGTCATTATAAGCCCTATTTATATGTCGTGTGCTGGTGGTCGCATGGTCTAATTTGGCCTGAGGTGGTCGTAATTGTCGAGTTAGGGTTCGACAAATCCTAGATATGGCGGTAGCGGCATTGCTTTGGGATGGGGAGGCGCGATGGCCTTGGTAGGTGCGGCATGGAAGGGCGAGCATGTTGAGGGTAGTCGGCGATTTTTCTGGTGGCCGGAGGCGAATGTGACTAGTGGTCAAAGTTGGGTTTGCAGCGTGCTTGATTTAGGTTTAAGCGTTTATGCCTGAGAGGAGGTAACGGTCTGGTGATGGGTCAGATTATTATTTGCCTTCGATTTTTAATTAAATTTAAAATTTTAAGCTTCTAACTCGAACATCTTTTTCATACAAGCTCAGATTCACGGGCGGTTTGTTCCGTTGGGATCGTATCAAAATTCAAGACATTATGGAACTAGTTTGGACGAATTCTAAGACTGTTAAGTTTTAGGCCTTATTTGGGATTTCAAACTGATTTGAAATCAAAGGTAATTGTTTTGACCCACTCACAATTACTAAATTATCTCATGTTAGTTAAATTAAATTTATGATGATTAATAAAAATTCATTGGTTGATGTTTAGTATATTTAAATCGTCACTCTAGTTAAATTTGACTTTTATTGCATTATCATCATCTAATTTAACATTGAATTTAATTGTCAATTTAATATTTGTTAATGATAATCAGTTATCTATTGATGTTTATTAGTTGATTTGGATGATGATTGTGATGCATGTTTGATTGTTGATATTGGATGACTGGATGTTATATTTCATATTGTTATAACACTACAAATTCGTCATGGGTTGAAATGGTACATACCCAAATAATCATATAGAATAAAGGAAAATCATTATGGGTTGAAATGATAAACCCAAGCGATTTTCATTGAATTGAAATTTTAGGATTGCTGGGTGAAATGATATATATCCGTCAATAAATATTTGCGGATTGAAATGATAAATATCCGTATACTTGACCATAGGGTAGAAAATTATATACGGAAACCGAATTGTTTAAATTAAGTGATTTTAAATCCTTAATTTTTGAATCAGTTATATGATATTTTGAAATAAAATTTAATTTATATAATTGAAATATTATTGAAAATCCGAGTTTTAAATGTGAAATTGGAATTAGTTTAAATGAATTGTTTAAAGGACTCAAATTGAAATTTGGAAGATGGACGTGGTCCAGATATGTTGAAATGAAAGAAATAGTTTAATTTGATATTAATCTCGAATTTATTATAATTAATATAAATTGTTTCAAAACGTATTACTTTCAAATCCTAATTATTAAGATTTTAAACTATTAAACTAATTTAAGCTATTTTGAACTATTTGAACTATTTTAATTAATTTAAACTAATTTAATTTATTTCAATCTATTTAATACAATTAAAACTATTTAATCTATTTTAAATCTATTTAATCTATTTTAACCTAATTAACCCATTTTAAATTGTTTCAAATCTATTTAAATTATTTTACATATAATTAATCTATTTTAAAACTATCTATTCTATTTTAAACCTGTGTTATCTATTTTAATCTATTTTAAAATATATTAAACTATTTTAATATATTTTAAATTATATTAATCTATTTTAATCTATTTTAAATTATATTAATCTATTTTAAATTATATTAATCTGTTTTAATCTACTTAAACTATATTAATCTATTTTAATATATATTAATCTATTTAAACTATCTTAAACTATTTTTAAAACTAATCTAAACTATTTTTTGAATTTCAGGTTTTGTAAAGTGGAAGTTTATATTTAAATCCTTGATTTTTAAGTAGAATACGACTAAATGATGTAATCATCAAAGTTGGGATTTTAATAACATATTTGAGTAAATATGATGATTTGAAATAAGGGTGTAATCTATTTTGCAAATATGATTTCGATGTGAATATGATTTCAAAAGTGATATGGTTTGAATTGGATATGATATTTTGATATCAATATGAAATGGTTTTGGAAATGTTAAAGAACCATCCGGTGTGAAATAAGCATTTGGTTATTAAAGAGAGCGGGATAGGATATTGTCATACTCTCTGCCAATATCGAAAACCAATTTAATAACTATGTACATGGTAGGGATTCTAAAATGAAGTAGGACGGTTTGGTGAACGATATGAGGTATTTACGTAGTACAGACTCCCGTGTGTCAACTTAGATGTGACTAAAATAGGATCTATACCTAGGCCAAGTGAGGTCATTCCTCCGATAAGACATGCGTCTTCGATACCATATTATGAATTGTGATGCTTTAGTGGCCACCCCTTCATTTTGATTTGGGAATGTGTTTCGAGGTGTATGGTAGTAGCTCTATGTTATCACCAGCCTGGTTTTGCAAAACGGTAGAGTCCTACCCTGGCATTGTGTCGAGTGCCGTGTTCACATGCCCTATCGCGCCTTCTATGAGTTTGGTTTGTATCATATCTAGGGAGTGCTCTCTGATAGCCCTTCGGTTTACAGAGGAATTATAGTATTGTATTGTAACATTCCCGTTTTTAAACAAATTTAAATTAGTAATTAATTTAATTTTTAAATTAAATTGTGAATTAATTTGGTATTTTCCAAATTTAAATAGATATTGTTTGTTTCTTAATATAAATGAACATAAATATGATTTTAAAATAGAATTTCTAATTTGAAATACAGAAATAAGTATTTTGAACAATATATTAATTATAAAATTGATTGTGGATTAATTTGAATTTTTTTGAATAAATATATTTATGAATATACATAGATTGATTTTGAATTTCATTTTGAATTTGAAACTCTAAGATAAATATTTTTGAAAATAAATTGAGTTTAATTTGGGAATTCAATTGTAAATATTTTACAAATAAATTGAATTTGAAAATTTGAAAGTAATTGTTTTAAATAATATATATTGGATTTGAAAACTATATTTTAGAGTTAATAAGAGTTTGTTTTCAAATTTTGTATATATAAGATATATATCTAAATAGATAGATGTTTTGGAAGTTGTGTGTTGAATTCAATTTTTCCAAAAGCTATATAAAAAGATTTAATTCAAATAGATATGCATTTGTATATTAGTGATTAATTAATTGTTAAAATTTATTCTTTAAAGTTATAAATATATATAAATATGTATTAGATTTGATAAAAAGATTTAAAACACATTTTCTTTTGAAATAAATAAATATAGTTTGTATATTCACGAATTTAAAATGTAAAACATTTACATATGTTAAGATATAAAATATAAATAAAACAAGGGTTTAAACACAAATTAGATGTAAATGACATTTGTTAACCATGTAATAAGTAAATTTAACAAATGTGAGATAAGTAATTTTATAAATTAACAAATGTAAACCTTTCTCTTAACAATTAAACAAGTGTAAACATTTTTCATAAATTTTTTTACAAGTGTGGCTAATGAATACAAATGGCATTTATCTTTTAATTTTTATGAATTAGATAAAAACACTATGAATTTGAGTTAGTAACCAACTATTTGAAAACTATCTCCTCTATTTTTCAGACATGAAAATCAGAAGATCAAACGAAATCATCTCAAAATCAAAAGAAAGGGTAAAACCTGGAAACAAAACTACATCTCAAAACACAAAGCCTGGGAATCAAATCAGGCAACAAAAATTCAACTGGAAATTTAGTCTCAAATCAAAAGCAAGTTTTCAAATACTAAATAAATTCAAACTCTAGTACAAATCAGCTCAGTTTAAATCAGAAACAAAGTGGCAGATCAACTAATTAAGAGCAAAGAAACCTGAGATCAAACAAACTACAAATGCAAGGATCAAGCAAGCTCTGATCAGATACCACTCTAAATTTGGAAACAGAAGCATGTTTCTCTGATTCTTCCTTTTTAAAGTGAGCAAACTGACCCCCTTCATATTTGAATCTATGATGCTTTGCGAAGTAGTTGTTGTGAAAGTGATTAATGAATGTCTTTGCATGTATATATATGTGTGTTTGCGTGTGGATTTAAGTATGCATGCCAGTGTATGTAAGAATACACTCTGTTGTGTTTCCAATCCCTCCAAACAAATTTAAACTGCTCCTTATAATCAAATCTAGGCTTTGATCTCTAAAAAGCAATTGATTGTAACATTGTGATTTAAATTTTAAAATTAGTTTTAAGAAAAAATATTCAGCAATGTTCTGGAAAATGTTAAATAGCAGTAGGAAGTAAAAATTGGTCCAAAAATTATATATTGAATTTCAAGCTTTGATTATATGAGTGGATTCGAGTTGAACAACGATGAATTTCGATATAAAGATTGGAATTTTTAAGTTTGAAAATCGTGGGAATTGTCAAATTGAACAGAAAATGCAAAATCATAAATTCTCGATGAACGACAATGTTTGGGAAGTCGTGATTCTTGGTGAAGTTAGCTGGAGCATCAGTGATCATTAGAAAAATGATGGGAAGAATTCTAATTCGTTGTGGTGGCCATGCAAAGTCAATGTAGGGTTTAATGACAGGTTTGTAATTGCTGGTTTCTCGTGATTGTTGTGTGGTCATGGGTGATCTAGAAATGATCGGTGGTGGGGGAATAGGTTTGTGGGTGTCTGGCATAGTTTTGGGCCCAACAGTGAGTTCATCAGTGGGCGGAGGTGGCCACACGAGGTGGTTTATGGTGGCTGTGTTTTTTCCAGGCATTGCTCGATTTTACTTGATTTCGATTTGAAGTTGGAATTCGATTTCTGGATGATCGGATGATTATGGGGGATGATTGATGACTAGTGGGTGGTCGCTGCGATGGCTAGAGCATCGCCGTGCGACTGTACACATACACGAGTATCATTGGTATCAGGCGATTGTTGAAAATTGGGGAAGAAAGAATGCTCTCGGGTCCAAACTCGAGAAAAGCATAGGTTCGACTCAAAGCAATAGTGGGAGGCATGAACCTCGAAGCCAGGCTCGAGTTAGACAAAGATTTATCTCGGGTCTGAGTCTTTTAACAAATAAGTTTTGAATTTTGAATAAAGTAAGTTTTAAAACTTTATTCTTAAACAAATTTCTTCTATAATAAAAGTTTAATTAAATTTTGATCAATAAAAGTTGTATAGTCATTTGACTTAAAATTAATTAAGTTTCGTTTTCTAAAATTTATTTTGAAAATAAAATTTAATAGTTTAAATTAAGAATCTGATTTAAAAGATAATGGTTTATCCAAAACAATGTTGTTGATTTGAAATTAACTAGAAGATATTAAGTTAACTCATATGTTGATGATAATACATTTTTAAGATTATTTAAAATAAGATTTTAAAGATAAAATGGTTTATCTTGAGATTATGATTTTGATTATCAACTAACTTAAAAAGGGTTAAGTTAAATTTTATGAAATTAATTAAGATAAATGAGTTATCTTAAAGGATTATTAATTTTGATATTTAATGATAATTACTTAATCAAAATTTAATTGAGTATTAATTAAAGATTGATTAATTTGTTGAGAGCTAATTAATTAATGATTAATAATTAATTAATCAAGTGATAATTAATTTGTGATTCATTAAAGGTTAAAGATTGTACTGCTTATCGATATTGATATGATTGAATCTGTGATGATTGATGATGTTGCACTATTGTTTAAAACCCCTGGACTAAACCATACGCACACAAATATGAATTGCACGAGGAAATTGGTTAAGTTACAGATTTTTGAAATGGTTTTAAAGTTGAATTTTGAATCCAAATGGTTTTGAAAATGGGGTTAAGTGTGAAATGCTTTTGAAAAGAAGTTTTTAAGATAAAAGTTATTTTGAATAACTTGATAAAGTTTTGAAATTTAAATGGTTTGATTTGAATTGGAATTCAATATTTGAAATCGAATTCTATGTTTGGAAATTATGGTTTAAAAAGGTTATATAAGTTATAAATATGTTTATATGGGTTTTAAAACCATTTTAAAAGTATTTTTTTGGGAATTTGAATTTAACCCAAGTTTTATACTTGAAGGGCTTTAACTTGTGCAAATGTAATCGGATTTTTCCGAAACGAAAACCTTTGTTATAATAATAACTTTCATGTAAAGAAAGAATTTCCAATCTGTGTTGAAAGATTTCAAGTTTGAATGGAAATAGTTTTGAAAGCTGTGAATTAATCTTTGTGAAAGATGGTCGAACCTTGTTTTGAAATTGAAGAGGATTTTAAATGGTGTATCTTTTATATATAAAAGATTTGAAATGGGAATTGTTTTGAAAATTATGAATTAATCTCTGGAAATGGTTTTGAAAGCTATGAATTGAGTCTTTGATTTAATGATTGGATGAGTTAATCCAATTTGAAAAGGAAATTATTTTGAAATCCATAAATGAATCTTTGTGGAAGATTGGTGAACTTTATGAAGTGTAAAGATTTGTAAATGGTGATTTGTTTAAACCATTTGAAGAAAGGTTTTGGGTTTTGAGTTGTGACTTAACTAAGATCCCAATATCCATATATTTTTAAATACTATGCTCATTATTTGGTTTAGCCGGGAGAGGACCTTGTGTCATATAACCCATTTCGAATAATGATACGACGATATGGATAACATTGGTACACCAGTGGTAAAGACTGGATGTTCTCGAAAGTGAAAGGATAACTCGTCAAATGTCTCTGCACCGGCTGATTCCCGGTATAGAGATTTATATTACTCTTTGTGATGGGGAGTCTGGATGTGATTAGGGATTATTCAGATTTGCAAGGGCTCCTTTGTGAAGTTCCTTTGGTTCTGTTCGAACCCGGAATAGACTTGTATGGATGTGTGTCTGACATTACACCTTGAGATGTAAAGCTGGTTTCTATCAAATACATTTTTGTTTTGTGGTGGAGATTTATTCTCTTAGCTTAACACCCTACTCTGAGACGTACGAGCTCAGAGGTTATGTAGTTGATGGTTACTAGTGATACATTCCCAATTTGATAATGTGGCATACGAAGTGCTGCTGATCATTTGTTGGTCAAAGCATGGCTTTGTGAAAAAGTATAGCTTTGTGGATGAGACTTCGTTGAGCCTCACAACCCGAAAATGGTCGAAACAGGAATGTTGCGGCAAGGTTTTAGGGGTCGCACCCCTAGGGTATGTCCATTTCCCTCTGGATAAAAATGATATCATGGTATGGAGCCCAGATATTTAACTGTGTGGTTGTTGCTATTTGTTGGTGAATCCCGGGAAAAAGGTCGTTAATAACTGGGGATGGCTTATTTGCGGTGTTACTTTCGGGCAGGGGTAACCCGGCCTTGTGTTGGTAGGGAACTAGCTTAGTTCTTGGGGGAGTCCCTCCAGAGGAGTCCCATTTTAAAGGAAGTTCCTTAGCCTGACCATTTATTGGAAATCTAATCATTCAATACGAGCCTTGTATGGTTATAGTTATAGAACCTGGCATTTAACATGGTAGCTATAGTAGGCATACTATAATGGTACGTATGCTGGCTAAGATTAATATTATACTTTCAAAATGTTTTCCACTATGCACTAATAATAATATCAAAAAGGATTTTACGTAGTAAGCATGTTTGACTATCATAAAGAGAAATCTCCCCCAAGTGTGCGATTGCATTGTGCGATTGCATTGTGTGTGTGCCGGGTGGCCTTATGGTAGTTTCATTTTCCAAAAAGCATTACGGATTTCGACTTTAAAATCTTTTGTTGTTTGTTTAAAGATAAAAATGTTTTCGTGTTCTTATACCCGTCCATGACTGACCCAGAATTTATTTTTCCCTTCCTAAACTCGGGGTGCCTATAATTTTCTACATGGGTAGTCTAGAGTTGGGTTTTTTTTAGATAATAAAATATTAGTTGTAGATTCGGTAGCCTTCAATATCTGGAAATCTTCTTCAGTCTTTGGATGACTGACCTTGCTTACTACAATGTGATGGTGGTGCGAGCTTATTGGATTGTAGTCCTCGTAGCTTTTGGGATGAGATTCTGGTTCTGGAGCATTGGCAATGAAGTCAATATGTTGGATGTTCGCTTTCTCACTTGGAAATTCTGTTGAAGATATTCTTTCCGCTGTATCTTGTATCTTTGATAGATATTGATATCATTTGTATCGTTGTTGTATCAACTATTATGTATCAATGGTATTATTCATTTTCTTCCGCTATGTTGTTATACTTAATGTGTTATAAGCTCCGGCAAACCAGATTCGGCGTTTGAATCTACGGCATTCAAGTACAAGTGAAGTACGGGTGCCAATTTTCGAAGGCCGAGTCAGGGTCATTAGAGTGGTATTAGAGCAAAAGGTTGAACATTAGCTCAGATGTATAACAGGTTAGGTAACTCATTAGAGATAGGGTGAAGTATACCCTAGAATGAGTATCCCTAAGATATCCGTCCGTATGCCTCAGTAAATTATCTTACTATCCACTGATAGTGAATATGAGTGCAAGAAGAGGACGAGGTAAGGGATAGGGGAGTACCACTACAATGGTCAATACCCTGCAACAACGGAAATATCTTTCATATCATTCTCCTTTGATCCAGTTTCAGTTCTTTGATGGCTTCGTGGCAGCTCGAGGGAGATGCTTTGGTGTGATGGTGGCCCTGCAAAACGTTGAAGATAAATTTCTATTTCGTATCCTCTTTATCAATTCCTATCATTGTTAACTTTAATAAATTGGAAAATTTTATGAAGATCAAAGTCCGAAGAGGGACAAGCTGGTGTAAACTTTGGGGTACTCCGACCTGAGTTTGGAATACATACCCAGTGTTTGAAAATTATGGAAAATTAAATCCATTTATCTATTGTTTGGGTCTCAATATATTCTACGAACGGTTAGTTATCCCTTCGAACTAACCAGTGCCGCTTCATATTTCATACAATGAATGACTCGAGTATCTTGTGAGATATGGAATGAGTTCATTCTCATAGTTATTAATGATATTCTGATTTGGTAAGCCAAATACAGAATAGATATTCAGTTTAATTTGGAAAACTGTTTCTCTATCTTTATGTATCCATCCTTTGTTGTCTCCCTGGCAAATTTCGAGAACGAAATTTTCTTAAGGGGAAATCTATAACATTCCTGTTTTTAAATCAAATTTAAATTGTTAATTAATTTAATTTTTGAAATTAAATTGTGAATTAATTTGGTATTTTCCAAATTTAAATAGATATTTGTTTGTTTATTAATATAAATGAATTTAAATATGATTTTAAAATAGAATTTCTAATTTGAAATACAAAAATAAGTATTTTAAATAATATATTAATTATAAAATTGATTGTGGATTAATTTGAAATTTTTTGAATAAATATATGAATATACATATTGATTTTGAATTTCATTCTGAATTTGAAACTCATAGATAAATATTTTTGAAAATAAATTAAGTTTAATTTGAGAATTCAATTGTAAATATTTTACAAATAAATTGAATTTGAAAATAAATATTTTATGATATATATTGGATTTAAAAACTATATTTTAGAGTTAATAAGAGTTTGTATTCAAATTTGTATATATAATATATATATGTATGTAAATAGATAGATGTTTTGGAAGTGGTGTGTTAAATTTAATTTTTCCTAAAGCTATTTAAAAAGATTTAATTCAAATAGATATGTATTTGTATATTAGTGATTGATTAATTATTAAATTTTATTCTTTGAAGTTATATATACATATATATATATATATATATATATATATATATATATATATATATGATTTGATAAAAAGATTTAAAACACATTTTCTTTTGAAATAAATAAATATAGTTCGTATATTAATGAATTTAAAATGTAAAACATTTACATATGTTAAGATATGAAATATAAATAAAACAAGGGTTTAAACACAAAATTAGATGTAAATGACATTTGTTAACCATGTTATAAGGAAATTTAACAAATGTGAGATAAGTAATTTTATAGAACAAATGTAAACCTTTCTCTTAATAATTAAACAAGTGTAAACATTTTTCATAAAATTTTTTACAAGTGTGGCTAATGAATACAAGTGCCATTTATCTTTTAATTTTTTTGAACTTGCTAAAAACATTATGAATTTGAGTTAGTAACCAGCTATTTGAAAACTATCTCCCCTATTTTTCAAACATGAAAATCAGAAGATCAAACAAAATCATCTCAAAATCAAAAGAAAGAGTAAAACCTGGAAACAAAACTACAGTCTCAAAACACAAAGCCTGGGAATCAAATCAGGCAACAAAAATCAACTGGAAATTAAGTCTCAAATCAAAAGCAAGTTTTCAAATGCTAAATAAATTCAAACTCTAGCACAAATCAGCTCAGTTTAAATCAAAAACAAAGTGGCAGATTAACTAATCAAGAGCAAAAAACCTAAGATCAAACAAACTATAAATGCAAGGATCAAGCAAGCTCATATCAGATATCACTCCAGATTTAAAAAGAAATGGAAACAGAAGCCTGTTCCTCTGATTCTTCATTTTTAAGGTGGGCAAACTGACCCCCTTCAAATTTGAATCTATGATGCTTTGCGAAGTAGTTGTTGTGAAAGTGATAAATGAATGTCTCTGCATGTATATATATGTGTGTGTGTTTGTGTGTGGATTTAAGTATGCATGCCAATGTATATATGAATACACTCTGTTGTGTTTCTAATCACTCCAAACAAATTTAAACTGCTCCTTGTACAATCAAATCTAGGCTTTGATCTCTAAAAGCAAATGATTGTAACATTGTGATTTAAATTTTAAAATTAGTTTTAAGCAAAAATATTCAGCAATGTTCTAGAAAATGTTAAATAACAGTAGGCAGTAAAAATTGGTCCAAAAATTATATATCTGAAAGCTATGATTATATGAGTGGATTCGAGTTGAAAAACGATGAATTTCAATATAAAGATTGGAATTTTTAAGTTTGAAAATCGTGGGAATTGTCAAATTGAACGGAAAATGCAAAATCGTCAATTCTCGATGAACGAAAATTTTGGGAAGTCGTGATTCTTGGTGAAGTTAGCTGGAGCATCAGTGATCATTAGAAAAATGATCAGAAGAATTCTAATTCGCCGTGGTGGTCGTGCAAAGTCAATGTAGGGTTTAACGACAGGTTTGTAATAGCTGGGTTCTTGTGATTGCTGCGTGGTCGTGGGTGATCTAAAGATGATCGGTGGTGGGGGAATAGGTTCGTGGGTGTCTGGCGTAGTTTTGGCGCGGCGACGAGTTCATCGGTGGCCGGAGGTGGCCACACGAGGCGGTTTATTGTGGCTATGCTTGTTCCAGGCGTTGCTCGATTTTACTTGATTTCGATTTGAAGTTGGAATTCGATTTCTAGGTGATCAGACGATTACGGGGGATGGTCGATGTCTAGTGGGTAGTCACCGTGATGGCTGGAGCGTCGACATGCGACTGTACACGTACATGAGTATCATTGGTATCAGGCAATTGTTGAAAATTGGGGAAGAAAGAATCATCTCGAGTCCAAACTCGAGAAAAGCATGGGTTCGACTCGAAGCAACTATGGGAGAGGTGAAGCTCGAAGCCAGGCTCGGGTTAGACAAAGATTTGTCTTGGGTCTGAAGCTTTTAACATATAAGTTTTGAATTTTGAATAAAATAAGTTTTAAAAATTTATTCTTAAACAAATTTCTTTTATAATAAAAGTTTAATTAAATTTTGATCAATAAAAGTTGTATAGTTATTTAACTTAAAATTAATTAAGTTCGATTTTCTAAAATTTATTTTGACAATAAAATTTAATAGTTTAAAGTAAGAATCTGATTTAAGAGATAACGGTTTATCCTAAACAATGTTGTTGATTTGAAATTAACTTGAAGATATTAAGTTAACTCATATGTTGATGATAATCCATTTTTAAGATTATTTAAAATAAGATTTTAAAGATAAAATGGTTTATCTTGAGATTATGATTTTGATTATCAACTAACTTAAAAAGGGTTAAGTTAAATTTTATGAAATTAATTAAGATAAATGTGTTATCTTAAAGGATTATTAATTTGATATTTAATGATAATTACTTAATCAAAGTTTAATTGAGTATTAATTAAAGATTGATTAATTTATTGAGAGCTAATTAATTAATGATTAATAATTAATTATTCAAGTGATAATTAATTTGTGATTCATTAGTATAAGTGATTAGGATAATCACTTATTGTAATTAATTAAGAATAATTAATTAAAGGTTAGTTTATTTAACGAAGAATGATAATTAATTGAGGAGTAATTAATTAATGTAATTAATGAATTAAAGAATAATTAAATAATAATTAAATAATTAAAGGTTAATTATTTAATGATTAAGGGTTAATTAATTTATTAATTAAGGTTGATTAATTAATAATTAAGGGTTAATTAATTTTTTATTAAAGGTTAATTAATAAATTATTAAAGATTAATTAATTAAAATGATTTGTAATTAATTAATGTCAATTTACCAGGATTAGCAATTTATCAATCTGGTTTAAGTTAAGTTATAACCAGGATTGAGTAATTAATTCATAAGTAATTAATTTAATCGCAGATTTAATTGAACTAACTAAGGATTAAACAATTAATAAATCCTGCCTATAAATGTTTATTGAATGCTTGGATTGTTTGTATTGTATGAGATGCCTGGAATTGATTGTCCTATCTGATCTATGATATTTTATTCTGTGGATTGAGCTGTGTATAATTTATTCATTTATTTATGATACATTTGTATGTTATCTGTGATTCTATGAATGAACGATAAGCGTTATAGATTATACCGCTTGTCAATATTGATATGATTGAATCTGTGATGATTGATGATGTTGCACTATTGTGTAAAACCCCTGGACTACACCAAACACACACAAATATGGATTGCACGAGGAAATCGGTTAAGTCATAGATTTTTGAAATGGTTTTAAAGTTGAATTTTGAATCCAAATGGTTTTGGAAATGGAATTGGGTTAAATGTGTAAAGCTTTTGAAAAGGAGTTTTTAAGATAAAAGTTATTTTGAATAACTTGATAAAGTTTTGAAATTTAAATGGTTTGATTTGAATTGGAATTCATTATTTGAAATTGAATTCGATGTTTGGAAATTATGGTTTAAAAAGGTTATATAAGTTATAAATATGTTTATAAGGGTTTTAAAACCATTTTAAAAGAACTGTCTTAGGAAGTTGAATTTAACCCAAGTTTTATATTTGAAAGACTTTAACCCGTGCAAATGTAATCGGATTTTTCCGAAACGAAAACCTTTTTTATAATAATAGCTTTCATGTAAAGAAAGGATTTCCAATTTATGTTGAAAGATTTCAAGTTTGAATTGAAATAGTTTTGAAAGCTGTGAATTAATCTTTGTGAAAGATGGTCGAACCTTGTTTTGAAATTGAAGAGGATTTTAAATGGTGTATCTTTTATATATAAAAGATTTGAAATGGGAGTTATTTTGAAAATTATGAATGAGTCTCTGGAAAATGGTTTTGAAAGCTATGAATTGAGTCTTTGATTTAATGATTGGATGAGTTAATCCAATTTGAAAAGGAGATTATTTTGAAAGCCGTAAATGAATCTTTGTGGAAGATTGGTGAACTATGTGAAGTGAATCTTTATGTTTAAAGATTTGTAAACGGTAGTTTGTTTAAACCATTTGAAGAAAGGTTTTGGGTTTTAAGTTGTGACTTAACTAAGATCCCAATATCCATATATTTTTAAATACTGCGCTCATTATTCGGTTTAGCCGGGAGAGGACCTTGTGTCATATAACCCATTCCGAATAATGATACGAAGATATGTATAGCGTTGGAAGCTCGATGGTGAAGACCGGATGTTCTCGAAAGTGAAAGGATAACTCGTCGAATGTCTCTGCATCGGCTGATCCCCGGTATAGAGATTTATATTACTCTTTGTGATGGGGAGTCTGGATGTGATTAGGGATTATTCAGATTTGCAAGGGCTCCTTTGTGAAGTTCCTTTGGTTCTGTTCGAACCCGGAATAGACTTGTATGGATGTGTGTCTGACATTACACCTTGAGATGTAAAGCTGGCTGCTATCAAATACATTTCTGTTTGGCGGCGGAGATTTATTCTCTTAGCTTAACACCCTTCTCTGAGACGTACGAGCTCGGAGGTTGTGTAGTTGATGGTTACTAGTGATACATTCCCAATTTGGTAATGTGGCATACGAAGTGCTGCTAATCATTTGTTGATTAAAGCATGGCTTTGTGAAAAAGTGTAGCTTTGTGGACGAGACTTCGTCGAGCCTCATAACCCAAAAATGGTCGAAACAGGAATGTTGCGGCAAGGTTTTAGAGGTCGCACCCCTAGGCTATGTCCATTTCCTTCTGGATAAAAGTGATATCATGGTAAGGAGCCCAAATATTTAACTGTGTGGTTGTTTCTATTTGTTGGTGAATCCCGGGATAAAGGTCGTTAACAACCGGGGATGGCTTACTTGAGGTGTTACTTCTGGGCTGGGGTAACCCGACCTTGTGTTGGTAGGGAACCAGTTTGGTTCTTGGGGGAGTCCCTCCAGAGGCGTCTCATTTTTAAGGAAGTTCCTTGGCCTGACCATTTGTTGGAAATCCAATCATTCAATACGAGCTTTGTACGGCTTTAGTTGTAGAACCTGCCATTTAACATGGTAGCTATAGTAGGCATACTATAATGGTGCGTATGCTGGCTAAGACTAATATTATACTTTGGAAATGTTTTCCACTATGCACTAATAATAATATCAAAAAGGATTTTGCGTAATAAGAATGTTTGACTATCATAAGGAGAAATCTCCCCCAAGTGTGCGATTGCATTGTGTGTGTGCCAGGAGGCCTTATGGTAGTTTCATTTTTCAAAAAGCATTGCGGATTTCGACTTTAAAATCTTTTGTTGTTTGTTTTAAAGATAAAAATGTTTTTGTTTTCTCATACGAGTCCCATGACTGACACGGAGTTTGTTTTTCCCTTCCTAAACTCTGGTTGCCTACAATTTTCCACACGGGAAGTCTAGAATTGGGTTTTTTTCAGATAATAAAATAGTAGGTGTAGATTCGGTAGCCTTCAGTCTCTAGAAATCTTCTTCAGTCTTTGAATGACTGATCTTGCTTAATACAATGTGATGGTGGTGCGAGCTTATTGGATTGGAGTCCTCGTAGCTTTTGGGATGAGCTTATGGTTTCGGAGCACTATCAATGGAGTCAATATGTTGGATGTTCGCTTTCTCACTTGGAAATTCTATTGAAGATATTCTTTCCACTGTATCTTGTATCTTTGATAGATATTGATATCATTTGTATTGTTGCTGTATCAACTTTTATGTATCAATGGTATTATTCTTTTTCTTCCGTTGTGTCGTTATACTTAATGTGTTATAAGCTCCGGCGAACCAGATTCGGCGTTTGAATCTGCGGCATTCGAGTACAAGTGAAGTACAGATGCCGATTTTCGAAGGCCGAGTCAGGGTCGTAATATGTATAGACTATGGGAATATATAAAAAGGTGTTAAGGGTGATATGGGTAACATGTTAACGCTATTTTAATACTTTAAGAGATGGAAACCCTGAACATTTCTTAAGTTAATGCACTCACGTGACACTGGATAGGAGATTTCAAAATCTATAAACATCTCTAACGCCGTTACACTCATGCTTATTCACAGTTGATTTAACTTACCTAAGATATTTTAGTTCTGACTCGAGTGTTTTATCTTTTCAATTCGCTTGGGTCAGTCTGAGCTTTTCAGTGTATTGAAGACTGCTTTTCTAGAGGACGAAGATTTACTACTACTATTATTTATTATATTCTTACGACTACGTCATGTTATTCCATTGCATTGTTATTCATTCATGTTGTATGTAACTCTGATTCTATATTGTAAAGGTGTAATCAAATGTTTTTTGTAAAACAGCTTCATGAACTGTTTATTTTGTTATTATATTTAGTCATTTTGCTGGGAGCTTTTGTGTCTATTTCTTTCTTTCTCTGCCATTTTATTATTTATCCCGTAATAATCTGTCGTTTTTAATGGTTTGAGTCTGACGTGCGTGGTTCATCGTCAATTTAAATCGTCCATAGAGGCAAGTCACTACGTTTGGTATCAGAGATTGGTTTAGCAATAACCTTAGCATTGTGGGGTCTGACTTATATTAAATAAGGTAGTAATATCCTAGAATGAGTCATTGATTGTGTGTGTGTATGAGAGCACATTTGTTAAAGTTATAAAAGGTTTTGTATTGTGTTAATTTGTTCTGGTTTGCATTTATAAATTACGGTCGGTACATAGGATGCTATGGCATTGATATGGGTTTCTAAACACTTAATAGGGCAAACCGACATAGTATTGTTTTGAAATATATGTAAATGAAATAATTTTACTTAGTATTATATTTTGTAAATAAAAGATTAATTTTATAAATAATATAATTGGAGGTGATATACTTGTTTGTTAGGAAGTGAAATTCCATGAATAGTTGTATCTGAAATAAGATTTACAAATAAAATAATTATAAATTAGGAAATTTAGAACTTTACTTTTGTGATTTTCAAAATTTCTTTCAAGGGATTTTGGAACATAACATTAGTAGTATTTAAAAGTATATTCTGATATAAATATTTCATTATGATTTGAAAGAAAGGTTTTAAAGAAATTTGGAAAGAAATAAGTTTTTTACTCCCTACTCTATCGTTGGAAAATAATTTCGGTGATGAGTGCACGCATCATCGACGTTCATTTTTGAGTTTCAAAGTAGGTAGACGATTGTAGTAGTAAAACCTATACCTTATTTTGATAAACAAATCTTAAATTTTGATTTCTAAATATGATTTGATTTAAAAAGTGTATGAATATATATATATATATATATTATTTTAAAATGATTTGAAAATATAACCTGGAGTTAGTTCTTAAGCCCTTCTAATAATTAATAGTTTTCAGTTAATGTAATAAAATAAAATCTTAACTATTTTAATATTGGGAAGCTGCTAAATTTTGAAATAAGACATTAGATTTTAAGAGATTAATGAAATATAAAGAAATTGATGGTTTTTATTTATAAATTAAGAAATGGAAATAAGAATATGTAACTATTTAACCTTTCGTTAATTAAAATAAATATGATAACTTGTGTAACTTTCTATTACATTCTGAAAACACACGCGTGCGCGCGCGCGCACACACACATATATAACTTACCAGAATATTATAAGTTGAAATGTTAAATAAGGATATGTAATAGAATATTATACAAGTAAAACTTAAGTAATGAAAGTGTTCAATCGAATTTCTTATATAAATAAGAATTCTGATGTAATAAATTATTATAAACTTAGCTTAATAATTCGAAATGTTACTAATTAAATTTATAGTAAGACTGAATAATGTAAGTAAATGATTATAAACTTAAGTAAATGTTGTACCTATTTGTAATTAAAATGAATAGTAAAAGTGAATACTATATTAATGGAATGATTATAACTTCAGAAAATGCGGAAATAATTAGAAATAGATTTAATACTATATATAAAAGATATAAATGTGAAAAAAAAAATCTAAGTACGAGTTGTTTAACAAATGAATATTGATGTTAAAAGTGAATAATAAATGTGAGGTAAACTGAAAATAAAAAAGTATGCAATACTTAAATAATGAATTCATTAATTTTTTTTAAAGAATTAAATGGAAAATGTGATCATGTTAGTAAATGCATGTAAACAAATGAAAGGAAAAAAATTGTATGTATAAATGAGAAATGAAAATTTTGTAGGTAATGAATGTAAATTTAAGAGAATAATCATTGTATGAAAGAAAATTTTGAACAGTAAATAACGTGAAATGAGATTTATAAGGAAAACTTACATGACATTTGAATTTATTGGTTGTTTGGCTTACGGATGATTTGGAAGTGATATTTTAAGTTGTTAGGGATGTATGAATAATATATTAAGTTATCTAAGACTGTTGAGTGTATGGTATACTTAGTAGTTTATTTATCATTTTATACGATTAAAGGTTTCTAAACCCGAACAAACCATTAGTTTTGGTTACTATGGATGGATGGTTGATTTCTTTGATTTGCGTGTGATGATTATATGGTTTTGTTTGCAAGTGCAATTTTATGTTGTGATTGTTTTGTTGTTATTAGTTGAAACAACTTAAATATTTCTCTTTTACTTAATATTGACCTCTTTGGATTGTATAAGCGAAATACAGGTTTATGGAAGCAATAGATACCGCTTCTGGTTTCATAAATAAGCGTTGTTTGCCCAACAAATAGGTGCGTTCTCGGATTACGGTTTTCTATCAGTATTACATTGTTTTTCCCGTGTTTTGGTATTTTTTTATTTTAAAAATATATTATATATATTGTTATTATTGATATTATTATTTCACCCATACCGCTCCGTATAAAGGAGACTCTGCCGAAATTTTATGTGAATTCCGAACTTAGAAATTTTTTATGAAATGTATTTCAAATTATTATTAACTTGAAAATAGAAGGATTTAGTTGTTTATAAGTTGATATTTTATTTAAATTATTTAATTATGTAAATTAATTGTTTATAAATTCAATATTTTGAATGAGATATAATAATTCTTTATCCCTTCTTTTCCTTTTCGAGGACGAAAAGTTTTGAGTGGGAGAGAGTGTAACGACCCGTAATTTTCGATAATTAAAAATAGCTAATTTAATAAGGTTTTCTGATTTAATGTTTGAAGAAATAAAAATATGTGATTTATTAATGAAAATATAACTAAAATACAATGTAATAGTAATAATTTCAGGTTATTGATAATTACTTAAATGAAATTCCAATTAATTAAAATGATTAAGAAAGTTATAATTGGTTATAGGTTGTAAACTAATTGTAATAATATGTGTATTGATTGATAAATGGATTAAAAGAGTAATTGATTATTTAAATGTTATATTAATTGGTGAGAAATATGCAACAAATTGTAATTGGATGAAGTCAGTGTTGTGTAAGTATTTAAAACATATGTTTGTAAATAATAAAACCATGGATGTGATTAAATTAAGTAAAAGGTGACCATTGTGATATGTTACCTATTTATTTAAGCTATTGAATTAAATTGGAAATAAATTGCAATAAATGTAATTAAATATTACGTTAATATAAATTAAGATTATAAGTATAGAATATGTGTAATAAGACGTAAACCAATGTTAATTTTATTCGTAATATGACAATTGATTGAATAAAAAAATCAAATTAAATCAATTAATTGGAATTAAGTATATAATTAATTAGATTTTTATTATAGTTGAAATTCAACACTGTAATTAGTGTAATATTTAACGCTGAATTGATGTGTAAATTTGTTTTAAATTATTGTAGATGTCGAAGTAGTCAAAATGATAAAATTTGTTAATTATAAAATCGGAATTAAAAAGGTTATTTAATAATTTAATGTTAATTTATTTAATTAATGTGAAAATGGCCATTTTGGCCACTGTCTTAGATTTTGACGAAACAAGATTCATTGGATCTGTAACGGTGAATTATTTTATGGTGTCAAATTTCGTAGCGATCGGACCTGTCGTTTGATCAAACGGACTCGAAACACGTAATAATCAACTTAATTGAATTTAATGTGAAATAGGTTGATTTCGAAGCTAACTTCTTCATACAGTGGAATTAGGACTTGAAATTAGTTCCATTGGATTTAGAAATACCGAAAACATCTATTTGATATATGGAATGACCTAGTTTCGTTTGGGGGTCAGAACGGGCTTTTTGGGTCGCATAGTTGCTTCGATCAATCCAATCTAATCCATTCTTTTCTACTTTTAGCTTTACGTATTTATAAGTCATTGTAAACCCTAATTTCTTCTCATTTCTCATTACTGTACGTACTATTATGTTCCTCGCCTGCTCCTCTTCTCTAATGTCAGATAACCTAATTGCAATTCCAAATTTAATCAAAAATCCAAACCACTCAAAAAATTCAAATAAAACATGAAATTGAAAGCTCTTGACGATAAGAATCAGCGTTTAGTGTTCGTTTTTGGAGATAGTGCTTCAATCATCAGCAAATCATGGGCAAAGCTTCGAAATCACGAAACCCTAAATTCAAATTTGGAACTTTTGATTCGGGCGACAATCGATCAAATTGATTTATGGGTTTTGCAGAGATCGTTGTGTGGAGTCATGTGTTGGTGGTCGCATGGTCTAATTTGGCTTAAGGTAGTCGTAATTACCAAGTTAGGGTTTGGAAAACCCTAGATATGGCAGCGGCAGCGTTGCTTTGGGGGAGGTGGGCGTGATGGCCCTGGTAGGTGCGGCGTGGAAGGGAAAACATGTTGAGGGTGGTCGGCGATTCTCTGTTGGCCGAAGGCGAACGTGATTGGTGGTCAAAGTTGAGTTTGTAGCGTGCTTAATTTTTGGTTGGAATGTTCGTGCCTATGAGGAGGTAACTGTAACGACCCAGAATTTTTGATAATTAAAATTTGGATATTTAATTAATTTTAAATATTAATAAGTGAATTTATAAGTCGAATAAATTTTATTTCGAATAATTAATTGAATAATTAAATCGATAATTTAATATGTTAAATTATGGAAATAATTGAAAATTGAGTTAAATATGATTGAAAATGATTTGTAAAATTTTATTTTATCATATTGGAGTTAGAAAGATATTTTAGAACTTTTAAAATCGAATTAAAAGTTAATTTGTGAAAATTGAATATCTTGTAAAGATATTTTGGAAAATAAATAATTTGGAAAATTATTTGGAACAGTCTCAGAATTGGACGAAACCAGTTCCATTGGATCCGTAATAGTTAGTTATTACCGGATTTCAATTTTCGTGTCAATCGGAGTTATCGTTTGATCGTGGCAGCTCGAAACGCATCGAATTATTTTTAATATTAATTTGGCGAGTTAAAATAGCCATTTTTCAAAAAGTCTCGGATTTCGACGAAACCAGTTTCATCGGATCCGTAATGTGATATTATTGTAAAGTTTCAAATTTCGTGTCAATTGGATTTACCGTTTGTCCGGTACAAATTAAAACGCCTAGAAAATCGTTTAAATCGGTTTAATTTAAATCGATCGTTTATAACCATAACTCGCACAGATGTCCGAATTAGCTTCCGAAACCTGTTCCATTGTGTCCGGAACGCGGGGTAAACCCTAAAAACGCTGGTTACGGCGCGTGAATCGGAGTTCGGAATTTCCGGGATGAATAGTGTCGATCGATTTTCCTATAAATAACCCCCCTCTCTCATAAATAAAAAAAAAAAAAAAACTAAAACCCTAGAAGCAAGCAGCCGCCTCCACCTAAATAGACGGCCAGAGATTCACTGTCCTCTTCCCCTCCGATCTCCCAATCCATCAACATTTAGACTAAGGCTTCAACTGCAAACTTGTCGAGCTTCGCGAGCTCTACGTGGTCAACGGTCAAGATCGAAATTGGAGCAACGGGGTGGCGGCTAGGGGGGTGCGACTGGCGTGCGTTCCTACACGGTTTTCGAGGCTCATGGGTGACCGAGCTCGAAGCTCTTCAGGCCGAGCGTGGCTCTTGCGAAGGGGGTCAGCATGGTGGCGGAGTGATGACGTTTCGATGCTCGTGGTGGTCGAATTTCTAAACCCTAGTTTGCTTGTTTATGGGTTATGTTGTGCGTGTATTTCCTAAAGAGAGCAACGTGAAGATGGAGGGTGATACACGGCCTGATGATGAGTAATGCAGATCCAAGGGCTATGATGGCTTGGGTATAAAATTATAAATAATTGTTGTAATTTAGTTATATAAAAATCGAGTAAACTTGTAAAATTCATAACTTTTTCATACGAGGTCGAAAACGCGCGAAACCAGTTGCGTTGGAAACGTATGGACGAGCACTACGCGATGGAATTGGATTGGAGTCGTTTGGAGTTAGTGATAATTTTGGGTAAAATTAAACGTCCGTTTAATTTTATTCGAAATAAATCGCTAAAACGAAATTGAAATCAAGGTGAGAACTTCTCACTCAATCGAATCAGTTTCGATTTTATTTTAAATAGTTAGATTTAAAATATTTGAATGCATGTTTGAATAATGATTGTTATCTATTGATTGTTAAAATAGACATTATGCGCCGTTATTAAGCGGATGTTATTTATTAAAAACATATACCGCGAATATTTCATAAACAGCGAAATTGGTATTATATATAATAGCAATATATATATATTGGCATATGTATATATTGGAGTTATTGATTTCCCGCATTTGTATAGCGGATGAGACCCTATTGCGCCGTCTATTAAGCGGATAATATTTTAAATCCCATATACCGCGATAATTTCGTACTGGAGCGAAATTGGTATTGTGCTAATGTTTGTGGATGCAGGAAAACAGGTTGGAGGTATCCAACTGGATTCCTCAACAATATTTATTTGATTTCATATATTTTGATATTTGATTGATTATCATATCGATATATGATGTCGTTGTTGTCGTGATTGACTATTTGGTATGTAGCATCATTGGACCAAATTTTGGAATTTTAAAAAGGATTTCAAAGTGATTTTTGAAAGTATACGTTTATAAAATATTTTTGGATTGATTTATTTTAAATAAATAAACGTTATAATTTTTTAATGTTATAAAAATTATGATATTTTTGAGAAATATAGTTAAAGGTGATTTTTGAAAATATGGGGTTAATGATTTTATAAAATAGTTTAATTGGGATTTTTGAATTTATTATACAAAGTTGAAAAAATAGGATTATAAAATTTAATTATTTTATAAATAAAAACGGTGAAATTATAAAGGAGATTAAAGATGTTTTAAAATAATAGTATAAAATGATTTTATAAAGGATTTATAAATTGATATTTATAAACTAAAACATTTGAATTATAAAACGAGTTTTTATAAGTGTTTGAATGAAGTGAAAATGGATTGCATAAGTGAATGGAATTTATAAAACGTTGTTTTATGAATTCGCAAACGACTTATTTTGATAAGTAAATTGTTGAAACCTATTAATGGAGTTATATTCACATTTTTGACTGTGAATAATCCTTTAAAATGAAATGTATAAAAGGATGAAATGTGTTAACGTAGTATATTCACGTTTTTGAATAGTGAATAATATGTTAAAGAAAATGTTTAGAATGTGATATTTTAAACAAAATTAAAACGATCTAACGATGTTTTAAAATATGTTGAGATTCGAAACCATAGATTTCAACATTCATTGTTGAAATAAACGTTTTCGAGAAATAGAAGGAAATGGTGGACTATAACACTGTTGTTATAGTAAATGATTTCCGAAAGGAAATGTTTTGTATAGTATTGGGATTTATATATCTATTTTAATTTCGAATCCCTATACTAGTGATTTTGGGTTGTCGTAACGATGTTTTACGCAACATTCGTTTTGGCCCAAATAAATATGTTTAAGAGAATGATTTCCTTAAAGAATGAAATATATACTTAATCTCGATTTAAGTATATTGAATATTTTTCAAGTGTTGAAAATAGATGGATTTGAGAATTACTTAATAAATAAGTATGGAAATGTTTTCCAATATAAAGTGAATATTTTGAGAATTTATCTTTTTGAAGATAAATTGAAATGAATAATTGAAATCGTATATGCATGGATATTTTGGAATATAAATTCACTATGGAATTTATAAAAGGAAGTGGAATTTGATTAAAAATAAATATTGATTTATTTTTGAAGTGTGAAAATTATATATCTTGTAAAGATATTTTGGAAAATAAATAATTTGAAAAATTATTTGGAAACTGGTGATGTTGTGCATATACATTGATAGTTCAATAACCGACTATCAATATTTCCCTTTGAATGGGTATTTGATGTGATTTGTTTGAATTTGAATGCCACACTTATTTTTGAATAAGCGCTCACTATTCGGGTTAACCGGGAAAGGACCATGGGGTCGTATAACCCATTCCGAATATGTGATACGTCGTTATGAATTGCATTTGATGACCGGTGTTGAAGACCGGGTATTTGCGAAAGCGATAGGATGACCTATCGATTGTCTCTGCACTGGGTAGCTCCTGGTATAGAGATTCCCTAAGTGATGGGAAATTCGATCGGGATTGTGAATACCCGGATTGCAAGGGCTTCGTGAGATGTGCCTTCGGTTCTGTTCGAGCCCGGAACAGACTTGTATGGATTGTATGTCTGACATTACAAATTGAGATATAAAGCAGATTTCTTTCAGATATATTTCTGTTGGTGGCGGAGAATTTATTCTTTTAGCTTAACACCCTTCTCTGAGACGTACGAGCTCAGAGGTTATGTAGTTGAATGTTATCAGCGATATATTCCCAATTTGGTAATGTGACATGCTGAGTGTTGCTGTGAAATGATCATTGTGTTGATTATTTGTGATAGGATCGTTTATTTGATCGTCTATCCTGGTGATCATTTCTATGATCATTTGTTGACCCAAAGCATGGCTTTTGTATAAAGTATGTTTTTGTGGACGTGACTTCGTCGAGCCTCACACCTCGGGAATGGTCAAAACAGGAAAGATGCGGCAAGGTTATGAGGGGTAGCGCCCTTTAGGATATGTGCATTTCCTTCTGGAAAAGGGTGGTATCATGGTATGGAGCCCAGATACTTACTCATGTTGAAAACACTTTATGATTGTGTGAATTGATTGCGAGCGCTCGGTGAAAGGTCCCAAAGGACCGGGGGATGGCATATTCGGTCAGTTGTTACTCAGTTAGGGTAACCCGGCCTTGTGTTGGTAGAGATCCGGTTTGGTTCTCGGGGATGTCCATCCAGAGGCATTCTCATGTGGCAATGGGAAGTTCCTTGGCCTGATCATTCGTTGGAAATCCAAAGAAACAATACGAGACTTGTACGGTATTAGTTGTAGAACCTATCATTCACTTATGGTGGCGCCCCACTATTTGGATGGTAGTTATAGTAGGCATACGATAATGGTCGTATGTTGGCTAAGATTTATATTCTACTTTCGAAATGAATTTTTCCTACACTATGCACTAATAATAATATCAAATGTTCTTTTAATGCGTATCAAGCATCCTTGACTATCATAAGGAGAAATCTCCTCCGATTCTGCGTTTGCATTGTGTGTGTGTGCGGGAGGCCTTATGGTAGTCTCATTTTTAAAAGCATTGCGAATTGACTTTAAAAATATTCCTCTATTTTGATTTTAAAGATAAATAAACTGTTTTGAGTTCTCACACCAGTCACATGACTGACTCGGAGTTTATTGTTTTCCTTCCTAAACTCTGGGTGCCCACCAATTTCCACACGGGCAGTCAAGAGTTAAGGTTTATCAGGATATCAGGATATTCTAGAGTTGCTGGAGGCAAGATGGATGGCATGGAGTATTATTAGTATATAGTATTTCTTTTCCGCTGTTGATGTTGTTTGTTGTTGTACACTCTGATGATATGGTGAAATGTAATGTAATGTATAAAGTGTAATAACTGATATAGTTCTTTGTTTAAAGATTATTCATTTATTATTATTATATGTTGTTCCGCTGCGAAATTGTGAGATTCTGATATTGTTCTGTTGTGTTCTGTTCCGTTCTATTTTCCATTTTCTTTTCTCTCTATTCTCTATTTTCTATCTTCTCTCTCTTCTTCTAGCTCTTTCTTTTTCTTAAAACATTGATAATTCGTATTTCTGTTCATCTTGAGTTAATCTATGGAGATTAGTGTACATTCAAGGAGTACGGATTTACGGGTCTTCACAGGTGGTATCAGAGCTGTTGGTTAAGCGACAACCATGGTTCTGTTGGGTATTACTCATTAGAGATAGAGTCAGTAGTACTCTAGAATGAGTTTGAGTGTAATAATAGCTATGAGAGCGTATTTGTTAGTGAATATAAAATTGTTTTATATTGTGATGATTGGTTTGTTGAGTGGTATATAGATTCTGGTTAATACGAGTAATTAACGTTGTTGATAGGGATCTCTAAACACTTGTACAGAACAATTCGACACAGTATTGTTTTAAAATTGGGTAAATGAAATAATTTTACCTTGATTATATTTTATATATAAAGTAATAATTTTTCAGAATTATTAAAGTGTATATAAGTTGATTGTTTGGTTGTTTGAATAATCAAAATAAAAGAATTGTTGTATAAGCAAAAGAATTATAAGAATTGAATTATAATTAAAGTAATTTACAATTGTGAAATAAACTTATATATATGAGAAGTGAAACTATATGGATATATTTATGAATATGAGTTGAAATAAAAAAAAATGAATTTAAAGTTAAATAAAAATTTACCTTAGAATTGGAAATTTGAATTGATTTATAAGTTGGAATTTAAGTTAAGAAAAACAGATAATGTTTGAAATGAAATATAACTTAAGTGATGTTGAATGAAGTTGATATTGATATCAAAGTAAATTAATAAAGTGAAGTGATAAATATGAACTTGAGTTATGTAATGAAATTCAACTTTTGTAAATTGAATTGAATTAATGGATTGAATGTTAATCAATTGAATGTGAATAATTGATATGAAATAATGAATATAAGTGTTAATTCATTAAAATCTAATGTAATTGGAAGTTGAATAATTGAATGAAAATCAATTTAATTAAACCAATTGAAAGCAAAGTAATTTGGTTGTAATTAATAAACATTGGTTGTTATATGGTTGTTAGTTGATTGATTGTATACAATTCATTAAGCATTAATGAAATTGGAAGTTAAATTAATTGAAATTCAATTGGAAGTTAAGTGAATCTTAAATAGAATTGAATTTGATTTGGAAGTGAACCAACTTGAATATGAATTAGTAAATATAAACTAATTGAAAATGAATGTTAGTAAAATCATCCACTGTTAATAAATCAAATGTGATTAAATTGAAAACCCAATTCATTGAATATTAATGAGAATATGAATGAATATTTATTGGTTATGGATGATAGTTGGTTGATGTTTACATTTGTTGTTTTGTTTCATTTGCTATGTTGGCATGTATAGTTATTATGTTACTATATGTTGTATATTGATACTATTGTCTACATGCATGCTCTCATGTTGTTTGTTGAGTGATTAGTAGGTGCGGTTCGCGTTTGCTTCGCATTTGGAGCTCGCTTTCGCGCTATATTAGCCATATATGCTTGCTAATAAAATATAAGGTACATATCTCGGATTACATACCGTACTTTTATACTTTTTTCCCTTCGGGATGCCTCATTACTTGATGAGATGTATATTTGTGATATATATACTGTCATTTTTTTTCGGATCGAGCCGCGCAAAGGAGACTATGGCGAATTTTTCCGAAAATTTAAGGCGTTAGAAAAAATTTGAGAAAATTGGAAAATTTTGAAAATTATAACTTTGATTTGGAATTGAAAGTTAAACAATAGTAGTTGTTTTTGAAAAGATAACTAAGTATGATTTGAAAATTTAGTAAAGTTATTGTAAGAAATTTAACTATGGATTTTGGAAAATTAATAGATTCTGTAACTTTTCTTACTTGTTAATTTTGAGGACGAAATTCTTTTAAGGGGGGAAGATTGTAACGACCCAGAATTTTTGATAATTAAAATTTGGATATTTAATTAATTTTAAATATTAATAAGTGAATTTATAAGTCGAATAAATTTTATTTCGAATAATTAATTGAATAATTAAATCGATAATTTAATATGTTAAATTATGGAAATAATTGAAAATTGAGTTAAATATGATTGAAAATGATTTGTAAAATTTTATTTTATCATATTGGAGTTAGAAAGATATTTTAGAACTTTTAAAATCGAATTAAAAGTTAATTTGTGAAAATTGAATATCTTGTAAAGATATTTTGGAAAATAAATAATTTGGAAAATTATTTGGAACAGTCTCAGAATTGGACGAAACCAGTTCCATTGGATCCGTAATAGTGAGTTATTACCGGATTTCAATTTTCGTGTCAATCGGATTTATCGTTTGATCGTGGCAGCTCGAAACGCATCGAATTATTTTTAATATTAATTTGGCGAGTTAAAATAGCCATTTTTCAAAAAGTCTCGGATTTCGACGAAACTAGTTTCATCGGATCCGTAATGTGATATTATTGTAAGGTTTCAAATTTCGTGTCAATTGGATTTACCGTTTGTCCGGTACAAATTAAAACGCCTAGAAAATCGTTTAAATCGGTTTAATTTAAATCGATCGTTTATAGCCATAACTCGCACAGATGTCCGAATTAGCTTCCGAAACCTGTTCCATTGTGTCCGGAACGCGGGGTAAACCCTAGAAACGCTGGTTACGGCGCGTGAATCGGAGTTCGGAATTTCCGGGATGAATAGTGTCGATCGATTTTCCTATAAATAATCCCCCTCTCTCATAAAAAAAAAAAAAAAAACTAAAACCCTAGAAGCAAGCAGCCGCCTCCACCTAAATAGACAGCCAGAGATTCACTATCCTCTTCCCCTCCGATCTCCCAATCCATCAACATTTAGACTAAGGCTTCAACTGCAAACTTGTCGAGCTTCGCGAGCTCTACGTGGTCAACGGTCAAGATCGAAATTGGAGCAACGGGTGGCGGCTAGGGGGGTGCGACTGGCGTGCGTTCCTACACGGTTTTCGAGGCTCATGGGTGACCGAACTCGAAGCTCTTCAGGCCGAGCGTGGCTCTTGCGAAGGGGGTCAGCATGGTGGCGGAGTGATGACGTTTCGATGCTCGTGGTGGTCGAATTTCTAAACCCTAGTTTGCTTGTTTATGGGTTATGTTGTGCGTGTATTTCCTGAAGAGAGCAACGTGAAGATGGAGGGTGATACATGGCCTGATGATGAGAAATGTAGATCCAAGGGCTATGATGGCTTGGGTATAAAATTATAAATAATTGTTGTAATTTAGTTATATAGAAATCGAGTAAACTTGTAAAATTCATAACTTTTTCATACGAGGTCGAAAACGCGCGAAACCAGTTGCGTTGGAATTGTATGGACGAGCACTACGCGATGGAATTGGATTGGAGTCATTTGGAATTAGTGATAATTTCGGGTAAAATTAAACGTCCGTTTAATTTTATTCAAAATAAATCGCTAAAACGAAATTGAAATCAAGGTGAGAACTTCTCACTCAATCGAATCAGTTTCGATTTTATTTTAAATAGTTAGATTTAAAATATTTGAATGCATGTTTGAATAATGATTGTTATCTATTGATTGTTAAAATAGACATTATGCGCCGTTATTAAGCGGATGTTATTTATTAAAAACATATACCGCGAATATTTCATAAACGGTAAAATTGGTATTATATATAATAGCAATATATATATATTGGCATATGTATATATTGGAGTTATTGATTTCTCGCATTTGTATAGCGGATGAGACCCTATAGCGCCGTCTATTAAGCGGATAATATTTTAAATCCCATATACCGCGATAATTTCGTACTGGAGCGAAATTGGTATTGTGCTAATGTTTGTGGATGTAGGAAAACAGGTTGGAGGGATCCAACTGGATTCCTCAACAGTATTTATTTGATTTCAGATATTTTGATATTTGATTGATTATCATATCGATATATGATGTCGTTGTTGTCGTGATTGACTATTTGGTATGTAGCATCATTGGACCAAATTTTGGAATTTTAAAAAGGATTTCAAAGTGATTTTTGAAAGTATACATTTATAAAATATTTTTGGAATTGATTTATTTTAAATAAATAAACGTTATAATTTTTTAATGTTATAAAAATTATGATATTTTTGAGAAATATAGTTAAAGGTTGATTTTTGAAAATATGGGGTTAATGATTTTATAAAATAGTTTAATTGGGATTTTAGAATTTATTATACAAAGTTGAAAAAATAGGATTATAAAATTTAATTATTTTATAAATAAAAACGGTGAAATTATAAAGGAGATTAAAGATGTTTTAAAATAATAGTATAAATTGATTTTATAAAGGATTTATAAATTGATATTTATAAACCAAAACATTTGAATTATAAAACGAGTTTTTATAAGTGTTTGAATGAAGTGAAAATGGATTGCATAAGTGAATGGAATTTATAAAACGTTGTTTTATAAATTCGCAAACGACTTATTTTGATAAGTAAATTGTTGAAACCTATTAATGGAGTTATATTCACATTTTTGACTGTGAATAATCATTTAAAATGAAATGTATAAAAGGATGAAATGTGTTAACGTAGTATATTCACGTTTTTGAATAGTGAATAATATGTTAAAGAAAATGTTTAGAATGTGATATTTTAAACAAAATTAAAACGATCTAACGATGTTTTAAAATATGTTGAGATTCGAAACCATAGATTTCAACATTCATTGTTGAAATAAACGTTTTCGAGAAATAGAAGGAAATGGTGGACTATAACACTGTTGTTATAGTAAATGATTTCCGAAAGGAAATGTTTTGTATAGTATTGGGATTTATATATCTATTTTAATTTCGAATCCCTATACTAGTGATTTTGGGTTGTCGTAACGATGTTTTACGCAACATTCATTTTGGCCCAAATAAATATGTTTAAGAGAATGATTTCCTTAAAGAATGAAATATATACTTAATCTCAATTTAAATATATTGAATATTTTCCAAGTGTTGAAAATAGATGGATTTGAGAATTACTTAATAAATAAGTATGGAAATGTTTTCCAATATAAAGTGAATATTTTGAGAATTTATCTTTTTGAAGATAAATTGAAATGAATAATTGAAATCGTATATGCATGGAAATTTTGGAATATAAATTCACTATGGAATTTATAAAAGGAAGTGGAATTTGTTTAAAAATAAATATTGATTTATTTTTGAAGTGTGAAAATTATATATCTTGTAAAGATATTTTGGAAAATAAATAATTTGGAAAATTATTTGGAAACTGGTGATGTTGTGCATATCCATTGATAGTTCAATAACCGACTATCAATATTTCCCTTTGAATGGGTATTTGATGTGATTTGTTTGAATTTGAATGCCACACTTATTTTTGAATAAGCGCTCACTATTCGGGTTAACCGGGAAAGGACCATGGGGTCGTATAACCCATTCCGAATATGTGATACGTCGTTATGAATTGCATTTGATGACCGGTGTTGAAGACCGGGTATTTGCGAAAGCGATAGGATGACTTATCGATTGTCTCTGCACTGGGTAGCTCCTGGTATAGAGATTCCCTAAGTGATGGGAAATTCGATCGGGATTGTGAATACCCGGATTGCAAGGGCTTCGTGAGAAGTGCCTTCGGTTCTGTTCGAGCCCGGAACAGACTTGTATGGATTGTATGTCTGACATTACAAATTGAGATATAAAGCAGATTTCTTTCAAATATATTTCTGTTGGTGGCGGAGAATTTATTCTTTTAGCTTAACACCCTTCTCTGAGACGTACGAGCTCAGAGGTTATGTAGTTGAATGTTATCAGCGATATATTCCCAATTTGGTAATGTGACATGCTGAGTGTTGCTGTGAAATGATCATTGTGTTGATTATTTGTGATAGGATCGTTTATTTGATCGTCTATCCTTGTGATCATTTCTATGATCATTTGTTGACCCAAAGCATGGCTTTTGTATAAAGTATGTTTTTGTGGACGTGACTTCGTCGAGCCTCACACCTCGGGAATGGTCAAAACAGGAAAGATGCGGCAAGGTTATGAGGGGTAGCGCCCTTTAGGATATGTGCATTTCCTTCTGGAAAAGGGTGGTATCATGGTATGGAGCCCAGATACTTACTCATGTTGAAAACACTTTATGATTGTGTGAATTGATTGCGAGCGCTCGGTGAAAGGTCCCAAAGGACCGGGGGATGGCATATTCGGTCAGTTGTTACTCAGTTAGGGGTAACCCGGCCTTGTGTTGGTAGAGATCCGGTTTGGTTCTCGGGGATGTCCATCCAGAGGCATTCTCATGTGGCAATGGGAAGTTCCTTGGCCTGATCATTCGTTGGAAATCCAAAGAAACAATACGAGACTTGTACGGTATTAGTTGTAGAACCTATCATTCACTTATGGTGGCGCCCCACTATTTGGATGGTAGTTATAGTAGGCATACGATAATGGTCGTATGTTGGCTAAGATTTATATTCTACTTTCGAAATGAATTTTTCCTACACTATGCACTAATAATAATATCAAATGTTCTTTTTAATGCGTATCAAGCATCCTTGACTATCATAAGGAGAAATCTCCTCCGATTCTGCGTTTGCATTGTGTGTGTGTGCGGGAGGCCTTATGGTAGTCTCATTTTTAAAAGCATTGCGAATTGACTTTAAAAATATTCCTCTATTTTGATTTTAAAGATAAATAAACTGTTTTGAGTTCTCACACCAGTCACATGACTGACTCGGAGTTTATTGTTTTCCTTTCTAAACTCTGGGTGCCCACCAATTTCCACACGGGCAGTCAAGAGTTAAGGTTTATCAGGATATCAGGATATTCTGGAGTTGCTGGAGGCAAGATGGATGGCATGGCGTATTATTAGTATATAGTATTTCTTTTCCGCTGTTGATGTTGTTTGTTGTTGTACACTCTGATGATATGGTGAAATGTAATGTAATGTATAACGTGTAATAACTGATATAGTTCTTTGTTTAAAGATTATTCATTTATTATTATTATATGTTGTTCCGCTGCGAAATTGTGAGATTCTGATATTGTTCTGTTGTGTTCTGTTCCGTTCTATTTTCCATTTTCTTTTCTCTCTATTCTCCATTTTCTATCTTCTCTCTCTTCTTCTAGCTCTTTCTTTTTCTTAAAACATTGATAATTCGTATTTCTGTTCATCTTGAGTTAATCTATGGAGATTAGTGTATATTCAAGGAGTACGGATTTACGGGTCTTTACAGTAACGGTCTGGTGAAGGATCAGATTATTATTGGTCTTCTATCTTTAATTAAATTTAAAATTTTAACCTTCTAACTCGAACATCTTTTTCATACAAGCTCGGATTCATGCGTGGTTTATTCCGTTGGGATCGTATCAAAATTACGGACATTATGGAACTGGTTTGGATGAATTATAAGGCTGTTGAATTTTGGGTCTTATTTTGCATTTCAAATCGATTTGAAATCAAAGGTGAGTAATTTTGACCCATTCACAATTACTAAATTGTCTCATGTTAGTTAAATTAAATTTATGACTATTATTAAAAATTAATTGGTTGATGTTTAATATATTTAAATAGTCATTCTAGTTAAATTTGACTTTTATTGCATGATCATCATCTAATTTAACATTGATTAAAATTGTCAATTTAATATCTATTAATGATAATCAGTTATCTATTGATATTTATTGGTTGATTTGGATGATGATTGTGATGGATGTTTGATTATTGATATCAGATGATTGGATGTTATATTTCATATTTTTATAATACTGCAAATTCTCTATGGATTGAAATGGTACATACCCTAACGATCATATAGAATATGGGAGAATCGTTATAAGTTGAAATGATAAACCCAAGCGATTTTCATTGAATTTAGATTTTAGGATTGCGGGGTGAAATGATATATATCCATCAATATAAAATATTTGCATATTGATATAATAAATATCTGTATCACTTGACCATAGGGTAGAAAATTATATACGGCAACGGATTGGATAAATTAAATGATCTTATATCTAAATTTTTGAATTACTTATATGATATTTTGAAATAACATTTAGATTGTATAAACTGAAATATTGTTGAAAATCTGATTTTATATATAAAATTGGAGTTAGTTTAAATGAATTGTTTAAAGGAAGTAAATTGAAATTTGGAAGCTGGACGTGGTCCAGATGTGTTGAAATGAAAGAAGTAGTTCGATTCGATATTAATCTCAAATTTATTATAATTAATATAAACTGTTTCAAAACATATTACTTTCAAATCCTAATTATTATGATTTCAAACTACTAAACTAATTTAAGCTATTTTGAACCATTTTAATCAATTTAAACTAATTTAATTTATTTCAATCTATTTAATACAATTAAAACTATTTAATCTATTTTAAATCTATTAAATCTATTTTAACCTAACTAACCCATTTTAATTTATTTTAAATATATTTTAAATCTATTTAATCTATTATAAAACTATTTAATCTATTTTAAATCTATTTAATATGTATTAAGCTATTTTAATCTATTTTAAATTATATTAATCTATTTAAATCTATTTTAAATTATATTAATCTACTTTAAATTATATTAATCTATTTTAATCTATTTAAACTATATTAGTCCATTTTAACCTATTTTAAACTATATTAATCTGTTTTAATTTATTTTAACTATCTTGAACTATTTTTAAAACTAATTTAAACTATCTAAACTTTTTCTAAATTTCGGGTTTTGTAAAGTGGAAGTTTATATTTAAATCCTTGATTTTTAAGTAGAGTACGACTAAATGATGTAATAACCTAAGTTAGGATTTAAATAATATATTTAAGTAAATATGATGATTCGAAATAAGGGTGTAACCTATTTTGAAAATATGATTTCGAAAGTGAATATGATTCGAAAGTGATATGGTTTGAATTGAATATGATATTTGATATTGATATTAAATGGTTTTGGAAATGTAAAAGAACCATCCGGTGTGAAACAAATGTTTGGTTGTTAAAGAGACCGGGATTATATAATGTTACTCTCTCTGCCAATACTGAAAACCACTTTAACAACTGTGTACAGAGTGGGGATTCCAGAATGAAGTAGGATGGCTTGGCGAACGATTCTATATGAGGTATTTATGTAGCCCTAACTCATGCGATTCAGCTTAGACGTGACTAAAATATTAGCTATACCTGGGCCAAGTGAGGTCATTCCTCCGGTCGCACATGCTTCTTCGATACCATATTATGGCTTTGTGATGATTTGGTGACCACCTCTTGATTTTGACTTAGGAGTGTGTTTCGAGGTCGGCGGCAGTAGCTGCTATGTGTTATCACTAGCTCGATACTGCAAAATGGTAGAGTCCTACCCTGACATTTCCTTAAGTGCCATGTTCACATGCCGTATCGCGCCTTTTATGAGTTTATTTTGTACCATACCTTTGGAGTGCCCTCTGGGTAAACCTTGCTGAGGAGCTTATGGTACTGTATAGACTATGTGAATATATAAAATGTATTAAGGGGGATATAGGTAACACCTTAACGCTATTTTAATACTTTACTTTACTATAGACACTGTTATAGTAGCGTATTGTACTATGTATGTAGATAGTTTAACGGATCCTTAAGAGATGGAAATCCCAAACATTCTCTTAAGTTATTGCACTCAGGTGACACAGGATAGGAGATGTCAATACCTGTAAACATTTTTGATGCCGTTACACTCATGTTTACTTATAGGAGATTTACCTTACATAAGATCTTTTAGTTCTGACTTGGGTGTTTTGTCTTTTCAATTCGCTCGGGTCAGTCTGAACTTTTCAGTGCATCGAAGACTGCTTTTCTGGAGGACGAAGACGAAGATTTAGTACTATTACTATCTATTATATTTGTACCACTACACCATGTTATTCCGCTGCATTGTTATTCATTCCTATTGTATGTAACTTTGATTCTTTATTGTAAAAGTGTAATCAAATGTTATTTGTAAAACAGCTTCATGAACTGTTTATTTGATTATGATATTTTGTCATTCACTATGAGATTCTATGTTTGTTTCTTTCTTTCTCTGGCCTTTTTTTATTTATCCCATAACAATCTGCCCTTTTTAATGGTTTGTGTCTGACGTGTGCGGTTTATCATGGATTTAAATTGTCTAGAAAGACAGGTGGTTACAGTTTATTTTAATATACCCCTTAACAAAAAATTCAAATTTTGACTGTAAATTTTGTCAATAAAAATGCTATTTTCAACCGTAACAAGTTGTCGCAACGTTGAATGAACATGCTCACTTTATAACTTATATAATACAACTTTACAGACTATAAAACACATTTACATTTAGCATATAAGACAAAAGTTTATATTGGGAAAGTTTAATAAAAAAAGATAAAAGAACATGATTTGACAATTTATAATTAAAATTAATTTACAAAACCATAATCATTACACAAAGAAATAACATATCTCATCTCCTTAATGCATAAGTCTTATCCATGCATGGAAAAGGAGCAAAAGGGTTTTATGTAATTTGGAAAGTTAGAAAAAGAGGCAAAATCATTTCATAAGTACATAAATCAAATCCTACCCTCATATCCACCATTAATGCACCTCTTATCTGCTTAGCCAAAGTCAAAAGGTAGAGAAGGATATTGTTGCCATTTTCAATCTAAAGCTCAAGTATAAATAGCACACACATTTCTCACAAAATTCACAATTAAAACTCTTCACTTTTTCTTCACTTTCTCCATCTTCTTCTTCCTCTATTTTCATGGCTTTCCACCTCCTCCTCCTCTACACGACCGTACCCTCCTCCATAAAAAATGAAAAAAAGAGAAAGGAAAGAAAAAAGAAAAAAAGAGAAAGAGAGAAAGGAAGGAAGGAAAGAGAATAATAGGCGTTAGTTCGTAAGACGTGAGCACACTATTTCGTATAAAGATTGACGGAGTGGAAATGAAGGTACGAAATTATCATAACATTTAAAATATCGTATTTTGATTTTGTTATAGTAATCATCTTATGACATATGCAAGTATACACCCCTTTAAAATGTTGTTATGGATGTTTGTGTTATGTTTGAATATGTTGGATGATCCATTTTAATGTTATGACACTTATCGTATTATACCCAGTATTGTATATGTTAATGTGATATGATTGGTTGCATGGTTGTTCTGTTAATATGGACATCAATTACTATCATTATTGATTAAGCAACTCCTTTGTTAAATAAGACCACTTTCATATGAGATATATTGAAATAAATAAGTCTCTTTTTAAAATTGGAAATGAAAGTATAATCAAAACTGAAATTGAATTAGAAATTGAATTTGAAATGAATAGTACATATGAAAGTGGAAGTAAAATTGAAAATGAAATTGAAATTTGATTTGAAATTAACGATGGATATGAAATCAAATATTAAATTAAAGTTTTAATTGAGTTTAATTTGAAGTTAGAATTGAAATTGGATTTTAAATTTTAACATTAAAATAATAGGAATATAATAATATTATAATATGGAAATAGTGAAAATATACTTTAAATACTTCATATAGTAAAAATATTGATTTAAACTGATTTTATAAATAACAAAGTTTAGTTTGAATAAATTATTTCAAGTATTGAAAAATAAGTTAAAATTAGGAGCGTCGCGCAAAGGTAGTTTGCGATTTCACGCTAAAAAGTTCAAACAAGTGTATAGAATGGAATATAGCTCGAAAATTTTTGAGTAAAGAAATTTCGAACTATAATATCTATATCTTCTAAATGAAGAAAGAAAATCAAGTTTTTGTTAAGTAGATTTTGAATTATGTCCAAATCAATTTTCTAGAAAAACCGCTCTTGTGCAGTTAAGTGACCGTAACCTAAAATCTGTTTAAATGGACGTTTTTAATTATGGAAAAATATGAAATAAATTTTATAAATCTATTTAAATAATTTAGAAGAGATTTGAATTGGAAAATATGTATCTTCAAATATTAAAAGTTGATTAAATCAAATAAGCCATATATAGCATTCCTGCTGCGAATTCTATAACTTTTGAAATATGAGTTTTGAATTTAACAATTTTTCCTAGAATCAATTATGAATGTTTTTAAAAGGAAAATTAAGTGTTTAAAAGTTAATTTGGAATCTTTATAATCAATTCCAAAATAAAAGCTAATAACCGAGTTTGTGAAAACGACTAGTACATTTGTCCCGCTTGTGAGATCTAGGAAGATAAAACAAGGTGTTTAACTAAGATTAGGGATAGAGCAACAAGTGCCATAAACTTACTTGGCCTATATTTTCTCTTCTTAGGAGAGGGGTGGAATAGATCGAAAGGAAAGTCCGGATGCTCTAAATTACTTTATTAAGTTTTTTCCAAAATAAAAGAGAATCACTAAAACGACCCGACTTTCTTACCACAGAAAATCGCATCATTTTTAAGAAAGAAAGGGATAGAAAAGAGAAAAGAAAGAAGAGAAGACAGAAACAACATCAGAATCTAAACAGCGGAACGAACAAATTATATTAATAACATAAACATTACATAGTTTACAATCACTATCAGAGTTACATAGATATACATCACATACTAGACAGTTATAAACACCTGTCTAGTTATACAACTCAATACAGTACAAGAAAACAACTCAGAGAAATCTACATAGCGGAAAACTATATATATCTACACGAAGAAGCCTCCTGCTCCATTTGCTCCTCCACAATTCGTCACAGCTAACCTGAATCCCTTGACTACTCGTAAAAATTTGAGTACCCAAGAGTTTAAGAAAACAGAAGATAAACTCCGGATCAGACATGGGTCTGGTGTGAGTAACAGGTTAAGGTTGCTTAACTTTTAAAAACCTTTTGAAAAGAAAGGTATCACATAAGACTTCCCACACATAAACATGGAAAAGTTTTTACCTTACGCTAACCAAAACATTTGATAGAAAATCTAATGATATTATAATAGGTCAAGGGTTTTCAAATAAATAAGAAATAGCCGAAATTGTTACATGATTAAATTCCAGCTACTAGCCACAAAAGTGGTTAATACAATCAAAACCGTTGGCACTTATTGGATTTTGGATTCCATACAATGGAAGGGCTACTGGGGTACCGCCCGTCACAGTACGTGGCCTAGATCAACGTATCGGGGAGTATGCCCGCTCCCCTGCAACACAAGGCCGGAACCATTCCTTACTGAACAGTTCCGAACAAGACAACCCCGCGGTTGTAGCTAGCAACCGCTCACACAGCCGAATATAAAGGGACCTCTAGACAGGGGTAAACCTCACTCTCAAGTGGGGCTACCCATGAAGCCTTGCTGCACCTCCCCTGTTTTAGCCATTCCCGGTTGATGAGGCTTGAGGCTACGATTACCTTTAGTCAACACATCACTTAGAATGCTCATCGTCCACCTGACGATTATCTGAAAGCATTCACTCCATACAAGTTCGTTCCGGGTTCGAATGAAACCGAAGGCATTATCTCGTTACACTTATTTTGGAATCACCCTCAGAGTTAACGACGATAACCCTTGCACTCTGAACCACCATCTCGAACCAATAAGAACTAGTTCCGTCAAACTCATCACGGAATCACCCCCAGAGTTATACTGACATATAGTCCTTACACCTCGAGTCTTCACAAAGCTCCACTTTGATACACGACCTAACGTTAATTTGGATCGATGTGGTTTTTGGATATCCAAATATGGAAACCCGATCCCGGTCTCATCGAAATCCAAAGCGTGTCTTTTAGGTCCAAGTTGTTTTAAAGTTTAAAACAATTCAATACAGTATCTATATACACACAGATAGATAACTCACAAATCACAATTGATAATCAACATTATCAAATAACAGGTAATCCACGTTATCAATATCAAAATAGATAATCCATATATCACCATCACAATAGATAATCTATGTTATCATCACAATGCAACCAAGCATTCACACGACATAACATTACTTATCTCATTTCTGAGATCTCAAAGCATTCAAGACAATCAATGTCATCCATTCATATATAAGCAATGACTTATTCCATCACAATATAATTAATTTAAAATGAATTAAATTAACTATCTCCGTCTCTAATTAATTTAAAATGAAAATTAAATTAATTATTTCACCAATATAAATCTTGCTTACTCAATCATTTAATTGATTACAATCAATTAATCATTCATTATTAATCACCTTAATTAATCACCCTTGATTAATTATCCTTAATTACATTCATGTAATTATCCTTAGTTAATTTCACAAATTAATTATTCTCAAACAAAACAGTAATTGACCTTTAATTACTTCAATTAATTAATTAACTATAATTAATTACCTTAATCCCTAATTAATTACATTAATTAATTAACTTTAATTACTTATCATCGATTAATTAATCAACTTTAAGTACATCATTAATTATAATAATTAATGACCTTAAATTAATTAATTACTTTATTAAAATTAATTACCTTAAGTAATTAACTCATAATTATTAATCATCCTAGATTAATTACATTCAGTAATTAACTAACTTAATTCCTTTATTAAACCAAATTAATTATTCCTTGTTTAATTCCTTAATTAATCCCTTGATTAATTACTAAGTAATTTAATCCAAATTACTTCATTCTTAAACATCTCCACTTAATTACAACCTGTAATTATTAATCAATTACTTAACTAAGTAATTTCCAATCCATTAATTACATAAAGTAATTATCTTTAAAACCTAAAGTGTTTAAAATTAATTAAACTTAATTAATTAAAATAAACAATCGCATTTAACTTAATTAATTACCTTAAGTAATTAATTTTTTAATTACTTCATTAAGTAATTATACTCAAACCATTCACAAATGATTATTATTAAATTAATTAATCTAATTAATTATTAAAAATTAACCATATTAATTAATTATTAAATAATCCTGGTTAATGACCTTTATTAACCATCCTCTAATTATTTTTATTAAGTAATTAACTTAGATAATTATAAATTAAATCATCTTTAATTATCCATTAATTAAAGTCTAATTTATTTAATTAATTAACCTTGATTTAAAACTTAATTACTTAATTAATAATTCATTAATCGTTAATTTAAAAATCTAATTAATGATCTTAAATATAAATTGATTAATCATTTATCAATATTCATACATTTTCAAATCATTAATTAATTAAATAAATTAAGCATTCCTTAATTACTCCATTAATTAAATTAATTTCAAAACATTAATCTTAATTAATTTCAAGATAAAACATAACTTAATTATGTTTAAAAACAATTTATTTGAAAACAAATGTTCCTTTGAACTTACTTTTAAATTTCATTTTAAATACATGATTTACAATGAATACATCTTAAACTAAATCAAGTTAAAACAATTTAAAACCTTTTAAAAATTTCAAGACAAACAAGAGTTTGTCTTAAAAATGAAATTCATAAAAATTTTGAAGTTAAATTCATTTCAAAATTTCAATAACTTCAATTTACATTTAGTTTTAAAACTTCCAAATTTAAACCTTCTTTTAAATTTAAAAACTGAAGTTCATATTTAAATTTAAGATTTCCAGATCTAAATTTTATTTAAAATCTTGCTCACATTTTTCAAACTTCAATTTAAAAGATTTAAATTACTTCCCAAAATGATGTAGTTATACAAGTTTTAAGTTTAAAACCTTATTTCCTTTATTTTATTTATTTATTTATTTAAAACTCAGATTTCTAATTAAACTTGAATTTAAATTTGATTTAAACTTTCCTAATCAATAAACTTTAGATTTTTAAAAGTTTTAAAACAGAAACTATAGGTTTCTGAAAAAAAAAACTGGAAAATACAGAGCAAACCCGAGAAATCCCTAAAATTACTTCGAGTAATTCCATCCTTTGCTTCGAGTTAAAAACTCAAATAGCTCGAGTCATTCTTGAGTCAAAAACTTTACCTTACCTAACACACTCACCTGAACTTCAACTGCACGGTGCACGTGCACCGTGGCTCCGGCCATCACCGGCCATTCACCATCGCTCCTACCCATCAGTGATCACCTCTAAACTTGAACACGAACTCCAGAAATCACCACAGTAGCTCAAATCAAAAACGAGCTAACAACCAAACCTGGAAACAGCAAAAAATCAGGCTTTCTTCAAAACCTATCAATGACGAGCTTACGCCGCTCCGACCACCTGAGGTCCACCCACTCCAGCCTCAAACTCATCTACACACCAACTACCCATCCCCCAAACATCACAACACTCGATCAACTATTCAGATCAAAAGGACCCATTTCTTAAAACCCATCAAAACAAGGGTTTAACAATGAAATCCAAAACTGCATCCACTCTAATAAGTTTTAACCCCATCCATGATTTTTCTGAGCATCTCCTATACCTTCTTCATCACTCAGAAGAAACCCAAGGCTTGTCATTCCATGAATCAACAGAATTTGCTAAAGATCCATTTTTAGTTCAATTCTAAACTGCAACTTAAACTAACACCTAAAAATAAAAATTCTTAATTTAAAAATCATGTTTTTGTAATTACTTTTGTTTTATGATGCTGAATTACAAGTTTAACATGTTTAAGTTTTGATAAAGATCACATGATGTTGCCTGTGTTTACAGAGACAACATCCTGTATATTTTTAACTTACTTAAGTTTTAATTAATACTTCAGGCAGTCAAACACTTCACTTCATAACTTTTAATTCTAATCTATGATAAGCAAACATTTTTTTAATTATTTTAAAAACCAGATACTATCACAAATTTAAATAAATTGTAGAGGATTCTTTTAAATGGGAAGATGGATCTGGGAACGCAGCAGAGCAGAAACAATATGCATACACAACATATTTACATCTGACATTTCTAAACACACAAACATTACTAAATTATATCCAACATTTAACATGCAACTTATTTAAAATTTAAGATTTAAAGTTACTCGCCTTTATTTAAATGCAGAGCTTCAGCTTGTCCTTTTTGAAATTTGCAGAAATAAAAAAAATGCAGGCATGATAAACTGGAACTTGCAAAATGCTTGAACTTGAAGCTTTGAAAAAAACAGAAATGCTTTATGTTTTCCTACCTAAAACCACTTGCATGCAGATGCTTTTGAAATCCCCTAAAACTGCAGTTGTTAATTCCAGATTGAAAGCAGATCCATCATTTCCAGGTTTATAAAAAATGCAGGTCTATTTGATTTTGAGGAATTTGTGTATGCAGATTTTCTTGATAAAGGAGGGAATTTGATTTTGTTATTGAACAGGAATTTGGTTCTTGAAGATGCATGTTGTGTTTATAAACTGATTTAGGTTTGAACAGGTATTAGAATTGCAGAATTTTTTGAAGAGAAGTTACTGAATTTAGATATGAAGAGTTTGATTTTGAAGAGGTGTTCTGATTTTAGAATTTTGAAGTGTTTTTGAAGTTTTCTTTTTGATTAAGGAAATGAAAAAGCAAGTATGAATGAAGATGCAAGTTTAAATAAATGTAATTTTCAGATTTAATTAAATAAAAGAAAACTAAAACAAAAATTTACACTTGTACAAATTTTCTACATTTGTCAATTTGTTATGTTATTTTTTAAACACTTGTTAAATGAATGTTTAAAAATGCAACACTTGTCTCTTCAAAATAATTAGTACTTAATTTACAAATTAATGTGTGTATTAAGCCTAAATTTTAATTTGTTAGTTTATATCAAATATGAATATAAATTTATAAAAGAAATAAAAACAAATCATGTTTACAAATAAAACTTATACATATAAAAATTAAAACAATTAAGATTTATACTTTGGAATTTAAATTCAAATCAAATCTAAAATCAAATATTTTAAATCAAGTTATGATTACAAATTTAATGTGAAATAACAATTGCAAATTCTATTCAAAACCTATTTATAAAGACAATACACTATTAATATTTTTTTTATAAATATCTTATTAATAAATAAAAAATCATTTTAAAAGAAATTATATTTTTATCAATAAATTATCTATTTTATTAAGCCATAAAACTTTTGTTTGTTAATCTATTTTAAATTTAAAACTCAAGCCAAATTATTAAAAATATTTAATATTTTTCTTATCAAATTTAAAATCATATATTTATTCATTGAATAGTTTTAAAAACTTAATATTTAATTAAAATCGAAATTTCCAAATTAAAATGTATACATTAGAATTTTAAAACATGATTCACTTATTAAGTTTAAACCAAGATTTATTCATTTAACAACTTTGAAAAGCTAATATTAAATGAAAACAAATTTTTAAATTACTACAAATATTAAAAATTAAAGAAATATGCTTTACTTATTAAAATTAAAACAATGCTAATCTATTTAAAATATAAGCCATATATTTATATTGTAAATAGAAACCAATTTATTACTTTTAAAAGATAAAATAACTAATTAATATTTGTTGAAGAAGATTATTAAATCTATTTGAATTATTATTAATAAAATATCAATATCAATTTAATTTTTAATACAGATTATTAAATTGATATTGTTAAAAATTCCGGGACATTACAATCCTTCCCCCTTAAAAGAATTTCGTCCCCAAAATTTAAAACAAAGGTAATTTAATAATCTCATTAGATATTTTAATTTTAAAACAAAAGCATATATCAAACATATGCTAACAACCATAACAACCAATTCAACCAATCAAACAAATCTAATTATCCAGAAAAATTCTGGATAGAATTTCTTCGAGTTTCCCCAAGTATATATATATATACCGGGATACTCGCTCTAGATAATCCAAACAAACAATACTATGAAGCTACATAGCTTCTATTCAACTATAGCTATAATACTAGACAAGGTATCAGACTACAGACGAGTCTGACTCAACAACCAAAACTCCAGAACATCTGGTTCCACAACCAGAGATAGATCATACACGTACTCCCTCAGAGATACGTGAAACTCATCGAATCCCAGTTATCGAAACTGGCAATTAAATCCTGTAGATCAATCCCTTATTCTCACAAGAATACAGAAAAGATCCAAAACTCTTCAGAGCTAGCTTCTCAGACTTACCAAATCTTATAGCTCCTTTACGAACGGAGAAAACTTATCCAAATCAAATCTCCGACTTCAGAATCCAAATTCTTTCGACTCTAATCCACAAAACTCTTCGGACGATCCTGGGCTGTCTACAACCTTACTGATCAGCTCAACCTTTGCTGATGCTTCTAGAAAAAAACTAGACCAATCAACTCAACAAAATGATCTCCTCAAGATCAACCAGAACCAAGAACTCAAACTCTACTCCTCAACATCAGAAGACAACAACTCACTTCTCCTATCCAGGAAAAGAAAAGCAGATACACTTCCAAACTGCTTTCGCTGCTCAACTCTGATCCGAAGTAGAAGAGAATACTAAAGAAGAACATGAGCACAACTCAACAACACACCCCAGAATATGGTTCAATAAATCCATAAGAAAATTCAGAAGTTCCACCAAAACTCTGAGCTGCTATACCAACTCAATCTCTAGGAACAATTCTTCTATAAAGCTGAACCACCGGAAGTCCTCCTGGAATCCTAGTCGATAAGAAAACTCAATCTCCAGACGCGGACAAAACTCTGGCTTCTCTGAAGACATCCAGAAAAACTCTGATAACCCAAGAGAACACTCAAACAATCGCAAGTCACTTTTGCGATCCACCAAACCAAATCCAAGGAAAACTGTTCTCCCTTAACCAAATAGAACAGCTTACACTTAACTAGCCAATCCATCGAAGAAATGGGTCCACTTAACTGCTTCTGAACTCCACTCCAGAAAAACTGCTAAGCCAGAAGATCTCTTGCCAACATCGAGAACACTCCAAGCTGCACTGCTGCCACAGATGCCAAAGATTTCCAAATCAAAGCTCTTCGAAAAACTCGAACCTCAAAGCAACAGAAACACCGGCTGAACACATCCACAACACTGAAGCAGACTCACCTCCTTAACTTGTTCCAAAGAAAACATCTTTGGGAACATACATAGTCACTGCATCTCATCACGCAGCTACTACTTCCTGAGGTAACAAAATACCATTACTCACTTCTGCCTAACCGACAGATCCAAACTCTACTCATCCAACTTCAGAAATAGACTCCGAACCTTAACAGGTTTCCTTTAGAGATCAATGAAATCCTTCATCACTACAGAACTCACTCGAGACGGTATTAGGTCTACAGTCTCGACAATTACACTTCCAACATCAAACATTCAAACTCCAACCAATGGTAGTCGTGTTACACACACCACTACCCCATCTACCTTTATAACTTATATTTGGGAAAAACCTGAACAGGTAACCCAACAAATATGTAGAAATATATATATATATATATATTTAAAATTACAAATACGCTCTCTCAAGAAAGACACCACTACAGAGCCTAGGTATTCACTCAACCTAATGCTTTGATACCAACTGAAACGACCCGACTTTCTTACCATAGAAAATCGCATCATTTTTAAGAAAGAAAGGGATAGAAAAGAGAAAAGAAAGAAGAGAAAAAAGAAACAACATCAGAATCTAAACAGCGGAACGAATAAATTATATTAATAACATAAACATTACATAGTTTACAATCACTATTAGAGTTACACAGATATGCATCACATACTAGACAGTTATAAACACCTGTCTAGTTATACAACTCAATACAGTACAAGAAAACAGCTCAGAGAAATCTACACAGCGGAAAACTATATATATCTACACGCAGAAGCCTCCTACTCCATTTGCTCCTCCACAATTCGTCACTGCTAACCTGAATCCCTTGGCTACTCATAAAAATTTGAGTACCCAAGAGTTTAAGAAAACAGAAGATAAACTCCGGGTCAGACATGGGTCTGGTGTGAGTAACAGGTTAAGGTTGCTTAACTTTTAAAAACCTTTTGAAAAGAAAGGTATCACTTAAGACTTCCCATACATAAACATGGAAAAGTTTTTACCTCACGCTAACCAAAACATTTGATAGGAAATCCGATGATATTATAATAGGTCTAGGGTTTTCAAATAAATAAGAAATAGCCGAAATTGTTACATGATTAAATTCCAGCTACTAGCCACAAAAGTGGGTAATACAATCAAAACCGTTGGCACTTATTGGATTTTGGATTCCATACAATGGAAGGGCTACTGGGGTACCGCCCGTCACAGTACGTGGCCAAGATCAACGTACCGAGGAGTACGCCCGCTCCCCTGCAACACAAGGCCGGAGCAATTCCTTACTGAACAGTTGCGAACAAGACAACCCTGCGGTTGTAGCTAGCAACCGCCCACACAGCCGAATATAAAGGGACCTCTAGACAGGGGTAAATCTCACTCTCAAGTGGGGGCTACCCACGAAGCCTTGCTGCACCTCCCATGTTTTAGCCATTCCCGGTTGATGAGGCTTGAGGCTACGATTACCTTTAGTGAACACATCACTTAGAATGCTCATCGTCCACCTGACGATGTTCTGAAAGCATTCAATCCATACAAGTTCGTTCCGGGTTCGAACGAAACCGAAGGCATTATCACTTACACTCATTTTGGAATCACCCTCAGAGTTAACGACGATAACCCTTGCACTCTGAACCACCATCTCGAACCTATAAGAACTAGTTCCGTCAAACTCATCACGGAATCACCCCCAAAGTTATACTGACGTATAGTCCTTACACCTCGAGTCTTCACAAAGCTCCACTTTGATACACGACCTAACGTTAATTTGGATCGATGTGGTTTTCGGATATCCAAATATGGAAAACCGATCTCGGTCACATCGAAATCCAAAGCAGTTTTTTAGGTCTAAGTTGTTTTAAAGTTTAAAACAATTCAATACAGTATCTACATACACACAGATAGATAACTCACAAATCACAATTGATAATCAACATTATCAAATAACAGGTAATCCACATTATCAATATCAAAATAGATAATCCATATATCACCATCACAATAGATAATCTATGTTATCATCACAATGCAACCAAGCATTCATACCACACAACATTACTTATCTCATTTCTGAGATCTCAATGCATTTAAGACAATCAATGTCATCCATTCATACATAAGCAATGATTTATTACATCACAATATAATTAATTTAAAATGAATTAAATTAACTATCTCCATCTCTAATTAATTTAAAATGAATTAAATTAATTACTCCATCTTTAATTAATTTAAAATAAATTAAATTAATTACTTCACCAATATAAATCTTGCTTACTCAATCATTTAATTGATTACAATCAATTAATCATTCATTATTAATCACCTTAATTAATCACCATTGATTAATTATCCTTAATTACATTCATGTAATTATCCATAATTAATTTCACAAATTAATTATTCTCAAACAAAACAGTAATTAACCTTTAATTACTTCAATTAATTAATTACTATAATTAATTACCTTAATCCTTAATTAATTACATTAATTAATTAACTTTAATTACTAATCATTGACTAATTAATAAACTTTAATTACATCATTAATTATAATAATTAATAACCCTAAATTATATTTTAATTAATTACTTTATTAAAATTAATTACCTTAAGTAATTAACTCATAATTATTAATCATCCTAGATTAATTACATTCAGCAATTAACTAACTTAATTCCTTTATTAAACCAAATTAATTATTCCTTATTTAATTCCTTAATTAATCCCTTGATTAATTACTAAGTAATTTAATCCAAATTACTTCATTCTTAAACATCTCCACTTAATTACAACCTGTAATTATTAATCAATTACTTAACTAAGTAATTTCCAATCCATTAATTACATAAAGTAATTATCTTTAAAACCTCAAGTGTTTAAAATTAATTAAACTTAATTAATTAAAATAAACAATCACATTTAACATAATTAATTACCTTAAGTAATTAATTTCTTAATTACTTCATTAAGTAATTATACTCAAACCATTCACAAATGATTATTATTAAATTAATTAATCTAATTAATTATTAAAAATTAACCATTTTAATTAATTATTAAATAATCCTGGTTAATGACCTTTATTAACCATCCTCTAATTATTTTTATTAAGTAATTAACTTAGATAATTATAAATTAAATCATCTTTAATTATCCATTAATTAAAGTCTAATTTATTTAATTAATTAACCTTGATTTAAAACTTAATTACTTAATTAATAATCCATTAATCGTTAATTTAAAAATCTAATTAATGATCTTAAATATAAATTGATTAATCATTTATCAATATTCATAAATTATCAAATCATTAATTAATTAAATAAATTAAGCATTCCTTAATTACTCCATTAATTAAATTAATTTCAAAACATTAATCTTAATTAATTTCAAGATAAAACATAACTTAATTATGTTTAAAAACAATTTATTTGAAAACAAATTTTCCTTTGAACTTACTTTTAAATTTCATTTTAAATACATGATTTAAAATGAATATATCTTAAACTAAATCAAGTTAAAATAATTTAAAACCTTTTAAAAATGTCAAGACAAACAAGAGTTTGTCTTAAAAATGAAATTCATAAAAAATTTGAAGTTAAATTCATTTCAAAATTTCAATAACTTCAATTTACATTTAGTTTTAAAACTTCCAAATTTAAACCTTCTTTTAAATTTAAAAACTGAAGTTCATATTTAAATTTAAGATTTCCAGATCTAAATTTTATTTTAAATCTTGCTCACATTTTACAAACTTCAATTTAAAAGATTTAAATTACTTCCCAAAATGATGTAGTTATACAAGTTTTAAGTTCAAAAACCTTATTTCCTTTTTTTTTAATTTATTTATTTAAAACTCAGATTTCTAATTAAACTTGAATTTCTAAAATTCAAACTTGAATTTAAATTTGATTCAAACTTTCCTAATCAATAAACTTTAGATTTTTAAAAGTTTTAAAATAGAAACTACAGGTTTCTGGAAAAAAAACTGGAAAATGTAGAGCGAACCCGAGAAACCCCTAAAATTACTTCGAGTAATTCCATCCTTTGCTTCGAGTTAAAAACTCAAATAGCTCGAGTCATTCCCGAGTCAAAAATTGTACCCTACCTAACACACTCACCTGAACTTCAACTGCACGGTGCACGTGCACCGTGGCTCCGGCCATCACCGGTCATTCACCATCGCTCCTACCCATCAGTGATCACCTCTAAACTTGAACACAAACTCCAGAAATCACCGCAGTAGCTCAAATCAAAAACGAGCTAACAACCAAACCTGGAAACAGCAAAAAATCAGGCTTTCTTTAAAACCTGCCAACGGCGAACTTACACTGCTCCGACCACCTGAGGTCCACCCACTCCGGCCTCGAACTCGTCAACACACCAACTACCCATCCCCCAAACATCACAACACTCGATCAACTATTCAGATCAAAAATACCCATTTCTTAAAACCCATCAAAACTAGGGTTTAACAATGAAATCCAAAACTGCATCCACTCTGATAAGTTTTAACCCCATCCATGATTTTTCTGAGCATCTCCTATACCTTCTTCATCACTCAGAAGAAACCCAAGGCTTCTCAATCCATGAATCAACAGAATTTGCTAAAGATCCATTTTTAGTTCAATTCTAAACTTCAACTTAAACTAACACCTAAAAATACAAATTCTTAATTTAAAAAATCATGTTTTTGTAATTACTTTTGTTTTATGATGCTGAATTACAAGTTTAACATGTTTAAGTTTTGATAAAGATCACATGATGTTACCTGTGTTTACAGAGACAACATCCTGTATATTTTTAACTTACTTAAGTTTTAATTAATACTTCAGGCAATCAAACACTTCACTTCATAACTTTTAATTCTAATCTATGATAAGGAAAAAAAATTAATTATTTTAAAAACCAGATACTATCACAAATTTAAATAAATTGTAGAGGATTCTTTTAAATGGGAAGATGGATCTGGGAACGCAGCAGAGTAGAAACAATGTGCATACACAACATATTTACATCTGACTTTTATAAACACACAAACATTACTAAATTATATCCAAATTTAACATGCAACTTATTTAAAATTTAAGATTTAAAGTTACTCGCCTTTATTTAAATGCAGAGCTTCAGCTTGTCCTTTTTGAAATTTGCAGAAATAAAAAAAATGCAAGCATGATAAACTGGAACTTGCAAAATGCTTGAACTTGAAGCTTTGAAAAAAACAGAAATGCTTTATGTTTTCCTGCCTAAAACCACTTGCATGCAAATGCTTTTGAAATCCCTTAAAACTGCAGTTGTTAATTCCAGATTGAAAGCGGATCCATCATTTCCAGGTTTATAAAAAATGCAGGTCTATTTGATTTTGAGGAATTTGTGTATGCAGATTTTCTTAATAAAGGAGGAATTTTGATTTTGTTATTGAACAGGAATTTGGTTCTTGAAGATGCATGTTATGTTTATAAACTGATTTGGGTTTGAACAGGTATTAGAATGGCAGAATTTTTTGAAGAGAAGTTACTGAATTTTGATATGAAGAGTTTGATTTTGAAGAGGTGTTCTGATTTTAGAATTTTGAAGTGTTTTTGAAGTTTTCTTTTTGATTAAGGAAATGAAAAAGCAAGTATGAATGAAGATGCAAGTTTATATAAATGTAATTTTCAGATTTAATTAAATAAAAGAAATTAAAACAAAAATTTACACTTGTACAAATTTTCTACATTTGTCAATTTGTTATGTAATCTAAAATCAAATATTTTAAAATCAAGTTATGATTACAAATCTAATGTGAAATAACAATTGCAAATTCTATTCAAAACCTATTTATAAAGACAATACACTATTAATATTGTTTTTATAAATATCTTATTATTAAATAAAAAATCATTTTAAAAGAAATTATATTTTTATCAATAAATTATCTATTTTATTAAGCCATAAAACTTTTGTTTGTTAATATATTTTAAATTTAAAACTCAAGCCAAATTATTATAAACATATAATATTTTTCTTATCAAAATTAAAATCATATGTTTATTTATTAAATAGTTTTAAAAACTTAATATTTAATTAAAATCAAAATTTCCAAACTAAAATGTATATATTAGAATTTTTAAAACATGATTCACTTATTAAGTTTAAACCAAGATTTATTCATTTAACAACTTTGAAAAGCTAATATTAAATAAAAACAAATTTTCAAATTACCACAAATATTAAAAATTAGAGAAATATGCTTTACTTATTAAAATTAAAACAATGCTAATCTATTTAAAATATAAGCCATATATTTATATTATAAATAGAAACCAAATTATTATTTTTAAAAGATAAAATAACCAATTTGATATTTATTGAAGAAGATTATTAAATCTATTTGAATTATTATTAACAAAATATCAATATCAATTTAACTATTAATACAGATTATTAAATTGATGTTGTTAAAAATTCTGGGATATTACAATCCTTCCCCCTTAAAAGAATTCCGTCCCTGAAATTTAAAACAAAGGTAATTTAATAATCTCATTAAATATTTTAATTTTAAAACACAAGCATATATCAAACATATGCTAATAACCATAGCAACCAATTCAACCAATCAAACAAATCTAATTATCCAGACAAATTCTGGATAGAATTTCTTCGAGTTTCCCTAAGTATATATATATATATATATATATATATACACACACACCGAGATACTCACTCTAGAGAATCCAAACAAACAATACTATGAAGCTACAAAGCTTCTATTCAACTATAGCTATAATACTAGATAAGATATCAGACTACAGACGAGTCTGACTTAACAACCAAAACTCCAGAACTGCTGGTTCCACAACCAGAGATAGATCATACACGTACTCCCTCAAAGATACGTGAAACTCATCGAATCCCAATTATCCAAACTGGCAATTCAATCCTGTAGATCAATCCCTTATTCTCACAAGAATACAGAAAAGATCCAAAACTCTTCAGAGCTAGCTTCTCAGACTTACCAAATCTTATAGCTCCTTTTCGATCGGAGAAAACTTATCCAAATCAAATCTCCGACTTCAGAATCCAAATTTTTTCGACTCTAATCCACAAAACTCTTTGGACGATCTTGGGCTGTCTACAACCATACTGATCAGCTCAACCTTTGCTGATGCTTCTAGAAACAAACTAGACCAATCAACTCAACAAAATGATCTCCTCAAGATCAACCAGAACCAAGAACTCAAACTCTACTCCTTAACATCAGAAGACAACAACTCACTTCTCCTATCCGGGAAAAGAAAAGCAAATACACTTCCAAACTGCTTTTGCTGCTCAACTCTGATCCGAAGTAGAAGAGAATACTAAAGAAGAACATGAGCACAACTCAACAACACACCCCAGAATATGTTCAACAAATCCATAAGAAAATTCAGAAGTTCCTCCAAAACTCTGAGCTGCTATACCAAGTCAATCTCTAGGAACCATTCTTCTATAAAGCTGAACCACCGGATGTACTCCTGGAATCCTAGTCGATAAGAAAACTCAATCTCCAGATGCGAACAAAACTCTGGCTTCTCTAAAGACATCCAAAAAACTCTGATAACCCAAGAGAACACTCAAACAATCGCAAGTCACTTTTGCGACGCACCAAACCAAATCCAAGGAAAACTGTTCTCCCTTAACCAAATAGAACAACTTACACTTAACTAGCCAATCCATCGAAGAAACGGGTCGACTTAACTGCTTCTGAACTCCACTCCAGAAAAACTGCTAAGCCAGAAGATCTCTTGCCAACATCGAGAACACTCCAAGCTGCACTGCTGCCACAGATGCCAAAGATTTCCAAATCAAAGCTCTTCGAAAAACTCGGACCTCAAAGCAACAGAAACACTGGCTGAACACATCCATAACACTGAAGCACACTCACCCCCTTAACTTGTTCCAAAGTAAACATCTTCGGGAACATCCATAGTCACTGCATCTCATCATGCAGCTACTACTTCCTGAGGTAACAAAATACCATTACTGACTTCTGCCTAACCGACAAATCCAAACTCTACTCATCCTACTTCAGAAATAGACTCCGAACCTTAACAGGTTTCCTTCAGAGATCAATGAAATCCTTCATCGCTACAAAACTCACTCGAGACGGTATTAGGTCTACAGTCTCGACAATTACACTTCCAACCCCAAAAGTTAAGCAATTACTATTTTCTAATTACTATTTTCCAAAAGTTAAGCAATTTAAGTATAAAAAGATCAATCTCCAAAAGAATAAACTACAATTAATATTGCATAGAGACAATCTTCTTATACTTGGTATTAAATTCCGAAGAGGGAACTCGTCCTATTTGTGGAATATAAAAGGTGATCTCACCGTTATTCTTCCCATAGCACTTGTTGAATACAGAAATTGACATTGGGTAAAATTAGAATGATTTCTATGATCCTATTTGCTCAATACTGTATACCGAGATTGTTTATATGGTTTGCAGTAAACGATGTCTTAAATAACACTGTTTTTGACCCGCCTAAAAGTTGAGGAATTTCGATGATAAGTAAGGAAATTCGGAATATTATCCAAAGAAAGAGAATGAATTAACTTAGAATTACTCTAGACAAAAAGAATATATTTTGTAATCATCTAAAAAGAATTAAAGTGAAAAGGGACTTAATAAATCATGTATACCCATATTCACTTTTTGTCGATGACTGGATTTCGATGGAACCGCTATCGGATTTGGGCGATCCGAAAACCACTTTAAACCAATTTACGTGTTTGAAAAATGAAGACATGGTAGAGAGAATGAAGAATGAAAGCTAGGGATTTTTGGGATGAAAGGGCTGCTTGTTGTCAATTATGGTTAGCTCCCAGATATAAGTAGTAGTGGTCCTTTCATTTTTGAAATTCTTTCGGTTGCAAGGACTTTTCGCTATTAATCCTACGGTTAATTCCCGATAGGATGTGGTAGGAGAGTAACTTCGGTTTCTTTCAGTCCCAAAATGAACTTATATGGATGAATGTTTGACAGTGCATTTTCTGAGATTACATGCAATGGTTTTATAAACATACATTTATGGTGGCAGAGAAGATAACTTTACTTAGCTTAACTCCCTCCTTGAGACGTATGAGCTTACAGGTTGTATTTTTATGGAAGGCAATTAGTAATCAATGGAAATGGCAATGTGGCAATCAAATATGTGATATGTGCTATGTGAAAAGGTAATCGCTGCCTCAAGCCTCATCAACCGTAAATGACCGAAACAGGGTTAGATGCGGTAAGGCTAAGTCGATCATTCCCAATTAGGGTATGATCATCCCCTTCTAGATAGAATTTTACTTGCTATGACATTCAGGTATCTAATCATTGTGGAAAGTATGCTAAGAGACGTCTCGGATAATGGTCAGTAACGCCCGGGGGATGATATATTCGGTACTATCTAGTTACAGAGATAGACCGGTCTTATGTTAGTGGAGGATCCTTGGTGTTGGTCTTCGGGATATCCATCTAGAGGTGTACCCAACGGAAGGTAGTCCCTTCAACTGGTCATTTGTATGGAAATCCATTCTCCAATAAAACTTGCGGTTTTGTCTGTAAAACCTAGTATGCTAGAATTAATCATTGTAACAATTTTAGTTAAGAATAATAAGTTTGTTTGCAAAGGTTTTGTAACAACCCGCATATTTATCGATTATATATTTAAATATTTTATTTAAATATTTCACCGTTCATCGGATTTTGGTCCGAAAACCTACTTTTTGCAAACTGTCGAATTGGGACTCGAGACCACTTCCATTGAGTTCAAAATGCCGTTTGCGACCTTTTTTAGTATAAGCTTCGATATGTTTGGAGAAAGTTGATTTTTGCTACTTTTCACTTTGGGTTTGGTTTTGGGCTCAGCCCTATGTTTTAACTTATACTCCAAAACTGAACCACTCTCCCCATTCTCCCTCACTTCTTTCTCTTTTCAGTTTTCTTAGCATTAATGGTGGAGAGGAGAGGAAATTAAAACTCCAAAACCCTAGCTTTCTTTGCAAATCCATGTTCTTGCTCCAAAGTTCAAGAGAACCTATTGGTAAGTTATCTCTTCTTCTTCTCCAACTCATTCTCTCTTTGAATTTCAGAAAATTCCTAAACCTAATTTGGGAAATATTTCTCTTTTAAGCTTAGATTCAAGCTTCTAGAGTTGGATTTGAAGAGTGGTTGATTCCCCTTTTCTTTCAAGCTTCATCTTCATAAATTTAGTTCAAAGGTGAGATTTTTATCTCACATCTATGTCTATATCTATCTTTGTTATTAGGTATGAATCCCTAACATTTATTCATCTGAAATTGCTTTTGATTTGGATTGGTTTTGAGGATATTTCCATTTTTGGTGTTTGAAGCCAATTCTCTAAAAATCATAACTTTGATGTTTGATCATGCTTTAAGAGGTGTTTCGGAGAGCCTATAAGACCGGGTTGTCGTTAGGCATAAATCCTTAGTCGTCGTCGCTCGTCCGATCGCTCCTGATACGTTTTGGCCACTTTGGCCTAGGCAAATTGTTGCCTAGACCAGGTGACCAGACGTCTGGTGACCAAGTCCAGACGTCTGGTTTGGACCTGGAAGGTAAATATGTATGCACACATATTATAAAAAAAAAGCCAGAGACTATTTTCAGACGTCTGAACCATCAAACCAGATGTCTGGATAGGTCTCAGACTTCTGACTTGAGGTTTCAGACGTCTGAGTGTTCTCTGGGTTATTTCCAGAGAACAAATCCAGACGTCTGGATTCCAAATCAGACATCTGGAAATGTGCAGTTTTGCCTATTTTGGCTACTTTTGAGTAAATTTTCAACTTTAATCGATCCGTGTTGTTTCCTATTTGTTGTTATCATCTATTATGACTTTGATGACCTTTTCTTTGGGAATTTTAGATATATCCACTTTGATGGATTTGATATCGATTTCTTTGGATTTTATTCACGTCTTCTAATGTGAATTTTTATGATTGATTGTTTCTACAATCAATTCTATGATTTGTCACTTAAAAATATAAAGGTTTCAATACTAGTAGTAAATATCAAAACTCTTTCAACAAAATGATTTCAACTCTATTTTAATACCAAATTCGTTTATAAAACAGTTTTCCAATCTATTAGTATATACAAACCTTTACCTCACTCGTATGAGAAATCTAATTAAACGACTTAGTAAAACAAGTGGTATGAAACGCTTGCGTTTACTTCGTCGGTTAATTCTTGGACTTGTTCGATTGAATCTCTTGTGACAATTTTCTAGTGGAGATTTACAGTTTGTTCGTAAATGTTTAAGTTAAGTAAGTGGTTATGGGACATGAAGCTAAACTTTTATATTTACTAGCTTAGTGTAATTGACACTTCTCGTTGATCATGACGATCATCTTTGTGATTTAGACTAGCAATGTGCGATGTCTCTTTGTCTATGTGGAGGACCGTACCTCATTAAATGGAGCTTCGTCTCATTTCTTCGTGGGCTAGCGACCCATGTACTTTCTAATGTGTTTCGATTCATCGGATGTACCGTTTGTACTACATCGATGTTTTGGTTTTTGGATTCATTGGATGTACCGTTTGTACTACGTCAATGTCTTGACCATCCTTTTTATTGTGATTTTTGGATTTCGTGTGTTGATTTCTAGAATTTGTGTTTCACCAACTTTTACGATGGGCATTGATATATATGTCATTTATTGTGGCTTGGTGAATGAAATTAGGAGTATGACATTCCTTTTTATCTTGAGTAGATTATTGTGATATTGATTAATCTCTTGTTGATTTTCAATTACTTATTTATCACAGCTTGGCATTGTGATTATTATATGTTTATGTCATATCTCCTATTCTATATCATTTCTTCTGATATTTATAGCTAGACTGATCCGTTTATTATTTTCTTCTTAAATAATACTCGGGTCAGACCGAGATGTTGCAGGTGCTTCTGCTTGACTTCTCATCCTGGATCATTACTCTGACTTTTGGCAAACTACTTAGATTAGTAGTTTATTTTGTTGTATACACTTTAGATATAGACTCATAGTTGTATTCCTTTGTATAGCACGTGTTGCTATTCTTTTGTATTATCGTGGATCTTTTGACCACTACTCTGATATACACTTTTATGTGTAATATTCATATCTATTTCCGCCTTTGTGATATGAATTGTCTGTGACTGATTTATGTTATGTTTATTTCTATATTTGTTTCCGAAGACCTTTATAGCCACTGTGTAGTAGCTTTGAGTTTGTGTCGGTATGTCGGATTTCCTCTTGAGATGAAAAGTTATATTTTTATCCGGTATATCGGTACTCGCACAAAGCAATTATACAGATGGTCGCTCCTCAATAGCCTTATTCTCCGTGCTAGTTGACAGCATTCACAGTAGTGTTCTTGGCTAGCGTGGGTATAGAGGTGGGGCGTCACAGCTTGGTATCAGAGCCAAACTTCGGAACAATATGGAATATTATAACAAGGATCATCGTCCTAAGTCCATCTTAGGAGTCGTGCTTTAGGATTTTATTCGGGTCTTCGTACCGTCCTATCCTATTTTCTTTTATGATTCCTTGTTTTATCTATCAAGATTGCTTGATATTTATTTTGAGAATAACTTTTTCCTCTTCTTTCTTTCTTTCTTAAAGAAGAGAAATGGTTAGACCTGGCCGCCCCATCGCCGGTCAATCTAGTGCTACTCCCCAGGATGGAGTTTTTATGTCTGCCCAGCAGCTTTTAGATCTTGTCAAGAACGCTCAAACAGCGGGTCACAATCAGGAGCCTACTCATCCTAGATCCGGTTTTTCACGCTTGTGCCGAGACTATACCGATTTGGGTGGAAGGCCATTCACGGGATCCGAGAGTGTTATAGAAATTCAAGCTTGGCTCAAATCATGCGATCGCATCTTTTCTCGCATGAATCTTATTGACCTTCATCGAGTCCAAGTGGCTTCTAGCATGCTCCAACAAAGAGCGTTAGATTGGTATGAGCTTTTAATTTCTGAAATCGTTGAAGCGGATCTTACTTGGGAACGATTCCGGTAACGATTCGAACTAAAGTTCGTGTCGGAGGCCGAAAAAGTAACTTTGGCCCGGCGTTTTATTGACCTTGTTCAAGGTCAATCCTCTGTGACTGATTATGTCGCATCCTTCGAGTCGCTTTCCAAATATGGGGTTGAATACATCAATACCCCATTGAAGAAAAATCAGAGATTTGTCTATGGCTTGAATAAGAATCTTAAAAAGCCATTACTTCTGAAACTTGAGGTTTCATTTGATCAGCTTATTGATATCGCTCTTCGTCTTGAAGAGGCCGATAATGAAGGTGATGTTGAAGTTGTGCGTGCCCAATAGAACTTCAACAATAACTCGAAGAGGCTAATTAAGTTCAAAGGCCCCAATTCTAATAAGAAAGGGAAGCAGCAAACTCCGGTAGCAAAGACTCCTACCTCTAGTAGTGGACAATGCTACAATTGTGGTTCCTCAGACCACTATGCAAGGGAGTGCCCGAAACCCCTCTTTTGTCGTTATTGCAAAGGTTCGGGTCATCTTTTATCTTCGTGTCCTAAGCTTCCAAGCAAGAGAGAAGGAAGGCTGCAAGTTCCTAACAATTCTTCTCTTGGTCAAGGTATTTTTCATTCAATCCTTGATGACATTTGCTTTGTGATTATCTTGTTCATGTTCTTTTTGATATAGTTTCCATCTCACTATTTTATATCAAAAGGACTTGTTAGTTCTTTTTCTTTGAATATTTTGGGCTTGTTGACTTCATTGAGAATTGCGAATCCGGATGGTAGATCCGCAACACTCAATTTGCTTTTGTTTAGATGTCGAGATTGTTTTATGTGGCTTTTCTTTCCGAGCCGATATTTACTTTGGCTTCAGAATTGACTTTTTCTGTAAGGATTGGCTTAATCATTGTGAAGCCCATATCCTATTTTTTCGAGTGGATTATTCATTTTCGACATTTTCAATCTGTTAAGCAGATTTCTATTTTTCCTTTATGATTTTGATTCCAACTTGATGGCATCATTTTATTCCTTAAGCCCACTTATAAGGAAAGCGTTATTTCTCCCAGTCATGTAGTTTGAGAAATTTTCCGGTATTTTTGAGTTTGTCTTAGGATTATCACCTAAGAAATCTTTTGTGTGGTGTTAAGGTCTTTTCAGTTTGACTTTACCACCGGTTTTCGTTTGCTACGAGTTACGGAAATTAGCATTCCACTTACCGCATTCCGCACTTGTTATGATTCTTATGAATGACTTATTATGTCATTCAATTTGTCCAGCTCATTTCATCCATTCTATAAATCGAATATTCTATGAGACCATTCTTGTATTTATTGATTTTGGATAAAAATAGTAATTTAAAATTTTGCAAATCTTTTTCATAAGATTTATTTATAAGTAAAACTAGATTTTGTTCTTGAAACGAACAAAGAATATTCTTAAAACTTTTTAAGAGATTTATTTATCCTATAAAAGATGATTTTGTGATTGTATTGCCCGTTGAGTGCTTTATGAATTTTGGTCGATGCGCTTGATCAACGTTATCGATAGGAATTTCCTAAACGCTTTGATGTGACAATCAGACACGATATATTGACTTGTAAAAATGTAAATTTTTGTAGAAAGATTATTACATAAAAGTAAAAATGTAATTTTGAAAGTTTTAACTTTTCGGGGAAGAGAATTGTTTAAAAGAAGTTCTTTCTTTTCGATACTCTTATTCTTTCTTGTGATTCCTGAAGGGGAACCAAGACTTTGCTATTTGTACCATACTAGTCGTATTGGTTTGGAATGTCATTCTCTTGCCTAAGAGAACGTGCTATCACTTGTGCTTCTAAATCATTATAGCTTATCGAGACTAGATATGCCACTCATGATCTAGTGTTCGTGGCTATTGTTTTTGCTTTTGGAATTTGGCATCATCATATTTGGATGAGAAATTTGTTCTCTACCTCGATCATAAATCTTTGGAATATTTATGTTCTCTTAAGGAACTGCATGTTGACTCGAGTTCCTAGCTTCTTATGATCTTGATATTCTTTTTATTCCCGAAGGGGAAATCGTGTTGCCAATGCGTTTAGTCGTAAGCAATAAGGGGTTGATTCTTTGTTGATGACTAAATGAAATTATATTTTTACCAAGTTCATCGGGCGTTTTGATGTACTTCGTTTTATTAAGTTTCATCTCATTTCTTTTATGAGCTTGCGTCCGATGTTCTTTTATTGTGTTCGGTTCATTGGACGTACCGTTTTTGTACACGTCGGTGTTCCGAAATCATTCGGGCTTCGGTTCATTGGACGTACCGTTTTTGTACTACGTCAGTGTTCCGAAATCATTCGGCTTCGGTTCATTGGACGTACCGTTTTTGTACTGCGTCGGTGTTCCGAATTATTTGAGTTTGATTCATCGGATGTACCGTTTGTACTACATCGATGTCTTTGCTTTTGATACATCGGATGTACCGTTTGTACTACATCGATGTCTTTGCTTTTGACTCATCGGATGTACCGTTTGTACTACATCGATGTCTTTGCTTTTGATTCATCGGATGTACCGTTTGTACTACATCGATGTCTTTGCTTTTGAATCATCAGATGTACCGTTTGTACTACATCGATGTCTTTGCTTTTGACTCATCGGATGTACCGTTTGTACTACATCGATGTCTATGCTTTTGATTCATCGGATGTACCGTTTGTACTACATCGATGTCTTTGCTTTTGATTCGTCGGATGTACCGTTTGTACTACATTGATGTCTATGCTTTTGATTCATCGGATGTACCGTTTGTACTACATCGATGTCTTTGCTTTTGATTCATCGGATGTACCGTTTGTACTACATCGATGTCTTTGTCTTTGATTCATTGGATGTACCGTTTGTACTACATCGATGTCTTTGCTTTTGACTCATCGGATGTACCGTTTGTACTACATCGATGTCTTTGCTTTTGATTCATCGGATGTACCGTTTGTACTACATCGATGTCTTTGCTTTTGATTCATCGGATGTACCGTTTGTACTACATCGATGTCTATGCTTTTGATTCATCGGATGTACCGTTTGTACTACATCGATGTCTTTGCTTTTGATTCATCGGATGTACCGTTTGTACTACATCGATGTCTTTGCTTTTGATTCATCGGATGTACCATTTGTACTACATCGATGTCTTTGTCTTTGATTCATTTGATGTACCGTTTGTACTACATCAATGCCTTTGCTGTTTGATACATTGGATGTACCGTTTGTACTACATCAGTGTCTTTGATTCATTGGATGTACCATTTGTACTACATCAATGCCTTTGCTATTTGATACATCGGATGTACCGTTTGTACTACATCAATGTCTTCGCTTTTTGGTTCATTGCATGTACCGTTTGCACTACATCAATGACTTGGCTTTTTGGTTCACTGGACGTACCGTCTTTGCACTACGTCGGTGTTCCAAATTATTCGAGTTTCTAGTTTCTCGGACGTACCGTGATTGTACTACGCCGTTGCACCGGCTTAACTTTCTGCTATTCTTGACGTTTTCCACGTCTTTTAACTATGGAAATGCTTTTATGTTTCCGGTTTTTATTCTTGAGCCCGGTGTTATTGGGGGATTGAAGTTTCACCAAATTTAACTTTTGAGCAACATCCTATTCGAATTATTGCTTCGGAGCTCAAACGACTTCGAAATAAAGATGTCCTTCTTGTGAGAGTTCAATGGTTCTCAAATCTTAGGGATTACTCTTGGGAATCTAGAGGATTAATTGAGCGATCCCGTTCTTGCTAACTCTTTCGTGCTCTTTATGGTGAACTTCTTATTTCAAATTTTCTTTTGTGTTAATATGCTTCTATGGTTGTTACTTCTTATATTTCTTTCTTAATTATTGCGAGGACGCAATTCCTTTAAGGAGGGGAGTCTGTAACAACCCGCATATTTATCGATTATATATTCAAATATTTTATTTAAATATTTCACCTTTCATCATATTTTGGTCCGAAAACCTACTTTTTGCAAACTGTCGAATTGGGACTCGAGACCACTTCCATTGAGTTCAAAATGCCGTTTGCGACCTTTTTGAGTATAAGCTTCGATATGTTTGGAGAAAGTTGATTTTTTGCTACTTTTCACTTTGGGTTTGGTTTTGGGCTCAGCCCTATGTTTTAACTTATACTCCAAAACTGAACCACTCTCCCCATTCTCCCTCACTTCTTTCTCTTTTCAGTTTTCTTAGCATTAATGGTGGAGAGGAGTGGAAATTAAAACTCCAAAACCCTAGCTTTCTTTGCAAATCCATGTTCTTGCTCCAAAGTTCAAGAGAACCTATTGGTAAGTTCTCTCTTCTTCTTCTCCAACTCATTCTCTCTTTGAATTTCAGAAAATTCCTAGACCTAATTTGGGAAATATTTCTCTTTTAAGCTTAGATTCAAGCTTCTAGAGTTGGATTTGAAGAGTGGTTGATTCCCCTTTGCTTTCAAGCTTCATCTTCATAAATTTAGTTCAAAGGTGAGATTTTTATCTCACATCTATATCTATCTTTGTTGTTACGCATGAATCCCTAACATTTATTCATGTGAAATTGCTTTTGATTTGGATTGGTTTTGAGAATATTTCCATTTTTGGTGTTTGAAGCCAATTCTCTAAAAATCATAACTTTAATGTTTGATCATGCTTTAAGAGGTGTTTCGGAGAGCCTATAAGACCGGGTTGTCGTTAGGCATAAATCCTTAGTCGTCGTCGCTCGTCCGATCGCTCCCGATACGTTTTGGCCACTTTGGCCTAGGCAAATTGTTGCCTAGACCAGGTGACCAGACGTCTGGTGACCAAGTCCAGACGTCTGGTTTGGACCTGGAAGGTAAATATGTATGGACACATATTATATAAAAAAAGCCAGAGACTATTTTCAGACGTCTGAACCATCAAACCAGACGTCTGGATAGGTCTCAGACGTCTGACTTGAGGTTTCATACGTCTGAGTGATATCTGGGTTATTTCCAGAGAACAAATCCAGATGTCTGGATTCCAAATCAGACGTCTGGAAATGTGTAGTTTTGCCTATTTTGGCTATTTTTGAGTAAATTTCCAACTTTAATCGATTCTTGTTGTTTCCTATTTGTTGTTATCATCTATTATGACTTTGATGACCTTTTCTTTGGGAATTTTAGATATATCCACTTTGATGGATTTGATATCGATTTCTTTGGATTTTATTCACGTCTTCGAATGTGAATTTTTATGATTGATTGTTTCTACAATCAATTCTATGATTTGTCACTTAAAAATATAAAGGTTTCAATACTAGTAGTAAATATCAAAACGCTTTCAACAAAATGATTTCAACTCTATTTTAATACCAAATTCGTTTATAAAACAGTTTTCCAATCTATTAGTATATACAAACCTTTACCTCACTCGTATGAAAAATCTAATTAAATGACTTAGTAAAACAAGTGGTATGAAACGCTTGTGTTTACTTCGTCGGTTAATTCTTGGACTTGTTCGATTGAATCTCTTGTGATAATTTTCTAGTGGAGATTTACAGTTTGTTCGTAAATGTTTAAGTTAAGTAAGTGGTTATGGGACATGAAGCTAAACTTTTATATTTACTAGCTTAGTGTAATTGACACTTCTCGTTAATCATGAGGATCATCTTTGTGATTTAGACTAGCAATGTGCGATGTCTCTTTGTCTATGTGGAGGACCATACCTCATTAAATGGAGCTTCGTCTCATTTCTTCGTGGGCTAGCGACCCATGTACTTTCTAATGTGTTTCGATTCATCGGATGTACCGTTTGTACTACATCGATGTTTTGGCTTTTGGATTCATTGGATGTACCGTTTGTACTACGTCAATGTCTTGACCATCCTTTTTATTGTGATTTCTGGATTTCGTGTGTTGATTTCTGGAATTTGTGTTTCACCAACTTTTACGATGGGCATTGATATATATGTCATTTATTGTGGCTTGGTGAATGAAATTAGGAGTATGACATTCCTTTTTATCTTGAGTAGATTATTGTGATATTGATTAATCTCTTGTTGATTTTCAATTACTTATTTATCACAGCTTGGCATTGTGATTATTATATGTTTATGTCATATCTCCTATTCTATATCATTTCTTCTGATATTTATAGCTAGACTGATCCGTTTATTATTTTCTTCTTAAATAATACTCGGGTCAGACCGAGATGTTGCAGGTGCTTCTGCTTGACTTCTCATCCTGGATCATTACTCTGACTTTTGGCAAACTACTTAGATTAGTAGTTTATTTTGTTGTATACACTTTAGATATAGACTCATAGTTGTATTCCTTTGTATAGCACGTGTTGCTATTCTTTTGTATTATCGTGGATCTTTTGACCACTACTCTGATATACACTTTTATGTGTAATATTCATATCTATTTCCGTCTTTGTGATATGAATTGTCTATGACTGATTAATGTTATGTTTATTTCTATATTTGTTTCCGAAGACCTTTATAGCCACTGTGTAGTAGATTTGAGTTTGTGTCGGTATGTCGGATTTCCTCTTGAGATGAAAAGTTATATTTTTATCCGGTATATCGGTACTCGCACAAAGCAATTATAAAGATGGTCGCTCCTCAACAGCCTTATTCTCCGTGCTAGTTGACAGCATTCACAGTAGTGTTCTTGGCTAGCGTGGGTATAGAGGTGGGGCGTCACAGGTTTTCAAAGAATGTCATTAAAAATAATATCAAATGTTTTGATAGAAAAGTGTTTTAGTTATCATAAGGTAAAAATCCGTCCGTGTTTATTTGTGGGCGTGGTCTTACAAGATACTTTTTCTTTTCAAAGGATTTATTCCCAAAGCTGATATATGGCACTGTCATTTATTATTGAGTTTTTCACATGCTGGTTTATCAAGCCTGATCTGGGTATTTTTAATACTCGGATCAGATCCGAGTAGTTTCAGGTTTAGTGCAGATGGTTGGAGTTTCCCGAGGAGAGCCGAAGATATCCATCTACGTATGGACGTATTCTATTATCTGCTATATTTGTTGTTGTTTGATGTTTGTCAGCATTAATAAGGACAGATGTTATACTATCCAAGCTAAATTTAGGTTAGACTCTAATATTTGTATTTAAAAAGTTTTCTGGTGTAAAGTTTATTTTTCAATATTATATGTTATTCCATTCGTGTGAGATTCTGTTCTGTCTATTTTTCCTTATTGCCCTTGATAATCCATTCTTTCGTGCATTTTGAGTCGGACATGTGTGTTTTAATGTCGGCTCAAAGGGTACGGAATTGTGGGTCATCACATTTCATTTTAAATCACATCCATTTTCTCAAATATCATTCTTATTTAATACTAGAGTTTATTTATGAAGCATTACATAAAACATTATCTTTGTTTTATAAACATTCTATAAAGACTTATCTTCGCTTATAAAATGTAACGGTCTATCTTTCTTACACCTAAAAGCGACACTTAATACATCATTGGTATTCGTGTACCGACCATTCAAGTATCGAAAAGATAGGTCATTTGGGGTGAAGAAAGAAAAAGACAGAAAAAAATCTCACATCGGCATGACGAGCATATAAAATACACAAAACTTTACAAAAAGGAATTTTCATTATTAAAGACAACATCAGAGTACACTAACCTATTATCAACTTGGCCAATTATAACAACATGTCCTACAATTACTGATAAATATAGGCAGAAATCAAGAACAACAAAATAGGGGATGAATATAAGATACGTGAATACGTCTTGGAAAATCTAGCTTGTCGCTTGAAATCTCCCAAGCATCCGGCTAAATCTAGAAAATATGCTCAGGATGACCCAAGCACTATAAGAAAATAACGCCTAGATCAATCTAGTAAACCATACTGAGAAAAATCAATGCAGTCATATTGATTTTTATATTTATAAAACCCTTTCAAAATAAAAAGTATCTCATAAGACCGCGCCGCACATAAACACAAACCAATGACAAGGTAAGAGACTACCACCCATGCAGTACATCTCTCTAGATACAATGTACTGAGGTCAGACCCTGAACTTAATCTACCCCTGCCAACACAGAACTGGCCTACTCCTGAACTTGGATAGTACTGAAATTGTCATCACCTCGGTTGCTTTCCAACCTTAATCGAGAGCTCTCGTGCACAACCAAATCCATAATATAATGATCTAGAAAGGTGCTAACACACCCTAATGGGAGCGACCTACATAGCCCTACTACATCTACCCTGTTTTAACTATTTCCAGGTTGTGAGGCTTGAGGCAACACTTTTACTTTTTCTCTGAGCGAATCCCACTTGGAATGCTAACATTGTCGTCTAGCAGAAATGCAATGCCAGCATTCATCCACACGGGTTTGTTCTGGGTCTGAACGAAGTCAAAGGCACTACCTCTACTACATCCATTTTCGAATCGCCGTTAAGTTTAGCAACAAGTAGCTCTTGCACTTCAAAGAGCTCCGTCTTAGATCATCCTCAAGATGTCTTCCATTCGAATGCATATGCTGGTTCGAATTGGTTTTCGGATAATATATCTGATCCTGGTCTCTGCGAACCAACAACCGATAATTTCTAGTTGACTCATTTCCATTTATTTTGGAAGTAAGCTGACTATACTAAGTCCCAATGGGATCTCTAATATATCCCTTAAAGTTAGAAACATTTCACTAAATGAGTTCCTTCGACGGAACTCAAGCTGTATGACCACGTAAAGCTCTTATTTTCTTCCAAAGTCAAAACTGGTCAAGATTTGATGGTCGTTTATTTAATTATCAAATACACAATTAAACAAAAATCTAGAGATTTAATTACCCATAGCAACCACTAAGCCTCAAAATAAATCTTTTAATTATTAATCTCTTTTTAGAATATTTATCGAAATATTGATAGAGTTATCTCAGCTGTATAAGTATATTCACAAAACATTATGAAAGATTTCTTATTTCAAAATCATATCAAAAGAATCAAACAAATGTTATTTAAATTTTAGATGAGGATAACCTCAAACATTATTCCTTTAGTGTTAAGCATGGAACGAAAGTTACACACCACCAAAATTAAGAAGGTCGGTTAAAGGAAACCCTACTCAAATTCTTTTATAAACTTCTTTAATAAATCACTTTCATTTATTCCAAATACATTTATAAAATCTCTTTATAAATCTCAAAGTTTATTTATAAAACTCTTTTGTAAATACTAAAATCATCTATAAGATCCTTTTATGAATACCCAAAATCACTTATAAAAACTCTTTTATAGATATCCAAATCATTTATAAAACTCTTTCCCAAATTTCAAGTTCTCTTTTCAATTTATAAAACTCCTTTTATAAACTTTCCTTATTTAAAAAAAACTTCTTTAACAAATTTTAATCAATAAAGTTTCTTTGATACAATCAATTATTTAGAACACCTTTAAATAACAAGTTATTATTTAAAACACCCTTTGTTGAATTTATCTTTACTGCATTATCAAAATAATGACTTTAAACAAAAATTTAAAAAGTATTAAATTACTTCAAAACACTTTTAATAAAATAATTGCTTATATATACTTTCAATACCATATTTAAAATGGTAATAAACTTTAAGCATTATAAATAAGTAATAACTTTATTTTAAAACCATTATTAAAGATATATTTAAAATGATTGATTTCACAAAATCAAAAAAAGGCTTGGTGACTGCAATGATTCTCATTAAATTGAATTGAACTTCCCAAGTTATCATATAGTTATTTACATGACAAGTAGGCATGTAAAAAGAATCATCCAACAACAATTCAATCAACACATATAGGTACATGTTCAACTTACCAAAGTAGCAGAACAGGGTTTTTATTCTACTTAATAGATGTCAAACATAATCTATTTAGTGAATTATAGCAGAGTGGTGATTTATTATGCTAAACAGATGTTAATACAAATTTTGATTAGAAAAAAGGTGTTTTATTCTGCTAGCCATATGTCATTGGTTTTCATATTCAAATTGGGGTTACTTAAAGGTAGTCTATAAAGAAATCCCGTGGATTTAAAACATCTTATGAAAAGAAAGTTACTTTAAAACAAAACCGACCTTTAGAAATGCAGTGATTTAAAACTTTCAAACTTTCTTTAATAATTAAATAACATTTAAATCTTTATTTTAATAGTAATCAAACCTTAAATTAATATTGAACAATAATCAACTATTAAATAAATAATTAAACAATAACTATCCTTTTATATAAATATTTAAATGATAGTTAATCTTTAAATAATAATTAAATAAACAAATATCCTCTAAAACTAATAATTAAATAATAATTAGTCCTTAATTAATAATTAAACAATAATTTGAATCTTAATTAATACTTTAATTAAATCTTTACTTAATTGGTACTTATTAAATAATTAAACCCTTTTTAAAATAAATAATTAGTTAATAATTAATCTTTATTAAATAATTATTCATCCTTAAATAATTAATTAATTAATAATTAACCTTATATTAATTAAATTTGTAAATAGATTGTTTATTAATAATTATGTATTAACTACTTTCGTTAACTCATGATTAAGTACTAATTACCTTAGTTAATCAGTTTAACAAACATTAAATGAAAAATTAAATAATTAATTAATAATTACTTATTATTACATAAAATAAGTTTCTAAAAACACTTTTCAAAAAAATTAAGTCGAAAACACTTTAGATTTCAAAAATAGTTCGTTTTTACGAACTACACCCATAGCAACTATTGCTATATGACCCGTAATTTCAAAAATAGATTTTTATATTAAATAGCTTCGAAATTCTAATTTTTATACTTTAACCACTTTTATATCTTGAATATATTTTGGAAACAAAGGTAAGTGTTTGGAACTAAATTAAGTTTAAATTAGTAAACTTTTCAAACACAAAACTTAAGTGAAATCACTTTTGAACCAAGGGTCTCGATATCGCAAAACAACTTTAAGTGCTACTTTATTTTATTATACACTAACTAATACAAGTTCATAACATCCATTTTCAAATTATACTAACAAACTATAAGCAAGGTTGAAACTTTCCATCATTCACAACATTTAGACTTAAAATTCAAGTCTAATCTAACATCCCATACAAGCATCCGAATTAGCAACATATTCCCCAACTAAGTAAATGATTTAACAACCGAGATACAACATGACTAAAGTTAGAAACTTTAAAAAAAAAAGCAAGTTTCCTTACCTAGAAGCTAACCAAAACTAACCCAACTTTTACTAACTTTTTGCGAATGACATAGATCCATGCTTTTAACTTGAAAGAGTGAAGATTTAGTGGCCTTAAATGCCAAGATATTTTCGACCATGATGGTTTAGTGAAGGTGAGGGATTGTTTTGGTAAAGAGGATGTTGTAGAAGCGGAGGAAAGGACTTTAACCAATGTTTTAGAAATTTAGAAGTGAAAAAGAATACTTTTAAAAACCTTTGAAAAATCAAAGAAGCCATGAAAGAACTCTTAGAAAGCTTGGAAGTATTTTAGAAAATGGGGATGAAAATAAAAAATGTAAGTAAGAATAAGTGGAATTGCTTTTATATATATTGTATTTACCAAATTACCAAAAAGACCTACCTTACATAAACTCCACACCTTTGTTGCCACATCATCACCCATGTCCCCCTCTCATGCTCACGTGAGGAGCATCCCTTCCCCCTCTCCAACATCCATTAAATGCGCATATACTTAATGTCTCCTTATGTATTCTTTTACTTTACACATTTTTCAAGTTTTAATTTTTTATTTAAAATTTAACATAACAAGTCAAATTAACTTAATTTATGCCTTAGTGTGTGTGTATAATAATCATAATATATCCAAAATAATTTGTAAATGAATGTAAATTTTTCATATTATAGAGTTCACAATAGTTCCGACAACTTTTAGCCGATAGAAAGTTGAAAATTTGGAAAACAAATTCTGGTCATATTTTTGTTTTTTTCTTCAAACTAAATATTTTTGTAACAAAATTTAAAAACTATTTTACCACCAAATTTATTATTTAAAAGAGTTTATTTTAATTATAAAACCCATTATTTGAGTCTATAAAATTTATTAAATATCCGCAAATTAAAGCGGTGAATTTTTGGGTCGTTACACAAAACATTTCATGAAAACAAAATTTCATTTAAAACATTTCAGGACTTATGTTCATATTCGTATAATACTCTACTACATCCTAAAAGTATATATACAATTCATAGTTGTTTTACTTTACAAGGATGTTCAACAATTTAAAATTTGTTTGACTTACTATCTTCTCATTCTAGAGTTCAAAACAACAATTTTCATATTTTCAGAAACACTTATCTTCAACTTCTCCACTATTTCAGAAGTTTTCGACTATCCAAAATCATCGAAAATTCCATTTCCATTCAATATATGAAAACTAACAAACAACATATTATAGTGATATGCACAAACTAAACTACCCTAATGCATATGATATATGCGTTAAAATAACTTAACAGAAACTGAAGAACTAAACACCAGGTTTTTTTTCAAATCATTTTGAAATAATAATAGTAATATACATATCTCCTTATGTAATCTTATATTTGGGATTAAATTAATATCTTTTTTACCAAAATAACTCTATAGAAAATTATTACAGTAGCATCCCTAACTTGGAAACAAGAAAATGAATGTCGATGATGATGTAGTCATTACCAGAATTATTTTCCAGCGATAGAAGTGAGTTTAGTACTTTCTATCTCCTTTAAAATGCATTTAAAATATTTCTATTCATAAATACTTTCAAATAGTACAATTATGATTTTCCCTAATATCTTGAAAAAAAATTCAGAAATACCGAGATTTAAATTCTCAAATTATCAGCTTAAATATTTTTAATTATAAACTATATTTATAAACCATACTTACAAGTTTTCACCTTCTTATATAAAATAATTTCATAAATGTATATCTTTGTTTTAGTTATATTAAACAACTTTTATTAAAATTAAATTTTAACCCAACATTATTATCGAACACCTTATAGTCAAACTGTGAAACTTAACTCACAAGGTATTCATATTTAATGTTCCCACTACTATCCACCCAATCCACTACTATCCACCCAATCCATGCAGTGAAAAGGTAAAAATGCTCATAAAATGGTCGAGCATAACTAACAAAATAATAAATGATAATAATTGAATATTAGCATTTCCTAACAAACAAATACATCATACATAACTATATCATTTTTTTTTGAAAATTATTATTTTATATATAAAATATAATCCTGGGTAAAATTATTTCACTTACGAATTTTAAAAACAATACTATGTCAGTTTGCCCCTTTCAAGTGTTTAGAGCCCCATGAAAATACAGCTGTACCTTCTATATCGACCAGAATTCATAAACCACTCAACAGTCAATAAACATAGCATGAAACAATTTTATAGCACCAACAAATAAGCGCTCTCATATATAATACACTCAAATTATTCTAGGGTGTTGCTAACCCTATCACTAATGAGTTTTCCCCACCAAGGCTAAGATGTTCGCTCAACCTTAGCTCGAATATCAAATTGTAATGACTTGTCTTCTCAATCACAAAAATGGACACTAATACATCCACAGTATTCACATACCAAGCATCCAAGTGCCAGAAAGACAGATTGTTGGGATGAAAGAAAAGAAAAGGTGGAGCAAAATCTCACACCATGATGAGTAATATAATATCCATACAACAATCAGAGTCAAACCTACAATTACCCGGTGGCTTGAACAAGCAACAAGAGACTTGATGTAGAAGGCTCGTTTGGCATAAAGGGCCGTTCGGCACAGCTAAGTCGTTCGGCATTTCATACCGTTCGGCATGAACCTCGTTCAGCAAGGAAGCCCCGACCGACATCCAGCCTCATTCGGCAGAGAAGTCTCGACCGGCATCTAGCCTCGTTCGGCAGAGAAGTCTCGACCAGCATCCAGCATCGCTCGGCATTCAACCCTCGTTCGGCATCTATCCTCGTTTGACGCAGCAGGGTCGTTTGGCATAAACCTCGCCCGGCATAGAGCCTCGGTCGGCATAACAGGGTCGTTCGGCATCTATCCTCGTTCAGCACAGCAGCGTCATTCGGCATGAACCTCGCCCGACATAAAGTCTCGATCGTCATAGCAAGGTCATTCGGCATGAATTTCTCTCGGAATTCAGTATCGTTCTGTAGGAATCTCGCTCGGCACTCATACCCCGTTCGGCACTACAGCCTCGTTCGGCCTTCCAGCCTCGTTCGGCCTACACACTTAGCGCAACACACTGCCTCGTTCGGCATAGAGGTGTCGACCGGCTTGGACATGTGGCTCGGCATTTGTCGTTCGGTATTAACGGTTCGGCACACAGAAGTCACTCACCATGGGCCGAGGTATCTTGCCCCTAGGCCCGGTAGGGAAGTCCAACCCATCTTCGTCTATAAATAGAAGGGCTGGGGCACAGTGAAATGGACCTTTTTTCGAGAACACTGGGGAGACTCTACCGCTTTCAAGACTCACTCTATTTTACTTAGCATTTGTATTCAAGTATTTATAGTACAAATTGTATCTGTATTCAGTCACTTGTGAAAGCAATAAAGATCAAAACTTAAAGTGGACGTAGGCAATTACGCTGAACCACTATAAATCCAGTGTTCTTGTTTTCTGCATTTAACTTAGTATACAGTTCTCTGTTTTAATTTACTTTCTTCATTAATCTCTCTACACAATCTTTCTCAAGGGTGTTAGTGACCAATTCAGGAGCTAACATTTGGTGCTTTCACTGAGAATCGAATTCTCAGGCCGTTAGGATCTACTTTGTAGCTACTGGATTGAATAAATCCCCTAAAGGAGATCCAAGTTATTCACAGGACGTTCGTTGAATCTACTCAGAGTTCCTATCAATAACTCTACTATGAGAAGACCACGTACCTGATCAGCCTCCCATAATACGGACGTTAACGAGACTGCTAGCGTACAACAAATAGGACCTAACAACCAACAAGCAAACCTAGGTGCAGGGACTACTACCCAAAATCAAGCGAAAATCATTACAAGGACAGAGTTCAACGACTTAATGAGAGAAATCATGGAAACTAGAAGACAACTCGCCGAGCAGATTCAAGCTAACATTAACCTGATGACTTAACTTACTCAGCAATAGCATTAGAATGCTGGAGGTAGCCCTACTCTTTATTCTTCATCTGATAGCTCGACTTCATCTGATGAACCTCCTAGGCATAGACGCCGTAAATTGAAATTGCACAAGCAGGTGCTTCTGATCGATCAACCAGGGATCAATCACATCTTGGAGACCACACCCAAGCCGAAACCGAAAACTTAAGAGCGGGAGCACGTGTAGAGAACGAACGTCCAGCTCACCAAGATCTTAATCAAGCTGGCCTTCAAGATACACGTTTGGCCGATTGCCAGCATAGGGGACATCAACTTGAGCGGTCCCGTAGAACAGAAACCAACCTTCCATACAAACTTCGGACTTATCAGCTATGGTCAGGCAGTTAATGAGGGAAAATCAAGGCCTAACCAACGAAGATTGGGGGATATCCAAGAGTCATACTCCATTCACCGATACCATTCTATAGGCCGAGTATCCTAGGAAGTTTAGCATGGCAACTATCCCGGTCTACGAGGGAAAGACCGATCCCAGACAGCATGTGATGAGGTATGAGTGGATTATGGATTTTTCCAGAGGAAATGATGCAACCAAATGTAGAAGCTTCCCAATCACTTTATCCGAAATCGCCACCATGTGGTTCACTCGACTTCCCCCGCGGTCTATATCTAGTTTTGATGAATTGGAAATGAAATTTGTAGAACAATTCAGGACACATGCGGCTCGTCCTAAAGACATGATGTCTCTATCAAGTGTAATTCAAGCCCCGAGAGAGTCATGAAAAGAGTATTTGCAAAGATTTCATGTTGCGGCTATTGAAGTTAGAAACCCTAAAGACCATGCAATTTTGATGGCAGTAATGCAAGGTGTAGATCCGAATTTGGAGTTTGGTTGGCAGGAAAGCCTCCAACAACGCTAGAGCATTTCTATTCAAACGCTCATTAGTTCATAAGAAGAGAAGAATCCAGGTGGACGAGGTGAGATAAGGCATCAGGGCCTGTTCAGGAGATTATGAAAAGCAACATCGTCGTAAAACAATCCGGCGATAACTCAGGAAAGGCATAACAAGGCTGGACAGTCTAAAGGGTCTGGTGGAGGAAATCTTGGAAAGAAAAGAGAAGTAGGGAAATGGAAGCCAAGGATTCCAACCTACAATGAATGCACCCCCTCTGAATGCGTCTCTTTAAAAATATTTATCTGTCAACCTGTAACACTTTTCAATACAGAAAGCCATGCCCAAAAGAGTCCACAGAAGAATAGAAGTGGACGGGGAAGTATTGTCGCTTCCATGAGACTTACGGGCACAACACAAAGGAGTGTAGACACCTCCATGACGCCATAGAAAAGTTGATCAGGTCGAAAAAGCTGCAGGAATTTGTTAAGTACCCACAAGAGGGTAGGCAAGGAACATCAGACCCCGGACGCGGGCCAGCTCCACGCCATCCACAGGAACCTGCCCGAACAGTGGAAATATTAATCATAAACACTATAGTCGGAGGACCTCACCCCGAAGACAAGAATTGGCAGGAGATGGAACGATATGCTACCTCAATAAGGCATGCGGATTAGGAGTGTTGTTCGAATGTGGAAGATGGAACCCCCGCAAAACAACAACACATGATAAACGACGATATAGTGTTAAGGAGCCGGATGCGGACAAGGTGGAGGATCCTACCATCGACCCGATGGTCATATCTTCGACGATTGGGCCAGCATACGTCAATCAAAAGAATTTTAATTGATTGTGGAAGCTCCATCAACATCATTTTCAAAAAGGCATATGACCAAATGAAGATGGAGATAAAAGATTTGAAGCCATCTAAAGCCGTATCCATGGCTTAAAAGGTGCGGCGACTGACGCGATGGGGTACGTTGAGTTGCCAGTTGAACTGGGAGAAGGTGAGCGTAGGAGGGTGCGAATCCTACCATTCATAGTGTTGGATGTCGATTCTCCATATAATGTATTTGGGGGTCATCCGGCCCTGGTGGAGTTTAGGGAAGCTTTGGCCCCATCGTGTTTGACTTTAAAATTTTCGACAGACAAAGGAGTCGGTGTAGTGCATGGAAATCAGGCGACCGGTCGTGCATGTTATGTGGCAGAGCTGAGAGAGGCTCTGCGGAGAGAGAAAGGAAACGTTGCGGACAACTCCTTCCGCATCTGAAATACTGAGGATTGACAAGTAGAGCCTGATCCCTGGCTCGGGCGACATTCTCGGATCTATTGAGACATAGATCTGAGAGATGATGATGGGGGACCCAGGGAAGTGAATGCAGCACCGGCTGAGCTGACGTTTGACATTCCAACTAGCCGGGATAACCCTTCACGAGTTCTTTCGATTGGATCGCAACTCACCACGTCAGTGGCCGAGGATCTTACTGATTTCCTCCGAGCAAACCTGGACGTTTTTGCTTCGACACATTCTGTGTGTGGGATTTCTCCTACTTTTGCGAGTCATATGTTGAACACAGACCCGAAGTACGTCCTAGTAAAATAGAAAGGAAAGGCATGGACCTAGAGAGGTCCACTGCTCTCAGAGAGGAGGTGGACAAACTCAAAGCCAATGGGTTCGTCCGCGACGCCATCTACCCTGAATGGGTATCCAACCCTGTGCTAGTGAGGAAAGCGAATGGGAAGTGGAGGACTTGCGTTGATTATTCTGATTTAAACAAAGCCAGCCCAAAGGATAGTTTCCCTTTACATAGAATCGACCAGCAGGTTGATTCAACGGCCGGACACGAGTTACTGTCATTTATGGATGCATACTCGGGATACAATCAAATCCCGATGCACATTCCAGATCAATAACACACCAGTTTTGTCACAGACGTTGGGTTATACTGCTATGCGGTGATGCCCTTCGGATTGAAAAATGCGGGAGCAACTTATCAGCGTCAGGTGAACTGAATGTTTAAAGATCAGATTGGTAGAACGATGGAAGTCTATGTGGATGACATGCTCGCGAAGTCACGACAGTCAAACGACCACATTCGAGACTTAGCAGAGATGTTTGATATACTCAGGCATTATGGGATGAAAATCAATCCTTTGAAGTGTTCCTTTGGCGTTGCGTCAGGGAAGTTTTTGGGTTTCATTATGAATGCACGGGGAATCGAAGCTAACCCGGAGAAGATTCAAGATATTCGGGACATACAAGTGCCCAGAACTATAAAGTAGGTACAAAGCTTGAATGGAAAGGTGGCCGCGCTGAGTTGATTCATATCCAAAGCTACGGGTAAGTGCATTCCCTTCTTCGATGTGATAAAGAAAGGAAAGAGAAATTTCGAGTGGACATCCAAGTGTGAGGAAGCATTCCGAGACCTGGTAAGGCATTTAGAAAGTACCTCAGTGTTATCAAAACCAATTGACCATGAAATGTTGTATGTGTACCTGGCTGTATCCCAACATGCTATCAGTACGGCTTTGGTTCGCGAGGAGTACCGAGTTCAAAAGCTAGTGTATTGTGTCAGTAAACGTTTGACGGGAGCAGGAAGAAATTATTCCAAAATTGAGAAACTATCATACTGCTTGATGATTGCATCACGCAAGCTTCATCCATACTTTCAGCCACACTCCATCAGTGTTTACACTAATCAACCCTTGCGGCAGGTACTCCAACGACCAGAAACCTCCTGAAGGATGTTAAAATGGAATATCGAGTTGAGTCGGTTCGATATTACCTACTTGCCACAAAGGCCATATAAGGGCAAGCGCTAGCAGACTTCATTGCTGAATTCACCGTGTCAGACGAATCAAACGGTCAAAATGTAATACCTCCCGTTCGATGGAAGATGTACACCGATGGGGCATATAACGACCGTTGCTCGAGGGCTTGCATAGTTCTTGTGACTCCTGAAAACCGATCAGTTTGTTATGCTTTGAAGCTCGAATTCCCAGCAACAAATAACGAAGCCGAGTATGAAGCATTGATTGCTGGATTGAGACTTATCAGAGAATTGGGGGTAAGATCGCTTGAAATCTTGTGACTCACAACTGGTGGTGTACCAACTTCGGGGGGAGGGGGGCTATCAAGCAAAGGGACCGAGACTTTCCCTATACCTGGCACGGGTTCAAGAGCTACTAGCGAATCTATTATGATATTTCGCATGTCCCGCGTGAACAAAATAGAGTAGCCGGTTCATTGGCAAAATTTGCAAGCACTGGCGATGCATAGCAAATGGGATTGGTTTCCGTTGAAACCTTACATGCTCCGAGTATAAACATGATGGAGGTAGATTTCATGTTAGAAACAGGAATCGAGAAGGAATCATGTATAACCCCATTTAAGCAATACTTGCTACATGGGGTCATACCCGAAAGAAGGAGCGAAAGAGGACAAGTCATTCGTAAGGCTTCGCGATATGTAATGCAGGACAGGATAATGTATCGGAGGGGATTCTCGACCCCCTTATTCTGGTACATAGCCCACGATGAGATAAAACGAGTCCTGAAGGAAGTCCATGAAGGAGAGTGTGGTGACCATACTAGGGGGCAGACGTTAGCAAAGAAAATCCTCTGCTATGATTGGCCCACTGTAAATTGGGATGCCGCAAACTATTTAAGAAGATGTGACAAATGCCAAAAATATGCAAACTCCCGAGAGCTCCACTGACGGAACTCACACAAATGGTTAGTCCATGGCCGTTTGCAATGTGGGGGATCGACATAGTCGGTTCTTTACCCATGTCCAAAGGTGGTGCGAAATACGTGATAGTTGCGATCGATTACTTTACCAAGTGGGCAGAAGTAGAGCCTTTGGCCACTGTCACCATCAAAAAGATCATTAATTTCGTTGTACGAAATATTATATGCCGTTTTGGCCTTCCACGGACTATCATTACAGACAACGGAACTCAATTCGAAAGCAAAGAGTTCAAAGAGTTTTGCCAAAAATATGGCATTGAGAAAAAGTTTGCAGCAGTTGCTCATCTAAAATCCAATGGACAAGTGCCATGAACAAAATAATCAAGTCCATATTAAAAAAGAGTTTGGAAAAGGCTAGAGGCAAGTGGGTGGATGAACTTTTGACGGCGCTCTGGGCTTATAGAACCACCTACAAGTCCACGACTGGTCACACTCCATTCGCATTGGCATATGACATGGAAGCTGTTATACCCATAGAACTTAAAGTTCCATCACATCGGGTAACTTACTACGACCCTAAGTCGAATCGGGATCTTTTGCTGGAATCACTTGACTTCATTGATGAAAAACGTGAAGAAGCTGATTTAAGAGCGGCTGCATACAGACACCGAGTCGCTCGATATTATAATGAAAAGGTCCTGCTGAGAATCTTTGATGCGGGTGACTTCATTTTGAAACGAGTTTTCTCGGTCCCATCGCATATGAATCCCACATGGGAAGGTCCATACGTCATTGAACGAAATCTTGGAGTGGGAACTTTCGAGCTAGCGATCGTTGATGGTGCGACACTCCTTTGAGCATGGAATAGCGAGCATTTGCGGCATTACTACACTTTGTCTGTTTCTTTCATATGTTAGTCGCACTCATTTCCAGCATGTTTTTATTCTTAGTTTCGGCATGTAATAAGACAATTTAGCTTATTTTCAGTAATAAAGGCTTGAAACCATCTTTTCTTTGATTATTGATGTTTCTTTGTATGAAAATTCTATGGCAAACCACTGAAGTTACATTATTCCGTCTGATGAACGCATATGAACGCCTCAGAATCTCCAAGTCCCTAAGTGCATACTGGGGTACTCTGGGTCCCCAGAGTGCGGACTAGATTATAAACGATTTAAAATCTCCAACTCCCCAGTGTGCGGACTGGAGTACTCTGAGTCCCCAGAGTGCGGACTAGAGTATAAACGACTTAAAATCTCCAAGTCCCCAGAGTGCGGACTGGAGTACTTTGAGTCCCCAGAGTGCGTACTAGAGTATAAACGACTTAAAATCTCCAAGTCCCCTGAGTGCGGACTGGAGTACTCTGAGTCCCCAGAGTGCGGAGTCGAGTATAAACGACTTAAAATCTCCAAGTCTCAAGAGTGCGGCCTGGAGTACTCTGAGTCCCCAGAGTGCGGACTAGAGTATAAACGACTTAAAATCTCCAAATCCCCTGAGTGCGGGCTGGAGTACTCTAAGTCCCCAGAGTGCGGACAAGAGTATAAACGACTTAAAATCTCCAAGTCTCCTGAGTGCGGACTGGAGTACTCTGAGTCCCCTGAGTGCGGACTAGAGTATAGATGACTTAAAATCTCCAAGTCCTCAGAGCGCGGACTGGAGTATTCTGATTCCCAAGAATGCGGACCAGAGTGTAAACGACAGAAAATCTCCAAGTCCCCGGAATGCGGACTGGAGTACTCCGAGTCCCCAGAGTGCGAGCTAGAGTATAAACAACTTAAAATCTCCAAGTCCCCGGAGTACGGACTGGAGTACTATAAATTCCCAGGGAACAAACTAAAAAATTATTCTAAGTACCCAAAGCATGGAATAAAGGATGTACAATTCCAAAGAGTTTCCAACTTCTATGAAGATGAATTGAGAAGTTTATGTACCTCATAATAGCTTGGGTTTCGACCACAATCATACAGAAAGCTGAACGGTAAAAGTCTTTTGGAAGACAAAAGAACTAAGCTTTATTTATTCAAAAATAAGTTTCTACTACAACTCCTCCAAAACACGGAGTCAAAAGTCTATTTACATGGACTACGAAAATAAATAAAAATAATGACATAATCTAAACTAACTCTCATTGAACGAGAGTAATAATTATTTCTTTGATTTCTTCGACTTCTTTCCCTCCTTCGTCTTCTCAGATGACTCCTCTCCCATGTGTTTTCCCTTGGAAATTTTCTTTGATGGGGAGGTAACAATCGAGGAAGTACAGGGAACCTCTAATGGCCTAGACCCACCAGGGAGGATGACCTTCAACGGCTTGTTCAGAGGATCATATAGGTTCACGACTCGAGGCTCGACTTTGATTTCGGCCGTCCTTCTCTTTTCCTCCTCGAGCTGCTCCTTCATGCTCATTTTAGAAGTATGTTCAGTGGCGCTTATGATCTCGATTTCATAACTTCCCTCAATGGGAGATGAAGTCTCGGATTTATCCTTATCAAGCGCCCCAATCGCCTGAGCATCTGGACCGGGAGTCTCTCCTGCGTGAGTAGCCTCACTTGTTTTCCCCTTCACCTCCTTGGCATCGTCGCTCCTCAAAGTGGGCTCGGGATCAGAACGGCCTGTGCAAAATCATGAAAAACAAACATTAGAATACAATGACCTCTCGTCAAAAATGACGACTCTTGGAATTTTAAAATGAAGCGTTATATACCGGCTTATGGCTGACTCTCAGCCATCCGAGGGGTCTCACCTCTGGAATGGGAGATAGAAAGTGAATGCCGAGGCCAGGGTCCTCCGGGTCATAACCAACATGTTGCTCAAATGGATCAAGCATCAGCCGATCAGCCGATTGAGTAGGAGCATGAGCTGGGGACTCAGTTTCGAATGGACCGGCAATAGCTTCTTTCCCTTTCGACGAGGAGGAACCTTTGCAGTAAAGAGCCTTCGTCGTAGACAGGTCTGAAGGCTCATTCCCCTTAAGAAATTCTTTTATTAAAGCATCTTCATCGACCACCTCGGTGCCAAGTTCGACCTTCCTGATTTTTATTATAGTCTCCTACGCCTCAGCTAGGGATTTGAGGCAGCCCTCACCCAGAAAAGTTAAGTCCTGATGCATGAGGACACGGCCGTTGAATTCTGCAATCAGTGGGTCGAACATGCATTTGACCTCCTCCCTACCAGCCTCTTTAGCCGTCTCAAGGCGAGAGTCAATCTCCGCAGATGCTATTTTCTTGCCCTCTTCCCATGCTTCATCCTTTAGCATCCCAACTTTAGAAAGCTCATCGTCGAGTTTCGCCTTCAGAAGTCATGTAGCAACGATCTCATCACAATATAGTTGCGACTCTTCTTGGGCAGCAGTCTTCTGCTCTCTTTCTTTATGGAGTTGATCCTCCAGCTCTTTGACTCGAAGGGCAAATGCATCCCTTTCCTTCTGCACCGAATCCTTTTCCAAATCTGGGCCCCACAGCGTTGGACCGCCACGTCGACTTCTTTTTTGTGGGTTGACTCCAGACGGTTGACGGCCTCCGTAGTATCTTTAGCACTCTGTTAGGCGGCTTCAAGTTGAGATTTGTACGCAGAGAGCTCTTCGTCCTGAGATTTAATAATGTCTTTGTCATGGATAAAATCGAGCTTCAGGCGATCAATTTCATGCTGACGCTCAATGGAGACTTCTGAAACTTTTTCGGCTAAGTGCACGAATGCATCATGCTAAACATAGACATCATTAGTGCAAGCAATAGCGCTTTGCTTGACATGTCATGGAATCTGGTGAATCACCGGAAGAAATTTTAAGCCATCGAAGCATATCTTTGGAAATGAGGCTTTAAGCTCAGCAAGTCATTCTGCTACCGATGGATCAGATACAGGAGCGAGAGGAGTTTGCTTGGAGACTGTAGGTGTTTTATGGGAATCTCGAATCTCCTGGTACTTGATGAACCGGAGTGTTGATCCCAATGGTCCTCGGGCTGGGACCCCTTATGTGCAGATTTCTCTTTGTTGTGCTTCGGTTGAGAAGGAGGATCGCGAGGATATGAGGGCCGACTATAAGTTTTTCTTCGGTATGACTATTCTCGACGGTGGTAGTCTCGATCGTCGGAGTCATCTCTATCTCGACGCTTGCCGGAACCCAAATCCCGACCGGATTGATGAAAAATCGATGAACCGCGAAGGCGGTCGAGTCCATGTGTACGCCCCATGTCACCTACAAAGAGTTTAAGTAGCGACGAGTTAGTAAAGAGTAGAGCGATGACAGAAATTTAAGTGCAAGGTGAAGTGCATGTGTTTGTGTGTGTCCTAGTGTTTGCCCCCGACGGACCAGTTTATTTACTAATAGGAGTTTTTTCCCCCTGGTTTTGGGCTTGAGCGCTTGTATCGCCTCTCACGGACGAATGAATCTTAAGGGCCTCTGGATCATCGAAACCATAGTTGAGCAGATCATAAGGTATGGTAAGGTTCGACAGGCCTTTCAGAGAACTTTCTAAGTGCTGCGAGGAAGCTTCTTTCTCCACTAGGACAAGGGTAACCTTAGAAGTTCCGCCCACGGTTTTCTTCCTCAGCTTGTATGTCAGTTTCTTCCCCTTCAAAGGAGAAGGCGTCATTTCAATGTCATAAACTTCGACTATCGGGTCCCGAGATGGACTAACATTTTCGTCCTGTACTTTGGGCGTTTCTGCTTCTTTAATCTCCCCCTCCTCTAGTGCGTCACGGACGTCATGTGATAAAGACTCGGCACGCTTTTTTCCTTTTCCCAAAGCAAGCCTGGTTATGGTAACATCTTGGGGGAGGCTTATTCTGCACCCTTCCGCCAGCAACCCAAATTTCATGAGCGACTCATTCAAAATGAGAGATCTGATGTCGCGGTCTTCTACGGGGAGACCTCGGATGGCTTCGACACCTTCAGATTATCTGGGGCCCTCAAGACGTGGGTTGATACCTGTGAAAGTAGACGAAGAGTCAGAAAAGATGAAAATTTCACCAAATTCAAGTATTGATTCAGAAAAGGAACTTACTTCCTTCTACCCATCTCCTGGCAAAACCAGGAGGACAACGCGCGTAGAACCACTCTTCCTTGTACTGGGAAAATTTGCTTCATGCCCCAGTCAGGATTTGGCATTTACTATGTGGCTCAAGGAATATAAAAGATGGACTATCTGACTGTCTCTTGAAGCGATAGATATAGCATATATCGCCTAGAGTCAGAAGCCTGAAGTGGACACTCATGAAGAGAATGCAAGTGCCGTATATGAATGTGTGGCTATTCAGATGTGGTTGTGATGGGGCAATCTCAATATACTGCAACACGCTCTCGAAGAAAGGAGTTGAATGGCGGCATGCTGCCAACCCAGCACATGAATCTGTTACAGGCTATATATCTGACTGGGGGTAAGTGAGGATGATCCTGCCCCGATGGAACTAACACATCGTCAAAGGGGATTCCATGGATTGAGCATATCCAACGGAGTGTACTTTCGTTAATCTTTGAAGCTTGGGAATCGATTGGATCGTCTAAGAAGATCTCTACCTCCAAGGCATCAGGAGCCAAGTTAACAGATGCGGTCGCAGGGCTCAGCAAGTCTTGTGAAGGAGTAGTTGACGAATTTGAAGTTCCTACTACTTCTTGTCAAGAGGATGGCCCGAGTCTGCCTGAGATTGTAGCAGAGATAGATTTCCTAGACATCTCTAATGAAGATTGAATCTGACAAAACATCTGTTTGAACTATACTTGAAAAATAATCGATGTTAGACTTAACAACATAAATATTCCCCCTGTGTGGTGTGTGAACTAGCGCGATAATTCGAATGTAAGTGCTAAGAAATTAAAAGTCACTGGGTTGGTGAAACAAAGTTAAACTTCGAACTATCATCTTCGAAGACCATCATCGCTGACCGTCTATGAGAGCTTATCGTAAGATGGTTTATGTTTTGAACTCGGCATTGACACTGCATATGGAAGGTTATTAACTGTTAAGCAAGTCAAGTTTAAGTTTTCAGTTGTCTAAACACAGGAGTTGTCAGTCTAGATTGTCCGGTATGCTTGGTTGTTTAAGTCCATCCTTGTTCACTGTCACATATTCAGGCATGAAAAGATTTTAAATCAACAATGTTCTAAGTCCAGGTTAGGATAGGTTTAACTATCATGTGTATACCACTCTCATTACCGTTCGGCATGCGGTAAGACATGTCGAACCGTAATCATGCAGAGTCGCATCGTTCGGCACTCCACTCTCCCAACTATCCTCTCCACCGTTCGTCATAAGGGAGTCATGCCGAACCACACTCACGTCGAGCCGCATCGCTTGGCATTCTACCCAGCTCCTACTTCTCTTATGCTTTCCCTCCTACCTCATTCGGCATGAGGGAATCATGCCGAGCCATGGCCGTTCCGAGCCACATCGCTCGACACACTGAACCTTAACTCCAATTCCACTCCCGTACTTCCCCTTCATCGCTCGACATAAGGAGGTCATGCCGAGCCACAACAGTACATCTTCCACCAACTCCCTCCTTTAAACACCTATACTTCGCCCTTAACTCCTCCTGCTCCACGCGATTCCTACTGACATCAATTTTGCAGAGATTCACAAGTTCGAATCTCATACTAGGCCTCCTAGTCGGGGTGAAGAGTTTAAGGAAAAGGTCATTACCTAAGAAATGAGTTGAAGCTCGGGGAGATTATGGAGTAGGAAATACGGTTCTGATTAAATTCGTTGATTGGAGGAGGAGGTGAGGCAACGTATGGAGTTTGAGAAGGGAAGGAAAGAGTAAATGATTCGCTGAAGTCTGTTAAGAGGAAAAGTTCATAAGTAATGAGAAGCAGATGTTAAAGTAAAAGGGAAGGGAGGTAGAGATATTGCCTTATATAGAGAGAAGAGAAGTTGAAGGGACAGCGACTGGTAAAATCGGTCAAAACACCTCCTTCGTTCGGCAGTAATGTCGTTCAGCATTTGTATGTCGCTCGGCATCAGCTAAGTCATTCGACATTCATATGTCGTTCGGCATTAGTATGTCGTTCGGCATACAATGCCTCGATCGGCATTCAGGAAAAGACACTATCGAGAAGACAAAGCCAAGACTTTAAGAAAAACATGGTGTGCTAATAGTTCAAAGCGCATCATGTTCATCCACATGATGCACTTTGGGGGGCAAGTGTTCCCGGTGGCATGAACCGGTAACAAGAGACTTAATGTAGAAGGCTCGTTTGGCATAAAGGGCCGTTCGGAATAACTAAGTCGTTCGACATTTCATATCGTTCAGCATGAACCTCGTTCGGCAAGGAATCCCCGACCGGCATCCATCCACGTTTGGCAGAGAAGTCTCGACTGGCATCCAGCCACGTTCGGCAGAGAAGTCTTGACCGGCATCAAGCATCGCTCAACATTCAAGCCTCGTTCGGCATCTATCCCCTTCGACGTAACAGGGTCGTACGGCATAAACCTCGCTCAGCATAGAGCCTCGGTCGGCATAACAGGGTCGTTCGGCATCTATCCTCGTTCGGCATAGCAGGGTCGTTCGGCATGAACCTCGCCCAACATAAAGTCTTGATCGGCATAGCAAGGTCGTTCGTCATGAATTTCGCTCGGCATTCAGTATCGTTCGACAGGAGTCTCACTAGGCACTCATACTCCGTTCGGCACTACAACATCGCTCGGCCTTCCAGCCTCGTTCGGTCTACACACTTAGCGCAACACACTGCCTCGTTCGGCATAAAGGTGTTGACCGGCTTAGACATGTGGCTCAGCATTTGTCGTTTGGTATTTACGGTTCGGCACACAGAAGTCACTTACCACGGGCCAAGGTATCTTGCTCCTAGGCCCACCAGGTAAGTCCAATCCATCTTCGTCTATAAATAGAAGGGCAAGAGCATAGTGAATGGATCTTTTTTCGAGAACACTAAGGAGACTCTGCCGCTTTCAAGACTCACTCTATTTTACTTAGCATTTGTACTAAAGTCTTTATATTCAAGTCTTTATAGTATGGATTGCATCTACATTCAGTCACTTATGAAAGCAATAAATATCGAAACTTAAAGTGGACGTAGGCAATTACGTTGAACCACTATAAATCCAGTGTTCTTGTTTTCTGCATTTAACTTAGTATACAGTTCTCTGTTTTAATTTACTTTCTTCTTAATCTCTCTACACAATCTTTCTCAAGGGTGTTAGTGACCAATTCTGGTGCTAACACTTATCATTAGCTGGACAATTATAACAGCTTGTCCTCACAAATGTTGATTAATACAAACAAGAAATACAACAGAAAACAAAAATATGTGAATACATCTTGGAGGCATGCAACACGTTTCCTAAAGCTCCATATCATCCATAACTAAATATAGAAAAGTACTCGGGTCTAATGGAGTATTATAAGAAAATAACACTCGAAATAGTTGGTAAACTAGCATGAGAAACTGAAATCATATGGATTGTTATATTTATAAAACCCTTTCAAAAATAAAGGTATCTCATACCATATATTCTATAGTACACCTTTATAAAAACGTACCAAGGGCCTCACATGGACCCCTTACGAATCATTTTCAACCTACCCCTTCCTGAATCGTAACGAATATTTCATTACCCTAGTTGAAACCACATAGCCCGAAGCATAGCATTACCGATTGTGAGGCTCGAGGCAACATTTTACTTTTTAGCAAATCCCAATTGGACTGCTAACTCTATCCTCCAGGAAATAATGTAATGCTAACACTCATCCATAAAAGTTTTTCAGGATATGAACATACCGAAGGCACCACTTCTACTACATATTTTTTGGAATCACCTACAAGATTAGTAGCAAGTAGCCCTTGCACTTCAAAGAAATCAGTCTTCATTCCATCATCTTCAAGATTTTTCCAAATTGAATGCTTAGGCCAGTTCGAAGTGGTTTTCATATGACATATCTGATCCTAATCTCTCCAAAGTGACAAATGATAGTTTTAAAACTGGCCAAGATTTGATGGTTGGTTAGTTAACTGTCAAAAAAGCAAACAACTATGCTAGAGATTTAACCATACATGATTAAGCATATAAGCCACCATTAAGCGTCTTAATTAATCATAATTGAAAACTCCTTTCAAATATTTGTATTAAATGCCTTTTACAAAAGACATTTTCACAAACCTTCTTTACTCTTTCCAGTACATGGAAAAGTGTTTATATACTTATCTCAATGGTATAAGTATATTCACAAACCATTTCACTTTCAATACTTTGAAAAGTATTTATATACTTATACTTATCTCAACGGTATAAGCATATTCATAAAACAATACACTTTCAACACGTAGATAATATAATCACATACTTATCTTAATGGCATAAGTATATTCTCAAAACATACACTTTCACTACTTAGAAAATGTAACCATATAATTAACTCAACGGAATAAGTATATTCATAAACTGTTCCACTTTCAATATGCAAAAAAGTATTTATATACTTATCTCAATGGTATAAGTATATTCACAAAATCTTAAAAAAGATTTCACTTCCAAAACCATACTTATTTGAGTTAGAACAAATGTCATTTAAACTGTAGATAACAATAAATCAAAAACACTTTTAGTGTAAGTAAATGGATCTTAGGGAAATTAGGCCATGTATATTTACCATCGCTTTTCGATTTCAACTTTGTACTATCATTCGATTAACATTGATGTCGGACAAGTTAGAAAGCTATCCTTGCCTCGACATACATTGTTAATTCTCATAGACAGAGACCAGTTTCCATCCTTGGAATTTGGTGTTACTATGAAAAGAATACTTTCCATACCACCTTAATTTAAAATGATCATTTATAGAAATCAAATCTCATTTAGTTTTGTAAAATTCCTTTTTATAAATCTCTTTTATATTTACAAACTCTTTTTATAAATATCCTTTCTATTTATAAAACTCATTTCATAAATCTCCTTTTATATTTGTAAAACTCCTTTTATAAATCTTCTTTTATATTTATAAAACACCTTTATAATCTCCTTTTAATTTATATAACTCCATTTATAAACCTCCTTTTAAATTTATAAAAATATTTTTCTAAATCTCTTTTTATACTTATAAAACTCCTTTTATAAATCTCCTGACTTTAAATCTCATATACTTATTACAAATATTCAATTTCAAATGGGACTAAATACTTTCCATAAAACAATCATTTCATATATCATTATAAATTCACAAATGTGACATATTATTTTAATTTATCGAAATAATCTCATTTCCTTGTTATAAAATAACATCTATAGATCTAATCTTTTATTTACAAAATAATTTATATACCTATTTGTTCATACAACATTTTATGTTAAGGTGATTCACAAATATTTATTTCAAAACATTCTATCTTCTTTTAAAATAGAATCACTTTATTACAACAGGTAAATTCCCTTTTTTCTTTAAAATAAACATTCGTTACTATATTAACTTTTCTGTAAAATAAATACTTCTCGAAAGACTTTTAAAACATTTCTGAGAAGGTTAGAGTATAATAGAGAAGTCAAAAACTATTTCTAGATAAAATTCCATAGAAAATTCTAAAATCACACTTAAAATCATTCTCTAAATCAAAACCATTTTCAAATCTAAACAACAAATAACTGTGTTTCGAAGATACTTGTAACAATCCTCATTATTGACAATATTATTCAGGAGATTTAATTAGATAAGTTAAATAGAAAAATGTAAATGTTAGTGTGATGAGGGGATTGAAATTTGAAATAATTTAATTAAGGCCAAACCTAATATAAAAGTAATGGGCATAAGAATGGGTTTTGGATTAGTTAAGTTACATAAGGGTATATTAGGAATTTTCCACCCAATGACCCTTACCTTTATATATTTTCGTTCTTACCAATTCACTACCCATTCACATCATTTTAAAAAATTAAACGCAAGAAGGAAGACCGGCCATTAAGAGAAAAAGAGGAATACAAATTAAAAGCTAGAGAATCAAGCTTAGGGGAAATCAATCTCAACCCAATCTCCTTATCTGGATCAAGGGGAAGAATAATTCCATCTCTATTTTTGTTTGAATATTTTGTTTTGGATTTACGGGATAAATTCGTTTTAAGATGAATTGAATGATGATATGCTTGAGATTTGATTTGTTCAATTTAAATAAGTTGTTTAAAAGGATTTATATGGTTTTAGGGCAAAACCAAGATTTAATGATGTTCAAGTACCATAGGAAAATTTTATGCCATGAGAAACATAATTTTGGAGTTGTGTTTCAATTTGATAATTTTCCAAGCTATGGAAAGATTATTGTGAATTTTCAAAGGAAAATATTGTTAATTGGGTTTATAAATTTATTTTGGAAAATATATGGAGAATTTGGGTTAGGAATTTTGATATGTTAGATAACATGATTAACGTAAATTTCTAGAATTTTTGGGGATTTTTCAAAAGTGATTTACTATGCAAATTAAATTATTTTAGACGAGGGACTTCTTTGTAAAATTGGTTTTGCTTAATGGAAAGGCATATTTAATTAACTTAATCATGGTTTAGATAAGAAATTAGAGGCAGTTATTTTGGAAGAGAATTTGAAAAAGAAAAGACAACCAAACTGGTGTTGACACGTGATAGGTTAGTTAGAGCAAAGTTTGTTTTAAGAAGAGCTAAACAAGGTTTACTCAAAAAATGGTTTCACCTACTTTAGTAAGCACCTTTCAACACAGAAGCTTCCGCCTTCAGCCTAGTCGAAACCTACTAAGCCGATACCAATACAAAAGATACCACGAAGATGGTACGTAGTGAATTGGAGGAAGGTGAAAAGTAAGGTGTCGAAAGCATAACTTCCGAACGAGTCGAAACCTTGGTTGGTTTTAAAAGAAAAGTACCTGCCTTTGTTTTGTTTTAACGTTCGATAGGGTTAAAGCATATGGTTTCAAAAAAGGTTTGGAAAAAGGTTTTGAATGGGCTGCCATTAACTTAAGTTTGCTTTCAACTGGGTTTCTTTACTTATGAAAGAATGTTTTGAAAGAAAGGGTTTCGACCTAGTCGAAATCCTTCTTCCGTTCTTTAACCGAACGATAGTGTTGAAGATATCGATGCTGTTGAAAGGGTACTTTGTTTTATAAGTTTAAACCACTTCATGTAGCTTTCAAAAGGGGTTAGGGGTTTCGAAGGCAATGGTTTCGATGTCAACCTTCCATTATTTTACCCAGATGTTTTATGCTTTCGAAAGAGATGGTGCAGATGCCATCATGTCTTCCCAATATTTTTAAGTATGAAAAAGGATGGTTTCGAAAGGGTTTCTTTTGCCTATATTTACTATGACGCAAATAATGTTTTATGTATAAACCCAATGCTTTCAAAAGGGAGACTTTCAATGATTTAGGAAGGGTTACTTCCAATGGGGTCGAAAGGGGTGCTTTCAACTAGTTTCGAAGCTATGTTTCTAAAGTTAAATGCTAATACTTTAATATAATCAAAAAAATTGAAAGGCAGATTTTAAAGTATTAAATGGCAGGAGCCTAATGTTTTGAATGCTTTCCAAGGAAGTCATCCTATGAAGTCCAAAGCTAGGTTTTGAAGGTATCGAAAGGTTTTATAACCCAAACTCTATTTTTAAAAGGAAAAACCCATGGCTAAAATAAAAGAGTTTTGTAATGGTTTTAAGAAGAAGCTTTCTTTGATAAAGTAATCGGTTAAAGGGATTGACCATGTATTACATTAAACCTACAAGAGTGGTATTGCTATGTTGTTATGTTTGCTTCTTCAAATATAAATATATTCACCTTGTAATGTACCTGTAGCTGCATTTTGGGGATAAAGGGTAGATGAACCAGGTAGGTTAATCCAGTAATGAATATAATATGATTAAACTCCTGAATGAGTAGAATTGCATCCAGGAGGTCAGCAAGACCAGAATATAGGATGCTATAATATAAAAGAAAGATATTGGCAAAGGCCAATAGGTTCTCAATAAGTCTATGAAAACTATGTGTAGGAAAAGTTATTGGCAGTGGCCAATAGGTTCATAGTAAGTCCATGAAAATTATGTATAAAGAAAGGTGTCAAAAAGACAGGTTCATAGTAAGCCCATGAAAAATATGATTTGATACTGGTAGGGGCCAGTAGGTTTGTAGTTAGCCCTTGAAAACTATGTCCGGATGAGATATTAACAGATGTCAATAGGTGAGACGACCCGACTTTCTCACCAGAGAAAGTCGTATCATCTTTAAGAAAGAAAGGGATAGAAAGGAGAAAAGAAAGGAGAGAAAGAAGAAACAACATCAGAACCTCAATAGCGGAATGAATAAATTATATTAATAACATAAGTATTACATAGTATACAACAACTATCAGAGTTACATAGATAATACATCACATACTAGACAGTTATAAACACCTGTCTAGTTATTACAACTCAAAACACAATACAAAGAAACCACTCAGAGATACCAATACAGCAGAACACACTATATATATCTAACGCAGAAGCCTCCTGATCCATTGCTCCTCCATTATTCATCAAAGCTAACCTGAATCCCTTGGCTACTCATAAAAATTTGAGTACCCAAGAGTTTAAGAAAAACAGAAATAAACTCCGGGTCAGACATGGGTCTGGTGTGAGTAATAGGTTAAAGTTGCTTAACTTTGAAAAACCTTTGAAAACAAAAGGTATCACGTAAGACTTCCCACACATAAACATGGAAAAGTTTTTACCTTACGCTAACCAAAATATTTGATAGGAAATCCGGTGATATTATAATAGGGTCTAGGGTTTTCAAGTAAAATACAGAAATAGCTGGAATGCTTACATCTCACGTTCCAACATAGTTGGGCACAACTAATACGTACGACACTTATTGGAGATTGGATTCCATACAATGGCAGGGCTACCGGGGTACCGCCCGTCACAGTACGGGACCTAGATCACCGTACCGAGGATCACTCCCAATCCCCTACAACACAAAGTCGGAACCATTCCTTACTGAACAGTCCCGAACAAGACCACCCCGCAGTTGTGATCAGCAACCGCACCATACAGCTGAAATAAAAGGGACATCTAGACAGGGGTAAATCTCGTCCTACTTGGGCATGACCCACTTAGCCTTGCTGCACCTCCCCTGTTTTAGCCATTCCCGGTTGATTAGGCTTGAGGCTACGATTACCTTTATATAACACATCACTTAGAATGCTCATCGTCCACCTGACGATGTTCTGAAAGCATTCGATCCATACAAGTTCGTTCCGGGTTCGAACGAAACCAAAGGCATTATCTCGTTACACTCATTTTGGAATCACCCTCAGAGTTAAGACGATAACCCTTGCACTCTGAATCTTCATCTTCACTTGAGATTCACGACTTATCGTTAGTTTGGATCGATGTGGTTTTCGGATATCCAAATATGGAAACCCGATCCCGGTCTCACCGAATCAAAAACGTATCTTTTAAGGCCAAGTTGTTTTAATGTTTAAAACAATTTCAATTCATTATCTAAATACATACAGATAGATAATTCACAACATAACAATAGATAATCAACATTATCATTACCAACAGATAATCCATATCATCATTATAAACAGATAATCCATATTATCATTCCAATGCAACCAAACATCTATATCATACAGCATTACTCATCTCATAGCTGAGATTACAAACCATTCAACGCAACCAATATCATCCATTCATACATAAGTAATGATTTAATGATCACACTATCTATAATTAATTTAAAATGAATTAAATTAATTACTTTATCTCTAATTAATTTAAAATAAATTAAATTAGTTACATCATCCTTAATTAATTTAAATTAAATTAATTACTTCATCATTTTAATCCTGCTTAACTTAACCATTAATTAATTACAAATCAATTAATTAATCACCATTTTATTTTTCATTTCAATTAATCATCCTTGTTAACAATTTTCTAATTACAATAAGTAATTAGCCTTTAAATTAATTACACACGTTAATTATACTTAGCCCTTCACAATAATTAACTTTTAATTACTTAATCAATTAATTAACTAAAATTAATTACATTAATCTTTTATTAACTAATTACTTCATTTATTAATTATTCCTTAATTTAATCAATTCTAAATTTACATCATCAATTTTATTAATTAATGATTTCTAAATTACATTTTTAATTAATCTCTCTATTTAAATTAATTACATTATGTAATTAATATTCAATTAAACCACATATCTTAATCACCCTTGCTTAATAACATCCAGTAATTAACTACCTTTAATTACTTCATCAATAAATTATTCCTTAATTTATTCTCTAATTAATCCCTTGATTAATTCCATTCAGTAATTAACTACCATTAATTACTTATTAAATAAATTAATTTCCCATAATTAATTATCTCAATTAATCCCTTGATTAATTCAAAGTAATTTAATCCAAATCACTTCCATTACTAAAACATCTTTAATTACATCCAGTAATTATTAATTAATTACTTCCCTAAGTAATTACAATTCCATTAATTACATTAAGTAATTAATTATCAAATCATCAAGTGTTTAAATTAATTAAACTTAATTAATTAATCTAAACTAATTACATTAAACTCAATTAATTACATTAAGTAATTAATTCATTAGTTACTTCTACTAAGTAATTAGACTTAAACAATTTCACAAATGATTATTATCAATTAATTAATCTAATTAAATATTAAAATTAATCACATTAACTAATTATTAAATAATCTGAGGTAAATGACCTTCATTAACTATTCTTTAATTTCTTTCTTAAGGAATTAACTCATATTAATCATTATTAATTACAAATTAATTAATATTTAATTACCCATTAATTAATCTCTAATTATTTAATTAATTAAGTGTTAACTGTAACTTAATTAATCCTTAATTATTTGATTAATAAATCTTTAATCATTAATTAAAATCTAATTAATAATCCTTAATCACAAATTAATCAACCTTAATTAACTAATCTTAAGTCTTTAATTAATCAATTTAAAAACTCTTAATTACTTAATTAATCATCCATTTATTAATTCATTAAATAATTAATTACCTATTTAAATTAACTTAATAATTTAATGAATCCAAATCATTAAAATTCTATTTATCTTTAAGATAAACATTTCTTACTTATTGAAAAACAATTTGTTTTCAAATTTACTTTAAATTCCATTTTAAACTTGATTTTAAATTTTAAGATTTTTAAATGAATATAAATTTAACTTAAACAAGGTTTTAAAAACAATTCAAAAACCTTTTATCTCATATGTTAAAGAAATATCCATTTATAAAGAAGTTTTAAAAGAATTTAAAACCCAATTCATTTTTAAATTCAAAATTAATTTGAAAATACACTTAAACAAACAAGATTATTTAAGTCATTTTAAATTTTAAAAACTTCCATTTATTTCAAACTAGAATACAAATTAGATTTGATTCCAAATTACTTTTTCAAAGCTTACTTACATTTTTAACTTCATTTTAAATTTCTAATCTTTTAACCATTTTTAAAAAGAAGTTAAACAATTTAAATTTAAAACTTTATTTATTTTTAAAACTGAAATTCAAATCCAAATTCCAGATTTTAAATCTCAGATTTAAACTTATTTAAATTTCTATTTTACAATTTCAACTTTCAATTTAAAATTAAAACCAAATAAACTTTTACACTTAAAAGTTTTAAAAAACCAAATTTAAATTTAAAAACTTAAATCTTTTCAAATCTAAGGTTCAAACTATTTGAATTCATATTCAAATTTAGGTTTTAAAACTTATTTTAAATTTTCAGTTTGCATTTTAAACTTTACCTTTAAACTTTTAAAAATAGAACAGGTTCTGTTTTTATAAAACCTAAAACAATGTTTACTCGAGCTAACAGAACAAAAACCCGAGCCATCACCCGAGTTCCTCGCTTCCCACAAAAAAAATCGAGACAACAAGCCATAGTCTCGAGTATCAACCCGAGATTCATGCCTCATCCCCAAACGAACACTTCCAGATACCCAAAAGTGCGTCGTGCACGTGCATGACAACCACGGCCATCTCCGATCATCGCCTCCGGTCCCAAAATATCACCCACGACACCGACCAACCTCGCGACAACCCAGCATATGAAATCAAAGTCCATATCGAAAAACTGCCACTCGATCGAATCAAAGGAAGAAAGGACTCATCATAAAATCAACTAACACCGATGACCATGACCATGTCCTTCATCGCCGACCACGCCAGACCCTCATCACATCGCCATGCTTCTAACCATCATCCCATGATCGTCTCCGATCACCCATGGTCGTTGCGAACGCCTCGCAAACACCTTCATCCCTAAAACATTTTGTAAACCTACTTAACCTTCGCCCATCAACTATGATCACCATAAAAATACACCTCCATTTTTCTCGTGATCCTCTATCCACTGACTACCTCCAGTCCAAGACTCGCCACTCATCTCGACGCTGACCATCAGAATTCGAAAAAAATGTCGAAAACCATCACTCCACGATACCTCATCCATTTCCAATCTAAAAATCACAATTTCTATTTCTAAATTCATGAATTACAAATTAGAATCAGGTCGTATAATTGATTCATTAATTCTTGACATTTTATTTTTTCCTATAAATTGATCAGACCTGTAAATTCATATATTTATAAAATAACAGTTCATATATACAAATGAATCTATTTTTAAAATTTAGTTTATACCCTTACAAACATTTTATGTTCATACATTTTAGTCTATCACTAAATATCTATAGAGATATGAAATTTCTTCTTTAAATTTAGAAGCCTGTATATATAAACACAGAGCAAATTTTATACACCCAGTTTGAACAGTCCAGTATATATATATATATATATATATATATATATATATATATATATATATATATGCTCAGGTATAAACATCATATAAACCATATATTTTTTAAACTTTATCACCAATATATAAACATATCCACATATTTTCAAAACTGGTTTTAAGTCCAGTGTTTATTTACCAAAATATAAAAAGAAAGATGATCATTACTTCCAGGCATACATCCATTTATACACAGCATATCATATATACATACATGCATTTATTTCAAAATTAACTAACATGCAAATAAAATTTTCTACTTAAATTTTAAAAGCAAAGTTACTCACCTGAAAACAAAAGATGAACAGAGCGCCAGTTTGAAAAACCCTTGAATCTTTTTGAAAACTTGTTTTAAAAAACTTGAGTTGTTGAAGTTATAATCTTGCTTTAAAATGCTATTGCTCCTTGATTTACAACCTTACATGCATGCTGGCTACAGATTGAAGGATGCAGTGGCCAATTTCCAGATTTTGAAGAATGCAGGTTTTTGGAAATGAAATACAGGATGTTTTTGCTATGCATTTTTGAAGATGGTTACAAGAGTTTGATATACAGGGTTTTTGTTTGAAGATGGTTTCAGATTTGTATGAGGATGATTATAGATTTTTGAAGTAGAAAAGGATTTTGATTTTTCAGATTTGGGTTTTGAGGATTGTTTAGGGTATTAAGTTTCAGCTGAAAAATTTTCTTGGTTTGAAAAAGAAAAAAAGAAAATGGAAAGGAAGATGTGTATGCTTATATAACTAAATTTATGATTTATTAAAAATCAAAGAAAAATAAAAATAAATAATTTGACACTTGTCTTAAGTTATTAACACTTCTAAATTTCTTGTTTAATCACTTAACACATGTTATATTTGGTCCTAAGATGTTTACACATGTTCTTTTAATTAATTAGTATTTTTAATTAAAGTTAATAAAAGTTTTAAACTTAATTTGTTTACAAATACTTATTTATACGTATAGCTAATTTAAAGAAATAAAACCAAGTATGATTATAAATAAAAACAATACACATATCAAATATTTGAAAATAACATTTTTGATTATTTAAATAAAACTTATAAAAGAGATTGTAAATTACTTATTATTTATATGAATAAATGTTTCATATTTAATTGCAATCATATTTCTTAAACAATATTTTAAAAAGAAATAAAACAAATCTTTGTTATTAATCTATATTAATATTCAAACTTAAGTTAAAATATATTTTAAACAAATAAAACATTTATCTTATGTATTTAAAATCATATAGTTATTTATAAAATTGTTTTGAAAAGCTTGATCATTAAATAAATCATAATTTCCCAAATACCAAAATATTGGAATTGGAAAATATGCTATATTGATTAAATTTAAAACCAAACTCGTCTATTTAAAATATATATATATATATATATACATTATAAATAGAAAATAATTTATTAGCTTATTAAAAGATAAATTCACTAACTAAATATTTATTAAAGAGATTATTAAATCAATTCAGATTTTATTTACAAAAATTATCAAATCAATTAAATTTTAAATACAGATTATTAAATTGATATTGTCAAAAATTCCGGGATATCACAATAGGTTCCTAGTCAGCCCCAGAAAACTAGGCTAAGAACAAAGGATATTGGGGTTACCAATAGGTTCCTAGTCAACCCATGAAAGCTATGATGAGAGTAAAATATTGGAGTTACTAATGGGTTCTTAGTGATCCCATGAAAACTATGTAATTGGACAGGGATTCCTTAAATGTTTAACCGGTTATTAGTCAGCCCATGAAAACTAATAGGTTAATAGTAATCTTAGAAACTATAATTGAGACAGACAGTTTAAAATGAATTGGGATGGGTAATCCAAAATTGATTCATTTATTTTGCATATCACCATATTATACTGTTTGGAATTGCTTTAACCATTGTGGATGCAAGAGCACGGTGTATGGTTTTATAAAGGTTTTTGAGATACTAGTGAGGGAGAAACCCGTTTCGCTATGCGGAATAGTCTTACTAGATAATTAAATGATTTGAGATGGTAGATTATTATTCATACCGGGCTTTATGTCTGACTCGAAGTTTATGTTTTTCCCTGAAACTCTCGAGTACCCAATAATTTTGAGTAGTTTGAGAGTTGACGTTTTTAGATGCCTCTAAAGACGAATAAGCTTTTAGAGACGTGCATGAGACATGATAGCTATTTAGAGTTCACTACTATAAAACAGACCATTTGCATCGCCTCATTTGAATCGGTTGAAGTAAAAACTGATGCAAATAGAACTATTTGCATCAGTTCTGTATTAACAACCGATGCAATTGGTACGTGGAAAACAATAGGTAATAAAAAAATCAAATTTGCATCAGTTGTCACCAACAACCGATGCAAATACGTCGATGCAAATCGTTTAGTCGCATCGGTTTTAAAGTCAACCGATGCAACTACGTCCAAAATATTAATTTTTCGCATCGGTTCCCTAATGGAGACAATGCAATTTCAAATTATTCAGGTTTTTCGTTGCTCACCTAGTCAGCTGTTACATCCCGCCTTTCCAATTTTTTTTCCCGCTCCTGCCTCTCATTCTTTTCCCCAAATATTTCGACTGCTTCAAAACAAAAAAAACCCTAAAATTTCAAGTGATGAAAGTTGTGGCTCGTTCTTTTCTCTTCCTTTTTTTTTCTTTCTTTCGGATTTTGGGTGAAGTCGCAAGTTGCTGATGGTAATTGAAGGATAGGGATTTGAGTAAAGCGCGGTGATTAATGGTGATTATTGAGGGTTGCGGAAGAATTAGAGAAGGCGATTGTCGATTATTGAAGAAAGTGGTGTCATGATTGTACTTGTCTGCTGTAGTGAGGTAGGAATACGAGGCGAGGAAGTCTTTCCTGGCCACGAAATATGAAATTATCTCAGGAGCAAAATCGCGTTCTTCTTTAGCTTTTATCCCAAAATCAGGTAAAATCCAGTGTTTGCTTCTTTGTATTATGTCCCTCTTACTTTTGTCACTGTTACAAGTAATCCTAGTACTACAACTGATGTGTTATCGCTTTTACTTACTTTGTACAATTGCTTCAATTTAGCTGTTATAGCAGATCCGTACTCTCTGGTTTAGTTATCTCTATTGGTGGATTGCAAGAATCATTGTGAAAGGCATTAGTAGGTGCTTTGCTTGAGTGCATATTTGATCCTCAAGTTGGTTTGATTGAGAAGAGAACTGACTGAGAATGTAAATTGTGTACTGATCTCTGAATTCTCCAACACTATCAAAAATGTGACAGAGTTATCATACCTACCTTTAAGGTAATAAGTTCTGCATCTTGCAAACTAATTAATGCATTATTGCTGTACTAAAATTCCTGGCTCAGCTTAGTTTGAAATGTTGAAATATAAGTGTATTGCATTGCTGTTTTGTTGACATGTTATGGCTTATGAGTAAATTAAAAGCAGTCAGTGGTTAGTCCTTTTTAGTAGGCTCGTATGTATTTGACAGTATTCCACTACATTGTTTCTTAGCTAGTGATTATACTGTTTTTATTTATTTTTTATCTATACAAGTTAGATTATATATTCGCACACTATTTACATAGGCTATATATACTGTATGATGCATTCCTAAGTTATCATCACCCACAAATTAAGTTAACTAGACGGAAATATAGTAGAAGTTGGAATGTTGGGAAACTAACGGTCATATCATCCAAGGTTGTAGAACAGACAAGGGAAATTAGTTGTAAACGCTTCCTGTGCATAATAAAAGTATTTGTTTCTTTTAAATCGTGATTTTGTCAAATTCATGTGAACAGCCTCGTTCATCAACACAACAGTATATATTTTAATATATTGACGATTTGCCTATTATTTTCGAATATGTTATATATTTCAAAAAAACTTTCATATTTATTTCGTTCCGTATAATAATTAAGTAATTAGCTTGTTTGCAATGGGTAGAAAAACATAGAAACTATTTCTTTTAAAGAACCTACAAAAGTCATCCTTAAGCTATAAGTCTAATGATAGTTGAGATTCTTTTTTGTTCAGTTTTTTTTTAAATTTTTGTCCCCATTGTATTAAACCATTGATAATTTTCTGTTTAATCTTGCCATCAAATAGTTAAATTAAATTAAAAGAAAATTCTTATTTATCCACATATTGCCATCATAGCTGCCAAATCGTTTGCCAGTTCATCTGCTTCTGTAAGGCAATCAAATAGTAAATTAAGAAGATGTTCACAGGATTAAACTTGTTTCCAGCTAGTACAATATTTAACTTTTTTCTATGGTTCTTTCTTACTAGCAAAAATGTTGGATCGCAACCTGACATTGTTTGACATCCCCGCTGCAATTTGACATTGTTTGAAAACATCATATACTTTTCAACTTAATCCTTTAAAATGGAAGACCGGATATAACTGAAATCCAACCATGAAATTTGATATCCAGCATTAATTCTTGACATTAAATATCAAGGTAATGGTAGCAAAATGCAAATGCTCTAATAAAAAATATTTAAAAAATCATGATGTTCATGCAATATTATTCACAGCAAAACAAAAGAGATACACTAGGTAAGGCCTTACAGGCTACCAATTCTTCCAAATCCAAATGTCTCAGTTATAAGAAAAATGTTATAGAACAACTACAAAACATAAGTATCAAAGAAATATAACAAAATGGTAGCTATCATCAACTAGTAATTAGCTGTAGACGCCAACAAGAAAAATAAATGAAAAATCTACTTAGCACCCATAATAATAATGGAAAAGCATGGCAGATGAGCAGAAGGTTGTGAGACAGGAGCTTGTATCTGCATATGACAAAAACATAGCGACAAGTTTAAAATCAAAGCTTTGTGGACTCGCTATGGATCATAGCAATAACAATTACAGCTACAACAACGTTATTCACCATTGTACTATAATACATGATTCATTAGTTTTGCACTAATATGCTGAACTTCAATGTTAATGCAGTAGCAATGAAGAAGGAGAAATGGAGCAATAGCTGGTGGGTGCAGTTCGGTGTACTTTTAAGAAGAGGAATGAAAGAGAGGAGGCATGAGGCATTCAATAAGCTAAGAATATTCCAGGTCCTCAGTGTCGCAACATTAGGAGGTTTGTTGTGGTGGAAAACACCATCCTCTCACTTACAAGACAAGGTAAGCCTTTGTCCATGTATTTAGTTACAGAGAAACACACATGTAATAAAACATCATAGAAACTAACACAGTTTTGTTGTCAGTTATTAAGTGGTCTAAGGTTTAAGATTTTGGTTTTTGGATCCATTTCGGCCATTTTAAAAATTAAAAACTTTAAAATTTTGATTCTGTTTTGAAAATTTCGTAAATTGTTTTTCAAATTCAGTTTTTTTGATATTATTTTATATAAGTACATGATAGCTGATACAAATTTGTGTAGCATAACAAAGTTATACATAGTGATGTTGCTTTAGAACGTAGACACTGATATGAAGTGTATACAGCATCAGTTTTCAGGGACCAAGCATGTCTAAAATCAAACCAAAATATTGTCATTCTTTAGTTTCTTTACATGACACTGCATACCCAGTACTTTCAATAGGAAGATTTTATAACTAATCCATACAGTAACAAAATTAGAAGTAAGTTTTTCCATTAAAAATGTTGACATTGCATTAAATTATAGACCCAAATCCCGAAGGCTGTCCATCTAACTCAGATCTGCAACTGTTAGTAACATGAGATACAACGTGTGAACAATTCTTGTATAACACTCAGATAAAGCAATTCTAATATGTATCTCACTGACCTTACAGACATCATTGCTCTTCTTCTTCTCAGTCTTTTGGGGCTTCTACCCTTTATACAATGCAGTTTTCACGTTCCCTCAAGAAAGATCAATGCTAATCAAGGAGAGATCATCAGGAATGTACCATCTCTCCGCATACTTCTTAGCCCGAACTGCTGCAGACTTACCTATGGAATTAGCCCTACCTACAGCCTTTGTATTTATATTATATTGGATGGGGGGTCTGGATCCATATCCATCAACTTTCTTTCTATCTCTTTTGGTTGTTCTTTATGGCGTCCTAGTTGCTCAAAGCCTTGGTCTAGCAATCGGTGCTATTTACATGGATGATATCAAACAAGCTACTAGTCTTGATCCAGTTACTACCCTTGTACTTTTAATAGCAGGTGGATATTATGTGCAGCAGATTCCATCTTTTTTGCCACTTCAGGTTTGGATAAACGAACTTAAAAAATTCAATATTTGACATTTTAAATTTACAATAATATGATCTTTCTATATTTGCATGGCACTTCAGAAAAGAAAAGAAAAAAAGGTTTTGGACCCTTTTATGGTGTATATTTCAAGTTTGAATTTGGGGTTACCTCGGAATCTATTTGCTCATGCAAGACTGCAATGAGCTGAAACCCCATTACATCAAATATGGCTTTCCTCGAGTACAGCTGATGGGCCTCTGCTCTACACATGATACACCTATACATAATTAGAAAAATCACTTCATGTCATGCATTAGTGATAACAAGCTACCTTAGATTTTTTATTTTTTATCTTTTATTTTTCTTATGCAAAACAATTCCGGTTTTAATGCCAAAAGCTATGTTCAATCCAAACTAGATATCAAATATATCAATTGTAGCTAGAAAAATATATATGGTATCATACTTCGCAATGATAACTAGATACCTTATTTTTCAGACTCAAGGGCGTGAATAAATTGCAGCCAAACTTGTTGCAAATTTGATAACAGAAACAGGTGCACATCGTGTACTTGCTTGCAACCTTCACTCTGGTCAATCTGTTGGATACTTTGACATTCCATTTGATCAGGTCTATGGTCAGGTACTCATTCTCATTTCTGAGCTTTTATTTTGTGGCTAGGTAGTTTTGGGAATTGATTATGTAGAAATGGAAATATATCAGCGTTGAATTGTTTGTTACTTAAAAAAGGCCATAAATTCTCTACATTCAGCCTTTTCTTTTTGTAATTTGAATTTACTGCCACTTAAACTTAGAAATGAAGTGGAAGAACTCATAATGCAAAGTCTTATATTTAAACGTACTTGTTTTCCATCCCGAAATAGTTGAGGGCTGGCCATTTTTTTAAAACTATGAAGGTCTGAGTGATGGAATACAGTTAAGAATGAAAGCAGTGAAAGAAAAACCAACAGCAAGTAAGTTCATTGACATATCCTAAGAGCTTATGAAACTGGAGTAACATTAGCACTCTAAATCAAAATTTAGGTGTTTTTGTTCCAACCAATAACCATAATGTAATATAGGTGTTGTTGCATATAGTTGACCTAAACCAAGATGGAGTGACATCTAAGCTAGTTTATGAACTAACTGTGTTTTATGAACTTCATCAGGTAGTTTATGAACTAAATGCATGTTGTGAATTCGATACTAGTATCTCATATAGGTTGTTATGGGTTATCATAACTATGGCTACATAAACTATATCTGAATATTATTAGTTATTTTTTAAGGATGTAATGTAAGTAACAAGAAACATATTGAAGAATCTAAATTTTCTTCCTAAAGGCCAGGCTATATAATAGACTGTATCAGCAACACTGAAGCAGAAAAGCTGGTCAATTAGGCACTAAGAAGGTACATTATACGTTATTAGTATCATTTGAAATTAACAAACTTGTAGTTTATTCTAGTGGGTAGGTTTCCTAAAGGGATTGTATGTGCCTTTTTTTGACAAAAACATGTAACTAGAATACTGAATGGTAGTACATTTACTAGAAACTCAAATTATCATGCTTGCTGCCATTACTAATATACCATGTATATTCTCATTTCTTTTTATTCAGCCCACCTTTGGATACAAAGACGACCCCATGGGAGAGAATCAATGGTTGGAAAAGTTTATTCCAAGATTAGCATGTGTGCCTGCAAAACCTGGCAATTCTCTAGTTTCCTCTAGCAAGGAAGGAGTTGTACACGTGTAAGGCAGCAAGGTCTAAACAGTGGGGATGGACTGTTATATGTGCAGTGCACTGATGTGCACAGTATGAAATGATGTGCAGGCTGTTGTTTAACATAGGTGTTGATGATGTAGATGAGCAAGAAGAGGTGTTGGTAGTGTGATTTTATAGTAGTGATGATGAAGATTAAGCAGTTGTATGAGTGGCTGTAGGAGTGTAATATTTGTGGTGTGGCAGTGCTGTCAGGTGGAAGAATGCAGCAGGCACTGAAGGTGACAGTGTAGAAGAGGAGCAGGCAGTGGTTGTTTGGATGGAACAGCTCAACTTCAGGTAGCTCAAGTACAATATAGGATGAAGGTTTGTGCATTTGAAGACCATCTTCTGCTTAATTTATCCACTGTCAACGATACATTCTCTTCTCTATATATATGTATTTTTTTGTGTCAACATATAACACGCTGCATTTATTTTTTACTACTGACTGTCTGATTATGTACTATGGAATTTATTTATGTTTTTCATTCTTTTGTAGAATTATTAAATCTGACTATGTATTTTCCATCAAATTTAATTTTGAATGATTGTAATGTTGCATGCAATAATTGTTTGTTATAATCAATAATATATATATGGTCTATTTGAGTACTGTAATAATGGTTTCTGAGAATGGCTTTTTTGCATCAGGTATAAATAGCTGATGCAGTAGAGGGATTAGTTTGCATCGGTTGTTATAAAAAACTGATGCGATAGGGGGATGATATTTTGCATCAGTTGTTAGTAACAACCGATGCAAAAAAGACCTTTTTGCATCGGTTTCAGAACTAATGCAAAAGTGTTAAGCCTGTTGCATCGGTTGCATATGCATCAGTTGTTGAACTGATGCAAAAGGGGGTAAACAACCAATGCAAATGACATGTTTTGTAGTAGTGGTTCTCTTTTCTTTTGATTCCACTATGTTGTTTGTAATGGAAAAGTTGTTATATTGCCTGTAAATACTCTAATCATAAAAGAAGGCACCTTCATATGTCGCTCTTGGGCGTATGTTGTAATAAATATATTTTCTCTGAATGTGATTTGTGAATTTGGGATTATGTAATGAATTGGAAGTACTTTGAAATGAAATGTTATTTTGTTTGAAGTTTAATTTTTTTCCATATTCATATGTTTCTATGTTTCAATAAATCTAACACCGTCGTATTTGGACACTGAGGATTAATAACTATGGATGACTGCAGCATCCATAGCCATTAGTTTTGGGCCTCCAAGTAGGGGGTGTTACAAGTTGGTATCAGAGCATAGGTTCATGAAACTTTAAAAGAAAGTTAAACCTAAAAGCTTTTGAAACATAATTCCAGTAAATCAGAGATATGATCGGGGTTTGGGTTACCTCTATAGTAACGTACTTTTATTTGATATATGTGTGTGTGTGTGTGTGTATGTATGTATAAATACGTGTTCCTTTCTCTCTTAGACCATGAAAGTAGGAAACAAAAGAGCAAATCTAGATGGAGGAAGCACCACAACCAATGAAAATGCTTGACCTAATACCAGGAGGAGTCAAGGTCGATAAACTAATGCTAATCCAAATGTTAAAGCCAATGTAGGTGCTGGAAATCTGCCAGAAGACGTGAGGATAGTGTATTAGTTGTTCGCCAATCTTTTGCAAGCTGGAGTTGCTGGTAATGTGGGAGGAGCTAATCTTATGGCTCCAATTGGGAATAACTATGCTAAGTTGATCAGAGACCACACCAGTTTGGGTGGAAAGTCATTTGTTGGAACGGTGGATGTTGTTGAGGTTGAGAATTGGCTATTGAGATGTGAGAGAATCTTTACTGATCTAGGTTTGGATAATGGAAAAAAGAGAAGGCTAGCCTCTAGGAAGTTGCAAGAGGCAGCGCTTCATTGGTGGAATAGCGTGACTGCCGGAGTTCTAGAGGAAGAGCTTACATGAGCTGATTTCAGAAGGAGGTTTGAGCAGAGGTTTATGTCTGAGGTTGCTAAGTCGGCATTGATGAGGCAGCTCATGGATCCAGTTCAGGGAGAGATGTCAGTGATCGAGTATGATGTTAAGTTTGATGAGCTATCTCGATATGGATATGTTATGGTTGACACTGATGTTAGAAGGAATGAGAGGTTCATTCGAAAACTGAGACATGAGCTTGCTACAATGATCATGACCCACATTCGAGAACCTTGTAATGTGGTGGTGGAGATGGCCATTCACCATGAAGAGATGCTTGCTGTTTCAGCTAGAGAGAATCCCGTTGAATCCTAGGTTCCTCAAGGAAAGAAGAGGAAGCTCTTCAAGAAGAAGGGAGCCCAGAAAGGGGAGGTTGCTAAGAAGGCAAAGGCTGATTTGATATGCTATAAATGTGACAAGAAGGGTCATTATGCAAGTGAGTGCCAGTCAGGAAAGGGAAATAAGGATACAGATAAGAAGAATGTGAAATGCTTTAACTGTGATCAAGCTGGGCATTACTAGAACCAGTATATAATGCCAGTCAGTGCAGACAAGAGAAAGTTTTTGCTATTGGATTATTAGCTAAGGTTACTGCAGCTGGCAAAGGAAAGACTGTGATGGAAGGTACGTTTTTATTTAGAGTATACCGGTTAGGATACTTTTTGATATCTGTGCATCACATTCATTTATATCCTAGTGTTTGATTGATTGGTTATGCTTAGAACCCACATACCTTGTTACTTTCTTAAGGGTTGTGAATCAAATAGGAGGGTATGCAACTCTGGGGATGAGATGTGACAAGTTAGAACTTAATTTGTTAGGTGATAAGTTTGCATGTAGTTTGTATGTTTACAATTTTGTAAATTTCGGAATCATTTTGGGTATAGATTGATTGAGAAGGTATGAGGCCGGGATATTTTGCCAGGATGGTGAGATATCTTTAAGACACCTTGATAGCCATAACCGAATTACATTTTCAGTGGAAAATTCTGGCCAGGGTAGTTGTGCTTTGTTAAGTGCAATGGAAGTGGGAGAAGAGCTAAGTTAGGTCCGAATAGCAAGAGAGTTTGTGGATGTCTTCGTGTCAGTCATAGGAGTACCACCGAAGCGAGCTATTGAGTTTCAGATAGATCTTGTGCCAGGAGTTGAACCTATAAGTAGACTATCTAGAAGCATGTCACTGACTGAGATGAAGGAATTGAAGGTGCAGCTTGTGGATCTTGAAGGAAGGAATTTTATTAGACCATGCAGTTAGCCTTGAGGAGCGGTCGCGATATTCGTGAAGAAACCAGATAAGTCGCTGAGGATGTGTATCGACTATCGTAAGCTAAACGATAGGACGATAAAGAATAAGTATTCTTTGCCAAGAATTGATGATCTGTTTGATCAGTTAGTGGAGCTAGAGTGATTTCCCAGTTGGACTTGGCAACAAGGTTCCATCAGTTAAGAGTGGCAAAGGACATTATTCCTCTGACAACATTTCAAACTAGATATGGTTCGTATGAGTGGTTAGTGATGCCATTCGGGTTGATGAAAGCACCTGCTTTCTTTATGAATTTGATGAACTGAGTCTTCCGAGAGTATTTGGATATATTCGTGTTGGTGTTTATAAATGACATTTTGGTATACTCTAAGGATGAGAGAGAGCACTAAGATCACCTTAGAGTTGTGCTGAGACGCTAAGGTAGAATTAGTTAAAGCGTAGTCATTTTTGGAAGAAAGAGGTTAGGTTTCATGGTCATGTGGTTTTCAAGAAAGAATTGTCAATCGATCTCGATAAGATTGAAGTTGTGAACAGTTGGAAGAGACTAAAGACGATGACCGAGATTAGAAGTTTTCTTGGACTTGTTGGCTATTACCAGATATTTATCAAGGATTTCTCGAGAATTGCAGCGCCTTTGACTAAGCCTACCAGGAAGGAGGTGAAGTTTGTTTGGTCCGACAAATGTGAGGAAGCACTCCTTAAGTTAAAACATTTGTTGACCAATAATCCAATGTTAGTAGTTTCAGATGGAAACCAAGGGTTGGTAGTATGTCCCGATGCGCATGAGACTGGATTGGGAGTAGTGTTGATGTAGATGGAAAAAGTCATTGCTTATGCATCTAGGCAGCTTATACCGCACGAAGTAAGATATCATACTCATGACTTGGAGTTGGCTGTGGTGATTTTTGCCTTGAAGATTTAGAGGCATTATCTCTTGGTGGAGAGATATGAGTTGTATACCGGTCATAAGTCCTTAAGATATTTATTCTCTCAGCAAGAGATGAATATGAGACGGCAAAGATGGCTGGAGTTTTTGGCTGCTTATGTGTAACGACACGATATTTTCAACCATTCGTATCCACACATGTCGGACTTGAATTGCTCAAAATACCGCGTTGTAAATAAAAATTTGGCAATACTCAACATAAACAGTAAATAAATAATCACAGGTCATAGAGTAATATAATGCAGCGGAATAGATAGATAGTACTTCATGAAGCTACTATATAAACATCAGAGTTAGAAATAAAATACAACAGAATATCTCAGATGAAGTGAAGTCTCAAGTACGAGCAGATGAATTCTCTGAACCAATCAACTGGAAGGGCTGAAAGCGGAATCGATAGTTGGATCCCCAAACGAAGCTCCAAACTCCGAAGGTGAGTCTCAAAAGCTGTATCACTCAGTCTGACCCGAGCGTAAAGAAAAACACAAAACACTCAAGTCAGGATTAACATTCTTATATCAATAAATCCAACTCAAGTGAAATATCAACTGTAATACAACTAAGTCAAAGGATGTTTGGGATAACCATCCTCTAAGGATCTGCAGAACTATCTACAAGGTGGAAATATACACTATAACACCGTGGTCATTCAAATTAATTTATACTTCAAAACCAAAATATAATTTCCCTTTCAAATATATCTATTTTCCAAAATAGTATGTATATTAAATAATTTATAAAGTAAAGTATTTGAAATTTCCTCAACTACACAAATTGATTCCAATCAACTCAAATTCCAAATTCCTATTTATTCAAAGCTCAATTCATTAATTCAATTCAGTTCTCAATAACCATTTAAAATTTCGATATATTCAAAGCTTTAATATTCAACATTTTCAAAGTTAAATCTAACAGTTTCATATAGATCTTGATTTAGCTTCATTATTATTTAGTCAGGAAATATCCACTTTACAAGTGCAATATCATTTAAATAGCCTTAGATTACATTTTACAGATTATTTCCTTAAATTTATTTAAACTTAAAATATCCATTTAATCCCTTTTACCAAAACCAAGTTATAAAATCATATCTTAAATCCCGAATTCAATAGTTTGAAATCGATTTAATTGAATATAAATCTTAATTAAATACCATTTCCAATTAATTCAACTTTATCTTCTCAACCTTAACTTATTCAAAATTTTACCATATCTATTTTGAAATATAAATTTAAACGAATCCTTAAACATATTATATGCATTAAATCAATCTCAATTAGATTAAATATTATTATTAGGTCTATACATAAAATTTTCATTTTTATACATATAATATTCTAAGAATCAGTCTTTATTAAAACTATATTTTTCTTTCCAAAACCATAGAAATTATTTTCAAAACATTTATATTGGACCAACGGTGTCTGTATATAATTTCCTATCCTATGGTAAAATGATACGGATATTTATTATTTCAATCCGTAATTTAAATATATACGGGTAGATATCCTTTTGACCCGCAATCACAAATTCAATTAAAATGAAAATCGCTTGGTTCTATCATTTCAACCCATAATGATTGTCTCCTATTCTATATCCATTTGGGTATGTATCATTTCAACCCATAGTGAATTCCATACTAACAGGGAACTTGCAGAGTGACAACAGATAATATAAAATATAACAACAGGCATATATCATCAATAATAATATAATGTAAACAACAAGATATGGTGTCATATCCCACAGGTGAACAGTTATAGATAATAGCATATATAATAATTTAAATAACTAACAACAGCCTATTTCAATTTCCGTTTCAATTGAAATCAAATTTAATAAAATAAGAACGTTAATCGTGAGTGATTACTCACCTTTCGGGGCTAGAGAGATTCGACGCAGAAATGAGCTACTAAATCCAAAGCAACGCTAGATGGATATGATTTGATGTAGAAAACAGGCACGACGGACAAGGCTGATAATGGGAAATCGTTGAGAATAATTGAATTAGTTTTGATATAAAGGAACTATTTCATTTTATATATTATTATTTGTTTCCAAAATAATTTCAAACATATATTTTCAAATCCATATCATGTCCCAAATTTTTTAATTTAAACTCAATATACAATGTTTATACAATTCATACATTTCCTTAAAATTTCCTTAAATCCATCTTAAACGCCAACACTAATATAAGTTTGAAAACCGACCCAACATATATGCAGACAATACAAATCCATATGCAACGATATATATATAGTCTTCCTATGAAATCAATATTAAATTTTTAAGACGAATGTTGAAATAAAAATCATTGTTTACATTTAAAACGCCTAAACAGTTTAGATGTTGAAAATAGTACATATATTAAAATACTTTAAATAGTTTATATATTAAAATAATTTGTATATAAATTCAAAATTTTAAACACATATTAAATTAAATATATATCTAAAATCATCGTTTTTGAAAAAAATAACATATCTACATAATATACTTTATATAATACTTACAGATATGCTGCATAACATAAATAGATACTTTAAACAAATATATTTCTAAATAAGCTAAAATATACACAACAGGTTGAACCCATGTTAACAACTTTACTAAACACTTAGCTTGTATTATTATACAAATAATGGGTTATATGATTTACATACTTGATTCTATATGCATAACAAAATATACTGTAAGCTTTTCATATTATGTTGTAAGCCTATATATGCATGCACTATATAACTATATGCTGCTAATACAATTTTTATAGCTTAACTAAACTTATAAAAACAATGTAACTAATAGATTTGCAGGCTCATATAAACTTATACCTACCTATATTTTATTTCACTTTTATTTTATTTTATTTTTTATTTTTAAAACACACGTACACATTAAAAATCAACTTATATATAACTATATTGTTCGTACTATAACTTATAGATATAAAAACTTATAGATATAAAACAACAAACCTATTTAAGCAAGATCAGATAACAGATTTATATACACTTACGGATATATATACCTTTAAATAAAAGAGAGGAGAAAGGCCAAAAGTGGTGGTGGTGGAGGAGCGCAGGCCTGTCGTGGTGGTGAAGAGCCGAGCACTTGATGTAGTGAAACAGTGGAAACAAAAGAAAATACAAGAAGAAGAAAAAGAAAATAATAAAAAACAAGTGCATGTGGCCATTACCTGAAGAGCAAGCTTTATGCGAGAGAAGAAGGCTAATTGATATTCAGTAGGGTATTGTGTACGTGTTTATATTTATTAGAGAAGTTGCGTTGATTAGGTGGAAACAAAAAAAACGGCAAGAGATAAAAATTTGTAATGGCTATAGGAATTTGAGGATTTAATTCATATTATATAAAGAGAAGTAAATGGAAGGTGGAGTGAGATGAAAGTTTTACACGTGAATTTGCAAGGCAGCTTTAAATTCTTCCTTTTAAAAAGGCACGGCTGATTGATTTGCAAAGCTAACGTATGGAATCAAAGGGGTGTATTTTAAAGGCAAGAGATAATTTAAAACGTACGCCCAAAAGTAACGTATTTAAATTTATTTGTTTCTTATTTAATTATTAAAATATACGCTAAAGAACATATCAGAAAATAACGTACCATTTATAACGCCAAATAAATTAAACAAGAACGGATATAAAACGTACCAAATAAAACGTATAATTTATCGCCTTTTTACAACATTATTTATTACTTAATTTAAAAGTATATAACCCATATAAGTAAAACAACAGCGAAATAAATATTGTAAATATATATATTTTATATAAAAGATTTGAAGCTAGAATTTAGAATTTAAAATTTCAATTAGTGTCAAAATTTAACCAAAATCTACCATTACAGAAATTGTTTATATTTATTTAAAATTGGGCAAATTAATTCAAGAAATTTTAAAAATTCAAACTCCTTTAAACAATTAAACACCAAGGTTTTAAAAATAAAATATATGCATAAAATATCATGTTACACAAATTAGAACATGATTTTACAAACAAAAAATATTATTTATATAAATTAAAATAAACAAATATGTTAAATAAAACAATTTACACACAATATTGTAAAAAGCATAACTTTTACAATATTAATCCGATTTCAACGAAATGAAAAGCAGTGTTCTTGAAATTAAATATATTTTCATAATAAAATATAAAATTTCAAAAATTCAAATATTTAAAATTTAAATTTAAAAGTCAAAGTTTGACCAATTTGACCAAAAATCCATTTTTTGGAATTATTCCATTTATTCAGGTTTGGAATCATAATTCACACAAAAATCAAAATTTATATTTAGAATAACAAAATTTATCCATTTTAATAAATAAAATAAAATTTTTAAATCAGGAATTTCAGTTAAAATAATTAAAATATAAAATTAAAATAAACACAAAATACAGGGTTGTTACATTATGATGGGTATAAAGTATACTCCTAGGAAAGGAAATAAGGCAGCGGATGCTCTCAGCAGAAGACATTAGAATATGATGTTGGCTATGTTGGCAGAATGGAAAGATCTAGAAGTTTTGGCCAGTTGGTGTGTAGTTAAGACCGACTACTAGTTCTAGTCAGAGTACTTCCATGTGGTCCTGTTTAAAAGCTCGACCAGTGTTGATCGAGAGTATTGCTTATAAACAGAAGGAGGATCCTTTATTAGCCAAGAGGATTGGAAAAGTTGAGGTTGGAACTGAGATCGGTGATTCAAAAAAAAATCTTGACCAGAAAGGACGGTTAAGAAAGAAGGGACGGTTATGTGTTCCAAATGTGGAGAACTTGAGAAGAGAAGTTCTTGAGGAATATCATCGATTCAAGTTTACGATTCATCCTGTAGGGACCATGATGTATCAAGATATGAAAAAGGAACTTCTATTGGGAAGGCATGAAGAGGGATATTGGCTTGTGGGTTAGGCAATGTGTAAACTGTCAACAAGTGAAAGCCGAGTGGGTTTCTTCAGCCTTTAGAGATTCTAGTATGGAAATGAGATTCGATATTCATGGATTTTATAGATGAGTTTCCAAGGTCAAGCAGAGGAAATGAGAGTATATGGGTTATTATGGACAGGTTAACTAAGTGTGCCCATTTCGTTCCAGTAAAGTCGACTAGGACGGCACCTGTTTTAGAGAAGTTATTTATGAAGAACATAGTTAGACTTCATGGAATTCCTAGTAGCATAGTGAGTGACAGAGATGCTTTATTCACTAGCGAATTCTGGAAGAGTCCATAAGATGTGTTAGGCACTAAGCCCAAGATGAGTACCGCATATCACCCACAGACAGATGGGCAGATAGAGAGAGTTAATAAGGTACTCAGGATTTGTTGAGAGCTTGTGTGTTGGGTTTTGGTTAGCCTTGGAAAGATCACCAACATTTGATTGAGTTTTCCTATAATCATAGTTATCCGACTAGTATAGGAAATGCGTCTTTTGGAGCTTTGTATGGAAGGCCATGCAAATCCCCTGTATGTTGGTTGGAGAATGAAGACAGATTAATCTTAGGTCCAAATTTGGTTAGGGAGGCGTCAGAAAAGATTGAGTTAATTCGAGAATGGATAAAGGAAGCTCAATCTAGAAAGAAGAGTCACTCACATAAGAGGCGTAAAGACCTAGAGTTCTCAATGGGAGACAGGGTTTTCATAAAGGAATCATCGACGAAGGGTAAGGTACAGTTCGAGAAGTTAAGGAAACTGACACCGAGATATGTTGGTCCATTTTAGATTATAGAAAGGATTGAAAAACTCACATACCAAGTAGAGTTTCCGAACAGTATGGCAGGTGTCCATAATGTATTTCATATGTCTCATCTTTACAAGTATGTGCATGATCCAGAGGATACTATTCCTCCGACAGGGTTGGAAGATCTAATAGTAGAGTCTAATTTGACTTTTGTGAGACAACTAGTTCAGGTTGTAGAGAGAGATGAGAAAAGATTGAGGAACAAGACAGTCAAGTTGGTGAAAGTTCAACGGAGCGATAACGAGAAGGACTGTACTTGGAAGATAGAAGACAGAAGACAAGATTCGAGATACTTATCCTGATCTACTTTGAGGGTGTGTCTATATTTGATTTATATAGATAATTCCTAGTCGTGTAGAATAGTATGGTTGTTAAGAGTCATTATAGATTATTGCTATGTTTGGTATTTAGCCCTTACTAAATTTCGAGGACGAAATTCTTTAAGGAGGGAAGCCGGTAACACCCATAATTTTTGATAACATTATTCAAGAGATTTAAATAGAAAAATAAATAGAATAATATAAATTTTAAAGTGATAAGGGGATTGAAATTTGAAATAATTTAATTAAAGCCGAGCCTGATATAAAATTAATGGGTTTAAGGATGGGTTTTTGATTAGTTAATTAGTTACATAAGGATATATTAAGAATTTTCCGCCCAATGACCCTTACCCTTTTATATTTTCGTTCTTACCAATTCATGTCATTTTGAAAAATTAAACGCAAGAAGGAAAGTCGGCCATTAAGAGAACAAGAGGAATACAAATTAAAATCTAGAGAATCAAGCTTAAGGGAAATCAATCTCAATCCAATCTCCTTATCTAGATCAAGGTGAATAATAATACCATCTTTATTTTTTTGAATCTTTTTTTTTCGGATTTAAGCGATAAATTCGTTTTAAGATGAACTGAATGATGATATGCTTGAGATTTGATTTATTCAATTTAAAGAAGTTGTTTAAAAGGATTTATATAGTTTTAAGGCAAAACCGAGATTTAATGTTGTTTAAATACCATGGGAAAATTTTATGTTGTGAAAAACATAATTTTGGAGTTGGCTTTCAATTTTGATAATTTTCCAAGCTATGGAAAGATTATTGTAAATTTTCAAAGGAAAATACTGTTATTTGGGTTTATAAATTTATTTTGGAAAACACATAGAGAATTTGGGTTTGGAATGTTTGATAACATGATTGAAGTGAATTTTCGAAATTTTAGGGATTTCTCCAATGTGATTTTCTATGCAAATTAAATAATTTTAAAAGAGGGACTTCTTTGTAAAATTGGTTTTGCTTAATGGAAAGGCATATTTAATTAACTTAAACATGGTTCAGATCTGAAATTAGCGACAGTTATTATGGAAAATAATTTGAAAAAGTTAAGGCGACCAATCTGGTGTTGACACGTGGTAGGTTAGTTAGAGAAAAGTTTTCTTTAAGAAGAATTAAACTAGGTTTACTCAAAAAATTGGTTCCACCTACTTTAGTAAGCACCTTTCGACACAAAAGCTTCCACCTTTATCCTAGTAGAAACCTACTAAGCCGAAACCAATACAAAAGGTATCACAAAGATTGCACGTAGTGGATTGGAGGAAGGATAAAGGCAAGGTGTCGAAAGCATAGCTTTTGAAGGGGTTGAAACCTTGGTTTTTTTTTAAAAGAAAATCACATGCCTTTGTTTTGTTTTAGCCTTCGACGAGATCGAAGCATATGGTTCCAACAGAGGTTTTAAAAAGGTTTCGAAAGGGTTGCCATTAACTGAAGTTTGCTTTCGACTGAGTTCCTTTACTTATGAAAGTATGTTTTGAAAGAATGAGTTCCGACCTAGTAGAAACCCTACTGCCATTCTTTAACCTTACGATGGTGTTGAAGATACCGATGTTGTTGAAAGGGTACTTTGTTTTATAAGTTTAAGCCACTTCCTATAGCTTTCGAAAGGGGTTAGGGGTTTTGAAGACAATGGTTTTGAAAGGGGTTTCGATGCCAACCTTCCATTGTTTTACCCAAATGTTTTGTGTTTTCGAAAGAGATGGTGTCAACGCCATCTTGTTTCCTCAATATTTTTAAGTATGAAAAAGGATGGTTTCAAAAGAGTTTCTTTCACCAATATTCACTTTGACCCAAATAATGTTTTAAGTATATACTGAGTGCTTTCAAAAGGGAGACTTTCAATGATTTCGGAAGGGTTACTTCCATTAGTGTCGAAAGGGGTACTTTCAACTGCTTTTGAAGCTATGCTTCTAAAGTTAAATGCTAATACTTTAATATAATCGAAAGGTTTCGAAAGGTAGATTTTAAAGTATTAAAAGGCAATAACCTAATGTTTTGAATGCTTTCAAAGGAGGTCACCTACAAAGTTGAAGCCAGGTTTCGAAGGTATCGAAAGGTTTTATAACCCAAACTCTATTTTTAAAAGAAAAAACTCATTGCTAAATTAAAGGAGTTTTGTAATTGTTTTAAGAAAAAGCTTTCTTTGATAAATTAAAAGGTTAAAAGGATTGACTATGTTTTATGTTAAACCCATAAGAGTGGTATTGCGATGCTATTATGTTTGCTTCTTCAAATATAAATTGATTAACCCAGTTTGGGGATAAAGGGTAGAAGAACTAGCTTGGTTAACCCAGTAGTGAATATAAATTGATTAAACTCCTGAATGAGTAGAATTGCATCCAGGAGGTCAGGAAGACCAGAATAAAGATGCTAAAATACAAAAGAAAGATATTGGAAGGGGCCAATAGGTTCTCAGTAAGCCCATGAAAACTATGTGTAGGAAAAGATATTGGCAGGGGCTAATAGGTTCATAGTTAGCCCATGAAAACTATGTATAAAGGAAGACGTAAGAAAGACAGGTTCATAGTAAGCCCATGACAACTATGATTTGATACTGGCAGGGACCAATAGGTTTGTAGTTAGCCCATGAAAGTTATATCCGGATGAGATATTGACAGATGTCAATAGATTCCTAGTCAGCCCCAGAAAACTGGGGTAAGAAGAAAGGATATTAGGGTCACAAATAGGTTCCCAGTCAACCTATGAAAACTAGGATAAGAGTAAGATATTGAAGTTACCATTAAGTTCTTAGCGATCCCATGAAAACTATGTAATTGGACAGGGAGTCCTTAAATGTTTAACTGGTTATTAGTCAGCCCATGAAGACTAATAGGTTAATAGTAATCCTAGAAACTATAATTGAGACAGATAGTCTAAAATGAATGAGAATGGGTAATCTAGAGTTGATTCATTTGTTTTTCATATCATCATATTATATTGTTTTGAATTGCTCTAACCATTGTGGATGCAGGGGCACAATATATGGTTTTAAAAAGTTTTTTGAGATACTAGTGAGGGGAAAACCCATTTCGGTATGCGGCATGGTGTCACTAGATATCTAAATGATTTAAGATGGTATATTATTATTTATGCCAAGCTTTATGTCTGACTCGAAGTTTATGTTTTTCCCTTAAACTCGGGTACTCAATTGATTTTGAGTATTTTGAGAGTTAAGGTTTTCAGGTACCTCTTAAGACGAATAAATATCCAGAAACATGCAGGAGGCATTATGGCTATTTAAAGTTCTCTTTTATTTTGATTCCGATGTGTTGTTTGTAATGGCAAAGTTGTTATGTTGCCTTTATATACTCTGATCATCCAAAGGGGCATCTTCATATGTCGCTCTTGGGCATATGTTGTAATAAACATATTTTCTATGAACGTAATTTGCGAATTTGGGATTATGTAATGAATTGAAAATACTTTGAAATGAAATGTGATTTTGTTTGAAGTTTAAATTTTTTTCCATATTCGTGTTTCTATGTATTAATGAATCTAACACCGTTGTATTTGGTCACTGAGGATTAATTATTTATGGACGACTATAGCATCCATAGTCGTTAGTTTTGAACCTCTAAGTAGGGGGATGTTACAATACTATAATGAGGCCTAAGGTTACCACAGCACTTAACAAGTGCTTTCAGCGATCCACAATAAAAGAGTTCAACTTTTGCGACATATCAAAGTCACATCAAACAAGGTCAAACTACATGCTTTGACATTCAACAATTTACACAACAAATATATGAATGAAAATAAAATTAACAGTGGCGAGGAATTTGATCCCTCTACAAAATTTCATGAGTTCCTTATATTTCATTTTATATGTCATCCGCTTTCTAAAATGAGTATTCAACCAAATAAATAATTCAAGCACATAAATAATAGTTTATAACAACACATATTTCATTCAGTGTTCTTCCAAAAGTGAGTTAACAAACCAAAATTCTAGCTGGCACTTACGCATTCCTGCTCAATCTAAAATCTAACGGCGTTCGATTTTAGCTCAAAATTCCACTGCTCCAAACTTAACAAAATCAACTCCAGTGCGTAGATAATGATCTTACGAGCACAATGCAAAAGACCGCGTCTCAATTGGACCTTATATGCAAGAGTTATGGATTTTATATGATTTAAGATTAATCGGTTGATCAATTAACCAATTAAAATTTTAATTACCCTTAACCTTTCTTCTCCAATTTCTTAAATTTGTGCACAATGCACTGATATGCACACCCAACACAATCTCTCCCTTCTCTCCTCTTTCTCTCCCTCGTCGCTCAATGAACCTACAAAACGACTTCGCTAAAAAAATTCTCTTCACTTGAGCTTTGACCTGCACCCCTCCATGTCACGTCCGATCCACCAAATCAAAATTGCACCTCTACACAACGACAAAGAGAATGTCACACTTTACTAAATACAACAATGCCTCGCCAAAATGTCACAACCAACGCCCCTTCGAACGAGAAGCATAACGCCACCCTTCATTTCACCTAATCTTGGATAAATTGCCTCCGACTCGAAACCCTAACTTCAGCTCTTCACGTCGGCCATCGCCAAACAATCCCGCACCCAACAAAGATTATGCAAATTTGAATACCCCACCAATAAGAACTTAATGGATCTAACATTGCTCGGTTTTGTTGCCTATAGCTCATGAAAAATTTAAAAACATGAGGTCGCAACTTTCATGTTTATTGTAGATAAAAATGAAAAGGAAAAAAGGAAAACGAAGTGTGTTAAAGAAGAGTGGGGATATGAGAGGGGTTTATGTAATAATTTATATTATTATTTTAATTTCACTTTTTAAACGTTACATGTTTTGAGCTCATACGATCGTATAGCACGTGCGAACATCACGAAACTCATCGGCGTACAACACCTCATTATTCCAAATTCGATGGCATTGGTTTTATCAAAATCATAGACGGTGCCATGGAATGATAATTTCACACGTTTCGAGACCGTTTATCGATAAAATGATTTTTAGTCCCATTATAGATATTTATCTGAACTATTCATTTTTGTAAGCATTTTTTCTATAAAAAGTTTGCCAATATCATTTATTAACTAAAACGAGTTATTAAGATTTTAAATTCAATTATTTAAATATTTAAAACTAATTAAATATTAAAAAATCAAAGCAATAAAATTACGAGCCATTACATGCACTGTGGATGAAATTTTTATTTGTCTTGTGTTTTAAGCTTGAATTAATGGAGGTAAGGGGCTGCAATTTTTGGCTAGAGGAGAATGTAGTAGGGGCAAAAAGGGTGCAAGCCAAAAAGGATTTATGGATGTTTAAATAGCAGAGAGAGAGGATCTTGATGTGGATCTGGATCCATTATTTTATCTTTCCATTTTGAACCCATTTGTATCAAATCTAACCCCTTCCTCTTATGCTTAAGACATGGATCAGTGCTATGTCATCATTGTTGGTACCGATATTTGAGGAGTAGGGTTGTACGCATATGTCGGGAACACCATCAGTCTTGTGCGGTCATTTGCAAAGACTTGGGTTATACCTGGACAAACCACACTTCCTATTAGTGGAGGTTCCGGGTGGATATGCAATTACCTTAAATTTTTGGCTGTTTATTTATCAGATAAGAGGTGGTCCAGTTAACCCTTAAGTAAGTATTTGAGATGCCTTAGTAATACGGTTGATTAAATTACAATGTCATTATTGGGCATCAACGGGAGGTTCCTCGATGTGCTTGGATAATTCAGTTCATACACTGTTTGTGGATACATGATGCAGTGCATCGTTATGGCACTAATGGGAGGTTCCTCGGGATAAGCGGGCAAGTCGACCAAGACATTGTTAGTAGATGCCCAGTGTGGTACATGGATATGGACACTAGTGGGGAATCACTTGATGTACGCAAACAACTGGGCTAGACACTGATGTATATACCCTTGTTTATCAAAGTATAATAACATTGTATGTATATGTGTGTGTGTGTATGTATATTTATACCTTGGGGCTGGTTGACATATATGGAATTAAATGACTAATCAAAATAATGGACATATCAAGTAATTGAGATCAATCAACATAAACTAGTATGATGGATAAAGTATATAATTTACCCATCACCAGAATGTTGTTCTGACCCCTTCCTCATTACAACTATAGGATAGATTTAAAGGAACATGATACCGATGTAAGGAGGAAACGGTTGGTGGACAAGTCTTCTCTTTCATTCTCGGCACTAACAAGGAAACTAGATATCCAAGGAATAGTATTGGTTTCAAGGTAGAAGCCTTAGTTGGTATATATATTTTATTATATCTTACTATACCGCTATGAGTTCGTATAGATAGCACTCTGGTATACTTATGTTTATTTCAGGTTACCAAAACCGAGGACCCATACTCTAATGGACTCGGATTTTCTATTTAGTCTAAAAATCAGGCCATTAAGATACGGGTTATTACTTTTGGTATCAGGGTGCAGTTAGTCAACCTTAGTAGTTAGGATACGTTGGGTGAACTTATATTTTACCTATAATTATGTATATTATACATCGAACTCTATGGATTTCGACTATAGAAGAAGTTGCGGTCAAATTCTTAAAAAGTGGATAAGGCAACTATGAGCCGTAACAATAAATAGAGTTAAATTTATACACCTAACCTGATAACCCTATAGGGTGTAGGACGTACAATAAGGCATTGACTTAAGAAGAGTATGAATACGACATATAGAAGAGTCTCGAAAGATGGATGGTACCTGACTCTTTTTGCTCGGCCTAGATTACTCTATGATTGTTGATTTCTCTAATTTGTTGATTGATGACGTACATTTCATCCAAACATATGGGAAATAAGAACCTATATATTACAATACCTAGAAGTAAGATATAAAATGAATTGAGTGAATTCCTATAAGAAGGTGTGCATTTAGCACCGAAAGATGATAGCTGGAATTTAACATGTTCCTAATTAAGATAAGTTAAGAATAACCGAAAAAGAAGAAAAATACAAAAGAAAGGAAAAACAAAAATATGTTCCCAAGTCCGGCTCCAAGTGAAAGAATTTAATAAAATATTTTAAATTTCTTGAAATCATATAAATGGCTTTCAAAGAATTTATTCTACAAGAATAAATAAAAAATCCTATAAGAAGTTGTTATTTTTGAAAAAAATAATTAAATACTGAATTTTTTTGCCATGTAAAATATCCTTTAAAAATAGACTCTTCAAAACTAGAAAATTTAGGACATTTTAAATAAATAAGGTATATAGAAATTTCTAAGTGAAACTAAAACTTATTACACTAAAATTTCAATTTTTTTTTTTGATAAAGAGAGTTTCCATTTTGAAATAAATGGAAAATAAAGCCCACGTTTGGCTTGATGATTTTTCTATATTTGTTAATTTAAACGTCTTAATTTTTTTAAGGGTTGGATAAATGGAAATAGTGCTAGATTTAAATGGGGTAAAGACAATGGAAGGGTAAGAACACCCGATAGGGAAAATAGGAAGAATATTCCCCTATTAGGGAAATGCTGAGAAAAATAGTTAAAATAGATTTATACACAAAAAGCAAACAGTTTCGTCTTAACGCAGAAAATCCCAATGGATAAAGCAGTAGGCGAACATACTACCATAAAGAAAACAATCAAAGAAAAGAGAGGTATATAAGGAGGAGCTATTTAATAAGAGCAATTTAAGTAGAAGATACTGAAACTGTAGTAACATTAGGGAATATAAATAGAAACAACATTAGGAATGTATCCAACATCGGTTGATAAACGTTGGTTTCCCAATGTCGATCAATCGATGTCATGCTGAAGAAAAGTTCAACAGTGACACTCAGATCACCAAAGCAAAAACAAAAATAAAAAAAAGCAATAGCAAAATCTACTTCCCATTCAACTGCGAACTGAGGTCCAATACAACATCAAAATAAAAGCAAGGCATGTTAAAGACAAAACAAGAATTACACATTGATTAAAATCAAATTTGAAGAGGCTGGTTGAAGAGGAAGAAATCGAAAGCTCAAAATTTTATTTAGCAGCAAAAACTCCAGTGAAGGTTAAATAAGAAAAGCAGTCAAATGCTTATAAATTATGAATTCAATATGGGTCACTAGAATAAATAGGAAGGAGACGATCTAGACCATCTAGGTTTCATCAATTACTATGTCTAATAAACCATCACAGCTGTAAACCATCTTAGGAATGCCACGAGAAACCAATTGCCATCATTGATGGCAAGTGGACACATGTCAATGGCATTAAATACACAAGTGACTAGTCCAAATTTGCATGTAGGTGCGAACTTTGGTAGCAAAATGTTGCTTGGTTTTCTCACAATTAAAATGTAGGCTGGTTTGCATGGTTCTAATAGCTGATGTCATGGCTTGCCTATTACAAAAAGCTCACGCCTTGTTCAAGTTACACGAATCTCACACATTTTTGAAAGCATATGCCAACCGTATCAAGCGCTTGTAGCTATCAGTGGATAGTGACAAAAAATTAGCAGCTCGGCATGCAAGTAATACTCAAGAGGCTGACCACCCCATCAATCGCCTTGCCATCACATTGGTGGCCCAATATGCAGTGTTTCTCCATGGGCAAGCAGTCTAGACGGAGATAACCTATTCTGTGACAAGTTACCCTGCTTAATTTCCACTTTAACACTCCGCACCTTCCAAAACCCTCTTATCTTGACTTAGCAGGCTTTGGCCATGGGCGCTTGATCGTATATGCAAAAAGAAGCAACAATTGTAATGTTTCTATGAAAGGATTGGCATATATGATATTGTATATCTGACAAAAGTGGTATTGTGTGACAACCACTCTTGGTCTTTCACTACCACCCTAGAAAAGCACCACTACATAACCACTCCTTGGTCTTATGTTGCCTTATACTTGACCAAGGCGTTTATTAAGTATAGACTACAACCTTGCGACCGTTTGAGCCACATGATCCAGTTGGCATCCTAGTTGCAAGCACATCAACCCAACACCTTAATCAGCACCTTAATCTCAGGCATGCATATCGATTTCCAACAACTATAAACACAGTTTATCATGCATTGGAGCAAGGATCGATGACACACATACCTTGTAAATTAAACGGTAGTTAATTAAAAATATTAGTAGATAATTATTAATGTCCAAAAATAGAAATTTTGTAAACGCCGGATATTGGATATGAAACTTGCAATGTTGTGTTCGTAATGATCTTTTGATCAACTTTCGTGTATAAATTTTGACGATCGAAATTCAAACGTAAAATTTATTAATGTTTGAAGATTTTGGATCATGTATGTGTGTATATATGTGTGTGCGTGTGGGTGTGCTGATAAAATAAAGAAAGGAAACAAATCAATGTAAATTACATAATGTTAACTAGTTAACCCCTAGGAGTCAATCGGTGAAAGTGGAGCGATCAACCGATGGTAGGCTATCGACTGGTAATAACTCTAAGCTTAATGGTCTGGATTTAATATATTATAATCTAACTGATACAATTAATTCGAGCGTATAAGTATAGGCATAGTCCTTCACTTTTCTTCTCATATTTTCTGAATCAAGAGTGAAGCATTGCCATTTTATCTTCTTCAAAAAGTCAAAGAATTTTATAAGCTGTAAGATATATACACACACACACACATATATATAAGTGGAGAATAACATAAATCAAAATGGAAGAAGAATATGGTCGAATCGGTTCGCCGAAGCAAAAAAGTAAATTATAAATCTAAATCTACATTTAATTCAAATCTCTTCTTGAATATATAATCTAATAAATATGTATATGTGTAATGACTCGTATTTTTAGCCATTCTTAATTATTAAATTTAATGCAATTATTAAATAGAAATGGTTAAAAATAAAAATATAATGATTTTGAATGTATGTTATTGGTTATGAAATTGAATAAAATTTTGAAATATACTAATTTTGAAGATTTAAGTAATAATGAGTATTGAAATGAAATTTTATATTTATGATCAATAATTGAAGTTGAATAATAGTTTTGAATTATTTAGATGGAAGTAAAATGAGGTTGATAACTAAAGTTCATTTAATCCAATATTAAAATTTGTGAGATATTGAACAATTAAATTGTTTAAATTTAATATTTTAATTATTTGAATAATTGAATAATGGGAATTGAATAACTGCAAGATGATAATGGTTGTTCTATAATTTGATTTTTTTTTAAAAGTTAAATCTTATAAGTTCATTAACTAATATTTCAAAAGATGGTGATTTATTGAATTATCCAAATTGATTATACTTAATATTGTAATTATTTGAATAATTGAATTCTGAATTTAATATAGTTGAAAATGATATCAAAAGTTGATTTGAATTTTATTTAAATAACAATGAAGATTGTTAACATATAAAATTGGATTTAAAAGCGAAAAATTAGAAATTGAAAATTTTATATTATAATCGAGACGTTAAAATAGCGATCCGAGGCATAGTCTCGGATTTCAATGAAACCAGTTCCATTGGATCCGTTATAATGTATTATTATAGGATTTCAAATTTCATAGCATTTGGAGTTATCGTTGGGCCATACGGTATATAAATGCATTGAAATATATGTCGAAAATTTAATATTTTAATTCGATTCAAAAAGCTACCTTGCGCATATGATCGAATTAGGCCTCGAAACATGTTCCATTATGTTCGAAATAAGGGTAAAACTTTATAAATGCCAGGTGGCACGCTTCATTTCGAGTTCGTTCGGAAAACGTTGAAAATAATAAGATAATAATATATTCACGTATATATATTCGCGTAAACCCTAACTTTATCTTCCAGCCGACAAATTAAACATCGATGGCTGAAAACCTCCACCGTTCCCCTTCATTTTTCTTCCAATCCAAGCGCCCATAGAGGAAACTTCCAACTAGAGAATCGTAGAGCATTGCAAGATCTAGAGATCCAAACGGTGATGATTGAATTTGGTGGAGCGTGGATGCCAAATTTTTGCCGCATTTGTCACTCGTTCGTGCACATTTCTCCATGCCTAGGAAGCGCCGAGTTAATTAACGATCTGGCCGTAGGAGGAGGCGAGGTAGGCATGCGTTGTGGTGGTTCCTGATCGTGATATCAACAAGCATGGTGGCCGCGAATGATGGATGTTGAACGGCGACGTTGGGTGGTCTCGTGCGTACGTAGCTGGAGCAATAACGATTGGGAGAAGATGATTCTCACGGCCTTGATTCTCTGGTGGAAGATTCGAACGGCCATATTTGATTTGGGTAATATTAAAAAAAGAAATTTGTTTATGCGATTGTATGCAAAACTTATAAAATCTGTATCTCTCACATACGAGGTCAAAATCGAACGAAACAAGCAGCGATGGGATCGTGGCGATGAGCACTACATCATAGAACTGTTTTAGAGTCGTTTAGGGATATTTAAAATTTTATGTTAAGTCGAACATTGTTTGATTTGATTTAAAATTGAAAACTCAAGATGAGTGTTTTATAACGCTCACAACATACTAGAATATTTTTATGCTAGTTAAATTTAATACTGTGAAGTGATATAAATTTTATTGGTCGCTGTTTGATAAATTTAATCGTCATCTAGATTGTCATTGAACTAACTATCAAAAATAAAAATTGACAGTCGAATTAAAATTGGATTTAATTACCAGTAAATTACCTGATATTGACAGCTATGAAATTGCCGTGAATTATATTGACTATTGGATGATTGATTGTGATGGATGCCAATTGAATGATATTTGGACGTTTGGATGTTTATTTGTTTATATATATATATATATATATATCATGTCATCATCCTGTATATTATTTACAGTATATAAACTGTAAATTTAACTATTTCGAATAAATTAAGATTGAAATGATATATACCTATGACATCGTGATTTGGATTGAATTGATATATATTCATCCCTAAATTAACTTAAAATAACTGATCACTTGCCTATAGGATAGAAAATTATGTATAAACACCGAACTGGTTAAACTAAATGATTTTAAAAAAAAATTGAGATTTATTTAAATGATTTTGATTTTAAAAGAAATAAAAAAACCAAATTTATAGAAATCAAATTATTTTGGAATTTGAGCTCGGAATGTTAAAATTTAAATTTGATAAATGAAATGTTTTAATAATTGAGTTGGGATTTTTAAGTTATAATTGGATTTTGATTTAAAGGATGGAACTTTTATTCAAATTTTTAATTTTTCTAAGTAAAGGTATTTGAGAATTTGGATTTCAAATTGGATATCGAAGATTAATTTGATTTAAGTGTTTGAATCGATATTTTGAAAATGAGCTCAAAATCGATGAATTGGAATTGAAATTGAATTAATTGGATTTAAAAGTGGAATTGAATTAATTTGAAATCGAATTCGAAACTGATTTGAATCAAAATCGAAATTGAATCGATTGAATGAGAACTGGAATTGATTTGAATTGGAAAGTTGGAATTGGACCGGTTTGACTTTGAAAGCTATCTTCTTAAATATACAAATTATTTTGGTTTCCAAATTTTTTGGCTATAAAAACCATTTTAATACTTAAACTATTTTATATTAAACTATTTTAACCATTTAAACTATTTTAACTATTTTAACCATTTAAACTATTTCGATTATTTTAATTATTTAAACTAGTTTAGAACTATTCAAACTATTTTTCAAAAATTCAAATTGGTCAAGGGTGAAATGTTTATTCTAAATCATGGATTTATATACGAATGGGGTTAAATAAAGTTATAACCCAAATGTAAATTTGAAATAATTTTGGAATCGAAATTGTAAAATTGAGGCGAAAATAATTTTGAATTGAAATGGTATATTCTGATTAAATGTGATGATTTCGAAATAGATTTGATTTTGAAGTGAATATGATATTTTGATATCAAGTATGGACTGTCTTAGAAATTAAAAGTACCAACTGGAGTGTAAAACGACGTTTGGTTGTTAAAGTGACCGGAACCGGATATGGGCATACTCTCTATCGATATCGGAACCACTTTAACAACTGTGTACATGATGTGATGATCCAGAATGAAGCGGTTGGATTTGGCGTCATTTGCTGGATTTGAAGAAAGAGAACGATGATGGATTAGTCTGGCATTTGTGTCAATTTGAAATGACTAAAACAGGAGTCGTACCGTCCAAGTGGCTAACTACCCCGAGCGGATGCACTTCTTCGTATTACCATCATTTACATTGTGATTGATTGGTGCGCACCCTTTGGATTATGGAAGTGTTGGATGCGGTGGGCGATCATGGCTATAACACGTTACCACCAGCCGAGAAGGGTAAACTGGTAGTATCTTACCTTGGGCATTGCCTTACATGCCTTGTCATACTTTTATCCCTAAACGAGACCCCTACGATCTTGTTTTAGTATTGTCGTATCACGGCACATCCCTATCCACCGACCGTTTAACTGGTGTTTTATATGCAAACTGTTCAACAATGCTTAAAAAGGCGTTAAAGGGGATTAATGTAAAGCCTTAACGCTAAGAAAAATATTTATTTATTGATTAGACATTATGTATGTAGCGTATTTACTACATATAAATATTTTGACGAATCCTTAAGAGATGAAAAATCCTGTAACATCTCTTGAGTTATTGCACGCATATTATACACTGGATAGGAGATGTGAAACCCGTAAACATATTTGACTCCGTTACACTCATGTTATATGCGATATCGATTTGACTTGTATAAGGGTATTTTAGTCCAGACTCGAGTGTTTTGTCTTTTCATTACGCTCGGGTTAGTCCTAAGTTTTTTCAGCTTATTGAAGATTTACTCTGGAGGAGGAAGATGAAGATTTGGTATATAACTCCCGCATCATGTTGTCGGCTGCATTACTTTATTTTATTCTTGATGTATTTATCACCTTGATAAATGTTATATAGATTATAATCAAATGTATTGTATAAACATCTTCATGAATTGTTTATTTGATTATTATATTTTGTCATTTCGCGGCGAGATTCTATTTTTGTTCCTTCTCCTTTTCTTATTTTTCTTAATTAATCCCTAAAGATTCGTATTTCTATTCAATATGAGTTGGACACATGTGATTTATTGTATTCTCAAAGGGAACGAAGGTATGGGCCTTTACAATACGCATTTGAACATACTTTGGTAGAAAGAAAAGGTAGTTAATTAGAAATAACAGATTTAGATTGGAAGATTTGAAAGGTTAGAGGTGTGTGGGAAATTATATATTTTTACATAATATTGGTTATATCATTATGAATATGATCCTTTTATGCATAAATGTAAATTTTGGAATTGTAGGCTTAGTATATGCATGTAAAAAACTTGAGAACCTTGGGTGCTTATTCCATGAATGGTTGACTTTTATTAAAGGTTGTATACACCTAAATTTTGAATGTAAGGGTAAAAGTAGTCCTAAAATGTTATAAGATTATTCAATAATATTGTATATAAATTCTAGAATTGTTATTTGAATGTTATAAGTTATTAAATATGAATTGAAGTTTGTTATAGATTAGGCTTTAAGTTTATATTTCAGTTCATTGGAATGAATAATATTTCTATATAAGTTTCTATAGATTATACCAACTTTATAGTTATGTATGAAGGTGTACTGTTTGAAATACAAGGAATATGCCTAAATGAAAAGGATGTACAAATAAGAGTGTTTACCGTATTTTGTACCGTCTATCTTAACAATAATCGAAAGTGTAATTCTTTGTAATTCCAAACACAACACAAATCCACTTTAAGATAATTTATGGGAAATTACAATATTAACATTCCCTTTTACGAAGATATAGTTCCAATGCATTAAAATATAGAAATCCTTAATTGTAAAACCAAAGTATTGTAAATAGAAATAATAACAATAATATGTTGTCAAAATATTACACGTGATTTAAGTTAAGTTAGGAAAGTTATACTAATCATGGAGATAAATATTAATTTAAAGGAATTAGTGAATTATGTTTAATTGTAACAGTTGAAAAGGAGCAGTAAATTATATGTACTAATTGGAAATGAAGTAGAATAAGGTACTCAATCTATTAAATTAGAATGAAGCAGTAAATGATATTTAATAATGTTAATAAAATAAGAAGTAAGTTCATATAAAAGTAAATAAATAATAATCATTAGGTTTAGGAGGTGCATAATAATTTTCTAGCTAAAATTTTACAGTCTTAAGAATACATTTGTAACGGGTGTGAATTATTAGACCTAGTCAAATATTTAAATTAACTATAAATGATGCAATCATTCGTTAGGATTGGAATGTGAGGTCGGTAATGTTGCACAATAGAAGTATGCTTTCCGCAATGGATTACCAGCAGTTGTGAATACATTGTATTGTTGTGTGATATATCTCCAATAGTAGGACCCATGTGATTATACGTTCGCGTATAGGTGTAGGGAATGTAACAATGTGGGTTAGCCAAAGATTTAAAGTCATAAATGGCTAATTGGAGTTTACTTCCATTTCGACAAGGGGTGTTAAGCAACCATGTGGGCATTTCCTTAATTTGCGTCAGGAAATCTAAATGGAACTATGGGAAAAAGCTCGACGTTATGTCGTCTAGGTTGGTACCATATATTTAAGGAGTTGGGCTATACACATAGGTCGAGAACGCCATCAATCCTGGAGCATTCATTAGAAAGACTTAGGTTACACCTAGAGATGGATTACACCTCCTACAAATGCATGTTCCATATGGGATATGCAATTATCTCAAAGTTTGTTAGTTTGTTTGTTGCTAGGAGGCTAACCCTAGACGAGTCTTTAAGATGAATAAGAATACGATTAAATAGTTGTAATGCCATTATTACGCACCAACGAGAGGTTCCTCACTATACGCGGGCAATCCGACCTAGACAATATGGCCGTGTACGCGGAAATTAGGCTTAGACACCATGCGGTGTTCATTGGAAATTCAAGCTAAACACTATTGGTAGATGCCCGACATGGTGCAAAGTTACGAATACTAATGGGGAATGTATTCTGGTCTATGGGGGGATTGTGATACTTATATATACACACACACATATATACATATATAGCTATTGTATACCCTGGGTAGGTTGGGTATATCATACGCGTATATGAAATCAAAATGATTAAGCTTTAAATAATAGACATAACATGTAATGGAAATCAATTGACATAAACTAGTGTTATGGCTAAAATATGTAATTTAACGGTCACCATAACTTTGTTCTGACCCATTCCTCATTACAACCCACATGATAGATTAGAGAGACATGTACTGATATAAGGTGGGAATGGTGGAAGGGCAGATTTCCTTATGCATGTCTGCACTGACAAGGAATTGAATACCAAAGGTATTGGCCTCGGTCAGTGTGTGTGTGTGTGTGTGTGTGTGTGTGTTTGTGTATGTTTTATCATACTTCACTATTCCACCATGAGTTTTTATCGATAGCTCTCTGATATGCTTTGTTTGTTATAGGATACCAACACTAACATTTGTACTCTAGTGGACTTGAATTTTCGATTTAGCAAAAATTAAGCCCACTAAGGTTGGGGTCGTTACATGACTGTGTATTACAAACCTCATGCATTTATTTTATTATTACTATCTCTTGTAATCCTAGCAATTGTAAGAGAAACAAACTAATAAGAAAATCCTCATAGTCGACATAGGTCAACATAGATCAAATTAGTCTAAAATATTATGTATTTTTACTCATTATGTATTTACTTTACCTTTTACATTTGTAAAAAAAGGTATTAGAGAGCGACCTTCACTAATATCCATTCTCTACCATGACTCCAGTTAGCTAAATCTTTAGCCAATACCGCTCACTTGTATTGCATTTATGGTCTACTATATTTTATTTATGTGTTCCAAGGTATAAGGTATTTGATCGTTCAGAACTATGAAAATAAGTAGGTTTCAAAAAATAATATTCGAAAAGATTCCTACTGATTTTTATATAACAAACTTTTCATAAATTGAGGATGTTTGAGCATGACTTTACTGAAACAAAGATATCAAAATCAAACGCTTGTCTTTGTCAATTAGTTTCAACATGGAATAAGGTCAATATAAACTTGAAAAACGGTGGATAACTTTTGAAAATCAATGCAAAATTAAGGTGAAAAAGTTGGCAGATCAAAAATATTTTGCAAGTATATAGGTATGTAGTTACAATGGTAGTGATCCAAGTACACAATCACTAAAGTTGACTCAATAAATTTACACAATTCTAAAAAGATATCCACTAATTTGACTTGTTTCTCCATGTTTTTTTACCTGAATGCTAGCTTACACAATTCGAATCAGAAGTGCAAAAAAGGAGAAGGGAATTTAATTGTTGAGCATAGCTGGGATTACATGTTTAGGAACATTAAAAGCAACAATGCAAGTGACCTTTAGAAAGATCAAGGCAATTGATGAAGTATTTGATGTATTAAGTACCAATATCCCTTTATTAAAAAATAATAAAGTTATGCAACGACGTTAGAAGTAGAAAGACCAACACATGGCAAGGATTTAATTGTTAAACACAATTGAGATTACATGATTAGGAACATTATAAGAGATAATGTAGGTGATCTTAAAAGTAGAAAGACCAAGGCAGTTGGTGTAGCATTTGATGTAGAAAGTTCTAATAATTATCCCTTCATTAAAACATAACAAAGGTATATGGAGGCGTTGACATATTCTATACCTAATCAGCAAGATCATATATCAACTTGGAATCCTCCCTATATTTCTCCATTAATTTTTTTTACGGTGCATTGATCTGGATAAAATCAAACTTCATTTACACCATAAAAAAATAACTGAAGTAATCACCATGTACTCCCCACTCTTAAATTTTTTCTATGACCAACTCATGGAAGATTTATAGTCTCTACATGTATATCAATATCCGTTAATTTTAAACATGTCTACTTTTGCAAGTGGAATAGAGCAAGTGTTCTTTGACTCATTCACATGCATCAACATGAAAAGATTAATTGTAATCTCTAAAAAAGATATGTTGACACATAAATGTGATTATTTATAGACCCCAAACCAAGAGAAACTGATATAACCATAGATTTCAATAATATTCATTTTAAGAAACAGGTAAATACAAACAAGTTTCACAAATTTTAATCATGTGATAAACTGAGACCATAACTTAAGTTCTCATATCCTTCAATTTTCATTTTAAAGTGTGGTATAATACTAATTCACATCAGTTAAACATTATCATATTTTTGAGTAACTACACATTCAGTATATAAGATTACAAAGAAAGTTAACCTCAGCTTCTGATTGCCGATCTTCCATTCACCTACGGATACCCCATACCATCGGCCATGCTCTAGTAGGGTCATATCTCTATTTACAGCCTTTGACGTCGCTCATTGTAGATTCTTGCTTGCTACCTCCCTATACATGGATCATCATCAAACAACTCCTCGCCTCTCTCTTTCAAGCAGCTCCCTATATGACATGTCACCGTACGAATACATTCATGTTAGGACAGCTCACCACAGGCCACTTCCATAATGCTCGTGCATCCTACGTCCTACCAGTTGCCCGTTTGAGTTTGAAGACATCCCAGCAATGTGCACCGAACCCAATGCATTTATTTATCAACAACGACTGTTGGGTTAGTAGCATATCCAAATAGAAAGAATCTTATCATTCCTTGTTTTTATCTGTTAATACATCACATGTTATTCTTTTATTATTATTTTATTACTATGCAGGCTTATTGAAATTTCATAATTCAATCCTCTAATTAACCAGCCACATGTAACTTGCAGTATCAAATTTTACCAAATGATTTAGTTGTATATTTTGAATATTTTAGCAAGTAAATTAGTATTTGAATATATTTTTTATTACATGTTTAATTACAAAGAACATATTGTTAACCATTAGCCAACTAAAACAAACATTATAATAGGAGTAGTTTTCCATTTGTTCATAAAAAATAAATCAAAATGTAGAAAAGTACCTTTAGCTTAAACTTCTCGGTGTATTGAATTAAGGTGAGCATAATGGTGTATAAAAGTTCAAATATATTCTACTAAATAAACAATTTTTTCTTATTGCCCAAAGATACTAAGAAAAACAAACTGCTTGTACTCTCTTTTTCTCACTTTGATGTATCTGAACATAATCCACAAACTTCAGATCGAAAACTAATCTATTTTAAAATCCATATGAATACAATTATAGATACTCTACTTCACTTTAAATGATAAAAATTTAATAGCATGCACTGAACAATCATTTTGCAACATCCGTAAAGGGGAAAGGCGAAAATGAAAACGAATCAAAAAATGATTTTACCTACACAATAGAAAATTCAATGATTGTAGAGAGAAATACAGTACTATGTGAACAAATTGCTTTGAAACAAACAAATCAACCCTAAACTAAACATTAATTACAAATCAAAGAACGTATTTGAAAAATTGTTTAACTTATGTAATAGGTTTAGCCATACATATTCAATTTGAATAACTTTAGCTTCAGTGCAGGAGTAGCCAGCGGTGGCAGCGTAGGAAGGTGCCGCCAAATTCACTCGGATTCGAGACCGGAGATTTGAGATCTGACATGATAATGACAATGATGACTAATTTAGGGCGATTATGGTTTTTTTGCCTGCTGTGAAGTGAAATGAAATGAAACGCAATTAAGTGAGAAGGGTTTTTTAGAAATTTGAAAAACACGGTTGATTATAGTTTAGTGAATTATTATTATTAATTGTGACGACCCACATTTCTAAATGTTAAAATCGACAATAATCCATACATATCTGACTTAAATAATATGAAACGTAGATAATCAATGGTGTTAAATGAGAAAAATAAGAAGAGAAGAAGAAGAAAAAACATGGAATCTCACAACGAAAACGATAAAATATAATAATCAAATAAATAATTCATGATGCTGTTTAATATACATTTGATTATAATCTATACACATTTATCAAAGTTATATATATACATCTGGAATAAATAATCAATACAGCAGAATAGCATGATGTATGGGATAATAATTATAGTAATATATCAAAACTCCATCTTTGTGATAACCCGTATTTTTAACATCTGTTAATTGGATAATTAACTGATTTTAAACCATTGAGATACTGATTTCATTTGGTTAAACAAATAAGATTTGATAAATAAAAATATCTGAATATATATAAGTGAATTTGAAATTATAATAATTGTTAGATTAACATGATAAATCTTATAGTAAATTAATATAAATAAATAGTGATGTGCAAACTATATAAATATTGAAAATTTTAAGTGTACTCATATACAAGTATATAAGTACATGTATATGTGTAGTAATTAGGAGATATTAATTTGAATTCAATAATTTTCAAAGGGTAGTTATAGTTAAATTCTATTTAAAAATATAGATAATCCGTTTTCAAGAACTACTTTAAATTTTAAAACACAAGATAAATAATTTAAGTTTAAAACAAGATTCTATAAAAAGGTTTGAAATTTTTCTTTTTAAATTTTTCTTTTATTTTTTATTTTGAAATCAAGATAGTTGTATATATAAATAAATATAACATAACATATGATTTATTTATAAACATAAGTAATTAATGCAATAATGAATTTAAACATTTGTAATTTAGGATATCTTGCATGACAACAACTGGCAGTCTTTTTTTTTTTATTTTAAACATATAATTATGTGTTTAGAAAGAAAACCAGGCTATCTCTTTTATCTTCTCCTGTTTTCATCTTCTTTTATCTTTTAACTAAAAAAACTGTACGACAACTTCAATTTCTTCAAGGTCAACCTGAGCAAAAACAAGTAGTAGTCTCAAATCCTGATCTATAAGCAGATCAGAATCAAGAGCAATTCAAATTTCCTATTCAAAGGCAAAAGTTTTTCAACTGTTCTCTGTTTCAAAATAGGTGAGTAAATCAAGTTTTAAACTGTTTAAAAATCCTATTGCCTGCAGTGATTACTTGAAACAGAGTATGTTAAGTATTGCACGTTTATTTATTTGAATTGCATGTGTATAATATATGATTTTATAGTGTGCATGTCTGAATAAAATAAATGAACACTCTGTTCTAGTTATACAGGTTTCAAAAACCTGATCAGATTCAAATATTTCTTTCCCTGATTCATTTTAAACTTGGGTATATATAAAAAACTTGTACGTAATGATAAGAAGTTTGATCTAAAATCATTTCCAGATAAAAATATAAGCTGGTTTTAAATAGGAAGAACAGTGGGATTTTAATCATAGCAAATATTTGACTTTAATAATTTCTGGAATCAAGTATATAACTAGATTTGATTTCGAAATCTAGGATTTTTAAAAGAAAAATCATGATTTTTAGACTTTTAAATCAAGAGAAATTGCATGTTAGTCGAAAATTGGGTTTTGAGTATTCTCTGGTGATCGACGAAGTTTGGGGTTTCAAATTTGTGGGTGGAACTGGCCTGGAGGTGGCCGGAGTTGGCGAAATTGGTCGTTGAATTTTTCAGTCACGGTGGTGGTCGGTCGAATGAATTTTAGGGTTTAACAACCCATTTATTCGACGACGTGGACGTGAAAAATTCGTCGACGAGGGTGAGCTAAAGGTGACCGGTCGTGGGGGAACGAAGCGAGGGCTCGTAGCGAGGCTGTGGCTGGATTGGCGAAGCCTTCGGTGGTCGGCATGGTCATCGGCACGACGAGATTGTCAAAGAAGATGGTTCCAGTTTGGGTTCTTTTAGCTCGAATTCGTTTTCGAGTTCGAATCATCAATCTGGTGGCTGAGATTGAGAGGGGTGGTCATCGGTGACTCTTCGGCGATGATATTGGGGCTGAAGCACCTGCGTTGACTTATGCACGTACACAGGGATCAACCCATGTTTGCCTGTGTCGCTGTGTTGTTTGCTTTGGGATGAAGGATGTTTTACTCGGGGTGAACTCGAGTTTTGAATCGTTTGAGTATTGAATTCAGTTGGGAATGTTGTGTCGTTCAATGGTGTGTTTCGTGTCTGGAAATGGATCTGGACCGGGAACCAGTTGAAGATTTGGGGGAAGATGATAGCCGGGATCGTGTTTGGGATTCGGCCTGCTTAAATTTAATTGAATTTAGATAAGCTTCCAATGTAGATTTTTAATCAAGTTCTCTAAAGCATAAAAGAAAATTGTTAAACAAGCTTTCCAAAGTAAAGTGTAATCGAGATTTCAAATAATTTGCAATATAAATTATAGGGATAAAGATTTGAAATCTAAGTTGATTTATTTGAATAATTATGTATAAGAATAATTTGAGGGTATAATTAATTTAAATTATTAAGGAAATTAATTTAAAGCTTAAATAAATTTGAGTAATCAATTTCAAGGATTGATTTATTAATGTGATTTATTAATTAAAAGATGATTTATTTATTAAAGTTTAAATTACTTAATGTAATTAGTTAATGATAATTATTGAATGAAGTAATTAAAGAATAATTACTTAATGACATTAATTAAGGTGGGTAATTATGGATAATTACTAAATGTGATTTAATAAATGATAATTAATTAGTTGTAAGTAATTAGAGAATTAATTTGTTATGGATTAATTATCTAATCAGTTAAATTAATAAATAATTAAAGGATGACTAATTAAGAATAATTAACGAATGGGATAATTACTTAATGAAAGTAATTATGGATGATTAATGGGTAATTCAAGGATGATTTACTTAATAGTTGTAATTAATTTTTGATAAGTAAGCTGGATTAAAGGTGATCAAAGTAATTAAATCAATTAATTTAAATGAACTAGAAATAGTGAGACTGATAAATCTTGCTTATGAATAATTGAATGATATTGAACACTTTGGATTATTTGTTATCCTTGGTATGTGATTGTGATGCTTTGTGATAGGATATGAAATGGTTTGTGATATGATCTGTTTGGGTTGAACAGTGATAATGTGGTTATCTATCAATGTTGAATTGCAGTATAAAAGTGACACCCTGTATTTAAAGTTTGAATTGTAATTTCATTTGAATAATGTGTGTAAGATGACATCGGATCCGAAGAGACCGGGGCCGGGTACCGGTAAGTACCTGAAAGCACTTCGATTTAAAATCTTCGATAATGCTTTAAAGGTTGATTTGTGAAATCAATAGGTTGGAATGGAATAAATTTAAATGACTGGACCATTTAAACTAAGTAAGGTTACTTAGGGATCGGTTTGTGAATATAAGGGTTGATATGATAAGTTGTGAACTTGTGGTGATGTACGAGTTACCCGGGTTTTAAATAAGTTTTATGCTTTGGTATTTCTTATTAGATGAGTTTACTCACGCTAGTTTCCATCTTGACCCAGGTGTTACTTTGATGTAATGCTCGGGTCAGACCGAGTACTACAGATTTGTAGGGAAGGATGTTTTCGAGCTCAGGAGGCGAGCTGGATGGTAGGAACGTATAGAGTGTATCCCGCTGTGATATTATAATTTATCTGAGACAAGTTAATCTTAACTGTTCAGTGTTTGTGAAATTGTTGCAACTCTGATGTATTGATGTAAATTAACTGATATAATTTTTCCTTTGTACAACTATTATTTTATGTGATATTATATTTTGATCCGCTGCGAATGTGAGATTCTGAGTTGGGTTTTCTGTTTCTTCTTCTATCTCTATCTTCTTTTCCTAACTATCTGGAATTTTCGAGATCGAAAATTCTGGATTGTTACTGTCTTCGTCCTCCAGAGAATAGTCTTCAATATGCTAAAAAGTCAGGACTGACCCGAGCGTAATGAAAAGACAAAACACTCGAGTCAGAACTAAAATATTCTTATGTAAGCAAATTAATATCACACATATGAGTGCAATAACTTAAGAGATGCTACAGGATTTTTCCATCTCCTAAGGATCCATTAAACTATTCATATATAGTTTTATACGCTATAATAGATAATGTCTATCAGTAAAATAAATATCAAAATAGTGTTAAGGCTTTACATTGATCCACCTTAACACATTTTTACATTTTTAAACCAAAGTTGTAACGGGCTCGTATAGGGATAAATATAACAAGGCACGTGAGGCAATTCCCAAGGTAGGATTCTACCAGTTTACCCTTTTTGGATGGTCATAACCCATCCGTGGCCGACCGCAACAATCAATCCAACCGCCAAAAGGTGCACCCAACGAATAAGAAATCACAAAAGTAATATAAGGGATCAACGTCGCTAGAGGTAGCTAACCTCAATGGCCAAACATAGGCTCATGTTTTAGTCATTTTAAGTATGACACGAATGTCAAGGTTATCCATCATTGTTCTCTTACTTCATTCCAGTAAACATCATCAATTCAACCACTACATTCTAGATATCATCCACTACGTACGCAGTTGTTAAAGTGGTTCCAATATTGATAGAGAGTATGCCAATAAGAGTCCACGGTCTTTTTAACAACCAAACGTCATTTTACACACCGGTTGGTTCTTTTACATTTCGAAAACTGTTCGTACTTGATATCAAAATATCATATTCATTTCAAAACAAATCCATTTTTAAATCATCATATTAACTTATTTTACTTCGAAATGTTAATTCAATTCGATATATTGATTTCACTTCAAAACTTGATTTGAATTTAAAATTTTAGGTTATACCTTCACTTTAAACCAAATCGTATTTAAATCCAAGATTTAAATATAAACATTTCACCCTTTTGACCCATTTGAATTTTTGGAAAATAGTTTAAATAGTTTTACAATAATTAAATAGTTAAAATAGTTTAATAGAAAAGAGTTTGAGTAATAAAAATGGTTTATATAGTATTTGGAAAACCAAAATAATTAGAATATCTAAAGAATATAGATTTTTAAACCGTTTATACTAAAAATATTCTTTTGAAAATAGGTTCAAAGTCAAACTGGTTCATGTTCCAAATTATCCAATTCAAATCAGTTCCAATTTCCATTTTGATTTAATCGATTCAATATCGATTTCAAGTCAAATTTTACTTCGCTTTCAAATCAATTCCAATTCCAAATTAATTTTAATTCCAATTCCAAATTAAAACCATTTCGATTTTATATCAATTTCAAGTTTGATTTCCAAAATATCGATTCAATATACTTAAATCAAATTTACCTTTATATTCAATTAAAAATTCAAATCTTCAAATATAATTAAATTCCGAGCTCGATTTCGAAATACCATTTTATATCACTTTTTACTTAGAAATATTCAAAGTTCGAAATAAAAGTCCAATCTTTTTAAAAAAAATCAATTTTTGAAATTCACATCATATTTCGATTACCATTTAAAAATCTCATCTTCGATTATTTAGACAATTTCGTTTACCAAATTTAAATTTCATCATTTCGAGTTCCAGTTCGAAAAATTATTTGATTTCCATAAATTTGATTTTTATTCTTTAAAACAAATCATTTAAGTATTTTCAAAAAAAATTAAAATCATTTAATTTAACCATTCCGGTGTTCGTATATAATTTTCTATCCTATGGCCAAGTGAATAAATTATTTCAGTTTAAATTCCAGGCATGGATATATATCATTTCAATCTAAATTTAATGCTATAGGTATATTTCATTTCAATATATTTCTTAATTTATTAGAAATAATTCAATTTACAGCTTTATATACTGTAAATAATATATATGATGACAATAGAATATATATAAAAAAAAAACATCCATCAATCATATATCAACCAATAACATCCATTTGCAACTAGTATCCAAAACAGCCAATGTATCAACAATTAGACCAATTATCAAAAATCGAGAATTTTACTCGCAATTTAATTCTAGTTCGATTAACTATTAATTCAAATTCTACCAATAAATTCGGATGTCAATTTAGATGTCAAATAAATTTAGTTTTATCTAACAACCATCAATAAATTTAAATTACTTCATGATATAAATTTTACCAACACAAAATATAATAGTCAAATGTAAGCGTATAAAACACTCAACTTTTCATTTAAAACTAAAACATTTAAGCTTTAAATACATTCCAGATCTACTCCACGCCATAGATGACGTCGATATGGTTGCACTGCAACTCGTTTTGTCCGAAACGGACCCCGTATGCCAAATTACTCTATAATTAGTGGTACGATTTAATTAAACATACTTAACTAAAAAAAGTAAATAATAAAACAAGACCTTCTTCAAAATTTCCAAGCATGCACAGTTCGTTCTCCTGGAGTGCGTATGTTATGCTCTCCTTCAATTTTTTTATGACCAATCGCTGTCGCTGCCAAGGCCTGTCGCGCAGCCTCCAAAAACGCCGACCACATGCCTCCCCACCTGCCATCACAGACGATGCGCGAGCGTGCTTCCAGGACAATAAACCCTAATCGCCGCTCGAACACTTCCCCTCTGGTCATCGCCCTTGCCGGCACCTCCGGCCCCCTAGCGTGCCTCCGACCCTCGCGCGTGCTTCCTTTTTTTAATGTCGTTCGTTCATTTTTTTCATATGGAAGGCTGCGATTAGAAAAAAGGGGAAGGAAAAAGGATATACGAATGAAAAAGAGTGAAACGTGGGTTTGAACGAAAATTTCCTTCTTATATAATATTATAATAATTAGAAAATATCTAATTCGATCGGCCCGTGAAGTCACGAACACCAAACGAAACATGTTGTCTGGCGTTTATAATGTTTTACCCCATTCCGAACACAATGGAACTAGTCCCGAAGTGTAGTTCGATCGTATGTAGAAGATAGCTTTCCAAAGTTGATTATTTAATTAAATTCGAAATTAAATTTCTACACGTTTCAAGCTCGCACGACCAAACGACAAGTCTGATCGGTATGAAACATGAAATCCTACAATAATTCACTATTACGGATCCGATGAAACAGGTTTCATCGAAATCCAAGACAGTGGCCAAAATGGCTACTTTTACTTGTTAAGTAAAATATAAAATTTCAAATTTCAAATTATTCACATTTAAATCCAATTTTAAATCTTAACCATCCTTATTCATATTTTGAATAAAATTTAAATCAATTTTCGATATCATTTTCAGCCGTCTTAAATCCAGAATTAAAGTATTCAAATAATTTACGATATTAAAATTTAGATAATTTAATTATCCAGTAAACCAATATTATTAAATCATTAAATTTTATTTCTTTATAATTTATCCAATAATTACATTAAATTTAAAATTTAAAATAGCCAAAAATACGGTTCATTACATACTCCCCCATACAAAACTTTTCTTCCTCAAAAAGGCATTAAGTAAAGAATTTAACATACAATATATTTTATTCAAAATAGTCAGCTTATAAAACATAAGCATCTTATTTGCAAAACTATTACTACTTTTCTAATATGCCACTCCGTTACCGGTTTTAAGGAAAATATAATTTATATGTATATAACAAGTATAAAAAAAATTAAAATTTTAAAATTTTTCTATCTTCCGGATTTACGGAAAATTTCAGCAGCTCGATCGAGAAAATTTACAATATCAATATAATCATATAATATATATCTCATCTCAATGATGATGCACCCAATCATGGGGAAACAATATATAATATCAAAATATGGTAATGTAATCTTAATGTGTACCTTTTATTACCGTTATATGCAAGTTAGCTTATATTTAAGCGAGCAAAAGCAACATAGGCGCAAGCGAGCTCCAAAAGCTGACATACCCCGTTCCGTACCTACTAAATACTCAATAATAGATGAGAATATGCATAAAGCAAGAAATATCAATATATATAACATAAACATAAACCAATAACAACTATATGCAACACAAGCACAATGTAACTTATTTATTTCATACCAACATACTTCATTCCTTTTCAAATGACATCATTCAATTTATACATGTCCATTTCTTATTAATATTCATTCTCATTAACGTTTTAATTGACTCAGTTCCAATTAATTTAGATTCACGTCCAATTTATTTGCATACCCAACCATAACACATAGAAAACAAATAAAGACCATAAATGTCAAATTTTCTATAATCCTTAAGCATATAAAACCAGACTCATCTAGAGCATAAAACCAGTATTGATTGGTTTATAAATTCTAAATCGCTTTATGTTGTTATTTACATACCCTGTAGCAATTGCATTACTAAGGAAATAATAATACATATGAATTAACAAATTATATGGTATCACAGTCATTACCTACTAAAGAGTTAAACTTGTGAAACTAAAGAATATGATATCCTCTAACCCTTTCTACTTACATAGATATAGATTTAACCACATTCACGGCTTTAGTTAGGAATAGTAAAGATACTGAAAATAAGCTTAAAGTCTTAAATACAATTTAAGTAGCACTGAATTGCTGTACTACAACCTAACACACTAATTATTTTCACATTTCACATTTGATTATTTTCACAGCGCTAGTATTATATAGTTTATTGATGATTCAAAAGACCCCAAAACAACATAATATGTAAGAGAATAGATTACCAAAAAAAAATACATCGTTTTTGTCGAATTTTGTTATGATGTATGCCTATCTAAATATGACAATTTCCCTAAGATTTTCTTGATATTCTTGTACAGTGAAATGTTAATTACACTTAATAATACTTTTCTACTTCAAATTGATCAAAGCCAAATTTTGATTGTAGCATTGCTAATTTTCCAAAAACCATGCTGTAGAACATAGGTACTATGTAACTTTTATAACAAATCTAGATCAAAGTAAAATTAAAACCTTCATACATTATATGAAAATATGAGAAGGTAAAGCTAAACTGTTATAAAAATTAAAAGAAATTCAATAGCCTAAATTCATGATCACAGTCTTATGATCTCAACTAAACAAGATACATAGAAGAAAACCGAGGAAAATCAACCTCTATAGGTAAGGTTTATTAAACATTTCCAGTATCTGAGATTTTGCAAGTTACATGAATAAATTTTTCCAGATTTTCATTTCTCTAGAACAACCAAATTTAGCTACTTATTTATATAATACAATTTAATTCATAATCAAACTATGTATACAATTTGCTATTACTTTCACATTTAATTTTATTCAATTCAATTTGTAAAATTTCAATCGTTTCACTTTTTATTTAACATATTTCATATTAAATTACTTAACACCCAAATTTTTTTCTTAACTCACTCCACTTGCATTTAGTTTATTTATATATAATTTAAATTAAATTCGATTGCTCATATTAATTTTTTACTTACACTCATTTAATTTATTTAATTTCTTTCACCCTTAAATTACATTTCATTTTAAAAATTCAAGTTCTTTATCGTTTTATTAATTCATTTTATAGCTCAAGTGAAAACAATTCACTTTATAATTTTATCTAGTTATATTCAAATCCAATTTAATTCATTTAATCTTTATTCAATTGAACTTTATTTCATTTTATCCATTTTTAGATTTATTCACCTTTATTTAAGTGAACCCTTTTTTTCTCTTTCGTTATCATTCATATTCAAGAAATCTAAATTTTGTTCTTAGCTTAATATTCTCAAACCTATATATTATAGAAACTTATTCACTTAGAATTTCGTTTTATTATTTTATCTAATTCATTTCAATTACATTTCATATTTTATTTAAGCTTTCATGAGTAAACCTTCATTTTATTTACTTAATTTCACTAACTTCATTTAACTAACTTTTCGTAGGTTAAATCTTTATTTCGTATCTCAAATTCAAAATTTTCTTTTGTTTGCTCAACCATAAATATTCAACAGTATAAAGTTAAATTTTACTTTCCAGTTCAAATTGATAAGTTATAAACTTACTTTAATCTATACTATTTACAATTATAAGTTCAAAAATATTTTCTTATATTTCTTAAATCATACTTAGAATATTTTTTCACAATCAAAACTTGTTTAAATCGAAAAATAAATTTCTTTTTTGGTAGCAATTCTCCCTTAGAAACTTGAAAATGAACACCAGCAATGCTGCAATCAGTCCTAGAATCATTTTCCAATAACCAAGTGAGTTTAATGCTTTTATTTCTTTCAAAAATCCTTTCAAAATATATTTCTAGCCAAAAAACTTTCAAGGAATACTATTATTAATTTTTAAGGCTTTGGAAAACAATTTTAAAAACAAAAGGTTTTAAAATTATAAAATTCCTAATTTTTAAAATCATTTCTATATATAAGCTATATTATAAATACACTTTTACCAAAATATTTCATTAATTTACAACTTGATCATTTTAACCGATTCTTATTGCAATTATATTTCAATTCAATTTAATTATCGAACGCTTCATAAAATAAAGTTCATCAATTATTCGTTTTACTTTTAATTCAACCAATAATCGATGGTAATTAAATATTATCATCGCCTAACAACTATCATTAATTAAAATTTCATTTTTTCTTACATAAAATATAATTTGGGAAATATTATTTCATTTACCCAATGTAAAAACAATATTATGTCCACTTGCCTCATTTAAGTGTTTACAAACTCGTACCTATAACACGGCGTCCCGCACATCGACTGGAATTCATAAACAACCCAATGGATAAGTAAACGCACGATAAAATATTTTACAACACTAACAAGTACGCTCTCTTATATATATACGCTCGAACAGACTCCTTCTATGGGTATTACTACCCTATCTCTAATAAGTCAAACCCCACAAAGCCAAGGTTGTCGCTAAACCTTCGCTCTGATACCAACTGTGATGACCCACATTTCGAAAGGTTTAAATCGACAATAATCCACACATATCCAACTTAAAAAATCCGGAACATAGATAATCAATGGGGTTAAATAAGAAAAATAAGAAGAGAAGAAGAAAACAAAACACAGAATCTCACAGCGGAAACGAAATAATCAAATAAACAATTCATGAAGCTGTTTAATATACATTTGACTATAATCTATACACATTTATTAGATTTATATATATTCATTAGTAATAAATAATCAATACAGCATAATAGCATGATACAGGGGATAACAATAATAGTAATATAACAAAACTCCATCTTCGTCCTCCAGAGAATAGTCTTCAATATGCTAAAAAACCTCAGGACTGACCCGAGCGTAATGAAAAGACAAAACACTCGAGTCGGGACTAAAATACTCTTATGTAAGTAAATTAATATCACACATATGAGTGCAATAACTTAAGAGATGTTGCGGGATTTTCCATCTCCTAAGGATCCGTTTAACTATTCTTATATAATAGTATACGCTATAATAGATAATATCTATCAGTAAAATAAATATCAAAATAGCGTTAAGGCTTTACATTGATCCACCTTAACACATTTATACATTTTTAAACCAAAGCCATAATGGGCTTGTATGGGGATAAATATGACAAGGCATGTGAGGCAATGTCCAAGGTAGGATTCTACCAGTTTACCGTTTCTAGCTGGTCGTAACCCATTCGTGGTCGACCGCGACAATCAATCCAACCTCCAAAAGGTGCACCAATCGAATAAGAAATCACAATAGTAATACGATGGACCAATGTCGCTAGAAGTTGCTAACCTCAATAGCCAGGCAAAGGCTCCAGTTTTAGTCATTTTAATTATGACACGAATGTCAAGGCTATCCATCATCGTTCTCTTACTTCATTCCAGTAAACGTCGCCAATTCAACCACTACATTCTAGATATCATCCACCACGTACACAGTATTAAAGTGGTTCAAATATTGACAGAGTGTATGCCAATAAGAGGCCCTGGTCTCTTTAACAACCAAACGTCATTTTACACGCCGGTTAGTTCTTTTTCATTTCGAAAATAGTTCATGCTTGATATCAAAATATCATACTCGTTTCAAAACAAATCCATTTTGAAATCATCATATTCACTTCAAAAATCATATTTTACTTCGAAATGTTAATTCAATTCGATATATTGATTTCGCTTCAGACCTTGATTTTATTTAAAATTTTAGGTAATACCTTCACTTTAAACCAAATCATATTTAAATCCAAGATATAAATATAAAAATTTCACCCTTTTGACCTGCTTGAATTTTTAGAAAATAGTTTAAATATTTTTACAATAATTAAATAGTTAAAATAGTTTAATAGAAAATAGTATGAGTAATAAAAATGGTTATATAGTAAAATAGTTTAGAAAATCAAAATAATTAGAATATTTAAAGAATATAGATTTTTAAACCGTTTATACTAAAAATTTTCATTTAAAAATAGTTTTAAAGTCAAACCGGTTCACTTTTCAAAATTTTCAATTCAAATCAGTTCCAATATCCATTTCGAATTAATCAATTCAATTCCGATTTCAAGTCGAATTTTACTTCGATTTCAAATCAATTCCAGTTTCAATTCCAAATTAATTTTAATTCCAGTTCCAAATTAAAACCATTTCAATTTTATATCAATTTCGAGTTCGATTTCCAAAATATCGATTCAATACACTTAAATCAAATTTACCTTTATATTCAATTAAAAATCCAAATCTTCAAATATAATTAAATTCCGAGCTCAATTTCGAAATATCATTTTATATCACCTTTTACTTAGAAATATTTAAAGTTCGAAATAAAAGACAAATCTGTTTAAAAAAAATCAATTTCTGAAATTCACATCATATTTTGATTACCATTTAAAAATCTCAACTTCGATTATTTAAACAATTTCGTTTACCAAATTTAAATTTCATCATTTCGAGCTCCAGTTCGAAAAATAATTTGATTTCCATAAATTTGATTTTTATTCCTTTAAAACAAATCATTTAAATATTTCAAAACAAAAATTTTTAAATCATTTAATTTAACAAATCCGGTGTTCGTATATAATTTTCTATCGTATGGCCAAGTAAATCAACTATTTCAATTTAAATTCCAAGCATGGATATATATCATTACAACCTACTTCTTAATTTATTCGAAATATTTCAATTTACAGTTTTATATACTGTAAATAATATACACGATGACAATAGAATATTAAAATAAATAAACATCCAATCAACCACATATCAACGAATAACATCCATTTGCAACCAATATCCAAAACAACCAATGTATCAACAACTAAACCAATTATCAAAAATCGGGATTTTTACTAGCAATTTAATTTTAATTCAATTTAACTGTCAATTCAATTCTACAAATAAATTCGGATGTCAATTTAAATTTCAAATAAATTTAATTTTATCTAGCAACCATAAATAAATTTAAATTACTTCACGGTATAAATTTTACCAACATAAAATATAATAGTCAAATGTGAGTGTATAAAACACTCGCCTTTTCATTTAAAACTGAAATATTTCAGCTTCAAATAAATTCCAAATTCACTCCACACCATAGACGACGTCGATATGGTTGCACTGCAACTCGTTTCGTTCGAAATGAACCCCGTATGCCAAATTTACTCTATAATTAGCGATACGATTTAATTAAACATGTTTAACTAAAAAAATAAAAAATAAATAAAACAAGACCTTCCTCAAAATTTCCAAGCACGCACAGTTCGTTCTCTAGGAATGCAAACGCTCCGCTCTCCTTCAATTTTTTTTATGACCAATCGCTGCCACTGCGAAGTCGTGCCGCGCTGCCTTCAAAAACGCCGACCACATGCATTCCCACCAGCCGTCGCGCGACGCGCGAGCGTGCTTCCAGGTCGAGAAACCCTAATCGTCGCTCGAACACTTCTCCTCTGGTCATCGCCCTTTGCCAGCACCTTCGGCCCCCTAGCGTGCCTCCGACCCTCGCGCGTGCTTCCTTTTTTTAATGTCGTTCGTTGGGATTTTTCTTCGATGGGAGGCTGCGATTAGAAAAAAAGGGAAGGAAAAAGGATATACGACTGAAAAAGAGTGAAACATGGGTTTGAACGAAAATTTCCTTCTTATAGAATATTATAATAATTAGAAATTATCTAATTCGATCGGCCCATGAAGTCACGAACTCCAAACGAAACATGTCGTCTGGTGTTTATAATGTTTTACCCTTGTCCCGAACACAATGGAGCTAGTCACGAAGCGTAATTCGATCGTATGTGGAAGATAGCTTTCCAAAGTCGATTATTTAATTAAATTCGAAATTAAATTTCTACACGTTTCAAGCTCGCACGGCCAACGAAAAGTATGATCGCTACGAAACTTAAAATCCTACAATAACTCATTGCTGTGGATCTGATGAAACTGATTTCGTCGAAATCCGAGACAGTGACCAAAATGGCTATTTTTACTTGTTAATTAAAATATAAAATTTCAAATTTTAAATTATTCATATTTAAATCCAATTTTAAATGTTAACCATCTTCATTTATATTTTGAATAAAAATTAAATCAATTTTCGATATCATTTTCAATCATCGTAAATCCAGAATTAAATTATTCAAATAATTTCCAATATTAAATTTTAAACAATTTAATTATCCAATAAACCAATATTAATAAATCATTAAATTTTATTTCTACATATATCTATCCAATAATTACATTAAACTTAAAATTTTAAAATAGTAAAAAATATGGGTCGTTACATTAATAGTAGAGATGAGATGTACCACAGATTGTAAATATTGTTTCTTAAGTTATATGATAAATCCTCTTTCGATCGGGTAGTTGGCAACGCATTATCGTTTACGAGCACTGTAGGTGGAGTGGTGTGGCGTGATTTAGTAGTCTACTTCTTGTGTTTGTTCCTGCTTAGTGCCTTAAGACTCGAATCTTCATTACCATCAGAGCTTCTCTCATGTTCAAACACATTTTTCCTGACAAGGTCTCCATTGTCTCCTGAGCGACATGAGATGTTTATGAAGTTTGCTGGCTCATTTCATGAGTGTTTACGTCTACAATTACAATTACGTAAAATACCATGGCAGCATGCAGCTAGAGAAGTATGAATCACAACACTTTAAGGGATGACACGACAATGAACATGACATTTTGTTCTCTCGTGCTCTCTTGACTTGAACCTTGGAATCTACTACCTCTTTTGTTGTTCTATTAATTGTAGATTATTATTATTCACCATTAAGTTTACACAAGGCCGATCCCGGCCTAGGCATGTTGGGCAATGTCCCACAGCCTAGTAGGGGAAAGGGTTTCATACTCATTATTAGTATATAAACATGGATTGTTTTTCATTTGGTGAATGAGCTTCTTGTTTGGGTGAGATTTGGTGGCTTGTTGAGCACCCAAGTTCATTCTCTCCAATGCTCAAATTTTAACAATTTTAGTGTTGTTTCCCTTTAATTCTTACCAATCTCATTTTGGGCCCTTAATTCTTATCTTCTTTTTCGTGGTACAAACAACCCTGTTGTCCACGACCCAAAATAAAACCTGGGCTTGGCCTTCGTTCATATGTGTCCTAACAATCTTGATGGAAACGTTGTGCCGCGGCAGCGGTAAATATAGTATCAACCATAGCCATGGGTTCAGTACAACTTTCTAAAATTAGTGTCACGACACGTGCCAATATCTTATCCTATTATAACCGAGTAGAGGAACTATCTATTTCACTCCATTTCCTTTTTCAGTGGTAAGCTGAGATCTCTTATTTCTATTAGATCTTCTTCGATAGATGGAAAATAAATCATTTACTTTTAGGGTTTTCGTTCGTTTACTTTGAATATTTTAGTCGAGGATGACTCGCGTCCGCTTCTGATTCGCTTGGTGCAGGTCGGGACCGCATCGATATCTACTATATCGGCCGATCCTGCCTTGCATCAACTGAATCTGTATCGGATCCGATATTTGTTCATACAAATCATGGAAGCAGCAGGTACCCATTAATTTTTTTTATTAAGTTTGTAACTATTCTTTAATTTTATGAATTTATTATATGAGATTTGTACGGTTTCGTAATACTGTAATCATATCTCTTTTGTTAGATCTACCGATAACGATGCTGTGTGTGATTGCTTCTGACCTTTTTGTCTAACAAACGCATATGATTATATATTTATTTATTTGAACATTTGTTTTCAAATTTCCTATATGTTTGAATAGCTGTTTTTTAGATCTTGGCTTTCAACGCCAACTTCTAATTAATCAAGCACTTGTGAATTTGAATGTATTCGCTGTTTATTTATTTATTTATTTGAAACTGTTAATCATGCATTGGTCCTCCAATATTACTGATTCTATATTCTTGTGGTCGTTTTGAAATTTATTTTTATTATTGAATTTGATTTTTTGAACTTGTTTTTTTTTAATTCCTTCTTCACACTCGTATCAGTTTATATAGCTGGGTGGTTGATAATGTAATAGTTGCAAAAGGAAAATTACGCAGATGGGAACAATATACATTCAACTATTACTGATACATTAGCATTTTCACAATGCATCGATATGTTTCAGCTAATCAAAATAAATTTTGGGGAAACGGGGAATGCACAAATACATCGTTTAGTCATTTAATCTTTGCTATGATGGTAACATGGGAATTATTATTGCAGTTGTATAGAACTTCATTTACTACATGATCAAATTGGGATAGGAATCCTAGTTCAAAATGGCACTCATTTATACGATATATTAGTTGTTGACAGTGTTCATACTATTTCTATTACAATAGTTCATAATTATGGTGATCTCGTGCACTTTTTATTTTTCAAATATCTGCACATTTTAATCATTTTAATATAATTTCTATGTACAAAAATATTAAAAGAAAATGTTAGGTAAACGAACCACGAAGGCCTTCAATGTCTGCAACCGAAGTTGCACAATTGAATTTGTGCACTGGTATAGCGCACAATTGTACCAACACAACCGTTGTGCACACCAATGTTAGTGCACAATAACAAGAGAAGTTTAGTCGCGATAAACTTGACGAAACTTTCAGTGGTTTTGGAGGAACTTGCAACGGCGAAATGGTGGAGTTTGCTGTTTAGATTTGAAGACGGTGACTATTTTTGTAACATGTGTGTATATATATTCCTCTTTGGAAGAATACAGAAAATGAGAAGCAGAGAGCATGATGCGGTGAGAAAGCAAGCAAAAACAAAAGAACCATCGGTCAATCAGATAAAATGAATGGTTGGACCATTACTTCGAAGGTCCGACCTTTGGTTCGTGCACAACGGAGATCTTATTGAGCTCCTAACCGAAATAGTACATGATTCGAGGTTATTCGCCTGCAAACTACGGTTGGATCCAGTTACGATAACACTGTTATAGTTTACTAAAAAGCAAAATGCTAATAGTTGAATAAGATCTGGTTACGTTGCTTAGCTTAAAGAGTCAAGGTAAACAAAGTAAGCAAATGCTGATTAGACCAGTTCCAACAGTGGCCAGAGATAAAAAAGTTGGAGTACTTTCCACTTTTCTCCTTTCATCTCACTCCAATGTTTGAAATAAGGGCATGGGAGGGAGCAAAAGCGGGGATTCCTCCCATTTTTGTCAGTGTCGGATTTCTAAACTGAAAATGTTTTACCGTCTAGGACCTAAACGGTTTTTAGGGGTTAGCTGAAAACCATTTGAAATTTTAAACGGTCTTCATTTTACCTTTTAAGACAATCAACAATACAGGAAAATAGACACAAGGAAAAAGTTACAAAAAAATTTAGTCTCTAAGGACGGTAGGTTTGTTTTTTTGTCTGAGAGACACTTCATAGTGTAAACAGAAAATGATAGCTAGATCTGTCATTCTGTGATTTACACTACAAAGTGTCCTTCAGACCAAAAAACAAACTTTCTGTCCCTAAAACTAAATTTTTTTGCAACTTCTTCCATGTGCCTAGAAACCCCTCAACAATATATGTTAAAGTTATAAATTTTTTAATTTTCTTAATCCTACTATAAGGTGAAACCACAAAATATTAACACATTGACCCAAATTGATACACTTAAATACGAAAATACAAACAAAATATCATTCAATACAACACAAAATACTAACAATAACTAAAACCTACCGATACATAGTGCAATAAGAAAATACGAAAACAATTAAACAAACACAATACAATGTTACAACACATCTGCGTACCCAAACATCCCTCTCCTTCTTGGCGTCTTTAACTTACCTTTTTTTTCTAAAATGTATTCTGAATGTTTTCCAGGTAGAAGACAAACATTTTTGACAAATTCTTTTCTTCTATCTTATCATGTGTACGTCTTTCATGGGACTTCTTAAGTCAAGTTCTATCTCTTTATGCTTTTATTCGGGCAGCATCTTATTTAATCCGCCCTCCCGAGATCTTTTAACTATTCTCTTTGAGCCTTGTGTGTTACTCTTCTTTTTTAGAATGAGGCAGTTGAAATATCTTTGAGGAGTGCGGAGCTTATAACTAGCCACCTAGCATCTCGCTAGCTTCTTTTGTTCCTCTATGTACTTCCCTTGATTTTATTCATTCATGACGACCTACAGCACCGCTGTATAACATTCTAAAAGGAGTTGTTGTAGTAGTAGTACTTCTTTTGGTCTCTAATAACATTGAGGAATCATTTGTCTGATTTGGCGATGAATTGATATGGATTCTTGAAAATACATTTCCAAAATTGTGTTCTTCGTTGTCTCGTTGATTGAGATCGTCAACTATGAGACTTGACCAATGTGGTTTCATAAGTAGAACTTGAAATGCTTCACAAGCGTTGAAATCGATGTGATATGTGTTGTAGAGTATGAAAATCAATAATTTTTATTTGATGATGACAAACGTATGTTTGCATTTAACATTATTGTATATCGAGTGTGATGCAAATGTCGATTACACAATACAGCAAGCAGAATTTTTTTAATCAATGATTGTATTTGATAAACATACACACCCACGATGTTTTTATGTTTTTATGTTTTATTCGATATTATTATTCAGTGTTTTACGAAAAATGTATCCATAATAAAATAGTTGATGATTTCAAGAGGTAGAAGAAGTAAAGTTTCACTTTAAAAATAAAAAATAAACATGAAAAGATTAATGAAACAATCAAATAATTATTGGGTGAGTGCGTTGATGGAGATATACAAAGTTTATATTGATATTCTCCATAAAGTAAAACAATTCAAAACCAACTTTTGAATTATAGAAAGACATATTTCAACACTAATCTCTCTCTCCTAACATTTCTCAGATTGAAGTCTATATAAACTTAACATCATAGAGAAATTTACTGGATATAAATACAACAAGAACGAAGAGCAAATTTGAACAGCATACGCAATCAATCCAAACATCAAAAAAACAAAGTATTTGGTTTGTCTTCGTATTTGAGCATAAAACAACCTCAACAAGCATCATCATATTTCAACACTATTACTTCATTGTACAAAAAGCATATCTTCGTATCTAACTGCAAACATCTCATCATCATAAACCCCCGTCTCCTTTACGGCAGTCAAGCATCATAAGAACTCAAGGCCATCTCCATAACATTAAAACATCAACCACGTACAAAATAAAACTCGACATAAAAGCTGATGTCAAACACCACCATTTTTATCAAGTCACAACGATCTTTGCAACATCAAGCTACACCGTCGTAACCACATAATCTCAGCAAGCACCAATAGAACAAAATTAATTTTTGGATTACCTCACTGGTTTTGCTGAAAAGCTTCAGATATGGTCTAATAAGCAGCAAGGTTTGAAAACTGTACACATCAGGCTTGGCATTGTCGACTAAGTCAGGCTGGAACTTTGATTGCAACATCATTAAACATCAGGCAACTACCTCACATTAATAATCCAGGCAAGATCCCATTCCTCAACACCATCAATAAACCAATAAACACAATAGTCTGTGGCTGACACCATTTCAAACACAAGCAGCACCATATTCAAACAACATAATAACATCTTTGGTTAACATCTTCGACGCTAAGCAGTTATCCAAACTCAACCAATATCTCCAAACAAACACAAATTCGAAACCAACGTCGCCCTATCAGGTGTGATGCTCTATTGTTCATCAACTCGCGACATAGTGGCCGTTAATCAGACACAGGATTCTCAACAGCGTCAGCATCCTCCTTGACAAACTAGTCAGGTTAAGATTTCGAAGACTGCATTTCTTCCATTTAGACAATCAAAAATCAACGTCAAGCACATCGACCAGAAACTTTGGTATGCAATCTTGAGCAGTGACCTTCAATCTCCACAGTCAATCATCTACAGCATCATAAAGTTTCTACATTCAGCGAAAAGATACCAGCATCGACGAGCTGAATTAAGAGACATGGTGGTGCAAAATGGATGCCATCAGCAGAGCTTTGAATTCAATTTAAGATGTTCTGCTTGATAACGACCCGTATTTTTAACTATTTTAAATTATTAAATTTAATATAATTATTGGATAAAAATAGTTAAAAATAAAAAAAATTAATAACGTATTAATGTAGTTTATTGAATATGAACTTTAACAAGATTTTGAAATAAACAATTTCAAAGATTTCGATAATAACAACTATGGAAATGAAATTTTAAATATTGAATGTGTTTATAATCAATAACTGGACTTGAATGGTAAAATGTTGAATTATTTAGATGAAATTAGAATAATTGTTGATAATCAAAATTCAATTGATTTTTTTTAATTTATTAATGTCATTTATTTAACAATTGAATTATTTAAATTTAATATTGGAAATTATTTCAATTCTGAATTTAATGTGAATTAAAATGATGTCGAAAGTTGATTTAAATTTTATTTAACAACAATGAAGATTGTTAAACTTAAAAATTGAATTTAAAGTGATAATTCATTTAATTAACGTGAAAATTAGCCATTTTGGCCACTGTCTCGGATTTCGACGAAACCAGTTTCATCGGATCTGTAACAGTAAATTATTATAAGATTTTTAGTTTCGTAACGATCAGACTTATCCTTTGATCGTGCAGACTCGAAATGCGCAGAAATCAATTAATACAATTTAAATGAATATAATTTAATTTTGAAAGTTAACTTCTTTATACAATGGAATTAGGGTTTGAAACTAGTTCCATTAAGTTTACAAATATCGAAAACCTATATTTCAATATATTGGATGACCTACTTCCGTTTCGGGGACGAAACAGACTTTTTGGGTCGTCGTTATCGTTTCAACCCAATTCGATATGTCCATTCATTCTTATCCATCTCTGTCTATATAAATAGATATGTTCTGAAACCCTAGTTGTCTATTTCATTTTTCTATACGTATCTATTCAATTATCTCCTTTATTTTCAATGTCAGACAATTCCAAAACCCTAAATTCCCAAATTTCAAATCAAATCGAAAATTTAAACTCTTCAAAACCATATCAAATTATATATCAGTGGAAAGCTCTTGACGAGCGTAATCTACGCCTATAGTTCATTTTTGCAATTGAGTCTCGGATTGGCTAGAAATTGTTGTAGAAGTTTCGGCCGTCCATCCTTGGATTTTCAATTTAACGGTGAATCGTCGATAGGACGATCGGATGTTGCTGGACGCAGAGGAGGATGAGACCAGTTGATCCATGTGGTTAGTGTGTGTCGAATGTGTCAGATTTCACCACAACTAGAAGTAGAAGATGAACGACGACGATCGACTTCTGGCGTAGCATGGGTGGTCACGAGGGCAAGGTAGGGTCTCTTGGAGGTGGGCGATGTGGGGGCGCTCTCTAATGGTGGCATGCGGCATCGAGTTGGAGTTGGCTGCAGTTAGGTCTGGTAGGTCGCGATCGAGATTAGAGTTCGTGAGTGAGGTTAACAAATTACAAATTTTACCTTTGATTTGTTTTAATTAAAATTTTAGTGGGCGATGTGAGGGCGCTCTCTAATGGTGGCATGCAGCATCGAGTTGGAGTCGGCGGCAGTTAGGTCTGGTAGGTTGCGATCGAGATTAGAGTTCGTGAGTGAGGTTAACAAATTACAAATTTTCCCTCTGATTTGTTTTAATTAAAATTTTAAGTTCAATCGTTCTAACTATCATAACTTTTCCATACGAGCTCGGATTTGGACGCGGTTTTCTCTATTGGGATCATATCGAAATTTGAACAATATGGAACTGGCTGGCTGAATTTTTAGACTGTTCAAATTTTGTGCTTTATTTGGATTTAAATCGACGATAAATCAAATGTGAGTAATTTAACCCACTCACGAATACTAAATTTTCTTATATTAGTTGAATTAAATTTATGATGCGACAAGAATATTTTTGGTTGCTGTTTGGTAGTTTAATTTGACCATTTAATTGAAATTGAATTTTATATCAAATTTAATTTCCATTCAAATTAATTTTGGATTTAAATTGTTAGTTAAATACCTGATAATGATAACCAGTTAATCGTTGTGATTTATTGGCTGATTTGGATGATGATTGTGATGGATGTTTATTTGTTGACATTTTTGGATGCTTGGATGTTGATATCCCTGTTATCACTATGGGTTGAAATGATACATACCTAAATGATCTTATAGATTAGGAAAATTCGTTATGGATTGAAATGATAAACCCGAGCGATTTTATTAATTTGGAAATTATTGATTTGGGATAGGGGTTAAAATGATATATACCCAAAATATTTAACTAATTTGGGTTAAAATGACATATACCCAATCACTTGATCATAGGGTAGAAAATTATATACGGAAACCGTTGGTCGGTTTTAAATTATCTTTTAATGGTAAAGTATGTTTGATTTTTAAATTTGATTTTTAAATTAAATTTAATGCTTTTATTTATAAATTTATATTTGAAAAAATATATTTATTTTATATGTTTTAAAGCTTCAAATTATAACTTAAAATATGGTTTTCAATGTAATTTTAAGTTTAACTTATAATTTTATTTAGTTTTAAATATATAATTTAAATAGTTTAAAATTTTAATTTAACAAGATATTTAATATAGTTTTAAGAGATTATATAAAATTTAATTTAACAAAAATATTTAATATGGTTTTAAAAGATTTATTTAAAAATTATTTTAAGATAATAAATAAAGACTTTTATAATAAATTTAATAGATAAAATACTTTGGTAAAAGATTTTAGAATTTTGAAAAAGGTTTTGTAAAGAATTTATAAAGGTTTTATAAGAGGTTTTATAAAAGGATTTTTTAAAAGATTTTTATAAAGGATTTTATAATGGTTTTAAAATGGAGTTATAAAGGTTCTAAAAGATTTTATAAAGGGTTTTATAAAAGAACTTGTATAAATGGATTTGAGAGCGTTTTAAAGGAATTTGCGTAGAAATTTATGAAAATGGAAAAGACTTGTAAACTATTTTGGAATTTATAAATAGCTTTACAAATGGTTCTAAAGCATATAAATAGTTTATAAATGGTTTAAGAGAGATTTATAAATTATTTCCGAAATTGATTAAAAGAAATCTTCCTCGGTATTTGTGAATATATTTATACTTTAGGAACAAGTATATGGATATCTTAATATGAAGGTATAACCTGTTTCTAGATTTATTATTAAAAATGTTTTTAAATGACCAAGTGTGAAAAATATAACGATTGGTTGTTAAAGAGGCCGGGGTCGGATAATGTCGTACTCTTTGCCAATTTCAAAATAACTTTAACAACTGTGCACGTGGTGGAGAATCCAGAATGAAATAGGATGGTTTGGCGAACGCTTCTGGTATGAGGTAAGAACGTAGCCCTGACCCCCTCGGGTCAGCTTGATATGACTAAAACATGAGCTATACCGAGTCAAGTGAGGTCGCTCTCCTGATTGGGCACATTTCTTCGATATCATATCTGTTACTTTGTGATCGATTGGTGGCCACCCTCGATTTGATTATGAAAGTGTGTTCCGAGGTAGAAGGTAGTAGCTGCTACGCGTTACCACTAGTTCGGGAGTGCCAAACAATAGAATCCTACCCTGGGCATATCCTCGCGTGCCTTGTCATATGCCTTACCGAGCCCACTGCGATTTTGGTTTGTGCCGTACCTATGGAGTGCTTCCTGATAGCCCACCGGTTTGGTTGAGTTTACAATACTGTATAGACTACGACATTTATAAAAATGTGTTAAGAGGGATATTGGTAATGTCTTAACGCTATTTTAATACTTTACTGATGGACATTATATATATAGCGTATATTATTACATATAAATAGTTTAACGGATCTTTAGGAGATAGAAGATCCTGAAACATCACTTAAGTTATTGCACGCACATTATACACCGGATAAGAGATGCAAAATCTCATAAACATATCTAAAGTTATTACACTCATATTTATTTACTGTTGATTTAACTTGCATAAGAATTTTTAGTTCCGACTCGAGTGTTTTGTCTTTTCATTATGCCCGGGTCATCCTGAGCCTTTCAGTGTTGAAGACTTGATTTTTGAAGGACGAAGACGGAGTTTGGTATATGATATTATTAGTGATTTTTCCGCTATATCATTATTGATATGTCATTGTTTGTACTTTGATTGTTGTAAAAATTTATGTAATCAAATGAATTATATAAACAGCTTCATGAACTGTTTATTTGATTATTATATTTTATCATTCCGCTGTGAGATTCTGTATTTTGTTTTTTCTTCTTTTCTCTTATTTTCTTATTTACTTCATTGACAATCCTCCCTTTTGAATGGTTTGAATTGACGTGTGTGGTTTATTGTTGATTTAAATCGTACAAAAAGGTGGGTCGTTACAATTGGAATTAGAGCTTTGGTTTAGCGATAACCTTAGCTTTGGAGGGTTTGACTCATTAGAGATAGGGTAATAATATCCTAGAATGAGTTGTTTGACTGTGTTTGTCTATATATATATATATATATATATATATATATATATATATATGAGCGTATTTGTTAGTGCTATAAAAATATTTTTATATTGTGTTAATTTGTTCTGTTTACTATATAAATTCCGGTCGGTACATAAGACGCTATGGCATCGATAGGGATTTCTAAACACTTAATAGAGCAGACCAACACAATATTATTTTGAAATATAGGTAAATGAAATAATTTTACCTAGCATTATATTTGTATGTTTGTATATATATATATTATTTTTCATAAATTGATATTGTATGTGATGTGTTTGTTTGTTAGGAAGTGAAATTTACAAATATTGGTTGCGAAATATGATTTCTAAATAAAGTGAATATGAATTGAAAATTTGAGAACTTATGTTCCGGGGTTTCGAAATCGGTTTTTAAAAGCTTTTGGAAAGATAATATTAGTATTATTTGGAAGTATTTTGATAGAAATGTTTATTTGAAAGAATTTTTTTAAAAGAATTTTGAAAAAAACCGATTTTGTACTTCCCTCCTCTGTCACTGGAAAATAATTTTGGTGATGACCGCGGCATCATCGACATTCATTTTCGAGTTTCAAAGTGGGGAGACCACTATAGTAGCTTTGCTACACGTTTGTTTTGATAAACATATTTTAATTTTATTTGCTTAAGTATGATTTGATATATAAAAGATATGAATATATTGAAAGAGAGGGCTATGCGGTAGGATCGTGTAATATGGAATAACGGAATAGTCTAGATAGATAAAGTAGGTAAATGCAAGGAGACACCAGGATTCTATACTGGTTCGGACCTCTAGTCCTACGACCAGTCCCTAAGCTTCACTTAGCAATTTCACTAACTAACACCCTCATTTCACCCGGAGGAATAGGGTTACAACTTACCTGAACAACCGAACGGTATTTCTTGCCTCAACTACCGAAGAGGACTTCAACTCAATTACTAAAATACAATATTCGACTTGTTGTGTTCTATTCAACACTAATGAGTCTAATGTAGTACAATATTCCTATAATCTTATCCTCGAGAGTATGCAATGTGTTTGTGAAGATTTAGGAAATGTGAATTGCTATGAATCGAAAGAATGTTATAAACAAAACAGTGATTCAAGCAATAGATTGGTGATTGATTTGAGAATATTTAGAGAATATGATCAAGAAAATAGTAAGATTAAAGCAAGAGAATTCGGTGACTTGAATGATGTTAGAATCATGTATATATACTTGTAGAAGAGGTGCATTTGTTGTCAAAGGTTGCAAACAAGAGATGCTTCCATTTCCATTGGTGAATGGTTGCAACTCTTGGGAGGAAGAAGGTGTCCATTCATAAAAAATTCGCAGGTTCAAACTCAGTCGACTGAACAGAGAATTCAGTCAACTGAAAATATGAAGTAAAATTTTCAGGAACAAATTCAGTCGACTGTGCAGGAAATTCAATAGACTGAAACTGTGCATATTTATATATTAGTACCAGTTTCAGTCGATTGGATATTCCTGTTCAGTCGACTGAACTTATAAAATATGCACAGTGACAAAAAATGAAGTTTTATAAAATATTTTCTAGTGTTCGTGCAAGCCTCTTGAGGATAGATTTTAACAATAAATATAGACTAAGATCTATATAAAAAATCATACTTGTGTTTGTTTGGTCTTCATCGATCTTCCTTTAGCTTTGCACATATCTCTAACTTTTTCTGTTGAAGCACATTTTCATTGATCAAAATCTTCGCGTATCAATATTCTCCCTCTTTTTGATTGATGACAATACTGATTTATTCTAGAGATGTTTTTACTTATTTTCTCCCCCTGAATGTATGCGCTATCTTTCCTACAAAACAAAGTTAGTACCATACATTTTCTCCCCCTTTGTCATCGACAAAAAGGAAGATAACAGTAGAAATATTCTATCAAAACAATCACTGAAGCATAGAGAATAGATAAGTTGCATAACCATGAAAAAAGTTAAAAATGTTGCGACGAACAAGCACAAAATGGCTATTTATACAAGCCATTAGAAAGTTATAAATAAACATCAAACCATAAAAATTACTCATCTTTATCCCAGTCATATGAACCTTCTCTTCCTCCTGTTGGTTCACGTATGACAGGTCCTCCTGTTGGTGGTCTGTGCGCTCTTCCTCCTTGGCCACAACTAGCTCCGCTTGCGCTGCTACTTGTTTGCTCTTCGGATGTCGTCCATGTAAACGTAGGTGCCGGACGTTTGCCGCGAGATGTTGAAGCAGTAGTGGTGCTTGAGCACGAGATTGCATCCCATAGCTTGTTGAAGAATCCTTTGATTTTGTCAAGCTTGTGATCTACCTTTTTAAGACGAGTGTCAAGAATTTGTTGATTTCTTGACAATATCCCCAAAGATTGGTTGGTACCAAAGCTTGGGTCAACAAGACGAATTTCATCATCTTGCTCGAAATGTTCTTCGTGGTGAGGTTGAGGAGGTTGTTGTTGTTGTTGTTGTTGATGCCTTTCTTCCCATTCGGCGAGTGATATTATGCGAGGAGGTCGAGATGGGAGTTGCATTAGGCTTATGGTTTGGTGGTTAATTTGATGGACCATTGTATTCTCTTACTCGGGTAATGGCATATCGACATTGAGGAGAAGTCTCATGATGTATTCTCCAAAATAGATAGTGCGCATTTTGCCATTATTAAAAATGAGAAATTCATCAAGAATAAGTTGTACCCAATTGACTTGTATATTGCCAAAAATAGCATATAGAGCTCGATAGTTATTTGGGTAGACAATTTCGTACGAGACCGTGCGAGGAGTAATTGTTCTCATTAGGGCTTTGTGAAGGATTCTTGCCATAGGTCGAAGAGAGGTGGACTTAAAATCTCTAAAGTTGTTATTATCATCCATAAATCGATGGTTAATGTTATCGCGAATATGTGGATTGAATTCTATCTCTTCTAGCTTTCTCCCAACATTTGGTGATTCTAGAATGTGTGCTATTCTATCAAAGGAAAACCAAACTTTCTTTCCACATACCATACTCCAAACACTATTGTTTGGATTTCTTGGAGTTTGGTGTCCAAGATTAAGGTTAGCATAAAATAATTTGACCATTACATGATTTATGGCATGGTCATTTCTTTTCAAATCCAAAAGAGAAGTTAAACCTGCTTGATCGGTTAACGCTTGGATGTTGTAGGTTTGAAAGCTTTAGAAATCAACGAAGGAATGCTCAAAAATTTGGAAATTCTTCATCTTATTCCATCTAGTGACAGTGATCCATCGTAAAGCCATTGCGCTATTTGAGCATCAATTGGCTCGGAGGATGAAGAAGAGGAAGCTCTTGATCTCTTTGGTGCCATTTGAGTGAGATTTGAGTGGATTTTGATGAATTGGGGGCTAGGGTTTCGAAAATAATTGGGGAAGAAAACTGTTGGAAAGTAAAAAGTGAATGGATAGGTAAAAAATTGGTGGTTAAAAGGGGAAAGTTGCCTGGAATTTCACTAACTAATACCCTCACTTCACCCGGAGGATCGTGTAATATGGAATAACAGAATAGTCTAGATAGATAAAGTAGGTAAATGCAAGGAGACACCAGGATTTTATAATGGTTCGGACCTCTAGTCCTACGTCCAGTCCCTAAGCTTCACTTAGGAATTTCACTAACTAACACCCTCACTTCACCCGAAGGAATAGGTTTACAACTTACCCGAACAACCGAACGAGATTTCTTGCCTCAACTACCGAAGAGGACTTCAACTCAATTACTAAAATACAATATTCGACTTGTTGTGTTCTTGTCAACACTAATGAGTCTAATGTAGTACAATATTCCTATAATCTTATCCTCGAGAGTATGCAATGTGTTTGTGAAGATTTAGGAAATGTGAATTGCTATGAATCAAAAGAATGTTATAAACAAAACAGTGATTCAAGCAATAGATTGGTGATTGATTTGAGAATATTTAGAGAATATGATCAAGAAAATAGTAGGATTAAAGCAAGAGAATTCGGTGACTTGAATGATGTTAGAATCATGTATGTATACTTGTAGAAGAGATGCATTTGTCGTCGAAGGTTGCAAACAAGAGATGCTTCCATTTCCATTGGTTAATGGTTGCAACTCTTGGGAGGAAGAAGGTGTCCATTCATAAAAAATTCGCAGGTTCAAATTCAGTCGACTGAACAGAGAATTCAGTCAACTGAAAATATGAAGTAAAATTTTCAGGAACAAATTCAGTCGACTGTGCAGGAAATTCAGTTGACTGAAACTGTGCATGTTTATATATTAGTACCAGTTTCAGTCGACTGGATATTCCTGTTCAGTCGACTGAACTTATCAAATATGCACAGTGAAAGAAAAATGAAGTTTTATAAAATGTTTTCTAGTGTTCGTGCAAACCTCTTGAGGATAGATTTTAACAATAAATCTAGACTAAGATCTATATAAAAAATCATACTTATGTTTGTTTGGTCTTCATCGATCTTCCTTTAGCTTTGCACATATCTCCAGCTTTTTTTGTTGAAGCACATTGTCATTGATCAAAATCTTCGTGTATCAACATATATATATATATATAGATATATTATTTCAAATTGATTTGAAATGAACCCGGTATTTAGTTCTTAAGTTCCTGTTAAATTAATGATTTTCAGTTGTAGAGTGAAATTTTAATAGTTGGAAACTTCAAAAATTAAAAATAAGAAATTAGGGGTTAAGTGTTAATGAAACTGTAAAGGAATTGGAGATTTGTAACATGCAAATTAAAAGATAATAAAAATTAAGAAGATGTAAAATATTGAACATTTTGTTAACTAAAATAAAAAATAAGATAAATTTTATATAACACTCAATTACATTCTAAAACATATATAAAACTTACAAGAAATATTTAAAAATTGAAATGCAAAATGAATATGCCGTAAAATATTATACAAGTGAAAAATTAATAACAAAAATGCTTCAAAATGAACCTATGTTTATAAATGAAGAATTAAAAGTACAAGAAATAATATAAACTTAGGCCATGCTTCAAATTGTTGGTAGTTATATTGAATAGTAAAAGTGACTATGATTTAAGTAAATGATTGTAAAGTTATGAAATAGTTGAAATGATTCATTAATGAATATTAATATTCAATTGAAATCAAGCTGTATAAAAAATAAATGCGAATTAAACGGTAAGAAACTTATATAGTATTTTAAGAATTGATTTATTAATGTTCTAAATAATTGAGTTAGAAATAATCTATGTAAATAAATGAATGTAAATTTATAAGAGATAACCTTGTATGAATAAAGTGAAAATAAATAAAATGTATGTAATACTTTAACAGTGCATTCAATGATGATTTCAAATATTGGACATGAACTATAAATAAATGAAAGTAAATAATGTGTAAAAGGGAAACCAATTGAATAAACTTAAATAACATTTAAATTCTGTACTGTTTGGCTAATGGGAAGTTTGGAGAGGATACTTCAAATTGTTTAAGGTTGTATGAATAATCTATTAAGTTATTATGTAAGACAGTTGAGTGTAAGGTACACTTACTGGTTTATTTATCATCCTTGTATGATGAAAAATTTCTGAACTAAACAAACCATTAGTTTTGGTTACTATGGATGTGTGATGGATTCTTTTGTTGCATATGATGATCATGCTGTTTTGTTTGCATATGTTTTGTGTTGATTTGCTTTTGTTATTAATTGAAATAACTAAATATTTCTCTTTTACATAGTTATCGCTATTTTGGATTATATAAGTGAAATAAAGGTTTATGGAAGCAATATCTACTGCTTTTGGTTTCATAAATAAAGTTTGTTTGCCCGACAAATAAGTACGTTTTCGGATTACGGTTTTGGAATGATATTTTTTATTTATTTTTTCCATGGTTTGGGATGATTATTATTGAAATATGATATATATATATATATATATATTGAAATTATTGATATTATTATTTTTCCAAACTTAGCTGCGCAAAGGAGACTCTGTCGAAATTTTTTGTAAATTTAGGACTTAAATTTTTTTGTGAAAGTGAAAACATTTTCAAACTTTTATTAAACGTGAATATGAAGATTTAATTGTTTATAAATTGATATATTCTATTTAAAATACTTAATTATGTAAGTTTAAAGTGTTTATAAATTGAATATTTTGAATAAATTTATATCAAACTTCTTAATTCGTTCTTGTTCCTTTTTGAGGACGAAAAGTTTTGAGTGGGGGAGAGTGTAACCATCCGTATTTTTAACTATTTTAAATTATTAAATTTAATATAATTATAAGATAAAAATGGTAAAAAATAATTTTTTTAATAATGTACTAATGTAATTTATTGAATATGAACTTTAATAAGATTTTAAAATATACAATTTCAAAGATTTTTGCAATAACAACTATGGAAATGAAATTTTAGATATTGAATGTGTTTATAATCAATAACTGGACTTGAATAATAAAATGTTGAACTATTTAGATGAAATTAGAATAATTGTTGATAACTAAAATTAAATTGAAATTTTATAATTTATTAATGCCATTTATTTAATAATTAAATTGTTTAAATTTAATATTGGAAATTATTTAAATAACTGAATTCTGAATTTAATGTGAATGAAAATGATGTCGGAACTTGATTTAAATTTTATTTAAACAACAACGAAGATTGTTAAACTTAAAAATTGAATTTAAGGTGATTAAATTGATTTTAAATTAATAATTCATTTAATTAATGTGAAAATTAGCCATTTTGGCCATTATCTTGGATTTCAAGGAAACTAGTTTCTTTGGATCCGTTACAGTGAATTATTATAAGATTTCAAGTTTCATAGCGATTGGACTTATCATTTGATCGTGCGGGCTCGAAACACATAGAAATTAATTAAAAGAATTTAACTGAATATAATTTGATTTTGAATGCTAACTTCTTTATATGATGGAATTGGAGTTTGAAACTAGTTCAATTGTGTTTAAAAATATCAAAAACCTATATTTCGATATATTGGATGATCTACTTTCGTTTCGGTGATGAAACAGGCTTTTCGGTCGTTGTTATATTTTCAACCCAATTCGATATGTCCATTCGTTCTTATCCATCTCTGTCTATATAAATAGATATGTTCTAAAACCCTAGCTGTCTATTTCTGTAACGACCCAGAATTTTTAATAATTAAAATTTGGATATTTAATTTATTTTAAATATTAATAAGTGAATTTATAAGTCGAATAAATTTTTATTTGAATTATTGGATTTAATTGAATAATTAAATCGATAATTTAATATGTTAAATTATGGAAATAATGGAAAATTGAGTTAAATATGATTGAAAATGATTTGTAAAATTTTATTTTATCATGTTGGAATTAGAACGATATTTTAGAACTTTTAAAATCGAATTAAAAGTTTAATTGTGAAAATTGAATATTTTAATATTAAAATCGACTAGTAAAAATAGTTAATTTTTGAACAGTCTCAGAATTGAACGAAACCAGTTCCATTGGATCCGTAATAGTTAGTTATTACCGGATTTCAATTTTCGTGTCAATCGGAGTTATCGTTTGAGCGTGGCAGCTCGAAACGCATCGATTTATTTTTAATATTAATTTGGCGAGTTAAAATAGCCATTTTTCAAAAAGTCTCGGATTTCGACGAAACCAGTTTCATCGGATCCGTAATGTGATATTATTGTAAGGTTTCAAATTTCAAGTCAATTGGATTTACCGTTTGTCCGATACAAATTAAAACGCCTAGAAAATCGCTTAAATCGGTTTAATTCAAATTGAGCGTTTGTAGCCATAACTCGCACAGATGTCCGAATTAGCTTCCGAAACCTGTTCCATTGTGTCCGGAACGCGGGGTAAACCCTAGAAACGCTGGTTACGGCGCGTAAATCGGAGTTCGGAATTTCCGAATGAATAGTGTTCGATTTTTCTCTATAAATAGCACCACCACCTTCATAATTTTAGGAAAAATAAACCTAACCCTAATTTATAACTGCAGCCACCTCTTTACAAACCAATGGCCAGAATTTTTCAATTTTCATTCCTTAATCTCTTCCAATCCGTGAAGTTTTAGCCAAAGTGATCAACTACAACATTGTAGAGCATGAAGAGGGCTTTAAATCCATAAGGTGATGATGGATTTTGGTGCAACGTGGAGGATGTTAGGGGGGGCCGTCGGCCCTAAGTTGCGCACGCAACTCGAGATAAACGGTGAAGCCGAGCTCAGTGCCTTTGGGGCCGAGCATGGAGGTTGTGAAGGCCTTCAATGTGGAAGTCTCTGATCATGTTTTAATCAAGCATGGAGGGTGAAAATTCAAAACCTAATATGGTGTTCATGGGTTAGGTTGCGTCTTGTGTACTGGAGCGTGCGTGAGTTTGAGAGATGGAAGAAAGGTGTATGCACGGCCAAGATTTGCTGGTTGTGGGATCAACGGCTGTAGATGCTTAGGGTTTGAAAATTATAAATTATTTATAAATTTAGTTATAAAATCGTGTATAAACTTGTAAAATCAATAACTTTTTCATACGAGGTCGAAAACGCGCGAAACCAGTTGCGTTGGAATCGTATGGACGAGCACTACGCGATGAAATTGGATTGGAGTCGTTTGGAGTTAGTGAGAATTTTAGGTAAAATTAAACGTCCGTTTAATTTTATTCGAAATAAATCGCTAAAACGGAATTTAAAATCAAGGTGAGAACTTCTCACTCAATCGAATCAGTTTCGATTTTATTTTAAATAGTTAGATTTAAAATATTTGAATGCATGTTTGAATGTTGATTGATATCTATTGATTGTTAAAATAGACATTATACGCCGTTAGTAAGCGGATGTTATTTAATAAAAACATATACCGCGAATATTTCATAAACAGTGAAATTGGTATTATATATAATATCAATATATATATATATTGGCATATGTATATATTGGAGTTATTGATTTCCCGCATTTTTTGTTTAGCGGATGAGACCCTATTGCGCCGTCTATTAAGCGGATAATATTTAAATCCCATATACCGCGATAATTTCGTACTGGAGCGAAATTGGTATTGTGCTAATGTTTGTGGATGCAGGAAAACAGGTTGGAGGGATCCAACTGGATTCCTCAACAGTATTTATTTGATTTCAGATATTTTGATATTTGATGGATTTTCATATTGATATATGATATCGTTGTTGTCGTGATTGACTATTTGGTATGTAGCATCATTGGGCCAAATTTGGAACTTTAAAAATGATTTTTAAAGTGATTTTTGAAAATATACCGTATGTTTGGGAAATTGATTCATTTTAAATAAATAAACGTTATAATTTTTAATGTTATAAAAAATTATGATTTTTGAGAAAAATAGTTAAAAAAACTGATTTTTGAGAATATGATGCTAATGATTTTATAAAATAGTTTAATCGGGATTTTAGAATTTATTGTGAAAAGTTTAAATATAGGATTTATGAAATTTAATTATTTTATGAATCAAAATGGTGAAATAATAAAGGAGATTAGAGACGTTTTAAAGAATAATATAAATTGATTTATATTAAGAGATTTATAAATGGATATTTATAAATTGAAATATTGACATTTTAAAACGAGTTTTTATAAGTGTTTGAATGAAGTGAAAATGGATTGCATAAGTGAATGGAATTTATAAAATTTTAAATGGTGAAGTTATAAATGAAATTTATAAATAGTAAGATTTATAAATTTGTGAAGTTATTTGAAGAATAGATTTAGTTAAATAAATGAATCTTATAAGTTATAAGATTTATAATTATGAAGTTTAAAAGAACGATTTTGTAAAATAATCGTTTTATAAGCATTTAACTTATAATATGGACTTTTAGTTCATAATTGGGATATAAATCGAATAGGTTAATAAAGAAAATTTATAAAAGGAAGTTGTTATAAAATAATTAGAAATGGGATTTATAAACGTTGTTTTATAAATTCGCAAACGACTTATTTTGATAAGTTAATTGTTGAAACCTATTAATGGAGTTATATTCACATTTTTGACTGTGAATAATCCTTTGAAATAAAATGAATAGAAGTGATGAAATTTGTTAACAAGTATATTCACGTTTTTGAATAGTGAATAATATGTTAAAGAAAATGTTTAGAATGTGATATTTTAAATTGAATTAAAAACGATCTAACGATGTTTTAAAATATGTTGAGATTCGAAACCATAGATTTCAACATTGATTGTTGAAATAGACGTTTCGAGAAATAAAAGGAAATAATGGACTATAACACTGTTGTTATAGTAAATGATTTCCGAAAGGAAATGTTTTGTATAGTATTGGGGTTTATATATCTATCTTAAAATTCGAATCCCTATACTAATGATTTTGGGTTGTTGTAACGATGTTTTACGTAACATTCGTTTTGGCCCAAATAAATATGTTTAAGAGAATGATTTCCTTAAAGAATGAAATATATACTTAATTTCGATTTAAGTATATTGAATATTTTCCAAGTGTTGAAAATAAATAAAATTTGTGAATTACTTATGAATAAATAAGTATGGAAATGTTTTCCAATATAAAGTGAATATTTTGAGAATTTATCTTTTTGAAGATAAATTGAAATGAATAATTGAAATCGAATATTCATAGATATTGTGAAATATAAATCCACTATGGAATTTATAAAAGAAAGTGGGATTGGTTTAGAAAAATAAATATTGATTTATTTTTGAAGTGTGAAAATTTTATATCTTGTAAAGATATTTTGGAAAATAAATAATTTGGAAAATTATTTGGAATCTGGTGATGTATGCATATCAATTGATAGTTCAATAACCGACTATCAATATTTCCCTTTGAATGGGTAATTGATGTGATTTGTTTGAATTTGAATGCCAAACTTATTTTTGAATAAGCGCTCACTATTCGGGTTAACCGGGAAAGGACCATGGGGTCGTATAACCCATTCCGAATATGTGATACGTCGTTGTGAATTGCATTGAAGATCGGTGTTGAAGACCGAGTATTTGTGAAAGCGATAGGATGACCTATCGATTGTCTCTGCACTGGGTAGCTCCTGGTATAGAGATTCCTTAAGTGATAGGAAATTCGATCGGGATTGTGAATACCCGGATTTGCAAGGGCTTCGTAAGAAGTGCCTTCGGTTTTGTTCGAGCCCGGAACAGACTTGTATGGATTGTATGTCTGACATTACAAATTGAGATGTAAAGCCGATTTCTTTCAAATATATTTCTGTTGGTGGCGAAGGATTTATTCTTTTAGCTTAACACCCTTTTCTGAGACGTACAAGCTCAGAGGTTATATAGTTGAAGTTATCAGCGATATATTCCCAATTTGGTAATGTGACATGCTGAGTGTAGCTGTAAATGATCATTGTGTTGATTATTGTGATAGGATCGTTTATTTGATCGTCTATCTTGGTGATCATTTCTATGATCATTTGTTGACCCAAAGCATGGCTTTTGTATAAAGTATGTTTTTGTGGACGTGACTTCGTCGAGCCTCACACCCCGTGAATGGTCAAAACAGGAAAGATGCGGCAAGGTTATGAGGGGTAGCGCCCTTTAGGATATGTGCATTTCCTTCTGGAAAAGGGTGGTATCATGGTATGGAGCCCAGATACTTACTCATGTTGAAAACACTTTGTTATGATTGTGTGAATTGATTACGAGCGCTCGGTGAAAAGGTCCCAAAGGACCGGGGGATGGCATATTCGGTCAGTTGTTACTCAGTTAGGGGTAACCCGACCTTGTGTTGGTAGAGATCCGGTTTGGTTCTCGGGGATGTCCATCCAGAGGCATTCTCATGTGGCAATGGGAAGTTCCTTGGCCTGATCATTCGTTGGAAATCCAATTCCTAATACGAAACTTGTACGGTATTAGTTGTAGAACCTGCCATTCACTTATGGTGGTCACCACTGTTTGGATGGTAGCTATAGTAGGCATACGATAATGGTCGTATGTTGGCTAAGATTTATATTCTACTTTCAAAATGAATTTTTCTCTACACTATGCACTAGTAATAATATCAAATGTTTCTTTTAAATGCGTATCAAGCATCTTTGACTATCATAAGGAGAAATCTCCTCCGATTCTGCGTTTGCATTGTGTGTGTGTGCGGGAGGCCTTATGGTAGTCTCATTTTTAAAAGCATTGCGAATTGACTTTAAAAATATTCCTCTATTTTGATTTTAAAGTTAAATAAACTGTTTTGAGTTCTCACACCAGTCACATGACTGACTCGGAGTTTATTGTTTTCCTTCCTAAACTCTGGGTGCCCACCAATTTCCACACGGGCAGTCAAGAGTTAAGGTTTATCAGGATATTCTGGATATTCAGGAATTGCTGGAGGCAAGCGGGATGGCATGGCGTATTACTAGTATATAGTATTTCTTTTCCGCTGTTTGATGTTGTATGTTGTTGTACACTCTGATGATATGATGTAATGTAATAAATGTAATAACTGATATAGTTCTTTGTTTAAAGATTATTCATTTATTATTATATGTTGTTCCGCTGCGAATTGTGAGATTCTGTTGTTGTTCTGTTGTTTTCTATTCCGTTCTATATTTTTCTTTTCCCTATCTTGTTCTATTCTCTTTTCTTCCTATTTTAAAATGATCTATTTTCTTTCTGTTTTATTTTCTACTCTATTCTCCTATTTTCTTTCCTCTCCATCTTCTATCTTTTTCTCTTCTCTTTTCTTAAATACTTTTTCTTTTTCTTAAACCCATAACATTTCGAGTTTCCGGCCTTCGATTTCTCGGCAGTCGATAAAGTGAGTATCGATGTTGAATTTTCGAAAGTCGAAAATTCCGGGGCGTTACAATTTCATTTTTCTGTACGTATCTATTCAATTATCTCCTTCCTTTCCAATGTTGGAAAATTCCAAAACCCTCAATTCCCAAATTTCAAATCAAATCGAAAATTTAAACTCCTCAAAACCATATCAAATTATATATCGTTGGAAATCTCTCGACGATCGTAATCCATATATGCATTTCATTTTTGTAATTGAGTCTCGGATTAGGCAGAAATCGTTGAAGAAGTTTCGGCTGTCCATCCTTGGGTTTTCAAATTTAATGGTGAATCTTCGTCGATAGGACGATCAGATGTTGCTGGACGTAGAGGAGGATGAGGCCAGTCGATTCACGTGGTTAGTGTGGGTCGAATGTGTCAGATTTCACCACGATTGGCAGTAGAAGACGAACGGCGGCGATCGACTTTTGGTGTGGCATGGGTGGTCGCGAGAGCAAGGTAGGGTCTCCTGGAGGTGTGTGATGTGGCGACGCTCTTTGATGGTGGCGTTTGCGATCATGGTGGCGTGCAGATCGAGTTGGAGTCGGTGGTAGTTAGGTCTGGTAGGTCACGATCGAGATTAGGGTTTGTGAGTGAGGTAAACAAATTACAAATTTTCCCTTTGATTTGTTTTAATTTAAATTTTAAATTCAATCGTTCTAACTATCATAACTTTTCCATACGAGCTCAGATTTGGACATGGTTTCCCCATTGCGATCGTATCGAAATTTCAAACAACATAAACTTGTTTGGCTAAACTATGAGACTGTTCAAATTTTAGGCTTTATTTGGATTTTAAATCGATAATTAATCAAAGGTGAGTGATTTGACCCACTCACGAATACTAAACTTTCTTATGCTAGTTGAACTAAATTTATGATTTGATAAGAATATTTTTGGTTGCTGCTTGGTAGTTTAATTTGACATTCTAATTAAAATTGAAATTTATATTGAATTTAATTGCCATTTGAATTAATATTGAATTTAAATTATTAGTTAAATACCTGATAATGATAACGAGTTAATTGTTGTTATTTATTAGTTGATTTGGATGTTGATTGTGATGGATGTTTATTTGTTGACATTTTTGGATGATTGGATGTTTATATCCATGTTATCACTATGGGTTGAAATGATACATACCGGAACGATCTTATAGATTAGGAAAAATCGTTATGGGTTGAAATTGTAGGATCGTTTTCACCCTAGAGGTGGTTGGGGTGAATAGGGTCTACTAAAAATTAATGCGGAAATAAATTTGAAAACAGAAAGTAATGCAGTAAAGATCACACACAGTTTTACCCAGCTTCGGCAAAAACCCACCTATGTTCTACCCCAAGGTTTCTACTAGAAATTAAGTAATTAGTCGCTTACAAAAATACGTAAACTTCTGATACCCGCTAACTCGATTAACCTAACTCTAAGCACAAACTCTGCCACAACTCAGCCACTGATTTGCGGATTCTCAAACTACAAACGTAGTTCGTAAACTAGTTAATCTATAGTTTGGCTTAAATGAAAAAAACAAAAAAAAGTACTAATAAATAAAAAAACGCTAATTCTAATATGGTCGGCCCAATTAAAAAGTGAGGTCCAAAAATAAAAAGAGATAAATGAATTTTCCCCTTTATATTGCTTCCTGCTCATCCACGTCGTCTTCTGGAATTAGAGTTTCTTCTGATTGAACAAGATGATTCAAATTGGTTGATTGAAGTGATGATTTCACTTTGATTTGCTTCGTCAATCGATTCCCTAGCTTTGATTACACTCGGTCATTTCAATTACGTCGAGCACTTCTTCGGTTATGGCTTTGGTACGATTTTAATTTGCTGTTTTTAATTATCTTGCTAGTAACTCCACTTTTTATGTTCTGCCAATGATGATATAGGTTTAAATAAGGATAAAATCCCTAAATTGTCATTTGCGTTGTTTTGATTCGAATTCTTCGTGATTTTAGTACTTGCGTTGATTTCTGATCGAACGATCTTTGAAGTATGACTTGTTCATCTCTGAACTATTTATCCTTTGATTACAACTTGGCATTTGAATTTTAGATATATTTGAATTGGTTCCGTTCTTTGCTGCCTACGACTTGTTCATCATACACTTACAGCTTGGCATTTGAATTTGAGATATATATATATATATATATTGATTTTGGGTTTGACTTCCTGAAGTCTGACTTGTACATCATGAAGTCCTCTACGATTTTTTACTCCTTCCTGAATTTGTTCTCTGCTTTATTTATGATTCTGATATGTTTTTGACTTGTTCAACCTTTGTGTAACGGCCCGAAATTTTCGATCCCAAAAATTCCAGATAGTTAGGAAAAAGAAGAAGGAGATGGAAGAAGAAGGAACAGAAAACACAATACAAATTCTCACATTCGCAGCGGATCAAAATATAATATCAAATAATAACAGTTTACGAAAGAATACTATATCTGTCGATTACATTTTTATACATCAGAGTTACACACATACTCAATTACTGGACATATACAAATCAACATGTCTTAGATAATCAAAAATATATTACAGTGGAAACACTCCATACGTTCCTGCCATCCAGCTCGCCTCCTATGCTTCAGAACATCCTTACCTGAAATTCTGTAATACTCGGTCTAACCCGAGCATTACATCAGAGTAACACCCAGGTCAGGCTGGGAACCAGCGTGAGTAAACCCATCTAACAAGGAATACAAAGCATACAACTTATATAAAACCCGGGTTAACTCGTATCAATTCACAAATTCACAATTTGTTATAGACATCTCTAATTTCACACATCAAATTTCTAAGTACCAAAAACTTAGATTAAATGGTCCAATTCACTTAAATCATTCCATACGAGCCTATTGATTTCATATATCAATTTCGAAAGAATCGAAGTGGCTTCGGGTACTTACTAATACCCGACTCCGGTCTTTTCGAATCTCATGTCATCCTAACCCAAGTAATCCATATGAAATACACTTCAAACTTTAAATACAGGATGTCCCCTTTACATAACAATTCGTCATTGATAGATAACCACAATATCCTGTCCTCCCAAACATATGATATTACAAATCATTTCATATCGGAGATATCAACTCGTTCAAGGCATCCAATTCCATTCAATCATCCATAAGCAAACTTGTTCACTTCCAAAATAAATTTAATCACTTTTAATTGAATTACTAACCTCAATCACTTAGATTCCTTCACTTGACATTAATTAATTTCAATTCAATAAATTAATCATCCCTTAATTATCCATCTTAATTAATCATCCTGGATTAATTATCCTTCAATTACATTCAAGAAATTATCTTTAATTAATTACACGAATTAATTATCCTTAACCAAAACAGTAATTAATCTTAAATTACTTCACAAGTTAATTAACTATAATTAATTATATTAATCCTTAATTACTTATATTAATTAAGTTCTCATAAATCATTTATTATTGATTAAATAAATCTTAATTAATCAACCTTTAATTACATCATTAATTACATAAATTAATGATTTCTAATCACATTTTAATATACCGTGATCTAAATTAATTACATTAAGTAATTAATTATTAATTAAACCACAAATATTAATCACTTCTAATTAATCTCAACCAGTAATTAACTACCTTTTTATTTACTTTATTAAATAAATTAATTGCTCATTTTATAAAAGAAGTTTAAAGGAATTTAAAACCAATTTCATTTTTAAATTCAAATTAATTTAAAAATGCACTTTAACATTCAAGTTGTTAAAACAATTTAAATTTAAAAACTTTATCTGTTTAAAAACTGAGATTCCAATTATCAATATTATTCATCCCAGAATATCAAACATTCATACCATAGAATATTAAACAGTCTAAATAATTTTGAGGAATCCAGTCGGATCCCTCCAACCTGTTTCCCTACATCCACGGATGTCAGCACAATACCAATTCCACTTCAAGATCGAATATCGCGGTATATGGGGTTAATATAATATCATCCGCTCGGCGCATAGGGTCTCATCTGCTATATAATGCGGGAAATCAATTACCCAGTATATTCTATATACTACTATATATATAATATAGCACATCATATAAATTAAATCATTCAACCAATTATTTAAATTTAACCATTTAAATTTAAATAAAACTCAGATGAGTGAGATTAATTCACCTTTGATTTTTGTTTGCAAATCCAATCCATCTCGACTTGTTACTCCATGATTTTTAGACCTTGAACAAACAATTCAAGATTTATTTATATTTGAAATAATCGAATAACTCAATTATCCTTAATAATTTTATTTAAATCAAATAATTTAATTTGCAACTAATTCTTTCTTTAAAAATCCTTTAGTAACTAAAAATAATTTAGCTAGTTAATTGAATAAGTAAATCATTAGACCATTTTTTTAAGATAACTAGTAATTTAAAAATATGTATTTGTATAGATATACTTATATTCATATTATACCTTTCTGCAGAAGACAGTACAGTAATTTCTTTATTGTGTAAAATTCCCTTCTTTAATATACACATACCTTACTGCAAAAATTCCTTTCCTAACATACATACATACATACATTATATATATAGCTGATTCAATTTTCAATTTTTTTTTCTTTTTCTTTTTAAACAAAACTGTTAAAATCCAGTTTCCTGTATTTTCCCAGAATTACATATATATTTTTCTTACTATGTGTATACATATATAAATTAAATTAAATTGAAACAAAAAGGAAGTCGAATACCTTCTCTATGACCTAAATTCAAACAGCCCCCTCGCTGGCTACAGCGCGAAATCACCACCGTCTCCTCGCCAGTAACACACGCACCTCAGGCGATCACCACGACACCAGCGGCCTGCCGTAATCGCCCACAGTTTGACCCAAAACCTCACGTGACTTGCTCTAGCCCTTGCTCCACCCTTTCGCGTATGACAACCCATCACGGCCTCATCTGAACGTAATACGAGCGCGTAGCCCTTCGCCAAGTCGCTGCACTCAAGCTCGAACAAAGAAATCGCGACCTGCTCATCTGCCACATCTCCCCTTTTAAACGAAGATTTTGTTTCAAACGAAACCGATTTCGTTCTGATTTTTGGTCGTCCCTATAAAAAATCGAAAATGATTCGATTTCACGAGTGCTAAAATTAAACGAGGCAGTATTTTAAAAAGCTCAGTCATTGTTTCCCTTTTTTTTGAAATGAACTGAAAGGACAAGGAGATGCAGGGACAATTTAAAAAGGAAGAAAGGTATCTTCGTACGCGGTAGGTGGCGTGTAGGGTAAGCTATAGTGTCTTGAAGAAAGTAAAAGCTGAAGTGATGAAAAAGTTGATATAGATATAATTTCAGCTGATGTTGACCAATATATATATATATATATGTGTGTGTGTGTGTGTCTGTGTGTGTGTGTGTCTGTGTGTGTATTGATTACATTCAAATTGTCTCTATTTACACAGTCTAAAATTTCGAACCCCTATCGAGGTGTGCTACTAGGCGTTTATAATGTTATACCCCTATTCCGACCGCAATGGAAAATGTTTTAAGCCCTAATTCGATCGTATGGAGAGGATAGCTTTTTGAATCCCATTATTATATTAAATTTCGATTTAATTTTCAGCGCGTTTACTTATCGTACGACCAAACAATTACTCCAAACACTGTGAAAATTGAAATCCGATAATAATACAATATTACAGATCCAATGGAACTGGTTTCGTTGAATTCCGAGACTATGCCTCGGAAGGCTATTTTTAAATATCAATTTAAATGATATATTTTCAAAACTGAACATATCACCTTTAAATTCAATTTTAACACTTCTACTAACTTCAGTACTATCGATATAAATTTTACAACCCTTCAAATTATTTTTAATAGGCTTAAAACGGAAGAGTCAATAATTTACTCAATTTCAGTTTGTTAAATCCAATAACTTAATTGCTAAATAATAATAATAATAATAATTGCATTCAAGTAAAAATTAACTTTTAAATATTAAAAGCAATTAAATATTCCAACTTCTAACATCCAAAAATTCCGGGTTGTCACATTCCTCCCCCCTTAAAAGAATTTTGTCCCCGAAATTACTAGTTAGGAAGAATGGTCCACAATCCATTAACTATTTCTTATTCTAATAGTTTTTATCAACTTCTCGAAATCAAACGGTTTAAACAATACCCGAAATAATCTTTTTATAACAACACTATTACCCTTACTAACCTTTCAAATCTATCCAAAATTTCCAAACAACGTTGCTAACTCAACCATTCAAATTATAAATTCAAATTCAAATTTATTTTTAAAACAAAATTTTAAATTATCAGAATTTTTTCAAAATTTTTCTAACTCCCTAAATTTTCGAAAAATTTCGCCAGCGTCTCCTTTGCGCGACTAGCTCGGTACAACTACAAAATGCCTTTACGGCTCCCAAATTCCAAAAGAAAACAAAAAGCCAAGTGGCTAGATCAAAAACCCAATCAAATTTCATATGGAAATTTAAACACATACCTTTTTTAGTCGAGCAATTCAAATTATCTCCTGAAATCAAAACCAATTTTCCTTTCCCTTTATAATACCTGCATATCCTACTTAACAATAATATCCAATCATAGCTTTTAAAATCACTTTATACACTTCCATACAGAAGTTTTCATATTTACTTCTATTCAAATTAGTTTTTCCTCATTTCCATATGAATTCAATTTATCTTCAATTCTGAATATTGAATTTTATCTTCCATTCATAACTGATTCATATCATTATTTTAAATTAGTTTCATCCACTAATTTATTTCCATTTTCAATTTGAAATCGTTTTTCGCTAACAAAAATTTTTCAAATTTTTTTTTCTAACTCCCAAAATTTTCGAATTTTTTTAGCAGAGTCTCCTTTGTATAAAGGAGCTTTTGCAATTAGACAAGCGATATAAATATATATACATCGACCCACACGGTCGGAAAAACAAAAACAGTTCATATTTCCTATTTTTATTGCGTAAGCGTACCGTTATTTGGCAATTTTAAGCAAGCGGCTTATTATTTTAGCATTTAGCGTGACCAAATCCAACCAAACGGCTTCCTGGTACCTGTACTTACTCAATTTAAATATGTAAGCACTATATATATGAAGTTTATAACATTTCTCTTACTTATACAACTACAACACATCAACTCTAAAAGAAATGCATTCTAAATAACTTCCACGAGCAGTTAATATGATTTCAACACTAATTCAATTGCTTTCAACCAATTCATATACCATTTCGTTCAATTTTATTGGTTTACAACTCAATTGCTTACATTCAATTTATTTTAACCCAACAGCTCACATTACTTCAAATGATTCAAAAATCAATTTTATTTGCTACTATTAATTCATAGAATTTCTTTACCTTCGTTTATGTCAAACGACAACTATTTTTATGCAAATTCGGCGATATTCGCTTAATAGAGTATCCATTTTAGTTTATAACCACTTCAAATTAATTTCAACTCATTCTGTATTTAATTCTATTCCATTTCTAATTTATTCACCAACCATACATTGCATTTCATTTCATCTCCACATTCGTTTCATTTTAAAACTATTTCATTGAGCTTGACAACATTTGATGCTTATATTAATATCCATTTTCCAAATAAATTTAACCCAAATTTTTATTTAATGGTTTTCCATTCTTACTCGAAACCAAGCCATTATTGACGTAAGTAATTTTACTTTAAATTAATACACCTCATAACTTAAGTTCATTCTGATAAACCAATTCCAATTAAAACTTTAATTTAATTTTTATTCAATCAGACTTCATCCATTTATTATTTAATTCAATTAACCCATTTGTTCACCCCATTTTAAATTTTTAATCCACCTACTTAATTCATTTTTGAATTTATTTTATTAATACAATGCCATTCTCAATTTATTTCTACTCATCTGGGTTTTGTTTACAACTCAAACCATTTCTGTTATAATTCAATTCCATTTTATTTTTTTCAACATCTCCACTCATTTTAATTCATTATCAAATCCAAATCGAGTTCTATTTGTAATTTGAATTTATTTCCAAACTTCATTATTAACTTACAATCCATTTTATTTAACCGGGTTAAATTTTATTAACATACTCTATCAAATAATTATTTATCTAATTAGCTTACTTCCAACTTTTAAACCAATATTCGATTTTATTACAAAAATCCCTTCATTAAATTTTCCTGAATTCATTTTTTTTTCATAATTCTAGTTTGGATTTTCTTTCATTTTCCAAAATTCCAACACTTTTATTTTAAAAATTTATAAATACTTTTAAATTCACATAATATTATTAAAATAGCTTTTTAGAAAAATACTTCTTATAACTCGATGTCTCAACCAGTCCATCCTTGTTCTCACAGAAATTCAGTCATATGTTGATCAGGCGTAGGACTGAAAATCTATAAGTACTTGGTAAGCCCGTTTCAACACCCAAAGAAAATATTTGGAAAATAATTTTATTGAAAATATAGAAAACAATTTTTGAAAATAGAGGAAATATCTTTGGTGAGAATGCTCTGGAAATCATCACCCCCATCCATGGTCGCAGTTACATCCTGGGTTACGTTGCCATCGCAGCAAAAGTCCATGTAACTGTAGGCACTCCGCGCCCCTCGATTACGCCATGGAACCCACAACAGATCGCAGTTACATTCCAGGGTTACGTTGCCATCGCAGCAAAAGTCCATGTAATTGTAGGCATCAGCGCCCTCGATTTTCGCTGTCAAAAATGAAACTTCTCCACTCCCACATAGGTCGCAGTCTACCATATAAAATCAAACGTAGACTGTTGGCTCTCAACGGCACACACGACTTTCGCTATCTTACCATAGGGCGCAGTCTACCGATATAAAATCAAACGTAGACTGTTGGCTCTCAGCGGCACACACGACTTTCGCTATGGTATGCAGTAGATCGTAGTGACATCGAGTTACACTATCGTCACAGCATAACCCAAATGCCTCTGTAGGCAGCAAAGCCCTCGACTTTCGCTACACACTACACATAATCCTCAGGAACTAGTTTTGTTCGGACTCCTCACAGGATTAACTTTAGAACCCCCCTTAAGGTTCAAGGCAGCACCACCCGGTGGCACTCCTAAGAAGTTCATTTCAAGGGGGCGCCTTTTTCCCCAGAGTCATTTTCAAAACACTTTATACTATACACATATAGTATCTTTCAAATCATACACCTAGTATGAATCTCAAATAAATCTCCTTTCTCAAAATCGATTATCCCAAAATCGATAATTCTCAAACTAGGCTTTCCAAATTCCAACACTGATTTTACCCAAAAATCAAAAGCCTGTCCAAATCCAAAGGTTTCCAAAACCTTTTTTCAAAATTCTCATAAGATCCTTTATATATATATATAATTTTTTTTTAAAAACTTTGGATCATTTCAAACTTGTATAAAACTCCTTTTATACTTCAAACATTTTCAAAATCCTTTTCTTCCGGCAATAGATTCAACAAGGGAAGATTTACCTTATATAACAAAGATATATAACTTTGTTTATTCAAAATCAAATATTCAAATTTGATTACTCTTTTTTTTATAAAGTTGTTTCCATTATACTTATCATCATAAAAATATCCAACATTCACTTTTATCTATTGCATATTTCACACAATATACTTTCATTTCAAAAGAAACCATTTTACATTTCTTATTCACAAATTTGCAATGTCAATTTCATTTAAATCCGTACGATTACACATATCATCCGTACGTTATGCCAATCTGATCGCTCACTCGATCACACAATTTTACTTCCGAACTAGCATCGTCCACCCGACTTCCTAGTGCAGACTCAGATCTAGTTTCTTGATCAGAAACTGTCATTCTCCTTGCATAGCCTTAACTATGATAGAGAACATCCAGAACCAATCAACAATCCATATCCAGGTTCGCAGTCGAACATCGTGCGAAAAACCCAACTCGGATCAATAAACTATCTCGAAATTCTATGCTCGAATCTGGATCAAATCACTTTGCGAATAGAATAATATACATACATCCTACGTATTTATCTTCATTGATTATCAACTAAATCATTTTCTCTTTCTATTCACATTTCCTTTAATTTCTATCCACATAATCACAATTGTTTCAATTTCATTGGATTATCATTTTAATCCTTATCCCAAATGGATATTCAATCATAAACAGTTTGAACTCTGTCCATCTTAAATTCAGAAAATAGCTTGAAAAGTTTAAAATAGATAAGTCGTTGAAAAATAATTATTAGTTTATAACATAGCTATAAAATAGTTAAGTAATTGTAAAATAGTTGGAAATAGTCAAATAGTCATAGAAATTTTAAATAATTGCAAAATAGTTGTAAAATAGTAATTAATTTGTAAAATAGTTAGATAATTACAAAATAGTTTAAAATAGTAATTAGTTATGAAACAGTTGAAAAACAGTAATTAGTTTATAAGACGGTTACAAAATAGTTAAATAATTCCAAAAGTAGTTGTAAAATAAGTATAAAATAGTTTTGGACTTAATAAGAAAGGTTGTACATATTAAGTAGCTTGGAAAAATAAGTTTATATTAAACAGTTTATATTGAAAATAGTCCAGTGTAAAAAATGTTCACTTTTCCATCAATTCGATTTAAATGTTCACTTCCATTTAAATTGACTCAATTCCAATTTGAATAACTTCAATTTCCATTGAAATTGATTTAAACCCAATTCAAGTTGAATCAATCTTGATTTCTTTCCCAATTCAAATCAAATTCCATTTGATTTTAAACCTACTCAACTTTAATTACAATTCCATATTATTCCTATCAATTTGGACTAATATCAATTGAACCCACTTCAATTTCAATCATTTTAATTCAATCCAATTCAAAATTTCCATTTAAAATTTTAAAATTATACATCTTCAATCACAAATCCAATTAATTCAAATCAGATTCAATTTGACGAATTCAATTTAAATTTCAAATTTAAACTATCCCGAATTATATAAATTCGAGTTAAATTTTTAAATGTTGATTTAATCCTTTAAATCAAATCAACTTATCTCTTTAAACCATTTAATTCTGAATCCATTTCAACTTATCTTCATTTAATTTTAATTTGGTTGTATTTCTATTACTTAATTCTCATTATTAAAATTTTCAAATAATATCACAACCAATTATCTTAATATTTATTAGAAATAAATATTGCTTTATATATCAAAATATATTCTTATATGAAATCATTTAAAACCTTTATATAAGAAAATAACAAGTACGTGCTCGTGTATATATATATATATATTCAACTCATTCTAGGGTAGCATTGACCCTATCCTTAATGAGTAATCCCAATAGAGCCAAGGTTCTCGCTTAACCTTCAGCTCTGATACCAACTGTAACGGTCCGAAATTTTCGATCTCGAAAATTCCAGATAGTTAGGAAAAAGAAGAGGGAGATAGAAGAAGAAGGAACAGAAAACACAACACAAATTCTCACATTTGCAGCTGATCAAAATATAATATCAAATAATAGCAGTTTACAAAAGAATACTATATCTGTCGATTACATTTTTATACATCAGAGTTACACACATACTCAATTACTGGACATATACAAATCAACATGTCCCAAATAATTAGAAATATATTACAGCGGAAACACTCCATACGTTCCTGCCATCCAGCTCGCCTCCTATGCTTCAGAACGTCCTTACCTGAAATTCTGTAATACTCGGTCTGACCCAAGCATTACATCAAAGTAACACCCGGGTCAGGCTGGAAACCAGCGTGAGTAAACCCATCTAACAAGGAATACAAAGCATACAACTTATATAAAACCAAGGGTAACTCGTATCAATTCACAAATTCACAATTTGTTATAGAAATCTCTAATTTCACACATCAAATTTCTAAGTACCAAAAACTTAGATTAAATGGTCCAATTCACTTAAATCATTCCATATGAGCCTATTGATTTACATATCAATTTCTAAAGAATCGAATGGCTTCGGGACTTACTAATACCCGACTCCGGTCTCTTCGAATCTCATGTCATCCTAAACCAAGTAATCCATATGAAATACACTTCAAACTTTAAATACAGGATGTCCCCTTTATATAACAATTCGTCATTGATAGATAACCACAATATCCTGTCCTCCCAAGCATATGATATTACAAATCATTTCATATCAGAGATATCAACTCGTTCAAGGCATCCAATTCCATTCAATCATCCATAAGCAAACTAGTTCACTTCCAAAATAAATTTAATCACTTCTAATTGAATTACTAACCTCAATCACTTATATTCCTTCACTTGACATTAATTAATGTCAAATCAATAAATTAATCATCCCTTAATCATCCATCTTAATTAATCACTCTGGATTAATTATCCTTCAATTACATTCAAGTAATTATCATTAATTAATTACACAAATTAATTATCCTTAACCAAAACAGTAATTAATCTTAAATTTGTTCACAAGTTAGTTAACTATACATTAATCCTTAATTACTTATATTAATTAAGTTCTCATAAATCATTTATTATTGATTAAATAAATCTTAATTAATCAACTTTAATTACATCATTAATTATATAAATTAATGATTTCTAATTACATTTTAATATACCCTGATCTAAATTAATTACATTAGGTAATTAATCATTAATTAAACCACAAATATTAATCACTTCTAATTAATCTCAACCAGTAATTAACTACCTTTTTATTTACTTTATTAAATAAATTAATTGCTCATTTTATAAAAGAAGTTTAAAGGAATTTAAAACCAAATTCATTTTTAAATTCAAATCAATTTAAAAATGCACTTTAACATTCAAGTTGTTAACAATTTAAATTTAAAAACTTTTTCTGTTTAAAAACTGAGATTCCAATTATCAATATAATTCATCCCAGAATATCAAACATTCATACCACAGAATATTAAACAGTCTAAATAATTTTGAGGAATCCAGTTAGATCCCTCTAACCTGTTTCCCTGCATCCGCAGATGTCAGCACAATACCTATTCCACTTCAAGATGGAATATCGCGGTATGTGGGATTAATATAATATCATCCGCTATTATGCGGCGTATAGGGTCTCATCCGCTATATAATGCGGAAAATCAATTACCCAATATATACTATATACTACTATATATAATATAGCACATCATATCAATTAAATCATTCAACCAATTATTTAAATTTAACCATTTAAATTTAAATAAAACCCATATGAGTGACATTAACTCACCTTTGATTTTTGTTTGCAAATCCAATCCATCTCGATTCGTTACTCCATGATTTTTAAACCTTGAACAAACAATTCAAGATATATTTATATTTGAAATAATCGAACAACCCAATTATCCTTAATAATTTTATTTAAATCAAATAATTAAATTTGCAATTAATTCTTTCTATAAAATCCTTTAGTAATTAAAAATAATTTGGCTGGTTAATTGAATAAATAAACCATCAAACCATTTTTTTTAAATAACTAGTAATTTAAAAATAGGTATTTATATAAATATACTTATATTCATATTATACCTTTCTATAGAAGACAGTACAGTAATTTCTTTACTGTGTAAAATTCCCTTCTTTAATATACACATACCTTACTGCAAAAATTCCTTTCCTAACATATATATATATAGCGGATTCAATTTTCAATTTTTTAAACAAAACTTTTAAAATCCAGATTCCTGTATTTTCCCAAAATTATATATATATATATTTCTTACTATGTGTATACATATATAAATTAAATTAAATTGAAACAAAAAGGAAGTCGAATACCTTCTCCATGACCTAAATTCAAACAGCCCCCTCGCTGGCTATAGTGCAAAACCACCACTGTCTCCTCGCCAGCAACACACGCCCCTCAGGCTATCACCACGACACCAGCGGCCTGCCCTAATCGCCCACGGTTCGACCCAGAACCTCATGCGACTTGCTCTAGCCCTTGCTCCACCCTGTCGCGTATGACAACCCATCATGGCCTCATCCGAACATAATACGAGCGCGTAGCCCTTCGCCAGGTCGTTGCACTCAAGCTCGAACAAAGAAATCGCGACCTGCTCATCTGCCACATCTCCCTTTTTGAACGAAGATTTTGTTTCGAACGAAACCGATTTCATTCTGATTTTTGCACGTCCCTATAATGAATCGAAAAAGATTCGATTTCGCGAGTGCTAAAATTAAACGAGGCAGTATTTTAAAAAGCTCAGCCATTGTTTCCCTTTTTTTTGAAATGAACTGAAAGGATAAGGAGAGGCATGGATGATTTAAAAAGGAAGAAAGGTATCTTCGTACGTGGTAAGTGGCGTGTAGGGTAAGCTATAGTGTCTTGAAGAAAGTAAAAGCTGAAGTGATGAAAAGGTTGATATAGATATAATTTCAGCCGATGTTGACCAAAATATATATATATATATATATATATATATATATATATATACACAATCTAAAATTTCGAACCCCTATCGAGGTGTGCTACTAGGCGTTTATAATGTTATACCCCTATTTCGAACGCAATGGAAAAGGTTTCAAGCCCTAATTCGATCGTATGGAGAAGATAGCTTTTTGAATCCAGTTATAATATTAAATTTCGATTTAATTTTCAGCGCGTTTACTTATCGTACGGCCAAACAATCACTCCAAACACTGCGAAAATTGAAATCCGATAATGATACAATATTACGGATCCAATGGAACTGGTTTCGTCGAATTCTGAGACTATGCCTCAAAAGGCTATTTTTAAATATCAATTTAAGCGATACATTTTCAAAACTGAACATATCACCTTTAAATTCAATTTTAACACTTCTACTAACTTCAGTACTATCGATATAATTTTTACAACCCTTCAAATTATTTTTAACAGGCTTAAAACTGAAGAGTTAACAATTTACTCAATTTCAGTTTATTAAATCCAATAACTTAATTGCTAAATAATAATAATAATATTTGCTTTCAAGTAAAAATTGACTTTTAAATATTAAATATCAATTAAATATTCCAACTTCAAATATCCAAAAATTTCGGGTTGTCACACTTTGAATGCTCCGTTGCTCTGTTCAAACTGCTACTAATAATTTTCGATTTTTTGAACACTTCAATTGTGTCCTTTTTTGGGCCATTTTATTGATCTTGACTTAGAGTCCTGGATATTAGCCTTGCATTGCCTTGTTGGGTATGTTTGTGTGTCACCCTATGTTGCCTTGCTTGAGTATGTTTGTGCGTGATTGCTATGCCTATGCTCTGTCCACTTTGAGTGCTTACTTTCTGACTTTGCTGTGTCTGGTGCACTGGTATTCCCTATCCATAAGTTCTGTGCTAGTTGCTGATCGAGTTCCATGCGCATTTCCTTGTATTGTATTCAATGTTTTCTGGGTTGATTTTGCTGCATGCACTACTTTGTTCATATGCACTACATGTTGATATCTGCTCTATACTTGGCCCTATATTTTGATTTTGCTTGAGCATATTGTATATTTTCCTGTACATGTTGAAACTGAACTTGATTGTTATTCTTGTTATTCAAGTGTTTTCCTTATGCCATATGAAGTCTGGTTGCATTTGAAACTGAATTTCATATACATGTTGAAACTATACATATTGTTATCCTTTGTTATTGTAGTCTAGTTCCGTTTGAAGTCTAGTTGCATGATGTTTTCATGTGTGTTCATGCTTGAATTCTTGCATATCCATATGAGCATGTTTATTGAACGCCTGAATGCTTGCATATTGAATGTCTGATTGCTTGAATGCATATCTATATTCAGATGTATTGACCATTGTTGTGTTGTTTGATTTTGCATTGCACCTGAGTTGAATCCAGTCTTGGCTTGGGTTTGAGCTTGTGCTTATCTATCCCTGCAATTTTAACAAGCAAGTGTATACCGGTGTGCACGACCTTGTGGTATGTACAGTGATACACTGTGCACATCACTAGTTGTTCGCATTTTTTTATTCTAGTTTGAAATAGAAAAATGATGACGAACAAACCCAATAACTGAGGAAAACAGTATTTCAAACACACACTTCTTTATGCACTAGAAAATATTTCTTTTTCAATTTTACCATGTTAGTCTTTATTTTGCAGATAGTTTAGATGCTGGATACAGGCTGGAACAGAGGTTAAGATCAAATATGAGTGATGAGTGAATATGTAGGAAGGTGAAATATGTATATAAAATTGTATAGTGAAAATTGTGTTGTATTTGAAACTTGTATTTGGAATTGTGTAAATATAGTGAGAGATTAAATTTGTACTATTTGAATTTGTAATAAAATATTTATTTGAATAAAATATTTGTTTAAATAAGGATTTCGAGTTATTTATTTTATTCAACAAATATTTATTCAATTATGTGGAAAAATAAAATAGTACAACAACAAATACATTTAAATGAATATATATATATATGTTTATTATCATCAAAAAAATATACACTAGTATATTCTACAATCTCCCATTTTGATGATAACAAACATATATTAAGATTTTGACTCTATTAAATGTATTTGGTGTTGATGAATTCCATTAGCTCTCCCTATTTGAATACTCCCCCTACAACAAAGCTCCCCTTTAACATATGCATAAAAATAATATGCAAATAAAAAACAATAAAAAAATGCAATGAACTGAGAATATGCAAATAATTTTTTTTGACTTATTTGCCAAAATCTTAACTTCTCTCCCCTTTTGTTATCAACAAAAGAGTAACAATGTTAGATAAGAGTGATAAAGCGATAGACATTAATAAAACATTAATACCTAATCGTGTATAAATATTAAATTTCAAAAAATATCAGACAAAAATATTAAATTCTCAATTATGCGCTTATTCCATTTTAGAGTGATAGGGACGATGTCGGCATAGAAAACCATGTAGTCATGTCCATTTGTGGTATATTTATGATAGGAATAATTTAAATACTTGCTGACCATGCATAACTCTTAGGACTTTTAAATGAGATTAGTAGTATTTCCTATTTTTATTAAAAATGTGTTCCAAGCATCTTCTAACCACACTCAACCGTGAGGACTTTTAAATGGGCAACTCGCCTATTTCATCCAATTTTGATATGTGTTCCATACATGCATAACCGTGAGGACTTTTAAATGAGTATGAAAGCACATAATCAGAGATTTCGAGTACTTCACCCATGCATAACTATAAGGACTTCTAAATGAGAGTGAGTACTTTTGGATGATTTTATTTCTAATTAAAAAAATGAATAATTTCCTGTTTAAATACCACATTTTGACATACTGTATTGGATCTTGATGAGTAATTGTCATATATAAATATGATAGGAATAGAGATGGTCATGGAATTTTTACCAACTAAAGTTATTACAAATTTTTTAAAGATATTTTCTAAATATACCCTCTCAAGACATAATGTATGATCAAGGTCAACATTCATCACTTTTTTCAGTCACTATTTAGCTTTTTGATAATCAATAGTGAGTCAGATTAGTTAACATAGGCATTTAAGATCAAATCTTAAAAAGAAATCACATTTCTAAAATGCCTAAACGGAGATGAAGTCGACAGAAACTATTCTTTGGAAGGGGTTTTGTAAAAATGTCTGCCAATTGAGAATCGTTTGGAATGAAGTTTATGAAGATATTTTCTTTGGAAATGTGATCTCTAATGAAATGATATATAACATCTATATGCTTGGTGCGAGAATGATGTACGGGATTATTTTTCAGATCAATTTCACTTTTTCTATCACACATAAGTGAAACTCGTTTAAAATTTAGACCATAGCCTTGTAAGATTTATATCATCCATAAGAGTTGTGTAGAGCAACCGCTTAGAGAAATATACTCTGCCATAGTGGTAGATAATGCAATACAATTTTGTTTTCGACTTGACCATGCAACTAACGAATGTCCCAACATAAAACACGTTCCACCAGTATTTTTCTATTAACTAGCTAGAGTACCGGCATAGTTTGCATCTGAATACCCCTTTAACTCAAAGTTACCATTAGTTGTATACCATAGACCAAACTATGAGGTGTGCAACAGATACCTTATAAACCTTTTTACAGCTTTTAAATGAGATTCTTTTGGATTTGATTGAAACCGTGCACATAAACAAGCAGAGAACATAATGTCTGGTCTAGAAGCAGCAAGATAAAGAAGTGATCCAATATACCTCGATATTTCTTTTGATAAACTACCTTACCTTTTTCATCCTTGTCAAGTTTAATTATTGTGCTCATAGGATTTTTTGCAGGTTTAGCATCTTTCAATCCAAATTTGTTGACAAGCTCTCTGATATATTATTTTGAGAGATGAATGTACCTTTTTCGCTTTGTTTGATTTGAAATCCTAAAAAGAATTTTAACTCTCCTACCAAGCTCATTTCAAACTTTTTCTACATGACTTCTACAAATTTCTCATACAATAGGTTGTTAGTGGCACCATAAATAATTTCATCAACATATATTTGAACAATCAAAAGGTTATCATTTTCATGCAATAGAAATAATGTGGTGCTACACAGCCCTTTTTAAACCCATTTTCAAAGAGATAAGTGCTAAGACAATCATATCAAGCCTCAGGGCTTGTTTAATCCATAAAGTGCTTTCTTAAATTTATATATATGGTTAGGGTATTCTTGACTTTCAAAACCTTCAGGTTGTTTAACGAATACATCCGCTTCCAAAATTCCATTAAGAAAAGCACTTTTAATATCCACTTATCGTAGTTTAAATCCTTTATAACAAGCAAAAGCTAACAATATTCTAATGGATTCTAGTTTTGCTACTGGTGCAAAAGTTTCCTCAAAATCAATTCCTTCAATTTGATTATAGCCTTTAGCAACTAACCTAGCTTTGTTCCTAATCACATTTCCAGATTCATCAAATTTATTTTTAAAAACCCATTTGGTTCCTACAACTGGATAATCATTAGGTCTAGGTGCTAGAATCCAAACATCATTTAGTTCAAATTGATTTAGCTCTTCTTTCATAGCTATAAACTAACTCTCATCGTTAAGAGCTGTATCTATGTCTTTGGGTTCAATTTCTAAAATAAATCCACTTTATAGACACAAATCACGTTAATTTCTAAACGAGGAATGTTTTTGAATACCTATGGTGGGATTACCTATTAACAATTCTGGAGGATGATCTGCTTTGTATTTCAATCTCTCTAGTTCCAGATTTCTTTGGACTTCTTTCGCAGTTGCAATTTCTTTTGGATTTTCACTTCCATCTTTTCGTTCTCCTCTTCGACATTGCTTTTGATTGTTTCCTTGCTTTGATCATTAACACCTTCATCAAATTTCACATTGATTGACTCCATGATTATTCTTGTCCTTTTGTTGTATACTCTATAAGTTTTGCTTCTAGAAGAGTATCCCATGAACATGCCTTCATCAACTTTTGGCTCAAATTTTCCCAGTTGATCACATGTATTGAGAATAAAACATAGACAGCCAATTTTTTTGAATTATGCAATGTTCGGCTTTTTGTTGAACTATAGTTCATATGTTGTTTTCTTAAGAATTGGCCTAATCATGACTTTATTCATTACATAACAAGCTGTATTTAATGCCTCTACCTAAAAGGACAAGGGTAGTTCATACTCATTTATCATAGATCTAGCCAACTCTTGTAAGGTTCGATTCTTTCTTTTGACTACACCATTTTGTTGTGGAGTACGTGGGGCAGAGAATTCATGTTTAAATCCATTTTCATCACAAAAATTTCCAAATTCATAATTTTCAAATTCTCCACCATGATCACTTCTTAGCGAAATAATAGAAACTCTTTTTTCATTTTGAACTAATTTTGTGAATTTAGTGACGTATGAGAAAGTTTCTGATTTTTTAGCAAAGAAGTATATCCACGTGTATCTAGAGTAATCATCAACCAGTACAAAACAATATCTCTTACCACCTAAACTTGCAATATTGTTAGGTCCAAACAGATCAATTTGAACTAGTTCAAGGACTCTATAAGTACTTACAGTGTTCTTGACATGCAAAGACGATTTTTTAAGCTTTCCCATATTACATGATTTACATAGAGTTTTTGTTTTGAAATCAGAAGATGGTAAACCTCTTGCCAAATCTTTTCTTTTTAATTTGTTTAACAGATTCATGCTAGCATGTCCTATTCATTTATGCCATAAGTTTACTTCTTCTTCCTTAGCTACCAAACATTTTGAAAGAGTGAGATCATCAAAAGATAGTGTATATTACCTTTACTCTTACCTAAAAGTAATGTTTCTTTTAACGATTGGTCAACAATTTTGCACAAATCAGAATCAAAAACAACATCCATTCCCTTATCACATAACTAGCTGATTGAAATCAGATTATGGTCACCATAAGAAAAACAGTCTTTTGTAGCGGCATATAGCCGCTATTAGATACAACTATAGCAGTTTGATAAACGCTGTATATCGACATGTTATAAAAACAATTGCATGTTTATAAAACAGAAAACCGCTATAAAAGTGCATGATTTCATGACAAAGTATAGCTGCTATAAAATAGTTATTCTATAGCGTCTATTTCGCATTATACATCAACATGTTTATAGTATATTCTACATCCATTTACAGCATATATATACCGCTATAAAATATGTAGATACAGTAATGCCTATTTGCTACTGTAGCAACCCACATATTTGGACCATTTAAATTGACAATAATCCACACATGTCAACTTAAATAATACAAAACACGAATCATTATGGGATTATAAATACGTAAATGTAAGTGAGAATCAATACAACATCACAGTCACAGAACAGTCACGGAATAATGCAGCGGAAAATACATCGTCATAATAGCAGTTCATGAAGCTACTACATAAAGTACAACAATGTCTAAACAAAAGGTGACTGAAAGGAAAAACATAAATGTCCAACAGACAAGGACATCAATACTGAAATAGAAATAGACTGATAAAGATAAATGCTAAGTCTTCAGCATCATCAACCAACCTTGATCAGAAAACTGGATAGCTTCAGACTGACCTGAGCATATACAAAAGAAACACTCGAGTCAGGACTCAAAATCTTATACAGGATAATCAAGTGCAGGGAATAAAGTTCATAACTCAAAGCTGAATAAAACATCTCTAAGGATCCGATAAACTATCTATATATACAATAGAATACGATATGTAGATAATGCCTAATCAGTAAAGTACGATATTAAAATAGCGTCAAGGCGTTACCATAATTCCTCTTAACACATTTTATAATGCCATAGTCTATACAGCACCGTAAACCCCACCGTAAACTAGTGGTTATCAGAGGGTACCCCATAGGTATGACACAAAACAAAACGTAGTGGTCGCGAATAGGGTAATCAGTATGACAGGTACATGAGGCGATACCAACTAGAATACTAGTAGTTGCGTGATCCGGACTGATGTTGAGCATAGTAGCTACTATCTCAACACCGCGAAACAACACTCCCAAATCAAGGGGTGCACCCAAATCGAATCACAAAAGTAATAGATATGGTATCGAAGAAGCGTGTCCGCTAGAGGTGGCGATCCTCAATGGCCCGGCGCGGCTCCTGTTTTAGTCATGTCAGGGGTCATCCAATATCGTTCTCTTTCTTCAGTCAACGCGTTCACCAAACCATCCACTTCATTCTGGATCAACACTTCGCGTATAATAGTTATTAAAGTGGTTTTCGGCATCGACAGAGAGTTTGTCCATTCCCGATCCCGGTCTCTTTAATAACTACGTATTTATTAACGATGGTTGGTTAAATTAACGTTTAAACAAATCAAAGTCCAAAAGTCAAGGTGCAAATTTGACTTCCAAAATTTGACATTTCACGATTCAATTTATTTTAGATATTTTAAAACATATTTCCAAATGCAATTTTTTTAGTTCAACATTTGAGTTGACAATTAAAAATTAAGTATTCCAGTTCAATTTAATAAGGTCTAAATGTCGCTTATTAAATTTAATTCATAATCAACGAATTCAATTTAATGGTAAACTTAGTTTAAATCATTAAATCAAATTCTATTTATTTCACTTCATGTTTACATCCACTGTTATCATAAATTCGATTAAATCAATTTCATTAACTAAATTCCTTTTATCAAACTTCATTTGATTTATTTACCATTTCAATTAAATTTCTATTTAAAGAAATCCATTTCCATTTATCGGGTTCACTGATCTATACATTACAAATGAGTTATGTTCGAGTTACAAATTTACTTAATCCATATTCTGTTTACAATGTCCTGACTTGACAATTCATTTAATTTAAAATCATTTAAATTTAAATTATCCCAAATTCAAATTCATTAAATTAGTAAGTCAAAATTTCCTAAATCTCAATTTAACTTATAACAAGTTCAAATCTATTTAATTAAAGCCATGTTTAAATCTAAATCTAACAAATCTTTAAATCTTTAAATTATTAAATTCTAAAACTTACTTGTTTCGAAATCTTATTTCAATTAAATTTTCAATTCATTTTATCCAATTGGGTATGTTTATTAATCCGTTTCAATTTAAATCCATTAATTTATTTCAACTTAAATCCCTTAAGTTCGTTATTAAATTTCCAAACAAATTGTTAAGTTCATTCCTTAATTTAAAATATATTTCAATTTCGAAAATGGTTTGGTTGACCAATCGGGTTTCTTATTTTTATTTTCTATGCTAGGCCAAGTTGTTTAATTGGGTATTTATCATTTCAACCCAATATCATTCAATATAAACAAAGCATAGCAAAGGGAACTTGCAGTGTGATAACTGGGATGGTGTCAAAGTAAATAAACAAGCAATAGCAACCATACATAACAATTTAACAATTTATTAAATAATCCCGAAATAATCGTATTAACTTACATTTGTTATTTATGCAAATTAATATAATTATTCCTAGAATCCACACTATCGTTTCATGCAGATTTAAGATTATTACATTATAGTTTCACTTGGTGTCTATTATCAAATTACTACATCAATCATACATTCAATGGTTCAAAGTGTAGTTAACGCTATTTCTACGCGACGATTTATTTAACATTTAAAGGGGTCAAGTTCAACGTATACAATCCATTTTATATTGTTGACTATCCTATATCAATATTAATTTCATATTAAATTTCACTTAGATTAACAACCAAATTTAACATCACGTAACAATTTTAGTGTCACAACTATTTGTCGTAAACTAACAATATTTAAATTTAACTTGCATAGCGATTTACAATTTTTATTTCAACAATTTAATATCCAAATTAATATTAACAACAATTTATCACTTGATTATCATAGCATAATAGATTGAGTCATGAATGAAATATTCACCTTGCGTGGTTAGAGAAGATGACGAAGCACGAAGACGAATCGATAAAATAGACCCTAACAAGCACGACGCAAAATGAACAGAACTGCAATCAAAAAATAATTAATCAATAATTTGTTTATTGCAATATATATATCAATTGAATATATATATAAAACCATATCGATCAACGAAGCAAGATAGATTCGACAAGCGAGATGGAAATAGCTTATGTTTCCAGATCAATAGCGGGAGCTGGAATAAAACACAGTAAAACGTTGTTTTGTGAGCATATATAACTTTATGTTTAAACTTTATATATATAACATAGAAAACTAAACTAACATCAACTGAAGCTATGTAACTACATACTGTATATACCAAAACTTAAAACATGGACACTTGTACATTTTTATAAACATGTTTGAACATAACTGCCTTTATATATTTTTTTTTCAACTAAAATCTGTAGCTTATCAACTTTATATATACAACCAACAGTACTATTTCAGATAATAAAACAAAGCTTCTTTATACTTTGCAAACCACTACACTGTATATATATTATGTATACAAAGGAGCAGGGTGGTCGGTGTCGGCTTGGTGGGCATCGGCGAGGTCAGGGTCGGGACTGTGGTGACGATGGGAGGCGGAGCGGCTAATGCAGTGGGGGAGGCGGAGGCTGGCAGTGGTGGGCGGACTGTGGGCTGGGCGTGGAGAGGCTGGTGGCGACGTGGTGGGGTGGCCGGCAGTGGGACGCGGGTGGGTGTCGGTGCGCGGGGGTGGTGGGCGGGGGAGCAGTGAAGGGGAGACGGGCCGGTGGAGTGTGGGACGTGGCTGGTGGAGTGTGCCGTGCATGGGGTTGTGAGTTGGAGATGGGTTTGGACGCGGCAATGGGTGGAAGGGTAGGGCGACGTGCTGGTCGAGTGGGTAGGGGCGAAGTTCGTCCTGAGGTTGGTGGAGTGGGGGTGGCCGAGTGGCGTGGGCGGAGCTGCAGGGGGGGCCGTGTGGTGTGGGCGGAGCTGGTAGGTGCGGAGCTGCAGGGGGGCCGTGTGGTGTGGGCGGAGCTGGTAGGGGGCAGAGCTGCATGGGGGCACGCGTGGAGACAGAGGCGGAGGCCGGTAGTGTGGGAGCGGATGGCGTGGGTTTCATTTTTTTTTTTCACTGGAGAGAACAACAAATAGTAAAAGAAAGATAGGGAGGGAGGAAGAGAAAAGAATTATGCAGAGGGAGAAGAGAGAGAGCAGAGCTATCATGTACGAGGTTTTGAGGGCGAAGTGAAAACAACTGATGATGCAGAGCAATTAATGAAGCAGAGGCATAAATGAAGGCACATATATAGAGAGGAGTTCAGAGTGCACAGTTAAAAGCAATGATGATTTTGCAAAGTGGTGGCTATTGGGTTTCCAAGACAGCTGAATAGACTCTTAAAATTTGAACGTTGGAAAGTTGGGTACCGGTTTGTGCTGCGTAACGGACCATTTTGTACTCCGTTAATAATTATAATTTGCAACCCCGAACTCCGATTGACACAAACAAATATACCGTTTTGATCAGTGCGACGAGATGAACACAACGGTATAAAGATATTGATGGTTCGACACCGTTTGCGAAGTGGTAAATCTTATTAAACCATTTGCTCGAGCGAACATTTTAACTAGCAATTAAAAGCGAAATTTGACGAAACGAAATGCGCCGTCAAGTTCAGAATATTTTTCTTATGCAACGTTGTGAAAAATATTTGAGTTCAGACGATAGGAAATTTACACATAAGATTTGAACTAAAATGTGAATGCGACGAGCGTAATTTACTTCAATATTTTTCAATGAAATTTGGCGCACGCCTATGTCTATCTAGACGCATTCCAAATATGAAGTTTGGGTAGCAACGGATGTTGTTTGTGAAAATTCGAATTTCTACATTAAATAAGCGGTTTAAACATTTTAAACTGGGTCTGAATTTCAGGGTCGTTACATTCTCCCCCACTCAAAACTTTTCGTCCTCGAAAAGGAACAAAGTAAAGAGTGGAAGAACAGATAAAAGAGATAAGACCGATATAGAATAGATTATTGAATAAAGTAAAGAATATAGAATATAATTTACCTTTAACAAACAATTCTGGATTAGAATCCCGAACACTTTCCTCGGTTTCCCAAGTACAATCACGATCATCGGGACTCCATTGGACTTTGACTAGGCTAACAGATTTCCTTCTAAGCTGCTTCGTATCCCTATCAATAATACTAAGTGGTCTCCTCTCTATAGTCAAATCCGGCTCAATATCAACCTCATCTAACTGAGCAATAGGAATGGCCATGGATGGATCATGTACAACCTTCCACAGATGTGAAACATGAAATACGTTGTGCACGCCCTCAAATTTCTCCGGCAGTGCAACTCTGTAGGCTAGTGTACCAATCCTCTCAGTGATAGTGAATGGTCCCACAAACCTAGGAGCGAGCTTCCCTCTACGACCAAATCGAATAACATTCTTCAAAGGTGATACTTTAAGAAATACCTCATCCCCAACCTGGAATTTTAAATCTCTTCTACGCCTATCTGCATAGCTCTTCTACCTATCCTGTGCGGTTTTCATCTTCCTTCTGATCTCATTAACCTTCTCGGACGCTTCCATAATCATATCCGGGCCAAGAACTAATCGGTCACCAGGCTCAATCCAACAAGCTGGCGATTTGCATGGCCATCCATATAAAGATTCGAATGGTGCCATATCGATACTCACCTGATTATAAAGATAGTTAAATTTCAATTCAATTTTACTTATTCAAATTGAAAATTTCTGATTACCTGATAACTGTTATTATAAGTGAATTCAACCAAATGGAGATGGTCTTCCCAAGATCCACCGAAATCAATAATGCAAGCTCGGAGCAGGTCTTCTAAAATCTGATTTACCCTCTCAGTTTGGCCATCTGTCTGAGGATGATAAGCTGTACTCAGATTCAGTTTAGTGCCCAAGACGTCCTGAAATGCCTTCCAGAATTTATAGTGAACAAGGGATCTCTATCGCATACAATACTAGATGGAACTCCATGAAGTCTAACAATCTCTCTCATATAAATCTCGGCCAAACTCGAAGCAGTACGAGTGGTCTTAACAGGAATAAAATGAGCAGATTTTGTCAACCTATCAACAATCACCCATATACTCTCGTTACCTTTTCTGGTCCTCGGTAATCCGTCAATGAAGTCCATGGAAATCTGATCCCATTTCCAACACAGAACCTCTAGGGGTTGAAGTAATCCTGCCGTCTTCCGGTGATCGGCCTTGACTTGCTGGCAAGTGGTGCATCTACTGACATATATGGAAATATCTCTCTTCATCCCACTCCACCAATATAAACACTTCATATTTCGATACATCTTGGTTACACCAGGATGAAATGAAAGTGATGACAGATGGTTCTCTTTAAGTACTTCTTGTCTCAATCCATCGACATTAGGAACACAAATATGGTTGTCAATCTTCAAAACTCCATTACTATCTATCTGTGCTCCCACTTTACTGTCAGCATTTCCAACTCTACCAAGAACTAACTCCTTCATGCGATAGAGCAAGGTGTCCTCATATTGCTTAGCTTTGATGCGATCCATAAGAGATGGAGAGATAACAAGCTGAAATAGCATGCCTTCTACAAGATTACAACATGACAAAGCTTTGCTACGGCTCAAAGCATCAGCTACAACATTTGCTTTTCCAGGAGTATAATTGATGTCGAGATCATATGCAGCTAAGAATTCGAGCCATCGGACTTGTCTCTGGTTCAAATCCTTCTGAGAGAAAATATACCGCAAGGACTTATGATCTGTGAATAATTCAAATTTTGTCCCCAAAAGATGATGCCTCCAAAGTTTCAAAGCAAATACAACTGCAAGAAGCTCCAAATCACGTGTTGCATAGTTTACTTCATGGATCTTCAACTGACGACTAGCATAGGCAACAACCTTACCATTTTGCATCAAGACAGCGCCTAAACCTTCCCGACAAGCATCGGTATAGACAGTTAATCCTTCACTCCCGTCAATTACCGCAAGAACTGGAGCTGAAGTTAACTTACGTTTCAACTCATTAAAAGCTGATTCACACTTCTCACTCCAAATAAACTTGACATCCTTTCGAGTTAAAGCAGTAAGTGGGGCAGAAATCTGAGACGACCCGACTTTTTCTCACTAGAAAGTCTATCATCCTTAAGAAAGAAAGGGATAGAAAAGAGAAAAGAAAGAAGAGAAAGAAGAAACAACACAAGAATCTCATCAGCGGAACGAATAAATTATATTAATAACAAAGTATTACATAGTATACAACAAATATCAGAGTTACACAGTCAATACAACACATACTAGACAGTTATAAACACCTGTCTAGTTATTACAACTCAATACATAATACAGAAACACTCAGAGATACCAACACAGCGGAAAACTATATAACTATACGCAGAAGCCTCCTGCTCCATATGCTCCTCCTCAATTCGTCAAAGCTAACCTGAATCCTAACCTGAATTCCCTTGGCTACTCGTAAAAATTTGAGTACCCAAGAGTTAAAGAAAAACAGAAATAACTCCGGGTCAGACATGGGTCTGGTGTGAGTAACAGGTTAAAGTTGCTTAACTTTGGAAAAACCTTTGAAAAGAAAAGGTATCACGTAAGACTTCCCACACATAAACATGGAAAAGTTTTTACCTTACGCTAACCAAAACATTTGATAAGAAATCCAATGATATTATAATAGTGTCTAGGGTTTTCAAGTAAATAAGAAATAGCCGAAATTGTTACATGATTAAATTCCAGCTACTAGCCACAAAAGTGGGTAATACAATCAAAACCGTTGGCACTTATTGGATTTTGGATTCCATCAATGGCTGGGCTACTAGGATACCGCCCGTCACAGTACGTGGCCTAGACCACCATACCGAGGAGCCTCCCTAACTCCCCTGCAACACAAAGCCGGACCGTTCCTTACTGGACAGTTCCGAACAAGACAACCCCGCAGTTGTGATCAGCAACCGCACCACTAAGCCGAAAAATAAAGGGACCTCTAGACAGGGATAAATCTTGCTCTCAAGTGGGGGCTACCCACGAAGCTTTGCTGCACCTTCCCTGTTTTAGCCATTCGCGGTTGATGAGGCTTGAGGCTACGATTACCTTTATAGGACATATTACTTAGAATGCTCATCGTCCACCTGACGCTGTTCTGAAAGCATTCAATCCATACAAGTTCGTTCCGGGTTCGAACGAAACCGAAGGCATTATCTCGTTACACTCATATTAGAATCACCCTCAGAGTTAACGACAATAACCCTTGCACTCTAAACCACCATCTCGAATCTATAAGTACTATTCCGTCAAACTCATTACGGAATCACCCACAGAGTTATACTGACGTATAGCCCTTACACCTCGAGTCTTCACTCGCTCCACTTGGATTAACGACCTAACGTTATTAGGAATCGATGTGGTTTTCGGATCCCAAATATGGAAACCCGATCCCGTTCTCATCGAAATCCAAAGCGTGTCTTTTAAGGTCCAAGTTGTTTTAAGTTTAAATCAATTTCAATTTAATTATCTATATACACACAGATAGATAATTCACAACACAATAGATAATCAACATTATCATTATCAACAGATAATTCATATCATAATCAGATAATCCATATTATCATCCAAAAGCAACCAATGCATCCATATCACATACACTACTCATCTCATAACTGAGAGTACAAACCATACATGGCAATTAATACCATTCATCAAACATAAGCAACTATCTAATGATCACACCATTTATAATTAATTTAAAATGAATTAAATTAATTACTTAAACTCTAATTTAAAATAAATTAAATTAATTACTTCATCATTAAAATTCTGCTTATCTTAATCTTTAATTGATTACAAATCAATTTACAAATCATCATCTCAATGTTCATTTCACTTAATCATTACTGATTAACCATCTCTAATTACAATAAGTAATTAGCCTTTAATATTAATTACACAAGTTAATTATATTAAACCCTTTGCAAATAATTAACTTGTAATTGCTTAATTAATTAATTAATTAAAATTACATTAATCACTTATTCATTATTAATTATACCTTAATTAATCAATTCCAAATTACATCATTACTTAATCAATTAATGATTTCTGATTATATTTAATCAACTCCATATAAATTAATTACATAAGTAATTAATCTTCAATTTAACCACATATATATTAATCACCTTTGATTAATAACCATTCAGTAATTACTACTTTAATTACTCATCCCATAATTAATTATTCTTAATTAATTATCTTCATTAATCACTTGATTAATTTTCAAAGTAATTTAAATTTAAATTACTTCTATAATAAATATCCTTAATTACATCCTGTAATTATTAATAAATTACTTCCTTAAGTAATTATAAATTCATAAATTACATAAAGTAATTATTAACAATCCACAAATGTTTAAATTAATTAATCTTAATTAATCTAAACCAATAACCTTAATCAAATTAATTACACCAAGTAATTAATTCATTAATTACTTTCATTAAGTAATTAACATAAACAATAGATTATTATTAATTAATTAATTTAATTAATTATCAAAAATTAATCACATTAATTAATTGTTAAATAATCTTAAGTTAATGACCTTCATTAACATTACTTAATTACTTAATTAAGAATTAACTTCAATTAATCATTATTAATTATCAATTAATCAATATTTAATTACAATTTAACTAATTTCTAATTATTAATTAATTAAGTGTTAATTAAAATCTTAATTACTTAAAACACTTGATTAAATAAATCTTAATCATTAATTAAAATTTAATTAACCATCCTTAATTATAGATTAACTAACCTTAATTAATTAATCTCAAATCTTAATTAATCAATTTAAAAACAATTAATTACCTAATTAATCATCCACATTAATAATTAAATAATAATTAATATTCCATTTAAATTAATTTAATAATTTAAATGAAACTAATTTTCTTAAGTTCAAAATTAAGAAACATTCTTCTTTATACAAAGTATTTTAGAACAATTTGTTTCAAATAAAATTCAATTTTAAAAAAAATTTCTTTTTAAATTTCAAACTGAAATACATTTTAAATTTTCATTCCAGATTCAACTTAAAAATTCAAAAATTTACTTACACTCTATCTTCATTTTCAAATTCAAATTATTAAACTTTCTAAAATAGTTAAAACAAATTTAAATTTAAAAACCTATTCAATTTTAAAAAAACTGACATTAAAGTCAAATCTCAGGTTTTAACTAAATTTAAACTTATCTTAAACCTTATTTCAGAAATTTAAAACTTATAGTTTTAAATTCAAATCAATGTTCTTTTATATTTTAAAAAGTTTAAAAATCTAAATTTAAATTCCAGATTTAAATTAAATTCAAACTTGAGCTTCCAAATTCTGTTCCCAGATTTAAACTTGTTTTAAAATTTCAGTTGCATTCTAAAAACTTGCTTTTCAATTTAAAATATAAAAATAGAAAACAGCTTCCTGTTTTAGTTTAACATCTTAAATTTGAATTCAAAAATAATTTCAAATCTCAGATTTAATTTATTGAATTCAAATTTAAGTTTCAGGTTTAAACATTACAGTTTGAATTTCATCTTAAATTTGAAATTTTACTTTTAAATCTAAAAACAGAAAATAGTTTCTGTTTTGTTTAAAACCCAAACTTGAATTTAAAAGCATTTCAAATTTAATTCAAAGATCTAAAATTTAAACTTATTTAATTTAAATTAAATTCTAGATTAAAACATAGTTTCAGATTTTGTTTACATTTTCTTTTTACATCAATTTGTAAAACCTGGAAAACAAGTTACTGTCTAAATACTAAATCCTGAAACATTACTCAAACCCGAGCTACCAAAATTTTACTTCGAGACAAATACTCTCCTGCTTCGAGTCACTACCCCAATTTCCCCAAGACCGTCTCGAGAAAATGACCCTGCAACCAAAAACAAATACCCACCTGCACAACAACCATACTGTGCACCCACTCCCCATCTCCGGCCATCACTGGCCATTATCTCTGACCATCCTCCATCAACCACAATCCCCACATCACACTTCAACACTCCAAAATCCAGAATTCAACTTAAATTTAAATTCAAGTTTTAAAACCCAAAAAACCTAGAACAACATTTCCTTCCCAGTGCCTGACCTGTCAACGATGAGATCACCCAACTCCGGCCACTACCACCCTTGAAACTCCGGCGATGACTCCATCAACCCTTCATCTACCAATCCCTAAATATCTCAGAACTCGATTCACTTTGAAAGCCGCAGCACCCAATTTGTTGAACCCAGTAAAAACTAGGGTTCTTAACTAGAAATTCCAAATTACAATCCCAAAACTTAATTGAAATCCAATTTAGTATTTTTCCTATAATCATTGATAGCTACACTGTCACCAGAAACAAATTTAACGAAATCAAAAGCAAGTATCACTTATACTAAACAAATATGTATGATACAGTAAATTTTAAACTGTACCTTGTTTTAAACACTATAAATTGTAATACTTGATTTAAAATTTATGAATTTGTTTGATGTTTTTATTTATAAACCTGAATACACACATTTTATATTTTGAATTTCCACAGATATAAATTGTTGATCTGTTGAATTTTACTTCCAGGTAACATAGGCTTTGATTAATCACATATATAATTTTAAAACTTACTTCATCTTATAATACAAATTCCATTTCAAAAATTAAATCCTGATAACAAAACAAACCAAAGGAAAGAACCTAAAATCAACAGGAAATAGAAGTTTTGAAACAGTAATTTACAGTTAACACTATACACAATTATATTCATATGCAAAAATGCCACAGCACATTCACAATTATGTATATTCCTAATTTAAAAAGCTTGTACAACTTTACCTAATAAAATTTTAAAAATGAGTTACTCACCTGATCTTGAATGCAGACAGAACCCAGATTCTTGAAAAGCCTTTTTGAAAATCTGCTTGAATCTTTGCAAATTTTTTAATGCTCTTTGAAATTTGCTTTCAGATCTTAAAGAATTGAATGCAGACCCTAGATTTTAGCATGCAATAGCTTGAATGTTACCAGATCTGATGCTTTTAATCTTGATTCAAAAAAATGCTTCCAGATTGGTGCAGGTTGCTTGAATGCAGATGCAAATTCCCCCCAGGTTGTTTTTGAATACATGCAGGCTTCATGCTTGCAAATGAAATGCAGATTTGTGTATTCGAGGAGTTACAGGGTTAAGATTATGAAGAGGGATTTGAGATGTATTTCTAGTTTGAGGAGTTTGAATGCATGTTGTTTACAGGGAATGATTTGCAGTTTTTTTTTTGAATGTTTGAATAAGAGAGGAGTTGAATGCAAGTTGTTTACAGATTTGAGAAATGCAGTTTGAAGAGATGAACAAAATTTCAGATTTCTTTTAGAATGAAGAATGAATAAAAAAGAAAGGAAAGAAAATGCAAGTTTTATATAACAATAATTGATTTAAATTAAAATTGAAGGAAAACAAAATTAAACAATGACACATGTAAAAGAAATGGACACATGTTAACTACCTATCTTAAATACTTAACACATGTTTAACTTATCTCCTAAATTACATACACATGTATCTTTAAGTAATTTGTTATTTAATTAAGTGTTAAAGAAAATTAAACTTAATGAATGCATGTTCATATTTTAAATTGTATTTTTATATTTACAAATTAAACTTACAAATCACATTTTATAAATTAATATTTTAAAAAATAACACAAACATTTTTGTAACTTATTTTAAAATACAAACTTAAATCAAAAATGAATTTTAAACCAATTAAAACATTTATCTCACATATTTAAAATCATATTGTATTTTAATAAATATTTTTGAAAAGCTTAAATTAAAAATAAATCATAATTCCTATTTTCAAAACATTAAAATTATGCTATACTAATTTAATAACTTATCTATTTAAAATATACATATACATCATTAAATAGAAAACAAATTTATTAGCTTATTAAAAATAATTTCACAAATTAAATACTTAAATAAAGAAGATTATTAAATCAAATCAAATTTATTAACAAAAAATATCAATTCAATATAAATTTAAACACAGATTATTAAATTTATATTGTCCAAAATTTCGGGATATTTCAATCCTTGCCCCTTAAAAGAATTTCGTACCCGAAATTTAAAACAAAGGTAATTTAATAATCTATTTACAGATTTTATTTTAAAACACAACATATGTTAATCATATGCCAACAACCAAAGCAACCAATTCACACAATCAGAACAAATCTAATTATCCAAAAGAATTTTGGATAAAACTTTCACGAGTTTCCCCGGTATATATATATATCAGGATACTCGCTCTATAAAATCCAATCAATCAATACTATTGAGCTATAGAGCTCCTAACAACAATTCTATACAGAATATCAGACTACAAACGAGTCTGACTCAACAACCAAACCATCCTAAACTACTGGTTCTACAACCAGAAATATCAAACACGTACTCCCTCAGAGATACATCAAAACACTCTGAATCCCAGTTATCCAAACTGGCAATTCAACTCTAGAAAACCAAATACTGATCTAACCCAAAACACAGAAGAAATCCAAAACACTACGGAGCTAGCTTACCAAACTTATAGCTCCTTGACTCAGAGAAAAACTTAACCAAAAATCCAATCTCCGATTCCAGAATCCAAATTTCTCCGCCTCTTATCCATAAAAACTCTTCAGATGATCCTAGGCTACCAACATCCATCCTGATCAGCTTAACTCTATGCTGATGCTTCTAGAAACAGTCTGGATCAAAATAATCCAATGATCTCCTCAAGATCACTCAAAAACCCAGAACACAAACCCTACTTCTCAACAACAGAAGACAGATCAACCTTCTTTTTATCCGGAAAAAGAAAACAGAAACATCCCCAAACTGCTTCCGCTGCACAACACTGATCCGAAACAGAAGAAAATGCTGAAGAACACAAGCACAGACTAGACAATCGCAGCACAGAATTAATGGTTTCATATATCCATAAGAAAACTCAGATGTTTCTCCCAAACATGAGTTGCTTCACCAACTTCTATCTCAAGGAACCATCCATCTACTAACTGAACCACCAGTTCCATTCCTGGAAAGAAAAATCGATCTCCAGATGCAGACACACTCTGACTTCTTGGAAGAAAATCCGGACAATCTCCAACAAACACAAGAGAACATACTATCGCAAGTCACTTTTGCGATCAACTCAGCCTAAATCCAAAGAAAACTGCTCTCTCTCAACCAAACAGAACAGCTTATGCTGGCCTAGCCAACTTCCAGAGAAATGAGTTCACTCTGCTGCTTCTGAACTTCACTTCAGAAAAACTACCCAACCAGAAGACTTCCTACCAACTCAGAACACTCTGCTAGACTCAGCCACATCACCGAGCAGACTCACTTCTTATTCATGTTCCAAAGAAACATCTTCGGAAATATCCATAGTCACTGCATCTCATCACGCAGCTACAACTTCCTGAGATATCAAGATATCATCACTTGCTTGCTTCTGCCCTACCGACAGATCAAAACTCAATTCTGCACTTCAAAGATGAACTCCGAACCTTAACAGGTTACCTTCAGAGATCAATGAAGTCCTTCACCACAACAAAACTCACTCGAGACGGTATTCGGTCTACAGTCTCGACAAATACACTTCCAACCCCATCCATCAAATTCCAACCAATGGTAGTCATGTTACACACACTTCTACCTCATCTACCTTTATACTTATATTGGATAAACCCGAACAGGTAAACCAACAAATAGGTAGAACCAATTATATATATATATATATAATAAAAATACAAATACGCTCTCTCAAGATAGACACCACTCCAGAGCCTAGGTATTCACTCAACCTAAAGCTCTGATACCAAATGAGACGACCCGACTTTTTCTCACCAGAAAGTCGTATCATCCTTAAGAAAGAAAGGGATAGAAAAGAGAAAAGAAAGAAGGGAAAGAAGAAACAACACAAGAATCTCATCAGCGGAACGAATAAATTATATTAATAACAAAGTATTACATAGTATATAACAAATATCAGAGTTACACAGTCAATACAACACATACTAGACAGTTATAAACACCTGTCTAGTTATTACAACTCAATACATAATACAGAAACACTCAGAGATACCAACACAGCGGAAAACTATATAACTATACGCAGAAGCCTCCTGCTCCATATGCTCCTCCTCAATTCATCAAAGCTAACCTGAATCCTAACCTGAATTCCCTTGGCTACTCGTAAAAATTTGAGTACCCAAGAGTTAAAGAAAAACAGAAATAACTCCGGGTCAGACATGGGTCTGGTGTGAGTAACAGGTTAAAGTTGCTTAACTTTGGAAAAACCTTTGAAAAGAAAAGGTATCACGTAAGACTTCCCACACATAAACATGGAAAAGTTTTTACCTTACGCTAACCAAAACATTTGATAGGAAATCCGATGATATTATAATAGTGTCTAGGGTTTTCAAGTAAATAAGAAATAGCCGAAATTGTTACATGATTAAATTCCAGCTTCTAGCCACAAAAGTGGGTAATACAATCAAAACCGTTGGCACTTATTGGATTTTGGATTCCATCAATGGCTGGGCTACTTGGGTACCGCCCTTCACAGCACGTGGCCTAGATCACCGTACCGAGGAGCCACCCTAACTCCCCTGCAACACAAAGCCGGACCCGTTCCTTACTGAACAACTCCGAACAAGACTACCCCGCAGTTGTGATCAGCAACCGCACCACTAAGCCGAAAAATAAAGGGACCTCTAGACAGGGATAAATCTTGCTCTCAAGTGGGGGCTACCCACGAAGCTTTGCTGCACCTCCCCTGTTTTAGCCATTCCCGGTTGATGAGGCTTGAGGCTACGATTACCTTTATAGGACATATTACTTAGAATGCTCATCGTCCACTTGACGCTGTTCTGAAAGCATTCAATCCATATAAGTTCGTTCCGGGTTCGAACGAAACCGAAGGCATTATCTCGTTACACTCATAGTGGAATCACCCTCAAAGTTAACGACAATAACCTTGCACTCTAAACCACCATCTCGAATCTATAAGTACTATTCCGTCAAGCTCATTACGGAATCACCCACAGAGTTATACTGACGTATAGCCCTTACACCTCGAGTCTTCACTCGCTCCACTTGGATTAACGACCTAACGTTATTTGGAATCGATGTGGTTTTCGGATCCCAAATATGGAAACCCGGTCCCGGTCTCATCGAAATCCAAAGCGTGTCTTTTAAGGTCCAAGTTGTTTTAAGTTTAAAACAATTCAATTTAATTATCTATATACACACAGATAGATAATTCACAACACAATAGATAATCAACATTATCATTATCAACAGATAATTCATATCATAATCAGATAATCCATATTATCATCCAAAAGCAACCAATGCATCCATATCACATACACTACTCATCTCATAACTGAGAGTACAAACCATACATGGCAATTAATACCATTCATCAAACATAAGCAACTATCTAATGATCACACCATTTATAATTAATTTAAAATGAATTAAATTAATTACTTAAACTCTAATTTAAAATAAATTAAATTAATTACTTCATCATTAAAATTCTGCTTATCTTAATCTTTAATTGATTACAAATCAATTTACAAATCATCATCTCAATGTTCATTTCACTTAATCATTACTGATTAACCATCTCTAATTACAATAAGTAATTAGCCTTTAATATTAATTACACAAGTTAATTATATTAAACCCTTTGCAAATAATTAACTTGTAATTGCTTAATTAATTAATTAAAATTACATTAATCACTTATTCATTATTAATTATACCTTAATTAATCAATTCCAAATTACATCATTAATTAATCAATTAATGATTTCTGATTATATTTAATCAACTCCATATAAATTAATTACATAAGTAATTAATCTTCAATTTAAACCACATATATATTAATCACCTTTGATTAATAACCATTCAGTAATTACTACTTTAGTTACTCATCCCATAATTAATTATTCTTAATTAATTATCTTCATTAATCACTTGATTAATTTTCAAAGTAATTTAAATTTAAATTACTTCTATAGTAAATATCCTTAATTACATCCTGTAATTATTAATAAATTACTTCCTTAAGTAATTATAAATTCATAAATTACATAAAGTAATTATCAACAATCCACAAATGTTTAAATTAATTAATCTTAATTAATCTAAACTAATCACCTTAATCAAATTAATTATACCAAGTAATTAATTCATTAATTACTTTCATTAAGTAATTAACATAAACAATTGATTATTATTAATTAATTAATTTAATTAATTATCAAAAATTAATCACATTAATTAATTGTTAAATAATCTTAAGTTAATGACCTTCATTAACATTACTTAATTACTTAATTACTTAATTAAGAATTAACTTCAATTAATCATTATTAATTATCAATTAATCAATATTTAATTACAATTTAACTTATTTCTAATTATTAATTAATTAAGTGTTAATTAAAATCTTAATTACTTAAAACAATTGATTAAATAAATCTTAATCATTAATTAAAATTTAATTAACCATCCTTAATTATAGATTAACTAACCTTAATTAATTAATCCTAAATCTTAATTAATCAATTTAAAAACAATTAATTACCTAATTAATCATCCATATTAATAATTAAATAATAATTAATATTCCATTTAAATTAATTTAATAATTTAAATGAAACCATTTTTCTTAAGTTCAAAATTAAGAAACATTCTTCTTTATACAAAGTATTTTAGAACAATTTGTTTCAAATAAAATTCAATTTAAAAAAAAATTCTTTTTAAATTTCAAACTGAAATACATTTTAAATTTTCATTCCAGATTCAACTTAAAAATTTAAAACTTTACTTACACTCCATCTTCATTTTCAAATTCAAATTATTTAAACTTTCTAAAATAGTTAAAACAAATTTAAATTTAAAAATCTATTCAATTTTAAAAAAACTGACATTAAAGTCAAATCTCAGGTTTTAACTAAATTTAAACTTATCTTAAACCTTATTTCAGAAATTTAAAACTTATAGTTTTAAATTCAAATCAATGTTCTTTTATATTTTAAAAAGTTTAAAAATCTAAATTTAAATTTCAGATTTAAATTAAATTCAAACTTGAGCTTCCAAATTCTGTTCCCAGATTTAAACTTGTTTTAAAATTTCAGTTGCATTCTAAAAACTTGCTTTTCAATTTAAAACATAAAAACAGAAAACAGCTTCCTGTTTTAGTTTAACATCTTAAATTTGAATTCAAAAATAATTTCAAATCTCAGATTTAAATTATTGAATTCAAATTTAAGTTTCAGGTTTAAACATTACAGTTTGAATTTCATATTAAATTTGAAATTTTACTTTTAAATCTAAAAATAGAAAACAGTTTCTGTTTTGTTTAAAACCCAAACTTGAATTTAAAAGCATTTCAAATTTAATTCAAAGATAATTTAAACTTATTTAATTTAAATTAAATTCTAGATTCAAACATAGTTTCAGATTTTGTTTACATTTTCTTTTTACATCAATTTGTAAAACCTGGAAAACAAGTTACTGTCTAAATACTAAATCCTGAAACATTACTCAAACCCGAGCTACCAAAATTTTACTTCGAGACAAATACTCTCCTGCTTCGAGTCACTACCCCAATTTCCCTGAGACCGTCCCGAGAAAATGACCCTGCAACCAAAAACAAATACCCACCTGCACAACAACCATATTGTGCACCCATTCCCCATCTCCGGCCATCACTGGCCATCATCTCTGACCATCCTCCATTAACCACAATCCCCACATCACACTTCAACACTCCAAAATCCAGAATTCAACTTAAATTTAAATTCAAGTTTTAAAACCCAAAAAATCTGGAACAGCATTTCCTTCCCACTGCCTGACCTGTCAACGACGAGATCACCTGTAACAACCCGCATATTTATCGATTTTATATTTAAATATTTTATTTAAATATTTTATCGTTCGTCGGATTTTGGTCCGAAAAGCTACTTTTTGCAAACAGTCGAATTGGGACTCGAGACCACCCCCATTGAGTTCAAAATGACGTTTGCGACCTTTTTGAGTATAAGCTTCGATATGTTTGGAGAAAGTTGATTTTTGCCACTTTTTCACTTAGGGCTTTGGTTTGGGCTGAACCCATTAGCCACTTACTAACTCAGTCCCAACAACCCCTCTCCTCTTTATCACTTCATAATTTCCTAATACATTCAAGCTTCATCAAAAATGGGGGAAGAGAAAAAGAATTAGGAAATCCTAAGCCCTAGTTTCCATTAGCAAATCCATCTTCTTGCTCCAAACTCAAGAGAACGCATTGGTAAGCTTTCTCTTCATCTTCTCCAACTCATTCTCTCTTTGATTTCAGAAATTTCCTAAACCTAACTTAGGGAATGTTCTTCTTTTAAGCTTAGATTCAAGCTTCAAGTGTTGAGATTGAAGTGTGGTTGATCTTCCCTTGTCTTCGAGCTTCTCATTCATTGTTTTGGGTTAAAAGGTGAGATTTTATCTCACATCTTAGTCTATATTTATCTTCGATTGTTAGGTATGAATTCCTAACACTTATTCATGTGCATTTGATTTTGATTTGGATTGCTTTTGTGAATATTCCAATTTTTGGTGTTTTGGGTTCAATTCTTTAAAAATCATAACTTTGATGTTTTGATCATGTTTTTGGTGATGAACCAAAGAGCTTCTGTGGCCGGGTAGTCGAATGGTATAAACCCTTAGCGCCGTTGCTCGAGCGAATGCAATTTGATCGAGATTTGCACCTCATTTGAAATAGGGCCGGGGAGTGTTGGCAACAGGTTCGGCCGATCGAGCCCCTGGGCCGGTCGACCGACCTGCTACCCAGGCACTTCCTGCCTCTGTTTGGAAGTGCCGGTTACAGACTTCGGCCGACCGAGCCCCTGGGCCGATCGACCGACCTGGTGCCCGGGCACTTCCAACCCCTGGTTCGGTCAACCGACTCAGGGAGACCGGTCGACCGACCTGCTGCTATTTGCCAACTATGCCTATTTTGCCTAGTTGTCTGAATTTCCAACTTTATTCGATTTGTGTTCTTCCTTATTTGTTGTTATCATTTGTTATTGACTTTGATGACTTATTTTCCTTGGGAATTCTTGGAATATCCATTTCGATGGATTCGGTATCGATTTCTTTGGATTCTATTCACGTTTTCAAATGTGAATTTTAATGATTGATTGTTCCTACAATCTTCTTTGTGATTTGTCACTTTAAAATATAAAGGTTTTCTATACTAGTAGTAAATATCAAAACTCTTTCCTCAATATGATTTCAACTCTATTTTCAATACCAAACTCGTTTATAAAACCGTTTTCCAATATACTAGTATATACAAGCCTTTGCCTCACTCGTATGAGAAATCTAATTAAACGACTTAGTAAAACGAGTGGTATGAAACGCTTGCGTTTACTTCGTCGGTTAATTCTTGGACTTGTTCGATTGAATCTGTTGTGACAATTTTCTAATGGAGATCTACAATTTGTTCGTAAATATTTAAGTTAAGCTAGTGGTTATGGGACATGAAGCTAAGCTCATATATTTACTAGCTTACTATAATCGACACTTCTCTTTGATCATGACGATCATTTAATGTTTTAGACTAGCCTGTGCGATGTCTTTGCTTTTGATACATTGGATGTACCGTTTGCACTACATCAATGTCTTTGCTTGTGATTCATTGGATGTACCGTTTGCACTACATCAATGATATACTTTTGATACATTGGACGTACCGTTTGCACTACATCAATGTCTTTGCTTTTGATACATTGGATGTACCGTTTGCACTACATCAATGTCTTTGCTTTTGATGCATTGGATTTACCGTTTGTACTACATCAATGTCTTTGCTTTTGATTCATTGGATGTAACGTTTGCACTACATCAATGATATGCTTTTGATACATTGGATGTACCGTTTGCACTACGTCAATGTCTTTGCTTTTGATTCATTGGATGTACCGTTTGCACTACATCAATGATATGCTTTTGATACATTGGATGTACCGTTTGCACTACATCAATGTCTTTGCTTTGTGATTCATTGGATGTACCGTTTGCACTACATCAATGTCTTGGCCATCCTTTTCTGGTGATTTCTGGAATTTATGTTTCACCAACTTTTACGATTGGCATTGATATATATGTCATTTATTGTGGCTTGGTGAATGAAATTAGGAGTATGGCATTCCTTTTTATCTTTGAGAAGATCTTTGCGATATTGATTAATCTCTTGTTGATTTTTCAATTACTTATTTATCACAGCTTGGCATTGTGATTATTATACGTTTAGTCATATCTCTTATTCTATATCATTTCTTCTGATATTTATAGCTAGACTGATCCGTTTATTATTTTCTTCTTATAAATAATACTCGGGTCAGACTGAGATGTTACAGGTGCTTCTGCTTGACTTCTCTTCTGGGGTTATCATATGATCTTTTGGCTTACTACTTAGATTAGTAGTTTTTGTTGTATACATTTGAGATACAGACTCTATGATGTATACTTACTCTTTTGTATAGCACTTGTATCTGTTCTTTTTGATATTGTGGATCTTGTTAGACCACTACTCTGATGAATACTTTTATGTGTTATATATATTCATATCTATTTCCGCCCTTGTGATATGAATTATCTGTGACTGATTTGTGTTATGTTTATTTCTATATTTGTTTCCGAAGATTACATATAGCCACTGTGTAGTAGCTTTGAGTTTGTGTCGGTATGTCGGATTTTCTCTTGGGATGAAAAGTTATATTTTTATCTGGCATATCAGTACTCGCACAAAGCAATTATGCAGATGGTCGCTCCTCAACAGCCTTATTCTCCGTGCTAGTTGACAGCATTACTCCGTAGTGTTCTTGGCTAGCATGGGTATAGAGGTGGGGCGTCACAGCTTGGTATCAGAGCCAAACTTCGGAACAATATGAAATATTATAACAAGGATCATCGTCCTAAGTCTTTCTTAGGAGTCGTGCTTTAGGATTTATTCGAGTCTTCGTACCGATTCATCTTATTTTCTTTATGATTCCTTGTTTTATCTATCAAGATTGCTTGATATTCATTTTGTGAATAACCTTCTTCTTCTTCCTTCTTTCTTTCTTAAGGAAGAGAAATGGTTAGACCAGGCCATCCCAGCGCCGGTCAATCTAGTGCTACTCCCCAGGATGGAGTATTTATGTCTGCCCAGCAGCTCCTAGATCTTGTTAAGAATGCTCAAGCTGCCGGACCCAATCCAGAGGCTACTCATCTTAGATCCGGTTTTGCACGCTTGTGCAGAGACTATACCGATTTGGGTGGAGGTCCATTCAAGGGATCCGAGAGTGTTATTGAAATTCAAGCTTGGCTCAAATCATGCGATCGTATCTTTTCTCGCATGAACCTTATTGATCTACATCGAGTCCAAGTGGCTTCTAGCATGCTCCAAGAAAGAGCATTAGATTGGCATGAGCTTTTAATTTCTGAAATCATTGAAGCAGATCTCACTTGGGAGCAATTCAGGGAAAGGTTCGAATGGAAATTTGTGCCGGAGGCCGAAAAAGTAACTTTGGCCCAGTGTTTTATTAACCTTGTTCAAGGTGAATCTTCTGTGACAGACTATGTCGCATCTTTCGAATCTCTTTCCAAATACGGGGTTGAATACATAACATCCCAATGAAGAAAAATTAGAGATTCGTCTATGGCTTGAATAAGAATCTTAAGAAGCCATTACTTCTGAAACTTGAGGTTTCATTTGATCAGCTTATTGATATCACTCTTCGACTTGAAGAGGCCGATAATGAAGGTGATGTTGAAGTTGTGTATGCCCAACAGAACTTCGACAATAACTTGAAAAGGCCTATCAAAGTCAAAGGCCCCAATTCTAATAAGAAAGGGAAGCAACAAATTCCGGTAGCAAAGACTCCTACTTCTAGTCGTGGTCAATGCTATAATTGTGGTTCCACGGACCATTATGCAAGGGAGTGTCTGAAACCCCTCTTTTGTCGGTATTGCAAAGGTTCGGGCCATCTTTTATCTTCGTGTCCTAAGCTTCCAAGCAAGAGAGAAGGAAAGCTGCAAGCTCCTAGCAACTCTTCTCTTGGTCAAGGTATTTTTCACTCAATCCTTGATGGCATTGTTTTATTTCGTGATCTTCTTATTCGAGTTCTTATTGATATGGGTTCCATCTCACTATTTTATATCAAAAGAACTTGTCGATTCTTTTTCTTTAAATATTTTAGGCTTGATGACTTCTTTGAGGATTGTGAATCCGGATGGTAGATCCGCAACACTCAATTTGCTTTCTATTGATGTCGAAATTATTTTATGTGATTTTTCTTTCCGAGCCGATATTTTTTACTTAGGCTTCGGAATTGATTTTTGTAAGGATTGGCTTAATCGTTGTGAGGCCCATATCCTATTTTTCCGTGTAGACTATTCATCTCCGACATTTTCTATCTGTTAAGTAGATTTCTTTTTTTCTTGTGATTCCGATTTCAAATTTTTGAAGGCATCATTTTATTCTTTAAGCCCTCAAGATGAGAAAAGTGTTATTTCTCTTATCTAAATAATTTGTGAAACTTTTTCGGTATTTTTGAGTTTGTCTTAGGATTATCACCTAAGAAATCTTTTGTGTGGTGTTAAGGTCTTTCTAGTTCGACCTTGCCACCGATTTTCATTTGGCTACGAGTTGCGGGAGTTCGCATTCCATTTACCGCATTCCGCACTCGTTACGATTCTTATGAATGACTTATTTTGTCATTCAGTTTGTCCAGCTTATTTCATCCATTTTATAAATCGAATATTCTATGAATATTTCGATGAGACCATTCTTGTATATATTGATTTTGGATGAAAATAGTAATTTAAAATTTTGAAAATCTTTTTCATAAGATTTATTTATAAGTACAATTTGATTTTTGTTCTTAAAATGAACAAAGAATATTCTTAAAAGTTTTTAGAAACATGTTTATCATATAGAAGATGATTTTGTGATTGTATTGCCCGTTGAGTGTTTTAAGAATTTTGGTCGATGTGCTTGATCAACATTATCGATAGGAATCTCCTAAACACTTTGATGAGACAGTCAGACACGATGTATTGACTTGTAAAAATGTAAATTTTTGTAGAAAGATTATTACATAAAAATAAAAATGTAATTTTGAAAGTTTTAACTTTTCGGGAAAGAGGATTATTTAAAAGAACTCTTCCTTTCGATACTCTTATTCTTGTGATTCCTGAAGGGGAACCAAGACTTTGCTATTTCTACCGTTACTAGTCGTATTGGTTTGGATGCCATTCTCTTGCAAATGGGAACGTGCTGTCACTTGTGCTTCTAAATCATTATAGCTTATCGAGACTAGATATGCTACTCATGATCTAGTGCTCGCGGCTATTGTTTTTACTTTTGGAATTTGGCATCATCATATTTTGATGAGAAATTTATTCTCTACCTCGATCATAAATCTTTGGAATATTTATTTTCTCATAAGGAACTTCATGATGACTCGAGTTCCTGGTATCTTATGATCTTAATATTCTTTTTACTCCCGGAAAGGGAAACCGCGTTGCGGATGCGCTTTGTCGTAGGCAACAAGTGGTTGATTCTTTGATGATGTATGAATGGAATTATCTCTTTATCAAGTTCATCGAACGTTTTGATATACTTCGTTTTATTGAGCTTTATCTCATTTTTTTTATGGACTAGCGTCCGATGTTCTTTTACGGTGTTCGGTTCATCGGATGTACTGTTATTCTACTGCATCGATGTTCCATCTTATCGGGATCAATGGATGTACAATTATTATACTACATCGTTGTTCCGGTTTATCGGTTCATTGGGTGTACCGTTTTTGTACTACGCTGATGTTCCAGATTATTTGAGTTTCTAGTTTCTCGGGCGTACTGTTATTATACTACGTCGTTGCACCAGCTCAATTTTCTGCTATTCTTGACGTTCTCCACGTCTTTTATCTGCGGAAATGCCTTAGGCATTCCGGTTTTTATTCTTGAGCCCGGTGATATTGTAGAAATTGAAGTTTCACCAGATTTGATTTATGAGCAACATCCCATTCGCATCATTGCTTCGGGGGTTGAGTGCCTTCGGAATAAAGATGTTCTTCTTGTAAGGGTTCAATGGTTCTCAAATCCTAGGGATTGCTCTTGGGAATCTAGAGAATTCATCGAGCGACCCCGTTCGTGCTAACTCTTTCGTGCTCTTTATGGTGAACTTCTTATTTCAATTTTCTTTTGTGTTGATATGCTTTTATGGTTGTTACTCTTTATTTTCTTCTTAAGTATTGCGAGGACGCAATTTCTTTAAGGAGGGGAGTCTGTAACAACCCACATATTTATCTATTTTATATTTAAATATTTTATCATTCGTCGGATTTTGGTCCGAAAAGCTACTTTTTGCAAACAGTCGAATTGAGACTCGAGACCACCCCCATTGAGTTCAAAATGACGTTTGCGACCTTTTTGAGTATAAGCTTCGATATGTTTGGAGAAAGTTGATTTTTGCCACTTTTTCACTTAGGGCTTTGGTTTGGGCTGAACCCATTAGCCACTTACTAACTCAGTCCCAACAACCCCTCTCCTCTTCATTACTTCATAATTTCCTAATACATTCAAGCTTCATCAAAAATGGGGGAAGAGAAAAAGAATTAGGAAATCCTAAGCCCTAGTTTCCATTAGCAAATCCATCTTCTTGCTCCAAACTCAAGAGAACCCATTGGTAAGCTTTCTCTTCATCTTCTCCAACTCATTCTCTCTTTGATTTCAGAAATTTCCTAAACCTAACTTAGGGAATGTTCTTCTTTTAAGCTTAGATTCAAGCTTCAAGTGTTGAGATTGAAGTGTGGTTGATCTTCCCTTGTCTTCGAGCTTCTCATTCATTATTTTGGGTTAAAAGGTGAGATTTTTATCTCACATCTTAGTCTATATTTATCTTCGATTGTTAGGTATGAATTCCTAACACTTATTCATGTGCATTTGATTTTGATTTGGATTGCTTTTGTGAATATTCCAATTTTTGGTGTTTTGGGTTCAATTCTTTAAAAATCATAACTTTGATGTTTTGATCATGTTTTTGGTGATGAACCAAAGAGCTTCTGTGGCCGGGTAGTCGATTGGCATAAACCCTTAGCGCCGTTGCTCGAGCGAATGCAATTTGATCGAGATTTGCACCTCATTTGAAATAGGGCTGGGGAGTGCTGGCAACAGGTTCGGCCGACCGAGCCCCTGGGCCGATCGACCGACCTGCTACCCAGGCACTTCCTGCCTCTGTTTGGAAGTGCCGGTTACAGACTTCGGCCGACCGAGCCCCTGGGCCGGTCGACCGACCTGGTGCCCGGGCACTTCCAACCCCTGGCTCGGTCAACCGACGCGGGGAGACCGATCGGCCGACCTGCTGCTATTTGAACAACTATGCCTATTTTGCCTAGTTGTCTGAATTTCCAACTTTAATCGATTTGTGTTCTTCCTTTTTTGTTGTTATCATTTGTTATTGACTTTGATGACTTATTTTCCTCGGGAATTCTTGGAATATCCATTTCGATGGATTCGGTATCGATTTCTTTGGATTCTATTCACGTTTTCAAATGTGAATTTTAGTGATTGATTGTTCCTACAATCTTCTTTGTGATTTGTCACTTTAAAATATAAAGGTTTTCTATACTAGTAGTAAATATCAAAACTCTTTCCTCAAAATGATTTCAATTCTATTTTCAATACCAAACTCGTTTATAAAACCGTTTTCCAATCTACTAGTATATACAAGCCTTTGCCTCACTCGTATGAGAAATCTAATTAAACGACTTAGTAAAACGAGTGGTATGAAACGCTTGCGTTTACTTCGTCGGTTAATTCTTGGACTTGTTCGATTGAATCTCTTGTGACAATTTTCTAGTGGAGATCTACAATTTGTTCGTAAATATTTAAGTTAAGCTAGTGGTTATGGGACATGAAGCTAAGCTCATATATTTACTAGCTTACTGTAATCGATACTTTTCTTTGATCATGACGATCATTTTATGTTTTAGACTAGCCTGTGCGATGTCTTTGCTTTAGATACATTAGATGTACCGTTTGCACTACATCAATGTCTTTGCTTGTGATTCATTAGATGTACCGTTTGCACTACATCAATGATATACTTTTGATACATTGGATGTACCGTTTGCACTACATCAATGTCTTTGCTTTTGATACATTGGATGTACCGTTTGCACTACATCAATGTCTTTACTTTTGATACATTGGATGTACCGTTTGCACTACATCAATGTCTTTGCTTTTGATTCATTGGATGTACCGTTTGCACTACATCAATGATACGCTTTTGATACATTGGATGTACCGTTTGCACTACGTCAATGTCTTTGCTTTTGATTCATTGGATGTACCGTTTGCACTACATCAATGATATGCTTTTGATACATTGGATGTACCATTTGCACTACATCAATGTCTTTGCTTTGTGATTCATTGGATGTACCGTTTGCACTACATCAATGTCTTGGCCATCCTTTTCTGGTGATTTCTGGATTTCGTGTGTTGAATTCTGGAATTTATGTTTCACCAACTTTTACGATTGGTATTGATATATATGTCATTTATTGTGGCTTGGTGAATGAAATTAGGAGTATGACATTCCTTTTTATCTTTGAGAAGATCTTTGCGATATTGATTAATCTCTTGTTGATTTTCCAATTACTTATTTATCACAGCTTGGCATTGTGATTATTATACGTTTAGTCATATCTCTTATTCTATATCGTTTCTTCTGATATTTATAGCTAGACTGATCCGTTTATTATTTTCTTCTTATAAATAATACTCGGGTCAGACTGAGATGTTACAGGTGCTTCTGCTTGACTTCTCTTCTGGGGTTATCATATGATCTTTTGGCTAACTACTTAGATTAGTAGTTTTTGTTGTATACATTTGAGATACAGACTCTATGATGTATACTTACTCTTTTGTATAGCACTTGTATATATTCTTTTTGATATTGTGGATCTTGTTAGACCACTACTCTGATGAACACTTTTATGTGTTATATATATTCATATCTATTTCTGCCCTTGTGATATGAATTATCTGTGACTGATTTGTGTTATGTTTATTTCTATATTTGTTTCCGAAGATTACATATAGCCACTGTGTAGTAGCTTTGAGTTTGTGTCGGTATGTCGGATTTCCTCTTGGGATGAAAAGTTATATTTTTATCTGGCATATCGGTACTCGCACAAAGCAATTATGCAGATGGTCGCTCCTCAACAGCCTTATTCTCCGTGCTAGTTGACAGCATTACTCCGTAGTGTTCTTGGCTAGCGTGGGTATAGAGGTGGGGCGTCACATCACCCAACTCCGGCCACTACCACCCTTGAAACTCCGGCGATGACTCCATCAACCCTTCATCTACCAATCCCCTAAATATCTCAGAACTCGATTCACTTTGAAAGCCGCAGCACCCAATTTCTTGAACCCAGTAAAAACTAGGGTTCTTAACTAGAAATTCCAAATTACAATCTCAAAACTTAATTGAAATCCAATTTAGTATTTTTCCTATAATCATTGATAGCTACACTGTCACCAGAAACAAATTTAAGTAAATCAAAAGCAAGTATCACTTATACTAAACAAATATGTATGATACAGTAAATTTTAAACTGTACCTTGTTTTAAACACTATAAATTGTAATACTTGATTTAAAATTTATGAATTTGTTTGATGTTTTTATTTATAAACCTGAATACACGCATTTCTATATTTTGAATTTCCACAGATATAAATTGTTGATCTGTTGAATTTTACTTCCAGGTAACATAGGCTTTGATTAATCACATATATAATTTTAAAACTTACTTCATCTTATAATACAAATTCCATTTCAAAAATTAAATCCTGATAAAAAAAACAAACCAAAGGAAAGAACCTAAAATCAACAGGAAATAGAAGTTTTGAAACAAAAATTTACAGTTAACACTATACACACAATTATATTCATATGCAAAAATGCCACAGCACATTCACAATTATGTATATTCCTAATTTAAAAAGCTTGTACAACTTTACCTAATAAAATTTTAAAAATGAGTTACTCACCTGATCTTGAATGCAGACAGAACCCAGATTCTTGAAAAGCCTTTTTGAAAATCTGCTTGAATCTTTGCAAATGTTTTAATGCTCTTTGAAATTTGCTTTCAGATCTTAAAGAATTGAATGCAGACCCTAGATTTTAGCATGCAGTAGCTTGAATGTTACCAGATCTGATGCTTTTAATCTTGATTCAAAAAAAATGCTTCCAGATTGGTGCAGGTTGCTTGAATGCAGATGCAAATTCCCCCCAGGTTGTTTTTGAATACATGCAGGCTTCATGCTTGCAAATGAAATGCAGATTTGTATATTCGAGGAGTTACAGGGTTAAGATTATGAAGAGGGATTTGAGATGTATTTCTAGTTTGAGGAGTTTGAATGCATGTTGTTTACAGGGAATGATTTGCAGGTTTTTTTTTATGAATGTTTGAATAAGAGAGGAGTTGAATGCAAGTTGTTTACAGATTTGAGAAATGCAGTTTGAAGAGATGAACAAAATTTCAGATTTCTTTTAGAATGAAGAATGAATAAAAAAGAAAGGAAAGAAAATGCAAGTTTTATATAACAATAATTGATTTAAATTAGAATTAAAGGAAAACAAAATTAAACAATGACACATGTAAAAGAAATGGACACGTGTTAACTACCTATCTTAAATACTTAACACATGTTTAACTTATCTCCTAAATTACATACACATGTATCTTTAAGTAATTTGTTATTTAATTAAGTGTTAAAGAAAATTAAACTTAATGAATGCATGTTAATATTTTAAATTGTATTTTTATATTTACAAATTAAACTTACAAATCACATTTTATAAATTAATATTTTAAAAAATAACACAAACATTTTTGTAACTTATTTTAAAATACAAACTTAAATCAAAAATGAATTTTAAACCAATTAAAACATCTATCTCACATATTTAAAATCATATAGTATTTTATTAAGTATTTTTGAAAAGCTTAAATTAAAAATAAATCATAATTCCTATTTTCAAAACATTAAAATTATGCTATACTAATTTAATAACTTATCTATTTAAAATATACATATACATATACATTATTAAATAGAAAACAAGTTTATTAGCTTATTAAAAATAATTTCACAAATTAAATACTTAAATAAAGAAGATTATTAAATCAAATCAAATTTATTAACAAAAATTATCAATTCAATATAAATATAAACACAGATTATTAAATTTATATTGTCCAAAATTCCGGGATATTACAAAATCCGGGCAAAGCGCTCAATACATCTGCGATAATAACCGGCTAGGCCCAGGAAACTACGGATATCAGTAGGAGTTTTGGGAGTCTCCCTATCCTGTAGATAAATTTTCAAATTAGAAAGGAATAAGATGGATCGAATAGAAATAACGAATAGGATAGAACTTACATTGATTACGGCGATCTTAGCTGGATCGACCGAAATCCCATTTTCAGAAACAATATGGCCAAGGAATCGTACTTCATCTCGCCAGAAGTGGCATTTCGAGAACTTGGCTTTAAGCTGATGATTTCGGAGAGTTTCCAAAACATATGCAAGATGTGTTTCATGCTCATTCTCATCTTTGGAGAAGACGAGAATATCATCAATGAAGACAAGAACAAACTTATTAAGGACATCACGGAAGGCTCGATTCATTAAGTCGACGAAATAAGCAGGTACGTTGGTCAAGCCGAATGGCATAACCAACCATTCATAGAATCCATTCTCGGTACGGAAAGCTGTCTTATGTATACTATCTTCTGCTACTCTGAGTTGGTGGAACCCAGTGGCTAGATCAAGTTGTGAGAAAACTTTAGCTCCATGGAGCTGATCGAATAAATCATTGATGCGAGGCATCGGATAGCGATTCTTGAGAGTGCGTTTATTTAATTCCCTGTAATCAACACACATGCGAAGAGATCCATCTGATTTGGTGACAAATACGACTGCGGCGCCCCATTCAGAACAACTTCTCCTGATCAAACCCCTAGCAAATAGATCATCAATTTGAGTTTTAAGTTCAGCTTTTTCCTTAGGAGCCATCCTTCTGTGAGGGAGTACTACGGGAGTAGCTCCAGGAATAAGGTCAATGCAGAAATCGATCTCTCGCTTTGGCGGTAGAGAGTTGACCTCTCCAAATACATCAGGAAACTTTTGAACAATAGGAGTGGTACTAAGGTCATCCGGGTGAGCATCAAGAGAGAATATGAAGCTTCCGGCATATTTCTGAGGTGATTTGCATTCGATGACAAGCGGTAGACCCTTGTCATTGACTAGAGAAATAGATCGAGCTTTGCAAGAAATAACAGCATCGAATTTTCTTAACCAATCAGCACCCAACAAAATGTCAAATGCTACGAAGCCAAGCACATAAAAATCCCAAGTGAATCAATATCTTCCATACAGAAGCACAACCTCTTTACAAATTCTACTGAGGTTGGAAAGTCCTCCAATAGGGTTGGAGACACATAAGGAAGTAGTAGCAAGAGTAGGTTCTAATTTGAGCTTATTACAAAGATCAATAGATATGAAGCTATGAGATGCACCGGTATTGAATAATACCCTAACAGGTAAACCATGTAATGAAAAAGTACTTCGTAAGGTACCTCGGTCATCCTGAGCAGGTGGTGGAAGTGGTGCAAGAGTGGTGATAGCATATACTCCAGATGGTGTGCCTTTCTTCCGCAATAGGCAGTCTCTCTTGAAGTGACCTGGCTGGAGGCAGACATGGCATAAATCATTCCTCATCTGAGAAGGTGGCGGAATTGCAGCTCCGGTGGATCGATAGCTATTAGCATAATGGCCCTTCTTATCGCATTTGAAGCAAGTGATGTTGGCAAGGTCGATTGGGCTTTTCTGGGCATATCCCAATCCTGTAGCCTTTTGCCAAGCTTTCTTTTGTTGATCAAAGTTCATCTTCCTCTTTCCGAGCTAGCTAGAAGAGGGCTGAGTAGGAGTGGCCTTAGCAGTGGGTCCCCTAGGCTTTGCCTCATATCTAAGAACATAATCAACAAGCTCTGTGAAGGTGCAGTGAGTGTGGCCAGTAAGCAAGTCATAATACTCTGGTCTAGCTCCCAAAATGAACTTCTCGTTCTTTAGAAGTGGTGTGTCGATCAATACCGGCCAAACTTGGACAGTTCGTTGAATTTCCTCTCGTACTCAGAAAAAGTCATACTGCCTTGCTTAAGATCCATAAAAGCTCTATAAAGTTGGGTTTTCCCAGCAGCCGGCATCCATTGTGCCGTGAATGTATCCCTATCAAAAGATAGACTAGATGAATAACATTTCAAAATTTGAAGGAAGAATTTAGACTACGAAATCCGAACAAATTTATACCTAAACTGGGCCCAAGTAATGGTGTTCTCCTCGATACGAGAAGTAACAGATTCCCACCAATCTTGTGCGGCATCCCTAAGTTGCCAAGCAGCAAGCTGACGCTTCTGAGCATCAGTGATCTCCAATCCAGAAAATATCTTCTCTAAGCCTTTGAGCCATTGCTGAGCTCCGATAATGCCCTCGGATCCGGAAAACTTAATACCCCCAAGCTAGATATACTCTTTGCTAAGAGTGGTGAATTTGACTGGAGCTGGGACGGCAGGTGCAGCCTGGGCAGGACCATGGCCTCTTCCTTCCCTATGGCTTCTTCCGGTACTCGTCCTGAAATATTGAAAGAGATTTAGAACCAAGGATAGAAAAATCATGAAGCTTAAAGAAACTCTAATTAACGAATCAAAAGAAGTTTGAATTTAAGGACCTGGATATTGAATCGATTCTCCTCATTCTAGGGTATTGCTACCCTATCTCTAATGAGTTTATATAACCCCAAACTAAGGTTTTTAGGGAAACCAAAGCTCTGATACCAACTGTAACAACCCGCATATTTGGACCATTTAAATTGACAATAATCCACACATGTCAACTTAAATAATACAAAACACGAATCATTATGGGATTATAAATACGTAAATGTAAGTGAGAATCAATACAACATCACAGTCACAGAACAGTCACAGAATAATGCAGCGGAAAATACATCGTCATAATAGCAGTTCATGAAGCTACTACATAAAGTACAACAATGTCTAAACAAAAGGTGACTGAAAGGAAAAACATAAATGTCCAACAGACAAGGACATCAATACTAGAATAGAAATAGACTGATAAAGATAAATGCTAAGTCTTCAGCATCATCAACCAACCTTGATCAGCAAACTGGATAGCTTCAGACTGACCCGAGCATATACAAAAGAAACACTCGAGTCAGGACTCAAAATCTTATACAGGATAATCAAGTGCAGGGAATAAAGTTCATAACTCAAAGATGAATAAAACATCTCTAAGGATCCGATAAACTATCTATATATACAATAGAATACGATATGTAGATAATGCCTAATCAGTAAAGTACGATATTAAAATAGCATTAAGGCGTTACCATAATTCCCCTTAACACATTTTATAATGCCATAGTCTATACAGCACCGTAAACCCCACCGTAAACTAGTGGTTATCAGAGGGTACCCCATAGGTATGACACAAAACAAAACGTAGTGGTCGCGAATAGGGTAATCAGTATGACAAGGTACATGAGGCGATACCAACTAGGATACTAGTAGTTGCGTAATCCAGACTGATGTTGAGCATAGTAGCTACTATCTCAACACCGCGAAACAACACTCCCAAATCAAGGGGTGCACCCAAATCGAATCACAAAAGTAATAGATATGGTATCGAAGAAGCGTGTCCGCTAGAGGTGGCGATCCTCAATGGCCCAGCGCGACTCCTGTTTTAGTCATGTCAGGGGTCATCCAATATCGTTCTCTTTCTTCAGTCAACGCGTTCACCAAACCATCCACTTCATTCTGGATCAATACTTCGCGTATAATAGTTATTAAAGTGGTTTTCGGCATCGACAGAGAGTTTGTCCATTCCCGATCCCGGTCTCTTTAATAACTACGTATTTATTACCCGATGGTTGGTTAAATTAACGTTTAAACAAATCAAAGTCCAAAAGTCAAGGTGCAAATTTGACTTCCAAAATTTGACATTTCACGATTCAATTTATTTTAGATATTTTAAAACATATTTCCAAATGCAATTTTTTTAGTTCAACATTTGAGTTGACAATTAAAAATTAAGTATTCCAGTTCAATTTAATAAGGTCTAAATGTCGCTTATTAAATTTAATTCATAATCAACGAATTCAATTTAATGGTAAACTTAGTTTAAATCATTAAATCAAATTCTATTTATTTCACTTCATGTTTACATCCACTGTTATCATAAATTCGATTAAATCAATTTCATTAACTAAATTCCTTTTATCAAACTTCATTTGATTTATTTACCATTTCAATTAAATTTCTATTTAAAGAAATCCATTTCCATTTATCGGGTTCACTGATCTATACATTACAAATGAGTTATGTCCGAGTTACAAATTTACTTAATCCATATTCTGTTTACAATGTCCTGACTTGACAATTCATTTAATTTAAAATCATTTAAATTTAAATTATCCCAAATTCAAATTCATTAAATTAGTAAGTCAAAATTTCCTAAATCTCAATTTAACTTATAACAAGTTCAAATCTATTTAATTAAAGCCATGTTTAAATCTAAATCTAACAAATCTTTAAATCTTTAAATTATTAAATTCTAAAACTTACTTGTTTCTAAATCAACAAATAATTAATCAATAATTTGTTTATTGCAATATATATATCGATTGAATATATATATATAAAACCATACCGATCAATGAAGCAAGATAGATTCGACAAGCGAGATGGAAATAGCTTATGTTTCCGGATCAATAGCGGGAGCTGGAATAAAACACAGTAAAACGTTGTTTTGTGAGCATATATAACTTTATGTTTAACCTTTATATATATAACATAGAAAACTAAACTAACATCAACTGAAGCTATGTAACTATATACTGTATATACCAAAACTTAGAACAAGGACAATTATACATTTTTATAAACATGTTTGAACATAACTGCCTTTATATTTTTTTTTCAACTAAAATCTATAGCTTATCAACTTTATATATACAACCAACAGTACTATTTCAGATAATAAAACAAAGCTTCTTTATACTTTTGCAAACCACTACACTGTATATATATTATGTATACAAAGGAGTAGGGTGGTCGGCTTGGTGTGCATCGGCGAGGTCAGGGTCTGGACTGTGGTGACGAGGGGAGGCGGAGCGGCTGGTGCAGTGGGGGAGGCTGGCAGTGGTGGGCGGACTGTGGGCTGGGCGTGGAGTGGCTGGTGGCGACGTGGTGGGGTGGCCGGTAGTGGGACGCGGGTGGGTGTCGGTGCGCGGGGGCAGTGGGCGGGGGAGCAGTGAAGGGGAGACGGGTCGGTGGAGTGTGGGACGTGGCTGGTGGAGTGTGCCGTGCATGGGGTTGTGAGTTGGAGATGGGTTTGGACGCGGCAATGGGTGGAAGGTTAGGGCGACGTGCTGGTGGAGTGGGTAGGGGCGAATTTCGCCCTGAGGTTGGTGGAGTGGGGGTGGCTGAGTGGCGTGGGCGGAGCTGCAGGGGGGGCCGTGTGGTGTGGGCGGAGCTGGTAGGGGCGGAGCTGCAGAGGGGTCCGTGTGGTGTGGACGGAGCTGGTAGGGTGTGGAGCTGCATGGGGGCACGCGTGGAGACGGAGGCGGAGGCCGGTAGTGTGGGAGCGGATGGCGTGGGTATCCTTTTTTTTTTTTTCACTGGAGAGAACAACAAATAGTAAAAGAAAGATAGGGAGGGAGGAAGAGAAAAGAATTATGCAGAGGGAGAAGAGAGAGAGCAGAGCTATCACGTACCAGGTTTTGAGGGCGAAGTGAAAACAACTGATGATGCAGAGAAATTAATGAAGCAGAGGCATAAATGAAGGCACATATATAGAGAGGGGATCAGAGTGCACAGTTAAAAGCAATGATGATTTTGTAAAGTGGTGGCTATTGGGTTTCCAAGACAGCTGAATAGACTCTTAAAATTTAAACGTTGGAAAGTTGGGTACCGGTTTGTGCTGCGTAATGTACCAGTTTGTACTCCGTTAATAATTATAATTTGCAACCCCGAACTCCGACTGACACAAACAAGTATACCGTTTTGATCAGTGCGACGAGACGAACACAACGGTATAAAGATATTGATGGTTCGACACCGTTTGCGAAGTGGTAAATCTTATTAAACCATTTGCTCGAGCGAACATTTTAACTAGCAATTAAAAGCGAAATTTGACGAAACGAAATGCGCCGTCAAGTTCAGAATATTTTTCTTATGCAACATTGATAAAAATATTCGAGTTCGGACGATAGGAAATTTACACATAAGATTTGAACTAAAATGTGAATGCGACGAGCGTAATTTACTTCAATATTTTTCAACGAAATTTGGCGCACGCCTATGTCTATCTAGACGCATTCCAAATGTGAAGTTTGGGTAGCAACGGATGTTGTTTGTGAAAATTCAAATTTCTACATTAAATAAGCGGTTTAAAAATTTTAAACTGGGTCTGAATTTCAGGGTCGTTACATTCTCCCCCACTCAAAACTTTTCGTCCTCGAAAAGGAACAAAGTAAAGAGTGGAAGAACAGATAAAAGAGATAAGACTGATACAGAATAGATTATTGAATAAAGTAAAGAATATAGAATGGAATTTACCTTCAACAAACAATTCTGGATTAGAATCCCGAACACTTTCCTCGGTTTCCCAAGTACAATCACGATCATCGGGACTCCATTGGACTTTGACTAGGCTAACAGATTTCCTTCTAAGCTGCTTCGTATCCCTATCAATAATACGAAGTGGTCACCTCTCTATAGTCAAATCAGACTCAATATCAACCTCATCTAACTGAGCAATAGGAATGGCCATGGATGGATCATGTACAACCTGCCAAAGATGTGAAACATGAAATACGTTGTGCACGCCCTCAAATTTCTCCGGCAGTGCAACTCTGTAGACTAGTGTACCAATCCTCTCAGTGATAGTGAATGGTCCCACAAACCTAGGAGCGAGCTTCCCTCTACGACCAAATCGAGTAACATTCTTCAAAGGTGATACTTTAAGAAATACCTCATCCCCAACCTGGAATTTTAAATCTCTTCTACGCCTATCTGCATAGCTCTTCTGCCTATCATGTGCGGTTTTCATCTTCCTTCTGATCTCGTTAACCTTCTCGGACGCTTCCATAATCATATCCAGGCCAAGAACTAATCGGTCACCAGGCTCAATTCAACAAGCTGGCGATTTTCATGGCCGTCTATATAAAGCTTCGAATGGTTCCATATCGATACTCGCCTGTTTATAAAGATAGTTAAATTTCAATTCAATTTTACTTATTCAAATTGAAAATTTCTGATTACCTGATAACTGTTATTATAAGTGAATTCAACCAAATGGAGATGGTCTTCCCAAGATCCACCGAAATCAATAATGCAAGCTCGGAGCAGGTCTTCCAAAATCTGATTTACCCTCTCAGTTTGGCCATCTGTCTGAGGATGATAAGCTGTACTCAGATTCAGTTTAGTGCCCAAGACGTCCTGAAATGCCTTCCAGAATTTACTAGTGAACAAGGGATCTCTATCGCATACAATACTAGATGGAACTCCATGAAGTCTAACAATCTCTCTCATATAAATCTCGGCCAAACTCGAAGCAGTACGAGTGGTCTTAACAGGAATAAAGTGAGCAGATTTTGTCAACCTATCAACAATCACCCATATACTCTCGTTACCTTTTCTGGTCCTCGGTAATCCGTCAATGAAGTCCATGGAAATCTGATCCCATTTCCAACACGGAATCTCTAGGGGTTGAAGTAATCCTACCGTCTTCCGGTGATCGGCCTTGACTTGCTGGAAAGTGGTGCATCTACTGACATATATGGAAATATCTCTCTTCATCCCACTCCACCAATATAAACGCTTCATATTTCAATACATCTTGGTTACAGCAGGATGAAATGAAAGTGATGACTGATGGTTCTCTTTAAGTACTTCTTGTCTCAATCCATCGACATTAGGAACACAAATACGGTTGTCAATCTTCAGAACTCCATTACTATCTATCTGTGCTCCCACTTTACTGTTAGCATTTCCAACTCTACCAAGAACTAACTCCTTCATGCGATAGAGCAAGGTGTCCTCATATTGCTTAGCTTTGATGCGATCCATAAGAGATGGGGAGATAACAAGCTGAAATAGCATGCCTTCTACAAGATTACAACATGATAAAGCTTTGCTATGGCTCAAAGCATCAGCTACAACATTTGCTTTTCCAGGAGTATAATTGATGTCGAGATCGTATGCAGCTAAGAATTCGAGCCATCGGACTTGTCTCTGGTTCAAATCCTTCTGAGAGAAAATATACCGCAAGGACTTATGATCTGTGAATAATTCAAATTTTGTCCCCAAAAGATGATACCTCCAAAGTTTCAAAGCAAATACAACTGCAAGAAGCTCTAAATCATGTGTTGCATAGTTTACTTCATGGATCTTCAACTGATGACTAGCATAGGCAACAACCTTACCATTTTGCATCAAGACAGCCTAAACCTTCCCGACAAGCATCGGTATAGACAGTTAATCCTTCACTCCCGTCAATTACCGCAAGAACTGGGGCTGAAGTTAACTTACGTTTCAACTCATTAAAAGCTGATTCGCACTTCTCACTCCAAATAAACTTGACATCCTTTCGAGTTAAAGTAGTAAGTGAGGCAGAAATCCAGGCAATGATGATTTTGCAAAGTGGTGGCTATTGGGTTTCCAAGACAGCTGAATAGACTCTTAAAATTTGAACGTTGGAAAGTTGGGTACCGGTTTGTGCTGCGTAATGGACCAGTTTGTACTCCGTTAATAATTATAATTTGCAACCCCGAACTCCGATTGACACAAATAAATATACCGTTTTGATCAGTGCGACGAGACGAACACAACAGTATAAAGATATTGATGGTTCGACACCATTTGCTCGAGAAAACATTTTAACTAGCAATTAAAAGCGAAATTTGACGAAACAAAAAGCGCCGTCAAGTTCAGAATATTTTTCTTATGCAAAATTATGAAAAATATTTGAGTTCGGACGATAGGAAATTTACACATAAGATTTGAACTAAAATGTGAATGCGACGAGCGTAGTTTACTTCAATATTTTTTAACGAAATTTGGCGCACGCCTATGTCTATCTAGATGCATTCCAAATGTGAAGTTTGGGTAGCAACGGATGTTTTTTGTGAAAATTTGAATTTCTACATTAAATAAGCAGTTTAAAAATTTTAAACTGGGCCTGAATTTCAGGGCCGTTACAGCTACTATTCTTTGACATTAACCTCATACATTGCATTATCTTTTTATAGCACTTATATTATATAGCTATAATGCTTTTAAGGAGCTATGCTTTATTTTACTATATATTTGATGCACTCCACTATTGAATTTTAATAACAACAGTCAAAATGAATCTTCTTTAAATAGATAACAATTTGAACAATGTATGAACGAAAAAATATAATAATTAGCAAATGTAATGTATATTCATGATAAAAAAAATAAAGTATCAACTAACAAAAAATAAGTTCAATAAATGAGTTATAAAATTCAATACATATTCAAGATAAGACAATGTAGTTCAAAGTTAACATCTACAAGTACCAAATGCATCACCGAGAACTTGAACTGCTCAAAGCCTTTTTTCATGCTTGTCTTCGGTCATTGGTGGTACTTCCTGAAAATTTAGAACAATTGAAAGAGCCTATGTAAGTAATTTTGTACCATATCAATAATTTTTTGCTTTTCAAGCAAGAACATTATAACACTTGTCTTCAGACTTTAATGCGCACAAGAATTCGTTTGTTGATATATTCCTATTTTTGTGCAGCGACTAAATGACTACCTAGTACTTATTATAGTATGTTTAGTAACGACCTGAAATTTTAATGAATTTTATAATGGAATCTACTAATTTTACTAGAAATTTTAAATAATAAAATTTTTATATTTGGAATGCGTCTATTTAATCATGGTAATTGGTAAATTTTTATTGTAAATTTTTATATGGGAACGACTAGACTTTTTACTTCACCTGGTTTGCATCACTTACGGCTGTGCTATGCTTTGCTCTTGTCATAGTAAAAATATATAGATGTGTGTGGCAGCCTATACGTATGTGTTGTACACATATCTTATTGAATCCTTCACATAGGCTATATATTATATATTACTTCGTATGTTGGTTGGGTATAACTCTTTTGAATCTAAGCTTAACCTGGTAATTCATATAGTGTAGATAAATATGTACCTGCGTTTATCAACAAGAAGTCACATTTATTGTTTTATTGTTGATAGATGTAAGACATGTTGCCTACACATGTATGCATGATTTTTAGCTTGCTCGCTTTTTTCTTAGCCTGAGATACATGACTATTCTAGAGGGGGTGCTGCGGCAATATACATCTTTATATGTATATTTTTATTCCTTTAGAAAAACAAAAAAAGAAAAAAAAACATATATACGCTTGTATATGTTCGACCGGAGCTTGCATGCATATGCCTGACTTTGGGTTTCAAATCTAAATTTTTTTCCCATGCTTGCATGCTTGAGAGTGTGTGCCATGACTAATATATCCACCTATCATTTTGCTTGGGATCCCTAATTAGGAAGTGCTCCACAAAGTTGCTCTACATACAAATAGGAACTTCAGTTCATGTTTAGAATCATAACATATATATTAATATGTTTGCATGAGTCATATTTCTATGACTTTTATATATATATATATATATATATATATATATATATATATATATATATCTGTGTGTGTGTTTTATGCATGCCAGTCTCCTTCGGTTGTGAAGATGTATTCATAACCATGCTCGTCCATTTTTCCAATTTGAACCTATATATTTTTCCTCTCTAAAATTTTATTAAAAAAAAATATGTTGCGTATGTATATTGTTTAACCTTGTCATGTATGTCGTTTCTTCCAATTTCCAACAAATTATATATGTTGTACATATTGCACATGTACGCGTTGGCGGAACTATACGTGTTGTACATAAAATTGTTCTTTCAAATATTTTTAAAACAAATGTATACGTATATCATTCATATGTGTATATTTGTTTTATTTAATAGTCATGCTAAAATCCGTTTCGTGTTTGTCGCAACTAATTGACTTATCGTGCCTGATTCGTGCTAGTGTTCGTTACATTGCTCTTTGTTGTAGTTGTTTCCACGTTCTCTAGTCACGAAAGGTGAGCCATTACTCACGATAAATGTTTTTATGCTTATTAAATTGATTTAATAGGAAATGACAATTTGAATGTGCTATAAAATTTAATTGTAAATTATCAACTGTTTATATGATATGTTGTTAGTTCAAATTGACCACTGATGTAAATTGACACTAGTATATGTTGACTAAATTTTTATTAATTTTTTTATTGATCACATATGCTAGAATTGTCACGTTGTATTATTATTATGGTGTCTCACTCTACAAGTTCCCTTAGTCTAGAAATCACTATGGGTTGAAATGATACATACTCGAACGGACTTTAAAATAGGAGAAATTCGTTATGGGTTGAAATGATAAACCCAAGCGATTTTCAGTTATTATTGAAAATTTGGGATTATAAGTTTAATGATATAAACCCATAAATTTAAACTATTACGGATTAAAATAAAAAATATCCGTATCACTTGGCCATAGGGTAGAAAATTATGTATGGGGACACCTTTGGTCTATATTTTGGAAATTGATTTTAATGTTTGAAAGAAAATGCGTGAGTTTGATTTTGAAATATGATATGTATTCTATTTTATTATTGTAAATTTTATCACCACTACTTTGATTTTTGGGAATATAAAAATTATGAGTTTAATTAAAAGTAATTTGAATTTTTTTACTTATAGTTTCATTTCCTAAATATATAAATAAGATTTTAAATAGATAAATAAAAGTTTAATTTATTTTAAATTTTATAAAATTAGTTTTTTGTCATTAAAAGGTATAGTTAATTTATATAAACTTCTATAACATTATTAAATAAAAAGATGGGAAGGTATATTGGGATTTATTGGTGACTTAAACTAGTTATTAATTGAAATTAAATAAAGATTCATTCGGAACTAGATGATTTTAGAAATGATTTATAACTTGTTTTAATAAAAGGATTAAATGAATACTTTGAAAATCTGTATAGAATTAAAAATCGAATATTATATTTAATTTTTTTGAGATTCCATTTCAATATCTACAAAGTAAATTTATAAATGACCACGGTGTGAAATAAGCGTTTGGTTGTTAAAGAGACCGAGATCGGATATTGTCATACTCTCTGTTAATCCCGAAAACCACTTTAACAACTGTGTACGTGGTGGAGATTCGAAATGAAGTAGGATGGTTTGGCGAACAATTTCTGTATAAGGTATGACATGACCTTGATCCTATGAGTCAGAATAGATGTGACTAAAACATGAGTTATACCTGGGCCAAGTGAGGTCATTCCTCCGATCGGACACATTTCTTAGAAACCATTCTATTACTTTGTGATTTGATTGGTGCGCAACTTTGATTATGGGAATGTTTTTCGAGGTGAGTGGTAGTAGCTGCTATGCGTTACCACCAGCCCGGTTCTGCAATTGGTATATCTACCCTGGCATTGCCTCGAGTGCCGTGTTCACATGCCCTAGAGCGTCTTCTACAAGTTTGTTTTGTTCCATACCTATGGAATGCCCTCTGGGTAAACCACTGGTTTGGTGGAGCGTGCAGTATTGTATAGATTATGGGAATATAAAAATGTGTTAAGGGGGATATGGGTAACGACTTAACGCTATTTTGGTATTTTACTATACTATAGGCATTATATATATAGCGTATTATACTATGTATGTAGATAATTTGATGGATCCTTAGAGGATGCAGTCCCAACATCCTATAAGTTCTTTTTTCGCATTTACTTGACATTTCACTGAGTTTGATTTACTGGCATAAGAATGTTAATCCCGACTCGATGTTTGTTTTGCTTTACGCTCCAGTCAACCAGAGTGTCACAGTTTGAGATTCATCTTTCGGAGCTTGGAGTTCGCTTGGAAGACCTATCTTATCTTTTCAGCTTTCAGTTTATTTCTGTTATTTTAGTTGTATGTTCAGACTTGTCAGTTACTTTTGTATTAGTAACATCTGTTTTTGGGATTTCTGGTGTATTCTGTTATAGATTCATGAACTACTATTTGTCTATTCCGCTGCTTATTATTGTAAAACTCTGTGTCTGTGATTCTGTGATTGATTTATTTACTGTATATGCTAAGTTATGCCAAATATATATATTAACAATCTGTTGTTTTGGGCAATTTAAACCTGAGATGTTTGTCTACTATTGTCGATTTGAATGGTTCAAAAGAGCGGGTCGTTACAGTTGATATCAGAGCTCTGGTTTTGGCAAACTTATCATATGGAGTAAAACTCGTTAGAGATAGGGTATTAATACCCTAGAATGAGTTGAATTAATCACGAAGTCATATTCGTTCGTACTTGAAATTCTTAGTAAAAATTCTTTTGATTAAGATTTCTTTCGAATTTTGAAAATTTATCTTGGTTCTAAAGGTTATCTTTGTCCTTTCCAAATGAGTAATCGTAGGAATGTACGTGGTAGAGATCGTGGGAATGCCCCTGCTCCGCTAGTTGCCTCTGTACCACCAGTTGCTCTCGTTCCATCTGTTGTTACACCCATTCCACCTGTTCAGCCTGTTTGGTTCACCTAACTTTATAAGAAATACTCTCAGCTTGCAGGTACCAAACTCACTGAAGCAGAGAGCATTATAGAGACTCACAACAGCTGAAGAGCCTAAAGAGGATTTTTACTGCCCTTGAGATCACCGATGCTTAGATGCGTCATTTAGCAACTTGGAAGTTACAAGAGTCTGCCCAGGACTGGCGGGAATCTGTTACCGCTCAGACTGTTGAGGCTAATATCACTTGGCAGCAGTTTAGGTGAGATCCTTAGCTGTCCTTTTCTATCTTATTCCTGTTGAACTCAATTCTTTGAAATGTATCTCTTTGAACTTTATCTCGGTCTTATCTTGAACCCTTGCTTTTTGGGATGCTTTTATACCAAAATGGATGCCCAAAGCAAGGAAATCTCAGTTATATAGAGCATTCATGGATCTTGAGCAAGGGGACATGACTTTTGCTGAGTATGAAAGGAAGTACAACGAACTGTCTAAGTCCTAGTTTGATTGACACTCGGCTTAAGAAGAATGAAAAGTTTATTCATAGTGCTCGTCCAGTGTACTATGACCACCTGATTAGTCATGTTCATGGCACCTTCACTTCTCTTATGGATATAGCCACCATATTCGAGAACCCTAGTTCAAAGGGTAAACAGGTAGTTTCTGCATCTCAGGGCAGTTCCAATAGTTCTAAGAAGAGGAAACCCAACTTCCATCAGTAGAAGAAGAAGCGGCAGGATACACATGGTGTTGGATATGCTCCTAAGAGGCAACCACTTGAATTATCTTCCATCACTTGTTTCAAGTGCAACTAGCAGGGTCACTACGCCAACAACTATCCATCTCTTGCCGGTGCCGCCATTTCTCCACCTTAGACCACCAGAAATAACCTTTGCCACCTCTATCTTCAGCCTGGTCACTTCAAGAGGTACTGTCCCACTCAGATGAAAGGCAAGACATTTGGAGTCTTTTCCATGTCTTTTTCCACTCCTCCTCTTCCGCCTACTAGTGATAATCAAGATACTCTTAAGAGCTCTTTTACTTTCCAAAAATTTCATGTTCGTGTTCTCTTTGATATCTAGGCATCGCATAGTTTTCTGTCGACCTTCGTGATAAATTTAAGCATATCTTGCAACCTCAACTCGCTACTAAATCATTATGTGTGACTAATCCCATCAGTGGTCCTGCCAATCTTAGTATGATTTGTAAAGGGGTGAAGCTCCTTTACGATAAGCATCGATTCATCGGAGATTTCTATGTTTTGGGTTTCGATGCATTTGATATTTTACTGGGAGGTGATTGGTTGAAGCATAATGATGCTATCATTCAATGTAAAGCCCGAACCGTTTCTCTAGTAGACGACCAGGGCAATTCCCTTATAATTAAATGTCAAATGCCTCGGGATTATGCCGGTAGCTTTATCTTTTCTATTGATGCTCAACCTAGTGATCTAGACTCCACTACGATAGTCAAGGATTATCCTGATGTTTTTGGTGAAGTCGCTTCACTTCCTCCCAAGCGAAAAATTGAATTCCGCATTAATATTATTCCTGGTGCTTGACCTGTCATTCTCCCTCCAAGATGGATGGCATCCAAAGAGAAAGTCGAGTTGAACAAGCAAGTTGAGGACTTATTCTCCAAAAGGTTCGATTAGACAGAGTTTTTATGAATGGGGTGTAGCTGTGGTGTTTGTCACCAAATTCGATGGTTCTTTGAGGATGTGTATTGATTATAGAGAGCTGAACAAACTTACTCTTAAGAATAGATATCCCATGCCTCGCATCACTGACATGTTCGATCAGCTCTACAGGGCTAAAGTATTCTCTCAGCTTGATCTTGCTACCGGTTTCCACTAGCTTCGCGTGGCCGAGGATAGCATCCCAAAGACTGCTTTTCGAATGGAGAATAGGTTCTATGAATGTTTAGTCATGTCCTTTGGATTAACCAATTCTCCTACCTACTTCGTCGACCTTATGAAACACATTTTCCACGATGTCCTCAACTTGTGTTGGTTTTCTTTGATGATATCCTAGTCTTTTCCAAGTCAGAGAAGGAACATAGGGTACATTTGGACCATGTTCTTAAAACTCTAAGGAGTCATCAGTTGAAAGCCAAATTTTCTAAATGTCATTTCTGAAGAGATGAAGTCCGATTCCTTGGACACATTGTTTCAAAAAATGGAGTCTCGGTTGATCTGGTTAAGGTCGTCACGATTAATGTAAGTCTATCCACCTTTCTCTTCTAAATTCATTCATCTTACCCATCTAAGGACTTATTCCCTTATCCATTTCCAGGATTGGGAGATACCTAAGAGTCCGAGTGATATTCATAGCTTTCTGGGCCTTGCCGGCTATTATCAGAGATTTATAGAGAACTTTGCCTGCATAGCTGCATCTCTCACTACCTTGACTCGTAAGAATGCTAAGTTTGATTGGAACGATAAGTGTAAAGAATCATTTAACGAGTTGAAATAAAAGCTTACTTCTGCTCCCGTTCTCACTGTTCCGAACGGGAGTGAAGGATTACCGGTTTATATCGATGCTAGTAAGGAAGGGTTAGGTGTTATGTTGATGCAAGATGGGAAGGTCATAGCTTATGCTAGTCGTCAGTTGAAGCCCCATGAAGCTAACTATGCCACCCATGATTTAGAATTGCTTGCTGTTGTTTTTTCTTTGAAGTTGTGGAGACACCACATTTTGGGAACCAAAATTGAGCTTTTCACCGACCACCAGCCTCTTAAGTATATCTTCTCGCAGAAGGATCTGAACCAGAGGCGGGTTCGATAGCTTGAGTTCTTAGCATCTTATGACCTCGACATCAACTACACCCCAGGGAAGCTAATGTTATGGCCCATGCTTTGATTCGGAAGAAGGCCTTGTTGTGTCAGATTGTTGTTTCTCCCTCTCTTATGGATCGTATTGCAGCCAAGCACGATGAGGACGCAATGCTTAATCTTATAAAGGAGAATATCCATGATAGGGAAGGTGATTATTAGAGTGAGTTAGGAGCATAGATTGATCAAAATGGAGTTTAAAGGATTAATGGCCAGATTTGTGTTCCGATGTTGATGGTTTGAGGCAAGAAGTTCTTAAAGAGAATCATCGGTCTAGACTCTCCATCTATCTAGGAGTTATGATGATGTTTCAGGATATGAAGAAGTTACATTGGTGGAGTGGTATGAAGTGGGACATTTCTATTTTTGTCAGTAGATGTGCTACTTGTCAGCAGGTTATCGTTGGATTGTTGCAACCTCTTGAGATTCCCTATTGGAAGTGGTATCAGGTTTCCATGGATTTTATCGATGGTTTACCAAGGACTAGGAAGGGGGATGAGAGTATTTGGGTAGTTGTCGATCGATTGACCAAGTGTGCCCATTTTATTCCGGTCAAGTTGAATCGAACAGCTTCGAGCCTAGGTGAGATCTATATAAGGGAGATTGTCCATCTCCATGGTGTTCCTTCCAGCATTGTTTGTGATCGTGATCCTATCTTTACCAGCAAGTTCTGGAAAGCTTTACAGGAAGCTCTGGGCACTCATTTGAACCTTAGTACAACTTATCATCCCCTGATTGATGGTCAGACGGAAACGGTGAATCGGACTTTGGAAGATCTCCTCTGGACTTGTATTGTTGATTATGGAGGATCTTGAGAATATCATCTCCATCTTGTCGAATCCACTTATAATAATAGTTGACAGGTGTAACCCTATTTTGATATTGAATCATCTTAAGCTTAACCAATCTGGTCATCCCATCCTTTTTAAATTTAGGCGAGCATCGAGATGTCTCCATTTGTCGCTCTTTATGGATGATCCTGTAAATCTCCATCCTGCTAGATTGATTCCGGTGATCGCTTAGTTCTTGGGTCCGACATGATTCTGGAAGCATATGATAAGGTTGAAGAGATTAGGAGGAAGATGAGAATTACTCGGGATAGGCAAAAGAAGTATGCTGATAGGCGTAGAAGGGATTTGGAATTTGTAGTGGGGGATCAGGTCTTTCTCAAGATCTCGCCGCTGAAGAATGTAGTTCGTTTTGGTCGAAGAGGGAAGCTTGCTCCCAGATTCATTGGTCCTTTCCATATTCTGGAAAGAGTTGGTCCTTTGGCTTATAGAGTTGATTTGCCTGAGAAGCTAGCGGGTGCGCACAACATGTTTCACGTATCTCACCTTCGCAAGTATCTCCATGATCCATCCTTGATAGTCTAGCCTGCTTTGTTAGAGAACGTGGACGTAGAGCCAAATCTCACTGTCTAGTTAAGGTATAGTGGAGTTTGGAAGATCGGGATTGCACTTGGAAAACTAAGGAATCCATGCGTGTCTCGAATCCCGAATTATTAGACTCAGGTACTATTCGCTTGAATTTATCCTACCTCTATATTGTTCCTATTTTTCCTATCTCGTTCCTTTTCGGGGATGAAAAGTTTTGAGTGGGGAAGAGTGTAACGACCTGAAATTTTAACAAATTTTATAACGGAATTCACTAATTTTACTGGAAAATTTAAACAATAAATTTTTTAAATTAAATTTGTATGTTTGGAATGCGTCTATTTAATCATGGTTATTGGTAAATTTTTATTGTAAATTATTAAAGTTAATTTATTTGTGAAATTTTAAAATATAAATTCCACCAGTTTATCTATTGAAAATTTAATATCTTTGAAATCTGAATATTTTTATACAATAAAAATGTAAATCATTTTCGGAGAAAGGCGTCGTAAATTGTTTCGTCAAATTTGGATTTTTATGGCTCCGTTTGTCTTATTTTCTGCGTTTTAGTAGCTTTTTTGGTAGTGGAAAAATTCAAGTTTTTATAATTCGATCGTATCACTGATATCTATGTACTGTTTTATTCGCCTCATCGCGCTGACTTCCATCATATATTTATTTCTATATTTTGGAGCCTGGTACGTGGAGTAAAAGACAAAAACAGATGTCATATTGGTACTGTATGCATGACTTTTGTTCCTTTGCCATTACAAACTTCAGACGTGACTACCAAGCAACAAATTAATTGCTCTAATTATTTTGCCTGAATCAACGTATGGCCCTTGCCATTACATTAACTTTCTTATATATTCACAAACTTTGCCACTTTTGCTCAAGTGTCATCCACCACTAGAGAAGGTACATTTTATTTTTTTTTCTTTTCTTTCTCTCTTTTTCTTCCTTTACTTCTCCTCTACAGTTTTACATTCCTCCCTATTATTTGTTGCCAAGCCTTACCTTCTTTTCTTTGATCCAAGCCACCACGTGCTTTCCTCCTTCATACCGTATGCAGCCTTCGCCCCTCCCTCAAAACCCATGACACTGCCTGATCCAAACCCGAAACACACCCATAAAAAAAACACACCTTCCCTGACCCAGAGCTCGACCCTCCCTGATAATTCTGCTCAGCCGAGTTTCTTCGTCATTAACTCGGATTTAGACTCCAAGTAAAACCCTATTGCTCCTACTACCGCTCTATATATATATACATATATGTTGTGTCGCACATACGTATATGTATGTTATATTTTTTTTCTCTTTTTGTGATCTTTGTTCTTGCCTAAATTATATGGGATGACTAGACTTTTTACTTCACCTAGTTTGCATCACTAACGGCTGTGCTGTGCTTTGCTCTTGTCATAGTAAAAATATATAGATGTGTGTGGCAGCCTATACGTATGTGTGTACAACAGATTTTTTTGAATCCTTCACATAGGTATATATTATATATTACTTCATATGTTAGTTGGGTATAACTCTTTTGAAGCTAAGCTTAACCTGGTAATTCATATAGTGTAGATAAATATATACCTGCGTTTATCAACAAGAAGTCACATATATTGTTTTATTGTTGATAGATGTAAGATATGTTGCCTACACATGTATGCACGATTTTTAGCTTGCTTGCTTTTATCTTAGTCTGAGATACATGACTATTCTAGAGGGGGCACTGTGGCAATATACATCTATATATGTATATTTTTATTCCTTCAGGAAAAAAAGCAAAAAAAACATATATACGCTTGTATATGTTCGACTAGAGCTCGCATGCATATGCCTGACTTTGGGTTTCAAATCTCAATTTTTTCCCCCATGCTTGCATTCTTTGAGAGTGTGTGCTGTGACTTATATATCCACTTATCATTTTGCTTGGGGTCCCTGACTAGGAAGTCCTCACAAAGATGCTTTGGATACAAATAGGGACTTCAGTTCTTGTTGAGAATCTTAACATATATATTAATATGTTTGCATGAGTTATATTGCTGTGACTTATATATCAATATATATATATATATATATATATATATATATATATATATCTGTGTGTGTGTTTTATGCACGCCAATCTCCTTCGGTAGTGAAGATGTATTCATAGCCATGCTCGTCCATTTTTCCAATCTGAACCTTTATATTTGTCCTCTCCAAAATTTTATAACAAATATATATATATATATGTGTGTGTGTGTGTGTATGTATGTATATATGTTGCATATGTATATTGTTTAACCATGTCATGTATGTCGTTTCTTCCAATTTTCGAAAAATTATATATGTTGCATATATTACACGTGTACGCATTGGCGGAATTATACATGTTGTATATAAAATTGTTCTTTCAAATATTTTTAAAACAAATGTATACGTATATCATTCATATGTGTATATTTTTTATTTAATTGTCATGCTAAAATCTGTTTCGTGTTTGTCATAGCTAATTGACTTATCGTGTCTGATTCGTGCCAGTGTTTGTTACGTTGCTCTTTGTTGTAGTTGTTTCCATCGTTCTCTAGCCACGAAAGGTGAGAAATTACTCACGATAAATGTTTTTATGCTTATTAAATTGATTTCATAGGAAATGACAATTTAAATGTGCTGCAAAATTTAATTGTAAATTATCAACTGTTAATATGATATGCTGTTAGTTCAAATTGGCCACTAATGTAAATTGACACCAGTATATGTTGACTAAATTTTTATTAATTTTTTTTTACTGATCGCATATGCTAGAATTGTCACGTTGTATTATTATTATTATGGTGTCTCACTCTGCAAGTTCTCTTAGTCTAGAAATCACTATGGGTTGAAATTATTAAAGTTAATTTATTTGTGAAAATTTAAAATATAAATTACACCGGTTTATCTGTTGAAAATTTAATATTTTTGAATTTGAATATTTTTATATAATAAAAATGTAAATCATTTTTTGAGAAAGGCATCGTAATTCATTTCGTCTAATTTGGATTTCTATACCTCCATTTATCGTATTTTCTGCATTTTAGTAGCTTTTTCGAAAGCGGGAAAATTCAAGTTTATATAATTCGATCGCATCACTGATATCTATGTACCGTTTCATTTGCCTCGTCACGTTGACTTCCATAGTATATTTATTTCTGTGTTTTTGAGCCTGGTACGCGGAGTAAACAATAAAAACAGGTGTCGTATCGGTACCATATCCGTGACTTTTTTCCCTTTGCCATTTCAAACTTCAGACGTGGCTGCCAAGCAACAAATTAATTGCTCCAATTATTTTGCCTGAATCAAGTATGTCCGTTGCCATTACATTAACTTTCTTATATATTCACAAACCTTTCCACTTTTGCTCTACTGTTATCCACCACTAGAGAAGGTACATTTTTTTCTTTCTCTCTTTTTCTTCCTTTACTTATCCTCTTCAGTTTTACATTCCTCGCCATTATCTATTGCCAAGCCTTACCTTCTTTTCTTTGATCTAAGCCACCGCGTGCTTTCCTTCTTCAAATCGTATGCAGCCTTCGCCCCTCCCTCAAAACCCATGACATCGCTTGATCCAAACCCGTAACATACCCATTAGAAAAAACACACCTTCCCTGACCCATAGCTCGACCCTCCCCGATAACTCTGGTCGGCCGAGTTTCTTCGTCATTAACTCGGATTTAGACTCCAAGTAAAACCCTTATGCTCCTACTGCTGCTCTATATATATACATATATGTTGTGTCGCGTATACGTATATGTATTTTATATTATTTTTCTCCTTTTGTGATCTTTGTTCTTGTCTAAATTATATGGGACGACTAGACTTTTTAGTTCACCTGGTTTGCATCACTAACGGCTGTGTTCTTCTTTTCTCTTGTCATAGTAAAAATATATAGATGTGTGTGGCAGCCTATACGTATATGTTGTACACATATTGTAGTGAATCCTTCACATAGGCTATATATTATATATTACTTCGTATGTCAGTTGATGTATAACTCTTTTGAATCTAAGCTTAACCTCGTAATGCATATAGTTAAACATATACTTGTGTTTGTCAACAAGAAGTCACATCTATTGTTTTATTGTTGATAGAAGTAAGACATGTTGCCTACACATGTATGCACGATTTTTAGCTTGCTTGCTTTTATCTTAGTCCGAGATACAAGACTATTTTAGAGGGGGTGCTGCGGTAATATACATCTATATATGTATATTTTTATTCCTTCAGAAAAACAAAAAAACAAAAAAACTTATACACGCTTGTATATGTTCGACTGGAGCTCGCATGCATATGCCTGACTTTGGGTTTCAAATCTCAATTTTTTTCCCATGCTTGTGTGCTTGAGAGTGTGTGCTGTGACTTATATATCCACTTATCATTTTGCTTGGGATCCCTGACTAGGAAGTGCTCCACAAATTTTTTCTGCATACAAATAGGAACTTCAGTTCATGTTGAGAATCTTAACATATATATTAATATGTTTGCATGAGTCAAATTGCTGTGACTTATATATCAATATATATATATATATATATATATATATATATATATATATATATTTGTGTGTGTTTGTTTTATGCACGCCAATCTCCTTCGGTTGTGAAGATGTATTCATAGCCATGCTCGTCCATTTTTCCAATATGAACCTACATATTTGTCCTCTCCAAAATTTTATAACAAAAATATACATATGTGGCGTATGTATATTGTTTAACCATGTCATGTATGTCATTTCTTCCAATTTCCGACAAACTATATATTGCATTGGCGGAATTATACGTGTTGTATATAAAATTGTTCTTTCAAATATTTTTAAAACAAATGTATACGTATATCATTCATATGTGTATATTTGTTTTATTTAATTGTCGTGCTAAAATCCGTTTCGTGTTTGACGCAGCTAATTGACTTATCGAGCCTGATTTGTGCCAGTGACCGTTACTTTGCTCTTTGTCGTAGTTGCTTCCATCATTCTCTAGCCATAAAAGGTGAGCAATCACTCACGATAAATGTTCTTATGCTTATTAAATTGATTCATAGGAAATGACAATTTGAATGTGCTATAATATTTAATTGTAAATTATCAACTGTTAATATGATATTCTGTTAGTTCAAATTGACCACTGATGTAAATTGACACCAGTATATGTTGACTAAACTTTTATTAAATTTGTTATTGATCACATATGCTTGAATTGTCACGTTGTATTATTATTATTATTATGGTTTCTCACTCTACAAGTTCCCTTAGACTAGAAATTACTATGGGTTGAAATGATACATACCCGAACAAACTTTAGAATATGAGAAATTCGTTATGGGTTGAAATGATAAACCCAAGCGATTTTCAGTTATTATTGAAAACTTGGGATTGCGGGTTTAATGATATAAACCCGTAATTTTAAACTATTATGGATTGAAATAATAAATATCAGTATCACATAACCATAGGATAGAAAACTATATACGGGGGCACCGTTGGTCTATATTTTGGAAATTGATTTTAATGTTTGTAAGGAAATGCATGAGTTTGATTTTGAAATATAATAAGCATTCTATTTTATTATTGTAAATTTTATCACCACAGCTTTGGTTTTTGGGAATATAAAAATTATGAGTTTAATTAAAAGTAATTTGAATTTTTTTTACTTATAGTTTCATTTCCTAAATATATAAATAAGATTTTAAATAGATAAATAAATGTTTAATTTATTTTAAATTTGATAAAATTAGTTTTTTGTCATTAAAAGGTTTACTTAATTTATATAGACTTCTATAACATTATTATGTAAAAAGGTGGGAAGGTACATTGGGATTTATTGGTGACTTAAACTGGTTATTAATAGAATTTAAATAAAGATTCAATCGGAACTAGATGATTTTAGAAATGATTTATAACTTTTTTTTAATAAAAAGATTAAATGAATACTTTAAAAATCTATATTGAGTTAAAAATCAAATATTTTGTTTAAATTTATATTAGAGATTCCATTTTGATATTTACAAAGTAAATTTATAAATGACCACGGTGTGAAATAAGCATTTGGTTGCTAAAGAGACCGGGATCAAATATTGTCATACTCTCTGTCAATACCGAAAACCACTTTAGCAACTGTGTACGTGATGGTGATTTCAAAAATGAAGTAGGATGGTTTGGCAAATGATTTTTATATATGGTATGACGTGACCCTGACTCCCGTGAGTCAGCATAGATGTGACTAAAACATGAGCTATACGTGGGCCAAGTGAGGTCATTCCTTCGATTGGATACATTTCTTCGAAACCATTCTATTACTTTGTGATTTAATTGGTGCGCACCTTTGATTATGGGAATGTTGTTCGAGGTGGGCGATAGTAGCTGTTGTGTGCCCGGTTCTAGAATTGGTATATCTACCCTGGCATTGCCTTGAGTGTCGTGTTCACATGCCCTATAGTGTCGTCTACGAGTTTGTTTTGCACCGTACCTATGGAGTGCCCTCTGGGTAAACCACCGGTGTGGTGGAGCATACAATACTGTATAAACTATGGGAATATAAAAATGTGTTAAGGGGGATATGATTTATGCCTTAACGCTATTTTGGTATTTTACTTTACTATAGCATTATATATGTAGCGTATTGTACTATGTATGTAGATAGTTTAACAGGTCATTAGAAGATGGAGTCCCAACATCCTATAAGTTCTTTTTTCGCATTTACTTGACATTTCACTTGAGTTTAATTTACTGGCATAAGAATGTTAATCCTGACTCGAGTGTTTGTTTTGCTTAACGTCGGGTCAGCCTGAGTGTCACAGTTTGAGATTCATCTTTTGGAGCTTGGAGTTCGCTTGGAAGACCTATCTTATCTTTTTAGCTTTCATTTTATTTCTGTTATTTCAGTTGTATGTTCGGACTTGTCAGTTACTTTTGTGTTAGTGACATCTATGTTTTGGGATTTCAGATGTATTCTGTTTTGGATTATGTTATTTCTATAGTAGCTTAATGAACTACTATTTGTCTATTCCACTGCTTATTATTGTAAAACTTTGTGTCTGTGACTCTGTGGTTGATTTATTTACTGTATATGCTAAGTTATGCCAAATAAATATATTGACAATCTGTTGTTTTGGGTAATTCAAGTCTAACATGTGTGTCTACTATTGTCGGTTTGAATGGTTCAAAAGAGCGAGTCGTTACAGTTTCAGATTAAGCTGTCAATTTATGTAACTACGGATAGAAAAAAAAAAATTATGGACCTTTTGACAATGAAATATAATACTAGTTTTACAAGCATTTAACCTTTGACAATGTGCCTACTGTTGCCTTACAAGCAGCCTAAATAAACATTGACTTAACGATGAAGTTAATCCATTTACACAAAGATATTGTGTTGTTGAAGATTTATAAAAGAGAAATTAAAAATAAGAACCGAAGAAACTTTGATAATTGAAAATTTATAAGTTACAATTAATATGGCTAAATGCAAATTTGTAATTGATTTCAATATGTAGTTTTTATTTGTTTTGGCATCTATAAAAGAAAATATACATAACAGTTTAATTAGTCAGACAATAGTTCACTGCTACTGGGAATAAGTCATATAAAATATGCAATTTCGGCATAATTTAAGATATTATTGTTTTGTTATCGGAAAACAAATGTTTCTCTTTCAATGAAATAAGCCTTAGTGTCAAAAGCTTTAGGTACCTCATATGAAACAAGAGGAAGAGCTCATAGAATACTGAATGATGTAATAATCATGAAAAAGGTGAGTACTTGAGGAGTTGTTGTGGTAACTACCTTTACATACCTGTACTGTAACATGTTCGAAACTTGTTAGCGTGATTCGTACATTTATTGACACATACTTTGTGGTTTGTTGTGTTGTATCTAAGCACAGCCATTGTTGTATTTTGTTTGTTTATGGTTACATAACCTTTGTTATATAGCAAAATTGGATGTCATATTTAATTTCAAAGATGAACATCTTAATCCGAAATAATGCTTAGTAATCTTCTTAATTCGATTACTGTGACAGTGAAATATATGCATTAATTGATCCACAACCTGTGTCCTCATACTTTTTTATTGCTGAGCTTATGCATGTACTTTTTGGTTTCAAATAGTAAGATGTGCAACTACCTTATGAAGTTGTAGTCAATTTTGTTATTACTGATATGAGACTCGTGCTTCACATCCTTTTAAATAGGAAAACCATAACATATATGATTAATAAATGTATGATGAAAAGCATATATGATAATAACTTTAAAAAATCCTCATCAAAAAGTATTGGTAACATAAGAGAAGCTTTTTACATAATAACTATAACTGCATACTTCAAAAAGCATGTCTTTGATACAGAACATGGAGAAATAGAAGAGCATGGAAACAACCATCTTCATTCATGACACTTCTTTTTCAGCATGTCACAAATATGGAAACAAACAAACAAACAAAAACAACATGCTTGTAGGAATTCAACTTATATTTCTTCAGTTCAAACAATAAATTTGAACAAAATAAGAATACCTACAAATTTAGCTAGAGAATAATTCAAAGCACCCATCTTCCCTCCCTGATCAGCCTATATCACTCATTTTCCCCCTTGACCCTTTAACAAACTATTAGATTCCCCTAAATATCTAGATGCTTCGATGACTACTTAACAAAACATAGTTTTATGAAACTTGGTTAATTTTTATTAGCATGGTTTGTTTACTATAATTTTTAGTGTTATGACTGCCATTATCTTCGTTGTTGTTATTAGCATTATATTAATATAACTTAATTAGTTTTAATAAACTAAGTTAATTTATTAATTTTATTATTATATAAAAATAAACTTAGTTATTTTTTATAAAACTTAGTTAATTTAGTTAATATTTTATGATTTATTATAAGTATTAATATTATTACTGTTATTATTTTAAGCATTCTTAATTTTTATAAAACTAAGTTAATTTATTGTTATTGTTGCTATTATAACTGTTGTTAGTATTATTATTATAAACATTAATTTGTATAAAAATTAGTTGAATTATTATTGTTATCATCATTAACTTATTTAATTTTTATAAGCTTATTTAATTTTTATATAACTTAACAAACGAAGTTAATTTTTATAATTTTATTTAATTTATTATTGCTATTGTTGTTATACAAATTTAGTTAATTTTTATAACACTTAGTTTGCAACGACCCGAAATTTCGATCCCGAAGATTCCAGATAGTTAGGAAAGAGAAGAAAAGAGATAGAAGAAGAAGAAGAAACAGAAACACCAAAACACAGATTCTCACATTCACAGTGGATCAAAATATAATATCAAATAAGATAGCAGTTATATAAAGGAAATCTGTACTTGTCAAATTACATTCTAATACATCAGAATTACACATTTACACAAACATTGGACAACTAAAATCACCTGTCCCAGATAAACTACAATTTATCACAGCGGAATACACTCCATACATTCCTGCCATCCAGCTCGCCTCCTGAGCTCCAGAATGTCCTTACCTGAAAATCTGTAATACTCGGTCTGACCCGAGCATTACAACAAAGTAACACCCGGGTCAGGCTGGAAACTAGCGTGAGTAAACCCATCTAACATGAAAATACCAATGCAATATACTTATTTAAAACCCGGGGTAACTCGTTCATCACTACAAGTTCACAACTTGTTAGTCAATGCTTATTTGACAAATCAATCCCTTAGTTCCAAGGTCCATATTATTTCATTCCAACCTATTGATTTCACATATCAATCTATAAAGAATCATTATAGGTTACAAATCGAAGTGGGTTCGGTTATTTACTGATACCGACCCCGGCCTCTTCGAATTCAATCTTATCTCTAATTCAAGTTGTAGTTTTAAAACAATACAATACAAAAATCAGGATATCATATCACACCACAATCCAACTCAGATAGATAACTCACATTATCACAACACATCTAAATCGCCCATCAACAACTCAGGTCATCCAATATCATTTAACCATCCATAAACAATATTTATTAGGTATGTAATTCTTAATTAATTGAATCCCCATTAAATTAATCACCATCTTTAATTACTTGGATTACCTTAATCCTTCTTACATAACATTAATTAATTACAATTCAATTAATTAATCATTTTTTATTATCCATCTTAATTAATCACCCTTGACTAATTATAATTTAATTACGATAAGTAATTAACTCTTAATTAATTACAAAAATTAATTAACCTGCACCCATCACATTAAATAATCCCTTAATTACTCTTATAAAGTAATTAACAATGATTTATTACATTTATCCCTAATTAATTCCATAAATTAACTATTCTATAATCACTTACATTGATTAATTATCCTTTAATTAATCACACTTATTAATCATCTAACCCTTGATTAGTTCCTTTAATCAATCAGTCCTTAATTAATTACTCTAAGTAATTAATCCTTAATTACTTCTATTAAGTAATTTCCTTCAATTATTTACCTTCATCAAGTAATTATTTCATTGGTTAATTGTCCCAAATCAATTAACCTTTAATTATTAATTAATTTAACCTTTCTTTACTAATTAAATTAATTAATCCTTAACAATTTATCTTAATTACTTACATTAAGTAAGTATCATTTAAGTAATTAATCTTTAATTACTTACATTAATTAATCCCTAATTTCTAATTAATTAATCTCTAATTTATTTATAATCCTTAATAACTAATTCATTAATCCCTAATCACTTTCATTAGTTAAATTTTTTAACTAATTACATCAATTTAATAATCTTTAATTAATTACATTAAGTAATTAACTACCCTCTAATTAATTACATTCAGTAGTTATCCTTTAAATTACTTATACAAATTAATCATCCATAAATTATATTAACAAATTATATAGTTCAATTTCAAATAATTAAAATAAAGCACATACTCAAATTAATTACTTAGTTTTCAACAATAAACTTGTTCGAATTCAAAGATTTGGAAGAAAACGCCTTCTTATATTTTGAAACCTGTTGATAATGGCTTTGAACTTGTCCATTTCTATTTGCTATAAAATTTGGCTACAAATTTCCTTTGTTTTGAAACATTTTAAAAATCTCAAAGCTGGACCTGATTTCCTATTGAAAATACCCAAGCCATTTAACCAAATTCTCGAGCAAAATCCCGAGTCACGAACAATCCCATCTACTTCAGGTCATCCTCAACAATTTCTCGAGATCGTCCTGAGGCAACAACTTTTCCCCCCAAACTTCATCTTCTCCTGATACATTGTGCTCCTATACATGTACACAGGTGGCCGCCAGCGACCTGACTTCTTCCCTTACCGTTGACAAGTCACCAACCAACCCCACCTTCGATCCCGACCATCCAACTCGATCACCAAGCTCGAAATCGAAATCGAGTCTAATAGTGTAACGACCCGCAAATCCGTACCCCTTGAGTCGACACTATTCTACATCAACCAACTCAAGGTGCATAGAAATATGAACCATTTGGGTTAAAGAAGAAGAGGTAGAAGAAGAGAAAATAGAAAACAGAAAACAACAACATAATCTAACCATCGCGGCGGAATAAAATATAATAGGTAATAAATGATCTTTACACAAAAAAAACAAATATATATCTGTTTTATACATACATCATCATCAGAGTACATCATCAGAGTTCAACAACATCAATAGCATACAACTGGATAGACAACTACTCAACACAGCGGAATATATATAAAACAAGTACGAAAATACGCATCGTCATCCAGCTCGTCTCCTAAGCCCCACAGCATCAAATCCTATATCCTATAATACTCGGTCTGACCCGAACATTATAGTTAAATAACACCCGAGTCAGTCTGGAATACCAGCGTGAGAAATCACACTCAAATTGATTATTAAAGTTTCAAAAATCTTTTGAAACCAAAAGCATCTCGTAAGACCACGCCACAAATAAACATGTCGTGTTTTTACCTTACGATATCTAAAACACTTTTATTAAAATCCTCTGATATTATAATAGGGTCTATATACAAATACTTATAAAATAGCCAAAATTGTTACATTATTAAATTCTATTTACTAGCCACAGATTGGGTAATACAAACAAAACTCGTACAAGGCGCGTAGGGAGAATGGATTTCCAACTAATGACTAGGCACTGGGGTACCACCTGTCACAGTACCTGGTCTAGATCAGCGTACCGAGGACCCACCCTACGTCACCAACAACACAAGGCCGGAACCATCCCTTAATGGACAGTCCCGAGCATGATTACCCCGCGGTTGGGATCAGCAACCGCCCACTAAGCCGAAATAATAAGGGACATCTAGACAAAGATGACCTCACCCTAAAATGGGTGCTACCCACCTAGCCTTGCTGCATAACCTCTGATTTTCAGTCATTCCCGGTTGATGAGGCTTGAGGCTAAGCGTTACCTTTTTAGAACATATCTCTTAGAATGCCCATCGTCCACCTGACGATGTTCCGCAAGCATTGATCCACACATGTCCGTCCCGGGTTCGAACGGAACCGAAGGCACTATTCCTACTACATCCATTTTGGAAATATCCTCAGGATTAGTAGCGATTAGCCCTTGCACTTCACTGCTCCATTTTCGACTCCAAACTCGTTTTTCCACGAAAACGTACAAACCGGATTGAAGTGGTTTTTGAGAAATAAATCTCGATCCCGGTCTCTTTGAAACGATCAACGCATTTGTCCAATATTGATAGTCGGTGATTTAACTATCAATTAATATTTACAACATCCATCAAACAATAAATAATTTCCCAAATTATTTATTAATTCCAAAAACATCTTCACAAGATATATTTCCCAAATATTTTCTATTTCCTCTGAAATTTCTTAGCACAAAACTTAGATTTTTAAAATAATTTAAAAACACTTTATTGTAAAATATGATTAACATTTAAATTTTAGAAAAAATACTTTAATACTTAATTCAAAATAATACTTTAGAAATAATTAAAATAAGATTACTTTATAAATATAAACTAGATTTTCTTCTTTAAACAAAATACCAAATCATCCTTTAAATAATTATTACGATAATAGATTTTTAAAAAAAATACTTACTCTAGAATTTAAACATTTAGAAATAATAAATTTTCTAAAACATGCTTTTTAAAACAACATTAAACTTTTATCCATATATTTAAAAATTTACTTTGGAAACGTACTTGGCTATCTAGAGAAATATACTTCTCTTCACATTCTTCTTTAAATTTCCAATTCAAACACGTGAATCCATTTTCAAATTGATTTCCAATTCGCTCCCTTTTATTCCAAAATCCATTAGTTTCAGATTTTATTCCTTAATTATGATTTAAAGTACTTTTAACTGAAAATATCAATTTTAGATTTCTCATCTTACCTCTTAATCCTTTTTAAATAAATTTAAACTTTAAATTTAAAATAATTCTTTATTCCATTAAAATAATATCACTTAATTTTACAATTCATTAATTACTGTTTATTTAAATCCTTTTTCTTTTCATACTCGTAGTTATTTATTAGTATTTTAATACCACTTCCATTTCTTTTCAATCCATTCTTAATTTATTCAAATTTTCTATAGTTATTTCGTTTACAAATTCGCTTCCTTTATTTTCTTTCCAAAATCCAATTTATATATTTTTGGTAGCTCATTATACCCAAATATATTCAACCAACCCATAGCATTCAATATTCCAACATAATTCATCATAGAATATCAAATAATCACAACAGAGAATATTAAATAATTTAAATAAGTGTTGAGGAATCCAGTTGGATCCCTCCAACCTGTTTTCCCTGCATCCACAGATGTTAGCACAACATAAATACCAATTCCACTTCGAGGTGGAATATCGTGGTATATGGGATTAAATATGATATTATCGGCGCATAGGGTCTCATCCGCTATAAAAATGCGGGATATCAGTCATTCCAATATATATTATATACTATAATATAGCACAATAATCCCATTCAATCAACCAATCAATTATTAAATTTAACTATTTAAATTTATATAAAAATTTAGGAGAGTGAGATGAACTCACCTTTGATTCTTGTTTTGCAACCCACTTCATTCTCGATTTGATTCCAGGATTTTCAGTCCTTGTATAAACATTAGGTGTTTTATTAATATTCGAGTCAATTGAAAAATTAAATTCCCATTTGATAATTCGATTAACCACATATTTTATTATCTCCAACAAAATTTAATTTTTTAAACTAATTTCTTTTTAAATAATTTCTTAGTAACTAAAATAATTTAGATAAGTTAATTAAATAAATTAATCACCTTAATATATTATTTTAAAAACAACTAGTAAGTTTAAAATGTGAATATATATATTTGTTTTATTTTTATTAAAACTACATATTTACTTGTTGAAATAAATTACAGATCTCAAAAATCTAATTTTATCTAACATCTTATATTTTCCAAATCTTATCTACATACATATTTACTAATTTACTTATATATAAAAAATTTAAAATTTATCTCCTTATAAACCCTACCATAAATATCCTTATTTTAAATTAAATTTATTGGCAGAATAAACTCTAAATTTCCTTCACTGTAATTATTTTTTTCACAAATTAAACAAGAAGTTATGCTTGCTTATCGTTAATTTACATGTTATAATACTGAATTACCTTAAGACATTTCTTTTCCAAATCTAACAGTAAATTAAAATATACACATACTTATATATTTTCCTACCTCATATATTTTCAAAAAAAGAAATTGACTAACTACCAAAATTAGCCAGCTAATTGATTAATGGAAAGGGAAAAAGCAATACCCTGACGAGCACCTGCCGTCGAACGAACCATCCCCATCTTAGTTCGACTACATCGGCCTCAGGATTTATCAAAGGCAACGCTTCGACCTCGTACTCGACCTTGGATGTCATCACGAAACGATAATTCCATCTCGTAATCAACATGCGACAAACCCTCATCACCACCGACGAACCGCAACTCCTTCTCCAGAGAAAACACGAGCTTCCTCAAACTACTAACCCTAATCGCAAAATCCCCACCTGAATCGAACGCCAACAAACCCCCTCATCAACGAACTCCGGTCGAACTCCCCATCTACCAAAGCATGAGAGCTCTCCTCCAGGTCACGAATTCGATTTGAAATCGAATTTTGGTTTTGAGATATACAAGGAGGAGGCACGATTCAGTTTTATTGCGAACTAGAAAGAAAGAAGGAAAGAACAGTGTGACGCCCCACCTCTATACCCACGCTAGCCAAGAACACTACGGTGTAGTGTTGTCAACTAGCACGGAGAATAAGGCTGTTGAGGAGCGACCATCCATGTAATTGCTTATCACACAGTGGCTATAAATAATCTTCGGAAACAAACATAGAAATAAGAATAACGCAAATTAGTCACAGACATCCGTATCACAAAGGCGGAAGAAGACATGAATATATAACTAACACATGAAAGTGTACATCAGAGTAGTGGTCAAAAGATCCACAATAATACAAAAGAATAGCAACACGTGCTATACAAAAGAATACAACTATGAGTCTATATCTCAAGTGTACACAACAAAAACTGCTAATCTAAATAGTTAGCCAAAAGTCAGAGTAGCAAATCTCGGGAAGAAGTCAAGCAGAAGCACCAGTAACATCTCCGTCTGACCCGAGTATTATTTAAGAAAATAATAAACGGATCAGTCTAGCTATAAATATCAGATGACATGATATAAAATAAAAGATATGGCATAAACATAAAATATCCATACTTACATACTACTATAAGTATGCAAATGATGATCAACAGAAGATCGATCAATAAGAGATAAATCAATATCACAAGAATCTTCTCAAAGATCCAAAGAGGGCGTCATACCCTAAACTTGTACTCATAACAAGTCAATGACATAAATTCTAGAAATCAACACGAGAAATCCAGAAATCATAAAAAGGGAAAGAGGCCTATCACATGACGGTCCGAAGACCATGGGGAGCTATCCCATATGTGTGAGTCGAAATCACACAGATGAGGTCTAGACTAACCAAAAATCAAAAAGGTATGTGTGAGTGAAATCACACAAGTGGTGTCTAGTCTAACCTCGCAAACAAAAACGTATGTGTGAGTGAAATCACACAAATGGTGTCTAGACTAACCAAGAAGGTAAAAAAGGTATGTGTGAATGAAATCACACAAGTGGTGTCTAGTCTAACCAAGCAAACAAGAGACATCGCACAATTGCTAGTCTAAATCATAAGAATGATCGTCATGATCAACGAGAAGTGTCAATTACACTAAGCTAGTAAATATATGAGCTTAGCTTCATGTCCCATAACCACTAGCTTAACTTAAATATTTACGAACAAATTGTAGATCTCCACTAGAAAATTGTCACAAGAGGTTCAATCGAACAAGTCCAAGAATTAACCGACGAAGTGAACGCAAGCGTTTCATACCACTTGTTTTACTAAGCCGTTTAATTAGATTTCTCATCCGAGTGAGGTAAAGGTTTGTATATATTAGTAGATTGGAAAACGGTTTAAGAAAAGAGCTTTGTTATTGAAAATAGAGTTGAAATCATTTTGTTGAAAGAGTTTTGATATTTACTACTAGTATAGAAAACCTTTATATTTTAAAGTGACAAATCACAGAAGTGATTGTAGAAACAATCAATCATAAAAATTCACATACGAAGACGTGAATAAAATCCAAAGAAACCGATTAAGAATCCATTGAAATAGATATTCAAAAATCCATAAAATCGACCGAGAAGCCAAAGATAGTTTGTCTCGAAGAGTGGTCAATCTCAGCATCCCAACAAAGCAAATTCCGTTGAATGCTTTTCAGATAAGATCCCCTACGGAGGGGGGGTCCAGGGGGGTGGCAACCCCCTAGGTGGGGGTGCGGGGGCAACGCCACCGCTACGGGGTTCGACCTGCCCGGTCAGGTCGTGGGGGTCCAGGGGGCAGCGTCCCCGGCGGGGTGCGGGGTAGCGCCCCGACCAAAACGGTACGACCTAGTGAAGACCTAAGGAAGGATAGGATCGAGCGACTTAAAGGATTTTGACCTAAAGAGTCACGACCTAAAGGAGTTAAAGTAGATCGAAACGTTGCGACCTATAGGGGGGCGACCTAACAAGGATGGCCGAGCGACCTAACAACCCAGGCAAGGTCGAGCGACCTAACGACCTAATGGAGCAAGCGACCCTAAGGAAACTCGCGACCTAACATGGACGAGCTAAGGTGAGGTGCGACTCAACCAGGAAAGCGACCTAAGGGAGACGAGCGACCTAAGGAACTCGAGACCTAACAATAGCACAGGTCAAGCGACCTAACGTTTTAAGGCCGAGCGACCTAATTAAACTCGCGACTTAATGGTGTGAAAGGCGTGCGACCTAAAGTGTTACGACCTAAGGGTCGAGCGACTTAGTGGAACAAGGTCATACGACCTAATACTGGTAGTAGGGTTGGACGACCTAACGGAGAAACGGTCGAGCGACCTAACAGGTTATAGGTCATGCGACCTAGTGGGTTAACGGCCTAACGACCTAAGGGTTATAGGCCCAACGACCTAACGGGTTATAGGTCCAACGACCTAGCGGGTTAGAAGGTCATGCGACCTAAAAATGGAAGGCAAGGCCGAGCGACTTAAAGAACCAAGGCCACACGAGTTAAGGCCTAACGACCTAACGACCTAGAGGCCCACGACTTACGACCTAAGGAGCCAGAGCCAAGCGACCTAAGGCTGTATAGGGGATTTAAGGCCAGAAACGACCTAAGTGTTAGCGACCTAACGACCTAAAAGCCCACGACCTACGACCTAAGAGCCATACGACCTACGACCTAATTCCGAGTGCCGAGCGACCTAATGTTGTAGGCCATTTTAAGGTGGGAAACGAGCTATTTTGAGGCCGAGACTTTTCCATGCGAACGACCTAGCATAGGCAGAACGACCTAAGTGCAGAATTTCACCAAAAACACTAAAAATTGGAGTTTTTCGCCAATTCGATTCAACCCAAATGCAAATGCGCATGCAAAAGTGATAGGGAATCATTCCCAACAGTCCAATATAGTTATAGACTAGAATTGTGAGATAAAAATCTCACCTTTTCACCAAATTTATGAATAAAGAGCTTGAAGGCAATGGAGAAGCAACCACAAGCTTGAATCAATGTCTTCTTCTTGAATTTGGAGTTGAATGATGAATTGCAATTGAATTTGAGCTTTGGAGTTTTAATTTCCCATTCCCTCCTCCATTTTTGATAAAGCTTGATTGATAAAGCAAATAGAATGAAGTTATGAAGAGAAGGGGTGCAGGTTGGGTCTAAATAGGCTAAAAGCCCAAACTAAAGTCCAAAGCGAAAAGTAGCGAAATTCCAATTACTCCAAACATATCAAAGCTTATACTCAAAAGGATTGCAAACATCATTTTGAACTCATTGGCAGTGGTCTCGAGTCCTAATTTGAACGTACGCAAAAAGTAGCTTTTCGGACTATAATCCGACTAACGATAAAATATTTAAATATAAAATTGATAAATATACGGGTTGTTACAAACAGAATGATTTGAACTGAAAAGAGACGAAGGTTATGATTTTATTTCGGCCATTGCTTCTTCTTTTTAAACGAAAATGAAAGCTCGGCTTATAATAAAAAGAAAAAGGGAAGAGGGAGACACGATTTGATGGTTGCATGGAGAAAACTAACTACAGTGATTCTGAAAAACAGCTGAAAGAAAAAAGTTGTCAGGAAGGATTTGACCATTCAAACAAAACAAATATAATTGAATTCAATTTAAATTTAAACTGTCTTCAATTCGTAACTCAAATTTCGAACTCCTATCGAGGCATGCCGCTAGGCGTTTATAATGTTATACGCCTATTCCGAACGCATTGGAAAAGGTTTCGAGTTTTAATTCGATTGTATGGGGAAGATAGCTTTTTGACCAGTTATTATATTGAATTTTCGACATAAATTTCAACGCGTTTATATACCGTACGCTTACACAACAACTCCAATCAATATGAGATTTGAAATCCGATAATAATACAATATTACGGATCCAATGGAACTAGTTTCGTTGAATTCCGAGACTGTGCCTCGGAAGGCTATTTTAAAATTCAATTTAAACTATAAAATTTTAAAACTGAACAAACCACTGTTAATTTCAATTTTACAACTCCTATTATCCTCAGTATTATCAATATAAATTTTACAAGCCTTTAAATTATTTTTAATAGGCTTAAAACTCCAGATTCAACATTTTACCCAACTTCAGCTTATTTAATTTAATAATTAAATTACCTAATAAATGGTGATATTTGAATTCGAGTTAAAAATTAATTTTTAAATATTTGAAATCGATTAAATATTCTGATTTTAAATGCTCGAAAATTCCGGGTCGTCACATTCCTCCCCCTTAAAAGAATTTCGTCCCCGAAATTATTAGTTAGGAAGAATGGTCCAATACCCGTTTACTTTTCCTAAAGCCAAACAGTTTTATCAACATGCCATAACATATCCTTTATTAAAGACCTACTGTCATTCTTACTAACTTCCTAAACTCCCCCATAGTTTCAAACAATACTATTTGCTCAATCGTTCAAATTTCAATTTTAACCCAAATTTTGAATTATCAAAAAGTTTTCAAAAATGTTTCTAACTCCCTAAATTTCCGAAATTTTTTGCCAGCGTCTCCTTTGCGCGGCTAGCTCGGTACAACTACAAAAGGCCTCTACGGGCTCCCAAATTCCAAAAGAAAACAAAATGCCAAGTGGCTAGATCCAAAAACCCAATCAACTTTCACAGAAATTTATACACATACCTTTTTGTCGAGCATTTAAAATTTATTTTCTGAAATCAAAACCAATTTTCCTTTTCCTTTTATAATACCTGCATATCCTGCTTAGCACTACTATCCAATCACAACTTTCCAAAACATTTTATCGACTTCCTTACTAAATGTCAATATTTATTCATTCAAATATCAACTTAGAATATATTTATAATATTCAATTTCCAATTAAGAATTCACCATTCCTTTCTTAAGTTTAGTATAAGCATTTTATATGCTTCTTTATTTATTTTCACTTCACCACTTTAGTTTATATCTACTTCTATTAAAATTGATTCTTTCATTTCCATGTGAATTCAATTTATTTTCAACTCTAAATATTGAATTTTATTTTCCATTTATACCGATTCATGTCATTATTTTAAATTAGTTTCATTCCCTAATTTATTTCAATTTTCAATTTGAAATCAATTTGTCGTTAACTAAAAAAAAATTTCCCAAAAATTTTCAAATTTTTTTTCTTACTCCCAAAATTTTTGGCAGAGTCTCCCATGTACGGAGGAGCTTTTGCAATTTGACAAAAAATATAAATATATATACATCGACCAACACGGTGAAAAAACCCAAAATAGTTCGTATTTCCTATTTTTATTGCGCAGGCGTCCTTATTTAGCATTTTTAAGCAAGCGGCTTATTATTTTCGCAATTAGCGCAACCAAACACTGCCACCCCGGCTTCCAGGTACCTGTACTTACTCAATTTAAACATGTAAGTGCCATATATATGAAGTTTAACAACATTTCACTTACTTGCAATAATTAAACACATAAATTACAACAGCAATGCACACTAAACACTTTCCGTAAGCAATTTATACAGTTCTAATACTAATTCAACTGTTATCAATTTATTCACCCACTAATTTCATTCAATTTGAATGGTTCATAACCCACTTGCTTACATCCAATACATTTTTAGTTTTAAACAAACCCATGTTATTCCAATTGATTTAAAAATCAATTTTATTTACTTGCAATGATTCATAGAATTTTATTTTCTTCTATTTTCGTCCAACGACCAATTTTTCTCATGCAAATTGGTAATATTCATTCAAGTAAATAACCACTTAAGCTGATGACCATTTTAAATTGATTACAACTCAATTTACACTTAATCCCATCCCATTTTAATTTATTTACAAACTTTCATTGCATTTCTTTCATATCCAAAAAGTTTGATTCCAAACCATTTTATCGTACTCGACAACCAATATATTAAATAACCATCTCACAATTTACGTAAGTTATTTATTTCTTTCAAACTGTTCCACCCAATAATTTAAGTTTATTTTATTCAACCAACTTCCCTTCAAATATTTGATTTGATTTTCCTTGGGTCAAATCCCAACCATTTTATTAATTTATTAGATTAGTTTATTCTTTTATACATTTTTAAACTTTAATTCACATTAACAATTCATTATTGAATTTATTAATAATAAGGTTATTCAATTTATGCTTGAATTGGATTTGTTTTCATCTCAAATCATTTTTATTTTGATCCAATTCCATACAACTTCAATTCATATTTAATTCACTTACAATTCTAAGTTGAAATTCTATTTATAACTTAAGCTTCATTTCCAAACTCATTTATCTATTCACAATTCAATTCTAAGTTAATAATTTCGAGTTCTAACTCCATATTTCATCAACTAATTTATTGTCTAATTAGTTCTACCCTGGTTTAAATTAAATACTTGATTTTTAATCTTAGAGTCTCTTCATTAAATTTCTTAAGCACAATTATTTTATAATTCAAGTTTGGATTTTCGTTTTATTTTCCAATTCATCAAAAATATTTATTTTGGGTTTTCTATCCCACCTTTCAATTTTATAAGTCACAACCTATTTCTTATCCAACTTACTTCCATTTATTCAGGTAAGAATCTATTTCCATTCAATAACACTCATAATTCAATTGAATTTTACTCCAATTCAATTCTATTTAACTAATCCCAGTTAAATCTTGTTACGTACCATTCCTTTGAATTTTTGTTAAGGACTTAATTCCATTTAATATCATTCATGACACAACTGACTTTTGATTCAGTCCAATCCAAATTTAATTCAATTTCAATTTCAATTTTATTTAACTTATCTCAAGTTAAATTCAAATATATTTTCTTCACTTTCATTCACTTAACTTAAATTTTAATTCCCGGATAAAATTTCCAATTTCTTCTTATTAATGTCTAATTTACTTTATAAGTTCAATAGTTGATCCATTTATTCATTCATATATTCATTTTCAACCAATAAATTTTATTTCCAAACATTAATTATTTTCAGTCCATTTGAACTAATTCTGGACTTATTTTTATACAATTTTAAATCAAACATCATCAAATATTCAGTTTCATTTCAGTTGCATACCACATAAATCATTCAGTTACTTACTAATTTTAAATCTCAAAACTTTATTTTATTAATTCCAACTTGACTAATTTTTTTCCCATTTCACATAATTTAACACAATTCAAATTTTAAATTCCAGTATTCAGTTTTCACTTTACTTACTTACAAAGTTGAATTTTATTTCAACTAATTCCAAATTTACAAGTTATCAAACTTTTATATGCCATAAACATTCTTAGTTAAAATTCCAAAGTTTAAACAATCTTTCAACATTTCAAAATTCTGTTGGAAATCATCTATATCCAAAATTCCTTGCATTTTCAAAATCAACCAAATTTCTCCAACAAACATTAATCCAAAACGTCTTGGTAGCAATCCCTCTTTTGGAAACTCGAAAATGAACACCGATGATGTCGCGATCATCATCGGAATTATTTCCAGCAACCGTAAAGAGTTCAATGCTTTTATCACTTTAAAACATTTCAAATATTTTTAAATTCCAAATCTTTTCAGATTTCAAATCCGATTCAAAAATATTTCTCAAATATATATTATTTTTCCCAACCCTTTGAGAATCATTTTCAAATTCAAAGGAACTTAAATTTCCAAATTTTTAAATTCCAAACTCTTTAAATTTATATTCACACATTACTTTGAAATTTTATCTTATTTTAATTATTAATCACACTATAATTCATATTTATTGTTTACATTTACAAATCTCATCTGTATATGAAATTGTTTCTTAGTTTTTAGTTATGGTTTCAATATCTTATTCAATTATGAATCACATTTACAAATTCCATTAATTTATTAACATATTCCTTAATCTTTGGTTATTATTTTCAATTTCTTATTCAATTCTCATATAATAATGATAATAATTTAGTATTATCACTTTCTAACAACCAAGCATCCATATATATATATATATATAATAATAATTTACGAAAAATCATTTCTTTTTATATACAAAAATAATTTTGGGTAAAATTATATCATTTACCCTAGTTAAAACAATATTGTGTCGGTTTATCCTGTTTAAGAGTTCAGAAATCCCTATCGATAACATGGCGTCCCACATATCGACCAGAATCCATGAACACTCAACCGATAAATCAACACAATATAAAACAAATTTTATATTCACTAACAAATACGCGCTCATATCTATTAATACTCTCAAACTCATTATAGAGTACTTACGGACTCTATTTAATGAGTAATTCCCACCAGAGCCAAGGTTATCACCAACCTAAGCTCTGATACCAAGTGTAACGACCCGCAAATCCGTACCTCTTGAGTCGACACTATTCTACATCAATCAACATAAGATGTACAGAAATACGAACCATTTGGGTTAAAGAAGAAGAGGTAGAAGAAGAGAAAACGGGAAACAACAACAGAATCTAACCATCGCAGCGGAATAAAATATAATAGGTAATAAATGATCTTTACACAAAAAAACAAATATATATCTGTTTTATACATACATCATCATCAGAGTACATCATTAGAGTTCAACAACATCAATAACGTACAAATGGATGCACAGCTACTCAACACAGCGGAATATATATAAAACAAGTACGAAAATACGCATCGTCATCCAGCTCGTCTCCTGAGCTCCACAACATCAAATCCTGTATCCTATAATACTCGGTCTGACCCGAGCATTATCGTTAAATAACACCCGAGTCAGTCTGGAATACCAGCGTGAGAAATCACACTCAAATTGATTATTAAAGTTTCAAAATTCTTTTGAAAACAAAAGCATCTCGTAAGACCATGCCACAAATAAACATGTCGGGTTTTTACCTTACGATAGCTAAACACTTTTATTAAAATCCTCTGATATTATAATAGGGTCTATATACAAATACTTATAAAATAGCCGAAATTATTACATTATTAAATTCCAGCTACTAGACACAGAGTGGGTAATACAAACAAAACTCGTACAAGGCGCGTAGGGAGAATGGATTTCCAACTAATGACTAGGCACTGGGGTACCACCTGTCACAGTACCTGGTCTAGATCAGCGTACCGAGGACCCACCCTAAGTCCCATGCAACACAAGGCCGGAACCATCCCTTACTGGACAGTCCCGAGCAAGATCACCCCGTTGTTGGGATCAACAACCGCCTACTAAGCCGAAATAAAAAGGGACATCTAGACAGGGATGACCTGACCCTGAAATGGGTGCTACCCACCTAGCCTTGCTGCATAACGCCTGATTTTCAGTCATTACCGGTTGATGAGGCTTGAGGCTAAGCGTTAACTTTTTAGAACATATCCCTTAGAATGCCCATCGTCCACCTGACGATGTTCCGCTAGCATTCATCCATACATGTCCGTCCCGGGTTCGAACGGAATCGAAGGCACTTTTCCTACTACATTCATTTTGGAAATATCCTTAGGGTTAGTAGCGACTATCCCTTGCACTTCACTGCTCCATCTTCGACTCCAAACTCATTTTCCCACGAAAACGTACAAACCGGATCGAAGTGGTTTTCGAGAAATAAATCTCGATCCCGGTCTCTTTGAAACGATCAACGCATTTGTCCAATATTGATTGTCGGTGATTTAACTATCAATTAATATTTACAACATCCATCAAATAATAAATAATTTCCCAAATTATTTATTAATCCCAAAAACATCTTCACAAGATATATTTCCCAAATATTTTCTATTTCCTCTGGAATTTCAAAGCACAAAACTTAGATTTTTAAAATAATTTAAAAACACTTTATTGTAAAATATGCTTAACATTTAAATTTTAGAAAAATTACTTTAATACTTAATTTAAAATAATACTTTAGAAATAATTAAAATAAGATTACTTTATAAATATAAACTAGATTTTCTTCTTTAAACAAAATACCAAATCATCCTTTAAATAATTATTAGGATAATAGATTTTTTTTAAAAATACACCTACTTTATAATTTAAACATTTAGAAATAATAAATTTTCTAAAACATGCTTTTTAAAACAACATTAAACTTTTATCTATATATTTAAAAATTTACTTTGGAAACGTACTTGGCTATCCAGAGAAATATACTTCTCTTCACATTCTTCTTTAAATTTCCAATTCAAACACTTGAATCCATTTTCCAAATTGATTTCCAATTCACTCCCTTTTATTCCAAAATCCATTAGTTTCATATTTTATTCCTTAATTATGATTTAAAGTACTTTTAACTGAAAATACCAATTTTGGATTTCTTATCTTACTTCTTAATCCTTTTAAATAAATTTAAACTTTAAATTTAAAATAATTCTTTATTCCATTAAAATAATATCACTTAATTTTACAATTCATTAGTTACTGTTTATTTAAATCCTTTTTCTTTTCATGCTCGAAGTTATTTATTAGTATTTTAATATCACTTCGATTTCTTTTCAATTCATTCTTAATTTATTCAAATTTTCTATAGTTATTTCATTTACTAATTCGCTTCCTTTATTTTCTTTCCAAAATCTAATTTATATATTTTTGGTAGCTCATTATACCCAAATATATTCAATCAACCCATTTGATTCAATATTCCAACATAATTCATCATAGAATATCAAATAGTCACAACAAAGAATATTAAATAATTTAAATAAGTGTTGAGGAATCCAGTTGGATCCCTCCAACCTGTTTTCCTACATCCACAGATGTTAGCACAACATAAATACCAATTCCACTTCGAGGTGGAATATCGCGGTATATTGGATTAAATATGATATTATCCGCTATTATGCGGCGCATAGGGTTTCATCCGCTATAAAAATGCGGGAAATCAATCATTCCAAGATATATTATATACTATAATATAGCACAATAAACCCATTCAATCAACCAATAATTTATTAAATTTAACTATTTAAATTTAAATTAAAAATTCCGCTGAGTGAGATTAACTCACCTTTGATTCCTGTTTTGCAACCCACTTCATTCTCGATTTGACTCCAGGATTTTCAGACCTTGTATAAACATTAGGTGTTTTATTAATATTCGAGTCAATTGAAAAATTAAATTCCCATTTGATAATTCAATTAACCACATATTTTATTATCTCCAACAAAATTTAATTTACTAATAATTAAATTTTAAACTAATTTCTTTTTAAATAATTTCTTAGTAACTAAAATAATTTAGATAAGTTAATTAAATAAATTAATCACCTTAATATATTATTTTAAAAACAACTAGTAAGTTTAAAATGTGAATATGTATATTTGTTTTATTTTTATTAAAACTACATATTTACTTGTCGAAATAAATTACAAATCTCAAAAATCTAATTTTATATAACTTCCTATATTTTCCAAATCTTATCTACATATATATTTGCTAATTTACTTATATATAAAAATTTTAAAATCTATCTCCTTATAAACCCTACCATAAATATCCTTATTTTAAATTAAATTTATTGGCAGAATAAACTCTAAATTTCCTTCACTGTAATTATTTTTTTTCACAAATTAAACAAGAAGTTTAGGCTTGCTTGTCTAATAATCTAACATTTTTCACTAGCATGTATTAATTGATTACATTTGTTAAATTATATGTACATTTAACTTACAAGTGTATTTTCCTTGAATTAATAAATTTTTAGATGATTTTTATAAAACTTATATATATATATATATATTTATTAAGTAAAAACATTATCTTAATTCAGATAAATAAATATTTTAAAGAAAAAAATGTAAAATAAATTATATAAAAGAAATAAAATCATATATAATATATTTTTGAGTCTAAAATTTTTAAGATATTTATCTTTTGAATTTCCAAATCAAATTCAATTTTAATTTAAAATCCAATTTTAAAATCAACTCATATACATACATACATATATATATATATATATTTAGATTTAAACAAACACAAATTTAGTTTGTTTGAAAATAATAATTTTTTTCCATTCTAAATAATTATATTAGGAGGTTATCAAATAATTATTTATCCAGATATAAAAATTCAGTTTATATTATTTATATTTAGATATCCTTTATTATCAGAATTCTTATCTATTCAATCTATAAACCAGGTAATTATCCAACTATCAGATGTTCAAAAATCTGGGATATCACATAGTTAACTTGATTAATTTTTTGTAATTTATTATTTTTATTATTCAAAATTTAGTTAATCATTATCAATATTAGTTAAATTCTAAAACTTTGTTATATTATTATTTTCATTATCAACTTAGTTAATTATTATAAGCTTATTTAGTTATTATTAAACCTAATTAATGAAGTTAATTTTTATAGTCTTAGTTAATTTTATTGTGATTATTATTATTAATTAAATTTTATTGTTACGGTTAGTTAATTTAACTAGTCTTGCTTAATTTTCTTATTATGATTATTTAACTACGATTATAAAATTTTAATGTAACTATTAAGCTTATTGTTTTTGTTGTTAGTATTATTATTATAAAATTAATTAATTTTGTAAAGTTAGTTAATTTATTATTATTTTTATGTAAATTTGTTATTTTTTATAAAACTTGGTTAACTTGGTTAATTTTTTATTATTATTACATAAACTTGTTATTTTTTACAAAACTTGGTCAACTTGGTTAATATTTTATTATTACTATAAACTTAGTTGTTAATAATAATAATAATAATAATTTTATATAAATTTAATTAAAACTTAGTTATCTTGGTTTGTATTTTATAATATATTATTATTAGTAGTATTATTTTTGTTAGTATCCTAAACTTAGTTAATTGTTATGAAACTTAGTTAATTTTTATATACTATATATTATTATTGCTATTATGTTTATTGTTGTTATTAGTATTATTATTATAAACAAGTGTATGTTTGTTTTTTCCTTTTTAACACAATAATACAGTAAACCAAACATCCCATACTTTATGATTGATCTAAGTAATAGTTGTATAGGTAATGCCTTAGTATAATTTTATTATGATTGATCTTAGTACATCAATTAACTTTGATAGGATGGCACCAGTATCTATTTTAAGTTGCAAAAAATTTGATAGGATGACTTGTTCTACTTCTTGTCAAAACTACATTACTCTCTTACTTAAGATGTACTCTCTTACTCAAACATATCATCTTACGTTTTTATTACATTGAAAAATTCAACACTAATTCCAAAATATTTTGATCATCATTATATGAAAATAAAAACAATAGAAAAAAATGGAAAACCCTAAGGTATTGTCTTCCTTTCAATTTTTATTTGGTTTTTATGAGAACTAATTTCTATATCTTCCTTATCCGACTGGCTAATGGGAGCCATTCTACTGCTATAATCTCCTATTTGTTATCAATTTGTTTAGTTGTATGCATCGGTTTATTTTTTAACAATTCTAATTTGTTTATTAATTGTTAATTCTTTGACGGTTGAAGTGAAACAAAATCTTCAGCGATCGGTTCTATATTTTCTTAGTCCAAGTAACACAGTTACTTAATCGATTTTTTAGCTAGCAATTTGTCAAATCAGTAGTAAGTAGGTACAATTTCTAGTTTAGTCTAGATCAATCTTGGTATTATAAGAGCATTCCTAATGCTGTTACACTAACTTCCTATTTTTATATTATATTTCATAATATTATTTATCGAACAAATGCTAGCAACTAACCCCCGAAACATATAATTCACTCTCAGTCTGCTATCCTTTATCCGGTTTCAAAATGAAAACAGGAAGAAGGAAAAATTATTTCATTTAGCTCCATCAATGAAATAGAGTAATTCAGCTTTAAAATAATTCAATTGACACTATAAAGAATTTACTTATATTACCCCTCTAAATAAAAAAAAGTGTTACCTCTTCAATTCGTTGAAAAGGTCATCAATTAAGGAAGATGCTAAACAAACAAGACAACAATGGTGATTGTATAGCTCATCTATAAGGGTGATGAATTATGATACAATGGTCACAAAGACTTTCTGATGTGGTGGACGGAAGTTTGACACTACAGATCATAAAGTATAGATCAGAAGTAAGCAATACAATTCAAGTTCGAAGGAAAAGGAGGAGAGAAGTACCTTCAAAAATGATAAGAGAGAAAGAAATGTGTTGAACTGGATAAAGATATTGAAGTTGAAGACTTATCAAATCAAAAGATGATTGAGAGAATACCATGATGCACTATGCCGTTGGAATAAGGATTCCATTTTTAAGGCTTAAATCTTATATACAAAAATTATGAAAGCCAAAAAGTACCTTTAGAATACATGATGCAAAGAACAATTATTATGTTGTCTAATTTGGCAAGAAAGATGCTAAATAAGAAGACTTACTCTTACTTCGGGAATGAATCGTAGTACAAAAATTGTACCTTAATTTCGATCATAAAGAAATCAATTTAGATGTTGTACATAGGCAAACTACATGAGCTGGATTCGGAAATGCAGACCCCAAAGGTAATTTCTATAGTTGCAAGTTACATTAGCAAATTAGTTTGACTTGATGTAATTAGTAAAGAAAAGAAGATAACTAAATTTGCTAAAGTTACAACCGAGATAAGTATAAAGTCCACTTAACATACAAAATTAGTATCTTAATGCATACTGGAACTAATATAAAATTTACAGTCATTCATAATTATATGTCACCTAAATGTTCTACATGTAAGATCTTTGGCCACAAAGAGTCATTACATTCTGAGCAAGCTAAAGCAAAGTAGATTCCTAAAAGTTCAAAAAGCGCGGGGAAGAAAAAAATGGCACAGCAGAATGAAAAATGCGAGAAAAAGTCCAATATTTCAAAGCTATATAAAGAAAATGTTGATTCCGAGCAACCTGAAATTACATTAATTAAAACAGAACTGATTAATGCTATAAAGAAAATCAGTGGCTTAGATAAACCTGAATGGCCCTATTAGAACTGCAGCATTGAAAAATCAATTAGGACAGATAAACATTTTATCTTACGATGACTACAAAATGCAACATTTCTATGTACTAATAATTTAGACGATAACTAATTTTCAGTTTAACATGGGGAATCCAAGCACACCACAAGTGTGATGATTCGGATTTTTAACGTCGGTTAATTGGATAATTAACTGGTTTAAATCAGGGAACGTTGGATTTATTAGTTGGGCAAATATAAATTGATTTGAAAACTATAAAAATACTGAATTATCAATCTATGAATATGTTAAATCTTATAGTAAATAAGTAAATAATATATTTCACCATTTAAATTCAAGAATAAAATATCCATAAGTATATAAATGGATATATACAAGCTATATAAAATATATAAGTATATAAATGTGCATGTTTGTATTTATGCCCATATGAAATAAAATATAAGAGAATATTGTATAAAACGAATAAATATATATATATATATATATATATATATATAAATGGAATAAAGGATGTACAAGCTTATGATGTTCAATAAATTTGTGTGTATATATATATATATACATATGTATATATACACCCTTATCTACATACTTCTAATATAATTATTAATTAATTAAATATTTGGCAAAATTTAATTTAACAATCTTCTAATATAATCATTTAAATTGCAAACTTATCCTTTCAAATAAATGTCTCAAAAGTAATCTAGATTTAAACTCTACATTTTTTTAAAACACTAGTATATACAATTATTAACTTAAGTTTAAAATTAAAATAATAATAAATAAAAAGGTCTATAATATTTCTTTTGAGTTACATGAAATAAATGTAAAAAGAAAATATAAAAATAAAGATTAAAACATAAATAAAAAGAAAATATAAAATATATGCAAATGGACATTTGTAGGCTTAAGAGGAACATACTAATACATGTGTCAAGATTTCTTCTAAAAAATGGATTTCCTCATTTTCAAATTAAAAAAATGATTAAAAAGAGAATAAGGCTGTATACAGGCAGTCTTTTCTTCTAAACATACATCTCAAACTTTCTTTCTTCATTCATTTTTCAAACCAAAACCAAAGAGCAAAACCAAACTAACTTCAAGTTTTCTACTGAAGTAGCAATTCAAACTTAAGATTCAAAACAAAGCAGAATTCAAATTCAAGTTAAAACAAGGAAGATCGGAGCAAAGATCAAGTAGCAGTTTTCAAATCATCCTCTGTTCAAAGTTTTGGGTGAGTAAACCTTAAACGTTTAAAGGTTAAATCATCTTTATTATCTTGTGCATGTAACAATTAATGGTAGTAATGACATGTCTTGCATGGGTGATAAAGTTTGTGTGCTTGGATATATAGGTAGGAAATTGATGTGTGTACATATGCATGTCTGTGTATATAGATTTACGCCTCTGTTCTTTTTAACAAGCTCAAGAATCTTTCAAAAATTCTTTTTTCTTCATTTAAACAATTATAGGTTTTGATGTCTAAAGGAAATTTGTTTGAAATGATGAAATCCTATTTTTTTTTTAAATCCAAGTGGAGTTATTAAGTATTTCTTTGGAAAAGAGGAATTTACAATGATAATGAAATAATCTGAAAAATAAATTGTCTAAATTCCATGATTCACTTAAATAATCCGGTTCTTCTTTGAAAATTATGATTTTTGGTGGCATTATCATGATTTTTGAGTATTTAGTTGATGAGAGGTCGTGTGTTGGTTGGAGTTCGGTCATGGGTTGAATTCCGGCGATCACGTGGGTTATGGACGTCGGGGTTGTGGCCGGATCAAGGTCGTGGATCGGTGGTCATGGGAAAAATGGGTGCACAATTTGTAGGCCACCGTGGTGGAAGGACAGTGATGATGTAGGGTTTATGGCTCGATCAGGTCAAGGTTAGTTTTCTTGGCCAGTGCGATGTCGAGGTAGCATCGAAGTGGACCGGTGGCGGGGGAAAAGGAAGATGAAAGCGCGACAAAGTCTTAGACGCGAGGGCGTGGGTCCCGGTGACCATTGGCGGTGATACGAGGCAGATATAGGTTGGGGTTTCTTTTTTGGGTGATGGCGAAATTCGATTTTGGGATTAGAGCATTTTTTTGTGGAAATTGGGTAGCCGAGGTGGACGTTGAGGTCGTCAGCGACTTGGTGGCGGCGGCGGCGGAGGTCGGACCAGTCCCGGTTTTACGTGCACGTGCACGGAGCACTGATGTCTGGGTTGCTGTTGTTTGGCTAGATGATGTTAGGAATAGAGAAAGAAAGTTAAGAGAATGGAGGGAAGGGATTTTCATGGATTTGAGCTTGGCCTTTGTGTTTTAATAAAGAGAAAAATAAATATAAACAAAGTTTCCAAATCAATTTCAAGTCAAAAGAGTTTGAAGTTAAATGCCTTTAAACTTAAAATTTTCTTAATTAAACAAGGTAATTTAAAGATTTAAATCAACCAAAACCTTAGGATAGTAAGTGACCAATGTAAGTAAAATGTTTTGAATTTAAATTAATTTGGTTTGGGATAATTATATATAGGTTAAGCATTCATTAATTCCTAAGTTTAATAAAATAAAATAGTGTAATTAAGTAAATAATTAAGGAAAATAAAATGTTTTTATTAATTTAAAATCTTAGGTTAATAAATGGTGAAGATAAAATAGTTTAAACTTTTAATTAAATAAGTTTAGAATAAGTATATTATATGTTAATTATTTAAATTAATTTCTATAGTTTATTAGAATAAAATAAAATTGAAATTAGAAAGGTTAAGTGAAAATAAAATGTTTTGAATTTTTAATTAATAAAAGGTCTTAAGTTAATCATATGTGTTAATAATTAATTAAAATATTTAATTAAAGTAAAATATGGTTAAATAGCTGTAATTAGTTTGATAATAATTAAACAGGAATTATAAATAATTAATCTTGGTTAAAATTAATTATATGATTTTGTGACTAATTAAGCTATTTTTCTGGAATATTTATTGAATACTTTGGATTGCTTTAATATCCCTTGTATGTTAATTCCAGTTATTCTACGATATGAAAATACCCTGGGCCGAACTGTTGATATAATTGTGAGACTTTTTTTTTGGAAATAGATATCTGTGATGGAATTTCTGTATGAATATGACATTCTGAAATTTAAATGGACTTACTTTTACTTAAACAACTTGGCTTAAAGGATGACGTTGGATTCGAAGAGATCGGGGTCGGATATCAGCAATATCCGAAACCACTTCGATTAATAACCTCTATAATTCTTTATAGATTTGATTATAGAATCAAATAGCCTGGAATGGAATAAATGAAGTAAACTTGGCCATTTAAACTAAGTGACGATACTTAGATACTATTTTGTGAAATAAGTGGTTGGCTATAGCAAGATAAAACTTGTAGTGATGAACGAGTTACCCTGGTTTTCAAAGAAGCTTTATAACTTAAGTATTTCATATTAAATGGGTTTACTCACGCTGGTTTCCAACCTAACTCGGGTGTTACTTTATTGTAATGCTTGGGTCAGACCGAGTATTAAAGATTTTCAGGTTAGGATGTTCTGGAGCTCAGGAGACGAGCTGGATGGCAGGGACATATTGATTATTTTCCACTACGAAGTAAATATTTTCTAGACTGGATTTAGGGACAAGTTATTATAACTTTCTAGTTTATTTGTGAATGATTATACTCTGATATATTGTATGTAAAATGACATTTACAACTTTTTTTGGGTAAATGCTATTATTTGTATATTATATTTTGATCCGTTGCGATTGCGAGATTCTATGTTTTGTTTTATGTTTCTTCTTCTACCTCGTTTTCTTCTTAACCCTAACAGTTTAGGACTTCCGGCACTCGATTGCTCGGCACTCTATACAGTGAACATATTAGTGTCGATTTTCGAGGTCGAAAATTTTCGGGGCCGTTACATTTCGTATCAGAGCTGAAGGTTCAGCGAGAACCTAGACTATAGTGGGGGTTACTCATTAGAGATAGGGTCAGTGGTACCCTAAAATCAGTTGAGCGTATTAGATGAGAGCGTACTTGCTATTTTCTTATATAATGATTTTTAGAAATGGTTTTAAAAATGATTTTTATATAAGCTTATATTTTGATATATAAAGAAATAATTTTTTAATTATTATTATATACTAAGATAATTGGTTGTTAATTATTGAAATTAAATATGGTAATAAGAATTAAGTGGTAATATATATACAACCGGATGGAAAATTAAGTAAGGATTAACTATGCAAATAAGATGGGCTAAAAATGGATTCAAAACTGAATTTAAATCTTAGAAAATTGAAAAGAATTTCAAAGTATATAAATAAGTTACCTTGATTTGATTGTCCAGCAAATGATTATGGAATATATGGTGGGTATGATTTCTAGATATGATAATTATCATAAATTGGTTGTTGTATCCTTATAAAGAATGGTTATTACAGAATAAATAATGATGAAAAAAGAGTGAAATGTTTTAAGGAAGTAACAATTTAGATAAGCATGACATATAAATTAAAAAGGATTGAATTTGCAAAGTTCTAAAATCTAAGCCTAGAAAATTTGAAATTATTTCAAAATGTTAAAAGATATAATAAATAATATTATACAGAATGTTTTGAATGTTGGAATCTTATTTTAAAACAAGAGTTGTTTTGAAAATTTCAAGGGAAATTGTTGAATTGAAAACCAAGCATGGCTTAAAAATTTAAAGTATGACTTGGTGTGTAAACGAAATAGATATGTATATATAATGCAAAGTTAATGTTTGCGTCAAAATTGACCACAAACACCCAATAGTCGTGAAAGCACCCGTTCGCAGTCACAAGTCACAAATTACAAATTTGTAGATAACAAAAATGATCAACACTCAACAGAAACAGCAGAAAACAAGTAAACGACACAGGATTTATAGTGGTTCGGCGATCTTGCCTACGTCCACTATGAAGTTTTCTATCTTTATTGATGTTCTCTTGATGATTACAGTTGGTTACAACAAGTTACAATGGATTATAGCTCTGAAACTCGAATGCAACAATGATGATAAGGTGTAGAATTGAATCCGGTAGAGTCTTGGCGCTTCAGAATTCCCATCCCCTTTTCTGAATGACCTGGGGCTCTATTTATAGATGTATAAGGTTGATATTTCGCCTAAATTTAGGGAGACCACTTCTGGCACGTGAGGGGGCCCACGAGCCTAACCTCAGGGAATTTGGGCCCACTTTGGGACCGATTCGAAGTACGTTCGAATCGATCAAGAATTCATCCAATCGAGGCGAAACTTGGCGTGGACATTCTTCAACATGTATACAAGCTCCTGTGAAAATTTCATAGCATTTGGACTTGCAGATCGCGAGATATCATCGATTCGAATTAGCGTTTTCTGGACTTTTTGCTCCGTTCGAATCGATCAATTCGAATCGATTGATTCGAATCGATCCAAGCACGCGCTAGTAGGTTGACGTGGCGCGCATTCTTCGAGTCGATCCACATTTTTCGTCGAGTTGATGGAGTCGTCGCTTGAATTTCTCCGCTTTGACTTAATCAATTCGAAGGCTTTACTTATGCATGGATTCGAACTAAGACTCGTTCGTATCGATCATATCTCACTTCAGCTGATTGATACGAAACGCCAACACTGGTTGGATTCGAAGAGAGGTGTCTTCATGGATTCGAAGGTTAGCAACATCTATGGATTCGAAGCGGGGGGACATGATGGATTCCATCATGTGTTACAGCGATGGATTCGAAGGAAGGTAATGGGATGGATACGAAGCCTGGCCACCTGATGGATTCGAAGGAAGGTTGGGCTTATGGATTCGAAGGACTTCCAAACTTGATGGATTCGAAGTAGATGGGTACGAACCAATGGATGCAAACATGATTTCTGGCCATGGATTCGAACTAGGGTACATCTTATGGATTCGAACAAGAGCTATCTCCTCCATCTTGAATCGATCATATCTTGCGTGTATGAACTCGGATTGACTTGAAACTTGAAATGTTGGCTCCTACAGCTTTGCTCATCATGTCTTGTCAATTCTGGCACAATCCAGACTCGGACAAAATTCATCGATATCCATAGCGAAGTACAACCAATCTCTGAGACGATGTCTTTTGTTTTTGACCGATCTTTTGGTATCACGGCTTTGCCAAAAAGCGGGATAACATTTGCCCCCCGAAACATGCCTTGCGGTAGGAAGGCGTGTTTTGTAATGCCATGAGCTGGACGTTCATATCCTGTTGATGTCCTGCAAAGGAAGTTATAGTTTTATGTGACCTCAAATAACGATCGTTCGGGATCAAGATATTTGAGATGAAGTGCGACCGTTCATGGTCAAGCGCCTGACTTCAAATGACGATCGTTCGGGATCGAGCCACTTGAGGTGAAGTGCGACCGTGCGTGGTCAAGTGGCGGACCTCAAATGACGACCGTTCGCAATCGATCCATTTGAGATGAGATGAGTTGTGCCGTTCGGGGCGAGTCGTGCCTGTTCGAGGCGAGTTGTGCCTGTTCGAGGCAAGTTGTGACCGTTCGCGATCGTGTGCCGTTCGAGGCGTTTTTGTGACCGTTCGAGGTCGGGTGTCGTTCGTGGCGAGAAAGTGTGCCCGGGAGGGCTTGGTATTATCGATACCAGGCTCACGTTCGAGTGGGTCCCTGGATCGTTTGTCAGGGCGGTTTATCGCCATCTCAGAGCATGCCTAAGGACCGTTCGCGACCCCATGCATGTGTAAGTAGCTTAGCCATTTCAGAATTATTAGGATCAAATATCTATTCAACAGATGAATTTAAAAACAGAAATGTCCAAACAAACCAAGTTCAAATGTCCAAATCAAAAATGAAACAAAAGCAAAGTAAGGATGTCAAAGTGTAAGTTCCCACTACGGAACGGTCAATGATCATTCAGAGCATGCCTGGGGATCGTTCGCGATCTCGTACATGTGTAAATGGTTTAATTGTGTTAATGGGAAGCTTACGACTTATCCATCGTTATTTCAATCAGTTGATGATCAAACGGTGTCTCGGTTCAGGGCCACCCCTGGCTGATGTAGACGGTGGCCGCTCTGGCTCTACCGCTGGGCTCGTCTCCTCACATACTGAAGGAGCATACCGTTCCTGATATGCCCTTCCACCTCGTCCTTCAGATGCCTACAATCATTAGTGTTATGACCATTTAATTCATGAAATACACAAAACTTATCTGATCTCCTTTCGTCAGAAGTTGGATCCCTTCGCATCGGTCTACGATACAGAACCTGCTCTTTGGTATCCTAATAAATTCGCTCCAGACTCTCATTCAGCTTGGCGTAAGTGGTGAATCGCGGCTCCCTCCGTTGTCGCTTTGACCTGTCATTATAATCCTCATCCTTTCGTTTTCCTTTATCCTTGCCTGAGTCCTTTTCGAAAGGCTTTTTGTCTTTAAGCACATAAACTTCTATTCCCTCTCATTCTTCTCTTTCTGCATTCGTATCCTCTAATCGTAAAAACTTTTCTGCCTCGTTGTAGAATTCCTCTAGATCCACGGGTGGATCTTTAGTCAATGAATTTTTGAACTCTGTGCCGTCAGCTACTCCGGACACTGCTGCCATCACCACCATAGATGGATCTGCTCGATCCACCGAAGCTGCTGCTGCATTGAATCGCGCTAGATAACTCCTCAAGGTCTCTCCGGCTTTTTGCTTTAGGGTTTCCAAAGTCATCACATTCTTGGGTCTTGTAATATGAACCCTGAATTGCCTCATAAATCTCTCAATTAAACCATTCCACATTCCGATGGATCCATTCTCCAATTGTCTAAACCACAATGCTGCAATATACGTCAAGTACAATGGAAAGCACCGGGCCATAACCTCCTCTGATGCCCCCAGCACTTCCATATGTCTCATATACTTCGTTAGATGAACCGTGGGGTCTGTTCTCCCGTCATACATGTCCAATGAGGGTAACTTGAAATCCGGTGGGTTCCTAGCTCGTCTGATCGCTGGAGTAAAAGGGCTCCTATTAACATCCTCCAAATCTTTGTTTACCAAACCGCCTCTCATAGCTCTTCTAACCATCTCCGCCAATCTGTCGTTGTCACCGAGATGCAATCTTCGTTCATTACTTTCAACCTGCCCCCCGAGTCCACGAGGGAATTCTGGGATTTGCCCCCTTGACTGAGCGTTCACTCCTCTGCTACTCCTAGCTTGGGTAGATGCATCTCTCTCTCAGGGATTGGATCAACATTCTCCATGTGCGCGTCCCCTAGTTCAGGTGCTACGCCGGATGGTCCTGCTCCGTTTTGAACTCCATTCGCTTCTCTATTTTGTGCTCTAAGTTGTCCTATCTATTGGAACAAACTTTGGATCAGCTCCTCCTGTTTCTTCATCATTGTCTCCATCTCGTCCCTAGTGATGAAGATCGATGCTTGATTCGCTCCTGATGAAGCCTCTTGACTTCCTTGGTGTTCACTTCTCTCTGGCCTTTGTTTCTTACTTGTTTGTCTCGTCATAGTTCTTAGATCTAAATCTTTAAGCCTTCAAATTCAAATTATCCTGAATCAGCTCTTCTCAGTGAAAGCACCAAAATATTTGCGTCAAAATTGACCACAAACACCCAATAGTCGTGAAAGCGCCCGTTCGCAGTCACAAGTCACAAATTACAAATTTGTAGATAACAAAAATGATCAACACTCAACAGAAACAGCAGAAAACAAGTAAACGACACAGGATTTGTAGTGGTTCGACGATCTTGCCTACATCCACTTTGAAGTTTTCTATCTTTATTGATGTTCTCTTGATGATTACAGTTGGTTACAGCAAGTTACAATGGACTATAGCTCTGAAACTCGAATGCAACAATGATGATAAGGTGTAGAATTGAATCCGGTAGAGTCTTGGCGCTTCAGAATTCCCATCCCCTTTTCTGAATGACCTAGGGCTCTATTTATAGATGTAGGAGGTTGATATTTTGCCTAAATTTAGGGAGACCACTTCTGGCACGTGAGGGGGCCCACGAGCCTAACCTCAGGGAATTTGGGCCCACTCTGGGATCGATTCGAAGTACGTTTGGATCGATCAAGAATTCATCCAATCGAGGCGAAACTTGGCGTGGGCATTCTTCAACATGTATACAAGCTCCTGTGAAAATTTCATAGCATTTGGACTTGCAGATCGCGAGATATCATCGATTCGAATTAGCGTTTCCTGGACTTTTCGCTCCGTTCGAATCGATCAATTCGAATCGATTGATTCGAATCGATCCAAGCACGCGCTAGTAGGTTGACGTGGCGTGCATTCTTCGAGTCGATCCACATTTTTCGCCGAGTTGATGGGGTCATCGCTTGAATTTCGCCGCTTTGACTTAATCGATTCGAAGGCTTTACTTATGCATGGATTCGAACCGAGACTCGTTCGTATCGATCATATCTCACTTCAGCTGATCGATACGAAACGACAACACTGGTTGGATTCGAAGGTTAGCAACATCTATGGATTCGAAGCAGGGGGTACATGATGGATTCCATCATGTGTTACATCGATGGATTCGAAGGAAGGTAATGGGATGGATACGAAGCCTGGCCACCTGATGGATTCGAAGGAAGGTAATGGGATGGATACGAAGCCTGGCCACCTGATGGATTCGAAGGAAGGTTGGGCTTATGGATTCGAAGGACTTCCAAACTTAATGGATTCGAAGTAGATGGGTACGAACCAATGGATGCGAACATGATTTCTGGCCATGGATTCGAACTAGGGTACATCTTATGGATTCGAACAAGAGCTATCTCCTCCATCTTGAATCGATCATATCTTGCGTGTATGAACTCGGATTGACTTGAAACTTGAAACGTTGGCTCCTACAGCTTTGCTCATCATGTCTTGTCAATTCTGGCACAATCCGGACTCGGACAAAATTCATCGATATCCATAGCGAAGTACAACCAATCTCTGAGACGAACTGTCTTTTGTTTTTGACCGATCTTTTGGTATCACGGCTTTGCCAAAAAGCGGGATAACAGTTAATTTGAAATAAAACGGATTTCGAATTATATATATATATATAAATGGAAAATAAGAATAAAATTTGAAATTCTACTAATCAAAGTCTAATATATGTTAGGAAGTCCCACTAGAATCTAGTCCAAGAAAGAGATGGATAAAAGTGAAGAATGGAAGGCAAGACGTAGGGAGGAGAGCAGCAGCATGTAAGGAACGAGAAGTAGCAATACAAGAGCATGAGAAACAGGTTAAGGAAAGGGCTAGACCACGGCCTTATGATAATGTCACCTGCTGCTAATGTTACAATAAGGGTCATTACGCAGCCAAGTGCAGTAAAACAAGGAAGGAATTGAAGGGTGCATTCCAACGGTTTCACTCTAAGATCTTATGCTTTAAGTGTTATAAGAAAGGATATTTCCTAAGCCATTGACCTGAAGTGAGGAAGGTGAAGCGTAAACCCGTAGAACCAGTCAACGAGTCGACTATTTGCAATCATTGTAAGATGACGGGACACATCGCTAGGAATTGTCCCAAGAGATGGAAGAAGAGTAAGGTTGTGGAACGTCCTGCGGGAGGTGTGAAGGTAATCTAGATTGATGGAAGGTTATAAACCTTTTGTGGTAAATGTTATAAGTGGGGACATCCTGTTGAAAAGTGCATGTTCGGGCTTTGCCCATTGGAAGGAAGTCCCTAGAGAGGATTCTTGTAAAGAATACTAGGGCTCTATTCTTTTCCAAACCCCTAGGAGATGGAGAAGGCGTCTAGATTTATGACTTCTGTAAGACTCTTATTTGGATAAATGGATGTAATGTTTGAACTACTAGTGTGTAGTCAATCAATGTATGGAATATTTTGTGGCAGTACAATATAATATAAAATTCACTTTTTATTTATTTGAGATTGGAATTGAAATTAGTTCAAACTGAAATTTGATTTGAATTAATTGGAATTGTAATCGAAGTTGAATAATTTAAATTCAAATAGGAATTTATTTGAATTTGGAATGGGATTCGCAGTAAATTCAAATTGAATTGAAATTGAAAATTTAAACGGAAGTGGAAATTGGAAATTGGTTGGAATGGGAGATTAGGAAATTGAACTAGTTTGACTGAAACTACTTTCAAATAAATTATTTTAATATAAATTGTCTTAAATCAATTTTTCCAAGCTATTTACTATAAAACATTTCTTTTTAAAACCCAAACTATCTTATACTTATTTTTATAACTATTTTGAAACTATTTAACTATTTTACAACATTTTACAACTGTCTTACAAACTAATTACTATTTTACAACTATGTTGCAACTATCTAACTATTCTACAGCTATTTTACAACTAATAACTATTTTACAACAACTTAACTATTTTAAAAACTATTCAAGCTATTTTCTAAATTTAAACTGGTCATAGTGCTAACTGTCTGTATTTAAAAACCGATTGAGATAAAAATTGAAGTAATAACCTAAGTGGAAATTGAAGCAATTGGAAAGTGAAAGAAAAAATTTGGTATTAATGTAAAAATGATTTTGAAATGGGTAAAGTATATTTTGAGAAATATGTGATGGTTAAAATTGAAGTTCTATAGCACTATAGTGGAAACTTACTTATAAGAAGTGAGTAATGTTACAAATAATTGTGTAAAGGAAATCAAACTTGAATGTTTGATTTGGCATAAATAAAGTTATATACATTTGTTATATATAAAAAACTTCCCTTATTGAATCTATAACCAGAAGAAAAGATATTTGAAAAATATTTAAAGTATAAAAAGGAATTTATATAAGTATGAAGTGATCCAAAGATTTTTCAAGTTGAAGGAATAAATTTATATATATATATGTGTGTGTGTGTGTGTGTGTGTAAATAATTTTATGAGGATGGAACTGAGAAAAAGTTTTTGAAACCCACTGATTTCGAAAGGCTTTTGATTTTGGGAAAAAGCAAATTTTGGGAATATGGAAATCCAAGTTTGAGAATTATTGATTTTGAGATATCGCTTTTGAAGTTTATATGTGAGACGTATAAAGGGTATGTTTCGAAAGATACTGCATGTGTATAGTATAAAATGTTTTGAGAATGTTGTGGGGAAAAAGGCGCTCCTATTTGGAGTTGAAACTTATAGTAGGAGATCCACGGGGTGGTTCTGCCTTGAGCCCTAAGGGTTTCTAAATTTTGATCCCAGAGGGTGTCCGTAATAAACTGTAGTTCCTGATGATTGTGGTTGGGGTAGCGAAAGTCGAGGACGCTGATGCCTATAGAGACATTGGGGTTATGCTGTGACGGTAGTGTAACTCGGTGTTACTGCGATATACTGCTTTCCATAGCGAAAGTCGAGTGTAACGACCCGCAAATCCGTACCCCTTGAGTCAACACTATTCCAAAACAATCAACCCAAGTTGTACAAAAATACAAACCATTTGGGTTAAAGAAGAAGAGGTAGAAGAAGAAAATAGAAAACAAAACAGAATCTAACCATCGCAGCGGAATAAATATAATAGATAATAAATAATCTTTACTCAAAATCAATTTATCTGTTTACATATATTACATCATCAGAGTACATCAATCACAGCTCAACAATATCATACACTGGATACACAACTACTCAAGACAGCGGAATATATACATAAACAAATACGGGAGTACGTATCGTCATCCTGCTCGTCTCCTGAGCTCCACAGCATTTCCTGTATTCTGTAATACTCGGTCTGACCCGAGCATTATAGTTAAATAACACCCGAGTCAGTGTGGAATACCAGCGTGAGAAAATCACACCCAATTGATTATTAAAGTTTCAAAAATCCTTTGAAAACAAAAGCATCTCGTAAGACCACGCCACAAATAAACATGTCGGGTTTTTACCTTACGATAGCTAAAACGATTTTTATAGAAATCCTCTGATATTATAAATAGGGTCTATATACAAATACTTATAAAATAGCCGAAATTGCTACATCTATTAAATTCCTGCTACTAGCCACAGAGTGGGCAATACAAACAAAACTCGTACAAGGCTCGTAGGGAGAATGGATTTCCAACTAATGAATAGGCACTAGGGTATCACCTGTCATAGTACGGGGCCTAGATCACTATACCGAGGAGTCGCCCGCTCCCCTACAATACAAGGCGGGGACTAACCCTTACTGGATAATCCCGAGTGAGATCACCCCGCGGTTGGGATCAGCAACCGCCCACTAAGCCGAAATAAAAGGGACATCTAGACAGGAATGACCTCACCCTGCTTGGGTGCTACCCACCTAGCCTTGCTGCATAACCCCTGATTTTCAGTCATTTCCATTTGATGAGGCTTGAGGCTAAGCGTTACCTTTTTAGAACATATCCCTTAGAATGCCCATCGTCCACCTGACGATGTTTCGCAAGCATTCATCCATACAAGTCCGTCCCGGGTTCGAACGGAACAGAAGGCACTATTCCTACTACATCCATTTTGGAAATATCCTCAGGATTATTAGAGACTAGCCCTTGCACTTCACTGCTCCATCTTCGAATCCAAACTCATTTTCACGAAACGTACAAACCGGATCGAAGTGGTTTGCGAGAAATTAATCTCGATCCCAGTCTTTTCGAAACGATTAACGCATTTGGCCAATATTGATAGTCGGTGATTTAACTATCAATTAATGTTCACAACATCCATCACACAATAAATAATTTTCCAAATTATTTATTTATCTCAAAAATATCTCACAAGATATATTTTCACTTTTCAAATTCCTTTGAAAACAGTTTCCAAAACTATCTGCCTTTCTCAGAATAAATTCCCAGTATTTCTATTTCCACTGGAATCACCAAGCACAAAACTTTAGATTTTTAAAATAATTTAAAAACACTTTATTGTAAAATATATTTAACATTCAATATAGAAAAATTACTTTAGTACTTAATTTAAAATAATACTCTAAAAATAACTAAAATAAGGTTACCTTATAACTATACATTAGATTTCTTCTTTAAACAAAATACCAAATTATTCTTTAAATAATTATTACGATAATAGATTAACAAATTACTTACTTTAGAATTTACTTTAAAATATTTAAATTAAAACTACTTCAATAATTGATTGAAAATATATGTTATATGAATATTTGAAAATAAGTTTACTTTATAAATATGAACTAGGTTTTCACTTTTAAAACAAAATTACTAAGTCACTCTTTATAAATTATTACTACGGTAATAGATTTGAATAAATATTTACTCAGAATTTAACATTTAGAAATAATAAATTTCCAAGAACATACTTTGTAAAACAACATTAAAACCTCCATTTTATGTTTAAAAATTACTTTGAAAACGTACTTGGCTATCCAGAGAAATATACTTCTCTTCACAACCTTTAAAAATAAATCACTATTTATTTTTAAACAATTTTTCTCATTCCTTAGTAAATTCCCACCTTGAATTTATTTTTCCAAATATCCAATTTCAAACACTTAAATCAATTTCCAAATTGATTTCCAATTTACTTCATTTATTCAAAAATCCTTTAATTTCATATTTTATTCCTTAATTATGATTTAAGATACTTTTAATTGAAATACCAATTTAGATTTCTCAATTTACTTCTGATTCTTTTAAATAAATTTAAAACTTTAAGTTTTAAAGTATTTCTTTATTCATTTAATTTAATATCACATAATTTTACAATTCATTAATTACTGTTTATTCAAGTCCTTTTCTTTTCATACTCGAAGTTATTTATTAATATTTAACATACTTCCATTTCTTTTTTTCAATTCATTCTTAATTTATTAAATTTCTGGGATTATTACGTTTACAAATTTACTTCCTTTATTTTCTTTCCAGAATTCAATTTATATATTTTCGGTAATTCATTCTACCCAAATATATCCAATCAGACCAGAAGATTCAATATTCCAATATATTCCTCATAGAATATCAAGTAATCACAACAGAGAATATTAAATAATAAATATTGAGGGGCCCAGTTGGATCCCTCCAACCTGTTTTCCCTGCATCCACAGATGTTAGCACAATAATATGCCAATTCCAGAATATACCATACTATAGCACATCAATCCATTTTCAACCATTAAAGCAATTATTTAAATTTAATCATTTAAATTTAAATTTAACTGAGTGAGATTAACTCACCTTTGCTTTTATTTGCAATCCAACCAAACCAGCTTATTTTCTTCACGCTTTTAGACCTTGTAAAAACATTATGGGTTTTATTAATATTTAAATTAGTTGAAAATAATAAATTACCACTTAACAGATTTAATTACAAATTCCAAATGATGGTTTTACTAACCTAGTCTACATTCTCTTTTCTTTACACATTTTTTTTAGTGGAATTACTTTAATTTTACACCTTCTTATCTTGCCTAATTAATAAATTTTATGACAAGTACACATACTAATCCCTCAAATAAATTCACCAATAACCTAAAATTATATGATTCAACTATATATATATATATATATATATATGATGATAATTATTACTATTCAACAGATTATTCTAAAATTAAAGACCCAAAATCGATAAGCAAAAATCTCACCCAAATAGGCTGCCGAAACCCTCTCTTGAACTGTCGCGGTTCACGCGAGAGTCCGTCACCACGAAGCCGATACCATGAACTCGATCGCGACCAACTAATTATGAAATCGACAACCATATACATCGACTGTACCGTTTCCTTCCTCCAGGCGATTCGCCATGAACCCAAACATTGCCGGCATCTCTACCACTTTTCTCCCTCCACAAACAGTATCCATCGATCTGAGTTTGAAGTCAAGTCCTCATTGAACAAATTCTGCAGCCATCACCACAATTCCCTTGCCCGATGCCTCACCTCAGATCGACCCACAACCCAAAACCTAGATAGCATCGCGATAGCCAACTTGACGCGACTCCACCCGCAACCCAAAACTAGCCCGAACCATCCAAGCACGTCGCTCGACACCGCCTCGCGTCTACCCATACGCCGTAGTGCAACCCACGCGCTTCCCATCCTTCAACGAGATCGCGATACCAAGTTGCGAGCCTTCTTTTTCTCTAGCTGATTCGAATCTGAAAGGAAATGACGGATCTTGGATTTTGAATTGAAGAGGAACACTGGGCTATGATTCGTCTGCCCCCTTTTCTTTCTTTTTCTTTTTAAAGTTTGGCCCCAAACGAAATGAAGGGAAATGGTATCATAGCCATTAAACCAAAGTAATAAATTTAATACAACAAAAATGAAGGGAAATGAAACGAAACGAAAATGAAGGGAAATGGAAAGAAGTGATATTTTAAAACGAGGGGAAACGACTTGCTTCAGAAGATTGTGGGCTACAACAGGGATTTGTAGGCTTAAGGGATTACATGTTGCAGCTGATTAAAATTAAATATTTTTATATTCAAAATATCTTGTTTAGGTACCCAGTTATTAAATTTTATTCGATATAGATTTCAGCGCGTTTACATAACGTACGCTCACACAACAACTCCAAACACTCTGAAAATTGAAATCCGATAATAATAAAATATTACGGATCCAATGGAACTGGTTTCGTCGAATTCCGAGACCGTGCCTCGGAAGGCTATTTTTAAATTCAATTTAAACGATACATTTTAAATCTGAACAAAACACTTCCGAATCAAATTTTAACTCTTTTACTATCTTAAATACTATCAATATATATTTTATAAGCCTTCAAATTATTTTCAACAGGCTTAAAACTTCAGATTCAACATTTTACCCAACTTTGCATTATTTAATTTAATAATTAAATTACCCAATAAATGGTGATATTTGAAATTCAAGCTAAACATTAACTTTTAAATATTTAAAATCGATTAAATATCCTGATTTCAAATGCTTAAAAATTCCTGATCGTTACATTCCTCCCCCCTTAAAAGAATTTCGTCCCCGAAATTACTAGTTAGGAAGAATGGTCAAATACCCGTTACTATTTTCCAAAACCAATCTGTTCAACATCGTATCCACTATCTTTTTATTAAAGAATCACTATTATTCTTATTAACTTCTCAAACTTTTCCATAGTTTCCAAACAACTCTAGTTATACAATCATTCAAATTTAAATTCAATCCAAATTTTAAATTATCAAAATTTTCTCATAATTTTTCTAACTCTCTAAGTTTTCGAAAATTTTTGCCAGCGTCTCCTTTGCGCGGCTAGCTCGGTACAACTACAAAATGGCTCTACGGCCTCCCAAATCCAAAAAGAAAACAAAAGGCCAAGTGGAAAGATCCAAAAACCCAATCAAATTCCATATAGAATTTTAAACACATACCTTTTAGTCGGGCAATTCTAATTTATTTTCTGAAATCAAAACCAATTCTCCTTTCCCTTTTTCATACCTGCATATCCTGTTTAGCAATAATATCCAATCACAACATTCAAAAACTTTTATTTGACTTCTATCCAAAATTTCAATGTTCATTTCCATTTAAGTCCGTACGATGTACATATATCAATCGTACGCAATACCGAATCCGATCGCCTACTCGATCACACAATCTCCCTTCCGAACTAGTATCGTCCACCCGACTTCCTAGTGCGGACTCAGATCTGGTTTTCCTGATTAGAACCATCATTCTCCTTGCATAGTCATAACTATGATAGAGAATTTATAGAATCAATCAAAACTCCATATCCAGGTTCGTCGTCGAAAATCGAGTGAAAAATCCTAACTCGGATCGATATAACTACCTCGAAATTCTGTGCCCGAATCTGGATCAAATAGTTATGCGAACAAAATGATATACGTACATCCTACGTATAAATTCCAATTGATTTATCAGTTATATCAATTCTCTTTTTATTCACTTTCATTTTGATTGTTATTCACTTATCCACAATTACCCCATTTCACAACTTCCAATTTTAATCTTCATTCAATTATTCACCTAGAATAAATTTTTTTTAAATACCAAATTTACTTAAAGAATTCACTATTCATTTCTTACGCCCAACATAAATATTTTACATACTTCTTACATTTATTTTCACTTCACTACTGAAGTTTATATTCAAGTTGAATTTCAATTCTATATAAGTTTCAATTTGCTTCAATTTACTAATAAATTCCAAATCTAAATACCCTTTTAGTAGTTTACTTACTAATTTATTTAAAATCTTAAATAAAAATTTATTTGCAAACCTTTTCCCTTCTTAATTTTTTTTTCAAACCATTCCTTTAATTCATCTTACTTTACTTATAAAGTTGTAATTCTATTTGCTTACCAATTTTAATTCATTTGTCGTTAGTGAAAATTTTCAAAAGATTCAAAAAAATTCTAGCTCCCAAAATTTTCGAATTTTTTTGGCAGAGTCTCCTTTGTACGAAGGAGCTTTTGCAATTTGACAAGAGATATAAATATATATACATCGACCCACACGGTCGAAAAACAGAAAAACAGTTCATATTTCCTATTTGTATTGTGTAGGCGTACCTTATTTAGCATTTTAAAGCAAGCAGCTATTTATTTAAGCAATTAGCGCAGTCAAAACCAGTCAAACGGCTTCCAAAAACCTGTACTTACTCAATTTAAACATGTCAATGTCAAATATACAAAGTTTATTAACATTTCACTTTATTATAAATAACCAAAACATGGATTCTATAAACAGTGCATATTATATACTTCCATAAGCACATATGAAATATTTCGACACTTATTTGAATGCTTCCAAACAATATTCAAACCATCCTGTTCAATTTAAATGATTTCACAACTCTCTCTTACTTAACTTAAATTCATTTTAAGTCCAAGAAAACTCATTTAATTTGAATTGATTTTAAAAGCAATCTAACTTCCATTTTATTCCAAGTCAAATTCTCATTAATATAACTTAAGTTAATTAACTCAATTACTAATTTCATTTACCAAACAAGTTTTATTTCAAATCACTGCATAAAACTCGACACCACCATATCTCAAATTATTTAAGGCAAGCTTTTATTCAAATATTACTTAAGTCATTTATTTTTTTCTCGTCAAGTTATTTCAACTTTAAAACTCAAGTTATATATATTTTATAAGCACTTTCCAATTTAAATCCTTAATTTGATTTTCAATTATCAACAAATTCCATCTACTAACTAATTTAAATTAGTTTATTTCAGTCAACCATTTTGAATTTCATATTTTCAATTATATTCAATTCACCAACAATCCAAGCTGAACTCATTTACACTCCATTGTTTCCATTCAATTTATTTTTCATCCAAACAAACCCATATTTATTACAACTGAATCAAAAACCAATTTTATTGGCTTCTGTTAATCCATAGAATTTATATAATTTCGTTTTCTTCAAACGACTATTTACTTCTACGAAATTTGACCATAAGCAAGTGAATAAATAACTATGTAAGCTTGTAATCACTTTAACTCGATTTCAACTCAATTAATTCACTTACAATTTCAGGTTGAATTTCTATTAATAACTCAAACTTCACTTTCAAACTCTATCATTTATTCACAACTCAAATTTTTATTAACCAATTTGAGTTCCATTTCCATATTCCATTAATTAATCAAGTAGTCTATTTAAAATTTTACCCAATATTTGATTTTTATTTCAAAAATCACTCTAACCTTTTACTTGAGTTCAATTTATTTTATTTTGGATTATATTCATTATCATTACAAACAATTTTATTTAGCCTATTCATTTTACTTCCAAACTTTATAAGTCACAACTTATTTAAATTCATATTTCATCTATTTACAATCAATCTCATTCACATTTTACTTTTTAACTCGGAATTATACCTTTTATTTAGCCAATATATTTTTATTAGTCCATAAACATTTTAAATAAGATTCCAAAGTTTAAACAATTTTCCAAAATTTCAAAATCACTTTTGAAATCAACTACATTCAAATCCTTTGGCAAATTCAATTATCTCTTTGAATTTCAAACTAAATCCAGTTCACAAACAATTCCAATTTAAAATATACAGGTAGCAATTCTTCTCTTGGAAACTCAAAAATGAACACCGATGATGTCGCAATCATCATCGGAATTATTTTCCAGCGACCAAAAGAGTCTAATGCTTTTATCTCTTTAAAACATTTAAAATTTCAAATCTATCCATATTCAATTTCAATTCAAAAATAATCCCGAAATAATACCACTATTATTTCTCTAAAATCTTTGAAAACCACCTTCAAATTCCAAGGGATTTAAACCTTTCCCCAAATTTCAAATTTGAAATCCATTTCGATTTATTTTCGAATATTCCTCTGGAATCCTACTCCCAATTAATCACATTTGTATATGAAGTTTATTTCAATTTATAAATTACATTTATAATCTATGTTTCAAATTCCATTTTGTTATATAAATTTATTCTTCCACTTTGGTTATAAGTTCGATTTCTTATTCAATTTTACACTTAAATGAATATTATCATTTCCTTAACAAATCAAGCATCCAAATATTATAATACTTTACAAAAATTTATATCTTTTATATACAAAAATAATTTGGGTAAAATTATTTCATTTACCCTACTTTAAAACAATACTGTGTCGAATTGTTCTATTCAAGTGTTTAGAGATCCCTATCAATAACGTTAATTACTCGTATTGACCAGAATCCATAAACCACTCAATAAACCAATCAACGCAGTATAAAAATCATTTTATATTCACTAACAAATACGCGCTCATATATATTAATACGCTCAACTCAATCTAGAGTACTATTGACTCTATTCTATGAGTAATTCCCACCAGAGCCAAGGTTATCACCAACCTAAGCTTTGATACCAAGTGTAACGACCCGCAAATACATACCCCTTGAGTCAACACTATTCTAAAACAATCAACCCAAGTTGTACAGAAATACGAACCATTTGGGTTAAAGAAGAAGAGGTAGAAGAAGAAAATAGAAAACAACAACAGAATCTAACCATCGCAGCGGAATAAATATAATAAATAATAAATAATCTTTACTCAAAATCAATTATATCTATTTACATATATTACATCATCAGAGTACATCAATCACAGCTCAATAATATCATACACTGGATACACAACTACTCAACACAGCGGAATATATACATAAACAAATACGGGAGTACGTATTGTCATCCTGCTCGTCTCCTGAGCTCCACAGCATTTCCTGTATTATATAATACTTGGTCTGACCAGAGCATTATAGTTAAATAACACCCGAGTCAGTCTGGAATACCAGCGTGAGAAAATCACACCCAATTGATTATTAAAGTTTAAAAAATCCTTTGAAAACAAAAGCATCTCGTAAGACCACGCCACAAATAAACATGTCGGGTTTTTACCTTATAATAGCTAAAACGATTTTTATAGAAATCCTCTGATATTATAAATAGGGTCTATATACAAATACTTATAAAATAGCCAAAATTGTTACATCTACTAAATTCCAACTACTAGCCACAGAGTGGGTAATACAAACAAAACTCGTACAAGGCTCGTAGGGAGAATGGATTTCCAACTAATGACTAGGCACTGGGTACTACCTGTCACAGTACGGGGCCTAGATCACCGTACCGAGGAGTACGCCCGCTCCCCTGCAACACAAGGCCGGGACTACCCCTTACTGGATAATCCCGAGCGAGATCACCCCGCGGTTGGGATCAGCAACCGCCCACTAAGCCGAAATAAAAGGGACATCTAGACAGGAATGACCTCACCCTGCTTGGGTGCTACCCACCTAGCCTTGCTGCATAACCCCTGATTTTCAGTCATTTCCATTTGATGAGGCTTGAGGCTAAGCGTTACCTTTTTAGAACATATCCCTTAGAATGCCCATCGTCCACCTGACGATGTTTCGCAAGCATTCATCCATACAAGTCTGTCCCGGGTTCGAACGGAACCGAAGGCACTATTCCTACTACATCCATTTTGAAAATATCCTCAGGATTAGTAGCGACTAGCCCTTGCACTTCACTGCTCCATCTTCGAATCCAAACTCGTTTTCACGAAACGTACAAACCGGATCGAAGTGGTTTTCGAGAAATTAATCTCGATCCCGGTCTCTTCGAAACGATCAACGCATTTGGCCAATATTGATAGTCGGTGATTTAACTATCAATTAATGTTCACAACATCCATCACACAATAAATAATTTTCCAAATTATTTATTTATCTCAAAAATATCTCACAAGATATATTTTCACTTTTCAAATTCCTTTGAAAACAGTTTCCAAAACTATCTGCCTTTCTCAGAATAAATTCCCAGTATTTCTATTTCCACTGGAATCACCAAGCACAAAATTTTAGATTTTTAAAATAATTTAAAAACACTTTGTTGTAAAATATATTTAACATTCAATATAGAAAAATTACTTTAGTACTTAATTTAAAATAATACTCTAAAAATAACTAAAATAAGGTTACCTTATAACTATACATTAGATTTCTTCTTTAAACAAAATACCAAATCATTCTTTAAATAATTATTACAATAATAGATTAACAAATTACTTACTTTAGAATTTACTTTAAAATATTTAAATTAAAACTACTTCAATAATTCATTGAAAATATATGTTATATGAATATTTGAAAATAAGTTTACTTTATAAATATAAACTAGGTTTTCACTTTTAAAACCAAATTACTAAGTCACTCTTTATAAATTATTACTACGGTAATAGATTTGAATAAATATTTACTCATAATTTAAAATTTAGAAATAATAAATTTCCAAGAACATACTTTGTAAAACAACATTAAAACCTCCATTTTATTTTTAAAACTTACTTTAAAACGTACTTGGCTATCCAGAGAAATATACTTCTCTTCACAACCTTTAAAAGTAAATCACTATTTATTTTTAAACAATTTTTCTCATTCCTTAGTAAATTCCCACCTTGAATTTATTTTTCCAAATATCCAATTTCAAACACTTAAATCAATTTCCAAATTGATTTCCAATTTACTTCATTTATTCAAAAATCCTTTAATTTCATATTTTATTCTTTAATTATGATTTAAGATACTTTTAATTGAAATACCAATTTAGATTTCTCAATTTACTTTTGATTCTTTTAAATAAATTTAAAACTTTAAGTTTTAAAATAATTCTTTATTCATTTAATTTAATATCACATAATTTTACAATTCATTAATTACTGTTTATTCAAGTCCTTTTCTTTTCATACTCGAAGTTATTTATTAATATTTAACATACTTCCATTTCTTTTTTTTCGATTCATTCTTAATTTATTAAATTTCTGGGATTATTACGTTTACAAATTTACTTCCTTTATTTTCTTTCCAGAATTCAATTTATATATTTTCGGTAATTCATTCTACCCAAATATATCCAATCAGACCAGAAGATTCAATATTCCAATATATTCCTCATAGAATATCAAGTAATCACAACAGAGAATATTAAATAATAAATATTGAGGGGTCCAGTTGGATCCCTCCAACCTGTTTTCCCTGCGTCCACAGATGTTAGCACAGTGATATGCCAATTCCAGGATATACAATACTATAGCACATCAATCCATTTTCAACCATTCAAGCAATTATTTAAATTTAAACATTTAAATTTAAATTTAACTGAGTGAGATTAACTCACCTTTGCTTTTATTTGCAATCCAACCAAACCAGCTTATTTTCTTCACGCTTTTAGACCTTGTAAAAACATTATGGGTTTTATTAATATTTAAATTAGTTGAAAATAATAAATTACCACTTAACAGATTTAATTACAAATTCCAAATGATGGCTTTACTAACCTAGTCTACATTCTCTTTTCTTTACACTTTTTTTTAGTGGAATTACTTTAATTTTACACCTTCTTGTCTTGCCTAATTAATAAATTTTATGACAAGTACACATACTAATCCCTCAAATAAATTCATCAATAACCTAAAATTACATGATTCAACTATATATATATATATATATATGATGATAATTATTACTATTCAACAGATTATTCTAAATTAAAGACCCAAAATCGATAAGCAAAAATCTCACCCAAATAGGTTGCTGAAACCCTCTCTCGAACTGTCGCGGTTCACGCGAGAGTCCATCACCACGAATCCGATACCATGAACTCGATCGCGACCAACTAATGATGAAATCGACAACCATCTACATCGACTGCACTGTTTCCTTCCTCCAGGCGATTCGCCATGAACCCAAACATTGTCGGCATCTCCACCACTTTTCTCCCTCCACAAACACTATCCATCGATCTGAGTTTGAAGTCAAGTCCTCATAGCACAAATTCTGTAGCCATCACCACAATTCCCTAGCCCGATGCCTCACCTCAGATCGACCCACAACCCAAAACCCAGATAGCATTGCGATAGCCAACTCGACGCGACTCCACCCGCAACCCAAAACTAGCCCGAACCATCCAAGCACGTCGCTCGACACCGCGTCGCGTCTACCCATACGCCTTAGTGCAACCCACGCGCTTCCGATCCTTCAACGAGATCGCGATACCAAGTTGCGAGCCTTCTTTTTTTCTAGCTGATTCGAATCTGAAAGGAAATGACGGATCTTGGATTTTGAATTGAAGAGGAACACTAGGCTATAATTCGTCTGCCCCCTCCTTTTTTTTTAAAGTTTGGCCCCAAACGAAATGAAGGGAAATGATATCAGAGCCATTACACCAAAGTAACAAATTTAATACAACAGAAATGAAGGGAAATGAAACGAAACAAAAATGAAGGGAAATGGAAAGAAGTGATATTTTAAAACGAGGGGAAACGGCTTGCTTCAGAAGATTGTCAGCTACGACAGAGATTTGTAGGATCAAGGGATTACAGGTTGCAGCTGATTAAAGTTAAATATTTTTATATTCAAAATATCCTTTTTAGGTACCCAGTTATTAAATTTTATTCGATATAAATTCCAGCACGTTTATATAACGTACGCTCACACAACAACTCCAAACACTCCGAAAATTGAAATCCGATAATAATAAATATTACGGATCCAATGGAACTGGTTTCGTCGAATTCCGAGACCGTGCCTCGAAAGGCTATTTTTAAATTCAATTTAAACGATACAATTTTAAATCTGAACAAAACACTTCCGAATCAAATTTTAACTCTTTTACTATCTTAAATACTATCAATATATATTTTATAAGCCTTCAAATTATTTTCAACAGGCTTAAAACTTCAGATTCAACATTTTACCCAACTTTACATTATTTAATTTAATAATTAAATTACCCAATAAATGGTGATATTTGAAATTCAAGTTAAACATTAACTTTTAAATATTTAAAATCGATTAAATATCTTGATTTCAAATGCTTAAAAATTTCGGGTCGTTACATCGAGGGGCAGTGATTGCCTAAAGTCTATGTTTGATTTCGCTGGAAGAGCGACGTAACATTGGTAGACTACGATCTATGAGGACATAGCGAAAGTCGTGTGGCAGTAAGTGGCTGCCGGCTACATTGGGACTTGACTGATGTAGTCTGCGATCTATGTGGTGAAATTTCATTTGGCAGCAAAATTCGAGGGCGCTGATGCCTACAGTTACACGGTTTTTGCCGTGATGGCAATGTAACCCTGGGTGTAGCTGCGATCTGTGGCAGTTCCATGGTGTAATTGAAGGGTGAGGATGCCTACAGTTTTCTATGGTTTCACCTTGATGGCGATGTAATCATCGGGCTAACTGCGACTATGGGGGGGCGATGATTTCCAGAGCATTCTCACAAAAATGTTTTCGATATTTTCACAAAAAGTTGTTTTTTGAAGTATTTTCACTAGGTGTTAAAAACGGGTTTACTAAGTACTTATAAATTTTCATCCTATGCCTGATCAACGTATGATCGAATTTCTTTGAGAATAAGGATGGACTTGTTGAAACATCGAGTTATAAAAATATTTTTATATAAAAGCTATTTTGGTAATATTAAAGTGTTTTAAAATTTTGCAATTTTAAAATAAAAGAGTAAAAGAGTTAAAAATGTTTAAATAATAATTTAACTAATAATAAACATTATAATTAAAACTCTTGCTACGTTACTTTACAGGGACGAAAAGATTTAAATGGAGGAGGAATGTGACGACCCGGTTTTTTAGCGTCTGTAATTGGATAATTAACTAGTTTAAATCAGGGAACGTTGGATTTATTATTCGGACAAATATAAATTTATTTAAAGACTATAACGATATTGAATTATAAATCTCTAAATATGTTAAATCTTATAGTAAATAAGTAAATAATATATTTCACCATTTAGATTCAAGAATAAAATATCCATAAGTATATTAATGGATATATACAAGCTATATAGTATATATAAGTATATAAATGTGCATATATTTATTTATGTCCATATGAAATAAAATATGAGAGAATATTGTATAAAATGTATAAATATATATATGGAATCAAGGATATACATGCTTATGATGTTCAATAAATGTGTATATATATGTATATATATACCTTATCAACATACTTCTAATATAATTATTAATTAATTAAATATTTGGCAAAATTTAATTTAATAATCTTCTAACATAATCATTTAAATTTGCAAACATACCTTTTCAAATAAATATCTCAAAAGTAATCTAGATTTAAACTCTACATTTTTTAAAACAGTAGTATATATAGTTATTAACTTAAGTTTAAAACTAAAATAAGAATAAATAAAAAAGTCTATACTATTTCTTTTGATTTACATGAAATAAATATAAAAAGAAAATATAAAAATAAAGATTTAAAGCATAAATAAAAAGAAAATATAAAATATATGCAAATGGACATTTATAGGCTTAAGAGGAACATACTAATACATGTGTCAAGATTTCTTCTAAAAAATGGATTTCCTCATTTTCAAAGAAAAAAACGATTAAAAAGAGAACAAGCTATATATAGGCAGTCTTCTCTTCTAAACATATATCTCAAACTTTCTTTCTTCTTTCATTTTTCAAACCAAAACCAAAGAGCAAAACCAAACTAAATTCAAGTTTTCTACTGAAGTAGCAATTCAAACTTAAGATTCAAACCAAAGCAGAATTCAAATTCAAGTTAAAACAAGGAAGATCAGAGCAAAGATCAACTAGCAGTTTTCAAATCATCCTCTGTTCAAAGTTTTAGGTGAGTAAACCTTAAACTTTTAAAGGTTAAATCATCTTTATTATCTTGTGCATGTAACAATTAATGGTAGTAATGACTCGAATATGTCTTGCATGGCTGATAAAGTTTGTGTGCTTGGATATATAGGTAGGAAATTGTTGTGTGTACATATGCATGTCTGTGTATATAGATTTAGGCCTTTGTTCTTGTTTAAAAGGCTCAAGAATCTTTCAAAAATTCTTTTCTCTTCATTTAAAAAATTATAAGTTTCGATATCTAAAGGAAATTTGTTTGTAATGATGAAATCCTATTTTTTAAAATAAATCCAAGTGGAGTTATTAATTATTTCTCTAGAAGAGAGGAATTTACAGCGATAATGAAATAAATATGAAAAATAAATTGTCTAATTCCACGATTCACTTATATAATCTGATTCTTCTTTGAAAATTATGATTTTTGGCAGCATTATCGCGATTTTTAAGTATGTAGTTGATGAGAGGTCGTGTGTTGGCTGGAGTTCAGTCATGGGTTAAATTCCGACGATCACGTGGGTTGTGGACGTCGGGGTTGTGGCCGAATGAAGGTCGTGGATCAGTGGTCATGGGAAAAATGGGTGCACAATTTGTAGGCCACCATGGTGGCAGGAGGGTGATGATGTAGGGTTTATGGCTCGATCAGGTCGAGGTTAGTTTTCTTAGCCAGTGCGATGTCGGGGTGGCGTCAAAGTGGACTGGTGGCGGGGGAAAAGGAAGATGGAACCGACGCGAAGTCTCAAACGTGAGGGCATGGGTCCTGGTGACTGGTGGAGGTGATACGAGGCTGATATAGGTTGGGGTTTCTTTTTTTGGTGATGGCGAAATTCGATTCTAGGATTCGAGCATTTTTTTGTGGAAACTGGGTAGCCGAGGTGGACGTTGAGGTCGTCAGCGACTTGAAGGTGGTGGCCGTGGAGGCCAGAGCAGTCCCGATTGTACGTGCACGTGAATGGAGCACTGATGTCTAGGTTGCTGTTGTTTAGCTAGTTGATGTTAGGAATAGAGAAGGAAATTTAAGAGAAGGGAGGGAAGGGATTTTCGTGGGTTTGGGCTTGGGCCTGTTTGTTTTAATAAAGCAAAAAATAAATATAAACAAAGTTTCCAAAGCAATTTCAAGTCAAAAGGTTTGAAGTTAAATGCCTTTAAACTTAACATTTTCTGAATTAAACAAGGTAATTTAAAGATTTAAATTAACCAAAACCTTAGGATAGTAAGGGACCAATGTAAGTAAAATGTTTTGAATTTACACTAATTTGGTTTAGGATAATTATATATAGGTTAATTATTCATTAATTCCTAAGTTTAATAAAATAAAATAGTGTAATTAAGTAGATAATTAAGGAAAATAAAATGTTTTTAAATCATTAATTAATTTAAAAATATTAGGTTAATAAACGGTGAAGATAAAATAGTTTAAACTTTTAATTAAATAAGTTTAGAATAAGTATATTATATGTTAATTATTTAAATTAATTTCTATAGTTTATTAGAATAAAATAAAAGGTGAAATTAGAATGATTAAGTGAAAATAAGATGTTTTGAATTTTTAATTAATTAAAGGTCTTAAGTTAGTCATATGTGTTAATAATTAATTAAAATATTTAATTAAAAAATATAATTAAATGGTTGTAATTAGTTTGATAATAATTGAACACGAATTGTAAATAATTAATCTTGGTTAAAATTAATTAACTGATTTTGTGACTAATTAAGCTATTTTTATGGAATGTTTATTGAATACTTTGGATTGCTTTAATATCTCTTGTATGTTAATTCCAGTTATTCTACGATAAGAAAACACCCTGGACTTAACTATTGATATAATTGTGAGACGTTTTATTGGAAATAGATATTTGTAATGGAATTTTATTATTAATATGACATTCTGAAATTTAAATGGACTTACTTTTACTTAAATAACTTGGCTTAAAGGATGGCGTTGGATTCGAAGAGATTAGGGTCAGATATCAGCGATATCCGAACCACTTCAATTAGTAACCTCTATAAATCTTTATGGATTTGATTATAGAATCAAATAGGTTGGAATGGAATAAATTAAATAAACTTGGCCATTTAAACTAAGTGGCGATACTTAGATATTATTTTGTGAAATAAGTGGTTGGCTATGGCAAGATAAAACTCGTAGTAATGAACGAGTTACCCTGGTTATCAAAGAAGCTTTACAACTTAAGTATTTCATATTAAATGGGTTTACTCATGCTGGTTTCCAGCTTGACTCGGGTTTTACTTTATTGTAATGCTCGGGTCAGACCGAGTATTACAGATTTTCAGGTTAGGACGTTTTGGAGCTCAGGAGACGAGCTGGATGGCAGGGACGTACTGATTATTTTCCGCTACGAAGTAAAGATTGTCTAGACTGGATTTAGGGACAAATTATTATAACTGTCCAGTTTATTTGTGAATGATTGTACTCTGATATATTGTATGTAAATTAACATTTACAGCTTTCTTTGTGCAAATGCAGTTATTTGTATATTATATTTTGATCCGGTGCGACTATGAGATTCTATGCTTTTGTTTTTTGTTTCTTCTTCTACCTCCTTTTCTTCTTAACCCTAACAGTATGGGACTTCCGGCACTCGATCTCTTGGTACTCTATACAATGAACGTATTCGTATCGATTTTCAAGGTCGAAAATTTCCGGGGCTGTTACAACAAGGAGCAACTCTCTGTACTGATATTTACTTTAGAGGCTTCAATTAAGTATTCTTAACGGATGTTTAGTGTAAATAGTCAGTAGATGTTTGATACTTATAATAAGTATGGCCTTTTTGTACCTAAAGGTTTCAAATTATTTATGGCTTGAGTTTGCTGAACACGCTAACATTAGTTCAGTGAAATAAAACTGTAGGACAAAAGATTATTGGTTAACTCTGCTTTTGGTGGTAATCATTATCGACCAACGACATCATATTCCCTAAATGCTTCACATAAAAAGAATAAAATACTAAAATATCTATCACATATTAGTCGCATAATATAAATTTGAAACAGACATAAATAAATATGTTTTTCATTGAATTACCTTCGATCAATTGTGAAAGAGAGATTCTACATTAGGTTTTAAGTTTCATGTTTGAGAGAGAAGTGTTTAAGGGACTTAATTGTAAAAGTCTAAACTTATTGTGTAGTAAGTAACATAGCAATAACTTGAATGCTAGGGGAACTTGCTTGATTGCAGGTGATGCAACGATGCTGGTGGCTTGCAACAACGGCACGGTTGGCTACGCCTCTAGCAATTGGCAGCCTGTGACCATTAAATACGGGTTGTGACGACTAGAGATAGATGCTTTGACCTGACGTCGTTGCTTTTCCAGCTTTGGTAAAGCCCTAGAACGGTGTTTTTCGAGGGACAGGGAAGTGGGTTAGGGTGATTATAATTTGACAAAGAAAATTAGAGCAAATAAAAGAATGCACATTTTGATTAATTTGATAGTAATTTTATGAAGGGGCAAAATTTGATTAGTACCTCCTAGTAAAAAGAATTAAAACAAAAATATGTTCTCTTATGAGGAGTTAACAATATCCTAGTAAGGCATTCATTCAATCAAAGATTCAAAGGTACTTCAGAAATAATTTGGAAACAAAAAAATTGAGCACAAGTTACTACCTAATACAACTTGGAAAATTTGTCTCCTTTCTCCATCAACCGACTAACAGCCAAACCGGGTATGAAATCTGCTAACCCTTCATAGTCCATTTACACACTCCAAACGGTCTCAAGATTCGCATCCACTCGAATCCTCAACTCTACGATCCTCTTGTTCCTCTTCTCCACTTTCCTAACTTCAATCTCAAATTTGTCCTCGTCCTCACCTTCTATGGGATTAAGGTATTCGGACTCGGGTGGAGCAGCAGATGTGCATACAGATACGAAGATTTTACTAGGTTTTGAGTTCGAAAATGAGAGGAAATCGCTGTATTGGTTTTTGTATAGGGATGAATAAAAGGAGTAGGGCGGGTGAGGAAAAGGAAGCGAGAAAGAATTTGTGAATGTGAAAGCTTGTATTTTTCAGATGAGGAAAGTAGAATTTTTTTTAGGGAATTAGCGGCCACGAAAATAAAAGCCCACCTGAATACGCTACGTATCTAGTTCTCCTTTAAATGAAACAAATTAAGATATAACTTAAACAAACTATAATAAGTGATAACAATATGGAATAAAGCATTATCTATAGGCGTTATAAAAATCTACTTTTCATGTAGTGGGCGCAGATTTTCAACATATAATACATCGTTTAAGGTAAATGTGCATTACTGTAACGACTTCTTTTCATTCCACAGAAAAACGCATCATTATTAAGAAAGAAGGAGATAGAAAGAGAAAAGATAGAGAAGAAAGAACAAAACAATATCAGAATCTCACAGCGAAACGAATAAAATATATTAATCATTATAGTTATTACATAATATACAACATCTATCAGAGTTGCACAGCTTTATATCACATCACATTCGACAGTTATAAAAACCAGTCTATCATACAACACAGAGGTAACACAGCGGAATCCACAATATCAACATATATATGCTGAAGCCTCGTGCTCCATATCTCCTCCAGAATTCGTCAAAGCTAAACTAAATCCCTTGGCTACTCGTAAAAATTTGAGTACCCAAGAGTTTAATAAAATAGAAAATATACTATGGGTCAGACATGGGTCTGGTGTGAGTAAACGGGTTAAAGTTGCTTAATTACCTTTTAGAACACATATCTTGGAATGCTCATCGTCCTCCAATCACGATGTTCTGAAAGCATTCATCCATACAAGTTCGTTCAGGGTTCGAACGAAACCAAAGGCACTATCTCGCTACACTCATTTTGGAATCACCCTTAGAGTTAACGATAATAGCCCTTGCACTCTGAATCTTCATCTCAAATCTGGAAGCATTATCTCCATCAAACTCATTTTGGAATCACCCTCAGAGCGTTAACGACACATAGCCCTTACACTTCGAGTCTTCATCTTGATCTTCATTAGAGATTTCACGACCTATCGTTTAATTTGGATCAATGCGGTTTTCAGATATTCCAATTCGGAAATCCGATCCCAGTCTCATCGAAATCCAAAATGCCATCTTTTAAGGCCAAGTTGTTTTAAGTTAAACAATCCAATTTATTATTTAGAATAACATATTCACAGAGATAGATAATTTATCAACATAGATAGATAATCCATATGATCACAATTCAACCAAAGCATCTCATATACAAAGAAGTACATATCACATATCAGAGAGATCACATAATCCAAGGCATTCAACATCATTCAATCATCCATAAGCAAGATTAATTGTCACACCATCTCTAATTAATTTAATTAACCATCAATGAATTAAATTAATTACTTTAATTACTTTTAAATCCTGCTTACTTAATATTAATTAATTACAACTCAATTAATAAATCATCCTTTAATTTCATCTTAATTAATCATTCTTGACTGATTATTCTTTAATTACATTAAGTAATTAACCTTTAATTAATTACACAAATTAATTATCCTTTAACCATTCGCATTAATTAACCTTTAGTTATTCATTAATTACATTAATTAATGATCCTCTAATTACTTTCATTAATTAATTATTCTTCTAATTAATTACATTTAATAATTAATCTCATTCATTAATCAACCTTAATTAATTACATATAGTAATTAACCATCCTTTAATTACTTATATTAATTATTAACTCCTTAATTAATTATATTAATCCTTTAATTAATTACACTAAGTAATTAATCCTTAATTACTTCCATTAAGTAATTATCCTTTAATTACTTTCCATTAATTAATTCCCTTTTAATTAATTACATCTAGTAATTACCCATTAATTACTTACACTAAGTAATTACACTTTATTAATTTCATAAAGTAATTATACTAAATCAATCATCAAGTGATTATCTTTCATTAATTAACTAATTAACTAACTTAAATTAATCACATTATAATTAATTACATTGAGTAATTTATCCCTTTAATTACTTCCATTAATTAATCACTCTTTAATTAATTGACCTATAATTACTTAGATTAATTAACCCTTAATTAATCAAGTAACTAACTATTCTAAATTAACTAAACCAATTATCTTAAAGTAATCACATTAATTAATTAATCTCTTATTCATTAGTTAATGATCTTTAAATTAATTTTACTCATTAACTATCCATTAATTACTTTCATTAAGTAATTTTCCTTTGACTATTAACATTAATTAATTAACCTTTATTAATTTCATTAAGTGATTAACTGTTAATTAATTTCACTAATTAATTATCTTTGATTAGTCACAACCTTAAATAATTAAAGATAAATTCTATATCTTAATTAATTACTAAATTATATCATTAGAAAAACATTTAGGGATCAATTACATGATTAAAAATATATAATTTACTTTAAACAAAACAATTTAAACATTTAATTTGAACACTTAAAATCTTTGAAAACCTTCTCAAACTTGTTTAATAAATTAAATAAATAGTTATTCTTGAAAACTTAATTATCATATCTTTTAAAAACTTATTTACCTTAAATATAGTTTAAAACTTGGTTAAACAATTTTCTTTTTAAACTAATTATTTTAATAACTTTAAAACTCGTTTAAACACTTTTTTTGGGAACTTTATACAATATTTAACTTAGAAAACTTGCTTTTATTTTGCTTTTAAACTTTGAAACTTTTTAAAAAAACTCGAGTTCTTTGTTTTTAATAAAATTTGTTCATATTTTACTTTTCTCTTTAAACCTGGATTGCTTAAACATACTAAATCCCGAGCCTACAACAACCTTTCCCCTGAGCCAACCTCGTGACACTTGCGTACCATCACTACTTCGAGTCAATCACGCAAACGACTCAAGAAAACTCGTTCTTCCCCGAAGCCTTCAACCACATTAGAACCGATGTGCGCGTGTGAACGGTGCGCACCATCTCTACCACCTCTGGCCAACTCCCCGACCATCGACAGATCGACGTCGAACTTGCCTTCCCACTCGACTACCTAGATCAACGATCTCAACATCGAATCAAAATCAAGCCCTTTGATCAAAAAAATCTAGAGCCGAACCTGATCGGAAAGCCACCAATCGTCGACGATCTCGACCCTGAGAACCCATACTGACCTTTCCAGAGATTCGTCTCGACTTCCAGCTCTGATTTCCCCCTCGCGATCCACTCCAGTGCATCACCGTCATCGTACCAGCCTCGACAACTCCAACGACCAAAACCCACCATAAACCCTACATCGCCTCCGACCCGTTGCCTCGTCCGATGGAAAATTTTCAACCATTTTTCCTGAGTTTCCCCACCTCCCATCCTCCTTTAGTCACAATCTCGATACACCCCTCGCCGTCGATCGATGACAATCAGCAAAAATACCCAAATCGATCATCTCGAGATATCTCACTATTTACTTATCTAAAAATCATGATCTTTCTGCCTAAATTCATCATCTGCCATAACGAATCACAATACAATCCAAACTTGAAATTATGATCATCAATTTTTGACTTATATTTGATTTCTTTACTATAATTTTCCTATTTTGAATTAATTACTCAATATAAATTTTTGAAACCATTTTTAAACATAAATTTACATTAATACAATCATTTACCTTTTAGAAATCATAGCCAGATAAAGATTGGGAAGATAGGAAATGATTTTTGAACCTATTTTCTAGCCTGTGAAAAACAACAAAGTCCAGCTATATACATACATACATACATACATACATACATATATACATACATATATATATATATGTACATATAAATAAAGCAGTTCCAAAATATATTCCACATAAAATCAATCAAGCAAACCATATTACTACATAAATCATCACAAGTATCTAGATTTAAATCTGTTTTTAAAGGAAAAGGTTTACTCACCATTTTCAAAAAGAAACCGAGAGTAGTCTATAGTTTTTTTCTTATTTTGATTCTGGAACTTTGTTTTGAGTTGAATCTTGCTTGCTGTTAATTTTGCTTAGTCTACTGCTAGATAGCTTGTTGTTGATCTTCATTATGTTTGCATGATGTCAGATTGAAAATTTCAAAACTGATATTGTATATAGCTTTGATTTTCTATTGAATTTGGTTTTCAGTTTATAAAATTTTAAGAAGAAAGAAAGTATTGAGGAAGTTTGAACTGAAAGAGTAGAACAGGTTTTTCTCTTTAAAACATTAGTTATATACTTAAATTTTTAAAACAAAAGTGTTTGCCACTTGTTAACTCAAATTATCCTTAGCTTACAAATGTACATGCATGATTTTATTTTCTTACAAATGTTAAATATATGTATTATTATGTTTAAACCCTTGCTTTAAAAATTTCTTATTCTATGTAATATGAATTTAGGTTTACATTTATTATATATACTTATGTTTTATTAATATATATATATATGTAATATGATTTTATTAATTTATGTTTTATATTTATTTACATATTTAGAAACTATCTTATTTGAATTTTAAACTTGAGTAAAAATATATTTTAAACAAATAAACATTTCCTTTAAGTGTTTTGAAAATATATGGTTAACTTTTAAATAGCTTTTGAAAAGTTTTATATTAAATTCAATCATAACTTCCAAATTACAAAATATATATTACAATTTGAAAACATGTTTTTATTTGTTAAATTCAAACCAAAGCTTTCCCATTTATAATATATATAAATATATTTACATTATAAATAGAAAACATTTTAATATTAGCCTTGAAAATTATTATATTGAATTTTAAAACATAACTTCAAATCACAATATACATACATATATATTACAATTTGAAAACATTTCTTTTATTGAATTAAAACCAAAGACTTCCTATTACAATATATACCGATATATATACATTATAAATAGAAAACAATTTTATTAGCTTTAAAAGATAAAATTTACCAATTAAAATTTATAAAAGAAGATTATTAAAACAATTTAAATACTTATTAATAAAGATTATCAAATTGTTATTGCCTGAAACTCCGGGTCGTCACATTCCTCCCCCCTTAAAAGAATTTCGTCCTCGAAATTTAAAAGCAAAGATAATTTAATAATCTAAAAAATGTTTTATTTACAAACATCAAAGCATACATATCAGCCATACACTAACAACCGTAGCAACCAATTCATTCAAAACAAACAAATCTAACTAATTAACTATCCTAACACAATTCAGGATAGGATTTCCTAATACTGTATAGAGTTTCCCAGGTACAAACACTGGAATACTCACTCTACTAAATCTAAACTAGCTACACCACTCTGATCCTGAGCTCCTTCTCATCATGATCTACAATCTGAACAGGATATCAAACCATAGTCAAGTCCTGCTCAACTTCCAAATCCTCCTGAACTATAGATTTCACAACTAGTGATGGATCATACACGTACTCCCTCAGAGATAGGTGAAGTACATTGATAATCCCAGTCATCCAAACTGGAAATTCAATCCTATAGGCCAAAACACTTATCCTTACAAGAACACAAAAAGATCCAACATATTTCGGAGCTAGCTTCCCAGTCTTACCAAATCTTACTGCTCCTTTTACCGGAGAAACCTTAACAACAACAAAGTACCCAACTTCAAATTCCGGATTCCTTTGTCTCTCATCCACAAAACTCTTCTGATGATCCTGGGCTGCTATCATCCTTCCTTGATCGACTAAACCTTCGCAGATTCCTCTAGAAACAAATCTGGACCAAGAATAAGATAAACTTCGGATCCTACCCAACAAAATGGTCCTCTCAAAATCTACAGAAATCCAGAATACAAGCTCTACTCCATAAACATCAGTAGACTTTGAACTAACTTCTCCCATTTGGAATAACCAGAACAGATGCACTTGATAATATCACCTTCAGGTCTTGAAAAATCTTCTTCACACTTAAGAGTTCATTTGAACTTGGCTTCCTTTCCTATTTAGCTGGGACAAGTGAGAAGAAATCTTATATAAAAATCCCGGATGAACTTCCAGTAGAAATCTACTAATCCAAGTAAATTACGAACTTCCATAGAAATCCGAGGTTACTTCCACTCTTACACAGCTGCTACCTCACTTCCGCTGCACGACTCTGATTCAGAGATGAGGAAAATGCTGTCGATGAACACGAGCACAAACTTGATCAACATATCCTAGAAAATACGGTTCATCAGATCCATACAAGAGAAAACACAGAAGTACCAAGAAATCCTGAGCTGCTTCACCCAAAACATCTCTCTAGGAGCCATTCTTCTACTTAGTTGAACCACCGGTATTGCTCCTGGAACCAAGTTGATATGAAAACTCAATCTTCAGATGCGGCAAACTATTGACAACTTCGAAGACATCCGAACAAATCTCTGACAACTTCGATAGCTTCAATCTCCTCTTGAGATGCCTCAATTCCATGCAAAAGATTACCCAAGAGGAATCACTCGACTATCGCAAGTCACTTTTGCGATCCTACCCAGTTCAATTTCCAAAGATATTATTCTCTCTTCATAAATCAGAACAGCCTATGCTTGTCTAACCAATCCATCGAAGAAATGGGTCCACTCTGCTGCTTCTGATCTCTACCTCTAAAACACTGCCAAAAGACCTCCCTACTGGCACGCAAAACACCTCCGAGCTGCACTGCTACCAAAGATGTGCAAACTTCTTATCCAACTCCTTGTACCTCAAAACCAGATCAACCAATTCCACAAACGAGCCTTTAAGATGGGAATACATCATTCTCAAGAAACTCGGGCCTCAAACCAAGCACAAACATCTCGCTCTCCTTCAAGGGTGAGTCAGTAAGACTAGGCCGTAGAGACAACTCGTTGAACTCGGTTTCATACTCCAATACAGACAAATTTCCTTGCTTGAGATCTAGAAAATTCCTATGCAGCCGAATCTTCCCTGCGGTAGTTATCAACTGCTCCTCCAATACTTCCATAAACTTTCTCTAAGAGAAACACCTTCTGGAACATCCATGGATAATGCATCTCACCATGCAACTGCTCCTTCTTGAAGTTGCCAAGATACCATTAGTCGCTTCTGCTTAACCGACAGATCCAAACTCTTGAAAATCCGCTCATCCAACTTGCACTTCAATGATCGACTCTGAACCTTTAAAAGGCTTTCCTTCATAGATTGGTGAAATCCTTACACCATGCTGCAAAGCTTACTCGAGGTGGTATTGGGTCTACAGCCTTAGCAGATACTCTTCCAATCTCAACATCTGGACTTCTTCTGCTTATGGTAGTCATGCTATGTGACGCCCCACCTCTATGCTCACAATAACAAAGAGTATTAAAAAGAAATACTGTCTATTATTACGAAGAATAAGGCTGGATAAGAGCGGCCATCCGTAGTTAGGCCTTATAATAGTACTGGCTATCTCGATAGGAGTGGTATATATTTTTATTTTTCATCTCTTATTTATTTACTCCCATCGACATACCCAATTCCAGTATAAAACGAACTACGATGGTTCATAATAGTTTAGGACAATATATATAATAATAACATAGATCAGCTAAATGCGGAACACAGACAATAAAAAGTCTCATATATATATATATATATATATATATATATATATAACTGATGTGAGTTACAATACATGTGATACAATGCACATGATACCGCTACAACTATCGACACTGAAAGTTACATATACAAGCACATTATCGTGAATAATATACATGAATACATAACGTCCTATACTATAACAACGACTACTCCAAAAGGTATAAAGAGACTTCATAGCCCTAGAGCAACCCAAAGCAAGATATCTACAACCTGTAATAACTCGGTCTGACCCGAGTATTAAATTCAAAAGAAAATAATACACGGGTCAGTCTAATTCAAACTCGGTTATTAATGCACAGAAGCAATAATAATTAAATAACAAATAGACGATAGTCACAGTAAATCTCGTCTATCCAATCCTTTAATAAGGAAATTGGATAACGGTAAATATAACACGTAACAGTGTTATACAACAAATCAGCAAATTTCAATTTTTCAACAAAGATAAATGAAAGTATCATCAATGAAGATAATTTAGAAAACATAAGAATTGCCTAAACGATAACTAACAACAAAATCTAATTATTAAATAAATAATTAGAAACTCATAATCTAATTATCAAATAGATAATTAGACAACAACAAAATGATCAATCAAATCAAATCATAATACAATTTCAAAATATTGAATTGGACAAAACAATTCAAGTAATTGAAACATCACTTAAAAACATCAATTCTGGTAGGATTGCAACACACGCACGCGTGTACTGCCTCGCCACCATAGCATGAAATACACAATCGATCAATGCATCAAAAGCAAAAGAAATACCACTAAAATCAATACAGTGTGGCTGCAGTACATGCTCGCGTGCACTGCCTCGCCACTACAGTGATGATGTCATCACAACTCCAAATATTAACAGCAAGTCGTAACTGCAAAGCCAAATCATTTACAAAAATGCAGAGGTCAAGTCACTACTATCAGGTCTCAACACAACTACAAGGCCAAACCAAAGTTAACGGCGATACCAAGAAACAACACAAGGTCAGCAGCAGTTTTAAAACATTTCAACTCAAATGTCGAAGCCATGCTATAGCAAATACAAGTTAAATATCCCAGAGAGATGAACAGAAGTGCCCAAGTCACAAATAACCGATTCAACAGTTCCATAACAAAGAAACAGCCAAAGTCAAGTGAAATCGACCTCGTCCAAATCAAAATTGAAATAGTGAAAAGCAACAAACTCAGTGAAGCTCAAAGCCAGACAACAATGAAGACTACAAGTACAAGTCCAGTGAACAACTTGATGCATCACTGAGACATGAATGCATGGAGCAAAGGCATCAGTCGACAGTGAAGACATTCAAATATGCTACAGCGAACAAAATGACCAGAGGCAATAAACAAGAATGGCCAAAGTCAAGTATGCTATAGGTTATAAAATGACCAATTTGCACACATAAATGGCCAAACTAAAATACAACATATGTACATAAGCACAGTATGGCACAAGAACCCATTACAGTGCAATCGATACAAAAATAGATGTACTGCAGCCACCACAAGAATACAAGGGCAAACTGCAACAAAAACTGCAGCCACCACAAGATCACAAGGGCAAGACTGCTACAAAAACTCAAGCCTGGTAACATGATACTTCAACTACACATGAGATTCAAATTGAAGACAAATTGAAATTCAAGGCCACTACAAAAACTATAACACAACCATACATATCTGCATACTCAAGTGCATTCTCAACATGTAAGAAATCAACATATATGATCAGAGAATAACAACAATGCAACACCAATGACAACTTCAAAACCAAGTATAAAGCAGTGTCAAACCAATTCAACACCGTGGTGGCCGAGCATTGAAAATGTTACAGTAAAGTTAGCATTCAAATCAAGGCCAAAGTCAAAGTAAACAAAGAACGAAATCAAACAGTTTCACACCAAAGTCAACTGGATCTCAATTGCAAAGCACAAAGGCTCGCATAAAGCATAAAACAGTTCAATACCCAAGCGACAATAGAATTGTGTTGAACCAACACATATACCAGTGGTACACCAAGGTATAAAGAGCAACACTGTGAACACAGTGAACCCAGTCAAGGCAACTAGTAAATCAAGTGCCCAATGGTGTCGAAGTCAAATGACTTCAACACAATTTACAAACTAAAGCAGTAATTAACGAGTAAGCCAACTGCAGATACGAATCAATACAATGAACTGCGTGATGAACATGTATGCTGTGGCCAGTGCACAACTAAATATAACTGGGCCAAGTTCAACTTCACTAGCAATTTCAAATCATTGAATGCCCAAAGTCAGTGATATCAAGTGAGCGGCGTTAGATACAAGTATCAACCTTGAACAAGACATAACTGCCGAAGTTCAGATGGTAACCAAGTCGAAGCCATGATCAACAGAAATCAAAATCACAAAAGAAATCAACATTAAACTCAATTTTAACGGTTTCGAACCGAAGCCATAAGTCAAACAAGTGTAAAACCGAGTGAATTGAAAACATCAGAGAAACCATCAACAGTCAAATGAAATTTATACGGCCGAAGCATGGTATCTATTAGATGTGAGTGAAATAAAAATCACTCGCGATAATTAAAGTCGAACTCCACCAAATAGAAGCAGCCGAAGTGAACAACGAGAAAGCGATCGATCGAGCTACAGGAGTCGGCGCCTTCATTTTTTTACGATGCCCTTATTTTAGAACGACGAGGAAGAGGCCGCCATTTTTTTTCTTTTCGTATGTTTAGGCTAGGGTTTTCGAATGAAAATAAAATTAAAGGGGAACGGTATTTACTTTAGATACACGGCACTAAGGAAAACATGGGCCAAGATTATAAAGCCCATATAATTCTTAAACAAATTAATAAAAGAATCACAACCAATTAAAACACTCAATAGCAATTAACAACCAATTTAATTGTCATTTGACGATAATTAATTGTTACAAAACCCCGGGTTGTTACAGACTCCTCTCCTTATAAAAATTGCGTCCTCGCAATTTTCATAATTAAAGGCGTCAATAACAATTTTTTTTCTAACATAAACTGGTTAAGCTAGAAAAATAAAGGTCAAGTACACAAACACCAAAGAAATCTTTTAATTTCATAAAAGAAATTCACAAATTCTCACAAAATCTAATTGTCCAATAGACAATCAGGAAACAACGAAACTGAATAATTACAATTATCAACAATATTCAATTATCAATTAGATAATTAGAATACAAATTCACAAAACAGCAATATCTAATTATCGATACGATAATTAGCAAACAGCAAAATCTAATTATCAAAAACGGTAATCAGAAATCTCAAATCAACAAATATCTAATTATCAAAAACGATAATCAGAAATATCAAATCAACAAATATCTAATTATCAAAAACGATAGTCAGAAATCTCAAATCAACAAACATCTAATTATCAAAAACGATAATCAGAATCAACAAATATCTAATTATCAACAACGATAATCAGAATCAACAAATATCTAATTATCAACAAAGATAATGAGAAATCTCAAATCAACAAATATCTAATTATCAAAAACGATAATCAGAAATCTCAAATCAACAAATATCTAATTATCAAAAACGATAATCAGAAATCTAAAATCAACAAATATCTAATTATCAAAAACGATAATCAGAAACAACAAATATCTAATTATCGACAACGATAATCAGAATCAACAAATATCTAATTATCAACAAAGATAATTAGAAATCTCAAATCAACAAATATCTAAATATCAAAAACGATAATCAGAAATTACAAATCAACAAATATCTAATTATCAAAAATGATAATCAGAAATCTCAAATCAACAAATATCTAATTATCAAAAACGATTATCAGAAATCTCAAATCAACAAATATCTATTTATCAAAAACGATAATCAGAAATCTCAAATCAACTAATATCTAATTATCAAAAACGATATTCAGAAATTTCAAATCAATGAATATCTAATTATCAAAAATGATAATCAGAAACAACAAATATCCAATTACCTACAGTTAATTGGAAACAACAAATATCTAGAAATCAATTAAGATAATCTAGAAAATCAACCTAAAAGGTTGGATCGATCCCATCAGATGGCGATTTTTAGCTACGCCGCACGTGCATCAACAAATGGCCGAAGCCTACCAAGTACTATATTTTTGGCGCCCAACAAATGACCCGAAGGTCCGTAGAGTGACCCGAAGGTCTAGTACTGGTAATTGACCCGAAGGTCCGCGGAGTGGCCCGAAAGCCCAACAAATGACCCGAAGGCCCATCATATGACCCGAAGGTCCAACTTATGACCCGAAGGTCCATCATAGTGGCTCGAAAGCACGTGAAAATCATCAAAATCATCAAAACAGCAAATATTTCAATTAACGAGTCTGGACTTAACCAAAATAGCAAACGCATATGTCCCATAACTACAAGTTTTACTAAATCGTTTAATTCTCTTCATCGTTTCCTTGAAAGTGCAAAATTGTGTATTATAAATAAATAACATTTTACGTTCTCAAACGGACAAGTCCGGAATTAAGCGAATCAGTAAAAGTAAGGGTTCATAGTCCTCGATTTTGCTGAAACGTTTAAATCGCTTCCTCATTCATTTGAAAGCGCAAACTGTAGAATTTTTTTGAAAACAATTTTATTTTAAAACGATTTTTAAAATACGTGATTAAAACAGCAACTTCTGTAGCAAATTCGATAAGGAATTTGCACTTCTCAAAACACCGTAAAAATGGATCTCAAAATCAACATTGCGGGATAATCGCTTGAAAATCCATTTTAAAATTTGACGGTCATTGAAGTCAAAGCGACAGTAATTTTTATACATCAAAATCTCATTAAAATAATTCGCATCAAAATATAATACCAGAGAATTTTCATTCATCAAAAATGTCAACAAAACACCGTGCGTCAAAAATTTAGCATTGGTGTAAAAATCACGTTATAAAAATAACGGCAACAAAATACGTTTAAAACCAAACATCAGTTCAACGTAAAATTAATGCAGTAACGTGCAACTCAAATTTGCACGTATACTACAAAATGAACAAAGAAATCACTCGAATATATCTTCAATGAAGATAATTCAAAACAGCAAAAATCTCAATAAAATCACATAACTGCAATCGCTTCGGATCCTCAATCGGATTCGAAATTTTCAAAGAAATCAAAATAAATACATATATGTGAACAACAAATGAAATTTATTTCAATTTCATACTATGATTTTTAAATCAGAAAGGTTATCAGCTGTACTCAGCGAAGACCGTCTCACTGTTTCCGCTGCGCACTCTGATAAACAGAACACGAATTACTCACTCATCAAAACACAACTTCACTTTTATTTTTATATAAAGATATTTAAAAATTTCATCATAATTTCAAAACTTTAGTTTTGACTCAAAGAACAACTAAAACATCAACAATTAGTTGTAACACGTGTTCCATCTAAGTTGTGTTTTATTTTACGTCCATAAACCCCTCGCTTTGAAACCAACTGTGACGCCCCACCTTTATGCTCACAATAACAAAGAGTATTAAAAGGAAATACTGTCTGTTATTATGAAAAATAAGGCTGGATAGGAGCGGCCATCTGTAGTTAGGCCTTACACTAGTACTGGCTATCTCGATAGGAGTGGTATATATTTTTATTTTTCATCTCTTATTTATTTACTCCCATCGACATACCCAATTCCAGTATAAAACGAACTACGATGGTTTATAATAGTTTAGGACAATATATATAATAATAACACAGATCAGCTAAATGCGGAACACAGATAATAAAAAGTCTCATATATATATATATATATATATATATATATAAAACTGATGTCAGTTACAATACATGTGATACAATACACATGATACAACTACAACTGTCGACACTGGAAGTTACATATACAAGTACATTATCGTGAATAATATACATGAATACATAACATCCTATACTATAACAACGACTACTCCAAAAGGTATAAAGAGACTTCATAGCTCTAGCAGCAACCCAAAGCAAGATATCTACAACCTGTAATAACTCGGTCTGACCCGAGTATTAAATTCAAAAGAAAATAATACACAGGTCAGTCTAATTCAAACTCAGTTATTAATGCACAGAAGCAATAATAATTAAATAACAAATAGACGATAGTCAAAGTAAATCTCATCTATCCAATCCTTTAATAAGGAAATTGGATAACGGTAAATATAACACGTAACAGTGTTATACAACAAATCAGCAAATTTCGATTTTTCAACAACGATAAATGAAAGTATTATCAATGAAGATAATTTAGAAAACATAAGAATTTCCTAAACAAAAATTAACAAAAAAATCTAATTATTAAATAAATAATTAGAAACTCATAATCTAATTATCAAATAGATAATTAGAGAAAAACAAAATGATCAATCAAACCAAATCATAATACAATTTCAAAATATTGAATTGGACAAAACAATTCAAGTAATTGAAACATCATTTAAAATCATCAATTCTGGTAGGGCTGCAGCACACGCACGCGTGTACTGCCTCGCCACTACAGCATGAAATACACAAAAGATCAACGCATCAAAAACAAAAGAAATACCACTAAAGTCAATACGGTGTGGCTACAGTACACGCTCGCGTGCACTGCCTCGTCACTACAGTGGTGATGTCATCACAACTCCAAATATTAACAGCAAGTCGTAAATGCAAAGCCAAATCATTTACAAAAATGCAGAGGTCAAGTCACTGCAATCTGGACTCAACACATCTACAAGGCCAAACCAAAGTTAACGGCGATACCAAGAAATAACACAAGGTCAGCAGTAGTTTTAAAACATTTCAACTCAAATGTCGAAGCCATGCTATAGCAAATACAAGTTAAATATCCCAGAGAGATGAACAGAACTGCCCAAGTCACAAATGACCGATTCAACAGTTCCATAACAAAGAAACAGCCAAAGTCAAGTGAAATCGACCTCGTCCAAATCAAAATCGAGACAGTGAAAAGCAACAAACTCAGTGAAGCTCAAAGCCACACAACAATGAAGACTACAAGTACAAGTCCAGTGAACAACTTGATGCATCACTGAGATATGAATGCATGGAGCAAAGGCATCAGTCGACAGTGAAGACATTCAAATATGCTACAGCAAACAAAATGACCAGAGGCAATAAACAAGAATGGCCAAAGTCAAGTATGCTACAGGTTATAAAATGACCAATTTGCACACATAAATGGCCAAACTAAAATACAACATATGTACATAAGCACAGTATGGCACAAGAACCCATTATAGTGCAATCAATACAAAAATCAGATGTACTGCAGCCACCACAAGAATATAAGGGCAAACTACCACAAAAACTGCAGCCACCACAAGATCACAAGGGCAAGGCTGCTACCAAAACTCAAGCCTGGTAACATGATACTGCAACTACACATGAGATTCAAATTGAAGACAAATTGAAATTCAAGGCCACTATAAAAACTATAACACAACCATACATATCTGCATACTCAAGTGCAGTCTCAACATGCAAGAAATCAACATATATGATCAGAGAATAACAACAATGCAACACCAATGACAACTTCAAAACCAAATATAAAGCAGTGTCAAACCAATTCAACACCGTGGTGGCCGAGCATTGAAAATGTTACAGTAAAGTTAACATTCAAATCAAGGCCAAAGTCAAAGTAAACAAAGAACGAAATCAAACAGTTTCACACCAAATTCAACTGGATCTCAATTGCAAAGCACAAAGGCTCGCATAAAGCATAAAACAGTTCAATACCCAAGCGACAATAGAAATGTGTTGAACCAACACATATACCAGTGGAACACCAAGGTACAAAGAGCAACACTGTGAACACAGTGAACCCAGTCAATGCAGCTAGTAAATTAAGTTCCCAAAGGTGTCGAAGTCAAGTGACTTCAACACAATTTACAAAGTAAAGCAGTAATTAACGAGTAAGCCAACTGCAGATACGAATCAATACAATGAACTACGTGATGAACATGTATGCTGTGGCCAGTGAACAACTAAATAAAACTGGGCCAAGTTCAACTTCACTAGCAATTTCAAATCATTAAATTCCCAAAGTCACTGATATCAAGTGAGCGGCATCAAATACAAGTATCAACCTTGATCAAGACATAACTGCCGAAGTTCAGATGGTAATCAAGTCGAAGCCATGATCAACAGAAATCAAAATCACAAAAGAAATCAACATTAAACTCAATTGTAATGGTTTCGAACCAAAGCCATAAGTCAAACAATTGTAAAACCGAGTGAATTGAAAACATCAGAGAAACCATCAACAGTCAAACGAAATTTATACGGCCGAAGCATGGTATCGAATTAGATGTGAGTGAAATAAAAATCACTCATCATAATCGAAGTCGAACTCCACCAAATAGAAGCAGCCGAAGTGAACAACGAGGAAGCGATCGATCGAGCTACAGGAGTCGGCGCCTTCGATTTTTTTACGATGCCCTAATTTTAGAACGATGAGGAATAGGCCGCCATTTTTTTTCTTTTCGTATGTTTAGGCTAGGGTTTTCGAATGAAAATAAAATTAAAGGGGAATGGTATTTACTTTAGATACACGGCACCAAGGAAAACATGGGCCAAGATTATAAAGCCCTTATAATTCTTAAACAAATTAATAAAAGAATCACAACCGATTAAAACACTCAATAACAATTAACAACCAATTTAATCGTCATTTGACGATAATTAATTGTTACAAAACCCCAGGTAGTTACACGCTACACACACCATTCCCCCTCCTACCTATAGAACTCATGTTGGCAAACCCGAACAGGAAACCCAACAAATTAGGTATACATACACACACACACATAAAAATACAAGTATACTCTCTCAAGATAGATATCACTCCAAAGCCTAGGTATTCTCTAACCTAGCGCTTTGATACCAGCTGTAACGACCCGCCTTTCATTCCACAGAAAGACGCATCATTACTAAGAAAGAAAGGGATAGAAAGAGAAAAGATAGAGAAAAAAGAACTAAACAATATCGGACGAATAAAATATATTAATCATATAGTTATTACATAATGTACAACATCTATCAGAGTAACACATCTTTACATTACAACACATTAGATAGTTATAAAAACATGTCTATCATAGAACTCAAAATTCAACACAGAGATAACCCAGCAGAATGCACAATATATATATATATATGCTGAAGCCTCCTGCTCCATATTTCCTCCAGAATTCATCAAAGCTAACCTGAATTCCTCGGCTACTCGTAAAAATTTGAGTACCCAAGAGTTTAATAAAACAGAAAATAAACGTTGGGTTAGACCTAGGTCTGGTGTGAGTGAACGAGTTAAAGTTGCTTAACTTTGAAAATCATTTGAAAAGAAAGGTGTCTCGTAAGACTTTCCACACATAAACATGGAAAAGTTTTTACCTTACAATAACCAAAACATTTGATAGGAAATCCAGTGATATTATAATAGCGTCTAGGGTTTTCAAGTAAAATACAGAAATAGCTGGAATGCTTACATCTCACGTTCCATCATAGTTGGGCACAATCAAAACGTATGGCACTTATTAGAGATTGGATTCCATACAATGGCAGGACAACTGGGGTGACACCCGTCACAGTACATGGCCTAGATCACCGTACAGAGGATCCACCCTGTTCTCTTGCAACATAAGGCTGGAACCATCCCTTACTGGATAATCCCGAACAAGACAACCCCGCGGTTGGCGCGGCCAACCGCCCACTAAGCCGAATAAAAAGGGACCTCTAGACCCGGTTGATGAGGCTTGAGGCTATGATTACCTTTTAGAACACATATCTTGGAATGCTCATCGTCCTCCAATGACTATGTTCTGAAAGCATTTGTAACGACCCAGAATTTTTGATAACTTAAATTTGAATATTTAATTTATTTTTAATATTAATAAGTGGAATTTTTAAGTCGAATAATTTATTTTTCGAATATTGGATTTAATGGGATAATTAAGTCGATTTATTTAATAGTGAAATTCCACAAATAATTAGATATTGGGTTAAATATGATTGAAAATGGTTTGGAAAATTTTGTTATATCATATTAAAGTTATAGAAATATTTTGGAACTTGTAAAACTGAATTTGGAGTTAATTTGTAAAAATTGAATATTTTAATATTTAATTATCGACTGAAAAATAGCCAATTTTTGAACAGTCTCAGAATTGAACGAAACGAGTTCCATTGGATCCGTAATAGTTAGTTATTATCGGATTTCAATTTTCGTAGCAATCGGAGTTGTCGTTTGACCGTGGCAGCTCGAAACGCATCGATATCGTTTTAATTTTAATTGGCGAGTTAAAATAGCCATTTTTCAAACGGTCTCGGATTTCGACGAAACCAGTTTCATCGGATCCGTAATGTGATATTATTGCAAGATTTCAAATTTCAAGTCGTTTGGATTTGCCGTTTGTCCGGTACAAGCCAAAACGCCTAGAAATCGTTTAAATCGGTTTAAATTTAAATTGATCGTTTATTGCCGTATCTCACACATACGATGGAATTAGCTTCCGAAACCTGTTCCATTGTGTCCGGAACGCGGAAAAACCTTAGAATCGCCTGGCGGCACGCGTCGTTTGGAGTTCGTTTGCAAAAGTGTTAAATCGGGCATTTTATTATTAAAATAATATTAACATTTTCTCTCTAAACCCTAATCCCTATTTGCTCGGCCGCCACTTCCATGTCTATGGCCAGAAACGAGCGAAATTCATCCCTCATTATCTCCAAATCCACGCATCGATTCGCAAAAGTTCCAACATGAAAGTCGTAGAGGATGGTGAGGTCTAGCTATCCAACGGTCATGATCGAAAATGGAGGCTCGATGGGGGAGGTAGGGGACCCGCGTTCCCTGATGTTGCGCACGCAACCCTAGGCACCAGGTGGGGCCGAGCTTGGCCTAGCTCGGGGCGTTGGTGGCTCTCGTCGAGGCCGTTCGTTTGGCGCATCCTGATTGCGTTCAAGTTCATCGAGGAGGTCGTGGAATGGAACCCTAGATTTGTGCATATGGGTTTGGTGTGCGTTTTCTACCTGGAGAGGAGTTGCCGTGAACGAAGAGAAGGAGGGGGAAGGAGATGTGCGGCCAGGATCAATTTAGGTTGAGAAATGTAAAATAATGTTGATTTATTCATATTTAAATTGTGTACAAACTTTAAACTGCGATATCTTTTTGCTGCGAGGTCCGATTTGGGCGAATCAAAGTGCGTTGGAATCGTAAGGTCGTGTTCTTCGCAATGGAGCTAGTTTGGAGTCGATTGGAGCTCGTTTGAATTTCGGGTAAAATTAAACGTTCGTTTAATTTTATTCGAAACGAACGCCGAAACCGGAAATAAAATCAAGGTGAGAACTCCTCACTCAATCGAAAGGTTTTGTTTAAAATTTTGAATAGTTAATATTGATTGTTGATGGTTGATTGATTGTGCTAGTAGATATAGTAGGATATATACTATATATAGCGATATATATATATTGGCATATGTATATATCGGATTTGATTTCCCGCCTCGTATAGCGGATGAGACCCTATTGCGCCGCCTATTAAGCGGATATTTTATAAAATCCCATATACCGCGATATTCCACCTTGAAGTGGAATTGGTATTGTGCTAACGTCTGTGGGTGCAGGGAAACAGGTTGGAGGGATCCAACTGGATTCCTCACATATTTATTTGTTTATAAATATTATGTTGATTGTTGATAATCATATTGATATATGACACTTATTCCCGTGATTGACCATCTGATGTTGTTGCATCATCGGATTCAAATTTTTAAAAATTAAAAATAACGGTTTTGAATTTAAAAGGGGTTTTAAATCGATTTTTCAAAGAATATGGTTTATTAAAAAATTTTGAATTGATTAAATTTTAAAATAAATAGATGGATAAAATTTTATGTTTTAAAAATTTATATTTTTATATAATATAACTTAAAAGAAATTTTTAACAATAATAGGTTTTTATAAAATAGTTAAATTTGGTTTTTTGGGAGTTATTATTATTAATGGTTTATATAAAGGATTTTATAAATGGATGTTTTAAATAAAAAATTATTGAAGTTATAGAATAAATTTATAAAGTGTTAAGTTGATGTATAACATGAATTTCACTAGGATTTATAGATTAATAAATGTGAAATTTATAAAACGAATGGTTATTGGAAAATTTTAAGTTTATAAGTTATTAACTTATAGAAATGGTTTTGGGCATTAAAAAGGGGAATTTTATAGAAATTGTTAATAAATGAAGATTTCATTAGTTGAAATTATTATAAACCATAAAGAAATCTTGTAAGTGATAAGATTTTAAATTGGTGAAGTTCAAAGGAACGATTTGGTAAATAAATAATATTATAAGTATTTAACTTACAATATGGCTTTTGGGTATGAAACTGGGTTATGTAAATTGCATCGGATTAATAAAGGAATTTATAAAATTGGGGTTTATAATAGAAATGGAATTTATAAACTATGTTTATAAATTTGAAATTCATCGAATTTGATAAATTGAAATATGGGAATTTGTTAAGTGGGCTATATTCACTATTTTGAATATTGAATAGATTATTAAATAAAATGGGTTTGTTTTTGGGAAAGGAATGTTTTAAATGGAATTTAAAACGAATTAAAGGTGTTTTAAAATGTATTGAGTATTGAAAACATAGATTTCAACATTGATTGTTGAAATAGACGTTTTCGAGAAACAGAAGGGGATAATTTGTATAGTATTGGATTTATATATCTATTTTTAATTTCAAATCCATATACTAGTGTTTTTGGGTTGTCGTAACGATGTTTTACGCAACATTCGTTTTTAACCCAAATAAATGTGAATAAAAGAATATTTCTTTAAAGGAATGAAATTAATACTTAACTATGGTTTAAGCATATGGAATATTTTCGAATTGTTGAAAATAAATTGAATTGTGAATTACTTATTTTTAAATAAGTTTAGAAATGATTTTCCAATATGGAATGGAACGTTTTTTGTGAATTCACCTTTTAAAGGTAAATTGTAAGCGAATATTTTGGAATCGATTTGAAATCAATTATGAATGGGTATTTGGGATTTAAATCCACTTTGGAATTTATATATATGAAGGGAAATTTGTTTAAAAATAAATATTGATTTATTTTGAAGTATGAAAATGAATTTACGGATTTGGGACGTAAATTTAAATTAAATCGGTAAAGATTTATTTGATGATTTGAAATTTGTTTTCAAAGGATATAAAGGATGAAAAGTAATTTGAAATTAGTTTTCAAATGGTTAAGGTGATTTGAAATTAGTTTTCAAATGGTTAAGGTGATTTGAAATTGGTTTGCAAATGGTTAATGTAATTTGAAAATTGGTTTTCAAATGGTAAAGGTAAATTGAAAATTGGTTTTTCAATTGGTTAAGTGTGGAAAATTTTATCGTGAAGTGGTTTTGGTAAAACAAATAACTGGGGCAATTATTTGTAAATGGTGTATATATATATATATATATCTTGTAAAGATATTTTGGGACTTAATAATTTTGGAAAAATTATTTGGAATCTGATGATGTGGCGCATCTTTATTGATAGTTAAATAACCGACTATCAATATTTACCCTTGGATGGTATTGATTGTGTTTGTTTGGAATTGAATGCACACTTATTTTTAAAAATAAGCGCTCGCTATTCGGTTTAGCCGGGAGAGGACCTTTGTGTCATATATCCCATTCCGAATATGCGATACGTCGTTTGGATTGCATTTGAAGACCGGTGTTGAAGACCGGGTATTTGTGAAAACGATAGGATGACCTATCGATTGTCTCCGCATCGTTAGCTACGATATGGAGATTTCCTTTGTGATGGGAAATTTTATCGGGATTGTGAATACCCGGATTGCAAGGGCTTCTTTGGAAGTGCCTTCGGTTCTGTTCGAACCCGGAACAGACTTGTATGGTTACGTGTCTGACATTACATTTTGAGAGATAGAGCAGATTTCTTTCAAATACATTTCTGTTGGTGGCGGAGAATTTATTCTCTTAGCTTAACACCCTTCTCTGAGACGTACGAGCTCAGAGGTTATGTAGTTGAAGGTTATCAGCGATATTTCCCAATCTGGTAATGTGGCATGCTGAGTGCTGCTGTGTGATGATCATTGGTTGATCGTTTGGATATGATCATTTGTTTGATCATTTATCTTTGTGATTATTGCTTTGGTCATCTGTGGACCCAAAGCATGGCTTTGTTGCACAAAGCGTAGCTTTGTGGACGAGACTTCGTCAGGACCTCACTCCCCGGAAATGGTCGAAACAGGAATATGCGGCAAGGTTATGAGGGTCGCGCCCTTTAGGGTATGTCATTTCCTTCTGGAAAAGGGTGGTATCATGGTATGGAGCCCAGATATTTACTCATGTGGAAACACTATATCTATTTCTGTGTGGTGTTGTTGGTATCGAGCGCTCGGATAAAGGTCCCAAAGGACCGGGGGATGGCATATTCGTGTAGTAGTTACCTAGTTACAGAGGTAACCCGGCCTTGTGTTGGCAGAGATCTAACCGTAACGTTAGTTCTCGGGACGTCCCGCCAGAGGCGATCCCATGTGGCAGTAGGAAGTTCCTTAGCCTGACCATTTGTTGGAAATCCATTCATCCAATACGCGCCCTGTACGGTTTTAGTTGTAGAACCTGCCATTTAACATGGCAGCTATAGTAGGCATAGTATCATGGTACCTATGCTGGCTAGGATTTATATTATACTTTCGAAATATTTTCCACTATGCACTAGTAATAATATCAAAGAATTTTTCTCGTAGTAAGCATGTTTGACTATCATAAGGAGAAATCTCCCCCATGTGTGCGTTTGCATTGTGTGTGTGCCGGGAGGCCTTATGGTAGTTTCATTTTCCAAAAAAAGCATTGCGGATTTCGAAATTTAAATTTTCTTGTTGCTTGTTTAAAGATTAACTGTTTTGAGTTCTCACACCAGTCCCATGACTGACCTGGAGTTTATTGTTCCTTTCCTAAACTCTGGGTGCCCACTATTTTCCACACGGGCAGTCTAGAGTTAGGTTATCAGGTTATTCTGGATTCGGGAGTTGCTGTGCAGATCTGGAGGCGAGCCAGATAGCGTAGTCTATTATTTATTGTATATAGTATTTCTTTTCCGCTGTTGTTGTTGTACACTCTGATTGATGTAATGTGATGTAATGTATAAAATGTATAGTTCTTTTGTTTTAATGAATATTCATTTATCTATTATATATTGTTCCGCTGCGACTGTGAGATTCTGTTATTGTTTCTCGTTCTGTTACTTGTTTTTCTGTTTTCTCTTCTCTTTCTTTTCTTTCTTCTTCTACCTCTTTCTTCTTCTAAAACCCTAACGGTTCGATTTTTCGGCAACGAAAAATCGCGATCGTTACATTTTGGTATCAGAGCATATGGTTAAGCGACAACCTGCTCTGTTGGGTATTACTCATTAGAGATAGAGTCAGCAGTACTCTAGAATGAGTATGAGTGTAATAATAGATATGAGTGCGTATTTGTTAGTGAATATAAAATTGTTTTATATTGTGATGATTGGTTTGTTGAGTGGTATATGAACCTTCGTCGGCGCAGCCTCGAAAACTGAATCGAAGGGGTTCCTAAACACTTGAATAGAACAATTCGACACAATATTGTTTTAAATTGGGTAAATGAAATAATTTTACCTCGATTATATTTTATATATAAAAAGAAAATAATTTTTCAAGAATTATTGAAGTGTGTATATAATTGATTGCTTGGTTGTTGTAAATGATATAAATATAAAATAATTAAAAGTTGTTTGAATAAGCTAATAAAAGCAACTATTGTAAAAGAATAATGGTATAAACCAATGAATCATAAGATGAAATTATAATTGATAATGATTTACAATTGTAAGATAATCATGTATGTATATAAGAAGTAAAATTATATAAGTAAAAGGTTTATAAAAGTGATTTATGAATAGAAAGAAAACTTTTTGAAAGAATAATTAGCATTGATTTCACTATTGTCACTGGGGAATAATAAGGGTGATGACTGCAGCATCATCAGTATCATTTTCGAGTTTCTATGTGATGGATTTGCTACAAAAATGAATTTAAAATTGAAGTTTTGTTGTAATAAATCAATTTGAAATTAAAATTCAACTTGAAGTTGATAAGTATAAGCGAAAAAAGGTTTTGAACTTATAATATAAGTTAGAAGTTGAATAATAAGTTTTATAACTTATAGAATGGGAAAATGTAAGTGAAACCAGTTGTTGAAGTGGTTAAACAATTAAGTTAAGTAAAATGGAATATGAATTTGAATATTGATATGAATTTGGCTTAAGTAAAAGTTAAATAGGATTTACTTTGGAATTTAAAATCCGAATTGAATTGATAAGTAAAACTCAAGTTTAATTAACAAATGATGTTTAAATGGAATAACTTAAGTGAAGTTGAATAAAAAAAATCGATCTTTGCATCAAAGTTAAATAATCAAGTGAATTAAATGAGGTAAATAGAGTTGAAATGGAATATAACTTAAGGAATATTGAAAGAATTGATGTTAATATCAAAGTAAGTGAATAAAGTGAGTAAATGAAATTGTTAAATGATGTGAACTTGTGATATATAAATGAAATTCAATTTTTATTTGTAAAAAGAATTAGCAATTGAATTAAAGTATGATTGAAAGTTAATCGATCGAATATAAATAAGTTGATATGAAATTATGTATGTAAGTGTAAATTCATTTGAAAATAGTAGAATAATTAAATAAAGTCAATTGAATGTTAAACCAATTGAAATTAAAACAGTTGAACCAAATTGAATGTAAGTAAAATGGATAAAATTTGGTTGTATTGGATGTGCATTGGTTGTTATTTGCTTGTTGTTTGATTGTATGAAAATTCCTTGAGTGTTAACGAAATTGAATCTGCTAAATTGAAAGCTATGTAATTGAATTCAAATGAAAATTGAAATGCAAAGTTGAATGAAAATGAATATGCAACTTTAATAGTAAACTAAAAGTGGTATAAGAAGCACGTATTGGAAATTTTATAATTGAATTGGCAAATTGGTTTGAATATTATAATTGGATATTATGCTAGCAGGATATACAGGATATAATGGAATTGGAATTTTGATTTTGAAGTTAAAAAAATTTGTAACGCTCGACAAAAAGGTACGTATTTCAGTTTTTATATGAGATTTGATGATTTCCTTCTCCAGCCACTTGGCTTTCTCTTTTCTTTTTGATTCTGAGGGGCCGTAGAGCCGTTTTGTAGTCGTACCGATCTAGCCGCGCAAAGGAGACTCTGGCGAAATTTTTTCGAAAATTTAGGGAGTTAGTAAAATTTTGAGAAATTTTGAAAGTTTGAAATTTGAATTTAAATTTAAATTTGAATTGTCAAATAAACAATGTTGTTTGAAACCTATAATTGAAGTTGGAAAGCTAATTGAAATGATAGTAAATCCTTAATAAAAAGATTGGTGTTAGAAGGTTGATAAAACTATTAGTTTTGGAAAAATAATAAACGGATTATGAATTATTCTCCTTAACTTGCAATTTCGAGGACGAAATTCTTTTAAGGGGGGAAGATTGTAACGACCCAGAATTTTTGATAACTTAAATTTGAATATTTAATTTATTTTTAATATTAATAAGTGGAATTTTTAAGTCGAATAATTTATTTTTCGAATATTGGATTTAATGGGATAATTAAGTCGATTTATTTAATAGTGAAATTCCACAAATAATTAGATATTGGGTTAAATATGATTGAAAATGGTTTGGAAAATTTTGTTATATCATATTAAAGTTATAGAAATATTTTGGAACTTGTAAAACTGAATTTGGAGTTAATTTGTAAAAATTGAATATTTTAATATTTAATTATCGACTGAAAAATAGCCAATTTTTGAACAGTCTCAGAATTGAACGAAACGAGTTCCATTGGATCCGTAATAGTTAGTTATTATCGGATTTCAATTTTCGTAGCAATCGGAGTTGTCGTTTGACCGTGGCAGCTCGAAACGCATCGATATCGTTTTAATTTTAATTGGCGAGTTAAAATAGCCATTTTTCAAACGGTCTCGGATTTCGACGAAACCAGTTTCATCGGATCCGTAATGTGATATTATTGCAAGATTTCAAATTTCAAGTCGTTTGGATTTGCCGTTTGTCCGGTACAAGCCAAAACGCCTAGAAATCGTTTAAATCGGTTTAAATTTAAATTGATCGTTTATTGCCGTATCTCACACATACGATGGAATTAGCTTCCGAAACCTGTTCCATTGTGTCCGGAACGCGGAAAAACCTTAGAATCGCCTGGCGGCACGCGTCGTTTGGAGTTCGTTTGCAAAAGTGTTAAATCGGGCATTTTATTATTAAAATAATATTAACATTTTCTCTCTAAACCCTAATCCCTATTTGCTCGGCCGCCACTTCCATGTCTATGGCCAGAAACGAGCGAAATTCATCCCTCATTATCTCCAAATCCACGCATCGATTCGCAAAAGTTCCAACATGAAAGTCGTAGAGGATGGTGAGGTCTAGCTATCCAACGGTCATGATCGAAAATGGAGGCTCGATGGGGGAGGTAGGGGACCCGCGTTCCCTGATGTTGCGCACGCAACCCTAGGCACCAGGTGGGGCCGAGCTTGGCCTAGCTCGGGGCGTTGGTGGCTCTCGTCGAGGCCGTTCGTTTGGCGCATCCTGATTGCGTTCAAGTTCATCGAGGAGGTCGTGGAATGGAACCCTAGATTTGTGCATATGGGTTTGGTGTGCGTTTTCTACCTGGAGAGGAGTTGCCGTGAACGAAGAGAAGGAGGGGGAAGGAGATGTGCGGCCAGGATCAATTTAGGTTGAGAAATGTAAAATAATGTTGATTTATTCATATTTAAATTGTGTACAAACTTTAAACTGCGATATCTTTTTGCTGCGAGGTCCGATTTGGGCGAATCAAAGTGCGTTGGAATCGTAAGGTCGTGTTCTTCGCAATGGAGCTAGTTTGGAGTCGATTGGAGCTCGTTTGAATTTCGGGTAAAATTAAACGTTCGTTTAATTTTATTCGAAACGAACGCCGAAACCGGAAATAAAATCAAGGTGAGAACTCCTCACTCAATCGAAAGGTTTTGTTTAAAATTTTGAATAGTTAATATTGATTGTTGATGGTTGATTGATTGTGCTAGTAGATATAGTAGGATATATACTATATATAGCGATATATATATATTGGCATATGTATATATCGGATTTGATTTCCCGCCTCGTATAGCGGATGAGACCCTATTGCGCCGCCTATTAAGCGGATATTTTATAAAATCCCATATACCGCGATATTCCACCTTGAAGTGGAATTGGTATTGTGCTAACGTCTGTGGGTGCAGGGAAACAGGTTGGAGGGATCCAACTGGATTCCTCACATATTTATTTGTTTATAAATATTATGTTGATTGTTGATAATCATATTGATATATGACACTTATTCCCGTGATTGACCATCTGATGTTGTTGCATCATCGGATTCAAATTTTTAAAAATTAAAAATAACGGTTTTGAATTTAAAAGGGGTTTTAAATCGATTTTTCAAAGAATATGGTTTATTAAAAAATTTTGAATTGATTAAATTTTAAAATAAATAGATGGATAAAATTTTATGTTTTAAAAATTTATATTTTTATATAATATAACTTAAAAGAAATTTTTAACAATAATAGGTTTTTATAAAATAGTTAAATTTGGTTTTTTGGGAGTTATTATTATTAATGGTTTATATAAAGGATTTTATAAATGGATGTTTTAAATAAAAAATTATTGAAGTTATAGAATAAATTTATAAAGTGTTAAGTTGATGTATAACATGAATTTCACTAGGATTTATAGATTAATAAATGTGAAATTTATAAAACGAATGGTTATTGGAAAATTTTAAGTTTATAAGTTATTAACTTATAGAAATGGTTTTGGGCATTAAAAAGGGGAATTTTATAGAAATTGTTAATAAATGAAGATTTCATTAGTTGAAATTATTATAAACCATAAAGAAATCTTGTAAGTGATAAGATTTTAAATTGGTGAAGTTCAAAGGAACGATTTGGTAAATAAATAATATTATAAGTATTTAACTTACAATATGGCTTTTGGGTATGAAACTGGGTTATGTAAATTGCATCGGATTAATAAAGGAATTTATAAAATTGGGGTTTATAATAGAAATGGAATTTATAAACTATGTTTATAAATTTGAAATTCATCGAATTTGATAAATTGAAATATGGGAATTTGTTAAGTGGGCTATATTCACTATTTTGAATATTGAATAGATTATTAAATAAAATGGGTTTGTTTTTGGGAAAGGAATGTTTTAAATGGAATTTAAAACGAATTAAAGGTGTTTTAAAATGTATTGAGTATTGAAAACATAGATTTCAACATTGATTGTTGAAATAGACGTTTTCGAGAAACAGAAGGGGATAATTTGTATAGTATTGGATTTATATATCTATTTTTAATTTCAAATCCATATACTAGTGTTTTTGGGTTGTCGTAACGATGTTTTACGCAACATTCGTTTTTAACCCAAATAAATGTGAATAAAAGAATATTTCTTTAAAGGAATGAAATTAATACTTAACTATGGTTTAAGCATATGGAATATTTTCGAATTGTTGAAAATAAATTGAATTGTGAATTACTTATTTTTAAATAAGTTTAGAAATGATTTTCCAATATGGAATGGAACGTTTTTTGTGAATTCACCTTTTAAAGGTAAATTGTAAGCGAATATTTTGGAATCGATTTGAAATCAATTATGAATGGGTATTTGGGATTTAAATCCACTTTGGAATTTATATATATGAAGGGAAATTTGTTTAAAAATAAATATTGATTTATTTTGAAGTATGAAAATGAATTTACGGATTTGGGACGTAAATTTAAATTAAATCGGTAAAGATTTATTTGATGATTTGAAATTTGTTTTCAAAGGATATAAAGGATGAAAAGTAATTTGAAATTAGTTTTCAAATGGTTAAGGTGATTTGAAATTAGTTTTCAAATGGTTAAGGTGATTTGAAATTGGTTTGCAAATGGTTAATGTAATTTGAAAATTGGTTTTCAAATGGTAAAGGTAAATTGAAAATTGGTTTTTCAATTGGTTAAGTGTGGAAAATTTTATCGTGAAGTGGTTTTGGTAAAACAAATAACTGGGGCAATTATTTGTAAATGGTGTATATATATATATATATCTTGTAAAGATATTTTGGGACTTAATAATTTTGGAAAAATTATTTGGAATCTGATGATGTGGCGCATCTTTATTGATAGTTAAATAACCGACTATCAATATTTACCCTTGGATGGTATTGATTGTGTTTGTTTGGAATTGAATGCACACTTATTTTTAAAAATAAGCGCTCGCTATTCGGTTTAGCCGGGAGAGGACCTTTGTGTCATATATCCCATTCCGAATATGCGATACGTCGTTTGGATTGCATTTGAAGACCGGTGTTGAAGACCGGGTATTTGTGAAAACGATAGGATGACCTATCGATTGTCTCCGCATCGTTAGCTACGATATGGAGATTTCCTTTGTGATGGGAAATTTTATCGGGATTGTGAATACCCGGATTGCAAGGGCTTCTTTGGAAGTGCCTTCGGTTCTGTTCGAACCCGGAACAGACTTGTATGGTTACGTGTCTGACATTACATTTTGAGAGATAGAGCAGATTTCTTTCAAATACATTTCTGTTGGTGGCGGAGAATTTATTCTCTTAGCTTAACACCCTTCTCTGAGACGTACGAGCTCAGAGGTTATGTAGTTGAAGGTTATCAGCGATATTTCCCAATCTGGTAATGTGGCATGCTGAGTGCTGCTGTGTGATGATCATTGGTTGATCGTTTGGATATGATCATTTGTTTGATCATTTATCTTTGTGATTATTGCTTTGGTCATCTGTGGACCCAAAGCATGGCTTTGTTGCACAAAGCGTAGCTTTGTGGACGAGACTTCGTCAGGACCTCACTCCCCGGAAATGGTCGAAACAGGAATATGCGGCAAGGTTATGAGGGTCGCGCCCTTTAGGGTATGTCATTTCCTTCTGGAAAAGGGTGGTATCATGGTATGGAGCCCAGATATTTACTCATGTGGAAACACTATATCTATTTCTGTGTGGTGTTGTTGGTATCGAGCGCTCGGATAAAGGTCCCAAAGGACCGGGGGATGGCATATTCGTGTAGTAGTTACCTAGTTACAGAGGTAACCCGGCCTTGTGTTGGCAGAGATCTAACCGTAACGTTAGTTCTCGGGACGTCCCGCCAGAGGCGATCCCATGTGGCAGTAGGAAGTTCCTTAGCCTGACCATTTGTTGGAAATCCATTCATCCAATACGCGCCCTGTACGGTTTTAGTTGTAGAACCTGCCATTTAACATGGCAGCTATAGTAGGCATAGTATCATGGTACCTATGCTGGCTAGGATTTATATTATACTTTCGAAATATTTTCCACTATGCACTAGTAATAATATCAAAGAATTTTTCTCGTAGTAAGCATGTTTGACTATCATAAGGAGAAATCTCCCCCATGTGTGCGTTTGCATTGTGTGTGTGCCGGGAGGCCTTATGGTAGTTTCATTTTCCAAAAAAAGCATTGCGGATTTCGAAATTTAAATTTTCTTGTTGCTTGTTTAAAGATTAACTGTTTTGAGTTCTCACACCAGTCCCATGACTGACCTGGAGTTTATTGTTCCTTTCCTAAACTCTGGGTGCCCACTATTTTCCACACGGGCAGTCTAGAGTTAGGTTATCAGGTTATTCTGGATTCGGGAGTTGCTGTGCAGATCTGGAGGCGAGCCAGATAGCGTAGTCTATTATTTATTGTATATAGTATTTCTTTTCCGCTGTTGTTGTTGTACACTCTGATTGATGTAATGTGATGTAATGTATAAAATGTATAGTTCTTTTGTTTTAATGAATATTCATTTATCTATTATATATTGTTCCGCTGCGACTGTGAGATTCTGTTATTGTTTCTCGTTCTGTTACTTGTTTTTCTGTTTTCTCTTCTCTTTCTTTTCTTTCTTCTTCTACCTCTTTCTTCTTCTAAAACCCTAACGGTTCGATTTTTCGGCAACGAAAAATCGCGATCGTTACAGCATTCATCCATACAAGTTCGTTCTGGGTTCGAACGAAACCGAAGGCACTATCTCGCTACACTCATTTTGGAATCACCCTCCGAGTTAACGACAATAGCCCTTGCACTATGAATCTTCATCTCAAATCTAGAAGCACTATCTCCGTCAAACTCATTTTGGAATCACCCTCAGAGTTTTAACAACACATAGCCCTTACACTTCGAGTCTTCATCTTGATCTTCATTAGAAATTTCATGACCTATCGTTTAATTTGGACAGATGTGGTTTTCGGATATTCCAATTTGGAAATCCAATCCCGGTCTCATCGAAATCCAAAACGCCGTCTTTTAAGGCCAAGTTGTTTTAAGTTTTAACAATCCAATTTATCATTTAGATTAACATATTCACAGAGATAGATAATTTATTAACACATATAGATAATCCATATGATCACAATTTAACCAAAGCATCTCATATCACAAAGCAGTACATATCACATATCAGAGATATCACATAATCCAAGGCATTCAACATCATTCAATCATCCATAAGCAAGATTAATTGTCACACCATCTATAATTAATTTAATTAATCACCAATGAATTAAATTAATTACTTTAATTACTTTTAAATCCTGCTTACTTAATATTAATCAATTACAACTCAAATAATAATTCATCCTTTAATTTCATCTTAATTAATCATCCTTGATTAATTATTCTATAATTACATTAAGTAATTGGCCTTTAATTAATTATACAAATTAATTATACTTTAACCATTCACATTAATTAACCTTTAATTATTCATTAATTAAATTAATTAATAATCCTCTAATTACTTTCATTAATTAATTAATTATTCTTCTAATTAATCACATTTAATAATTATTCTTTAATTAATCTCATTCATTAATCAACCTTAATTAATTACATATAGTAATTAATCATCCTTTAATTACTTATATTAATTAATTAACTCCTTCATTAATTATATTAATTAATCCTTTAATTAATTACACAGAGTAATTAATCCTTAGTTACTTCATTAAGTAATTATCCTTTAATTACTTTCCATTAATTAATTCCCCTTTAATTAATTACATCCAGTAATTACCCATTAATTACTTACACTATGTAATTACACTTTATCAATTGCATTAAGTAATTATACTAAATCAATCGTCAAGTGATTATCTTTCATTAATTAACTAATTAATTAACTTAAATTAATCATTAATAAATTTAACTAATTACATTGAGTAGTTTATCCCTTTAATTACTTCCATTAATTAAACACTCTTTAATTAATTAACCTATAATTACTTAGATTAATTAACCCTTAATTAATCAAGTAATTAACTATTCTAAATTAACTAAACTAATTATCTTAAATTAATCACATTAATTAATTAATCTCTTATTCACTAGTTAATGATTCTTAAATTAATTTCACTCATTAACTATCCATTAATTACTTTCATCAAGTAATTATCCTTTAATTATTAACATTAATTAATTAACCTTTATTAATTTCACTAATTGATTAACTTTTAATTAATTTCACAAATTAATTGTCTTTGATTAATCACAACCTTAATTAATTAAAGATAAATTCTCTATCTTAATTAATTACTTAATTGTATCATTAGAAAAACATTTAGGGATCAATTACATGATTAAAAATATATAATTTACTTTAAACAAAACAATTTTAACATTTAATTTTAACATTTAAAATCTTTGAAAACCTTTTCAAACTTGTTTAATGAATTAAATAAATAGTTATTCTTGAAAACTTAATTAGCATATCTTTTAAAAACTTATTTACCCTAAATATATTTTAAAACTTGGTTAAACATTTTTATTTTGAAAACCAATTATTTTAATAACTTTAAAACTTGTTTAAACACTTTGTTTTGGAATTTTATATAATATTTAACTTAGAAAACTTGCTTTTATTTTGCTTTTAAACTTTGAAACTTTTTGAAAAACTTGAGTTCTTTGTTTTTAATAAAATCTGTTCACATTTTACTTTTCTCTTTAAACTTGGATAGTTTAAACATACTAAATCCCGAGCCTACAACAACCTTTCCCCGAGCCAACCTCGTGACACTCGCGTACCACCACTACTTCAAGTCAATCATGCAAACGACTCGAGAAAACTCGTTCTTCCCCGAAGACTTCAACCACACTAGAACCGATGTGCACGTGTGCATGGTGCATACCATCCCGACCACCTATGGCCAACTCCTCAACCATTGACAGATCGACGTTGACCTCGCCATCCTACTCGACTACCCAGATCAATGATATCAACATCGAATCAAAATCAAGCCCTTCGATCAAAAAAAAATCTAGAGTCGAACCTGATCGGAAATCCACCAATCGCTGATGATCTCGACCACGAGAACCCACACCAATCTTTCCAGAGATTTGTCTCGACTTCCAACTCCGATTTCCCCCCTCGCAATCCACTCCGGTGCATCACCGTCACTGTACCATCCTCGACAACTCCAACGACCAAAACCCACCATAAAACCCTACATCGCCTTCGACCTGTCGCCTCGTCCAATGGAAAAATCTCCAACCATTTTTCCTAAGTATCCCTACCTTCTATACTCCTTCAGTCACAATCTCGATACACCCCTCGCCGTCGATCGACGATAATCAATGAAAATACCCAAATCGATCATCTTGAGATATCTCACTATTTACTTATCTAAAAATCATTATCTTTCTACCTAAATTTATCATTTGCCATAACGAATCACATTATTGACTTGAAATTATGGTCATCAATTTTTGACTTATATTTGATTTCTTTACTGTAATTTTCCTATTTTGAATTAATTACTAAATATAAATTTTTGAAACCATTTTCAAACATAAATTTACATCGATGCAATCATTTTCCTTTTAAAGATCATAGCCACATAAAAATTTGGAAGATAGGAAATGATTTTTGAACCTATTTTCTAGCCTATGAAAAACAACAGAGTCTATATATATATATATATATATATATATATATATCAAAATATATTCCAAATAAAATCAATCATGCAAACCATATTACTACATAAATCATCACAAGTATCTAGATTTAAATCTGTTTTTAAAGGAAAATGTTTACTCACCATTTTCAGAAAGAAACAGAGAGCAGTTTGTTATTTTTCTCTTTTTTTTTGATTTTGGAACATTGTTTTGAGTTGAATCTTGCTTGCTGTTGATTTTGCTTGATCTATTGCTTGATAGCTTGTTGTTGATCTTCATTATGATTGCATGATCTCAGATTGAAAAATTTAAAACTGATGTTGTATGTAGCTTTGATTTTCTTTTGAATTTGGTTTTAAGTTTATAAAATATGAAGGAGAAAGAAAGTATTGAGGAAGTTTGAACTGAAAGAATAAAACATGTTTTTCTCTCTAAAACATTAGCTATATACTTAATTTCTTAAAACAAAAGTGTTTGCCACTTGTTAACTAAATTATCCTTAGCTTGCAAATGTACATGCATGATTTTATTTTCTTACAAATGTTAAATATATGTATTATTATGTTTAAACCCTTGCTTTAAAAATTTCTTATTCTATTATACTTATGTAATATGAATTTATGTTTACATTTATTATTTATACTTATGTTTTATTAATATATATTTATGTAATATGATTTTATTAATTTAAGTTTTATATTTATTTATATATTTACAAATTGTCTTATTTAAAATTTAAACTTAAGTAAAAATGTATTTTAAACAAATAAACATTTCCCTTAAGTGTTTTGAAAATATATGGTTAACTTTTAAATAGCTTTTGAAATTTTTTATATTAAATTCAATCATAACTTCCAAATTACAAAATATATATTATGAAAACATGTTTTTATTTGTTAAATTCAAACCAAAGCTTTACCATTTATAATATACATAAATATATATACATTATAAATAGAAAACATTTTAATATTAGCCTTGAAAATTATTATACTGAATTTTAAAACATAACTTCAAATCACAATATATACATACATATATATTACAATTTGGAAACATATCTTTTATTAAATTAAAACCAAAGACTTCCTATTTACAATATATATACTAATATATACACATTACAAATAGAAAAGAATTTTATTAGCTTTAAAAGATAAAATTTACCAATTAAATATTTATAAAAGAAGATTATTAAACCAATTTAAATACTTATTAATAAAGATTATCAAATTTTTATTGCCCAAAATTCCGGTTTATCATAATTACCTACTTTACCTTTATCGATAATTTTACATTTATCGTTATTGCCTATTATGACTCTGCCACCTTTGTACTTCTCTAGGCTAAGTAACTTTGATTTGTCACCCTTCGTGTGCCTAGAATAACCAGAATCCAGGTACCACTCTTGTTGTTCCTTAGCCTGCCAACACACCTATACGAGAAAAGAGTTTAGTGACCTATTTGTTTTCATAGGTCCATGATTGTTTGTGACAAAAAATTTTGAAACACAAGTTTGCGTAGAACCAAGACAGTTTATGTTCATTCCTTTTGGCACCCAGATTTGCTTGATTTTAAGGGATTTTACATTCGTGCCTTTAGGAACCCAAACTGGCAGGGTTTTTGCGTGTTTGGGTCTATACCAGCAATTGTTTTGATTATATCCTATTTTTCCACAAATCATGCACTTGGAGTTAATATGATAAGTTTCACTTCTACCTTTTTCATGTAGAGTATACCCAAGTCCTTGTCTAATAGTATTAACAGTTTGTTCCCCTAATATAATATTTAGTGATCTTTCTCCTTTGGAGAATTTTCCTAAAGTTGTAGACAGTTGTTGGACTTGTGACTTGAGAGATTCATTTTCATCTAATAATAAAGTTCAGTTTTTAATAGAATTTTCTCTCCTAGTATTCTCACGTTCTTTCAAAATCAGAATTTCATTTTAAGCGATTTAATTTTAGTTTCTGATTTTTTTTTATTTCCTCATCTAATGATGGATACTCATCACACTTAGGGCACTTATTTCTATAGTTTTGAACCATTTGATCAAGTTGCACATTTTTTCTATCAAACTATCGTTTTGTGATTCAATTTTAGCGTCCTTCTCCTTAAGTGTTTCAAAATAGCCATTTACTTCATGAAAATATATAAGTAATTACGAACGAGTAAGTTTTGATACCTCGTTTGGCTGATCATCATTGTTGTCATTTGTTTCTCTTAAAAAATACAGATTTTCTTTTTCACTCTCATTGCCCATGCTTTCATCATCATCTTCATCACTTTCATCCCAAGTTGCTGCAAAACTTCTTCGTTTTGGTTTCTTTCCTTTGCTAAATGGATTTTGAGGATAATTTGGCTTGATATGACCAGGTTTATTGCACTAGACAAATGATCTCCTGCTTTTTCGAGTTGTCTAGAACTTTGACGATTCTGCTCTTTAGTTGTTGATTTAGGGCTAGATTTTTGTATTTGCATTTCCACCTTTTGAACCTCTTTATTATCAGTGCCATTTCGGCTGCTCCTTCATCATCACCATCACCTTCACTTTCCATCGTTCCTTTGAGAGCTATTGATTTCTTTCGTGTATCTCCTCCTTCACGTTCTTCCTTGAATTTGATTTCTAGCGCATCAGTGGTGAGGTTTCCGATGAGTTCTTTTAACCTTAACCTATTTCAGATCCTTTGATTCTTGGATGGCAGTCACCTTTGCTTCAAAATTTCATGGAAGAATTCTAAGGATCTTTCAAACTATTTCCAGTTCTCCTAGGGATTTTGATTTATATACAATATTAGAAAGTTGTCTATACATTTCTTTGATACTTTCATCCTTTGCCATTGTGAAGTTCTCGTACTCGCTACTAAGCATGGCAAGGCAAGATTCTTCAAATGCATGTGCCAGATTTCCTGCGTAGTTAGACAATGTGAGACAGGTTAAATTCAATGTGATCTAATGAGAAAATAATAGAATTCATAGCTTTAGCGTTAGCAGTTTGCAGTTAATATTCAAGATCTATCCATTGTTCCATAGGTTTTTCAACTTCTTGATTATCTACCATTACAGTTGGTGTGTTATATCATGTTTCAGCAATATTCCATGCATCTATGGCTTTTAGAAAAAAATTCGTTCTACTTTTTTTATATGCATATTCACATTGAACATGGGTGGTCTAGCTATGGGCTGACCATCAGCAAAGCATTATTAAAAGAAGCCATTAAAAAAAAATCAATTTTTTTTAAATAGAAAATGGTTTTTGTTCCTAGCTCTAATACCACTTATAGGATCGTTTTCGCCTTAGAGGAGGGGTGAATAGGGTCTACTAAAAATTAATGCGGAAATAAATCTTGAAACAAAAAGTAACGCAGTAAAGATCACACACAGTTTTACCCAGCTTCAGCAAAATCCTGCCTACGTGCTGCCTCTATGGTTTCTACTAGAAATTAAGTAATCATTCACCTACAAAAATAGATAAACTTGTGATACCCGCTAACCCGATTAACCTAACTCTAAGCTCAAAACCCTGCCACAACTCAGTCACTGAGTTATGAATTCTTGAACTACAAAAACCATAGTTCGTAAACTAGTTAATCTAGACTTTTACTTAAATGAAAAACAAAAAACAAAAAAGTACTAATAAATAAAAACCCTAATTCTAATATGGTCGTCCTAACTAAAAAGTGCGGTCCAAAAATAAAAAAGAGATAAACGAATTTTCCCCTTTTATATTGCTTCCTGCTCATCCATATTGTCTTTTGAAATTAGGGATCCTTTTGATAGAACACGCTGATTCAAATTGATTGATCGAAGCGATGATTTCACTTTGATTTGCTTCGTCAATTGATTCCGTAGCTTTGATTGCACCCAATCGCTTTAATTGAGTCGACCACTTCTTTGGTTATGGCTTTGGTATGATTTTAAATTTGCCGTTTTTAATTATCATGTTGGTAACTCCACTTTTTATGTTCTGCTAATGACGATATGGGTTTAAATAAGGATAAAATCCCTAAATTTTCGTTTGCATTGTTTTGACTTGAATTCTTCATGATTTTAGTACTTGCGTTGATTTCTGATCGAACGATCTTCGAAGTATGACTTGTTCATCTCTGACCGGTTCATCCTTCGATTACAGCTTGGCATTTGAATTTTAGATATATTTGAATTGGTTCCTTTATTTACTGCCTATGACTTGTTCATCATTCGTTTACAGCTTGGCATTTGAATTTAAGATATATAGATATTGATTTTGGGTTAATTTTGACTCCCTGAAGTCTGACTTGTTCATCATGAAGTCCTCTGCGACTTTTTCTACTTCTTTCTGAATTTGTTCTCTACTTTGTTTAGGATTTTGATGTGTTTTTGACTTGTTCATCCTTTGAATGCTCTGTTACTTTGTTCAAACTACTACTGGTAATTTTCGATTTTTTGAACACTTCAATAGTGTCCTTTTTTGTTTGACCATTTTATTGATCTTGACTTGGATAATTAGATGTTAGCCTTGCATTTCGTTGTTGAGTTTGTTTGTGAGTCATTCTATGTTGCCTTGCTTAAGTATGTTTACGTGTGATTTCTATACCTATGCTCTGTCCACTTTGAGTGCTTTCTTTCTGACTTTGCTGTGTCTGGTGCACTTGTATTCTCTATCCATAAATTCTGTGCTAGTTGCTGGTCGAGTTCCGTGTCTATTTGTATTTTATTCAATGTTTGCTGGGTTTATTTTGCTTCATGCACCACTTTGTACATATGCACTATATGTTGATATCTACTCTATACTTGGCCCTGTACTCTGATTTTGCTTGAACATATTGTACATTTTCATACACATGTTGAACCTGAACTTGATTGTTATTCTTATTATTCAAGTGCTTTCTTTGTTCCATTTAAAGTCTGGTTGCATTTGAAGTATGGTTGCATTTGAAACTAAGCTTCATATACATATTGAAACTGAACATATTGTTATTCTTTGTTAATGTAGTACGGTTCAATTTGAAGTCTAGTTGCATGTTGCTTTCATGTGTTTTCATGCCTGAATGCTTGCATATCCATATGAGCACGTTTATTGAATGCCCAAATGCTTGCATATTGAATGTCTGTTTGCCAGAATGCCTGAATGCATATCCATATTCATATGTACTGACCATTGCTGTGTTGTTTGTTTTTTGCATTGCACTTGAGTTGAACCCAGACCGTGTGCTCACTTGTCCCCGCAATTTTAACAAGCAAGTGTATATCGTTATGCACGACCTTGTGGCAAGTACAGTGATACACTATGCATGTCACAAGTTATTCATGTATTTTTTATTCTAGTCTGAAATAGAAAAATGATGATGAACAAACCTAATAACTGAGGCAAATAATATTTTCAAACACACACACTTCTTTGTGCACTGCAAAATATTTCTTTTTCAATTTTAATACATCAGTCATTATTTTGTAAATAGTTTAGATGTTGGATACAGGCTGGAACAGAGTTGAAGATCAAATACGAGTGATGAGTGAATATGTATTGAGCTGAAATAAGTATGTAAAATCACATAGTGAAACTTGTGTTGTATTTGAAACTTGTATTTGTAATTATGTAAATATAGTGAGAGCTTAAATTTGTACTATTTGAATTTGTAATAAAATATTTGTTTGAATAAAATATTTGTTCAAATAAGAATTCCGAGTTATTTATTTTATTCAAAAAATATTTATTTAATTACGTAGAAAAATAAAATAGTACAATAACAAATACATTTAAATGAATATATATATATATATATATATATATATGTTCATTGTCATCAAAAAAAAATCATACACTAGTATATTCTACAGAAATGACATACCAGAGCGATTTTATTGATTTCAAAATTATTGATTCAGGATACGGGTCGAAATGATATATACTCGAAAATCTAACTAATTTGGGTTGAAATTATACATACCCAATCACTTGACCATAGGGTGGAAAATTAAATACGTACACCATTAGTCGGTTTTAAATTATTTTCTAAATGGTAAAGTATGTTTGATTTATAAATTTGATTTTTAAATTTAGTTTAATGCTTTTATTTAAAAAGAATTATTTGAAAAAAATATTTATTTTATACGTTTTAAATTAAAAGTTCAAACATGGTTTTAAATGTAATATTAGGTTTAACTTAGTTTTAAATAAATAATTTAAATATTTAATTTAATAAAATATTTAATATAGTTTTAAGAGATTTATATAAAATTTAATTTAATAACTATTATAATTTTAAGAGATTTATATAAAATTTAAATTAATAAAAATATTTAATGTGGTTTTAAAAGGCTTATTTAAAAATTTAACTTAAGATAATAATATAGTTTTTTATAATAACTTTAATAGATAAAAGATTTTTGTAAATGTTTTTATAATTTGAAAAAGGTTTTGTAAGGAATTTATAAAAAAATTATAAGAGATTTTATAAGGATTTTATAAAAGGGTTTTTTTAAAAAGATTTTTATAGACGATTTGGTAATGGTTTTAAAATGGAGTTGTAAAGGTTTTAAAAGATTTTATAAATGGTTTATAAAAGAACTTGTATAAAGGGATTTGGAAGTGTTTTAAAGAAATTTACGTAGAAGTTTATGAAAAGCGGAAAGAGTTGTAAACTGTTTTAGAATTTATAAATAGCTTTATAAATTATCCTAAAGCATATAAATAGATTATAAATGGTTTAAGAGAGATTTATAAATTATTTTCGAAATTGATTGAAAGAAATCTTCTCCAGTATTTATGAATATATTTATACTTTTGGAATAAATATATGGATATCTTGATATGAAGGTACAAAATTTTTCTGGATTTATTATTAAAAATGTTTTTTAATAACCACAGTGTGAAAAATATAACAATTGGTTGTTAAAGGGACCGGGGTCGAATATTGTCATACTCTCTGCCAATTTTGAAAACACTTTAACAGCTGTGCACATGCTGGAGAATCCAGAAAGAAGTAGGATGGTTTGGTGAACGCTTCTGGTACGAGGTAAGAACACAGCCCTAACCCCCTCGGATCAGCTTGATATGACTAAAACAATGAGTCATACCGAGCCTAATGAGGTCATTCCTCCGATCTGGCACATTTCTTCGATACCATATATGTTACTTTGTGATTTATTGGTGTCCACCCTCGATTTGATTATGGGAGTGTGTTTCAAGGTGGGCGGTATTAGCTGCTATGCATTACCACTAGTTCGGAAGTGCAAAATGGTAGAATCCTACACTGGACATAGCCTCGCGTGCCATGTCATATGCCTTATCGAGCCCACTATGATTTTGGTTTGTGTCGTACCAATAGATTGCTCCCTGATAGCGCACCTGTTTGGTGGAGTTTCCAGTACTGTATAGACTATGGTGTTTATAAAAATGGGTTAAGGAGGATATTGTAACATCCCGTCTTTTTGTACGCTTAAGCAGACACACGCGCCAACTCAAACCATACAGAAGGGTGGATTTTTATGGGGTAAATAAGAAAAATCAGAGAAAGAAAAAAACAAAATAGAATCTTGCAGGGAAAAATAAAATATAATATTCAAATAAACAGTTCATGAAGTTGTTTTACAAAACATTTAATTATACTTATACAATACATATCAGAGTTACACATGCTAGAGAATAATAAATGACGCAGTGAAATATAATGAAAAATAATAATACAATCTTGGTCTTCGTCCTCTAGCAATAAGGTCTTCAAATCCTGAAATGCTCAGGCTGACTCGAGCGTATTGAAAAGACAAAACACTCGAGTCAGAACTAAAAGATCTTATGTAAGTTAAATCAACGGTAAAATATGAGTGGAACGGCGTCAGAGATGTTTATGGGTTTGACATCTCCTATCCAGTGTCTAACATGAGTGCAGTAACTTAAGAGATGTTCAGGATTTACATCTCCTAAGGATCCGTTAAACTATCTACTATGTAGTAATATACGCTATTATAATAATGTCTAATAGTAAAATAAACTTACTTTGAAATAGCGTTAAGGCTTTATATTTTCCACCTTAACACATAATAGTGCCAATAGTCTATACAGTACCGTAATACCTCCTGATCAGGAGGCTACTAGAGGATACTCCATAGGTACGACACAAATCAACTCGTACGAGGCGCGTTAGGGCAGGTGACACGGCACAACAAGGCAATGCCAGGGTAGATATACCAATTACGCATCCGGGCTGGGGATAAAGTATAGTGCACAGCTACTGCCCACCTCGAACTACGCCCCCAAATCAAAAAATCAAAAGTGGCTACCAAATCAATCTCAGATTCAGAATATAATATCGAAGGAGTGTGTCCGATCAGAGAAGCTACCTCATTGGCCTGAGAATCGCTCTTGTTTTTGCCACCTTATGCCAACTTAAGGGAGTCGGGTCCACGTTCATACTTCAAAGGACGTCGCCACCATCCTACTTCATTATGGAATCTCCATCGCGTACATGGTTGTTAAAGTGGTTTTCGATATCGATAGAGAGTATGCCCATATCCGATCCCGATCTCTTTAACAACCAACCGTTATCATAACACCACGGTCATTTTCAAAATAGTTTATACTTTAAAACCAAAATATCATTGCCTTTTCCAAATAAACTATTCCAAATTATATCGATTTCAAAACAAATTTGATCCATAGAATAAACCATTTCAAATTCAATATATTTCAAACTTTAAGTATTCAACAATTTCATAACTAAGTTTGGTAATTTCATATATATATATGTATGTATGTATATATATATATATATATATGTATGTATGTATATCAGATTCAATTTTCAATTATTTAGTTTTGAAATATTTTACTTAATAAGTCCATTATCATTTAAATAAACCCAAATTATAAATAACTAAATATTCCCTCAATTTATTTATACCTGAAATATTCATTTAATTCACCTTAAACCAAAATCAAGTTATAAAAATCATACACTTTGAAATTTCAGATTTAATAAATTTCACATCAAACTTATTTGAGTTTAATTCTTAAATAAATTCAATTTCAAATAAATTTCAAATTTATCTTCCAACCTTAATTTATTTAAATCATTATAAACACTATATTAAAATATAATTTAAATACTTAACCATATTGTCTTCAATACAATCAAACTTATTATTAAGCTTATTCTATATTAAAACAAATTTATACATAGCTTAAAATCAAGAATAAAATAACATTTATATAACATCTAAAATCACTATTTATATAAAACCATATATTTCTTTACGAAACCGTAGAAATCATTTCAAAATATTTTTATATACATAGATCACGGTGTTTGTATATAATTTTCTACCTTATGGTCAAGTGATACGGATATTTATCATTTCAATCCGCAATTTAATATTTTACGGTTGTATATCATTTCAAACTGCAATCCCGAATAAATGAAAAATCCAAACCGAACTTGCAGTTTATAATTTGCAATTTATAACGATATAAAATAAAACATCCATTCATCCAATATCAACAATCAAACATTTATCACAGTCATCATCCAATTCAGTCAATAACATCAATATAGGACAGATAATAAATAGCAGGTATTTGCTGGCAGTTTATATTCAATAATAATTAATTAACTATTTAATCCAAATAAATTCAAATTAACTAAGATGATGATTCAAAATATGCCAAACAGTCATAAATAGATTTTTAATCACATCATAAATCAATTTAACAAACATAAGAAATTTTAGAAGTCGTGAGTGGGTTAAAACACTCACCTTTTTGAATTTAAATTGAATTTAAATCAAATATAAACCAAAAATCCGAACAATCTCAGAATTCATCCAAACTAGAGTCAAAGTGTCTGGAATTCCGACATGATCCTAATGGAAGAAACCGCGTGTGAAACGGACCTCGTATGTGAAAGTTATACGCGTCAGAACTTATACGATTTTAAATTTAAACAATTAAAATAATATTATACTATTACACGTCACCTGCGCATATTTCTTCCTGTACGCGTCTCGAACCAGAACTGCACGCACGCTATCACCATTGACAATGACCTTTGACCATGATTTCCTCTGGCCTCCAGCCATCTGGGAGCCGTCGACCACCTTCACGTCTAAGCCCTAGAGGAGCCGCATCCAACAGTAGCCCCCACGTGCCTGCCGACATCGGTGCAACACCACGCCGCCACCGTGAACTCAAACCCTAATCGAATTTTAATGCCATATCCAACCTTCAATTCGCCAAACAAACTGCATAGATGCACTCCACACGTAGATCTCTACGCCACGGTACCATTTATTTGACGATCAGATGATGTCGATCTACAAGTGATGAACGACGGAGATTTGTTCCTCGAATTCCAGCCACACAAAAATCCAGATTGAAAAATGGACAGCAAAATTGACATGCGCTCTTCGAGAGCTTTGAATCCATATAAAATTTGATAGGTATTGAGGAGTTTGAATTTTTGTTGTTGGATTATGAATTGGAATTGAATTGGAATATTTAGAGTTTTCAGCCATTGAGAAAGAGGAGCAATAGAAGTTTCTGTATGTATAGAAATGAGAAATAGAAAGGCTGCTAGGGTTCATAACCAGATATATATATGTAGAGCTGAAAATAGAGAAGAAGATACGATTGATTTGGGTTTTGAACGATAATTGACCCGAAAAGCCCATTTCAATTTCGGAACGGAAATGGGTCAACCCATATATCAAAATATTTTTTTTTTGAATATTTTAAAATCAATGGAACAGGTTTCAAGTCCAAATTCCATCGTATGAAGGAGTTACATTAAAATCAGCATATTTCAAATTGATTTCAATTAATTTCAATTTAATTGATTTCTAGGCGTTTCAAGCCCGTATGATCAAATGACAAGCCCGATCATTATGAAACTTGAAATCCTACAATAATTCACTGTTATGGATCCGATGAATCTGATTTCGTCGAAATTCGAGTCAGTGGCCAAAATGACTATTTTCTAGTGAATTGATTAAATTAATGTAAATTAAATTAAATCACTTTCCATTCAATTATCGTTATTTCCAATTTCTATCACTTTGGATTATTCAGTAATTTAAAATCCTTTAAAGAAAATTCTCTTATTAACTTATTATTGGACATTTCACAATTTACAGCATTTAATTTCAATTTCAATTAATTCAAAAATTATAAGTTTTAAATTCCCAAGTAATCCATATATTTGATTTCTAGATCTTGTTATTGACTTAGTTACCACCCTATAGGTATAATCATCATTGGTTTATGTTTATTACGTTAATATTTCCCAATTCATTCTAATTCCAATTAGCAAAGTAATAAATTTCATTCTCTCCATAAATCTATTTGTTATGAATTGAATTCCCATTAATTATAATTACTTTCAAATAAACTGATTTGATTCAATTCTAATCCCTTTTTATTAAGTCTACATTACTCTATAAAACTCGTTAATATTCGTTTATCTTTCCTTACATTAATATATATATATATATATATATATATATATATTCAAATATCCCTCCTTATGTATTTAATTATATTGAATTTGTCAAAAGTATACATTTATTATAATTTAAACCTCAATTAATTCATTCAAATAGGTTTCGTTCTTTTATTTTATCTTATGAATAAAATATACTTTTCTATTCATTTATTACATTCACACTTTACAATTACAGTTCTTACTCACATTAATGAACATTTATGTACATTTGAATACAATTGATTTCCAATTCATTTCATTGACAAATTAAATAGGTAATTTATAATAATTGTTATCATAACCTTTAATCTACACTTAAGTTTATTTTATATTCAACTAATTATTATAATTACTTACATAATACTGAATTCATCCAATTACCATTAATTGTACTAATTCATTTATTTATACAACACTTTCCTTATTTACTAATTTTCAAATTTTTATAACCAAGTGCAACAGTTGACACCATTTCATTATTGGGATTTCACTCCAATTGTCAATAATTAGTTTAAATTACCATTGCTATAATTCATTTTTAACATTCACTTCATTATAAATTATAAAGTTTTTTCCTTATTTCTTTCTAAATTTAGTTACCAAAAATCTTACTAAATTAACCAATTTAATTATCGAAATTTGTGGGTCGTTACATCTCCCCCATTCAAAACTTTTCGTCCCCGAGAAGGAAAAAGGAGGGAAAGAAAGAATTAAACAATATCTTATTCAAAAATATTAAATTTATAAACAGATAAATTCACAAAATTTAATAATTTAAATAAAATATATCAATTTATAACCATTAAATCCTTTATATTCAAGTAACAAAAAATTTGGAAAATATTTCATAAAATTTTCTAAGTCCAAATTTCATGAAAAATTTCGGCAGATTCTCCTTTGTACGGAGAGGCTCGGAAGAAAATATAATATCAAATATAACAATATATATCACAATATCTCAGAACAATATATCCCTACAACGGGAAAATAATATAATATCGCTAGAAAACCGTAATCCGAGAACTTATCTATTTGTCGAGCAAACAACGATTAAGTATGAAACCAAAAGCAGAAGCAATTGCTTCCATAACCTATAGTTCACTTATGTGATCTAAAAAGAGTTAATAATTATATAAAATGAAATATTTAAAGTTTTTTCAACCAATAACAAACAAATCAATACTACATAGCAACCATTATTTGAAAACAAGCGTACATTCATCACAAGGAATCAAAGTAATAAACCATTCATCTATAGTAAGCCAAGTGGTTTGTTTTGGTCTAGAAACTTTTAGTCGCATATAATGACGAACAAACTACTAATGCACCATTTACTCAACAACCTTAGGTAAAACTCAATAGATTATCCATACATCTTATCAATTAGAAGTATCCTATCCCAAACAACCCAAAAGCTAAACAAACATCAAATTCCAAGAAATAAATCAAGTTCATTATTTTAATTTCATTTCTAAATGATCATTTATTTGGTTTACATTTTTTTCTTGCAAAAATACAATTTCCATTCATTCATTTATTTCTTAATTTCACTTATTCATTTATTTATAGTATTCATGTGTGATTCAATTACTTAGCATATCAATACATTAACTTAAGTCTATAATCATATATTTACAGTACTCATCTTTTTTACTTATTTTATTTATAAATAGCTTCAACCATTTACTTAAGTTTATTATCATTTATTTATAATACTTACATTTCTATTACATTAACTTAGTAGCATTTCAATCATAACTTAAGTTTATAACCACTATAACATCAAATTCTTATATATAAAAGTAATTTATTGTACCTTTCTATTACATAAGTTTTACTTGCAAATTTTCCCATTACATTATCTTATTAGACATTTCAACTTTTAAATCTTTTGGTAAGTTATATATATGCTTTTTTTGAATGCAATTGAAATTCATACAAGTTTATCTCGTTTCTTTTAAATTAACTTATTGTTCAAAAATCATATCTTGTTTTATAGGTTACAAATTTCAACTTTCTTGAAATTTCATTTATAATCTAGCATTTAATATCTTATTTTAATTTGAGGTTTCAATTATTAATTAGTTACATTCCATTTCACTATAATAATTGAAACTATATATTAACGGAAACTTAAGAACTAAATACTAGTTTAAATTTCAAATCATTTTAAAATAATAGATAGATGCATACATTTACAATTTATATATCCAATTATATTTAAAACAATTTGAAATTTATATTTGTTTATCAAAATAAATTTGTAGTAAACTACTACAGTGGCCTTCCCACTTTGAAACTCGAAAATGAATGTCGATGATGCGTGCGCTCATCACCGAAATTATTTCCCAACGATATAGAGGGAAGTACAGAACTTATTTCTTTCCAAAGTTTCTTCAAAACAATTCTTTCAATTTATATTAAAATATTTATATCAGAAAATACTTATAAACAATATTATTATACTCCAAAATCTTTTGAAAGAAATTTTCAAAATCCTAGAACTTAAGTTCTAAAATTTCCAAATTTCATTTATTTATTTTCTTCAAGTCTTGTTTCCAATCAATATTTATAAATTTCACCACCAAACGACCAATATATTAAAACCAAATATAACCTTTATAAAAATTTATTTTATATATAGAAAATATAATAGGCAAAATTATTTCATTCACATATATTCAAAACAAATATTGTGTCGGTCTGTCCTATTAAGTGTTTGGAAATCCCTATTGATGTCATAGCATCCTATGCACCAACGGAATTTATAAATACAAAATGGAACAAATTAAAAACCTTTTATAACACTAACATATAAGCTCTCTCATATATATACGCTTAGTGACTCATCATAGGGTATTACTACCCTATTAATAAAGAGTCAGACCCCACAAACCTAAGGTTTCGCTAAACCAAAGCTCTGATACCAATTGTAACATCCCGCCTTTTTGTACGCTTAAGCAGACATACGCGCCAATTCAAACCATACAGAATGGCGGATTGTAATGGGGTAAATAAGAAAAAGCAGAGAAAGAAAAAGATAAAATAGAATCTTACAGCGGAACGACAAAATATAATATTCAAATAAACATTTCATGAAGCTGTTTTACAAAACATTTGACTATACTTATACAATACATATCAAAGTTACACATACCAGAGAATAATAAATGATGTAGTGAAATATAATGAAAAATAATAATATAATCTTCGTCTTCGTCCTCCAGCAATAAGGTCGTCAAATCCTGAAATGCTCAGGCTAACCTGAGCGAATTGAAAAGACAAAATACTCGAGTCAGAGCTAAAAGATCTTATGTAAGTTAAATCAATGGTAAAATATAAGTGGAATGACGTTAGAGATGTTTAAAGTATTTGATATCTCCTATCTAGTGTCCAACGTAAGTGCAGTAACTTAGGAGATGTTTGGGATTTACAACTCCTTAGGATCCGTTAAACTATCTACTATGTAGTAATATACGCTATTATAATAGTGTCTAATAGTAAAATAAACTTACTTTAAAATAGCGTTAAGGCTTTACATTTTCCACCTTAATACATAATAGCGCCAATAGTCTATACAGTACAATAATACCTCCTGATCGGGAGGCTACCAGAGAATACTCCATAGGTACGACACAAATCACACTCGTACAAGGCGCACTAGGGTAGGTGACACGACACAACAAGGCAATGCCAGGATAGATATACCAATTATGCATCCGGGATGGTGGTAACGCATAGCGCGCAGCTACCGCCAACCTCGAGCCACACCTCCAAATCAAAAAATCCAAAGTGGCCAAGAAATAATTCTCAGAGTCAGAATATAATATCGAAGGAGTGTGTCCGATCAGAGGAGCTACCTCATTAGCCCGAGAGTCGCTCCTGTTTTAGCCACCTTATGCCAAATCACGGAAGTCGGGTCCACGTTCATACCTCAAAGGACGTCGCCACCATCCTACTTCATTCTGGAATCTCCATCGTGTACACGGCTGTTAAAGTGGTTTTCGGCATCGACAGAGAGTATGCCCATATCCGATCCTGGTCTCTTTAACAACCAACCGTTATTATAACATCGCGGTCATTTTCAAAATAGTTTATACTTTAAAACCAAAATATCATTGCCTTTTCCAAATAAACTATTCCAAATTATATCGATTTTAAAACAGATTTGATCCCCGGAATAAACCATTTCAAATTCAATTTATTTCAAACTTTAAGTATTCAACAATTTCAAAACTAAGTTTGGTAATTTCATATATATATATATATATATATTAGATTCAATTTTCTATTATTTAGTTTTGAAATATTTTACTTAATAAGTCCATTATCATTTAAATAAACCCAAGTTACAAATAACTAAATATTTCCTTCAATTTATTTATACCTGAAATATTCATTTAATTCACCTTAAATCAAAATCAAGTTATAAAAATCATACACTTTAAAATTTCAAATTTAATAAATTTCACATCAAACTTATTTGAGTTAAATTCTTAAATAAATTCAATTTCAAATAAATTTCAAATTTATCTTCCAACCTTAATTTATTTATATCATTATAAACTCTATATTAAAATATAATTTAAATACTTAACCATATTATCTTCAATAAAATCAAACTTATTATTAACCTTATTCTATATTAAAACAAATTTATACATGGCTTAAAACCAAGAATAAAATAACATTTATATAACATCAAAAATCACTATATATAGAAAAACGTATATTTCTTTACAAAACCATAGAAATCATTTCAAAATATTTATATATATATAGACCATGGTGTCTGTATATAATTTTCTACCCTAGGGTCAAGTCATACGGATATTTATCATTTCAATCCACAATTTAATAATTACAATTATATATCATTTCAAACCGCGATCCCGAATAAATGAAAAATCCAATCTGAACTTGTAGTTTATAATTTGTAATTTATAATGATATAAAATAAAACTTCCACTCATCCAATATCAACAATCAAACATTTATCACAATCATCATCCAATTCAGTCAATAACATCGATATAGGATAGATAATAAACAGCAGGTATTTACTTGCAATTTATATTCAATAATAAATTAATTAACTATTTAATCCAAATAAATTCAAATTAACTGAGGTGATGATTCAAAATATGCCAAATAGTCATAAATAGATTTTTAATCACATCATAAATAAATTTAACAAACATGATAGATTTTAGAAGTTGTAAGTGGTTTAAAACACTCACCATTTGAATTTAAATTGAATTTAAATCCAATTTAAACCCAAAATTCAAACAGTCTCAGAATTTGTCTAAACTAGAGTCCAAGTGTCCGGAATTCCGACACGATCCTAACAGAAGAAACCGCGTGTGAAAAGGACCTCATATGTGAAAGTTATACACGTTAGAACGTATACCATTTTAAATTTAAACAATTAAAATAATATTATCCTATTACACGTCTCCTGTGCATTCTTCCTCCTGTACACGTCTCGAATCCGAACTACACGCGCACTATTGCCATTGACAACGACCTTTGACCTCGATTTCCTCTCGCCTCCGACCATCTGGGAGTCGTCGACCACCTTCATGTCCAAGCCCCAAAGGAGCCGCATCCAGCAATAGACCCTACGTGCCCTCCGACGTGGGAGCAACACCACGCCGCCGCCATCGACTCAAATCCTAATCGAATTTTAATGCCAGATCCAGCTGTCGATTCGCCAAACAAACTGCATAGATGCACTCTACACGTCGTTTTATATGCCACGACACCATTTATTTAACGATCAGATGATGTCGATCAACAAGTGATGAACGACCGAGATTTATTCCTCGAATTACGGCCACAAAAAAATCCAGATTGAAAAACGGATAGCAGAATTAACATGCGCTCTTCATGAGCTTTGAATCCATATAAAATTTGATAGGTATTGAGGAGTTTGAATTTTTTTTATTGGATTTTGAATTGGAATTGAATTGGAATATTTAGAGTTTTCAGCCATTGAGGAAGAGAAACAATAGAAGTTTCTATACGTACAGAAATAAGAAATAGAAATGCTGCTAAGGTTTATAACTAGATATATATATATATATATAGGTAGAGCTGAAAATAGAGAAGCTGATACGATTGATTTGGGTTTTGAACGATAATTGACCCAAAAAGCCCATTTCGAATCCGGAACGGAAATGGGTCAACGCATATATCAAAATATATGTTTTTGAATATTTTAAAATCAATGGAACAGGTTTCAAGTCTGAATCATCGTATGAAGGAGTTACGTTAAAATCAGCATGTTTCAAATTGATTTCAATTGATTTCAATTTAATTGATTTCTAGGCGTTTCAAGCCCGTACGATCAAATGACAAGCCCGATCGTTATGAAACTTGAAATCCTACAATAATTCACCATTACGGATCCAATCAAACTGATTTCGTTGAAATTTGAGTCAGTGGCCAGAATGGCTATTTTCCAGTCAATTGATTAACTTAATGTTAAATTAAATTAAATCACTTTCCATTCAATTATCGTTATTTCGATTTTCTGTCACTTTGGATAATTTAGTAATTTAAAATCCTTTAAAGCAAATTCTCTTATTAACTTATTATTCGACATTTCACAATTTACAGCATTTAATTTCAATTTCAATTAATTTAGAAATTATTAGTTTTAAATTCCCATTTAATCTATATATTTGATTTGTAGATCTTGTTATTGAATCAATTATCACCCTATAGGTATAATCATCATTGGGTTATGTTTATTATGTTAATATTTCCCAATTCATTCTAATTCCAATTAGCAAAGTAATAAATTTCATTATCTCCTTAAATCTATTTATTGTGAATTGAATTCCCATTAAATTTAATTAATTTCAAATAAACTGATTTGATTCAATTCTAGTCCTTTTTTATTAACTCTATATTACTCTATAAACCTCGTTAATATTCGTTTATCTTTCCTTACATTAATATATATTCAAATATCTATCTTTCCTTATGTATTTAATTATATTGAATTTGTCAAATGTATACATTTATTATAATTAAAACCTCAATTGATTCATTCAAATAGGTTTCGTTCTTTTATTTTATCTTATGAATAAAATATACTTTTCTATTCATTTATTACATTCACACTTTACAATTATGGTTCTTACTCACATTAATGAACATTTATTTACATTTGAATACAATTGATTTACAATTCATTTCATTGACAAATTATAGGTAATTTATAATAATTGTTATCATAACCTTTAATCTACACTTAAGTTTATTCTATATTCAACTAATTATTATAATTACTTACATAATACTGAATTCATCCAATTACCATTAATTATACTAATTCATTTATTTACACAATACTTTCCTTATTTACTTATTTTCAAATTTTTATAACCAAGTGCAACAATTGACATCATTTCATTATTGGGATTTCACTCCAATTGTCAATAATTAGTTTTAGTTACCATTGCTGCATTTCATTTTTAACATTCACTTCATTATAAATTATAAAGTTTTTTCCTTATTTCTTTCTAAATTTAATTACTAATAATCTTATTAAATCAACCTATTTAATTATCAAAATTTGCTGGTCGTTACAAATATGGGTAATGTCGTAACGCTGTTTTTATACTTTACTTAACTGATAGATATTATATATATATTTGTATATTACTACATATAAATGTTTAACGGATCCTTAGGAGATAGAAGATCCTGAAACATCTCTTAAGTTATTGCACGCACGTTATACAGTAGATAGGAGATGTAAAATCCCATAAACATCTCAAAAGCCATTACACACATATTTATTTAATTTTGATTTAACATGCATAAGAATTGTTAGTTCTAAATCGAGTGTTTTGTCTTTTCTTTATGCTCGGGTCAGCCTGAGCTTTTTAGTGTTAAAGACTTGATTTCTAGAGGACGAGATGGAGTTTGGTATAATATACTATTAGTGATTTTTCCGCTACATCATTATTGATATAACATTGTTTGTACTCTGATTGTTGTAAAAATTTATGTAATTAAATGTAAATTATAAAACTACTTCATGAACTATTTATTTGACTATTATATTTTGTCATTTAGCTGTGAGATTCTTTGTTTTGTTTTTTTCATTTTTTCTCTTATTTTCTTATTTACCCCATTAACAATCCTCCCTTTTGAATGGCTTGAGTTGACATATGTGGTTTACTATCGATTTAAATCGTATAAAAAGGTGGGTCGTTACACAAATTCTATTTATACACCAAAAATTATCTAACACGTATCATTATCTCACTAAGAAAATCCATTATTGAATTACTCTCATTCTTGATTGTGTTTGTAGTCTTTATTTTTGCAATCCATCAAACTAATACATTAAATTGATAATATTTGTCAAATTTATACATTTTTCATGAAAAAGTATGTTGTTTTAGCATAAAACGTAAAATATCAGTTAAGGCGTCTTTTACCACTTACTGCTCTAATTTGAAAGTATCTACTCTTTTCTAGTATAAATTAAGAACCTTAAAAAAAATAAAGAAGTTAAAATATGCCAAAAACTAAAGTTCACATATTGTTGAATTTTAATTTAATTTAGTGCTATGAATTTCTATTTTTCTGTAAATAATTTTTAAATTTTAAAGAGGGAAGATGATGAAGATGAAATTAAAAGTAATCTTGTAAAAGAGATTGTGCAATAAAGTAATATTTGGTGTATGCTAATTTATTATATTTATGGTGTATGTTAAGAGATAATTGATGTATGAATAGAATTATCCTTTTTTGAGAGGAAGAAATTCATTTTCTTGAATCTGTAAAGGAGTAAAGGGAAGTGCAATCTTGAAGGAAATAAAGAGGAAAATACCAGATCTGATTAAAAAGTAGAATTTTTTTCCTTTTAGCTCCTCATTCTATAGTATTTGCATGTTATATAGTTATTTGAATCAAGGGGAATCTTTGCAATGGGTCTCGAGTTTAAGGAAGACAATAATAAGCACGTTTGATGGCGACCAAAGCTGGGTAAATCTGAGTGTTGTTTAGTTTTCTCATTTTATGTTTTATTTTAACATGTTTAGCTTCGAAATATTTTAATACCCTAGTCACCTTAACCATTCCTCCCCCGCCCCTTCCAGGGTATATTTACTATCCTACATCTATCACAATATATTTTATCATAGTCATCTTTCAAGTATTGAAACAATTGTCCACTTCTAAGCCTATCATTTCTTTTAGCTCAGTTACTTGAAAAATGAATTGTTGGGCGCATTCTTGATCAACAATTATAGCTTGCATCCTCATCACTATTTGTAGATGTTCCTAATGGTATATATGTTTATTGGATTAGTGCATTGGTAGTAGGGTAAAAAGGTAAATTTAAAAAAAATCCTTTTACTAATTTTGCACAAGAGCTTTATTTTATGTTTACGTGAATAATTTGTTTGCACTAAATCATATTTAGTGAATATTAGTAAATATAGTTTTAACAACCAAGATTTTTCGACATTTATTTGGAATATTTAGATGGTTTAATATTGGATTTGGGATTTTAAATTAGTTAGTAAGATTTTAAAACTGGAAATTCAAGCGACTTCGGAATCTTCGAAACCGTCGATTTACTCAACGAGTTAAAATAGTGATCCAAGGCATATTCTTGGAATTCGACGAAACCAGATCCATTGGATCCGTAATAGTGTATTATTATCGAATTTCAAATTTATTAGCATTTGGAGTTATCGTTTGGCTGTACGCGATAGAAACGGGCTGAAATTAATATCGAAATTTAACATAAATAATTGGGTCGAAAAAGCTATCTTCTCCATATGATCGAATTAGGACTCAAAACCTTATCCATTGCGTTTGAAATAGGGGTATAACATTATAAAATCCTGGGGCATGCCTCAATAGGAGTTCGAGATTTCCCTGTATATATAATACGAGATGTTATAATCATATATATATATATATATATATATATATATATATATATATATGAAATGAAATCAAGTCAGCCGCCTATTCACGTTTAAAATCACATCCTAATTTTTCTTTTCAAATCAGTTTAAATCAAAGTCAATTAAAAAAAATGAATAAGTTACAAGCCTTCATCCCTCTTTCCTGTTATAATATCGTATTCCTTCATCTTCTAGGAATTCAAAAAAAAGGGAAGTCGAAATCGACTTCGTTCGATCAAAAAATGACGCGCGCACAGAGAGGAGGAGACTCACATGAAGTCACAAGGCGACCTGGGATAGCCGTGAAGGAAGGCGACATGGCGGAAGAATGCTACACGAGCACGGTGTTGTTCGTTAATTAAGTTAGGGTTTAGGTTCCTGGGGACCGCTCGCGATCACGCGCAAAGGTTTTTGTGCGTGACTTCATTTGGGTGGGGTTTGGTCAGGTTATTGCTTGCGAACGGGGATAGAGGTAGGTCACGATGTCGAGAAGGCAATGGGTAGTGTCTTTCGCGGTGAGTTGATTTCAGTCGTTGGTGGTAGGCCTAAGGAGGAGAACGCAATCGTCATTGTGGAGGAGTTAGGTTGATTTAAGGTGGTAAAAGGATGGATCACGATGGGTTCTTATTGATGGAGGAGGCTCTGATATGGTCCGTCGATCTATGGTGATGAGTTTCACGGCGGCAGCAGGCGTGTTGAGGGTAGTTGGTTAATAACGGAAGGTAAATTAATTTAAAAACAATTTTTAAATTTAAGTTAATCATCGATTAATTTATTTTTAAATTCGTTAATCCATATAAAATTCATGTGAGGTCAAAATTTACTAAAAATGGATCATATGGGATCATAGCGACAAAACGCTATGGAATGGAATAAAATTGGAATGGATTGCAAATAAAAATCAAGGTGAGAAAAATTCTCACTCATTTGGATTGCCAAAATTTAAATTTTTTAATAGTTGAAATTAAATTTTGGATGCCTGTTGAAGTTATAAATTATTGCCTGTTGAATGATATATTATATATGGTAATATATATGTATATATATATATATATTGGTATTTGAAATGGTATTCCCACACATATAGCGGATGAGACCCTATGCACCCCGCATAATAGCGGATAACCCTATATACCACGATATCCCCCTCGAAGTGGGATTTGTATTTTTATGTTGTATCAACATTTGTGAATGTATGGAAAAAGATTGGAGGGATCCAACTGGATTCCTCAAAATGTTGAATTTAATTTCATATATTGTGATATATGGATTGTGTAAATAATCTAGTATAGATTATCATGGTGATTGAAAATTTATTGGATTCTATTGTAGCACTGGCCTGAATTTTGATATTTTAAATACCATAAATATATTTTTAAAATGAAAGGAATTAAAAGGAATTTTTGATATAAAAATATTTATATTGGAATTGGGTTTATTTAAAGGAAATTGAATTAGAAAAATATATTTGATTTTTGGGTTATACTTAACTATTGTGGATTATTAAATGGTTTCATTTAAAAATAAATTATATAAGAGAATTTATAAATGATGTTTTGGAAATATCAAAAAAGAGTTAAAATCAATATTACAAATAGATTGGAAGTATAAATGGAATTTATAAGAAATGAATTTATATAAAAATAAGATTGTTTTTATAAACAGGTAAAACCAAAGGGGTTGTGAAATCGATAAACAATGTTTATAAATAAAGGAATTCGATATCAGATGATAATTGGAAATATAAATTCATAGGGTGAATAAATTTCAGAATATGGAAGCAGGATTGAGAAAAATAGTATATTCTATTTTTGAAATGAGAATGGTTAAGGAATCGACAATGAATCGATATGTTGTGCAATCGAGAGGAAGTTATAAATTAAATTGGCTATTGAGATTATAAAATATATATTTTTCTTAAGAAGTTAAGTTCATTTTTCAAAAGGGAAATTTTGAACTATGAAATTTTAAACTTGTTAATATTGGAATACTTTGGAAAATGGATTTTCAAATATGTAATTTTTATTGAAATAAAAATTTTAATTTTTATAATCAGCTTTGTAAATTGATTTGTTTTATTTTAAATGAGTTAGTGATGGTTTATTAAAAATGTTTAATATTTTACATGATAACTTAAAACATATTTTAAAAATAAAATAAATTACTATTCTTTAAAAAATGCTTATTATATATATATATTGAAAGGATTGAAAATTTATTTATAAAATGCTCCCGAGATGTGTAAACAGATTTTAGTTTAAGGATGAGATTTTATAAGAGAAATCTTATAAATGGAATTCTAGAGACTTAAGAAAATTTTCAATGTTTAGATGCAATAGCTTCGGAAAGAATTTGAATTCATTTAAAGAAGTTATAAATGGTTGGTAGGGTTATAAATAAGTATAATCGTTTGGAAATCGTAGAAAGGACGGAATAAGTTATGAAGTATTTCCAAGTTTAATATTGAGATGATTTTTGAAATTATACATATAAATATATTCCTAAGCATTGAAAGGAAGGTTTTGGATGGGAAATGAATGGAATAGAAATATTTTCTAAGTGTTATAAAATGGAAGTCGGAAAATATTTCTATGTATTGAAAATGGTGAAATATCCTGTTATGGATACAAGTGTTGGAATTGTTTTCAAATATAGAAATATTGAAAGAGATTGAATATATATCTTGGTGAAGATGTTTTGGAACAAATATTTTGGAGATTTATAAAATAAGGCCTAGTGTTTGCTTTTGGATGTTATTTGATAGTTAAATTACCGATTATCAAATATTGGACAAATTCGTTGATCGTTTCGAAGAGACCGGAATCAGATTTAAATTATTCGAAAAAACTTTGATTCGGTTTGAACGTTACGGATGAATACCGTCAAGATGATGAAGATGGTGATTTGGTTTGTCCAGACCCAGGACAACTTGTATGGACGAATGCTATCAGAACATCGTCATTGGAGGACGAGGAGCACTCTAAGTTGAATTGTTTCTTGAAAGGTAACGCTTAGCCTCAAGCATCATCAACCGAGAATGACTAAAACAGTGGAGATGAAGCAAGGCCAAGTGGGCCGCACCCAATTAGGGTATGTTTTCACTTTTCTAGATTTCCTCGAAAACCTATATATTATGGAAATGGTTGTGCATGAAAGAAGGAGCGCTCGGTGGTATGGGTGGGAACACCCAAGGTGATAACATATTCGGTCTATCCAAGTTAGGGGTAGGCCGGTCTTGTGTAGGAGGGAATCCCAACGTGGTCCTCGGTACATTGTTCTAGAGGTGTGCTGTGATGGGAGATACCCCAGTGGCCCTATCATTGGTATGGAATCCATTCTCCAATAAGCGTTGTTTGTGCCCCACTATGCTGAAACGTGAGATGCAAGCATTTCAGCTACTTTCTATTTACTTGGTTTGGACACTATGATAATATCAGACGATTTTGATAAAAATGTTTTGGTTGTCGTCAGGTAAAAACCCATTGTGTTTATGTGTGATGTGGCCTTACAATATACCTTTGTTTTTCAAAGGATTTTGAGAAAGGTTAATAATTAAAATCGAGTGTGTTTTCTCATGCTGGTTTTCCAGACTGACTCGGGTGTTATTTTATTATAATCCTCGGGTCAGGCCGAGTATTACAGATACATGATAGGATGCTTTGGAGCTCAGCAGACGAGCTTGTTGATCAAGACGTATTTTTTGGTACTTGATTTGTGTTTCCACTACGTGAGGCAAGTTATTATAAGTGTCCATTTTGATGTATTGAATTGTTGTACTCTGATGATTGTAAGTGTAAACAGTTACAGATTCTTTTGTATAAAATCTATTATTATATATTATATTTTGTTCCGTTGTGATTGTGAGATTCTGTGAGTTTGTTTTCTGTTTCTTCTTCTACCTTTTCTTCTTCACCCCTAAAAATTCATATTTTCATTCAATTTGGGTTGAAATGATATGAATTATGGTCGACTCAAAGGGGTAGGGAGATATGGGCCTTTACAATGGTAGTTTATTATTTGAATTTAATTTGGTTTTAATTTAGTTAATGTTTTCTTCATTTAATATATGTAAATTTAATCTAATTTATATTAAATTTGAATTTAGTTAGTTTAATTTAGTTTATTAACGATTCAATTTCACAATACAAATGTCATACATGATTTGATAAACTTGCTAGTATATGAAATGAACAATGAAGGGTGATTTGCGATCTTTGGAATTTGTATCACTTAGTGTAAATGAGTACACAATGTTTTAAAGAATATAATGTCTTCTTAATAGTTTTTGCATGTTTATAGGGATATTTATATATGTACTTCTATATACAGATATATATATACACCTCTACATATATATTATACATTTCACCATACATGTAGTGATAATAGTTTCTTTATTTGTTAATTTAATAATATATATTATATTTAACTTGCGTTGATATATAATTTAAATTTTAAAATTTGACGAAACATTGTCCATATTAATATCTTTATATATATTAAAAAGTTTTTTTACAATGCCATTGGGTTTTTTTGGAATGCCAAAAGAAACACACACATATCATGTTTAGTGCATGTTGATTTAAATATATATATATATATATATATATATATATATATATATATATATATCTTATAAAGCTGAAAAAAATAACTTTATTTTAAAGCCGTAAGAGTGTGTGAGTGTGTATGTGTGTATATTTTTAAAATTATATTTATTTAGTATACATAAATACATATATACATGCATATATAAATATATCTTAATCATATTTTTTATGTATATGCATGTATATATGTATGTACTTGTAAATATACATACATAATAATTTAATTTTGATTTTTATATGGCTTAAATCAATTTAATATATACAAAAGAATGTTTTAAATAACATTTATCTTAGTTTCATCGATAGTCGACATGTTGTAATGTTAGCTCTTCCTCCTCAAACTACAATTCCTTCCTCCTTCTAGCTTGGTGTGCATTTCTTAGCTTAAAGGCTCCAACAAGTTTTTAATGGACCATATGGTTATTTAATTTGTGTCTTTTGAATCATAGAAGGTGGTACAATTTATAGCTACTAGAAATATCAAATCTCTACACCTTTTCCTCTCTTTTAAATCTTGATTTGATGTACATCAAAAGATTCTTTCAAACCTCTCCCCTTCCCTTTGTTATGGTTACCTACTATTGGACATTTCATGATATTGGGCTTAATCAAGATACTTTATATTAATTAATTAATTAATTAATTAATTAAGCTCATGTATTTAATTAAAATAATATATAACGGTTGCATATTATTTTAATCAATATTATGATCTTAAATATATGATAAAGAGCTATACAAATTTAATACAACATTTTTATTTTTTTACTTCAATTTATAACATCTAAAATTAATTTAAACAAGTTAAACTTGAAAAATTACTAAAACACTATTGCGTTGACTCCCTCATGTGAACTTGGTCCTTATTCCATAGTGATATTTAAACTATTTAAATACCGAACCCCATGTGGAATTTGTTGAAGTACATTATCAAGCTCGAGGCTAGTAACACCCTTGGTTTTCTTCGATCTACCAATCTAAGAGTCCTTGAAAGAAGATTTAATGTTGCTAACTAACCTGAAGCTCTTTTATTTCCATTTATCCACACTTTTACCTCAATTCAAACCTATACAAAATCAATAAATTAGCGTATTAAGTTTAATGAACAGAAGTATAAAACAAGCAAGGACTATTTACATAGAGTTGTTACCTATAGCAGAAGAAGAGAGAGTGGACGGAATAAATCTAAAATCATATCTATTAGTGCATGTAGGTCTATTGCTCATTGACTCATCTTTGTCGTTATCGTTGTCATCATCTTTATTCTCGTTATTGTCATTTGCATTCTCTTCCTTCTCATCACCCTCATCCTTTTCCTTTTATCATCATCCACATCATCAAATTGCATTTAGTATATTGTTGTCCTTTTCTTATAGAATTTCGATTACCAGAAGCCTTTATCTATAAACCCGAAGCTGGTTCACTACAAATATCCATGTTTTACAAGAAAATTAAGAAGTGAGTAAATTCAAAGTAGTTAAAAATTTAAGAAATAAGAAAATATAAAACTAAAAAGAGTTACAATCACTTATGAAGTCATTTTCCTCATCATTTATTGTCTTCAACCCTTCCTCATAGACTTTGACTCTTCCAGGTTTAAAAAACACAATCTTCATGTTCATATCTCATAAACCGTCGACAATGTATTTAGACAGATTCTTGGTATGTCGGGTAAATGGGAGATAGTTATTGGATCTCTTTCAATCTACTGCAAATACATACCTAGATCCTTTGCCCATGTTGTTTGCCAAGTAGGAGGATAAAAGGCGAACGAATAGTTCACTTTGGAACATATGAAAATAAGAGCATGAATAGCAGACTTTAAAGCAAAAGGACTAAAAATATCTATGTTCCCGATCCAAACAACATTATTTAGCAAAGGACCAATGCTTTATAAATTATTTTTTGAAATTAGTTGTAATCTATATCATGTCCATGGAAATTTAATACTGGACGTCATCTTGATATAACATTTTTTACATTTTTGCATAAGTACCGTATGTTATTCTATTGGACATATGTTGGGGTCGATCCATAGGAATATCTATAAGCCTTATCAACTGCCCCCATACACCTCTCTCCTAAACATAACTCAAAAAATTCTCTGGAATGCACAATCAAATGAAGCCTCTTCATGGATAAATTGGAGGAAACCACCACCTAATTTAGATCATATGTTATAGACGTGGTCCATTGATTCTAATTGATATGACTAGCATGTCTATGATCAAGGTAGTAGCATGTGCTAGAGAATAAATGAGTTGATGTATCTTCTCTTTTCTTATTCTTTCTATCAAGTGTGTTGAGTTTTCTTTGTATTCTTTGACAATATAACATCAAGTAGTCACATACTCAAAAAAATAGTATTGCAAACAAAAATAAGTATATGTTAGATAAGTGAATAATTATTTGAATATGACATATAATTATAATTAAACATGAAAATGTACATATAACAACTTGAGTAAACAAGTAGTAGGACCTCCTTTGGAACATCTATATATATATATATATATGCTTTGATACCGATAACTAAGAATAGTTGAACCCCAATCCTAGTGTTGAGTTGCATCCAAATCACGTACTGACTCCAAATATTATGATCCAACAACATCATTTTTGTTGTAAAAAATAGCAACCATCATATACAACACAAAAATTCTAGCAATGTGGTTAAAACTCCAACTTTTGCATTATCTAGGTCTCTTCAAAATATTTAGCAATGTGAGATAACATAGCGGTTTCGATCTTGAAATCGGACTTAGCTAGTAGTAGGAGAATTGATGAGCATTATTACAGTGACTCCAACTCCCATCTTAGTCAATACTTTAAGTGTTCAAGGCAATGGATACAAATTTCAACATGGTAAAATCTAAAGTGTAAACCCTATCTTGGCATTTAAGTATAAATATGCATGGGTCATAGGCAACCAATGCTCTTTTATAGCATGATCACCGATTTTTTGAATTTTGAGTTGTATATCCATAAATCTACCAAGAAATTTCACAGTCGGATCTCTAATTTATGGATGTCCATTTACCTTTTCCCATCATTTCAACATTGTTTTGAAAGCTCCACGACGTCTCATCTTGTCACCAGTGTAATCTAAATACAGCTATAACATAATTGAGTAGTTTAAAAGACAAATTAACAATGATGAAAATATTATAATAATAAAAGGGATATTCCATGAGCTCTTTTTGTCGTAAAAATGTTATGTAACCTAAGCTATAGAATGGTGAACAATTGAAACGTAAATGTTAGCGATATAACATTTGGAACACAAACTCCATAGCCGTTGACGTCCACCCCAAAAGATTTATTGTCCTTGTTGTTTTTTGTTGTATAATTGTGGGGAATTGGAATCTTCTTCTTTAATATATTTTATTTGCATAGATTTGTTGATTTCTAAATTCCCTCAAAATCCTAGAAATTATGGAATAACCAGTACACTACTAGAAGAGAATGGAGACAAGATAAGATCCTTCATATCGATCAATTAGAATGTATTTCTTATTACTTGTAGTAAATGTAGCACTTCAAAAATTTAGTGGAAAATTTAATAATAAAATTAAATTTAAATAAACCATAGCCAAAATGAAATTTTCATAAACTTTCGAACTTGGCTATGAAACTTCCAACATTGCATTCGTAGCAATTTTCTAGACCATTTTCATATATAACACTTCAAAATCGGAGTTATTACGGAGAAGTTATGGACGTTTGAAAATTTGAAATAGAATATGTTTGAAAAAATTACGAAGAATTAACACTATAAGCGGTCGATCCCAAGGGTTCTACCTATAGCAATCGACTGGTTAACTTGTTAATTTGAGATCCTGGAGAGTGAATTGAACGATAAGATGGAACGAAATATTTTTCTTTGTTACCAAGTTTTAGATGTGCAGTTGAGATGAGAACAACGATTCTCTAGGGCAGATTCAACGCTCCACTAACCCACATAAATTAGAACCCAAGCTACCCCCCAATTTCATTAGAAAATTTACAACCTACCAAAACTCTGTTAAAATTTCTCCTCTCCACTTATAAACGTTCTTTCTAACATAAATTAAAATCAAAATAAGAGAATACTAGTAAATCATATTAAGGAATGGAAAAACTAATGGGTGACGACTCTCTAACAAAGTTTAAAGTTATAGCTTGGACCTGAGGTGAGTGGGAACAAGTTTAATAAGCTGATTATTTATAGTTAGTTTTAACCTATTCTATCTGATGTAGGATGTTAGTGTTAAACTATAAACTATAAACCCTTGTTGTTAAACCTAATGTTTGAATTAGAGATTTAAATTGGTATAAATTGATATATCTCTTATTTTAAACGTAAGTTAAATCCTTCTGTTATTAAATTGAAACCCTAAAACTGTTTTACCCTAAATTAAACTATTATATGTAAACTATACAAACCTATGAATCTGACCAATAAAAAGTAGGGAAATTTTTCAAAGTCCGGTCACTGTAATTTGATGCTTAGGGTTCACTCACTAAGTCAGAATTGATGAAATTAATAAATAATTAAAATAAGCAATTAAAATTAGAAAATCCTAGATTTTACACTATAACCATTCAACTTGAGCAATCGACCGCAAGCGATCGACCAATAGGGTATATTGATCGATCGGGTAAAGGCTGAAATGCATAATCTTACCCTTGGCCCGAGGCCCAAGTTAAAATATAACCTATTAACTGCATGTATAAATATATTGTACACATGTGTGGATGTGGGGGATAGTGGAGAAGCCAGTTCCCTATGAGATGAAGTTGGGACATTGTGAGGTTAAATAGATGCACTTTACCTAATGAGGATGATTCTATCGCAAATGGCACTCACAGGAGGTTCTATGATGGATGCACAACACTGAATGATGCCGGATGAAGTGCGTGGGCCCAGCACAACAGACTCCTTGGTATTCACGATTCTGACACGGCGTGATACTATATTGTTGATGGATCTCGACGCATGCAATAAGAGGCATATACTACGATCGAGAGGTGGACATAGATGTGGACGATGAGGCACACCGATGAGTCAGTATTACGGGCTTCCCCTCAAGCGTACATGGGTTAGGTGTAGTCGTAGTTATGGGAAATTTATTCCTATATAGTGCGACGACCTAGAATTTTGGACAATTTAAATGGGGATATTTAATTGATTTCAATATTTGAAAGTTAGCTTGTAACTTAAATTTAAAATATCACCATTATTTGAAAATTTAATTATTGGATTTAATTACTAGAAATTGGGTCAAATGTTGAATCTGGAGTTTTAAGCTTGTTAAAAATAATTTAAGGGTTTGTAAAATTTATATTGATAGTAGTGAAGATAGTAAAGGTGTTGAAATTGAATTTGGAAGTGTTTTGTTCAGTTTTGAAAATATATCGTTTAAATTGATATTTAAAATAGCCTTCCAAGGCACAGTCTCGGATTTCGATGAAACCAGTTCCATTGGATCCGTAATATTATATTATTATCGGATTTCAATTTTCATAGTGTTCGGAGTTGTTTTGTGAGCGTATGACATATAAACGCACTGAAATTTATATCAAATTCAATATAATAACTGTTTCAATAAGCCATTTCTCCATACGATCTAATCGGGACTCGAAACATTTTTCATTGCTTTCGAAATAGGGGTATAACATTATAAATGCCTAGCGGCACGTCACGATAGGTGACAAAAATTCTAAGGTGCTAGAACGAGATATTTTGAAAATTAAATAAAACTTTATTAAATCAAATCAAAGTCAAATTAAAATCAGGTCAAGCCGTAATATGTCTCGTTCCCTTCTCAAACACGCATTCCTTCTCTTCAAATTTCAAATATGTCAATCGCGAGATAAAGTATCGTATACCCTCCCCTTGTTTTTAAAACCGCTCGTTCTATCCTTATCGGCTTAAGAAAAAAAATGGCATCCTTTTTTTCAATTTTTCGATCAAATAAAATTTAAACAAAATGCCCCAGTCAAATTTGAACGGAAGAAAAAGGCCACGATATCAAATCGATAGAAGAGGGGTTTCGCATCGCATGGCCAAGCAGGGCGGCGATAGGGTATCGCGAGGTCGCGAGGATGCGTCGACGTTCTGGAGTTCGACTAAGGCATCGCTGCGGCTCTAGGAGGCGAGCTCGCGTGCGTTAGGGTTTCACGAAGTCAGGCAAATCTCGATGCCTGAGGGAAATCTCGAGTTTATAGCAGAGGTTGTCGACCGATTTAGGGGGATTGTGATCGACATGATGGCGCTTACAAGGTGGCGTTCGATTTCCAGTCGCGAGCTAGGGTCTGGGTTATCGTGCGCATGGTCTAGGGCATTGCGATCTTCGGTGAGATATTGATACTGCTTTTATGTATTTTTATTTATTCATATATATGTGTACATGCATATTAAAAATATTTATATAAACAGTAAATGAATCTCTGATATTATCTCTAGACAAGAAAATATTTTTTTGATAAAAGAAAAAAAAGTTATATATTTAGAAAATACTTTGGAAAGGAATATAGGAATTTTTAAATTGTTTGTAAAATTTATAAAAGTTAGATTTTTGAAATTTATAATCTATTTCTATAAGTGTATATGTAGTTGAAAAGGAAAAAAATACAAGTTCAAAATTAAATCATTGAGTTAAATTGAATCATTAGTAATTAAATGGAAGGATTTGTTGTTCGATTTATTTCGAATATTAATAAATTGTATAGTGTTTATACAAGGTTTAAATTCATGGAAACAAGCCAGTTTGGAATGGATTGCAAACAGCAAAATAAAAAGGTGAGTTAATCTCACTCATCTGGGTTGTTTAGATTTAAATAGTTAAATTTAAATAATTGATTGAATGATTGAATTGTTTTGATGTGCAATATTATATATAGTAGTATATAATATATCTTGGAATGATTGATTTCCCGCATTATATAGCCGATGAGACCCTATGCGCCGCATAATAGCAGATGATATTATATTTAAAACCCATATACCACGATATTCCACCTCGAAGTGGAACTGGTACTTTATATTGTGCTAACATCTGTGGATGCAGGGAAACATGTTGGAAGGATCCAACTGGATTCCTCAAAATTATTTATATTGTTTAATAATCTCTGTTATGAATATGCGATATTCTATGATGAATATTATTGATAATTGGAATATTGAATGTTATGGTTTACTTGAATATATTTCGGTACATTGAGTTATCAAAACATATAGAATTGGATTTTTGAAAATAAAAGGAAGAGAATTTGTAGGTGAAATAATTATAGAGAATTTAAATAAACTAAGAATGAACTAGATAAGAACATTAGTGGTTTTAAAATTCTAATAAATAAATTCCGTATATGAAAAGGGAATTTGAATAAACAGGAAGATAATGAATTTTAAACTTCAGTGTTATTATTTAAAAGAATAAAGCATTTATTTTAAATTTAAGATTTAAATTATTGAAAAGAATAAAGAAGAAATTTAGGAAATCTGAAATTGGTATGTTTCAGTTAAAAGATTTAAAATCAAAACGAAAAAAATAAATAAATAAAGTCTACAATTAATGGATTTTGAAATGAATTGAGTAAGTAAAGAAATTTATTTCAAAATGGAGTAAATTGGAAATCAATATGGAAATTGATTTTAGTGGTTGAAGTTGGAACTTTAAAAGAGAAGTGGGACTTTGGAATTTATAAACTGGGTTTATAAAAGTAAAGTAATATATCAGTGGATATTTGAAGAAATAAATCCACGATGGAAAGTTATTAAAGGAATGGAAAATTTTGTTTAAAAATAAATAGTGATTTATTTTTAAAGATAGAAAGAGAAGAGTTTTTCCCTGGATAGCCAAGTACCTTTTCAAATTAATTTTTTTAAATATAAGTTAAAGGCTTTAATGTTGTTTTTAAAAGTATGTTAGGAAATTTATTATTTATAAATATTTAAATTCTAAAGCAAGTATTTTCTTTGAATCTATTATAGCAGTAGGTATTTAAAAGTGACTTGGTATTTGTTGTTAAAGAGAAAATCTAGTTTTATATTTTGTAAAGTAGCCCCATTTTAAATATCCCTATAGTATATATTTTTAGTAAAGTATTAAACTAATTTTAATTTAAATGTCTTAAAGGATAATTTATAATAAAGAGTTTTAAATTATTTTTAAAATCTAAAGTTTCGTTCTTGGTTGTTTTCAGTGGAAATAAATATTTGGAAATTTATCTTATGAGAAAAGTATGGTTCGAAAACTGTTTTCAAAGGGTTTGAAAATGGAAATATATCTTGCGAAGATATTTTGAGAATAATAAATAATTTAGGAGATTATTTATTGTGTGATGGTTGTTTGTGAATGTTAATTGATAGTTCACTAACCGACTATCAATATTGGCCAATGCGCTGATCGTTTCGAAGAGACCAGGATCGGGATTAATTTCTCGAAAACCACTTCGATTCGATTTGTACGTTTTCGTGGAAAAACGAGTTCGGAGTTGTGACGCCCTACCTCTATACCCACGCTAGCCAAGAACACTCCGGAGTAGTGCTGTCAACTAGCACGGAGAATAAGGCTGTTGAGGAGCGACCATCCATGTAATTGCTTATCACACGGTGGCTATAAATAATCTTCGGAAACAAACATAGAAATAATCATATCACAAATATCAGTCACAGATTTCCATATCACAAAGGCGGAAGAAGATATGAATATATAACTAACACATGAAAGTGTACATCAGAGTAGTGGTCAGTAAGATCCACGATAATACAAAAGAATAGCAACACGTGCTATACAAATGAATACAACTATGAGTCTATATCTCAAGTGTATACAACAAAAACTGCTAATCTAAACAGTTAGCCAAAAGTCAGAGTGATGAATCCCTGGGAAGAAGTCAAGCAGAAGCACCTGTAACATCTCGGTCTGACCCGAGTATTATTTAAGAAAATAATAAACGGATCAGTCTAGCTATAAATATCAGATGACATGATATAACATAAAAGATATGGCATAAACATAAACATCCATAATGACATACCACTATAAGTATGTAAATAATGATCAACAGAAGATCAATCAATAAGAGATAATCAATATCACAAGAATCTTCTCAAAGATTCGAAGAGGGAATCATACCCTAAACTTGTACTCATAACAAGTCAATGACATAAATTCCATAAATCAACACGAGAAATCCAGAAATCATAAAAGGGGAAAGAGGCCTATCACATGACGGTCCGAAGACCAAGGGGAGCTACCCCGCATGTGTGAATGGAATCACACAGATTGAGGTCAAGACTAACCAAAAAGCAGAAAGGTATGTGTGAATGGAATCACAAAAGTGGTGTCTAGTCTAACCTTGCAATGAAAGAGACATCGCGCAATTGCTAGTCTAATTCATAAAGCGATCATCAAGATCAACGAGAAGTGTCAATTACACTAAGCTAGTAAATATAGAAGTTTAGCTTCATGTCCCATAACCACTTGCTTAACTTTAAATATTTACGAACAAACTGTAAATCTTCACTAATAAAATTGTCACAAGAGGTTCAATCGAACAAGTCCAAGAATTAACCGACGAAGTAAACGCAAGCGTTTCATACAACTTGTTTTACTAAGTCGTTTAATTAGATCAACGAGAAGTGTCAATTACACTAAGCTAGTAAATATAGAAGTTTAGCTTCATGTCCCATAACCACTTGCTTAACTTAAATATTTACGAACAAACTGTAAATCTTCACTAATAAAATTGTCACAAGAGGTTCAATCGAACAAGTCCAAGAATTAACCGACGAAGTAAACGCAAGCGTTTCATACAACTTGTTTTACTAAGTCGTTTAATTAGATTTCTCATCCGAGTGAGGTAAAGGCTTGTATATACTAATAGATTGGAAAACGGTTTAAGAAAAGAGCTTTGTTATTAAAAATAGAGTTGAAATTGTTTGTTAAAAGAGTTTTGATATTTACTACTAGTATTGAAACCTTTATATTATAAAGTGACAAAACACATAAGCAAGTGTAGAAACCATCAGTCACAAAGATCGCATACGGAGATGCGAATAAAATCCAAGGAAATCAGCTCAATGTTTTTCAGATAAGATCCCCTATGGAGGGGGGGTCTAGGGGGGTGGCAACCCCCCAAGGTGGGGGTGCGGGGGCAACGCCACCGCTTACGGGGTTCGACCTGCCCGGTCAGGTCGCGGGGATCTAGGGGGCAGCGCCCCCGGCGGGGTGCGGGGCAGCGCCCCGACCAAAACGGTACGACCTAGTGAAGACAAAATGAGGTCTAACGACCTAAGGGGAATAGGGTCGAGCGACCTATAAAACTCGCGACCTAAAAGTTAGCAAGGTCGAACGACCTATAGAGGCATAGGGTGCAGCGACCTAAAACATCGCGACCTAGTGAAGACCTAAGGTAGGCGAGCGACTTATAAAACTCGCAACCTAAAAGTTAGCAAGGTCGAACGACCTATAGAGGCATAGGGTGCAGCGACCTAAAACATCGCGACCTAGTGACCTAACGGTTTAAGGGTCTTGCGACCTAACTGGAAACAAGGTCCAAACGACTTAACGACTTAAAGTGAAACCTGACTGAGCGATATAAGGTCGGAGACGACCTACGACTTAACTCCGTGTGAGCGACCTACGACCTATGGTTGCTACGACCTAACGAGTTCCAATAGTGAAGGCTTGAGGTCTAACGACCTAAGGGGTACGACCTAAGGTCTTACGACCTAAGGTGTTGAGGTTGGACGACCTAACCAAATTGCATAGGCCATACGAGCTAAGGCCTAACGACCTAACTCCGAACGAGCTATACGCGAGTGACCTAGGGTGCTAACTCGCAAACGACCTAACGTTAACTCGCGAACGACCTAACTCCAGACGCGCCTTTTCAACGCGTGCGAGCTGAAGACTTGCCGACCTACGACCTAACTCCAAGCGACCTAAGGCCTAACGACCTATAGTGGACGAATGGGCTAAGGCCAGAAACGACCCAAATGAAGGTGACGAATTTTCCACACAAACGACCTATAGATGCTGGGCGACCTAAGGGGGACAGAGCGACCTAAGCCAGAAATTCACCCCAAAACACTAAAAAGTGGAGTTTTTCGCCAATCCAATCCAAACCAAATGCAAATGTGCATGCAAACATGATAGGGATGCATTTCCAATAGCCCAAGATAGATATAGACTAGAATTGTGAGATAAAAATCTCACCTTTGCACTAAAGTTTATGAAGATGAAGCTTGAAAGCAAGGAGAAGCAATCCAAAGCTTGAATCCAATATCTTCTACTTGAATTTGGAGTTGAATGTTGGATTTGCAATTGAATTTGTGCTTGGAGTTTTAATTTCCCATTCCCTCCACCATTAATGCCAAAGCTTGATCAGTTAGGAAATTTATGAAGAGTGAGGAGAAGAGGGTTGGAATTTGGGCTTAATAGGCTAAACTAACCCAAAGTCCAAAGCGGGAAAAGTTAGTGAAATTTTACTAACTCCAAACCTATCGATGTTTATACTTAAAAAGTTGTAAACGACATTTCGAACTCAATGGAAGTGGTCTCGAGTCCTAATTTGACCGTTTGCAAAAAGTAGCTTTTCGGACCAAAATCCGATTAACGAGTTAATATTTAAATAAAATATTTAAATACAAGCTCGATAAATATGCGGGTTGTTACAGACTCCCCTCCTTAAAGAAATTGCGTCCTCGCAATATATATAAGATGGAAATAAAAAGTAACAACCATAAAAGCATATTAACACAAGAGGAATTTTGAAATAAGAAGTTCACCTTTAGGAGAAGGAGTAAGCAAGTCCGGATGTGTACGCTCGATGAATTCTCTGGATTCCCAAGAACAATCCTTAGGATTTGAGGACCATTGAACCTTCACAAGCGGAACATCTTTATTTCGAAGTCGTTTAACCTCAGAAGCTATAACTCGAATAGGATGCTGCTCATAAGTTAAATTCGGCGAAACTTCAATTTCTTCCACAACAGCAGGCTCAAGAATAGAATCGGAATCCCGAAGGCATTTCCGTAATTGAGAAACGTGAAATACATCATGCATAGCAGAAAACTGAGCCGGCAATGCAAGGCGATAAGCCATGGAACCAATACGTTCAGTGATAGGAAATGGCCCAATATATCGAGGCGCTAACTTCCCCGATCGACTGAAACGTACAACACCCTTCATAGGTGAAACACGAATAAAAACAGGATCCCCAACAGAAAATTCTAATTTCCTTCTTCGATTATCGACATAGGATTTTTGTCTACTCTGGGCTTCTTTCATCCTATGTCGAATAAGTTCAATCTTTTCCGTGGAATCACGAATAAAGTCTAGACCTAAAACCAGCTTCTCACCGGCCTCAAGCCAACAAGAAGGAGATCGGCATGGCCTTCCATAGAGTGCCTCGAAAGGTGCCATACCAATACTAGATTGGAAGCTATTATTATAGGAAAATTCAACAAGTGAAATATGATCTTCCCAACTTCCACCAAAATCAAGCACACAAGCACTAAGAAGATCTTCAAGAGTTTGATTCACACGCTCGGTTTGTCCATCGGACTGGGGGTGATAAGCGGTGCTAAAATTAAGCTTCGTTCCTAAAGCTTTTTGAAGACTCTTCCAAAATCCACTAGAAAACAATGGATCACGATCGCTAACAATAGAAGTAGGAACTCCATGCAATTTTACAATTTCCTTGACAAATAGTTTGGCCAAAAGAGGAACGGTTCGGTTAGACCGAACCGGAATAAAATGGGCGGATTTAGTAAGTCTATCAACAATCACCCATAAGCTATCATGACCCGAACGAGAACGGGGAAGGCCATCTATAAAGTCCATGGAAATTTGATCCCACTTCCAAATTGGAATTTCTAAAGGTTGCAATAACCCACCAGGCCTTTGATGTTCGGCCTTGACAAGTTGGCAAGTCATGCAACACTTAACAAAGTTAGCAATATCAGATTTCATTCCCTCCCAATAATAAAATCGCTTCATATCAGCGTACATTTTACTACTACCAGGATGAATGGTGAATTTAGAACGATGGGAATCTTCTAAAATATCTTTACGAAGATCTCCAATATTTGGTACGATAAGTCTACCAAATTTTCGAATGCCGCCACGAGAATCAATATCAAGGTCTTCCAAACCTTCAATATCAATTTTATCCTTAACATTTTTGCCAAGAAGAGCCAATTCAGAATCTAGCCCTTGAGCTTCAAGAATGCGGTCTAAAAGAGAAGGATGAGCCTCAAGGCTACATAAAACAAGCGATGAGCATAAATCGGATACGCGCTCTCGAATCTCACAAGTGGATAAGATCTCGAGATCGTTCCATTTGGATATCATCATAGAAACAACTGCTTGTTGCTTACGGCTAAGAGCATCGGCGACACGATTACCCTTACCGGGGGTATAAAGAATATCAAGATCATAAGGTGCAAGGAACTCGAGCCAACGCTGTTGACGTAAATTAAGTTCTTTTTGAGAAAATAAATATTTCAAAGACTTATGATCCGTGTAAAGAATAAATTTCTCTCCTAATAGATAATGACGCCACATTCGAAGGGCGAAAACAATAGCCGCGAGCTCTAGATCATGTGTGGCATATCTAGTCTCGGCCGGCTTCAATTGCCTAGAAGCATAAGCAACAACACGTTCTATTTGCATAAGAACGGCACCCAAACCAACGTGACTAGCATCGGTATAAACAACAAAATCTTGATTCCCCTCGGGAATCACAAGAATAGGAGCATCGGAAAGGAGTTCTTTCAATTTCTGAAAAGAGGCATCACATTTGTCCGACCAAATGTATTTAACTCCCTTCTTAGTCAAGCCAGTAAGAGGCACGGCAATCTTAGAAAAGTCTTTAATAAAACGGCGGTAATAGCCCGCCAATCCGAGAAAACTACGAATCTATGTCACACTCTCCGGTCTCTTCCAATCTTGAATCGCTTCGATCTTTGAAGGATCCACGGATATCCCGGATTCGGAAATAATATGACCGAGAAACTTCACACAAGATTGCCAAAAGTGGCATTTAGAAAAATTCGCCTTTAATTGATTACTCCTAAGTGTTTCCAATACAATCCTAAGATGTTTCTCATGTTCCTCCTCGGTTTTTGAATACACTAGAATATCATCAATGAATATGAGAACAAACCGATCGAGGAAATCTTTGAAAACTCGATTCATGAGGTCAACGAAATAAGCTGGAGCATTCGTTAACCCAAATGGCATAACAAGCCATTCATAAAATCCATATCGAGTACGGAATGATGTCAAAGGAATGCTATCCTCAGCGATACGAAGCTGATGGAAACCGGCAGCCAAGTCCAATTGTGAAAAGACCCTAGCACCACTAAGCTGATCGAATAGATCATCAATCCGAGGTAAAGGATATTTATTTTTAATAGTAAGATCGTTAAGCTTGCGATAATCAACGCAGAGCCTTAGAGTACCATCGGATTTCTTTACGAAAATAGCCGAAGCTCCCCAAGGCGAGGAACTAGAGCGAATAAATTGCCTCGTCTCCAACTCAGATAATTGTTTACGCATCTCCTCATTTTCCTTATTGGACATGCGATAAGGAGGACGAGTAATAGGTTGAGCTCCAGAAACAAGATTAATTCTGAACTCAATTGCTCGTTTAGGTGGCAAACCTAAAACGGGCTCGAATATGTCGGAAAATTCACGAACAACATGAATACGAGAAATAATATCATCTTCATCATCATCATCGTTATCCCGAGGATTTAAAGAATATAAAGATGCCACCAAACAGGATTCTGAATCTTTAAGATTAACAGAAATCTGATTAACAGATAGTGGATGACGGAGATGAATAGCCCGTTCAGGACATAGGATATGGGCTTGATAACGGTTAAGCCAATCCATTCCCAAAATTATTCCAAAGCCTAAGTAACGCATGACATGCAAATCGGCTAGGAAAGAAAGACCGCAAAAAATAATCTCCATATCTTTACAAAGCAAATTAAGAGTTGCGGATCCACCAACAAGATTCGCAATTTTTAAAGAAGTCATCAATGCAGTAACACTTAAGGAAAAAGTGTCTACCAGTTCCTTTGATATAAAAGAATGGGATGCACCCGTATCAAAGAGAACTCTAATAGGTTGATCATGAAATAAAATAATACCATCAAGAATGGAATGAGAAATACCTTGGCCACGAGATGTGTTGCCAGGGGCTTGAGCCACATTTAACTTTCCCTCATTCCTGCTTTTACGTTTGAGGCATTGATGTATAAAGTGATCTGGGCTCTTACAATAGCGACAAGATTTGGGCTTAGAGCACTTATTCGCATAATGATCCCCAGACCCACAGTTGAAGCAACTCGCACCACTAGGAGAAGGAGACTTTGCCGCAGGGGTTGCCTTCTTACCCTTTTTGTTGGGATAAGGACCCTTGAATTTGTTTGGCCTCTTCTTGTTGTTGAAGTTTGGTTTAGCGCCTTCCACTTCAACATCACTCTCTCTATCAGCCTCTTCAAGACGAAGAGCGATATCGACGAGTTGATCAAATGCGACTTCTAGTTTCAGGAGCAGTGGCTTCTTAAGATTCTTATTTAAGCCATAAACGAACCTCTGGTTCTTCTTCAATGGGGTGTTGATGTATTCAACCCCATATTTGGAAAGCGACTCGAAGGCTGCGACGTAATCAGTCACAAAGGATTGACCTTGAACAAGGTCTATAAAACGTCGAGCCAAGGTTACTTTCCCAGCTTCTGGTACAAACTTTAACTCGAAGCGTCCCTGAAATTTCTCCCAGGTGAGATCCGCTTCATTAATTTCTGAAATAAGGAGTTCGTACCAGTCCAATGCTCTCTCCTGGAGCATGCTGGAAGCCACCTGAACGCGGTGGAGATCGATAAGGTTCATGCGAGAGAAGATTCGATCACATGATTTTAACCAAGCCTGGACCTCGATGATATTTTCCGAACCTTTGAAGGGCTTCCCACCCAAGTTGGTGTAATCGCTGCACAAGCGTGCAAATCCCGACTTTGGGTGAGTGGGTTCTGGGTTAGCTCCAGCTGCTTGAGCATTAGTTACTAAATCAAGAAGCTGTTGAGCAGTCATAAAAACTCCATCCGGAGGAGCAGCACCAGATGATCCAGTTCTGGGACGGCCTGGTCTAGACATTCTCTTCCTTAAAGAAAGAAAGAAGAGAAGGAAGAAGGTTATTCACCAATGAACACCAAGCAATCTTGATAGATAAAACAAGGAATCATAAAGGAAATAGGATGAATCGGTACGAAGACTCGAATTAATCCTATGGTATGACTCCTAAGATAGACTTAGGACGATGATCCTTGTTAAGTTATTCTACATTGTTCCGAAGTTTGGCTCTGATACCAAGCTGTGACGCCCCACCTCTATACCCACGCTAGCCAAGAACACTCCGGAGTAGTGCTGTCAACTAGCATGGAGAATAAGGCTGTTGAGGAGCGACCATCCATGTAATTGCTTATCACACGGTGGCTATAAATAATCTTCGGAAACAAACATAGAAATAATCATATCACAAATATCAGTCACAGATTTCCATATCACAAAGGCGGAAGAAGATATGAATATATAACTAACACATGAAAGTGTACATCAGAGTAGTGGTCAGTAAGATCCACGATAATACAAAAGAATAGCAACACGTGCTATATAAAAGAATACAACTATGAGTCTATATCTCAAGTGTATACAACAAAAACTGCTAATCTAAACAGTTAGCCAAAAGTCAGAGTGATGAATCCCTGGGAAGAAGTCAAGCAGAAGCACCTGTAACATCTCGGTCTGACCCGAGTATTATTTAAGAAAATAATAAACGGATCAGTCTAGCTATAAATATCAGATGACATGATATAACATAAAAGATATGGCATAAACATAAACATCCATAACGACATACCACTATAAGTATGTAAATAATGATCAATAGAAGATCAATCAATAAGAGATAATCAATATCACAAGAATCTTCTCAAAGATTCGAAGAGGGCATCATACCCTAAACTTGTACTCATAACAAGTCAATGACATAAATTCCAGAAATCAACACGAGAAATCCAGAAATCATAAAAGGGGAAAGAGGCCTATCACATGACGGTCCGAAGACCAAGGCGAGCTACCCCGCATGTGTGAATGGAATCACACAGATTGAGGTCAAGACTAACCAAAAAGCAGAAAGGTATGTGTGAATGGAATCACACAAGTGGTGTCTAGTCTAACCTTGCAATGAAAGAGACATCGCGCAATTGCTAGTCTAATTCATAAAGCGATCATCAAGATCAACGAGAAGTGTCAATTACACTAAGCTAGTAAATATAGAAGTTTAGCTTCATGTCCCATAACCACTTGCTTAACTTAAATATTTACGAACAAACTGTAAATCTTCACTAATAAAATTGTCACAAGAGGTTCAATCGAACAAGTCCAAGAATTAACCGACGAAGTGAACGCAAGCGTTTCATACCACTTGTTTTACTAAGTCGTTTAATTAGATTTCTCATCCGAGTGAGGTAAAGGCTTGTATATACTAATAGATTAGAAAACGGTTTAAGAAAAGAGCTTTGTTATTAAAAATAGAGTTGAAATTGTTTGTTAAAAGAGTTTTGATATTTACTACTAGTATTGAAACCTTTATATTATAAAGTGAAAAAACACATAAGCAAGTGTAGAAACCATCAGTCACAAAGATCGCATACGGAGATGCGAATAAAATCCAAGGAAATCAGCTCAATGTTTTTCAGATAAGATCCCCTACGGAGGGGGGGTCTAGGGGGGGTGGCAACCCCCCAAGGTGGGGGTGCGGGGGCAACGCCACCGCTTACGGGGTTCGACCTGCCCGGTCAGGTCGCGGGGATCCAGGGGGCAGCGCCCCCGGCGGGGTGCGGGGCAGCGCCCCGACCAAAACGGTACGACCTAGTGAAGACAAAATGAGGTCTAACGACCTAAGGGGAATAGGGTCGAGCGACCTATAAAAATCGCGACCTAAAAGTTAGCAAGGTCGAACGACCTATAGAGGCATAGGGTGCAGCGACCTAAAACATCGCGACCTAGTGAAGACCTAAGGTAGGCGAGCGACTTATAAAACTCGCGACCTAAAAGTTAGCAAGGTCGAACGACCTATAGAGGCATAGGGTGCAGCGACCTAAAATGTGACGCCCCACCTCTATACCCACGCTAGCCAAGAACACTCCGGAGTAGTGCTGTCAACTAGCACGGAGAATGAGGCTGTTGAGGAGCGACCATCCATGTAATTGCTTATCACACGGTGGCTATAAATAATCTTCGGAAACAAACATAGAAATAATCATATCACAAATCAGTCACAGACATCCATATCACAAAGGCGGAAGAAGATATGAATATATAACTAACACATGAAAGTGTACATCAGAGTAGTGGTCAGTAAGTCCCACGATGATACAAAAGAATAGCATCACGTGCTATACAAAAGAATACAACTATGAGTCTATATCTCAAGTGTATACAACAAAAACTGCTAATCTAAACAGTTAGCCAAAAGTCAGAGTGATGAATCCCTGGGAAGAAGTCAAGCAGAAGCACCTGTAACATCTCGGTCTAACCCGAGTATTATTTAAGAAAATAATAAACGGGTCAGTCTAGCTATAAATATCAGATGACATGATATAACATAAAAGATATGGCATAAACATAAACATCCATAATGACATACCACTATAAGTATGTAAATAATGATCAACAGAAGATCAATCAATAAGAGATAATCAATATCACAAGAATCTTCTCAAAGATTCGAAAAGGGCATCATACCCCAAACTTGTACTCATAACAAGTCAATGACATAAGTTCTAGAAATCAATGCAAGAAGTCCAGAAATCATAGAAAAGAGAAAGAGGCCTATCACATGACGGTCCGAAGACCAAGGGGAGCTACCCCACATGTGTGAATGGAATCACACAGATTAAGGTCCAGACTAACCAAACAGCAAAAAGGTATGTGTGAGTGGAATCACACAAGTGGTGTCTAGTCTAACCTCGCAACAAGAGACATCGCACAGTTGCTAGTCTAAATCATCAGAACGATCGTCATGATCAACGAGAAGTGTCAATTACACTAAGCTAGTAAATATAGAAGTTTAGCTTCATGTCCCATAACCACTTGCTTAACTTAAATATTTACGAACAAACTGTAAATCTTCACTAATAAAATTGTCACAAGAGGTTCAATCGAACAAGTCCAAGAATTAACCGACGAAGTGAACGCAAGCGTTTCATACCACTTGTTTTACTAAGTCGTTTAATTAGATTTCTCATCCGAGTGAGGTAAAGGTTTGTATATACTAATAGATTGGAAAACGGTTTAAGAAAAGAGCTTTGTTATTAAAAATAGAGTTGAAATTGTTTGTTAAAAGAGTTTTGATATTTACTACTAGTATTGAAACCTTTATATTATGAAGTGACAAAACACAGAAGCAATTGTAGAAACAATCAGTCACAAAAATCGCATACGGAGATGTGAATAAAATCCAAGGAAATCAACTCAATGTTTTTCAGATAAGATCCCCTACGGAGGGGGGGTCCAGGGGGGGTGGCAACCCCCCAAGGTGGGGGTGCGGGGGCAACGCCACCGCTTACGGGGTTCAACCTGCCCGGTCAGGTCGCGGGGGTCCAGGGGGCAGCGCCCCCGGCGGGGTGCGGGGCAGCGCCCCGACCAAAACGGTACGACCCAGTGAAGACAAAATGAGGTCTAACGACCTAACGACTCAAGGGTCATACGACCTAATGGCTGCGACCTAGGGGTCTAAGGGGTCAAGCGACTTAGTGGTTGCGACCTAGAGGTGTTCGCGACCTAACGATGACTCACGACCCAACATGGCCGACTTAACAGAGGTCGCGACCTAACAGGATAACTCGTGACCGACTTAAGAGTTGCGTGACTGAAGGGTTCCACGACTTAAGGGTTGCACGACTTAAGAGTTGCACGACTTAAGAGTTGCACGACTTAAGAGTTGCACGACTTAAGGGTTGCACGACTTAAGGGTTACACGACTTAAGGGTTGCACGACTTAAGGGTTGCACGACTTAAGGGTTACACGACTTAAGGGTTGCACGACTTAAGAGTTGCACGACTTAAGAGTTGCACGACTTAAGGGTTGCACGACTTAAGGGTTACACGACTTAAGAGTTGCACGACTTAAGAGTTGCACGACTTAAGGGTTGCACGACTTAAGGGTTGCACGACTTAAGGGTTGCACGACTTAAGAGTTGCACGACTTAAGAGTTGCACGACTTAAGAGTTAGGCCAGGAGCGACCTAACGAGATAAGGTCCAACGACCTATCGGGATAACTCGTAAACGACCTATGGATGAACGACTTAACTCCGAACGAGCTAAAAATGGCCAGAACGACCTAGGTTTAACTCGTGAACGACTCACGACCTAGGGACGAACGACTTAACTCCGAACGACCTAAAAATGGCCAGAACGACCTAAGTTTAACTCGTGAACGACTCACGACCTAGGGACGAACGACTTAACTCCGAACGACCTAAAAATGGCCAGAACGACCTAAGTTTAACTCGTGAACGACTCACGACCTAGGGACGAACGACTTAACTCCGAACGACCTAAAAATGGCCAGAACGACCTAAGTGCAGAAAATTCACCAAAACGCTAAAAATTGGAGTTTTTCGCCAATCCAATCCAAACCAAATTCAAATGTGCATGCAAAAGTGATAGGGAATCATTCCCAACAGTCCAATATAGTTATAGACTAGATTTGTGAGATAAAAATCTCACCTTTGCATCAAATATCAATGAAAATGAAGTTTTAAGCAAGCAAGAATCAATCCTTCTTCTATCTAAGCACAAGAAGCTTGAATCCAATGTCTTCTTCTTGAATTTGGAGTAGAAAGATGGATTGCAATTGAATTTGAGTTTTGGAATTTTAATTTCCCATTCCCTCCACCATTAATGCCAAAGCTTGATTAGTTAGGAAATTTATGAAGAGTGAGGAGAAGAGGGTTGGAACTTGGGCTTAATAGGCTAAACTAACCCAAAGTCCAAAGCGGGAAAAGTTAGTGAAATTTCACTAACTCCAAACCTATCGATGTTTATACTTAAAAAAGTTGTAAACGACATTTCGAACTCAATGGAAGTGGTCTCGAGTCCTAATTTGACCGTTTGCAAAAAGTAGCTTTTCGGACCAAAATCCGATTAACGAGTTAATATTTAAATAAAATATTTAAATACAAACTCGATAAATATGCGGGTTGTTACATAAAACATCGCGACCTAGTGACCTAACGGTTTAAGGGTCTTGCGACCTAACTGGAAACAAGGTCCAAACGACCTAACGACTTAAAGTGAAACCTGACTGAGCGATATAAGGTCGGAGACGACCTACGACTTAACTCCGTGTGAGCGACCTACGACCTATGGTTGCTACGACCTAACGAGTTCCAATAGTGAAGGCTTGAGGTCTAACGACCTAAGGGGTACGACCTAAGGTCTTACGACCTAAGGTATTGAGGTTGGACGACCTAACCAAATTGCATAGGCCATACGAGCTAAGGCCTAACGACCTAACTCCGAACGAGCTATACGCGAGTGACCTAGGGTGCTAACTCGCAAACGACCTAACGTTAACTCGCGAACGACCTAACTCCAGACGCGCCTTTTCAACGCGTGCGAGCTGAAGACCTGCCGACCTACGACCTAACTCCAAGCGACCTAAGGCCTAACGACCTATAGTGGACGAATGGGCTAAGGCCAGAAACGACCCAAATGAAGGTGACGACTTTTCCATGCGAACGACCTATAGATGCTGGGCGACCTAAGGGGGACAGAGCGACCTAAGCCAGAAATTCACCCCAAAACACTAAAAAGTGGAGTTTTTCGCCAATCCAATCCAAACCAAATGCAAATGTGCATGCAAACATGATAGGGATGCATTTCCAATAGCCCAAGATAGATATAGACTAGAATTGTGAGATAAAAATCTCACCTTTGCACTAAAGTTTATGAAGATGAAGCTTGAAAGCAAGGAGAAGCAATCCAAAGCTTGAATCCAATATCTTCTACTTGAATTTGGAGTTGAATGTTGGATTTGCAATTGAATTTGTGCTTGGAGTTTTAATTTCCCATTCCCTCCACCATTAATGCCAAAGCTTGATTAGTTAGGAAATTTATGAAGAGTGAGGAGAAGAGGGTTGGAACTTGGGCTTAATAGGCTAAACTAACCCAAAGTCTAAAGCGGGAAAAGTTAGTGAAATTTCACTAACTCCAAACCTATCGATTTTTATACTTAAAAAGTTGTAAACGACATTTCGAACTCAATGGAAGTGGTCTCGAGTCCTAATTTGACCGTTTGCAAAAAATAGCTTTTCGGACCAAAATCCGATTAACGAGTTAATATTTAAATAAAATATTTAAATAAAAACTCGATAAATATGCGGGTTGTTACAGGAGTCGACGATGGAGAAGTGAAGTGCAAGGGCTAGTCACTGCTAATCCTGAGGATATTTCCAAAACAGATGTAGTAGGAATAGTGCTTTCGGTTCCGTTCGAACCCGGGACGGACTTGTATGGGCGAATGCTTTCAGAACATCGTCAGGTGGACGATGAGCATTCTAAGTGAAACATTCTTAAAAGGTAACGCTTAGCCTCAAGCCTCATCAACCTGGAATGACTGAAAATCAGGGGTTATGCAGCAAGGCTAGGTGGATAGCACCCATTTCAGGGTGAGGTCTTCCCTGTCTACTTGTCCCTTTTATTTCGGCTTAGTGGTGCGGTTGCTGATCCCAACCGTAGGGTGATCTTACTCGGGATTATCCAGTAAGGGGTAGTCCCGGCCTTGTGTTGCAGGAGATTGGGAGTAATCCTCAGTACGGTGATTTAGGCCGCATACTGTGACAGATGGTACCCAGTGCCTAGTCATTAGTTGGAAATCCATTCTCCCTACGCCCCTTTTACGAGTTTTATTTGTATTACCCACTTTGTGGCTAGTAGCTGGAATTTAATCATGTAACAATTTTGGCTATTTTAATAAGTTTTTGTAAATAGACCCTATTATAATATCAGAGGATTTCAATAAAAAAAATTTAGCTATCGTAAGGTAAAAACCCGACATGTTTATTTGTGACGCGGTCTTACAAGATGCTTTTGTTTTCAAAAGGATTTTGAAACTTTAATAATCAATTTGAGTATGATTTCTCATGCTGGTATTCCAGAATGACTCTTGTGTTATTTAACTATAATGCTCGGGTCAGACCGAGTATTATAGAATATAGGATATGATGCTGTGGAGCTCAGGAGACGAGCTGCATGGCAATACGTACTCCCGAACTTGATTTATATTCCGCCGTGTATCATTTGTATGAGGACAGGTTATGATTACTGTCCAATTGTGTGTTATGTGATTGATGTACTCTGATGATGTAATGTATAAACAGATATATTTGTTTTTGTGTAAAGATCATTTATTATCTATTATATTTTATTCCGCTGTGATGGTTAGATTCTGATGTTGTTTTCTATTTTCTTCTTCTACCTCTTCTTCTTTAACCCAAATGGTTCGTATTTCCGTTCATCTTGAGTTGATTGGTGTAGAATAGTGTTGACTCAAGGGGTACGGATTTGCGGGCTATTACATATAGTTCTAGAGTTGCGTTTTTATACTGAGTAGCTTAGTAGTGGTGTTATTGTATCGAGTAGCTCTAATAGCTAAGTTTCCATATCGAGTAGCTTAGAAGCGGTGTTTCCATATCGAGTAGCTCTAGTGGCAGTGTTTCCATATCGAGTATCTCTAGAAGCAGTGTTCCCACATTGAGTAGCTCTAGGGGCGATGGTCGATCGCTAGTTGTCGAGGTTGGATCTGTAGTTTGATCCTTGTAGTAGCGTGCACAAGTTATAGTGTAGGTATGTGCTGGACAGAAACCCTTAAGTAATGGACCCTAGGAATATGCAGTCACTTGTAAGACACCCTAGAGCACTTAGAGCTGAATTAAAGTTAACTGCACGTGATCGCCATACATTAAACCTATACTCATTCACCAGGCTTTTCTGTAACCCACTTTCCTTTATTTCGTACTACAGGAGGACAGGAAGTATGTGATTTGGCTCGATTTCAGTACATAGAGAGACGATGTCATCACAGGAGTTTCTTATTATTTATTTACTCTCCATGTAACTATCTATCTTATCAGTACTTAGTATTTCTTTTACCAGGCTATGAGTGGCATTTCTGTGTACTCTGTATTGACTACGTATTGTTTTTCTAAGAGAGTGTTCTACAATATTTTATAAGATGGATATTTTCAGTAGTTATATTCTATTCTTTCCACTGTGAGTTCTAAAAGTGTAGTATATATTAGATCATATATGTTTGTATCTGTTTACAATCAGTCTCTATAATGTTGTAAAAACCCAATAGCTCATATGTCTTGGCACCAACATGAGTCCAAAAGTTACCGTAGACTTTGGATTAGTGTGTCAAGGAGTGTGGGTTGTCACAATGAAAGTTTAAAAAAAGAGGAAATTTGAGTTAATGTTGATTTGTTCTGTTGGAAGACATAGAGGGAATGCTGCGCATGAAAGGTTTATGCCGTAATTAAGTTCAATTGCATAAATGATTTTTATAAAATTGTCTATAGACTAAACTCTTTTTAGAAAACCGTATAGGACTATAAATGTTAATAGATGCTATAATAATGTAAGAAGAGACGCTTCTAGTTTCAGGAAATAACACTTTCATGAAGAAGAAGGTTCACCCAATGAATGTTATCATGTGATTGCACGTCAAACCTTAGAACCTTAGCGACTGACAGTGCAGTGAATTTCTCTTTAAAACCAAAGCCGTTTTTAGAAAACTACCGATCATGTTTTTTTGCCAAAAATATAAAGTTCTACAGCAACCCATTTTGATTTGTTTTGTGTCGAATTGGTCGAATGGCACGTGCATGTGTGGTAATCATGCATGGTTTCTCTTTTTAACCCAAATGAAAACATTAGACATCTAAAGAGACCACTATAGTTTTGTAGAAATTTATACGCATACCCACACATATGTTAATTTATTTCTAAAGTTTCCAAGATTCAAGGCTATAGAGACTTAATGCACTTATCTATATTTTTTAAATTCATACATTTTAACAAATTCCAACAATCCACAACTTGAATTTTAAAAAATGTGTTTTTAGATATTTTTTGAATCTATAAAATTATGCATAAATGAAGGTATGCATATTGTCTTGAACCTTCGCATGATGAGTAAGATTTAGATTATACTAGAGTGAAATATGTTCTTGAACTTTATCTCTAGCATCAAACTACAAATAACCTCTCTAGTGTGCAGCTACAGGTTAAAGGTCATGCATGTCTATCCTAAAATAGTGAACTCTTGCAGCTATGTATTCCACTCAACATAGAGTATAGTGTAAATTTATGATGCCGGATCGATTATGTGCTGATGTATATAATGATAGTAATAGACAACAAATGTAATGGAAGATATGAAGTCGAATACATAATTGATCTTACATTGGTTAGACTCGTCATCATACGTTCATCATAGAACTTTCCCTGGATTTCACCAAACAACCCTCACTTCACCTTAGGGAATAGATTCCTACAATAGCCAAAACAATCGAACTAGACTTTAACACAATTGTCTGAGAACATGATGGTAGAACTTCAAATTTGCTAACTTCTTGGACTTCAACAATAAGTAGAAAATAGTTGACTTGACTTCACTATGTCTGAATACACTAATACATTAACATTATAGTAAAAAAATTACTAAACATACACAAATTCTTGGGTTATTCAACTAGAATCTGAGGATATGGTGTCGGATGATCACTTGTCGACGAATAAACAATAGTCATAATATTCATCGGAATGTACAGATTAAAAAGGAGGGCAATTGAATCAGAATCAAGATATAAAAAAAAATTCTTGGGATGTTCGAGAGATTTTATTGATGATGTAGGGGTGCATTTGAGGAGTGCCACTGGGTAAAATCAAAGAGAGAAAAATTGAAGAATAAATTGGAAAAAAACTTAAATAAGGAGATGCAACAAAGAGATGCAGGAATTTGAAAATAATTCATGGCCAAATACTCGACCCATACTTTAACAACCAAGTTTTTTAGGGTAATTAATAGAAGTTAATAACATAATTTGAATTATTTCAAAATATTAGGAAGTTATAATATAGTAATTAGTTATGAAATTAAATTTGTTTAGGAAATAATTATTTGTTTAAAAGATTGAAAAATAAATTAACTAGAAAATTAATTGATGAATGGATTTAAAATATGATTTTATGTATTTAAATTTTTAAATCAATTGTATATAAGAAATAGATTCTAGAAAATTTCATAATGTTGAGAAATTAGTTAAGTATTGTTAATATAAATTTTATTAAGGAGTTTATGGTAATTTGTTTTGGATGGAAATCGAAATAATAATAATAATAATAGTTTTATCACAAGTAAGCTAGAAAATAAAATAAGACCAAGGCCTAATATCACAAGCCCATGACCTAACTCTTGCTTCTTGAGTTTTCTATCTCCAGACCGTTCTCTCTCTGGATAATTCGTCTCCAATTATAAATTTGAAATTCTTGATTACGTTACTTTGCTTTAGAAAAAAAACCTAACTAAACTCTATCATTACGGAAAATCAAAATTAATTCCAAATTTTCCCAACTTGAATTCCGGTATCTCAATGTTGTTATACACATATAACAACAAAAGAAGCTAAGGTTTGATAATTGGTTGGAGTTCTATGGGCATGCACTCATAAGGGGGGATGACATAATAAACATGTGATAATTTACACTCACACACCTATTTATTCATCAATAATTCATGACATTAATATTTTTTAAACGATGGGTGAACTGTATTCATATGCATGCTTGAATTGGTGGGATTAACGACATTGAGGGAGTTTGAAAGAGGTAGAAGGAGCCACAACCTAGAGCATATTTTCTCTAGGCGGTGCATGATCGGTCCACGTCAAGATTGACCGGTGCACTGGTCAAGAATGATCGATGAACTGGTGGAGGTGGGTTGTAGAAGCAACCCAGGTGCATGTGTGTGTGAAGATTATGTGCATGTGTGTGCTATTGTGTGTCTATGAACTTGTATGCATTTGTGTATGTTAAGTTATATATATTCCTGCTGTAAAGTTTTGATCAGTGCATTCCTTTTGGTGAACATATCTGAGTTGCTTCATTTGTGTATTTTGTTTGCTAGACTTAGTTGCTCCTCCGGTTTCATTTTCCTGCTTGTACACTTGACCTTGTATTAATATGTATTTTCCTTGTTTTGGCATATTTAACTCCACCATTTCACCGTACAAGTTTGTTGTTACTCCATGTATGGTTTAAAATTTTTATTTTGGTAAAGATGAATATCTACAAGCTTTGTGTACGTTTTATTAATTTAGATAAATTTGATTACAGGTCAAAATCATTGAGTTATGAGCTTTATTAATTTGGATGAAGTCCTTACTCCTTATGTTTCACTTCTTGTGTGTTTATGCTATATTTATTTACATTTAAGATAAATTAAATCAAATATATGTATACTCCAATAAATATTTAATGGATATTATATAGATATATGAATGTAAATACAAGTTTACTAAAATAGTATAGTGATTTTAATCGTATTACTCAAATAGTATTTTATTATGAAAATTATGAAATAATTTCCATATATAATATTCAATTTTATAAACTATTTTGGGTTATAAAACAAGTTTTGTAATGTTATTAGTAAATACTTAATAATCGACTAAATTTATATAAGAATGAGTAATTTTCCATTTATTATGAACATTAAATTATATCTAAGTTAGATAATTAATTATTTAACTGCGGATATTGTTTATTATCCATCTCTTAGTGTTTATTTTGTTGTATAAAATTATATTTGTGTATGATTTATTATTAAGCATTAATTTGTTTGTTTTAATAATCTATTCTTATTTTTTTTATTCTTTCTTTTTTATTAAATCATGATTATATGAATGATTCACTATTGATGTGATTTGATCAGTGATTTTAGATGATACGGTGATGTCATTTTTCAATTGATTTTATTCTATATGATGAGAAATCTGAAAAAATGATTAGTGATACTGTTTGGTATGAGACTTTTGATAACATTTTTCCAAGTATTTATCTGACATATCATATTGAGATATCTAATGTGGAATGAGTGTAGTTTATGAGCCATGAATAATTATCCGAATAGTATGCGGTGGTATGGGATCCTTGGTATGTAATATGTTTGATTATTCACTGTAAGTAATTTCACTCGAACAGGGATTACACTCATGTGAATATGTGATCGAAATATCTTGTATCCATGTGTTAACATGTAGGTAGAGTCGTGTCTCGGTTAGGATTAGAGCTCTAGTACTTTATTGTCATGTGTTGAATTACATACATATAAAGTCGTGTGTCGACTTACATCTAAGCTATATATTGGCATAAGATATGAGTACTATATGTCATCCACTTATGTCCAGCTCCTATTATGGTTCAGGAGTGAATCAGATTGGCTAGTATCCACCCTGGTGGCCTGATCGTGGGGTGGAGCCTCAAATCCATGACAATGTTGTTGTTATGATATTCGATGCGCATTACTGAAATGGGAGTTGGTAGCCCTTTGTTTTGCACAGGCTAGTAGTCTGTTACTATAGGGGCAAGTGCCAGGTCGTGACCAAGGCTATGCATTGATGAAACATAGATGGATGAGGTCATGATGTCCATCGAGGTAACTGAAGACTGTATGAACAAATCCGACTATTAGCGGGAGGCTAGTACACCTCGGGTTCCTGGAGCATACTATGTGCTATCAGTCTCCCTTTATGTGTTGGGTTTATGTGTAATTGTGGATTATCATATGTTATTCACTATCCAATGAGTTGGCTATACTAGAGACTGTGTGTCTAAAGTGTAGTCAGTCCCTGTTATATCATACTCTTGATGTTTTGACATTTTAGAGATAGCCTATATTTATTGATTTTGATTTGAATTGTGATTGGTCATTTCTATGATTTATATGATGTTTGATACTGATTGGATGATTTGATGGGTTACTCACATTATCTATTAATTATATGCTTTAATGATATTATGTTAGGGCTTTGCAATGCGTTAGCCCGGTTTACTTGATGATTTCATTTTCTATATGATATTTTATTGTATGGATGATCCACCAATTGGATATGGTATTCCTGATTTCTATTAAATTATTTTATATAGGTGATGACATATTTATGCATGGTAGTAGTGATATTTGTGATATGAGAGGTTTCAATGCCGTTATTAGTTATTGCAATTATAAACCATGCATATGTCCTCCACTTTATATTTATATTATAGTACATTATTGTAACGACCCCCAAATCCGTATCCCTTGAGTCAACACTATTCTACATCAATCAACTCAAGTTAAACAAAATACGAACCATTAGAGTTAAAGAAGAAGAGGTAGAAGAAGAGAAAACAGAAAACAACAACAAAATCTTACCAACGCAGTGGAATAAAATATAATAGATATTCGATGATCTTTACACAAAAGAAAACTATATCTGTTTATACATACATCATCAGAGTACATCATCAGAGTTCAACAACATCAGTAACATACAACCGGACAGTAATCATAACATGTCCTCACAATCTGAACACATAGCGAAATATTTAAACAAATAGGAAGTACATATCGCCATCCATCTCCACAGCATCATTTCCTGTCATCTATAATACTTGGTCTGACCCGAGCATTATAGTTAAATAACACCCGAGTCAGTCTGGAAAACCGGCGTGAGAAAACCACACTCAAATTGATTAATTTCTTTTGAAAACAAAAGCATCTCATAAGACCAAGCCACAAATAAACATGTCGGGTTTTTACCTTACGATAGCCAAAACACTTTTTATCAAAATCCTCTGATATTATAATAGTGTCTATATACAAATACTTATTAAAATAGCCGAAATTGTTACATTATTAAATTCCAGCTATTAGCCACAGAGTGGGTAATACAAACAAAACTCGTAAAAGGCGCGTAGGGAGAATGGATTTCCAACTAATGACTAGGCACTAGGGTACCACCTGTCACGGTACGTGGCCTAGATCACTGTACCGAGGATCACTCCCGACCCCTGCAACACAAGACCGGGACTATCGCTTACTGGATAATCCCGAGTAAGATCACCCCACGGTTATGATCAGCAACCGCACCACTAAGCCGAAATAAAAAGGGACATCTAGACAGGGATGACCTGTAACATTCCTGATTTTTAAGCTATATTTAGTTAATTTAATTTTTGGAATTTAATTATGGAATTATTGGTAATTAACTTTAAAATTTTGTTAAATGATGAATAAATTAGGTGTTTTCCAAATAAATAGATATTTAATTGTTTATTAATATAAATGAATGTGAATATGATTTTTAAATAAAATTTCTAATTGGAAATTCTAAAATAAATATTTTGAATAATATTTTAATTACAAATTTAATTGAGGATTAATTTGAAAATTTGAATGATTACATATATATGTAAAGATTGTAAATAAAGGAATCGATTTGAAAATTCAACAAATTGATAACTTGATTCATTAATAAGAAAAAAATGTTTTTATCATCAAAATAAATAAATATTTATTATTTGGAATTCAAAAGTGAATATTTTATAAATAGATTATAAATTGAAAATGTGAATTTGAAATTCAAATGTTATTATATTGGAATTTAATTGGACTTAAAAGAAAATTTTATATTTGGAGATTAAATATAATAAGTATGATTACTTAAGTCTAAAATGAGAATTTTAGAACATGTATTTATTAATAAGTTTAATATCTTAAGTTTAAGATATAAATGTATTGAAAATAAAGTTTGAATAAAAAAATATAATTGGGATAAAAATTATATTTGTTTTCTCATTTGTACATTGATTGTACATTAATTTTTAAGTTTGAAATCTAAAAATAAATGTTTTCTTTAAATAATACATTTGAAAATAATAAAAACATTGGAACATTTGAACACATTTTAAGTTATAAAACATAAGATATGAATTGATACAAAAATATTTAAATAAATTTTTTAAATTAAATCAGGACAAGGTTTAAAAATATAATTTGTAAATAAATTAATGGAAAGGGACTTAAACATAAATAAATATTATGATTCATAAATTGAAATTAAGTAGGGATCTTTAGTATAAATTCTAAATAAACTGGAGTGAGGGGTTTAAACATAAAAGTGATGGCATTTAACACTTGTGAAATAAACTAAAAACATGCATAACAAATGTTAGATTCGTAAAGACAAGTGGCAAAAGAAAAACTTTTCTTTTAATTTGAAATTAGAAAATATGCATGAGAAAGAAATACAAACCAGTTTTTTTCACTTTTCAACTTAAACCTGAAACACAAAAAAATCTAAATCCTAAGCAAAGCATTCAGATCAAAAATACTTCCAGAACAGGCATGCATTTCAAAAAAATTCAAAGCAACCTGAAAATAAAAGGGAAACAAAGCTTGAAAATGGAACAAGGAAAATCTGGAAAAGCAAATGCAACTAAATCAAAATTCATCAAGCAAAACAAGATCAAAGCAGAATCAAGCTTGAAGCAAATTTCATAAAACAGAAGAAAAATTCAGGATCTGATTCATCACTGTCCTCTGTCTTTCTTTAGAATTTTCAGGTGAGCAAACCATAAATCCTTAAAATTTGATTTATATAGTTTGCTTGTGATGATTGTTGAAGTTCTGTTGTGAGTATAATGGGCATGAATGCATATATACAGAGATATACTTCTCTGTTGTGTTACAGGCTATGGCTCACCCAAGAAAATTCTTGTTTTCTTTGAATAATGACATTGAGATCATGGTGTTTGAATGAAAGTTGTTCACAATCATGAAAAGTCAGTTTTAAAAATAATATTAGGTATCAAAATTAAATAAATATTTTGAAGATGACAGTTTACAGTAGATAAATAAATACATCAGTAAAATCAAACATGTTAGTTTTGAAATCTGATTGTACAATCACGTTCGTATTGCAAAGTAATGATTTTTAGTGGAAATCTCATGATTTTTAAGTTCGAAAACCGAACTAAATTGGCAGATGAACAGGAAATGGTTTTCGAGCAATTGCCGGCGAGATGATGAACAGAATGTGTCGGGGTTGCTGGGGAGGTGGAGGAATCTACGGTGGTGGTAGGAAAAATGGTCGGGGGTGGCCTCGACCACTGTGGTGACGGCGGCGCAAGGTTTAAGTTTGTAAACCTAGCTTCAGGAAGGTCAGTGTTTTAGGATCGCCGTGGCCACGTTCGTGCGTCGAGTGGCACAAGGCTTTGGGAGATGATGGCTCGGTGGTTGACGAAGCTATGGCTGAAAGTTCGAGCTAACTGGTGGTCGGAGTCGCGGCGACGAGGCTTTTCTTTAGTCGTTGTTTTGGTCGTGATGGCTCGAGCTATGCTCGTTTTTGAGTGACGACATGATAGAGACGCTAGTCGATCGGGGTTCGACTTCGAGATCGATCGCGACTTGCTGGAGGTCTCGCCGATCATCAAAGCGCTGTCGAGGGTCGGTGCACGTACACGGCGTGTCATTCTAAGGAAGTTTGTTTGGGTTCTGGTTGCAGAGGTTTGGTCTCGAGACATTCTTGAATGATTCGAGTATCAGGCTCGAAGTAGATGTGTTTTTGACTCGATGTAATTTGGGGTATTCTCGGGTTGATTATTTGAAACAGTTAACAGAAAACCTGTAATATCTGTCTTAAAATTTTAAAACTGCAGTTTTTAAATGAAAAGCTAGTGTTTAAAACCTAGTTTTAGATTCAAGTTTGAAATTTTAGAACTCAAGTTTAGTTTTAAATCTCAGTTTTAAATAATAATAAAAATAATAAAGTTTTAAACTTGAATTATTAACTACTTTAAAAATAGTAAGTAGTTTGAAATTTTAAAACTAAAGTTTTTAAAATATGAGCAAGTTTAAAGTTAAGTTTAAATCTGGAAATCAAAGATTTAAATTTGTAGTTCAGTTTTTGAAATAAAAGAAGTTTTTAAATTTGAAAGATTTAAACAAAGTGTAAATTTAAATTTTTGAATATTAAAAATGAATTTAGTTTAAACTCTTATGGATTTCTTTTATAAGACAAGCATTTGTTTGACATGTAATTTAAAAAGGTTTAAATTGTCTAAACTTTGTTTAAGTTAAATTGTATTCATTTTAAACCTCATATTTGAAATGGAATTTTAAAGAAAAGTTTAAAGTAGATTGATTTCAAATAAATTTGTTAATGACACCTGAGTCATAATTGAGAATGTTTATCTTAAAATTAAATTAAGATAAATAATTTGAAATTAATTTAATTAATGAGGTAATTATGGAATAATTAATTAATTTAATTAATTAATGGTTAGGGATTAATAAATACTTGATTAAGAATTAATCTATTTATAATAAAAGATCATTAATTAGGTTATTAATTAATGATTAAAGAATTATTAATTAAGAAATTAAGTTATAATCAAGGTTAATTAATCGAGTAATTGAGGATTAATTAAGTTACGGTTAACACTTAATTAATTAAATAATTAGATATTAATTAATAGATTATTAGAGATAAATTAAATTGTAATTAATAAAGGTTAATCTAAGTTAACTACTTAATGATAATAATTAAAGACTGGTTAATGAAGGTCGTTAACTAGGATTATTTAATAATTAATTAATATGGTTAATTTTTAATAATTAATTAGATTAATTAATTTAATAATAATCAATGTGAATTGTTGAGTATAATTACTTAATGGAAGTAATTAAGAAATTAATTACTCAATGTAATTAATTTAGTTTAATGTGATTGTTTAAATTGATTAATTAAGTTTAATTAATTTTTAAAACACTGAATGATTTGATGATAATTACTTAATGAAATTAATGGGTTGGAATTATTTAGTGAAGTAACTAACTGGTAATTACAGGATGTAATTAATAGAAGATGTTTTAAGAATGAAGTAATTTGAGCATAATTACTTAGTAATTAATCAAGGGATTAATTAAGAAATTAATTAAGGAATAATTAATTTATTTAATGAAGTAATTACTAAATGTGATTAATCAGGGTGATTAAAAAGTGCGATTTAAATTTAAATAAAGTAGTTTAATTTAAATATAATTAGAGATCATTAATTAATATAATTAATGATGTAATTTATAATGGACTAATTAAGGAATAATTAATAACGAGGTGATTAATTGATGTAATTAATTAAGGTGGTTGATTAATTAATTTATATCAAAGGATTGCAACTAATTAATCAGGATTGGATAATTAATTCATAAGTAATTAATTTAATTGGAAATTAATTGAATTAATTAGGATTAAACAATTAATTAATCCTACCTATAAATGATTATTGAATGCTTGACCTTACTTATGAATGTTTGCCTTGTATGAATTGCCTTGAATTGATTGATCTGTGATATTCTGTTCTGTGAATTGAGCTGTGTGTAATTTATTTATTTATTTATTTATTTATTCATCTGTGATACATTTATTTGTGAATCTGTAAATGAAGATAAGCGTTACAAATTATACCGCTTATTGATATTTCTGCGTTTTGATCCGTGATGATTGAATAATGTTACACTATTGTGTTAAACCCCTGGACTACACAATACATACACAAATATGGATTTCACGAGGAAATCGGTTAAGTCACAGATATTTGAATTTAATATTTTGAAATGGTTTTAAAGTTTGAATTTTTAAATCCAGATAACTTTAGAAATGGAATTGGGTTTTCTGAAACGGAAACAAGTAGTTTCAATTAATAACTAAGATGAAAAGATTTCAAATTTGAAATTGAATGGTTTGAAAGCTAAACTTGAATCTTTGTGAAAGATAGTTGAACCCTATTGTAAAATTGAAGAGGATTTTAAATGATGTATCTTTTATATATATAAAAGATTTGAAACCATGAATTGTTTTGAAAGTTATGAATGAATCTTTGGGAATTGTTTTGAGAACTATGAAACGAGTCTTTGATTTAAAGACCGGAGGAGTTAATCCAATTTGAAATAGGATTGTTTTGAAAAGCTATGAATGAATCTTTGTCAAAGATTGGTGAACCTTGTTTTAAAGGGGGTTTTAAAGATAAATCTTTTGTTTAAAAGATTTAGATGTGGAAATTGTTTAAACCATTGAAGGTTTTTGAAATGAATCTTTTTGTTTAAAAAGATTTGTAAATGGAAATTTGTTTTAACCATTTGAATGAAAGGTTTTGGGCTTTAAGCTGTGATTTAACTAAGATCCCATTATCCATATGTTTTTAAATATTGCGTTCACTATTCGGTTTAGCCGGGAGAGGACCTTGTGTCATATAACCCATTCCGAATAATGATACGACGTTATGGATAGCATTTGAAGACCGGTGTTGAAGACCTGGTATTTGCAAGAACGATAGGATGACCTATTGATTGTCTCTGCACCGAGTAGCTACGGTATAGAGATTCCCTAAGTGATGGGAAGTCCGATCAGATTGTGGATTCCCGGATTTGCAAGGGCTTCTTCGGAAGTGCCTCCGGTTCTGTTCGAACCAGGAACAGACTTGTATGGATTGTATGTCTGACATTACAAACTGAGATATAAAGCTGATTTCTTTCAAATACATATCTGTTGGTGGCGGAGAATTTATTCTCTTAGCATAACACCCTTCTCTGAGACGTACGAGCTCATAGGTTATGTAGTTGAAGGTTATTAGTGATATACTCCCAATTTGGTAGTGTGGCATGCTGAGTGCTGCTGATCATTTGTTGATCGAAGCATGGCTTTGTGACAAAGCGTAGCTTTGTGGATGAGACTTCGTCGAACCTCACAACCCGGTTATGGTCAAAACAGGAATCGTGGCAGCAAGGTTATTTGAAGGTAGCGCCCTCTGAGGGTATGTCCATTTCCTTCTGGATTATAAGTAGTATCATGGTATGGAGCCCAGATACTTACTTTGTGGTTGCTGCAAACTTATTGCTTTGTGGTTGTCGGTTAGGAAGCGCTTCGTATAAAGGTTGGTAACGACCGGGAGGTGGCATACTCATGTCAGTAGTTACCTATTACAGAAGTAACCCGGCCTTGTGTAGTAGAGATCCGGTTAGGGTCCGGGGACGTCCCTCTAGAGGCGTTCCATTTTTCTTATATGGGAAGTTCATTTGCCCGACCATTTGTTGGAAATCCAAAAAAACAATACGAGCCCTTTACGATTTCAGTTGTATAACCCGCCACCTCATGTGGTAGCTATAGCTGGCATAATATAATGGTACCTATGCTGGCTAAGATTAATATTATATTTCCGAAAATGTTTTCTACTCTTTGCACTTATAGTAATAATATCAAAGTGTTTTCTCGTATCAAGTATATTTGACTATCATAAGGAGAAATCTCCTCCAAGTCTGCGTTTGCATTATGTGTGTGGCGGGAGGTCTTATGATAGTTTCATTTTCAAAAAGCATCGCGGATTTCAAATTTAAATTATTTTGCTTATTTTAAAGTAAAAACTGTTTTTGTTTGCTTATACCAGTCCCATGACTGACCCGGAGTTTATTGTTCCTTTCCTAAACTCTGGGTGCCCATTATTTTCCACACGGGCAGTCTAGAGTTGGGTTTTCAGATAGTAAATATCGATTCAGTAGCTTTCAGCTTTCTCTTTGGTATTCTTTGGAGACTTTGGATATTGAAGTATTTGGTTAGGACGACTGACCTTGCTGAACTTGGTGTAACATGATGGTGGTCCGAGCTATTTCTGGATTGGTGTTTTGGAGTTAGAGTTGCTATTGCTGTTTGGAGTTTTTGGTTCCGCTGCTATATCATATTGTTATTCCATTGTAGCATCGTTACCTTGTATCTCTGATATTGATTCATATTGAATCATTGTTGTATATCAATGATATTCATTTCTTTTTCTTCCAATGTGTTGTTATACTTGATGTGTTATAAGCTCCGGCAAACCAGATTCGACAATTGGATCTGCGGCACTTGAATACAAGTGTCGTATTCGGTGTCGATTTTCGAAGGCCGGGTCAGGGTCGCCATAAGCGGTATCAGAGCTGAGGGTTAAAACTTTAGCTCAGGAGTATAACACATTAAGTAGCTCATTAGAGATAAGGTGAAGTGTACCCTAGAATGGGTATATCCATAAGATATCCGTTCGAATGCCTCAATAAATTCTCTTACCATCCATTGATAGTAAGTGTGAATGGAAGAAGAGGACGAGATAGGGGACAGGGGAGTACCACTACAAATGGTCAATACTTGTAACAACAGTGGAAACAATTTTCTCTATCAATCTCCTTTGATTCATCTTTTCAATTCTTCAATGATTCCTGGCAGCTCTAGGAAGAAGCTTTGATATATTTGCATGGGACACAAACTCCAGATGGGTCAGAATTGTTTGTTTGGATGAATTGTTTGCTTTGGTTGTTATGGTTGATAGGTATATTTTGGTTGTTTAAACTAACAAATTTAGATTCTATCCATATATCTGTCTATTCTTTGGGGAATTCCGACTTGAGCTTAGAATCTATACCCAGTGTTTGAGAATTTTGGAAGATTAAATTCATTTATTTATTCTTTTGGGTCTCAATATATGCTACGAATGGTTAGTTACTTCTTTGAACTAACCAATATTCATGTATATTCATAGTTCTGGTGACCCAAGTATCTTGATTCGTTATTGTATCCATTATTGATATTCTGATTTGGGAAGCCAAATGCAGAATAGATATTCAATTTGATCTGGTGATTCATCTCTTGATCTTTCTATATTTCTTTATTGTCTCCCTACTTTCAAATTTCGAGGACGAAATTTTCTTAAGGGGGGAATCTGTCACATTCCTGATTTTTAAGCTATATTTAGTTAATTTAATTTTCGGAATTTAATTATGGAATTATTGGTAATTAATTTTAAAATTTGGTTAAATAATGAATAAATTGGGTGTTTTCCAATAAAATAGATATTTATTTGTTTATTAATATAAATGAATGTGAATATGATTTTTAAATAAAATTTCTAATTGGAAATTCTAAAATAAATATTTTGAATAATATTTTAATTAAAAATTTAATTGAGGATTAATTTGAAAATTTGAATGAATACATACATACATACATACATACATACATACATACATATATATATATATATATGTATGTAAGATTGTGAATAAAGGAATCGATTTGAAAATTCAACAAATTGATAACTTGATTCATTAATAAGAAAAAAAATGTTTTTATCTTTAAAATAAATAAAGATTTATGATTTGGAATTTAAAAGTGAATATTTTATAAATAGATTATAAATTGAAAATGTGAATTTGAAATTCAAATGTTATTATATTGGAATTTAATTGGACTTTAAAGAAAATTTTATATTTGGAGCTAAAATATAATAAGTATGATTACTTAAGTTTAAAATGAGAATTTTAGAACATGTATTTATTAATAAGTTTAATATCTTAAGTTTAAGATATAAATGTATTGAAAATAAAGTTTGAAAAAAAAAAAATTGGGATAAAATTTATATTTGTTTTCTCATTTAACATTGATTGTATATTAATTTTTGAGTTTTAAATATAAAAATAAATGTTTTCTTTAAATAACACATTTGGAAATAATAAAAACATTGGAACATATGAACACATGTTAAGTTATAAAACATAAGAGATGAATTGATACAAAAATATTTAAATAAAAATTTTAAATTAAATCAAGACAAGGTTTAAAAATACATTTTGTAAATAAATTAATGGAAAGGGACTTAAACATAAATAAATAATATGATTCATAAATTGAAATTAAGTAGGGATCTTTAGTATAAATTCTAAATAAACTAGAGTGAGGGGTTTAAACATAAAAGTGATGGCATTTAACACTTGTGAAATAAACTAAAAACATGCATAACAAATGTTAGATTTGTAAAGACAAGTGGCAAAAGAAAAACTTTTCTTTTAATTTGAAATTAGAAAATATGCATGAGAAAGAAATACAAACCAATTTTTTTTCTCTTTTCAACTTAAACCTGAAACATTAAAAAAAATAAAAAATCCTAAGCAAAGCATTCAGATCAAAAATACTTCCAAAACAGGCATGCATTTCAAAAAAATTCAAAGCAACCTGAAAATAAAAGGGAAACAAAGCTTGAAAATGGAACAAAGAAAATCTGGAAAAGCAAATGCAACTAAATCAAAATTCAGCAAGCAAAACAAGATCAAAGCAGAATCAAGCTTGAAGCAAATTTCATAAAACAGAAGAAAAATTCAGGATCAGATTCATCACTGTCCTCTGTCTTTCTTCAGCAATTTCAGGTGGGCAAACCATAAATCCTTAAAATTTGATTTATATAGTTTGCTTGTGATGATTGTTGAAGTTGTGCTGTGAGTATAATGGGCATGAATGCATATATACAGAGATATACTTCTCTGTTGTGTGACAGGCTCTGGCCCACCCAAGAAAATTCATGTTTTCTTTGAATAATGACATTGAGATCATGGTGTTTGAATGAAAGTTGTTCACAATCATGTAAAGTCAGTTTTAAAAATAATATTAGGTATCAAAATTAAATAAATATTTTGAAGATGACAGTTTATAGTAGATAAATAAATACATCAGTAAAATCAAACATGTTAGTTTTGAAATCTGATTGTACAATCACGTTTGTATTGCAAAGTAATGATTTTTAGTGGAAATCTCGTGATTTTTCAGTTTGAAAACCGAACGAAATTGGCAGATGAACTGGAAATGGTTTTCGACCAATTGCTGGCGAGATGACGAACAGGAGGTGTCGGGGTTGCTGGGGGAGTTGGAGGAATCTACGGTGGTGGTAGGAAAAATGGTAGGGGGTGGCCTCGACCACTGTGGTGACGGCGACGCAAGGTTTAAGTTTGTAAGCCTAGCTTCAGGAAGGTCAGTGTTTTGGGATCGCTGTGGCCACGTTCGTGCATCGAGTGGCACAAGGCTTTGGGAGATGATGGATTGGTGGTTGACGAAGCTATGGCTGAAAGTTCGAGTTGACTGGTGGTTGGAGTCGTGGGGACGAGGCTTTTCTTTGGTCGATGTTTTGGTCGTGATGGCTCGAGCTATGCTTGTTTTGAGTGACGACGTGATAGAGACGCTAGTCGATCGGGGTTCGACTTCGAGATCGATCGCGACTTGCTAGAGGTCTCGCCGATCATCGGAGCACCGTCGAGGGTCGGTGCACGTACACGGCGTGTCATTCTGGGGAAGTTTGTTTGGGTTCTGGTTGCAGAGGTTTGGTCTCGAGACATTCTCCAGTGATTCGAGTATCAGGCTCGAAGTAGATATGTTTTTGACTTGATGTAATTTGGGGTGTTCTCGGGTTGGTTATTTGAAATAGGTTTTAACAGAAAACCTGTAATATCTGTTTTAAAATTTTAAAACTGTAGTTTTTAAATGAAAAGCTAGTGTTCAAAACCTAGTTTTAGATTCAAGTTTGAAATTTTAGAACTCAAGTTTAGTTTTAAATCTAAGTTTTAAATAATAATAAAAACAATAAAGTTTTAAACTTGAATTATTAACTACTTTAAAAATAGTAAGTAGTTTGAAATTTTAAAACAGAAGTTTTTAAAATATGAGCAAGTTTAAAGTTAAGTTTAAATCTGGAAATCAAAGATTTAAATTTGTAGTTCAGTTTTTTAAATAAACGAAGTTTTTAAATTTGAAAGGTTTAAACAACGTGTAAATTTAAATTTTTGAATATTAAAAATGAATTTAGTTTAAACTCTTATGGATTTCTTTTATAAGACACGCATTTGTTTGACATGTAATTTAAAAAGGTTTAAATTGTCTAAAATTTGTTTAAGTTAAATTGTATTCATTTTAAACCTCATATTTGAAATGGAATTTTAAAGAAAAGTTTAAAGTAGATTGATTTCAAATTAATTTGTTAATGACACTAGTCATAATTAAGAATGTTTATCTTAAAATTAAATTAAGATAAATGATTTGAAATTAATTAAGTTAATGAGGTAATTATGGAATAATTAATTAATTTAATTAATTAATGGTTAGGGATTAATAAATACTTGATTAAGGATTAATCTATTTATAATTAATGATCACTAATTAGGTTATTAATTAAAGATTAAAGAATTATTAATTAAAACATTAAGTTATAATCAAGGTTAATTAACCAAGTAATTAAGGATTAATTAAGTTACAGTTAACACTTAATTAATAAAATAATTAGATATTAATTAATAGATTATTAGAGATAAATTAAATTGTAAATAATAAAGGTTAATCTAAGTTAATTACTTAATGAAAATAATTAAAGAATGGTTAATGAAGGTCATTAACTATGATTATTTAATAATTAATTAATATGGTTAATTTTTAATAATTAATTAGATTAATTAATTTAATAATAATCATTGTGAATTGTTGAGTATAATTACTTAATGGAAGTAATTAAGAAATTAATTACTTAATGTAATTAATTTAGTTTAATGTGATTGTTTAAATCGATTAATTAAGTTTAATTAATTTTTAAAACACTAGATGATTTGTTGATAATTACTTAATGAAATTAATGGGTTGGAATTACTTAGTGAAGTAATTAATTGGTAATTACAAGATGTAATTAATAGAAGATGTTTTAAGAATGGAAGTAATTTGAGTATAATTATTTAGTAATTAATCAAGGGATTAATTAAGAAATTAATTAAGGAATAATTAATTTATTTAATGAAGTAATTACTGAATGTGATTAATCAAGAGTGATTAAAAAGTGTGGTTTAAATTTAAATAAAGTAGTTTAATTTAAATATAATTAGAGATCATTAATTAATATAATTAATGATGTAATTTATAATGGACTAATTAAGGAATAATTAATAACGAGGTGATTAATTAATGTAATTAATTAAGGTGATTGATTAATTAATTTATATCAAAGGATTGTAATTAATTAATCAAGATTGGATAATTAATTCATAAGTAATTAATTTAATTGGAAATTAATTGAATTAATTAGGATTAAACAATTAATTAATCCTACCTATAAATGATTATTGAATGCTTGACCTTACTTATGAATGTTTGCCTTGTATGAATTGCCTTGAATTGATTGATCCGTGATATTATGTTCTGTGAATTGAGTTGTGTGTAATTTATTTATTTATTTAATCATCTGTGATACATTTATTTGTGAATCTGTAAATGAAGATAAGCGTTATAGATTATACCGCTTATTGATATTTCTGTGTTTTGATCCATGATGATTGAATAATATTACACTATTGTGTTAAACCCCTGGACTACACCATACACACACAAATATGGATTTCACGAGGAAATCGGTTAAGTCACAGATATTTGAATTTAATATTTTGAAATGGTTTCAAAGTTTGAATTTTTAAATCCAGATAACTTTAGAAATGGAATTGGTGTGACGCCCCACCTCTATACTCGCAATAACAAAGAGTATTAAAAGAATTATTGTCTGTTATCACGAAAAATAAGGCTGGATAGGAGCGGACCATCCATAGTTAGGCCTTACACTAGTATTGGTTACCTTGATAGGAGTAGTATATATTTTTAATTTTTCATCTCATATTCATTTACTCCCATCGACATACCAAATTCCAGTATAAAACGAACTACGATGGTTCATAATAGTTTAGGACAAAATATATAATAATAACACAGATAATATAAATGCGGAACACAGATTAAACAGAAAAATATCATATATATATAACTGAAGTCAGTTGATATACATGTGATACAATACATATGATACAACTACAACTGTCGACACTGGAAGTTACATATACAAGTACATTATCGTTAATAATATACATGAATATACAACATCCTATACAATGACAATATCTACTCCAAAAATATGAAAAGACTTCATACTCTAGCAGCAACCCAAAGTAAGATATCAACAACCTGTAAATACTCGGTCTGACCCGAGTATTAAATTCAAAAGAAAATAATACACAGGTCAGTCTAATTCAAACTCAGTTATTAGTGCACAGAAGCAATAATAATTAAATATGAATAGATGACACTCAAAGTAAATTCACCTATCCGATCCTTTAACAAGAAATCGGATAACGGTGAATATAACACATAATAGTGTTAAACAACAAATCAGCAGATTCAAATCATCAACAGAGATAAGTGAAAAGAATATCAATGAAGTTAATTTAGAAAACATCAGAATTGCCTAAATGGCAATTAACAACAAAATCTAATTATTAAATAAGTAATTAGAAACTCAGAATCTAATTATCAAATAGATAATTAGATAACATCAAAATGATCAAATCAAATCAAATACAATATCAAAATATTGGATAGACAACATGAAACAATTTCGTCAATTGGAATTAATCAATTTAAAACGTCAGATTCTGCATTAGCTGCAGTGCACGCACGCGTGCACTGCCTCGCCAATAAAGTGATGAGATACACAAAAGCTCGATAAAAACTTACAATCGAGCCCAAGGTCAAACCCAAGTTTTAAAACTGGGTTCAACACAAGGCAACATGAAGAATGCAAAGCTTTGACAAATCAAAACAGCAATTAAGCACATGTATGCAGACCAGTGTCAACCATCAAGTAAAGGTAGAGAACAAGCTACATGAAGGCAACATGAAGCAATGTTGAGCCCAGTACAAACACATGAAGGGAATACAACTACAACTGAAAACTAGCAACAACAAGTTCAAGTGAGTCAAGTTTGGGCCAGAAACTCAAATAAACAAGAGAATGCAACAACATGACTAATCAAGAACCAGAAGTACAAGCTGCAGCATACCAGAGGTGAGGAACAATCAGTACAGTATGCAAACATGAAGTGAACACATGACTGAGAAACAAATGTAGAATTGACAAATACATCAACTCAACAAAAGTGCAGTGCAACTACAAAGAAGACAGTGAAACAAGCCAGAGGTATGAAACAAGGTTGCAAGCATATGAAATGCAGACAACATGTAATACAACAGTGACATGCACATCAACTACAAGCCCAATTGAAACCAAACCGCAAAGCCAAACATGTCCAGTTACAAGCTACAAATACCAATGATACAAGAGAGGTAACAGCATGGTACAATGCATAAATGACTACAGAATATAAATAAGACTCAAGTGAATGTCAAGTGAATGCACAACTCAATGCAATCCCAACAGCAATGCGCATGTATCATGAAACCAAAGTGAGTATGCAAGTGCAGACAAAATGAAAGATACCAGTGACAGAAGCACACTGATATGCAACACTCAGATAAAACCAAAATGATCACGGCTACAATATGCAGACTCAATGGATTCAACATCAAAACAGTTCGAGTTATATCCCAGTGCCAACATGAATCAGTGACTCAAGTGAAGCTTCCAGATTCAAAGATGTCAAGCTTAATGAACCAGGTAGTACAGTGTTAAGCTCATGCATGCGACAGCAGTAAAGGAATCAACATATACAACAGTGAAGAGTGCTGAAGTGAATGAAAAGTAGTGTACATGAATATCAACTCAAACAACAGCCAGTGCAATGATCAGAACAATGACCAAGCAATGACCAGAACAATGACCAATGAACAAAGAACAGAGACCAAAGTGCAACAAGATGAACCAGACAGGCCAAGCAACTAGGCAGACCACAAAGAAATGCATGCCACCTAGTGAACAAACTCAGGCAAATTGTACAACAACAAGTTCAGCTACAACAAGCAGTGCAGACCACAAAAATGCCACCAAGTTCATATGCACAGTGCAGACCACAGAGAAATGCACGAGCATGATACAGGTGAACGGAAGACAAGTGCACAACAAACCCAAATGTCAACAGTATGGATAGACAGTGAATACAAGAACAAGTTAAGATGAACAAATGCCAGCACAAATGGAACACAAGTCAGTGGCAAGCTACAAACATTGAGTGCAACAGACTCGAATAATAAACAATGAAAACATGGTGTACTTGTATGCAAAGACCAGTGAACAACTAAATGGAACTAGACAGTGTAAACACCTGAATGCAAGTGCAGCTACATCAATGAATCAAAGTAATTTACCCATGACTGCAACAGCGAATTAAAGTGAACAAGGGAAGCAACTGCAAAATCGAATAGAAATGCAAATTCGAACAATTCAATCCGGCAACCTCACTATCACAGTCTGGTAAATCAAGCAATTCAAGTCAAAGCCAGAAAATCATCAACAACCGAACCCAAAACCAAAATGCCTGAAGGCCAAACAAAAACAACTCGAAATCCAAAGAATTCACAACAGCAATTTCCAACAAAAAAATCAAAGCCATTGAAATCAAACACAATAAATCATGCGACTTTAAATTAGATGTGAGTAACATAAATTACTCACCTTGGACATCGAAACGAGGACGAACTCGACTACTAACGAAGCGGCCGAAGTAAGCAACGAGGAGTTGAAGTCGGCATCACGAATTCGAACGAAGCCCTAATTTGGACAGAGGAGCGAACTAGGGGACGAGCCGTTGTAGTCGGCGCCTTCGATTTAAAAAGCCTTAACCTCTGGACGAACGAGAGAGACGAACGAAAGAATAATACGAGGCCGCCATTAATTTCGTTCGTATGTTTTTGGCTTAGGGTTTTTCGAATGGAAGTCAACGAATGGGGGAACGGGTTATTAACCCTTAATAAAAATCACGGCATCAACAAAGCATGGGCCAAGATGATTTTAAAGCCCACCTAATCCTTTAATCAAATTTATAAAAGAATTTGCCCAAATAAAAACTCTAATAGCAATTAGCAAATCAATCTAATCGTCATTTGACGATAGAAATTTTCACAAAATCCTGGGTTGTTACAGACTCCCCTCCTTATAAAAATTGCGTCCCCGCAATTTTCATAATTAAGGACGTCAATAACAATTATTTTTCTAACATAAACTGGTTAAGCTAGAAAAATAAAGTCGGGAATACAAATGTCAAAGAAATATTTTAAATTCAATAAAAGAAATTCACAAATTTTCAACAAAATCTAACTACCAATAGATAATCAAAAAACAGCAAAACTGAATAATTATAATTATCAGCAATATTCAATTATCAATTAGATAATTAGAATACAGAAATCACAAAACAGCAATATCTAATTATCGATACGATAATTAGAAAACATCAAACTCTAATTATCAACAAAGATAATTAGAAAACACAAAATTCACAAATCGTAAACTGCTAATATCTAGTTATCTAACCGATAAATAGAAAACACGAACTTCAAAATCAGAAACTTTAACTATCAACAGAGATGGATAGAAAACAGCAATTCAATATAATCAACATAATCTAGTACCAATTCGAGACTAGAAAATCTTATACTCAGCAAAATTAGCAATTACCTAATTATCAAAAACGATAATCAGATTCTCAAATCAACAATATTTCATTATCTCAGGCGATAATCAAATTTCAAATCAACAAATATTCAAATCAACAAATATTTAATTATCAAAAGCGATAATTAAATCTCAAATCAGCAAATATTTAATTATCTCAAGCGATAGTTAAATCTCAAATCAGCAATTATTTAATTATCAAAAGAGATAATTAAATCTCAAATCAGCAAATATTTAATTATCTCAAGCGATAATTAAATCTCAAATCAGCAAATATTTAATTATCTCAAGCGATAATTAAATCTCAAATCAGCAATTATTAAATTATCAAAAGCGATAATTAAATCTCAAATCAGCAATTATTTAATTATCTCAAGCGATAATTAAATCTCAAATCAGCAATTATTTAATTATCAAAAGCGATAATTAAATTTCAAATATCTAATTATCACAAGTGATAATCAGAAATCTCAAGCCATCAAATCAACAAATCAACTAATATCGGATTATCAAAAATGATAATCAGAAACAACAAATATTCGATTATCAAAAACGATAATCAAATCAACAAATATCCGATTATCAAAAACGATAATCAGAACTCATATCAACAAATATTCGATTATCAAAAACGATAATCAAATCAACAAATATCCAATTACCTGCAGATAATTGGATGCAACAAATATCTAGAATCAATTAAGATAACTAGAATATCAACATAAAAGGTGGATCGATCCCAACAAATGGCGAGTTTTAGCTACACCGCACGTGCATCAACATATGGCCGAAGCCTACCAAGTACCCAACATAATTTTGGCGCCCAACATATGACCCGAAGGTCCAACATATGACCAGAAGGTCCGGTACTGGTATTGACCCGAAGGTCCAACATATGACCCGAAGGTCCAACATATATTCAATTAACGAGTCCGGAATTAACCAAAAAAGCAAACGCACATGTCCCATACCATGTGTTTTACTAAATCTTTTGATTCTCTTCATCGTTTCCTTGAACGTGTGAAATCATCAAACCGCAAATGTTTCAATTAACGAGTCCGGAATCAACTGAAATAGCAAACGCTCATGTCCCATACCACGAGTTTTACTAAATCGTTTGATTCTCTTCATCGTTTCCTTGAAAGTGCAAAATTGTGTATTCAAAAATAACATTTCACATTCTCAAACGGACAAGTCCGGAGTTAAGCGAATCAGTAAAAGAAAAGGGTCATGATCCTCGATTTTGCTGAAACGTTTAAATCGCTTCCTCATTCTTTTGAAAGCGCAAAATGTAAAACTTCTGAAAACAATTTCATTTATTTCATAAAAGTATTAATCTACATTCTCAAACGAATAAGTCCGGAATTAAGTGAATCAGTAAAAGAAAGGGTTCATAGTCCTCGATTTTGCTGAATCATTTAAATCTCTTTCTCATTCTTTTGAAAACGTAAACTGAAAAATTTTGAAAACAAATTTTATTTTAAAACGCTTTTTATAATCACGTGATTAAATCAGCACCATAAGTAGCAACTTCAACAAAGAAATGGTACTTCTCAAAACAACATAAAACTAAACTCAAAATCAGCATTGCGGGATAACCGCTTGAAAATCCACTTTAAAATTTGACGGTTACTGAAGTCAAGGCGACAGTAGTTTTTAAATGTCAAAATCTCATCAAAATAATTTGCATCAAAGTATAATATCAGTGAATTTTCATTCATTAAAAATGTCAACAAAACACCGTGCTTTAAAATATAGCATTGGTGTAAAGGTCCCGTTATAAGAATAACGGCAACAAAATACGTTTCATAACCAAGCATCGGTTCAACGTAAAATTAATGTAGTAAAGTGCAACTTGAATTTGCACGTATACTACAAAATGAACAAAAAAATCATTCGAATATATCTTCAATGAAGGTAATTCAAAACAGAAAAATCTAATCAACATGTGATTAGCATCAAAGGAAACCAGCAAAAATTTCAACAAAACCACTTAGCTGCAATCGCTTCGAATCCTCAAATCGGATTCGAAATTTTCAAAGAAAACAAAATAAACACAGCTATGTAAACAACAAATGAAATTTATTTCAATTTCATATTTTGATTTTTAAATTAAAATAATTATCAGTCGTACTCAGCGAAGCAGTCTTACTGTTTCCGCTGCGCACTCTGATAAACAAAACACAATTAAATCAAATCATCAAAACACCAATTCACTTTTGTTTTTAAATAAAGATATTTAAAAATTTCATCAAAATTTCAAAACTTTAGTTTTGACTCAAAACACAACTAAAAACATCGACAAATAGTTGTAACACATGTTCCATCTAAGTTATGTTTTATATTATGTCCATAAACCCCAAGCTCTGATACCAACTGTGACGCCCCACCTCTATACTCGCAATAACAAAGAGTATTAAAAGAATTATTGTCTGTTATCACGAATAAGGCTGGATAGGAGCGGACCATCCATAGTTAGGCCTTACACTAGTATTGGTTACCTCGATAGGAGTAGTATATATTTTTAATTTTTCATCTCATATTCATTTACTCCCATCGACATACCAAATTCCAGTATAAAACGAACTACGATGGTTCATAATAGTTTAGGACAAAATATATAATAATAACACAGATAATATAAATGTGGAACACAGATTAAACGGAAAAGTCTCATATATATATAACTGAAGTCAGTTGATATACATGTGATACAATACATATGATACAACTACAACTGTCGACTCTGGAAGTTACATATACAAGTACATTATCGTTAATAATATACATGAATATACAACATCCTATACAATGACAATATCTACTCCAAAAATATGAAAAGACTTCATACTCTAGCAGCAACCCAAAGTAAGATATCAACAACCTGTAAATACTCGGTCTGACCCGAGTATTAAATTCAAAAGAAAATAATACACAGGTCAGTCTAATTCAAACTCAGTTATTAGTGCACAGAAGCAATAATAATTAAATATGAATAGATGACACTCAAAGTAAATTCACCTATCCGATCCTTTAACAAGAAATCAGATAACGGTGAATATAACACATAATAGTGTTAAACAACAAATCAGCAGATTCAAATCATCAACAGAGATAAGTGAAAAGAATATCAATGAAGTTAATTTAGAAAACATCAGAATTGCCTAAATGGCAATTAACAACAAAATCTAATTATTAAATAAGTAATTAGAAACTCAGAATCTAATTATCAAATAGATAATTAGATAACATCAAAATGATCAAATCAAATCAAATACAATATCAAAATATTGGTTAGACAACATGAAACAATTTCGTCAATTGGAATTAATCAATTTAAAACGTCAGATTCTGCATTAGCTGCAGTGCACGCACGCGTGCACTGCCTCGCCAATAAAGTGATGAGATACACAAAAGCTCGATAAAAACTTACAATCGAGCCCAAGGTCAAACCCAAGTTTTAAAAATGGGTTCACCACAAGGCAACATGAAGAATGCAAAGCTTTGACAAATCAAAACAGCAATTAAGCACATGTATGCAGACCAGTGTCAACCATCAAGTAAAGGTAGAGAACAAGCTACATGAAGGCAACATGAAGCAATGTTGAGCCCAGTACAAACACATGAAGGGAATACAACTACAACTGAAAACTGGCAACAACAAGTTCAAGTGAGTCAAGTTTGGGCCAGAAACTCAAATAAACAAGAGAATGCAACAACATGACTAATTAAGAACCAGAAGTACAAGCTGCAGCATACCAGAGGTGAGGAACAATCAGTACAGTATGCAAACATGAAGTGAACACATGACTGAGAAACAAATGTAGAATTGACAAATACATCAACTCAACAAAAGTGCAGTGCAACTACAAAGAAGACAGTGAAACAAGCCAGAGGTATGAAACAAGGTTGCAAGCATATGAAATGCAGACAACATGTAATATAACAGTGACATGCACATCAACTACAAGCCCAATTGAAACCAAACCGCAAAGCCAAACATGTCCAGTTACAAGCTACAAATACCAATGATACAAGAGAGGTAACAGCATGGTACAATGCATAAATGACTACAGAATATAAATAAGACTCAAGTGAATGTCAAGTGAATGCACAACTCAATGCAATCCCAACAGCAATGCGCATGTATCATGAAACCAAAGTGAGTATGCAAGTGCAGACAAAATGAAAGATACCAGTGACAGAAGCACACTGATATGCAACACTCAGATAAAACCAAAATGATCACGGCTACAATATGCAGACTCAATGGATGCAACATCAAAACAGTTCGAGTTATATCCCAGTGCCAACATGAATCAGTGACTCAAGTGAAACTTCCAGATTCAAAGATGTCAAGCTTAATGAACCAGGTAGTACAGTGTTAAGCTCATGCATGCGACAACAGTAAAGGAATCAACATATACAACAGTGAAGAGTGCTGAAGTGAATGAAAAGTAGTGTACATGAATATCAACTCAAACAACAGCCAGTGCAATGATCAGAACAATGACCAAGCAATGACCAGAACAATGACCAATGAACAAAGAACAGAGACCAAAGTGCAACAAGATGAACCAGACAGGCCAAGCAACTAGGCAGACCACAAAGAAATGCATGCCACCTAGTGAACAAACTCAGGCAAATTGTACAACAACAAGTTCAGCTACAACAAGCAGTGCAGACCACAAAAATGCCACCAAGTTCATATGCACAGTGCAGACCACAAAGAAATGCACGAGCATGATACAGGTGAACGGAAGACAAGTGCACAACAAACCCAAATGTCAACAGTATGGATAGACAGTGAATACAAGAACAAGTTAAGATGAACAAATGCCAGCACAAATGGAACACAAGTCAGTGGCAAGCTACAAACATTGAGTGCAACAGACTCGAATAATAAACAATGACAACATGGTGTACTTGTATGCAAAGACCAGTGAACAACTAAATGGAACTAGACAGTGTAAACACCTGAATGCAAGTGCAGCTACATCAATGAATCAAAGTAATTTACCCATGACTGCAACAGCGAATTAAAGTGAATAAGGGAAGCAACTGCAAAATCGAATAGAAATGCAAATTCGAACAATTCAATCCGGCAACCTCACTATCACAGTCTGGTAAACCAAGCAATTCAAGTCAAAGCCAGAAAATCATCAACAACCGAACCCAAAACCAAAATGCCTGAAGGCCAAACAAAAACAACTCAAAATCCAGAGAATTCACAACAGCAATTTCCAACAAAAAAATCAAAGCCATGGAGATCAAACACAATAAATCATGCGACTTTAAATTAGATGTGAGTAACATAAATTACTCACCTTGGACATCGAAACGAGGACGAACTCGACTACTAACGAAGTGGCCGAAGTAAGCAATGAGGAGTTGAAGTCGGCATCACGAAGTCGAACGAAGCCCTAATTTGGACAGAGGAGCGAACTAGGGGACGAGCCGTTGTAGTCGGCGCCTTCGATTTAAAAATCCTTAACCTCTGGACGAACGAGAGAGACGAACGAAAGAATAATACGAGGCCGCCATTAATTTCGTTCGTATGTTTTTGGCTTAGGGTTTTTCGAATGGAAGTCAACGAATGGGGGAACGGGTTATTAACCCTTGATAAAAGTCACGGCATCAACAAAGCATAGGCCAAGATGATTTTAAAGCCCACCTAATCCTTTAATCAAATTTATAAAAGAATTTGCCCAAATAAAAACTCTAATAGCAATTAGCAAATCAATCTAATCGTCATTTGACGATAGAAATTTTCACAAAATCCCGGGTTGTTAGAATTGGGTTTTCCGAAATAGAAACCAGTAGTTTCAAATAATAATTTAGATGAAAAGATTTCAAATTTGAAATTGAATGGTTTGAAAGCTAAAATTGAATCTTTGTGAAAGATAGTTGAACCCTATTGTAAAATTGAAGCGGATTTCAAATGATGTATCTTTTATATATATATATATATATAAAAGATTTGAAACCGGGAATTGTTTTGAAAGTTATGAATGAATCTTTGGGAATTGTTTTGAGAACTATGAAATGAGTCTTTGATTTAAAGACCGGACGAGTTAATCCAATTTGAAATAGGATTGTTTTGAAAAGCTATGAATGAATCTTTGTCAAAGATTGGTGAACCTTGTTTTAAAGGGGGTTTTAAAGAAAAATCTTTTGTTTAAAAGATTTAGATGTGGAAATTGTTTAAACCATTGAAGGTTTTTGAAATGAATCTTTTTGTCCAAAAAGATTTGTAAATGGAAATTTGTTTTAACCATTTGAATGAAAGGTTTTGGGCTTTAAGCTGTGATTTAACTGAAATCCCATTATCCATATGTTTTTAAATATTGCGTTCGCTATCCGGCTTAGCCGGGAGAGGACCTTGTGTCATATAACCCATTCCGAATAATGATACGACGTTATGGATAAAATTTGAAGACCAGTGGTAAAGACCTGGTATTTGCAAGAACGATAGGATGACCTATCGATTGTCTCTGCACCGAATAGCTACGGTATAGAGATTCCCTAAGTGATGGAAAGTCCGATCGGGATGGATTCCCGGATTTGCAAAGGCTTCTTTGGAAGTGCCTTCGGTTCTTTTCGAACTCGGTCCAGACTTGTATGGATTGTATGTCTGACATTACAAACTGAGATATAAAGATTATTTATTTCAAATACATATCTGTTGGTGGTGGAGAATTTATTCTCTTAGCATAACACCCTTCTCTGAGATGTACGAGCTCAGAGGTTATGTAGTTGAAGGTTATTAGTGATATACTCCCAATTTGGTAGTGTGGCATGCTGAGTGCTGCTGATCATTTGTTGATCGAAGTATGACTTTTTGAAAAAGCATAGCTTTGTGGACGAGACTTCATCGAACCTCACAACCCAGTTATGGTCAAAACAGGAATCGTGGCAGCAAGGTTATTTGAGGGTAGCGCACTCTGAGGGTATGTCCATTTCCTTCTGGATTATATGTGGTATCATGGTATGGAGCCCAGATACTTACTTTGTGGTTGCTGCAAACTTATTGCTTTGTGGTTGTCGGTTAGGAAGCGCTTCGGATAAAGGTTGGTAACGACCGGGAGGTGGCATACTCGTGTCAGTAGTTACCTATTACAGAAGTAACCCGGCCTTGTGTAGTAGAGATCCGGTTAGGGTCCGGGGACGTCCCTCCAGAGGCGTTCCATTTTGCTTATATGGGAAGTTCCTTTGCCCGACCATTTGTTGGAAATCCAAACAAAACAATACGAGCCCTTAACGATTTCAATTGTATAACCCGCCACCTCATGTGGTAGCTATAGCTGGCATAATATAATGGTACCTATGCTGGCTAAGATTAATATTATACTTTCGAAAATATTTTCTACACTTTGCACTTATAGTAATAATATCAAAGTGTTTTCTCGTATCAAGCATATTTGACTATCATAAGGAGAAATCTCCTCCAAGTCTGCGTTTGCATTGTGTGTGGCGGGAGGCCTTATGCTAGTTTCATTTTCAAAAAGCATTACGGATTTCAAATTTAAATTATTTTGCTTATTTTAAAGTCAAAACAATTTTCGTTTTCTTATACCAGTCTCATGACTGACCCGGAGTTTATTGTTCCTTTCCTAAAATCTAGGTGCCTACTATTTTCCACACGGGCAGTCTAGAGTTGGGTTTTCGGATAGTAAATATTGATTCAGTAGCTTTCAGCTTTCTCTTTGGTATTCTTTGGAGACTTTGAATATTGAAGTATTTGGTTAGGACGACTGACCTTGCTGAGCTTGGTGTAACATGATGGTGGTCCGAGCTATTTCTGGATTGGTGTTTTGGAGTTAGAGTTGCTGTTGTTGTTTGGAGTTTTTGGTTCCGCTCCTATATCATATTGTTATTCCGCTGTAGCATTGTTACCTTGTATCTCTGATATTGGTTCATATTGAATCATTGTTGTATCGAATATTGTATATTAATGATATTCATATATTTTTCTTTCGTTGTATTGTTATGCTTGATATGTTATAAGCTCCGGCGGACCAGATTCGACGTTTGGATCTGCGGCATTTGAATACAAGTGTCGTATTCGGTGCCGATTTTCGAAGGTCGAGTCAGGGTCGTCATATGACCTCACCTTGAAGTGGGTGCTACCCACCTAGCCTTGCTGCATAACCCCTGATTTTATGTCATTCCCGGTTGATGAGGCTTGAGGCTAAGCGTTACCTTTTTAGACCATTTCACTTAGAATGCTCATCGTCCACCTGACGATGTTCTGAAAGCATTCATCCATACACGTCCGTTCTGGGTTCAAACGGAACCGAAGGCACTATTCCTACTACATCCATTTTTGAATTATCCTCAGGATTAGTAGCGACTAGCCCTTGCACTTTATTGCTCCATCTTCGACTCCAAACTCGTTTTCCCACAAAAACGTGCAAACTGGATCGAAGTGATTTTCGAGAAATTAATCCTGATCCCAGTCTATTCGAAACAATCAGCGCATTTTGCCAATATTGATAGTCGGTTATTTAACTATCAATTATCATTCACAACATCCATCAAACAATAAATAACCTCCCAAATTATTTATTAATCTCATAATATCTTCACAAGTTATATTTCTATTTTCAATCCTTTGAAAACAGTTTCAACCCATACTTTTCTCATAAAATAAATTTTCAAATATTTATTTCCACTGAAAACACCAAGTACAAAGATTTAGATTTTTTTAAAATAATTTAAAACTCTTTATTATAAAACACCCTTTGAATCATTTCAAATAAAAATTACTTTAATATTTATTCAAAATATATCCTTTAATAATATTCAAAATGGAACTACTTCATTACTTTATTAAAAATATATACTATAGGAATATTCTAAAATGTGGTTACTTTATGAAATATAAAACTAAATTTTCTCCTTTAAAAACAAATAAACTAAAATTTATCCTTTAAAAACAAATTCCAAGTCACTTTTAAATAATTACTACTACAAATAGATTTGAAAAATACTTACTTTAGAACTTAAATATTTAGAAATAATAAATTTTCTAAAACCTGCTTTTCAAAACGACATTAAAACTTTTAAAATTTTACTTTGAAACATAGTTGGCTATTCAGGGAAATATAATTCTCTTCACATCCTTTAAAAAAAATTAATCACTATTTATTTTTAAACAAATTTACCCATTCCTTTAATAAATTCCTATCGTGAATTTATTCTTCCAAATATCCACTGATATATTACTTTGCTTTTATAAATCCAGTTTATAAATTTCATAGCCAGGTTCTCCTTTAAAAATCCCGATTTTTCACACTTGAATCAATTCCCAAGTTGATTTCCAATTTACTCCATTTATTCCAAAATCCATTAACTTCAGATTTTAGTCCTTAATTATGATTTTAAATACCTTTAACTAAAAGTACCAATTTTAGATTTCCCAAATTACTTCTTTATCCTTTTAAATAAATTTAAATTTTGAATTTTAAAATAATTCTTTATTCCTTTAAATGATATCACTTAAGTTTACAATTCATTAATTTCTGTTTATTCAAAATCCCTTTTTTTCCATACCCGAAATTATTTATTAGTATTTTCATATCACTTTCATTCCTTTCCAATTCATTCTTAATTTATTCGCTATATTTATTTTACTTAAAGCTCCACTCTTTGATTGTCTTTCCAAAAATCCAATTTATATATTTTGATAACTCAGTGTACCAAAATATATTCAAGCACACCATAGCATTCAATATTCCAATATAATTCATCATATAATATCAAATAATCACAACATAGAATATTAAATAATTTAAATAAATGTTGAGGAATCCAGTTGGATCCCTCTAACCTGTTTCCCTGCATCCACAGACATTAGCACAATATAAAATACAAATTCCACTTCGAGGTGGAATATCGCGATATGGGTTTTAATATAATGTCATCCACTATTATGCGGCGCATAGGGTCTCATCCGCTATATAATGCGGGAAATCAATCATTCCAAGATGTCTTATATACTATAATATAGCACATCAAATCAATTCAAACATTCAACCAATTATTTAAATTTAACTATTTAAATTTTAAATTAAACCAGATGAGTGAGATTAACCCACCTTTATTTTGTTAGCATCCATTCCCAATCCAGCTTGCTTTCTTCTTAATTTTTGACCTTGCATAAATATTATATGATTTATTAATATTTGCACTAATTTAATAATCAATTTTCCATGTAATAATTTTAATTAATGATTTAATTAAACTATCAATTCCCCTTTGAAACTACATATGCACTTAAGTTTTTTTATAAAAAAATCTGTTATCCTCTGATTAAACCTTATACAAGTATATATATATTAATATAATTTTTTTAGTAAAACTTGACATTACAATAAAAATTTATGATAATTTAAAATAAATACTAATCATCATCAGATTACAAATATAGATGTAATTAAGCATTTAAATTAAAGTTCCAGAAAAACAAACTACCTTAATACGAATCGGGGACGAAAGCAACGAGCTTTGCAAGATACCATGCTCAGAACGAACTAGCCGCGACTTCCCCTTTCGCAAGTACGATCACCGAGGACTCACTCAAGGTCACCAGAATACCGCATCGACTCAAGAAACTCCTATGCGTCACTAACCTCATCGCGCAATCCAATTTGTCCAATCTCGAAGTCGTTTCCTCCACTTGTTCACGTGCGAGCTTCCAGATCCAAGAATTTGATCGCCTACCACGGCGAGCCACTGCTTCGTCGAACTACTCCACCACGAGCCTCAGGCAAGCGCCACCAAACGACAACATCTCTGAACTGCATCGCCTTCGAGCCCGTGGGTAGATCGCGACTGTACGAAATCAAATTGATTTTGTAATCCCCTCGCGAGCATGGAGTTCAATTCGGCTTCACTAATTATTATTATTTTTGAAAATCGAAAGAACTCGATTTGCAGAAGAAGAAAAAATGGGGTTTTAAGGAGCTCGGCCATTGACTTAAATTTTGTTTGAGAATGAGGAGAGAGAGTTGCGATTTCGATTTGAGGTAAGGAGAGAACTGCAAATTTGACCGCCATTATTTTTTTCAAAGCAACAGTTTCTAGTTTTTTTTTCTGAATTGTGAAGGAAGATACGTGCTTTATACGTGAAGAGAAGATAAACTAGGTCGACGCAATTCAGACGCTAGGGTGGCTCGAGTACAATTAGGGTGGCTGGTTTGACTTTTTCATTTCATTTTTTTTTATTAATAAATTTTCAAAATATCTCATTTAGTATCACTTGAAATCTCGAACTCCAAATCAGACATGCCGCCAGGCGTTTATAAGGTTTTACCCATATTCCGAACGCAATGGAAAAGGTTCCGAGTCCTAATTCGATCGTATGGAGAAGATAGTTTTTTTTAACCCAGTTATAAAATTGAATTTTCGATTAAATTTTCAGCGCATTTTATATCGTACGCTCACACAACAATCCCAAATGCTACGAAAATTAAAATCTGATAATAATTCAATATTACGGATCTAGTGGAACTGGTTTCATCAAAATCCGAGACTGTGCCTCGGAAGGCTATTTTTAAATTCAATTTAAATGGTATATCCTTAAAACTGAACAAATCAGTGTTAAATTCAATTTTAAAACTTTTATTATCCCAACACTATCAATATAAATTTACAAGCCTTTAAATTGTTTTTAACAGGCTTAAAATTCCAAATTCAATATTTTACCCAATTTCAAATTATTTAATAATTAAATTATCCAAATAAATGGTGATACTTGAATTCAAGTTAAAATTAACTTTTAAATATTTAAAATCAATTAAATATTCCCATTCCAAATGCTCAAAAATTTCAGGTCGTCACAATTATAATCATTGACATGAGCTGATATGCTATATTATCACATGATTATCCTGAGCATATATTGTTTCACTTATATTTATTAACCCTAAGATTTAGACATAGTATAACCCGTGTGTTATTTATATAATACTCGAGTCAGTCTTAGACTTTACAAGTTCAGGGATAGTAAGACCAGCTTATGTTTATTGGGTGTAGAGAAGATTATGAATTCTATATGTATTTCATCATCTTGTATTGTATTTTTCATGTACGTATAACCATGTGATGTATTAAGAAATACATTGTATATTTCATGTATTTTCAAGATTACTTATTTATATTTAATTTGTTTAAAGTAATTTATCGATATTTTAATATTTTGAAAAGTTAATTATTTTAAAAATAAATATGGCTTGAAATTAATAATAATAATTTATTAATAATATTTTGGTAATAAATTATTACTATTTATAGTAATAGTAAAGAATAATTATTATTGTTTATTTAATAATGTTTTTAAATTGTCAATTATTATTTTAAGATGTTTTGGAGTTAATAATTATTATTTATTTATAGTGTTTATTGTTAATAATTATTACTATACAATAGTATTTTTAAGAAAATGATTTTTATTCCTTTATAAATGCTTTCGAGACTTATAAATAGAGTTTATAAATGGGTTTGGGTTTTATAAGGGGAGTTTTATAAAATGGTTTGGAGACTTAAAGGGAGATTATCTACAAGGTGAAAGAGTTTTATGAATGGTTAAATATTTATAAATGAATTTAAGAAATGGGTTTATAGATTTATAAGGAGTTTTATAAATGGTTTTATGGATTTATCAAGAGTTTATATGATTTTAGAAATGTATAAAAAGAAATTATAAGTGATTGAAATTTATAAATAAGATTGTAAATGATTTTCAGAGATTTATAAAATGGTCTCTAAATGGTTTCAGAAATATATAAGGAGTTTATAAATGATTTTAAAATTGAATAAAAATAAAATCTTTCTTAGTTTCGTAAATTTATTCATACCACTGAGATAAGTATATGAGTACATTTTCTAGGCTATGGAGTGTAATATTTGTGAATATACTTATACCACTAAGATTAGTATATGGATATTTTCTAAGTATGAAAAATATAGGGATTTTTGGGTATATCCTTTGTAAAGGTATGTTTTTCTACAAGTAATTTACAAAGTGATTTTAATTAATGAAAGGTTAATTAAGGACGCTAGTGGTTACTATTGTGTTTAACCAATGTTGGTATTCCCTTTGAAATTAAATCCTTGATTTGGATGTGTGTTTATGGCTATTTAAATAACCGACTATCAAATATAAATCCAAACGTAACTTTGAAATTATCTAAGAGAAACATGTGAGTTATATGGCACTATCATCTTTGATGATGTTGTAATATGCGTATGAATCTCATTCCGTTCTCCTTGGACAAACGATAAGGAAATCCATCCACCAATGGTTAGGATGTGATCTCCGCTCTTATCTTTGACTGTTAATTTTCTGAAGAACCGGGTTGGGTTTATCGAAAATTGTCTGATATTATTTCGAAGAAACCAGGATCAAATATGTTATCCAAAAACCATTTCGATCCAACTCAATCATTTCTAAATGAAAATTTCCTAAAGATGATGGAATTGAAGACGGAGCTCTTTAAAGCGCAAGGGCCGCTTGCTACTAATCCTGAGGGTGATTCCAAAATGGATGTAGCATCTCCTGGACAACTTGTATGGATGAATGCTGATACTGTGTCATTGATTGGAAGGCAACGTAGCACTCCAAGTATGTAACGATCCAAAATTTTCGATAATTAAAATTTGTTAATTTAATAAGGTTATGTGACTTAATGTTGGAAGAAATAAAATTTTGTGATTAAGTAATAAGAATGTAATTGTATTTAAGTGTAACGATATTAATTTAGGGTAATATTAATTTAAGGTAACTTGTAACTGCTTTAAATGTGATTCTAATTAATTAAAAGAACTAAAGAGTTATAATTAATAAAGATTGTAAATAAATCATAGTAATGTATGTATTAATGGATAACTAGATTAAAAGAGCAATTGATAAGTTAAATGTTGATTAGTTCATAAAATGATGTATAATGAATGGAAAATTAATAAAATGAGTGTAATGAGAGTTGTTATTACATCTGCTTGTAAACAATAAACTTACAAACGTTACTAAATATAGAAATGGTAAAAATTGTTGTTTGTTACCAACATATTTAATCAATTGAAATTAAATGTAATGAAATGTTACATTAATGCGAGTTAAGACAACAACTGTAAATTGTGAATGTAATACAAGGAATAAAAATGTTAATTATATCCATATGGTAATAATTGATTTAATAAAGGAATGAAATCAAGATAAATAAATTAACTGGGATTTCAAAATTTTAATTAATGTGAAGAATCGACAAAATTCAATATAATTGATGTAGTAGTTAATATAAAAAAAGATGGAATTTGTAGCATATTAGTGAAATAAGATATCAACAAATATTAACTATGCTATTAGGTTAATAATTGATTGAATATAAAAGTTGAAATCAAATTAAATCAATTTATTGGGATTAAATTATAATTAATTGGATTTAATTACAGTTGAAATTGAACATTGTAATTAGTGTAATAACCAACGCTGAATTGTTATATAAACTTGTATCAAGTCATTGTAAATGTCTAAGTGATTAAAAATGGTGAAATTTGTTAACTATCAAATTTGAATGAAAAAATGATTTAATTAATTAATTATTAATTTAATTAATTAATGTGAAAATAGCCATTTTGGCCATTCACTCGGATCCAGATGAAAACAGTTTCATTGGATCCGTAAAGGTGAATTATTGTAAGGTCTCAAGTTTCGTAGCAATTGGACTTGCCGTTTGATCGTACGGACTCGAAACGCATAGAAATCAATCTAATTAAAATCAATTGAAATCAATTTGAAATAATCTGATTTTAATCTAACTTCTTTATACGATTGAATTTGGACTTGAAACATGTTCCACTGAATTTAAAAATATCGAAAACATTTATTTTGATATATGGGATGACCCATTTTCGTTCCGGAGATAGAACGGGGTTTTCGAGTCGTTTACCGTTCAACTTTCAAATCAATCTAATCCATTTGTTTCTATTTTTGATCTGCCAATAAATAACCGGTTATAAACCCTGGCTATTTCTTATTCTTTTTTCAGTACGCACATTCCATATGTCTACTTCTCTTTCTCAATAGCAGAACTAAATCCAATTACAAAACCCTAATTCCCAAATTCCAAATTCAATTCCGAAATCAAATTCCTCAAAACCCTAACAAATTATATATCTTTTCGAAGCTCTTGATGAGCGCAGCCCAAATATGTGATGTTTTTTTCGATTTGGATCATGGTTTGGCTAGAATTTCCCAAAAAAGTCACGGTCGTTCACCAGGTGGCGATCGACTTCAACGGATCGTCAATTCGTCGGTACTAGGTTATGGAGAGGACCGAGTGGAGTTCATCGGCGTGGCTTGTTCATTGTATCGATGGCCGGATCGGCTCAAAAATATCGATTACGGTCTCACTGAAGGCGCGACAATCAAAGGGACGACGGAGCGGTTTCTAGGGCCAGGGTTGGGTGCGCCCGGTCAGGCCGAAGGGGATGGTGGTTCTGGCTGGAGCAACGGCGGCCGGAGCTAGTGGGGTACGCTGGTCAAAGCGGCGGTGGGTGCGTGTTCTACTATAGTCGAACAGTGCATGGGTGCGTTGACCGAGCAAAGGAGAAAGCAAGGTGACGTGGCTATTTGTTTTATTAATTTATTAATTTACCTTATATTAAAATTCATACGTTCTAAATTACATAACTTTTACATATGAGGCCTGTTTTGTGCGAGGTTTGTTTCGATAGGATTGTATCGTAATTTCAAACATTTTGACACGGGTTTGAACGAATTCTGAGACTGTTGAGTTTTAGGTCTATTTTTGGATGTAAAATCAATTTGAAACCAAAGGTGAGTGTTTTAACCCACTCACAATTACTAAATTATCTTATGTTAGTCAAATTAAGTTTATGATGTGATTAGAAATTTATTGATTGATGTTTGTTATATTTAAATTGTCATTTTAGTTAAATTTGACTTTATTGCATTCAATCATCCTTTAATTTAATATTGATTAAATTCTGTCAATTTAATATCTGTTATTGATGATCAGTTATTTGTTGATGCTTATTGACTGATTCGGATGATGATTGTGATGGATGTTTATTTTTTGATATTGAATGACTGGATGTTGTATTTTATATTCTTATAACACTGCAAATTCCGTATGGGTTGATATGATACATACCCGAACGATCTATCAATTAGGAAAAAATCATTATGGGTAGAAATAATAGACTTGAGCAATTTTATGGGTTTTATTTAATTCGGGATTGCGGATTGAAATGATATATAACCTTTAAAATTTAAATTGTGGATTGGAATGATAAATATCCATATCACTTGACCCTAGGGTAGAAAATTATATACGGACAACGGATTGGTTAAGTTAAACAATTTTTGAATCTTTGAAATTTTGAATTCAGTTAACTAGTATTTTAAAAAAGAAATTGATTTATATAAACTGAAGTATTTTTGATAATCCATGCATTAATGCTGAAAAGGGAATTGATTTAACGAATTGTTCAAAGAATTTAAATTGGAATTTCAAGGTGGAAGTGTCGAATATAAAGGAATTTATTGGAATTGAGTATTGGAAATGTTAGGATACTACTTTGAAGCCTATTTAAACTAATTTAAACTATTTTAATCAATTTAAAACTATTTTAATTTATATTAATCCATTACAACCTATATAATTTAATTTAACCTATTTTACCTATTTAAACTAATTAAATTTTCTTAATCTATTTTAAATTCATTTAACATTATTTAAGTCTATTTAATCTATTTTAAATTTATTTAGTCTATTTAGAAATCTATTTAATATCATTTAAATTTATTTAATCTATTTTAAATCTATATAGATCATTCTAAAAATCTAATAAAATCAAATTTAAATCTATTTAAAATTTTTTTACTATTTAAACTATTTTAAATCTATTTAAACTATTTTAAAACTATATAAACTATTTATAATTTCCTAAACTACTTTCTAAAATTTCAGTCTATATAAAGTTGAAGTATTTATATTCAAATCCTTGATGATGATACAACCTAAGTTGGAATTTGGAATTGATACCTTTTTGTGAATTGATATATTTGAGTGAATATAATGATTTTAAAATGAAGAATTTTTTTAACATAACTTACCAGTAATTTCATAGTGAATATGATTTGGAAGTGAATATGATTTTTATGGTGAATATAGTTTGAAAGTGAATATAATTTCGAAAGAGATATGATTTGAAATTAAATACGATATTTTGATATAAATTGTGAATTGACCTATTGAAATGTAAAAGAACCATTCCGTGTGAAATAAGTATTTGGTTGTTAAAGAGAGCGGGATCAGATATTGTCATACTCTCTGCCAATACCTAAAACCACTTTAACAACTATGTATGTGGTGGAGATTCCAGAAATGAAGTAGGATGGTGGCGAACGATTTCTGTATGAGGTATTAATGTGAGCCTAACTCCCTTGAGTCAGCTTAGATGTGAATAAAACAGGAGCTGTACCTAGGCCAAGTCAGGTCATTCCTCCAATCGGACATGCTTCTTCGATACCATATTACCACTTTGTAATGATTTCGTGGCCACCACTTGATTTTTGATTTAGGAGTGTAGTAGCTGCTATGCGTTACCGCCAACCCGGTTCTGCAGTTGGTAAATCTACCCTGGCATTGCCTTGAGTGTTGTGTTCACATGCCCTAGAGCGCCTTCTACGAGTTTGATTTGTACCATACCTGTGGAATGCCCTTTGATAGCCCTCCAGATTACGAAGAAATTACTGTATAGACTATGGGAATATATGAAAATGTGTTAAGGGGATATGGGTAGCGCCTTAATGCTATTTTGATACTTTTACTTTAATATAGACATATTATAATAGCATATTGTACTACATAGTAGATAGTTTAATGAATCCTTAAGAGACGGTAATCCCGAACATCTCTTAAGTTACTGTACCCACGTTAGACACTGGATAGGGGATGCCAAACCACGTAAACATCTCTGACGCCGTTACACTCATATTTATTTACTATTGATTTAACTCACGTAAGATCTTTTAGTTCTAACTCGGGTGTTTTATCTTTTCAATTCGCTCGAATCAGCTTGAGCATTTCAGTGTTGAAGACCTTATTTTTGGAGGATGAAGACGAAGATTTGCACTATTAATATTTATTATATTTATTCCGCTGCACCATGTTGTTCCGCTGCGTTTATTTATTTATTTCTGTTTATGTAACTCTGATTTTGTATTGTAAAAGAATAATCAAACGTATTTATAAACAGTTTCATGAACTGTTATTTGATTATTAAATTTTGTCATTCCGCTGTGAGATTTTGTATTTGTTTTATTTCTTTCTTTTTTCTTATTTACCCATAACAATCTGCATGTTTGAATGGTTTGAGTCTGGCACGTGTGTCTGCTTAAAACGTCCAAAAAGGCTGGTCGTAACAGTTGATATCAAAGCTTTGGTTTAGCGATAGCCTTAGCTTTGTGGGGTCTGACTCATATAAATAGGGTATTCATACCCTAGAATGAGTCGCTGAGTGTGTGTGTGTGTGTGTGTGTGTGTGTATATATATATATATGAGAGAGCGTATTTGTTAGTGTTATAAAAGGGTTTTCGTATTGTGTTAATTTTTTCGTTTTGTATTTTTAAATTCTGGTCGATACATAGGACGCTATGTCATCGATAGGGATTTATAAACACTTAATAGGGCAGACCGACATGATACTTGTTTTGAAACATAGGTAAATGATATAATTTTCCTATTACATATTTTTGATATAAATATAAAATAATAAATTTTAAAGTTGATATAATTGGATGTAATATGTTGTTTGTTAGGTAGAAAATTTTATAAACATTGATTGTAAAATGTGATTTACAAGTAAAGTAAATGTAAACTGGAAGTTTAGAATTAAAGTTCCAAGATTTTGAAATTTCTTTCAAAAGATTTTGGAATATAATATTATTATTATTTAAAAGTATTTCCTGATATAAATATTTCAAGATGATTTGAAAGAAACGTTTTAAAAGAAATTTGAAGGAAATAAGTTCTATACTCCCCTATCTGTCACTGGAAAATAATATCGGCGATGAGTGCACGCATCATCAACGTTCATTTTCGAGTTTCAAAGTGGAAAGACTGTTATGTAATTTTACTGCACATTTGTTTTGATGGAAAAAATTTAACTTTAATTTCTAAAAATGATTTGATATATGTATATATAAGTTATGGGTATATATATATATATATATATATATATATATTATTTTAGAATAACTGAAATGAAACCCGGTTGTTTAGTTCTTAAGTTTCTAAAAATATGAAATTGAAATTATCATAATGAATGAAATCTTAATGATATTAATAATTGGTAACTTCTAAAATGAAAATTAGAAATTTGGTGTTAAAATGATTACTGAAATAGTTAAGGAACTGAAAATTAGAAAACTGAATAGAAAAAAGAAATGAAAAAAAAGGTAACTATTTAACCTTTTGTTAACTAAATAAATAAGAGAAACTTGGGTAATATTCAATTGCATTCTTAAACAAACACACACACACACACACATATAACTTACCGAATTATCATAAGTTGAATTTTTAAAAAGAATATGTAATAAAACAGTATACAAGTAAAACCTGGAAAAAATATGGAAGTGTTCAATGGAATTTATTTTATAAATGAGAAATCGATATTATAAATTGCTATAAACTAAAGTTAATAGTTTGAAATGCTACTGATGAAATGTAATAAAAGTGAATAAGGTAAGAAAAATGATTATAAACTTAAGTTAACATTTTAAGCTATTTATAATCAGAAATAAAGGGTAAAAGTGAATATTGTAAGTAAATAATTATAAACTTGAATTAATATTGAATCCATTTATAATTCAAATGAATACTATATAGATTGAATGATTATAACTTCTGTGAACATTGGAAATGATTTAGAAATGGAGTTAATATTCAATAATACTATATATCGAAGAATAAGTGTGAAAAGGAAATAACCTATAAATGGTGAATTAAATTGTAAAGAAACTTACCTAATAATGTATAATCCAATAATTGAAGTAAAAATAGCTTATTTTAGCAATGAATGTAAAGTAATAAAATGAATGAAAATGGCACTATATGAATAAAGGAGAAATGAACTTTTGTAAGTAAGAATGAATGTAAATTAATGGAAATAAACATTATATGAATGAGAAAAGAAAAGTAAATGATGAAAAAAAGAAAAAAATCAAATTAAATTGCAAATGTGAAGTAAACTGAAATAAAATGTATACAATACTTTAATGATGGATTCAATTATGATCCAAATAATTGAAATGGATATAACTTATGTAAGTAAAGAATGCAAATTAATGAAATAAGCCTTACATGAGTGAATGAAAATTAAAATTTTTATAGGTAAGGAGCGTGAATTAAAGAAAATCATTGTATGAAGAAAAATGAATGAACAATAAATAATGTGAAAAAGATAAATACAGTAAACTTAAAAATGTGTTGAATTCTTTGTTCGCTTGACTTATGGATTGGTTAGGAAAGGATACTTTTATTGTGTAGGATGTATAAATAATCTATAAAGTTATCTAAGATTGTTGAGTGTATGGTTTACTTTATAGTTTTTTATCATTTTATATGATTAGAAGTTCTGAACCCGAACAAACAATTTTTTTTGGTTGCTATGGATGGATGATTGCTCACTTTGTTGAAATGATGTTTGTATAGCGGACCAGTGGTTTGTTGCAAATGAAATTGTTGTTAGGTAGTGATGTTTTGTTTGTTATTTATTGAAACAACTTAAACATTTCTCTTTATATAATTTGCTAACTTCTTTTAGATTGTATAAGCGAAATACATGTTATGGAAGCAATAGCTACTGCTTTTTGTTTCGTAAATTAAGCGTTGTTTGCCCGACAAATATGTACATTCTCGGATTACGGCTTTCTAGCGATATTTTATTGTTTTCCAATGGTTTGGGATATATTATTTTGAAATTATGTGATATTTATTGTTTTATTGATATTACTATTCTCCCAGACCTATCCGTACAAAGGAGACTCCGTCGAAATTTTCCGTAAATTTTGGACATAGAAAATTTTGCGAAATGTTTTCAAACTTTTATTAGCTCAAGTATAAAAGAAATTGGATGTTTATAAATTGATATATTTTATTTAAATTATTTAATTATGTAAATTAATTGTTTATAAATTTAATATTTTAAATAAGATATACTAATTCCCTCTTTTCCCATCTTTTCCTTTTCGAGGATGAAATATTTTGAGTGGAGGAGAATATAATGAACCGAAATTTTCCATAATCAAAATTTGTTAAATTAATGTAACGACCCATAATTTTCGATGTTTAAAATTTGTTATTTTAATAAGATTTTGGTAGTTAAATCTGGAATAAATAAGAAATTTGGAATTTGTTAATGAATTAATAACGGGAATGAAATGTAAGAATGTTAATGCAAGTTAATAAATAACTAATGTAATGCAATCCCAATTAATTGAAACAATTGTAGGGTTATAATTGATTGTAAATAGTAAAATTTGGAAATAAATTCAAAGTTATATTAATTGATGAAATAATACACAATAAACTGTATTTTGATAAATTCAATGTTAGATAATTAATTATAATGTTGGTTTGGAATGATAACTTATAAAAGTATGATTAATAGTTAGTGGCAACAATTATTATAAGTTACCGATATATTTTTAATCCATTAAATTGAATTGGAATCAATTGCAATAAATTTAAATAAAATATTATGTTAATTTTAATCAAGGTAATATTTGGAAATAATGTTAATGTTACTCTTAACAGGACAGTTTATTGAATTGAAAGAATGAAAATAAAGATTTAACAATTTATTGGGATTTGAACTATAATAATCGGATTAATTGCAATTAAATGAAATTAAATATCTAGTATGACGTTAATTGAAATTAAGATGGAATTTGAGAATATTAATGTAATAGATCATGAATCCAATGTTAATTTCATCCATCCGACAACAACGAATTGAATAATAGAATGAAAAGTAAATTAAATGGAATTATTGGAAATTAAATTTATAATTTCTGAATTTAATGAAATTGAGGTTAACACTGAAATTGATAAATTAATCAACTCTAAATTGACATCTAAATTTTTTTAAATTAGTGTAAATGATTAAGAAATTTAAAAATGATAAAAATTGCCAATTATAGGATTGAAATTTGAAATTTTGATTTAATTAATTATTATTTTATTTAATTGATGTAAAAGTAGCCATTTTGGCCACTGACTCGGATTTTGAAGAAACTAGTTTCATCGGATCCGTAATGGTTAGTAGGATTTCAAATTTCGTAGCGATCGGACTTGTCGTTTGATCGTACGGACTCGAAACGCCTTGAAATCAATTTAATTGAAACTTATTGAAACTAGTTTGAAATATATTGATTTTACTGTAACTTTTTCATACGATGGAATTTGGACTTGAAACCCGTTCCATTGATTTTAAAATGTTCAAAAACATCAGTTTTGATATTTGGGTTGACCCAATTTCGTTACCGAGTCAGAACGGGCACTTCGGGCCATTCATCGTTCAATGGGTAAATCAATATTGTCCATCTATTCTATTTTCAACCGTGTCTATAAATACCCTGTTATAAACCCTAGCAGTCTTTCTATTTATTATTTCTGTACGTACAGAAATTTCTGTTACCCCTCTTTCTCAATGGCAGACAAACTCTAAAATTCACAATACAGTTTCAATTCAAAATTCCACTTCAAAAATTCAATCTCCTCAAATAACATCAAATTATATATCAATCTGAAGCTCTTGACGAGCGCATCTCAGATCCATAATTTGTCTTCCAATTTGAATCATCATTTGTTCAGAAATCGATGGTTTCTTCTCGGCCGTTCATCGCGCGACGATCAACGTCGATGGATCGTCAAATTGATGATACCATTGTGCGGAGAGGGTCGCGCGCTGTCCATCGGCATGGCTCGTTCTCCATTTCAGTGGTTGGATCGGTCGAATTTATGCATCTAGGGTTAGACCTAAAGTGGTGGCTAGGTAGTTTTTCGCCACCGATCGACGAGGTGACGTGTCAGAATTGGTGGGGGGCCACGGCGAGGTCGCGGCAAGGCAATAGAGGGGTCGCGATCATCTCTGGTGGCGGCGGCTTCTAGGTTTTGGTGAATCGAAGATGGGTTCAGGCGGCTTCAGGATTGTGTGCGACATTAGGGTTCGAATGCCTGGTAAGAAGGGGTTGCTGGCGTGGCCGATTATGGTTGGTGATGTTTTGCTTTATTTTATTTATTCTAGTTTAAAATCGTATAACTTTTAATACGTATAACTTTTACATACGAGGTACGTTTCACCTGCGGTTTCTCGTGTTAGGATCGTATTGAAATTCCAGACATTTTGCTGCTAGTTTGGACCAATTCTACGATTGTTCAAATTTTGGGTTTAAATTGGATTTAAATTCAATTTAAATTCAAAGGTGAGTGTTTTAACCCACTCACAACTTCTAAAATTTCTTATGTTTGTTAAATTGATTTATGATGGGATTAGAAGTTTATTTATGACTGTTAGGCATATTTTGAATCATCATCTCAATTTATTTGAATTTATTTGGATAAAATAGTTATTTAATTTATTATTGAATATAAACTGCCAGTAAAACCTGTTATTTATTATCCGTTCTATATTAGTGTTATTGATTGAATTGGATGATGATTATGATAAATGTTTGATGATTGATATTGGATGAATGGATGTTGTATCTTACATTGTTATAAACTGCAAGTTGTTATGGATTTTTATTTCATTCGGGATTGCGGTTTGAAATGATATATAACCGTATTCATATTTTAAATTACAGAATGAAATGATAAATATCTGTATCACTTGACCATAGGCTTGAAAATTATACAGACACCGTGGTCTATATATAAAAATATTTTGAAATGATTTCTATGGTGTTGTAATGAAATATATGGTTTTAGATAAATATTGATTTTAGATATTATATAAATGTTATTTTATCCTTGATTTTAAGCTATGTATAATTTGTTTTAATATAGAATAAGCTTAATATTGATTTTTATTGAAGATAACATGGTTAAGTATTTATATAAATTATATTTTAATATAGAGTTTATAATGATTTAAATAAATTAAGGTTGGAAGATAAATTGGAAATTTATTTGAAATTGAATTATTTAAGAATTAAACTCAAATAAGTTTGATGCGAAATTTATTAAATTTGAAATTATTGAATCGTAATTACAAAACCTAGTTTGAGATTGTGAATACTTAAAGTTTGAAATATATTGAATTTGAAATGGTTTATTATGTGGATCAAATCTGTTTTGAAATCGATATAATTTAGAATAGTTAATTTGGAAATTGTATTGTATTGAAATTTATGATTTGGGATTTGATTAAATTTAAAATTTATAAATTCGAGTTGTTTTGGAATTGACTCGTGAAATTGAAGAAGCTATTTTATTATATAAAGTATTTTTAATATTTAGACCATTTAAGTGGTGGAAGTTATGTTTCAAAGTTATGAGTTTCAAGGTGTTATAATTTGAAAGCGTTATATTCAAGTGTTTTGATTTCGAAATGTTATTACTTTGAAAGTATTATGATTTCAGAAAGGATATATTTGAAATGAAAATGATATCGTATTGATTTCGTTTTGAAAGGGCAATGCTATTTGGTTTTAAAGTATAAACTATTTTGAAAATGACCGCGGTGTTATAATAACGTTTGGTTGTTAAAGAGACCGAGATCGGAAGATGTCATACTCTCTGCCAACTCCGAAAACCACTTTAACAACCATGTACACGGTGGAGATTCCAGAACGAAGTAGGATGGTGGATGCGTTCCTTTGAGGTATATACATGGAGCCGACTTCCGTGAGTTGACATAAGGTGGCTAAAACAGGAGCGCTAATGGGCCAGTGAGGTGGCCCCTTTTATCAGACACGCTCCTTCGATACCATTCTATTGCTTTGATTGATTGGGGCCCTTTGATTTTTTGGGGGTGTAGGGCGGTAGCTGCGTGCAATGCGTCACCACCAGTCCCGATGCGTAATTGGTATATCTACCCTGGCATTGCCTCGCTGTGCTGTGTCGCCTTCCCTAGTGCATCTTGTACAAGTTTGGTTTTCTCCTGTAGCCCGTGGAGTACTTAGGGTAGTCTCCCGATCTGGAGACACGCTGATACTGGATGGACTACTGGAACTATTACGTGTTAAGGGCTCTTTGGGTAGCCCCTTAATGCTATTTAAAAGTAATTTTATTTTACTAATAGACATTATTATAATAGCGTATATTACTACATAGTGGATAGTTTAACGGATCCTTAGGAGATGTGAATCCCGAACATCTCTTAAGTTACTGCACTCACGTTTGACACTGGATAGGAGATGTCATATCCCGTAAACATCTCTGACGCCATTCCACTCATGTTATTTACCGTTGATTTAACTTACATAAGATCTTTTAGTTCTGACTCGATTTTTTTGTCCTTTCAATTCGCTCGGGTCAGTCTGAGCATTTCAGGGTTTGAAGACCTTATTTCTGGAGGACGAAGACGAAGATTGTAGTATTACTATTATTTACTATATTGTTCCGATGCATCATGTATTCCGCTGCATTATTTATTATTCTCTAGCATGTGTAACTCTGATATGAGTTGTATAAGTATAATCAAATGTTTTCTAAAACAGCTTCATGAACTGTTATTTGATTATTAAATAATGTCATTTGCTGTGAGATTCTGTTTGTTTTATTTCTTTCTCTGCTTTTCTTATTCACCCCAATAACAATTCGCCCTTTTATATGGTTTGAGTCTGACATGTGTGGTTTATCATCGATTTAAAACGTACAAAAAGGCAGGCTGTTACGTTTGGTATCAGAGCTTTGGTTTAGCAATAAACATTAGCTTTGTCGGGTCTGACTCTTTATTAATAGGATAGTAATACCCTATGATGGTTCGCTGAGTGCATATATATATATATATATATATATGAGAGAGCGTATTTGTTAGTGCTATAAAAGGTTTTTAATATTGTGTTAATTTGTTCCGTTTTATATTTATAAATTCTAATTGGTGCACAGGACGCTGTGAAATCAATAGGGATTTATAAACAATTAATAGGACAGAGTGACACAATATTTGTTTTGAATATAGGTGAATGAAATAATTTTGCCTATCATATTTTCTATACATAAAATAAATTTTTATAAAGGTTATATCTGGTTGTAATATATTGGTTGTTAAGTAGTGAAATTTATAAATATAGATTGGAAACAAGATTTGAAGAAAATAAAATAAATGAAAATTGGAAATTTTAGAACTTAAGTTTCGGGATTTTGAAAGTTTCTTTCAAGGGATTTTGGAATATAATAATATTGTTTATAAGTTTTTTCTGATATAAATATTTCAATATAAATTGAAAGAATTATTTTTAAGAAACTTTGGAAAGAAATAAGTTTTGTACTCCCCTTTATGTCGTTGGGAAATAATTTCGGTGATGAGTGCACGCATCATCGACATTCATTTTCGAGTCTCAAAGTGGGAAGACCATTGTAGTAGTTTTACTAGAGATTTATTTTGATAAGCAAATATAAATTTCTAATTGTTTTAAATATAATTGGATATATAAGTTGTAAATATATACATTTATCTATTATTTTAAAATGATTTGAAATTTAACCCGGTATTTAGTTCTTAAGTTTCCGTTAATTAAAAGTTTCAATTATTTTAGTGAAATAGAATCTAACTAATTAATAATTGGAACCTCTAAATGAAATAAATTAAACTTGTGTACTTTTCAATTTGCATTCTTTAACATATATATAACTTACCAAAATATATAAAAAGTTGAAATGTTAATAAGAAAAGTAATGGATATTATAAATGTAAAACTTGAAGTAATGAAAGTATTCAATGAAATTCTTTAATAAATAAGAATTTGATGTCTAAATGAAATGCTACTAATTAAATATAATAGAAAGGTAAGTATTATAAAAAATGATTATAAACTTAAGTTAAAAAAATTGATATGATAAATAATTTAATTAAACATGAATACTATAAATAAATGAATGTAAATAAATGAAATTATGTAATAAATAATGAATGAATAAATATAATGCAATAAAAAGAAACTAACATGAGATAAATGAATGAAAGTAAATATTTGTAGGTAATAAATGAAAATAAATGAAATAAACACTGAATGAATGAATGGAAATAAAAAAAATCTGTGAGAAATAAATGTAAATTAAAAAGATAAACCATTATATGAATGAAAAGGAAATCAAACAACAAATGTTATGAAATGAAATTGATAAAAATTAACTTGATCTATTGTTTGGAATTGTTGTTTGTTTGGTTTATGGTTGTTTGGGCAAGGATACTTTAAATTTATTTGGATGTATGAATAATCTATTTAGTTTTATCTAAGACTGTTGAGTAAATGGTGCACTTAGTAGTTTATTTTCCATTCTGTACAATTTAAAGTTTTAAACCCGAACAACTATTTATCTATTTGTTATGGATGGATGATTGACTTTATCGATTTCATATGATGATTGTATGCTGGGATTGCAAGTGATTCTTGTTTTATATTGATTTGTTTGTTAGTGGTTTAAACAAATTTGAATATTTCTCATATATAATTATTAACTCTTTTAGATTATATAAGTGAAATACAAGTTATGGAAGCAATTGCTTTTGGTTTCATAAAATAAGCGTTAATTGCCCAACAAATAGGTACGTTCTTGGATTATGATTTTATAGCATTATTATATTGTTTTTCTCGTTGTTGGGATATATTATTTTGAGGTATTGTGATATATGTTATTATATTTGATATTATATTTTCTCCCGAGCCTCTCTGTACCAAGGAGACTCTGCCGAAATTTTTCATGAATTTTGGACATAGAAATTTTTATGAAATATTTTCCAAAAATTTTGTTACTTAAATATAAAAGGATTTAATGGTTATAAATTGATATACTTTATTTAAATTATTAAATTTTGTGAATTTATCTGTTTATAAATTCAATATTTTGAATAAGATATATTGATTACTTAATTCCTTCTTTCCCTCCTTTTTCCTTTTCGAGGACGAAAAGTTTTGAGTGGGGGAGAGTGCAACGACCCGTAATTTTCGATGTTTAAAATTTTTTAGTTTAATAAGATTTTGGTAATTAAATCTAGAATAAATAAAAAAATTGAAATTTGTTAATGAATTAATAACGGGAATGAAAAGTAAGAATGTTAATGCAAGTTAATAAATAACTAATTTAGTGCAATCTAAATTAATTGAAACAATTGTAGGGTTATAATTGATTGTAAATAGTAAAATTAGGAAATAAATTCAAAGTTATATTAATTGATGAAATAATACACAATAAACTGTATTTTGATAAAATCAATGTTAGACAAGTAATTATAATGTTGGTTTGGAATGATACTTATAAAAGTATGATTAAGAGTTAGTGGTAACAATTATTATAAATTACCGATATATTTTTAACCCATAAAATTGAATTAGAACCAATTGCAATAAATCTAAATAAAATATTACGTTAATGTTAATTAAGGTAATATTTGGAAACAATGTTAATGTTATTCATAATAGGATAATTTGTTGAATTGAAAGAATGGAAATAAAGATTTATCAATTTATTGGGATTTTAACTATAATAATTGGATTAATTGCAATTAAATGAAATTAAATATCTAAATATTACGTTAATTGAAATTAAGATGGAATATGATGATATTAATGTAATAGATCATGAATCCAATGTTAATTTCATCCATCTGACAACAATGAATTGAATAATAGAATGAAAAGTAAATTAAATAGAATTATTGGAAATTAAATTTATAATTTCTGAATTTAATGAAATTGAGGTTAACATTGAAATTGATAAATTAATCAACTCTAAATTGAAATCTATATTTGTTTAAATTAGTGTAAATGATTAAGAAATTTAAAAATGATAAAAATTGTCAATTATAGAATTGAAATTTTAAATTTTGATTCAATTAATTATTAATTTATTTAATTATTGTAAAAATAGCCGTTTTGGCCACTGACTCGGATTTCAACGAAACTAGTTTCTTCGGATCCGCAATGGTGAATTATAGTAGGATTTCAAGTTTCGTAGCGTTCATACTTATCGTTTGATCGTACGGACTCGAAACGCCTTGAAATTAATTTAATTGAAACTAATTGAAATCAATTTGAAATATATTGATTTTAATGTAACTTCTACATACGACGGAATTTGGACTTGAAACCTATTCCATTGATTTTAAAATGTTTAAAAACATCTGTTTTGATATATGGGTTGACCCAATTTCGTTCCCAAGTAAGAACAGGCTCTTCGGGCCATTCATCGTTCAACGTGTAAATCAATCTTGTCCATCTATTCTATTTTCAGCTGTGACGCCCCACCTCTATACCCACGCTAGCCAAGAACACTACGGTGTAATGCTGTCAACTAGCACGGAAAATAAGGCTGTTGAGGAGCGACCATCCGTGTAATTTCTTTGCGCGAGCACCGATATGTCAGATAGTATAACATGCATTTTATTTCAAGAGGAAAATCCGACATACCGATACAAACACAAAGCTACTACACAGTGGCTATAATAATCTTCGGAAACAAATATAGAATACGCAAAACATAAATCAATCACATATAATTCATATCACAAAGGCGGAAGAAGATATGAATATATAACTAACACATGAAAGTGTATATCAGAGTAGTGGTCAAAAAGATCCACAATAATACAAAAGGATAGCAACACGTGCTATACAAAAGAATACAACTATGAGTCTAAATCTCAAGTGTATACAAAAAAATAAACTACTAATCTAAGTAGTTAGCCAAAAGTCAGAGTAATGATCCTGGATGAGAAGTCAAGCAGAAGCACCTGTAACATCTTGGTCTGACCCGAATATTATTTAATAAGAAAATAATAAACGGATCAGTCTAGCTATAAATATCAGATGAAACGATATAGAGTAAGAGATATGACTAAACACATAATAATCACAATGCCAAGCTGTGATATATATAAGTAATTGAAAATCAACAAGAGATTAATCAATATCACAAAATCTACACAAGAATCAAAGAAATGTCATACTCCTTATTTCGTTCATCAAACCACAAATATTGATAATTGTATCAATGTCAATCACAAAAATCAATGACACACAAATTCACCAATGCACAAATATTGATAAAACTTATCAATAGAAATCACGAAAATTGGTGAAACACAAATTCTAGAAATCATCCCAAGAAATCCAGAAATCACAAAAAGGGGGAAGGCCTATCACAAACGGGAGCATAAAGCTTACCAACACGTGTATCACAAACGGAACGCTAATTCCATGGTTGCTAACCATCACAAATTGAGCCGAAGCTCCACAAACGGCCCGAAGACCATGGGTTGCTACCCCACCAATTTGAGTCGAAACTCCACAAAACGGGGTTTAGTCTCCCTCGCAGACAAAGAGACATCACACATTGCTAGTCTAAATCACAAAGATGATCGTCATGATCAATGAGAAGTGTCAATTACACTAAGCTAGTAAATATATGAGTCTAGCTTCATGTCCCATAACCACTTGCTTAACTCAAATATTTACGAACAAACTGTAGATCTCCACTATAAAATTGTCACAAGAGATTCAATCGAACAAGTCCAAGAATTAACCGACGAAGTAAACGCAAGCGTTTCATACCACTCGTTTTACTAAGTCGTTTAATTAGATTTCTCGTGCGAATGAGGTAAAGGTTTGTATATACTAATAGATTGGAAAACGGTTCAAGAAACGAGCTTTGTACTAAAATAGAGTTGAAATCATTTGAAGAAAGAGTTTTGATATTTACTACTAGTATAGAAACCTTTATATTTTTAAAGTGACAAATCACGAAGAATATTGTAGGAACAATCAATCACTAAAATTCACATACGAAGATGTGAATAAAAATCCAACGAAACTGATAAAGAATCCATCAAAATGGATATTCAAAAATCCCTAAAAAGGAGTCATCAAAGTCATAACTAATGATAACAACACGAATCGATTAAAGTTGGAAATTCAAACAACTAGGCAAAATAGGCAAAAATGCACCAGGTCGGTCGGCCGGCTACAGAGCTCGGTCGAACGGACCCTGTTCTCAAAATTCCTCGGGAAGCAGGTCGGTCGGCCGAACGCTGTAATTGGTCGACCGAACCTTAAACAGAGAAGTGCTTATGCACTTGGTAGCAGGTCGGTCGGCCGGCAGCAAGGCTCGGTCGACCGGACCTGTTGCCAGTCCCTTCCCAGCCCATCCAAATGAGGTCCAACCTCGACCAAATTGCATTCTCTCGAGCAACGGCGCTAAGGGATTATGCCAATCGACTACCCGGCCCTATAAGCTCTTCGATGCATAACCAAAACACATTCAAACATCAAAGTTAAGAATTTTAAAGATTTGAACCCAAAACACTAAAAATTAGGATTTTCACCAAATCAATCCAAACCAAAAGCAAATGCACACGAATAGGTGTTAGGAATTCATACCTAACAATCGAAGATAGTTATAGACTAAGATGTGAGATAAAAATCTCACCTTTGAACCCAAGCAATTGAAAAAGAAGCTTGAAAGCAAAAGAGAATCAACCACTCTTCAAATCCAACTCAAGAAGCTTGATTATAAGCTAACAAGAGAAACATTTCCTAAATTAGGTTTAGGAATTTCTGAAATTGATAAGAGAATGAGTTGGAGAAGAAGAAGAGAAGCTTATCAATGGGTTCTTCTATTAGTTTGGAGCTAGAGCTTGATTTGCAAAAGGAAACTAGGGTTTTGGAGTTTTAATTTCCCATCTCTCCCACCATTGATGTTTTAAAACTGAAAAGAGGAGAAAGTGAGGGTGAATGGGGAGGAGTGGCTCAGATTTGAGTATAAGTTAAACATAGGGCTGAGCCCAAACCCAAACCCAAAGTGAAAAGGTAGCAAAAATCAACTTTCTCCAAACATATCGAAGCTTATACTCAAAAAGGTCGCAAACGGCATTTTAAACTCAATGGGAGTGGTCCCGAGTCCTAATTCGACCGTATGCAAAAAGTAGCTTTTCGGACTAAATTCCGAGTATCGATAAAATATTTAAATAAAGTATTTAAATATAAAAATCGACAAATATGCGGGTTGTTATAGACTCCCCTCCTTAAAGAAATTGCGTCCTCGCAATATTTAAGAAGAAGATATATAGTAACAACCATAAAAGCATATTCAACACAAAAGAAGTTTGAAATAAGAAGTTCACCTCAAAGAGCACGGGAAAGTAAGTCCGGATGTGATCGCTCGATGAACTCTCTTGACTCCCAAGAACAATCCTTAGGATTTGAAGACCATTGAACTTTCACAAGCGGAACATCTTTATTTCGAAGACGTTTGACCTCCGAAGTAATAATACGAACAGGATGTTGCTCATAAGTTAAATTAGGCGAAACTTCAATTTCTTCCTCAACACCGGGCTCAAGAACAGAATCGGAATCTCGAAGACATTTCCGAAGTTGAGAAACGTGAAACACGTCATGGATAGCAGAAAATTGAGCCGGTAATAAAAGGCGATAAGCCATGGAACCAATACGTTCAGTGATAGGAAATGGCCCAATATATCGAGGCGCTAATTTTCCCGATCGACTGAAACGTACAACACCTTTCATAGGTGACACACGAATGAGCACAAGATCTCCCACAGAAAATTCTAACCTCCTTCTTCGGTTATCGGCATAGGATTTTTGTCTACTCTGGGCTTCTTTCATCCTATGACGAATAAGATCAATCTTTTCTGTGGAATCACGAATAAAATCTGGACCTAAAACCAGCTTCTCACCGGCCTCAAGCCAACAAGAAGGAGATCGGCATGGCCTTCCATAGAGTGCCTCGAAAGGTGCCATACCAATACTAGATTGGAAGCTATTATTATAGGAAAATTCAACAAGTGAAATATGATCTTCCCAACTTCCACCAAAATCAAGAACACATGCACGAAGAAGATCTTCAAGAGTTTGATTCACACGCTCGGTTTGTCCATCGGACTGAGGGTGATAAGCGGTGCTAAAATTAAGCTTCGTTCGCAAAGCTTTTTGAAGACTCTTCCAAAATCCACTAGTAAACAATGGATCACGATCACTAACTATAGAAGTAGGAACTCCATGCAATTTAACAATTTCTTTAATAAAAAGTTTGGCCAAAAGAGGTACGGTTCGGTTAGACCGAACGGGAATAAAATGGGCAGATTTAGTAAGTCTATCAACAATCACCCATAAGCTATCATGACTCGAACGAGAACAGGGAAGGCCATCTATAAAATCCATGGAAATTTGGTCCCACTTCCAAATTGGAATTTCTAAAGGTTGCAATAACCCACCGGGCCTTTGATGCTCGGCCTTAACGAGTTGGCAAGTCATGCAACGCTTAACGAAGTTAGCGATGTCAAGTTTCATTCCCTCCCAATAATAAAGCCGCTTCATATCCGCGTACATTTTACTACTACCGGGATGAATGGTAAATTTAGAACGATGAGAATCTTCTAAAATATCTTTACGAAGATCACTAATATTTGGTACGATAAGTCTACCAAATTTTCGAATGCCGCCACGAGAATCGATATCAAAGTCTTTTAAACCTTCAATATCAATTTTATCCTTAATACTTTGGCCAAGAGGAGCCAATTCGGGATCTAGCCTTTGAGCTACGAGAATGCGGTCTAAAAGAGAAGGACGAGTCTCAAGGCTACATAAAACAAATGATGAGCATAAATCGGATACGCGGTCTCGAATCTCACAAGTGGATAAGATCTTGAGATCGTTCCATTCGGATATCATCATAGAAACAACAGCTTGTTGTTTACGGTTAAGAGCATCGGCGACACGATTACCCTTACCGGGGGTATAAAGAATATCAATATCATATGGTGCAAGAAATACGAGCCAACGCTGTTGACGCAAATTAAGTTCCTTTTGAGAGAATAAATACTTCAAGGATTTATGATTGGTATAAAGAACAAATTTCTCTCCTAAAAGATAATGATGCCAAATCCGAAGAGCAAAAACAATAGCCGCGAGCTCCAAATCATGAGTGGCATATCTAGTCTCGGCAGGCTTCAATTTCCTGGGAGCATAAGCAATAACACGTTCTCTTCGCATAAAAACGGCACCCAAACCAACGCGACTAGCATCGGTATAAACAATAAAATCTTGGTTCCCTTCGGGAATCACAAGAATAAGAGTATCGAAAAGAAAGAATTTTTTAAATAATCCTCTTTCCTAAAAAGTTAAAACTTTCAAAATTACATTTTTCTATATGTAATAACCTTTCTAGAAAAATTTACATTTTTACAAGTTAATTTATTGTGTCTGACTGTCTCATCAAAGCGTTTAGGAAATTCCTATCGATAACGTTGATCAAGCGCATCGACCAGAATTCTTAAAACACTCAACGGGCAATACAATCACAAAATCATCTTCTATATGATAAACATGTTTCTAAAAACTTTTAAGAATATTCTTTGTTCATTTTAAGAACAAAAATCAAATTGTACTTATAAATAAATCCTATGAAATAGATTTTCAAAATTTTAAATTACTATTTTCATCCAAAATCAATATATACAAGAATGGTCTCATCGAAATATTCATAGAATATTCGATTTATAAAATGGATGAAATAAGCTGGACAAACTGAATGACAAAATAAGTCATTCATAAGAATCGTAACGAGTGCGGAATGCGGTAAATGGAATGCGAACTCCCGCAACTCGTAGCCAAATGAAAATCGGTGGCAAGGTCGAACTAGAAAGACCTTAACACCACACAAAAGATTTCTTAGGTGATAATCCTAAGACAAACTCAAAAATACCGGAAAAGTTTCACAAATTATTTAGATAAGAGAAATAACACTTTTCTCATCTTGAGGGCTTAAAGAATAAAATGATGCCATCAAGTTGGAATCGAAATCACAAACGAGAAATAGAAATCTTCTTAGCAGATTAAGAATGTCGAAGATAAGTAGTCCACTAGGGACAAAGTATATGGCTTCATAATGATTATGCCAATCCTTTCACACAAATCGATTCCGAAGCCTAAGTAAAAATATTGGCTCGGAAAGAAAAATCACATAAAATAATTTCGACATCAATAGAAAGTAAGTTGAGTGTTGCGGATCCACCATCCGGATTCACAATTCCCAAAGAAGACATCAAGCCCAAAATATTCAAAGAAAAAGAATCGACAAGTTCTTTTGATATAAAAATAATGAGATGAACCCATATCAAAAAAGAACTCAAATAGAAAGATCACGAAATAAAACAATAGCATCAAGGATTGAATGTAAAATACCTTGACCAAGAGAAGTGTCACAAGGGGATTGCACGACTTTCAACTTTCCCTCCCTCTTGCAAGGGAGTTTGGGACATGTAGATAAGTAATGACTCGAGCCTTTGCAATAGCGGCAATAGAGTGGCTCCGGACACTCCTTTGCATAGTGGTCCTTAGAATTACAATTGTAGCATCCTCCACGATTAGGAATTGGAGTCTTTGCTACAAAAGTAGTTTGCTTCACTCTCTTATTGGGATTAAGGCTCTTGAACTTAATATGCCTCTTCTTAGAATTCCCAATGTCAAAAACACTTCCTTTACCAACCTCTCCATGAAGAAGAGTAACATCCACAAGCTGACTGAAAGAAACTTCAAGTTTCAAAGGTAGAACCATTTCGGGGTTCTTACTCAAAGCATAGATAAACTCTTGATTCTTTACAAGATCCAAAAGTTGTTGGGCAGATATGAATGCGTCATCCAGAGAAGGGCGACTGGATTGACCAGCGCTAGGACTGCTAGAACTAACCATTTCTCTTCCTTTAGAAAAGAAAGAGGGAGAAAAGTTATTCTCAAAATAAATATCAAGAAATCTTGATAGATAAAACAAGGATTCATAAAAGAAAATAGGATAGGACAGTATGAAGACCCGAATAAAATCCTAAAGCACGACTCCTAAGAAAGACTATGGACATGATCCTTGCTAGATTATTCTACATTGTTCCGAAGTTTGTCTTTGATACCAAGCTGTGACGCCCCACCTCTATACCCACGCTAGCCAAGAACACTACGGTGTAATGCTGTCAACTAGCACGGAAAATAAGGCTGTTGAGGAGCGACCATCCGTGTAATTTCTTTGCGCGAGCACCGATATGTCAGATAGTATAACATGCATTTTATTTCAAGAGGAAAATCCGACATACCGATACAAACACAAAGCTACTACACAGTGGCTATAATAATCTTCGGAAACAAATATAGAATACGCAAAACATAAATCAATCACATATAATTCATATCACAAAGGCGGAAGAAGATATGAATATATAACTAACACATGAAAGTGTATATCAGAGTAGTGGTCAAAAAGATCCACAATAATACAAAAGGATAGCAACACGTGCTATACAAAAGAATACAACTATGAGTCTAAATCTCAAGTGTATACAAAAAAATAAACTACTAATCTAAGTAGTTAGCCAAAAGTCAGAGTAATGATCATGGATGAGAAGTCAAGCAGAAGCACCTGTAACATCTCGGTCTGACCCGAGTATTATTTAATAAGAAAATAATAAACGGATCAGTCTAGCTATAAATATCATATGAAACGATATAGAGTAAGAGATATGACTAAACACATAATAATCACAATGCCAAGCTGTGATATATATAAGTAATTGAAAATCAACAAGAGATTAATAAATATCACAAAATCTACACAAGAATCAAAGAAATGTCATACTCCTTATTTCGTTCATCAAACCACAAATATTGACAATTGTATCAATGTCAATCACAAAAGTCAATGACATACAAATTCACCAATGCACAAATATTGATAAAACTTATCAATAGAAATCACGAAAATTGGTGAAACGCAAATTCTAGAAATAATCTCAAGAAATCTAGAAATCACAAAAAGGGGGAAGGCCTATCACAAACGGGAGCATAAAGCTCACCAACACGTGTATCACAAACGGAACGCTAATTCCATGGTTGCTAACCATCACAAATTGAGCCGAAGCTCCACAAACGGCCCGAAGACCATGGGTTGCTACCCCACCAATTTGAGTCGAAACTCCACAAAACGAGGTTTAGTCTCCCTCGCAGACAAAGAGACATCACACATTGCTAGTCTAAATCACAAAGATGATCGTCATGATCAACGAGAAGTGTCAATTACGCTAAGCTAGTAAATATATGAATTTAGCTTCATGTCCCATAACCACTTGCTTAACTCAAATATTTACGAACAAACTGTAGATCTCCACTATAAAATTGTCACAGGAGATTCAATCGAACAAGTCCAAGAATTAACCGACGAAGTAAACGCAAGCGTTTCATACCACTCGTTTTACTAAGTCGTTTAATTAGATTTCTCGTGCAAATGAGTTAAAGGTTTGTATATACTAATAGATTGGAAAACGGTTCAAGAAACGAGCTTTGTACTAAAATAGAGTTGAAATCATTTGAAGAAAGAGTTTTGATATTTACTACTAGTATAGAAACCTTTATATTTTTAAAGTGACAAATCACGAAGAAGATTGTAGGAACAATCAATCACTAAAAATCACATATGAAGATGTGAATAAAAATCCAACGAAACCGATAAAGAATCCATCAAAATGGATATTCAAAAATCCCTAAAAAGGAGTCATCAAAGTCATAACAAATGATAACAACACATAGGAAACAACACGAATCGATTAAAGTTGGAAATTCAAACAACTAGGCGAAATAGGCAAAAATGCACCAGGTCGGTCAGCCGGCTACAGAGCTCGGTCGACCGGACCCTGTTCTCAAAATTCCTCGGGAAGCAGGTCGGTCGGACGAACGCTGTAATTGGTCGACCGAACCTTAAACAGAGAAGTGCTTGTGCACTTGGTAGCAGGTCGGTCGGCCGGCAGCAAGGCTCGGTCGACCGGACCTGTTGCCAGTCCCTTCCCAGCCCATCCAAATGAGGTCCAACCTCGACCAAATTGCATTCTCTCGAGCAACGGCGCTAAGGGATTATGCCAATCGACTACCCGGCCGTATAAGCTCTTCGATGCATAACCAAAACACATTCAAACATCAAAGTTAAGATTTTTAAAGATTTGAACCCAAAACACTAAAAATTGGGATTTTCACCAAATCAATCCAAACCAAAAGCAAATGCACACGAATAGGTGTTAGGAATTCATACCTAACAATCGAAGATAGTTATAGACTAAGATGTGAGATAAAAATCTCACCTTTGAACCCAAGCAATTGAAAAAGAAGCTTGAAAGCAAAAGAGAATCAACCACTTTTCAAATCCAACTCAAGAAGCTTGATTCTAAGCTAACAAGAGAAACATTTCCTAAATTAGGTTTAGGAATTTCTGAAATTGATAAGAGAATGAGTTGGAGAAGAAGAAGAGAAGCTTACCAATGGGTTCTTCTATTAGTTTGGAGCTAGTGCTTGATTTGCAAAAGGAAACTAGGGTTTTGGAGTTTTAATTTCCCATCTCTCCCACCATTGATGTTTTAAAACTGAAAAGAGGAGAAAGTGAGGGTAAATGGGGAGGCGTGGCTCAGATTTGAGTATAAGTTAAACATAGGGCTGAGCCCAAACCCAAACCCAAAGTGAAAAAGTAGCAAAAATCAACTTTCTCCAAACATATCGAAGCTTATACTCAAAAAGGTCGCAAATGGCATTTTAAACTCAATGAGAGTGGTCCCGAGTCCTAATTCGACCGTATGCAAAAAGTAGCTTTTCGGACTAAATTCCGAGTATCGATAAAATATTTAAATAAAATATTTAAATATAAAAATCGACAAATATGCGGGTTGTTACATTAACCGTGTCTACAAATACCCTGTTATAGACCCTAGAAGCCTTCTTATTTCTCATTTCTGTGCGTATAGAAATTTTTGTTGCTCCTCTTTCTCAATGGCAAACAAACCCTAAAATTCACAATACATTTTCAATTCAAAATTCCACTTCAAAAATTCAAACTCCTTAAATAACATCAAATTATATATCAATCTGAAGCTCTCGGCGAGCGCGTCTCAGATCCATAATTTATCTTCCAATTCGAATCATTTTTTGTTCCAAAATCGATGGTTTCTTCTCGATCGTTCATCGTGCGATGATCAACGTCGATGGATCGTCAAATTGATGATACTATCGTGTGGAGAGGGTCGCGCGCTGTCCATCGGCATGGTTCATTCTTCATTTCAGTGGTGGGATCGGTCGAATTTATGCATATAGGGTTCGACCTAAAGCGGCGGCTGGGCGATTTTTCATCACCGATCGACGAGGTGACGTGTCGGAATTGGTGGGGGGGACCACGGCGAGGTCGCGGCAAGGCAGTAGGGGGTCGCGATCATCTCTGGTGGCAGCGGCTGCTAGGTTTTGGCGAATCAAAGATGGGTTCAGGCGGCTTCAGTATCGTGTGCGACATTAGGGTTCGGATGCCTGGGAAGAAGGGGTTGCTGGCGTGGCCGATTGTGGTTGGCGATGTTTTGCTCTATTTTATTTATTCTAGTTTAAAATCGTATAAGTTTTAATACTTATAACTTTTACATACGAGGTCCGTTTCGTTCATGGTTTCTTGCATTGGGATCGTATTGAAATTTCGGACATTTTGGCGCTTGTTTAGACCAATTCTATGATTATTCAAATTTTGGATTTAAATTCAATTTAAATTCAAAGGTGAGTGTTTTAACCCACTCACAACTTCTAAAATTTCTTATGTTTGCAAAATTGATTTATGATGGGATTAGAAGTTTATTTATGACTGTTTGGCATATTTTGAATCATCGTCTTAGTTTATTTGAATTTATTTGAATAAAATAGTTATTTAATTTATTATTGAATATAAACTGCCAGTAAATACCTGTTATTTATTATCTATTCTATATTGATGTTATTGATTGAATTGGATGATGATTGTGATAAATGTTTGATGGTTGATATTGGATGAATGGATATTGTATTTCATATTGTTATAAACTGCAAGTTGTTATGGAATTTTATTTCATTCGAGATTGCGGTTTGAAATGATATATAACCGTATTTATATTTTAAATTACGGATTGATATGATAAATATCTGTATCACTTGACCATAGGATAGAAAATTATATACAGACACCGTGGTCTATATATAAAAATAATTTGAAATGATTTCTATGGTTTTGTAAAGAAATATATGATTTTAGATAAATATTGATTTTAGATATTATGTAAATGTTATTTTATCCTTGATTTTAAGCTATGTATAATTTGTTTTAATATTTAATTAGCTTAATAATAAGTTTGATTTTTATTGAAGATAACATGGTTAAGTATTTATATAAATTATATTTTAATATAGAGTTTATAATGATTTAAATAAATTAAGGTTGGAAGATAAATTGGAAATTTATTTGAAATTGAATTATTTAAGAATTAAACTCAAATAAGTTTGATATGAAATTTATTAAATTTGAAATTTTTAAAAGGTATGATTTTTATAACTTGATTTTAGTTTAGGGTGAATTAAATGAATATTTCAAGTATAAATAAATTGAAGGAAATATTTAGTTATTTGTAATTAAAGTTTTATTTAGATGATAATGGATTTATTATGTAAATTATTTCAAACTAAATAATAGAAAAGTGAATTGATGAATCGTAATTACCAAACTTAGTTTAAAATTTTGAATAGTTAAAGTTTGAAATATATTGAATTTGAAATGGTTTATTCGGTGGATCAAATCTATTTTGAAATCGATATAATTTGGAATAGTTTATTGGAAACTGAATTGTATTAAAATTTATGATATAATTTGGAATAGTTTAATGGACTTAATGTTGGAAGGAATAAAATTTTGTGATTAATAACAAGAATGTAATTGGATTTAAGTGTAACGGTATTAAATTAGGGTAATGTTAATTTAAGGTAACCTATAACTGCTTTAAATGTAATTCCAATTAATTAAAAGAATTAAAGAGTTATAATTGATATAGATTGTAAATAAATCATAGTAATGTATGTATTAATGGATGATTGGATTAAAAGATCAACTGATAAATTAAATGTTGATTAATTAATAAAATGATGTGCAATGAAAGGAAATTTAATAAAATGAGTGTAATGAGAGTTGTTATAACGTCTGCTTGTAAACAATAAACATACAAATGTTGTTAAATGTAGAAACTGTAGCAATTGTTGTTTGTTACCAATATATTTAATCAATTGCAATTAAATGTAATTAAATGTTACAATAATGTGAGTTAAGACAATAACTGTAAATTGTGAATGTAATACAGGGAATAGAAATGTTAATTATATTCATATAGTAATAAATGATTTAATAAAGGAATGAAATCAAGATAAATAAATAGATTGGGATTTTAAAATTTTAATTAATGTGAAGAATCGACAAAATTCAATATAATTAATGTGAAATTAGATATCAATAAATATTAACTATGCTATTAGGTTAATAATTAATTGAATATAAGAATTGAAATCAAGTTAAATCGATTTATTGGGATTAAATTATAATTAATTGGATTTAATTACAGTTGAAATTAAACGTTGTAATTAGTGTAATAACCAACACCGAGTTGTTATATAAACTTGTATTAATTCAATGTAAATGTCTAAGTGGTTAAAAATGGTGAAATTTGTTAACTATCAAATTTGAATGTAAAAGTGATTTAATTAATTAATTATTAATTAAATTAATTAATGTGAAAATAGCCATTTTGGCCACTAACTCGGATTTCGATGAAACATGTTTCACGAATCCGTAACGGTGAATTATTGTAAGGTTTCAAGTTTTGTAGCAATTGGACTTGCCGTTTGAACGTACAGACTCGAAACGCATAGAAATTAATTTAATCAAAATCAATTGAAATCAATTTGAAATAAGCTGATTTTTAGCTAACTTCTTCATATGATGAATTTGGACTTAAAATCTGTTCCATTGAATTTAAAAATATCGAAAACATCTATTTTGATATATAGGATGACCCGTTTTCGTTCTGGAGACAGAACGGGCTTTTCAGGTCATTTACCGTTCAACTTTCAAATCAATCTAATCCATTTGTTTCTATTTTTGGTCTGTCTATAAATAGCATGTTATAAACTCTAGCTATTTCTTATTCTTATTTTCAGTACGTACATTCCATCTTTCTACTTCTCCTTCTCTATGGCAGAACCAAATCCAATTACAAAACCATAATTCCCGAATTCCAAATTCAGTTCCAAAATCAAACTCCTGAAAACCCTAATAAATTATATATCGTTTCGAAGCTCTCGATGAGTGCAACCCAAATGTGTGATTTTTTTTGATTTGGATCAAATTTTGGCCAGAATTGCCCAAAACTGTCCCTGCCGTTCATTAGGTTGCGATCGACTTCAACGGATCGTCAATTAATCGGTACTAGGTGGTCGGGAGGACCGAGTGGAGTTCATCGGCGTGACTAGTTCATTAATTCAATGGCCAGATCGGCTCGAAAATTTCGGCTAGGGTTTCGAAACTCTAGGGTTTCGCTGGCGGCATGACTACCAAAGAAACGGTGGAGCGGTTTCTGGGGCCGGGGTTGGGTGCGGCCGGTCAGACCGAAGGCGATGGTGGTTGTGGCTGGAGCTACGGTGGCTAAAGCTAGTGGGGAACGCTGGTCAAAGCAATGGTGGGTGCGTGCCCTGCTGTGGTCGAACAATGCATGGGTGCGTTGACTGAGTAAAGGAGAATGCAAGGTGACGTGGCTATTTTTTATTAATTTATTTATTCACCTTTTATTGAAATTCAAATGTTCTAAATTACATAACTTTTACATACGATGTCTTTTTCGTGCGTGGTTTGTTTCGTTAGGATCGTATCGAAATTGCGAACATTTTAACGCTGGTTTGGAAAATTCTGAGATTGGTGAATTTTGGGGCTATTTTTGGATTTCGAATCGATTTGAAATCAAAGGTGAGTGTTTTAACCCACTCGCAATTACTAAATTATCTTATGTTAGTAAAATTAAATTTATGATGTGATTAGAAATTTATTGATTGATGTTTGGTATATTTCTTGTCATTTTAGTTAAATTTGACTTTATTACATTCAATCACCGTTTAATTTAATATTGAACTAAATTTTTTCAATTTAATATCTGCTATGATAATCAGTTAATTATTGACGTTTATTGATTGAATCAGATAATGATTGTGATGGATGTTTAATTTTTGATATTGGATGATTGGATGTTGTATTTTATATTGTTATAACACTGCAAATTCCCTATGGGTTGAAATGATACATACCCGAATGATCTATAGGTGAGGAAAAATCGTTATAGGTTGGAATGATAGACTCGAGCGATTTTATGGATTTTATTTAATTCGGCATTGTGGTTTGAAATAATATATAACCGTAAATTTTAAATTGCGGATTGAAATGATAAATATCCTTATCACTTGACCCTAGTGTAGAAATTATATACGGATATCGGATTGGTTAAATTAAATGATTTTTGAATCTTTGAAATTTTGAATTTAATTAACTAGTATTTTCAAAACGAAATTGATTTATATAAACTGAAGTATTTTTGAAGATCCAAGTGTTAATGCTGAAAAGGGAATTGATTTAATGAATTGTTCAAAGAATTTAAATTAGAATTTCAAGATTGAAATGTCGAATATAAAGGAATTTATCGGAATTGAGTATTGAAAATGTTTGGATATAACTTTGAACCTATGTAAACTAATTTAAACTATTTTAATCAATTTAAAACTATTTTAATTTATATTAATCTATTACAACCTATTTAATCCATTTTAAACTATTTTACCTATTTAAACTAATTTAATTTATTTAATTTATTTTAAATCCATTTAATATAATTTAATCTATTTAATTTATTTAAATTTATTTAAATTATTTAAAAATCTATTTAATATCATTTAAATCTATTAAATCTATTTTAAATCTATATAGTTCATTTTAAAAATCTAATTAAATCAAATTTAAATCTATTTTAAATCTATTTAAACTATTTTTACGATTAAATTAAAATCTATTTATACTATTTTAAAACTATATAAACTATTTATAATTACCTAAACTACTTTCTAAAATTTTAGACTATGCAAAGTTGAAGTATTTATATTTAAATCCTTGATGATGATACAACCTAAGTTGGAATTTAGAATTGATACCTTTCTGTGAAATGACATATTTGAGTTAATATTATGATTTTAAAATGAATAATTTATTTAACATAACTTGCCGATAATTTCAAAGTGAATATGATTTTGAAGGTGAATATAGTTTGAAAGAGAATATGATTTCGAAAGAGATATGATTTGAAATTAAATAAGATATTTTTATATAAATTGTGAATTGACCTTTTGAAATGTAAAGGAACCATCCGGTGTGAAATAAGCGTTTGGTTGTTAAAGAGACCGGGGTCGAATATTGTCATACTCTCTGCCAATACCGAAAACTACTTTAACAACTGTGTACATGGTGGAGATTCCATAAATGAAGTAGGATGGTGGCGAACGATTTCTATATGAGGTATTGATGTGACCCTGACTCCCGTGAGTCAGCTTAACTATGACTAAAACAGGAGCTATACCTGGACCAAGTGAGGTCATTCCTCCGATCGGACATGCCTCTTCGATACCATATTATGACTTTGTGATGATTTGGTGGCCAACCCTTGATTTTTGATTTGGAAGTGTGTTCCGAGATGGGTGGTAGTAACTGCTATGCTTACCACCAGCCTGGTTCTGCAATTGGTAAATCTACCCTTGCATCGCCTCGATTGCCGTGTTTACATACCCTAAAGCGCCTGCTATGGGTTTTGTTTGTACCATACCTATGGAGTGCCATCTGATTGCCCTCCAGTTTACGGAGGAATTACGATACTATATAGATTAAGGGTATATATGAACATGCGTTAAAGGGGATATGCGTAACGCCTTAACGCTATTTTGGTACTTTTACTTTACTATAGACATATTATAGTAGCATATTGTACTACACAGTAGATAGTTTAATGGATCTTTATGAGATGGTAATCCCGAACATTTTTTAAGTTAATGTACCCACGATAGACACTGGATAGGGGATGTCAAACCTCGTAAACAACTCTGATGCCGTTACAGTCACTTTTATTTACTGCTGATTTAACTCACGTAAGATCTTTTAGTTCCGACTCGAGTGTTTTATCTTTCAATTCGCTTGGTCAGCCTGAACATTTCAGGGTTGAAGATCTTATTTCTGGAGGATGAAGTCGAAGAATTGTACTATTATTATTTATTATATTTATTCCATTACATCATGTTGTTTCGTTGCATTTATTTATTTGTTCCTGTTTATGTAACTCTAATTTGGTGTTGTAAAAGAATAACCAAATGTATTTATAAACAGCTTCAAGAACTGTTATTTGATTATTATATTTTGTCATTCCGCTGTGAGATTCTGTATTTTTTTATTTCTTTCTCTTTTCTTATTTACCCTATAACAATCTGCCTATTTGAATGGTTTGAATCTGTCACGTGTGTCTGCTTAAAACGTCCAACAAGGTCGGTCGTTACAAAGTGGAAAGTGCTATAAAAAGGTAATCATCGCCTCTAGCCTCATCAATCGGGAAATGACAAAAATCGGGCAAGTAGCAGAGCCAAGTGGGTCGCTTCCATCAGAGCATAGTCATTCCAAATCTAGATCGACTACTGTCTACTCTTATATACTTCGGGGCCCATTAACAAAAGGGGTAATCATATTTGGTACTGCTATTCAAGTGGTAGCCTTGTCTTGTGTGGCAGGGGTACAAGATGTTCTTGTCAGACCCGATACATTTTATCTAGAGATGTACCATCGCATGGTAGTTCCTTACCTTGTCATAGTATGGAATCCATTTTTCAATACGTGCCTTTATAGTTTTAATTGTATAGCTATTATGTTGGAATTTAATTAATGTAACAATTTTGACTATGATTAGTAAGTATTTGTATTTTAGACACTATTATAATATCAGAGAATTTCATATGAAATGATTAGGCTATTGTAAGGGAAAAACCCAACCGTGTTTATGTGCGTGTGGAATTACGCGATACTTCCATTTCCAAAAGATTTCTGAAACATTGAAATTCAACTAGTTGATTTTTTTCTCTCGCTGATTTACCAGACTGACTAGGGTATTCTTTTATTATAATACTTGAGTCAGATCGAGCATATTACAAATAAGTTTGGATGTTTTGGAGCTCCAAAAGATGAGCTGGAGGCCTAAAGACATATCAGAGCATATTATTATTTTTCCGCTGCATTCATTATTGTATCTATCAGCAATTGTGAGGATATATTTTTATGACTGTTCGGGTTGAAATAGGTTAGTATACTCTGATTAATGCTGTAGCGACCTTACTCGACCTTTGAAAATCGGCACCGAATACGACACTCGTATTCAAATGCCGCAGATCCAAACGTTGAATCTGGCTCGCCGGAGCTTATAACACATTGAGTATAACAACACAGTGGAAGAAAAGAAAAGAATATCATTGCTATACAACATTCGATACAACAATGATATAATATGAATCAATATCAGAGATACAAGATAACAATGCTACAGCAGAAAACCCAATGAAACAGGCAGTGGAAACAAACAGAACTTGATACTCCAGAAGAAACACCATTATCAGCAATCTCCATAGATAGCTCGGACCACCATCAAGTTGCACCAAGCTAAGCAAGTCTGGTCTGTCGTCCTAACCAAATACTTCGATATCCAAAGTCTTCGAAGAATACCAAAGAGAAAGCCGAAAGCAACAGAATCGATTCTATATCTACTATCTGAAAAACCCAACTCTAGACTTCCCGTGTGGAAAATTTGTGGGCACCCAGAGTTTAGAAAGGGAACAATAAACTCTAGGTCAGTCATGGGACTGGTATGAGCAAACAAAAATAGTTTTATCTTTAAAACAAACAACAAAGAATTTTTAAACATTAAAATCCGCAATGCTTTTTGGAAAATGAAACTACCATAAGGCCTCCCGGCACACACACAATGCAATCGCACACATGGGGGAGATTTCTCCTTATGATAGTCAAACATGCTTACTACGAAAAATCCTTTTTGATATTATTATTAGTGCATAGTGGAAAACATTTCGAAAATATAATATTAATCTTAGCCAGCATACGTACCATTATAATATGGCTACTATAGCTACCATGTTAGATGGCAGGTTCTACAACTAAAACCTTACAAGGCACGCATTGGTAATTGGATTTCCAACAAATGGTCAGGCTAAGGAACTTCCTGGGCCACATGGGTACACCTCTGGAGGGACGCCCCGAGAACCTAACCGAATCTCTGCCAACACAAGGTCGGAATACCTCTGTAACTAGTAACTACTGACACGAGTATGCCATCCCCCGGTCGTAACCAAACTTTATCCGAGTGCTCGATACCAACAACCACAAAGTAATATATTTGCAGTAACCACATAGGTTAAATATCTGGGTTCCATACCATGATATCACCTCTATCCAGAAGGAAATGAACATACCCTCAGGGGGCGCTACCCCCAAATAACCTTGCTGCATTCTTCCTGTTTCGACCATTTCGGGTTGTGAAGTTTGAAGAAGTCTAGTCCACAAAGCTACGCTTTTTACAAAGCCATGCTTTGATCAACAAATGATCAGCAGCACTTCGTATGCCACATTACCGAATTGGGAATGTATCACTAGTAACCATCAACTACATAACCTCTGAGCTCACACGTCTCAGAGAAGGGTGTTAAGCTAAGAGAATAAATCTCCGCCACTAAACAGAAATGTATTTGATAGAAACCAGTTTTTACGTCTCAAAGTGTAATGTCAGACACACATCCATACAAGTCTGTTCCGGGTTCGAACAAACCCGAAGGAACTTCTGAAGAAGCCCTTGCAAATATGGAAATCCACAATCCCAATCGGACTTCCCATCACTTAGGGAATCTCTATACCATAGCTACTCGGTGTAGAGACAATCGATAGGTCATCCTATCGTTCTCGCAAATACTTGGTCTTCATCACCGGTCTTCAAATGCTGTCCATAACGTCGTATCATTATTCGGAATGGGTTATATGACACAAGGTCCTCTCCCGGCTAAACCGACTAATGAGTGCAGAATTTAAAAAAAAACATATGGATATGGGATCTCAGCTAAATCACAGCTTAAAGCCCAAACCTTTCATTTAAATGGTTAAAACAAATTACCATTCCCAATCTTTTAAACAAAAAGATTCATTTAAAAACCTTCAATGGTTTAAACAATTTCCATATTTAAATCTTTTAAACAAAAGATTCATTTTAAGACCCCTTTTAATTTAAAACAAGGTTCACTAATCTTTTACAAAGATTCATTCATAGCCTTTCAAAACAATTTCCAAAGATTCATTCATAACTTTCAAAATAATTCCCGTTTTAATCTTTTATATATAAATGATACACCATTTAAAAATCCTCTTCAATTTCAAAATAGGGTTAAACTATCTTTCACAAAGATTCAATTATAGCTCTCAAAGCCATTTCATTCCAAATTTGAAATCTTTTTATCATAATTTGGAAATTCTTTCCTTATATAAAAGCTACTATTATTGAAACCCTTGTTTTCCATTTCAGAAAATCCGATTATAATTGCACGAGTTAAGGCCTTTCAAATATAAAGTTGGGTTAAATTCAAATTTTCAAAACCATACTTTTAAAATGGTTTAAAAACCCATATAAACTCATTTATAGCTTGTATAACCTTTTTACATCATAATTACCAGATATAGAATTCAATTTCAGATATTGAATTCCAATTTAAATCAAATGATTCAAATTTCAAAACTTTATTAAGTTATTCACAATAACTTTCATTTTTAAAACACCTTTTCAAAAGTTTTTCACTTTAAACCCAATCCATTTCCAAAACCATTTGAATTTAAAATTCAAATTCAAAACTATTTAAAAATCGATGACTTAACTGATTTCCACGTGCAATCCATATTTGTGTGTGTATAAGTGTGGTCCAGGGGTTTTACCCAATAACGGTGCAACACCATCAATCATTACAGATTCAAACACAGAAATATCGATAAGCGGTATAACCTATAACGCTTATCTTCATTTACAGATTCACAGATAAATGTATCACAGATAAATAAATAAATAAATTACACACAGTTCAATTCACAGAACAGAATATCGCAGATCAACTAGGACAATCAATTTAAGGCAATTCATACAAGGAAGACATTCATAAGAAATCCAAGCATTCAATAATCATTTATAAACATGATTAATTAATTATTTAATCCTAATTTAATTCAATTTAATTTTCAATTAAATTAATTACTTATGAACTAGTTGCTTAATCCTGATTCATTCATTACAATCATTTAATATTAATTAATTAATTAATAAATTAATCCTTCATTATCCATCCTAATTAATTACCTTTAATTAATAAATTAGTTCTTAATTAATCACATTAATTAAATTAACTTTTAAGTTAATTAAAAAATTAATTAACCCTTAATTAATTATCATTTAACTAATTAGCTTCAATTAATTGCAATAAGTGATCATCCTTAATCACTTTCATTAATTAACTTTAATTACTTAATCACAATAAATGATCATCCCTAATTAATCACATAAATAAATTAACTTAAATTAATCACATTGATTAATTATTCTTTAAGTAATTAAGCAACAAATCCTTTAATTAATTACATTGAGTAATTATTATATTTCTTCATTTGATTAATCAACGTTAATTATTAATTTCAATTAGTTAAGTTTTAATCACTTTCATTAATTAATCATTTCGTTAATTAATTATCTTAATTAATTAACCCGTAATTGTCATTAATTAAATCTTAATTACTTATTCCTTAATTAATTACTTTAATTAATAAACCTTTAATTATTTATTAATTAAATCTTAATTATAATTAATTATCCTTAATTGATTAATTATAAAATTCCATTATAAAGCGTTAGGAAAATTAAATAAACAAATCAATTTTAAATATCCAACATAAAAATATAATTTTTTGAAACTTTTAATTTATACTTCTTACTCAATAAATAAATCATCATTTATCAAAAAGAATAATTCCAGAAATTCCTTTAACTAATCCGGTAAAGTTTTAAAACTAGAAATATAACAATCCCCAGGCGAACCCGAGTGATTCCTCGAGCTAAACCCCCACGAACTCGAGCTCTACTTCGAGTTTTCCCAAATTTTTACCCGAGTGCCCCAAAATTTCAATCTAAAATTTTTTCTAAGTGTTTTTATTTCGCATCAAAATCTTGCTTCGAGTTATAACTCGAGCTACCCCACGTCCAACCCGAGCTCATCTCCGAGTATCCTCCCTCTTCTCCCCCAAACAACTCAACGAAAACCAAAGGCGAGAAAATATGCACGTGCAAGGTGCACATCATTCCGTCCATCTCTGACCCACCGTGTCACCTTCAACGTACCAACGACGATCGCCTTACCTCAACCAACCCTCGAGATCGACGAATTTAAGCAAGAATTGAAATCAAGCTGATGGGTTCAACCTGGAAACCGAACACAGAAACACACCATCATCTAAATTGATCTCGCATCGCCGCCGTAGATCATCTGAAACCACGCCACTTCACCTGGAGCTATGCCACCTTCGACACTCAATTTTCTCCCAGTCATGATGAAACCCGATGCATTACTAATGACGCGGTACCCAGATTCCTGACGCCAACTAAAACCCGGCTTAAAACCCTAGTTTGATTTAAATCTCAAACTATAATGAATTAAAAGTCTTCTAGTATTTTTCCAACAATCTATGATCACCCTAGTATCTCCATGCCAAAATTCGATTTTCAAAAGTTAGCCAATCATCAGAAATCAACCAAAAATCAAATTTCAGTCAAACTTAAAATTCACATTCAATACTTCACTTAAAATCATGATTTTGACTTCAAAAATCATAACTTCCCAAGCTAATTCAAGTTATATAATTAAATTAAAGAATTGTATCAATTGGTTTTTAACATATTTATAAGTTTTACTGTATTTTTTTATTTTTCCAGAATATTACTAATATTTTTGCTCGAAAATTATTTTTAAAACTTAATTTACAATGTTCTAAATATTTTGTTTTTAGAGATCAGAGCCTAATTTGAATTGTATTGGGATGATATACATTTCTAAACAAGTTTATCAACCCTGTGATGAAAAGAATCAGAGGCACATTTGCCTGGAACCGACATGCATATCTTACTTCAAATGTACAGACATGTTTTCAATCATCACAAAAGTTATCAAAGCAACACACCAAGTATAAGAGGGTAAAAGGGATTAGTCTACTTCCAAACAACAGTAACAGATTCAAAGCAGAAGGTTTTCTCACCTATCAATGAAGAACAGAGGAAAACAATTATTTTGAATTTGGTTGCTTGCTGTGATCTTACTCTGGTTTTGATGCTCTTGAATTTTTCTTCCAGGCTTCTCTGGTTTGATCTTTGTTTAGTTGTAAACTGAAGCTTTCTAGTATTTTTCTTTTATTTGCCAAAACTTTGTTTCAGAATTTTTTTCTTCTTTAAGAGTTGTTGGATTTTCTCTTTCTTTTCCAGGTTTAAAATTTTGAACTTACTGTTTTGATTCCCAGATTGAAAGCTTATGAGAGTTAAATTGCTTTCAGGTCTGCACTTGATTTTGATTTAGTTGCACAAAGTTTTTATTTCTTTGTTTTGATCTGGTGACTTATTTGTGATGTTGAATCTGAAATCTTTGGTTTCAGGTTGAAGATTAGGAAAAAAAACATGCATTAGCCTGAATTTTCTCTTTTGATATTTATTTGTTTATAAAAATAAGGATGCCACTTGTATCATTCATGTTTAAGATGATTACACATGTTAATTTCAATTTACATGGCTTACATTTATTTTAACACTTGTTGCTTAAATTCTACAAATGTCATTTTGTACTAAATTTAGGTTTAGACCTTGTTTTTAATATATTTACAAGTTATGCTTTAAACCTTAATTTATTTTTATATTTACAAACTTATATTAGGAATCCTATTTTAAAATGGTTTAATTCCAATTTATGCTAATTATAGGTTTAAATGTTAAAAACAATTATTTAATACTTATACAAATTAAAGAAAAATGGTTTGAAATTAAATCATACATTACTAATAAATATTTATAATTAATGTTTTATCCTTGTTTATATGTTCTCATTCAAAATATCTATTTAATATAATTTGGAAAACAAATCTTTATAAATTTAAAATATAATGTTTTCAAACCCAATATATTTATAAGATTTTTAATTTTGAATTTTAATTCCAAGATTTAATTTAAACTGAATTTATAAATATAAATAAATAACAGAACCTATCTTTTATAAATCTTAAAACTTTCAAATTCTATTTATTTAAATCTAATTTATATACATATTCATTCCCAAATATTAATTCTCTATTAATTCATAATCAAATTCACAATTTAATTTCAAAAATTAAATAAATTATCAAATTATCTTAACTAAAATTTCAGGGATGTTACAAATGTCAATATACATACATACATATATATATATATATATATATATATTACAGTTTGCTTTTGTTAAATATTTTCTGTATATTATAGATTATTTGTTCTACTGTGATATTATGTGTTTCTAGTTTCTTCTTGTCTTCTTCCTTCTTTCTTTTTCCCTAATCATCCGCCTTTTTGTTCAATTTGAGCGGATCATGTGTGTTTGATTGTCTGCTTAAACTGTTCGAAAAAATGGGTCGTTACATTTGGTATTAGCAAGGTTAAACGAGAACCTTGGCTTTGGGGGTACTCATTATAGATAGGGTCAGTAGCACCCTAGATGGAGTTTGAGTGTGTGTATATATATAAGCGAATATTTGTTAAAGATATAAAAATGTTTTATATTGTGTTAATTGATCTGTTGAGTGGCTTATGAATTTCGGTCAAGGCGAATAATTAACATTATTGATAGGGGCCTCTAAACACTTAAACATAGGAATTCGACAAATTACTATTTAGAAATTTTGGTAAATGAAATAACTTTACCTTGATTATATTCTATATACAAAGGAATAATTTTTCAGAAATTGTTATAGTTATATATGGTGTGTTTAGTCGCTAGTGAATGATAATATTTGATAATTATCATTTGTTGTTGTGTTCTAACAAACATTGTTATTCTTATAATGTAAACAAAGATAAGCAATTATGGGATGGTTTTATATAACCAAAGTGAAATTATAAATATGAGGAAAATTGACAAACATGATACGTAAATAAAAAGGATTTAAAATCTGAGAATTTGAGAAATTAAATCTCGTTGATTTTGAAAATTGTTTTTCAAAGTTTTGGAAAATAATAATAATATTATTTGGAAAATATTTTTGAGTGGAAATATTTTAAAATGGAATTTAAAGTGTTAACAAAGCACCGAACTTATTTCTGTCGTTGGAAAATAATTTCAATGACGACTGCAGCATCATCGACGTTCATTTCGGGTTTCAAAGTGGAGAATTACTACCGTTAGAGTTTTGTTTTGGTAAAATTAGTTTTGATTTTGAAATTCAAAAATATGATTAGAAAATGAACTATGATATTAAAGTAACCTAAATTAAGTTTAAATAAAATGAGTTTTGAAAAGAAATTTAACCTAAGTTAAGTTAAATGAAATAATTTTTGAAATGAAATTAATTGTTGTTTGAAGTGAATTAATGAGATGAACTAATTAAATAAATTAGCAAATTGAATTTGGTTTAGAATGTTGTTTGATAAAATTGAATAATGAAGTGAATAAATGAGATAAGTTAAATGAAATTGACTTTGCTTTAAAATGAATATAAACTTAAGTATTGAAGTGATAATAAACATTAGTGGTGTTGTATGAAATGTTTATAATAAATTTAAGTAAAATTTGGTGGAATGGTTCTTAAGTGACATTAGTATTGAAAGAAATATACTAAGTAATAAGTGAATGTGAATAAAGCAGTGTAAACAATGATTAAGAATAAATAAATGTAAATAAAAGAACCTAAATAATGAGAAACTAATTGAAATACATACGGAAGTTGTACGTAGATCATTTTATTCGCATGACTGTTTGATCAAGAGTAGAGTACATGATTTTGAGATGATTTACATCGGCCTAAGTTAGGATTTTTCACTTGATTCTCGACGATGAGCACTAAATATGGATTTTTGATTGATTCTAGGATTCTCTATCATAGCATGTGGCTATGCAAGGGGAATAGCGGTTTCTAATCAAGGAACCAGATATGAGTTCGCATTAGAGCTGTCATGTGAATGATACTGGTTTGAAATTGAAATTGTGTGACCGAGCGAGTGATCAAATTTGATATTGCATACGAATAATATATGTACATCGTATGGGCTTTAATAAATTAATTGTCGACATTGGAAAATATAAATTGATATGGTTGTAAATAAATTAGATGAATATTATTTGGTTAATAGCTTCTCCTATTACATTTGTTACATTTGCCTATGGTTATTGGATAGTTTATGCTATGTATTGGTATTACTTTCTATATACTTGATTTCATTGGTTATTGAGTGATAAGTAGGTGCGGATGGCGTATGCTTCACATTTGGAGCTCTCTTTTGCATTATATTCATCCTGCTAATGCTAATAAAAGCTACACATCTTGAATTACATATCATATTTTTATATTTTTCCCTATGGGATGCCTCATCCTTGAAGATGTGTGATGACCCAGAATTTTGGACATTTGAAATTGGAATTTTTAATTGATTTTAAATATTTAAAAGGTTAATTTTAACTTAAATTTCAAATATCTCAATTTATTAAATATTTAATTTATTGAATTTAATAAGTGGAAATTGGGTAAAGTATTGAATCTGTAATTTAAAGCTGGTTAAAAATAATTTAAAGGCTTATGAAATTTATGTTGATAATACTGGAGGTAATAGAACTTTTGAAATTGAGCTTAAAAGTGTTTCGTTTAGTTTAAAAATATATCGTTTAAATTGATATTTAAAAATAGCCTTCCAAGGTACAGTCTCGGAATTCGACAAAACTAGTTCCATTGGATCCATAATATTGTATTATTATCGAATTTCAAATTTCGTAGTGTTTGAAGCTGTCGTGTGACCGTACGGTAAATAAACGTGCTGAAATTTATATCGAAAATTCAATATAATAACTGATTCCAAAAAGATATCATGTCCATACGATTGAATTAGAACTCGAAACCTTTTCTATTGCGTTCGAAATAGGGGTATAACATTATAAACGCCCAGCGGCATGCCCTGATAGGAGGTCGAGATTATGAGTTGCGGAAATCGAGACAATTTGAATTTAAATTTAAATATAAAATATACTTTCTTTGACTGGTCAATTAATTTAACATCAGAACTTTATCATTTCATACCATGGCCACTTGTCTTCTGATTCATGCCATATGTCACATACACGCTTCATTCTTCTTTTTCCTTTTAATAATACAAACCAGATAAAATCGATTTCCCCTTTTTAAAAATCAAAACCGTGGGTTTCCTTTCGCCTCTTCCTAATTTCATATGAGAGAAAAAAATCAAAAATCAAATCGAAGCAATGGCCGAACTAAATTTTTTTTATTCGTTCTTCTTCAAATCCTTTTCCATCCGTTCGTAGTTATCTCGCATAACTCAAAATAGCCAAGATTGGGAGGAGTCGCGAGCGACGCTAGGCTGAATAGGGTCGAATCGGGGCACGCATGCGCATATAGATGTAGCAGCGTTCGAGGTTGGGTCGCATGGGATCCTAGGGCTGAAGTCAGTGGAGGTGACTGGTGATTCTAGTCGAACAGCGGACGATATGGAGAGGGTGGAAGCAGTAGCGCGTTTCAAGATGGAGTGGAGACATGTAAAGGAGGACTCGACGAGGCAGAAGGTGGCGTTCGAAGGCTGTTGAGGGCACATGATAGTGCAGTGTCGAGTTCGGCCCCGACGCGAACAGCAAATCGTTCTCGATCGAGTGAGGTATGCGATTTGTTTTATTCTTCATTTTGTTTCATTTTAAATTAATAATCATGTATAGGAATATATATATATATATATATATATATATAATTTTACAGTGAGGTTTTGCATATTTTTGTAATATATATATGTAAATTCACAGTAAAGATAAAGTTTACAGTGAAGGGAAACTCGGAGTTTATTTTATTTTATTTTATTTACGAATATGTGTGTGTGTGTGTGTGTTTGTTTTATAGGAAGGTTAAAAAGAAAATTTCTATTTTATCTATATAGATTATTTCATACAAGTATATGTGTTCAAAGATGAAATAAATATATATTTACATATTTTAGTTTTCTAGTTTATTTTAAAAAATATTGTTTGGTGATTAAATTGTTCAATTAACTAATTTAATTTATTTTAGTCACTAAAAGATTTTCAAAAAAGAAATTATTAGTTTAAAACCAAATTATTTGTTTAAATTAAATTAATAAGTAGTAATTAACTGTTCGATCAATTCAAATGTTAATAAACCGTATAATATTATACAAGATCTGAAATCGCGAAGAAAACAAGCCGGTTTGAAGTGGATTGCAAACAAAAGTTAAAGGTGAGTCAATCTCACTCAATTTGAATTACCAGTTAATTTAAATAGTTAAATTTAAATTGTTGGATGATTGATTGGAATTGATTATTATTATCAGTTTAGATGTGATATTAAATAAAATAGTGTATACATATATTGGAGTGATTGATATTCCCGCATTATATAGCGGATGAGACCCTATGCACCCCGCATAATAGCGGATGACCCTGTACACAGCGATATCCCCCTCTAAATGGGATTGGTATTTTTATATTATGCTAACATCTGTGGATGCAGGGAAACAGGTTGGAGGGATCCAACTGGATTCTTCAAAATACTGGAATTTATTTTCATATTCAATGATATGTTTATTTGACAATCTGTGACAGATTATATTGATTATATTAGGAATTGAAAATATTGAATGCTATTGTTTGACTGAATATATTTTGGTTATATTGAGATATCAAAAATATAAAGATTGGATTTTTAAAATAAAATAAAAGAGTGAATTCTAAGTAAAATAAATATAGTGAAATTGGATAAATTAAAGAAATGAATTTGGAAAAGATAGAAGTTTTATTTTGAAATCCTATCGAATAAATTTCGAGTATGGGAAAAAAAGATTTTTGAATAAATGGGAATAATGAATTTTTGAGGACTTAAGTTATATTGTTTAAAAATTAAAGAAGTCGATTTAAATTCAAGGTTTCAAATGGTTTGGGAGAAATAAAGGGGGGATTTTGAAATGTAGTATGAAATTGATATTTCATATTTAAATAAGATTTTAAATCGTAATAAAAAGATGAATATGAAATTAATGGGTTTTAGAATAGATTTGGGCCAATAAAGGAATTTATTTTAAAATGGAGTTAATTTTGAAAACCGATTTGGGAATCAATTAAGTGTTGAAACTGTGATTAAAAAGAGAATGAGATTACGGAATTTATGAACGGGGTTTATAAATAAAGTGAATATTTATCAGTGGATAATTTGTAAGTATAAATTCACGGTGGGAATTTATAAGGAAAGGGTGATTTGTTTTTAAAATAAATAGTGGTTTATTTTTAAAAGTGTGGAAAATAAATTTACGGGATGGGAACGTAAATTAAATTGTGATAAATCGAGCAGGACTTATAAATGATTACATGGCTATATTTAAATGGAAAGTGTATTTCCCTGAAAAGCCAATATATTTTCAAAGGAGATTTTTATGTATAAGTTGGAATTTTTAAAGTTTTTTTAAAAGAATGTTTTAGAGAAATTATTATTTATCATTTTAATATTTTTTTAAGTAAATATTTATTAAGTTAATTATAGAAGTGATTATTCTAAAGGTTTAACTAGTATTATGATTTAAAAAGATAATTATTTAATATTAACTTTACATAATAATTTTCTTTTAAAGTGGTTTTCGCTAAAGTTTTTACTTGGTAATTATTATTGAATTTCATAACTATTGTTTGAATAAAGTGGCTTAAGTAGTTTTATTTAAAATGTTTAAAGTATATATTTTTGGGTAAAGCATTTTAAATTATTAAAATCTAAATTTAGTAAGACTTGGTTTTTCAATGGGAATAAAATAATTGGTTGAATTGATTGTTTATTTGATAGTTAAATAACTGACTATCAAATTTGAACCCAAATATAACTTTGGAAATATCTAGAAGAGGTATGAGAATTTTATGGTGCGGTTATCATTCGAGGTGTAATACTGTATGTATAAATTCGTTCGTTCTTCTAGGACGTTTGTAAGGAAATCCGTCCACTAACGGTTTGGAGGCGATCTTAGATCTTATTTTCATCTCTGTATTTCCTAAAGAACCATGGTTGAGTTTACGGGGAAATAGTGAACGTTGTTTCGGAGAGAACGTGATCAGATTTGTGATCTGAAAACGACTTCGATCCAACGAGTATGTTTTCGTGATAAAGGCAGGAGCTTGGAGTCGAAGTTGGAGAAATGAAGTGCAAGGGCTAATCATTAGTAATCCTGAGAGTGATTCCGAAATGGATGTAGTAGGAGTAGTGCTTTCGGTTCCGTTCGGACAGGGAACGGACTTGTATGGATGAATGCTATCAGAATATCGTCAGGAGGACGATGAGCATTCTAAGTGAGATAAGTTCTAAAAAGGTAACGCTTAGCCTCGAACCTCATCAACCAGGAATGACTGAAAATCAGGAGATATGCAGCAAGGCTAAGTGGGTAGCACCCAATTAGGGTAAGGTCATCCCTGTCTAGATGTTCCTTTTCGGCTGTGTGGGGCGGTTGCTAATCCCAACCGCAGGGTGATCTTATTCGGGCTATACAGTAAGGGGTAGTTCGGTCTTGTGTTGCAGAGGGTCGAAAGAGGTCCTCGGTATGCTGATCTAGACCAGGTACCGTGACAGGTGGTACCCCAGTGCCTAGTCATTAATTGGAAATCCATTCTCCCTACGTGCCTTTACGGTTTTGATTGTAGAGCCCAGTAATTACTGGAATTTAATGAATGTAACAATTTCGGTTATTTGAATAAGTATTTGCACTTAGACACTACTATAATATCAGAGGATTTTGACAAGAAATGTTTTAGTTATTGTAAGGTAAAAACCCAAACATGTTTATTTGTCGTGTGGTCTTATGAGATACCTTTGATTTTCAAAGGATTTTGAAACATTAATAATCCAATTGAGTGTGTTTTCTCACACTCGTTTTCCAGACTGAATCGGATGTTATTTTACTATAATGCTCGGGTCAGACCGAGTATAAAAGGATACATGATAGGATGCTGCGGAGCTCAGGAGACGAGCTGGATGGTGAGACGTATCACACGTACTTGATGTATATTTCATTGTGGAGTATAAGCTGTATATTCAGTTGTGTGGGGAAAATTTAATGTAACTGTCTCGTATTTTGCTATTGATTGTGTTGTACTCTGATAACGTAATGTATAAAACAGATATAGTTCTTATGTATAAAGATCAGTAATTTATTTATTATATATTGTTCCGCTGCGATTGTGAGATTCTGATGTTGTTTTTTTCTCTCTTCTTCTACCTCCTTCTTCTTTCCCTTATGGTCTGTTTTTTCGGCATTCGATTGTTCGTCATTTAATACAGTGGATATTGATGCCGATTTTCGGGCGTCGAAAAATCGGGTCGTGACATATGGTATCAGAACTGAAGGTTAAGCGAGAACCTTGGCTCTATAGGGATTACTCATTAGAAATAGAATCAGTAATAGTCTAGAATGAGTTTGAGAGTTTTAATAAATATGAGAGCGTATTTATTAGTGAATATAAAATGGTTTTATATCGTGTTGATTGGTTTATTGAGTAGTTTATGGATTCTGGCCAATACGAGTAATTAACTGTAACAACCCGCCTACTTAACGATTACATATTTAAATGTTTGATTTAAATATGGCGTCGTTATTCGGATTTTGGGGTCCGAAATGTCACTTTTTGCAAACGGTCGAATTGGAGCTCAAGACCACTTCCATTGAGTTCAAAATGTCATTTGCAATCTTTTTAAATATAAACTTCGATATGTTTGGAGTAAGTCATAATTGGCTACTTTTTCTAGTTGGGTTTTGGGTTTGGGTTCAGCCCACTAGCTAACTAAACCCACTTAACCCCTCTACTTCAGCCCTCTCCTCTCCATTCACTCTCATTTCATTTCATTTCTTAAGTTAAAACTGAAATGGGGGAAGAGAAAAAGAATTAGGAAATTCCAAGCCCTAGTTTCCTTTGCAAAGCTTGAATCCTTGCTCCAAAATCAAGTAGAAGCCATTGGTAAGCCTCCTCTTCATCTTTTCTATCTCTTTCTCTCTTCAATCTCAGAAATTCCTAAACCTAAATTTAGGAAATACTTGTTTTGATCTTAGATTGAAGCTTGTTGAGTTGAAGTGGAGATTGGTTGATCTTCTCCTTGCAATTGTGCTTCTTCTCCTTTGTTTTTGTGTAAAAAGGTGAGTTTTTAACTCACACCTACCTCTCTTGCTATCATTGATGTTGGGTATGATTTCCTAACAAATATTCATGTGCTATTGCTTTGATTTGAAAAAGATTTGTAATTCATTTGATAAGGGCAAGAAATGCTAGAAAACAGCCTTCGGCCGACCGAGCGCAAGCTCCGGTCGACCGACCTGCTTCCAGACCACTTCTTTGCTTCTGTTTTGGGTGCAGGAAATTGGCTTCGGCTGACCGACCCAGGAAGTCCGGTCGATCGACCTGCTTCCCGAGAGTTTTTATAAACAGTGTCCGGTCGACCGAGCCTTGTAGGCGGTTGACCGACCTGCTCCTGTTTTGCCTGTTTTGCCTATTTTTGCATATTTTTATCAGTTTTCCAAATTTTATCGATTCAAGTTGCTTTTTAGTAGTTGTTATTGCATCTTTGACTTTGATAACTTATTCTTGACTTTACCCATGGGTTTTTTATAAAATAATCTCTCGAATCATATTTAAAAGCTCGTTTCTCCAATTTATAAATTCTACTTAAAACACACGCACAATTTCACACTTCGAGCGAAGTGGAAGGGTGATTAAATGGTTGGGAAAAACACGGACCATGAATCTGTGCGTTTATCCTTCCGATTAATCCCCGACCTATTCGATTGATCGTTTTGACCCTTGTGTCTGGTTTAACGATGAGATGAGGTGAACTTTGTAAAGCTTTGAGTGTGAAAATGACTAATGGATAGTAAACCGTTTAGTGCGAACGAGTGGTTATGGGACGCACGTTAACACTTTTCGGGTTCCTCTTCGAGAGTTGTGACACATTCCGCCAGTTAGTGGTGTCCAGTACTAGGCCTCCGGACCTTCACCACTACGGTTTGTTGCCCTATAAAGTATCGCTCCGATGTTGGCCTTATGTGCCGCATGAGTGATATTGGGCATGCTTTTGGAGTGGTTTCTTCACCACCGCTCAAGAGATATTGGAGTGGTTTCTTCACCACCGCTCAAGAGATATCGGAGTGGTTTCTTCACCACCGCTCAAGAGATATCGGAGTGGTTTATTCACCACCGCTCATGATGTTTCATTTATATGTATATTCCCTAGGTATTGCTTTTCTGTATTGGTTCTTTGGAGCCACACGAAATATAGCGTTTACCTTGTGGAACTCGTATTTATCGGTATTTGTTGTTTGCCTTTATGGCTTGCTTTGGGATATTCTTATCCTTTGTCTCTATCTGTTGCCAATGATACGAGGCTTGTTTTGTTTTGTTCATCTTATGTTAGATGAGTGTGTTATCTCATATAGAGATATTTGTTATATACTATATGACTCTGCAGGTTTATTGTTGTTCAGTTTATTTAACTGGTTTGTTATCTAGACTGACCCGTGTATTTTATACTCGGGTCAGACCGAGATGTTTCAGGTTAGGTGCTTTGGACTTAGCCTCTTTTGCTTCCGCATGGACTATTCCGCTAGTTTCTTTTTGTCTTAGCTTTCTTGTAGTCCTTATATGTTGTAACTCTGATATGTATTCTTGTGAACTCGTCTGTATATTTTGGTTTGCTATACCACTCGATATGTATCATTTTGTATACTCTTTTATGTATCTATATATGTGTATGTGATGATTTACTGTTCTGTGATGTATATTACATTTGAGTTGTTATATTCTGTTCTGATAGATCCTATAGCCATTGTAGTCTTGCTTTAAATATTTATTGAATACGTCGAACTGTTTGTGATTCTACTTTTCGACGTGTTTAGTGAATAGTTAAGGTAAGATTACACATGGTCGCTCCTATCCAGCCTTATTCTCTGTGTTAGCAGACGGTATTATCTATACAATACTCTTTGCTAACGTGGGTATAGAGGTGGGGCGTCACATTAACGTTATTGATAGGGATCTCTAAACACTTGAATAGAACAATTCGATATGGTATTATTTTAAATAGGGCAAATGTAACGACCCAGAATTTTGGTCGTTAGATTTTGAACATTTAATTCATTTTAAATGTTAAATGTCGATTTTGAATTGATTTTGAAGTAGGAAGATTTTGGTTAAATCAATATAATTAGTTAAAATATCGAGTATGGCAATTCAATTGGATTTGAGTAATAATAATTAAATATTTGGAATTGGAATAATTTGTGAATCTAGATGTAAATGGTTTCTAAGGTTTATTTTAAGTTTAGCTTGATTTGAATTTTTATCTATTGGATTTTTAGATGGAACTAAAAGTCGATATGTTGAATTTGGAATTTTCTATTAATTTAATAATGGAATTTAATATTTAAATATTGTAAATAATCAGATTTTGGTTCGAAATGAATCAGAATGATTTCTGATGTGAATATAAATTTTGTATGATTTATAATAAAGTTAGTAAAGTTTTAAAAGTGAAATTTTAAGTGATTTCCGCAATTTTGGAAATCGCTCGAATTTATCGACGAGTTAACATAGCCTTCCAGGACACAGTCTCGGAATTTGACGAAACCAGTTCCATTGGATCCGTAATAGTTAGTTATTATCGGATTTCAATTTTCGTAGCAATCGAAGTTGTCATTTGACCCTGGCAGCTCAAAACGCATAGAAACTATTTTAATCAATTTAATTTAAAATTGATCGTTTATTTCTATAACTCGCGCATATGATCGAATTAGCCTCCTAAACACATTCCATTGTGTTCGGAATGCGGGTAAAACATTACAATCGCCTGTCGGTACGCGTTGTTTGGAGATCGTTTGAAAAAATTGTTAAAAATGAATTTAATATTAAAATAATATTTATAATGCATATATATATATACGTATAAGCAGAGAAACACTAATCTTTCTTTTGGCCGACAACTAATATTTCAATGGCCAATATCTCACTACTCTTCTCTTCGATTTCTCCTCCTTCACGTTATAATATCAAGAAGCTCCAACACGAAGATCGTAGAGGCCTTCGAGATCTACAATGTGGACGGTCGTGATCGAGAATAGCATTGTAGATCATCTCAATTTCCAACGCATTCATCTGGCGTTCGAGCATGTGTTTTGAGATGATGGCGGCACTTGAAGGTTGCGCGTGTGGGCCGTGGGTGCGTGTCGTCTCGCTCTTTGTCGTGGCATTGGTTGATCATTCTCTAGTTGCACGCAGGAGGCGCGACAGGAGGTCAACGTGGGCGATGTTGGGTTCGCTTATGGCCTGAAAACATCGCGTGAGAGAAGGAGCCATGTGCGGCCTGGATTTGGTTAGTGAAATTGATGACCAAATCTTGTTGGTACGATAATGAAAAGAAAATTTGTTTTAAAATTTATATACAAACTTTATAAATTCGTAACTTGAGCATACGTTGTCAGATTCAGACGAATTTGGTGGCGCCGGAATCGCAGCGACGAGCAACACGCTGTGATGTAGGCCTAGGATCATTTTGAGCAAGTGGAAATTTTAGATTAAATCGAACAAGCTCGATTTAATTTAAAATTTGAAACGCCGATGCAAGGTGAGTTAATCTCACTCACATCTGGAATTTCAGCTATTTAAATAGTTAATATTTAAATGATTGGTTGATTAGTTTGACATGAAAATTATTACCAAATTTTATCGATATTTATTTGTCGTGCTTACATCCGTGGATGCAGGGAAAAACAGGTTGGAGGGATCCAACTGGATTCCTCACAAATAGAAATTTTATTTATATTTTGTGATATATTTCTTTGATATCCTATGATAGATTGATTTGGAATTTTGTTATGCTTTGTTATGGTTGGATAATATAATTTGGTATTTTAAAATATCAATAAATTGAAATGGGAGTAAAAAGGAAATGAAAGGAAATTTTAAAGTAATGAATTTAAGGAAATTAAATTCAAGAAATTGGTTGGGAATTTGAAGTGTTTTTGAAATTTTGATTTAAAAGGAAATGTGAAATGAAAATTTATAAACTTGGTTTATAAATAAAGTGAAATATTTATCGGGGATAAATAAAATTATAGGATTCCGGTGGGAATTTCTATAAGAAGTGCAAATTGCTTAAAAATAATAGTAAGATTGTTTTTAAAGGATGGGAAGTGTACTTTTTCCTGGAAATTTGGTATGTTTCAAAGAAATGCTTTCAAAATATAAATTGGTAGTTTAAAATGTGTTTTAGAATATTTTAGAAAATATATATATATATATATATATATATTTAATTATTTAAGTATGAGTAAATACTTATCTAAGTAATCATGATATTTAATTATTTTAAAGGTAAAGTAGTATTAAGTTGTCAAAAGGAAATTATAATATAAATATTTGATTTAATAACTTTATTTTGAAATTTAAATTTGGCTTAAACTACTTAGAAAACCTCTATATATTTCCTTAAGTATTATTTTCAATTAAGTAATTTCTAGTAGCTTTATTTTAAATATTTTAAGCATATATTTTGAAAGTGATATTCCAGGAAATAGAAATGTGTTTAAAAATAAAAAGAGGGTTCATTTTTAAAGTGTTGGAGGAATTTACGGGATTTAAACGTAAATTTGAATTGAGGTAAATCGTGTGGGATTTATAAAAAGGTTCTTTGGTTATTCTGAAATGGAAATGTAGCTCTCTGAAAAGCCAAGTACGTTTTTAAAGCAGATTTCTAAGTAAAACTTAAAAGTTTTAAATTTGATTTTAAAAGAATGTTTTTAAGAAAATTCTTATTTAAGTTGTAAAGATTTCAGAAGTAAATATTTACTAAATTAGTTATAGTAGTGATTATTTTGAAAGGGTTAATTGGTATATGCTTTAAAAGAAGGTCATTAATATTTATATTTTACAAACTAGTTTTATTGTAAAGATAGTTTGGTTAAAGTTTTATTTGAAAACTCGTATAGCATTTCATAAATTTATTTCAAAATTTAGTATGATTTAACTTGTATTTTGAAGAAAAATAGTTTATATTTTATAAAGCAGTTTTATTTGAAACATTTAAAAAGTATGTACATATTTCAAGTAAAGTATGTAAATAGCTTTAATTTAAATTATTATAAATCTAAAGTATTTGGCTTGGATGTTTTTAGCGGAGTATTTTGTGTCGATTTTCGAGGGTCGTGAAGGGCAGGTCGTCACACTTGGTATCAGAGCTTAGGTTGGCGATAACCTTGGCTCTGGTGGGGGAATTACTCATTGAACATAGTCAATAGTACTCTATAATAAGTTGAGTGTAATAATAGATATGAGAGCGTATTTGTTAATGAATATAAAACTGTTTTTATACTGTGTTGACTTATCGGTTGAGTGTTTATGAATTCTGGTCGGTACGGGAAGTACAACCGTATCGATAAGGGTTTCTAAACTCTTAAACAAGGTAAACCTACATAGTATTCTTTTTAAAGTGGGTAAATGAAATAATTTTACCCAAAATTATATTTTGATATAAAAGAAATAACTTTCTGAGATTATTATATATATTTGGATGTTTGGTTGTTAATATTATAATCAAATATAAGAACCTAAAATTTGAAATGGTTTATAACCAAACAGAATTATCTAAGTATGGTTTAAATAAAATGAATTTTTAAATTCAACATTACTCAAGTCTATATCGATAAATTTAACTGGTTGGTTATTATTTCGATTATTAGAAAACTTAACAGTAAGTTTTGTAAACAATTGATTTGTATGTATATATATATATAGAAATTATTTACAGTAAATGGAATCTTAAATGGTTAAGCACTTTTGAATTTTAAGTTGTTCTTAATTTAGTTTAAATGTATATAAGGAATCAGGACACACACACACACACACACACTTATAATTTAATATATGTATATAAAGGTAAGGTTTTAAAGTGTTGGAAGTCCATTTTTGAAAATCTATAATTTATTTTATTAATGTATATGTAGCTCAAAAGGGATTTAGTAGTTTAATTAATTCATTAGTTAATTTAAAATTTTTACATGGAGAATTGATTTTTAAATTAATTCCAATATTAATTAATTTTATAAATATTTATACAAGGTTAATCGTGGAATCAAATTGAGAAGGAAGTGGATTTGCAAATTTATGGGGCAAAGGTGAGTTAATCTCAATCATCTGTTGCTATTTAAATTTTGTAACGACCCGAAATTTTCAAACCCGAAAATTCCAGATAGTTATGAAAAGGAAGAAAGAGATAGAAGAAGAAGAAGAAGAAGATCAGAAACACCAACATCTCACATTCGCAGCGGATAAAATATAAAAATAAATAAATACAGTTTACAAAAGAATACTATATCTGTCCATTACATTTAATATACATCAGAGTTTCACAGTCACAGAATATACACTATTATCATGTCTCAGATACACAATAATATACTACAACGGAAATACTCTATACGTTCTCGCCATCCAGCTCCCTCCTGAGCTCCAAAACGTCCTACCTGAAAATCTGTAATACTCGGTCTGACCCGAGCATTACACCAAAGTAACACCCGGGTCAGGCTGGAAACCAGCGTGAGTAAACCCATCTAACATGATTAACCAGACAAACAAACCACTTATATAAACCCGGGGTCCCTTTTATTAATTTAACAAATTCTCAATTTACTATAGACAACACTTATCCCACACATCAATTTCTAAGTATCAAACTTAGATAAAATAATCCAATTCACTTAAATCATTTCATTCCAGGCCATTGATTTCACACATCAATTTATTTATTTTCTGTTTTTTTTTAAATTATTTTCGGGTATTTCCTAATACCCGATCCCGGTCTCCTCGGATCTCATGTCATCCTAACCCAAATTATCCAAATGAAATACACAACATTTCATATCAGAGATATCAACTCATTCAAAGCATCCAATACCATTCAATCATCCATAAGCAAAACTTGATTGCTACCAAGATTCATTTAATTCGTTCTAATTAAATTTCTAATCTAAATTACTTATATTTCTTCACTCGTCATTAATAAATTTTCAATCATTAAATCAATCATCCGTTCATTAACTCATCTTAATCAATTACCTTGGATTAATTATACTTCAAATTTTACTCAAGAAATTACCCTTAATTAACTTCATAATATAATTATGTTTCAACAAAAATCAATAAGTAATCTTTAATTACCTCGTAATTAACTAACTATATTAGGCTCATTTATCCTTCCTTGCTTATATTAGTTCATTGCACATAAGTCACTTATTTTGGATTAATCAATCTTAATTAATAAATCTTTGATTACACCCTTAATTATATAAATTACGGATCTCCAATTTTATTTTAAATTTATTCTAATCAAATTTAATTACATTAATTCAAACCACGATATTAGTCATTTCGATTAATCCCAAACTGTATTTAACATTCCTTTATTTATCTCACTAAATAAATCAATTATTTCTTAATTCATCATCTTAATATAATTCACAAAGTAATTTTATTTTATCAATTACATTTAGTAATTAATTATCAAACCATCCAATGGTTATTCTGAATTACTTACACTTACTTAATTCACATAAACTAAATTAATAAATCCAAACCCTTACTTCTTAATGTAATTAACCCAATTCATTAATTTATTGAATAACTTATTTATCCATTTTAATTACCCTATAAATTAAAAAAAATCACAAATCATTAAGTCCTTGCCAACATTAAAATTAAAACATTTTCTTATTTATGATTTGGGTATAAACAATTTAAAACCCCATCACTTTGAGTCAAACAACAATTTACTCGAGAACCATTCAACAAACCAAAGTCACCAAATCATCAATTCTCAGCACACACCAAATCAATTCAACCATTCAAACATTCATTTAAATTTGACTAGCGAAATTTAATAATAACTCAGCTGAGTGAGATTTTCTCACCTTTGATTTTAATTTGCAATCCCAACCAACCCGCTTGTTTCCTTCACGATTCAGACCTTGTATAAACATCATATAAATTAACTACCACTTGAATTTTTAATTCAACAATTTATTATTATTTACTTATTTTATTTAATTTAACTTATAAATGGACTTAAATTCTTAAACTGAAATTTCCTTAAACATATAATTTTAGTCCAAAAATTAATTAAGTTAATGGAAACAGTTTAATCCACCACATCCATCATTTTTAAATTCAAATCTTATATTTTCAAAATCTATAGTAACTTCTGTTACTTAAATATGTATATACACTATATGGATTCATTTAAATTTTATAGCATTTAAAATCTTTCTCCTTGTTCATATCTATATTTCAGTTTTAAGCCTTATAAAACAAAGTGTTTGGAAAATCACAATTTCAACTTGCATTTCCAAAAATTTACCTTACTGTATACACCCTTTTTTTTTATAACATGCATTGTTTTCTTCTTACTTCAGTAATAGCACAAGAATAAACATTTCAGATCTCAAATCTAAGAAGAAATAAGAAACACGAATACTGCTCACCTCACCATGCTGTCGCCGCCGCAGCCCTCCTAGTCGCGAACAGGAAACCCTCACCTCAGTTCGACGCGCCGCCATCATCGGCCACAATCCAAATCCATGCTCGACTTCCCTTCCCAACATCAGCAATTATCACTAACTCAAGCTATCAATGTCATTCCAGATCGAGCAGCCTTCTACTGTGATGTCGCTGTCGCAAAACTCCAAGCGCCTCCCTGCCCGTACGCGCGTGTGCTTCCCTGACATCGAGTACCTCGCTTCGTTCCCTCACTGCCAAAATCGAGAACACCTAGAACCGCCGCTGCCTTCCCCCTCCTCAGGCCTCGCAACCAAACCCTAACGCCACTTGCGAGCTCGTCGCTCGAGCTACTTCGAATTCCCAGCCTTTGACGATTTGCCGAACTCGATCTGATCATACGAGATTCGAACGAGAATTCGTTCATTCGTTAATTCGATTTGGTTTAAAGAAGGGAGCGGCCATGATTTACTTTGCAGCGAAAATTCCTTTCGAAAATGAGGAGAGAGGGAGCGGTGTTTCAACTGGAAGAAGAAATAGGGATATCGTAGAAAGAAGAAGGGCTCTCGGCCATTCTTTTTTTTTTCTTTTTCTTTTATAAGAGTTTAATTTTGATTTCAGCTGTGGGATTAGAGAGGAAGACGGAGATAAAATATCGGTTGGGAAGCTTCACGAGTACGCGTTAGATAAAAATATCTCTGACTGTTTGTACTTCAAAATTTTATTATATAATTAAATAGTGAAAATATCTCGCGTTGTATAACGCGAAATCCCGAACCCCGAATCAGACATGCCGACAGACGTTTATAAGATTTTATCCGCATTTCGAACACAATGGAACGTGTTCCGAAGGCTAATTTGATTATATGCGCGAGTTACAGAAGTAAACGATTGATTTTAAATTAAACCGATTAAAATAGTTCTAAGCGTTTTGAGCTGCCAGGGTCAAACGACAACTCCGATTGCTACGAAAATTGAGATCCGATAATAACTAACTATCACGGATCCAATGGAACTGGTTTCGTCAAATTCCGAGACTGTGCCTCGGAAGGCTAATTTTCAAATATCGATTTAAACGATAAATTATTAGAATTGAACAAATTACCTTTATACTAAATTTCAACCATTCTATTATCTTCAGTATCATCATTATAGATTTTATAAGCCTTCAAAATATTTTAAATAGGCTTAGAATCTCAGATTCAACAATTTACCCAATTTAAATTATTAAATTCAATATTTAAACTATACAATTCAATGATTTAATTATCCAGTAAATATGGATATCCAAAAATTCAAGTTAAAATTAACATTTAAATATTTTAAAAACAATTAATTATTCCAATTTAATTCGTTAAAATTTCCGGGTCGTCACATTCCTCCCCCCTTAAAAGAATTTCGTCCCCGAAATTACTAGTTAGGAAGAATTGACCAATACCCGTTTATTTTTTCCCAAACCCACTATTCAACATCCTACCAACTATCTTTTATTAAGATCCTATTATCATCTCAATCAACTTCTCAAAACTTTTCATAGTTTCAAATCATATCCCTTTTGCTCAATTATCTAAATTTCAATTTTACGTCAAATTTTGAATTTTCAAATTTTCTCAAAATTTTTCTAACTCTCTAAATCCCGAAAATTTTTGCCAGCGTCTCCTTTGCGCGGCTAGCTCGGTACTACTACAAAAGGCCTCTACGGGCTTCCCAAATTCCAAAAGAAAACAAAAGCCAAATGGCTACATCAAAAACCCAATCCAATATCATACAGAATCAAAATACTTACCTGTTAGTCGGGCAATTCAAATTAATCATATGGAATCAAATCCAATTTCCTTTTCCCTTTTTGTACCTGCATATTCTATTTAACAACAATATCCAATTGTAACCTTCAAATCACTGTATACATTTCCTTACAGAAATTTCATATCCACTTCTATTCAAATTAGCTTCCACCATTTCATATGAATTCAATTTATTTCAAATTTTAATATTGCGTTGTATCTTTCATTTAAACTGATTCAATATTAATTCATTTACTAGTTTACTTTGATTTTCAATTTGAAATTGTTTTGTCGATAACCAAAAATTTCCAAAAATTTTCTAACTCCCAAAATTTTCAGAAAATTTTGGCAGAGTCTCCTTTGTACGGAGGAGCTTTTGCAATTTGACAAGAGATATAAATATGTATACATCGACCCACACGGTCGGAAAAAAAACAAAAACAGTTCATATTTCCTATTTTTATTGCGTAGGCGTACCTTATTTAGCATTTTAAGCAAGCAGCTTATTTATATTAACAATTAGCGCGATCCAAATCAACCAAACAGCTTCCCGGTACCTGTACTTGCTCAATTTAAATATGTAAGTGTCATATATAAAAATTCTATTAGCATTACACTTACTTTTAATAGCTAAACATAAGCATTACATAAATAACAAGCACCAAACACTTCCAATAAGCAATTTATATGTTTTAAAGCACATCTAATTGTTTCCAACCAAATTTTATATGCCTTTTCATTCAATTTTAATGGTTTACACACAATTACTTGCATTCAACTCATTTTAAGCGAAACAATCTCATATTCACTTCAATTGATTCAAAAATCAATCATATTTGCTTCCACTAATTCACAGAATTTAATTAAATCTCATTACGTTAAATGACAATCATTTATACGCAATTAGATAATATCCATGTGAATAAATAATTACTTAGGTTTTATAACCAACTAAAATTAATCCCAACTTAATTTTATTTCATTCAATTCCATTCTAACTTATTCACACCCATTCATTTAGTTCGCCACATTCCATTCTTGTATACTAGTCATTCCCAAATTACTTCAATCCAAGCTTTTATTAATGGGCTTTCATTCTTATTCGAAGCCAAGCTTCCATGCATTTTAAACTTAAGTTAATTACTTTAATTTATTCCAACACCAACTTAAGTGTACTTCTATTTGATTTTCACCTAATCAAGTTCCATTTGATTTAGTTAGCCCATCCATTTTAAATTTTAAATTTAAATTCACCTTCTCAATTTATTAAAACAATATCTAGGCACATATGCCACCGAACTTAAGTCCAGTTTGGTAATCTAATTCCAATTAAAGTTTGATTCAAATTTTTATTCAATCAAACTTTATCCATTTATTATTTAACTCCATAAGCCCATTTAAAATTTTCATTTACTTACTTAGTTCGTTATCGAATTTATTTTATTAATACATGGTCATTCTCAATTTATTTTTATTCACTTGGGTTTTGTTTGCAACCCAAACCATTTTTATTATAATCCGCTTTCATTTCATTCAACAACACTTCCATTTTATCAAATTTACTTGCAAATTACACTATATATTATTCAAATCACACTTGGATTTTATTTGCAATTCAAACCATCACATTTTTCAATCCAACTCTATTTCATTTTTATTTTACAATATCTCCTCTTCATTATCAAACCCAAGTCGAATTCTATTTATAACTCGAATTCATTTCCAAACTTCATTATTTACTTACAATCCATTTTATTTATCCGAGTTAAATTTTATTAACATACTCAATCAAGTAATTATTTTGTTAATTAACTTACTTCCAACTTTCAAATCAATATGCGATTTTATTTCAAAGAATCGCTTCATTTAAATTTCCCGAGTCCAATTTTATATTTTATGATTCCAGTTTAAAATCCCCTTTTTACTTTAAAATTTAGGAATGTCTTCAAATTCAGACAATAAAAGTAAAATAACTTTTTATAAAAATATTTCTTATAACTCGATGTCTCAACCAGTCCATCCTTGTTCTCACAGAAATTCAGTCATACGTTGATCAGGCGTAGGACCGAAAATCTATAAGTACTTGGTAAACCCGTTTTCAACACCCAGTGAAAATATTTGGAAAATAATTTTATTGAAAATATTGAAAGCATTTTGAAATAGAGGAAATATCCTTGGTGACAATGCTCTGAAAATCATCACCCCCATCCATGGTCACAGTTACATACCAGGGTTACGTTGCATTCACAACAAAAGTCCATGTAACTGCAGGCTCTCCGTGGCCTCTCGATTACGCCATGGATCCCACACAACAGATCTCAGTTACATCCAGGGTTACGTTGCCGTCATAGCAAAAGTCCATGTAACTGCAGGCTCTCAGCGGCCTCTGATTTTCGCTGACGAAATGAAACTTCTCCACTCCTACATAAGTCGCAGTCTACCGAGATAAACTCAACCGCAGACTGTTGGCTCTCAGCGGCACACACGACTTTCGCAATGTTACCATAGGTCGCAGTTACATCCTGGGTTACGTTGCAGTCACAACAAAAGTCCATGTAACTGTTGGCTCTCCGCGGCACACACAACTTACGCTATGGTAACTCAACTCATAATCCTCAGGAACTAGTTTTGTCCGGACTCCTCACAGGATCAAATTTAGAACCCCCCTTGGGGCTCAAGGCAGCACCACCCAGTGGCACTCCTGAGAAGTCCATTCCAAGGGAGCGCCTTTTTTTCCCAGAGCTATCATCAAAACACTTTATGCTATACACATATAGTATCTTTCAAATCATACACCTAGTATGAATTTTATCAAAGCTCTTTTACACAACATCGATTATTTCCAAAATCGATAATTCTCAAACTAGGCTTTCCAAATTCAATATTGATTTTACCCAAAAATCATAAGCCTTTTTCAAATCCAAAGGTTCCCAAAAATTTTTCCAAAATCCTCATAGGATCCTTTATATATATTCTGATATATATATAAATAAATTTTTAAAACTTTGGATCCTTACTTTCTTGTAGAAAACACCTTTTATACTCCAAACACTTCTCAGAAACCATAGAAATATCCCATTTCCATCTTTATTCATTTCATATTTCTAAAAATATTCTTTCAGTTCAAAAGAACCATTTCATATTCCTTATTCACCTTTACATTAATCCCCATTTGGATTATTACTTCAATCTTTATCTCAGTTGGGTACTTAATCAATAATAGTTTGAACTCGGACCAGTTTATATCTAGAAAATAGCTTGAAAATTCTAAAAATAAATAAATAGTGGAAAATTAATTATTAGTTTGTAAAATTGCTATAAAATAGGTAAATAACTGTAAAATAGTTAAGAAATAGTTGAATATTTTCAAAATTTGTAGATAATTACAAAATAGTTGTAAAATAGAAATTAGTTTGTGAAATAGTTGAAAAATAGTAATTAGTTTAGGAAACAGCTGAAAAATGGTTAGAAACCTCCAAAATAATTATAAACAAGTATAAAATAATTTGGCTTTAAGAAAGAAAGGTTGTATATATTTAATAGCTTAGAAAAATAAGTTTATATGAAAACAATTTATATTGAAAATAGTCAAGAGTCAAACCGTTCACTTCTCCAACAATTCAATTTTAATCTCCATTTAAATTGATCCAATTCCAATCCAAATAACTCCAAATTCCATTGGACTTGATTAATTCCCAATTCAAGTTGAATCAATCTTGATTCCTTCCCAAATTTAAATCAAATTCTAATTGATTTTAATCCTGTTCAATTTTAATTATAATTTCATATTATTCCAATTAATTTGAATTATTATCAATTTAATTCCAGAATCCAAATCACTTCAATTTAATCCATTCCAATTTCCCATTTAAAATTTTTAAACTTATACAACTTTAATTATAATTTACATTTTTCAACTTCTATTTATAAATCAATTACATTCACATTTTGCTTTTAACTTGGAGTTATACTTTTTATTTATCCTATATATTTTATTATTCCATAAACATTTTAACCAAGACTCCAGAGTTTAAACAAATCGCCAAAATTCCAATATCACTTTAGAATTCAACTATCCAAAATTCTCTGGCGAATTCAATTATCCCTTTGAATTTCAAAACTAAGCCCAGTTCACACACAATTCCAATTTAAAACAATTTGGTAGCAACTTTCTCTTTTAGAAACTCGAAAATAAACATCGATAATGCTGCAGTCATCACCGACGTTATTTTCCAGTGACCGAAGAGTTCAATGCTTTTATCTCTTTAAAACACTTCTAAACATTTTAATTTTAAATCTTCCAGATTTCAAGTTCAACGCCAAAAATATTTTTGAAACAATATTATTATTTCATTCCAAAACCTTTGGAAACCACTTTCAATCCAAAGGAATTTTAAATTTCCCAAAAATTCCAAATTCCCAATCCATCCAATTCATATTTAAACATTACTCTAGAATTTCATCTTACTCTATTTCAAATATTCTCTGGAATTCTATTTCAACTTATAACCTCAATTTATTTATAAAGTTTATTTCAATTTATAAATTTCATTTACAATCTATATTTCAAATTCCTTTTTGATTTTAAACCAATTCCACTTCAATTTCAATCATTACAATTCTATCCAAATCTTTCATTTAATTTATTATTTTTTTTTTTTTTGAACTTATACATCTTCAATTCCAAATTCAATTAATCTAAATCGGGTTAAATTTGAATGAATTTAATTCCAACTTCAAATTTAAATCATCTCAAATTATATAAATTCGAGTTAAATTCTCAAGGATTGGTTTAACCTTTTTAAACCAGATTAAACTTTGTTCACTTAAAGTTTCAAACAATTCTAATTTCTGAGTTCTAATTCTAGAATTTCATTTTTAATTAATTTAATTTTAATTTGGTTGTATTATAGTCCTTCTTAACTTAATTCCAATAATTTAACACCCAATCACCTAATATTTATTAGAAGAAAATATTGTTTTATATATCAAAATATACTTTTATATAAAACCATTTAAAACCTTTATATAAGAAAATAACAAGTACGCGCTCACACATTTATATACTCAACTCATTCTAGAGTACTTCAGACCCTATATAATGAGTAATCCCCACCAGAGCCAAGGTTCTCGCTTAACCTTCGGCTCTGATACCAAATGTAACGACCCGAAATTTTCAAACCCGAAAATTCCAGATAGTTATGAAAAGGAAGAAAGAGATAGAAGAAGAAGAAGAAGAAGATCAGAAACACCAACATCTCACATTCGCAGCGGATAAAATATAAAAATAAATAAATACAGTTTACAAAAGAATACTATATCTGTCCATTACATTTAATATACATCAGAGTTTCACAGTCACAGAATATACACTATTATCATGTCTCAGATACACAATAATATACTACAACGGAAATACTCTATACGTTCTCGCCATCCAGCTCCCTCCTGAGCTCCAAAACGTCCTACCTGAAAATCTGTAATACTCGGTCTGACCCGAGCATTACACCAAAGTAACACCCGGGTCAGGCTGGAAACCAGCGTGAGTAAACCCATCTAACATGATTAACCAGACAAACAAACCACTTATATAAACCCGGGGTCCCTTTTATTAATTTAACAAATTCTCAATTTACTATAGACAACACTTATCCCACACATCAATTTCTAAGTATCAAACTTAGATAAAATAATCCAATTCACTTAAATCATTTCATTCCAGGCCATTGATTTCACACATCAATTTATTTATTTTCTGTTTTTTTTTAAATTATTTTCGGGTATTTCCTAATACCCGATCCCGGTCTCCTCGGATCTCATGTCATCCTAACCCAAATTATCCAAATGAAATACACAACATTTCATATCAGAGATATCAACTCATTCAAAGCATCCAATACCATTCAATCATCCATAAGCAAAACTTGATTGCTACCAAGATTCATTTAATTCGTTCTAATTAAATTTCTAATCTAAATTACTTATATTTCTTCACTCGTCATTAATAAATTTTCAATCATTAAATCAATCATCCGTTCATTAACTCATCTTAATCAATTACCTTGGATTAATTATACTTCAAATTTTACTCAAGAAATTACCCTTAATTAACTTCATAATATAATTATGTTTCAACAAAAATCAATAAGTAATCTTTAATTACCTCGTAATTAACTAACTATATTAGGCTCATTTATCCTTCCTTGCTTATATTAGTTCATTGCACATAAGTCACTTATTTTGGATTAATCAATCTTAATTAATAAATCTTTGATTACACCCTTAATTATATAAATTACGGATCTCCAATTTTATTTTAAATTTATTCTAATCAAATTTAATTACATTAATTCAAACCACGATATTAGTCATTTCGATTAATCCCAAACTGTATTTAACATTCCTTTATTTATCTCACTAAATAAATCAATTATTTCTTAATTCATCATCTTAATATAATTCACAAAGTAATTTTATTTTATCAATTACATTTAGTAATTAATTATCAAACCATCCAATGGTTATTCTGAATTACTTACACTTACTTAATTCACATAAACTAAATTAATAAATCCAAACCCTTATTTCTTAATGTAATTAACTGTAACGACCCAGAATTTTTAGAAATTAAAATTTAAATATTTAATTAATTTTAAATATTAAAAAGTGAATTTATAAGTCAAATAAATTTTATTTTGAATTTTTGGATTTAATTGAATAATTAAATCGATAATTTAATATGTTAAATTATGGAAATAATTGAAAATTGAGTTAAATATGATTGAAAATGATTTGTAAAATTTTATTTTATCATGTTAGAGTTAGAATGATATTTTAGAACTTTTAAAATCGAATTAAAAGTTAAATTGTGAAAATTGAATATTTTAATATTAAAATCGACTAGTAAAAATAGTCAATTTTAAGCAGTCTCAGAATTGAACGAAACCAGTTCCATTGGATCCGGAATAGTTAGTTATTACCGGATTTCAAATTTCGTGTCAATCGGAGTTATCGTTTGAGCGTGGCAGCTCGAAACGCATCGATTTATTTTTAATTTAAATTTGACGAGCTAAAATTGCCATTTTTCAAAAAGTCTCGGATTTCGACGAAACCAGTTTCATCGGATCCGTAATGTGATATTATTGTAAGGTTTCAAATTTCAAGTCGATTGGATTTACCGTTTGTCCTGTACAAATTAAAACGCCTAGAAAATCGCTTAAATCAGTTTAATTTAAATTGAGCGTTTTCAGCCATAACTCGCACATACTTCCGAATTAGCTTCCGAAACCTGTTCCATTGTGTCCGGAACGCGGGGTAAACCCTAGAAACGCTGGTTACGGCGCGTAAATCGGAGTTCGGAATTTCCGGGATGAATAGTGTTCGAATTTTCTTTATAAATAGACACCACTCTTCATAAATTGATAAAAAAAAAATACTAAAACCCTAATAAACCCTAGCCGCCATATACAGAACCAAAGGCTGAGAATGCTTCTCCTTCCTCCCTCAATCTCTCTCAATCTGTAAAGAATTACGCGAAGTGTTCAACACGGAAGTCGTAGAGCACGACGAGAGCTTCGATTCCATACGGTGATGATCGGAAATGGTGCAACGGAGAGGGAGCTATGGGGGGCCGTTCCCTACAGGTTGCGCACGCAATTCCATGCAGTGGGGGTGGCCGAGTTTGCTGGTGTTTGGGCCGAGTGTGGTTGTGGTGGAGAGCTTCGAGTTGCAACGTCTTGATCGAGTTATTGTTGAGTGTGGTGTTAGCTAAATTCAACCCTAATTAGGATTTGGTGGGTTCTTTAGTGCGTGCTCGGCCTGGAGAAGAGACGTGAGGGAGGGAAGAAGCTAGGTGCGGTGGAGATGCAAAGGAGTTAAGATCAACGGTGGATGGTGAGCTGTAGGTTTTAATAGTTAAAGTTATGTTGAATTGTTTATATAAAATTGTGTACAAACTTGTAAAATCAATAACTTTTTCATACGAGGTCGAAAAAATGCGAAACCAGTTGCGTTGGAATCGTATGGACGAGCACTACGCGATGGAGTTGGTTTGGAGTCGTTTGGAGTTAGTGAGAATTTTGGGTAAAATTAAACGTCCGTTTAATTTTATTCGAAATAAATCGCTAAAACGGAATTTAAAATCAAGGTGAGAATTTCTCACTCAATCGAATCAGTTTCGATTTTATTTTAAATAGTTAGATTTAAAATATTTGAATGCATGTTTGAATGTTGATTGATATCTATTGATTGTTAAAATAGACATTATACGCCGTTATTAAGCGGATGTTATTTAATAAAAACATATACCGCGAATATTTCATAAACAGTGAAATTGGTATTATATATAATATCAATATATATATATATTGGCATATGTATATATTGCAGTTGTTGATTCCCCGCATTTTTTTTAGCGGATGAGACCCTATTGCGCCGTTATTAAGCGAATAATATTTAATAAGAACATATACCGCGATAATTTCGTACTGGAGCGAAATTGGTATTGTGCTAATGTTTGTGGATGCAGGAAAACAGGTTGGAGGGATCCAACTGGATTCCTCAACAGTTTTTACTTGATTTCAGATATTTTGATATTTGATGGATTTTCATATTGATATATGATATCGTTGTAGTCGTGATTGACTATTTGGTGTGTAGCATCATTGGACCCAGATTTTGGGATTTTAAAATGATTTTAAAGTGATTTTTGAAAGTATACGTTTTATAAAATAATTTTGGAATTGATCTATTTTAAATAAATAAACGTTATAATTTTTAAAGTTATAAAAATTATGATTTTTGAGAAAGATAGTTAAAAACTGATTTTTGAGAATATAATGCTATTGATTTTATAAAATAGTTTAATCGAGATATTTTAGAATTTTTGTGAAAAGTTTAAAATATAGGATTTATAAAATTTGATTATTTTATAAATCAAGAGAATGATGAAATTATAAAGGAGATTAAAGATGTTTTAAAATAATAATATAAATTGAATTATATTAAGGGATTTATAAATGGATATTTATAAGTTGAAATATTGAAATTATAAAACGAGTTTTTATAAGTGTTTGAATGAAGTGGAAATGAATTTCATAATTTAATGAAATTTATAGAATTATAAACTGTGAAGTTATAAAAGAAATTTATAAATAGTAAGATTTATAAATTTGGTGAAATTATTTGAAGAATAGATTGGTTAAATAAATGGATCTTATAAGTTATAAGATTTATAAATTAGAAAGTCTTTAAAAGAACGATTTTGTAAAATAATCGTTTTATAAGAAATTAACTTATAATATGAACGTTTAGTTTATAATTTAGTTATAAACTGGAATAGGTTAATAAAGGAATTTATAAAAGGAAGTTTTTATAAATAAATAGAAATGGAATTTATAAACGTTGTTTTATAAATTTGCAAATGATTTATTCTGACAAGAAAATTTGTTGAAACCTATAAATGGAGTTATATTCACATTTTTGAATAGTGAATAATCCTTTGAATTAAAATGAATAAAAGGATGAAATTGTTAATGAAGTATATTCACGTTTTTGAATAGTGAATAACACGTTAAAGAAATTGTTTTGAATGTGATATTGAAATAGAATTAAAACGATCTGACGAAGTTTTAATTGTGTTGAGATTCGAAACCATAGATTTCAACATTGATTGTTGAAATAGACGTTTTCGAGAAATAAAAGGAAATAATGGACTATAACACTGTTGTTATAGTAAATGATTTCCGAAAGGAAATGTTTTGTATAGTATTGGGATTTATATATCTATTTTAATTTCGAATCCCTATACTAGTGATTTTGGGTTGTCGTAACGATGTTTTACGTAACATTCGTTTTGGCCCAAATAAATATGTTTAAGAGAATGATTTCCTTAATAGAATGAAATATATACTTAATTCGATTTAAGTATATTGAATATTTTCCAAGTGTAGAAAATAAAAAGATTTGTGAATTACTTATGAATAAATAAGTATGGAAATGTTTTCCAATATGAAGTGAATAATTAAAATTTATCTTTTTGAAGATAAATTGAAATGGATAATTGAAATGATATGCATGGATATTTTGAAATATAAATTCATTATGGAATTTATAAATAGAAAGTGGAATTTGTATGAAAATAAATATTGATTTATTTTTGAAGTATTGAAATTATATATCTAGTGAAGATATTTTGGAAAATAAATAATTTGGAAAATTATTTGGAATCTGGTGATGTTGTGCATATCCAGTGATAGTTCAATAACCGACTATCAATATTTCCCTTTGAATGGGTAATTGATGTGATTTGATTGAATGTGAATGCTACACTTATTTTTAAATAAGCGCTCACTATTCGGGTTAACCGGGAAAGGACCATGGGGTCGTATAACCCATTCCGAATATGTGATACATCGTTGTGAATTGCATTGAAGATCGGTGTTGAAGACCCGGTATTTGCGAGAGCGATAGGATGACCTGTCGATTTACTCTGCACCGAGTAGCTACGGTATAGAGTTCTCCATATGTGATGGTGAATCCGATCAGGATTGTGAATATCCGGATTGTAAGGACTTCTTTGTAAGTGCCTTCGGTTTTGTTCGAGCCCGGAACAAACTTGTATGGATTGTATGTCTGACATTACAAGTTGAGATATAAAGCCGATTTCATTCAAATATATTTCTGTTGGTGGCGGAGAATTTATTCTTTTAGCTTAACACCCTTCTCTGAGACGTACGAGCTCAAAGGTTATATAGTTGAAGTTATCAGCGATATATTCCCAATTTGGTAATGTGACATGCTGAGTGATGCTGAAATGATCATTGTGTTGATTATTGTGATAGGATCGTTTATTTGATCGTCTATCTTGGTGATCATTGTGTTGATCATTTGTTGACCCAAAGCATGACTTTTGTATAAAGTATGTTTTTGTGGACGTGACTTCGTCGAACCTCACACCCCGGAAATGGTCAAAACAGGAAAGATGCGGCAAGGTTATGAGGGGTAGCACCCTTTAGGGTATGTACATTTCCTTCTGGATAGAGGTGGTATCATGGTATGGAGCCCAGATATTTAACCTATGTGGTTACTACGAATTTATTACTTTGTGGTTGTTGGTTTTCGGGATCCCGTGAGAAAGGTCGTTTACGATCGGGGAATGGCGTGCTCGTGTCAGTAGTTACCCAGTTAGGGGTAACCCGGCCTTGTGTTGGCAGAGTTCCGGTTTGGTTCTCGGGGATGTCTTTCCAGAGGCATTCTCATGTGGCAATGGGAAGTTCCTTGGCCTGACCATTTGTTGGAAATCCAAATAAACAATACGTGACTTGTACGGTTTTATTTGTAGAACCTGCCATCTAATATGGTAGCTATTAGTAGGCATAATATAATGGTACCTATGCTGGCTAAGATTTATATTCTACTTTCGAAATGAATTTTCTACACTATGCACTAGTAATAATATCAAATGTTCTTTTTAAATGCGTATCAAGCATGTTTGACTATCATAAGGAGAAATCTTCTCCAAGTCTGCGTTTGCATTGTGTGTGTGGCAGGAGGTCTTATGGTAGTCTCATTTTTAAAAGCATTGCGAATTGAATTTAAAAATATCTCTCTATTTTGATTTTAAAGATAAATAAACTGTTTTGAGTTCTCACACCAGTCACATGACTGACTTGGAGTTTATTGTTTTCCTTCCTAAACTCTGGGTGCCCACCAATTTCCACATGGGCAGTCAAGAGTTAAGGTTTGTCAGGATATTCTGGATATTCTGAAGTTGCTGGAGGCAAGCTGGATGGCATGGCGTATTACTAGTTTATATAGTATTTCTTTTTCCGCTGCATTGTTGTTGTTGTATATTGTTGTACACTCTGATGATATGATGATATGATGAAATGTAATATAATAACTGATATAGTTCTTTGTTTAAAGATTATTCATTTATTATTATATGTTGTTCCGCTGCGAATTGTGAGATTCTGATGTTGTTCTGTTGTTTTCCGTTCCATTTCCTCCCTATTCTCTTTTTCTTCTATTTTAAAATATTCTGTTTTCTTTCTGTCCCGTCTTCTTTTCTTTTGTTTTTCTTTTTCCTCTATTCTCTTTTTCTTTCTATTTCTTCTATTTTTAAAATTTCCTATCTTCTCTTCTCTCTATTTTAAAATTCTGTTCTATTCTCCTTATTTTCTATTCTCTCTAATTTCTATTTTCTTTTCCCTATCTTCTATTTTCTCTCCTCTTTTCCTAAATTCTTTTTCTTAAAAAACCCTCAGTGTTCGGTTTTCCGTCGTTCGATTTCTCGGCAGTCGATAAAGTGAGTGTCGATGTCGAATTTTCGGAAGACGAAGAATCGTGTCATTACAGTTGGTATCAGAGCTTATGGTTAAGCGATAACCATGGTTCTGTTGGGTATAACTCATTAGAGATAGAGTCAGTAGTACTCTAGAATGAGTTTGAGTGTAATAATAGCTATGAGAGCGTATTTGTTAGTGAATATAAAATTGTTTTATATTGTGATGATTGGTTTGTTGAGTGGCATATGAACCTTCGTCAGCACGGTATGTACAACTATGCCGAAGGGGTTTCTAAACACTTGAATAGAACAATTCGACACAATATGGTTTTAAAATTGGGTAAATGAAATAATTTTACCTTGATTATATTTTATATATGAAGGAATAATTTTTCAGAATTATTTAAGTGTATATAAATTGATTGTTTAGTTGTTTGAATAATCTAAATAAAAGAATAATTGTATAAGCAAAAGAATTATAAGAATTGAATTATAATTAAAGTGATTTACAATTGTGAAATAAACTTATATATAAGAAATGAAACTATATGAATATATTTATGAATATGAGTAGTAAATAAAAATGAATTTAAAGTTAAATGAAATATAACTTAAGTGATATTGAATGAAGTTGATAGTAGTATCAAAGTAAAATTTATAAAGTTAAGTGATGAATATAAACTTGAGTTATATAAATGAATTGAATGAATGGATTGAATGTTAATCAATTAAATGTAAATTTAAGTTGATATGAATAATGAATATAAGTGTTAATTCATTAAAATCTAATGTTATTAGAAAGTTGAATAGTTGAATGAAAATCAATTAAATTAAACCAATTGTAAGCAAAGGAATTTGGTTGTGATAGATATACTTTGGTTGTTATATGATTGTTAGTTGATTGTATATAATTCATTAAGTATTAATGAAATTTAAAGCTATGTAATTGAATTCAAATTAGAAGTAAATAAATTTGAATAGAATTGAATTTAAATTGGAAGTGAACCAACTTGAATATGAATTAGTGAATATAAACTAATTGAGAATGAATGTTAGTAAAAACATCCACTGTTAATGAATCAAATGTGATTTAAATTGAAAACCAATTCATTGAATATTAATGAGAATATAAATGAATATGTATTGATTATGAATTTGTTGAATGCTAGTTGGTTGATGTTTGAATATGTTGCATTTGCTATGTTGGCATATATAGTTATTATGTTGCTATATGTTGTATATCGATACTATTTTCTACATGCATGATTCTCATGTTGTTTGTTGAGTGATTAGTAGGTGCGGATCGTGTTTGCTTCGCATTTGGAGCTCGCTTTTGCGCTATATTAGCCGTATATGCTTGCTAATAAAATATAAGGTACGTATCTCGGATTAAATACAGTACTTTTACACTTTTTTCCCTTCGGGATGCCTCATTACTTGATGAGATGTATATTTGTGATATATATACTGTCATTTTTTTTTCGGATCGAGCCGCGCAAAGGAGACTATGGCGAATTTTTCCGAAAATTTAAGGCGTTAGAAAAAATTTGAGAAAATTGGAAAATTTTGAAAACTTTAACTTTGATTTTGAATTGAAAGTTAAATGATATAGATTGTTTTTGAAAAGATAAGTAAGTATGATTTGGAAAACTTAGTAAAGTATTGTAAGAAGTTTAATTATGAATTTTAGAAAGTTAATAAATTCTGTACTTTTCTTACTTGTTAATTTCGAGGACGAAATTCTTTTAAGTGGGGAAGATTGTAACGACCCAGAATTTTTAGAAATTAAAATTTGAATATTTAATTAATTTTAAATATTAAAAAGTGAATTTATAAGTCAAATAAATTTTATTTTGAATTTTTGGATTTAATTGAATAATTAAATCGATAATTTAATATGTTAAATTATGGAAATAATTGAAAATTGAGTTAAATATGATTGAAAATGATTTGTAAAATTTTATTTTATCATGTTAGAGTTAGAATGATATTTTAGAACTTTTAAAATCGAATTAAAAGTTAAATTGTGAAAATTGAATATTTTAATATTAAAATCGACTAGTAAAAATAGTCAATTTTTGAGCAGTCTCAGAATTGAACGAAACCAGTTCCATTGGATCCGGAATAGTTAGTTATTATCGGATTTCAAATTTCGTGTCAATAGGAGTTATCGTTTGAGCGTGGCAGCTCGAAACGCATCGATTTATTTTTAATTTAAATTTGACGAGCTAAAATAGCCATTTTTCAAAAAGTCTCGAATTTCGACGAAACCAGTTTCATCGGATCCGTAATGTGATATTATTGTAAGGTTTCAAATTTCAAGTCGATTGGATTTACCGTTTGTCCTGTACAAATTAAAACGCCTAGAAAATCGCTAAAATCGGTTTAATTTAAATTGAGCGTTTTCAGCCATAACTCGCACATACTTCCGAATTAGCTTCCGAAACCTGTTCCATTGTGTCCGGAACGCGGGGTAAACCCTAGAAACGCTGGTTACGGCGCGTAAATCGGAGTTCGGAATTTCCGAGTTGAATAGTGTTCGAATTTTTTTTATAAATAGACACCACTCTTCATAAATTGATAAAAAAAAATACTAAAACCCTAATAAACCCTAGCCGCCATATACAGAACCAAAGGCTGAGAATGCTTCTCCTTCCTCCCTCAATCTCTCTCAATCCGTAAAGAATTACGCGAAGTGTTCAACACGGAAGTCGTAGAGCACGACGAGAGCTTCGATTCCATACGGTGATGATCGGAAATGGTGCAACGGAGAGGGAGCTATGGGGGGGCCGTTCCCTACAGGTTGCGCACGCAATTCCATGCAGTGGGGGTGGCCGAGTTTGCTGGTGTTTGGGCCGAGTGTGGTTGTGGTGGAGAGCTTCGAGTTGCAACGTCTTGATCGAGTTATTGTTGAGTGTGGTGTTAGCTAAATTCAACCCTAATTAGGATTTGGTAGGTTCTTTAGTGCGTGCTCGGCCTGGAGAAGAGACGTGAGGGAGGGAAGAAGCTAGGTGTGGTGGAGATGCAAAGGAGTTAAGATCAACGGTGGATGATGAGCTGTAGGTTTTAATAGTTAAAGTTATGTTGAATTGTTTATATAAAATTGTGTACAAACTTGTAAAATCAATAACTTTTTCATACGAGGTCGAAAAAATGTGAAACCAGTTGCGTTGGAATCGTATGGACGAGCACTACGCGATGGAGTTGGTTTGGAGTCGTTTGGAGTTAGTGAGAATTTTGGGTAAAATTAAACGTCCGTTTAATTTTATTCGAAATAAATCGCTAAAACGGAATTTAAAATCAAGGTGAGAATTTCTCACTCAATCGAATCAGTTTCGATTTTATTTTAAATAGTTAGATTTAAAATATTTGAATGCATGTTTGAATGTTGATTGATATCTATTGATTGTTAAAATAGACATTATACGCCGTTATTAAGCGGATGTTATTTAATAAAAACATATACCGCGAATATTTCATAAACAGTGAAATTGGTATTATATATAACATCAATATATATATATTGGCATATGTATATATTGCAGTTGTTGATTCCTCGCATTTTTTTTAGCGGATGAGACCCTATTGCGCCGTTATTAAGCGGATAATATTTAATAAGAACATATACCGCGATAATTTCGTACTGGAGCGAAATTGGTATTGTGCTAATGTTTGTGGATGCAGGAAAATAGGTTGGGATCCAACTGGATTCCTCAACAGTTTTTATTTGATTTCAGATATTTTGATATTTGATGGATTTTTATATTGATATATGATATCGTTGTAGTCGTGATTGACTATTTGGTGTGTAGCATCATTGGACCCAGATTTTGGGATTTTAAAATGATTTTAAAGTGATTTTTGAAAGTATACGTTTTATAAAATAATTTTGGAATTGATCTATTTTAAATAAATAAACGTTATAATTTTTAAAGTTATAAAAATTATGATTTTTGAGAAAGATAGTTAAAAACTGATTTTTGAGAATATAATGCTATTGATTTTATAAAATAGTTTAATCGAGATATTTTAGAATTTTTGTGAAAAGTTTAAAATATTGGATTTATAAAATTTGATTATTTTATAAATCAAGAGAATGATGAAATTATAAAGGAGATTAAAGATGTTTTAAAATAATAATATAAATTGAATTATATTAAGGGATTTATAAATGGATATTTATAAATTGAAATATTGAAATTATAAAACGAGTTTTTATAAGTGTTTGAATGAAGTGGAAATGAATTTCATAATTTAATGAAATTTATAGAATTATAAACTGTGAAGTTATAAAAGAAATTTATAAATAGTAAGATTTATAAATTTGGTGAAATTATTTGAAGAATAGATTGGTTAAATAAATGGATCTTATAAGTTATAAGATTTATAAATTAGAAAGTCTTTAAAAGAACGATTTTGTAAAATAATCGTTTTATAAGAAATTAACTTATAATATGAACGTTTAGTTTATAATTTAGTTATAAACTGGAATAGGTTAATAAAGGAATTTATAAAAGGAAGTTTTTATAAATAAATAGAAATGGAATTTATAAACGTTGTTTTAAAAAATTTACAAATGATTTATTCTGACAAGAAAATTTGTTGAAACCTATAAATGGAGTTATATTCACATTTTTGAATAGTGAATAATCCTTTGAATTAAAATGAATAAAAGGATGAAATTGTTAATGAAGTATATTCACGTTTTTGAATAGTGAATAACACGTTAAAGAAATTGTTTTGAATGTGATATTGAAATAGAATTAAAACGATCTGACGAAGTTTTAATTGTGTTGAGATTCGAAACCATAGATTTCAACATTGATTGTTGAAATAGACGTTTTCGAGAAATAGAAGGGAATAATGGACTATAAAACTGTTGTTATAGTAAATGATTTCCGAAAGGAAATGTTTTGTATAGTATTGGGATTTATATATCTATTTTAATTTCGAATCCCTATACTAGTGATTTTGGGTTGTCATAACGATGTTTTACGTAACATTCATTTTGGCCCAAATAAATATGTTTAAGAGAATGATTTCCTTAATAGAATGAAATATATACTTAATTCGATTTAAGTATATTGAATATTTTCTAAGTGTAGAAAATAAAAAGATTTGTGAATTACTTATGAATAAATAAGTATGGAAATGTTTTCCAATATGAAGTGAATAATTAAAATTTATCTTTTTGAAGATAAATTGAAATGGATAATTGAAATGATATGCATGGATATTTTGAAATATAAATTCATTATGGAATTTATAAATAGAAAGTGGAATTTGTATGAAAATAAATATTGATTTATTTTTGAAGTATTGAAATTATATATCTAGTGAAGATATTTTGGAAAATAAATAATTTGGAAAATTATTTGGAATCTGGTGATGTTGTGCATATCCAGTGATAGTTCAATAACCGACTATCAATATTTCCCTTTGAATGGGTAATTGATGTGATTTGATTAAATGTGAATGCTACACTTATTTTTAAATAAGCGCTCACTATTCGGGTTAACCGGGAAAGGACCATGGGGTCGTATAACCCATTCTGAATATGTGATACGTCGTTGTGAGTTGCATTGAAGATCGGTGTTGAAGACCCGGTATTTGCGAGAGCGATAGGATGACCTGTCGATTTACTCTGCACCGAGTAGCTACGGTATAGAGTTCTCCATATGTGATGGTGAATCCGATCAGGATTGTGAATATCCGGATTGCAAGGACTTCTTTGTAAGTGCCTTCGGTTTTGTTCGAGCCCGGAACAAACTTGTATGGATTGTATGTCTGACATTACAAGTTGAGATATAAAGCCGATTTCATTCAAATATATTTCTGTTGGTGGCGGAGAATTTATTCTTTTAGCTTAACACCCTTCTTTGAGACGTACGAGCTCAAAGGTTATATAGTTGAAGTTATCAGCGATATATTCCCAATTTGGTAATGTGACATGCTGAGTGATGCTGAAATGATCATTGTGTTGATTATTGTGATAGGATCGTTTATTTGATCGTCTATCTTGGTGATCATTGTGTTGATCATTTGTTGACCCAAAGCATGGCTTTTGTATAAAGTATGTTTTTGTGGACGTGACTTCGTCGAACCTCACACCCCGGAAATGGTCAAAACAGGAAAGATGCGGCAAGGTTATGAGGGGTAGCACCCTTTAGGGTATGTACATTTCCTTCTGGATAGAGGTGGTATCATGGTATGGAGCCCAGATATTTAACCTATGTGGTTACTACGAATTTATTACTTTGTGGTTGTTGGTTTTCGGGATCCCGTGAGAAAGGTCGTTTACGATCGGGGAATGGCGTGCTTGTGTCAGTAGTTACCCAGTTAGGGGTAACCCGGCCTTGTGTTGGCAGAGTTCCGGTTTGGTTCTCGGGGATGTCTTTCCAGAGGCATTCTCATGTGGCAATGGGAAGTTCCTTGGCCTGACCATTTGTTGGAAATCCAAAGAAACAATACGTGACTTGTACGGTTTTAGTTGTAGAACCTGCCATCTAATATGGTAGCTATTAGTAGGCATAATATAATGGTACCTATGCTGGCTAAGATTTATATTCTACTTTCGAAATGAATTTTCTACACTATGCACTAGTAATAATATCAAATGTTCTTTTTAAATGCGTATCAAGCATGTTTGACTATCATAAGGAGAAATCTTCACCAAGTCTGCGTTTGCATTGTGTGTGTGGCAGGAGGTCTTATGGTAGTCTCATTTTTAAAAGCATTGCGAATTGAATTTAAAAATATCTCTCTATTTTGATTTTAAAGATAAATAAACTGTTTTGAGTTCTCACACCAGTGACATGACTGACTTGGAGTTTATTGTTTTCCTTCCTAAACTCTGAGTGCCCACCAATTTCCACACGGGCAGTCAAGAGTTAAGGTTTATCAGGATATTCTGGATATTCTGAAGTTGCTGGAGGCAAGCTGGATGGCATGGCGTATTACTAGTTTATATAGTATTTCTTTTTCCGCTGCATTGTTGTTGTTGTATATTGTTGTACACTCTGATGATATGATGATATGATGAAATGTAATATAATAACTGATATAGTTCTTTGTTTAAAGATTATTCATTTATTATTATATGTTGTTCCGCTGCGAATTGTGAGATTCTGATGTTGTTCTGTTGTTTTCTGTTCCGTTCCATTTTCTTTTTTTTCTATCTCTTCTCTATTTTCTCTTTTCTATTCTATTTTCTAATTTTCTATTTCCTCTCCCCTCTATCTTCTCTCTTCTTCTTTCTTACTTTTTCTTTTCTAAAAATCTTTTTAAAACCCCTAAGGGTTCGTATTTTCGTTCATCTTGAATTAAACAAAGGTGATTAGTGTCTATTCAAGGAGTACGGACTTACGGGTCTTTACATTAACCCAATTCATTAGAATAACTTATTTATCCATTTTAATTACCCTATAAATTAAAAAAAATCACAAATCAGTAAGTCCTTGCCAACATTAAAATTAAAACATTTTCTTATTTATGATTTGAGTATAAACAATTTAAAACCCCATCACTTTGAGTCAAACAACAATTTACTCGAGAACCATTCAACAAACCAAAGTCACCAAATCATCAATTCTCAGCACACACCAAATCAATTCAACCATTCAAACATTCATTTAAATTTGACTAGCGAAATTTAATAATAACTCAGCTGAGTGAGATTTTCTCACCTTTGATTTTAATTTGCAGTCCCAACCAACCCGCTTGTTTCCTTCACGATTCAGACCTTGTATAAACATCATATAAATTAACTACCACTTGAATTTTTAATTCAACAATTTATTATTATTTACTTATTTTATTTAATTTAACTTATAAATGGACTTAAATTCTTAAACTGAAATTTCCTTAAACATATAATTTTAGTCCAAAAATTAATTAAGTTAATGGAAACAGTTTAATCCACCACATCCATCATTTTTAAATTCAAATCTTATATTTTCAAAATCTATAGTAACTTCTGTTACTTAAATATGTATATACACTATATGGATTCATTTAAATTTTATAGCATTTAAAATCTTTCTCCTTGTTCATATCTATATTTCAGTTTTAAGCCTTATAAAACAAAGTGTTTGGAAAATCACAATTTCAACTTGCATTTCCAAAAATTTACCTTACTGTATACACCCTTTTTTTTATAACATGCATTGTTTTATTCTTACTTCAGTAATAGCACAAGAATAAACATTTCAGATCTCAAATCTAAGAAGAAATAAGAAACACGAATACTGCTCACCTCACCATGCTGTCGCCGCCGCAGCCCTCCTAGTCGCGAACAGGAAACCCTCACCTCAGTTCGACGCGCCGCCATCATCGGCCATAATCCAAATCCATGCTCGACTTCCCTTCCCAACATCAGCAATTATCACCAACTCAAGCTATCAATGTCATTCCAGATCGAGCAGCCTTCTACTGTGATGTCGCTGTCGCAAAACTCCAAGTGCCTCCCTGCCCGTACGCGCGTGTGCTTCCCTGACATCGAGTACCTCGCTTCGTTCCCTCACTGCCAAAATCGAGAACACCTGGAACCGCCGCTGCCTTCCCCCCTCCTCAGGCCTCGCAACCAAACCCTAACGCCACTTGCGAGCTCGTCGCTCGAGCTACTTCGAATTCCCAGCCTTTGACGAGTTGCCGAACTCGATCTGATCATACGAGATTCGAATGAGAATTCGTTCATTCGTTAATTCGATTTGGTTTAAAGAAGGGAGCGGCCATGATTTAATTTGCAGCGAAAATTCCTTTCGAAAATGAGGAGAGAGGGAGCGGTGTTTCAACTGGAAGAAGAAATAGGGATATCGTAGAAAGAAGAAGGGCTCTCGGCCATTCTTTTTTTTTCTTTTTCTTTTATAAGAGTTTAATTTTGATTTCAGCTGTAGGATTAGAGAGGAAGACGGAGATAAAATATCGGTTGGGAAGCTTCACGAGTACGCGTTAGATAAAAATATCTCTGACTGTTTGTACTTCAAAATTTTATTATATAATTAAATAGTGAAAATATCTCGCGTTGTATAACGCGAAATCCCGAACCCCGAATCAGACATGCCGACAGACGTTTATAAGATTTTATCCGCATTTCGAACACAATGGAACGTGTTCCGAAGGCTAATTTGATTATATGCGCGAGTTACAGAAGTAAACGATTGATTTTAAATTAAACCGATAAAAATAGTTCTAAGCGTTTTGAGCTGCCAGGGTCAAACGACAACTCCGATTGCTACGAAAATTGAGATCCGATAATAACTAACTATCACGGATCCAATGGAACTGGTTTCGTCAAATTCCGAGACTGTGCCTCGGAAGGCTAATTTTCAAATATCGATTTAAACGATAAATTATTAGAATTGAACAAATTACCTTTATATTAAATTTCAACCATTCTATTATCTTCAGTATCATCATTATAGATTTTATAAGCCTTCAAAATATTTTAAATAGGCTTAGAATCTCAGATTCAACAATTTACCCAATTTAAATTATTAAATTCAATATTTAAACTATACAATTCAATGATTTAATTATCCAGTAAATATGGATATCCAAAAATTCAAGTTAAAATTAACATTTAAATATTTTAAAAACAATTAATTATTCCAATTTAATTCGTTAAAATTTCCGGGTCGTCACAAATTTAAATGGTTAAATTTAAATAATTGGTTGAATGATTGAATTGATTTGATGTGCTATATTATATATAGTAGTATATATATAGTATATATTGGAGTGATTGATTTCCCGCATTATATAGCGGATGAGACCCTATATGCCACATAATAGCGGATGATATTATATCAATCCCACATACCGCGATATTCCACCTTGAAGTGGAATTGGTATTTTATATTGTGCTAACATCTGTGGATGCAGGGAAATAGGTTGGAGGGATCCAACTGGATTCCTCAAAATTATTTAGATTATTTCATAATCTGCGTTATGAATATTTGATATTCTGTGATGGCTTATATTTGGAATATTGAATGCTATGGTTTGCTTGAATATATTCTGGTACCATGAGTTATCAAAATATATAGAATTGGATTTCTAAAAAGAAAATAAAAGAGTGAATTCTAGGTAAAATAATCATAGAGAATTTGAATAAAGTTAAGAATGAACTGGATAAGAATGAAAATGATTTTAAAATTCTAATAAATAATTCTGACTATGGGGAAAAGGGATTTTGAATAAACAGAGAAATAATGAATTTTAAACTTAAGTGATATTATTTAAAGGAATAAAGAATTTATTTAAAAATTCAAGGTTTGAATTTATTTAAAAGGATAAAGAAGAAATTTGGGAAATATGAAATTGATAATTTCAGTTAAAAAGATTTTTAAATCATAATTAAGGAATAAAAATCTGAAGTCAACGGGTTTTGAATAAATTGAGTAAGTAAAGAAATTTATTTCAAAATGGATAAATTGGAAATCAATTTGAAAATTTATTTAAGTGTTTAAATTTGGAATTTAAAAAAAAGTGTGACTTTGAAATTTTTAAATGGGGTTTATAAAAACTAAGTGATATATCAGTGGATATTTGAAGGAGTAAATTCACAGTGGGAATTTATTAAGGGAATGAGAAAATTTGTTTAAAAATAAATAGTGAATTATTTTTAAAGGATGTAGAAGAGAAGTATATTTCCCTAGATAGCTAAGTACGTTTTCAAAGCAAATTTTTAAATATAAGTTAAAAAGTCTAATGTGGTGTTGAAAAGCACGTTTTAGAAAACTTATTATTTCTAAATGTTTAAATTCTAAAGTAAGTATTTTCTTTTAATCTATTATAGAAGTAGTTATTTAAATGTGACTCGGTATTATGTTTTAAAAGTTAGAAATCTAGTTTAATATTGTATAAAGTAGTTTTATTTTGAATATTCTTAAGTATAATTTTGAATAAGTATTAAAGTAATTTTTAATTTAAATGTTTTAAAGGATATTTTATAATAAAGATTTTTAAATTATTTTAAAAATCTAAAGCTTTGTTCTTGGTGTTTTAAGTGGAAATAAATATTTGGAAATTTATTTCATAAGAAAAATGTGATTTGAAACTGGTTTCAAAGGGGTTGAAAATGGAAATATATTTTCTGAAGATATTATGAGATTAATAAATAATTTGGCGAAATTATTTATGTTTTATGGATGTTGTGAATGTTAATTGATAGTTAAATAACCGACTATCAATATTGGTCAAGGCGTTGATCGTTTCGAAGAGACCGGGATTAGGATTTATTTCCTGAAAACCACTTCGATCCAGTTTGTACGTTTTCATGAGGAAGACGAGTTTGGATTCGAAGGTGGAGCAACGAAGTGCAAGGGCTAGTCGCTACCAATCCTGAGGATGATTTCAAAATGGATGCAGTAGGAGCAGTGCCTTCGGTTCCGTTCGAACCCGAAACGGACTTGTATGGATTGAATGCTTCCAGATCACCTTCAGGTGGACGATGAGCATTCTAAGAGATGAGTTCTCTAAAAGTAACGCTTAGCCTCAAGCCTCATCAACCGGGAATGACTGAAAATCAGGGGTTATGCAGCAAGGCTAGGTAGGTAGCGCCCATTAGGGTGAGGTCATCCCTGTCTAGATGTCCCTTTTATTCGGCTTGCGGTTGCTGATCCCAACCGTGGGTTGATCTTACTCGGGATTTTCCAGTAAGGGGTTGTCCTGATCTTGTGTTGCAGGGGATTAGGAGTAATCTTCGGTACGGTGATCTAGGCCACGTACTGTAACAGGTGGTACCCCAGTGCCTAGCCATTAGCTGGAAATCCATTCTCCCTACGTGCCTTTTACGATTTTTTTGTATTACCCACGACTATAGGTAGTAGATGGAATTTAGTGAATGTAACAATTTCAGCTATTTTAATAAGTATTTGTAAAGAGACCCTATTATAAAATCAGAGGATTTTGATAGAAAGTGTTTTGGCTATCGTAAGGTAAAAACCGGACATGTTTATTTGTGGCATGGTCTTACGAGATGCTTTTGTTTTCAAAAGGATTTTTGAAACTTTAATAATCAATTTGAGTGTGATTTCTCACGTTGGTATTCCAGACTGACTCGGGCGTTATTTAACTATAATGCTCGGGTCAGACCAGTATTATAGAATACAGGATAGGATGCTGTGGAGCCCAGGAGACGAGCTGGATGGCGATACGTACTTCCGTACTTGATTATTATTCCGCTGTGTATTCAATTTTGATGATAGGTTTACATGACTGTCCGGTTGTATGTTATTGATGATGTTGAACTCTGATGATGTATTCTGGTGATGTATGTATAAAACAGATATAGTTTTCTTTTGTGTAAAGATCTGTTATTATCTATTATATTTTATTCCGCTGCGATGGTAAGATTCTGTTGTTGATTTATGTTTTCTCTTCTTCTACCTCTTCTTCTTTAACCCAAACGGTTCGTATTTCTGTTCATCTTGAGTTGATTGATGTAGAATAGTGTTGACTCAAGGGGTACAGATTTGCGGGTCGTTTCACTTGGTATCAACTGTAATGACCCGCAAATCCGTACCCCTTGAGTCAACACTATTCTCCATCAGTCAACTCAAGATAAACGGAAATACGAACCATTTGGGTTAAAGAAGAAGAGGTAGAAGAGGAAAATAGAAAACAATACCAGAATCTAACCATCGCAGCGGAATAAATATAATAGATAATAACAGATTTTTACACAAAAGAAAAATATTTCTGTTTATACATTACATCATCAGAGTACACATAACACACAATACACACCACTGAATTCACAGCTAATCAACACAGCGGAATATTTAAAACAAGTACGGAAGTACGTATCGCCATCCAGCTCGTCTCCTGAGCTCCACAGCATCATATCCTGCATTCTATAATACTCGGTCTGACCCGAGCGTTGCAGTTAAATAACACCCGAGTCAGTCTGGAAAACCAGCGTGAGAAAACCACACTCAAATTGATTATTAAAGTTTTCAAAATCCATTGAAAACAAAAGCATCTCGTAAGACCACGCCATAAATAAACATGTCAGGTTTTTACCTTACGATAGCCAAAACACTTTCTATTAAAATTCGCTGATATTATAATAGTGTCTATAGAAAGTAAAATAGAATCTAGCTGAAATGCTTGCATCTCAGGTTTCAGCAATAGTTGGGCACAATCAAAACCGTACGGGCGCATAGGGAAAATGGATTTCCGACTAATGACTAGGCACTAGGGTACCACTTGTCACAGTAGGTGGTCTAGATCAGCATACCGAGGATCACTCTCGACCCCCTGCAACACAAGATCAGGACTACCCCTTACTGGATAATCCCGAGTAAGATCACCCCATGGTTGGGATCAGCAACCGCACCACAAAGCCGAATAAAAAGGGACATCTAGACATGGATGACCTCACCCTAATGGGCACTACCCACCTAGCCTTGCTGCATAACCCCTGATTTTTAGTCATTCCCGGTTGATGAGGCTTGAGGCTAAGCGTTACCGTTTTAGATCGTTTCACTTAGAATGCTCATCATCCACTTGACGATGTTCTGAAAGCATTCATCCATACAAGTCCGTCCCGGGTTCGAACGGAACCTAAGGCACTACTCTTACTACATCCATTTTGGAATCATCCTTAGGATTAGTAGCGACTAGCCCTTGCACTTCATTGCTCCATCTTCGAATCCAAACTCGTCTTCCTCACGAAAACATACAAACCGGATCGAAGTGGTTTTCGAGAAACTAATCCCAATCCCGGTCTCTTCGTAACGATCAACGCATTGGCCAATATTGATAGTCGGTTATTTAACTATCAATTAACATTCACAACAACCATCTAACATAAATAATTTCATCAAATTATTTATTAACCTCAAAATATCTTCGCAAGATATATTTCCATTTTCAACCCTTTTGAAAACAGTTTTTCAAACCATACTTTTCTCATGGAATGAATTCCCAAACAGTTATTTCCACTGAAGACACCAAGTACAATACTTTAGATTTTAAAAATAATTTAAAACACTTTAATATACAATATCCTTTAAAACATTAAATTAAAAATTACTTTAATACTTTATTAAAAATATATACTATAGGAATATTTGAAAATGAGGTTACTTTATAAAATATAAAACTAGATTTTCTCCTTTAAAACAAATACCAAGTCACCTTTAAATAATTACTACTATAATAGATTTGAAAAATACTTACTTTAGAATTTAAATATTTAGAAATAATAAATTTTCTAAAACATGCTTTTAAAACAACATTAAAGCCTTTAAGTTATATTTAAAAATTTACTTTGAAACCTTACTTGGTTATCCAGGGAAATATACTTCTCTTTACATCCTTTAAAAATAAATCACTATTTATTTTTGAACAAAATTCCCCATTTCTTTAATAAATTCCCATCGTGAATTTATTCTTCCAAATATCCACTGATATATTACTTTTCTTTTATAAACCAAGTTTATAAGTTTCATAGGCTGAACTTCCCTTTTAACATTCTGATTCCCAATTTACTCCATTTGAAATAAATTTCTTTACTTTCTCAATTTCTTTCAAAATCCATTAACTTTAGATTTTATACCCTAATTTTGATTTAAAATCTTTTAACCGAAAACACAAATTTCAGATTTTCCAAATTTCTTCTTTATCCTTTCAATAAATTCAAACCTTAAAATTTTAAAGTAAATTCTTTATTCCTTTAAATAATATCACTTAAGTTTTACAATTCATTGTTTTCTGTTTATTCAAAATACCTTTTTTCCATACTCGGAATTATTTATTAGAATTTTAAAATCACTTTTATTCTTATCCAGTTCATTCTTAAATTTATTCAAATTCTCAACGATTATTTTACTTAAAAATTCACTCTTTTGTTTTCTTTCAAAAATCCAATGCTATATATTTTGATAAATCAGTGTACCGAAATATATTCAAGCAAACCATAGCATTCAATATTCCAATTATCAATATAATTCATCACAGAATATCAAATATTCATAACACAGAATATTAAATAATCTAGATAATTTTGAGGAATCCAGTTGGATCGCTCCAACCTGTTTCCCCGCATCCACAGATGTTAGCACAATACTAGTTCCACTTCGAGGTGGAATATCGCGGTGTATGGGTTTTAAATAAAATATCATCCGCTATTATGCGGCGCAGAGGGTCTCATCCGCTATGTAATGCGGGAATCAATCACTCCAATATATACTATATACTACTGTGTATAATATAGTTCATCAAATCAATTCAATCATCCAACCAATTATTTGAATTTAACCATTTAAATTTAAATAAAAATCCGAAAGAGTGAGTTTAACTCACCATTGATTTTTGTAATTGCAATCCATTCCATCTCGACTTGTTTCCCCATGAAATTTAGACCCTGAACAAACAATTCAAGATTTATTTATATTTGAATTAACCAAAACAATTTATTTCCATTTAACAAATTTAATTTTCTAATAATTAAATTCTAACTAGTAGTTTTAAAAACAATTCTCATGTAATAAATCTTTTAGGAACAAAATAATTAAATAAGTTTATTAAACAAGTTAATCCCCATAAGGCATTATTTAAAATTAAAATTGTATCTTAAAATATTTATATATGTATATTTATTTTATTTTATTTTTTTTGAAACTACATATACAAAGAAAATAATCCATATAAGTCTAGAAATCTAATTTTCTAAATAACCTTTATATTTTATTATTTTTATTTTAAAAAAAATAATTAGCAGATTAAAATAGTTATATGTGCTTTTTTTTTCTTATGCTGTAAAAACCTCTTCTTTAATATACATACATACATACATATATATATATATATATATATATATATATATCTTCGTACAATAAAGAATTTGATACAAATCTCCTTCCTCTGTAACACAATATATATATATATATATATATATATATATATATTACTAAATCAAAAACAGAAAATTTTACCTATATTCTTTTTATGTTTAATCATATATATAATATTAAATTTCATTAAAAAAAACTGAAAATACCTCTGAGCGAAGTCTCAAATCCAGGCCACCATCGTCGATACCTTGCGATCCCCTACCCGCTGCTTCGTCCCTCAATGTGCAGCACCTGACCGAAACCCCTACAACAACGCTCGCGCCGAACCCTCGACAGCCTCGTCCTCCGCCCCCTTCCAATTTTCTCACGCGTGAGCCAAACATCCCAAACCCTAAATCGCGAAACTCCCCTCACGGTTGCGCCACCGCCGAGCCTTCCTTCGATCGAACGATTGATTCGTTCGTTAAAAAATTTGGTTTTTTTTAACTGGGTTTCGATTTTTAAATTGAAGAAGGAAAGGGGAAGATTTCGTATCGAACTAAAGGTCGAATGAGAGGGGAGAAGGGGAAACGAAGGGTTCGGCTTTGATTTGGAAATGAATAAGAGTGGCCATTATTGATTTCGATTTTCTTCGTTACCTTTTATTTTTATTCGTTCGATTTTTTTCCTGACTTTGAACATGAGGGATATGATATAAAGTTGAGGAAGGCGTGTTAGAGAAGGTGAGCCCTGATTGTTGACAGGTTAAAATATTTTTATTTTTTTATTTTTTTCATAAATATCTTATTTAATGCAACTTAAAATTCCGATGCCCTATCGAGGCGTGCCGTCAGGCGTCTATAATGTTTTACCCGTATTCCGAACATAATGGAACTTGTTTCGGAGCCTAATTCAGTCATATGTGGAAGATAACTTTTTGAATCGAGTTTAAATATTAAATTATCGATTTTAATTTCAACACGTTTCTCACCCGTACGGACAAACGGTAACTCCAAACACTACGAAAATTGAAATCCGATAATAATACTATATTACGGATCCAATGGAGCTTGTTTCATCGAATTCCGAGATTGTGCCTCAGAAGGCTATTTTTAAATATCAATTTAAACGATATAATTTCAAAACTTAACAAAACACTTCCAAATTCAATTTCAACACTATTAATATCTTCAGCACTATCGATATAAATTTTACAAGTCTTCAAATTATTTTTAACAAGCTTAAAACTCCAGATTCAACATTTTTACCCAATTTCGAGTAATTAATTCCAAAAATTAAATTTCCAAAAAAATGATGATATTTGAAATTTTAAGTTACAAACTAACTTTTAAATATTAAAATCAATTAAATATCCCAATTTAAATTGTCCAAAATTCCGGGTCGTCACATTCCTCCCCCCTTAAAAGAATTTCGCCCCCGAAATTGCTGGTTAGAAATAATGGTCCAATATCCGTTACTTTTCCCTAAAACCAACAATTAAACATCTTACCAACTATCTTTTTATAAAAGACCCATTATCATTCTTACTAGATTCCCAAACTCTCGCACAGTTTTTAAACAATGCTATTTGCTCAATCATTCAAATTTCAATTTAAAATCAAATTTTGGATTATCAAAATTTTCTCAAAAATTTGCAAACTCCCTAAATTTTCGAAAATTTTGCCGGCATCTCCTTTGCGCTGCTAACTCGGAACAACTACAAAATGCCTTTAAGGCTCTCAATTTCCAAAAGAAAACAAAAGGCCAAGTGGCTAGATCCAAAAACCAATCAAATTTCATACAAAAATTTAAACACGTACCTTTTTGTCGGGCAATTCAAATTTATCTTCTGAAATCAAAACCAATTTTCCTTTCCCTTTATAATACCTACATATCCTATTTGTCAATAATATCCAATCATAGCTTTTAAAGTCATTTTATACATTTCCTTACAGAAGTTTTCATATCTACTTCTATTCAAATTAGTTTTCCCATTTCCATATGAATTCAATTTATCTTCAACTCTGAATATTGAATTTTTACCTTCCATTTATAACTGATTCATATCATTATTTTAAATTAGTTTCATCCACTAATTTATTTCAATTTCCAATTTGAAATTGTTTTGTCGCTAACAAAATTTTCCCAAAAAATTTTCAAACTCCCAAAATTTTCGGAAAATTTTGGCAGAATCTCCTTTGTACGGAGGAGCTTTTGCAATTTGACAAGAGATATAAATATATATATATATATATATATATATATATATATATCGGCCCACCCGGTCGAAAAATCAAAAACGGTTCATATATCCTATTTTTATTGCGTAGGCGTACCTTTATTTAGCATTTTTAAGCAAGCGACTTATTATTTTAGCATTTTGCGCAATCAAATCCAGCCAAACGGCTTCCCGGTACCTGTACTTACTCAATTTAAATATGTAAGTGCCAAAATCATGTAACTTAACAACATTTTACATATTTAACTAGTAAATATACGAGTTTCTATAAGCAATGCTGTTAAACAATATTTATAAGCAATTTATAGGGTTCCGACATTAATTTTAATTGTTTACAATCAATTCATATACAACTTCATTCAATTTAAATGTTTTAAAACTCAATTGCTTACATTCAATTCATTTTTAAGCAAAACAAACTCATATTCTCTTCAATTGATCTTAAAATCAATTTATTAAATCTCTATCAACTCATAGAATATTAATTACCTTCGTTTACGTCAAACGACAATTCAATCTATGCAATTCGATGATATCCATGTGAATAAATAATTACTTAAGTTTTTTAACCAATTTAAATTCATTCCAACTCAATTTATTTTAAATTCCATCCCATTTCTAGTTTTATTCACCACCCATTCATTTGCATTTCATTCCATATTTGCCTTCACTTCATTTGAGACCATTTTATTAAGCTTGAACCATTCCATGCTTATATATTAATAACCATTTCCCAATTTAAATTTACCCAAGCTTTTATTTAATGGACTTTTACCCTTACTCGAAGCCAAGCTTCCACTAATTTTAAACTTAAATTAATTTACTTCAAATAATTCAAATTTCATACATAAGCTCATTTTCATTTTGCAAATAAATTTTCCCTTTCAATTTAACTTGATTCTATTTCAATCAAATCTCATTTCAAACTACAAATTTATATGATTAGTTCATCTGTTTCGTATAAATTTAAAATTTCCAGATTCAGTTCATTCTCAATTCATTTAATTGATTAAGGCCATTTTCAATTTATTCCCACTCATTTGGGTTTTGTTTGCAACTAAAACCATCCCTACTTTAATCCAATTTCTTTTTATTTGGTAACATTTTCAATTATATTTACTTCACTAATGATTCAAGTCGAATTTGATTTATAACTTGAATTTTATTTCCAAACTTTATTATTAACTCCCAATTCAGCTTCTATTTAACTACATTAGGTTCCATTTACATATTTCATTAACTAATTTATTATCTAATTAGTTCTCCCCTATTTATAATCCAATACTTGATTTTTAATCTCAAAAATCACTTCATTTAATTTTCTTAAGTTCAATTTATTTTATAATTCAAGTTTGGATTTTTGTTTCATTTTCCAAAACATCAAACAATATTTATTTCGGGTTTTCTATTCCACTTTTCAATTTTAGAAGTCACAACTTATTATTTTACACATTTCCATTCATTCTAGGCTTGAATATATTCATCTTTTATTTTTAACTCGAGATTTACGCTTATTTATAACCGAAGCATATTTTTATTCCATGGATTTTTTAATTCTTTTATAAGTTATTCTAATTCATTTACTCTAATCCAATTCTTATCCAACTTATTTCTTATCCAGCTTACTTCCATTTATTTAAGTAAGGATCTAATTCCATTCAATTTTCTTCCTAATTTACAAATCATCTCAATTTATAAGCTTATAACCTATCTCATTAGGATTTTTAAACACTCGGCTTTTGGTTTCAAATCATTTGAAATCACCATTATCTCAAAATCACACTTCAAAATTTTAAACCAATCCTGGTTTTTATTCAAAACAAATTTCCTTTGAAATTTCAAAAACAAACTGGTTCTTCTGAACAAATCAATTTGGCAGCAATCCGTCACTTAGAAACTCGAAAATGAACATCGACGATGCTGTAGTCATTACCGAAGTTATTTTCCAGCGACTAAAGTGAGTTCAATGCTATATTCCTTCCCAAAATTTATTTGAAACAATTTCCCTTCAGAAATACTTTTAAAAATAATAATGTTATTATTTGTCTTTAAAACACTTTGAAAAACACTTCCAAAATCTCTGAGGTTTTAAATTTACAGATTTTATTTAAATCAAATTTTTAACTATAATTCATTTGTATAATTTATGCTCATACAAATTCCCATCTGATCATATTTCAATTGATAATTCACGTTTATAATTCACATTTATAAATTTCATTTTATAAATGAATTTATTTCCTTAACCTTTGGTTATATTTGCGAACCATTGGGGTTAAAGAAGAAGAGGTAGAAGAAGAAAATAGAAAACAATACCAGAATCAAACCATCGCAACGAAATAAAATATAATACATAATAATAGATCTTTACACAAAAGAAAACTATATCTGTTTTATACATACATCACCAGAATACATCATCAGAGTTTAACATCATCAATAACATACACTGGACAGTCATATAAACTCATCCTCAAAACTGAATACGCAGTGGAATAATAATCAAGTACGGAAGTACGTATCGCCATCCAGCGCGTCTCTTGAGCTCCATAGTGTAACGTCCCGCCTTTTCGCATGCTTTAAATCGACACACGTGCCAATTCAAACCATATGGAAGAGCGGATTGTTATGGGGTAAATAAAAAAACAAGAAAGAAATAAAACAAACAGAATCTCACAGTGGAAGGATAAAATATAATAATCAAATATACAGTTCATGAAGCTGTTTTCAAAATATTTAATTATACTTACAATATATATCAGAGTTATACATACCATAGAATATCAATAATGCAGCAGAATACAATAGTATGGTGGAATAATATTGTATATAATAGTACTACAAATCTTCTTCTTCGTCCTCCAGAATAAAATCTTCAAATCCTGAAATGCTCGGACTGACCTGAGCGAATTGAAAAGACAAAACACTCGAGTCAGAACTAAAATATCTTATGTGAGTTAAATTAACAGAAATAAATATGAGTGCAGTAACTCAAGAGATGCTCGGGATTTACATCTCTTAAGGATCCGTTAAACTATTTACTATGTAGTATATTTCGCTATTATAATAGTGTCTAATTATAAAATAAACTTACTTTAAAATAGCGTTAAGGCTTTACATTTTCCACCTTAACACGTAATAGTGCCAATAGTCTATACAGTGCCTGCATATCTCCTGATCGGGAGACTACGAGAAGACACTCCATAGGTACGACACAAATAGAAACTAGTAGTAAAGGCTCGGTATGGTAGGTGACACGGCACAACTAGGCAATGCCAGGGTAGATATACCAATTATGCTTCTGGGTCGGTGGTAACGCGTAGCCGCAGCTGCCGCCCACCTCGAGCCACACCCCCAAAATAAAAAAAGTCAAAAGTGGCCACCGAATCAATCCAAAAGTCAAAGTATAATATCGAAGGGATGTATCCGATCAAAGGTGCTACCTCAATTAACCCGTCGATCGCTCCTGTTTTAGCCACCTTATGCCAACTCACGGGAGTTGGGTCCACGTATTTACCTCAAAGGAAACGTCGCCACCATCCTACTTCATTCTAGAATCTCCACCGCGTACACGGTTGTTAAAGTGGTTTTCGGAGTTGGCAAGAGTATGACAACTTCCGATCCCGGTCTCTTTAACAACCAATCGTTATTATGACACCGCGGTCTTTTCAAAATAGTTTATACTTAAAACCAAAATATAATATCCATTTCAAAATCATATAAATACGATATCATTTCCATTTGAACATCTAAATCAATATGATATCATTTTTATTTCAAATATATCTTTTCAAAATCATAGTATTTTCAAAAATATATACCTTAAACCCATAGCTTCAAAACAAAATTTTCAATACTTAAATGGTTTAAATATAAATTTCTTTATAAAGTAAATTAGCTTTTATATTTCTCAAATCAATTCCAAATACAGATTTGAATTCCCAAATAAACCACTTAAATTTCCATATATTCAAACTTTTAATGTCCTATTATTTAGTTTTGAAATATTTGCACAATAAATTCATAATCATTTAAATAAACTCAAATTTCCATTACTAAATATTTCCTTCAATTTATTTATACTAGAAGTATTCATTTAATTCAATCTTGGAAAAATCCAGTTGTAAATATCATATCTTTTAAAATTTCAAGTTTAATACATTTACATCAACTTATGGAGTTAAATTCTTAAATACCTCTCAACTTCAAATGAATCTCCAATTTACCTTCAAATCTTAATTTATTTTAAATCTTCATAACTTTTATATTAAAGTATGATTTAATCACTTAACCATATTTATTTAAATAAAAATCAACTCCATTATTAACTATTTGTTATTTACCAAATTCATACATAGTTACAGACATGAATTTAACTATACATATATATATATATATATAAAAGTAATATTTATATAATCTCAAAAATCAACATTCATTTAACCATATTATATAAAATACTCAAACTTTAATATTGGGCTTATTTTATATTTCAAAGCATATTTTTATATAGCTAGAATCAAAATATAAATTTGACGTTTATATAACATCAAAATCAATATTTATATAACCCGTATATTCCTTTACAAAACCATAGAAATCATTTTCAAAATATTTTTATATAGATACGGCAGTGTAACAACCCGCATATTTATCGATTTTTTATATTTAAATATTTTATTTAAATATTTCATCATTGGTCGGATTTTAGTCCGAAAAGCTACTTTTTTTCATACGGTCGAATTAGGACTCGGGACCACTCCCATTGAGTTTAAAATGCCGTTTGCGACCTTTTTGAGTATAAGCTTCGATATGTTTGGAGAAAGTTGATTTTTTGCTACTTTTCACTTTGGGTTTGGTTTGTGCTCAACCCTATTTTAACTTATACTCCAAAACTGAACCACTCTCCCCATTCTCCCTCACTTCTTTCTCTTTTCAGTTTTCTTAGCATTAATGGTGGGAGAGATTGGAAATTAAAACTCCAAAACCCTAGTTTCTCTTGCAAATCAAATTCCTAGCTCCAAACTCAAGAAGAACCCATTGGTAAGCTTCTCTCCTTCTTCTCCAACTTATTCTCTTACCAATTTCAGAAATTCCTAAACCTAATTTCGGGAATGTTCTTGTTTTTGAGCTTAGATTCAAGCTCAATTGGGTTGTGTTGAAGAGAGGTTGATTCTCCATTTGCTTTTAAGCTTCTTCTTGTTCGATTTTGTGAAAAGGTGAGATTTTTAATCTCACATCTAAGTCTATGAATTATCTTCGAATGTTAGGTATGAATTCCTAACACTTATTCGTGTGCATTTGCTTTTGGATTGGATTGAATTGGTGTATATTCCAATTTTTAGTGTTTTGAGTTCAATTCCTTAAAAATCCTAACTTTGATGTTTGAACATGTTTTTGGTGATGCATCGAGGAGCATATAGGGCCGGGTAGTCGATTGGCATAATCCCTTAACGCCGTTGCTCGAGAAAATGCAATTTGGTCAAGATTGAACCTCATTTGTAATAGGCATGGAAGAGGCTGGAAAGAGGTCCGGCCGACCGACCCCCCTAGTTCGGTCAACCGACCTGCTTCCAAATGTGCAGTTGCACTTTTGTTTCTAGTTCGGCCGACCGACCCCTCTGGTCCGGTCGACCGACCTGCTTCCAAGTGCATAAGCATTTTCTGTTTTAGGTTCGGTCGACCGACTCAGGGAGTCCGGCCGACCGACCTGATGATTTTTGTCTGCTTTGCCTTGTTGCTTAAATTTCCAACTTAAATCGATTCGTGTTGTTTCCTATTTATTGTTATAAATTATTATGACTTTGATGACTCCTTTTTAGGGATTTTCTTGAGTATCCATTTTGATGGATTCTTTATCGGTTTCGTTGGATTTTTATTCACATCTTCGTATGTGAATTTTAGTGATTGATTGTTCCTACAATCTTCTTTGTGATTTGTCACTTTAAAAATATAAAGGTTTTCTATACTAGTAGTAAATATCAAGACTCTTTCCTCAAACGATTTCAACACTATTTTATTACAAAGCTCGTTTTCTTAAACCATTTTCCAATCTATTAGTATATACAAACCTTTACCTCACTCGTATGAGAAATCTAATTAAACGACTTAGTAAAACAAGTGGTATGAAACGCTTGCGTTCACTTTGTTGGTTAATTCTTGGACTTGTTCGATTGAAACTCTTGTGACAATTTTCTAATGGAGATCTACAATTTGTTCGTAAATATTTAAGTTAAGCTAGTGGTTATGGGACATGATGCTAAGCTCATATATTTACTAGCTTACTGTAATCGACACTTCTCGATGATCATGACGATCATTTTTGTGATTTAGACTAGCAATGTGCGATGCCTCTTTGTCTTTAAGGGAGACTAAACCCCGTTTTGTGGAGTTTCGACTCAAATTGGTGGGGTAGCAATCCACGGTCTTCGGACCATTCATGTGTCAGGTCTTCGGACCATTCGTGTGTCAAATTAATGGCTAGCTACCATGAGATAGCTTCTCTTTCGTGTGTTACAGCTGTTGGTGAGTTTTCATGCTCCCGTTCATGTGATAGGCCTCCCCCCCTCATTTTGTGAAATTTCTGGATTTCGTGTGTCGAATTCTGGAATTTATACTTCACCTATTTTTGTGATTTCTTTTGATATGATTTATCAATTCTTGTGCATAGGTGAATTTGTGTGTCATTGACTGGATTTCTTGTGTTGATTTCTGGAATTTATACTTCACCTATTTTTGTGATTTCTATTGATATGATTTATCAATTCTTGTGCATAGGTGAATTTGTGTGTCATTGACTGGATTTCTTGTGTTGATTTCTGGAATTTATGTTTCACCAACTTTGTGATTTCTATTGATATGATTTATCAATTCTTGTGCATAGGTGAATTCGTGTGTCATTAACTTGTTGTGAATACAAGTTTTGGGTATGATACCCTTTTTGAATCTTTGAGAAGATTCTTTGATATTGATTAATCGTTTGTTGATTAACATTTACATACTTATAGTAGTATGCCATTATGGATATTATACGTCTATGCCATATCTTATATGTCATTTATTGTGGCTTGGTGAATGAAATTAGGAGTATGACATTCCTTTTTATCTTCAGTAGATTATCGTGATATTGATTAGTCTCTTGTTGATTTTCAATTACTTATATATATCACAGCTTGGCATTGTGATTATTATGTGTTTAGTCATATCTCCTATTCTATATCATGTTATCTGATATTTATAGTTAGACTGATCCATTTATTATTTTCTTATAAATAATACTCGGGTCAGACCGAGATGTTGCAGGTGCTTCGACTTGACTTCTCTCCGGGGATCCATTACTCTGACCCTTTTGCTTACTACTTAGATCAGTAGTTTTTGTCGTATACATTTGAGATACAGACTCCATAATGTATACTTATTCTTTTGTGTAGTTCATGTAACTATTCTTTTGTGATATTGTGGATCTTTTTAGACCACTACTTTGATGAACACTTTCATGTGTTATATTCATATCTATTTCCGCCTTTGTGATATGAATTGTCTGTGACTGATTTATGTGATGTTTACTTCTATATTTGTTTCCGAAGATATTATTGCCAATGTGTAGTAGCTTTGAGTTTGTGTCGGCATGTCGGATTTCCACTTGAAAAGAATTGCATGCTATACTATCTGACATATCGATGCTCGCACAAAGCAATTACACGGATGGTCGCTCCTCAACAGCCTTATTCTCCATGCTAGTTGACAGCATTCACCGTAATGTTCTTGGCTAGCGTGGGTATAGAGGTGGGGCGTCACAGCTTGGTATCAGAGCCAAATTTCGAAACAATATGGAATATTATAACAAGGATCATCGTCCTAAGTCCATCTTAGGAGTCGTGCTTTAGGATTTAATTCGAGTCTTCGTACCGATTCATCCTATTTTCCTTTTGATTCCTTGTCTATCTATCAAGATTGCTTGATATTCAATTTGGTGAATAACCTTTTTCTTCTTCTTCCTTTTTTCTAAAGGGAGAAAAATGTCTAGGCCAGGCCGCCCTAGAGTCGTGCCATCTAGCACTCCGCCCCAGGATGGAGTTTTTATGACTGCTCAACAGCTTCTTGATTTAGTGACGAATGCTCAAGCAGCTGGAACTAACCCGTAACCTACTCACCCAAAGTCGGGTTTTGCACGCTTGTGTAGCGATTACACTAATTTGGGTGGGGAGCCATTCAGAGGTTCCGAAACTATTATTGAAGTACAGGCCTGGCTAAGGTCATGCGATCGAATCTTTTCTCGCATGAGTCTTATTGACCTTCACCGAGTTCAGGTGGCCTCTAGTATGCTCCGAGAAAGAGCATTGGACTGGTACGAGCTTCTTATTTCTGAGATTAATGAAGCAGATCTCACCTGGGAGAAATTCCGAGAACGCTTCGAGTTGAAATTTGTACCAGAAGCTGAGAAAGTGACATTGGCTCGTCGTTTCATTGACCTTGTTCAAGACGGTTCTTCCGTGACGGACTACGTTGCTTCTTTTGAATCACTTTCCAAATATGGGGTTGAATACATCAACACCCCTCTGAAGAAGAATCAGAGATTCGTCTATGGCTTAAATAAAAATCTCAAGAAGCCATTACTTCTAAAATTAGAAGTTTCTTTCGACCAGCTCGTTGATATCGCTCTTCGTCTTGAAGAGGCGGATAGGGAGAATGATGTTGAAGTGGTGGGTTCCAAACCAAACTTCAACAACAAGAAGAGGCCAAGCAAATTCAAAGGTCCTTATCCCAATAAGAAAGGGAGGCAAGCAACTCCTACTGAAAAGACCTTTTCCTCTACTCAAGGGAAATGCTATAATTGTGGTTCGAAAGACCATTTTGCGAACAAGTGTTCAAAGCCTCGTACTTGTCGCTATTGCAAGAGCCCGGACCATTTTATGCATGTGTGTCCCAAACTTCAAAATAGAAGGGAGGGAAAGCTTAATGTTGCTCAAGCCCCTGGCAACACATCTCGTGGTCAAGGTATGCCTCATTCTATCCTTGATGGAATTATTTTATTTCGTGATCATCCTATTCGAGTTCTTTTTGATACGGGTGCGTCCCATTCTTTTATATCAAAAGAACTTGTTGATACTTTTTCTTTGGATGTTTTGTGTTTGATGACTTCTTTGAGAATTGCGAATCCGGTTGGTGGATCCGTAACAATCAGTTTATTGTGTAAAGATGTCGAGATTATTTTGTGTGATTTTCCTTTCCTAGCCGATTTGCATGTCATGCGTTATTTAGGCTTTGGAATGATTTTGGGAATGGATTGGCTTAACCGTTATGAAGCCCATATCCTATGTCCTGAGCGGACTATTCATCTTCGACATCCTCAATCTGTTAAGCAAATTTCTATTAATCTTCATGATTCAGTTTCCAGCTTGGTCGCATCTTTATATTCTTTAAATCCTCGTGATGACGATGATGATGATGAGGGTGATATTATTTCTCTTATTCACGTCGTTCGTGAATTTTCCGACATATTCGAGCCCGTTTTAGGATTACCACCTAAGCGAGCAATTGAGTTCAAAATCAATCTTATTCCTGGAGCTCAACCTATTACCCGTCCTCCTTATCGTATGTCCAATAAAGAAAACGAGGAGATGCGTAAACAATTATCCGAATTGGAGACGAAGCAATTTATTCGCTCTAGTTCCTCACCTTGGGGAGCTTCGGCTATTTTCGTGAAGAAATCCGATGGTACACTTAGGCTTTGCGTTGACTACCGCAAGCTTAATGATCTTACTATCAAAAATAAATATCCTTTACCTCGGATTGATGATTTATTTGACCAACTTAGTGTGCTAGAGTCTTTTCACAATTGGACTTGGCTATCGGTTTTCATCAGCTTCGTATTGCAGAGGATAGCATTCCTTTGACATCGTTCCGTACTCGTTATGGATCTTATGAATGGCTTGTGATGCCATTTGGGTTAACGAATGCCCCAGCTTATTTCGTTGACTTAAAGAATTGAGTTTTTAAAGACTTCCTCGATCGATTTGTTCTCATCTTTATTGATGATATTCTTGTGTATTCTAAAACCGAGGAGGAGCATGAAAAACAACTTCGGATTGTGTTGGAAACTCTTAGGAGTAATCAATTAAAGGCAAAATTTTCTAAGTGCCACTTTTGGCAATCTCGTGTGAAGTTTCTCGTTCATATTATTTCCGAATCCGGAATTTCCATGGATCCTTCAAAGATTGAAGCGATTCAAGATTGGAAGAGACCGGAGAGTGTGACAGAGATTCGTAGTTTTCTCGGATTGGCGGGCTATTACCGTCGTTTTATCAAAGACTTTTCTAAGATTGTCGTGCCTCTCACTAGCTTGACGAAGAAAGGTGTTAAATACATTTGGTCGGACAAATGTGAAGCTTCTTTTCAGAAATTAAAAGAACTCCTATCTAATGCTCCTATTCTTGTTATTCCCGAGGGGAATCAAGATTTCGTTGTTTATACCGATGCTAGTCGCATTGGTTTGGGTGCCGTTGTTATGCAAAGAGAACGTGTTATTGCTTATGCTTCTAGGCAATTGAAGCTGGCTGAGACTAGATATGCCACTCATGATTTAGAGCTCGCGGCTATTGTTTTCGCCCTTCGTATTTGGCGTCATTATCTCTTAGGAGTGAAATTTGTTCTTTACACAGATCATAAGTCTTTGAAATATTTATTTTCTCAAAAGGAACTTAATTTGTATCAACAACGTTGGCTCGAGTTCCTTGCTCCTTATGATCTTGATATTCTTTATACGCCCGGTAAGGGTAATCGTGTCGCCGATGCTCTTAGCCGTAAACAACAAGCTGTTGTTTCTATGATGATATCCGAATGGAACGATCTCGAGATTTTATCCACTTGCGAAATTCGAGACCGTGTTTCCGATTTATGCTCATCATTTGTTTTATGTAGCCTTGAGGCTCATCCATCTCTTTTAGACCGCATTCTTGAAGCTCAAAGGCTAGATCCTGAATTGGTTCTTCTTGGCCAAAATATTAAGGATAAAATTGATATTGAAGGTTTGAAAGACTTTGATATCGATTCTCGTGGCGGCATTCGGAAATTTGGTAGACTTATCGTGCCAAATATTAGGGATCTTCGTAAAGATATTTTAGAAGATTCTCATCACTCTAAGTTTACCATTCATCCCGATAGTAGTAAAATGTACGCGGATATGAAGCGACTTTATTATTGGGAGGGAATGAAACTTGACATCGCTAACTTCGTTAAACGTTGCATGACTTGCCAACTCGTTAAGGCCGAACATCAAAGGCCCGGTGGGTTATTGCAACCTTTAGAAATTCCAGTTTGGAAGTGGGATCAAATTTCCATGGATTTTATAGATGGCCTTCCCCGTTCTCAATCGGGTTATGATAGCTTATGGGTAATTGTTGATAGACTTACTAAATCCACCCATTTTATTCCCGTTCGGTCTAACCGAACCGTTCCTCTTTTGGACAAACTCTTTATTAAAGAGATTGTTAAATTGCATGGGGTTCCTACTTCAATTGTTAGTGATCATGATCCATTGTTTACTAGTGGATTTTGGAAGAGTCTTCAAAAAGCTTTGGGAACGAAGCTTAATTTTAGCACCGCTTATCATCCCCAGTCCGACGGACAAACCGAGCGTGTGAATCAAACTCTTGAAGATCTTCTTCGTGCTTGTGTTCTTGATTTTGGTGGAAGTTGGGAAGATCACATTTCACTTGTTGAATTTTCCTACAATAATAGCTTCCAATCTAGTATTGGTATGGCACCTTTTGAGGCACTCTACGGAAGGCCATGCCGATCTCCTTCTTGTTGGCTTGAGACCGGTGAGAAGCTGGTTTTAGGTCCAGATTTTATTCGTGATTCCACAGAGAAAATTGAACTTATTTGACATAGAATGGAAGAAGCCCAGAGTAGACAAAAATCCTATGCCGATAACCGGAGAAGGAAGTTAGAATTTTCTGTGGGAGATCTTGTGTTCATTCGTGTTTCACCTATGAAAGGTGTTGTACGTTTCAGTCGATCGGGAAAATTGGCGCCTCGATATATTGGTCCATTTCCTATCATTGAACGTATTGGTTCCATGGCTTATCGCCTTTTATTACCGGCTCAATTTTCTGCTATTCATGACGTGTTTCACGTTTCTCAATTACGGAAATGCCTTCGAGATTCCAATTCTATTCTTGAGCCCGGTGTTGTGGGAGAGATTGAAGTTTCGCCTAATTTAACTTATGAGCAACATCCTATTCGTATCATTGCTTCGGAAGTCAAACGACTTCGAAATAAAGATGTTCCGCTTGTTAAAGTTCAATGGTCTTCAAATCCCAAGGATTGTTCTTGGGAATCTAGAGAGTACATCGAGCGAACACATCTGGACTTACTTTCTCGTGCTCTTTGAGGTGAACTTCTTATTTCAAACTTCTTTTGTGTTGAATATGCTTTTATGGTTGTTACTATATATATCTTCTTCTTGTAATATTGCGAGGACGCAATTTCTTTAAGGAGGGGAGTCTGTAACAACCCGCATATTTATCGATTTTTTATATTTAAATATTTTATTTAAATATTTCATCATTGGTCGGATTTTAGTCCGAAAAGCTACTTTTTTCATACGGTCGAATTAGGACTCGGGACCACTCCCATTGAGTTTAAAATGCCGTTTGCGACCTTTTTGAGTGTAAGCTTCGATATGTTTGGAGAAAGTTGATTTTTTGCTACTTTTCACTTTGGGTTTGGTTTGTGCTCAACCCTATTTTAACTTATACTCCAAAACTGAACCACTCTCCCCATTCTCCCTCACTTCTTTCTCTTTTCAGTTTTCTTAGCATTAATGGTGGGAGAGATTGGAAATTAAAACTCCAAAACCCTAGTTTCTCTTGCAAATCAAATTCCTAGCTTCAAACTCAAGAAGAACCCATTGGTAAGCTTCTCTCCTTCTTCTCCAACTTATTCTCTTACCAATTTCAGAAATTCCTAAACCTAATTTCGGGAATGTTCTTGTTTTTGAGCTTAGATTCAAGCTCAATTGGGTTGTGTTGAAGAGAGGTTGATTCTCCATTTGCTTTTAAGCTTCTTCTTGTTCGATTTTGTGAAAAGGTGAGATTTTTAATCTCACATCTAAGTCTATGAATTATCTTCGAATGTTAGGTATGAATTCCTAACACTTATTCGTGTGCATTAGCTTTTGGATTGGATTGAATTGGTGTATATTCCAATTTTTAGTGTTTTGAGTTCAATTCGTTAAAAATCCTAACTTTGATGTTTGAACATGCTTTTGGTGATGCATCGAGGAGCATATAGGGCCGGGTAGTCGATTGGCATAATCCCTTAACGCCGTTGCTCGAGAAAATGCAATTTGGTCAAGATTGAACCTCATTTGTAATAGGCATGGAAGAGGCTGGAAACAGGTCCGGCCGACCGACCCCCCTAGTTCGGTCAACCGACCTGCTTCCAAATGTGCAGTTGCACTTTTGTTTCTAGTTCGGCCGACCGACCCCTCTGGTCCGGTCGACCGACCTGCTTCCAAGTGCATAAGCACTTTCTGTTTTAGGTTCGGTCGACCGACTCAGGGAGTCCGGCCGACCGACCTGATGATTTTTCTCTGCTTTGCCTTGTTGCTTAAATTTCCAACTTAAATCGATTCGTGTTGTTTCCTATTTATTGTTATCAATTATTATGACTTTGATGACTCCTTTTTAGGGATTTTCTTGAGTATCCATTTTGATGGATTCTTTATCGGTTTCGTTGGATTTTTATTCACATCTTCGTATGTGAATTTTAGTGATTGATTGTTCCTACAATCTTCTTTGTGATTTGTCACTTTAAAAATATAAAGGTTTTCTATACTAGTAGTAAATATCAAGACTCTTTCCTCAAACGATTTCAACACTATTTTATTACAAAGCTCGTTTTCTTAAACCATTTTCCAATCTATTAGTATATACAAACCTTTACCTCACTCGTATGAGAAATCTAATTAAACGACTTAGTAAAACAAGTGGTATGAAACGCTTGCGTTCACTTTGTTGGTTAATTCTTGGACTTGTTCGATTGAAACTCTTGTGACAATTTTCTAATGGAGATCTACAATTTGTTCGTAAATATTTAAGTTAAGCTAGTGGTTATGGGACATGATGCTAAGCTCATATATTTACTAGCTTACTGTAATCGACACTTCTCGATGATCATGACGATCATTTTTGTGATTTAGACTAGCAATGTGCGATGCCTCTTTGTCTTTAAGGGAGACTAAACCCCGTTTTGTGGAGTTTCGACTCAAATTGGTGGGGTAGCAATCCACGGTCTTCGGACCATTCATGTGTCAGGTCTTCGGACCATTCGTGTGTCAAATTAATGGCTAGCTACCATGAGATAGCTTCTCTTTCGTGTGTTACAGCTGTTGGTGAGTTTTCATGCTCCCGTTCATGTGATAGGCCTCCCCCCCTCATTTTGTGAAATTTCTGGATTTCGTGTGTCGAATTCTGGAATTTATACTTCACCTATTTTTGTGATTTCTTTTGATATGATTGATCAATTCTTGTGCATAGGTGAATTTGTGTGTCATTAACTTGTTGTGAATACAAGTTTTGGGTATGATACCCTTTTTGAATCTTTGAGAAGATTCTTTGATATTGATTAATCGTTTGTTGATTAACATTTACATACTTATAGTAGTATGCCATTATGGATATTATACGTCTATGCCATATCTTATATGTCATTTATTGTGGCTTGGTGAATGAAATTAGGAGTATGACATTCCTTTTATCTTGAGTAGATTATCGTGATATTGATTAATCTCTTGTTGATTTTCAATTACTTATATATATCACAGCTTGGCATTGTGATTATTATGTGTTTAGTCATATCTCCTATTCTATATCATGTTATCTGATATTTATAGTTAGACTGATCCGTTTATTATTTTCTTATAAATAATACTCGGGTCAGACCGAGATGTTGCAGGTGCTTCGACTTGACTTCTCTCCGGGGATCCATTACTCTGACCCTTTTGCTTACTACTTAGATCAGTAGTTTTTGTTGTATACATTTTAGATACAGACTCCATAATGTATACTTATTCTTTTGTGTAGTTCATGTAACTATTCTTTTGTGATATTGTGGATCTTTTTAGACCACTACTTTGATGAACACTTTCATGTGTTATATTCATATCTATTTCCGCCTTTGTGATATGAATTGTCTGTGACCGATTTATGTTATGTTTACTTCTATATTTGTTTCCGAAGATATTATTGCCACTGTGTAGTAGCTTTGAGTTTGTGTCGGCATGTCGGATTTCCACTTGAAAAGAATTACATGCTATACTATCTGACATATCGATGCTCGCACAAAGCAATTACACGGATGGTCGCTCCTCAACAGCCTTATTCTCCGTGCTAGTTGACAGCATTCACCGTAATGTTCTTGGCTAGCGTGGGTATAGAGGTGGGGCATCACAGGCGGTGTCTGTATAAGATTTTCTATCTTATGGTCAAGTGATACAGATATTTATCATTTCAATCCGCAATTTAAAAATAAAAATTACGGTTATATATCATTTCAAACTGCAATCCCGAATTAAATGAAAATGCATAATAACTTGCAGTTTATAACAATATAAAATACAGCATCCATTCATCCAATATCAACCATCAACCATTTATCAAAATCATCATCCAAAGTCAAACATTACATTAATATATAACAGGTAATAAATAATAGGTATTAACTAACAGTTTATATTCAGTAATAAATTTAATAACTGTTTAACAGGGAGTTTGTATGCAATAAATGGATAAATAACAAATTTCACTAGCAGTTTATATGCAATGAATAATTAAATAAAAAAAATTTACTGGCAGTTTATATGCAATGAATAATTAAATAAAATTTAATTAAATAAATGCGATTTAACTGAGATGATGAATAAAAGTATGCCAAACCATCATAAACAAATTTCTACTCATATCATAAATAAAAAAACACTCACCTTTTGAATTTAAATTCAATTTAAACCCAAAAATTTGACGGTCTCCAAATTCGTCCAAACAAGCCCCAAAATGTCCGGAATTTTATTACGATCCTAACAAAAAAAATGGCGCATGAATTGGATATCGTACGTAAAAGTTATGAGTTAAAACGATTGAAATCAACATTGAACAAAATGGAAATAAAAACAAATAAAAGAGTCAAACCCATCATCCCAAACGTTGATCCACGTCATCACGTTTACTCTCGTGCTCAACCCTAATCACGCGCCTACAGGAAAACTGCACGCTAACCTTTGAACGCGCCGCCCTAAAATCTCGTTCGTCGCCGATCCTTCAGGCCGTCGCGGCCGCGTCCACTTCCACGGCGAAGCCGCCCCCTCGCCGATCCTTCACGGCCCTCGTTGCTCGCCGACCGAGCCTCCATATGCAGCAGCCGCCACACTTAGAAAACCCTAGTTGAATTATCGGTGCAAATTCAACCGTTGAAACGACGAACCAATTTCACCGATGGCCTCGTCTCGTTCCCCTCTACCCAACAGTAACCTTGATTCCAAGATCATATGAACTTGATTTCGTCACAACGAATGGCAGGTGGTTAATCATTAAATTCTGAACACACGGCAACTCGAATCAAAAAAGGAACACCACCAGTGAATTACGCTAGTCGAGAGCTTCAACATATATTTTTTTCAGATTTTTTTGAGGACTTTGAAATTTATGCTTTGGATTTGATTTGCAATTGGATCTGGATCTAGAGTTTGTTTGTCTACTATTGAGGAGGAGAGAGTTGAGATGTACATACAGACAAATGAGAATTAGGGAGGCTAGGGTTTATAGCGGGATATTTATAGGCAGGATTGAAAATAGCATAAATGGATAAAACAGATATAAGCGCTGATGCCAAAGTGGCCCAAAAAGCACGTTTCGACTTCGGAACGAAATTGGGTCAACCCATATATCAAAATAGATGTTTTAAAATATTTTAAACGCAATGGAAAAGGTTTCAGGTCCAAATTCCATCGTATGAAGAAGTTATGCTAAAATCAATATTTTCAAATTGATTTCAATTGATTTCAATTTCGTTTATTTCAAGACGTTTCGCGTCCTTACGATCAAACGACAAGTCCGATCGCTACGAAACTTGAAATCCTACAATAATTCACTGTTACAGATCCGATGAATCTGGTTTCGTCGAAATCCGAGTCAGTGGCCAAAATGGCTATTTTTATATTAATTAAGTTTAAAATAAATTAATTAAATCAAATTTCGCGTTTAAATTCTGAAATTTGCAATCTTTATCACTTTATAATTCTCAACCATTTACAATGATTTAAATAATTTTTAAATGTCAATTTAGAGAAGACTAATCAATATAAATCCTCAATTTCATAAAATTCAAAATTATAGATAAAATTTCCAAAATTTCCATTAAATTAAATTAACCCATAATTATTCCATTCATTAATTTCAAATAGAAGGGTTTACCATTGGATTTAAAATTATTAAATAAATTGTTTCACAAACCGCCATATTTAATTTCATTTATTCGCAATAAATTCAATTATTGAAATTTTTCTTCAATTAAATCTTGCTTTAAATTAGCCTATTGTCATATTATAAATAGGATTAGCATTAACTACGTCTTATCAAATTAATCATTTTAAATGACAAATCACACCTACCCTATCCGCACAAATTAAGTCAAATACTTGTACTTGATTTCACATTAAACGTTATTAATTTATAAATTGAAATCTCAATGGATCCGTTTATTGATTGAAAATCATGCTATTAAATAAATTGACATTTTATAGGTATAATTAACAGTGAACTATATTACATTTCCTTAATGTATTTATTAAATTTATTCCCAAATAACGTACTACCAAATTTCCTTTAATTGCAATTTGATTTCCAAATTTTATGCACATACTAAAGAAATAAACATATACCAATTGATTCGTTTAATTCAAATCTTTTATTAAGTTCAATACTACTATATAAACTTAGTTGCCTTGTTTTTCCCATTCATTACTTTAATATATCCATTCTAACACTCCTAACCATTGTATTACATTCCACACAAATGTAACATTTATTTACATTTATTACAATTTATCTCAAATTCCAATAATCAAACTAATTAAATAGGTAACCTAAATAAACATTACTATTACTCTTAGCCACATAAATAAGCCTTTATTACCTATAATCAATGTTGGAATTTATTTTCATGCTACTAATTTCATTCTCCTATGTTCTAACCAAACATAACCTTTAGGTTTATTTCATAAATTTATTCAATATTTACATCCACTTATTACAAATAACTTCCATTTGATGTAAAACCTAGTATACATTTACATAAATCCCATTTCATTCCATCCATTAATGGGTATTGCATTGAAATTCAATTTATTATCTTATGTCAAAATTATTATCATTAATTGCAATAGGATTACCAAATTTATTCAATACCCTAAATAAATAAGATATATTAATTCATTAAATTAATTCACTATTTACCTTTGTATTCTTATATTCAAATCACAACCTAGTATAATAATTTACATTACTTCAATTATTCGTAATTTCATTTCAACTGTTAATACTTATCTTAAATTTCCATAGTTTCATTCCATTTTCGATATTCACTTCATTATTAATTATAATTTTTTTTCATTTCTTCCTAAATTAAATTCCAATATTTTATTAAAATGACAAATTTAATTAACGAAATTCACGGGTCGTTACACATAGCATCAGACCGAGTATTATAGAATACAGGATATGATGCTGTGAAGCACAGGAGATGTGTTGGATGGCAATACATACTTCCGTACTTGATTATTATTCCGCTGTGTATTCAGTTTTGAGGACGAGTTTATATGACTGTCCAGTGTATGTTATTGATGATGTCGAACTCTGATGATGTACTCTGGTGATGTATGTATAAAACAGATATTGTTTTCTTTTGTATAAAGATCTGTTATTATTTATTATATTTTATTTCATTGCGATGGTTAGATTCTGGTGTTGTTTTCTATTTTCTTCTTCTACCTCTTCTTCTTTAACCCTAATGGTTCGAGCTTTTTATTTCTAAAGTGTTGGAGGAATTTACGAGATTTAAACGTAAATTTGAATTGAGGTAAATCGTGTGGTATTTATAAAAAGGTTCTTTGGTTTATTCTGAAATGGAACTGTAGCTCCCTGAAAAGCCAAGTATGTTTTTAAAGCAGATTTCTAAGTAAAGGTTAAAAGTTTTAAATTTGATTTTAAAAGAATGTTTTTAAGAAAATTCTTATTTAAGTTGTAAAGATTTCAGAAGTAAATATTTACTAAATTAGTTATAGTAGTAATTATTTTAAAAGGGTTAATTGGCATATGCTTTAAAAGAAGGTCATTAATATTCATATTTTACAAACTAGTTTTATTGTAAAGATAGTTTGGTTAAAGTTTTATTTGAAAACTCGTATAGGATTTCATAACTTTATTTTAAAATTTAGAATGACTTGACTTGTATTTTGAAGAAAAATATTTTATATTTTATAAAGCAATTTTATCTGAAACATTTAAAAAGTATGTATATATTTCAAGTAAAGTATGTAAATAGCTTTATTTTAAATTATTATAAATCTAAAGTATTTGGCTTGGATGTTTCCAGTGGAGTATTTTGTGTCGATTTTCGAGGGCCGAGAAGGGTAGGTCGTCACACTTGATATAAAAGAAATAATTTTCTGAGATTATTATATATATTTGGATGTTTGGTTGTTAATATTATAATCAAATATAAGAATCTAAAATTTGAAATGGTTTATAACCAAACAGAATTATCTAAGTATGGTTTAAATAAAATGAAGTATAACTAAATTTTGATTTAAACCAGAATTTAAATCCCAAAAATTTTGAAAGGTGTTTTTAATGAATTTAAACAGGAAGATTAGGAATTTAAAATTTTGGGAAATATTTTTGAATGGAAATTGTTTTGAAAGGAATTTGTGGAGGTAAGGAAGCATTGAACTCACTTCAGTCACTGGAAAATAATCCTGATGATGATGGCCACATCATCAGTATTCATTTTCGAGTTTCTTAAGTGATGGATTGCTTCCGTGGTGATTGGTTATGATATTTGTTTGGACTTGTTGGGTATAAAAGTGGTTTTAGAAATTTCGAAAGGGAAATTTGTTTGGTAAAACCAAGTATTTTGGAATCCGTAGATTTGAATTGATATACCAAGTGGGTATGTGTTGATTATTAATTCAAAATGGTTTTGAAATAAAACCGGGCAATTGAATTCTAGAGAATTCTATTTAAATAATGCGAAAAGTTAAGATGAATCAACTATTGAACTTTTAAAGTGAAGTTGATCTAATTAAGAAGGAAAAATGAAAATTTTAGTCCTGGAATTATAATTTAACTTGAGTGTTTGGAAGTGAATAAAATATATTTGAATTTAACTTGAGATAAGTTAAGATAAAGCTGAAATTGGAATTGAATCAAATTGGATATAAAGTTGAAATGTAAAATGATTATAGTTGTGAGTTAAAATTGTATAATGAAAATTTATATCCTTAAGCTATTAAGTGTTATATAGATAATCTGGAATTGTGATTATAAGATGAAATAACTCAAATGAGCAATATAAGATTTTAAGTAAACAAGTTGGTGAACTTATAAATAGAAAATGGAATTATAATCACAAATTGGAAATAGTTGAATGGTATGGTGAATTCAGTCTTAATCCTAAATGAAATGTAAAGTAAGATAAGACAAAGGAAAATATAAAAGGTGTATGGACTTAAGTCAGTAAATAAGTTTTGAACTCATATATAGAGAAATAAAATTGGATTGAATTGGATTTAATTTAAGATTAAAGGGAAACGAGTTGAATTTGGATTGAATTGAAATCAAAATCCAGTTGTGTTATAAATAATATTGAATGGAATTAAATTCTTATTTATAATAGTAAAGGGAATGGTAAGAATTTAAGTTGGCTGGATAAATCTAGTTGAACTTGAATTAAAATTTGAGAAGAATTGAATTGAAAGAAGATTTAATTTAGTTGAAATGATATTGAATGAAGTAAATGCTCACTCAACTAAATCCAAAGAAATTGTTTGAAGATTAATTTAGGGTAAGCTAAATTAAATGGAAATGGTATTGGAATGAATAAAATTTTGTTAGCTTGTTAAAAATTTAAAAAGCAAAATAAAACCCAGTTTTGGTTTGGAATAATCGGAATGGTTATGTTATTAGTAAAATAAATTCAGAAATGAATTGAGAAGGTGAATTAAAATTAAAATGGATTGAGTAAGTAAACAAATTGAATTAAAATATGTAAATGGATTAGAATTTGATTGGGTAAGAATCAAATTAAAATGAAGATAAAACTGAGGTGAGAAGAAATGGAGTTATTTTGTTATTGAAATAATTAAGCAAATTGGAAAATGATTGTGGTCGAGCTTTATAAAGGGTCTTGAATGAAATTTGTTTAGATAATAAAATTTACAAGTGGAAGAATTTTAATTTCTTATCGTGATGAAATAAGAATGTATGGGTTGTAAATAATCCAGAATGGAATGATATTAATATAAACTTAAGTTGGATGATGAACTTGAAATGAGAATAGAGATTTGATTAATAATTGTGATGAAGTAAAAATTGTTTGGGTTATGAATAATTTCGAATGAAATAAAATTAATATAGATTGAGATGAATTAATTGAAATTGGTTATAAGCTTAAGTGATGGTTACTTGCATGGATAACTTTAAAATTTGCATGGAAATTGGTTGTTTGTTGTAAACGGAAACTGAATTTGCTTAAAGAAGCAATTTGAGGTTGGTTTTTAAATCAGTTGGATTAAGTGAAATCTAATTAAGTGGTTTTGTATATAAGTGCAAGTGAATCATAAAAGAAATGCAAGTATATCAAATTTAAAATAAAAATTTGATTGTGAATCAATTTGGAATTGAATTGAAGTAAATTGATGTAAGTAAAGCATATGTTAATCATATTGAAGTGAAAATGAATTGGTTGTAGTAAATATGAATTGTAAAAAGTAAACTTGATTGTAAATCATTCAAGTGGAATAAATTGAAGTTTAGATTTGTTAGGAAGATTAAATGGTGTTGAAAACTTATGATTTCTATAAAGATGGTACTTGTAGGATTAAGAAATTTGTTGTTGGGCTATGTGATTGTTGTGTTTAGCTAAGATAAATGTATGGAAGGTTGTTAAAAATCTTATATTGTTGAATACTGATATGTATATTTGAGTAAGTACAGGTACGGAAGGAAATCGATAGAGTTGGAGCGCGTAGATGCATAATATATTATCCGCTTGCTTATAAAACGCTAATCCAAGGTACGCCTACGCAATAAAATTGGAAAATGATATATATATTGTGGTATATTTTATTTTCGACCGTGTGGGTCGATGTATATATATATTAATATCTATTGTGATATTGTAAAATGCTCCCCGTACAAAGGAGACGCTGTCAAAATTTTTCTAAAATTTTGGGAGTTAGAAAATTTTTGGGAATTTTGAAAATTTTGAGTTAACTAGAAAAGTTGCATTTTGAAATAAAGTTGTAAACAAAGCTTTTGAGTTAAAAATAAAGCGAATGGTTTTGGAATTGAGCTAAAAGTTTTGGTGAAGTGGATGTAAGTTTTTAACTAAGTCAGTTTGGGTACGTAAATGAGATTAATAGCATTCTCCTACTGTAACGCCCGCGGATTTTCGTCGCCGAAAAACCGACATCGACACTCACTTTATCGACTGCCGAGAAATCGAAGGCCAAAAACCGAGATGTTATGGGTTTTTAAAAAAGAAAAGAAAAGAAAGAAGAGAGAAAAAGATAGAAAATAGAGAAAGAAAGGGAAGAAGATAGAGGGAGAAAAGAAATTTGAAAAATAGAAAAAGGAGAATTAGAAAAATAGAAGATAGAAGAATTTTAAAATTAGAACGGACAGAAAGGAAACAACAACAGAACAACATCAGAATCTCACAATTCGCAGCGGAACAACATATAATAATAAATGAATAATCTTTAAACAAAGAACTATCAGTTATTACATTACATTTCATTACATCATATCATATCATCAGAGTGTACAACATCATACAACAACAAACAATGCAGCGAAAAAAGAAATACTATATACTAGTAATACGCCACGCCATCCAGCTTGCCTCCAGCAACTCCAGAATATCCAGAATATCCTGATAAACCTAACTCTTAACTGCCCGTGTGGAAATTGGTGGGCACCCAGAGTTTAGGAAGGAAAACAATAAACTCCGAGTCAGTCATGTGACTGGTGTGAGAACTCAAAACAGTTTATTTAACTTTAAAATCAAAAGAGAGGAATATTTTTTTTATCAATTCGCAATGCTTTTTAAAAATGAGACTACCATAAGGCCTCCCGCACACACACACATGCAAACGCAGAATCGGAGGAGATTTCTCCTTATGATAGTCAAAGATGCTTGATACGCATTTAAAATAACATTTGATATTATTATTAGTGCATAGTGTAGAACAAATTCTTTCGAAAGTAGAATATAAATCTTAGCCAGCATAGGTACCATTATATTATGCCTACTAATAGCTACCATATTAGATGGCAGGTTCTACAACTAAAACCGTACAAGATCGTATTGTTTCTTTGGATTTCCAACAAATGGTCAGGCCAAGGAACTTCCCATTGCCACTGAGAATGCCTCTGGAAAGACATCCCCGAGAACCAAACCGGAACTCTGCCAACACAAGGCCGGGTTACCCCTTAACTGGGTAACTACTGACACGAGCACGCCATTCCCCGGTCCTTTAGGACCTTTTCAACCGAGCGCTCGATATCCAACATCACACCATAATAAATAGAGTGTTTTCAACATGAGTAAGTATCTGGGCTCCATACCATGATACCACCCCTTTCCAGAAGGAAATGCACATACCCTAAGGGGAGCTACAGCAACCCCTAATAACCTTGCCGCATCTTTCCTGTTTTGACCATTTCCGGGATGTGAGGCTCGACGAAGTCACGTCCACAAAAACACACTTTGTACAAAAAGCCGTGCTTTGGGTCAACAAATGATCAACACAATGATCACTAGATAGACGATCAAATAAATGATCCTATCACAATAATCAACACAATGATCATTTCAGCATCACTCAGCATGTCACATTACCAAAATGGGATATATCGCTGATAACTTCAACTATATAACCTTTGAGCTCGTACGTCTCAGAGAAGGGTGTTAAGCAAAGAATAATTTCTCCGCCACCAACAGAAATATATTTGAAAGAAATCGGCTTTATATCTCAACTTGTAATGTCAGGCATACAATCCATACAAGTCTGTTCCGGGATCGAACAAAACCGAAGGCACTTCTTACGAAGCCCTTGCAATACGGGTATTCACAATCCCGATCGAATTTCCCATCACTTAAGAGATCTCTATACCAGGAGCTACCCAGTGCAGAGACAATCGATAGGTCATCCTATCGCTTTCACAAATACTCGGTCTTCAACACCGATCTTCAAATGCAATTCATAACGACGTATCACATATTCGGAATGGGTTATACGACCCCATGGTCCTTTCCCGGTTAACCCGAATAGTGAGCGCTTATTCAAAAATAAGTGTGCATTCAAATTCAAACAAATCACATCAATTACCCATTCAAAGGGAAATATTGATAGTCGGTTATTGAACTATCAATGGATATGCATACATCACCAGATTCCAAATAATTTTCCAAATTATTTATTTTCCAAAATATCTTTACAAGATATATATAATTTCAACACTTCAAAAATAAATCAATATTTATTTTTAACAAGTTCCACTTTCACATATAAATTCCATAATGAATTTATATTTCAAAATATCATGCATATACAATTTCAACTATCCATTTCAATTTATCTTCAAAAAGATAAATTCTCAAAATATTCACTTTATATCGGAAAACAATTCCATACTTATTTATTTATAAGTAATTCACAAATCTCTTTTATTTTCAACACTTAGAAAATATTCAATATACTTAAATCGAATTAAGTATATATTTCATTATATTAAGAAAATCCTTTCTTAAACATATCTACTTGGGCCAAAACGAATGTTACGTAAAACATCGTTACGACAACCCAAAATCACTAGTATAGGGATTCGAAATTTAAAATAGATATATAAATCCCAATACTATTCAAAACATTTCCTTTCGGAAATCATTTACTATAACAACAGTGTTATAGTCCACTATTTCCTTTTATTTCTCGAAAACGTCTATTTCAACAATCAATGTTGAAATCTATGGTTTCGAATCTCAACACATTTTAAAACATCGTTAGATCGTTTTAATTCAATTTAAACATCTCATTCAAAACAATTTCTTTAACATATCATTCACTATTCAAAAACGTGAATATACTTCTTTAACAAATTCCATCCTTTTATTCATTTTAATTCAAAGAATTATTCACTGTCTAAAAACGTGAATATAACTCTATTTCTAAGTTATAACAATTAACTTATCAAAATAAGTCGTTTGTGAATTTATAAAACAACGTTTATAAATTCCATTTCGATTTATTTATAAAAACTTCCTTTTTATAAATTCCTTTATTAACATATTCCAGTTTATAACTAAATTATAAACTAAACGTTCATATTATAAGTTAACTACTTATAAACGATTATTTCACAAAATCGTTCCTTAGAATTTCATAATTATAAATCTTATAACTTATAAGATTCATTTATTTATCCAAAACTATTATTTTAACAACATAATAAATTTTATAAACCTACTGCTTATAAAATTCCATTTATGACTTCACCGTATAAAATTCTATAAATTTCATTCTATTTATGAAATTCATTCACAATTTATTCTTACACTTATAAAAGCTCGTTTTATAATTCCTACGTTCTAATTTATAAATTATCAATTTATAAATCTTTAATATAAATCAATTTATATTTTTCTTTTAAAACGTCTTTAAATTCCTTTATAATTTCATCATTTCGATTTATAAAATAATCAAATTTTATAAATCCTATATTTAAACTTTTATCATATATTCAAAAATCCAATCTAAATTATTTTATAAAATCATTAGTTCATATTTCTCAAAAATCGACTTTTAATCGTATTTCTAAAAATCAGCTTTTTAACTATATTTCACAAAAACCATAATTTTTATAACTTTAAAAATTATAACGTTTATTTATTTAAAATGGATCAATTCCAAAAATATAGTATATTCTCAAAAATCACTTTTAAAATCATTTTAAAATCCCAAAATCTGGGTCCAATGATGCTACACATCAAATAGTCAATCACGACTAATAACGATATCATATATCGATATGATAATCCATCAAATATCAAAATATCTGAAATAAAATAAAAACTGTTGAGGAATCCAGTTGGATCCCTCCAACCTGTTTCCTGCATCCAAAAACATTAGCACAATACCAATTTCGCTCCAGTACGAAATTATCGCGGTACATGTTCTTATTAAATATTATCCGCTTAATAACGGCGTAATAGGGTCTCATCCGCTAAACAAAAATGCGGGAAATCAATCAACTCCAATATATATATATGCCAATATATATATATTGATATTATATATAATACCAATTTCACTGTTTATGAAATATTCGCGGTATATGTTTATAATAAATAACATCCGCTTACTAACGGCGTATAATGTCTATTTTAACAATCAATATATACAGTCATCATTCAAACATGCATTCAAATATTTTAAATCTAACTATTTAAAATAAAATCGAAATCTATTCGATTGAGTGAGAAGTTCTCACCTTGGTTTTAAATTCCGTTTTAGCTTTTATTTCGAATAAAATTAAACGCGCGTTTAATTTTACCCGAAATTCTCACTAACTCCAAACGACTCCAAACCAACTCCATCGCGTAGTGCTCGTCCATACGATTCCAACGCAACTGAGTTTGCATTTTTTCGACCTCGTATGAAAAAGATATGAATTTTACAAGTTTGCACGAACTTAAATCAACTAATTTCAACAATAACCTAAATGTTTTAACATACAACTAACATGGGCCATTGGATCCCAAACCCCCCTCATCCAGGCCGTCCCTTTCATCTTCTCCCTCACGTGTGCCTACAGGTCCAAGGCCGCACACCACAACCCATTATCATGAATCTAGGGTTAAATATTGCTCCATCAATACTCAACTAAACCTCATCAAACCCCCGCCACCTCGAAGCACTTCGCGAGAGCTACCTCCTCCACCCCCCACCTGAAGCTCGGCCACCTATGGATGCCTCAAAATGCATGCACAGCTGCAAGTTTCGGCCCCACATATCTTGCTCCACGTTGCTCCGTTTCCGATCACCACCGTTCAATCTCTAGCTCTCATCGCCCTCTCCAACTTTCATGTTGACAACTTCCTCTAATTGTTGACGGATTGGAAGATCTTTGGTGATGAAGATGGAGCATTTCTGGCCTTAGAATAGAAAGTGGCGGCTAGGGTTGAATTAGGGTTAGGTTTTGATATTTTTATCAATTTATGAAGAGGTAGGGGCTATTTATAAGGAACCGTTCGACACTATTCACCCGGAAATTCCGAACTCCGATTTAGACGCCGTAACCAGCGTACCTAGGGTTTACCCCGCGTTCCGGACACAATGGAACAGGTTTCGGAAGCTAATTCGGAAGTATGTGCGAGTTATGGCTGAAAACGCTCAATTTAAATTAAACCGATTTAAATCGATTTCTAGGCGTTTTAATTTGTACCGGACAAACGGTAAATCCAAACGACTTGAAATTTGAAACCTTACAATAATATCACATTACGGATCCGATGAAACTGGTTTCGTTGAATTCCGAGACTTTTTGAAAAATGGCTATTTTGACTCGCCAAATTTAAATTAAAAACAATTCGATGCGTTTCGAACTGCCACGATCAAACGATAGCTCCGATTGACACGAAAATTGAAATCCGGTAATAACTAACTATTACGGATCCAATGAAACTGGTTTCGTTCAATTCTGAGACTGTTCAAAAATTGACTATTTTACAGTCGATTATTAAATATTAAAATATTCAATTTTCACAAATTAACTTTTAATTCGATTTTAAAAGTTCTAAAATATTTCTATAACTCCAGTATGATTAAATAAAATTTTACAAATCATTTACAATCATTTTTAACTCAATTTTTAATTATTTCCATAATTTAACACATTAAATTATCGATTTAATTATCCAATTAAATCCAATAATTCAAATAAAAATTTATTCGACTTATAAATTCACTTATTAATATTTAAAATTAATTAAATATTCAAATTTTAATTTATAAAAATTCTGGGTCGTTACAATCTTTCCCCCTTAAAAGAATTTCGTCCTCGAAATTACAATTAAGAAAGGTTACAGTATCTATTAACTTTCCAAAATTCATAATTAAATTCCTTACAATACTTTACTAAGTTTTCAAATCATACTTAGTTATCTTTTCAAAAACGAACTATATCGTTTAACTTTAAATTCCAAAATCAAAGTTTAAGTTTTCAAAACTTTCCCATTTTCTCAAATTTTTTCTAACGCCTTAAATTTTCGGAAAAATTCGCCATAGTCTCCTTTGCGCGGCTCGATCCGAAAAAAAAATGACAGTATATATATCACAAATATACATCTCATCAAGTAATGAGGCATCCCGAAGGGAAAAAAATGTAAAAGTACGATATTTAATCCAAGATATGTACCTTATATTTTATTAGCGAGCATATACGGCTAATATAGCGCTAAAGCGAACTCCAAATGCGAAGCAAACGCGATCCGCACCTACTAAACACTTAACAAACAACATGAGAATCATGCACATATGCAAATAATCTCAATATACAACATATAGCAACATAATAACTATATATGTCAACATAGCAAATGTAGTAAAACAACAAATGCAAACATCAACCAACTAACATCCATAACCAAATCAATATTCATTCATATTCTCATTAATATTCAATGAATTGGTTTTCACTCTAAATCATATTTGATTCATTAACATTGGATTTATCAACATTCATTCTCAATTAGTTTATATTCACTAATTAAATCCAATTCACATTCAATTCTATTCAAATTTATTTACTTTTAAATTTGAATTCAATTTCATAGCTTTAAATTTCATTAACACTTAATGAATTATTACAACCAACTACAATCATATAACAACCAAAGTATATTTTAATTTCAACCAAATTATCTCACTTTACATTCATTTTGGTTTAACATTAAATTGACTTCTATTCCAATTTATTCAACTAGCCCTTTTAATGAATTAATACTTCATTCATTTTTTCCATATCAATTAAATTTACATTTAATCGATTAACATTCAATCCATTAATTCAATTCAGTTACATAAGTTGAATTTCATTTATATAACTCAAGTTCATATTCTTTTAATCCACTTGATTATTTACTTCGATACCAATATCAATTCCATTCAATATCACTTAAGTTATACTTCATTTAAACATCACTTAGTTTTACATAACTTAAATTCCCACTTGTAAATAAATTCAGATTCCAATTCTAAAGTAAATTTTCATTTGACTTTAAATTCATTTTTTATTCACAACTCATATTCATAAATATATTCATATAGTTTCACTTCTTATATATATAAGTTTATTCACAATTGTAATTCACTTTAATTATAACTCAATTCTTACAATTCTTTTTGCTTATACAATTCTTCTTTTATTTAGATTATTCAAACAACCTAACAATCAACTTACATACAATTTAATAATTTTGAAAAATTATTCCTTTATATTCAAAATATAATCAAGGCAAAATTATTTCATTTACCCAATTTAAAAATCAATATTGTGTCGAATTGTTCTATTCCAGTGTTTAGAAACCCCTTCGGCATAGTCTTGCGGACCACGCTGACGAAAGTTCATATGCCACTCAATAAACCAATCATCACAATATAAAACAATTTTTTATTCACTAACAAATACGCTCTCATAGCTATTATTACACTCAAACTCATTCTAGAGCACTACTGACTCTATCTCTAACGAGTAATACCCTACAGAACCATGGTTCTCGCTTAACCATCAGAGCTCTGATACCAAATGTAACGCCCGCGGATTTTCGTCGCCGAAAAACCGACATCGACACTCACTTTATCGACTGCCGAGAAATCGAAGGCCAAAAACCGAGATGTTATGGGTTTTTAAAAAAGAAAAGAAAAGAAAGAAGAGAGAAAAAGATAGAAAATAGAGAAAGAAAGGGAAGAAGATAGAGGGAGAAAAGAAATTTGAAAAATAGAAAAAGGAGAATTAGAAAAATAGAAGATAGAAGAATTTTAAAATTAGAACGGACAGAAAGGAAACAACAACTATACAACATCAGAATCTCACAATTCGCAGCGGAACAACATATAATAATAAATGAATAATCTTTAAACAAAGAACTATCAGTTATTACATTACATTTCATTACATCATATCATATCATCAGAGTGTACAACATCATACAACAACAAACAATGCAGCGAAAAAAGAAATACTATATACTAGTAATACGCCATGCCATCCAGCTTGCCTCCAGCAACTCCAGAATATCCAGAATATCCTGATAAACCTAACTCTTAACTGCCCGTGTGGAAAGTGGTGGGCACCCAGAGTTTAGGAAGGAAAACAATAAACTCCGAGTCAGTCATGTGACTGGTGTGAGAACTCAAAACAGTTTATTTAACTTTAAAATCAAAAGAGAGGAATATTTTTTTTATCAATTCGCAATGCTTTTTAAAAATGAGACTACCATAAGGCCTCCCGCACACACACACATGCAAACGCAGAATCGGATGAGATTTCTCCTTATGATAGTCAAAGATGCTTGATACGCATTTAAAATAACATTTGATATTATTATTAGTGCATAGTGTAGAACAAATTCTTTCGAAAGTAGAATATAAATCTTAGCCAGCATAGGTACCATTATATTATGCCTACTAATAGCTACCATATTAGATGGCAGGTTCTACAACTAAAACCGTACAAGATCGTATTGTTTCTTTGGATTTCCAACAAATGGTCAGGCCAAGGAACTTCCCATTGCCACTGAGAATGCCTCTGGAAAGACATCCCCGAGAACCAAACCGGAACTCTGCCAACACAAGGCCGGGTTACCCCTTAACTGGGTAACTACTGACACGAGCACGCCATTCCCCGGTCCTTTAGGACCTTTTCAACCGAGCGCTCGATATCCAACATCACACCATAATAAATAGAGTGTTTTCAACATGAGTAAGTATCTGGGCTCCATACCATGATACCACCCCTTTCCAGAAGGAAATGCACATACCCTAAGGGGAGCTACAGCAACCCCTAATAACCTTGCCGCATCTTTCCTGTTTTGACCATTTCCGGGATGTGAGGCTCGACGAAGTCACGTCCACAAAAACACACTTTGTACAAAAAGCCGTGCTTTGGGTCAACAAATGATCAACACAATGATCACTAGATAGACGATCAAATAAATGATCCTATCACAATAATCAACACAATGATCATTTCAGCATCACTCAGCATGTCACATTACCAAAATGGGATATATCGCTGATAACTTCAACTATATAACCTTTGAGCTCGTACGTCTCAGAGAAGGGTGTTAAGCAAAGAATAATTTCTCCGCCACCAACAGAAATATATTTGAAAGAAATCGGCTTTATATCTCAACTTGTAATGTCAGGCATACAATCCATACAAGTCTGTTCCGGGATCGAACAAAACCGAAGGCACTTCTTACGAAGCCCTTGCAATACGGGTATTCACAATCCCGATCGAATTTCCCATCACTTAAGAGATCTCTATACCAGGAGCTACCCAGTGCAGAGACAATCGATAGGTCATCCTATCGCTTTCACAAATACTCGGTCTTCAACACCGATCTTCAAATGCAATTCATAACGACGTATCACATATTCGGAATGGGTTATACGACCCCATGGTCCTTTCCCGGTTAACCCGAATAGTGAGCGCTTATTCAAAAATAAGTGTGCATTCAAATTCAAACAAATCACATCAATTACCCATTCAAAGGGAAATATTGATAGTCGGTTATTGAACTATCAATGGATATGCATACATCACCAGATTCCAAATAATTTTCCAAATTATTTATTTTCCAAAATATCTTTACAAGATATATATAATTTCAACACTTCAAAAATAAATCAATATTTATTTTTAACAAGTTCCACTTTCACATATAAATTCCATAATGAATTTATATTTCAAAATATCATGCATATACAATTTCAACTATCCATTTCAATTTATCTTCAAAAAGATAAATTCTCAAAATATTCACTTTATATCGGAAAACAATTCCATACTTATTTATTTATAAGTAATTCACAAATCTCTTTTATTTTCAACACTTAGAAAATATTCAATATACTTAAATCGAATTAAGTATATATTTCATTATATTAAGAAAATCCTTTCTTAAACATATCTACTTGGGCCAAAACGAATGTTACGTAAAACATCGTTACGACAACCCAAAATCACTAGTATAGGGATTCGAAATTTAAAATAGATATATAAATCCCAATACTATTCAAAACATTTCCTTTCGGAAATCATTTACTATAACAACAGTGTTATAGTCCACTATTTCCTTTTATTTCTCGAAAACGTCTATTTCAACAATCAATGTTGAAATCTATGGTTTCGAATCTCAACACATTTTAAAACATCGTTAGATCGTTTTAATTCAATTTAAACATCTCATTCAAAACAATTTCTTTAACATATCATTCACTATTCAAAAACGTGAATATACTTCTTTAACAAATTCCATCCTTTTATTCATTTTAATTCAAAGAATTATTCACTGTCTAAAAACGTGAATATAACTCTATTTCTAAGTTATAACAATTAACTTATCAAAATAAGTCGTTTGTGAATTTATAAAACAACGTTTATAAATTCCATTTCGATTTATTTATAAAAACTTCCTTTTTATAAATTCCTTTATTAACATATTCCAGTTTATAACTAAATTATAAACTAAACGTTCATATTATAAGTTAACTACTTATAAACGATTATTTCACAAAATCGTTCCTTAGAATTTCATAATTATAAATCTTATAACTTATAAGATTCATTTATTTATCCAAAACTATTATTTTAACAACATAATAAATTTTATAAACCTACTGCTTATAAAATTCCATTTATGACTTCACCGTATAAAATTCTATAAATTTCATTCTATTTATGAAATTCATTCACAATTTATTCTTACACTTATAAAAGCTCGTTTTATAATTCCTACGTTCTAATTTATAAATTATCAATTTATAAATCTTTAATATAAATCAATTTATATTTTTCTTTTAAAACGTCTTTAAATTCCTTTATAATTTCATCATTTCGATTTATAAAATAATCAAATTTTATAAATCCTATATTTAAACTTTTATCATATATTCAAAAATCCAATCTAAATTATTTTATGAAATCATTAGTTCATATTTCTCAAAAATCGACTTTTAATCGTATTTCTAAAAATCAGCTTTTTAACTATATTTCACAAAAACCATAATTTTTATAACTTTAAAAATTATAACGTTTATTTATTTAAAATGGATCAATTCCAAAAATATAGTATATTCTCAAAAATCACTTTTAAAATCATTTAAAATCCCAAAATCTGGGTCCAATGATGCTACACATCAAATAGTCAATCACGACTAATAACGATATCATATATCGATATGATAATCCATCAAATATCAAAATATCTGAAATAAAATAAAAACTGTTGAGGAATCCAGTTGGATCCCTCCAACCTGTTTCCTGCATCCAAAAACATTAGCACAATACCAATTTCGCTCCAGTACGAAATTATCGCGGTACATGTTCTTATTAAATATTATCCGCTTAATAACGGCGTAATAGGGTCTCATCCGCTAAACAAAAATGCGGGAAATCAATCAACTCCAATATATATATATGCCAATATATATATATTGATATTATATATAATACCAATTTCACTGTTTATGAAATATTCGCGGTATATGTTTATAATAAATAACATCCGCTTACTAACGGCGTATAATGTCTATTTTAACAATCAATATATACAGTCATCATTCAAACATGCATTCAAATATTTTAAATCTAACTATTTAAAATAAAATCGAAATCTATTCGATTGAGTGAGAAGTTCTCACCTTGGTTTTAAATTCCGTTTTAGCTTTTATTTCGAATAAAATTAAACGCGCGTTTAATTTTACCCGAAATTCTCACTAACTCCAAACGACTCCAAACCAACTTCATCGCGTAGTGCTCATCCATACGATTCCAACGCAACTGAGTTTGCATTTTTTCGACCTCGTATGAAAAAGATATGAATTTTACAAGTTTGCACGAACTTAAATCAACTAATTTCAACAATAACCTAAATGTTTTAACATACAACTAACATGGGCCATTGGATCCCAAACCCCCCTCATCCAGGCCGTCCCTTTCATCTTCTCCCTCACGTGTGCCTACAGGTCCAAGGCCGCACACCACAACCCATTATCATGAATCTAGGGTTAAATATTGCTCCATCAATACTCAACTAAACCTCATCAAACCCCCGCCACCTCGAAGCACTTCGCGAGAGCTACCTCCTCCACCCCCCACCTGAAGCTCGGCCACCTATGGATGCCTCAAAATGCGTGCACAGCTGCAAGTTTCGGCCCCACATATCTTGCTCCACGTTGCTCCGTTTCCGATCACCACCGTTCAATCTCTAGCTCTCATCGCCCTCTCCAACTTTCATGTTGACAACTTCCTCTAATTGTTGACGGATTGGAAGATCTTTGGTGATGAAGATGGAGCATTTCTGGCCTTAGAATAGAAAGTGGCGGCTAGGGTTGAATTAGGGTTAGGTTTTGATATTTTTATCAATTTATGAAGAGGTAGGGGCTATTTATAAGGAACCGTTCGACACTATTCATCCGGAAATTCCGAACTCCGATTTAGACGCCGTAACCAGCGTACCTAGGGTTTACCCCGCGTTCCGGACACAATGGAATAGGTTTCGGAAGCTAATTCGGAAGTATGTGCGAGTTATGGCTGAAAACGCTCAATTTAAATTAAACCGATTTAAATCGATTTCTAGGCGTTTTAATTTGTACCGGACAAACGGTAAATCCAAACGACTTGAAATTTGAAACCTTACAATAATATCACATTACGGATCCGATGAAACTGGTTTCGTCGAATTCCGAGACTTTTTGAAAAATGGCTATTTTGACTCGCCAAATTTAAATTAAAAACAATTCGATGCGTTTCGAACTGCCACGATCAAACGATAGCTCCGATTGACACGAAAATTGAAATCCGGTAATAACTAACTATTACGGATCCAATGAAACTGGTTTCATTCAATTCTGAGACTGTTCAAAAATTGACTATTTTGCAGTCGATTATTAAATATTAAAATATTCAATTTTCACAAATTAACTTTTAATTCGATTTTAAAAGTTCTAAAATATTTCTATAACTCCAGTATGATTAAATAAAATTTTACAAATCATTTACAATCATTTTTAACTCAATTTTTAATTATTTCCATAATTTAACACATTAAATTATCGATTTAATTATCCAATTAAATCCAATAATTCAAATAAAAATTTATTCGACTTATAAATTCACTTATTAATATTTAAAATTAATTAAATATTCAAATTTTAATTTATAAAAATTCTGGGTCGTTACACCTACCTTAGCAAATTTCGAGGACGAAATTTTTATAAGGGGGAGGAACGTAACGACCTAGAATTTTGGTCGTTAGATTTTGAACATTTAATTCATTTTAAATGTTAAATGTGGACTTTGAATTGATTTTGAAGTAGGAAGATTTTGGTTAAATCAATATAATTAGTTAAAATATCGAGTATGGCAATTCAGTTGGATTTGAATAATAATAACTAAATATTTGGAATTGGAATAATTTGTGAATCTAGATGTAAATGATTTCTAAGGTTTATTTTAAGTTTAGTTTGATTTGAATTTTTTCTATTGGATTTTTAGATGGAATTAAAAGTCGATATGTTGAATTTGGAATTTTCTATTAATTTAATAATGGAATTTAATATTTAAATAATGTAAATAATCAGATTTTGGTTCGAAATGAATCAGAATGATTTCTGATGTGAATATAAATTCTGTATGATTTATAATAAAGTTAGTAAAGTTTTAAAAGTGAAATTTTAAGTGATTTCGACAATTTTGGAAATCGCTCGAATTTGTCGACGAGTTAAAATAGCCTTCTGGGGAACAATCTCGGAATTCGACGAAACTAGTTCCATTGGATCCGTAATAGTTAGTTATTATCGTATTTCAATTTTCATAGCAATCAAAGTTGTCATTTGACCCTGGCAGCTCAAAACGCATAGAAACTATTTTAATCGATTTAATTTAAAATTGATCGTTGATTTCTGTAACTCACGCATATGATCGAATTAGCCTCCGAAACACATTCCATTGTGTTCGAAATGCGGGTAAAACATTATAATCGTCTGTCGACACGCGTTGTTTGAAGATCGTTTGAAAAAGTTGTTAAAAGTGAATTTAATATTAAAATAATATTTATAAACGCATATATATACGTATAAGCAGAGAAACCTTAATCTTTCTTTCGGCCGACAGCTAATATTTCAATGGCCGATATCTTACTACTCTTCTCTTCGATTTCTCCTCCTTCACGCTATAATATCAAGAAGCTCCAACACGAAGATCGTAGAGAGCTTCGAGATCTACAATATGGACGGTCGTGATCGAGAATGGCATTGTGGATCGTCTCAATTTCCACCGCGTTCATCTGGCGTTCGAGCACGTGTTTCGAGATGATGGCGGCACTTGAAGGTTGTGCGCGTGGGCCGTGGGTGCGTGGCGTCTCGCTCTTTGTCGTGGCGTTGGTTGATCATTCTCTAGTTGCACGCAGGAGGCGCGGAAGGAGGTCAACGTGGGCGATGTTGGGTTCATTTATGGCCTGAAAACGTCTCGTGAGAGGAGCCGTGTGCAGCCTGGATTTGGTTAGTGAAATTGATGGTCAGATCTTGTTGGTATGATAATGAAAAGAAAATTTGTTTTAAAATTTATATACAAACTTTATAAATTCGTAACTTGAGCATACATTGTCAGATTCAGACGAATTTGGTGGCGACGGAATTGCAGCGACGAGCAGCACGTTGTGATGTAGGAATGTGATCGTTATGAGCAAGTGGAAATTTTAGATTAAATCGAATAAGCTCGATTTAGTTTAAAATTTGAAACGCCGATGCAAGGTGAGTTAATCTCACTCAAATCTGGAATTTCAGCTGTTTAAATAGTTAATATTTAAATGATTGGTTGACTAGTTTAATATAAAATTATTATCAAATTTGATCGATATTTATTTGTCGTGCTAACATCTGTGGATGCAGGGAAAAACAGGTTGGAGGGATCCAACTGGTCCTCACAAATATAAATTTTATTTATATTTTATGCTATATTTCTTTGATACCATGTGATAGATTGATTTAGAATTTTGTTATGCTGTGTTATGGTTGGATAATATAATTTGGCATTTTAAAATATCAATAAATTGAAATGGGAGTAAAAAGGAAATGAAAAGAAATTTTTAAGTAATGAATTTAAGGAAATTAATTCAAGAAATTGGTTTGGAATTTGAAGTGTTTTTGAAATTTTGATTTAAAAGAAAATGTGAAATGAAAATTTATAAACTTGGTTTATAAATAAAGTGAAATATTTATAGGGGATAAATATTGAAAGTATAGGATTCCGGTGGGAATTTCTATAAGAAGTGCAAATTGCTTAAATATAATAGTAAGATTTGTTTTAAAGGATGGGAAGTGTACTTTTTCTTGGAAATTTGGTATGTTTCAAAGAAAAGCTTTCAAAATATAAATTGGTAGTTTAAAATGTGTTTTAGAATATTTTAGAAAAAATATATATTATTTTTAGTTATTTTAAGTATAAGTAAATACTTATCTAAGTAATTATGATATTTAATTATTTTAAAGGTAAAGTAGTATTAAGTTGTTAAAAGGAAATTATAATATAAATATTTGATTTAATAACTTTATTTTGAAAGTCAAATTTGGCTTAAACTACTTAGAAAACCTCTATATATTTCCTTAAGTATTATTTTTAATTAAGTTATTTCTAGTAGCTTTATTTTAAATATTTTAAGCATATATTTTGAAAATGATATTCCAGGAAATAGAAATGTGTTTAAAAATAAAAAGAGGGTTGATTTTTAAAGTGTTGGAGGAATTTATGGGATTTAAACGTAAATTTGAATTGAGGTAAATCGTGTGGAATTTAAAAAAAGGTTCTTTGGTTTATTCTGAAATGGAAGTGTAGCTACCTGAAAAGCCAAGTACGTTTTTAAAGCAGATTTCTAAGTAAAAGTTAAAAGTTTTAAATTTGATTTTAAAAGAATGTTTTTAAGAAAATTCTTATTTAAGTTGTAAAGATTTCAGAAGTAAATATTTACTAAATTAGTTATAGTAGTAATTATTTTAAATGGGTTAATTGGTATTTGCTTTAAAAGAAGGTCATTAATATTTATATTTTACAAACTAGTTTTATTGTAAAGATAGTTTGGTTAAAGTTTTATTTGAAAACACGTATAGGATTTCATAACTTTACTTTAAAATTTTGTATGACTTGACTTGTATTTTGAAGAAAAATAGTTTATATTTTATAGAGCAGTTTTATTTGAAACATTTGAAAAGTATGTATATATTTCAAGTAAAGTATGTAAATAGCTTTAATTTAAATTATTATAAATCTAAAGTATTTGGCTTGGATGTTTTCAGTGGAGTATTTTGTGTCGATTTTCGAGGGTCGAGAAGGGCAGGTCGTCACAGTAAATGAAATAATTTTACCTAAATTATTTTATATGTAAAAGGAATAATTTTCAGAAAATTATTAGTATATATGGGTGCATGGTTGTTAGGAAGTGATGATATTAAATTATTATCATTTCTGTGTGGAAATGGAAATAGGGGAATAATGTTATAACCAAAGTTAAGGAATAAATTATATAACAGAATGGAATTCATAAATGTGAACTATAAATGTGGTTTATAATTGGAAATGAAATGAAATTCCAGAGTAATATTTGAATATGAGTTGAAAGAATATGAAATTTGAAAAATTAATTTCCTTTGAGTTTGAAAATAATTTTCAAGGACTTTGGAGGAATAATAGTAATATTATTTCGGAATATTTTTGAATTGGATTTGAAATCTGGTGAGATTTGGAATTAAAAATATTTGAAAATGTTTTTGAAAAGAATAAAAGCACAGAACTCACTTCGGTCGCTGGAAAATAACTTCGGTGATGACTACAGCATCATCGATGTTCATTTTCGAGTTTCCAATAGAGGAGTTGCTACCAAAATGTTTTAAATTGGAGTTGTTTGCAAAACTAGGTTTGGTTTTGAAATTCAAAGAATTGATTTGGTTTGGGTATATATGATTTCAAAAATGTTTTGCAATGTTTAAGAATTTTTTTTAAACTTTGGAAGTTTATTTAAAAATGTTCATGGAATATAAGTAAGTTTGAAATCTTATAAGAATTTGAAATCTGAAGGATAAAATTTAACTTGAAGAAGAGTTAAATTGAAGTAAGCGTGAAAACGAAATGAAGTGGTAGGAAAACCAATTAAGAAAAGTAAATCAAAGGAGATTAGTTTAATGGAATGTAAATAAGTTGGAAAACTTATAGAAGTCTAAATTTTGAACTGAATTGGGATTTAACTGAATTAAGTTAAATAAAAGAGAACTTGAGGAAATGAATCTAAGTTTATTAAACGGAATGGCCATTAAAATAAAAATTTATTAAGTGGAAAATAAATTTATGAATGAACAGATTTGAAATAGAATTTGATTAGAAATGAATTAGTGGATGGAACTAATTGTTTAAATTGGTAAGAAAATGAATTGAAATTGAAATTGGGATGATATTTAATTTAAATTGTGTTAAGTAAAGTGAAGTTGAAAAATTAGTTCGAAGTGGACTAAAATAATAAGAGATTGGAAATAAAGTCCATTGAGATTTAAAATAAATTAGTAAGTGGAACTAATTAAAGAAATGGTTAATTAAGTGTGGTTTGAAATAAGATAATAGAAGTCAATTTTTAAAAATGAAAGGTAAATTGAATTCAGAATGGAATTGGAAATTTAAGTTAAATAAAATAGATATGAAAGCTTAAGTGGTGAAGTAAAAATAAATTTAAGAAGTGTATAAACTATTCATATTGAACTTGAGAAAGGGATGGTGAAATTCCTAAGTAAACTTGGTATTGGAAAAATATACTTAGTTAACATGAACAAAGCTTTAATAAGGGTGTGTGAAATGGCGATTATGAATAAGTGAATGGAAATCAAAACAAATGTGAATAAAAAGAAAATTGATATAGCTAAAAATCAATTGAGATAAATACGTAGGATGTACGTCTATTATTTTATTTGCATAACGATTTGATCCAGATTCGAGCACAGAATATTGAGGTAGTTATACCAATCCGAGTTGGGATTTTTCACTCGATTTTCGACGGTGAACCCTGGATATGGATTTTTGATTGATTTTGGAAATTCTCTATCATAGTTTATGGCTATGCAAGGAGAATGACGGTTTCTGATCAAGAAACCAGACTTGAGTTCGCACTAGGAAGTCGGGTGAATGATACTAGTTCGGAAGTGAAATTGTGCGATCGAGCAAGCGATCGGATTTGGTGTTGCATACGGATGATATGTCTACATCGTACGGGCTTAAATGAGATAGATATTGAAAATTTTGAAAGGAAAGTGAACAAAATGATTTTGAATTTTGTGATTGGATATTATTGCTAAGTAGGGGATACAGACGTTTTAAAAGGCAAAAGGAAATTGATGTTTTTGATTTCAGAAGATAAACTTGATTGCCCGACAAAAAGGTATGTATTTAATTGTCATATGAAATTTGATGGTTTTCTGGTCTAGCCACTTGGCGTTCTGTTTTCTTTTGAAATCTGGGGGCCCGTAGAGGCATTTTGTAGTCGTACCAATCTAGCCGCGCAAAGGAGACGCTGGCGAAATTTTTCAAAAATTTAGGGAGTTGGAAAATTTTGATAGTTCAAATTTGGTTTTAAATTTAAAATTTGAAATGGTTGAGTAAGTGATATTGTTTGGAACATATGGATAAGTTTAGGAAGTAAGTAAGAGCGATAGTGTCTATAATAAAACGATTGTTTTGAGAAGTTGTTTGAAACTGCTTAATTTAGGGAAAAATTAATGGGTTGAGGAACATTTCTCTTAACTTGTAATTTCGGGGACGAAATTCTTTTAAGGAGGAGAAAGTGACGAATTGTAATTCTGGACATTTGAAATTGGAATATTTAATTGATTTTAAATATTTAAAAGGTTAGTTTTAACTTAAATTTCAAATATCTCCATTTATTGAATATTTAAATTATTGAATTTAATAAGTGGAAATTGGGTAAAGTATTAAATTTGTAATTTAAAGATGGTTAAAAATAATTTAAAGGCTTATGAAATTTATGTTGATAATACTGAAGGTAATAGAACTTTGCAAATTGAATTTAGAAGTGTTTCGTTCAGTTCAAAAATATATCATTTAAATTGATATTTAAAAATAGCTTTCCGAGGCACAGTCTCAGAATTCGAAGAAACTAGTTCCATTGGATCCGTAATATTGTATTATTATCGGATTTCAAATTTCGTAGTTTTTCAAGCTGTCGTGTGATCGTATAATAGATAAACGCGCTGAAATTTATATCGAAAATTCAATAAATAACTAGTTCCAAAAAGCTATCTTCTCCATACGATCGAATTAGGACTCGAAACATTTTCCATTGCATTCGAAATAGGGGTAAAACATTATGAATGCCTAGCAGCACGCCTCGATAGGAGGACGAGATTATGAGTTGCGAAAATCGAGATGGTTTAAATTTAAATTTAAATATAAAATATACTTTCTTTGACCGGTCAATTAATTTAACATAAGAACTCTGTCTTTTCATACCATGGCCACTTGTCTTCTGGTTCACGCCATCTGTCACATACACGCTTCATTCTTCTTTTTCCTTTTAATAATACAAAACAAATAAAATCAATTTCCCCTTTTTAAAAATCAAAACCGTGGGTTTCCTTTCCCCTCTTCCTAATACCATACGAGAGGAAAAAATCAAAAATCAAATCTAAGCAATGGCCGAACTAAAAAAATTCATTCGTTCTTCTTCAAATCCTTTTCTATTCGTTCATAGTTATCTCGCATAACTCAAAATGGCTGAGATTGGGAGGAATGCGAGCGACGCTAGGCTGAGTAAGGTCGAATCGGGGCACGCATGCGCGTATGGATGTAGCGACATTCGAGGTTGGGTCCCATTGGAGCCTAGGTCCGAAGTCAGTGGGGACGACCGGCGGTTCTAGTCGAACAGTGGTCGATATGGAGAGGGTGGCAGTGGTAGCGTGTTTCAAGATGGAGTGGAGACATGTAAAGGAGGACTCGGCGAGGCAGAGGGTGGTATTCGAAGGCTGCTGAGGGCACAATGATAGTGTTGTGTCGAGTTCGGCCCCGACGCGAATAGAAGATCATGCTTGATTGAGTGAGGTATGCGATTCGTTTTATTCTTTATTTTGTTTCATTTTAAATTAATAATCATGTATAGGACAGTAAGGCATTGCATATTTTTATAATAGTGGAAATTAGCCACAAGGGCCTCTTTAGCAAGTGCAATTAGTTTCTAGGACACACAACTAAAATAATTACTAGTAAAGATATATATATATATATATATATATATATATATATATGTATGTATGTATGTATGTATGTATGTATGTATGTATGTATGTATGTATGTATGTATGTATGTAAATTCGTATTAAAGATAAAGTCTACAGTAAAGGGAAACTCATAGTTTTATTTTATTTTATTTTATGAATATATATATATGTATGTATGTATGTATGTATGTATTAGTTTTACAGGAAGGTTTAAAAGAAAATTTTTGTTTTATCTATATAGATTATTTCTTACAAGTATATGTGTTCAAAGATGAAATAAATATACATTTACATATTTTAGTTTGCTAGTTTATTTTTAAAAATATGGTTTGGTGATTAAATTGTTCAATTAAATTATTTAATTTATTTTAGTCACTTAAAGATTTTCAAAAGGGAAATTATTAGTTTAAAACCAAATTATTTGTTTAAATTAAATAAATAAGTAGTAATTAATTTTTCGATCAATTCAAATGTTAATAAACTGTATAATGTTATACAAGGTCTGAAATCGTGAAGAAAACAAGCCGTTGAAGTGGATTGCAAAAAAAAGTTAAAGGTGAGTTAATCTCACTCAAATTGGATTACCAGTTAATTTAAATAGTTAAATTTAAATTGTTGGATGATTGATTGGAATTTATTATTATCAGGTTGGATGTGATATTATATAAAATAGTGTGTGTGTGTGTGTGTGTGTGTGTGTATTGGAGTGATTGATATTTTCGCATTATATAGCGGATGAGACCCTATACGTCCCATAAAAATAGCGGATGACCCTTTATACTGCGATATCCCCCTCGAACTGGGATTTGTATTTTTATATTGTGCTAACATCTGTGGATGCAGGCAAACAGGTTGGAGGGATCCAACTAGAATCCTTAAAATATTGGAATTTATTTTCATATTCAGTGATATTTTTATTTGATAATCTATGACAGATTATATTGATTATATTGGGAATTGAAAATATTGAATGATATGGTTTGACTGATATATTTTGGGTATATTGATATATCAAAAATATAAAAATTGGATTTTTAAAGGAAAACAAAAGAGTGAATTCTAAGTCAAGTAAATATAGTGAAATTGGATAAATTAAAGGAATGAATTTGGGAAAGGATAAAAATTTGATTTTAAAATCCTACCGAATAAATTTCGAGTACGGGAAAAAAAGATTTTTGAATAAATGGGAATAATGAATTTTTAAGGGCTTAAGTTATATTTTTTAAAATTAAAGAAATCAAATTAAATTCAAGATTTGAAATGGTTTGGGAGAAATAAAGGGAGTATTTGGAATGAAGTGTGAAATTGATATTTCAGATTTAAATAAGATTTTAAATCGTAATAAAAGGATAAATCTGAAATTAATGGGTTTTGGAATAGATTTAGGTCAGTAAAGGAATTTATTTTAAAATGGATTTAAGTTTGGAAATCAATTTGGGAATCGATTAAGTGTTGAAACTGTGATTAAAAAGAGAATGAGATTATGGAATTTATAAACGAGGTTTATAAATAAAGTGAATATTTATCAGTGGATAATTTGGAAGTATAAATTCACGATGGGAATTTATAAGGAAAGCGTGATTTGTTTTAAAAATAAATAGTGGTTTATTTTTAAAAGCGTGGAAAAGAAATTTACGGGATGGGGACGTAAATTAAATTGTGATAAATCGAGCAGGATTTATAAATGATTAGATGGCTATATTTAAATGGAAAGTGTATTTCCCTGAAAAGCCAAGTATATTTTCAAAGGAGATTTTTATTTATAAGTTGGAAGTTTTAAAGTTGTTTTAAAAGAATGTTTTAGAGAAATTATTGTCTAATTGTTTTAATATTTTTTTAAGTAAACATTTATTAAGTTAATTATAAAAGTGATTATTTTAAAGGTTTAACTAGTATCATGATTTAAAAAGATAATTATTTAATATTATACTTTATATAATAATTTTATTTTAAAGTGGTTTTGACTAAGCTTTTACACGGAAATTATTATATAATTTCATAACTATTGTTTGAATAAAGTGACTTAAGTAGTTTTATTTAAATGTTTTAAGTATATATTTTTGGGTAAAGCGATTTAAATTATTAAAATCTAAATTTAATAAGACTTGGTTTTTCAGTGGGAATAAAATAATTGGTTGATTTGATTGTTTATTTGATAGTTAAATAACCGACTACCAAATCTGGACCCAAATATAACTTTGGAAATATTTATAAGAGGTATGAGAATTATATGGTACAGTTATCGTTCGAGGTGCTACACTGTACATATAAATTCGTTCGTTCTTCTAGGACATTTATAAGGAAATCCATCCACTAACGGTCAGGAGGTGATCTCCGATCTTATTTTCGTCTCTGTATTTCCTAAAGAACTGGGGTTGAGTTTACAGGGAAATAGCGAACGTTGTTTCGAAGAGACCGGGATCGGATTTGTGATTCGAAAACCACTTCGATCCAACGAGTACATTTTCGTGATGAAGATAAGAGCTTGGAGTCGAAGATGGAGCAGTGAAGTGCAAGGGCTAATCGCTACTAATCCTGAGGGTGATTTCAGAATGGATGTGGTAGGAGTAGTGTCTTCGGTTCCATTCGGACCGGGAACAGACTTGTATGGATGAATGCTATAACATCATCAGGAGAACGATGAGCATTCTAAGTGAGATGTGTTCTAAAAAGGTAATGCTTAGCCTCGAACCTCATCAACCGGGAATGACTGAAAATCAGGAGATATGCAACAAGGCTAAGTGGGTAGCACCTAATTAGGGTAAGGTCATCCCTATCTAGATGTTCCTTTTCGGCTGTGTGGGGTGGTTGCTGATCCCAACCGCGGGGTGATCTTATTTGGGCTATCCAGTATGGGGCAGTGTGGTCTTGTGTTGCAGAGGAACTAGAGGGGTCCTCGGTATACTGATCTAGACCAAGTACCGTGACAGATGGTATCCCAGTGCTTAGTCATTAGTTGGAAATTCATTCTCCCTATGTGCCTTTCCGATTTTGATTGTAGAGCCTAGAAATTGCTGGAATTTAATGAATGTAACAATTTGGGCTATTTGAATAAGTATTTGTACTTAGACACTATTATAATATAAGAGGATTTTAATAAGAAATGTTTTGGTTATCGTAAGGTAAAAACCCGACATGTTTATTCATGGCGCGATCTTACGAGATACCATTGATTTTCAAAGGGTTTTGAAACATTAATAATCCAATTGAGTGTGTTTTCTCACACTGGTTTTCCAGACTGACTCGGGTGTTATTTTACTATAATGCTCGGGTCAGACCGAATATTATAGGATACATTATAGGATGATGTGGAGCTCAGGTGACGAGCTAGATGGAAAGACGTATCACACGTACTTGATGTATATTCCGCTGTGCAGTATAAGCTGTGTATTCAGTTGTGTAGGGACAAGTTAATATAACTATCCAGTATTTTGCTATTGATTGTGTTGTACTCTGATGATGTAATGTATAAAACTGATGTAGCTCTTTTGTGTAAAGATCAGTCATTTATATATATTTTTCCACTGCGATTGAGAGATTCTGATGTTTTTTGTTTTCTCTTTTTCGGCCTCCTTCTTCTTTCCCTCACGGTCTGTTTTTCCAGCATTCGATCGTTCGGCATTTAATACAATGGACGTATTGATGTCGATTTTCGAGCGTCGAAAAATCGGATCGTGACAAGATGAGAAATATATTTGTGATTATATATATAGTAAATTTTTCCAATCAAACCGCGCAAAAGAGAGGCTGGAAAAAAATTTCATAAATTTAAGGCGATGGAAATTTTTTAAGAATTTTGAAAAATTTTTGATAACTAAAATTTGAGGTTCATGTTATAATTTGGAAGGGTATTAGTTAGTAACTATGAATGAAATTAAAGGTTTAGAAGAGGTGATAATAAAGTTCAATAAATTGTTTTTCTTGGAAAGTTAAAGGCTTAAAAGAAATTGGTAATCTAGTTCAAATATTTGGTTTTCAAAAGCTAATGGCTTTGGGCATTTTAATTTTAGGAATTAAATTCTTCTAAGGGAAAAAATGCAATGACCCAGAATTTTAGTCAGTTAATTTGGAAATATTTAATAAATTTTAAATATTTAAATATCGGTTTGAAAGTAAAATAGCTTAAATTTCAAAAAAAATAGGGATTTATTTGAATAGTGAAATTCGAATAATTAGAATATTTAAAATTTTGAATCTTGGATCTAATATGAATGAAAATGATGTCGAAAGATGATTTAAATTTCTATTTGAACAAGAAAAAAATAGTAAAATTTTTAATTTGAATTTAAAAGCGATTAAACTTGTTTTTATAGTAATCATTTTAATTAACGTGTGATAATAGCCTTACGGGGCACTGTCTTGGATTTCGACGAAACCGGTTTTATTGGATTTATAATAGTGAGTTATGGTATGCCGTCGAATTTCGAGGTGATTGGATGTATTGTGTGGTTTTGCGATATCGAAATGCGTATAAATTGATTTCAGGAATTTATATAATATAATTCGATTTAAAAGATATATATGATTGAATTAGGCGTCGAGACTATTTCCCATGTATTCAGAATAAGGTATTTAGTATAGAACACTAGGCGGCATGTCCCGTTTGGAGTTTGAGATTTTTGAACATTTAAAGCTCGATATTTTTAATTAAAATAATATGTATACCCTCTTTCATAACCATACTAAGGCCATACCCACAGCTATAGTCCATACCATCCACGCTCATACCCATGCCCCTTTCCCTTATATAATTTGTGTTTATATAAGAGAATTTGGTTCGTTGTTTTTCAAATTCAAACCCTCTAGTCCAATGGATCAAATCAATCAGAGCCAACCGAGGCATTTTCAAGTTAGATGGTCAACTAGAGAAATGATAGCGACGAGGTGATGAAGCTAATCTATTGTGGGATTGAGCTGTGGCAGTGCATGGTGACTGAGGAGGGCTCTGTTCGTGGGCAGCTCGAGATTGAATTTTGGGTGTTAGTGGCATCGTCGTAGAGCTTCAGTCGATAGGTTCTGATGGAGAAGTGTCGAGTATGGTGTGGGTGAGGCACTAGAAAAGTTTGGTGTCATTTGGTAAAGGGGGCGCCAAAATTTTGGAGTTGAACAGTGAATGCTTTTCACGTTCGTTCATTATCGGGGTGGTGTTTCGTGGCTCAAAGCTAACCACGGAAGGAAGGTGGGGCAGACTTGCCGTTGGAGGCGTCGCAGTGGTGGCTGCATGCATGAAGCGATGACGGCGAACGTTGAAAGTGCATTCGAGTTCGGTTAGCTTGGGACGAAGTCATGTAAGGGAGTGGGATTAGTAATAAAGGTGATTATGTTAAGTTAATGACATATTTAGTTAATAAAAACATATTATTTAAATTCTTGGATCATATTAATGCAATAACTTGATGATACTAGGTCAGATTTGAATGCGATTTTTTACATTACGATCATAACGATGAATACTACAGTGTAGAATTGGATAGGATGGACATGGAGCTAGTAGAAAATTTTGAACGTCTGTTCGACTTTAATTTAAACCAAAACACCTTGGCGACAATAGGAATTTCGATGGTTAAACTCACCTCTTAGGTAATCAATAATATTATATAGTTGATAAAAATTGTTGGATGTTTGGATGATTTACTATTTTGTTAGTTGGTTCAGATTTATTCCTGCCCCCAGAGCGGAGGCATGTATGCCTGCCTAGTAGTAGATTACCCATATTATATGATTATATACTATTTGTGATGTTGGAGGACAGGTTGGAGGGATCCGACAGCATTCTGTGCCATTGTTGATTTTAATTTCAATAATGTTTTTGTCATATGAATTATTGAATATTAAACCCGATTATTGACTCTATTGATTATGACATTGTTATATGTTCAAAACTTAAACCTTGCTGTGATAAAAAATCAATATCGATATTGTTTAAATGTTGGGTAGCTATTGGCCTCAAATTACTATTAAAAAAACCTATAAATCGCCATTTAAGATAGGGTTGGTTTTTGAGAAAGGAAATGATTTTAAATCTGAAATTGGGTTTTGAAAATATTTTGTTTAAAGGATTTAACTTCTATTTTACTCCAACCTTTTTATCTGTCTTTTCTAAGTTATTTATTTATATTTAATATTGTTCTAAGATTATTTACATTTAATAACGTCTTAAAGATTATATATTTATATTTAATGTTTTTTTAAAGTTATTTATCAATATTTTAATGTTTTGAAAAGTTAATTATTTTAAAAATAAATATGGCTTGAAATTAATAATAACAATTTATTAATAATGTTTTGGAAATAAATTGTTACCATTTATAATAATGGTAAAGATAAATTATTATTGTTTATTTAATAATGTTTTGAAATTATCAATTGTTATTTTAAGATGTTTTGGAGTTACTAATTATTATTTATTTATAGTGTTTATTGCTAGTAGTTATTAATATATAATGGTGTTTTGAAGAAAATTATTTTTTTATTCATTCATAAATGTTTCCGAGACTTATAAATAGAGTTTACAAATGGTTCGAGTTTTATATGGTGAATATTAAATGGTTTGAAGACTTAAAGGGAGATTATTTACAAGGTGAAGGATTTTTATGAATGGTTAAAAATTTATAAATGAATTTAAGAAGTGGGTTTATAGAATTAGAAAAGGAATTTTATAAATGGTTTTATGGATTTATCAAGGGTTTATAAATGATTTTAGAAATGTATAAATGTAATTTATAAGTGATTGAAATTTATAAAAGAGATTATAAATTATTTTCAAAGATTTATAAAATGGTCTCTAAATGGTTTTAAAGATTATAAGGAGTTTATATATGATTTTAGAATTGAATAAAAAGAAAATCTTTCTCAATATACTTATATCATTGAGATAAGTATATAAGTACATTTTCTAAGTTATAGAGTGTAATTTTTTGAATATACATATATCATTGTGATAAATATATGGATATTTTCTAAGTATGGAAAATATAGGGATTTGTGGGTACATCTTTGTGAAGGTATTTTTTGACAAATAATTTACAAAGTGATTTTAATTAATGAAAGATTCATTAAGGAGGCTAGTGGTTACTTATGCGTTTAACCAACGTTGATTTTCCCTTGGAATTAAATCCCTAATTTGGATGTGGGTTTATGGCTAGTTAAATAAAATATCAAGGAGAAACACATGAGATATATGGCACAGTCATCTTTGATGCTATACTGTGCGTATAAATCTCATTTTTTTCTCCTTTGACAAACGATAATGAAATTCTTCCACCAAGGGTAGGAGGTGATCCCCACTCTTATCTTTGACTATTTATTTTCTAAAGTACCGGGATTGAGTTTATCGGAAACTATCGAATGTTGTTCCGAAGAAACCAGGATCAGATATGTTATCCGAAACCACTTAGATCCAACTCATGCATTTCGAAATGAAGACTTCTTGAAGATGATGGGATTAAAAGTTGAGCTTTACGAAGTGCAAGGGCCGCTTGTAACTAATCCTGAGGGTGATTCCAAAATGGTTGTTGTAGAAGTAGTGCCTTCAGTTTGTCCATCTCTTGGACAACTTGTATGGATTAATCCTGACATTGTGTCGTCGATTGGAAGGCAACGTAACATTCTAAGTGGGAAGTGTTATGAAAAGGTAATCGTAGACTCAAGCCTCATCAAACAAGAAAGGAAAAAAATTGGGCATGCAGCAGGACCAAGTGGGTTGCTCCCATCAGGGTATGGTCATTCCAAACCCAGATCGCTTATTAACTCTTGTATGCTTCGAGGGCCATTAACAAAAGGGGTGTTATTAGTCAGGTGGTTGGCTAGTCTTATGTGGCAGGGGTAAAAAATGTTCTTGTCACGACCCGGCTTTCCGTACCCTTTGAATCGACAATAAACCACGCATGTACAACTCTAATTGCACGAAAATACGGAACATGAGGGTAATAAAGAAAAATAGACAGAACATAATCTCACATGAAAGGAATAACATATAATATTGAACAAATATCTTTACAGCGGAAAACTTTTAAATACATATATCAGAGTCTAACCTGAATTCAGCCTGGGCAGTTATAAACATCTGCCCATACAATTGTTGACAAACATCGAACTAAAACAAACTAAGTACAGCGGATAATAGAATATGTCCATATGTATATGAATATCTCATGCTCTCCTCTGGGAACTCCAATCGTCTTTGACTAACCTGAAAATACTCGGATCTAACCCGAGTATTGAAAATACCTGGATCAGGCTTGATAAACCAGCGTGGGAAAAACTCAATAACAAAACCAGCGTGAAAAAAACTCAATAACAAATGACAGTGTCATATATCAGCCTTTTAACAAAATCCTTTTAAAAAAAAGAGTATCTCATAAGACCATGCCCACACATGAACACGGACGGGTTTTCACCTTATGATAACTAAAACACGTCAATATCAAAATATCTGATATTATTTTTAATGACATTCTTTGAAAACATTTGCAAATAAACTTATTAATCTTAGTCGAAATTGTTACATTGATTAAATTCCAGCATAATAGGTTTACAACCAAGTCTGTAGGTTCTTATTGGAGAATGGGTTTCCATACAAATGACCAGGTGAAGGATCTACCTTCCGAATGGGTACACCTCTAGATGGATGTCCCAAGGACCATCATAAAGGATCCTCTGCCAACACCAGACCTACCTACCTCTGTAACTAGATAGTACCGAATATATCATCCCCCGATCGTCACTGACCTTTAATCGAGCTCTTGTTTTCATACACCACATTAATTTATGTCCCGAACGTCATAACAGAAGAAATATATCTAGAAGGGGATGATCATACCCCACTTGGGAATGACCTACTTAGCCTTGCCGCAGTTAACCCTGTTTTGGTCATTTCAGGTTTGATGAGGCTTGAGGCAACGATTACCTTTTCATGTAGCACATATCACATCTCTGAATGCCATGTTGTCATTTCCGTTGACTACTAATTGCCTTCGACAAAAATACTACCCTTGGGCTCATACGTCACAAGGAGGGTGTTAAGCTAAGAGAAGTTGCCTTCTCCGCCACCACTGATGTATGTTTTTAAAAACCAATGTATGTAATCTTTAGAAATGTAATGTTAGACAAATGTCCATACAAGTTGTCCAGGAACAGGAAAACTTAAGGCACTCTCCTTTTACCACTAGTAGCGAATAGTCCTTGCAATCCGAAAAATCTCCACAACGAGGAGACCACTGCTATATATAAGTCTATAATGGTAACTACCCAGAGCAAGTCAACAAGTAGTCCTCCCCCTATGAAGACCCACGGTCTTCAATAATCATCAACTTCAACATGTCTTTACATTCGAACGTATACATTGGTTTGAAGTGTTTTTCGAATAGGAATCACCCAAATCCAACCTTGGTTCCTTCGAAATCCAATTACCAATAAAAAGTTAATATGAGTATACAAGATTTATTAAGTCTCTTTCCACTTTAATTCTTTTTGGATGATTTCAAAATCTCTTTCCTTTGAGTTAGAATAATTCTAAGTAATTCATTCTTTTGTTTCAGATAATATCTCAAATTTCCTTACTTAACTCTCGATCCAAATTCCTTAACTTTTAGATGGGTCAAAAACAATGTTATTTAAGACATCGTTTACGATAAACCCTAAAATAAATATTAGCAAACATTTTTGAGTAAATAGGATCACAGAAATCATTCATTTTGGAGGTTGCTTAAATTTTGGATAATACCAATCATCTTTTATTTTAGAAACTTAATATAATCGTTTTATTTAAGAGCATCCGGGCTTTCCTTTCGATCTGTTCCACCCCTCGCCTAAGAAAAGAAAACATAGCCCAAGTAAGTTCAGGGCACTGGTTTCTCCATCCCTAACCATAGTTTAACACCTTGTTTTATCTTTCTAGATTTCACAGGCGGGACAAATGTACTAGTCGTTTCCGCATATTTAGAGTTTCAACTTAATTTTGGAATTGATTATAAAGATTTCAAATTATCTTTTAAAAGCGTTTAATTTTCCTTTTAAAAACATTCGCAATTGATTTTGGAAAAAATTGTTACGTTTAAACTCATATTCAAAAAGTTATACAATTCGCAGCATAAAAGTGCTGCGAAAAGTGCTATATAAGCTTATTTGATTTAATCCAATTTTTAATATTTTAAAATTCATTTTTTCAATTCAAATCTCTTATAATCTATTTAAATAGATTTATCAAATGTATTTCATATTTTTCCATAATTAAAAACGTTCATTTAAAAGGATTTTCCGTTATGGTCACTTAACTACACTAGTGCGATTTTTCTAGAAAATTGATTTGGACTTAATTCAAAATCTATTCAACAAAATTTTGATTTTCTTTCTTCGTTTAGAATATATGGATATAATATTCTAGAATTTTCTTATCTCAAAGAATTCCAAGCTATATTCCACTCTACACAATCATTTGAACATTTCGGTGCGTAATTGCGAACTACAGTGCGATGCACCTAGTTTTAACTTATTTTTCAATATTTGAAATAATCTATTTGAATTGAATTTTATTACTTATAAAATCATTACAAATCATTTTAAATCTATATTTTCTCCTTTTAAAGTATTTAAAATGTATTTTCAATATTATCATATTATAATATTATTATATTTCTAATATTTTAATATTAAATTTTAAATTCCAATTTCAATTCAATTTTAATTCTAACTTCAAATTAAGCTTATCTAATTTCAATTTAAACTTCAATTTAACCTTAATCTCAACTTCAATTTTCAAAATTGATTTCAATATCACTATCCATCTCAATTTCAATTTAACTATCCTTTTTAATCCCGTTTCACTTCAAATTTCAAATTCTCTTTTATTTTTACTTTAATTTCACTTCTAATTGAAAAAAGACTTATTTTTCCAAAATATCTCATATCACAAAAAATATGGTCTTATTAACAAAGGGGTTATTAAATCAAAATGAACATAACCAATATGCATATTTATCACTATAACATCCATTAAACCAATCGCATAACATATGATTTCAAATCCAATATTCACTATTGATACAATAACGGGATATATTATCACAATTCAATTATCTAACCAAACTATCAATCATCCATATTAATGATCAATTTGGTATAAACATTCATATGTCATAAGGGTATAAATGCGATTGTTTTAACATATCCAAAATATAATTTCAAAAGCGATGAGAATTTCTCACATTTATATCCACTCGTTAATCTTTTTTGTAGGCTAACGTGCTTCTCAAACTAATGCGCTATTTTTTCGAACGACTCGAATTCGCCGCTTTCTTTTTCTCCTTTTTTTCTTTCTTTTCTTTTCTTTTCTTTTTCTTTTTTTTTTATTTTGGCCGTGGGGTTATAAGGAGGGTGTTGGCCTAGGAAGGAAGGTACGACCATGGGTGTGAGATGTTGGAGGCTTGTAAGATGGGGTAGGTGCTGGGTAGGTGGGAAGGAGGGGTGTGCATGGGTATTGGGCTCGGCCAGGGTTTGTAGGGGTGTGGGTGGTGATGTGGCTAGTGTTTTGGTGGTGTGGAGGTGGTGTGGCCAAGAGTAGAGATGGTTTAGGTGGTGGTGGAGCTTGGTGGAAGAAAATGGAGAGGTAGGAAGCCTTGGAAATGGAGGTGAAGAAGAAGGAGAAAGTGAAGAAGGAATGTAGAGAATGAAGTGTGCAAAATGAAAGGTATGGGTGCTATTTGAGCTTTGGATGGCAAATGACTATGATGCCCTTTTCTACTTTTTGACTTTTAATTTACCTTTCTACCCTTGATTTAACTCTTAAGGACATGCATTAATTGTGATGTTAAAGATATGAATCATTACTCTTCTTTTTTTCTTAAATTTTGAACTTAAAAAGAAAACTTTTGCCTATGATTTGATTTGCATTAAATGGATTTGTAAGTGTGCATTAATGGCAAGCATATGTGTCACTAGTTCCTTAGTTGGTTATCTTTTCACTTTCCATTTGCTTGAATTAAAGGTGTATTAGTTACATCATGTATAAGAGAAAAGAAAGATATGTAATGATGTTGTTTTATTGGTTTGCTTACATACACTTTTGTCAAATCATATCCATTTACTTTTTTATATATTTATTTTAACTTTTCAAAAGTAAACTCATTTTTCCTTTTAGTGCTAAATGTAAAGTTTTTAAAAAGTTTGTAAACTTGCATTTATATGTTAAAAAATGTATCAAGTTGCAACAACTTGACGACAACTTGTTTTAGTTGAAAACGGTGTTTTTTTAAATAAATTTTACAGTTAAAGTTTGACGTTTTTGTTAAGCTATATATTAAAGCAAACCAAACTTTAAAATGAACTTATTTACTTCTTTAAATAAATTAAAACATGTCTCTTTATGTTTAAAAATCATATTTAAGTAATATCAAAATCTCTAATTTTATAATTTATGTAAAACTAACAAAATGCGACAAATTTTGGTTATTTTTGTAAAACGATTTTTAACATATTTTTAAATCTTTTAATATACTTTTATTATCTTTATCAGATGTGTTAAATAAGATTTAACTTATCAAATCAATATTTAAATCCGTTTATTTAAGTCTTTATTTATTTTTAACAAAACTTAACTTTTGTTGATTTTTTCTAAAATCCAAATTTATACTTTTTAATTTATTAATGATAAGAATAAATGATTTCTTCATTATTATATATTATATATAACATTTTATATAATTTTTAAATTCCTTTTAAATTTAAAATGAATGAAATCTCTCATTTTTGAAGTAGCGAAATTATGGGTCGTTACAGTTCTTGTAAGACCTTCGGTGCATTTTATCTATAGATGTACCATCAGAAGTTAGTTCTTCGCCGTATCATAGTACAGAATTCATTATTCAATATGTGACTTTACGTTATTTAACTAATACCTATTATGCTAGAATTTAACTAATGTAACATTTTCGGCTATGATCAATATATATTTGTGTAACGACCTGGATTTTTTGACGGTTAATTATGGATATTTAAGTGGTTTTAAATATTGATTAGGAATATAAATCGGTTGTGGATATGAAGATTTGTGGTTGGGATTATAGAATGAATAAAAAATATTTCGATTTATCGAAAAATGGAAATAGTGAATAATTGGAAATTGGAGTTGAATATGAAACGAAAATTATTTCTAATGTTGATATAAATTCTACTGAAATTTTAGTTTAATTAATAAGATTTTAAAACTGAAATTTCAAGCGATTTCATAAGATTTTAAAATCATTGATTTAATCGACGCTTTAAAATAGCGATCTGGGGTACAACCTCGGAATTCGGCAAAATTAGTTCCATTGGATTCGTAATATTGTATTATTATCGGATTTCAAATGCAGTAGCGTTGGGAGTTATCGTTTGGTCATACGGGATAGAAACGCGTTGAAATTAATATCGAAAATTCAATATAATAATTGGTTCCAAAAAGCAGTCTTCTCCATACTATCAAATTAGGATTCGAAACCTTTTCCATTTCATTTAGAATAGGGGTATAACATTATAAACGCCGGGCGGCATGCCTCAATAGGAAATCGAAATTTCAAAGAAAGGAATTTCAGATATTTTGGAAAAATAAATAAATTAATTAATAATACATAAATCAAGTGAACAGTGGGATCACCTTCAACTTTAAGTCACACGTTCCCCTTTCCTTCCGAAGCACGCCAAGCTCTCAGGATAAAAATCATGTCCCTTCCCTTCATTCACTCAAATCAAAATCTATTCATCGAAAAAAAATGAACGAAACTTTAAAATGTTAAAATCACGCATTCTACCATCAGCACAAATCGAAATGAAAAAAGGGGAATACGACTAGGAGCCGCGATCAAATGAATTCGCGAGCAAGGGGGAGGTTGCTGTACCGAATGGGTCGCGGAGGGGCGATTGCAAGGCGAAGCGATGGGTGCATGCCAGTTAGGGTCTGAGGTTGAACTTATATCATAGGCGGTCGAGTGGGGGAGTGTGGGTGGCGAATTCAAGCCGCGTAAGGCCTGGGGAGAGAAATTGGAAAGCGTGAGGGTAGGCTACGTTCGCATGTGATGTCGAGCAGTTTAGGGTTTGGGTGGGGGATCGTGCGCGAGCGCATGCGCGATTCCGGGAACGAGGTAGAGATTGAGTGGCGAGGCTTAGATGAACGTTTTACATACGGTGAGGGATTGAGGGAGAGTGGTTGAGGATGATGATCAACCATGGTAGTGATTGTGTGCGGGCAGTGGGTGTTTAGCGTGATTGAGAGGGAGGTGAAGTTAGGCTTTTAATTTTTTTATTAAAGTTAAATTTTTTTCTAATTAATTCAAATGTTCATAGATTCCTATCGAACTCGTACGAGGTTGAAATAAAACAAGCCAAGTTGCATTGTGATCGTGATGACAGGAGCTTCATAATGAACTTGGTTTGCGATTTTTCAAAGTCTGTTGGGATTTTAAATAAAATCGAGCGATGTTCGGTTCAGTTTAAAATCTGAATATTTGGCAAATAAAAATCAAGTTCAGTAAATCTCACTCCTTTTGGATTTCTAGATTTTAATTTTAAATAATTAAAATTAATCCTAGATGTTTGGTTGAAACTATTATCTGTTGAATGATATTATATTATATATATATAGCAGTATATATATACACTAATATTTGGAGCGATATTCCCGCATATTTTTGCGGACGAGACCCTATGTGCCCCGCATAATAGCGGATGACCCTATATACCACAATATCCCCCCTCGAAGTGGGATTGGTATTTTTATGTTGTATTAACATTTGTGGATTCAGGAAAATAGGTTGGAGGGATCCAACTGGATTCCTAAAAATGTTGAATTTAATTTTGTGACAACCCAGAATTTTGGACATTTGAAATTGGAATATTTAATTAATTTTAAATATTTAAAAGTTAATTATTAACTTGAATTTCAAATGTCACTTTCTATTGAGTGGTTTAATTATTAAATAAAAACAATTGGAAGTTGGGTAAAATATTGAATCTTCAGTTTTATGCTTGTTAAAAATATTTCAAAGGCTTATAAAATTTATATTTAGAATACTGAAGATAACGAAAGCATTAAAATTAAAAATTTGAAGTGTTTTGATCAATTTTAAAAATATATCATTTAAATTGATATTTAAAAATAGCCTTCCGAGGCACAGTCTCGAAATTTGACGAAACCAGCTCCAATGGATCCATAATAGTGTATTATTATTAGATTTCAATTTTTGTAGTGTTTGGAGTTGTCAAGTGATCGTAGGATAGGTAAACGTGCTGAAATTAATATCGAAAATTCAATATAATAACTGGATCCAAAAGCTATCTTCTCCATATGATCGAATTAGGACTCAGAACCTTTTCCATTGCTATCGGAATAGGGGTTTTAAATTATAAACGCCTAGCGGCATGCCTCTATTGGAGATCGAGATTGTGAGTTGCAAAAATCGAGACAATTTAAATTTAAAATTTAAATAAGTGTGTGGACTGGTCAAAGAATTTCACGCCACCTTCTCTTAAGAACATGTCTCTTGCTTTTCAACACATGTTCTTCCTGAAGACACGCGTCTTTAAAAAAAGCCTTCTCGTTCAAAAGACTTCCTCCTCCTCCTTTCAAGTTCATTCATGAATCGAAATCAAATAAAAAAAGAAAAAAAAAGAAAAAGAACTATAATGCCGAATGAAGAATAATGGCGACCGCTCCTTCATTTCTTTTCCAAACAAAATCGCCTCCTTCTTACTATCTCAGAAAATAGAAATCATGAAGTTAAAAAAATAAGAACTTCCTCAAACCACTGAGGAACTCAAGTATTGAATTCAATTTCATTCTCAAGGTCGAACTGGCATTAGATTCGCCTCGTTTAAGTGGAGCCGCTTTCATACGAAGGTTGGCAGTTAGTGTCAAACGGAGCTTGAAGGGAAGGGCAGCGACGAATCTCGTTCGCGATAAAGAGGGCATGCCGTAAGGAAATTAGGTCACGTCGAACTGTTTAGCGATGGCACCGTGGGGCTGCAGGCGCTGGGGAATTTAGGGGAAACAGCGAACTGGGTCATGCGCAGTGGGGATCTGGCCCTCGTGGAAGCGCCAATGGTGGAGGGATGGGCATGGTCGATTATGCTAGGGCTGCGATGCTCGACTGGGTGGGGATAGAGAGGTATATTCGCATTTTTTTACTTATTATTATTCATTTTTTTCAAATTAAATACATATATGTATATTTACACAGAAAAGAAATTATAAAACAATATATATATATATATATATGAATAGGAATTTTAAGTGTTAGAAAGTTTATATAAAAAATATAATTTGATTTTTGAATCTATATAGATTTTATAAGAGTGTGTGTGTGTGTGTGTTTCAAAGGAAGATAAATATACATATTCATATTTTAAAACTGCTAGATTATTTCAAAATATCTGTTTAGGGAAATTACTATATTTAATAAACTTATTTAATTTATCTTAGCTACTGCAATAATTTATTTTAGGAAAATTATTTTAAGTAAAATTATTAGATTTAGTTAAGATTTATTAAATGGAAATTAATTATTCAATTGTTTAAAAATAAATAAACTGTATAATGTTATACAAGGTCTTAAATCATGGAGAAACCAAGTCGAGATCAAAATGGGTTGCAAATAAAACAAAGGTGGGTTAACCTCACTCATTTGGATTTCCGCTTAAATTTAAATAGTTAAATTTAAATTATTGGATCGATTGCTTGAATTGATGTTTTATCAGTCTGGATGTGGTATATTATATAAAGTAGTGTATGTGTGTGTATATATATTGGAGTGATTGATTTCCCGCATTTTGTAGCGGATGAGACCCTATACACCCTATATAATAGCAGATGACCCTCTATACAGTGATATCCCCCTCGAAGTGGGATTGGTATTATCATATTGTTCTAACATCTATGGATGCAAGGGAAACAGGTTTGAGGGATCCAACTGGATTCCTCAAAATATTGATTTTTTTTATAATTTGTGATATGGTTCATTGATAATCTGTGATAGATCATTGATTATTTTGGGAATTGGAAATATTGGATGCTATGGTTTGATTGAATATATTTGGGTATATTGACTTATCAAAAATATAAAGACCGGATTTTTGAAGGGACTAAAAGAGAACTTTTAAGTAAAATAATTATAGAGAATTTGGATAAATTAAAGAATGAATTAGAAAAGGACAAAAGTCGATTTTTGAATTCTAATAAATAAATTCCGAGTATGGGAAATAAGATTTTTGAATAAATGGGAATAAATGAATTATTAAACTTAAGTTATATTATTTGAAGAAATAAAGGATTTATTCTTAAAATTTAAGGTTTAAATAGTATGGGAGAAGTAAAGAAGAATCTTGGAAAAAGGTATGAAAAGGTATATTTTCAGTTTAAATAAGATTTTAAATCACAATAAAGGAGTAAAATTTGAAATTAATGGTTTTTGAAATAAATTGAATAAGTAAAGGAATTATTTTTAAATGAAGTAAATTTTGGAAATCGATTTGGAAATTTATTTAGTATTTGAAGCTATGCTTTAAAAAGAGGATAATTTTGAAGTATAAATTCAAGATGAGAATTTATAAGGAAAGGGTGATTTGTTTAAAAAAAATAGTGGTTTATTTTTAAAGGTGTGGAAAGGAAAGTGTATTTTCCTGAAAAACCAAATATATTTTTCAAAGAAAGATTTTCAAGTATAAGTTAGAAGTTTAAAGTTGTTTTTAAAGGAATTTTTTTAAAGAAATTATTATTTAGTTGTTTTAAAAATTTTAAAAGTAAAAATTTATCAAGCTAATTATATAAGTAAATTATTTAAAATTTTAACTAGTATTATGATTTAAAAGATAATTATTTAATATTTATACCTTATAGAATAACTTATTTTAAAATTAGTTTTGGCTTAAGTTTTACATAAGAAATTATTATAAATTTCATAACTAGTACTTTAATTAAAAAAATTAAGTAGTTTTTATTTTAATTGTTTTAAGATATATATTTTTGGATAAGTGATTTAAATTATTTAAAAATCTAAGATATTAAGACATGGTGCTTTTCAGTGGAAATAAAAGAATTGGGTGGAAATTTATTTCGCAGGAGAAAAGTGTTTGAAAACTATTTTCAAAAGGGTTTAAGTGTAGAGAAAAATATCTTACGAAGATATTTTGAAATAATAATTTGGGAAATTATTAAGGCTTGATGGTTATCTGTGGATGTTATATGATAGTTAAATAACCAACTATCAATATTGACCAATGCGCTGATCGTTTCGAAGAGACCGAGATCAGGATTAATTTTTTGAAAACCACTTCGATCCGGTTTGAACATTTTCATGAGAAAGACAAGAACTTGGAGTCGAAGATGGAGCAGTGAAGTGCAAGGGCTAATCCTACTAATCCTAAGGGTGATTCCAAAATGGATGTAGTAGAAGTAGTGCCTTCGGTTCCGTTCGGACCCAGAACGGACCTATATGGATGAATGCTATCAAAACATTGTCAGAAGAATGATGAGAATTCCAAGTGTAAATGTGCTAAAAAGGTAACGCATAGCCTCGGACCTCATCAACCGGGAATGGCTAAAATAAGGGAGGTGCACGTAAGGCTAAGTGGCTAGCAATAAATTAGGATAAGGTCATCCCTGTCTAGATGTCCCTTTATTCGGCTGTGTGGGAGGTTACTGATCCCAACCGCGGGGAGATCTTATTCGGACTATCCAATCAGGGGTAGCTCCGGTCTTATGTAGTAGGGGATCAGGGCGGATCCTAGGTACGGTGATCTAGACCACGTACTGTGACAGGCGGTAACCCAGTAGCCCTACCATTGATGGAAATCCATTCTCCCTATGTGCTCTTTACGGTTTTGATTGTAGAACCTAGTATTGCTGGAATTTAATAATGGTAACAATTGCGCCTATTTGAATAAGTATTTGTACTTAGACGCTATTATATTATCAGAGGATTTTGATAAGAAATGTTTTGGTTATCGTAAGGTAAAAACCCGACATGTTTATTTGTGGCGTGGTCTTACGAGATACCTTTGATTTCAAAGAATTTTTGAAAACTTTAATAATCCAATTAAGTGTGTTTTCTAATGCTGGTTTTCCAGACTGACTCGGGTATTGTTTTATTATGAAGCTCGGATCAGACCGAGTATTATAGACACAGGATGGGATGCTGAGGAGCTCAGGAGACGAGCTGGATGGCGAGACATATCGCACGTACTTGATATATTCCGCTATGCAATGTAAGCTGCATATTCAGCTTTGGGAGGATAGGTTAATGTAATTGTCCTGAATTGTGTTGTTAATTTGTGTTGTACTCTGATAATGTAATGTATAAACAGTTACAGATTCTCTTGCAATAAAAATATGTTGTTATCTATTATATATTGTTACGCTGCGATTGTGAAATTCTGATATTATTTTCTATTTTCTTCTTCTACCTCCTTCTTCTTTAACCTAATGGTTCGTATTTCTGTTCACTTTGAGTTGATATGATGGATAATAGTGTCGATTCAAAGGGTACGGTTTTGTGGGCTGTTACAGTGGTATCAGAGCTGAAGGTTAAGCGAGAACCTTGGCTCTGGTGGGGATTACTCATTAGAAATAGAGTCTGTAGTATTCTAAAATGAGTTTGAGAATATTAATAGATATGAGCACATATTTGTTAGTGAATATAAAATTTGTTTTTATATTGTGTTAATTTATCGGTTGAGTGTTTATAAATTCTGGTCGGTGCAGTCTGGTCAACTGTATCGATAGGGATTTTTAAACTCTTAAACAAGATAAACGGACATAGTATTGTTTTAAAAAAGGGTAAATGAAATAATTTTACCCAAATTATTTTTGTATAAAAGAAATATTTTTTATAAATTATTATAGCATATGGTTGCTTGGTTGTTAGGGAACGATAATATTAAATTATTATCATTATTGTGTAGAAATTGAATAAGAAATTGAAAATCATAATTAAAACTAAGAAATAAATTCATATACAAATGGAATTTGTAAATGTGAATTGTAAATGAGATTTTTAACTGAAAATGAAATAAAATTCCAGGGAATGTTTGAATATGAATTGAAAGGATTTGGAATTTGGAATTTTGGGAAAGGTTTAAATTCCTTCGGGTTTGAAAATGGTTTTCAAAGGTTTTGAAGAAATAATAGTGATATCGTTTCCGAAATATTTTGAATTGGATTTGAAATCTGGTGGGATTTGGAATTTTAAAAAAATTGGAAGAGTTTTTAAAGAGATAAAGCACTATACTCTTTTTCGGTCGTTGGAAAATAACTTCGGTGATGACTGCAGCATCATCGATGTTCATTTTCGAGTTTCCAAGAGAGGAATTGCTGCTAAAATGTTTTAAATTGGGATTTGTTTGCAAAATTGGGTTTGATTTTGGAATGCAAGGAATAATTTGGTTTGGGTATATATGATTTCGAAAACGTTTTGGAATATTTAAGCAATTGTTTGAAACTTTGGAAGTAAACTGGAAATGTTTATGGAAATATAAATGGGTTTGATAACTAGCAAAATTTGAAAATTTCTAGAATAGAAAATTTTATTGAAAAATTTAACTTGAAGGGGATTTAAAATTTTGAATTAAGTAAGAAAACAACACAAGTTAGAATGTAACCAACTAAAAGAAGTTAGCAAATGGAATTTAAATAAGTGGGAAAAAACTTATGGAAGTTTAAAAATTTAAATGGAAATGAAATTTAACTAAATCAAGTTAAATAAAAGTAAATTTTGGTCTAAGTAGGAAAAATGAAATGGTCGTTGTGATAAAAATTATTAAGTTGCAAATAAATTGTTAATGAACAAATTAATAATAATAAAAGTAAGTAGATAGAACTGGAATTGAAATTGAAGATTAGAATCAATTTAAATTGTGTTAAGTATATTGAAATTGTAGAATTTGTTCAAAGGAACTAAAAGAAGAAAAAGTTTGGAAATTAATTTTTATTTGAGGTTTGAAATTAAATGCGAAAATGAAGTGATTAATTAAAATTAGTAAGTCGAACAGATTTGAAATTGAATTGAATTGGAAACAAATTAGTAGATGGAACTAAATATAATAACCAGGAAAGTAAATATGGGTTGAGATGTGGTTAATAGAATTCAATATTTAAAATTTAGAGATGAATTGAGTTTAAACTGAAATTTGAAATTTAAAATTTTGAATAAAAATAGTTAAACTTCAGTGATGAAGTGAAAATGAATACTAAAGTGTATAAAATAATTATATTGAACTTAAGAGGAAATGGTGAAATTCTTAAGTAAAATTTGATATTGGGAAAATATTCTAAGTTAATATTTGAATGAAGATTTAATAAAAGGGTATAAAGTGATAAGTATGGATAAGTTAATAGAAATCAAAATAAATGTGAATAAAACAAATTGATATAGCTAAAAATCAATGAAGAAAAATACGTAGGATGTACGTATATTATTTTATTCGCATAGTGATTTGATCTAGATTCGAGCATAGAATTTCGAGATAGTTATATCGATCCGAGTTGGAATTTTTCACTCGGTTTTTGACGGCGAACTCTGGATATGGATTTTTGATTGATTCTGGATGTTCTCTATCATAGTGTATGGCCATGCAAGGAGGATGACGGTTTCTGATCAAGAAACCAGATCTGAGTCCGCATTAGAAAGTCGGATGGTCGATACTAGTTCGAAAGTAAAATTGTATGATCGAGTAAGCGATCGAATTTGGTATTACGCACGGATGAATGTGTACATTGTACGGACTTAAATGAAATAGATATTGAAAATTTTGTAAAAAGAAAATGTATAAAATGATTTTGAATGCTGTGATTAGATATTATTGCTAAGTAGTATGCAGGTATTTAAAAACATAGGAAATTGGTGTTTTGAATACAGAAGATAAATTGAATTGCTCGAAAAAAAGGTATGTATTTAATTTTCTATATGAAATTTGATGGTTTTTTGATCTAGCCAATTGGCTTTTGTTTTCTTTTTGAATCTAGGGGCCCGTGGAAGCATTTTGTAGTTGTTTCGAGCTAGCCGCGCAAAGGAGACGCTAGAAAAAAAATTCGAAAATTTAGGGAGTTAGATAAAATCGAGAAAATTTTGATAATTTAAATTTGGTTTTAAATTAAAATTTTAAATGGTTAGTAAATAATATTGTTTGGGGGTTATGATGAGTTTTGGAAAGTTAGCAAGAGTGATAGTTTGTCTTTAATAAAAAGATTGTGTTGGGAAGTTGATAGAAACTATTTGGCTTTAAAAAAAATAGTTAGCGGTTTATGGACCATTCCTCGTAACTAGTCATTTCGGAGATGAAATTCTTTTAAGAGAGGAGGAATGTGACAACCCAGAATTTTGGACATTTGAAATTGGAATATTTAATTGATTTTAAATATTTAAAAGTTAATTATTAACTTGAATTTCAAATGTCACTTTTTATTGAGTGGTTTAATTATTAAATTAAAACAATTGGAAGTTGGGTAAAATATTGAATCTTCAGTTTTATGCTTGTTAAAAATATTTCAAAGGCTTATATTTATATTTAGATTACTAAAGATAACGAAAGCTTTAAAATTGAAAATTTGAAGTGTTTTGATCAGTTTTAAAAATATATCGTTTAAATTGATATTTAAAAATAGCCTTCCGAGGAACAGTCTCGGAATTTGACGGAACTAGTTCCATTAGATCCGTAATAGTGTATTATTATCAGATTTCAATTTTTGCAGTGTTTGGACTTGTCGATTGATCGTATGATAGGTAAATGCACTGAAATTAATATCGAAAATTCGATATAATAACTGGATCCAAAAGCTATCTTCTCCATACGATCGAATTAGGACTCAGAACCTTTTCCATTGCATTCAAAATATGGGTTTAACATTATAAACGCCTAGCGACACGCCTCGATTGGAGATCGAGATTATGAGTTGCGAAAATCGAGACAATTTAAATTTAAAATTTAAATAAATATGTGTGGACTAGTCAAAGAATTTCACGCCACCCTCTCTTAAGAATACATGTCCTGCTTTTCAATACGTGTTTTTCCTGAAGACACGCGTCTTTAAAAAATAAAAAAAGAAAGCCTTCTCGTTCAAACGACTTCCTCCTCCTCCTTTCAAGTTCATTCATGAATCGAATTCAAATAAAAAAAATAAAATAAAAAAAAGAATTATAATGCCGAATGAAGAATAATGGCGACCGCTTCTTCAATTCTTTTCCAAACAAAATCGCCTCCTTCTTGCTATCTCAGAAAATAGAAATCGTGAAGTTAAAAAAATCAGGACTTTCCTCAAATCACTGAGCGAAATCGAGTATTGAATTCGACTTCATTCTCGAGGTCGAACTGGCATTGGATTCACCTCGTTTAAGTGCATCCGCTTTCATGTGAAGGTTGGCAGCTAGTGTCGAGCGGAACTCGAAGGAGAGGGCAGCGACGAATCACGTTCGGGGTAGGGAGGGTGCGCCGCGAGGAAGTTAGGTAGCGTCAAACTGTTTGGCGATGGCACCGTGGGACCGTAGGCACTGGGGAATTTCGGGAAAATAGCGAACTGGGTCGCGCGCAGTGGGATCTGGCCCTCGTGGAAGCGCCAGTGGTGGAGGGATGGGCATGGTCGATCATGTTAGGGACTGCGATGCTCGGCTGGGTGGGGGTAGAGAGGTATATTCGCATTTTTTTACTTATTGTTATTCAATTTTTTTCAAATTAAATATATATATGTATGTATGTATGTATGTATGTATATTTACATAGAAAAGAAATCTTAGAAAAATATATATATATATATTGGAATTTTAAGTGTTAAAAAGTTTATATAAATATATATATATAGTTTGATTTTTAAATCTATATAGATTTTATAAGTATATATATATATATATATATATATATATATATATTTCAAAGGAAGATAAATATACATTTTCATATTTTAAAACTACTAGGTTATTTCAAAATATGTGTTCAAGGAAATTAGTGTATTTAATAAACTTATTTAATTTATCTTAGCTACTGAAATAATTTATTTTAGGAAAATTAGTTTAAGTAAAATTATTAGATTTAGTTAAGATTTATTAAATGGAAATTAATTATTTGATTTTTTAAATATAAATAAACCGTATAATGTTATACAAGGTCTTAAATCATGGAGAAACCAAGTCGAGATCAAAATGGGTTGCAAACAGAACAAAGGTGAGTTAATCTCACTCATTTTGATTTCCGCTTAAATTTAAATTATTGGATTGATAGCTTGAACTGATGTTTTATTATCAGTTTGGATGTTGTATATTATATATATACATATATATATATATATATATTGGAGTGATTGATTTCCTGCATTTTATAGCGGATAAGACCCTATGCGCCACGCATAATAGCGGATGACCCTTTATACAGCGTTATCCCCCTCGAAGTGGGATTGGAACTATTATATTGTGCTAACATCTGTGGATGCAGGGAAACAGGTTGGAGAGATCCAACTGGATTCCTCAAAATATTGAATTTGTTTTCATAATCTGTGATATGGTTTGTAACGCCCCGAAAATTTTCGACTTTCGAAAATTCAACATCGACACTCACTTTATCGACTGCCGAATATCGAAGGCCGAAAACCGAGAAGTTATGGGTTTTTTTAAAAAAAATTTAAGAAAAGAAAAGAGAAGAAGAGAGAAGATAGAAAATAGAGAGAAAAGAAAATAGAAAAGAGAACAGAAAATTTAGAAGAGAGAGAGGAAAGATAATAGAAAACTTTTAAAATAGAAGAAAATAGGACGGAATAGAAAACAACAGAACAACATCAATCTCACAATTCGCAGCGGAACAACATATAATAATAAATGAATAATCTTTAAATAAAGAACTATATCAGTTATTACATTACATACATTTCATTACATCATATCATCAGAGTATACAACATCAACAACATCAAACAGTGCAGCGGAAAAAGAAATACTATATAAGTAATATGCCATGCCATCCATCTTGCCTCCAGCAACTCCAGAATATCCAGAATATCCTGATAAACCTTAACTCTTAACTGCCCGTGTGGAAATTTGTGGGCACCCAGAGTTTAGGAAGGAAAACAATAAACTCCAAGTCAGTCATGTGACTGGTGTGAGAACTCAAAACAGTTTATTTATCTTTAAAATCAAAATAGAGGAATATTTTTAAACTCAATTCGCAATGCTTTTTAAAAATGAGACTACCATAAGGCCTCCCGCACACACACACAATGCAAACGCAGAATCGGAGGAGATTTCTCCTTATGATAGTCAAAGATGCTTGATACGCATTTAAAATAATATTTGATATTATTATTAGTGTATAGTGTAGGAAAAATTTATTTCGAAAGTAGAATATAAATCTTAGCCAACATAGACATTTCGAACTATGCCTACTATAGCTACCATCCAAACAGTGGTGACCACCATAAGTGAATGGCAGGTTCTACAACTAATACCGTACAAGTTTCGTATTGTTTCTTTGGATTTCCAACGAATGATCAGGCCAAGGAACTTCCCATTGCCACATGAGAATGCCTCTGGATGGACATCCCCGAGAACCAAACCGGATCTCTACCAACACAAGGCCGGGTTACTCCTAACTGAGTAACAACTGACCGAATATGCCATCCCCCGGTCCTTTGGGACCTTTATCACCGAGCGCTCGTAATCAATTCACACAATCATAACAAAGTGTTTTCAACATGAGTAAGTATCTGGGCTCCATACCATGATACCACCCTTTTCCAGAAGGAAATGGACACATCCTAAAGGGTGCTACCCCTCATAACCTTGCTGCTTCTTTCCTGTTTTGACCATTCACGGGGTGTGAGGCTCGACGAAGTCACGTCCACAAAAACATACTTTATACAAAAGCCATGCTTTGGGTCAACAAATGATCAACACAATGATCACAAGGATAGACGATCAAATAAACGATCCTATCACAAATAATCAACACAATGATCATTTCAGCATCACTCAGCATGTCACATTACCAAACTGGGAATATATCGCTGATAACTTCAACTATATAACCTTTGAGCACATACGTCTCAAAGAAGGGTGTTAAGCAAAGAATAAATTCTCCGCCACCAACAGAAATATATTTGAAAGAAATCGGCTTTATATCTCAAATTGTAATGTCAGACATACAATCCATACAAGTCTGTTCCGGGATCGAACAGAACCGAAGGCACTTCTTACGAAGCCCTTGCAATACGGGTATTCACAATCCCGATCGAATTTCCCATCACTTAGGAGATCTCTATACCAGGAGCTACCCAGTGCAGAGACAATCGATAGGTCATCCTATCGCTTTCACAAATACTCGGTCTTCAACACCGATCTTCAAATGCAATTCATAACGACGTATCACATATTCGGAATGGGTTATACGACCCCATGGTCCTTTCCCGGTTAACCCGAATAGTGAGCGCTTATTCAAAAATAAGTGTAGCATTCACATTCAAACAAATCACATCAATTACCCATTCAAAGGGAAATATTGATAGTCGGTTATTGAACTATCAATGGATATGCACACATCACCAGTTTCCAAATAATTTTCCAAATTATTTATTTTCCAAAATATCTTTACAAGATATAAAATTTCAATACCTCAAAAATAAATCAACATTTATTTTTAAACAAATTCTTCTTTTCCTTTATAAATTCCATAATGAATTTATATTTCAAAATATTCATGAATATACGATTTCAATTATCCATTTTCAATTTATCTTCAAAAAGATAAATTCTAATTATTCACTTCATATTGGAAACAATTCCATACTTATTAAAAATAAGTAATTCACAAATCTTTTTATTTTCAACACTTAGAAAATATTCAATATACTTAAATCGAATTAAGTATATATTTCATTCTTTAAGGAAATCATTTACTTAAACATATTTATTTAGGCCAAAACGAATGTTGCGTAAAACATCGTTACGACAACCCAAAATCACTAGTATAGGGATTCGAAATTAAAATAGATATATAAATCCCAATACTATACAAAACATTTCCTTTCGGAAATCATTTACTATAACAACAGTGTTATAGTCCACCATTTCCTTTTATTTCACGAAACATCTATTTCAACAATGAATGTTGAAATCTATGGTTTCGAATTTCAACCCCTTTTAAAACATCGTTAGATCGTTTTAATTCTATTTAAAACATTCACATTCTAAACAATTTCTTTAACGTGTTATTCACTGTTCAAAACGTGAATATACTTCTTTAACAAATTCCATCCTTTTATTCATTTTAATTCAAAGGATTATTCACTATCTAAAACGTGAATATAACTCTATTTCTAAGTTATAACAATTAACTTATCAAAATAAGTTGTTTGTGAATTTATAAAACAACGTTATAAATTCCATTTCTATTTATTTATAAAAACTTCCTTTTTATAAATTCCTTTATTAACCTATTCCAGTTTATAACTCAATTATAAACTACAAGTTCATATTATAAGTTAATTACTTATAAAACGATTATTTTACAAAATCGTTCTTTTGAACTTCATAATTATAAATCTTATAACTTATAAGATTCATTTACTTAACCAAATCTATTCTTCAAATAACTTTATAAATTTATAAATCTTACTATTTATAAATTTTATTTATCACTTTACCATTTATAATTCTATAAATTTCATTCATTTATGAAATTCATTTTTACATCATTCAAACACTTATAAAAACTCGTTTTATAAGTCAATATTTCAATTTATAAATATCCATTTATAAATCTCTTAATATAAATCAGTTTATATTATTATTCTAAAACGTCTTTAAATTCCTTTATAATTTCATCATTTCGATTTATAAAATAATCAAATTTTATAAATCCTATATTTAAACTTTTATCATATATTCAAAAATCCAATCTAAATTATTTTATAAAATCATTAGTTCATATTTCTTAAAAATCAACTTTTAATCGTATTTCTAAAAATCAGCTTTTTTACTATATTTCACAAAAACCATAATTTTTATAACTTTAAAAATTATAACGTTTATTTATTTATAATGGATCAATTCCAAAAATATAGTATACTTTTAAAAATCACTTTAAAAATCATTTTAAAATCCCAAAATCTGGGTCCAATGATGCTACACACCAAATAGTCAATCACGACTAACAACGATATCATATATCGATATGATAATCCATCAAATATCAAAATATCTGAAATAAAATAAATACTGTTGAGGAATCCAGTTGGATCCCTCCAACCTGTTTCCTGCATCCAAAAACATTAGCACAATACCAATTTCGCTCCAGTACGAAATTATCGCGGTACATGTTTTTAATAAATATTATCCGCTTACTAACGGCGCAATAGGGTCTCATCCGCTAAACAAAAAATGCGGGAAATCAATAACTGCAATATATACATATGCCAATATATATATATTGATATTATATATAATACCAATTTCACTGTTTATGAAATATTCGCGGTATATGTTTATATTAAATAACATCCGCTTACTAACGGCGCATAATGTCTATTTTAACAATCAATACTTTACAGTCATCATTCAAACATGAATTCAAATATTTTAAATCTAACTATTTAAAATAAAATCGGAATCTATTCGATTGAGTGAGAAGTTCTCACCTTGGTTTTAATTTCCGTTTTAGCTTTAATTTCGAATAAAATTAAACGCGCGTTTAATTTTACCCGAAATTCTCACTAACTCCAAACGACTCCAAACCAACTCCATCGCGTAGTGCTCGTCCATACGATCCCAACGCAACTGAGTTTGCATTTTTTCGACCTCGTATGAAAAAGATATTGATTTTACAAGTTACACGAGTTTATATACTTATATTTACAACATAACTTTAAAAATTATAAACCTATCTACCATCCACCGTTCATTCCATCCCTGATGAATCACAGCCGCATACTTCATCTTCCCAAACCCCTCACGTACAAGCTACAGGTGATTGCCGTTCCACTTGAACCCATTTAGATAAATTAGGGTTTAATTTAGCGACTTCAATACTCGATGAAACTTGATCAAACCAACGCCACGCGAAAGCCCACGACGCAAGCTAGGTTCGGCCATCACCTGGTGGAGCTCGGCTGTACAATGAGCCTTGGAATGCGTGCGCAAGTCACTGACTTCTTCGTCATTTTGCCGTTGATCCGTGAGGTCTTTTCAGATCATGACCGTTGATATTAAAGATCTCATCGAGCTCTTCAAGATTGTAGTTGAGAGTTTCTGGAATCGATGAATGGATTTGGAGATTTGGAGGGAGAAAGTTGATGATTTTCTGGCCATTCAATTGTAGGTGGCGGCTATGCAGTTTGATATTAGGGTTTAGTTTTTATTTTGTTTTTATTTGTGTGTGGTGCTATTTATAAGAAAAGCTAGCGTAAACACTATTCATCCCGGAAATTTCGAACTCCGATTTAGACGCCGTAACCAGCGTACCTAGGGTTTATCCCGCGTTCCGGACACAATGGAATAGGTTTCGGAAGCTAATTCGGAAGTATGTGCGAGTTATGGCTGAAAACGCTCAATTTGAATTAAACCGATTTAAGCGATTTTCTAGGCGTCTTAATTTGTACCGGACAAACGGTAAATCCAATTGACTTGAAATTTGAAATCTTACAATAATATCACATTACGGATCCGATGAAACTGGTTTCGTCGAAATCCGAGACTTTTTGAAAAATGGCTATTTTGACTCGCCAAATTTAAATTAAAAATAAATCGATGCGTTTCGAGCTGCCACGATCAAACGATAGCTCCGATTGACACGAAAATTGAAATCCGGTAATAACTAACTATTACGGATCCAATGGAACTGGTTTCGTTCAATTCTGAGACTGTTCAAAAATTGACTATTTTACAGTCGATTATTAAATATTAAAATATTCAATTTTCACAGATTAACTTTTAATTCGATTTTAAAAGTTCTAAAATATTTCTATAACTCCAGTATGATTAAATAAAATTTTCCAAATTATTTTCAATCATATTTAACTCAATTTTCAATTATTTCCATAATTTAACATATTAAACTATCGATTTAATTATCCAATTAAATCCAATAATTCAAATAAAAATTTATTTGACTTATAAATTCACTTATAAATATTTAAAATTAATTAAATATTCAATTTTTAATTAATAAAAATTCTGGGTCGTTACAATCTTTCCCCCTTAAAAGAATTTCGTCCTCGAAATTACAAGTAAGAAAGGTTACAAAATCTATTAATTTTCCAAAATTCATAATTAAACTTCTTATGATAACTTTTACTAAGTTTTCAAATCATACTTAGTTATGTTTTCAAAACAAACTATATCATTTAACTTTCAATTCCAAAATCAAAGTTAAAGTTTTCAAAATTTTCCAATTTTCTCAAAATTTTTCTAACGCCTTAAATTTCCGGAAAAATTCGCCATAGTCTCCTTTGCGCGGCTCGATCCGAAAAAAAAATGACAGTATATATATCACAAATATACATCTCATCAAGTAATGAGGCATCCCGAAGGGAAAAAAGTGTAAAAGTACGATATTTAATCCGAGATATGTACCTTATATTTTATTAGCAAGCATATATGGCTAATATAGCGCAAAAGCGAGCTCCAAATGCGAAGCAAACGCGATCCGCACCTACTAAACTCAACAAACAACATGAGAACCATGCACATATGCAAATAATCTCAATATACAACATATAGCAACATAACTATACATGTCACATAGCAAATGCAACTAAAGCAATATATATTCAACCATCAACCAATGACATCCATAACCAATCAATATTCATTTATATTCTCATTCATATTCAATGAATTTGGGTTTTCACTTTAAATCACATTTGATTTGTTTACATTGGATTTACTAACATTCATTCTCAATTCTAATTGGTTTCAATTTGTTAACATTCACTAATTACATCCAATTCACATTCAATTCTATTCAAATTTATTTACTTTCAAATTTGAATTCAATTTCATAGCTTCAATTTCATTAACACTTAATGAATTTTATACAATCATATAACAATCATATAACAACCAATTTATATTAATTACAACCAAATTCTTTTCACTTATATTCATTCAATTTGGTTTAACATTAAATTGATTTCCATTCCAATTTATTCAACTTCTAATAAAATTAGATTTTAATGAATTAACACTTTCATTAATTATTCCTTATCAACTTAAATTACATTCAATTGTTTTAACATTCAATCCATTCATTCAATTCAATTACAAAGTTGAATTCTATTACATAACTCAAGTTCATATTCATTTAATCCACTTGATTATTTACTTCGATACCAAAATCAACTTAATTCAATATCTCTTAAGTTATATTCCATTTAACTTTAAATCACTTCTTATATATATAAGTTTATTTCACAATTGTAAACACTTTAATTATAATTCAATTCTTATAATTCATTTGCTTATACAATTATTCTTTTATTTAGATTATTCAAACAACCTAACAATCAACTTATATATACACTTTAATAATTCTGAAAAATTATTCCTTTATATATAAAAATATAATCGAGGCAAAATTATTTCATTTACCCAATTTTAAAATCAATATTATGTCGTATTGTTCTATTCAAGTGTTTAGAAACCCCTTCGGCATAGTTTGACTGACCGTGCTGACGAAGGTTCATATGCCACTCAACAAACCAATCATCACAATATAAAACAATTTCATATTCACTAACAAATACGCTCTCATAGCTATTATTACACTCAAACTCATTCTAGAGTACTACTGACTCTATCTCTAATGAGTAATACCCTACAGAACCATGGTTGTCGCTTAACCATCAGAGCTCTGATACCAAATGTAACGCCCCGAAAATTTTCGAGAGGGAGCGGTCACAACCGGTAGGCTTTTCAACCATCCCAGCCCCACCGTGGCTTACACTGATATCCCAAACTTGCTTTTACGGCCAGCCTTTCGACTGTCACAGCTTACGCCTAACCAACCCCCTAAAAGAGGATGTGTGGGAGTAAGAGTCTCCCGTTCGCCACCAAACCGCGAAGCGAGAATCCCCCATCACATAGCCCAATAGCTTAACAAGACTGGTGTGAGAACTCAAAACAGTTTATTTATCTTTAAAATCAAAATAGAGGAATATTTTTAAACTCAATTCGCAATGCTTTTTAAAAATGAGACTACCATAAGGCCTCCCGCACACACACACAATGCAAACGCAGAATCGGAGGAGATTTCTCCTTATGATAGTCAAAGATGCTTGATACGCATTTAAAATAATATTTGATATTATTATTAGTGTATAGTGTAGGAAAAATTTATTTCGAAAGTAGAATATAAATCTTAGCCAACATAGACATTTCGAACTATGCCTACTATAGCTACCATCCAAACAGTGGTGACCACCATAAGTGAATGGCAGGTTCTACAACTAATACCGTACAAGTTTCGTATTGTTTCTTTGGATTTCCAACGAATGATCAGGCCAAGGAACTTCCCATTGCCACATGAGAATGCCTCTGGATGGACATCCCCGAGAACCAAACCGGATCTCTACCAACACAAGGCCGGGTTACTCCTAACTGAGTAACAACTGACCGAATATGCCATCCCCCGGTCCTTTGGGACCTTTATCACCGAGCGCTCGTAATCAATTCACACAATCATAACAAAGTGTTTTCAACATGAGTAAGTATCTGGGCTCCATACCATGATACCACCCTTTTCCAGAAGGAAATGGACACATCCTAAAGGGTGCTACCCCTCATAACCTTGCTGCTTCTTTCCTGTTTTGACCATTCACGGGGTGTGAGGCTCGACGAAGTCACGTCCACAAAAACATACTTTATACAAAAGCCATGCTTTGGGTCAACAAATGATCAACACAATGATCACAAGGATAGACGATCAAATAAACGATCCTATCACAAATAATCAACACAATGATCATTTCAGCATCACTCAGCATGTCACATTACCAAACTGGGAATATATCGCTGATAACTTCAACTATATAACCTTTGAGCACATACGTCTCAAAGAAGGGTGTTAAGCAAAGAATAAATTCTCCGCCACCAACAGAAATATATTTGAAAGAAATCGGCTTTATATCTCAAATTGTAATGTCAGACATACAATCCATACAAGTCTGTTCCGGGATCGAACAGAACCGAAGGCACTTCTTACGAAGCCCTTGCAATACGGGTATTCACAATCCCGATCGAATTTCCCATCACTTAGGAGATCTCTATACCAGGAGCTACCCAGTGCAGAGACAATCGATAGGTCATCCTATCGCTTTCACAAATACTCGGTCTTCAACACCGATCTTCAAATGCAATTCATAACGACGTATCACATATTCGGAATGGGTTATACGACCCCATGGTCCTTTCCCGGTTAACCCGAATAGTGAGCGCTTATTCAAAAATAAGTGTAGCATTCACATTCAAACAAATCACATCAATTACCCATTCAAAGGGAAATATTGATAGTCGGTTATTGAACTATCAATGGATATGCACACATCACCAGTTTCCAAATAATTTTCCAAATTATTTATTTTCCAAAATATCTTTACAAGATATAAAATTTCAATACCTCAAAAATAAATCAACATTTATTTTTAAACAAATTCTTCTTTTCCTTTATAAATTCCATAATGAATTTATATTTCAAAATATTCATGAATATACGATTTCAATTATCCATTTTCAATTTATCTTCAAAAAGATAAATTCTAATTATTCACTTCATATTGGAAACAATTCCATACTTATTAAAAATAAGTAATTCACAAATCTTTTTATTTTCAACACTTAGAAAATATTCAATATACTTAAATCGAATTAAGTATATATTTCATTCTTTAAGGAAATCATTTACTTAAACATATTTATTTAGGCCAAAACGAATGTTGCGTAAAACATCGTTACGACAACCCAAAATCACTAGTATAGGGATTCGAAATTAAAATAGATATATAAATCCCAATACTATACAAAACATTTCCTTTCGGAAATCATTTACTATAACAACAGTGTTATAGTCCACCATTTCCTTTTATTTCACGAAACATCTATTTCAACAATGAATGTTGAAATCTATGGTTTCGAATTTCAACCCCTTTTAAAACATCGTTAGATCGTTTTAATTCTATTTAAAACATTCACATTCTAAACAATTTCTTTAACGTGTTATTCACTGTTCAAAACGTGAATATACTTCTTTAACAAATTCCATCCTTTTATTCATTTTAATTCAAAGGATTATTCACTATCTAAAACGTGAATATAACTCTATTTCTAAGTTATAACAATTAACTTATCAAAATAAGTTGTTTGTGAATTTATAAAACAACGTTATAAATTCCATTTCTATTTATTTATAAAAACTTCCTTTTTATAAATTCCTTTATTAACCTATTCCAGTTTATAACTCAATTATAAACTACAAGTTCATATTATAAGTTAATTACTTATAAAACGATTATTTTACAAAATCGTTCTTTTGAACTTCATAATTATAAATCTTATAACTTATAAGATTCATTTACTTAACCAAATCTATTCTTCAAATAACTTTATAAATTTATAAATCTTACTATTTATAAATTTTATTTATCACTTTACCATTTATAATTCTATAAATTTCATTCATTTATGAAATTCATTTTTACATCATTCAAACACTTATAAAAACTCGTTTTATAAGTCAATATTTCAATTTATAAATATCCATTTATAAATCTCTTAATATAAATCAGTTTATATTATTATTCTAAAACGTCTTTAAATTCCTTTATAATTTCATCATTTCGATTTATAAAATAATCAAATTTTATAAATCCTATATTTAAACTTTTATCATATATTCAAAAATCCAATCTAAATTATTTTATAAAATCATTAGTTCATATTTCTTAAAAATCAACTTTTAATCGTATTTCTAAAAATCAGCTTTTTTACTATATTTCACAAAAACCATAATTTTTATAACTTTAAAAATTATAACGTTTATTTATTTATAATGGATCAATTCCAAAAATATAGTATACTTTTAAAAATCACTTTAAAAATCATTTTAAAATCCCAAAATCTGGGTCCAATGATGCTACACACCAAATAGTCAATCACGACTAACAACGATATCATATATCGATATGATAATCCATCAAATATCAAAATATCTGAAATAAAATAAATACTGTTGAGGAATCCAGTTGGATCCCTCCAACCTGTTTCCTGCATCCAAAAACATTAGCACAATACCAATTTCGCTCCAGTACGAAATTATCGCGGTACATGTTTTTAATAAATATTATCCGCTTACTAACGGCGCAATAGGGTCTCATCCGCTAAACAAAAAATGCGGGAAATCAATAACTGCAATATATACATATGCCAATATATATATATTGATATTATATATAATACCAATTTCACTGTTTATGAAATATTCGCGGTATATGTTTATATTAAATAACATCCGCTTACTAACGGCGCATAATGTCTATTTTAACAATCAATACTTTACAGTCATCATTCAAACATGAATTCAAATATTTTAAATCTAACTATTTAAAATAAAATCGGAATCTATTCGATTGAGTGAGAAGTTCTCACCTTGGTTTTAATTTCCGTTTTAGCTTTAATTTCGAATAAAATTAAACGCGCGTTTAATTTTACCCGAAATTCTCACTAACTCCAAACGACTCCAAACCAACTCCATCGCGTAGTGCTCGTCCATACGATCCCAACGCAACTGAGTTTGCATTTTTTCGACCTCGTATGAAAAAGATATTGATTTTACAAGTTACACGAGTTTATATACTTATATTTACAACATAACTTTAAAAATTATAAACCTATCTACCATCCACCGTTCATTCCATCCCTGATGAATCACAGCCGCATACTTCATCTTCCCAAACCCCTCACGTACAAGCTACAGGTGATTGCCGTTCCACTTGAACCCATTTAGATAAATTAGGGTTTAATTTAGCGACTTCAATACTCGATGAAACTTGATCAAACCAACGCCACGCGAAAGCCCACGACGCAAGCTAGGTTCGGCCATCACCTGGTGGAGCTCGGCTGTACAATGAGCCTTGGAATGCGTGCGCAAGTCACTGACTTCTTCGTCATTTTGCCGTTGATCCGTGAGGTCTTTTCAGATCATGACCGTTGATATTAAAGATCTCATCGAGCTCTTCAAGATTGTAGTTGAGAGTTTCTGGAATCGATGAATGGATTTGGAGATTTGGAGGGAGAAAGTTGATGATTTTCTGGCCATTCAATTGTAGGTGGCGGCTATGCAGTTTGATATTAGGGTTTAGTTTTTATTTTGTTTTTATTTGTGTGTGGTGCTATTTATAAGAAAAGCTAGCGTAAACACTATTCATCCCGGAAATTTCGAACTCCGATTTAGACGCCGTAACCAGCGTACCTAGGGTTTATCCCGCGTTCCGGACACAATGGAACAGGTTTCGGAAGCTAATTCGGAAGTATGTGCGAGTTATGGCTGAAAACGCTCAATTTGAATTAAACCGATTTAAGCGATTTTCTAGGCGTTTTAATTTGTACCGGACAAACGGTAAATCCAATTGACTTGAAATTTGAAATCTTACAATAATATCACATTACGGATCCGATGAAACTGGTTTCGTCGAAATCCGAGACTTTTTGAAAAATGGCTATTTTGACTCGCCAAATTTAAATTAAAAATAAATCGATGCGTTTCGAGCTGCCACGATCAAACGATAGCTCCGATTGACACGAAAATTGAAATCCGGTAATAACTAACTATTACGGATCCAATGGAACTGGTTTCGTTCAATTCTGAGACTGTTCAAAAATTGACTATTTTACAGTCGATTATTAAATATTAAAATATTCAATTTTCACAGATTAACTTTTAATTCGATTTTAAAAGTTCTAAAATATTTCTATAACTCCAGTATGATTAAATAAAATTTTCCAAATTATTTTCAATCATATTTAACTCAATTTTCAATTATTTCCATAATTTAACATATTAAACTATCGATTTAATTATCCAATTAAATCCAATAATTCAAATAAAAATTTATTTGACTTATAAATTCACTTATAAATATTTAAAATTAATTAAATATTCAATTTTTAATTAATAAAAATTCTGGGTCGTTACATGGTTCATTGATTATCTGTGATAGATTATTGATTATTTTACAAATTGGAAATATTGGATGTTATGGTTTGATTGAATATATTTGGGTATATTGAGTTATCAAAAATATAAAGATTGGATTTTTAAAGGGATTAAAATAGAATTTTTAAGTAAAATAATTATAGAGAATTTGGATAAATTAAAGAATGAATTAGAAAAGGATAAAAGTTGATTTTTGAATTCTAATGAATAAATTCCGAGTATGGGAAAGAAGATTTTTTAATAAATGGGAATAAATGAATTGTTAAACTTATGATATTTTTTAAAGAAATAAAGGATTTATTCTTAAAATTTAAGGTTTAAATAGTTTGGGAGAAGTAAAGAAGAATTTGTGAAAAAGGTATGAAAAGGTATATTTTCAGTTTAAATAAGATTTTAAATCATAATAAAGGAGTAAAATTTAAAATTAATGGTTTTTGAAATAAATTGAGTAAGTAAAGGAATTTAATTTTAAATGGAATAAATCTTGGAAATCGATCTGGAAATTTATTTAGTGTTTGAAGCTGTGTTTTATAAAGAGGACAATTTGGAAGTATAAATTCAGGATGGGAATTTATAAGGAAAGGGTGATTTGTTTAAAAAAATAGTGGTTTATTTTTAAAGGTGTGAAAAGGAAAGTGTATTTTCCTGAAAAGCTAAGTATATTTTCAAAGAAAGATTTTCAAGTATAAGTTAGAGGTTTAAAGTTGTTTTTAAAGGAATGTTTTTAAAGAAATTATTATTTAGTTGTTCTAAAAATTTTCAAAGTAAATATTTACCAAGTTAATTATATAAGTAAATTATTTTAAAGGTTTAGCTAGTATTATGATTTAAAAGATAATTGTTTAATATTTATACCTTATAGAATAACTTTTGTTTTAAAATTAGTTTTGGCTTAAGTTTTACGTAAGAAATTATTATAAATTTCATAGCTAGTATTTTTAATTAAAATTTTTAAGTAGTTTTTATTTTAAGTGTTTTAAGGTATATATTTTTAGATAAGTGATTTAAATTATTTAAAAATCTATGATATTAAGACTTGGTGCTTTTCAGCGGAAATAAAACAATTGGTTGGAAATTTATTCCGCAAGAGAAAAGTGTTTGAAAACTATTTTCAAAAGGATTGTGAAAATCGCTATGCTCTGATACCAAATGAAAGTGCGGTGTGTATACGATTATATGTGCTAGTATAGTACACACGGATCGTGAAATATGGACTTATGATATAAATGCGGAAATAGATGATAATAGCATAGTAAATAAAAATAGAAAAATCACACCAGAGATTTTTATACTGGTTCGGAGCACCGTCCTACGTCCAGTCCCAGACTTCTATCTGGATTTTCACTATTAACTACCTCGCTTCACCCGGAGGAACAGGTTTACAACACCCGAGCAAACGAACGGGATTTCACGCCTCTAATACACTGAGGACTTCAACACTTGCCTCTTACAACACCGAGGACTTCAACACTTGCCTCTTATAACACAGAGGACTTCAACAAAAGAACAAATACAATTGTTGTTGACAACTTGTGCTCTTGAAAACACGGATTTGTCACTAGTAGTACACCCTTCCTATAATCTTATCCTCAAAGTATGTGAATGATGTTTTGTGAAGATTAAGGAAAGTATATTACTTATTGAATCAAAAGATATGAAATAATTTCAATGATTCAATAAGCAATTAAAATAATTGAGAGCTTTTAGAATGTAGGAGTATGTTGAAAGTAAGATCAGAGATTAGAGTAAAAAGCATATATTATCATGTTTTCATGTATCTTGAATCAATGATTTAGATGAGTATATATAGAGAAAAATAGTTGTAACTCTTTGTGAACAGTTGCCATTAATAGATATGATTATTTGATGAAAGGTAAGAGATGCAACCATTGGAGAAAGAAGTGTCTTTTGGAAAGGTTGCTCTCTGTTTAAAAACGGTCGACAGGTCAAAAAATGATCAGTAGACAGGAATTTGAATATATATATACGTTATGTTCACTTGTGCACATTATCTGTGCATTCTGGGCAAAAACGGTCGACCACCTGTTTTTGACCGGTCGACCGGTTTTGTCCAGACTGCACAGTTAATGTGCACTCATATATATTTATATATATTCGAAGATTAAAGGCATAAGATTATTTGAGGATAGATTTTAACATAAATAATCATTACTAACATACAAATAATCAACCTCTAATCATATGGAGCTCTTTGTGTCTGAATAACTTCTTTTTGTCGATCACGGCTTATCCCTTTGTCAGAAATCAAAACTCTATAAAAATCTTGACTCAACATTCTCCCCCTTTTTGATTGATGACAACATATTTATGAATCTCCCCCTGTATAAGATATCCCCCTGAGATTGTGTCCTGCATATATACTGTTAGCACAATTTTCTCCCCCTTTGTCATCGACAAAAAGGAGTTGTTTAAATGGAGGATGTAAAAGAGATTATAAGCAACATAAAACTACTACCATAGATCAAGAGTAACATTCACACAAGATGATAATACACACAAGTCTAGTACGAATTAAAACACGACACTATTTAGTACAAGTGCCAGATAATATCTTTAAAGCTCCACCTAAGTATAACTTCTCCCCCTAAGTATAATATCTCCCTCTATTTATATGCATATGAATTTCTCCCCCATTGTCATTATCAAAAAGAATGGGGAAATATATAAAATTATATAAAATATCTTGTATATAACGAGATAAACTCATTATTAATTATGAAGGAAAAGTAAAATAAATTTTACCATATTTACCGAAGTCCATATTTTATTGTAAGCACGTAATTCTATTAAACATATGGAACATTCTTTGAAATTCCAAAATCTATCATTTTCCTTTTGTTTCTCTGAGTACCTGCAAAAAATAATAATAATTTTCGGTACCCTCTTACTATGTTAGGGTCCGGGGGGTTAGGTCTTTGGAAACCATACCCATTTGGGTGTGGTTGAACCTTTATAAATATAATTTTCATTACAAATTACATTCTTATAATAGTTGCTAATATAAAGTTGTTTATCATGATCAATCATATTAGCTGGAATCCATATCTTAATACTATTAGTCATTAGCTTAGTACTTGAAGAATAATTTCTATCATTTCTAAACAAAGTACTATTATGACTATAACTGGTTTTAAAACTATCTTGATTACTAGTACTAGCACTAAAGTTAGTATACATGAATGCATATCTAGTACTATTTTTACTTTTAGCTTGTTTATAGCCTACACCACTTCTATCATTGTGAGCTTTTGAGTTCTTAACATAACCTAATCCCTTCTTATTTGAAGCAGGTTGAGAATTTTCAATAATCCTGCATAAATTTTCTCTCCCTTTATTAAAATTGAAAATATTTTTAGTAATGTCATCAAGCTTAGTTTTGAGACTAGTGTTATCTAACTCAACAATTTTAATTTTTGTTTTTAACTCATGATTTTCAGAAGCTAGAGCATTATTCTTTTCTTTTTGAGCTTCTATTTCTTGACTTAATAGAGCAAGTTGAGAATTGTCTAAATCTTGAATTTTCTCAAGTTCTTCTTCTAATATTCTCTTCTCGTCTTTAAGCATATCTCTTTCGAATTCTGCTTTCTTCTGATTTTCCAGAGCTTCCTTATATTTTCTTTTGAGACTTTTTAAAGTGTCTAGAAGTTCTGAATTTATTTCTATCATATCATCAAAAGTTAGATCACTAACCTCGTTATCTTTTGCCATGAAGCATTTGTTTGTTTGCCCCTTTGATTGTTCTTTATTGCTCTTCCTCTTCTTATTTCCTTGACTAGATCTCTTTGTAGCCATTTATTCTAGGATGTTGTTACGATCTCTAGAAAACCAGGCTCTGATACCAAATGAAAATCGCTATGCTCTGATACCAAATGAAAGTGCGGTGTGTATACGATTATATGTGCTAGTATAGTACACACGGGTCGTGAAATATGGACTTATGATATAAATGCGGAAATAGATGATAATAGCATAGTAAATAAAAATAGAAAAATCACACCAGAGATTTTTATACTGGTTCGGAGCACCGTCCTACGTCCAGTCCCAGACTTCTATCTGGATTTTCACTATTAACTACCTCGCTTCACCCGGAGGAACAGGTTTACAACACCCGAGCAAACGAACGGGATTTCACGCCTCTAATACACTGAGGACTTCAACACTTGCCTCTTACAATACCGAGGACTTCAACACTTGCCTCTTATAACACAGAGGACTTCAACAAAAGAACAAATACAATTGTTGTTGACAACTTGTGCTCTTGAAAACACGGATTTGTCACTAGTAGTACACCCTTCCAATAATCTTATCCTCAAAGTATGTGAATGATGTTTTGTGAAGATTAAGGAAAGTATATTACTTATTGAATCAAAAGATATGAAATAATTTCAATGATTCAATAAGCAATTAAAATAATTGAGAGCTTTTAGAATGTAGGAGTATGTTGAAAGTAAAATCAGAGATTAGAGTAAAAAGCATATATTATCATGTTTTCATGTATCTTGAATCAATGATTTAGATGAGTATATATAGAGAAAAATAGTTGTAACTCTTTGTGAACAGTTGCCATTAATAGATATGATTATTTGATGAAAGGTAAGAGATGCAACCATTGGAGAAAGAAGTGTCTTTTGGAAAAGGTTTCTCTCTATTTAAAAACGGTCGACAGGTCAAAAAATGACCAGTAGACAGGAATTTGAATATATATATACGTTATGTTCACTTGTGCACATTATCTGTGCATTCTGGGCAAAAACGGTCGACCACCTGTTTTTGACCGGTCGACCGGTTTTGTCCAGACTGCACAGTTAATGTGCACTCATATATATTTATATATATATTCGAAGATTAAAGGCATAAGATTATTTGAGGATAGATTTTAACATAAATAATCATTACTAACATACAAATAATCAACCTCTAATCATATGGAGCTCTTTGTGTCTGAATAACTTCTTTTTGTCGATCACGGCTTATCCCTTTGTCAGAAATCAAAACTCTATAAAAATCTTGACTCAACAGATTGAAGTGTAGAGAAAAATATCTTGTGAAGATATTTTGAAATAATAATTTGGGAAATTATTAAGGCTTGATGGATTTCTATGGATGTTATATGATAGTTAAATGACCAACTTTCAATATTGACCAATGCGCTGATTGTTTCGAAGAGACCGAGATCGGTATTAATTTTTCGAAAACCACTTCGATCTGGTTTGAACGTTTTCGTGAGGAAGACAAGAGCTTAGAGTCGAAGATGGAGCAGTGAAGTGCAAGGGCTAATCGCTACTAATACTGAGGATGATTCCAAAATGGATGTAGTAGGAGTAGTGCCTTCGGTTCCGTTCGGACCCGGAACAGACTTGTATGGATGAATGCTATCAGAACATCGTCAGGAGGACGATGAGCATTCCAAGTGTATGTGTGCTAAAGAGGTAACGCATAGCCTCGAGCCTCATCAACCGGGAACGGCTAAAACAGGGGAGGTGCACGCTACGCTAAGTGGCTAGCATCCAATTAGAGTAAGGTCATCCCTGTCTAGATGTCCCTTTATTCGGCTGTGTGGGCGGTTGTTGATCCCAACCGCGGGGTGATCTTATTCGGACTATGTAGTAAGAGGTAGCTTCGTTCTTGTGTAGCAGGGGATCAGGGTGGATCCTTGGTATGGTGATCTAGACCACGTACTGTGACGAGCGGTACCCCAGTAGACCTATCGTTGATGGAAACCCATTCTCGCTACCTGCTCTTTACGGTTTTGATTGTAGAACCTAGTATTACTGGAATTTAATAATAGCAACAATTTCGGCTATTTGAATAAGTATTTGTACTTAGACACTATTATAATATCAAAGAATTTTGATGAGAAATGTTTTGGTTATCGTAAGGTAAAAACCCGACATGTTTATTTATGGCGTGGTCTTACGAGATACCTTTGATTTCAAAGAATTTTTGAAAACTTTATAGTCCAATTGAGTGTGTTTTCTCATACTAGTTTTTCAGACTGAATCAGATATTGTTTTATTATGATGCTCGGGTCAGACCGAGTATTATAGATACAGGATGGGATGTTGAGGAGCTCAGGAGATGACCTGGATGGCGAGACGTATTGCACGTACTTGATATATTTCGCTATGCAATGTAAGCTGTATATTCAGCTTTGGGAGGATAGGTTAATGTAACTGTCCTGAATTGTATTGTTAATTTGTGGTGTACTCTAATAATGTAATGTACAAACGGTTACAGATTCTTTTGTAATAAAAATCTGTTTCTATCCAATATATATTGTTCCGCTGCAATTGTGAGATTCTGATATTGTTTCCTATTTTCTTCTTCTACCTCCTTCTTCTTTAACCCTAATGGTTCGTATTTCCGTTCACTTTGAGTTGATATGATGGAGAATAATGTCTACTCAAGGGGTACGGGTTTGCGAGTTATTACAAATTTAATTTCATATATTGTGATACATGAATTTTGTAGAATAATCTATTATAGATTATTGTAGTGATTGGAATTTTTGGGTGTTATTGTAGCGCTGGCTTGAATTTTAATATTTTAAATACCTTAAATATATTTTTAAAATTTAAGGCGTTAAAAGGAATTTTTGATATAAAAATATTTATATTGGAATTGGGGTTATTTTAAAGAAATCAAGTTGGAAAAATATTATGATTTTGGTTATACTTAACTATTGTGAATTATTAAATGGAGATTTTAAAAATGAATTTTATAAAAGAATTTATAAATGGTGTTCTGTGAATAATAAAAAGAAATTGAAGTCGGTATTAAAAATAGATTGGAAGTTATAAACAGAATTTATGAAGAAATGGATTTATAAAATGGAACTTTAGAAACAAGGTTGTTTTTATAAACAAGTAAAACTCAAAGGACAATAAAAATTTATAAAACAATGTTTATAAATAAGGTAAGCGATATCAGTGGATATACTGAAAAAATAAATTCGTAGGTGAATTTATATTAGGACATAAAAGTAGGGTGAGAAAAATAGGGGATACTATTTTTTAAAGTGAAAATGGTTAAGGAGATCAGAATGGAAGTGATGTGATTCGAGAGGCATTTATAAATTGAATTAGTTATGGAGGTTTAAAAATATACTTTTAATTCAAAGAAGTAAGTTTGTTTTTTTTTTCAAAGGAAATTTTGTCATTTAAAACTATGAAATTTTAAACTAGTTAAGATTGAATACTTCGGTGAGTAGATTTTCAAATATTAAATATTTATTTTGGTAAATTCTAACTTTTAAAATCGGCTTCGAAAATCTATTTTTTAATCTAAAAATGAGTTATCGATGTTTATAAAAGTGTTTTCGATATTTTAAATAATTACTTGAACATGTTTTAAAAATAAATTATTATTCTTTTGAATACTTGTTTTTTATATATATAAAGAGTTTTAAAGTGATTGGATATTTTTTTTTTATATATCTCTCGAGATTCGAGAAAAAAGGGCTTATAAAAGAATATGATTTTGAGGAGAGGAAATTATTAGTGATTCCGGAGACTTTGGAATAAGTTAAGGAATATTCTCTGAAGCGTTAATATTGAGAGATTTTTTTTAGAAAATAAGATCTATAATATTTTCCTAAGTATAAAAATGAAAATTTGGAAATATTTCTTAGTGTTGAGATGGTTTGAAAATATCCTGCTATGGATTTAAGTATTTGAAATGGTTTTCAAATAGTGGAATATGGGAAGGGATTTGAATATATATCTTAGTAAAGATATTTTGAAATAAATGTTTGAAGAATTATAAAATAAGGCCTAGTGTCTGCTTATGGATGTTTTATTGATAGTTAAATAACTGACTATCAATATTGGCCAATATCGTTAATCGTTTCGAAGAGACCGGGATCAGATTTAATTATTCAAAAACCACTTCGATTCGATTTGAATGTTACGAATGAATACCGTAGAGACGAAGACAGTGATTCGGTTTGTCCAGACCTAGGACAACTTGTATGGACGAATGCTATCAGAACATCGTCATTGGAGGACGATGAGCATTGTAAGAAGAATTGTTTCTTAAAAGGTAAAGCTTAGCCTCGAGCCTCATCAACCGGAAATGGCTAAAATAGGGGAGATGCGGTAAGGCTAAGTGGGTCGCATCCAATTAGGGTATGTTATCACTTTTCTAGATGTCCTCGAAAACCTATATATTATGGATATGGTTGTGCATGAAAGTAGGAGTGCTCGATGATAAGGGTGGGAACATCTGGGGTGGTAACATATTCGGTCTATCCAGGTTAGGGTAGGCCAGTCTTGTGTATTAGGGGATCTCGACGAGGTCCTCGGTACATTGTTCTAGAGGTGTGCTGTGATGGATGTACCCCAGTGGCCCCGTTGTTCGTATGGTATCCCTTCTCTAATAAGCGTTGTATGGTTTTGACTATGCCCAACAATGTTGAAGCGTGAGGTGCAAACATTTCAGCTATTTTCTATTTACTCTCTATAGGCACCATTATAATATCAGATTATTTTGATAAAAATTGTTTTGGTTATCGTAAGGCAAAAACCTATCATGTTTATGTATGACGTGGTCTTACGAGTTACCTTTGTTTTCAAAGGATTTTGAGAATAGTTAACAGTTCAAATTGAGTGTGTTTTCCCATGCTGGTTTCCAGACCGACTCTGCTGTTATTTTATTATAATGCTCGAGTCAGACCGAGTATTACAAATTCAGGATAGGATGCTATGGAGCTCAGGAGACGAGTTGGATGACAGAGACGTATTCCTGTATTTGGCTTATATTTCCACTTGTAAGCTATGTATGTGGGGACAAGTTATTAAACTGTCCAGATTGATTGTTGTCCATTATACTCTGATAATGGTATGTATAGTAACACTACAGTTCTTGTATTTAAAATATGTTATTATATATTATATTTGTTCCGCTGCGATTGTGAGATTCTGTGATATTGTTGATCTATTTTCTTCTACCTTTTCACCCTAAAGATTCATATTTTTTGATAAATTTGAATCGAACAGATGTGAATTATGGTCAATTCAAGGAGTGCTGATTTATGGGCCTTTACATTTGGTATCAGAGCTTAAGGTTAAGTGAGAACCTTGGCTTTGGTGAGGATTACTCATTAGAGATAGTGTCAGTAGTACGCTAGAATGAGCTGAGTGTAATAATAGATATGAGCGTATTTGTTAGTGGATATAAATGGTTTTATATCGTCTTAATTTGTCTGTTGAGTGGTATATAAATTATGTTCGAATAGCGGGACGCCACTAAATCGATAGAAGTTTCTAAACACTTGAATAGAGTAATTCGACACAGTATGGTTTTGAAGCGGGTAAATGAAATAATTTTACCCAAAATATATTTTGATATAACTGGAATAATTTTCTGAAAAATTATAGTGGTGTGTTTGGTTGTTATTATATAATTAAAATAAGATTATAAAAATTGAAATTTATTTGTAAAAACTAAAATTAAGATTATATAAGTGAATCATACAAATGAGCTAAAAACTAAAAATGTATTCAAACCAGAATTTGAAATATTTAGATCTTGGAGATTTTTAGAAGTATTTTACAAAGTGTTTGAAGACAAATAATAATATTGTAACGACCCGTTAAATTCAATGATATTAAATGAGTCAATTTGATATGTTTTCTAATCTAATTTAAAATGAAATAGAAGTCTTAGGATTTTTAATGGAGTAAATGCAGGGGTTAGCTAGTAACTGTAATTAAAGGTAAATAATTTAAAATGTTTATATGACATAGATTGAAATAACGAAAATTTGTGTTTGTGGTTATAAGTCATAATTAGTTGATTAAAATGGTATTAATGAAATAATAACTGAATTGAATTGCAAATATATAAACATTAGAAAAATTTATTTGGTGGATTAAATTTGTTAAAGTTCATAAGTTTTGTAATTTAATTTAGTAGAAACTTTAAATTATAAACGAAGATTGAAATAAACGCTAAATTTAATTATGTAAATGGTGACTTAAGACCTAGTTATAGGAATTGGAATATAATCCAATTTGAATTAAGTAGAAGAAGGATTTTATTAATATGTAAGTTATTGTTCAAGGTATTGAATAAAAATTGGAAATCCAATTTTAATTAATGATAATAACGTTAGTATTAGTTAATAGATATATTTCAATGCAGTACCCAAATGAATGGAATAAAATGAATATATATTGAATAGAAATGAAATGTAAGGTAAATGACGATTGTGTAAAATCAGTACAAGTTGGAAATGCATAAACCTTAATAAACATTCCAATTTAATAAATTTATGCAAATGTGGGACTTAGTGATAAGCGTGTAATTATGGGTATGATAACAATTAGTATAAAATTCCTATTTCAGTGGCATGTTGCAATGGGTGATTTAGTTTGGGATTTTTATTAAATTTTGATGAAATTATTTAAGGTTTACAATAACAGAAGTTTAGGAGTAAAGTGAGATAATTGAAAATTTTAATCATTCATATAAGTCATTTGTTTATTAATATGAGTTAGCTAATAAATTTAACTTGGGCAATACCTATATATTGGAAACACATTTGTAAAGTGTAATTAATTGAATTTGGTGAATTGGGAATGAATCCAAGGTTATAGGAATTGATGTAATACTACGCAAATAAAAGGTAACTGCATAAAATCAATGTTTCGTAATAAATTGTAATTGATAATTAAGTAGGAATGGGTTTGAATTTGACAAAAAGGAAAATTTATTATTTGCTTACCCATCTATTCAATCTATTAAATTTGATCAGATCCATTTGCAATTAAACGAATTTATTTACAAGTTAGTATGTATTTAGCTGATAACTATAAACCAATTAGGGCAATCGGATATATATAAGAAACGGTAACTTTGTAGTTGGGGAATAATTGATTTATTTGTGAGTTGTAATCAAATAGAGTCAAATTTATTAGAATTTATTGCAATTTATGGGATTAATTGCAGTAACCTTTGAAGATTTATTCACTAAAATAATTGACGATGGAAATTATATGTAAATTTGCTTTTAGTTAATTTAAAATATCCAGAGGGCTAGAAATGACACAAATCTACTAGTTTAGAAATTTACAATAAAAAGTGGTAAGTAATTTTTCTAAATATTTAGATAGCAGGAAGATGTAGATTTAGATGGAATTTATTTTTTAACTATTTCATAAGTTGAGATCTAAGTTTAGAATTGAGATTTTTAATGTATAGATATTGAGTCAATGTTAGTTTCATTAAATTGACATCAATAACTTTGAATAATAGAAAGAAAGTGAATTTAATAAATTTAATCAAACGTATAATGTTGAATTTATTAAAAATTGGAATTTAACCTTTAAGTAAGGATTAACATCTAAATTGATGAATAGAACAACTATGTATTGACACTTGAATTGTTTAGAATTGGAGTAAATAATTATGAAAATTTAAAGGGAGAAATTTGGACAATTTTTGAATTTAGATGTAAAAATTGGATTTTTATAATTTATTTAATTTATTTAATGAATATTGAAAATAGCCATTTTGGTCACGGACTCGGATTTCGATGAAACTAGTTTCATCGGATCCGTATCGGTGAATTATTATAGGGTTTCAAGTTTCGTATCGATCGGACCTGTCGTTTGATCGTACGGACGTGAAACGCCTTGAAAATCAATTTTATTAAAATCAATTTGAAATCAATTTGGAAATCTTGTTTTCAGCATAACTTCTTCATACGATCAAATTTGGACGTGAAACTTTTTCCATCGCGTTCAGGATATTTTAAATTACCTATCTGGATATATGGGTTTGATAAATTTCGTTCCGGGGTCAGAACGGGCTTTTTGGGCCAACTACCGTTTAGCGCGTTCGTTATCCGTACCCACCTAGCCTTCTTCTATTTGTCTATATATATGCGATCATAAACCCTAGCCTCCTTCCTATTGTCATTTGGCTGTACGTACATTTTTCTTCATCTCCTTCTCAACTCCTCATTCTAATGGCAGAAAAAAAAAACCTAATTCTCAAATTCCAAAAAAATAATTTCAATTTCAAAAAAAAAAAATTGCGGATCTGCAGCAGCTTCTGGTCGCGCTTCGGGTTTCAGGGGAGAAAACCCTAGAGCAACTTCGGGTCAGGAAGAAAATGACTCGGGTCGCTCCGGGTCGTTTTGGCGAAAACTCCAAGCAAACACCGGGGAATTGAGGCGGCGCACCGAAGTCGAACCCGAAGTCGACCGAGGACCAGAATTTTTCATTTTTCAAATTTTCATAACTTTTGCATACGAGCTCGGATTCGCGCGCGGTTTATTTTGATGGGATCGTATCGGAATTTCTGACGTTTTGGCACTAGTTTGGATGAATTTGGAGACTATCCAATTTTTGGGTTTAAATTGGATTTGAATTCGATTTAAATTCCAAAGGTGAGTGTTTAAACCCACTCACAACTACTAGAAGCTTTTATGTTTGTTAAATTAATTTTTGAAATGAATAGAAATTTATTTATGAGTATTTGGCATGTTTATTTCACTCATATTTGTTGAATTGCATTTATTAAATTTAGCTGTTAATTTAATTTATTTATTGCGTATTAATTGATAGTTAGAATTTATTTGTTTGCCTATAAACTGCTAGTTAACAGTTATATAGATTATTACTAAATATAAACTGTTAGATTAATAGTTGTTAAATTTAATCTGAATAAAATTGCCAGTTATTACCTGTTATATATTATCAAATATAAATTGTTATTGATTGATATTGCTTGATGATTGTGATTGGATGATGGGTGATGTTGATGGATGTTTTATTGTATATCATTAAATTGCAAATTATCATGCATATTTCCTTTCATTCGGGATTGTGCTTTGAAATGATATACAACCGCAAAATTTTATATCTTTTAAATTGCGGATTGAAATGATAAATATCCGTATCACTTGACCATAGGATAGAAAATTATATACAGGCACCGCGGTCTATATATAACTATTTAAATGTGATTTCTATGGTTTGGATGGAATACGGTTTATAATAATCTTAAATTTTATATTGTATAAATATTTTTCTTCCATATATATATACATATGAAGTTGAAAATTTTGAAATTAAAAGGTGTATAAAAATCTTTATTAAAAATGGAAGAAAATTAAGAAAATGGAGTTTAATAATTTATATCATATGTTTAAATGTTAAGTTTGGAAATTTTAAGATATGATATTTAAAATTGGATTTTTCCCAAAATAAATTGAAATGAATATTCTAGTAAAATTTGAATTGGGAAAAGATATATATTTTATTTCTAGAAACTGAAGTCTTATTATTTATGGATTTTATGTGAATATTCAAGACTAATTAATAGAACAATTGATCTGTTTAAAGAATAAAATCCAATTTTAGTTTGAAATATTGTTACTCAAAATGGATATACGTATATATAAATAAATTGAAGTGGTTTTGGAACTTGAGAGAGATAATATAAATTTTGGTTTAGACTTTAATAAAGAAATGTATTTGTAAAGCCATGAGAACTATTTTCTTTACAAAGTAACATTTAAGTTAAACCATTTAATTCATATACCGTTGAATGTCCAAACCATTCAAGTTTTTTTAGAAGTTATGGTTTTAAATTATGATTTTCAAAATATTATGCTTTGAAAATATTTGATTTTCATACGTTATGAAGTTAAAGCATTATGATTTTGGAAAAGAATTATATTTGGGATAAGTGATAAAATATGGTTTTGGGTTTTGAAATGATATCGTATTCATGGTTATGAAATGGAATGTTTGTTCTGATTTTTAAAGTATAACCTATTTTTAAATGACCGCGGTGTTATAATAACGATGGGTTGGCAAAGAGACCGGGATCGGATATGGACATACTCTCTGTCGATACCGAAAACCACTTTGACTAACCGTGTACGCGGTGGAGATTCCAGAATGAAGTAGGTGGTGGCGACGTTTCCTGTAAAGTAAATACGTGGACCCGACTCCCGTGAGTTGGCATAAGGTGGCTAAAACAGGAGCGATTCTCAAGCCAATGAGGTCATTCCTCTGATCGGACCCTCCTCTTCGATATTATACTTTGACTTGGATTGATTCAGTGGCCACTTCTATATTTTGATTTTGGGGAGTTAGTCCGAGGTGGGCGGTAACTGCGGCTACGCGTTTCCACCAGCCTGGATAGCAATTGGTGTATCTACCCTGGCATTGCCTAGTTGTGCCGTGTCACCTACCATACCGAGCCTTTACTACGAGTTTCTATTTGTGTCGTACCTATGGAGTATCCTCTGGTAGCTTCCCGATCAGGAGGTATTACGGTATTGTATAGACTATTGGCATTTAACGTGTTAAGGTGGAAAATGTAAAGCCTTAACGCTATTTAAAAGTAAGTTTATTTTATAAATATACACTACTATAATAGCGCAATATACTACATAGTAAATAGTTTAACGGATCCTTAGGAGATGTAAATCCCGAGCATCTCTTGAGTTACTGTACTCATATTTATTTCTTTTTATTTAACTCACATAAGATCTTTTAGTTCTGACTCGAGTGTTTTTGTCTTTTCAAATTCGCTCGGGTCAGTCCGAGCGTTTCAGGATCAAAGACTTTAGCTTTGGAGGACGAAGACGAAGGAGTCGTATTATTTTATTTATAGTATGGCACCACACTCATACTGTTCCGCTGCATTGTTTGTATTGGTATGTGTAACTCTGATATTCATTGTATAAGTAAAATAACTATTTTGTAAACAGTTATCATGAACTGTATATTGATTATTATATTTTATCCTTCCGCTGTGAGATTTTATTTTGTTTTTATTTCTTCTCTGTTTTTCTTATTTACCCCATAACAATTCGCCCTTCCGTATGGTTTGAACTGGCACGTGTGTTGGTTTAAAGTGTGCGAAAAGGCGGGATGTTCTTGTTGGAATAGCTCAGTTGGTATCAGAGCTTTGGTTTAGCGATAAACTTGGCTTTGTGGGGTTTGACTCTTTGTTAATAGGGTAGTAATACCCTATGGGAGTCGCTGAGTGTATATATATGAGAGAGCGTATTTGTTAGTTTTATAAAAAGATTTTAATATTATGTTACTCTGTTCCGTTTTGTATTTATAAATTCTGGTTGATGCATGGGACGCTATGCCATCAATAGGGATTTCTAAACACTTAATAGGACAGACCGACATAATATTTGTTTTTAATATAGGTGAATGAAATATTTTTGCCTATTATATTTTCTATATATAAAAAATATATTTATAAAGATATATATATTTGGTTGCTATAGATTGGGTGTTAGGAAATAAAAATATTTATAACAATTGAAGCTAAGTTGAAATTATAATAAATCAAATTGGAGATTTTAGAACTTAAGTCCGGGATTTTGAAAATCTTCTTTCAAAGGATTTATGAAATATAATGATTTGGTTTATAAGTATTTTCTTATATAAATATTTAGTATAATTCGAAAGAATTGGTTTAAGAGGATTTTGAAGAAAATAAGTTTGTACTTTCCTCTCTGTCGCTGGAAAATAATTTCGGTGATGACGGTCGCATCATCGACTTTCATTTTCGAGTTTCGAAGGGAAAGGCCACTGTAGTAAACCTACTGCAGATTTGTTTTGAAATTATTTAAAATTTTAATTGTTTAAAGGTAATTAGAGATATAAAAGTTGTAAGAAATTAATTATCTATTATTTTAAAGTAATTTTGGAATTTGACCCGGTATTAATTCTTGAATTTCCATTAATTAGTTGGAAAAAAAAAATTAGGTTAGTGAAATAAAGGTTAAGTAATCAATGAATTAAAAGAGTTGAGATTAAACTTGCATAAGTTCTTTTGCTTTTCTTTAACATAAATAACTTACCAAGTATAAAAAGTTGAAATGTAAATTAAGAGTGGAATAGAATATTATGCAAGTAGAATTTTGGAAAAAAATGAAGTATTCAATAAATTACTGTTATTTAATGGTATTAACTTAAGTGATGATTGGAATTTTACTAAAATTAAAGGTTGTATTATTAATAGGTGATTTTAACCTTAAGAAAGTAAAAATGAAATTCCTTAATTTATAAAGTTTGATTGTAGGGTTATTAACTTAAGTATGCTTTAATTCCCCCTATTCTAATATAATGGAAAGTAGGAAAAATATAAATGACTGCAATCCATAGTTAATGAATGAGTAAAATCTTTCACTTATAGGAATGCAGGTTATAAGGTTAATAAATTAAGTGGAATTAGAGGGTTATTGTAAATAAATATAATAAGAACGTAAACATTAAGTAAATGAATGAAATTAAGGGTAAGTTGAAATTGTAAGTTATAAAACAAATATATATTAATTAAAGGAATGGAGAAGAAACTTGTAAATTTTCACTTACATTCTTAAAACATACATAACTTACCATATAATAAAAGTTGCAATGTTATTAAGAAAATGAAAGGGAAATCTTACAAGTGAAGCTTGAGGTAATTAAGGTATTCAATAAATTTGCTGTTATTAATGAAAATTAATTGTATAAACTTAAGTTAAATTGGAAATTTTACTATATAAGAAAGGGTAAGTAGTATAAATAGATGATAGAAACTTTAGTAAATAAATTGGAATACAAATATAATGAATTTTGTGATAAATGAAAAATGAAAATTTGTAAGAAATAAAGAAATCACTCCATAAATGAAAGAAAGAAAATCAAACCATTGAAGCATGAGATAAATGTATAATAAATAAATTTGGTTGTTGGTTTGAATTGTTAGTGTTTGATTTATGTTGTTGGGTAAGGAATTTGAAGTTGTTGGATGAATAAATAATCTATCTTTGTTCCATCTAAGACTGTTGAGTAAAGGATGCACTTGATAGTTAATTTCATTTCATACAAATTTCAAGTTTTGAACCCAAACAACTATTTGTTTGATGGATTAAATGGTTGATTTGTTTTGTGTATGTATGCTGTTTGTAAGGTCGATGGTTGTTGTATTGATTGGATATTAATGATTGAATCCACTTGAATATTTCACTTTAAAATAAATATTTAACTTTTTTAGACTATATAAGTGAAATGCAGGTTATGGAAGCAACTGCTACTGCTTTTGGTTCCATAATAATAAGCGTGTTGCCCGACAAATAGGTACGTTTTCGGATTTCGTTTTATAGCGCCATTTTATATAGTTTCCCGTGTTGGGATATAATATTTTGATAATTTATGTAATATATTTGTATATTTGGATATTATATTTTCTCCAGAGTCTCTCCGTATAAAGGAGACTATGCCAAAATTTTCCGTAAATTTTGAACTTAGAATTTTGTTGAAAATGATTTCCAAACTTTAATTATTTAAATATAAAAGGATATAATGATTATAAAACGAGTATATTCCGTTTAAGGAAATTTTTTTAGTAAATTATTGATTATAAGTTAATATTTGAAATAGATGTACTATTTTAATTCTTCCTTCTCCCTTCTTTTTCCTTTTTGGGGACGAAAAGTTTTGAGTGGCGGAGAGTGTAACGACCCGTTAAATTCAATGATATTAAATGAGTCAATTTGATATGTTTTCTAATCTAATTTAAATTGAAATAGAAGTCTTAGGATTTTTAATGGAATAAATGCAGGGGTTAGCTAGTAACTGTAATTAAAGGTAAATAATTTAAAATATTTATATATGACATAGATTGAAATAACGAAAATTGGTGTTTGTGGTTATAAGTCATAATTAGTTGATTAAAATGGTATTAATGAAATAATAACTGAATTGAATTGCAAATATATAAACATTAGAAAATTTTATTTGGTGGATTAAATTTGTTAAAGTTCATAAGTTTTGTAATTTAATTTAGTAGAAACTTTAAATTATAAACGAAGATTGAAATAAACGCTAAATTTAATTATGTAAATGGTGACTTAAGACCTAGTTATAGGAATTGGAATATAATCCAATTTGAATTAAGTAGAAGAAGGATTTGATTAATATGTAAGTTATTGTTCAAGGTATTGAATAAAAATTGGAAATCCAATTTTAATTAATGATAATAACGTTAGTATTAGTTAATAAATATATTTCAATGCAGTACCCAAATGAATGGAATAAAATGAATATATATTGAATAGAAATGAAATGTAAGGTAAATGACGATTGTGTAAAATCAGTACAAGTTGGAAATGCATAAACCTTAATAAACATTCCAATTTAATAAATTTATGCAAATGTGTGACTTAGTGATAAGCGTGTAATTATGGGTATGATAACAATTAGTATAAAATTCCTATTTCAGTGGCATGTTGCAATGGGTGATTTAGTTTGGGATTTTTATTAAATTTTGATGAAATTATTTAAGGTTTACAATAACAGAAGTTTAGGAGTAAAGTGAGATAATTGAAAATTTTAATCATTCATATAAGTCATTTGTTTATTAATATGAGTTAGCTAATAAATTTAACTTGGGCAATACCTATATATTGGAAACACATTTGTAAAGTGTAATTAATTGAATTTGGTGAATTGGGAATGAATCCAAGGTTATAGGAATTGATGTAATACTACGCAAATAAAAGGTAACTGCATAAAATCAATGTTTCGTAATAAATTGTAATTGATAATTAAGTAGGAATGGGTTTGAATTTGACAAAAAGAAAAATTTATTATTTGCTTACCCATCTATTCAATCTATTAAATTTGATCAGATCCATTTGCAATTAAACGAATTTATTTACAAGTTAGTATGTATTTAGCTGATAACTATAAACCAATTAGGGCAATCGGATATATATAAGAAACGGTAACTTTGTAGTTGGGGAATAATTGATTTATTTGTGAGTTGTAATCAAATAGAGTCAAATTTATTAGAATTTATTGCAATTTATGGGATTAATTGCAGTAACCTTTGAAGATTTATTCACTAAAATAATTGACGATGGAAATTATATGTAAATTTGCTTTTAGTTAATTTAAAATATCCAGAGGGCTAGAAATGACACAAATCTACTAGTTTAGAAATTTACAATAAAAAGTGGTAAGTAATTTTTCTAAATATTTAGATAGTAGGAAGATGTAGATTTAGATGGAATTTATTTTTTAACTATTTCATAAGTTGAGATCTAAGTTTAGAATTGAGATTTTTAATGTATAGATATTGAGCCAATGTTAGTTTCATTAAATTGACATCAATAACTTTGAATAATAGAAAGAAAGTGAATTTAATAAATTTAATCAAACGTATAATGTTGAATTTATTAAAAATTGGAATTTAACCTTTAAGTAAGGATTAACATCTAAATTGATGAATAGAACAACTATGTATTGACACTTGAATTGTTTAGAATTGGAGTAAATAATTAGGAAAATTTAAAGGGAGAAATTTGGTCAATTTTTGAATTTAGATGTAAAAAATGGATTTTTATAATTTATTTAATTTATTTAAGGAATATTGAAAATAGCCATTTTGGTCACGGACTCGGATTTCGATGAAACCAGTTTCATCGGATCCGTATCGGTGAATTATTATAGGGTTTCAAGTTTCGTATCGATCGGACCTGTCGTTTGATCGTACGGACGCGAAACGCCTTGAAAATCAATTTTATTAAAATCAATTTGAAATCAATTTGGAAATCTTGTTTTCAGCATAACTTCTTCATACGATCAAATTTGGACGTGAAACTTTTTCCATCGCGTTCAGGATATTTTAAATTACCTATCTGGATATATGGGTTTGATAAATTTCGTTCCAGGGTCAGAACGGGCTTTTTGGGCCAACTACCGTTTAGCGCGTTCATTATCCGTACCCACCTAGCCTTCTTCTATTTGTCTATATATATGCGATCATAAACCCTAGCCTCCTTCCTATTGTCATTTGGCTAAACGTACATTTTTCTTCATCTCCTTCTCAACTCCTCATTCTAATGGCAGAAAAAAAAAACCTAATTCTCAAATTCCAAAAAAATAATTTCAATTTCAAAAAAAAAAATGCGGATCTGCAGCAGCTTCTGGTCGCGCTTCGGGTTTCAGGGGAGAAAACCCTAGAGCAACTTCGGGTCAGGAAGAAAATGACTCGGGTCGCTCCGGGTCGTTTTGGTGAAAACTCCAAGCAAGCACCGGGGAATTGAGGCGGCGCACCGAAGTCGAACCCGAAGTCGACCCAGGACCAGAATTTTTCATTTTTCAAATTTTCATAACTTTTGCATACGAGCTCGGATTCGCGCGCGGTTTATTTTGATGGGATCGTATCGGAATTTCTGACGTTTTGGCACTTGTTTGGATGAATTTGGAGACTATCCAATTTTTGGGTTTAAATTCGATTTGAATTCGATTTAAATTCCAAAGGTGAGTGTTTAAACCCACTCACAACTACTAGAAGCTTTTATGTTTGTTAAATTAATTTTTGAAATGAATAGAAATTTATTTATGAGTATTTGGCATGTTTATTTCACTCATATTTGTTGAATTGCATTTATTAAATTTAACTGTTAATTTAATTTATTTATTGCGTATTAATTGATAGTTAGAATTTATTTGTTTGCCTATAAACTGCTAGTTAACAGTTATATAGATTATTACTAAATATAAACTGTTAGATTAATAGTTGTTAAATTTAATCTGAATAAAATTGCTAGTTATTACCTGTTATATATTATCAAATATAAATTGTTATTGATTGATATTGCTTGATGATTGTGATTGGATGATGGGTGATGTTGATGGATGTTTTATTGTATATCATTAAATTGCAAATTATCATGCATATTTCCTTTCATTCGGGATTGTGCTTTGAAATGATATACAACCGCAAAATTTTATATCTTTTAAATTGCGGATTGAAATGATAAATATCCGTATCACTTGACCATAGGATAGAAAATTATATACAGGCACCGCGGTCTATATATAACTATTTAAATGTGATTTCTATGGTTTGGATGGAATACGGTTTATAATAATCTTACATTTTATATTGTATAAATATTTTTCTTCCATATATATATACATATGAAGTTGAAAATTTTGAAATTAAAAGGTGTATAAAAATCTTTATTAAAAATGGAAGAAAATTAAGAAAATGGAGTTTAATAATTTATATCATATGTTTAAATGTTAAGTTTGGAAATTTTAAGATATGATATTTAAAATTGGATTTTTCCCAAAATAAATTGAAATGAATATTCTAGTAAAATTTGAATTGGGAAAAGATATATATTTTATTTTTAGAAACTGAAGTCTTATTATTTATGGATTTTATGTGAATATTCAAGACTAATTAATAGAACAATTGATCTGTTGGAAGAATAAAATCCAATTTTAGTTTGAAATATTGTTACTCAAAATGGATATACGTATATATAAATAAATTGAAGTGGTTTTGGAACTTGAGAGAGATAATATAAATTTTGGTTTAGACTTTAATAAAGAAATGTATTTGTAAAGCCATGAGAACTATTTTCTTTACAAAGTAACATTTAAGTTAAACCATTTAATTCATATACCGTTGAATGTCCAAACCATTCAAGTTTTTTTAGAAGTTATGGTTTTAAATTATGATTTTCAAAATATTATGCTTTGAAAATATTTGATTTTCAGACGTTATGAAGTTAAAGCATTATGATTTTGGAAAAGAATTATATTTGGGATAAGTGATAAAATATGGTTTTGGGTTTTGAAATGATATCGTATTCATGGTTATGAAATGGAATGTTTATTCTGATTTTTAAAGTATAACCTATTTTTAAATGACCGCGGTGTTATAATAACGATGGGTTGGCAAAGAGACCAGGATTGGATATGGACATACTCTCTGTCGATACCGAAAACCACTTTGACTAACCGTGTACGCGGTGGAGATTCCAGAATGAAGTAGGTGGTGGCGACGTTTCCTGTAAGGTAAATACGTGGACCCGACTCCCGTGAGTTGGCATAAGGTGGCTAAAACAGGAGCGATTCTCAGGCCAATGAGGTCATTCCTCTGATCGGACCCTCCTCTTCGATATTATACTTTGACTTGGATTGATTCAGTGGCCACTTCTATATTTTGATTTTGGGGAGTTAGTCCGAGGTGGGCGGTAACTGCGGCTACGCGTTTCCACCAGTCTGGATAGCAATTGGTATATCTACCCTGGCATTGCCTAGTTGTGCCGTGTCACCTACCATACCGAGCCTTTACTACGAGTTTCTATTTGTGTCGCACCTATGGAGTATCCTCTGGTAGCTTCCCGATCAGGAGGTATTACGGTACTGTATGGACTATTGGCATTTTACGTGTTAAGGTGGAAAATGTAAAGCCTTAACGCTATTTAAAAGTAAGTTTATTTTATAAATAGACACTACTATAATAGCGCAATATACTACATAGTAAATAGTTTAACGGATCCTTAGGAGATGTAAATCCCGAGCATCTCTTGAGTTACTGTACCCATATTTATTTCTGTTTATTTAACTCACATAAGATCTTTTAGTTCTGACTCGAGTGTTTTTGTCTTTTCAAATTCGCTCGGGTCAGTCCGAGCGTTTCAGGATCAAAGACTTTAGCTTTGGAGGACGAAGACGAAGGAGTCGTATTATTTTATTTATAGTATGGCACCACACTCATACTGTTCCGCTGCATTGTTTGTATTGGTATGTGTAACTCTGATATTCATTGTATAAGTAAAATAACTATTTTGTAAACAGTTATCATGAACTGTATATTGATTATTATATTTTATCCTTCCGCTGTGAGATTCTGTTTTGTTTTTATTTCTTCTCTGTTTTTCTTATTTACCCCATAACAATTCGCCCTTCCGTATGGTTTGAACTGGCACGTGTGTTGGTTTAAAGTGTGCGAAAAGGCGGGATGTTACAAATATTATTATTTAGGAGATATTTTTGAATGGAAAAATAGTTTTAAATGGATTTTGGAAGTGATATAGCACCGAGCTTACTAAAATCGCTGGAAAATAATTCTGATGATGATCGCAACATCATCGTTGTTCATTTTTTAGTTTCTTAGTGACAGATTACTACTGTAATAAATTGATATGGAGGTTTTTGGTGAAAATAAGTGTTTTTGAAAATTCCAAGGGAATTGTTTTGGATAAAATCAGGTTAATTTTAAAATTCGAAGGAAGTGGTTTGTTAAACAAAAAAAGAGTGTTATATATATATTTGATTTCAAGGTGATTTGAAATAAATAACGGGTGTTTAAAAATTCTAGAATATTGTGGAAGATGATATTTATAAGGAGGGAGGTGTGAAAAATTGAAGTTGGAATAAAATTTAAAGTGAGAAAGTTGAAATATTTCAACTTAAGTTAAGTTGGATAAATAAAATTTTAAAATTTTAATCGACTGGATTTGAATTGAATTAATGTAGTGTACTAATGAATTAGGAGTTAACTTAGTAAAGCAATTAAATATATAATAAACTTGAATGAATTAAAAATAAATTTGTTTGGAGAGAAATTATTTGAAGTATGAATAACTCGGATTTGGTTTTGAAATGTTGGCTAAAAGGAATTGAAATTTAAATAAAAAGGTGAATTGGATTTGAGTTGTATGGAATTAAATTAAAATATGTAAATGTGAATTATAAAGTGACTGTATAACTATAAATTATAAAAATTTGAATTGGATTAGAAATAATGTCGAATTGAAGCAAATATAAATTTTGAGTGGTAAAGTAATTATATAACCATAGGTGATAAAATTTTGAATGAAATAAAATTCAAGTGGAAATTGGTAGTATGAATAAATAAATAAATCAGAATAGCTTATAAAAATTAAACTTAATGGAATAAAAAAATATTTTGGCTATAAATAAATGTATAATCTCGATTTAAAAATAAAATGTGAACATATTCGAGTATAGAGTTGATGGAAATGTGAAAAATAAGTTGCGTGACTTATAAAATTGAAATGTGAAATAGAAAATCCAAAATATTAAAAATGGATTGATATTTTGGTAAAGGAAATTAAATCCAAACTTGAATTATAAAAGGAATTTGAACTCAAGAAAATTAGAGGAAGTGATTTTTGAGATAAAAATTAGATATTAAGTTATAAATTTGAAGTGAACTAATTAGATAACTAATTAGTTAATTGAATGTAGAATGGATATTAACTTGGCTGAATAAAATCGGATTACGGATTAAAAGTGGAACTTGAGTTTTAAATAGAATCTGACTTAAATTGTGAGCGAAATAAATATATTTTGAAATGTCGTTGAATGAAATGGAATTGGATTGAAATAGTGATGATTTAAGTTATAAATAAATTGAATATGACTTGGAATATTAATTGAATGAATTCGAACTTGGAATTAATAATCGAAGTGGATTAACTGAATTAGTTAATTAATTAATTAGTAAATGAAATGGAAATTGCTTGGAATGGAAATAAACTTAAGTTATAAGTTGGAAATGAATTATTTATCATTCAAAACAATTATTTGAATATTTAAATATCCAAAATACCGAACTTTCCTTATATGCTTATTTATGAAAATGATGATATCATCGTTGGTATCATAATTATTTTTATTTCCAAAAATGAAAAAAATATTTTTATTCCTGATTTTTGTATAAATAGTTAAATAAGTGTATGTAAAAAATCATATGCGTATTTTGATGGTTAAAAAGCTGTTTATCGTAAACGATTTTTTGATCACTTTATCGATATTTTTTCAGAAAATATATTTTTGTAAACATTTTTCAAAAACAAGATCATCGTTAACATAAACATGCTTATTTATGTTTAAGAAACCTATATTTGAATATTTAGAGTTAATTAAATATTCCAAATTTAAGTGACAAAATTAAAGGTCGTTACAGGCAGGTTCAGCACTTCTTTGCGGCTAGTAAACTGAACAAGTGGACCGATGGATAAAACGATAAAAACATTTCATCTTATTTGCAAAAATGATTCAAACGACAAACTGTTTGCCATTTTAATAAAGCACCAAACACTTTGCTGTTGTATTTCATTTTGCAATAAAACAATTTGCCTTCTTATTGTAAATTTTATAAAATGGCAAACATTTTATCAAAATGAAATGGTTAAGTGTGCTATTTTATTGCAAACTCAATAAAAAGAAAAACGCTTTGCCCTTTTTCTAAATATTTTTTAAAACTGATTGTATTATTGTTTCTTCTTCTTTAGGGTGGAATAGTTATTCAATCAGCTAACAATGAGTAAAAATTTATACGTGAACAGAAAGATTGTTGATAACGGTGTAGTAAAGTGGTAAAAATGGAATTTTCAACACAAAATTTAAGGACGCTACTACAAGGTCCGGAAATAGAAAGTGCAAATTTGTAATCATATTTTGAAATTCAGGGGGCCATAATTCTTTTTGCGGTCACGATCATTTGGCACCATTTTTGGACTTCAATTCTAGGCCTTTTAGCATTATTGGAAATTTTATGTGGAGCATTGGAAGGGATAATGCTATTTTACCTGAAACAAACACCTAAATTAACATCTAAACCAACCAACCACACAATTTGTGCTCCCCCACTGATATCGACCGGTTGAGTCATGTTTCACAGTATTTTCTTACCAGTTTCCGAGTAGTTTAAATAATTTGGTCTTTTAATAATTTATAATTTCAAGGAATGAATGACAACTCTCCAGAATTGAAACATGGCAAAAGAAAAGGCCCTTCCAAAAAAGTTATGAAAATTAAATCTTTATTTTTAGTTTTTTACTAATTTATACTATTGCCCGTGATTTTCAGTACTAGACAGATTTTCTAGATGGTGATAGTTTGGTAAAAAATAACAAAATAGAGATCTAATTTACATGGATTTATGAACATGGACGTTTTGTGCATGGGATTTGAAAATTGAGACCATTGTGCATGGGTTTATAATTTGCCACAAAGTATGAAACAGCTGTCATGTTTTTTCACATATTACAACTTTTTTTTTTTTGATTAGAAGAACAAAATTCTTTTACTAGTTCGGCGCCCGATGGCGGCTCTATGATCACAATTTTCATTCAAAATTTCAAACTAGATTGTGGCGTTACCTTTTTTAGAAGCAATTGAAAACACGTCTTTATTTTATCTCCACTATTTAAAATTCGAAACGTGGATTAACTGAGGAATTAATCACACTTCTTCTTCTCGCTTCATTAATTTTTTATTTCATGTTACTGGAACTCATCCTCCATCTTTGGATGCAGTAGTAAGTTCTTTTAATCACTTTATTAGTTAATTTCCTTTGCGATTCATACACACGGTATTATCTTGAATAATAATTTGATTTCATTTTATTTTTTTCGATAATTTTATGGTAGGGTCCAAATTTTGTGCAAATTTCATCACAGCGAACTCAAACAATGTCTTCTCATCTCCAAATTATTCTACAAAGCGGTAAGTTCAATTTGAACGTATTTCTAAAATTTGAGTTGTTGTGTTTACGTTACTTGATAATGTGTTTTAGATTCTTATTGCTTGAAGAATGCATTTTGATTTCTACACTCCTCTGCCTGCAATTGGATTTAATAAGAGTTACTCAACTTCTTCATCTTCTTAGATTTTAATTTAAATGACTATTTCCACTGTCCATACTTCTAATTTCTGAACCCTAATCACATGAAAATTTCTTCACTGTGAACATTGATTTTGTTAGTACTGACTCTTCTTTATTGTTTGCTCAAGTTATTTAATGTACAATTAGGGATATGTGTGTGTTGCTAATGCTACAAATGCTGCTTGACATCTAAATGTCCAAAAATGACATTCAAGTGCGACAAGTATAGGCGTTTGAGGCAGAAGCTATCGGAAGAAGAGATGAAGAAGAGTGTTGTGGCCTTGTTTACATAAAGATATGCATGTTCAAAGCCAATTATTTATATGAAACGTAAAGAAAGCAAGCTGAAGAATCCGGTATTCTAATGTTAATTGCGAATATTTTGTAATTCAAAGCTGTGTATTTGTATAGTTTTATGGTTTCATCTATGATGTGTTGAATTCTCTATAGGCTATGGTCTACCATTTCTTTCATTTATTTTATGTATAGACAACATTGAAAAGGGAATATATAATTCTTCCTCTTCTTCCTCTTTAGTTTTTAGTTATTGCAATATGACATAAAAAATATTCACCTAAAAATACACAAGAGAATAAAATTATCTCATAATTGCCTACAACCATCAGTGAATAATTGTCGGTCATATATAATTTTGTCCTAACACAAATAAATAATAATCGAAACGGTTAATTTGGTTCGATAAATGTTATACATCCATGATCGAGTCTATAATAGCCTCATGCTTGATTTCCCTTTAAAAGCGCATGAAAATCAAAGTTTACATGCTTTTGGCTAGGGATGACAACCAGAAGTGGTGCTAGAGATGATCAGATGTGAAGCACTGGATGGTGGACATTCCTGCTGCTATTCATGAAGTGAAACAGGTATAGGATCGATTTCACCCTAGAGGGAGGGTGAATAGGATGATACTATCAATTATAAAAATTATTGCGGAAGTTTGAATAAAATTATTTCAACACAGATATAATAGCAATACAGATAATAGCAGAATAAATGTAGAAATAGAACGATACAGAATTTACCCAACTTCGGCAAAACCCTGCCTACGTGCTGCCCCGAAGGTTTCTACTAGAAATTAAGCAGTCAGACGCTTACACACGTAAACTCGCGACACTCGCTATCGACTAATCTTAACTCTACGCTCAAGACCCTGCTACAACTCAACCACTGAGTTGCGAATTCTTAAACTACGCCACGTAGTTTGTCCCATAGTCACACGACTAGAAATTACACGGAAGTGTAAAAAGAAAATACAAATTAAAAAACAACTAAAAACAAAGCCCTAAATTATTAAAGCCCAAATGTATATAGTGAGGCCGGCCCTAAAATAAATTAAGTGTTAAAAAAATCGTCCCTCTACTCCTTTTATTTCTTTGGCCTGATATCTCTTTCTTGTGAAAAATGGCGGCTTCCTGTTGCTCGTTCTCGTTCGTTCCGATTTAGGGATTTGTGATTATTTTCGAAGCTGTCGACTTTGTTGATTAATCAAGTGGATATTTGTGTGTAGCTTTGTTGATCTATCGTTTCTTCATTGCTCAATTTTGGCTGCTTCGATGATCGAGTTCGATTCAACAATCCGGTATGTGGTTTGTTACTTTTGCTTTACTGTTTTAGCTTGCTTGAACTCGATGATCAACTACCGATGATGTTACTCGTTTATATAGGGTTCAAACCTCTTGATTTTCGTTCGTATATTTTATACGAATTCGTCAATTGATTTTTTCTCGGCTATACGATTTTGCTTGGACGTTGATGATGATTTCTGACCTTTTCAATTTCGTATATTTGATTACTTGATTTACACGGCTTGCTCCTTGGTCATCATGACTCTGACTTTGGTTTGAATTTTCTACTGTTTTGATTTTTATAACTGTAAATTGATGTCGTGAATTTCGGGCTTGACTCTGAACTTGTTTCCTTGGTCATCACGGCTCTGACTTGATGCTGCAAATTGAATTCGGTCATTTTTGAACCTTCCTGCTTGGTTTTGTTTCTTCCTGTACTTGTGCATTTGAACTTGAATTATTCCTCTCTTTCTTTGCTCAATTTCAGCCTTGACATGTCAAACTATTTGTATGTTCGGTAGCTCTGCCTTTGGCTCGACTTGATACTTGTAGTTGTTTTCACTACACATGTAAATGCTGCACCACAGTTGAACTTGTCTAAACCTTGAACTGTTTTATTATGTGTTGTTGTATTTGGACTTGTACTCTTGTGTTTCACTTGCACTTGACCACTGTCACTAGTTAACATTATGTACATGTTGTCATTCATTCACTTGTGTACTATTTGGAGCTCGAGTTGCTTCAATGTTGCTTTGCACTTGCAATAAGGTCTGCATGGAGTCTAGTCTTTGTTTCACTGGTGCACGTGCTTATCCCTTCATCATGTGTATTTTGGATTGCTCTGACCAGTTCATTTAAGTCATGTGCATTGAGCTCTTGTGCAGTTTGGTTTGATATTGATTTATGGTTCATGTCTACCTGTCAGGTCTGGTTGCTTCATGTGCATTGACCTTGCGTTGATTTCATGAATGGTTTCATGTGTACATGCGGTAACATACTCGACCTGATGCTTCAGTACATGTGTTTATCATAACATTTATGTGTACATTGGAGTTGCACCTGTGTTGAATCCAGCTTAAAGCTTGGGATTGACCTTGTTCTCGTGTCGTGACTTTATTTGTATTGCACTTGAGTTGAACCCAGCTTTTCATTTAGGTTTGATCTGTGCTCACCTATCCATGTAATTTTATCAAGTGCATATATCGGTGTGCACGGCCTTGTGGTATGTACAGTGATACATTGTGCATGTCACAAGCTGTTCGTCTATGACGAATTCAAATTTAAATGATGACGAACAACCCAAGTAATCGAGGCAAATAATATTCTCAAAAATTACATTTTATTTTGTGCTGCAAAAATATTTTATTTTCAATTTTACTGTGTCAGTGTATATTTTTGTAGATTGCTCAGATGTTGGATTCAATCTGAAATGGAGTTGAAGATTAAATACGAGTGAATGAGCGATATGTAGTGAGGACATTTGTAAATTAGAAATTGTGATGTAATCGAAATTATATTGTCATTTAATTTGTATATATATAGTGAGAGCTCAAATTTGTACTATTCAAAATTGTAATAAAAATTTGTTTGAATAAAATATCTGTTTGAATTTAAATGTTGTGTTATTTGTTTTATTCAGCAAATATTTATTTAATTATGTGAAAAATAAAATAGTGCATTAACAAATACATTTAGATGAATATATATATATATATGTGTGTGTGTGTGTTTATTATCATCAAATAAAAATCATATACTCGCATATTCAACAATCTCACCCTTTTGATGATAACAAACATATATTTAAGATTTTGAATATATTAAATGTATTTGATCATTAATAGACTATATTCGCTCCCCCTATTTAAATGATCCCTCTCTACATAAAGCTCTGCCTTCATATATGCATGAATAAAAGTATGCAAATGAGCCTAGATGTAAATAGAAAATATTCGACTTTTATCAAAATCTTAACTTCTCTCTCCCCTTTTGTTATCCGCAAAAGAGTAATAGTGTTAGAAAAATAGAGATAAAGTGATAGACATTAATACAAACATTAAAACTCAATCAAATATAAATATTAAAATTCAATAAAAAATCAAACAAAAATCATAAATACTCAGTTTGAAGCATATTCCACTTTAGAATGATAGGAATGATGTCATCACATAGAGACCATATAGTTGTGTCTATTTGTGGTATATTTATATCAGGAATTTGAATATCTACCAACCATGCATAACCGTTAGGACTTTTAAATGAGATTAGCAGTATTCCAATTTTATTTTAAAAAATGAATTCAAGTATCTTCTAACAACGCATAACCGTGATGACTTTTAAATTGGATTAGAATCAACTTGTCTATTTAATAATCATTTTTTCCGATATGTGTTCCATACATGCATAGCCGTAAGGCCTTTTAAATGAGCATGGAAGCACATAATCAAAAATTCCAATTAATTCACCCATGCATAACCGTGAGGACTTTTAAATGAGAGTGAATACTTTTGTTGTTTTTTTTAATTATTTTTTTTAAAATATAAAATGAAAAATGAATGATTCCTGTTTAAATCACCACATATTGATACACTATGTTAGATTATGATGAGTGATGATCGATAGAAAATGATAGAAATAGAAATGATCATGGAATTTTTACCAACAAAAAGTGTTTATAACTCTTGTTTAAGTTTCCAAAGAAATTTACTAATTATACTGTCTCAAGTTATAATATATGATTAATATCAACAATCATCAATTTTTCAATCACTATTTATATTTTCGATAATTAGTAGGGAGTCAAATTAGTCAGTGTAGTCATTAAAAATCAAATTAAAAAATAATTATAAAATTAATTTTTTTTAAAATGACTAATCTGAAAACAAGGTTAAAAATGATTTTGTAGAAGGGGTTTTATAAGAAAAATCTCTGCTATTTGAAAATTATTTGAAATAAAAAATATGCAGATATTTTCTTTGAAAAAAGAACGATGCAGTTACTGAATGTCTCAACATAAATCACATTTCACTAGTAATTTTTCTACCAACTAGATTACCAATGTGATCTGCATCTGAATTTTTCTTTCACTCGAGATTATCATTAATTGAATGTCATTGACCAGACCGTGAAATTTCCAACAATTTCTTGAAATCCTTCTTTTTCAACTTTTTAAATGAAATTCTTTTGGATTTTAATTGAAGCCGGGTAAATAAACAAAAACCATGAATATAGAGTCGACCAAATGTATCATCAACATCCAATAGAACACCATAATTAATCAAATTAATTTATATGAAGTATTTCAAGGATTGTAGTATTCTCAGCATAAAAGAATAATTGGCCAACAATTTTTAAAAAGTCAGAATCATTATCATCAATTATTTCTTTATCAATAACTGGCTGAATTAAATCAAATTATGGTGCAGATTTTCACATACATCGTTCAAGATATCTTTACCTGTTTTACCTTTACGATAATTTTTCATTGTTGTCCGTTGTAATTCTATCACCTTTGTATTAGGCTAAGAAACTTTGCTTTGTCGCCCTTTGTGTCCCTGGAACAGCCAGAATCCAAGTAACACTGCCGTAGTTCCTTAGCCTGCCACGACACCTACACGTTAAAAGAATTTTGGGACCTATTTGTTTTTATAGGTCCATGGTTATTAGTGGCAGTCGATTTCGAAAAATATGTTTATGGAGACCCAAACTATTTATATATGTTCCTTTTGGCACCCAAATTTGTTTGACTTTCAAAGATTTTCTATTTGTGCCTTTGGGAACCCAAATTGGTATGATTTTCACTTGTTTGGGTCTATACCGACAACTATTGTGATTGTGTCCAAATTTTCTACGAATTGTGCACATTGAATTGACTTGATTAATTTCATTTCTAACATTTTCAGGTTGATTATATCCAAGTCCTTGTCTAACTGTATTAACAGTTTGTTTCCCTAATAGCATATTCAACGATCTTTCACTTTTGGAAAATTTTCCTAAAGTCGTTGACAGTTGTTGGACTTGTGCTTTGAGAGATTCATTTTCGTTTAATAATTATATGTATTTTTTAGTAGAATTTTTTCTTCTAGTATTTTCACTCTCTTTCAAAATCAGAATTTCATTTTCAAGCAATTTAATTTTAATTTCTGATTTTTTAATTTCTTCTTCGAGTGATGGACACCTATCACACTTAGGGATCCTACTTTGATAGTTTTTAACTAATTGGTCAAGTTGTTTAATTGATTTTATCAAAGTATCTCTTTGTGATTCAATTTTAGCATATCTCTTCCTAGGTCGTTCAAAACAGCCATTTACTTCGTTGAAATATATAAGTAATTCAAAGTGAGTAAGTTTTGATACCTCGCTTGGCTCATCATCATCGCTATCAGTTATATCACTTCGAAGGCACATATCTGCTTTCTCACTCTCACTACTAGTACTTTTATAATCTTCATCACTTATATTCCACGTGACTGCAAAATTTCTCCTTTTTGATTTCTTTTCTAGGCGGTGTTGATTCTAAGGACAATTGGGCTTGATGTGTCCGGGTTTGTTGCACTTGTAATAGATGATCTCCCATTCTTCTGGGTTGTCTAGTGCTTTGGCTATTCTTCTTTCCAGTTTTTGATTTAGAGCTTCATTTCCGTATTTATGATTCCACTTTTTGAATTTCTTTATTAGTAATGCCAGCTCTGCTGCTCCATCTTCATCATCATCATCACTGCTGCTTTTTGTCAATCCTGTTAAGCATGTTTTTGTGTCGATTATGGAGGATTTCTCATTGTTATTGACTTTTGCACCATATAATGTATCAAAAATATTCCATATTTCCTGTGCACTTTCAGAATGAGAGATAAAGTTAAAATTATCTTGATTAATATGAGAATATAATATTTGCATAGTAAGAGCATTAATCGTGATAAATTTTCTCATCTGTTATATTACACCCATTTTCAATAATATCCCAACATTTAAAATTAACAGATTTTAAATAAAATTCCATGTTTAATTTCCAATTCAAAAATATGTTCCATCAAAAATAGGAGGGATAATATTGGAACGACCCTTAGCAAAAGTAGCCATTTTAAAAATTCAAATTTTTAAAATAAAAATTGGTTTTTGAAAAATCAAATTTTTAAAAACAAAAATGGCTTTTGTACCTAGCTCTGATACCACTTGTAGGATCGATTTCACCCTAGAGGGGGGTGAATAGGGTGATACTATCAATTATAAAAATTATTGTGGAAGTTCGTATAAAATTATTTCAACACAGATAATAGCAGAATAAATGCAGAAATAGAACGACACAGAATTTACCCAGCTTCGGTAAAACTCTGCCTATTTGCTGCCCCAAGGTTTCTACTAGAAATTAAGCAGTCAGACGCTTACACATGTAAACTCGCGACACCCGCTATCGACTAGCCTTAACTCTACGCTCAAAACTCTGCCACAACTCAACCACTGAGTTGCAAATTCTCAAACTACGCCACGTAGTTTTGTCCCCTTGTCACACGACTAGAAATTACACAGAAGTTTAAAAAGAAAACACAAATTAAAAAACAAACTAAAAACAATGCCCTAAATTATTAAAGCCCAAATGTATATAGTGAGGCCGACCCTAAAATAAATTAAGTGTTAAAAAAATCGTCCTTCTACTCCTTTTATTTCTTCGGCCTGGTACCTCTTTCTTGTGAAAAAAAGCGACTTCTTGTTGCTCGTTCTCGTTCGTTTCGATTTAGGGCTTCGTGATTATTTTCGAAGCTTCCGACTTTGTTGATCAGTCAAGTGGATATTTGCGTGTAGCTTTGTTGATTGATCGTTTCTTCGTTGCATAATTTTGGCTGCTTCGACGATCTAGTTTGATTCAACAATCTGGTATGTGATTTGTTACTTTTGCTTTACTGTTTTAGCTTGCTTGAAATCGATGATCAACTGCCGATGATGTTACTTGTTTATATAGGGTTCGAACCCCCTGATTTTTGTTCATATATTTTATACGAATTCGTCAATTGATTTTTTTCTCGGTTGTACGATTTTGCTTGGACGTTGATGATGATTTCTGACCTTTTCAATTTCGTATATTTGTTTACTTGATTTACACGGCTTGCTCCTTGGACATCACGGCTCTGACTTTGGTTTGAACTTGCTACTATTTTGATTTTTACATCTGTAAATTGACGTCGTGAATTTCGAGCTTGACTCTAAACTTGTTGCCATGTTTATCACGGCTCTGACTTGATGCTACAAATTGACTTCGGTCATTTTTGAACCTTCCTGCTTGGTTTTGTTTCTTCCTGTACTTGTGCATTTGAACTTGAATTATTCCTCTCTGTCTTTGCTCAATTTCAGCCTTGACATGTCAAACTATTTGTATGTTCGGTAGCTCTGCCTTTGGCTCGACTTGATACTTGTAGTTGTTTTCACTACACATGTAAATGTTGCACCACGGTTGAACTTGTCTGAACCATGAACTGTTTTATTATGTGTTGTTGTATTTAGACTTGTACTCTTGTGTTTCACTTGCACTTGATCGCTGTCACTAGTTGACATTATGTTGTCATTCATTCACTTATGTACTCTTTGGAGCTCAAGTTGCTTCAATGTTGCTTTGCACTTGCAATCAGGTCTGCATGGAGTTTGGTCTTTGTTTCATCGGTGCACACGCTTATCCCTTCATCATGTGTATTTTGGATTGCTCTGACCAGTTCATTTAAGTCATGTGCATTGAGCTCTTGTGAAGTTTGGTTTGATAATGATTTATGGTTCATGTCTACCAGTCAAGTCTGGTTGCTTCATGTGCATTGATCTTGAGTTGATTTCATGACTGGTTTCATGTGTACATGCTGTAACATACTCGACCTGATGCTTGAGTACATGTGTTTATCATAACATTCATGTGTACAGTGGAGTTGCACCTGCGTTGAATCCAGCTTAAAGATCAGGTTTGACCTTGTGCTCGTGTCGTGACTATATTTGTATTGCACTTGAGTTGAACCCAGCTTTTCATTTGGGTTTGACCTGTGCTCACATGTCCCTGTAATTTTATCAAGTGTATATATCGGTGTGCACGGTCTTGTGGCATGTACAGTGATACACTGTGCATGTCACAAGCTGTTCGTATATGATGAATTCAAATTTAAATGATGACGAACAACCCAAATAACTGAGGCAAATAATATTTTCAAAAATTACATTTTATTTTATACTGCAAAAATATTTTATTTTCAATTTTACCGTGTCAGTGTATATTTTTGCAGATTGCTCAGATGCTGAATTTAATCTGAAATCGAGTAGAAGATGAAATACGAGTGAATGAGCGATATGCAGTGAGGACATTGGTAAATTAGAAATTGTGATGTAATTGAAATTGTATTGTCATTTAATTTGTATATATATAGTGAGAGCTCAAATTTGTACTATTCAAAATTGTAATAAATATTTGTTTGAATAAAATATATGTTTGAATTTAAATGTTGTGTTATTTATTTTATTCAGTAAATATTTATTTAATTATGTGAAAAATAAAATAGTACATTAACAAATACATTTAAATGAATATATATATATATATGTTTATTATCATCAAAAAAAAATCATATACTCGCATATTCAACAACAGGCCCAAGAATACTTAGAGAAATAGTGTATCAGTTGTGCATATGTGCATGTGCACAACATGCACAACCTTGTGCACGGGGCTAATGATAATGGGCATTGTTTTGACACCGATTTAGAGCTTGTTTCAGTAGTGATCAATATAGTTGCATGTACAAATAAAAGTGATTAGCGCATGTAAATATACCCGAGTAACTTTTAATCATAATAAAAACCCTAATCTTTTTACTTATTCTTCTTCTCTACTATATATATTTCATTTCTTTTGTTGTGCATCAGCTCAATTCATCTCCTCCCTCTTTTCTGTCCCAATATGCCACATAAATCTCAGCCCTTCATTCTATATCATCAGTCATCCACAAAAAAGGTATGTCCCAGTAATTAATCAATTTGATACGATGGATGGCTGTGATTTTCTATGCCAAAGGGAGGACTGTTAGCACCAGAATTGGTCACTAACACCCTAAAATAGATTTGTGTAGAGGGATAAATGTAAACAGTAAATCGAAATAGAGGAGTAGTGCAATATAATGCAAAAATAACAGTAAAAGGCAAGAACAACAGAATTATAATGGTTTGGCATAACTGCCTATGTCCAATTTGAATGTAATCTTTATTGCTTTTTCAATTGCTTGAATATAGATACAATCCATAAAGAACAGCTTGAATTCGATTTAGAATGAAAAGGAAATGAATACAAAAAAGGGCAAAGTCTCTCCTTAGTTGCTTCAAAAAAATCCCTTCGACTGGACCTCTACTCCTTTATTTATAGACGGAGATAGTCTGGCTTCTCCGTCCACGCCTATGACTAAGAGAGCTCGTCCCACAGTTGACAAACAAGGTAGACCGACCTGAGTATGCCGACCCCTCATAGCCGACCCGAGACTCTCTGTGTGTTGACTCGGAGTAGCTCTCTCGCATGCTCGAAGTAACTTGGACCCTGACTCAAAGTAACCCATGCTTTTGCTCGTGTTAATCCACTCCTCCATTCTTGAGTTCAAACCAAGTTAACCGATCCCCATATGACCGACCCTAGAAGACCGATGTGAAGAAATTCCTCGAAGGACTCGGAGTAGCCTACGCTACATCTAATGTCGATCCATTATTGTCGAACCAACATAGCCGACCCACAATGGCCGATCCACCATGGTTGATCCATTATTGCCTCTCCACTTCTGCCGACCAATTATGGCCAATCCATCATTGCCGATCCACTACGTCGATCCATTATTGCCGATCCGATCAAAATGCACTAAACCCATATCAACATGTCGACCCGAAAAATTGTACGACCCCATATTGACATGTCGAACCGATCGATTTACATCGACCCCATACCGTTCCACTCCTTTCTACATCGACCTCTAATGGACGATCCATACCGACTTGAAGTTGTTGTTGAGATGACTCAAAGTAAACATTCCCCTGACTCGAAGTGGATTAATTTTGTACTTGTGCCTCATCAACGTTCAAACCACTACTTCTGCAACTATCGTCTTGTAGCTGGGCCAAGGTGCTGGGTAACATTTGCCCCCCAAAGCGTGTCTTGTGGGCAACATGACGCTCTTTGAACCATCATGTAATCCCTGTTTCTAGAGGTTAACTCGTTCATATTAATAACTGATTGTCGCTTTTCCTTGGCCTTCGATGAAGCTCTACGTCGTCTGAACGCATTAGTTTCGTCTCAAAGTGATTCGTGGAATCCTGTTCTATCTTTTCAAGAGTTGATTGTGTACAATCTTTCAAAGGCTGAATCATAGCGGGTCTTCAAAACCCATGCCTCTCCACCTATCAGGCAAAAAACATCTTTTTCAGTGCACGATCACCTTCATTTATCATTATATGTGTGTGTGTGTGTGTGTGTGTGTGTGTGTGTGTGTGTATATTTTAAAAAGGGGATCAAAATATAAATGCCGATCCTTGAACTTCTATTCGAGGGTTGGGTTCGACATATCTAACAGCCGATCCCTTGGAATACGGCCGGGTCTCCAAGACGAGATCGATTCGTATTACATCCAGTCATATAAAAAGCTCAACATTTTCACTCCTTTCCCCCTTACTTCCATTTCTCACTAAGTCTCATAGCTTACTACTCTCCAAGCTTTATTATCTAATTCCTCTCAACACCCGTCACTCCTTCCTTCCTCCATCTCCAACTCACCTTACCTTCAATTCTCGACCGAATACAAACCTAAGAGAAACTCCGCTCGTACACCAATACCTTCTTCGCCCAAGACCGGTAGTTTAGGTATGCTTTCATCCTCCTTTTCGAACTATCGAATCTTGCCTTAGCTTAAATTTAGGGTTATTTAGGTGTAATCGACTTTAACACTACGAGCGAGAAGAGAGAACAGGAGATATCGAGAACAGCAGAGATGAATGACGCGTTTTTGGCCTGGGTTGTGTGTTGGTTCATGGGAGTCGGCCTTAGGAGCTTCGTTACTGGATGTGGTAAGGTGTTGGGTAGAGAGGTCAGCGTGTTTGTCCAATGAGAGAATTTTCTCATGAGTTTTAGGAAGGATCGGTATCCAAAGGACTTTTGAAGTTTTCTAGGAGTAAACAGATCGGTAGGTTTTAATGGAAGAGTGTCGGTAGGTTTTGTGAGAGAGAGGTCGGTATAACTTGTCAAGAGGTCGGGTCGGTTCATCATGAAAAGCCGAGTGTTTGGTATAGGCTGTGGTGAAGTCGGGGTCGATGTTCTGAGAGAAAGTGGGTTGGTATGCTTTAGTATAGAGGAGCGATCGATGTACTTTATTGAGATTTTTGGGTCAGTGGTCTTTCGAGGGATAAGACGGTTGGTATTCTTTGAGAGTGGGGGTTTGGGTCGGTAGTAGGACTAAGGCCTTGGGGTTGGTAGTTGAGAAGTTAGGGTCGATATTGGCAATCAGGACCACATCAATTTAATCAATGCAAAAATTATGACTATACACTCCCGTGCCTGAGCATAAAGTAATGAACAAGGACAAGGACTGTGACGTACGAGCCTATGGACTTAACTCGGACTAACGAATTCACAGTTTAAGCAACTCTAAACGTGAATCTAGCCCAACAAATGCAAGTAACAGCCTTCACAATCTATAATGCCAATGCTTGATTCCCAAACTTTCGCCACCTACCACATGCTACGCTACCGTAGACGGTCAGTGATGACGGTTTCTAGGAGGAAAACTCAAAACTTCATTGTGTCACACTTGTCTTTTAAATCTTAATTTTCTGTAATTATGTTAGAATCACCGCTCTAGTTGTAACGACCCGGAATTTTGGGCAATATAAATTTAATAATCTATATAAATAATTTAACTGGTTTGATAATTTTCTTTATAATTTTAATTCAAACTGATAAATTTATTCTTTTTAAAGGTTAATAAATATTTAATCTGATAATTGTGATCAATATCTTTCTAACAATTTAAAATATTGATAAGATTTATTTTTCAAAGCTACTGAAATTTTATTCTATTTATAATGTATATATTTGATATATATTGTGAATAGAATATCTTTTGTTTTAAATAAAGTTTTTTCAAATTGTAATATATATGAATGTATATGTTATAATTTGATATTGTTTTAAATTTAATTTAATCTATGGATAATTTGTATATGTATGAAACTATAATTTTAAGCTTTGTTTTAATTTATATTTTCAAAAGTTAATTTAGATTTGTCAAATTGTTTTCAAATATAAGATAATTGTTATTTTAAATATGATAGTTAAAAGGAATTTTAAACAAGCTTTGTTTTAAAAATGCTCAAATTAAAATGGTTAAATGATAAATATAAATGTTTTGGATTTTAAAACATATGTATAAGAATTATTTTCATTTTTATTAGTATTAGAATATTTCTTTTAAAGGTAAACTTATATTTATTTATAAAGTAAATTTGATAAATAAGTTATATTCACATTTAAATTAAGTAAAAATTAATTTAAAAATTGCTTAAGACATGTGTAAACATGTTAACATATCTTAATAACACATGTAAAAAGATTTAGGAATTAAAATGACAAATGTAATTCTTATGGGACAAGTGGCCTACATTTTTATTCATTTGAATTTAAAACATATCTTTCTTTCTTTCTTCTTCTTAAATTATTTTCTTGCTCCATGAATTGAAAAGAAAGTTTATGGCAAAATAATAAACCCTTTTCAAAATTTGAGATTAAAATTCAAGAACAAATCAGAAATTCTTTTTCAAAACCTGCATTTCATTGTGATGTACATCTGCAAATACAATCTGCAAAAAAATGAAGTTCAAGCTGAAATTCAGTTTCAACCTGCAACTTCAACATGCAAATGAAGATCTGTTTCAATCTTTTAAAGCATGCAAAAGGATTCAACTTCAACAGAAAGCTTTTTAAAAATCTAAGATTCAAGCCTGGAAAGGGATTTTAAAATCTGCTCTACTTAAAGGAATAGGTGAGTAAATTCTATTTTGAAGGCAGTTTTTATTTAATTTATGATTGGATGTTGCATGCAAATGGATTTGATTTTGATGATGTATATTAGTCTACCTGAATGTATGTTTATAAAATAAAAATAAAAAATATTGAATGCCTGTATGTTAATGCTGTTGTTATACAGGGTGGATTTTCCTTTTTAAATTCAATAGCTTGATTTTGAATACAAACTGGACATTGATTTGTCGATGAAAGTTGTTTGCAATCGCATAATTTATCATCTAAAAGTAATTATAGGGTTTTAAAATGAATGGGTTACTCATAATTTTCAAATTACAGTGGAAAATCAAATTTGGGCAAAAATATATGATTTCAAATTCTAAGATTTGAATGTATAATTGAATTACAATTGGAAAGTTAGGATTTTTAGAGCTTGTATCATAATTTTTAATTGAGTACTTAAGTTGAATTTTTGGTTTGAATGATTTTGGAGTTTTTAGTGATTGCCGAGGATTATCTTGATGATTGTAGCTAGGATTTGGATCGAAGCTTGCTGGTATGTTATGGATTAAGGGAAAAATACGATTGGAATTTTCTAATGTGTGAATCATTCGAAATTGAGCTAACTAGGGTTTTTGCCTGCATTTGTGTTCGGCTTGGATGTCGTGACTTCATGATTTGGATATTTGACCGGAGGTGTTAAGATTTGGGGAAGATGAAGTTTGTAGTCATGGTTTTCGATGATGGAGTTGGTAGAGTTCATCGGCGATCGGAAGTCGTTGACGATGTGGATTTGGGAACTCGAGTTGTTCTGCAGTTTCTTGTGTACGGTCGAATTTCGATTCGAGTGCCTATCTTTCGATCCGAGTTCAGGAGGTGGTCGTAGAGGTCGTTTGGTGCTTGTCGGCGATCGACTTGATGGTCGAAGTGGTTTGGATGGTGGTGCAACGTGCACCGTGTTTGGGTCTGTACACTGGGGGGAGTTTCGTTTGGGAAGACGTTTGAAACTCGGTGAAGCTGTCGTGTTTTATCGCGTAGGACTCGAAGAAGATTAGTGTTGGGGGTTTGCTCGGAATAGGCCCGGGGTTGGTAGGTGTTTTGTCTCGTGTTTTAGAACGTTGCTTTGGTTAGTACTGTAATGGTTAGGTTTGCAAGTTTAAACCTGAAAATGAAATAAAGTTATTAAGTAACTTGTAGTTTGCAATAAGTATAGACCAAGCCTTAAATTATAAACAAGATTATGAAAGAAACGATTTAAAACTTGTTGTTTAAATAAGTAAATCAAACTTTAAAATATATGAATTGAATTTATTTTAAATTTTAAATTTGTTTAGAATGATTCTTTGTGAAGGTAATTTAATTTATTTACATTTTGTTTTTTTAATTTAAAGAAATATGTTTTGAATTTAATTATTAAATCAAAGTTTTAAACAAGATTTTAAAAGTAATGTTTAAAACGTAAGTTTCAAATTTATTTAAAATAAATAAGTTCAAATTAGAAAATTGAAGTGTTTCAAATTTTAAATTTGATTTCTAAATTCCTTATTTTCAAATAGGGTTATTATTATGATTTTGAAATCCAAATAGTATAATTTGTTCTTAAGTTGTTAAAATTTGATTAATTCAAATAATTTATTTATGAAAATAAATAAGGTTAAATTATTTGGATAATTAACTTAAGAATACTTATTTAATATGATGTGTTAATAAGTTAAGTTTGATTAAGATTTATGGTTTTCTTAATTTATTAAAGATTTTCTTTAATATTAGAAGTTAATTAATTAGTTATTTAATTAAATTTAAATAATTAGTTAATTGTTTATATAATCACTTAATTATGAATTAATTAAGTGCGATTACTTAATGAAGTAATCAATGGTTAATATTTGAATATAATTAAGAATGGAAGTAATTAATGGTAATTACTCATGGAGTATTTTAATGGAAGTGATTATTGGTTAATCACTTGATGATATCAATTAAAGAATTGATTAATATAATTGTTTTAAAGTTAATTAATTATGAATTAATTAAAGGATTAAGGATTATTTAATAATGGAATTAATTATTTGTTAAGTAATTAATTAAGAGAGTAATTAAGAATTATTAATGAAGTAATTAGAGATAATTACTTGTTAAGTAATTAAGAGTTAATTATTTAATTTATTTTGGTTAATTAATTAATGTGACTAATTAATTTATGAATGTGATTAATTTAAGATTAATTACTAAGGGTAATTAATTAAAATTTGTAATTAATTAATAAAGTAATTAATTAAGGATTAATTGTTAATTTAAATTGATTAATAATTACTTAATGAAGTAATTAAAGATTAATTAATTAGAATAATTAATCAAAGGTTAATATAATTAATTAAGAAGTTAATTAATTAAGATAAGTAATTACAAATTGTTAATTACCAATTATGAATAATGAGTTGATTAATTAAAAGTTAATTATTTAATTAAAGGAATTATTAATTAATAAGGTTCATTAGTTAATAAATGATATTAATCAAGGTTGATTAATGTAAGTGATTTAATTTGAGTGTGATTAATTAATTGTAATTAATTAAGGTTTAATGTAATTAATTATAATTGATTAATGGAAGTAAATGAAGGATCATTAATTTTTGTAATTAATGATAATAATTAAAGGTGAATTACTGTATATGGTTAAGGATAATTACCTGAATGTAATTAAAGTATAATTAATCAAGGAAGATTAATTTGGGAAGATCATTAGACACGGTTAATTTATTTGGAATAATAATTAATGAAGAAGGATTTAAATAATCCAATTGATTTAGAGTTAATCAATTCCGCTTTGGATGATTTATTAATATTGGTTGATTGATTGATATTGGATGATCAATGTTGAGTGATTGATATTGGGTGATTGATATTTGTTGACACTGGATGATTTGGATATCTTTGTTATGTGATATGCTGCTTTGTGAGATGAATAGTTGTTATGAATTATCTATTGAGATAATGTGATTCATCTATCTGTTTATATATCACCTTGAATATGAGTTTAAATTGTTAGACCCTTAAGAACAACTTGGACATTAAAATGGCGTTTGGTTTCAGTGAGATCAGGATCGGGTTTCCATATTTGGGATCCGAAAACCACATCGATTCCAATTAAACGTTAGGTCATGAATCCAAGTGGAGCAAGTGAAGACTCGAGGTGTAAGAACTATACGTCAATATAACTCTGTGGGTGATTCCGTAATGAGTTTGACGGGATAGTGCTTATAGATTCGAGATGGTGATTTAGAGTGCAAGGGCTATGGTCGTTGACTCTGAGGGTGATTCCAAAATGAGTGCAACAAGATAGTGCCTTCGGTTTCGTTCGAACCCGAAACAAACTTGTATGGATTGAATGCTTTCAGAACATCGTTAGGTGGACGATGAGCATTCTAAGATAGATGTGTTCTATAAAGGTAATCGCAGCCTCAAGTCTCATCAACCGGGAATGGCTAAAACAGGGGAGGTGCAGCAAGGCTTCGTGGGTAGCTTCCACTTGAGAGCAAGATTTACCCCTGTCTAGAGGTCCCTTTCTATTTCGGCTTAGTGTGTGGTTGGTCGCGCCAACTACGGGGTGGTCTTGTTCAGGACTGTCCAGTAAGGGATGGCTCCGGCCTTGTGTTGCAGGGGAGCGGGCGTACTCCTCAGTTCGTTGATCTAGGCCACGTACTGTGACGGGCGGTACCCCAGTAGCCCTGCCATTGATGGAAACTCATTCTTCCTACAAGACCCTACGGTTTTGATTGTATTACCCACTTTTGTGGCTAGTAGCTGGAATTTAATAAATGTAACAATTTCGGCTATTTCTTATTTACTTGAAAACCCTAGACACTATTATAATATCACTGGATTTCCTATCAAATGTTTTGGTTAGCGTAAGGTAAAAACTTTTCCATGTTTATGTGTGGGAAGTCTTACGTGATACCTTTTCTTTTAAAGGTTTTTCTAAAGTTAAGCAATTTTAACACGTTTACTCACACCAGACACCTGTCTGACCCGAGTGTTTATTTTCTGTTTTATTAAACTCTTGGGTACTCATATTTTGTATGAGTAGTCAAGTGGTTCAGGTTTGCTTGACGAATTCTGGAGGAGTTATGGAGCAGGAGGCTTCCACGTGGAGATATATTATGGTTCCGTTGTGTTCGTTTGGTATCTGTATCTGTTATACTTGAGTTGTATAGTTAGACAGATGTTTATAACTGTCTAATCTGTGTTGTATAAGTTGTGTACTCTGATGTAATATGATACTATGTAATATTTATGTGATTTTTTATATTTTATTTGTTCCGCTGTGAGTTCTCTTATGTTGTTGGTTTCTTCTTTCTTATCTTTTCTTCTTCTATCCCTTTCTTTCTTCATTGATGATGCGATTTCCTGGAGGTAGGAAGTCTGGTCGTCACATTTGGTATCAGAGCATTAGGTTGAGTGATACCTAGGCTCTGAAGTGTGTCTTTCTTGAGGGAGCATTAGGTTGAGTGAATACCTAGGCTCTGGAGTGGTGTCTTTCTTGAGAGAGCGTACTTGTAATTTTTATATATAACTATATATTTATTTATTTATTTATATATATATATATATATCTAGATCTACCTGATTTGTTAGGTTATCTGTTTGGATTTTCCAACATAAGTTATAGAGGTAGATGCAGTAGTGGTGTGTGTGTAACACGACTACCACTAATGGAAGAGGTCATATGATTGAGGTTGGATGTGTACTTGTCAAGACTGTAGACCTAATACCGGCTCGAGTGAGATTTGTAGTTTGGAATAAGAATTTCTCTGAATTCCGAAGGAAATATTTTTAAAGATTCGGAATTTATCTTTGAAGTATAAGTTTGAATTTCGCTCGGGTGAGCGGATTTTTCTAGAGTTTGGATCTGTCGGAAGTGCAGAAGCGAGTGATGAGATCTTGATAACTGCGTGATGAGATGCAGTATCCTTGGATATTTTCAGAAGATGTTTTATTTTGAAGCGGTTTTAGTAGTAGTTGAGGAGCAGTCTTTACCTGCCGCAGGGAAGATCCGTCTGTGTAGAAGTTGTCTGGATCTTTAGCATGGAGGTTGGCTATTTTAGAATATGAGACTAAGGTCTATAAGTTGTTTCGCTTTGGCATGGTCTCATTTGTTATTCCTTAAGGAGAGCGAGATGTTGATGCTTGGTTTGGAGTCCGAGTTTCTTAAGAGGATGTCTGCATCTCGTAGGTCCGTTGTGTGGTTTGTTGATAGTTTTGGTTTTCGAGAAGCTCTTGGATTAGAAGCTTTTGGTTAGCTATGGTAGTAGTGCAACTCGAAGTGATTCGGTGTGTTGACGAGAAGGTCTTTTAGCTTTGCAGTATCATCGAGGTAGAGTTTGGAAGCAGCAGTGTGCTCGTTTCTCCGTTGATTCAGGAATCTTGGTGGTTCTTCTATCGGCAGTCCGGGCAGTTGGAGATGTTTTCTTGAAGAGTTAACCTTGTTTGGAAAAGCTTAAGGCTGTTTTAATTGGTAAAGAGAGAACAGTTTCTTTGGAATCAAACTAGGTTGGATAGAAAAAGTGACTTGCGATTTATTTGGGAATTTATTATGGGTTATCTTTTGTTTGAGGCTAAGGGTTCTCATATGGAAGTAGGAGCTGCTAAAGTAATCAGAAGGTGTCTGCATCTGGAATTGAGTTCCATATTGTTTTGGTTCCAGAAGCGATTCTGGTAATTAGCCTAGAGGAAGAGTTGGTGTAGCGGCTCAGAAATTTTTTTGGAATTTGGATTTGGTCAGATCTAGTTTTTGAGTTGTATTTCTATTATAAGGTTGTGTGACCAAGTGATGAGTCACTCGGATTTTTATGGATTTGATGAACAAAGTTTCCGGATATATTGGATAAGTTTGTATTCGTGTTCATCAACAGTATTCTCATCTATTTCAGAATAAGAGTTGTGTAGCGAAAGCAAGGTAGCAGCTGTACGAAGAAGGAAGCAAGTTCAGTTTGCTATTGCTTGAGTAATAGAGCTTGAGTTCTGGATTTCGATGGATTTTTGAAGACTTTTCTGTTGGATAGGATCTAGAAGCTTGTTTGTTTTGGTCTAGTTGTTTCTGGTAGTATTAACATAGATTAAGCTGATCAGGAAGGGATTGGCGGCCCAGGATTGTCTGTTGGGCTATGCAGATATGAGATAAGGAGTTTGGAATTCGAAGTTGGAGACTTCATTGTGTTAAGTTTTCTCTGGTTAAGAGAGCAGTAATTGGATAAGATTGGATGGTTAGTGTTGTGGCATTTGAAGATTTCTTATCTGTGTTTTGATAGGATAGGATTGAATTGCCAGTTTGGATAACTGAAATTCATTGTATTTCACTTATCTCTGAAGGAGTACGTGTATGATTCATCATTGGTTGTTGAATCTGCAGTTCGGTTGGATTTGGAAGTTGTGCTAGACTTGAGTATGGTCTGATGTTTTGTTCAGATTGATGGATCTAGAGATGAGTTGAGCTCTGGATTTTGGTGGTGTAGTTTGTTGGCTTTTGTAGAGCGAGTTTCCCGGTGATTTACACTTGGAAAACTCAAGATAGTGTTAGTAAGATTTATTCTGATTTGTGTCAGAATAATTAGTTAGGTTTGTTTGTTTGATTAATTTCTATGGTTGTTAGTAACTGGATGTTAGGAGTGCTTTGCTGATTGAAATTTAAATTTTTGTTGGGTTATTAAATAACCTTTGCTTTTAAATTTCACGGACAAAATTCTTTTAAGGGGGAGGATTGTAACGACCCGGAATTTTGGGCAATATAAATTTAATAATCTGTATAAATAATTTAACTGGTTTGATAATTTTTCTTTATAATTTTAAATCAAACTGATAAATTTATTCTTTTTAAAGGTTAATAAATATTTAATTTGATAATTGTGATCAATATCTTTCAGACAATTTAAAATATTGATAAGATTTATTTTTCAAAGCTAATGAACATTTATTCTATTTATAATGTATATATTTGATATATATTATGAATAGACTATCTTTTGTTTTAAATAAAGTTGAATTTTCAAATTGTAATATATATGAATGTATATGTTATAATTTGATATTGTTTTAAATTTAGTTTAATCTGTGGATAATTTTTATATGCATGAAATTATAATTTTAAGCTTTGTTTTAATTTATATTTTCAAAAGTTAATTTAGATTTGTCAAATTGTTTTCAAATATAAGATAACTGTTATTTTAAATATGATAGTTAAAAGGAATTTTAAACAAGCTTTGTTTTAAAAATGCTCAAATTAAAATGGTTAAATGATAAATATAAATGTTTTGGATTTTAAAACATATGTATAAGAATTATTTGCATTTTTATTAGTATTAGAATATTTCTTTTAAAGGTAAACTTATATTTATTTATAAAGTAAATTTGATAAATAAGTTATATTCACATTTAAATTAAGTAAAAATTAATTTAAAAATTGCTTAAGACAGGTGTAAACATGTTAACATATCTTAATAACACATGTAAAAAGATTTAGGAATTAAAATGACAAATGTAATTCTTATGGGACAAGTGGCCTACATTTTTATTCATTTGAATTTAAAACATATCTTTCTTTCTTTCTTCTTCTTAAATTATTTTCTTCCTCCATGAATTAAAAAGAAAATTTATGGCAAAACAGCAAACCCTTTTCAAAATCTGAGATTAAAATTCAAGAACAAATTAGAAATTCTTTTTGAAAACCTGCATTTCATTGTGATGTGCATCTGCAAATACAATCTGCAAAAAAATGAAGTTCAAGCTGAAATTCAGTTTCAACCTGCAACTTCAACATGCAAATGAAGATCTGTTTCAATCTTTTAAAGCATGCAAAAGGATTCAACTTCAATAGAAAGCTTTTTAAAAATCTAAGTTTCAAGCCTGGAAAGGGATTTTAAAATCTGCTCTGCTTAAAGGAATAGGTGAGTAAATTCTATTTTAAAGATAATTTCAATTTAATCTATGATTGAATGTTGCATGCAAATGGATTTGATTTTGATGATGTATGTTAGTCTACCTGAATGTATGTTTATAAAATAAAAAAATAAAATAAAAAATATTGAATGCCTGTATATTAATACTATTGTTATACAGGGTTGATTTTCCTTTTTAAATTCAATAGCTTGATTTTGAATACAAACTGGACATTGATTTGTAGATGAAAGTTGTTTGCAATCACATAATTTATCATCTAAAAATAATTATAGGGTTTTAAAATGAATGGGTTACTCATAATTTTCAAATTACAGTGGAAAATCAAATTTGGGAAAAAATATATGATTTCAAATTCTAATATTTGAATGTATAATTGAATTACAATTGGAAAGTTAGGATTTTTAGAGCTTGTATCATAATTTTTAATTGAGTAATTAAGTTGAATTTTTGGTTTGAATGTTTTTGGAGTTTTTAGTGATTGCTGAAGATTATCTTGATGATTGTAGCTAGGATTTGGATCGAAGCTTGCTGGTATGTTATGGATTAAGGAAAAAATACGATTGGAATTTCCTAATGTGTGAATCCTTCGAAATTGAGCTAACTAAGGTTTTGCCTACATTTGTGTTCGGCTTGGATGTCGCGACTTCATGATTTGGATATTTGACCGGAGGTGTTAAGATTTGGGGAAGATGAAGTTTGTGGTCATGGTTTACGATGATGGAGTTAGTAGAGTTCATCGGCGATCGGAAGTCGTTGACGATGTGGATTTGGGAACTCGAGCTGTTCTGCAGTTTCTTGTGTACGGTCGAATTTCGATTCGAGTGCCTATCTTTCGATCCGAGTTAAGGAGATGGTGGTAGAGGTCGTTTGGCGCTTGTCGGCGATCGACTTGATGGTCGAAGTGGTTTGGATGGTGGTACAACGTGCATCGTGTTTGGGTCTGTGCACTGGGGGGAGTTTCGTTTGGGGAGACGTTTGAAACTCGGGGAAGCTGTCGTGTTTTATCGCGTAGGACTCGAAGAAGATTAGTGTTGGGGGATTGCTCGGAATAGGCTCGGGGTTGGTAGGTGTTTTGTCTCGGGTTTTAGAACGTTGCTTTGGTTAGTACTGTAATGGTTAGGTTTGCAAATTTAAACCTGAAAATGAAATAAAGTTGTTAAATAACTTGTAGTTTGCAATAAGTATAGATCAAGCCTTAAACTATAAACAAGATTATGAAAGAAACGATTTAAAACTTGTTGTTTAAATAAGTAAATCAAACTTTAAAAGATCTGAATTGAATTTATTTTAAATTTTAAATTTGTTTAAAATGATTCTTTGTGAAGGTAATTTAATTTATTTACATTTTGTGTTTTTTTAAATTTAAAGAAGTATGTTTTGAATTTAATTATTAAATCAAAGTTTTAAACAAGATTTTAAAAGTAATGTTTAAAACGTAAGTTTCAAATTTATTTAAAATAAATAAGTTCAAATTAGAAAAATTAAAGTGTTTCAAATTTTAAATTTGATTTCTAAATTCCTTATTTTCAAATAGGGTTATTATTATGATTTTGAAATCCAAATAGTATAATTTGTTCTTAAGTTGTTAAAATTTAATTAATTCAAATAATTTATTTATTAAGGTTAAATTATTTGGATAATTAACTTAAGAATACTTATTTAATATGATTCGTAAATAAGTTAAGTGTGATTAAGATTTATGGTTTTCTTAATTTATTAAAGATTTTCTTTAATATTAGAAGTTAATTAATTAATTATTTAATTAAATTTAAATAATTAGTTAATTTTTTATATAATCACTTAATTATGAATTAATTAAGTGTGATTACTTAATGAAGTAATCAATGGTTAATATTTGAATATAACTAAGAATGGAAGTAATTAATGGTAATTACTCATGGAGTATTTTAATGGAAGTGATTATTGGTTAATCACTTGATGATATTAATTAAAGAATTGATTAATATAATTGTTTTTAAAGTTAATTAATTATGAAGTAATTAATTAATTAAAGGATTAAGGATTATTTAATAATGGAATTAATTATTTGTTAAGTAATTAATTAAGAGAGTAATTAAGAATTATTAATGAAGTAATTAGAGATAATTACTTGTTAAGTAATTAAGAGTTAATTACCTAATTTATTTTAGTTAATTAATTAATGTGATTAATTAATTTATGAATGTGATTAATTTAAGATTAATTACTAAGGGTAATTAATTAAAATTTGTAATTAATTAATAAAGTAATTAATTAAGGATTAATTGTTAATTTAAATTGATTAATAATTACTTAATGAAGTAATTAAAGATTAATTAATTAGAATAATTAATCAAAGGTTAATATAATTAATTAAGAAGTTAATTAATTAAGATAAGTAATTACAAATTGTTAATTACTAATTATGAATAATGAGTTGATTAATTACAAGTTAATTATTTAATTAAAGGAATTATTAATTAATAAGATTCATTAGTTAATAAATGATATTAATCAAGGTTGATTGATGTAAGTTATTTAATTTAAGTGTGATTAATTAATTGTAATTAATTAAGGTTTAATGTAATTAATTATAATTGATTAATGGAAGTAAATGAAGGATCATTAATTTTTGTAATTAATGATAATAATTAAAGGTAAATTACTGTATATGGTTAAGGCTAATTACCTGAATGTAATTAAAGTATAATTAATTAAGGAAGATTAATTTGGGAAGATCATTAGAGATGGTTAATTTATTTGGAATAATAATTAATGAAGAAGGATTTAAATAATCCAATTGATTTAGAGTTAATCAATTCTGCTTTGGATGATTTATTAATATTGGTTGATTGGTTGATATTGGATGATCAATGTTGAGTGATTGATATTGGGTGATTGATATTGGTTGATACTGGATGATTTGGATATCTCTGTTATGTGATATGCTTCTTTGCGAGTTGAATAGTTGTTATGAATTATCTATTGAGATAATGTGATTCATCTATCTGTTTATATATCACCTTGAATATGAGTTTAAATTGTTAAACCCTTAAGAACAACTTGGACATTAAAATGGAGTTTGGTTTTGGTGAGACTGGGATCGGGTTTCCATATTTAGGATTCGAAAACCACATCGATTCCAATTAAACGTTAGGTCGTGAATCCAAGTGGAGCAAGTGAAGACTCGAGGTGTAAGAACTATACGTCAATATAACTCTGTGGGTGATTCCGTAATGAGTTTGACGGAATAGTGCTTATAGATTCGAGATGGTGATTTAGAGTGCAAGGGCTATGGTCGTTGACTCTGAGGGTGATTCCAAAATGAGTGCAACGAGATAGTGCCTTCGATTTCGTTTGAACCCGGAACGAACTTGTATGGATTGAATTCTTTCAGAACATCATTAGGTGGGCGATGAGCATTCTAAGATAGATGTGTTCTATAAAGGTAATCGCAGCCTCAAGCCTCATCAATCGGGAATGACTAAAACATGGGAGGTGCTGCAAGGCTTCGTGGGTAGCTCCCACTTGAGAGCGAGATTTACTCCTGTCTAGAGGTCCCTTTCTATTTCGGCTTAGTGTGTGGTTGGTCACGCCAACTACGGGGTGGTCTTGTTCGGGACTGTCCAGTAAGGGATGGTTCCAGCCTTGTGTTGCAGGGGAGCGGGCGTACTCCTCGGTACGTTGATCTAGGCCACGTACCGTGACGGGCGATACCCCAGTAGCCCTGCCATTGATGGAAACCCATTCTTCCTACGAGACCCTACGGTTTTGATTGTATTACCCACTTTTGTGGCTAGTAGCTGGAATTTAATAAATGTAACAATTTCGGCTATTTCTTATTTACTTGAAAACCCTAGACACTATTATAATATCAATGGATTTCCTATCAAATGTTTTGGTTAGCGTAAGGTAAAAACTTTTCCATGTTTATGTGTGGGAAGTCTTACGTGATACCTTTTCTTTTAAAGGTTTTTCTAAAGTTAAGCAATTTTAACCCGTTTACTCACACCAGACCCCTGTCTGACCCGAGTGTTTATTTTCTGTTTTATTAGACTCTTGGGTACTCATATTTTGTATGAGTAGTCAAGTGGTTCAGGTTTGCTTGACAAATTGTGGAGGAGTTATGGAGCAGGTGGCATCCACGTGTAGATATATTATGGTTCCGCTGTGTTTGTTTGGTATCTGTATCTGTTGTACTTGAGTTGTATAGTTAGACAGATGTTTATAATTGTCTAATCTGTGTTGTATAAGTTGTGTACTCTGATGTAATTTGATACTATGTAATATTTATGTGATTTTTTATATTTTATTCGTTCCGTTGTGAGTTCTCTGTTGTTGTTGGTTTCTTCTTTCTTATTTTTCTTCTTCTATCCCTTTCTTTCTTCATTGATGATGCGATTTCCTGGAGGTAGGAAGTCGGGCCGTCACACTAGTTCACACACAGCACCGGCGAACATATTATTGTTATGTCTAATATCGATTATCTTTCGAGTATAGCTTAAACATGTATTTATTCACATCAAGCGCTTTCCCACAATGTCTTCTAAATCATATAAGAAATCAAGTTCTGCCTCTCTCTGGAAAGCCTGGACCAAGTCAGCAGCAAGAGGTAGTAGACACATCGAGTCTGTCGTTTGGCCCTATTCCCGACATTCCGATCTTCCCTGCTGAAGTTATAAATCCGTCTCTCGATGCCATAGACGATGCTATTATCTTGGACAACCCAATCAATTCACAAGCTTCAATGATTGACGAAACCGCCCTTCATCGATTGTGTTCCATTCACAGGATACCCTTCGAAGACGTTATAGTTCCATCGAGGCAAGACCGGCCCCATTTGCCCCTCGTCGGATACACCGTGTGCAATAAGTTCATATGCTGGGCTGGATGCATGCCACCCTTCAATTCGTTCATTTGTAAGGTGTTAAAGTACATAGGAATCGCTCCCACACAACTACATCCCAACAGCTATGCATTTATCCGTGGCACCTTTCTACTCTTCATGAGCATCATGTTCAGACCTCCAACTCCCAAGGACATCCGTTACATTTACCATTTCAAAAGATGCGCCGATAGCCCGTCTTACATATTTCTCAAACCGTTTCCTAAATGTCAGGTTCTTATGGGCATGTGGATCAAGCTCTCTCAATTCAAGCAGGAGTGGTTCTACGTATGCTGTCCTCCTGGCTTTGCGAGAAGAAGGCTGGAAGGATGTAAGTTTCATTCTCGCTTCACCCTTCATTCTAGGACTTAAGTCGCATCTTTCCGAAAGTTTGAACTTTTTAACCCTTCCAGATATTCACCCACGGCTCGAGGGCACTAGGTACTCCGAAGTAGTCGAGGTTATTCGAGTTACTCCAACAGAAGATCGGGACATCAACTAATAGTTACCAATGAATTATGCTCGTTATTTGGATTATTAGAAGATGGTTGTAGGATCCGCCTCCCAAGAAGTACAACCTTTTTGAGGGAAACTGCCGAAGTGAGGAGAGAAAAAGTTGGTTCCTCGGTGCCCCCTGTCGAAGGAGCTCACGACACCACCGAGGAAGGAGAGATTAAAGAAATGGAGGTCCCAGATATAAGCCCCGAACAAGTGCCAGCAGCCGACGCTCCCTGTACCAAACAACCGCAGCCTCCTTCAAAAAATAAAAAGCACTTAGCGTACAAACTTAAAAAGAGTAAATCTAGGGCGACTCTAAAATTTGTGATAACTCCTATCGAGAAAGGTTCGTCTTCCCAGAATATAGAAAGCTCGCTGAAGGGGCTTTCCGACTTATCTATCCCTGATGACTTATTGAATTATGACTTCGCTAATATTGATGCCATGGGGTTCAACTGGCCTGCGAGAAGCGGTGAAGGCGTACAACTTCATAATTAAGGAGAAAAAACTCCAATGAGTAAAGTGAAAACCACTGGTCCGTTGGGAGGATGCACTAGGACACACACGAACACTAACACTCCACCACCAACTTGCATTCAATTTGTCATGTGATTTCTACTAATTTGTTCTCCTTTAACCTTACATACAGGTGAGGTGACTCGCTCGCATGGCTTCGACCGCCTTCGAGGATCCTTCATCTTTCATCACTCAAGTCGAGACTTAGGATCCAGTAAACGGAGAGATAGAATGAAGGCAGAGATAGAGATTATCATTCAGGAGAATCGTCTTCATCCTCCAGAAGGAGAACCCCTGGGCACTCTTCGCATCCAAGTGAACCCACAAATCCCCCGACGCATGGTAGAGATAAGTCTACTCATCAAGGCTCCCAATGAAATGCTCCTTGTGATCAAAACTCTAGCTCTTCGAGCACTAGGCAATCTGGTAAGCATCACAAGAAATCGTTAACTCCGACGAGACTAACTCCTCCAGCTCCCGCTCATGACCTAACCACGGCGAAGAAATTAGCCAAGCTTAAGGCCATGTTCTCAAAGATATGCTTCGACGGGCTGAATTTCCTTCCTACCATGCATTATATCCCTAGGACTGTCAAAGTAGATGCTCCTGCATGCACGAACGATGTGTACATTCAACACGATGCGTTTGTGGCCTAGTCAAAAAAGTTTCAGAAGTTTCTGCCGAGCATCAATATGAGATCGACCGCCTCAAGCTTAAAGTTGTCCAAGACAAAGACATTATAAAAAGCTTAGATGAAGAGCTGCTCTCACACAAAGCTCAACTCGAGATCACCAAGAAGAATGCCAAAGATACAGCTGAAGCGGTCAGCCGCTTAGAGAGTAGTCGAAAAAAGGAATTGAACGAAGCGCTCTAACGCAGTGGCGCTTTAGCTTTGGAAAAGGATTCTCTACAAAAAGAGAAGGAAATCCTAACTCATCGAGTTAAAGAGTTGGAGGAGTTACTTTCTAAAGAAAAAGAAGAGAAAATAGTAGCACATAAGGAATTGCAGAAGTACTACGAAGAAATTGTTGAGACCAAAAACTTAAAGTCAAAGCTTGATGAAGGACTGTCTTTGATTAAAGTGTTGAAGGATTCCACCCACGAAGAGGGAAAAAAAGCTGCACTAGCTGAGGCCGATTCTTAAATAGTGGCAGTGACTGAGTCCGGTAGGGAGGAGATTAAAAGCTTATTTGACCCACTCATCGTCGAATTTAATGCAAGGGTCCTCATTCATTGCAGTTTATCTTTCTTAGGCGATGCTACCTCAAATCGCTTGCTGAAGGATGGGACACTTTGATTAAGATTAAGAAAGTGGAAAAGTGCATTGAGGAGATTGATGAGGAGGCACTGGCAAAAGAAGTGCTTCGAGGAAATGAATCCTTTGACTTAACTACGGCAAAAATTCCTTCCGGCGGAGCTTCCCCAACGTCAAAGGAAAAGGAAGATACCATCGGTCCATCAGGCATTTAATCTCAAGTTCCCCCTCCCGTACAGCCGGCCAAGACTTCATCTCTCGATCCTGTCGATCAGCATGATGGTTATAATTTGGAGAAACCCGAATTTGGCATTTACACACTGTCTCTAATTATTGAGGGGATACTCCGATGACCACCAAAAGTCAACCGGATGCTGGTACTTAATTTCACGTTCTAAAGTTCAAGAAGTCATCATTCTTGGAAAATAACGGATGTACTCTAATATCTACTTTATATGGAATCATGAGGTCATTTTGGTCTCGAACGGACTCCTAGAGCGATGTCGCTATGGAGCTAGAAGATAAAGACGTTGGGGCCCCATCAGTCGAAGATACACCGGGCATTGATGCTTATGTAATCGGAGCACTAGATGAGGATAAGCCCGAAGATCCTTCATCTGCTGAGTAACATGACGATGTTGTAACTACGGGTGCTTCCGAGCTCACTTCCAAGCTTAGCATGAAGGAGAAATTCGAGGAGGAAGAAAAGGATAAAATCAAGGTAAAGACCGATCCCAAGGTAGTCAAGATAGACGATCCCCTAAATAGGCCGCTGAAGGTCATTATCCCTAATGGGACCACACCCTTGGAGGTTCCTTTGCCTCCCTCGGGTACCACATCGTAAGGAAGTAAAGGGTCCAGGAAAAAGCGCTTAGCTGAGGAGACTTCGAAAATCCAAAGAAGGAGAGAAACCAAAGAAATAGAGCAATATCTTACTTAGCTCAAATAAGTTAGAATCATGTACTTGTTTTCCTTTTCTTTTCTCTCTCTCTTATCAGTAGTCGTTGTAGATAGACTTGGCTTCTGAACTTTCGGAGGAGTTGTAAGGAAATTTTTTGAGAAGTAAATAAAATTTTGTTCTTTTGCATTTACAGGTTTTCATTACATCACTTATAATTTAATCTGCAACTGAGATTCAAGGATTTGTGAGTCATTTGAACTCTAGTTCGCGTTTGAAATACTTAGAGTACTTTTGTCCACATTCTTGGGACTTAAGAATTTTTCAATACTGTTAACACTCTAGTTCTGCTCCGGGACTTAGAGCACTCTAATCGCACTCTGGGGATTTAGAGATTTTTTTAAATCGTTTATCTCTAATCCGCGCTTTGGGGACTCAGAGTACTCTAATCTGCTTCAAGGACTTAGAGATTCTTGAAATCGTTTATACTTTAGTCCGCGCTTTGGGGAATCAGAGTACTCTAATCCATGTCAGGGACTTAGAGATTTTTGAAATCGTTTATAAGCTAGTCCATGCTGTGGGGCTCAAAGTACTCAAATCCGCTTCCGGGACTGAGCTCGATATTCCTTTTAAGTAACCTTCCAAAGTCTCTGGTCGTAGGAGCACCTGCCGTAAAGGTTGATCGGTACAGATACTGACCGAATGCGCCTGGAAATATGGGTAGAGTTTGCACGACGCGATTACCAAACAGTAAGCCATATTTTCTATCTTGGAATAATTTCTCTCTGCCCCCGTTAAACGCTGACTAACATAGTACACCGGCTTTTGGATTCGGTCCTCCTCGCGGACCAAAGCTGCACCGATGGCATGCTGGGATACGACTAAGTAAATGTATAGCTCCTCATTATCTACGGGCTTTGATAGAATAGGAGGATTCTCCAAGTGATTTACCAGAGCTCGAAACGTGTCTTCACAATCGGGCATCCATTCGAAATTTCTTTCCCCTTTCCTTATCAAATCAAAGATGGGAATACATTTTTCGGTTGCTCTGGATATAAATAGACCCAATGCAGCAACCTTCCCATTCAGTCTTTGCACTTGTTTTATAGTTTTGGGTGCCTGTATATCCCGGATGGCTTGAATCTTTTCCGGGTTCACTTCAATTCCTCGTGCGTTGACAATGAAGCCCAAAAACTTTCTCGACGCAACGCCAAAGAAGCACTTCAATGGATTGATCTTCATGTCATAAAATTTGAGTATATCAAACAACTCTGCCAAGTGTCGAATGTGGTCGTTTAACTGTCATGACTTCATGAGCATATCATCCACATAGACATCCATCATTCTGCCGATCTGGTCCTTAAACATCTGATTCACCAGACGCCAATAGGTCATTCCTGCGTTCTTCAACCCGCAAGACATCACCACATAACAGTACAATCCAACATCTATGACAAAACTGGTGTGCTCTTGATTTGGGATGTGCATCGAGATTTTATTGTACCCCGAATATGCATCCATAAATGACAACAACTCATGCCCTGCCATCGAGTCAACCGGCTGATCAATTCTGGGTAAAGGAAAACAATCCTTAGGGCATGCCTTGTTCAGGTCTGAATAATCAACACAAGTCATCCACTTCTCATTTGCCTTCCTCACCAATACAGGGTTGGATATCCATTCAGGATAGGTACATCATGGAAAAACCCGCTGGCTTTGAGTTTATCCACCTCCTTCTTGAGAGCAACATACCTCTTCGGGTCCTTGTCTCGTCTCTTTTGCTTCACTGGTACATACTTTGGGTCAATTTTCAACATATGACTTGTGATGGCGGGTGAAATCCACACATATTAGAATGGGTCTAAGCGAAAACATCAGGATTCGCTTGGAGGAAATCTGTAAGATCCCTCATCATCGAGGGGTTGAGTTGTGATCCTATTCTCAAAACCCACGATGGATCATCATGGCTAACTGCAATGTCAATCGTCAGTTCAGACAACGTTGCTTTGGCTTCCTTGGGTTCTTTATTGTCATCTCTCGAATCTATGTCTCTATGGATCTGACTGTGTTGCCTAGGCCATGGCTCAGACGCTACTTGTCAATTGTCAGCAACATGGATGCAGATGGATTTGTCCATACCCTTTCCCTTCTCTTTTCGTTGGGCCTCTCTCAGCTTAGCCACATAATTGGCACGACCAGTTTCTTGATCGCCATGCATTACACCAACTCCATTGTCTATAGGAAATTTCAAAGTCAAGCACCATGGAGCCAAAGCTGCCCTAAACTCTGCCAGGACCAGTTGATCCAGAAAAACATTATACGAGGAATCAACGTCCAAAATAATGAATGGTAGGATCTGCACTCTCCTACGTTCACCTTCACCTAACTCGGCTGGAAACTCAACAAAGCCTACCGCTTCAGTAGCTGCACCATTAAAGCTATGGACATGGTCCTTAGATGGTTTCAGGTCCTTGGCCTCCATCTTCATTTGATCATATGTCTTCTTAAAGATAATATTAACAAAACTCCCACAGTCGATCAATATTCTCATTACAAGTGTCGGTCCAATCATAACTGAGATAACCATCGGATCAATGGTAGGTGCTTCCTCCTGATCGGAATCCCTACTCCTGAATACTATATCATCCGTCATCATTCATTGCTATTTTTATAGAGTCCCATCCTCTATGTTCGAGCAACACTCAAAACTTGCATGTCTTAAAGAATTAGCGTAATGCTTCATTTCCTGCCAACTCTTATCTACAGGATGAGGCCCATCAACTATAGTGTTTATCACCAATCTTCCACCAGTTTGAGTGGGCTCCTCGGGTCGACATGGAGCTTGTCCTCGACTGGGATCGGATGTCCCATGTCCGCTTTCCTATGAATTCTTAACAAACTACTGTAACTTCTTCTGGTGAATCAACTTTTCTATAGTGTCGTGGAGGTGCATACACTCATCAGTGTTATTCCTATAGGTCTCATGAACCAGCAGTACTTTGCGGTTTGCTTTTGTTCTTCAATCGATTCTTTTGGGCATGGCTTTCGGTACTGAAAAGTATTACAAGTGGACAAATAAATATTCTCCAAGGATGTATTCAATGGTGTATATTCATTATAAATCGAGATCCTTGGCTTCCGCTTTCCTTCTTCCCTCGTACGTCTGAATTTCCTCCTCTGGGTCCTTTAGGTTGTTTCGGTTTATTTTGAACGTTAACTTGGACCTTTCCCGAGCTCTCGGCATATTGCTCCACTGCAATATGTTTGCACCGCTTCCCTGCTAGATCCTGCAGCACTGCCCCTTCTCGACAACCTGGCCTCCTCCTTTCTCATGAACTGATTCGCCTTTGATTAAAAATGTTCCAGGATGATTGGCGGTTTTCCTACTATCCAGTCACTAAACTTTAGATTCAGGATCAACACCTCGCATCACGGCCATGAGAATGGCGTGGTCATTCGAAATACTAACTTCCGTAGTAGCAACATGGAATCTCTACAAATAGTCCTTCAGCGATCCACCTGGAGCCAGAATCATATTGGATAATGACATCACGTCTTTCGAGCGAGTAGCATGGACACTGAACTGCTCCACGAATTTTTTCGCTAGATCATCAAATCTGGATATCGACCGCGAGGGAAGTCTTGTAAACCACATGGTCGCAATTCCGAACAGAGTTATTGGGAAGCACGTGCATTTGGTTGCATCATTCGCCCTAGCCGAGTCCATCATCCACTCGTATCTCATTATGTGTTTTGTTGTCGAGGGTCGGTATTCCCTTCATATGTGGGTATAGTTGGCGTGCTAAACTTCCTGGGGTATTCGGCTTGTAAGATGCTATCAGTAAACGAAGTATGACTCCTTGATACTCCCCCATCATCATTAGTCAAACCTTGATTCTCCCTCATCAATTGCCAGATCATAGCTGATAAATCCAGAGTTTGAATGGGAGGTGAGAAGCCGGTATCCGTCCTGCGTGATTGCCTCGATTGGCGCCTTCTCGGCCGGCGATCATCCAAGTGGGCATCCTGAGGACCCTCTCATTACCATCCCAGTGAGGTATATGACCAGCTTCCATGCGTTCTCTAGAGCCTAAGTTTCTCACTCCAGGTTGAGCGTGACTTCCCACGTGTAGTCGAGGAGCCACTGTCTTGGTCAAGGGTCTGGATTAGCTCTGTTGGATTGTCCACTGCGACTAGTCACAAATTGCTCAGTTGCTCCAGTTTGAGCCGTTTTTATCCTGCGGTATCTACGCCTATGGTGTTCATCTGATGAAGCTTAGCTGTCAGATAATGAGTAGGAAGTGGGCTTCCTCTAGCATTCTGACATTGATGCTGAGCAATCTATTTCATTAGGTTGGCATTTTCTTAAATCTGCTTGTTAAGCTGTCACCTTCTTTCCATGAGCTCCCTTATCAGATCATTGAACTCAGCCCTCATGATGGCTTCTGCATGGTTTTGGATAGCGGCATGTTCTGTCCCTGCATTAGCTGGTTGATTGCTTGGTCCTAGTTACTGGACACTAGCAGTTTCATTAGCATCAGCGTTGTGGGAGGCGGATCTAGTGCGTGGCCTCGCCATCTTAGATTATTTATGGAAACTCTGAATAGAATTTTGTAAACTCTTGAGAACGAATTTGGATCTCCTTCGAGGGATTTTCTTGGTTCAGTAGCAACAAAGTAGATCCTAACAGCCTGAGAATGAATTGTTCTCGGTGAAAGCACTAAAATGTTAGCACCAGAACTGGTCATTAACACCTTAAAATAGATTTGTGTAGAGAGATAAATGAAGACAATAAATTGAAACAGAGGAGTAGCGCAATATAATGCAAAAATAACAGTAAAAGGCAAGAATAATTGAATTATAGTGGTTCGGTGTAACTATCTACATCCACTTTGAATGTAATCTTTATTGCTTTTTCTAATTCCTTGAATACAGATAGAATCCACAAAGAACAGCTTGAATTCAGTTTAGAATGAAAAGGAAATGAATACAAAAAAGGGTAGAGTCTCTCCTTAGTTGCTCCAAAAAGTTCCCTTAGACTAGTCCCTGTCCCCCTCTATTTATAGATGGAGATAGTCTGGCTTCTCTGCCCAGGCCCATGACCGAGAGAGCTTGACCCATATTTGACAAGCTAGGTAGAACGACCCGAGTATGCTGACCCCTCACAACCGACTCGAGACTCTCTAAGTGTCGACTCAAAGTAGCTCCCATGCGTGCTCGAAGTAACTTGGACCGTGACTCGAAGTAATCCATGCTTTTGCTCGTGTTAATCCACTCCTCCATTCCTGAGTTCAAACTAAATTAACCGATCCCCATATGACCGACCCTAGAAGACCGACCCGAAGAAATTCCTCGAAGGACTCGAAGTAGCCTATGCTCCATCCAATGCCAATCCATTATTGCCAAACCAACATAGCCGACCCACTATGGTCGATCCATTATTACTGATCTACTTCTGCCAACCCATTATGGCCGATCCATCATTGTCGATCCACTATTGTTGATCCACTATTGCTGATCTGACCAAAATGCACTAAACCCATATCAACATGCCGACTCGAATAGATTGTACCGACCCCATATTGACATGCCGAAATGATTGAATTGCATTGGCCCCATACCGTTCCACTCCTTTCTATGCCAACCTCTAATGGACGATCCATACCAACTTGAAGTTGTTGTCGAGATGACTCGAAGTAAACATCCCACTGACTTGAAGTGGATTAATCCTAGGCTTGTGCCTCATCAACATTCAACCATTGTCTCTGCAACTATCGTCATGTAGCGGAGCTAAGGTGACGGGTAACGTGGATAGACAGTAAGGGGATAGAGGAATTGAACTAATTGTGTATATTTCTACATTTTCCTCTCTGTTACCACTTCCAGTCTTGTTCTTGCATAACTTTTACCCATTCTTCTTTCATTCTTTGATCAACTCACTTCTGATCATCTTCCTCATTACCTTTGCTTCTTCCTGAATCCTTTCTTGAACTATTCTTCAAAGAAGCTTTCAAAACCATTTCAAAAAAATAATGCATTTTCCTCATGGCGCGGCCTAAATATCAGATTAAGACAAGACGGTCCACCAATTTGGTATCAGAGCCAACTGATGATCAATCTCATCGTCATCAAAAGTATCCCGAACACAGCAATCAAGATGACAACACCCTATCTATGCCAGAATTAGAGAAAGATTCAGATTTATAGGCAAGGAAAGAGCAAATAAACTATAGAACTTCTCTCCCATCAATGCAACTCCAAGAATCACAACAAGAACTGCACAATTCCCATCATGAACCCCCCTCCCCCCACATTTGCAGATCATATCACAAGAGATGAATAGAAAAATAGATCATCTTTCTAAAGCCCTAAATTCATTGGTTTAAGAAGTTAAGGGTAACAAATATTCTCCATCAACTTCAACTCCTGATCGAAAACCCATACCCCATCATATATACCACCTTTCCAAAGGCTACCTACTAGAAACCAGTCAAAAACTCAAAACCATGATCATCAATTAGTTATAACCTCCAGGCATTCATCTAGTTTTCTTTCTACAACTAGACTTCCCCAAAATACCGCCATCAAGTTGGAATTCTCCACATATTTAAGTGATCGTCTAATGATTGAATGACTTAGGTAGGAAGAATAGCTCTTTAAATACCATTAAGCATGTGAAGCAGAATGGATACAAACATGTTCTTTTCATCTTAAAAAAGATGTATAGCAATGATACAAATGGAAAACCAAGAATATAAGAAACTATTAGCAATAGAGAGTTTTCATTGAGGAAAATATTGTAATATTTGTACCACCACAATTGAGGAAACCCTTTAAACCTTTTGCTAGTTTCAAACAACACACCACAATTTAGGATTACTAAAATAAATTCGAGCAATCACAAAGGCTTCTTAACCAACCTTACCATGATTATGTGTTTGATAAGTTCTTAAATGGGTTGAAGGAGGAAATTAGGCATGATGTGGAGGCATCAAGGTTTGTTGATTTTAGAGAGGCGGTAACACTTGCTAAAATATTTGAAAACAACAATACAACAACTAAATACCCTTTTTACAACGGACAATACCCGTTATAATAGGGGTTTCATAATGGGCATGTGCCCATCGTATTATGCGATGTAGTAATAGACTGAAAAGATTTTACAACGTTTTAAAACCATTGTAAAAGCGCATTGTAGTAAACATTTTTTACAACGGTCCATAATCGTTTCAATAGGATCTTGTACAACTGTTTTCCCCCATTTTAATGGGGTCTTTTATAGTTCTTTTTGCCCATTGCAATTAGATATTTTACAATTATTTTTGCATGTTGTTAAAGAAATTCAAATAAGAAAAATATAAATATTATTAGATTGCACTCATAAATCTAAAATAAATTAGCTACTAAAACCAATATATTGCACCAACAACAAACATATTCATTCATATCTACTGAAGATAAAAAAAAGATTTGTATTTCTAAATGCCAAAAAGATTCATGTATTCTCAGTCTCTTATAACAGAACCTATGATGAAATACAAATATCCACCAATACAACGGAAATACAATGAATATAGGATTCATTTAACTTTGGTATGCTTTGATCGTTGAACTTTAGCAGCGTGAACTACTGCATCATCTTTTTCAATAACTACTTTTTCATACAAATCAAGATCCAATAATGGTTTGGATACACAAACAATGGGAAAATGCAATAATAACATAAACATTTCACATGATAAATTCCATAGAGATGTTTTCACATGACATAAACATCTCAAGTAAAATATAACAAGTTATTTGTTGGCATGCTAAAAATGATCAACAGAGGTCTGACCAAACATAACAATATAAGATCACATCATATATGTAAAATAGTACAGTCAAGTAAATTACTATTAAAAGCGTCTATAGTTCTTGAGTGAAATGAAGACATGTAATATTAATTGTGCAAACATGTAATATAAATAGTACAAACATGTAAAATACATGCATGAACCAAGCTTCATTTAATAAAATGCCTTGAGTGAGAATGAACAGTAGTTAGATAGCATAAAAATTCAAGGCAATATGAGGTAGTTATTGGGAGCATAGTGCATGGGCAATAGATCAATGATATTAACTCAATAATATTAGAATAATTAAACATGAATGATCAAAAAAACTACTATTGCGAGAGGTGATACAAAGGAGACTCAACATTAAAATTAACTGAATGCAGTACCTCATAGTGGTTTGTTACTGCCTGTTGGAACTGATAGGGTGGGAGTTCGGATTCATTAACCTATTCTCTTGCTACTTAACCCCTCTAGTCCATACCATATGAAGAGCATTACATCTTCAGGTGCTAAAGCGGTGCCTCATTAGATATCGGCTTGTAAATTTCTGGCCTTGAGAACACTTAAACATACATTTAATTTTATACAAGAATTAAAACTTTTGTGCAATCAAACAAAGGTTTACATAAGTTGAGTATGGTTGATACAATATATGCATATCATAGGATGCAATGATAAATATCCCAATACTAAAACAAAATAGGTTTCTTTTATGCTAAAATAGACAAATACGGAGGAAAATGGTGCCAAATTTTTTTGAAAACAAATTCAAAGCTAAAACTACTTGGTTAATCCCAAAGATAACCATCTAATGTACATTCCAATATTCAACTAATCTACTTCAGGAAATCAGGTTATTGTCTATAAAACAAATAGAAAAGGAATATATAGGTGTTATATTACCTATTCAACTATAACACCAACATTTGCATAAATCTCCCTGCTTTTAGAATGTAACAGCCAAGGGATGATTGACATGGTTTTGAAGAAGGAAGGTTGTCAGTAGTCTTTGGAAATTGCTAAAATGAAGGAGGAAATGTCAAGTTCATCATTATTGATCACTGCTTTGGCAGAGAAGATGCTGGAAGGTGCCAGTAAGGTGTCAAAGATGAGTGTTGTGGGTGTTGAGGCTGGAGCAATGTGATGAAGAAGCGTATCAGTGGTGCATATGTACATGTGCATGTGAAGTAGAGTAATGTGTAAATCTGCTATGTTGTATATGTTGATAGACGTTGTATTGGGCTGTGTAATGAATTGAGTCCATTTAAGCATTTGCATGAACCTATATATATGATTGTACATGTATTTATAAAAGGTGTGAAGAAAACTCTGAAATAAAATTGCATTTTTCTGTTCATTGTGATTCTATTGCTTACCGATTGATATTTGTCTTCTTCTATAATCATTTTTCTTAATTCTACTATCCATACCATATTGCCTAACTCTTAATGTTTTGTATGGTTTGTGAGTGTAATTTTATGATATATTCATATCACTTTAGTCCGCATATAATTTGTTCTTATTGCTGCTGTTATTTGTTCTTGATCATTCATCTATAACATAATCTTGTTCTTGAATCTGTCCTTGGATTGTTTTGGTTCTGTGAATTCTTGTTATGGTTATGGCATTTTATCAGCATTTCTTGCATTCATATGATTGTCGGTACCAAACTGGTGATATATCTTTAGCTTATAATCTATCTTATAACTGATATATTGAACTCTTTGCCTTCTGTTATAATACAAGTCCTCATTTTCTTGTTAAATTGGTAGCTGCTATGCTTCTTGTCACTTCAGTATTATTTGCAAAGGTCTTTCTTGTATTTTGAAAAATATTTGCAAACTGTCATTATCATATTTCTTTATCTTTTGTTGGCAAAGTGTCTGAGAATTCTACCACAATTCTTGATTTAGTTTAATACACTGTTCTTTTTCTTTTTTTACATGTGCAAACCTAAATTGTCATTTCTTGATTCACCATTTCTTGCCGTGTACATGAAAATTGAGAACATCTTCTTGTATCGGTGTTCATGTCTGATGTCAGTTCCTCTTCTTCCTCTTCAAACTTTCACATAACTCCATTCTTTTTCAATAAATTCCATCATTACAGTTTCCTGCAGACACAAGAGTCATCCTATCTTCATCTTCTTTGCCAAAATCATTCATCATCCCATCAAGAAATGCAACCCGAGATCATAAACAAAAGTGTTGATCAACCCACCACTTCCAATTTGGTATCAGAGCCACTGACTGGGGCAACCTCTGACAACCAGTCAGGTACTAACCTTACCACCACCACTTCCCAAAATCAAACCCCACCAAAAATTCAAGATTAAGAACAATTATGGCAGAGGCAGGAGGAAATCAATACTAGAACTTTGAGGAACCTAGAACTTACTACCCAAAGGATGGAGCAATCTCACATGAATTTGGAACGGTTAAATACAAAATTCGAAGATGTACACATTCTACTCACCACTTTAGTTCAAGAAGTCCACCAAATCAAGAATCAGCACCTCCATCCTCTTCCACAACCACCTATGTCTGTAATTCCTCAACCAGGCCCAAGGATCTCCAATTCTTCATCAAGAACCAACTTGCCACTGCCAAACAATGCTCCAGGCTTCATGAATCTTCCTTTATACCCTCAAGAAACTCCACTAATACCCAAAAATCATCATCAAAACTTCCCTTACCCAAATTATCAAACTCCAAACTATCCCATACAAATTACCACATTCTACTGTCCTCTTACAAGTTAGACATCCTTAGTTTTTCTAGTAAAGAAGTGGCCGATTGGTTGAAGCAAGTGGACCAGTACTTTAGATTTTACAATATAGAAGAAAAATATTGGATAGACTTTAGTTCTCTCTCCCTCAAGAAAGAGGCACTACAGTGGTATCATGGGTATAAAAAGAATGTGCCAAAGCATAGGTCATGGCAAGTAGTCAAGGAAGAAATTATGGTCAGATTCAACCGTGAGGAGATAGAAAGAAGAAGAGATGAACTAAGTTGCGGCTGTAATGAAAAAGTGCTTATGGGGTATCAATATAAAAACCAGGTTTACATACTTGGTGGGGCTATGGACTTAGAAAACTTGACTGGAAATGAAGAAGAGGGTGATGGTAAATCCAAAGATGACGAGATTACAGTTGATCATCAATTAGAACCTCTCCTATCTAACCTATATACCGCTATCAATCCAATTCCTATGCCAATAGTTCATCGTTCGGAGCCAAGAGTTCTTATTTCTTCAGCTATTGAATTTGATGTTGTGAGTGGTAAGCCCGGTCTTGAGACTGAACATGATACGAGCAATGAAGTAGCTAAGGATTCACATGCATCTAATTCACATGATGTGTATATTCACCCATCAAGGCCTATTCGCAAAACTGATGATATAACTATGATGAAATCAAGTGATTCAATTACGGGTTTAAGTGAACTGTGTTTGCTCATTGAGGCTGCTAACACAATTTATATTGAGGAAGACAAGGGAACATTCTTTGTATTTGAAGCAATCATTTTCAATGAGAACCCATACAAACCATATAAACCACCATGGCCACCTCCTTTGCTACCACTCGACCTTAAGGACAAGGCCATTTTCAAGGGAAAGGGAGATGTAACAGCCAAGGGATTATTGACATGGTTTTGAAGAAGGAAGGCTGTCAGCAGTCTCTAGAAATTGCTAAAATGAAGGAGGAAATGTCAAGTTCATCATTATTGATCACTGCTTCGTCAGAGAAGATGCTGGAAGGTGCCAGTAAGGTGTCAAAGATGAGTGTTGTGGGTGTTGAGGCTGGAGCAATGTAATGAAGAAGCGTATCAGTGGTGCATATGTACATTGTGCATGTGACATTAAAGTAATGTGTAAATCTGCTATGTTGTATATGTTGATAGACGTTGTATTAGGCTGTGTAATGAATTGAGTCCATTTAAGCATTTGCATGAATATATATATATATGTGTGTGTGCATTTGTAAAAGGTGTGAAGAAAACTCTGAAATAAAATTGCATTTTTCTGTATATTGTGATTCTATTGCATTTTGATTGATATTTGTCTTCTTCTATAATCATTTTTCTCAATTCTAATATCCATACCATATTGCCTAATCCTTATTGTTTTGTATGGTTTGTGAGTGTAATTTTTTGATATATTCATATCACTTTAGTCCGCATATAATTTGTTCTTATTACTACTGTTATTTGTTCTTGATCATTTATCTATAACATAATCTTGTTCTTGAATCTGTCCTTAGATTGTTTTAGTTCTGTGAATTCTTGTTATTGTTATGGAATTTTATCAACATTTCTTGCATTCATATGATTGTCAGTACCAAACTGGTGATATATCTTTAGCTTATAATCTTTCTTGTAACTGATATATTGAATTCTTTGCCTTCTGTTATAATACAAGCCCTCATTTTCTTGTTAAATTGGTAGCTGCTATGCTTCTTGTCAATTCAGTATTATTTGCAAAGGTCTTTCTTGTATTTTTACAAGTATTTGCAAACTGTCATTATCATATTTCTTTATCTTTTGTTAGCAAAGTGTCTGCGAATTCTACCACAATTCTTGATTTAGTTTAATACACTGTTCTTTTTCTTTTTTACATGTGCAAATCCAAATTGTCATTTCTTGATTCACCATTTCTTGCCGTGTACATGAAAATTGAGAACATCTTCTTGTATCAGTGTTCATGTCTGATGTCAGTTCCTCTTCTTCCTCTTAAAACTATCACATAACTCCATTCCATTTCAATAAAATCCATCATTACAGTTTCCTGCAGACACAAGAATCATGCTATCTTCATCTTCTTTGTCAAAATCATTCATCATCCCATCAAGAAATGCAACCCGAGATCATGAACAAAAGTGTTGATCAACCCACCTCTTCCATAGAAGTTAGCCCAGTCAGAGTATAGGCGTAAAGCCCACCAGCAAATGCAAATCCTAGAACAACCGCTACACTAAGAAATGCCAATTTCCATGTGGATATGAATCCTATTACTAAGCCAGCTAAAAATGTCAACAAGTAATGAATAAAATTACCAATCTGTCCAAATAAAAAATAATTTAAAATAAAACTTTGGATGGAAAAAAAGAAAATAAATATGGTGTAGCTTAGCAGATTATTTGGGCCACAAAATACTATTTCTTGGTAATTACAAACTCTAAAACTAAAGTGTATAATGATATTTGTTTTCCCCTGTTACTCTTGGCATACAATGGTGCATTGAAGATGGAAGGTAATAAGCAACTTAAAAGTAATTTTGAGATATGACTACAAAAAAAACTGAAATACGAAATCATTTTGAATGACTTTCATGTCTCAATAAGAAGTTTCCAAAGTAAATTAAATAGACAGACAAAAACATCATATATTTTGGTCCAATAGTCTAAATTCAAAAAGGCATTGATACACATTTGCTTGTTGTAAATAGCCTAGATAGAATAACCAAACAAGCTAAAAGTAAAATTAAAACTCTTATTTTTTTACCTTAATTTAATATTGTGAGTCTGGATAGGACTACTAAACAGCCACATAGACATGAAAAAACATTGTTGTGAGCATGATGATTACTACCAGTTATGGAATGCAATGGTTAATAAGTCATTAGAATCATATTAGAAGTGATCTTCATACAGTGCTAATGAAAACTATAAGCCGTTTAATCTCCAATATATTCCATCTGGATTGTTCACTGTGTACCACATTAAATCTAAGAGATTGGCATCTTTAGATGTAACAATCTTAAATTATTGCAGATCACAAAAAACTAATGATATTAAAAAGAATACATAGAAAGCCATTTACTAATCGCACCATAAATATGTATATCAAATGCAACTACATAATTCCACAAAGAAATAGACATGTATCGATACACACACAAACATCCAAATACAGAAAATTGTGTAGTCCACAAGATGAACAAATCTCAAGGCAACCTGTATTTACCAAAACAAATATTTACTTGGAATTAAATAAAGTCAATGCATGGATGGAAGTACTTATTATACACTTCATAGACTACAATCTTCAAGCACAGAACAAAAGGATGTATAGACCGATCCATTTACTTTATATCATTAGTATTAGCCCAAGAGCTTAGCTAAACTAGCATGCGCACACATACACACACATACACATTTATATAGTTATGAACCATAAGTAGCAGCAACGATGGAGTACAGAGAAAAGAAAATTACAACGAAAGTGGAGTACGTGCAATGAGAATATCTGACTATTGATCTATGACAAAAGAGAGACTGAGAGGGAATTTAATAATGAATATTAGCTTCATTCTCTAAACTATTATTTTTCTATGGCCAAAATTATATTTTAGCTAAGACCTAATTGTTAGAAATCACTATATTAATTAATGAGATATTGTCCCACATCACCAAAAACTTGTGCATTTTAATGTTTATATACTACTTCCCTCAAACTCATATTGGCCCTTAAGGTCAGGTAATTTTGTGCAAGGGGGAGGACCTATATGGCCATGAACTAACACGTGCATATGAAAACGAACCGTGTAATATTTTTTTCCTGCAATAAAACTATGTACTCTGATTGTTGAGCATGAAATTTTACTATGGAATGATAGTTTAGGACACATGAATTTCCGAAAAATGAAAAAAACTAGCAAACTTGGAATTAATTTCTAAATTCCAAGTAGATAAAAATCACAAAGTGAGACATGTGTAGAAGCAAAATTGATTAAAAAACCATTTCATACTGTTGATAAAAGTACTGAACCACTAGGTTTCGTTCACACTGATTTATGTGATTTTTAATTACCTACAAAAGGTGAGAAAAAGTACTTTATCACTTTTATTGACGACTATACACGATATTGCTATGTATATCTTTTAAATAGTAAAGATGAAGCAATTACATCATTTATAAAATATAAGGTTGACGTAGAAAATCGGTTAAATAAAAAAAATCAAGATATTGAGATTTGATCGAGGTGGTGAATATGAATCACCATTTGAAAATTTCTATGCAGAAAATGGTATAATCCATCAAGCAACAGCACCATATTCACCACAACCAAAATGGTATTACCGAGAGAAAGAATAGAACATTAAAAGATACGATTGATGCAATGTTATTGACCTCTAGCCTACCGACGAACTTGTAGGGGGGAAGACTTGAATATGTCTAATCACATATTAAACAAGGTTCCTCGTAATAAAATAGAAACAATTTTATATGAATTATGGAAAGAACACATACCAAGCTTCAAATGCCTCAAAGTGTAAAGGTGCTTGGTAAAAGTTCTAGTTACACCTCTAAAAAAGTCAAAATTGGACCAAAAAACGTAGGTTGTTACTATCTAGAGTCAGCCCAAAATAGTAGTACCTACAAATTTTTGGTATTCAAGTCTGATATAGCTGATATTAATGTAAATACAATCATAGAGTCGAGAGATGCCTCATTCTTTAAAGATATGTATCCGCACAAAAGGAATGAAGGAAATTATGTCCCTAAAAGGTCAAGAGAAAAATCAAGCAAGCCACATGAAGATGAAACTTATCGTGAAATTGAGGAAGTTGAACCAAGAAGAAGCGTAAGGGCAAGAACGTCCAAGACATTTGGTTCTGAATTTCTAACATACATGTTAGAACACGAACCTCAAACGTTCAAGGAAGGAGTGTCATCTTCTGAATCTTCATGTTGGAAAGAAGCAATCAAAAGTGAAATTGATTCAATTCTAAGTAATAAGACTTGGGAAATAATTGATCTTCCACCTGGAATAAAACCGATTGGTTGTAAATGGATCTTCAAAAGGAAGATGAAACAGATGGCTCTATTGACAAATATAAAGCAAGATTGGTAGCCAAAGGATATCGTTAAAAAGAAGGTATAGACTTCTTTGATATTTATTCACCAGTTATACGAATAACCTCTATAAGAATGTTAATAGCAATTGCATCCATATATAATCTAGAGATTCATCAAATGGATGTAAAGATAGCATTCTTAAATGAAAATCTTGATGAAGAGATTTACGTGGAGCAAGCTGAGGGTTTTATTTTCAAAGGAAATGAAAACAAAAAATGCGGATTAGTTAAATCATTATACGGAGTAAAACAAGCTCCAAAACAATGGCATGCAAAATTTGATAGTGTCATGATGAAAAATGGTTTCCGTATAAATGAATGTGATACATGTGTTTAATATAAACAAGATGGACAATCATACGTGATTTTTTGTTTATATGTAGAATATATAATAATCTTTGGTCCTAACAGTAAGGTAATATAAACCATAAAGACAATGTTAATCAATAATTTCGATATGAAAGATTTAGAAGTTGCAGACGTTATTTTGGGAATCAAAATAATAAAAAACACCTAATGGAATTGAACTATCTCAGTCACGCTATATGGAAAAGATGATTGAAAAATTCCAAAATTACAGAATTAAAGGAGTAAGAACATCGTTTAATTCATCGAAAGTACTGCATAAAAACACTAATGAGAGTGTAATGCAACTGAAATACTCTCGTGTAATAGGATGTCTAATGTACCTCATGAATGCGCAATAGCTTATGCAGTAAGTCGACTGAGCAGGTATACAAGCAACCTAGGGAAGGAACATTGGAAAGCACTACTGAGAATGTTGGGATATTTAAAGAGTACCTCGAATATTTCCCTACATTATTAAAAATATCCTGTCGTCTTAGAAGGATATAGTGATGCAAACAGGATTCCTGATTCAAAGGAATCTAAATCAACTAGTGGTTAGTCTTCACCTTAGCAGGAGCAGCAGTGTCATGGAAATCTACTAAACAAACATGTATAGCTCAATCCACTATGGAGTCGGAGTTGATCGCTTTAGATAAAGCAGGCAAAGAAGCAGAATAGCTTCATCATTTTTTAGAAGATATTCCATTTTGGCCTAAACCTGTACCGGCCATATGCGTACACTGTGATAATCAAGCAGCGTTAAGCAGAGCGCAAAACTTTGTGTATAATGGAAAGTCACGACATATTCGTCGACGCCATAACACAGTTAGGCAGTTACTCTCAAATGGAACTATTTCAAATGATTATGTGAGAACTACTGATAACCTTGTGGATTCGTTTACTAAAGGTTTATCAAGAGAGAAAATGGACTGCGTGTCAAGGGGAATGGGTTTAAAAGCCTAAACCAATAAGAATTATCTTATACGAAAACCTATGCTAGCAACTGGAGTCCCACGAACTAGGATCAATAGGCAAACCAGTTCTGCGTAACTTAAGAAATAATGCATTTGTTTGAACTTAGTCCTACTATATTCCTATGGTGCACAATAGAATGCATGCCTACAGAAGTAATAAAAGATTAAAGCTATGCTTTTTAATGACGACCATATCTTGGAAATAACAAGTGGGGTATATGTAGGACACTCTTAATGGTTGTGATCACCTATGTTAGTGTGAGCTGGGTTGGCTCTATGAGAAAATTAAAAGCTTAAATTCTCTGAAACACTCGCAGAACCAAATTTGTTCAAGACCAAAATGAATGCAAGCAGGAGATTGGATGTGAATGGAAACAATGCTTTGTAAAGCTCATTGTCTGATTATGCACAAACGGCTGACGGTTCAAGATAAAATAATTCACCGATTAGCCAAGTATATCCGATAAGTTTTAACTAGGAAAAGTTCAAAATGAAATATCTACTTATCCTCGATATAGCATTATTTCCATATGAACTGTGTGATATTAGACTGTGTGGGGAAGACGTATATTGTCATTCATGTGGGGATTGCTAGAAATCACTATATTAATGAATGAGATATTGTCCCACATCGGCAAAAACCTGTGCATTTTCATGTTTATATACTACTTCCCTCAAACTCATATTGGCCCTGAATTTTGTGTGATGGGGAGGACATATATAGCCATGAACTAACATGTGCACTTGCCGTCCGTCTGTATCGAACAGGGCCGGGACGGATGCGGGTGCTGGTGCGGGTCCAATGAGAGCGGACCGTGTAATATTTTTTGCTACACAAAAGTGAATAGTTTCTAATTCAAACAAAAGCGACTGTTGGTTGAATGGACGCGGATTTTCAAACAAATATGGTCATTGCAGATGAAGAGACGCGACCATTACAAACGAAGAAGGGTCGACCGTTTTTCACCGTTGCAAATGAAGAGGCGCGTCCGTTTTTAACGAAGAGACGCGGCTATTCCCAACAAACATAATCATTGGGAATTCACCTATAAAAAAAGCAGGAAACCTAATTAGTTTCCAACTCAAATTTTCTTCCCTTCCTCCTCGTTTCTGAAAACTCTAAAGAACAAACGGTCATGCATATCACATGGAGGATCATACACACCACAATCTCGAGCAGATCACGTATGTTGTATCTTGGAAGACTTTGAATAAAGTCTTAAGAAAATTGTTACGGCAAGTCTCAGATGAAATTTCCTTCTTTATCCGGTCAGATTTCTTATTTGTTAATATATATTTATATATAGCGCACGCACACATCATTATGTCATCTTTCCGTTTCGAAGTTGTGTTATTTCTACGAAGTAGTATGACGATTATTTATCACTATAGTTTAACGTAGCACTTAGTTGTTGTCATTGTTGTAGTTTGTTGTTGTAAATTTCATTACAACAATAGTTATTGTTCAAAATTACTGATACATAGTTTCAAATTAGTGTAAATCTGATTTGTAAACTTTTGTGACAAGTTTATAAGTGATTTATCTCGTTTTTTGTATACACATCAATTAACACTAATATCACAAATATAAGCTTTTGTGTGTATTTATGATTTTTTTTTTTCCAGCTACGATCACGGTCCTAGCTAGCTAAAACACAACTCCAACCCTAGACCTTCATATATAATTATTAGACTACTGCATATAGCATCATCAATCAGACATAGGAAGCTAGCAACTGTCATGAAGGTGAGTAATTCAGTTTCAAAAATTGCGTAGACAGCCAAAAGCATGGACATTTTGCTTATGACTTATCAATTTACAAAAATAAAACTGCACAAACTATATGTCTATACTCCCTGTATCTAATTTAATCACATCGCTGCACGGAACTCTTATAAATAAATTTATAAATGCTAATTGAAAATTAGCATCAGAACGATGTCTTAAAAGGTTGCGCAGATAGCATTAAACACTATAGCTATGATTATATTCCAAAATACTACCATACCTCCTTAATATCTGAATCAAAATCAACTGATACCCAAATGGGGAAGTCACAAACTAAAAGCATCTGAAGTCATACAAATACATAATAACCTGATTATGCATTTAACAAAGTCTAACCAAGTTACTCTAAAAAATGGAAGCAAGAACATGCATCAAAACCTACAGCATAAAACAAAGGAGCGGTAGTCACTTGGCACCCCCGAACCTCCCTTCAACATAGAAAGAATTGAAGTTTGGGGCGGAATATGTAGAGTTGAAGTTTGGGGAAGAATTGACAATGGAGGAGACGGAGACAACGAGGAAAAAGGCAGACGAAAAGAGGGAGGCGCCGCAATTTCAGTTTTGCAATTATTTTGGGTGAGATTAGGGAGGAGCCGGCGGAATCGGGAGAAGGCAGGAGCAAAGGGACGAGTAAAAAAATTAGCATAAAGCGAAGATTTGGGGAATAGGAGCCAAAATTTTTGAGTTGAGCCAAAATGTAGGTTGAGCCAAATTTTCGTTTACTTAAAAGCAAAGTTTTAAGCGAAAATTTTAAGGGAACATAAAGGGTACAATTTGAAACATTGCATAATTGAACTAAACTTTTTACAAATATATTATATGACTAGTTATTCCAATCAAACGAGCTATATCATTTTTTTAACATTTTGAACTATCCTTTTTTTTTTGTATTTTTTCAAATTTTACCAAATAATGACATTATTCATTTATAACTTAATATGGAATTTAATATTTAATATTAATTTAAAATTTTATATCGATTTAAATATAAATTAATATAAATTCAAAAATACTTAAAACAAATTAAAAACAATAATATAACAAACAACTAATTAATTCATACAAATGCCTCCTTTAAATACAAATTATTAATTAATTCACACAAAAAAATTATTATTAATTATTAATTACTATTTAACAGTAATTATTAGTTACTTTTCATTTATTTATTGTTAATTAATTATTTGTTTATTTATTATTAGTACGAATTATTTCATTTTTGAAATTAATTATTAGTTATTTACATTTATATTTAATTATTATTACTTCTCATTTGTGTCAAATGGAATGAACATTTTAAATATAAGAACTTGCATTTGTATCAAATTGAATGAACATTTTAAATAAAAATAAATGCTTGTTTTGAGATAAATAAAATAAACTTCTCATTTTTATATATATGTATGATTTTATAAACATGGAGTTTGTTACAAAAGAAAAAAAGGTATAATAGTGTATTTAAAAAGAAGGCGTCCACTTTTATAGATTTAGACGACGAGGTTCAAATGAGATGGGTTATTGTAAATGGGAGAAAATATAACCATATATTTATAAAAAGAAGGCATTTAATAAAATAAACGTTATATTTTGAAAAGAAAAGACAGGAGTGTCCTATGGAAGGATTACATTTCTTACAGAAAATATAAGGTATGTTATTTCTTTGTTAGTAAAGAATAAGGGTCAGTTTGATCTTTTAACATAAAAATATTAATACCAATCAATTAATGTAATTGATTGCTCAATTTAAAAGCAAAGAATTAGGTTACTAATTAATACACAACATATATACATGTTTGTGGACATAAGTTATTTACCTAATTACAACAGATGTGAATATAGAAAAAATAAATGTAAACATACCAATTCAAATGTTATTTAATGAATTTAGATTTGAATATATAGAATATTGACATAAAATTCACATGTTATTCATCTAATTAATTCAAACGTGAATATGATACAATACTGGAATAAGAATTTCTAGTTATTTATTGATTTATTTTAGACATAAAAATGGAGAAATATTGACATGTTAATTTAGTTATTTCAGATGTAAATGTGAAAAGATATTGATATGTTGTTTATTTATTTATTTCAGACGTAAACATATAAATTAAATGGGATATTGAAAAATGAAATGAAACATGCGAATAAAGAGAGATGCATGAAAATTTAATATGAAATAAAATGCCACAATTTAGAAATTAATTGAGGAGAAGAAAACGTTATTTATAGTTTGCATATTACTGAGGGTGTAATTAATTAAATTAAATATAAGATAAGGCGCTGACAAGGTGCATTGTAAGATTTGACACAAGAATGAGTCAGCGGAAGTTTCTAGAGATTCTAATCTACAGTTGAAAGCACACCTAAAACATTATAAATAGGACCTAAACTAACCTAGGTTTTCACTCTAAAATCAAAACCTAGCCTCCATTTCTCTCTCTCAGATATTTACCTACATTCTTCATTTATAAAATAAAATTATGTTATACATATATATTCAAATAAAAGATAGAGATTGTACAAATTAGAGGAGATTTCTAGAGAAATTTGGTTGATGTAAAAAATGGATTCTAGCTTTTGTCTCAGGTGAGTGATTGTAGTTATTTTAAATTTCTTTAAGTAAGTTAAAATAATAAGGTTTCCAATGGTTGTAGTTTTACTATTATTTTTGGAATAACCTTTTAGTAGTTTATTTATAGTTTTTAGAGTTATTTTCAGTCTATTTCTTTTAGCTATTCTTTTCCGTTGATTTTAGTTTATTTCTGTTAATTATAGCCTTTTCATTTATTTACAGTATTTAAATTTATTTACTGTTATTTATGCATGATTTACATCTTTATCCTACGCTTTTTATTTTTTCTATTTTCAGTTTGCTTTTATTTCTCCTTCTTCTTTGCGTATGGATTAGAATAGATTAAACGCGAACTTGGATTAAATTATAAGAATACCGAAATAATGGAAGATAAGATGTAAATTATAAGGACCGTGATAAAAATGGAATATGACTGAAATTGTGATGTAAATATTAGGGAGTAATTATAACTAAGAATTATAACTAAAAAGAGTAAAAGATGAAAGAAGCTTATTTTCACACTTAAACCTTGGGTTAAGTAATAAGCACGATTATAACATAGGTTATAATAAGAAAACAGAACAAAATAAGGCTTATTTTAAGACTTAGGATAAATTAATAAGCATAGGTGGTAAGAATAATAATAAAAGCTTGTTTTAAAATAATTTATCTAAGTTAATAAGCAAAGATGATAGTAGGATTCGTACCCACAGGGTAACATTCTTGAATTTTAGCCAAGTTTAAAATCGATAATTAATTTAATTTCTGAAATTAAATTATGAAATTAATTGATAGATTGATTTGAGTTTCTCCAAAAACAAATAAAAACATGTGTTTTGTAAGAAGATTGAAAATAGAATTTATGATTCAAGACCAAAATATTTTAGAAATAAAATTGGATTTATTTTTCTATGTTTTAAGAAAATATATGTATGATTATTTATTAAGTACATAACTTGATTTTAATTCATTTTCCTTTAAAAAATTATGTAAGTATAAATAGTTTGTAAATGGAATAAAATATATACATTTATAAAAAAGATATTTGTTCATTCATTTATAAATAAAATTAATTGTATATTAATTTTTGAATTTGAAGTTTTAAAATAAATATTTTTAATAATATATTGAGTTTGTTAACTCTGTATTTTGAAAAAAAAATAAAGTATATATGTATATAAGATTACTTATTTGTGTATAATTGATTTTCATATTATTTTTCTTTATATAAGTACAAATATAAACATTCATTCATTTAAACTATAAATTTTAAAAATTTAAACAAGAATAAATAGGAAAGTGAGGTTTAAATTCAATATAATATTTACAAAAGTTTTCAAAGATATTCATTTTCAAAACATTAAGATAGATATTTATTTATTTAAAAGGTTGGTAACTTGAGTTTAAAATTTAAATAAGATTGTATATATGTAAAAATATAATACATGAATTAATGTACAAAACATAAAAACACAAAGTTTAAATTTATTAAGAAAAAGGATTAAGAAATAATTTATAAATAAAATAAAGTAAAGGACTAAACATAGACATGAAGATAAGATAAAACGAGTGTAAAAATCTTAATGATATGCATTAACAAGTGTAAATTTATGATACAAGTGGCAAAATCAACATTTCTCTTGACGTTGAAATGTATACAAAAGAATTTTGTAAACCAGAAATAAAAAATAAATAAAAAATTGCAAACCTGACATACAAACTACATGCTAGGAAAATTCAAAGCAAATCAGGAAAACAAATTATCTCAGCAACAACCTGGATATCAAGATGAAAAGAAAATCACAAATCTTAAAAATCGGAAAATTAGAAATGAAGAATAAAGCAAAATTCAATTCCGGTTTCAACCTGGAAATAAAAGCAAAGTCCAATACTCAACTCAAACAACTTCAACCTAGAAGTTTGAATCCAGAAATCAAACTCAAGTCCTGGAATTTGATTCAAGAGTGATTCAACCTGAAGCAATTAAAACGAGAAATTTTATAATAAAATTGGAAGCAAAGCAAAGTTTCAAGCCTGAAACAAAACAATATCAAAATGCTCAATCTCAGTTTCAAATTCCAGACCATTTCCAGGCTCAATTCCTCTCTTTCTTTCTTCAACTTTCAGGTGAGCAAACATCATTTTTTTAACCTTAATATGGTTATATCTGGATGGATGTGATGAATAATTTAAGTAAGGTTATAAATGTGTAAACTTGAACGAAAATATGTCAGTATATATGATGTGCATGTCAGAGAAATAGGCAGATATGCCTCTGTCTTTGTTATTAGGTTTTCAAAACCTATTCGAAAATTTAATATCTCATCCCATAATCTTTTTGAGGTTTGGATGTTTAAATGAAATGTGTTCAAATTTACAAAATCTAAATTTTAAAAATAGTTTCAAGAAAATATATTAGGTAACTTTTTACAAAATGATAAATCACAGTGATGATGAATATAAGTCAGAACATTGATCATTTTAATTTCATGTTTTGATTATTGAAAAAGATTTGTATTTAAGAATGGTGATTTTTAAAATTATTTTCATGATTTTTAAGTAAGTATATGTTGAGAAATCTTCAGTTGAACGACAATCGAGTTTTGGCCAATTTCCGGTGATCCACGTCGAATGGTGGGTCGTGAGTTTTGTCGAGGGTAGTTCGAAGGGTAAAATTATCAGAAAAATACTCACGAATTTTTCTGATGAGCGTGCCAGAGCGTCGAGGGTAATGTAGGGTTTTAAGTGTAGTTTGGGACGTCGCGTTTTGGAGAGAGAGCTCGCCGTCAATGGCAAATCGGTCGGGGCCGGACCTATGGGAATCGAAGGTAGGGGTGTGACGTTGATTTGGTCAGAATGGCGTGGTTCCATGCTGACTAATTCGTCGGTACGATGTGAAGTTCGGTGATCGGTTCTATTCCCGGTTGTTGCTCAGTAACTCGAATTTGATTTCTAGTGAGCTTCGGTCGATCTGGGTGGTCATTCGATACGAGATGATCGTCAACGACTTGCGTGTGGTCGCGATAGTGACCGAAGATGATCGATGTGATCGTGTACGTGCACGTGCACATCAATGTATTTGGTAGGTTTAGATTGGGAATGAAGAAGAAAGGATCTCGGGGGTGGGCTCGTGAAAATTGATGAATGTCTCGAAGCAGAGCGAAGAGGAAAACGGCATGGGTTTTGGCTCATGTAAAATAAGAAAAGACTCGGGTTTAAAGCTTTTAAACAAATTAGTTTTAAATTGTGAATAAAACAAGTTTAAAATTTTATTCTTGAACCAATTTCTTTTATATAATAAAAGTTTATTTAAATTTTTGGATCAATGAAATTTGTATAGTTATTTAACTTAATTTTTTTAAGTTTTGTTTTCTTAAATTTATTTTGAAAAGAAAATAAAATTTTAATAAATTAAGAATCTGATTTAGGAGATAATAGTTATCCTAAATGATGTTGTTGATTTGTCATTAACTTGAAAATATTAAGTGAATTCATATGTTGATGATGATCTATTTCAAGAATATATAAATAACATTGCAAAGATTAAATGGTGCATCTTGAAATAATGATTTTGATTATAAATGGACTTAAAAAGATCTAAGTTAAAATTGTATGAAATTAATTAGGATAAATGGGTTGTCTTAAAATCAAGGGATTATTAATTTTTAAATTTAATGATAATTACTTAATCAGAGTTTAATTAAGTATTAATTTAAAGATCCATTAATTTGTTAAGAACTAATTAATTAATGTAATCAATTAAGGATAATTAGTTAAGGTGATTAATTAATCTAAGGTTAATTAAATTTAAAGTTAATTAATTAATAAAAGTGATTAAGGGTAATCACTTATTGTAATTTTATTAATTAAATGGTAATTAATTAAGGGTTAATTAATTAATGTAATCAATTAAGGATAATTAATCAAAGGATAATTAGATAATTAGGGGTTAATTATTTAATATTTAAAGGTTGATTAATTTATTAATTAATGTTAATTAACTTGAATTAGTGATTAATCTGATTTCAATTAGTCAGATGATCAATTAACCTTCCTAAACTCTGCCTGTATTCTATTGAATTGCTGTAAATTGTTTGTTATCCCTACTGTGTGATGCTTTGTGATATGAATTATTTTAATTCAAGCTGTGATGTATGTAATTTATTTTATCTGTGATGAATGTGCATTATTTATCTATGATTTTGTGTATGTAGATAAGCTTTATAGGAATATACCGCTTATCGATATTGATGTACTTGAATCTGTGATGTGATGATTAATGTTGTTGCACTATTGTGTAAAACCCCCTGGACTACACCATACACACACAAATATGGATTACACGAAGAAATTGGTTAAGTCATAGATTTTTGGAAATGGTTTTAAAATTTAATTGTGAATCCAAATGATTTTGGAAATAGAATTGGGTTAAATATGTAAAGCTTTTGAAAAGAAGTTTTAAAAAGGTACAAGTTATTTTGAATAACTTAATAAAGTTTTGAAATTTAAAATGGTTTGATTTGAATTTAAATTCAATGATTTGAACTTGAATTCTATATTTGGAAATTATGGTTTAAAAAGGTTATTCAAGTTATAAATGTGTTTATATGGGTTTAAACCATTTTAAAAGTATTATTTTGGAAATTTAAATTTAGCCCAAGTTTAAAGGGCTTTAACTCGTGCAAATGTAATCGGATTTTTCCGAAACGAAAACTATTTGTTTTCAAATAATAAAAGCTTTCATATAAAGAAAGGATTTCCAATTTGAGTTGAAAGATTTCAAGTTTGAAATGGAATTGAAATTGTTTTGAAAGCTACGAATAAATCTTTGTGAAAGACGGTTGAACCTTGTTTTGAAATTGAAGAGGATTTCAAATGGTGTATCTTTTATATAAAAGGCTTGAAATGGAATTGTTTTGTGAAAATGGTTTTGAAAGCTATGAATTGAATCTTTGATTTAATGGTTGGATGAGTTAATCCAATTTGAAAAGCAAATTTGTTTTGAAAAGGCTATGAATGAATCTTTGTTAAAGATTGGTGAACTTTGAAAAGGGATCTTAAAAGTGCATCTTTTGTATAAAAGGTTTGAATTGGAAAGATATTAACGAATCTTTGTGAAAGATTGGTGAACTTTGTGAAGTGAATCTTTTTGTTTAAAGATTTGAAAATGGTAATTTGTTTAAACCATTTGAAAGAAAGGTTTTGAATAATAAATTGTGACTTAACTGAGATCCCAATATGCATATAATTTTAAATATTGCGCTCATTATTCGGTTTAGCCGGGAGGGGACCTTGTGTTATATAACCCATTTCGAATAATGATAGACGTTATGGATAGCATTTGAAGACCGATGGTGAAGATCGGATATTTCCGAAAGCGAAAGGATAACTCGTCGAATGTATCTGCACCGGCTGATCCCCGGTATAGAGATCTCCATATGTGACGGGAAGTCCGGACGTGATTAGGGATTATCTGGATTTGCAAGGGCTTTTTTGGAAGTGCCTTCGGTTCTGTTCGAACCCGAAACAGACTTGTATGGATGTGTGTCTGACATTACACTTTGAGATGTAAAGCTGGTTTCTATCAAATACATTTCTGTTTGGTGGCGGAGATTTATTCTACCCTTCTCTGAGATGTACGGGCTCAGAGGTTATGTAGTTGATGGTTACTAGTGATACATTTCCAATTTGGTAATGTGGCATACGAAATGGTGTTGATCATTTGTTGATCAAAGCATGGCTTTGTGAAAAAATGTAGCTTTGTGGACGAGACTTCGTCGAGCTTCACACCCGGTAATGGTCGTAACAAGAATGTTGCTGCAAGGATTTTAGGGGTCGTGCCCCTAGGGTATGTCCATTTCCTTCTGGATAAGAGGTGGTATCATGATATGGAGCCCATATATTTAACCTACGTGGTTACTGCAAATTTATTACTTTGTGGTTGTTGGTATCGAGGCCTCGGATAAAGGTCGGTAACGACCGGGGTTGGCGTACTTGTGTGGTAGTTACCTATGTTATAGCTTGGTTAAAGCGTGAGGTAGCGTCGGCCTTGTGTTAACAGAGATCCGGTTAGGCTCTCGGGATGTCCTTCCAGAGGCGTACCCATTTCGGTAAGGAAGTTCCTAAGCCTGACCATTTGTTGGAAATCCAAAGAAACAATACGCGCCCTGTACAGTTTTAGTTGTATAACCTGCCATAGAATGTGTCCGTAACTTGCTATTGTACATGATAGCTATAGTAGGCATACGACGAAATGTGGTTTGCTGGCTAAGATTAATACTATACTTTCGAAATATTGTCTACACTATGCACTAATAATAATATCAAATGGTTTTCGCGTATCAAGCATTTTTGACTGTCATAAGGAGAAATCTCCTCCAAGTGTGCGCGTGCATTGTGTGTGTGACAGGAGGCCTTATGGCAGTTTCATTTCCTAAAAAGCATTGCGAATTTCTTTAAAAATCCTTTGTTTTGCTTTTGACAAAGATAAACTATTTTTGTTTGCTTATACCAGTCTCATGACTAACCTTGCTTAATACAACGTGATAGGGGTTTCTCGCTTTGCGTTTGGTGGCAAACGAGAGACTCTTACCCCTACATGTCCTCGGGGAGGGGTTGGTTAAACGGGTAGGTGAAGAAGTCGAAAGGTTGACCGTAAAAGCAAAGGCAGGGTACCATTGTATGCCACGGTGGGGCTGGGACGGTTAAAAAGCCTACCAGTCGAGAGTGCCCGCCATCGATGGTTGAAATGCCTAGACCATCACATTTGGTATCAGAGCTAAAGGTTGAACTTTAGCTTTGGAGTATAACACATTAAGTAACTCATTAGAAATAGGGTGAAGTATACCCTAGAATGAGTATATCCCTAAGATATCCGTCCAAATGCCTCAGTAAATTCTCTTATTATTCACTAATAGTAAGTATGAGTGTAAGAGGAGGACGAGTAGGGGACTGGGAAGTACCACTACAAATGGTCAATACCCTGCAACAACATAAACAATTTTCTCTATCAATCTCCTTTGATCAAGTTCAATTCTCTGATTTCTTCGATGGTTTTGTGGCAGCTCCGGGAAGAAGTTTTGGTGTGATGATAGCCCTACAAATCATTGTAGAAAAGGTTCTAATTCCTGTTTCGTATTCTAATCATCAGTTTCCTTCAGCTTTCTGTTTCAACTATAATAAATTTGAAAATTTAAATTGAAATTGAAATTGGTTAACATATGAAAATGGATTAATTTGTATCGATAAAACAATTTTGATTAAAACCCAATTTAAAATTCTATTGTAATTTTTGGTGAGTATCGAAGTCCGAAGAGGGACAAGCTGGCGTAAACCTTGGGATACTCCAACCTGAGTTGGAATCCGTACTAAATGTTTGGGAATTATGAAAAATTGAATCTATTCTTTGGTGTCCAGATATATTCTACAAATGGTTAGTTGCCCTTCGAACTAACCAGTGCTCGGCATATTTCGTAGATCTGGGTGACCCGGGTGTTTGGTAAAATATTGAATGAGTTTGTTCTTATAATTATTATTGATATTCTGATTTGGTAAGACAAATGCACAATAAAAATTTCAGTTTGATCTGGAAAACTATATCTGTGTGTGTTCATCTATTCTTTGTTGTCTCCCTGCTTTCAAATTTCGAGGACGAAATTTTCTTAAGGGGGGAATCTGTAACATTCCCGGATTTTAGCCAAGTTTAAAATTGATAATTAATTTAATTTCTGAAATTAAATTTTGAAATTAACTGATAAATTGATTTGAGTTTCTCCAAAAACAAATAAAAACATGTGTTTTATAAGAAGATTGAAAATAGAATTTGTGATTCAAGATTAAAATATTTTAGAAATAAAATTGGATTTATTTTTCTATGTTTTAAGAAAATATATGTATGATTATTTATTAAGTACATAACTTTATTTTAATTCATTTTCCTTTAAAAATTTATGCAAGTATAAATAGTTTGTAAATGGAATAAAATATATACATATATAAAAAAATATTTGTTTATTCATTTATAAATAAAATTAATTGTATATTAATTTTTGAAGTTGAAATTTTAAAATATATATTTTGAATAATATATTGAGTTTGTTAACTCTGTATTTTAAAAAAATAAATAAAATATAGTTGTATATAAGATTATTTATTCATGTATAATTGATTTTCAAATTATTTTTCTTTATATAAGTAAAAATATAAATATTTATTCATTTAAACTATAAATTTTAAAATTTTAAACAAGAATAAATAGGAAAATGTGGTTTAAATTCAATATAATATTTACAAAAATTTTCAAAGATAATCATTTTCAAAACATTAAGATAGATATTTATTTATTTAAAAGGTTCGTAACTTGAGTTTAAAAGACAAGCACCTTTGTCCAAGTGGTTAATTGATTCGGCTTTGGTGCAGGATGTCACAAGTTCGAAACTTGCTTTCGAACGTTTATTTGACACGGGATATGTTGTCCCAATGATTTGTTGTATATAAAGTACCAGTTCAAAAACAACTTGAGTTTAAAATTTAAATTAGATTTGTATATATGTAAAAATATAATACATGAATTAATGTACAAAACATAAAAACACAAAGTCTAAATTTATTAAGAAAAAGGATTAAGAAATAATTTATAAATAAAATAAAGTAAAGGACTAAACATAGATTTCTTTGTTTAAGACAAGTGTTAAACATGAAGATAAGATAAAACAAGTGTAAAAATCTTAATGATATGCATTAACAAGTGTGAACTTATGATACAAGTGGCAAAATCAACATTTATCTTGAAGTTGAAATGTATACAAAAGAATTTCGTAAACCGGAAATAAAATAAAAAATTTCAAACCTGACATACAAACTACATACTAGGAAAATTCAAAGCAAATCAGGAAAACAAATTATCTCAGCAACAACCTGGATATCAAGCTGAAAAGAAAATCACAAATCTTAAAAACCTAGAAATTAAAAATGAACAAAGCAAAATTCAATTCAGGTTTCAACCTGGAAATAAAAACAAAGTTCAATACTCAACTCAAACAACTTCAACCTGGAAGTTCGAATCTAGAAATCAAACTCAAGTCTTGGAATCTGATTCAAGAATGATTCAACCTGAAGCAATTAAATCGAGAAATTTTATAATAAAATTGGAAGAAAAGCAAAGTTTCAAGCCTGAAACAAAACAATATCAAAATGCTCAATCTCAGTTTCAAATTCCAGACCATTTCCAAGCTCAATTCCTCTCTGTCTTTCTTCAACTTTCAGGTGAGCAAACATCATTTTTTTAAACCTTAATATGGTTATATCTGATGGATGTGATGAATGATTTAAGTATGGTTATAAATGTGTTTACTTGAATGAAAATATGTCTGTATATATGATGTGCATGTCAGAGAAATAGGCAGATATGCCTCTGTCTTTGTTAACAGTTTTTCAAAACCTGTTCAAAAATTTAATATCTCATCCCATAATCTTTTCGAAGTTTAGATGTTTAAATGAAATGTGTTCAAATTTACAAAATCTAAATTTTAAAACTAGTTTCAAGAAAATATATTAGGTAAGTTTTACAAAATGATAAATCATAGTGATGATGAATATATGTCAGAACATTGATCATTTTAATTTCATGTTTTGATTATTGGAAAAGATTTGTATTTACGAATGGTGATTTTTAGAATTATTTTCATGATTTTTAAGTAAGTAGATGTTGAGAAATCTTCAGTTGAACAGCAATCGAGTTTTGGCCAATTTTTGGTAATCCACGTCGAATGGTGGGTCGTGAGTTTTGTCGAAGGTAGTTCGAAGGGTAAAGATTATCAGAAAAATACTCACGAATTTTTTTGATGAGCGTGGCAAAGCGTCGAGGGTAATGTAGGGTTTTAAGTGTAGTTTGAGACGTCGAGTTTTGGAGAGAGAGTTCGCCCTCAATGGCAAATCGGTCGGGGCCGGACCTAGGGGAATCGAAGGTAGGGGGTGTGACGTTGATTTGGTCAGAATGGCGTGGTTCCAGGTTGACTAATTCATCGGTACGAGGTGAATTTCCATGATTGGCTATGTTCTTGGTTGTTGCTCGTTAACTCAAATTTGATATCTGGTGAGCTTCGGTCGGTCTGTGTGGCCATTCGATACGAGATGATCGTCAACGACTTGCATGCGGTCGCGATAGAGACCGGAGATGATCGATGTGATCGTGTACATACACGTGCATATCAATGTATCTGCTGGGTTTAGATTGGGAATGAAGAAGAAAGGATCTCGAGGGTGGGCTCATGAAAATTGGTGAATGTCTCGAAGCAGGGTGAAGAAAAAAAGGGCACAGGTTTTGGCTCGTGTAAAATAAGAAAAGATTCAGGTTTAAAGCTTTTAAACAAATTAGTTTCAAATTTTGAATAAAACAAGTTTAAAATTTTATTCTTAAACCAATTTCTTTTATATAATAAAAGTTTATTTAAATTTTTGGATCAGTGAAAATTGTATAGTTACTTAATTTTTTTTTTTTAAGTTTTGTTTTCTTAAATTTATTTTGAAAAGAAAATAAAATTTTAGTAAATTAAGAATCTGATTTAGGAGATAATAGTTATCCTAAATGATGTTGTTGATTTGTCATTAACTTGAAAATATTAAGTGAATTCATATGTTGATGAAGGCCTATTTTAAGAATATATAAATAAGATTTTCAAAGATTAAATGGTGCATCTTGAAATAATGATTTTGATTATAAATGGACTTAAAAAGGTTTAAGTTAAAATTGTATTAAATTAATTAAGATAAATAGGTTATCTTAAAATCAAAGGATTATTAATTTTGAAATTTAATGATAAGTACTTAATCAGAGTTTAATTAAGTATTAATTTAAAGATCCATTAATTTGTTAAGAACTAATTAATTAATGTAATCAATTAAGGATAATTAGTTAAGATGATTAATTAATCTAAGATTAATTAAATTTGAAGTTAATTAATTAATAAAAGTGATTAAGGATAATCACTTATTGTAATTTTATTAATTAAATGGTAATTACTTAAGGGTTAATTAATTAATGTAATCAACTAAGGATAATTAATCAAAGGATAATTAGATAATTAGGGGTTAATTATTTAATATTCAAAGGTTGTTTAATTATTAATGTTAAATAACCTGTATTAGTGATTAATCTGATTTCAATTAGTCAGATGATCAATTAACCTTCCTAAACTCTGCCTGTATTCTATTGAATTGCTGTAAAAAATTTGTTATCTCTACTGTGTGGTGCTTTGTGATATGAATTATTTTAATTCAAGTTGTGATGAATGTAATTTATTTTATCTGTGATGAATGTGCATTATTTATCTATGATTTTGTGTATGTAGATAAGCATTATAGGAATATACCGCTTATCGATATTGATGTACTTGAATCTGTGATGTGATGATTGATGTTGTTGCACTATTGTGTAAAACCCCCTGGACTACACCATACACACACAAATATGGATTGCACGAGGAAATTGGTTAAGTCGCAAATTTTTGAAAACGGTTTTAAAATTTAATTTTGAATCCAATTGATTTTGGAAATAGAACTGGGTTAAATATGTAAAGCTTTTGAAAAGAAGTTTTAAAAAGGTACAAGTTATTTTGAATAACTTAATAAAGTTTTGAAATTTAAAATGGTTTTATTTGAATTTAAATTTAAATTCAAAGATTTGAACTTGAATTCTATATTTGGAAATTATGATTTAAAAAGGTTATACAAGTTATAAATGTGTTTATATGGGTTTAAACCATTTTAAAAGTATTATTTTGGAAATTTAAATTTAACCCAAGTTTAAAGGGCTTTGTCTCGTGCAAACGTAATCGGATTTTTCCGAAACGAAAACTATTTGTTTTCAAATAATAAAAGCTTTAATATAAAGAAAGGATTTCCAATTTGCATTGAAAGATTTCAAGTTTGAAATGGAATTGAAATTGTTTTGAAATCTATGAATAAATCTTTGTGAAAGATGGTTGAACCTTGTTTTGAAATTGAAGAGGATTTCAAATGGTGTATCTTTTATATAAAAGATTTGAAATGGAATTGTTTTGTGGAAATGGTTTTGAAAGCTATGAATTGAATCTTTATTTAAAGGTTGGATGAGTTAATCCAATTTGAAAGGCAAATTTATTTTGAAAAGGCTATGAATGAATCTTTGTAAAAGATTGATGAACTTTGAAAAGGGATCTTAAAAGTGTGTCTTTTGTATAAAAGGTTTGAATTGGAAAGATGTTAATGAATCTTTGTGAAAGATTAGCGAACTTTGTGGAGTGAATCTTTTTGTGTAAAGATTTGAAAATGGTAATTGGTTTAAACCCTATGAAAGAAAGGTTTTGAACAATAAGTTGTGACTTAACTGAGATCCCAATATCCATATAATTTTATATATTGCGCTCATTATTCGGTTTAGCCGGGAGAGGACCTTGTGTCATATAACCCATTCCGAATAACGATAGGACGTTATGGATAGCATTTGAAGACCGGTGGTGAAGACCGGATATTTTCCAAAGCGAAAGGATAACTCGTCGAATGTCTCTGCACCGGCTGATCCCCGGTACAGAGATCTCCATATGTGATGGGAAGTCCGGACGTGATTATGAATTATCCGAATTTGCAAGGGCTTCTTTGGAAGTGCCTTCGGTTCTGTTCGAACTCGGAACAGACTTGTATGGATGTATGTCTGTCATTAAACTTTGAGATGTAAAGCTGGTTTCTATAAAATACATTTCTGTTTGGTGGCGGAGATTTATTCTCTTAGCTTAACACCCTTCTTTGAAATGTACGAGCTCGGAGGTTATGTAGTTGATGGTTACTAGTGATACATTCCCAATTTGGTAATGTGGCATACGAAGTGCTGCTGATCATTTGTTGATCAAAGCATGACTTTGTGAAAAAGCATAGCTTTATGGACGAGACTTCATCGAGCCTCACAACCCGGTAATGGTCGAAACAGGAATGTTGCGGCAAGGTTTTTAGGGGTCGCGCCCCTAGGGTATGTTCATTTCCTTCTGGATAAGAGGTGGTATCATGGTATGGAGCCTAGATATTTAACCTATGTGGTTGCTGCAAATTTATTACTATGTGGTTGTTGGTATCGAGGCCTTGGGTAAAGGACGATAACGACCAGGGATGACATACTTGTGTGGTAGTTACCTATGTTATAGCTTGGTTCAAGCGTGAGGTAGCGTCGGCCTTATATTAGCAGAGATCTGGTTAGGTTCTCGGGGCGTCCTTCTAGAGGCTTACCTATTTCGGTAAGGAAGTTCCTTAGCCTGACCATTTGTTGGAAATCCAAAGAAATAATACACGCCCTGTACAGTTTTAGTTGTATAACCTGCCATGGAATGTGGCGGTAACCTGCTATTGTACATAGTAGCTATAGCAGGCATATGACGAAATGTGGTTTGCTGGCTAAGATTAATATTATACTTTCAAAATGTTTTATACACTATATATGCACTAATACTAATATCAAATGGTTTTCGCATATCAAGCATTTTGGACTGTCATAAGGAGAAATCTCCTCCAAGTATGCGCTTGCATTGTGTGTGTGGCAGGAGGCCTTGTGGCAGTTTCATTCTTCAAAAAGCATTGCAAATTTCTTTAAAAATCTTTTGTTTTGCTTTTGATAAAGATAAATTGTTTTTGTTTGCTCATACCAGTCTCATGACTGACCTTGCTTAATACAACGTGATAGGGGGTTCTCGCTTTGCGTTTGGAGGCGAACGAGAGACTCTTACCCCTACATGTCCCCGGGGAGGGGTTGGTTAACCGGGTAGGTGAAGAAGTCGAAAGGCTGGCCGTAAAAGCAAGGGCAGGGTACCATTGTATGCCACGGCGGGGCTGGGATGGTTGAAAAGCCTAGCAGTCGAGAGTGGCCGCTTTCGATGGTTGAAAAGCCTATACCGTCACATTTTCTATCAGAGCCAAAGTTTGAACTTTAGCTTTGGAGTATAACACATTAAGTAACTCATTAGAAATAGGGTGAAGTATACCCTAGAATGGGAATCCCTAAGATATCCGTCCAAACGCCTTAGTAAATTCTCTTACTATTCACTAATAGTAAGTATGAGTGTAAGAAGAGGACGAGATAGGGCACAGGGAAGTACCACTACGAATGGTCAATACCTTACAACAGAAACAATTTTCTCCATCAATCTCCTTTGATCCAGTTCAATTCTCTTATTTCTTCGATGGTTTCATGGCAGCACCGGGAAGAAGTTTTGGTGTGATGATAGCCCTGCAAATCATTGTAGAAAAGGTTCTAATTCCTATTTCGTATTCTAATCATCAGTTTCCTTCAGCTTTCTGTTTCAACTATAATAAATTTTAAATTGAAATTGGTTAACATATGAAAATGGATTAATTTGTATCGATAAAACAATTTTGATTAAAACCCAATTTATAATTCTATTGTAATTTTTGGTGAGTATCGAAGTCCGAAGAGGGACAAGCCGACGTAAACCTTGAGATACTCCAACCTGAGTTGGAATCTGTACTAAATGTTTGAGAATTATGAAAAATTGAATCTATTCTTTGGGGTCCAGATATATTTTACGAATGGTTAGCTGCCCTTCGAACTAACCAGTGCCCTGCATATTTCGTAGATCTGGGTGACCCGGGTGTTTGGTAAAATATTGAATGAGTTTGTTCGCATAATTTTTATTGATATTCTGATTTGGTAAGACAAATGCAGAATAAAAATTTCAGTTTGATCTGGAAAACTATATCTGTGTGTGTTCATCTATTCTTTGTTGTCACCCTGCTTTCAAATTTCGAGGACAAAATTTTCTTAAGGGGGAATCTGTAACATTCTCGGATTTTAGCCAAGTTTAAAATTGATAATTAATGTAACGACCCAGAATTTCTAGTCGTTAATTTTGAACATTTAATTCATTTTAAATATTGGATATGGATTATAATTTGATTTTTTTAGTAAAAAGCGTTTGGTTAAATTAATAAAATTAGTTGAAATTTAAATATGGCAATTCAATTGAATTTGAGTAATAATAATTTAAATATTTGAAATTGGGATAATTAGTGAATCTGGATATAAATAGATACAAAATTAGTTTCTAAAATTTATTTTGAATCTATTTGGATTTGAATTGTAATATTAGACTGTTGGATGGAAGTAAAAGTCAATAAGTTGAATTTGGAATTTTTTTATTAATTTAATAATGGAATTTAATAATATAATAATGCAAATAACCAGATTTTGGTTCGAAATGAATCAGAATGATTTATAATATGAATATAAATTCTATATGATTTATTATTGAGTTAGTAAAATTAAATTGTGACATTAATTGATAAATTGATTTGAGTTTCTCCAAAAATAAATAAAATCTAGTGTTTTGTAAGAAGATTGAAAATAGAATTTGTGAATCAAGATTAAATATTTTAGAAAAAAAATTGGATTTATTTTTCTATGTTTTAAGAAAATATATGTATGATTATTTATTAAGTACATAACTTGATTTTAATTCATTTTCCTTTAAAAATTTATGTAAGTATAAATAGTTTGTAAATGGAATAAAATATATACATTTGCAAAAAGATATTTGTTTATTCGTTTATAATAAAATTAGTTGTATATTAATTTTTGTATTTGAAATTTTAAAATAAATATTTTTAATAATATATTGAGTTTGTTAACTCTGTATTTTGAAAAAAAAATTAAAGTATATATGTATATAAGATTATTTATTTGTGTATAATTGATTTTCAAATTATTTTTCTTTATATAAGTACAAATATAAACATTCATTTGTTTAAACTATAAATTTTAAAAATTTAAACAAGAATAAATAGGAAAGTGTGGTTTAAATTCAACATAATATTTACATAAGTTTTCAAAGATAATCATTTTCAAAACATTAAGATCGGTATTTATTTATTTAAAAGGTTGGTAACTTGAGTTTAAAATTTAAATAAGATTTGTATATATGTAAAAATATAATACATGAATTAATGTACAAAACATAAAAACACAAAGTCTAAATTTATTAAGAAAATGGATTAAGAAATAATTTATAAATAAAATAAAGTAAAGGATTAAACATAGATTTCTTTGTTTAAGACGAGTGTTAAACATGAAGATAAGATAAAACAAGTGTAAAAATCTTAATGATATGCATTAACAAGTGTAAACTTATGATACAAGTGGCAAAATCAACATTTCTCTTGAAGTTGAAATGTATACAAAAGAATTTTGTAAACCAGAAATTAAAAAAAAAATTGCAAACCTGACATACAAACTACATACTAGGAGAATTCATAGCAAATCAGGAAAATAAATTATCTCAGCAATAACCTGGATATCAAGCTGAAAAGAAAATCACAAATCTTAAAAACCTGGAAATTAAAAATGAAGAACAAAGAAAAATTCAATTCAAGTTTCAACCTGGAAATAAAAACAAAGTTCAATACTCAACTAAGACAACTTCAAACTGGAAGTTTGAATCCAGAAATCAAACTTTAGTCCTGGAATCTGATTCAAGAGTGATTCAACCTGAAGCGATTAAAACGATAAATTTTATAATAAAATTGGAAGCAAAGCAAAGTTTCAAGCGTGAAACAAAACAATATCAAAATGCTTAATCTCAGTTTCAAATACTAGACCATTTCCAGGCTTAATTCCTCTCTGTCTTTCTTCAACTTTCAGGTGAGCAAACAACATTTTTTTAACATTAATATGGTTATATCTGGATGGATGTGATGAATGATTTAAGTAAGGTTATAAATGTGTTTACTTGAATGAAAATATGTATGTATATATGATGTGCATGTCAGAGAAATAGGCAGACATGCCTCTGTCTTTGTTAATAGGTTTTCAAAACCCGTTCGAAAATTTAATATCACATCCCATAATCTTTTTGAGGTTTGGATGTTTAAATGAAATATGTTCAAATTTACAAAATCTAAATTTTAAAAATAGTTTCAAGAAAATATATTGGGTAACTTTTTACAAAATGATAAATCAGAGTGATGATGAATATAAGTCAGAACATTGATCATTTTAATTTCGTGTTTTGATTATTGGAAAATATTTGTATTTAAGAATGGTGATTTTTAAAATTATTTTCATGATTTTTAAGTAAGTAGATGTGGAGAAATCTTCAGTTGAACGGAAATCGAGTTTTGGCCAATTTCTGGTGATCCACGTCGAATGGTGGGTCGTGATTTTTTTCGAAGGTAGTTCGAAGGGTAAAGATTATCAAAAAAATACTCACGAATTTTTCTGATGAGCGTGGCGGAGCGTCCAGGGTAATGTAGGGTTTTAAGTGCAGTTTGAGACGTCGAGTTTTGGAGAGAGAGTTCGCCGTCAATCGCAAATCGGTCAGGGCCGTACCTAGGGGAATTGAAGGTAGGAGTGTGACGTTGATTTGGTTAGAATGGCGTGGTTCCATGTTGACTAATTCGTCTGTACGAGGTGAAGTTTGATGATTGGTTCTGTTCCTGGTTGTTGCTCAGTAACTCAAATTTGATATCTGGTGAGCTTCGGTCGATCTGGGTGGCCATTCGATACGAGATGATCGTTAACGACTTGCGTGTGGTCGCGATAGTGACCGGAGATGAACGATGCAATCATGTACGTGCACGCGCATATCAATGTATCTGGTGGGTTTAGATTGGGAACGAAGAAGAAAGGATCTCCGGGATGGGCACGTGAAAATTGGTGAATGTCTCGAAGCAGGGCGAAGAAGAAAACGGCATGGGTTTTGGCTCGTGTAAAATAAGAAAAGACTCAGGTTTAAAGCTTTTAAACAAATTAATTTTAAATTTTGAATAAACTAGTTTAAAATTTTATTCTTAAACCAATTTCTGTTATATAATAAAATTTTATTTAAATTTTTGGATCAATGAAAATTGTATAGATATTTAACTTAATTTTTTTAAGTTTTGTTTTCTTAAATTTATTTTGAAAAGAAAATAAAAATTTAATAAATTAAGAATCTAATTTAGGAGATAATTGTCATCCTAAATGATGTTGTTGATTTGTCATTAACTGACAATTATTAAGTGAATTCATATGTTGATGATGCTCTATTTCAGGAATATATAAATAAGATTTTCAAAGATTAAATGGTGCATCTTGAAATAATGATTTTGATTATAAATGGACTTAAAAAGGTTTAAGTTAAAATTGTATTAAATTAATTAAGATAAATGGGTTATCTTAAAATCAAAGGATTATTAATTTTGAAATTTAATGATAATTGATTAACCAGAGTTTAATTAAGTATTAATTTAAAGATCCATTAATTTGTTAAGAACTAATTAATTAATGTAATCAATTAAGGATAATTAGTTAAGGTGATTAATTAATCTAAGTTTAATTAAATTTAAAGTTAATTAATTAATTTAAGTGATTAAGGATAATCACTTATTGTAATTTTATTAATTAAATGGTAATTAATTAAGGGTTAATTAATTAATGTAATCAATTAAGGACAATTAATCAAAGGATAATAGATAATTAGGGGTTAATTATTTAATATTTAAACGTTGATTAATTTATTAATTAATGTTAAGTAACCTGGATTATTGATTAATCTGATTTCAATTAATCAGATGATCAATTAACCTTCCTAAACTCTGGCTGTATTCTATTGAATTGCTGTAAATTGTTTGTTATCTCTACTGTTTGATGCTTTGTGATATGCATTATTTTAATTCAAGCTGTGACGGATGTAATTTGTTTTATCTGTGATGAATGTGCATTATTTATCTATGATTTTGTGTATGTAGATAAGCGTTATAGGAATATACCGCTTATCGATATTGATGTACTTGAATCTGTGATGTGATGATTAATGTTGTTGCATTATTGTGTAAAACCCCCTGGACTACACCATACACACACAAATATGGATTGCACGAGGAAATTGGTTAAGTCACAGATTTTTGGAAACGGTTTTAAAATTTAATTTAGAATCCAAATGATTTTGGAAGTAGAGTTGGGTTAAATATGTAAAGCTTTTGAAAAGAAGTTTTAAAAAGGTACAAGTTATTTTGAATAACTTAATAAAGTTTTGAAATTTAAAATGGTTTGATTTGAATTTAAATTCAAAGATTTGAAATTGAATTCTGTATTTGGAAATTATGGTTTAAAAAGGTTATACAAGTTATAAATGTGTTTATATGGGTTCAAACCATTTTAAAAGTATTATTTTGGAAATTTAAATTTAACCCAAGTTTAAAGGGCTTTACTCGTGCAAATGTAATCGGATTTTTCCGAAACGAAAACTATTTGTTTTCAAATAATAAAAGCTTTCGTATAAAGGAAGGGTTTCCAATTTGTGTTGAAAGATTTCAAGTTTGAAATGGAATTGAAATTGTTTTGAAAGCTATGTATAAATCTTTGTGAAAGATGGTTGAACCTTGTTTTGAAATTGAAGAGGATTTCAAATGGTGTATCTTTTATATAAAAGATTTGAAATGGAATTGTTTTGTGGAAATGGTTTTGAAAGCTATGAATTGAATCTTTGATTTAAAGGTTGGATGAGTTAATCCAATTTGAAAGGCAAATTTGTTTTGAAAAGGCTATGAATGAATCTTTGTTAAAGATTGGTGAACTTTGAAAAGGGATCTTAAAAGTGTATCTTTTGTATAAAAGGTTTGAATTGGAAAGATATTAATGAATCTTTATGAAAGATTAGTGAACTTTGTGAAGTGAATCTTTTTTTTTTAAGATTTGAAAATGGTAATTGGTTTAAACCATTTGAAAGAAAGGTTTTGAATAATAAGTTGTGACTTAACTGAGACTCCAATATCCATATAATTTTAAATATTGCGCTCATTATTCGGTTTAGCCGGGAGAGGACCTTGTATCATATAACCCATTCCGAATAATGATACAACGTTATGGATAGCATTTGAAGACCGGTGGTGAAGACCGGATATTTCCGAAAGTGAAAGGATAACTCGTCGAATGTCTCTGCACCGGCTGATCCCCGGTATAAAGAACTCCATATGTGATGGGAAGTCCGGACGTGTTAGGTATTGTCCGGATTGCAAGGGCTTCTTTGGAAGTGCCTTCGGTTCTGTTCGAGCTCGGAACAGACTTGGATGGATGTATATCTGGCATTACACTTTGAGATGTAAAGCTGGTTTCTATCAAATAAATTTCTGTTTGGTGGCGGAGATTTATTCTCTTAGCTTAACACCCTTCTCTGAGATGTACGAGATCAGAGGTTATGTAGTTGATGGTTACTAGTGAGACATTCCCAATTTGGTAATGTGGCATATGAAGTGCTGCTGGTCGTTTGTTGATCAAAGCATGGCTTTGTGAAAAAGCGTAGCTTTGTGGACGAGACTTCATCGAACCTCACAACCTGGTAATGGTCGAAATAGGAATGTTGCGGCAAGGTTTTTATGGGTCGCGCCCCTAGGGTATGTCCATTTCCTTCTGGATAAGAGGTGGTATCATGGTATGGAGCCCAGATATTTAGCCTATGTGGTTACTGCCAATTTATTAATTTATGGTTGTTGGTATCGAGGCCTCGGATAAAGTCGGTAACGACCGAGGATGGCGTACTTGTGTGGTAGTTACCTATGTTATAGCTTGGTTAAAGCGTGAGGTACAGTCGGCCTTGTGTTAGCAGAGATCTGGTTAGGTTCTCGGGGCGTCCTTCCAGAGGCATACCCATTTCGATAAGGATGTTACTTAGCCTGATTATTTGTTGGAAATCCAAAGAAACAATACGCGCCCTGTCCGATTTTAGTTGTATAACCTGCTATTGTACATGGTAGCTATAGTAGGCATACGACGAAATATGGTATGCTGGCTAAGGTTAATATTATACTTTCGAAATGTTATCTGCACTATGCATTAATAATAATATCAAATGGTTTTCGCGTATCAAGCATTTTTGACTGTCATAAGGAGAAATCTCCTCCAAGTGTGCGCTCGCATTGTGTGTGTGGCAGGAGGCCTTATGGCAGTTTCATTTTCCAAAAAGCATTGCGAATTTCTTTAAAAAAAATTTGTTTTGCTTTTGATAAAGATAAATTGTTTTTGTTTGCTCATACCAGTCCCATGACTGGCCCGGAGTTTATTGTTCCCTTCCTAAACTCGGGATGCCCACAATTTCAACACGGGCAGTCTAGAGTTGGGTTTTCAGATAATCAAATAATATGTGTAGATTTGAAAGCATTCAACCTCTGAATGTTGGCTATCGCATTTGGATCGAGTTGTTTCACTTCAGCGATGATGGTGGTTCGAGCTTTTGGTTTAAGCTATCTTTGGTGTTGAATTCTTTTAGAGATGCATTCTAATGAAGATATTCTTTCTGCCGTGTCTTGTATCTCTAATAGTATTGATATCTATTGTATCATGTTGTTGTATCCTATTGTATCAGATATTGTATCTACGACATTCGAGTACGAGTTGAAGTACGGATGTCGATTTTCGAATGCTAAAATCCGGATCGTCACACGCAGCATTCCTCTTTTGATGTTTAGGGTAGATAAGTGGTCGATAAATAAAAGGTTGGATCCGTACCAGCAGCATTTCCTTATGTTGTTTAGGCTAGATAAGTGGTCGATACTTAAAACAAAAGACCTGTATCGTGAGCATCTCCCTTGTTGTTTAGGGTAGATAACTGGTCAATACTTAAAAGAAAAGATCCATACCAGTAGCATTTCCCTTATGCTATTTAAGGTAGGTAAGTGGTCAATACTTAAAAGGAATGATCCGTACCTGTAGCATTTCCCTTAGGACGCGCTTATGTTGTTTAGGACAGATAAGAGGTCAATAAAAGACTAAATCAAGTGGATTTGGACATGGGACCCAACTAGCTTTTGTTTGACAGGGACCAGTACAAACAACATTCTCTATTTTCAATGGAGGCAGTTTCTCACAATAGCCTGAAGTGAGATGAAGGCATGCTTATGCTATCTAGGGTAAATACAAGGTCAAAAGAGGGATCAATAGATAGTGCGAACTGGCGGTGACCGAGCGTGCGTCATCGATTGAGAGAGATAAGTCGCTATTGAGTTCCAAGCGCTTAGTATGTGTGTCTTTCGTAGACACCATTGCCTTCTGCGTAGGAAGCTATATAACGTCTAGTCTACAGTAGATATTTTGTCGTGTCATTCGTAGACACCATTGCCTTCTATGCAGGGAGCTATATAGTGTCTAGTCCGTAGTAGGTCTATGGAGTAGCAGGCCGATCAAAGGGTAGAATTAGGATTTCGGCCTAATTATAGGATTAGAAATGCAGCCTAACCAAAGCAACTATTAAAGACAGGTGCAAACAATCAAAGTTAATCAATTATGTCAATTTAGTTAATTCGTATTTATTTTCATCTTAGTCCTTCTCTTTGTTTCCTTTTTTTCCTTTTATATACTAGAACTGTTCTAAAGTCTATTACTTTTACTTTGCTTAAAGATGATAGTAATTATTATCATTCACCAGACTTTTAGTCTGGCCCACTCCTTCATTTTTCCCCTTTCTCCTCCCTCCTCCATAGGCTAGCAAGAGCAAGGACAATAGATTGCAGACACTTAGAGACTTCTTTGGCAGAGATTTCTTATGTATTTGTCTTTTTTATTCTCAGTTTAGCTTATTCCATGTACTAGCACTTTGTGAGTACTCTGATATTTATGAGACCGAGGTTTGATTTCATGAGATATATATTGGTATTTTGAGACATATGATGTATTTGGTTTTTTAATTCTATGTTATGAAGTTTGACTTTTAGCAAATTATTATTTTAATTTTTTCCACTATTTTTATCTATTTTGTTTTATAAATTTTAGTCTCTGCAAATTTTAGTTATACCTACAACCCACCACATCTTTAGTGTGTCCTTTTGGATACACAAAGGGGTGTGGGGTGTTACACTTGGCATCAAAGCCTAAGGTTACATGATTTTTAAAATTTATTTTAAAAGTAAAGTATTTTTCAAAATAACCGTTTTAATAGTATTTTTCAGAAAAGAAGCCCTTTAATTTAGAATTATTTTTCAAATAATAAAGAGTTTTTCTTAAATCCCCTCAAAGTCTAGTTCAAACTCCTTTTGATTTCGAAATATCACACTCTTCCCTTTCTAGTTCTTTGGTAGGTTGTTTACACTCAGACATCTCTTTAGTAGTAGATCTCATTGTTATTTCAAACCCCATAAGAGGATCGACACACTTGTCTATGATTTGTAGGGTTTGAAAAATTTATATACTAGGCATAGAGTTTGATTGTGACGCCTATGTACTAGGATTTTCGGGGTATGGGATGGTTTTGAGGATGGATTGGTTGTCCATTTATACTGTCATATTAGACTACAAGAAAGGAGTCATTAGATTAGGGACATGTAGCGGATGAACTCTCAAAGTTTCTTGTCACCCATAGGGATCAGTCTTGTTGACCTTCCTTTATTCCCTTGATTTATCACTATGAGAGCTAGATTATGTTCCAGTCATTAAAGATTTCCCAAACATTTTGAGGAGGTTCTTTGTACACTTCGCATTTATCGGTTGAAGGAAAAATTCTTCAAGTGTCACTTTTAGAGTAAGGAAGTGCATTTTTTGGGGCATAGAGAAGGTCAACTCATGGAAAAAGTTTGAGAAATGTTTTGTACATTTAGGTTCAGATAAATGGATTTAACGGTGGTGCATTAGAATAAATATGAGCATAAAAGAGGAATAGGAGGGAAAGACTTTAGTAATAAAACGAGATTTCCAAGATTTGGGAAGGGTACTCCTAGGGTAGCAAGAAGAAAATCCACTTTATGTCTAGCCCAATAAAATGAAATAGTTGGAATTGACAATTTAAAAAATATAATTTTAAATATTTTTAAAGAAGTAAATATTGGGTTTTGGAAAAAAAGTGGTATGAAATTTAAATTTGGTTTTTATATGATGTAAATTTTATTCAAATTAAAATTCCTTTTGAAGAATTATAGAGCATATATAGCTTGCTGGTTTCTTTATATGTAAACAAAGATTTTGAATATAAAAGCCTAGAGTGTATTAAGTATCGAAAGTATAGATTATAACATTTATTGTTGTAATATATGCTTTCGTGGAAAATAAAGGGAGCATAGGCTATAACACTAATGTTATAGCAGGTGATTCCGAAAGGAAATGTTTTTACATAGTATATGAGGTTTATTAGTATTATTTTTAATTAAATTCATACACTAGGATAATTGGGTTGTAGCAACGGCGTTTTACACAGCATCTATTTTAAACCCTAGTAAAAATGAATTTTAAGATGATAATTTCTAAGAGTAAAAATAAAAATGATTTGTAAAATACACTTATTATAAGGAAATTTTTTTGGTTATGGATATATTAAAGCAGTTTTAGAGGTGAGGTTTTCTAAAAAGAAAAGAATAAGTTAGATATTAGAAGATGTCTATCATAAGAGAATGTAAATTAAACATACTTTAATCTATTGGAACGAAAAAAAGTAATGGTATAATTTTCTATGAAACCAATAAAAATGTTTTGGGCAAGTTACAAGGAATCCCTGAAAGCGATGTACAAGGTATGAGAAGTAGCATATTTTGTATAGCCTATTTCGAAAAGTATAAAATAAGTTCCTTGTAGTTTCACCTAAACATGAAGTGCTCTTTTAAAAAGGTTCATAGAAGATTTTAGCGTTGATAATTTCTCATAGGAGAAAGTAGTTCCAATACTTTAGGTATGGGACTGTTAAGTATAACGAGATGATGTTTTGAAAACACATAAGGATATTTTAAGGATATTCTAAAAGAAAATAGATTGGTGAAAAAATAAATAATCGTTTGGAAAACTTAATAAAAGTAAAATTTGAAAATTCAATTTTTTATAGAAAACTAAGAAGGTCTTTAAAAGAAAACGAGGAATAAGTTTTGGACTTAAAAGTTTTTCCCTTTAGGTTTGGGAAATAATGTAAATTCAATTGGCTTTGAAGATGCAAGTCTAGAAAGATAAAATTTTAAGCAACCTAGTATTTTTGAATTTAATATAAACTTAAAGATAACACTTTTAAAGATAAAGGTTTTAGGATTTGATGTTTTAAAAATTTAAGCCTTAGTGTTTGAAATGATAAATACCAAACCAAACTTATAAATGTGGAGTAGATATGAATCATTTCCTACGTATAAAGTGTAAGGCTATGAAAGAGACAGTAGGCTTACTTTTAGAATTGATAGTGGAAGTTCTCGTAAAGTGTATAGGGCACTAATGAGAACCTATGAATGTTGATTCATGTGATTAGACTAAAAAAACAGTATAATATAGTTAGTAAAATTGTAAGACACGCATGGTTGAGAATCGATATTCCTGATTTTGGAAGAACTTGGGGAAAAGCATCTTCCTTTAGTGGAATTCGCATACGATAATAGTTCTCAAGCTAGCATTAGAAGTGAAGCCTTTCGAAGCTCTTTATAAAAGACCGTGCAAGTCACCTTCATGTTGGATAGAGTTTACAGAGAGATTGCCTTGGTTCCGACATAGTTAAGGAGACTTCGGCGAAGACTAAATTTGATTTGAAGAAAGTTCGCATCTCATATCCAACTCTCTTTGATAAGAAGCTTTCGAATTTCCTATTGTCATCTTTAGTTTTGAGTAGGTTCTTTCCTTTATTATCCTTTGAGAGGGGAGAACTTATGATTTAACCTATGGATGGTAGAATTTGATGTAAACATGTTACTAGAACGTGTTATGAATGATGGTTGCAAGTGATTGCTAGTGGATGCTAATGGACGCATATACTTACACTAAGCACTATTAGCTCTTAGGGATAGGCCTAACTAGGACAGTAGAGCGTATGCATATGGATGTGTGCACATTTGCATTTTTATTTTCATGGTTTCTATAAATGGATGTTCATCACATGGTTGTTGCATTTGGATGATGATTGAAGCATGCATATAGAACTATCAGTTATCATTAGGGAATTTTTTCATTCATTTGGATATATGACACAGGCATGATTGCATAAAAAGAGGTCAATAAATCAAAGGACCGTCTAATCTTTTGCATTAATTAGGGACAGTGACACTACACTAATTGCATAAGTATCATAAATCGCATTAGAAAAATTTAAGGACAATGGATGTAATGGGTGATGGTTGAGTAGTTGGTCGTAGAGCTTGGATGAAAACTTTTATTTCATTCTTCTATCCTTAGAGATTTCAAGGACGAAATCCCTTAAGGAGGGGTGAATGTAACAACCCAAAATTTAAGGAGGTGTTAGTAAATACTTATAAATGAAAAGAAATAGTATTTATAATTAGAATTCATTTGAAATTGGTATTAAAACTAATTGGCAGTAGATTTATTGAAATGTTTTCAATTAGAAAGGGAAAAAGGAATTAAATTGTAATGATTAAGATTAAAATAAGAACTTGCATTTGTGTCAAAATAGAATGAACATTTAAAAAAAATACATGCATGTTTTGAGATAAATAAAATAAACTTCTCATTTTTGAATTTATGTATGATTTTATAAACAAGGTGTTTGTTTTGTTACAAAAGAAAAAAAAGGTATAACAATATATTTAAAAAAAGGCATCCACTTTTACAAATTTAGGTACGATGTTCAAATGAGATGGGCTATTGTAAATGAGAGAAAATGTAACCATATATTTATAAAAAGAAGGCATTTGATAAAATAAGCGTTATATTTTGAAAAGAAAAGGCAAGAGTGTATTATGGAAGGACTGCATTTCTTACAGAAAATACTAGGTATATTATTTCTTTGTTAGTAAAGAATAATGGGTCAATTTAATTTTTAAACATAAAAACATTAATACCAATCAATTAATGTAATTTATTGCTCAATTTAAAAGCAAACAATTAGGTTACTAATTATTATACAACATATATACACGTTTGTGGGTATGTTATTTATCTAATTACAACTGATGTGAATACGGAAAAAAATGTAGACATAACAATTCATATGTTATTTAATGAATTCAGATTTGAATATATAGAATATTGACATAACAATTCACATTTTATTCATTTAATTAATTCAAACATGAATATGTACAATATTTACATAAGAATTTCTAGTTATTTATTAATTTATTTTAGACATAAACATGGAGAAATATTGACATGTTAATTTACTTATTTCAGATGTAAATGTGGAAAGATATTGATATGTTGTTTATTTATTTATTTCAGACGTAAACATGTAAATTAAATGGAATATTGAAAACTGAAATGAAACATGCAAATAAAGAGAGACGCGTGGAAATTTAATATAAAATAAAATGTCACAATTTAGAAATAAATTGAAGAGAAGAAAAGATTATTTATAGTTTGTATATTATTGGGGGTGTAATTAATTAAATTAAATATAAGATAACGCGCTGACAATGCGCATTGTAAGACTTGACACAGCAATGAGTTAGCGGAAGTTTCAAGAGATTCTAATTTATGGTTGAAAGCACACCTAAAACACTATAAATAGAACCTAAACTAACCTAGGTTTTCACTCTAAATCAAAACCTAGCCTCCATTTCTCTCTTTCTCAAATATTTACCTACATTCTTCATTTATAAAATAAAATTATATATTATATATACATTGAAATTAAAGATGGAGATTGTACAAATTAGAGGAGATTTCTAGAGAATTTTGGTTACTGTAAAAAAAGGGATTCTACCTTTTGTCTTAGGTGAGTGACTGTAATTATTTCAGATTTCTTTAAGTAATTTAAGATAATAGGGTTTCAAATAGTTGTAGTTTTACTATGATTTTTGGAATAACCTTTTTAGTGGTTTATTTACAGTTTATAGAATTATTTTCATTCTATTTCTTTTAGCTATTCTTTTAGGTTTATTTTAGTTTATTTATGCTAATTATAGCTTTTCCATTTATTTACAATATTTTAATTTATTTACTGTTATTTATGCGTTATACATCTTTATCCTACCTTTTGGATTTTCTTCTATGTTCAGTTTTCTTTTATTTCTCCTTCTTCTTCGCATATGGATTAGAATAGACTAAATGCAGATTGGGATTAAATTATAAGAATACTGGAATAATGGATGATCGGATGTAAATTGTAAGGACCGTAATAAAAATGGAATTGCATTGAAATTGCGATGTAAATATTAAATTAGACTGAGTTAAAGAGATTGGCCTAGTTATAACTTAGAATTATAACTAAAAAGAGTAAAAGATGAAAGAAGCTTATTTTCACACTTAGACCTTGGGTTAAGTAATAAGTAGGATTGTAACATAGGTTCTAATATGAAAACAGAAAAAATGAGGCTTATTTTAAAACTTAGGATAAATTAATAAGCACAAGTAGTAAGAATAATAATAAAGGCTTAATTAAAATAATTTATGTAAGTTAATAAGCAAAGATGACAGTAGGATATGTACCGATAGCATTCCCCTTATGTTGTTTAGGGTAGATAAGAGGTCAATAATTAAAAGACTAAATCACGGGGATTTGGAAAATAGACGCAATAGATTTTGTTTGACAGGGACCGGTACCAACAACATTCCCTATTTTCTATGTACATGGTGTCTCACAATAGCCTGAAGTGAGACGAGGGCATGCTTATGCTGTCTAGGTAAATTAAAGGTTAAAAGAGGGAGCAATGGATAGTGCAAAGTGGCGGTGGCCAAGCGTGCGACATCAATTATGGGAGATAAGTCACTATTGAGTTCCAAGCGCTTAGAACGTGTGTCATTCGTAAACACCATCGCCTTATGTGTAGGGAGCTATATAACGTCTAGTCCATAGTAGATACTTTACGTGTCATTCGTAGACACCATTGTCTTCTATGTATGGAGCTATATAACGTCTAGTCCGTAGTAGGTCTATGGAGTAGCAGGCCAATCAAAGGGTAGAATTATGATTTCAGCCTAATTATAGGATTAGGAATTCAGCCTAATCAAAGCGCTATCAAAAATAGGTGCAAACAATCAAAGTTAATCAATTATGTCAATTTAGTTAATTCGTATTTATTTCCAGCTTATTCCTTCTCTCTATTTCCTTTCTTTCCTTTTATATACTAGAACAGTTTTAAAGTCTATTACTTTTATTTTGATTAAAGATTCTAGTAATTACTATCATTCACCAGACTTTTAGTCTGACCCACTCCTCTATTTTCCGCTTTTCCCCCTCATAGGCTAGCAAGAGCTAGGATGATAGATTGCAGACAATTGGAGACTTCTTTGGCAGAGATTTCTTATGTATCTCTCTTCTTTATTTTCAGCTTTTAGCTTATTCCATGTACTGGCACTTTGTGACGGATAATTTGTACTCTGCTATTTATGAGGCCGAGGTTTTGATTTCACAAGACATATATTGGTATTTTGTGACATATGATGCATTTGGTTTTATAATTCAATATTGTGAAGTTTAACTTTAGAAAAATATTATTTTAACTGTTTCTACTGTTTTTATCTATTTTGTCTTATGAATCTTAGTCTCTGCTAGTTTTAATTATATCTACAATGCACCACATCTTTTAGTATGTCCTTTTAGGCATACTAAGGGGTGTGGGGGTGTTACATCAAATAAGAAAAATTCTCTGGAGTTTTTTTTAAAGGCAAGTGATTAGCACTTACGAAATTTTGGATAAAAGGAGGAAAAATCTATGTTATGGCTGTATTAAAAAATGCATGTTGGTCATTGTTACTCGGCTTTTCATTAGTAGGCATATGATGATTAAGGCTCCTGAGCCTGAGCTGGTATGGTCTAGGTCAGCTAAGGTCTAGGCCAGTCTTCCTTAAGCGAGTCAAAGATTAAGGGTAGGACAGCAAGGTCCCCTCGATCACCATATCATGTCCTAGCATGTCGAAGCAGCCCGTGTACTCAATCCTATCCAGCAAGGCATGAAGACCAGTGCAGTTTGGAAAAACATAAGAATGGCTCTCAATCTTGCTTACGATCGGTCCTTTCATTGTCGGTCTGTGTTCAACGCGGCACTAAGTCTACCAGCTCACTTAAGCATCTCTCCCAATTCCTTGCCTGCCGACTTAGATCAATGTCATTTTCAGCATGATCCATCGTTTGATTCAATTTTAGTGCAGCCACCTACGGATTGCAGGTCATCTCGTCATACCTCAATTGGATTGGCATTCTTTTAGTTCGCAACAATTCCCTATCCTGTTCATGGTCCCTACTACCAGCGAACTAACTTGGCTCATCTTGCCACTTAGACACATTGGAGTAAGACGACTATAAGTGTACCTACTTCTAACAAGAAGCATGTTTCATTTCTCTAGTAGGTCACCATAGTACAAATGCATCAAATGTGAAGTAAGGCAGGGTCTTTGGTACAGTTCTCTTATTGACATTTGGCTTTATCGCATTTACTTTCATTTATCCACCTATTTCCCTTCAAGTCCGTCAACCAGATCAACAAGCATATGCACTTCCTGCCTATTTTATCGCACGATCTTAGCTGTCCAAGTATCGGTTTAATAAGAACCTCATTCATTGCAACATCAAAGGGGTTTATTGGTTGGTTAGTCAGAGAAAGTATAGCCACACCAAGGATGACTAGAATACACAGGAATTCCGGTCACGATGCTAAACTCAAAGCTCTATACTCAGCAAACCATTAAGATTTTCTACTTCATTAGTTTTAAGTATCTCATTTTCTCATGATCTTTTCTTATTATCCTCTTGTTTCTTTGTAACTACAAGGGAGCCATATAGTAAGAAAGTTTCACAGTGGATGTGGGAAGCTTTGCCAAACCACTCTATTACTTTGTCATTTACCTTCAAATATTTGTTTTCCCACCATTTTTTTCTTTTAAGCTTCGTGATTAGCAAGTGATATTTTCTCATCATGATATCGTCATAATTCCGAGGTTAACGAAAAGTAGATTCAACATTTTGATGCTAGAAGGAGGGCTCGAACCTTTGACCTTGTGGTTAACAACCTCACACTCTAACCAATGATGGGTGTTAGTATTTTGATCCTATAACCAATAATTAAGCCAGATCCCCTTGAGAAGTTGGGACATAATCTCAGTTTGGCTTGATGTCATGTATCACCACGGTGCATGCTTACTCCCTCACATTACTGCTGCTATCAACAAAGTTGTAGAGATTGTGCATGTATCTGACATGGGTATTGGGTCAACCAAAAAAATCCAAGTTCTTATTCCCCTCCCCCCCTTCAGTCTCTCTCCAAGAATGCTCTCTCCCAAAGTAATGCTCGGGCCAGTCTGCATTTGCGGTTAAACCCAAGGGCAAGATAGGAAAGACAAAATGCATGGAAATGTTGGCCACCTATCATGCTTTTCCTTTTTGAAGGATCCTTGAGCCGCTCGGCACTTCGAGTTATGTCAAGATCAACCCTCCACCTACGGCCATCAAGCAGCCCTCTTATCCGCCCTTGCCCTCAACCTTGTCCAAATGTGGTCGAATATCTACCAATTTGTATGACGAAATCCAGATGTAACAGCCAGTGTCCTTGAACACAAAGCTCATCCCAACATCATAGATAAGTTCTCTCTCATAAAAATAAGTTCAACTAGTATATATGTTATCGTGAATGGAGACACTAGTCCTCCGTCTCACTACTTAACATCACATATTTACAAAGTGCTTGAGCTAGCTGTGTGCTCTTGTTGGAGCCGAGTCCCACACTCATTCTGCAATTGGCAAAGTGACTTTTAGGTTAACCCTTGAGCCTACATGCACTCCGGTTTAACCCGGACATGTTCGTCACAATGCACATGATCACTTGATACCTAGGAGAACCTAGTGGTAAACATGCACTCTTACTTAACACCAGTTTCGCCTGGCACTCAACACTTGGCCGAAACTTGGTACATATGCATGTCCGGGCTCAACCCATCACATAACTGCCTTACTATTTGACATATTATAAATAGACAAAAGAATTTTATGTAAATGCTGTAGGAACTCTTCCTGGTCGCGTATCACCCAGGAGAACTTTCAAGCTACTAAGTGCTTAGGTTTCAACCGAGACAGCCTGTCGCTCCTCCTTGCAGATTTTCATCCAGGAGAACCTCAAGCCACTCGGTGCTCAAGTTTGTGCTAGAACCACCTAAGAGCAAAGAAATATAGTAAGGCACAACTTTCATATACCAACTACGGCACCTAACAAGAAACTTGGTTGCTTGGTCAATGCTCGCTTCCGAGCCCATGACATTTTATGAAGAATGCATCGAAGACTTCATGGCCTACATCTCTCAACACCTTCGTTAAGCTATTCAAGGAGAATGGATCATCATATGCTCATTAATCTTGTTCAAGTACTGTCGAACTTTGTGGCCAAGGACTATGTGATTCCTAATTCCCTTCCTCGCCGACATGCTATCCACAACGATGAATCACCATGCATTCACTTCCGTGTTAGGGACTACTAGGCTATCCAGTAGGAATGAATCACCATGCATTCAATTCCTTGCTCTGGGACCACCTACTTCCCCATGAGTTTGGGTGAGATGTTCTCCCCTTCGCTTTAAGGTGCATCGACGATTTGATACGCGGCCACAATGGTCGATATCATTCGCCCACGATGCACCCATCCTCCTTACAGGATGGGTCACTATTGTCGAGACTGGCACTGTTACCTCGAGTGACACTGTAACACCCCACCTCTATACCCATATTATCCAAGAGTATTAACAACGTAATATTGTCAGATAATACAAAGAATAAAGCGATATAGGGTACACACATGAATATTCTCTTGTGCTAACAGTGGTATGTGTTAAAACATCGAATAAATAAAACTTATATACATACACAGTAATGATACAAAGTAATAAACACGTGTGCCTTCAGGATAGAACAATACACAATATATAGTAAATAATAGAGTTCAGAGAGTCAGTGACAGTGACAATATACAATATATATATATATATATATATATATATAATATACAAGGTATGATATGCATCTCAATGTTAAATACATACGCAATAAAATACAATACAAAATAATATATAATAATGCTGAATATCTAGCCTTCTCTAAGCCCAGAAAATAGAAGTTAGTTTCATAGTTTATATACCTAAAATATCTTGGACTAACCCAAGAATTGTATAAATAACACACAGGTCAAACTATATCTAAATATATGAGTCAATACATACATATATGGAACATACATATATATAATAGTGTTAACATGCTATCAATGGTGTATCATAATAGCACCATCCTCTAAATAAAACATAAAGATGTCATCACCCATATATAACACATCGAATCAGAAATTTTGAGACTACATCAAATGGGTGAATCATTTTTATTCCCAAAACCATCATTAAAACCTAGAAGTCGTCAATTATGTGATATCCTGAAGTATAATCGGACAAGAACACTGTAATGCTCAAATATCTCTCAATCTCATAATATAAATTATCATCATAGAAAAATGAAACCATCCAGTAAATCGGGCTAATACACAGCAATGCCCTAATATAATATCATAAAATCATATAATCAACAGATAATGTGAGATAGCCCATCAAATCATCCAAATGATATCAAATATCATAAAAACACAAAGATAATTAATCACAATTAGAATCACAATAAATAAATAAAGGCTATGTATAGAATAACAAACAGACTGCACTTTAGACCCATTCGGTCTCCAGTATAACCAACTCGTCATAGGAACAAGACATATATGCCAACCACTACACATATATATACCATGAATCTAACAGGAGACTAACAGCCGCCTGCTGTAAGACTGCTCCAGGAACACAAGTCAACTTGCCAACCACAAAGTAATCGTCTATTCCTATAGTCTTCGAGGTATATGTCAATCTACTATACATACATACCCTGAACCAGATAGGAATACTAACAGCCGCCTACTGCAAGCTTGCTCTGGAACTCAGGTATATTCAACTACCGTAGAGTACTGTTTATCCATGCAGTCTTCGGTTTCCTCGACAAACATCGTGGTGCTATTCATAAATGGCGCATCTATGAGTAGCCCTAGTCACGACCCTTCTTTGCCCAAACGGTAACATACTACTGGCCTATACGACACAAGGGGCTATGAGTAACAACCCATCTACTACTATCAATGTTGTGATGTGCCTCAGAAGGACATATAACTAGGGTGTTGCGGATCTGGGGCATGACCCCACGATCAGGTCGTCACGATGGATACTGGCTAACCCGGTTCACTCTTAAAAAATAAAGGAAGCTGGACATAATATAGATGGTAGTATAGTACTCATACCCAATAGTTACATATATCTCCAACATAGGTCGATAAATGGCTCTCATAAGACAACATCTAACAATACGAAACTCCTCACCGTGTATCACATATACACATGAGTGTTTGAGTGACATTTACTTACAATGAATAATCGAAAAAATAACATAACGGCGTCCCATACCACTACATGTTACTCGAATGATTATTTAAAAATTATAAACTGGACTCGATCCACACTAGTTATCTCTATATGACAAGTCAAATGAATAACCAAAAAAGTATTATCGAAAGCCCAGCCTAAAAGGTATTACTAATCCACTTTCGTCATACAGAAATAAAATATTAAAAATCAAATAGAAGGATTTCATCACCATATCATATAAATTCATCAATTAAATCAAAATCAGCGATGAATCACTCATATCATTCCAGTTAATGTATATAATAAATAAGATCCAAAAAGAAAAATAAATTGACTAACTAAATATATAAACAACCAAATCAATATTCAAAAACTATTGTAACATAAAATATCATGTAACTAAGTAAGTAACCAGGAATTGGTAATAATATATACTCTAGTACTAAATAGATTATTAATTAAACCCAAATATAATATACTATACAATAATAACAAACTTCTCAATCCTTTATGAAATTATATAGTTTAGTAATCATAAATAACATTAAATAATATCTTTCCTTCATTTGATAACCGAACATAGATTACAAAGTTAAACATCATACTTAATAATAATTCCATAACTAGATATTATTATAGAATAATTATAAATCATAAAAAATACTGCTTACCAACTTTAATACAATTTTTAAATCTAAATTATTTCTCCAGAAATCACTTTATCTTACGAACCAATTTTATTTATTTGTAAATACTTCAAATAGATTTTCAAAACATCCAAAAAATTAACTTCTTGATACTCTTAAAAATAATTTTTACTGGGTAAATCGATAAATCATCTAAAAGTAAAATTTATGCTATGAAATTCTTCAACAACCCAAATAATAGCTATCATGCATTATCAATTAACTCAAACAATGCCACCCAGCAATTCCAATGATAAACATGAATGATTTATATACGTAAATTGCAAGTAACAAATTTTAAATATAGTTATGATTGAGGGGACAATGATGATCGCACAATAACTAACGCTGCCGACAATCACAGCCACCTATCTTCATTGCAGGTTCGTAATCAACATCTGCTTAACATCACTTTTATCCAAGATGTATCTCCCTCATCAACATCCAGTACTCCAAGCCACGACGCCAGCATCATGTCGCTCACCAGTAGAATTTGCATGCCTCCAAATCGCACCCCCTAGATCGCCTCCGAACACCAGCGAAGGGTGGCATCGAGAAACCCAAAAATTGAATTGGGGGTATTATATATTAAATTGAATCTTATTTGCTCAATTATTAGAGATGAGAATATTTTTGTTTTTGATTGCTCCCCAACGCAAGGTAGGATGATGACCAGGGAAAAATAAACAAAGAAAAAATAGAGGAAATGAAATATCTAGAAGGGAAAAAAGTTTAAAGGACAAATTAAAGAAAATATTTAGTCAGATGGACACACGCATAAAATTTTTACCGTAAGGACAAAGGCCAAAGCCCAAATACAATTCAAACAAAACAAAGTATTCTGTTCGTCTTCCTCCTCCTTCCTTGCACTCAGAATTTGACAAAATTTTACCTGAAAGAAAAAATGGCACCGCAAACCAGAAACAAATCTACATCTCCAACGCAACCTCAGAAATCGACAGTAGATGAACAACGAGCACAACAATCGACAGCTGATGAAAACCTAACTAAGTCGGAAGTGAATCAATAAAATGAAAATCAAAATGTCAAATCACTTCCGGCAGCAGATGTTCAAAAAGAAAATGCACTGATAGAAGAGGAAAACCTACCTCTAAGGCAAACGATAGCGACGGCGGTAAAGGGAAAAAGCAATAAGTTAAAGCTTAGAAAACCTACATCAACAGAAGAGGAAAAACAAAATAGAGAAAAAAGAATGAAGAGAAGACATGAAAAAATTACAGCAAGTGGAAGTAGACTAGAAATAAGCGAAAGTATACCAAAGAAGGTAACTGATAATATAAAATCAAACATAACAAAGTTAGTATAGTTTCGTTATAGTAACATTGAAATATTTTGCATGGAACGAAGAAGAGAACATGCAGCAACAAATACCTACAGAGAGAAAAGTTGAAGACAATATGAAAAAAAGAGAACAAAGAACAAAAAGAAGAAATGAAAAGATGATTCAGAACAAAATACAAAAAGAAACAGAGGTGAAATTGCAAAATTATAAAAGTAATACTAATAATTTCATACTGTTAAATGTATTCTAATGTTATGAAAAATGTTAAACAGGAAAAATCTCAAAAAAAAGAAGGGAAGAAGCTGCGGATGAAGAATAAAAAAACAACTCAATTCGGTAAAATAAAAAACATCATAACTTTATACCATGATAAATATTTCAAAAATATTACATGTAAATCATTTGGTAAAAGAAAAGGCTGATAAGTACAAGAAACAGATACCTAATTACAAGTAATAATAGTCAATATCATTAAGCGTAAATTGTTTGATAAAATAATAGTCAGTATCATTTAGTTGAAACACGATACAAACAAAAAACTGATACCTATTTATAAAAGAACTGATACCTATTCACAAAGGAACTGATACCTACATGAAAAAATGATACCTGGTTACAGAAAACTGATACTACTTAGTACCAACTAATACCTAGTTACTGCAAACTAATAACTAGTTACGACAAAATTTAAATTGTTACAAACCTTAAATTGTTACATATTTAAACATTATTTGTTTCATAAATAACTTAGAGTCTTTATTTTGAAATAATAGGATGATGATGATTTTGTTGATCCACATCCAAAATGCATAAAAGAAAGATCACAAACAAAACAGTAATCTGAAGATAAAAACATGAAACCACTTACAGATGTGGATTGCAGGCAGTATTCAAAACGACAAAACAGATGAAACAAAAAATGCTCTATCCAAGAAGCAGATGGACATATTGAAGAGCACTCCTTTCTACAACTTCTTTAGAGTTTTCTATGAAGAGAAAATTTTGATGAAAGAATGCAAAAAGCATCAACACAATTTGGATGCTTTATACAAATGCTACTCAGTTGTGGAAGATGCATTCTTATCTTCCAAAGAAAGGATGAAAGTTATAGCAACGGATATAAGTTTGATTTTTGGCCTACCACTAAAAGGAAGTAACATTGGGCCAACTCAGAAAATGACAAACAAAACAATTCCAATGCAGTGTAGGGAATTTGCAAAGAGAAACTTCGGCAATTGCACTTATATAACAAGAAATGTTGTGGAAAAAAGAATAAAGCAAGAAGTTGCAAAGAAGAAAAAAGAGTATGAAGAAGACTTGCCAATGTTAATAGTAACTGAAATACTGTTAACATTCTTCATTCTAAACAACCAGCAAAAGTTAAGATGGGGACTTCTACCATACTTAATTAATGTAAAGACGATGCAATTGGTTTCTTGGCCACTAATGATAGAAAAGAATTTCAATAAATTTGTTAAGAAATTCATCCATAATCCAAGAAATATGTCGGGATGCTCTATGCTTCCATTGGTAAGACAAGTTAATCAAAAATTTATTACTTAATTTTTTTTAACAAACATATCTAGTCAATTCTTTTTATGTTAACAGTATTGCATTTGTGAGAAACTGAGTCTCATTCAACAAAGACAATATGATACTCCAGCTTCACCAAGATTTGCAAAATAGGATTTAAGGAAACTCAAAGACAAAGCAATCAAAGTGGTTTTTGATAACGTGAAAGAGGGTGATGTAGGTAAAAATTCCATTTTATTTTTGTCAATCAATATGCTTTAACTCTTATGTAGAATAATGTTTAATTGTCTATCCTTTCTTCTATGACATAAAGCTAATACTACAGTGATCAAAAACTGATACCATATCATTACATAGTAAATAGTATCAAAAAAAAAATAGAATGCAAAAAACTGATACCTATGTTTACTTGCTTGAAACGAATACTAATAGTATCATAAACTGATACAAAAATTGCAAAAAAACTGATACACAATGATTACATGCTAGAAACTAATTGTGGAAGTATTCAAAACTGATACTAGAATCCAAAAACTGATACCTTATAATTTCACAATTTACACTGATGCTGCAATCCAATAACTGATACCATAATTGTACATCCTTGAAACTAATACTAATATTATAAGAAACTGATACTAATATTATTAGAAACTGATACTAGAATTCGAAAAATGATACCACAGTTTTATATGATTGAACTTGATACTAATAGTATCATAAATTAAAAAATAGCTATTATTTTTGTTGCATACCATTTCCTTTTTTCATAACCGTAAAAATTCAATTATCATTGTAAATTGAAATCATTGCTTAAAACTGAAACTAATTTTCCAACACCAATTTTCTAGGTGAAAGAAATCACAAATCTCAGCCCATATGAAGAACGTCTACTTCAAACAGAGACCGTTGAACACAATTTCCCCAAAATTCAAAAAGAAAAGCATGGAAAGAAAAGAAAGTTTGAAGAAACCAAAGAAAGTGCACATTCATTTGAGGAAGACATAAGCATCAGGATCTTCCAAATGCATATAAAAGATTTAGAAGAAGAAACAAAGAAAACAAAAAAAGAATTGGAAGTAGGAAAAAAGAAAAGAATTAAAGTAGAGCAAGAAGTTTTCAGGTTGAAAGCGTAGGATCTAGATTAACCCTAGAGGGGGGGGTGAATAGGGTTATAGCAAATTTTCTCGATTTAAACACAGAAACAAACTTCAGAAATAAATATGCCGAAAAGTAAATCGCACACAAAATTTACCCAGCTTCGGCAACCCCTGCCTACTGCTGCATTCCCAGATTTCTATTAGAATTAAACAGTCTCCCGCTTACAAACACTCTAACAGACTCGCAAACCCTTGCTCCCGCTCACAAACACTCTACTAGACTCGCACCCCCTGCTCCGCCTATAGAGTTTTGCAAACTCGCACACCCTGCTCACTGAACTAATTCTAACTAGACAATCTGACACTACCTACAACCTAGGTGGTGATTTACCAATTCTTTGATTCGAAAAGAAAAAACAAACTTAAAAACAGAAATTAAACAAAAACCCCCTTTTGACAATAAAATAACTAAAGCCCCTTTGTAATAATGAAGGCCGGCCCAAATCAAATTTTCTCCCCGTTCTCTTTTCCTTTGCTACTGTAAAATGGCGGCCGATCCTTTGTTACAGAGATTAGGGTTTTCTGAAATTGGAGATTGCGACTGTTTGAATTTCTTGCTCTATTGGTCGCTGCTTCTCCGATAATCGATTGTCTGGTTTGCTCGCTCATTCTCTGATGATCCGTGACTTGCTTTACTTGAGATTGTTCGCAGCTCTCTGATGATCGATTCTCTTGTGGCTTTACTCATTCGCAACTGCTCCTTTGTTGACTGAGTTCGTTAAATTGCGGTATGTAATTTTTCCTTTCATTGCTGGTTAAATTGCTTGATTGAACTCGATGCCTATAATGATAATTGGGTTTGATATTTATATGAATTCGAGATACTAATCAATTCGATACTTTCCTAAATTACACTTTCCTGATTTCTGCGTTCTGTGACTTGATGCGCACGACTTTGTTTTTGAAGCGTTTGATTTACCTTGATTAACACGGAAGAGACTTTCCTCTTTTAATTTATGACTTTTTCAAATTGTACACACACTTGATTTCGAACTTGTTCATCTCTGCACTGTTAATCTTCTGTCATCTTCGACTTCACTATGAATTACGACTTTGATTTTCTGGCCATCTTTGTGTTTCAGCTGCACTTGCACATGATATTGTAGTCTCTGGCCTTGCATCATGATGCAGTCTTCATTACCTCGTGTACCTGAACTTTTGACTTGGTCATCTTGTACTTTTGGATTTGCATACATATGCTTTGATGCTGTGTTGCATTGAGCTCTGTTGTTGTCTGTTGCATTGAGTTTTGATCCTTTGTTGTTCATCTGCATGTAGCTGTTGCTCCCAGTGTTGCTTTGTCATTGATTTGAATTGTGCATTACTAGTCTTTGCATTTACCAGTTTCATTTAGTTGACACTGTATCTGTAGCTTGCACCACTGGTGCACATTGTTTGCTGTGACACTTGTTCACTGCTGCTTGTTGTTTCACTAGTATCAGTGATGTTGCAACTGGTTTAATGTTTGTTCAATGCATTTACTTCAAATGTTTCACTCTGATATATATATATATATATATATATGCATTTGCCACTGAACTTGATTCATGCTTGTTGCATTCATTTGTTGTTTGCTTCATGTAGTTGGTCTGCATTTCTGGTTACTTAAATACAACAGCTTTCTTTTGTGTAGTTGGTCTTGTCTCCATGTATTCAATTCAATGCTGAGTTGTTTCTTTGACATTGAGACCTGTAATTGAATACTTGTGTACATGATTTGTCTCTGATCTTTTGTTGCTCATCTGTTATGTCTACTGTCCGGTCATTGCTGTCCTTTGAGTCAGTTTGTTAGTGGAGTTCTTCGAGTCAGTTTGCATTGTTGTACTGAGTCTTGATAGCTTGCTTTCACTGTTTCATGTGTATTTGCTCGAGTCACTTGTACACTTGTTCTTCATTCTGGTTGGCACTTGCATGCATTGCTGGTTGCTTTGGGATTGAACTTGAGCTTTTGTGCTGTGTCATTGTTTACCATGTTGCATGCATGTTTTCCTGTCTTTGTATTCTAGTCAGTGGTGCACTGTGCCTTGTACTTGGTCTCTGATCTTCTTGTTCTACCTGAACTAGTCTATTTGTGGTCTTTGAATTGCTGTGTTGATATGCATTACCTTACTGAACTTGATTCACTTCATGTTGCAGCTGGTCTTGGCATCCATACATGTTGATTTTTGAAATTTCACTTGAGTTGAATCCAGTTTCAAAACTCGGGTTTGACCTTGTGCTCGTGTCGTAATTTTAAATATATTGCACGTGAGTTGAACCCGGCTTCTCATTTGGGTTTGACCTGTGCTCACATGTCCCTGTAAATCGATTAAGTGTATATCGATGTGCACGGCCTTGTGGCATGTACAGTGATACAGTGTGCATGCCACATTGTTCGTGTATGATGAATCAAATGTAAATGATGACGAACAACCCAAATAACTGAGGCAAATCATATTTTCAAAAATCATATTTCATTTTATATTGCAAAAATATTTCCTTTTCAATTTTATAGCGTTAGTGAATATTTTTGCAGATTTCTCAGATGCTGGATTCTAACTAGAATGAAGTTGAAGATAAACTACGAGTGTGAGTGATATGTAGTAAGGCATTTATGTAAATTGAAATTGTGATGTAATTACAATCAAAATTGTATATGTATAGTGAGAGCTTGATTTGTACTATTCAAAATTGTAATAAATATTTGTTTGAATAAAATTTCTGTTTGAATTCAAATTCTGTGTATTTAATTTTATTCAACAAATATTTATTTAATCTATGAAAAATAAAATAGTACATTAACAAATACATTTAAACGAATATATATATGTTTATTATCATCAAACAAAAATCATATAAGCGCAAAGCGCATATTCAACAATCTCCCCCTTTTGATGATAACAAACATATATTTAAGATTTTGACTGTATTAAATGTATTTGACCAATGATATACTCTAATTGCTCCCCCTATTTAAATGCTTCCTCTCTATATGATACTCCCCCTACATATATGCATAGAAATATATAAATAAGCCTAGATGCAAATGGAAAATTATTTGACCTTTGCTTGATTCTATTTGACAAAAGCTTAACTTTTCTCTCCCCCTTTTGTTACCAGCAAAAGAATAACAATGTTAGAGAAAATAGAGATAAAGTGATCAATATTAATCCAACATTAAAACTCAATTTGAATATATGTAACGACCCGGTATTTCAACCATTCGCATCCATTATAAGTGTATAGGTAGACACTCATGCCGGAATTGAATTGCTCAAAATACCGCGTTGTAAATAAAAATTTGACAAATCTCAGAATATACAGTAAATAAAAAATCACAGATCACAGACACAGAGTATATAAAAATGCAGCGGAAGAAAAAGAGATAGTAGTTTATGAATCTACTATATAAATATGAGATACATCAGAGTTAAATAAGATACAACAGAAGAGTAACAGGATACATCAGGTACAAATCAGATACATCACTGAACCACTGGATACTGAAACAAAATAGATGGCTGGATCTTCAAGGAAAGCTCCAACGCCGAAGGTGAATCTGGAATGCTAACTCACTCAATCTGACCCGAGCGTAAAGAAAAATACAAAACCCTCGAGTCAGGACATAAATACTTATAAACTGTAAATCAACTCAAGTGAAAAGTAACAAAATGCATCAGTAACTTAAATGATGCTTGGGACCGCCCATCCTCTAAGGATCTGTTAAACTATTTACTATGTAGTAATATACGTTATATACAGTAGTGTCTAATCAGTAAAGTATGATCATATAGAAACTAGCGTTAAGGGGATGGTGAACCTTAACGCGGTCGGATCTTTAAAACCAAAATCGTAGTGGGCTCGATATAAGGATATGACACGGCACGCTAGGAAATGCCAGGGTGGATACATCGTTTGCACTCCCGGACCGGTGGTGACGGCAAGCCAGCAGCTTCTGCCCACCTCGAACAATACCCCCGAATCAAAGTGGCGCCACCGAATCGAATCACAACAGTAATAGAATGGTTTCCGATGGAGCATGCTCGATGAAAGGGTGCGACCCTTTGTGTAGCCCGGTATAGCTCCTGTTTTAGTCATATATGCCAACTCACGGGAGTTGGGTCCACGTAATATACCTCGAGAACGTCGCCACCATCCTACTTCATTCTGGAATCTCCACCGCGTACACAGTTGTTAAAGTGGTTTTCGGTATTGGCCGACTATAAGACAATATCCGATCCCGGTCTCTTTAACAACCATTCGTTATTTAAACCCGTAGTTATAACTTTAAAACAATATTTTATACTTCAAAATAAGATATCCTTTTCAATCCAAATCTTTATCAAAATAAAGATTAAATCATTTCCAAAACCATTTCAATATATCATCGTAAAATATCTTTCAATTCAAATATTTATCAAAATAAATATCAAGTCATTTCTAACCATTTCAATATATTAAATTTTCATACCCTTTCAACACTACCTTTCAAATCATTTTAATATATCAAAATATCATAACCTTTCAAAGTGTCCGTTCCAAAATATCATATCTTTCAGAACTTCTTTTTAAATCATGTTAATATCAAAATGTCCTATCTTTCAAACTCCGTTTTCAAATCATTTAATATCAAAAATATCATATCTTTCAAAACTTCGTTTCAAATCATTTTAATATATCAAAATTTCATATCTTTCAAAACTCCATTTTTCAAATCATTTAATATCAAAATATCGTATCTTTCAAAACTTCGTTTCAAATCATTTTAATATCAAAATATCATATCTTTCAGTACCACATTTCAATCATTATTCATTTTATTCAATTTAAAATACCATTTCAATTGATATTTCAAAACAGTTTATATTCCAAAATCATTTTTAATCATTAAATGAAGTTATTATGTTTAATAATTAAATTATTAAATTGCCAAAATTTCAACTTCCAAAGTTAATTTATTCACTTAAGTTTATTAAAACAGTGAAAATTCATTTTTCGCAGTATTTAGAAAACGCTACGGAAAGTTACATTCAAAACAGTTCAATTTATCAAAAGACGACATTTTAAAATGTTGTAATAGGGTTTACCTAAATTTTGAATAGACTTAGTTAAATTCAACAATTTATAGCACTTACAAAAATTGCTATAATAGCTTTTAATTCAATTTAGCTTTTTAGTTCATTATCATCAACTTCAGCATTTACAAATGTCGTAATATCATTTACAATGTAATTAATAGCATTTCAAAAATGCAGCCAATTAACTTCAAATATTCAATATAATTTCTTAACCGATTATATTTTTATTTAAAACATTTTAACTTATAAAATCATACATTTTCACATTTATAAACATCATTTAATTTTCCTTAAGTTCATGATTTTATAAAGTTAAATTTCCATTCAAAAATCAAGATTTAATTATAATTCACTTATTAAAATGCAATGTTGAATTTTCAAAATCCATTACATTAAATTTCAACTTAACACTTAAGTTCAAATTCTCAAATATAAATTTGTTTTATTTTTATTTACTTAACTAAAAGTTCACTTTTACGTCAATTTCATAAATTTCCAGTTTTAGTTATATTTCAAAATTTCAACTTACAATATTCATTCATTTCACATTTCAACTTTATTAAAATCATTAATATGATATAAAAATCACCTTAAATTCATTTAAATTCAAATTATCATAAATTTATCATAATTTCGTATTCACTTAAAGTTCCAATTATAATTAAATCAAAATTTCCAAAATAACTTACGTTCAAAATTTCTAACTTTTTCATTAATTCATTTCACTTACAATTGTTTAGAAAATCAATAATATTTTACAAAAATCATTTTTTATTAAATCTCAAATCAAAATATTATATTAATTAAATTTCTAAAAATATTTTAAAAATTTTAGAAAAACATATTTTAACTACGGGCCTGTATAAAAATTTCTACGCTAGGTAAAGTGATATGGGTAATATATCATTTCAACCCATAATTTACAAAGAAAACCCGGGTTTTATCATTTCAAACCCGCAATCCCAAGTCAAAATGAAAAATTTAAAACCATTCAGGCCTATCATTTCAGACCATAACATTTTTTTTCTAACAGGGAACTTGCAGTGTGATCATATGCAGAAATAATATAAACAAGGTCAATATCACAATATACAGTCATATATCAGATGTCAGGTGAAAATTAACAGTTTTAACATGGTAATAATATGGTTATAACATGGCATAGCATATCATATGATAATCATTAACTTGCATAAACATTTTTTATTACTAAACACTTGTCATCAATTCACTTTTCATAAGTATAAATGTCAGAGTGAGAAAGACTCACATTTTTCAAAGCTAGAGACCAAAACAACATACAAGCACGACTCCAAAGGCACGACAAGCACAATTGCACGACTTTTGATTTGAGTTGAAAGATAGCCAAGATATGATTTTGTATCAACAACCCAAAACAAAACAAACAAGACAATATATAAACATTCAACATAAAATAGCATTGAAACAATTTTGAAATACAAAGCAAAATGAACAAGATAGATTGGACCTTGCTTCAACCACTTCAATGCTTGGCCTAAGGGACACTTATGCTTGGCTATGATGATGCTTTGGCTCAGGAATGACATCATATAGGTCAAGTTTAACATCATATAGGCAAGGCAACAAGTGGAGATGAAGGTGTAGTGGTGCAACATAAAGCATATATAGGGTCAAGGTAAAATAAGTTGAGTTTTTGTAACATTCTTGGATCGGCCATGGGTATGTGGTGGCTTCGCCATGCTTGTACAGGTCTGGACAGTAGCTGGAGCGGCGGCCAAAGATGGTGGAGTGGCTGGTGGTGGTGGCTAAGGGGTGGCCAAAGCAAGATATGGAGGGTAGGTGATGATATGTGTGGTCTAGACAATGTTTTAAGGAGTTTTGTGGAAGTTTTGTGGTGCTAGCTTCAATGGATGGGCACGGCTTGGTCATGGTCTGATTTCCAGAGGGTGTTGGGTGATGTGGCAGAGGGTGGAGGTCAGGTCAGAGGTGGTGGAGGTGGCTATAGTGGTGGTGGTTGAAGGAGATGAGGCAAAGGTGGTCAAACTAGCATTGTTCAAGGGCATTGTTGCATTTTTTTTGGAGTTTTGGCACCATGGTGGGCTCGGCCTTGGTCAAGACCAGAGGGGTAGCTGGTGATGATGGCAGGGAAGAGGTGTAGGAGGTGGTGGACGTGGCTATGGAGGAGAGGCCAAGCAATACATATGAGAAAACAAGGCAAAATATAAGAAAACAATGGAAAAAGAAGAGCAAAACGAAGAGGAAAAGAGGAGCCATTACCAAACCTTTCTAGCCGTGAAAAATGAAGTGGAGAGGAATGTTTTCACGTGAAAATGAGGTAAGAAATGCACAGCTACAATAAAGAAAGGAACGGTCAAAGGAAATTAAATCTATTAATTGGAAAAGAAACGGAAGAAGAAACGTTAAAACAGTTTTATGTTTCTTTGCTTTCAAACCTTTTAAACTTCCTATATATTCATATACATCTTAAATAACCGAAAACACTTATAAATTTCAGTTAGAATTCGAAAATATAACAGATAAACAAAATATTAATAATTAATTATTAATTAGATATGATTAAAATAAGACAAATGGCACAGAAAAATGAAAACTAGACTTAGGAATTAGAAATAACTTCAATACACTTTGGAAAAAATTTCTTAAATTTAAATACATGTAAAATGAATAAAATAAATTAAAACACAGCAAATAAAAGTGAGTGCATAAAATAAATAAATAAATTTTAATTATATATAATTAAATTAAGAAAATGGCTTAAAATTGTAGACTAGGCTTTAAAATTAGAAATAAATTCAAATGAACTTTAGAAAAATTATATTATCATTTTAAGAATACTTAAAAGTAAAAATATACATAATATAACATATTATCACATATTAAAGTAAAATATAACAAAGAAGAAGTAACTTATACAATTTAAAATAGTCATTGTTAAATAACCCTATATACGCACAATATTGTAAAGGGTATAACTTTCACAATTTACATCCGATTTCAACGAAACGAAAAGTGATGTTCTTAGAATTTTATATACTTTCATAATAAAAGAAAAAAAATTAAAATTTTAAACTTCTAAAATTTTATGTTAAAAGTCACAGTTTGACTATTTTGACCAAAATCAGCATTTCAGGCAAATATTCAACTTACACAAGTTTGGAATTATAACTCATATAAAAATCAAGATTATATTTAAATAATAAAATTAATCATTTCAAATAAGTAAAATAAGTTTTTAAATCAAAATCTTACATTAAAAATAATTAAAATATACAATAAAATAATTACAAAATACAGGGTTGTTACACTCTCCCCCACTCAAAACTTTTCGTCCCCGAAAAGGAATGAGGTATGGAAGGGCACAGAAAAGATAGAGTGAAATAGGATTAAGATAAGATGCCAAGAAGATTGAAGTTATACCTGATAACTATTGTTATAGATAAGTTTAACAAGGTGGAGGTGATCTTTCCAAGATCCTCCAGAATCAAGAACACAAGCACGAAAAAGGTGGATTCAAAATGATTACCAAAGGTCTATCAAAGATTATAGAAAGATTTCTAAACAGAAATATTATAGAAAGATGCTTATACCGGTCTATAGCAAGATAAGGATGATAAGGACAACCAAAGGATAGTTTGAAAAACAAAATAAGGAAATGAATTTGAAAGCATGGAGATTTCAACTTAAACAGAGAATAAATCTTTACACAAGTTAACTAAATCTTAACTATCTCAAATTTCATTATCTTATTATCCAATCATCTAAAATTAACCATTTTTAAAACCATGGGTTTGAAAAATAATCATTTATTACACTCACATTGTACTTAATAAATTTTATTCTTCTTTATTTCTAATCAAAATTAAATTTATTCCTCTCAATATATTTATCACTCATGTTAAATATATTTACACTTTTTATAACTGCTTTATTTTATTCTTAGTTCTTCTAACATTGTTTTATTGTAAGTTATTCAATAACCCTTTATTATTCTTTAACTCTGTTAATCGTTTTATAACTTAAAATTTAAGTGTATAGCATTTATTATAACCACTCAAATTTTATTTATACATCTTTTTTATATTGTATATTATCCAATTACATTTTTAACTTCTGAAATTAAGGTAAGTTATATTTGAAGCAATTGTATTATACAAATAAAATTTCCAATTCAATCATTTCAAGTTTAAATCATTTATTCAAAATATTTTTTTATTTTCTTTTTATAATTGAAATTATTCTTTAAAAATAGAATTTAAGAATTAAATTTCTGATTTCTTCAGACCATTTAGAGATAAGAAATAATATATATACATACATAATATGTCAAATCAAATTTCAATCATATATCTATATATATATATATATATTATAAATCAAGTCATATTTTAGAAATTCAAATCAATTTAATTTCCCAAAACAAAGCTGTAGCAAGACTACAGAACAGTCTCTTAACTTCGAAACTCGAAAATGAACGTCGATGATGTCGCGATCATCACCGAAGTTATTTTCCAGCGACAAAGAGAAGAGCACTAATTTTAAACCTTTAAAATTCTTTGAAACAAATTCTATTCAAAATACTTTAGATAATATAACCTTTTAAAACTTTAAACCAAAGTTCGAAATAATCGGAATTTAAATCCTCAAATTCTTGTTTTAAATTCATTTCAGTTCCTAAATAAATTTATAAACAAATATTTATAGATCTATTTGTAGAATAATAAATGATAAATCAAGTATTATCATTTCAAATTATCAATTTAAATCATTTCATTAAGTTCCATAAATTTACTTATATATCAAAATTTATTTCATTAACCAAATATATTTTTTAAAATATATTGTGTCCGTTTGTTCTGTCAAAGTGTTTTGGAAATCTTATCGATAGCGCTGATCAGACGTATCGATCAGAAACCCAACTCAACATCAACAACTCAAACAACACAATATATAAAACATTTTAAATTTTAAATACTAGTTTACAAATACACTATACATGAATAGATTTTCAAAGAAGGATAGAGATTCAAAAAAATTTTGATTAACACAAATCAAAGGAGATTATGATTTAAAAATAAGTTGGAAACAAGGATGACATGATTAAATAACAGAATAGGAATATGGATAAGCTTATATAAATCACGGGCAACCTTAACCGGGTCAACCGTGATTTAAAGAATAAGATCAATGTTGATTTTTCTAGGGTAAATCTACATTCGATCTCAAGAGTTAGAGTTTGAAATAACAAAAGATATTAGCATTTAAACCAAGGATAGATAAAAATCTCTGGTGAATCGATGCTAACTGCAAAGGAGTTTTCCCCCTTTTTCAATTAAATTTGAAATTGGCGTGACCGCCGACTCACTAGAAAGATCATTCGAAGCGGAGTTATGGGTTACTCCAGAATCAAAAGAAGATGAATAGTGAGGGATACGAATGGATTTTGAAACCGTAGGGAATGTTCCAAAATTCAAAGGAATCGAGTCAAAAGGGAGAGATTCAAACTCGAATGAAAGTGATTCTGTAAATACATTCACTCCATACGCTGAGTTTTGCCTAGAGCTACCAAAGCTCTGATACCAACTGTAACGACCCGGTATTTCAACCATTCGCATCCATTATAAGTGTATAGGTAGACACTCATGCCGGAATTGAATTGCTCAAAATACCGCATTGTAAATAAAAATTTGGCAAATATCAGAATATGCAGTAAATAAAAAATCACAGATCACAGACACAGAGTATATAAAAATGCAGCGGAAGAAAAAGAGATAGTAGTTCATGAAGCTACTATATAAATATGAGATACATCAGAGTTAAATAAGATACAACAGAAGAGTAACAGGATACATCAGGTACAAATCAGATACATCACTGAACCACTGGATACTGAAACAAAATAGATGGCTGGATCTTCAAGGAAAGCTCCAACGCCGAAGGTGAATCTGGAATGCTAACTCACTCAATCTGACCCGAGCGTAAAGAAAAATACAAAACCCTCGAGTCAGGACATAAATACTTATAAACTGTAAATCAACTCAAGTGAAAAGTAACAAAATGCATCAGTAACTTAAATGATGCTTGGGACCGCCCATCCTCTAAGGTTCCGTTAAACTATTTACTAAACACTTGTCATCAATTCGCTTTTCATAAGTATAAATGTCAGAGTGAGAAAGACTCACATTTTTCAAAGCTAAAGACCAAAACAACATACAAGCACGACTCCAAAGGCACGACAAGCACAATTGCACGACTTTTGATTTGAGTTGAAAGATAGCCAAGATAGGATTTTGTATCAACAACCCAAATCAAAACAAACAAGACAATATATAAACATTCAACATAAAATAACATTGAAACAATTTTGAAATACAAAGCAAAATGAACAAGATAGATTGGACCTTGCTTCAACCACTTCAATGCTTGGCCTAAGGGACACTTATGCTTGGCTATGATGATGCTTTGGCTCAGGTTTGACATCATATAGGTCAGGTTTAACATCATATAGGCAAGGCAACAAGTGGAGATGAAGGTGTAGTGGTGCAACATAAAGCATATATAGGGTCAAGGTTAAATAAGTTGAGTTTTTGTGACATTCTTGGATCGGCCATGGGAATGTGGTGGCTTCGCCATGCTTGTACAAGTCTGGACAGTAGCTGGAGCGGCGGCCAAAGATGGTGGAGTGGCTGGTGGTGGTGGCTAAGGGGTGGCCAAAGCAAGATATGGAGGGTAGGTGATGATATGTGTGGTCTAGGCAATGTTTTAAGGAGTTTTGTGGAAGTTTTGTGGTGCTAGCTTCAATGGATGGGCACGGCTTGGTCATGGTCTGATTTCCAGAGGGTGTTGGGTGATGTGGCAGAGGGTGGAGGTCAGGTCAGAGGTGGTGGAGGTGGCTATAGTGGTGGTGGTTGAAGGAGATGAGGCAAAGGTGGTCAAACTAGCATTGTTCAAGGGCATTGTTGCATTTTTTTGGAGTTTTGGCACCATGGTGGGCTCGGCCTTGGTCAAGACCAGAGGGGTAGTTGGTGATGATGGCAGGGAAGGGGTGTAGGAGGTGGTGGACGTGGCTATGGAGGAGAGGCCAAGCAATACATATGAGAAAACAAGGCAAAATATAAGAAAACAATGGAAAAAGAAGAGCAAAACGAAGAGGAAAAGAGGAGCCATTACCAAACCTTTCTAGCCGTGAAAAATGAAGTGGAGAGGAATGTTTTCACGTGAAAATGAGGTAAGAAATGCACAGCTACAATAAAGAAAGGAACGGTCAAAGGAAATTAAATCTATTAATTGGAAAAGAAACGGAAGAAGAAACGTTAAAACAGTTTTATGTTTCTTTGCTTTCAAACCTTTTAAACTTCCTATATATTCATATACATCTTAAATAACCGAAAACACTTATAAATTTCAGTTAGAATTCGAAAATATAACAGATAAACAAAATATTAATAATTAATTATTAATTAGATATGATTAAAATAAGAAAAATGGCACAGAAAAATGAAAACTAGACTTAGGAATTAGAAATAACTTCAATACACTTTGGAAAAAATTTATTAAATTTAAATACATGTAAAATGAATAAAATAAATTAAAACACAGCAAATAAAAGTGAGTGCATAAAATAAATAAATAAATTTTAATTATATATAATTAAATTAAGAAAATGGCTTAAAATTGTAGACTAGGCTTTAAAATTAGAAATAAATTCAAATGAACTTTAGAAAAATTATATTATCATTTTAAAAATACTTAAAAGTCAAAATATACATAATATAACATATTATCACATATTAAAGTAAAATATAACAAAGAAGAGGTAACTTATACAATTTAAAATAGTCATTGTTAAATAACCCTATATACGCACAATATTGTAAAGGGTATAACTTTCACAATTTACATCCGATTTCAACGAAACGAAAAGTGGTGTTCTTAGAATTTTATGTACTTTCATAATAAAAGAAAAAAATTAAAATTTTAAACTTCTAAAATTTTATGTTAAAAGTCACAGTTTGACTATTTTGACCAAAATCAGCATTTCAGGCAAATATTCAACTTACACAAGTTTGGAATTATAACTCATATAAAAATCAAGATTATATTTAAATAATAAAATTAATCATTTCAAATAAGTAAAATAAGTTTTTAAATCAAAATCTTACATTAAAAATAATTAAAATATACAATAAAATAATTACAAAATACAGGGTTGTTACACTCTCCCCCACTCAAAACTTTTCGTCCCCGAAAAGGAATGAGGTATGGAAGGGCACAGAAAAGATAGAGTGAAATAGGATTAAGATAAGATGGCAAGAAGATTGAAGTTATACCTGATAACTGTTGTTATAGGTAAGTTTAACAAGGTGGAGGTGATCTTTCCAAGATCCTCCAGAATCAAGAACACAAGCACGAAAAAGGTGGATTCAAAATGATTACCAAAGGTCTATCAAAGATTATAGAAAGATTTCTAAACAGAAATATTATAGAAAGATGCCTATACCGGTCTATAGCAAGATAAGGATGATAAGGACAATCAAAAGATAGTTTGAAAAACAAAATAAGGAAATGAATTTGAAAGCATGGAGATTTCAACTTAAACAGAGAATAAATCTTTACACAAGTTAACTAAATCTTAACTATCTCAAATTTCATTATCTTATTATCCAATCATCTAAAATTAACCATTTTTAAAACCATGGGTTTGAAAAATAATCATTTATTACACTCACATTGTACTTAATAAATTTTATTCTTCTTTATTCCTAATCAAAATTAAATTTGTTCCTCTCAATATATTTATCACTCATGTTAAATATATTTACACTTTTTATAACTGCTTTATTTTATTCTTAGTTCTTCTAACATTGTTTTATTGTACGTTATTCAATAACCCTTTATTATTCTTTAACTCTGTTAATCGTTTTATAACTTAAAATTTAAGTGTATAGCATTTATTATAACCACTCAAATTTTATTTATACATCTTTTTTATATTTATATTATCCAATTACATTTTTAACTTCTGAAATTAAGGTAAGTTATATTTGAAGCAATTGTATTATACAAATAAAATTTCCAATTCAATCATTTCAAGCTTAAATCATTTATTCAAAATATTTTTTTATTTTCTTTTTATAATTGAAATTATTATTTAAAAATAGAATTTAAGAATTAAATTTCTGATTTCTTCAGACCATTTAGAGATAAGAAATAATATATATACATATATAATATGTCAAATCAAATTTCAATCATATATCTATATATCTATATATATATTATAAATCAAGTCATATTTTAGAAATTCAAATCAATTTAATTTCCCAAAACAAAGCTGTAGCAAGACTACAGAACAGTCTCTTAACTTCGAAACTCGAAAATGAACGTCGATGATGTCGCGATCATCACCGAAGTTATTTTCCAGCGACAAAGAGAAGAGCACTAATTTTAAACCTTTAAAATTCTTTGAAACGAATTCTATTCAAAATACTTTAGATAATATAACCTTTTAAAACTTTAAACCAAAGTTCGAAATAATCGGAATTTAAATCCTCAAATTCTTGTTTTAAATTCATTTCAGTTCCTAAATAAATTTATAAACAAATATTTATAGATCTATTTGTAGAACAATAAATGATAAATCAAGTATTATCATTTCAAATTATCAATTTAAATCATTTCATTAAGTTCCATAAATTTACTTATATATCAAAATTTATTTCATTAACCAAATATATTTTTTAAAATATATTGTGTCCGTTTGTTCTGTCAAAGTGTTTTGGAAATCTTATCGATAGCGCTGATCAGACGTATCGATCAGAAACCCAACTCAACATCAACAACTCAAACAACACAATATATAAAACATTTTAAATTTTAAATACTAGTTTACAAATACACTATACATGAATAGATTTTCAAAGAAGGATAGAGATTCAAAAAATTTTTGATTAACACAAATCAAAGGAGATTATGATTTAAAAATAAGTTGGAAACAAGGATGACATGATTAAATAACAGAATAGGAAGATGGATAAGCTTATATAAATCACGGGCAACCTTAACCGGGTCAACCGTGATTTAAAGAATAAGATCAATGTTGATTTTTCTAGGGTAAATCTACATTCGATCTCAAGTGTTAGAGTTTGAAATAACAAAAGATATTAGCATTTAAACCAAGGATAGATAAAAATCTCTGGTGAATCGATGCTAACTGCAAAGGAGTTTTCCCCCTTTTTCAATTAAATTTGAAATTGGCGTGACCGCCGACTCACTAGAAAGATCATTCAAAGCGGAGTTATGGGTTACTCCAGAATCAAAAGAAGATGAATAGTGAGGGATACGAATGGATTTTGAAACCGTAGGGAATGTTCCAAAATTCAAAGGAATCGAGTCAAAAGGGAGAGATTCAAACTCGAATGAAAGTGATTCTGTAAATACATTCACTCCATACGCTGAGTTTCGCCTAGAGCTACCAAAGCTCTGATACCAACTGTAACGACCCGGTATTTCAACCATTCGCATCCATTATAAGTGTATAGGTAGACACTCATGCCGGAATTGAATAGCTCAAAATACCGCATTGTAAATAAAAATTTGGCAAATATCAGAATATGCAGTAAATAAAAAATCACAGATCACAGACACAGAGTATATAATAATGCAGCGGAAGAAAAAGAGATAGTAGTTCATGAAGCTACTATATAAATATGAGATACATCAGAGTTAAATAAGATACAACAGAAGAGTAACAGGATACATCAGGTACAAATCAGATACATCACTGAACCACTGGATACTGAAACAAAATAGATGGCTGGATCTTCAAGGAAAGCTCCAACGCCGAAGGTGAATCTGGAATGCTAACTCACTCAATCTGACCCGAGCGTAAAGAAAAATACCAAACCCTCGAGTCAGGACATAAATACTTATAAACTGTAAATCAACTCAAGTGAACAGTAAAAAAATGCATCAGTAACTTAAAGGATGCTTGGGACCGCCCATCCTCTAAGGATCCGTTAAACTATTTACTATGTAGTAATATACGCTATATACGGTAGTGTCTAATCAGTAAAGTATAATCATATAGAAACTAGCGTTAAAGGATGGTGAACCTTAACGCGGTCGGATCTTTAAAACCAAAATCGTAGTGGGCTCGATATAAGGATATAACACGGCACGCAAAGAAATGCCAGGGTGGATACACCGTTTGCACTCCCGGACCGTGGTGACGGCAAGCCAGCAGCTTCCGCCCACCTCGAACAATACCCCCGAATCAAAGTGGTGCCACCGAATCGAATCACAACAGTAATAGAATGGTTTCCGATGGAGCATGCTCGATGAAAGGGTGCGACCCTTTGTGTAGCCCGGTATAGCTCCTGTTTTAGTCATATATGCCAACTCACGGGAGTTGGGTCCACGTAATATACCTCGAGAACGTCGCCACCATCCTACTTCATTCTGGAATCTCCACCGCGTACACAGTTGTTAAAGTGGTTTTCGGTATTGGCCGGCTATAAGACAATATCCGATCCCGGTCTCTTTAACAACCAATCGTTATTATAACCCGTAGTTATAACTTTAAAACAATATTTTATACTTCAAAATAAAATATCCTTTTCAATCCAAATCTTTATCAAAATAAAGATTAAATCATTTCCAAAACCATTTCAATATATCATCGTAAAATATCTTTCAATTCAAATATTTATCAAAATAAATATCAAGTCATTTCTAACCATTTCAATATATTAAATTTTCATACCCTTTCAACACTACCTTTCAAATCATTTTAATATATCAAAATATCATAACCTTTCAAAGTTTCGGTTCCAAAATATCATATCTTTCAGAACTTCTTTTTAAATCATGTTAATATCAAAATGTCCTATCTTTCAAACTCCATTTTCAAATCATTTAATATCAAAAATATCATATCTTTCAAAACTTCGTTTCAAATCATTTTAATATATCAAAATGTCATATCTTTCAAAACTCCATTTTTCAAATCATTTAATATCAAAATATCATATCTTTCAAAACTTCGTTTCAAATCATTTTAATATCAAAATATCATATCTTTCAGTACCACATTTCAATCATTATTCATTTTATTCAATTTAAAATACCATTTCAATTGATATTTCAAAACAGTTTATATTCCAAAATCATTTTTAATCATTAAATGAAGTTATTATGTTTAATAATTAAATTATTAAATTGCCAAAATTTCAACTTCCAAAGTTAATTTATTCACTTAAGTTTATTAAAACAGTGAAAATTCATTTTTCGCAGTATTTAGAAAACGCTACGGAAAGTTACATTCAAAACAGTTCAATTTATCAAAAGACGACATTTTAAAATGTTGTAATAGGGTTTACTTAAATTTCGAATAAACTTAGTTAAATTCAACAATTTATAGCACTTACAAAAATTGCTAATAGCTTTTAATTCAATTTAGCTTTTTAGTTCATTATCATCAACTTCAGCATTTACAAATGCCGTGATATCATTTACATTGTAATTAATAGCATTTCAAAAATGCAGTCAATTAACTTCAAATATTCAATATAATTTCTTAACCGATTATATTTTTATTTAAAACATTTTAACTTATAAAATCATACATTTTCACATTTATAAACATCATTTAATTTTCCTCCAGTTCATGATTTTATAAAGTTAAATTTCCATTCAAAAATCAAGATTTAATTATATTTCACTTATTAAAATGCAATGTTGAATTTTTAAAATCCATTACATTAAATTTCAACTTAACACTTAAGTTCAAGTTCTCAAATATAACTTTGTTTTATTTTTATTTACTTAACTAAAAGTTCACTTTTACGTCAATTTCATAAATTTCCAGTTTTAGTTATATTTCAAAATTTCAACTTACAATATTCATTCATTTCACATTTCAACTTTATTAAAATCATTAATATGATATAAAAATCACCTTAAATTCATTTAAATTCAAATTATCATTAATTTATCATAATTTCATATTCACTTAAATTTCCAATTATAATTAAATTAAAATTTCCAAAATAACTTACGCTCAAAATTTCTAACTTTTTCATTAATTCATTTCACTTACAATTGTTCAGAAAATCAATAATATTTTACAAAAATCATTTTTTATTAAATCTCAAATCAAAATATTATATTAATTAAATTTCTAAAAATATTTTAAAAAATTTAGAAAAACATATTTTAACTACGGGCCTGTATAAAATTTTCTACGCTAGGTAAAGTGATATGGGTAATATATCATTTCAACCCATAATTTACAAAGAAAACCCGGGTTTTATCATTTCAAACCCGCAATCCCAAGTCAAAATGAAAAATTTAAAACCATTCAGGCCTATCATTTCAGCCCATAACATTTTTTTTCTAACAGGGAACTTGCAGTGTGATCATATGCAGAAATAATATAAACAAGGTCAATATCACAATATACAGTCATATATCAGATGTCAGGTGAAAATTAACAGTTTTAACATGGTAATAATATGGTTATAACATGGCATAGCATATCATATGATAATCATTAACTTGCATAAACATTTTTTGTTACTAAACATTTGTCATCAATTCACTTTTCATAAGTATAAATGTCAGAGTGAGAAAGACTCGCATTTTTCAAAGCTAGAGACCAAAACAACATACAAGCACGACTCCAAAGGCACGACAAGCACAATTGCACGACTTTTGATTTGAGTTGAAAGATAGCCAAGATATGATTTTGTATCAACAACCCAAAACAAAACAAACAAGACAATATATAAACATTCAATATAAAATAACACTGAAACAATTTTGAAATATAAAGCAAAATGAACAAGATAGATTGGACCTTGCTTCAACCACTTCAATGCTTGGCCTAAGGGACACTTATGCTTGGCTATGATGATGCTTTGGCTCAGGTATGACATCATATAGGTCAGGTTTAACATCATATAGGCAAGGCAACAAGTGGAGATGAAGGTGTAGTGGTGCAACATAAAGCATATATAGGGTCAAGGTTAAATAAGTTGAGTTTTTGTGACATTCTTGGATCGGCCATGGGCATGTGGTGGCTTAGCCATGCTTGTACAGGTCTGGACAGTAGCTGGAGCGGCGGCCAAAGATGGTGGAGTGGCTGGTGGTGGTGGCTAAGGGGTGGCCAAAGCAAGATATGGAGGGTAGGTGATGATATGTGTGGTCTAGGCAATGTTTTAAGGAGTTTTGTGGAAGTTTTGTGGTACTAGCTTCAATGGATGGGCACGGCTTGGTCATGGTCTGATTTCCAGAGGGTGTTAGGTGATGTGGCAGAGGGTGGAGGTCAGAGGTGGTGGAGGTGGCTATGGTGGTGGTGGTTGAAGGAGATGAGGCAAAGGTGGTCAAACTAGCATTGTTCAAGGGCGTTGTTGCATTTTTTTTTTTGGAGTTTTGGCACCATGGTGGGCTCGGCCTTGGTCAAGACCAGAGGGGTAGCTGGTGATGATGGCAGGGAAGAGGTGTAGGAGGTGGTGGACGTGGCTATGGAGGAGAGGCCAAGCAATACACATGAGAAAACAAGGCAAAATATAAGAAAACAATGGAAAAAGAAGAGCAAAACGAAGAGGAAAAGAGGAGTCATTACCAAACCTTTCTAGCCGTGAAAAATGAAGTGGAGAGGAATGTTTTCACGTGAAAATGAGGTAAGAAATGCACAGCTACAATAAAGAAAGGAACGGTCAAAGGAAATTAAATCTATTAATTGGAAAAGAAACGGAAGAAGAAACGTTAAAACGGTTTTACGTTTCTTTGCTTTCAAACCTTTTAAACTTCCTATATATTCATATACATCTTAAATAACCGAAAACACTTATAAATTTCAGTTAGAATTCGAAAATATAACAGATAAATAAAATATTAATAATTAATTATTAATTAGATATGATTAAAATAAGAAAAATGGCACAGAAAAATGAAAACTAGACTTAGGAATTTGAAATAACTTCAATACACTTTGGAAAAAAATTCTTAAATTTAAATACATGTAAAATGAATAAAATAAAGTAAAACACAGCAAATAAAAGTGAGTGCATAAAATAAATAAATAAATTTTAATTATATATAATTAAATTAAGAAAATGACTTAAAATTGTAGACTAGGCTTTAAAATTAGAAATAAATTCAAATGAACTTTAGAAAAATTATATTATCATTTTAAAAATACTTAAAAGTCAAAATATACATAATATAACATATTATCACATATTAAAGTAAAATATAACAAAGAAGAAGTAACTTATACAATTTAAAATAGTCATTCTTAAATAACCCTATATACGCACAATATTGTAAAGGGTATAACTTTCACAATTTACATCCGATTTCAACGAAACGAAAAGTGGTGTTCTTAGAATTTTATGTACTTTCATAATAAAAGAAAAAAAATTAAAATTTTAAACTTTTAAAATTTTATGTTAAAAGTCATAGTTTGACTATTTTGACCAAAATCAGCATTTCAGGCAAATATTCAACTTACACAAGTTTGGAATTATAACTCATATAAAAATCAAGATTATATTTAAATAATAAATTTAATCATTTCAAATAAGTAAAATAAGTTTTTAAATCAAAATCTTACATTAAAAATAATTAAAATATACAATAAAATAATTACAAAATACAGGGTTGTTACAATATAAATATTAAACTTCAATAAAAATCAAACAAAAATCACAACTACCCTTGTTAGGCGCATATTGCACTTTTAGAAAGAATGGAAATGATGTTCTAATATAAAATCATACAATTGTATCAACTTGTGGTACATTTATATCAGGAATTTGAATATCTACTAATCATGCATAACCGTTAGGACTTTTAAATGAGATTAGTAGTATTCCAATTTAATTTAAAAAAAAAATGAAATCAAGTATCTTCTAACCACGCATGACCGTGAGGACTTTTAAATGGGATTAGATTCAACTTGTCTATTTAATCAATTAATTTCGATATGCGTTCCATACATGCATAACCGTAAGGACTTTTAAATGAGCATGGAAGCACATAATCAAAAAATCCAAGTAATTCACCCATGCATAACCGTGAAGACTTTTAAATGAGAGTGAATAATTTGGATATTTATTTATTTTTACAAAAAAATATGAATGAAAAACAAATGATCCCTGATTATAGTACCACATGTCGACAAACTATATTTAAGCTTTGATAAACAATGGTCCATAGAAATATGATAGATATAGAAATGTTCATGGAATCTTTACCCAACCGAAAGTTTTATAACTCTTGTTTGAATTCCTAAATAAATTTTCCAAATATACTCTCTTGAGTAATGTATGTTAAATATCAACACTTATCACCTTTTCAATCACTATTTATCTTTTGATAATTAGTAGGGAGTCGGATTAGTCAAAATTTGTCATTCAAAATCAAATAAAATGACTAATCTGAAAATATGGTCAAAAAATAATTTTCTCGAAGGGGTTATATGAGAAAAAATTTCTGCTAATTGAAAATTATTTGTGATGAAAAACATGCAGATATTTTCTTTGAAAAACGATGCAGTTACTAAATGTCTCACCATAAATCACGTTCAACTAGTAATTTTTCTATCAACTAGATTACCAGTGTAATCTGCATCTGAATTTCTTTTTCACTTCAAAATTATCATTAATTGAATTTGATTAACCAGGCCATGAAGTATGCAACAAAATATCTCAAAATCAAATTTAACAGCTTTTCAAATGACATTCTCTTGAATTTGAAATGTAGCCATGTAAATAATCAAAGAACCATGAACATAGAGTTAGCCAAATTATAACCAAATGTATTAATATCCAACAATACACTATTTTTGATCCAACCTAATATAATCAAAAGATTTAGAGAATTTTATAATGTTTTTGGCATAAATATAATCAGCCAACTATGCTGAACAAGTCAAAATCATAATCATCATCTCTTCACAATCTCAATATTGGCTGATTTAAATCAGAGTACGGTGCAGATTATCACATTTAATATATCGTTCAAAACATACCATTACCTGTATTACCTTTACGATATTTTTTTCCTTGTTGTCTATTGTGATTCTGTCACCTTTATACTAGGCTAAGGAACTTTGCTTTGTTGCTCGGTGTGCTTTTGGAACAGCCAGAATCCAAGTAGCACTATTGTTGTTCCTTAGCCTGCCAACACACCTACACGGAAAAAGATTTATGTGACCTATTTGTTTTTATAGGTCCATGGTTGTTAGTGGCAGAATATTTTGAAAAATAATTTTGTGGAGACCCAAAACTATTTATAATTGCTCCCTTCGGCACCCAAATTTGTTTTACTTTGAGAGATTTTATATTTGTGCCTTTCGGAACCCAAATTGATATAGTTTTCATGTGTTTGGGTCTATACCAACAATTATTTCGATTGTGTCCAAATTTTCTACAAATTGTGCACACTGAATTTTCTTGATTAATCTTGCTTTCAACATTTTCAGATTTATTATATCTAAGTCCTTGTCTAACCGTATTAACAGTTTTCTTTCCTAATAGCATATTCAACGATTTTTCACTTTTTGAGAATTTATCTAAAGTCATTGACAATTGTTGGACTTGTGTTTTGAGAGATTCATTTTCATTTATCAATTGTGTGCACTTTTTGATAGAATTCTCTCTCCTAGTATTTTCATTCTCTTTTAAAATCAGAATTTCATTTTTTTCAAGTGATTTTATATTGATTTCTGATTTTTTAATTTCCTTTTCGAATGTTGGACACTTATCACACTTAGGGATCTTACTTTGATAGGTTTTAACTAATTTTTCGAGTTGTTCATTTAATTCTATCAAAGTATCTTTTTGTGATTCAAGTTTGGCATACTTCTCCCTAAGTCGTTCAAAACAGCCATTCACTTCGTGGAAATAAATAAGTAATTCAGAGTGAGTGAGTTTTGATACCTCGCTTGGCTTCATATTGTGCTCTCTGTTTTTTAAATTTTGATTTAGAGCTGGATTTCCGTATTTACGGTTCCCCCTTTTGAATTTCTTCATTAGTAATGCCAGCTCGGCTGCTCCATCATCATCATCCTCATCACAACTGCTATTTACCAATCCTGTTAAGCACATTTCTTTAACTGAGTTGGTTGTGGAGGATATCTCATTGCTGTTGACTTTTGCTCCATATATTGCATCGAAAGTATTCCAGATTTTCTGTGCATTTTCACGATGAGAGACCAAATAAAAATTATCACGATTAATATGAGAATATAATATATGCATAGCAAGAGCATTAATCGAGATAATTTCCTTATTTGTTATATCACACCCATTTTCAATAATATCCCAACATTTAATATTAACAGATTTTAAATAAAATTCCATTTTCAGTTTCCAGTTCAAAAAATCTGTTCCATCGAAAATAGAAGGAATAATATTGGAACGACCCTCAACAAAAGTATTATTTGGTGGATTCATGACTCTAGAGTTAAAGAAAAATACCGGGCTCTGATACCACTTGTAGGATCTAGATTAACCCTAGAGGGGGGGTGAATAGGGTTATAGCAAATTTTCTCGATTTAAACACAGAAACAAACTGCAGAAATAAATATGCTGAAAAGTAAATCACACACAAAATTTACCCAGCTTCGGCAACCCCTGCCTACTGCTGCATTATCAGATTTCTATTAGAATTAAACAGTCTCCCGCTTACAAACGATCTAACAGACTCGCAAACCCTTGCTCCCGCTCACAAACACTCTACTAGACTCGCACCCCCTGCTCCGCCTATAGAGTTTTGCAAACTCGCAAACTCTGCTCCCGCCTATAGAGTTTTGCAAACTCGCACACCCTGCTCACTGAACTAATTCTAACTAGACAATCTGACACTACCTACAACCTAGGTGGTGATTTACCAATTCTTTGATTCGAAAAGAAAAAACAAACTTAAAAACAGAAATTAAACAAAACCCCCTTTTGACAATAAAATAACTAAAGCCCCTTTGTAATAATGAAGGCCGGCCCAAATCAATTTTTCTCCCCGTTCTCTTTTCCTTTGCTACTGTAAAATGGCGGCCGATCCTTTGTTACAGAGATTAGGGTTTTCTCAAATTAGAGATTGCGACTGTTTGAATTTCTTGCTCTGTTGGTCGCTGCTTCTCCGATAATCGATTGTCTGGTTTGCTTGCTCGTTCTCTGATGATCTGTGGCTTGCTTTACTTGAGATTGTTCGCAGCTCTCTGATGATCGATTCTCTTGTGGCTTTACTCATTCGCAACTGCTCCTTTGTTGACCGAGTTCGTTAAATTGCGGTATGTAATTTTTCCTTTCGTTGCTGGTTAAATTGCTTGATTGAACTCGATGCCTATGATGATAATTGGGTTTGATATTTATATGAATTCGAGATACTAATCAATTCGATACTTTCCTAAATTACACTTTCCTGATTTCTGCGTTCTGTGACTTGATGCGCACGGCTTTGTTTTTGAAGCGTTTGATTTACCTTGATTAACACGGCAGAGACTTTCCTCTTTTAATTTATGACTTTTTCAAATTGTACACACACTTGATTTCGAACTTGTTCATCTCTGCACTGTTAATCTTCTGTCATCTTCGACTTCACTATGAATTACGACTTTGATTTTCTGGCCATCTTTGTGTTTCAGCTGCACTTGCACATGATATTGTAGTCTCTGGCCTTGCATCATGATGCAGTCTTCATTAGCTCGTGTACCTGAACTTTTGACTTAGTCATCTTGTACTTTTGGATTTGCATACATATGCTTTGATGCTGTGTTGCATTGAGCTCTGTTGTTGTCTGTTGTATTGAGTTTTGATCCTTTGCTGTTCATCTGCATGTAGCTGCTGCTCCCAGTGTTGCTTTGTCATTGATTTGAATTGTGCATTACTGGTCTTTGCATTTACCAGTTTCATTTAGTTGACACTGTATCTGTAGCTTGCATCACTGGTGCACATTGTTTGCTGTGACACTTGTTCACTGCTGCTTGTTGTTTCACTAGTATCAGTGATGTTGCAACTGGTTTAATGTTTGTTCAATGCATTTATTTCAAATGTTTCACTCTGATATATATATGCATTTGCCACTGAACTTGATTCATGCTTGTTGCATTCATTTGTTGTTTGCTTCATGTAGTTGGTCTGCCTTTCTGGTTTCTTGAATACAACAGCTTTCTTTTGTGTAGTTGGTCTTGTCTCTATGTATTCAATTCAATGCTGAGTTGTTTCTTTGACATTGAGACCTGTAATTGAATACTTGCGTATATGATTTGTCTCTGATCTTTTGTTGCTCATCTGTTATGTCTATTGTCCGGTCATTGCTGTCCTTTGAGTCAGTTTGTTAGTGGAGTTCTTCGAGTCAGTTTGCATTGTTGTACTGAGTCTTGATAGCTTGCTTTCACTGTTTCATGTGTATTTGCTCGAGTCACTTGTACACTTGTTCTTCATTCTGGTTGGCACTTGCATGCATTGCTGGTTGCTTTGGGATTGAACTTGAGCTTTTGTGCTGTGTCATTGTTTACCATGTTGCATGCATGTTTTCCTGTCTTTGTATTCTGGTCAGTGGTGCACTGTGCCTTGTACTTGGTCTCTGATCTTCTTGTTCTACCTGAACTAGTCTATTTGTGATCTTTGAGTTGCTGTGTTGATATGCATTACCTTACTGAACTTGATTCACTTCATGTTGCAGCTGGTCTTGGCATCCATACATGTTATTTTTGAAATTTCACTTGTGTTGAATCGAGTTTCAAAACTCGGGTTTGACCTTGTGCTCGTGTCGTAATTTTAAATTTATTGCACGTGAGTTGAACCCGGCTTTTCATTTGGGTTTGACCTGTGCTCACCTGTCCCTGTAAATCGATCAAGTGTATATCGATGTGCACGGCCTTGTGGCATGTACAGTGATACGCTGTGCATGTCACATTGTTCGTGTATGATGAATTCAAATGTAAATGATGATGAACAACCCAAATAACTGAGGCAAATCATATTTTCATAACTCATATTTCATTTTATATTGCAAAAATATTTCCTTTTCAATTTTACAGCGTTAGTGAATATTTTTGCAGATTTCTCAGATGCTGGATTCTAACTAGAATGAAGTTGAAGATAAACTACGAGTGTGAGTGATATGTAGTGAGGCATTTATGTAAATTGAAATTGTGATGTAATTACAGTCAAAATTGTATACGTATAGTGAGAGCTTGATTTGTACTATTCAAAATTGTAATAAATATTTGTTTGAATAAAATTTCTGTTTGAATTCAAATTCTGTGTATTTAATTTTATTCAACAAATATTTATTTAATCTATGAAAAATAAAATAGTATATTAACAAATACATTTAAACGAATATATATATATATATATGTTTATTATCATCAAACAAAAATCATATAAGCGCAAAGCGCATATTCAACAGAAAGAAGAGTTGAAAGAAATTATGTTGAAGCTGAAAGATAATGAAGAGAAAAGATTACAGGCTAAAGACAACACTAATAAATTCGAAGATGATTTGAATGGCATTGAAGAAAACGGCGAAAATAAAAAAGAAAGTTTCAATGTACAAAGCAACATTTTCCAAATTGAACTAAATGCAGATACTTTTGTAGAAATGGAAATAGGAAGAAATGAAGAAAGTAAAGAAACAAAAGCTGAAAAGTGTGTGCAAAAAAGAGCAGATAAAACAAAAGAAATGGAGAAACATATGCCCATCGAAATAGAAAGTGAACTGGGTAAAAAAACAAACAATAAAGAAATACAATGTGAACATGAAGAAAAAAAAGACTCCAACTGAAGTGCATCGAAAAGAAGAGTTGAAAAAGACAGTCAAGTGCAGAGAGACAAAATAGAATATACTCAACATCTTCAAGAGGATATAGATGTAAAAAATCAAAATGCACCATACGTCATTTCAGTGCTTGACTTTACCCCTCCATCTTTCAAACTTTATGACACATAAGATTTTGAAAGTGAAAAAACTAAAAAAGAAGATGCAGAAGAACCTGTGCAACCAACTGTTAGAAAAGAGAAAGAAACAGTCACAAAATTAGGTGACAAAAAAATCAAAGCAACACAAAAAAGGACAGTTTCTTATATTCAAAGATTGAAGGCAAAAACAAGAGGGAAAAAACAACGTGATAGCTTGGAATATGGGATGAAACAAAAAAAAGTTTCAAATAAACCAAAACCTAAAAAAAAGATGTTAAAAACAAAAGTGAACAAGACAACAGTCCAAAGCTACTTGCAATAATAGAGTCAACACTTTCAGAGATAGGGCTTGGACATTGCAAATGTTTAATCTATCTCAAAATTGAACAACAAGTCGTGATCAAAACTTTCTTTTCATTAACGATATCATCAGAAAAGTAAGTGTACAAATATGTATATTAATTTTAAATATGAAATTAAGTTTATCTAACATATACAAATTGTTTTTATCAAAATAGTGTAGTGGCATGGGAAGACAATGACACAATCAGAGGAGGTTGTGTCATAACAAAGAATGCACTAAAACATCTACTAGAAGGAAACGACACAGATGGGCAGGTACATAATATTTTTTTCTTTACATCAACACTAATACCAGAATAAAAACAAAAATGATACCCAAATCCACGACATACTTAAATTCACTTGATGCTTTATTATTTTTATACTTATCAACATACACAGCCACTATTAACATTACCGACACTATTAACAATTTAATATTGCTTCACCAATAAAAAAACTTATACTTTTCTGATTTTAATACAGATTATAGATTGATATATTTCAAAATGTGGACTGGAAGAACACAACTATGCTTTCACAACTACAATGACGGTAAATAAAAATTTAATATTCAAGTACATAATAATTGCTTCATTTATTAAATCATAACTTATTTTCATATTAAGCAGAAAGCAATTGTGTGTGATATAAAGGGTGTGAAAAAAATCTTGTCCTCCCTATGCTAGAATCTATAGTACAAGACAAATTTGCTTAAAGTATATATTTTCCCTTGCATTGTGAGAACCATTGGACATTAGTGACTTTAACATACCCAACAAATAACAATGCAATGGTGCCATGTTGATTCTAACCGCCCTAGAAGATCAAACGAAAGAAACAATTCCAGTTTAAAAGAAGCTACAAAATTGGTATGAGATTTCTCTTTCTGTTAAAAAAATACTTATCATGGTGAATATGACCTAAAATTTTAATATATTACCTGTTTTAGAGACATGAAATAGAGAACATTCTCCAAGAAATCTGGAAAAGAAATAACATAACAGACATGGTGGTGAAACAAGATGATATGCATCAAATAAAGTGTGCACAGTAAGCAGAATACACGTAAGTTTTTTCGTAAAAATTTTATCTACTGAGAATAAAATAAACAATACAATTGAAACTACTAGTCATAATCAATTGACAGTTCCTCATTATTCAAACTATCTATGTTTTTGCATTATAATTTTTCATACATACTTTTATACATCATTGTATACCTTTTATATTTTATTGAATTTGATTCTTAATAAAAATATTGAAAATTATTATCTCTCAATTCAATAAACTTTTAATTCAAAAATAAACAGTTACTACAGGAAAAATACTTATACCTACATAAAAGAAACTGATACCTACAGAAACAAAACTGACACCTACAAAAAATAAACTGATACCTGCAGAAATTAATACTTTGTGTGCTAGTAAAACAGCTAAATATTTTAATTCAAAGCATACTATATGCTTGTACCATTATCTCTCAAATTCAAAATTTTGTATTATTTATAAACCTGTTAATACAACAGATGCAAATTGATACTAATATTACATTTTGGTTTCAACAGGCTTGACTGTGGGATATTTGTAATGATATTCATCATTTCGCTAAACAAAAGCGGGATACCCATAAAAATTGAAAATAAAGAAGTATTATCAACAAGAGCAAGGATTGTTAACAGATGGTGAACATTGCTGGAGTGTCTAAATACATGTCAAGCCTAGAAGAACAAAGAAAAAAAAAAGAACTGAATACACATTGCGTTATTTCACAATTAAATTTGGTACCTGTAAAGTAACGTTGTTCTGTTGAAATGTGTACTTGTGAAGTAATGATGTTCTGTTGAAATTCATACTTATGAAGTAATGTTGTTCTGTTATTAAAACAATGCTGCTTTTATTTGTAAAATCAATACTGATCTCCTGGAATGATATGCTTTGGTTGATGTTCTTTTCTTTTCCTGTTGTTTATATTATAACAAAATAAACTAGTGTATGTTCTATCATCCAACTATGGATCCACATAATATTATCAGTTTTATGATGCAACTATCAGTTGTAAATGATATTATCAAATTTCATTTAATATTTCAAAACAAAACTGGGTATCAGTTCTTATGACTGATAGTATCAGTTTTGTTAAAACATACACTCAACATACTTTATGAAATAACAATTAGTGCAGGTCTCACGTTTTGCAAACACCAGATATCATTCTAATTATTTAGTAGTACTGATTTCAATTCTAGCACGTATTATAATACACGAAACTGATACTAACAACAAACCAAAACTGATAATAAAGCCGTTTATATCCAATCAACCAAACATTATCTCCAACAAAGCTAACGGATACCGAAACTGTAAAAAATGATACCAAAACTTAAAAAAACTGATACACGTAAAAACTTATAAAAACTGCTACTGTAAAAAATGATACTGTAAAAATGATACTGGTACGAAAACTTGTAAAAACAAACAATAGAACTGATACCGCAAAAACAAATAACTGATACTATCATCTATACTAAAATAGCTGAAATTAAAATCAATTTCATAATATGCTATACTAAATACAAATTAATAATAAAAGGTTCAATTACTATAGACACTGAAACAAGTCTCACATACACTTATTACTCTGAACAAATTAAAAATGTAAAATCAAATCATATCCTCTTTGAAGCTTGACAATTCCGTTTATTATGACCAAATTGATTGCACTCGCCACATCCGTTTTGCTTGTTATGAAAATATGAAAATCCTCCTTTGCACTTCACTGATGGTCTGCCAGTGCCACGTTTCTCCTTTGGTGGCTTATAAACATCTTGAATGATACCATCAACAATAGGCCTATCATAATTTGGAATAGGATTTATAGCATTTGCATAAGAACATCGATAAGCATTAACAGTGAAATAATTCTCGACAAAATCATATACAGACAACTTAGACTTGTTCATACACTTTATAGCATAAGTACAAGGAAATCCCATAATTTTCCATTGGTTGCAACTACAAACCCGCTTCTTCAAATCAACACAATGAGAGTTTGGAGATTTCACTTCAAAAGAAAAATCAGAAGATTTATATACATCCCATCCAAATCCTTCTTCAATCAATTCGTCTAAACGTAACTCCATAGAAGGAAAAAGACTTGTTCTCCACAAACGACATTCTTCTCTTCTTCTAGCCATTTGTTCCATAATCTTAACACGAATACCATCTAGACACAAAGTAATAGGCAATGCTCGTTCATTTACAATCCAACTGTTAAAACTTTCTGCAACATTGGAACTATACCATAACGTTTCCCTGGAAAAAATAAATCAACCCACTTATCAAATGGCTTATCCTTTAAAAAATTCACACCAGCAATACCACCAATTTGACAAAACTTAGAATATGCTCCTTCAAATTCATATAGATTAGAAGCTCTAGAACACATTTTGAATAGATCGACAACAGACACATTTGCATTTTTGGCTTTCACTACTGAAAGAAGATTTTTGCTCCATATGCAAATAGCAATAACTGTGATAATCTGAAGGAAATACATCACGAACACCTGAAAGCAAACCTTGGTGCCGATCTGACATAAAAACTAAAATACGCTCTTCTTGAAGCATTTTTTAAAATGGTTCAAAAACCATGTCCAATTATCCACATTTTCTATAGAAACTACACTCATAGCTAAAGGGAAGAAACCTGCAAATGCAAAAATAATTAGTAAAAAAACTAAAAGTAATTACGACCATAAGTATAAAACAATTCATAAAAATGATACTAACAGTAACAAAACTGATACCTAAAACCTGAAATGACCATTATAAAAATATTGATAACCACAACATTATGCACATTAATCTTCATTCTAAAACAACAAAGAAACAAAAATTGACATATATTATGATACAAAGGAAATTTCAATACTACATAACTATAAATGATACCACATATGAACATACTTACATGAAACTGATACTAACAATATACACAAACTGATACTAATCTCCTGTTTAGCAGTATGAAATTATTATACCAAATACAAACTTACAATTCAATACAATGAAAATTATGATACTAGAAACTTGCCACTTATAAACTACAATTCTTAAAAATGATACCAACATAATACAAATTATGATAAAAAAATGTATATTAATGATTATGCCAAGTATTATAATCTCAATTCAAATAACTCAAATCTGAAAACAAAGACATACCTTGATCACCATTTTTGCAGTAGCACACATCAACACACCAAGACGTCCCTTCTAGTGAGTAGCATCTAAGAATATCATAGGACAACAATACTTGAAACCAAGTACACAAGCGCCAAAAGCAATAACCACCCTTTCAAATTCATTACTACAAGGATCAACATCCATATCAACATAACTATCTGGATTAGATTTTTTCACTGCTTCTAAATACCAACTTAAATCGTTATAAGACAAAGCATCATTACCATGCACCTCCATCAATGCAAGTTGTTTCCCATGATAAGCATAACCATAAGACAACTGAAAATTGTATTCTCTTTTAAAATCAAGTATAATATCCTTAGGCTTTTTACTTGGACAATCGCGGATCTCGTCAGTAATCATCAATTTAACAAACGAACTAGATATATGTGGATTATTCACATGCCTAAGACCAACCCCACAAGAATGATCAGGAACCAAATTTCTCATAAAGAACCTTCTCAATTCTCCAGAATCACAGGAACCATGGACTTTGAAAAGACGACCATCTTTATTTGAAGAGCAAATCACAGTAACTCTTGTAGCACAATTCTTTAAAAATACTAATTCATACCCCTTTTGAAGTTGATATGCCATCAAAAACTCTCTAAAATGTTCGGCTCCTCCAAAACAAAAACCAACAAAATCGAAAAGGCTTAATGTCGATCCTCTCCTCAACATATATTTTAAATAACTTTTACCATTAACAACAACATTTGAACAGACAGAATACAGTAGAAGATGAAGAAGCATGAACATAGGATGAACTTAAAATAGAAGCACCATCAACAACTTCCAATTCAGAACCCTTAACCTTAACAGTAAAACCAAAGAAAGAACTTTTCTTGTATAACTGAAAACAAATTATGCTCTGAATATCAGAGTCGGTTCAACCATAATAACTTTGTCCTCAAGTACATAAGAATTCTGAATAGAAGAAGGAGTTAATTGAGACCAATATCGATATATCTCAGTCTTCAAATCATACAAAGAGCAATCGATAAACAATCGAGTGCTAAAAGTGTTATTATTCAACACAAACAAACAAAGAAGGGTGTTATCCCCAGTGCCAAAAAAAAATAAAAAATAAACATTAGTAAAAATATGTTCAATTTAGAACAATAGTTATTCAATTTAACAAAACTGATACCTATCATAGACAAAACTGATACCTAGGTACTGATAATAAAAAAAATGATACTAAGAAAAAATAAAAATCATACCCAGAAACTGAACCTAAAATACCATAGTTTTCCACTCTATCACAACTTTAAATACAACCCAAGCAACGATACTTTTCCAATCATCCCAACATTAATGCAAGAAAATGCAAGATAAATTAAATGAAAAGCTAATTATAATACAAACTGCATAAAGAAACAAATATAACAATAAAAAACCTGCTGCTACTTCCACAATTTTCCATCGACGAACGAACAAACAATGAGAACAACAATACTGCATATCAGTCATAAAAATGAACACAATTAGAAATCACGGACAATTTTTTTAAACTCGAATAGAAAAATTAAAAAAATAGAATAATATAAGCATACCTAAGAAAAACAAGATCACGGTACAAATATGAAAAGAACGATATCAACAAGCCCACGTAAGAAAAAAATGATCAATGAAGTACAATTTTCAGAATGACGAAATTGAAATAAACGAACGAAGTTGATCGATATTTTAATTGCGAGAATGATATTTGATCGCGACTGAGAAATTTGATCAAAAGAAAGAAGAAGAATAAGCGCGCGAAATTGGGTTGGAAGGGAAAATGATAATTTGTCATTTGGAGAAAAATATTAGCGGGCCGTCCTACATCCAAAAAAGGCCTAAAACGTGTCCTTGAGGAAAATTTCCTGATATCTAGAATTTGGGATTTTTGTGTTTAAGTGATTTTGGGCCTTGGGCTAAGGATTTGATTATAAGGAATATATAAATGTATGTACGGTTATGTATATATTCTTAAGCTAATTCAATTTAATCCAAATAAGCGCAAGTTCATTTTAAAAATAAATCTTCTTCTTTTTTCAAGCTATAATTTTATTTCACCTTTAACGATTTCATAAAATGTTGTTTTCCACATATATAACTTATTTAAATTTAAATATCACAATTTCGTAATTTAAATCCTTTTATAAGATAATTACTAAACCAATTTATCAAATAAACCATCAAATTCCATTTTAATTAAATAAAATTTCTGTTACTAATGGTAATTGATTATCACCTAAAATCGGGTTGTTACAGACTTCACTATAACAAAATTACGTCCTCATAATTTCCTATAAGGAGAAATCTATAATAATTTTAATTATACAAAACTTAATTATACCATTTTCAACTTTATTTGTATATAAACTCTTTCCTCCATAAATAAGAATAACTTTATAGAAATATAATAATAAACATAATATATATATATATATATATATATTATAGAGAAATTACGTTTCTTTATTAATTAAATTTGATTTGAACTCTTATCAAATAATCTTTAAATTATTTCATTAACCAAAAAAATTCATATTCAAACCTATTTTGCAACCGCCTGCGTTTCAAGTCAACCTAAAAGCCAACCACAAGCACATCACAAACAATAATGCAGCCAACAGCCAAGTATAAATTCTCAAGGGCATACTTAAGTTTAGAGCAAACAAATTTTCACGAAACAAGTTAAGTGCACAAGTATAAGAGATACAACCGAGAATTTCAAGTACATATCAGTTCTGCCATTATGAAGTATAAGATCATGTTAAAGTGTGTGCACAAACATACAGCAAACAATATAAGTGAAAATTCAAGACAAATGCACTTAAACACAAGGATGCTCGAACAGGAAAAACATAAACAAAACGATGAACCAACACAAGCTTGAACAGTCTGTTTTAAGCAATAATACAACAAGGCATATTCACACTAGATAAAGGAAAATGCACACATGAAGCATACGTAATGGTACATAAACAAGGAAGATGGACTCAATGCATATGCAAGCAGTTTAGAGTTGAACAACACAACTACAGAGCAAACCAAAGGCATATATGTTAGTATATTTCTCACATACATACATATATATATACATGTGTGTGTGTGTGTATTCACATGTATGTATATGCATGGAAAGTCGGGAGCAAGTGAGTGTATCCACGTACAAGGCAATAAGCACACTGATGTACATAAATACATATGCGTATAGATATGTATACATGTATACAGCAAATGAATCAGTCGATATACAAACTCGAAATCAAAATATGCACAGATCGGGCATTACGAAACAAAGGTGAAACAACAGGGTGCATAGCCACGCTCAAGGCTTTAAATATCGGATTTCGGTCACATTTCGTCTCGGAATTTTTACACAAGTTATCTCGTATCGGGAGAGATCTCGGATGAGATGAGTACGTATCAGGTGTACAACTCGGATTGACATCTCGGGTCTTCTAATGAATCTCGGGAATATCTCTGATGTGCTTATGTGTTTAAAATTGATGTGTCAAAAATTTATTTAACGATTATAACTTTCTTAGTAAAAATAAAAATGGTAACATACTTGATTTACATGGAAAAAGAAATATTTTTAGAAGAGTAGTAGCTTGATTAGCTTAATTGATTTGGTAATGATTGAATAATATCCTTTTATTTGAACGTAATAAAGAAGTGAAACCTTTCGCTATGGCTCGTTAAGATAAAAAGTAAAGAATATGTTCAAGAAGTTGGTAAATTATAATTGGATTGAGTAGTTTCTTTTGAATCAATATGAAAATAAAAATTATTATGGAAAATAAGATAAATGTATAATTTCGGGCGAGATCTCGGATTGAGATTTTGATCCATATATCGGGTGAGATTTGAATATCTCGGACGAGATGATTGTCGAGGGAGATATGGAGGAGATTTGATGTCTCGTCTCGTTTAAGTGTGAAAATGAGATCTCGGGCGAGATATAGGAGATTTAAAACCATGGCCATGCTAAAGTTTGATTCAGGCATATGCACTTAAAAGTCACAACAAAAATTTCATAGTCATCTACACTAATTTAACAGGTGCGGTACTCAATATACATGAACATGCACAAGTAAAATAAAATCAGCAAGGAGACGCATAGGCAGTGAACCTTAATTCACAGATATGAGGAAGTCTAAGTTCTCACAATATTAAAGCAAAAAGTACAAGTGTTGTATATGCAAATGCAAATGCAGCAAACAAGCAATGCATGGCAATAAGTATATCACTCAGTTTTAAGCAAAATCTAGTGCAACCCGATAACATACACAAGTGCTTACAACAATGGTTCAGGCCAAGAAAAATCACAAAACAACATATACAAGTGCACACGGTTCAATGGTTGAGCTATAAAAAGCATGAACTAAACAATACAAATCAGTCAAACCACCAAGGAAATAAGCACAACATCACAAAAAAACAACGAGGATATAAATTGAAATAACTCATGTAACATCCCCCTACTTGGAGACAAAAAACTAGCAGTTATGGATACCGCAGTCATCCATAGTTATTAATCATCGACGACCAAATACAGGGTGTTAGATTCATTGATACACGGAAACACATGAATATAGGAAAAAATTAAAACTTCGAGAAGATCACATTTCATTCCAAATCATTTCAAATTCATTACATAATCCCACAATCGTAATGCACGTTCAAAGAAAATATATTTATTACAACATATGCCAATAGCAACATATGAGGATGCCCCCTTGGATGATCATAGTATATACAGGTAATATAGCAAGTTTGCCATTACAAACTAAACAGCGGAATCAAGTAAAAGAGAAATCTTACATCAACCGTGCCTTCTGCACGTCTCTAGAAGCTTTATTCATCTAATGAGGTATCTGGAAACCTCAACTCCCAACTACTCAAAATTAGTTGAGTACCCAGGAGTTTAAGGGGAAAACATAAACTTCCAGTCAGACATAAAGCCAGGTATGAATAATAATCTAACATCTCCAACCATTTAGATATCTAGTGAGACCATGCTGCTTAGCAAAATGGGTTTTCCCCTCAATAGTATCTTAAAACTTTTATAAAATTGTATACTGTGCTTCTACATCCACAAAAGTTAAAAACATAGTCATTTCAAAATATTATGATGATATGCATACAAGTTAAAGCATTTTGGATTTTCCATCCCTTGTTTAATTGATTCCCTGTCATATTTATAGTTTGTAGAGTCACTATCAACCTATTAGATTTCATGGGCTTACTAAAAACCTTTATATAATATATTTGGGTATCTTATATTTCTGGTCTCCCTGACCTCCTGGATGCAATTCTACTCATTCAGAAGTTTAATCAGTTTATATTCACTAATAGGTCAACCTAGTTGGTTTTTCTAACCTTTTATCCCCAAAATGCAGTTATGGGTCCGTTATAATGTGAATATATTTATATTTGAAGAAGTAAACAACATAGAATAACAATATCATTCCTATGGATTTAATATAAAACATGGTTAATCTCTTTAACCAATTATTTATCAAGGAAAGCTTCTTCTTAAAATCATTACAAAAACTCCTTTAGTCTATCCATGGGTTTTTCCTTTAAAAATCGGGTTTGGGTTATTCCTTTTGAAAAACAAAGCCCTTCGACTTCTTCGAAACCTTACTTTCAATCTCACTGGATACCCTCCTTCGATAGCATAAAATTTTGTTTTTAAAACATTAGGTCCCTTCCTTTCGAACACTTTAAAACTTTCTTTCGAAACTTTTCGAATGTATCAAAACATTAGCGTTTAACATTTAGAAGCATAGCTTCGAAACCAATTGAAAGTCCCCCTTTCGAGACCACTGGTTTATATTATAAATATCTTTTGGGTCAAAGTGAACATACACGAAGGAACCCCTTTTGAAACCTTGTTATATCTTATAAAAGTATTTGGGGTAAACTTGATGGCGTTGGAACCATCCTTTTGAAAGCATAAGTCCATTGGGTAAAATAATTGAAGGTTGGCTTCGAAACCCCTTTCGAGACCACTGCCTTCAAAACCGCTAACCCCTTCGAAAGCTATGGTAAGTGGCTTACATTTTTAAAATAAGGGTTACCTTCCAAAAGCAACGATGTCTTCAACGCCTTCGAAAGGTAAAGCGGTAGAAGGGTTTCGACCTAGTCGAAACTGCCCCTTTCGAACCTTTAATTTTTTAAAACAAAGTAACCACTTCGGAAGCTACTACTTTAATTAATAAGGCGGAAACTCTCTTTCTAATGCTAGCAAAAATCACTTTCGAAAGCATCGGTCTCGACCTCTTCGAAAGCATATAAGAGCAGACATGTGTTTTTTCTTTTAAAAACAAAACCTTGTACCGACCCCATTGGAAGCCACGTTTCAACACCCTACGTTTCACGTTTCTCCAATCCAATATGTACTAACTAAGTGATACCATGTGTATTGGTTACTGCTTCTATGGTTTCGACCTGGTCAAAGGTGGAAGCTCAGGTCGAAAGTTACTTCCAAAGGAGGCAAAACTCACTTTTCTGAGTAAAAAGGTTGTTTTTACCAAAGAAAGTAATTTCTTTGTAACTAACTTGCCCACACGTAAACACTTGATTGGTTGCCTTAAAATTTTCAGATTATTTCATAGATAATTGTGGCATTTTCACGGATCTAAAACAAGGTTAACTTTTGACAAATAATCCCTTCCCATTTAACAACAACTAAATCATATAAGTCCTCCTTTTAAAATATTTTAATTTCCATAATAAACCTCTTAGTAAAAATTCCCAAAAATGATCGAAATTCTTTTTTAATATGTTATCTGACATATATAAATTTTAGACCCAAACCCATCATATAATAACCGAAAATAAATTTCTAGACCCAATAATACATATTGTCCTTTGAAAATTCAGATTGAATTCTCCACGGGTTGGAAAATTATAAAAATTGAAACCTAACTCCAAAATCATGTTTATCGTAATATAATTTTTTTCCAAGGCATTCTAAAATTGTTTGCTATCGATTTTGCCTTAAAACTGTTCATATACATATTTAAACAATTTGGTATTAAATCAAATATGTTATAAAACCAAGCATATCATCATTCAAATCATCATAAAATGGATTAATTCGTAAATCTAAAACATATGATTGGAAACGAAATAGAGATGATTAGGATTATTATTCGCCTTAAATTGGATATGGAAATTAGAGATTTGTTTGAGATTGATTCACCTTAGCTTGATCCTAAGCTTTTACTTTGATTTCTCTTCTTATTCTCCTAGTATTGGCCGGCTTGCTCTTTTCTTTTCTTGCATTTAAAATTTAGTGATAAAATGAACGTGAATGATAAGGTAACGTGAGTATAGGATAGTGAACTATGGGTGCGGCAATTACCCTAATGCCTTATGTTAATTTAACTATCATTTGTCCATTTATAAGCCCATTCATGCTACTTAAGCACGACCTCTAAGTTTATTCACCAATCTCAATCTCCTTATCACTCTACATTATTCTACTTACTTCATCTAATTAAATCTCCTGAATAATGTTATTTAAAAATTAGGAGTGTTACAGGCTCCCCTCCTTAAAGAATTTCATCCTCGATACATAATAAGGACTAAACACTAAACATAGTGATCATCTGTAACGACTTCTAACAACCATACTAGTCTACCTGACTAGCTAATATCTATATAAATCTAATATAGACATACCCTCATAGTAGATCATGATAAGTACGTCGAATCATGTCCTCTATCTTCCAACTACAGTCGTTCTCGTTGTTGCTCCACTAAATTTCACCAACTTGACTGTCTTGTTCTTCAATCTTTTCTCATCTCTCGCTACAACCCAAACTGTTTGCCTAATTGAAGTCAAATCAGGCTTTACTGCTAAGTCTTCCTACCCAATCGGAGGAATAGTAGTCTCTTGATTATGCACATACGTGCGAAGATGCGACACATGAAATATATTATGCGCACCTGCCATACTGCTCGGCAACTCTACTTTGTATGCGAGCTTTCCAATCATCTTTGTAATCTGGAATGGACCAACATATCATGGAGCCGGCTTTCCTAACTTTTCAAATCATATCACGCCCTTCATTGGTGACACCTTAATGAAAACCCTGTTTCTAACTAAGAACTCTAGGTCTTTATGCCTCTTATTTGCATAACTCTTCTGTATGGATTTAGCTTCCTTTGTCATTTCTCGAATCATCTCAATTTTCTTTGACGCCTCTCTAATCATATCCGGACCTATGACCAATCTGTCTCCAGCCTCTAATCAACATGCTGGTGATTTACATAGCCTCTCATACAAAGCTTCAAAAGTCGCTATTCCTATACTAGTCTGGTAACTATTATTATAGGAATACTAAACCAAATGTAGGTGATCTTCCCAAGGTCCACCAAATTCTAACACACAAGCTCTCATCAAATCCTCGAGTACCTTATTGATTCTCTCTGTCTGCCCATCTGTCTGAGGGTGATATGTAGTACTCATTTTGAGCTTAGTGCCTAACTTCCTGAAGACTCCTCCAAAATTCACTATTGATACAGTATCTCTGTCACTTTCTATGCTACTAGGAACTCCATGTAGTCTAACTATGTTCTTCATGAACAACTTGGCTAAAACAGGCACCGTCCTGGTTGACTTGACTGGAATGAAATGGGCATTCTTGGTCAATCTGTCCACTATAACCTATATACTTTCATTTCGTACGTATGACCTTAGCAACCCATCAATATATTCCATAGATATTGAATCCCATTTCCAAACTGGAATCTCTTGAGGCTGAAGCAACCCACTCGGCTTCTGATGTTCGGCCTTCACTTGTTGCACTGCTTAACTTACAAGCTAACATCCCTCTTCGTACCTTTCCAATAGAAACTTCTCTTCATATCTTGATATATTTTGGTCCCTCCAGGATGAATCGTAAACTTGGATCGATGACATTCCCCAAGAACTTCTTTCCTCAAGTTTTCAACATCTGGAACACATAATCGCCCCTTCTTTCTCAACTATCCTCTTTGGTCAAGACAAAAATCTTTCAAATCATCGATCATAGTTCCATTCTCAAGCCTTCTTATCTTTTCAACTAATAATGGATCCTCCTTCTACTTAGAAGCAATTCTTTCGATCAATATTGGTCGAACTTCTAAACAGGACAACATGGCAGTAATCGACTAGAACTAGCTGTCAATCTTAACTACACTCCATAACTGGCCAAAACTTCTAGATCCTTCCATTATGCCAACATAGCCAATGTCACATTCTGGTGTCTTCTGCTAAAAGAATCTACTACCTTATTACCTTTCCCTGGTGTATACTCTATACCAAAATCATAAGCAGCCAAAAACTCCAACCGCCTCTGCTGTCTCATATTCAGCTCATTCTGAGAAAATAAGCATCTTAAAGATTTATGGTCTGTGTATAGCTCAAATCTATCTCCTAAGAGGTAATGGCTCCAAATCTTCAGTGTGAAGATCACCAAAGCCAACTCCAAGTCATGAGCAGGATATCTCAATTCATGCGATCTAAGCTATCATGAAGCATATGCAATCACTTTATCCTTTTGCATCAACACAGCTCCCAATCCAATTCCACATGCATTGGTATACGCCACCAACCCTCGGTTTCCATTTAGAACTACTAAGACGGGTTCATTGGTCAACAAATGCTTTAACTTATAGAATGCTTCCTCATATAAGGCGGACTAAACAAACTTCACCTCCTTCTTGGTAAGCTTAGTCAAAGGTGTTGCTATCCGCGAGAAATACTTGATGAATCTTTGGTAGTAGCCAACAAGTCCAAGAAAAATTATGATCTCGGTCACCGTCTCCAGTCTCTTTCGATTATTAACAACTTCGATCTTATCTGGATCGACCGACCACCCTTTCTTTGAAACCACGTGACCAAGAAACTTAACCTCTTTCTTCCAAAAATGACACTTGAAAAACTTCGCCTTCAGCTGATTCTGCCTCGGCATCTCATGCGCCACTCAAAAATGAACTTTATACTCCCTTTCAACCTTAGAGTGTACTAATATGTCATCTATAAACATCGGAACAAACCTATCTAGGTACTCTTGAGAAACTCGGTTCATCAAATCCATAAAGAAAGAAAGTGCATTTGTTAATCCAAATGGCATCACCGACCACTAATTAGAAACATACCTAGTTAAAAATGCGGTCAAAAAATACTATCCTCTGCCACTCTTAACTGATGGAACCCAATTGCCAAATCCAATTGGAAAAACACTCTAGTTCCACTCAACTGATCAAAACAATCATCTATTCTTGGCAAAGAATACTTATTCTTGATCGTTCACTCGTTCAACTTACGATAGCCCATGCACATCCTTAATGATCCATCTGGTTTCTTCACGAACAACGTGGCCGCTCCCCAAGGCGAACTGCTTAGCCTAATAAAATTCCTTCCTTTTAGATCCACTAGCTACACCTTCAATTCTTTCATCCCAATCGGTGTCATCCGGCTAGGTGGTCTACTAACTAGTTCAGCTCCTGGCACAAGATCTAGCCGAAACTCAACAACTCGTTTCGGTGGTTACCCTGTGACCGGCTCAAAGACATCTGCAAACTCTCTTGGTACTCGAATCTGACTTAAACTTTCTCCCACTTCCATTGCACTTAACAATGCACAAACACTCTCGCTGGAATTCTCCACTGAGAAGATAATTCGGTTATGACTATCAGGGTGCCTTAATGATATTTCCCTATCTTGTCAAAATATCCTAGCCTCATACCTTCTCAACCAATCTATACCCAAAATGATTCTGAAAACTATGAAATCGAAAATATACTGACTGCATGCAAACTTATGTCCTAACATATCAAGTTCTAACTAGTCACATCTCATCCCTAGAGTTGTATACCATCCTATTTGGTTCGCTACCCTTAAGGAAGTAACAAAGTATGTGGGTTCTATGCATAACCTATCAACCAAATACTATGATATAAATGGATGTGATACACCGATATCAAACAGCACCCTAACTGGTGTACTCTGAATCAGAAGCGTACTTTCCATTATAGTTGTCCCTTAATCTATGGCAGTAGGCATAGAAGAAGATGGTGGTCCAATAGCAAAAACCTTCCCTCTGTCTGCGCTAACTAGCTCTAAATATTGGTTCTTGTAATGCCCAACTTGGTCGCAGTTGAAGCATTTCACATTATTCTTTTCTACAGTCTTCTTTCCCTTGCTTGACTGGCACTTGTGAGCGTGATGACCCTTCTTGTCACACTTGAAGTATACTAAATCAGCCTTTTCCTTCTTGGTAGCATCTCCCTTCTAGGCTCCCTTCTTTTTAAAGAACTTCCTCTTCTTTCCCTGAGGACCCAAGGAGTCAACTGGCTTCTTTTTAGCACAACCAACCAGAATCTCTTTATGGCAAATGGCCATCTCCATATACTTTACAAGGATCACGGATATGGGTCATGGTCATTCGAGCAAGCTCGGGCCTTAATACATGAATAAACCTCTCATTCCTTCTGATGTCAGTGTCTATAATGACATATCCAAATCGAGACAGCTCGTCAAACTTAGCAGCATACTCGATTACTGACATTTCTCGCTGAACTAGATCTATGAACTTCCTCATCAATGCCGGTTTAGCAACCTTAGATAAAAACTTTTGCTCAAATCTCCTTCTGAAATTAGCCCACATCACCTCTTCCTTCGGAATCCCGCAGTCATGCTATTTCACCAGTGAAGCGCTGCCCCTTGCAACTACCTATAGGTCAACCTTCTCTTTTTCCCATCATACAAACGTAGATCAGTAAAGATTCTCTCACGGTGCAATAACCAATTCTCAACTTCAATAGCATCCTCTCTTCCAACAAATGGTTTTCCACCCAGTCTGGTGTAGTCTCTGCTCAACTTAGCATAGTTATTCCTAACTGAAGCCACAGGATTAGCCCCTCCAACATTTCCATCCATACCAGCAGTAGCTCCCACTTGTATAAGATTAACCAAGAACTGATACATCATCCCCGCATCTACTGACGGATTACTAGCACTCAAACTGGCTTTAGCATTTTGGTTAGCATTAGCCTGTCGACCTTGGTTCCCCCGAGTATTAGGTCAAGCATTTCCATTGGTTGTGGTGCTTCCTCCACCTAGATTTCCTCTTTCGTTTTCCTGCTTCCATATCTTCTTTCTCATAAATTTGCATACGACCCATAGTAAGATATAGAAGATCGATCTAAGAGAGAAGGGAATACGTACATATATAATAAATATATCAAATACAAGTATGTCACCATATCGTTATCCCAAACCTTAATCATATTTCTGGTTCATTAGTTTACATTTTTTAAAATATTTTAGGTTAGACTTTCTTTTAAATTTTCATAAACTTATGCTCTGATACCAACTTGTAACATCCCCCTACTTAGAGGCCCAAAACTAACGGCTACAGATGTTGAAGTCATCCATAGTTATTAATCCTCGACGACCAAATACAGTGGTGTTAGGTTCATTGATACACAGAAACACATGAATATTGAAAATTTTAAAACTTCGAAAAGATCACATTCCATTCCAAATCATTTCCAATTCATTACATAATCCAACAATCCTAATCCACATTCAGAGAAAATATATCTATTACAACATACGCCAAGAGCGACATATGAAATGCCTTATTTGATGATCAGAGTATATACAAGCTATATAACAACTTTTCCATTACAAACTACACAGTAGAATCAAGTAAAAAAGAACTCTAAATATTTATTGTGCCTCGTGCACGTCTCCGGAAGTTTAATTCATCTGATGAGGTACCTGGAAACCTCAAATCTCAAACTACTCAAAATCAATTGAGTACCCAAGAGTTTAAGAGGAAAACATAAACTTCGAGTCAAACATAAAGCCTAAAATGAATAATAATCTAACATATCAAACCATTTAGATATCTAGTGTGACCACGCCGCTTAGCGGAACGGGTTTTTCCCTCATTGGTATCTTAAAACCTTTATAAAACCATATGCTGTGCTCCTGCATCCACAATGGTTAAATACATAGTCATTTCAAAATATTATGATGATATGCATATTAGTTAAAACGTTTTGGATTTCCCATCACTTGTTTAATTGGCTTGTTGTCATGTTTATAGTTTCTAGAGTCACTGTTAACCTATTAGTTTTCATGAACTTACTAATAATCTTTATGTAATATATGGACTCCCTGTCCTATTTCATAGCTTTCATGGGTGCACTATAAGCTTACTGGCCCCTGCCAATTAACTTAATTAATTCGTGGGTTCCTCTGAAGCTATTGGTGACCTCAATAACTACTTTATTATCCTAGTTTTCAATGGTTGAATGGGAACCTATTGACAACTGTCAATAATTTAATTCAGATATAGTTTTCATGGATGCACTACAAACCAGTTGGACCCTACCAACCACTCTTTATAACATAGTTTTCATGGGATCACTATGAACCTATTGATAACCCCAATAACATCCTAATCATAGTTTTCATGGGTGCACTATGAACCTATCCCCCTGACAACCTCTATATTTGGGCATCCTATATTCTGATCTCCCTGACCTTCTAGATGCAATTTTACTCATTTAGGAGTTTAATTAATTTATATTCACTACTAGGTCAACCTAGTTGATTTTTCTGCCCTTTTATCCCTAAAATGCAGCTATGGGTCCGCTATAATGTGAATATATTTATATTTGAAGAAGCAAACAACATAGCATAACAATGCCACTCCTGTGGGTTTAATATAAAACATGGTTGATCCCTTTAACCTATTATTTATCAAGGAAAGCTTCTTATTAAAACCATTACAAAAACTCCTTTAATTTAGCCATGGGTTTTTCCTTTAAAAATCGTGTTTGGTTATTCGTTTTGAATAACAAAGCCCTTTGACTCCTTCGAAACATTTCTTTCGACCTCACTGGATACCCTCCTTCGAAAGCATAAAAATCTATTTTCAAAACATTAGGCCCCTACCTTTCGAACACTTTAAAACTTTCTTTCGTAACCTTTTGAATGTATCAAAGCAATAGCATTTAACATTTAGAAGCATAGCTTCGAAACAGTTTGAAAGTCCGCCTTTCGAAACCATTGGGTTGATATTTAAAAATATATTTTGTGTCAAAGTGAGCACGCATGAAAGCACCTCTTTCAAAACCTTGCTACATCTTATAAAAGTATTTGGGAAAACTTGATGGCATTGGCACTCTCCTTTCAAAAGCATAAGCCCTTTGGGTAAAATACTTGAAGGTTAGCTTCGAAACCCATTGCGAGACCATTGCCTTTGAATCCATTAACCCCTTCGTAAGCTATGGGAAGTGGCTTACATTTTTAAAACAAGAGTTACCTTCCAAAAGCAACAATATCTCCAATGCCTTCAAAAAGGTACGGCAGCAGAAGGGTTTCAACCTGGTTGAGACTACACCTTCCGAACACTAATTTTTGAAAACAAAGTAGACTCTTCGGAAGCTAGTACTTTAAGTAATAAGGCGGTAACTCTCTTTTAAAAGCTAGTAAAAATCACTTTCGAAAGCATCGGTCTTGACCCCTTCAAAAGCATATAAGATGTAGGCAAGCATTTTTTTCTTTAGAAAACAAAACCATTGTACCGACCCCATCAAAAGCCATGTTTCGGTACCCTACCTTCCATCTTTCTCCAATCCACTACGCACCAACTAAGTGATACCATGTGTATTGGTTTTGGCTTCTATGGTTTCGACCGAGTCGAAGGCAAAAGCTCTAGGCCGAAAGCTACTTCCAAAGAAGGCGGAACACGCTTTTCCGAGTAAAAAGGCTGTTTTTACAAAATAAAGTAATTTCTTTGTTACTAACTTGCCCACGTATTAACACTTGACTGGTTGCCTTAAACTTTTCAAATTATTTCACTGATAATTGCCGCATTTTCTAGATCTAAAACAAGGTTAACTTTCAATAAACAAGCCCTTCCTATTTAACAACAATTAAACATTTAGGTCCTCCTTTTAAAATAATTTAATTTCCGTAATAAACCTTTTAGTAAAAAGCCCCAAAAATCACCGAAATTCACTTTTAATATGTTATCTCACATATATAAATTTTAGACCAAACTCATTGTATAATAACCAAATATAAATTTCTAAACCCAATAATACAATTTTACTTTGAAAATTCATATTGAATTCTCCATTACTTGGAAAATTATAAAAATTGAAACTCAACTCCAAAATCAAGTTTCTTATAACATAAAATTTATTCATGACATTCTAAAACCGTTTGCTTTTGGTCCTTTCTTAAAACCGTTCATATACATTTTAAAAAAATTGATATTAAATCAAACATGTTATAAAACCAAGCATATCATCACTCAAATCATCATAAAATGGATTAATTCATAAATCGAAACATATGATTAGAAACAAAATAGAGACGACTAGGATTATTTTTCACCTTAGATTGAATAAGGAAACTGGAGATTTGTTTGGGACCGATTCCCCTTAGCTTGATCCTAAATTTTTACTTTGATTTCTCTTCTTCTTCTCCTAGTAATGGACGGCTTGCTCTTTTATATTCTTACATTTAAATTTTTTGTGATAAAATGAATGTGAATGATAAGGTAACATGAGTAGAGGATAGTGAACTATGGGTGTGGCAATTACCCTGATTCCCTTATGTGAATTTATCTATCATTCGTCCATTTATAACCCCATTTAAGTTACTTAGACACAACCTCTAAGTTTATTCACCAATCTCCTTATCACTCTACATTATTCTATTTAATTTATCTAATTAAATCTCCTGAATAATGTTATTTAGAAATTAAGGGTGTTACAACTTAAGAGATCAGTCAACTACATCATTGACTATTACAACTAGCCCCTACCCATGCACACCGACTCAACACCATCATGATCAACAAACTCAAGGATAGTGCACATAAGGCAGAATATCCAAAGTTGTAAAATAAGGTGACAGATCACATACATATACATGTATATACATACATGGAATATCATGCAAACAAAATAGTTATGAAATACAAGTGCAGTCTTGTGAAAAAAATATCTGACCAAGAGCATATGCAAAGGTGATCAGAAAATAAAGAAGCAATCGATCATGGACCAGGATATCAAAGTACAAAGTTCAAAATCAATATAATTGCAGGTAGCAAGGCAGAAATAGTTTTGAATAAGTCATGTAACAGAAATTCAAACAAAGCAGTAAGATGGACCAAGCAAATCAAAACACATTTGAATATAAACAAGAAATTTTCAAATATATATCAATAAACAAGCCAAAATTCATATATCCATTTAATCAGAAAATCAAACGGCAGACGAGCAAGACTGAATGTTTCAAAACCAAAAGTATATTCGAAAATATAGGGAATAAAATTTTATATAAGCACCCATAATCAAATTGTATGATTCCATTTGATCTTAATTTTTTTTAAATAACAACCATTTACCAAATATAAAAATTACCTTTTGAAATTATCAAAATACTTTATCTAAATAATTTATTTTCCAAGAACACTTTTTTTCAAATTTCATTTCAAACAAATTCAACACAATTTGAATTTAACATTTTCTCCAATTAATTTCAAATTATTTTAATAATATTTCAAAGTTTTATCAATTCAAAATTCTCGCTAATCTCATTTTCTATTTAACAAAATTCTTACATTATTTTGTTTAGATTCAAACATTTTATTACAACAAAATTATCTCTAAATAATATTTTACAACTAATACTTTCCAAATAATTTCAAATTTTCATAAATTAACACAAACATTAACACTTACTATCAAGTGGAAAGTTTAAACTTATTCGCAAAATTCAACACTTCAAAATATTCTATATTGCTCTCTTTAAATCATAGCTCAAAATCTATAAAAGGATTCATAAAATTCTTACTATACTTCATGGATATAATTTTATCTAATTAATGCATCCAACTATATACATTCATTAATAAACTCATATTATTCCACATTTCAAAATGCATACCTTCAAAATATATATAAATTCCATATCTTAAATCCTAAAATATATTACATTTTACGTTTCCAAATTTTATTGACTAATATCAATATACACACACACACAACTATACTCATGAATTCTCTAATACTACAAAATAAAATGATGTTGCCTTACAATTAATTGTAGTGATTAATAATATCTATTGGCGTCAATTGATATAATCAATAATGCATCGCCAGTGGTCATAGCCGTGAACTAATATCAATGGCTGTAAACATCACTTAAAACACATACGAACGTATAAAATACCCTTTAGAAATTATTTTTCTCAAGTTAATAATTATAATCTCTTGTTATCAAAATTAAAGAAAATATAAATTTTAAACAACTGTTTCCAAAATATTTTACTTATATATTTTTTAATATCTTTACCAAACATTTGGTCCAAATGTCGCGTCTAAGCGTTAAGAACTTCTATCGAATACGTGTGTACCCGCATTGACCAAAATTCCTAATTTATTCAACGGTCAAGTTAACACCATACCATTTCCAAAAATTATATAAATATCACTTCCACCTATAAATAATATACTAGTTCAAATATAACTTTGCAAATTCATTTTCAAACCTTTATTTAATGCTACATTTATAACACATATCTTCTAAAAGATATTTGATTAAAACGTTCCCTTAATTTCCAGCATCATTTAATCAATATTTGCATAAGTTATAAATCTTTAATTTCTTTAATATTTTAAAAAAAATAAACATTTCCAAAATATTATGTCGGACTATCTCGTATGAGCATTTATGAATCCCTATCGATAAAGCTAATCAGACGTATCGACCAAAATTCTTAAATCACTTTACGAACAAACTAACACCAAAATAAGCCATAAAATGTTTCTAATCATTTCATAAAAAAAATCAAATCATGTACTTGTTTGAATAAAATATTTATATTTCAATCTTACAAGGGTATATTTCCACTATAACCCAAAATCAATATTTTATTTAAAATACTGTTGTTTTTTAAGCATTTAATTCAGTAACACAATAAAGTTGTAATACACACTAATATAACAAGGGAAGGAATAATAATACAAATATAATATATATATAACAGGAAAAAAAACAAATACGTTCCCAAATGATTGCCCCAGTAATCATCGTATACTCCTAATATCCATTCAGTATAAATAAAAATCTACCACACACCTACCGAGATAGGGACTCTAACTCTCATCTAAGGCCAAGACTCATGTCCTTAATATACAATGTATTGTTCTAAACCTGCTCTGATACCAACTGTAACACCCTACCTTTATACACATATTATCTAAGAGTATTACTAAGTAATACTTCAGATAATACGAAGAGTAAGGCGGGATGTACACACATGGATATTTCCTTGGGCTAACACTGGTACATACTAAAACATCAAATAAATAACACACCTATACGTACATAGTAACGGCATAAAGCAATAAACACATGTGCCTTTAGGATAGACCAATACACAATATATAGTAAATAATAGAGTTCACAGTGTCAGTCACAATGATTATATACACACACACACACACACAAGGTATGATATACATCTCAATGTTAAATACACGTGTGAGTCAAAATAATACAAATAATATACAACAATGTTGAATATTTAGTATCCTCTATGCCTAGAAAATATACATTAGTCTTATAGTCTGTGTACCTCAAATGTCTCGAAATAATTGAGTACTATATAAATTAGATACGAGTCGGACTATACCTAAATATATGGGTCAATACATACATAGATATGGAATACACATATATATAATAATGATAACATAAATATTATCGTAATGGCACCATCCTTAAAATATAACATAAATATGTCATCACCAATATATAACACATCAAATCAGAAATTGTGAGGCTATATCAAATGGGTGAACCATCTACATTCCCAAAACCATCATCAGAACCCAGAAATCCTCAATTATGAGATATCCTCAAGTATAATAGGACAAGAACATTGTAATGCACAAATATCTCTCAATCTCACAATATAAATTATCGTCATTGAAAAAAGAAACTATCCAGTAAATCAAGCTAATACACTCCAGTGCCAGTATCATAAAATCATATAATCAATAGATAATGTGAGAAAACCTATCAAACCATCCAAATGATATCCAATATCATACAGACCACAAAGATAATCAATTATAATTAAAATCACAATCAATAAATAAAGTCTACCTCTAAAATAAAAAACCAAAAGTGAGGATATATGGAGACTGACTACACTTTAGACTCATCCAATCTTCAGTATAGCCAACTTATCATAGGAATGAGACATATATGCCAATCCACAACACACACATATACCATGAATCTAACGGAAGACTGACAGCTGCCAACCGCAAGCCAGCTCTAGGAATACATGCCAACTCACCAACCGTAAAGTGACGGTCAATTCCTATAGTCTTTGAGGTATATGCCAATCTACTACACATACATACCCTGAACTAGATACAAAGATGGACAGCTACCTACTGCAAGCTTGCTCCAAGAATCCAAGTCTACATGCCTACTGCAAAGTACGTTCTATCCCTACAGTCTTCAGTTACCTCGACAGACATCATTACCCTATCCACCAATTGCTCGTCTACGCGTAGCTCATGACCCTACTTGCCTCTAATAGTAACAGACTGCTGGCCTATGCAACACAAGGAGCTATCTGCAACAACCCATCTATTACTATCAATATTGTAATGCCCATTGAAGGGACATATAACTACGGTATTGTAGATCCGGAGTGCAAACTAACGATCAGGTCGTTAGAGTGTATACTAGCCAATCTGGTTCGCTTCCAAAATATAAACGAAGCTGGACACAATGTGGACGATCATATAGCACTCATTCCCTATAGCTACATACATCTCTAACATAGGCCGATAAACAGCTCTCATAAGACAACATCTAATAATACGAAATTCCTTATCGACATCCCATATTCCAAACCGCGATGCCAACATCTCACACTCGCCGATACACTTCGCGCGCCTCTAAGTCGCACCTCCTAGATTGCCCTCGAACGCCCGTAAAGGGTGATATAAAGAAACCCAAAAATTAAATTAATTTTTAGAGAAGATAATATTTTTGCTTTCGATAGCTTCCCAATGCAAGATAGATGATGATCTCTAGGGAAAAATAAATAAATTAAAAATAAAGGAAACAAAATATCTGAAATTTGGGTTTTTCAGTTTAAGTGATTTTAGGCCCTGGGCTTAGGATTTGATTACAAAGAAAATATATCTATATATGTATGTTAATATTCTTAAGCTAAATTTAATTTAATCTAAATAAGCACAAGTTCATTTTTAAAACCATTCTTCTCTTCTTCTTTTTTCAATCTATAAAATATTATTTTCCATATTTATAACTTATTCAAATTTAAATATCACAATTTCACAATTCAAATCCTTTTATAAGATAATTACCAAACCAATTTATCAAATAAACCATCAAATTCCAATTTAATTAAATAAATCTCCGTTATTAATATTAATTAATTATTACGTAAAATCAGGTTGTTACAGGCTTCCCCTTAACAGAATTGTGTCCTTGCAGTTTCCTATTAGGAGAAATCTATAATAATATTAATTATACCATTTTCAACTTTATTTGTATATAAACCCTTTCCATAAATAAGAATAACTTAATAGAAATATAATAACAAATATAATTTATATATATTTATTATATTATAGAAAAAATTCCATTTCTCTACAAATCAAATTTGATTTGAATTTAAACTCCTATTGAATAATCTTTAAATTATATTCACTAACAAAAAAAATTCAAACTTTTTTCAGCCGCCTGCGTTTTAGGTCAACCCAAAATTTTCCCATAAGCATAACGCAAACAAGAATGCGGCCAATAGCCAAATATAAATTCTCAAGGGTGCATTTAAGCTCAGAGCAAAAAAGTATAAATGAAACAAGCAAAATAAAATAAAAATCATGGTTATGAAATATGGAATTTGTAAGTAAATAGAACTAGAATTGGAATTGAATTTGGTTTGTATTAAACAAAGTGAAATATTGAAATAAAATTAGTAAACAAAACTAATTAAAGGAATGACGAAATTGAATATGATTTGAAATGAATCGAACTTCAATAATTGTAAACGAAAGTAAATATATTAACAAAGGTAAATAAAATTGAATTTTAAATCAATTGGAATAATATGGGTTTGTTTATAACTAAAAATGAATTGAATGTAAGCAAGTGTGTTGTAAACCCTTCAAATTGAATGAAAATGGTATATGAATTAATTGAAAGCAGTTGAATTAGTATTAAAACTATATAAATTGCTTACGGAAAGTGTTTAGTGTGCATTGCTTTTAGAATTCATGTGTTTAACTATTGCAAATAAGTGAAATGTTGGTAAACTTCATATATATGACACTGACATGTTTTAGTTGAGTAAGTACAGGTTCGGGGAAGTTGTTGGGCTGGATTTGATTGCGCAAAATGGTAATTAAATAAGCCGCTTGCTTAAAAATGCTAAATAAGGTACGCCTACGCAATAAAAATAAGAAATATGAACTGTTTTTGTTTTTCCGACCGGGTGGGTCGATGTATATATATTAATATCTTTTGTCAAATTACAAAAGCTCCTCCGTACAAAGGAGACTCTGCCAAAAAATTTCGAAAATTTAAGAAGTTAGAAAAAATTTGAAAATTTTTTGTTAGCGACAAACGATTTCAAATTTGAAATTGAAGTAAATTAGTGAATGAAACTAATTTAGAATAATAATACGAATCAGTTATAAATGGAAGATAAAATTCAATATTCAGAGTTGAAGATAAATTGAATTCATATGGAAATGGGAAAACTAATTGAATAGAAGTGGATATGAAAACTTCTGTAAGAAAATGTATAAAATGATTTTTAAAGGCTATGAATGGATATTATTGCTAAGTTGAATATACAGGTATTATAAAGAGAAAGGAAAATTGGTTTTGATTTCTGAAGATAAATTTGAATTGCTCGACAAAAAGGTATGTATTTCAATTTTAGTATGAAATTTGGTGATTTTCTTGTCCAGCCACTTGGCCTTTTGTTTTCTTTTGGAATCTGAGGGCCTGTGGTGCCATTTTGTAGTCGTACCGAGCTAGCCGCGCAAAGGAGACGCTGGCGAAATTTTTCGAAAATTTAGGGAGTTAGAAAAATTTTGAGAAATTTTGAAAGTTTAAAATTTAAACTTGGATTGTTAACGAAAACATTGTTGTTTGAAACATATGGAAGACTTTGGAAAGTTAGTTGAAATGATGATCTTTAATGAAAAGATTTGGAAAGATAGCAAATGGGTTAAGGATCATTCTTCCTAACTGGTAATTTCGGGACGAAATTCTTTTAAGGGGGAAAGGATGTGAGGACCCAAAAATTTTGAACATTTGAAAATGAAATATTTAATCGATTTTAAATATGTTGGAAGTTATTTTAACTTGAACTTCAATTATAGCTATTAATTTGGCAATTAAATTATTTAATTTAATCATTAAAGCTTGGGTAAAAATTTGAATCTGAAATTTTAAGCTTGCTAAAAATAGTTTCAAGGCTTAGAAAATTTATATTGATAATACTAAGGTTAATGAAAGCTTCAGGATTTGATTTGGAAATACTTTATTCAGTTTTGAAAATTGTATCATTTAAATCGATAATTAAAAATAGTCTTCCAAGGCGCAGTCTCGGAATTCAACGAGACCAGTTCCATTGGATCCGTAATATGGTATTATTATCGGATTTCAATTTTCGTAATGTTTGAAATGATCGTTGGTTTGTACGGTCAATAAACACACTGAAATTTAAATTGAAAATTCGATATTTTAACTGAGTCCTAAAAGCTATCTTCTCCATACGATAGAATTAGGACTCGAAACTTTTTCCAATGCATTCGTAATAGTGGTATAACAGTATAAACGCCTAGCGGCACACCTCGATAGGAATTCGGAATTGTAAGTTGCATTTATCGAGACGATTTGAATTTAAAAAAATTAAAATATATATATTATTTGCATATGTCTTGACTCTTATCAACCGAAATTTTTAGTCAAACTATATCTCATCCTATTCCCATGCCTTCTTATCCCTTTTGTAATACGCTAACCATTTACCTTTAAATCACTTTATTCCTTTTCTTCTCCTTCAGAGCAAATCAAATGGCCGAACTTTATAAAGGCAAATTCGAATCTAGATTTCAATTCAACTATGGCTACTTTAAATCCTACCGAGCCCCCTCTTTTCTTGAAATCAAATCGTTCAGCCTCATAAAAAAATTCTTCTGGGAATCAATAATCGCGAAAGCTAGGGCGAAGCTCGAAATTGGTCAGGGCGCGTCGCCTTGGCTGCTGGAGGGGTGGATTCGCATCGATGTCGCGATGGGCGCTGGAACGCGAGTTCTTCGGTAGGATATTATGTGGGGTGCGGCATCGCGAGGCGGCGATTGCATCGGATTCGAGTGAGGCAGCGCAAGGTTGGGGGAATAGCCGATCAAGGGTTGCGAACTCGTGCGTTAGGGTTGCGACGATGCTTATAGAGGATGTGGGTTGAGATTTGGAGCGAGTTACGTCAGTTGGTCGCGCACGTTGGGGCGAGAGGTTGTGGATGAGCTCGAGTTCAATAAGGTGGGATGCTCTGGGTGAGGTCTAAAACTGTGAAGAAAGTAAGTCGGATTGGAAATGGGTTGCATGCGTATTAGAAGGTGAGATCTTCTTACTCAGAATAATAACTGAAAATTTTCAGTTGTTGATTGATTGTTGAATTGTGATAGTTAAATTTAATTGTTGATTGTGTGCTTGGATGATTGATTTATTATCAGTTATATTAGTTTAGACCCTATGCGCCGCATAATAGCGGATGATATTTTATAAGTCCCATATACCGGATATTCCACCTCGAAGTGGAATTGGTATTTAATTGTTGTGCTAACGTCTGTGGATGCAAGGAAAACAGGTTGGAGGGATCCAACTGGATTCCTCAAATATTTGAATTAGTTTCAATATTGTGTGTTGATTATTTGTAATCTGTGTGTGACTATTTGTGATTGAAACTGTTGAAGGCTATAATTTAGCCAAATATATTTTTGGTATCGTAGGATACCAGAAATAAATAAAATTGGATTTTTGAAATTTAGTAGAAAGTTTATAGTAAATTAATCTTAGAAAATTGAATAAATTTAAAAGAAGAAATTTGTTTCAAAAGATAATAAATTTGGTGTTGTAATAAATTTAGAAATCAATTTTGAAAATTGATTTGGTATTTGTAAATAAATTTGGAAAGCAATTCAGAATTTAATTCGGTGCTGCAAATGAATATTTAGAAATCGATTTGAAAACCGTATATCAATGGATATTTAGAAGTTTAAATTCACAATGGGAATTTATAAAGGAAAAGGGAAATTTGTTTTAAAAATAAACATTTGGTTATTTTTAAAAGTGTGAAATAAATTTATAGATTTGGAATGTAAATTAAAATAAATCAAGAAGATTTATTAATTGATATAAATGGAAAGAGAATTCTTCCCTGGAAAGCCGAGTATATTGTTAAAGTAGCTTTTGAAGCATAAATTTAAAAGTTCTAGAAATTGTTTGGAAAAAATTTTATTGTTGGAGAAATTATTTTTGGGAATTGTTTTAAATCTTTAGAGTAAAGATTTATTTATTAAATTATAGAAGATGCTATTTTAAAGGAAAAAATTGATTTTTGATTTAGGAAATGGATGTTTAAGTAAGTTATATCCTATCTATTGATTTTATTTAAAAACATTAGTTTGGATTTGAAGTTCTATATGAGATATTGGTATAAAGTTTTCATAGCTAATATTTAAATGATTTTAAAATATTTGAACTCGAAAAATTTTCAGTGGAATCAAATAAATATTTGGAAATTTATTCTGAGTAAGGATGGTGATTTGAAATTTGTTTTCAAAGCATTGAAATGTGGAAAGTAATTTGAAATCTCTTTTCAAATGGTTGAAGTGTGAAATATATCTTGCGGAGATATCTTGAAATAAATAATTTGGGAAATTTATTTAAATCCGGAAATTGTTGTGGATGTTGATTGATAGTTAAATAACCGACTATCAATATTGACCTTTAAACGACATTTGAATTTCGATGCGACCGGGGGTCGGATTCCAAATGGATATTCGAAACCCACATCGAACCTTTGTGATGGATCTTTTATTTAAAAGATCAAATTGAAAATTATTGTGATTTGTTGAAATCTGAATGTAACACTTATTCTTAAAAATAAGCGTTCGTTATTCGGATTAGCCGGGAGAGGACCTTGTGTCATAAAACCCATTCCGAATAACGATACGACGAAATGGAATTGTATTTGAAGATGGTGTTGAAGACCGGGTATTTTCGAAAAGGAAAGGATTACCTATCGAATGTCTCTGCACCAGGTTGCTCCTATATAGAGATTTTATCACCTGTGTGATGGGGATTCCGGACGTGATTTGTGAATATCCGGATTTGTAAGGGCTTCTTTGAAGTGCCTTCGGTTCCGTTCGATCTAGGAATGGACTTGTATGGATGTGTGTCTGACGTTACACTTTTGAGATGTAAAGCTGATTTCTATCAAATACATTTCTATTGGTGGCGGAGAATTTATTCTCTTAGCTTAACACCCTTTTCTGAGACGTACGAGCTCAGATGTTATGTAGTTGATGGTTATTAGTGATATATTCCCAAATTGGTAACGTGGCATACGAAGTGCTGCTGATCATTTGATGATCAAAGCATGACTTTGTGAAAAGTATAGCTTTGTGGACGAGACCTCATCGGACCTCACACCCCGAAAATGGTCAAAACAGGAAAGATGCGGCAATGTTATGAGGGTCGCGTCCTTTTAGGTATGTCATTTCCTTCTGGAAAAGGGTGGTGTCAGGTATGGACCCCTGATATTTAACCTTTGTGGTTACTGCAAATACTTTTCTTGGTGGTTGTTGGTGTAGAGGATCCTTGGATAAAGGTCCCAAAGGACCGGGGGATGGCATACTCGTGTAGTAGTTACCTAGTTACAGAGGTAACCCGGCCTTGTGTTGACAGAGAGCTGGTTAAGTTCTCGGGACGTCCCTCCTGAGGCGTACCCATGTGGCATTAGGAGGTTCCTTAGCCTGACCATTTGTTGGAAATCCAAAGAAACAATACAAGCCCTTTACGATTGCAATTGTATAATCTGCCTCTTCAGGAGGTAGCTATAGAAAGCATAATATTATGGTACCTATGCTGGCTAAGATTAATATTATACTCTCAAAAAAAAATTCCACACTATGAACTAATGATAATATTAAAAAGGATTTTTGCGTATCAAGCATGTTTGACTATCATAAGGAGAAATCTCCCCCAAGTCTGCGATTGCATTGTGTGTGTGCCGGGAGGCCTTATGGTAGTTTCATTTTCCAAAAGCATAGCAGATTTCTTTTCCTTTTCTTTGTGAAAATAACTATTTTTAAGATCTCACACCAGTCTCACGACTAACCTGGAGTTTATTGTTCCCTTTCTAAACTCTGGGTGCCCACAATTTTCCACACGGGCAGCCTAGAGTCAGGTTATCATTATTTGGGAGCAAAGTCAGGAAGTTGCTGTGGAAATCATGAGTTGGAGCTAGATGGCGAGGCGTATCAGTTATATATGTAACATTTCTTTCTGTTGTTTGTTGTTGTAAACTCTGATAATGTAATGTGATGTAACATAATAACTGATATAGTGATTCTGTTTAAAGATATTTATTTATCTATTATATTTGTTCCGCTGCAATATGTGTGATTCTGTTATTGTTTCTATTCTTCTTCTATCTTCTTCTTCTTTAACCCTAGCGGTTTGGTTTTTGGGCATTCGACTGTGCGACATTTGATACAGTGGATGTATCGATGTCGACTTTCGGACATCGAGAAATCAGACATGTTACAGATTACTACTATCAATCTGGCTGCAGTATTGATATAATCAATAATGTCTCACGATTGATCATAGTTGTGTACTAATATCAATAGCTGAACACATTATTTAATATACATACTAACATATAGAATACCCTTTACAAATTATATTTTTCAAGTTAATAAATATAATATCTTATTTACAAAATTAAAGAAATTATAATTTTTAGACAACACGTTCCAAAATATTTAACTTATATGTTTTTTATATCTTACCTAAAACATTGGGTCCAAATATTACGCCTAAGCGTTTAAGAACCTGTATCGAATATGTGTGCACCCGCATCGACCAAATTCTTAACTCACTCAACGGACAAGTTAACACCATGCCATTTCAAAAGCTCACAAAAATACCACTTATGCATGTTAAAAATATATTAGTTCCAATATAACTTTACAAATTCATTTTCGAATCTTTATTTAATACTACATTTATAGTACATATCTTCCAAAAGATTTCTAATTGAAATGTTCCCTTAATTTCCAGAACAATTTAATAATAATTAACATTTGCATAAATCATAAATATTTACTTTTATTTAACATTTAAATTTGTTTTTAAACATTTCCAAAATATTGTGTTGGACTGCCTCATATGAGCATTTAGGAATCTCTATTGATACGCTGATCAGATATATCAACCAGAATTCTTAAATCACTCTACGGACAAACTAACACCAAAATAAACCACAAAATATTTCTAATCATTTTATAAAAGAAATCAAATTTATATTTAGTAATCATATACTTATTTAAATAAAATATTTATATTTCAATCTTACATGGGTATATTTTTATTATAACCCAAAATCAATATTGTATTTAAAATACTATTGTTGTTTAAGCATTACAGTAACACAATAAAGTTGTAATACACACAAATATAATAAGGGAAGGAAGAATAATATGATATGTATCTATATATATAATTGGAAAAATAAAAAATATGTCCACCGATGATTGCCCAAGTAACCATCGTATAATCTTAACATTAATTAAGTATAAATAAAATTTTACCACACACCCACGGGGACAGGGATTCTAAGTCTCATCTAATCCTAAGACTCATGTCTCTAATATAAAATATATTGTTTTAAACCTACTATGATACCAACTGCAACACTCCACCTCTATACCCATATTATCTAAGAGTATTACTATGTAATACTGCCAGATAATACAGAGAATAAGCGATATGGGGTACACATATGAATATACTCTTAGGCTAACACCGATACGTATTAAAACATTGAATAAATAAGACACTTGTACATACATAGTATTAGCACAAAGAAATAAACTCATGTGCATCCAGGGTAGAACAATACACAATATATAGTAAATAACAGAACTCATAGAGTCGGTCAAAATGACAATAATATATATATATATATATAATATAGAAGGTATGATATATGTATTAATGCCAAATACATATGCGAGTTAATTAAATACAAAATAACATATAGTAATGCTGAATATCTAACTCCTATAAGCATAGAAAATACATGTTAGTCTCATAGTCCATGTATCTAAAATGTCTTGAACTAACTCGAGTATTATATGAATAACACACGGATCAAACTATATCTAAATATATGGGTCAATACATACATAGATATGGAATATACATATATAATAGTGATAACATACTATCAATAGTGTATCATAATGGAACCATCCTCAAAACATAGCATAAAGATGTCATCACTTATATATAACACATCAAATAAGAAATCGTGAGACTACATCAAATGGGTGAATCGTTCATATTCCCAAAACCATAATCAAAACCCAGAAATCATCAAGTACGAGATATCCTCAAGTATAATCGTATAAGGGCATTTAATGCCCAAATATCTCTCAATCTTACAATATAAATTATCATCATAGAAAAATGAAACGATCAAGTAAATCGAACTAATATATAGCAATGCCTTAATATAATATCATAAAATCATACAATCGATAGATAATGTAAGATAGCCATCAAATCATCCATATGATATCCAATATCATACAAATCACAAAGATAATCAATCACAATCCAAATCATAATCAATAAATAAAGGCTATCTCTTGAATATCAAACCAATAGTGTGGATATACGGAGACTAACTACACTTTAGACTCATCCATTCTTTAGTATAGCCAACTCATCATAGGAACGAGATATATATGCCAACCTACTACATGCATATACCATGAATATATCAGGAGACAAACAGCTGCCTACAGCAAGCTTGCTCTAGGAATATAGATATACTCGCCAAACTGTAGAGTAACCATCTATTTCTATGTCGAGATATATGCTACTCTGCTACACATACATACCGTAAACGAGATAGGCAGACTGACAGGCGCCTACCGCAAGCCTGATTTAGGAAACCAAGTCTATTCCCCCACCGTAGAGTATCGTCTATCCTTATAGTCTTCGGTTACCTCAATGGACACCGTGACTCCATCCATCAATGGCTCGTCTACGCGTAACCTCGATCATGACCATGCTTTGCCCCTAGTTGTAACAGTCTGCTGGCCTATGTGACATAAGGGGTTATAGGCAACAACCTATCTACAACTATCCATACTGTGATGCACATCAAAAGGATATATAACTAAGGTGTCATGGATCTGGGATCCGACCAAACGATCAAACCTGACACTCCTCTTTGCATCGTGTCACTAGGAGAACCTTCAAGCCACTCAGTGCTTAGGTTCGTGTTGGGACCTCCTACCACTCCTCCTTGTAGTGTGTCACCCAAGAGAACATTAAGCCACTCAAGGATCAGTTTTTTGGGATCCGCTCAATAGCAAAGAAACACAGTAAAGCACAACTATCGTATGCCAACCTCGGTACCTAACAAGCAACCGGGTTGCTTGGTCAATGCTCTTTTTTGACCTCATTGCTTTTTATGAAAAATGCATCGAAAACTTTAGGGCCTACATCGCTTAACACCTTCACCAAGGATGTCCAACGAGGATGAATTATCATATGCTCATTACCTTCTTTGGGGACCTCCTACCTTTCCCTCCAAGGACTGCACGAGCCCCAACTACCTTCCTTCGTTGTCGGCTATCCACAAGGTTGAATCACTATGCATTCGCTTCCCTATCGGGGACTCTCAAGCAATCCAGTAGGATTAAACCAACATGCATTCAATTCCTTGCTCAGGGAATGCCCACTGTTCGATGAGTTTGGGTGAGATGTCTCTCCCCTTCATGTTGGAGTGCATCAATAACTGGATATGTAGCCTCAATGGTCAGTATCCCTTACCTATAATGTCATCCATTCTACTTATAGGATGGGTCACTTTTGTCGAGACTGGTGCTATTACCCAGACTGACACCAAAGTCCAGCATTTGTAGTGCATCCACATAGAAATAAGTTGAGCTTGATATCAACTAGTTGAATGTCACCAAGGAAAACCACTATGCCATCCGGGGCTTAGGTATTAGCTGGGACTGCCTGCCACTCCTCCTTACAGCCTGCCACCCAGGAGAATATCCAACCCAACCAGTGCTTAAGTTTGAGCCACAACCATTTATCACTTCTCTTTGTAGCGTGTCACCTAAAAGAACCTTCAAGACACTCAATGCTTAGATTCGAGTTGAGATCGCTTAATAATCCTCCTTGCAGCGTGTCACCTAGGAGAACCTAAAATCACTTAGCGCTTAGGTTCGATTTAGGGTTGCCTGCCACTACTCCTTGCAGTGAGTCACCCAATAGAACCTCGAGCCACTCAATGCTCAAATTCACACTAGGACCGCCCAACAACAAAGCAACATGGTGAGTCACAACTGTCATGTGCTATCCTCGACGCTCAATAAGAAATTAGGTTGCCGATCAACGCTCGCTTTTGAGTCCATTGATGGCTTGGCCAATCAGCCAACATAGATTGATCAATCTAGTGCAAGGGAGCATATTAGCAGTATGAGATACACCACTCTACAAGCCAAAGAAATAACTTCAAACTACAATTTGCAACAAAGAATCTATTTTATTAAGTTCAGAAGAGTGTGAGGGTATAATGTCCATCCTACTAAGCTTACAATGATATTCTTATTACTAACAAGTTGAAAAGAATAAAGAATAGAGAAAGAAGAAGAAGCATGCTAGTGTAACTCTTTAGAAGATCCAACTTCAAATGTGAAGACGAACTCCCTTGGTTGAAGAAAGGGGAGTGTGCTACCATCTTCGAATCCTTCCACATCGAATCTCACAAAGGACCTCAAAAAGATTGCATAACACATAATTAATAAGAAGAACAAAACTTCAACCATGACATCGAAGGTTGAGGCAACAACTACTACTCTTTCCAGTAAAGCAATTAGGCCCTAAGTCGATACTGGTTTGGGAATTCTAGAAAAAGATAATGAGGAGGCACACTGACATCGGCTAGATCATTAGCTCAAGACTGATCAGAAATCACCCTCAAAAAGATTGTAAAAAAGTGCAAGCCCGGGACGAGTAGCGAAGCAAGATCCATCTCAAGAAGCAGAAATTCAAAATAGTTGTCTAACTCGCAATCAACAAAAGCAGTTTGGTACCCAAGAAACTTTCCTTCTTTTTATTAACTCTAAACAAGTTTGATAAAACCAAAGGGCCTCGAGAGCATTTAGGGAGAAAGTGAAAGATGAGGTTAACTAGTTTTACTAATAGAAAACAATGCAAGATCGGAGTTATCTAAGTAAATTACACGGCAAAAGCTCCATGAGTTCAAGGTGAAGGAAAAGGGGTTATTTATATGCCTTCCTCTTCAATCATATTCATTATGCTCAAAATAACAAAAAAAAGATCTCAATCGTCAAAGAATACTCAAGTATTGTGCCTTAACATGCACGTGGGGAAAATGAAACCTCTTTTCTATGTCTCAAGAAGTGCAATTGATGTCGCCAAAGGCACAGTGGTGTGTAGAAAGTGTAATAAATACATAGTAGAGCCATTAATCAATAATGTTTCATGATTTAACAAGCACATGCCCACATGCAGGCACAGACTTGAGGAAAAAATATTACTCAATTTTTCATAAGTATATGATGATTAAGGCTCTTTAGCCCGGTATAGCTCGAGCTGGTCAGCTCAAGTCCAGGCCAGTCTCCCTTGAGCTAGCCAAAGGTTAGGGGTGGACCGGCAAGGTCCCCTCGGTCACCATTTGAGGTCCAGGCCAAGCTTGGAGTAGCCTGTCTACTCATGCCGATCCAACAAGGCATGAAGACTGGTGCAACTTGGCAAAACATGAGAATGACTCTCGATCACGCTTACGATTGGTGCTCACACATCGGCCTACTTTCAACGTGGCACCAAGTCTACCTACCTACTTAAGCACCTCTCACGGCTCCTTGTAGACCGACTTATCTCAAAGTCATCGGCATGGTCCGTCATTTGATCGTTATACCTTGCTTGGCTTGATATGTCTTCAGTTCTGAGCGGTCACATATCCTCTTCATAGTCTCAACAGCTAGCGAACTTACTCGGCCCGTCTTGCCACCTAGATAAATGGGTGTAAGGCAACAAGAGGTATAGATAGATGTACATACTTCTGATAAGAAGCAAGTTTCGTTTCTCTAGCACTCCGCACATTACAAATGCATGAAATACAAAGTAAGACAAGGCATACCTTTGGTACAGTTCTCTTATTGACATTCATCTCAACCACGCTTTCCTTTTATTTAGCCAACAGTCCCATATCAAGTCTGTTCAACCAGATCAAAAGGCAGGCATGCTCTTTGCCTATTTTACCACATGATCTCAACCGTTCAGGCATCACTTTTAGCTATTATAAGAACCCCATACTTGCAATATCAAAAGGTTGGTTTGTTAGTCATAGAATGCATAACCATGCCAAGGTTGACTGGAATACGTAGGAATTTCAGCCACAGCGCTGAACTAAGTCACCCAACAAACCTTTAAGATTTACTACTTCATTAATCTTAAGTATCTCATTTTCTCATGTTCCTTTCATATTATCCTCTTATAATCCTTTGTAATTGTAAGAGATCCATATAATAAGAAAGCTGCATAGTGGATGTAGACAGCTTTACTGGCCCACTCTGTAGCTTGTGCCATTTACCTTTAAATGCTCGCTTCCCCACAGTTTTTCACTCTTAAGTCTAGTGATTAACAAGTGACCGTTGCCCTTCATGACGCATCATTAAAATTCTAATGTTGACAAAAAATAAAGTCAACAACCATCACTACAAGGACAAAAAAGTCTAAAAGCTTAAAGAAAGAGGACGATCCTAAGAGAAGTACTGAAGACTATCCAGAATGCACTGAAGAAGAAGGTAACTAGGCTATTAACTTACAAGCCTTATGCAGGTTATCATCTTGACGTACCATTCAAGTTAATGGAGTTATTTGGGGTAAACAAGTTCAAATACTGATTTATTTTTCTCCATGCATAATTTTATTGACAGCAACCTAGCAACTAAAATATTGTTAAATATTAAGGGTTCTCAGGTTTACAAAGTGGTGGTAGCTACAGAGAAAGACTTAATTGGTCAAGCATGTGTAACAAATTCTTCTCAAATGTCAAAATTGTAGCATGCCCATTGATTTAATTTTACTCCATTTAGGTGGTTGTCAAGTGGTCTTGTGTACGTAGTGGTTGAAAACCCTAGGTGAAGTCACTGTAAACTTTAACAAGTTGCAAGTTAAGTTCAACTATTTAGGCAAGGAACTCAACCAAAAAATTAAATTTGTCAATTAGAAAGCAATACAGAAAGAATATGTTCAAAGCCAATTAACAATAATGATATACATGCAAGAAGTAATGGTGGGTGTGAATGACATTCCTCAGAAGTGAATCGGATTATTCAGAAGTTTTATAAGGTCATCATTCCTCTACAAGGATTGCCACCAAAATAACCAGGACCATTAAAATACCTTTTGTGCAAGGAGCCAAACTAGTTCGCCTACCCTACAAGCATTCAACCGCATCAAAAATTAGCTAGAAAAACTATTCAAGAAATGCTTAACTCGGGCATTAGTAGACCATATGGAAGTGTCTGTTCCTCTCCTATGCTGGTTTATGGAGGTTTTATCTGATGATTTATATGGTGCTAGGTATTTTATTAAACTAGATTTAAGGCTAGTTATCGTCAAATAAGACAGAATAGGGATGATATATAGAAAAACAACTTTTAATACTCATGACGATCATTATGATTATGTGGTAATGCCATTTGGTCTTGCTAACGGCCCTTCTAACTTCAATCTTTAATGAACACAATTTCTTAAACCTTTTTGAGGAAATTTATATTAGTAGTTTTTGATGACATACTAATTTATAGCCAGGCTATTCTTGAGCATTTAGAAAATATTAGGGTTACAATGTTGGTACTACTGGAGAATCAATTAGTATTCATAACTCTCAAAATGCACATATGCCAAAGTAAACATTGAATATTTAGGCCATGTTATTTCAACAGTGGACATTTCAATAGACTCATGAAAGTGCGGAGAATGGCTAGTCCTCACCACCATTAAAGCATTGATAGGATTTCGAAGGTTGATAGGACACTATAGAAAATTTATAAAACATTATGGGATAATAGCTAAACCCCTTATAGGCTTGTTGAAGAAAGATTCTTTCAAGGGCAATTATATGGCCACTCGGGCCTTTGATAAACTAAAATGGTACCTTATGAACCATCCTATCTTAACCATGCTAGACTTTAGAAAAAATTTGTAGTTGAATGTGATGCTAATAAATTTGGTACAAAAGCATTTCTCATTTAGGAAAATAAGCCTATTGCTTTTCGAGCAAAGCACTACATGGCTATAATATGAATATATCCGCATACGGAAAAGACTTCTTACCATTACTCTTAGCCACAAAAGGTGCTCCTGGTATCTATTGGGATGGAAATTTATCATTAAAAATGACCACCAAAGTCTTAAGTATCTTTTATTTTAGAGATTGCACACTAGAATACAAAGGAGGTAGTAAATATTCAAACTCCTTTACAAAGATGATTACAACTCTATTTTCAATATCAAACTCATTTATAAAACCGTTTTCCAATCTATTAGTATATACAAACCTTTACCTCATTTGTTCGAGAAATCCAATTAAGAAAAACAAGTGGAATGAAATGCTTGCGTTTACTTTGTCGGTTAATTCTTAGACTCGTTCGATTGAAACTCTTGTGACAACTTTCGAGTGGAGATTTACAGTTTGTTCGTAAATATTTAAGTTAAGCCAGTGGTTATGGGACATGAAGATAAACTCGTCTATTTACTAGCTTTGTGTAATTAACACTTCTTGAGGATCGACGATGATCATTTTGTGATTTAGACTAGCAATGTGCGATGTCTCTTTGTCTGCGAGGGAGACTAAACCCCGTTTCTGTGGAGCTTCGGCTCAATTTTGTGGGGTAGTGACCCATGGTCTTTGGACGTTTTGTGGAGCTTCGGCTCAAAAATTGATGGTTAGCATCCATGGAATAGCGTTTCGTTTTGTGATACACGTGTTGGTGAGTTTTCATGCTCCCGTTTTGTGATAGGCCTCCCCCTTTTGTGACTTATGTATTTCTATTGATGATTTCTAGAATTTGTGTTTCACCAATTTTCATGATTTTCATTGATAAGCTTTATCAACATTTGTACATTGGTGAATTTTTGTTTCACTAACTTTTCCGACGGGCATTGATAAATTTGTCAATATTTGTGGTTTGGTGAAAGTGTTAAAGAATATGACATTCTTTTTGGTGCTTTGAGATTTCTTGAGACATTGTATGATTTTAGTTATTGTTGAATGTATACTTGTCATAGTATGGCATTATTATTATCGTACGCTTTTTTCATATCTCTTATTATATCTCATTTTATCTGATATTTATAGCTAGACTGATCCGTCTATTATTTTCTTATTAAATAATACTCAGGTCAGACCGGGGTGTTACAGGTGCTTATGTTTGACTCCTCATTTGGGAGTATTATCTGACTTTTGGCTAACTACATTAGATTGGTAGCTTTTGATGTTATACATACGAGACAGAGACTCCTTGATGTATACATATTCTTTTGTGTAGCGCTTGTATCTATTCTTTTGTGATATTGTAGATCTTGTTTGACCACTACTCTGATGTACACTTCTATGTGTTATATTCATATCTGTTTCCGCCTTTGAGATATGAACTTCTGTGACTGATTTGTGTTATGCTTATTTCCATATTTGTTTCCGAAGATATTATATCCACTGTGTGGTAGCTTTGAGTTTGCATCGGTATGTCGGATTTCTTCTTGAGATGAAATGCATGTTATACTATCTGACATATCGGCGCTCGCACAAGGCAATTACTCGGATGGTTGCTCTTCAACAGCCTTATTCTTTGTGCTAGTCTGTATTGTCCTTGGCTAGCATGAGTATAGAGGTGGGGCATCACAGCATGGTATCGGAGCAAAACTTCGGAACAATATGAAATACTATAGCAAGGATCATCGTCCTAAGTCCATTTTAGGAGTCGTGCCTTAGGATTTTATTCGAGTCAATAGACCCGTTCTATCCCCTTTTTTTGTGATGCCTTGTTTTATCAATCATTATTGTTTGATATTTATTCCGAGAATGACTTTTTTCTTCTACTTTCTTTTTTTCTTAAAGAAGAGAAATGGTTAGACCTGTCCGTCCCGGTGCCGGTCAATCAAGTGCTACTCCTCGGGATGGAGTATTTATGTCAACTCAAAAGCTTCTTGATCTGGTAAAGAATGCTCATGCTGTCGGACCAATTCCAGAGCCTATTCACCCAAAATCTGGATTTGCACGCCTGTGCAGTGATTATACAAATTTGGGTGGAAAGTCGTTCAGGGGTTCTGAGGACGTTATCGAAGTCCAAGCTTGGCTTAGAACATGCGATCACATCTTTTCTCGCATGAATCTTATTGACCTTCATCGTGTCCAAGTGGCTTCGAGCATGCTCCAAGAAAGAGCATTAGATTGATATGATCTTCTTATTTCTAAATTTATTGAAGTGGATCTTACTTGGGAGCAATTCTAGGAAAGATTCGAATCAAAGTTTGTGCCGAAAGCTGAGAAGGTGACTTTGGCACGTCATTTTATTGACCTTGTTCAAAGTGAATCTTCTGTGGCAGATTATGTCGCATCTTTTGAATCCCTCTCTAAATATGGGGTCGAGTACATTAATACCACATTGAAGAAAAAACAGATATTTGTCTATGGCTTGAATAAGAATCTCAAAAAGCCATTACTTCTGAAATTGGAAGTTGCTTTCCATCAGCTTGTTGATATCACTCTTCGACTTGAAGAGGCGGATAAAGAGAGTGATGTTGAAGTTGGGAGTGCGAAACCGAACTTCAACAACAAGAAGAAGAGGCCTAATAAGTTCAAAGGTCCTTATCCCAACAAGAAAGGGAAGCAATCAACTCTGGTAGCAAAGACTTCTACCCCTAGTGGTCGGCAATGCTACAATTGTGATTCTAAGGATCATTATGCAAATAAGTGTTCAAAGCCCCTTTCTTGTCGCTATTGCAAGAGTTCGGATCATTATATATCTGCATATCCCAAACTTCAAAGCAATAAGGAGGGAAAGCTAATTGTTGTGCAAGCCCAAGGTATTTCTCATTCTATCCTTAACGGCATTATTATGTTTCGTGATCAACCTATTCGAGTTCTTTTTGATACGGGTGCATCCCATTCTTTTATATCAAAATAGCTTGTTGATACTTTTTCTTTAAATGTTATGGCATTGATAACTTCTTTGAGAATTGCGAATCCGGTTGGTGGATCTGCAACACTTAGTTTGCTTTGTAAAGATGTCGAGATTATTTTGTGTGATTTTTCTTTCTGAGCCGATTTTCATGTCATGCGTTACTTAGGCTTCGGAATGATTTTGGGAATGGATTGGCTTAACCGTTATGAATCCCATATCCTATGTCCTGAGCGGACTGTTCATCTTCGACATCCTCAATCTGTTAAGCAGATTTCTATTGTTCTTAAAGATCTGGATTCCAACTTGGCAGCATCTTTATATTCTTTAAATCCTCATGATGACGATAATAATGATGGGGAAGATGTCATTTCTCTCATTCACATTGTTCATGAATTTTCCTACATATTTGAGCCCGTTTTAGGATTGCCACCTAAGCGAGCAATTGAGTTCAGGATTAATCTAATTCCTGGAGCTTTGCCCATTACTCATCCTCCTTATCGTATGTCCAATAAATAAAATGAGGAGATGCACAAACAATTATACGAATTGGAAGAGAAGCAATTTATTCGTTCAAGTTCCTCTCCTTGGGGAGCTTCTGCTATTTTTGTGAAGAAATCCGATGGTACACTTAGGCTTTGTGTTGAGTACCGCAAGCTTAGTGATCATACTATCAAGAATAAATATCCTTTACCTCGGATTGATGATCTACTCGATCAACTTAGTGGTGCTAGAGTCTTTTCACAATTAGACTTAGCAACCGGTTTCCATCAGCTTCGTATTGCCGAGGATAGCATTCCATTGATGTTGTTCCGTACTCGTTATGGATCTTATGAATGGCTAGTTATATCATTTGGTTTAACGAATGCTCCAGCTTATTTCGTTGACCTTATGAATCGAGTTTTTAAAGACTTCCTCGATCGATTTGTTCCCATTTTTATAGATGATATTCTTGTTTATTCCAAAATCGTGAAAGAGCATGAAAAGCATCTTCGGATTGTGTTGGAAACTCTTAGGAGCAATCAATTGAAAGCAAAATTTTCTAAGTGCCACTTTTGGCAATCTCATGTGAAATTTCTCGGTCATATTATTTCCGAATCCAGAATTTCCGTTGATAAGATCGAAGCGATTCAAGATTGGAAGAGACCGGAGAGTGTGATGGAAATTCATAGTTTTCTTGGATTGGCAGGTTATTACCGTCGGTTCATAAAAGACTTTTCAAAAATTTCCGTGCCTCTTACTAGTTTGATAAAGAAGGGAGTTAAATACATTTGGTCAGACAAATATGAAGCTTCATTTCAAAGATTAAAAGAACTCCTATTTGATGCTCCTATTCTTGTGATTCCCGAGGGAAACCAAGATTTTATTGTTTATACCGATGCTAGTCGTGTTGGTTTGGGAGCCTTTCTTATGCAAAGGAATCGTGTTATTGCTTATCCTTCTAGGCAATTAAAGCCTATCGAGACTAGATATGCTACTCATGATTTAGAGCTCGTGGCTATTTTTTTCGCCCTTCAAATTTGGCGTCATTATCTTCTGGGAGAAAATAATTTCTCTACACCGATCATAAATCTTTGAAGTATTTGTTTTCTCAAAAGGAACTTAATTTGTGTCAACAACGTTGGCTCGAGTTCCTTGCATCTTATGATCTTGATATTCTTTATACTTCCGGAAAAGGAAACCGTGTTGTCGATGCCCTTAGTCGTAAGCAATAAGCGGTTGTTTCCATGATGATATCCAAATGGAATGATCTTGAGACTTTATCCACTTGTGAGATTCGAGATCGTGAATCCAATTTATCTTCATCTCTTGTTTTGTGTAGCCTTGAGGCTCATCCCTCTCTTTTAAATCGCATTCTTGAAGCTCAAAAGTTAGATCCCGAATTGGCTCTTCTTAGCCAAAATTTTAGGGATAAAATTGATATTGAAGGTTTGAAAGACTTTGATATTGATTCTCGTGGCGATATTCGAAAATTAGGTAGACTTATCGTGCCAAATATTAGTGATCTTCGCAAAGATATTTTAGAAGATTCTCATCTTTCTGAATTTACCATTCATCTCGGTAGTAGTAAAATGTACGTAGATATGAAGCGACTTTATTATTAGGATGGAATGAAATCCGATATTGCTAACTTTTTCAAGCGTTGCATGACTTGCCAACTCGTTAAGGCCGAACATCAAAGGCCTGGTGGGTTATTGCAACCTTTGGACATTCCAATTTGAAAGTGGGACCAAATTTCCATGGATTTTATTGACGGACTTCCCCGTTCTCGTTAGGGTCATGATAGCCTATGGGTGATAGTTGATAGACTTACAAAATCCGCCCATTTTATTCCAGTTCGGTCCAATCGGACCGTACCTCTTTTGACCAAGCTCTTTATTAAGGAAGTTGTTAAATTGCATGGAGTCCCTACTTCCATTGTTAGCGATCATGATCCATTGTTTACTAGTGGATTTTGGAAGAGTCTTCAAAAAGCTTTGAGAACGAAGCTTAATTTCAACACCGCTTATCATCCTCAGTCTAATGGACAAACCGAGCGTGTGAATCAAACCCTTGAAGATCTTCTTTGTGCATGTGTTCTTGATTTTGGTGGAAGTTGGGAAGATCATATCTCTCTTGTTGAGTTTTTCTATAATAATAGCTTCCATAGCCGGTGAGAAGCTGGTTTTAGGTCTAGATTTTATTCGTGATTCCACAGAAAAGATTGACCTTATTCGTCATAGGATGAAAGAAGCTCAAAGTAGGCAAAAATCCTATGTCGATAACCGAAGAAGGAAATTAGAATTTTCTACGGGAGATTTTGTGCTTATTCGTGTTTCACCTATGAAGGGTGTTGTACGTTTCAGTCGATCGGGAAAATTAGCACCTCGATACATTGGTCCATTTCCCATCGGCGAACGTATTGGTTCCGTCCATGGCTTATCGTCTTTTATTACAGGCTCAGTTTTTCACAATTCATGACGTGTTTCACATTTCTCAACCACGGAAATGCCTTAGGGATTCCGATTCTATTCTTGAGCCCAGTGTTGTGGAAGAAATTGAAGTTTCACATAATTTGACTTATGAGCAGCATCATATTCATATCATTGCATCGGAGGTAAAACGCCTTCGAAATAAAGATGTCCCTCTTGTGAAAGTTCAATGGTCCTCAAATTCTAAGGATTGTTCTTGGAAATCTAGCGAATTCATCGAGCAAACACATCCGGACTTACTCTCTCGTGCTCTTTGAGATGAACTTCTTATTTCAAAATTTCTTTTGTGTTGATATGCTCTTATGGTTGTTACTTATTATATTTTCTTCTTAAGTAATGCGAGGATGCAATTTCTTTAAGGAGGGAAGTCTGTAACAACCCGCATATTTTACGATTGTATATTTAAATATAGCATCGTTGGTCGGATTTAAGTCCGAAAAGTTACTTTTTTGTAAACAGCGAATTAGAACCTGAGACCGCTTCCATTGAGTCTAAAATGTCGTTTGCGACCTTTTTGAGTATAAACATCGACAGGTTTGGAGTTAGCTTGAATTTTGACATTTTCACTTAGGGCTTTAGATTTGGGTTTCAGCCCATTAACCCCAACTTAAGACCCAAGCTCCACCCCACTCCTCTTCATTCCTTCATAATATTTTCTACAACTCAAGCTTTAGCAAAAATGGTGGAGAAGATTGGAAATTAAAATCCTAAGCCCTAGTTTCTTTAGAAAATCCAAGTTTTAGCTCCAAAATCAAAGAGAAGCTAAGGTAAGCATCTCCTTCTTCTTCTCCATCTCAATCTCTTTCCAATTTCAGAAATTCCCTGTAACCTAATTTGGGAAATTATTGCTTATGATCTTATATTGGAGCTTTTAGAGTTGAGGTTGAAGAGTGGTTGATCATGCTTTGTTTTCAAGCTTCTTCTTTCTTGTTTTTGGTGTAAAAGGTGAGATTTTTATATCACATCTATGTCTATATCTATCATTATTGTTAGGTATGAATTCCTAACATCTATTCATGTTCATTGCTTTTGATTTGAATTGATTTGGTGAACATTTCAATTTTTGGTGTTTTGAAGTTAAATCTTAAAAAAAAATTCTAGCTTTGATGCTTGAACATGTCTTTGGGGTGTGAAGAGCCTATAGGACTGGGTTGCGTGGCATAAATCCCTAGTTGCAATTGCTCAATCGATCGGCTCTGTTTGGATTCTTGCCCCTTTGGGGACTAGGCTGGAAATACTGGAAAACATGTTCCATTCGACTGGCGCTCTGAGTCCAGTCGACTGACTGGAACCCAAGAGTTTTTCAGGCATTAGGCCGGTCGACTGAACTCGGTGACCAGTCGACTAACCTGCTTGCTTCAGCACAAATTGCTATTTTGCTTGAGATTCCAAATTTTAATCGATTCTTGTTTCTCCGATTTGTTGTTATCTCCTTTGATGACTTTGATAACTTCTTTTTAGGGATTTTCGGGGAATATCCATCTTGATGGATTCGGTATTGATTTCTTTGGATTTAATTCACGTCTTCGAATGTGAATTTTTGGTGATTGATTTTTTTTACAATCAATTTTTTGATTTGTCACTTTAAAATACAAAGGTTTCTATACTAGTAGTAAATATTCAAACTCCTCTACAAAGATGATTACAACTTTATTTTCAATATCAAACTCATTTATAAAACCGTTTTCTAATCTATTAGTATATACAAACCTTTACCTCATTTATTCGAGAAATCCAATTAAGAAAAACAAGTGGAATGAAATGCTTGCGTTTACTTTGTCGGTCAATTTTTAGACTCGTTCGATTGAAACTCTTGTGACAACTTTCGAGTGGAGATTTACAGTTTGTTCGTAAATATTTAAGTTAAGCCAGTGGTTATGGGACATGAAGCTAGACTCATCTATTTACTAGCTTAGTGTAATTAACACTTCTTGAGGATCGATGATGATCATTTTGTGATTTAGACTAGCAATTTGCGATATCTCTTTGTTTGTGAGGGAGACTAAACCCCATTTCTGTGGAGCTACGGCTCAATTTTATGGGGTAGTGACCTATGGTCTTAGGACCATTTTGTGGAGCTTCGGCTCAAAAATTGATGGTTAGCAACCATGGAACGTGTTGGTGAGTTTTCATGCTCCCGTTTTGTGATAGGCCTCCCCCTTTTGTGATTTCTGGATTTCTATCGATGATTTCTAGAATTTGTGTTTCACCAATTTTCGTGATTTTCATTGATAAGCTTTATCAACATTTGTGCATTGGTGAATTTGTGTTTCATTAAAATTTGCGATTGGCATTGATAAATTTGTCAATATTTGTTGTTTGGTGAAAGTGTTAAAAAATATGACATTCTTTTTGGTGCTTTGAGATTTCTTGACATATTGTATGATTTTAGTTGTTGTTGAATGTATACTTGTCACAGTATGACATTATTATTATCGTACATTTTTGTCATATCTCTTATTCTATCTCATTTTATTTGATATTTATAGCTAGACTGATCCGTCTATTATTTTCTTCTTAAATAATATTCGGGTCAGACCGAGATGTTGCTGGTTCTTCTGCTTGACTCCTCATATGGGAGTATTATCTGACTTTTGGCTAACTACATTAGATTGGTGGTTTTGGATGTTATACATATGAGATAGAGACTCCTTGATGTATACATATTATTTTGTGTAGCACTTGTATCTATTCTTTTGTGATATTGTGGATCTTGTTTGACCACTACTCTGATGTACACTTCTATGATTTATATTCATATCTGTTTCCGCCTTTGAGATATAAACTTCTGTGACTGATTTGTGTTATGCTTATTTCTATATTTGTTTCCGAAGATATTATTGCCACTGTGTAGTAGCTTTGAGTTTGCATCGGTATGTCGGATTTCCTCGTGAGATGAAATGCATGTTATACTATCTGACATATCGGCGCTCGCACAAGGCAATTACTCGGATGGTCGCTCCTCAACAGGCTTATTCTTCGTGCTAGTTGACGGAATTACTCTGTAGTGTCCTTGGCTAGCGTGAGTATAGAGGTGGGGCGTCATATTTGAATAGCTTATGTAGGCAAAAAGAGAACCTGGACCTATGAAGGCCAATACAGATGGTTAGAGGAATTCTATATTGTTTCTTTAAGAATGTGATGAAGTAAAATGATTTGTGTATACAAATATATAACGTATGCATTACAGTGCACTATGTAGAGTTTGGGAATTGTGTGTTTGCAACATGTTGAAAAAAGACATGCACGATAATGGTATGCCTACAATAAACGAGGCACATAGCAGTATTGATATCTGCAACATGTTGAAATGAGACACATAACAGGAATTATATATCTATAACGTGTTGAAAGTAGACACATAATGATGTGCACGTAAATGTGCATATATATACATCAATATTTTATCTCTTTTTATTCAAATATATCATATTTGAGGATTTTAACATGTTTAAAATCAAAATTCAATTGTTTTCAAATCATCATATATTCATCTTCATTCATGAGAAAAATGGTCATTTTTTGTGCATGCGTCAATTTGAGAATTTTTGCTTGGACATATTTTGATGATTTTTATAAGAATTTGATGCATATGGAAGAGGCTTTTATGAAGATACGTGCATGCACAAATGCGTACAAAGGAAAGAAGAGGGAAATAATTCAAGACTATGATCATGGAGGATCTCACCCATTTACCTAAATCTACAATTAGATGCTAATGGACAACTAAGTGAAGGTTAAAGCTTCATGCACATTTAATGAGGGATTAATTAGTGGCTAATGATTACTTGGTGGCTGCACTTCCTGAAGGGCATTTTGGAAAGCTCTCTAAATTTCGAATTAGGGTTTTATGCATATATAAATAGCCCTCTTATGTACATGTAAATATCTTCCACTCTCTCATATATTTGCTTAGGAAATTAGCAAGCTGTAAACAAAAATCAAAGTGAAAGAAAAATGGCTTTCAAGCCTCTTTCTCCTCTCCTTTCGACATGTCTTTCTTTGTTTTATTGTTAATGTTTATTTTTATGCCCTCTTTCTTTTTATGTTCATAGCTTAGATTTACATTCATGCAATAAGTTTGATGTTATTTCATGCAAGTAGTTAATCTCATTTCCTTTGTTTAAATTCTACTTCTCTTTGCTTTCCAATGTTGAAACTTACATGTATTGATTTGATAACACAAATGAGTAGCTAAACCCCTTTCAATTTAAGGATAATGAAGCTCTCAAATATTATGTAATTTCAACATTTTTATGATTTATGATCTCTTTAGCTTGTGCTTCATGAAAATGATTATTGATGTAAGTTTATACAAGTGAGTTTGATAGCTTATATTGCTTGTGGAAATGAGCTATTCTTATTCAACATAGACACAATTTACATCATCATTTGCTAATTAATTTTTTATTTTGAAATGAAAGTAAAAAATAAAATTTGATGATCTATATTACTAGTTATAATAGTAAATATATCATACTTAAAATAGCTTTCGCTTTGGCTTCATTTTTATGAGAATTGTTAAGTGGTTTATTTGTTGTATTATAGTTTAATGGTTTGAGTTATGTTAATTAATAACATAAACAAACCATACTTATGATAAATAAAACAATTATTTCACTTAATATCAAAGGTAGACATCATAAATTATTTGTTTGTTGATCTACAAAAAAATATGAGAGTGAACTTACTTCTAAATTGTTTTCTAGTCTAGCAGTTTTTAAATCACGTTTCAATTCTAATTTTAGCTTCTTTTTGTAGTTAACAATTTCCTCTCACTTTGGTCTAATTTGATTGAATTGAAAATTTGAAAATCTTAAAAATTTCTTGTGGATCGACTCATACCCGCCGCGTACTAAAATTGTACGCCGCGCACTTGCGGTATTTTATTTCAAAATTTATCGGCATTTTTCTAATCAATAGAAAATTTACCGTTAAACAAGTTTTTGGCGCCATTGCCTATGAATTTTTTTGATTTAATTTTCTATTCTTGGGATTATTTTTGTATGATTTTATTGTGTGTTTGTGTGATTTTTGTTTGCATTTGTTTGGTGCATGTTGTTCTAGTTGTTTTGTTTGTTTGCATTTCCATGTTTACAAAAAAACATAATTTCCATTAAAAAAAAAGATATTTTATTTATTCACATTTGCATTTTTGCATTTACATCCTTTTTTTACACATTTACAGGAAGAAGAAAAAACAAACTGTGCATATTTCCTGTGCACATTCTCTGTTCCCCTTGCCACTGCTCTAGCCATTTACTACTGCTATTCGCTGCTTGCCCCCTCTGATCAAAAACCTTCTTCACATTCCACCATCTTCCCTCACCATTATTTCTCTGCCAACTCCATCCCCTTACACATCAGCCATACAAAACTCCTCTTCACAACATCATTTCCGTTCAATTCAACCCTAACAACATCCATTTCCTCCCTAACATCACTTCCGGTCATCAATTCAACTACCCCACTGAAACAAAATTCCCTAACCTACCCCCCCACCTGAAGCCATACTTCCCATACCATAACCTACTTGCACCACAACAACTACCACAAAGACCAACCATCAGCATTTTCACTACCTACTTCTGCTGCTCATCAACCATCTTCCAACAGATCTCTGCCTTTACGCTGTACAACTCAACATCGCCTGCTACAACACCTCTACCTCACTACATCAAGCTGACAATACCAGTGCATATCATTGAATCCCCTTGCTACAAACTTCATCAACTACTGCCTTCATATTGACCCATCCACTTCAGAACTGACCTGTTCATTACAATCTTCACTACAACAACTACCACAAAGACCAACCATATTCATACTGTCAACATATCACACCATCACAACGATAACTCCTCACAACCATCCTGCACCACCACCACTTTTGAACTGCCTTAACCAAAATCAAGTGCCACTACCATACATCCACTTCTACTCACTGATCTAACTGACCATCCCTCTTTGCCTCATCTCCACGACCGCAACTGCAGTCATACCCTCTGCAGATAACCCTTACTGCCACATACACACTGCCACCACCAAAAAAAAATTTACTTCCAAACACAATACTGCAACAGCACTTCATTTCACAACAGCCATCAATTGAACAACATTATATCAACACAATTAGCCATTCCTTCAACCATAACTCCTTCTAACTGCTCAGCAAGCCATCGTAGCCCCACAATTCATCCACTATCACTCCACACACATCACATACAAACACCACGACCACCTAAAACTGCACTTCCAAACACAGTGCAACTCCTCCTCATCAAAATTGCCATCACCTCTTCAAAGACCCGTGAACCAGTCTCCTACATCCACTTCTCCCTCTCTAACTTCCTCCGACCACAAAGGCATTCACTGTCATTCAGCAAGACCTCCCCACCAGTATATTGCAGAACCACGGAAGCTGTTTCACCTCCTGTCGGATCGCTTGGCACTTCCAACAACCTGCAATCCATAACACAAGTACTCCACATTCCCAATTGCCACCTCCTTCAAACCTAATCTATCAACCCGAAGCCCAAATCGAACATCGAACTTCACTGCGACAACGCAGCCTCCTTGCCAACAACATCACAGTGCCAATTCAGCCTACCAACAACTCGCAATCGACCATCTAACATACGGACTGCTGCTCCGTCTCCAGCTATCGCGACCAAATCATCATCAGCCGCGACCTCCTCTATATCCTGAAATCACCTTCTCCAATCCACGAATCCATCCTTTCACGAACATCTCCCTACCACAATCGCTAAACCCATAATTCCATAATACTTCACTGCCGACACTGCGACCACCGCATTAGGACATTTGATTTGTAAAATCCAGAGCGATTTGATTTGATTTGCGAAATTCGATTTGCGAAACGTTTGGGCTCTGCATCGATTTTTTTTCTAAATTGTGATAAGTTCATGAAAATAAAAAAATTTGGTAGTAGGCAGCATTAGGACTTTTAAGGCCTGAGTAATTTATTTATTTTATTATTAGGTAATTTTGGATTTGTTTTAAGTTGTTTTTGTTGAATTTGTTTTTAAGTCCATCCTTGTTATATAAAAAAGGCTTTTTCAAAAGGAAAAAATATTGTTTGTGTTTTAGGTTGTTTTTGTTATCGTGTGGCTGGTGATTGCTTTTGGTTTTCTTTTAAAAAAAAGAGTTGTTTTCAAGTGTTTTTGTTTAAATTGTTTCGTTTGTTTTAGTTTCATCTTTGATATTTATGAAAAAACTGTATATATCATGTTTTTCATTTCAGGTTGTCGAAGCAGAAAATCAAGAGAAATTGTTTTGCTTTGCTCGCTAAAAAAAATTTTGCCAAAAAATCTGCACACTCTAGTTCGTATTCTCATCCCTTGTTCTTATTTGCTTTGCATTGTTGGTTGCTTTTGCATTTATATAAAAAAAAAATCAAAATCCAAAAACAAAAAAAAAGATCATTTTAGTTGCATTTTGTAAATTCATGTTTAATTTTTGTTTCACATCCATCCCATCTTATTTTCTTTTTTAAGGGCAATACCCCAATTCACATAAAGTGAGGGATTTCATCACTCATTGCTTAGCCCGCAAACTCATTTCATCGTAGAATTTGACTAATAATAAATGTTAGAAATTCAATTTAAGGGTGTCGTGAGCTCACTTAGGACTTAATTATATCTTCACAATTTTTTTCTTTAAATAATTTTATTTCTTGATGTCTAGGCTACGGTAAAGTAACAATCATTTATGAATGTTACGGTGATTTATAAATATTATAGTGGTTGTTCCTCTAAAGGTACTTAAACCTTCGGTTGCATTGCTACGATAATTCGTGGTACACTGATAACCCCTGCCCCTTACCTGACTGAGAAATATTTTTGTTGATTTAAGACAAACTGTGATTATACAATTTTGGGTTAGGAGCTACTAAGAACGGTAAACTGTAATTAAGTCATTTGCATTCATTTATTTGTATTAGTTCATGCATATTTAAAAAAACTAAAAAAATCCAAAATCCAAAAAAATAATTGTAAATTTTACTTAACTTAGTTTTTAATTCCAAAAAAAATTTCCTTTTTCCTTTCCTTTGAAAATTTTCAATCAAAAATAAAAATCCAAAAAAAATCTCTTTTCAAAAACAAAAAAAATTGAAAATTCAAAAATCAAATTTCCATTTTCTAAAAAAAAAAACTAAAAATCCTTTTGGTAAATATTTGAAAATTCAAAAATAAAATACAAAAACAAAAAAAAAACATATAAAAATATGAAATGCTAAAAAAAATCAAACTTTTCTTTTGAAAATAAATTTCACTTGATAAATAGTTTTCTTCCTTGTAAAAAAACAAACAAATTTTTCACTTCGTTTTTCAAATCTTCTTTCATTTTCTAAACTCGATTTTAACTTCTTTCTCTTCTCGACTTTCACTTGTGCATGAGTACTTGGACTCGTGACAACGAATCGTTGGACTCGCGACTCAACAACTAACCGTTTAACTCGAACAGAAGATCCTTCCGAAATGGTGAACGAGAACGCCCCTCGAACTGTTATGGATAGAATCTTTCCCGATACACTTTCTATTCCATCTTGCATCACGTTACCCGCCCCTACGGGTAACCATTTCGAAATCCACTCGAATCATATTGCCACGCTTCCGAAATTTGAAAATTTCGAGGACGACGACCCCTACATTTTCTTAACTAAATTCGAACAAGTTTGCGCAACCATTAAACTCCAACAACTTTCTGATGACAGAATCGATCTTTGATTAATCTCAATCACTCTTTTGAATTACGCTGAAAAATGGTTGTATAGCTTGCCATCGAACTCGATTAAAGCTTGGAAAAAATTCGTATAAGTTTTCTTAAAAAAGTTCTACCCCATGGGAAAAACGAGTAGAATCCGGAACCAAATTGTAAATTTTCATCAATTCAAAGGAAAACCATTTGGAAAATATTTTGAAAGATTCAAATAGCTTTTGATAAAATGTCCACACTATAACTTCGAAAAATGGACGATTTGCCAAATCTTATACGATGGACTCGAAAACAGCTCACGAACCATGCTCGAATCAATGTGCCAAGGCAACTTTCTTGCCCAACATCACGACGATGCTTGGCGATTTCTTGAAAACCTCGTCGAATAATCATCCCAATGGGAACGTTCGAACGAAAAATCAATTTACTCATGATCGAGTGCACACTCGATAGGATCTTCTTTTGCTTTGGAAGCTAAGATTGACGCCGCAATTAAAAAATTCGATAACTTTTTCTCATTGAATCAAATGAACCAATCTTTCCAACCCATGTGTTATAAATATTACGATCCTAATCATACAGCCGATCAGTGTTCGAATTCTGTCGAACAAATCAATGCTTTCAATAAAGCCAAAAATGATCTGTTTTCTCAAACGTACAACCCCAGGTTGGAGAAATCATCCGAATTTTGTGTGGAACTAAAACAATCCTAACAAGAATACGATTCGTCCCAATTTTCAAGCATGCCGGAATAATGCTCCCTTTCAGCCCAATAATTTTCAGCCAAACTTTGTGGGTCCGTCTCACAATCAACCACAAGAATCAAATTTTCAACCATATTCTGCTCATCCTCCCTAAGACGATAAACGTTTAAGTTCACTTGAGAAAACTCTTGAAACGTTGGCTACGGCAACTACTCAAAGCCTTCAATCAAACAGCTATTTGCAAAATTTATCGACCTTATATATGCAAGAAAAACAAACCAATCGATTGCAAAACTCGAAATGCAAATGAGTCAATTAGCCACGTTTGTAAGTGAACGCGAACGAGGAACATTTCCCAACCAGCCCATTCCAAATCCCAGAAATCAAAATGCAAACTCAAATCAAGCCCATGTTGTTCAAGATAGCAATGTCACCCAATTGAATGCTATCACAACTCCTCGTTCCGGTAAACAAATTGATAATCAAGTCATTAATCCAAACGATTTACCGAAAACCTCTCTTGACACTTCTAAAACAACGAACGAATCGGAACAAAACATGGAGCCAAACGTTGAATCTAATGCCAATCAAAACTCTTCTTCTTCTACTCGATTAAACCCGTCTACCGAGTATCTTGTTCCATTTCCACGTCGTCTTCAACCAAAGAAACACTCGGACTAAATGGAAAAGATGTTGGAAATATTTAAACAAGTCAAAGTTAACATTCCGCTTCTTGACATCGTTAAGCAAGTCCCTACGTATGCGAAATTTCTTAAGGACTTATGCATCCAAAAGAGACATACTCAAGTGCCTAAAAAAGTCATCTTAGCCGCCAGTTTGAGCGAAGTCTTGTCCCAATCCATGCCCGTTAAATACAAAGACCCTGGCTGCCGTACGATTTCGTGTACAATTGGAGAAAAGACGATTAACAAATGCTTGATAGATTTAAGTGCGAGCGTCAATTTGATTTCATACTCCGTGTACGAACAACTAAGCTTAGGTGAGCTCAAACCCATAAAAGTCACGCTTCAATTTGCCGATCGCTCGATTAAGAAGCCCGTGGGAGAAACTGAGGATGTGCTCATTCGAGTAGGGCAATTCATATTCCCCGTTGATTTTATCGTTCTCGAAACACAACCCGTGACAAATCCCACGAGTCAAATTCCATTAATTTTAGGCCGACCATTCTTAACCACCTCAAATGTCTTAATCAATTATCGTAACGGATCGATGAAAATTTCTTTTGAAAACATGACTTTGGATCTCAACGTTTTCAATCTTGAAAGCCAATCGAATGAACCTCATGACCAAACGTTGGAGTTAGTGCCATTCACGAAAACTTCGAAAACGAGGCACTTGATCTTAATGATGAACGTGGGGTAGGGTATGAAAAATTATTTTACGAAATTCACAATGAGATTGAATACACTCTTCCCTTTGAATCCTTCCAGTTGATTCTGAATCTCAACCCAACTCTTTGATCAAAAAACTCCCGAAGTTGGACCTCAAACCACTTCATGATCACCTTAAGTACGCATACTTAGGTGAAGACGAAACGTTGCCCATCATAATTTCCACAACTCTCTCTCTCTCTCTCTCTTGATCAAGAAAGCTCATTACTCTTTATCCTTTCGAAAAACAAAGAAGCAATTGGATGATCGATTTTCGATATAAAGGAAATTAGTCCCATTCTTATTCAACACCGCATCCATTTAATTGACGATGTCAAGCCTGTTCGTGACGCGCAACGAAGGCTTAATCCAAAAATGAAAGATGAGGAGCGTGATGAAATTCTTAAACTTCTTGACAACGGAATCATTTACCCAATCTCTGATAGTTCATGGTTCAGCCCAATTCACGTTGTACCGAAAAAGTCTGGGCTAACCGTTGTCAAGAACGATTCAGACGAACTTATTTCAACTCGTACTCAAACTGGGTGGCGTGTTTGCATAGACTATCGAAAAATAAATGATGCAACACGTAAAGATCAATTCCCTCTTTCTTTCATTGAAAAAATGCTCGAACGTTTAGCCGGCCACGAATTCTACTGCTTTTTGATGGTTATTTCGGCTATAACCAAATTCCAATCGCTCCCGAAGATCAAGAGAAAATGGCTTTCACATGTCCATTCAGTAACTGCGCTTATCGACATGTGCCATTAGGACTTTGTAACGCTCCTGCTACTTTCCAACGATGCATGGTGACATGATTGAACGCTTTCTAGAAGTTTTTATGGACGATTTCTCTATCTTTGGCAATTCTTTTTTTCAATGTTTACATCATCTCGAGTTGGTTCTAAATCAATGTAAAGAAAAGCATTTGACTTTGAATTGGAAAAAATGCCATTTTATGGTTAAACAAGGCATAGTCCTTAGACATATCATCTCAAATAAAGGCATTGAGGTAGACAAAGCAAAAATCGATGTAATTGCAAACCTACCCATTCCCAAATCTTTTAAGGACATTCCATCATTTCTAGGACACGTTGGCTTTTATAGACGCTTTGTGAAAGACTTTAGCAAAATCGCTCATCATTTGACGACTCTTCTTGGAAAAGACATTCCATTCGATTTCAACTCTGATTGTATCTCTTCTTTTGAACGGCTTAAAAACAAACTCATTTCTGCTCCAATCATTTACGCATCCAGTTGGGATCTTCCTTTTGAAATAATGTGTGACGCTTCTGAAAGTAACTAATAATGCAAGTTATTACTTAGGATCGACTAATATGGAATATAATTAAATCTAAATGCAGAAACAGATGATAATAGCAAAGTAAATAAAAAATTAAAACAAGCACACCAGGAATTTTTATACTGGTTCGAACTTCTCATTCTACGTCCTATCCCAGACTCCTTCTGGAATTTCAACTACAACAACCCTCACTTAACCCGGAGGAATAGGTTTACACTGCCTGAGCAACTGAACAGGACTTCACCCGCCTAAGCAACCGAATAGGACTTCAATTTGCCTGATCAACCGAACAGGACTTCTTTACAAATAACAAATGTATCTGACTGTAGTGTGTTCTTAAATAACACTGATAAGTCAATTAAGTACAATCTTCCTATAATCTTCTCCTCTATGGTATATATAAGAATACGTGAAGAATAAGGAAGTAATAGAATGAATTTGTATGAAATTGAATGCACAAGAGTATTAAAATCAAAGAATATGAGAGTAGAGTAAAAATAGATTGAACTCTTGTTGTGGAAACATGATTCTAATGTGTTTACATAGATTATAAATAGGTGCATTTGTTCGTGAAGAGTTATCATGAAGAGATATGGCCATATCTATTGAAATGAAGGATGCATCTCTTCATGAAAGGAAGTGCCTATTTGAAAATATAGTCGTTGTAGACATTCAGACTTTTGAATTTAATAATTCAGACTTCTGAATTTAATAATTCAGACTTCTGAATTTGCACTAAATAATATTCAGACTTCTGAGTTGAATAATTTGGACTTGTGAATTAAGTTGAAATGCAAACAGCAAGGAAATAGGCTATTTCTGGCCTTATTCAGACGTCCGAAAATTTTTATTCAGACGTCTGAATATTTTGAAACAATATTCAGGTTTCATCTTTCAGACGTCTGAATGAAGTTATTCAGATGTCTGAATTAAGTCTGTAACAAAGATTATCATAGCTCATTTGGTTGGAGTACTTGCCTTTTAAACTAGTGACTCGAGTTCGAGCCTCGCTCCATGCAATTTTTTGAAAACTTGATTTTTCATTTAAACTATGAATATATATGTGTGCATACCATTTGGAGAAGATTTTAACATTTGTAAACTCTAGACACGACACTCTATGACTAATAAAACTTTGTTTGTCGCTTTCGTCTTGTCTCTATCGTATATATCTCTTTTTGTATCTCTGTATACAATCTTTCATTCTTTTGTACTGTGTATCTTCATTTTGAACGTATTTGAATATCTCTTTTTGATGCTATGTACCTGCAAATTAGCTTAGAAATTCTTTGACGTAATTGTATAGTTGTTGTCATTAAATCCAACAATTGAGGTTCTAACAGCTTCTAACTTTGCGGTTGATGCTGTCTTAGAACAACGCATCAACAAAATCCTTCATGTCATTTACTACGTGAGTATGACTTTGAACGACGCTCAACTCAACTACACAACAACCGAAAAAAAGCTTCTAGCTGTCATTTTTGCGCTTGAAAAGTTTAGACCATATTCACACATTATTGTGTACACGAATCACTCTATGCTTCGATATCTCTTTGCTAAAAAGGATGCTAAATTCCGTTTGATTCGTTGGATCCTTTTACTTCAAGAATTTGACCAATCAAAGACAAAAAAGATCTGATAACGTCATAGTGATCCTTGTTTCGTCTTTCGAACGCACCATCTTCTTTGCCGATCAATGAAAACTTCCTTGATGAATAATTTCTTTCTATTTCTATCGATCCATGGTATATTGATATAGTGAACTACTTAGTCACTAAAGAAACTCCCCATCTTGGTCCAAACTGGACAAATGCAAATTCATTCCCCAAGTGAAATATTTCTATTGGATGATCCATACTTGTTCAAATATTGCCCCGACCAAATCATCCGATGTTGCATTCTGGATAATGAGATCATGAGTGTTCTTTCATTTTGCCACGATCAAGCGTGCAGTGGACATTTCGGTCCTCGAAAACCTGCGGAAAAGGTGCTTTAGTGTGGTTTCTATTTGCCTTCTTTTTTCAAAGACTTGTTTGAATTATGCAAAACTTGCGATCGATGTTAAACGCTTGGGCGAATTTCTTGAAGAGATATGATGTCTCTAAACCCCATTCTTATGATCGAAATCTTTGATGTTTGGGGTATCGACTTTATGGGACAATTTTCCAATTCTTTTGGAAACTTGTATATCCTTCTCATTTTCGATTATGTCTCAAAATGGATCGAAGTCGTTCCTTGTAAAATCAATGACCATAGAATTTTTGTGAAATTTCTAAAAGAAAACATCGTTTTGAGGTTCGACGCACCTGCACAATAATCAGTGATAACGGGACCCTTTTTGCAATCATTCATTTGAAATTTTAATGCAAAAATACTCAATAATCGACAAGTTATCTACTCCATATCATCCTCAGACTTGTGGCCAAGTTGAAGTTTCAAATCGACAAATAAATTTTTTTTGAAAAAAACTGTTAACAAAAATCGAAAAGATTGGTCTCAGAAATTGACTGACGCGCTTTGGACTTACCGTACTGCTTTTAAAACTAACCTTGGGATGTCTCCATTTCGTTTAGTTTACGATAAAGCTTCTCATTTACCCGTTGAAATCAAACACAAAGCGTTGTGGGCAATAAAGAACTTAAACTTTGATTTTGAAAAAGCTGGCGAAAACCGAAAACTACAACTCAACGAACTAGAAGAACTTAGGAACAACGCGTATGAAAAACGAGAAAATTTACAAAGAAAGAACCAAAGTTTTTCATGACAAGTCAATCCTAAGGAAAACATTTTCGCCTAACCAAAAAGTACTTTTATATGACTCAAGACTTCATTTATTGCTTGAGAAACTTAATTCGAGATGGAGCGGATTTGTGGTAGGAACTGTTTTTCCACATGGTGCCGTAGAAATAGAAAACTCTAGGGATTGATCGAATTTCAAAGTCAACGATCATCGTTTGAAATCTTTCTTGGAATTTCCAAGTAATCAAGAGGAGGAGCTCATGATCCTTCATGAGGCAAACTATGTCTAGTAAAAATGTTAACCCTCTTTTGTAAATGTGTCATAGTTTTCCCCGTTACATTCATTATAGCATGCATTTACTATGGGGACATAGTCAAAATTAAATGTGGGGGAGTCTCATTTTCATTTTTTTTAAGTTTCATGGCATTTTTGAATTTTCATTCCCTTTTAAATATAAAAGAAAACCTCAAAATTTCTAAATCTCAAAAAAACATTTTCATTTTAGCATTTTGATTTATTTTTGAAGAAACACTATGGGATAAGTATAAGTTTTGGTCAATAAATTAAAAACTTTGAAAATTATTTGTCTTAACAAAAATAAAAATAAAGTTTGATTATAAATAACAATGGTTTAACTAGTTCATATGTGTTAATTATGAAGTATATTTTAATTGAAAATCTTTGTTTAAAAAAAGTGGTAAATTTAAAGTAAAGGATATAACAATTTTATCTTCTAAGTTAAATGGTGCTAAGATGATTTTGCGAAAACTCTCTTTCTATAAAAAAATAAGAAGAAGCAAAAAAGTAATAAAAAAAATAAACTACTTCTGTATATATTTTTAACACCTACAGTCATGTGTTCACACTCGTGTGTTTACTCGCCATGCTCTGTATCCTTCTCACGTAATCCCGAAATGCATTGCACGATCGGTATATCTGGCCTTAGCTTATCTAAGTTAGGTGTATGAATATAAAAATTCTTTTTATTAACGACTACAGTCGATAAGTGTTCACGCTTGTATGTTCACTCGCCACGCTCTGTGTTCCCCCTCACATCAGTCCGCAAGGCAGTGTAGGGTAATATATCTAGCCTCCGTTTACCTGAGTTAGGCATATGTAAATATTGTTAATATCAATAAAATTTTCAAATAATAGAGAGTAAGCAATTGAAATCTAAGCATTATTTTTACTTGTGTGATTTAACTTGTTATTGAAAAGAAATGAGAAAACCACTTTGACAAACTTTGATAATCAACTAAGAATCCATTTCATAATTACATTATGTTATCAACCGAAACAACTAGCCAAACTATAGTCTATCTGATATGACAACTTAGTTTTTGTTGGAAATTTTAACGAGTAAATGACTTAAATTTTCAAGATAATAACCAAAACTTATATTTAACTTATTTTTTTAATTTAAAAGTAAATCTTTCATTTGTAAATACTTCCAAAAACTTGCATTCATCCCATTGTAAACAAATCTTGCACTTTGTAAATATTTTCACCTTGCATTTGGATTTTGTGGGTAGTATCCGCTGAAAACTCTCACGAGACAACACTTGTCCCACTGGGGACAACCAGAGGTTTAACGGCTTGTTGCATACGCTCAATGCGATTGTGCTTCCTACGAAAACGGATTTATCTTAGTTTTTCTTTATTCGAGGATGAATAAAAAAATAAGTATGAGGCTATTTGATGTGCATGTAAATGCGCATCTATATGCATCCATATTTTATCTCTTTTATTTAAATAAATATTATATTTGGGCATTTTAACATGTTTAAAATCAAAATTCAATTGTTTTCAAATCATCATATATTCATATTCATTCAGGGGCAAAATGATCATTTTTTGTGCATGTGTCAATTTGAGAATTTTTACTTGGACATTTTTTGATGATTTTTATAGGAATTTGATGCATATGGATGTTATCCCGCTTTTTGGCAAAGCCGCGATACCAAAAGATCGATCAGAAACGGAAAACAGTTCGTCTCAAAGACCGGTCATGCTTCGTATCGCTATGGATATCACTGAATTTTGTCCAAGTCCAGATTGAGCTACAATCGATAGGACAGGGCAAGAAAGACCATAGGAGTCAACATCTCAAGTTTCAAGTCAATCCGAGTTCATACGCTCGAGTTATGATCGGTTCAATTTGAAGGAGAAAGGTTAGGTTTCGAAGCCATCGTAAACCAACGTTTCGAAACCATCACGTTCGAATCCATAAGCTTCGAATCCACCGAACCACCTCGGGTTCGTCTACGTCACCTTCGAATCCATCGTGTTCGAACCCATCGTGTTCGAACCGATGGGCCTCGTGTCCATGGAGAAGTGACATAGTTCGTATCCATCACAAAAGCCATGCTTCGAACCCACCACAAAGTCTAGTTCGACTCCAAACAAGAATCATTGCTCGAATCCATCCATGATGCCAAGTTCGAATCATTCCTGTGTAGCCTCATTCGAATCCACTGGGTCAACCAACCATGATGACGTGTCTTCCTTCGGTTCGAATTCGCCGAGATCCATGGAGTCGAAGCGGTCAACTCGGAGTGGAGACCGGGTTGGTTCGAAGTTTGCGCTCCACGTCGCCACGAAGTCACGTGCCATGATGGGTTCGAAACCATCGGTTCGAAAGCATGGTTTCGAACCAAACAGCCATGCAATGAACCCCATTTCGAATCCATCATATCTCCCAATCTACTGATCCAAATGCCATGAAATTTTCACAGAAGCTTGCGTACATGTTGGAGAATGTCCACGCCAAATTTCACCTCGATTGGACGAATTCTTGATCGGTTCGAATGGAGTTCGAACCGATGCCAAAGTGGGCCCAAACTTCCCGAGACCGTGCGTGTGGGCCCCGTCACGTGCCAGAAGTGGTCTTCCAAGTTTTCAGCGAAATATCAGCAGCCTACGCCTATAAATAGAGCCCCAGGGCCAGCAGAAAAGGGACTTTTGGAATTCTGAAGCATCCAGACTCTGCCGGATTGAGATCTCCATCATTTGACATCATAAACTTGTTGTTAAATTCGAATTCCTGACTGTAATTCACTGTTGTTTGCTGTACCGACTTGTAATCATCGAAAGAAAGTCAATAAAAGTATAAAAACTTCACAGTGGACGTAGGCAATACGCCGAACCACTATAAATTGCTTGTCTACGCGCTTATTTACATGCTATTTGGAGTTTTTGTTAGATAATCCTCTGTTTTAATTTGCACTCTTCATTTATTATCTCTTCAAAAACTTCCGACGAGTGTTGTGCCCAATTTTAGTGCAAACACTTTGGTGCTTTCACTGAGAAAACCCAGACTTTCTCCTGCTCCTCGGATCTGTCATCGATACCGGATTGCATAAATCTAAGAGAAAGATCCGAATCTCAAGCTCAGATTCCTTCCATTCTATTCAAACTTGATAAAAGTCTAGGAAAGAATCTTACTATTCACAATGGTGAGTACTAGAACCACTTTTAACCTTGGTAACCAAGAAGGCCGGGATAGGCCAGATCCCGCGCAGCTACCATCTACTCAGGACGTCGCCGGGCCTTCGGAGTCATCCGGACCGGTAACGAGGCAAGAGTTTCAAACGTTGTTCCAAGAGCTGACCCAAAGTCGGCAACAGTTGACAGAGCAACTACGCGCTAACGCTAAATTAATCCGCCAGCTACACAGTCATAAGCGTAGGCGGTCTAGGAGGGACTATGCATCCCAGTCTTCCACGGAGAGCTCAGCTTCTACCGATTATCATCACCGACCTTCACGACCCCGAATGGGTGGGAATTATGCACAGGATACCGGAGACCTTCCGGCATTGACGGTTGGGCAACTACGAGTCGGCCCATCTACAAGCTTCCATACAGGGCCTTCCTCCCGAGGAGGCACTGTTCCTCAACACACTACCGACAACCGTCCTGCAACCATTACTACGGAGCCAGGGGTTGACATCCATACTTTGTCAGATCAGAACCACCACCGACGACGGCAAACTCCTGAGCCGTATGTACCAGAAGATGTCGAACCAAGGAGGCAAGATCCGGACCGTCGACAGCATCCGGTCCAGTCCCGCATTGTGGAACCCGACCACACCTTGGCTTGGCATGCCCAGAACGCAGCTGTGACGGATCTTCCGGAAATGATCAGGCAGATGATCCGTGAAAGTCAGGGGTTTACTAACGACGACTGGGGAATCTCCCAGAGTCACACCCCATTCACAGACGAGATTCTGTATGCCGAACCCCCTCGGCGATTTAGGATGCCCACGTTACCGATGTACGAGGGAAACTCGGACCCTAATCAACACATACTAAAGTATGAATGGTCCATGAGCGCCGCTAGAGCAGACGATGCGGTCAAGTGTAGGAGCTTTCCTATCTCTTTGGGGGGCATTGCTACGATGTGGTTCACGCGATTGCCACCCCGTTCTATCTCTTCGTTCAATCAGCTGGCCAGGAAGTTCGTGGAACAGTTCCACATGCATGTTGCAAGGCCCAAGGACGTCAACACTTTGTCTAGTGTTACCCAAGCTCCAGGAGAAACTCTTAGACACTACTTGGAGAGATTCCATAAGGCCTGTGTGGAAATCACCAATCCTAATGATAACTCGATTCTGATGGCATTGATGAAAGGGATTGACCCTGATTCGGATTTTGGAAATTGGCTGGCAGGAAAACCTCCTGCGTCGTTGGATCGCTTCTACTCCAAAGCCGCCCAGTTCTTGAGGCGTGAGGACGCGAAGCAGTCTAGGAAACAGGACGACGCAGGACCCAGTGGAGAGGGGATTCAAAGTAATGTGGCTATTAAACAATCGGGAGAGAGTTCTGGGAAAGTGCAGTTAAATATCCAGAACAAGAAATCACAATCGAAGAATAATGGGAATCAGAGCAGGAAGCGGGATCAAAACCGTGGGCCAAGGCGTAGGGCCCCTATGTTCGACAATTATACCCCGCTGAATACATCGTTAGAGAACGTATATCTACAAACTTGTAACGCCATGCAATACAAGAAGCCTACTCCGAAGCCGTCGTCCGAGAGACAGATTCAAACGGGCAAGTTTTGTAGATTTCACGACAGTTACGGCCACAACACCAATGAATGCAGACACTTGCAGGATTTAATTGAGAAGTTAATCAGGGAAAGGAAGTTGGACCAGTTTGTACGGGCGCCGCAGTCTGGCGGTGCGGGTCCGTCAAACCAGAACAATCGGCAAAATCAGCCAAGGCAGGAAGAACCCGCCCGAACGGGCGGAAGGCTAGTGATAAACACCGTCAGTGGTGGTCCTCATCCGACGGATAGGAGTTGGAAAGAGATGGAGTCATATGCTAGCTCGGTTAGGCATATGGATTTCGAATGTTGCAGTAGTTATGACGAAGGGGCTCCGGCAAAACAACAAAGGACGATGACAGATGACATCGTGTTCCTGAACCGTGATGCAGACAAGGTCGAAGCCCCGACCATTGACCCACTTGTTATATCCGCCCAGGTTGGTCCTGCTTGGATGAAAAGGATACTGGTGGATAGTGGGAGTTCAGTCAATATTTTGTTCAAGAGAGCTTACGATCAGATGAAGATGGAAGCCAAAGATCTGAATCCCTGTCAGTCCAGGATTCATGGCTTCGATGGAAGTGCTAATATACCCACGGGGGTTGTGGAGTTACCCGTGGAGTTGGGGATCGGTGAGTGCAGAAGAGTACGCATGTTACAAATTGTTGTTTTGGACATACATTCACCGTACAACGCGTTTCTGGGCCGACCGGCCCTTGCTGAATTTCGGGCGGCAATCGCCCCGTGGTGTTTGACTTTGAAATTCCCTACCGATTGTGGTATCGGTGTGATTCATGGAGATCAGGCTGCTGGAAGAGCCTGTTATGTTGCGGAGCTGCGAGAGGCGCATCGAAGGGAGAAAGGGAAGGGCGTAGAGGAATCTCTCTGCGTCCGTTCTGCCGATGATTGACAATTGGTGCTTGGGCCTCGGCCCGGGCACCACAACCAATTCCAGAAAGACCTTGACCCAAGGGACAACGACAACAATGAGGAGTCTACAGAGAGTCAGGCTTCTCCGGCTGAGCTAAGTATCAATGTCCCGATCGATAATGATGGCGATGATTCGAGAATGTTAAAAATTGGGTCTCAACTGAGCCAGGGGTCACAACAGGAATTGGTTGAATTTCTCCGGAAGAATCTCGACGTGTTCGCCTGGACACACTCTGACATGTGTGGGATCTCGCCGGATATCGCGAGTCACACTTTAAATATTGACCCGCAGTATATCCCGGTCAAACAGAAAAGGCGCGGTATGGATCTAGAGAGATCTGCCGCCCTTAAGGAGGAGGTCGATAAGTTGAAAACAAATGGGTTCATTAGAGATTCTTTATACCCGGAATGGGTGTCCAACCCGGTACTTGTTCGGAAACCGAACGGGAAATGGAGAACGTGTATCGATTATTCTGACTTGAACAAGGCTTGCCCGAAGGACAGTTTTCCACTTCCTCGAATCGATCAGCTTGTTGATTCAACCGCCGGACACGAGTTGTTATCCTTTATGGATGCTTACTCAGGCTACAATCAAATACCCATGCACGTGCCCGACCAAGAACATACGAGCTTCGTGACCGATCTGGGACTATACTGCTACAAAGTCATGCCTTTTGGGTTAAAGAATGCCGGCGCAACCTATCAACGTTTGGTTAACCGGATGTTTTCCGACCAGATCGGGAAGACCATGGAAGTTTATGTGGATGACATGTTAGTAAAGTCACGGTATTCTGTTGATCACGTAAAGGACTTAGGATCAATGTTTGATATCCTCCAGAGATATGGGATGAAGCTCAATCCGCTAAAATGCCATTTTGGAGTTGCTTCCGGAAAATTCCTTGGGTTCATCGTCAACGCCCGAGGGATAGAGGCTAACCCTGAAAAGATTTGGGCCATCAGGAATCTTCAAACTCCAAGGACCATAAAGCAAGTCCAGAGTCTCAATGGGAAAGTCACAGCATTGAGTAGGTTCATCTCGAAGTCAACTGACAAATGCATCCCTTTCTTCGATCTGATCCGAAAAGGGAAACGAAACTTCGAATGGACCGCAGAATGTGAAGGTGCGTTCCAGTCACTGGTTCGACATCTTTCTACACCGCCGATTCTTTCGAAGCCTGTTGATCACGAGCAATTATATCTTTACTTGGCGGTATCCGAAAGCGCAATCAGTGCAGCATTAGTCCGGGAGGAAGACCTAGTGCAAAAACCGGTGTATTACGTAAGTAAACGGTTGACCGGAGCCGAGAGGAACTATCCCAAGCTAGAAAAGTTGGCATATTGCCTAGTCATTGCCTCGAGAAAGCTCCATCCATATTTTCAGGCTCATCCTATCACCGTGTACACCGACCAGCCGTTACGACAGGTCCTCACGCGGCTTGAGACGTCTGGTAGGCTACTAAAATGGAATATCGAATTGAGCCAGTTTGACATTGCCTATACTCCGAGAAGGGCCATACATGGCCAAGTTTTAGCAGATTTCGTCGCTGAATTCACTGTACTCGAGGAATTACCTGAGAGTAGCGAACCTCCTAAACACATGTGGAAGTTATATACTGACGGTGCCTCCAACGAACGGTGTTCGGGACCAGGGGTAGTGCTTGAAACCCCTGAAGGCCGATCTATATGCTACGCCCTAAAGTTCGAGCTCCGTGCAACCAATAATGAGGCTGAATATGAAGCTTTACTCACTGGGTTGAAGCTGGCCCACGACCTGAGAATTGTCGCTGTAGAGATTTATTGTGACTCCCAATTAATCGTATGTCAAGTCCGAGGTGAATATCAAGCTAAGGATCGAAGACTAGCTGCTTACTTATCTCGAGTCAGGGAAATCCTTGATCGTTTCGATTACTATGCCATTTTCTATATCCCCCGGGAGCACAATCAGAAGGCCAATTCATTGGCGAAGTTGGCAAGTACGAGCGAAGCTCAACAGTTGGGGCTTGTTCCCGTTGAAACCCTACCTTCTCCGAGCATTGATCAAAGTGAGGTCAGCCATGCATTCGAGGCTACCACAAGTAGGGAGTCGTGGATGACCCCCTATCGAAATTACATTGAACATGGGACACTGCCTGAGCGCAGGAGTGAGAAGAGGCAGGTCCTTCGAAAAGCCTCACGGTTTGTCATTCAAAACGGAGTTATGTACAGAAGGGGGTATTTTGTCCCTCTACTCCGATGTATCGCACACGATGAAATCAAGCGAGTGTTACACGATGTACACAAGGGAGAATGTGGCGATCACACTGGGGGGCAGGCACTCGCCAAGAAGGTACTCCGATACGGATATTACTGGCCTACCGTTAATCGAGATGCATCAGACTACGCCAAAAAATGTGACAAATGCCAGAAACATGCTCGGATTCCCAGGGCTCCACCTACCGAAATAACCCAAATGGTTAGCCCCTGGCCGTTCGCGGTATGGGGAATCGATATAATTGGAGCATTGCCTCTGGCCAAAGGTGGCGCGAAATACGCCATCGTCGCGGTTGATTACTTCACCAAATGGGCCGAAGCTGAGCCTCTTGCAACGATTACAACAAAGAAAGTGATCAACTTCGTAGTGCGCAATATCATCTACCGATTCGGTCTCCTGCATACTATCATCACCGATAATGGAGCCCAATTCGACAGTATCGAGTTCAAAAATTTCTGCCAGCGATTTCGCATACATAAGAAGTTTTCTGCAGTGGCACACCCTCAAGCAAATGGTCAGGTCGAAGCTGTTAATAAAGTTATAAAGTCCATTCTGAAGAAGCGACTAGAAAAGGCCAGAGGCAAGTGGGTCAACGAACTCCCTATGGCGTTATGGGCCTACCGAACAACTCACAAAACTGCAACCGGTCACACTCTGTTTTCTCTATCGTATGGCTCAGAGGCCGTTATTCCAGTCGAATTGGAAGTGCGTTCTCATCGTGCGACGTATTATGATCCGAAGACAAATGCCATATTACTTGCAGAATCTCTGGATTTACTGGATGAGGGGCGTGAAGAGGCTGATTTGAGGGCAGCCGCATATCGGAGTCGAGTTGCCCGAATATTCAATGCCAAGGTCCGTCCGCGAACCTTTGAACTCGGCGACCTCGTGCTCAAAAGGGTTTATCCAGTTCCTTCGCACATGAAGCCAACTTGGGAAGGGCCGTACGTGATTTCACGAAAGCTCGGAGACGGCACGTTCAAATTATCGACCGTTGACGGTCTCATCTTGCCGAGGGCTTGGAATAGCGAGAGTCTTCGTCGCTAGTACACATGAAAGACTTTACTTTTTCTGCCAATTTGTTCTTTTGCATTTTATTCTAGCATTCCGAGATTTGAATTTGTAATAAGGCAACTGACTTTGCCATATTTTCTCGTTTCAGCAATAAAATGCCATCTCTTCGAGCCAAAGCTGTGATTTATCGAGTGTGACGTACAATATCACGACGCACGGAGAGCTAAATTCCATCATGCGGTGGGATTTATTCAAATAGAGAGTGGCTGCGACATGACCGGTCACTCGCTAAGTGAAACCCGAGCTCGGGGGCAGGACACCACATCAATATTTACAGGGATTGACACACAACAATCCCTCCTTTAACTCCAAATTTCCGGAGTGCGAATTGGAGTATGAAAACAACTCTCGGTTCCCGGAGTGCGAACCGGAGTGTGAGTCCATAGCGTCCAAAGTATGAGCCAACTCCAACTTCCCAGAGCGTGAATTGGAGTATAAACATTCAATAATTCGTTCCCAGAGTGCGAGCGGACTCCAACTTCCCAGAGCGCGAATTGGAGTATAAACATCCAATAATTCGTTCCCAGAGTGCGAACGGACTCCGACTTCCCAGAGCGTGAATTGGAGTATAAACGTTCAATAATTCGTTCCCAGAGTGCGAACAGACTCCAAGTTCCCAAAGCATGAATTGGAGTATAAACATAAGTTACAGGTTCCCGGAGCGCGAACCGAAGCATCCGTGCTAACTCCAGATTCCCAGAGCATGGAGTGGAGTGTAAATATTAATTCCACGTTCCCGGAGCGCGAACCATACTACAAACATCGATAACTCTCAAGCTCCGTACAAACCAGATTGTCGATCTCAAATTATCTTAAGTCCCCAGAATGTGGACATGTGTTTAAAGTTTGCAATAAACGCACTCAACCACAAAAATGCAAATGTTGTTCCCCGAGACTAGGGGCGAAAAAGCTAAGTGTTAATCACTGACCAAAGTGATACAATGTCCGAAGTTCGGTTATTCATCAATCACAACTCGCGACCAAGATTCTCAAACTTGGCGAATAAAAATGAACTCCACTTGGCGGTAAAAAACACCACAAGTGCGCCGGACTGAAAACAAGGCACTACAAACACTTAAGCGCAAAGGAAATGAAAGTTGAAACAAAGAAACTAAATTTTATTTCAACTAACTTAAAACAAGGACTTACACGCAAATAAGTTCTTCCAAAAAAGAATGCCTACTAGCAGGGGCCGAACCTGCATCTATACACGGCCTACTAACAAAAAATGAAAACAAGTTCCTATCTACCAAAATATCTGCTGGGGGGCCGCTCTATTCTTTCTTCCTTGGCTTCCTTATTAGCGGTTCGTCGTCAGAATCACTAGGAACGGAAATCCTTCGTTTGGACGACCTCCTCACCGATGGCTGCTCTTCGGCCGGGGGCATAATATCTACGTCCTCCTCAGAACTTGAGTCTAGATGAGGGCTCCCCGCCGGAGGAGTAGGAGGGATAGAACCCGCAATGGAAGATGGAATAGTGTCACCACCGACGCTACCGCTTTGCCCCTCAGCTTTCTAGTTCAGTGTGGATTTCGGCCAAGATTTCTTCATCTCGAGTTGATGGGGCCTGGCTGGGGGCAACTCCGGTCTGCACAAAAGAACTAGAGGCTGGCAGGAGCTCACTGATGATAAATGGCAAGTCCGTAGAGAAGTCTCCCTGTTGACCAAGTAGTTCGCTCACCATTTGTTCGTCAAGAGACAAAGAGCTTTCCTGCGCCGCTCCGGTAGACGCTGCCGTTGTCACGACAGTCGTTTCAGTAGTAATAGCCTTCTGCCCTTGACTCGGCTCTTGGGTCGAAGACACCGGGGTAGTCCTGGTCACTGAATAAAGAAGAGAAGGGGTTAAGAACAATCACTTCGAAACGAGAGTTCTAGCGAAAATGCACTTGAAATTTGTTCAGAATACCTTCCTCAGTTCGGCTTGCTGATGGTGGGACGACTTCGGAGACGTGCTCACGAATTGGTGACAACCGCGGTTGCTCTGGGTCGTAAGCAGGAACGGTCTGTGAACTAACCGCAGATACAGGCTCAGATGGAGGCGGAGCGGTGATTTCAAGAGCGGTGGCACGATGCTCAGCGCCTGACCCTTCTCCGGCCTCCAAAGATCGACCGCCAACCATCTCTTTCTCATGAGCGATCATAACATCGTGGAGAACCTTCTTTTCCTCATCTGTCAACAACCAGTTTTCGAGCTCGAATCGGTCGACCGATTCGCCCGGGTGCGCTTCCTCTTCCCCCTCAACCAATCATTCCCAAGCACTGTGGAGATGCACTAGGTAATCCTGAAGCCAGGCCAGGTTTATGTGCTTCAATACATTGGCATTGTAGGTGATAAGCAGATCTTCAATGTCGGCCTCTAGCCTGGCCTCGGCTTGCTGAACTCTCTCCTCAATCTCCGCCTCGACCGCTTGAACCTTGGCCACTGCCTCATCCCGTTCGGTCCGGAGTATCACAGCTTGTTCGCTCGCCTCCTGGGCTGCATTGTTTGCATCGTCTCTATCCTTGGCGATTTCGGCGAATTTGGATTTGAGCTCATTTAGCTCCTTTAGCGCCGCATCCCTCTCGGCAGTGACCAGAGTATTCCGATGGCCCATGTCCTCAACAGTGGCGTAATGCTCACGCTTCATTCTATCCATCGTAAGTTGGGCTTCATCGGCCTTTTTGATGGCTTCCCTCTCTGATTTTCTGGAAGATTCGGCCTCGGTGTTCAGCACATCGATAATGCGACTCTTCTGGGCCAACTCCGCCTGTAACTTTTCGTTGGCGGCCCCACGCTCAAAGGCCAGCTCCGATGCCTTCTCCGCCGCTTTAAACCATACTTTATACTGAGCGTAGAAGTCGTGCACATAGGCATGCGCCACCTGCTCCGCCGACGGAGGAATTCTTTTCAAGTGTGGGGGAAAAATGTAGTTGTCGAAGCAAATAGTTGGAAAGTATTTTTTCAACTGAGCAAGCCTGAGCGCCCCTTCGCCCGAAATTCCCACAGGAGGCTGTTCCGCAACTACGGCGGTCGACGCCTCGCTTCTGGAGCGGTGAGATTCGTGCCCAGAAGATTGGGAAGTGGACGTATGACGTGAAGGCTCAAAGAGGCGAGAAACGTGGGCCGGAGGTTGTACGGGATCTCTGGGAGGAGGAGGAGTACGCGATCGGGATCGACGCTTGTAACCCCTATCTGTGTCATATCTTTCACGGCTCGAATATCCGGAATATTCCTGATCATAGTCCCTATCTCCTTCCCGTCTGCGCGAGTCGCGATACGATGGTTTCCGAGCATGTCGCAGACTCCCTAGCATCGAACCGCGCCTGGACATGGTACCTACAAGGCAAAGAGGAGAACAGAGTTAGTGGTTTCTCGAAACCGATGACCTAAGACTCGGGACTATGTAGTGTCGTGAAATGTGTATGAACATGCATTTCCCCCGACCAACCAGAAGTGTCGACTGAGCTAGTGATAAAAGGCTCGCTCAATTCAAGAGTACGATGAAACTCCTCCAACCCGGCGTCATGCTGAAAAGACACATCATCCGGAATTGGAAGGTCGGTAAGCCCTTCGTAAAGACTTTCGGTTCGCGGAGGAGACATCTCGGAAATTCTAACTCCGGGGGAGGATCGGGCCGTGACAACCGACTTCCATCTCCCCTTCTTAGTTGACGTGACGACGGCTGCCTTGTCTTTTCTTTGCTCTTCAACATCTTGAGCCACGTCTGTAGGCTCCAACAACGGCTCATCGTCAGTGTGAGTTCTTTCAGAATCAACTTCCTCGGCTACAATGACTTTAGGCTTCTTGTGCCTGGCATGTTTTTTCGGAACAATTCTTTGCACCCCGTCGAATATTATACTCTGCTACCGTTCAATTAGTCCACAGGCCCGGAGATTCCTTTCCGTCAGTAACACATCGATATCCCTGTCGACGCTCGGGATCTCTCGGAGCACTCGTACTATCTCCTTAAAGTCTTCACCATCGGGACGCTGGATCATCGCTGTACAGAAGAAAAATATATGAGTCACACTTCGACTGCAATCGCTTTAGTAATTGTTTGGAAACTCAGATGTACTCACGTCTAAATAACCATCGCCTGGCGAAGCCCGGGGGACATTTGACGTAGAACCATTCCGTCCTGTAATAGCTTAACCTAGTCCAGGACCCGGTAACCACTTGACAATTTCGTACTGCCTCCAAGAATGTAAAAGATGGGTAATCATTTCGAGTTTTGAAGTTAAACAAGTATCTGATTTCAGTCGGGGCCGGTGGTCTATGAAGATATTCCATAAAGACGATGAACAGGCTGTTTACCGAAGCATACCCGTTCGGGTGAAGTTGGGATGGTGCGATTCCCAAAAAAGATAGCACTTCTCTTATATATTCATTGAACGGAGGAAGCGTCCCAGCCGCGCACGCATGGCGATTGAATGCGGTATACCCCTCCGGCGGATTGTGTGGTCTGTCATTTGACCCCGGTAGTAACACGTCGTCTAGTGAAAAACCGTGCCTCAGGCATATCCTCCCCAGCATATCTTTGGAAATATGAGATGGGACGGAATCTAATGGATTAGCAATGAATGACGCGTTGGGAAGTTCATCCGGCGCTGGACCGATAATTTCAGGATCAATGTCCGGGACCTCTAACCTCGGGGGGACTGTACTCTGGGTATCTTGTGGGGTTTCCTGCTGTTGCGAACTCGAAGGCTCCATAACTGACTAACTCATGAGAAACCATCATTAGATGACAAGGGACCCATGAGTTCCCCAGTGTATAGTGTATGAATGTGTGTTGTGCGGTGCTGTGCATTACTTGGATGGATATCGCAGAATTAAAGAAAACATGCAAACGACAAAGCTACAAAGCCCAGTTGTGATGGCCGTTATCGCAAAACCCTTCACATAAGGAAAATTGATTCAAATAAAAATTGTTATTGTTCCGTCGACGAGCTTCGAAAGGTGGTCAAGTATGCAGTTTAACATGTTCAAATATGCAGGAGTGAAGCTCGTCGGAATTATTCTCAGAAAATATCAAACTTTGGTATCCACTATATGGAATTTCGAACCAATCACAAGTGACTTGTTCGAACCCATCATCGTACCACTTCGAATCGATTTGAAGGAGCGAGCTTCGAATCGATAGTCAGTGTGCCAAGCTCGAATCGATCAGTAAAGGGTGACTTCGAATCGATACGGAGGGGCACACTTCAAATCCATCAAAACGCCGAGCTCGAATCGATCAGTGGGGGATAACTTCGAATCGATCCTTGGTTAATTAGTTCGTACCGATCAGGAAAGCCTCAACTAAACATCGTTCGAGTTCGACTCGATGCCTTTCGTATCGGTCGTAAAGGAATGTTTCGTATCGATGCGAAGTTGAGAGCTTCATTCCAATCAACGGCTGCTTCTTGTTTCGATCATTGGGCACCGATACAACTCAACACCATGGTTAGCTTGGTGCAAACTGCACCCCCTCCAAGGGAATCACAAGGATCGACTCAAAGTCTGAGAGAGAATGGTGCTGCCCCCCTATCGATTCGTACACGAGTTTCTGAATCAATTCGAAATTCCTCCAAAAGCCAGATCTGGATTTACCAAATCCCAAGAAAGGCCGATCGATGACGGAGTGATGAGTTCGAGGTAGCTTTGCCGTGTGAATTCAAGATTAGTTACCTAGTTTTGATGATGGGTTTGAGGAATTGAAGGTTTGGATCTCAAATGGTTCGAATACAAAAGCACGTCACCTTCTTCTCTGGAGTTTCGAGTGCACAGTAAAACAAGGCAACAGTAAAAAAGTGAAAAGTAAAAAAGGCCGAGGTCATTGCTATTTATATGGGGGGTTGGGGATGACCGGGTCGATTCGCCACCCAGTAAACTTGACCGGTCGCAACCAGTCAAAACGCATGTCGGTTCGAAATCTCCATTCGAACCCATATGCCTAAGGATTTATCGATTCGAAGCCTCCTTTCGAAGCCATCGGCCTAGGACCCTGTCGTTGCGAAGTTACCCCCGCGTGTCATCAGTGCGAAGCGCACAACAAAGCGACGAGCTGCATCGATGCGAAACGCACGATGGGACCAACGGTTCGAAAAGCTCTTATACAAATCAACTACTTCGTACCCATTCCTTCATACCGGTTCGAATGTCCATTTCGAATCCATCATAGCGCAAGCGTACCGCGTCCATAACAAACGCAGATTTCGAATCCATCGATGCTCTAAGTCATTGGTTCGGAATGTTACACTCGCACAATGCAAATTCAACTCCTTCAGCCTTCAATATCGGTTCAGGAGAGGATCGATACGAAGGGACTTTTCAAAACAACCATCAAGCGTTGTCTCAACTCAAATTTCCAAGTCGGTTCAGGAGAGAATCGATATGAAATTCTATGGCAAACCGAACTGACAACGACTCACTGACGCACGACGTTAACAAGGTTCAAACTAACATATGTGCATATATGTCGCAACTAACAATCGATTTTAAACATTTACAGGGATCAAACACTCATCCTGTTACAAATGCAACAGCCAACGGTTGAGCACTATTATACAGCAATCAATCATGTCAACGCAAGGTTACAACAATACATCATATGAGTTTCAACAAAAAAGAGAGCAATGATTGTTCAGAGAAATTGCAGCAGTTCAAAGCACGTCATGTTCCCACAAGGCGTACTTTGGGGGGCAAAATGTTATCCCGCTTTTTGGAAAAGCCGCGATACCAAAAGATCGATCAGAAACGGAGAACAGTTCGTCTCAGAGACCGGTCATGCTTCGTCTCGCTATGGATATCACTGAATTTTGTCCAAGTCCAGATTGAGCTACAATCGATAGGACACGGCAAGAAAGACCATAGGAGTCAACATCTCAAGTTTCAAGTCAATCCGAGTTCATACGCTCGAGTTATGATCGGTTCAATTTGAAGGGGAAAGCTTAGGTTTCGAAGCCATCGTAAACCAACGTTTCGAAACCATCACGTTCGAATCCATAAGCTTCGAATCCACCGAACCACCTCGGGTTCGTCTACGTCACCTTCGAATCCATCGTGTTCGAACCCATCGTGTTCGAACCGATGGGCCTCGTGTCCATGGAGAAGTGACATAGTTCGTATCCATCACAAAAGCCATGCTTCGAACCCACCACAAAGTCTAGTTTGACTCCAAACAAGAATCATTGCTCGAACCCATCCATGATGCCAAGTTCGAATCCATCCTGTGTAGCCTCATTCGAATCCACTGGGTCAACCAACCATGATGACGTGTCTTCCTTCGATTCGAATTCGCCGAGATCCATGGAGTCGAAGCGGTCAACTCGGAGTGGAGACCGGGTTGGTTCGAAGTTTGCGCTCCACGTCGCCACGAAGTCACGTGCCATGATGGGTTCGAAACCATCGGTTCGAAAGCATGATTTCGAACCAAACAGCCATGCAATGAACCCCATTTCGAATCCATCATATCTCCCAATCTACTGATCCAAATGCCATGAAATTTTCACAGAAGCTTGCGTACATGTTGGAGAATGTCCACGCCAAATTTCACCTCGATTGGACGAATTCTTGATCGGTTCGAATGGAGTTCGAACCGATGCCAAAGTGGGCCCAAACTTCCCGAGACCGTGCGTGTGGGCCCCCTCACGTGCCAGAAGTGGTCTTTCGAGTTTTCAGCGAAATATCAGCAGCCTACGCCTATAAATAGAGCCCCAGGGCCAGCAGAAAAGGGACTTTTGGAATTCTGAAGCATCCAGACTCTGCCGGATTGAGATCTCCATCATTTGACATCATAAACTTGTTGTTAAATTCGAATTCTTGACTGTAATTCACTGTTGTTTGCTGTACCGACTTGTAATCATCGAAAGAAAGTCAATAAAAGTATAAAAACTTCACAGTGGACGTAGGCAATACGCCGAACCACTATAAATTGCTTGTCTACGCGCTTATTTACATGCTATTTGGAGTTTTTGTTAGATAATCCTCTGTTTTAATTTGCACTCTTCATTTATTATCTCTTCAAAAACTTCCGACGAGTGTTGTGCCCAATTTTGGTGCAAACAACGGAAGAGGCTTTTACGAAGATACATGCATGCACAAATGAATACAATGGAAAGAAGAGGGAAATAATTCAAGACCATGATCTTGGAGGACCCCATCCACTTACCTAAATCTACAATTAGATGCTAATGGATAACTAAGTGGAGGTTAAAGCTCCATGCACATTTAATAAGGGTTTAATTAGTGGCTAATGGTTACTTGGTGGCCACACTTCCTAAAGGGCATTTTGGAAAGCTTCCTAAATATTGAATTATGGTTTTATGCATGTATAAATACCCCTCTTATGTGCATGTAAATATCTTCTAATCTCTCATATATTTGCTTAGGAAATTAGCAAGGTGTAAACAAAAATCAAAGTGAAAGAAAAATGGCTTTCAAGCCTCTTTCTTCTCTCTTTTCTATATGCTTTTCTTTGTTTTATTGTTAATGTTTATTTCTATGCTTTCTTTCTTTTTATGTTCATAGATTAGATTTACACTCACGCAATTAGTTTGATGTTATTTCATGCAAGTAATTAATCTCATTTTCTTTGTTTAATTTCTACTTCTCTTTGCTTTCCAATGTTGAAACTTATATGTGTTGATTTGATAATACAAATGAGTAGCTAAACCCCTTCAATTTAGGGGTAATGAAGCTCTCAAATATTATGTTATTTCGACATTTTATGATTTATGATCTCTTTTGCTTGTGCTTCATGAAAGTGAATTTTGATGTAAATTTATACAAATGGGTTTGATAGCTTATATTGCTTATACAAATGAACTATTCTTTATCAACATAAACACAATTTACATCGACATTTGCTAATTAATTTTTGATATCGAAATGGAAGTAAAAATAAATTAGATGATCTATATTACAAGTTACAGTAGTAAATAGATCATACTTAAAAAAGCTTTTGCTTTGGCTTCATTTTCATGAGAATTGATAAATGGTTTTTCTGTTGTATTATAGTTTGATGGTTTGAGTTATGTTAATTAATAACATAAAAAAACCATGCTTATGATAAATACAATAATTATTTCACTTAATATCAAAGGTAGAGATCGTAAATTATTTATTTTTTGATTTACAAGAAAAATATGAGAGTGGATTTACCTCTAAATTTTTTTCTAGTCTAATAGTTTTTAAATCACATTTCAATTCTAGCTTTAGCTTCTTTTTGTAGTTAACAATTTCCTCTCACTTTGGGTCTAATTTGATTGAATTGAAAGTCTTAAAATTTTAAAAATTCCTTGCGGATCGACCCTTACTCGCCACGTACTAAAAATGTACGTCGTGCGCTAGCGGTTATTTTATTTCAAAATTTATCGGCATTTTTCTAATCAATAGAAAATTTGTAAATTTATCGACATTTTTCTAATCAATAGAAAATTTGTCGTTAAACATATAACATGAATGATATGGTTGTGAAACATGTTGAAATAGTACACATAGCAGTATTTGGGCATGCTAATATTTCTTGCATATCAGTTTGTATGGATGTTTAGATAGTGATTTTGTCAATAAAATTAATACATTTGAAATGCTATGAATAGACTAAAAAGAAAAATAATATATTTATCCTTAAACTAATACCATAGGGGTAGTCTATAAAGATATTTTATTACAATGTTAGTATAATATATTTAGAAATATATGCTCACTCACCAGGCATATGTATGACCTCCTCTATATTCCTCTATTATTTATATAATAGGTTGACAGGGTTAGCGGAAGCCATATGTGAAGTGGAGGCGATGTAGACCATTGGTGGTGAATATGACATTTATTTACGAGTTATCTATTTATATAGTCATTATGTTTAATTAAACTACGTAATATGAAGTATCATTTTTAATAGACAGATGTAATGACTTATGGGATTTATGGACCACTTCAGATATTTATGCTATGTTTCTATTATACCTTTTTTTCCTTTCGCCGTAAGTTCTGGAAGTATGGATGTAAATAGGTAGCTATGTATATTGTTGTTCTTTATTTTACCTTAATAATCTAGATTTACTAGAACGAAGGTTTAAGCGTCGATTGGGACATATAATCAAAAGGTTAGTGAATGACGGGTTGTTGCAGCAGAACCACTCGTAGTGTGCAGGTAAGTTTGGGGTTGGGCTGATCCCTGATGAGGCAACACGACATGGGCTTGTGCTGTTAGGCCCTTAGTTGACAGGCCGATGTTTATTGGGAAAAAATTCGAGAAAAACCCACCATCAATGCTTTACTCTTGTGGTATTTTTCCCAAAGTTCCCCAAGATTGTTTTCTTCTTTGATTTTTGTTTGTATCTAAAATTCAAGAGAAGATAGCAGAAAATCAAATATTTGTTGCATCTTCTCTTTCTTCAAAGTAACAAAAGTATATAGCAATAGGAAAATTTCGTTTAAATGACAAACTTTCAAATTTTTCTGGCTCTTACGATAGCAAGTTCAAAATTTATACACCTCCACATCGTGTTCCCCTTGTACATGCCAACCAAATCGACGCTTCCCGCACCATCACACTCCCACGCATTGTACCATACGCTGACATACACCTGCGCTCCGCCATAACTCATAGCCTGCGCCTCCTATACTCGCGAACTCCTCAAAACTAGCCCTATCAAAAAAAAAATCATGTCTCTACTCGCCACCTACCGTGCCACGTACATCTTCAAGCACATCTTTACATCGTTGCCGCCTCATCTTACTCATCAGTCATTAGTTATTGCAAAAATGAAAGAAAGTCCAAAAAAATGATAAAAGTATCATTATATGAAAAAATGATGCAAAAAGAAGTATATCAAGTACAAAATATTACTGAGCCGTATCATTTAACAGTAAAATGCTACCACAAGGTAAGATCAACAATTACACGATAAAATTAAAATAAGGTATTATTTTCTTAATTCGGTAAATACAAAACTGATGCTACACGACAGAATTATAAAATAATTTATGAAAAATAGTATGATAATATTCAGAAAATTAAAAAAAAAATCACCTTTACAAACGTATGCGGTAGCATTATAAACTAATTTATGGAAAATAGTATTTAGAAATTTCAATAAATAAAATAAAAATGATATTACCTTTAAAAAATCATAACATAATATTAGCATAGGGAATTTAAAAATCTTAATTCAAAAATGATAATACAATTCATTAAAATCTACTGCAAACCAAAAAATGCTGATACACTTCATAGATTGATACTAAAATTTATAAACGCTATTGTGAAATAATATTGTGAGGTACAATATATTCATCATCTAAAAAGATACTACGATTGTTTATAAATTGTTACTACAATTTAAAATATGCTACAATAATTCAGAAACTGCTACTACAATTTATGGAATGCTACTATATAATAGCACTATCAAAATATACACAATTATATATATTAGAAAAAAGTGATACCAAATAGTAGAATTACTGCACACATCCAAAAGGATGCTACAACTATTTATAAATTGCCGCTAAATTTTAAATATGCTACTACAATTCAGAAACTACCGGTACAATTCATAAAATGCCGTTGAAATAGCATTATCAACAGATATACACATAATTATATCGATAAAAAGAGATAAAAAATGATAGTACATATTAGCATTGCTACACAGATCTGAAAAAAACTACAATTATTTATAAACTACTAAAAAAAAATTAAACATTACAATTCAAAAACGCTGCTACAATTCATAAAATGCTTCTATGAAAAAACATTATGAACAGAAATACATATTTATTTATTTATCTTTAATAATAGTTGAAATGCATTTGATGTCACAATTTTTGATGTCGGCGTGAACCATCAAAAATGCCCTTAATGTCAAATTTTAATATCACTTTAAAATAAGATCTAACAATTAAATTTCTTTTACAAATTCAAAATGACCGTCTACAGATATTATCAAAATAGGATCTAACAAGTTTTTTTACAAATTCAAAACGTTCATTTACATATACTACTAAATCCTAGTATCACTTAAAAATATGATCTAACAAATAAGCTTCCTTCACAAATTTATTCTTTATTAATTAATTAATAATGATAATAATTCAAAAAAATAGATGTTGCGATTTAAAAATATAATTCAAACTAACAACAAATTATTTCAACATAAAAAAAGAACTAAATATTTCTGAAAATAATTTTCTTCTGAATATGTTAAACATATAAAATTTGCAAAAAAAAAAAAAATTCACGCGTGAAGCTGGTGCCGTAACGTTTGATTTAAAATAAAAAATGATATAGTACAATAACATTACTTCATGTTATCTTCTTCTTACAAATTTTATTTTAATTAAACAAAGCTGGAATACCAGCAAGCAAATATTTTTGATAATGAATATAGCACAAAGCTGGAAGACCAACAAGCGAGCAGCCGAAAATGAATCCAACGGCTGCATTTTAATTAAACAACTGAAATCAACGCCCGCCCTATAGTCACAAAAGCAAATATTTTTCACATCAGCACCCCAACAACAGTTTAACATAAAATTCAACTACTATCAAAGATTTACATATCCAACATCAATATCTATATATTCATCGTCAATATATGTAAATACATTAAATGTACACATTTTAAACATCCAAATTCATGTTCGCAACGGGCATTTTAATGATACTCCACTTTCGGTTAAGAATGGGCCATTATTTTCAATTTTTTTTGTTTTTTTTTTTTTTATGCGAACGTACCAGCAAAAATAGTACTCTCGTATAATTATATTGTACATTGATCAATTTATTCCTTTATTTTTTGTCTTAATTTCCTTTAATTCCACTGTTCTTCTCCTGTAGTCTGTAATCTAAGTCAATAATCTTAGAAGAATTATCAGCAGACAAAATTCCCAAAGAGGAAAAATTAGATTAATTTTTATTAAGAAAGCATCCGTAACATAAATTTTGTTCAGGAAAACAAACAAATAACTTTTTTTTAATCTTCATTTTTGCACGTTAATTTGGTTGTCGACGATTCTGAATCGAATTAAACGTGATAAAATAGGATGGTGTTTTTGGTCTGTAAGTAGAAGATTGGTTCTCACCACTACTAAATGTTAAACTGAACTTAGAAAAAAATGTAAGTGAAAAAGAAAGAGATTGGTTAAAAATAAACGATGGGTAAAATAGGATAAAAAAATATATTATCTGTACACTATGAGTACCCTTCGTAAAAGTTTAAAATATAGTGGAGTGCAAATAAAAAAATGGTCTCCTCTTAACCAACAGTGAAGTATTAATAACATACACTTTGCAACCTCCACTCTCATGTCTCCAAATCAATTTTTTTATTAGTATTTACCTAATAGTTATGAAATTATTCATTCTTTCAGTTTCACGTTGCGTTAACTTATTTTCATGTTGCGTTAACTTATTTTGATGTATCAATATTTTAATTAATACGAAATTCTAGTCCCATTCCTCCCGAATCAAGCAATGGATCAATATAGGATGCGTTCGCGGACAACTTGAGTTAGAGGTTAGGACTGAGATGTTAGCACATTACGAGTTTGGATATGATGTAAAAAACGTTGAGTAATTTGCAAATAGTTGCTTATTTTGTAATAATTAAATAATAATTTTAATAATTATTATTATTAATTAATTATTAATTTAAATTAATATTTTAAAATGCAAATTCAAATTCAATTTCAGTATCGTGCTTGTTTTTTGCAGTCGTATCCAATACCTTAGTTGTTTTCTGGAATGAGATTAATTTATCAGCAAGTTTTTGATAAATTCTCATTTTTTCCTTTTTCTTAATTATGGAGAATTCTTCAATGTAAATTTTTTGCGAACAACGTGAGCAACTCAGAATTTCAAGAAAAATACTTTTTTTTTTTTGCTATATGAAACCATTTGAGAAGATTCGTTGCAATGAAGCGGTGTGATGTTAAAAGCAAAAACGGATGGTATTTATAAAGAATTTGTGAACGTAAATATTTACGTCGTCAATATTATGTGCACAATTTCCTCTTCAGTTCCAAGCGGTGGAACGCACAGAGGAAAAATCGCTAACGTAATATTTACGTCCGACGTATCTAAAGATATATCGGACGTAAACATTCGCTTTCGCTTTTTCTAAACGCTGCAGCTTGTCCGGGGACGCACCCGACAGTTTCACTAAATTTAGGAAGATATATTCATCCGAAAGTCAGATTCAAAATGTTAATATCTTTAGGCATTTCAACTTTAGCAAATAATCACTTCAATAGAAAACAACTTAAATTTTTAGCAACTGCATGGTTTGCATGCAAAATATAAAGCTAATTTGATCTGACAAAATAATCCACTGTATTTCTAAATGCAAACCAAGGAAACCAGGCAGCAAGATAAGTCACCCCATAACTGGCAGCACAAAATTATCTGAATCAATTATTGCTTGCATTCAGTAAGCTTATTTGGTAGCATATCTCAATCCTCAACAATACAACTCCTCGCTGCTGATGAAAATCCCACATAATTGGTGGAACAATAACAATAACAGAACTAATAATAATAAGTAATTAGTGGAACAAATAACAATAACAAAACTAATAATAATAGTAGTACAATTTATCAAGGACTAAAAATCTGGTATCTAAACATTACATAATCCAATCTTAAAAATACATTTCTTCGATCTCACTATTCTAACAAAGAAAATATCAAAATCGCGTAGATAAAATAACACTATTGCTGTTTGCTAAGCGCAGAATACCAAAGCTTTTTCTGGCACACTAGTAGCTTCTCTTTGTCGGTCTTGTATTCAGTATTGTGTCTTTCACAGCTCCACCTCATGCCTTTGGCAATTGCGGCAATTGCATCTAAGAAGTAGACGGATTCGTGTATAATAACATAGCCAGTTGGTCGTAGTATTCTGTCCATTTCAAGGAGTACATATTTCATCTCGCATCTGCCATGGTTGTCACACGATATCAAAAGCAATATAAAAAAATTAAATGGTTAAAAAAGGAGCATAACAACTAACTTAGTGGGAAGTTGACACAAGAAACTTTGTTATCTGAACGTATTTTTACCACTTGTCTATGATTCTACGGAACCTTTTTGTAATGACAATTTTACTTTTTCTGGTATTACTTCAACAAAGAAAAGGAAGGGGGAAAAAAATGATTGAGCTGCCTAATACTCCTTTTTTCTGTAACATTGTCTGTTTAGTAGTAACTCTAAATTTATGATCCATTTGGGTCAGCATATTACTAAGTAACCAAAAAAAATTAAAGATTTTTACCTGTGACTTTCAGCGGTAAAAAGGCCATCAAGATGCAAGAGATCATATGTACGTGGGTAGGTTGAAAATGGCTCACACCTACATTATCAAATAAAAGTAAGCACTGGAACCAAACATAGGACAGAACTACTGATGTGCTCAAAGCCTCAAAAATAAAATAACTAAATCTAACCACGTTTGTAAAAGCTATAATCAAAATGTCTAACAGATTCCACAAACATATCAACCTTCAAAGAAAAGCTAAAACCAACATTATTAGAAATAACAATTACATTATGCTGAAAACAACATGAATAATATGACAATTTAATCACTCATATATATGCAGTGCAAATTTGCATAATTACCATAATTAGGGCTGCATAAAGTATGGATTGGATCGGGTTAGACCAAATATTTCATCCAACCGGTATAGGTATGGGTTAAAGATTGTTCAACCTGTAGCCGACCTCATATGAGATTGGATATGGATTGGGTTTAAGTATGGGTTGGGTTTAGTAAGGTTGAATTGGGTTACATAAACCTAATACAAAAATGAAAATTTGAAGAGAAAAATCAAAATAATGTATTAAAATATTCAACTCAAAATAGCATATTTTAACTAGCATAATGCATTAAATATAGTTTTCACTACAAGACATATTTTATTAGGATTTCATTATAAAAGACATCACATAAAATTGATTCACTACATATTAGAGTATGAGTTTTGTTCCAAAATACTTTAAAATGCTCCTAGAATACTCCTCAAAATCTCTTGGTCAATTTTATGTGTTTTGATCGTTTCTAATTTTACTTGGACTGACATTGAAATTATCCTTTTAGAATATTTATTCTAGAATACATATACTTAACATGTGCTCACTATTTTAAATCTCGGTCATCTCGACCGATATCTCGGCCGAAATCTCGGTTGAAGGCTTGGGCGAAACGAAACATGAGATATCGGTTGATATCTTGTTTCGATTATATCAGCCGATATTTGGAGCGAAACGAAATTCCGAGATATCCCGATATATTGTTTTTTTTAAAAAAATAGGCCCATCTCGGTCTATCATAAAAAAAAATGAACAAAGCTCTTTTCTTTCTGATTCAACTTCTCAAAAGATCACGTTCCTCGTCAAAATATCGAGCTCACTCTTCTCTAGAGATAAAATCGAACGCCCTCTTTTAAAAAAAATCGAACTCCCTCTTACAACATCCAACAGCTCGCGGTTTCTTCTAATTTTCGACTGCTTGATCTCGCTTTTGACAGTCTGCTGCTTCGTCTTCGACAAATCGCTCTACTCTCTACATGAATGTAAATTAGGGTTAATCCTATTTTAATGAAATTCAATCTTTCAAAAATTGAATATGCAGTATAATTTGGAGTGCAAGTAGATTTAGTTTGTTATTCTTACTGCATAACCTTCTGCAAGTAGATTTGCATTGCCTGAAATCCTTCGATTCCTAGTATCTCTTATATGCATTTGCTTTTATTTGCATCAGTTCCTGATGCTGTTATTATTTTATTCTTACCGCATATATGTAATTGTATATAACCCGCTTTTTTTCAGTTAATTTGTCGCTTTTCATCTACTTATATGTAATTGCTAAAATTGATTATGTTTTGTAACTTTTGTTGAACAGTTTCACATAGTTGAAGTATAATTGCATTATTTTTTCAGTTAGAATAGTGAAGATTAGTTGCAGTGATTCGGTAAATGTTAAATAACTAATACCATGCATTTTTTTTTTTTTACAAATTATGTGATGTGTTATACTCAGATATGGTCCTGAGATGAACTTTAGGTCCGAGATGTAAATCTGATACTAGCGTCCGAGATGCACTCATCTCGTCTGAGATATTCCCCGATACGATACCGAGTCACTAAAATCGCCGAGACGAAACGTGTCCGATATCCGAGATTTAAAACCTTGCATGTGCTGATATTGAATGAATTTTTTATGTAGGGTTGGGATGATTTAAAATAGGGTTGGATTAAATAAATTATTATACCCAACACGTATATATAGCATGTGTTGCAAATTGTAACATATATCCGATCCGAACTCGGTTGGGTTGGGTCGGATTTATGTGGGTTTGGTCGGATTTAGTTGGGTTGGATCGGGTTGATGGGTAGGGTGCACCCCTAACCATAATCTTGTATTTTTAATGAATGAGATGTTTTTACTAGTTACACTGGATCATATGCCCCATCACTACACAAGTTTGTGTACCCCAGTGGTAAAACACCGGATTCAGAGATTGGAGGTCAGCTCATGATATAAGAGCATATGATTATATAAGAAAATTAAATAAAATATACCCCATCGCTGCCATAATTACTATAATCTTGTAAATTAATTTCACTAGATCATAATTTTTGTGGGCTCTACTCCATCACTAGCAGAATGGATGCTAGAAAATGTTAGAATTGAATTATCTGTTTGCATCAAGGTAATTAATAGCAAATAGCGCAAGGCCTGCGCTATGAGATATAGCACCACGCTATTCTGTTCACTTTTCTACATTTTTTAACAATTTATCAAATATATGGTGCCTAATCGAAAATAATGTTATTTTTGCATATTTTATCCACTTTAACTTCCATTGAAACCCATTTGTGGAGATAAAAGAAGTTTTGCTCTATATTGGAAGCTGCAGGTTAGATAAAGTGAGCTATAGCAGCAGGAATTAGAAAATATTCGAACCTGCTACATGATTGTTTTACTCCGAATGGGTAGGTTTTGGGCTTTTTTTCAATGTACATACCTAAATAAATAACTAATAAATAGCGCGTTATTTTGCGCTATAGATGACATATGCGCTATTATAGGTTAAATAGCGCAGATGCTGTGTTATGGGCAATTTTATGCTATAGCATGCTATAGCGCACGCTATGATAACCATGGTTTGTATGCCGTTCTCATAAGACTTGGACTAATTGCCTCCTCTAATGAAAATGTATATTAGCCAACTGAGCTGTGAATAAGTTGTTACAGCACATGTATCCACAACCAGATGTGCAAATGCATACATGAGCTGATTGATGTTTTTCAATCGTATGTAAAAGATTATGTTGGCTATTTTATAATAAACAGATACAGAACACCGGATACAAGTAAAACAATACTACATTAAATCATATTGGATAGGAATATTAAACATGTATACATTGACAAACACTTTTTTGGAAACTAGGATTATTATATATACCTAGAGAATTCAACCCACAACCTCTAACTACACAAGTTAGATGTCTTAGCACTATTATCACTAGTCCTTGGTTGTATTGACAAACTCTTTGATATAAATACTAAAAAAACCACCACCCAAAAGGACCCAACTATAATCAATATAGCATCTAAATTTGATGGAGTCTATTATTACAAAAAAAAAAAGTCGGCTTTCAATAAAACATACATTTGAAATGGTTATATCAAAACTCTAAAGTATGCCATGGTTGACAACACTTGGCAGGCATTTATTTATGAACCATGACTATGGCTTGCTTAAACAAGTGCCAAGTTAAGCAGATAAAAGTACTGCAGAAGTTTCTAAGTTTTTCTGTTTAGCTAAGCCTGGCAGATTCAAGATATGAATCATATAAGAAAGTATATATCTTACTGACCAATCATGGAAGGCACCGATTAAGCCTCTGTCGAAAACCACATCAAGTGTATTCGCTCCATAAGATGATACCACATTCATTACCCACAATGGAGAACTTATAAATGCAGCTGCCAATCCTCCATATATTGTATTCATGTCCATCACATTGCGTATCTTATCAGTTCCCAATGCAGGAAGCACCAACTTGTAGTGTTTTGCCCTGACTTTCCATTTATCATTTTCATGCTTAAACACATGAGGATTTCCACGAGGAACTATGGCAAGACGCTCGGGTGCTACATTCAAACGAGCTGGCCACTTTGGAAAAGATTTTAATGACAATTTTTTATATTTTGGGTCAGGGATAGTTATGCATGGACGAAGAGGCATATACCATGCAGCATCCGGATCTAAACTATCGTCACATTTAGGTGGATAAGAAGATGCACTAAGTTTACTGTAGCAGGAGTTATCTGATGATTTTTGCCAAACTGCAATATCATCCCTTTTGTTGTAGAGTCTGAAGCACATGCTGGTTAGTAGTTTCTTCAAATTGTTAAAATCTGATCTTTGCTCCTGAATGGTACTGTTCCATCCTCGCCATCTGACCTCATAATTTACAGGTGGACCCGAGAGAACCCAGAAACCACCAGGTCTAAGTATGCGGTGTATTTCTTGAAGGTATAACCCCCCTGCAGAATAATTATTCGATTCTATTTTATTCTCATTGTCACTACTAAAGGATATTATAAGAAGAAATATAGATAAATAAGTGTACAAGAAGCTTAAAATAATTAAAGTAGGATAATGGTTGTTTGAAACCTAAAAATTACTCTACTTCTCTAGTTACGACATTTTCTGGTATAAATATTTACAAACTTGTAACAGCAGGAACTGAGATATAGTACTTCATCTGGCTTAGATCTTGTCAACTGGGGACACTAATCAATGACTTCAAAAAAGTTTTTTATTCCACTGATTAGTGATATTATATATTTTCTTTTAACTGTCCAACTGAACCTTACTTCTACCATTATAATAAAATAGAAAAACACAAAAACTACTTTTATCATTAGAAAAACAAATATGATTAAATCATTTATGAAATGTGTAATATTTAGATGGTACATGACATGAATCCACATGTATTGAACATCAAAGCTGAAACAAATATAACATTTTTTTTTTTTTTTTTGAAAAATAACATCAAATAAAGTAGCCTGATAAATTGATCTGTATGACACATCAAAATAAAAATAAATTGAGTATCAAATCCAAAACATCGAAATTACTTTTGACATATCGGAATTCATTTTGACATATCAAATTCAGTTTTTGATGTATCAAGATTTCAATTTTCTATTGTTCTAAGAAAAAATAAGTTTAAATAAAGTGGATATTGGGTCTTTTTTGGTCAATTAATGACTTCAAAAAAAAAATACACATTACACGCCACTAATTAGGTCTTCTTTTGTCAAATGAAGACCCTAATTACTGACTTCAAAAAGGTTTTTATTCCACTAATTAGTGATACTATTGTTTGCACCAAAAATGGCACAAACGTCCCAATATCATATTAAAGCACCGAAATGTAGAGATCCAAATCAAACAAGCAAAAATCAGCATGAAAGTAAAAGAAGACACAAGAATTTTTATAGTGGTTCGGCAATCTTTGACCTACGTCAACTTTATATTTTGTTATTAGTTGCATTCTCTTCGGATTACAATGAATTATATCAGATATGACTACAATTTAGTGGATCTTAGATTTACAATGAAGTTTCTAGATTATTTTAGAGTCACTACTACAACAAATAATAGTATCATATGTGACTTTAATGGAGGAGAGGTCGGAGGTGAAGAAGAAAAAGAAGTCTCTTAAGTCAAAGAATCTGATCCAGAGAAGAAAGATCCATCTCTAGTTGTTGCATGGTTGGTATTTACAGAAAAATAGAGGCACATGGTCAAAAGTCTGCTTGCAGTGAAGTCAAGAAGCTAGCCTCATGTTGTACAAGTGAGCACAAAGGCCCAAGAACTAAGAAAACAACTCGGTACCGAGATCTGCTTTGCTTGTTGCAAAGTGAACTCTTCCACTTGTTCCTTTCTTATATCATCTATTTGATGCATTCCAAACTCTTTTCCATCAACTTTGACTTTATTCTAATAATCTTCCCAATGGCACTTGAATTATCATGTTTTCTTCGCTTTCATCTCATCAATCCTGAGAATTACTTGTCCAAACTGAAAAAAAACATTTGTTTACAGGTGGTTGTAGCAGTATATGTAGTATATGGAGTTGGGAAGGTAGAAAGAAGAGAAAAAACAACTCTTCACCGATCCAAAATCACTCTTCACCGAGTTAACTCCTTAGTCTCGTTTCCATTGAAATTTCTCCCAAATGTTTCTTTGCTTCTTCTAAGTATGCTTTCAAGTTTTCGAGTCCGTTTTGTCTTTACCTTGATTTTCAAATTTTGGTTGAAATCTGCTTGGCTAAGAAGTGGGGTGACAACTATACCTTTGCTTTTTATCATCCAACAAAACATTATTTACATTCATACCATTAATATAAAATGGAAAATACAAAAAAATTTCAAAAGAAAGGTGAGGGTGGGGAAAGGAAGAAAGAAAGATGCACAACACTAATTAGTGTTAGATTAGAGATTGAAGAAAGCGGAAGAATATAACTGGCACTATTAGATAATCACTTGAGTTATCAGAAAATCAATGAAGAGTGGTCTCTTGGTATTTATATAGAATTTATCTTATAAATTGCCCGACGTGGAACTGATCTCAGCATACCTCTGCATGTGTGTTGTATCACGAGTCAAATACACTGATATCCATATTGGACGACGTAGGACAAATGTGACAGTTAAGCACACACAAATTAAACCTACTATGATACCATGCTAAATCGGAGAAAAAAAGGGGAATAATATTTGTTACTAAAATGAGAAGGATATAATTGGCATTAGATATCACTTGATTTATCACAAAACAATTTGGTAATATGAAGTATGTTCACTTCATTGTTTTAAAAAAACCGCCTCGATACTTGCCTCAAACAGCGCCTTGAGGAAAGATAAAACGTCTTGATACTTTCTTCAAAAGGCTTTGTACCTTTAAAGCTTACGCCTCAACAGCTCGAGGCATACGAAGCGTACAAAGTGTATGTCTCGTCTACCTCAAATAGATGAGGCATGCGATGCAAGAAAGTTTTTTCCCTTAGTTGCAAATACTGACGCTAACAGAAGTTTTTAAACTTCAATTATTTAATGGAAAACAAAAAAGATGACAAATTAAAGAAAATGGAAGTTAGTACTTTTTTTACTTTCCAATTTCAATATCGACATGATGTAAGATTGTTTTTTAAACGGCGATCAAGATCTATGTGATGGATTTTCTCATTGCTATTTAAAAAAATTCTTAGCGGACTTCATCGAATCTCGAAATAAATTTGCGGATCTATTTGAATTGGTGAAGAAATCGAAATTGGAATTTTGCAAAATCTCCAAACAAATTTTGCGAAATTGAAAATGGAATCATATGGATTCCAGTTATTTATTTAATCTTTTAAAAGAAATAAAAGATGTATACATGTCAAGTCAGACCTGAATGATTTGTTCTTCATTTTTTTCATAGGTTAATTTAAAATGTCAAATTTATTGTATGTTTTGCATTTTAATTTTACCCGAAAAGCTTACACCTCAACATTTGAGGCTTATGCCTTGCCTCACGGACCTTTAAACACCTCATGTACGCTTCCGCGTTTTAAAACATTGGGTCTCTTAGTATTTATATATAGTCAACTATATTATTTTGAAGGCGTGGAACTAGTCTCCACAATTAAATCTTCTTTTGTCGGTCAGATACTAATTAATGACTTTAAAACACTTTTTTATTCCATTGATCAGTGATACAAAATACAAAAGAAGATCAATTTTATTGTCCAATAAAATATTATTTACATTCCTACAAATATTATAAAGTGGAAAATACAAAATCCACTTTTATTACTAGAAAAACAATATTATTATATTATCTATGAAATGAGTAACATTTATGATAATACATGACATGAATCCACATGTATTAAACTAGGTAGAAGTAGTTAAAAGCTAAAACAAATATAACATAACTTTTTCTTATTTTGAAAAATAATATCAAATAAAGTAGCCTGATAAATTGATTTGTATGACACACCATAACAAAAATAAATTGAGTATCAAATCCGAAACAACAAAAATTCTTTTGACATAACGGAATTCATTTTATGTATCAAAATTACTTTTTGATGTATCAAGGTTTTAATTTTCTATTATTCGAAGAAGAAATAAGTTTAAATAAAGTGGATATTGGACTTGAGTGCTAGTTTGTATATTGGATGTAATAAAAAAATTCATCTTTATTTTATATAGTATGGATACCCCTTCAATTGCAGATGCTTTGGTGATCCAAAATGAAATTTTGACCAGATGTTTGAGTTAAATTTGACATTTGATTTGCATACCAAGGCCATGGGACCTTCTGTTACTTCATTGTAGCATATGTCTTTGAAAATCAAATAATAAGAACTGAAGAATGTATGAAAACTGAAAAAATATAGCGGCATTGATTTGCAAAATTTGTGTACGAACAAAAAATGCAAGATAAAGAAAGATTCCAAATTTTAGTTTTGGTATCTGTTCTAGTTTTCTAAAATTTCAACAATTTCGACCTGTTTTTTCATTTCAGCAGTTTCAACGAAGATTCTGGTTTCAAATTTTGATAGTTCAATAAAAAAGAAAATACAACAAACAATTGCATTCTAGTAGTTATGCAACAATTAATTGTATGCTTTTGAACTAAACTCAATTTTTTTAACCAAATTTGATTAGAGACAAATGAGCCTGCCCTGTGATTTATTGTGTCAGCAGTATCATAAGTAAATTGAACCAATTACCATCACAAGCCCTTTTGAATTCAAATTTAATATTAGGATGTTTTAGTACAAACTAGTATAAAACTATAAATACAAAGGCTTAGTTGTTTTTGTAGGGCAGTCATATTCCTCATTTGACCAATTGTATTAGCATTTTACAATTTTAAACTGCACTTCAATTTATGTCAGTAAATATTTTTGATGGTTCCCAGTTATATGATTTGGCATGTGTATTATTTGTTGTCCAACATATGTAACCGTAATTGGTTCGAAAACGTGGTGAAATAAAATAAGGAAAGACGTGTACCATGGTTAGTATGTTAACTGTCATATTATTTATTTTGGGGCTTTCTGGATTACATCCTATTTTTAATGATGGTCCAATGCAAATCCATCCCCATAACTAAGCAAAATTAACGGCTAAGCCTATTTTTCAAAATTAGCAACTGCTGCAGCTCATGCGCCCAAATCTTAATTTTTCCATCAAATTTTTAAAAATCAGTGTTTCTAAATGGAGAACATGATAAAACATGACTATGCATAAAATTCTGATAAGTACAATCGTGGACGTAAAACGAAAAATGCATATATTCTGCATTATTCGGTAAATGCAAATTATGTAAAAAAAACAATTTTGATTATAATGAATGTTGTATCATTTATGTTAAAATAATAAAAAAAATGTAACAACAACAACAAATAAACATTATTCCCAAACAAGTTGGAGTCGGCTAGAGATGGAAACCGAAATTACATGACAAAGTCAGTTTAAAAACCATGGTGATAATAATAAAATAAAATAAAATAATTAAACAAATAATAATAATTAACGAATAAAATAAAATTACAGATAAAAATAAAAAATTATATAAAGAAATTAAAAAAAGCAATGATGATGATAATAATAATAATAATAATGGTACTAATAGTAATAGAGACCGAAGATCAAACTACGTCTTAGGCTCCTATTCACTAGTCATATAATTAAAATTTAACACTATGCCTAAACCAACCCGAAGCGCAAAAAAATAACTTCTAGCTCGTGGTTTTTGTACGTGGATTGCTAAATTTCACACGCTTCTGTCCAACGTTAGCTTTTTGGATATATTTCAACCTCTCATGTCAAGTTTGATCGACATCTACTTCTCTTTGATCTTTTGATGCGGGCTATAATTCCAACATGCACAAATGCCTCGGGAAGCCTACATTGGAGATGTCCAAACTATCTTAAGCGGTGTTGGACTAGCTTCTCTTCAATTGGTGATACTCAAAGTTTGTCATGTATATCATCATTTCTAATCCGCTCTTGTCTTGTATGAACACAGCTTCATCACAACATATGCATCTCTACTACATTTATCTTCTAGGTGTGCTGTCTTTTAATGGACCAACTGTTGGGGAAAATCCCTTCAGATGATCAGTTCAAGAGAATAAAAAACTCAATGCAGCGGAAAACAACTAGATCGTGATTGTAGTGAGACGGAACAAACAAAAGATGAACACTAGAACAGATAATCACAGATCAATGCAATGTAGAAAAATAAATAACATCAGTATTCATAATGGTTCCACTACTGCGAGCAAGTGTACGTCTACTTGGCGAGAGGAGATTTTATTAATCACTGAAAGATTAGAGTTACAAGATTGATTCACTTTTGGATGCTATATATAAGAAGAATTTACAATACAGACAAAATTCTACAGAGTTTCAACTCTCTAGGATGACTGTCATTGTTGTCCAGAAGCTCCACTATTTATAGAGTGAAGACATGAGAAGGGGTAGCTGCTATATAGCAGCCCTGAGGTTTGGTTCGGCATGCATCTGGTTTGGTTCGACAAAACGCCGAACGAAAAATTTAAACCGGCATCAAAATACCGAACGAAAAATCTGGTTCGGCAAAATGCCGCTCCAACTATTTTGTTCGGTAAAAATCATTTTGCCGAACAAAAAATCTTGTTCGGCAAAAAACATTTCGTTCGGCAAACTTTCCATTGCTTCAAAATTTCTCTCTTCCGCTTCTTCATTAAAATCCTTATCTCCAAAACCGCTTCCAAGCATCTCCTTCATCACCGAACGAGCTTCTACCGCTCGAGATTTGAAGCGACAACTCCTTCACATGCCTCTTCTGTGATGCAAAATTAGGGCTTCTTCTTCATCACCGAGGGTTAGAGCTTCTCAATTTGAAGATCTCGATATCAATTTCTAACAATCTCCACCTTGATATTGAATTCCACACAAGTCTTCCAATTTCATCTACACCTTCATGCTCCAAACAATGGATACTTACCCAATGAGCTTCGGCAATGCAATCACCCATTACACTCTGTCAACGAACTCCGGCAAGACCACTGTTCGTCAACAAAGTGTTCGAAGTATCGAGTCCGTGTAGAACCTATCAATCCCCACCATGAAAATAAACGTCCATGAACCATCTCAACTCTCCCCCATGCCACCCCGTGGCACCTGGTACTTCATTAAGCGACTTAACAACAGGCAACGACTTGTTAAACATGTCTTCTGCATTCTCCTTTGCGTGAACTATTTGAAGACGAACCAGCTTCTCTTTACTCATCGAGACAACGAACGACTCTCTCACCTCAATATGCTTCGTCCTCGAGCTGAATGACAAATTTTCAGCAAATGAATTGCACTCTAATTATCACAGTACACATCCACTCTTTCGTATACGAAGCCAAATCACACAACAGTCGCCTCAAATAAAGCGCCTCCTTTGTTGCTTCAACCGCAGCTATGAGCTCTGCGTCTGTAATAAACAAAGTCACAGTCGTCTGCAACCTCGCTCTCCAACTGATCGTTGTCACATCAATGGTGAACACATATCCGGAGGTTGACTTCCTTCGATGTCTATCACTGGCATAGTCGAAATCACAAAATCCAACCAAGCTGAAATCTCTTCCTCTACCGCCAAAGACAAGTCCATGGTTTGGAGTTCCTCCAATGTATCAGAAGATACACTTCACTGCTTTCTAATGCGTCTTTTCTAGATTTTCCATGAACCTACTCACCAGTCTGACAACTTGTGCAATGTCAGGCCTAGTGCAGACCTGACATACATCAAGCTGCCAATTGCACTTGCATATGAGACCTTCATCAAATAAGTTTTGTCCTTTTTCGAGATCGGAGATCCTTTACTAGAAAGCTATATGTGCAAACGCATGGGTGTGCTGATTGTCTTTGCCCCTTCCATGCTAAACCGAGCAAGCACCTTTCGAATGTACTCCTTCTGAGTGAGGCTCAAAAGTTTTATCTTTCTTTCCCTTTGGATTTACATATCCAAAATTTTCTTTGCTTCTTCAAGGTCTTTCATTTAGAATTCCGCTTTTATCTTTCGTTTTAACCTATCGATTTAAACTATCGATTTCAGCTTTATCCTTGAAAGAAATTAACATATCATCCATGTACAAGATTAGGTAAGCTCATCTATCATTCCTTAAATGCTTGAAGTACACACAAGCGTCTTTGATGCTACGATCAAAACCAAGTGAAAGCATAAAAGAGTCAAACCTCTTGTATCATTGTCTAGACGACTGCTTAAGTCCATACAATGACTTTTTCAAGTTGCAAAACCAATTTTCTTTCCCATCTACAACAAATCCTTCTGGCTGCTTCATGTAGATGGTCTCATCTAAGTCTTCATGCAAGCAAGCGATTTTCACATTCAGTTGATCCAGCTCCAAGTCATGAGCTGCAACGATAACGAGCAAAATGCGGATGGATGTATGCCTTACTACTGGAGAGAATATCTCATCATACTTCAATCCCTTTTTTTATGAAAACCTTTAGCTACTAGTCTAGCATTATATCTCCCATCATCCTTCACATTGAATACCCATTTGCAACCTATGCCTCGGCTTCCTTGAAGAGGTGGCATCAAATTCTAAGTCTTGTTCTTCTTCAACAACTCTAACTCTTCTTTCATAGCGCACATCCAGTTCGAACTGTCACATGACTTCAAACCTTCATCAAGGTCAAGCGGTTCCACATGAACCACATGCAGGGCATAGTCAAACTGATCACCAAGGCTAAGATTCGCAAACTGCCAATCACCATACCTGGCGGCCTGATAGTCCTACGACTGACCCGGATAGGTACTGCTTCGCCTAAACTTCTTTCAGCTCCATCTTGAACTGAACTTTCTCTAGATTCATGCACCTCACCAGCACTAATAGAAGGTACCTGTGGACTATTATATGATGTTTCATTAATTGTGTTGTCCTTGACAGTATCAACAATAACTCTATTATTTGGTTGGAACACGAAAACTTCTTCCATCTCCTTAGGCCTATCGAAATCTTCTGATGTGGTAGGTAGCTTCTCCTTCGGATTGAACATAGCAGACCCATCAAAAGTAACATGTCCGGAATGAATAATCTTCTGATTGGTATGGTTCCAAATTCGATACCCTTTGATACCATCGATGTATCTCATTAGTATGCCCTTGTATGCTCTATCCTCCAATTTGTCATCATCTATATGGTGAATGTATACAGAACAACCGAAAATTCGAAAGTAACCAAGATACACTGCTTTACCTCTCCACTTCTCCTTTGAAATTTTCTCATCTATGACTGAGCACGGAATTCGATTTATGATATACGCCGCAGTTGATAATGCCTCAGCCCAAAACCTCTAGGCTTTTCCGCTATCAATCTCAAGCAACAAGTCTTCTCTAGTAGAGTCATGTTCATCCTTTCGGCAATCTCATTGGATTGTTGATCTTCAGGTGTAGTGAAATGTCTCTGAATATCATGTTGTCTACAGAAACCGAGAAACTCCCTAAAGACAAATTCACCGTCATTATCGGATCTCAGCACCATCAACCTAGAACCAGATTGGTTCTCAACAAGTGCTTTCCAGTCTTTAAACTTCTCAAAACTCTCCGATTTGGCATTCATCACATACATCCATACTTTTCGGAAAAAGCTATTAATGAAAGATAAAATACTTTGCTCCCCTAAGATGAGTAGCTACCGGTCCCCAAGCATCTATATGCACGTACTCAAGTGCTTGCCTCGATTTATGGAGTCCAACTCCAAAAGATACTTTAGTTTGCTTACTTAACACACTCCTGTCGAAGTCCATCTTGTCGAAGCTTTCTCATTTAATCATCTTCCGTCTTCGAAGCAACTATAAGCCCTTCCTTGAAACATGACCCAACCTGAGATACTAAAGCTTTGTGGTATCCAAAGCACGAGAACTATCTACTCCAACATACGACTCTCCAAGAACTGTTGTTCCTTTCAGCAAATACATATTTCGGAATACATCTCCTTTCATAAGAACTAGTGCACCTCTCGAAACCTTCAGACTATCATTCTCGATAGTTACCTTGCATCCCAAAGATGCCAATTATCCTAAAGAAATTAAGGACTTCTGAAAACCTATAGCATACCGAAAACCTATCAAAGTGCGTACCACTCCATCGAACATCCTGATCCTCACTGTATCTTCACTCATTTCTCTACAACTAGCATCATTACACGTAAGAATAGAGCTTTACTCTTGTCCAACGAAAGAACTGAAGTAATCTTTATTATGCGTCATATGGAAAGACCCCCCTCCCCCCCCCTCCCCCCCCCGAGTCCAGCACCCTATGGTCTGAGATATCTGATACTGTTGCAGACAACACATCATCAGATAAAGACTTCTTCACCGCAAATGATAAAGATCCGTCTTCTTCCTTCTTCAAATCTGAACAATCCTTTTTCCGATGACCAGGTTTCTTGCAGATAAAACACTTCTCATCCTTGGACTTTCCTCTCCCGCCATCACCGGGCTTTCTAGACTTGGAACGCCCTCTAGAATGTCAATTCTTCTTATTATCTCCACCTCTTTCAACAAACAGACCGTGACTACTACTTTCACCTCTACTTCCTTCACTTATCTCCTTCATCTGATCTCTCAAGCCCTCAGATAGAAGGACTGACTTCACATCTTCCACTGTCAATATATCTATAGCGTTCAATTTGGGAAAATCCATGGTTTCGTTTTCTCGTCTGATGGTTTTTAATTGGTTTATTTTCAAAATTTTATGTTGTAATATGTTGTGTAAATATCCAAGTATGTATCGATACAACTTTAAGAACGATTTTGTTGATTATGATACAACGTTGTTTAAATTGTGATAAACTATGAAAGTCGATTTAAACATAATACAATTTAGTTCACATATAATATAATTCAATTTATATTATAATCCAATCCAATATACTCGTATTACAAATAAAACTATATTATCTTGCAATCCAATTTATGTTACATTGCAATTTAATTCATACATAGTGCAATTCAATTTATGTTGCAGCTCCCACTTAGATCAATCAATGATTACGAAAATATAATATCCATATGCATCTGTATTACCCAAAAAAGTCCGAGAAATGCATACAGGTGACGGCATCCGCATCCGAAAATTATCCATTCGACTTTTACCAAGATAATTGTTCATATTATGCGTATTTCGGTACATAGAATGATCGATATTTACTTTTTAAGGTAATAACTTATATTAGATGTATATAAATGAATGTAAGTTGCTTAAAACTATTTCTTATCATAATTTTTTTTTACAAGCGTTGTTATGGAAATAGTTTTGTACCAGATCAAAACTTTTATTTATTCGTTTAGATTTATTAATTATGAGCCAATAGATATAAAGCTGATATCAATCCATTATCCGTGGCTACGAATATACAATGTGTGGAAAAACATTTAGATACGGATGCATATATAAGAGTATCCGTATCCCACTGTTGATAACTACTTCCACCAATTGAATTGTTCCGTGTTATTTAAGAGAAAGTTTAAAAAAACCAAAAATTGGGATTTTTTTTTAAATCAAATCAACCCTTCTCCAAAACTTATTCCACGTTTGGCCTAGTTTCAAAGGTAACGACAAAAGCAAACCAATTTTGATCATGTTGGCGTCATAGTTATTAATGGTGCACGGTGCAAAAAGCACAAAGCCTCCCGAAGCCTTAGCGCGTACGGTGCGGCAAAAGGCGAGTGACTTTTTAATTTACTGCGCATGTTTAGAATTTATTTTATAAATTTAATACATATAATAATTAATTTAAAAAAATTAATATAGTTTATAATTTTTTTTAATAAAATATAGGTAATAAAGATTGATATTTTGCAAAAAAACATTATCAGATATAATATCATAAGCATAATAGTCTTTAAAAGCAAAAATCCAACATAATAGTATATAATAGTACATATTACTAATAAGCTAAAAATCTATATTTGAAAAAAGTAATCATATTTTCTAAATCGATATCTACATCATCAGATTAATAAGCTTCAGCATCTTCCTCATCTGTCTCATCTCGATTAACAATTTATTCGGTTCGACCGTAACAGAGACAAACGGTTCGAAGTTCATTGAAGAATAATTAAAAAAAAAACAGACATTTGAGATTATTTGTTCGATGGAACAATAATTAGAACAGATAGTTCAAATTCGTTCGAGATTAATCTAGAGAATGCGATCATTCGAAATTATTTTTCCAGTGCAAATGTAGTAATTAGATTCATCGGGTCGGAACTGGAACCAACCAAACGTGTCTCAATGCTAGTCGGGTTGGGTTTAGTTGTGTCTAACTTGTATATTATAAAACCTTGATCCGACCCGATGTTCAATTTGGTTTAGCTTCGATTGGGTATTAACACTAAAAATGCACGTTTTCTCACTTTTTGTATAATTTTCCAGATTGGAGCGTTATCATGTTATTTTCCATCGAATAGAGTCGGCTCAAGACCCACTGAATTCGAGTCGGGTTCGAATTAGTTTGGTTTGGATTTGTGGATCTCAATTTAAATTGCACATCATAGTTTGGTGCCAAAAAAAATAAACAGATAGTTCAAAGTTTGTTAGGGATTAGTTTGAAGTGTAACTATCATTGTATAAAGAATATATAATACATTCAACCATGAGAGTGGTTTGGATTGTGAAAAGATGAAAAATAAATAAATAAATATATATATATATATATAAAGGTTTAAAAAAAACAATAAAATTATGAAAAGGCATATTTGTGTCGTGTGCCAATTGCGTCATAAGCGCCATTTGTCGTGCCTTTTCATGTGTTATGCACCATACGGAAGAAAAGCGCGCAAACGAGGCGACGTGCCATGGTGCGCGCCGTAGCGCGCCTTTCATAACTATGATTGGTTATGGCGCTGAGTCAGTAATATACACCGATGCGATTTCAAAATGCACTAGTGTAAAAATAATCTTCCAACTTCACATTGGCATGATTTAGGATGGAGCCAATGTAAAATAAACTAATGAATTTGCACTGATACAATTTGAAATTGTGCTGGTACAAATTTACTGACTAAGCACTAGAAAGGCCAGCAGCGACATAGTCTTTTAATTAGTTTTGAATTTGGTCAATATTTGTTATTTTTTGGGAAATAGGGCTAAAATGATTCAAACAAATCCTTTCTTTTGATGCAAAGGTATTTTTTTTAGTTTGAAAGAGAAATTTAATTTCTATAAAGTAATACTGAAGGACCTTTGAAATGTTTGAATTGAGTTATAGGGATGTGAATCAAAGTGTCTGTATAAAGCTAAATATAAAGATTAAATGAATAACCAGAGAAAGTTCCCTTAGATAACTTTCTGTTAGCGGTGTATTGCTAAAAGCAGGGGCGAAATTGCATTTTCACATCCAACTAGAGGCAAAGCATGAGACATAGACCCACCTCTAATTACATCAAATTAGAATCAATCTTATGTCTAATTAGATCGGAAAACAAATGACTCCTTAGCCACGTTGACCTATTTACAAACAATAAATGATGGTTTTTTTTATTGATATTGGAGTAATGTGGGAGAAAATATGACTTACCAAACTCAGTCCACGGGATCAGGCATCTAGAACAGTGAGCCATATCAAAAGAATTGGCAGGGAAAGGAAGGCGGTGCATGGATATGATGCCTAAAATAGCTGGGATACCCCGTTCAAGGGCAAACTGTACTTGAGCTTCATGGTTATCTCTAGGAGCAAGAGAAATGGTTAAAATTCCTCGGCCTAGTAAATCACCTCCCCAACTTGCAACCTTGGCAAAATCATGTGGACCACTTGAATTAGTAAAAGAAAAGGAAAGAGGGGAAAATTATAGGTTCATCTGCAGTAATAACAGTGATGCTTCGGATAAAAATATAGCTCAATTTGATTAAATTAGTAGTTACAATGCTATTTCTTTTGGGCTTTGTGTATTTTTCTAATCTATAACATGATTAATTTGTTTTTACAAGAATTAAGATATTGGTTTTAAAATTCATCCAAGCTTGGTCTCCAGCTTAACTTCTTTTTTGAAGTTCAGTTGTAGATATACTTGAACATGTTGTGCAAGATCAATATTGTGTAGTGTTAATATAAAAGACAAGCAGGTAAAGAGAGAAACTGAAGTATACAAAAAAGATCAAGTTATAAGTACTAACCCCACAGCCAGTATCAATGGCAGTACGAATGGTACCATCCTTCATTTCTGGAATTAGGGCTTGCATCAAGTCAACATATTTACTCACTCCATGTGGAAACATAGTTCCTCCGCCAGGAAATATGAATTTTTCTCCTTGCTTTCTCAACCAGTTCTGGTTTGATTTTTGGCTGTTTATCCAATCATAGGGCACGTTCCTGTATACATTAAATATTTAATGAAATAAGTATCTAAGTTTTTTTCTAAAAGAAAAAAGGCCCAAACAATCCAAATATATACCTGTACCAACATTCAGTTTTACTCTTGGGCCATCTGATTGGTGGCTTGTATCCATTTGGAGGAGGCACCAAACACAGTTTTCTATCAGCAATTTTTGGGCAATGACGTTCCATATGATTCAGTCTGTAATATCCATATTTTTTCCATCTCTGCAAGATATTCAAGATATATAAACATATAAACACTGGCGAGTTACCGACGCTTGGTTTTAAATAATTGAACCATTTTAAATTTACTTTTAATCCAGGATCTTAAATGAAGTTTCCAGTATTAGCATCTTTCATCTTCTTAATTCTCCGAAATACGCTTCTTCCAATAATAATAATAATAACAACCCCAATTCATCAACTAATCCAACCTACTCGTCACCGACACATATATTATCACTGAATCTTCTATCAAATAATTTGTTTTCTCCCTTCTGAAGCATGAAATAACATTACTGGCAAACGAATCCATTCTCAAAGAGTTAAACTGTTTGTTTTAAAGAGCTATTTTTTATTTGAGTAATTATTTAGCTTGACATGAATTTCAACAGTTATAATAAGATCGGTGAAAATGAACTTTTGTGCATTTTATTGTCTAATGGAAGTAAATTTAAGATGGTTATTGTCGAACCATATATTTTTATGTTAGTATGGTTAAAATATATTCGCTTCTTACTATTATTCAAATTTCACTACTTATTCTGATCTGCTATGAAACGTTAATATTTGTTATAATTGGTTGCATGAGTGCGTGTGTGTTTAGAACCCATTTCTTATAAATCCCCTTTGATCCCTCTCCATCTTTTATGCAAAAAAATCTGGATTAAAATGAATTTTTGTAGATACGTGTATTCATTAGCAAGATCATTTATGCAAAATTTGAAATCATTTTGAAGCTTCTAGATCATCCATCCAAAATTTGAAAACATTTCAAAACTTTCAAACCGTTCAAAATTGCAAGTCAATATGAACTATCGAAAATATTTATTTTGACCGTCGATTTAAAACATAATTTTAAAGGGGACGGAAGTTTCTGAAAAAAAAATCCAAATTTTGCTAATGAGCATAACATGTCTTCGAAAAATCACTTCGATCAAGATATTTTCTGCACAAAAAGATGGAGGGGGTTCATTTGTTGACACTGAATGTTTTTATAACCTACATTCAGTTTACCCAGCAAACTATGTTATTCAGCTGTTCTAAAATCCAGAAGTCTCTTTTATATGTTGAATTCCAGGTCAATTCATTCATATAATCCTTGTAAAGTTTTAAACAATCAAAGTAAAAATTCAATGGCACAAGTAAAAAATTGTATTCTTAAATATTCACTGTAAATACTACAATATATTTGGAAATAACGATATAAGTAGAAGAAAAACAATATTTAACAATATGAGAATACTGTCAAAAGATATTACCGTTGAACATATTACAGTAAGTCAGTAAAACCTTTGGAAATTATAAAAACTGAAATCAATTGTAGTGATATGGCTTCCAATGTTACTTCAATTTATCAAAAAGAAGATATCAGCCACTGACAATCTTGAATAGAAAATTATCTAGGTTTAAGATGCAGATTAGCTACTATTCACGATCCACTTAGTATAAACGTTAAGGACTTTCATTAAGTAAACGCAAATATCATGACCTTTATACAACTGTCTGTAGTAAGTTATCAAGCTTGACACTCCTCACGTCAACTCTGTTTAGCTTTTATTTACAGTAGTGTGAAAAAACTTGAGAAAATTGCTACATTGCAACTTTGAAGCCTGTCCAAAAAGAATGAAATGTAGCACACTTCCAAGAATTTGATATAAACAAGATTATTCATTATCAAACAATACTTTTTTTTTATAGGTTTGTCCATATTTTATCGCTGTTAGGAAAAATAATAAGCATTTTGTTACATAGGATGTTTTCTTGCGTTTTTGCATCATGAGAACGCAGAAGATAAATATCAACAATTGTACCTCGGAGTCTTACGATGATTTAGGTAACTTAATACTCCACTGAAAGATAGCACTTTTCTAACAGAAAGCACACTGTCATGTAAGAACTTTAGTGATAAACAGTTTTTAAGTTACCTTATGTCATCTCCAACTCATTGCATGATTCTGAATTGAAAAGGCATTACCTTACAATATCACATCCCTAAAGAAGTTCTATTTCAATCCATCCATACACACTTGATTACTATATTGTTTGATACTGTTTTCTCCTTTAATGTTGTTAATTTCAGAGAGTTAACTTGTTTAACGTCTTTAATCCGTCTAATATTAATGTAATGTGTTTGTCAGGTATTTTTTAAAATGAGACACTATATTATTATTACTATTATTAATTTGGTAAAATGTATAAACATTTTAAAATAATCTAAATACAAATCTAAACAGCCAGTAATTACCAAATATAGACAAAGCCTATCATAAATAATTACAATTTCCTCTCTGTTTCACTTCCTTTATCAGACACCATTTCCCACAAAATGTATAAATACCAACACAAGAATGGATCACCAAATATAGCAATTTCTTTTGCATAGGCAATTTGGATTCCAGCAGGAAGCAAGAAATGACGATCAGCAGAAGGCGCACAAATAGCTAACGATTGGAGATGTTGTTACACAATTTTCTTTCAACAAGTAATATTCCATGATGAATTAATTTCAAATTCCCAGAGAATCACAAATTACTGAAGTTGATGCATTTATAAATAAGAAACTCTATACAAGAAAGAAGTTATAATAAATAGTTTGCTACCTTTGGGTCAGTGCAAGGTGTAAAATCTTGGTAATCAATGCCGCATTCTGGGAATGCAAACATCTCAATCTTAAGAGGAGCTATGGCGGTCTCTTTTATAGATTGAACTGACGGATCAGGAACCAGTGAATAAGTTACGACTTTTCTGAATAATTTATTCTTCTCGGGACAGTGGACTCCTCCAAGATAGAATGAAAATCCACACAGTACTATAAACATTAGAACCATAGGAACTGTCTTTGAACTTTTATTTGCATCAGCCCCTTTTCCAGCATTACCTTTCATCTTATAATTTTAGTATCACAGATGTCTGCAATAACAGTATGTAACAGATATTTCACATGCCGAACTTGCGAAATTGAACAATAAACATGTAAGATTATAAGAATTACGAATGAATACCAATTTTATACTTGTAGCTACACTCAAAAATTGTATTAATCTAGACATATGCGACATGTGGTGGATGGAAAAGGTAAAAGCTTCAAATTATTGCTCCAGAAATCCTATGGAAGATGTAAAATGTCAAAATATTTCTCAATCTTGTTTGGTCTCAGATTGAATCAACTTTCAGTTTCAAAAAACATAAACTATGCACAGAACAAGCACCTAAGGAACGTTTGGAGTTCATAATCCTACAATGGTGACTTTTGAGCTGACAAAACTGAATTAGTTCAATAATTTTTAAATGAGTTTGACTGTTTTGAGCTCAAACTAATGTTTCTCAGTTCAAAAAACAGAGTTCAAAAAAATTAAAAAAATAACAAATGATTAAATTATCACAATTTAGCACAGCCAACTACTTCCCTTGTGTGTTACTACATTGCTTAGCAAATAAAAATTGTTCACTGATTAAAAATAAATAAAATAAATAACAGTAAACACTTTCTTTATTATAGCACCACATTACCGACTGACCTGATGGTCACCCACCAAATACATCACTAATCAAATTTCTGAGATGGCAAATATTCTACAGTACATTTTGAAGAAAAAACAAAATGAGTTATTTGAAAGGGTAATTGCAGTGAACTTAGCACCCCTCTGAATAAATTACAAATTATTTGGTTGGTAACCATCTATCGTAATCTATGATATATATATATATATATATATATATATAGAAGATACCAAATAAAAAGAGGTTATTCATAGTGTTTTCATATCTTTTAAGGGGCTATAAATCTTACTGTGTGGTCTAATATCTCGTATAATGTATGATAACTTTGTTGATTCATTCTATTTCTTTTCCAACTATCTTACTGGCAACTTGCAAGTGTAATACCCAAGGGTGCAGTAAGTAGAATATTGAACTAGGAATCAGGAACCTCGTTCTTTGTATTTTTTCTAGAGCCTTCTAATTTTGTGTTCAATTTCTTGTAGTCTCTCTTTTTAGTAAAATTCATTGTATGTATTTATTTCATCATCATATAATTCAAAACTGTTATTTAAGTAATTGTTATTTTCTTCTTTTACCTGTTATCTTAGTATTTTACAGTACTATATCTATCATTTTGTTAGTAAGTTGTGTTTCTGAAACGCTTTCTACTAGGTAAAGAGTATTTTTTAAAATTACCATTGTTTTGTATTTATCCAAACTAGGTTCATCTGTTAATTCTATAAAAAAATTAGTATAATCTCTTCTGAAATTTTTTCCTATACTATATTGTTGATCGATACTTAATTCTGTATTTTTTAGCACTAGTAGGGTTTTTGTCATAAATTTTCTTTCTAGATGTTTTGTAACGATTCAATATTATCGATTTTCGAAAATCTGTCCATATTAATTTTCACAGTCATTATGTCTTGTTGTTTTACAATTTGTCTCATTTTTCATTTTTAAGTAATTATTCCATTCTTTGTGGAATTCTTTAACAAACCTGGGTGTTAGTATAACATTACCAGGTTCTTTCTATACATTAAAGTTATTATATATTTCTGTCAAATTTGCTTCACGGTCAAAGATATTAATTAACTCTTTTGTATATTTTTGTTTATAAATGTTTATAATTTCATACCTCTGGTTTTTTGTAATATTTTTATCATTGTCTAATATCTTTATGATATTTAGCATTAATTTATTTTCTAAATATTGTTATAATTTTTCCACAGAAATTTAATTGTTTTCTTCTTTCATTATGAAAGGTTGGTTGATCTGTTTGAGAAAGTAATCAAAGCTTTTAGAAATACTAAGATACATTTCTACTTCTTTCCTCACATGGTACTTTTTTCGACTAACGGATTTACATCTGTTGAATTTACTTATTAAGCTTATAGCAACTGGTGTCAATTGTTTTATAAAGAAACTTGGTTATCTAAACATAGACTAAGCTTACTATTAATGAGAATTAAATGATAAAAATAAGATAACTTACATAGCTTTAACAGTCTTGTATCTTTTCTTTCCTTGGCTCTGACTTAATATTTTAATTACTCATAGTTTTTTTTTAAGAAGAAAGGTTGAAGAAGGTGGCCATTAAAAGAGAAAGCAAACTTAAATTATTTCTTACGATGGTTTACAATACTGACTATTCGATACATAATAAAACACTAAGAGACTCCTTATATAGACGGAGCAAAACAAACAAATAGACAGATATCTGTCCAAGATAACTTACAATTGAAGATAAAAGACCTTCCACTCAGAAAAGCAAAAGAAAATAATACTGAGAATATATTTACATATCTTTTATAAAAGAGAATATTAAGTCACTTCTTTGTCTGTCAATTTTCATAATGGGATATCATGTAAAGTAGATATTTTAGCTTTATGTCACATTTCTATCCACCAGTGGACATGCTAATTGATTCCACGTCGTTTCTATCTTCGTTATTTTGTTTTTTTGTATTTCCTAAGTATTTCTTTTTTATAACTTTTAACCATAGAGGGTTTTGGATGGTAAACGTCATATCCTTTATAAGTCATTTTGTGTTCTTCAAAGTTTTTTGTAATAAATAGTTTGAGAATCGAGGTTTCTGCATATAGATATAGTTTGTCATTATCCCACTCTTGGTTTTCAGCAATTCTTGATGCTGTATACATTTCATATGTCTGTTCGTTGATTTTTATGTGAATAATTTTTTTTAAACAACATTCTTCAATAATTTTGAATTAGAACTAGAAGAAATAAGAATAAAAATACGAATGATTGGACAAAGGAAAAAATGTTATTAATCCAGAAGAAATAATAACAACTACAAACCAATTTCACTTAAATAATATTGATAAACCTATAAATATTCCATTAATATGTAATATAGGAAATTTAAAAGAATTAAGAGTCCAAAAATCAACATAAAAGGATTAGAAATACAAGTTTTAGCTTTTATAGATACAGGAGCTACTAGTTCAACTATTTGTTCTAGTATAATACCTTTAAAATATGTTACAAAAGCTGAAAAACCAAAAAAAAGTATGCAATTTGATGGAACAACAAAATATAATCACAAATATAAGCATAAGCTTTACAAATGCTTGTGATGAATGGTCACCACAATATAATCTAAAACAATTATGGATCTTAGAACTTAACCTAGATGGAATAAAACTAATCTTGGGATTAGATTTCTTACTCGGTGATAATGGACCTTTCTCGTTTAATAAAGACTACTTACAAATTTCAAAAAAGACCACATTAACCCCAATCCTATCAGAGTATACGCTTGAGAAGCGTGGTGGAATAAAGACAAACACAACCAACAACAAGAAAATTGCAACTGCCCAATACTAGGACAATGCAAAAGAGTAAACAAAGAAAATGAATTAACAAATGCTAATGCAGAAACTGAAGAAACAAAAATAATTAAAAATTATGAATATAAACGAAATGGATTTACTAAAGATACACAACTCATAAATCCAAGAGAAATAAGTAAACTATTATTAACAACAAATGACATAGATCATAATATTTCTAAACTTGAAAAATTAGAAATAATAAGAGAAAATCCATTAAAATATTGGAACAAGGATTCTATACAATGCAAACTAGATATAATCAATCTAGACTTAACTATAAAAATAGGATCCTCTAAATATGACACATGGATCATGGAAGAATTTAAAATGCGCATAAAGATATTAACAAATTTAAATATCATAAGAAAACAAATTCTAGACATAAAAGAAGCAGAATTTATTGTGCAAAAAGAATCTAAGAGAAAACGTGGTCAATCTAGGATGGTCATGAACTATACTACATTAAATGACAATACCCATGAAGATGGATATTGCATACCAAATAAAGACGTTTTGATAATAAAATATAAGGATCAAACTGGTTCTCAAAGTTTGATTTAAAATCAGGATTTTGACAAGTTAAAATGCATCCTGAATCTATACCCTGGACTGCATTTACATGTAACGAGGGACATTATGAATGGTTAGTCATGCCATTTGGTTTAAAAAATGCATCGCAAATATTTCAAAGGAAAATGGATAATGTTTTTCAAAATTGTAATAAATATACTTGTGTGTATATAGATGATATACTTGTTTTTTTTTAAAACAAAACAAAAACATATTTCACGCCTATATACTGTGTTGAAACTAATAGAATCACATGGTTTAATAATCAAAAAAGAAGATAGAATTATTAAAAAAAACAATATAGAATTTCTAGGAGCCAAAATTAGCAAAGGAACTATAGAATTACAACCACACATAAAAAGGAAAATATTAGAATTTCCTGATTTGAAAATTTTAAAACAATTGCAAGCCTTTTTAGGACTTGTAAATTATGCTAGATCATATATAAAAGATCTTTCAAAATATACTAGGACTTTATACAATAAAGCTAGCCCAAAAGGAAATAGAGATTTTAACATGTAAGATATAAAACAAGTCCAAGAGATTAAAAAAACTAGCCCAAAAATTAAAACCTTTGAGCTTACCATTACATACTTAATAATTGAGACAGATGGATCTTCTCTATAGTCGGAAGGAATATTTTAAATAAAAATAATAAATATGATAACAAATCTACAGAAAAAATACATAGATATACTTCAGGAACATACAAAGAAAAAAGATTATGACATCCCTAGATCATGAAATCCTAGCAATAATATATGTTTAAGAATCCTTTAAACTCTTTATAATATCCCAAAAGGAAATTACAATAAAAACTGATTGTGGATCTATTGTTAAATATACAGAAAATAAAAAAGAAAAAGGAATTATAAATAATATATGGCTAAAATTCAGACATGCCATATCGAATGTGAAACTAACATTTGTTGGGAACACATCAAAGGAAAGATATTTTTTACCAGATCAGTTATCAAGATTACTAAGATAGTTGTGATGTACTAAACAATGATTTTGTAGGTAATGGAAGAATTTGATTCCACAAAGCATCTGCTGACATACAAAATAAATCATTTTGTCACAAAGGCAAAAATTACATAATAACAACAAATTGTTCTTGACAGCATATTGAACATGAAGACTCCAAAAGAGTCAAACAAACAAAAACTAAGTGTCTTGTACTTTTTAGTAGACATGTTCACAAAAGAGACAAACAAAATATCTCTACTACGGTTTATTTACAGATCCTGATGCTGGAATATATTCCATATGGGAACAAATAATTACAAAAATCAAAATTTTAGAGCAAAATCCCAAATATGTGAAACCTCTATACAAAGGAATCAATACTTTTGAATCTGCTATAAATGAGCTACAAAAAATGTTCGGAAATGACTATGTTATTTCTGAAGATATACAAAGTATTTCATAAATATCCTTAGACAAACAAATCAAAAATGAGCCTCTTGAATCCTCTCCAGCTATAAGCCTCAGGCCACAAACTTCCTCATGTGCCAATATAGTCAAAACCACAGAATCTAACAAATTAGTGAATCTAGAAACCCTAGACCAACTTACTCCACCACAAATGTCCAAATCCAGACCCAAAAACCCATAATATTACCAAGCTTTCCTGAACAGCTAACGAGAGAATTATGTTTTATACAACATCCTATAGAGCTCTCACCTACAAACTTCAACAAAGCCTGCAACTTCTTTTCCAGCCTCTCGGGAACAAATATTGAAGGTCTACAAATAAATTGGGAAATTTAAGGAATCTCAATATTCCCTGCACAAAACATGGAAAATGCCTCAACACATTCACTAATTGCCTTGCACTATAATTTGTGCAGTACCACAGATAAACCTCAACCTTTCAAAGTATAAATACCTTGTTCATTAGAATGTTCTTTATGATCCAAGTATGCTCATAATTATGGATCAATAAAAAGAATATACTTTGGTGAATGGATCCAAGAAGATCTGCCAGAACCTATTAAGAATATAGCAGAACACTTAACATTTTGACCACAGATATATATATATATATATATATATATATAGAATTTAAATCTATTCCCCCTCATTTTGATAAAACAGTTTTCGAGCCTACAAAACATATAATCCAGATTAGAGCAAAAATTTTAGATACAGATTTTGAAGATTAGAATAAAGATTGTTGTCCAGAAAAAATTGTTCACATAAAAATCAACGAACATACATATGAAAGGTATAGAGCATCAAGAATTGCTGAATACCAATACTGAGATAATGACAAACTATATCTATATGCAGAAACCCTAGTTCTCAAACTATTTATTACAAAAACCTTGAAGAACACAGAATGACTTATAGATGATATGACGTTTACAATCCAAAACCCTCTATGGTTAAAAGTTATAAAAAGGAAAGACTTAGGAAATACAAAAAACAAAATAACGAAGATAGAGACGACGTAGAATCTACTAGCATGTCCACGGGCGGATAGAAATGTGACATAAAGCTAAAATATCTACTTTACATGATATCCCCTCTCTTTTACAAAAAATATGTAAAGATATTCTCAGTATTATTTTCTTATTCTTTTTCTTTTGCTTTTTCTGAGTGGAAGTTCTTTTACCTTCGATTGTAAGTTATCTTGGACAAATGTATGTCCATTTGTTTGTTTTGCTCCATCTATACAAGAAGCCTCTTAGTGTTTTATTATATATCGAATAGTCAGTATTGTAAACCATCGTATGAAATAATTTAAGCTTGCTTTCTCTTTTAATGGTCACCTTCTTCAACCTTTCTTCTTCTTCAAAAATCATGAGTAACTAAAATATTAAGTCAGAGCCAAGGAAAGAAAATATACAAGACTGCTAAAGTTATGTAAGTTCTCTTATTTTTATCATTTAATTATCATTGATATTATGCTTAGTCTATGTTTAGATAACCAAGTTTCTTTATAAAACAATTGACATCAGTTGTTATAAGCTTAATAAGTAAATCCAACAGACGTAAATCCATTAGTGAAAAAAGTACCGTGTGAAGGAAAAAGTAGATGCTTTGGACGATAAGGTGAGGAGGAACGATTTAAGATATAGGGTTCTGGTAAAAGTTTTTTAAGAAACAAGATTATTTTAAATAAATTTTGAGAATAATATAAATGATGAATTAGTATGATCACATAAGAAAATTCTACTGTTCAAGCAGAAATGTATCTTAGCATCTTCAAAAACTTTGACTATTTTCTCAAACAGATCAACCAACCTTTCATAAAAGAAGAAAATAATTAAATTTCTATGGAAAAATTACAACAATATTTAGAAAATAAATTCATGATAAATATCATAAATATTTTAGACAATGATAAAAATATTACAAAAAACCAGAGCTATGAAATTATTAACATTTTTAAACAAAAATATACAAAAGAGTTAATTAATATCTTTGACTGTGAAGCAAATTTGACAGAAATATATAATAACTTTAATATATGGAAAGAACCTGGTAATGTTATACTAACACCCAGATTTCTTAAAGAATTCCACAAAAATGGAATAGTTACTTAAAAATGAAAAATGAGACAAATTGTAAAACAACAAATATAATGACTGGGAAAATTAATATGGACAGATTTTCGAAAATTGAGAATATTGAATCGTTACAAAAATATCTAGAAAAAAAATTTATGACAAAAATCCTACTAGTGCTAAAAAAATTCAGAATTAAGTATTGATCAACAGTATAATATAGGAAAAATTTTCAGAAGAGATTATACTAAAAAATTTATAGAATTAACAGACAAACCTAGTATGGATAAATACAAAGCAATGGTAAATCTAAAAAAATACTTTTTACCTAGTAGAAAGTGTTTCAGAAACACAACTTACTAACAGAATGATAGATATAATATGCGAAGAATACTATAAAATACTAAGACAACAAGTAAAAGAAGAAAATAACAATTATTTAAATAACAGTTTTGAATTATATGATGATGAAATAAATATATACAATGAATCTTACTAAAAAGGAAGACTACAAAAAATTAAACACAAAAGTAGAAGACTGAAAAAATACAAAGAACGAGGTTCCTGATTTCTAGTTCAATATTCTACTTACTGCACTTTTGGGTATTACACTTGCAAATTGCCAGTAAAGTAGTTGAAAAAGAAATAGAATGAATCAACAAAGTTATCATATATTATACGAGATGTTAGACCACGTAGTAAGATTCATAGCCCCTTAAAAGCTATGAAAACACTATGGATAACCCCTTTTTATTGGAACCTAGTTTGGATAAATACAAAGCAATGGTAAATTTAAAATATTTTTTTTTTACCTAATAGAAAGTGTTTCAGAAACACAACTTACCAACAGAATGATAGATATAGTATACAAAGAATACTATAAAATACTAAGACAACAGGTAAAAGAAGAAAATAACAATTAGTTAAATAATAGTTTTGAATTATATGATGATGAAATAAATACAAACAAGAATTTTACTAAAAAGAGAGACTACAAGAAATTGAACATAAAATTAAAAGACTCTGAAAAAATACAAAGAACGAGTTTCATGATTTCTAGTTCAATATTCTACTTAATGCACCCTTGGGTATTACAATTGCCCTTTAAAAGCTACGAAACACTATGAATAACCCCTTTTTATTTGGTATCAGAGCTTAATTCATAGTGTTTTGTGAACATGTCTACGCATAAAAATCTAAAAACAATTCTACAGTCAGCGACCTTATAATAAATCAGTTCATTAACACCAGAAAGAATACGGTATTATTTTTTGCATTGTGTATTATATTATATTGCCAACCGAATTTGAACACCATACCTTCAATTATAACATTGACAATTATTACACATTTATACTTGAAGCATAAAATAAATAAGCAAAGTAATCAAATCAAACCTGATCAAGCATAAATTCAAGTGTAACCACAATATCTCAGATCTCTAGATTCGCAGCGGAGATCATCAATTAAATTATCAAATGCCGAATTTTATGGACGCGTCTTCTAAAAGACACTCGTCGAGATCTGGAAAGGGAAAAAAAAAAAAATATTACAGACAGATCTCTTATTCAAAAGCGTATCAGAGCTTTCCAAATCGCTTGTGGTTGAAATAAATGCGAATAAGGAACCGAAATGGACGAATATTTACCACTGACAAGTTGTCGATTTGTCGTCGTTCACTCTCTATACTATCAGTATGAGGAGCTCAACTGAGGCAAACTTGTTTCAATACATTGTTTTTGTTTGCATATGGCTGTCGGTGGTGATAAACCGTTCATCATAAAGGTGACTAAAAATACTTTTCTAGCCATGCTTCATTAATAAATATGAATGCAACTAATTTGACTATAACAATGGTTTAGTCCACGTTAGCTGTGTGTCAAATTTTGTTTTTTCGAAATTATGTAACTCTAAGTATGACTAACATAGTAAGAAATAATTTCTAACTTAAATTTGATGTCATCGTAAAGCATACAAAATAAATTTGGCAAGCATACAAATTGATGAAATATATTTACTTATGTGTTCATCTTATTTTTTCCACTAACTAATGGTTGAGAGTATGAAAAATAATTATGTTTGAGGTTTACATTTCATTTCATTTCTGTATGTTTACTTCTAAATCCTTTTTAAATTTAAGGTGGGTGTATAAAGTAATTTTTATGATTTAATTTTATTAAATATTTAAACGTCGTCGGCAAGTATTTAGGTGGGTGTAAATTGTAATACCATATTTTAATGTATTTTAATGTAATTTTAATGCTGGCTTCATATATTCTTACTTCATTAGTTGCTTTCACCATCTTAGCATTTTTTTTTAAAAAAAAATTCTCGCCCCACGTTTTACTTTACCCATCTCATTTATTACAATTTTTCCATTACCCTTTAAGATGGTTAGGTTTAGCCTTCTTTCTCTTCTTTTATTTTAATTTTATTTCACTGCTTTCTCCTTTCTCCAAAGCATTTCAAAATCATAGTTCTCAAAGTGTAGCAGCAATGGAAAAATGTAAACTTGGAGATATACAAGAAGAATGAAGATGAAACCAGCGACGTGATAATCCTTGAATTAGTGTTGTTGATTTTTTCCATGTCGCCTAATTTCGCACAAGGGTGGAAGGATGACAAATGAAGCGACGTGTTGGAAAAGGAAAATCAAAATAATTGGTAAAGGGGAAATTAAAAATAAAATTTAATACTACAAATAGGGTGAAAAGAAAATAAAGGGATGGCAATAGACATAGCCTTTATTTTTAATTAAGTAAAATTTGGTGTTTGGTTATTATGACGTATAACTACTAGATGTATAATAGATTACATTTTAGCGCAACCAGTGTGTTACACACACGGTGTTCAACATTTAATATCGGTACAATTTAAATGCATTTAGTTATATTAAAACATTGAATAAGTTTATATTATAATTTTTTTAGGTTGGTCATTTTTAAAATATGATCTTCGAAAGTCCGTTGATAAACTTTCTTTGAAACCTGAGAAGCATGAAGCGTAGAAGATAACAAATCTTTCTAAAGCATAATTGGTTTATACGACCAATGGTGCCACTGACACCAATTATTTCTCACTTTGTGATAATTCATCATCGATCTTGCATGTTAATTTTGTATATAAGAAATCTATGGTTTCAACATGGGTTTATCATATATTAACATATAAATTTGAATACGTATAGTTTGTTGCAATAGTAATGTTCCAAACCTCGTATTAAAATGCTATAAGTGAAATAGTGTTTTAAATTTGGTTCAAACAGAAAATATTCCAACATTCGCACCGGTCCATTTTTGTCCTTATCCAATACTAATAGAATTTGAAAATGCTTCAGCGGCTTTGAAGCATTTTATTTACAAATATCATTATACGACGGGACAAAACTACATAAATATTAACTTTATGCTGTCTAATTTATGAAACAACTTAACAGTTTTTTATCTTTACTTCAAATATTTATATAAAAATAATAATTGAAATATTACAATAATTAACATGATTTAATGTTAAATAAGGAAACACCATGACACAAAATATCAGTGGATAGATATAAAAATACTTTGGATGACGTATTACTAATGATGCCAATAAGACCGCATGGCATGAGAAAATATAATCAACAAAGTGAATTATGAAAAATTGATTATTGTTGTTATTAGAAAAAAAAATATTATGGACTAAAATAATAGTAAATCTAATAATTTTATACATATTGATTATGTAAAGTAATAAACTAAATTAGCCATATTATTGAGAATATCGCAACATTTATAACATTTATTCTTATGCACAGAGGCAGCAAATATACAACTGAAAGAAGTGAACTAAAATCTGTAGGTAAAGTTAGTTCACCTGTTATGAATTATAATTTGTAGCAACCATAAATTACTCAGTGGTAGGCGACAGAATTTTAGTATACTTTAGAATTGATTAATCATAAAATGCTAGATCTGAATAAGTGATACATATTGATTAGATTAAGAAGAAATCGGAGAAAATTAAATGAATTAGCAGAAGTCATATTTGAATTCATAATTGCTAACTGAAAAGGTAAATTTGGTTTGATTTTCCATATTGACACCAGCCCTATATTTTATATTTGATCTGAATCCATAGTTACTACTTTCATGAACTGATTAAGAGAAAGAAACAGATTTAAAAGATACAAGTTGGATCTGATCTTTCAAATTGACATAAACCCTAGATCTAAATTATTTTCTTAGAAGAGGTCAGGAGAATAACTAGAGTGTATGTAATTTGAGGATCGTAACCTCTTATTTATAATGTTGGCATTTTCTAATTTGACCCTTCAATAAATTAGAATTGTCTCGGTATCTACACATTAGTATCATGAAAATTATGTCCTCAAGACTTTTGGTTTTAATTAAAAAATAGATTACTTTAATTAGGCTTACATCAAAACAGCACAACACAATTTATTCTATATATGTAGCTCCCATATTTGTTAACCTGCCGTTTGGCAAGACTATGAATAGACGAATTTAACTTAATCAACTACTAGTTTGCTGATGTTGGAATACGGTGGGTTTGAGTCAACTAGATGGATAGACGATCATTCGCGGATGATAGATATAGTTACGAAGCCGGGGTTTGGCGTAATATGGTTCGGTTTAGAAGTTAGGGGTCGTTCGGCATGAAGGCTCGGCATGAATGGCTTGGCATTTGTGGACCGGCATTTCTGGTTTGGTCAAAGGTGATTCGGTATATATGGATCGGTGTGGATGATGCGGCTCGGCGTGGAAGCATGGCTCGGTTGAGGAGTGGAGGCCATGCATGGGTCGTTGGGCATTGGTGGTTAGGCCGTTCGGTCCGAGGATTTGGCAAATGTGGTTCGGTCTTGGTAGCACGGATCAGCGTGGGGTTGTGGGTCGGTCTGGATGATGGTGTGGTTGAGCATGGTATTGTGGGTCGTGTCGCTCGGCATTGTGGTGAGGCCATGTCGCTCGGCATTATGGTGAGGCCAGGATAGTTCGGCATTATGGTGAGGTTGGTGTCGCTCGGCATTGTGGCTCGGCGTTGGCTATGTGATGACATGGGTCGGCATCAATGCATGGTTTGGCATTATGGTGAGGTTGGTGTCGCTCGGCATTGTGGTTCGGCAAAGTGGCTCGGCGTTGGCTATGTGATGACATGGGTCGGCATTAATGCATGGTTCGGCATTATGGTGAGGTTGGTGTCGCTCGGCATTGTGGTTCGGCAAAGTGGCTCGGCGTTGGCTATGTGATGACATGTGTTGGCATCAATGCTTGGTTCGGCACTAGCTTTGCTCCGAGTTCTGGACTAGTTTGCTTCAAGTTTTGGATAGGCTCGCTCCAGGACAGTGCCCTGGCTACTTTGGCTTGGCTTATTGAGGAGTGTGGCTCTGAGAATACGACTCTGCCTACCTGGTTCAGTCGTAGTGCAGAGCCTGTATCGTCAATGGCCCTAATGGGCCCAAATTATTCAAGAAGCCCAACTACTTGTATTTGCCTATAAATACAGCATGTGGGGTTACAGAAAAGAGATCTTCTTTCGGCTCTTTGGCTTTCTATTTTCTAAGGCTATGACTACTCTGCCATTATGTAACTGTAACTGTTCTTAGATCAATAAAAACGAAATTTCTAGAGTGAACGTAGGCCGGAGTCAGCCAAACCACTATAAAATCTGTGTTCTTTACTGTTTTCATTTTAATTTCTACCGTTCTTTAGATTTATACTCTCTACATACACTCTATCCGTGAGCTATGACTGAAATTTGGTGCTTTCATTTGAATTTGCATGTTAGTGACCAATTTTGGCGCTAACAATGTTGAATTTTTTTTCAACAATCTCCCCCTGGACCATATATGTAATAACCTTAATATGTGTTTAACTTTATGAGCTCTAAATTTTGCTATTTATAATATAAGATGTTTCCGAAACAATCTCGTCCATTAACTATGCTGACAAAGGATCAAAGTGGTTTTTTTTTGAAATGGTACTTAGATACAACATGTCACTAGGATAATAAAGCACAAATCATGTATTAATAAATGTTCGAATCACGCTATGCAAGTTTCAAACTTGTGACCTCTCGCACCAAAGTCGAATCACTTAACCACTGGGACAATGGTGCTTGTCCAAAGTGGTTTTTGTTACCTTTAGGGTAACTAAACCAATCAGTGGTCACATATGCCAACACAATCAAATGACATAGATCAATCATGGATGCGGAGCATAAAAATTATATGAGATGTGATTTATACATGTCAATTTTCAACCGGTCCCACTTTAGTGAGATCAAAACGTTAATATTTGAACAATCTAGAGTGCAAAAAAAATTATTACTTTGTTTCTGATTAGAAAAAAGAACTCGATAGTCTGTAGCCGAAGTATAAAATAATGTGTCATATGATAGTACCAAATACAAACTTCTCTCTGAACCAAATTTTCCTTACATAAAATTTACATCAATTGAGCAACATGCTCATGAAAGACATTAGATGATAATCCTTTTGTAAGTGGATCCACCATAATGGAGTTTGTCGTAATATGCTCTATAAATTACAATTTATTTTACACTCTCCCCTTATTAGAAAATAATATGTTGTTTGTTGTCAAAATATTACTTTAATGGTCTTTCATTTTTTCTAATATTCCATAACTTTGTGACAAAATTTTGCAATTATTTTCTATCATTGGATGCCTCATAACATAAAATAAACGTAAGTTCCAAAATAGAGGAGGCTATAAATGTCTGTATAACAACCTCCTTATATAGCTCCACCAAAAAAATTATTATATGAAATGCGTCTTTTATACTCCTGACATCTAAAATATTCAAATCATAATGATTTATTATCTCCAACCAATCCGATCTTTTTTCTATGAACATATAATCTTTTACTCCTTAAAGATATCTCGTGACCATTTAGGTTGCTCACAATTGATTCATTTTCAATCTCAGTAAGGTATCTATCCAATAATACATTCAATGTCCATATATGTATATGCTTAGCATACATTAGACTCCACATCGCAAATGCATGAGGAATCTTTTGCATTTCTTTAGCTTCAAGGGTGTTCTTATATCACTATATAAGACAATATTTGTCTCTTTTGGCAAAAGAAAAACAATTGATTCATGGTTTGTGTATCGAACCTTTTTATGCACTTATCTGCCAAACTCTTTGGCGATAATCCAAATATCGCCCCATGAGTAATAACAGTATATTTGAATCACTAATACAAAAGTGTAATCCATTGGCGGTTTTTTAAGTTGTATCAATGTCTCCATTGAGAAACACGACTTCAATATCCTTACGATATTACCTAAAATCATAATCTATAATAAGTTTCAAAATAATTCTAAATAGTTCTTCAATGAAACCAAAGAGAAAGTATCTTTAAAAAAATCATTATTTTCCTCTTGAGTATAATCTTTTCTGTAATGAGTCTTATACCTTTCGGCATTACCTTCTTAATTTCCTTTTGGTTTTAAGTAGTTATTCGTCACAAATGATCTTAGTACCTTAAGGTAATGGGAAAGATCTCAAACTTTATTGTCCTTTTCCTTTTGGTTTTAAGTAGTTATTCGTCACAAATGATCTTAGTACCTTAAGGTAATGGGAAAGATCTCAAACTTTATTGTCCTTTGTAGGTTTATACTATACATTCATATCTTAAATCCATATTTTGAACTAATATCTTATACAGATTGATGTAAACCAATAGAAATATGTGCACCAATCCATTATTCATCTTTTTGGAGAAATACTACACAATCATCCGGAATAATATTTCTTCTTTTCAAGTGGATTTCTTTAGTGGTCTTGCATCTCAAGGTTTTGTTGAGTTTGGTTTCTTGAAACATCAACCTTAATTTAAAGAAAAATTTGTTTAACATTGTCTTATTACGGTTCTCGATTTAGTTCTTGTCAACAAAAGAAAACAAAGCTTATACATTATACGAAGAAGTAACTGTAGGTGAATCAAAGATAATGGCTCTCTTTAATGACAATGATCCATATAAAAAATATATTTAACATTGTCTTACTATGATTCCTTACTTCTTGTCTATGGAAGGAAATGAATCCTATGTAGTATCCGAAGAAACAACTGCAGTTGAATTAAAGATAACGATTCTCTTCAAAGACAATGACCTATGCTTTATTTCTCCCTCCAAATTCAACATCCTCAAAAAACTATTACATTTCCCATCTTAAGTTTTTTTAGTATGGGTTTAAAAAACTTGTAGCTTTTAATTCACTTAGAATATCAATAAATTATTTGCTCTCTTTAGTGCCTCGATCTAGAATTATTTAGTAAGCTGAAGTAAATAACCATATAAATCACCAAATTGAAATTTAAGACTTCATTATAAAAGATATTTAACATAAGTAGATATATATAAGCTATATTTCAAATATTAAGAGCTTTAATTCCAACAGCGTTTGAATTTATTCATAAATCAATCTTATTATTTCTAAATAAATAATAATAAAATTTGTTTATGTTAGAAATAGAAAACCGAAGTCTACCTAAATGATAGCATATTAAAAATAAATAAATCCAAACAATATAACTGAAATCTCAATATTTTAGAAATATCTATTAAACTTTACTTTATATGTATGTATATCTCAACAAAGAAACAACCATAAATATATCTATATGTTGTTTCTTTTCTTCTAGATCCTTGGCATCTTCTTTATCCTTACTTATAGATTTATTTACAATGTATGTTAAATGAGTACTTTTAATCTTACACGCTTCAACCTCTTTTCTTCTTCTTACCACAATGCTAAATGAACTTGATAAGAGGTCATTTTATCCTTGAAAATTAATTTAATAATGATCTTAAAATGGTTTCTATGAATAAAGAGAGTACCCTGAAAGAATAATAATAACTTGGGTGCCTTTAACTTTTAAAGCAACATCTTTCCGTATAGTACTCGTTTATTTTTTTCCTTACATTGACTTAATGGAATCACACAATATAAAGTGTCCTTGTTCCCTTATTGTTTTTTATCGAAAAAATGCTTTTCGGTTTGTAAAGAACACCTTTAAATTGATTATCCTCATGGATATCGTACCCTTGAAAGCGTTTAAAATATTATACCTTATGATCATTTGACTTTTGCAATTTGAATTATCCCCCACTCAATTTTCTTCATAACATTATAAGAACATTCAAATGTAGGAAGGGGCTTGTTATCCTTCTAATTGCAAGAGCTAGATCCATGAAATTAAGAAAAAACCAACATGTTCTCTTACTAATCTATAGAGTCGATTCCAAACAAGATGAAAACATTATTAAAATTGGAAGACACTTCGTCAAATTAGTTTAAAGTCGAACAAAAATAAAGATTGGCTGTATATGCTCATATCTAAATATTAGCTATGGCAAATTCAAATAATTGTTAATTCTCAAGGTACCTAGCATAACATCAATATCAAGTCTTTGGATAGTAATATTAACCGTAAGCATTACTCTTGTTGTAAAGGTAAAACAGTAACAACAAATTAAAGTCAAATAACAATCTTCCTTCAGGCCGATTAGTTATTCACTTGTAAAACCTTATAATTATCACATATTATCATCACACATGTGTAAGTGATTTGGCCAATTATTAGTCTTCTTATGGACCAACTAATATCCACATGAATAAATACACTCAAATATCAAACATTTTATGAACAACTCAAATAAGAGAGGTCACTTTGGTGACATGTTATGTCAATTAGCTCACTTGGAATATAAGATATTTACAATTAGTTTGCAAAAAGACATCAAAAATATACTTGAATTTATTTCTTAATGTAAAAGGTGGAACCCAGTGCACGAGGCTTCCACACGAAAGTGGGCTTTGGGGAGGTCGATAAGGTACGCAGCCTTTCCCTCGCATTGCGAAGAGGCTGTTACCGGACTCGAACCTGAGCGTCCAGATCACCATGTGGGTGACCTAACCATTGTGCCATGGCTCCACCTTTTATTTCTTAATCTACATACAATATATTTCAAGTGTTATAAAACACTCCTAAAAATTCTTTAGATCTATATGACACTTGAAAAACTCAAAATTTTAACCGTAACATAGCATGTTTTAATCATGATTGCTATATCTTTTGCTTTAACTATGCGGTTATATGCATGACATTCCTTAAATAAATATGATACAAGGCATCATAAATAGATCACATAACAAATGTCATGAATGAATGCTAGAATTAAATGCCACGAAAAATTATACATAAATGACATAGTAAATGTCGTACTAAATAACATAAATGAATTTAGTAGCTATGATGTATCTCTGATGCTACTGTACCAACCTTTAACTTATTGTTTGGATACTTAATTAAGGTCAGTAACCTTGCACTTTGGCAAAATATGAACACTTCTGCTCCTTTTATTTTATGCTAACCAAAACATGAAAGTGAAACATATTTTCAACAAGCATGGGTCGTACATTTAAAATATTTGTATCTATCAAAAATAAATACATCAAATAATAAATCATATGCATTTTTTAATTTCAAGTACAATTTGTTGCATCATTAAATTTATTGCAACTGACACATTCAGTGCATTTATGATAATAAGTTAATTGATTTATTACTATAACAACCACATTTAATGCATTTATGATAAAAATAGATACAATTGATGGTTATGTGGTCTAAAATATAAACTAATGTCATATTAAAATTTCAATAATAAAATAAACATAAACACCTTAAAGGCATACTTTATTTCTAATTAATCAAAATTTCTGAAAAACCAAAATACCTTATGTATATCCAAATTACTTAATCAAAAATTAATTAAGGTAAAATAGCCGCAGAATCTAATTTATGTTTCTTAAATAAATGGTTCTAAATTATATCCATTAATAAACATTAAAGAAAATGACCGTACATATCAGATTCAAGGTATTCCTCACATTAAAATTCACGACTTATTTATAAAATATACAATAATAAACATATGGATGCTTTAACCAACATAAGTTGTTTTCGAAATTTTGATTATTTTCAAAAACTTTATTGATATCGAAATTTTATCTTATTTCATAAATAATATACGGATCGTTTAGATCTATATTTCTACACCAAAACAGTTTAACAAATCATCCTTTCAACCAACAATGTATAGAAATAAATTAATACTAAACCAAATCCAAAATCATTACTAAAAAAATCCTTGATGCATAAATCAAGTAGATCTGAAACATAAGTGGAATTTAACGGTTTCTAAACAAATTTTAATTTAAAAATTACTCATAATAAAAAAAAACTTTAAAAAAATTCCCGATGAAATCAATGATGGGTGACTCTGATACCATTTGTTAGGATTTCAATATATTTTAGAATTGATTAATCATAAAACCCTAGATTTGAATAGGCAACCTATGTTGATTTGATTGAGAAGAAATCAGAGGAAAGTAAATGAATTAGGGGAAGCCATACCTAAATCCATAGTTGCTGATTGGAAAAGTAAATTTGGTTTGATTTTTCATATTGACACGAACCTTATATCTTATAATAAATCTGAATCCATAGTTGCTGCTTTCATGAACTGATTGAGTGAAAGAGATGGATCTGGAAGATAAGAGTTGGATCTGATCTGCAAATTGACATAATCCTTAGAACTGAATTATTTTCTTAGAAGAGACTAGGAGAATAACTAAAGCTTATATAACTTGGAAACATATCACTTATTTATAATGTTGGCATTTTCTAGTTTTTCCCTTCAACAAATTAGAATTGCCCCAGTAACTACACATTTATACTATGAAAATTATATCCTTAAGTCTTTTAGATTCAATTTAAAATTAGGTCACTTTAATTAGGCTTTACACCAAAATAGCACAACACATTTTATTTTACATATGTGACTCACTTGTTGAAATTTTCTAACAGTTGTTTATACATTTTTTACATAAAAAGCAAATATAAATACTTGTCTATCAATCATGTTCAATAAATATCTTCATTATGTCCTTGCAAGTTCTGTAAAATATTAACTTTATGGAAACAACTTTCACATCGTTCATCTTTCAATCAATACACATCACCACGTTTTCATTTTATTCATACACATCTCTACATTGAAACATATTTTTAACTTATATTCACCTATTTGTTCAATAATTTTCCACTTTCTTTTGTCTTTTTTCATGTAATCAACATTCACCACTTTGTAGTCTTCCATAACATCGTAGCACCAATCATTAACAATGGAATATCTCTAAAGTACCAAATAGTTGTATACTATGAATTTTATCAAGGTATAAATCCAACGTTAGCACAAATATTATAATATTTTCGGTATATATACCTAGCACCAACTAAATGTAACACTTATAATTAAGTACAACTATTATGCATGTCAAAAATTATAATCATATTTTACAATATTGCCTTTGGTATTAAATTAAAAGCATAAACAAAAATTACCCTGATATGATCATGGTATGACAATTGAATAAAATTATGTACATATATTTATATTCTTAGTTATATGTTATTTTTTTCTAATTTTGTTATAGAAGAACAAAATATTCACTAAAAACATGCGGTGAATCCCTAATCCACTGCTTTGGAATATTATTTTTAGGTATTATCACTAACACTTCACTTTTGGTTAAGAGGGCCAATTTTTTACTTACATTCCACTAAATATAAAAATTTAATGGGGGATACTCATGCTGTACAAATAATATATTTTTTCAATTTTACCCATTATTTATTTTTAACCAATCTTCTTCTTTTTCACTTATATTTTTACTAAATTCAATTTAGCTTTCAGTAACGGTGAGAAACAATCTTCTACTTCCAAACCAAAAACATCTTTCTATTTTACCCAACGTTTATTTCGATTTAGAATTGTCGACCACCAAATTAATGTGCAAAACTGGAGAACTAAAAAAATTAATCTGTTTGTTTTGCTGAAAAAAATCCATATTACGAATGCTTTCTTAGGTAACAATTAATCTTATTTCGTTTTCTTTCAGAATTTTATCTGCAAATAGGTTTCATTTCTCCATTGATTATTAATTTAGACTAGAGACTAAAGAAAAAGAATAATGGAGATTAAATGAAATTAGGGCAAAAAATAAAGGGATAAATTGGTCAATTTACTTTATAATTATACGAGGTGCTATTTTTATTGGTACCCCTCGCAGTAAAAAAATGTTTTTAAAAAAACGACCCTCTCTTAACTGAAAGTGGAGTGTCATAATAATACTCTTATTTTTTATGCTATGAAAGCTTTCATGAAATTTACTTGCATGTTTGCTCGTAAAGTTCAAACTTATAATGCATATGACAATTTATTACATGGTATTTTTGTAACTAATTTAAATTAAAAATAAATTAAACATGATTAATTATCTCATTCAATTAATTCAAATAAAAAATAATTAATTATCATTATATCTATAGTTGTTTTAAGTTAAAATTAAAAATATTAGCACCGCTTAATTCATTTAATTTAATTTCTTTTATTGGTTGCATGATAATATTAAATTCCATAAGACTCTCTCTATTTAAAATTACTTATAAATATTAAGAATAACAACATTTCCAGTCTATAACCATATATAAAAATATTCAAACTGCAACAAGTTTAATGCAATATAATATAAAATAACGTTCGAAAAAGAAAAATCAATCTTAATTTATCATAAAATAAGATGTTGAATTGAGCTAAAGATGGACTCAAATTAATTAACAGCAAAGAGAATTAATAATAATTAATTCGATAAATCCAAATTAAATGAAATTAGTACCGAATAATTCCTTTTATTAGTTGCGTGACAATATTATTTGATACGATCCTTTCTATAAACATCTCAAAGTTATAAAAAAAATAGAAACAATATAATTTCAAACTAACTTTATGAGTAATTATTGATAGTTACCTCAATGCTCAGTAAGATCCCAAAAATGATGATTAAACAACGCTATTGGAAGATGTAACAAGTTCTCGGTTGACGAAGACAATTAATACAAGGTTTTACAAAAGTATAAGTTTAGACCTTGTAAGACAACATAAAACAATTAAATAAAAAAGTTTGGAAGAACACATATTTAGAATTAAATTTTTAATAACATTTAAAGTTACCTCCTATAGCTAGATTAAAAGTAAACAATATACAAAATCATACCAAATAAACAAAATCCAAATGAAAGTAAACTTTCAAACAAACCAAAAGGTTCAACTTAACATGTAATTGATTTTCAAAATCAACACGAGATTCCATGGTATCCATATATTTTCAATTTAGTAATTATGGCATGACAAACGAGGGGAACCATATTTATAACCATACAATTGAAATAAAAATAAGAAAAAATGGAGTTTTAAGCACAAAAACTCAAAGCAAAGATTTGGAATTAGAAATTAGAACAAAAGCTTCAAATTCAATCATCGGTTAAATGAAAAGACAATTGATAAAAAATCTAACCTTTAAATCAAGCTCGACCTATCCAGTAAGCTAATTTTTTTAAAGGCCTTTAGATATTTTTCATAAAAATAATAACATTGAAGGAATTAGTGTAAACACAATCGTTGCAAAATATGAGTAAAATCATAATAATTCAAGATGAATATAAAATGAAAAACTATCGGCAAATTCAGTCAAATTCTAATTCAATTAAAAAGGATTAAAGAGATTCATTGTTTGGAAAGTATCTTTAATTTATAGCTTACGTATAAAAACTGGAAATGGAAAGAAATTAAATTATGGAAAGTATAACAAAAAATGGAAGTGAAAGAATTAGGAGATGAGAATGTCCGAGTAAATACAAAAATAATGAATAAATGATTAATGTAGGTGGAAATAAGAACATAAATAGTCAGGGACTGAATTTTTTATATAATTATATAATATATATGAAACATTCAATATGCTAAATACGTTAATAGTATCATTAATTTCATATATGTTAGTGGTATCATCACATCCGAGACGTAAAAAAGTAAAATTATAATGGTCCGAATGTAAAAAATTCCATAAATTGCTTTGATGTAGGTATATCGGATAAGAAGAATTCTAGAAGCAGTATACTAAAGGTCATATATTATGTTTTATTAATAATAGAATTACATCCAAGATGCAAATAAGAGAGAATGTAAATAACTCCTCAAATTGCTAAGAAATAAGTATATAGGATGAGAAGAATTGTGAAAAGAGTATAAACTAAAGGTCGTGTATTCTCTTTTATATAATAGAATAGATTTGACCATGATGAATTTAAAATAATGGCATTTTCTTATAAATTGGTTGTAAACATAAGGTTATTTTAGTCATTTGCTTAGTCAAGACTACTTATCAAATTCCCTCATAAGTAATAAGCTATAGAGAATTGGTTCTTCAATTTACACTTCTAACTACTTTTGAAAGCTCCTTACAAGGAGTTCTCAACACTATAGTTCAAATAAATAACTTGTAATTATGTTTGACTACTTATAAAAGGTTTCCAAACATGGTCTAAGCATACTAACAGCACTAGCACTAAAAACAAGCCTGTGAAACTTAAAAGATGTACTATAATGAAGTTTGAATGAGAATTTAGTTTAAATTGACATACTTCCAAAGTTTTCTGGTCCAGAAAGCCTCTTCAAAAAAATAGTCATAACACTACTAGAAAAGTTACCATTTACCTACTTGACATTACCAATGTTCCACTGACACCCTTACTTTAGGCATCGACGAGGCATCGATAAGTCGTATGTAAATCATTTACTACACAACATTATCGATGACTACCGACGTTTGTATATTGGCAGCAGCGTAGCGTCGGCATGACGCAGCCCCTCTCCATAACGTCATAGTCGATGCTTCTCTTCACCATTCATCTGATTTAATAAAAAACCCTCAAACATGCTCCTCTTCCCCCATAGCCATGCCTTCCCCTCCCTCACGTCACGCTGCAACCATGCCTCCTCTTCCTCCCACATCACCCTATAGGAACACCTCCTCCTCGGCCATGCCTTCCACTCCCCATGCAAGCATCCCCTACCCCACCAGCCTTGCCGCAAGCGCCTCCATCCGTAAGGTTCTCCCTCGATTAACGTCCATCAGCCTTCTCCTCGGCCAGTTCCCATTAGCCCTAGTGTTGTCCCCCACCAGCTATATCGCAAGCGTCATCTCCCACTAGCCCTAGCGCTAGCTTATCGCAAGTACCCCTTTAAGCTATAGTGAGCATCATCCCACAATTGAAGGCACTCGGTAAGCAACCGCCGCGAGCAAACACACACTTCTGCAAGTACCCCCCTCGATCAGTGTGATTAAATGCTCTCATTCATTTTTTATCCAATTGTATGATTTGATTTCAAACCATTGTTACAAATTCGTTTACATAAGTGCATATAAAATATTTGATCTAACATATATGTCTTAAGAGTGGAAACTTTTCTATAAGTCGATCAGGTCCACATGCCCTGGTACATTTCCTAGACCAACATACTGAACGTCGAAGGGATAGGGCATGTTTGCATTTTTGGTGGGTTGCAATTACTTATCACGGGATAATTAAAGACCAATTAAAGGCATACATATCCAAGTCCATCGACAACTCATATCCATTACTAGCCTATAAATATGTTAGCTTGAACAATTAGGTCTAGCATAAAATGTACAACCATAAAAAAGTCATGCTCATATTTTATCTTTTTATATCTCCCGTCACTACAATATTACATGCTTACACAATAAAAAGATAGAGTGATTCAGACATACTACTTGAAAGATGACTCAATAAATCTATCTGTTTATTATTAAATATAAAAGACTCATTCAAGACATACTGATCCAGTCCATTGACAGTATGTATCCATGACTAGCCTATAAATACGTCAGCTTGGACAACTAAGTTTAGCATAAATGGTACAACCGTAAAAATACTATGCTTATATTTCCTTCTTTTATATCTTATGCCTTTAAAATAATACACGCTTAAAGAAGAAAAAGAGATAATGATTTAGATGTTTTACTTGAAAGATAATGTACATTTTTTTACATGTAGGAACGATTCCATTGCACTTAAAGGTGTTGCACTTGAAGGTTTAAATGATTCTTCACCATCTAATACAATGATAATTTTTCTAATGAAGGATGACGTTTCTTTTTTTGCAGATTCTACTAATGTTTCGATCATATCCATATATTGGTAGAATCTGCAAAATGAAGCAACGTCCATCATTAGAAACACCTATCATTGTATTAAAGGTGAAGAATCATTTAAACCCACGAGATAAAAGATATTGTTTTCAAATATACGACAAAGACGGTCTAAAGCCATATCGCATGTTTATGGTATTTTTTTAAAATCTTAATATCGTTATTTATTAATTATTTTAAAAATCTTAATGGCATTTTCCTTTTTCATAGAACTTGTAAGTGAAATTCTTTCTATTAATGTTGTAATAAGTATATTTTCTATAGTGGGACATGATTAGCTATGTCGATATTATTGCATTACTAATTATATTGAGCCATATACTTCTAGCTGTAACACTTCGTAAAATAAACCATAAATAAATAAATAAAATTTAATTAAATATAATAAAAGAGTATGGGAATTTTATAAAAGTTGAAATTTAACCATAGAAGTTATTCTATTGCATTCGTGGCAAAATTATGATCTATTTCCATATATAATATGCTGAAAAAGGAGCTCAAACGAAGAAGATATTAACATGTAAAGCTTTTAGATTTAAATTAATTTAGTTTGAATTTAAATTCAAATGAGAATATAAATTTAGGGTTTAAATTTCAAATTAGCTTGGGGACTAAGTAAATGTTTTAACCAACGTTTAACGTTAAGAATAAATAGGGCAAGAAATTAATTAAATCAATACGCAACGGAAACGAACCATTATTGCCCAAAATAAGGCGGAGCGGTCGACCTACATAGGTTAACTGGCCGAGCTTAGGTAGTCAACCGTCTCCTAATGGCGGGGGCTAGGGTTTTGCGTTTTTTAACGCTCAAGATTTTTCCGTTTCTCTTTCAATTTGATCCTACAGTTCTGGTGCATTTTAACCTCTATAATTAGAATTCTGCTCTCTTCACATTTTATTCATATTATTTTGGGGAATACAACGAAACTCTGCCATTATTATCTCTTCAAATTAGATTTAGAAACTCCGTAGAGAATTCAGGTAAGAATCCAATTCCTTTTTTAGTTATTTCTTCTTCTTCTTCCACCAATATGTTCTTCTTTTGTCCTTTCTCTAATTGTTCTGAATCTAATAAAAATATATACATCTTCCCTATCATGTATATATAAAAATGGTGAGATTCTGAAGGAGATTGAAAGGCATGCAAATCCAAGGAAAGAAAAGATAAGGTTGTTCTATGAGTGAAAACCTTGGTATTTCTTTTTCAGTAATTGTTTGGTGTATCCATATGGATTTGAATATGCCTTAAGGATTTTGAAATTGCGATAACACAACAGATAAAATCCTCCAAAATTTCTTTTTATTTTGAAATGTCAATTCTATGTTGAGATTCTCAATTATTTACATTAATTTGATGGATTTTTATGTTTATGTAATTTTTGATAATTTCATAATCTATTCCACTTCTCCTTCTTCTTTGATTCAATTTGTGATTCTTCAATGAAATAAGCAGTTTAGATTATGGATTTTATTCGTAGTGTACACCACTTATTCCACACAAATTTCCTTCTTATCTTTTCTTTGTAAAAGAGGAGTTGAACAGAATTTGAAGTTTAGATTGCAATTTCTATTGCTTGGCATATTCCATTGAATTGGTGTAACAAATTGAGTTTATATTTTATTTACAAGTCTGTTATGCAGTATTAGTTATAAATATTTATTCCCTGTTTTGGATCTTAGAATCCCTTATTTTGGTATGTTGAAATCTTGGAAATTTGAAGAAAAAAACTTGTAATAATATTTGATTAGGGTATTGGCATTTAACGCTTGTTTAGGGCCTAAAATCCATGCATTTAGAATTTAGTAGGCGTGAATATTTATTTATCTCTATTATCATAATTAACGTATAACTATTGCGTATATTGCATGGTTAATTAGGAATTTATTTTCATTTATTTCCCCTATTAAGAATGTAATTGACTGTTAGGAGAATATAAGAGGAAAATCTTATATAGCCTAATTATTATTCTAAGGTGTAATAAGGAAGACTACTTATAAGCTTTATTTATGAATCTTTAAGATGAGTACTATTATATACATGGAGTGTATTTAATTTAATGCTAAGTCATAAGTTTGCGAGGTCAATAGAGTTACATGTCAGAAGTCTACCCTTCATTTTGAGGCTACCAGTAGTTGTATACACTTCCTAAAGCGGTAACCTATGTTAGGCTACTACTACATAGCTCCACGGTTTGAATGGAATTTGAGTTCGAAGTTGCTTTTATGATCTAATCATATTTTGAATTATTTCTGCTAAGATGTGGCACTCATCTGTCTTATGTCCATTTACTTGGTGATAATCGCATTAATCTCTTTCCATATTTGGCTCATGATTGATGTGTATTTAGGAGTAATCGGAAATTTTCATTGTCTTTTGCTGTGGCGAAATGTGAGAGAGAGTCTCATCTAAGTCCATATAGTATGGTTTCAAAATCCTATTCCAAAGCCTTTTAATATCTTCACTATCCTTTGACCTTTTACCAGGATGTTCGAAGTTGAGCCTTCCTTCTCTTTGATTTTATTGGGATTCCTTTATGGAGGGATACTTCTCCTTCATCTAAATAAAGTTTTCAACTTGGAAATAAAAGTACCGTGGGCCTTTACATCCATGAGTATAGAGTTCTTCCCAAAAAGGAGTTTGCTCGAGCAATCTACAACGAACTGCCATAAGTTTTCCCCTATCGATTGCACTTTCCGCTATTAATGCTTCTGTATTGAATCTCTTCAAGTATTCACCAAGCAATTCTCCTGGCCTTTTTGTTGATAGTTATCCTTTGGTAATTCTTGTACCATTAGATAACCGCTCCTTGAAAAGTTACTGGAAAGAGTTTGCAATGAATTTCCCCTGAAGTGTTATACAAATCCATTCGAGTTTCAAAAGCTAAAAATGATCTTCTGGGTCAGTGGTTCCATAATAGTAAGGGAATTTCAATGTTAGAGGAAATTTTAGTAGCCATTATTTTCTGAAAAAGGGGCCCTTCGAAGGTTACCATTTTCTCCAAGCCAAGGAGTATATCCTTTACTATTTGATTGAGAATGTCCTTCTGGTCGGTTTCATCATTGTAGTAACCTTTATTATCTCCTTAGATCGAATTATTTGGTTGCTTAAGGGTCCTTTTAGCTTGACTTTCTTGGTTTTCATTTTTTTCATTTTGGACCTTACTTGGAGATCGCGCTTCATCTCTTCCTTTCATAATCTTTAAAGATCTTTGAGATAGAGCCTCTTCAAGAAGTTCTCGCATAGCTGTCACTTGTTGTAGTAAATTCTAAACTTTAGTCTCATTGCTTGCAAATCTTATTAGGATTGAAGGTTAACCAATTTTCATACTTTTCAATTTGAAGTTCAGGATGATATTATCTTCTAAAGTCACTTGTGATGTGGCTTCTTCATTTGGGATGTAATTACTACTTCTGGCCCTTACCATTTTCTTTAAGTAACAAAAGATCTCTAACACAATTAGTTTATAGAGAGAATGATAATAAATCAGAGGTTTGAGCCATCCTTTTAGCACCAAAAACATTAACAAATAAATTCGCCAATACCCTAAAGTGTAAAACAAGGAATTGCTTTAGCGGAGGGTCTTGTCAAGGTCAAGAGAAATCACCGAAGCTGAGCATGGAGTCATCGAGGTTGGACATGAAGGTATTGGAGTCGTCGAGGTTAGATATTTTGCTGTCATAGTCATCGAGGTGGTGTATTAGCTCATGTTGAGTTCCAGCTTTAATATCAAGGTCTGTTATGTTATTGGGATGATGTTATTCAATGAGCAGTTAATATGAAGTTCATCGAGGTTCCAGTCAATGACGAAGCTCGATGAGGTTTATATCAATGTACATAATGATGTCGATGTTGTAAACTCAGTGAAAATGCATAACGATATAATAGTTTTGAATTGTATCTCAAATCAAGAAAATTAGACCATCTCTTTGTTGATTAAACATATCATTGTAGATACAACAATTTCAATATCATAATGGACAAAATCCCCAATTCAATTTAGGGTCTTAAATGAGAAAGAAGGGAAAATCCAAGAATTTGCCCCCCCAAAAATGAAGACCCTCGGTCGTTATAGAGGTTGGTGGGTGGCCAACTTTAGAATCCACGAATCTCGGCACCCTTAGCTTCATCGATTGTCAAAGGTGAATGCTTTTTCGACCTCGACATGATCAACATCGTTGCACATCGAAGTTTGTACAATTCCATTTTCCTCAGCAAGGTCTTTGTAGTTCGAATACTAAATGACAACGCTCTATTGTTGATAGAACGTGATGCAAATACTGTTTATGGGTATTGATATTGATAGATATAGACATCACACATGTAATATGCGATGCTCTCCATGAGACTCGATGACTTGACAGTGTGGATCCTCAACGAACTTTAACTGCAATTGTTTGTAGATTGGCGGTGGCGTTGAAATGGAGGCTTAATGTTCCTCGATGAGTCTAATGGCTTTGATGCTGTTTGAAGTCGTCTTTGCAACCTCTCAAACGTGTTTATTGATGTCGACACCATTGTGCCAATGATGTCGAGATTGACTGACATGTAAGGCTCTTTCAATGATGATAATGGTAGTATCATACCTTGTTGCATCCATGGCAACATCGACATCGTCGTATCTAACAATGTCGAGGCTAAGTCGTTATAGGACTTTCTCGGTGACGATTATAGTAGCAATAATATAAATAAGTACCACTATAAATACCCTCACTTATATACCCATAATGTCCAGGAGTATTACTGAGTAATACTATAAAATAATATGGAGAACGAGGTTAAATGGGGTACACACATGAATATTCCTTTGGGCAAACACTAGTACATATTGAAACATCGAATAAGTCACATATACATACATAGTATTAGTAGAAAGCAATAAATGCTATACCTCCAAGATAGAACAAAGCACAATATCAGTACATAAAAAGTGAACACAAAGTCAGAATCATAGCGATAATACATAATACATAAATATGCATGGTATGTCCATTATATAATAGAAAAATAAACATACATGAACTTATATAATACTTAGATGATAGAAAATAATACTACAACCCAGTCTTCTCTATTCCTAGATAACACATGGTGGTTTCATCGTTCCTGTACCTGAAATGTCTCGAACTGACCCGAACATTATATGAATAACACATAACAGACTTATGTCTATAATGTGGATGTTAGAATACAATACAATTAGCAAGGTATAATAAACTTATTTAATACCACAAACATATCCTCACCGAAGTAAACATATCAATAAATGTGTAACTAATGTCTCATGTGAAACATCCAAAGGCATAAACACATTAATATAAGAATAATCATCAAGTATAATTATGCTAGCTTATAACAATGCTAAGTATAACTCTCAAAAAATGATGAGATTGACTTTCCCAGTCTGTCATACTCATAAGGTGTAACAAGTATGCAAACTTATCAAAACATATAATTGGCAACACATGCCTATAAAGAATAGGCGACGATATACGCCTATAAGTATAGTCGATGACACATGCTTAAGAAAGATAGTTGGCAACACATGCCAAGGAATAGAAGATTGAGACATATGCCAATGAAAAAGATATTCGCCGACACACGCCTGAAAAGAATACAAGGATGAGCCATTTATCTCAAGTAGAAGAACAAGCATATATTTGTATCATATACAGCAGAACTAAATGAGAGATTGACAAAGCATACATACCTCTCTAGGAGACTCACATATATTATTTTGATATGGCTCCTGTAGTCATCGTTTACCTTTCCCTTGGTATCGTGACAATATCCACCGTTTTTCATAAACACGCTGCAAGACTATGCTATGCATTAATCACGACCTGGAACATTGCTCCTATAGGTAACTGGCTACTGGCCTAGATGACACAAAAGGGCTATACATTGCCGACACACTGCTCTATATGTTGTTGACATACAGATATAAACATTGCCAATATATGATTATAAGAGAAGGGCATCACAGATCTTGGGAGTGACCACCACAACTAGGCCGTTATGGTGGATACTGGCCAATCTGGTTCAACTTTCACACTATAAAGAAATCGGACATAACAAAGAAATACTGTGTGTGTATATATGCATGTATGTATTTGTGTGCATATGCATGTAACAGCCGACACTTAGTTATATACACCTGCCAACACTCAGCTCTTTACATATGTTGACACATAGCATAATAATCGCACGACTATGTATATTGCCGGTACATGGCTCAATGCAACTACCGACACATGGCTAAATGCATGACTCACCGCAGCGAGTTCCGTTATGCATAACAAATCTCCATATGAGTTTCATTCACAAGCAAAAGATAATCGAATAAATAATGAAACAACGTCTAATACCACCGCATGTTACTAATTTGTTTATTCATTTCTCACATATCACACTCGCTCCTTCAATATTCTATATAACGAGTCTAAAGAAAAACTGAAAAATACTATCGAAAGTCCTATACCAAACAGTACTATAGCTCCATTTATTCAAATTTTCCACTACATAGAATTAGTTTAAACGTGACACATAAGTCTAGTTAGGAAGAATTAAATATATATATATAGAAACATAACCGTACTTAATGAATATATATATATATATATATATAAAGTATATTTATTTAGAAAGAGATATAGATATATTAATAGATGAAAACATATCTATATTTAATAAGAGCATTTATGGATTTTAAACAGTGAATATAATAATTGCTCAATCTTCTATAAATCTGAATAATAATTTAATATTCAAACATAATTTTTGAAAACCCATTTCTTCCTTTTGAAATCCTAATATAATATGTGAAACCAAATATTACTCATAACAATTATTTCATAATTTTCTATAATTAAATACTAATTTTAAATAATTTTATAACTTCCAAATTAATTTATTATATCCCAATTCCATAATATATATTTTCAATACTTTATTGTAACACCCCTAATTTTGATTAACGTTATTCAGAAGATTTAATTAAATAAATTAAATAGAATAATGCAATATGTAGTGTGATAAGGGAATCGAAGTTTAACAAATATTAAGGTTGGGCCTTAACTAAATAAATCGATAAGGTTGTTTTAATAACTTTAAACATAAGAGAATATATAGGAGGGGTAAAATAAGGATAGATAAACCTTACATTTCTTAAACCCTTACCTCCAATATCATTTGCATTTTCATCAAACTAGAACAATCGAAGAGAAAAATCAAGGCCGATCAAAAGAAAGAAGAAAAGAGGAACAAAACTTGGGAAACCAAGTTAAAGCTAAAGAGAATCAAATCTACTCATTCAAGTGTCAATTCTCATTATTAAATCAAGGTGAATATTGATAGACCATCTTTTTTTTTATAAGTACTTGGTTTTGAATCTTGTTTGGGTTGATTAGCCTATGATGATTTGTTGTACTATGTTGATTGTATTATTGTTTGGGTGAAATAATGATTTATGGAAATTGTATGAAAATATTTATATTGGTTTTAAAGATAAAACCTAAGATTTTTGTCTCCAAATGATTTTATTTTTGGATATGTTAAGTAAAATATTATTTTGGAGATTAGCTTTTAATTTCATAATTTTTCAAATTAAAGAGAACATTTTATGAATTTCCCAAGGTGGAAATGGCTTAATTTTTGGTTTTAGTTATTTAAAATAATCAAGTATTGATTTTGGCCCTGAAGTTTTCATATGATAAATAATATCGTAATTCTATTATTTTTTTTAATTTTGGGATTTTTCCCAAGTGATGTCGAATTATTATGAATTTAACATGCTTGTCAAGCATATAAATTATTAATTAATTAAGGTTATTAATTAATTCTTTTGAAGTATATTTTGGAAATGAAAGCTAATGTGTGATAGATTTTCTAAAAAGATTTGTCTTATCCAATAGAAATTGGACAAGAAATAAGATTTGGTGAAAATTTTTAGCCTAGAGCAGTAATAAAACAGTTTTCATAAGAATTACAACAATGCTATGCTGTCATACGTCGTCGATCCTAACTATGAGGCTGCATCATTGAATGTCGACGTTGATGAAGGAGGAAGCACATGATAGCTACTTAACTATCTATGGAGTGATTCCTTCGGAGTCGAAGTGGACAACGGCGGCAACAGATGATTGGCAGCATGGTGTCTTCGTGATTCATTTAAACGTTTAAAAGTTTAATGTCGATTTCGATGACATCGCTTACCTTCATCATAGTTTTAAATAATGCCACATCTCACCACTTTGTTTTTTCACAACCAATGCAGTAATGCCACCTTGATTGACTTCGACTCGGACATTATATAAGAAGCAGCGTAGTAGCCGAAGGAACTTAAGTATCAAAGTTTATAACATTGTCGAGGGTCTTGGAGGTCGACATGCATTAAGGTCAGTGAACTTATGTGTGTTGATATTTCTTGGCCTTGATGTCTCTCCTTATCTTTTTAATGTCAATGAGGCCACTTTCAAAGTTAACTAAAACTGTTTTTAAGAAGGGCGAAGAAGCCTATGTTTATGATGGTCGACGACCCTATATCTTTGGCAATGAGCCATAGAACTTATAAAAGGTTTTAATTTTTTTGGGACCCAAATGAAGGTTGATATGGGTTAATTCCACATGAGTTAAACTCTATTTTATTAAGGGCGGAGAGCCTTAAGCTTTTATGTTGACATCATCAATGCCATTCGATGTTAATCTATTTTAAACTATTTAACGGACTAAGTGTTTTTTGAATATGATTTCAAAAAAGGGATTAATCATATACAAATTGGTTTTCAAGGATTTTAACTATGAAATAGCCCAAGCTTTGATTTAAAATTTCAAAAGAAGATATTAGTTAAGATTAAGCAATTATGAGACATAAAGAGATTATTAATTGAACATACTAAATGATAGATGCTATATGTTTTTTTGTTTATTTGATCCATTATTATGCATGCCGTTATTTTCATACTCATATCAATTATGACCCATGACTGCATTTTAGGTTGTTAAGGTGAAGAATTACATGCTAGGTCGAACCATTAGTGAATATAAACAGAATTAACTCTTAATTTAAGTATAATTGTATCTAAGAGATCAGGTAGATAAGAAGTATAGGATGTGTGACGACCTATCTTCTCGACCCTTAGAAATCGATACCAATATATCCACGGTATTTGTGTGCCGTAAATCCAAGTGCTAGGGAGGAAAATTATTAGGGGCGTAAAAGAAAATGAAGGTAGAAGACAACACAATAATAGAATTTCACATCACATTCAACATTTTAATTATACATAAATGATCACTCCAAGTGATCAATCAGAGTCAAATACTAGTCTAGTTAGGATAGCTGTAATTGCATATCCATACATATGCCAGGACATACTAAATACACAACACAACGAAATATAGGCAGATATCTACATATGGTACTTCAGCTTCATAGCTCCAAAGGACTTCCCTTGAATGCTCCCCAACATGCTCCAAAATGCTCTTTAGGTACCCTGATTACACAGCTACCCAAAAAATTAGGCACCCAGAGTTTAAAGTGAAAATCAAAATTCTGGGTCAGTCATGGGACTGGTGTGAGAACTCAAAGTACGATGTTTTGAAAACAAAGGTATCTCATAAGACTATGCCACACATAAACAAGGAGTAGGTTTTCATCTAATGATAACTAAAACTCTTTATTATGTAAAATTAAGGGATATTATTTTTAATGACATTCTTGAAAAACATTTTCAAATAAACTTATTATTCTTAGCCGAAATTTTTACATCATTTAATTCTAACATACTAGGTTCTAAAAAAACTGCAAGTTCTTATTAGAGAATGGAGTTTCATATAAATGACCAGGTGAAGGGACTGCCTTCTGATGGGTACATCTCTAGATGGATGTCACGAGAACCGCAGAACATCTGCTCCTCTGCCAACACAAGAACAGCCTACTTCTACACTTAGATAGTACCAAATATTTGATCACCCAGTCATTGCCGACCTTTGTGAGGCGTCTCTTAGCATACCTTCCAGATTAATTAATATCTAGGCTCCATAATGGGTAGAATCATATCTAGAAGAAGATGATCATACCCTATGGTCACGAACCACTTAGCTTTACCACATCTAACCCTATTTCGGTCATTTCCTAGTTAATGAGGCTTGAGGTAACGATTACCTTTACACATAGCACATCTCTTTCCACTTTGAGTACCACATTGTCATTCCATAGTCACATGACTGATTTCTATGAACATGTAACTTCCTGAGCTTGAATGTCTCGAGAAAGGGTATTAAGCTAAGGACGGTGTCTTCTTCGCCACCGACTGATATACATTATATAAAGACCACTCATTGTGATTTAGAATGCAAGGATAGACACTCCTCTGTATAAGTTTGTTTTGGGAGTGAACGAAGCCGAAGGCACTTTCATACCACATCCTGTTAGGGTTAGTAGTGAATAGTCCATGCGTTGGATATTTCGTAACGAAGAGACTGCTGCTACTATATGTATATTGGGAGTTTTATCCCTAAATGATCAGCAAGCAACCCTTCATTATCAAAATCCTAAATATCAATGTCTTCAACATGTTTTACTTCAAATCATACATTGGTTCGAAGTGGTTTTCGGATAGGAATCGCCTAAATTCGACCCCGGTTCTTTCGAAATCTAGTCATCGATAAAAAATGATGTAATTAGATGATTGCTGTCCAATTCATTCATTTCTCTTTGTCAAAAATATCTTCACGAGATATAATCTTTATAAAATATTCTTCTAGTGAATATGTGTTGGCTTGGTTTTTTAGCAGATAGAAGAAGAAAGAACAAAAGGCAAGAAGAACGGAATTAAATAACGGTGTAGAGGGTACGAATGCCGGACCAAACATCCGGTCCGACATTCTATAAAATGCCGGACCAGATATTTGGTCTAGCATTCTCTGAAATATCGAACCAAATATTTGGTCCGGCACGACACCAAAGACACTGGACCAAACATTTGGTCCGATGCACTGGTTTGCCGGGCCAAATGTTTGGTCCGGCAAATAAGCATCTTCAAGCAAGATGCCGGACGAGTCAAGCAAGTCAGTTTCTCCAAGCCAACGCTGAACCAAAACTTCTTGCCCAGATGCCGAGCCAGATTCAGGGAGCTATAACCCATTCTCCATGCTTCGTAACTCCACTCCATAAATACCATAGCTCCTCAACAACAATGGGGACCAAATTTCGGAAGAAAAGAGGAAAAATACTGCTAAAATTTAACCACCCCAGCTGCTCTAAGTTTTTTCTCTTTCTAATCAAACATGTATTTGTAATCAAATCAAAGAAGCATAATAAGATGGACAGTGGATGTAGGCATGTTCTGGCCAAACCACTATAAGATTGTTTGTGATTTACTTTCTTTAGCCGCTTTCCAACTCTAAGTCCGTGAACTATTCTGTGAATGCAAAAATTATCTGTTAATGCGTTGGGCATTTAAAAACTACATATTAAACAACTTAAAGGTAACTTAGCCAAACTCGAACTTAGAGGTGTTTGCCTAATTTTTGTGCAAACATTTTTGGTGTTTTCACCGAGAAACGACATAGAGAGCCGAACTCTTCTATCCACTCTCCTTCTAGACCTTAACACATCGTTAGAACATTGCTTCCTCTAGGCGATGCCGATAAGGGTATGAGTGCGGCCACTACTATTAGCTCAATCCCATCTAACAGGATCAAGAAAACCCAGCCACCCACTCTTTACTTCCAGGTTCAGTTGTCACCAGAGTAGACTTAGATAGGGTTGTGAATGAGATGACTGACCGCTTCACTGCCCAGCAAAAAGCTTTAGTGGACCAACTCATGACACGCTTGAGAGGCATGGAGGAATCTGCTCACAACACAAAATCTTGAGGTGAATCTCAATCCAGAGAGTATCGTAGGCGGAAAAAATCCCCTGCAAATGAAGAATTCAATCAAGAAGATACAAGGACATGAAACTAAGCCAGGACTCAGCTCAAAGCTGGTCTCGAAAGATCATCAGGAGCTGGGCCCAGTCCAGGGGGCACTAGACAAGGACCGGCTGTGACTGACCCTATCATGCTTTGAGCTAGCCATTGCTAATCCAACCTCAACCAAGGTTCGAAACACCATCAACATCAAAGGGAATCCCCCACTTCTCCCACGGCTGCCTTAGAATCCAAAGAAAGGATGACATGCCTCTTCAGGGAATATCTCAGGCGCGAAAAACTCGAAAGAGGGATAGGAATAAGGGTGCCCAGCCCATTTACCAGGGACATAGAAGCGACAAACACTCCCCAGAAATGGAAGTTTCCCACCATGGATCCCTATAAAGGAACATACGACCCAATCATCCACTTATAGTTCTACATCCAACACATGCTCATGGATGGAGCTACATAGGGTGTGCTTTGTAAACGTTTCCTCCTATTCCTATCAGATTTAGTAACCACATGGTTTTTCCGCCTTCCTCATGGCTCTATTAGCATTTGGGAAATGTTGAAGGAAAGATTCATAAGTCAATTCTGAATACACACGGTGCATCCTAAGGATGCCTATTCCCTAACAGACGTAAAACAAAAAGTAGGAGAACCGCTGCAGCAATATCTTACCCGCTTTAACATTATCACAACAACAGTGCAGGACATCGATGAGAGGCTTACATTGATGACACTGTGTAGAGGCGTACACCCGGATTCAAAGCTCACAAGAAGATCGACGAAGGAAAAACCTCTAACTCTTCAGGATTTCTATCATGAAGCTGGGAAATACACTGGAGGACACGATGACCCACTGACATAGCAAGCAGCCCGCAAAGGCTTCTAGTGTTTAGGGAAACATGGGTGCCCCTCCCTGAGGGGAGGGGAATAAGCAGAACAACGAAGTAAAACGTGGCCACCAAGGAAACTAAATGAAAAAGGCAATAAGCAACGATACCGACCCGGACCATGGTTCGATTCATACACGCCTATGAATGACACTATGGAGAACATTTATATGGCTACTCAACACGAGTTGAATTATGAACGTCTTCGTACAAAAAAGTCAGAGGCCGCAATTAGAACAGGGAAATATTATTGCTTCCACGAGTCTCATGGGCATAAGACCGAAGAATGCCAGCATTTGCGGGATCTCATTGAGGAATATATATGAAGAAAGAAACTAGTGCGATACGTGCATAAAGGACACAACTCTCCTGCTCAGACCCATAAAGGATCTGGTCAACCCTCCCAAGGGAATAATATGGAAGGAACAAGTGCGGGCTGCTCTAACTAAGAAAAGATAATTGTCCACACCATATCTGGAGGCCCGCTTGTAGTTGACGGAAGTTGGGAAGAAATGGATAGATATAGAAATTTTTTAAGGGATAGGGAATGATACGTTCATTCCATAACTGAAGGCCGCATCGCAAATGGAGAGAAGAGTCGACATAACCTTCAACAATGAAGATTTGGTTGGAAAACAGTATCTGCACACTGACCCCCTGGTAATCTCTACCTGGATCGGCCCGATAGAGGTGTTTCTCATTTTGGTCGGTACATGAAGCTCGGTGAATATTTATTCAAACATGCATTCAATAAAATGAAATTGTCAATGAAAGATGTATCCCCATGCCATAAGCCTTTACACGGGTTCATCGGGGAGGCCATAATGCCACTGGCAGCTAGACTTGTTTGTTGAGCTTGGAAGTCACCCCCGATCAGTTGTGTGGAAGCAAACCTTCATGCCGATGGACGTGCACTCTGCCTACAATGCCTTCTTAGGAAGGCCTACATTGTTAGACTTCCAGATAGTATTAGCATCATGGTGCTTGAAGACGAAATTCCCAACCGATAACGGAATAGGAGAAGTGGAAAGGGATCAAGATGCAACTCGTGGTTGCTATGTGACTGAACTTTGCCAGGACAAGAAGAAGGAAAAGGGAAAAGACATAGGGGTCATCCTCTAGCCAAAAATATGAAAGCATAACAATCAAAGAAGGCCTCTCCTCTCGAGCGTACTAGCGAACCATTCAATGAACTGGACCCTAGAGATAGAGAGGAGGAGGTCAATGCCGAGCCTGTGGAGTCTATGGAACGTGTGATGGCAGACGAGCATGGCAAAACAAGGCTTTTAAAGATAGGTTCTCAGTTAAACCTGAACCTCAAAGTCAGCTGATGGGATTCCTATGAAAGAACTTGGATGTATTTGTGTGGAACCACGAGGACATGGTGGGGATATCCCCAGGGATAGCTTGCCATTCCCACAATATTGACCCAATCAAGATCCGATCAAAAAAAAAAGAATGGGGATAGAAAGATCAACCGCTCTCAACGAGGAAGTGAAGAACCTACCCGCTAATGGTTTTATCCGCGAAACCATTTACCCAAAATGGATCTCTAACCTGGCTACGGTGAAGAAGCCTAATGGAAAGTGGCGAACCTGCATTGACTTCTCCAACCTCATTGTTGCTTGCCACAAAGACTGTTTCCCTTTACCTCGAATCGATTGACTAGTGGACGGAACCGTAGGACATGAGTTGTTGTCATTCATGGAATCATATTCAGGATACAACCAGATTCCCATGCATGTGTCGGATTAAGAACACACTAGCTTCATCACGGATCTAGGCATATATTGTTACATGGTCATGCCCTTTGGGCTTAAGAACGCTAGTGCTACTTACCAACGTCTAGTTAATAAGATGTTTGAACAAAAGATTGGTCACTCTATGGAAGTCTATGTCGACAATATGCTTGTCTAATCAATAAGAGCAGCGGATCATCTAAGCCATCTAGACGAGATGTTCCAAGTATTACGCAAATACCAAATGAAGCTAAATCCACTGAAATGCTATTTTGGGATGTCCTTGGGTAAATTCTTAGGTTTCATCGTACATGCTAGAGGGATAGAGGAGAATCTTGAAAAGGTACAAGCTTTAAAAGACATCAAAATCTCGGCAACACGATGGTAAATGTAGAGCCTAAATGGAAAGGTAGCCGCTCTAAGAAGGTTCCAAAGCAATGGACAAGTGTGTCCTGTTCTTCGAAGCCCTGAAAAGAGACAAAGGAAAGTTCGAATGGACTAACGAGTGCTACTCAGCCTTCTAGAGTTTACTTGAGCATCTACAGAAGCCTCCAGTACTCTCCACTCCGATCGATGGAGGGAGCCTCTACTTGTACCTAGCTGTACCCTCCCACGCCCAAAGCTAGAACTAGTACGAGAAGATGATTGCATCCAAAGACCGGTATACTTCATTAGCAAAAGATTCACGGGCACAGAAGCAAGATACCCTAAGATCGAAAAATTGGCTTACTGTCTACTCATAGCATCCAGGAAATTACGACCTTACTTTCACACACACTCCATTAACAGATCAACCCCTAAGACAAGTCCTATATAAACAAGATACGTCAGTGCGCCTGCTAAAATGGTTATTGAGCCAAGCTAGTACGACATCACTTACCATCAACGCATCGCAATTAAAGGAAAAGCCTTGGCAAATTTCGTAGCCAAGTTTACAATGCGAGATGAGGTGGCAGAAGTGAAAAATGAGGAAACTGTCAAATGAAATATGTTCGTTGATGGAGAATCAAACGAGCTCGGCTCCGGGGCAGGAGCCATAACTGTCACATCCTAAAGTTAAATTATGCTCTAAGGTTAAAGTTCGTTGTGACCAATAATGAAGCTGAATACAAAGCAATGATAGCTAGCCTAGAGTTCATTAAAGAAATAGGGGTTAAATCGATATGTATTCACAGTGACTCACAACTGATTGTGAACTAGATCCTTGCAGAATTCCAAACTCGTGGACAAAAGCTTGCATCTTACCTTAAAAGGGCCAAAACCCTCCTCAATGAGCTAGACTACTATGTAATAAAACATATCCCGTGAGGAGAAAATCAAGAGGCAGACGCCCTCGCCAAAGAGGCAAGCGCATGGACCGAACCAGTGCAAAGGTAACCCCCATCATGAGTCAACTCACACTAAGTTTCGACTGTCTCCAAATCACGGTGACCGTAAACAAAGAGGAGACATGGATGTCCTCCATCATCAGATACTTACAAGATGGAACCTTACTAGCAGAACGGAACGAGGTCAGGAAAATCCTAAGGAGGGCATCCGCTACACCATCCAGAATGGCATATTGTACCATTGTGGTTTTTCTAACCAACTACTAAGGTGTGTCGTTGGGAATAATGAAAAAGATATCCTTAATAACATCCATCAAGGGAGTTGTAGCGATCCGGATGGTCAGCCCCTGGCCCTTTGCAATAACTCCTTACGGGTCGAGGAGGGGAAAGATACACTATAGCAGTGGATTATTTCACCAAATGGGTGGAAGCAGAGCCTTTAAACAAAATTTCATCTACCAAGGTGATAAACTTCCTAATACGAAACATCCTGTGCAGGTATGGGGTGCCACAAAAGATCATATCGGACAATGGAGTCCAATTCGATAGCGACGAATTCTCCAGTTAGTGCCAGGAACATGGGATTGCTTGAAGCTTCTCGGTTCTAGCTTATCCCCAGGCGAATGGGCAAGTCGAAGCAGTAAACAAGGTTTTGAAAACGCTGATCAAAAAGAAACTAAAGAAGTCTAATGGGGCATGGGTCGACGAACTGCCTACTGCATTATGGGCCTATCGAACTTCCTACAAAATTGCGGTAAGGCACACGCCATTCTCATTAGCATACGGAGCCAAAGCCATGCTCGCAGTCAAAACAGTCATCCCATCTCCCGAAGAACGCATTACAATCTGGAAGAAAACGAGGAGCTCTTGAGCATGTTACTCGACCTGATCGAGGAGAAGAGAAAAAACATCGCCCTTAAATCCACTGCTCATAGACAGAAGGTAGCAAGGCAATATAACTCTAAGATGAAGCCTCAAGCGCTGCAAGAAGGAGAATTGGTACTCAAGCGGGTTTTCCCATGACTAGGAGGGTCGGGTCGTTTGTTGTTTATAAGGATCTTCATAATGGAGCTTACATCTTATCAACAGTAAACGGAGAAGTGTTTGGGAATGTATGGAATCTCCAATACCTCTGCCACTATTTCTGTTGAATTGTGAGGAAGCATGTATTAACTGAAACAATAAAAGAAAGATAGTGGACGTAGGCATATTTTGGCCGAACCACTATGAAAATTTGGTGTCACACTTTACTTTCCTTCTTTAAACTTTCTTTCCTTTAATTGCTTATCTGATGACTACTCCTACTGCGAGAAATCGCACACGCTCGCCGACAATAGTGAAAATAAGATAGCCATGACAAGAGGCACGAAACAAGCCTTGGAAATTCACTACTGACGATCAGCACCCTCAAGCCGGCAAGGATGAACCGATTATAAGCCACTGATTAGGCACAATTTATAGCCTAGGTAGTTCATTATTGGCGTTCGAATTGCCGACAAATGCAAACTGATTATAATTCCCACGATTAAGGCATGGCTATAGCCAGAGGTAGTTCGCAGTTAAAGATTGGCATTGTGCACGCCGACAACAATAAATTGAATAATACTCATGACGCAGGCAATAGCTCGAGTAATTATCGTTCGCGATCGGCCTTGAACATAGCAGCGTGTTTATGGTTTCCTAAGTCTCAGAACGCAATAATGATTTACAAAATCATAAAAGGTTCACGAGTAGACATGGCAAACTATAAAAATCACGCGTCACAAAAGTCATTTCAGATAAACATACAAAGAACAATTGTCGAACATTACAACATTAAAATTTGCATGTAATTTTTTTTTGTCTATATATATACATATGCAGAACAACCATACATCCTCCAAAAATGCATACAAAAAAGAAGGGGAAATTTCATCGACTAAGCGGGAGGGACATCCTTGCCACTCGGCCCACTACCTCCGACCGTGTCCTTCGAAACCTCGGATCACTCAAAGGAGTTGACCGCTCTTTGCGACGCTCCATCATCTCCCTTTGGTGGCACAACTTGTCCTGAAGTCATGCCTACACGTTGAAAGTAAGAAAAATCATAAGTTTTACAGCCTGAGATAAGTAATAACGAAGTTAAAGTGAAAAGATGAGATACTTGTTGTAATGTTGTGTGGGTCACCAAGCCCCTCGAAATCCTAACCCTCTTCATCATCCTCATCCTTGTCCTACAGCTCGTACCCCTTAGCGATGACCTTGGTCTCTTGCACCGTGAACTGGCAGTTCACCATCCCAACATAAATACACGACGCGTTCCTCCTACGCAACTGCAGCCTTAGTCTCCTCAATAAGCCGAGCATGGATCCCTATCATCACTTGGGGATAGTCATCCATCCACTGAAGGTTCTCCTGCTTCTAGAACATGTAGCAGGTATCCTTCATCAATTGGTTAACCATCTCACAAAAGTCGTTGGACTTGTCGACTTCGGCTTGGAGGGACACTACTTAATTCATATACTGTTCCTTGTCCTTCCTCAGTTGAGCCTGCTTTTCCTTCAACATATCGATCTCACCCTTGTACACATCCTTTTCCTTCCGCCACTCACCCTGAAACTTCTTTAGCTCAGCCAAGAATTCTTGGGATTTCTTCATCTTGCCTTTGACAGAGAGGATCCTCTCCAAATCCTTCTGCCTAGCTTCATCCACTGAACTTATAGCCTAATCGATTTGTGCCTTGCATAGTTCAGTAGCCTCTCCCATCACTTCTTCCTTGGCTTTCTTTATCTCGGCTGTGCGGGACACTTCAACCTCCTCCAATTTCACATCCTTCTCCCTAAGAGCTCTAAGAAAATCCTCTACCTCGAAGCATAACCGTACATTAGCACTCCCGACTTCCTTACTGGCCTTGGCTAAACGAGATTGGTAATCAAAAATTTTTCTAGTCTCACCAGTAATCTGGACCATTCTCGTTGTCAGATTGGCCAAGTCAAGAGTTTTTGCCTCATCTAAAATTCGAACTAGAGGATTTCGAGGCAGAAGGAACTCGTTATTAGAATCTACTAGATGGTGATTTGCATAGCCAGGGTTGATATCAGGGTGACTCTCGAAAGGATTCCTCATCGCCAGTTGAAAATTTGAGAAAAATGCATCGACATTTTCTTCCCCTAAGCACCAGGCGCCTCCTGTACTTCAGGACCGGATAGATTTTGGCAATGGCGATGGGGAGAAGTTTGAAACTAGGGGAGGTAGCATCTTTGTCCAGAGACCTTGCTCGTTTTTGGGACATCTCATGGCTCTCTCCTCTAACCAATCCCGACGGAGTCTCCTTGATATTCTATTATGCAGTCGTTTCCTTTTGGGAGGCAGTCCTAGTAGGAATGGAGGCCTCTTTCGTTCGTTTAAACTGTTTAAGTCGTCGAGACATTTCATTCCTCTTCAGATTTCTTCTTTTCCCTACAGAACGAATAATGACTTTAGAGCATAGAAATGGAGCAATCATAAGCACAAAGCATGCAAGACTTAGGCACTGCAAGCTTCCATAAACCCTTATGGGAGACAGTATCAAGTAGCCGGGATGTGGTCTCACTCAAGTGGGGAATAAACTGGGATGCAACTCCACTTAAAGAAAGGGCACACTATGACTGTACTTCATTGGACCGAGGAGCAAGTGGAGACCGGGACTCGTCTATAAACAAAAAATTCTCAAGAAGTACCCCAAAGTCCATGCAGAAATTGAAAGTACCTGGAGAATTCCCGAACGTCTAACTGATCCCCGCTCTACTTTGCACTAGGAGAACCGACATTCCACTCAAATCATCCATAGCCACATTCTCTTGGAAGGAGTCAGCGACAAAAGTTGGCCTAGGTACCAGTTCAGATTGATCTAACTTCTTAGGCCACTACCGCACAGCCTCGGTATTCTTCAAGGGAGTCATTCCCAAATCTTCGCTGCCAATAAACTCCACATCCTAAGAAGCATGGGTCTCTGATCTTGTCACCCTGGAATCTCCCTCCGACCCTTCCTCATCTTCTCTATCACCCTCCAAACGAGAACCCTCCTCTTCATTAGGAGAAGGAGTGTTCTGTATGCGCAAAGATTTCCCAAACGGGGAGGACGAACTACACTCTTCTTATGCCTCAACTTCTTCAAGGCTCCGGCCCTTTCACCTTCCTCCGGTTCCTTTCCTTTACCAACATCTCCCCATTCTCCTTCGACTCCCCTTGCTCTTTCATCTGAGCTTGGCCTGATCTTGAACACGGATTGACCGGGGCCAATTAGGTTATAAAAACAAAGGGCTGTGTCTTGGAGCATGAACGAGGCTTCCTTTTTAGCCTCAGGAATAGCTAAGATTTCCTTGGTCATCTTCTTCAAACCTTCATCCTCTGCGCCTTTACATAACCTAAAAATACGAAGCTTAAGGGAACCAAGTCGACAAAAAACTTAGAAGAGGTTATAAAGGAGACTTATACCCAGAAGTGAAAACATGTTGAGGGACAACATCATCAAGCACAAAGAAGTACTCCTTCTTAAACATACTAAAATTCGAGTATAAGTTGAGAACAAGCTTGAATTTATGAGCTGACTCCAAGTTGATAAAGGGGCTTCCCTTTCAGTAACTTCTCACCTTGTACAAGTATCGGATCTCTTTGTGAGTAGGGGATCTCTGATAGCGCTTCACAAATATCATATACAAGCATGTCAGTATTGCATAGGAGTTCGGCTGAAGCTGTAGAGGAGCGACTTTTAAATAGACCATGAAATTGGAGATCAGCGGGTAAGCAGAGGAATTGCACCACACATGCAGTGATATTTACTATATGCTATGTATCCCTCCGGGGGAGAGCATGCCCAGTCATTTGGACCAGGTAGTAGCATGTCTCAACGATCGATCCCGAATGTCGTAGCTATGGAGTTAAACTCATCAATTGTCAGTATGTTGGGATAATAGTCAGAAGGCTCCACTAGTGTTTGGTTGGAAGCATAGCCCTCCACCAAAGAATACGCGAAGCTAGGTTGCTTTGGGGGATTGGTGGGAACATCAGAAGAAGAAGCACCAGCCCCGACAGGTTGTGATGACGCATGCTTAGATCAAAGTTCGTGGCTAGATGACATTTTCCTGCACAAGGAAATTAAAAGCAGGTATAAGTTTAATACACCAATAGCTACACAATCGTAGCAAGAGTAAAGCAGTAGCAATGGATTTAACATATTAGAAATCATGCAATCATAAGAAGAAGGTAAATGCTATTGGAAAAATCCAATCGATTGGGTCGGTTAGTATCATACACCGGAACAAACCCTCTAACGCTCAAACTACTACTCCCAGACTCCCCACTTGGCTCAGCTTAGGCTAATTTGGTCCGGCATCACTTAACACACCAATCAAAAACTAAGCGAGATCATGATATCAAGCCAAATCAACCAAACACAGTGCAATGACTGCTCAAATCCAACCGTCTAACCACCTTCATCTCACACTCTGGCCCAACCCAATAGGAAACCAATCCTGATTTGAAAGAACTCCTTCCACCCTCAATAATTTACTGCTTCAATTTCGAATTCTTCACCTTTGCCGAATCATATCAGTGATTGCAATATTTTGAATGAAGCACCCTCTCCCCTCAACAAAAATTAATAGATAACCCTAAAATTGAAAACACATGGCACTCCAAAAAACACTAGGAAAGAGATCAAATTGAAGAACTAACCTTGCCTCAGATGTTGTTGAAATAGGAAATAAGCAAGAGCGAGCACTTGGAGCTACAACATAAAAAATAAATTGGGGAAATTTCAAAGTTTGAAAGTAGAAGAAGGAAATAAAAGAAGGAAATAAGGAAGGAAGGTAGATTATTTATAAAAGGAAGAGCAGAGGAGTGAGAGAAGACGAAGAGTCTTTTTGGTCCGGAAAAAATACCTCACTGGCCAAGAAAGGGTTGAGTCCGAACTAAACAAAGCACATCGTATGGGAATACAACGTACTTGGGGTGCAAGTGTTGGCTCGGTTCCTCAGTAGACATAATAAGTAAGAATAAAAGGCAAGAAGAAAGGAATTGAATTATGGTGTAGAAGGCAGGAATGCCGGACTAAACATCTGGTCGGACAAGATATTTGGTCCGGCATTCTCTAAAATTCCAAAACAGATATTTGGTTAGGCATTCTTTGAAATAGCGGACCAAATATTTGGTCCGGCACGACACCAAAGGTACCGGACCAAACATTTGGTCCGGTGCACAGGCTTGCCAGACCAAACGTTTGGTCCGGCAAATAAGCATCTCCAAGCAAGATGCTGGACGAGTCAAGCATGTCAGGTTCTCCAAGCTAACATTGAACCAAAATTTCCTGCCCAGATGCCGAACCAGATTCAAGGAGCTATAACCCATCCTCTATGCTTCACAACTCCACTCTATAAATACCAAAGCTCCTCAACAACAATGGGGACCGAATTTTGGAAGAAAAGATGGAAAAACTCTACTGAGATTTAACCACCCCAGTTGCTCTAAGTTTTTGCTCTTTCTAATCAAACTTGCATTTGTAATCAAATCAAAGAAGCATAATAAGATGGACAGTGGATGTAGGCATGTTATGGCTAAACCACTATAAGATTTTATGTGATTTACTTCTTTTGGCTGCTTTCGAACTCTGAGTCTTTAAACTGTTCTGTAACTGCAAATATTATCTATTAACGCATTGGACATTTAAAAACTACATATCAAACAACTTAAAGGTAACTTAGCCAAACTCGAACCTGTAGCTCTATGCCCAATTTTTGGGAAAAAAAATATGGAATCAAGATAACCTTTCTTTTAAGATTTTTCAATCCTTTGGAACCTTTTTTAAATCTTGGAATTATTCCAATTTATTTGGCCTCTTATTTAGGAAAATTTTAATATAAATTTTTAGAGGTGTATCCGGGCTTTCCCTTCGATCTAGTCCACCTCTCGTCTAAAATATAAAGCGCAGGCAGGTAATTTCAAGGCATTGGTTGCTCCATCCCTAACCTTAGTTACACGTCTTGATTTACCATTTAGCTCTCACAGCCGGGACAAATGTACTAGTCGTTTCCGCTTACTCAATTTTTGTTAAGGACTATTTAAACTTCCCAATCATTATTTAAAAAACTTAATTATTCTTCTAGAAACATTTATAAAAGATTAGAAAGAGGATTGTTGAGTTTAAATCCATAATTCATAAGTTATTACAAATTGTTGCAAAATCGTTACAAAAAGTGTTACAAAAAGTGCGTTAAAAGCTATATTCTTCAAAATGATTTTTATATATATATCCATATTTTCAACTTTAATCACTTTTAAAATATTTTTAGAATTTATTTCATATTTTTAAAACATTTAAAATATCAATTTAAACTTTGATTACTTCAGTGCAAAAACGCGTTTTTTTTTGAAAAATTGTTTTGGACATATTGTAAAATATACAAGATGAATCTTGATTTTCTTCCTTTGTTGGAAAGGTATGGATATAATAGTTGGAAAATTCTTATCTCTAAGAATTTCGAGCTATATTCCACTTTGTATACTCTTTTAAACTTTGCAACGCAAAAGTGCGAACTTCCGTTACGCGATGCGCCTAGTTTTGACTTATTTTACGTTTTTCATCCAAACTTGGTGAAAAACAAGTTTAAATACTTATGGAAAATTTATAAAACATATTTAACCATTATAAAGGTATATATGATCCCATATCACTTTCTTTTCATTACTTTGGGGAAGTGATGTCCATTTGAAACAATGTCGTGTATACGTGACTTATTTTCATATTCATAATCAAATATCGACATTTACAAATCCAAACCATAATAACCATCCATAATAACATCTGATGTCATAACATTTATAACTTGCATATCTTTTTAATAATATTCACAAAATGTGTATGTATATCATGTAACTTTTCACCTGTGTTTCAAAGGTTGCTATTTTCCTTTTCTAACACTTATCAAACATCATTATTAGCAATCAAACATTATTTTTAACCGTCATAACTATTAATATAGCTATAGTTTAGAGTTCTCACTTTGTTTGGTCATTCGAATAGAAAATCGGCTACATCTCCGCTACTCGATGTTTTTCGCGCATGACTCTTTGAACACTTGGACATGAAGTCTCAACATGAACTGCAGGAGAGGATGTTACTTATGGCCTTGGGTGGAGGGGGAGGAGGACTTGGCCATGGGTGGTGGTGGTTGAAGCCGTGGGTAGAGGAAGAGAAATGGAGGAGTTCTGAGGTAGTTCGGACGGAGTTTTGTTGATATTTTTCTTTTTTTTCCTTTAGGAATATGTTGGCACTATTTAATTATGGAAAGAAGCCAAAGAAAGTAAGAAATAACTTAGAAAATGAAGAATAAGTGTGAAAAAAAGCAAGAAAGTGTGTCTGCATTTATAGAAAAATTGTGGAATTAAAATGACATTTGTGAAAAGACTAAAATACCCTTTGCTTAAATTTTAAGCAAATAAAATTTTCAATACTTGACATCATGTTTCAAACCACCACTTTATGTCACTTTCACATAAGAGATAAGTAAAGAATATAATGATTTGTTTACTTTTTTGAAATGACATGTTTTATCTTTTTATTTTACTTTTGCTAGTTACTTTCTAGAATTTTCTAAGCGTGTTTCCAAAAAGTAATCATGTTTAGTTAATTGCAAATCATTCTTTATATGTTAAAATGTTTATAAGAACATGTACATAAAGGTGCGATGACGTTGCGACAATTTTTAATCGATAAAACGTTGATTTTCGAGAAAGTGTTTTAAGGTCATATTTTGATGTTTTAGTTAAAAATTTTATTTATGTAAACCAAATTTAAAAATAAATTTGTATAATGCTATTTAAAAATATAAACACTAATAAATAAATTAAAAAAATATATTTAACCATTGAAACTTACTTTTTTGAATTCAGGATTTTGTCACTTTTGATAATATGAACAAATGTTAATATCTCTATGTATATTTCTATTTCCAAATCTAATATTGTTTAAATCCTAAAACATTATATATTTTATATTTAAAATCACTTTAAATGTTACATTTTGTGGGGTCAAATTTTAAGTCGTTACATTCTCCCTTACTTAAAAGAAATTTCGTCCTTGAAATTAGATAAAAATAGCTCGAAAGGAAATATATATTCGATAAGGGGGAATATATAAAATAAATGAGTACATCATAGATGGCGAGTACACTCAATCGATATATAAGGTCTATACATCGATCCTAAACTCAGAATATGCCTTCTTCATTCTTTGCTCTATTTTCCACGTGCAATCCTCTACATCTCCACTCTATTGGACTTTGACTAACCATACGACCTTCCTCCTTAATCGTTTCTCATCTTGATCAATGATTCGAATAGGTCGTCTAATAATTTCTAAATTGGGTTTTATCTTCAAGTCTCCATGAGCAATCATTTCTATGATTTTTTTTGGATCATATACTTGCTTCTGTAAATGTAATACGTGAAAAACATTGTGTACGTCGAATAATCTTTTTGGCAATTGTAGTCGATTAGCTAGTGGGTTGATTCATTCGAGAATGGGAAAAGGTCCAATATATTGAGGTGCTAACTTCCCTGCTCTTTCAAATCTTACTCCTCCTCTCATTGGAGAGACTTTCAACAAGACTAAATCTCCAACTGAGAATTCTAGATTTCTACGCCTATGATATGCATAATTCTTCTGTCTGCTTTGGGCTTTTTTAGCTTCTTTCTAATCATATCAACTTTTTCTGAAGCTTCTCGTATCATATCTGGGCCAAGTACTGATCGACCCCTGTTTCTTTTCAACAAGCTGGCAATTTACACGGACGACCATACAGAGCTTCATATGATGCCATACCAATACTAGCTTGATAGCTGTTGTTGTAAGAGAACTCTACTAAATGCAAATGATTTTCTCACGAGCCTCCATAGTCTAGAATGCATGCTCTTAAAAGATCTTCCAAAGTGCGGTTGACTCTTTCCGTGTGTCCATCAGTTTAGGGTTGTATTCAGTGCTTATACACAGCTTCATTCCCGAAGCCATCTGTAATGCTTCCCAAAACTAACTAGTGAAGTTCAGATCTCGATCGCTTATTATACTGCTTGGAACTCCATGCAATCAAACAATCTCCTTCATATATGTATCATCAAGGCTTGCAGCAGTTCTTGTTGGCTTCACTGGAATGAAGTATAAACCCTTAGTTAATTGATCTATGATAACCCAAATGCTTTCGATTCCTTTTATTGTTTGAGTAAACCATCAAAGAGATCCATGGATATTTGATCCCACTTCTAAGTTGGAATCTCCAAAGGTTGAAGTAACCCTGCAACCTTTTGTTGGTGACTTTTTACTTGTTGGCAATTCAAACAACGACTAATAGAAATAGATAGGTCCCTCTTCCTACTTTTCCACCAAAATGGGCACTTCATGTCTTTGTGTATTTTGTGAATTCCCAGATGTATATTAAGTTTGGATCTATGGCATTTAGCTAATACTTCTCGCTTAAGATCCTCAACATCTGGAACACAAATTCTTCCATTTAATCCCAATACTCTGTGGTTATCTATTTTAAAGCTTGAATTTCTTCGTTCTTCAGTTGCTTTGATATATTTCTCAAAACATTTATCTTTTCTTTGTTTATGGCGATTCTTTCCAAAAGAGTTGGAGTTACTACCAAATAAGAAACAATAGCATACTTCCTACTCAATGAATCAGCTATCACGTTGGTTTTCGGGGCGTATATAGAATATCTAGATCATAAGATGTGAAAAATTCTAACCAATGTTGTTGTCTCATATTTAAATCCTTCTGGGTGAAAAGGTACTTTAAATATTTATGGTCCGTGAAGAGTTCGAATTTTTCACCCAGCAAACAATGCCTCCATATTTTTAAAATGAACACAATGACTAATAATTCTAAGTCGTGTATTGCATAATTCTTCTCATGCGCCTTCAGTTGTCAACTTGCGTAAGCAATCACCTTCCCGTCTTTCATTAAAACTGCACCAACTCCTTCTCCACAAGCATTTGTATAAATGGTATCCACTATTTTCATTTATAATTATTGAACTTGGAGAAGTTGTCAACCTCTTATTAAGTTCTTGGAATGCTTCTTCACACTTAGGAGTCTAGATAAATTTAGCATCTTTCATTGTCAACTTCGCTAGGCGATACACAATCTTAGAGAAGTCTTGAATGAATCTTCTAAAATATCCTGCCAAACCTAAGAAGCTACGAATCTCTTTAGGAGTGTGTGGCTGCTTCCAATCTTGAATAACTGCAACTTTCCTTGGATCCACTGAAATTCCATCCCTTGATATTATATGTCCAAGGAATCTTACCTCCTTCTCCCAAAAATGGCATTCCAAGAATTTGGCTTTAAGCACATTATTCCTCAATATCTCAACTCGGCTTTTAGATGCCTTATGTATTCTTCTTCTATCTTCGCATAGATAAGGAAATCATCGATAAAGACTAACACGAATTTATTTAGCACGTCTCTAAAAACTTTATTCATAAGGTCAACAAAATAAGCGGGTGCACTAGTCAGTCCAAAAGGCTTAACCAACCACTCAAATAAAGTATTCGGACCTCTGAATGCAGTTAGATGGATGTAGTCTTCTCCGATCCTTAACCTATGGAATTCTGTAGCTAGGTCCATTTTAGAGAATGCTCGAGCTCCATATAACTGGTTAAACAAGTCATCTATTCAGGGTGGAGGATACTTTTTCTTAGTTGTTTGCTTATTTAGATCTCGATAGTCTACACATAATCTTAAAGATCCATCGGGCTTAGCCACGAAAACTACTGCCGATCCCCAACTTGAACAACTAGGTTTTATCAATCCTTTCTTCACACTACAAGAAAAATAGTCTTTTATAGCAGCATATAGCTACTATTAAACACAATTATAGTGGTTTGATAAACGCTGTATATCGACATGTTATGAAAAAGGATTGCACATTTACAACACAAAATGTGTAAATACAATAATGCCTATTTGCTGCTATCATTTGACAGTAACCTTATACATTGCATTATCTTTTTATAACACTTATGTCGTATAGTTATAATGCTTTTTAGGAGCTATGTTTTATTTATAATATATTTGATGCACCCTACTATTACGTTTTAATGATAACAATCAAAATGAATCTTCTTTAAATAGATAACAACTTGAACAATGTATGAACGAAAAAAATATAATAATCAGCAAATGTAACGCATATTCATTGTAACAAAATAAAGTATCAACCAACAAAAATTAAGTTCAATAATGAGTTACCAAATTCAAAACATATTCATGATAACAATAGATAACTAGTTCAAAGTTAACGTCTATAAGTACCAAATGCATCACTAAGAACTTGAACTGCTCAAAGCCTTTCTTCATACATGTCTTCGGTCATTGGCAGTACTTCTTGAAAATTATAAACAATTTGAAAATAATTATATAAAACTATGATGAAAATTACAGGTTATTGGTAGTACCTTCTATTATTTGATGGATGAAGATTTACATAATTTTTTTAAACATCAAATTTTTCTTAGATGGATGAAGATTGTAACATCCTATTATTGTACCATCGTTTTTACTCATTTCTAAAAGTTCTACAACAATTACCATTGAAGCCAAAAAAGCAAATGTAGTGGGCCTTGCTTCTTGCTCGATTTTGAAGTGGTAATCTAGAGACATATCCTAGATTCTTGTAATCACGCACTCATTTACATTAACTGCACATGTATGCTTTGTTCAGAAATGTGTCGTATTTCAAGCAAACCTATCTATCATTATAGTGGTAAATATATTTGTACCTACCAAATTTCCATAGAGCTTGAACAAGAGCAAATTCAGGGTTGTATGCGAGGAATGGAATAGTCTTCTTTAAATAATCAGAATCGGGTCGAAAATCGACATCAAACATAACAACATAATCACACTCTTGAACATAATTCTTCTTCATTCCCTCATGCAAAGCCGCTGCTTTGTATCCTTTTCTATTATCCCTAACTACATAATCTATGTTTACACCTTGGTTGTCCGTTTGTGGCATTCCAAGCTAACCGTTTCCTATATACAATTGATATGTTTCATTTATATATATATATATAAATCGAGTTTCAACATTCAAAAGTTAATATTTATTTTTTGCTGTGGCATGTTTAATCAGATATAGACTATTGGAAAATTCATATTCAAGCCCTTTTAATTGGTTTCTTCACTTGTGTCACTGTGGTAAGAGGTGAGATTGCACTAGGGAATTGATGTTCAATCAGTTCAAGCGTACACTATAGAAAATCATTATAGGAAAAGGCATAAAAGAAGAAAGTGTATATTAGCATTAGAGCTAAACAGAGGTAAAAGGGAAAAGGAAACGCATTGTCACATTGCAATGAAGTAGTAAAAAAACTTTGGAATGAAATACATAGTAGTAAACAAGCTGACATGGAATTGTATATTGTACAAAATAGAGAGAAAATACAAAGTCAAAAGAAAATTAACATGAATTTAAATCCAGCTAATTAACATGAATGCGGCAATTTGGATATGCAGAAAGGAACAAAAGAAATAGACTTACTTCATTATCCAGAAGCCACATATCAAGCGGATAAGGTGCGTTCATGCTCTGGCTGATAAAAATCCATAATCAAGCCGCCTTAACTCTGATGTTTAACCAATTAGTCCCATATATCAAGTTGGATGGCAATTGAACATTTTGGTCCATTGTGCCTACATGATTGAGGCAGACTATAGACTAGTGATTTCTAATAACCAACATAATATAAGACCACCCTGTAAAGGGAAAAAAATAGGATATAGAGTTCCTTTTATTATTATTTTGGAATGAATGATGTCTTATTTGCAATTCATATCATCTTTCATCCCTATTCAGAAGCAACAAAATATATACGATTATGTCAGTATAAAGAAAATGGGTAGGCAAAGTTGACGCGGTTGTTAAAATCTACAATCTCCACTTGTGCCACTCTCCACTTGTGCCACTAAGACAAAAAGTTATTACAAAAGAAAATCGTTCATCGCTGAGGAGAATTTCTTTATTGCATGTTGCTTCACAATCTTTTATAACATGATAAAATACCCCAACTAAGTACAATTCATACACAAAATTATAGGATAGAATGGTAACATATAGCATATGTAAATACCTTTCACTGTTTGAACATTCAAAGTGTAAACGAATGTATGACCAATCCTAGAGATCCCATGAGAATGTCTCTAGCTCTAGGGTTCGACGATGCTTTTTTAAGATATGAACCTAAAAATAAATATTTCAATATTATACTTTTAAAGGATTTTAAAGTAGAAAATATTTGCATTACACACTATATAACGATAATAATGTAAATTAATGATGGAACTAGAACACCACCAAATCCATACTGAAAAATGCCCATACGCAAATGTTGTTGCTGTAGAACAAGTTGCTCGGTCCCAATTGTCTAATGAGGAGTCAGCTCCCTTTCATACTTTAGCAAGCCCTCCATTGCCTTCTACTGATATTCATGTTGATGGTCTTTCCAGTTCTTCATCCCCTTCCAATCCTAATGGTTTATGCCCCTAACAAAGTTAATTTTTATATTCTTAGTTAATTTTATTGTGATTATTGTAATTATCTAACTTTTATTGTTACGGTTTGTTAATTCAACTAATCTTAGTTAATTTTATTATTATTATTATTTAATTAAGATTATAAAATTTTATTGTAACTATTATGATTATTGTTGTTGTTATTAGTATTATTATATCCTAAACTTAGTTAATTGTTATGAAACTTGGCTAATTTTTATAAACTTAGTTTGTTTATTTATTATTATTACTATTATGATTATGCTGTCAGTATCACTTATTATAAACTTAATTAAGTTTCATAAGAATTAGTTAAATTATTATCATTATATTACAAACTTAGTTAATTTTTATAAAACGTAATTAACGAAGTTAAATTTTAAATTTTCAGTTAATTTATTTTGATTTTGACCATTATTATATATATTTAGTTAGTTTTTATAAAACTTAGTTAACTTGGTTAGTATTTTATAATTTATTATTATTATTGTTAGTATTATTATTATACTGCGCTTAGTTAGTTTTTATAAACTTATAATTATTTTATTATTGTTATTGTTTTTATATTAAGTTAAATTTTATAAAATTAGTCAACTTGGTTAGTGATATATAATGTAATAATAATAATAATATTATTATAAACTTATCTAATTTTCATAAACCTTGTTAATATTTAGTTATTATTATAAAATTATTTAATTTTATAAATCTTACTTAAAAAAAGGATAGTAACAGATTCCTGAATCAAATTCATTTCCCAATATTTCTATCAAGCAACCTACCATTATTACAATATACAAGTAATTTAGCATCAGTTTTCAACGGTTTTTCTTCTTTTCATCTAATTCCATCTATTCTATTTCATTTTTTTTTTCAAAATACTTTTAGTTTATACATCTAACTGTAAGCCTGAATGAAGATACACTAAATTATATGCCTGTACACTAACTGAAGTGTACTAGAAGAGCTGTATATGCATAGTTTCTGTAATGTAATCAATTGTATATAGGCACATAATTGTTATATGTACACCTAATTGCTGCCAATAAATATTACACCAAACAAACCAGCTAAATGAATTAAACTCTATGAAATATTACCACATGAACAATATAGCCAAATGCAATTAGATATATAGTAAAACTCCACAATCATCCCTAAATAAATCAAATCCTAACAAATATTGCTATATAGAAACCATATTATCAACTGAAAGTTCCTTATATATTTTCATGCAACAAAACATATGAAATCCACAACATAAGCATTTTAAGATCTGAGCTAAAGAACAAGATTAAGGTGCTGTCAACAAATAGCAGTTAATATACAAATTCCACATATAAAAACCATAGTATAGGCAAAGACATCTAAAGCATCACTTACAACCAACAAGGATACACTAAAAATAAAAAATATGATAGTGCATTGGACTAGTAACATAGACTACGTGACTATTACTAAAAATGGTTTAAGAAAATGTAGTATATTTTCATTCCCATTATTTTGATTTCTGGACGATGATAGTTTATTTTAAATTGGATTTTGAAAACTAGACCGACTAATCCGATAACATGATTTGAAAAAAATCTCAAAAACTATATAGGAAAATAAAAATGAGAATACATAACAGAGAATTACTCAAATTTCAAGTTCAAATTTAAAGTAATGAAAGCATTAGTACTATAGTGAGCTCACACAAAACTCCAACACATTCGGCCTTACACTACAACAACCCGCATATTTTACGATTGTATATTTAAATATTTTATTTAAATATAGCATCGTTAGTCAGATTAAAGTCCGAAAAGCTACTTTTTGCAAACAGTTGAATTAGGACTCGAGACCACTTCCATTGATTCCGAAATGCTGTTTGCGACCTTTTTGAGTATGAACATCGATATGTTTGGAGTTAGTTAGAATTTCGACTTTTTCACTTAAGGCTTTGGGTTTGGGCTTCAGCCCATTAACCCAATAAATCAAGCCAACTCCATTCCAATCCCCTTCATTCCTTCATAATATTTCCTAACATTCAAGCTTTAGCAAAAATGGAGGAAGAGAAAGGGAAATAGAAATTCCTAAGCCCTAATTTCCTTTGCAAATTCATGTTCTAGCTCCAAAATCAAAGAGAAGCTTAGTAAGCATCCCCTTCTTCTTCTCCATCTCAATCTCTCTCCAATTTCAGAAATTTCCTATAACCTAATTGGGAAATTATTGCTGCTAGATTTAGATTGGAGTTTCTAGAGTTGAAGTTGAAGGTGGTTGATCTTTCTTTTGTTTTCAAGCTTCTCCTTAATTGTTTTTGGGTTTAAAGGTGAGTTTTTTAACTCACATCCACATCTATAACTTTCGTTGTTGTTAGGTATGAATTCCTAACATCTATTCATGTTCATTTGCTTTTGATTTGAATTGATTTGGTGAATTTTTCAATTTTGGTGTTTTGAAGTCAAACCTTTAAAGATCCTATCTTGGATGTTTGAACATGTTATTTGTGGTGTATCGAAGAGCCTATAGTGCTGGGTTGTCGATTGGCATAAATCCCTAGCATCCATCGCTCGTTCGATCGCATTTCGGTTTGGATTTGCCATTTTTTGTCTAGGATGTTTTTTTGCCTAGCAGAAAATTTCAGACGTCTGAAACCAAATCCAGACGTCTGGTGAAAAATCCAGACGTCTGGAAAGGGGTCTGGAAAAGGCAGAGACTAAATTCAGACGTCTGAAACAAAATCCAGACGTCTGAAATCAAATTCAGACGTCTGGTTGAAATTTCAGACGTCTGAGATGGCCCAGGAATTAAAAATAGAAGGGAGAAAAACACATATACTTCCAGAACCTAGGGCCAGACATCTAGGAACACCTACCAGACGTCTGGAACTGTTTAATTTGCCTATTTTGAGTAAATTTTCAAGGTTTATCGATTTTTGTTGATCCAGTTAGTTGCTATCACTTATTATCGTCTTTTATGACTTCTTTCTTTGGATTTTTGGAACATCCATTTTGATGGATTCGGTATCAATTTCTTCGGATTTGATTCACGTCTTCGTATGTGAATTTTGATGATTGATTGTTTCTACAATCATTTTTGTGACTTGTCACTTTAAAAATATAAAGGTTTCAAGACTAGTAGTAAATATCAAAACTCTTTCATCAAAACGATTTCAATACTATTTTATTACAAAGCTCGCTTCTTAAACCGTTTTCCAATCTACTAGCATATACAAACCTTTACCTCACTCGTATGAGAAATCTAATTAAACGGCTTAGTAAAACAAGTGGTATGAAACACTTGCGTTTACTCCGTCGGTTAATTCTTGGACTTGTTTGATCGAACCTCTTGTGACAATTTTCGAGTGGAGATATACAATTTGTTCGTAAATAATTAAGTTAAGCTAGTGGTTATGGGACATAAAGCTAAATTCATTTGTTTACTAGCTTAGTGTAATTTACAATTATCGATCAATGATGATCAATTTGTGATTTAGACTAGCAATGTGCGATGTCTCTTTGTCTGCGAGGGAGACTAAACCCCGTTTTTAGTGGAGCTTCGGCTTGGTAGGGTAGCGACCCATGGTCTACGGACCGTTTTAGTGGAACTTCAGCTCAAAGGTCTTCAGACCGTTTTAGTAGAGCTTCGGCTCAAAAGTCTTCGGGCTGTTTTTGTGGAGCTTCGGTTCAAAAATTAATGGTTAGCAACCATGGAATAGCATTCCGTTTTGTGATACACGTGTTGGTGAGTTTCAATGCTCCCGTCTTGTGATAGGCCTCTTTCCCCCTTTTGTGATTTCTGGATTTCTATTGATCGATTTCTAGAATTTGTGTTTCACCAATTTTCGTGATGTACATTGATAAGCTTTATCATTATTTGTGCATTGGTGAATTTGTGTTTCGACAACTTTTACGATTGGCATTGATATGTTTGTCAATATTTGTGGTTTAGTGAATAAAAAAAAAGAATATGACATTCTTTTTAGTGCTTCGAGATTTTCTGAGATATTGTATGATTTTTGTTGTTATTTAATGTGTACTTGTCATAGTATGACATTTTTATTGTCATACGTTTTTATCATATCTCTTCTTATATCTCATTTCGCCTGATAATTATAGCTAGACTGATCCGTTTATTATTTTCTTATTAAATAATACTTGGGTCAGACCGAGATGTTACAGGTGCTTCTACTTGACTCCTCACCAGGAGTATTATCTGACTTTTGGCTAACTACTTAGATTGGTAATTTTTGTTGTTATACAATCGAGATGGAGACTCCTTGATGTATACATATTCTTTTGGCTAACACTTGTATCTATTCTTTTATGATATTGTGGATCTTGTTTGACCACTACTCTGATGTACACTTTTACGTGTTATATTCATATCTATTTCCGCCTTTGAGATATGAACTTCTGTGACTGATTTATGTTATGCTTATTTCTATATTTGTTTCCGAAGATACTATAGCTACCGTGTAGTAGCTTTGAGTTTGTATCGGTATGTTGGATTTCCTCTTGAAATGAATGCATGTTATTTTATCTGACATATCGGTGCTCAAAGCCATTACACGGATGGTCGCTCCTCAACAGCCTTATTCTCCATGCTAGTTTATGGCATTACCGCGTAGTGTCCTTGGCTAGCATGGGTATAAAGGTTGGCGTCACTTTAAAGACTATTGATGAATAAACATAGGCTTAAGGAAAACAAAAGATATTGTAATTCTAGAACTCATGACAACTCAATTATATTATGAATGTGATAAACGAATGCTAAAAAAGCATATATTGCTTCAAATGAAATGAACTGTGATAAACAAATGTACTAAAAATAAATTGAAGGATAAAATCCTAAACAAATGAAATGAACTGTGATAAACGAATGCTAAAAATACATTGATGTACAAACATTTAAATTAATGAAATGAACTGTGATAACTCAAGCAAGAAGTTGTGCACCGGAACTTCTTGTAATAGGTCTAGTGATTTGCGTAGGAGGCGTAATGTCAACTAAATTGGCAGCGCGTGTAGTAACCACATCGCCAATATCTCCTAATATACGTCGTTAGAATAAAATCAATTAAATGTTATGTAAAATCAATTATGTTACCTACTTTGTTCCTTTGTTAGAAGAAAATCCTCCATGCTTCGATCCTATACGCTCACCGATGTCCTCGCTTTATGAATTCCATATGTACTGCTCCCATTACGCGTCTAACTTTACAATTTGTTTAATTGATTGATCTAGGTGCTCCACGCTCCTCTTTGAACTAGATATGATAATAAGGGTTTACAAATGAGTGATTTAGGGGTTATAAGGCAGAGAGAACAGTTTCTTCTGGTTTGAGAGAGAGAGGAGGGGAAGAAAGGGAATGAAAAAAGAGGGAAATAATTCAAATAATTGGCAGCCATCAAAATAATTGATGGCTCTAGTTTTCTGAAAGCGTTACAGGTTAATTCCTGCTTTGAATAGAACATAAATAATAACACGACCCTTACTTTTAATTTTTTCTCATGCTGCTGCATATATTATAGCAGTAGTTTTCTATTTTTCCATAACTTTGTTAATTTTCATAAAATTTGGTTTATTTATTGTTGTTGTTGCTATTATGGTTGTCGTCGTCGTTGTTATTAGTGGTATAATTATAAACTTAGTTAATTTTCATAAACATTAGTAATATTATTGTTGTTATAAAATTAGTTAATTTTTTATCATTTTTTATTTATTATTACTATTTTAAACATAGTTAATTTCCATAGACTTAGTTAATTTATTATTGTTATTCTAAACATAGTTAATTTATTTTGGTTATTATTATTATATAGATTTAGTTAATCATTATAAAACTTAGTTAACTTAGTTAATGTTTTTTAAATAATAATAATAATTACTATTATAAACTTATCTATATTATTATTATTATTATTTATGCTACAGTTATTATAAACATGATTAATTTATCATTAGTATTATATATTCTATAATTTTTATTAACTTTGTTGATTTATTATTATTACTAGTATTTTATATTTTTTATATATTTAGTTAATTTATTATTTTTATTATCATTAGTATATTAACTTAGTTATTTTTTATAATACTTTTTTAACTTGTTAATATTTTATAATTTATTATTTTTATTAAAGAACTATTTAATTTCCATAAACTTAATTAAGTATTATTATAAACTTAGTTGATTTATTTTGATTATTATTATTATTTTATAAATTTAGTTAACTTTTATAAAACTTACTTAAATTAGTTAATATTATATAAGTTCTTATTGTTGTTATATAAACTTAATCAATATTTGGTTAACTGGTCCGAAGTACTTATACTTTGTGTAAGTGTAATCCCGTGTTAAGAATAATGCTAACTAACATTTGAAATGAATTGTCATTTGAAAAATAATTCCTCTAATAACATAATTGGAAAGAAAAATTAAAAGAAATTTACTAATAATGAAGTGAAATAATTTTAATAGCTGCTTCAATTTTCTTGACCTCTCCATTGTTAATCTCTACCTCCTTCCCAAGCACGTATTTTAACATATCACGTGTACCAAATCATGAGAAAATTAAAGTGAATCAAGGATAAGCAAGCTAAAGAAAAGAATTGATTCTTAAAAAAATATCAAACCGATACATAAGCTTATTCCCTCAAGCTGCCATATATTTCCTTTACATTTATTCATCTCAAATTCCCCCCACTATATAATCTTATTTATAGATTAAAACAATAATGAAAATTCAAAACACGACGTTAAACGAACAAGCCAATATCATAATACAACGCAGTTTCAGTTTGTGCACATAAGATTTTCCTTGTCTCAAAAATGAATTCTTTTCTTTACGGGTTCCATTTTTGGGTTTGAATGACATATAAGTAAATTTGAACTCTTTTTTTTCTTGAATTAACTTTTCGATGGTATCTTAATTAAATATAATGGAAGCAACATGCGTAATAATGCCTAGTTTTAGGTATGTACATAGGTACACCCTCTCAATTCTTGTTTTTTGTTATAAGCTTATATAATGTAAGCTTATAGAATATGCAAGTTTATTAGTCAAGTTTATAATACTATTTTTTTCAAAGCCAACATTAGTAATACCTAATTCTTTTTCTACGAAAATAAGAAATTGGAGTACATACATAAAATTGGTATAGTAGTCCATCACGGTCTAAATATAATTTGTATTGAAAGAAAGCAACAACTATTGTCGTCACTTGTTCTTAGGTAAGATCTTCAGCCTGTAACATACATATTACTTATGAGAACCACTTTCATTCTAGGGAGATCAATGTTATATTGGGTGAAGTTAACATATCACTTATTTTCTTTTTGCAGTTATTGACCATTGTAGATAAAAATGTGACACCTCTCATATTTATAGTTCAGAACTAAGGTTTTTAAATTCATACGGTTGATCTTAAAGTTCACGCTTTAAATTATCACCGAATTTAAATCGTGAATCACAAATGCAAAGAACTCATATTTTATAATACTATTTTTGAGAAAATTTTATTTATTTGTAAATGTACTTCAATTTAAATTTTAAAATACCAAAATAATTTATCTAAGCTTTTAAAAATTTTTAAAACGAAAAATCAATTAACCATGCAAAAATGAATTATGAAGCAAGATTTACCAAACAGTACGGTCAAATTTTCAGCGTAAATTTATAATGTGACCAAGTCGAATCCATCGAATTTCGACCATCCATACATCATACACATGATATAAAAATTACGTAATCAAAATGCAATTGGATAGTATCTTGTTTGCATTTCTCAACATACAAACAATTCTAACAATAATCCTAAACAAATCCTATAATCCCAATAGCAATATACCAATAATTCATTCAACCAAACAATTCACGCAATATAGAATACAAATATCAATATTGCATAGCAAATAAGATTATGATAATATTTTGAGTGTAATACTCACCAAAATACTGAGCGAAAGTTGTAATTGCCTTTACCTAACTTCACCCACCAGCACTCTATTCCGCTGCTGCTTCATAAAATCGCAACCACACTTTGCCTAAATGTCAATCATCTGTTTTACCATCCTTGCCACTACCTAGTTCGCCTTCAGCCTTGTCACCCACAAATTAAATGCTAGTAACTGCCTCTACATATGCATGCATCTCAAGAACCTGCTCGCATCACCACCAAGTTCGTTCGCTTCCAAGTTGATCTTGGCCTTATGATCGCGTTGCCACTACAAGTGCTACACCCATCTTCGCATGCATCAGTTGTCTTGGCTTAGATCATACGTCCTTTTTCGTTAATCGTGTGCGTTCAAATTTTCAGGACAAAATCAAATTAGGGATAACGGGTTTTGATTTGGGTTAGTGACAGAGGAAGCAGGTAGTGAGCAAAACAAATAAAATTTAAATCGAAGGAGGATAACAGTTTGGTATGGGATCTATCGATTTTGTGATTATAGAGAGAGAATAATTTGAGAAACGGGGAAGAGGGGAGAAAAAAAAGAGGGAAATAATTTTGAGGAAAAGGGAAGAGCAAAATAGTTAGACGAGGATGCGGCCAAAGGAAATAATTGGTAGTAGAAAGCGTTATGCAACCAAACACTGGCTCCAAATAAAAAAATTAGAATAAATAATAACATAATGAAACAACATGTTATAAATTAGCGTTACAAAAGACCGTTTTTCTTGTAGTGTCAATAGCTCTTAGGTTTGGTGTTCAACTCAGCCCTTTCATTCAGAGCCATCCTTATATCTTGTTGTTTAATTGGCATTGCATCATGAACTAAATCGATATGAAATTCGATTTTTCGATATAGGGGGGGGGGACTTTTTACTTCTTCAAATACGTCTATAAATTCTTTGACAATGGTGTTTGTTTCTAATCCTGTCTGGGATGTATCTAAGGTATAAAGGAAACTATCCCTTCTTGGGCTAGGATCTTCACAAGATATTTCTACGAATTTCCCAAGGACGATCCATAAAGATATCGTTCTTTTTTTGCAATCGAGCACAACTTTATACTTAGCCAACCAATCCATACCAAGTAAAATTTCAAATCCAACAAAATCTAAGATGAAAAGATTAATAGGAATGTGATGGGGAGGATAGGAAATTGGGACTTTTTTACAGTGCATACAAAGATTAGTGGAAACCTCCTATAGGATTCGTCACGCGGATAAGGTTGTCAACAATTTTAGGTTTATGTTCTAATTCTTTTACGGTTTCTTTAGAAATAAAACCATGAGAAGCTCCTGTATCAAATAATACTCTAACTAAAATATCGTTGATAAAAATATTACCTTTCAAAACACCTTTGCCTTTTTCATTCTGGAAGATTGAAGGCTCATCCTTTATAGCATACACTCTAGCTTGTTCTCCCTTCTTCATAAGTCAATAAATTTTAATCATGCGCCGTGGTTGACGGCAATTTGCTCATTCTGAACCATAAGAGAGGCAGCATTCTGAACTTTGGGGTTCCAACAATTCTTCATAATACGGACCTTCTTCTTACAATTGTTTTAAGTGAAATATTTATAGCGGTTCTCTTAAGACCCTCCTTTAGGCTTTCCTTGCCACGGCTTCTTGCCATTAAACTTCCTTTTCTTCCAGTTACTGTTGTTACTTTCCTGGGTAGTGGGTGGGTCAATTTTGTCCAGAGCTTTATATTTGAATCTCATGTCTACTAAACCTACAAAGGGTTCTTTTACATGCCCTGTCATCCTTCTATGATACTGCTTCTGCATCTCTGCGATAAACATCTCATTCTTCTAAAGAGGCGTGTTTATTAATCTAGGCCCAAAGCGAGATAATTCATTAAACTTGTTGGAATATTCTTCAAAAGTCATACCTTCCTGCTTCAGATCCATTAAACTGCAATATAGATGGGATTTTCCTACGGCTGGCATGTATTGTTCCTTTAAAACTTCTTTGAACCGTTTCTAAGAGAAATTATCTTCTGATTCATTCAGAGTGACATATTCCTACCAAGCTAGAGCTCCATGCTGTAGTTGACAGGAAGCTACGAACCTCTTCTGCTCATCTCCAATATTTAGCCCATTGAAAATCCTTTCACATGAGAAAATCCACGCCTGTACTTCAATGATGGTTTCCGTTCCTCGAAATGGTTTACCACTAAGACTAGTATAGTTCTTACATAAGGTTGCAAAGTTGATGTGGGGTTGTACTGGAATAATTACTTACTCAACTACTATGGTTGCGGGATTTTGACCATTGGTGTACTACTTCCTCCCTTTCTTCCGGATCGTCCTCTTCTTCCACTCATTTCTTACTATCTGTGTGTAGTAAGCAAAATCTTTAGGATATATAAGCGAGATATCTTAGGGAATGTTATAAAATTTGAATATACTTGTTCAATTTAAAGTTTTAAATATACGTTTTCTCGGGCTAAACTCATTCTAGGGTATTACTAACCTTATCTCTAATGAGCCAACCCTAACAAAGTCAAGGTTATCGCTTAACCTTCAGCCCTGATACCAAATATGACAACCCATCTCCTTGGCCTTCATAAATTGATACTAATACATCCACGATATTCATTTGCCGTAAATCCAAGTGCCGGGGAGGTAGATTATCGGAGGTGTAAAAGAAAATAAAGGTAGAAGACAACACAATAGTAGAATCTCACATCGCGTTCAACATTTTAATTATACATAAATGATCACTCCAAGCGATCCATCAGAGTCAAATACTAATCCAGCTGGGATAGTTATAATTGCCTATCCTTACATATACTGGGACATGCTAAATACACAACATAGCGGAATATAGGCAGATATCTACATAGGGTACTTCAACTTCATTGCTCCAAAAGACTTCTCAAGAATGCTCCCCAACATGCTCCAAAATGCTCCTAAGGTATCCTGACTACACGGATGCCCAAAAAATAAGGCATCCAGAGTTTAAAGGGAAAAACAAACTTTGGATCAATCATGGGACTAGTGTGAGAACTCAAAGTATGATTTTTTAAAAACAAACAGGTGTCTCATAAGACCACGCCACACATAATTACGAAACGGGTTTTTATCTTATGATAATAAAACTCTTTATTACGTAAAATTAAGGGATATTATTTTTAATGACATTCTTGAAAAACATTTTCAAATAAACTTATTAATCTTAGCCAAAATTATTACCATTATTAAATTCCAACATACTAGGTTCTATAAATAAAACCGTAAGTTCGTATTGGAGAATGGATTTTCATACAAATAACCAGGTGAAGGACTACCTTCCGATGGGTACATCTCTAGATGGATTTCCCGAGGACCACAGAACATCTTCTCCCCTGCCAATACAGGAACAGCCTACCTCTACACTTAGATAGTACAGTTTATGTCATCCTTCAGTCATTACCGACCTTTATCCGAGACGTCTCTTAGCATACTTTCAACATTAATTAATCCTCGGGATCCATAATGGGTAAATTATATCTAGAAGGGGATGATCATACCCTAATGGTTGCAAACCACTTAGCCTTGCTGCATCTAACCCTCTTTCGGTCATTTCCCGGTTGATGAGGCTTGAGGTAATAATTACCTTTACACATAGCACATCTCTTAGCAATTTGAATGTTATATTGCCATTCCATAGTCACATTACTGATTTCCAAAAACGTATAACTTTCTAAGATTGAATGTCTCAGGAAAGGGCGTAAGCTAAAAGAAGGTATCTTCTCTGCCACCGACTGATATACGTTATATTGAGACCGCCCATTGTGATATAGAATGCAAGGTTAGACACTCATCCATGCAAGTTCATTATAGGAGTGAATGAAACCGAAGGCACTTCCCTACCACATCCTATTAGGATTAGTAGCGAACAATCCTTGCGTTGGATATTCCATAACGAAGAGACTATTGCTACTATATGTATATTGGGAGTTTTATCCCCAAATGATCAGCAAGCAGCCCTTCACTATGAAAATCCTAAATACCAATTTCTTCAACATGTTTTACTTCGAAATATACATTGTTTCTAAATGGTTTTCGGATAGGAATCACCCAAATTCGACCTTGGTTCTTTCGAGATCCAATCATTGATAAAAAATGATGTAATTAGATGATTGTTGTTCGATTCATTCATTTCTCTTTATCAAAAATATCTTCAAGAGATATATCTTTATAAAATATTCTTCTAGTGAATATGAAATCATTATAGCCTTCCTTTTAAGATTTTTCAATCCTTTGATTTACTTAAACCTTTTTAAATCTTGGACTAATTCTAATTTATTTCGCTTCTTATTTAGGAAAATTTTAAATTAGAGTATCCGGGCTTTCCCTTCGATCTACTCCACCCCTCATCTAAAAGATAAAGTGAAGGTCAGGTAAGTTTAGGGTACTGATTGCTTGATCCCTAACCTTAGTTACACACATTATTTTTCCGTTTAGCTCTCACTGGCGGGACAAATGTGCTAGTCGTTTCCGCATACTCAATTTTTGTTAAGGATTATTTAAACTTTCCAATCATTATTTAAAACACCTAATTATTCTTCTAAAGACATTTATAAAAGATTAAAAAGAGGATTGTTAAGTTTAAATCCATAATTCATAAGTTATTACAAATTGTTGCAAAAGCATTGCAAAAAGTATCACAAAAAGTGTTTTAAAAGCTATATTCTTCAAAACGACTTTCATATCATTTAGAAATCCATCTTTTCAACTTAAATAGATTTTAAATTATTTTAAAATAATTTTAGAATTATTTTAAAATAATTTTAGAATTTATTTCATATTTTTAAAATATTTAAAATATCAATTTTAAACTTTGGTCACTTTACTGCAAAAACGAGCTTTTTTGGAAAATTGTTTTGGACGTATTTTAAAATCTCCAAGATGAAATCTTGATTTTCTTCCTTTGTTGGAAAGATATGGATATAATAATTCACAAATTCTTATCTAGAAGAATTTTGAGCTATATTCCACTTCGTATACTCGTTTAAATTTTGCAGTGCGAAATCTTGAACTGCCGTTACGCGACACGCCTGGTTTTGACTTATTTTGCATTTTTCATTCAAACTTGGTGAAAATAAGTTTAAACTCTTACAGAACATTTTTAAAAACATTTTTAACCATTTTTAAAGGTATAAATGATCTCATATCACTTTCTTTTCATTACTTTTGAAAAGTGATTTTCATGTGAAACAATGTCATGTGTACGTGACTTATTTTCATATTCATAATCAAATATCAACATATACAAATCCAAATCATAATCAACATCCATAATAAAATCTCATATCATAACATTTATAACCTGCATATCATTTTAGTAATATTCACAAAATGTGTATGTATATTATGTAACTTTTCACATATGTTTCAAAGGTTGCTACTTTCTTTTTCAAACACTTATTAAACATCATTATTAGCAATCAAACATTATTTTTAACCATCATAACTACTAAAATAGCTATAGTTTAGAGTTTTCACTTTGTTTGGTTATTCGAACGGGATATCGGCTATAGCTGCACTGCTCGATGTTTTTCGCACATGAACCTTTGAACGCTTGGACTTGAAGTGGCTCGACTTAGATTGGGGGAGAGGATGTTGCTCACGGCCTTGCATGGAGGGGGAGGAGGGCTTGGCCGTGGGTGGTGGTGGTTGAAGCCATGGGTAGAGGAAGGGAAATGGAGGAGTTTTGAGGTGGTCCGGGCGGAGTTTTATTGATATTTTTCTTTGTTTCACCTTTAGGGATATTTTGGCATTATTTAAATATTGAAAAAATCCATTAAAGGAAGTAAGAAATAGCTTAGAAAATGAAGAAGAAGATGTGAAAAAAAGTGAGAAAGTGTGTGTATATTTATAGAAATTTTTTGGAATTAAAATAATATTTTGTGAAAAGACTAAAATACCCTATGATTAAATTTTAAGAAAATAACCTTTTCAATACTTAACATCATATTTCAAATCATCACTTTATGTCATTTCACTTAAGAGATAAGTAACGAATATAATGATTTATTTACTTTTTTGAATTGACATGTTTTGTCCTTTTAGTTTGCTTTTGCTAATTAATTTTTAGAATTTTCTAAGTGTGTTTTACAAAGGTAATCATGTTTAGTTAATTGTAAATCACTCTTTATATGTTAAAATGTTTATAAGAATGTGTACATAAAGGTGCGATGATGTTGCGACAACTTCTAATCGACAAAACGTTGATTTTCGACAAAGTCTTTTATAGTCATATTTGACGTTTGAGTTAAACTATTTATTTATGTAAAACAAATTTAAAAATCAATTTGTGTAATGTTATTTAAAAACAACGCTCATAAATAAATTAAAAAATTTATTTAACAAATGAAACTTACTTTTTTGAAACCAGGATTTTGTCACTTTTGTTAAAATAAGCAAATGTTACTATCTCTATTCATATTTCTATTTCCAAATATAATATTGTTTAAATCCTGAAACCTTACATATTTTATTTTTAAAATCACTTTAAATGTTATATTTGAGATGGTCAAATTCTGGGTCGTTACAGGATGCCTAGAACCGACCAAAAGATTATTGATTCAGTCAGGTTATTGGAAGGGTCCAATTGGTTCATACATCCTATAAAAACTATGACATGAGAAATGTTAGTGGAAGGGTCCAATAGGTTCCTAGTGATCCCATGAAAACTATGTCTGGATGATTTTATTGATAGAAATCAATAGGCTCATAGTGATCCCATGAAAACTATGAATTGAGATAAGTTATTGGTGAATCCAATAGGTTCATAATAAGCCCATGAAAACTATGATTGGAAAGTATTGGTAGAAACCAATAGGTTCTTAGTGATCCCACAAAAACTATGATGTTAGGTAGATTATCCCTAAGAATTGAGATAGGTTATTAATTTGTCCATGAAAACTAATAGGTTCATAGTGACCTTAAAAAACTATAAATTTGGATAGATATTTGAATAAATTGGGATTGGTAATCTAGGGTATATTGCATTCTTTCATATCATCATAAATTATTATGTTTTAACCATTGTGGATGCAGGAGCACAGTATATGGTTAATTTATTTGGTTAAGATACTAGTGAGGGGAAAACTCGTTTCGCTCAATGGTGTAATCTCACTATATATCTATTCGAGATGGAGGTTATTATTTACACTAGAATTTTTGTCCGGCTCGAAGTTTATTTTTCTCTCTTAAACTCTCAGGTGCTCAAAATTAATTTGAGTAGGTTGGGAGTAAGATTTGTTCAAGTTTCTTAGTAGGACGAATAAGCTTCCAGAGATGTGTAGGAGGGAATCTTGCTATTAGGAGCTTTTATCTATTTTTGTTGTGTAGCGTGGTTTTGTCTATTTGGATGTAATGGCAAAGTCGTATAATTGCCAAGTATTTGACATTAATCAACCAAGGGGCCATCTTCATATATCACTCTCGGAATATTTTGTAATAATTATAATTTTTATGAACGTGGGTTTACGAATGAGATTATGTAATGAATATAAATATCCTTTATGAAATGAAATGCGTGTTGGATTTTTTTCATATTCATATGCTTCTAATTATTGATATGATTAACATGGCTGCATTTTGTCATCCAGAATTAATAACTATAGATGACTGCAACATCCATAGCTAATAGTTTTGGGCTTAAGAATGAGGGATATTGCATTTATGTTATATTCTGAATTCATGAAATATACTTTGAAAATCATAAAATTACAATTAGAAACCATTTCATATTTTTCTTGAATTTCATAGGATTTTTATAGATTTATTAAAAATCAAATATTAACTTTTCTTTAATAAACCAATGTCTTTAATAAAATAATTAATAATCGAACTAAGTAAAATATTTTCACAAAATTGATTTCATATTTGAAATACATCAACTCTCTACTTTCAGGACTATATTTTATTTAATTTTTCATTTTATTTTTCAAAAAAAATTTAAATAGATATATTTGGCAATTGGTGGTTGACCCTGATGGTCGACCGCTCAAAGGGAGGGGGTCGAACCTCAGGTGAAACCGGGTGCGTGAGCTCCAGTTCCATCCCCTTTGTTGCCGAATTTCAATTGTCTTCCCATCCCGATGAACCCAAAATCAATGCACATCAAGACAGCAATTCATCCATTCAAACACTGCCATATTGATTCAAAATAATAATGCAAGGATGTGGTTTTTATACCACCTCGATATTTCAGGGGAAAAATAATTCAAAAGGAATTAAAATAGAAGAAGTTATTATTAAAATAAAATTTAAAGGAAACGTGTAAATTAAAGTACACCTTAAGTTTTTTTTACACTAATTAACTAAAGGGAATATAATTAATAAACTTAGACAAATGTAAAAAATGGAAATTTTACAAATATTGGAATTTAGCCATGAAACTTACCATTGTGTTCATGGCGATTTTCTGATTAATTTCATATATAATGTTTTCCAAACGGAGTTCAAACGAAGAAGTTATGACCGTTGGAAGTTTCAGCATCAGAAACAATTACCCATATGAATTTGGTAACTTACATTAATTATAATTGATTGATTGATTACTGATATGTGTTAAATTAAATATGTACACAACTAGCAATGAGTTAGTAGAATTTAATAAAAAGGGAAACATATTATATACACATGTTGGACTTATTTCAATAGCTTATGCGTTTATGCGTACATTTAAACGTTTGAATTTGATTAATGAAATTAATTGGAAATAACAGTATTGTATTAATGCACACGCACACACACATACACATGAGGAGAGAAATGGTAAAAAGATTAAATGTATGTTACAATTGTAATTAACATGTGTTACAACATTTACTAATGTACGTTAATTAGAAATTAACGTAGATTGTAAACATGTAAGATGAGGAAACTAAATTTGTTTATAAAATATATATTTTTGAAGTTTAAATCTTTAATGTTTATAAAAAGAAGATCTAGAAAGAAGGATAAACCATTAACAAATAAATATTGTAACGAATAGGAATTAATGGGAAATGGTTAAAATTAGTAAGCAATCAATTAAGAAAATTAACCATGAATGAATAAAATTAACTAAGGGATTGATTAGAAGGGAAATTGTAACATAGGTTATAATTAAGCAGAAAGAACAGAAAGAGCTTTATTTTAAAACTCAGAGTTAAGTAAATAAGAAAATATAGCAAAGATAACGTAAGAGTCTTATTTTAAAGATTGAGAATAAGTTAATTAGCAAATAAAGCAGAATTAACAGAAGAGGCTTATTTAAAAGACTTATACTAAGTTAATAAGCAAAGATAGAAGTAGAACCCGTACCTGCACATTCCCTTTCAGTAAGGAACTGATGGTCTCACAATAGGTTAGGTGGGCCTGAGACACGCTTATGCTGAAGTAATGGTAAATAAGAGGTCAATAATTAGAAGTTCAAATCAGGGGATTTGAACAGGGAGCACAACTAAATTTTATTTGTTAGGATCCATATCGGCAGCATTCCCCTTCAGTCAGGAACTGGTGGTCTCACAACACACAGAGGTGAAGCTTGGCATGCTTATGATGTTTAGGGTAAGTAAGAGGTCCAAATAGGGAGCAATATTAGTGTGAGCCTAATGGTGGCCGAGCGTGCAGCCTCGGTGTAGGGATATAACTCACTATTGAGTTCCAAAGGTAAATAAGAGGTCAAAAGAGGAAGCAATAGATAATGCGAGCCTAACGATGGCCGAGCATGCCGCCTCGGTGCAGGGATATAAGTCACTATTGAGTTCAAAAGCGTTAAACAGGTGTCCTCTATGGGACCCATAGGATAAGACTAGCTCACATTGGCACAACAGAGATAGAAGGCCGATCAAAGGGTAGAATTAGGACTTCGGCCTAATCACAGTAGAATTAGGATTTCAGCCTAATCAAAGCAGCAATCTAAGACAAGTGAAAACAATCGAAATAACTAAAGCAAATAGTTAAACGGTATTTTATTTCAGTTTTATCTTTTTCTTTCTTTCCTTTTATACTAGAACTGTTGTTAAGTCTATTATCTTTATCTTGCTTAAAAATACTAGTATTTATTTCCACTCACCAGACATTTAGTCCGACCCACTTCTCTATTTCCCCCTTTTCCCTCATAGGTCAACAGAGGCAAGGACAGTAAATTTCGGACTTTCTTGGAGATTCAACTGCGGAGATTTTCTTCATGTATTCTTCGTCTATTCAGTTTTCACTTAGATTTTTATGTACCAGTACTATTTGAGAGGGATAAATTTGTACTCTGATATTGTGACTGAGATCATAATTTTCATGGGACATATGTTGTAACGACCCGTATAAATTGGATGTTTAAAATGAATTAAATTAATAAGATTTTTAATTTAAATTTAGAAAGAAGTAAAAATCTTATTTATTTATATGAAAGAGAATGTTGAAATTAGATGTATCAAGGGTAATTAAAATTTACAAATTGAATTATATATTGCAATTTATTGTAATAGTAGAAATTGTTGCATTTTGATATAAGGTTAGAAATAAGTAAATAAAGGAAGGTATTGAATTCATCAATGAAGATAAAAATTTTATTTAGTACAATCCCTTTTATTAACTAGTGTAAGGTGTTAATTACTTGAAAGGTGAAAATTTGAAAATAGATTCAAATTGTATGTTAGATAATAAATTGCAATAATTAAAGTTAGTAATAAATGGAAAACGGAATACCAATTTATTTATGAAGTGAATATAAGGGAATGTAACAAATTTGAATAAGAAATGCTAATTGTGCATTAAGTGAAGGAATGAAGCCTAGATGGAATAATTAAAAGGGATTTAGAATTTTAATGTGTATGGGTGCATATAATTAAGGGGAAATAAAAGGGTAAGTAATTATAAGGGTCAACAAATTTATTGGAAATCAAACCCATTTAAAAGGGTAAGTAATTATGATGAATTGATATAACCGTTACTTTACCGATTATTAATAAAGTAACGGCAGTGTAAAGGAAGTAAGTGAAGATATGCATTAATGAATGAATATAGAAATATATTGCAATAAAATAGGAATAAGTGAGAATCGATTGAAATATAAAATGATATTGGGCATTACAAGTATGAGTTTAGAAAATAATTACAAGATATAAGTGAAATAAGATGCATAGAAAAGTTGGTTAATTGTAAAGTGATGAATGATGTAATAAAGGAATGAAATCCAGATAAATTAACCTAATTGGGACCTTAATTAATGATTTAAAAAGATGACTGACTAATAGAATAACTTATAATCTAAGGAAATCAAGTAGTACGTTAATTTGAAATAAATTTATAAATTCATTTATGGAATGTAATATAATTCAATGTTAAATGTCAATTTATTTAATAGTAAGATTGTAAATCAATAAATGAAGTTATGAAGATTTCAAATTTTAATTTATAACAATTTATGGAAATCGACTACAATTAATTGACATATAAAATTTGTTAAATCATTTTAAATATTGAGAAAATAGTACTAAATCGGTTGCAATAGATATAAATAAATTTTTACGTTAATGTTAATATAAAGTACTTTTTGAAGATAACGTCAAATTCATTTATGGAGATTTAGTTAAATGGGAACTTTGATTTTGAGAAATAAAAGCGTATTAATGTGACTAAAGGTTAGAGTACGATTATTGTATGTTGCCTATTTTGGTAGCTTGTTAATTTACAATTTTGAAATCAGTTACAATAATTTTTAATTGAGTATTGCGTTAATGTTAATTAAAGTAGTATTTGTAACAATGTTAAGACTTTCGTATTGGATAGTTTGTTGTAATATAAGACTTGGAAATAAAGTTATTAACGTATTGGAAAACAATTACATTTGATGAAATTAAATGTTGAAATATTACATAGATAAGAATTTAGATGAAATGGACTAATTTATGAAATAAAATGGTAAGTAATTATAATATTATTATTAATAATAGACGTTACTTTAAGGATAATTAATGTAGTAACGTAAGGTGAAAATGTAAATTAAAAGGGAAACGTAAAATTTAGTTAAGGTAGTAATTTATGAATTAGGAATAAAATTCAAATGTTATATTAGGCTGTAAATCAATTTGGGAATAAAATTTTATTTAATTGGGGTAAATTGATATATACTAATGTTAAATATATACATAAAATGATGATTGATTTAATAAAGAGAATTGAATACGAATGGTATAAAATTTCATTTGAAATAAGATTTTATAATTTATTGAATTTACTTTAATTAAAGGTAAACACTAAATTTTTTGCAATAAATCTTTATTTGGTATGGAGGTTTGGTTAATATTTTTGAAGCTAATTGCAATCAGAAATCATAGGAATGGTAAGTTGACCATTTATTCATAATAAGATCTAAAAATCAAATAAATGGATTATTGGAATTTAAATTTGACAAATTGTGAATTCATTTAAATTCGGATCCATCTGTCTATTCCAACTTCATCTATAAATACCCCGCTAAACCCTAGCCTCCGCCTATTCTCATTTGTCTGCGCGTAAAATTTCATCAGCTCCTTCTCCTCCATAATGGCAGACAAACAAATCTTAGATCCAAATAAAAATTCCAAACCAACAAAAGCTAAAATTCAAACTTCCCAGAAAAATCTAGAAGCAAAACGCATGAGGGAGAGAGGGAAAGAAAGGGGGATGACGTGGCGCTTGAAGGTGTTCTTTTATTTCTATTCTTTTTTCTTTTTCTTTTTTTTGAAATTTCAATCACCATTAATGCGTATAACTTTCTCCTACGAACTCTGTTTCACGCTAGATTTTTTTTGTTAGGATCGTAATAAAATTCCAGATCTTTCGACACTGGTTTGGACGGATTTGGAGACCGTCGAATTTTTGGGTTTAAATCGTATTTAAATTCGATTTAAATTCAAAAAGGTGAGTGTTTTAACCCACTCACAATTTCTAAAATTTCTTGTGTTTGTTAAATTAATTTAGATATGGATAGAAATTTTTTTATGACTGTTTGGCATGTTTTATTCACTATTTCTGTTTAAACGCATTTATTTAATATAACTGTAAATTTATTTATTTATTGCATATAAAGTTGACAGTTAGAATTTATTTATTTCATATTAACTGCAGGCATAGTTATGTTAAATTTTATTTCATATTAACTGCCAGTTAAGTTTACGTTTATTTTTGCATATAAACTGCCAATTAACAGTTATTAAATTTATTTTGAGTATAAACTGATAATTGATACCATTATTTATCACCTGTTATATATTGATGATTGTTTGAAATTGGATGATGACTGTGATAAATGGATGTATGATTTGATGGATGAATGGATGATTTATTTTATTAATTGCAAGTTGCTATGCATTTCATTCATTCGGGATTGCGGTTTGAAATGATATACAACCGCATTTTTTTATTGCGGATTGAAATGATAAATATCCATATCACTTGACCATAGGGTAGAAAATTTTATACAGGCACCGCGGTATATATATATATAATATATTTTGGAATGTATTTATGGTTTTGTAAAGCTATATATACATGGTTTATGGGATATTGAATTAGTTATTTATATATATATATATATAGTAATTTTCGGGTTTAAGCTTTGTATAAATTTGATTTGAAGTATAAAATAAAGTTTGATTTTTAAGATCAAATACGATTAAGCATTTATTTAAAATCTAATTTCTGGAGTTTTTTGTGACTTAAATGAGAATAAGATTTGGAAGATGAATATTAAGTTAAATTGAAATTTAATAAAAATTATTTTTTTAAAGGATATGATTTTTATAACTTGATTTTTGTGTAAAGTGATTTAAATGAATATCAGGTTGATTTAAATGAATATATCAAGTTTAATAAATTGAAAGATTTTCCAATTATGTGAAGTTAAAGGTTTTACTTAAATTATATTGAATTCATTAAGTAAACATTTCAAGTCTGAATAATAAGTAATTGAATTTGATATATATGGGTTTGTCAAATGAGTTTGTTTTTGAAATGGTGAAATATTTAAAGCTTTGAAACATAAGAATTGAAATGGTATTTGGTAGTTTAAATCGATATTTGAAATTGATTTGTGAAATCTAAAGAAGCTATTTTGGTTTATAAAGGAAATTTAATATTTAACCATTTGAGAAATGGAACTTGTTTCAAAGTTATGATTTTCAAGATAGTATAATTTGAAAATATTATATTCAAGAGTTTTGATTTCTAAATATTTTACTTTGAAAATCCTATGATTTTGGAAAAGAATATATTGGAAAACAAAGATGATATCATATTGTTTTGGGTTTTAAAAGGAAATGATATCATATTATATGGTTTTGAAATGGATATTTTATTTTGGTTTTAAAAGAATAATTATTTTTAAATGACCGTCGTGTTATAATAACGATTGGTTGGAAAAGAGACCGGGATCGGATATGGACATACTCTCTGTCGATACCGAAAACCACTTTGACTAACCGTGTACGCGGTGGAGATTCCAGAATAAAGCAGGTTGGTGGCGGCGTTTCCTGTAAGGTAAATACGTGGACCCGACTCCCGTGAGTTGGAATAAGGTGGCTAAAACAGGAGCGATTCTCGGGCCAATGAGGTCATTCCTCCGATCGGACACTCCTCTTCGATATTATACTTTGACTTTGGATTGATTCAGTGGCCACTTTTATTTTTGTTTTGGGGGAGTTTGTTCGAGGTGGGCGGTAGCTGCGCGCTGCGCGTTTCCACCAGCCCGGATAGCAACTGGTATATCTACCCTGGCATTGCCTAGTTGTGCCGTGTCACCTACCCTATCGAGCCTTGCACTAGTTTGGATTTCTCCCGTAGCCCGTGTGGTATCCTCTGGTGGCTTCCCGATCAGGAGGGACTATGATATTGGATGGACTACTGGGACTATTACGTGTTAAGGTGGAAAATGTAAAGCCTTAACGCTATTTAAAAGTAAGTTTAATTTACAAATAGACACTATTATATTAGCGCAATATACTACATAGTAAATAGTTTAACGGATCCTTAGGAGATGTAAATCCCGAGCATCTCTTGAGTTACTACACTCATATTTATTTCTGTTAATTTAATATATATATAAGATCTTTTAGTTCTGACTCGAGTGTTTTTGTCTTTTCAAATTCGCTCGGGTCAGTCCGAGCATTTCAGGATTGGAAGATTTAGCTCTAGAGGACGAAGATTTATATTATTATTATTTGTACTAGTGCACTGCACACTGTTCCGCTGCATTGTTATTGGTATGTGTAACTCTGATATGTATTATATAAATGGTTTTGTAAACAGATTTATAAACTGTATATTTGATTATTATATTTTATCCTTCCGCTGTGAGATTCTGTTTAGTTTTTTTTTCTTCTCTATTTTTTTCTTATTTACCCCATAACAATCCGCCATTTCGTATGGTTTGAATTGGCACGTGTGTCGATTTAAATCGTGTGAAAAGGAGGGACGTTACAGTTGGTATCAGAGCTTTGGTTTAGCGATAAACCTTAGCTTTGTGGGGTTTGACTCTTTACTAATATGGTAGTAATACCCTATGGGAGTCGCTGAGTGTATATATATGAGAGAGCGTATTTGTTAGTGTTATAAAAGGTTTTAATATTGTGTTAATTTGTTCCGTTTTGTATTTATAAATTCTGGTTGGTGCATGGGACGCTGTGACATCAATAGGAATTTCTAAACACTTAATAGGACAGACCGACATAATATTTGTTTTTAATATAGGTGAATGAAATAATTTTGCATATTATATTTTCTATATGTAAAATAAAATTTTCAAATGATATCTATATTTGGTTGCAATATATTGGTTGTTAGGAATAAAATTTATAAATAATAGGCAAATAAGATTAAAAATAAATAAATGTAATTTGGGAATTTAGAACTTAAGTTCCGAGGTTTTTGAAAACTTCTTTCAAATGATTTGGAATGTAATAATATTGTTAGAAGTATTTTCTGATATAAATATTTAATATAATTTAGAAGAAATTGTTTTAAAGAAGATTTATGGAGAAAATAAGTTTTGTACTTTCTCTCTGTTGCTGGAAAATAGTTTCGGTGATGAGTGCACGCATCATCGACATTCATTTTCGAGTTTCGAAGTGGGAAGGCCATTGTAGTAATTTACTGCAGAATCGTTAAGAAATTTTATCGTTTTAATTATAATTGGATATATATGTTAAGTGTAGATATCTATCTATTATTTTAAATGATTTAAAATTAAACTCGGTATTTGGTTCTTAGGTTCCAGTTAATTAATAGGACAATTAAGTGTAGCAAATTTGAATCTTTAAGTAAAGTAAAAATGGTATTAAATGAAATTGGAAATTTGTAACCTATGAAATAAAGATTACTATTATTGAACTTTAATTTAATTTAAGGAAATAGAACAAACTTGTATAACTTTCAATTATACTCTTAAATAACATATATAACTTACCAAATATTAAAAGTTGAAATGTTTAATAGGAAATGTAATGAAAATTGTACAAGTAAAATTAGGTAATGAAGTATTCAATGAAATTGCTGTCAAATGAGAATTTAATGTTATAAACTTAAGTTATAATTGAAATTTTACCAAGTAAATATAATTAAAGGTAAGTATGGTAAATAAACGATTATAAACTTAAGTAATTAAAATGAAAATAAATGAATATAATAAAGAGAAATTGTAAATTTAAGAAATAGGGTAGAGTTTTTCTGAATATAACTGAAAGAAATAAAATGGAAATAAAATTAAATGAAATAAATGAAAAGAAACAAACAACTAATGTATGAAATAAAATTTATAATAAGTTAATTTGATTTGTTGATTGAAATTGTTGTTTGTCGTGGCTTGGAGTTGTTGGGTAAGGGAACTTTAATCTTGTTGGGATGGATGAATAATCCATTGTGTTTAATCTAAGACTGTTGAGTAAATGATGCACTTGATGGTTTATTCTTCATTCCATATAACTTAAAAGTTTTGAACCCGAACAACTATTTGTTTGTTTGATTAAGTGGTTGCTTTGTTTTGGGTGTGTATGTTGTTTGTGAAATTGATGGTTGTTAAATTAATTGGTTGTTAATGGTTGAAACCACTTAAATATTTCACTTTATATAAATTGTTAACCCTTTAGATTATATAAGTAAAATGCAGGTTAAGGAAGCAATTGCTGCCGTTTTGGTTCCATAAATTTTTGCGTAAAATGCCCGACAAATAGGTACGTTTCGGATTTCAATTTATAACGCTATTTATATATATTTTCCCGTGTTGGGATATACTATTTTGATATTATATGTGATATTTTGTTATATTTAATATTATATTTTTCTCCGAGCCTCTTTGTACAAAGGAGACTCTGTCGAAATTTTTCATAAAATTTTGGACTTAGAAAAATTTGAAATGTTTTACAAACTTTAATAATTTAAGTATCAAAGGATATAATGATTATAAAACGGGTATATTTTATTTAAGGTAATAAATTTAGTAAGTTATTGTTTACATGGTTAATGTTTTGAATAAGATATGTAGATTTCTAAATCCTTCTTTCCCCTTTTTTTCCTTTTCGGGGACGAAAAGTTTTGAGTGGGGGTGAGTGTAACGACCCGTATAAATTGGATGTTTAAAATGAATTAAATTAATAAGATTTTTAATTTAAATTTAGAAAGAAGTAAAAATCTTATTTATTTATATGAAAGAGAATGTTGAAATTAGATGTATCAAGGGTAATTAAAATTTACAAATTGAATTATATATTGCAATTTATTGTAATAGTAGAAATTGTTGCATTTTGATATAAGGTTAGAAATAAGTAAATAAAGGCAGGTATTGAATTCATCAATGAAGATAAAAAATTTATTTAGTACAATCCCTTTTATTAACTAGTGTAAGGTGTTAATTAATTGAAAGGTGAAAATTTGAAAATAGATTCAAATTGTATGTTAGATAATAAATTGCAATAATTAAAGTTAGTAATAAATGGAAAACGGAATACCAATTTATTTATGAAGTGAATATAAGGGAATGTAACAAATTTGAATAAGAAATGCTAATTGTGCATTAAGTGAAGGAATGAAGCCTAGATGGAATAATTAAAAGGGATTTAGAATTTTAATGTGTATGGGTGCATATAATTAAGGGGAAATAAAAGGGTAAGTAATTATAAGGGTCAACAAATTTATTGGAAATCAAACCCATTTAAAAGGGTAAGTAATTATGATGAATTGATATAACCGTTACTTTACCGATTATTAATAAAGTAACGGCAGTGTAAAGGAAGTAAGTGAAGATATGCATTAATGAATGAATATAGAAATATATTGCAATAAAATAGGAATAAGTGAGAATCGATTGAAATATAAAATGATATTGGGTATTACAAGTATGAGTTTAGAAAATAATTACAAGATATAAGTGAAATAAGATGCATAGAAAAGTTGGTTAATTGTAAAGTGATGAATGATGTAATAAAGGAATGAAATCCAGATAAATTAACCTAATTGGGACCTTAATTAATGATTTAAAAAGATGACTGACTAATAGAATAACTTATAATCTAAGGAAATCAAGTAGTACGTTAATTTGAAATAAATTTATAAATTCATTTATGGAATGTAATATAATTCAATGTTAAATGTCAATTTATTTAATAGTAAGATTGTAAATCAATAAATAAAGTTATGAAGATTTCAAATTTTAATTTATAACAATTTATGGGAAATCGACTACAATTAATTGACATATAAAATTTGTTAAATCATTTTAAATATTGAGAAAATAGTACTAAATCGGTTGCAATAGATATAAATAAATTTTTACGTTAATGTTAATATAAAGTACTTTTTGAAGATAACGTCAAATTCGTTTATGGAGATTTAGTTAAATGGGAACTTTGATTTTGAGAAATAAAAGCGTATTAATGTGACTAAAGGTTAGAGTACGATTATTGTATGTTGCCTATTTTGGTAGCTTGTTAATTTACAATTTTGAAATCAGTTACAATAATTTTTAATTGAGTATTGCGTTAATGTTAATTAAAGTAGTATTTGTAACAATGTTAAGACTTTCGTATTGGATAGTTTGTTGTAATATAAGACTTGGAAATAAAGTTATTAACGTATTGGAAAACAATTACATTTGATGAAATTAAATGTTGAAATATTACATAGATAAGAATTTAGATGAAATGGACTAATTTATGAAATAAAATGGTAAGTAATTATAATATTGTTATTAATAATAGACGTTACTTTAAGGATAATTAATGTAGTAACGTAAGGTGAAAATGTAAATTAAAAGGGAAACGTAAAATTTAGTTAAGGTAGTAATTTATGAATTAGGAATAAAATTCAAATGTTATATTAGGCTGTAAATCAATTTGGGAATAAATTTTTATTTAATTGGGGTAAATTGATATATACTAATGTTAAATATATACATAAAATGATGATTGATTTAATAAAGAGAATTGAATACGAATGGTATAAAATTTCATTTGAAATAAGATTTTATAATTTATTGAATTTACTTTAATTAAAGGTAAACACTAAAATTTTTGCAATAAATCTTTATTTGATATGGAGGTTTGGTTAATAAATTTGAAGCTAATTGCAATCAGAAATCATAGGAATGGTAAGTTGACCATTTATTCATAATAAGATCTAAAAATCAAATAAATGGATTATTGGAATTTAAATTTGACAAATTGTGAATTCATTTAAATTCGGATCCATCTGTCTATTCCAAGTTCATCTATAAATACCCCGCTAAACCCTAGCCTCCGCCTATTCTCATTTGTCTGCGCGTAAAATTTCATCAGCTCCTTCTCCTCCACAATGGCAGACAAACAAATCTTAGATCCAAATAAAAATTCCAAACCAACAAAAGCTAAAATTCAAACTTCCCAGAAAAATCTAGAAGCAAAACGTATGAGGGAGAGAGGGAAAGAAAGGGGGATGACGTGGCGCTTGAAGGTGTTCTTTTATTTCTATTCTTTTTTCTTTTTCTTTTTTTTGAAATTTCAATCACCATTAATGCGTATAACTTTCTCCTACGAACTCTGTTTCACGCGAGATTTTTTTTGTTAGGATCGTAATAAAATTCCAGATCTTTTGACACTTGTTTGGACAGATTTGGAGTCCGTCGAATTTTTGGGTTTAAATCGTATTTAAATTCGATTTAAATTCAAAAAGGTGAGTGTTTTAACCCACTCACAATTTCTAAAATTTCTTGTGTTTGTTAAATTAATTTAGATATGGGTAGAAATTTTTTTATGACTGTTTGGCATGTTTTATTCACTATTTCTGTTTAAACGCATTTATTTAATATAACTGTAAATTTATTTATTTATTGCATATAAATTTGACAGTGAGAATTTATTTATTTCATATTAACTGCCAGGCATAGTTATGTTAAATTTTATTTCATATTAACTGCCAGTTAAGTTTACGTTTATTTTTGCATATAAACTGCCAATTAACAGTTATTAAATTTATTTTGAGTATAAACTGATAATTGATACCATTATTTATCACCTGTTATATATTGATGATTGTTTGAAATTGGATGATGACTGTGATAAATGGATGTATGATTTGATGGATGAATGGATGATTTATTTTATTAATTGCAAGTTGCTATGCATTTCATTCATTCGGGATTGCGGTTTGAAATGATATACAACCGCATTTTTTTATTGCGGATTGAAATGATAAACATCCGTATCACTTGACCATAGGGTAGAAAATTTTATACAGGCACCGCGGTATATATATATAATATATTTTGGAATGTATTTATGGTTTTGTAAAGCTATATATACATGGTTTATGGGATATTGAATTAGTTATTTATATACATATATAGTAATTTTCGGGTTTAAGCTTTGTATAAATTTGATTTGAAGTATAAAATAAAGTTTGATTTTTAAGATCAAATACGATTAAGCATTTATTTAAAATCTAATTTCTGGAGTTTTTTATGACTTAAATGAGAATAAGATTTGGAAGATGAATATTAAGTTAAATTGAAATTTAATAAAAATTAATTTTTTTAAAGGATATGATTTTTATAACTTGATTTTTGTGTAAAGTGATTTAAATGAATATCAGGTTGATTTAAATGAATATATCAAGTTTAATAAATTGAAAGATTTTCCAATTATGTGAAGTTAAAGGTTTTACTTAAATTATATTGAATTCATTAAGTAAACATTTCAAGTCTGAATAATAAGTAATTGAATTTGACATATATGGGTTTTTCAAATGAGTTTGTTTTTGAAATGGTGAAATATTTAAAGCTTTGAAACATAAGAATTGAAATGGTATTTGGTAGTTTAAATCGATATTTGAAATTGATTTGTGAAATCTAAAGAAGCTATTTTGGTTTATAAAGGAAATTTAATATTTAACCATTTGAGAAATGGAACTTGTTTCAAAGTTATGATTTTCAAGATAGTATAATTTGAAAATATTATATTCAACAGTTTTGATTTCTAAATATTTTACTTTGAAAATCCTATGATTTTGGAAAAGAATATATTGGAAAACAAAGATGATATCATATTGTTTTGGGTTTTAAAAGGAAATGATATCATATTATATGGTTTTGAAATGGATATTTTATTTTGGTTTTAAAAGAATAATTATTTTTAAATGACCGCCGTGTTATAATAACGATTGGTTGGCAAAGAGACCGGGATCGGATATGGACATACTCTCTGTCGATACCGAAAACCACTGACTAACCGTGTACACGGTGGATATTCCAGAATAAAGTAGGTTGGTGGCGGCGTTTCCTGTAAGGTAAATACGTGGACCCGACTCCCGTGAGTTGGAATAAGGTGGCTAAAACAGGAGGGATTCTCGGGCCAATGAGGTCATTCCTCTGATCGGACACTCCTCTTCGATATTATACTTTGACTTTGGATTGATTCAGTGGCCACTTTTATTTTTGTTTTGGGGGAGTTTGTTCGAGGTGGGCGGTAGCTGCGCGCTGCGCGTTTCCACCAGCCCGGATAGTAATTGGTATATCTACCCTGGCATTGCCTAGTTGTGCCGTGTCACCTACCCTATCGAGCCTTGTACGAGTTTGGATTTCTCCCGTTGCCCGTGTGGTATCCTCTGGTGGCTTCCCGATCAGGAGGGACTATGATATTGGATGGACTACTGTGACTATTACGTGTTAAGGTGGAAAATGTAAAGCCTTAACGCTATTTAAAAGTAAGTTTAATTTACAAATAGACACTATTATAATAGCGCAATATACTACATAGTAAATAGTTTAACGGATCCTTAGGAGATGTAAATCCCGAGCATCTCTTGAGTTACTACACTCATATTTATTTCTGTTAATTTAACATACATAAGATCTTTTAGTTCTGACTCGAGTGTTTTTGTCTTTTCAAATTCGCTCGGGTCAGTCCGAGCGTTCTAGGATTGGAAGATTTAGCTCTAGAGGACGAAGACGAAGATTTATATTATTATTATTTATACTAGTGCACTGCACACTGTTCCGCTGCATTGTTATTGGTATGTGTAACTCTGATATGTATTATATAAATGGTTTTGTAAACAGATTTATAAACTGTATATTTGATTATTATATTTTATCCTTCCGCTGTGAGATTCTGTTTAGTTTTTTTTTCTTCTCTATTTTTTTCTTATTTACCCCATAACAATCCGCCATTTCGTATGGTTTGAATTGGCACGTGTGTCGATTTAAATCGTGTGAAAAGGAGGGACGTTACAGTTGGTATCAGAGCTTTGGTTTAGCGATAAACCTTAGCTTTGTGGGGTTTGACTCTTTACTAATATGGTAGTAATACCCTATGGGAGTCGCTGAGTGTATATATATGAGAGAGCGTATTTGTTAGTGTTATAAAAGGTTTTAATATTGTGTTAATTTGTTCCGTTTTGTATTTATAAATTCTGGTTGGTGCATGGGACGCTGTGACATCAATAGGAATTTCTAAACACTTAATAGGACAGACCGACATAATATTTGTTTTTAATATAGGTGAATGAAATAATTTTGCATATTATATTTTCTATATGTAAAATAAAATTTTCAAATGATATCTATATTTGGTTGCAATATATTGGTTGTTAGGAATAAAATTTATAAATAATAGGCAAATAAGATTAAAAATAAATAAATGTAATTTGGGAATTTAGAACTTAAGTTCCGGGGTTTTTGAAAACTTCTTTCAAATGATTTGGAATGTAATAATATTGTTAGAAGTATTTTCTGATATAAATATTTAATATAATTTAGAAGAAATTGTTTTAAAGAAGATTTATGGAGAAAATAAGTTTTGTACTTTCTCTCTGTTGCTGGAAAATAGTTTCGGTGATGAGTGCACGCATCATCGACATTTATTTTCGAGTTTCGAAGTGGGAAGGCCATTGTAGTAATTTACTGCAGAATCGTTAAGAAATTTTATCGTTTTAATTATAATTGGATATATATGTTAAGTGTAGATATCTATCTATTATTTTAAATGATTTAAAATTAAACTCGGTATTTGGTTCTTAGGTTCCAGTTAATTAATAGGACAATTAAGTGTAGCAAATTTGAACCTTTAAGTAAAGTAAAAATGGTATTAAATGAAATTGGAAATTTGTAACCTATGAAATAAAGATTACTATTATTGAACTTTAATTTAATTTAAGGAAATAGAACAAACTTGTATAACTTTCAATTATACTCTTAAATAACATATATAACTTACCAAATATTAAAAGTTGAAATGTTTAATAGGAAATGTAATGAAAATTGTACAAGTAAAATTAGGTAATGAAGTATTCAATGAAATTGCTGTCAAATGAGAATTTAATGTTATAAACTTAAGTTATAATTGAAATTTTACCAAGTAAATATAATTAAAGGTAAGTATGGTAAATAAACGATTATAAACTTAAGTAATTAAAATGAGAATAAATGAATATAATAAAGAGAAATTGTAAATTTAAGAAATAGGGTAGAGTTTTTCTGAATATAACTGAAAGAAATAAAATGGAAATAAAATTGAATGAAATAAATGAAAAGAAACAGACAACTAATGTATGAAATAAAATTTATAATAAGTTAATTTGATTTGTTGATTGAAATTGTTGTTTGTCGTGGCTTGGAGTTGTTGGGTAAGGGAACTTTAATCTTGTTGGGATGGATGAATAATCCATTGTGTTTAATCTAAGACTGTTGAGTAAATGATGCACTTGATGGTTTATTCTTCATTCCATATAACTTAAAAGTTTTGAACCCGAACAACTATTTGTTTGTTTGATTTAGTGGTTGCTTTGTTTTGGGTGTGTATGTTGTTTGTGAAATTGATGGTTGTTGAATTGATTGGTTGTTAATGTTTGAAACCACTTAAATATTTCACTTTATATAAATTGTTAACCCTTTAGATTATATAAGTAATATGCAGGTTATGGAAGCAATTGCTGCCGTTTTGGTTCCATAAATTTTTGCGTAAAATGCCCGACAAATAGGTATGTTTCGGATTTCGATTTATAACGCTATTTATATATATTTTCCCGTGTTGGGGTATACTATTTTGATATTATATGTGATATTTTGTTATATTTAATATTATATTTTTCTCCGAGCCTCTTTGTACAAAGGAGACTCTGCCGAAATTTTTCATAAAATTTTGGACTTAGAAAAATTTGAAATGTTTTACAAACTTTAATAATTTAAGTATCAAAGGATATAATGATTATAAAACGGGTATATTTTATTTAAGGTAATAAATTTAGTAAGTTATTGTTTACAAGGTTAATGTTTTGAATAAGATATGTAGATTTCTAAATCCTTCTTTCCCCTTCTTTTTCCTTTTCTAGGACGAAAAGTTTTGAGTGGGGGTGAGTGTAACGACCCGTATAAATTGGATGTTTAAAATGAATTAAATTAATAAGATTTTTAATTTAAATTTAGAAAGAAGTAAAAATCTTATTTATTTATATGAAAGAGAATGTTGAAATTAGATGTATCAAGGGTAATTAAAATTTACAAATTGAATTATATATTGCAATTTATTGTAATAGTAGAAATTGTTGCATTTTGATATAAGGTTAGAAATAAGTAAATAAAGGCAGGTATTGAATTCATCAATGAAGATAAAAAATTTATTTAGTACAATCCCTTTTATTAACTAGTGTAAGGTGTTAATTAATTGAAAGGTGAAAATTTGAAAATAGATTCAAATTGTATGTTAGATAATAAATTGCAATAATTAAAGTTAGTAATAAATGGAAAACGGAATACCAATTTATTTATGAAGTGAATATAAGGGAATGTAACAAATTTGAATAAGAAATGCTAATTGTGCATTAAGTGAAGGAATGAAGCCTAGATGGAATAATTAAAAGGGATTTAGAATTTTAATGTGTATGGGTGCATATAATTAAGGGGAAATAAAAGGGTAAGTAATTATAAGGGTCAACAAATTTATTGGAAATCAAACCCATTTAAAAGGGTAAGTAATTATGATGAATTGATATAACCGTTACTTTACCGATTATTAATAAAGTAACGGCAGTGTAAAGGAAGTAAGTGAAGATATGCATTAATGAATGAATATAGAAATATATTGCAATAAAATAGGAATAAGTGAGAATCGATTGAAATATAAAATGATATTGGGTATTACAAGTATGAGTTTAGAAAATAATTACAAGATATAAGTGAAATAAGATGCATAGAAAAGTTGGTTAATTGTAAAGTGATGAATGATGTAATAAAGGAATGAAATCCAGATAAATTAACCTAATTGGGACCTTAATTAATGATTTAAAAAGATGACTGACTAATAGAATAACTTATAATCTAAGGAAATCAAGTAGTACGTTAATTTGAAATAAATTTATAAATTCATTTATGGAATGTAATATAATTCAATGTTAAATGTCAATTTATTTAATAGTAAGATTGTAAATCAATAAATAAAGTTATGAAGATTTCAAATTTTAATTTATAACAATTTATGGGAAATCGACTACAATTAATTGACATATAAAATTTGTTAAATCATTTTAAATATTGAGAAAATAGTACTAAATCGGTTGCAATAGATATAAATAAATTTTTACGTTAATGTTAATATAAAGTACTTTTTGAAGATAACGTCAAATTCGTTTATGGAGATTTAGTTAAATGGGAACTTTGATTTTGAGAAATAAAAGCGTATTAATGTGACTAAAGGTTAGAGTACGATTATTGTATGTTGCCTATTTTGGTAGCTTGTTAATTTACAATTTTGAAATCAGTTACAATAATTTTTAATTGAGTATTGCGTTAATGTTAATTAAAGTAGTATTTGTAACAATGTTAAGACTTTCGTATTGGATAGTTTGTTGTAATATAAGACTTGGAAATAAAGTTATTAACGTATTGGAAAACAATTACATTTGATGAAATTAAATGTTGAAATATTACATAGATAAGAATTTAGATGAAATGGACTAATTTATGAAATAAAATGGTAAGTAATTATAATATTGTTATTAATAATAGACGTTACTTTAAGGATAATTAATGTAGTAACGTAAGGTGAAAATGTAAATTAAAAGGGAAACGTAAAATTTAGTTAAGGTAGTAATTTATGAATTAGGAATAAAATTCAAATGTTATATTAGGCTGTAAATCAATTTGGGAATAAATTTTTATTTAATTGGGGTAAATTGATATATACTAATGTTAAATATATACATAAAATGATGATTGATTTAATAAAGAGAATTGAATACGAATGGTATAAAATTTCATTTGAAATAAGATTTTATAATTTATTGAATTTACTTTAATTAAAGGTAAACACTAAAATTTTTGCAATAAATCTTTATTTGATATGGAGGTTTGGTTAATAAATTTGAAGCTAATTGCAATCAGAAATCATAGGAATGGTAAGTTGACCATTTATTCATAATAAGATCTAAAAATCAAATAAATGGATTATTGGAATTTAAATTTGACAAATTGTGAATTCATTTAAATTCGGATCCATCTGTCTATTCCAAGTTCATCTATAAATACCCCGCTAAACCCTAGCCTCCGCCTATTCTCATTTGTCTGCGCGTAAAATTTCATCAGCTCCTTCTCCTCCACAATGGCAGACAAACAAATCTTAGATCCAAATAAAAATTCCAAACCAACAAAAGCTAAAATTCAAACTTCCCAGAAAAATCTAGAAGCAAAACGTATGAGGGAGAGAGGGAAAGAAAGGGGGATGACGTGGCGCTTGAAGGTGTTCTTTTATTTCTATTCTTTTTTCTTTTTCTTTTTTTTGAAATTTCAATCACCATTAATGCGTATAACTTTCTCCTACGAACTCTGTTTCACGCGAGATTTTTTTTGTTAGGATCGTAATAAAATTCCAGATCTTTTGACACTTGTTTGGACAGATTTGGAGTCCGTCGAATTTTTGGGTTTAAATCGTATTTAAATTCGATTTAAATTCAAAAAGGTGTGTGTTTTAACCCACTCACAATTTCTAAAATTTCTTGTGTTTGTTAAATTAATTTAGATATGGGTAGAAATTTTTTTATGACTGTTTGGCATGTTTTATTCACTATTTCTGTTTAAACGCATTTATTTAATATAACTGTAAATTTATTTATTTATTGCATATAAATTTGACAGTGAGAATTTATTTATTTCATATTAACTGCCAGGCATAGTTATGTTAAATTTTATTTCATATTAACTGCCAGTTAAGTTTACGTTTATTTTTGCATATAAACTGCCAATTAACAGTTATTAAATTTATTTTGAGTATAAACTGATAATTGATACCATTATTTATCACCTGTTATATATTGATGATTGTTTGAAATTGGATGATGACTGTGATAAATGGATGTATGATTTGATGGATGAATGGATGATTTATTTTATTAATTGCAAGTTGCTATGCATTTCATTCATTCGGGATTGCGGTTTGAAATGATATACAACCGCATTTTTTTTATTGCGGATTGAAATGATAAACATCCGTATCACTTGACCATAGGGTAGAAAATTTTATACAGGCACCGCGGTATATATATATATAATATATTTTGGAATGTATTTATGGTTTTGTAAAGCTATATATACATGGTTTATGGGATATTGAATTAGTTATTTATATATATATAGTAATTTTCGGGTTTAAGCTTTGCATAAATTTGATTTGATCCAATTTCTGGAGTTTTTTATGACTTAAATGAGAATAAGATTTGGAAGATGAATATTAAGTTAAATTGAAATTTAATAAAAACTATTTTTTTAAAGGATATGATTTTTATAACTTGATTTTTGTGTAAAGTGATTTAAATGAATATCAGGTTGATTTAAATGAATATATCAAGTTTAATAAATTGAAAGATTTTCCAATTATGTGAAGTTAAAGGTTTTACTTAAATTATATTGAATTCATTAAGTAAACATTTCAAGTCTGAATAATAAGTAATTGAATTTGATATATATGGGTTTGTCAAATGAGTTTGTTTTTGAAATGGTGAAATATTTAAAGCTTTGAAACATAAGAATTGAAATGGTATTTGGTAGTTTAAATCGATATTTGAAATTGATTTGTGAAATCTAAAGAAGCTATTTTGGTTTATAAAGGAAATTTAATATTTAACCATTTGAGAAATGGAACTTGTTTCAAAGTTATGATTTTCAAGATAGTATAATTTGAAAATATTATATTCAAGAGTTTTGATTTCTAAATATTTTACTTTGAAAATCCTATGATTTTGGAAAAGAATATATTGGAAAACAAAGATGATATCATATTGTTTTGGGTTTTAAAAGGAAATGATATCATATTATATGGTTTTGAAATGGATATTTTATTTTGGTTTTAAAAGAATAATTATTTTTAAATGACCGTCGTGTTATAATAACGATTGGTTGGAAAAGAGACCGGGATCGGATATGGACATACTCTCTGTCGATACCGAAAACCACTTTGACTAACCGTGTACGCGGTGGAGATTCCAGAATAAAGCAGGTTGGTGGCGGCGTTTCCTGTAAGGTAAATACGTGGACCCGACTCCCGTGAGTTGAAATAAGGTGGCTAAAACAGGAGCGATTCTCGGGCCAATGAGGTCATTCCTCTGATCGGACACTCCTCTTCGATATTATACTTTGACTTTGGATTGATTCAGTGGCCACTTTTTTTTTTTGGGAGTTTGTTCGAGGTGGGCGGTAGCTGCGCGCTGCGCGTTTCCACCAGCCCGGATAGCAACTGGTATATCTACCCTGGCATTGCCTAGTTGTGCCGTGTCACCTACCCTATCGAGCCTTGCACGAGTTTGGATTTCTCCCGTAGCCCGTGTGGTATCCTCTGGTGGCTTCCCGATCAGGAGGGACTATGATATTGGATGGACTACTGGGACTATTACGTGTTAAGGTGGAAAATGTAAAGCCTTAACGCTATTTAAAAGTAAGTTTAATTTACAAATAGACACTATTATAATAGCGCAATATACTACATAGTAAATAGTTTAACGGATCCTTAGGAGATGTAAATCCCGAGCATCTCTTGAGTTACTACACTCATATTTATTTCTGTTAATTTAATATATATATAAGATCTTTTAGTTCTGACTCAAGTGTTTTTGTCTTTTCAAATTCGCTCGGGTCAGTCCGAGCATTTCAGGATTGGAAGATTTAGCTCTAGAGGACGAAGACGAAGATTTATATTATTATTATTATTTATACTAGTGCACTACACACTGTTCCGCTGCATTGTTATTGGTATGTGTAACTCTGATATGTATTATATAAATGGTTTTGTAAACAGATTTATAAACTGTATATTTGATTATTATATTTTATCCTTCCGCTGTGAGATTCTGTTTAGTTTTTTTTTCTTCTCTGTTTTTTTTCTTATTTACCCCATAACAATCCGCCATTTCGTATGGTTTGAATTGGCACGTGTGTCGATTTAAATCGTGTGAAAAGGAGGGACGTTACAGTTGGTATCAGAGCTTTGGTTTAGCGATAAACCTTAGCTTTGTGGGGTTTGACTCTTTACTAATAGGGTAGTAATACCCTATGGGAGTCGCTGAGTGTATATATATGAGAGAGCGTATTTGTTAGTGTTATAAAAGATTTTAATATTGTGTTAATTTTTTCCGTTTTGTATTTATAAATTCTGGTTGGTGCATGGGACGCTGTGACATCAATAGGAATTTCTAAACACTTAATAGGACAGACCGACATAATATTTGTTTTTAATATAGGTGAATGAAATAATTTTGCATATTATATTTTCTATATATAAAATAAAATTTTCAAATGATATCTATATTTGGTTGCAATATATTGGTTGTTAGGAATAAAATTTATAAATAATAGGTAAATAAGATTAAAAATAAATAAATGTAATTTGGGAATTTAGAACTTAAGTTTCGGGGTTTTTGAAAACTTCTTTCAAATGATTTGGAATATAATAATATTGTTAGAAGTATTTTCTGATATAAATATTTAATATAATTTAGAAGAAATTGTTTTAAAGAAGATTTATGGAGAAAATAAGTTTTGTACTTTCCTCTCTGTCGCTGGAAAATAGTTTCGGTGATGAGTGCACGCATCATCGACATTCATTTTCGAGTTTCGAAGTGGGAAGGCCATTGTAGTAATTTACTGCAGAATCGTTAAGAAATTTTATCGTTTTAATTATAATTGGATATATATGTTAAGTGTAGATATCTATCTATTATTTTAAATGATTTAAAATTAAACTCGGTATTTGGTTCTTAGGTTCCAGTTAATTAATAGGACAATTAAGTGTAGCAAATTTGAACCTTTAAGTAAAGTAAAAATGGTATTAAATGAAATTGGAAATTTGTAACCTATGAAATAAAGATTACTATTATTGAACTTTAATTTAATTTAAGGAAATAGAACAAACTTGTATAACTTTCAATTATACTCTTAAATAACATATATAACTTACCAAATATTAAAAGTTGAAATGTTTAATAGGAAATGTAATGAAAATTGTACAAGTAAAATTAGGTAATGAAGTATTCAATGAAATTGCTGTCAAATGAGAATTTAATGTTATAAACTTAAGTTATAATTGAAATTTTACCAAGTAAATATAATTAAAGGTAAGTATGGTAAATAAACGATTATAAACTTAAGTAATTAAAATGAGAATAAATGAATATAATAAAGAGAAATTGTAAATTTAAGAAATAGGGTAGAGTTTTTCTGAATATAACTGAAAGAAATAAAATGGAAATAAAATTAAATGAAATAAATGAAAAGAAACAAACAACTAATGTATGAAATAAAATTTATAATAAGTTAATTTGATTTGTTGATTGAAATTGTTGTTTGTCGTGGCTTGGAGTTGTTGGGTAAGGGAACTTTAATCTTGTTGGGATGGATGAATAATCCATTGTGTTTAATCTAAGACTGTTGAGTAAATGATGCACTTGATGGTTTATTCTTCATTCCATATAACTTAAAAGTTTTGAACCCGAACAACTATTTGTTTGTTTGATTTAGTGGTTGCTTTGTTTTGGGTGTGTATGTTGTTTGTGAAATTGATGGTTGTTAAATTGATTGGTTGTTAATGGTTGAAACCACTTAAATATTTCACTTTATATAAATTGTTAACCCTTTAGATTATATAAGTAAAATGCAGGTTAAGGAAGCAATTGCTGCCGTTTTGGTTCCATAAATTTTAGCGTAAAATGCCCGACAAATAGGTACGTTTCGGATTTCAATTTATAACGCTATTTATATATATTTTCCCGTGTTGGGATATACTATTTTGATATTATATGTGATATTTTGTTATATTTAATATTATATTTTTCTCCGAGCCTCTTTGTACAAAGGAGACTCTGCCGAAATTTTTCATAAAATTTTGGACTTAGAAAAATTTGAAATGTTTTACAAACTTTAATAATTTAAGTATCAAAGGATATAATGATTATAAAACGGGTATATTTTATTTAAGCTAATAAATTTAGTAAGTTATTGTTTACAAGGTTAATGTTTTGAATAAGATATGTAGATTTCTAAATCCTTCTTTCCCCTTCTTTTTCCTTTTCGGGGACGAAAAGTTTTGAGTGGGGGTGAGTGTAACGACCCGTATAAATTGGATGTTTAAAATGAATTAAATTAATAAGATTTTTAATTTAAATTTAGAAAGAAGTAAAAATCTTATTTATTTATATGAAAGAGAATGTTGAAATTAGATGTATCAAGGGTAATTAAAATTTACAAATTGAATTATATATTGCAATTTATTGTAATAGTAGAAATTGTTGCATTTTGATATAAGGTTAGAAATAAGTAAATAAAGGCAGGTATTGAATTCATCAATGAAGATAAAAAATTTATTTAGTACAATCCCTTTTATTAACTAGTGTAAGGTGTTAATTAATTGAAAGGTGAAAATTTGAAAATAGATTCAAATTGTATGTTAGATAATAAATTGCAATAATTAAAGTTAGTAATAAATGGAAAACGGAATACCAATTTATTTATGAAGTGAATATAAGGGAATGTAACAAATTTGAATAAGAAATGCTAATTGTGCATTAAGTGAAGGAATGAAGCCTAGATGGAATAATTAAAAGAGATTTAGAATTTTAATGTGTATGGGTGCATATAATTAAGGGGAAATAAAAGGGTAAGTAAATTTAAGGGTCAACAAATTTATTGGAAATCAAACCCATTTAAAAGGGTAAGTAATTATGATGAATTGATATAACCGTTACTTTACCGATTATTAATAAAGTAACGGCAGTGTAAAGGAAGTAAGTGAAGATATGCATTAATGAATGAATATAGAAATATATTGCAATAAAATAGGAATAAGTGAGAATCGATTGAAATATAAAATGATATTGGGTATTACAAGTATGAGTTTAGAAAATAATTACAAGATATAAGTGAAATAAGATGCATAGAAAAGTTGGTTAATTGTAAAGTGATGAATGATGTAATAAAGGAATGAAATCCAGATAAATTAACCTAATTGGGACCTTAATTAATGATTTAAAAAGATGACTGACTAATAGAATAACTTATAATCTAAGGAAATCAAGTAGTACGTTAATTTGAAATAAATTTATAAATTCATTTATGGAATGTAATATAATTCAATGTTAAATGTCAATTTATTTAATAGTAAGATTGTAAATCAATAAATGAAGTTATGAAGATTTCAAATTTTAATTTATAACAATTTATGGGAAATCGACTACAATTAATTGACATATAAAATTTGTTAAATCATTTTAAATATTGAGAAAATAGTACTAAATCGGTTGCAATAGATATAAATAAATTTTTACGTTAATGTTAATATAAAGTACTTTTTGAAGATAACGTCAAATTCATTTATGGAGATTTAGTTAAATGGGAACTTTGATTTTGAGAAATAAAAGCGTATTAATGTGACTAAAGGTTAGAGTACGATTATTGTATGTTGCCTATTTTGGTAGCTTGTTAATTTACAATTTTGAAATCAGTTACAATAATTTTTAATTGAGTATTGCGTTAATGTTAATTAAAGTAGTATTTGTAACAATGTTAAGACTTTCGTATTGGATAGTTTGTTGTAATATAAGACTTGGAAATAAAGTTATTAACGTATTGGAAAACAATTACATTTGATGAAATTAAATGTTGAAATATTACATAGATAAGAATTTAGATGAAATGGACTAATTTATGAAATAAAATGGTAAGTAATTATAATATTGTTATTAATAATAGACGTTACTTTAAGGATAATTAATGTAGTAACGTAAGGTGAAAATGTAAATTAAAAGGGAAACGTAAAATTTAGTTAAGGTAGTAATTTATGAATTAGGAATAAAATTCAAATGTTATATTAGGCTGTAAATCAATTTGGGAATAAATTTTTATTTAATTGGGGTAAATTGATATATACTAATGTTAAATATATACATAAAATGATGATTGATTTAATAAAGAGAATTGAATACGAATGGTATAAAATTTCATTTGAAATAAGATTTTATAATTTATTGAATTTACTTTAATTAAAGGTAAACACTAAAATTTTTGCAATAAATCTTTATTTGATATGGAGGTTTGGTTAATAAATTTGAAGCTAATTGCAATCAGAAATCATAGGAATGGTAAGTTGACCATTTATTCATAATAAGATCTAAAAATCAAATAAATGGATTATTGGAATTTAAATTTGACAAATTGTGAATTCATTTAAATTCGGATCCATCTGTCTATTCCAAGTTCATCTATAAATACCCCGCTAAACCCTGGCCTCCGCCTATTCTCATTTGTCTGCGCGTAAAATTTCATCAGCTCCTTCTCCTCCACAATGGCAGACAAACAAATCTTAGATCCAAATAAAAATTCCAAACCAACAAAAGCTAAAATTCAAACTTCCCAGAAAAATCTAGAAGCAAAACGCATGAGGGAGAGAGGGAAAGAAAGGGGGATGACGTGGCGCTTGAAGGTGTTCTTTTATTTCTATTCTTTTTTCTTTTTCTTTTTTTTTGAAATTTCAATCACCATTAATGCGTATAATTTTCTCCTACGGACTCTGTTTCACGCGAGATTTTTTTTGTTAGGATCGTAATAAAATTCCAGATCTTTTGACACTTGTTTGGACAGATTTGGAGTCCGTCGAATTTTTGGGTTTAAATCGTATTTAAATTCGATTTAAATTAAAAAAGGTGAGTGTTTTAACCCACTCACAATTTCTAAAATTTCTTGTGTTTGTTAAATTAATTTAGATATGGGTAGAAATTTTTTTATGACTGTTTGGCATGTTTTATTCACTATTTCTGTTTAAACGCATTTATTTAATATAAGTGTAAATTTATTTATTTATTGCATATAAATTTGACAGTTAGAATTTATTTATTTTATATTAACTGCCAGGCATAGTTATGTTAAATTTTATTTCATATTAACTGCCAGTTAAGTTTACGTTTATTTTTGCATATAAACTGCCAATTAACAGTTATTAAATTTATTTTGAGTATAAACTGATAATTGATACCATTATTTATCACCTGTTATATATTGATGATTGTTTGAAATTGGATGATGACTGTGATAAATGGATGTATGATTTGATGGATGAATGGATGATTTATTTTATTAATTGCAAGTTGCTATGCATTTCATTCATTCGGGATTGCGGTTTGAAATGATATACAACCGCATTTTTTTAATTGCGGATTGAAATGATAAACATCCGTATCACTTGACCATAGGGTAGAAAATTTTATACAGGCACCGCGGTATATATATATATATATATATATATAATATTTTGGAATGTTTTTATGGTTTTGTAAAGCTATATATACATGGTTTATGGGATATTGAATTAGTTATATATATATATATATATATATATATAGTAATTTTCGGGTTTAAGCTTTGTATAAATTTGATTTGAAGTATAAAATAAAGTTTGATTTTTAAGATCAAATACGATTAAGCATTTATCTAAAATCTAATTTCTGGAGTTTTTATGACTTAAATGAGAATAAGATTTGGAAGATGAATATTAAGTTAAATTGAAATTTAATAAATTTTTTTTTAAAGGATATGATTTTTATAACTTGATTTTTGTGTAAAGTGATTTAAATGAATATCAGGTTGATTTAAATGAATATATCAAGTTTAATAAATTGAAAGATTTTCCAATTATGTGAAGTTAAAGGTTTTACTTAAATTATATTGAATTCATTAAGTAAACATTTCAAGTCTGAATAATAAGTAATTGAATTTGATATATATGGGTTTGTCAAATGAGTTTGTTTTTGAAATGGTGAAATATTTAAAGCTTTGAAACATAAGAATTGAAATGGTATTTGGTAGTTTAAATCGATATTTGAAATTGATTTGTGAAATCTAAAGAAGCTATTTTGGTTTATAAAGGAAATTTAATATTTAACCATTTGAGAAATGGAACTTGTTTCAAAGTTATGATTTTCAAGATAGTATAATTTGAAAATATTATATTCAAGAGTTTTGATTTCTAAATATTTTACTTTGAAAATCCTATGATTTTGGAAAAGAATATATTGGAAAACAAAGATGATATCATATTGTTTTGGGTGTTAAAAGGAAATGATATCATATTATATGGTTTTGAAATGGATATTTTATTTTGGTTTTAAAAGAATAATTATTTTTAAATGACCGCCGTGTTATAATAACGATTGGTTGGCAAAGAGACCGGGATCAGATATGGACATACTCTTTGTCGATACCGAAAACCACTTTGACTAACCGTGTACGCGGTGGAGATTCCGGAATAAAGTAGGTTGGTGGCGGCGTTTCCTGAAAGGTAAATACGTGGACCCGACTCCCGTGAGTTGGAATAAGGTGGCTAAAACAGGAGCGATTCTCGGGCCAATGAGGTCATTCCTCTGATCGGACACTCCTCTTCGATATTATGCTTTGACTTTGGATTGATTAAGTGGCCACTTTTATTTTTGTTTTGGGGGAGTTTGTTCGAGGTGGGCGGTAGCTGCGCGCTGCGCGTTTCCACCAGCCCGGATAGCAATTGGTATATCTACCCTGGCATTGCCTAGTTGTGCCGTGTCACCTACCCTATCGAGCCTTGTACGAGTTTGGATTTCTCCCGTAGCCCGTGTGGTATCCTCTGGTGGCTTCCCGATCAGGAGGGACTATGATATTGGATGGACTACTGGGACTATTATGTGTTAAGGTGGAAAATGCAAAGCCTTAACGCTATTTAAAAGTAAGTTTAATTTACAAATAGACACTATTATAATAGCGCAATATACTACATAGTAAATAGTTTAACGGATCCTTAGGAGATGTAAATCCCGAGCATCTCTTGAGTTACTACACTCATATTTATTTCTGTTAATTTAACATACATAAGATCTTTTAGTTCTGACTCGAGTGTTTTTGTCTTTTCAAATTCGCTTGGATCAGTCCGAGCGTTTCAGGATTGGAAGATTTAGCTCTAGAGGACGAAGACGAAGATTTATATTATTATTATTTATACTAGTGCACTACACACTGTTCCGCTGCATTGTTATTGGTATGTGTAACTCTGATATGTATTATATAAATGGTTTTGTAAACAGATTTATAAACTGTATATTTGATTATTATATTTTATCCTTCCGCTGTGAGATTCTGTTTAGTTTTTTTTTCTTCTCTGTTTTTTTCTTATTTACCCCATAACAATCCGCCATTTTGTATGGTTTGAATTGGCTCGTGTGTCGATTTAAATCGTGTGAAAAGGAGGGACGTTACATATGTATTTGGTATTTTGAGACATATTTTGATCATGACTTATTTTATGAAGTTTAACTTTTGAATGAGTTATTGTTTAAATGTTTCCGCCGTTTTTATTTAATTGTCTTATGAATCCTAGTCTTTGTAAAGTTTTAGTTATACCAACAATGCAACACATCTTTTAGTGTGTCCTTTTTTGGTATAATAAGGGATATGAGGTGTTTCACTTGGTATCAGCGCCTAAGGTTATAAGGATTCCTTAAAACTTGTTTTAAAAATAAAGTATTTTTCCAAAAGTAACCTATTTCTAAAAGTAGCATATCTTCAAACTAGAAGTGTTTTTCAAAAATAAACTCTTATTATAGATAGTTTTTCAAGTATAAAAGAGTTTTAAAAAAATTTCCTTCAAAGTCCATTTCAATCTTTTTTCATGTAACAACCCTGTATTTTATGATTATTTTAATTGTACATTTTAATTATTTTAATTTAATTCCTGATTTAAAAACTTTATTTTTATTTATTAATAAAGATATTTTTTTTATTTTAAATTATATTTTGATTTGTATGTGAATTAGAATTCCAAACATGAATAAATAGAATATTTTCCAAGGAATGTGAATTTTGGTCAATGTTGTTAAACTTTGACTTTTAAATTTAAAATTTAAATATTTGAATTTTTGAATTTTATCTTTTATTATGAAAATAAATAAAATTTCAAGTATACTACTTTTCGTTTCGTTGAAATCCGATTAATGTTGTGAAAGTTATGCTTTTTACAATATTGTGTGTAAATTTGTTTTATTTAACAAAATTGTTTATTTTAATTTATATAAATAATATTTTTTGTTATCATATCATGTTCTATTTGTGTATATATGTGTAACATGATATGTTATGCATATATTTTATTTTTAAAACATTTTTAAAGTGTTGTTATAATTTTCAAATGTTAGTTGTACTTTGTTTTCAATTTTTAAATTCTAGTTTCAGTTTAATTGACTATTTTCTTTATTTACTTTTATTTTTCTTAAGAATAGTTTTTTTTTTCACTTTATTTTGTTTTCATTTTATTTTTATTTACTGAAATTTATTTGGTTTATTTTGATTTAAAGAAATTAGAAATACCAAGAGACAAAGACCTTTCATTTGCTAGTGTCTTTTCATTTTACCTTTCCCTTTTCATTTCTTTCCTTTGGCATTTCATGCTTTGGTCATACATCTCCTTGCTGTAGCCATGTATTCCTCTTTAGTTTTCATGTTAAAAAATAATTCTCCTCATTCAAACCACGGCCAAAGAAAAAGATTGATAATGGCTTCACTTTCTTATTTTTTTTCTCCTTTGTTTTTCCAATGATTTTGCCTTCCTCTTTTCAAAGCTTTGCTCGGCCCCACTTCTCCACCATCACCACCGACCACCACTTCATCATCCATGGCAAAAACCTCTCCTCCTCCTCTGACCATGACCTGGCCGTGACAATCCATTGATGCATCACCATAAAAATTTGCACAAAAACTCCACAAACATGCTAGTCAAGTCTAGATATCCACCATCTCCTTCCATATTCATTTCGGCCACCCCCTTAGCCACCACCATTCGCATTTACACCTTCTCTGGTCAGCACTTCAAATATGTCCAAATCTGACCTGACCTTGGGCCGAGCCCACTTGCCTTTGGCCGAGCCAAAAATGTGACCAAAGTCCACTATTTAGCCTTGTTCTTTTGTCTTCTTCACCTTGTAGCTCATATTTCTTCACATTCGCTTATAGTCATGTGTTATTGTAACAACCCTGAGATTGTAATTACCGAATAATGAATTAAAAATATGATTTTAAGTTAAAAAAAAGAGCTAAATTTTTTTTTGAGAATTTAAATTTGCAATTGGTTCGCAAATTAAAATATTTTTGGGTTGAAATGGGGAATTTTTTTTGTGATTATAGGTTAATGGGCCAAATGAGCAATTATATGGTTTTAATTAAAACTAGGATGCTTCTTAGATTTTGTTCACATGATAACCTTAGGAAAAATAAACTAAGTCCTAATGGGTTTTAAAACCTCTTACCATGACCCATTAACCAACCCACTCCTATTTAATATCTCAAACCCCTCCCACAAACCCTAACCCTCCTCTTCATAAATTCCTAAACCTAGATCTAAACATAATTAATGGCCTCCCTTTAGAAGCTCCATCTCCTTCTCTTCATAATTAAACTAGTTAATCTTTGAAAGGTAATGCAATCTTCCCTATTCTTTAATCCATCTTAATCCCTATTTATCTCTACCATCTTATTGTAATCATTATTTTGTTTTTTTTTGTTGATTTTGGGTCCTTTGAAGCCTCTTGATCTTTGCGTTGGGGTTGAGGAGTTTGGCTTGCTTGATATTGTGCACTCAAACCATTTGATACTTTGCTTCATTAAGGTAATTACTATTGATTAGTAATTATTGCTAGTTGTAAAGATAAGCTTTGGCCTTGGTTTCCTTAAAATTAGTGTAATAATCATTATATGGTGATTAGTAATTGTTATTAGTGATTTTTTTGATGCCAAAAACTGAAAAAAACACCTCTAAACCATCAAAAACACAAAAAATAGCTTGCTGGAAATATTTAGGCTGAAATCAGCCTGAAACAGGCTGGAATAGGCTCTGGGTGCACCAGGACAGGCCTGGGTTGCACCCAGGCCTCAGCCCGGGCGCGCACAGGCCCCCAGCCCGCCCGGGCTGGGGGCGGGCCACAGACCCCAGCCCGCAAGGGGCTGGGGCCGCCCCTTTTCCCCCAGCCCGCAAGGGGCTGGGGGCGGGCCACAGACCCCAGCCCGCAGTGGGCTGGGGGCGGGCCCAAGACCCCCAGCCCGCGCGGGCTGGGGGCGGGCCCAAGAAACCCAGCCCGCGTGGGCTGGGGTGGGGGGGGGGGTTTTCCCGCAGCCCGCGCGGGCTGGTGGCGGGCCCAAGCCCCCCAGCCCGCGTGGGCTGGGGCGGACTGACGCGGGTCGGGCCCGCGTCCACAAAAAAAAAAAAACCCTCTGTTTTCAGCTTTTGAGCGCCACTTCGCGATGCCGCCATGTTCGCATCGGAAGTCGGAATTCGACGTTTTTGGTCTCGTTGGAAAGGTAGAGTTGCGAACTCCATCTCTGGAAAATTTGGGCAACATTGGAGTTCGTTTGGTACTCCGATTTTTGTGCCAAAGTTAGACTCTGGTCGCTGTTGGAAAACAGCGTGAATCTTTTTCTGGGTTCAACTTTGAGACGTCGCTGCCACTTCGTCTCAACTCGGAATCCTGAAATTCTTTTTGCATCTTAAAGTAGGGATGTCGGACTACATGCCTACTAGTTTTCATGCCATTTGGACATAGTTTGCTGGTCCAAATAAATTGCCGAACTTGGGTTCGCAGCAGTTTTTGAATGGTTTCAAACACTTAGAATATTTTTGATGATTTTCTGGGTTTCGTCGATTTCTTTGAGATTTCTCTGGATTTCGTACACGGGCTTTATAAAAAGGATTTGAAAGGATTTTTCACTCCAAAATGGCTTTTGAAAATTATTATATAATATTATTTTTAATTATTAAATTAATTACTCCATAATAGGAGACTTTTCAAAAGACCGTTTTAAAAGTGATTTCGAAATCAATTACAAATCCGTTTTACACCATTATTTTCTATAATAAAAATCTCACACTCACTTTTAGCATGTCAAGCGAAGTGGAAAGGTGCTTAAACGGTTAGGAAATCTCCGGCCTATGGAAACCGTGTGTATTTTCTTTCCGGTTAATCCCCGACCTATTCGGTTGATCGTTTTGACCTTTGGGTCTAGTTTACCGATGATACGAGGTGCACTTTTTATTGTTTGGAGTGTGAGCTTGCTATTGGTTAGTAAACCGTTTAGTGCGAACGTGGGGTATGGGACTCATTGTTAACACTTTACGGGTTCCTCTCCAAGATGTTAGTGGCACATTAGCCTCTGGGCGGCCAGTACTGGACCTCTGGGTCACCACGCCTCTGGGAAACCGTCTCTGGACACCAGCTCTATGGAGCAGTTTATTTTTCGGCGTGCGCCTTTGGGCCTTTATCCTTCTGGGAAGGATCTCGCCGTTTCGCGCGTTCCGCATCTGTGCGAGTGATCGATCACAACTCTACAGTACTTGGCAACAACGACTCTGGTCGGTGCACGTGCAATATTTGTATTATCTGATGATTTTTATGTCCATTCGAGTATCGCCATTCGGTGTTGGTTCTATGGAACCATACGATGTAAGTGCGATTACCCTATGGATTCACAGTGTCTCTGGACACTGCATTTCTGTATTCGATTTCATTGACTTTTCAGTATATCCCTATTGCTCTTTGGAGCATCGATCTTTGCTTGGGCATTGATTACAGACTCTGGTCACTTTTGGGATTATTGCCTATGGGCAACTTTTTATAGTTTTGGCTACGCCGATGATATGAGGCGATTTTATTTATTCTACACTTTGGTGTTGATTTTCTCTTTGGAGATTTTTACTGTTGATTGATGATTAGGGATCGTCATTATATTCATGTAGTCCATATTACTCTTCTCTTTGGAGAAGTACTGTTTTTTTTATGTACTGCATTATTATATATATCTCAGTTATTACTGATTGTTTAGCTAGCCTGACCCGAGTGTTTTCGCTCGGGTCAGACCGAGTTGTTTCAGGTTAGGTCTCTGGACTTAGCTTTCTGTGCTTCCACTTGGACATTATATGCTATGCTGATAGATAGCTCTTTTATTTGTCCACTATTCAGCTACTCTGTTATTTCAGACTCTTATGTACATATTTTTGACTCACATGTGTGAGCGGTGGCTTTGTACCCACCTTTTGATACTTGGATCTGTATTGACGATATACTGTACCTATGTTCTGTGACTGTTATGTGACTGTCCTGTGATGATGATGTTATCATTTAGTATTATGGTTGTTCTGAACCTATTTTCCTTAGCCATTGTAGTTTCGTTATAAATATCTATTAGATACGTCGAACCACTTGAGAAAAGAAAACCACCTATTCGACGTATTCAGTAGATGGTTATAACTTGATTACATATGGTCGCTTCCATTATACTCTATTCTCCGTTCTAGTAGACGGTATTACTCCGTAATACTCTTTACTAGAGTGGGTCTCGGAGTGGGGCGTTACATCTTGGTATCAGAGCTGAGGTTCAGAATTAAGCATAACAAACACAGAACGGTACAATACATTTTAATTGGATCCGAATTAAATCAAATCCCTTCCTTATGCTTATTGATAGATAAGTTAGGAATATGTGTAGGAATTTATTATATTCCGTAGTACTCCTTAATTAAGTATCAATCATTGAATCATGTCTAACTCTAATTCCCGTTTGACTTTCAGTATGTCTGGAAGGGGAAGAGGGAGAACCACACGTCAGACTAGTGCTGCTGGGCAGTCCAGCAACACTCATCCAGAGGGCGTGTTCATGACTACCGACCAGATCATGGAGCTGGTTCGGAATTCTCAGTCTCATTCTCAGTCTCCAGCCCCAGTTGCTGATGCTCCGCGCATGTCTGTTTTTGCGCGTCTCTGCAGTGATTTTACCCATCTCGGAGGGAAGCCGTTCAGTGGCTCCGAGAATGTCTTAGAGGTCCAGGCTTGGATTCGGATATGCGAGCGCATTTTTACTCGTATGGATATCTCGGATCATGATCGTGTTCTTATTGCTTCTAGTCAGCTTTGGAGTCGTGCCCTGGATTGGTACGAACTCCTTATTGCCAAGGTCGATGAGACCACACTTACTTGGGCTCAGTTTCGTCAGAGATTTGAGCTCAAATTCATCCCAGAGTCAGAGAAGGACTCCCTTGCTCGCCGCTTTCTTGATCTCAAGCAGGGGAAGTCCTCCGTATCCGACTATGTCTCTTCCTTCGAGGCCCTGTCCAAGTACGGCTTTGAGTTTATTGCTACTCCTTATAAGAGGAACCTCAAATTTGTTGAGGGCTTGAAGAAATATCTGAAGAGGCATCTTATGCTACAGCTTGAGCTCTCATTCGAGAAGCTAGTCGACGCAGCCCTACATCTTGAGTCAGTCGAGATGGAGCATAGTGATGATGATGGTGGGGGTTCCAAAAACCCCAACCAGAAGCGGGGTCCATTTCAGAAGAACAAGCCTTGGAACAAGAAGAAGAAGACCGGCAGTTCTGCTGTCCAGGCTCAGCCTCAGACTCAGCCTCAGATTCAGTCACAGCCTAGTGGAACCCGTCCTCCGAGGAAATGCTTCAACTGCGGTTCTCCAGATCACTTTATTCGAGAGTGTCCCAAACCTCTCTATTGTACCTTTTGCAAGAAGGAGGGACACATGATCTCCACTTGTCCTATTGCTCCAGCTAGTGCCAAGCCTGGCAAGCTTAATGCTACCAAGGCTCCTGCATCTTCAGCTCGGCCTCGAGGTACGCGCCCTTCCATTCTCGAAGGTTCTATTTTATTTCATGGTAGATCTTGTAGAGTTCTCTTTGATACGGGTGCCTCTCACTCATTCGTATCAAAGGAGCTAGTAGATGCTTTATCCTTGGATGTTACTTGTCTGGTTTCTTCACTAAGGATTGTGAATCCCATCGGCGGATCCATGACCCTTAGCTTGCTTCGTGAGAATATAGATATCGATCTTTGTGGATTTTCTTTCCGTGCGAATCTGCACGTTATGGAGTATTTGGGTTTTGATATGATTCTTGGCATGGATTGGCTCGTTTAGCATGACGCCAAAATTATTTGTTCGGAGCGGATATTATTCATTCATCACCCTGACTCGTCCTCTCCGTTAGCTATTGTTCTTCAAGATGTTGGGCTTTCTGATGTTACTCTATTTTCTCTTGATTCACGAGATGAGGATTTGGACTTATCTCGTATTCCTGTTGTTCGGGATTTCCCCGACGTATTCGAGCCAGTATCTGGCCTGCCGCCAAAGTGGGCCATTGAGTTCCGCATCGATCTCATTCCAGGCTCCCACCCAGTTGGGCGTCCTCCCACGAGGATGTCTACTAAAGAGAATGAGGAACTCAGGAAGCAGTTAGTGGAGCTTGAGGCGAAGCAGTTCATTCGGTCCAGTTCTTTGCCATGAGGTGCTGCTGTGGTCTTCGTTAAGAAGCCCGATGGCTCTCTTAGGCTTTGCATTGACTATCGCAAGCTTAATGAGTTGACCATCAGAAATCGTTATCCATTACCACGGATAGACGATATGTTTGATCAGTTGAGCGGTGCGAAGGTCTTTTCACAGCTCGACCTTGCCACCGGATTTCATCAGCTCCGAGTTGCGGAAGATAACATCCCTCTTACCGCCTTCCGCACTCGTTATGGTTCTTTTGAGTGGTTGGTCATGCCATTCGGCTTGACGAACGCACCAGCTTTGTTCGTCGATCTTATGAATCGAGTATTTCGGGAATACATCGATAGATTCGTTCTGGTTCATCGACGATATTCTTATTTACTCTAGATCCGAGGCAGAGCATGCTCATCATTTGCGGATCTTCTTGGATACTCTTCGTCAGCATCAGCTTAAGGCCAAGCTCTCCAAGTGCCATTTTTGGGAGAGCAGGTCAAGTTCTTGGGCCATATTGTATCATCTGAGGGTGTTTCTGTCGATCCTGCCAAGATCGAAGCTATCCAGAATTGGAAGCAGCTCGAGAACGTTCATGATATTCGCAGCTTCCTTGGTCTGGCGGGTTATTACCGTCGGTTTGTCAAGGATTTCTCTCGAGTTGCACTTCCCCTTACGACGCTGACTCGTAAGGGTGTTCGCTTTATTTGGTCTGATAAGTGTGAAGCTTCCTTTCAGCGACTGAAGGAACTTCTCACTCATGCTCCTATTCTTGTGGTTCCTGAAAGTAATCAGGATCTGGTTGTTTACACCGATGCTTGTGGTAGCGGGCTCGGTGCTGTGCTTATGCAGAAGGATCGGGTAGTTGCTTATGCTTCCAGGCAACTGCGTCCGAATGAGGTTCGCTATCCGACTCATGATCTTGAGTTGGCAGCTATCGTCTTTGCCTTGAAGACGTGGCGTCACTTTCTATTAGGCGAACGCTTCACTCTTTACACCGATCACAAGTCGCTGAAGTATCTTTTCAGTCAGAGGGATCTCAATATGAGGCAGCAGCGATGGCTTGAGTTTCTCGCCTCATATGATTTAGATATTCAGTATACCCCTGGCAAGGGTAATCGTGTTGCAGATGCGCTCAGTCGCAAGCACTCGGCGGTAGTTTCTATGATGATTGCCGAGTGGAATGTTCTTGAGACTCTGTCTATGTGATATAAGAGATCGAGCTTCATCTTATGATGCTCCTGTCTTATTATTTAGCTTGGAAGCTCGTCCTATCTTATTGGATCGCATTAACCATGCTCAGCGGCAGGATCCAGACTTATTGCATCTTATTCATCTTCTCGAGTCGGGATCCAGTGATGAGACATTGCTGGATTATTCTCTGGATTTTCATCGGTGTCTTCGTAGGAAGAACCGTATTGTTGTACCATCTGATTTATCACTTAGGCGTGACATTCTGGACGAGTGCCATCGCACTAAGTACACTATTCATCCCGGGTCGAGTAAGATGTATGCCGACATGTGTCGCCTATATTATTGGGAGGGTTTGAAGAGAGATGTGGCAAGTTATGTGAGTGGTTGCATGACTTATCAACAGATCAAAGCCGAGCATCAGCGTCCATCTGGTCTTCTTCAGCCGCTAGAGATTCCATTATGGAAATGGGATCAGATATCCATGGATTTTATTGATGGTCTGCCTCGATCGAGGTCAGGCCATACTTCTATCTGGGTTATTGTTGATCGCTTGACCAAATCGGCTTATTTCATTCCGATTAGGTCCACTCGAACTGCACCTCAGTTGGCCAAGCTCTATGTGAAGGAAGTCGTTCGACTTCATGGCATTCCTACCTCTATCGTCTGTGATCGAGACACTATCTTTACTAGTCACTTCTGGAAGTGCTTACAGTCAGCTTTGGGCACAAAGCTGAATCTCTCGACTGCTTATCATCCTCAGACCGACGGTCAGACGGAGAGGGTGAATCGTGTTTTAGAGGATCTTTTGCGCTGTTGTATTATGGATTTCGGAGGTAGTTGGGAGGATCACTTACCGCTCGTAGAGTTCTCCTATAACAACAGCTATCAGTCTAGTATCGGCATGGCACCTTTTGAGGCTCTCTACGGAAGGCCATGTCGCTCTCCTGCTTGTTGGTTAGAGTCTGGCGAGAAGCTCATTCTTGGTCCAGATTCAGTTCGGGAATCTTCTGAGAAGATCGTACTTATCCGTCAGAGAATGAAAGAGGCACAGGACCGCCAGAAATCCTACGCGGACAACCGTAGGAAGCCTCTTGAGTTCTCCATTGGCGATTCTGTCTTTATTCGGGTTTCTCCCATGAAGGGGGTTGTGCGTTTCAGTTCCACAGGGAAATTGGCTCCTCGCTATATTGGACCATTTCCTATTACGGAATGCATCGGCCCCGTTGCTCATCGTGTGGCTCTACCGGCTCACTTCTCTGGAATACACGACGTGTTCCATGTTTCCCAGCTTCGCAAGTGTGTCCGCGATCCTGATTCTATTATCGAGCCTCATATTGTACCTGATTTGGAGATCTCACCCGATTTATCTATAGAACAACAACCTCTTCGTGTGCTTGATTTGGAGGTTAGACGTCTTCGAAACAAAGAGGTTCCGCTTGTGAAGATTCAATGGTCGTCTAATCCTAAGGACTGCACTTGGGAGACCAGAGAATTTATCGAGCGTACTTATCCTGGTTTTCTTTCATCTTGCGGCACGGGTGAGCATCTATATTTTATCTTCTGTATTCCTTTTGTGGATTAGATGTTATAGATGACTTCTATATTTAAGGAATTGCGGGGACGCAATTTTCTTAAGGGGGGAGTCTGTAACAACCCTGAGATTGCAATTACTGAATAATAAATTAAAATTATGATTTTAAGTTAAAAAGGGAGCTAAACAAATTTTTGGGAATTTAAATTTGCAATTGGTTCGCAAATTATAATATTTTTGGGTTGAAATGGGGAATTTTTTTTGTGATTATAGGTTAATGGGCCAATGGAGCAATTATATGGTTTTAATTAAAACTAGGATGCTTCTTAGATTTTGTTCACATGATAACCTTAGGAAAAACAAACTAAGTCCTAATGGGTTTTAAAACCTCTTACCATGACCCATTAACCAACCCACTCCTATTTAATATCTCAAACCCCTCCCATAAACCCTAACCCTCCTCTTCATATATTCCTAAACCTAGATCTAAACATAATTAATGGCCTCCCTTTAGAAGCTCCATCTCCTTCTCCTCATAATTAAACTAGTTAATCTTTGAAAGGTAATGCAATCTCCCCTATTCTCTAATCCATCTTAATCCCTATTTATCTCTACCATCTTGTTGTAATCATTATTTTGTTTTTTTTGTTGATTTTGGGTCCTTTGAAGCCTCTTGATCTTTGCTTTGGGGTTGAGGAGTTTGGCTTGCTTGATATTGTGCACTCAAACCATTTGACACTTTGCTTCATTAAGGTAATTACTATTGATTAGTAATTATTGCTAGTTGTAAAGATAAGCTTTGGCCTTGGTTTCCTTAAAATTAGTGTAATAATCATTATATGGTGATTAGTAATTGTTATTAGTGATTTTTTTGATGCCAAAAACTAAAAAAAACACCTCTAAACCATCAAAAACACAAAAAATAGCTTGCTGGAAATATTTAGGCTGAAATCAGCCTGAAACAGGCTGGAATAGGCTCTGGGTGCACCAGGACAGGCCTGGGTTGCACCCAGGCCCCGGCCCGGGCGCAGCCCGGGCGCGCACAGGCCCCCAGCCCGCCCGGGCTGGGGGCGGGCCACAGACCCCAGCCCGCAAGGGGCTGGGGACGCCCCTTTTCCCCCAGCCCGCAAGGGCGGCCACAGACCCCAGCCCGCAGTGGCCTGGGGCGTGGCCCAAGTCTCCAGCCCGTGTGGGCTGGGGCGCGCCCAGTACCCCCAGCCCGCGTGGGCTGGGGGCGGGCCCAAGACCCCAGCCCGCGCGGGCTGGGGGCGGGCCCAAGCCCCCCAGCCCGCGTGGGCTGGGGCGGACTGACGCGGGTCGGGCCCGCGTCCACAAAAAAAAACCTCTGTTTTCAGCTTTTGAGCGCCACTTCACGATGCCGCTACGTTCGCATCAGAATTCGACGTTTTTGGTCCCGTTGGAAAGGTGGAGTTGCGAACTCCATCTCTGGAAAATTTGGGCAACATTGGAGTTCGTTTGGTACTCCGATTTTCGTGCCAAAGTTAGACTCTGGTCGCTGTTGGAAAACAGCGTGAATCTTTTTCTGGGTTCAACTTTGAGACGTCGCTTCCACTTCGTCTCAACTCGAAATCCAGAAATTCTTTTTGCATCTTAAAGTACGGATGTCGGACTACATGCCTACCAGTTTTCATGCTATTTGGACACAGTTTGCTGGTCCAAATAAATTGCCGAACTTGGGTTCGCAGCAGTTTTTGAATGGTTTCAAACACTTAGAATATTTTTGATGATTTTCTGGGTTTCGTCGATTTCTTTGAGATTTCTCTGGATTTCGTACACGGGCTTTATAAAAAGGATTTAAAAGGAGACTTATGGAATTAATTACAAATCGATTACAAATAGGAGACTTTTCTATAATAGGAGACTTTTCAAAAGACCGTTTTAAAAGTGATTTCGAAATCGATTACAAATCCGTTTTACACCATTATTTTCTATAATAAAAATCTCACACTCACTTTTAGCACGTCAAGCGAAGTGGAAAGGTTCTTAAACGGTTAGGAAATCTCCGGCCTATGGAAACCGTGTGTATTTTCTTTCCGGTTAATCCCCGACCTATTCGGTTGATCGTTTTGACCTTTGGGTCTAGTTTACCGATGATACGAGGTGCACTTTTTATTGTTTGGAGTGTGAGCTTGCTATTGGTTAGTAAACCGTTTAGTGCGAACGTGGGGTATGAGACTCATTATTAACACTTTACGGGTTCCTCTCCAAGATGTTAGTGGCACATTAGCCTCTGGGCGGCCAGTACTGGACCTCTGGGTCACCACGCCTCTGGGCAACCGTCTCTGGACACCTGCTCTATGGAGCAGTTTATTTTTCGGCGTGCGCCTCTGGGCCTTTATCCTTCTAGGAAGGATCTCGCCGTTTCGCGCGTTCCGCATCTGTGCGAGTGATCGATCACAACTCTACAGTACTTGGCAACAACGACTCTGGTCGGTGCACGTGCAATATTTGTATTATCTGATGATTTTTATGTCCATTCGAGTATCGCCATTCGGTGTTGGTTCTATGGAACCATACGATGTAAGTGCGATTACCCTATGGATTCACAGTGTCTCTGGACACTGCATTTCTGTATTCGATTTCATTGACTTTTCAGTATATCCCTATTGCTCTTTGGAGCATCGATCTTTGCTTGGGCATTGATTACAGACTCTGGTCACTTTTGGGATTATTGCCTATGGGCAACTTTTTATAGTTTTGGCTACGCCGATGATATGAGGCGATTTTATTTATTCTACACTTTGGTGTTGATTTTCTCTTTGGAGATTTTTACTGTTGATTGATGATTAGGGATCGTCATTATATTCATGTAGTCCATATTAATCTTCTCTTTGGAGAAGTACTGTTTTGTTTATGTACTGCATTATTATATATATCTCAGTTATTACTGATTGTTTAGCTAGCCTGACCCGAGTGTTTTCGCTCGGGTCAGACCGAGTTGTTTCAGGTTAGGTCTTTGGACTTAGCTTTCTGTGCTTCCGCTTGGACATTATCTGCTATGCTGATAGATAGCTCTTTTATTTGTCCACTATTCAGCTACTCTGTTATTTCAGACTCTTATGTACATATTTTTGACTCACATGTGTGAGCGGTGGCTTTGTACCCACCTTTTGATACTTGGATCTGTATTGACAATATATTGTACCTATGTTCTGTGACTGTTATGTGACTGTCCTGTGATGATGATGTTATCATTTAGTATTATGGTTGTTCTGAACCTATTTTCCATAGCCATTGTAGTTTCGTTATAAATATCTATTGGATACGTCGAACCACTTGAGAAAATAAAACCACCTATTCGACGTATTCAGTAGATGGTTATAACTTGATTACATATGGTCGCTTCCATTGTACTCTATTCTCCGTTCTAGTAGACGGTATTACTCCGTAATACTCTTTACTAGAGTGGGTCTCGGAGTGGGGCGTTACAGTTATGATGCTTAACCCGAGCCAAAGCATGATCATGGCTGAGTATATGATCCCCTATAGTTGAGCATTGGAGTGGTTAAGGCAAGGTTAAGCTATCTTGTCTTTATTGCTTTTATTTTTTTTCAATTTGTTCAATATTGTTTTGGTTGAATATTCATATGTATGTTGCTTTTCTTTAATTGGTTGTTTACAAGATTAATATGTTGTCTCTCTCTCATTTGAATCAAGTCGTGCTGTGTCGTGCCATATCATGCTTTCTGGAATTTATTCGTGTAGTTTGATTTGCTAACTCCAGCTTGAAAAGGTGAGTCCTTCTCACTCTGATATTTTACTTATGAAATAGTGAATTGATGACAAGTGTTTAGTAATTAAAAATGTTTATGCAAGTAAATGATGATTATATGATATGCTATACCATGTTATTATCATGTTTACTTTGTTAATTATCACCTGACATATGATATATGACATTATATTATGGCATTGACATTGCTTATATGGTTTATGCATATGTTCACACTGCAAGTTCCCTGTAGAATAGAATCACTATGGGTTAAAATGATACATACTCAAACAGACATTAGAATAGGGAAAATTCATTATGGGCTGAAATGATAGGCCTAGGCGATTTTTATTATATTTTTCTTTGACTTGGGATTGCGGGTTTGAAATGATAGAACCTGGGTTTTCTTTTTAAATTGCGGATTGAAATGATATATATCTGTATCACTTGACCTAGGTTAGAAAATTATATACAGACCCCGTGGTATATTTTTAAAATAATTTTTCTTAAGAAATGTATTTTTAAAGTATGAAATTTCGATTTAAAAATATATATTTTATGGTTTTGAGAAAGCTAAATATTAAGTTTTGAATTTGTGAATTTAAGTATGAAAATTTGAAGTAAATTTGATTTTTGATTTTAAATTTTATTTTAAAAATGTAAGTAAATAATGGAGATTAAATTTAAGTTTTGAAATGATATTTAAAGTAAAATGTGAAAGTTTTGTTAAATTAATATGTTTATAAACAGTGAATTTTGACTTAACAAACGAAATGAGTTTTAAATTGGATATTTGATTTAAAAAGTTTGTTGTGATAAATAATGTGTTAAAATGATTTAAATGTGAAATTTTGAAGTCCAGAAATATGATTTGTAAGTTTAAGATTTGCTAAAAATTGAAGTTTATTTGTTTCTGAAGTTATAATAAATATGGAATTTACTAATTGCATTTCCCAAAAATGTTGTGGTCTTATGACATCATTTTTAAATGATGTTGTTTTTGAATTAAACTATGTTGAAATAACTAAATATCTATTACGGCATTTTATAATTGCCGTTATTTCTAAACTAACTATTTAGAAACTATAAGCTACGATAGCACTTTATAAATGCTGTTATTGCTATAATTTTACAATGTTTTGAAATGTTATAGATTTTAACATTGTTTGAGTTATATTCTAAAGTGTTTAATGATTTAACTTTTGAAATTGATTATTTGTGAAATTTAAGGAGTTTGAATATATTTTAATATTTAAATTTGAATTTAAAGGAATTTAAATCGAATTTGAATTTAAATAATGTTTACTTGGTTATGTGTTAAATGGAATGAAATGTAATAAGATAAACGAAAGTTTGAATGGAATTTTTGAAATGTTGTAATGGTATTTGGAATAATAAATGAATGACTTATTTGATTTAAAAATGATATTTAAATTTGAATATTTGAATTCAAATAATGATTTGATAATGGATTTGAAAAGGAAATGATTTGAAATGGTTTGGAAATAATTTGATCTTTATTTTTGATAAATAGTATGAATTTGGAATGATATTTGATTTTTGATAAATGAATATTTGAAGTTTATATTAGTATGAAAGGATATTTGGTTTACTTACAATTTGAGTTTATTTAAATAATATTGGATTTATGAAATGAATATTTCAAAACTAAGTAATAATGAAATTAATTTGAGATATATGAAATTATAAAATTTAGTTTTAAATATGGTATATTAAAGCTTTGAAATATCGTATATTTAAAGCTTTGAATTATATTGAAAATTTTAATAGTCTATTTTGTGGATCCAATCTATATTTGAAATTGATAAGATTTGAAATGTTTTGTTGGGAAACTGAATTTAATTGGAACTGATGGTTTGAATTGAATTAAATTAGAAATTAGAAATTGGGGATTAATTGAATAAATTGTAAAATGTAAAGAAAATGAATGTTCCATGATTTCAAATGTATGATTTCGAAATGTTATGATTTTCAAAGTGTAATGATTTCAAGTATTTTGGTTTCGAAAGGGTTATACCTTTGAAAGTATTATGATTTTTGAAAGATGAATATATGTTTGAAATGGAATGATAAACTATTTTGATTTCTGAAATAAAAGTGGTTTTGGTTTCGAAGTATACACTATTTTGATTTGAATATATAGTTTTGAAATAAAAGTGGTTTTGGTTTCGAAGTATAGACTATTTTGATTTGAGTATAATTTTGAAATGAAATGATTTGATTTCGAAATATGAACTATTTTGAAATGACCACTGCGTTATAATAATGTTTGGTTGTTAAAGAGACCAGGATCGAAAGTTGTCATGCTCTCTGCCAACTTCGAAAATCACTTTAACAACTGTGTACGCGGTGGAGATTCCAGAATGAAGTAGGATGGTGGCGACGTTCTTGAGGTATATTACGTGGACCCGACTCCCGTGAGTTGGCTTTAGGTGGCTAGAACAGGAGCGATGTTGGGCCAAAAGGGGTAGCTCCTCTGGTCGGACGCACTTCTTCAATACTATACTCTTACTTGTGGTTGATTTGATGGCCATCCTCCGATTTTGATTGGGAGTGTGTACCGAGGTGGGCGTAGTGGCTGCTACGTTACCACCAGCCCGTGTGCGTAATTGGTATATCTACCCTGGCATTGCCTTATGTGCCATGTCACCTACCATAGCGAGCCTTACTATGAGTTTTTTTTTCTCTCATAACCCATGGAGTATTTAGGGTGGCCTCCCGATCTGAAGGTACGCTGATACTGGATGGGCAAATGGGACTATTACGTGTTAAGGGGAATATCGGGTCGCTCCTTAACACCATTTAAAAGTAAGTTTATTTTGCTGTAGACATTATTATAATAGCGCAATATTACTACATAGTAAATAGTTTAACGGATCCTTAAAGGATGGGCGGTCCCAAGCATCCTTTAAGTTACTGATGCATTTTGTTACTGTTCACTTGAGTTGATTTACAGTTCATAAGTATTTATGTCCCGACTCGAGTGTTTTGTGTTTTTCTTTACGCTCGAGTCAGACTGAGTGATTCAACATTCAAAACTCACCTCCAAAGTTAGAGCTTTTCTTGAAGATCCAGCCATCTATTTGCTTTCAGTATCCAGTGATTTCAGTGATGTATTCTGATTTATATCTGATGTATCTTGTTACTCTTCTGTTGTATCTTGTTTAACTCTGATATATCTTATATATATATAGCTTCATGAACTACTATCTCTTTTAATTCCGCTGCATTATTATTTACTCTGTGTCTGTAATATGTGATTATTTATTGACTGTATATTCTGATATTTGCTAAATTTTATTTACAACGTGGTATTTTAAGCAATTCAAGTCCGACATGTGCGGATGCGAATGGTTGAAAATATCGAGTCGTTACATGTGGTATCAGAGCTTTGGTGGCTCTAGGCAAAACTCAGCATGTATGGTAAATGTATTTACAGAATCACTTTCATTCAAGTTTGAATCTCTTCCTTTTTGACTCGATTGCTTTGAATTTTGAAACGTTCCCTACGGTTCCAAAATCCATTCATGTCCCTCACTATTCATCTTCTTTTGATTCTGGAGTATTCCATAACTCCACTTCGAATGATCTTTATAATGAGTCGGCGGTCCCACCAATCTCAAATTGATTTGTAAATGGGTGAAACTCCTTTACAATAGCATCGATTCACCAAGGATTTTATATCCTTGGTTTAGATGCTAGTATCTCTTATAATTCCGAACTCTATCTCTTGAGTCCGAATGTAGATTTACCCCATAAATCCACATCGATCTTATCCTTTAAGTCACGGTTGACCCGGTTGAGGTTGCCCGCGATTTATATAAGCCTATCCATCTTCCTATTCTGTTATTTAATCATCTCATCTTTGTTTCCAACTTATCTTCAAATCATTCTTGAGGTGTATTTATGAACTAAAAATGATTTATATATTGTGTTATTTGAGTTGTTGATGTTGATTTGGGTTTCTGATCGATTCGTCTAATCAACGCTATCGATAAAATTTCCTAAACACTTGAATAGAGCAATCTGGCACAATATGTTTTTTCAAATTTAGTAATGAAATAAATCTTTGTAACTATATTATATATATTTTTCTGGATTTTTATTGAATTGGTTGTTAAGAAATAATATTTGATTTTATATATCATTTCTCTGGTTTCATATATAAATAATTAAACTATAAACATGGTTATAAATTTATTTGGAAATTTAAAATGAATTTTAAATAAGAATTTGAGAATTTAATTTCCGATGGATTTCAAACCTTGCATTTAAACTTTTAAAAGGATATATTATTTAAAGTAGTTTCGAATAGAAATTTGTTTCCAAAGAATTTTAAAGTTTAAAATTAGTGCTCTTTTCTTTGTCGCTGGAAAATAACTTCGGTGATGATTGCAGCATCATCGACATTCATTTTCGAGTTTCGAAGTGAAGAGACCGTTCTTTATTTTTGCTATAGTTTTGTTTTGGGGAATTTAACTGATTTGAGTTTCTAAAATAAGACTGGATTTATAATATATGCTGATATATGATTAAAATTTGAATGGATATACATATAGTATATGTGCATTTATTTATCTCTGAATAGTTTGGCATATGTCCGAAATTTAATTCCTAAATTTTATCTTGAAAGATAATTTCAAATATAATTTCAAGATTTGGATAAATATTCAAGCTTTAAATGATTAAATTAGAAAGTTTTATTTGTATAATACACAATTTCATTCCAATATAACTTAACTAAATTATAAAGAAGTTGGATATGTAATTGGATGATATACAATATATATAAAAATATTTTATAAATAAAATTAGAATGGTTATAATAAATGTTATGCACTTAAATTTTAGTTATAAAAAGATTAACAGAGGTAAATAGAGAAAAGGGTAATGGAATAATTTACAATATAAAATGATGTTAAAGGAACTAAGAAAAAATTAAAGCGGTTATAATAAGTGTAAATATATTGAACATAGGTGAGAAAATATATTGAGAGGAATAAATTTAAATGTTAATTAGGAGTAAAGAAGAATTAATTTATTGAGTACATTATGAGTATAATAAATGATTTTTTTCTTCAAATCCATGATTGTAGAGATTGTTAATTTAAGATAATTAGATGATAAGGTAATGAAATTAGAGATGGTTAAGATTTATTTAACTTATGTAAAATTAATTTCCTATTTAAGTTGAAATTTTCATGGTTTCAAATTTATTATCTTATTTTGTTCTCAAACTATCTTTTGGATGTCCTTATTTCCCTTATCTTGCTACAGAATGGGGAGGCTATTGCTTATACCAGTCTATTTGGAAATCTTTCTATAATCTTTGGTACTCGTTTTGAATCTAAGCACTGCTATCCATCTACAGACCGTCGGTCAAACAGAAAGAGTGAATCATATTCTTGAAGATCTTTTTCATGATTGTGTTCTTGATGCTGGAGGATCTTGGGAAGATCATCTCCACCTTGTTAAAATTACCTATAACAACAGTTATCAGGTAAAATTTCAGTCTTCTTGCCATCTTGTCTTAATCCTACTTCATTCTTTTTTTTGTGTTTTCCCGTACCTCATTCCTTTTCGGGGACGAAAAGTTTTGAGTGGGGGAGAGTGTAACAACCCTGTATTTTGTGATTATTTTAATTGTATATTTTAATTATTTTAATTGTATATTTTAGTTGTTTTAATTTAATTCCTGATTTAAAAAATTTATTTTTATTTATTAAAATGAAGTTTTTGTTATTTTAAATTATATTTTGATTTGTATGTGAATTAGAATTCCAAACATGAGTAAATAGATATTTTCCAAGGAATGTGAATTTTGGTCAATATGGTCAAACTTTGACTTTTAAATTTAAAATTTAAAATTTTTAATTTTTGAATTTTATCTTTTATTATGAAAATAAATAAAATTTCAAGTATACTGCATTTTGTTTCGTTGAAATCCGATTAATGTTGTGAAAGTTATGCTTTTTACAGTATTAGGTGTAACTTTGTTTTATTTAACAAAATTATTTATTTTAATTTATATAAATAATATTTTTTGTTGTCATATCATGTACTATTTGTGTATATATGTGTAACATGACATATTATGCATATATTTTATTTTTAATACATTTTTAAAGTGTTGTTATAATTTTCAAATGTTAATTGTATTTTGTTTTCAATTTTTAAATTCTAGTTTCAATTTAATTAACTATTTTCTTTATTTATTTTATTTTTCTTAAGAATAATTATTTATTCTTATTTTTAACTTTATTTTGTTTCCATTTTATTTTTATTTACTGAAATTTATTTGGTTTATTTTGATTTAAAGAAATAAAAAATACCAAGAAACAAAGACCTTTCATTTGGTAGTGTCTTTTCATTTTACCTTTGCCTTTTCATTTCTTTTCTTTGGCTTTTCATGCTTTGTCCATACATCTCCTTGCTGTAGCCATGTATTCCCCTTTAGTTTTCACGTGATAAAATATTTCTCCTCATTCAAACTCATGGCCAAAGAAAAAGATTGATAATGGCTTCACTTTCTTATTTTTTTCTCCTTTGTTTTCAATGATTTTGCCTTCCTCTTTTCAAAGATTTTTTCGGCCCCACTTATCCACCATCACCACCGACCACCACTTCATCATCCACGGCAGCAACCTCTCCTTCTCCCTTGACCATGACTTGGCCGTGACCATCCATTGATGCATCACCATAAAAATTTGCACAAAAACTTCACAAACATGCTAGCCGAGCCTCGATATCCACCATCTCCTTCTATATTCATTTCGGCCACCCCCTTAGTAACCACCACAAGCATATACACCTCCTCTGGCCACCACTTCAGATATGTCCAGATCTGACCTGACCTTGGGCTGAGCCCACTTACCTTTGGCCGAGCCAAAAATGTGACCAACTCCACTATTTAGCCTTGCACTTTTGTCTTCTTCACCTTGTAGCTCATATCTCTTCACATTCACTTATAGTCGTGTGTTATGATGCTTAAACCGAGCCAAAGCATGATCATGGCTGAGTATATGATCCCTATAGTCGAACATTGGAGTGGTTAAGGCAAGGTTAAGCTATCTTGTCTTTATTGCTTTTATTTTTTTCAATTTGTTCAATATTGTTTTGGTTGAATATCAATATGTATGTTGCTTTGTTTTAATTGGTTGTTTACAAGATTAATATCTTGGTTCTCTCTCTCTCTCTCTCAATTGAATCAAGTCTTGCCGTGTCATGCCATATCATGCATTCAGGAATTTATTCGTGTAGTTTGATTTGCTAACTCGAGCTTGAAAAGGTGAGTCCTTCTCACTCTGACATTTTACTTATGAAATAGTGAATTGATGACAAGTGTTTAGTAATTAAAAATGTTAATGCAAAATAAATGATGATTATATGATATGCTATACCATGTTATTACCATGTTTGCTTTGTTAATTATCACCTGACATATGATATATGATATTATATTATGACATTGACATTGTTTATGCATATGTTTACACTCTTAGTTCCCTATAGAATAGAATCACTATGGGTTGAAATGATACATACTCGAACGATCATTAGAATAGGGAAAAATCATTATGGGCTGAAATGATAGGCATGAGTGATTTGTATTGTATTTTTATTTGACTTGGGATTGCAGGTTTGGAATGATAGAACCCGGGTTTTCTTTTTAAATTGCGGATTGAAATGATATATATCACTTGACCTAGGTAAGAAAATTATATACAGACCCCGTGGTATATTTTTAATATAATTTTTCTTAAGATATGTATTGTTAAAGTATGAAATTTTGATTTAAAAATATATATTTTATGGTTTTGAGAAAGCTAAATATTAAGTTTTGAATTTGTGAATTTAAGTATGAAAATTTAAAGTAAATGTGATCTTTGACTTTAAATTTTATTTAAAAAATGTAAGTAAATAGTAGAGATTAAATTTAAGTTCTTAAATGATATTTAAAGTAAAATGTGAAAGTTTTGTTAAATTAATAAGTTAAGAAAACTGTGAATTTTGACTTAACAAATGAATTAAGTTTTAAATTGGATATTTGATTTAAAATTTTTGTTGTGATAAATCGTATGTTAAAATGATTTAAATGTGAAATTTTGAAGTATAGAAATATGATTTGTGTGTTTAAGATTTGCTAAAAATTGAAGTTTATTTGTTTCTAAAGTTATAATAAAATATTGAATTTATTAATAGCATTTCTCAAAAATGTTGTGGTCTTATGACAACATTTTTAAATGTTGTTGTTTTTGAATTTAACTATGTTGAAACAAAAAATTATCCATTACGGCATTTTATAAATGTCGTTATTCCTAAACTAACTATTTGGAAACTATAAGCTACGATAGCACTTTATAAATGCTGTCATTGCTATAATTTGACAATGTTTTGAAATGTTATAGATTTTAACACTGTTTGAGTTATACTTTAAAGTGTTAAATGATTCAAATTTTGGAATTGATTATTTGTGAAATTTAAGGAGTTTTAATATATTTTAATATTTAAATTTGAATTTTAAGGAATTTAAATTGAATTTGAATTTAAATAAGGTTTACTTGGTTATGTGTTAAATGGAATGAAATGTAATAAGATAAATGAAAGTTTGAATGGAATTTTTGTAATGTGTTTTGTAATTATATTTGGAAAAAAAAATGAATGACTTATTTGATTTAAAAATGATATTTAAATTTGAATATTTGAATTCAAATAATGATTTGACAATGGATTTGAAAAGGAAATGATTTGAAATGGTTTGGAAATGATTTGATCTATATTTTTGATAAATAATATGAATTTGGAATGATATTTGATTTTTGATAAATGAATATTTGAAGTTCATATTAATATGAAAGGATATTTGGTTTACTTGTAATTTGAGTTTATTTAAATATATTGGATTTATGAAATGAATATTTCAAAACTAAGTAATAATGATATTAATTTGAGATATATGAAATTATAAAATTTAGTTTGAAGTATGGTATGTTAAAGTTTTGAAATATGGTATATTTAAAGCTTTGAATTATATTGAAAAATTTAATAGTTTATTTTGTGGATCCAATCTATATTTGAAACTGATAAGATTTGAAATATTTTGTTGGGAAACTGAATTTAATTGAAACTGATGGTTTGAATTGAATTAAATTGGAAATTTGAAATTTGGGATTAATTGAATAAATTGTAAATATAAAGAATTAAATGAATGTTCCATGATTTCAAATGTATGATTTCAAAATGTTACGATTTTCAAAGTGTAATGATTTCAAGTATTTTGGTTTCGAAAGGGTTATACCTTTTAAAGTATTATGATTTTTGAAAGATGAATATATGTTTGAAATGGAATGATAAACTATTTTGATTTGAACATATAGTTTTGAAATAAATGTGGTTTTGGTTTCGAAGTATAAACTCTTTTGATTTGAATATATAGTTTTGAAATAAAAGTGGTTTTGGTTTCAAAGTATAAACTATTTTGATTTGAATACAATTTTGAAATGAAATGATTTGATTTCGAAGTATGAACTATTTTGAAATGACCACAAAGTTTAATAATGTTTGGTTGTTAAAGAGACCGGGATCGGAAGTTGTCATACTCTCTGCCAACTCCGAAAACCACTTTAACAACTGTATACACGGTGGAGATTCCAGAATGATGTAGGATGGTGGTGACGTTCTTGAGGTATATTACCTGGACCCGACTCCCGTGAGTTGGCTTAAGGTGGCTAAAACAGGAGCGATCTCGGGCCAAAAGGGGTAGCTCCTCTGGTCGGACGCACTTCTTCGATACTATACTCTTACTTGTAGTTGATTTGATGGCCATCCTGCGATTTTGATTGGGAGTGTGTTCCGAGGTGGGCGTAGTGGCTGCTACATTACCACCGTCCCGTGTGCGTAATTGGTATATCTACCCTGGCATTGCCTTGTGTGCCGTGTCACCTACCATAGCGAGCCTTACTAGGAGTTTGTTTTTCTCCCGTAGCCTATGGAGTACTTAGGGTAGCCTCCCGATCTGGAGGTACGCTGACACTGGATGGACTACTGGGACTATTACGTGTTAAGGGGAATATTGAGTCACTCCTTACGCTACTTAAAAGTAAGTTTATTTTACCGTAGACATTATTATAGTAGCGCAATATTACTACATAGTAGATAGTTTAACGGATCCTTAGAGGATGGACGGTCCCAAGCATCCTTTAAGTTATTAATGCAATTTTGTTACTATTCAGTTGAGTTGATTTACACTTCGAATTGGAGATTTTCTTGAAGATCCAGCCATCTATTTGCTTTCAGTATCCAGTGATTTCAGTGATGTATTCTGATTTATATATGATGTATCTTTTTACTCTTCTGTTGTCTTTTGTTTAATTCTGATGTATCTTATATATATATAGTAGCTTCATGAACTACTATCTCTTTTACTTCTGCTGCATTATTATTTACTCTATGTCTGTGATATGTGATTATTTATTTACTGTATATTCTGAGATATGCCAAATTTTATTTACAATGCAGTATTTTGAGCAATTCAAGTCCGACATGTGCGGATGCGAATGGTTGAAAATATCAGGTCGTTACATTTCAATCCTTTCGAGCCTAAATTTTCTTTTCATTGCATAGAATGGCTGATTTGTTCCATAGAGCTACGGTACCAGAGGTACATGGGTAATCACCCAATACAGTACCAACAGGTAGAGATCCCATTAATCCACCTACAACAGTCAATTTTTCTAAACTATGCAAGGACTTCACTCGTCTAGGAGGCAAGATGTTTTTGGCATTGAGGATTTCGAGGAGGCACGAGCTATGGAGTGAATGTTTAGGATGTTTGGATTGGAGGACCGACAGGGAGTTTAGTCTGCATCTTGGCAGCTGAAGGGAGAGATTAAAGAGGTTCCTAAGTCAAAAAGCTCTAAGAAGCCATGGTGGAAGAACAAGAAGGATAGGGATAAGAGAAAGAAGGAGGACCTCAGAAGCGGATCAAGAAAAGCGGGAAATGTCATAGTTATAGATTGGTTGGTCACTACGCAACGGACAGTAAGAATAAAATAATGAAGGGAAGGTGTTTCAACTATGAGCAGCCGGGTCACCTTAGTAGAGCTTGTCCCCACAGGATGGGACAGAGAGCAGGCACACTTACATCGCAAGTATAGGATTTGGATGTAGTATCTTCTAGTAGTGGACCAAATCGAGGTAGGAAAATATCTATAGAAGGTTTGATTTCTATTTTGGATTTTCCTATTCGAACTCTTTTTGACTCCGGAGCATCGCATTCTTTCGTTCCTAGTTCCTTGATTAATTGTTTGCACTTAAATATCTCTTTAGTAGTAGACCTCGTAGTTGTTTCAAATCCCATAGGAGGATCGACACATTTATCCATGATTTGTAGGGGTTTGAAATTTTTTATATGAGGTGTAGAGCTTGATTATGATGCCTATATACTGGGATTTTCGAGGCATGGGATGGATTGGGCATCCACTTATGGAGCGATATTGGGCTGTGAGAGGAGAATCTTTAGACTAAAGACATGCAACAGTAGGACTCTAGAGGTTTCTTGCGACCCATAGGAGTCAGTCATGTTGAGCTTCCTTTATTCCCTTGATTCATGACTAGAAGAGTTATATTCCATTCTAGTCGTCAGATATTTCCCAAACACTTTTGGGAAGAAAATATTGGGTCTTTAAAAAAAAAGTTATGAAATTAAAATTGGTTTTTATATTATGTAAATTTTGTTAAAAGTGAAATTCCTTTTTAAGAATTATAGAGCATATATAGCTCGCTAGTTTCTTTATAGATACACAAAGATTTTAGATATAAAAACCTAGAGTGTATTAAGTATCAAAAATGTAGATTACAAAATTTATTGTTGCAGTGAATGTTTTTGTGAAAAATAAGGGGAGCATAGACTATAACACTATTGTTATCTAGGCGGATCCTAAAGGAGATGTTTTTACGTAGTATATGAGATTTGTTAGTATTTATTTTAATCGAATTCATACACTAGTATTTTTAGGCTGTAGTAATAGTGTTTTATGCAACATTTGTTTTGACCTAAATACAAATGTATTTTGAAGATAATTTTTAAGTATAGAAATAAAGAGGTTTGGAAGTACACTTATTATTTAAACAAGTATGAGGAAATGTTTTCTTGTTATGGATATATTAAAACAGTTTTGAAAATGAGTTTTCTGACAAGAAAAGTGTAAGTTAAATATTAGGAAATCAATAAATTTCATAGAAAATGTCTATCGCAAGAGAATATGGACTGCACATACTTTAATCTATTAGAATGAAATGAATAATGGTATAATTTCTATGAAACCAAATCATAAAGAAAGATATTTTATGCAAGTTATAAGGAATACGTGAAAGAGATGTACAAGGTATGGGAAGTACTATATTTTGTATAGCCTATTTCGAAAAATATAAAATAAGCTCCTTGTAATTTCACATAAACATGAAGTCCTCTTTTAAAGGATTCATAGAAGATTTTAGCGTTAATAGTTTCTTATAAAAGAAAGTAGTTCCAATATTTAAGGTATAAAACCATTAAATGTAATAAGAAGTTTAATAATTAGAGATAGTGTTAGTTAGAAGAGATATTATAGAGAGCCTTAGTAGAAAAAGCTAAGTAGTGGAAATTTCGTAAATTTTTTCCATTGATTATGCTTATTGTTTTCTTGCTTTAGTAGAAAGTTTCAATTTGTAGTAAGTTAGAAAACTCCTCCAAGGTTAGATAATTGGAAAGCTAAGGGGTCTTTTTAATAAAAATAATTGTTCTTATCTACTCCAATTTTCGCAGAATCAAAAATTTATGAAAAGAAGATGTTTTGAAAACATGTGAGGTCATTTTAAAGACATCTTAAAGAAAAATACTATGGTGAAAACGTAAATAAGTTTTTGGAAGCAAAAAACTTAGTAACAGTTAAATTTAAAAAAATATTTTTTTTATGAAAAGCTGTAAGGGTATTTAAAAGAAAAGGAGGAATAAATTTTTTAACTTAGAATTTGTAAGTTTTCCCCTCTATGTTTTGGGAATAATGTAAATTCAAAAGGTTGTAAGGATGCAATTAGAAAGATAAAATGTTAAGCTACCAAGTATCTTTGAATTTATGGAAACTAAAAAAACACTTTTAAAAGCAAAATTGTTGGGATTTGATATTTTAAAGATTTAAGAGCTTTAATTTTGAAATGAAATGATAAATATCAAACCAAACTTCAAAACGTGGAGTAGATAGGAATCATTTTCTAGGTATGATGGAAAGAGTGTAAGGCCATGTAGGAGATATCAGTGATTACTTTTAGAAATAATAAAAGAAGTTTTCGTAAAGTGTATAGGACACTAGTGAGAACCTAGAATTGTTATTTCATGTATGTAGACTATAGAAAAATAGTTAGATAATGAGACACACATGGTTGAGAATGTGTATTCTTGACTTTGGAAGAACTTGAAAGGAGTATCTTCCTTTAGCGGAGTTTGCGTATAATTGCAATTTTCAAGCTAGCATTGGGATGTCACTTTTCGAAGCTCTTTATGGAAGACCGTTGTGACGCCCCACTCTGAGACCCATATTAACAAAGAGTATTACGATGTAATACCATCTGCTAATGCGGAGAATAGAGCTGGATAGGAGCGACCATCTATAGCATTGTCTTAAATATCTACTGAATACGTCGATAAGTGCTGTCTATTTTTTTCTTCTCAAGTGGATCGACATATCCAATAAATATTTAATACAAAACTATAATGGCTAATGGATCTATCAGAACAAAACATAACAACTCAAATGTAAATAACATCACAGAACAGCAGAAATGCATACATATGCATAAGTACAGATACTATCACTAGTACAATCCAAAATGATACATCAAAGTGGTATGACGACCACAAACTATACATGGGTCAAAAGAATATACATATTAGAGTAGCAAACCAAAAAGGACAAAATACTTTATTTATAAAAATCTAATCATCATTAATTAATCAACCACCTATAAAGTGAACAAGAAAGGCTTTATCTTATTCTAATTACACTTTAAATTTTTATATTAAATAGACATTTTATCTTATGTGAAATGAGTTTTGCTTACCCCTAGCGACAACTTCACTACTGAAGACACAGCCGGGTTTTAAATATAAAAATATAAGCAGATACTCGCCTTAGGTAATGGTGCTTATCGAACGCCATACTCAAGATGAATCCTCCAAACAAAACATCAACCATCAATGTAATAATACAAGGAAACATCCATCAAACCAATCAACAAAACCAAATACTAACTGCTCTACGGAAAGTGATCCATCAATTTTCGTTGCACACTCCGATCTATAATGAATCAGAATAGAACAATTTATACCAAGCTATCATAGATCAATCATTCTATATTTCATACTTAATAGACCGTAGAAAAATATTTTATATATAAAAATGCAAATATGTTTCTCAGATGATTACCCCAGCAATCAACAGATATATGTAATATGTATATACTCCTATTTATCCTATATTATAGGGTAACTACCCAACACACCCAAGGGGATAGGGACTTTAAGTCTCATCTAAGATCAAGGCTTGTGTCTCTTATATATAATGTATTATTCTAAATCTGCTCTAATACTAGTTGTAAATACCTCCACTTCTATACCCATACTATCCAAAAGTATTATCGAGTAATACCATTAGATAACATGGAGAATAAGACAAAATTGGATACTTATGTGAATATTCCCTAGAACTGCTTAGGATGAATAGTAGGCCAAGAGCCAGAGGTGGTTTTACATGACCAGGATGAATAGGCTTATTGACTTTGGAGTATAAGGGGGATTTATAAAGAGAAAGAAGAGGTCCGGTACTATAACAAAGAATCAGGCTTTGTTCCCACTGAGCTAAGAAATTGGTGGTAGCACGCTAGGATTCTCCGGTGTTGTAACAAAGAATCATGCTTTGTTCCCATGTCCGATTAGTCCCTAACATTGGTACGTATTTAAACATCGAATAACTTTTATATACGTATATAATATCGACATAAAGCAATAAACGTGTGCCTCGAGGATAGAACAACACACAATATACAATATATAAACATAAAACATAGAGTTAGAATCACGCTGATAAATATATAATACACATATACAGGGAGTGTCCATTATACAATACTAGGATATACACAAATGAAATTATACAATACACAAATGATATATAATAATACTTCATCCTAGTCACCTCTATGCCCAGATAACACATGATGTTTCATCATTCCTGTGCCTAAAATGTCTCGGACTGGCCCATGTATTATATAAATAACACACGGGTCAGACTATGTCTAGAGTATTATATAAATAACACATTGGTCAGACTATGTCTATAATATGAACGTCGGAATATAACACAAATAGCAAGGTCTAATAAACATATATAATACCATAAACGTATCATCACTCAACAATGTAGATGTCTATAATATGGATGTCTATAATGTGAATGAGTTCAACTCTTCCAGTTATATATAGTAAGAGTTTATTTATCTTATATTTTATCTGTTAAATTAGCACAGTTGAAATATTTCATTTGATTGGTAGGCAGAGGTAGTCCCAAAGTATTTGATAGGTAGAAAATATTCCCTTATATGCAAACTTTCTAGGACTTCTTTCTTCTTTGTGCATTGTTTGTTAATGATAGAGTTAACGGTATGCCATAGGGGCAATCATATAATTTATTACATATATATAACTTGATAGTAAATCTTGTTCAAAATAAAAGGTGTTTTCTTAATATTATACTTAATATAATGTATTATATTAATTAAATAATTAATTAAATTAAAAGTATATTTAGTAGAAAATCCATAAATGGTATATTTGGTAGTAGTTACGGAGTGTAACAACTGTGCGTAATTTATCATAATGAACCATTTTAAATATTCCTAGTCAAGATGCATTGAGACCGGATATCGATACATCCATTGAGACTAGAGCACGTAATGCTGTCCAAATGTTGGGTAGTGTATTACTCATGGCTGCTAGGGGCAACAAGGGGTAATAAGGGGTTACGTACTGATAGTTATTGAAAAATAGTAGAATGACTCACTCAATAGTTTTCTATTGGTTAATATAACTAAGGTCAAATAGAAAATATCGATATGATTAATTTGCACCGTTATCTCGACTTGAGAATACTATTGATCTTCAGTGTGGTGGCACCACTTTTATTATAGTTAAATCAATGCATGCGTCCATCAAATGACCATAGTTGGATTGAGTGGAAGCATTAGAAGTGAAACTCTATTCAATAGAGGATTCATCTCCTCAGTTATATAAGGTTAATATCACAGTCAACTGAAGTTAACTCAAAGTCAAAGTCTCTGGTCAAAGAATTTCGACTAATAATAATTTCTATTATTGAACCAATGACTTTTTTATTTGGACTACAAAGTTGAATACCGACGATGCTAGAATACCATTACCTAATTCCATAAGTCCAAAGTGATACAGTTTTGACAAAGAGAATTGGCATTGAATAAAAGTTACAATTCGACGCTTAACTAAGTGAAATTGATTTTGCCAAAACTAAGCAAGCAATAATTTGGCCTAAATGTCACATCTCCTGCTAAGTGATGTGTGAACATTATTATCCAAATATTTTGATAGTAATCGCTGACCAAATTTACATTTGATGAGTCACAATATCAAAACACTGAATTCTCCCTTGACCAAACAATTTAATTAGTTTATGATTGATATAAATTGATTAAACTAATTAATATTTGTGAAATATTAATTGTAATTTGATAATGATTTGAAAAATAAATATTACCAAATATGTTTATAATAATTATAAATATATCAATCGATGTACGATATTGATAAGCGATTAAGTTGGATTTAATTGCATAATGTTTTACGTGGGATAAAAGTTGTTTAAGGCCCATTTTAGTGGTTGTTATTTTCATCTACACACATGAGTATAGGTGGCAAGAGTTTTGGAATTAAGGGGTTTATTTTCGATGGCTCGTATTGAATGAGAAAGATACGAGATTAGATCCACCTTTACTCCTTTCTATCCACTGTATAAGCATCCTGAACCTTAATGAAAAATAAACTTTTTTACCTCCGCCTCCTATTATTTGCTGTCATAATTTCATCCTCCTTTCTCCATTAAAAAATCAAATCAATTCAGATCCAATATCTATTTGGTAGTAAAAGGTCAATGATTCAAAGATTAGCGCTCTTTTGAATCGAAAAGAGTTTCAGTAAGAGAATTTATTCTTCAACATGTACTTTAAGGATTTAGTAATAAGGTTGTTTTTTATAGATGATGACATTTGATGTATTGTTTGAAGAAAAATAAATTTTATTATCATAATTTGTGTGTACATATCATTGCCTCATTTAATTTGAAAACTATTTATGTAGTATGAATTGTTTGTTGAATGAACTAATTGGGGTTTTATTTTAATAAATCAAAATTGAATTTTGTTTATGATTAGAATGTCTATTTATAGATCTATGTTTAAACATTCAAATCAAATTGTAATCATTTAGATCTAATTTTTTTATTCATATTAACTAATTAGGCTTTTATTTTGTTAAATTAAATTTAAAATGTATGTTTAAATATAATGTTTTATTATAGATCTATGTTTAAAACACTCAATTTAAAGTCTAATTCTTTAAATTTAGAATTTTTTCTGTTCATATTATCTAATTGGCTTTTCATTTTGTTAAATTAAACCAAAATTTATATATGCTTAAATATAATGTTTTATTATAGATCTACGTTCTAAACAGTCAATTCACTGTCTGATTCTTTAAATTTGAAAATTCGTATGTTTATATTCACTAATTGGATTTTATTTTAACAAATTAAAATTGAAATTTGTGTATGATTAGTATAATTTTTTAATTATATATCCATGTATTTGTAACATCCTACCTTTTCGACCCTTCAATATCAACACTAATACATCTATGGTATTTTCATAATGAGCGCCCAAGTGCCGAAAATACGAATTGTTAGGGTAAAAAAGAAGAAAACGAAATAGAACAAGAAAGAAAAGAACAAAATATTAGAACCTCACATGCAAAACAATAATATGTAATATCTCAAAAGGTCTTTACTAAAAATAAAAGCTTGATATACATACATCAATCAGAGAAAACTAACCTATCATCAGCTTGGACAGTTATAACAACCCAGCCTCACAAATACTGATAGATACAAGTCAAGTAATGCCGTAGAAAATAAATATGGTAAGAAATAATCTAGCTCTTCTCCAAGAGCTCCAATGGACCATAGCCATATCTGGAAACACACTCGAGCTGACCCAAGCATTAGGAAAATTACATTTGGATTAGTCTGGTAAAGCAACGTGAGAAACTCAATCATATAGGTTTATTATATCTTAAAACCCTTCAAAATAAGGGTATCTCGTAAGACCACACTGCTAATAAACTCGCATACCTTTTTTTCTTACGATAAACAAACCATTTTATTATAAAATCCAATGATAATATAATAATATCTAAAGTGTGAAATACAAATAATCATATAGCTGCAATGCAAGTGAGTGTACATCATAACAATAATATGTACACAATCAAACCACTAAGGCACGTTCTCTAATTGTGTAGGATTTCCATGTAGATCTCTTTACGGAAGCTGATCCGAGCTACTACACAAGGATAAGGGATATCCTTCTAAAGCGTTCATACATATCTGTGAATGTACCATAGAAAAACCATAGCTTGTTTGTTAAGACCTGATGCATTGCTCCCGCATGCATATCCCAATAAATATCTCTAGAAATGGAGTCGCATGCACCCTATGGGTTCGCCAACCCTACCGGCTATGTCTCATATATCTGGTTTTAGCCATACCCGTTGTCAAGGCTATGTCTTGCATTCTAACCCACGAGTCACCACTTGAACAGATCTTCCACACGAGCTCCAACTCAATAGATCATGGAACCACACATGGATTCTCATATCTCAAATAAATATTGAAACCACATATGGATTCCTCAACAGATCTTGGAATCACATAGGGATTCCCATACCTCAATAAGTCTTGGTATCACATATGGATTCCCACATCCAGAATAGATCACAAGCATATACATGTGTTCGAGCATCTCAAACAGATCTCAAATCTCCACATAGATTCCAAAATCATGAAGCAATCATGAGCCAATCACAAATCAATCACTAAGCCATCACAAAGCAATCACGAACCTCTTCCAAAGAATAGAATAAGTATATGGTTTTGGAATGGTTACGGTTTTAATTCATCTCATATAAGTACACCCCCCACTTACAGGGTGCTCCAAAACCAATCGATCGATTTCTCGAGAATTTCAACACCGATTTAGTGAGAAATAAACAATCATACATAAGAGTGGAGATCACCTTCTAACTGTTTAAGTGGATAGATTTCCCAACCACTATCCTAGTAGAGCAAAACGAGTTTGTTACATACAACATAGTATCACTGAAGATAACTATGCCACTCGTGTTTCTTCTAGATATTTTCAAAGTACATTTGGCCAAGATTTGATAGTCAATTATTTAACTATCAAATAAACAAACAATCCAATACAATGAGGATAATCGCATAAGGGAGACCATCCCCGTATACTATTCGTAAGCACGTAACACATAAAGCATGATCGAAACAAACAAGTGTGATCAAGTCATATAATTGACTTATAATTCCCTTTTCAATTAATTTAATTTATTAATTAAAAATCACTTTTATTAGTAAAACTCATTTTTACTTAATAAACTCCTTTATAAATTAAACTCCATTTATTAATTAAACATCACTATTTAATTAAAACATCACTATTCATTATCAACACACTCCAATACTTCCCAAAAGTACTCATATACTAATCTCAGATCGTATAAGTATATTCACAAATCATTTAACAAGATTTCTTAGTTTAAACCCTTGCTTTTTCAATCTTTTTCAAAAATATTCCTTACTTATAATTTCCTTCATAATATCCATTTTAAGGATCTAAGTACTTTCACAAATCCATTCAAAAGATTTAAAACTAATGTTAATTAAACATTGTCACTACAAACTCAGAACCATCTCACTTATGCTTATCTTTAAAACATTATTTTCAAAGATCTATTTACCTTTATAAATTTAATCAAAAGGGTTAAAGATGAACGTTGTTAACATATTATCACAATGAACCCAAAAATCATTTGGCTTATGCTTATCTTTAAAACATTCTTTTTAAAGATATAAAAGTTAAGTTCGATAGTCGATTAATTGATTATCTAGTTAAAACAGTTGCTTATACAAATCAATGTTCGTATACGTAACTCGTTTTGACATTTCCGACTTAACTATTCCTTCTTCAAGATAAAAACCAATAGGTTATAGCTTTGTTGCTCGATCCTTACTCGACATAAATCTTTAACTATCAAAAATAGGTAACGTACTTTGTCGGTTTTTAATATTAAGTAAAGTTAATTACCTTTTTTAAACAAGTAAGTAAACAACACGATTAACACATTTTTGACATTTTAACTTATACTATTCCTTGCTCAAGAGTGAAGCTATGTAAGTTTGGGCATTGGTTGCTCCAAGCTTTGCTTAGATACCTTATTCTTGAATCTCACAATTGACAAGTTTACTCATCGGCTTTTAGTGTTAAACCTAATCAATCACCTTTGCCAAAACTTTTATATACATAAATAACACTTTAGAAATACTTGTAAATAGTTTTAAATACCTATGTAAAATAGTACTTGAAAATAACTAATTTAGAAGTTTGATTAAAAACATGTTTTATATTTTACAACACTTTACTTTCTTAATTCGTAAATATTCATTAAAACCATATTTAAACTTCTATTCTTTTTTTATACTCAGATACATTTTAAAAGAACTTCAATAAAACTATCTTATAAAGAAAAGAATTCAAAAACCATTTAAATCACGAAAAGCTGGCCAAAATGTTGCATCTTGAACACTTGAAACCATAGGCGACTTCACCTAGATCCATGCCTAATCCAAGCATAAAGTTATAAGAACCAAAGAACCATCTCCTTCCATCAACACAAGCTTAAAGGTCCAACCTTTAGCACTTCCAAACTAAAGCCAACACCCTCGTCATCTCCTCCATGCTCAAGGCTAATCCAAGCTCCCCTTCTTTCTCTTACCTCCTCCTACTTCTTACTTGCTAATAATGCTTCCCATGCTGTCTTAGGCCCAAAGCCAAAGTTTAAAAAAGGTTAGAGAATATTTTGTTAACTTTCGAAAAAGTTAGAGAGTAATTAGTGGATTAGTGCTTAAGCACTTCCACCATTTTCAATCCTCCTACTTCATCTCAAGCTTAGGAATTTATATGTGATTATTAAGTCAACTCCTCCCCTCTATTTATAAGCTTCAAATGGTGAAGTATAAGCTTGCTCATACCCCCTTGGAAGGCTTACCTCCCATCACATCTACTTTATCATTGTTTATTGCTTAAGCATTTCCATTTATGCACACTTTTCCTTTGTGTCACTTCTCCTTTAGGCTAATTATCATTATACCATCTCTATGATAATATCTCTTATTCGCTAGAACATTCTAGAACCTTCCTAGATCAATAAAGAGGTGTATTTGTTAATTAGTTGCTAATGTGTTTAGTTGATCATTAGCTTAGGAGTTAAATGTTTCCTTGTCCGCTCATTTTTGTTTTTTGATCATTTTTAAAATGTCTTATTGCATCATCACATTTAGTTAGCCAAAAACATGAAAATATTTTTAATTGCTAACTACCTCCTTAGTTATTAATAAGATATGCACAAAAGGTTCAAACAACTTTTGTTGAAGAAAAAAATGTTCATCGATAAAATGATTTTCGATTACATTATCGATATTTTTCCAAAGAATATTTTTTTAAACATTTTTCCAAAATAATTTCATATTCATCACTTATGTTTTAAAAGGGGGTTAATGTAACGACGCAGAATTTTAGTCATCCAAATTTGGAATATTTAATTGATTTTTAAATATTGAAAAGTTAATTTATAAGTTAAATAACTTATATTTCAAATATAATGATTTATTTGATAAACAATAATATAGAATATTTATTTGATTTAAAAGTGATTAAACTGAAATTGGGAATTTTATATTCTAATTAATGTGTAAAAATAGTTTTTTGGGCACTGTCTTGGATTTTGATGAAACCAGTTTTATTGAATTCGTAATAGTGGATTATTATATGCTGTTGAATTTCATGGCAATTCGATGTATCATTTGGTCATGCGAGTTCAAAATGCATAGAATTTAATTAAAGGAATTTAAATTAAAATAATTCGATTTTGAAAATCTATCTTTTGTATATGATGGAATTGGCTCCTGATACACATTCCACTATGTTTAAAATAGGGTATAACATATATAATGTTAAGAGATACGCTTCGTTTGGAGTTCGAAATTTTCACGGATGAATAGTACTTTGGATATTTTCTATAAATAGCCCCTCAAATTTCTTCCATTTACGAAACCTAACCCTAAATAAAATTTCAGCTACCATTAAACCTTCAAACCCAACGGACTTAGTTCATCGGTTGCCTCTAAGGGCCGAATTAGCCAACAACCTCAACTAGAGAAATGTAGAGAGCATCGATACAAGCTTGTACTCAACGGTTGGATCGTCAAACGACGAGCCAAGGCGGCCACTGGAGGGCCCTGTTCGTGAGTAGTTTTGGGTTCGTTATTCGCGCATGCGAGGCGCGACAGGAAAGAGGCACGCGATGGCGCGGCAGAGCGTGGTGGGCGTGGGCGGCTTGGCTGGTGGTTGGCGGTGGCCTAGTGGGAAAACAATCATCAAAGTTTAGAAAAAAGCAAGCGCTCGTGTGCCTGGAAACGAAGGGGGAAAGTAAGAAGAAGGTTAATGTCTAACTTATTTTAATTTAGTTAATTATAAATTTAATTATATTGAATGTTAAATAATCCGTAACTTTCTCATACGAGGTCCGTTTTGAGTACGACAAGTTGCTTTGCATCGTATCAGCGAGTACTATGCCATGGAGTTGGATGAATTCAAAACTAGTAGGAATTTTGAGTTAAATTGATCAACCGTTCAATTTTAATTCAAACCGGAGCGCTTAGGCGATTTCTGAAATTTTTGTGCGTAAACTCACCTCTCTTGCTTGCTTATATTTTTATATAAGTGGGAATAATTTTATTTGTGTTGTTTATTGTTTCTTTAGATGATACACTATATTTATTAGTTGGTTTGGACTTATATTCTCGCCTATTAGAGCAGACAAAGTCGTATTAGTTCCATTCTAAGAGCGGATGACCCATTTTATATAAATCCCTCATCGAAGCGGTTGATTTATATTTTTATGATGTATTTGATATAGGAGGACAGGTTGGAGGGATCCAATAGGATTCCTCACCACTATTGATTTACTTTTCATATATGCTGATATACGATGTTTTGGATGCTATGTTGATGTTTTTGATAAGATTTGACTTAGTTAGTGCTATGGTAGCACAAGGCCTTATCGTTTGGTATTTTGAAATGCTAAAAATAATGACTTTGAATTTGAAAGGATTTTAATGTAATTGTGGAAGTATATATGTTTTAATAATTTTAAATTTATTAATAAAATGAATTTGTTTTTAAAGAAATAAAAGCATGGTTTTTTGATGTTATAAAAGTATGGTTTTGAGAAATACTTAGAGATTTTTGAATAAGTTTATAAAAGGATTTATAGAAGTAATACTTTATACATGAGAATGGATTTATAATTGGAATTTGTAAACGTTTTGTATTGACCCACCTTTTTAGATGGTTTAAAATCGACAATAAACCTCATATGTCAAACTTAATCCATTCAAAATGGAGGATTGTTATGGGGTAAATAAGAAAAGGTAGGGGAAGAAAGAAAACAAATACAGAATCTCGCAGTGGAATTACAAAATATAATAACCAAATAAACAGTTCATGAAGCTATTTACAATTAACATTTGATGATACTTTTATAATACAGAATCAAAGTTACATTCAAAATAAATAAATAATAATGCAGTGGAACAATATGATGCAGTGGAAATAATATAATAAGTAATAGCAGTATATAAATCTTCATCTTCATCCTCTGGAAAGCAGTCTATGTAACGACCCATAAATTTCGACAATTAAATTTGTTAATTAAATTAGATTTTTGTAATTAAATTTAGTAGAAATAAAAACTTTATAAATTAATATTGAAATGAACGCTAAAATAAAATATAGCAATGGTAATTAAAACCTATTTATTAGTAATTTGAACAAAATTCTAATAAATGAAGTAGTGAAAAGATTTTTCCTGGCTATAAATTGAATAGGAGAAAATAAGGGCAAGTATTAAATTGATTAGTGTAATAAAACATTGTTAACAGTAACTGGAATAAATTAAGGAAATATGTTAATGCAAGTTGAAAATTTATGAACTTGAATGAACATGCAAATTTAATAAAATATTTTAAATGTAATGAATTAGCTATAAATGGAATATAATAAAAGGAAATGAAATCATTATATTAATGTGTGCAATAATAGGATAGAGGGTAATTGTTGATGAGAACAACCATACAAGTATTATAAAGAGTATATTGGTGATAAATAGTTATTACAAATAAAAGCAACTAAATATTACTTTAATGAAAATAAATGTAGTAACAGAAGTGTGAATGTAAATTTAATAGAAGCGTAAATTTATTTTAAGATAGCAATTGGTGAATTGGGAAACAAGTTCAAAGTATGCAAATTGATGAATTAATGTATAGAAGTATACATTTAGAACGTAATATTTATTCAAATTAAGATTTAAATAGACGTATATTAATGTAATGAAATAAAATTAGCGTTATATATGGGATTATAATCTGGATTGATAAGTAAAGAACTCAAATGCAATTAAAAGCATGGGTTGCAATTTATATTGGTTGCTTGTTTATTTAATGGGTTAAATAAACTTTGGCAATCAATTACAATAAATCTTAAATTTAACGTTTTGTTAATGTAAATTTAAAGTAACAATTGATGTAATAAAGAATGGAATTAATTATTTAATTATTTCGTTAATTGAAAATTAAGTTTAAATTGGAGATTATTAATGTTATAGATATTGAGCCAATGTTAATTTTATCCAATTGACATCAATAAATTGAATAATAGAATGGAAGTGAATTTAATAGATTTATTTGAAATTAAATTTATAATGTTGAATTTAATGAAATTGAGAATAAATATTGAAATTTGTAAAGTAGTCATCTCTAAATTGACATTCAATTTTTTTTAAATCATTGTAAATGATTGAGGCATCATAAGTGATGAAATTTGTCAATTTTCGAATTTGAAATTTAATATTTGATTTAATTAGCTTATTTAATTAATTAATGGGAAAATAGCCATTTTGGCCACTGACTCGGATTTCGACGAAACCAGTTTCATTGGATCCGTAATGGTGAATTATTGTAGGATTTCAAGTTTCGTAGCGATTGGACCTGTCGTTTGATCGTACGGACTCGAAACGCCTTGAAATCGTTGAAATTGAAATCAATTGAAATCAATTTGAAAAGTATTGTTTTTAGCATAACTTCTTCATACGATGGAATTTGGACTTGAAACCTTTTCTATTGCATTTAAAATATTTTAAAACATCTATTTTTATATATGGGTTGACCCAATTTCGTTCCGGAGTCAGAACGGGCTTTTTGGGTCACTTTGTCGTTAGCACGTATATTCAAATCGTGTCCATCTATTCTTTTCAACCTTGTCTATAAATACCTTGTTACAAACCCTAGCCTACCTTTACATTTCATTTGTCTGTACATAAATTTTCTTTCACCTCCTCATTTCAATGGCAGACAAACACATAATTCCAACTACAATTCAAAATCAAAGTGAAATTTCAAACTCCTCAAAAAAATTCAGAAAAAATATATATCGAAGCTCTCGATATACGCATCTCAGATCTGCAGCTCGTTTTTGGTTTTGAATTACCGTTTGTTCGAAAATCGAAGAACCATTCACGGCCATTCATCGCGCGTCGATGAACTCTGGCGGATCGTCAAACCATTTTTGGGTTTTGTAGAGGGGACCGAGGGGAGTCGATCTATGGCGTTCGTTCATGGAATTAACGATTGGATCTCGAGTAAAATTTGGGTTTGGGTTTTGGCAACTCGGGTTAGCCGGCGGCGCTAGGCTATTTGGGTGTTCGGAGGGGCATGGTCGGGGGCGCCTCACCGTGGGAAGGTCGATGGTGGTGGTGCCGAAGTCTATAGCGTCGTATTAGGGGAGGAAGCGGTGGTCAAACATACGGTCAAGTGGGTTTTACGTGCTTCGTTTCTGTGCAGATGATGTAGTGTGATAACCTGGATTTTTGGGCATTACATAATTGAATAATTATTTAATTTAAATTGAAATACTGATTTATAGATTGAAAAAAATATATGTGATAATCTCCGTTATAAATTATTTATATTTGACAAATTGTTATTTTCAAACAATAATGATAATGGGTTGTTTTAAATATAGATAAATAAAACTCTAAGTAGAATTATTAATTACAAATTGAATTTGGGTTTATTTAAAATATATATATATTGTTTGAATTGATTTTTAAATTTGATTGGACTTAAAGTTGAATTCATATATAAAATTTAAAAGAAGTATATCTTATATATAGTTTGATTTAAATAGTAGGATAAATACCAAAGCTTTATAAAACATTTTAGATAAATTAAAGACAAGTGTTAAGATGTTAATACCCAAATTAACAAAAGTGAATCATTTAGCCTAAAAATATAACAAATGTAGATCAATTATAATATAGTAGTGACATGTGTAAGAAAGTTAACAAGTGTCATAAATTTGTCTTAAGAAAAAGATATAAGAAAATTTTATCTATTTTTATTTTCCTCTCATTTTCTTTTTCTATTTTCATCTTTCTAAAAAAAAACAATCTGTAGATATTGAACTAGAAAAATAAATAAAACTGACCAAAGGCTTAAGTTTACATTGCAAACCAGAGAAGATAAAAAAAAAATCAAAACAAGTCAAGTCTTGAAACAGAACCGAGGAAATCAAAATTTAATCAAGCTTAGTAAAGATTCAACTCTTATACATCATGCAAGATCAACTGGGCAGAGAGGAAAACTCAACTTAACCATTCAACGAATCAACCAACAGGATCGTCTCAAACGAAATTCCAGTTTTAATCATCTCAGCCTTCTCTATTTATAGTTTTCAGGTGAGTAACCTATACATGCAGTAATTACTTAAGTTTAAGTGTGATCAAGGTTTGTATGATGATTTAAAAATGAATGCATGTAGGTTGTATGAGGAATGTTCTGATGCATGTCTGTAAACTTATAGGACTCACACTGTTTTACATTTCCAGATTGAAATATAATTCCAAAATTCATAATTTACTTCTGTAATCTCTTATAGGTTGCGGAGTTCAAAATGGGATTTTGTTTGAATATATAAACAAAGTTTTTTTTAAGAAAAAAAAGAATTAGATTTAAAACTATCTGGAAGCTTAGAAGACAGTGGAAGTTGCAACATGGTTCAACCCTTTGTCTTTAATCTGTAAAATCTGAATCCATCTGTAGACTCCATGCATGTGGCATATGGTTGCATTAAATAAGTGATGTATGTTTGAAATGTGATTGCATGATGTTTTATGATCCTAAATCAGGTTTGTGGTATGTAGTTGGTGTGTATATGTCTGGACATGATTATTCTTCTCTGTTTTAAATTTCAGTGATATAAACTTAGATTAAAAACTTATATCCTTCACACTGAAATCCCTTTTAGGCTGATGTATTTAAACAAAGATGGTTTGTTTAAAAACTAAAGCAAGTTTTAAAAATGTTTTCAAGAATAATAAATATAGATATTTCTGGAAGAATGAAAAGAACAGAGAAGCATAAGTATTTGTTAAAATCAAATATAATGATCGGTTAAGATATACATATAATTCGAATTGCATTTCCAAATTAAGATTTTTAAAATTAAAATCTTGATTTTTAATATTAATTTGGATGGGCAATTCAAGGATGTCTAGGAATGGGTTATGGAGGGTTTCTCGGTGATCAAAAGAGTTAGAATTGTTGGGGTTCCTTTTGGATCTAGCTAAATGAGTGGGGTATTCGGCAAAAATAGTTGGTGGGTGGACGGGCCATCGTGGAGGCGGCGGTGGGTCGTAGAAGTTTAAAACCCTAGTTTTTGTCAATCTTATATTAAGGGATGCTGCGTTGTTTCTAAAGCATCGAGTTGCTTGGAAATTGAGAGGGAGCTGCGTGGGTTAATCATCGAGATGTGGCCGGAGTTTGGAAGGCACTGGTGGTAGGTGGTGCGAGATCGAGGTGGAGTTGGTCAGGGATTCAAGTTACAGTTTTCAACTGGATGGTCAATTTTCGATTTGCAGCTTGCGCTAGTGTTTTGAGAATGGGAATGGGTTGCCGCAACGGCGAGTGACGTGATGAAGAGTTCATAGATGGTCGGAGGGGCGTCGGCTTGCATGCACGTGCACGCGTGCATTTAGGTACCTGGGTGGCTGTTCGTTGTGAGGAAGAAGGAGATTTATCGGGTTGATAACGAGGTGGTTATGTGTTTGACTCGGAGCAGAATGAGTTGTGAAGTGCACTTTTGCGTTCTGAGGAACTCTGGTGGAAGCAGAGTAATTGACTCGAGTTTTTACTCGAAAATTTGGTAGGTTTGCTCGTAGCGGAGGGCTGATTGACTCGGAGTAGGGATAGGGTAGCTCGGGTAAAAATGTAAGAACAGGTTTTAGTCAGAAACCTGTTGATCTGGTTTTAAAATTTGAAATAAAATTTAAACCCTGTATTTAAATGGAAGTAAAGTTTTAAACTTAGTTTTCAATCTGAATTTAAATTTAAAACCAAGTTTAAAAATAGATTCAAGTTGAATTTGAACCTAGATTGGAAAAAAAAGAGTTTTTTTAAATTCAAATTGACTTGGTATTATTAAAGTGTAATTAAAGAAATTGAAATTAAATGGAGTTTGAAATGTAGTAGAGAATTTAAAAAGAGGTAAATCAAAATTTTAAAATTAAATTCAAATTTGATTTGAATCTTAAGTTTTGAAAATAAAGTTTATAAAATGTAAAAAAATTGTAAATAAGTTGAAGAGTTAAAGTATACATTAATAATTTGAGATTAAAAGGAAATTAGTTTAAAATCTTTAAATTTCTTTTAGAAGTATTCTTTAACATATGAATTTCAAGTTTTATATGGGTTAAAGATAATTTAGTTTCATTTTAAAGTTTGAACTTGAAAATGAAAATGGAAATTGAATTTTAAATAATTAATTAAATGATAATCAATTGTGAAATTTATTACTTAATGGAAGTAATTAGGAAATTAATTACTTGATTTAATTAATGGAGTTTAACGTGATTAATTTAAATCAATTAAGTTTAATTAATCGCTTGCTGGTTGGCAATAATTACTTAATGTAATTAATGAAGTACTATTACACAGTGTAGTAATTAATGATAATTACTGGATGTAATTAGTAGATAATGATGGAATTGTGAAAGTAATTTAGATTAAATTACTTTGTATAAATTAATCAAGGGATTAATTAAAGAAATTAATTAAGGAGTAATTAATTTAATAAGTAATTAAGGGTAGTTAATTACTGAATGCGATTAATCAAGGGTGATTAATAATATAGTTTAATTAAGATTATTTACTTAATGTAATTAAAGATTAATTAGTCAAGGATGATTAATTGAGATTGATGAATTAAGAGATGATTAATCAATTGGGATTGTGATTAAGTAATGTTATAACAACTTGAGAAGTTGTAAATTGATAAGTTACCCGGGTTTATATATTGTGTGCTTTTGAATTTCATGTTAGTTGGGTTTACTCACGCTGGTTTCCAGCCTAACCCGGGTGTTACTTTGATGTAATGCTCGGGTCAGACCGAGTATTACATATTTTCAGGTAAGGACGTTCTGGGGCTCAGGAGACGAGCTAGATGGCAGAGACGTATGGAGAGTTTCCACTATGATATTGTACATACCAGAGAGATGGTAAATTGTATCTATCCAATGTTGTATAAAATTGTTGTAACTCTGATATATTGATGTAAATTGATAGTTACAGTTCCTTTGGTATAACTATTAATGATATTATATTTTATCCGCTGCGAATGTGAGTTAGTGTGTTTATTTTCTGTTCTTCTTCTATCTCTTTCTTCTTTTCTCTAACTATCTGGAATTTTCGGGATCGAAATTTCCGGGTCGTTACATGTAGCGTGCGTTCCTTGCTGGACACATAATAGAAGATGACGTGGCTTAGATGCAATGTGCTCTTTTTCTTTAATTTTTACAATTGAAATTCTAATGCAATTATCGCTATAACTTTTACATACAAACACCAATTCACATGCAGTTTTTTTGTTAGGATCGTATTAACTTTCCAAACATCTTAGTGCTTGTTTGGACGAATTCTGAGACTGTCAAATTTTTGGGTTTATATTGAATTTAAATTCAATTTAAATTCAAAAGGTGAGTGTTTTAACCCATTCACAACTTCTATAATTTCTTATGTTTGGTAAATTAATTTATATTATGATATGCATTTATTTATGACTGTTTCATATATTTTTAATCATCATCTCAGTTAATTGCATTTATTTAAATTAAATCATTATTTAATTTATTATTGAATATAACTGCCAGTTAATTTCCTGTTATATATTATCAGTTATATATTGATATTGATTGATTTTTTTGTATGAAGATTGTGATGGATGTATGATTTTATGATGGATGAATGGATTTTTTATTTATATCATCATAAACTGCAAGTTGTTATGCATTTCATTTCATTCGGGATTGCGGTTTGAAATGATATATAACCATAATATTTTTTTTTAAATTACGGATTGAAATGATAAATATCCGTATCACTTGACCATAGGGTAGAAAATTATATACAGACACCGTGGTCTATATATATATATAATTATTTTAAAATGATTTTCTATGGTTTGGAAAGAAATATACGGTTTAATAAATATTAATTTTTGATATTATATAAATATTATTTTATATATGTAGTTAAATTCTTGAATTTAAGCTATATATAAATTGGTTTAATAAAAATAAGCTAAATAATAAAGTTTGATTTCTTTTACATAATATGGTTAAGTATCTATCTAAATTTTATGGTTTATAGAGTTTATAATGAATCAAATAAAATTAAGGTTGGAAGATAAATGAGAATTTGATTTGAATTAAAGTATTTAAGAATTATCTTTGGGAAAATTTGATTTGAAATGTAAATAAATTTGAGGTTTAAAAGTTATCATTTTATAACTTGATTTTTTGTTTAGAGGATTTAAATGAATATCAAGTTGATTTAAATGAATATTATCGAGTAAATGTATTTGAAAGAATATCCATTATTTGAAGTCTAAAGGTTTTACTAAAATTATATTTGATCTATTAAGTAAACATTTCAAATCTAAATAATAGCAATTGAATTTGATATATATGGAATTATCAAAGAATTAGTTTTGAAATGGTGGAATATTTAAAGCTTAAAATATATAGAAATTGAAATGGTTTATTTGGGGATTCAAATCGATATTTGGAAATGATCTGTGAAGGGAAGAAACTATTTTATTATATTAAGTAATTTATATTTAAACCATTTAAGTGGTGTGATTATATTTCAACGTTATGAAATTCAAAGTTTTATGTTTTGAAAGGCTATATTTCAAGCGTTTGGTTTAGAAATATTATAACTTTTAAAATTGTTATGGTTTTATAAAAGGATATATTTGAAATGATATTTTATTGATTTGGGTTTTATGAAAATGATATCATATTGATTTGGTTTTTGGAAAAGAAACGATATCGTATTTATATAGTTTTGAAATGGATATTATATTCTGGTTTTAAAAGTATAAACTATTTTGAAACGACCGCAATGTTATAATAACATTTGGTTGTTGAAGAGACCGGGATCGGAAGTTGTCATACTCTTTGCCAACTCCGAAAACCACTTTAATAACCGTGTACGTGGTGGAGATTCCAGAATGAAGTAGGATGGTGGCGGCGTTTCCTTTGAGGTAAATACGTGGACCCAACTCCCGTGAGTTGGCATAAGGTAGCTAAAATAGGAGCGATCGATGGGTTAATTGAGGTAGCACCTTTGATCGGACACATCCCTTCGATATTATACTTTGACTTTTGAATTGATTCGGTGGCCACTTTTGACTTTTTATTTGGGGGTGTGGCTCGAGGTGGGCGATAGCTGCGCGCTACGCGTTTCCACCGACCCAGAAGCGTAATTGGTATATCTAGCCTGGCATTGCCTAGTTGTGCCGTGTCACCTACCCTATCACGCCTTGTACGAGTTTGGATTTCTCCCGTAGCCCGTATGGTATCCTCTGGTGGCTTTCCGATCAGAAGGGACCATGATATTGGATGGACTACCGGGACTATTACGTGTTAAGTGCTATATGGGTAACCCCTTAATGCTAAGAAAAAAGTAAGTTTATTTTACTAATAGACACTATTATAATATCGAAATATCACTACATAGTAAATAGTTTAACGGATCCTTAGTAGATGTGAATCCCAAGCATCTCTTGAGTTACTGCACTCACGTTAGACACTGGATAGGAGATGTCAAATCCCGTAAACTTCTCCGACGCCGTTACACTCATATTTATTTCAGTTAATTTAACTTACATAAGATCTTTTAGTTCTGACTCGAGTGTTTTGTCTTTTCAATTCGCTCGGGTCAATCCGAGCGCTTCAGGATTTGAAGATTTTATTCTGGAGGAAGAAGACGATGAATAGTAGTACTATTATCTACTATATTATTCCACTACACTATTGTATTCCGTTGCATTATTGATATTCTATGGTATGTATAACTCTAATATATATTGTAAGTATAATTAAATATTTTGAAAAACAGATTCATGAACTGTATATTTGATTATTATATTTTTCCTTCCGCTGTGAGATTTTGTTTTGCTTTTATTTCTTTCTTGGTTTTCTTATTTACCCCATAACAATCCGCCCTTCCATATGGTTTGAATTGGCACGTGTGTCGATTTAAAGCATGCAAAAAGGCGGGACGTTACATCTGGTATCAGAGCTTTGGTTTAGCAATACACCTTATCTTCGTGGGGTCCGACTCTTTGCTAATAGGGTAGTAATACCGTTTGGGAGTTGCTGAGTGTATATATATGAGAAAGCGTACTTGTTAGTGATATAAAAGCTTTTAATATTGTGTTAATTTATTCCGTTTTGTATTTATAAATTCTGGTTGGTGCATTGGACGCTATGGCATCAATAGGGATTTCTAAACACTTAATAGGACAGACCGACATAATTTTTTTTAATATAGGTGAATGAAATAATTTTGTCTATTATATTTTCTATATATATAAAATAAATTTTTATAAATGATATATATTTGGTTGCAATATATTAGTTGTTAGGTAATGAAATTTATAAATAATAGTTGAAATAATAGTGAAAATAAAATAAATCAAATCAGAAATTTAGAATCTAAGTTTCGGGGTTTTGAAAATTCTTTCAATGGTTTTGGAATATAATAATAACAATATTTAGGAGTATTTTCTGATATAAATATTTCAATAAGAATTGAAAGAATTGTTTTAAAGAAATTTTGGAAGAAAAAATTTCTGTACTTCCCTCTCTATCACTGGAAAATAATTTCGGTGACGGCGACCGCATCATCGTTATTCATTTTCGAATTTCGAAGTGGGAAAGCTATTGTAGTAGTTTTACTGCATATTTATTTTGATAAACAAATATAAAATTTAAATTGTTTAATTACAGTTAGATATATATAAGTTGTAAGTATATACATTTATCTATTATTTTAAATGGTTCTTGTATAAAAAATAAAAAAATCAGGTATTTAATTCTCAAGTTTCCGTTAATTAATAGTTTCAATTAGTGTAGTGAAATGGAATTTAATTAATAATTAAAACTTCTAAAGAAAATAAGAGATATAATGCTAAGTTATAAATTAAATAAATAGAAATTTAAATATGTAACATATAAAACAAAGGATTATTTTTGAACCGTAAATTAATTAAGAGAAATGAGAAAACTTGTATAACTTTCAATTACATTCTTTAAAATTGTAACAACCCTGTATTTTGTGATTATTTTTAATTATATATTTTAATTATTTTAATTTAATTTTTATTTAAAAACTTATTTTTTTTAAATGATTAATTTTGTTACTTTAAATATTAACTTTAGTTTCGATATGAATTATCATTCCAAAGCATGACTAAAAAGAATATTTTCCAAAAAGTGAATTTTGGTCAAAATAATCAAACTTTGACTTTTAATTTAAATTTTTAAAAGTTTGAAAATTTAAATTTTATCTTTTATTATGAAAGTACATAAAATTTTAAGAACATTGCTTTTCGTTTCGTTGAAAACGGATTTAAATTGCAAAAGTTATACTGTTTTCGATATTGTGTGTATACTGGGTTATTCAGCAATAGTCTTTATTTTTAAATTGTATAAATTTTTTTATTTGATATATCTTATTCTAACTGGTATATTTGTGTTATATTATGTATATTTTGACTTTTAAATATTTTTAAGATGATAATAGAATTTTTCCAAAATTTACTGTATTTATTTCCTGTTTTTAAGGCTGTTTCTATTTTGCTGCTATTTTCTTCATCTAAACTATATTTAAATAAAAATTTATATATTTATTTTGTGAATGCATTTTTTTTATGTTATTATCTTTATTTATAAATATTTTTCAAGTATATAAAAATTTTCCAAGGTCCATTGCATTTATTTTCAAATTTCCTAGCCTAGTTTCTGTTTTCTTTGCTATTTCCTTAATTTAATTATACATAATTAAAATTTAGTAATTTATTTTATACATCCACTTTTATTTGCTGTGTTTTACTTTATTAATATTCATTTTTCATGTATTTAAATTTGAATAGATTTTTCAAAGATTATTTGAGTTGTTTTCAATTTTAAAGCCTAGTTTGCAATTTTAAGCCATTTTCTTAATTTAAATTATATTTAATTAAAATTTAATTATTTATTTTAGGTATTTATTCTTATTTCTGATTTTTTATCTTTATTTGTCAGTTTATATGCATTTATAAAATTACAAAAGTATATCTATATATATATATATATATATATATATATATATATATATATTTATATAGGAAATTTGAAAGGTTTAAAGGCTAAGAAACGTAAAGTCGTTTCACCGTTTCTTTTGTTATCAATACCTCTTTTATTTTGACCGTTCTTTTCCTCATTTTTACCAGCCGACTTCCTCTTATTTTCACGATTTTCAAAGCTTCTCAAACCCTAAAAATTCATGGCCTCCATCTTGCAAAAAGGTTTTTAGGTAAATTCCTCTTTGCTTTCTACTTTTTCTCCTATTTCTATGCAAATTTGCTTTGCTTTCTCCCCTGATTGGAGCGGCTTTTCCCCTTGCTCCACGGCCAACACCTCCTTCCATCTCTTCCCGACCATCATCACCATCTACCACACCAGCCATGACCAAGGCCGAACCCCCTTGATAGCCAAACTTTTCCAAATACAACCTAGATGCCTAGATCCATGCTTTGTTGACCACTTTTTGCTCATCCACTTCAACCACCACCCAAACCACCACCTTAACACACCCCTAACCATCACCTTCATCCTCTGTCCAGATCTAAAACATGCCATAGCCGAGCCATAGATCCATGTAACCTAGTCCAAAATGAACTAAAAACCCACTATTTGCATAAGCCTCTTCATATTCATGCATAGTAAATCCTCCACCACTTCAATACCTTGTAGCCATGCCTTATAGGACCCAAACCTGAACCAAAGTATGTCCAAACCTGAGCCAAAACATTCCCTAAGCCGTGCTAGCAAGTGTAGAAGGCAAGACAAAAGACTGTGTATTCGTATCTATTTTTATTTCAAAGTTATTCCTATTCAATGTTGTATTTTTAGCAAAAGCTAGCGGGGTTAACAGGGCCCCTACCTGATTTTATTGCAAAAAAACAATAAAACACAAAACTTGCCCAAAAGAGAACAGCAAGCAAGAAAAAAAGAAAATACAAAACACAACACACGGAGCTACACAGAAAGAAAAGCACAACAAAAAAACACACAAAGCAAAACAAGAAAACAAGAAACACACCAAAAAAACCAACTATCTCCAAGCATCCATGTATATGGCTGGAAAAATAGCTTGCATCTTCATTGTTTTGTAAATTTCATACTTCAATACTTTCCATAACACCTGACCATCTCTCCTCTTCTTATCAAAGCAAATCAAATTTCGTTCATACCACACCACTGCCATGTATTTCTTCAAGCATATAGCTAAGTGTCTCGCCTTCAAAGTTCGCCACCTTATAGCTTTGTAAATCATGTCAAAATCCAGCATAGGTTGATTAGCCAACAGTCTACTCCCAGCTACAAGCATCATTTTGTCAAACAGCATCTTAGTGTAAGAACATTGCATGAACAAATGGTGCACAGTCTCAGGGTCATTAGCACAGAAAAAACAATTTGATCCCCTATCATATCCCATCTCCATCAATTTGGTTCTAGTTAACATTGCATTTTGCAGCACTTTCCAGAGCATAAGATTATCCCCTGGGGTTGAATCAGTTGTCCAAATAACTTTGCTCCACTTGAAATCATTATCACCAAAACTGTGCAGGTGCTTGTACACAAGCTTAACAGTATGAGGTCTATCATTCCAAAACACATCACCAACATCAACAAGAGGGTACTTATTACATTGTATATCATTCCACACTGACCTGATGTACTGATTTGATGAGTATGGCAGATTCATGTTACCCTGGAAAATATAATCCACCGCCTTTGCATTAAAAGGTATACCAGTCTGTTGGATCTGTTGATATGTGAACAAAGAATGCAATATCACTCCCTTGGCCACCCATGGATCGTACCAAAATTTGACAGTAGAAGAATTTGACAACCTATGAACAATAATAGGAAGCAATCTATCACGTAAACTCAGGAGATTTCTCCAAGTCCAGCTGCAAATTTGTGGAGTGGTAACAGTCCAGAAACTAGCCCTACCAATTCTATTGACCCAAACCCAATTAACCCAACCAGAGTTATCCTTGGCAATAATTGAATTTAGATGAGTACTGAATGCAGCAATATTCCAGTCAACAATGTTTAAAACCCCCAGCCCACCAGCATTTAAACTCTTCTCAAAACATTTGAATGAACATGGCAATGGCTTCCTGTTTTTGGTGGATCCAGTCCAAAAGAATCTTAGCATTGCACTTCTGACATGATGCAAAAGTTTAGTCGGCAAGATAAACGCTTTAGCCCAATAAACAGTCATAGAAAATGCAACAGACTTGATAAGGACAAGCCTTCCTGCCTGGGTCAAAAATCTGTTAGACCACATGTCAAGAATAGCAACCATTTTGGAATACAATGGGAGGCAATCAGCATACTTCAGTCTTGATGTCAATAGCGGGAGGCCAAGATAAGTCATATTATCTTTGTTGTATTGAATTGTATTGAATTGAATTGTAATTTTGAATTGTAATTTTACTTTGTTTTGTTTTGGGTTGTAACACAAGTTCTAAGATTGGATCTCTTCCCACTTGAGCCTATTGTTGTGTCATCGTGCTTTCTGGAATCCGTTGTGTCATTTGTATTGCAATCTCCAGCACAAAAAGGTGAGTAAAGCTCACACGACATTTATACTTATGCAGTTGTGAAACAACAACAACTGAATGTGGAGAATTAAATATGATGTTATAACTACCATGTGATTATTTATATATGATGTTAAACCTGTTAAATTTCATGTCATATCATCTGTTATTATATATATGTTGTTACTGTTCATTTATATATATATTTATCACACTGCAAGTTCCCTGTAGATTAGAAATCACTATGGGTTGAAATGATACATACCCGAACGAACTTTAGAATAGGTAAAAATCGTTATGGGATGAAATGATAGGCCTGAATGATTTTCAACTTATTTTATTTACTTGGGACTGCGGGTTCGAAATGATAAAACCCGAATTTTATTTGTAAATTACGGGTTGAAATGATATATTACCCGTATCACTTTACCTAGCGTAGAAAATTATATACAGACCTGTAGTTAAAATATGTTTTTCTAAAAAATTTAAAATATTTTAGAAATTTAATTATTATAATATTTTGATTTAAAATTAAATAAAAATATTATTTTTGTAAAGTATTATTGATTTTCTGGAAATCTATAAGTTAAATAAATTATGGAAAAGTTAGAAAATCTGAAATGCAAGTTATTTTGGAAATTTTGATTTAATTTTTAATGAAATTTAAATTAACTTTGAAAATATGATAAATTTATGATATTTTGAATTTAAATTAATTTAAAATGATTTTATAACATATTAATGATTTTTGAATAAAGTTAAAATGTTAATGAGTGAATATTGAGTTGAATTTGGAAATATAACTTAAATTGGAATTTATGAATTTGGTTTAAAAGTGAAATTTTAAGTTAAGTTAAATAAAATGGAATTAAGTTATATTTGAAATTTTAAACTTAAGTGTTAAGTTGAAATTAATGTAATGAATTTAAATTTGAATGTTGAAATTTAATAAGTGAATTATCAATAAATATTGATTTTTGAAAGGAAACTTAACTTTATAAAATCATGAATTTAAGGAAAATTAAATGATGCTTATAAATGTGAAAATGTATGATTTTATAAGTTAAAAATGATATAAATAAAAATATAAGTGTTTGTGAAATTCTATTGAATATTTGAAGTTAATTAACAATATTTTAAATGCTGTCTTTTGTTAAATTGAATTATTTTGAATGTAACTTTCTGTAGCATTTTCCAAATGCTGCGAAACTTGAATTTTCATTGTTTTAATAAATTTAAGTGCATAAATGAACACTGAAAAGTTTAAATTTTTGGAATTTAATAATTTAATTATTAAATGTAATAACTTCATTTTTATGATTTAAAATGAAGTAATTTGTTTTGAAATATAACTATTTGATATATTAAAATGATTGAAATGTGGTACTGAAAGATATGATATTTTGGTATATTGAAATGATTTGAAATGTGGTTTTGAAAAAAATATATAGCTGTTTTGATATATTAAAATGATTTGAAATGTGGTTTTGAAAAGATATGATATTTTGGTATATTAAAATGATTTAAAATGTGGTTTCGAAAAGATATGATATTTTGACATATTAAAATGATTTGAAACGAAGTTTTGAAAGATATGATATTTTGATATTAAATGATTTAAAAAATGGAGTTTGAAAGATATGACATTTTGATATTAAAATGATTTGAAAAGAAGCTCTGAAAGATATGATATTTTGAAAATGAAACTTTGTAAGGTTATGATATTTTGATATATTAAAATGATTTGAAAGGAAGTTTTGAAAGGATATGATAATTTAATATATTGAAATGGTTAGAAATGACTTGATATTTATTTTGATAAATATTTGAATTGAAAGATATGGTATGATGATATATTGAAATGGTTTGGAAATGATTTAATCTTTATTTTGATAAAGATTTGGGTTGAAATGATATTTTATTTTGAAGTATAAAATATTGTTTTAAAAGTTATAACTAGGGTTATAATAACGATTGGTTGTTAAAGAGACCGGGATCAGATATTGTCTTATAGCCGACCAATACCGAAAACCACTTTAACAACTGTGTATGCGGTGGAGATTCCAGAATGAAGTACGATGGTGGCGACGTTCTCGAGGTATATTACGTGAACCCAACTCCCGTGAGTTGGCATAAATGACTAAAACAGGAGCTATACCGGGCTACACAAAGGGTCGCACCCTTTCATCGAGCATGCTCCATGGAAAACCATTCTATTACTTTTGTGATTCGATATGTGGCGCCACTTTGATTCGGGGGTATTGTTCGAGGTGGGCGGAAGCTGCTGGCTTGCCGTCACCACCGGTCCGGGAGTGCAAACGGTGTATCCACCCTGGCATTGCCTCGCGTTCCGTGTCATCTCCTTATATCGAGCCCACTACGATTTTGGTTTTAAAGATCCAACCGCGTTAAGGTTCACCATCCCCTTAACGCTACTTTCTATATGATTATACTTTACTGATTAGACACTACTGTATACAGCGTATATTACTACATAGTAAATAGTTTAACGGATCCTTAGCGGATGGGCGGTCCCAAGCATTTTCTAAGTTACTTGTACCTTTACTACAGTTCACTTGAGTTGGTTTACATTGTATAAGTATGTATGTCCTGACTCGAGTGTTTGTATTTTTATTTACACTCGAGTCAGCCTGAGTTATTCACAGATTTGGATTTCCACTTTCTGGAGATTGAAATCGCTGGAGATTATCTACTTGTCAAGTTTATCTTTTGCAGTCTGTTGTTCCGTTCAGCTCTTGTATTAGTAGACTTCTATGTAGTGAGACTTCCTTTGTACTTTATTTCTTCTGATGTATTCTATGTAACTCTGATATTTTTATATAGTAGCTTCATGAACTACTATTTCTTTTACTTCCGCTGCATTATTATTACTCTGTGTCTGTGATCTGTGATTTTTATTTACTGTATATTCTGATATTCGCCAAATTTTTAATTACAACACAGTATTTTGAGCAATTCAATTCCGGCAAGGGTGTCTACCTATACACTTATAATGGATGCGAATGGTTGAAAATACCAGGTCGTTACAAAAAGCATATGTATAACTTACCAAATATTAAAAGTTCTAATATTAATAAGAAAATGTAATGGATATTACAAGTAATAATTTTGAAGTAATGGAGTATTCGAAAAATTCTTTAATAAATAAGGATTGATGTTGTTATTGTATAAATTTAAGTTAATGGAAATCTTACTATAATAAAATATGATAGAAGATAAATGTTGTAAGTAAGTAATTATAGACTTAAGTAAATGATGAAGTTATTTATTTTAAAAATAAGTAGAAAGATGAATACTGTAAATAAGTGAAATTAAGTAATGGATAAATGAATGTAATGCAAATAAAAGAAATTTGCATTATATATGGATAAATGAAAACAGTTAGAAATAAATAGTAAACTAAAAAGTTAAGTCAGTAATTGAATGAAAAGGAAATCAAACAATAAATATTTTGAAATGAATAAGTGTAATGCAATAAAAAAAAACTTACATGACCTGAATGAATGAAATGAATAATTGTGAGTAATAAATGAAATTTATAAGAATGAGCTTGATTAATTATTTGAAATTTGTTGTTTGTTTGGTTTAAGGCTGTTTGGGGGCAAGGATACTTTAAAAATTGTTTGGATGAATGAATAATCTGTTTTGTTTCATCTAAGACTGTTGAGTAAATGGTGCACTAGGTAGTTTATTTTTCATTTTGTACGATTTAAAGTTTGAACCCGAACAACTATTTGTTTTATTGATATGAATGAATGATTGATTTGTGATGACTTTATGGGATGGTTGTATGCCTTGTTGCAAGTGATGGTTGTTTGTATTGATGGTTGGGTTATGGTTGAAACATCTTTAAATATTTCATTTTATATAATTGTTAACCTTTTTGGATTATATAAGTGAAATACAGGTTATGGAAGCATTTGCTTCTGCTTTTGATTTCATAATTAAGCGTTAATTGCCCGACAAATAGGTACGTTTTAGGATTACGGTTTATAGTGCTATTATAATATTATTTTCCCGTGTTGGGATATATTATTTTGAAAATTATATGTTATATTGTTATATTTGATATTATATTTTCTCCCGAGCCTCTCCGTACAAAGGAGATTCTGTTGAAATTTTCTGTAAATTTTGGACTTAGAAAATTTTAAAATGTTTTCCCAACTTTGTAAATTTGAATATAAAAGATTTAATTGTTTATAAATCTATATATTTTATTTAAATTATCCAATTCTGTAAACTGATTATTATGAATATAATGTTTTGAATAATGGATATTAATTCATAAGTTCCTCTTTTCCTTCTTTTCCTTTTCGGGGACGAAAAGTTTTGAGTGGGGGAGAGTATAATGACCCGTAAATTTCGACAATTAAATTTGTTAATTAAATTTGTTAATTAAATTAGATTTTTGTAATTAAATTTAGTAGAAATAAAAACTTTATAAATTAATATTGAAATGAACGCTAAAATAAAATATAGCAATGGTAATTAAAACCTATTTATTAGTAATTTGAACAAAATTCTAATAAATGAAGTAGTGAAAAGATTTTTCCTGGATATAAATTGAATAGGAGAAAATAAGGGTAAGTATTAAATTGATTAGTGTAATAAAACATTGTTAATAGTAACTGGAATAAATTAAGGAAATATGTTAATGCAAGTTGAAAATTTATGAACTTGAATGAACATGCAAATTTAATAGAATATTTTAAATGTAATGAATTAGCTATAAATGGAATATAATAAAAGCAAATGAAATCATTGTATTAATGTGTGCAATAATAGGATAGAGGGTAATTGTTGATTAGAACAACCATACAAGTACTATAAAGAGTATATTGGTGATAAATAGTTATTACAAATAAAAGCAATTAAATATTACTTTAATGAAAATAAATGTAGTAATAGAAGTGTGAATGTAAATTTAAAAGAAGCGTAAATTTATTTTAAGATAGTAATTGGTGAATTGGGAAACAAGTTCAAAGTATGTAAATTGATGAATTAATGTATAGAAGTATACATTTAGAAACGTAATATTTATTCAAATTAAGATGTAAATAGGCGTATATTAATGTAATGAATAAAATTAGCGTTATATATGGGATTATAATCTGGATTGATAAGTAACAAACTCAAATGCAATTAAAAACATGGGTTGCAATTTATATAGGTTGCTTGTTTATTTAATGGGTTAAATAAACTTTGGTAATCAATTACAATAAATCTTAAATTTAATGTTTTGTTAATGTAAATATAAAGTAACAATTGATGTAATAAAAAATGGAATTTATTATTTAATTATTTCGTTAATTGAAAATTAAGTTTAAATTGGAGATTATTAATGTTATAGATATTGAGCCAATGTTAATTTCATCCAATTGACATTAATAAATTGAATAATAGAATGGAAGTGAATTTAATAGATTTATTTCAAATTAAATTTATAATGCTGAATTTAATGAAATTGAGAATTAATATTGAAATGTATAAAGTAATCATCTCTAAATTGACATTCAAATTTGTTTAAATCATTGTAAATGATTGAGGAATCATAAGTGATGAAATTTGTCAATTTTCGAATCTGAAATTTAATATTTGATTTAATTAGCTAATTTAATTATTTAATTAATTAGTGGGAAAATAGCCATTTTGGCCAATGACTCGGATTTCGACGAAACTAGTTTCACCGGATCCGTAACGGTGAATTATTGTAGGATTTCAAGTTTCGTAGCGATCGGACCTGTCGTTTGATCGTACGGACTCGAAACGCCTTGAAATCATTTAAACTGAAATCAATTGAAATCAATTTGAAAAATATTGTTTTTAGCATAACTTCTTCATACGATGGAATTTGGAATTGAAACCATTTCCATTGTGTTTAAAATATTTAAAACATCTATTTTGATATATGGGTTGACCCAATTTCATTCCGGAGTCAGAATGGGCTTTTTGGGCCACTTTGTCGTTAGTGCTTATATTCAAATCGTGTCCATCTATTCTTTTCAACCTTGTCTATAAATACCATGTTATAAACCGTAGCCTACCTCTATTTTTCATTTGTCTATATGTATATTTTCTTTCACCTCCTCATTTCAATGGCAGACAAACATCTAATTCCAACTACAATTCAAAATCAAAGTGAAATTTCAAACTCCTCAAAAAAATTCAGAAAAAATATATATCGAAGCTCTCGATATACGCATCTCAGATCTGCAGTTCATTTTTGGTTTTGAACCACCATTTGTCCGGAAATCGAAGAACCATTCACGACCGTTCATCGCGCGTCGATAAACTCTAGCGGATCGTCAAACCCTTTCTGGATTTTGTAGAGGGGACCGAGGGGAGTCGATCTGTGGCGTTCGTTCGTGGAATTAACGGCTGGATCTCGAGTAAAATTTGGGTTAGAGTTTCGGCAACCCGGGTTAGCCGGCGACGCTTGCCTATCTTGGCGTTCGGAGGGGCATGGTCGGGGGCGCCTCACCGTGGGAAGGTCGATGGTGGTGGTGCCGAAGTCTATAGCGTTGTATTAGGGGAGGAAGCGGTGGTCAAACATATGGTCAAGTGGATTTTGCGTGCTTCGTTTCTGTGCAGATGATGTAGCGTGCGTTCCTTGCTGGACACATAATAGAAGATGACGTGGCTTAGATGTAATGTGTTCTTTTTCTTTAATTTTTACAATTGAAATTCTAATGCAATTATCGCTATAACTTTTACATATGAACACCAATTCACGAGCGGTTTTTTTTGTTAGCATCGAATTGAAATTCCAAATATTTTGGCACTGGTTTGGATGAATTCTGAGACTGTCAAATTTTTGGGTTTAAATTGAATTTAAATTCAATTTAAATTTAAAAGGTGAGTGTTTTAACCCACTCACAATTCTATAATTTCTTATGTTTGGTAAATTAATTTATGTTGTGATTATGCATTTATTTATGACTGTTTCATATATTTTTAATCATCATCTCAATTAATTGCATTTATTTTAATTAAATCGTTATTTAATTTATTATTGAATATAACTGCCAGTTAATTTCCTATTATATATTATCAGTTATATATTGATATTGATTGATTGTTTTGTATGATGATTGTGATGGATGTATGATTTTCTGATGGATGAATGGATGTTTTATTTATATCATCATAAACTGCAAGTTGTTATGCATTTTATTTCATTCGGGATTGCGTTTTGAAATGATATATAACCATAATTCTTATTTTTTTAAATTACGGATTGAAATGATAAATATCCGTGTCACTTGACCATAGGGTAGAAAATTATATACAGACACCGTGGTCTATATATATATATAAAATTATTTTGAAATGATTTTCTATGGTTTGGAAAGAAATATATGGTTTAATAAATATTAATTTTTTTATATCATATAAATATTATTTTATATATATAGTTAAATTCTTGAATTTAAGCTATGTATAAATTGGTTTAATAAAAATAAGCTAAATAATAAAGTTTGATTTCTTTTATATAATATGGTTAAGTATCTATCTAAATTTATGGTATATAGAGTTTATAATGAATCAAATAAAATTAAGGTTGGAAGATAAATGGAAATTTGATTTGAATTAAAGTATTCAAGAATTATCTTCAGGAAAATTTGATTTGAATTGTAAATAAATTTGAGGTTTAAAAGGTATCACTTTATAACTTGATTTTTTGTTTAGAGGATTTAAATGAATATCTAGTTGATTTAAATGAATATTATCAAGTAAATGTAATTGAAAGAATATCCAGTTATTTGAAGTCTAAAGGTTTTACTAAAATGATATTTGATTTATTAAGTAAACATGTCAAATCTAAATAATAGCAATTGAATTTGATATATATGGAATTATCAAAGAATTAGTTTTGAAATGGTGGAATATTTAAAGCTTAAAATATATAGAAACTGAAATGGTTTATTTGGGGATTTAAATCAATATTTGGAAATGATCTGTGAAGGGAAGAAACTATTTTATTATATTAAGTAATTTATATTTAAACCATTTAAGTGGCGTGGTTATATTTCAAAGTTATGAAATTCAAAGTTTTATGTTTTGAAAGGCTATATTTCAAGCGTTTGGTTTATAAATATTCTAACTTTGAAAATTGTTATGGTTTTAGAAAAGGATATATTTTAAATGATACTTTATTGATTTGGGTTTTATAAAAATGATATCATATTGATTTGGTTTTTGAAAAAGAAATGATACCGTATTTATATAGTTTTGAAATGGATATTATATTCTAGTTTTAAAAGTATAAACTATTTTGAAACGACCGCGGTGTTATAATAACGTTTGGTTGTTGAAGAGACCGGGATCGGAAGTTGTCATACTCTCTGCCAACTCCGAAACCACTTTAACAACCGTGTACGCAGTGGAGATACCAGAATGAAGTAGGATGGCGGCGGCGTTTCCTTTGAGGTAAATATGTGGACCCAACTCCCGTGAGTTGGCATAAGGTGGCTAAAATAGGAGCGATCGACGGGTTAACTAAGGTAGCACCTTTGATCGGACACATCCCTTCGATATTATTATTTGACTTTTGGTTTGATTCGGTGGCCACTTTTGATTTTTTATTTGGGGGTGTGGCTCGAGGTGGGCGGTAGCTGTAGGCTACGCGTTACCACTGAGCCGGAAGCGTAATTGGTATATCTACTCTGGCATTGCCTAGTTGTGCCGTGTCACCTACCCTACCGTGCCTTTTACGAGTTTGGATTTCTCCCGTAGTCCGTGTGGTATCCTATGGTGGCATCCCGATCAGGAGGGACCATGATATTGGATGGACTACTGGGACTATTACGTGTTAAGGGGTATATGGGTAACCCCTTAATGCTAAGAAAAAAAGTAAGTTTATTTTAATAATAGACACTATTATAATAGCGAAATATTACTACATAGTAAATATTTTAACGGATCCTTAGGAGATGTGAATCCTGAGCATCACTTGAGTTAACACACTCACGTTAGACACTGGATAGGAGATGTCAAATCCCGTAAACATCTCCGATGCCGTTACACTCATATTTATTTCAGTTAATCTAACATACATAAGATCTTTTAGTTCTGACTCGAGTGTTTTGTCTTTTCAATTCGCTCGGGTCAGTCCGAGCATTTCAGGATTTGAAGATTTTATTCTAGAGGAAGAAGACGACGAATAGTGGTACTATTATCTACTATATTATTCCAATACACTATTGTATTCCGCTGCATTATTGATATTCTATGGTATGTATAACTCTGATATATATTGTAAGTATAATTAAATATTTTGAAAAACAGCTTCATGAACTGTATATTTGATTATTATATTTTTCCTTCCACTGTGAGATTCTATTTTGTTTATATGTCTTTCTTGGTTTTCTTATTACCCCATAACAATCCGTCCTTCCGTATGGTTTGAATTGGCACGTGTGTCGATTCAAAGCATGCGAAAAGGTGGGACGTTACAGTCTACGATATACTGAAAAGCTCAGGCTGACTCAAGCGAAGACAAAACACTCTAGTAGAACTAAAAGATCTTATGTAATTTAAATCAATAGTAAATAAATATGTGTGTAATGGCGTAAGAGATTTTTGCGGGTTTTGACATCTCCTATCCAATGTTTAGTGTGAGTGCAATCACTTAAGAGATGTTTGGGAGTACCATTTCCTAAGTATCCGTTAAACTATCTACTATGTAGTACAATACACTATTATAATAGTGTCTACAGTAAAGTAAAGTAAGGGTTACCCATGTCCCCCTTAACACATTTTATATAATGCCATAGTCTATACAGATACTGTAAACTCCACCGTAAACTAATGGGCTATCAGGGAGCACTCCATAGGTACGACACAAAAAAAACTCGTAGAAAGCGTGATAGGGCATGTGAACACGGAACTCGAGGCAATGCCATGGTAGATATACCAATTGCGGATCCGGACTGGTGGTAATGCATAGCAGCTACTACCGCCCACCTTGGAACACACTCGCATAATTAAAATCATGGGGTGGTCACCAAATCATCACAAAGTCATGATATGGTATCGAAGAAATGTATCTAATTGGAGGAATGACCTCACTTGTTCTGGCATGGCTCCTGTTTTAGTCACATCTAAGCTGACTCATAGGAGTCAGGGTCACGTAAATACCTCATACAGTATCGTTCACCAAACCATCCTACTTCATTTCTGGAATCACCACCTCGTACATAGTTATTAAAGTGGTTTTTGGTATCGGCAGAATGTATGACAATATCCGATCCCGGTCTCTTTAACAACCAAATGCTGATTTTACACCAGATGGTTCTTTTACATTTCCAAAACTAATTTATAATTTATATCAAAATATCATATTCTCAAAACCATGCCATTTTCGAAATCATATTTACTTACGAAATTATATCACGTTTGAAGTCATATCATTTTTGGATTTGTATTTCAAAAAATAGATTAAATCTCATTTAAATCATCATATTCCTCAAATATGTCATTTAAATCCCTACTTATATTATAACATCATTTAATCGTATTCTACTTAAAAATCAAGGATATAAATATAAAACTTCCATTTTACAAAACCTGAAATTCAGAAAATAATTTAGATAGTTTAAAATGGTTTTAAAAATAGTTTAAGATAGTTAAAATAGATTAAAACAGATTAATGTAGTTTAAAATAGATTAAAATAGATTAATATAGTTTAAATAGATTAAAATAGATTAATATAATTTTAAAATAGAATAAAATATTTTAATATAGTATAAAATATATTAAAACAGACTAATATAATTTAAAATAGATGAAATAGATTTAAAATAGATTAAAAAGGGTTAAAATACTTTAAATAGATTTAAAATAGATTAAAATACTTTACAATTTCGATTTAAACTAATTTTCAATTCCAACCTTCAAACTTGGATTTTTAAAGTAATTCAATTTGTATAAATCAATTTCCTTCAGAATATCATTTAATCTAATTCAAGATTTAAGGGTTTTAAATCGTTTAAATTAACCAATTCGGTGTCCATATATAATTTTCTATCCTATGGTTAAGTGATAAAGATACTTATCATCCCAATCCGTAAAAAATTAAATTTGCGGGTATATATTATTTCAACCCACAATCCCAAATTATAAATCAATGAAAATCGCTTGGGTTTATCATTTCAACCCTTAACGATTTTCTCCTATTCTATATGATCGTTAGGGTATGTATCATTTCAATCCATAGAGATTTTCTAATAATAGCCAAGGGAACTTGCACTGTTATAACAATATAAATATAACATAAAATCATCCAATATCAATAATTAAGCGTACATCACAATCATCACCCAAATCAACCAATAAACATCAATAGATAACTGATTATCATTAACATGTATTAAATTGACAATTGAATTCAATATTAAATTAAATGATGATTAAATGGAATAAAAGTTAAATTTAACTAGAATGATAATTTAAATATAGCAAACATCATTCAATCAATTTCAAATCACATCATAAATTCAATTTATCTAACATAAGATAATTTAGTAGCTGTGAGTGGGTTAAAATACTCACTTTATGGATTTTTATTTTCTAGTAGGGTTTGAATCCGCTACTACTTCCTCCTTTTGATTTGTTTCCTTGCCATCGTAATCTTCTATTTTTTATAGAAAACTTTGGAAGAGACAGTTTGTATAGATCTGGTTGAAGAAAAGGATTTGGAAAAAGATGAATTTTTGGAAAAGAAGAAGAAAATTTAAAGAAGATGGAGAATTGAAAAGGAAAACGAAGCTTTGAAAAAGAAGAAGAAGATTTAAAGAATAAGAATTATAAAAGTGAAGCTTTGAAAGGAAAAGAAGAAGGAGATTTGAGGAAGGAAAAAAATAAAGGAGGAGGAAAATAAAGAGGGAGAGAGAGAGAGAAAAAAAGATGAGATGGAAGTTTGTTTAGAGAAATGAAGCTACAGAAGATGAGATTTGAAAAATGAAATAAGGGTAGAGGGATAAAGCTGGAAACAAATGTAAAGTTTATAAAGTATATGTAAACAAACTAGTAACTGAAATGAAGTAAGAATATGAACAACCTTAAAATGGTAGTACTGAAAGATGTAAAGTAAAGGAAAAAATATATGAATAAAGATAAAAATAAATCTTCCATTTCTTAATATGAAGCTTCAGGAGAAAGAGTTGCTAATGAAAGGAAACTGCAAAAACTAATAACGCATGAACGAAATAAACTTCAGAAACGGAGAATAGTAAATACTAATTTAGATGGCATGAAAATTAATTTTTATTTTCACAATAAAATGGAAAAAGAAAAAAGGAAAAAAAAACTTTAGGTAAAGCACTTGAAAGGAGCAAACGAACAAATGAGAAACAAATGAAAAGAATGAGACAGTTATTAATTAATAAGAAACTTCCATCTCATTTTAATTCTTATTAAACTTATATACTATAAAAAAACATTGGATCCAAATTCCAAAACTTGCCCCTATTAGTTCACTTCAACAAACCCAAATGTACACATATTTATCATTTAATTTTTTATTAAAACATTTGTTTTACGTTAGTATATGTGCATACTCCATCAGCGCAATCAATCAATTATCAATCAATCAATTAATCTATTCATTTATTTATGTTACTCAAACCAATTTTATTAATTAATGAATATATATCTATCTATGCATTATAAAATGATTTAATTTACTTTTTTTTATTGCTATAACGGGCAGATTAATGCAACAAATTTACAAGTTTTAACCATATATGAAATGGAAAAATAAATATACATGAGCATGTGTAATTAATGTACAATTGTTAACTAAAAGTAACTCTAATTGATTCCACAACATTTACATAACCATAAACCCTCTAATATATTTAGAAATTTGGATATTAATGTGTGTGTGTATATATTATCCTAAAATTTATTTATTTTTCCTTCAAAATCATACTTATTCAAAATAAAAGCATTATTTTTATACATCTCAAAACATGCAATTATCTTAATTGAAACGTTCATTCCATAATGACACAAAATGCAAGTTTCTATATTAACTCATTCACTACAATTTCATTTATGTTTCCTTTAATTAAAAACATTTCAATTAATCTAATTCCAATTCATTTCATTACTAGTTTCAACAAATTCTAATTACAAACACCATTTCCTTTTCATTTATACCAATACAAACATGTTTTATTAAATTTCGTATACAACAAAATTTACACACTATTTACATAGTAAATGTTTTTATCTTATTGAAAATCAACTTCTTCTCCAAAATGCATTTCAAATAACAAATTATGTTATTCTTTCATTAAAACATTCACTCCATTCTTTATTCAAATTGAACATTTGTTATTCCAGTTAGAAGTAAACGTACAATTTATTTTTTTCAAGTCAAAGCCTAAATTTCATTAAAATCTTTATCTTAATTTAATTTAAAATGTAAGTTCTTATGTTGAACTTTTAATTACAATGCACTTGTCTTTTCTTTTCAATTAAAGGATTCCAACAACTATTATTGCAGTTTATATTCATTATTAGATTTCAAACGAATTCTCATTATACCACAACTATTTACTGTTCATTTCATATTCCAACATTTATTTCTTAAATTATTCCATTCTTAGGTTAATATCTATTATTACAATCAATCATTTATGGGCATAGTTAGCATTGGTTTATGTCTTTTTACATTAATATTCTCCAATTTCATCTTAATTTACATTAACGTAACATTTTAATTACCTTTAGTCGCAATTTATTCCAAGTTAAATTCAACAGATTGATTAAATAGGTAACATAGAATAATTGTCACATTTTCCTACTTTAATCACACTTATAAGTTTATTATCTTCAAATAAATGTTATAACACTTACACCACCCTGATTTTTCTTCATTACAATGAATTACATATTCTTTCACCAATTAATTATAAAATTTAACACATTCCCTTATTTACAATTTATAACTAGTTAAATTTCAATGGATTAATTAACCATTGTTATAATTTGCCAATTGAAACACATTTACAAGTTTATTGTTAATTAACAAAACAAATAACTTCACTTTGATTTTATCTTCTTATTTACAATTTATTACGATTATTTGAGATTTCATTCAATTAGTCATTTATTATATTAAATTTACATCATTGAACGCTATTTCTTTATTTACAATCTATAACCAATTTTAACTTTACAATCATTTCAATTAATTGGAAGTATATAAAAGTAGTTTTCAGTTGTCTTGAATTAACATTTTTAACATTACATTCCAGTCATTTCTTATTAATAAACAACAAAATTTAATTTCTTCAAATATTAAATTATAAAAATATTATTTAATTCAAAATTTAATTATCGGAAAAATGCGGATCATTACGCTTTTTTTAAATGGATTTGAAGTTTATTTAGTAAATAGATTGTATTAATAAATTTTATTTCTAAAGAAATGAATTTATAAATGGATTTGATTATAAAATTATTTTTATAAAAGAACAGATTTATAAACGGAATTTTGTAAATAAAGGAATTTTATAAAATGGAAATTTAATAAAACCAAAAGGAGATTATAAAAATAGTTTTATAAATATGAATTTTTATTTATACGGAAAGTTTTGAAAGATATATTTTGAAGAAGTAAAATGTTTTAAAGAGTAATTTATCTTTTGGAAGTAATGTATTGGAAAGTAATAATTCCAAATGGAATTTAACGGTTTTGAAAACTGTTTAAAAATGTGATATGTATCGAAAACATAGATTTCAACATTTATTGCTGTAATAGACGTTTTTGAGAAGTAGGAAAGTATGATCTGTAACACCGTTGTTATAGTAAATGATTTCCAAAAAGAAATATTTTATATAATATACAAGATATATATGTATGTATGTATGTATAATCAAATCCCTATAGTAGTGTTTTGGGTTGCCGTAATGATGTTTTACGCAGTATTCGTTTTGACCCAATAAATTATGTTCTGACTTTCCATCATGAAATACGCAAATCGGTTCTTATGATCGTACTAAAAGCTTGGTAGTGTAGGAGCATTTCTTCCTATATTTAACACCCTTCCAGAGGCATACGAACTCTGGAGTTGTACGGTAATAGAAATCTACTTGGCATGTTTCTAAATGGCAACATTATAGAATATACCTATACTATTGATATAAGTATATGAAAATATTTTCTAAGTGTTGAAAATGAAATGATTTGCGAATATGCTTATACTTTTGATATAAGTATATGTAAATGTTTTCAAATATACAAAATTTAAAATGATTTTGAGAATATATCTTTTTAAAGATATTTGAAGTAAATATTTGAAAATTTGGTTTAATCAATAAGAAATTAATTAAATGGACCTAGTGATTGCTTATGTGCTAGATTTGTTGTTTGTTGCTTTGATAGTTAAATAACCGACTATCAAACTTGGCCTCTTTATCATTGTTGGTCTGGAGAGACCAGGGTTGGATTTTTCCAAGAGCCACTTCGGACCAACGTATATTCATTCGAATGTGCAGGTTTGTTGATATTTGGGATTTTCATAGTGAAGGACTGCTTGTTGATCATTTGGGGATAAAATAATAGTAGTGGTCTCTTCACTATGAAATGTACAACGCAAGGACTAATCGCTACTAATCCTAAGGGTAGTTCCCCTTAAGCTGTAGGAGAAGTGCCTTTGGTTTGTCCTGTTCCTGGACAACTTGTATGGATGGATGGCTGACATTGCATTTTTGAGATTACATCATTGACTTTTATAAACGCACATCTACTTGGTAGCCGAGAAGGCAACTTCCTTAGCTTAACTGTTTTCTACGAGACGTACGAGCTCAGAAGCTATATATTTGTGAAAGTCAATAGGGATTGGAGGAATGACAGTGTGACATTCAAAGATGATGTGCTGTGGAAGGTAAACATGACCTGTGGCAGCACACTCGGGAATGACCGAAACAAGGCAGATGCGGCAAGGCTATATGGTTCACAACCATTAGGATATGACCATCCTCTTCAAGATATATTTATTCTCGCTATGAAGTTCGAGACTTAAATTATTATGGATGTATGTTATGAGGGCCCTCGAATAGGTCGGTAACGACCGAGGGGATGACAAATTCTATAACGACTTGGAATTTAACCACTTTAAAAAAGTACTATTTGAAGTGATTTTAAATATAAATTAGATAAGGTGATATAATTCAAACAATATTAGATAGGATTTGGAAAGAGAAGTGTACACAAAAATAGTAACATTTGCCTATATCGACAAAAGACAAAAGTGACAAAATGCTGATTTCAAAAAAATAAGTTTCAATAGTTAAATAAATTATTTTAATTTATTTACATAAGTGTTTATATTTATAAATTTGGTTTACATAAATAAATAGCTCAACTAAATCGTCAAAATGTGACCGTAAAACATTTTGTCGTAAATCAACGTTTTGTTGATTAAAAGTTGTTGCAATGTTGTCGCACCTTTATTTCCTTACATATGAATATATATTCAAATAGTACAAGTATTGCTTAATTCACTAATGAAGTTTACTTGTACTAAACATACTTATAAAATTCTAGAATATAATTAAGGAAAATTAAGCACAAAAAGACAAACATGCCATTTCAAAGCAAAAATAAATATCAAATCAAACCAAAAATAATTATTATATTTCTTACTTACCTCTTAAGTGAAAATGACATAAAGTATTTGTAACGACCCAGAAATTGACCTCTTTAAAATATACTATTTAAAGTGATTTCAAATATAAAACAGGTAAGGTTATATGACTCAAACAATATTAGCTAGGATTTAGAAAGAAAAATATACACACAAATAGTAACATTTGCCTATATTGACAAAAGGGACAAAATGCTTATTTTAGAAAAGTAAGTTTCAATAGTTAAGTGAATTATTTTAATTTATTTATAAATGTTTATATTTTAAATAACATTATACAAATTTATTTTTAAATTTGGTTTACATAAATAAATAGTTTGACTAAAATGTCAAAATGTGACTGTAAAACATTTTATTGAAAATCAACGTTTTGTCGATTAAAAGTTGTTGCAACATTGTCGCACCTTTATTTTCTTATATAGGAACATATATTTAAATAGTGCAAGTATTAGTTAATTCATTAATCAAGTTTACTTTTACTAAACATACTTGAAAAATTATAGAATATAATTAAGAAAAAGTAAGCACAAAAAGATAAACATGTCATTTCAAAGGAAAAAATAAACATCAATTCAAACCAGACATAATAATTATATTCCTTACTTACTTCTTAAGTGAAAATGATATAAAGTAATGATTTGAAATACGATGTTAAGTTTTGAAAAAATAAGGTTGCTTAAAAAGTAAGTAAAGGGTATTTTGGTTTTTTATAAAATATTATTTTAATCCAAAACTTTTTGTATAAATAAGCATTCACTTTCTCACTTTTTTGCACTTCCCTTCTTCATTTTTCAATCTTTTCTTCCACTATCTATTGGCTTCTTCTCTTCTCTTTCCTTACTAACTTTTCTTAAAATTATATCAAATCAACTCCAAACACCACCAAACTTTGCCAAAGACCTTAAAATACCATTAAAACATGGTTAAGTATCTAATAAGTGAAGAAATGATGAAGGAGAGATTGGAACCCATGGAGGCCGAACCTATGTAATAGAACGAAGCAAGTTGGAAAGCTTCGGAGCTAGAAAAAAGGGAAGGAAGTGCTGCTAGAATCAAAAGGAAGGTCCACAGAAAAGATTGATGGAGTGGAACTAATTGTGAGTACTCAATGTTTATTTATAGTTAAATTATCCTTATAACTATTTCAGTATGTCTATTAAAACCCTTGAATAAATTGTTTGAATGTTTGATAACTTGGATGCAAAATTGGTTGATTATATGATTGTTTATGTGGGTGATAACTTGGTTTGATAAATGATAAGAAAAATGATTAGTAATTAACCATAGCTAATTAAATGAGAATTAAATCCATATAAGTGTGTGTATAGAAATTATTTAGTCTCTTAATGGTTTCCAAATATCTAAAAAGGTTAGAAATGATATTATAATAATATAATATTATAATATGAAATGAAATGAAAAATGAGTTTAAGATATAAAAATATTGTTTAAAATAAGTTTAAGATGGTCTATAAATGTTTTATAAACATATAAAAGTGTTTCCAAGAAGTTTGGAAAAAAAATTGAAAAAAAGTCAAAACTAGGCGCGTCGCGTAACTGTAGTCCGTGATTTCGCGCCATAAAAGTTAAATGAGTGTACAAAATGGAATATAGTTCGGAATTGTTCGAGATAAGAATTTTTCGGTCTATTATATCCATAGATTTTCAACAAACAAGAAAAATCAAAATTTCATCAAGTAAATTTTGAAATATTTCCAAAATAATTTTCTAAAAACATCGAGCTTTTGTAGTTCGGAATCCAAAAAGGATTTCTTTATAAATGATACTTTAAATGTTTTAAAAATGTGAAGTAAATTCTAAAAATCTTTTAAAATGTTTTTAAACAGATTTAATTTGAAAAGATGGATTTCTAAATGATATAAAAGTTGTTTTGAAGAATACAGCTTTTAAAACACTATTTGCAATACTTTTCGCAACGCTTTTCGCAGCTGTTTTAAATAACTTTTGAAATGTAGTTTTATACTTTACAATTCTTTCCTAAATCTTTTGTGAATGATTTTAAAAGGATAATTAAGTGATTCGAAGATGATTTGTAAATTTTAATAAGAATTTGAATAAATGATTAAGATGAATTGTTTGTACCACTTAAGTAAAAAGTGAAGAATATTGGCTATAATAATAAGTTGAGTACGCAGAAATGACCAGTACATTTGTCCCGCCTGTGAGATCTGGAAAGACAAAATAAGGTGTTTAACTAAGGAGAATGGAGCAACCAGTGTCCTGAACTTACTTGGTCTATGTTTTCTCTTTTTAGGCGAGGGGTGCAATATATCAAAAGGAAAGCCCGGATACTCTAAAAATCATATTTAAAGTTTTTCCAAAATAAAATAAAAGAAAAAAATTCTTTGAATGTTAATTAACCACTTAACATTTATTATCGATGATTAGTACGGACGAACCGAGATCGGATTTGGGTGATTCCCATCTGAAAATCCAGGATCGGATTTGGGTGATTCCTATCCGAAAACCCCTTCAAACTAAATTTCAAAATAAAACATATTGAATACAAAATCTTCATGATGTAGGATTACTTGCCATTAGTCCTTCGGGGTGAAATATACCATATCTAAGGTGGCAATAGTGCTCTGTTATGAAAATCTTCGATTTGCAAGAATATGATTTGAAGTTAAGAAAGAAATCTTTGATTGAGATTTAATGAATGATTTGGGAATATTTTTCCTAAGTTAAAAGTTATAATTTGAATATAAGAAATCTTTGATTAAGATTAAATGAACGATTTGGAAAAGTTTTCCTAATTAAAAGAGAAAATGGTTTGGAATTATTCTAGGATTTAAGAAAGGTTTAAATAAATCAAATGATTTGAAAAATGAGGCTTAATGATTCTATATTCTCTTGAAAAGAAAATGGAATAAAATGAAAAGAATATATCTAAGAAAGATATTTTATAAAAGATGAAGTAATTGATTTATGATCGATATCCACATATGAACTTAACATCTTTTAAATCTATAATTGGCTTCGAAGGAACCGAGGTCGGATTTGGGTGATCCCTTTCCGAAAACCACTTCAAACCAATGTATACGTTCGAAAGTGAAGACATGTTGAAGATGATGATTATTGAAGATCGAGGATCTTCATAGCATGAGGACTGCTTGTTGACATGCTCTAGGTCGCTTCCATTATAGAGTTATTTATAGCAGTGATCTACTCATTGTGGAGAATTTTTTGGATTGCAAGGACTACTCGCTACCAGTGGTAGTAGGAGAGTGCCTTCGGTTTCGTTCAGTCCCAGAATGAACTTGTATGGATGTTTTTCTGACATTGCATTTCTGAGACAACACGTTTGACTTTTACAAATGTACATCTGCTTGGTGACGGAGAAGGCAACTTCTCATAGCTTAACACCCTTCTCCGAGACATACGAGCTCAGAGGTCGTATGCTTGTGGGAGCTAAATAGTAATCAAAGGAATGACAATGTGGCATTCAAAGTGGAACCTGTTATGATCAAAGTGTGGTTTTCTATGAAAATCATGGCTTTGAAAAAATTGAGCGTAGCCTCATTAGCCTCACATCCTGTAAAATGATATGGGATGCTATGTGGTCTGACAGACACAATTTCGAAATAAGAGAGTATGTATAGTGGTGACCAATACGTTGGGCCCTTTGGGGGATACGTCCCTCAAGGCATTTATTGCCCCCATTTGGATAAAGTGTTTAGCACGAGAAAAGCAGGGAACTACCGGTTATCAGTGGTATTATAGAAAATACAGTTCCAAGTGACTAGTTTAAGAAAAGCGATTAAGGCACCATGGGAACTATGTTTGTTACGCGTAGATCGGAGAAAAGGCCGCCAGTTCCCTATCATACTGGAAATCCAACCCCAATAAGAGATTTACGGTTTTGATTGAATTTCCAAAATAGATGTAATGACTTGCAAACATTTTCGCTACCCCTTTTGGTATCATAGATTTCGTTCAGTATATTCCGTCGACCCAGTCCAGATATATTACCTTAGACTTAGTCCGGGTATTGATACCTTTTTAAAATAAGTTTATTTGAAAAATGTTTTTAAAAGAATGTCATTAAAAATAATACCAAGTATATTTTGGTATAAAGTGTTCTGGTTATCATAAGGTAAAAACATGTCCACGTTTATGTGTGAGCATGGTCTTTTGAGATACCCTTCTTTTCTATGTTTTTGAGAATATAGTCATTTAAATTTTGAGTATCTCACGTTGGTTTGTCAAGGCTGATCTGGGTATTTTTAATACTCGGGTCAGATTCAAGTAGTTTTAGATTTAGCTGAAGACCATTGGAGTTTCCAAAGGAGAGCTAGAGATCTTCATCATCGTATGGACGAATTCCATTATCCGCTACATCTATTGCATTTGTTTTGTTGTTTTCAGCATTTTTAAGGATAGGGGTTTATAACTATCCATCCTGAACCTAGGTTAGACTCTGATATTTTATTTTAAAATTTTCCACTGTAAAGATTATTCTTGAAATAATATATGTAATTCCATTCGTGTGAGATTCTGTTCTGTCTTTATTTTCTTTTTGCCATTAATGATCTGCTTTTTGTGCAATTTGAGTTGGACATGCGTGATTTATTGTCGATTCAAAGGGATGGAAAAAAGGGTCGTTACAGTAATGATTTGAAATGTGATGTTAAGTGTTGAAAAAATAAGGTTGCTTAAAAAGTAAGTAAAAGGTATTTTGGTCATTTTACATAGTAATATATTATTCCAAACTTTTCTTATAAATAGCCATGCATACCTCTTTCATTCTCACATTTTCCTTTCTTCTTCTTCTTCTTCTTCTTCTTCTTCCTTTTCTAAGCTCTCTTCTCCTTCTTTCTTAAAGCTTTAATTTCTTCTTCTCTTCCATTTCCTTGCTAACTTTTTTAAAACCATATCAAATAAAGTCAAAATTCCACCAAACATTTCCAAAGACCTCAGAATATCATCAAAACATGGTTTAGCATCTAACTAGCGAAGAAATGATGGAGGAAGGAGAGGATCAAGGGGAGGCCGAGCCTTATTTGTGTTATTGGAAGGTTTGGCCAAGAGAAAAGAAGAGGGAAGACTTATGGTTGAGAGCACGTGGAAGTGAAGTGATGGCCGAGCGCTAGAAAGTGAGGTGGAGTTGTTTAGATGATGGTTTGGTGAAGCCAAGATGATTAAGTGAAGTATTGTTTAAAAAAAGAATGTTGGTCGGAAGTTAATCTTTTGGTAAAAGGTGGGTACTCATATATTAACTTACTAACTCTTAAAAAATATTTCAAGTTAATTATATGAAAGTTTGTTAAATGTTGGATGATTAAATGGATTATAACATGGTTGATTATATATTTGTGATATGGATGATAACTTATTTTGATAAATGATAAGAGAAATGGTTAGTAAGCATAGTTAATTAAATAAGCATTAGATCCATAAAAATGTATATATGGAAATTATTTAGCCTCTTAATGATTTCAAAATATCTAAAAAGATTGAAAACAATATTATAATAATATAATATTATAATATGAAATGAAATGAAAAATGAGTTTGAAATAATGAAAATATTGTTTTAAATAAGTTAAATTATGATTTAATACAAATTTTAAGTGTTTCGGACAAGTTTCGAAGCAATTTACAAAATTGGTCAAAATCGAGCTCGTCGTGTAGGGGTAGTTCGTAAATTTCAATCCATACCTTCAAATTAATGTAGAGAATGATTTATAAGTTGGATTTATTCGAAATAAAATTTCTTTGGTCAACAATTGTAATAGTTTTCCAACGAAAAAAGAAAATCAAAATTTCATCAAGTAGAGTTTGAAATATGTCAAAACAATTTTCTAAAAACATCGCGGGTTTACGGTTCGGAATCCAAAAAGGGATTTCTTTATAAATGATATTTTTAAATGATTAAAAATATGAAATAAATTTGATAGACCTATTTAAATAGTTTGGAAGAGAATCGAAATGGAAAATATGAATTTCAAATATTAAATGGTTGTTTAAATCAAATAAGCTCATTAAACACTTTCCACAGCACTTTTCTGCTGCTGTTTCTATGACCTTTTAAAAGAAAGTTTAAACTTAGCAATTTTTCCTAGAATCAACTATGAATGTTTCTAAAAGGAAAATTTAGAGTTTAAAAGATAATTCAGAATCTTATAATCAATTCAAAAATAAACCTAATAACTGAGTATGCGGAAACGACTAGTATATTTGTCCTGCCAGTGAGGTCTGAAAAGCAAAACAACGTGTTTAACTAAGATTGGGAATGGAGCAACTAGTGCTCTGAACTTACCTGACTAATGTTTTCTCTTTTTGAGCAAAGGGCGAAAGTGATTGAAAGGAAAGCCCAAATGCTCTTAAAGATCATATTTAAGTTTTTTCAAAATAAATGAAAAGAAACAAATTCTTTGAATGTTAATTAACCACTTAACATCTTTTATTCGATGATTGGTACAAAGGAACTGTGACCGGATTTAGGTGACTTTTATCCGAAATGAGGGATTGGATTTGGGTCATTCCTATCCGAAAACCTCTTCAAACTAATTTTCGAAATAAAACATATTGAAGACAAAGATCTTCATAATGTAGGATTACTTGCCACTAGTCTCTGGAGATGACATTTACCATATTTAAAGAGGCAACAATGCTCTGTTTTAAAAATCTTCGATTTGCAAGAATATGATTTGAAGTTAAGAAATAAATATTTGATTAAGATTTAATAAATGATTTGGAAATATTTTTTCTAAGTTAAAAGTTATAACTTGAATATAAGAAATCATTGATTAAGATTAAAAGAATGATTTGGAAGAGATTTCCTAAGTAAAAGGGAAAATGATTTGGAATAATTCTAGGATTTAAGAAAGGTTCAAATAAACCGAATGATTTGATAAATGAGGCTTAATGATTCCATATACTTTTGAAAAGGAAATGGAATAAATTGAAAAGAGTATATCTTTGAAAGATATTTGATCTAAATAAAAGATGAAGTAATTGATTGATGATTGATGTCCACTTATGAGCTTAACATCTTTTAAAGCGATGATTGGCTTCGAAGGAACTGGGGTCGGATTTGGATGATGCCTGTCCAAAAACCACTTTGAACCAATGCATATGTTCGAAAGTGAAGACATGTTGAAGATGATGATTATTGAAGACCGAGGATCTTCATAGCGTGAGGACTGCTTATTAACATGCTCTGGGTCGCTCCCATTATAGAGTTATTTGTAGCTATGGTCTCCTCGTTGTGGAGATTTTTTCAAATTACAAGGGCTCTCGCCTAGTAATGGCCGAGGAAAGTGCCTTCAGTTTCGTTCAATCTTAGAACGAACTTGTATGGATGAATGTCTGACATTGTATTGTGAAGTCACAAACATTGACTTTTACAAACGTACATCTGTTTGGTCACGGAGAAGGCAGCTTCTCTTAGCTCAGCACCCTTCTCTGGGACATATGAGCTCATAGATTGTATGTTTGTGGAAGTCAAACAGTGATTAAGGAATGACAATGTGGCATTCAAAGTGGAACCTTTTATGATCAAAGCGTGGTTTTGTATGAAAATCGTTGCTTTGTCTAAGTTGAGCGTAACCTCACCCCTAAGCCTCACATCTCGAAAATGATACCAAAACTATTTTACATATGTCAAGTTGAGTATGATGAGGGTGGCGTATAATCCCTTAAGGTAACTGGCGGCGTATGATCTAGGTCACTAAGGTGTCAAAATGGGACCTTTATTGTATGGTATAGTGGCATGTGAGTCCTTGCATGAGAAGCCACAGAATATCAAGAAGTGTGGCAATATGAGGAATAGTGGTGCGTGAGTCCTTGCATGAAAAACCATCAGCTTTCGGTTGCTATGTGTGGTTATCGAGGTTCCCTATCATGTTGGAAAATCCAATTCCAATACGAGCTTGACTGTTTTGATTGTATTTCCAAAATAGCTGTAATGACTTGCAAACTTTTCAGCTACCCCTTCTGGTATCTTATATTCCATTCGGTATATTTCGTTGACCCACTTTGGATATATTACCTTAGACTTAGTTCGAGTATTGATACCTTATTTGAATAAGTTATTTGAAAGGTGTTTTTCTAAAGAATGTCATTAAAGATAATATCAAATTATTTTGGTAATAAAAGTGTTTTGGTTATCACATGGTAAAAACGCATCCGTATTTATGTGTGGGCTTGGACTTATGAGACACCCTTCTTTCCAAATGTTTTGATAACATAGTCATTTTAAATTTCGGGTATCTTATGCTGGTTTATCAAGTCTAATCCGGGTATTTTTAATACTTGGCTCAGATCCGAGTAGTTTTAGGTTTAGTCGAAGACGGTTAGAGTTTCCAGATGAGAGCTGGAGATCTTCATCATCATATGGATGAATTCTATTATCCACTACATCTATTGCATTTGTTTTGTTATTTTCAGCATTTGTAAGGATAGAAGTTTATAACTATCTAGGCTGAATCTAGGTTAGACTTTGATATTGTATTTTAAAAATTTTCGTTGTAAAGATTATTATTGTAATAATATATGTTATTCCACTCGTGTGATATTCTATTCTATCCTTATTTTCTTTCAACTCTTAATGATCCACTTATTCGTGCTATTTGAGTTGGACATGTGTGGTTTATTGTCGATTCAAAGAGTACGAAAAAAATGAGCCGTTACATATGGTACTATCTAGGAAGAGGTAGGCCGGTCTTATGTGGGTGAAGGACCATCAGTTGGCCTCGGTATATTTCTCTAGAGATGTACTGTCGGAAGGTAGTCCCTTCACCTGGTCATTTGTATGGAAATCCATTATCTGCTACATGCTTGCCTTTTGTTTGTAAAGCCTAGTATGCTGGAATTTAACAATGGTAACAATTTCAGCTATTTGAATTATTATTTGTATAATAGACACTAGTATAATATAACAGGATTTGATATGAAATGTTTTGGTTATCGTAAGGTAAAAACCCGCTTTGTTTATGTGTGGGTGTGGTCTTACGAGATGCCTTTGTTTTGATAAAGGAAAGTTTTTATAACGTTAAAATTCAGTTGAGATGTGTTTTCTCACGTTGGTTTACCAAACTGATTCGGGTGTTCTTCCCTTTCAATGCTCAAGTCAGACCAAATATATTTACAGATGTAGATTTGGATGTTTTGAAGCTTCATCCATCTGGAATAGATTTGGAAGCTTTAAAGCACCAAGCCCTACCCCACAAGCATCGATGTAAACTTCGAACTTACTTCTTCCATCTGGAATTGCTAGAACAGGTGCACTAGTCAACCTTGCCGTCAGATCCAGAAATGACTCTTCAAGGAGTCCATTTAAATTTCGCTCCCTTCTTAGTCAGTTGGGTCAAGTGGGAGAAAATCTTAGAGTAATCCCAGATGAATTTTCTGTAGTAACCCGCCAAACCATGAAAACTACAAACTTCCATTGGAGTCTGTGGTTGCTTCCACTCTTGAACAGCTGCCACCTTGGCCGGATCCATAGAAATGCCTTCTCCAGATATGATGTATCCCAAAATTTTTACTTCCGGCTTCTAGAAATGACACTTCGAAAACTTAGCTTTCAGGACATGCCTCCTCAATGTCTCTAATACTAACTGCAAATGACGCTTGTGCTCTTCCTCTGATTTGGAGTAGATGAGAATGTCGTCGATGAACACAAGCACTAATTTTTTTAGCACATCTCAGAAGACACGGTTTATCAGGTCCACAAAATAAGCTAGAGCGTTGGTTAGCCTAAAAGGCATATAACCAGCAACTCATAAAAACAGTTGGGTCCTCTGAAAGGAGTCAAGGGTACACTGTCTTCAGCTACCCTTAGCTGGTGAAAACCTGAAGCTAGATCCAATTAGGAGAAAACAGAAGCTCCATGAAGTTGATCGAAAAGATCGTCAATACGAAGCAAGGGGCACTTATTCCTAATGGTTACCTTATTCAATTCGCGATAATCTACACAAAATCTTAAAGACCCGTCCGATTTGGTTACCAAAACTATAGCAGAACCCGAGCTAGAACGACTAGGCCTGATCAATCCTCTCTCCAAGAAATCCTGAGTCTACTTCACCAATTCTTCTCTCTCTCTCTCTCTCGGAGCCATCCTTCTACTTGGTTGAACTATCAGTATCGCTCCTGGAACTAAGTCGATACGAAACTCAATCTCCGGATGTGGGGGCAAACCTTTGACTTCTTCAAAGACGTTTGGAAAGTCTCTGACAACTTTGATGGATCCTACTTCTTCTTGCGATGCCTCGATCCCATGCAAAAGACTACTCAGGTGGATTCCTGAACTATCGCAAGTCCCTTTTGCAATCCTTCCCAGTTCGGTTTCTAAAGGCACTGTTCTCTCTTCACAAATCAAAACAGCCTTATGCTTTTCTAACCAATCCATTCCCAAAATAAGGTCAAATCCTTTAAAATCCAATACAAATGGGTCACACGAGAAACTATGGGATAGATAAGAAATTCTTAGACCTTTACAGATCATATCTAACTTGGTCACTTCCCCTATGGGATTAGATACAAAAATAGGGCGGTCCACGACACTAGGGGTAAGATGAAATTTCTCTACCGTTTCCAAAGAAATAAAATTAAGGGAAGCACTAGAATCAAACAAAACTCTAATATAAATGCCATATAAAAGCAAAGTACCTTTAAGAACGCCCTTGCCTTTTCCATCAGAAGAAGTTGACGGTCCACCTTGAATAGAAGATACTTTGTTTGGTTGAGCTCTCTAGAGAAGCGGGCAAGCTTTCACCATATGCCCTGGCTGTTGACAGTTGAAACATAAAGACTTCTGAACCATCGCGGAAATGGGTCCACTCTGCTACTTCTTTGGAGCTCCACCTCTAGGACACTGCTTAGCCAAATGACCTTCCTGCTGGCATACATAACATTTCCGAGCTGCACTGCTACCTCTAGGTTTCCCTTTACCCTGCTTCTTCCAGTTCGGATTGAATTTCCTTTTATTCGGAATGGTAGAATTCCCACTCGGTGCTGCCACTGTTACCAAGGGTTTCTTTTCCATAAGCTCTTCATATCTCAAAGCCATATCTACCAGTTCCACAAATGATCCTTTGAGATGTGCAGTCATCTGCTCATGAAACTCGAGCCTCATTCCAAGCACAAATATTTCGTTCTTCTTAAGGGGTGTACCAATAAGACCAGTCCATAGTAAGACAACTCATTGAACTTGGTTCGTACTCCTATACTGACAAACTTCCTTGCCTAAGGTCCAGAAAATTTCTGTACAGTCGAATCTTCCCTAAGGTAGGCATAAGCTGTTCTTCAAACACTTCCTTAAACTTTCTCCAAGACATATCATCCTCGAAATTATTCATTGTGCATCCCACCATGCAGTTGCTCCTTCCTGAAGTTTCCATGATGCCACAAAATGCTTCTGCTCATTTCACAGATCCAAACTCGTAAAAATCCGCTCACATGAGTGCAATCAGGCTTGAACTTCAATGATAGACTCCGTACCCTTAAAAGGCTTTCCTTCGAGATTGGTAAAGTCCTTGCACAATGATGCAAAGCTCACTTGAGGTGGTATTGGGTTTACAGCCTCGCTAGTTACCCTTCCTCCTTCAGCATTCGGACCTCTTCCATTCGTGGTCGTCGTGCTACTCATACCTCTGCCTCTTCTTCCTCTAGAACTCATGTTGGCAACCTAGACAGGTAACCCAACAATCAAATAGGTGTATATAAATATATAAAAACTACTGATACGCTCTCTCACGATGGATATTAACCCAAAAAAGCCTAGGTATTATCTCAACCTAGCGCTATGATACCAACTGCGACGACCCGCATTTCATTCCATAGAAAAACGTATCGTAGATTATAAAGAAATTGGTAGAAAAGAAATAGATAGAAAGAAAGAACTAAACAATATCAGAGTCTCACAGCGGAATGGAAAAATATATTACATCACATAGGTATTACACAATATTCATCATACATTAGAGTCATACAGTTACACAACATCACATTAGACAGTCATGATGACTTGCCTATTCATTACAGTTCAAAATGCAAAACAGAGCTACTAACACAGCGGATGAGATATACAGATACGCCAAGTTTCATGCTTCAAGTCTTTTCTAAAATACGTCAAGCCAACCTGATCACTTGGCTACTCATAAATACCCAAGAGTTTAAGAAAAACAGAAAATAAACTCCGGGTCAGACATGGGTCTGGTATAAGTAAACGGTATAAGTTGTTTAACTTGAAAAATCATTTTGAAATCAAAGGTATCTCGTAAGACTCCCTACAAATAAACACAGACAAGTTTTTCCCTTATGATAACCAAAACATTTGATAGGAAATCCAGTTATATTATAGTAGTATCTAGGATTTTCAAATAAATTATTCACATAGACGAAATTGTTACATTCATTAAATTCTAGCATAATAAGTATACAATTGTAACGATCGCGATTTTTCGTCCACGAAAACCGACATCAATACGTCCACTGTATCAACTACCGAGCAATCGAAAGCCGAAAAATCAAACCATTAGGGTTAAAGAAGAAGAAAAAGGTAGAAGAAGATAGAAAAAAGATAGAATAGAACATAAAGAAATAACAGAACAACAACATAATCTCACAATTCGCAGTGGAACAACATATAATAGATAAATGAATAATCTTTAAACCAAGAACTATATCAGTTATTACATTTCATCATATTACATTACATTACATCATCAGAGTGTACAACAACAAACAAACAGCGGAAAAGAAATACTATATACTAGTGAATACGTCATGCCATCCAACTTGCCTCCAGCAACTCCTGAATTCCAGAATATCCTGATAAAGCTTACTCTTGACTGCCCGTGTGGAAATTGGTGGGCACCCAGAGTTTAGGAAGGAAAACAATAAACTCCGAGTCAGTCATGTGACTGGTGTGAGAACTAAAACAGTTTATTTATCTTCAAAATCAAAATAGAGGAATATTTTTAAAGTCAATTCGCAATGCTTTTAAAATGAAACTACCATAAGGCCTCCCGCACACACACACACACACACAATGCAAACGCAGAATCGGAGGAGATTTCTCCTTATGATAGTCAAAGATGATTGATACGCATTAAAAAGAAACATTTGATATTATTACTAGTGCATAGTGCAGAAAACATCTCGAAAGTAAAGATATAAATCTTAGCCAACATACGACCATTATCGTATGCCTACTATAGCTACCATCTAAACAGTGGGGCGCCACCATAAGTAAATGGCAGGTTATACAACTAAAACCGTACAAGTCTCGTATTGTTTCTTTGGATTTCCAACAAATGGTCAGGCCAAGGAACTTCCCATTGCCACATGGAAACGCCTCTGGAATGACGTCCCGAGAACCAAACCGGATCTCTGCCAACACAAGGCCGGGTTACCCCTAACTGGGTAACTACTGACACGAATATGTCATCCCCCGATCGTAACCGATCTATTCGAGGATCCTCGATTTCCAACAACCACAAAATTTGCAGCAACAACATAGGTTAAATATCTAGGCTCCATACCATGATACCACCTCTATCCAGAAATAATGACATACACTAAAGGGGCGCTACCCCCTAATAACCTTGCCGCATCCTTCCTGTTTTGACCATTTCCGGGGTGTGAGGTCCGACGAAGTCTCGTCCACAAAGCCACGCTTTATACAAAAGCTGTGCTTTGGGTCAACAAATGATCAAAGTAATGATCACCAAGATAAATGATCAAACAAATGATCATACCACAAATGATCAAACAATGATCATTTCACAGCAACACTCAGCATGTCACATTACCAAATTGGGAGTCTATCACTAATAACCTTCAACTACATAACCTCTGAGCTCGTACGTCTCAGAGAAGGGTGTTAAGCTAAGAGAATAAATTCTCCGCCACCAACAGAAATATATTTGAAAGAAATCAGCTTTATATCTCAATTTGTAATGTCAGACATACAATCCATACAAGTCTGTTCCGGGCTCGAACAGAACCGAAGGCACTTCCAAAGAAGTCCTCGCAATCCGGATATTCACTAATCACGATGGGACTTTCCGTCACTAAGGGTGATAAAACCTCTATATCGGAGATCAGCCGATACAAAGTAACTCAACGGTAATCCTTGCGCTTTCAAAAATATCCGGTCTTCAACACCGGTCATCGAATGCAAATCCATTACGACGTATCACAAATTCGGAATGGGTTATACGACCCCAAGGTCCTTTCCCGGCTAACCCGAATAGTGAGCGCTTATATTAAAAATAAGTGTGGCATTCAATTTCAAACAATCACAACAAATACCTATTTAATGGTAAATATTGATAGTCGGATTTTTTAACTATCAATAGGCATGCTCAACATCACCAAATTCCAAATAATTTCCCAAATTATTTACTTTCCAAAATATCGTTACTACATATATCTTTCCACACTTCAAAAATAAATCAACGTTTATTTTTAATCAAATTCCCCTTTCCATTTATAAATTCCATAGTGAATTTACATTCCAAAATATTTATGAATATACGATTTCAATTATTTATTTTCAATTTATCTTCAAAAAGATAAATTCTCAAAACGTTTCATTTCACATTGGAAAAACATTTCCATACTTATTTATGAATAAGTAATTCAAAAATCCATTTATTTTCAATACTTAGAAAATATTCAATATACTTAATATCGAAATTAAGTATATATTTCATTCTTTAAGGAAAACATTCACTTAACACATTTATTTGGGTCAAAACGAATGTTACGTAAAACATCGTTACGACGACCCAAAATCACTAGTATAGGGATTCGAAATTTAGATAGATATATAAATCCCAATACTATACAAAAACATTTCCTTTCGGAAATCATTTACTATAACGACTGTGTTATAGTCCACCATTTCCTTATTTCTCGAAAACGTCTATTTCAACAATGAATGTTGAAATCTATGTATTCGATTCATAATACATTTTAAAACATCGTTAAAACGATTGACTTCATTTTATAATATTCATTTTCCTAAGCATATCCATTTTATTTGATAATATATTCACTGTCCAAAATCGTGAATATACTTCCTTAACCAATTTTCAACTTTCAATTTATCAAATTCCATTGATTTCGAATTTATAAACAATGTCTATAAATTCCATTTCTATTTATAAGCTTTGATTTAAAAATCTCCTTTATTAATCCGATTCAATTTATATATATCTCAAATATATACCAAAAGTCCATATTATAAGTTAAATACTTATAATTCATTTATTTACAAATCGTTCTTTTAAAACTTTACAAATTACAAATCTTATTCACTTATGAATTCATTTATAATTCATTTTAACGCTTATAAATACTCGTTTTATAATTCCTATATTTTTAATTTATAAATATCAAATTTTAAATCTTTTATATAAATTGTTTTTAAAACAATTCAAAAATCCCAATTTAACTAAATTTATTCTTTTAATAATATAAAAATCGTTATTTAAAGCTTATATACTTCACAATCACACTCAAGTATTATTTTCCAAAAATCATAACTTTTATGAAAATAAAATTATAACGTTTATTTATTTTAACAATTCAAAATTTAATAAAACGTATACTTTCGAAAATCACTTTAAAATCCCTTTTAAAACCAAAATCATTATTTTAAAACTTCAGAAATGGATCCGATGATGCAGCAGCACCAAATAGTCAATCATGACATCCAAATATCATATATCGATATGATAATCAACAAATATCACAATATCTGTAAATAAATCAATACAGTTGAGGAATCCAGTTGGATCCCTCCAACCTGTTTCCTGAATCCAAAGATGTTAGCACAATACCAATTCCGCTCCAATACAGAATTATCGCAGTATATGGGATTTATAAAATATTATCCGCTTAATAGACGGCGCAATAGGGTCTCATCCGCTATATAATGCGGGAAATCAACTCCAAGTACATAAATAATACCAATTTCACTGTACTGTGAAATATTCGCGGTATATGTTTTTAATAAATAGCATCCGCTTACTAACGGCGCATAATGTCTATTTTAACAATCAATAGATAACAATCATCATTCAAACATGCATTCAAGAATTTTAAATATAACTATTTAAAATTAAAAATCGAAACTGATTCGATTGAGTGAGGAGTTCTCACCTTGATTTTAATTCCGGTTTCAGCGTTTATTTCGAATAAAATTAAATGGAAGTTTAATTTTACCCAAATTTTCTGCTAGCTCCAAACGACTCCAATCCAATTCCATAGCGTAGTGCTCATGCATACGAACCCAATGCAACTAGTTTCGCGCGTTTTCGACCTCGTATGAAAAAGATATGAATTTTCAAAGTTACACGATTTATATAATTATAAATTTACAACTTTTATTTCTATTTTTAAACCTAAACCAAATCATCACCGTTCATTCCTGCATCCAACAATCACGGCCGCACCCTTCCTCTTCTCCTCTCTTACGTTTCCTACAGGTAATAGCCGAACCTATCTTGCAAACTAGGGTTAAATTTTCGAGCCTCCACGACGACTTTGACAACGATCAACTGGCGCCATATAAACGAGCATCTCCTACTCCATGCTCGACCAGAACCACTCGACACTCGGCCCTCCCCTCACTCTCGAATTGCGTGCCAAACTGCAGGCCGTCGGCCCATTCTAGCGACCACCACACTACTCCATTTCAAATCTCCACCGTTAGATATGACGTACTCACCGCCCTCTACAAGTTTGTAGTTGATCGTTTCTTGTAAATGTTGATGGATGAAGAGATAACCGAGGAAGAAGGAAATGTTGTTTCAGCCATTGATTGTATATGGAGGCGGCTAAACAATTTTAGGGTTAGGGTTTTAAGTTGTTTGCAAAGTTGAAGTTGTGAAAGTCTTATATAGAAAAATTCCAAAACACTATTCACCCGAAATTTTTCGAACTCTAAACGAAGCGTGTCGGTTGGCGTTCCTAAGGTTTACCCCGTGTTCCGAACACAATGGAGCGTGTTTCGGGAGCTAATTCGGTCATCTGTGCGAGTTATGGCAATAAACGTTCAATTTAAATTAAATCGATTTAAACTAATTTCTAGGCGTTTTAGCTTGCACCGGACAAACGATAAATCCGATTGACACGAAATTTGAAACCTTACAATAATATCGCATTACGGATCCGATGAAACTGGTTTCGTCGAAATCCGAGACTGTTTGAAAAATGACTATTTTAACTCGCCAAATTAATATTAAAACAATTTCGATGCGTTTCGAGCTGCCACGGTCAAACGAAAACTCCGATTGCTACGAAAATTGAAATCCGATAATAACAAAGTATTACGGATCAAATGGAACTAGTTTCGTCCAATTCTGAGACTGTTCGAAAAATGGCTAATTTCACTAGTCGATTAAATATTAAAATATTCAATTTTCACAAATAAACTTTTAATTCAATTTTAAAAGTTCTATAACATCATCCTAACTCCAACATGATAAATAAAAATTTTACAAATCATTTTCAATCATATTTAACCCAATTTTCAATTACTTCTGTAATTTCACATATTAAATTATTGATTTAATTATCCAATTAAATTCAATTATTCAAAATAAAATTTATTCGACTTATAAATTTCACTTATTAATATTTAAAATCAATTAAATATACGAATTTTAATTAATAAAAATTCTGGGTCGTTACAACAATCTAGTATGAGGTCACTTTTTGGAGATTGGATTTCATACAATGGCAGGGCTACTGGGGTACCGCCCGTCACAGTACCTGGTCTAGATCAAAGTACCTAGGATCCACCCTGATCTTCTGCAACACAAGACCATGGCTACCCCTTATTAGATAGTCCGAATAAGACAATCTCACAATTGTGTCCAATAACCGCCCACATAGCCGAATAAAAGGGACCCCAAGACAGGGGAAAATCTTATCCTACTTGGGCGCTACCCACTTAGCCTTGCTGCACCTCCCCTGTTTTAGCCATTCCCAATTGATGAGGCTTGAGGCTACGATTACCTTTATAGCACACATATCTTGGAATGCTCATCGTCCTCCATTGACGATGGTTAGATAGCATTCGTCCATACAAGTCCATTCCGGGTTCGAACGGAACTGAGGGCACTATCTCCGCTACACTCATTTTGGAATCACCCTCAGAGTTAACGACAAATAGCCCTTGCATTCTGAATCTTCATTCTCGATCTACACTAGAGATTTCACGACCTATCGCTTAATTTGGATTGATGTGGTTTTCGGATAACAATTTGATATTCGATCACGGTCTCATCGAAATCCAAACGCCGTCTTTTAAGGCCATTTAAGTAAAATACTTTAATTCAAATTCAGAATCATATTCACACAGCAATTTCATCATAGATAAATAACTCACATTTATCACAATTCAACTCAGGCATTGCACAACACAGAACATTACAAGTTAACAGACTAGAGATATTAATCAATCCAACATTCAATAAATTAATCATCCATAAGCAAGATTAATTAATCACACAATTTATAATTAATTTAATTTAACACAAAATAAATTAATTATTTATAACCCGTCTTAATTGTTATTAATAAATAGCAAGCCATTTATTATTATTTTAATTAATTATGGAATTAATTAATTGTCATTAACAATTACTTAAGACCTTAATTAACTAAAAAGGTTTAAACCATTTATCTTAATCATTTTACTTACTTATCATTTAAGTTTATTTAATAACCTTTGGAATTAATTTATCATTATTAGCATATAAAATTACTAAGATATTTGTTTAATACATTTGCCCTTCTTTAACTATCCACTTAATTACACTATTTAATTTTAAATAAATTTAAGAATTAATTTAAATAATAGGCATATAATAAAATATTCCAAACTTAATTAGTTTAAGTTAAAAAGTATTATTACATCATCTTATCAATCTAACATTTAATAACACTATCATCTAAAAAAAATTGGTAAATAAAATTGTTTAAAACATGATATTTGTTTTACTTTTAAAAACTGTTACTACACTAGTACCCAAACCCAAGCCAAACCCGATGCCCTCCCTTACTCAAACCCGAGTCAAAAGCCTTTCTTCCCCCGACGCTCTCTCTTCTCTTCACTCGCATACAAACCTGATGTTCTCTCAAGTCCCCATCCGAGTCCTCATCTTCTTCTTCTGAACACAACAACCACCCCAAAACACAGACACACACAGACCCTCGTGCACATGCACACGCGATCGCCATCGCTCCGGTCTTCGCCGCTACCACCAGCACGTCGACGACAGCCCTCGCCCTCGATTCCGACCACCAAAACTTTGAGATGACCTCCAAAATAAATTCGAGAAAAATCAAACACCACCTAAACCAAACCCGATCCAAAGATTCTCCCTGTGCCACTACCTCCGACCATCTGAAGCCTCGCCGTTGAGCCCAAACATTCGCTAGAGTCCCACGCTTCTATTCCCCCTACTCCGATCAAGTCCGTTGCTTCCTCAACGATGCATTGACATCTAAATCAACGTCGACCAAATCAGGGTCTAAAAGCCTAATTCGCCGTCGACACGCCACCACGATGGTCTGAAAAATCTAAGACCATTTTTCCCTTGTTCTTCAACCAACCCGCTACCTCCAACAATGATCACGAGACTCCATCATCATCAGATCGCCAGAAATCGAGCAAAGTCTCAATTCCGTTCAACTCGCATGTTCTCTTAATTTACAAACTTAAAAATCTTGATATTTATATTAAATCATGGTTTTTAATAACAAATCAGATTACAGAGATGAAGCTTGACATTAAAATGGTTGGTTTCCTTGATATAATACATTTTTACTATAATTTGTATTTTTTCAGTAAAACACTAACTAATTACACTCCTAATAATTTTAAAAAATAAGATTTAGTTAATTCAACCATATTTCCTTTATACATCATAATCTAATTTAGCTTATATGGAGAGGAATTGAATTTTGAGCATGTTTGGTCCGTTGAATCAAAATCAGAGACATATATATTTATATACAGACATGCACACAATCAACTTCATATTTGTATACATGCGAGCATATTATACATTCATGCAATAATAAACAAGTCATTACTATCATCAGTCATCACATGCACAAGTAAATAAAGAGGTTTTAGCTTTTAAAAGTTTAGTTTACTCACTGTATTGTTGAACAGAGGAATAGTTTTGAAAATCTAGAAATTTTATTTCTTGATTTGAAATTGGAACTTGATTTTGATTTGCTACTGATCTTCTTTTAGTTGAGTTGAGTCTTTGCTCGCTTCAGATTCAAAACTGCAAAGAGTTTGATTGTTTTTTTTTCTTCTTTTATTCTCTGGTTTTAGTTTTTCTTTTCAAAAATGAAGAAAAATGAAAGAGTAGGAGTAGAGATGAATATATAAGAATGTACAGCCTGGTTTTGTTATTTTTATTAAAAAAATTAATAAATTGACACTTGTAATTTGCATGTTATACTTAGCTTACAAATGTTTAATGCATGTATTTTATGTTTTATATTATATTTTATATTTTCTTTTTATTTATTTTATGTTAACTTAATAAGATAAAATCTTTTATTCACTCCTATTTTAAACTTAAGCTATATTTTAATTAATAACTATATATATATATATACACTAGTTTTTTTAAATCCAATTTATTTTTAAGATATACATGTAGAATTTCAAATCATAGTTTTATTTACAATCTACATATATATATATATATATATATATATATATATATATATATATATATATAAACAATAGAAATTGGAAAGCACATTTTATTTGTTTTGAAAAGAATAGGTTTTGCAATTTAAATAATTATATAAGAAAATTATCAAATTAATATCTGCCAAAAATCCCGGGTTATCACATTCCTTCCCCCTTAAAAGAATTTCGTCCCTGAAATTTAAAAGCAAAAGATAATCAAAAACTCTTATATTCAAACAATCAAGCATACACATCAGCCATATACTAACAACCAAGCAAATAATTCATTCAAAAAAACATTCCTAACTATCCTGACACAAATCCGGATAGGCTTTCCTAATACTATCTAGAGTTTCCCAGGTACAATCTCTAGGATCCTCGCTCCATTAAATCTTGACCAGCTTCACCACTTTGTTCCTGAGCTGCTTCTCATCTCGATCTACTATCTGGACTGGATGCCTGACCACATTTAAATCCGGTTCGACCCCTAAATCTTCCTGAGCTCCCGATTCTACAATCAATGATGGGTTGTACACGTACTTCCTCAGATGAGATACGTGAAATACGTTATGAATCCCAGCCATCCGTTCTGGTAATTCCATCCTGTAGGTTAAAGCACCTATTCTCTCGAGAACACGGAAAGGTCCAATATATCTCGAAGCAAGTTTTCTAACTTTCCAAATCTGGTTGCTCCTTTTATTGGGAAAACTTTAACAAAAACCAAATCTCCGACTTTGAATTCCAGTTTCCTTTTTCTCTTATCTATATAGCTCTTCTGACGATCTTGGGCTGCTTTCATTCTCTTCTTGATCAGTTCAACCTTCGCATATGCCTCTCGAATCAAATCTGGACCAAGAACAAGACAATCTGCGGATTCTACCCAACAAGATGGTGATCTACAAGGTCTTCCATACAAGTATGGATCCATCTTTATATTCACTTGATAACTATTGTTGTACAAGAATTATATAAGGTGCAGATGGTGTTGATTCATGAGTTTTGATTCATGACACAAACTTCAGAGATCATACAACAAGAATACTATACCAAAGCGACAAAAAGAAAATAAGTATATATTATGCACTACAAAGGAGACAAGACTGCAATCCAGAGATTAGTATGAATATTTTAATGTATTGAGTCTTAGAATATTGTTAAAATCATTCCTCAAGTAGTCACACACATACCCAAATTGATTTATATTAAGACTATACATAAATTAGTGTATACTGTGCAATTGACTACAGGTCGACTGACCGACCAGAAATCTCGGTCGACCGACCCTGTGTCAAATGCACAGATACACATTATTTTGTATACGTTTTTAAAATTCAGCTGACCGACCAGTTTCTTAGGTCGACCGACCTGAACATAACGGCTAGTTTTCCTAAAGAGTTGCCATTGATCATGAAAAGTACTCTCAATCCAAGAGATACGGACACAACTTTTGATTGAAACTCTTCATGAAAGATTATAACTATTCTATAACTATATAAACATGTTCAAATCACTTCTACAATCACCGATTCTTGTTTATAATTCTACAATCTATTATCTACTTATTTCTGCAAATAAAAGTATTCATTCTCATTCAATATCTCTAGAATCTCTGAATAAATTTATATACTTCGATTCTACGAGATTATCTTCCTTCTAAATCTTCACATACACTACATATTCTTGAGGATTTGATTATAGGAAATTGTACTATCAAAAGACACTCCATGTTATTCAGAACACACTCGTCAACAAAGTATTTGTATTAAGTTGAAGTCCTCTTCGGCTGTTGAGGCGGAAAAATTCCTTTTCGGCTGCTCAGGTGTGATATACCTATTCCTCCGGGTTAAGTGAGGGGTTTTAGTCTAAATCCAGAGGATATTCTGGGACTGGACGTAGAACGAGAAGTTCGAACCAGTATAAAAATTCCTGGTGTGCTTACTTTAATTTTTATTTTACTACTATTATCAGTTTCCGCATTTATATATCATATTACACGATCCTTAGTACTGCACGTACACTTTCATTTGGTATCAGAGCGAGGATTCCTATAACCGTCAAAGTTATTTGATTTTTTATTTTTAGTAATATGGCAACGACACAAACTAACAATGTTAGCACTAATACTAATACTAGTTTCACAGAGGGTCAATCAACTTCACGACCTCCACTTTTTAATGGGTTAAATTATAATTATTGGTCAACTAGAATGAGAGTCTATATGCAATCTAGTGGTTTTGATATCTGGAATATTATACAAAGAGAATACATAACTCCTACTAGAGAATACTCAACTTGGAGTAACACACAAAAACTAGATGCTGCATAAAATGCAAAGGCTATGAATATTTTATTTTGTGCATTAGATAGAAATGAATTCAATAGAGTTAGCATGTGCACTTCTGGTTATGAAATATGGAGAACACTTAAGGTAACACATGAGGGAACGAACAAAGTTAAATTAAGCAAAATTTCTATGTTGAAAATTTCAAAATAAAGCCAAACGAAACTATAAATGATATGTACTCTAGATTTCAGGATATACATCATGCTCTACTATCATTAGAACAAACATTTACTAATTTTGATGTTGTCACAAAAATCTTAAATTCTTTAACTGACGAATGGGAAAGAAAAGTCCTAGCCATTGAAGAAGAAAGTGATTTGTCAACATTAAAACCAGAAGAATTGATAGGTAATTTAATGTCCTACGAAGTAAATTTACAGGCAAAGAGAAATGTAGCACAAGAAAAGAAGAATGTGGCATTTCAAGCAGAAAAATATGGTTCCGACTCAGAGAATGAAGATATGGCAATGATTGCTAAAAATTTCAAAAAGTTTCTGAAATTCAAAAGAAATAAATTCAGGGGAAACAAAAATAATTCCAACAAAAATACCAACAGTAGCAAACCATCATCTTCAGCAATGGAATGTTATGAATGTCACAAGAAAGGTCACATGAAGAAAGATTGTCCTGGACGTAAAAAGACCAATTTTAAGAAAGACAGTACCAAACGAAGAGCTTTTTCAGTCACTTGGGACAACGCAGACTCATCATCTTCTTCAGAAAGTGAAAGTGACAATGAAAATGAACAAGCAAATGTGTGCTTCATGGCTTCATCAGACAATGTAAGTGATCTTAGTTTTGAAGATTTAATTGAAATTAATTCTGAATTAGTAGATTTAGCAAAACAACTTAAAAAGAAAAACAAAGATTTACAAAGAAAATTAGATATAACAGTCTTAGAAGTAGATATGCAGAAAGATGAAAAGAAAATATTAGAAGAAGAACTTGAAATTTCTCAACAATCAAATTCTAACCTATCTTCTCAAATTTCTTCAATAACTTAGGAACTAGAAATTTAGAAAAGTAAAAATGATGTTTTATTTTTTGAAAATAATGGTTTAAAGTCTAAAATTAAAGATTTAGATTTAGAAAAATCTAGTCTAAAAATAAAATTTGATAACATCTCTAACACTATTTCCAATTTTAACAAAGGAAGAGAGAATCTTTCTAAAATACTAGAAAATTCTCAATCCACTAACAACAAATCTGGAATTGGATTTAAAAAAACAAAATAAGTTTTCTAAAAGTAGAATTAATAATAATATTAATAAGGATATTAAGAAAACAGTTTGGTCAAACATTAAAACCATTAAGATATGGATTCCAAAAACAAATAATGTTTTAATAAGAAATAAACATATCAAAACGTTCATGGAAACTATTCATAATAACAAAAACTATGTTTATAAAGGGAATTCTGAATCCGTATGGGTTTGGCTTCCTAAGATCTAACTCTTAGGACCCTAAAAAGAAACGGGTACCAACTTTTATAAAAAAATTTGCAGGTACCACATAAAAGGAGAGGAAAATGGATTTTAGACAGCGGTTGCTCAAAACATATGACTGGAAACAAAGAAATGTTATCAAATATTATCTACTCAAATGGAGGATCAGTCACTTTTGGAGATAACTCTAAGGTTATATCATCGGTAAAGGCGATGTCAGCAGCAACAGTATCACTAATTTACCTCTCATTTCTGATGTTTTATTAGTCAAAAATTTAAAACAAAATTTATTAAGTATTAGTCAGTAATGTGATAAAGGTTTTAATATAACTTTTTCAGAAAATAAATGTAATATTTTCGATAAAAATCATAACACTATTTTTGAAGGAATAAGAGACAAAAACATTTATATTTTAAATATGAATATTAAAAATGATTCAAATTTGTGTTTAATAGCTAAGGAAAATGATTCCTGTCTTTGGCACAAAAGATTTTGTCACATCAATTTTAAAACCATCAACAAATTAGCGAAAAATAAATTAGTTAAAGGTTTATTTGACATGAAATTCAAAACGAATATATTTTGTGATGCATGTAAATTAGGAAAATTAACAAAATCTTCTTTTAAATCAAAAAAGGTAATTTCTATAGAACAACCACTTGAACTTTTACACATGGATCTTTTTGGTCCAACTCAAATTCAATCTATTAATCATATTATGTGTTTGTTATTGTAGATGATTTTTCTAGATACACTTGGATTTTCTTTTTAAAAAATAAAAGTGATACTATTTATAATTTTAAAGTGTTTTTTAAAATAATTCAAAATATTAAATGTTTGAAAATTAAAAATATCAGAAGTGATCATGGAGGAGAATTTGAAAATGAAGTTTTTGAACAACTTTGTAACAAGAAAGGTATTAACCATAATTTTACATTTCCTAGAACACCATAACAAAATGGCGTTGTAGAAAGAAAAAATAGAACGTTACAAGAATGTGCAAGAACTTTATTAAATGGAACTAATTTATCAAAACATTTTTGGGCAGAAGCTGTAGCTACTACTTGTTATGTATTGAATCGTGTTTCCATTCGACCGTTAACTAAGAATACTCCATATGAACTTCTAAATGGAAGAAAACCAAATATTTCATATCTTAAAGTTTTTGGCTCTAAATGTTTTATTTTAAATACTAAAGATCAACTAGGCAAATTCGATCCAAAATCCGATGAAGGAATATTCATTGGATATTCGGAACGAAGTAAAGCTTTTCGAATTTTTAATAAAAGAACTCAAATTATTGAAGAAAGTTTACATGTTTCATTTGACGAAAATTTCAAATATATAAATTCAAATATTACTGTCGATTCTGATGATGAAGCTACTTAGAATGAAAATAGTAATACTGAAGATATTGTCAATAATAATGATGATATTACTGAAAATGAGAATACTACTACAAATATAATAAAATCTCCACCTAAAATTTTACGTCATCATCCTGTGCAAAATATAATTGGAGAAGTAAATACGAACGTAAAAACCAGACATCAATTAAATCAAGTTGGTCATGTAGCTTTTCTCTCTAACATAGAACCTAGGAATATAAAAGAAGCCTCAACTGATGACTATTGGATTCTTGGTATGCAAGAAGAACTAAATCAATTTGAACGAAACGAAGTTTGGGAACTTGTTCCTAGACCAAGTGATCAATCAGTTATCGGTACTAAATGGGTCTTTAAAAATAAAGCAGATGAACTAGGAAATATAACTAGGAATAAAGCTAGATTAGTTGCACAAGGATATAATCAAGAAGAGGGAATAGACTATGAAGAAACGTTTGCTCCAGTCGCCCAACTTGAAGCAATACGAATCTTATTAGCTTTCGCATGTTTTCATAATTTTAAACTCTATCAAATGGATGTTAAAAGTGCTTTTTTAAATGGTTTTATAAAAGAAAATGTTTATGATGAACAACCTCCATTATTTATACACGAACAATTTCCTGACCATGTCTATAAACTCAAAAAAGCATTATACAGTTTAAAAGAAGCACCCGTGCTTGGTATGATCGTCTTAAAAGTTATTTACTAAATTCTGATTTTGAAATTGGAAAGGTTGATCAAACACTTTTTATTAAAAGAAACAAGCATGATATCTTAATTATCCAAATATATGTTGACGATATAATTTTTGGATCTACAAATACAAAGCTTTGTCAAGAATTTTCTAAAATAGACAAATGAATTTGAAATGTCTCACATGGGTGAGTTAAACTATTTTCTTGGTTTACAAATAAAACAAATAGAAAATGGAATTTTTATTAATCAAGAAAAATATTTTTATAATTTAATTAAACGATTTGGTTTAGAAAACACTTCTGTCAAACCAACTCCGATGAGCACAACGATTCATCTCGACAGAGACGAAGAAGGCAAAAGTGTTGATCAAAAACTATATCGTAGTATGATTGGATCGTTATTATATTTAACAGCAAGTCGACCCGATATTATGATGAGTGTTTGTTTATGTGCTCGATTTCAAGCAAATCCCAAAGAATCAAATATGCGAGCAGTTAAACGTATTATTCGTTATCTAACTAAAACCAAAGATTTCGGACTATTCTATCCAAAAGAATGTTCTTTCGAATTAGTCTCATATAGCGATGCTGATTTTGGAGGAAGTCGAACGGATCGAAAAGTACAAGTGGAACATGTCATTTCGTTGGACGTTCCTTAGTTTCTTGGTTTAGTAAGAAACAAAACTGTGTTTCTTTATCAACATGTGAAGCTGAATATATATCTGCTGCTTTAGCATGTGCACAAGTCGTATACATGCAACAAACACTACAAGATTTTAATTATTATCTTGAAAAATCTACAATTTATTATTATAATACTAGTGCAATAAATCTCTCTAAAAATCCGGTAAATCACTCACGGACAAAACACATTGATATTCGTCATCACTTTCTTCGTGATTGTTTGGAAAAAGGATTGATAAATTTAGAATTTATTAATACTGAAATTCAAATTGATGACATTTTTACTAAACCTTTAAATGAAAATAGTTTTATCAAACTTAGACGAGATTTAGGAATAATGTCTTTAAAAGATTTAGATAAAAATATGCAAAAATTTTGAAAAATAAAAATTGTTTTATTACTGACTAAAGCGAAACTCAAACTCATGATCTCTGACTTGTTTGATAAATGTTATGTTATAGCCACTTGGGCTATGGATGTTTCTTGTTCCAGTTTACGTTAACATTTATTTTATCTGTTGGTTTTTCAGAAATAACTATTTTTAGTTCTAAAACATATAAATCATACATTTACAAACGGCTTGTTGTTAAACTTTTGTGATTATTTTTAAAATTATTTTTCTATCCACTAGTTTTTTTTTGGCAAACAGATGATTATATATACACTAAGCTTATCCTTCAAAACATATACTAAGAAAAAACCTGAAAAATGTCTTCAAACAATGACAGCTATAATTCCGAAAACTCCCATCTATCATACTCATCTCCAGACGATGATATTTCCAATCAAATTCCTGAAAATGGCCCCTATCCTACCTTTTCCATGCCTAAACGTACCCTTGATTTCTCTTCTCCTGATAAAGACTCCCGACACGGGTGGAAACCATGGGATGAATCTCATACGGGCTATACATCTGAAAAGAAAAAAAGGGAAGAATACAATGATAATATATCCATCCACCAAACAAAAAATTGATGAAATACATCACTACCAGCAACAGCAAATGAATATGCAACGGGAACTCTACTATGAACAAAAAGTCACGGCAAGACGTTTAAGTTTTCTAGAAAAGATTGCCATGAAAATTTGTTCATCAAATAAGGATGATGTTGCTGAACCTTCTTATAGAACCCCATGCTCTTCAAATCCTGTTCAAACTCCAATAGCTCCAAGATGGTCACCTATAGAAGATGTTCCGTCCCCAAACTCATGGGAGCGTAAAGTTTAAACGTTAGTTGGCTAAAACTTTATATATATATATATATATGTTGTTGTTGTTATTTTCAATAAAGATGTATAAATATAATGAAATAATAATAAAATTTAAAAATCTATTTTTTATAATAAACAGCAAAAAATGTGCATATCTAACAGCATCGGCCGACCGAAGACCCTGAGTCGGTCGACCGAAAGTATCAAATACGCATATTTTAAGCAGGGTCGGTCGACCGAAGGACCTGCACCGGTCATCTGAACCCTTCCCGAGAGTTTCAGCAACTCTCTCGGTTGGCCGACCCAGTATTTTCGGCCAACCGAACGTGTAGCCAGCTGGTTAATTTTATTTTTTACCTCAGATTTAGTATCCCATCCATTCACCTTTTCAACCTACCTCTTCAATCTTGCTTTTCAAATTTCAGTTTTGCCCTAGCCCCCATTAAAATTTTTCTCAAATTTCTATTTTAACTTCAAAAACAATGGCTCCAAAGAAGAAATCAAAAACTACCGGTGGCTCATCTTCATCAACTCCCGTAGATACTCAAATTGCCTCATGGCTTGTCAATGACGTAGCACTTCAAAGATGGATACAATTTCAAAATGCCAAAATCTTTGAAGAATCATTTGTAAGTTATCCTGATTTCGCCGCCTACCTTATTGAAAATGCCGCAGTTAAAAGTGGGCTCGATACTTTTCTAGACTATAGAAAGAATAATTTGAAGATTAACCACATTATGGTCAAATTGTTCCTTGCTAACCTAAATCTTGTTAACCCTCCTAGAAACACTGAAAATTGTGTTTGGACATCGGTATGTGGCACCTCAATTTTCCTTTCCATAGATCGAATTAACCACATTTTAGGTGCTAGACCGGGTGGAATCTCGTTACACGATGTAGATTGTAATTTATCAAGTCGTGACCACATAAGTCATTTATTTTTCGAAGATGATGCTACGGATTTTAGACAAACATCATCACTTAGACCTAGAGCTAGACTTTTTCATCGTTTTATGATGAAATCCATTATACCAAGAGGGGGTTCCTACCACTTAGTATATCCTGAAAATTTTAAAGCTCTATATACTATATGTTCGAATACACACGTCAGTTGGGCACAATTACTCATGAATGAGTTTCTCTCATTTAATTAAGGCAAAATGCTTCATATTTACTATGGAGAATACATAATGAGATTGATCAATACCTTTGTCCCACATGCTCTCGAATCCGAAACCTCCAAAGTTCGTACTTTTGATTCAAGGACCATAAAACTAATGAAGTTGCCCGATGCACCTCCTAGATTCATACCATTTAACCAATCGAGTACTACTCCTCGAGAACAACTACGCCGTAGCTTCTCTATACCTCAACCATCAACTCATGCTACGGAACATCTAACACGCCAACATTCAATTCAAAGACCAACTCCCGGAATTAGTACAGAGGCGGCCATTGATATTTTGGCTCAAAATCAACTAGCCTTGGATGCCCGGCTACGAAAAATTGATGGTCGTTTCAAAAAAATCTAGGGATTCTTCGTGAATTTATGGGATGCCTTATCATGTACTTCCGAAGCCGGTGCCTCTTATGTAGCTCCCGAAAAAAGGCCAGCGCCAAACTTCTCTTTTTCCACTTCGGAGAATACAAGCTCCGATACATCAGGAACTCACACTTCTACCGCTCAAAGACGTGGTAAGGAACATGCTCCTCCGGAAGAAAATATCCGTCCAGAATTTTGGGATTCCGATGATGATGAGGAGTGATCATGTTGTTCTACAACTTGCTATCTTAAAATTTCAGTGTTCTGTTTTTTCAATATTGTGTACTAAGTAAACATCATTAATATACCTATTTGTTTTGAATATGTACTCTTTAAAAGCCGATGTTTTCTTATGTTATGTTACATGTTCCATATTTTTTAAGTATTCCTTTTTGTCGATGACAAAGGGGGAGAAATATATGAAAGTTAACAAATTCTTGCAGAAAAGTCAGAAAAATGGCCATATATTCGGGGGGAGAATTTATATACTACTTCGTCACGTAAATATTATCATCAATCAAAAAGGGGGAGAATGTTGATTCATGAGTTTTGATTCATGACACAAACTTCAGAGATCATACAACAAGAATACTATACCAAAGCGACAAAAAGAAAATAAGTATATTATGCACTACAAAGGAGACAAGACTACAATCCAGAGATTAGTATGAATATTTTAATGTATTGAGTCTTAGAATATTGTTAAAATCATTCCTCAAGTAGTCACACACATACGCAAATTGATTTATATTAAGACTATACATAAATTAGTGTATACTGTGCAATTAACTACAGGTCGGCTGACCGACCAGAAATCTCGGTCGACCGACCCTGTGTCAAATGCACAGATACACATTATTTTGCATACGTTTTTAAAATTCAGCTGACCGACCAGTTTCTTAGGTCGACCGACCTGAACATAACGGCTAGTTTTCCTTAAGAGTTGCCATTGATCATGAAAAGGAATGTCTCTCAATCCAAGAGATACGGACACAACTTTTGATTGAAACTCTTCATGAAAGATTATAACTATTCTACAACTATATAAACATGTTCAAATCACTTCTACAATCACCGATCCTTGTTTATAATTCTGCAATCTATTATCTACTTATTTCTACAAATAAAAGTATTCATTCTCATTCAATATCTCTAGAATCTCTGAATTAATTTATATACTTCGATTCTACGAGATTATCTTCCTTTTAAATCTTCACATACACTACATATTCTTGAGGATTTGATTATAGGAAATTGTACTATCAAAAGACAATCCGTGTTATTCAGAACACACTCGTCAACAAAGTATTTGTATTAAGTTGAAGTCCTCTTTGGCTGTTGAGGCGGAAAAATTGCTGTTCGGCTGCTCAGGTGTGATATACCTATTCCTCCGGGTTAAGCGAGGGGTTTTAGTCTAAATCCAGAGGATATTCTGGGACTGGACGTAGAACGGGAAGTTTGAACCAGTATAAAAAATCCTGGTGTGCTTACTTTAATTTTTATTTTACTGCTATTATCAGTTTCCGCATTTATATATCATATTACACGATCCTTAGTACTGCACGTACACTTTCAGATGGTCCTCTAAAGATCCGCCAAAATCCAAAATACAAGCCCTCAACATTTCTTCAAGAATGCGATTCAGCCTTTCTGTTTGACCGTCGGTTTGGGGATGACAAGTTGTACCTAAATTTAACCTTGTTCCAAGAGCTGCCTGTAAAGCTTCCCAAAATTTGCTGGTAAAGATTGGGTCACGGTTTCTCACTATGCTGACGGGAACTCCGGGCAATCCGACGATCTCTTTTAAGAAAATATCTGCTAAAGAAGCTGCAGTTCTGGCTGCCTTAACTAGGATAAAGTGGGCGCTTTTGGTCAGCCTGTCTATGATTACCCACACTCCCTCATTTCCTTTTCTGGTCCTTGGCAACCCGTTGACGAATTCCATTGATATCATTTTCCATTTCCATTTTAGGACTTCCAGAGGCTACAACAATCCGGCGGACTTCTGTTGATCACCCTTCTCTTGTTGACAGATCACACATCCATTTACGAAGGTGGAAATATCCTTCTTCATTCTTTCCACCAGAAAACTCTTTTCATATCCTTATTCATCTTCGAGATCCCTGGATGGATACTTAACCTGGAGCGATGACTCTCTGACAAAACTTCTTGCTTAAGATCCTTGATATTCGAAACACGGATTCTTCCATTGATCCTTAAAGTTCCCCAGTCATCGATCTTGAAACTGGTGCACTATCCATTCTTAACTTCCCTAATGATTGCTCTCAAACTCCTATCCATTCCTTGCTTGCTCGCAATCCTTTCTAGTAGAGACAGAGTAACTTCCATGATAGCCAAAATCGCATTTCTACTCAAAGCATCCGCCAATACATTTGCTTCCCCCGGAGTATAGAGAATGTCCAGATCATAGGATGCCGAAAATTCCACCCATCTCTGCTGCCTTAGGTTAAGATCTTTCTAGGAGAAAAGATGCTTTAATGGTTTATGATCAGTGAAGCTTGAACTTCTCTCCCAATAGATAATGCCTCCAAATCATCAGAGCAAAGACGATAGATCGCAATTCCAAACCATGCGTAGCGTAGTTCTTCTCATGTGGCTTCAACTGCCTACTCGCGTAAGCAATCACTCTTCCATTCTTCATCAACACAACACCAAGCCCTACTCCACAAGCATTGGTGTAAACTTCAAACTTACTCCTTCAATCTGGAATAGCTAGAACAGTTGCACTAGTCAACCTTGCCTTCAGATCTAGAAATGCCTCTTCACACTTAGGAGTCCATTTAAATTTCGCTCACTACATAGTCAGTTTGGTCAAGTGGAGGAAATCTTAGAGTAGTCCCAGATGAATTTCCTATAGTAACCCGCCAAACCAAGAAAACTGCGAACTTTCGTAGGAGTCTACGGTGCTTCCACTCTTGAACAGCTGCCACCTTGGCCGGATCCATAGAAATGCCTTCTCCAGATACGATGTGTCCTAAAAATCTTACTTCCGACTTCCAGAAATGATACTTCGAAAACTTAGCTTTCAGGACATGCCTCCTCAATGTCTTCAATACTATCTCCAAATGATGTTTGTGCTCTTCCCCTAATTTGGAGTAGATGAGAATGTCATCGATGAACACAAGCACAAACTTGTTCAGCACATCCCAGAAGACACGGTTCATCAAATCCACAAAATAACCTGGAGCGTTGGTTAACCCAAAAGGCATAACCAACCACTCATAAAAATAGTTGGGTCCTTTGAAAGCAGTCAATGGTATACTATCTTCAGCTACCCTTAGCTGGTGAAAACCCGAAGCTAGATCCAATTGGGAGAAAACAGAAGCTCCGTGAAGTTGATAAAAAAGATCATCAATACGAGACAAGGAGTACTTATTCCTAATGGTTACCTTATCCAACTTGCGATAATCTACACAAAATCTTAAAGATCCGCCCCATTTGTTTACAAAAACTACAGCAGAACCCCAGTTAGAACGACTAGGCCTGATCAATCCTCTCTCTAAGAAATCCTGAGTTTGCTTCACCAGTTCTCTCTCTCGGATTCATCCTTCTACTTGGTTGAACCACCGGTATTGCTCCTGGAACTAATTCGATACGAAACTCAATCTCCCGATGCGGGGGAAAACCTTGACTTCTTCAAAGATGTCTGGAAAGTCTCTGGCAACTTCGATGGATCCTACTTCTTCTTGCGATGCCTCAATCCCATACAAAAGACTACCCAAGTGGATTCCTGAACTATCGCAAGTCACTTTTGCAATCCTTCCCAGTTCGTTTTCTAAAGACACTGTTCTCTCTTCACAAATCAGAATAGCCTTATGCTTGTCTAACCAATCCATTCCCAAAAGAAGGTCAAATCCTTTAAAATCCAATACAAATGGGTCGCACGAGAAACTATGGGATATATAAGAAATAAGAAATTCTTAGACCATTACAGATCATATCTAACTTGGTCACTCCTCCTATGGGATTAGATACAAAAATAGGGCAGTCCACGACACTAGGGGTAAGATGAAATTTCTCTACCGTTTCTAAAGAAATAAAACTAAGGCAAGCACCAGATTCAAACAAAACTCTAACATAAATGCCATTTAAAAGCAAAGTACCTTCAAGAATGCCCTTGTCTTTTCCATCAAAAGAAGTTGACGGTCCACCTTGAATAACAAATACTTTGTTCGGCTGAGCTCTTTGGAGAAGTGGGCAAGCTTTCACCATATGCCCTGGATGCTGATAGTTGAAACATAAAGACTTCTGAACCATCATAGAAATGGGTCCACTCTGCTGCTGCTTCGGAGCTCCACCTCTAGGACACTGCTTAGCCAAATGACCTTCCTGTTGGCATACATAAAATTTTCGAGATGCATTGCTGCCTCCAGGTTTCCCTTTACCCTGCTTCTTCCAATTCATGTTGAATTTCCTTTTATTTGGATTGGTAGAATTCCCACTCGGTGCTGACACTATTTCCAAGGGTTTCTTTTCCATAAGCTCTTCATATCTCAAAGCCATATCTACCAGTTCCACAAATGATCCTTTGAGATGTGCAGTCATCTTCTCATGAAACTCGGGCTTTATTCCAAGCACAAACATCTCGTTGTTCTTAAGGGGTGTATCAATAAGACCAGGTCCATAGCGAGATAACTCGTTGAACTTGGTTTCATACTCTGATACTGACAAACTTCCTTGCCTAAGGTCCAGAAAATTTCTATACAGTCGAGTCTTCCCTGCGGTAGGCTTAAACTGTTCTTCAAACACTTCCTTAAACTTGCTCCAAGAGATATCATCCTCGGAAATATTCATTATAACTGCATCCCACCAAGCAGCTGCTCCTTCCTGAAGTTGCCATGATGCCATAACACGCTTCTTCTCATCTGATAGATCCAAACTCTTAAAAATCCGCTCACATGAACGCAACCAGATTTGAACTTCAATGATAGACTCCATACCCTTAAAAGGCTTTCCTTTAGGAATTAACGAATTTGTCACAGTCGTTCATAGGATAGCTTCTCGTTCAATAGTGGATCCTCGTCCTGGGTTCGATCGGGTGGTATAGGGTTATAGAGGAGGATTAGCAGTGGCGATCCAATGGCTCAACTCTGGCCGTAGTCAATCATGGTCACCGGGATTTGATGATCTGAGGGTCGAACTTTGTGCATGGCATGGTGGGGATTAGGGGAACCGGATGGTGGAGCAAGTGAGATGGGGGGAGCGATGTGAGGCGCTGGTCGCGGCAGTGGCTCTGATCAGAGCATAGGGGTCGGTCAAGGCAGCGTTGACGAAGAGATGGTGATGGCATGTTCGAACTGGTTTGTGTGACTAGAGTTAGAGGCCTAGAAACGAGGTGACATGTACGAATTAAAATTTTATTTTGTTCTTTTAATTTTGATTTTTCCCAAATGTTCTGACTCATGTATCTTTTACGTATGAGGTCTGATTTACGCGCGGTTTCTTGCGTTGGGATCGTATTGAAAATCCGGATATTTTTTATGTTGGTTTGGATGAATTCTAAGGCTGTTTAAATTTTTTGTTTAAATTGGATTTAAATAAATTTAAATTCAAAGGTGAGTGTTTTAACCCACTCACAACTTCTAAAATTTCTTGTGTTTGTTAAAATTTAATTTATGATGTGATTAGGAATTTATTTATGACAGTTTGTTATATTTTAAATCGTCATCTCGGTTAAATTGAATTTATTTGAATTAAATCATTATTAATTTATTATTGAATACAAATTGCCAGTTAAATAACTGTCATTGATTATCAATTTTGTATTGATATATATTGATTGATTTGGATGATGATTGTGATGGATGCTAATTGTTGATATTGGATGAATAGATGTTGTATTTATATCGTTATATACTGCAAGTTCACTATAGGTTGAGATGATACATACCCGCATGATCTATAGATTAAGGAAAAATCGTTATGGGTTGAAATGATAGACTCGAGCGATTTTATGGATTTTATTTAATTTGGGATTACGGTTTGAAATGATATATAACCTAAAATTTTAAACTGCGGATTGAAATGATAAATGTCCATATCACTTGACCCGAGGGTAGAAAATTATATACGGACTGAACTTCTTAATTTTTGAATTAATTAAATGATATCTTGAAACAAAATTTGACGTATATAAATGGAGGTATTATTGAAAAACCAAGTTTTGTGTTGAAATGTGAATTGGTTTAAAAGGAATTGCTTTAAGAAATTAAATTGGAAGTTTAAAGTTAAACTTTTAAGTATAAATGAAATTCTATCGAAATTAAGTTATTGAAGTTGTTTGAAAGTAACCTTGAAATATTTTGAAATTGGACTAATCTAAATTGATATTTGAAACGATATGAAATTCAATATTTTATTGAAATGTTAAATTGAAAGTTTGGAATTTGGTTTGTTGACTTGGAAATTGAAATGGTCCAAATCTATTGAAATGAAATGAGTAGTTTAATTAGATATTAATTCCAAATTCATGTTTTAATATAAACTGTTTTAAAAATATATTATTTCAAAATTTATAATTATTAAGATTTTCAAAGTATTAAACTATTTTAACCCGTATTGATTATACTAAATCATTTTAACCTATTTTAAACTATTTAGTTTATTTAAACTAATTAACTTGTTTTATCTTATTTTAAATCTAATTAATCTATTTTAAAGCTATATAATCTACTTTAAATCTATTTTAACTATTTATAACTAGTTAAACTATTTTCTTTTAAATCCAAACTAAGTAAAACAGATGGGTTTATATTCAAAATTCTTGATTTCGAAGGGGATATGGTTAATGATGTTATAACCTAAATTGAGATTTAAATAACATATTTGGTTTAATATGACATTTTGAAACGAGAGTTTAACCTATTTTGGAAATACAACTTTTGAAAGGAAATATAATTTCGAACTATGACTTCAAAGGTGAATATGATTTCGAAAGTAAGTAATGATTTCAAAAGTGATATGATTTGAATGGAATATAATATTTTGATATCAATTATGAAATGATTTTAGAAATGTAAAAGAACCATCCAGTGTGTAATAAGCGATTGGTTATTAAAGAGACCGGGATCAGATATTGTCATACTCTCCACCAATACCGAAAACCACTTTGACAACTGTTTATGCGGTGAAGATTCCAGAATGAAGTAGGATGGTGGCGACGATCCTTTGTGAGGTATATATGTGGACCGGACTCCCGTGAGTTGGCATAAGGTGGCTAAAATAGGGGAAATTGATAGGCCAAGTGAGGTCGTTCCTCCGATCGGACACACTTCATTGATTCTATATTCTGACATTGTGATTTATTTGGTGGCCACCCGTGATTTTTCTCGAGACTGTGTTCTGAGGTGGGCGGTAGTAACTGCTATGTGTTACCACCAGTCCGGAAGTGTAATTGGTATATCTACCCTGGCATTACCTAGTTGTGCCGTGTCACCTACCCTAGCGCGCCTTCTACGTGTTTGTTTTGTACCATACCTATGGAGTGCCCTCTGACGGCGTCCAGTACGGGAGGGATTACGGTACTGTTTAGACTATGGGAATATGCAAAATGTGTTAAGGGGGATATGAGAAACGTCACGCTATTTTAATAGTTTACTTTACTTTAGACACTATTATAATAGCGTATCGTACTACATAGTAGATAGTTTAACAGATCCTTAGGAGATGTCAATCCCGAACATCTCTTGAGTTACTGCACTAACGTTAGACACTGGATAGGAGATGTCAAACCACGTAAACATCTCTGACGCCGTCACACGCATATTTACCGTAGATTTAACTTACATAAGATCTTTTCGTCTGACTTGAGTGTTTTGTCTTTTCAATTCGCTTGGGTCAGCTTGAGCATTTCTGGATTGAAGACCATATTTCTGAAGGACGAAGACGAAGATTTGTACTACTGTATTATATTAGTCCCACTGCATCATACTAGTCCACTGCACTGTTATTTACCTCTGATATGTGTAAATTTGATTCTTTATTGTATAAGTAAAATCAAATGTTTTGTAAACATCTTCATGACCTATTATTTGATTATTATATTTGCATTCCACTGCGAGATTCTGTTTTGTTTTTCTCTTTCTCTGTTTTTCTTATTTACCCCATAACAATCCGCCATTCTGTATGGTTTGAGTTGGCACGTATGTCCGCTTAAAACGTACAAAAAGGCGGGATGTTAAAGAAGGACAGCAGCAATGAAATATGGTTTGAATGTCCATGTAGGTTTTGTTAGAAAAATTGTTATATATTTGATATGTTAAAATACCCTTCCTATACCACATTAAATTAGATTAATAAAATAAAGACAAAATTAATAAAATATGGTTTTATTAAAACAATATTAGATTAGATATAATAAAACCTTCAGACTTAGTAGGCCCTAAGGATCCAAAATAGAATTTTTTTTAAAATTTTCCCCTTTTTCTTTGTTGTAGCTGGCCCATTTCATCCGTTAATATATATTTTACTCTTACATTCATTGGTTTTAAGTCCAGCATATTTAGCTACAATTTTAATTTTATTTTTCAATTCATTTGCACTTTCTTTGTTTGCTTTGGTGAAAACCATTAAATTCTCTGCACATAAGATGAGAAATGCTTGATTTCATCATAGTTGTTGGTAGAATATTTTTTAGTTGGGTATGCATTAATTATACTCTTGTAAAGGCACACAATAATTTTTGGGGTGTGCCACTTTCCATACGAATTTCACCTAATAAGATGCGGAATGTTTTGTTCTCAAATCATTCTACACTTTTTCGTAAGACTAAGTACCTTTTGTCGAAGTAGTCCAAATCTAGTAGTCTTCTTGTTTATCTGAGAAGATTTGTATTTAAGAATGTCATCTCTTAATCTACCAACATAACTGAGGTTATTACATTCATGATTTTCTAGAATGTTTTCAACCAAAAGTCTCCTACCCCTTACTCTTAACATTATTTCTTCAACAAGTCCATTGATAAGTCTTCCTCGGTTGAGCAAAGATCGTACTAGAGAGATGTCATCTTCCCATCAATAATTCATTTACCTAAACACATAGCAGCTTCATTTTTAATGCTCAAAAGGAATTTCTAGATACCAGAATCATCGATTCTACTACTGATTTCCTAAAAGGATTGATTTTTCATGTATTTTCTTTTATCCGCCTTGCCCACATTCCTTTACCATTTAAAATTCTCGAAATTAATTTCATACCAAGGGTATTGTTTATGTATTCAAATTTTCTGAGTCTAAGACCACCTTCGTTTCTAGTCTTACAAACCTCTTGCTAATGAACCTTTCCAATTTTACCCTTTCATTAGGAAGTTAGAGAAAATACTGACTAGTTTGTTTAAAGTAACAGCCATAATATTGAAGCATGAGGGAATTAGGGAGAAGGACAAACTTTAAATAAAAATTAGGTTGAAGGACAACAAATTTTATTATTGGATTGAATGACAAACTTTAAAAAAAATAGGTTGAAAGACAATGCTAATTATAATTAGCATTATATTCAGTTTTACACTATACAAAACGCTAGTTATAACCAACATTATATTCAATTTTACACTGTACAAAATGCTAAGTATAATTAGCATTGTCCTTCAGATTAGTTTTTTTAAAATTTGTCATTCAGTTCAAAGATAAAATTTGTTGTCCTTGGACCTATTTTTTTCTTCAAAGTTTCTCCTTATACCTATCTTCCACTTGAAGCATTGCATCTAGAGTTGGACCCTATGGTATACAATATACCCGAGGAGCTCAACTCTACTTACTATTAAGTAGCCTTGCTTCCCACCCTTCTACTCGCATTATAATTCTCTTAACCAGTTCTTTATGGTGTTGATCTTTCATGCCGATGCTTGATAAAGGTAAACCAAGATAAGTGACTGGAAGCCTCTCAACTTTTACAACTAGAGTGCTAACAATGGCCTAGTAGCCTGTGCAGCCACTTTCAAATAAAATTATTGATTTTTCTTTATTCTATTTTAGCTGAGCAACGAGATTTAGCATGAATAAGATGTATTTAATAGCAACAACAACTCAATTCTCCGCTTTAGCAAAAATTAACACATCGTCAGCATAAATCATGTGAGAAAGCATGTTGTTTAACTTAGCAACTAGGTTAATGCTCTTATGAGTCTCATCAATGCTCTCATCATCTATTTTCTCTTCTAGAAGTAGAGTAAGATATTCCATGACCAAAGCGAATAGCATGGGCAACAGTGTATCTCCCTGACATAGTTCGTTACTGCTATCAAAGAAACCTTCAACAGATTTATGGTATGAATTGAGAAAAAATGAGAGTGAATCATTTCACCAATAAGATTTATCCATTTATCCGTGAAGCCATGTAATGACCCACAATATTTACACAACTATGATATTGTGATTTAAACAAGTATAAAATATTGAAATATATTTGTGCACACATTTGGTATGACTTAGGGGTAAATTTGTGATTTCCCAACTGTTAAAACCCTAGCCGTGAGTGAATTATAAAAAGAAAGATGTGGCCACTGTTTCATTCGACTCTCTCATTTCAAAACAAAAACTAAAATGGCCGAAGCCCTAGAAATCAGATTGGGAGAAAAAATCATCTTGCTGTATCGAATGGCGTTGGATTCGTGAGAAAAAGAGGGAAAGCTATGGCAATATCTAGGGGATTGACATCTCATATAGCTACGTGAGTGTTCTTAATCTTGATTTGGCAATAAGTCCTATCTCAGGCAGCCGTAGTTATATTTCTGCAAATAAATTTGTGTGTATGGATGCTTTGCGTGTATTGATGCTTGTTAATGATTGTTTGATCCTTGGTTGCTTGAGTATCCATATATTGATGAAGATCAAGTCTGATTATGTTCATATCTGAACCTGAGATGATATCTATTCACTATTATGTCACGATACACTGATTTAACACTATGTATTACTGCTAAATGAATTGTTTAAGTGCACTCATACCAGACGTATCATATCTGACCCTGTTGATTGTCTCGACAATCTCCTGGGGTGTCTCATTCAACGAGGCAGTTCCGGATGATGTTTTTACAGGTTGCTATGCACATTTTGATGAGATGATGACTTAAGAGATGGAGTTAAAATGATTTATCACTGCATATAGATGATATGAAGAAAGTATTTAAGTATTTCATTGTCATTTTATATGTATTGCTGAACTGAAATATGTATATTTTACTATGAACAGTGAACCATCATGTGTTAGATTGATATGTATATAAATCTGGAAAACTGTTTTGTCTTATAAGAAATTGCAAGTTTGAAACTGAAACACTGGGATCGTTCAGTTTTTATATATTTTCGGAAATCTGTATTTGGAGAATAACTTGTGTCAAGGCAGTATACACAAGTGTTTAAACTTGTGTATATGTGCAGACCTATAGATCTATTGAGTTTGTGATTTAAAGGATTTTTATGGATTTTGTTCGAGTTTCCTTTCAGAAGTTTTGGGGAAAATCGGTATAAACTTATTTTGATGGATTATTTCTATATTTATGCATAAGCATATATGGATCTGGAGTTTGATTTTAGTATGTAATTATCATGTCTGAGAATATATATATATATATATATATATATTTATTTGTTTTTGGCAAGTTGAATGCCTTGAGTATGAAAAGCAAAGATGAGATTTATATATTTCTCTATGTTATGTTTTCCCGAGATCAAGTTACTTATGGTTTTAAATGGGAGATTATATGGATCTGAATCCACACTTTTGAGATATGATCTTTAATCTGAGCATCTGAGTTTTGATAGATATGTTTTCTTTGATATAAGATGTTTATTCTGGAAAAATGAAGTTTATGGGAGATTTGGATTTATATAAGAATTTGAAATAATTTCTGAAATGAGTTTGAGAACTTACAGCCTCATGTGCTTTATATATCTGAAATGTGTTTAGTTGTTTTAACAGCATGACTTACAAGTCTGAACTATATATATATGTTTTGGCATATCTGATGCCGTAGATCTTTGAAGAAAAAAAAAGGATTTTAATGCTTTCAAATGCATTATGATTTTTGAAATGAAATTTCTATGTTAAGTGGCTGTTGCTATTTGAATCTGAATATAACATATAGCTAATACATGTTCATGTAATAGATTCTTGAATCGTATAGTGGACTTGCCATATAAATTAATATACGTGCATGCCCTTACTTTATATTTCTGAAATGAATGAGCTCAGTTTTGAATAGTTTTGCAAAAGAAAGTTAATTAGCAAACTGTTTTGATTCTCTTATGCTATATTCATAAGATTTCTGGAAATGGATTACAAGTCCATGTATTATCTTGAGACTTTTATAAAAGGAACTTGTAAGCTTCCAATTGTTTATGTTAAAAATATTTGTATGATGCAGAATGGCTTTTGTCCTTGCATCAGTGATATGTTTTCAGTTTTAAAGAAACGTAGTTGATGTAAATTCATCTTTTATGTCTGAATATAACTTGCATGAGTGAGAAAGAGGAAAACTCGATGACCTCATTTTTGTATAGTTGGATTGGTAATCCTTCGTTTGTACGTATATTTATTGGTACTTTGTTGGTGCCAAGGCTTCATTGACTCTCGGATGTTGCCAGCATTGTTACTGTGTGATTTTAGGGCTCAATTTTAATTGCCTATTCGTTAATACCATTGCTTGAGCTTGTGTGTTGGCGAGGCCGTGCACACCTGTATTTATATGTGTGTGTACGTGCAGCCACACCTATAATTGTGCTATAGCAAGAGTTGAATTAAATAAAGAATATCTATGACTTTTATGATATAATCCGGAATTCTGATATTTCCAGTCTGCTTGTGTATCTTTTGTGTCATATTGCAAATAATTTTCATAAAGAGGGAAATGGATTTATCTTTATATTAAAATGCTATGTGCGAATGCTTTAGCTAATCTTCTTAAACTCTGATTTAATAGCTAAAGAGATTGGTATATCTTCATATATACTAATCTATGTTTTAAGAATACACCAATATTTCTATATTGGTAATAATGGATCCTGGTTTTGGTTTTGAAGATAGATGACCCTGTGTTTTCATTTAGCATATTTCTTTATGCCAAAAAAAAAACAAATTAGTCCATGATTTGGGGACTAGAAAAGTAGGGTCATCACATTTGGTATCAGAGCTATGTAGGTAGATAACATAGCAAAAATTTAATTTGTGTGAACTTGTTTGTATTGACTGCTTTGGTTGCATTGTTTGAATTGATTGCTTTGGATGATCTATTTGGATTACATCAATGTTAATGATGTTTCTCCTTTCTATTATTTTGTTTTGAAAATTGTTTAATCAATCATATAACCTGATTACAGAAATGAGTTTATGACTCAGTTTTTATAAGAAAATAATCTGATTAATTTACTGAGAAGTAGGGTATTGAATAATAATGGATTAGGCAGTATGGACAGAGAGGTTTATGCTCATGTCTAGTTCATTTAAATTTGCTATGAACAAAGAAATATTATAAAAATGTGATGATTTGTTCAGATCAAAATCTAATATGTTTATGGGTTTTTCTCAAAACCACATCTTATGTTCACAGTAAAAAAAACAAATATGGCATTTCTTATGATTTCAGTAGATTTATTTAAGTAGAGGAAAAGTTCTAGAAACTATTGTACCAGCAGGTTATTAGAAAAATGTAATCAAGCAGAAATGATTCTGAAATGGGTTGTAAAATTTGGTATGAATGTTTGGTATGTTTAGATATGGTTTTTAAGGAAATTAAGTTCCTTACTTATGAAATGAAGAAAGGATTACAAGAGTATTTCTGGAGTTAAAAAGGAAAATTCCTTAAATGAATAAATATGCATGGTCTCTAAATTACAAAGTAATTTAGGAGAGTTGCCTTGATCTATTCATCATTAGGTGGATGATGGGTATGTGCATGACTTGTTCAAGTCCTGAAGGCCTCTGTGCAAAGGTTAACAGAATTGAGTCCTTTGCAATGCACACTTTGTGTTCAAAGGCAAGAGTTTAGACCATATAAAAATGTAAATGGAACTGGAAATGAAGGCTGTGGAATTTAAGAATTTAAATCCAAAGAAGTTTTGTACATTACAATTGAACAAATTGGATGAATTCTATGTTGGTTTTCTCTATAACAAATCATTAAATTATATATCATTTTGTGTACACTAAGGAACATACACAGGTTACCCAGAAATATGCATAAGAGAAATATTGCATTCTTCTATTTATTTTGTAGTTATTTGAATATGAGAAAAATTATATAAAATTTGTGCTTTCAGTTAGATTACTCATACCAGGCATTAGTCTGACCCATGTGTGTTGATGCACTATTGGGTGTCTCATATTTTATGGGGCAGTCCATAGTGATTGTGCAGGTAAATATGGTATATTTTCTGAGAAAAATAACAAGAGCCACTTACCCATTTTCTCTATAAAAAAAATGAGAAGCAGATCATAGTTGATGGGGCAAAACTGACATTGGGTAATTTTCTAAAACCCTAGTGGCAGCCAGGGTCTAGTATAAGAAGGCTTAAGGTAGTGAGATCTGTCACTATTTTTAAAACATAAAAAAAATATAGCAATAGAAATATAGACCAGAGAGCATTGGCCATTAGAGTTAAGAGAAAGTGAAAGATCAAAGGGAAAGGAAGGCTTAGGAAAAAGAGTTAAGGTGAGTAACCTCACTGGAAACATTGGTAATAAGCAATAAGTCCTGAATATTGAGGCAGCTTGACTAAATTTATATTTTTATTTGTTGCAAGCTATGTTGTTTTTATGATATGGGAACTTTCACTTGCTTTATGATCTGTTTAAATGAAAACCCTTTTATATTGATTTACCCAGAATGAAATAGCCGGGGATTTAATGTTTAAATATGTCCTTCTGTGTTATGATTTAACTGTGAGATGAAGTAGTGAGTATGGGTTTTCTTTATATATATTTGATAGTTTAAAACCCAGGATACTTAATATGGATATATGGTCTAAAAATGAAAGAGGATGTGGGGCTGCAACATTGTGTTGTTGCTTATGTCCCATATCAACAACAAATGAAAATATAGGGGTGCAATGTATACATGTGCTGAGCCTCTACATTCCATGAACTATCCAATAAAATACTTGTGATTTAGTCAGATTTGAGGACCTACATAGATCTGATTGAATCAGAGGTAGGAAGAAACCAACAGAAAAATTTATCTATGGCCATATGTTTGTATTAGGATCTATTGAAATTCATAGAAAAAAAATAACATGTTTAAGAAATCACCTCTGTTGCTATGGAAAAGTGCTTGCTAGTGAAAACATGATTTGTTAACCTCTGGATGTGTGTATGGGACTGAATGTTTTCTTCATTGCTTGAACATGAGATACAGAGAGGTATTAACATAGTATTAAAAGAAAAGGGGGAGTGACACTTAGTAACTTAACTAAGGACGTGGGATCTTAGGGCTACAAATATAGCTTGGCAAGGTGAACATTGCAAGCTCACACATGGTATGATTATACCCAGGGGCCTGAGTGTGCTGGGTTAACAGTGAATATGCCCCAGACAGTGTGTGATTTAATAAAAGAGAAAGTAGCTAAAGACCATAAAAACAAAATACAGGATATTGAACATTAGTAACAGGTTCATGTGAAGGCTTGGGTAAAATTCCTGATGGCCAGAAAATTTGTAGATGAGGAATGATGATTTAATTGATAATTTTGTTGACTATCTGATGGTATTCTATGGATGAATGAGCATTACATTTAAAATGACTTCAATATGAATCATGAGTAGGAATGTATTTGTAAGCAACATATAACCTGATGACAAAACATATGAACTGTTACTGAATTAATATTTGTTTGGTTCTGGTTGAGTAAGCTTGGTGTATAAATATGTTTGAGACATTAGAATTGCTTTGAAAAGCAGAAAGTAAAATCTGTATTGATTCTAGAATTTACTAAACCAATTTGCCAATAGGGTTTAGTTTAAAACTGAATGTGATCAATATTATGATGAATATAATGACACTGTTTCATGCTCTCACTTGTACACTGCCATATTTGTGCATATTCACTTCATCCTGTGTGCACCCCTGAGTTGCATTGTATGCATGGACTTGGTCCAAACACTGTTGCATCTGAAATCTGTTGTTGCACTTGAGACTTTAGACTTGATTTTGCTGTTTGCATTCAGTGGCAGTTCTATATATATATGTCCATGTACTTGAAACTACTTGATGCTGCACACTTATGCTTTGTCTTGATCACTTCTGCTGTTGTCATTTTGTGTTGTTGTCTTGCATTTGCCAAGTCCATGTGTAAGTTCCCATACATCCATCTGAGTTTGCTGTTTCCAGATGCACTGAGTTGCTTGAATATGTCGCTTTCTCATTTATGTTCTTTTTGTATGACAGTTGCAATTACCCTTGTGCTTGTTCATTTGATGACGAAACATGTTGATTGAAATTTGCTTGTGCACTCGAATTGGCAAGGCAGTGCACGTGTGTATATTTATACACGTGTGTATTGCAGCCACTCCGTAAAATTTAATGAATATTTGGGATGCTAGAACGAGTAAGAGCGAATTGTGAGGACACAATTCCAAAAAGGTGGGGTATTTGTAATGACCCACAATATTTACACAACTATGATATTGTGATTTAAACAAGTATAAAATATTGAAATATATTTGTGCACACATTTGGTATGACTTAGGGGTAAATTTGTGATTTCCCAACTGTTAAAACCCTAGCTGTGAGTGAATTATAAAAAGAAAGATGTGGCCACTATTTCATTCGACTCTCTCATTTCAAAACAAAAACTAAAATGGCCGAAGCCCTAGAAATCAGATTGGGGGAAAAATCATCTTGCTGTATCGAATGGCGTTGGATTCGTGAGAAAAAGAGGGAAATCTATGGCAATATCTAGGGGATTGACATCTCATATAGCTACGTGAGTGTTCTTAATCTTGATTTGGCAATAAGTCCTATCTCAGGCAGCCTTAGTTATATTTCTGCAAATAAATTTATGTGTATGGATGCTTTGCGTGTATTGATGCTTGTTAATGATTGTTTGATCCTTGGTTGCTTGAGTATCCATATATTGATGAAGATCAAGTCTGATTATGTTCATATCTGAACCTGAGATGATATCTATTCACTATTATGTCACGATACACTGATTTAACACTATGTATTACTGCCGAATGAATTGTTTAAGTGCACTCATACCAGACGTATCATGTCTGACCCTGTTGATTGTCTCGACAATCTCTTGGGATGTCTCATTCAACGAGGCAGTTCGGGATGATGTTTTTACAGGTTGCTATGCACATTTTGATGAGATGATGACTTAAGAGATGGAGTTAAAATGATTTATCACTGCATATAGATGATACGAAGAAAGTATTTAAGTATTTCATTGTCATTTTATATGTATTGCTGAACTGAAATATGTATATTTTACTATGAACAGTGAACCATCATGTGTTAGATTGATATGTATATAAATCTGGAAAACTGTTTTGTCTTATAAGTAATTGCAAGTTTGAAACTGAAACACTGGGATCGTTCAGTTTTTATATATTTTCGAAAATCTGTATTTGGAGAATAACTTGTGTCAAGGCAGTATACACAAGTGTTTACACTTGTGTATATGTGCAGACCTATAGATCTGTTGAGTTTGTGATTTAAAGGATTTTTATGGATTTTGTTCGAGTTTCCTTTCAGAAGTTTTGGGGAAAATCTTTATAAACTTATTTTGATGGATTATTTCTATATTTATGCATAAGCATATATGGATCTGGAGTTTGATTTTAGTATGTAATTATCATGTCTGAGAATATATATATATATATATATATTTGTTTTTGGCAAGTTGAATGCCTTGAGTATGAAAAGCAAAGATGAGATTTATATATTTCTCTATGTTATGGTTTCCTGAGATCAAGTTACTTATGGTTTTAAATGGGAGATTATATGGATCTGAATCCACACTTTTGAGATATGATCTTTAATGTGAGCATCTGAGTTTTGATAGATATGTTTTCTTTGATATAAGATGTTTATTCTGGAAAAATGAAGTTTATGGGAGATTTGGATTTATATAAGAATTTGAAATAATTTCTGAAATGAGTTTGAGAACTTACAGCCTCATGTGCTTTATATATCTGAAATGTGTTTAGTTGTTTTAATAGCATGACTTACAAGTCTGAACTATATTTATATGTTTTGGCATATCTGATGCCGTAGATCTTTGAAGAAAAAAAATGGTTTTAATGCTTTCAAATGCATTATGATTTTTGAAATGAAATTTCTATGTTAAGTGGTTGTTGCTATTTGAATCTGAATATAACATATAGCTAATACATGTTCATGTAATAGATTCTTGAATCGTATAGTGGACTTGCCATATAAATTAATATACGTGCATGCCCTTACTTTATATTTCTGAAATGAGTGAGCTCAGTTTTGAATAGTTTTGCAAAAGAAAGTTAATTAGCAAACTGTTTTGATTCTCTTATGCTATATTCATAAGATTTTTGGAAATGGATTACAAGTCCATGTATTATCTTGAGACTTTTATAAAAGGAACTTGTAAGCTTCCAATTGTTTATGTTAAAAATATTTGTATGATGCAGAATGGCTTTTGTCCTTGCATCAGTGATATGTTTTCAGTTTTAAAGAAAGGTAGTTGATGTAAATTCATCTTTTATGTCTGAATATAACTTGCATGAGTGAGAAAGAGGAAAACTCGATGACCTCATTTTTGTATAGTTGGATTGGTAATCCTTCGTTTGTACATATATTTATTGATACTTTGTTGGTGCCAAGGCTTCATTGACTCTCGGATGTTGCCAGCATTGTTACTGTGTGATTTTAGGGCTCAATTTTAATTGCCTATTCGTTAATACCATTGCTTGAGCTTGTGTGTTGGCGAGGCCATGCACACCTGTATTTATATGTGTGTGTACGTGCAGCCACACCTATAATTGTGCTATAGCAAGAGTTGAATTAAATAAAGAATATCTATGACTTTTATGATATAATCCAGAATTCTGATATTTCCAGTCTGCTTGTGTATCTTTTGTGTCATATTGCAAATAATTTTCATAAAGAGGGAAATGGATTTATCTTTATATTAAAATGCTATGTGTGAATGCTTTAGCTAATCTTCTTAAACTCTGATTTAATAGCTAAAGAGATTGGTATATCTTCATATATACTAATCTATGTTTTAAGAATACACCAATATTTCTATATTGGTAATAGTGGATCCTGGTTTTGGTTTTGAAGATAGATGACCCTGTGCTTTCATTTAGCATATTTCTTTATGCCCCAAAAAAAAAAACAAATTAGTCCATGATTTGGCCACTAGAAAAGTAGGGTCATCACAAGCCAAGACTTCGCAACATGTGAAGTATAAAATCCTTGTTTGCCGAGTCAATTTTTCTTAAACAAATTTTGATGCACATGATATTGTTATTATTTCTATCGAAGCCTTGTACAACCTCATAAGAAGTGAGCATTCCATTTTCAATGTGCTTGTGTTGATTGTAAGCACATTGATTCTCAGAAATGAGACCGTCCATAAACGGTTTGATCCTATTACATAACACTTTAGCAATGACTCTACATAAAAAGTATAATATGGGATGGGTATAAATTATGTCATTGGCTCTGGCTTCCTTAGATATGAGATGAATGAATGCATGGTTGCTTTCTTTAACGAGTCTATCAAAATTGAAAACATTTCATACCATATCATAAAGATCCTTTTTGACCAATTCCCAAGAAAATATATAAAATATAGAATTGAATCCATCAAACTAGGAGCAAAGTAATCATTAACACTAAAGACTTCATCTTTGTCTTCATCTAAATCAATCATGTCATTCAATTTTTCCCCATATTCAGAAATGATGTTTTTGCATACAATGAGAGGGAGAGGACCATAGGGCTGTTGTAGGTTAAAAAGATCGTTAAAGTATGTAGCAGCCTTTGTGGAAAAATCTTTCTGATCATAACTAATCTCACCTTTGATGTTGATGGCCCTCTTCAAGAGAGCATCATCGATATGTTTGACATTTTTGCATAAAAAGGTAGTGCCTCATCACCAAATTGAATCCAATTGCATTTTGACTTTGATTTAACAACACCAAACTCTCTATGTCGTGCACATTCTAGCTCTTTTCCATCAGTAGCGAAGGCTTGGGAAATGATGGGATTTTTGGTGGTTCCTATTTGATTTTGTTGTTCGGCACATTTGCATTTTAAATCCTCAATTTCTTTCGATATGTTTTTTTTTCATATAGCTGCTCCACATTTTAAGCTTTTACTTAATGTTTTTTTGCTTTATTAGTACACGGTACATAGGAAATCCAGTGAAGTCTTTGGATCATTCTTCTATTATTTCACTATAATCTTCAAATAAGGTCCATTGGTTCATGAATATGATTGGTTTCATTGATCTCATGTCAATTGAGGTTGACAAGGTAACTAGTATCATTGAGTGATCATTGTTGCTTAAGGGTATATTGAGAATGATCGAATAAAGCAACGCTCTCAACATAACAAAGCTTATACAAAAATAGTATAATGGATAGCGGGTCTCAGCACATATAACAGAAGTATGGGTCATAATTGATATGTACGCTTATATATATCTATTGTATAGAGTGAAGCCGATTGTAATATTGTGTAGCTTTTGCATTTTTAACATCATTAATAAAGATCATTCTCTCTTGCAAATTCATCAGTTCAATTATATCAATCTTTGTAAAATTCAATATGGTATCAAAGCATGAATTGCTTAATAGCATTCAGCCTTGAACTTCTTCATATCTGAAGCAACTCATCAGATCATATATCATCACTTGAGTGCACTCATTAGAGATATTGATCTCATCCTTTGAGATTTTGAATTTGCTTGCAAATAAAATAAGAAGTCAAGTGCCTTGCCAGAAACGGAGTTCGGCTACAGCAAAACTTCTCATCAAAATCAAGCAAATTGAACAAACAATCAAGAAATCCAAAAACAGATCAAGAAGGTAAGAAATCAATCATAAAACACATCAAGAAAACTAGTGCCATACCAGAAAAACTTATCAAAAGAGATTCATCACTTAAGTTTCTGAAAGTTGCATCAAGCCTGTCATTTTTCATTTTCTTGCCCACCAAATTTCTAATTAATCAAGATTCCCTGACTGTTCTTCATCTTTTCCCACTTTTGAATATTTAAATTAATCATGGTTGAAGGAGATCATAATTTATCTACTTCAGACAAAACCAGTGATTCAAGCCAGTAGACTGAATCAGAAACCGAGGATTTGATTAAGACTTGTCTATCTATGAGAGAATATTTGTTAAAGGTGAAGACAACATGGATCACCTTGAAATAGAAGGGCACAAAGTATCAGATACTGAACAGATATTGACCATCTTAGGTGGTTTGGGTGATGATTATCAATCAGCTGTGGCAGTAATAGCATCAAAAGAAACACTACCATTTATAAACAATATGTTAGTTCAACAATTCTTGCTCATGAAGGAAGGTTAGATCAGAAAAGATCACTGGACAATGATTTATCTATCAACTATGCAGCAAACTCAAAAGGCAAAGGACAAAAGTACAACATAAAAAATCAATACTATCAGTGGGGAGGTCAGTCTAACAGAGCAAGGGGAAGAGGAAGATGGAACAATAACAATAGACCCAGATGCCAAATTTATGAAAAGATTGGTCATACAGTATTAAAGTGTTACTTTACATTCAATTCAGGCTATGTGCCAAATCAGAGTCAAAACAACCAAAGGAATAATGCAAATCCCACTATCAATATGGCTCATGTGCAGTAGGAATTAAGCAATCAATCGACAGGCTAAGAAATTCAACTGTTAATGTCACAAAGCCAGATGATATACAAGATGAAAGTTGGTATCCCGACTCAGGTGCTAAAACCATATTACAAGAAATTTGGATAATCTAAATCTGGGTCAAAAGAAATATAAAGGTAATCAGTCCATACACATGGGCAATGATCGGAGTATCAATATAACACATATTGGAATTGCTTGCATCAAATGTGATAAACAACTAAATCTCACTAATTTATTAAGAATGCCACAAATAAGAAAGAGTTTAATAAGTGTATCACAATTTGCAAGTGATAACAATGCCTACTTTGAATTTTATCCAAAATATTATTTGGTTTAAAGATATACTAACTAAAAAAAATTCTTTTACAGGATAATGCAGATAGAGGACTATACAAATTTAACTTTGTTAATTTAAGAAATTCTCAAGACAAGAGAGGTTACACTAATCTTTCTGAAAATGCAGAGAGAAAAGTTAATGTGTTTGATTACTGGCATTACAAGTTAGGCCACCCTAATGTCAATGTTGTAAAATAAATTCTTGTTGACAATAAAATTCCTTGTGAAAATGTTGTTCTACCCCGTGTGTGCGCTCACTATCAAATGGAGAAAAGTCATAAACTTTCATTTGTTGATTCACAGACCACATACCATAAACCCATTGAATTGGTTGTTGCTGACCTATTGGGCCCAGCACTAGTCAACTCAGATTATAGGTTTGAATATTACATATCATTTGAGTGGAATTTTCAAGCCCAAATTATATACTTCTACAATGGAGTTTGATGAACCAAACAATTTTGATCAAGCAATAAAAAGATCAAACTGGAAAAGAGCCGGATGAAGAGTATAATGCACTTATAAAGAATAAAACATGAGATCTTGTTTATCCACTGGAAAACAATAATTTAGTAGGGTGCATGTGGACTTATAGAGTAAAGAGAAATGCAGATGGAACAATCATGAGATATAAAGCAAGATTTCTAGCAAAAGGATATACTCAACAACATGGCTTTGATTTCAATGATACATTTTCTCCAGTTGTGAAACCAACAACAATCAGAATCATGCTTACCATAGAATTGTATAAAAATTAGGCTATCAGGTAGTTGGATGTAAATAATGTCTTTCTAAATGGAGATTTAAAAGAGGAAGTGTACAAGGAACAACCACGGGGATACAGACAAAACAGAAATTATGTTTGCAGGCTTAATAAAGTATTATATAGGCTTAAGCAAGCTTTTAGAATCTGGTTTGATAAACTGAAAGGCACACTATCAAGTTTAAACTTTTAGTTTACCAGATCAGATAACTCGTTATTCATTAGAATCAATAAATTCCCAACTGTATATATTCTTGTTTATGTTGATGACTGGACTATCACATGTGACGATGAGGCAGAAATAAATAATCTCATTCAATTTTTGGACAAACAATTCTCAATTAAAGATCTTAGGACACTAAATTACTTCCTGGGAATAGAGGTCACTAGAGTTTAAGATTCAGAAAATTTCTTATGCCAAAAGAAATACATAACAGATATATTAGTTAAAGAAAAAAAATGAATGGTGCCAATTCCCCTGTCTGCACCTATGACAACAAGTCTTCATTTATCAAAAAACAGGGGAGAACCAATACTTGATGATAAAGAATACAGAAACTTGTTGGTGCTTTACAATATGTGACCATTACAAGACCAAAAATATCATAGTGTTAACAAAATGTGTCAATTTATGCAAGAACCCAAAGATGAACACTGGAAACCATTCAAGAGAATATTGAGGTATCTAAAAGGGACAACTGACCATGGGTTAAATCTTAAAAGCAGTAAACATCTCAACATAATAGGGTATGCAGATGCTGATTGGGTCAATGATCCTGATGATAGAAGATCTACCATGGGATTCTGTATCTACATGGGAAGCAATCCGATTTCATGTTGTTCTAAAAAACAGGCAACAGTTTTCAGATTAAGTACCGAAGCAGAATACAAAAGTATAGCAAGCACAATAGCCGAAATCATGTGGATACAATCTTTACCGAGTGAATTAAAAATTAGCACAGACTTAAAACCAAGACTGTGGTGTGACAATTTAAGTGTTGTGTCTATATCAGAGAACCCAGTGCTTCATTCGAGAACAAAACATATGGAAATTGACTTATTTTTTTTCGAGAGTGGGTTTTATAAGGAAAACTACAAATCAGTCACTTACCAGCCGCTTATCAGATAGTCGACATACTAACCAAACCCCTTTCTGGCATGAACTTCGCGAGACTGAAGAATGAGCTCAAGGTTTGCGGGAAAATAGACGCCATCAAGCATAAAACATGATCATATTCTTTATCTTACTCAGAGAGAGTGATGAAAGTCCAACACCTTCAGAACTCAAAGCAATGAAGCTTCAAAATTATTGTACATTCGAGTTGGTTTGAGATTGAGCGAGTAACAGCAAATCGGCAAAGAAAGGAGTTAACTTTCATCTTATCACTTAAATCATAATTGTAGATTTCAACAAATTTAGTGTGAGATTGAGGAAATGACAATGAATTGATGAAGAAAAAGGCTGATTCTCTTAGTTTTATCATTTTAGAAGTGATTTATAGATCTCAGCAGATCTGGAGGCATAAAGAAATTTGGGTAAAACCCTAAATGAATTTGAGGTGACGTATTGAGAATGGTCAAATAAAGCAAAGCTCTCAACACAACAAAGCTTATAAGACAATAGTATAATGGATAGTGGGTCTCAGCCCATATAACAGAAGTATGGTCTCAGCCCATATAACAGAAGTATGGGCCACAATTGATACGTACGCTTATATATATTGTACAGAGTGAAGACGATTGTAATATTGTATTGCTTTTGCATTTTTAACATCATCAATAAAGATAATTCTCTCTTGCAAATTGATCAGTTCAATTATATCAATCTCTGTAAAATTCAATAGGCTAGATAAGAAATTTGACAAGAGGGAAAGCATTTACGCCTAAATAAGTTAGCTAGAGTCCTATCTATTCGGGTTAAGATGTTTTTGCTAGGTCCGGATCACCATGAAAACTGAAACCCACCAATACGAACTTCAAATAATCTAGACAGCATCATGCAATTGTCCAGTTCATGCATTTTGCTGAAAGGAACTAGATTTCCTCCACTTTTTTCACTTGCAAATATAATACAATTAAAGTCCCCTATCAGTAGCCAAATCCAATGAATGAATTTCGGGTCATACTCCAAAACATTCCAAATATTTTGTCTTACGTATTCAAATTCATGAGCATAAAAGAATGCAACCATTTCCAGGGTACCTCCTATATTTTTCAAACATAAAGAGAGGTGCTAATCACTCATACCATACACATGCTAGTCCTGAATTTCAGAGTTGATAATGTTGTGCGGAAAATGCACAAATGCGGAAAGACAATAAACATAGGATCTAGATTTGTCAATTTGAACATCACGTAATCAGCAGCAATTATTCTATACTCCAAATATATAGTACTTAACTATAAAGAAAAAAGAAGATGCACAATATTTATACTGGTTCCACTATCATCTAGATAGTGTACGTCCAGTCTAAAAGAGAGAGATTTTATTACACTTGAGAGAATTACAAGAGACTACAAAATAAGAGTTTACATACCAAAGCCCCAAATTAGGGATAACAAGAAGAGACACTCTATCTGGAGATCGCTGGCTGAATACCAGGATGGGTTTACAATGAAGTCTACCCTAAATATATATTCAACATAAATTCATGTGAATCATCAATCAAATTACCAAAATATGGTAAGAAGATAATGGAGGCAAATTACAATGGTAACAAATCGCGCAAACATAGCAAGTAATTCACTCGTTCCAAAGATGGAAGAAAATAATCCCAAAGCAATGTGATTACGAAGAAAGAAATAATATGCATATCATTTTGCATATATATTATTCCACAACATGCGCATGCAGATATTCCTTACCATCTCATTCAAATGCAATCCAATTATTTATGCATTTCCATAATGAACAAACGTGATTACTTTCCCTTTTGCATATTTGTTTCCTTCTATTTGTGATTTTGTATCACCAAAATTTAACACTCCACCTTGATGCAAAATCACATATTTCCAACACTCCACCTCGAGTCAAATTCTCTTTTCAACGTAAAACTCTTCAAATCAAACTCCACCTTCAACCAAAATCTCTTAACGAGATACAAAAGAAAAATGAATATTTTCTCAATGGGTTCCGGCAAGGCCACCCCCCATTACACCTTACTAACGAGCTCAGACTATGTCCCCGTCCACCAACAAAATGTTGCAAATATCCAAAATCAAAAGAATGTAGATACCAAAATAATCTCAAAGCCACCAAGGCCAAAAATTCTCTCAATCACCAATCCAAATACAGAGCCAACAAACAAAAGCCAATGAACATAACAAGGCTAATCTAAATCTCTGTATACAAGACAAATCTCTTTCCTTCCACATACCTTATCTGCCAAATAACAAATTTTCCATGGAAATCAACATAAGACTCTCACATCAACATCGAGCCATAAAGCAGATACAAGTTTCCAAACCCACTTATCTGCCAAACAACAAATTTCCCATGGAAATCAACATAAGACTCTCACATCAACATCGAGCCATAAGGTAGATACAAGTTCCAAAATCCAGATGTCTCTTCAACACAGTAAACTCCTTATCACCAAATTTCCAAGACTACAACGCTCTTCTCTCTCAACATAATCTCCTCTGTCTTAATCTTCTATATTGCACAAAATCTCATTTTTTCATCCATATGAGTAATAGCATAATTACCACCAGATCTACCGCTCTTTCTAGAAGCCATTGATGCACAAATTTGAACAAATCGCCAAGCTCCGATACCAATCTGTTGTGCGGAAAATGCACAAATGCGGAAAGACAATAAACATAGGATCTAGATTTGCCAATTTGAACATCACGTAATCAGCAGCAATTATTCTATACTCCAAATATATAGTACTTAACTATAAAGAAAAAAGAAGATGCACAATATTTATACTGGTTCCACTATCTCTAGATAGTGTACGTCCAGTCTAAAAGAGAGAGATTTTATTACACTTGAGAGAATTACAAGAGATTACAAAATAAGAGTTTACATACGAAAGCCCCAAATTAGGGATAACAAGAAGAGACACTCTATCTGGAGATCGCTGGCTGAATACCAGGATGGGTTTACAATGAAGTCTACCCTCAATATATATTCAATATAAATTCATGTGAATCATCAATCAAATTACCAAAATATGGTAAGAAGATAATGGAGGCAAATTACAATGGTAACAAATCGCGCAAACATAGCAAGTAATTCACTCGTTCCGAAGATGGAAGAAAATAATCCCAAAGCAATGTGATTACGAAGAAAGAAATAATATGCATATCATTTTGCATATATATTATTCCACAACATGCGCATGCAGATATTCCTTACCATCTCATTCAAATGCAATCCAATTATTTATGCATTTCCATAATGAACAAACGTGATTACTTTCCCTTTTGCATATTTGTTTCCTTCTATTTGTGATTTTGTATCACCAAAATTTAACAGATAATTATTAGGATCCTGCCTTCATTATAACAACATTGTCGATAACACGCCATTTTTATCAAAATGAATTTTGAATCTTTTAATAATATCCTCAGTGAGTTTATTCTCCACTAACCCCAACCAGTCCACCCCTGATGTTCCGATACATTATGGCCATTTATTTGGTTTTATTATGACTTCTAAGTTCACGACTTGAATTTGCTTGTGTTTTGCTCTCTTCCACTTTTGTCATATATTTTTCATTCCATTCCAGATTTTTTATATTTATTTGGACTGTTGTATTAACTGGTGCTGTTATTGACTCATCAATGTATAATCTGGACTCTGATAACAAAGAATTTTGGGTTATGCTTAGACATACTGTCGTGATTTGGAATTGATTTTTTTATCAAGATGAGTTGTATTGTTGTTCCCTTGTCGAGTAATTTGAGCAACTGAGTTGGTATGATTATGTGTCTGACCATTCTTGTGTTCAAATGCTGCGTTAACGTGAATTTGGAAGTCATTTGCATTATTAGCACTTGATTGTTTCTGTAACGAGTTCTCTTCCAAGCCCAAATGTATTCCTTTTTTGTCTGTTAAGAGTTCTTTGATAGCACCGTAAATATCAAATAATGCTTTAATGTTTTCATTTAATTACACCTTTCCATTTGGAACTTCTGCTTTTGCCTCTTTACAAGAGCTAATACCCATTTGCAGACGAAAATCCAAACTGGTAGAGTGGTGAGTAGGTCCTTATTTGTCTTCATATTTGGATCCAATTTCTTCATAATTACAAGGTTTTTAACAAAAAATCAAAGGCCTTCATTGAGAATGTTGACACTATCCTTTTGATTATTGAATCTCACGATAAAGAATCCATTTTCCCTTGATTGAAGAATAGATCGTCATATATTTTCCATAGCCTTATTGCATATGCATCTAAACTTTTGCAATATGGGCGAGCCCAACAACATACAAAATAGTGCAATTATCCTAGCTTGATTGTGCATCAGCTAAAGCTTTGTTTGATAATTTGCCACATTTTTTACCATCCAAAATAATGGGTTCTATGTAATGAAGGTTGACCGTTTTAGCAATGTTCTCGCTAGAACCTTTTGTTAAATTTCGGTGATTCAAATATTTGCCAAAGAAGAAAAGAATATAGCCAATTGATCTTATCGGTCAATTAGGTTATAGGTGGAAAGAAAAAGAGAAAAGTTATGTGTGATTGCTTGTGAAGAAAGGAAACTAAATAATTAGCCAACCAATTAATCAGTCAAAAGATTTGTTATATGGAAATAGAAAAGTTTGTATATGGAGATTCAATCAATTAAGCTAAATTATAAAAATTAAGATCACTGTTATCCATTTGCATAGAAATCAAATCATGAATATTTGAAAAGGTTCCAAGACAATCGAGCAAGTAATTTTCTTAATCTCCAAGCAATCCTTCATTCTCAAGCCTATTTAATGAAGGAAGTTCATCTTCATATGAGTGTGTTAGAGAGCATCTACCATTATCCTCTTCTTCAATAAAGCCTAATTTCTGTAGTCAAATCAAATGAGAGGTTTTGAACGCAAATAAGTCTTTGGAGAAATTGATTATTCATTTGTAATTATAAGTTAATCTCTCCACTTTGCCACCTATAATTTTGTAGTCTCTCTCTTGTACTCTCTTTTATTATATAACACTAGATGGGAGCTGTTTTGTCAGTTATAAGAAGATTGATGGTGAAACAGTTCATATGGGAAATGACACATCTTGTCATGTTGTGGGCGTCGAAAGTGTGAGGTTTAGATGTATGATGGCGCTATTAAGACTATCACGGATGTTAGACATGTTCGAATGTTGCATAGAAGTTTGTTGTCAATTGGAGCTTTGAGTAGACTTGGTACGAGGAACATAAAAGATGAATGGAATTTGAGAGTGGCAAAAGGTTCCTTGGTAGTGATGAAAGGAGTGCGAGTTGATGATATATATGTGTACTTCATGAAGACATAGTCTTAGGAGAGTCAGTAGTTTCTATCGATTCAAGTGTTCCAGATTCTACTTAGTTATAGCATCTTCGTTTAGGTCATGTTAATGAGGAGAGTCTTGAAGTATTAAAGAAGCAGCGGTTAATTGATGATGTTTGTCAGTTAAAGCCTAGCTTTTGTGGAGATTGCCTTTTGGGAAAGAAGAAGCATGTCACATTTGATGTTTGGAGACCTAGAGCTACAGAGTTTCTGGAGTACGCTCATTCTTATGTGTAGGGATCCGATATAACATCCCACCATTTTGGATCATTCAAATCGACAATAAAACCAACACATGTCAGGCTTGAATAATTCAAAACAACAAATTATTAACAAAACTTGGGGCAAATAAAATTAACCACAGAATCACAGACAAAAAATATCAGAATAACTTACAGCAGAATAAAATAAGTATAAGAGTTCATGAACTCCTAGATACATAGTCTCAAACTAATACATAATACCCAAGTCTGAAAACAAATACAACGGAAAGTTAGATACATACGTTCTCTATTACAAAAGCAAAAGCGGAGTGGAAATAGCTGGAATGGAAATATCAGGTAGACAGCTAAATCTCCGGTGGATCTCTAGCTCCAAAAAAGATGAATCCAAAGTTGTGAAACTCAGGCTGATCCGAGCGTAAAGCAAAACACAAAACGCTCGAGTCAGTACATACATACTTATAAAATGTAAATCAACTCAAGTGAACTATAGACGAAATGCATCATTAACTTAAGGGATGCTTAGGATCGTCCATACTCTAAGGATCCGTTAAACTATCCACTATGTAGTAATATACGTTATTATAATAATGTCTAAAGTAAAGTAAACTATTAAAATAGCGTTAAGGCTTTACATTTTCCCCTTCAACACGTCTTATATATTCCCATAGTCTATACAGTACAATAGTCCCGCCCGTACTGGACGCCGTCAGAAGGTACTCCATAGGTATGGTACAAAACAAACTCGTAAAAGAAGCGGTAGAGTAGGTGACATGACACAACTAGGCAATGCCAGGGTAGATATACCAATTACACTTCCGGACGGTTGGTAACGCATAGCCGCGACTACCGCCCAACTCGATACACACTCTCAAATCAAAGATGCGCACCAAATCAATCACAATGTAATAGAATGGCCAACGATGAAATGGGTCCGATTGGAGGAGCTACCTCACTTGGCCCGTGGATTGCTCCAGTTTTATAGCCACCTTATGCTAACTCATGGGAGTTAAGTCGACGTAAATATACCTTTAGGATCGTCACCAGCATCCTACTTCATTCTGAAATCTCCACCGCGCACTCAATTGTTAAAGTGGTTTTTGGTATCGATAAAGAGTATGCCCATATCCGATCCTGGTCTTTTTAACAACCAATCGTTATTATAACCCGTGGTTATATAAATTTCAAATGGTGTATATTTCATATCAAACATTTTTCTTTCAAACCTTATAAATTCCACATCATTATTCTTTTTAAAATGATATTCATTTTTCCAAAGTCGTAACACTTCCAAATTCATTTAATTATAACCCCCCGAAACGTAATAATTTAGAGATCATAGCACTTTAAAATGTAGCCTTTAGAACCATAACATTCGAAACTATAACCCTTGAGAGAATTGTAGCATTCTGGAAATGTCACTTTTAAGAAAATGCAGCGGTGCAAAGTTGTTACTGTGAGAATTCCCAATGGTGCAGAATTGTTACTGTAAGAATCCGCAGTAGTGCAGAATTGTTACAGTAAGAAATTGCAGCAGTTTTGAATTGTTACCGTAATAAATTCCATCAGTTTTGGATCGTACTATATCAAATGGTATATATTTTTACTGTTTTTATCATAGTCATTCTATCATTCCTATTATATTACTCCAATTTAGCTATTTGGACATTGAGAAACCACACCTTTAGTTAAATAGCTTTGTCACTATAATGTCAAATTTTGAAGTTGAAATGCTTATGTTAAGTAAAAAGTACGTTATTAACTTACACTTTATTTTCTTTTCAGTAAATAACATTTATCATTTTTATTATCCAAGTTATACCACCTACATTAGTTAAAATTTACATGTCAAATGTACGTTTTAACTTGCATTTTTTTCCTAAAAAAAAACATTTGTCATCTTAATCACTATTACATGAATTAAAACTTACAATTTATAGGTTAGAATAAAATATCATTATCAAGTCAAATCGGATTGTGACGCCCCACCTCTATACCCACGCTAGCTAAGGGCACTACGGGGTAATGCCGTCAACTAGCGCGGAGAATAAGGCTGTTGAGGAGCGACCATCCGTGTAATTGCTTTGTGCGAGTACCGATATGCCAGATAAAAATATAACTTGCATTTCAAGAGGGAATCCGACATACCGATATAAAATCAAAGCTACTACACAGTGGCTATAAATCTTCGGAAACAAATATAGAAATAAGCATAACATAAACCAGTCACAGAAGTTCATATCTCAAAGGCGGAAACAGATATGAATATTACACATGAAAGTGTATATCAGAGTAGTGGTCAAACATGATCCACAACATCACAAAAGAATAATTACAAGTGCTACACAAAAGAATAAGTATACATCAATGAGTCTATATCTTAAATGTATACAACCAAAAACTACTAATCTAAGTAGTTAGCCAAAAGTCAGGATAATAATCCTAGATGAGAAGTCAAATAGAAGCACCTGCAACATCTCGGTCTGACCCGAGTATTATTTAATAAGAAAATAATAAACGGATCAGTCTAACTATAAATATCAGATAAAATGATATAGAATAAGAGATATGACAAAAAAGTAAGCCATACTATGATAAGCATGTAATTGAAAATCAACTAGGGATTAATCAATATCACAAGAATCTTCTCAAAGATCAAAAGAATGTCATACTCTTTAGTTTTATTCACCAAGTCATAAATATCGACATCATATCGATGCCAATCATAAAAGCCGGTGGATCACAAATTCTAGAAATCATCAATAGAAATCCAGAAATCATAAAAAAAAGGGAGGCCTATCACAAAACGGGAGCATGAAAACCCACCAACACGTGTATCACAAACGGGACGCTATCCCATGGTCGTTAACCATAGAGCCAGTTCAACGATGTAGTACAATAACAGTACGCCCGAGGAAACCTGAAACTCGAATAATTCGGAACAACGACGTAGTACAACGGTACGCCCGATGGACCAAACTCCACAAAAGCATATGGGTCGCTAGCCCACAAAAATTGAGTCGAAACTCCAAATAATACATAGGTCATTAGCCTATAAAAGAAATGAGACGAAACTCAATAAAACGAGGTACCGTCCCCTACGTGGACATAGAAACATAGCATATCGCCAGTCTAAATCACAAAATGATCATAATCGATCATCAAGAAGTGTCAATTACACTAAGCTAGTAAATATATGAGCCTAACTTCATGTCCATAACCACTAGCTTAACTTAAATATTTACGAACAAACTGTAAGTCTCCACTCGAAAATTGTCACAATAAATTCAATCGAACAAGTCCAAGGATTAACCGACGAAGTAAATGCAAGCGTTTCATACCACTTGTTTTACTAAGCCATTTAATTAGATTTCTCATATGAGTGAGGTAAAGGTTTGTATATACTAATAGATTGAAAAACGGTTTAAGAAACAAGCTTCGTAATAAAATAGTGTTGAAATCGTTTTAATGGAAGAGTTTTGATATTTACTTCTAGTATAGAAAACCTTTATATTTTTAAAGTGACAAATCACACAAATGATTGTAGAAACAATCAATCACTGAAATTCACATACGAAGACATGAATTAATTCCAAAGAAATCGATATCAAATCCATCAAAACGGATATCTCCAAAAATCCCAAAGAAAATGTCATCAAAATCGATAATTGATGATAACAACAAAAGGGAATCAACACGAATCGATTAAATTTGGAAAATCAAGCTAAATAGGCAAAATAGAGCCCAGACAGCAGATTCAGACGTCTGAAATCAAGGATTCAGATGTCTGAAATCAAGGATTCAGACGTCTGAATCTGGAAAAATAATGTTTTCCAAAACGCAATTCAGACGTCTGAACCCTATATTTTAGACGTCTGAACCCTATATTTCAGACGTCTGAACCCTATATTTCAGACGTCTGAAATAAGCATTTTTGCCTATTTCCTTTCTGGTTGCTCACGAGCAAATTCAGACGTCTGGAATTTATATTCAGACGTCTGAATACTAGGGAATAAAAATTTCCAGTATAATATTCAAACGTCTGAAATAAGGATTCAGATGTCTGAAACTGTGGTTCAGGACATTCCCTGAACCTCGACCAAAAATGGCCAAATAAATATCGGAAGCGACCGAATGAGCAAATGACGACTAAGGATTTACGCCACGCGACAACCCAGCCTTAACGGCTCTTCGATACGCCTCAAATATCAATGTCCAAATATCCATAATAGGATTTTCATGGATTTTGATTTCAAAACACCAAAAATTGGAATATACACCAAATCAACCCAAACCAAAATCAACTGCACAAGAATAAGTGTTAGGAATTCATACCTAACAATCGAAGATAATTATAGACTAAGATGTGAGATAAAAATCTCACCTTTAAACCCAAAACTATGAAGAAGAAGCTATAGAGTAATGGCAAGAACAATCACTCTTCAAGTCCAACCCAACAAACTTGAATCTAAGCTAAAAAAAGAAACATTTCCTAAATTAGGTTTAGGAATTTCTGAAATTGGTAAGAGAATGAGTTGGAGAAGAAGAAGAGGAGGCTTACCAAAGCTTCTTCTATAAATTTGGAGCTATAACTTGATTTGCAAATGGAAACTTGGGGTTGGAGTTTTAATTTCCCATTCCTCTCTCCATTGTTGCTAAAGCTTGAGTACTAGGAAATAGAAATGAAGTAATGAAGAGAAGAGGGGTGAAGCTTGGGTCTAATGGGCTGAAACAAAACTAAACCCTAAGTGAAAAAGTAGCAAAATTCCACTAACTCCAAACATATCAAAGTTTATACCCAAAAAGGTCGAAAACGTCATTTTGAACTCAATGGGGGTGGTCTCGAGTCCTAATTCGACCGTTTGCAAAAAGTAGCTTCTCGGACTAAAATTCGACTAACGATGAAATATTTAAATAAAATATTTAAATATTCAATCGTAAAATATGCGGGTTGTTACACGGATTATTATATTTCTATCACCTTCACACTGTAAATTAGATTCCATAATTTACATTTCCTGCTATTCATTTCTTATAAAAAAATTAACACATTAACAAATTTATGGAAATCATTACATTAAATTTTAGTTGAGATTCATGTAAAAAATCCAAAATACTTATTAATTTTTAGAAAAATCATTTTAAATCAACCACGGAGTCTGTACAAAATCCCCTACCCTAGGGTCAATTAAATACGGACATATATTATTTCAATCCACAATTTATTAATTTTTCGGGTTTTATATCATTTCAAACCCGCAATTCCAAATCAAATAAAATTGCTTAGGCCTATCATTTTAACACATAACAATTATCCTTAATCTAAAGATCGTTCGGGTATGTATCGTTGTTAACCCATAATGAGGAGCTTGCCGTGTGAGAACAAAATATTATATCAACATAACAATATTCAACATATCAGGCATATGATCATAATAGGTATAATATGATACGAAATAACATAATATAAACATAGGTGAATTCTCAACTTGCATATATAAATCCATACAATTCCATTGTCATCAATTCACCAAAATATAAGTATGTTGTCAAGAGTGATTACTCACCTTCTTTCGTTAGAGAAGTGATTCGAAACACAACACAATGACCACAACATGCATGACAATTACGGACAAGCATAAGTGGGAGGAGAATCCAAATCCAAAGCTTTGAAAAATAAAATAAATTTCATATGCAACAAATAATTCGCATAGAAAAATAAAAATAGATCGGAGGAGCTACCTCACTTGGCCCATCGATTGCTCCTGTTTTAGCCACCTTATGCTAACTCATGGGAGTTAGGTCCACGTAAATATACCTTTGGGATCGTTGAAACCATCCTACTTCATTCTGGAATCTCCACGGCGTACACATTTGTTAAAGTGGTTTTCGGTATCGACAGAGAGTATGTTTATATCCGATCCCGGTCTCTTTAACAACCAATCGTTATTATAACTCGTGGTTATATAAATTTCAAATGGTTTATATTTCATATCCAACATTTTCCTTTCAAACCATATAAATTCTATAACATTATTCTTTTTTAAAATAATATTCATTTTTCCAAAGTACTAACACTTCCAAATTCATTTAATTATAACCCCTTGAAACATAATAATTTAGAGATCATAGCACTTTAATGTAGCCTTTAGAACCATAACATTCAGAACTATAATCCTTTAGAGAATTGTAGCATTCTAGAAATGTACTTTTAAAAAAGCACAGCCGTACGGAAATGCTACTGTAAGAATTTGTAGCGGTGTAGAATTGTTACTGTAAAAATTCGCAATGGTGCAAAATTGTACTGTAAGAATGCGCAACAATGCAAAATTATTACACTAAGAAATCACAACTGTTTGAATTGTTACCGTAAGAAATCGCAGCAGTTTTGAGTTGTTACTGTAATACTTCCTACTACAATAGTTTATATAATCATATGGTATATACTTTACTGTTTTTATCATAGTCATTCTATCATTCCTATTATATTGCTCAAATTTAGCTATTTGGACATTAAGAAACCGCACCTTTAGTTAAATAGCTTTGTTACTAGAATGTCAAATTTTAAAGCTGAAATCCTTATGTTAAGTTAAAAGTAGTTATTAACTTACACTTTATTTTCTTTTCAGTAAATAACATTTATCATTTTTATCATCCAAGTTATACCATTTATATTAGTTAAAACTTACATGTCAAATTTTAACTTACATTTTTTACCAAAAAAAAAACATTTATCATCTTAGTCACTATTACATGAATTAAAACTTACAATTTATAGGTTAGAATAAAATACCATTATTAAGTCAAATCAGATTATTAAATTTCAATTAACCTTCATACTGTAAATTAGATTCCAAATTTACATTTTCAACTGTTTATTTCTTATAAATTTTTAAACATATAAACAATTTACAGAAATCATTACATTAAATTTAGATGCGATTCATATAAAAAATCCAAAATACTTAATAATTTTTAGAAAAGTCATTTTAAGTCAACCACGGAGTCTGTATAAAATTCTCCACCATAGGGTCAAGTAAATACGGACATATATTATTTCAATATGCAATTTATTTATTTTTTGGGTTTTATATCATTTCAAACCCACAATCCAAGTCAAATAAAATTGGTTAGGCCTATCATTTTAGCCCATAACAATTTTTCTTAATCTAAAGATCATTCGGGTATGTATCGTTTCAACCCATAGCGAAGGAACTTGTAGTGTGAGAACAGAATATTAAATAAACATAACAATATTCAACATATTAGGCATATGATCATAACAGGTATAATATGATATGAAATAACATAATATAAACAGAAGTGAATTCTCAACTTGCATGTACAAATCCATACAATTCCAACGTCATCAATTCACCAAAATATATGTATGTTGTCATGAGTGATTACTCACCTTCTTTAGTTAGAGAAGTGATTCCAAATATAACACAAAGACTACAACAAGCACGATCATTACGGACAAGCTTGAGTGGGAGTAGAATCCAAATCCAAAGCTTTGAAAAATAAAATAAATTTTTTATGTAAACAAATAACTTACATAGAAAAATAAAAGTAGAAAAATTACATATTTGTAAACATGTGAAGAACGCTTGTCTAGGGGACACAAAGGTTTGGTCTAGGGTTTGTTTGGGTTCAGTCTAGGATAGATTTGGGTAGGGTTTGGTTCGGCTTGGGTTAGGGTTTGGTTGTGGAGAAGGTGATCAAGGCCAAGACAAAAGCAAAGGGAAGGAGGTGAGATGGTTCGGCTATAGGGTTTTGGTTGGAGGAAGAGGAGGCGGAGGCCGAAATTTATGAAGAGGAAAGAGGAAAAGGAAGGAGAAGAGGTGGTTTTGGCTAGGGTTTCTGGTTGGAGGAAGAGGAGATGGGTGTAGTGTAAGCATGGCCGAAATTTGTTGAGGAGAGAAGGAGGAAAATTGTAGAAGAAAACAAAATTTTGGAGAAGAAGAAGGTGAGGAGGAAGAAGAAAACTTACATCTATTTCTGCGGAGGCACAAATGAAAAATGAGGAGTCTAGAAAACCCTAGGATATTATATAGTCATCTTAATCATGTGGCTTCTCATCAACTAAAGAAATTCCTAGCCCAATAGTACAAGCCCAAAATCAAAATGTAAATAAGATAAATGTTATAGGAAAATAAATGTGTGTAATACGCCAAAATTTGTAAATTTTGAGAAGTAGAAATCAACATTTTACAAAACGAAAAATAAATAAAATGTTATAATTAAATCTATCTTCATAAAAAAAAGTAAAAGTAAAAAATTCAAAATTTTAAAATTTTCACAGAAAGTCAAACTTTGACCAAAGTTGGCCATTTGCATTTTAAGAAAAATATTTATTTTATTAAATTTGGAAGAACATTTCACATGAAATTTGTAACATCCCAATTTTTATCAAATTTAAAATTAGTAACTAATATAAATATTAAAATTTAATTTGAAATTAATTTGAATTTTTTCAAAACAAATAAAAAAGTGTTTAATTATATATATATGAATAGATTGTAATTTGAATTTGAATTTGAATTTAAAATTTAAATAAATATCTTATTAAAATAGTTTAGATTTAAAATATATATATATGTGATTTATTTTATGTATAATTAATTTTAAAACATTTTCTTTTAAATTTTATATATTTAAATAAAGGGGAATATATTTATAAAATAGAAAATGTAATTTAAAATCAATATAAAATATAAAAAGACAAGAGTTAAGTTTATAAATACATTATTAACATGCAAATACAAATGTAAGAGAGATAGTGTGAAAATTGACAAGTGTTAAGATTTAAATCATGAAGATGAACAAGTGTCAAATTTCGTTTTGTTTTCTTTTATTTTAAAATAATAGAAATAAGCTATATAAACCTCTCTAACTCCTCTCTCTCATTTCTTTTATCACATAATTTCAAAAATTACCAAAAGTTTGTACAAACCAGAGAAAAATCTCAAAAACTCAAATGTGTACAACTTTGTTCAACCTGATCCAAAGATAAGTAAATCAAAATCATCTCAAATACCAAGTATTTCTAGCAAATCAAGATCAGATTCAAACCTGTATCAAGTTGTCATTTAAGCTGAGGCAAAGATTCAAACTAAATCAAATCAAGCAAAGAGTAATTCAACTGAACAAAATCAAAGCTTTCAAGATCAAACAACAACAGATTTTCAAAATCAAGCCCAGATCAAACGCATAACTCAGATTTTCAAATTAAACCAACTTCCAGGTTACAAGAAATTTATCTGTTTTTAAATGTATCAGGTGAGTAACTTTTTAAAATCTGGATTTTACTTGTTGTTTGAAATCATGCTTGAAGTTAAGTTGTACAATTGGTTGTTTGGAAAATCATGCTTGAAGTTAAGTTGTACAATTGGTAGTTTGAAATCATGCTTGAAGTTAACTTTCTAAAATCTGGATTTTGTGCATGTCTGGAAAACAAGAATTTGGCTCTCTTCCAGGTTATAGGTTCCAAAACCTATTTCAAAAATCAAAAGCTCTTTCTCAAATCATTTTTAGGCTTCGAGATATAAATAAAACATGTTTGTATGATCATGTTTTAAGTTTTAAAAATAAATTTAAGCAAAATTAATTAAAGCTTTTTCTGGAATTTGAAAAATATAGGAAAACCCCATATATGTTGAAAATTCAATCGTCATGATTTCTAGTGTTATCCCATTTTTTGGTCAAAACTGGAATATCAACAAATTGGCAAGGAATGTTGGATATCGGGGTTGAGCTCCGATCAGGACGAAATTGATTGGAGATGATGATAAGGATTAGGAGAGGCTATGTGTTAATCGGGGTTCGTATGAAGGAGATACGATCGATGCAAGGTAGGAAGAAGGTACTGCCGAACCAGATGCCACTCCACTACATGCCGAACCAGATGCCACTCCACTACATGCCGAACCAGGTGCCACTCCACTACATGCCGAACCAGATGCACTACCATCCCACCGAACCAAGCTCCACCGGTCCAAGGCCTCGCCGGACCAACCAACTGCCGCTCCAACCATCACCGAATCAACCACACCGAACCAACCCCTCTCTCCTCTACTACAGGACCAAAGTACTACCGAACCAAGGTGTTGCCGAACCAACTTTGCCAGGCCAGGTTGCATCAGCGCAGGTCCACCAGCAGCTATATACGTCCAGAACCCCTACCCCCAGCCTCACTCTATAAATAGAGGGGCAGAGGTACAACAATGGGGGACAAGTTTGAGAGCTCAAGCCTGGAAGGAACTTTCAAACAACTTTGATATAATTGTACTACAAGCTTTGTACTTGTAATCTGGATAGAAAAGGAGAATAACATATAAAGTGGATGTAGGCACATTCTGGCCGAACCACTATAAATCTGTGTGTCTTTTACAGTTTAGTCCCTGCTTTTTACGTATTTGCATAAACCACCCAAATCACTACGAATAACATATAATCAACTAAATCATACGACTTGGAGGTGTTTGCCCATTTTTGTGCAAGCATTCTTGGGTTATTTGCTGAGATCTATGATTTGTGCTTGAATATTGCTGATTTGTATTCATACACTGGTGCTTTCACGGTATTTGGGGTTTGTGGCCAATTTTGGCGCAAACATTTTGGTGCTTTCACTGAGAAGAACTAGCTCCCACTATATCGGATAGAAGTTTGGATTTGGGAGACAATGGCTAGGATAAATAGTAGAAGGCAAAGGGCTGAGAGAAGCCAACCGGAAGGAAGTCAGCAAGCATCCTCCGGAGCTGAGGAAGGACCGGCTTCGATCTACATAACCCGGGACGAAATGGACGCCATAACAAATTCACTGCAAGAGAGGTTGTTGAAGAGTCAACAGGAGATGATGCAGACTTTCTTGGAGCAAATGAGAGCTGCAGGGACCCAGAACTTAGGAACAGCTACAACGGCGGTGGATGCAAGACAAGGAGCTAGGGTTATGGAACCCAATGGAGGACAGGATGCAGAGCCAGAGGGCAATCGACAAGGGCTTGGGGGCAGGCCCGCAGGATCCAACACAGGAGGACCTTTGGAAGGAGTTCAACAGGCTAGAACCGACGTTGCTGCTAGCGAGCCACATGAAGAGTATGTACCGGAATTCCCTCGGGGGCAACCCCCGACAGACAACGCTGGATTGGTAGATATAATCAGGAAGACTGTGTGAGGTGGTTTGACCAGCGGAGACTTGGAAGGGGTAAACAAGAGTTCGTTCGCTCGGGAAATAAGGATGGCTCAGAATCCACCTAAGTTCAAGCTACCTAGCGTGGAGGTATACGATGGCAAGGCAGCCCTACAGATCACTTGATGAGGTACACCAGACACATGGAGGTGCTGGGGGCATCGGAGGAAGTGATGGCCCGATCCTTCCCTTTGTACTTGACGGACTTAGCCGCGATGTGGTTTAGGCAGCTGGGAGAAGGATCTATCAGGACTTGGAGGGAATTGGTGGAAAGGTTTTTGGGACAGTTTCGAGTTCATGTCAAGAGACCGAAGAATGTGATGACATTAACATCGGTAAAGCAAAGGATCGATGAATCGCTTAGAACCTTTCTAACTCGATTCAGTGCCGCAGTTGCTTCGGTGGATCGGCCCGATCCATCGATGGTTTTAATGGCAGCAATATCAGGAGTCAGGGAGAACTCGGATTTCAAGGTATCTCTGATACGAGATCCCCCACGGGATCTCGACGAATTCTTTCACGAGGCAGAAAGGTTCCTTCGGCAAGAAGATGCGAGTACGGATTTAAAGTTAAAAAAGGTTAATGCAATTGAGGTTGGAGGACCATCCAGCAAAGGTTTGGATAAAGACAAAGGAAAAAGGAAGTTGGACGATGATTCTAGAAATGCTAGGAAGCAATGGAAGGATCCAAAGTTTCCCACATACACAGGATTGAACGAGACGCTGGAGCGGATATACCTGGATACTCGGAATCACCTTCCCTACCGGAGGCCGGCTAGGAGAGAACCAACAGAACGGGAAAGAACATGAGGAAGGCACTGTCTCTTTCATGATTTGGATGGACACAACACCAACAACTGCAGGCACCTAAAGGACTTAATTGAGGAGCATGTAAGGAATGGACAGCTGCCACAATATGTTGGACCTCGGAATGCAACGGCGGGGCAGGAGCAACCGCCGCCTACCTCAAGCTACGATGGCGGGAGGCCCAGGAATGATGGTCGGTTGATCATCCATTGACCAGGTTATTATGAAATAAGTAGCGAACTATTGGCAAGCAACCAAGTCATTTACACATGTACGGGACGGAGATAGCCCCTAGGCATGCTCTGAATGATGATAAACTGCAATGCTATGGTTTGTGAAATTTATCTTTTGCTTTTGGATTGGACACTGCTTTTGTTTTTGGTTTTCGGTTTTGGAGCTTGGATTGAGCTCCTGGTTTTTCTTGCTTTTTGATTTGGATTTTCCTTTGAATGATTGTTTTTGGTTTTGGATGCTGGTTTGGATTTCTGGTTTTCTGGTTTTGATTTGGATTTTGGATGTGGATTTTGGATTGGATTTTGATTGGATTTTTATTCTGGTTTTCTGGCTTTGATTTGGATTTTGGATTGGATTTCGATTGGATTTTTATCTGATTTTTGATAAACAGTCGTCAGGTATGGATTATGCCTGGCAAGGGGTGAGTCGCTTTGCCCGAACATGGTAAATTGACTCATTCAGGTCGTCGAGTATGGACTATGCTCGGCAAGGGTCCGAAGTGACCAGGATTCGGCCTAGGACTTAGGCCCTGTATTATCAATTGTTATTTTCAGGTCGTTGAGTATGGATTATGCTCCACAAGGGTCCGGAGAGACCAGGATTCGGCTTAGGACATAAGCCATGGCATTACACAGCGTCCAGGGACACTGGACCAAGGTCGTCAAGTGTGGATTACGCTTGGCAAGAACCCGAAGAGGTTAACACAGCGTCCAGGGACACTGGACCAAGGTCGTCAAGTGTGGATTACGCTTGGCAAGAACCCGGATAGGTTAACACAGCGTCCAGGGACGCTGGACCAAGGTCGTCAAGTGTGGATTACGCTTGGCAAGAACCCGGAGAGGTTAGCTCACCGTCCAGGGACACTGGACCAAGGTCGTCAAGTGTGGATTACGCTTGGCAAGAACCCGGAGAGGTTAGCTCAACGTCCAGGGACACTGGACCAAGGCCGTCATGTGTGGATTACGCCCGACAAGAACACGATGAGGCTAGCTTAACATCCAGGGAGACTGGATCACGGCCGTCAGGTATAGATTGCGCTTGGCAGGAGCCCGGAGAGATCTTGGATTCGGTTATTGGCTATTGGCTAAGAACGGTTTGGGGCTCGGTTGTCGAGTTCGGATGGACATGGAATTGGCTCAAGCTTTGGTCATTGGATTTGGAATTGGATATCGACTCGGAGCAGTTAAGGATGATATAATCTAGCAATATGGCTATGGACTTTGGATATTGGATTCAGAACTATTCAAAACACGCCTTGTTATCACAAGGCATGTTTTGGGGGGCAAAGTGTTATCCCATTTTTTGGTCAAAACTGGAATATCAACAAATTGGCAAGGAATATTGGATATCGGGGTTGAGCTCCGATCAGGACGAAATTGATTGGAGATGATGATAAGGATTAGGAGAGGCTATGTGTTAATCGGGGTTCGTATGAAGGAGATACGATCGATGCAAGGTAGGAAGAAGGTACTGCCGAACCAGATGCCACTCCACTACATGCCGAACCAGATGCCACTCCACTACATGCCGAACCAGGTGCCACTCCACTACATGCCGAACCAGATGCACTACCATCCCACCGAACCAAGCTCCACCGGTCCAAGGCCTCGCCGGACCAACCAACTGCCGCTCCAACCATCACCGAATCAACCACACCGAACCAACCCCTCTCTCCTCTACTACAGGACCAAAGTACTACCGAACCAAGGTGTTGCCGAACCAACTTTGCCAGGCCAGGTTGCATCAGCGCAGGTCCACCAGCAGCTATATACGTCCAGAACCCCTACCCCCAGCCTCACTCTATAAATAGAGGGGCAGGGGTACAACAATGGGGGACAAGTTTGAGAGCTCAAGCCTGGAAGGAACTTTCAAACAACTTTGATATAATTGTACTACAAGCTTTGTACTTGTAATCTGGATAGAAAAGGAGAATAACATATAAAGTGGATGTAGGCACATTCTGGCCGAACCACTATAAATCTGTGTGTCTTTTACAGTTTAGTCCCTGCTTTTTATGTATTTGCATAAACCACCCAAATCACTACGAATAACATAAAATCAACTAAATCATACGACTTGGAGGTGTTTGCCCATTTTTGTGCAAGCATTCTTGGGTTATTTGCTGAGATCTGTGATTTGTGCTTGAATATTGCTGATTTGTATTCATACACTGGTGCTTTCACGGTATTTGGGGTTTGTGGCCAATTTTGGCGCAAACATCTAGGTTCGAGAATATCAAATGAAACATTTTTGAAAATGAGGATTTTTAAAGGTGAAGTCAAAATTTAAAGTACGAATCCATGGAGAACTTGCAGGTTGAACGATATTGGGTTTATTGGCGAATTCTGGTGATCGGAGTAACAATATGTCTCGTGATCGAGGTTGGAGCTTGCTTGGTGGTCGGGGATCATCAAAAAATGATCGGTGAATTTATAGTTCACCGTGGTGATGGCATGATAGATATTTAGGGTTTTTAGCTCAGTTTCTAGTCGATTCTGTTCTCGAAGCAATTGCGCCGTCATCGACGAATTGGACTACACCGAATATAGGGGAATCGAGGCATAGTACTCGATGAAGCTTCGGTACATTTGTGTAACCTCTGATGGTCGGAGGTGGAAGTACGAAGAGGATTGGTGGATCAAGTTTTTGTTCCAGTTTGGGTCGAGTAGCTCGTTTTGTCTAATTCGTCGTTGTTTCAGTCTTCTGGGTGGTCCTGTGGTTAGGGCAGGTTAACGCTGACTCGTCAATGGCCGGAGCTTCGAATGATGGTGGTCGAATTGGCTGTGCATGTGCACAAGTATCATGTATATCTGGGTTGAGGAAGATAATATTGCCTTGAAGTCATCGTCGGGAAATTTCGTTGCGGGTTTGAGTAAATACTCGGGAAAATTTGTGTGGGTTAACACGTGATAGAAATGTTTTAAGTTTTTAAAAATAAAACACAGTACAAAAGTAAATGGGAGGGTTTTTTTTGGGGAAGTCTCGGGGAATATGTGGCTCGGGGGTGGACTCGAGTCGATCTCGGGTTAGTATAATTTTTTTAAAAAAATCAAAAAACCATATTCAAATTTAAAACATGTTTAACTTGTTCTTTTAAATAATGTTTTTTAAGGTTTTAAAAATACATTATTTCAAAAGTAATAAGTTTAATTTATTTAATTTGGTGACATTAATTATTAATTAATTCTTAATTTGTTTTAAAATAAATAATGTAATAAAAAAAGTTAATTAAGATGAAATGTTTTTTTAATTTTTAATTAACTTTAATCCCTTGAATAATTTATGCATTAATGATGATTAATCATGAGGTTTATTCATTAAAGATTTTAATAATAATCAAATGATTAATTAAGATAAATTATTTATAATTAATTAATAATTGAATAATAATTAATTAAAGGTTAATTAATTATTAATTTAAGGTAAAATAAATTTATAATTAAGGATTAATTGTAATTAACTAAGAAATATTTAATTAATGAAAGTGATTAAGATTAATTAATTAGTAATTAAGGACTAATTAATCTATAATTAAAAATAATTAATCATTAATTAAAGATAACCCATGAAAATAATTATGTGATTAATTAATTATAATCATACGATTAATTAATTATAATCATACGATTAATTAATCTAGCTTATAGAGAATTGATTATTATTGAATACCTTGAATTATTTGATATCTCCGATATATGATTGTGATGTGAATTGCTGTGAATTGAACTGTGATATTTGTGATATATTTGTGTGTGAACGGCTTTCGAATTTCGATGTGACAGGGAGTTGGATTCCAATTGGTTATCCGAAACCCACATCTAATCTTAATGGTGAATCTTTGTGATTAATATATCCACGTGTTTTAAAATTAAGCGCTCGTTATTTGGTTTAGCCGGGAGACGACTTTGTGTCATGTAACCCATTTCGAATATGATATGACGAAATGGATAACATTTGAAGACGGTGGTGAAGACCGGGTGTTTTCGAGAACGATAGGATTACCTATCGAATGACTTTGCACTGAGTTGCTCCGGTATAGAGATCTCCATATGTGATGGGGAGTCCGATCGGGATTATGGATGCCCGAATTGCATTCTTCCTTTATTGGACGAAGTGCCTTCGGTTCCGTTCAAACCCGGAATGGACTTGTATGGTTGTATGTCTGACATTACACTTTGAGATATAAAACTGATTTCTATCAAATACATTTCTGTTTGGTGGTGGAGAATTTATTCTCTTAGCTTAACATCCTTCTCTGAGACGTATGAGCTCAGAGATTATGTAGGTGATGGTTATTAGTGATATACTCCCAATTTGGTAGTGTGGCATGCTGAGTGCTGATCATTTGTTGATCAAAGCATGGCTTTTGTGAAAAGCGTAGTTTTGTGGACGAAACTTCTTCGAACCTCTCAACCCGAATATGGTCGAAATAGGAAGAATGCGACAAGGTTACGGGGCTAGCGCCCCTTAGAGTATGTGCATTTCCTTCTGGATAAAAATCATGTCATGGTATGGAGCTCATATGTTTAACTTATGTGGTTGTTGGAATTTTTTGGTGTCGAGGCCTAGGACAAAGTTCGGTTATGACCGGGGGATCGCATACTCGTGTCAGTAGTTACAAAGTTACAGAGGTAACCCGGCCTTGTGTTGGTAGAGATCTGGTTAGGTTCTCAAGGTGTCCCTCCAGAAGCAAACCCATTCAGTGTAGGAAGTTCTTTAGCCTGACCATTTGTTAGAAATCCAAACAAAACTATATGAGCCATGTATAGTTTTAGTTGTATAACCTGCCATTTACTTATGGTGGTGACCTGCTGTTTAAATGGTAGCTATCGTAGGTATACCATAATGGTGGTCTGCTGGCTAAGATTTATATTATACATTCGAAATGTTTTCACACCATGCACTAATAATAATATCAAAAGAGTTTTCTCGTATCAAGCATGTTTGACCATCATAAGGAGAAACTCCTCCAATTGTGCGATTGCATTGTGTATGTGTAGGGAAGCCCTATGGTAGTTTCATTTTCCAAAAAGCATAATGAATATATTTTTAAATTGTTTTTATAAAAACAACTATTTTTTTTACTCATACCAATCCCATGACTGACCTAGAGTTTATTGTTCCCTTCCTAAACTCTGGGTGCCCATAATTTTCCACTCGAGCAGCCTAGAAGCAGGTTATCCATGTTTCGGAGCTAGTTCAGATTTGGATCTAGAAGTCTTTTGGAGTCTTTGGTTTTTGGAAGGTGTAGGATTTTGGAAGCTTTTTTTTTGGAGATCTTTCGAAGCCTTTTGATCTAAAAGTGTTTGGAGTCTTGGAAGACCTTATCGAAGTCAAAGAAACTTTTTGAAGATCTGTTTTATTGTTCCGCTGTGGTGTTATCATTCTGTTGTTGTATTATGTATATAACACTCTGATGTTGGTGTTGTTCAAATATTGTGATGAATATTGTATCAGTGTTGTCTCTGTGTTGTTTATTAATGAAATTCATTTTGTTTCCGCTGTTTTGTATTCATTTAACGTTGTTATAAGCTCCACCGAACTGGAGTTCAGCGTTTGAATCTCCGGTAGTCGAATACAAGTGAGGTATTTGATGTTGATATTTTGAACGCTGGATTTCAGGTCGTGACAAGTGGTATCAGAGCTAAAGGTTGAGTAAGAACTTTAGCTTCGGAGTATAACACATTAGGTGACTCAGTAGAGATAGGGTCAGAAATGCCCTAGAATGAGTATATCCCTAAGATATCTCGTTCATATGCCCAAATCAAGTTTTCTTACTATCTACAGATAGTGAGAATGAGCACTAGAAGAGGACAAGGTAGGGGACGGGGAAATACCCCTACAACTGGTCAAGTCCCTGCAACAACGGAAGCAGTTATTCCCACTCAACCTTAGCCGAATCTGGCTGATTAATATCGAAGTTTCTCAAGGCTTGGTGGTAAGACGTTCACAAGCAAGGAGTCTATTATCGAAGCACAAGCTTGGATTCGATCGTGTGAAAGAATTTTTAGAGGATTGAAGTTGGAGGACGATCAAATTAGATTACTAGCTTCTTGGCAACTCCAAGGGGAAGCTCTAGCCTGGTGGGAGACTATTATAGTGGATGAGCCGAAGGATGAGTTCGCCTGGGGTCGATTCGAAGAGGTGTTTGAGCAGTGATATATGTCGTCTGCTGGTATCTCCAGAATGTACCATGAGTTCATGGATTTGAAGCAGAGAAGTTTATCGTTTGAGGAATACTTGAACAAATTTAACGAGTTATCACGGTTTGGTCCGGAGTTGGTGAACCCACCCTTGAAAGAGAATGCAAGATTTATTTCGGGAATGAACAAGAAATTCCATGAGAGAATGATAGCCCATATGAAGGAATCTTTTTCTGATCTGATAGATATGGGTTATAGATATACTACCCTGGATAAGCAGAAAGTTCCGGAGGAGAAAGGAAGTGCAAGCAATCCGAATTGGAAGAAAAGGAAGTTCGGAGTAAAGAAACCGTGGCAAGGCAAGGAGAAGAAGAGTAATCAGGAAAACCCAGCAAGGGATATTACTTGTTGCAATTGTTGGGAGAAGGGCCATTATTCGAATAGTTGCAAAAAGCCAAAGAAATAAGGAAAGAAATATCAACCTGTGAAGACAAGTCAGGGAACCAATAATGCAATTACTATCATAAACCAGGACACGTAGTAAAAGATTGCCCAGCAATGAAGCAAGATCAAGTAGCGAAGGTGTATGCGATAAAGGTGACCCCTCAACTTCAAAGGCAGATAAAGGAAAAGGAGTTTTAGAAGGTAACCTTCTCATTTATGATAGAGTTGTTAGAGTATTGTTCGATACGGGAGCCACACATAGCGTTATCTCCCAATAAACTGTAAATAAATTAATACTTGAACCCGAATTTGTCGACGAACCCATTTGCGTGAAGATTCCGGTTGGTGGTCCTGCAAATCTTTGTCTATATTGTAGGAAGGTTCCTATCTCATATTCTTGTCATCGATTTCCTAACAACCTTTTCGTTCTCGACATTAACTAATTTGAAATCTTACTCGGAATGAATTGGTTAACGAAATACGAAGCTAAATTAGATTGTAACAATCGAACGATTTCGGTCAGAACTAAATTTGGAAATTTTATTGAATTTTTTTGTGAGGATCCCAGTCCAAAAAGGGATAAGCTGATGTATGCTTTGGGGTATCCGAACCTAGTCTGAAATCCATAACTATTGTCCGAGTATTTCCTGATGTATTCAAAGAGGTCAAATCTTTGCCTCCGCACAGGGAAATTGAATTCAGAATTGACTTGGTTCCCAATGCTCGTCCTGTTTTTCATGCAAGCCGTAGGATGGAAACAAGGGAAAAAATAGAATTAGTCATGCAAACCCGAGATTTGCTAGTGAAAGGATTAATACGTCCATATGTTTCCAGTTGGGGTTCAGCTGTGGTGTTTGTTGCCAAGTCTGACGGATCCTTGAGATTGTGCATGGACTACCGCGATCTCAATAAATTAACTCTTAAAAACAAATTTCCTTTACCCAGAATCGATGATTTGTTCGATCAGTTGCATGGCGCTCGATTCTTTTCAAAGCAGGATCTAGCCCAGGGATCCATCAATGGCGAATTGCTGAAGATTGTATTCACTTAACTGCTTTCAGGGGTGCTGACACATTCTACGAATGGTTAGTCATGCCCTTCGGACTAACCAATGCTCCCGCATATTTCATAGACTAAACGACCCTTGTATTCCGAGAAGTATTAAATAAATTCGTTCTTATATTCATTGATGATATTTTGATGTACTCCAAAATTGAAGAGGAGCATGCTGAGCACTTAAGAATTGTTTTGGAAATATTAGGGAAGAACGTTCTGTTTGCCAAATTTTCTAAGTGTCATTTTTGGTTTAGGGAAGTTAGACTTCTCGGTCATATTGTTACCGAAGAGGGAATTTCCGTAGATCCTAACAAGGTTTCTGCTATTCTAGACTGGAAGCAACCCACAACTCTGAAAGAAGTTTGAAGTTTTCTGGGTTTGGCCGGATATTACCGGAAATTTGTCCAGGATTTCTCTAAAATAGCCAGTCCATTGACTAAGCTGACCACGAAGAATGCTAAATTCGATTGGACTCCAAAATGCGAAGAAGCGTTCCAGGAGTTGAAGAGAAGATTGACCAACGCTTCCGTTCTTGCTATTATTAATGGGAATCAAGGCTTATCTATTTATACAGATGCTTGTGGTGATCGTGTGGGTGCTGCTGTGATGCAAAAGGTTAGAGTAATTGCCTACTCAAGCAGACAATTGCGTCCACATAAGAAAAACTACCCAACCAATGATCTCGAACTTCTGGCAGTTATTTTTGCTTTGAAAATATAGCAACATCATCTTCTGAGTAAGAATCTCTATCAGCTTTCCTAAAAAATGTAACATACCAAAATTTTATCAATTTAAATTTTGTAATTGTTGAACTTTTGTAATATAATTTGAAAAGTTTCAAAATAAATAAATAATAAGTGATAATTTAAATTTCAAATTTCTTTTGAGTAGAAAAATTTGAAATACTAAAAAATAAGAACAAAAACATTTGAATCTAAATTTTATACATATATGTGAATATATATGTATGTGTGCATACATGGGTAAATTTGAATTTATATATTGAATTTGATTTTTAGTCTGAATTTAAATTTTAAAAAAAATGTTTTAGAAAAATAATTTTGATTTATAAATATATATCTATGTAATTTATTTAATATGTATTTAATTTCAAAACATTCTCTTTTTAATAATGTGTATTAATATAAAGCTAATATCTTTAATGGAAATGTAAGTTTAAAAACAATTTAAATAATGTAAAATATTATGTTAATAAATTTTTTAATTACAAGTGTTAAGCTAGCAACGACTATAGAGACAAGTGTAATTCATGAGAAGAAAAATTAAACAAGTGTCATTTGCATCATTTTCATTTTCTTAGGAAATTTATAGAAAAGGAAATAAATTATATAAGTCATTTTATCTTCTCCTCTTACTCTTTTATTCATTTCAAAAGAAAAATTCTGTGCAATCTTTACATCAAAAAAGAAAAAAAATCATAAAAAACAAGCCTATTTTCCCCAACTTTGAAATCAAGAAACAAAATTCCAGAAAAAAAGAAAATCTGTAACAAAACTTTGCTCTCAATATCTCAAGCCAGAAGAAGAATTCAAGGATAGTTCAAATCTTCAACAAATACAACAGAATCAAGCAGGAGAACTTCAAGGATTTTAGAGAATCAGGAATTAACTTAAAAAAAAGAGAAAAAAAACTAGCAAACACAAGATTTAAAGTGCAGGCCAGAGATCTTTCTTCTCTCTGTTCCATTTAAAAATAAACTGTAAGTAACTATCATTTTTAATTTGTTGTTAAAAGATTAAGTAAGTAAATTACATCAAAGATTAAGCAAGTTCATATAAAATTTGTTGCAGATAACAAATTCAAATCAAGCTAAGAAGAAGAAAAAACAGTTCCAGGTTTTGATTTTCAAACAAGAAAACTGTCTCTGCTAAAATTATACAGGTGAGTAAATCTTTTGAAAAACTTGATTTTTGATCTGTTGTTTGAATACATGATGGTTTGCATGCAAAAATCTGTGAATGAGTATATGCATCTTTCCTATGCATGTTAATGTACAGGGTTGCTAATCCTGTTCTAGCTACAGGTTTTTAGAAAAAACTGTCAAAACCCCTAAATTCTTCATTTCCAGTTTTGTTAGATTGTAGTGTCAAAACAAAAAGTGTTTAAATTCATTTAAGATTGAATATAAAAACATTTAAAAGACTAATATCCAGGATATAGAGTCTGGAATAAGAAAACACTGTAAAACTCAATTTATAATTTAAATTTGAATTCTTTGATTATTCGATTTGATCATATAACCTAAATCATCTTTGAAATTGTTGATTTTTAAGACTAAAATCATGATTTTAAATTACGTGTGGAGTGAGCATTTTGACGTTGAACTGGAGATACGTATTTGGGCTTTTCTGGCGGTCTATGGCATTTGGGTGCTCCAAATCGTGGTCGAGGCTTGCTGGAATATTGTGGAGTTTGGGAAAAATATTGGGTTTAATTCTAAACCAACATAGGTATTGATTTTGATCGCGTTAGGATTTAAGGTGTTAACCAAGTCAGGGTTATAAATGGGGTCGTCGCGCCATCTATAGACCATCGGAAGTCATAAGGCAGGGTCCATCAGAAGCGTGGGAGGCTAGTGGAGCTTTGGACAAGGTGTCGGGAATTCTGATGATCAGAAGAAGGGGAACGAGGCGTTGTTTTGAGTCACTTGTTCGTTCCAGTTTTGGGTTTGAGGACGAAAATGCGAGAACGTAATTTGTTCGAACTTTTGAGTGTTTGAGAGGTTCGAGAGCATCATCAAGGATGTGTTGACGACCAGCAGTTCAACCGGAGGCGGCCGAAGGAGTTGTGCATATGCACACAGTTGGTCTGTGTCAGGTGGAAGCAAATTGGGGAAGAAAAGGAATACTCGAAGTAGCTTTCGAGTGATAGGGGTTCCAGCTCGAGTATGGACTCGAAGTGATTTTGGGGTCACACGGGTTTGTACTTAAGCAAAGTTTTTGTTTAAAATTTTTAAGGCATACGGGTCGATTTTTGAAAATCTCGAAGCAAGCAGCAAAATTTTCCGGGGAAGACTCAAAGTGGCCTCAGAATTGATACACAAAACAGTTTTATTTTAAAATGAAAATTCAAACTTTTGAACGATTTTAAATGCCTTTTATCAAATGATGATTTTTATTTGAGTTCTAGCTAATTAAGGTTTAAGCAAGACATTTTAAAGTAATTAAACTCAATTTAAACTTGTTACATTATTCTAAGAATTTATTTATATAAATTGAATAATGAAATTAAGGAAGGTAATTAAGTTAAATGTTATTTAAAACAAATCTTAATCTTTTAATTAACTAATGTGATAGAGATAATTTATAAATCAAGTTCTAAAGGAAAATCAAAGTAATTAATTTATCTTTTAATTTCTTAAATAATTTAAGATTTTGATAATATAATTACTTGAGAAGTAATTACTTAAATTACATTTTTAATATTAAAGATTTATTTAATAAATAATTAAGGTTAATTGATTTGTAATTAATTATTAATTAATTAAGGAAATAGTTAATTAATTAAAGTAGTAAAGATTTAATTAATCAACAATTAATGGTTAATTAAGATAATTAATTAAGGAGATAATTAATTAAGGAAATAAATAATTCATAAAAGTAATTAGGGATATTTATGAACAATTAAGGATTAATTAATTAGGGTAATTAATTTAGGAATGATTAATTAATGAAGATGATTAAAGGTTTAATTAATTTTAGTGAAGGATAACTAATCATTGATTAAAGATAATTAATGAAATTAATTATGTGATTAATTAGTTTAAATCACAAGTTTGATTCATCTTAGTTGTATATGATTGATAACTATTGTATGATGTGTACTGATTTATATCTCTGATTGTAATTGTGATGATATGTGATATGAATTGCTTTGTGCTGAGCTATGATTCTGTATTTTTCTATGTGAATATGAAACCCCTTTGGCCCGTAAAACGGCTTTTGAATTTCGATGCGATAGGGAGTCGGATTCCAATTGGTTATCTAAAACCCACATCGAACCTGTGAATCTTTGTGCATGATGTATCCACATGTTTTTAAAATTGACCTTACTATTCGGTTTAGTCGGGAGAGGATCTTTGTGTCATATAACCCATTCCAAATATGTGATACGACGAAATGGATAGCAACTGAAGACGGTGGTGAAGACCGGACGTCTTCGAGAACGATAGGATAACCTGTCGAATGACTCTATACCGAGTTGCTCTGGTATAGAGTTCTCCATATGTGATGGGGAGTCCGATCGGGATTGTAGATGCCCGTATTGCAAGGGCTTCTTCGGAAGTACCTTTGGTTCTGTTCGAACCGGAACAGACTTGTATGGATTGTATGTCTGACATTATATTTTGAGATATAAAGCAGATTTCTTTCAAATACATTTCTGTTGGTGGCGGAGAATTTATTCTCTTAGCTTAACACCCTTCTCTGAGACGTACGAGCTCAGAGGTTATGTAGTTGAAGGATATCAGTAATATATTCCCAACTTGGTAATGTGGCATACTGAGTGCTGCTGATCATTTGTTGATCAAAGCATGGCTTTTGTGAAAAGCGTCACTTTGTGGACGAGACTTCGTCGAACCTCACAACCCAGTAATGATCGAAACAGGAAAGATGCAGCAAGGTTATTGGGGGTAGCGCCCTTTAGGGTATGTGCATTTTCTTCTGGATAGAAGTGGTATCATGGTATGGAGCCCAGATACTTAACTTATGTGGATATCGCAAATATATATTACTTTGTGATTATTGTTGTTGGGGACCCTGGATAAAGGTTGGTTACAATTGAGGGATGGCATACTCGTGTCAGTAGTTACCTAGTTACAGAGGTGACCCGGCCTTGTGTTGGCAAAGATCCAGTTAGGTTCTCGGGGCGTCCCTCCAGAGGCGTACCCATGTGGCCCAGGAAGTTCCTTAGCCTGGCCATTTGTTGGAAATCCAATTACCAATACGAACCCAGTACGGTTTTAGTTGTAGAACCCGCCATCTAATATGGTAGCTATCGTAGGCATACTATAATGGTACGTATGCCGGCTAAGATTAATATTATACTTTTAAAAATGTTTCCTACACTATGAACTAATAATAATATCAAAGATTTTTCTCGTATAAAGCATATTTGACTATCATAAGGAGAAATCTGCCCCAAGTGTGTGATTGCATTGTGTGTGTGCCGGGAGGCCTTATGGTAGTTTCATTTTTCAAAAACATGAACGGTTTTCTTTTAAAAATCTATTTTTATTCAAAGTAACTATTTTTTTTGTTTGTTCATACCAGTCCCATGACTGGCCCGGATTTTATTATTTCCTTTTCAAAACTCTAGGTGCCCATAATTTCCACACGGGCAGCCTAGTAGCAGGTCTTCCGTGTTTTTTTTTGGTGTTGGCTGGATTTTGAAGTCTTATGGTTTGGAGGCTATCGGTTTTTGAAGGCTTTTGACTTGGAGATATTTTGAAAACTTTTGGATCTCAAGGTTCTTAGTTTTGATGTTCGCTATCGCTTCTTTTCTTTGAAGACTTTCTTGGAATGCAATCACTTGTTGTTCTGTCGTGATGGTTTATTTTGTAGTTGTGTTATATGTATAAGAATACTCTGATGTTGTAATGAATATTGGTATGATGTTGTATCTGAAATATTGATGTATGGCAGTTCATTTTGTTTCCGCTGTTTATATTCATCTAATGTTGTTATAAGCTCCATCCGAACTAAAATCCGACGTTCAAATCTCCGGCAGTCGAATACAAGTGAGGTATTTGATGTCGATTTTTGAATGCTGAATTTCAGGCCGTGACAAGTGTATCAGAGCTAAAGGTTGAGTAAGAACTTTAGCTATAGAGTATAACACATTAGATGGCTCATTAGAGATAGGGTGAAGTATACCCTAGAATGAGAATAAACCGAGACTAAAACCTCAAATTTTCTTAGTCTATTTCCTTTAACTGCTGATATTCCTTAAGATATCTCATCCGAATATCTAAATCAAGTTTCTTGCTAATTACAGATAGTAAGGATGAGCGGGCAAAGAGGAAGAGCTAGGGGTCAAGGGAGTGCTACAACAGCTAGTCAAGTTTTCCCTACAGCAGAAGCAGCTATGCCTACTCCGCATCAGCCGAATCTGGCTCATTTGTATAAGAGTTTCTCAAGACTTGGTGGTAGGCTGTTCACCGGCAAAGAGTCGATTATTGAGGCCCAGGCATGGATCAAATCATGTGAAAAGATCTTTAAAGGGCGTAAGCTGCAAGATGATCAGATGCGTCTCATAGCTTCTTGGCAACTTCAAGATGAAGCCTTAGCTTTGTGGGAAACAGTTACTGTAGATGAAGCAGAAGAAGAGTTTAGGTGGAGTCGATTTAAGGAGGTGTTTGAAAAGCGCTATATGCCGTCGACAGGAATTTCCCAAATGTATCAAGAATTTATGGACTTAAAGCAAGGAAGCTTGTCATTTGAGGAGTACTTAAACAAGTTCAATGAACTATCCTGTTTCGGTCCAGAGTTGGTGAACGCTCCTCTAAAGGAAAATAAAAGGTTCGTTCGTGGGATGAACAAGAAGTATCACGAAAGGATGACAACACACGTCAAAGAATCTTTTTCTGATCTTATTGATATGGGGTATTGGTATGCCACCCTGGATATGCAGAAGATTCCAAGGGAAAGAGGAAACTCAAGTAATCAGAATTGGAAAAAATAAAGTTTGGGGGCAAGAAGCCACATCAAGGCAAGGATAAGAAGAACAATCAAGGAAATTCGGCTAGAAATGTAACTTGTTACAATTGCCAAGAAAAGGCCCATTGCTACAAAGACCCAAAGAAGCAAGTTAAGAAGGAACAACTCATGAAGACTGTTCAAGGAGTTAGAAAATGCTATAATTGTCACAAGCCTGGACATGTTGTTAAGAATTTTCCGGTGATGAAGCAAGCACAAGTGGCAAATGTATATGCGATAAAGGAAGACCCTTCAACTTCGAAATGAGATAAAGGAAAAGGTGTTCTGGAAGGTAACCTTACTATTTATGATAAAGTTGTTAAAGTCTTTGACACGGGAGCTTCACATAGCTTTATCTCCCAACAAACCGTAAATGAATTTGAACTTAAAACTGAATTTGTTAACGACCCTATTTGCGTGAAAAATCCGGTTGGAGGTCCCGCAAATCTTTGTTTGTATTGTAGAAAAGTTCCTATTTCATATGCTTGCTATCAATTTCCTATCAACCTTTATATCCTCGAATTTAATGAATTTGAAATCTTACTCGGAATGAACTGGTTATCGAGATACGAAGCTAAATTGGATTGTAATAATCGGACAATTTTAGTCAAAACAAACCTTGGAAATTTTATTGAAATCCCTTGTGAGGATCCGAGTCCAAAGAGAGATAAATTGATGTATACTTTGGGATATCCTGAACCCAGTTTGGATCTATACCTGTTGTTCGGGAATTTTCCGACGTATTTGAAGAAGAAAAATCCTTACCTCCACACAGAGAAATAGAATTCTGAATTGATTTAGTACCCAATGCCCGTCCTGTCGTTCATGCAAGTCGCATGATGGCACCTAGGCAAAGAATTGAATTAGTTAATCAAACTCGAGATTTGCTAAAGAAAGGATTGATTCTCCCTAGTGTTTCCGAATGAGGTTCAGCTATCGTATTCGTAGCTAAATCGGACGGATCTTTGAGATTGTGTGTAGATTACCACGATCTCAATAAACAAACTCTCAAGAACAAATTTCCTTTACCTAGAATCAACGATCTATTCGATCAACTTCATGGCGCTCGATTCTTTTCTAAAATGGATTTAGCTCAGGGATTCCATCTACTGCGAATAACCGAAGATTGTATTCATTTGACTGCCTTCAAGGGTCCTAACATGTTCTACGAATGGTTAGTCATGCCCTTCGGACTAACCAATGCTCTTGCGTACTTCGCAGATTTAATGACCCGTGTGTTTCGAGAAGTATTGAATAAATTTGTTCTTGTATTTATTGATGATATCTTGATTTATTCCAAAACTGAAGAGGAGCATGCTGAACATCTCAGAATTGTTTTGGAGATATTGAAGAGGAATATCCTATTCACTAAATTTTATAAATGTCACTTTTGGGTCAAAGAAGTCAGATTTCTCGGTCATATTGTTAATGAAGAAGGTATTTCTGTTGATCCAAGCAAGATTTCTGCAATTCTGGACTGGAAGCGACCCACTACTCTTAGAGAAGTTCGAAGCTTTCTAGGTTTAGCGGGATATTATAGAAAGTTTGTCTAGGATTTTTCTAAGTTGGCCAGTCCATTGACTAAGCTAACAATGAAGAATGCTAAATTCAATTGGACTCCAAAATGTGATGAAGCTTTTCAGGAATTGAAAAGGAGATTAACTACCGCTCGCGTTCTCGCTATTATTAACGGGAACCAAGGGTTATCTGTCTATACTGATGCTTGTGGAGATGGTTTGGGTGTGGTACTAATGCAAAATGGGAAAGTAATTGCCTACGCGAGTAGACAATTACGCCCGCATGAGAGAAATTACCCAACACATGATTTGAAGCTTTTAGCTGTTATTTTCGCTTTGAAAATCTGGCGGCACTATCTTCTGGGTAAGAACCTTTTTCAGCTTTCATAACGATATAATAAATTTAACATAACTAAATAAATATACCTAATGAACTCTCTTTGTTTTAGGTGAAAATTTTGAATTATTCACCAACCACAAATCTTTGAAATATCTCTTCACCTAGAAAGATTTAAATCTACGACAACAACGATGGTTAGAATTTCTAGCGTCATATGACCTAGATATTCTGTATACACCCGGTAAAGCCAATGTAATCGCTGATGCTTTAAGTAGAAAGCATGCTATTCTTGCTCATCTTGTTATCATTCCTACTCTCCTCGAGAAAATCGCCAGCAAGAAAAACGAAGACAAATTTCTTCGAGATATTTATGTGAGAATTCTTCGAGGCGAAGATACCAGTTTTGAAACCAATCATAGTGGAGTTATAAGGCTGAAGGGCATGTTATATGTGCCAGATATCCCTGAATTAAAGCGTGAAGTTCTAGATGAATGTCACAAGTCAAAAATCAACATCCATCCAGGAGTTAATAAGATGTATATAGATATCAAAAGAACTTTCTGGTGGAAGACAATGAAAAGAGATATATCTATATATGTGAGTCAGTCCACTACTTGTCAACAAATTAAAAGCGATCAATAGAAGATGGTGGGTTTACTCCAGCCTTTGGAAGTACCCAAGTGGAAATGGGATCAGGTATCGATGGATTTTATTGACGAGTTGCCTCGCATTCGGAAGGGAAATGAAGCAATCTGGGTTATTGTGGACCGTTTGACTAAGTCAGCACATTTCATTCCAGTGAAATCCACCCGGACAACAGCAAGTTTAGCTGAGCTATATATCAAAGAGATTGTCCGTCTCCATGGTATACCGAGCAGTATAGTAAGTGATCGTCACCTGATCTTCACTAGTAGATTTTGGGAGGCGTTTCAAGCCATGTTGGGAACAAAGCTAAATTTCAACACTGCTTATCATCCACAGTCTGATGGGCAGACTGAAAGGATAAATCGAATATTAGAGGATCTTTTGCGAGCTTGTATTCTTAACTTTGGTGGTTCTTGGGAGGACTATTTACATTTGGTCGAATTTTCATATAACAATAGCTATCAAGCCAGTATCGAAATGGCTCCTTTTGAAGCTTTATATGGTCGTCCGTGTCGATCATCGGCATGCTGGATTGAATCCGGTGATAGAATCATTCTTGGACCAGATATGATTAAAGAAGCCACTGAAAAGGTTGATTTTATTTGGAAAAGTTAACAACTGCTCAAAGTCTCCATAAGAGTTATTACGACCGCAGAAGAAAAGATTTGGAATTTCAAGTTGGAGATTCCGTTTCTTGAAAGTATCTCCAATGCGGGGAGTGTTAAGATTCGGGATGACTGGTAAGCTGGCACCACGATACATTAGTCCTTTTCCTATTTTGGAAAAGATTGGTCCTCTAGCATATCGAGTGCAGCTACCTAACTGGTTATCCAGCGTACACGATGTATGTCACGTTTCACATTCGAAAGTACGTTTCACGATCTCGACAGTATTATCGAAGAGGCAGCTCAGCAGGATCCCGAGATCACACCAAATTTAACGGTTAAAAGAGAACCAATGAAGATTGTGGATCGTGATGAAAAGCAATTAAGGAACAAAATTGTAAAACTGGTTAAAGTGCAGTGGAGAGGTGATCCAAAGGACTGTACTTGGGAGACAGAAGACAGTATGCAAAAATCTTATCCCAATTTCGAGTATATATCTCGGCTTAAACAGGTAAGCCATTTCTCTACCCTTTTCTGAATTCGTATATTCTTTGTTTTCTTTTCTCTCTCTTTCGAAATTTCAAGGACGAAATTTTCTTAAGGGGGGAAATATGTAACATACCAAAATTTCATCAATTTAAATTTGGTAATTGTTGAACTTTTGTAATATAATTTGAAAAGTTTCAAAATAAATAAATAATAAGTGATAATTTAAATTTCAAATTTCTTTTGAGTATTAAAATTTGAGATACTAAAAAAAACATTTGGATCTAAATTTTATACATATATGTGAATATATATGTATGTGTGCATATATGGATAAATTTGAATTTATATATTGAATTTGATTTTTAATTTGAATTCAAATTTTAAAATAAATGTTTTAGTAAAATAATTTGGATTTATAGATATATATCTATGTAATTTATTTAATATGTATTAAATTTCAAAACATTCTCTTTTTAATAATGTGTATTAATATAAAGCTAATATCTTTAATGGAAATGTAAGTTTAAAAACAATTTAAATAATGTAAAATATTATGTTAATAAATTTTTTAATTACAAGTGTTAAGCTAGCAATGGCTATAGAGGCAAGTGTAATTCATGAGAAGAAAAATTAAACAAGTGTCATTTGCATCATTTTCATTTTCTTAGGAAATTTTAGAAAATGAAATAAATTATATAAGTCATTTTATCTTCTCCTCTTACTCTTTTATTCATTTCAAAAGAAAAATTCTGTGCAATCTTTACATCAGAAAAGAAAAAAAATCATCAAAAACAAGCCTATTTTCCTCAACTTTGAAATCAAGAAATAAATTTCCAGAAAAAAAAGAAAATCTGTAACAAAACTTTGCTCGCAATATCTCAAGCAAGAAGAAGAATTCAAGGATAGTTCAAATCTTCAACAAATACTACAGAATCAAGCAGGAGAACTTCAAGGATTTAAGAGAATCAGGAATCAACTTAAAAAAAAAAGAGAAAAAAAAACTAGCAAACACAAGATTTAAAGTGCAGGCCAGAGATCTTTCTTCTCTCCGTTCCATTTAAAAATAAACTGTATGTAACTTTAATTTTTAATTTGTTGTTAAAAGATTAAGTAAGTAAATTACATCAAAGATTAAGCAAGTTCATGCAAAGTTTGTTGCAGATAACAAATTCAAAATCAAGCTAAGAAGAAAAAACACAGTTCTAGGTTTTGATTTTCAAACAAGAAAACTATCTCTGCTAAAATTATACAGGTGAGTAAATCTTTCGAAAAACTTATTTTGTTGTCTGAATACATGATGTAAGCAAGTTTGAATATGGGTTTGCATGCAAAAATCTGTGAATAACTATATGCATCTTTCCTGTGCATGTTGATGTATAGGGTTGCTAATCCTGTTCTAGCTACAGATTTCTAGAAAAAACTGTCAAAAACCCCAAATTCTTCATTTCCAGTTTTGTTAGATTGTAGTGTCAAAACAAAAGTGTTTAAATTCATTTAAGATTGAATTTTAAAAACATTTAAAAGACTAATATCCAGGATATAGAGTCTGGAACAAGAAAACACTATAAAACTCGATTTATAATTTAAATTTGAATTCTTTGATTATTCGATTTGATCATATAACCTAAATCATCTTTGAAATTGTTGATTTTTAAGATTAAAATCATGATTTTAAATTACGTATGGAGTGAGCATTTTGACGTTGAACTGGAGATACGTATTTGGGCTTTTCTAGCGATCTATGGCGTTTGGGTGCTCGAAATCATGGTCGAGGCTTGCTGGAATACTGTGGAGTTTGGGAAAAATATTGGGTTTAATTCTAAATCAACGTGGGTGTTGATTTTGATTGCGTTAGGGTTTAAGGTGTTAAACAAGTCAGGGTTAGAAATGGGATTGCCGCGCTATCTATATACCATCGGAAGTCATAAGGCAGGGTCCATCAGAAGCGTGGGAGGCTAGTGGAGCGTTGGACAAGGTGTCGCGAATTCTGATGACCAAAAGAGGGGGAAACGAGGCGTTGTTTTGAGTCACTTGTTCGTTCCAATTTTGGTTTTGAGGACGAAAATGCAAGATCGTGATTTGTTCGAACTTTTGAGTGTTTGAGAGGTTCGAGAGCATCATCGAGGATGTGTTGACGACCAACAATTCAACCGAAGGCGGCCGGAGGAGTTGTGCATGTGCACACAGTTGGTTTGTGTCAGGGGGAAGCAAATTGGGGAAGAAAAGGAAAATTCGAAGTAGCTTTCGGGTGATAGGGGTTCGAGCTCGAGTATGGACTTGAAGTGATTTTAGGGTCACATGGGTTTGTACTTAAGCAAAGTTTTTGTTTAAAAATTTTAACGCATACGGGTCAATTTTTGAAAATCTCGAAGCAAGCAGCAAAATTTTCTGGGGAAGACTCGGAGTGGCCTCAGAATTGATACACAAAACAGTTTTACATTAAAATGAAAATTCAAACTTTCGAACGATTTTAAATTCCTTTTATCAAATGATGATTTTTATTTGAGTTCTAGCTAATTAAGGTTTAAGCAAGACATTTTAAAGTAATTAAACTCAATTTAAATTTGTTACATTATTTTAAGAATTTATTTATATAAATTGAATAATGAAATTAAGGAAGGTAATTAAGATAAATGTTATTTAAAACAAATATTAATCTTTTAATTAACTAATGTATTAGAGATGATTTATAAAACAAGTTCTAAAGGAAAATCAAAGTAATTAATTTATCTTTTGATTTATTAAATAATTTAAGATTTTGATAATATAATTACTTGAGAAGTAATTACTTAAATTAAATTTTTAATACTAAAGATTTATTTAATAAATAATTAAGGTTAATTGATTTGTAATTAATTATTAATTAATTAAGTAAATAATTAATTAATAAAAGTAGTTAGGATTTAATTAATTAACAATTAAGGGTTAATTAAGATAATTAATTAAGGAAATAATTAATTAATAAAAGTAATTAGGGTTTCATTTATGAACAATTAAGGATTAATTAATTAGGGTAATTAATTTAGGAATGATTAATTAATGAAGATGATTAAAAGTTTAATTAATTTTAGTGAAGGATAATTAATTGTTGATTAAAGATAATTAATAAAATTAATTATGTGATTAATTAGTTTAAATCATAAGTTTGATTCATTTTAGTTGTATATGATTGATAACTATTATATGATGTGTACTGATTTATATCTCTGATTGTAATTGTGATGATATGTGATATGAATTGATTTGTGCTGAGCCATGATTCTGTATTTTTCTATGTGAATATGAAACCCCTTTAATCCGTAAAACGGCTTTTGAATTTCGATGCGACAGGAAGTCGGATTCCAGTTGGTTATCCGAAACCCACATCGAACCTATGAATCTTCGTGAATGACATATCCACATGTTTTTAAAATTGACGCTCACTATTCGATTTAGCCGGGAGAGGACCTTTGTGTCATATAATCCATTCCAAATATGTGATACGACGAAATGGATAGCAATTGAAGACGGTGGTGAAGACCGAATGTCTTCGAGAATGATAGGATAACCTATCGAATGACTTTGCACTGAGTTGCTCAGGTATATAGTTCTCCATATGTGACGGGGAGTCCGATCGGGATTGTGGATGCCCGGATTACAAGGGCTTCTTTGGAAGTGCCTTCGGTTCTGTTCGAACCCGGAACAGACTTGTATGGATTGTATGTCTGACATTACATTTTGAGATATAAAGCAGATTTCTTTCAAAAACATTTTTGTTGGTGGCGGAGAATTTGTTCTCTTAGCTTAACACTCTTCTTTGAGACGTACGAGCTCAGAGGTTATGTAGTTGAAGGATATCAGTAATATATTCCCAACTTGGTAATGTGGCATACTGAGTGCTGCTGAACATTTGTTGATTAGAGCATGGCTTTTGTGAAAAGCGTAGCTTTGTGGACGAGACTTCGTCGAACCTCACAACCCAGTAATGATCGAAACAGGAAAGATGCAGCAAGGTTATTGGGGGTAGCGCCCTTTAGGGTATGTGCATTTCCTTCTGGATAGAAGTGGTATCATGGTATGGAGCCCAGATACTTAACTTATGTGGATATCGCAAATATATATTACTTTGTGATTATTGTTGTTGGGGACCCCGGATAAAGGTTGGTTACAACAGAGGGATGACATACTCGTGTCAGTAGTTACCCAGTTACAGAGGTAACCCGGCCTTGTGTTGGCAAAGATCCGGTTAGGTTCTCGGGGCGTCCCTCCAGAGGCGTACCCATGTGGCCCAGGAAGTTCCTTAGCCTGGCCATTTGTTGGAAATCTAATTACCAATACGAACCCAGTACGGTTTTAGTTGTAGAACCTGCCATCTAATATGGTAGCTATCGTAGGCATACTATAATGGTACGTATGCCGGCTAAGATCAATATTATACTTTTGAAAATGTTTCCTACACTATGAACTAATAATAATATCAAAGATTTTTCTCGTATAAAGCATATTTGACTATCATAAGGAGAAATCTACCCCAAGTGTGTGATTGCATTGTTTGTGTGCCGGGAGGCCTTATGGTAGTTTCATTTTTCAAAAGCATGAACGGTTTTCTTTTAAAAATCTGTTTTTATTCAAAGCAACTTTTTTTTTGTTTACTCATACCAGTCCCACGATTGACCTGGAGTTTATTGTTTTCTTTTCTAAACTCTGGGTGCCCATAATTTCCACATGGGCAGCCTAGTAGCAGGCGTTTATTTTTGGTGCTGGATGGATTTTGAAGTCTTATGGTTTGGAGGCTATCGGTTTTTGAAGGCTTTTGACTTGGAGATATTTTGAAAACTTTTGGATCTCAAGGTTCTTAGTTTGGATGCTCGCTATCGCTTCTTTTCTTTGAAGACTTTCTTGGAATGCAATCAGTTGTTGTTCTGTCGTGATGGTTTATTTTGTAGTTGTGTTATATGTATAAGAATACTCTGATGTTGTAATGAATATTGGGATGATGTTGTATCTGGAATATTGATGTATGGCAGTTCATTTTGTTTTCATTGTTTATATTCATCTAATATTGTTATAAGCTCCATCCAAACTGGAATCCGACGTTCAAATCTCCAGCAGTCGAATACAAGTGAGGTATTTGATGTCGATTTTTGAACGCTGAATTTTGGGTCGTGACAAGTGGTATCAGAGCTAAAGGTCGAGTAAGAACTTTAGCTACGGAGTATAACACATTAGATGGCTAATTAGAGCTAGGGTGAAGTATACCCTAGAATGAGTATAAACCGAGACTGAAACCTCAAATTTTCTTAGTCTATTTCCTTTAACTGCTGATATTCCTTAAGATATGTCGTCCGAATATCTAAATCAAGTTTCTTACTAATTACAGATAGTAAGGATGAGCTGGCAAAGAGGAAGAGCTAGGGGTCAAGGGAATGCTACAACAGCTAGTCAAGTTTCCCCTACAGCAGAAGCATCTATATATATATTTGATGTATTTGATGTCGATTTTTGAACGCTGAATTTCGAATCGTGACAAAAAATTTAAAAGTTTAACTTAACTTAATATTTATAGTTAATAAATCCTTCTTGTTCTAGGAAAAAAATTCGAATTGTTCACCAACCATAAATCTATGAAACATCTCTTTACCCAGAAGGATTTGAATTTGAGGCAACAACATTGGTTGGAATTTCTAGCGTCTTACGACCTGGATATCCTGTATACGTCCAGAAAAGCCAAAATGGTTGCTGATGCTTTAAGTAGAAGATATGCTATTCTTGCTCATCTTGTTATCACTCCTACTCTTTTTAAGAAGATCGTAAGAAAGCAGAAAGAAGATAAGTTTCTTCGGGAAATCCATAGAAGAACATGTTAAGGTAAAGATTCTAGTTTTGAAATGGATAATAGAGGAATTATAAAAATGAAAGGCAGGTTGTGTGTCCTAGATATCCCAGATCTTAAGCAGGAAGTTTTGGAGGAATGTCACAAGTCCAAGCTCAGTATCCATCCAGGGGTTAGTAAGATGTATAGAGATATCAAAAGGACTTTCTGGTGGAAAATAATGAAGAGGGATATATAATTTATGTCAGTCGTTGTGCAACTTGTCAGCAAATCAAAAGTGATCAAAAAAGATGGCTGGTTTACTTCAACCATCGGAGGTGCCTAAGAGGAAATATGATCAAGTATCTATGGATTTCATAGATGGGTTGCCGCGAACTAAGAAAGGTAATGAGGCGATTTGGGTTATTGTGGATCGTCTGACCAAGACTGCCCACTTTATCCCAGTAAAATTTACCCGAACAGCAGCAAGTTTGGCTGAATTGTATGTGAAAGAAATTGTTCGTCTCCATGGTGTACCGAGCAGTATAGTAAGTGATCGTGACCCGATCTTCACTATCAGATTTTGGGAGGCACTTCAAGCCGCACTAGGAACCAGGTTGAATACTGCTTACCATCGAAAGTCTGATGGGCAAACTGAAAGGATAAATTGAATCTTAGAAGACCTTTTACGTGCTTGTATTCTTGACTTTGGTGGTTCATGGGTGGACCATTTGCATCTGGTTGAATTCTTATATAATAATAGCTATCAGGCCAGTATTAAAATGGCTCCTTTCAAAGCTTTATATGGGCGTTCATGTCGATCACCTACGTGTTGGATTGAGTCGGGTGACAGACTCGTTCTTGGACTAGATATGATAAAGGAGGCTACCGAGAAAGTTGATTTTATTTGAAAGAAATTGAAAACTGCTCGAAGTCGTTAGAAAAGTTATGTTGACCGCAGGAGAAGGAATTTAGATTCCTGGTTGGAGATTCCGTTTTCCTTAAGGTTTCTTCAATGCATGGAGTGTTGAGGTTTGGAAAGACTGGTAAGCTGGCACCACGATATATAGGTCCTTTTCCTATACCGGAGAGGATCGGTCCTTTGGCATATCGAGTGCAGCTACCTAATTAGTTATCTGGCATACACAATGTGTTTCACGTTTCTCACCTTTAGAAATATGTGCACGATCCAGACTGTATTATTGAGGAAGCCGCTCAACAGGATTTGGAGATCACGCCAAATCTGGCAGTGAAGAGAGAACCGTTAAAGATAATTGATCGAGATGAAATCAGCTAAGAAATAAAGTTGTGAAACTGGTTAAAGTGCATTGGAGTGGTAATCCAAATGACTGTACTTGGGAAACAGAGGATAACATGCAGAAGTCCTATCCCAATTGCAGAGTGGATATTTCGGCTTAATCTGGTAAGCCATTTCTTTGTCTTTTTATGTGTTCTTATATTCTTTGTTTGTCTCTCTCTTTCAAATTTCGATGATGAAATTTTCTTAAGGGAGGAACTCTTAGCATCCTAATTTTTATCAAATTTAAAATTAGTAATTAATATAAGTTCTGGAATTTAATTTGAAATTAATTTGACTTTTTTCAAAACAAATAAAATAAGTGTTTAACTATATATATGTATATATGAATAGATTGTAATTTGAGTTTGAATTTGAATTTAAAATTTAAATAAATATCTTAGTAAAATAATTTGGATTCAAAATAATATATATGTGATTTATTTAATGCATAATTAGTTTTAAAACATTTTCTTTTAAATTGTATATATTTAAATAAAGGAGAATATATTTATAAAATAGAAAATGTAATTTAAAATCAATATAAAATATAAAAAGACAAGTGTTAAGTTTATAAATACATTATTAACATGCAAAATACAAATGTAAGAGAGATAGTGTGAAAATTAACAAGTGTTAAGATTTAAATCATGAAGACGATCAAGTGTCAATTTTCTTTTTATTTTCTTTTATTTTAAAAAAATAATCGAAATAAGCTCTAACTCCTCTCTCTCATTTCTTTTATTACATAATTTCAAAAATTATAAAAGCCTGTACAAACCAGAGAAAAATCTCAAAAACTCAAACATATACAAATTTGTTCAACCTGATCCAAAGATAAGTAAATCAAAATCATCTCAAATGCCAAGTATTTCCAGTAAATCAAGATCAGATTCAAGCCTGTATCAAGTTTTCATTTAAGCTGAGGCGAAGATTCAAACTAAATCAAATCAAGCAAAGAGTAATTCTACTCAACAAATCAAAGCTTTCCAAATAAAACAACAACAGATTTTCAAATCAAGCCCAGATCAAAAGCACAACTCAGATTTTCAAATTAAATCAACTTCCATGTTACAAAAAAGCTCTCTGTTTTCAAAAGTATCAGGTGAGTAAAATTTTAAAATCTGGATTTTACTTGTTGTTTGAAATCACGCTTGAAGTTAAGATGTACAATTGGTTGTATGTATACAAATTATATATGTGTGTGGATATTATTTTTGCATGTATAGAAAACAAGAATTTGGCTCTGTTCCAGGTTACACGTTCCGAAACCTGTTTCAAAAATCAAAAGCTCTTTCTCAATTCAATTTTAGGCTTCGAGATCTAAATAAAACATGTTTGTATAACCATGTTTTAGGTTTTAAAAATAAATTTAAGTAAAATTAATTAAAGCTTTCTCTGGAATTTGAAAAATACAGGAAAACCCCATATATGTTGAAAATTCAATTATCATGATTTCTGGGTTCGAGTGTATCAACTGAAACGTTTTTGAAAATGAGGATTTTTAAAGGTGAAACAAAAATTTTAAGTACGAATCCATGGAGAACTTGCTGGTTGAACGATATTGGGTTTACTGGCGAATTCTGGTAATCAGAATAATAATAGGTCTCGTGATCGAGGTTGGCGCTTGCTTGGTGGTCGGGGATCATCAGAGAAATGCTCGGTGAATTTATAATTCACTGAGGTGATGGCGCGATAGAGATATAGGATTTTAGCTCAGTTTCTGGTCGATTTTGTTCTCCGAGCAATTGCGTCGTCAGACTACACCGAACATGGGGGAATCAAGGCGTTGGACATCGATGAAGCTTCGGGCACGATTACGTAACCTCTGATGGTCGGAGGTGGAAGTACGAGGAAGATTGGTTGATCAGGTTTTTGTTCCAGTTTTGGTCGAGTAGCTCATTGCCGAATTCGTCACCGTTTCAGTCTTCTGGGTGGTCAGGTGGTTAGGGCAGGTTGTCGCTGACTCGTCGATGGCTGGAGCTTCGACCGGAGGTGGCCAGATTGGCTATGCATGTGCACAAGTATCGAATGTATCTGGGCTGAGGAATATAACATTGCCTCAAAGTCGTCCTTGGGAAATTTTGTTGTGGGCTCGAGTAAATACTCGGGAAAATCTGTGTAGGTTAAAACGAGATAAAAATGTTTTAAGTTTTTAAAAATAGATCAAAGCACAAAAGTAAATGAGAGGGTTTTGCTGGGGGAAGTCTCGGGGAATATGGGTTTTGGCTCGGGGGTGGACTCGAGTCGGTCTCAGGTTAGTATAATTTTTTAAAAAAAAAATCTAAAAACCAAATTCAAATTTAAAACATGTTTAACTTATTCTTTTAAATAATGTTTTGTTTTAAGGTTTTAAAAGTACATTATTTCAAAAGTAATTATGTTTAATTTATTTAATTTGGTGACAATAATTATTAATTAATTCTTAATTTATTTTAAAATAAATAATGTAATTAAAATTTTAATTAAGATGAAATGTTGTTTTAATTTTTAATTAACCTTAATCCCTTGAATTAATTTATGCATTAATGATGATTAATCATGAGGTTTACTAATTAAAGATTTTAATAATAATTTAGTGATTAATTAAGATAAATGATTTATAATTACCTAATAATTAAAGAATAATTAGTTAATTAATCATTAATTTAAGGTTAAATAAATTTATAATTAAGGGTTAATTAATTAATGTAATTAATTAAGAACTATTTAATTAATGGAAGTGAATAAGATTAATTAATTAGTAATTAAGGACTAATTAATTTATAATTAAGAATAATTAATCATTAATTAAAGATAATTAATGAAAATAATTATATGATTTATTAATTATAGTCACATGATTAATTAATCTTGCTTATATAAAATTGATTATAATTGAATACCTTGAATTGTTTGATACCTCTGATATGTGATTGTGACACTTTGTGATGTGAATTGCTGTGAATTGAACTGTGATATCTGCGATATGTTTCTGTGTGAATGTGAAAGCTGTTGGCCTTCAAATGGCTTTTAAATTTCGATGCGACAAGGAGTCGGATTCTTGTTGGTTATCCGAAACCCACATCACATCTTAATGGTGAATCTTTGTGATTGATATATCCATGTGTTTTTAAATTAAGCGCACATTATTCGGTTTAGCCAGGAGAGGACTTTGTGTCATATAACTCATTCCTAATAGTGATACGATGAAATGGATAGCATATAAAGACGATGGTGAAGACCGGGTGTTTTCGAGAACGATAGGATAACGTATCGAATGACTCTGCACTGAGTTGCTTCGGTATAGAGATCTCTATATGTGATGGGGAGTCCGATCGGGATTGTGGATGCTCGGATTGCAAGGGATGCTTCCTTTATTGGACGAAGTGCCTTCCGTTCCGTTCGAACCCAGAACGAACTTGTATGTTTGTATGTCTGACATTAAACTTTGAGATATAAAATTGATTTCTATCAAATACATTTTTGTTTGGTGGCGGAGAATTTATTCTCATAGCTTAACACCCTTCTCTGAGACGTACGAGCTCAGAGGTTATATAGTTTATGGTTATAAGTGATATACTCCCAATTTGGTAGTGTGGCATGCTGAGTGTTGATCATTTGTTGATCAAAGCATGGCTTTTGTTAAAAGCGTAGCTTTGTCGATGAGACTTTATCGAACCTCACTACCCAAAAATGGTCGAAAAAGGAAGAATACGGCAAGGTTACGGGGGTAGCGCCCCTTAGAGTATGTGCATTTCCTTCTGGACAAAAAGTGGTATCATGGTATAGAGCTCGGATATTTAACTTATGTGGTTGTTGGAATTTCTTAGTGTCGGGGCCTCAGATAAAGGTCGGTTACAACCGAGGGATGACACACAATGTCAGTAGTTACCTAGTTACAGAGGTAACCCAGTCTTGTGCTAGGAGAGATCCGGTTAGGTTCTCGGGATGTCCCTCCAGAGGCGTACCCATTCGGTGTAGGAAGTTCTTTAGCCTGACCATTTGATGGAAATCCAAACAAAACAATACGAGCCCTATACGGTTTTAGTTGTATAACCTGTCATTTACTTATGGTGGTGACCTGCCGTTTAAATGGTAGCTATAGTAGGTATACCATAATGGTGGTATGCTGGCTAAGATTTATATTATACTTTCGAAATGTTTTCACACCATGCAATAATAATAAAAATATCAAAAGTGGTTTCTTGTATCAAGCATGTTTGACTATCATAAGGAGAAATATCCTCCAATTGTGTGATTGCATTGTGTGTGTGTGTGTGGGGAGGCCTTGTGCTAGTTTCATTTTCCAAAAAGCATAACGAATATCTTTTATAAATTGTTTTTGTACAAACAACTGTTTTTGTTTGCTCATACCAGTCACATGACTGACTCGGAGTTTATTGTTCCTTTCCTAAACTCTGTGTGCCCATAATTTTCCACACAGACAGCCTAGAAGCAGGTTATCCGTGTTTTGGAGCTAGTTCAAATTTGGATCTAGAAGTCTTTTGGAGTCTTTGGTTTTGGAAGCTGTCGGGTTTTGGAAGCTTTTGTTTTGGAGATATTTTGAAGCCTTTTGGATCTAAAAGTGTTTGGAGTCTTGGAAGACCTTATCGAAGTCAAAGTACGTTGTAAACTTTTTGAAGACCTGTTGTTATTGTTCTGTTGTGATGTTATCATTCTGTTGTTGTATTATGTATATAACACTCTGATGTTGGTGTTGTTCAAATATTGCGATGAATGTTGTATCAGTGTTGTATCTGTATTGTTTATCAATGAAATTCATTTTGTTTCCATTGTTTTGTATTCATCTAATGTTTTGTAAGCTCCATCGAACTGGAGTTCAACGTTTGAATCTTCGGCATTCGAATACAAGTGAGGTATTTGATGTTGATTTTTTGAACACTGGATTTCAGGTGGTGACAAAATCCCAAAATATTACACTAAACTTCTAAATTTATCAAATTTTAAAATAATTATATTCAAAGTTTCAAATGAATTTTCATTTAAATTGTTTCTAAATTTGCGGGTTTTTACACTCTCCCCCACTCAAAACTTTTCATCCTCAAAAAGGAATGAGACACAGAAAACAAAGAAGGATAAGATAGGATGACGAATAATACCGGGAACAAACAATTCCTAATTCGAAGCATGAATGCTCTCTTCCATTTCCCAAGTAAAATCCCGATCATCAGTGCTCCATTGCACTTTGCATAGGTTGACAGATTTTCTTCAAAGCTGCTTCGTACCTCTATCGATGATACAAAGTGGCTTCCTCTCGACAGTAAGATTTGGCTCAACATCAAAACTCTCGAGAGCAGAAGGATGAACAATCAAAGTTGGATCATGAAGTTACCGATGAAGATGCGAAACATGGAACACATTATGCACTCCAGAAAGTTTCTCAGGCAATTCCAATGATAAGCTAAGGACCCAACTCTCTCTAAGATACGAAAAGGACCAATAAACCTAGGAGCAAGCTTCCCTCTCCGATCAAAACGAATCACATTTCTTAATGGAGAGATCTTAAGGAAAACCTGATCACCAACAGAAAACTTTAAACTCCTCCTATGCCTGTCAGCATACTTCTTCTATCTATCCTGAGCAATCCTCATCTTTCTCCTAATCTCCTCAACCTTCTCAGATGCTTCTAGAATCATATGCGAACCAAGAACCAAACGATTACTGGATTCAATCCAGTAAGATGAAGATATGCAAGGGCGTCCATAAAGAGCAGCAAATGGAGCAATTGCGATACTAGCCTGATAACTATTGTTATAGGTGAATTCAACGAGATGGAGATGATCTTCCCAAGATCCTCCATAATCAAGGACATTGGAACGAAGAAGATCTTCCAGAATTTGATGCACTCTTTCAGTTTGACCGTCGTTCTATGGATGGTAAGCAGTGGTTAGATTCAGACAAGTACCCGAAGATTCCCAAAAAGCTTTTGTCAGGACCCGATTCTTCGACTCCCGAAAGTCGACATTAATACGTCCTCTGTATCAACTGCCGAGCAATCGAAGGCCGAAAAACCGAATTGTTAGGGTTAAAGAAGAAGAGGTAGAAGAAGAAAGAAAGAAGAAGCAACAGAAACAATATCAGAATCTCACAATCGCAGCGGAACAACATTTAATAGATAAATGAATAATCTTTAAATCAAAAGAACTGTACGTTTTATACATTATGTCATCAGAGTTAACTTACAACACAACACGACTGGAAAATTATATGAACTTGTCCTTACAAGTGGATACACAGCGGAAAAGATAATAACGTATACAAGTGATACGTTTCGTCATCCAGCTCGCCTCTTGAGTTCCACTGCACCTCCTGAATTCCAGAACATCCCGATAACCTGACTCTAGGCTACCCGTGTGGAAAATGATGGGCACCCAGAGTTTAGGAAAGGAACAATAAACTCCTGGTTAGTCATGGGACTGATGTGAGAACTTAAAATAGTTTACCTTTAAAAAAATAAAGAAATATTTTAAAATAGATCCGCAATGCATTTAGAAAATGAAACTACCATAAGGCCTCCTGCCACACACACAATGCAAATGCAAAATTGGAGGAGATTTCTCCTTATGATAGTCAAACATGCTTGATACAAGAAATTTTCTTTGATATTATTATTACAAGTGCACAGTGGAAAACCTTTCGAAAGTTTAATATAAATCTTAGCCAACATACGACCATTATCGTATGCCTACTATAGCTACCATCTAAACAGTGGGGCGCCACCATAAGTAGATGGCAGGTTCTACAACTAAAACCGTACATGGCTCGTATTGTTTCTTTGGATTTTCCAACAAATGGTTAGGCTAAGGAACTTCCTATTGCTACATGGGAATGCCTTTGGCGGGACGCCCCGAGAACCTAACTGGATCTCTGCCAACACATGGCCGGGTTACCTCTGCAAAAATAGGTAACTACTGACATGAGTATGTCATCCTCCGGTTGTAAACAACCTTTATCCGAGGATCCTCAATACCAACAACCACAAAGTAATAAATTAGCATCAACAACATAGGTTAAGTATCTGGGCTACATACCATGATATCACCTCTATCCAGAAGGAAATGAACATACCCTAAGGGGCGCTACCCCCTAAAACCTTGCTGCATTCTTCCTGTTTCGACCATTCCGGGTTGTGAGGTCCGACGAAGTCTCGTCCGTAAAGCTACGCTTTTCACAAAAGCCATGCTTTGATCAATTTTAAAATAAATTCCTTTTAAAGAAAACCAATTCTTTTATTTTTCAAACTCTTTAAAATCCGTATTTTGAATAAATTCTTCAACCTTTGAATAATATTACCCGAAATCCATATATTAAAGCTTTTCCCATATTTTGAAATTTTATTCAATAAGATTAAAAATAAAACTTTATTATTTTAGAATTCCTCCTTTTAGATTTTTTCCAATTCTCAAAAATAAATATATAATTTTTCAACCTGAATTTTCAAAAATCAATTTTTTTATTTATTTCCGGTATCCAACGATACCAAAATTATATTCGGCTACATTTTAGCCTTCAAAGACTTCAATGACAAAGATAATCACACAGGGATTATAAATAATCAACACACAACATTGAAACAAATTCAATTTTTGGAGGAATCCAGTTGGATCCCTCCAACCTGTTTTCCTGTATCCACAAATGTTAGCACAATACCAATCCTATTTCAAGACGGGATATCGCAGTACATGGGTTTATATAAAATATCATCGGCTATTATGTGGCGCAATAGGGTTTCATCCGCTATATAATGCAAGAAATCAACTCCAAGTACATATATAATACCAATTCCACTGCACGGTGGAATATCGCGGTATATATGTTTAATATAATAACCTCCACTTAATACACGACGTATATGGTCTATTTCAATACAACAGATAGGAATTTATCATCCAAGCATACAATCAACACAATCAAGCAATTTTAAATCTAACCATTTAAAATTTAAATCGAAACAAATTCGATTGAGTGAGAAGTTCTCACCTTGCTTCCAATAGCGGTTTCAGCGTTTTATTCCGAATAAAATTAAACGCGCGTTTAATTTTACCCAAAATCCACACTAGCTCCAATCAATTCCATTCCAGCTCCATCGCGTAATATTCGTCCATACGAACCCAACGCAACTCGTTTCGTGCAAAACGGACCTTGTATGAAAAAGTTACGTAGTTTTAAACATCATACGAGTTATATAAATCAATTTACTATTTTTATTTTTATTTTCTTAACCTAGAATCAATCCAGGCCGTCCAATTTCTTTGCCCTAGATCTGGGCCGTGAATCTTCTTCTTCCCCTTATCATGAAAATCGCGTATGCAACATAACCCATGAAGCCACCTTCCTTCGTCAATTAACGCGACCACGTCGATCGTCGAGAACACGATCAAAACCCATCGAGGCGTGCGCCTACCTATGCCTCACCCACGGCCACGGGCACAGCAGGCTCGGTCGTCCCTTCGCATGGATAAGCGTGCAAACATCGGACGTTCGAACGTGATTTGCCGACCATCCATCCAGTTATTTTCGATCATCACCGTTGATCTGAGAGATCTCGTCACCCTCTTCGATGTTGTAGTTGAACACTTTTCATAAATGTTTACGGATCGAGAGATTTTGAGGGGGGAAAAGAGGAAGATTTCGGCCATTGAAACTATTGTAAGCGGCGGCCGAGAGAAGGTGGCTAGGGTTTCTCTAAAAACGTGAATTATAAGCGTTTATAAATATTATTTTAATATTAAATCCATTTTAAACAACTTTTTCATAGGATCTCCAAACGACGCATACCAGCTGACGTTCCTAGGGTTTAACCTGCATTCCGGACACAATGGAATATGTGTCGAGAGCCAATTCAATCGTATTTGAAAGAGAGGTTTTCGAATCGACTATTTAAATTTAAAATTCACTTAAACCGAATTCAGTGCGTTTTAGCTTGCCCCGGACAAACCATAAATCCGATTGACACGAAATTTTAAATCTTACAATAATTTAACATTATGGATCCAATAAAACTAGTTTCATCGAAATCCGAGACTTTTTGAAAAATGACTATTTTTACTCGTCAATTAAATATTAAAATATTCAATTTTCACAAATTAACTTTTAATTCAATTTTAAAAGTTCTATAACATCGTTCTAGCTCCAATATGATTTAATACAACTTTACAAATCAATTTTAATCACTTTAAACCAAATTTCCAATTGTTTCTGTAATTTCAGATATTAAATTATCGATTTAATTATCCAATTAAATCTAGATATTCGAAATATAGTTTATTCGACTTACAAATTTTACTTGTTAATATTTAAAATTAATTAAATAATGAATTTCAAATGACAGGAATTCTGGGTCGTTACAAACTTCCCCCTCTTAAAAGAATTTCGTCCCCGAAATTGCCAAGTAAGAAAAAGTTACAGAATCCATTAACTTTTTTTTCAAAAACAAACCGTTCCAACTCGATTTCAGATTCATTTTAATTTCTTAACTTTTCCAAAATCCAATGGTTGCACTTTTCTAGTTCAATTCCTGCATTTTCATTTCAATTTAGAAATTGACCTTTCGTTAACAAAAAATTTCCAAAAATTTTCAAATTTTTTTCCATCTCCCAAAATTTACGGAAAATTTTGGCAGCATCTCCCTTGTACGGAGGAGCTTTTGCAATATCACAATAGATATAAATATATATACATCGACCCACACGGTTGGAAAACAGAAAAACAGTTCATATTTCCTATTTTTATTGCGTAGGCGTACCTTTTTAGCAATTTTAAGCAAAGCAGTTATTTATTAGCATTTTAGCGTGACCAAATCCAGCCAACTACAGCCCCGGTACCTGTACTTACTCAATTTAAACATGTAAGTGTCATATATAGGAAATTCATTTACATTTCACTAGTTTTCAATAGAAAACACATAGTTTTCATAAGCAATGCAATCAAAATAATTCCCATAAGCAATTTATAAGGTTTCAATACAAATTTTAATTGCTTATAACCAATTCACATTAGTTCACTTTCAATTCAAATTCAATTACATAGCTTTCCATTTATCAATTCAATTTCATTAACACTTAATGAATTATATACAATCAAGTAAAAATCATATAACAACCAAATCATAACCAACATAACCAAATTATTAAATTTACATTCAATTTGGTTTAACACTTTTAATTTCTAATTGGTTGATATTAAATTGACTTTTCTTTCAATTATTCAATTTCCAACTTACTAGTTTTTTTATGAATTAACATTTACATCCCTTATTCAATATAAATTCATTTACATTAGATCGATTAATATCCAATCCATTTATTAATTCAATTGCTAATTCATTTAACAAATACGGTTGAATTTCATTTATATAACTCAAGTTCACATTCATCACTCCACTTTATTAATTTACTTCGATATCAAAATCAACTTCATTCAACATTACTTAAGTTATATTCCATTTCAAACATCATTTATTTAACTTAAATTAAATTCCCACTTATAAATCCAATTCAGATTCCAATTCTAAAGTAAATTCTATTTAGCTTTTATCAAAGTCGAATTTCATCACTTATTCAAATCCATATCTCGTTTTGCTTAACAGAATTGTTTAACTATTTTATCATTTGGTTTCACTTACATTTTCTCACTTTACAAGTTATACAACTTATTTATTTAATCTTCCAAATCCATTAACTTATCCAATTCAATTTATTTAACTTTCCTTTAGTTAAATTTCACATCATATATTTACTATGCTAACCCAAATTCTTTAACCTTACCAAAGCTAAAATCTTTATTATTTCTTATTATAAGTCCAAAACTTGATTACTTATATTCAACAATTACAACTTGGATTTTAAAATTTCAAATTTATTTATCTCGACAAAACTTCAATTTCCAATTTACTATGGTAGCAAATCCATCACACAGAAACTCGAAAATGATACTGATGATGCTGCAATCATCACCATTATTATTTCCCAGCAACAGTAGCGAATTCAGTGCTTAATATTCTTTCAAAATTTTCCTTTTATTCATAAATCACATTTATAAATCTTTTTCTTATATAATTTCACTATTTAACTTTTAATTTTGGAAATAATTTCCAAAATAAACAGGATTCAACATTTTCAATTCATAGTTCAAATTCATTTTTATTTACAACTCATATTTATAAATATATTCATATAGTTTGACTTCTTATATAAGATTTTTCACAATTGTAAATCACATTAATTATAATTCCATACTTAATAATTCATTTGCTTATACAATTATTCTTTTAATTAACTTATATATATTCTTACATTTTCAACAACCAAACAATCGATTTATATACACTTTAATAATTTCTGAAAAATTATTTCCTTTATATACAAAAAATTTTTGGGTAAAATTATTTCATTTATCCTATTTTAAAACAATATTGTGTCGGTTTATCTTGTTTAAGAGTTTAGAAACTCCTATCGACACAGTTAACTAGGCTGCGCCGACCAGAATCTATAAACAATCAAACGATAAGTCAACACAATATAAAACAATTTATATTCATTGATAAATACACGCTCATATCTATTATTACACTCAAACTCATTCTAGAGTACTGCTGACTCTATCTCTAATGAGTAACACCAAACAGAGCCAAGGTTGTCGCTTAACCGAATGCTATGATACCAAATTGTCAGGACCCGATTCTTCGACTCCCGAAAGTCGACATTAATACGTCCACTGTATCAACTGCCGAGCAATCGAAGGCCAGAAAACCGAATTTTTAGGGTTAAAGAAGAAGAGGTAAAAGAAGAAAGAAAGAAGAAGCAACAAAAACAATATCAGAATCTCACAATCATAGCGGAACAACATATAATAGACAAATGAATAATCTTTAAATCAAAAGAACTGTACATTTTATACATTACATCATCAGAGTCAACTTACAACACAACACAACTGGACAATTATATGAACTTGTCCATACAAGTGGATACACAACGGAAAAGATAATATCATATACAAGTGATACGTTTCGCCATCCGGCTCGCCTCTTGAGCTCTACTGCACCTCCTGAATTCCAGAATATCCTGATAACCTAACTCTAGGCTGCCCGTGTGGAAAATGATGGGCACCCAGAGTTTAGGAAGGGAACAATAAACTCCAGGTCAATCATGAGACTGGTGTGAGAACTTAAAACAGTTTATCTTATAAAAGAAAACAAACAAAGAAATATTTTAAAATAGATCCGCAACGCTTTTAGAAAATGAAACTACCATAAGGCCTCCCACCACACACACAATGCAAACGCAGAATTGGAGGACATTTCTTCTTATGATAGTCAAACATGCTTGATACGAGAAATTTTCTTTGATATCATTATTATAAGTGCACAGTGGAAACCTTTCGAACGTATAATATAAATCTTAGCCAACATACGACCATTATCATATGCCTACTATAGCTACCATCTAAACAGTGGGGCGCCACCATAAGTAGATGGTAGATTCTACAACTAAAACCGTACAGTGTTCGTATTTTTCTTCAGATTTTCCAACAAATGGTCAGGCTAAGGAACTTCCTATTACCACATGGGAACGCCTCTGGCGGGACGCCCCGAGAACCTAACCGGATCTCTACCAACACAAGGCCGGATTACCTCTGCAAAACAGGTAACTACTGACACGAGTATGTCATCCCCCGGTTGTAAACAACCTTTATCCAAGGATCCTCAATACCAACAACCACAAAGTAATAAATTTGCAGCAATAACATAGGTTAAGTATCTGGGCTCCATACCATGATACCACCTCTATCCAGAAGGAAATGAACATATCCTAAGGGGCGCTACCCCCTAAAACCTTGCTGCATTCTTCCTGTTTCGACCATTTTGAGGTGTGAGGTCCGACGAAGTCTCGTCCGCAAAGCTACGCTTTTCACAAAAGCCATGCTTCGATCAACAAATGGTCAGCAACACTTCGTATGCCACATTACCAATTTGGGAATGTATCACTAGTAACCATCAACTACATGACCTCTGAGCTCGTACGTCTCAGAGAAGGGTGTTAAGCTAAGAGAATAAATTCTCCGCCACCAACAGAAATGTATTTGATAGAAACCAGCTTTACATCTCAAATTGTAACGTCTGACACACATCCATACAAGTCCATTCCGGGATCGGACGGAACCGAAGGCACTTCCAAAGAAGCCCTTGCAATCCGGATATTCACTAATCACATCCCGACCTTCCATCACAAAGGGTGATAAAATCTTTATATCGGGGATCAGCCGATGCAGAGACATTCGACGGTAATCCTTCCATTTTCGAAAATATCCAGTCTTCAACACCGTTCTTCAAATGCTATCCATTACGACGTATCACTATTCGGAATGGGATTTATGACCCAAAGGTCCTCTCCCGGCTAAACTGAATAACGAGAGCTTATTTTAAAATAAGTGTAGCATTCAAGTTCAAGCAAATCACAACAAATACCCATTTAAAGGTAAATATTGATAGTCGGTTATTTAACTATCAATAGATATGTACAACATCACCAGATTCCAAATAATTTCCCAAATTATTTATTTTTCAAAAATATCTTTACAAGATATATTTTTCCACACTTCAACCATTTGAAAACAAATTTCAAATCACTTTTCACCTTTACAACTTTTGAAAACAAATTTCAAATCATTTTCCTTACGCGGAAACACTTCCAAATATTTATTCATTTTCACTGAAAATCTGCCGAGTTCAAATACTTTAAAATAATTTATAACACTTAACCAAAATATATCGGGAAAACACTTTGAAATAAACTATTTTCCTTTAAACACTTTACTTAAAATATTAGTTATAAAAATATTATACCAATATTACACATAACTTAAGTCCAAACTAATTTTCAAAATAAAATTAGTAGATAGAGTATAACTATTTTCTAAAACAATTATTGATTAGATCTTTGAAATAATCAATTCTATATCAACTTAATAAATCTTTACTTAAAGGATTTAAAACAATTTAAGAAGTTAATTTCTCCAAAGTACCCTTTTCAAAACCAATTCTAGAATTTTATATACATACATACATACATACATAGATATATATATATATATATATATTTCAAAGCTATTCAGAAATTTTATTCGGCTTTCCACGGAGAATACACTTCCATTTCAAAATGGTTCATTTAAACCAATTAAATAAATCCTTACCGGTTTGTTTTAAATTTAGGTTCCAAATCCGTAAATTTATTTCCACACTTCAAAAATAAATCAATGTTTATTTTTAAACAAATTTCCCTTTCCTTTATAAATTACACGGCGAATTCAAATTTTCAAATATCCACTGATATACAATTTTCAAATCGATGTCAAATATTCACTTTCAACAACAATTCAATTTTTCCAATTGATTTCAAAAACAACCAAATCAAATTCCATATTGATTTTCCCAGAAATTAAACACCAAATGAATTTCATTCAAATCTCAAATTGAAATCAATTTCTACTAAACCCCAAATCTATTTTAAAATTGATTCCAAATTCTTTTCAAAACACCAAATAAATTTCCAAATGGATTTTCAAAAGATTTAAATTCAATCACAAAAATCAATTCCCAAATGGGTTTCAAATTTTATTTCCTTTTTTTAAAATAAATTCCTTTTAAAGAAAACCAATTCTTTTATTTTTTTAAACTCTTTAAAATCCTTATTTTGAATAAATTCTTCAATCTTTGAATAATATTACCCAAAATCCATTTATTAAAGCTTTTCGCATATTTTGAAATTTTATTCAATAAGATTAAAAATAAAACTTTATTATTTTAGAATTCCTCCTTTTAGATTTATCCAATTCTCAAAAATAAATATATAAATTTTCAACCTGAATTTTCAAAAATCAAAATTTTTATTTATTTCCGGTATCCAACGATACAAAAATAATATTCCGCTAAATTTTAGCCTTCAACGATTTCAATCATAAAGATAATCACACAGAGACTATAAATAATCAACACACAACATTGAAACAAATTCAATGATTTGAGGAATCCAGTTGGATCCCTCCAACCTGTTTCCCTGCATCCACAGATGTTAGCACAATACCAATCCCGTTTCAAGACAGGATATCGCGGTACATGAGTTTATATAAAATATCATCCGCTATTATGCGGCGCAATACGGTCTCATCCCCTATATAATGCAGAAAATCAACTCCAAGTACAAATATAATATCAATTCCACTTCATGGTGGAATATCGCGGTATATGTGTTTAATACAATAACCTCCGCTTAATACACGGCGTAGAGGGTCTATTTCAATACAACAGATAGCAATTTATCATCCAAGCATACAATAAACACAATCAAGCAATGTTAAATCTAACTATTTGAAATTTAAATCGAAACAAATTCGATTGAGTGAGAAGTTCTCACCTTTCTTCCAATAGCGGTTTCAGCGTTTTATTCCAAATAAAATTAAATGCGTGTTTAATTTTACCCAAAATTCACACTATCTCCAACCAACTCCAATCCAGCTCCATCGCGTGTTGTTTGTCCATACGAACCCAACGCTACTTATTTCGTGCGAAATGGACCTCGTATGAAAAAGATACGTAGTTTAAAACATCGTACGAATTATATAAATCAATTTACTATTTTTATTTTCTTAACCTAGAATCAATCCAGGCCGTCCAATTCCTTTGCCCTAGATCTGGGCCGCAAATCTTCTTCTTCCCCTTATCGTGAAAATCACGTACGCAACATAACCCATGAAGCCGCCTTCCTTCGTCAATTAACGTCGACCACGTCGATCGTCGAGAACACGATCAAAACTCATCGAGGCGTTCGCCTACCTTTGCCTCACCCACGGCCACGAGCACGGCAGGCTCTGTCGTCCCCTCGCATGGATAAACGCGTGCAAACATCGGACGTTCGAACGCGATTTGCCAACCATCCATCCAGTTATTTTCGATCATCGTCATTGATTTGAGAGATCTCGTCGCCCTCTTCGATGTTGTAGTTGAACACTTTTCATAAATGTTTACGGATTAAGAGATTTTGAGGGAAGAAAAGAGGAAGATTTCGGCTATTGAAACTGTTGTAAGCGGCGGCCGAGAGAAGATGGCTAGGGTTTCTCTAAAAACGTGAATTTATAAGCGTTTATCAATATTATTTAATATTAAATCCATTTTAAATAACTTTTCACACGATCCCCAGACGACGCATACCGGTTGACGTTCATAGGGTTTACCCGCGTTCTGGACACAATGGAATAGATATCAAGAGCCAATTCGATCGTATTTGAAAGAGAGGTTTTCGAATCGACTACTTAAATTTAAAATTCACTTAAACCGATTTCAGTGCGTTTTAGCTTGCCCCGGACAAACCGTAAATCCATTGACACGACTTGAAATCTTGCAATAATTTAACATTACGGATCCAATAAAACTAGTTCCGTCGAAATTCGAGACTGTTTGAAAAATGACTATTTTTACTCGTTATTTAAATATTAAAATATTCAATTTCCAAAAATTAACTTTTAATTCAATTTTAAAAGTTCTATAACATCATTCTAACTCCAATATGATTTAATACAACTTTACAAATCAATTTTAATCACTTTAAACCCAATTTCCAATTATTTCTGTAATTTCAAATATTAAATTATCGATTTAATTATCCAATTAAATCTAGATATTCAAAATATAATTTATTCGACTTACAAATTTTACTTGTTAATATTTAAAATTAATTAAATATACGAATTTCAAATGACAGGAATTCTGGGTCGTAGCATCTTTTCAAAAATGACCGGTAGACCGGTAAAGATGGGGTCTCTATCACAAACAATACTGACCGAAACACCATGAAGAGGAACAATCTCCCACATATAAATCTCAGCCAAAGTAGAAGCAAAACGGTTGGACCTAACCAGAATGAAATGTGATGACTTGGTCAATCTATTCACGATAACCCAAGTACTCTCGTCACCTCTCTTAGTCCTTGGTAATCCATCAATAAATCCATAGAAATTTTTCCCCATTTCCAGTTGGGAACCTCAAGGGGTTGCGATAATCCAACAGCCTTCTAATGATCAGCCTTAACCTGCTGACAAGTCACACATCTACAAACAAAAAGGGAGATATCACGCTTCATACCCCTCCTCTAATACAACTTCTTCATATCATGGTACATCTTCGTCACACCTGGATGAACAGAAAGTCTGGACCGATGATTTTTCCGAAGTAATTTATGCATCGATCCATCGACATTCGGGACACAAATTCGATTATTAATCCTCAAAATCCCTCTATCATCGATCCGAGATCCACTTTCATCTTGGCTACTACCACCAACTCTGTTACGAACATTCTCCTTGATAATCCTACGTATCCTCTACTCATCCTGCTTAGCAACAATACGATCCATAAGAGGAGAAGAAACAACAAGCCGACACAGCATCGCCTTCTTTGGACTCAACGCATAGGCTACAACATTAGCTTTCCCGGGGATGTAGTTGATGTCGAGGTCATAAGAAGCAAGAAACTCAAACCACCTAACTTGCCTCAGATCCAAGTCCTTCTGGGTGAAAATATATTTCAAAGACTTATGATCCGGAAAGAGCTCAAAATTAGTTCCCAAAAGATGATATGTAACGTTCTCGATTTTTAGGCCAATTTAAAACTAGAAATTAATATAAAATTTTTGGTTAATTTGTGAATCTATGGAAAATTTATTTGATCATATGATTAGAATCGTCATAAAAAATGATGAATTTTAGAAATAAAATGAAAATTTTTAGTTTGAATCGAATGAGTAATTAGAAGTTGATCAGAAAGTGATTTTTTGTCAATTAACGGCGATCACTTGAGCTATGAAGGTCATGATTCTTAGTGAAGATAGCTGGAGCATCGAGGAACTTAGGAAAAATCTTGATTGGATTTATAAAATACGGCGGCGACAGGAGTTCGTCGATCTAGGGTTTTATAGTGCAGTTTGCTTGTCGAAGTTTGGAGAGGTAATTCCTCGGCGTAGAGAGATCGAGCGAGACCGGACCTATGGGAATTGAAGCAGTGGAGTTTGACAAAGTTCCTGTCGAAATGGCGTAGATGATCGTGTATGAGATCGTCGGCGATGATGGTTTTTTTGATCAGGTTGGTTCCAGTTTTCGAGTCGAAACGCTTGATGTTGATCTACGGCGTGATGGAGTGATCTAGGTAGTCAAGTTTTTTGTCGAGGTCAAGGTTGACTTGTGGGTGCCAGCGATGATGATCGGAATCCTCGGATCAATTGTGCACGTGCTCGAGCTTCTTTTTTCATGTTCGATGTTGCAACATTGAGATACTTCATGGAAGAATAATGGTTTACACGAAGATGCTTTCGAGTTCGATCGGGGAGGTGTTTAAGTTTTGGCTCGGGGTAGGGATGGGGTTTTGTCGTTATAGGCTCGGGTCTTTTTATTAGGCATAAAGAAAAAAATAAAAATAAGCGTTGACCAAGTTTTAAAGTTTATTAAATTAAATACGTTTTTTCAAAGGAATACAAATCAAGTTTTCTTTTAAGTAAATTTGTTTACAAGGTTTTAAATAAATTTCCAAGATTATTTCTAAAAGATTAAGCGTTTTTAAAACTTATTAATATGGTTTTGTAATAGTTTTATCAAGATGATTAAATTAATTCCAAGTGTTTCCAAAGTGTAATTAATGTTGAAAGTAAGAAATGATTTATCAAGGATTTCTCAAACCAATGTTAAGCATTTAATTTAATTTAATGAAGTGGTGTAATTAAAGTAAAATAAAGATAAAATGGTTTATCTTTTAAATAAATTAAGTAATTAACGATTTGTTAATATAAGTAATTAAAGGTTAATTAATTGCTAGTTAAAAAATAATAAATTGTTAATTTGAGTGACTAAAGGATAATTAAATAATTAAAAGTTAGTTATTTAATGATTAGTGGTTAAAGATTTATTACTTAATGAAAGTAATTAAATGATAATCGATTGATGAATGGAATTTAGAAAGATAATTACCCAATGTAATTAAAAGGGATTGATTATTTAATTACTCAATGATTTATTAATTAATGTGATTCATTAATTGATGTGACTAATTAATTTTATGTGATTAATTAAAGGAAAATAAATCAAGATGATTCATTTATCTATGTGATCAATTAAGATAATTAATAAAATAATAATTAATTAAGAGTTAATTGATTTATGTGATTAAATAAGATTAATGATTAACTAAAGGTTGAGTAAAGATTAACCATGGTTAATTAAAGATTGATTAAGGTAAATTAACTTCATGATTTAGGTTAAGATTAATTAATTACAAAAATTAAGGTTAATTAAATATTGATTAAAAGTTAATTAATTAATAATCATTAATAATTAATGAGAGTAATTATGTGATTAATTAATTATAATTAATAAAATGACTGTAATTACTTAACAATTAAGTAGGGTTAGGTAATTCACTATAGTCAAATAATTAAATAATCTTGCTTGTGGATAATTGATTGTATTAAGTGATTGAATTGATTGTTACTTTTGATCTGAGGTTTTCTGTGATGTAAATTTCTGTTGACTGTGCTGTGTGTGATTTACTTATCTATAATGTATTTACTAACTTATATGTGAATTTGTGAATGATGGTAAACGTTATAAATTATACCGCTTATCAAATATTACTGTTCTTGAATCTACGATGATGGATGATGTTGCAACATTGTGTAAAACCCCTAGACTACACATATACACACGCAAATATGGATATCACATGATACTGGTTAAGTCATGGCAATTTTGAAATGGTGAAGATTTTATAAATTGGATTTTGAATTCAAATTTGTTCTGAAGATGAGATTGGTTTTAAATATGAATTTTTTTGGAAAAGGAAGTTTTTGAAATTGAACCATTTTAAATATAATATGGTTTGGAATTTGAAATTAAAATTGAATTTGAATTCAAAGAATTTAACTTAAAATCTATGTAAGTTTTAATTGGAAATTCTTTCCAATAAAGGTTAACTGATTTCTAAAAGCTTTAGAACTTTAAAGTGGAATTTTGAGGTGTAATTATTTCAAGTATTGTTTTAAATAATTGAACTACTTTGGAAACTACAGTTTGAAAAAGATTATACAAGTTATAATGTGTGTATATACGTGAATATAAACCATTTTAAAGTATTTTCAAATGAATTGTTTGGGGATTCAAGTCTAACTTAAATAGAATCTGCTTAGGATAAGGCAGGTCCGCGGATTTTCCAAATTTGACTTTAAAAGGCTACAACTTATGCAAGTTGAATTGGATTGTTCTAAATAATAGTAGCTTTCATATATAAAGAAAGAGTTTCCCAGTTTTATTGAAAAGATTTCCAAATTATGATTCAAATAACATTTGAATTGGAAATTGTTTTGAAAGCTATGAATTGAGTTTTGATAAAGATATGAATAGGTGAATCACTTTTAAAAGGAATTGTATTGAAAGCTATCTTTGTTAAAGATTTGGTAAATCTTGTTGTGAACTAAAGTGGATCTTTTTACTTAAAATATTAAAAGCTATGAATGAATCCTGTTAAGAACTTTAGTTTCAAACTAAAGAAGATCTCAATGATAGATCTTTTGTTTATATATTGTGAATGAATCTTTGTGGAAGTTTTAAGAACTTTGTTTTCAAGTTGAAAAGGTTCTTTAAAGTTGAATATTTTAGTTTAAAGATTAAAATGGAATTTGTTAATCCATTTAAAGGGAAAGGTTTTGGAAATTGCTGTGACTTAATTGAGATCCTAATATCTATACGGTTTTTTAAATATGCGCTCGTTATTCGGTTTAGCCGGGAGAGAACCTTTGTGTCATATAACCCATTCCGAATAGTGATACGGTGAAATGGATAGCATTTGAAGACCGGTGGTGAAGATCAGATATTCTCGAAAGTGAAAGGATAACTCGTCGAATGTCTCTGCAACGACTGGTCCCAGGTATAGAGATTTGATCACCCTTTGTGATGGGGAATCTGGATGTGATTAGGGATTATACAAATTTTAAGGTCTTCTTTTGAAGTGCCTTTGGTTTCATTTGAACCCGGAACGGACTTGTGTGGACGTGTGTCTGACGTTATACTTTGAGATGTAAAGTTGGTTTCTATCAAAAACATTTCTGTAGTCGATGGTTACTAGAAATACATTCCCAATTTGGTAATGTGGCATACGAAGTGCTGCTGATCAGATGTTGATCGAAGCATGGCTTTTGTGAAAAGCGTAGCTTTGTGGACGAGACTTCGTCGAGCCTCACAACCTGAAATGGTCGAAACAGGAAAGATGCGGCAAGGTTATTTGGGGGTAGCGCCCCCCAAGGGTATGTCCATCTTATGGATAGAGGTGGTATCATGGTATGGAGCCCAGATACTTAACCTATGTGGTTGCTGCAAATCTATTGCTTTGTGGTTGATGGTGTTGAGGGCCCTCAGATAAAGGTCGGTTACGACCGGAGGGTGGCATACTCGTGTCAATAGATACCTAGTTACAGAGGTAATCCGGCCTTGTGTTGGCAGAGATCCGGTTAGGTTCTCGGGGCGTCCCTCCAGAGACGTACCCATGTAGCACAGGAAGTTCCTTAGCCTGACCATTGTTGGAAATCCAATGAACAATACGCGCCTTGTACGGTTTTAGTTGTAGAACCTGCCATTTAACATGGTAGCTATAATAGGCATACTATAATGGTACGTATGATGGCTAAGATTAATATTATACTTGAAAATGTTTCCACTATGCACTAATAATAATATCCAAAGGATTTTGGCGTAGTAAGCATGTTTGACTATCATAAGGAGAAATATCCTCCAAGTGTGCGATTGCATTGTGTGTGTGCCAAGAGGCCTTATGGTAGTTTCATTTTCCAAAAAGCATTGCGGATTTCATTTTAAAATTCTTTTGTTTTTTTTGTTTGAAACTGTTTTTGTTTGCTCATACCAGTCCCATGACTGACCTGGAGTTTATTGTTCCCTTCTAAAACTCTGGGTGCCCATAATTTTCCACACGGGCAGTCTATAGTTAGGATTTTCAGATAATCAAATAGTAGGTGTAGATTCGGTAGCCTCTCTGGAAATATTCTTCAATCTTTGGATAACTGACCTTGCTTAAGTCCAACATGATTGGGAGTTCGAGCTATTTCTGGGTTGGTGCTTTGGAGATGGAGAATACTGATATTGGAGTTCCTTCTTTGGAGTTCAAGTTTATGTTATTATTCCGCTGCTGATATTGTGTATCTTCCGCTGTGATTTGTAGTATCATATCTCTGATATATGTTGAGTGGTTGTATCATAGCTGTGTATCATTGGATATTGTATTCATTGGAGTTATATGATATTCATTTTTCTTCCGCTATGTGTTGTACTTAATGTGTTATAAGCTCCGGCGATTCGGATTTTTATGGTTGAATCTACGACATTCGAATACGAGTAAAGTATGGATGTCGATTTTCGAGCGCGAAAATCCAGTTCGTCGCATTTGGTATAAGAGCTAAAGGTTGAACTTTAGCTTTGGAGTATAACACATTAGGTGACTCACTAGAGATAGGGCAAAGTACACCCTAGAATGAGTATAATCCCTAAGATATCCGTCTGTATGCCTCAGTAAATTCTCTTACTATCCACTGATAGTGAGTATGAGTGCAAGAAGAAGACGAGATATGGGACAGGGGAGTACCACTACAAATGGTTGATACCCTGTAACAACGAGGAACAATCTTTTCTCTATCAATCTCTTTTTTCTTCGTTTGATTTCAAATTCTTTGATGGCTTCGTGGTAGCTGCAAGAAGAAACTTTGGTAGGAGATTATTATTTTGGTTAAATTGAAGGATGAGTTGGTATGGAACATAAACTCCAAATAGGTCGGAATTGTTTGTTAGGACGAATTGTTGCTTTGGTTGCTATGATTGATAGGTATACTTTGGTTACTTAAAATAGAAGTTTGGGATTGTCCCCACTTTTAAATTTTGAGGACGAAATTTCCTAACGGGGAATCTGTAACATTCCTTGTTTTTAGGCCAATTTAAAATTAGAAATTAATATAAAAATTTTGGTTAATTTGTGAATCTATGGAAAATTTATTTGAATATTTGGGAATAAAATATATATTGTGTTTGAATAAGATGTATGTTTATTTATTTATCTAAAAGGATTTTTAATTTGGAATTTGATTTTTAAATTCAATAAATATTTAGGAAATCAATATATAGAAACAGATTGTAAAATTGGAATTTGATTTGGAATTCAAATAATTGATATTTTATAAATAAATTGAAGTTAAAAAATCCTTATATTTTAAAGAACTAACCAGTATGTATGTATGATTATTTATTAAGTGTATAAATTGTTTCCAATTCATTTTCTTTAAAAAGTTATGTAAGTAAAAATAATTGAAAATGTATGTATATATGATTTGAAACAAGATTTAATAAAAGTTTTAAAACATACATATCCTTTGAAAATATAAGTATAATATTTAAAATACATAACATATATATATATATATATATGGGTATAAAATAGATAAAATATGTTTTATAAATTGAAATAAAATAAGGTTTAAAGGACAAATTTGTAAATCATTGAGAGGAAAGGATTTAAACATAAAAGTGTTCATTTTGACATTTGTACAATTGGGAAAACAAGTATATTACAAGTGTAACTTAATAACAAACAAGTGGCAAGAAAAATAAATTTTCTTTTAATTATAGAAAAATATGTATAAGGAAAAGAAACCAAGCCACATTTTTTCTTCACCTCTATCTTCAAATCTGAACGCCTGAAATCAAAAGAAAAAAATACTGATCAAATAAAAAATCAAAACGTAAATTCTTCAACCTGGAAAAGAAAATCTCAAAACAAGATCAAAATCTTCAATCCTGGAAGCAAAAAAGTCGAAACTGAAATCATTTCAACAATAAAAACTTGAGGAATTCAAGGCTTCAAACAAATACATCAAAAACTCAAAGATCAAGGTAGGTCTAATTAAATTCAAAAGATTTTCAAAATCCTGGAAAACCAGAGCTCTCAAGCCTGGGAAACTTAAGAAACAAAAGTATCTTCAATCTGAAAACAAGAAAGATAATCGAGCTTGAAGCAAGTTCAACATCATACAAATTAAAGAAAAGTTTCAGATATAAGGCAAAATCATTTTCCAGTTCAAATAGTTTCAAGTTTTAAAGCCTACTTTCTGTTAATTGTCCTCTGCTTTCAAAACTGGACCAGGTGAGCAAACCTTTGAACCTATATGTATGAATTTTTGGTTTGTCTGCGATAATGGTTGTGTGATAATATTTTAGTTATAAATATAAATGCATGTGTATAAATAAAAAAATATGTCTGTGCATGTCTGTATAAAAATAAATAACATCACTCTGTTAATAGACAGACTCCAAACCATCAAAATAAATTTAATTAGTCATTGTATAATCGAGTGTAGGCTTTGATTTATAAAAGGAAAATGTTTGCAATATGTTAACATCATTTTTAAAACGAAATTCAAAAGGATTTATTGATTAATTATCCCAAAATATATGAATTACAGTAAAATAAAACAAAAGCGGGGAAATTTGATTATCAGGTTTTTTTACGAATTGATCATATGATTAGAATCGTCATAAAAAATGATGAATTTTAGAAATAAAATTATAATTTTTAGTTTAAAATCGAATGGGTAATTTGAAGTAGATCAGAAATTGATTTTTTATTAATTTACGGCGATCATGTGAGCTATGAAGGTCGGATTCTTGGTGAAGATAGCCGGGGAATCGAGGAACTTGGGAAAAATCTTGATTGGATTTATAAAATACGGTGGCGACAGGATTTCGTCGATTTAGGGTTTTATGGTGCAGTTTGCTTGTCGAAGTTTGGGGAGGTAATTCGTTGGCGTGGAGAGATTGGGCAAGGCCGGACCTATGGGAATCGAAGCAGTGGAGTTTGACAAAATTCATGTCGGAATGCCGTGGATGATCGTGTATGAGATCGTCCACGATGATGGTTTTTTTATCAGGTCGGTTCCAGTTTTCGAGTCGAAAAGCTCGACGTTGATCTACGGCATGATGGATTGATCTTGGTAGTCAAGTTTTTTGTCGAGGTCAAGGTTGACTTGTGGGTACCGACAATGATGATTGAAGTCTCTCCGATCACCTGTGCACGTGCACGAGCTTCTTTTTTCGTGTTCGATGTTGCTGCATTGAGATACTTCGGAGAAGAATGATGGTTTACACGAAGATGTTTTCGAGTTTGATCGGGGAGGTGTTTTAAGTTTTGGCTCGGAGTAGGGATGGGGTTTTGTTGTTATGGGCTCGAGTCTTTTTATTAGGCAGCTTAGTTTAAAGAGAAAAAAATTAAAAATAAGTGTTGACCAAGTTTTAAAGTTTATTAAATTGAATAAGTTTTTTTTTAAGGAATATAAATCAAGTTTTTTTAAGTAAATTTATTTACAAGGTTTTAAATAAATTTCCAAGATTATTTCTAAATGATTAAGTGCTTTTAAAACTTATTAATATGGTTTTGTAATAGTTTTATCAAGATGATTTAATTAATTCCAAGTGTTTCCAAAGTGTAATAAATGGTGAAAGTAAGAAATGATTTATCAAGGATTTCTCAAACCAATGTTAAGCATTTAATTTAATTTAATTAAGTGATGTAATTAAAGTAAAAATAAAGATAAAATGGTTTATCTTTTAAATTAATTAAGTAATTAATGATTTGTTAATATAAGTAATTAAAGGTTAATTAATTGCTAGTTAAAAAAATTATTGATTTAAGTGATTAAAGGATAATTAAATAATTAAAAGTTAATTATTTAATGATTAGTGGTTAAAGATTTATTACTTAATGAAAGTAATTAAATGATAATTGATTGATGAATGGAATTTAGAAAGATAATTACCCAATGTAATTAAAAGGGATTGATTATTTAATTACTCAAAGATTTATTAATTAATGCGATTCATTAATTGATGTGCTTAATTAATTTTATGTGATTAATTAAAGGAAAATAAATCAAGATGGTTAATTTATCTATGTGATTAGTTAAGATAATTAATAAAAAATAATTAATTAAGAGTTGATTGATTTATGTTATTAAATAAGATTAACGATTAATTAAAGGTTGAGTAAATATTAACTACAGGTTAATTAAAGATTAATTAAGGTAAATTAGCTTCATAATTTAGGTTAAGGTTAATTAATTACAAAAATTAAGGTTAATTAAATATTGATTAAAAGTTAATTAATAATCAAGAATTAACCAATTTGTAATTAAGGATTAATTAATAATTAAGATTAATCATTAATAATTATTGAGAGTAATTATGTGATTAATTAATTATAATTAATAAAATGACCGTAATTACATAAAAATTAAGCAGGGTTAGGTAATTCATTATAGTCAAATAATTAAATAATCTTGCTTGTGGATAATTGATTGTATTAAGTGATTGAATTGATTGTTACCTTTGATCAGAGATACTCTATGATGTAAATTTCTGTTGATTATGCTGTGTGTGATTTACTTAACTATAATGTATTTACTTACTTATCTGTAAATCTGTTAACGATGGTAAGGGTTATAGAATATACCACTTATCAAATATTATTGTGCTTAAATCTGTGATGATGGATGATGTTGCACCATTGTGTAAAACCCTTGGACTACACATATACACACACAAATATGGATATCGCGAGATACTGGTTAAGTCAGGGCAATTTTGAAATGGTGCAGAATTTAGAAATTTGATTTTGAATTCAAATTTGTTTTGAAGATGAGATTGGTTTTAAATATGATTTTTTTTGGAAAAGGAAGTTTTCGAAATTGAACCATTTTAAATATAATATGGTTTGGAATTTGAAATTAAAATTGAATTTGAATTCAATGAATTTAAGTTAAAATCTATGTAAGTTTTAATTGGAAATTTTTTCAAATAAAGGTTAACTGATTTCTAAATGCTTCGGAACTTTAAAGTGGAATTTTAAGGTGTAATTATTTAAAGTATTGTTTTAAATAATTGAATTAAACTTTGGAAACTATGGTTTGAAAAAGATTATACAAATTATAATGTCTGTATATACGTGAATCTAAACCATTTTTAAAGTATATTCAAATGAATTGTTTGGGGATTCAAATCTAACTTAAATAGAATCTGCTTAGGATAAGGCAGGTCCCCAGATTTTCCAAGGTTGACTTTAAAAGGATATAACTTACGCAAGTTGAATTGGATTATTCTAAAATGAAAACATTTTTTTCAAATAATAATAGCTTTCATATATAAAGAAAGAGTTTCCCAGTTTTATTGAAAGGATTTCCAAATTATGATTCAAATCATGTTTGAAATGGAAATTGTTTTGAAAGCTATAAATTGAGTTTTGATAAAGATATGAATAAGTGAATCACTTTTGAAAAGGAAATGTTTTGAAAGCTATCTTTGTTAAATATTTGGTAAATCTTGTTGTGAACTAAAGCGGATCTTTTTACTTAAAAGATTAAAAGTTATGAATGAATCCTGTTAAGAACTTTAGTTTCAAACTAAAGAAGATCTCAATAATAGATCTTTTGTTTATATATTGTGAATGAATCTTTATCGAAGATTTAAGAACTTTGTTTTCAAGTTGAAAAGGTTCTTTAAAGTTGAACCTTTCGGTTTAAAGATTAAAATGGAATTTGTTAATCCATTTAAAGGGAAAGGTTTTGGAAATTGCTGTGACTTAATTGCGATCCTAATATCCATATGGTTTTTAAAATATGCGCTCGTTATTCCATTTAGCTAGAAGAGGACCTTTGTGTCATATAACCCATTTCGAATAGTGATACGATGAAATGGATAGCATCTGAAGACCGGTGGTGAAGAGAGGATATTTTCGAAAGCGAAAGGATAACCCGTCGAATGTCGCTGCATCGACTGGTCCTTGGTATAGAGATTTGATCACCCTTTTTGCTGGGGAATCTGGACGTGATTAGGGATTATCCAGATTGCAAGGGCTTCTTTTGAAGTGCCTTTGGTTCCGTTCGAACCCGGAACACACTTGTATGAACGTATGTCTGACGTTACACTTTGAGATTTAAAGCTGGTTTCTATCAAATACATTTCTGCTTGGTGGTGGAGATTTATTCTCTTAGATTAACACCCTTCTCTGAGACGTATGAGCTCAGAGGTTATGTAGTTGATGGTTACTGGTGATACATTCCCAATTTAGCAATGTGGCATACGAAGTGCTGCTGATTAGATGTTGATTGAAGTATGGCTTTTGTGAAAAGCATACCTTTGTGGACGAGACTTCGTCGAGCCTCACAACCGGAATGGTCAAAACAGGAAAGATGCGGCAAGGTTATTTGGGGTAGCACCCCCGAGGGTATGTCCATTTCATTCTGGATAGAGGTGGTATCATGATATGGAGCCCAGATACTTAACCTATGTGGTTGTTGCAAATCTATTGCTTTGTGGTTGATGGTGTCGAGGGCCCTCGGATAATGGTCGGTTACGACAGGGGGGGTAGCATACTCGTGTGAGTAGTTACCTAGTTACAAAGGTAACCCGGCCTTGTGTTGGCAAAGATCCGGTTAGATTCCTGGGGCGTCCCTCCAGAGGCATACCCGTATGGCTCAGAAAGTTCCTTAGCTTGACCATTGTTGGAAATCCAATCACCAATACACGCCTTGTACGGTTTTAGTTGTAGAACCTGCCATTTAACATGGTAGCTATTCTAGGCATACTACAATGGTACGTATGCTGGCTAAGATTAATATTATACTTGCAAATGTTTCCACTATGCACTAATAATAATATCCAAAGGATTTTGGCGTAGTAAGCATATTTGACTATCATAAGGAGAAATCTCCCCCAAGTGTGCGATTGCATTGTGTGTGTCGGGAGGCCTTATGGTAGTTTCATTTTTCAAAATGCATTGCATATTTAATTTTAAAATTCTTTTGTTTGTTTGTTTAAAACTGTTTTTATTTGCTCATACCAGTCCCACGACTGACGTAGAGTTTATTGTTCCCTTCCAAAACTCTGGGCGCCCACAATTTTCCATACGGGCAGCCTAGAGTTGGGATTTTCAGATAGTCAAATAGTCGGAGTAGATCCGGTAGCCTTTAGTCTCTGGAAATCTTCTTCAGTATTTGGATGACTAACCTTGCTTAAGTCCAACGTGATCGGGAGTTCGAGCTATTTCTGAATTGGTTCTTTGGAGATGGAGATTACTGATATTGGGGTTCCTTCTTTGGAGTTTAAGTTTATGTTATTGTTTCGCTGTTGATATTGTGTATATTTCGCTGTGATTTGTAGTATCATATCTCTTATATATGTTGAGTGGTTGTATCATAGTTGTGTATCATTGGATATTGTATTCATTGAAGTGTTATGATATTCATTTTCTTCCACTGTGTGTTGTACTTAATTTGTTATAAGCTCCGGCGAATCGAATTTTTACAGTTGAATCTGCGGCATTCGAATATGAGTGAAGTATGGATGTGGATTTTCGAGCGCGAAAATCCAGATCGTCACATTATGTCTCCAAAGCTTCAAGGCAAAAAACTATGGCAAGTAATTCCAAATCATGGGCTGCATAATTGGCTTCATGAGTCTTCAACTAGTGACTGGCAGAAGCAATATCCTTCCCATCCTACATCAGAACGGCTCCCAAACCTTCACGACTAGCATCAGTGTATACCATTAATCTTTTATTTCCATTTGGAACGATAAGAAATGGTGTGGAATTAAGCTTGCGCTTCAACTCATTGAACGTAGCTCCACGCTTATCACTTACGAGCTAGAGCTGTGAGAGGTGCAGCAATCCGAGAAAAATTCTCAATGAATCTCCGATAATAATCGGCAAGGCCCAGAAAACTACGGATATCAGAAGGAGTCCTAGGAGTTTCCCAATTCTAAAATAGAATAGGGAAAATAAGAGCCGAGAAAGAGATTGAATAATTAATGTACAACGAAAAGAAGAGAAGACAGACTTACATTGAACGCTGCGATCATAATTGGATCAACAGAAACTCCATTACGAGAAACAGTATGTCCAAGGAATAAGACTTCATCTTTCCAGAAATGGCATTTCGAGAATTTGGCTTTCAATTGATGACTTCTGAGAGTCTCCAAAACAATGCTCAAATGAGATTCATACTCCTCCTCTGAAATAGAGAAAACAAGGATATCATCGACGAAGACTAGAACAAACTTATTAAGAACATCATGGAAAACCCGGTTCATAAGGTTGACAAAGAAAGCTGGGGCATTAGTCAAACCAAAAGGCATAAATAACCATTCAAAGAAACCATCCTCATAATGGAAAGCGATTTTGGGAATACTTTCCTTGGCAATTCTGAGCTAATGGAAACCGGTGGCATGATCAAGCCGAGAGAATACAGTTGCTCCATAAAGCTGATCGAACATATCATTAATGCGAGGCATTGGATATCTGTTTTTCATAGTGAGCTTGTTCAGCTCTCTATAATCAACACACATCCTCAAAGAACCATCAGACTTAGTGACAAAAACCATTGCTGCTCCCCGTTCGGAATGATTAGGTCTGATCAAACCTTTGGAGAGCGAGTCTTCGATTTTCTTCCTTAAATCGACCTTCTCACGGGGTGCCATTCTTCTAAGAGGAAGAACTACAGGCCGACCTCCAAGAATGAGATCAATACGGAATTCGATTTCTCATTTAGGAGGTAAAGAAGTGACTTCACCAAAAACGTTGGAATAGAGTTTGACCACAGGAGTTGAATCAAGATCACTATGGGAAGAATCAAGAGAACAGATAAAAATGCCTGCATACTCCTAAGGCATATGACACTGAATCACCAAAGGGTCACCCCTTATCACCAACAAGAGAAATGGTTTGGGCTTTACAAGAAATAACAGCTTCAGATTCTTCAACCAATCTCCTCCAAGCAATAGATCAAAAGCATCGAAACCAAGAACATAGAAATCACCAAAAAAAGATAGCCAAAATGGAAGAGTTTCACATTGTTACAAATCCTACTAAGGTTCACGGGACCACCAATAGGATTAGTAACACAGAAAGGTACAGTTGCATAATCAGGTGAAAGTATATGCTCAGATTTATCACAAAGATCCATAAAAATGAAACTATGCGAAGCTCCAGTGTCAAATAAAATACGAACAGGAAGATTAAACAAGGTAAAGGTGCTCTGGAGAGTACCTTGGGTATCATTAGGAGCAGGTGGAGTAGATGAAGTAACTGCAAAGATACTAGATGGATTTCCCTTCTGCTGAGTAGGACAATCCTGCTTGAAGTGGCCAGGCTGCAAGAAAATATGGCAAAGATCACGCCTAGTCATCTGAGCTGGAGGAACAGCAACTCCGGCTAAAGTAGTACAACTATTGGCATAGTGCCCCTTCTGGTCACACTTGAAGCAAGTGATGGAAGAAAGATCAATAGGCTACCTCTGGGAAGAAGAAAAATCCTAAACCTGGATTCTTAAGCCAATTCAGCATCTGATGATGGAAATTAGACTTCCTCTTCTTAGAGTTGCCAGAAGAAGGTTGAGATGAAGGTGCACGAGCAAAAGACGATTCCTTAGATGTGGGGTTTTCATATCTAATGGCCATATCCATCAATCAAATAAAAGGGTAGTGCACTTGAGAAAGCAGATGATCATAAAACTCTGGGCGAGCTCCAGCTATAAACTTCTCATTCTTCTTAAGAGGGGTATCAATTAAGCTAGGACCAAACTTTGAAAGTTCATTAAACTTCCGTTTATACTCAAAAATGACATATCCCCTTGCTTAAGATGCATAAACTCCCTGTATAACTGAGACTTCCCAGCTTCTGGCATCCACTTCACCACAAAAGCCTCCCTAAACAGTTCCCAAGAAATTACCTCCTCAATAGTGTTGGTTGTAACAGACTCCCACCAATCCAGGGCTGCCTCCTACAACTGCCAAGCTGCTAACGGACGCTTCTGAGCGTCGGTAATCTCCAAACCAGCAAAAATCCTTCCCAAACTTCTCAGCCACTACTGAGCCTCAATGATGGTCTCTGATCCCGTAAACTTAGTACCTCCTAGCTAAGTGAACTCCTTACAGAGAGTGGTGAACCTAATGGGTGCAACTGGTGCTAGAACTGGGGCAACACCACGACCCTGACCTCTGGCATTCCTACGATTCAACCTGGAAATTCAAGAATGAATTTTTTAGGACTAAGATAGAGGAGAATAATAAGGACAAGATTCAACTAGGTTGGAAATCCTAATTAAAGAATTTTATTAAACAAGGTGGATTCGAAAAGAAGGAAATTCGGAGAAAGGGAATTTGATTTTGAATAAGACAATTTTATATCCAAAATAATCCTTGAAAACCATTAGAAAATCATTTTATACTTGAAAATACGTTCTCTCACAAAGAATGATTCCTCTACCCTATCTCTAATGAGTTTTTGCCCCGTAGGCTAAGGTTTGCCTAAACCTCGCTCTTATACCAACTTAAACATCCCGCCATTTTGGACCATTCAAATCGACAATAAAACCATACATGTTAGACTTGAATAGTTCAAAAATAAATTGTTAACAAAACTTGGGGCAAATAAAATTAATCACAGAATCACAAACACAAAATATCAGAATAACTCATAGCGGAATAAAATAAACATAGGAGTTCATGAAGCTCCTAGATACATAGTCTCAAACTAATACATAGTCCCCAAGTCTGAAAACAAATATAAGGGAAAGTTAGATATATAAGTTCTCTACTACAAAATCAAAAGCTGAGTGGAAACAACTGGAATGGAAATATCAGGTAGACGGCTAAATCTCCAGTGGATCTCCAGCTCCAAAAAAGATGAATCCAAAGTAATGAAACTCAGACTGACCCGAGCACAAAGCAAAACACAAAACACTCGAGTCAGGGCATACATACTTATAAAATGTAAATCAACACAAGTGAACTGCAGAAGAAATGCATCAGTAACTTAAAGTATGCTTGGGATCGCCCATCCTCTAAAGGATCCGTTAAACTATCCACCATGTAGTAATATACGCTATTATAATAATGTCAAAAGTAAATAAACTAATAAAATAGCACTAAGGCTTTACATTTTCCCCCTTAACACATCTTATATATTCCCATAGTTTATGCAGTACAATAATCCCGCCTGTACTGGATGCCGTCAGAGGGCACTCCATAGGTATGGTACACAACAAACTCATAAAAGGCGCGCTAGGGTAGGTGGCATGGCACAACTAGGCAATGCCAGAGTAGATATACCAATTACACTTTCGGACTGTTAGTAATGCATAACCGCAACTAGAGCCCAACTCAATACATACTCTCGAATCAAAGGTGCGCACCAAATCAATCACAATGTAATAGAATGGCCAACGATGAAATGTGTCTGATTGGAGGGGCAAACTCACTTGGCCCGTGGATTGCTCCAGTTTTAGCCACCTTATGCTAACTCATGGGAGTCAGGTCGACGTAAATATACCTTTAGGATTGTCTCCATCATCATACTTCATTTTGAAATCTCCACCGTGTACACAGTTGTTAAAGTGGTTTTTGGTATCGACAAAGAGTATGCCCATATCCGATCCTGCTTTTTTAACAACCAATCGTTATTATAACCCATGGTTATATAAATTTCAAATGGTTTATATTTCATATCAAACATTTTTCTTTCAAACCATATAGATTCCACATCAGTATTATTTTTAAAATAATACTCATTTTTCCAAAGTCGTAACACTTCCAAATTCATTTAATTATAACCGCTCGAAACGTAGTAATTTAGAGATCATAGCACTTTAAAATGCTTCCTTTAGAACCATAACATTCGAAACTATAACCCTTGAGAGAATTTAGCATTTTGGAAATGTCACTTTTAAGAAAACGCAGCGGTGTAGAATTATTACTGTAAGAATTCACAATGGTGCAGAATTGTTATTGTAAGAATCCGCAGTAGTGTAGAATTGTTACAGTAAGAAATTGCAGCAGTTTTGAATTGTTACCGTAAGAAATCCCATCAGTTTTGAATTGTACTGTATCAAATGGTATATACTTTTATTGTTTTTATCATAGTCATTCTATCATTCCTATTATATTGCTCAAATTTAGCTATTTGGACATTAAGAAACCACACCTTTAGTTAAATAGCTTTATTACTATAATGTAAAATTTTAAAGTTGAATCCTTATGTTAAGTAAAAAATACGTTATTAACTTACATTTTATTTTCTTTTCAGTAAATAACATTTATCATTTTTATTATCCAAGTTATACCATTTACATTAGTTAAAATTTATATGTCAAATGTACGCTTTAACTTACATTTTTTTCCTACAAAAAAACATTTGTCATCTTAATCACTATTACATGAATTAAAACTTACAATTTATAGGTTAGAATAAAATATCATTATTAAGTCAAATCGAATTATTAAATTTCTATCACCTTCATACTGTAAATTAGATTCCACAATTTACATTTCCAACTATTTATTTCTTATAAAAAAAATTAACACATATAAACAAATTTATGGTAATCATTACATTAAATTTTAGTTGAGAATCCAAAATACTTAATAATTTTTAGAAAAATCATTTTAAATCATCCACAGACTCTGTATAAAATTCTCTACCCTAGGGTCAATTAAATACGAACATATATTATTCAAATCCGCAATTTATTAATTTTCCCGGTTTTATATCATTTCAAACCCGCAATCCCAAATCAAACAAAATTTCTCAGGCCTATCATTTCAGCACATAACAATTATCCTTAATCTAAAGATTGTTCGGGTATGTATCGTTTTCAACCCATAATGAGGAACTTGCAGTGTGAGAACAAAATATTATATCAACATAACAATATTCAACATATCAAGCATATGATCATAATAGGTATAATATGATATGAAATTATATAATATAAACATAGGTGAATTCTCAACTTGCATATACAAATCCATACAATTCCATTGTCATCAATTCACCAAAATATAAGTATGTTGTCAAGAGTGATAACTCACCTTCTTTCCTTAGAGAAGTGGTTCCAAACACAACACACTAACAACAACAAGTACGACAATTACGGACAAGCTTGAGTGGGAGGAGAATCCAAATCCAAAGCTTTGAAAAATAAAATAAATTTCATATATAACAAATAATTCACACAGAAAAATAAAAATAGAAAAATTATATATTTGTAACCATGTGAAGAGCGCTTGTTTAGGGGACACATAGGTTTGGTCTAGGGTTGTTTGATCTTTGATGATTCTTTGATCTTAAGAAAGAATAGATTGTTTCATCTTCTTGTTCATAACTAACTGAAATCTATCTTCATTAACAATGGATTTATCAATATTAGATATGATGCTAGGAGGATTTTATTAATCGAGTGGTCGATCTTGGTTAAAAATTTCACTAGAGGGATGGAGATTATTGAGGAGTAGGAAATCCACAATGGTTAGTTAAGAGAGCCTAAAAAATAACTAAAATTTCAATTTATAATCGAAGGAACCGATCTAGTCTACAGTGGGTGAAATGAGAAAATTTCAAAAATAATTCCTTATTTGGATCTTAATGGGCATATGAAATTTAATAGATTTTTCATTTAATACAATCTAGTTATAATAAAATCATATTTTATTAATATTGATCTACTTTAGTTAATTAATCATATTAAATGCTTTTAAATTTGTATATGTTAACATTTCAATTAAAGGTTTTATTGGGAATGTATCGTATATACATTCAGATATAGAACAACATGAATAAACTGATATTGACAGTACCACATGTAAATAGTTTAGACATATACATACATACATGAAGTCATTGTTGCCACTTGTATACTTTATGTACATACATTCATACAGACATACATTATTACTACATACACACATACACAAAGGTATGAAATTAATTCACATAGAGTAGGTATTTCCAATAAGAGTAAACTAAAAGAATAAAGATGAAAAGGTAATTTATGTTACAACTAAATCTAATCAAATCTGAGTTAAAAATGGGAACAATTATAAAGTGCAATTATAGTTTAATTTTCTTCATTAATCACCGACTTAACAATTAATTTAATACCATATTGAATTCCAAACTTAATTATAGCAAGCATCTAAAACATTGAAACTCAAAAAAAAAAGTATGTTATATATCTAAGTTCGAAAAGCATATAATTGACATATAACAAATTAAAAGTTTTACAATTTAATTTATTGTCCCTAATGGCATAATTAGATCCACAATATACTACTTATATTTATGTATTTACGTATATACAATAAGTTGAAATTTAATTTTAAAGCATGAAACTAAATTAATTTAAAACAAATCAACCAGATAAAAGATTTAGTTTTGATATGGGTTTACAATTTCAAGATACGAAGAAGAGTTGAGAATATACATACATGCATGCATACATACATATGTTCATATGTGTGCATGCATGCGCGTGCACACTCACACATTTTCATATGCAATCTAGTAAAAATCAGATCCACTGAAAAGGGAATAAACTGTAACAACAGTAATTTATTGAAACAAAAATTATTTGCAACAACACACAGTTTTTGATTTAACAAATAAAAGAATATGTTTTAGATCTTAAATGAAATCAAATATGAATTGTTTAGTTAAATAAATTAACTAAAAAATTATAATAATTAATGAAAATTTTCTAGCAAATCAATTCAACAGTAATTAATCAGTTCATATCCAATTAAGTCATTAATATTCAAATAAAATCATACATACAGAAATCACATTCAATCATAATACATAGAAGAATTTTAAATGGATCTTAATAAGTGGGAACAAAATATAGACACACATACACACACACTCTATGTGAACAATCATTATTTTAAACATTGTGAATAAATTATAAAAACATACCCAAAAGTCTTTCCTTTTGTTGTACCTCGATTTATGGTTTCTCCTTTAGATTTCAAGCAAATATGCATTCCATTTTGCAAGAGAAGGATGAACCATCTTTGTACTAACTTAATTTGATGTTCAATTTGAACTTGTTATTGATTTTATTTATTTACTTGAGGGAATATGATAGCGACCATTATTTTATAGATGAAGATGAAGGAGTATCTATAAATAGAAAGTGAAAAGAAGGGATTTGTTTTTATATGACAAAATAATTTTTTTTCCATTCTCCCTATTTAACTTCTTTATTTAATTTTAATCAATCAATCCCTTTATTTCCTTCATGTATTGGTCAACCCTAACATGCATCCATAGTGGCCAAATTTTCTAAAAAACTCTCTATATATAATTTATTTTAGACCTCGTTCAAAAGGTGTACCAATACTGAATATCGATATTTACAAATATAAATTTTATGTGTGCATTTGAATAATTACTAAAAACATTCAAAATATCAAATAAATTAATCGCGATAAATATTTCATGAATATTAATTAATATAACCAATTTGTAAATTTTATTAATCAATCAAATCATGTGGGCATTCGAAGAAATCATAAATACGGCTGTGTGACTCAAAATTGTGAATTCAGTCAATGATTATATTAACATTCACACATCACCTTAGCTACTGGTGTGATAGTTTGACCAGATTTATCGCTTACAGATCTTTCTATAAAATCCAATTTCTCATTTTGTTAAGCAGTTGCTTTTAGCAACTATAATTTACACCAATTCTCTTCGTCCACACTATATCACATTAGAACTTATGGAATTTGGTTTTGATTAATATTCCAGTATCGTCCATATTCAACTTGATTAGTCGATAAATAAAGTCCTTGGTCCAATAATAACATTAATTATTTATCGTACTACTATGCTATAGATTTTGAAAGAGTTGACTATAGTTGACCGTCATACTAAACTTATACAAATAAGGTGACGAAGTCCCTATTGAACAGTGTTGAACTTCCAATTCCTAGACTAACTATAGTTAGTTAGTGGACGCCATTCGATAATTTAACTATAATCAATACGGGATTTTCATATTGAAGTTCGACATCATTTTCAAGTCGAGAGAACTGTGTAATATTGTTACTTTGAGATTTTCTGTTTGACCTACTTGTTATTAACCAATAAAACACTCATGGATGAGTCATTCCATAGTTATCCAATAACTATCGGTACGTAACCGCTTGGTGCCCCCAGCAGCTATAAGTAATACATTATCCAATATTGGAGAGCATTGTGCACTCTAGTCTCAATCGATATCCTTTCTCTAAACATATTAACCAAGAATATTAGAAAGATGTTATTCAATATTGTGATAATTTCTCTTCATTACAACTCCTTGTAATTATTAACACATAATACATCATTTGAGGATTTTTCATTAAATAGATTTAAATTAATTATTTAATCAATATACTATATATAGAAAATATATAATAGATTATAAACACCTTTTATTTTGAATGACCATTTATATAGATTTAGTAATTTGCAATAAATTACATAGTTACCACTAGGGCATACTCTATGAAAACAAGTTGAAAAATTTCTTTGGCTTGTTTACCGAAAGGATCTTCACCAATAGAAATTGAACAAAGAAGGACATAGCAGTTTTCTTTGAATGCTTCCAATAACCTTTTCGTCAACTATGATGTTAAATAATTATTAGGCAAACAGTTTTCATGCAAAATATTGTAATGTACAAATATTTACACTACCATCATTTATTGATATGCCAAAACAAAAAATAAGCATATTTTGTTTACATTATAAATACATATGAATGCTTGCAGTGCAAAGTATATGAGGATTTTTGCACAACACTCATACTTTTGCAAAAAAATTGCATATCAAATATTTTCTTTACATGTTGAACTCTATCGAATTCCAACTTTACTCCAGTGATCTTTTATTTGATGAATCTAGTGATGTAGTCAAGTGCAAATCAAGATGTCAAGTCAAATAATGTGGTCCTATGATAAAACAATATATGGTGACAAAAAATTATCAATTTTGACCAAAAATAGCCAAAATTCAATCGTCTATAAATGACGAAGAAGCTTAGATGGTTGTTAGAAAGGGAGATTGGAACAATTGTAGATGATTATGGAGATGACAATAGACATTCAAAAGTTGATAAAAGTTGGTTTTGTAGGAAATGTTTATTACGTGTACGTGAGAAGTATATTAACAATGGCGTTGGTTCTTTAAACAGCGATTTTCAAAAAATGGATGCGTACTAAGTTTCCACTTTATTATATTAGTTATTTGTGCATGGTATAGATTTAAATTTTATTTTAATTTTAAGAACAATTCCATTTAAAAAAAGGCATCTTCTTTAGTTTTGAGTCCAAATCAATTTTTATGTTTACTAAAAACACGTCTACACAGAGGATGATTGAAATTCCACTTTTGGATTACTACTGAAATATATCCACTGACATGTCAATGTTCCATAGATGTTTCATGGTTTTACTTAGAATCATCTTCTAAATGCTCCATACCCTGCTATTCATTTACTAAATCTACTGCATTGCTACTTAATTTTAGTGTACGTGTAAATGTTTGATGGGTTTCATTTGGGTGTTATAAATTTAGTGGAAGGAAAGTGTGATGACCCACCTCCTAGACCCTAAGATATCGAAACTAATAGATCCTCGGTATTCATGTGCCATAAATCGAAGTGCTGGAGAGGCAGATTATCATGGGTAAAGAAAATAAAGATAAAAGGAAAACAAAATAGAATCTCACAACGTATTCAACATTTAATTATACATATGAGTAGTACATGCAATTACTCCAAATTGCTCCATCGGAGTACTAGTAAGTACTAATCCAGCCAGGATAGTTATAACTACATATCCTCATAAGTGTTGGTAGATATGAAAAATACAACAGAATTAATAGATAACTTTCTACAGAGGATCCAAAATGCTCCATGCTCCATCCAAAATTCTCCAAGACTTCCTAACTACTTGGCTACCTAGAAAAATAGGAAATACAAAGTTTAAGGAGAAAAGAAAATAAACTCTAGGTCAGTTATGAGACTGGTATGAGAAAAATCGAATTACAGATATTTGAAAACAAAGGGCGTTTCATAAGACCACACCACACATAAACACAAAACATGTTCTTACCTTATGATAATCAAATCATTTTCTACACAAATTCTAGGGATATTTATTTAATTACTTTCTTTTAAAAACATTTTAAAGAAAATATACGTAATCATAGCCGAAATTGTTACATTATTAAATTCCAGCATACTAGTTTCTACAATCAAGCCCTAAGGCACTTATTAGAGGATGGATTCCACACAATGGTAGGTAAGAAACTACCTTCCATAAATTACATCCCTAGAGGGATGTACCAAGAATCAATAACATTGAAACCTCTATATCTGGCAAGACTGGCCTATCCGCAGACCAATCTTGGTGGCGGATTGAACCAAAATCGACACCACCTCGGTCGTAGCCGACCTATCCGATAGCATACACAACATACTCGATATATATAGAGTAATCTATAAAGGTGATAACCATACCCTAATGGTTATGAAGCACACAGTTTACGAATGTCCTGTTTAAGCCATTTTTCAGTGACGATGCCCAAGGTAATGATTACCTTTCACATAGCACATTCTACTTTGATGCCACATTTTCAATTCCATCACACACTATTGATTTCCACAAATGTATAATCTCTGAGCTTGTAAGTCTTAGAGTAGGATGTTGAATGTAAGAGAATCATTTTCTACACCACCAAATAGATGTACGTTCACAAAAATAAATGTACGTGTATGTTGGAAATGCAATGTTGAACATTCTCAATACAATTTGTCTAGGAACAGGACAACTCATACTACATCTTGTCAGGAAGCATCCCTAGGATTTATAGCAAGTAGCTCTTGCATTGAAGATCAAATGAAGATATTACTTCCATAAACATATGATATAGGAAATTTCCCTCGAGGGTCACTGATAAGAAGCCCTTTATTCCTTATTATCATTCCATGTTTTTAACTTCAAATGTGTAAACTAATTTGAAGTGGTTTTTAGATAAGGATCACATAGATCTGATCTCGATTCCTTCGAACCAATCATCGATAAAAAGATGTTAAGTAAATAGGTACTTATTATTTGATTAATTATTTTATTTTTATCAAAAATAACTTTTAGATCTTTAAACAATTCTTTCAAGTATATATGGAACTATTAAGCCTCTCTTTAACTTTGGAAATACCAAATTGTTTCATTTATTATAAATCTTATGCCAAACCTTTTGAGTAAAAAGGGTCAATATAAATTATTCTAATTCTGCTCAACATCAATTTTTGTATTCAACCTTTACTATCCATCGAATAATGGTGAAATCACCTTTCAAATTCACATGGATAGTATGGGTTCCCTCCTCAGAATTTAATACCAAGTATAGGAAGATTATTTTTGTACAATCCAAGTAGTATTGAATTTGGAAAATTGAAGTCCTTTATACTTGCCTCGTTTTCGACAGTTCGACCTTATCTATTCCTCATCCAGGAAAGAGGTCAGGTGAGCCAGGGCACTGGTCGCTCATGAACATGTCCTTAGTCTGAGCATCTCATATCCGATCTCATGAAAAAAATCTAGTCTACTCATAGGCTTTTAGAGCCAAGATTAAATCACTTGATTTTAACAATTTTCTTTAAAAAAATATTTAAACTCTTTTAAATAAATTATAAAACCTACAAATCATCTTTAAAGTACTTAATTATTTATTTGAATACATTTATAAAAGATTCAAAAAAGAATACTTAAGTTTAAATCCATATTTTAAAAATTATTAAAAGTGCCGCAAAATGTATTGCGAATAACGCTGGGAATATTGTTTTCAAAGCTTATTTGGTCAAAACAACTTTTCTATCATTTATAAGTCCATTTGTGTAACTCAAATATCTTTTAAAATGCTTTAAATTATTTATAGAATTGATTCCATATTTTTAAAGAATTAAAAATATCATTTATAAAGACTTTATCGCTTTTGTTTTCGAACTGCCAAACCGCGACCATTTCGAAAATTTTATTTGCTCATATTTCATGTTCTACTAAACGAAATTTTGATGTTTTTCTTTTGTTTGAAAACTATGATTATAGAAGTTTGGAAAATTCTTATTCCAAAGAATTCCGACTTTGAATCCATCGTATGAATGGATTTAACTTTCTACGGCGCGATATCGCGAATTGCCATCATGCGACACGCCTGTTTTTGATTCAACTTTCATAACTTGTCAAAAATTTACCAAACTAGAATTTAATGTTTACGAAACATTTATAGATCATTTTAAAGATGTTTAAAATCTCATATACACCAATTTATTTATTAACGGAAAGTGATTTCTTTTGTGATATTCGACGTTATCAAACGTGAATTGTTTCAATATAAAAATTAACATATAATTAACATCCAAAAATGATGATCAAACACAGTAGACATCCATAGCAATCATATCACATCATTAATATATATATATATATATGTATGTATGTATGTATGTATGTATGTAAATAGAGTTTCCCGCTTGAATTTTGATCGAACTAACTTAAAAATGGGAATAGCTACGCTACAATCACACGGGAGCCTATGGATTCGAGCCTTGGAGATTTGGGAAGGCTTGGCCTATAGTTGTTAAGAAGGTAGGTTTGGCCTTGGTTAGTGGAAGGTGTGGCCATGGGTTTAGAGTGGAAAAGAAGTAGATTTGCTTTGGGTTTGAAGAGTTTTGATAATATATACTTACTATATAATTTTAATTTCTTTTTGCAAAATATTTTTCCATAAATTTTCTTAGGCAAGAGGCCATTAAAGTGGAGCGTAAGAAGTGAAGAATCTTAGGATTTTTATGTAGAAATGAAGTGAATGAAGTAAAGAGAGATGAGTTCTATCTATAAGCAAAGGTGAGGTGGAAAATATCATAATATTTCTACCCGAATACATCACCATTTTCTCATCATAACACTCCCCTCTCATGTCATCATGCTCAGCCGAAACCCCTCCTCCATGTGTGTGTACCCATGTGCTTATACTTAGTGTGTAGGGGTTTGAATTTGGTTTGCTTAAGTGTAGGGTTTTAAGGAAAATATATTGATATTTTTCAATATATATATATAATTTAAATGTATAAGTATATTTGTATGTATATATGTGTTCATGTGCATGTGAATGAGTTCATGTATATGTACATGTATGTGTGCATATGTATATCTCAAATGGCTCACCGTGTTGCACAACCTTTCTACGCTGAATCGTTAGAGATTCCGATCTCGATTTCCTTTCATATTTTTACTTCTTATTTATTATACACATACATACATATATATGTGTGTGTGTATATGTAAACAAAGTCCAAAACTAATATTTCTATCATCATTTAATAATTAAATGGGCTTACATAGTAATTAAAACAATTATTAAATCATTTAAACTCAATTTAGATTCAAAAATCTTTTGTTCCAAAATAATGATATCATTGGTGATGTCATAAAGAGATTTTATTTTTAAAAATAAGATAATTAATTTTATTGCATATTCTCACCCATATACGTAAATGAATGTATGTATCCGGCTCCGTGTGTGATATCGATGGTCTAAAAGCTGTTTGTCGATAAAACGATTTTCGTTCATTTTATCGATATATCTTCCAAAGTATATATTTTTCTTAAATTTTCATTGAAAATAAGATTACCAATATTATTTATTATTCAAAACACTATTACTTATGTTAAGAAAATTTATTTTTGAATATTTTAAAAGTTTTCTGAAGTGATGAATTTCTGGGTCGTTACATACTTTCTCCCTTAAATGAATTTCGTCCTCAAAGTAAAGGATAAGAAGAAAATGGCTCAAAAAAGAATATATATTTTAGAAGGGGAAATATATAAAAGACATGATAAGGGACCAAACTAAAGGAGATGAGTACACTATCTTGATACCACATGCACTACAAAACATCAATCCTAAACTCAGGTTAAGCTTTCCTCAATATGTCCTCTATTTCCCATGTGTAGTCTTCGGCATCACCACTCCATTAAACTTTAACCAACCTTACCACCTTCCTTCTCAATCGCTTCTCACTTTGATTCACGATTTGAACTGGTCTCTGATGATCGCCAAATTTGGTTCTACTTCTAATCTTCCTAGGAAGTCATTTCTATAGTCTATTCCAGATCATGCATATATTTTCAAAAATGGGATATGTGTAAGATGTTTTGCATACCAAACAACATTTCGGGCATTTCCACATGATGAGCTAACGGCTAATCCGCTCAAGAATGGGAAAAGAGTTAGTTCCTAAGATGATTGTTTTGACAATGACAACCTTACGACTTGTTATAAAATGCAAATATTAATATTCTTATCTAGATATATATGTATATGTAGGATAATATATATATATAACTGATAATGAAGACTATGTAGTATAAAGATTCAAGAATGAGTATAGAGATTCAAGACTGAGTATAAAGATTCAAGACTGATGAATTCATGACTGAAGAAATCAAAACTAAAGACTCATGAGTACCAAGAGTTCAAGTTATCAAGACTATCAAAGGTTCAAGGGTTCAAGATATCAAGATAAGTAATAGAGTCCAAAGTTATGTTAAAACTTCATAATAGCACTAAAATCTTTATTTGGATTTTAGTCGTGGAACGGAATCCAAATTCTCGCTTTAATAGTGGGATGGAACCCACAACCTCTTCAGTGGGATGGGACCCACGACCTTCTCTAGTGGAATGGAATCCATAAAAATTTTAAAATGATTTTTTTTTCAAAACTATCTTTTTAAAGTCATCTCTATCAATTTAAATATTTTAGCCTTAATTCAAAAACTATTTTTAATCATATTAATTTCAAAATCATCTCTTGTTTTTTAAAACTATCTCTTGATTTTAATATTTAAGTTTTAAAGAAATCTATATTTAATTTTTAATATTACTTTTATATATTTTAAGATTACTTTCTAAAACTCTTTTATAAGTTTAAACTATATTCAAAATTGTTTATAAAGTTTAGAAATTTTTTTGACAAGTTTTGGAATAGAAATTATTTTTATGCAAAATACTTCAGAAATAACTTAGGTATATTGGCATCCCTCATCCCCCCATGTCGACATGGTAGCCGTAGAATTTAAAATTCAAATTTTCAAAAAGTGTCTATTCGTCATAACCTTTCACGAATGGACATGACCGTTATTCTCTTATAAATACCAGTTGTTTTCAATGAATTTTAAGTTAGTTTTTCTTCATTTCTTCAATCCTTCTTCTCCACTCAAATATTATCTTATATATCAAACGCTTTAACAAGACTCTGCCGAAATTCTGAGTGAATTAAACTCGATCATCTCTAGTTTGATTCTTTGCTACTCCCTCTCAATGATCTCAGTGCTATTCAGAGTTATAAGATCATTTGTAATCAAAGAAGTGTATCGAGTTTCTCTCTATCAAAGTGAGATTGGAAATGGTGTGATTTTGGCCTGTAAATCAATTAGGTGTGATTGTAGCTTTAAATCAATTAGGTAATCTTGTAGCCTTGTTAAATCAGGAGAGTTTGCCCTGGACTCGAAGACATGAGGGTTTATCTCATGGCCTTGAAATCGAGGTTGTAATATCGACATTATATTTGAAAAGAAATCTGCACAAGAAATTGTATGGGACTGGATGTACGGTAACTCCGAATTAGTATAGATTTTTGGTATGTTCTTTCCTTTACTGCTTTTATTTACCATTTGCATTTGTGTATGATTCTGTGATTGTTTCTGTGTTTGTGAATTGTGTCTGTTTGGATTTAATTTGTAAAGGTTTCAAAATGATTCATAAAATTAATTATACACTATTCACCCGCCCCTTCTAGTGTTAATTCTGCCTTAAGATCCGAAATCCACATTTCCTACATTTGGTATCAGAGCATTGGTTTTCAAAGTTAGCATAATCAGAATTTTGAAAAAGTTTAGATATGCAATTTTTAGAGATTCTGTTAACACTAGTTCAAAACTATCCAAATCATCATTGTCTCAATAGTCTGCATATTGTTATTATAGAAAATCAAGTTATCTACTGAATTGATGTGTTATGTAGGAACAGATGTGTTATATGGCTTTTGAAGAATCAACACTCAACGGAAAAATGGTGTAAATCAAGAAAAACAAATGGATACGTGTGTGACGCCCCACCTCTATACACACGCTAGCCAAGAACATTACGGTGAATGCTGTCGACTAGCATGGAGAATAAGGCTGTTGAGGAGCGACCATCCGTGTAATTTCTTTGCGCGAGCACCGATATGTCAGATAATATAACATGCATTCTATTTCAAGAGGAAATCCGACATACCAACACAAACTCAAAGCTACTACACGGTGGCTATATAAATCCTTCGGAAACAAATATAGAAATAAACATAACACAAATCAGTCACAGACAATTCATATCACAAAGGCGGAATAAGATATGAATATTACACTAGGAAGTGTACATCAGAGTAGTGGTCTAAAAAGATCCACAATATCACAAAAGAATAGTTACACGAACTACACAAAAGAATAAGTATACATTAAGGAGTCTATATCTCAAATGTATACAACAAAATAACTACTAATCTAAGTAGTTAACCCAAAAGTCAAGGAGTTAATCCCGGATGAGAAGTCAAGCAGAAGCACCTGTAACATCTCGGTCTGACCCGAGTATTATTTAATAAGAAAATAATAAATGGATCAGTCTAACTATAAATATCAGATGAAACGATATAGAATAAGAGATATGACTAAACACATAATAATCACAATGCCAAGATGTGATATATATATATATATATATACACTTAGTTGATAATCACTGTCACCAAATCTACACAAGAATCAAAGAAACATCATACTCCTAATTTCGTTCACCATCCCATAACTATTGACGATAATATCAATGTCAATCAAAAAAGTCAATGACACACAAATTCCAGAAGACTACACAAGAAATCCAGAAACCACTAAAGTCAATGACACACAAATTCACCAATGCACAAATATTGATAAAACTTATCAATGGAAATCACTAAAAATTGGTGAAACACAAATTCTAGAAATCTACACAAGAAATCCAGAAATCACAAAAATAGAGGGGGGGAGGCCTATCACAAACGGGAGGATAAAGCTCACCAACACGTGTATCACAAACGGAACGCTAATTCCATGGTCGCTAACCATCACAAATTGAGCCGAAGCTCCACAAACGGCCCGAAGACCATAGGTTGCTACCCAATCACAAATTGAGTCGAAACTCCACAAAACGGGGTTTAGTCTCCCTCGCAGACAAAGAGACATCGCACATTGCTAGTCTAAATCACAAAGATGATCGTCATGATCAGCGAGAAGTGTCTATTACACTAAGCTAGTAAATATATGAGTTTAGCTTCATGTCCCATAACCACTTGCTTAACTTAAATATTTACGAACAAACTGTAAATCTCCACTAGAAAATTGTCACAAGAGGTTCAATCGAACAAGTCCAAGAATTAACCTACAAAGTAAACGCAAGCGTTTCATACCACTTGTTTTACTAAGCCGTTTAATTAGATTTCTCATACGAGTGAGGTAAAGGTTCGTATATACTAATAGATTGGAAAACGGTTTTATAAACGTATTTGGTATTAAAATAGTATTGAAATCGTTTGAGTAAAGAGTTTTGATATTTACTACTAGTATAGGAAACCTTTATATTTTTAAAGTGACAAATCACGATGAAGATTGTAAGAACAATCAATCACAAAAATTCACATACGAAGATGTGAATAAAATCCAACGAAATCGATAAAGGATCCATCGAAATGGATATTCAAAAATCCCTAAAAAGAGTCATCAAAGTCAATGATAACAACAAATAGGATTATCACGAATCGATTTAAATTAGAATTTCAATCCAAAAAGGCAAATTAGACTCAAACAGCAGGTTCAGTCGACTGAACAGAGTTTTTCAGTCGACTGACCCTGTACATGGAAATTTTCCAGGTTCAGGACACTTTATGTTTCCAGTTTCAGTCGACTGAATCATGCCTGGAAACTCTCGGGTTTCAGGTTCAGTCGACTGAACAGAGATTTCAGTCGACTGAATCATGCCTGGGCTGTTTTTCAGCCTTATACAAATGAAGAGCAAACTCTTCCAAAATGCAATCGGACAAACATTGGCTCTAAGGGTTTATGCCAATCGGCAACCCGGCCCTATATGCTCCTCGATGCATCACCAAAAGCATGATCAAACATCCATAAAAGGATTTTACACAAATTTGACTTAAAAACCCAAAAATTGGAATATTTACAAAACCAATCCAAATCAAGAGCAAATTCTCATGAAGAAGTGTTACGAATTCATACCTAACAAACAAAGATAATTATAGTCATAGATGTGAGATAAAAATCACACCTTTTCACAAAATCGAACAAGAAGAAGCTTGAAAGCAAATGGAGAATCAACCTTTCTTCAATCACAACCCAAATGAGCTTGAATCTAAGCTCAAAAACAAGAACATTCCCGAAATTAGGTTTAGGAATTTCTGAAATTGGGAAGAGAATAGGTTGGAGAAGAAGAAGAGAAGCTTACCAATGGGTTCTTCTTGAGTTTTGAGCAAGGAATTTGATTTGCAAGAGAAACTAGGGTTTTGGAATTTTAATTTCCAATCTCTCCCACTATTAACACTCTAAAAACTGAAATGAGAAGAGAATGAGGGTGAGTGGGGAAGAGTGGCTCAGATTTGAGCATTAGTTAACATAGGGTTGAGCCCAAAAACCAAACCCAAAGTAAAAAGTAGCAGAAATCAACTTTCTCCAAACATATCGAAGCTTATACTCAAAAAGGTCGCAAACGGCATTTTAAACTCAATGGGAGTGGTCCCGAGCCCTAATTCGACAGTATGCAAAAAGTAGCTTTTCGGACTAAAATCCGACTAACGATAAAATATTTAAATAAAATATTTAAATATAAAATCGACAAATATGCGGGTTGTTACAGACTCCCCTCCTTAAAGAAATTGCGTCCTCGCAATATTACAAGAAGAAGATATATAGTAACAACCATAAAAGCATATTCAACACAAAAGAAGTTTGAAATAAGAAGTTCACCTCAAAGGGCACGAGAAAGCAAGTCCGGATGTGTACGCTCGATGTACTCTCTAGATTCCCAAGAACAATCCTTAGGATTTGAAGACCATTGAACTTTAACAAGCGGAACATCTTTATTTCGAAGTCGTTTGACTTCCGAAGCAATGATACGAATAGGATGTTGCTCATAAGTTAAATTAGGCGAAACTTCAATCTCTTCCACAACACCGGGCTCAAGAATAGAATCGGAATTTCGAAGACATTTCCGAAGCTGAGAAACGTGAAACACGTCATGCATAGCAGAAAATTGAGCCGGTAATAAAAGGCGATAAGCCATGGAACCAATACGTTCAGTGATAGGAAATGACCCAATATATCGAGGCGCTAACTTTCCCGATCGACTGAAACGTACAACACCTTTCATAGGTGAAACACGAATGAACACAAGATCTCCCACAGAAAATTCTAACTTCCTTCTCCGGTTATCGGCATAGGATTTTTGTCTACTTTGGGCTTCTTTCATCCTATGAAGAATAAGATCAATCTTTTCTGTGGAATCACGAATAAAATCTAGACCTAAAGGCAGCTTCTCACCGGCCTCAAGCCAACAAGAAGGAGATCGGCATGGCCTACCATAGAGTGCCTCGAAAGGTGCCATACCAATACTAGATTGGAAGCTATTATTATAGGAAAATTCAACAAGTGAAATATGATCTTCCCAACCTCCACCAAAATCAAGAACACAAGCACGAAGAAGATCTTCAAGAGTTTGATTCACACGCTCGGTTTGTCCATCGGACTGGGGATGATAAGCGGTGCTAAAATTAAGCTTCGTTCCCAAAGCTTTTTGAGGACTCTTCCAAAATCCACTAGTAAACAATGGATCACGATCACTAACAATAGAAGTAGGAACACCATGCAATTTAACAATTTCTTTGATAAATATTTTGGCCAAAAAAGGAACAGTTCGGTTAGACCGAACGGGAATAAAATGGGCGGATTTAGTAAGTCTATCAACAATTACCCATAAGTTATCATAACCCGATCGAGAACGGGGAAGGCCATCTATAAAATCCATGGAAATTTGATCCCACTTCCAAACTGGAATTTCTAAAGGTTGCAATAACCCTCCGGGCCTTTGATGTTCGGCCTTAACGAGTTGGCAAGTCATGCAACGTTTAACGAAGTTAGCGATGTCAAGTTTCATTCCCTCCCAATAATAAAGTCGCTTCATATCCGCGTACATTTTACTACTACCGGGATGAATGGTAAATTTAGAACGATGTGAATCTTCTAAAATATCTTTACGAAGATCACCAATATTTGGCACGACAAGTCTACCAAATTTCCGAATGCCGCCACGAGAATCGATATCAAAGTCTTTCAAACCTTCAATATCCATTTTATCCCTAATATTTTGGCCAAGAAGAGCAAAGTCGGGATCTAGCCCTTGAGCTTCAAGAATGTGGTCTAAAAGAGATGGATGAGCCACAAGGCTGCATAAAACAAACGATGAGCATAAATCGGAAACACGGTCTCGAATTTCGCAAGTGGATAAAATCTCGAGATCGTTCCATTCGGATATCATCATAGAAACAACAGCTTGTTGTTTACGGCTAAGAGCATAGGCGACAAGATTACCCTTACCGGGAGTATAAAGAATATCAAGATCATATGGTGCAAGAAATTTGAGCCAACGCTGTTGACGCAAATTAAGTTCCTTTTGAGAGAATAAATATTTCAAAGACTTATGATCTGTGTAAAGAACAAATTTCTCTCCTAAGAGATAATGACGCTAAATCCGAAGAGCAAAAACAATAGCCGCGAGCTCTAAATCATGAGTGGCATATCTAGTCTCAGCAGGCTTTAATTGCCTAGAAGCATAAGCAATAACGCGTTCCTTTTGCATAAGAACGGCACCCAAACCAATGCGACTAGCATCGGTATAAACAACGAAATCTTGATTCCCATCGGGAATAACAAGAATAGGAGCATCAGAAAGAAGTTCCTTTAATTTTTGAAAAGAAGCTTCACATTTGTCCGACCAAATGTATTTAACACCTTTCTTCGTCAAGCTAGTGAGAGGCACGGAAATCTTAGAAAAGTCTTTGATAAAACGACGGTAATAGCCCGCCAATCCAAGAAAACTACGAATCTCTGTCACACTCTCCGGTCTCTTCCAATCTTGAGTCGCTTCAATCTTTGAAGGATCCACGGAAATTCCGGATTCGGAAATGATGTGACCGAGAAACTTCACATGAGATTGCCAAAAATGGCATTTAGAAAATTTTGCCTTTAATTGATTACTCCTAAGAGTTTCCAACACAATCCGAAGATGTTTTTCATGCTCCTCCTCGGTTTTAGAATAAACAAGAATATCATCGATAAAGATGAGAACAAACCGGTCGAGAAAGTCTTTAAAAACTCGATTCATTAAGTCAACGAAATAAGCCGGGGCATTTGTTAATCCAAATGGCATAACAAGCCATTCATAAGATCCATACCGAGTACGGAACGATGTCAAAGGAATGTTATCCTCTGCAATACGAAGCTGATGAAAACCAGTAGCCAAATCCAATTGTGAAAAGACTCTAGCACCACTAAGTTGATCGAATAGATCATCAATCCGAGGTAAAGGATATTTATTTTTGATAGTAAGATCATTAAGCTTGCGATAGTCAACGCAAAGCCTAAGTGTACCATCGGATTTCTTCACAAAAATAGCTGAAGCTCCCCAAGGCGAGGAACTAGAGCGAATAAATTGCTTCGTTTCCAATTCAGATAATTGTTCACGCATCTCCTCGTTTTCTTTATTGGACATACGATAAGGAGGACGAGTGATAGGTTGAGCTCCCGGAGTAAGATTAATTCTGAACTCAATTGCTCGTTTAGGTGGTAATCCTAAAACGGGCTCGAATATGTCGGAAAATTCACAAACGACGTGAATAAGAGAAATAATATCACCCTCATCATCATCATCATCATCACGAGGATTTAAAGAATATAAAGATGCAACCAAAGCAGAATCTGAATCTTTAAGAATAACAGAAACCTGATTAACAGATTGAGGATGTCGAAGATGAATAGTCCGCTCAGGACATAGGATATGAGCTTCATAACGGTTAAGCCAATTCATTCCCAAAATCATTCCAAAGCCTAAATAACGCATGACATGCAAATCGGCTCGGAAAGATAAATCACACAAAATAATCTCGACATCTTTACACAATAAACTGATTGTTGCGGATCCACCAACCGGATTCGCAATTCTCAAAGAAGTCATTAAACACAAAACATCCAAAGAAAAAGCATCAACAAGTTCTTTTGATATAAAAGAATGGGACGCACCCGTATCAAAAAGAACTCGAATAGGATGATCACGAAACAAAATAATTCCATCTAGAATAGAATGAGAAATACCTTGGCCACGAGATGTGTTGCCAGGGGCTTGAGAAACATTTAACTTTCCCTCCTTCTTGCCCGGAAGCTTGGGGCATGAAGATATAACATGACCGGGAACTTTGCAGTAGCGACAAGAAAGAGACTTTGGGCACTTGTTCGCATAATGGTCCTTCGAACCACAATTATAGCATTCCCCACGACCAAAGGAAGAAGTCTTTGCCACGGAGGTTGCTTGCTTCCCTTTCTTATTGGGATAAGGGCCTTTAAATTTGTTTGACCTCTTTCTGTTGTTGAAGTTTGGTTTGGAACCCACCACTTCAACATCATTCTCTCTATCCGCCTCTTCAAGACGAAGAGCGATATCAACGAGTTGGTCGAAAGAAACTTCTAACTTTAAAAGTAATGGCTTCTTGAGGCTTTTGTTTAAGCCATAAACAAATCTCTGATTCTTCTTCAGAGGGGTGTTGATGTATTCAACCCCATATTTGGAAAGCGACTCGAAGGAGGCGACATAATCAGTCACGGAGGACTCACCTTGAACAAGGTCTATAAACCGGCGAGCCAATGTCACTTTTTCAGCTTCCGGTACGAATTTCCACTCGAAGCGTTCTCGGAATTTCTCCCAAGTGAGATCCGCTTCATTAGTTTCAGAAATAAGAAGCTCGTACCAGTCCAATGCTCTTTCTCGGAGCATACTAGAGGCCACCTGAACTCGGTGAAGGTCAATAAGATTCATGCGCGAAAAGATGCGATTGCATGTTCTTAGCCAAGCCTGTACTTCAATAACTGTTTCGGAACCTTTGAATGATTCCCCACCCAAATTAGTGTAATCTCTACACAAGCGTGCAAATCCCGACTTTGGGTGAGTAGGTTCCGGGTTAGCTCCAGCTGCTTGAGCATTTGTTACCAAATCAAGAAGCTGTTGAGCAGTCATAAAAACTCCATCCTGGGGCGGAGTGCTAGATGGTACGGCTCTGGGACGACCTGGTCTAGACATTTCTCTTCCTTTAGAAAGAAAGAAGAAGAAGAAAAGGTTATTCACCAAATTGAATATCAAGCAATCTTGATAGACAAAACAAGAAATCATAAGGAAAATAGGATGAATCGGTACTAAGGCTCGAATTAAATCCTAAAGCACGACTCCTAAGAAAGACTTAGGACGATGATCCTTGTTATAATATTCCATATTGTTCCGAAGTTTGGCTCTGATACCAAGCTGTGACGCCCCACCTCTATACCCACGCTAGCCAAGAACATTACGGTGAATGTTGTCGACTAGCATGGAGAATAAGGCTGTTGAGGAGCGACCATCCGTGTAATTTCTTTGCGCGAGCACCGATATGTCAGATAATATAACATGCATTCTATTTCAAGAGGAAATCCGACATACCAACACAAACTCAAAGCTACTACACGGTGGCTATATAAATCCTTCGGAAACAAATATAGAAATAAACATAACACAAATCAGTCACAGACAATTCATATCACAAAGGCGGAATAAGATATGAATATTACACTAGGAAGTGTACATCAGAGTAGTGGTCTAAAAAGATCCACAATATCACAAAAGAATAGTTACACGAACTACACAAAAGAATAAGTATACATTAAGGAGTCTATATCTCAAATGTATACAACAAAATAACTACTAATCTAAGTAGTTAACCCAAAAGTCAAGGAGTTAATCCCGGATGAGAAGTCAAGCAGAAGCACCTGTAACATCTCGGTCTGCCCCGAGTATTATTTAATAAGAAAATAATAAACGGATCAGTCTAACTATAAATATCAGATGAAACGATATAGAATAAGAGATATGACTAAACACATAATAATCACAATGCCAAGATGTGATATATATATATATATACTTAGTTGATAATCATCAAGAGATTAATCACTGTCACCAAATCTACACAAGAATCAAAGAAACGTCATACTCCTAATTTCGTTCACCATCCCATAACTATTGACGATAATATCAATGTCAATCAAAAAAGTCAATGACACACAAATTCCAGAAGACTACACAAGAAATCCAGAAACCACTAAAGTCAATGACACACAAATTCACCAATGCACAAATATTGATAAAACTTATCAATGGAAATCACTAAAAATTGGTGAAACACAAATTCTAGAAATCTACACAAGAAATCCAGAAATCACAAAAATAGAGGGGGGGAGGCCTATCACAAACGGGAGCATAAAGCTCACCAACACGTGTATCACAAACGGAACGCTAATTCCATGGTCGCTAACCATCACAAATTGAGCCGAAGCTCCACAAACGGCCCGAAGACCATGGGTTGCTACCCCATCACAAATTGAGTCGAAACTCCACAAAACGGGGTTTAGTCTCCCTCGCAGACAAAGAGACATCGCACATTGCTAGTCTAAATCACAAAGATGATCGTCATGATCAGCGAGAAGTGTCTATTACACTAAGCTAGTAAATATATGAGTTTAGCTTCATGTCCCATAACCACTTGCTTAACTTAAATATTTACGAACAAACTGTAAATCTCCACTAGAAAATTATCACAAGAGGTTCAATCGAACAAGTCCAAGAATTAACCGACAAAGTAAACGCAAGCGTTTCATACCACTTGTTTTACTAAGCCGTTTAATTAGATTTCTCATACGAGTGAGGTAAAGGTTCGTATATACTAATAGATTGGAAAACGGTTTTATAAACGAATTTGGTATTAAGATAGTATTGAAATCGTTTGAGTAAAGAGTTTTGATATTTACTACTAGTATAGGAAACCTTTATATTTTTAAAGTGACAAATCACGAAGAAGATTGTAAGAACAATCAATCACAAAAATTCACATACGAAGACGTGAATAAAATCCAACGAAATCGATAAAGGATCCATCGAAATGGATATTCAAAAATCCCTAAAAAGAGTCATCAAAGTCAATGATAACAACAAATAGGATTATCACGAATCGATTTAAATTAGAATTTCAATCCAAAAAGGCAAATTAGACTCAAACAGCAGGTTCAGTCGACTGAACAGAGTTTTTCAGTCGACTGACCCTGTACATGGAAATTTTCCAGGTTCAGGAAACTTTATGTTTTCAGTTTCAGTCGACTGTGTAGAGTTTTTCAGTCGACTGAATCATGCCTGGAAACTCTCGGGTTTCAGGTTCAGTCGACTGAACAGAGATTTCAGTCGACTGAATCATGCCTGGGCTGTTTTTCAGCCTTATACAAATGAAGAGCAAACTCTTCCAAAATGCAATCGGACGAACATTGGCTCTAAGGGTTTATGCCAATCGGCAACCCGGCCCTATATGCTCCTCGATGCATCACCAAAAGCATGATCAAACATCCATAAAAGGATTTTACACAAATTTGACTTAAAATCCCAAAAATTGGAATATTTACAAAACCAATCCAAATCAAGAGCAAATTCTCATGAAGAAGTGTTAGGAATTCATACCTAACAAACAAAGATAATTATAGTCACAGATGTGAGATAAAAATCTCACCTTTTCACAAAATCGAACAAGAAGAAGCTTGAAAGCAAATGGAGAATCAACCTTTCTTCAATCACAACCCAAATGAGCTTGAATCTAAGCTCAAAAACAAGAACATTCCCGAAATTAGGTTTAGGAATTTCTGAAATTGGGAAGAGAATAAGTTGGAGAAGAAGAAGAGAAGCTTACCAATGGGTTCTTCTTGAGTTTTGAGCAAGGAATTTGATTTGCAAGAGAAACTAGGGTTTTGGAATTTTAATTTCCAATCTCTCCCACCATTAACACTCTAAAAACTGAAATGAGAAGAGAATGAGGGTGAGTGGGGAAGAGTGGCTCAGATTTGAGCATAAGTTAACATAGGGTTGAGCCCAAAAACCAAACCCAAAGTAAAAAGTAGCAGAAATCAACTTTCTCCAAACATATCGAAGCTTATACTCAAAAAGGTCGCAAACGGCATTTTAAACTCAATGGGAGTGGTCCCGAGCCCTAATTCGACAGTATGCAAAAAGTAGCTTTTCGGACTAAAATCCGATTAACGATAAAATATTTAAATAAAATATTTAAATATAAAATCGACAAATATGCGGGTTGTTACAACATGATAGTGGGTGTTCTAGACACATGACTGGTTATCTGGAGATACTGAATGACGTAATTTATGAAGAAAGAGGAATGGTCAACTTTGGAGACAATTTAAAAGGATATGCGATTGGCAACGGTAATGTCGGTAACTCTAAAACTCCTACTATTTCTGATGTTCTGTTAGTTAGGAATCTAAATCAAAACTTACCTAGCATAAGTCATCTATGTGATAAGGGCTACAAAGTTAAATTTGAAAAGTATAAGTGTCGCATCGAAGATAATAAATCAAATATTATCTTTGAAGGAATTAGGAAGAAAAATATTTATATTCTTAGTATGAAAATATCAAATAATAATCTATGTCTTTTGGCTAATACAATCGACCCTTGCATTTGGCATAAAAGATTTGGTCATTTGTATTTCAAACACTTATCTAGACTTTCAAAACTTGGTCTAGTAAGAGGTCTCCTTAAAATGGATTTTAATGTAGATAGTATATGTGCTGCTTGTCAATTAGGAAAACTTAGGAAGAGTTCATTTAAATTGAAAGATATGATTTCAACTTCAAAATCTCTTGAGTTACTTCATTTAGATCTGTTTGGTCCATCTCACATTCAGTCAATAAATCATAGTAAATATTTTTTTGTAATTGTAGATGATTATTCTAGATTTACATAGACATTTTTTTTGAAACATAAAAGTGATGCTTTTGATTTATTTAAAACTTTTGCTAAAAGAATTCAAAATCAACTTTCTTTAAAAATTAAAACTATTCGTAGTGATCACGGTGGAGAATTTGAAAATGAAAATTTTGAGAATTTCAGTAACTAGAAAAGAATAACTCATAAATTATCTTTTCTAAAAAATCCACAACAAAACAGAGCGGTAGAGCGTGAAAATAGGACGATCCAAGAGCGTGCAAGAACTATGCTTTCAGATAGTAAATTACTAAGGAATTTTTTTGGGCTGAAACAGTTGCTATAGCTTGTTACATTTTGAATAGGATTTCAATTAGACCTCTAACCAATAAAACAAAATATGAACTTCTTTTCAATAAGAAACCAAAGGTATCTTATTTTAATGTTTTTGGAAGTAAATATTTTATTCTAAATACAAAGGACAATTTGGATAAATTTGATCCTAAATCCGATAAAAGAATCTTTGTCGGATATTCTAATAGAAGTAAAGCATAAAGAGTTTTTAATTTAAAAACTAACACCATTAAAGAAACGATGCATGTATCTTTTGATGAAAATTCCAAAGATTTTGTTCAAATAAATGATGAAGACGATTTTGTTACTTTAAATAATGAATCAAATGAAACAAATTGTGAAACTTTTCATCCTAATAAAAGGATCAAGCTATTAAACTTGAATTCACCATTGAAGCTTTTAAACCATTGAAGAACTGAATCAATTCACCAGAAATGATGTGTGGGAACTTGTTCCTAAACTTGAAGACATAATTATAAAAGGGACTAAGTGGGTTCATAAAAATAAAATGAATGAACAAGGTGAGGTCGTTAGAAATAAAGCTTGGTTGGTCGTGCAAGGTTATTGTCAAGAAGAAGGAATAGACTTTGATGAAACTTTTGTACATGTAGCAAGATTAGAAGCCACTAGAATTCTATTTGCTTTCGCAAACCACAATAATTTCAAATAATTTCAAATGGATGTGAAAAGTGCTTTTTAATTGGTTTTGTTAAAGAGGATGTTTATGTTGAACAACCTCCACCTTTTGAAGAAAAAAGTTTTCAAATCATGTTTACAAATTAAAGAAAGTTTATATGGCCTGAAAAAAGCTCCTAGAGCCTGGTATGACATACTAAGATCTTACTTATTACAACTAAATTTGAGATTGGTAAAGTAGATAATACTCTTTTTATTGAAAGAAACAAAAATCATATCCAATTATTATAGATTTATGTAGATGATATAATTTTTGGATCAACAAACAATGAAATGGACAAAGAGTTTTCTGAAATAATGTAAAAAGAGTTTGAGATGCATCATATGGGTGAACTTAATTCTCTTTTTAGGATTGCAAATAGAACAATTCGATAGTGGTATTTACATTAGTCAAGAAAAGTATGCTAGGGATCTAGTCAGTAAGTTTAGTATGACCACTGCGAGAGGAAAACCCACTCCTATGTCAACCAGTGAAGTCTTAAATAAAGTAGCCATGTCAAAAGATGTTGATCAAAAACTATACAAGGGAATAATTGGATCGCTACTCAATATAACTACGAGTAGGCCTGATATCACGCATAGTGTCTGTCTCTATGCAAGGTACCAATCTCAACCGAAAGAAACCCATTTAAAAGCGGTTAAGCGTATCCTAAGATATGTTGAACACACTTTAGACTATGACCTATTTTACCCTAAAAATGATTCATTTGATTTACCCCATATTGTGATGCTGACTATGCTGGTTGTAAATCAGACCGAAAAAGTACAAGTGAAACTTGTCACTTTTTAGGACATTCTCTAGTTTCCTAGTTTAGTCAAAAGAAAAATATTGTCTCACTATCAACAATTGAAGCAGAATATGTCTCTGCTGCTTTGGCTTGTTCTCAAGTTATCTATATGCAAGAGACCCTAAAGGATTTCAGATTAAATATTTTAAAACCATCAATTTATTGTGACAATACAAGTGCAATAAATTTATCCAAAAATCCTATTTATCATGCCAGAACAAAATATATTGATATCAAACATCATTTTCTCAAAGATAATATAAGTAAAGAGATTATTTCTCTTGAATATATCAACACTGAGAATTAAATAGCTAAAATTCTGACCAAACCTTTGAATCAGTCAACCTTTATTAAATTAAGAAGAGAACTAGGTATTTATTCTATAATTGAGATAGAATATAGATACAGTAACATAAATATATTTAAATAAATAAAGAAAAAAATTGACAAAATTTTCGAAGGGATATCGACAAGCACCTATCCCCCATGTCGACAAACAATGGTAAAATTTGAAATTTTAATTTCCCTCTAAAAACAGTTTGGTGGTTATATAATCACACTATAATAAACTTTTGAACATATAAAATAATGGCTTCCTCCTCTAAATCAAACCAAAATGCAACATTTTCCTTCTCTTCTCCTAATTTTGGTCCATTTCAACGAACTACAATTGTCCGAGTACTGAAGATCGAGGAAATTATGAAGGATTCTCTACAAAAGCTGACTGAATTACAAGTCACTCAAATAAGGATGGCAAAGGAACAAGAGAAACAAGGCAAAATTCTTAAAGATTTGCAAAAGTTTCTAACGGATAATCATGCAGATCCTATCGTGATTGAAGATGGTTCCTCTAACATACATATTCATAATCCATTAGAGGACAAAGAAGAAGAAGAAAAAGAAGAAGAAAGAAAGAAAGAAAGAAAGAAAGAAGAGGAAAAAGCGCAAATTGACAAAGATGATAAAGTTATTTGCGTTGGAGAAGTCTGTTTTGACATAAATGGTAATATGGTCGAACAACATGGAATGTTTTGTCTCCATTACCCTAATTGTTCGATTCACAAGTCATCCAATGTCAAGGACTCTCCTTAGATTGTTATTACATTAACTTTTTATATGTTGTGCACTTGTATATATTTGTGTCTATGTTTCATATATATATATATATATATGTAGTGTAACATCGCATATAATAAAATTAGATTTATGTTTCGCTTATTATACTTCGTTATTAGCATTTAGTTACATAGTATTAGTTTAAGAGGGAGTTGTATAGTTTAGGCTTAGTTTTTTTTTGTTGATGACAAAGGGGGAGAATTATAAAATAGTTCAAATAGGCTTAGATTAAGGGGGAGTTAGCAGATTAAGTGGGAGTTGTTGGAATAAGGGGGAGTCAGAGTAGAATCAAAATTTATTGGTGTAGATTTTATAAATAAAGTTTGTCATCATCAAAACGGGGGAGATTGTAAGTTCTTAAGATGATGATTTAGATGACAACAACATTAGGACTTGTTATAAAATATAAATGCTAATATTCTTGTCTAGATATATATGTATGTGCATATATATATGTATATATGTATATATGTATATATATATATATATGCAGGTAGTGAGGATGAAAACTGTATAGTATAAAGATTCAAGACTGAGCATAAAGATTCAAGACTAATGAATTCAAGACTAAAGAAATCAAGACTGAAGACTCTTGAGTACCAAGATTTCAAGATATCGAGACTATCAAGCGTTCAAGCTATAAAGATAAGTAATAAAGTCTAGATTTGTGTTAAAACTTCATAATAGCACTAAAATCTTTATTCAGATTTTAATTATGGAATGGAATCCACCTTCTCGCTTTAATAGTGGGATGGAACCCACGACGTCTTTAGTGTGATGGGACTCACGACCTTCTCTAGTGGAATGGAATCCATGAAATTTTCTAAATGATTTATATTTTCAAAGCTATCTTTTTAAAGTCATCTCCCCTAATTTAAATATTTTAGCCTTAATTCAAAAACTATTTTTTAATAATATTGATTTCAAAATCATCTCTTGTTTTTTAAAACTATCTCTTGATTTCAATATTTTAGCTTTAAAGAAATCTATATTTATTTTTAAATATTACTTTTATATATTTTAATATTACTTTTTAAAACTCTTTTATAAGTTTAAACTATAATCAAAATAGTTTATAAAATTTAGAAATTATTTTGACAATTTTTATAATAGAAATCATTTTAAAGCAAAACCTATTTTCAAAAATAACATAGGCTTATCCACATCCCTCATCCCCTCATGCCGACATGCTGGTCATAGAATTTAAAATTCAAGTATTCAAAAGAAGTGTCTATTCGTCATAACCTTTCACGAATGGACTTGATCGTTATTCTCCTATAAAAACAAGTTGGTTTCCATGAATTTTAAGTTAGTTTTTCTTTATTTGTTCACTCCTTCTTCTCCGATCAAATATTATCTTATACTTCAAATGCTTTAACAAAACTCTGTCGAAATTCTAAGCGAATCAAACTCGATCATCTCTAGTTTGATTCTCTACCACTCTCTCTCAAAGATCTCAGTGCTATTCAGAGTTATAGGATAATTTATAATCAAAGAAGTGTATGGAGTCTCTCTCTATCAAAGTGTTATTGGAAACGGTGTGATTATGTCCCATAAACCAATTAGGTTGTACGCCCCACCTCTATACTCACACTAGCCAAGGACACTACGGGGTAATGCCATCATCTAGCATGAAGAATAAGGCTGTTGAAAGGCGACCATCTGTGTAATTGTTTTATGCGAGTACTAATATGTCAAATAGTATGACATGCATTTCATTTCAAGAGGAAATCTGACATATCAAATACAAACTCAAAGCTACTACACAGTGGCTATGTTGCCTTCAGAAACAAATATAAAATACGCATAACAAAAACCAGTCAAAAATATTCATATCACTAAGGCGGAAACAAATATGAATATAACATATAGGGGTGAACATCAAACTAGTGGTCATACAAGATCCACCACATCAAAAAGAATAGGTACAAGTGCTAGACAAAAGAATATATATATACATCAAGGAGTCTCTATCACGAATGTATAAAAACAGAAACTACTAAGTTAAAGTAGTTAGCCAAAAGTCAGAAGCTAGTCCTTGCGAAGAAGTCAAGTGGAAGTACCTGAAACATCTTGGTCTGACCTGAGTATTATTTAAGAAGAAAAATAATAAACGGATTAGTCTAGCAATAAATATCATACAAGATGAGATAAGATAAGAGAAATGACAAAAATACATGATAAAAATAATTTCATATGGTGACAAGTATATATTTAATAACAATGAAAATCATACAATATCTCAGATCTCCTCAAATATCCAAAAAGAATATCATATTCTTTAGCTTATTCACCAAACCTCAAATATTAACAAAACATATCGATGCAAGTCACAAAAATTGGTGAAATAAAAATTTTAAAAATTAATAATTAGAAACCTAGAAAAAATAAAAGGAGGAAGGCCTATCATAAATAGGAGCGCGAAAACTCACCAATACGTGTATCATAAACGTGACATTATCCCATGGGTCGCTAACCCATAAAAATACTGGGTACGGTCCCCTCTTGGGGACGAATGAGCCAAATATCGACGCACCAAAAAAGATACGCCTCATGCACAACCGAATATTGATGCATCTAAAAAGATACGCCCCATGTATAGACTTATTGAGCCGAACATCGACGGACCTAAAAAGATATGCCCCATGCACCGACTCATTGAGCCGATTGCTCCACAAACGGTCAAAACACCAAAGGTCGCTACCCCACCAAATTGAGATGAAACTCCACAGAATGATCACCATACATCAATAAGTGTAAATTACATCAAGTTAGTAAATAAATGAGTTTAGCTTCATGTCCCATAACCACCAGCTTAACTTAAATATTTACGAACAAATTGTAGATTTCCACTCGAAGATTGTCACGAGATTTCAATCGGACAAGTCTAAGAATTAACCGACGAAGTAAACGCGAGCATTTCATACCACTTGTTTTGCTAAGTCGTTTAATTGGATTTCTCATACGAGTGAGGTAAAGGTGTGTATATACTAATAGATTGAAAAGTAGTTTTAAAATGAGCTTTGCATTAAAAGTAATGTCGAAATCATTTTTGTGAAAGAGTTTGAGTATTTACAACTAGTATAAAAACCTTTGTATTTTAAAGTGACAAATCATAGAAATGACTGTAAAAATTATCTCAATAAAATCCACATTCAACAACGTGAATTAAAACCATAAAAATCGATATCAAATCCATCAAATGGATAATCCTAAAAATCTAAAAAAGAAGTAGTCAAAGTCAATAATAAATTACAACAACTAACCGGATCAACGAAAATCGATAAAATTGGAATCTAGCCAAATAGGTAAAATTCAATAGGACTAGATGTCCGACCGGTTTAACCAAACGTCTAACCCTGGTTCTGGAAATTTATATTTTTTATCCTTCTTCTTTTTATTTCCTGAATCATCCCAAACATCCTGTTGGGTTTAACCATACGTCTGGTCCTTGGCTCTGCCATTTTTTCCATTTCGTTTTTTTCTCAAGAACCCTACTAGATGTCTGGTTGCTTATACTGGGTAGCAATTTGCCTAGGCCAACGATGGCCAAATTAGTTCAAAGGTGATGGGATGAGCGATGGAGGCTAAGGATTTATGCCAATCGATAACCCAGTCCTATAGGCTCTGCGATACACCCCATAATACATGTCCAAACATCCATAGTAGGATTTTCATAAAATTTGACTTCAAAACCAAAATTGGAAAATTCACCAAACCAATTCAAATCAAAAGTAATTGAACATCGAATAGATGTTAGGAATTCATACCTAACAACATCGAAAACTATAGACATAGATGTGAGTTCAACAACTCGCCTTTAAACTCAAAAAAAGGGATGTGAAGCTCTAAAACAAGGAAAGATGGATTCCTCTTTAATTACACCTCAAAAATCTTCAATCTATTATCACATGCAAAGATTTCCTAATGTAGGTTATAGGAAATTCTGAAAATTAAAGAGAGACTGAAATGGAGAAGATGAAGACGATGCTTACCTATGCTTCTCTTTGATTTACAACTTGAATTTGAATTCCTAAGAAAAGCTAGGGCTTAGGAATTATAATTTCGTTTCTTTTCCCCCATTTTTCCTATTGCTTCAGAGTGTTAGGAAATTAGAAATGGAATGAACGAAGAGGAGTGGAGTAGGAGGTATTTGGTAGAAGGTTGGGTTCTCTTGTTGGGTTAGTGGGCTGGAACACAACCCAAAGCCCAAATAAAATACCAAAATCTTAATCAACTCCAAACATATCAATATTTATACTTAAAAAAGTTGTAAACTCATTTTGAACTCAATGGAAATACTCTCTAGTCCTGATTCGAATGTTTACAAAAAGTCACATTTTAAACTTTAATTCAACTAACAATGCTATATTTAAATATTTAATCGTAAAATATGCGGTTTGTTACAGACTCCCTACTTAAAGAAATTGCATCCTCGCAATACTTAAGAAGAAAATAAAGAGTAACAACCACTCTAAGGGATAACAACGCAAAAGAAAATTTTGAAGTGAGAAGCTCACCTTAAGGAGCACGAGAGAGTAAGTCCGGATGTGTTCCCTCGATGAATTCTCAAGATTTCCAAGAGCAATCCTTAGGATTTATGGACCATTAAATTTTCACAAGAGGAACATCTTTATTTCGAAGGGGTTTAACCTCCGTAGCAATGACACGAATACGATGTTGCGCATAAGTCAAATTAGGTGAAACTTCAATTTCTTCAATAACACAAGGCTTAAGAATAGAGTCGGCATCTCTAAGGCATTTCCGTAGTTGAAAGACATGGAATACGTCATGAATAGGGAAAAATAAGTCGGTAATGAAAGGGATAAGCCACGGAACCAATATGTTCGGTGATGGAAAACGATCCAATATATCGAGGTGCTAATTTTATCGACCGACTGAAATGCATAATACCCTTCATAGGTGAAACACGAATAAATACCAAAACTCCCATAGAAAATTCTAATTTCCTTCTTCGATTATTAACATAAGATTTTTGTCTACTTTGAGCTTCTTTCATCATATGACAAATAAGGTCAATCTTTTCCATGGCATCACGAATAAAATATGGATCTAAAACCAACTTCTCACCGGCTTCAAGCCAACACGAAGGAGATCTCCATGGCCTTCTGTAGAGTGCCTCAAAAGGTGCCATACCAATACTAGATTGGAATATGCTATTATAAGAAAACTTGACAAGGGAAATATGATCTTCCCAACTTCAATCAAAATCAAGAATACATGCACGAAGAAGATCTTCAAGAGTTTGATTCACAAGCTGTGTTTGTCCATCGAACCGAGAATGATAAGCGATGATAAAATTAAGCTTTGTTCCTAAAGCTTTTTGAAGACCCTTCCAAAATACACTAGTAAATAACGGATCATGATCACTAACAATAGAAATTGGAACACCATGCAATTTAACAATTTCTTTAACATAGAGTTTAGCCAAAAGAGGTACGGTTCGGTTGGATCGAGCGGGAAGAAAATGGATGGATTTTGTAAGTTTATCTACTATCACCCATAGAATATCATGACTTGAAAAAGAATGGGGAAGACCATCGATAAAGTCCATGGAGAGTTGATCCCACTTTTGCAATAACCTATCGTGCCTTTGATGCTCCGCCTTTACGAATTAGCAAGTCATGTAATACTTAATGAAGTTAGCGATATCAGATTTTATTCCATCTCAATAATAAAGTTGTTTCATGTCTGCATACATTTTACTACCGGGATGAATGGTAAATTTAGAACGATGAGAATCTTCTAAAATGTCTTTACGAAGATCACTAATGTTTGGCACAAAAAGTCTGCCGAATTTTCGAACGCCTCAACGAGCATTGACATCAAAGTCTTTCAAACCAACAACCATATTTTTATACCTACAACTTTGGCTAAGAAGAGCCAATTCGAGATCAAGATTTTGAGCTTCAAGAATGCGGTCTAAAAGAGAAGGATGAGCTTTGAGGCTATATAAAACAAAATATGAACATGAATCAGATTCACGATCTCGAATCTCACAAGTGGACAAAGTCTCGAGATCATTCATTTGGATATCATCATGGAAATAACCACGTGTTGCTTATGACTAAGGTCATCAGCAATATGATATCCTTTTCTGGGAGCATAAAGAATTTCAAGATCATAAGATGCAAGGAGTTCGAGCCAACGTTCTAGACACAAATTAAGTTCCTTTTAAGAGAAAAATACTTCAAAGATTTATGATCGGTGTAGAGAACAAATTTCTCTCCCAAAAGATAATGACGCCAAATTCTTAAAGCAAAAACAATATGCGCGAGTTCTAGATCATGAGTGGCATAACTAGTCTCAACAAGCTTTAATTGTCTAGAAGCATAAGCGATAGCACGTTCCATTTTGCATGAGAACGATACCCAGACCAATACGACTAGCATCGGTATAAACAATGATGTCTTAGTTCCCTACGGGAATCACAAGAATAGGAGCATCAGAAAGGAGTTCTTTTAATTCCTGAAAAGCAGCTTCTATGCTAAATCATTTATTTCATGATCCTCTTTCTCGAAAAGCTTAGAAATTCAAAATTATGGTTAACATTACGTACCTAACTTTTTTTTTTTTACTTATTACAAGTCAATTTACTATGTCTAACTGTCTCATCGTAGTGTTTAGGAGACCCCTATCGATAATGTTGATCAGGTGCTTTGACTAGAATTCTTAAAGCACTCAATGGGCAATACAACACAAAATCATCTTCTATATGACAAACATGTCTCCTAAATTTTTTACAAATATTCTTTGCTTCTTTTAGGAACAAAATCCAATTATACTTATAAATATATCTTATTAGAAATATTTGCAATTTTAAATTCTTGTTTTCACCTATAATTAATAAATACAAGGATGGAATCATCGAGATATTCGTAGAATACTGGATTCATAAGATGCATGAAATAAGCTGGAGGGTTCGTCAAACTGAATGCCATAACGAGCCAATCATAAGAATCATAATGAGTGCGGAATGCGTAAAAGGGAACACTATCTTCCGCAACTCGTAGCTCAAGAAAACCGGTGGCAAGGTCGAGCTGAAAAGACCTTAGCACCACTTAATTGATCGCTTAGGTGGTAATTCTAAGACAGGCTCAAAGATATCGAGAAATTCATGAACTACTTGAATGAGGGAAATAATATCTTCCTCATCGTATGGGTTTAAAGAACAAATTGATGCCACCGAATAGGAATCAAAATCATCAAGAACAATGGAAATCTGCTTAATATATTGAGGATGTCAAAGATGGATAGTCCTCTCAGGATGTAGGATATGGGCTTCATAACGGTTAAGCCAATCCATTCCCAAAATCATTCCAAAACCTAACTAGCGCATAACATGCAAATTGGCTCGGAAAGCTTAATTACATGAAATAATCTCGATATTTTTACAAAGTAAAATGAGTGTTGCGGATCCACCAACCGGATTTGCAACTCTTAGTGAAGTCATTAAGCCCATAATATTTATAGAAAATGTATCAACAAGTTATGTTGCTATAAAAGAATGAGATGCATCCGTATCAAAAAGAATTCGAATAGGATAATCACGAAATAAAATAATGCTATCAGGGACTGAATGAGAAATACCTTGACCAAGAGAGGTGTTACTGGGGGATTGCACAACATTCAGCTTTCCATTTTTATTACTTTGAAGTTTGGGACACGAGAATATAAGATGACCTAAACTTTTGCAATAGCGACAATAAAGGGGTTTCGGACGCCTATTTGCATAATGGTCCTTAGAACTACAATTGTAGCATACTCCACGATTAGGGGTAGGAGTCTTTGCTACCGAAGTTGTCTACTTCCCTTTCTTGTTGGGGTTAGAACTTTTGAACTTAATACACCTCTTCTTGTTGTTATTGAGGCTCTTCTTGGCACCTCCAACACCACTATCACTTCCTTTATCGGCCTCTTCAAGTCGAAGAGTGATATCTACAAGCTGGTCAAAAGGCACCTCTAATTTCAAAGGTAAAACCCTTTTGAGGTTCTTATTCAAAGCACAGATAAACCTTTGATTCTTTACAAGATCCAAAAAAATTTGGGTAGACATGAATACACCATCCAGAGGAGGAACACTGGATCGACCAATGCTAGGACCGCCAGATCTAACCATTCCTTCTTCTTTAAGAAAGAAAGAAAGAACAAAGAGGTAAAAGGTTATTCTCATACTGAATTCAAATAAGCTTTAATGGTAAAACAAAGCACCATAAAAGAAAATAGGATAGAATGGGTCCTAAGACTCGAATTAAATCCTATGGCACGATTCCTAAGAGAGACTTAGGACAACGATTCTTGTCAAAATGTTCTATATTGTTCCTAAGTTTGGCTTTGAGACGAAGCTGTGACGCCCTGCTTTTATACTCACACTACCCAAGGACACTACGGGTAATACCATCGACTTGCACGAAGAATAAGGCTATTGAGGGACGACCATCTGTATAATTGCTTTATGCTAGTACCGATATGTCACATAGTACGACATGCATTTCATTTTAAGAGGAAATCTGACATATCAAATACAAACTCAAAGTTACTACATAGTGGCTATGTGACCTTCAGAAACAAATATAAAATAAGCACAACACAAATCAGTCATAGATATTCATATCACTAAGGCGGAACCAGATATGAATATAACATATAGAAGTGAACATCAAAGTAGTGGTCATACAAGGTCCACTACATCACAAAAGAATAGGTGCAAATGCTAGACAAAGGAATATGTATACATCAAGAAGTCTCTATCTCGAATGTATAAAAACAAAAACTACTAAGATAAAGTAGTTAGCCAAAAGTCAAAATCTAGTCCCTGCTAAGAATCAAGTGGAAGTACCTAAAACACCTGGGTCTGACCCGAGTATTATTTAAGAAGAAAAATAATAAATGGATCAGTCTAGCTATAAATATCATACAAGGTGAGATAGGATAAGAGACGTGACAAATACATATTAGATAACAATGAAAATCATACAATATCTCAGATCTCCTCAAATATCCAAAAGAATATCATATTCTTTAGCTTATTCACCAGACCTCAAATATTGACAAAACATATCAATGCAAATTACAAAAATTGGTGAAACACAAATTCTAGAAACCAATAATTAGAAATCTAGAAAACATAAAAGGGGGAAGGCCGATCATAAATAGGAGCATGAAAACTCACCAACACGTATATCATAAACAAGACGCTATCTCATGGGTCCCTAACCCATAAAAATACGAGGTACAGTCTCCCCTTGGGAAAGAATGAGCCGAACATCGATGCACTTAAAAAGTTATGCCCCATGCATAACCGAATCATATTAAAATGTTTACATCAGAAAATACTTCCAAATAATATTAATATTATATTCCAAAATCTATCGAAAGAAATTTTCAGAAATCCATGAACTTAAGTTCTCAAATGCCAATTATATTCCTTTTATTTGTAATACTTATTTTCAATCACTATTTTTAAAATTTCACAACCTAACAAACAAATATATAACAACCATCTATATTATTTACAAAATTATTATTTTATGTACAAAAATATAAAATAGGCCAAATTATTTCATATACCTACATTTCAAAACAAATATTGTGTTGGTTTGCCCTATTAAGCATTTAGAAACCTCTATCGATGCCATAGCGTCCTACGTACCGACTAGAATTAATAGATACAAAACAACACAAAATAACAAAATATAAAAACCTTTTATAACACTAATAAATACGTTCTCTCATATATATGCACTCAACGACTCATTCTAGGTTATTACTACCATATTTAATATGAGTCAGACCCCACAAAGCTAAGGTTATTACTAAACCAAAGCTCTGATACCAACTTTAATGACCTGCCTTTTTGGACGTTTTAAACAGGCACACATGCCGGACTCAAACCATTCAAAAGGGCAGATTGTTATGGGGTAAATAAAAAAATGAAAACGAAATAAAAACAAATACAGAATCTCGTAATGGAATGACAAACTATAATAAGCAAATAACAGTTCATGAAGCTGTTTTATAAATACATTTGACTATTCTTTTACAATACAAAATCAGAGTTACAAAAACAGGAATAAATAAATAATAAATGCAGCGGAACAATATGATGCAGTGGAATATAATAAATAATTCTAGTACAAATATTTGTCTTCGTCCTCCATAAATAAGGTCTTCATCCCCGAAATGCTCAGGCTGACCCGAGCGAACTGAAAAGATAAAACACTCGGGTCAGAACTAAAAGATCTTATGTAAGTTAAATTAATGGTAAATATGAGTGTGAAGGTGTCGAAGATGTGTACGGGGATTGACATCTCTTATCCAGTGTCTAACGTGAGTGCAGTAACTTAGGAGATGTTCGAGATTCACATCTCCTAAGGATCCGTTAAACTATCCACTATGTAGTACAATATGCTATTATAATATGTCTACAGTAACGTAAAAGTATTAAAATCGCGTTAAGGCGTTACCCATATCACCCTTAACTCATTTTATATATTCCCATAGTCTATACAGTACCGTATGCTCCTCTGTAAACTGGAGGTTTACCGAGAGGGCACTCTATAGGTATGGTACAAAACAAACTCGTAGAAGGCGCACTAGGGCATGTGAACACATCACTCGAGGCAATGCGAGAGTAGATATACCAATTGCATATCCAGACTAGTGGTAATGCGTAGCAGCTACTACTGCTCACCTGGAATGCACTCCCAAATCAAAATCAAGGGTGGCCACCAAATCAATCACAGAGTAATAGAATGGTATCGAAGAAGTATGCTCGGTAGGATGAATGCCTCACTTGGCCCAATATGGCTCCTGTTTTAGTCACATCCATGCCGACTCACCGGAGTCAGGGTCACGTCATACCTCATAGAGAAATCGTTCACCAAGCCATCCCACTTTATTTCTGGAATCTCCACCACATACACAATTGTTAAAGTGGTTTTCGGTATTGGCAGAGAGTATGACAATATCTAATTCCGGTCTCTTTAACAACCAAACGCTTATTTCACATAGGATGGTACTTTTACATTTTAAAAATCGTTTCATAATTGGTATCAAAATATTATATTCTTAAAATCATATCACTTTCAAAATTATATTCGCTCCCAAAATCATATTCACCTTTTGAAATCATATCACATTTGAAATCAAAGTTTTGGAATTATGTTTTCCTTCAAAAGTCATATTTCCAAAATAAGTTAAACTCTCATTTCAAAATCATCATATTAAAATCAAATATGACATTTAAATCCCAACTTAGATTATAACATCATTTGACTATATTCACTTCTAAATCAAGGTTTTGAATATAACACATCTACTTTATTTAGTCTGAAATTCAGAAAATAGTTTACATAGTTATAATGGTTTAAATAGTTAAAATACTATAAAATAGTTTAATTATAGACTAAAAGTACTGTTAAATTGAATTAAGATAGTTAAATAGATTTAAAATAGATTAATAGCTTTAAAATAGATTAATTAGATTTAAAATAAGTTAAAATGGTTGAACTAGTTTTAAAATAAATTAAATGGTTTAAAATAGGTCAAAATGATTTGATATAGTTAATATAGGTTAAAATGGTTTAATAGTTTGAAAATTTTAAAAATTAGAATCTTTATAAATAAATAAATAAATATATATCTTTAAAATAGTTTATATTAAAATTTGAATTTGGAACCAATATCAATTTAAACTATTTATTGCATTTCAACATATTTGGACCATTTAAATTTTCAAAAACCCAATTTCAAATCTTTCAAGTCAAATTATCTATAAAATATTTAATTCTATATCGCTTCCAATCCATGTTTCAAATATAAATTTAGATTACACCAGTTTCAATATATTTTAAAGTTATATTTCAGACAATTTTAATAACTCAATTTCGCTAAACTTCACCTATACTTCAAATCAACTTTATAATTTCAATTTAATTTCTTTAAACAATCCCATCAAGCCAATTCCAATTTTGTTTACATAAACATGAATTTCGATAATAGTTCAATTTATTTGGACCAAATTTTATTCAAAATATCATTTAACTAAATTCAAAAATTTAAGATTTTAAAATCGTTTAATTTAACCAATCCGGTGTTGTGTATAGTTCTCTAGCTTAGGTCCAAGTGATATGGATATTTATCATTTTAATCCATAATTTAAAATTTTACGGTTATGTATCATTTCAAACTACAATCCTGAGTTAAATAAAAACCATAAAATTGCCCGAGTCTATCATTTCAACCCATAACGATTTTTCCCTAATCTATAGATCGTTCGTTATATATCATTTCAGCCCATAATGATTTTTCAAATAAAAATTTGGGGAACTTGCAGAGTGATAACATTATATAAATTAATATAACCTCCAATCATCCAACATCCACAATCAAACGTCCATCATAATTATCATCCAATTCAACCAATAAATTACAAAAAATAACTCATTATTGTTCATAAGTAATTAACTGACAATTCAAAATTCAATAATAAATTGAATGACAATTTAATTCAGAATAATTCAAATTAATAGGAATATCAATTTAAATATACCAACCAGCAATAAATAAATTCTAAATCACATCACAAATTTGATTTAACTAACATAAGAAGTTTTAGAAGTTGTAAGTGGGTCAAAACAATCACATTTGAATTCAAATTGAATTAAAATCCAATTTAGGGCCCAAATTCAAACAGTCTCAGAATTCATCCAAGTAAAGGTCAAAATATCCGGAATTTTGATATGATCCCAATGGATCAAACCGCGCCTAAATCCGAGTTTGTATACAAAAGATATGGACATTAGAACATAAACGATTTTAAAATACGAAATAAATAAAATAAAGGAACGAACTAATATAGCCTTGCCACATCACTTACCTCTACCGTGCTCTACATGCAATTCACTCCCAAGCAACAAGCCCTAGCTCCCTTCATCTGTTCGAACAAGAGCGGCCACCACGCATGCGCCTCGGCCCCCAACCACCTCGATTTGACCTCGCCGTTCACCACTCCTCCTCGGGCTGATCACTCAGTCTCCACGCATGCCTCCCCAGGCCCCTGAACAACGACCACTGCCGCCTCCTAATCTCATCCAATCGTGGAAAATCCAAGCATCTCCGAGATGAACGAACCATAGATTAGGCTCTGCTCTCTATCCTCTTCGCAACGGCGCCTCCCAATCATCGATTCGTCGATGATCCGTCGTTGGATCGTCAAAACCTCATATGGACGGCCGAAACTGATTCAAGAATTCTAGAAAAAAGATGAATCTGATTTGAAAAATGAATCACATCATTGAGTTATGCTCATCGAGAGCTTTGAAACGGTATATAAGTTGTTCAGGTTGGAGGAGTTTGAATTTTAGATTTGATTTGCAATTGAATTTGGAATTTGTTTGGTTTGTCTGCCATTGTGAAGAAGAAGCCAGAGAGAACAGTATGTTAGACAAATGAAAATAAGAAGTAGCTAGGGTTTATAATGGGCTATTTATAGGAAAAGCTGAAAAATAGAATAAATGGACAAGATTGATTTACATGTTGAACGATAAATGACTCGAAAAGCCCGTTCTGTCTCTGGAACGAAAATGGGTCATCCCATATATCAAAATAGATGTTTTCAATATTTTTAAATTCAACGGAATAGGTTTCAAGTCCAAATTCCATCATATAAAGAAGTTAGCTTTAAATTAGCTTATTTCAAATTGATTTCAATTGGTTTCATTTAAATTGATTTCTAGGCTTTTCGAGTCTGTACGATCAAACGATAGGTCCGATCGCTACGAACTTAAAACCTTAAAATAATTCACCATCATGGATCCGACGAAACTGGTTATGTCGAAATCCGAGCAGCGGCCAAAAGGGCTATTTTCGTATTAATTAAATAAGTTGATATTAAATTAATTAATTCACTTTTTAATTCAATATTTACTAACTAACAAATTTCATCATTTTTGATTACTTAGACATTTATAATAACTCAAAACAAGTTTACACATCAATTCAGTATTTAAAATTTTACTTATTACAGTATTCAGATTCAGTTGTAATTAAATCCAATTAATTATAATAATTCCAATAAATGTTTTAATTTGATTTCATACTTTATATTAAATCAATTATTACCCAAATAACATAGTTAATATTTGTTTATATCTTATTTCATTACCATGCTATAATTTCCATCATTTATTTATATTAACTAATCTATTTCAATTATATTGAATTCTTGCCTATTTTACACATTAATTATAAATTAAACGCAATTATTTTATTTAGCTTGATTTCACTCTTTTATTCCACCAGTTACTTCCTTATGAATATAATTAACATTTATATTCCTTTTATTACATTCACAATTTTCAGTTATTGTTTTAACTCACATTAATGTAACATTTAATGACATTTAATTATAATTGACTAAATATATTAGTAACAAACAGCAGTTGCCACCAATACTACATTTAATAACATTTGTACGTTTATTAATTACAAGCAAATGTTATAACTACCTTCATTGCACAAATTTTATTCAATATCCATTTATTACACAATATTCTATTAATTAATCAATACTTAATTTATTAATTGCTCTTTTAATCCAATTCCCATTAATATATACATTACTATCATTTATTTACAATCTATATCAATTATAACCTTTTAGTCCTTTTAGTCAATTAGAATTTACATTTAAAGCATTTATCAACTACTTAATTAATAGTATTACACTTTTATTCTGGTTATATTCTTATTATTAACCATAAATTTTCATTTCTTTGAACATTAAGTCACAAAACTTCATTAAATTAACAAATTTTAATTATCGAAAATTACGGGTCGTTACATTAGTAAACAAATGAGTTTAGCTTTATATCCCATAACCACTGGCTTACCTAAATATTTATGAACAAATTGTAGATTTTCACTCGAAGATTGTCACGAGATTTCAATCAAATAAGTCTAATAATTAACTAACGAAGTCAACGCAAGCGTTTCATACACTTGTTTTGCTTAGTCGTTTAATTGGATTTCTCATATGAGTGAGGTAAAGTTTTGTATATACTAATAGATTGGAAAACGGTTTTAAAAATGAGCTTTGTATTAAAAGTAATGTTGAAATCATTTTTGTGAAAGAGTTTGAGTATTTACTACCAGTATAAAAACCTTTCTATTTTAAAGCGACAAATCATGGAAACGATTGTAAAAACAATCCGTCAACTACATTCGACGACATGAATTAAACCATAAAAATCGATATCAAATCCATCAAATAGATATTCCAAAAAATCCATAAAAGAAGTCATCAAACTCAATAATATATTACAGCAACTAATCAAATTAATAAAAATCATTAAAAATTGGAATCCGCTCAAAAGCAGGCAAAATAGGCAAAATTCAACAGGATGAGACGTCCGACCGGTTTAACCAGATGTTTGACCCGGGGTTCTAGAAATTTATATTTATTTTCTCCTTGTTATTTTTATTTCCTAAAGCATACCAAAAATATAGTCGGGTTTAACCAGACGTCTGGTCCTTGGCTCTACCATTTTATTTTTTTGCCGTTTCTTTTTATTCTTAGGAACCCTAGCCAAACGTTTGGATTTTTCAACCAGACGTCTGGTTTTTTCAACCAGATGTTTGGTTGCCTATACTGGGCAACAATTTGTCTAGGCCAATGATGGCCAAATCAATTAGAAGGCGATCAGACGAGCGATGGAGGCTAGGGATTTATGACAAGAGACAACCGAATCCTATAGGCTCTTCGATACACCCCATAATACATGTCCAAACATCCTAGTAGGATTTTCATAAAATTTGACCTCAAAACCAAAATTTAAAAATTCACCAAACCAATTCAAATCAAAAGTATAAACATGAAGTAGATGTTAGAAATTCATGCATAACAACAATGGAAGCTATAGACAAAGATGTGAGTTCAAGAACTCACCTTTAAACTCAAGACAAGGAACGAGAAGCTCTAAAACATGGAAAGATCAATTCCTCTTTAACCACACCTCAAAGATCTTCAATCTATTATTACATGCAAAGATTTCCTAAGTTAGTTTATTGGAAATTTTGAAAATTGAAGAGAGATTGAGATGGAGAAGATTAAGAGGATGCTTACCTAAGCTTCTTTTTGATTTATAACTTGAATTTGAATTCGTAAGAAAAGCTAGGGCTTAGGAATTTTAACATCCTTTCTTTTCCCCCATTTTTCCTTTTGCTTGAGAGTGTTAGGAAATTAGAAATGGAATGAATAAAAAGGAGTGGAGTGGGTGGTATTTGGTAGAAGGTTTGGGTTCTCTTATTAATTGAGTGGGATAGAACATAACCCAAAGCCCAAGAAAAATCCCAAAATCCTATTCAACATCAAACATATCAATGTTTATACTTAAAAAATTGCAAACATCGTATTGAAATCAATGAAAGTGGTCTCGAGTTCGGATGCGACTGTTTACAAAAAGTCACATTTCGGACTTTAATTTAACCAACGATGCTATATTTAAATATTTAATCGTAAAATATGGGGGTTGTTACAGATTCCCCTCCTTAATGAAATTGCGACCTTGCAATACTTAAGAAGAAAATAAAGTGTAACAACCACTCTAAGGAATAACAACAAAAAGTTAAAATTTGAAGTGAGAAGTTCACCTGAGGAAGCACGAGAGAGTAAGTCTGGATGCGTTCACTTGATGAATTCTCTGGATTCCCAAGAATAGTCCTTAGGATTTGCTGACCATTTAGCTTTCACAAGCGAAACATCTTTATTTGAAAGCGTTTAACCTCCGTAGCAATGACACGAATAGGATGTCACTCATATGTAAAATTGGGTGAAACTTCAATTTATTCAATAACACTAGGCTCAAGAATAGAGTCGGAATCTCTAAGGCATTTTCGTAGTTGAAAGACGTGGAAAACATCATGAATAGTGGAAAATTGAGTGGGTAATGAAAGGTGATAAGCCATGGAACCAACGTGTTCATTGATGGGAAATGGGCCAATATACCAAGGTGCTAATTTTTTCGACCAACTGAAACACACAACACCCTTCATTGGTGCAACAAGAATAAATACCAAATCTCCCACAAAAAATTCGCATTTCCTTCTTCTATTATTAGCATAGGATTTTTGTTTACTTTGAGCTTCTTTCATCCTATTACGAATGAGGTCAATCTTTTCTATGGCATCATAACTAAAATCTGGAGCTAAAACAAGCTTCTCACCAGCTTCAAGCCAGCACGAAGAAGATCGACATAGCCTTCCGTAGAGTGCCTCGAAAGGTGCCATACCAATACTAGACTGGAAGCTGTTATTATAATAAAACTCAATAAGGGAAATATGATCTTCCCAACTTCCACCAAAATCAAGAACACATGCACGAAAAAGATCTTCAAGAGTTTGATTCACATGCACTATTTATCCATTGGACTGAGGATGATAAGCAGTTAAGCTTTGTTCCCAAAGCTTTTTGAAGACCCTTACAAATCCACTAGTAAATAACGGATCACGACCACCAACAATAAAAGTTGGAACGCCACGCAATTTAACAATTCCTTTAACATAGAGCTTAGCCAAAAGAGGTACAGTCCAGTTGAACCGAACAGGAAGAAAATGGGCGGATTTTGTAACTCTATCTACTATCACCCATAGATTATCACGATTCGAACGAGAACGGGGAAGAACGTCAACAAAGTCCATGGAGAGTTGATCCCACTTCCAAACTTGAATGTCCAAAAGTTGCAATAACCTATCGGGCCATTGATGCTCGAACTTTACGAATGGGTAAGTCATGCAACAGTTAATGAAGTTAGCAATATTAAATTTCATTACATCCCAATAATAAAGTCGTTTCTTGTCCGAATACATTTTACTACTACCCGGATGTATGGTAAATTTAGAACGATGAGAAGTAAAATGTCTTTATGAAGATCACTAATATTTGTTATAATATGTCTGCCAAATTTTCGAATGCCTCCACGAGCCTTTATACAAAGTCTTTCAAACCATCAACCTTATTTTTCTCCCTACAACTTTGCCTAAGAAGAGCCAACTCGGGATCATGCTTTTGAGATTCAAGAATACGGTCTAAAGAGAAGGATGAGCCTAAAGGCTACATAAAACGAGAGATGAATATGAATCGGATTCATGATCTCAAATGTGCACAAAGTCTCGATATCATTCCATTCGAATATCATCATGGAAACAACCGCTTGTTGCTTATGACTAAGGGCATCGGTAACACAATTTCCTTTTTCGGGAGTATAAAGAATATCAAGATCATAAGATGCAAGGAATTCGAGCCAATGTTGTTGACACAAATTAAGTTCCTTTTAAGAGAACAAATACTTCTAAGATTCATGATCGGTGTAGAGAACAAATTTCTCTTCCAAAAATAATGACACCAAATTCTAAGAGCGAAAATAATGGTCGCGAACTCTAGATCATGAGTGGCATATCTAGTCTCGGCAAGCTTTAATTGTCTAGAAGCATAAGCGATAACACATTCCATTTTGCATGAGAATAGCACCAAACCAATATGATTAGCATCCGTATAAATAGCGGAGTCCTGGTTCCCTTCGAGATCACAATAATAGGAGCATCGGAAAGGAGTTCTTTTAATTTCTGAAAAGTAGCTTCTATGCTAAATCATTTATTTCATGATCCTCTTCCCCAAAAAGCAATGAAATTCTAAATTATGATTAACTTTATGTAACCATCTTTTTAAAATGTTTTTTTATCCATTACAAGTCAATTTACCATGTCTAACTATCTCATCATAGCGTTTAGGAGACTCCTATCGATAATGTTGATCAGGCCCATCGACTAGAATTCTTAAAGCACTTAATGGGAAAAACAACACAAAATCATCTTCTGTATGACAAGCATGTCTCTTTAAAATTTACGAATATTCTTTGCTCCTTTTAAGGACAAAATCCAATTATACTTATAAATATATCTTATTAGAAAAATTTGCAATTTTAAATTGCTGTTTTAACCCATAATCAATGAATACAAGGACAGAATCATCGAGATATTCGCAGAGTACTCGATTCATAAGATGGATGAAATAAGCTGGAGGGTTCATTAAACCGAATGACATAATAAGCCACTCATAAGAATCATAACTGGTGCGGAATGCGGTAAGGGGAACGCTATGCTTTGCAACTCGTAGCCGATGAAAACTGATGGCAAGGTCGAGCTGAAAAGATCTTAGCACCATTCAATCATCGCTTAAGTGGTAATCCTAAGACAGGCTCAAAGATATCGAGAAATTCATGAACTACTTGAATGAGGGAAACTACATCTTCCTCATCATATGGGTTTAAAGAATAAAATGATACCATCGAATTGAAATCGAAATCAATATGAACAATAGAAATCTGCTTAATAGATTGAGGATGTCGAAGATGGATAGTCCTCTCGGGATATGGATATGGGCCTCATAATGGTTAAGCTTATGCATTCCCAAAATCATTCTGAAACCTAAGTAGCGCATAACATGCAAATTGGCTCGGAAAGCATAATCACATAAAATAATCGCGGCATTTTTACAAAGTAAACTGAGTGTTACAGATCCACCAACCAGATTTTCAATTCTTCGTGAAGTCATCAAGCCCATAATATTTAAATAAAAAGTATCAACAAGTTCTTTTTATATAAAAGAATGAGATGCACTGTATCAAAAAGAATTCAAATAGGATAATCATGAAACAAAATATTGCCATCAGGGACTAAATGAGAAATATCTTTATCAAGATAAGTGTTACTAGGGTCTTGCACAACATTCAGCTTTCCCTCTTTCTTACTTTGAAGTTTGGGACATGAAGATAGACTATGACCCGAACTTTTGCAATTGCGATAATAAAGGGGTTTCGGAAACATATTTGCGTAGTGGTCCTTAGAACTACAATTGTAGCATACTCCACGATTAGGGGTAGGAATCTTTGCTACCGAAGTTTCCTACTTCCCTTTCTTGTTGGGATTAGGGCTTATGAACATAATACGCCTCTTCTGGTTGTTATTGAGGCTCTTCTTGGCACCTCCAACATCACTGTCACTTCCTTTATCGGCCTCTTCAAGTCGAAGAGTGATATCTACAGGCTTGTCGAAAGGCGCTTCTAATTTCAGAGGTAAACCCAACGGGGTCCTTATGCAAAGAAAGATAAACCTTTTATTCTTTACAAGATCCAAAATTTATTGGGCAGACATGAATACGCCATCCGAAGGAGGAACATTGGATTGACTAGCACTAGGACTGTCGGGTCTAACCATCTCTTCTTCTGTAACAAAGATAGAAAGAATGAAGAGGTAAAAGGTTATTCTCAGAATGAATTCGAATAAGCTTGTTTGGTAAAACAAAGCATCATAAAAGAAAATAGGATAGAACGGTTCTAAAGATTGGAATTAAATCCTAAGGCATGATTCCTTAGTGAGACTTAGGACAATGATTCTTGTCATAATATTCTATATCGTTCCGACGTTTGGCTCTGATGCCATGTTTTGATGCCCTACCTCTATACTCACACTAGCCAAAGGCCCTATAGGGTAATAACGTTGACTAGCATGAAGAATAAGGCTGTAGAGGGGTGACCATCTACGTAATTTCTTTGTGCGAGTACCGATATGTCAGATAGTATGACATTCATTTCATTTCCAGAGGAAATCTGATATATCAAATACAAACTCAAAGCTACTACACAGTGGCTATGTGGCCTTAAAAAACAAATATAAAATAAGCATAACACAAATCAGCCACATATATTCATATCACTAATGTGGAAACAGATATGAATATAACACGTAAAAGTGAACATCAAAGTAGTGGTCATACAAGATCCACTACATCACAAAAGAATAGATACAAGTATTAGACAAAAGAATATGTATACATCAAGGAGTCTCTATCTCGAATTTATAAAAAAAACTACTAAGTTAAAGTAGTTAGCCAAAAGTCAGAAGCTAGTCACTGCTAAGAAGTCAAGTGGAAGTACTTGAAACACCTCGGTCCGACCCGAGTATTATTTAAGAAGAAAAATAATAAACGGATCAGTCTAGCTATAAATATCATAAAAGATGAGATAGGATAAGAGATATGACAAAAAAATATGATAACAATAATGTCATACTGTGACAAGTATATTTTTGATAACAATGAGTATCATACAATATCTCATATCTCCTCAAATATCCAAAAAAGAATATCATATTCTTTAGCTTATTCACCAAACCACAAATATCGACAAAACATATAAATGCAAATCTTAAAAATTGGTGAAACAAAAATTCTAGAAATTAATAATTAGAAATCTAGAAAATATAAAAGGGGGAAGGCTTATCATAAAAGGGAGCATGAAAACTCACCAACACGTGTATCACATACGAGACGCTATCCCATTGGTTACTAACCCATAAAAATATAGAGTACAGTCCCCCCTTGGGGACGAATGAACCTAACATCGATGAACCTAAAATGATACGCCCCATGCATAACCAAACATTGACGCATCTAAAAAGATACGCCACATGCATAGACTTATTGAGCCGAACATCGATGCACCTAAAAAGATACGCCCCATGCACCAACTCATTGAGTCGATTGCTCCACGAACGGTTAAAAGACCATGGGTCGCTACCCTGTTAAATTGAGCTGAAACTCCACAGAATGATCATCATAGATCAATAAATGTAACTTGCACCAAGTTAAAAAATAATTGAGTTTAGCTTTATGTCCCAAAACCATTGGATTAACTTAAATATATACGAACAAATTGTAGATTTCCACTCGAAGATTATCATGAGATCTCAATTGAACAGATCTAAAAATTAACCGAAAAAGTAAATACAATCGTTTCTTACACTTGTTTTGCTAAACCGTGTAATTGGATTTCTCATAGAGTGAGGTAAAGGTCTGTATATACTAATAGATTGGAAAACGGTTTTAAAAATGAGCTTTGTATTAAAAGTAATATTGAAATCATTTTTGTGAAAGAGTTTGAGTATTTACTACTAGTATTAAAACCTTTGTATTTTAAAGTGAAAAAGCATAGAAATGATTGTAAAAACAATCTATCACCAAAATCCACATTCGATGACGTGAATTAAAAGCATAAAAATTGATATCAAATCCATCAAATGGATATTCCCAAATATCATGGAAAGAAGTCATCAAAGTCCAATAATAAATGACAACAACTAACCGGATCAACAAAAATCGATAAAAATTGAAAATCCACTCAAAAACAAGCAAAATTCAGCAGGACCGGATGTCTAACCCTGGTTTTTGGAAATTTATATTTTTTCCTCCGTTTTCTTTTTATTTCCTGAAGCCACCCAGAAATCTGTTTGGGTTTAACCATGTATCTGGTCCTTGGCTCTGCCATTTTATTTTTTTGTCGTTTCTTTTTTACCTCGGGACCACTAACTAGACATCTGGATTTTTCAACCAGGCGTCTGGTTGCCCATACTGGGCAATAATCTGCCTAGTCCAATAATGGTCAAATCAATTCGGAGGCGATCGGACGAGCGATGGAGGCTAGGGATTTATGCCAAGCGACAACCCAATCCTATAGGCTCTTCAATACACCCCAAATAACATGTTTAAACATCCATAATAGGAATTTCATACATTTTGACTTGAAAACCAATATTGGAAAATTCAATAAACCAATTCAAATCAAAAGAAATTGAACATGAAATACATGTTAGGAATTCATACCTAACAATAATGAAAGCTATAGACATAGATATGAGTTAAAGAACTCACCTTTAAACTCAAAACAAAGAACGAGAAGCTCTAAAACAAGGAAAGATCAATTCCTCTTTAACTACACCTCAAAGATCTTAAATCTATTATTACATGGAAATATTTCCTAAGTTAGGTTATAGGAAATTCTAAAATTGAAGAGAGATTGAGATGGAGAAGATGAAGAGGATGCTTAACTAAGCTTCTCTTTGATTTATACATGAATTTGAATTCCTAAGAAAAGCTAGGGCTTAGGAATCTTAATTTCCTTTCTTTTCTCCTATTTTACCTTTTGCTTGAGAGTGTTAGGAAATTAGAAATGGAATGAATGAAGAGGAGTGGAGTGAGTGGTATTTGGTAGAAGGTTTGGGTTCTCTTATTGGGTCAGTAGGCTAGCACAACCCAAAGCCCAAACAAAATACCAAAATCCTAATCAACTCCAAACATATCAATGTTTATACTTAAACAAGTTGTAAACGTTGTTTTGAACTCAATGGAAGTGGTCTCGAGTCCAGATTTGATTATTTACAAAAATTCACATTTCGAACTTTAGTTCAACTAACGATGCTATAATTAAATATTTAATCATAAAATATGCGATCTGTTACATAGGTAATCTTTTAGTCTGGTTAAGTCAACAGAGTTTGCCTTGGACTCAGAGATAGTAGGGTGTACCTCGTGGCCTTAAAATCGAGGTTGTAATATCAACATTATATTTGAAAAGAAATCTGCATAAGAAATTGTGTGGGACTGGATGTAGGATAACTCCAAACCGGCATAAAATTTCGGTATGTTATTTCCTTTGCTACTTTTATTTATCATTTGCATCTACGTTTGATTCTGTTTTGTGAGTTGGCATCTATTTGGATCCAATTTGAAAATATTTCAAAAAGATTCATAAAAATTAATTAAACACTATTCACCCCCTCTAATATTAATTCTGCCTTAAGATCCGTAATTCGCATTTCCTACAAAAAGGTCTAATAAATTGATGTGCTAACTTCCCAACCCGACCATATCTTGCTACTACTCTCACCGGAGGGACATTCAAGAATACAAAATCTCCAACCGAGAATTCCAAATTTCCGCATCTTTAACCAATGTAACTCTTCTACCTACTATGGGCTTCTTTTGTCCTTTTTTCTGATTAAGTCTGCCTTTTCTGAGGCTTCTCGAATCATATAGGGACCAAGTACTGACCGAACTCCAGTTCCGATCCAACGTGCTTGGGATCTACTAGGACGCCCATATACAGCTTCTTACAATGCCATGCCAACACTTGCTTGATATATGTTATTGTAGGTGAATTCTACAGGATGAATATAATTTTCCCATAAACCACTAAAATCTAACATACAAGTCTCAGACGATCTTCCAATACTCGATTTACCCTTTCGGTTTGCCCATTCATCTATGAATGGTATACGGTGTTTATACTCGGCTACATTCCCAAAGCCATTTGTAATGCCTTCCAGAACTTACTGGTAAAGATTGGGTCCCAATCATAAACTATACTGCTTGGGATGCCATGCAATCAAACTATTTCTTTCATGTATATTTCTACAAGACTTGCAGCTGTTCACGTTGGCTTTAATAGTATAAAGTGTGCACTTTTGGTCAATCGATCTATGATAACCCAAATGCATTCTCCTCCTTTTCTTGATTGATGTAAGCCATTGATGAAATCCATCAATATTTGGTCCCATTTCCACGTTTGAATTTCAAGAGGTTGGAGTAATCCAATAGCCTTTTGCGAATCGGTTAGATCTGTCGGCAATTTTCACATTTGCTAACATGGATAGATTTATCCCTTTTCATACCATCACATCAAAAGGTATTCTTCATATCCCGGTATATTTTGGTAACTTCGAGATGTACTGAAAGTCAAGAATTATGACTGTTAAAACTTCTAGCCTTATTCTGTCAACATTTGGGATGCATACTCTTCCATTCATCCTTAATATTCCTTGATCATCCACTTTGAATCCTATCTATCTTCCTGGTACTGTGTTTTTCTCCATAGCTTATTCCATCGCTGGAGTAAACGGATCTCTTAGTTGGTTCTCTTTTACATGGTTAATCAAAGTTGGATGTACTATCAAATAAGCTATAACAGCGCGCTTTCTACTTAATGCATCGTATATAGGATCACAAATCATATGACGTGAGAAATTCTAGCCAACACTGCTGTCTCATATTCAAATTCTTCCGAGTGAAAAGATACTTTAAATATTTGTGATTTGTGAAGAATTTGAACTGCTCACCTATTTAAAGAATTCGAACTAATCACCTATTTGAATTCTTACCCAATAAATACTTTCTCAAAATCTTTAGTTCGAATACAGTGGCTAATAGTTCTAAGTCATGTGTTGCATAATTTCGCTTATGCGTCTTTAACTGCCCACTAGCATATGCGATAACCTTTCCATGTTGCATCAGTAGTGTGTCCACTCCTTCGCCACAAGTGTGATTGTAGCGGTCCTGACTCGACCTTCAAAAATCGGCATCGAATACGACACTCGTATTCCAATGCCGCAGATCCAAATGTCGAATCTGGCTCGCTGGAGCTTATGACACCATTAAGTACAACACAGCGGAAGAAAAAATATCAATATATATCACATTGATACAATGACAGATACAATATCTGATATAATATGATACAACAGAATGATACAACAGATATCAACACTATCAGAGATACAAGACAATAGCAGCGGAAAGGAAAGATAACAACAATAGCGCACAATATCTCCAAAATAGAATGCATCCCAAAATCCAATGCTCCAATCCAAAGCTAGCTCGAACCAACATCACGTGTCACCTAGATAAGCATGTCTCGTCCGTATCCAAAGACTGGACTAACTCCAGATAATATACTAAACTTAACTATCTGAAAAACCCAACTCTAGACTGCCCGTGTGGAAAATTTGTGGGCACCCAGAGTTTAGGAAAGGAATAATAAACTCTGAGTCAGTCATGGGACTGGTATGAGTAACAAAAACAGTTTATTCTTTAAGAATAACAATAAAAGAATTTAGAACGAAAGCCGCAATGCTTTTTGGAAAATGAAACTACCATAAGGCCTCCCACCACACAAACAATGCAAACGCAGAATTGGAGGAGATTTCTCCTTATGATGGTCAAATATGCTTGATACGAGAAAATCTTTTGATATTATTATTAGTGCATAGTGCAGAAAATCTTTCGAAAGTATAATATTAATCTTAGCCAGCATAGGTACCATTATATTATGCCTGCTATAGCTGCTATTTTAAATGACAGGTTCTACAACTAAAACCGTACAAAGCTCGTATTGTTTTGTTTGGATTTTCCAACAAATGGTCGGGCTAAGGAACTTCCCACTGTCCATAGGTACACCTCTGGCGGGACGTCCCGAGAACCTAGCTAGATCTCTGCCAACACAAGGCCGGGTTACCTCTGTAACTAGGTAACTACTTCTCGAGCATGCCACCCCCCGGTCCTTTGGACCTTTATCCGAGGTGCCTCTAGACCACAAAGCAACAACCACACAAAAATGAGATTGAAGCCCACCACATAGGTAAATATCTGGGGTCCATACCATGATACCACCCTTTACCAGAAGGGAATGACACACCCTAAAGGGCGACCCTCATAACTTTGTCGCATCTTTCCTATTTCGACCATTTTTGGATTGTGAGGTCCTGATGCAGTCTCATCCACAAAGCTACGCTTTATACAAAAGCCATTCTTTGATCACAAATGATCAACAAATGATCATTAACACACAGCGGCACTTAGCATGCCATACTACCAAATTGAGAGTATGTCACTGATAACCTTCAACTACATAACCTCTGAGCTCGTACGTCTCAGAGAAGGATGTTAAGCTAAGAGAATAAATTCTCCGCCACCAACATATTGTATTTGAAAGAAATCTGCTTTATATCTCAAAGTGTGGTGTCAGACATACAACCATACAAGTCTGTCCTGGGTTCGAATAGAACCGAAGGCACTTTCGAAGAAGCCCTTGCAAATCTGGGTATTTACAATCCCGATCGGACTTCCCATCACTAGGGAAAACTCTATACCGGAGCAACTCAGTGTAGAGTCAATCGATAGGTTATCCTATCGTTCTCACAAATACCCGGTATTCACCACCGGTCTTCAATGCAATCCATAACGTCGTATCACTATTCGGAATGGGTTATATGACACAAGGTCCTCTTCCGGCTAAACCGAATAACGAGCGCCATATTTAAAAACATATGGATATGGGATTTCAGTTAAGTCACAACTTATAATAATCCAAAGCTTTTCTTTTAAATGGTTAAACAAATTACCATTTCAAATCTTTAAACGAAAAGATTTGTTTCACAAAGTTCGCATAGTTTCACAAAGATCCATTTATGGATTTCAAAACAATTCCCATTTCAATTGTAATTAACTCATTCAATCTTTATAACAAGGATTTAACTCGTAGCTTTCAAACTCATTTCCATAACTTGGAAATTATTTTCCTTTCAAACTAGAAATACTTTTTAACACAAATTGGAAGTCCATTTCCTATGTGAAAGCTTTTATTTTTGAAAACAAATATTTCGTTTCGGAAGAATCCAATTATACTTGCACGAATTAAAGCCTTTGAATTTAAATTCAAATTCCCAAAGTAATAACTTTAAAATGGTTTAAATATAACTTGTATAACACCTTTAATCCTTAGTTTCTAAACATAGAATTCAATTTCAAATTTTGAATTGAATTTAAGTTTAAATCAAATTATTTATACTTCAAGGCTTAAGCAAGTTATTCAAAAATAAATTTTATCTTTGAAATTCCTTTTCAAAAGCTTTTTACTTTTAACCCTATTCCATTTCCAAACTATTTGAATTCAAATTTTCTATTAAAATCATTTCAAAAATCTGTGACTTAATCGATTTCCTCATGAAATCCGTATTTGTGTGTGTATGGTGTAGTCCAGGGGTTTAACACAATAGTGCAACAGCATTCAATCATCTTAGATCAAAACACAGAAATATAGTTGATAAGCGGTATAAACTATAACGCTTATCGTCCATTCACAGATTCACAGATAATATACAAATGTATCACAAATAAATGAATAAATTATACACAGCTCAATCTACAGAACAAATATCACAGATTAGAGAGGACAATCAATTCAAGGTATATCATACAATACAATCATTCATAAGTAAGGTCAAGCATTCAATAATCATTTAAGAGTAGGATTAATTAATTGTTTAATCCTAATTAATTCAATTTATTTCCAATTAAATTAATTGCTTATGAATTAATTATCGAATCCTGATTAATTAATTACAAATCATTTGGTATAAATTAATTAATCAATCACCTTAATTAATTAAATTATTCTTAATTAATCATATTAATTAAATTAATCTTTAAACCAATTACATAATTAATCATGTCATTATTAATTATTCCTTAATTAGTCCATTATAAATTACATCATCAATTATATTAATTAATGATCTCTAATTATATTTAAATTAAATTACTTTATTTAAATTAATTACATTAATAATTAATCTTTAATTAAACACAATTATTAATCACCCTTGATTAATAACAAACCAGAAATTAACTATTGTTAATTACTTATTAAATAAATTAATTATCCCATAATTAATTATCTCCATTAATTAATCCCTTGATTAATTACAAAAGTAATTACCCAAATTACTTTATTTATAAATCATCTTCACTAATTACATTCCAGTAATTATCATTTATTACTTCCCTGAGTAATTATCTCCATTAATTACATTAAGTAATTACACTTATCCAATTATCAAATAATTTTCTTAAATTAAATAACTTTAATAAATCAAAATATCCATAATTAATTAAAATAAGTAATTAATCCCTTAATTACTTTCATTAAGTAATTAACAATTTACAATTGATTATCTTAATTAATTAATCTAATTAATTATTAAAATTAATCACATTAATTAATACTTAATAATCCTTAGTTAATTATCTTCATTAACTAATAACATTTCTTTAATTACTTTTAATAAATCTCAAATTATAAATTAATCTAAATCATTAATTTATAAATTACATAAATAAGTCCTACCTTAATTATCATATAAATTACATCACTTAATCCCTTAATTATCTCTAATATAATTCATTTCTTATTGATGACTTCATTAACATAAGTGTAAAACATTACACTTCTAAATTTAATTTCAAATTCCATTTTGAATATAAGATTCAAAATGATTATTCATTTGCACATTAAACAATTTAAATATCAATTTATAAACCTTAAAATAAATGTAAAGAACATTTGTTATTTACATAGGAAACTTATATAAGGAAAAGCCTTTAAACTCAATTACTCAATTTTTATTTAAAAATAAAGCTTTTAAATTACATTACATTTTAACTTGCAAATTCAAGTAAAAAAACAAATCATATATTTTTCATTCGAAATTCATTTATAAAAGAACTTTATCAAAATTCAAGTTTAAAACATTTATTTGAAACAAATTTACTTTTTTTTAAAAACTATTTGATTTAAACTTGTTTAAAACATTCAGATTTAAAAACTGGTTTAAATCACAAATTTGAATTCAAAGAAAAACTTGAATCCATTAATTAACTTGCTTTTAAAACCTTGATTTTAAATTCTTTATTTAAAATCCAAATTTATTTTAAAACTTTAAGATTTCAAAGCCATTTTGAATCTAACTTCATCTAGATTTAAACTTATTTTTAAATCTATCTCACAATTTAAATTCTATTTAAATTTGCTTCAAATTAAAATTTACAGTCAGGTTTACTAAAACCTGTAGCAAGACAAAAACAACCCGAGGCAACTATTTTTTACTTCGAGTTCAAACCCCTATTGCTTCGAGTAATCACTCGAATAACTCGAGTAAATCCCGAGTTCAAAAACTCTGCACAAACCAAGATCGTCAGAAATTTCCAAATAGCACGGTGCACATGCACCGTGGCTCTGGCCATCTCCGGCCGCCTCCTATGTAACGACCCAGAATTTATGTCATTTGAAATTCGTATATTTAATTAATTTTTAATATTAACAAGTAAAATTTGTAGGTCAAATAAATTATATTTCGAATATCTAGATTTAATTGGATAATTAAATCGATAATTTAATATTTGAAATTACAGAATTGGGTTTAATGTGATTAAATTTGATTTGTAAAGTTGTATTAAATCATATTGGAGTTAGAATGATGTTATAGAACTTTTAAAATCGAATTACAAGTTAATTTTTGGAAATTGAATATTTTAATATTTAATTTACGAGTAAAAATAGTCATTTTTCAAACAGTCTCGGATTTCGACGAAACTAGTTTCAACGGATCCATAATGTTAAATCATTGTAAGATTTCCAATTTCGTGTCAATCGGATTTACGGTTTGTCCGGGGAAAGCTAAAACGCGTATAAAATCGTTTAAGTGAATTTTGAATTTAAATAGTCGATTTGAAAACCTATCTTTCAAATACGATCGAATTGGCTCTCGATATATATTTTATTGCATTCAGAATAGGGGTAAAATATTATAAACGCCAGGCCGCACACTTCGTTTCGAGTTCGGGAAAAATTCGGGTTAATAGTGTCGCGTAATTTTCTATATAAGGCCATAACTTTTCACTTTTGCAGAACATTTAGGGTTTCAAGCTTCAGCCACCACCATTATCATCAATGGCCGAAAATTGCCAAATTTCTTCCACTAATCTCTTCCAATCCACAAATCGATTTGAAAAACATTCAATTACAAAATCGAAGAGCGTAATGAGAGCTTCAATTCCATATGGTGATGATCGAAAACGAAGCTACGAATCAACTGCAATTTTTGTCGAACGCATGCGTTTTGTGCACGAATTTCGAGGCATTGGCTCGAACGAGCTTGCAGCGCTCGTGGCCGATGGTGGCTCGTGTGATGGGCTATTCGATGGTGGTCGTTGATCGTTGCAAAGATGTTCGTACGTGGTGCGATAATTGATGATGGAGCGGCGGCTATGGGTTAGGGTGCTCACGGTTATGAAACGAAGGAGAAGAAGTTGGAAAGCACGGCCGAGATCTAGGGTTGATGAAATTAATGGCCTGGATTGAGAGTGGGCTTAAAATTATAAAAAGAAAATAGTAAATTTATTAATAAATTCGTTCAATCTTTCAAACTGTATAACTTTTTGATACGAGGTCCGTTTCGCACGAAACGAGTTGCGCCGGGTTTGTATTGACGAATACTACGCAATGGAGCAGGACTGGGATTGATTTGAGCTAGTGGAATTTTGGATAAAATTAAACGCGCATTTAATTTTATTTGGAACGAAACACTGCAACTGTTATTGGAAGCAAGGTGAAAACTTCTCACTCAATCGAATTTGTTTCGATTTAAATTTTAAATAGTTAAATTTAAAATTGCTGGATTTGTGTGATTGGATGATGTTTTCTATTTGTTATATTGAAATAGACCCTATATGCCGCATATTAAGCGGAGGTTATTATATTAACACATATAGCGCGATATTCCACCTTGAAGTGGAATTGGTATTATATATGTACTTGGAGTTGATTTCCCGCATTATATAGCGGATGAGACCCTATTGCGCCGCATAATAGCGAATGATATTTTATATAAACCCATGTACATCGATATCCCGTCTTGAAACGGGATTGGTATTGTGCTAATATCTGTGGATGCAGGGAAACGGGTTGGAGGGATCCAACCGGATTCCTCAAATAATTGAATTTGTTTCAATGTTGTGTGTTGATTATTTATAATCTCTGTGTGATTATCTTTGTGATTGAAATCGTTGAAGGCTAAAGTTTAGCCGAATATAATAGTGGTATCATTGGATACCGGAAATAAATAAAATTTGTTTTTTTGAAAATTCAGGTTGAAAGTTTATATTAAAATTTATTTTTGAGAATTGGATAAATTTAAAAGAAGGAATTCTAAATTAATAAAGTTTTATTTTTAATCTTATTGAATAAAATTTCACAATATGGGAAAAGTTTTAATAAATGGATTTCGGGTAATATTATTCAAAGGTTGGAGAATTTATTCAAAATATGGATTTTAAAGAGTTTGAAAAATAAAAGAATTGGTTTTCTTTAAAAGGAATTTATTTTTAAAAGGAAATAAAATTTGAAACCCATTTGGGAATTGATTTTTGGTGGTTGAATTTAAATCTTTTAAAAGTCTATTTTGAAATTTAATTGGTGTTTTGAAAAGAATTTGGAATCAATTTGAAAATTGATTTGGGGTTTAGTAGAAATTGATTTTAATTTGAGATTTGAATGAAATTCACTTGGTGTTTAATTTCTTGGAAAATCAATATGGAATTTGATTTGGTTGTTTCTGAAATCAATTGAAAAATTAATTGTTGTTGAAAGTGAATATTTCAAATCGATTTGAAAATCATATATCAGTGGATATTTGAAAATTTAAATTCACCATGGAATGTATAAAGGAAAGGGAATTTTTTTTTAAAATAAATAATGATTTATTTTTGAAGTGTGGAAATAAATTTACGGATTTGGAACGTAAATTTAAAGTAAATTGGTAAGGATTTATTTAATTGGTTTAAATGAACCATTTTGAAATGAAAGTGTATTCTCCCTGAAAAGCCGAATAAAATTTCTGAATAACTTTGAAAAATATATACATATATATGTATATAATTCTAGAATTGGTTTTGAAAAGGATACTTTGGAGAAATTAACTTCTTAAATTTTTTTAAATCCTTTAAGTAAAGATTTATTAAGTTGATATAGAAAATGATTATTTTTAAGATTTAATCAATAATTGTTTTAGAAAATAGTTATTTAAATAGTTATACTCTATCTCCTAATTTTATTTTGAAAACTAGTTTGGACTTAAGTTATATGGAATATTGGTATAATATTTTTTATAACTAATATTTTAAGTAAAGTGTTTAAAGAAAAATAGTTTTATTTCAAAGTGTTTTCCCGATATATTTTGGATAAGTGTTATAAATTATTTTAAAGTATTTGAACTCGGCAGATTTCCAGTGAAAATGAATAAATATTTGGAAATGTTTCCGCGTAAGGAAAATGATTTGAAATTTGTTTTCAAAAGTTGTAAAGGTGAAAAGTGATTTGAAATTTGTTTTCAAATGGTTGAAGTGTGGAAAAATATATCCTATAAAGATATATTTGGAAAATAAATAATTTGGGAAATTATTTGGAATCTGGTGATGTTTTGCATATCTATTGATAGTTAAATAACCGACTATCAATATTTAACTTTAAGTGGGTATTTGTTGTGATTTTCTTGAATTCGAGTGCTACACTTATTTTAAAATAAGTGCTTGTTATTCGGTTAGCCGGGAGAGGACCTTTGGGTCATAAATTCCATTCTGAATAGTGATACATCGTAATGGATAGCATTTGAAGACCGGTGTTGAAGACCGGATATTTTCGAAAACGAAAGGATTACCGTCGAATGTCTCTACATCAGATGATCTCCAATATAAAGATTTTATCACCCTTTGTGATGGGAATTCCGGACGTGATTAGTGAATATCCGGATTTGCAAGGGCTTCTTTGGAAGTGCCTTCGGTTCCGTTCGATCCCGGAACGGACTTGTATGGATGTGTGTCTGACCTTACAATTTGAGATGTAAAACTGATTTCTATCAAATACATTTCTGTTGGTGGTGGAGAATTTATTATCTTAGCTTAACACCCTTCTCTGAGACGTACGAGCTCAGAGGTTATGTAGTTGATGGTTACTAGTGATATATTCCCAATTTGGTAACTTGGCATGCTGAGTGCTGCTGATCATTTGTTGATCAAAGCGTGGCTTTGGTGAAAAGCGTAGCTTTGTGGACGAGACTTCGTCGAACCTCACAACCCGGTAATGGTCAAGACAAGAAGAATGCAACAAGGTTATTTGGAGATAGCGCCCCTATAGGGTATGTATATTTCCTTCTGGATGGAGGTGGTATTATGGTATGGAGCCTAGATACTTAACCTATGTGGTTGCTGCAAATTTATTTCTTTGTGGTTGTTGGTGAATCCCGGGATAAAGATCAGTTACAACCAGGGGATGACATACTCGTGTCAGTAGTTACCTAGCTCAGAGGTAACCCGGCCTTGTGTTGGCAGAGATCCGGTTAGGTTCTCGGGGCGTCTTTCCAGGGGCGTATCAATGTGGCAATGGGAAGTTTCTTGGCCTGACCATTTGTTGGAAAATCCAAAGAGACAATACAAGCCCTGTATGGTTTTAGTTGTAGAACCTGCCATTTACTTATGGCGGCGCCCCACTGTTTAAATGGTAGCCATAGTAGGCATACGATAATGGTCGTATGTTGGCTAAGATTTATATTATACTTTCAAATATTTTCCTGCACTTTGCACTTATAGTAATAATATCAAAGAAATTTTCTCGTATCAAGCATGTTTGACTATCATAAGAAGAAATCTCCTCCAATTCTGCGTTTGCATTGTGTGTATGGTGGGAGGCCTTATGGTAGTTTCATTTCCTAAAATCATTTCGGATCTATTTTAAAATATTTCTTTGTTTTTTTTTCAAAGATAAACTGTTTTAAGTTCTCACACCAGTCCCATGACTGACCTGGAGTTTATTGTTCCGTTCCTAAACTATGGGTGCCCATCATTTTCCACACGGGTAGCCTCGAGTCAGGTTATCAGGATATTATGGAATTTAGGAGGTGTTGTGGAGCACAAGAGGCGAGCTGGATGGCGAAACGTATCACTTGTATATGATATTATCTTTTCAGCTGTGTATCCACTTGTAAGGACAAGTTCATATAATTGTCCAGTTGTGTTGTGTTGTAAGTTGACTCTGATGATGTAATGTATAAAATATACAGTTCTTTTGATTTAAAGATTATTCATTTATCTATTATATGTTGTTCCGCTATGATTGTGAGATTCTGATATTGTTTTTGTTGCTTCTTCTTTCTTTCTTCTTCTACCTCTTCTTCTTTAACCCTAACAATTCGGTTTTTCGGCCTTCGATTACTCGACAGTTGATACAGTGGACGTATTAATGTCGATTTTCGGGAGTCGAAAATCGCATTCGTTACATTTTGGTATTAGAGCATTTGGTTAAGCGATAACCTTGGATCTATTGGAAATTACTCATTAGAGATAGAGTCGGTAGTACTCTAGAATGAGTGTGAGTGTAATAATAGATACGAGCATGTATTTGTTAGTGAATATAAAAATGTTTTGTATTGTGTTGACTTATCGGTTGATTTGTTTATAGATTCTGATCGGCGCAGTCTAGCTAACTTTATCGATAGGGGTTTCTAAACTCTTAAACAAGATAAACCGATATAGTATCATTTTAAATTGGGTAAATGAAATAATTTTACCTTGATTATATTTTATACATTAAGGAAATAATTTTTCAGAAATTATTAAAGTGTACATAAATTGATTGTTTGGTTGTTGAAAATGTAAGAATATATATAAGTTAATTAAAGGATGTTTGAATAATCTAAATAAAAACAACAATTGTAAAATAATAATTGTATAAGCAAATGAATTATTGAGTATGGAATTATAATTAATGTGATTTACAATTGTGAAATATTCTTATATATAAGAAGTGAAACTATATGAATATATTTATAAATATGATTTGTAAATAAAAATGAATTTGAACTATAAATTGAAAATGTTGAATCCTGTTTATTTTGGAAATTATTTTCCAAAATTAAAAGTTAAATAGTGAAATTATGTAAGAATTTTTTTTATAAATGTGATTTATGAATAAAAGAAAATTTTGAAAGAATTTAAAGCACTGAATTCACTACTGTCACTGGGAAATAATAAGGGTGATGACTGCAGCATCATCAGTATCATTTTCGAGTTTCTGTGTGATGGATCTGCTACCATAATAATTGAAAATTTGAAGTTTGATTGTGATAATCAGATTTGAATTAAAAATCCAAGTTGTAATTGTTGAATATAAGTGAAACCAAATGATAAAATGGTTAAACAATTCTGTTAAGCAAAACGAGATATGAATTTGAATAAGTGATGAAATTTGACTTTGGTAAACGTAAATAGAATTTACTTTGGAATGGGAATCTGAATTGGATTTATAAGTGGGAGTTTAAATTGAGTTAAACAAATGATGTTTGAAATGGAATATAACTTAAGTAATGTTGAACGAAGTTGATTTTGGTACCGAAGTAAATTAATAAAGTGAAGTGATGAATATGAACTTGAGTTATATAAATGAAATTCAACCTTATTTGTTAAATGAATTAGCAATTAAATTAATAAATGGATTGGATATTAATCAATCTAATGTAGATGAATTGATATGGAATAAGGGATGTAAATGTTAGTTCATAAAAAAACTAGTAATTGGAAATTTAATAATTGAATTGAAGTCAATTTAATATCAACTAATTGAAATTAAAAGTGTTAAACCAAACTGAATGTAAATTTAAAAATTTAATTATGTTGGTTATGATTTGGTTGTTATATGATTGTTAGTTGATTGTATATAATTCATTAAGTGTTAATGAAATTGAATTGATAAATGGAAAGCTATGTAATTGAATTTGAATTGAAAGTGAACTAATGTGAATTGGTTGTAAGCAATTAAAATTTGTATCGAAACCTTATAAAATGCTTATGGGAATTTTTTTATTGCATTGCTTACGAAAACTATGTGTTTTCTATTGAAGATTAGTGAAATGTAAATGAATTTCCTATATATGTCACCTACATGTTTAAATTGAGTAAGTACAGGTACCGGGGCTGTAGTTAGCTGGATTTGGTCTCGCTAAAATGCTAATAAATAACTGCTTTGCTTAAAAATGCTAAAATGGTACGCTTACGCAATAAAAATAGGAAATATGAACTGTTTTTCTGTTTTCTGACCGTGTGGGTCGATATATATATGTGTGTGTGTGTGTGTGTGTGTGTGTGTGTGTGTGTGTGTATCTATTGTGATATTGCAAAAGCTCTTCTGTACAAGGGAGACTCTGCCAAAATTTTCCGTAAATTTTAGGAGTTAAAAAAATTTTGAAAATTTTTAGAAAATTTTTGTTAACGAAAAGTCAATTTTTAAATTGAAATGAAAATATAGGATTTGAAAACTTAGTAAAGTTATTGTAAGAAGTTTAACTATGGATTTTGGAAAAGTTAAAATGTTTAAATGAATTTGAAATTTAATTTGAACAAATGGTTTTGAAAAGTTAATGGATTCTGTAACTTTTTCTTGCTTGGCAATTTCGAGGACGAACTTCTTTTAAGGGGAGAAGTTTGTAACGACCCAAAATTTCTGTCATTTGAAATTCGTATATTTAATTGATTTTTAATATTAACAATTAAAATTTATAGGTCGAATAAATTATATTTCGAATATCTAGATTTAATTGGATAATTAAATCGATAACTTAATATTTGAAATTACAGAAATAATAGGGTTTAATGTGATTAAATTTGATTTGTAAACTTGTACTAAATCATATTGGAGTTAGAATGATGTTATAGAACTTTTAAAATCGAATTACAAGTTAATTTGTGGAAATTGAATATTTTAATATTTAATTTACGAGTAAAAATAGTCATTTTTCAAACAGTCTCGAATTTTGACGAATCTAGTTTCATCGGATCCATAATGTTAAATTATTATAAGATTTCAAATTTCGTGTCAATCAGATTTACGGTTTGTCCGGGGCAAGCTAAAATGCGTAGAAAATCGTTTAAGTGAATTTTGAATTTAAATGGTCCTATCTTCCAAATACGATCGAATTGGCTCCCGATATATATTCTATTGCGTTCGGAATAGGGGTAAAACATTATAAACGCCAGGCGGTACGCTTCGTTTCGAGTTCGGGAAAAATTCGGGTGAATAGTGTCGCGTAATTTTCTATATAAGGCCATAACTTTTCACTTTTGCAAAATATTTAGGGTTTCAAGCTTCAGCCGCCACCATTATAATCAATGGCTAAAAATTGCCAAATTTCTTCCAGTAATCTCTTCCAATCCATAAATCGATTTGAAAAACATTCAACTACAAAACCGAAGAGCGTAATGAGAGCTTCGATTCCATATGGTGATGATCGAAAACGAAGCTACGAATCAACTGCAGTTTTCTTCGAACGCGTGAGTTTCGTGCACAAATTTTGAGGCATTGGCTCGACCGAGCTTGCAGCGCTCGTGGCCGACGGTGGCTCGCGTGATGGGCTATTCGATGGTGGTCGTTGATCGTTGCAAAGATGTTCGTACGTGGTGCGATAATTGATGATGGAGCGGCGGCTATGGGTTAGGGTGCTCACGGTTATGAAACGAAGGAGAAGAAGTTGGAAAGCACGGCCGAGATCTAGGGTTGATGAAATTAACGACCTGGATTGAGAGTGGGTTTAAAATTATAAAAAGAAAATAGTAAATTTATTTATAAATTCGTTCAATCTTTAAAACTGTATAACTTTTTGATAAGAGGTCTGTTTTGCACGAAACGAGTTGCGTCGGGTTCGTATTGACGAATACTACGCAGTGGAGCTGGATTGGGATTGATTTGAGCTGGTGGAATTTTGGGTAAAATGAAACGCGCGTTTAATTTTATTCGAAACGAAACACTGCAACTGTTATTGGAAGCAAGGTAAGAACTTCTCACTCAATCGAATTTGTTTCGATTTAAATTTTATATAGTTAAATTTAAAATTGCTTGATTTGTGTGATTGGATGATGGTTGCTATTTTTGTATTGAAATAGACCCTATATGCCGCATATTAAGCGGAGGTTATTATATTAAACACATATACCGCGATATTCCACCTTGAAGTGGAATTGGTATTATATATGTACTTGGAGTTGATTTCCCGCATTATATAGCGGATGAGACCCTATTGCGCCGCATAATAGCGGATGATATTTTACATAAACCCATGTACCGCAATATCCCATCTTCAAATGGGATTGGCATTGTGCTAACATTTGTGGATGCAGGGAAACAGGTTGGAGGGATCCAACTGGATTCCTGACATAAATTAATTTGTTTCAATGTTGTGTGTTGATTATTTATAATCCCTGTGTGATTATCTTTGCGATTGAAATCGTTGAAGGATAAATTTTAGCCAAATCTAATTTTGGTATAGTTGGATACCGGAAATAAATAATTTTTTTTTTTGAAAATTCTGGTTGAAAGTTTATGTTAAATTTATTTTTGAGAATTGGATAAATTTAAAAGAAGGAATTCTAAAATAATAAAGTTTTATTTTTAATCTTATTGAATAAAATTTCAAAATATGGGAAAAGCTTTAATAAATGGATTTCGGGTAATATTATTCAAAGGTTGAAGAAGTTATTCAAAATACGTATTTTAAAGAGTTTGAAAAATAAAAAAGAATTGGTTTTCTTTAAAAGGAAATAAAATTTGAAACCCATTTGGGAATTGATTTTTAGTGATTGAATTTAAATCTTTTGAAAATCCATTTTGAAATTTATTTGGTGTTTTGAAAAGAATTTGGAGTCAATTTGAAAATTGATTTGGGGTTTAGTAGAAATTGATTTTAATTTGAGATTTGAATGAAATTCACTTGGTGTTAAATTTCTTGGAAAATCAATATGGAAATTGATTTGGTTGTTTTTGAAATCAATTGAAAAAATTAATTGTCGTTGAAAATGAATAATTGAAATCGATTTGAAAATCTATATCAGTGGATATTCGAAAATTTAAATTCACCATGGAATGTATAAAGGAAAAGGAAATTTGTTTAAAAATAAACATTGATTTATTTTTGAAGTGCGAAAATAAATTTACGGATTTGGAACGTAAATTTAAAGTAAATCCGTAAGGATTTATTTAATTGGTTTAAATGAACCATTTTGAAATGAAAGTGTATTCTCCTTGGAAAGCCGAATAAAATTTCCGAATAACTTTGAAAAATATATACATATATATGTATATAATTCTAGAATTGGTTTTGAAAAGGATACTTTGGAGAAATGAACTTCTTAAATTGTTTTAAATCCTTTAAGTAAAGATTTATTAAGTTGATATAGAAAATGATTATTTTTAAGATTTAATCAATAATTGTTTTAGAAAATAGTTATTTAAATAGTTATACTCTATCTACTAATTTTATTTTGAAAATTAGTTTGGACTTAAGTTATATGGAATATTGGTATAATATTTTTTTATAACTAATATTTTAAGTAAAGTGTTTAAAGAAAAATAGTTTTATTTCAAAGGGTTTTCCCGATATATTTTGGATAAGTGTTATAAATTATTTTAAAGTATTTGAACTTGTAATGACCTGTATTTTTTAACGCTTTTAAATTACTAAATTAAATAAAATTTTAATTAAAAATCCGATAGAAATAAAATTTTACGATTATTAAATGGAAATCTCTTTGTATATATGTTACAAATCCAAAAACAAATTCGTAGACGACCAATTTCGATAAGACCAATAATGTAATACATATTAAAACGTAATGTAATAATATGAAATAGTCATAACCAATAACAGAAACCAAATTAATAATTTTAACGTAAGAAACGTGCGTTTTGCGTTAAATGAAAATTTTCGTTAAATAAAAATAAACAATAAAATTTCGCAATGTAAACTTGATATTTGGAATGCGTATAGTTAAACATAGCAACTGGTAAATTTTCGTCCGAAAATATGAAAGTTTATTTCGTGCGTAAATTTACTTCAATTTAATCAGTTAAAAAGCGGTGAAATAAAACGTTTTCAAAACTAAAATATTTTTACATAGAAAAATTCTAAAACATCTTTTGAGAAAGTTGTCAGTTTGTCATTTTTCCAAATTCGGGCATCTTTGGCTCCGTCGATCTTAATTTTCTGCTAATTTTATGCATTTTCCGTAGTAGAAAATTTAAAATTTTTATAATTAAATCGTAGCACTGGTTTCCGTATACCGTTTTGATCGTTTCGTCATGCCGATTTCTACGGTATATTTAAATCTGTGTTTTGAAGTCTGTAACGAAACGGAATACGTACCGTATCAGTAACCGGTCTGTGTAGGGAGAGAGGTGGGCTCCCTATGAGCCATTTCATCTGTTTGTATAGTTTGACCGTTTTCAGTACAGTTTTTCTTTTGTTGCCAAGTTTTTGTATATGAAAATCTACAGGCTTTCATGTTGTGTCTAATGTAATATGGTTCTAGCATGGGTGTGGTTTATAGTCAAAAACAATTTTAAATTGAATAACCTCTCCATCATAATTATGTCCTTGTACCAATGCTGGAAACGTAAAGTTTGATTTTACTGCGACCTAAATTCTAGCATAGTGTAAATGCACTTCTTTTGCTGTGTTATTGTCCATCTTTATAGGCATACCTTGCATGCTAGTAATATGATTGATCACATCGTTATTCCAAAGATATAGATCTAAGTCTTGCTTTAATATTTCCAAAATTTACGTTACCCATGTTCACTGTCCCCTATGCGTTATTGACGATTCACTGTCCTATGCATTAACTATCTGTTCATTTTTCTTACCATTTAATTTAGTTGAGGTTACTTTATACAAAAATGCATACTGAAGCAGTTTAACTCATTTTATTCTCCTCTTTCAAATATTGTTCTGCATCTTCCTCTTATCAAAACTTGGTATATATATTTTCAATGGCCGAACCACACATCTCTTCTCTCCACTCCTACACGGCTCCGCTTCGCCGCGCCTACACTCACTGCCTCCGCCCTTGGTTCTCAACCTTTCCCCCTACTGCTCTACGTCTTCGCCTTCCAAAAAAAAAAAAAAAACCTACGCTAACTCACCTGACCGCCTCCATCGCCTCCGCACGGCCGCACCCCATCCACGGAAACGGCGCTTCACAGCAGCCTCCATGCCTGCTCGAGCCTAGGCAACACGCGTCGGATTTATCTTCTGTCCGACCTTCCCTCCCATTCACACTTTATATCTCGTCAAGCGCCTCTGCCGACAGCGACCGCGCATCACTCCGATGTTTTTTCTTCTTCGCCGACGTGATGTATACTCAGCCACTGCCATGTCTTCTCTCGCTAGTTTTCCTCCCCTTATGTTTGGAATTTTGTAAGTGTGTGTATATATATATATATATATAAATACTTTTTATTTATTTTATTTTTGTTGTATGTATGTGTCAGTACATATTTTTAACATGCATGCGTGCATACATGAGTCTACTTTATGCATTATTCAAAGCTTTTATGTTTACAGTGCAAGTTACATTCTACATATAGCTAGGCTATTTGTTTCATGTTTTGGGCACCAAGCTATTATACACGTAAGTGTATATATTTATGTATTCGTTTATGACGTTTCTAACAAAGCATATGTTTACATTAGACTGTATTGCATATATGTACAAACTTTATAATATAGTGATGTATATATATTAATATGTTCGAACCTGTACATTACTATTGTATTGTATGTATATATATATGCGGGTTTTGAAATATAAGTTTATATTTGTTTATTTTTATTTTTCTGAACAACAGTTAGACTTCATGTTCACGATGTCATATCCCACTCATGTTTTATCGGAATGGGTTGATTCTATTTTTTAAACAAGAGTCGAGGTTACCTAGTTTATGCATGTCAAATTTCAGAAAAATCCGACATCGTTTGATTAGTGGTCGAGGATCTAGAAGTTTGACCCAGGCAGCTGTTCTTTTGTACTTGGAATTATTTTACACTGCTGCAAACACGACCTGTGTTCATGTTTGACGCATCGTATCTCTTCCGTCTTACGTCGGAATACAGTGATTCCCTTTTTGTTTAAAAGATAAAGTTTTCTACTTTCTGTATATAAAATTTTACATTCATACGAGGTGGTTCAGTCCTCTGTTTCTTACCTGAAAGTCAGACGCAGAGAGGTTTTCAGACCTGAACATTTAACAGTCGCAACATGGCCTGAGTCTATGTTCGTGGCATCGTAAATTTTCTCGTCTCTTGTCCAAATCAAGTGATTCTTTTGCAGTTTGAAATACAAGTTTTGATCTTTATTCATACTAAATTTCAGACCATTTCGATCTTGGTAGCACATAGAATTATATTGTTAAAGTTTGACGCATGACATGTTTTGTAATTATTGCTATGTTGAATGTTTTGATTTGATTTCTTTTAAATGTTGTATTTAAGAAAGATGATTTTGGATATTGTTGTTAATAAAATAATAATAATAATAAATAAATGATAATATGCTTGAATTTAAATATATGTGATTTAATTGTAAGATGGCGTTAGAAATGCATATCTATGGAATTTTATCTGTGTTAAATTAAATATCGATTTGAAAATATATGTTTAAAATTGATTTTTTTTATTATATATTTTATATGTTTAATTTTGGAATATAGTTATGTATATATGTTCACTTATACCATTTACTTTCATCGCTCCTATTCTGATTTGATTTCGACGATTCATATTTAACAGCTTTGCTAGACGATTCGTGCCAATCTAGTTATTCCGAAAATCGTGCTTACGATCCGTGACTCAACTTCGTTGTCTATTCACCTCTCTAGCCTCGAAAGGTGAGCAATCACTCACGATTAATATTCTTTTATTTATTAAATTTGATTTCAATTGAAATGACAATTGAAATATGCTGCTGCTAGTTATTTACACTGATAAATATATGTTATTACCTGTATTAGTTCACCTGTGACATCTAACACCATTATCTGTTAATAATGCGATGATAATCCTGATTAGTTGTAATTGATTGATTGTTTGTTGTTTATATTGGACGATAAATTGTAATGTATGAAGTGATAAGTATATCGAAATTGAAATTAACATAGGATAGTTAAAATTTGAATCGACATATGTGTTGAACTGGATTAGTTGAATTTGTAAAATATGACCCCTTAACTGTTTAATTATTTGACACGTAGAAAATAGTTAATTACCCTTGAACCATTTGAATTTATTGTTGTATTAATTGATGAAGTATGAAATTTGAATAATGGATGTAAAGTGTAGAACCGCACAAAAAAAATTTAGTGCAATAATCTTTAATCTACATGAAATGATAGTGTAGATTCTAGAAATAATTATATTAATTTGCACAAATAACAATGTAAATTAATACGATTATTTCGGGATTATTTGAATTAATTATTGAATTGATATTGGTTGTTGTTATTGCTTGTTTATTTACTTTGACACCATCCCCGTTATCACACTGCAAGTTCCCTTTGTATGCTTTGAGTTTTGAATTGAATTGGAATCGGGTTGAAATGATAAATATCCAAATGAATTTGACTTAGGATAGAAAACTATATAAAACCGATTGGTCAATAATTTGATTTAAAATAAAATAATGATCTTATTTGAATAAAGAATAAGTTTCGAAATGAAGTTGGAATTTGAATTATTATGAAAGGAAAACGTAAATATTGAAATTTGAAACAAATATTAGCGTAGTGATTGATAAAAGAACGTTGTTTGAAATTTAATTATTTAAATAATTAAATTTGGAATTATTAATAAATAATTTGGAATTATTAATAATTAAGTTTGAAATTAGCTAATAATTAAGTTTCGAATTTTTTTTAATAATTGAGTTTTGAAATTATCAAGTTGAAATCATTTAATAACTAAATTTGAAATCATAATTAATCTTGGAATTATAATTAAGTTTGAAATTATTAAGTTGAATTTATAATTAAGTTGAAATGATTTGATAATTAAGTTTGAATCCATAATTAAGTGGAAATGATTTAATAATTAATTTTGAATTTATGATCAAGATTGTAATTATTAAGTTTTAAAATTATTAATAATTAAGACTGAAATTATTTGATAAATGAATAAGATTTAATTATTGATAATTGAATAAAAATTGAATTCTTTGATAAGAGAAATCGAACTTTTGAATAATAGATTTGAACTTCGTTAATAAATGAAATTTAGTTTCTTTATTTATTAAAGTTTTGAAAAATATATATTTAAGTATATTAATAAGTGAAATTGAACTTCTCGAATATATGAAATTTAGTTCTTTATTAATTGAGTTTGAAATTTGTAACCAAGTCAATAAATAAGTGAAAATTGGATTTCTTTAACAAGAAATAAAGTGTGATTTACTGAAATGAATGGGATTTATTGAAATTAACGTAAGGCTTGTAATTTAAAGAATTGATTTGACGAATTTAATTTATTGCAATTTGAAGTTTTGACATAATAAAGTTGAACTTAAATAATTGATTTAATAAATTGAAATTTGAATGGAAATTGTTTTAAATGACAAATTTACTTAATGAATATTGAATGAAATCGATACATGAATTTAAATTGATTTGAACGGTAAATTAATTTGATTTAAATGATTTCTGAATGAAATTTATATACGAACATGAATCAATATTTGAATTGTTTTAAATAAAAATTGAAATCGAATTATAAGATTTTGAAATGGTAATTTGGAAGTTTTGAAACGTAAATTTTGAAGATTGATTTAGAAAGACTAACAAAATGTTGATTTACGAATTTTTATTGAAATTGAATCTGATTTGGTTTTGAAATTTATTAAACGACCAATCGGTGTAATAATCACGAAAGTTATTAAAGAAACCGAAATCGGTTATGGACATACTCTCTGTCTAAACCGAAACCGCTTTAATAACTATACGCGGAGTGATGATCCAGAATGAAGTGGTTGGAATGATGTACGTGATGACTGAAGAAAGAGAACGATAATGGATAGCCTTGACACTTGTGTCAAATTGGAAATAACTAAAATCAGGAGCCGTGCCGGGCCAAATGGGGTTAGCCACCTCGAGCGAACACACTTCTTCGTAACTATTACTCATTACTTGTTATCGATTGGTGCACCCTCGGAATTTCAGGAGTGTTGTTTCGCGGTGTTGCGATCGCTGCGGCGATGCGTTCTCACCAGTCCGGATCAGGGAACGGTAGTTTCACTACCTTGGGTATTGCCTCATGTGCCATGTCATACTTGTATTCCCGTATACGCGACCACTACGAATTTGTTTTGTATTATACCTATGGAGTACTCCCTGATATCCCACCAGTTTACGATGGAGTTTACAGTGCTGTATAGACTATGATGCTTATAAAATGTGTTAAGGGGGATAATGGTAACGCCTTAACACTATTTTGATACTTTATATTACTGATAGACATTATCTATTTAGCGTACACTACTACATAGTAGATAGTTTAACGGATCCTTAAGGGATGGTGATTCCAACGTCCTTTGAGTTACTTGTATTTAGATTGCTATTTCACTTGAGTTGGATTTATTGATATGAGAATATTAATCCTGACTCTGGTGTTTTTTGTTTTGCTTTACGCTCGGGTCAGACTGAGTGGTTCAGCTTTTGAGACTCGCCTTTGGAGTTGGAGCTGTGCTTGAAGATCCAGCCATCTATTCTACTTCCAGTATTCGATGATTCCAGTGTTGTATTCTGATTTGTACCTGATGTATCATATTACTCTTCTGTTGTAAACTCTGATGTATCTTATATATTTATATAGTAGCTTCATGAACTACTATCCTTTTTACTTCCGCTGCATATTATTACTCTGTGTCTGTGATTCTGTGATTATTTATTTACTGTATATCTGAGTTTTGCCAAATTTAAATTAACAATTCGGTATTTTGAATTATTCAAGTCCGACATGTGCGGATGCGAATAGTCCAAAATAGCTGGTCGTTACAGTTGGTATCAGAGCATTTTGGTAGCTCTAGGCAGAACTCAGCATGTATGGTAAATGTATTTACAGAATCACACCCACTCGAGTTTCAGTCTCTTCCTTTTGACTCAATTCCTTTGAATTTTGGAACGTTCCCTGCGGTTTCAAAATTCATTCGCGTCCCTCACTATTCGTCTTCCTTCAATTCTAGAACATCCCATTACTCCACCTCGAATGACCCTTGTAATGAATCGGCGGTCTCGCCAAAACTTCGAATTATTTGTAAATGGATGAAACTCCTTACAATAGGCATCGATTTACCGGAATTTTTGTATCCTCGGTTTGCGATGCTATCTATTCCCTGCTATACTTGAATTTTATTTCTTGAGATCGAATGTTGATTTACCTCGGAATTCAGCATCGATCTTATTCTTGAAGTTACGGTCGACCCGGTTAAGGTTGCCCATGAATTAAATAAGCTTATCCATCTCCCAATTCTGTTAATTGAATTATCCTATCTTCTGTTTCGAACTTATTATTGAATCAAAATTCTCTTTGATTTGCATCCATCAAATTTGAATCCCTATCCTTGCTTTGAAATTCATTATTGTATCGTTGAGCGAGAAAGTGTATTTGTAAATTAATGTTAAAAATGTTTTATATATTGTGTTGTTTGAGTTGTTGATGTTGATTTGGGTTTTCAATCGATTCGTCTGATCAACGCTATCGATAGGATTTCCAAAACACTCGAACAGTGCAAACTGACACAATAGTATTTTCGAATTTGGTAAATAAATTTTTTTATTTGATTATACAAGTATAATTTTCTGGAATTAAATTGTTAATGAATTGTCGTCCGAATGATAAAATTTAATTTTCATTTAATGTTTTAATAATCATTGACTATTTCATAAAATAAATAAATGAATTTATAAAAACTTAGTTATAATTTGATTCGGAATATGAAGTGAATTTAAATTAGAATCTAAGAATTTAATTTCCGATAATTTCGAACTATCGTTTTAAAGTTTTAGAATGTATGTTATTTAAAATATTTTCGAATAGCAATGGTTTTCAAAGAATTTTAAATGATTAAATTAGAGCTCTTCTCTTCTGTCGCTGGAAAATAATTTCGGTGATGACGGCCGCATCATCGATATTCATTTTCGGGTTTCGAAGTGGAGAGACTATTCGTAGCCTTGCTACACTTTGATTTGAAAATTTTAAATAGATTTGAATTTCTAAATTATGACTTGATTTATAAATATTGGTGAATGATTATTGATTTGATGTGATTTATTAGATGTGTATATATTTACTTCAAACAATTTTGAAATAAATTGAAATTGAAAAGAAAATTCTTCAAAATTTATGTTAAGAATGATTTCAATTTTAAAACGAAGCCAAAATTTGAATGAATATTGAAACTTAACAAATTGGATTAGAAAATTTACTTGCATAATACCCAATTACATTATAATACGACTTACCAAAACCATCCAAATGTTGAATATGTAATTGAATAATTTACAATGCGAAATGATGTTAAAAGAAATTTAAAATTGGAATAGTTATAATAACTATAAATATGCTTGTAGGATATATTAGGTGGAAATAATTTAATAATAATTTAAAATTAAGAAGAATTGAATTTGTCGAATAAAATATGATTAATTATTAATAGGGTATAATTGGATAATAACACAATGAATAAATGAGATAAATAAATAAAATTTGTTCAGAAGGAATCATTTGTTATCAAATATTAATAAATTGAATTGAAATCAACTTAATAAATAATCTTGAATTTAAAAACAAATTGTTGAATATAAATTTATTTAAATTGAAATTTATATGGTTTGAATTAATTGTTTTACTCTGTTTTCAATCTATTTTCTTTCTGTTTGTTTCTATTCTCCTACCTCCTTCCTTTTCGAGGACGAAATTTTTTGAGTGTGGGAGATTGTAATGACCTGTATTTTTTAACGCTTTTAAATTACTAAATTAAATAAAATTTTAATTAAAAATCCGATAGAAATAAAATTTTACGATTATTAAATGGAAATCTCTTTGTATATATGTTACAAATCCAAAAACAAATTCGTAGACGACCAATTTCGATAAGACCAACAATGTGATACATATTAAAACGTAATGTAATAATATGAAATAGTCATAACCAATAACAGAAACCAAATTAATAATTTTAACGTAAGAAACGTGAGTTTTGCGTTAAATGAAAATTTTCGTTAAATAAAAATAAAAAATAAAATTTCGCAATGGAAACTTGATATTTAGAATGCGTATAGTTAAACATAGCAACTGATAAATTTTCGTCCGAAAATATGAAAGTTTATTTCGTGCGTAAATTTACTTCAATTTAATCAGTTAAAAAGCGGTGAAAATAAAACGTTTTCAAAACTAAAATATTTTTACATAGAAAAATTCTAAAACATCTTTTGAGAAAGTTGTCAGTTTGTCGTTTTTCCAAATTCGGACATCTTTGGCTCCGTCGATCTTAATTTTCTGCTAATTTTATGCATTTTCCGTAGTAGAAAATTTAAAATTTTTATAATTAAATCGTAGCACTGGTTTCCATATACCGTTTTGATCGTTTCGTCATGCCGATTTCTACGGTATATTTAAATCTGTGTTTTGAAGTCTGTAACGAAACGGAATACGTACCGTATCAGTAACCGGTCTGTGTAGGGAGAGAGGTGGGCTCCCTATGAGCCATTTCATCTGTTTGTATAGTTTGACCGTTTTCAGTACAGTTTTTCTTTTGTTGCCAAGTTTTTATATATGAAAATCTACAGGCTTTCATATTGTGTCTAATGTAATATGGTTCTGGCATGGGTGTGGTTTATAGTCATAAGCAATTTTAAATTGAATAACCTCTCCATCATAATTATGTCCTTGTACCAATGCTGGAAACGTAAAGTTTGGTTTTACTGCGACCTAAATTCTAGCATAGCGTAAATGCACTTCTTTTGCTGTGTTATTGTCCATCTTTATAGGCATACCTTGCATGCTAGTAATATAACTGATCACATCGTTATTCCAAAGATATAGATCTAAGTCTTGCTTTAATATTTCCAAAATTTACGTTACCCACGTTCACTGTCCCCTATGCGTTACTGACGATTCACTGTCCTATGCATTAACTATCTGTTCATTTTTCTTACCATTTAATTTAGTTGAGGTTACTTTATACAAAAATGCATACTGAAGCAGTTTAACTCATTTTATTCTCCTCTTTCAAATATTGTTCTGCATCTTCCTCTTATCAAAACTTGGTATATATATTTTCAATGGCCGAACCACACATCTCTTCTCTCCACTCCTACACGGCTCCGCTTCGCCGCGCCTACACTCACTGCCTCCGCCCTTGGTTCTCAACCTTTCCCCCTACTGCTCTACGTCTTCGCCTTCCAAAAAAAAAACCTACGCTAACTCACCTGACCGCCTCCATCGCCTCCGCACGGCCGCACCCCATCCACGGCAACGGCGCTTCACAGCAGCCTCCATGCCTGCTCGAGCCTAGGCAGCACGCGTTGGATTTATCTTCTGTCCGACCTTCCCTCCCATTCACACTTTATATCTCGTCAAGCGCCTCTGCCGACAGCGACCGCGCATCACTCCGATGTTTTTTCTTCTTCGCCGACGTGACGTATACTCAGCCACTGCCATGTCTTCTCTCGCCAGTTTTCCTCCCCTTATGTTTGGAATTTTGTAAGTATATATATATATATATATACATATATATATATATGTATATATATATATAAATACTTTTTATTTATTTTATTTTTGTTGTATGCATGTGTCAGTACATATTTTTAACATGCATGTGTGCATACATGAGTCTACTGTATGCATTATTCAAAGCTTTTATGTTTATAGTGCAAGTTACATTCTACATATAGCTAGGCTATTTGTTTCATGTTTTGGGCACCAGGCTATTATACACGTAAGTGTATATATTTATGTATTAGTTTATGAAGTTTCTAACAAAGCATATGTTTACATTAGACTGTATTGCATGTATGTACAAACTTTATAATATAGTGATGTATATATATTAATATGTTCGAACCTGTACATTACTATTGTATTGTATTTATATATATATGCGGGTTTTGAAATATAAGTTTATATTTGTTTATTTTTATTTTTCTGAACAACAGTTAGACTTCATGTTCACGATGTCATATCTCACTCATGTTTTATCGGAATGGGTTGATTCTATTTTTTAAAAAAGAGTCGAGGTTACCTAGTTTATGCATGTCAAATTTCAGAAAAATCCGACATCGTTTGATTAGTGGTCAGGATCTAGAAGTTTGACCCAGGCAGCTGTTGTTTTGTACTTGGAATTATTTTACACTGCTGCAAACACGACCTGTGTTCATATTTGACGCATCGTATCTCTTCCGTTTTACGTCGGAATACAGTGATTCCCTTTTTGTTTAAAAGATAAAGTTTTCTACTTTCTGTATATAAAATTTTACCTTCATACGAGGTGGTTCAGTCCTCTGTTTCTTACCTGAAAGTCAGACCCAGAGAGGTTTTCAGACCTGAACATTTGACAGTCGCAACATGGCCTGAGTCTATGTTCGTGACATCGTAAATTTTCTCGTCTCTTGTCCAAATCAAGTGATTCTTTTGCAGTTTGAAATACAAGTTTTGATCTTTATTCATACCAAATTTCAGACCATTTCGATCTCGGTAGCACATAGAATTATATTGTTAAACTTTGACGCATGACATGTTTTGTAATTATTGCTATGTTGAATGTTTTGATTTGATTTCTTTTAAATGTTGTATTTAAGAAAGATGATTTTGGATATTGTTGTTAATAAAATAATAATAATAATAATAAATAAATGATAATATGCTTGAATTTAAATATATGTGATTTAATTGTAAGATGGCGTTAGAAATGCATATCTATGGAATTTTATCTGTGTTAAATTAAATATCGATTTGAAAATATATGTTTAAAATTGATTTTTTTTATTATATATTTTATATGTTTAATTTTAGTATATAGTTATGTATATATATTCACTGATACCATTTACTTTCATCGCTCCTATTCTGATTTGATTTTGACGATTCATATTTAACAGCTTTGCTAGTCGATTCGTGCCAATCTAGTTATTCCGAAAGTCGTGCTTACGATCCGTGACTCAACTTCGTTGTCTATTCATCTCTCTAGCCTCGAAAGGTGAGCAATCACTCACGATTAATATTCTTTTATTTATTAAATTTGATTTCAATTGAAACGACAATTGAAATATGCTGCTGTTAGTTATTTACACTGATAAATATATGTTATTACCTATATTAGTTCACATGTGACATCTGACACCATTATCTGTTAATAATGCGATGATAATCCTGATTAGTTGTAATTGATTGATTGTTTGTTGTTTATATTGGACGATAAATTGTAATGTATGAAGTGATAAGTATGTCGAAATTGAAATTGACATAGGATAGTTAAAATTTGAATCGACATATGTGTTGAACTGGATTAGTTAAATTTGTAAAATATGAGCCCTTAACTGTTTAATTATTTGACACATAGAAAATGGTTAATTACCCTTGAACCATTTGAATTTATTGTTGTATTAATTGATGAAGTATGAAATTTGAATAATGGATGTAAAGTGTAGAACCGCACAAAAAAAAATTAGTGCAATAATCTTTAATCTACATGAAATGATAGTGTAGATTCTAGAAATAATTATATTAATTTGCACAAATAACAATGTAAATTAATACGATTATTTCGGAATTATTTGAATTAATTATTGAATTGATATTGGTTGTTGTTATTGCTTGTTTATTTTCTTTGACACCATCCCTGTTATCACACTGCAAGTTCCCTTTGTATGCTTTGAGTTTTGAATTGAATTGGAATCGGGTTGAAATGATAAATACCCAAATGAATTTGACTTAGGATAGAAAACTATATAAAACCGATTGGTCAATAATTTGATTTAAAATAAAATAATGATCTTATTTGAATAAAGAATAATTTTCGAAATGAAGTTGGAATTTGAATTTTTATGAAAGGAAAATGTAAATATTGAAATTTGAAACAAATATTAGCGTAGTGATTGATGAAAGAACGTTGTTTGAAATTTAATTATTTAAATAATTAAATTTGGAATTATTAATAAATAATTTGGAATTATTAATAATTAAGTTTGAAATTAGCTAATAATTAAGTTTCGAATTTTTTTTAATAATTGAGTTTTGAAATTATCAAGTTGAAATCATTTAATAATTAAATTTGAAATCATAATTAAGCTTGGAATTATAATTAAGTTTGAAATTGTTAAGTTGAATTTATAATTAAGTTGAAATGATTTGATAATTAAGTTTGAATTCATAATTAAGTGGAAATGATTTAATAATTAATTTTGAATTTATGATCAAGATTGTAATTATTAAGTTTTGAAATTATAATAATTAAGACTGAAATTATTTGATAAATGAATAAGATTTAATTATTGATAATTGAATAAAAATTGAATTCTTTGATAAGAGAAATCGAACTTTTGAGTAATAGATTTGAACTTCGTTAATAAATGAAATTGAGTTTCTTTATTTATTAAAGTTTTGAAAAATATATATTTAAGTATATTAATAAGTGAAATTGAACTTCTCGAATATATGAAATTTAGTTCTTTATTAATTGGGTTTGAAATTTGTAACGAAGTCAATAAATAAGTGAAAATTGGATTTCTTTAACAAGAAATAAAGTGTGATTTACTGAAATGAATGGGATTTATTGAAATTAACGTAAGGCTTGTAATTTAAAGAATTGATTTGACGAATTTAATTTATTGCAATTTGAAGTTTTGACATAATAAAGTTGAACTTAAATAATTGATTTAATGAATTTAAATTTGAATGGAAATTGTTTTAAATGACAAATTTACTTAATGAATATTGAATGAAATCGATATATGAATTTAAATTGATTTGAACGGTAAATTAATTTGATTTAAATGATTTCGGAATGAAATTTATATACGAACATGAATCAATATTTGAATTGTTTTAAATAAAAATTGAAATCGAATTATAAGATTTTGAAATGGTAATTTGGAAGTTTTGAAACGTAAATTTTGGAGATTGATTTAGAAAGACTAACGAAATGTTGATTTACGAATTTTTATTGAAATTGAACCTGATTTGGTTTTGAAATTTATTAAACGACCAATCGGTGTAATAATCACGAAAGTTATTAAAGAAACCGAAATCGGTTATGGACATACTCTCTGTCTAAACCGAAACCACTTTAATAACTATACGCGGAGTGATGATCCAGAATGAAGTGGTTGGAATGATGTACGTGATGACTGAAGAAAGAGAACGATAATGGATAGCCTTGACACTTGTGTCAAATTGGAAATGACTAAAATCAGGAGCCGTGCCGGGCCAAATGGGGTTAGCCACCTCGAGCGAACACACTTCTTCGTAACTATTACTCATTACTTGTTGTCGATTGGTGCACCCTCGGAATTTCAGGAGTGTTGTTTCGCGGTGTTGCGATCGCTGCGGCGATGCATTCTCACCAGTCCGGATCAGGTGAACGGTAGTTTCACTACCTTGGGTATTGCCTCATGTGCCTTGTCGTACTTGTATTCCCGTATACGCGACCACTACGAATTTGTTTTGTATTATACCTAAGGAGTACTCCCTGATATCCCACCAGTTTACGGTGGAGTTTACAGTGCTGTATAGACTATGATGCTTATAAAATGTGTTAAGGGGGATAATGGTAACGCCTTAACACTATTTTGATACTTTATATTACTGATAGACATTATCTATTTAGCGTACACTACTACATAGTAGATAGTTTAACGGATCCTTAAGGGATGGTGATTCCAACGTCCTTTGAGTTACTTGTATTTAGATTGCTATTTCACTTGAGTTGGATTTATTGATATGAGAATATTAATCCTGCCTCGAGTGTTTTGTGTTTTGCTTTACGCTCGGGTTAGACTGAGTGGTTCAGCTTTTGAGACTCACCTTTGGAGTTGGAGCTGTGCTTGAAGATCCAGCCATCTATTCTGCTTCCAGTATTCGATGATTCCAGTGTTGTATTCTGATCTGTACCTGATGTATCATATTACTCTTCTGTTGTAAACTCTGATGTATCTTATATATTTATATAGTAGCTTCATGAACTACTATCCTTTTTACTTCCGCTGCATATTATTACTCTGTGTCTGTGATTCTGTGATTATTTATTTACTGTATATCTGAGTTTTGCCAAATTTAAATTAACAATTCGGTATTTTGAATTATTCAAGTCCGACATGTGCGGATGTGAATAGTCCAAAATAGCGGGTCGTTACAGAACTCGGCGGATTTCCAGTGAAAATGAATAAATATTTGAAAGTGTTTCCGCGTAAGGAAAATGATTTGAAATTTGTTTTCAAAAGTTTTAATGGTGAAAAGTGATTTGAAATTTGTTTTCAAATGGTTGAAGTATGGAAAAATATATCCTGTAAAGATATTTTTGGAAAATAAATAATTTTGGAAATTATTTGGAATCTGGTGATGTTGTGCATATCTATTGATAGTTAAATAACCGACTATCAATATTTACCTTTAAATGGACATTTGTTGTGATTTGCTTGAATTTGAATGCTACATTTAATTTAAAATAAGCGCTCCTTATTCGATTTTGCCGGGAGAGGACCTTTGGGTCATAAATCCCATTCCGAATAGTGATACGTCGTAATGGATAACATTTAAAGACCGGTGTTGAAGACAGGATATTTTCGAAAACAGAAGGATTATCGTCGAATGTCTCTACATCGGTTGATCTCCGATATAGAGATTTTGTCACCCTTTGTGATGGGAATTCCGAACGTGATTAGTGAATATCTGGATTTTCAAGGCTTTTTTGGAAGTGCCTTCGGTTCCGTTCGATCCCGGAACGGACTTGTATGGATGTGTGTCTGACATTACAATTCGAGATGTAAAGCTAATTTCTATCAAATACATTTCTGTTGGTGGCGGAGAATTTATTCTCTTAGCTTAACACCCTTCTCTGAGAAGTACGAGCTCAGTTGTTATGTGGTTGATGGTTACTAGTGATATATTCCCAATTTGGTAACGTGGCATGCTGAGTGTTGCTGATCATTTATTGATCAAAGCGTGGCTTTGGTGAAAAGCGTTGTCAGGACCCGATTCTTCGACTTCCGAAGGTCGGCATCAATACGTCCACTGTATCAACTACCGAGCAATCGAATGCCGGAAAACCGAACCATGAGGGTTAAAAGAAGAAGAGGTAGAAGAGAAATAAGGAAACAAAAACAATATCAGAATCTCACAGTCGCAGTGGAACAATCATATAATAATAATAATGAATAATCTTTAAACCAAGAACTATATCAGTTATTACATTAAATCACTTTACATTACATCACCAGAGTGTACAACAACTAACAGCGGAAAAGAAATACTATATACTAGTGAAAATGCCATGCCATCCAGCTTGCCTCTAGCAACTCCTGAATTCCAGAATATCCTGATAAACCTGACTCTTGATTGCCCGTGTGGAAATTGGTGGGCACCCAGAGTTTAGGAAGAAAAACAATAAACTCTAAGTCAGTCATGGGACTGGTGTGAGAACTAAAACAGTTATTGTCTTTTAAAACAACGAACGGGATAAAAAAAAATTTAAATAGATTCACAATGCTTTTTAGAAAATGAGACTACCATAAGGCCTCCCGCATGCACAGACAATGCAAACGCAGAATCGGAGGAGATTTCTCCTAATGATAGTCAAAGATGCTTGATACGCATTAAAAAGAAACATTTGATATTATTACTAGTGCATAGTGTAGGAAAACATTTCGAAAGTAAAGATATAAATCTTAGCCAGCATAGGCATTCCGCACTTATGCCTACTATAGCTACCATCCAAACAGTGGGGCGCCACCATAAGTGAATGATAGGTTTTACAACTAAAACCGTACAAGGTGCATATTTTTTTATTTGGATTCCAACAAATGGTCAGGCTAAGGAACTTCCTACTGCCATATGGGATCGCCTCTCGCGGGACGTCCCGAGAACTTAACCAGCACTCTGCCAACACAAGGCCGGGTTATCATTGTCACTAGGTAACTACTACACAACTATGCCATCCCCAGGTCCCTTTGGACCTTTATCTGAGCGCTCGATTCCAACAACACCACACAGTAATAGATATAGTGTATCAACATGATTAAGTATCTGGGCTCCATACCATGATACCACTCTTTCTAGAAGGAAATGACATACTCTAAAGGGCGCGACCCTCATAACCTTGCCGCATATTCCTGTTTTGACCATTTCCGGGGAGTGATGTGTGACGAAGTCTCTTCCATAAAGCTAGGCACAAAGCCATGTTTCGATCAACAAATGATCAATAAATAATCATCACACAGCAACACTCAGCATGCCACATTACCAAATTGGGAATATATCGCTGATAACCTTCAACTACATAACCTCTGAGTGCGTAGTCTCAGAGAAGGGTGTTAAGCTAAGAGAATAAATTCTCCGCCACCAACAGAAATATATTTGAAAGAAATCTGCTTTATATCTCAAAATGTAATGTCAGACACGTAACCATACAAGTCTGTTCCGGGTTCGAACAGAACCGAAGGCACTTCCAAAGGAGCCCTTGCAATCCGGGTATTCACAATCCCGATAAAATTTCCCATCACAAAGGAAATCTCCATACCGTAGCTAACGGTGCAGAGACAATCGATAGGTCATCCTATCGTTCTCACAAATACCCGGTCTTCACCACCGGTCTTCAATGTTATCCATTACGTCGTATCACTATTCGGAATGGGTTATATGACCCCAAGGTCCTTTTCCGGCTAACCCGAATAGTGAGCGCTTATTCAAAAATAAGTGTAGCATTCAAATTCAAGCAAATCACAACAAATACCTATTTAAAGGTAAATATTGATAGTCGGTTACTTAACTATCAATAGGCGTGTTCAACATCACCAAATTCCAAATAATTTCCCAAATTATTTATTTTCCAAAAATATCTTTACTAGATATATATCCCACACTTCAACCATTTGAAAACCAATTTCAAATAAATTTACACCCTTATAACTTTCATTTCAAAATGATTCATTTAAACCAATTAAATAAATCCTTACTATTTTATTAAATTTACGTTACAAATCCGTAAATTAATTTCCACACTTCAAAAATAAATCAACATTTATTTTTAACTAATTTCCCTTTCTTTTATAAATTCCATAGTGAATTTACAATTCCAAAATATCTATGAATATACGATTTTTAAATTGATTTCTAATATTCATTTTCAATTTATCTTTAAAAGATAAAAATCTCAGAACATTCACTTCATATTGGAAAAATATTTCCATGCTCATTTAATAATAAGTAATTCACTAATTTATTTATTTTCAAAATTTTGGAAATATTCAATATACCTAAATCCAAATTAAGTATATATTTTATTTTATAAGGAAAACGTTCTCTTAAACACATTTATCTGGGTCAAAACGGATGTTACGTAAAACATCGTTACGACAACCCAAAATCACTAGTATAGGGATTCGAACTTAAAATAGATATATAAATCCCAATACAATATAAAACATTTCCTTTCGGAAATCATTTACTATAACAGCAGTGTTATAGTACAACATTTCCTTCTATTTCTCGAAAACGTCTATTTCAACAATAAATGTTGAAATCTATGATTTCGATACTTAACACATTTTAAAACGTTTTTGAATCGTTTAAATTCTATTTAAAACATCACTTTTCCAAAATATTTTTTTAATATATTATTCACTGTCAAAAATCGTGAATATATTTCCTTATCCAAATTCAACATTTCTACATATTTTATTTAAAGGATTATCCACTGTCCAAAATCATGGATATATTTCCTTTAATAAGCTATAATAATTAACTTATCAAAATAAGTCTTTTTCGGATTTATAAAACAAGGTTTAAAAATTCCATTTATATTTTATGGCCACTTCAACTTATAAAATCACTTTATTAACAAATTCTATCATATTCCATTTACACGCAAAAAATCCAATTTATAAGTTAATCACTTATAAATCTTTTATTTTATAAAATCTATTCATTTTATAATTCCGCAATTTATAAATATATAGATTTCATTCACTTATAAAACCCATTTATATTCCATTTTAACACTTATAAAAACTTGTTTTATAATTCCAATATTTTTAACTTATAAATATCAATTTTATAAATACTTTATATAAATCATTTATAATAATTCAAAAATCCCAATTTAAACCATTTTATAAATTTATCAACCATTTATCTAAAAAATCACATTTTGGTTATATTTCTCAAAAATCATAATTTTTATAACATATAAATTACAACATTTTATTCATTTAAAATGAATCAATTTCAAAATTAAATTTTATTATGAATTCTCAACTTAAATTTTCAAAAATCAAATTTTATTTAATTTCGGCATCTAACGATACCAAAATATATTCGGCTAAAATTTAGCCTTTAACAATCTCAATCACAAAGATAATCACGCAGATTATAAATAGATCAACACACAACACTGAAACCAATTCAAATGTTTGAGGAATCCAGTTGGATCCCTCCAACCTGTTTCCTGCATCCAAAGATGTTAGTACAATACCAATTCTGTTCCAGTATGGAATTATGACGATATATGGGATTTATAAAATATTATCTGCTTAATAAATGGCGCAATAGGGTCTCATCCTGTTAACCGGTACCTTGGTCCGGTTACAAGATGACAGTTGAAGAAATTATCATTAGCATTAGACAAGATTCTGACCAAGAAGGGCCTAAGGATATATGGGTTTGATGCAGTCGACATGTTTTGGCAATCAAGAGCGTTTGAAGTTAGAAGGACGCTCGGCATTGAGAATCGTTCGATATTGTATATCGTTCGGCAATTATGGAATGCTCGGCATATAGGAGCACTCGGCACCAAGAACGTTCGGCGTACAAGGCACGTTCGGCATCCATGGACGTTCGGCATAAAGGGACGTTCGGTATTGAATATCGAACCACACCTAAAGAATGTTCGGCATCCAAACATCGTTCGGCCAAAGCCTCGTTCGGTCAAGACAATGGTTCAACCCCCAGTACTGTTCGCCACGAATACCTCCCACGACACTCAGAAGGTTCGGCCTCACTACACTCGGCATAAAAGAACGTTCGGCATCAGAAAGACATTCGGCATGTTATGAGCATTCGGCGTCAGGCAATAGCGTCTGGCATTTTCAAGGTGCACTCGGCATCGAAGAACGGTCGGTATTGAATACCGTTCGGCCAAAGGAAGACGCTCGGCCTCTCGAAGACGCTCGGCCAAAGCCATCGTTTGGCGAATTCGGATCGTTCGACATTCCAGCATGGTTCGGCAACCTTGGATCGTTCGGCATGGAGGCATGGTTCGGCGCAATTGCCTTGGCTCGGCAACAAACCGTTCGGTCTCCCTGGTTCGGCGCACAGAGTTAACGCTATTTGGACCGAGCTATTCAGCTACCAGGCCCACCAGGAAAGTCCAACCCACCTTCGTCTATAAATAGAGGGATAGGGGCACAGTGAAAGGGACCTTTTTTCCGGGAATACTGGGGAGACTCTGCCATTTCTTATACTCTCCTCTTTTTAATTCAAACTTGTATCCAAGTGATCGATTTACGGATTGTATCTGTATTCAAGTAATTGAAAAAGCAATAAAGATTAAACTCAAAGTGGATGTAGGCAGTTACACCGAACCACTATAAATCTGGTGTTCTCGTTTTTGTTATTCTTTTTCATTGAATTACACTATTTTTCAGTCCTCATTTACTCTCTTCATTAATCTATCTACATAACTTTACTCAAGGGTGTTAGTGACCAATTTTGGTGCTAACATTTTGGTGCTTTCACTGAGAATTGAATTCTCAGCTTGATTGGATCTCATCATCTACTATTGGATTTCCATATTCGCGAGATAGATCCAGTTGTCTAATAGAAAACTTCCTATTCTACTCAGATTTGAAGGAAATCTAAAGTAAGCTGATAGCCGTAGATTGGATTCACTGATGTACGCAAGATTTGGCGATTGGATGTTAAAGTTTGCACTCAAGTTGAATGAAGGCCGACCCTCCTCTAAAGGCAATTCAACCGATCGCCCCAGAAAAAGTCTATGCCGATCGTTGCAGAAAAGGTGTATGCCGAGTTACACTTGGCCGAACACTCGTGGCCGATCCATCTTAGCCGAACACTCGTGGCCGATCCATCTTGGCCGAACACTCCAGGCCGATCCACACCTCTAGGCCGAACGCTCGTCCAGGCCGAACACTCCTCCAGGCCGAACATACCTCTAGGCCGAACGCTCCTCCAGGCCGACCCATACCTCTAGGCCGAACGCTCCTCCAGGCCGACCGTACCTCTAGGCCGACCCATCTAGGCCGAACGCTCCTCCAGGCCGAACATACCTCTATGCCGAACACCTCTATAATGCCGAACGATATTGTATATGCCGAGCGGCATCCAGGCCATTCCAAACTTAAGTTACACCGGTCTCTTATACGACCCCTATAGTGAATTCAAAACTCAACTTAATAAAGGAACATTTTATCTACTTCCCTTACATTCCCTGATCGACCGGGGCATAGAGGATCTAGCGACAGCTTCTGAACGACAACAAGGGAGCGGACAAACAACTGCTACTCGAACGATACTCCCAAAGGGATATCATATTGATCACTTGAGGATAATCGGCCTTCATATATATTTTAGCAGCCGGTTAGCTGGAGAGCCTCCAACGACCATGCATCGTCTCTATGACAATAATGAATCTAAATCAAAGTGTGGAGGAGCAGAACAGACTAAGGAAAATAACAATGAAGGCCCGTTGACTAAGGATGTAGATCCTATTAGCCGAAACAAGACCTCCAAATTCGGATCATATGCTCTTTGAAAGATTCAATTGACAACCTGTACTTGAAGACTCACGACTCGGAGTGGTACTGGAAATCAACCTCGAGAGATTACACCAAAAGTCTAAAGAAAATAGGGGGAATGTTGTATATTTCAAGATGCTCACTGATCCTAACACGGGCGATTACAAACACCTCCGAGGTGTGATCGAAAAGCTAATCTGGAAAGGAAAGCTTTAATAATATGTACAAGTCCTACAGAATGGCGGGCAGCAAACATCCGATGCCTATTAATAAAGGGCTATGATTATCAATCGGACTGCTGACGGCAGACATCTCTTTGAAAGGAGCCAGGGGCAAAGTCGAATAGTGAGCTCACGACGCTGCTTCACTTATCAATGAGATTAATCATAATCTTCTTTAAATTATTTCCATTTCTATTTCTATTTCAAATGTTCTATGAACTACGACTAACTTTAACTAAACTACTTTCAAAACGATGCAGGAGATTGGATACTCAGATTTGGTCACCAACCAATCCACGCAGACCATGATCGGACGTGTGGAGTACATCTAGATGAGAATAATTCAATCGCTCATCATCAATCATGTGCCTTTAATTTAGGGCCAAGAACTAGAGATTGGAAAGCTCATTCCGATTGGAGCCCAAATATAAAGTCGACATGACTGACCATCTATTCATTGACCTCCACGTTTGACTCGGAGACCTGAACAAGGCTTGGAATTAGTATGGCCTGATCGCCCACTCAAATCAAGTCATAGAACAATGTTTGACAAAATACAGAGGCCTCTTCTGAAGCTCAGTGATGCCAAGATCTGTCTAGAGTGGACGTGATTTGATCATCTACGCACCAAATCCTGCCTTCAACACAAAAGAAGGAGAGACGGAGTAAATTGTAAGAGATTCTGCTATCTAACCCAACACGGATGTGATCCAACCATCTGTCATATACCTCCTTCCTTGACTCGATTGGAAGAGCTATAATTACCAAGCGGACGAGAATCGGTCGTCCATTTTTCAAATTTCGTCCCTTGAGCTGGGGGCAAGATCCCATTCCATGAGCAAACGTGGTTCGACTGTTCATTCGACAACATTAGCCTCGATACGGTAGATGAATACAAATTAAAGAGTGGAAATACGACTACTATCAACTTAAACCTCCAAGTCCCCAGAGCGCGGACTGGAGTACTCTAAGTCCCCAGAGCGCGGACAAGAGTATACATGACTTAAACCTCCAAGTCCCCAAAGTGTGGACTGGAGTACTCTAAGTCCCCAGAGCGCGGACTAGAGTATAAACGACTTAAACCTCTAAGTCCCCAGAGCGTGGACTGGAGTACTCTAAGTCCCCAGAGCGCAGACTATAGTATAAACGACTTAAACCTCTAAGTCCCCAGAGCGTGGACTGGAGTACTCTAAGTCCCCAGAGCGCGGACTAGAGTATAAACGACTTAAACCTCCAAGTCCCCAGAGCGCGGACTGGAGTACTCTAAGTCCCCAGAGCGCGGACTAGAGTATAAACGACTTAAACCTCCAAGTCCCCAGAGCGTGGACTGGAGTACTCTAAGTCCCCAGAGCACGGACTAGAGCATAAACGACTTAAACCTCCAAGTCCCCAGAGCGCGGACTGGAGTTCTCTAAGTCCCCAGAGCGCGGACTCAAACCTCCAAGTCCCCAGAGCGTGGACTGGAGTACTCTAAGTCCCCAGAGCGCGGACTAGAGTATAAACGACTCAAACCTCCAAGTCCCCAGAGCGTGGACTGTAGTACTCTAAGTCCCCAAAACGCGGACTAGAGTATAAACGACTCAAACCTCCAAGTCCCTAGAGCACGGACTGGAGTACTCTAAGTCCCCAGAGCGTGGACTAGAGTATAAACGACTCAAACCTCCAAGTCCCCAGAGCGCGGACTGGAGTACTCTAAGTCCCCAGAGCGCGGACTAGAGTATAAACGACTCAAACCTCCAAGTCCCCAGAGTGCGAACTGGAGTACTTTAAGTCCCCAGAGCGCGGACAAGAGTATAAATGACTTAAACCTCCAAGTCCCCAGAGCGTGGACTGGAGTACTCTAAGTCCTCAGAGCGCGGACTAGAGTATAAACGATTCAAACCTCCAAGTCCCCAGAGCGCGGACTGGAGTACTCTAAGTCCCCAGAGCGCGGACTAGAGTATAAACGACTCAAACCTCCAAGTCTCCAGAGTGCGGACTGGAGTACTCTAAGTCCCCAGAGCGCGGACTAGAGTTTAAATGACTTAAACCTCCAAGTCCCCAGAGCGCGGACTGGAGTACTCTAAGTCCCCGGAGTGCGGACTCGAGTATAAATGACTTAAACCTCCAAGTCCTCAGAGTGCGGACTGGAGTACTCTAAGTCTCCGGAGCGTGGACTAGAGTATAAACGACTCAAAACTCCAAGTCCCCAGAGTGCGGACTGGAGTAATCTAAGTCCCCAGAGCACGGACTAGAGTATAAACGACTCAAATCTCTAAGTCGCCAGAGTGCGGACTAGAGTATAAATGACTTAAACCTCCAAGTCCCCAGAGTGTGGACAGGAGTACTCTAAGTCCCCAGAGCGTGGACTGGAGTATAAATGACTTAAACCTCCAACTCTCCAGAGCGCGGACTGGAGTACTCTAAGTCCCCAGAGCGCGGACTAGAGTATAAATGACTTAAACCTCCAAGTCCCCAGAGCGCGGACTGGAGTACTCTAAGTCCCCAGAGCGCGGACTAGAGTATGAATGACTTGAACCTCCAAGTCCCCAGAGTGCGGACTGGAGTACTCTAAGTCCCCAGAGTGCGGACTCTAATATAAGCAATTCGGATCTCCTAGTTCCCTGAATATGAACTGTGACACAGATGACTTGAATTTGTCAAATCTCTGACATACGGGCTAGAGTGTATTCTAAGTGCTCGAAGCACAGAATGGAAGTTCAACAACTCCCGAAGTGTTTCCGAGTTATATGAAGATGGACCGAGAAGTCTATGTTACTCACAACTGCTTGGATCAACATCACAATCACAAAGAAAACTGAACAATAAGAGTCTTTTGTAAGACGGAAAAAGGAACTAAACTTTAATGAGAAATGGGTTCCTATTACAACCCCTCCAAAGTTCGGAGTCGACATTCTATTTACAAGGACTAAGGAAATAGATGAAAATAATTACATGACTTAAACTAACTCTCGTTGAACGTGGATAGTAATCACTTCTTGTACTTGTTCAACTCCTTTCCGGACGGCTCCTCTCCATAGCATTTACCCTTGGTACTCTTCTTTGATAGAGGGGTAGCAACTGAAGAAGTACGGAGAACTTCCATAGGCTTGGACCCGCCAGGAAGGATGACCTTCAACGGCTTGTTCAAAGGATCGTCCAAGTCCACAACTCGGGGCTCGACCTTGACCCTGACCTTCTCTTTCTCGAGCCGCTCCTTCATGCTCAATTCGGATGTGTGATTAGAGGCGCCTGTAATTTCTACTTCATAACCCCCGTCGGTATAGGAGGAGGTTCCGGACTTGTCTTCATCAAGCGCTCCAATCACCTGAGCGCGGACGGGAGTACTCTAAGTCCCCTGAGTGCAGACTAGAGTATAAACGACCTAAGAACCTCTACATCCCCGGAGCACAGACGGGAGTACTCTAAGTCCCCAGAGCGCGGACTAGAGTATAAACGACTTAAACCTCCAAGTCCCCAGAGTGCGGACTGTAGTACGCTAAGTCCCTAGAGTGCGGACTAGAATATGAACGACTTAAACCTCCAAGTCCCCAGAGTGCGGACTGGAGCACTCTAAGTCCCCAGAGTGCGGACTCGAGTATAAACGACTCAGAAACCTCTATGTCCCCAGAGTGCGGACTAAAGTGCTCCTAGTCCCCTGAGTGCGGACTAGAGTATAAACGACCTAAGAACCTCTACATCCCCGGAGTGCGGACTAGAGTGCTCTAAGTCCCCTGAGTGCGGACTAGAGTATAAACGGCTTAAAAAACCTCTACATCCCCAGAGTGCGGACTACGGTACTCTCAGTGTGACATCCCGGAATTTTGACCCTATTATTTTAATAATTGTTAATCAAATTTAATTAAAATATAAGATTTTCATTTATAAATAAATAAGAATTTGGATATTATTAGTTTTATATTGGTTATAAAGGAATATAACTCCAAAATATAAAGTAGACTCTTTTAACAATCTTCAAAAAAATTAAATCTGTTTCATTTATTTAAATTAAAAGTTAAGTATGAATGACATTTAATATCAGATTTATGTATGCAGTTAATAATTAGAACAAGTTCAATAACATAATCATATTCCTAAATACATTAATGCACATATAAGTATACAAATCAAATATTGAAAGAGTAAACTTTATATAAAAATAAGATTTAAGTAGTTAACCATATTGTATGTTTAAGAATAATATTTACAATAACATTTACAATAAGCTTATTAATATTTAAATAAGTATTACATAAAATAGTTATAAACATAAGTCAACATGAACAATATATAAAACCTGCAAACATTTTTGTGTATATGTTAACATAAGAATGTTCAAACAAAAAGAAATCTGCAAGCATGAAATATGATTATATCTTAGTACAAATACTGCAAATATCTTTGCAAACATATATTCTGTCAGAAAACCAATGTACAGTTTGTGTTTAAGATATAGGATAATAAAATAAAGAGCAAGAATACACATCAATAAGCATTTTTGTTCAGACCAAAAGTTGCAAGCAAACTGAATATGCATAAGCAAATAAATATTTACATCTAAAATAAGACAAAACAAGTTTGTCACTAAAACATTATTAGTATAAACTGTATAAACATAAGGAATCAGATATGCTCAGCAAACATGTTATTTATTTGTTAACTTAAGTATGAAGTCAAAATGTATAAAACTGCAAACATCTTTGTAAATATATTAGTGCATAAGAAAAACAAATATGCAAATATCTTTATATATATGATAAGTGCCAGCAAAACATTTGGTACAAATCATGTCTGCAAACATTATTAGGATGTTAGCACAAATGAAAACCTGCAACACACATTTTTGTTTATATGTTCACATGAGTTTGTCCAAATATAATAAAAAGAAATATGCAAGTATGAAATGGAATATATCTTAGTACAATCTGCAAATATCTTTGCATCATGGGTTTGTGTCAGCTAGCATTTAATTGTGTGTTAACTAAAATGATAACACAACCATTTAATTAGCCTACTTTTCTTTGTACTGCAAAGAAAAAAATAATATAACTCTCAGCCGAAATTGTTGAACCTTGTCTGGTCTTAGTACATATGATAATTAAGCAAGATATTTTATTATGCCAAGCTTATGCAAGAAGGCAACTGGTTCAAGTTATATATGTATTCATCATTTGTTATTCCATTTTTAGTTCAGTTAGTAACTCATGAAACAAACCTGAAGTAAGAAAAGAAATAAATAAAACTTTATATTTGCAAGTTAAAAACATATTCAAGAAAAAGGGAAATTTACTGGAAGACCTTTTGTGCAAACTGCCGTCTCCTAGTTGGCCTCTGTTTCAAGTTGCTACATGTCTTGGGTGAGTAAACTATCTCTAATTTAACTTCTATTTTGTAGTTTATGATGATTTTGTTATATATGTCAAAAGTTCTGGATTGCTTGTTAATACAGTTTGCTTATATAGTTGTTCTTGCTGGTTTCAAGACTTCTGTTGAGTTAAAGATGTTAAAGAATATTTCATACTTTTGTATGAAATCATCTCTTGTCATTTGTAATTTAACTTAATAAATTTAGTTTAAAATTAAGATTAAAGGTTTAGAAATATATTTTTTAGAAGCAATGAAGAATAAGTACTGTGTACAACAATTTACAGTACAAAAATAAAACAAGACCAAAATTCGAATAACTCGAATTGTATATGTGAATTGATGTCTTGAAACTACATATAAAAATATGATTTTTAAGACAAACTATACAATTTTTAGACAACCACTTATAGAGCAGTTCTTTTGTGAAGCAAAAATGCATTTTTATGAATTTCAGATGATTCACTTAATAATTGTTGATGAAATTTGAAGTGTAGCTAGGGAATTGATGTGAGATTATCAGAAAATTGTTAGAAATTTTTTCGAATACATAGTTTTGGAGATTTTGATTAAAGTAGGGTTATGGGTACTGTATGTTTGGGGTTCGGTTTCTTGATGATTGTGACACGATGGCGCAACCGAGTGTCGCGTGGGTTTGGGAGAAGTTAGGGGGTGGTGTCGGCAAGCTATGGCCGAAGTCTTGGATTTTCTGGTGATCGCAATCGCGTGGACGAGGCGAATTTTACTACTGTGTTTGAGTGACAGTTCGACTTTTTAGTCGAATTTCGATTTCGTAAGATTTATGTGGATCTGGGTTTTGTAATGGAGTAAGGGGAGGTTTTTCCACTTGCTGGTGGCGTCGCAAGGAGTTGGTGCGGTGGTGGACCGCCGTGCACGTGCACGGCGGCGGAGATGGTCGTGTTTTGGGTCGACTTGAGGAAAGCATGAGTTTGAACGTTCTCTGCTCCGAGTCATAGCTGGGTTGAGTGTTCTGTGCGCGTGAGTTTTAAGTTTTAACAATTTATAAAATAAAACTTTAAGTTTTTAAAAGAAGAGAAAGAGAAACAGTTAAATTGAGAAACAGGGGAGAAGAAGAGAGGCAGGGGAGGATTGCGTGAAATTGCAAGGAAGTCTCGAGTTCTACTCGAGGCATGCGCGTGGGTGTCTTCGGGTTTGAATTTGCAGAAATTGGGCTAACTGTAATGTGATAGTATAAGTAATTAAGTTAAGCCTAATCTATGTTATTAAGTATTAGACCATTTGTTTCGAACTCTGATGATCTTGAAAGTTTTGCTAAAACAAAATTGGGAAATTAATTTAAAGTGAAAGTTAATTAATAATTAATGATAATAATGGAATTAAGTGTTTTAACACGAGAACATTGTTATTAGGTCTTAAACAAACTGTTTAAAAGTTGATGAACTTTGAAACTTTGCAGAAACAAAATTGAGTAATTAATTTAAAATAGAAGTCAATTATGTATGTAATAAAATTTATGATGGTAATTTCATAAGTAATTTAAAACTTAATTGAATTTGGAATTAAAGAATATAATGATAATCTTGTATAAAATCATATGTAATCAAGAATTCAATTAATCATTCGAAGTTGATTAATTAACAAAATGTATTTAACTGATTAAATAAATAGTTAATGATTGAACGATTAAGTAATTAATAATTAATGATTGACTAACAATAGTTAATGATTAATTTAACAATTAATAATAATTTATTGTGTAACTGAGTTTATAATCAATAATTAAGATTATTGATTAATAATTAATTAATTTAGTAAATGATGAATAAGTAATTAATAAATTGGAATAAGTTAATTAATCGTAATTAATTAAATAAAGAATAAAATATAATTTACTCTTGAGTATGCAATTAAGTTTAAATAAATCAAATGACATGTTGTTATGAATCGATGGTTCTATTTGATTGCCTCTGATGTTTATTTATATCTGTGATGTTCTGTGATATATCTGTGATAATTGTGCATGATTTATCTGTATTCAATTGCTATATGAATTATCTGATGTTATTTATCTATTGCTATATGATTATCTGATGTTAATTATCTATGTTAAATTGCTATATGAATTCAATTGTTAAATTTAAATTGTTAAGTTAATTAGACAACTTGGACTTTAAAATGGCGTTTGGATTTCGATGAGACCGGGATCGGGTATCCAATTGATATTCTGAAAACCACATCGATCCAAATTAAACGTTAGGTCATGAATTCTGAAGTGAAGATCGAGATGGTGCTTTTAGAATGCAAGGGTTATCGTCGTTAACTCTGAGGGTGATTCCAAAACGAGTGTAACGAGATAATGCCTTCGGTTTCGTTCGAACCCGGAACGAACTTGTATGGATTGAGTGCTTTCAGCACATCGTCAGGCGGACGATGAGCATTCTAAGTGATATGTTCTAAAAAGGTAATCTAAGTCTCAAGCCTCATCAACCGGGAATGGCTAAAACAGGGGAGGTGCAGCAAGGTTAGGTGGGTCATGCCCAAGCAGGATGAGATATACCCCCGTCTAGATGTCCCTTTATTCGGCTGTGTGGGCGGTTGGATGTACACCAACTGCGGGGTTATCTTGTTCGGGACTGTTCAGTAAGGAATGGTTCCGGCCTTGTGTTGCAGGGGAGTTAGGGTGGCTCCTCGGTACTGTGATCTAGACCACGTACTGTGACGGGCGATACCCCAGTAGCCCTGCCATTGTATGGGATCCAATTCCCAATAAGCGCCGTACGTTTTGATTGTGCCCAACTACGTTGAAATGTGAGATGTAAGCATTTCAGCTATTTCTGTATTTTACTTGAAAACCCTAGACACTATTATAATATCACTGGATTTCCTATAAAATGTTTTGGTTAGCGTAAGGTAAAAACTTACCCGTATTTATTTGTGGGGAGTCTTACGTGATACCTTTATTTTAAATGATTTTCAAAGTTAAACAACTTTAACATGTTTACTCATACCAGACCCATGTCTGACCCGGAGTTTATTTTTGTTTTTCATAAACTTTCGGGTACCCAAATTTTTACGGGTAGCCAAGGGATTTAGGTTAGCTTTGACGAATTCTGGAGGAGCAATGGAGCAGGAGGCTTCAGCGTTGTAGATACATATATAGTTCCGCTGTGTTGGTATCTCTGAGTCATGATGTATTTGAGATGTATGTCCTGACTGATATGTATATGATAGTCATGTTGTATGATATTGTATAACTCTGATGTATATATAACTATGTAATATTTATGTTGATGTATTATATTTTATTCCATTCCGCTGTGAGATTCTGATGTTGTTGTTCTTTCTTTCTTTTCTTTTCTATTTCTATCCCTTTCTTTCTTATTGATGGCACGTCTTTCTGGGCGTAGAAAGTCGGGTCGTCATAGGTGGTATCAGAGCGAGGTTGAGTGAATACCTAGGCTCTTGAGTGATTTCTTTCTTGAGAGAGCGTATTTGTAATTTTGATATATATACACATTTATTTCTTTCTACCTATTTATTGGGTTACCTGTTCGGGTATTCCAATATACGTTATATGGTAGATAGGGTAGTGGTGTGTGAAACATGACTACCGATGGTTGGAGTTTTGAATATTTATGGTGGGAGTGTATTTGTCGAGACTGTAGACCTATTACCGTCTCGAGTGAGCTTTGGATGATGTGAGAATTTCATGGTTGGAGTGTGATTTTGGATGAGTTTGAGTTTGGATCTATCGGATGGACATGACCAAATCATGATATCTTGATATCTCAAGGTGTTGTAGCTGTGTGAGTTTGGATATCTCTGAAGCTGTTTCTTTGGAACAAGTTAAGGAAGTAAGTCCGTTTCGGAATGGTGACCAAGTTCAGTAAGGTATTTTTGTTTGAGTGAGGCCCGAGTTTCTCAAAGAGCTTTGAAAAGAAGTCTTTGGACATTGAGATTAGTCCTATAGTTAGAAGTGTTCTGTGTGCTATTGAGAAGGTTTGTTGGTTAGCAGTTTTCTTGAAGTGATTTCAGAAGTAGCAGAGTGGATTCATTTCTTCGATGGATTGACCTGAACAGTATACGGCTGTTATGGATCATGAAGAGAGAAAAAACTTATTTGGGTAGAATTGCCAGAGCGTTGTGCGACAATTCTGGAATTCATTTGTGTAATCTTTTGCAGGGAGTTGAGACTTCTCAAGAGAAAGTGAGGAAATCGAAGTGGTTCAAGATTTTTCTTGATGTTTTTGAAGAAGTTATGTGTCTACCGCCACATCGAGAGATTGAGTTTCGTATTGATTTGATTCCAGGAGCTGTGCCGGTGATTCAGCCAAGTAGGAGAATGCCTCCTAGAGAGAGAGAAGAGTTGATTAAGCAGACGCAAGATCTTTTGGAGATATTCGGATTTCAAGGTGGATGATCGAGGTACTTTAAGGATTATTAGTCGTTGTGTGTGCCTAATATTGATGGACTGAGGCAAGAAGTCTTAGCTGAGTGTCATCGCTCCAAATTGAATATTCACCCGGGAATTTCATAGATGTATAAAGATACGAGGAGAATTATCTGGTGACCGAATATGAAGAAGGATGTAGCTGCTTTTGTAAATGGTTGTGCAATTTGCCTGCACGTGAAGGAAGATCAACAAAAGTCTGCTAGACTATTGCAACCTTTGGAAATTCCAGATTGGAAATGGGAAATGATCTCGATGGATTTTCTAGACGGTTTGCCTAAAACTAGGAAGGAAATGAAGGAATATGGGTTATTGTGGATCGTTTAACAAAGAATGCTCATTTTATTCCAGTTAAGGCGACTCGTACTGTAGTTTCCTTGGCGGAAATTTTCTTGAAGGAGATAGTCAGATTGCATGGTATTCCTATTAGCATAGCAAGTGACCGTGATTCTATTTTCACTAGTAAATTTTGAGAAGCTCTGCAATCAACATTGAGAACTAGTTTGAGAATTAATACAGGCTATCATCCTCAGACGGACGGACAGACGGAGAAACTTAATCGAATTCTGGAAGCAATGTTTCGAGTTTGTGTAGTGGATTTTGGTGAATCATGGGAAGGCCCTCTTCATTTAGTGGAATTTTCTTATAATAATAATTGTCAAGCGAGTATTAAGATGACTCCTTATGAAGCTCTGTATGGAAGACCGTGTGGATCCCCATCCTGTTGAATTGAATCGAATGATCGACTTGTACTTGGACCCAATCTAATTCGAGAAGCTTCTGCAAAGGTTGAGCTTATCAAGAAAAGAATGAAAGCGGCTCAAGATCGTCAGAAGAATTATGCAGATAAGAGATGAAGACCATTAGAATTTGAGATCGGAGATTTAGTTTTTATTAAAGTTTCCCCAATGAAAGGTGCTATAAGATTCAGAAAGACGGGAAAACTTACTCCGAAATATATTGGTCCATTCCGAGTATTGGAAAGAATTGGAACGGTAGCCTACAGGATTGAATTGCCAGAACGAATGTCTGGGATTCACGATGTATTTCATATGTCTCATTTAAGAAAATTGGTTCATGACCCATCATTAGTGGTAGAACCAGTTGTTCAGGAAGATTTAGAAGTTGAACCTAACCTGATTGTGGTTAGAGATCCTGTTCAGATAGTAGATCAAGACGAGAAGCAACTCAGGAACAAAGTGGTGAAACTCGTCAAGGTGCAATGGAGTGAGGATCCCAGAGATTGTACCTGGGAAACTCTTGATAGTTTTAAAAAAGCTTATCCAGATTTTTGGTCCGGATAGCTAGTATTGTTGTTAGAATGGACTGTTTGATTGTTTGTTTTTGAATGGATGATATGTATGTTTGGATAGTTGATACTAAGTTTTCGAATTAACTGTTGTTTAAATTTCGGGGACGAAATTCTTTTAAGGGGGGAGGAATGTGACATCCCGGAATTTTGACCCTATTATTTTAATAATTGTTAATCAAATTTAATTAAAATATAAGATTTTCATTTATAAATAAATAAGAATTTGGATATTATTAGTTTTATATTGGTTATAAAGGAATATAACTTCAAAATATAAAGTAGACTCTTTTAACAATCTTCAAAAAAATTAAATCTATTTTATTTATTTAAATTAAAAGTTAAGTATGAATGACATTTAATATCAGATTTATGTATGCAGTTAATAATTAGAACAAGTTCAATAACATAATCATATTCCTAAATACATTAATGCACATATAAGTATACAAATCAAATATTGAAAGAGTAAACTTTATATAAAAATAAGATTTAAGTAGTTAACCATATTGTATGTTTAAGAATAATATTTACAATAACATTTACAATAAGCTTATTAATATTTAAATAAGTATTACATAAAATAGTTATAAACATAAGTCAACATGAACAATATATAAAACCTGCAAACATTTTTGTGTATATGTTAACATAAGAATGTTCAAACAAAAAGAAATCTGCAAGCATGAAATATGATTATATCTTAGTACAAATACTGCAAATATCTTTGCAAACATATATTCTGTCAGAAAACCAATGTGCAGTTTGTGTTTAAGATATAGGATAATAAAATAAAGAGCAAGAATACACATCAATAAGCATTTTTGTTCAGACCAAAAGTTGCAAGCAAACTGAATATGCATAAGCAAATAAATATTTACATCTAAAATAAGACAAAACAAGTTTGTCACTAAAACATTATTAGTATAAACTGTATAAACATAAGGAATCAAATATGCTCAGCAAACATGTTATTTATTTGTTAACTTAAGTATGAAGTCAAAATGTATAAAACTGCAAACATCTTTGTAAATATATTAGTGCATAAGAAAAACAAATATGCAAATATCTTTATATATATGATAAGTGCCAGCAAAACATTTGGTACAAATCATGTCTGCAAACATTATTAGGATGTTAGCACAAATGAAAACCTGCAACACACATTTTTGTTTATATGTTCACATGAGTTTGTCCAAATATAATAAAAAGAAATATGCAAGTATGAAATGGAATATATCTTAGTACAATCTGCAAATATCTTTGCATCATGGGTTTGTGTCAGCTAGCATTTAATTGTGTGTTAACTAAAATGATAACACAACCATTTAATTAGCCTACTTTTCTTTGTACTGCAAAGAAAAAAATAATATAACTCTCAGCCGAAATTGTTGAACCTTGTCTGGTCTTAGTACATATGATAATTAAGCAAGATATTTTATTATGCCAAGCTTATGCAAGAAGGCAACTGGTTCAAGTTATATATGTATTCATCATTTGTTATTCCATTTTTAGTTCAGTTAGTAACTCATGAAACAAACCTGAAGTAAGAAAAGAAATAAATAAAACTTTATATTTGCAAGTTAAAAACATATTCAAGAAAAAGGGAAATTTACTGGAAGACCTTTTGTGCAAACTGCCGTCTCCTAGTTGGCCTCTGTTTCAAGTTGCTACATGTCTTGGGTGAGTAAACTATCTCTAATTTAACTTCTATTTTGTAGTTTATGATGATTTTGTTATATATGTCAAAAGTTCTGGATTGCTTGTTAATACAGTTTGCTTATATAGTTGTTCTTGCTGGTTTCAAGACTTCTGTTGAGTTAAAGATGTTAAAGAATATTTCATACTTTTGTATGAAATCATCTCTTGTCATTTGTAATTTAACTTAATAAATTTAGTTTAAAATTAAGATTAAAGGTTTAGAAATATATTTTTTAGAAGCAATGAAGAATAAGTACTGTGTACAACAATTTACAGTACAAAAATAAAACAAGACCAAAATTCGAATAACTCGAATTGTATATGTGAATTGATGTCTTGAAACTACATATAAAAATATGATTTTTAAGACAAACTATACAATTTTTAGACAACCACTTATAGAGCAGTTCTTTTGTGAAGCAAAAATGCATTTTTATGAATTTCAGATGATTCACTTAATAATTGTTGATGAAATTTGAAGTGTAGCTAGGGAATTGATGTGAGATTATCAGAAAATTGTTAGAAATTTTTTCGAATACATAGTTTTGGAGATTTTGATTAAAGTAGGGTTATGGGTACTGTATGTTTGGGGTTCGGTTTCTTGATGATTGTGACACGATGGCGCAACCGAGTGTCGCGTGGGTTTGGGAGAAGTTAGGGGGTGGTGTCGGCAAGCTATGGCCGAAGTCTTGGATTTTCTGGTGATCGCAATCGCGTGGACGAGGCGAATTTTACTACTGTGTTTGAGTGACAGTTCGACTTTTTAGTCGAATTTCGATTTCGTAAGATTTATGTGGATCTGGGTTTTGTAATGGAGTAAGGGGAGGTTTTTCCACTTGCTGGTGGCGTCGCAAGGAGTTGGTGCGGTGGTGGACCGCCGTGCACGTGCACGGCGGCGGAGATGGTCGTGTTTTGGGTCGACTTGAGGAAAGCATGAGTTTGAACGTTCTCTGCTCCGAGTCATAGCTGGGTTGAGTGTTCTGTGCGCGTGAGTTTTAAGTTTTAACAATTTATAAAATAAAACTTTAAGTTTTTAAAAGAAGAGAAAGAGAAACAGTTAAATTGAGAAACAGGGGAGAAGAAGAGAGGCAGGGGAGGATTGCGTGAAATTGCAAGGAAGTCTCGAGTTCTACTCGAGGCATGCGCGTGGGTGTCTTCGGGTTTGAATTTGCAGAAATTGGGCTAACTGTAATGTGATAGTATAAGTAATTAAGTTAAGCCTAATCTATGTTATTAAGTATTAGACCATTTGTTTCGAACTCTGATGATCTTGAAAGTTTTGCTAAAACAAAATTGGGAAATTAATTTAAAGTGAAAGTTAATTAATAATTAATGATAATAATGGAATTAAGTGTTTTAACACGAGAACATTGTTATTAGGTATTAAACAAACTGTTTAAAAGTTGATGAACTTTGAAACTTTGCAGAAACAAAATTGAGTAATTAATTTAAAATAGAAGTCAATTATGTATGTAATAAAATTTATGATGGTAATTTCATAAGTAATTTAAAACTTAATTGAATTTGGAATTAAAGAATATAATGATAATCTTGTATAAAATCATATGTAATCAAGAATTCAATTAATCATTCGAAGTTGATTAATTAACAAAATGTATTTAACTGATTAAATAAATAGTTAATGATTGAACGATTAAGTAATTAATAATTAATGATTGACTAACAATAGTTAATGATTAATTTAACAATTAATAATAATTTATTGTGTAACTGAGTTTATAATCAATAATTAAGATTATTGATTAATAATTAATTAATTTAGTAAATGATGAATAAGTAATTAATAAATTGGAATAAGTTAATTAATCGTAATTAATTAAATAAAGAATAAAATATAATTTACTCTTGAGTATGCAATTAAGTTTAAATAAATCAAATGACATGTTGTTATGAATCGATGGTTCTATTTGATTGCCTCTGATGTTTATTTATATCTGTGATGTTCTGTGATATATCTGTGATAATTGTGCATGATTTATCTGTATTCAATTGCTATATGAATTATCTGATGTTATTTATCTATTGCTATATGATTATCTGATGTTAATTATCTATGTTAAATTGCTATATGAATTCAATTGTTAAATTTAAATTGTTAAGTTAATTAGACAACTTGGACTTTAAAATGGCGTTTGGATTTCGATGAGACCGGGATCGGGTATCCAATTGATATTCTGAAAACCACATCGATCCAAATTAAACGTTAGGTCATGAATTCTGAAGTGAAGATCGAGATGGTGCTTTTAGAATGCAAGGGTTATCGTCGTTAACTCTGAGGGTGATTCCAAAACGAGTGTAACGAGATAATGCCTTCGGTTTCGTTCGAACCCGGAACGAACTTGTATGGATTGAGTGCTTTCAGCACATCGTCAGGCGGACGATGAGCATTCTAAGTGATATGTTCTAAAAAGGTAATCTAAGTCTCAAGCCTCATCAACCGGGAATGGCTAAAACAGGGGAGGTGCAGCAAGGTTAGGTGGGTCATGCCCAAGCAGGATGAGATATACCCCCGTCTAGATGTCCCTTTATTCGGCTGTGTGGGCGGTTGGATGTACACCAACTGCGGGGTTATCTTGTTCGGGACTGTTCAGTAAGGAATGGTTCCGGCCTTGTGTTGCAGGGGAGTTAGGGTGGCTCCTCGGTACTGTGATCTAGACCACGTACTGTGACGGGCGATACCCCAGTAGCCCTGCCATTGTATGGGATCCAATTCCCAATAAGCGCCGTACGTTTTGATTGTGCCCAACTACGTTGAAATGTGAGATGTAAGCATTTCAGCTATTTCTGTATTTTACTTGAAAACCCTAGACACTATTATAATATCACTGGATTTCCTATAAAATGTTTTGGTTAGCGTAAGGTAAAAACTTACCCGTATTTATTTGTGGGGAGTCTTACGTGATACCTTTATTTTAAATGATTTTCAAAGTTAAACAACTTTAACATGTTTACTCATACCAGACCCATGTCTGACCCGGAGTTTATTTTTGTTTTTCATAAACTTTCGGGTACCCAAATTTTTACGGGTAGCCAAGGGATTTAGGTTAGCTTTGACGAATTCTGGAGGAGCAATGGAGCAGGAGGCTTCAGCGTTGTAGATACATATATAGTTCCGCTGTGTTGGTATCTCTGAGTCATGATGTATTTGAGATGTATGTCCTGACTGATATGTATATGATAGTCATGTTGTATGATATTGTATAACTCTGATGTATATATAACTATGTAATATTTATGTTGATGTATTATATTTTATTCCATTCCGCTGTGAGATTCTGATGTTGTTGTTCTTTCTTTCTTTTCTTTTCTATTTCTATCCCTTTCTTTCTTATTGATGGCACGTCTTTCTGGGCGTAGAAAGTCGGGTCGTCACACTCAGTCCCCAGAGCACGGACTAGATTATAGAAGACTTGAGAAGAATCTCCAAATCCCAGAAGCAGACTAGATTACTCTAAAATCCCAGAATGCGGACTGGAGTATAAACGAGTTGACAAAAATCCCTGCGTCTCGAACTGTGGACTAAAGCATAAACCGTTCGACAAATCTCTAAGTCCCCGGAGCATGGACCGAAGCATGAGTACAAATTGGGCACGAATCAGCCGGGGGGAGAATAACACTAAGTCACCAGAATGCAGAGTGGTGTATAAACATCAATAAATAGACGAGTGGATTCCGACCATTCTCTATTACACAAACTTCGGCATGGAATCGACCGAAGGATTATTAACCCGCTAAGGATGGAGTTCGACCATCCAACTAGTGGCCTGGCCAAATCAATGCTGGGAGCATGGGTACAAATCACTAAAAAGCTGAATACGATAGCTTACTATAGCTCTAGCGTGGCGTTATTTATAACTTGAAGCAACGACTGCAGGGAAGCCTCAATACAGAACCAATCGAAATGGCATCCAAAGCTACGAGCAATCGACTATATCATACCTCAGATCGAGGGTCAATACCAATCCGCACCAAGCACATACGAATGTGACTCGGATGTTTCTTGAAAAACTATGACCTCCAGAGTGTGGAAAGGAAGGTAAACCATGAATACTTGGTCAAAAGTTCTCCAGCACCCTCATTCGATTCGTCAGGAGAAGTATGAAACTGGATGAGCATAACCCGACTGTATTTGTAGCCAACTTTATCTCGAGAACTGATTATAGAGCATGAACCAAAGTGGACGTAGATGACCATCCACTGTCCAAATTACGCCCTGAAACTGACGTGGCATCGAATTATTCCTCTTGGAATGAAAAACCACGATAAAATCCGAGATAGGTGAGACCTAGTCTCCCATCGATTGACATGATCCCACGATTCAACAGGAAAGAGAGTAAAGCTAAAGCGGGCATGGCTGGCCTTCCTACTTATCGGTATATGCCCCAGACCTGGGGGCACGAGCGAGGAGCAAGACGAATGTGAACCGACTATTCACCGATCACCTCTATGTCTTTGGAACTTAGGTGAAAACATAAACATAGCTAGGACGAGACTTAACCGTCCATGCAGTACATTTATCAACCCGAGACTGGGAAAAGACGCATGGTTATCCTAAAACTGGCTACGATAGCTCAGTATTAAAACTTATATATAGTGCTTACAGTTGCTCAAGGAGACGACCGAAAGGATGCCTAGTGATTGAATCATTGAATTGACACCTTAGCTCATGAGCAATTGACTTTCACTCCAACCCGAAGGACGGGTAAAGGATCATGAATGCATTGAATAGAAAGTGCGTTACTCGAATACACAAGCAAATTCAAACTCATAGCAAGATCCAGCTATACAGTTGCACGCCACTCGAGGCTGACCCCCACTCGACATTTCCTTCAATGCGCTTTTAAGCCTGATCTTTGGCCATTTGTTGATAATCTATTAAAGCAATCAGAGTCCTTCGCTATTAGACTTAAAAACTCATGACAAGACTCTAGGGTTCGACTAGAGGAACCATCATTATTGGTCGTCCCAACCATATTTCACATTGAATGTTATGCAAAATAATTGCATCTATACTCAAAGAATCTGGGATGGCACCTGCTAAGGTAACGGTCGACATTACACTCAGCCATGGCGACCCTTTCCGGGTGCTGAATATCGGATCACAACTCAGTGTAGTGATGATAAAAGAATTAGTTGGATTTTCTGAATAAATGATGATATGTTCCATTGGACCCATTCTGACAAGCATACGAGCCATGCATTGGATATCAACCCGAAGCTACAAAAGCTAGCATAATATCTATTGATTTCACCATGAAAGCTCCACTCTTACTTTTAGGCTCAATCCATCAACGTCTATGCCTACTAGCCGTTGCGACAGGGCATACAATGACCTGAGACGTCTGAAAGACTACTTAAATAAAATATCAAACTAAGCTAATTCGATATCACTTATTTCCCTCGAAGGGCTATCTAAGGACGGAAATCAGTAGACCTCACACCCAAATTCACTACCTCAGAACACGAAGAGTAGCAGAGAACCAACCATAAGATGGAAAATGTACGCGGATGGAGCATCCAATGATCAGTGTTATGGCGTAGGAGTCATGATAATAACTCTTGAGGAACGATTAATCTGCTACGTCCTGAAACTCGATTTACCTATAACAAATAGCGACGCTTAGTATGAAGCCTTGGCTGCCAGCCTCAAATTTGCTAGAGGATTTGAAGTGAAAACTTTACATATCTTTTGTGATTCTTGATTGGCAGTATACAAATTTAAGGAAGTTGATCTTGCTAGGGGGCATTGTCTTGCTCCTTATCTCGACCAAGTCCAAGGGCCACTAACCGACCTCACGTATTACATCATTACACACCTCAGCGAACAAAATGAAAAGGTGTCATGGTTGACTCCCATCAAAGACTATCTACAATGAGGAATTCTTACTGAAAGGAGGAATGGAAAACAACAGATCCTCCTCAAATCTTCATGCCAAATCATCTAAGAATAAGTCGTGTGCCAAAAGGAATTTGTCCATCCCCATGCTTCGGCGCATTGCCCATGATGATATCTAGAGCAAATTCTATGAAGAAGAATGCGGTAATAGCATCAGGGGAAAAACCTTGATAAAGAAGATACCTTGCTACAGGTATTATTGGCCAATTATCAATCTAGATACGGTCGATCATGCTAGACAATGCGAAAAGTGCAAGATGTTTGCAAAAATCCAGGAACCCCACCGATGGAAATTACTCAAATGGCTAGTCCACGGCCGTTTCCCACTTGGGGGCATTGACGTCCTCTTCTTACCAATCCTAAAGGTTGAAGCTGTGAACAAAATCATAGAGTTTTTACTGAAGAGGGGTTTGGAAAACTCCTCAAGTGGCTGATTGCAACCCTTATTTCATAGAAAATGCAAACAAGGAATCGCAATTGAATTGCAATTAAACTGGACGGAGTTGGCGACGACTTATGAGCATATAAAACGCATTCGAGAGCCAATGGAAAGAACATGTACCCAAACGTGCATGTGTACATCCGAACAAGTCTGACTTCTTGAAATCAACAGAAATTGAATTCTCACTAAGGGTTATTAAGAAAAGACCGGATCAGATAGCCGAAGCTTACTAGCTCTGTAGAATCAGACACGGATGGCCACTGATGAACTACAACCCTGGATTCATAACACTGGGGATCGACCAAGCATCATGATGACTAAAGAAGGATACGACACCTTGGGAGGATAAAATTAAAGGATAATGATTGTTCAAGGAACACGATGGATTTCTTTCTAGAGACGAGGAATACTCGCTGATTCAAAGCATGTCGCGTTGCTTCACACGACACACTTTGAGGGGCAAGTGTTAACCGGCAACTTGGTCCGGTTACAAGACGACCGTTGAAGAAATTATCATTAGCATTAGACAAGATTCTGACCAAGAAGGGCCTGAGGATATATGGGTTTGATGCAGTCGACATGTTTTGGCAATCAAGAGCGTTCGAAGTTAGAAGGACGCTCGGCATTGAGAATCGTTCGATACTGTATATCGTTCGGCAATTATGGAATGCTCGGCATATAGGAGCACTCGGCACCAAGAACGTTCGGCGTACAAGGCACGTTCGGCATCCATGGACGTTCGGCATAAAGGGACGTTCGGTATTGAATATCGAACGGCACCTAAAGAATGTTCGGCATCCAAACATCATTCGGCCAAAGCCTCGTTCGGTCAAGACACTGGTTCAACCCCCACTACTGTTCGCCACGAATACCTCCCACAACACTCAGAAGGTTCGGCCTCACTACACTCGGCATAAAAGAACGTTCGGCATCAGAAAGACATTTGGCATGTTATGAGCATTCGGCGTCAGGCAATAGCGTCCGGCATTTTCAAGGTGCACTCGGCATCGAAGAACGGTCGGTATTGAATACCGTTCGGCCAAAGGAAGACGCTCGGCCTCTCGAAGACGCTCGGCCAAAGCCATCGTTTGGCGGACTCGGATCGTTCGACATTCCAGCATGGTTCGGCAACCTTGGATCGTTCGGCATGGAGGCATGGTTCGGCGCAATTGCCTTGGCTCGGCAACAAACTGTTCGGTCTCCCTGGTTTGGTGCACAGAGTTAACGCTATTTGGACCGAGCTATTCAGCTACCAGGCCCACCAGGAAAGTCCAACCCACCTTCGTCTATAAATAGAGGGATAGGGGCACAGTGAAAGGGACCTTTTTTCCGGGAATACTGGGGAGACTCTGCCATTTCTTATACTCCCCTCTTTTTAATTCAAACTTGTATCCAAGTGATCGATTTACGGATTGTATCTGTATTCAAGTAATTGAAAAAGCAATAAAGATTAAACTCAAAGTGGATGTAGGCAGTTACGCCGAACCACTGTAAATCTGGTGTTCTCGTTTTTGTTATTCTTTTTCATTGAATTACACTATTTTTCAGTCCTCATTACTCTCTTCATTAATCTCTCTACATAACTTTACTCAAGGGTGTTAGTGACCAATTTTGGTGCTAACACATCCGCTATATAATGCGAGAAACCAAATCCAAGTACATAAATAATACCAATTCCATACAAGTTGGAATTATCGCGGTATATGTTTTTAATAAATAACATCCGCTTACTAATGGCGCATAATGTCTATTTCAACAATCAACTGATAATAATTTATCATTCAGGCATACAATCAACCAATTTTAAATCTAACTATTTAAAATTAAAATCAAAACTAATTCGATTGAGTGAGAAGTTCTCACCTTGAATTCAATTTCCAGCGTTTTATTTCGAATAAAATTAAACGGACGTTTATTTTCATCCGAAATTTTCATTAGCTCCAAATGACTCCTTTCCAGATCCATAGCGTAGTATTCGTCCATACGAACCCAACGCAACTTGTTTCCTGCGTTTTCGACCTCGTATGAAAAAGTTACAGCAATTTTAGTATTACACGATTTAATTTATAATTTCATTCACAAATTTTTTATTTTTATTTTAAACCTAAATAGATCATAGCCGTTGATTCCTATTTCCTGCATCTGAGCCGCATGCTTCACCTTCCCCAAAACATTTCGTTCCCAGGTCAGTAAACACGTGCGTGCAAGAACCCATGCCGTGATATTAGGGTTGAATGCCGCTCCACGTACAAACGTCGATAGCCCATCAAACCACCACCATTCGAACGCCATCGCCAAGAGCTACCCACGGCTCGAATCCCATAGAGCTCGGTCTCCCCCTTTTCACGCAAATCGAGGACGAACGCGCGACATTTAAACCCCTTTAGTCGTTGATCTGTGACGCTATTTCCGATCTTGACAGTTGATTCTATAGAACTCACGTAGCTCTACAATTTCCTAGTTGATAACCTTCGCTAAAAGCTGATGGATTTAAAGAAATCGAGGGGAAGAGGAAAGTGAGTTTCGGCCATTGAAGAAGGGGTGGCGGCTGACTATAGGAATTAGGGTTTGCAATTTTTTTTTTGAAGAGTATGGTGCTTTTATAGAAAATATTCAAAACACTATTCATTCCGGGTTTTCTGAACTCCGATTTACGCGCGGTAACCAGCGTTTCTAGGGTTTATCCCGCGATCCGGACACAATGGAATATGTTTCAGAGGATAATTCGATCATCTGTGCGAGTTATGTCAATAAACGATCGATTTAAATTAAAATGATAAATCAAATTTCTAGGCGTTTTGGCTTGCCCCGGACAAACGGTAAATTCGATTGACATGAAATTTGAAACCATACAATAATATAATATTACGAATCCGATGAAACTGGTTGAAAAATGGCTATTTTAACTCGCCAAATTAATATTAAAACAATTTCGATGCGTTTTGAGCTGCCACTGTCAAAAGAAAACTCCGATTGCTACGAAAATTGAAATCCGATAATAACAAACTATTACGGATTCAATGGAACTAGTTTCGTCCAATTCTGAGACTATTCGAAAATTGGCTATTTTTCAATCGATAATTAAATATTAAATTATTCAATTTTCACAAATAAACTTTTATTTCAATTTTAAAAGTTCACAGACATCTTTCTAACTCCAACATGATATAATAAAATTTTACAAATCATTTTTAATCATATTAAACCCAAATTTCAATTATTTCTGTAATTTCAACTATTAAATTATCGATTTAATTATCCAATTAAATCCAATTATTCGAAATAAAATTTATTCGACTTATAAATTTACTTATTAATACTTAAAATCAATTAAATATAAAAAAATTAATTGACAGAAATTCTGGGTCGTTACAGACTTCCCCCCTTAAAAGAATTTCGTCCTCGAAATTACCAAGTAAGAAAAAGTTACAAAATCCATTAACTTTCGAAAACAAACCATTCAATTTGATTTACAAATATCTTAAGTTTTTAACTTTCCCAAAATTCATAGTTAAACTTCTTACAAAATCTTTACTAAGTAATACTTAGTTTTCAAAATTTTCCAAAATTCCCAAAAATTTCCTAACGCCTTAAATTTTCGGAAAAAATCGCCAAAGTCTCTTTTGCGCGGCTCGATCCGAAAAAAATTGACCGGATATATATCACAAATATACATCTCATCAAGTGATGAGGCATCCCGTGGGGAAAAAAGTGTAAAAGTACGGTATGTAATCCGAGATATGTAACTTATATTTTGTTAGCGAGCATATACGGCTAATATAGCACGAAAGCGAGCTCCAAATACGAAGCAAGCGCAATCCGCACCTACTAAACACTCAACAAACCATGAGAAACACGCATATATGAAAGTAATATCAATGTACAACATATATCGCTACAACAACTACATATGCCAATATAGCAAATGCAACAAAAGCAATAAATGCAACCATCAAACAACTATCATACAATTAATATCCAACAAATCAATATTCATTCATATTCTCATTAATATTCAATGAATTGGTTTTTTTTTTTCATTTTAATCACATTTGATTTGTTAACATTGGATTTTATCAACATTCATTTATTCATCTCTAGTTAATATACATTCACTAATTTACATTCATTTTAGTTCACTTCCAAATCAAATTCAATTCTATTTAAATTCATTTTCTTCCAATTTGAATTCAATTACATAGCTCTCAATTTTGCTAATTCAATTTTATCAACACTTAATGAATTTATATACAATCAACTAACAATCAAATAACAAACCAATGTATATTCAACATAACCAAATTCATTCAATTTACTTTCAACATTCAATTCGGTTCAACACTTTTTAATTTCAATTGGTTTAACATTTAATTGATTTTCATTCAATTATTCAACTTCTAATTATATTGGCTTTCAATGAATTAACACTTCATTCATTAATTCATATCAACTTATTTACATTCGACTGATTAACATTCAATCCATCCATTAGTTCAATATCTAATTCATTTAACAATTTAAAGTTGAATTTCATTTATATAACTCAAGTTCATAATCATCACTTCTCTTGATTAATTTCTTCGATACCACAATCAACTTCATTAAATTTTACTTAAGTTATATTCCATTTAAACATCATCTGTTTAACCTACTTAAATTTCCAAATCCAATTACTTATCCAAAGCTAAATTTATTATCTCCTACTATAAGTTCAATTCATTTCACTTATATTCATCAATTTCAACTTGGATTTTTTTTAATTTATTTTCAAATTTGTTTATCACAACAAAACTCAAATTTCAATTTACTATGATAGCAAATCCATCACACAGAAACTCGAAAATGATACTGATGATGTTGCAGTCATCACCCTTATTATTTCCCAGCAACAATAGTGAATTCAGTGCTTTAAATTCTTTCAAAAATATTCCTTTTATCTTATAAATCACATTTATAAATCTTTCCTTATAAAATTTCATTATTTTCCTTTACTTATACAAGATTGTTTCACAATTGTAAATCATTTTAATTATAATTCCATACTTATAATTCATTTGCGTATACAATTCATTCTTTTACAACTGTTGTTTTTATTTAACTTATTCAAACAACCAAACAATCAATTTATATAAACTTTAATAATTCCTGAAAAATTATTCCCTTATATATAAAATATAATCAAGGTAAAATTATTTCATTTACCCAATTAAAAACAATATCGTGTCGATTTGTTCTGTACAAGTGTTTAGAGATCCCTATCGATAGAGTTGTGAGGACTATACCGACCAGAATCCATATACCACTCAACAAACCAATCATCACAATATAAAATAATTTTATATTCACTAACAAATACGCGCTCATATCTATTATTACACTCAAACTCATCTAGAGTACTACTGACTCTATCTCTAATGAGTAACACCCAACAGAGCCATGGTTGCGCTTAACCATATGCTCTGATACCACGTTGTCAGGACCCGATTCTTCGACTTCCGAAGGTCGGCATCAATACGTCCACTGTATCAACTGCCGAGCAATCGAATGCCGGAAAACCGAACCATGAGGGTTAAAAGAAGAAGAGGTAGAATAAAAGGATAGAAGAAATAAGGAAACAAAATAGAAACAATATCAGAATCTCACAGTCGCAGTGGAACAATCATATAATAATAATGAATAATCTTTAAACCAAGAACTATATCAGTTATTACATTATATCACTTTACATTACATCATCAGAGTGTACAACAACTAACAGTGGAAAAGAAATACTATATACTAGTGAATACGCCATGCCATCCAGCTTGCCTCCAGCAATTCCTGAATTCCAGAATATCCTGATAAACCTGACTCTTGGCTGCCCGTGTGGAAATTGGTGGGCACCCAGAGTTTAGGAAGGAAAACAATAAACTCCGAGTCAGTCATGGGACTGGTGTGAGAACTAAAACAGTTATTATCTTTTAAAACAATGAACAAGATAAAAAATTTTTTTAAATAGATTCGCAATGCTTTTTACAAAATGAGACTACCATAAGGCCTCCCGCACTCACACACAATGCAAACGCAGAATCAGAGGAGATTTCTCCTTATGATAGTCAAAGATGCTTGATACGCATTAAAAAGAAACATTTGATATTATTACTAGTGCATAGTGTAGGAAAACATTTCGAAAGTAAAGATATAAATCTTAGCCAGCATAGGCATTCCGCACTTATGCCTACTATAGCTACCATCCAAACAGTGGGGCGCCACCATAAGTGAATGATAGGTTCTACAACTAAAACCGTACATGGTGAGTATTTTTTATTTGGATTTCCAACAAATGGTTAGGCTAAGGAACTTCCTACTGCCACATGGGATCGCCTCTGGCGGGACATCCCGAGAACTTAACCAGCTCTCTGCCAACACAAGGCCGGGTTACCATTGTCACTAGGTAACTACTACATGACTATGCCATCCCCGGTCCCTTTGGACCTTTATCCGAGCGCTCGATTCCAACAACACCACACAGTAATAGATATAGTGTATCAACATGAGTAAGTATCTGGGCACCATACCATGATACCACCCTTTCCAGAAGGAAATGACATACCCTAAAGGGCGCGACCCTCATAACCTTGCCGCATATTCCTGTTTTGACCATTTCCGAGGAGTGAGGTCTGACGAATTCTCGTCCACAAACCTAGGCACAAAGCCATGCTTTGATCAACAAACGATCAATAAATAATCATCACACAGCAACACTCAGCATGCCACATTACCAAATTGGGAATATATCGCTGATAACCTTCAACTACATAACCTCTGAGCGCGTACGTCTCAGAGAAGGGTGTTAAGCTAAGAAAATAAATTCTCCGCCACCAACAGAAATGTATTTGAAAGAAATCTGCTTTATATCTCAAAATGTAATGTCAGACACGTAACCATACAAGTCTGTTCCGGGTTCGAACAGAACCGAAGGCACTTCCAAAGAAGCCCTTGCAATCCGGGTATTCACAATTCCGATAAAATTTCCTATCGCAAAGAAAATCTCCATACCGTAGCTAACGGTGCAGAGATAATCGATAGGTCATCCTATCGTTCTCACAAATACCCGGTCTTCACCGTTGGTCGTCAATGCTATCCATTACGTCGTATCACTATTCTGAATGGGTTATACGACCCCAAGGTCCTTTTCCGGCTAACCCGAATAGTGAGCGCTTATTCAAAAATAAGTGTAGCATTCAAATTCAAGCAAATCACAACAAATACCTATTTAAAGGTAAATATTGATAGTCGGTTACTTAAATATCAATAGGCATGTTCAACATCACCAGATTCCAAATAATTTCCCAAATTATTTATTTTCCAAAAATATCTTTACTAGATATATATCCCACACTTCAACCATTTGAAAACCAATTTCGAATAAATTTACACCCTTATAACTTTCATTTCAAAATGATTCATTTAAATCAATTAAATAAATCCTTACTGTTTTATTAAATTTACGTTCCAAATCCGTAAATTAATTTCCACACTTCAAAAATAAATCAACGTTTGTTTTTAACCAATTTCCCTTTCTTTTATAAATTCCATAGTGAATTTACAATTCCAAAATATCTATGAATATACGATTTTTAAATCGATTTCTAATATCCATTTTCAATTTATCTTTAAAAGATAAAAATCTCAAAACATTCACTTCATATTGGAAAAATATTTCCATACTCATTTAATAATAAGTAATTCACCAATCTATTTTTTTTTTCAACATTTTAGAAATATTCAATATACCTAAATCCAAATTAAGTATATATTTTATTTGATAAGGAAAACGTTCTCTTAAACACATGTATTTGGGTCAAAACGAATGTTACGTAAAACATCGTTACGACAACACAAAATCACTAGTATAGGGATTCGAACTTAAAATAGATATATAAATTCCAATACAATATAAAACATTTCCTTTCGGAAATCATTTACTATAACAACAGTGTTATAGTCCAACATTTCCTTCTATTTCTCGAAAACGTCTATTTCAACAATAAATGTTGAAATCTATGATTTTGATACTTTACACATTTTAAAACGTTTTTGAATCGTTTAAATTCTGTTTAAAACATCACTTTTCCAAAATATTTCTTTAATATATTATTCACTGTCAAAAATCGTGAATATATTTCCTTATCCAAATTCAACATTTCTACATATTTTATTTAAAGGATTATCCACTGTCCAAAATCGTGGATATATTTCCTTTAATAAGCTATAATAATTAACTTATGAAAATAAGTCGTTTTCGGATTTATAAAACAAGGTTTATAAATTCCATTTATATTTTATGGCCACTTCAACTTATAAAATCACTTTATTAACAAATTCTATCCATATTCCATTTACACGCAAAAAATCCAATTTATAAGTTAATCACTTATAAATCTTTAATTTTACAAAATCTATTCATTTTATAATTCCACAATTTATAAATATATAGATTTCATTCACTTATAAAAATCCATTTATATTCCATTTTAACACTTATAAAAACTTGTTTTACAATTCCAATATTTTTAACTTATAAATATCAATTTTATAAATATTTTATATAAATCATTTATAATAATTCAAAAATCCCAATTTAAACCATTTTATAAATTTATCAACCATTTATCTAAAAAATATATTTTGGTTATATATCTCAAAAATCATAATTTTTATAACATATAAATTACAACATTTTATTCATTTAAAATGAATCAATTTCAAAATTAAATTTTATTACGAATTCTCAACTTAAATTTTCAAAAATCAAATTTTATTTAATTTCGGCGTCTAACGATACCAAAATATATTCGGCTAAAATTTAGCCTTTAACAATCTCAATCACAAAGATAATCACGCAGATTATAAATAGATCAATAAATAGATCAACACACAACACTGAAACCAATTCAAATGTTTGAGGAATCCAGTTGGATCCCTCCAACCTGTTTCCTGCATCCAAAGATGTTAGCACAATACCAATTTCGTTCCAGTATGGAATTATTACGGTATATGGGATTTATAAAATATTATCCGCTTAAGAGACGGCGCAATAGGGTCTCATCCGCTATATAATGCGGGAAATCAACTCCAAGTACATAAATAATACCAATCCCATACAAGTTGGAATTATCGCAGTATATGTTTTTAATAAATAACATCCGCTTACTAACGGCGCATAATGTCTGTTTCAACAATCAACAGATAATAATTTATCATTCAGGCATACAATCAACCAATTTTAAATCTAACTATTTAAATTAAAATCGAAACTAATTCGATTGAGTGAGAAGTTCTCACCTTGAATTCAATTTCCTGCGTTTTATTTCGAATAAAATTAAACGGACATTTTCACTAGCTCCAAATGACTCCAATCCAGTTCCGTAGCGTAGTATTCATCCATACGAACCCAACGCAATTTGTTTCGTGCTTTTTCGACCTCGTATGAAAAAGTTACAGCAATTTTAGTATTACACGATTTAATTTATAATTTCATTCACAAATTTTTTTTTTAAACCTAAATAGATCATAGCCGTTGATTCCTGTTTCCTGCATCTGAGCCGCATGCTTCACCTTCCCCAAAACATTTCGTTCGCAGGTCAGTAAACACGCGCACACAAGAACCCATGCCGTGATATTAGGGTTGAATGCCGCTCCACGTACAAACGTCGATAGCCCATCAAACCACCACCATTCGAACGCCATCGCCAAGAGCTACCCATGGCTCGAATCCCATAGAGCTCGGTCTCCCCCTTTTCACGCAAATCGAGGACGAACGGGCGACATTCAAACCCCTTTTGCCGTTGATCCGTGACGCTATTTCCGATCTTGACCGTTGATTCTATAGAACTCACGTAGCTCTACAATTTCGTAGTTGATAACCTTCGCTAAAAGCTGATGGATCTGAAGAAATCGAGGGGAAGAGGAAATTGATTTTCGGCCATTGAAGAAGGGGTGGCGGCCGGCTATAGGAATTAGGATTTGCAATTTTTTTTGGAAGAGTATGGTGCTTTTATAGAAAATATTCAAAACACTATTCATTCCGGGTTTTCTGAACTCCGATTTACGCGCGGTAACAGGCATTTCTAGGGTTTATCCCACGTTCCGGACACAATGGAATAGGTTTCGGAGGCTAATTCGATCATCTGTGCGAGTTATGGCAATAAACGATCGATTTAAATTAAACCGATAAATCAAATTTCTAGGCGTTTTGGCTTGCCCCGGACAAACGGTAAATCCGATTGACATGAAATTTGAAACCATACAATAATATAACATTACAGATCCGATGAAATTGGTTTCGTCGAAATCCGAGACTATTTGAAAAATGGCTATTTTAACTCGCCAAATTAATATTAAAACAATTTCGATGCGTTTCGAGCTGCCACTGTCAAACGAAAACTCCGATTGCTACGAAAATTGAAATCCGATAATAACAAACTATTACGGATCTAATGGAACTAGTTTCGTCTAATTCTGAGACTATTCGAAAATTGGCTATTTTTCAATCGATAATTAAATATTAAAATATTCAATTTTCACAAATAAACTTTTAATTCAATTTTAAAAGTTCACAAACATCTTTCTAACTCCAACATGATATAATAAAATTTTACAAATCATTTTTAATCATATTAAACCCAAATTTCAATTATTTCTGTAATTTCAACTATTAAATTATCGATTCAATTATCCAATTAAATCCAATTATTCGAAATAAAATTTATTCGACTTATAAATTTACTTATTAATATTTAAAATCAATTAAATAAAAAAAAATTGATAGAAATTCTGGGTCGTTACGAGCGTAGCTTTATGGACGAGACTTCGTCGAATCTCACAACCCGGTAATGGTCAAAACAGGAAGAATGAAGCAAGGTTATTTGGGGATAGCGCCCCCATAGGGTATGTACATTTCCTTCTGGATAGAGGTGGTATTATTGTATGTAGCCCAGATACTTAACCTATGTGGTTGCTGCAAATTTATTTCTTTGTGGTTGTTGGTGAATCCCGGGATAAAGGTCGGTTACGACTAGGGGATGGCATACTCGTGTCAGTAGTTACCTAGCTCAGAGGTAACCCGGCCTTGTGTTGGCAGAGATCCGGTTAGGTTCTCGGGGCGTCTTTCCAGAGGCGTACCAATATGGCAATGGGAAGTTCCTTGGCCTGACCATTTGTTGGAAAATCCAAAGAAACAATACGAGCCCTGTACGGTTTTAGTTGTAGAACATGCCATTTACTTATGGTGGCGCCCCATTGTTTAGATGGTAGCGATAGTAGGCATACGATAATGGTCGTATGTTGGATAAGATTTATATTATACTTCGAAATGTTTTCCTGCACTTTGCATTTATAGTAATAATATCAAAGAAATTTTCTCGTATCAAGCATGTTCGACTATCATAAGGAGAAGTCTCCTCCACTTCTGCGTTTGCATTGTGTGTAGCGGGAGGTCTTATGGTAGTTTCATTTTCTAAAAGCATTACGGATCTATTTTAAAATATTTCTTTGTTTGTTTTTTTTAAAAGATAAACTGTTTTAAGTTCTCACACCAGTCTCATGACTGACCTGGGGTTTATTGTTCCCTTCCTAAACTCTAGGTGCCCATCATTTTCCACACGGGCAGCCTAATGTCAGGTTATCAGGATATTCTGGAATTCAGGAGGTGCCGTGGAGCTCAAGAGGCGAGCTTGATGGCGAAACGTATCACTTGTATATGATATTATCTTTTCCACTATGTATCCACTTGTAAGGACAAGTTCATATAATTGTCCAGTTGCGTTGTGTTGTAAGTTGACTCCGATGACGTAATGTATAAATGTACAGTTCTTTTGATTTAAAGATTATTTATTTATCTATTATATGTTGTTCCGCTGCGATTGTGAGATTCTGATGTTGTTTCTGTTGCTTCTTCTTTCTTTCGTCTTCTACCTCTTCTTCTTTAACCCTAACAATTCAGTTTTCCGGCCTTCGATTGCACGGCAGTTGATACAGTGGACGTATTAATGTCGATTTTCGGGAGTCAAAAATCGCGTTCGTTACATCCTGCCCTTGCTTCACATCGCCGATCATCATCAGGCATGATCACAATCCCCAGAATCCACCAAAGAAGCTTGAACCAAAATCGAGTTCTAAATCAAAACCTGGAAACTCAGACTTGCCACCAACCACAAAACTTGGAAACCTTGCTGCTCCTCAAACTCCGACCACCAGATCGACCGAGACTTCAACCACGTCTTTAACCACCCCCCAACTTCCAATATCCAGAACCCTGCAACACTCGATGCTCCAGAGTGATCGACCTGACCAAAATTCAACCCAGGCAAAAAATTAGGTTTAGAAAACCTTCTGGCCAACCACCATCGCCACAATCCTCTGATCAACCATCACCCCATTTTCATGGCCTCCCCAGTCACTTCTCCACCTCCATGAAGAACTACAAACTTCCAGATCCACTAAATCAGCAGATTTTCCCAAAATTCCCAAAATAGTGCAAACCAGAATTGCGCTTCCAAAACTTAACTAAAAAATGTGAACTTAATTTTAAAAGTCCTAATTTCAGATAAGAATTCAAGTTATAAACCTGAATTGATATTTTAAGATGTTTGAAATTATCACTTATTTTAAGCCTTAACTGTTCTTAAGATTTTAGAGCAGACTCTAATTTATTTAACTTAAATTCAAGTTTAAAAATTTACTTTATAATCCAATAAACATAACTTGTTAAGATACTAAGTCCTAACAATCAATGGATAAAGCAAAAATGATTTTTGAATTAATCATGAGCTTGATATTTAAACAGAGGTATTCTACAGGTCTTTAACAAACATGCATTCAATCATACAGAAATCTCTCACATATATATACACATATCAGACTTAAATCAAGAAATCAGTTATAAAAACACTTAAGCTTTTGAAAATGAAGTTACTCACAGTTTTAGAGAGGATGAACAGAGTTCTTTTATCTTGAAAACAGCTTGAACTTTTAAAACTAGGAAATGGTTTGCTTTGATCTTCCTTTAAATCTTCTTGTTTGATTGTTGTTTTAAATTTGTTAAATGATGGTGCTTGTTTTTCCTTGTTTCTAGTTAGCTATGTTTTGAGAACAAACTGTGATGAAGATGATTAATATATAGAAAAGAAGTTGACAGGGTACACAATTTTGTACAGGGTGATATTATTTATGTTTGGTTTGTACAATATGAGACAGAGATTTTTCTTGCTTTACTTTTTTTTTAAATATGGCCAGGCAAGATTTGTGGAGGCTAAAATGATCTTGAACATTTCGAGTTGACCAATATTGTGCTAGTATTTAATGCATGAGTCCTTTATGTCTACAACCTTACCCTTCTTTTTTTTTGTTCATAGATATTTTTTATATATTCTTTACTTTGTCTTGTTTTATAAGCTTGTGCTTATCTTCTTTTATTTGTTTATACCTAGATATTTATATGTTCTTCTTTTCAATCACACTTATATATATTTTCCTGTCATGTTTCATATTTGAATGTATTGTTTTCTTTCTTTAGTCATATTGCTTTGTAATATAAATAAAATCCTATATTTATTATGTTGTTATAATTTATCTATGTGTTTACTTTATATCATTACATAACTATATGATTTATCTTATGTATATTTGTTTGTATACATGTCCAATTTTAAGAATCATCCTAAGTATTTATTTATAGTTTACATAACTAAAATTTTAAGATATTTATTTTATTTATTTTTGAAGTTTAACTATCCAACATTTAATTTACTTATCTATTATTATTTATTTATTTTCCTACTTATATCATAAATTCAAATTATCTTTAAACCATTTACTTAAAATTTAAAGTCGAATCCTATATATATATACATACACAAATTCAAATCTACTCATATATGCACATATACATATATATTCACATATATATGAGATTTCAATATCGATGAGTTAACACATATTTTATTTGAATTTGGAGAAACTCATTTCAATTTACCAATTAATTTCACAATTTTTTGATCAAAAATTAAATTAATTATTAATTTAAACTTAGTAAAAACCCGGGATCGTTACAGATTCCCCCCTTAAGAAATTTCATCCTCGAAATTTGCCAGGGAGACACAAAGATATATGAAGAATGTTTCATCAAATTAAACTGAATATCTATTATACATTTGGCTTACCAAATCAGAATATCAACAATAGATATGAGAACAAGCTCATTTAATATTGCACAAGATATTCGGGTCATCTAGATCTACAAATATGCAAGGGCACTGGTTAGTTCGAAGGGATAACTAACCATTCGTAGAACATATCCGGACCGAAAAATAGACAGATATATGTAGATACAATTTCAAAACTTTTAGTTTAGAAACTAAAGTATACCTATCAACCATAACAACCAAAGCAACCAATTCATCCAAACAAACAATGCTGACCTATTTGGAGTTTATGTCCCATGCAAATATATCAAATCTTCTTCCTGGGTCTACCAGGAACCATCGAAGAATTGAAAAGAGATGCTGAACAAAAGAGATTGATAGATGGATTCAATCCTCTACAATTTTTCAAACATTAGGTATGGATTCCAATTTAGATCGGAATACTCCAAAGCATATACCAACTTGTCCCCCTTTGGACTTCGATCTACATAAGAAATTATAATAGAATTTCAAATTCGGTTTTAAACGATATCGTTTTATCGATTCAATTCAAATTTAGCTCTAAATTTGTTAACCAATTTATTTAGAATTTCAATTTCAAATTTCAAATTCATTAAAGTTTAGATTGAAAGGATGATAACGAGAATACGAGGTAGGATCTTATTTATACGATTCGTAGAGCCACCATCACACCGAAACTTCTTCTTGTAGCTGGTACGAAGCAAATCAAAGAATTTGGGAAGACGAATCAAAGGAGATTGAGAAGAGAAAGTTGTCTCCACTGTTGCAGGGAATTGACCATTTGTAGTGTTGCTCCCCTGTCCCCTATCTCGTCCTCTTCTTGCCCTCATACACACTATCAGTGGATAGTAAGAGAATTTACTGAGGCATTCGAACGGATATCTTAGGGATTACACATTCTAGGGTATACTTCACCCTATCTCTAATGAGCTACCTAATGTGTTATACTCCTGAGCTAAAGTTTTAACCCTCAGCTCTGGTACCAAATGTAGCGGTCCTGACTCGACCTTCGAAAATCGGCATCGTATACGACACTCATATTCCAATGCCATAGATCCAAATGTCGAATTTGGTTCGCCGAAGCTTACCACACCGGTAAGTACAACACATCGAAAGAAAAGAATATCAATATATATCACATTGATACAATGATAGATACAATATATGATATGATATGATACAACAGAATGATACAATACATATCAACACTATCAGAGATACGAGACAATATCAGCGGAAAGAAAAGATAACACCAACAACGCACAATATCTCCAAAATAGAATGCATCCCCAAATCCAATGCTCCAATCCAAAGCTAGCTCGAACCACCATCACGTTTCACCTAAATAAGCAAGTCTCGTCCATATCCAAAGACTGGACTAACTCCAAATAATATACTAAACCCAACTATCTGAAAAACCCAACTCTAGACCGCCCGTGTGGAAAATTTATAGGCACCCAGAGTTTAGGAAAGGAACAATAAACTCCGAGTCAGTCATGGGACTGGTATGAGTAACAAAAACAGTTTATTCTTTAAGAATGACAATAAAAGAATTTAGAATTAAAGCCGCAAAGCTTTTTAGAAAAAGAAACTACCACAAGGCCTCCCGCCACACACACAATGCAAATGCAGAATTAGAGGAGATTTCTCCTTATGATGGTCAAATATGCTTTATACGAGAAAATGTTTTGATATTATTATTAGTGCATAGTGCAGAAAATCTTTCGAAAGTATAATATTAATCTTAGTCAGCATAGGTACCATTATCTTATGCCCGCTATAGCTGCCATTTTAAACGATAGGTTCTACAACTAAAACCATACAAGGCTCGTATTGTTTTGTTTGGATTTTCCAACAAATGGTCGGGCTAAGGAACTTCCCACTGTCCATGGGTACGCCTCTGGCGGGACGTCCCGAGAACCTAACCGGATCTCTGCCAACACAAGGTCAGGTTACCTCTGTAACTAGGTAACTACTTCTCGAGTATGCCACCCCCCGGTCCTTGGGACCTTTATCCGAGGCGCCTCTAAACCACAGAGCAACAACCACACAAAAATGAGATTGAAGCCCACCACATAGGTAAATATCTGGGCTCCATACCATGATACCACCCTATACCAGAAGGGGATGACACACCCTAAAGGGCACGACCCTCATAACCTTGCCGCATCTTTCCTGTTTCGACCATTTTCGAGTTGTGAGGTCCTGATGCAGTCTCGTCCACAAAGCTACGCTTTATACAAAAACCATGCTTTGATCACAAATGATCGACAAATGATCATTAACACACAGCGGCACTTAGTATGCCATGCTACCAAATTGAGAGTATATTAATAATAACCTTCAACTACATAACCTCTAAGCTCGTACGTCTCAGAGAAGGGTGTTAAGCTAAGAGAATAAATTCTCCGCCACCAACAGATATGTATCTGAAAGAAATCTGCTTTATATCTCAAAGTGTAGTGTCAGACATTGATGAAATCCATCGATATGGTCCCATTTCCACGTTTGAATTTCAAGAGGTTGGAGTAATCCAGTAGCCTTTTGCTAATCGGTTAGATCTGTCGACAATTTTCACATTTGCTAACGTGGATAGGTTTATCCCTCTTCATACCTTCACATCAGAAGGTATTCTTCATATCCCGGTATATTTTGGTAACTTCGAGATGTACTGAAAGTCAAGAATTTGACTGTTAAAACTTCTAGCCTTATTCTGTCAACATTTGGGATGCATACTCTTCCATTCATCCTTAATATTCCTTGATCATCCACCTTGAATCCTATCTATCTTCCTGGTACCGTGTTTTTCTCCATAGCTTATGCCATCTTTGGAGTAAACGGATCTCTTAGTTGGTTCTCTTTTACATGGTTAATCAAAGTTGGATGTACTATCAAATAAGCTATAACAGCGTGCTTTCTACTTAATGCATCGTATATAGGATCACAAATCATATGATGTGAGAAATTCTAGCCAATATTGCTGTCTCATATTTAAGTCCTTCCAAGTGAAAAGATACTTCAAAAATTTGTGATTTGTGAAGAATTTGAACTGCTCGCACATTTAAAGAATTCGAACTACTCACCTATTTGAATTCTTATCCAATAAATACTTTCTCAAAATCTTTAGTGCGAATACAGTGGCTAATAGTTCTATGTCATGTGTTGCATAATTTCGCTCATGCGTCTTTAACAGCCCACTAGCATATGCGATAACCTTTCCATGTTGCATCAGTAGATTGCTCACTCCTTCGCCACAAGTGTGATTGTAGCGGTCCTGACTCGACCTTCAAAAATCAGCACTGAATACGACACTCATATTCCAGTGCCGCAGATAAAAATGTCGAATCTGGTTCGTCGGAGCTTATAACACTATTAAGTACAACACAACAGGAGAAAAGAATATCAATATATGTCAAATTGATACAATGACAGATACAATATCTGATATAATATGATACAACAGAATGATACAATAGATATCAATACTATCAGAGATACGAGACAATAGTAGCGAAAAGAAAAGATAACAACAACAGCGCACAATATCTCCAAAATAGAATGCATCCCCAAATCCAATGCTCCAATCCAAAGCTAGCTCGAACCAACATCACGTGTCACCTAGATAAGCAAGTCTCGTTCATATCCAAAGACTGGACTAACTCCAAATAATCTACTAAACCTGACTATCTAAAAAACCCAACTCTAGACTGCCCGTGTGAAAAATTTGTAGGCACCCAGAGTTTAGGAAAGGAACAATAAACAACGAATCAGTCATGGGACTTGTATGAGTGACAGAAACAGTTTATTCTTTAAGAATAACAACAAAAGAATTTAGAATTAAATCCGCAATGCTTTTTAGAAAAAGAAACTACCACAAGACCTCCCGCCACACACACAATGCAAATGCAGAATTAGAGGTGATTTCTCCTTATGATGGTCAAATATGCTTGATACGAGAAAATCTTTTGATATTATTATTAGTGCATAGTGCAGAAAATCTTTCGAAAGTATAATATTAATCTTAGCCAGCATAGGTACCATTATATTATGCCCGTTATAGCTGTCATTTTAAATGACAGGTTCTACAACTAAAACCGTACAAGGCTCGTATTGTTTTGTTTGGATTTTCCAACAAATGGTCGGGCTAAGGAACTTCCCACTGTCCATGGGTACGCCTCTGGTGGGACGTCCCGAGAACCTAACTGGATCTCTGCCAACACAAGGTCGGGTTACCTTTGTAACTAGGTAACTACTTCTCGAGCATGCCACCCCCCGGTCCTTTGGGACCTTTATCTGAGGCGCCTCTAAACCACAAAGCAACAACCACACAGAAATGAGATTGAAGCCCGCCACATAGGTTAATATATGGGCTCCATACCATGATACCACCCTATACAAGAAGGGAATGACACACCCTAAAGGGCGCGACCCTCATAACCTTGCCGCATCTTTCCTGTTTCGACCATTTCCGGGCTGTGAGGTCCTGATGCAGTCTCATCCACAAAGCTACTCTTTATACAAAAGCCATGCTTTGATCACAAATGATCAACAAATGATCATTAACACACAGCGACACTTAGCATGCCATACTACCAAATTGAGAGTATATCACTGATTACCTTCGACTACATAACCTCTTAGCTCGTACGTTTCAGAGAAGAGTGTTAAGCTAAGAGAATAAATTCTCCGCCACCAATAGATATGTATTTGAAAGAAATCTGCTTTATATCTCAAAGTGTAGTGTCAGACATACAACCATACAAGTCTGTCCCGGGTTCGAACAGAACCGAAGGCACTTTCGAAGAAGCCCTTGTAAATCACTTTCCATCACTTAGGGAAAACTCTATACCGGAGCAACTCAGTGCAGAGTCAATCGATAGGTTATCATATCGTTCTCACAAATACCCGTTCTTCACCACCGGTCTTCAATGCAATCCATAACGTTGTATCACAATTCAGAATGGGTTATATGACACAAGGTCCTCTCCCGACTAAACCGAATAACGAGCGCCATATTTAAAAACATATGGATATGGGATTTCAGTTAAGTCACAACTTATAAAAATCCAAAGCTTTTCTTTTAAATGCTTAAACAAATTACCATTTCAAATCTTTAAATGAAAAGATTTGTTTCACAAAGTTCACATAGTTTCACAAAGATCCATTTATGGATTTCAAAACAATTCCCATTTCAAGTGTAATTAACTCATTCAATCTTTATAACAAGGATTTAATTCGTAGCTTTCAAACCCGTTTCCATAACTTGGAAATCATTTTCATTTCAAACTAGAAATCCTTTTTAACACAAATTGGAAGTCCATTTCCTATGTGAAAGCTTTTATTTTTGAAAACAAATAGTTTTCGTTTCGGAAGAATCCAATTATACTTGCACGAGTTAAAGCCTTTGAATTTAAATTCAAATTCCCAAATTAATACCTTTAAAATGGTTTAACCTATATATAACTTGTATAAGACCTTCAATCCCTAATTTCCAAACATAGAATTCAATTTCAAATTTTGAATTTAAGTTTAAATCTAATTATTTAAACTTCAAGTCTTAATCAAGTTATTCAAAAATAAATTTTATCTTTGAAATTCCTTTTCAAAAACTTTTTACTTTTAACCCGATTCCATTTCCAAACTATTTGAATTCAAATTTTCTATTTAAATCATGTTGAAAATCTGTGACTTAATCGATTTCCTCGTGAAATCCATATTTGTGTGTGTATGGTGTAGTCCAGGGGTTTAACACAATAGTGCAACAACATTCAATCATCTCAGATCAAAAACAGAAATATAGTTGATAAGCGGTATAAACTATAACGCTTATCATTCATTCACAGATTCACAGATAATATACAAATGTGAAACAAATAAATGAATAAATTATACACAGGTCAATCTACAGAATAAATATCACAGATCAGAGAGGACAATCAATTCAAGGCATCTCACACAATACAATCATTCACAAGTAAGGTCAAGCATTCAATAATCATTTATAAGTATGATTAATTAATTGTTTAATCCTAATTAATTCAATTTATTTCCAATTAAACTAATTACTTATGAATTAATTATCCAATCCTGATTAATTAATTACAAATCATTTGATATAAATTAATTAATCAATCACCTTAGTTAATTAATTATTCTTAATTAATCATATTAATTAAATTAATCTTTAAACCAATTACATAATTAATCATCTCATTAATAATTATTCCTTAATTGGTCCATTATAAATTACATCATTAATTATATTAATTAATGATCACTAATTATATTTAAATTAAATTACTTTATTTAAATTAATTACATTAAGTAATTAATCTTTAATTAAACACAATTATTAATCACCCTTGATTAATAACAAACCAGAAATTAACTATCGTTAATTACTTATTAAATAAATTAATTATCCCATAATTAATTATCTCCATTAATTAATCCCTTGATTAATTACAAAAGTAATTACCCAAATTACTTCATTTATAAATCATCTTCACTAATTACATTCCAGTAATTATCATTTATTACTTCCCTAAGTAATTATCTCCATTAATTACATTAAGTAATTACACTTATCCAATTATCAAATGATTTTCTTGAATTAATTAAACTAAATTAATTAACTTTAATAAATCAAAATATCCCTAATTAATTAATCCCTTAATTACTTTCATTAAGTAATTAACAATTTACAATTGATTATCTTAATTAATTAATCTAATTAATTATTAAAATTAATCATATTAATTAATACTTAATAATCCTTAGTTAATTATCTTCATTAACTAATAACATTCCATTAATTACTTTTAATAAATCTTAAATTATAAATTAATCTAAATCATTAATTTACAAATTACATAAATAAGTCCTACCTTAATTATCATATAAATTACATCCCTTAATACCTTAATTATCTCTAATATAATTCATTTCTTATTGATGACTTCATTAACATAAGTGTAAAACATTACACTTCTAAATTTAATTTCAAATTCCATTTTGAATATAAGATTCAAAATGATTATTCATTTAAACATTAAACAAATTAAATATCAATTTATAAACCTTAAAATAAATGTAAATAATAAATATTATTTACACAGGAAACTTATATAAGGAAAAGCCTTTAAACTCAATTACTTATTTTTTATTTAAAAATAAAGCTTTTAAATTACATTACATTTTAACTTGCAAATTCAAGTAAAAAAACAAATCATATATTTTTCATTCAAAATTCTTTTATAAAAGAACTTTATCAAAATTCAAGTTTAAAACATTTATTTGAAACAAATTTACTTTTTTTAAAAACTATTTGATTTAAACTTGTTTGAAACATTCATATTTAAAAACTGGTTTAAATCACAGATTTGAATTCAAAGAAAAACTTGAATCCATTAATTAACTTGCTTTTAAAACCTTGATTTTAAATTCTTTATTTAAAATACAAATTTATTTTAAAACTTTAAGATTTCAAAGCCATTTTGAATCTAACTTCATCTAGATTTAAACTTATTTTTAAATCTATCTCACAATTTAAATTCTATTTAAATTTGCTTCAAATTCAAATTTACAGTCAGGTTTACTAAAACCTGTAGAAAGACAAAAACAACCCGAGGCAACTATTTTTTACTTCGAGTTCAAACCCCTATTGCTTCGAGTAATCACTCGAATAACTCGAGTAAATCCCGAGTTCAAAAACTCTGCACAAACCAAGGTCGTCGGAAATTACCAAATGGCACAGTGCACATGCACCGTGGCTCTGGCCATCTCCGGCCACCTCATACCCTTGCTTCACATCGTAGATCATCATCAGGCATGATCACAATCCCCAGAATCCACCATAGAAGCTTGAATCAAAATCGAGTTCTAAATCAAAACCTAGAAACTTAGACTTGCCACCAACCGCAAAACCTGGAAACCTCGCTGCTTCTCAAACTCCGACCACCAGATCGACCGAGACTTCAACAACGTTTTCAACCACACCCCAACTTCCAATATCCAAAACCTCGCAACACTCGATGCTCCAGAGTGATCGACCTGACCAAAATTCAACCCAGGCAAAAAAATAAGGTTTAGAAAACCTTCTAGCCAACCACCATCGCCACAATCCTCTGATCAACCATCACCCATTTTTCCTGGCCTCCCCAGTCACTTCTCCACCTCCATGAAGAACTACAACCTTCCAGATCCACTAGATCAACAGATTTTCCCAAAATTCCCGAAATAGTGCAAACCAGAATTGCACTTCCAAAACTTAAGTGAAAAATGTGAACTTAGTTTTAAAAATCCTAATTTCAGATAAGAATTCAAGTTATAAACCTGAATTGATATTTTAATATGTTTGAAATTATCACTTATTTTAAACCTTAACTGTTCTTAAGATTTTAGAGCAGACTCTAATTTATTTAACTTAAATTCAAGTTTAAAAATTTACTTTATAATCAAACAAACATAACTTGTTAAGATACTAAGTCCTAACAATCAATGGATAAAGCAAGAAATGATTTTTGAATTAATCCTGAGCTTGAAATTTAAACAGAGGTATTCTACATGTCTTTAACAAACATGCATTCAATCATATAGAAATCTCTCCCATATATATACACATATCAGACATAAATCAAGCAATCAGTTATAAAAACACTTAAGCTTTTGAAAATGAAGTTACTCACAGTTTTGGAGAGGATGAACAGAGTTCTTTTATCTTGAAAACAGCTTGAAATTTTAAAACGAGGAAATGGTTTGCTTTGATCTTCCTTTAAATCTTCTTGTTTGATTGTTGTTTTAAATTTGTTAAATGATGGTGCTTATTTTTCCTTGTTTCTGGTTAGCTATGTTTTGAGAACAAACTGTGATGAAGATGATTAATATATAGAAAAGAAGTTGACAGGGTATACAATTTTGTACAGGGTGATATTATTTATGTTTGGTTTGTACAATACAAGGCAGAGATTTTTCTTGCTTTCCTTTTTTTTATCTGGCCAGGCAAGATTTGTGGAGGCTGAAATGATCTTGAACATTTCGAGTTGACCAATGTTGTGCTAGCGCATGAGTCCTTTATGTCTACAACCTTATCCTCCTTTTTTTGTTCATAGATATTTTTTATATATTTTTTACTTTGTCTTGTTTTACAAGCTTGTGCTTGTCTTCTTTTATTTGTTTATACCTAGATATTTATATGTTCTTCTTTTGCAATCACACTTATATATTTTCCTATCATGTTTCATATTTGAATGTATTGTTTTCTTTCTTTGGTCATATTGCTTTGTAATATAAATAAAATCCTATATTTATTATGTTGTTATAATTTATCTATATGTTTACTTTATACCATTACATAATTATATAATTTATCTTATGTATATTTGTTTGTATACATATCCAATTTTAACAATTATCCTAAGTATTTATTTATAGTTTACATAACTAAAATTTTAAGATATTTATTTTATTTCTTTTTGAAGTTTAACTATCCGACATTTAATTTACTTATCTATTATTATTTATTTATTTTCCTACTTATATTATAAATTCAAATTATCTTTAAACCATTTACTTAAAATTTAAAGTCAAATCCAGTATGTATATATAAAAATTCAAATCTACTCATATATGCACATATACATATATGTTCACATATATATAAGATTTCAATTTCGATGAGTTAACACATATTTTATTTGAATCTGGAGAAAATCATTTCAATTTACCAATTAATTTCACAATTTTTAATCAAAAATTAAATTAATTATCGATTTAAACTTAGTAAAAATCCGGGATCGTTACAGTGATGCCCCACCTCTATACTCACACTAGCCAAGGACACTATTGAGTAATGCTGTCGACAATCACGAAAAATAAGGCTGTTGAGGAGCAACCATCTGTGTAATTTCTTTGTGCAAGTACCGATATGTCAGATAGTATAACATGCATTTCGTTTGAAGAAGAAATCCGACATATCAAATACAAACTCAAAGCTACTACACAATGGCTATGTGGCCTTCAGAAACAAATATAAAATAAGCACAACACAAAATCATCATTGATATTCATATTACTAAGGCGGAAACATATATGAATATAACACATAGAAGTGTACATTAAAGTAGTGGTCAAACAAGATCCACAACATCACAAAAGAATAAGTATACATCAAGGAGTCTCTATCTCGAATGCATAAAAGAAAAAAATACTAAGCTAAAGTAGTTAGCTAAAAGTCAGAAGCTAGTCCCTGCTAAGAAGTCAAGTGGAAGCACTTGTAACACCTCGGTCTGACCCGAGTATTATTTAAGAAGAAAAATAATAGATGGATCGGTGTAGCTATAAATATCATATAAGATGAGATAGGTGTTTGCGCCAAAAATGGTCACAAACACCCAATATCGTGAAAGCACCCGTTTATCAATACAGATTAGTAATAAATAACACAGAACTCAGATCTAAGAGATAGTAAATGCAGCAAATTACAAATAACAATAAACAACATAGGATTTATAGTGGTTCGACGATCGTGCCTACGTCCACTTTGAAGTTGGTGACTTTATTGATATTCTCTTGATGATTTCAATCGATTACAGCGAATTTCAACGGACGATAGCTTTCAGATCTGATTACAACAGCAATAATGGAGTATGGAATTGAATCCGATAGAATCTGGATGTTCAATGGCGGAAGCCCCAAAATATCCCCTTTTCTGAAGGCTTCAGGGTGCTATTTATAGGCGTTAGAGGCCCAGATCTCGCTCAAACTTCGGGAGACTTTTTCTGGCACGTGAGTGGGCCCACGCGACCGACCCCACCAAGTTTCGACTCGATCTGAGATCGATTCGAAGTGATTTCAAATCCATCAAAAAATGATCCAATCGAGCTGAAACTTGGCAGGAACAATCTTTACCTTGTATGGAAGCTACTGTGAAAATTTCGTTGCATTTGGATCAGTGGTTTAGGAGATACGATCGATTCGAGTTGGTGATTTTCGGTTGGCTGTTTGGCTCGAATCGATCACTTCGAATCGATGGTTTCAAATCGATCAACGTGCGTGCCTGAGTGATGACGTGGTGCGCGCTTTAGGGATCGATCCACTTTTATCGCCGAATTGACTGTTTCGTAGCCGTGAGTTTCGCCTCGTTCGTATCAATGGCCGTTGTATAGTTTGAATCAATCAACTACGTAAGTCTTGTGTTGTTCTGCATCTGCCTAGTTCGAACCGAGGAGAGGGGGCTTCCTTCGCATCGATGGTAAGCTCGCATCGATACTTGTGATGGATACGAACTGAAGCTCCGCGATGGGTTCGAATGATCACCGATTCGAACTAGGCACTGGCGTGAACGATACGAAATTCATGGATACGAGGACGCAACCCACTGATGGGTACGAAACAGTGCTCTAGCATGGATACGAACGTGCTGATGGATTCGAATGTGATCGATTCGAAGTATATGGAGCCTGATGGATTCGAACTTGTTAAGGTGACGTCCATCTGATGGGTTCGAACCGATCGATTCGAAGCGATCAAAATCATGCCTGATCGGTTCGAACTCGATCGACTCGAAGCGTATGCGAGCCGATGGATTCGAATAAGGCAATTACTGATGGATTCGAACCCCATCGGTTCGAAATGGACACCTTCTCAACAAGCCGATGGTTTCGAACTGTGTACTTTGGCTAACTTTCATCGATTATATCTCGCTCATACGAACTCCGATTAACCTGAAATTTGAAACACTGGCTTTCATGGTTTTGCTTGTCATGTCTTATCGATTTTGGCCTGATCCGGGTTCGGACAGAATTCATCGATATCCATAGCGAAGTGAAGTGCAACCAATCTCTGAGACGAACTGTCTTCCATTTTTGACCGATTTTTTGGTATCTCGGCTTTGCCAAAAAGCGGGATAACATTTGCCCCTCAAAACATGCCTTGCGGTAGGAAGGTGTGAATAGGACCGTTCGCGGTCGATGCTGTTCATGGCAAATGATTGAATGGGACCGTTCGCAGTCGATGCCGTTCGTGGCAATTGAAGAGATGGGAACGTTTGCGGTCGATGCCGTTCGTGGCAAATGGTGATCATTCGCTATCAAGTGCCGTTCAAGGAGAATGGTGACCGTTCGAGGTCGGATTTCATAATAAGTGAATCATGACCGTTCGCGGTCGGTGCCATTCGAGGCAGAAAGTGATCGTTCGCGATCAACTGTCATATAATCGAATCGTGACCGTTCGCGGTCGGGTGCCGTTCGAGGCGAATTGTGACCATTTGAGGTCGGGTGTGACCGTTCGAGGTTGGGTGTCGTTCGAGGCGAGGAAGTGTGCCCGGGAGGGCTTGGTGTTATTGATACCAGGGTCACGTTCGGGTGAGTTCCTGGATCGTTTGTCAGGGCGGTTTATCGCCATCTCAGAGCATGCCTAAGGACCGTTCGCGACCCCGTACATGTGTAAGTAGCTTAGCCATTTCAGAGTTATCAGAATCAAATATCTATTCAACAGATGAGTTTTAAAACAAAAATGTCCAAACAAAAAAAGTCTAAATGTGCAAATCAGAACGAAACAAAAGCAAAGCATGGATGTCAAAGTGTAAGTTTCCACTACGAAACGGTCAATGATCACTCAGAGCATGCCTGGAGATCGTTCGCGACCTCGCACATGTGTAAATGATTTAATTGTGTTAGTGGAAGCTTACGACTTGTTCATCGTTATTTCAATCAATTGATAACCAAACAGTGCCTTGATTCAGAGTTGCCTCTGGCTGATGTGGGCGGTGGTCGCTCTGGTTCCCCCGCCGGAGCTTGCCTCTTCACATACTGAAGGAGCATACCGTTCCTGATATGCCCTTCCACCTCGTCCTTCAGATGCCTACAATCATTAGTGTTGTGACCGTTTAATTCATGGAATACACAAAACTTATCTGATTTCCTTTCGTCAAAGGTTGGATCCCTTCGTAATGGCCTACGATACGGAACCTGCTCTTTGGCATCCTGATAAATTCGTTCCAGGCTCTCATTCAGCTCAGTGTATGTGGTGAATCGCGGCTCCCTCCGTTGCCGCTTTGATCTGTCTCCGTCATTCTCAATCCTTCTTTTACCTTTATCCTTGTCCGAGTCCTTTTCAAGAGGCTTTTTGTCTTTGAGCGCATAAACTTCTATCCCCTCTCCTTCTTCTCTTTCTGCATTCGCATCCTCTAATCGTAAAAACTTTTCTGCCTCATGATAGAATTCTCCTAGATCCACGGGTGGATCCTTAGTTAATGAATTTTTGAACTCCGTTCCGTCAGCTATTACGGACACAGCCGCCATCATAACCATGGATGGGTCTGGTCGATCCACCGAAGCCGCTGTCGCATTGAACCGCGTCAGAAAACTCCTCAACGTCTCTCCAGCCTTCTGTTTTAAAGTTGCCAGAGTCATCACATTCTTGGGTCTTGTAATGTGAACCCTAAATTGCCTCATAAATCTCTCATTTAAATCATTCCATGTTCCGATGGATCCATTCTCTAGTTGCCTGAACCATAACGCCGCAATATCCGCTAAGTACAATGGAAAGCACCGGGCCATAACCTCCTCTGATTCCCCCAGCACTTCCATATGCCACATATATTTCGTCAGATGGACCGTGGGGTCCGTTCTCCCGTCATACATGTCCAACGATGGTAACTTGAAATCCGGTGGGTTCCTAGCTTGCCTGATTGCTGGAGTAAAAGGACTCCTATTAACATCCTCCAAATCTTTGTTCACCAAACCGCCTCTCAAAGCTCGCCTAACCATCTCTGCCAACTTGTCGTTGTCTCCAAGATGTAATCTTTGTTCATTACTTTCAACCTGCCCCCCGAGTTCACGAGGGAACTCTGGGATCTGCCCCCTTGACTGAGCGTTCACTCCTCTACTACTCCCAGGTTACGCAGATGCTCCTCTCTCTCTCTCCAAAATTGGATCAACGTTCTCCATGGGTGCGCCTCCTAATCCAGGAGCTATGCCGGATGGTCCTGCTCCGTTCTGGACTCCATTGGCTTCCCTATTCTGTGCTCCAAGCTGTCCTATCTGTTGAAATAAATTCTAGATCAACTCCTCTTGTTTCTTCATCATTGTCTCCATCTCGTCCCTGGTGATGAAGATCGACGGTTGATTCGCTCCTGAGGAAGCCTCTTGACTTCCTTGTTGTTCACTTCTCTCTGGCCTTTGTTTCTTACTTGTTTGTCTTGTCATGGTTCTTAGATCTAAATTCCTAAGTCTCCAAATTCAACTTCTCCTGAATCAGCTTCTCAGTGAAAGCACCAAAATGTTTGTGCCAAAAATGGTCACAAACACCCAATATCGTGAAAGCACCCGTTTATCAACACAGATCAGTAATAAATAACACAGAACTCAGATCTAAGAGATAGTAAATGCAGCAAATTACAAATAACAATGAACAACACAGGATTTATAGTGGTTCGGCGATCGTGCCTACGTCCACTTTGAAGTTGGTGACTTTATTGATATTCTCTTGATGATTTCAATCGATTATAGCGAATTTCAACGGATGATAGCTTTCAGATCTGATTACAACAGCAATAATGGAGTATGGAATTGAATCCGACAGAATCTGGACATTCAATGGAGGAAGCCCCAAAAGATCCCCTTTTCTGAAGGCTTCAGGGTGCTATTTATAGGCGTTGGAGGCCCAGATCTCGCTCAAACTTCGGGAGACTTTTTCTGGCACGTGAGTGGGCCCACGCGACCGAGCCCACCAAGTTTCGACTCGATCTGAGATCGATTCGAAGTGACTTTGAATCCATCAAAAAATGATCCAATCGAGATGAAACTTGGCAGGAACAATCTTTACCTTGTATGGAAGCTACTGTGAAAATTTCGTTGCATTCGGATCAGTGGTTTAGGAGATACGATCGATTCGAGTTGGTGATTTTCGGTTGGCTGTTCGGCTCGAATCGATCACTTCGAATCGATGGTTTCGAATCGATCAACGCGCGTGCCTGAGTGATGACGTGGTGCGCGCTTTAAGAGTCGGTCCACTTTTATCGCCGAATTGACTGTTTCATAGCCGTGAGTTTCGCCTCGTTCGTATCAATGGCCGTTGTATAGTTTGAATCAATCAACTACGTAAGTCTCGCGTTGTTCTGCATCTGCCTAGTTCGAACCGAGGAGACGGGGCTTCCTTCGCATCGATGGTAAGTTCGCATCGATACTTGTGATGGATACGAACTGAAGCTCCGCGATGGGTTCGAATGATCACCGATTCGAACTAGGCACTGGCATGAACGATACGAAATTCATGGATACGAGGACGCAATCCACTGATGGGTACGAAACAGTGCTCTAGCATGGATACGAACGTGCTGATGGATTCGAATGTGATCGATACGAAGTATATGGAGCCTGATGGATTCGAACTTGTTGAGGTGACGTCCATCTGATGGGTTCGAACCGATCGATTCGAAGCGTATGTGAACCGATGGATTCGAATAAGGCAATTACTGATGGATTCGAACCCCATCGGTTCGAAATGGATACCTTCTCAACAAGCCGATGGTTTCGAACTGTGTACTTTAGCTAACTTGCATCGATTATATCTCGCTCATACGAACTCCGATTAACCTGAAATTTGAAACACTTGCTTTCATGGTCTTGCTTGTCATGTCTTATCGATTTTGGCCTAATCCGAGTTCGGACAGAATTCATCGATATCCATAGCGAAGTGAAGTGCAACCAATCTCTGAGACGTACTGTCTTCCATTTTTGACCGATTTTTAACCCGAGTATTATTTAAGAAGAAAAATAATAGATGAATCAGTGTAGCTATAAATATCATATAAGATGAGATAGGATAAGAGATACAACAAAAATATATGATAACGATAATGTCATACTTCGACAAGCATACATTTGATAACAATAAAAATCATACAATATTTCAAATCTCCTCAAATATCCAAAAGGAATATCACATTCTTTATCTTATTCAACAAACCTCAAATATTAACAAAACATATCAATGCCAATCGAAAAAAAAATGGTGAAACACAAACTCCAGAAATCAACAATCAGAAATCCAGAAAAAACAAAAGGGGGAGGCCTTTCAAAAATGGAAGCATGAAAAATCACTAACACGTGTATCACAAACAGGTCGCCATAGAGACGGTGCAACGACTTAGTACAACGGTACGCTCGAGGAACCTGAAACTCAAATAATTTGGAACAACGACGTAGTACAACGGTACGCCCGATGAACCTGAAACTCGTATAATCCAAAACAACGACGTAGTACAACGGTACGCCCGATGAACCGAAATCCATAAAACCCATAGGTCGCTAGCCTATAAAAAATGAGACAAAGCTCAAAAGAACTGGGTATAGTCCCCCAGCGACAAAGAGACATCACATATCGTTAGTCTAAATCATAAAATGATCATCATTGATCAATAAGAAGTGTCAATTACACTAAGCTAGTAAATAAATGAGTTTAGCTTCATGTCCCATAACCACTGGCTAAACTTAACTATTTATGAACATATTGTAGATTTTCACTCGAAGATTACCATGAGTTTCAATCAAACAAGTCCAAAAATTAACCGACGAAGTAAACGCAAGCGTTTCATACCACTTATTTTGCTAAGTCGTTTAATTAGATTTCTCATATGAATGAGGTAAAGGTTTATATATACTAATTAATTAGAAAACAGTTTTAAAAATGAGTTTTGTATTAAAAATAGTGTTGAAAGAGTTTTTGTGAAAGAGTTTGAATATTTACTATTAGTATAAAAACCTTTGTATTTCAAAGTGATAAATCACAGAAATGATTGTAAAAAAAATTTATCATCAAAATCCACATTCGACAATGTGAATTAAACCATAAAATTTGATTTCAAATCCATCAAATGGATATTTCCAAAAATCCAGAAAAGAAGTCATTAGAGTCAATAATAAATGACAATAACTAATCGGATCAACAAAAATCAATAAAAATTGGAAATCCACTCGAAAATAGGCGAATTGGTTAAAAGGCAATAGGACTAGAAGCCTGACCTGGCATGACTAGACGTTTGACCTGGGGTTCGGCCATTTTTTATTTTACTTTGCTCTTTTTTTCTATCTGAAGGCATCCAGACATCTGGTATAGGCTAACTAGACGTCTGGTCGAGGACATGGATATTTTTCTTCTTCCTTGTTTATTTTATTTTTGTCTCCAGGGACCATAACCAGACGTCTAGACTTGACCAACCAGATGTCTAATCACCTGGACTGGGCAACAGTTTGCCTAGGCCATTGATGCCAAATCAATTCGGAAGCGATCGAACGAGCGATGGAGGCTACGGATTTATGCCAAACAACAACCCAACCTTATAGGCTCTTCGATACACCCCACATATCATGTCCAAACATCCAAAATAGGATTTTTAATGATCTTGACTTCAAAACACCAAAATCGGAAAATTCACCAAATCAATTCAAATCAAAGCAAATGAACATGAAATAGATGTTAGGAATTCGTACCTAACAAAAATGAAAGCTATAAATGTAGATGTGAGTTCGAAAACTCACCTTTAAAACTCAAAGATAATGAATGAGAAGCTTTAAAACAAAGCAAGACCAATTCCTCTTCAATAGACCTCTAGAATCTTCAATCTATTATCAAAGGTGAAGTTTTTTCCTAAGTTAGGTTATAGGAAATTCTGAAAATTGAAGAGATATTGAGATAGAGAAGATGAAGAGGATGCTTACCTAAGCTTCTCTTTGATTTTAGAACTAGAACGTAAATTTCCTAAGAGAACTAGGGCTTAGGAATTTTATTTTCCTATCTTTTCCCTCATTCTTTCCATTAGCTTGAGAGTGTTAGGAATAATGGAATGAATGAAGAAAGAGAAGTGGAGTGGGAGTTATTAGGTAGAGGAGTTTGGGTTCGCTTGTTGGGTTTGTGGGCTGAAACCCAAACCCAAAGCCCAAATCCCAAATGAAAGTACCAATATTCTAATCAACTCCAAACATATCGATGTTTATACTCAAAAAGGTCGCAAATGCTGTTTTGGACTCAATGAATGTGGTCTCGAGTTCGGATTCGACCGTTTGCAAAAAGTCACAATTCGAACTTTAAATTCAACTAAAGATGCTACATTTAAATATATAATCGTAAAATATGCGGGTTATTACAGACTCTCCTCCTGAAAGAAATTGCGTCCTCGCAATACTTAAGAAGAAAATTAAGAGTAAAAACCATGCTAAGGCATAACAACACATAATAAAATTTTGAAATGAGAAGTTCACCTTAAAGAGCACGAGAGAGTAAGTCCGGATGTGCTCGCTCGATGGGTTCTCTGGATTCTCAAGAACAATCCTTAGGATTTAAGAACCAATGAACTTTCACAAGCGGGACATCTTTATTACGAAGACACTTAACATCCATAGCAATGATGCGAATAGGATGTTGCTCATAAGTCAAATTAGGTGAAACCGCAATTTCTTTAATAACACCGGGCTCAAGAATATAATTGGAATCTCTAGGGCATTCCGTATTTAGAGGTGTGGAATACGTCATGAATAGCAGAAAATTGAGCCAGTAATAAAAGGTGATAAGCCACAGAACCAATGCGTTCGGTGATGGGAAATGGGCCAATATATCAAGGTATTTTAGAGATGTAGAATACGTAATGAATAGCAGAAATTGAGCTAGTAATAAAAGGCGATAAGCCACGGAACTAATGCATTCGGTGATGGGAAATGGGCCAATATATTGAGGTGCTAATTTTCCAGATCAACCAAAACACGCAACATCTTTCATAGGTGAAACACGAATAAATACCAAATACCCCATAGAAAATTCCAAATTTCTTCTTCGGTTATCGGCATAGGATTTTTTTCTAATTTGAGCTTCTTTCATCCTATGACAGAAAAGGTCAATCTTTTCTCTGGTATCACGAATAAAATCTAGATCTAAAATCAGCTTCTCACCGACTTCAAGCCAACACGAAGGAAAGCGACATGGCCTTCTGTAGAGTGCCTCGAAAGCTGCCATGCTAATACTAGATTGGAAGCTATTATTATAAGAAAACTCAACAAGAGAAATATGATCTTCCCAACTTCCACCAAAATCAAGAACACATGCACGAAGGAGATCTTCAAGAGTCTGATTCACGCGCTCTGTTTGTCCATCAGACTGAGGATGATAAGCGGCGTTAATATTAAGCTTCATTCCCAAAGCTTTTTAAAGACCCTTCCAAAATCCACTAGCAAATAATGGATCACGATCGCTAAAATTAGAAGTAGAAATTCCATGCAATTTAACAATTTCTTTAATATAGAGTTTGGCCAAAAGAGGTACGGTGCAATTGGACCGAACGGGAATAAAATGGATAGATTTTGTAAGTCTATCCACAATCAACCATAAACTGTCATGACCCGAACGAGAACGGGGAAGACCGTCGATAAAGTCCATGGAAACTTGATCCCACTTCCAAACGGGAATTTCTAAAGTTTGCAATAACCCACCGAGCCTTTGATGCTCGGCCTTAACGAGTTGGCAAGTCATGAACGCTTAATGAAATTAGCAATATCAGATTTCATTCCATCCCAATAATAAAGTCGCTTCACATACATGTACATTTTATTACTATTGGGATGAATGGTAAATTTAGAACGATGAGAATCTTCTAAAATGTTTTTACAAAGATCAATAATATTGGCACAATAAGTCTACCAAATTTTCGAATATGTAACAACCCGATATTTTTAGCCTTTTGCATCCACACATGCCGGACTTGAATTGCTCAAAATACCGCATTGTAAATAAATTTGAAGCAAATGAAATCTAATCACAGAATCACAGACGTAGAAATATCAGAATAACTCGCAACGGAAATTAAACAACCACAGTAGTTCATGAAGCTACTATAACAAACTCTCAAAACATAATACATAATATCAGTCTAAAAAAACCTTATACAATAGAAATCTCAAATACATAGCAGTTTATAAATACCAGAGCTGAAATAGAACAACTGAAACTGAAAGGGAACAGATACTAGACAAGCAGAATCTCTAGTGATTCCTAGCTCCAGAAAAGAAATACAAAGCTAAGCTGTAAATACTCAAGGCGACCCGAGTGTAAAGTAAAACACCAAACACTCGAGTCAGGACATACATACTTATATAATGTAAACAAACTCAAGTGAACTGTAGTAGTAATGCGCTATAATTTAAAGGATTCTTGGGATCGCCCATCCTCTAAGGATCAGTTAAACTATAGATTAAATACATCCCGTGGTTAAAATTTCCAGATAGTAATTTATACTTCGAAATCAAATATCATTTCAAAATTCAATATCATTCAAAAATCCATTTCAAAATATCAAAATATCGTATCTTTTCAAAACCACATTCATTTTTATTTAAAATACCATTTCAACACACATTTCAAAATAGTTTATATTTTAAAACAAATTACTTCATTTTAAAACATTAAAATGAAGTTATTATATTAAATAATTAAATTATTAAATTTCCAAAATTTTAATCTTTCAAAGTTCATTTATTCACTTAAATTTATTAAAACAATGAAAATTCAACTTTTGCGGCATTTAGAAAATGCTACGGAAAGTTACTCTTAAAACAATTCAATTTAACAAAAGACAGCATTTAAAAATGCTGTAATATGGTTACTTTAGTTCTAATAAAGTCTTAGTTAATTTCGGCAACTACAGCACTTACAAATGCTGTAATAGCCCTTAATTCAATTTATCCATTTAGTTCATTTCTATCAACTACAACATTTACAAATGTTGTAATATCCTTTACATTAGAAATAATAACATTTCAAAAATGCTGTTAATTGAATTCCAAGTATTCAATATAATTTCACAAACAATTAAATTTTTATTTAAATCATTTAAACTTATAAAATCATATATTTTCACTTTTAAAACCATCATTCAAATACCCTTATATTAATGATTTTATAAAGTTAAATTTTCATTCAAAAATCAATTTAATAATAATTTACTTATATAATTCAACATCAATTTCAATTCATTATAATTAAATTTTTAACTTAACATTTAAGTTTAAATTTCCAAATATAACTTATTTTTTATTTTATTTACTTAACTTAAAATTCATTTTTAAACAAAATTCACAAATTTCCAATCTAAGTTATATTTCAAAATTCAACTTAAATATTCATTTGTTTAAACTTTTAACTTATTCAAAAATCATTAACACTTTATAAAATCATTTTAAATTCATTTTAATTCAAATTTTAAATCTATTCATCATATTTCCTACTTAATTTAAATTCCTTTTATAACAAAATCATAGTTTCCTAAATAACTTATATTTCAAATTTCTAACTCTACCATTAATTTATTTCACTTATAAATTTTTAGAAAATCAATAATGCTTTATAAAAATCATTTATAATTAAGTTTAAATCAAAATATTATAATATATACATTTCAAAAATACTTTAAAAAAATTTAAAAAAATATATATTAATCACGGGTCTGTATATCATTTTCTAGCCTAGGTAAAGTAATACAGATAATATATCATTTCAATCTGTAATTTACAAAGGAAACTGGGTTCTATTTTCAAACCCGCAATCCCAAGTAAATGGAATAAATAAAAATCATTCAGGCCTATCGTTTCAGCCCATAACGATTTTTCCCTATTCTAAAGTACGTTCGGGTATGTATCATTTCAACCCATAGTGATTCTAATCTATAGGGAACTTGCAGTGTGATAAACCGATATAAATAAACAAAATAGCATAATATAATAGTAACATATGATATAACAGGTGTATAAGCATGGGTGAACATCATATGATCATAGCATAGCTGATATAACATAATGATATGGGTTTACAGATTCAATTGCGATCAGTTTACTGATCATATAAGTATAAATTTGTCTGGTGAGAATTACTCACTTGTATAAGCTGGAGACGACAACCAAATACACAAACAAATATCTTCAAAGGCACGATAACACGACAATGATTTGAGAGTGGGGGAGCCAAAGCTAATTGCCTTGTCACATAGCAAACAAAACAATGCACAATATGAATTTCAAACCAAAATATTTATAAACAATGCTAGGAATAAATGCACAACTCAAAGCTAAAGCTTTTGCACTTGCATTCAACAACTTATGCTTTAGTCATAGGTTGGAAAAGCACTGTTATGTGATGGATTTGGATCAGGTTAAGGGTACAAAGGTCGGCCATAAAAATATATGAAGGAGTAGAGAGATATGTGTGCATGTACACACAAATTCAAGGCACAAAAGTAAAATTCAAGGCCATAAATGGTCTCGCCTGATCTGGAGAGTTCACATACAGGTGTGGCAGAGGTCTTAGGCTCAGGTTTGGCTGGTGGTAGTGGTGCACAAGTCGGCCAAGGTGGCGGTTGGAGTGGTGGAACAAAGTGGAGTTCGGCTATGATGATTTCAAGGAGTTTTCTTCATTTTCTTTGGTGAATCATAAACTAATAGGCCACGACTATGGAAGATTAGTGGGAAGGAGGAGATGGTGGCTGGTTGTGGTGGTGGTGGAGGCAGCCATGGTGCTGGAGTCGGGAAGGCCAAACACATAGAGTTGATGCAAGTGCAATATCAATACAAAACAAGTAGAAAAGTGTAGAAAAAGAATGAGATTTTTCCAAAAAAATTCTTCAGTTGATAGCCGAATGTTTTTAGGGTTTGAGAGGCTTTTTCTTACGTGAGAAATGAGGGGAAGTCGGCTCAAGGAAAGGAGACAAGGTCAGCAAATGAATTGATGTGTTGTTTGGTGTGAAAAGGTAAGTTTGAATATGAAAAGGCAAGGGATATTAAAGGTCCAAAATCTCTTCATATTTCCAAATTCTTTTTGCAATTTTAAATACATGAAAAATGTAAATAAATAAGATAAAAACAAATAAAATGCAGGAATAAAATAAATTTTAAATAAATATAAATAAATTAAGAAAATAGCTTAAAAATAGAAACTAGGTTATAAAAATTGAAAATAAATACACTAAGCTTTGGAAAAATTCAAACATCACTTAAAAATATTTAAAAGATAATATATATATATATATATATATATATATATATAACATAACATATTAAACATATATATACAGATGAGAATAAGATATGACAAATAAAAGTATTATTTATATAATTTAAAATAAATAATATTATTAAATAAATCAATTTATACACAATATTGTAAAAAGCATAACTTTCACAATATAAATCAGATTTCAACGAAACGAAAAGCATTATTCTTGAAATTTAATATAATTTCATAATAAAAGATAAAATTCAAAAATATAAATATTTAAATTTTAAATTTAAAAGTCAAAGTTTGACCAGATTGACCAAAATCCACATTTTTGGAAAATTATACAACTTATTCAGGTTTGAAATTATAATTCACACAAAATTAAGATATAATTTTACAATAACAAAATTTATTCATTTTAATAAATAAAATAAAATTTTAAATTAGCAATTCAATTTAAAATAATTAAAATATACCATCAAAATAATCACAAAATACTGGGTTATTACAGAATACCTCCACGAGCATCAATATCAAAGTCTTCCAATCCTTCAACCTTATTTTTGTCCCTAAAACTTTGGCTAGGAAGAAAAAATTTGGGATCTTGCTTTTGTGCATCAAGGATGTGGTCCAAAAGAGAAGGATGAGCCTCAAGGCTACATAAAACAAGACATGAACATTAATAGGATTCATGAGCTCGAATCTCACAAGTGGACAAAGTCTCGAGATCATTCCATTCGGATATCATCATGGAAATAACCGCTTGTTGCTTACGACTAAGGGCATCAACAACACAATTTCCTTTTTCGAGAGTATAGAGAATATCGAGATCATAAGATGCAAGGAATTCGAGCCAACGTTGTTGACGCAAATTAAGTTCCTTTTGAAGAAATAAATACTTCAAAGATTTATGATTGGTGTAGAGAACAAATTTCTCTCCCAAAAGATAATGACGCCAAATTCTAAGGAAGAAAACAATGGTCGCGAGCTCTAAATCATAAGAGGCATATCTAATCTCGGCAGGCTTTAATTGCCTAAAAGCATAAGCGATAACACATTCCCTTTGCATGAGAATGGCTCCCAACCAACACCACTAGCATCGATATAAACAACAAAGTCTCGGTTCCCTTTGGGAATCACAAGAAAAGGAGCATCGGAAGGAGTTCTTTTAATTTTCGAAAAGCAGCTTCACATTTATCTGACCAAATGTACTTAACTCCTTTCTTTGTCAAACTAGTAAGAGGCACGGAAATTTTAGAAAAGTCTTTTATGAAACGATGGTAATAGCCCCTCAATCCAAGGAAACTACGAATTTCTATCACATTCTCCGGTCTCTTCCAATTTTGAATCGCTTCAATCTTTGAAGGATCCATGGAAATTTTGGATTCAGAAATAATATGTTTTGAAAATTTCACACGAGATTGCCAAAAGTGGCACTTAGAAAATTTTGCTTTCAATTGATTGGTCCTAATAGTTTCCAACACAATCCGAAGATGTTTTTCATGCACTTCCTCGGTTTTAGAATAAACAAGCATATCATCTATAGAGATGAGAATAAACCGATCGAGGAAGTCTTTGAAAACTTGATTCATAAGGTCAACGAATTAAGCTGGAGCATTCGTTAACTAAATGGCATAACAAGCCATTCATAAGAACCCTAACGAGTATGGAACGATGTCAAAGGAATGCTATCCTTTGCAATATGAAGCTGATGAAAACCGGTTGCTAAGTCTAACAGTGAAAAGACTCTAGCACTGCTAAGTTGATTGAATAGATCATCAGTCCGAGGTAAGGGATGTTAGGAACTGGAGATGGTGATTTTGATGACAACAACCTTTGTCACTTATTTTATTATAACTTATATACTAACACTATTGCCTAGATATATATGAATGTTATTATGCAGGATATCTATAAGGCATGTACTTATTATTGAAGACTGTACAGTATAAAGATCAAAAATGAAGAAATCGACTTTGAAGACTCATGAGTATCAAGATCAAGATTTCAAGATATGTGTATAATTTTTGTTAAAACTTCATAAAAGCATGGAAATCTTCATTCCAAATTTTATTTGGGATGGAACCCATTTCTACCTTCTTAACGGTTTATAAACCCACGATAAGTAGCTTACAAACCTACGACAAGTGGCTTACAAACCTACGACAAGTGGCTTACAAACCCACGAACATCATGGTTTTGTACAAGTTCTCGAGTCCTGATGTGATGAGATATTCCGCAGGAAGAAGCTTGCAAAACTACTTCAAAATGGTTTTTCAAAATGATTTTCAAAATGATTTTCAAAACTGCTTTTCCAAATATTTTAGCCTTAAAATTATCTTTTCAAATGATTTTTCAAAAAGATATTTTAGCCTTAAAATATTATTTGTTTTTGTTTAAAATAAACTCTTATTTTAAACTTCATTTTCAAAAAGAAAATTACATTGTTTTTAACATAGGATGTCGACATCATGGGATACCCTATGTCGACATTGTGCCAGTTGAATTCAAAAGTTTCGATTTTCAAAAGAAGTGTCTATTCGTTTAATTCTCTTCACGAATGGTTATGACCGTTGGTGCTTTTTAAATAGCCTTCACAAAAGAAGTTTTTAACTAATTAGTTTCTTATTTTCTATACTTCTTCTTCTCCATAAATCCATATTCTATAATTTTTATATTTTTAAGACCGTGCCAAAATTCTGCCGAATTCTCAAGTGAATCAAATTAGAATCTCATTCTTATTTGATTCTCTGCTCTCTTTCGAAGATCAATGTGCTATTCAGAGTTATAGGATCAATTTGTAATCAAAATTTTATCGAGTCTCTCTATAAAGCGTGGTTGTGCCTGGAAATCAATTGGGTGACCTTGAGTCCCGTAAATCAAGGGAGTTTGCCCCAGACTCGTGAGACAGGAGGGTACCTCAAGGCCTTTAAAAATTGAGGATTGTAATCTCGACATTGGTATAATGAAAATCTGTATGAGTGATTTGCCTTGGTACAGGACTGGATGTCGGGTAACTCCGAACCAGTATAAAATCCGGTGTATTCTTTCCTTTTGCTGCTTTTTATTTACTTTGTGCATCTGTGTTTGATTCTGTGATTGTTATGTGATTAAGTTCTGCATTTGTTTGTGTCATAATTTTAAATTAGTCCATATAAGTTTTAGAATCCATTAAACACTATTCACCCTCCCTCTAGTGTTAAATTAACCTTAAGATCCATAATTTGCACTCCCTTTAAAATTGTATCAGAGCATAGGATTTCATAGTTTTCATAATCTGAAACTTGAAAAGTTAAAAATGGCATTTTTAGGAAATTTTGTTAATACGAGTTTGAATTTACGCATTTCATTAAAGTATCATAAGTATGCATATAGTTTTTATGAAAAATCAAGCTATCTACCGAATAGGTTTGTCATGCAAGAACATACATGTTACATGGCTTTTGAAGAATCAACAACCAACAGACAGACTGTGCAAATTGAGAAAGAAAAATGGATGCTTGATAGTGGCTGTTCAAGGCATGTGACTGGAAATCCCGAGATACTTAATGACATTATATATCAAGATGGTGGATTGGTCAACTTTGGGGATAACTCAAAAGGATATGTGATAGGCATCGGCAATGTCGGTAATTCTAAAACACCTTTTATTTCTGATATTTTGCTAGTTAGGAATTTAAAACATAATTTACTTAATATAAGTCAACTATGTGATAAAGGATTTAAAATTAAATTTGAAAAAGATAAGAGTCACATCGAAGGTAATAAGTCAAATATTATCTTTGAAGGAATTAGGAAGAAAAACATTTACATCCTTAGTATGAAATTTTCAAATGACAACTTATGTCTTTTGGCTAATACATGTGACCCTTGGATTTGGCATAAAAGATTTGGTCATTTAAATTTCAAATAGTTATCTAGGTTATCAAAACTGACTTAGTTAGAGGTCTTCCCAAGTTAAACTTTAAAGTAGATAGTATATGTGATGCTTGTCAATTAGGAAAACTTAATAAAAGTTTATTTAAATTAAAAGATATGATTTCTACTTCTAAACCTCTAGAATTACTTCATTTATATTTATTTGGTCCATTTCAAGTTCAATCAATTAATCGCAATATATATGTTTTTATAATATAGATGATTATTCTAGATATACTTGGACAATTTTTCTTAAGCTTAAAAGTGATGCTTTTGAATTATTTAAAATTTTTGCTAAAAGAATTCAAAATCAACTTTCTCTAAAAATAAAAACTATTTGTAATGATCACGGTGGAGAATATGAAATGAAATTTTTGAGAATTTCTATAATCAAAAAGGAATTATTCATAATTTCTCTTTTCCAAGAACTGCACAACAAAACAGAGTGGTAGAACGTAAGAATAGAACGATTCAAGAGTGTGCTAGAACAATGCTTTCTAATAGTAACTTACCTAAAAAAATTTGGGCTGAAGCAGTCGCTACAGCTTGTTATATATTAAATAGGATTTTAATTAGGCCATTAACTAATAAAACACCATATGAATTACTTTACAATAAGAAACCCATAGTAGCTTATTTTAAAGTTTTTGGGAGTAAGTGTTTTATTCTTAATACAAAAAATAATTTAGATAAATTTGAACCTAAATCCGACAAAGGTATCTTCATCGGATATTCTAATAGAAGTAAAGAATTTAAAGTTTATAATTTAAGAACTAACACTATTGAAGAAACAATGCATGTATCTTTTGATGAAAATTTTAAAGATATTGTAAAAATACAAGATGAAGAAGATTTTGTAACTTTAAATAATGAACCTAATGAAACTAATTGTGAAGTCATTCAACCTAATAAAAGAATTAGGCTATTAAAAGATTATCCTGTAGAAAATATATTAGGAAATATTGAATCTATAGCTAAAACAAGAAATCAACTAAATGGTATGAGTAATGTAGCTTTTATATCAATTGTTGAACCTAAAATTCCAAAGAAAGCATCATCTGATGATTCATGGATTCTTGCTATACAAGAAGAATTGAATCAGTTCACTAGAAATGATGTTTGGGAACTTGTTCCTAGACCTGAGGATAAAAGTATAATTGGAACAAAATAGGTTTGTAAAAATAAAATGAATGAACTTGGTGAGGTCATGAGAAATAAGGCTCGTTTAGTCGCGCAAGAATATTGTCAAGACGAAGGAATTGATTATGACGAAACCATTGCACCCGTAGCAAGGCTAGAAGCTATCAGGATTCTACTTGCTTTCACAAACTACAATAATTTCAAGTTATATCAAATGGATGTTAAAAGTGCTTTTCTAAATGGTTTTGTATTCCCTCTAAAATTAGTTATTAAGTTATATATTTATATATTTCGACTTTTACTCCTTTTCTCTGTTCTATTCTCTGTAACAAACTTCTAAAATAGTAATTAATGGCTTCCTCTTCAAATAATGAACCTTCTTCACCCACTTCTCCTCATTATGGTCCTTTTCAACGTTCCACACACGTACGAGTCATCAATTGCAAGAGAAGACGAAAGATTTGCTACAAATGATGACGATGACTCAAGTAAGTCAACTGTGAATGGCTAGAGAACAAGATAGGCAAGGCAGAATCCCTAGGAATTTACAAAAATTCCTTATGGATAACCGTGACAATCCCATTGTTGTCGAAGAATCATTACAAGCCATGGATTCTAAAGAAGAAGAGCCTCCAGAAGAACCACAAGAGGATCAAGGAGAAGAACATCCCCTCTGCCGAATCCGGATGTTCATATGGACGAAGACGATGGCGTGATTTTGCGTTGGAGAGGTCCTTTTTGATGCTAATGGGATCTTGGTCGAACAACGTGGAAACTTTTATCTCCACTTTCCAAATTGTTCGGTCCATAAATCACCAATAGTTAAGGGTCCTCGTTAAGCGTTTTTTAGTTTTCTTGATTGTATATTGGTTTGTTAATTTGTATATAAATGTTATCTTAATTAATTTTCTTCTAAAAACAATCTTCGATGTATAAAAATATGAATTCCATTTAGTATGCTATATTTCATATGTTATTATTCTTATGTCGTATGTTTGTTTATCTCATTTTCTATTAAGTTCAAGGTTTATAGTTTATTTTTGTTGATGACAAAGGGGGTGGAGTTGTATAAAATAATAGGCTTGGAGTAAGGGGGAGTAATTGTTGGACTAAGGGGGAGTTGTTGGTGTAAGGGCGAGTTATGGTATGATCGATGTGGTAAGTATATTTTATAAGGTTGTCATCATAAAAAAGAGGGAGATTGGTAGGAACTAGAGATAGTGGTTTTGATGACAACAACCTTTGTCACTTATATTATTATAACTTATATACTAACACTATTGTCTAGATATATATGAATGTTGTTATGTAGGATATATATACGGCAGGCACTGATTATTGAAGACTGTATAGTATAAAGATCAAGAATGAAGAAATCAAGTTAGAAGACTCATGAGCGTCAAGATCAAGATATCAAGATATGTGTCTAGTTTTTGTTAAAAATTCATAACAGCATGGAAATCTTCATTCCAAATTTTATTTGAGATGGAACCCATTTCTACCTTCTTAATGGCTTACAAAACCACGACAAGTAGCTTACAAACCTACAACAAGTGGCTTACAAACCCATGAACATCCTGGTTTTGTAAAATTCTTGAGTACTGATGTGATGAGATATTACGTAGGAAGAAGCTTGCAAAACTACTTCAAAATGGGTTTTTAAAATGATTTTCAAAACTGCTTTTCAAAATATTTTAGCCTTAGAATTATCTTTTCAATAAGATATTTTAGCTTTAAAATATTATTTGTTTTTTGTTTTTAAATAAACTCTTGTTTTAAACTTCATTTTCAAAACAAATTTTACATTGTTTTTAACATAAGGATGTCGACATCATGGGACACCCTATGTCTTCATGGTGGTCGTTGAATTCAAAAGTATTAATTTTCAAAAGAAGTGTCTATTCGTTTAAATCTCTTCACGAATGATTATGACCGTTGGTGCTTTATAATTTAGTCCATATAAGTCTCAATTATACATTATTCACCCCCTAGTGTTAAATTAGCCTAAGGTTCTTAATGTGCACCCCTTTCAAGGGATATATATTCTTGATAGTGAGATCATTAAGCTTGCGGTAGTTAACACAAAGCCTAAGTGTACCATCAGATTTCTTCACAAAGATAGCTGAAGCTCCCTAAGGAGAGGAACTAGAACGAATAAACTATTTTGCTTCCAATTCGAATAATTGTTTACGCATCTCCTTATTTTCCTTATCGGACATACGATAAGGAGGATGAGTGATAGGTAAAGATCTAGGGCTTAGATTAATTCTGAACTCAATTGCACGCTTAAGTGGTAATCCTAAAACGGGCTCAAATATATCGAAAATTCACGAACAACGTGAATGAGGGAAATAACATCTTCCTCATCATCATTATCGTCATCATGTGGACTTAGAGAATATAAGGATGCCGTCGAATTGGAATCTGAATTTTTTAGAATAATAGGAATCTGCTTATCAGATTGAGGATGTCGAAGATGGATAGTCCTCTCGAGACATAGGATGTAGGATTCATGACGGTTAAGCCAATCCATTTCCAAAATCATTCTGAAACCAAGGTAACACATAACTCGCATATCGGCTCAGAATGCATAATCAGATAAAATAATCTCGACATCTTTATAAAATAAACTGAGTGTTGTGGATCCACCAACCGGATTCACAACTCTCAATGAAGTCATCAAACCCACAACATTTAAAGACAAAGTATCAACAGGTTCCTTTGATACAAAAGAATGAGATGATCCTGTATCAAAAAGAACTCAAATCGGGAGATCACGAAATATAATAATGCCATCAAGGACAGAATGAGAAATAACTTGACCAAGAGAAGTGTTACTATGAGCTTGCACAACATTAAGCTTTCCCTCCTTCTTGCCTTGAAGTTTGGAACATGAAGTAAAAGATGACCCGAACTTTTGCAATAACGAAAAAAGGGGTTTCGGACACCTATTTACATAATGGTTCTTAGAACCACAAATGCAGCATTGCCCACAACTAGAGGCAGGAGTCTTTGCTACCGAAGTTGCTTGCTTTCCTTTCTTGCTGGGATTAGGGCCTTTGAACTTAATAGGCCTCTTCTTCTTGTTGTTGTTGTGAAGTTCTGTTTGGAACCTACAACTTCAACATCACTTTCTTTATCGGCCTCTCCAAGTCAAAGAGCGATATCTACAAGTTGATCGAAAGAAACTTCTATTTTTAGAAGTAAAGCCTTTTTGAGGTTCTTATTCAACCCATAGATAAATCTTTGGTTTTTTTAATGAGGTATTAATGTACTCGACCCCATATTTAGAGAGAGATTCAAAAGATGCGGAGTAATCCATCAAAGAAGATTCACCTTGAACAAGGTCAATAAAGCGTTGAGCTAAATTACTTTTTCAACTTCCAGCATAAACTTCAACTCGAACCTTTCTTGAAATTTCTCCCAAGTAAGATCCACTTCAATAATTTCTGAAATCAAAAGCTCATACCAATCTAATGCTCTCTTATGGAGCATGCTAGAAGCCACTTGGACTCGATGTAGATCCACAAAATTCATGAGAGAAAAGATGCGATCGCATGTTTTAAGCCAAGCTTGGACTTCTTTAATGCTTTCAGAACCCTTGAATGGCCTTCTATCCAAATTGGTATAATCACTGCACAAGCGTGCAAATTCGAATTTAGGATAAGTATGCTTTGGAATGGGTCCGACAGCTTGGGCATTCTTTACAAGATCTAAAAGCTATAGGGCAGATATGAATGCACCATCCTAAGGAGTAGCGCTGGATTAACCGGCACTTGGATGAACCAGTCTAACCATTTCTCTTCTTTAAGAAAGAAAGAAGAGGAAAAAGGTTATTGTCAGAATGAATATCAAACAAACTTGATTGATAAAATAAGGCATCACAAAAGAAAATAGGATAGAACGGGTCATAAGACTCAGATTAAATCCTAAGGCACGATTCCTAAGAGAGACTTATGATAATGATCCTTGATAGACTATTCTACATTGTTTCGAAGTTTGGCTCAAATACCAAGCTGTGACTACCCAACTCTATACTCACACTAGCTAAGGACACTACTAGGTAATGATGTCGACTAACATAAAGAATAGGGCTGTTGTGGAGTGACCATCTGTGTAATTGCTTTGTGCCGGTACCGATATGTCAGATGGTATAACATGCATTTAATTTTAAGAGGAAATTCGAAATATCAAATACAAACTCAAAGCTACTACATAGTGGCTGTGTGGCCTTTGAAAAGAAATATAAAATAAGCACAACACAAAATCAGTCACAGATATTCATATCACTAAAGTGAAAACATATATGAATATAACATATAGAAGTGTACATCAAAGTAGTGGACAAACAAGATCCACAACATCGCAAAAGAATAAGTATACATCAAGGAGTATCTATCTCAAATGTATAAAAGCAAAAAATATTGAGCTAAAGTAGTTAGCCAAAAGTCAAAAGCTAGTCCCTGCTAAGAAGTCAAGTGGAAGCACCTATAACATCTCGGTTTGACCCGAGTATTATTTAAGAAGAAAAATAATAAACAAATCAGTCTACCTATAAATATCGTGAATTAAAACCATAAAAATCGATGTCAAATCCATCAAATGGATATTTCCAGAAATTCAGAAAGAAGTCATCAAAGTTGATAATAAATGAAAAAAACTAATCGACTCAACAAAAATTGATAAAAATTGAAAATCCTCTTGAAAATAGGCGAAATGGTCAAAAGGCAACAGGACCAGACGTCTGACCTGGCATGACCAGACGTCTGACCTGGGGTTCGTCCATTCTTTTATTTTACTTTGCTCTTTTTTTCTATCTGAAGGAATCCAGACGTCTGGCATAGGGTTACCAGACATTTGGTCGAGGGCATGGCAGTTTTTCTTTTACCATGTATATTTTATTTTTTTCTCCAAGGACCATCATCAGATGTCTGGACTTGACCAACCAAACGTTTGGTCACCTGGACTAGGCAATATTTTGTCTACGCCATTGTGGCCAAATCGATTCAGAAGCGATCAGACGAGCGACAAAGGATACGGATTTATGCCAAGCGACAACCCAGCCTTATAGGCTCTTCGATACACCCCAAATATCATGTTCAAACATCCAAAATAAGATTTTTAAGATTTTGACTTCAAAACACCAAAATTGAAAAATTCACCAAATAAATTCAAATCAAAGCAAATGAACATGAAATAGATGTTTGGAAATCATACCTAACAACAATGAAAGCTATAGACGTAGATGTGAGTTCGAAAACTCACCTGTAAAACTCAAAAACGGATGAGAAGCTTTAAAACAAAGAAAGACCAATTCCTCTTCAATACACCTCTAGAATCTTCAATCTATTGTCAAAGGTGAAGTTTTTCCTAAGTTAGGTTATAGGAAATTCTGAAAATTGAAGAGAGATTGAGATAGAGAAGATGAAGATGATGCTTACATAAGCTTATCTTTGATTTTAGAACTAGAATTTGAATTTCCTAAGAGAACTTGGGCTTAGGAATTTTAATTTCCTATATTTTCCCTCATTCTTTCCTTTAGCTTGAAAGTGTTAGGAATGATGGAATGAATGAATGAAGTGGAGTGGAGTGGGAGTTATAAGGTAGAGGAATTTGGGTTCTCTTGTTGGGTTTGTGGGCTGAAATCCAAGCCCAAATAAAAGTACCAAAATTCTAATCAACTCCAAACATATCGATGTTTATACTCAAAAGGTCGCAAACGCTGTTTTGGACTCAATGGAAGTGATCTCAAGTCCGGATTCAACCATTTGCAAAAAGTCACATTTTGGACTTTAAATTCAACTAACGATGCTACATTTAAATAAAATATTTAAATATATAATCGTAAAACATATGGATTGTTACAACAAGCTTGATTATAAATGGTTAAACTGCCACTTTCTTCAATAATAGTCAGAACTGGAGTTGTAGTTAACCTTTGCTTAAGTTCTGGAATGCCTCTTCACATTTTGGTATCCATTCAAATTTAACATCCTTCATAGTCAACTTTGCCAAGTGATGAGAAATCCTGGAAAAGTCCTGAATAAATCTCTGGTAATATCCTACCAATCCTAAGAAGCCACGAATGCCCTTTGGAGTTTGTGGTTGTTTCCAATCTAGAATGGCTGAAATTTTTTCGTGGTCAATTGAGGTTCCTTCCTTTAATGCAACATGTCCAAAGAACCTTACATTTTCTTCCCATAAGTGGCATTTTGAAAACTTAGCCTTGAGCTCATTCCTTCTCAATATTTCTAGTACCATCTGTAAATGCCTTTCGTGTTTTTCTTCGGTCTCTAAATATATAAGGATATTATCAATAAAAACCAACATGAATTTGTGGAGCACATCTCTGAATACTCTATTCGTACAGTCCACAAAATAAGCGAGCGCATTGGTAAGCCCATAAAGCATAACCAACCACCCGTAGAAATCATTTGGTCCTATGAATGCAGTTAAAGGAATGAAATCTTATGCTATCCTTAATTGATGGAAACCTATAGCTCGGTCAATTTTGAAGAATATTCGAGCATCATGTAGTCATTTAAATAAGTCATCAATATGGGATAGAGGATACTTGTTCTTAATCATTTGCTTATTTAGGTCTCAATAGTCTACATAAAGTCTTATGGAGCCATCTAACTTTGCTACAAACACTACTACTGAGCAACAACTTTGGTTTAATTAGCCCTTTCTTTAACATTTCATCTAGTTGATTCCTCAATTCATTCACTTCCTGATGCAGCCCAGCCTGAAGCTAACTCATGTGCCTTAAGTTGCTTACGAACTAACGAGACTGAGCATGCATTGCAACCAGAGGATGGCAAGCTAAGAGGGAAGGAAATTGCACTATCGTCTCACGACCTAACCAGGAACCAGAGGAGGAGATGGCCCGATCTCGCGACCTAGCAAACACGCGACCTAATGGTTTACGACCTAACGAGATAGTGCCATGCTATGATAAGCCATTTCAGCGACCTACCGAGAACGAGCTACTATTAGTAGGTCGCGAAAGATCTTGCTTAAGTCGCTCCAGAATAAGGTCGCGTGAAGTCCATTAAGTCGCTGCTGGATGATGTTAGGTCGTTCACGACCTATGTTGAGTCGTAAGTCGTTGTGTTGTATTTTGGTATGTTGTTAACTCGTGTGTTGTATTATGTGTATTGTACAAATTATGTCGTTAACGACCTTACTTAGGTCGTAGGTCGTGTAATTTTGTTTGTACTGTGTTGTACTTAGGTCGTAAGTCGTTATAAAGATAGGTCGTTCATGTTATGTATGTTGTTAGGTCACGTGCGACCTGGGTCGTGTTAAGTCGTGTCAATTTTTTTAAGTCGTTAAGTCGCGTTATTTTTAAGTCGTGTATTTTTTGTGTTGTAACTGTTAAGTCGCCTGTCTCTGATGTTGAGTCGTTCGTTGGTAGGCCGTGGCCGACGTATGCTAAGTCGCGCAGATGAGTCGTGTACATATTGTAAGCCTATAAATAGGCATGGGCGGGTCAGTTGTAGGTGGGTTATTTTTTGGGAATAAAATTCTTGTTGTTAGCTTTATGCTTTCATTAAATTGGTAGTTGAGTGTAATCTCCTATCTCCACCTACGCTATTCGAGTACGCTCGAATTATCGTTTGTTGAAGCCAATTCGCGGAATCAAGTGCGCTTGATCAACGCTCGAAGAATTGTAGATCTCTTTTCACGGTATCATGCGCAATCAACTCGTCAGAGATAGCTAGAATTCGGTATCTTCGGATCAACGAATTTGGGCCTTTCAGTATTTCTCAATCCACCGATTGCTACTTTCACCATTTCATCTAATTTTCGTATTACCGCTGCGTCATTTTGGTATCAGAGCTAGACTTAGCCAATCATAGCTAAGCCAAGACTTAGAGCCGAGTTTGAAGTTTGAAGTTGAAGTTTGTTGTTCATCGTGTTCATCGTTTGTTGCAACAAGTTTGGGGTTTTTGATCCATATCATTTTTGATCCAAAATTCGAAGGGTGTTTGGATTTTTGCTTGTGGGATGTTTGCGCGCCAAGGTGTTGAACTTGAACCGTGCCTTGTTTGTTGAAGTGTCTTTGAGCCGTGCCTTGTTTGAAACCGAGCCGACCTAAGCCTTAGGTCGTTCATCTCGTTCGAGCTAGTTGAGCCGTGGCTTTGTTTTGTTGAAGTTGAGTTGGAGCCGAGCTAGGGGTAGCCGTGCAATTGAAGTTTGAAGTTGTTTTGTTGAAAAAATTGTGAAAATCAATCATGCCACCAAGGAGAGCTAACCGCCATCAAAATATTGAAGCATTGTATAGAAGAGAAGAGGCCGATCAAATGGAACAACGCATGCATGAGAAGTTTGATGAAGGTATTGGTCGGTTGGAAAGAATGATGCTCGAGATGAATCAAAGTAGAAGAAGAAATTCACCTGAATCGTGCCATGGGGGAAGTAGAATCTCACCACATTCAGATCAGGAGAGGAGAGAAAGTCATGATCGCAGAAGTGCTGATAATCGTAGTAGGAATGTTGATGATCGTGATAGGAGGAATGAAGATCGAAGGGATGTTGGTGGTAGAAGTGGAAGTGGTAGAGATGTTGGTGGACGTGATCGACAACGATATACATCAGATTTTGATGAGGACTTTGAAGGTGATAGAGGAAGTGTTCATTTCCGAGATCGAGATCAGGGACGACGTCAGTATCGGGAGATTGATGAAGATCGACGTTGGGAATCAGGGATGAAAACAGAAATTCCGGAATTCAAAGGAGGAATGGTTGCAGAAGAGTTTATGGACTAGTTGTCAAATGTTGAAGAGATCTTTGATTTCAAGGAGGTTTCGGAAAATCGTCGAGTGAAGTTGGTTGCTACAAGGTTGAGGGGGGGAGCTTTGGCGTGGTGGTAGCAAACCAAACTTACACGAGAATGGATGGGAAAGTCGAAGATTGAATCATGGGAGAAGATGAAGAAACTGATGAAAGCTACATTTTTACCTTACAATTATCAATCACTCATGTATCAGAGGTTGCAGATTCTGAGACAAGGGACGAAGACTGTTAATGATTATGCTGATGAATTTTACCAACTGATTGCTCGAAATGACATTATGGAGACAGAGGAACAATTGACTGCTAGGTTTGTTGGAGGGTTGAGGATGCAGATTCAAGATATGGTGAATATGTTTGCTCCTAGATCTGTAGCAGAAGCACATCAGAAAGCGTTGGCTTGGGAGAAGCAGGGAAGACGAGGAGGTGGTGTGTTTACAAGTTCCAATATTCAGAACAAAGGTGCTAGTGGGAGTTCCAATGTTTCTAAAGCCGTCAGTAAACCAGTTGTGAATGAAGTTGCGAAGGCAAAGGTTAACAACAGTTTCAAATGTTATAATTGCCAAGAAGTGGGTCACAAGAGCAATGAGTGTCCGAAGCCGAAGAAACGAACTATGATTGCTGAAGCTGAAGGTGAGAATGTTGATGAAGGTTATTCTAGTTCAGCTGAGGAGGATGAACAGGATATTGCGTCAGGAGATGAAAAATGTAATCTAATGACGAGGAGGTCTTGTTTAACACCGAAGCAGGAAGAAGAAGCTAGTTGGTTGAGGAGTAATATCTTTCAGTCGACATGCACTATTCTGGGGAAGGTTTGTAAATTTGTGATTGACGCAGGAAGTTGTGACAATATTATTTCTACTGAAGCTGTGAGAAAGTTGAAGTTGAAAACGGAGAAACATCCAAATCCTTACAAGTTAGCATGGTTGAGGAAAGGAGGAGAGGTGAAGGTGGACAGGCGAGTACATGCTCCATTTTCAATTGGGAAGAAGTATAAAGATGAGATCTGGTGTGATGTAGTGGAAATGGATGTTTGCCATTTTCTTTTGGGAAGACCATGTGACGCAGCGGTAATACGAAAATTAGATGAAACGGTGAAAGTAGCAATTGGTGGATTGAGAAATACTGAAAGGCCCAAATTCATTGATCCGAAGATACCGAATTCTAGCTATCTCTGACACGTTGATCGCGCACAATACCGTGAAAAGAGATCTACAATTCTTCGAGCGTTGATCAAGCGCACTTGATTCCGCGAATTGGCTTCAACAAACGATAATTCGAGCGCACTCGAATAGCTTGGGTGGAGATAGGAGATTACACTCAACTACCAATTTAATGAAAGCACAAAGCTAACAACAAGAATTTTATTCCAAAAAAGCAACCCCTGTTCCTCTGACCATGCAAACTTCTTTCCTTTCATGCAATCGGTTACAGGTGCCATCACACTGCTAAAATGTGGAATGAATCTTCGGTAAAATGAAATCAATCCATGAAAGCTTCTCACTTCAGTAATTGTCTTGGGCTGTGGCCAACTCCTGACAGCTTCCACTTTACTTTCATCCACTTGAATGCCTTCCTTCGACAGAAAAAATCCCAGAAACAAAACACTGTGCGTCATGAACAATCACTTCTTCGTTGCGGCATAAAATTTCTCCTACCTTAGAATCAACAATACTTCACGAAAATGCTGGACATGCTCTTCCATACTCCCACTATAGATCAAAATATCATCAAAGTAAACTACTACGAACTTCCCAATGAATGGTCTGAAAATCTGGTTCATTGCTCTCATAAAAGTACTCGGAGCATTTGATATGCCAAACGGCATAACCAGCCATTCGTATAAACCTTCCCTCGTTTTAAAAGCAGTCTTCCACTCATCACCCGGTCTAATACGAATCTGATGGTATCCACTCTTCAAGTCAATCTTGGAAAACACAACAGCCCCACTTAACTGATCAATCAAATCATCGAACCTTGGCATAGGAAACATGTATCTCACAGTGATCTTGTTTAGAGCCCGACTGTCCGTACACATCCTCCAAGAACCATCCTTCTTTGGCACCAATAAAGCTGGCACTGCACAAGGGCTCAAGCTCTCCTGAACACGTCCCTGTTCTAACAGCTCCTCCACCTGCCTTCTCAGCTCTTCATGCTCTTTAGGACTCATCCTGTAATGTGGTCTGTGTGGTAATACTGCCCCTGGCACAAGATCAATCTGATGCTGAATATCCCTCAACGGTGGTAACTCCGTTGGCAACTCTTCAGGAAACACATCACTGAATTCTTCTAACACCGGCTTTACTTCCTCCGGGACTTCAACAGATTCAGTTACTTCACGTCCAATCAACATAGATACCTCTGGACTCTCTTCTACTTCTTCAACAAATTGTTTCAAAGTCAACAAAGTCTTCGGCTCCTCAATCTCTTCTGATTATCTTTCTCCTTGTTGTCTCTTCTTTGGAACTAAAATGATCTTAACACCTTCAAACATAAAGCTGTAGCTATTGTAACTGTTAAGTCGCCTGTCTCTGATGTTGAGTCGTTCGTTGGTAGGTCGTGGCCGACCTATGCTAAGTTGCGCAGATGAGTCGTGTACATATTGTAAGCCTATAAATAGGCATGGGCGGGTCAGTTGTAGGTGGGTTATTTTTTTGGAATAAAATTCTTGTTGTTAGCTTTGTGCTTTCATTAAATTGGTAGTTGAGTGTAATCTCCTATCTCCACCTACGCTATTCGAGTGCGCTCGAATTATCGTTTGTTGAAGCTAATTCGCGGAATCAAGTGCGCTTGATCAACGCTCGAAGAATTGTAGATCTTTTTTCACGGTGTCGTACGCGATCAACGTGTCAGAGATCGCTAGAATTCGGTATCTTCGGATCAACGAATTTGGGCCTTTCAGTATTTCTCAATCCACCGATTGCTACTTTCACCGTTTCATCTAATTTTCGTATTACCGCTGCGTCACTTCCTTAGGGCCATTCTTCGACAAGAATATAAAACAGATCTCGCACCAGAAATCAAGTCAATTCGGAACTCAATTTCCCTATGTGAGGGTAAACTTTTAACTTCCTAAAAAAAATCAAAAATTCCTTAATAATTAGTATTTCTTCAGATGTTTTCCAAATGAATTTAGGGCAGACATAAAACTGTCCATTACTGGACTTGATTCTTCACACGCTATTTTAGTTTCACTTCTTTTATTTTTCAAATGCACCGTCCTTTTAACACAATCAAGAAAAGCCTTATATTCAGATAACCAATCCATACCGAGTATAATCTCAAGTCCAATAAAATTAAGGACAACTAGGTCACTTGAAATTTTTTTGGGATAGGTAGGTAACATGTAATTATTCAAAAACTATACCGAGATTAGTTTTACCATCTATGGGGTCACAGACATAGATAGGGGTATCTAATATCTTTGTTGTAATTTTCAATTTATCAACTAGTTCTTTAGAAATAAAACCGTGGGAATCTCTAGGATCAAATAATACTCTAATTATATATTCACTAATGTACACATTACCTTCAAGAACTCTCTTGCCCTTCGTATCTGTCAAAGTTGAGGGTTCATCTTTGATGGCAAAAACTCTGACCTATTCTCCTTTCTTTATCAATAGGCAATCCTTCTTATGTGCCCTGGTTTGTGATAAGTGTAGCAGTTCCTATCCCGAGCCTTAAGATTCTTATAAGTGGTGGCAAAATGATCCTTCTATTGGTAATTATAACAAGCAACATCCTTCAAATCATTTTCTTGCTGACCTCCTTCTACCTTACCTTGCTATGGCTTCTTCCTAGAATGGCTGAACTTCCTCTTCTTCCATTTATTGCTGCTGCTTTGAGTTATGGGTAGATTCTTTCTGTCTAGAGTTTCATATCGGTAACCCATGTCTACCAAATCTACAAAGGTTCCCTTTACATGTCCGGTCATCCTATCCCGAAATTGCCCATTTATCCTAGCGATAAACATTTCATTTTTCTTTAAAGGAGTCTCTACTAGACCTGGCCTAAAATGGGAAAATTCATTGAACTTATTGGAATATTCTTCCTTCGACATCTCTCCTAAAACTTTGATAATGGCGGGATTTCCTACAGTTGGCATATATTGTTCTTGTTCTTCCAAGACTTCCTTGAACCGTTTCCATGAGAAATTATCTTCTAAATCATTCAGAGTTATGGACTCACACCATCCTAGGGCCCCTTCTTGTAACTGCCAAGAAGCTAAGAACCTTTCTGCTCATTCCCAATATTCAATTCCTTAAAAATTCTTTCACAAAATTGGATCCAAGTCTGGACTTCAATAATTAACTTCGTTCTTTAGAATGGTTTACCACCCGAACCGGTGTAATCTTTGCATAGAGTAGCAAAGTTAATTTGAGTTTGCACAGGGTTTAACACTTCCTAAATTACTATAGCATTTGATCGACCATTAGTGGCCGTAGTCTTGTTACCTCCTCTTCGTCCTCTTCTATTACTCATCTCTTACTATTTGCATATAAGATGGAACATCTTTAGAATTATAGACAAAATTATCTTAGGAAATGGGTATAAAACTCAAATATACTTATTCGGATAAAATTTCAAATATGTGCTCTCTCTGACTAAACTTATTCTCAGGTATTACTAAACCTATCTCAAATGAGTTCACCCCATTTAGGCTTAAGTATTCGCTCAATCAAAAGCTCCGATACCAAATGTGACAACCCGCCATCTCGACTCTTAGAAATTGACATTCATATATTCTCGGTATTCACGTGCTGCAAATTCAAGTGCCGAAGAGGCAGATTCTCATAGAGTAAAGGAAATAAAGATAAAAGAAAAACAAAATAGAATCTTACATTGTATTCAACATTTAATTTTACATATGAGTAGTGCATACCATTGCTTCAAATTGCTCCATCAAAGTACTAGTAAGTACTTATCCAGCTAGGATAGCTATAACTGACTATCCTCATAAGTACCGAAGATATGCAAAATATAGCGAAATTAGTAAATAACTTTCTACAAAGGACCCAAAATTCTTTGTGCTCCATCCAAAATGCTCTAAGGTTTCCTAACTACTTGGTTACTTGGAAAAATAGAACATTTATAGTTCAAGGGGAAAAGAAAATAAACTCTGGGTCGGTCATGGGTTGGTCTGGGAAACTCTAATTACGGATATTTGAAAACAAGAGTTATCTCATAAGATCACGCCACACATAAACATGGAACGAGATTTTACCTTATGACAACCAAATCATTTGCTATGCAAAATTAAGGGATATTATTTTTTATGACTTTCTTTTGAAAACATTTTTCAAGTAAATATACATAATCTTAGCCAAAATTATTACATTATTAAATTTCGACATATTAGGTTCTATAATCAAGTCGAAGGAACTTGTTGGAGAATGGATTTCCATGCAATGGCAGATAATGAACTACTTTCCGTATATCATATCTTTAGAGGGATGTACCGAGGATTAACAACTTTGAAACCACTGTATCTAGCAATACTGGCCTACCCGCAGAACCATCTTGGTGGCAGATAGAACCGAATATGGCATCATCCCAGTCGTAATCGACTTATCCGAGATCCCATAGCATGCACAGCATATTTGACATATGCAGAGTAATCTAGTGATGACCAAGCCCTAATATTTGTGAGCCACACAGCCTTACGACATGCCTTATATAAACCATTTTCGGGTGATGAGGCCCGAAGTAACGATTACTTTTCAAATAGCACATTCTACTTTGAACGCTACATCGCCAATTCATTCATTCGCCATTGATTTCCACAAATGTACAACCTCTAAGCTCATACATCTCAGAGAAGGGTGTTAAGTTAAGAGAGTTACTTCCTACACCACCGAACAGATGTACGTTCGTAAAAATCAATGTACGCGTATGTTTGGAAATGCAATGTCGAACATTCTTCCATATAAGTTGTCTAGGAACTGAACAAACCGAAGGAACTCTCCTACTCCATCCTTTCGAGAATCATCACTAGGATTAGTAGCGAGTAGCCCTTGCATTGAAGATCAAATGAAGATACTACTGCCATATATATATATATATATATATATATATATATATATGATATGATATGGAAAATTTCCCCCAAGGGTCGGTGACAAGCAACCTTTTATTCCTTCTTATTGTCATTCCATGTCTTTACCTTTGAATGCGTAAATTAGTTCAAAGTGGTTTTCGAATAAGGATCACCCAAATCCGATCCTGGTATCTTCGAACTAATCATCGATAAAAAAGATGTTAAGTAATTAGGTGCTTATCATTTGATTAATTACTCTCTTTTTATCAAAATCTTCTAGAGGTCCATATATTTAAGCATTTCTTTCTGTATATACAGAATCATTAAAACTCTATTTAACTTTAGAAATACCAAATCATTTCATTTATTGTAAATCGTATTGCAAAACCTTATTGAGTAAAATGGGTCGATAGAAATTATACTAATTCTGCTCAACATCAATTTATATATTCAACCTTATTATCCATCGAATAATGGTGAAATCGCCTTATAAATTCACACGGATAGTACGGGTTTCCTCCTTGGAATTTAATACCAAGTATAATAAGGTTATTTGTATAAAATCTAAGGTGTATTAAATTTTGAAAATTGAAATCTTTTACACTTGTCTCGCTTTTGACATTTCGACCTTATCTATTCCTCGCCTAGGAAAGAGGCCAGGTGAGCTAGGGCACTTGTTGCTTCTGAACATCTTAGTTTAAGCTTCTCACATTTGGATCTCATAAACAGAAAAATCCAGTCTACTCATCGGCTTTTTTAGCCAAAATTAAATCACTTGATTTTAACTGCTTTTCTTCAAAATATTTATTTAAACTCTTTTAAATAAATACAAATCCTTCAAATCATCTTTAATATAATTAATTATTTATTTGAAAACATTATAAAATATTTGTAAAAGAATACTTAAGTTAAATCCATATTTAAAAGTTACTAAAAGTGGTGCAAACGTACTGCGAATAGTGCTGCGAATATTGTTTTCAAAGCTTATTTGATCAAAACTGCTTTTCTATCATTTAGAAATCCATTTTTATAACTCAAATATTTTTAAAAAATTTTAAAATTTTTATATAATTTATTCATATTCTAAAGAATTAAAAATATCATTTACGAAGAATCTGCCGCTTTAGTATTTGAAATGCCAAACCATAACTATATTGGAAACCTGATTTGCTCATATTTCAAGATCTACTAAATGAAGTCTCGATCGTTTTCTTTTGTTTGAGACTATGATTATAAGAGTTTGCAAAATTATTATTTCAAATAATTCTGACAGCGAATCCATCATATAAATGGATTTAACTTACTACAGTGCGAAATCGCGAACTGCCATTACGTGATGCGCCAATTTTTGACTCTATTTCCATATCTTTTCAAAACTTCACCAAATTAGATTTTAGTATATATATTAAACATTTATAAATCATATTAAACCATTTTAAAGAGTTTTAAAATTTTCATATACACCATTTCATTTATTAAAGGAAAGTGATTTTCTTTGTGATATTCGACGTGTATTACGTGACTTTTTTCAATATCAAAATAATCATATAATCGACACCCAAACTTCATGATCAAACATAGTAAACATCCTTAGCAATTATATCACATCATCAATCTATATATATAGTTTCTCACATGAATTTCGATCGGACTAACTTAAAAATGGCTATAGCTCTATTACGATTGCAACGGGAGCCTATGGAATCGAGCCTTGGACCTTTGGGAAGGCTCGATCTATGCTTGATAATGGAGGTAGGCTCAGCCTTGGTTGGTGGATGGTATGGCCATGGGTTTAGAGGTGGAAAAGAAGTGGATTTGCTTTGGTTTTGAAGAGTTTTGATAATATATACTTACTATATAATTTTAGTTTCTTCTTGCAATAATTTTTTTCATAATTTTTCTAAGGCAAGAGGCCATTAAGTGGAGTATAAAAAGAAAATAAGCTTTGGAATTTTTATGAAGAAATGAAATCAATGAAGTGAATGTGATGGGTGTTATTTATAGGTAAAAGTGAGGAGGAAAATATCATGATATTTCTATCTAAATATATCCCATTTGCTCATCACCACACTCCCCTGTCATCTTGCTCGGCTAAAACCCCACCCCTCTGTATGTGTGTACCCATGTGCTTGTACTTAGTGCATAAGAGTTCGACTTTGGTTTGCTTAAGTGTTAAGTTTTTAGGAAAATATCTTGATATTTTGTAACTTGTGTATATATATATATTTAAATGTAGAAGTATATTTGTATGTATATATAAGTTTATGTGCATGTGAAAGTGTTCATGTATATGTACATGGATGTGTGCATATGCATATCTCAAATGATTCACAACATTGCACAACTTTTCTATGTTGAATCGTTATGGGTTTCGTTCTCGATTTCCTATTGTATTTTTACTTCTTATTTAATAAAAATATATATTTGTAAAAAAATTGGAAAATAAAATTTCTGCCATTATATAATAATTAAAGGGGCTTATTTAATAATTAAAATAATTATTACATCATTCAAACTCAATTTAAATTCATAAATCATTTATTCCAAAATAGTGATATCATTGATGATGTCATAAAGAGATTTTATTTTCAAAAATAAAATAGATAATTTTATTACATATTCTCACTCATATACATAAATGAGTGTATGTATCTAGCTCCATTTGTGATATCAGGTGGCCCAAGAGCTGTTTACTGATAAATTGGTTTTTGGTTATTTTATCGATATGTCTTCCAAATTATATATATTTGTAAATATTTATTCAAATAAGATTACCAATATTATTATTGTTTAAAACACTATTATTTACATTAAAAAGACTTATTTATGAATAATTAATTTTTTTGAAGTGATGTATTTGCGGATCGTTATCGAAAGGGTAAATATGTTTAAATTACTTGGAAAAACCTACGACCTTAGGCTCTTCACTGTATATTTTTGTAATTGTAACGACCCGTATTTTACGTGTCGATAAAACGTAGAATTTGCAGGTCGATAGTGTTGTTTGTGTGGCCTCTAGCTTGAGTTGTTTAGGAGTTGACCCGAGTGCAAGTGATGAGTCGTGACCGACTCATAGATAAGTCGTAGACGACTTAAGGGGATGGACCGAGTTAAGGGATAGAACGGCATAGTAGTTGCCGACTTAAGAAGAGGGGCGAAATAGGGGTCAAGTGATGAGTCGTGGCCGACTCATAGAGGGCCGACTCATAGGATAGGTCGTAGGTAGGGGTGAGCGACCTAAGGAGCTAACGGGTTAGGATGTTAATGTGTTGAGAGTTAGGTCGGTTGAGCGACCTAGGATAGAGGAACGACCTAAGAAAGTGACCGACCTAGTGGAGAGCGACCTAAGAGGGGGTAGCGACCTAAAGGTTAGGCGACTTAGAGATGGACCGACCCAGGAAAGTAGCCGACTTAGGGTTTAGAGAGGCATGCTTGAGTCGTTGGTAGATGAGTCGTTAGGTCGCTAGCGCGACCTAAAGGAAATAGGTTGAGTCGTGAGTCGGCTATGTTGTTAGGTCGTAGCATGATAGGTCGGCAACGACCTAAGTTAGGTCGGAGGCTTTTGTATTGTGTGTTTGTTAGGTCGTTGGGGACATAGGTCGGCAGGGGTTTAAGTCGGCAGGGTGTTGTCTCGTGAAGTTGTTGAGTCGTGTGAATGGCTTGTGTTAGGTCGGCAAGGAGTTGAGTCGGCAGGGTCTTAGGTCGTAGGTTGGCATGCTAGTTAAGTCGTCATGCGACCTAGGACTTAGGAAATGCGGCAGTGTGTTGAGTCGTGTGACAGTTGGGTCGGCAGTACGTTGAGTCGTTAGGTCGGCCTGTGTTTTAGGTCGCGTCTGGGTTAAGTCGTAAGTCGGCCTTGGTTGTATGTTGTGTTGGTTAGGTCGTAGGTCGTAGGGGCTGATGAGTCGGCAACGACTCATAGTTAGGTCGGGGACGACCTAAGGGGCGACGACCTAAGGGGTTTCCAGCCTATAAATAGAGGGGTTTGGCTCACTTTTTGGCACCGGTTTTTGAAGCGACGAAGTGCTGCCATTTTGAAGACTCGACTACAACATTTCTTCATCTTCTTTTCTCCATTCCAATCTAATTCTAACATCCATCCAAGATCGAAGATCAAGATCAAAGATCAAGAGCCAAAGTTGAAGATTTTCATCCGAAGAGGCTAGATTTCACCGTTTCAAGTGAAATTTCTCCGGATCAAGTCCAAGTCCTTGCTGTCCAGATCTGTAGTTGATTCATTTTAGGTTGTTTTGGTGATTTGGTGAGTGGTAGTTATCTCTCACACGGACCCAAAGGAGTGTAGTGGATTGGTGATATGTTTATGTGTTAAAGTTAGCGTTTTCTCGCATTTTCCTTAAGTCTGCATGTAGATCCATCATATTTGAAGATGTTTATCTATGAAAGTTTTAGATTTGATAGATCTATGCTAAAAACCATGATTTCACGTATGTTGGACTTTTGCTCACTTAATTACGAAATTGCCATTATAATTGATATTGCTTAATAGATCTTGTTTGAATGGTTGAATGTTTGAATGTATGTTAGATTTGATTGCTCCAAGTTAGCTTGTAGTTGATTTGGAACAAGATGGTTGAAGATGATTCAAAAGCTAAGTGGAAAGGCTCTTGAATGGTGAAAGCTGCCAATGGCATATGAAGCGGATGTGGAAGCTCATATGGATGGATTCGAGGATGTGGGATCTTGCCATGATGCGAGAAGGCAAAGCATGGTTGAGTTGGGACTTTGCGATGATATGATGAGGCAAGGCTTGTGTTGAGATGGGACGGGTCATGATGACGTTCCAAGTTGAGAGACTTTGCTATGATGTGATGAGGCAAGACATATGTTGTGATGGGACGGGTCACGAAGACGTTCCAAGCACGGGTCATGACGACGTGCAAAGTTATAACTCGGTGATGCGGTCCGGGTTGGGGTGGATAATGGTTAGCTTGAGAGGCGCTTGAGCTAGTATGGAAGTAGTCGTCGAGGAGGATGACTAGGAGGCTAAGATCTCATCGTTGTTGAAGGTTCTAGCATACTCAAAGCAAGGGTACGTTGGAACGGGTCACGATGACGTTCCAGGCACGGGTCATGATGACGTGCTAGTACTCTGGGCTGATGCGTTCGGCTTAGGCACGGGTCACGATGACGTGCGGAGTTATGGCTAAACCGGGGTTACCATTAGCCCTTGACAGGCGGTCATTCAACTAACGGTGAAATCAAGGCAATGATAACAGTGATAGCCAGAGTCATGGATGTTTGGATGTTTGGTTGTATCATCATTCGGCTTCAAGAGCGGTGTTTTCTGGGTGCTTATCTGATCTTGGTTTAGGCCTTGGGGGTTTGTATTTGGAAAACATCGTCCTTGACTCGAGTGATTATTGCTTTACCTTACTTATCTGCTATGTTATGCTTACTTCTCCTTAGTGTGTGTCTGGGGGCTATCACTGTAGAAAGAGGTGGAGTGGGATGGTTTGGTTCCTATTCCTTTTATCCTTTATGCTCTTTTGGTATGCTTGATTGTTAATTTACTGCTCACTAAGACTTTGTCTGACTCAAGGTTTTATGTCTCCTCTTATTACCTTGGGCTGTTCATCCATGTTGGGATGGGCAGACTAGGTAAGCAGGTGACAGGTGCTGTGCTTGGAGTTTCTACGTTGAAGATGACGAAGACGAGCAGGAGGCTATGCATATTATTTTCTTATATGTACTGGGTATCCGCTGCTGTATTTGATGAGTGCTTGTAGTGAGGGCTTTCATGTATGGATTTGAGTAGATGATTGTATGAAACTACTGTGATGCTTATATGATGATGTTCTGTTCTATGGAGCTACACTATATTATATTTCTCTATTGTATTTTATCCATGCGCTGTGAGTTATGCGATAGAGATTCTTCTGTTTTGTTTTACCCTGACTATCGTCCATGGCTGCCTGGCACACCTTTTAGCGCATTGTTTCCTTGATTTGGTGCGGGAGTCATGGGCGGTCGTCACATTTGGTATCAGAGCTTTGGTTAATCGATTTCAGCCAACGCTCGCTGACGTAACTACGTATGAGAGACGTAATTGTATTTTGATGGATGATTACTATATATAATATAGTAGCCTAGAAGGATTTGAACTCCTTATGCAGTTGTTTCTTAAGGTGTTCTAATCATTCTTATTACAGATATTAAGGATGAGTCGAAGAGGGAGACCAGCTGCAAGGGAAAGCCGTGCTGATGAAGGAGCTGTTGATTATGGAACTATGTTCGAAGCGATGATGACTTCGATCATGAGAAGGATACCAGCTTCAGGATCATCAGTGGATGTGGGAGTTCAAGTTCAAGCTCCAAGACCGGTGGATTTTGCTAAGCTTTGCAAGGATTATACTTCTCTTGGAGGAAAAGCTTTCTTGGGGACGGAGTCGACTATTGAGGTGCAGAGATGGATTGATGCTTGCAAAAGGATCTTTGGTGACTTAGGGATTGAGGATGCAACTAAGAGAAAGCTTGCATCGAGACAGCTTCAGGGAAGAGCTGCTGATTGGTGGAATTCTATCACCATAGATACACCAGAAGAAGAGATTGCTTGGGAGCAATTCCAAGTTAGATTTGAAGCTAAGTTCATCTCTACTTCCCAGAAATCTGTCTTGTTTAAGAGGTTTGTGGAGCTCAAGCAAGGGGGAAGGCCTGTTCTGGAGTATATTTCTGAGTTCGAAGCTTTGTCTAAGTATGCCAGATCATATATTGATTCTCCCTACCAGAAGAATGAAAAGTTTGTGACTGGTCTGGATGCTTATCTTGGGAGGCAGTTAGTGGATCATCTGGACGATCCATTTGAGAAGCTTGTGGAGAAAGCTCTGAGGCATGAGAGTTTGTTTCCTAGGGAAAGTTCTGTTGTTGCTGTAACCAGGGAAGGATCTAAACCACAGCAGAGTGGGAATAAGAAGAGGAAGCAGCAGCAACAGAAGGGAAAGGATGGTCAGAAGAAGCCAAAGGGCGAGGTGACTTGTTATAACTGCCGTCAGAAGGGTCATCTTTCTCGGGATTGCAAGAATCCGAAGGTGCAGTTGAAGTGTTACAACTGTGATAAGCTGGGACACATTAAGAAGGACTGTCCAGAACCGAGGAAAGATAGGCAGGTTGTGCAAGCCTATGCTTTGGGGGCTGTTCCATCGTCTTCAAAAGCTCCGACTGCTGAAGAAAAGGGGAAGAGTGTGGTGGTTCAAGGTACTCTTTCTATTTGTGGTGTTCCAGTTAGAGTGTTGTTTGATACTGGAGCGTCGCATTCTTTTGTTTGTGATGAGTTGGTATGCCGGTTAGGTATGAAACCGGATATTGTTGATAGGCCATTGGTTGTGACTAATCCGGTTGGGGGTTCGTCATGTTTGTGCATGATATGCCGTGGTCTAGTTGTGTCGAGTCATGATTGCTCGTTTGTTTGTGATTGCTTTGTTCTGAACTTTGCGGGGTTCGGAATTATTTTGGGTATGGACTGGCTTAGGAAGTATGCGGCTAGGATTGATTGTGAGAGGCTTGAGGTGACAGTCGGGAATGTGGAAGGGCGAAAGGTTGTGATACGATGTAAGCATGAAGAAGGCGTCTTCATGAGCTTCATGTATTCGCTAGTTGTTCCACGGGATGGACTGTCATCGGTGCCTATTGTGAATGAGTTTGAGAATGTCTTTGAGGAAGTCAAAGGGTTGCCGCCGCATAGGGAGATCGAGTTTCGTATCGATCTAGTTGAGGGAGCCAGACCTGTTGTGATGCCTCTTAGGCGGATGGCACCGAGGGAGCAGCAAGAGCTGAAGGTGCAAGTTGATGACCTTTTGCAGAAAGGATTCATTCGGAGAAGTGTGTCCGAATGGGGTGCGCCAGTTGTGTTCGCAACCAAAGCGGATGGATCGTTGAGGTTGTGTGTGGATTATCGTGAGCTGAATAAGGTGACTAAGAAGAACAAGTATCCATTGCCGAGAATAGATGACTTGTTTGATCAGCTTCACGAGGCTAAGGTGTTTTCTCAGATGGATTTGGCAACGGGATTTCACCAGTTGAGAGTGGCGAAGGATAGTGTGCCGAAGACTGCTTTCAGGACACCATCCGGGTTTTATGAGTGGCTGGTAATGCCGTTTGGATTGACTAACGCACCAGCATATTTTGTGGATCTTATGAATAGAGTGTTCAGAGATCAGTTGAATAGGTTCGTGCTTGTGTTCGTGGATGATATTCTGATTTATTCCAGAACTGAGGAAGAGCACAAGACGCACTTGAGGATTGTTTTGGGGATCTTGCGGAAACATCAGCTGAAGGCTAAGTTTTCGAAGTGTCACTTCTGGAAGAATGAAGTGAGGTTCTTAGGTCATGTTATCTCTGGAAATGGAATAGCGGTTGATCCCGCTAAGGTGGCAGTGATCCAGGATTGGGTTAGACCTAAGAATGCATCTGATGTGAGAAGTTTTCTTGGATTAGCAGGATATTATCGTCGGTTTATCAAAGACTTTTCCAAGATAGCTGCACCGTTAACAGGATTGACAAAGAAGAACCAGGTGTTCAGATGGGATGATAAGTGTGAGCAAGCTTTTGTAATCCTGAAAGAGCGATTGACGAGTGCTCCTGTTTTGACTATTCCAAGTGGGAATGATGAGATGGTGGTTTACACCGATGCATGTGGCACTGGACTAGGAGCGGTGCTAATGCAGAAGCATAAAGTTGTTGCGTATGCTAGTCGACAACTAAAGCCGCATGAAAGGAATTATCCGACTCATGATTTGGAGTTAGCGGCGATTGTGTTTGCTTTGAAGATGTGGAGACACTATCTATTGGGAGTTAGATTCGAGCTGTTTACAGATCATAAGTCGTTGAAGTATCTGTTTTCCCAAAAGGATTTAAATCTTCGACAGCAACGGTGGCTAGAGTTCCTAGCATCTTATGATTTTGGTATAGCCTATACTCCGGGGAAAGGTAACGCAGTGGCTGATGCGTTAAGTCGAAGACATGCAGGATTGGGAGCCATGTTTTCAGAATGGAAGAGTCTTGAGTATTTGGCTGGATTTGATTTCAGGCCTAGATGTGAATTGGAACCTGAGATGTTGGCAAACTTATCAATAAGGCCTACTCTTGTGGAAAGAATTGGTGAGAGCCAAAGGCGAGATGATAAGCTTGTCAAGATTATCCGTGATTTGGAATCCGGATTGGATCAGGAGAAGGATAAGGGATTCGAGGTCGATCGAGAGGGTTGGCTTCGAAAGCAAGGGCGATTAGTTGTTCCCGATGTAGATGGATTGAGAGATGAAGTTCTGAGGGAAAGTCATCACTCGAAGTTGACAATTCATCCAGGTGGAAATAAGATGTATCGGGATATGAAGAGAACCTACTACTGGGAAGGTATGAAGAAGGATGTTGGAAATTTTATTTCCAAGTGTATGAATTGCCAGTTGGTGAAAGCTGAGCAGAAGAAGCCCAGTGGATTGCTTCAGCCATTGGAGGTTCCTGCATGGAAGTGGGAGCAAGTGTCGATGGACTTTATCGATGGTCTACCTAGGACAAGAGCAGGGAATGAAGGGATTTGGGTCATAGTAGATCGTTTGACCAAGAGTGCAAGGTTCATTCCTGTTCGATCGACTAGGACTGCATCGAAGTTGGCTGAATTATATGTGAAGTGGATAGTTCGTTTCCATGGTGTTCCGAAGAGTATAGTGAGCGATCGAGATCCATTGTTCACTAGTAGATTTTGGAAGAGCTTCCAGGAAGTTTTGGGAACTGAGTTGTGTTTGAGTACAGCTTATCACCCTCAAACAGATGGTCAGACTGAAAGAGTCAACCGAGTTTTGGAAGATCTTCTTAGAGCATGTGTTTTGGACTTCGGAGGATCATGGGAAGATCACCTTCATTTGGTGGAGTTTGCTTATAATAACAGTTATCAGTCGAGTATTGGTATGGCACCATATGAGGCATTATATGGAAGACCGTGTAACTCTCCGACATGTTGGTTGGAAACTGGAGAAAAGCTGATACTTGGGCCAGAGATGATTCGACAGACTACGGATTGTATAGAGATCATTCGACAAAGAATGAAGGCAGCCCAGGATCGTCAGAAAAGTTATGCAGATAATCGTCGGAAGGATTTGGAATTCGACGTGGGTGATATGGTTTTTGTGAAGATTTCTCCATTGAAGAATGTTATAAGATTCGGGAACAAAGGAAAGTTAACTCCAAGATTCGTTGGACCATTCCCGATTATCGAGCGAATTGGAAAGCTCGCTTATAGATTGGAGTTACCGGAAAAGATGGCGGGTGTGCACAATGTTTTTCATGTATCTTGTCTACGGAAGTATATGCACGACCCAACTACGGTGGTTTCTGCTGATAGCTGTGAAGACTTAGAGGTTGATCCTGTTGTTTCGAGACCTCGTAAGCCGCTTCGTATTGTTGAAACCGATACGAAACAGCTTAGGAGGAAGACGATTACGTTGCTCAAGGTACAATGGAGTGATGATGTTAACGACTGTACGTGGGAGGAGGAAGAGAGGATGAAGGCAGCTCATCCCGAACTCTTCGAGGTATGGCCCTAAAGTGTCGTGACATCTCATGAATTTGTAGCTTGTTCTAAGTCTTAGAATTCTGCATGCTAGGTTAGAATTGGTTGCATGGATTGTTGATTGCCATGGATGATAGGCATGCGGAATAATTTTGATTGCTGTTGTTTGCTTGGAATTTCGGGGGCGAAATTCCTAAGGGGGAGAGAATGTAACGACCCGTATTTTACGTGTCGATAAAACGTAGAATTTGCAGGTCGATAGTGTTGTTTGTGTGGCCTCTAGCTTGAGTTGTTTAGGAGTTGACCCGAGTGCAAGTGATGAGTCGTGACCGACTCATAGATAAGTCGTAGACGACTTAAGGGGATGGACCGAGTTAAGGGATAGAACGGCATAGTAGTTGCCGACTTAAGAAGAGGGGCGAAATAGGGGTCAAGTGATGAGTCGTGGCCGACTCATAGAGGGCCGACTCATAGGATAGGTCGTAGGTAGGGGTGAGCGACCTAAGGAGCTAACGGGTTAGGATGTTAATGTGTTGAGAGTTAGGTCGGTTGAGCGACCTAGGATAGAGGAACGACCTAAGAAAGTGACCGACCTAGTGGAGAGCGACCTAAGAGGGGGTAGCGACCTAAAGGTTAGGCGACTTAGAGATGGACCGACCCAGGAAAGTAGCCGACTTAGGGTTTAGAGAGGCATGCTTGAGTCGTTGGTAGATGAGTCGTTAGGTCGCTAGCGCGACCTAAAGGAAATAGGTTGAGTCGTGAGTCGGCTATGTTGTTAGGTCGTAGCATGATAGGTCGGCAACGACCTAAGTTAGGTCGGAGGCTTTTGTATTGTGTGTTTGTTAGGTCGTTGGGGACATAGGTCGGCAGGGGTTTAAGTCGGCAGGGTGTTGTCTCGTGAAGTTGTTGAGTCGTGTGAATGGCTTGTGTTAGGTCGGCAAGGAGTTGAGTCGGCAGGGTCTTAGGTCGTAGGTTGGCATGCTAGTTAAGTCGTCATGCGACCTAGGACTTAGGAAATGCGGCAGTGTGTTGAGTCGTGTGACAGTTGGGTCGGCAGTACGTTGAGTCGTTAGGTCGGCCTGTGTTTTAGGTCGCGTCTGGGTTAAGTCGTAAGTCGGCCTTGGTTGTATGTTGTGTTGGTTAGGTCGTAGGTCGTAGGGGCTGATGAGTCGGCAACGACTCATAGTTAGGTCGGGGACGACCTAAGGGGCGACGACCTAAGGGGTTTCCAGCCTATAAATAGAGGGGTTTGGCTCACTTTTTGGCACCGGTTTTTGAAGCGACGAAGTGCTGCCATTTTGAAGACTCGACTACAACATTTCTTCATCTTCTTTTCTCCATTCCAATCTAATTCTAACATCCATCCAAGATCGAAGATCAAGATCAAAGATCAAGAGCCAAAGTTGAAGATTTTCATCCGAAGAGGCTAGATTTCACCGTTTCAAGTGAAATTTCTCCGGATCAAGTCCAAGTCCTTGCTGTCCAGATCTGTAGTTGATTCATTTTAGGTTGTTTTGGTGATTTGGTGAGTGGTAGTTATCTCTCACACGGACCCAAAGGAGTGTAGTGGATTGGTGATATGTTTATGTGTTAAAGTTAGCGTTTTCTCGCATTTTCCTTAAGTCTGCATGTAGATCCATCATATTTGAAGATGTTTATCTATGAAAGTTTTAGATTTGATAGATCTATGCTAAAAACCATGATTTCACGTATGTTGGACTTTTGCTCACTTAATTACGAAATTGCCATTATAATTGATATTGCTTAATAGATCTTGTTTGAATGGTTGAATGTTTGAATGTATGTTAGATTTGATTGCTCCAAGTTAGCTTGTAGTTGATTTGGAACAAGATGGTTGAAGATGATTCAAAAGCTAAGTGGAAAGGCTCTTGAATGGTGAAAGCTGCCAATGGCATATGAAGCGGATGTGGAAGCTCATATGGATGGATTCGAGGATGTGGGATCTTGCCATGATGCGAGAAGGCAAAGCATGGTTGAGTTGGGACTTTGCGATGATATGATGAGGCAAGGCTTGTGTTGAGATGGGACGGGTCATGATGACGTTCCAAGTTGAGAGACTTTGCTATGATGTGATGAGGCAAGACATATGTTGTGATGGGACGGGTCACGAAGACGTTCCAAGCACGGGTCATGACGACGTGCAAAGTTATAACTCGGTGATGCGGTCCGGGTTGGGGTGGATAATGGTTAGCTTGAGAGGCGCTTGAGCTAGTATGGAAGTAGTCGTCGAGGAGGATGACTAGGAGGCTAAGATCTCATCGTTGTTGAAGGTTCTAGCATACTCAAAGCAAGGGTACGTTGGAACGGGTCACGATGACGTTCCAGGCACGGGTCATGATGACGTGCTAGTACTCTGGGCTGATGCGTTCGGCTTAGGCACGGGTCACGATGACGTGCGGAGTTATGGCTAAACCGGGGTTACCATTAGCCCTTGACAGGCGGTCATTCAACTAACGGTGAAATCAAGGCAATGATAACAGTGATAGCCAGAGTCATGGATGTTTGGATGTTTGGTTGTATCATCATTCGGCTTCAAGAGCGGTGTTTTCTGGGTGCTTATCTGATCTTGGTTTAGGCCTTGGGGGTTTGTATTTGGAAAACATCGTCCTTGACTCGAGTGATTATTGCTTTACCTTACTTATCTGCTATGTTATGCTTACTTCTCCTTAGTGTGTGTCTGGGGGCTATCACTGTAGAAAGAGGTGGAGTGGGATGGTTTGGTTCCTATTCCTTTTATCCTTTATGCTCTTTTGGTATGCTTGATTGTTAATTTACTGCTCACTAAGACTTTGTCTGACTCAAGGTTTTATGTCTCCTCTTATTACCTTGGGCTGTTCATCCATGTTGGGATGGGCAGACTAGGTAAGCAGGTGACAGGTGCTGTGCTTGGAGTTTCTACGTTGAAGATGACGAAGACGAGCAGGAGGCTATGCATATTATTTTCTTATATGTACTGGGTATCCGCTGCTGTATTTGATGAGTGCTTGTAGTGAGGGCTTTCATGTATGGATTTGAGTAGATGATTGTATGAAACTACTGTGATGCTTATATGATGATGTTCTGTTCTATGGAGCTACACTATATTATATTTCTCTATTGTATTTTATCCATGCGCTGTGAGTTATGCGATAGAGATTCTTCTGTTTTGTTTTACCCTGACTATCGTCCATGGCTGCCTGGCACACCTTTTAGCGCATTGTTTCCTTGATTTGGTGCGGGAGTCATGGGCGGTCGTCACAGTAATTTTGTATAAATATAAGTACTAATTTTTGAAAAGTGGTCGATAATTCACAAATTTATAAAAGAACGTTATTCAAAGATGGATTGTTTATGCTAAGCAAACATATCCAAAAAAAGGTCAAAAGCTCAAAAACATATCCCTGGCCTCAAACTATGGGCTAAAAAGTCAAATCATGCATTGGCATGAGACGAACAATATTGTAATGACCCCAAATTTTATCGATTTGATTTGTGAATATTTAATTAATTTTAAATATTCAAATAATAGTTTTAATATTTAAAACAGCCCTCTTTAATTTATAACTAATAATTGAAAATTCCCTTTTGAATTTTGTTTACAAAAATATTTATTTCATAGGAAATTTGAAAATGTGACCGATTTCAAAAATCCTGATTTTTAATCATAAAAATGTTGTTAAAAGGTTGTAAAACACCTTAATATATTTAAACACATACTTATAAACTTGATGGGTATTTAATTAAGTGTGTTAAAGGTGTAAATATATATGTGCTTATGATGAGAAAGTGATGTGACAATTTTCAAGTTTAGTTATGCAATGTCACATTACCTTTCTACATCATAGCACACTTAATGGCTTTTCACATTGGATAAATGGGTTTAACCCTTACTTTAAGTGTGTATGATAATGGAGAGAGTGGTGATGATGACATGGCAAATTCTCAGTGAAGAATAGTGTAATAAACAGTACTTTAGCAATTTGTTAATCCAAATTTATATAAAAATAATTCCAATTTTTTCTCTCGTTTCCACTTCATTTTCTTAACTTTTCCAAACTTAACCTTCTTCTTTAAGCTTTTCAAAACACCTTTTAATGGCTTCCATATTTTTCTAAATTTTTTAAAAATTCCACTCTTTTCACTTCGAAAGCTCTTAAACTTATTTAAAATACTTCCTTTTCATTTATAAGCACCTCCTCCTTCTTAAACAAAGCCATACGCCTCCACACCACTTGAGGCCAAGCCTAAACTCATCTAGACCGAGCCATAGCACCAAGGCCAAGACTATCAACCTCCATCTAGGCTAAAAAGCAAGTTTTGTTTACATGCTTCAAGTTTTAAAAAGATTTTCTTAAGTTTGGTGAGTAGAACTCACATCCTTTTAGGAAAAATTATATCTTTAATTTATGTTTAGTAGTTGCATGTGAAATTGCTTGATTGTTGGCTAGTTGTATGGTTTGGTTGTGATTATATATGTGTTTGTACATGAATTTGCCTTAGACTTAAAATAAAGACTAAACAATTTTGTTATTGCTGTAAAGTTTAGATCTTTACATATGTTTGTTATTTGATTTTATATGTTATAGATAAGATATGTAATAGTATGCTAAGAAAAGTTAGCACTTTTGAGTGGTTTGGCAATTTGGAATCCTTGTATGTTTTCAAAAATCAAAAGAGTTTTCAAGTTTCAAATTTTATTTTAGTTTCACAAAACTCTTACTTTATGTTTGAAAATTTAGTAAGCTTCTATGAGTTAAATTTAAAAAAGGAAATCAAAGACAAGTTTTTATGTTATGGTCTTGTAGTGATGGTCGGCTGGATGTAGGTTCGCTTAAAAGTCCACTTTTTGTAAATTAAGTTTTTATACTTAAAACACTTTGGAAATTTTATATAAAACTTAATTAATAATGATTAAGAAGTTAATTAAAGATTTATTAATTAATCTTGGTAATTAATAATTAATTAAGTATTAAACTATAATTTAGTGGAAATTATTACTAATTAATTATCTTTTAAAGTGAGACTAATTTTAATTAATTTTTGATTAAATTGAGTTAATTTTTGATAATTATCAATTAAGTGTGGTGTTAATTATTAATTAATTACTAAGTTTTTAATTATTATAATTATAAATTAATTAAGGGTTTAATTCATAAACAAATTATTTATTAAAGGTTAATTGTTTTTAATCAATAATTAAGTTAAGCTAATACTTAATTAAGATTTAATTATGTTTTTTAAATGATTTAACCTGTAAATAATTAATTAAAAAGGGGTTAGAGTTCTTAATTACTTTTTTTTCCAAGGATCAATTTGTTAAAGGCAACTTTCTTTTACAAAGAATAGTTTTGAACACAATGAATTTTTTTTATCAATACCATTAAGTAACCATACACAATTATGAATAGTTTATGGTAAACTTTGACACATAGTTGGCAAAATAAATTTCTATTCTGATATACCTTAATTAAGTAGATTATTAGACATCTCTTAGCAAAATAAATCACCATTCTACTATATTAAACTCGATAGATTGTTCGGACATCTATTTAGCAGGACAAAATCACCATCCTGCTATTATGTTACCTGGACATGTATCTGCCAGTTGGTTTGTATTGACATGATATTCCATGATTTGGTTATGGATTTTATTTTCTTATATGTTGGCTTATGAAAATATCTATTATATGACTTGTGGTCAAAATTTAACTAAAATGTAACTTAATTTAGTACCATTTCGGTCACTAAGTCTCCATTCAAATTTGTAAAAGTTATGGTTTTTAAATTGACTTTATTTCAATATCAATTAAGGATAAGTGTTTTTAAATGATTTATAAGTTGTCCAATTATTTTGATAAAGTATTTACAAATGATATTTTATAAATAATATTTTGTAAAGGATTTATTTAACGGAGATTTACAAATGATAATTGTGAAGGATATTTTAAGAAAGGGAATTATAAATGATTTTGGAGAATTATAAATGATTTTCGAGAATTATAAAAGACTTTAATAAATGATTTTGGAGATTTATAAAAGAAGTTTATAAATGATTTTGGATATTTATAGTTTTATAAATGATTTTTGTATATTTATAAAAGAGTTTTATAAATGGAATTTGAATTTAAGAAAAAGAGATTCCATAAATGGAAATGATTTATAAAAAGATTTATTGAAGAAATATATAAAAGGAGTAGAGATGGGTTTCTTTTAACCAGCGTTTTTAATTATGGCAGTGTGGACATTTGTTCCTTGCTTAACACCAAAGAAATAATGTTTGGGGTTATTCTTATCTCTAATTTAAATAACATTTATTTGATCCTTTTTAATATGATTTTGAAATAAGAAATCTTTGACAGATGTTTTTTTATATACTTATGTCAATGAGGTAAGTATATAAATGTTTTGATAAATATTTTGAAAAGAGATTTAATAAATGAAGATTTCTTTTGAAGCTTATTGGTTTCTATGGGTAATTAAATCTCTAGATTTTTGTTTGTTTATGTATTTAACAGTCAAATAACATACCATCAAATCTTGGCCAGTTTTGACTTTGAAAGTGTGATTCTATATGGGAGTTCTCTGATGTATACTCGAATACTTGTTGTATACTTCCAAAAGAATTGAGAATGAGTCAGCCAAAAATTATCATTGTCGGTTTGGAGAGACTAGGATTGGATATGTTATCTGAAAACCAATCCGAACCAATATATGCATTCATGTGGAAGACAACATGAAGATGATTAAAGACAATGCTCCTTGAAGAGTCTTTTGTTTCATTCAGACCAAGAATGACTTGTATGGATGAATGCTAGCGTTGCATTTCCTCCTTGAGAGCAGTGTTAGCATTTGTAGATAGATTGCTAAATGCTAAGAGCATAGCCTTTCAAACCTTACATCCCAGTAATGGTTAAAATATGGTAGATGCAGCAGGGCTAAGTGAGTCGTACCATTAGGGTATGATCATCCTAAGATCTAGTTCGAAAACACTTTGTATGCTTTGGGATCCTTTTTTGGTTGTTGATCACAACTAAAGGGTGATCATATTCAGTATTTGTTAACCTAAAAATGGATCAACACCCTGGATTGAGTGTGAAAGCATAGCCCTATTCATACAGAGCAATAATATAGGAAATAAGTGTAAAAAAGCAGAAATATAGATTATTTTTATAGTGGTTCGGCTGTTAATGAAGCTTAAGTCCACTATATAACTTTATATTAACTGACTAGTGTTATAAGTTGGATCAGATTACAATATGATTGAATATTCTAAGTTAGATCAAGTCATAAGTGCAAGAGTTCATTGAAGAATCACAGTGAACACCTAGATGATAGTTGTGTGGGAGTAGAAGAGTGAAGAATAAATTCTGCAGGGTTTCAGCAGCCAGTCTAGAAGATCCTCTTTATGTTGTAGATGGGTGAGTATTTATAGAGATTGGAAAGCTATAAGCTAGGCCGCTTTGCCAAACACCTAAACTTAATGATACGAAGGTGCTCCAAAAATTTCACAGCGATCTGACATGAATAAATGGATCGCTAGCGATCCATGCAGTTAGAATATTCTTGGATTGTTTCACTTCTGCTGCATTTCTTGCCTTATGTAGATGCTTTCCGTGTAGTTAGGTAACTAGTTGCCTTGTTCTGAATGGTAATTCATAAACAAGATGCATTGGACTGTGACGGGAATCAGATGAAACTTGAAATATCATGAAACTTAGCAGACATCCCTAGAAAAGATATTGGATCATGATGCAAAAAGTTTGGAAGGTCTATGAGCAAGCTTATGGATCGCTAGTGATCCATAAGTGATGGATCACTAGCGATCCATCACCTTAGCTTATTTTGGCGGCATTACTCTTCATTTTCTTCTAGTCCATTTAGTTGATTCTTGAGATGTTTCGACTTGTCATAGATGTTCTAACTTCCGTTGAATTCTATTGGGTTAACAACCCGGTAAACATTTACCTCCTAGAGTATGCCTTCGTTCGAAACAAGCTGTGCTCTAGAAGTAACAACTTTTGAGTTCCACTTACGTGAAGTTTAATTGGTCATGTTGAGTCTATCATGCGAATTAGGCTTTGGTTATTCAGCCTTCTATTGAGTCTCCAATATGAATCGTCATTGCTCGTAATAATGAATCAATTTCAACTTTACAACTTTCCAGATGCTCACAAATAAAACGTAGTTCATGCTTGGCGAGTTTGGGCAATATTGGTTGCAATTCCATGGATCGCTAGCCATCCAAGGACATAGCAATTTTTTTTAATTCAATCCCCTGTTTAATTTTTTACGGGCCAACCCTTCATCACTTTACTTCCTCCTGAGAGCTAAGCCATTTGCATTGCAACTCGAGCTAATGCGACCGAACCCTAAACTTCCTCACACCATCATCGTCGTCGACTATCCACCGCTAAAGCTTCTAGCCATTGACCCCATTTGACTTTGCCGTCATCTCGAGCCAGCCTTTAGTGCCTGAAACATTACCTGCCTGGATCGCTGCCGATGTTGCCCACCTTGGATCGTCAATAACTTGAGACTGACCGTATTCACCTTTTGATTTGAGGTCGGTGATGTGGATTTTTATATTTATTTAGCAATTTGGTGATGATGTTGTGTTCGTGAAAGGTGCATAAAGAATTTGAGTTGATTGCGATTTTGTGGAAGAAGGTAGTAAATCGAGTCTTGAATTCTCCACAGAATGAACTCGAGTTTTGCCCCGTGCTTGACATGTTTTGCTACCCTCATCCAAAGTGTCAGAACTAACTTGCACCAAGTTACATTGTTGATCTCGGCACGACGACTTACATATTGATTTTAGTTTTTTTTGGGAGGTGATAATAGCTTAGGATAGCATCTCATATGTAGCTCATGCTTTTATCACTTTCAAAAGAACTGAAATCGACTTATGCTAAGAATTCTTACTCGATTTGGACACATTGATCTATAGTTACTCACTTTGGATTGGTCCTATCATCTCACAGTCAATGTACCTGGAATAGGAAGAACTTTCCATTTTTGCCTTGGATAGCGGATCTATTATCGATTGTTGATCGGTAATGGTTAAGTGTAGGAGGAATAACTTTGATGAACGATACGAAAAACTTTTCCTATCTTCGCTGCAAGTGAAATTTCTACACATGATAGAGCATTGTAGTATAGAGGACACTGAGCACATTCCATATAGATAATACACTACACTTGCCCTACCCAATGCTTGAAATCCGATGAGCTGGCAAACATCAATATTTTTATGAAATTCAAGTACTAAGCATAGGGGACTTCCAGTTATAAATAGAATTACCTGACTGCATTAGATACAGATCCTGTTGTATAGAATGGAGCACCCACCATCTCATCATAAATCTTGTGGGGGAAGTCTGGCACTCTCACAAGCGGAATCGACATCAGCTATGCCTTCACAAATGGTTCGACAGCGCCTACTTCCTCGACACCGCCAGCGGAATATGATCAATTGGTTCTAGTTGGTCCAGTTGTAGATCGAACTTCTCTAAATTTTAAAGTCTTAGTCAACCCTCTAGAGAGAGCTTCCACCATAATTTTTTCTAAAGTACCGCACAACATTTGTTTACACTATGGAATTCCGGATGATGATGTATGCCTTCCATTAGAAAATGAGTTTGCACACATGCCACCGGGTACATCGCCTACCATCAATACATGAGCTTGAATGGAGCAGTGCCCCCTTCAATCCTTTCTTGAGAGAGACCCTTCTGAACTCTAAAATTGCTCCATTTCAGATTCACCCCAACTGATACACGATTTTGACTTATCTTCACGTTTTGTTTATGCTGACAATCAATCTTGTGCCAAGCTTTAATGAGCTAAGATACTTCCACTCATTTAAGAAGAGAAACAAATGTCTGTCCCTTGCGATCGTCGAGGCTCAAAGAAATTGCAAAATTCTGTTAGAGCTTCAAGGTATTTTTTCCTAGTTCAAGACCCAATATTTTTTCATTAGGTGTCTTGAGTGATTTAATTTCCTTTGGATGATAGGGGTAAGTCTTCTCTCTTACACATTGAAATTTAACATGATGATGCAGGATTTTTAATAGACCGAATACTCCTTGCAGTTATTTCGAGGCTAAACAAAGATCCGGCACTTGATCCTATCTTCCATACTCTAAAGGCCATAGACGCTAGAGAGAGACTATTCAAGTCTTTACTAAATGGATGAGAATTTCCTTCGGTATGGGTTGTTACATTTTGGGAGATCAACCATCGCCATTGAAGTTCCATCTCCTTCTCATTCTAGAACTCGAACATGCTCCTCTTCTTTATCGCATGACTTTGAAGAGCACTATCTACTAGAAAGAGAAGGTCCATTTGAGGGATCAACTGAATAAATTCATGAAGGAAAAGGCGTTACGTCCAAAGCCAGTCCAGTAAAAGGATAAACATGAGGTCAAGGCGGCAGTGATAATGGAAAAGGAATAGTGTGAAATTGAGAGCAGTAGTAGCTATGAATCCTCCTTTAATGATAAGGAATTTGATGCAAGTCCAGTAAAGGAGACTATTAATCATGTGACGAAACTCCGAGAATGAGTCCTATTCTACCAGATTCACCTTCACAAGAAATTATTGCTGAAGATGCTCCCTTTGCAGCCAAATGATTTTATCGTTCTTGACCTATGGAAACTGATATCAACTTTTGGGGTCTTGGAAAACGTTTATGTAAACATCGATGAACTCATGGGAGATGATTTCGAGTTCGAGGAATTGTCTTCTCACCCCGGTCATGCTATGTCTAGAGTTGGCCTAACTTCTACCATAGTAGCACCAATCCTATTTTTGAAGTCCATTTAGGCCGCCTATAACCCGTTACACATTTCACTAGGGTCACGTACACTTACATATGCATTGTTTGTGTTTATTTTCTACCACTAAATTTCTTCATTAATTTTTTTATATCAGGTACAATGAGAGGTCATGGAATTTATAAGGACCGTGAATAATATATAGATGCATAACATAGGTGAAGATGAACTTCAAGCTACGATCAGCCTCAAGAAACTGAGAAAGAGTGGAGAAGGTGGAAAGATTTGGAAGTCAAAGTTCGAGGATGACAAGGACCAAGGCAGAGTTTATAGGAGTGGTTATGAGAAGAAGAAAACTCCCAACGACCAGGAAGAGCCATCCAAAAAATCGAAGGCAGACCGCGGTTTTCATCCTTTCGAGCACCAAGTATTTTCCCCAGTTCCAATCTAAGATGGAATTAAAGTTCTAACATCTATTGTTCAAGTTTCTCCATCAAATGAGGGCCCTTCAACTCATGTAGTGCCTACTTCTGGCTCTTCATAACCCCACAGGAGGCTAGCTTATATTCTCATGTCTAGTCCACCTAAGATTGAAGCCATGCTCCATGGATAGCCTTTGAAATGAGTTAAATTAGGTCATAACTTGTGCCCGATCCATAAAGATTCTTCTATGCCCTATCTTTAGGCAATTCAGAGTAATTTGGATCAAGCTAAAGGATGGTAGAAGTTATGTCAGCAACTAGAGGGCACAAATCGTAACAACTACCAAGAGTTCCTTTCCTTTGAGTTGAAAAGGGATGACTGTAAGGGGATGTTGATGGAATGTTATGCTAGAATTAAGCAATTGGCAGCGGAGAGGGATGCTGCACTTCGAGAGAGTATGGGCAACGCTAGTTTGCCAAAGGAACCGAGAGAGGCTTACACAAAAATTAAGATCATGTTTAGAGATGAAATCAAGAAAGCCCATGCTGATGAGGTTAAGCTAAGAAAGGATGCTGAAATTCAAGAAGAGATCATCGAAGCTCAGAAGAAAACCATTGCTGGTCGTAACAAAGCCGTCTAAGCTAATAAAAAGTTAATTGTTGATTATGAGGGAATAGTGGAATCTCGTGACAGGGCAATTTCTGACCAGGATCAAATGATGATTTGCTTCAGGAAAGATTTGTGTTGCTTATCATTGAAAAGAACCAAGTTGAAGTTGATAATGCCAATGTGACGGCGGACTACTTAGAGCTGTAGGATACCTTTGAAAGTAAAATGGATGACACCATTGTGAATTTGTATGTTAACTCCATGCTGCATCAGGGCAGCCTCAGCTATCTAGGCCCTAAGTTCTTACGTACCCTTGCTGTGATTTAGGTATAAGTTTTCATCCATTTTTAAGAAAACAGGGATGTATACACCAAGCAAGAGTTGGAGGATGCCTATCTCAGTGAAGAGTCGAAGAAGACTTTGATAGAGGGCTGAGAGATTATTCGGATTGGGAGGGAGCGGGAGATCATCGATGCTACTGCAACTATAACTGCTAAAGGGCTATCGCTATCGAAGCCCTTTAGTTCTAAGTCTGGCGATTCATCAAAGTAGCCTCGTGATCAGTTAGGAACTATTCTAGGTTCAGCCGATACTGTCTGCCCCTTCAGTAGTTATTTCGAAAGCCTTAGGTGGTCTTGGAACTTCAACAAAGGTCGTATAGGTATCCAAAGAAGGAGATGGTGGGAAGTATGAGATTGAAATTCTCGACCACACTTCTGATGCATGTAATCTTCTTGTTTCCCATAAGTTTGAGAATTTTTAACTTACGTTGCAAGAACAAGATGAATTGAATGCTTTCATTGATCTTATAGGTCTATTTTCTTTGCCTATCGAATTACCCATTTCTTCAGTCTCGGTACCTTCTACTATGTTAACCTCTTCGAAATTTGTTTCTATAGGAACTACGATCACTGCACCCGTGTTCGGCTCACAGACAAGGCCGAAATCTGAGAAGATTGTTGCGTTGCATGGCGTGGACAACCCTTCTGTATTTATGGAGGGCAATTTTACAACAACTGAGGTTCAAGAGCAGATGGAACAAGCTAGCCAGGTAAGTAAATATGAACAACAGATGGTAGAAGTAAAGAGGAAAAAGAATGAGGAAAGAAATTCTTCAAGGAGTTCCCACAAGTCCCAGAAGCGCAAGACTAAAGGGCAGTCTTCCGAGGGGGTCGAAAAACAACGAGGAGACATGGGCACAAAGTTGACAATTGATATCTTTGGCAGTGACATAACTCCTGGTGGGGACTCTTAGAAGAAGAGGAAACTTTCGACCAATGGCGGGAAGCAAGGCGATGGATAGAAATACTAACGGGCTCGAGGGATAGTGGAGCCGGATAATAGAACATTCTGATTAGTTTGGCATGTATTTCGTACAAGTGTAGAGTCTACACTTATTACTTTCGTCATAGAATTTATAATTTTCCTTTTGTTGGCCGATATTATGTGGGTACGGCCCCTACATTTTGACTTTGTATAGAAAAAGCTATAAGAAATGAAAAGATTAATGTTTCACTGTGATCTCTTCTATGTTCTTCCTTATTTATCATGTACCTAGCTTGTTTTTATATTACTTATGTTTGCACATGGCATAATTTCTTGTTCTACAATTTCTATACTTCGCATTGCCATGCCGCGTTTTGTGGTAAATGATGCCTTTATTTTCATGATTTCACGCATCATGTATGCATTTTTTAACTTTATAACTTGATCCGTTATGATTGCCAAAATTCTTTGTTTGGAGAAATGGGCATGTGGAGTAGTTTTCCTTTCAACTAAATTTTGGAATGTGTGTCCCCTTAATTTAAAGGGTTATTCTCTTCAAAAACTTGGCAAATGACCAGTTGATCTGAGCGATCCCTCAGATGCCTATAGCCGAATCTTCCTTGCGGTTCCTATCTTTGGGAACTTGTGATTGGAGCATCTTAACTCTAGAGTTTTTTTAGTGAACAATCAGAATTCTTTGCCAATTTCTAGTTATGGGACATTGTTGGAATCACGTCAATTACTTGTGATAAAAGGATCGGATCCTTTTAGTCCTACAATAGACGAGTTTCCCAATGTTGTAGGGAAAATACCGGTACTTACAAGATCTATTGATGGTGCCAGAGCAACAACACATAGTGCTTAAGTAGAATGCATGACTTTTAAGAATGCACGGCTTGCGAAATGCACGACACTTTAAGAATGCATGGCTTATGAAATGCACGGCGTTTTAGAATGTATGGCTTATGAAATGCATGGCTTTTGGGATCGATATGACCCGTCGATCTAGAATGGTTTGGAATTTCTCGATGTTATCAATCTTAGGATAACATGAGGAGTTCGTGCTTCGAGAGCATGGTTCCACGGCTCAAGAAGTGATGCACAGCTTATGGGAGTGTGCGACTTAAGTAATTATATTTTCTTGGGTGTAATTACACATCCCAAGAAGTAGTGCGCGGCTTATAAAATGTGCGGCTTTAATTTGGGCCTTTCTGGTATTGCCGGAGCAAAACCAGTTCTTAGAATGCAGGAATCATGTTTCGTCAATCCAATGGTGTAACGACCCGATTTTTCGACGTCCAAAAATCGACGTTTATACGACCACTTTATCAAATGCCAAACAATGGAATGCCAGAAAATCGAACCATTAGGGCTAAAGAAGAAGGAGGTAGAAGAGGAAGTAGAAAACAATACCAGAATCTCACAAACGCAGTGGAATAAAATATGATATAGAACATCGACTTTAAATACAAAGAACCTGTATTATTATATATACATACATTTATCAAAATACAACAATCATTGCATCAAATCCGAACAGTTCAATAACATGTCCTTACACAGCGGAGTAATAATCGAGTACAGAAGTACGTCTCGTACCCAGCTCGTCTCCCGAGCTCCACAGCAATCCATCCAAAATATGTACTCTATAATACTCGGTCTGACCTGAGCATTATAGTTAAATAACACCCGAGTCAGTCTGGAAAACCAACGTGAGAAAACACACTCTGTTGGACTATTAACGTTTTCAAAATCCTTTGAAAATCAAAGGCATCTTGTAAGACCATGCCACAAATAAACATGCCGGGTTTTTATCTTACGAAAACCAAAACATTTCTTATAAAATCTTTTGATATTATAGTAGAGGCTAAATACAAATACATATTTAACTAGCCAAAATTGTTACATTATTAAATTCCATCTAGTAGACACAAAGTGGGTTCTACAAACAAAAGCCGTAAAGGCATGTAGGGAGAATGGATTTCCATCAATCGTAGGGCTACTGGGGTACCGCCCGTCATAGTACGTGGTCTGGATCACCGTACCGAGGATCCACCCTGACCCCCTGCATCACAAGATCGGACCTACCTCTTACTGGATAGTCCGAATAAATTCACCCACGGTTGGGATCAGCAACCGCCCACACAAGTCGAAATAAAATAAACATCTAGACAAGGGTGACCTTACCCTAATTGGTTTCTAGCCACTTAGTCTTGTGTAAAACTCCCCCATTTTAGCCATTCCCGGTTGATGAGGCTCGAGGCTATGTATTACCTTTTTAGCACACATTCATTTAGAATTCTCATCATCCTCTTGACGATGTTCTGAAAGCATTCGTCCATACAAGTCCATTCCGGGTTCGAATGGAACTGAAGGCACTACTCCTACTACATCCATTTTGGAATCACCCTCGGGACTATTAGTGATTAGACCTTGCACTTCACTGCTCCATCTTTGACTCCAAGTTCTTGTCTTCCACACGAAACATTCAAAACCAGATCGAAGTGTTTTTCGAAAAATAAATTCCGATCCCGGTCTTTTCGAAACGATCAGTGCATTGTCTAATATTGATAGTCGGCTATTTAACTATCAAATAACATTCACAATAAATCACCAGATCAAATAATTTCCAAATATTATATTTCAAATGACTTCACAAGCTACTTTCCATACTTCAACCCTTTTGAAAACAACATTTGAAGCATTTGCTCCGTCTATGTACCAACTGTACTTGTACAAATGAGGATTTTGGTTTCTAGTTCCATCGTAGGATGGAATAGTCAACATAGTGAACTTCTTAGGATATCGTTCACGCAGAATGTCATTAGTGAATGGAGTCTAGCTTGGAGTGGATCCCCATTCATCATCCCTCCTATTCTTACTTACGTCCATTAAGTGTTTGATCATGTTCACGATATATGCCTCTGATGTTCGGTAGTCCACGGGTTGGCTGACAGTGACTACGTCAAGTGTTTGATCTTGCAAACGATCTTAGTAAGTGGGCTAAAGCTTAGGCTCTCTTGTCTTTGGGAGAACTACTTTCTCGAAGTTCCATTGGCTTGTGGTTGGTCGAGCAGGAATAGTTTGGACCTCTCTGTCGGTATTCAGTGTGTTATTGTTTTCTTTTAACTTGACGTCATCAAGTTGCTCACCATCTTCAGAGTCAGAGAGATCCACTGTTACATCTTCCCATGCGGTTTTCATCTCCCGATTCAAGTTCATGGTAGGCCGGTTTGTAGTTGATGGAGTGCTCACACTTCCTTCTATGGTGATTCCTGCAACTCTACCAACTACTCCTCTCCCGCTTTCCATTTCTCCTATTTAGGCCATGAATGTAAGTTTTCATGCTATATGGCTGCAATGGGCTCTGGAATGGTTCTCAGAATAGGGAATGATTACAAGGTCGGAGGGCATTTAATTTTCCATAAGATCTTTTTGCCTATTCTCCTCTTTTGATCAATTTCATCAACCATTTTTTTTAACTCGCCTCTAGTGATAACTTCATGCTGGATACAAGATCCCAACATCTGATCTCCAGTATTCACACTAGAGTTTGCTCTGACTAATGGGTTGATGGTGTCGTTGACTTCAACTTGCTAAGGGTTGGTTTCCTCTCCAGCTATTACAGCCCCTATGGATCTTCTGGCAGTAGTTTTATTTCTTTCTGGTGACATTGATTCTCAATAGCAATTCTTCCAAGCAAAGATTGAGGATCTAACTTTTGAACATGTCTGATCCAAAGTAGATAGCTAGATTGGAGCCTGAGTTGGGTTCTTAGTGAAAGCACCAAAATGTTAACCCAAAAATAGATCAAAACCCTAGATAAAGTGTGAATTCACCAGCCTTTTTATTAAAAATTAATAATATAGAAAATAAATGTAAAAAAGCAAAAATAGTAAAAAGATGAGAAGATTTTTATAGTGGTTCGGCTGCTAACAAAGCCTGCATCCACTTTATAACTTTCTATTAACTGATTGCTATTACAAGTTGGATCGGATTACAACATGATTAAATCTCCTATGTTAGATCAAGTCACAAGTGTAAGAGTTCACTGGAGAATCACAGTGAACTCCTAGATGACTATTGTATGGGAGAAGAAGAATGAAGAATAACTTCTACAGAGTTCCAATAGCAAGTTTAGAGGGATTGAAAGCTAATAGGCTAGGCCGCTTTACCAGAGATCTAAACTTAATGATACAAAGGTGTGCCAAAAATTTCACAGCGGTCCGACTTAAATTGATGGATCGCTAACGATCCAACGGGCATGGATCGCTAGCGATCCACGCAATTAGAATATTCTTGGATCGTTTCACTTAGGTTGCATTCCTTGTCTTACGTAGATGCTCTTCATGTAATTTGGTAACTAATTGCCTTGTTTTGATGGTGATTCATGTACAGGTTGCATTGAACTGTGACCGGAATCATATGAAACTTGGAATATCATGAAACTTGGAAGACATCCCTAGAAAAGATATTGAAACATGATGCAAGATGTTTGGAGGGTCCATGAGGAAGCCTTATGCATCATTAGTGATCCATAGGTAATGGATCACTAGGGATCCGTCACGTTAGCTTATTTTAGCGACCTTCCTCTTCTTTTTCCTCTGGTCCTTTTGGTTGATTCTTGAGATGTTTTGACTTGTTATACATATTCTAACTTCCTTTGAGTTCTATGGGATTAGAAATCCAGTTAACAATACTATATAGTTCAAGGGTAGGCCGGTCTTGTGTTGGCAGAGATCGAAAGGTTTTCGATCTCACTGTACATTTTATATAGTTAACTTTCCATTTGATGGAAATCTATTCTCCAATAAGTACCTTCGATTATGATTGTATGCCTATTATTGCTGTCATGTACACGCATCATAGCTGCTTGTTTATTAAATATTTTAAACCTTAGACATTGTTATAATATCACTGAATTTCTATAGAAAATATTTTGGTTTAGGGTAAAAACTCATCCGTGTTTATGTGCGGCATGGTCTTATGGGATATCGTTAATTTTTAAGGATATATAGGTTATAATGAATAAAATTCTATCTAACTTGAGTTTCGCATGCTGGTTTTACTATATTGACACGGACGTTCTTTTCTTATAATGCTCGGGTCAGACCGAGCATATTTTCTAGATTAGTTTTGGATGCATTAAAGCTAAGAAGATAAGTTGAAGGACAAGACGTACCTACATATTTTTATGTTTCGCTATATGGTTTTGTTGTTTTTATTACAAATTGTAAGGACAAGTTTTATAACTATCCAAGTAGATGATAGGCTAGTACTCTGATCGATGTATGAATGTTAAAGTTTTCTTTTGTATAGATTATTATTATACTATAGATTATTTATGGTGACCCAGAAATTCGAATACTTCGTCTTCGAATATCAATACATTTTGAGATATGTTTAAGTGTTATAAATATGATTTTATAACCTTATTAAACATCATTTAATTAATATAAAATGATAATAAACTTGTTTTTGAAATTTTTTTACAAAATATATTCTTCGAAGAATAATCGATAATGTGTCCGAAATCAGCTATTGATAAACGGTATTTCGATTGATATAAGTTGTTCAAAATATCATGCACTTAACTAATAATCAAATGAACATATTAATAACTAATAAACACACTATCCTCCACATAAAGCATGGAATGTTTTAGAAAGTTCTATTAGGATAAGAGATATTATATGGTAAGGGTATAATGGTAAAATGAATAATAGAGAAGTGGCATAAAGCTTTCATGATAAGAAGCAATTAATGCATTAGGGTTTTGAGGGCTTTTGGCCATTTTTCATTCACATTCCTAAGCCTATATAAGGAGGGGTATATCCTTAGGAAATATATAAAAATATTTCTAAGTTTTGAGCTAAAATTTCAATGTCTTCATCATCTTCTTCTTCTTAACTTTCTAAAGCAAATAATTTGCAAACAATCCCCAAATGACCTCAAATATTGAGGAATGCCTTGCCACTACATAACAACACCTTCTACCTTATTAGATTGTGAAAAAGCAAAGCCAAATTCGCCCTACACCCTTAGGTCGTGAGAATTAGGAGGCTAGAGGAGGCAATAAAGCAAGGCAAAGCAAGGAAAGGATAGGGTGAAAGGAGTTTGCAAGCTTGGGATTGAATTTGAGTGCCTAATTTTGATTGTTTATTGTGTTTAAGGTTAGCTAACTCACAAATTGGATTGATAACATGAATCATATATGATTATATTTTGTTATCTTAAAGTTATTTAAATTGTTAAGTGACATATGCTGAAAACATTGGTTTGGATTCTCGTTTTGAAAACAAATGACACACAGAATCCATATATGGACTTGAATTTACTTGTATGATATATGACTAGGCCTTGAACGAAGCACATTGGTTGTAGTTGAACATATGTTGAGATATGACTTAGATTTGAAAGTGCAATTATAGCGATAATCACTATATAGAGATCCACAAAGATTTCTCACTATATTTACAACGTTTTATATGTATGTTTTCTGCTATTAAAATCCTAAACGGTAAAAAGTTAAATAACATCTTGAAACGGCCAAAAAATCTCTAGGAAAAACTGCCCGTTTAACCTTGATTTTTGGACTTCAATTGATTCAAATAGGACTTTAAGTTCAAGCGATTTGTTTCATTCTTTTTAAAAGTATTTCCTAACTATTTTTTGAGTATTTTTAAAGTTGTTTGAGATATTTATGAAGTTTTAAGAATTAGTTATGAATTTTTAAAGAAAGAAATTTTAGAATAAAACATGTTCTTTATCCAAGTTTTTTTTTATTTTTCAAACTTGTTATTTTTAAGTAATATTTTGGATAAATGTTTTAAAACCTATTATAAGTATTTCCAAATATTTCAAATGTTTTAGGAAAAGTTTAGAAATGCTAAGTGACCAAATGGTTGATTATTCAAATTACTTATTAGAAAAGTAACTAACTATGCTTAACAATAATAAACAGATGAAGTAACCTTATCTATTTGTGAGAGTTAAAGTTGACGCCGGATAGGGATGGAGAAATAGAGCTCTAACTTACCAGTTTTCCACTTAACCGTGGAATAGGTAATGGAAAATGTTGGAAACATGTTAATCATGCTGATTTCTTACTCTTTATAGAAATCATTAATACCATACTTAATACTAAAAGCCAATAAAATAGATTTATTTATTTGTGAGACTTAAGATTGAAGTATCTAGGCAAGGCTTGGGGCAACCAGTGCCCAAACTTACCTGGGTTCGCTCTTGGGCGATGAATAGTTAAGTTGGAATGTTGGAAACGAGTTAAGCATACGAATCGTGATTTGTATAAGTGATTGTTTTGACTAGATAATCGATTAGTCGATTATCAAAATTGGCCTAGTATTGATTTAGGAAGTTATCGAAATGCTTCGTGATTTTATTCCAATAAGAACCGCCGAAGAGGAGTATTGGTATGAAATGTCTCTAGATTTTGCTTACTTCTGGAAGAACCAGAATTGAGTTTACTGAAAATTCATCGATTTATTTTGAACAGTCAGGGATCAATAAGTGTTCTACTTATTGAATACCACTTCGTAACTAGCAATGAACTCTATAGTTTAGAAGCAGTTAAAGAAAGAAATCTATATGGAGATTCGAGAACTGTTTATGATGCTTGAACACGTGTACTTATTCAATGATCTATTTTAGATATGGGAATCCAATTTGGGATTCATGCCTGATTAAACAATAAAGAATCGTGTAAAGGATACCGCATGTGACCTCGACATCGAAAATGGATAAAAACAGAGAAGCATAACTTGCGTTTGCTAACCCACGAGAGGGTATTATCGACTCCAGGTCTAGAGTATGCTTACCGATATATGTGTACGGGGAGTTCATGATATTCGGGATCACATGTTTAGTGGTGGACCCTCTAGGTTTTCCTTAATGGTATATTTTATTTAAAGATATACGATGCTCAGAGGTAGTTTCTAACCCTTATGCAGGAGATTGGCTTTTGGCTTGATCGGAGGAATCTCCATGGAAAATCCATTAAGCGAACATATCTTAGCGATTTTGAGTGTAACATAATATATTGTAGTATGACCAATGTAAGCATCACAGCTTTATGATATTATTACATCCTAAGCCCTAGACATTATTTATTATATCATTATATAAAATTTAATAATGGTTGGTTTTCTTTTGAGGGGAAAACTATTACAGGAGTCCGTACGGTCTCAATAGTTGTTATTACACGTATTCATGTATCTTGAGGTTTTTATACCAGGCTAATGTCTAACGCTTGGTTTTTGTTTTCTATAAAATCCTTGCATACTCTTTCGAGTAGACTGAGTATCAGGTTTCTTGATGCTTCAGAGTTCTAAAGACGAATTGAAGGCTTCCATTATCAACCTATTTCTATTTCCATGTTCTGTATTAGCTATGTACATATATCAACAATATAAGGACATGTAGTTATAACTGTCCAATCTGATGATAGTACTTAGGTTTTGTAACTATGGAAATCTTGTATTCAAAGTAACCCTTTGTACTCTTCTTTTGATATTATCAGTTATCATTTTGTTGTGAGATTTTGATGTTGTGTTCTTCTTATCTAGTTCTATTCATTTTCTTTAATCATACCCCAACTTTCTATCTTTCTAGCACTTGGGCGTTTAGCACATGAATATCGTGGATGTGTTAGTGTTGAAATTTAAAGGTCTAAAAGCCAGTTCGTTGCATTTGATATTAAAGCCCATTGTTAAGCGAACACCTTGTCTTTGGCTGTGTATGGATCATCAGAGATAGCATAAGAAACACCCTAGAATGAGTCAAGTGTATATGAGAGAGCGTATTTGTATTTTCTACAATCTTATATTTCCTTTTTTAGCTCTTTTTTAGGAATATCTTTTTCTTTGAAATAACTCTAGCCTTTCATATCCTAAATGTATTCTGCTATGTTCAGGTTGTACATCATAAGTACTAGGGCTGTCAATGCTTGAAGAGGCAGAGGTAGAGGTAGAGAAAGTATTGGTCGGGGTAGTACCGTCACTAATGGTGGAGATCGAGTGCCAGGGAATGTTGCTTCAATCTGAGAACCAAGGGGGATATTATAGAGGAAGTCGTACAGGTCATGCCTCGGGTGAACTTCGCCTCACTCTATCGCAATTAAGATAGGTTGTAAGGTAAGAGGTTTGGTGGTGTAGAAACGATAGCCTAAACTTGGATTAAGTTATGTGACCATATATTTGGGGACATGGAGTTAGATGACGCGATGAAGCATCGATTGGCATTACGACATCTGATGTATGTAGCCATGGATTGGTGGAGTTCTATAACTATTGATGTCCAAGAGAAGAACGACTTCTCTTAGGCTCAATTTAAGGAGAGTTTTGAGATGAAGTTTGTCCTGAAAGCTCAGAAGGCTATGTTGTCTATGAGCTTCCTCGATTTGAAGCAGTGGGCCATGACTGTGGTAGAATATGATAGCCGATTCACTACCTTGTCTCGATTAGTCCCGATTTGGTAGATACGCTCTTGAAGGGGAATAAGATATTTATCGCGGGAATGCATCCGGAGTTTAAGGCTAATATGACTAATCACATCTTGGGGTCTTATGTGAATCTGGTGAACATGGGTTGAATTTTAAGAGCTTGGCTCCGAAGCTATCCATTGCTGCACCAGCCAAAAACAATAAGCATAAATTTCAACCTACTAAAGATATTTCTGGCCTCGTTTATTATAAACGTGGGAAGAAAGGTCATCATGTTTGGAATTTTACATTGGTTGGAGGAGGTGATGTGTACGTAAGTGTGCATATATTTACATACCTAGTTAATCTATTTTTATTTGAATAAATGTTATAATTGGGTATTTTACATGTTTTAAACCAAATATCAAAAATGCTTCCAAGTCATCATTCATAGATCAAATTGGCGGTAAATTGGTAATTTTGTGCATATATTAATTTTGAGAATATTCACTTGCACATTTTATTTTTATTTATAGGAATTTGAATGGAATTCTGAAGATGTTATCATGGAAATATGCATGCACAAGGAGGGAAACAACGAATGAAGATGGAAATAATTCAAACCATGCACCATGGAGGACCCTACCTACCCACTTACTTTAATCTACAATTAGAAGCTAATGGATAAGTTAACGATTAATTGGTTGCCATACTTCCTAAAGGTTATTTTGGGATGCCTCATGAAATAAGGATTAGGGTTTTGTGCATGTATAAATAGCCCTCTTATGTACATGTAAATGATTACTTAGGAAATTAGAATGCAAGTTGTAGCCTCAAAATTATATAAAATAAAAAGGCTTCTTGAGCCTCTTGTTCTTTTACTTCTTCTTTGTTCTTGTATTATTTTCATTTTCATCTTTATTTACATGCTCTTTCATTTCATGTTAGTAGCTTAGTTTTACTTTTATGCAGGTAGATTGGCTCTCATTTTGTTTTAATTTGCCCTTTATTTTCCTTTTGTCTTTATTTCATGTTGAATGCTACATTTGTTGAAATGATAACAAATAGAGAGGCTAAACCCCTTCAACTTATGGGTAATGAAGCTCTCTAATTTTGTAGATTCAACATAATTTGCTCATTTTTGATCTCTTTTTGTGCTTAATGACAATGTTTGAATAGGTAAATTTTTTGTTGTTTTAGCTCTGAATCTGACAGCCTATGTTGTTGACATCAAATAGGCTATGCTTAAACAAACATAAAGACAAATTACCTCTTCATCTACATATGATTATGGTAATGAAATGGATTTTAAAATCAAAATTTGATGGTCTATATTTCTAATTAATAGTTAATAGATCATGCTTAGAATATATTTTATTTTCAATTTCATTGCAATTTTCATAAGAGTTAAGAAGTGTTTTACCCACAAACATGCCTTACTATCAGAAGGCGTGTTTTGAATAGCTTCAAACTCGATATCCAAAGTCCATATTCCATCCATAACCATACCATCCAATCCATAATCCAATCCATTATTAAGCAATTTCATCTAAGTTCGACAACCAAATCCGCAACCGTTCTGAGTCGTTATCCAATTCCAAATCCATTTCAAATCCATTAACAGGATCCACGATCTCTCAGAATCATTTTATTCAAGTTTGGGACCTCTCTTGGTCCTCTAATCCAAATCCAAGACCTCGCCGGGTCCATATCCAAATTCGGGACCTTGCCAGGTCCATGTCCAAATCTGTAGCTGTTTGAAGCCACTATCCAAATTTGTAGCTGTTCGAAGTCACTATCTAAATCCGTTTCACACCTTGGAAGTCAGTAATCGAATCCTACGATCTCTCCAAATTGTTGATGGCCTCTGGATCCTTGCTAAGCTTGGTCCAAACTTAATGAAGATCTTGTCACGCTCCGACGCAGCAACCTATCCCTTGCACTTCGGTTTAGTATCCCTGAACATTAAGTGATGCCTTGGTCCTCCTAGACCGATCGTAGCCTCTTCGGATCTTGTTGGATCTCATCCTGTCACTCTCCATTGAAGAGGAAACAACGTCGAGCGAGTTGATCCTGTCGCTCTCCGATGAAGCGGCGTCACCCCCTGCACTCCGGTTCAGTATCCCTGAACATTAAGCAATGACATAGCATAAGTCCTAGACTAATTACAGCCACACCGGGCTCTTGCTGGATCCCTTCGTGTCACTCTCTAGTGAAGGGGAAATAGCATCGAGCGAGCCAATCCTATCGCTCTTCGGCGAAGTGGCGTCACTCCCTGCATTCCGGTTAAATATCCCTGAACATCAAGTGATCAATTTCCAACTGACTTCCAATATCCATCCTGTAACTCTCTGGTTAGGGAGTTGTTTCATAAAATCCAAATGCATTTATTAAATCCGAATTCCAAGTGTCCAATAAGAAAAAATAGAAAAAATTAAGTGATGCTTCTCCGGGCAGAGCTGTCTATTACCATCTCAGAGCATGCCTGGGATCGCTATAGTTCCCTTAAATATGTAAGTGGTGTAGCTACTTTATTTTTTGAAACAAAATCAGAAAAATTATTTGATGACCGAAGTTCGAATCCGAAACTCGACCCTTTCCATCATGATCAGTTGATAACGTGTTGTGACCCCGATCCAAGGTCGTTCATGTTTGGTGCAGGTGGTAGCTACTCATGTTCTACCTCTCTTGTGCGGCTCCTCACATACCGTGGCAATTTGCCACTCCTATCGTGTTCTTCCACCATGTCCTTCAAGTGTTGGAATTCATCCATGGCATGCCCTTCCAGCTCATGGAATAGGCAATACCTCCCACTCTTCAAGGTAGTCTCCGATAGGGGAGCTGCCCCCATGTTTCCAAGTAAATCCATTCCGGATTCCCTGTCAAGTCCGTGTATGTTGTGAACTTGGGTTCCCGGTTTCTCCTCTATTTGTTCGAATCATCATATCTATCGTCCTGCTTTCGCTTTCCATTATATATACCTCGTCCTTCTCCAGACATTCCTTCGCCTTGTGTGGCGTTGACCTCCTGCCTTTCGACGCATGAATCCTCTAACTGAATAAATCTTTCCACCTAATGAAAGAACTCTATGAGATCCTATGGTAGATCCCGTGCCAATCGGTCCTTGAACTCAGTATCTTTAGCAATTCTTGCTACAGTTGCCATCAAAATCATTGACGGATTCGGTAGATCGATCAAAGCCAACTTATAATGGTGACTCCACTAGAATTTACTGCCTAATCCCATCAACATTTAGGACACATAACCTACCGTTCATTTTCAAAATGCTATGGCTATCTACCTCGAATCCTACCCGGTGGTCCGGTGCCTGATTCTCTCTTACATTCTTAGCTATCCTAGCAAAATGAAGATCTCTTTGTTGATTCCTCTTAGTACGACTAATTGAGTGAACGAACCTCAATATTTTCCATAATTGCATACCTCCTACTAAGCGCATCAGCTACGACATTAGCTTTCCCCGAAGTATACTAAATATCCAGATCATAGGCAATAAGTATTTCAACCACCATTTCTGCCATATATTCAAGTCTTTTTTTGTAAAAAGATACTTCAAAGAGTTATGGTCCGTTTATAATATGAACTTTTCACCTACGAAATGATAATCTTTAATGCAAATACCACAACTAACAACTCTAAGTCATGAATTGCATACCTCGCTTCATGCAGTTTGAGCTGTCGACTCGCATAAGCGATAACCCTCCTATGCAGTATCAATACAACACCTAAACCTGTTCCACACACATCAATATAAATAGTTAAACCTTTACCTCCATCTGGCATAGTAAGAACATGAGAACTAGTCAACTTTTCCTTTAGCTCTAAGATTGCTTGCTCATTTATCCACCCAACAAATTTAACATCTTTCTTTGTCAAATTCGTTAAGCGGAAGGCAATCTTTGAGAAATCCTATATGAATCTCCTTTAATAACTTGTTAGACCAAGAAAGCTTTTACTATCAGTTATGCTTTCAAGCCTCCTTCGGTCCTGAACAACCACAACCTTCACAAGATCAATAGAAATACCCTTCGCCAAAACAATATGACCTAAGAACCTAACTTCTGAATGCCAAAAATGACACTTTGAGAACTTAACCTTTAACATATGCTCTCTAAATGCTCCTAGAACAATTGTTGGACGGCGTTAATGTCCCTTCTCAGCCTTAGAGTAGACCAAAATATCATTAATAAAATTAGGACAAACATATTGAACATAACTCGGAAAACTCGATTCATGAAGTCTATAAAATATGTTGGAGCATTAGTTAGGCCGAATGGCATAAATAACCACTCATAAAACTGGTCGGATCTAAAAGCAGTTATGGGTACACTCTCCTCTACCGCCCTCAATTGATGGATCCCTATGGCAAGCTCAAGCTAAGAAAGTACTCGAGCTCCATAAAGATGATTGAACAAGTCATCTAACCTATGCAATGGATACTTGTTCCTAATATTCTGCTTATTGAGCTCGTTATAATTAATACATAATCTTAAGGAACCGTCCGCCTTCGTAGCAAGACGATAGGCGCTCCTCAACACGAACGACTTGGTTGAATCAATCCCTTCTTCAACAAATCACAAACCTAATTTGTTAGCTCTAGTTTCTCCTTTGGGGCAAGTCTGCAAACAAGCAACACAATAGGTTTTGCATCCTTTACTAAATCAATACGAAATTCTATCTCCCAATGAGTTGGTAAACCTGATACCTCTTCGAAGATATCCATAAACTCTCGAACTATAAAGACTAAACCCAAATCCTCTTCCACTACATCAAGAGAATAAATATAACTCGTCATAAGTTAGCTAGGTCCTTTACAATCCACAATCAAAGCTTTCGTTATCTTCTTTAATAAAGCCGTTCACTTATCACAAGCAAGATTGAATTTTTCCATGATAACAACCCATCCTAAGCAAAACATCAAATCTTGGAAAACTCAGAACATACACATCGGTAGGGAAGGTTTGGTCAAAGATAAAAGTTGAAATTCCTAGAACAAATCGTACTGAGATTAGCCGAGCCCCCAACTGGGTTCGACACACAAATAGAATCTGAATCTATAGTTGGTTCAAGTTTCAATTTATTAACGAGAATATGAGAAATGAAACTAAGAGAAGCACTAGTAGAAAATAAGATAAGAATGGGAATGCCAAAGATAGACAGAATACCTTCCAAAACTTGCTTCCCCTTTGCTATGGTGGAAGTGGAAGGTGCCGAAGCGAGAGAAAAAGCTCTAGGCTGCTCCCCCCTATGAAGCATCGGACAATCTTTAATTATGTGATCAGGCTTATGGATGTTATAGTAGCTCCTTGGTGCAAACTATGGCTTGGCGATCTGTGGCTCTAGCTTTGGTAGCTTAGCAATAGGTACCCTCAATATCAGTGCCTTTGTCAATTGCCCTCCTATTTGACGGCTAATTTTCTAGCGGTTTAGAACACAATCGAAAATTTTAAATTAATAATTACCACAAGCGCATGGCACACAATTTTAGTACGTGGCAAGTATGGGTTGATCTCCAAGGAATTATTAGATTTAAAAATTTCTATTCAATCAAATTAAACCAAGATTTGAAGTTGTGATTGTTTTTAAGCTAAAAATTGTAAAAACTGGCTAGAACAAGAGAATGAAAATATGAGATTAGAAAATAATTTAGAGGCAAATCCACTCTCATATTTTTTGAAAATCAACACAAAAATAACCTATGATCTCTATTTTGATTTTAAATGGAATTAGTGATGTAGTTATCATAAGTATGGTTTATTTATATTATTAATTAACATAAATTAAACCATCAAACTATAATACAACAACCAAAGCCACTTATCAATTCTCATAAAAATGAAGTTAAAGCAAAAGCTATTTTAAGTACGATCTATTTATTGTTGTATTTAATAATATAGATCAGCAATTTTTGATTTTACTTTAATTTCAAAATTAAAAAAATTAGTAAAATTATAATGTAGATTGTGTTTATTGGAGTAAGCATAGTCCATTTGTAATTACAACATAGGCCATCAAATTCCATTTTATAAACTTATATCTACATTCACTTTCATAAAGCATAAATGAGACCATAAATCACAAGTTATGTTGAATTTACATATTTTTAGAGTGCTTCATTACGCCTAAATTGAAGGGGTTTAGCTCCACATTTGTTACCAAATCAACACATGTAAATTTCAAAAAGCAAAGAAGGTAAGAGCTAATTAGAATAAAAGAAGATCTAAAATAGTTGCATAAAAGTGAACCTAAGCTACTAACATGAAATGACAGAGCATGTAAACAAAAATGGCAACGAATATAAAACAAGAACAAAAAAGAAGCAAAAGAACAAGAGGCTTAGGAAACTATTTTTATTTATATAACTGTGAGGCTACAACTTGCATTCTAATTTTCTAAGTAATTAAAAGAGTAGAAGAACCTTTACATGTACATAAGATGGCTATTTATACATGCACAACATCCTAATCCATATTTTAGGGGGCTTCCCAAAGTACCCTTTAGAAAGTGTGGCCACCAAGTAATCATTAGTCTCTAATTAATCCATCATTAAGTATTTATGAAACTTTAACCTCCCCTAACTTTTCCATTAGCTTCTAATTATAGATTAAGGTAAGTGGATAGGTGGGGTCCTCCATGATGCGTGGTTTGAATTCCTAGGGTCGTGAAGATATATCAGATATGAAGAGGACATTCTGGTGGGAGGGCATAAAGAGAGATGTTTCTATCTTTATGAGCAGGTTTGATAACTGGCAACAAGTAAAGGGTAGCAATCAGAAGATGGTCGGGCTGCTTCAGCCACTTGACATTCCGAAGTGGAAGTGGAAGCATATTTCTATCGACTTCATAGATGGATTACATATGTCTAGGAGGGGCAACAAAGATGTGCAAGTTATTATGCATCGATTGGTCAAGAGTATGAACTTCTTACCTATTAAGACTACCAGGATAGCTTCTAGTTTGGCTAAGTTATATGATAAGGAGATCGTCAGGTTGCATGGTGTTCCATGAGATATCTGAGTGATAGAGATTCGATGTTTACAAGGCAGTACTGGAAGGGTTTGCATGAAACATTAGGGACCGAGCTAAGTTTGAGAACCGCTTACCATCTGTAGACAGATGGGCAAATGAAAAGGGTGAACTAATTGTTGGAGGACTTGTTTTGAGCATGCATTTTATATTTTGAAGGCTCGTTGAAAGGGCACTTGCCACTTGTTGAGTTTTCATATAGTAACAGTTATCAGGCCAATATAAGAATGGCACCATTTGAAGAGTTGTATGGAAGGCCTTGCAAATCTCCATCGTGTTGGATTGAACTTAGAGAGATCGTCTTGGGCTTGGGCTTAATATGATCCGAGAGGCGTTGGATAAGGTTATAGAGTTTCGAAAGTGAATTAAGGAAATGCAGAATCTACAGAAGAGTTATGTAGATGAGAGGCGTAGAGACTTGAAGTTCTCGATTAGAGACTTTGTATTTGTAAAGGTTTCTCCAAAGAGAAATGTAGTTGGTTTGGAAGGGCTGGAAAGTTGGCTCTACGTTATATAGGACCACTCTAGATTATTGAGAGGATTGGTACACCCGCACATAGAGTTAAGTTACCAATTAGGCTATTAGGTGTGCATAATGTATTTCATGTATCACATTTGCATAAGTTTGTGCATGATCCTTCAATGATTGTGGAAGCATCACAGCAAGAAGACTTGGAGATTGAGCCAAATTTAACCGTGTTTAGGTGACCTATTCATATTGTTGATAGAGATACGAAGCAATTGAGGATTAAGGTTGTAAAGTTAGTCAAGGTTCAACGGAGCGAGGATGCTTGGGATTGTACGTAGGATACCAAGGATAGTTTAAGAGACGCCTATCCGGATTTGTTCTTAGATAAGAGTTTTCGCACCTTAGTTTGTGTTTGAGTGAAGTTTAGTTTGTATATAGTTTCAAAAATTCGATACATACATAGATACGTATATTTTATATAAATATATATGTGTGTGTATATATATGTATATTATCTTCTTTGATTATCATTCTTGTTGAATTTCGACGATGAAATGTTCTAAGTGGGGGAGAATGTAGCGACCCAGAAATTCGAATACTTCATCTTTGAATATCGATAAATTTTGAGATACATCTAAGTGTTATAAATATTATTTTATAACCTTGTCTAACATTATTTAATCAATATAAAATGATAAGAAACTTGTTATTGAAAAGGTTTTACAAAATATATTCTTCGAAGAAAAATCGATAATGTGATCGAAAACCAGTTTGTTGATAAACAGTTTTTGGATCAATATAAGTTGTTCAAACTATCATGCACTTAACTAATGATCGAACAAACAAATTAGCAACTAATTGACATACTCTCCTCCTCATAAAGCATGGAATGTTCTAGAAAGTTCTACTAGGATAAGAGAGATTATATGGTAAGGGTATAATGGTAAAATGAATAATGGAGAAGTGGCATAAAGTTGTCATGATAAGAAGCAATTAATGCGTTTAGGTTTTGAGGGATTTTTTGATTTTTTTCAATTCACATCCTTTAGTATATATAAGGAGGGATACACCTTTAGGAAATATATCAAAATATTCCTAGCTTTGAGCTAAAATTTCATTGTCTTCATCATCTTCTTCTTCTTAACTTTCTAAAGCAAATAGTTTACAGACCATCTTGAAATAACCTCAAACTTTGAGGAAAGCCTTGCCACCACATATCATCACCTTCTACCTAGTTATATTGTGAAAAATAAAAGAAAATCTCCCCAAAACCCTTAGGCTGTAAGCATTAGGAGGCTAGAGGAGGCAAAGGAGCAAGGAAAAGCAAGGGAAGGAAGGAGAGAAAGGAGTTTTCTAGCTTGGGTTTAAACTTGGTGCTTAGGCTTGATTGTTTATTGGGTTTAAGGTGAGCTAACCAACCACTTGAATTGATAATATAACTCATATATGATTATATTTTGTGGTACTAAAGTTGTTTGAATTAGACATATGTTGAAAACATTGATTTGAATTCTTTTTTAAAAAAAAAGTGGCACATTGGATCCATATATGGACGTGAATGGACTTGAGTGGACTTGTATGACATAATACTAGGCCTTAAACAAAGAATATAGGTTGTAGTCAAACATAGGTTGAGATATGACTCGGATTCGGAAGTGCATTTATAGCGATGTCGCTATAGATGCAGTTCGAAATTGTCCTATTTTTTAGAATTCTTATGGGAATTTATAGAAAGATCCATAGGGATTTCTTAGCACACTTAAAAAAAATTATATGTATGATTGCTGCTGTTAAAAGGTTGAATAGTAAAATGTTAAGTAACATCTCGAAAACAGCTAAAACATCACTAGTGCAAAACTGCCCTGTTTAACCTTGATTTTTTGACCTCATTTGTGTCAAAAAGGGACTTTAAGTTAGAGGGATTTGTTTCATTATTTTAAAAGTATTTCCTAACTATTTTAGAGTATTTTGAAAGTAGTTTGAGATATTTATGAAATTTTACGAATTAGTAGTGAATTTTTAAGTAAAGAAACTTTACAATAAAATATGTTCTATTTTCAAGTTTCGTTGATTTTTCAAACTTGTTATTTTTAAATAATTTTGGATAAATGTTTTAAAACCTATTATATGTATTACAAATATTTTAAATGTTTTCAAAAATGGGTTAGAATTACTAATTGGATAGGTGGTTGATTGTTTAAATTACTCATTAGAAAAGTAGTTAAGTATGCTCAACACTAATAAGCTAACGAAGTAATCTTATTTATTTGTGATAGTTAAGATTGATGTCGAGTAAGGATGGAGCAATAGATCTCTAACCTACCGGGCTTCCTAAGGAATAAGTAGTTGGAAATGTGTTAATCGTGTTTATTTCTTATTGTTTATGGAAATCATTAATACTATACTTAACACTAAAAGCCTACGAGATAGATTTATCTATTTGTAAGATTCAAGACTGAAGTGTCTAGTTAAGGCATGGAGCAACTAGTTCCCAAATTTACCTAGCTTTGCTCTTGGCAATGAATAGTTAAGTTGGAATGTTGGAAACGAGTTGAGCATACGAATTGTGATTTGTATAAGCAATTATTTTGACTAGATTATCAATTAGTCGATTATCGAACTTGACCTAATATTGACTTATGAAGTTATTGAAATGCTTCCTGATTTTATACAAATAAGAATCCCAAAGGAGGAGTATTGGTATAAATGTCTCTAGCTTTCACTTACTTCTGAAAGAACCAAGATTAAGTTTAATGGAAATTCATCAATTGATTTTGAACAGTCCATGATCGGTAAGTGTTCTACTTACCGAATACCACTTCATAACTAGTATACGAGTTTTATGTTTTAGAAGCAGTTAAAGAAAGGAATCTATGTGGAGATTTGAGATCTATTTAAGATGCTTGAACACAAGTAGTTGTTTGTGACTTGTTCGAAATATGGAATCGAATTTGGGATTTGGGTTCTGCTCGAGTAATAAAGATTCTTGTAAAGGATGCCAAATGTGACCTCGACATTGGAAATGGCTAAAAACAGAGTAGGGCATAGCTTGGGTTTTGCTAACCCACGATAGCGTATTATCGACTCCAGATCTAGAGTATGCTTATCAGTATGTGGGTATCGGGAGATGATGATATTCAGGATAATATGTTTGGATGTAGATCAGCTATGTTTTCCTTAATGGTATATTTTATCTAGAGATATACAGCGCTCGGTATTACCCTTCTGCAGGAGATTGGGTTTTGGCTTGATCGGAGGAATCTCCATAGGAAATCCATTAAGAGAAAGTACCTTAGCGGTTTTGAGTGTAACATAATATGTTGTAGTGTGACCAATGTAAGCATCACAGCTATTTGATACTATTATATCCTACACTCTAACCTTATCTATTATATCACTATATTAAATTTTATGACTGGTTGGTTTCTTTTGAGGGGAAACCGAAATCCGTACGATCTCAATAGTTGCAATTACAGTTATTCATGTATCTGGAATTTTCACATACCAAACTTATGTCTAACGCTTGGTTTTTTCCTCCTAAAATCCTCACATACACTTTCGAGCAGGCTAAGTATCAGGTTTTCCCTTGGATGCTTCAGAGTTTCGAAGATGAGCAGGAAGCTTCTATTATTTATCAATTTCTATTTTAACGCTTCGTATTAGCTATGTACATATATCAGCAATGTATGGAAAGATAGTTATAATAGTCCAGACTGATGATAGTATTTAGGTTTTGTAATTCTAAAAATCTTTTATTCAGAGTAACCCTTTATACTGTTCTTTTGATATTATAAACCGTTATATTTTTCTGATGTTGTATTCTTCCTTTCTAATTCTATTCGTTTTCTTTTATCTTACCCTAATTTTCTGTCTTTTCGACACATGGATGTTCAATAGGTGAATACTGTGGATGTATTATTATCGACATTTGAGTGTTGAAAAGTTGGGTTGTCACAATTTTAATTGCAATATGAGATTCTATGTTTTTTAGTTTCTTCTTGTTTACTTTTTTCTTCTTTCCCTTAACCATTTCTCTTTTTGGCACTTGATTGTTCGGCATGTGTTGGATGTATTAGCATCAACTTTTGAGGGTCGAAAAAGCGGGTTATTACATTTGGTATCAAAGCCGAAGGTTAAGCGAGAAGCTTGGCTTTGTTGGGTTAATCTCATTAGAGATTGGGTAGGTTACACCCAAGAATTAATTTGAGTGTATTATGTAAGAGCAAGTATTTGTTAGTGATATAGAAATATTTTGTATTATATTGATTGATCTGTTAAGTGGCTTATGAATTTTAGTCGATGTGTTTGGCTAATATTACGGATAGGGTTTCCTAAACACTTGAATAAGAACAACCGACATCGTTGTATTAATTGATCTATTAAGTGTACTTAGTAAATTATTCTCTTTATCATTGTACAATTGAAACAAGTTAAAATCCAAACGAACCCAAAGCTAGTTGGTAATAAATATTTTCGAAAACATGTATTGTTTTAGAAAGGGAGTTTTGGAATAACATAGGTATTTTTATGTTCGAGTGGCCCGAAAATAACTTAAAATGGGGAAGAGAGGTGTTCGGATGGCAAACACGTCATCGTAAAGGAATGTATAATACAGTTTGGAAGTACCAAGTTCCTTAGCATCACTTTAGAGTTACTAGAGCTATATGTATATTTACTATGCATAAAACATATGGTATCAATTCGAAAGATTTTTGAAACAAAACCTAGGTGTTTGACTCCTAAATTTTAGGATGTAAAGGTATCTTGATTTAAAGTGGTTAATAAATGAAGCTTTCAAATTGAATTAATTTAATAAGAAAGTTTAATAAGCTTGGTTTTATTAAACAGTTTCTTTTGGATTTTAATGTTAAGGAGCATAAATATTATTTAATTTTGTTAGGCCGGCTAGTAAACACCTTTACCTTAGAGGTGTCCAAGAAAAGTAGACTCTAGGATGGAGTTTGGATACTAACATATATTCTTCTTAGCTACTTGCCAAACCGAATGGGTAAAGATGTTGAGTTGGTCGACTTAGTTTTGAAGACCCAAAATTGTTTTATGCCCACATTTGAATAGTTAAAAGTGAATAGAATTAAAAATCCGATGTTTATATATACTCTAAGGATATAGGAGGGTATTATCCAAGTCAAAAAATTAGAAGATTTTGTGAAATGTCTCACAAATAAGTTGTATCATTTAAAAATGTTTGAACCTAAGTCAGAATTTTTATCAAATGACTTCATAAATATTTATGGAAGGGCAACAAGGTAAATAGATAAATAAGAATATTTAGATGAGTACATAGGTTATACATAGATCATTTCTTCTTTTCATATAATTCTCGATCCAAGATTTGAGTACATGACTCAAAGTGGTTTATACCATTCCAAATAAGGATTTATCACTCAATTTTTTATGGTGAGCACTTGAAGAAGGTTATTGATAGGGAACTATAGTTTTTCTATCATAGTATATTGCTATGTAAGGATAATAGATGTTTCTAGTCAAGTAGCCTGATCAGAGTCCACACTAGTAAATCGCATGAGCGATAATATCTTCAAACTGAAATCATATATTTGAGTGGGGATCGAATCTGAATTTTGTACATGGATGATATATGAACATCATGAGTATTTATGAGTAATGTTACATATTCATATGGAAAATTTTTGGGGGCGATATTCTTTTAAGGGGAGAACGTAACGACTAGGAATTTTATCGATTTGATTTGGGAATATTTAATTAATTTTAAATACTCGAATATTGCTTTTAATAATTAAAATATCCATCTTTTAATTTAGAGCTAATAATATAAAATTCCTTTTTAATTTAGTTAACAAAAATTTTTATGTTAAAGAAAATTAGAAAATGTGGCCAGAATATTTTTTTCAAAAATCCCGATTTTTTATCACGTAAAAGTTGTCAAAAGTTTGTATAACACCTTACTATATTTAAACATCCACTTATAGAATTAATATGTATTTAATTAAGTGTGTTAAAAATGTAAATATATGTGTGTACTTATGATAAGAAATTGATGCGACAATTTTCAAGTTTAAAATTTTAATTAAAACGTAAATTATGTAATGTCACACTACCTTTCTAAATCATATTACACTTAAAGGATTTGCATATTGGATAAACGAGTTTAACCCTTGGTTTAGGTGTGTATAATAAAAGAGGGAGTGGTGATGATGATGTGAAAAATACTTAGTGGAGGGTAATGCACGAAAGGGTATTTAGCAATTTGTTAATATAATTTTATAACAATTTCAAAATTTCTCTTTCATTTCCACTTCCTTTTCTAAACTTCTCCAAACTTTACCGTCTTCCTTAAGCTTACGAAAGACCTTTTAATGGTTGCTATATTTTTTTTGAAAATTAAATACTCCACCTTTTTCACCTTGAAAGCTATTAAACTTCTATAAAGTGCTTCCTTTTCATTTCTAAGCACCTCCTTCTTCTTAAACAAAGCCATACACACCTACATCACCTTAATCCAAGCCTAAAGTCACCTAGGCTGAGCCCATAGCACCAAGGCCAAGCCCATATATGCTAAAGATCAAGTTTTGCTTAGGAAAATCAAATTTTGTTTGCAAACTTCAAGTTTCAAAATGACTGGCTTAAGTTTGGTGAGTAAAAGTCACATCTTTTTGGAAAAAATATATATCTTTATGTCATGTTTAGTATTTGAATGTGAAATTGCTTGATTATTGGCTAGTTGGATGGTTTGATAGTGATTATATATGTGTTTGTACATGAATTTTCCTTCAACTTGAAATAAAGTCTAAATGTGTAGTTATGGTTGTAAAGTTTAGATCTTTACATGTGTTTGTGGTTGTGATATGATTTTATATGTTATGGACAAGAGTATGTAATAGTATGCAAAGAAAATTTAGCACCTTTATATGGTTTGGCGACTTGGAACCCTTATGTAAACGATTTAGTAATTTATTTTGAAAAATCAAATGAGTTTTCAAGTTTCAAAATTTATTTTAGTTTTACAAAACTCTTACTTTATGTTTGAAAAGTTAGTAAGCTTCCATGAGTTAAGTTTCAATAAGGTAAGCCAAAGATAAGTTTTAAGTTATGGTTCATATAGCAATAGTCCTATGGATGCAGTTACAAATTAAGTTAAGAAGTTAATTAAAGATTTATTAATTAATTATTTTATTATTTAAGCTTGGTAATTAATGATTAATTAAGTATCAAATAATTTTTATTAATTGTAATAAAGTGGAGATTAGTTACTAATTAATTTTCTTTTAAAAGTGAGATTAATTTTAATTAATCTTTGATTAAATAGGATTAATTTTTGATCAATTATCAATGAAGTATAGGTTAATTATTAATAAATAATTAAGTAAGTGTTTAGTTATTCTAATTATAAATCAATTAAGGGTTTAATTTATAAACAAATTATTTATTAAAGGTTAACTGTTTCTTAATTAATAATTAAGTTAAGCTAAGACCTAATTTAGATTTAATTATGTTTTTAATTGTAATTAATTATTTAAACTATGTTTGAGTTCTTCCAAGCATCAATTTGTTAAAGACAACTTTCTTTTATAAAGAATAGTTTTGAATAAACGGATTTTATTGTCAATACCATTAGGTAACCATACAAATGTGAGTAGATTACACTAAACTTTGACACTATTAACAGAATAAATTCTCATTCTACTACACCTTAATTAAGTGGATTATTGGACATCTCTTAGAAAAGTAAATTCTCATTCTACTACATTAAACTAAATAGATTGTTTAGACATCTATTTAGCAAGACAAAACACAATCCTGCTATTATGGTATCTGGACATGTGGTATCTGGATATGTATTTGCTAGTTGGTTTGTATTGACATGTTATACCCTAATTTGGTTATAGATTTTATTTATAAATATGTTGGCTTATGTAAATAACTATTATTGGATAGTCAAAATTGAATTAAAATGGCAACTTAACTCAGTACCATTTTAGTCACTAAGCCTCCTTTCAAATTTATGAAAGTTATAGCTTATAAATTGATTTTATTTCTATATCAATTTAAGGATATGTGTTTTAAATGATTTTGTAAGTTATCAAATTATTTTGATAAAGGTATTTACAAATGATATTTTATAAAGGATTTATTTAAAAGGGATTTACAAATGATATTTGTAAATGATATTTTAAGAATGGTAATTATAAATGATTTTAGGGAATTATAAAAGAGTATTATAAATGATTTTGGAGAATTATAAAAGAGTTTTGTAAATAATTTTGGAGTTTTGTAAAAGGAGTTTTATAAATGATTTTGGGGATACATAAAAAGAAGTTTTGTGAATGACTTTGGATATTTGTAGAAGAAGTTTTATAAATTATTTTCGGATATTTATAAAAGAGTTTTATAAATGGATTTAGAATTTAAGCAAAGGAGATTTCATAAATGGAAATGATTTATTAAAAGGATTTATTTGAAGAAATTTATAAAAGAATTGGAGATGGGTTTCCCTTTACTGTCCTTTTTAATTATGATGGTTTGGACATTTGTTCATGCTTGACATCGAAAGAATAGTGTTTGGGGTTATTCTTATCTCTAATTTAATAACATTTTTTGATCATTCTTAATATGATTTTGAATAAGAAAATTCACAAATGCTTTGTGAATATACTTATGTTAGTTATATAAGTATATGAAGGTTTTGGTAAACATTTTGAAAAGAGATCTAATAAATTGAGATTTATTTTGAGGCTTAGGGTTCCTATGGGTAATTAAATCCATAGATTTTGTTCATTTTTTATTTGATAGTTAAATAATCGACTATCAAATCTTGGCCAGTTTTGATTGTGTATGCTAGTTTCTTGGCTGGACTCGAATACTTGTTGTATACTTCAAAAAGAACCGAGAATGAGTCAATCGAAAATTATCGTTGTTGGTTTGGAGAGACCGAGATTGGATATGTTATTCGAAAACCACTTCGAACCAATATATACATTCGGGTAGAAGACATCTTAAAGATGATTAAAGATGATGCTTCTTGAAGAGCCTTTGGTTTCATTCAGACCTAGAACAAAGTTATACGAATGAATGCTAGCATTGCAATTCTGTGCGGAGAGCAGTGTTAGCATTTCAAGATGGATTGCTAAATGTTTAGAGTGTAGCCTCTTAAAACTCACATCTCGGTAATGGTTAAAACATGGTAGATGCGACAGGACTATGTAGTTTGCACCCATTAGGGTATGATCATCCCAAGATCTAGTGTGGATATCACTATGTAAGCTTTAGGGCCCAATTTTGGTTGTTGATCATAATCAATGGGTGATCATGTTCGTCATTACCCAGTTCAGAGGTAGGCCAATCTAGTGTTGGCAGTGGTCGAAAGGTTTTCGATCTCAACATACATCTTATTTAGAGGTGTACAGATTTTCAGAAGGTCCCTTACCTTGCCATTTGATGGAAATTCTTTCTCCAATAAGCGCCTTTGGTTTTTAACGGTATACCTATTATTGCTGTCATATACACGCATCATAGCTACTTGGTTATTAAATATTTTAAACCTTAGATACCATTATAATATCACCAGATTTTATATAGAAAATGTTTTGGCAGTCGTAAGGTAAACCCTTCCGTGTTTATCTGCGACATGGTCTTGCGAGTTACCTTCGATTTTAAAAGATTTTGCAATTTATAACAAATAAAAGTCCTTTTGATTTGAGTTCCTCACACTGATAGACTAACCTGGGCGTTGTTTTATTATAATGCTCGGGTTAGACCGAGCATATTTTCCAGATTAGATTCAGATGCATTTGAGCTTAGGACATGAGCTAGAGGCCAAAACATATGTACGTATTTCTCTATGTTCCACTACATGGTTTTGTTGTATTTATATCCTGGTAGATGATAGGCTAGTACTTTGATGGATGCATGTAAATATAAATTTTCTTTTGTAAAGATCATTGTTATAATATAGATTATTCGTTGTGATGTGAAACACTATGTTGTTTAATTTCTTGTTGTCTTCTTTCTTCTTCTTTTCCCTAACCATCCGTCTTTCCGACACTTGGTTGTTCAACATGTAAATACCGTGGATGTATTAGTATTAACTTTTTAGGGTTGAAAAGGCGGGTTGTTACATTTGGTATTAGAACTGAAGGTTAGTTGAGAACCTTCGCTTTGGTGAGGCAATCTCATTAGAGATAGGGTAAGTGACACCTAAGAATGAGTTTGATGTATTATATAAGAGCGTGTATTTTTTGGTGATATAAAAATGTTTCATACTAAGTTAATTGATCTATTAAGTGGCTTATGAATTCTGGTTGATGCGTCTGGCCAACATTATAGATAGGGGTTTCTAAGCACTTGAACAAGATCAACCAATACAATATTGTTTTAAAATTGGTAAATGAAATAATTTTACCTTGGAATATATTTATATGTACAAAAATGATTTTTAAAAATAGTATACTATCTTTGAGGTGCTTGTTGAATAGAAATGATAATATTATTTTATTATCATTTAGGATTTTTTTCAGCCGTGCTTGTCCAGTTTGGGCATTAACCGTTGCTGAGTGTTATTGGTAGCTCTCATTTTTAAAACATAGGGTGGGTAAATAGAAACTCAAGAAACATTGAAATGAACACCTTGTGAATTAAGTTTCACAATTTGACTATAAAGCGTTCGATGTTATTGTTGGGCCAAAAAATTGGTTTAATAAAAGGTGCTTATTAAAAGTTAGGATATTTTGAAATAAATAATTAAGAAATGATTTTATATAAGAAAATGAATTTATAAAATGGATTTATTAGAATGGGTCTTTAGAATAAAAATAATTTATGTACAAAACTTGAGGACCTAAACATTGCTGTTTTTGAAAATTGAATTTCAAGGTTTTGGAAATTAATAATAATATTACTTGAAAGTATTTTGGTTTAAGTATAAAAATTTTAGGAATGGAAATTTTCAGTAAAGTATTTTCTTTGGATTGGTTCGAGTAATGAGTATGGACTTTTTTATGACGATCTAAATAATCTTCTATGTGAAGATAGGATGTTTGCTTAGGCGGACATTGTAGTGCACTTAGTAAATTATTCTCTTTATCATTGTACGATCGAAACAAGTTTAAATCCGAACGAGCCCAAAGCAAGTTGGTCATAAACATTGTTGGAAATATATAAAGCATTGTTTCAAAAAGGGAGTTTTGGAATAAAATAAGAATTATTAAGTTCAAGAGGCTCGAAAATAACTTTAAATGGGGAAGAGATGTGTACACACTTCCCTTAAGTATTACACATCTTGGTAAAGGAATGTATGATACTATATAGTAGTACCCAGTTCCTTAGTATAATTTTAGGGTTACACGAGCTATATGTATATTTTCTATGATACATTTCAAAAGGTTTTTGCAATAAAACTTGGGTATTTGGCTCCTAAGTTTCCAAGATGTAAAGTTTTCATGATGTAAAATGCTTAATAAATGAAGTTTAAAAACTACATTAATTTAATAAGAAAGTTTAATAAACTTGGTTTTATTAAACAATTTCTTTCGTAATATAACATTTAGGAGGTTAAATATTATTTAATGTTATTAGGTCGGGTAATAAACACCTTTACCTTAGAGGTATGTAAGAAAAGTAGACTCTAGGATAGAGTTTGGTTAGCATCATCCTACTCTTCTTAGCTACTTGCCAGGCCTAATGGGTAAAGAGGTTGAATTGGTCGACTTTGTTTTAAAGACCCAATTTTTTTCCTACACCTAAATAGTTAAAGTAAATAGAATTAAAAATTATATGTTTATATACACACTCTTAGGATGAGGAGGGTATTGTCCAAGTTAAAAATTTTAGATGATTTTATGGAAGGTTTCATAAATAAATTGTATCATTTAAAAAACTTTGAACCTACGTTGGAATTTTAATGAAATTATTTCATAAATATTTATATGAGGGAAAGAATTTAAATGGATAAATAATAGTATTTAGATGAGTAAATAGGTCGTACATAGATCATTTTTTCTTTTCATATAATTCTCAATCCAAGATTCGAGTACATGACTCGAAGTGTTTTACACCATTCCAAATAAGGATCTATCACTTGATTTTTGATGGTAAGCACTTGATGAGGGTTTTAGGTGTTGAACTAAAATTTTCTATCATAGTATCTTGCTATGTAAAGAGAACGAAGGTTTTTAGTCAAGAAGCTTGATCGAATTCCATAGTAGTGAATCACATGAGAAATAATAGTTCGGAAGTGAAATTATGTATTCGATTGGGGATTGATCCTATTATCTGTTGTTATATTATATATTATTTGTAAAGATTATTGTTATATTATATATTATATAATAGTCTATATAGATCATTGTTATATTATATACCATTCGTTGCAATGTGAGATTATTTGTTGTTTAGTTCCTTCTTGTCTTCTTTCTTCTTCTTTCCCATAACCATTTGTCTTTCTAGCGCTTAGTTGTTCGAAACATGAATACCGTGGATATATTAGTATCAACTTCTGAGGGTCGGTAAGGTAGGTTGATACAGATACAAACAACTTTGAAAATCACTTACATGTCGCATCATAAAAAGTGATGGTCAACTTCAAGATATTACAAGAGATCAAGACTCTATAAATTTGCTTGTACGTGATCTCCTCAATGGTTCTTTAGAAGAAAAGAGATCATTTACTACTAAAATAAGATTTCTAGTTAAATGAAGAACTACTAATAAAATAATAATAACAATAGACGCATGAGCTATAACAGCTCTTGTTAGCATTGATTCTTTCAAAGATCTAAAAAACAAGAACATGTAATGACCTTTCGATATACGACCATAATAAAGAACCGACAATTCCTGCAAATGTAGTCATCCTAATTATTTTAGTGCAATTCAAAGGAAGTATGGAAGCAAGAGAAAATGTTTTGTTTGCAAAAAAATAACCAAATATCTTAGAATAAAGATCTGGTAAAGCCTAGTATTGTGACTGTAATTGTAGTTCTAGTTTATAGGAAGTGAGATCTTTTTTTGTCAAATATGTTATGTTTTTACTCTAATACAAATCACAAGTCACAGGCAGATATACTAGAAATTAGGAAATAAAGTGGAAAAAAAGGCAAATGATGATTTTGTATTAATTCGATAATCTCTAGCCTAAATCCATTTTATATCTTTTATTTTTGTTCTCCGATTTACAATCACTGCATTGCTTACCACACCTCTATGCATCGATTATAGTAATAACAAGAACAATCTGCTCAGTTAGAAAGTCTAAGGTTGTACAATTATAATTGTTTTGATGCCAACAACCGGAACTATTATGATGGTTTACAATCAAAATTGTAGTTAGAGCGATGAATTAAGTAGGCTCTAGATTCATAGTTGTGTTTCTGGATGGTTACTTGTTATTCGATGGTGCACCAAGTGCTCTTAAAATCATCAAGTAGGGAAAAATTCTCACTTGTACAAGTGAGGTTGAAGGATATTTATATATGTAAGATATATCTAGCATATTTTGTTTACCAAATTATGTTAGTACAACACCCTGAAAATTTTAATAAATAAACAAGAATAATAATAATGGAAAAAATGTAATGTTACATCAAATGGTAAGAACAATTTTTTTACACATTTAAATTACGTCATGGGACATATCCCATTGCATTTGAAACGTCATTTAAAATTATTAAATATACATAACTTGTTAAATTTGATAAAGTGGGCGGAAATATGACCAGTGGCAATTTCGTAAATATGGATTTCGGGCCTAAGTTAGAAAACCCTAGTTTTTAGCTATAATTAGACCCAAGCCACCACTATTTCTTTTCCCAAAACCTTAGCTATCACTTGTACATACAATCTTCTTTCTCCCTCTCAAAAACTCTCCAACCTAAACAAACTTCTCTATCTCTTTCAAAATTTTCTAAATAATAATAAAAATAAAAATAAAACAAAGTAAAATCAAGATAGTTAGAGAGAATCCAAAATAGAAGAGAAAAAGAGAAGGAAGGCGAATTAATCAAGGAGATCTAAATTAATATCAAGTTTAGGAAGTGGAAAGCTTCAAAAATGTAACGACTTGTATTTTATGTATCGTAGAATCGTTAAATTTTTTATTTATTTTTTGCGTATGAGGTCGTATGACTTTATAATTTGGATATAACTTTTAGGGATATTTTACATACCTATGATTTTTCCTAAATTTCTATTGTGGTTTTCTTAAACCCACCGTCCTTTAAATTTTGGTTGATAAAATTCTTCCAAACTCATGTTATGGTTTTTCTCTTTCCAAATGAAGTTTGCACATATTGAGTTATTTTGTTTACTATCGATATTGGTAATTAATAGAATTGAATCTAAAAAATAACCAAAAGGTAGAGCACAATTTCGATTAGTTCAATTCGGCCAGTTATATTCAGCACCTTATTTTTCCAATTTTCAAATTTCTATGATTTTTTTCTAGTAGCACCTCAAAATCCTTTGTTTTCAGTTTGCCTCGAGACAAAGGAATTCCCATATATATGATCGGGAAGTTCCCTATTTTTACATTCAATATACTAGGAATTTGAGTTTTTCATTTTTCTCCTTTGCTAAAATAAAATGTGTTTTTCTGTTCATTCATTTGTAAAGCCGCAGACACTTTTGTAATTTTCATAATTTTGGCTATATCTTCTGCTTTTCTAATATTAGCTTTTGTGAAAGCTAATAATATCATCCGCATATTGTATATGAGTGAGGGTTGGTTCAACAGAAAGCATTGGCTCAATGGCACCCTCATAGAATTCAAGATCTAATAAAATTATGAAAAATTCCATTGCGATGGTAAACAAGAAAGGACATAGTGGAACCCCTTGTTGTATTCCTCTATTGTTGTTGAAGAGTCTGATAGAACTGCCATCTACGAGGGTGGAAAAAGTAGAAGTGGTATACATTTATATATCAAATGTGAAAATCTGTTGGAAAATCCCATACATAGCAACATATGATATATGAATTCCCTACTGATTTTATCATATGCCATATGTAGATCTACTTTCATGCATATATTATTAGCCATTTTCCTATTAAGTACCCTCACCGTTTCATATGTCCTATCTTGAGGCCCGAAGCTAAGCACTACATATGTTGCAGTCGTCCATAGTACGAAGTTCCGGTGACAAAATACAAGAATGTTAATGGTGTGTTTAATATCAGAAGAACATGAATATGAAATAAATCAACATAGGTTTTAAAAGATTTTTCTGATTACATTTCAAATCAGTATTTCATATCTAATTACATAATCCCAAAATGATTCCTGAATTTTAATCAAATATACTTGTTACAAATTATGCCAAGAGTGACATATGTATATGGCCCCTTGGATAATCAAAGTACTAGATAGATAGACATATTAGTCATAAATACATCGCAGTGGAAATAACACTAAATAGCTCCTACATAGCTAGTTTTTCCTCCTACACGTCTTCGAAAGCTTATTCATCCAACTTAGTAAACTTGAAAGTCGTTAACTCTCAATCTACTCAAATTTAATTTTGAGCACCCAAGAGTTTAAGAGGAAAACATAAAATTTGCGTCAAACATAAAGTCTGGTGTGAATAATTCTATTGCATCTCAATTTACTAATATTAACTGAGATCACGCCGCTTAGTGGAATGTGTTTCTCGTATAACAACCCAAAATTTGAGCTATAATAATTAATTAACGAATTAATTAAATAATAAAATAAGTTTGTGAAATTATTAGAATTGAACCATGGGAGTTGTACCATTGTGTCCGTGGTAATTTTCTGGTCAATTTCCAAGTATGATTTGTTAAATCCGAGCTAGTATGAAGAATATACGGAAGAAATAGGAAATCAACAAAACCAAAAAAAATACACATAAGTCGACCCAGGATTGGGTTAGGTTGACCTATACGTCGACCCTCAAAGGGGTCAGATCGGCCCCCATAGCCCTTGGGGCGACCCACCTTTATTAAATGGCGTAGAAACGTCCAGTTCAAGTGATGACGTGTTTTGCGACTTTTCTCGAATCCTATGCGTTCATGCTTCCATCCGACGATTCCTAGTGAGCCCATGACATTGCACCAGATTTAATCCTCAAATCCAATGGTCTGAGATCCCTAAGCTACACTATAAATAAGACTCTAGGCTAGCTATTTTTCTCATTCATATTTTCTCCTATTTGGGTTCATTGCCAGAGGTTGGACCCTAAATAGAAATTTTTTCTAAGGAGGAAATCTTTTTGATAAAAATATTCTACACTTTAGAAGTGGATCAAGGAAGACCAAGGACTAGAGTTAAGGACCATAGGTGAGTGTTTTGTAATTATATTATATTTTTAAGTAATTTAAATTATTAGGGTTCTCAATATTTGTAGTTTCTCTACAATTTTGAGATAATTTTAATGTAAATTTATTTATAGTTGGTTTTTTAAAGTTCTTTTCAGTCTATTTTACCAGGTTATTTTATTTAGCAATTTTATTCAGTTATTTACAGTTATTTGCATTTATTTACATCTGTTTTATATAAGAATTTAACATGTAAATGTTAGTTTCTTTTTATCCCTTTTTACACGAATAAAATATTAAAAAGAGAAGAATTCGCGAATTTGGATTAAAATTAAAAAAAACACTAAATTTACAAAAATCAGATGTAAAATAATAAGAACTTTAATAAAATGGAGATAGACTGAAATAGGAAAACTTAAGATATTTGCAAGCATAATTATAACAAATGATTATAACTAAAAAGAGAAAATAGAAGAGCAACAGAACTGACTTATTTTATAACTTAGATCTTTAATTAAATTAATAGGTAAAAGGATAGTTATATTACGTTGGTTATAACTAAAAAGAAAGAAATAACAAAAGAGACTTATTTTAGAACTTAGATTAAGTTAATAAGCAAATATAGCAGAAATAACAAAAGAGACTTATTTTAAAAATTTACACTAAGTTAATAAGAAACCATAGAAGAAGGGAACGTACCAGCAGCATTCCCTTTCAGTCAGGAACTGATGGTCTCACAATAGTTTGGTGCGGTTGGGACACGCTTATGCTGATTAGGGTAGGTAAGAAACCAAATAGATAGAGGCTCAAATCTGGGGATTTTGGCAAGGCGCATAAACTAGAATTTATTTTTAGGACTAGTACCGGCAGCATTCCCTTTCAGGTCTAATGGTCTCACAATAGATCAGGTTAGGCTAGGCACGCTTATGTTGATTAGGGTAAATAAGAGGTCACAAGAGGGGGAGATAGTTAGTGTATACCGACGATGACCGAGCATGCAGCATTGATTTAGGTAAATAATTCACTACTGCATTCCAAGCGCTAAGAGATGTCTTTTCTGTTGGACCAGCAGGATTAACCAGCTCATAGTGGCACAACGGAGATAGAAGGTCGATCAAAGGGTAGAACTAGGATTTTAGCCTAATCAAGATAATAGTTGAGTTAGAATTAAGGTTTTAGCCTAATCACAGCAGTTTAAGAAAAGTGCAAACAACCATAATCAAATAATCAAAGCAAACGGTCAAACAGAATCAGAAACCATATCTACTGAATTTTGTCTTTTCTATATTTTCCTTTCAAGCTAGAACTATTGCTTAGTCTATTGTCTTTACCTTTCTTAGAAATGCTAGTGATTACTTTCACTCACCAGACTTATAGTCAGATTCACTCCTTTATTTCCCCATTTCCACCTCATAGGCCATCAGTGTTGAGTTGATTCAGGTTGCTTGGAAATTCATTCTGGGTGATTTCTCGGTTTAGATGTATTCTTCTGCTTTTTAACCTTTTCATTTGGTTATGATGATTTGGCACTTGTTAGAGGGATTATGTAACGATCGCGATTTTTCGTTGCCGAAAAATCGAACCGTTAGGGTTTAAGAAGAAGAAGAAAGAGGTAGGAGAAGAGAGAGAAAGATAGAAGAAAGAAAAGAGAGAAGAAAACAAAAACAAGTAACAGAACAGGAACAATATCAGAATCTCACAGTCGCAGCGGAACAACATATAATAGATAAATGAATATTCATTAAAACAAAAGAACTATACATTTTTATACATTACATCACATTACATTACATCAATCAGAGTGTACAACAACAACAGCGGAAAAAGAAAAGATATATATACAATAGATAATAGACTACGCTATCTGGCTCGCCTCCAGATCTGCACAGCAACTCCCGAATCCAGAATAACCTGACAACCTAACTCTAGACTGCCCGTGTGGAAAATAGTGGGCACCCAGAGTTTAGGAAAGGAACAATAAACTCCAGGTCAGTCATGTGACTGGTGTGAGAACTCAAAAACAGTTTATCTTTAAACAAGCAACAAGAAAATTTAAATTTTTAAATCCGCAATGCTTTTTGGAAAATGAAACTACCATAAGGCCTCCCGCCACACACACAATGCAAACGCAGAATTGGAGGAGATTTCTCCTTATGATAGTCAAAGATGCTTACTACGCGAAAATCAAATCATTTTTGATATTATTACTAGTGCATAGTGTAGAAAACAATTTCGAAAGTAGAATATAAATCCTAGCCAGCATACGACATTTCGTTGTATGCCTACTATAGCTACCATGTTCAATAGCAGGTTACCGCCACATTCCATGGCAGGTTATACAACTAAAACCGTACAGGGCGCGTATTGTTTTGATTGGGTTTCCAACAAATGGTCAGGCTAAGGAACTTCCTACTGCCACATGGGATCGCCTCTGGCGGGACGTCCCGAGAAACTAACGTTACGGTTAGATCTCTGCCAACACAAGGCCGGGTTACCTCTGTAACTAGGTAACTACTACACGAATATGTCATCCCCCGGTCCTTTGGGACCTTTATCCGAGCGCTCGATACCAACAACACCACACAGAAATATATATAGTGTTTCCACATGAGTAAATATCTGGGCTCCATACCATGATACCACCCTTTACCAGAAGGAAATGACATACCCTAAAGGGCGCGACCCTCATAACCTTGCCGCATATTCCTGTTTCGACCATTTCCGGGGAGTGAGGTCCTGACGAAGTCTCGTCCACAAAGCTACGCTTTGTGTAACAAAGCCATGCTTCGGGTCCACAGATGACCAAAGCAATAATCACAAAGATAAATGATCAAACAAATGATCATATCCAAACGATCAACCAATGATCATCACACAGCAGCACTCAGCAGGCCACATTACCAGATTGGGAAATATCGCTGATAACCTTCAACTACATAACCTCTGAGCTCGTACGTCTCAGAGAAGGGTGTTAAGCTAAGAGAATAAATTCTCCGCCACCAACAGAAATGTATTTGAAAGAAATCTGCTCTATCTCTCAAAATGTAATGTCAGACACGTAACCATACAAGTCTGTTCCGGGTTCGAACAGAACCGAAGGCACTTCCAAAGAAGCCCTTGCAATCCGGGTATTCACAATCCCGATAAAATTTCCCATCACAAAGGAAATCTCCATATCGTAGCTAACGATGCGGAGACAATCGATAGGTCATCCTATCGTTTTCACAAATACCCGGTCTTCAACACCGGTCTTCAAATGCAATCCAAACGACGTATCGCATATTCGGAATGGGATATATGACACAAAGGTCCTCTCCCGGCTAAACCGAATAGCGAGCGCTTATTTTAAAAATAAGTGTGCATTCAATTCCAAACAAACACAATCAATACCATCCAAGGGTAAATATTGATAGTCGGTTATTTAACTATCAATAAAGATGCGCCACATCATCAGATTCCAAATATTTTTTCCAAAATTATTAAGTCCCAAAATATCTTTACAAGATATATATACACAATTTCCAAATAATTGCCCAATTTATTTGCTTTACCAAAACACCTTCACGATATAATTTCCACACTTAACCATTTGAAAACCCATTTCAAATTAAACACCTCAACCATTTGAAAACAAATTTCAAATTACACAACTCAACCATTTGAAAACAAATTTCAAACCACCATTCATCCTTTATCCCTTTTGAAAACAAATTTCAAAACAACATATAAATCCTTACCGATTTATTTTTAAATTTTACGCTCCAAATTCGTGAATTTTATTTCCATCTTTAAAAATAAATCAACATTTATTTTTAAACCAATTTCCCTTCCTATTATAAATTCCAACGTGAATTAAATCCCAAATACCCATTCATATTTGATTTCAAATCGATTCCAAAATATTCGCTTACACTTTTACCTTTAAAAGGTGAATTCACAAAAACGTTCCATTCCATATTGGAAAATCATTTCTAAACTTATTTAAAAATAAGTAATTCACAATTCAATTTATTTTCAACAATTCGAAAATATTCCATATGCTTAAACCATAGTTAAGTATTAATTTCATTCCTTTAAAGAAATATTCTTTTATTCACATTTATTTGGGTTAAAAACGAATGTTGCGTAAAACATCGTTACGACAACCCAAAAACACTAGTATATGGATTTGAAATTAAAAATAGATATATAAATCCAATACTATACCAATTATCCCCTTCTGTTTCTCGAAAACGTCTATTTCAACAATCAATGTTGAAATCTATGTTTTCAATACTCAATACATTTTAAAACACCTTTAATTCGTTTTAAATTCCATTTAAAACATTCCTTTCCCAAAAACAAACCCATTTTATTTAATAATCTATTCAATATTCAAAATAGTGAATATAGCCCACTTAACAAATTCCCATATTTCAATTTATCAAATTCGATGAATTTCAAATTTATAAACATAGTTTATAAATTCCATTTCTATTATAAACCCCAATTTTATAAATTCCTTTATTAATCCGATGCAATTTACATAACCCAATTTCATACCCAAAAGCCATATTGTAAGTTAAATACTTATAATATTATTTATTTACCAAATCGTTCCTTTGAACTTCACCAATTTAAAATCTTATCACTTACAAGATTTCTTTATGGTTTATAATAATTTCAACTAATGAAATCTTCATTTATTAACAATTTCAACAAACCCCCTTTTTATGCCCCAAATTCATTTTTATAAGTCAAAAACTTATAAAACTTCACTTCCCAATAACCATTCTTTTTATAAATTTCACAAATTATATATCTATAGATTTATAATGAAATTCATGTTATACATCAACTCAGCATTTTATAAATTTATTCTATAACTCCAATGATTTAATCTAAAAACATCCATTTATAAAATCCTTTATATAAACCATTAATAATCATAACTTCCCAAAAACCAAATTTAACTATTTTATAAAAACCTATTATTGTTAAAAATTTCTTTTAAGTTATATTTTATAAAAATATAAATTTTTAAAACATAAAATTTTATCCATCTATTTATTTTAAAATTTAATCAATTCAAAATTTTTAATAAACCATATTCTTTGAAAAATCGATTTAAAACCCCTTTTAAATTCAAAACCGTTATTTTAATTTTTAAAAATTTGAATCCAATGATGCAACAGCATTAGATGGTCAATCACGGGAATAAGTGTCATATATCAATATGATTATCAACAATCAACATAATATTTATAAACAAATAAATATGTGAGGAATCCAGTTGGATCCCTCCAACCTGTTACCCTGCATCCACAGACGTTAGCACAATACCAATTCCACTTCAAGGTGGAATATCGCGGTATATGGGATTTTATAAAATATCCGCTTAATAACGGCGCAATAGGGTCTCATCCGCTATACGAGGCGGGAAATCAAATCCGATATATACATATGCCAATATATATATATCGCTATATATAGTATATATCCTACTATATCTACTAGCACAATCAATCAACCATCAACAATCAATATTAACTATTCAAAATTTTAAACAAAACCTTTCGATTGAGTGAGGAGTTCTCACCTTGATTTTATTTCCGGTTTCGGCGTTCGTTTCGAATAAAATTAAACGAACGTTTAATTTTACCCGAAATTCAAACGAGCTCCAATCGACTCCAAACCAGCTGCATTGCGAAGAGCTCGGCGATACGAAGCCAACGCAAAAAATCTCGTTCAATTTGGACCTCGCAGCAAAAAGTTATCACGTTTTAAAGATTGAACGAATTTGAATTTTGAATTTAAACTAAAAATTAAAAGAAAACACCTCACCCATCTTCACGCGTGCGGGCCCCATCCACCTTCTCTCCCGTTCGTTCGCGTTTCATCATCCCAGGTAGTGAACGCACAAAGAACCCACCAAGCTTGAACTAGGGCTTGATTTTCCGACCACAACGTTCGCCTATTCGTCGATCAGGGAGCGCCACCACCTCCGCCTACGTGAGAGCCATGCTCGGCTGCCCTGGAGTGGAGCTCGGCCCTCTCCTCCTCCTTGGGTTGCGTGCGCAGCCACCAGAGAACGCGGGCCCCTCGCCCACTCCTCGTTGCTCCAATTTCGATCTCGACCGTTGAAGTTGTAGTTCACAGCGTGCTCTTCGATTTCCGTTTAGAAAGTTCGTGGAAAATGTCGACGGATTGGTGTGGATTTGAGGTGGAAGTTGGGTGATTTCTGGCCTTTGAATAATTAGGGCCGGCCATAAACATGATGAGCTAGGGTTTTGGTGAAAATTTGCATTTATAACCACATACAATTATTATTTAAATAATAAAAATCCCAAATTGACACTTTTGCAAACGAACTCCAAACGACGCGTTCCGCCAGGCGATCCTAAGGTTTTTCCACATTCCGGACACAATGGAATAGGTTTCGGAAGCTAATTCCATCGTATGTGTGAGATACGGCAACAAACAGTCGATTTAAATTTAAACCGATTTAAGCGATTTCTAGGCGTTTTGGCTTGTACCGGACAAACGACAAATCCAAACGACTTGAAATTTGAAATCTTGCAATAATATCACATTACGGATCCGATGAAACTGGTTTCGTCGAAATCCGAGACCGTTTGAAAAATGGCTATTTTAACTCGCTAAATAAATATTAAAACGATATCGATGCGTTTCGAGCTGCCACGGTCAAACGACAACTCCGTTTGCTACGAAATTTGAAATCCGATAATAACTAACTATTACGGATCCAATGGAACTCGTTTCGTTCAATTCCGAGACTGTTCAAAAATTGGCTATTTTTCAGTCGATAATTAAATATTAAAATATTCAATTTTTACAAATTAACTCCAAATTCAGTTTTACAAGTTCTAAAATATTTCTATAACTTTAATATGATAAAATAAAATTTTCCAAATCATTTTCAATCATATTTAACCCAATATTTAATTATTTTTGGAATTTCACTATTAAATAAATCGATTTAATTGCAAAATTAAATCCAAAATTCAAAATAAAATTTATTCGACTCCAAAAATTCACTTATTAATATTTAAAATTAATTAAATACTCAAATTTAAATTACTAAAAATTCTGGGTCGCTACAATCTTCCCCCCTTAAAAGAATTTCGTCCTCGAAATTACAAGTTAAGGAGAATGATCCTAAACCGTTTATTATTTTTCCAAAGCTAATCAGTTTTATTAACTTTCTAACCTAAATATTTTTATTAAAGATTCACTATTATTTCAATAAGCTTTCCAACTTCAATTATAGGTTTCAACCAACATTGTTTACTCAACAATTCAAATTTAAATTTAAATTCAAATTTCAAACTTTCAAAATTTCTCAAAATTTTACTAACTCCCTAAATTTTCGAAAAATTTCGCCAGCGTCTCCTTTGCGCGGCTAGATCGGCACGACTACAAAATGGCACTACGGGCCCTCAGAATCAAAAAGAAAAGAGAAAGCCAAGTGGCTGGAGAAGGAAATCATCAAATCTCATACTAAAATTGAAATACGTACCTTTTGTCGAGCGATTCAATTTTTTAACTTTGAAATCAAAATCCCAATTCCTTTATAACCTGTATATCCTGCTAGTAATAGTATTCAATTCCAACATTCAAACTATTTTGCCAATTCAAGTTCAAAATTTCCAATGCATGCTTCTTACACATTTTTTAGTTTATTATTGAAGTTGCATATTCAATTCATTCGTTTCAATTAGTTACATTCACTAATTAAATTCACATTGGTTCATATTCAGCCCAAATCAAATTCAATTCTATTCAAATTCATTTACTTTACATTCAATTTGAGTTCAATTACATAGCTTTCAATTGCGCTAGTTTATTTCCATTAACACCTAATGAATTTACATACAACCAACCATCAAGCAATAACGACCAATGTACATCCAATACAACCAAATTTATTTATTTTACTTACATTCAATTTGGTTCAACTGTTTTAATTCCAATTGGTTTAGCATTCAATTGATTTTCATTCTATTATTCAACTATTTTCAAATGAATTTACACTTGCATGCATCATTTCATATCAACTTATTCATATTCTATTGATTAACATTCAATTCATACTTTAACTCAATTGCTAGTTCTTTTTACAAATAAAATTGAATTTCATTTATATAATTTAAGTTCACATCTTTAACAATTTCATTTACTCACTTACTTTGATATTAACATCAATTCTTTCAACATTACTTAACTTGCATTCCATTTCAACTTTATTTACATCATTTAATTCACTTGATTATTTAACTTTGATGCAAAGATCGATTTTTTATCCAACTTCACTTAAGTTATTCCATTTAAACATCATTTGTTAATTAAACTTAAGTTTTACTTATCAATTCAATTCGGATTTTAAATTCCAAAGTAAATCCTATTTAACTTTTACTTAAGTCAAATTCATATCAATATTCAAATTCATATTCCATTTTACTTAACCTAATTGTTTAACCACTTCAACAACTGGTTTCACTTACATTTTCCCATTTAATAAGTTATAAAACTTATTATTCAACTTCTAACTTATATTATAAGTTCAAAACCTTTTTCACTTATATTCATCAATTTCAAATTGAATTTTAATTTCAAATTGATTTATTACAACAAAACTTCAATTTTAAATTCATTTTTGTAGCAAATCCATCACATAGAAACTCGAAAATGATACTGATGATGCTGCAGTCATCACCCTTATTATTTCCCAGTGACAATAGTGAAATCAATGCTAAATATTCTTTCAAAAATTTCCTTTCTATTCATAAATCACTTTTATAACCCTTTTACTCATATAATTTTACTTCTTATATACATACATGATTATCTTACAATTGTAAATCATTATCAATTATAATTTCATCTTATGATTCATTGGTTTATACCATTATTCTTTTACAATAGTTGCTTTTATCAGCTTATTCAAACAACTTTTAATTATTTTATATATATATATATCATTTACAACAACCAAGCAATCAATTATATACACACTTCAATAATTCTTGAAAAATTATTTTCTCTTTATATATAAAATATAATCGAGGTAAAATTATTTCATTTACCCAATTTAAAACAATATTGTGTCGAATTGTTCTATTCAAGTGTTTAGGAACCCCTTCGATTCAGTTTTCGAGGCTGCGCCGACGAAGGTTCATATACCACTCAACAAACCAATCATCACAATATAAAACAATTTTATATTCACTAACAAATACGCACTCATATCTATTATTACACTCACACTCATTCTAGAGTACTGCTGACTCTATCTCTAATGAGTAACACCCAACAGAGCAGGTTGTCGCTTAACCATAAGCTCTGATACCAAATGTAACGATCGCGATTTTTCGTTGCCGAAAAATCGAACCGTTAGGGTTTAAGAAGAAGAAGAAAGAGGTAGGAGAAGAGAGAGAAAGATAGAAGAAAGAAAAGAGAGAAGAAAACAAAAACAAGTAACAGAACAGGAACAATATCAGAATCTCACAGTCGCAGCGGAACAACATATAATAGATAAATGAATATTCATTAAAACAAAAGAACTATACATTTTTATACATTACATCACATTACATTACATCAATCAGAGTGTACAACAACAACAGCGGAAAAAGAAAAGATATATATACAATAGATAATAGACTACGCTATCTGGCTCGCCTCCAGATCTGCACAGCAACTCCCGAATCCAGAATAACCTGACAACCTAACTCTAGACTGCCCGTGTGGAAAATAGTGGGCACCCAGAGTTTAGGAAAGGAACAATAAACTCCAGGTCAGTCATGTGACTGGTGTGAGAACTCAAAAACAGTTTATCTTTAAACAAGCAACAAGAAAATTTAAATTTTTAAATCCGCAATGCTTTTTGGAAAATGAAACTACCATAAGGCCTCCCGCCACACACACAATGCAAACGCAGAATTGGAGGAGATTTCTCCTTATGATAGTCAAAGATGCTTACTACGCGAAAATCAAATCATTTTTGATATTATTACTAGTGCATAGTGTAGAAAACAATTTCGAAAGTAGAATATAAATCCTAGCCAGCATACGACATTTCGTTGTATGCCTACTATAGCTACCATGTTCAATAGCAGGTTACCGCCACATTCCATGGCAGGTTATACAACTAAAACCGTACAGGGCGCGTATTGTTTTGATTGGGTTTCCAACAAATGGTCAGGCTAAGGAACTTCCTACTGCCACATGGGATCGCCTCTGGCGGGACGTCCCGAGAAACTAACGTTACGGTTAGATCTCTGCCAACACAAGGCCGGGTTACCTCTGTAACTAGGTAACTACTACACGAATATGTCATCCCCCGGTCCTTTGGGACCTTTATCCGAGCGCTCGATACCAACAACACCACACAGAAATATATATAGTGTTTCCACATGAGTAAATATCTGGGCTCCATACCATGATACCACCCTTTACCAGAAGGAAATGACATACCCTAAAGGGCGCGACCCTCATAACCTTGCCGCATATTCCTGTTTCGACCATTTCCGGGGAGTGAGGTCCTGACGAAGTCTCGTCCACAAAGCTACGCTTTGTGTAACAAAGCCATGCTTCGGGTCCACAGATGACCAAAGCAATAATCACAAAGATAAATGATCAAACAAATGATCATATCCAAACGATCAACCAATGATCATCACACAGCAGCACTCAGCAGGCCACATTACCAGATTGGGAAATATCGCTGATAACCTTCAACTACATAACCTCTGAGCTCGTACGTCTCAGAGAAGGGTGTTAAGCTAAGAGAATAAATTCTCCGCCACCAACAGAAATGTATTTGAAAGAAATCTGCTCTATCTCTCAAAATGTAATGTCAGACACGTAACCATACAAGTCTGTTCCGGGTTCGAACAGAACCGAAGGCACTTCCAAAGAAGCCCTTGCAATCCGGGTATTCACAATCCCGATAAAATTTCCCATCACAAAGGAAATCTCCATATCGTAGCTAACGATGCGGAGACAATCGATAGGTCATCCTATCGTTTTCACAAATACCCGGTCTTCAACACCGGTCTTCAAATGCAATCCAAACGACGTATCGCATATTCGGAATGGGATATATGACACAAAGGTCCTCTCCCGGCTAAACCGAATAGCGAGCGCTTATTTTAAAAATAAGTGTGCATTCAATTCCAAACAAACACAATCAATACCATCCAAGGGTAAATATTGATAGTCGGTTATTTAACTATCAATAAAGATGCGCCACATCATCAGATTCCAAATATTTTTTCCAAAATTATTAAGTCCCAAAATATCTTTACAAGATATATATACACAATTTCCAAATAATTGCCCAATTTATTTGCTTTACCAAAACACCTTCACGATATAATTTCCACACTTAACCATTTGAAAACCCATTTCAAATTAAACACCTCAACCATTTGAAAACAAATTTCAAATTACACAACTCAACCATTTGAAAACAAATTTCAAACCACCATTCATCCTTTATCCCTTTTGAAAACAAATTTCAAAACAACATATAAATCCTTACCGATTTATTTTTAAATTTTACGCTCCAAATTCGTGAATTTTATTTCCATCTTTAAAAATAAATCAACATTTATTTTTAAACCAATTTCCCTTCCTATTATAAATTCCAACGTGAATTAAATCCCAAATACCCATTCATATTTGATTTCAAATCGATTCCAAAATATTCGCTTACACTTTTACCTTTAAAAGGTGAATTCACAAAAACGTTCCATTCCATATTGGAAAATCATTTCTAAACTTATTTAAAAATAAGTAATTCACAATTCAATTTATTTTCAACAATTCGAAAATATTCCATATGCTTAAACCATAGTTAAGTATTAATTTCATTCCTTTAAAGAAATATTCTTTTATTCACATTTATTTGGGTTAAAAACGAATGTTGCGTAAAACATCGTTACGACAACCCAAAAACACTAGTATATGGATTTGAAATTAAAAATAGATATATAAATCCAATACTATACCAATTATCCCCTTCTGTTTCTCGAAAACGTCTATTTCAACAATCAATGTTGAAATCTATGTTTTCAATACTCAATACATTTTAAAACACCTTTAATTCGTTTTAAATTCCATTTAAAACATTCCTTTCCCAAAAACAAACCCATTTTATTTAATAATCTATTCAATATTCAAAATAGTGAATATAGCCCACTTAACAAATTCCCATATTTCAATTTATCAAATTCGATGAATTTCAAATTTATAAACATAGTTTATAAATTCCATTTCTATTATAAACCCCAATTTTATAAATTCCTTTATTAATCCGATGCAATTTACATAACCCAATTTCATACCCAAAAGCCATATTGTAAGTTAAATACTTATAATATTATTTATTTACCAAATCGTTCCTTTGAACTTCACCAATTTAAAATCTTATCACTTACAAGATTTCTTTATGGTTTATAATAATTTCAACTAATGAAATCTTCATTTATTAACAATTTCAACAAACCCCCTTTTTATGCCCCAAATTCATTTTTATAAGTCAAAAACTTATAAAACTTCACTTCCCAATAACCATTCTTTTTATAAATTTCACAAATTATATATCTATAGATTTATAACGAAATTCATGTTATACATCAACTCAGCATTTTATAAATTTATTCTATAACTCCAATGATTTAATCTAAAAACATCCATTTATAAAATCCTTTATATAAACCATTAATAATCATAACTTCCCAAAAACCAAATTTAACTATTTTATAAAAACCTATTATTGTTAAAAATTTCTTTTAAGTTATATTTTATAAAAATATAAATTTTTAAAACATAAAATTTTATCCATCTATTTATTTTAAAATTTAATCAATTCAAAATTTTTAATAAACCATATTCTTTGAAAAATCGATTTAAAACCCCTTTTAAATTCAAAACCGTTATTTTAATTTTTAAAAATTTGAATCCAATGATGCAACAGCATTAGATGGTCAATCACGGGAATAAGTGTCATATATCAATATGATTATCAACAATCAACATAATATTTATAAACAAATAAATATGTGAGGAATCCAGTTGGATCCCTCCAACCTGTTACCCTGCATCCACAGACGTTAGCACAATACCAATTCCACTTCAAGGTGGAATATCGCGGTATATGGGATTTTATAAAATATCCGCTTAATAACGGCGCAATAGGGTCTCATCCGCTATACGAGGCGGGAAATCAAATCCGATATATACATATGCCAATATATATATATCGCTATATATAGTATATATCCTACTATATCTACTAGCACAATCAATCAACCATCAACAATCAATATTAACTATTCAAAATTTTAAACAAAACCTTTCGATTGAGTGAGGAGTTCTCACCTTGATTTTATTTCCGGTTTCGGCGTTCGTTTCGAATAAAATTAAACGAACGTTTAATTTTACCCGAAATTCAAACGAGCTCCAATCGACTCCAAACCAGCTGCATTGCGAAGAGCTCGGCGATACGAAGCCAACGCAAAAAATCTCGTTCAATTTGGACCTCGCAGCAAAAAGTTATCACGTTTTAAAGATTGAACGAATTTGAATTTTGAATTTAAACTAAAAATTAAAAGAAAACACCTCACCCATCTTCACGCGTGCGGGCCCCATCCACCTTCTCTCCCGTTCGTTCGCGTTTCATCATCCCAGGTAGTGAACGCACAAAGAACCCACCAAGCTTGAACTAGGGCTTGATTTTCCGACCACAACGTTCGCCTATTCGTCGATCAGGGAGCGCCACCACCTCCGCCTACGTGAGAGCCATGCTCGGCTGCCCTGGAGTGGAGCTCGGCCCTCTCCTCCTCCTTGGGTTGCGTGCGCAGCCACCAGAGAACGCGGGCCCCTCGCCCACTCCTCGTTGCTCCAATTTCGATCTCGACCGTTGAAGTTGTAGTTCACAGCGTGCTCTTCGATTTCCGTTTAGAAAGTTCGTGGAAAATGTCGACGGATTGGTGTGGATTTGAGGTGGAAGTTGGGTGATTTCTGGCCTTTGAATAATTAGGGCCGGCCATAAACATGATGAGCTAGGGTTTTGGGGAAAATTTGCATTTATAACCACATACAATTATTATTTAAATAATAAAAATCCCAAATTGACACTTTTGCAAACGAACTCCAAACGACGCGTTCCGCCAGGCGATCCTAAGGTTTTTCCACATTCCGGACACAATGGAATAGGTTTCGGAAGCTAATTCCATCGTATGTGTGAGATACGGCAACAAACAGTCGATTTAAATTTAAACCGATTTAAGCGATTTCTAGGCGTTTTGGCTTGTACCGGACAAACGACAAATCCAAACGACTTGAAATTTGAAATCTTGCAATAATATCACATTACGGATCCGATGAAACTGGTTTCGTCGAAATCCGAGACCGTTTGAAAAATGGCTATTTTAACTCGCTAAATAAATATTAAAACGATATCGATGCGTTTCGAGCTGCCACGGTCAAACGACAACTCCGTTTGCTACGAAATTTGAAATCCGATAATAACTAACTATTACGGATCCAATGGAACTCGTTTCGTTCAATTCCGAGACTGTTCAAAAATTGGCTATTTTTCAGTCGATAATTAAATATTAAAATATTCAATTTTTACAAATTAACTCCAAATTCAGTTTTACAAGTTCTAAAATATTTCTATAACTTTAATATGATAAAATAAAATTTTCCAAATCATTTTCAATCATATTTAACCCAATATTTAATTATTTTTGGAATTTCACTATTAAATAAATCGATTTAATTGCAAAATTAAATCCAAAATTCAAAATAAAATTTATTCGACTCCAAAAATTCACTTATTAATATTTAAAATTAATTAAATACTCAAATTTAAATTACTAAAAATTCTGGGTCGCTACAGATTACTATTATTACGATTCTATTATTATTACTTTTGTACTCTGATTATGTGAGATTGAGATGTTTTTTCATGAGACATGAGATATTTTGAGTTTTTGAGACATGTTATGTTTTCATAACTTATTTCGAAATGAAGCTACATTTTGAATGTCTAGTTATTATTTGAATTTTTTCGCTATTTTACTTATTTTTCTAGTGAATCTTAGTTTCTGTGATGTTTTAGCCATATCTATAACGCACCATATCCTTTGGTGTGCCCTTTTTGGGTATACTAAGGGGTATGGGGTGTTTAACTTGGTATCGAAGCCTAAGGTACAGGATTCCTAAAAACTTGTTTTAAAAGTGAAGTATTTTTAAAAGGTAACATATTTTCAAACAATTTTTCAAAAAGAAACTCTTAAAAATAGTTTTCAAATATATAAGAATTTTTATAAAAATCCCCTCAAAGTCCATTTCAATTTCCTTTCGATTCTTTCAAGCCTAAATTTTCTTTTCTTTGCATTCCAGAGGGTGTCCAAGCCACTGCCTAGTTCTGCAGATATCACCAAGCTACGACCCCAAAGGTGCACGGGCAAGCACCTAATACAACACCGACGGGTCGAGATCCTATTAATCTATCCGTAATCGCCATTTTTCTAAGCTATGTAAGCACTTCGCTAATCTAAGAGGCAAAAAATTTTCTGCCACGGAAGATTTTGGAGAGGCACGAACTTGGTTGAGGAATACGGAGCGAATATTTGGATTGTTAGGGTTAAGGGACCAACAGAGAGTTCAGCTTGCATCTTGGCAGTTAAAGGGAGAAGCTTTTTACTGGTGGGAGATTACAGAGATGGAAGGTAGAGACATTGATTGGTTTGTATTTTGAGAAAGATTTGAGAGAAATTTATTTTCGCAAGCTGAGGAAAGAAGACGGTTGGAGAAGTTCATTAGTATGAAGGAAGGGAGTCTTTCAACGAAGGAGTATATAAAATAGTTTAACGAGCTATTGCGGTTCGGAATGGAGATTGTTAATACACCTCATATGAATGCCATCAAGTTTTCTAAGGGTTTGAACCAGCCCTTTCAAGGGTTGGCATTGACACATGTACCTATGGGAGTGATGTATGAGTCACTTGTGCAGATGGCTCTCATGTCAGATGTTGCTAAGAAAGAAGAGTTTAAGGAGGTTCCTAAATCAGAGAACTCTAAGAAGCAGTGGTGGAAGAATGAAAAGGATAAGGACAAGAAGAAAGGAAGAGGACCTTAGAAGGGACAGATCCAGAAGGGCAAGGAGTGTCATAGTTGTGGATTGCTTGGTCATTTCACAAAGGACTGTAAGAAGGAAACGATGAAGGGGAGGTGTTACAACTGTGGGAAGCCTGGTCACCTTAGTAGAGCTTGTCCTAAGAAGACAGGGAGAGAGTACGCGCACCTACAGCACAAGTACAGGCTTTGGATGTAGCACCTTCTTATGTAGCGGATTGAGGTAGGAAAGCCTCTGTAGAAGGTTTGATCTCTATTTCAGATTTTCCTATTCATACTCTTTTTGACTTTGGAGCATCGCATTCTTTCATTTCTAGTCCTTTGATTGATTGTTTTCACTTAGATATTTCTTTAGTAGTAGACCCTATAGTTGTTTCAAACCCCATAGAAGGATCAACATATTTATCCACGATTTGTAGGGGTTTGAAAATTTTAATACTAGGCATAGAATTTGATTATGACGCCTATGTACTTGGATTTTCGAGATATAGGATGATTTTGGGAATGGACTGGCTATCCACTTATGGAGGATATTAGACCGTGAGAGGAGAGTCGTCAGACTAGAGACATGTAGCGGAAGGACTCTCGAGGTTCCATATGACCCACAAGGGTCAGTTATATTGAGCTTCCTTTATTCCCTTGGTTCTTCACTAGGAGAGAGAGATTCCTAACCAGCCCAGACATTTTAAAGAGGTTAGAGGACTATCCCCTAAGAGAGAGCCAATAGCATTGCACGTGAGACATATGGCTCCTAGAGAGAGGAAGGAGTTACGTAAGCAGATTGGTGAGCTATTGGAGAAAGGCTTCATCAGATGGAGCATATCCGAGTGGGGAGCGCCAGTTGTCTTTGTTATAAAGGCAGATGGATCCCTTCGACTTTGCATAGACTGTAAATATGAATAAGCTCACAAATAAGAATCGTTAACCACTTCCTAGGATAGATGACCTTTTCGATCAGTTGATTAGCTCTTCAGTATTTTCTCAGCTCGACTTAGCCACTAGATTTCATCAGATTGGGGTCGCTGACAATAGCATCGATAAGACAACATTTGGGACACTTGATGGACTCTTGAGTGGTTGGTTAGTAAGTTTGGGCTGACCAACGCCCTAACTTATTTTTTAGATTTGATGAGCTGTGTTTTTCGAGATGTCTTAAATAAGTTCGTTGTAGTGTTTGTGGACAACATTCTGGTGTTTTATAAGAGTATGTAAGAGCATGTTATTCATCTTGAGGAGGTTCTTCATACACTTTTTGTTCATAAGTTGAAAGCAAAATTCTTGAAGTGTCACTTTTGGCGTAAGGATATGTGTTTCTTAGGGCATGTAGTCTCAAGAGGGGGTTTAGTTGTGGTTCCTGCTAAGATAGTAACAGTATAAGATTAGAAGGCCCCCAAGAATGCTATCGAAGTTAGAAGCTTCCTATGTTTTGCTGGTTATTATAGGAAGACAGCAACCCATAGTCCAATGTCAGTGGAGTAGAAAAGCCCAGAGTTTATTTTCACCTTTGATTTTAAGCACGCTACGGACATTACTCCTGAATTGTTGGCAGCACTTGAGGTTAAGCCTACCCTCATAGATCAGATTGGCTCAAGGCAGTGAGAGGACTCAGAGCTTATGGATATTCTGGATAGGATTAGCAAAGGAGAGGTCTCTAGACATCTCCAACGTTATTCCATAGATAGTAAAGGGTGTCTAAGTAGAGATGGAAGACTTTGTGTCCCCCACATTAGCGATTTGATAAGCATAGTTCTAGCAGAAGCACACCATTCTTGAATGACTATTCATCCATGTGGTGATAATATGTATAGGGACATGAAGAGAGTGTTTTATAGGAGTGGCATAAAGAAGGATGTAGTAGAGGTCGTGGCTAAGTTTCTTGTGTGCCAAAGAGTAAAGATGGAGCAGCAGAGGCATGACGAATTTCTTCAACCACTCGATGTGCCTGAATGAAAGTGGGATAGTATTTCAGTGGACTTTCTAGATGGTTTACCCCGATCTATGAAGGGGAATACCAGTAATTGGGTGATTGTAGATCGTTTGACTAAGAGTGTCCACTTTATTCCATCAAGAGTAAGAGGACAACACCTTATTTGGCATCCATATATGTTTGTGAGATTGTCTGACTTCATGGAGTTCCCTCTAGCATAGTGAGCGATAAAGAACCCATCTTTACTAGCAAGTTTTGGAGAAGCTTGCAAGAGGCTTTAGGTATGTAGCTTAGATTGAGTATAGCATATCACTCTCATACGGATGGCCAAATGGAGAGAGTTAATTAAGTTCTTGAGGATATGTTGAGGATGTGCATTCTTGATTTTGGAGGAACTTGGGAGGAGCATCTTCCTTTAGTGGAGTTCGCATATAATAATAGTTTCTAGGCTAGCATTAGGATGACACCTTTTGAAGCTCTTTATGGAAGACCATGCAAGTCGTCTTCATGTTAGCTGCAGTCTACAAAAAGATTGCTACTTGGCCCCAACATTGTTAGAGAGACTTTGAAAAAGATTGATTTGATTAGAAGGAGAATGAAAACGGCCTAAGATTGACAGGAATCCTATGCAGATAAGCAGAGAAGGGATATTGAGTTCGAGATTGGATATTTGGTTTTCATCAAGGCGTCTACACTAAGAAAGGTAGTAAGGTTTGGATCAAGTGGGAAACTTGCTTCCAGATTCGTAGGACGATTCCCTATTGTGGAAAGAGGAGGAAAGATGGCGTATCGGAAAAAGCAACCAGAAAGGCTCCTAAGAGTTCATGATGTTTTTCATGTTTCGCACTTGAGGAAGTTCATATATGATTCAGGAGAAGTAGTGGAACCTAGCCTACTTGAGGAATTTGAAGTGGAGAGAGAAGCATCGGTTCATTGCATTCCTACAAGATCGTTGGACATGATATCAAGAAGCTTAGGAATAAAGAAGTCCTTTTGGTTGAGGTGCAATAGGGGATATTATTGAGGACACTACATGAGAGGCTGAGGAGAAAATATGTACCTCTTATCCGCATCTTTTCGATGGTACGCCTTGAATTTCCTATTTCCATCTTTAGTTTTGAATAGGTTTTTTCCTTTAGTATCCTTTGGGAGGGTAGATCTTAGGATTTGACTTATAGATAGTAGGACTGAATGTAAACATGTTATGTAAGATAGATGTTAACGGCTACAAGTATTTGCCAGTGGATGCTAATGGATGCATATATACACACTAGGCACTATTATCTCTTATGGATCAGCCTAACTAGGTCATTAAAGCATATGCATATGAATGTGTTCACATTTGCATTTTTATTTTTATTTTTATATTCCATGGTTGCTATAAATGGATGATTAGCATATGATTGTTGCATTTGGATGATGATTGTAGCACGTATATAGAACTATCAGTTATCATTAGGGAATTTGTATATATCTGGATACATGGCATAAACATGAATGCATAAAAGGAGGTAGACTGAATCAATAGACCACCTAATATTTTGCATTAGTTAGGGGCACTGAAACTACATAATTGCATATAACATAAATTGCATTAGAAATCTCAAGGACAATGGATGTAATAGATGATGGTTGAATATTTGATTGTAGAATATGGATGAAAATATTTATTTCATTCTTCTGTCCTTAGAGATATCGAGGACGAAATCCTTTAAGGTGGGGAGAATGTAACAACCCAAAATTTGAGCTAAAATAATTAATGAACGAATTAATTAAATAATAAAATAAGTTTGTGAAATTGTCAGAATAAGCCATGGGAGTTGCACCATTGTGTACGTGGTAATTTTCTGGTTAATTTCCATATATAACTTGTCAAAATCCAAGCTAGTATAAAGAAGAAACGGAAGAAATAAGAAATCAACAAAACGAAGAAATAAAAAAAAAAAAAAAATAGACCTAAGTCGACCAAGGATTGGGTTAGTTCGACTTATAGATTGACCTCCAAGGGGTTAGGTTGACCTTAGAGTCGATGCCCATAGGTCTCAGGCCGACCCGCCTACATTAAATGACGTAGAAACATCTAGGTTTAAGCGATGGTGTGTTTTACGATTGTTATCGAATCCTGTGCGTTCATGCTTCCATCCATTGTTCCTAGGGAGCCTATGACGTGGTTGCACCAGATATAATCCTCAAATCCAATAGCCTGAGATCCCTAAGCTACACTATAAATAAGACCCAAGGCCTAGATATTTTTCACATTCATATTTTCTTCTATTTCGGTTCATTGCCAAAGGCTGGACCTTAAATAGAAAATTTTCGAAGGAGGAAACCTTTTTGATAAAAATATTCTATACTCTAAAAGTGGATCAAGGAAGACCAAGGACTAGAGCTAAGGACCATAAGTGAGCATTTTATAATTATTTTGGATTTTTAAGTAATTTAAAATAATAGGGTTCTCAATAGTTGAAGTTTTTCTATAATTTTGAGATAAATTTATTTATAGTTGGTTTTAAAAGTTATTTTCAGTCTATTTTATTTAGCTATTTTATTTAGTTATTTATAGTTATTTACATTTATTTACATCTGTTTTATGTTAGAATTTAGCCTTTAAATGTTAGTTTCTTTTTATTACTTTTTACGCGAATAGAATATTAAAAAGAAAAGAATTTGCAAATATGGATTAAAATAGAAAACATTAAATTTACAGAAATCAGATGCAAAATAAGAAGAACTATAATAAAATGGAGATAGACTAAAATAGGCAAACTTAAGATATTTGCAAGCATAATTATAACAAGTGATTATAACTAAAAAGAGTAGATAGAAGAGCAACAGAAGAGGCTTATTTTATAACTTTGATCTATCAAGTTAATAAAAAAAGAACAGTTATATCACATAGGTTATAATTAAAAATAAAAAAATGTTGGAAGAGGCTTATTTTAAAACATAGATTAAGTTAGTAAGAAAATATAGCAAAAATAATAGAAGAGGCTTATTTTAAAAACTTAAACTAAGTTAATAATCAAAAATAGAAGAAGAGTCTGTGCCAACAGCATTCCCTTTCATTCAAGAACTGATGGTCTCACAATAGTTAGGTGAGACTGGGAAACGCTTTTGCTCATTAGGGTAAGTAAGATGCCAAATAGATAGAGGCTCAAATCTTGGGATTTGGGCAAGAGATGCAAACTAGAATATATTTTTTATGACCAACACGTGCAGCATGTCCTTTCAGGTCTAGGACTGATGGTCTCACAACACTTAGGTGAGGCTGGGCAGCATTCCCTTTCAGGTCTAGCTCTGATGTTCTCACAATAGATTAGGTGAGATTAGGTATGCTTATGCTAATTAGGGTGAATAAGAGGTCACAAGAAGGGGCAAAATTAGCGTGTACCGGTGATAATCAAGCGTGAAACATTGATTAGCGTAAATAATTTGCTATTGCGTTCCAAGCGCTTAGAGGTATCTTTTGTTGTGGGACCAACAGGATTGGACTAGCTCACAGTGGCACAACAAAGATAAAAGGCTGATCAAAGGGTAGAATTAGGATTTCTGCCTAATTAAGATAACGGTTGAGATAGGATTAGGATTTCAGCCTAATCACAACAGTTTAAGAAAAGTGCAAACAATCACAATCAAAGATAACAGTCAAACAGAATCAAAAACAGTGTCTGTTATCCCGCTTTTTGGCAAAGCCGTGATACCAAAAGATCGATCGAAAAGTAAAGACAGTTCGTCTCAAGGATTGGTTATACTTCGCTTCAATATGGATATCACTGAATTTTGTCCGAGTCCAGAATGAGCTACAATTGATAGGACATGACAAGCAAAGTCATAGAAGTCAGCAAATCTCAAATTTCAAGTCAATCTAAGTTCATATGCTCACGTTATGATCGATTCAATCTAGAGGAAACAGCCCAGATTTCGTATCTATCGCCCTGGTTGATTTCGTATCCATCATCGAACTCCGGTTCGAATCGATCACTTTTGTATCGATCAGGTTCCATCGACTTCGAATCCATCGAAGTGCCTCAGTTCATATCGATCAAGTTTCCATCGAAGTGCCTCGGTTCGACTCGATCTCATTCGAGTCCATCAGCTCCTCCTTATCCGAATCCATTGGCATCTCCCTGCTTCGCATCCATCGGCAGATAACCTCCTTCGTATCGGTCAACTCCCATGAGTTCGTATCGATCAGGATTGGCCATGTTCGAATCCATCGAGTTCGTATCGATGGACTTCGTACCCATCAGCAGATGATGCGCTTCGTAACGATCGGCCATTGTCTTCTTTGCATCCATCATAGAAGCATCCCTTCGAATCCATCAAGGTGCTTTGATTCGTCTACATCCAGATACCCTGCTTCATATCCATAGAGGAAGCCACTCTTCGAATCCAACCTGGGCGGAGTAATTCGTATCCATCGAGTAAACGAGCCAAGGTGACGTGTCATCCCTCGATATGAACAAGCCGAGATTTATGGAGTCGGTGCGGTCAACTCGGACCAAAGACTGGATCGAGGCGAAGGTTGCGCTCCACATCATCATGAAAGCGCGTGACAACATCGATTTGAAGCAATTAATTCGAACAGCTCGATTCGAACCAATCAGCCACTGTGAAACCCCATTTCGTATCGACTATATCTCCTAATCCACTAATTCAAATGCCATGAAATTTTCACAGGAGACTGCTTGCATGCCAAGGAGTGTTCACACCAAATTTCAGCTCGATTGGACATCATCTTGATCGATACGAAATGATTTCGTATCGATCACAGATCGACTCGAAACTTTCTGAGATTGGTCGCGTGGGCCTACTCACATGCTAGAAAAAGTCTCCCGAGATTTGAGCGAAGTCTCAGCCTCCTACGCCTATAAATAGAGCCTTAGAGCCTACAGAAAAAGGATCTTTTTGACTCTGAAGCGCCCAGACTCTGCCGGATCGAGATCTCCATCATTTTACACCATATTCTTGCTGTCAATTTTGAATTTCCAGTTGTCACTTGCTGTTGATTGCTGTAACAAATTGTAATCATTGAAAGAGAATCAATAAAACTGTAAAAAAAACTTCATAGTGGACGTAGGCGACACGCCGAACCACTCTAAATTGCTTGTCTACGCATTTACTTTCTTATTGATTGGAGTTTTTGTTAGATAATCCTCATTTTCAATTTATATTCTTCATTATTATCTCTTTAAAGACTCCCGAAGAGTGATGTGACCAATTTTGGTGCAAACACTTTGGTGCTTTCACTGAGAAAACCCGGATTTTCTCCTGCTCTTTGGATCTGTCATCGATACCGGATTGAATAAATCTAAGAGAGAGATCCAGATCACGAATCCAAGTTCCTTCCCTTTTACTCAGATTTGCATAAAATCTAGGAAAGGAATTCAACCTTCAAGATGGTTAGCACAAGGACCACCTCTAATGCTATTAATCAAGAGGAACAGGATAGACAGAATCTTGCGCCACTGCCTCCCTCTAACCAAGACGCTACCGGACACTCGGAACCATCAGGTCCGGTTACCCGACAAGAGTTTCAGCTGCTGCTCAAGAGCCGACCCAGAGTCGGCAACAACTAACAAAACAGCTATGCGCTAACGCCGAGATGACCAATCAGCTGAATCGCCAGAAGCGAAGGAGATCTAGGAGGGACCATGCTTCTCGCTCCTCCAGTGAAAGTTCTTCCTCTTCCGATTATCATCATCGATCTCCGCGACCCCGACTTAATGGGAGTCACATACAAACTGCTGAAAATCAACCGGCAATGACCGTTGGACAATTGAGAGTTGGCCCATCGGCCAGTTTCCATACCGGACCCTCCTCCCGAGGAGGTGCTGCTCCTCACTATACAATAGAATACCGTGCCACGAACATTGCGGTTAAACCAGGAGTCGATGCCCAAGATCAGTCGAACCTGGACCGTCGTCATCATGGACGTACTCCTGAACCGTATGTCCCAGAGGACTATAAGCCAAGAAGACAAGATTTGGACCGTCGACAGCATCCGGCCCAACCCCAGAATATGGAACACAACCACATTTCGGCACGAGCCGCACAGAACATACAAATGTCTGATCTTCCGACTATGATACATCAGACGATCCGTGAGAGCTAGGGTCTCACAAATGACGATTGGGGAATTTCCCGAAGTCACACTCCTTTTACGGACGATATTCTTACTGCTGAACCCCCACGGCGATTCAGGATGCCAACTCTACCCATGTACGAGGGAAACTCCGACCCCAACCAACATAGTCTGAAATATGAATGGTAGATGAGCTGCCAGAGCTGACGATGCAGTGAAATGTCATAGTTTTCCCATATCCTTGGAGGGCATCGCTACCATGTGGTTCACTCGACTGCCACCTCGATCCATCTCTTCATTCGACCAGTTGGCCACAAAATTCGTTGAGCAATTCCGCATGCACGTCGCAAGACCGAAAGACGTCAACACTCTATCTAGCGTCACCCAAGCTCCTGGAGAGACGCTCAGACACTACATAGAGAGATTCCATACTGCATGTGCGGAAATCAACAATCCGAACGATAACTCCATCCTAATGGCGTTGACTAAGGGGATTGACCCCGACTCTGAGTTTGGCAACTGGTTGGCTGGAAAACCACCTGCATCATTGGACCGTTTCCACACCAAGGTGGCTCAATTCCTGAGAAGGGAAGATGCGAAACAGTCTAGGAAGAAGACTGAAGCAGGGCCAAACACGGAAGGGATCCAAAGCAATGTCATAATCAAACAGTCTGGTGAGAGCTTCGGAAAAGTTCAGTTGAACGTTAAAAACAAACAAGCTCGGCGAAGAGAGAGTGTGAATCAAACTAGAAAACGAGATCAAAATCGTGGCCCACAGCTCAAGAATCCTATGTTTGACAGTTACACTCCTTTGAACACATCACTGGAGAACTTGTATTTACAAACCTGTAATACAATTCAATACAAAAAACCTGCTCCAAAACCGTCGTCGGAGAGGCAAATCCAGACGGGAAAATTTTGCAGGTTCCATGAAAGCTACGGGCACAATAAAAACGAATGTCGTCACTTACAAGATCTCGTAGAAAAATTGATTAGAGAAAGGAAGCTGGAACAGTCTATTCGGGCGCCGCAGTTGGAGAAGCGGGCCCATCAAATCAAAATAATGAACCCAATCGACCGAGACATGAGGACTCTACCCGTCCCGGCGGGAGATTGGTGATAAACGCCGTCAGCGGCGGACCCACTTTATTAGGAGCCTGGAACGACGAGGATCTTCGTCACTGTTACACATGACAGGCTCTATCTAGTCTATGAATACTTTGCAATTTTCCTTTGCATTTTGAAGTTTGAATTTTTAATAAGGCACTGACTTTGCCATGTTTTCCGTTCCAGCAATAAATTACTATCTCTTCAAGCTTGAGCTGTGATTCATCGAATGCGACATTCAACAATCACAACGCACGAAGAGCTAAGTTCTATCGCACGATGGAATTTATTCAAATAGCGAGTGACTGTGATACGACCGGCCACTCACTAAGTGAAACCTCAGCTCGGGGGCAAGCCATCACACCAAAGGCAGAATTGGACTAACACACGGCAGTCCTACAACTAACTCCAAATTCCTAGAGTGTGAATTGGAGTATAAACATCAACTCTTGGTTCCCAGAGTGCGAACCGGAGTATAAATCCTAACTCCACTTTCCCAGAGTGCGAATTGGAGTATAAACATTAACCCTTGGTTCCCAGAGCGCGAACCGGAGCATAAACACCAACTCCAAACTCCCAGAGCGCGAGTTGGAGTATAAACACATAAATGCAGTTCCGGAGAGGGTGGACCCGTCTGCCTAACGAATTCGGCTGTATCCTAACCAAGTTTGAGGAGGATGGATCCGTCCGTCTAACGGCCTCGCTTGTTAACTCGGGGTAGATGTGATCTGACCATCCACTATCCCAAAAAATCCATCGTTCCTAGAGTGCGAACGAATTCCTAAAAAGCCCAAACAGGTGTGACTGACCATCTGTCGGCCAACTCCAAATTCCCAGAGCGTGAATTGGAGTATAAACATCAAATCCATCGTTCTCACAGTGTGAACGGACTCCAAGTTCCCAGAGCGTGAATTGGAGTATAAATATCAAATCCATTGTTCCCAGAGTGTGAACGGACTCCAACTTCCAAGAGTGTTAATTGGAGTATAAACATCAAATCCATCGTTCCCAAAGTGTGAACAGACTCCTAAAAAGCCCAAATAGATGTGACTGACCATCTGTCGGCTAACTCCAAATTCCCAGAGCGCGAATTGAAGTATAAACATCAATTCCAGGTTCCCGGAGTGTGAACCGACACATCAATGCTAACTCCAAATTCCCAGAGCGTGAATTGGAGTATAAACATCAATTCTAGGTCCCCGGAGTGCGAACCGAAACATCAATGCAAACTCCAAGTTCCTAGAGCGTGAATTGGAGGACAAACATCAATTCCAAGTTTCCGGAGTGCGAACCCAAACATATATGCTATCTCTGAATTCTCAGAATGTGAATTAGAGTGCAAATACCAAGCCAAAGTTCCTGGAGTGCGAACTGTATTACAAGCATCGATAACTCTCAAATTCCCAGAGCGCGAACAAGATTATCGATCACGGATTATCCTAAGTCCCCAGGGTATGGACATGTGCTCAAGATTTGCAATAGGTGCGATTGACCACCGAAATACAAATGTTGTTCCCTGGTACTGGGGGCAAAAGTTTAAGCGCTAATCACTAACCAAAGTGATATAATATCCGAAGTTCAACTCATCCATCAATCACGACGTGTGATCAAGATTTTCAGACTTGGCAAATAAAATAGACTCAACTTGACGGTAAAAACACCACAAGTACACCGGAATGAAAGCCAAATACTGCAAATACTTAAGCACAAAAGAAATGAGAATTGAAACAAAGAAACTAAACTATATTCCAACTAACTGTATGTGAAGATTCATGTACAAGTTATTCAAAAAATTCCTACTAGCAGGGGGCCAAGCCTGCATCTATACACAGCCTATGAAAGAAAAATAAAAGTTCCTTCCTAATTGCCAAAAATGCACCAGAGGGGATCGTCTACTTTTTCTTCTTCGGTTTCCTCTTCAACACGGAACCACTGGAACCACTAATAGTCTTCCGCTTCGACCCCGTACCCTTTGGCGGATCTTCCTCTGACGAAGGCATGATAACGATATATTCCTCCGAACATGAACTTAAAGGAATATTCTCTTCTGGAGGAGTCAGAGGAGTCGGGTCTACCACCGGGGATGGAATGGGCGCGCTGGTTCCGACAAGCGTGTCCCCAGAAGATATCACCGCAAGAGAAGTAGGACCAACCGCCGTCATAACACACTCAGAATTACCACCGTGCGCTGCCGCTTCCATCTCTGCGTTGATTTGAGCCAGTATCTCAGCCTCACGAGCAGCACGAGATTTACGACAGGCAGCGGTGGACTGTGACGATACAAAAGAAACAGATGGGAACGCGCCAAGAACAAATGGCATGTCAGCAAAAGGGTCACTGTGTTAGCCCAAGAGTTCATTCATCATCTGTTCGTCGAAAGTAATTGAACCCCCTATGTCATCTCGGTCGGCGCGACTGTCGTCGTGGTGATCGCTTCAGTAATAATGGCCTCCTGTTCTTGATGTGACTCTTGGATTGTAGGAGGCGCTGTCGGTGTAACTCTGCTCACTGGACAAGAAAGAAAAGAAGTTGTCAGAACACGCTTCAATACAAATACTTCAGTTCAGACACACAGTAGATTTGTGCAGAGTACCTTCCTCAACTTGACTCGTAGCTGACTGAACAGCTTATGAAGAATGCTCCCTTACGGGAGATAAGCGTGGCTGCTTAGGGTCGTAGCCTGGGACCAACTACAGCTCAATCGCTGGCGTCGGCTCGGATCCAGATGAAGTAATCATCTCAGAACTTGTAGCGGGATGTGTGACGCCAGAACCCTCACCAACCTCTAAGTGTTGGGTACCCAAATTCTCTCTAGCATGAGAGATCACGAAATCGTGGAGAACCTTCTTCTCATCATCAGTCAATATACGGTTCTTCAATTTGAACTCATCAAAGACTTCGTCCGGCTGTGCTGCTTTCTCTTCTTTAGCTAACAAATTCCAAGCGTTGAATAAGTGTGTCGGATAATCGTCAAGCTACGTCAAATTTCTGTTCTTCGGCACATTAGCATTATATGTAATGAGAAGCTCTTCTATCTCTGTCTCTAGCTTGATCTCTGCTTGATGAACTTTCCCATCGACTTCGGCTTCCATCTCACGGAACTTCTCCAAGGCCGCATCTCTTTCTCTCCGAAACTCCACCGCCTGATCACTCGCTTCCTGTGCGGAAACGTTAGCGGTGTCCCTTTCCTTTATAATCTCCAAAACTTTGGCCTTGAGCTCGGTTAGCTCTTTCAAGGCCGCATCCTGCTTAGCGGTGACAATGGTGTTTCGGTGGCCCATGTCCTCCACCGTAGCATAACGCTCGCGCTTCATCCTATCCATCGCTGCGTGAGCTTCATCAGCTTTTCTAAGAGCTTCAATCTCTGATTTGCGAGAAGACTAGGCCTCACTGCCGAGGGCCTAAATAATTCGGTCCTTTTGACCAAGTTCTTTTTCCAACTTCTCAATCATGGCCGCTCGGTCAAAGGCCACCTTTGACGCTTTCTTCATGGTTTTTGACCATTCCTGATACTGGAAAAGTATATCTGAGAGATAATCGTGCATCATAGGTGCAACTGACGTCGGTATCCTTTTTAGATGCGGGGGGAAAACGAACCCGTCGAAGCAAATCTCAGGAAAATCTTTCTTCAGCTGAGTAAGCCTAACTGCTCCTTCCCCCGAAGGCTCCGTCAATGTCTGCTCTGTTGTCGGGGGGGCGCGATCTTTGTTCTACGATGAGTGTCAGACCTTGATGATTGGGAAGGCGGCTTGTGTCGTGGAGTTTCTGGAGGCCTTGAAACATGAACTGGAGGCGGTGCGGGAATTCTAGGAGGTGGCGTGCGAGATCGAGATCGACGCCTATAATCTTTGTCTCTGTCAGAGCATTCATGACTCGAGCTCCCATGGTCATAGTCTCTATCTCCTTCCCTCCTATATGATTCATAATATGATGAAAACTTGCGTTTATTACGAAGACTGTCAAGCATCGAGCCTCTACCAGACATGGTATCTGCGAAGCAAAAACATTAAACGAAGTTAGTAATCACTCATAGTGAGAGTATTACACTTAGAAATTGTATAGTGCCGTGAAGTGTGAATGTAGGTGCAACCCCCCGACCAACCGGATGTGTCAACCGCACTAGTGGGCAGAGACTCACTTAAAACTAAGGCTTCTGAAAGTTCATCCAATCCGGCATCATGCGGAAAGTACACATCGTCCGGAATTGAAAGATTGACGAGCCCTTCATAAAGATTCTCAGTTCTTGGGGGAGACATCTCTGAAATTCTAATTCCGGAGGCGGGTCGGGCCGTGACAACCGATTTCCATCTTCCCCTTTTAGGTGGCTTAACGACGGCTGCCTTGCCTTTTCTTTGCTCTTCGGTATCCTGGGCTACATCCACAGATTCGCCCAATGGTTCTTCATCGGTGTGAGTTCTCTCGGAGTCAGCCTCCTCAATTATGACAACTTTAGGTTTTCTTCGTTTAACTCGTTCTGTTGAGGCGGTCCTTAAGACACCGTCGAGCATTATACTTTGTCTTCTTTCGATAAGCCCAAGAATCCTAAGATTCCTATCTGTCAATAGCAACTCGATATTCCTTTCTTCGCTTGGGATTTCTTGGAAGACACGAACTATCTTTTTGAAACTTTCACCTTTGGGTCGCTGGATTATGGCTGAAAAGAAAAAGAGATGTGAGTTCGACCTCATCTACGTCGGCTTTATCAACTACCCAAAAAGATAGCAATACTCACGTCTAAGTAGCCACCGCCTAGCAAACCCTAGGGGGCATCTAACATAAAACCACTCCGTCTTGAAGTAGCTCAATCTAATCCAAGCCCCTGTAACCACTTGGCAATTTCTTACCGCCTCCAGAAATGTGAAAGATAGACCATCAGCCCGACTCTTGAAGTTAAACAAGTATCTGATCTCAATCGGGAGTGGTGGTCGATAGAGATACTCCATAAATGCAATGAACAAGCTATTAAGTAACGCATATCCATTTGGATGTAGCTGAGATGGGCGATCCCCAAAAACAACAATACTTCTCTTATATACTGGTTAAACGGAGGGAGCGTCCCAACTGTGCACGCGTGGCGATTGAATGCGGTATATCCCTCCGGTGGATCGTGCAGTCTATCATCTGGTCCCGGCAATAATACGTCGTCCATCGACAAACCATGCCTTAAGCATATTCTTCCTAGCATGTCTTCCGAAATGTTGGACGGAACAGAGTCTGATGGGTTACTAATGAAGGATGCGTCAGGTAACTCGTTCGGAGCTGGACCGATAATTTCAATCTCAATCTCTGGTACTTCAAGCACGGGAGGGACTGAACTCTGAGTTTCTTGCGGTTGCGAACTTGAAGTTTCCATAACTAGCTAACTCACGAGAAATCATCGTTAGATGCTAAAGAGCCCGTGCATTCCCCGGTGCAAAGTGCATAAATGTGTCGTGCAGTGCTGTGCATTACTTGAGCAAATTCTATAGAATAAACTAAAATGTATGGACGACAAAACTCTGAAAATCAGATCGGAAATGACCGTTATCGCTGATCGTCACAACCGTATCATCCAGATGATGGTAATCGATTCGAGTTAAAGTTCGTTATCACGGTGTGAAGTTATAGTTCCATCGACGAGCTTCGAAAGGATAGTCAAGTATGCAGTTTAATTGTTAAACCCAAATATGCAAGGCTGAAGCTCGTCGGAATCATGCTATCGATTGCTAAAAATTTCGTATCCATCAAAGGAAGGGTTCGAATCGATCACAGGAAGCTCGTTCGAATCCATCGGGATATCACTTCGAATCGATACAAGGAGGCACGTTTCGAATCGATGGTCAAGGGACGATTTCATATCGATCAAAGTGAGATAACTTCGAATCGATCCTTGGTTGCCTGGTTCGTACCGATCAGGAAGGCCTCAACTTAACATCGATCACGTTCGAGTCGATACCTTTCGTATCGATTATAGAGATGTAGTTCGTATCGATCTAAAGTTAAGGACTTCGACTCGACCATCAACCTATTTTTTCGTATCGATCATTTCGTATCGATACGATCCATCACCATAGCTATCGGTACGAACTGCATCATCTCCATTAGAGCATCCCAGGGATCGATGCAAAATACAAAGAAGAATATTGCTGCCTTCATCAATTCGAACACGGGCGGAGTAATTCGTATCCATCGAGTAAAAGAGCCAAGGTGACGTGTCATACCTCGATACGAACGAGCCGGGATATATGGAGTCGGTACGATCAACTCGGAGAAAAGACCGGATCGAGGCAAAGGTTGCGCTTCATGTCATCACGAAAGCGCATGACAACATCGATTCGAAGCAATCGATTCGAACAGCTCGATTCGAACCAATCAGCCACCGAGAAACCCCAATTCGTATTGACTATATCTCCCAATCCACTGATCCAAATGCCATGAAATTTTCACAGGAGACTGCCTGAATGCCAAGGAGTGTTCACACCAAATTTCGGCTCGATTGGACATCATCTTGATCGATACGAAATGATTTCATATCGATCACAGATCGACTTGAAACTTTCTGAGATTGGTCGCGTGGGCCCACTCATGAGCCAGAAAAAGTCTTCCGAGATTTGAGCGAATTCTCAGCCTCCTACGCCTATAAATAGAGCCCCAGAGCCTACAGAAAAAGGATCTTTTTGACTTTCAAGTGCCCAGACTCTGCCGGATCGAGATCTCCATCATTTTACACCATATTCTTGCTGTCAATTTCGAATTTGCAGTTGTAACTTGCTGTTGATTGCTGTAACAACTTGTAATCGTTGAAAGAGAATCAATAAAACTGCAAAAAACTTCATAGTGGATGTAGGCGACACGCCGAACCACTCTAAATTGCTTGTCTATGCATTTACTTTCCTGTTGATTGGAGTTTTTGTTAGATGATCGTCATTTTCAATTTATATTCTTCATTATTATCTCTTCAAAGACTCCCGATGAGTGTTGTGACCAATTTTTGTGCAAACAGTGTCTTATCCGAGTTTTACCTTTACGGCATTTTCCTTTCAAGCTAGAACTATTTCTTAGTCTGTTATCTTTACATTGCTTAGAAATGATAGTAATTACTTTCACTCACCATACTCGGTCTGACCCACTCTCTATTTTCCCCTTTATCCTTCCATAGGCCATCAGATTTGAGTTGATTCAGGTTGCTTGGAGATTCATTCCCAAAGATTTCTCAATTCAGATGTATTCTTCTGCTTTTCATCTTTTTTATTTGGCTTATTATGGATTTGGCATTTGTGAGAGGGATTACTATTATTTTGATTACTATTATTGTTACTTTTGTACTATGATTATATGCGACTAAGAAGTATTTTCATGAGACATAAGATATTTTGAGTTTTTGAGACATGTTATGTTTTATAACTTATTTTACAATGAAGTTACATTTTGAATGTCAATTTATTATTTAAATGTTTCTACTGTTTTTACTTATTTGTCTTGTGAATCTTAGTCTCTGTGATGCTTTAGCTATACCTATAATGCACCATATCCTTTGGTGTGCCCTTTTTGGGTATACTAAGAGGTGTGTGGTGTTTCCTTCCCTCGCTAATATCCTTTTAAAATCCTATCTTTTGCAAATCAGAATCCTGCAATCAAACTGATTATAACAATAATAGCAATAACATATATGTATATAAATATGGTAATAAATTGACTGTCTGTTTGAAAAATATAGTTTTATTAGGCTCAGTATTAACCACTGGCCGATTTAGGCTTACCAGACATAATAAATATTATAACTTTTGTTAGATACAATATTGGATGATCTGTTCTTAACTTACTTCTCCTATGGTCAACTAATCCTAATGGTTTGCGGGTTCACCAATAATATAGCGCTACTCTATGTATTCCTTTCTTTGCGTAACATCATTTTATTAACTTGTGGTAAAGCCCTACACACTAGAATTTTAGACTTATATTAACTAGGGGCTACTAGCTAAATTACAGGGAATGACCCCATATCAGTCACATCAAGTATTCTAATATCCAAGTCATTCTTTCGAAAAATAGCAGGGTTGACTAAACTATTCAAATTACATTTCCATGAAAATAATCTTTACAAATGATTTACCTTTGAAATCATATCTTTTTAAAACAGGGAAATTATACCCTTTACTTACTCAAAATACTTATGCCATGATATATGCTTTACACAAAAATTGTTGATGAAAATCTAAATACATAGGGTTATCTATCCTTTTAAAATAAGTTAAAGCCCTTTTTAACTTAGAAAATGTTAGACTATAAAGCAAAAACTTCCTTTTGAAACCATTGCTTAAAACCTCAAGCAATCCCTTACGAAATCATTACCTAAAATCTTAGACATCCTCTTTCAAAACCATTAAAACATACCTTTTGAAATACTTAAAACAAACCTTTCGAAACACTCAAAGTATGTCTTTCGAAAGCATTGGAATCCTTCCCTTCGAAACACTTAAAACATACCTTTCCAAAGCATTGGTTTCAAGTAAGAGTTTATGGAAACATAGCTTCAAAAACATGTAAAAGTATCCCTTTCGAAACCCTTGGGTTTAACTTATAATATCACTATAGGGTCAAAGAAAGCAGAAGCGAAAGTAACCCTTTCAATAACATTGATCTTAACTAAAAGAATTAGGAAAGAGATTGGTTTCAAAACCATTGCCTCTAAAACTACTAATAAAAGCGGCAAAAAGGATCCTTTCGAAAGCATTGGGAAGACGGCTTCAAAATTAAAAAGATGAATGCTCTGCTTTCGAATACATTGTTATAGGGCTATAAAGAAAAGTGGCCCTTAACTAATTCGAAATGTATGAATGTGGCACTAGGTATCGAAGAGGTTCAAATGTGGCAGCTCCTTCGAAAACTCCTTTTTTTTAAAAAGACAAGCGGCAACTCTTTCAAAAACTTCCTTTTAAGAATAATGACAAATTAATGGGTTCGATGGCTAATAAAATTGGCTTCAACCCCTTTGAAAGCATGCCTTTGCCGTGGTCCCTTCCACCTTTCTCCAATATATTACATATCAAATGCTTGATACCATGTGCATTTGTTTCGAATTGGTACGAAAGGCCTTCTTGGTATGGTGACGAAAGCAAGTAATGGAAGTGGCGAAGTTGTAATTCGAACAAAACTGAATTTTTGCCTTCCAAAGTAATTCCTTTTTGCCAAACTTTCCTGGTTTGTCAAAATATGATTGATTGCCAATTCTTTGTCAAAATTCTTTTCTAAAAAGGCTGCAGATTTCAAAATTAACAATAGGAAATTTATTAATGAATAAGCCCTTCCCCTTAACAAAACAAATAAAACAGTAAAGTCCTCTAACTTTAAATAATTTATTAAGCATAGTAAAATACTTTAGAAAAATTCCAAAATATCACAATAATTCCTTTTGAATATGTTATCTACCATATATAAATTTCCAACCCAAAAACATTATTTAATTACCTTAAACAATTTAAATCCGAAATTCTCTATTTTCTCTCTTAGAAAATCCATAATAAATCCATAATTATGTGGAAAATTATGAAACTTGAAACCTACTTCTAAAATAATGATTTTGACCGTATATCAAAAACGCAAATCGTATGGATGTATTTAATAGATTTTCTATGATGAACCAAAATTTTTGGATATTTAAAATTGAAATATTTAATTGATTTTAAAGATTTGAAAGATACTTTAACTTGAATTTCAAATATCACGATTTATTTAAAAATTAAATTATTGAATTCAATTATTGGAAATTGGAAAAATTGTTGAATCTGGAATTTCAGGCCTGTTAAAATAAATTGAAAGTTTATAAAATTTATAGTAGTGATACTAGAGATAACAGATGTGTTAAAACTGAATTTGAAAGTATTTTGTTTAATTTTGAAATTATATAGCTTAAATTGAATTTACAAATAGCCTTCTGAGGCACAGTCTCGACGCATTGGATTCATGATAATGTGTTATTATCGAATTTCAATTTTCATAGTGATTGGAGTAGTTGTGTGATCATGCGATATGTAAACGCGTTGAAATCTATATCGGAAATCTAATATAACAACTGGGTCCAAGAAGCTATCTTCTCCATACGACCGAATCAAGACTCAAAACCATTTCCATTGCATTCGAAATGGAGGTTTAACATTATAAACGCCTAGTGGCACACCTTGATTGGAGATCGAGATTATGAGTTGTGAATATTGAGAAGATTTGAATTTGAATTTAAAGTTTAAAATATATATATTCTCATTAAATGCAAAGTAGACATGTATCATTCATTAAAACATTTGTCCCTATTTCACTCTTCCTTTGTAACGTTTGTTTTCTCTCTGAAAGAAAAAAATAAAATAGCTGAGCAAAAGAAATGAAGGTCGAATTTAAAATAAAAATAAAGGAGCTGAGCATAAGTAATTGACAGAAAGAAAAGTAAGGGGTTCGAAGCTTTCATTTAAATCTCGATACTCTTCCTTTTTTTTATCTTCGTTCTAAGGCCGATCAATCGATAAGCAAAAGAATCAATTCGCAAGCACCTAGCATCTACGATTGATCGGGAATCGATTGAAGTTTGACCATGGGGATTAGCTGCGATTTTGGTTTGAAATCATTTGTGAATTCATGGCGTTGAAGAGCTTCTAGGCTGCGCGAGGAGTTGTGGCGACGTGGGAAGAGCGGAGTGTCGTGGTAGTGTTTTGTCGCGATCTTAGGTGCAGCGACAGCGTGTTGGACGGTGGCAGATACTCAACGAGGCGTGGATATGCACTGGGAGCTCAAGATTGGATTGTGGCGGCTAGGCATTTAGGTCGTGAGATTAAGGTTTCGGCAACCTTCGATTGCTCGAAGCTGTGACCATCTGGAAGTGCAGCATGCGGTGTTGGCATCTGGCGAGCGTTCGGGAAAGTCGCGGTAATGGTCGTGTGTTGATTCGAGTAGGTCTCGAGTTTTCTATGAGGTAGCTTTTATTTATTTATTAATATAATATAATATATTTATGTATTTATCATTTAAAGAAAATGTAAATGAAGTTATCCACTGTTTTTATTTATTAAAAATAAAATAAAATATATCTAGATTTTTATAGTAAGCTATATTAAACGGTTATGTTTTTGAAAGAAAATCTTTTATTTTAGGATTTAATATATGGTTTAAAAAAAATATAAGAATTTTTAAAATATTGAACAATTTATTTAAAACTTAGTTTTTGGAATATAAGTTATTTTTAAGTATATATGTGATTTTAAAGAAAGAATATATATATGTATATATATGTATATATATTCACCTACTATTTCATTTTAAAAGATAAATATTAAGATGATTAACTTATTTAATTGCTTATTTAATTTATTTAGTTACTCAAAGATCTTTTAAACGAAGATTAGTTAGAATTTAGATATTTGTTAACATTAAATCATTAGTTAAAATTAAAAGTTATTAAACGGAAATCAATTTGTTCGATTCAATTCAAATATCAATAAATTGTATAAATATTTATACAAGGTCTAAAATCATGGAGAAACGAGCCGGGATTGGATCGTAGTGCAAATATAATCAAATGTGAGTTAATCTCACTCATCTGGGTTTTATTTAAATTTAATTAGTTAGATTTAAATTTTGGTTAAATGATTAAATTATCTAGATGTGGTATATAGTATATATATTGGAGTGATTGATTTCCCGCATTATATACCAGATAAGACTCTATGCATCGCATAATAGCGGATGAGATAATATGACCCCATATGCCACGATATTCCACCTCAAAGTGGAATTTGTATTATTATATTTTGCTAACATCTGTGGATGCAAGGAAAAACAGGTTAGAGGGATCAAACTGGATTCCTCAAAACATTTGAATTTGTTTTATATATACAACGATATGATTATGTGATGATTTGTGATGAATTATATTGGGAATTGGAATTTATTGAATATTCTGGCTTAGTTAAATAAATATATATTGGAATTTTGAGAATTGAAATATACATGAAGTTTGGATTTTTTTTAAAGTAAATAAAAAGGTAATTTTAAATAAAATAATTATAAGAAATTTGGATAATTAAAATGATTTGGAAGAATAAAAGTTGATTTTTAAATTGTAATAAATAAATCCAAAGCATAGGCAAAGAGATATTTTGAATAAATAAATTCAAGTAACAATATTTTAAAGGAACAAAGAATTTATTTTAAAATTCAAGGTTTAAATTTATTGGAAAGGATAAAGATGGAATTTGGAAGAAAAAAATATAAAATTAGTATTTTCAGTTAAAAAGATTTTAAATCATAATTACGAAGTAAAATTTGAAATTAATGGGTTTTGAAATAAATTGTGAAGTAAAGAAAATTTATTTCAAAATGGACTAATTTGGAAATCGATTTGGAGATTAATAAAGTGTTTGAAACTGTGTTTCAAGGAAGGATGAGACCATAAAATTTATAAACAAGGTTTAAAAAAGTGAAGTGATATACAAGTGAATATTTGGAAGTGTAAATTCACAGTGGGAATTTGTAAAGGTATGAGTAATGTGTTTTAAAAAATAAATAGTGGTTTATTTTTAAAGGTGTGAAAGAGAAGTGTATTTCCTTGGAAAGCCAAGTATGTTTTTCAAGCGGATTTTTATGTATAAGTTAAAAGTTCTAAGGATGTTTTGATAGAATGTTTTAGTTGAATTATTATTTAAGTTGTTTAAAAATTTTAAAGTAAATATTTACGTAAAATTAATTATAGTAGTAACTATTTGAAAGGTTTGACTGGTATTATGATTTTAAAGATAATTATTAATATTTATATTTTATAAAATAGTTTTATTTTAAAGATAGTTTGGTTAAAGTTTTATTTGAAAACTTATATAGAATTTCATAGCTCTTATTTTAAATTTAGTTTGGCTTAACTTTTATTTTATAAATTAGTTTAATATTTTATAAAGTAGTTTTATTTTATATATTTTTAAAGTATATATTTTGGATAAAGTGCTTAAGCAGTTTAATTTAAAATGTTTAAAGTATAATCGAGAATAAAATGATTTAAATTGTTAAAGTATTTAGACTTGGTTGTTCTAGTGGAAATAAATAAATAATTGGGAAATTTATTCCTGGAAAGAAGGGTGGGTTGAAACTGTTTTCAAAAGGATTGAAAGTGGAAATATATCATGCGAAGATATTTTGAGGGTAAAAATATTTGGCAAATTATTAATGTCTGATGGTTGTTTGTGAATGTTATTTGATAGTTAAATAACAGACTATCAATATTGGACAATGCACTGATCGTTTCGAATAGACCGAGATCGGGATTTATTTTTCGAAAACCACTTCGATCCGATTTGAACGTTTTCGTGAAGACAAGAGTTTGGAGTCGAAGATGGAGCAATGAAGTGCAAGGGCTAATCCTAAGGGTGATTCCAAAATGGATGTAGTAGGAGTAGTGCCTTTGGTTCCGTTCAAACCTGGAATGGATTTGTATGGACGAATGCTTTCAAAACATCGTTAGGAGCACGATGAGCATTCTAAGTGATTGTGTGTTAAAACAAGCAAGGTGCACATAAGGCTAAGTGGCTAGCAACCAATTAGGGTAAGGTCACCCCTATCTAGATGTCCCTTTATATTTGGCTGTGTGGGCGGTTGGTGATCCCAACCGTGGGGTGAACTTATTCAGAATATCTAGTAAGGGGTAGCTTCGGTCTTGTGATGCAAGGGATCGGGATGGATCCTAGGTACGGTGATCTAGACTACATACTGTAATGGGCGGCACCCCAGTAACCCTGCCATTGATGGACATCCTCTTTCCTTACGTGCCTTTATGATTTTGTTTGTAGAACCCACTTTGTGGCTAATAGCTGGAATTTAATAATGTAACCATTTTGGTTATTTGAATAAGTATTTATATATAAACACTATTATAATATCAGAGGATTTTATAAGAAATATTTTAGGTAAGGCAAAAACCCGACATGTTTATTTGTGGCGTGGTCTTACGAGATACCTTTGATTTCAAATGATTTTGAAAACTTTAATAATCTGATTGAGTGTCATTTCTCATGCTGGTTTTTCAGACTGACTCAGTGTTATTTAACTATAATGTTCGGGTCAGACCGAGTATTATAGAATACATGATATGGTGCCATGGAGCTCAGGAGACGAGCTGGATGGCGAGAGTACTTCCATACTTGATTACTATTCCACTGTGTATTCAGTTTTGAGGACAAGTTTATATAACAGTCTTGCATTTGGATATTCATTGTGTCGTTGAATTGAGTTGTACTCTGATGATATATGTATAAATCAGTACATATTTCATTGTGTTTAAAGCCATTGTTATATATCATATTTATTTCGTTGCGTTTGTGAGATTCTGATATATTTTTTCTATTTTCTTCTTCTACCTCCTTCTTCTTTTAACCCTAATGGTTCGATTTTTTGGGCGTTGAAAAATAAGGTCATTACACTTGGTGTCAGAGCTGAAGGTTAAGCGAGAACCTTGGCTCTAGTGGGGATTTCCCATTTAAATAGAGTCTGTAGTACTCTAGAATGAGTATTGAGAGTATTAATAGTATGAGAGCGTATTTGTTAGTGAATATAAAAATTGTTTTATATTGTTGACTTATCGGTTTAGTGTTTATAGATTCTGGTCGATATGTGGGATGCCATGTCATCGATAGGTGTTTCTAAATTCTTAAACAAGATAAACCGACAAAGTATGATTTTAAAATAGGGTAAATGAAATAATTTTACCAAAATTATTTTCGTATATGGAGGAAATAATTTTCTGTAAAATAATTATAGTCATATATGGTTGCTTGGTTGTTAGGAGATGGTAATATTAAATTATTATCATTGTTAAGTGAAAGTTGAACAAAGAATTAAAATTATAACCAAAGGTTAAGGAATGACAAAATGGGATTTGTAAATGTGAATTACAAAGGTGATTTATAATTTGAATAGTATAAAATTCCAGAGTAATGTTTCAATATAAATTGGTAGGATCGGAATTTTGGGAAAAGTTTAAATTTTTTTTTTTTGAGTTTGAAAATGATTTTCAGAAGTTTTGGAGAAATAATAGTGATATTATTTGGGAAATATTTTTGAATTGGATTTGAAAATCTAGTAAGGTTTGGAACTAAAATATTCGAAAAAGATTTTTTAGAAAGAATAAAAGCATTCAACTCACTTCGGTCGCTGGAAAATAACTTCGGTGATGATTGCAGCGTCATCGATGTTCATTTTCGAGTTTCCAAGAGAGGAATTGCTGCCAAATTGTTTTAAAATTAGAGTTATTTGCAAAACTGGGTTTGATTTTGAAATTCAAAGAAATAATTGATTTTAAAATGTTGTGAAATTGTTTAATTTTTTGGAAGTAAATTGGAAATGTTTATGGAATTATAAATGGGTTTGATAACCTATAAACTGGAATCTGTTATAAAATTTAACTTGAAGTAGAACTAAAAATTTGAAGAAAATGTGAAAACAAAATAAGTTGGAATGTAAGCCAATTAAATGAAGTAAATTTAAAGAAGTTAGTAAATGGAAATTATAATAAGTGGAAAATTTATAGAAGTTAAAAATTTGAATTAAAATTGAAGTGTAATTGAATCTGGTAAAAGTGAATTTAAGGAAAAGTCTAGGTAGACTAAGAATAATGGTCAATTGAATAAAATTTACTAAGTGTAAAGTAAATTTGTGAAAAAACAAATGAATTTACATATGTAGTAAGCAAGTGGAAGTTGATTATTGGAATTAAAATTTGAATTGTGTTTTATAAAGTAAAATGGAAGTTAGTCAAGATTTGACTAAATAAAATAAAGGATCAAAATAAAATTAGTGGGTAAACTAATTAATTCAAGTAGGTATGCAAATGAATTGGAATTGTATATGGGATAATATTTAATTAAAAATGTGTAAAATAAAATAAAGTTATAGAATTAGTTTGAAGTGAACCAAAATAATTAAAGTTTGGTAATAAAAAAATTTGTTTGAGATTCAAAACAAATTAGTAAGTGGAACTAATTTAAAATAATGATATGAACCAATTGTGAATGGAAGATAGTTGATAAAATTCAATATTCGGAGTTTGAAGATGAACTGAATTCAAGTAGAATTGAAAATGAAAATTTGGATGAAAATTGGGAAAAGGTATTGAGATTTGAAATCAATTTGTAAATTGAAGCAAATTGAATCTATATGGAATTGGAATCCAAATTGATTAAGTGTAGATAAACACAAAGCGGTAATGTGAAAGTAATAATATAAGGGCATATAAAATGTTTATATTGAACTTAAGAAATGAATGGTGAAATCCTTAAGTAAGTTCGGTATTGGAAATATACTAAGTAATTTTTGAATGGAGATTAAGTAAAGTTGTGAAATGGGATAGTTGTGGATAAGTGAATAAAAATCAAAATAATGTGAATAAAAGAGAATTGATATAGTTAATAATCAATGGATATAAATACGTAGGATGTACGTATATTATTTTATTCGCATAGTGATTTGATCCAGATTCGAGCACAGAATTTCGAGGTAGCTATATCGATTCGAGTTGAAATTTTTCACTCAATTTTCGACGGCGAACCCTGGGTATGGATTTTTAATTGATTCTGAAAATTATTTATCATAGTTTGTGGTTATGCAAGGAGAATGATGGTTTCTGATCAAGAAACCAGATCTGAGTCCGTACTAGAAAGTCGGGAGGACGATGCTAGTTTGGAAGTGAAATTGTGTGATCGAGCGAGCGATCAAATTGGTTATTGCGTACGGTGATATATGTGCATCAAACGGATGTGAATGAAATAGATATGAAAACTTTTGTAAAGAAATTTATAAAATGATTTGAAATCTATGATTGGATATTATTTCTAAGTAGGATATTCAGGTATTAAAAAGCAAAAGGGAATTAGGATTTTCGATTTTTTAAGATAAACTGAAATTTACTAAGCAAAGGTATGTATTTAAATTTCTGTACCAAAATTTGATGAATTTATGGTCTCTCCACATGGCGTTTTTGTTTTCTTTTGATACTTGGGGCATGTAGAGGCATTTTGTAGTTGCACCGAGCTAGCCGCGCAAAGGAGATGCTGGCGAAATTTTTCGAAAATTCAGGGAGTTGGAAAAATTTTGTGAAAATTTTGATGATTTAAATTTGGTTTTAAATTTAAATTTGAATGGTTGAGTATGTGATATTGGTTGGAATCTATGGAAGAAGTTTGGAAAGTTAGTAAGAGTGATAATGTCTTTAATAAAAGAATGTTTAGGTATGTTAAAACTGTTGATTTGGGGAGAAAAATTAATGGGTTATGAACCGTTTCTCTTAACTACTAATTTCGGGGACGAAATTCTTTTAAGGGGGAGAAATGTGACGACCCGAAATTCCTGGATATTTAAAATTGAAATATTTAATTGATTTTAAATATTTGAAAGCTCGTTTAACTTGAATTTCAAATATCACTATTTATTCGAAATTAAATTATTGAATTTAATAATTGAAAATTGGGAAAATTGTTGAATCTGGAATTGCAGGCTTGTTAAAAATAAATTAAAAGTTTATAAAATTTATAATAGCGATACTAGAGATAACAGATGTGTTAAAACTGAATTTGAAAGTATTCTGTTCAGTTTTGAAATTATATAGTTTAAATTGAATTTAAAAATAGTCTTCCGAGGCACAGTTTCGGAATTCGACGAAACCAGTTCCATTGGATCCGTGATAGTGTATTATTATCGGATTTCAATTTTCATAGTGATTGGAGTTGTTGTGTGAGCATACGATATGTAAATCTGTTGAAATCTATATCGGAAATCTAATATAATAACTGGGTCCAAAAAGCTATCTTCTCCATACGACCGAAATAGGACTCGAAACATTTTCCATTGCATTATAAATAGGGGTTTAACATTATAAATGCCTAATGTCATGCCTCGATTGGAGATCGAGATTGTGAGTTGCGAATATCGAGATGATTTGAATTTGAATTTAAAATTTTAAAATATATATATTCTCATTAAATGGCAAAGTAGACACGTATCATTCCTTAAAACACGTTTCCCCATTTTACTCTTCCTTTGCAACGTGTTGTTTTCTCTGAAAGAAAAAAATAAAATGGCTGAGCAAAAGAAATAAAGGTCGAATATAAAATAAAAATAAAGGGGCTGAGCATAAGTAATCGATAGAAAAAAAAGGGGTTCGAAGCTTTCTTTTAAATCTCGATACTCTTCCTCTTTTTTATCTTCGTTCTAAGACCGATCAATCGATAAGCAAGAAAATCAATTCGCGAGCATTTGGCATCTAACATCGATCGAGAATCGATTAAAGTTTGGCCATGGGGATTAGTTGTGATTTTGGTTTGAAATCATTTGCGAATTCGTGGCATCGAAGAGCTTCTAGGCTGTGCGAGGAGTGATGGCGATGTGTAAAGATCTGAGTGCCGCGGTAGTGTTCTGTCGCGTTCTTAAGCGCAGCGACTGTGAGAAATGCGGAATACGAATCTTAAGGCTAGGACTAACACTAGGGGCTGAATAGTGTTTGAAGGAATTACTAAATCTTTTTTATTTTTTGTTAATTTGAACACAAATGTATGCAATATTCAGACACAGATATGATCACAGAATCAAACGCAGATGCAAAAATAAAGTAAAAGCAATAAAGGAAAGAACACACCGGATTTTATACTGGTGCGGAGTTACCCTACATCCAGTCCCGCACACAAGTATAGATTTCCTTCCAAAAGCAATTGTACAATTACACCCTCGATTTCAAGGCCATGAGGTACACCACTCCAGATTCACAATCCTCTGGGTAGAGATACTTGATTTCATGCGCAACAAGTTCACCCAATTGATTTCTAAGGCTACAATCACACCTTTTCTCACTTGATTGATTTCACAAGCTACAATCGCACCTTTTCTCGCTTAATTTATTACAAAGAAGCCTATAACTCTGAATAGCACTGAGATCTTGTTGAGATAGTGATAGAGAATCAAACCAGAGACGATCTAGTTAGATTCAATGTTGATTTCGGTAGAGTAATGGTAAAAATGTGTATAAAGAAATGTGGAAGAAGAAGAGGAGTGAAATTGATGAAAATATGAATGCAGATTCATTCAAAACTACCCATATTTATAGTAGAACAAGAGCCATGTCCATTCGTGAAAGGATATGACGAATAGACACTTCCTTTGAAATTCAAAATTTTGAAATAAACTGCTACCATGTCGACAAGGGGTACTTGAGGATGTTGACATGCCTAAGGTATTTTTGGTAATTTTCTTTTCTTTGAACATAACTTCTATCTTGTATTAAAACTAATTTAAACTTTATAAATATACTTAACTATAGTTAAAATACATACAGAACAATATTTTGATATACATATAAAATTTTACTATGATTTTATATTTAAATCTAAGTATAAATATTAAAAGTTGAATATATTATTATTATTATTAAAAGATAGTTTAAAACCAAGGGTAATTTGATTCTGAAAATAAAGATTATTTTGAGGCTAAAAATATTTGAAACCAGGGTAGATGTTTTTGATTCTTTTAAAAGGAAGGTTTTGAAATTATTTTCAAAAACAAGATATAATTTTGTAAAAAAACATTCTAATAAAAGTTAGTGGATACAAAACAATGTTCCACTGGATTTTTCGTAGGTTTCATCCTACTTAGGGTTCCATCCCTTTAACAGGCTCGAAGTGGATTCCATTCCATGAATAAATTGGATTTTAAGATGCCTGTGCTTTTCTAGGAGTTTTAACAAAATTCCTAATTAAATTACTTATTATTGAAATCTTGAACTCTTGATAATCTTGATACTCATGAGTCTTCATTCTTGGTACCTGCATGGTTAAATCCTGCATATACATATATATATATCTAAACTATAATGTTAGTATTTATATTTTACAACAATTCCTAAGGTTGTTGTCATCAAAACCATTATCTCAAGGACTAACAATCTCCCTCTTTTTGATGATGACAACGTTTGTTTATAAAATATTACTTCTACCCTTATAACACCCCCAAAAACTAATAACTCCCCCTTAATCTATGCTTAATTATCCTATTTTATATTTCTCCTCCTTTGTCATCAACAAAAAGCATCCTAAAGCCATATAACTATTCAACTCCCCCTTAAACTAATACTAGAACAAAGTATAGTAAATGGAATGTGAAAGACATTAATATAATTATATTATAATTATTCAATACTAGATATGTATAAGTATATCTTAAACAATCCAATCAACACTCACATCAATTCTAATCATGTCAAAAAAAATCAAAAAAATCAAAGGTCAAACAAATCAATCAAGTCAATCAATTCAAACAAATCAATCAAGACAATTAAGTCAATCAAAACATACCAAACAAATCAAAAACTAATAATCCTAAACTATAAGACAATACTACAAACTTCCCCTAAATAAAATACACTCGTTATATATATATATAGATATATATATATATATATATGTATGTATGTATATATATATATGTATGTATGTATGTATGTATATGTATGTATGTATGTATGTATGTATGTATGTATGTATGTATGTATGTATGTATGTAGTTTGTAATGCAGTATGAAATGTATGACATATGCAATGTAGCATGAGATGATATGCAGAATGAAGTGAAACTTGTGATGCAAATGATTATGATATTTCATACATTGTAATTTATGATATAATATGCAATGAAATATGATATGGAATAGAATGCATAATGATATGTAATATGAAATAAAATGATAATGAAGTAAAAATAATAATATGCCAAATGATATGATAATATATATAGTATGTAAACTATTATAAATCACTTCAACCAAACAAAGGTAATACACACCAATTACTAGACATAGGTTAAGGAAATTGATGAATGAGACTGAAAGAGTAGTAAAGACAAGATTTCAAAGGTAATAAATGATATTAAAACTATAACATATTCATGAAAATAGTAATCGAATTCAATATCAAAATCAAATTGCTAAGAAATATGGATTTAAACTATTTATAAAAAATTAACACCCTTCTTGTTTAAAAAAAATTAAAAATTAATTTTTTAAGAATCCAAACTTCCATGTTTATAAAATACTTAACTTACTAGTTAAAACTTATATATTAAATTACTATTGATTAAAATATTTAGAAACATGTTTAAACACCTTTTAAAAAAAATCATAATGAAATGTTCAATAAAATAACAAAGATTGAAAAACTAAAATAAATATGTGTTCTATTATGGCCTCTTTCATTTTAAAATTCTAATTTATTACTAAAAAAATCTGAACATTAATTTCAAAATATTCTAATATAAGTTAGAAAATAACTTTCAATAAGAGTAGAGAAAAATACTTAATTTAAATATTATTATTACATAGTTTAACGTTTCAAATAGAAAAGACAGCATTTATAGAATGCTGTAAAAAGTTTTTGTAGTAAAATATATTCAAAACATTGTAAACAGAAACTGCAGCATTTACCAAATGCCGTGAATTTTTTTTTAAACACTACAGTGTTTCAAAGCGTAGAGATGCTATAAAAACGAATTTGCAGCACTTAAGAAACGTTCCAGAAGAAAAGACAGCATTACTATCTATTGTTCTAGATCTGATTTTAACATGATTTTGCACTAATTTTACGACTAGATATTGATATGTAAATAATTGATTTTTGACCCAATTTTTTATAGTAATTAATATAATTAAATTACTTGAAAAACAAAACAACAAAAAATTATGAAAAGCCATTTGTAAAGACACTTGACATTATGCATGCAAAAATGCTTTAATTAAAGAACAAGTGTAATGACATGTGTCATTTTGCATGTATGTCACTATCTATTTATATGACAAGTGTCATGTGATGTGGCACAATCTTATTAATTGAAGAAATCTATAAATAGTCCCTTATTCTACCATTCTAAATTCCTTCTATTAATTTCTTAAAAATATAAAATTAGTATCTTAAAGCAAATAGAGTACGAGAAGTAAAAGTATCATTATAAAAGTTGAAATCACGAATGATGCTATGTTTTTCTACTTAGTATAGTTGTCACTAATTAGTAGTGAGATTTTATTTGAAAGGGAACACATTATAAAAGACCTTTTTTTAAATTTAGAATGGTATATCGATATGTATACTATGGTGTGTCGATATATGGACCAACAAAAAACTTATAAAAGAGATAAATTTTCCATACCTAACTAAATGCATAAATATATATTCCTAAATGCAACAATAAAGATGAAATAATAGTAAAACGTACCACATTTTGCACTCATCCATCTTTCTAACTTTGTTATTCTTCCATTGTCGTGAACCACACATTTATACCTTTCAGAATTTGACGACGAGATATGTTTTATTGCGACGGGCTCGTTTTTCAATATATTCATTTGCTGAATTTGAAGATCGTATGAGAAGGATACAAATGATTTAGTAGATTGACCAGCTTGACGCCAAAATTTTGAATTTGAATTTTGAATGAATAGACACTCAACCACTATAAATAGGCCCAACAGTCACCACTTTTCATAAAAATTCCTCTTCTTCTTCTCCTTCCCTTTTTTCTATATACTATCAAACTTCTAGAAGGCATATCTCCTTTGTTTCTTAACGGAATTGAATGAATCCAGCCGCAAATCGAAGAGGAAGGCAAGGGCTACGATCTAGTAATAGTTTGGTGATGAATTTGGGCAGTATTTCGCTGCAACAGGCCGAACAGTAGGAGAAATGCAGAAAATCCCGTATAGAATTTTTAGTTTTGGATAGCTAGCTTCAAACTGTCATATCTTACTCAATTTTGATCGAAATTTGATGATCCACCATCAAAACGACCGTGAGAACAAGAACTTCAATCTGGAAAATGAGTTGGGACAAAATACTCAAATCACTAGATGCAATGTATAGAATACCGTTGACAGTTTTTCTTTCTTTTTCTCTTTGTTCACCAAAACATCATTTGACCATAACTTGTCATTTCTTGACGGATTCGCACAAAACCAGTGCCATTGTGAAGCAGATGGAGGGAAGTACAGTATCAAGTCAAGTTGTAGATGAGAACCAAATGTTTTGTATTGATCTGGTATGCATTTCATTGTCGATTACCATTATATACCCATTTTTTCTTCTTGGTCGATGAATGATTATCTGGTATCTTTTAACCAACGGTCACTAGACATAACTCTTCTCCTGCAAAACAACATAACTTTCTAAAGAATCAAGTGACTTTTCAAAATAACTAAATATAGTTTTAAATAACAATACCATGATGATTCTGTGACATATTCATATGAAAATAGTATTAATAAAATCACCAAAAATAGCCATCTTAAAAACTTTTTCAAAATTCAGATTATGAAAACTTTGAAAAACCTTGCTCTGATACCAAATGTGAGAAATGTGAAATACGGATCTTAATGCTAGGATTAACACTAGAGGGGGTGAATAGTGCTTAAAGGAATTACTAAATCTTTTTTATTTTTTGTTAATTTAAACACAAACGTATGCAATATTCAGACATAGATATGATCACAGAATCAAACACAGATGCAAAAATAAAGTAAAAGCAATAAAGGAAGGAACATACCGAATTTTATACTGGTTCGGAGTTACCTTACATCCAGTCTCATACACAAGTATGGATTTACTTTCAAAAGCAATTATACAATTACACCCTCGATTTCAAGGCTACGAGTTACACCACTCCAGATTCACAATCCTCTGGGTAGAGATACTTGATTTCACGGGCAACAAGTTCACCCAATTGATTTCCAAGGCTACAATCACACCTTTTCTCACTTGATTGATTTCACAGGCTACAATCACATATTTTCTCGCTTAGTTTATTGCAAAGAAGCATTTAACTCTGAATAGCACTGAGATCTTGTTGAGATAGTGATAGAGAATCAAACCAGGGATGATCTAGTTAGATTCAATGTTGATTCCGACAGAGTAATGGTAAAAATGTGTATAAAGAAATGTGGAAGAAGAAAAGGAGTGAAATCAAAGAAAATATGAATACAAATTCGTTCAAAACTACCCCTATTTATAGTAGAACAACACCCATGTTTATTCATGAAAGGATATGACGAATAGACACTTCCTTTGAAATTCAAATTTTTGAAATAAATTGCTACCATGTCGACAAGGGGTACTTGAGAATGTCGACATGCCTAAGGAATTTTTGGTAATTTGCTTTTCTTTGAAAATAACTTCTATCTTGTATTAAAACTAATTTAAACTTTATAAATATACTTAATTATTGTTAAAATACATAAGTAAATATAGAGAATAATATTTTGATATATATATACACATAATTTTATTATAATTTTATATTTAAATCTAAGTACAAATATTAAAAGTTAAATATATTATTATTAAAAGATAGTTTAAAACCAAGGACAATTTAATTTTGAAAGTAAAGATTATTTTGAGGCTAAAAATATTTAAAACCATGATAGATGTTTTTGATTCTTTTAAAAGGAAGGTTTTGAAATCATTTTGAAAACAAGCTATAATTTTGTAAAAAACATTTTAATAAAAGTTAGTGGATACAAAACAATGTTCCATTAGATTTTTCATAGGTTCCGTTCTATTTAGGATTCCATCTCTTTAATAGGATCAAAGTGGATTCCATTTTACGAATAAATTATATTTTAAGATGTCGATGCTTTTCTAAGAGTTTTAAAAGAAATCCTAATTAAATTACTTATTATGAAATCTTGAACTCTTGATAATCTTGATACTCATGAGTCTTCAATCTTGATTTCTTGAATCTCTATACTGTACAGTCTTCATTCTTTGTACCTTCATGGTTAAATCCTGTATATACATATATATCTAAACTATAATGTTAGTATTTATATTTTATAACAATCCCTAAAGTTGTTGTCATCAAAACCATCATCTCAAGGACTAACAGCGACGACGTGTTGGATGGAGGCAAATACTCGGCGAGGCGTGGATATGCGCTAGGAGCTCGCGACAGGATTATCACGGCTAGGCATTTAAGTCGCGAGATTAGGGTTTCGGCAACCTTTGAGTGCTCGAAGCTGTGACTATCTGGAAGTGGAGCATGCGGCGTCGGAATTTGGCAAGCGTTCGCGAAAGTCACGGCAATGGTCGCGTGTTGATTCGAGTAGGTCTCGAGTTTGTAGTGAGGTAGCTTTTATTTATTTATTTATTCATTCATTCATTCATTCATTCATTTATTTATTAATAGAATATATTTATGTATTTCTAATTTGAAGAAAATGTAAATGAAGTTATCTACTGTTTTTATTTATTAAAAATAAAATAAAATATATCTAGATTTTTACAGTAAGTTCTATTAAATAGTTATGTTTTTGAAATTAAATCTTTTATATTAGGATTTAATATATGATTTTAAAAAAAAATAGGAATTTTTAAATTGTTGAAGAATTAATTTAAAATTTTGATTTTTGAATAATGGTTATTTTTAAGTATATATATGATTTTAAAAGAAAGAATATATATATATATTCATCTACTGTTTCATTTTAAAAGATAAATATTAAGATGATTAACTTATTTAATTGCGTATTCAATTTATTTAGTTACTAAAAGATCTTTAAAGGAAGATTAGTTAGAATTTAGATATTTGTTTAAGTTAAATCATTAGTTAAAATTAAAAGTTATTAAACGGTAATTAATTTGTTTGATTCAATTCGAATATAAACAAATTGTATAAATATTTATACAAGGTCTAAAATCATGGAGAAATGAGCCGGGATTGGGTCGAAGTGCAAATATAATCAAAGGTGAGTTAATCTCCCTCTTCTGGGTTTTATTTAAATTTAATTAGTCAAATTTAAATTTTGGTTGAATGATTAAATTATCTGGATGCGGTATATTATATAGTAGTATATAGTATATATATTGGAGTGATTGATTTCCCGCATTATAAAGCGGATGAGACCCTATGCGCCGCATAATAGCGGATGAGATAGTATGACCCCATATACCACGATATTCCACCTTGAAGTGGAATTGGTATTATTATATTGTGTTAACATCTGTGGGTGCAGGGAAAAATAGGTTGGAGGGATCCAACTGGATTCCTCAAAACGTTTGAACTTATTTTATATATTCAGCGATATGTTTATGTGATGATCTGTGATGAATTATATTAATCATATTGGGAATTGGAATTTATTGAATATTCTGGCTTAGTTAAATAAATATATATTAGAATTTTCAGAATTGAAATGTATATGAAGTTTGGATTTTTCTAAAGTAAATAAAAAGGTAATTTTACGTAAAACAATTATAAGCAATTTGGATAATTAAAATATTTGAAAGAATAAAAGTTGATTTTTAAATTGTAATTAATAAATCCACAGTATGGGAAAAGAGATATTTTGAATAAATAAATTCAAGTAAAAATATTTTAAAGGAATAAAGAAATTATTTTAAAATTCAAGGTTTATTGGAAAGGATGAAGAAGGAATTTGGAAGAAAAAAATATGAAACTGGTATTTTCAGTTAAAAAGATTTTAAATTATAATTAAGAAGTAAAATCTGAAATTAATGGGTTTTGAAATAAATTGTGAAGTAAAGAAAATTTATTTCAAAATGGAGTAATTCGAAAATCGATTTGGAGATTGATAAAGTGTTTGAAATAGTGTTTTAAGGAAGGATGAGACCATGAAATTTATAAACAAGGTATATAAAAGTGAAGTGATATATCATTGGATATTTGGAAGTGTAAATTCATGGTGGGAATTTATAAAGGTATGGATAATTTGTTTTAAAAATAAATAGTGTTTTACTTTTAAAGGTGTGAAAGAGAAGTGTATTTGCTTGGAAAGCCAAGTACGTTTTTCAAGCAAATTTTTATGTATAAGTTAAAAGTTTTAAGGATGTTTTGATAGAATGTTTTTATGAAATTATTATTTAAGTTGTTTAAAATTTTTAAAGTAAATACTTAAAATTAATTATAGTAGTAATTATTTGAAAGGTTTGACAAGTATTATGATTTTAAAGATAATTATTAATATTTATATTTTTTAAAATAGTTTTGTTTTAAAGATAGTTTGGTTAAAGCTTTATTTGAAAACTTGTACAAAATTACGTAACTCTTATTTTAAATTTAGTTTGCCTTAACTTTTATTTTAAAAATTAGTTTTATATTTTGTAAAGTAGTATTATTTTAAATATTTTTAAAGTATATATTTTGGATAAAGTGCTTAAGTGGTTTAATTTAAAATGTTTAAAGTATAACTAAGAATAAAATGATTTAAATTGTTTTAAAATCTAAAGTATTTGGAATTGGTTGTTCCAGTGGAAATAAATTAATAATTGGGCAATTTATTCTGTGAGAGAAGGGTGGGTTGAAACTGTTTTCAAAAGGATTGAAAAGTGGAAATATATCTTGCGAAGATATTTTGAGGTAATAAATATTTAGGAAATTATTAATGTGTGATGGTTGTTTGTGAATGTTATTTGATAGTTAAATAACTGGCTAACAATATTGGATAATGCGCTGATCGTTTCGAAGAGACCGAGATCGAGATTTATTTTTCAAAAACCACTTCGATCCGATTTGAACATTTTCGTGAAGAAGACAAGAGTTTGGAGTCAAAGATGGAGTGGTGAAGTGTAAGGGCTAATTGCTACTAATCCTGAGGGTGATTCCAAAATGGATGTAGTAGGAGTAGTGCCTTTGGTTCCATTCGAACCCGGAACGGAATTATATGGACGAATGCTTTCAGAACATCGTTAGGAGGACGATGAGCCTTCTAAGTGACTGTTTGCTAAAGGTAACGCATAGCCTCCAGCCTTATCAACTGAGAATGGCTAAAACAGGGGATGTGCACGCAAAGCTAAGTGGCTAGCAACCAATTAGGGTAAGGTCATCCCTGTCTAGATGTCACTTTATATTTGGCTGTGTAGGCGGTTGCTGATCCCAACCATGGGGTGAACTTATTCGGACTATCCAGTAAGGGGTATCTCCGGTCTTGTGATGCAGGGGATCAGGGTGGATCCTCGGTACGGTGATCTATACCACGTACTGTGACGGGCGGTACCCCAGTTGCCCTGCCATTGATGGAAATCCATTTTCCCTACGTGCCTTTACGATTTTTGTTTGTAGACTCACTTTGTCGCTAATAGCGAGAATTTAATAATGTAATAATTTCGTCTATTTGAATAAGTATTTGTATATAGACACTTTTACAATATCAGAGGATTTTATAAGAAATGTTTTGGTTATCCTAAGGTAAAAATCCAGCATGTTTATTTATGGCGTGGTCTTACAAGATACCTTTGATTTCAAATGATTTTGAAAACTTTAATAATCTGATTAAGTGTGTTTTCTCACGCTGGTTTTCCATACTGACTCGGGTGTTATTTAACTATAATGCTCGCGTCAGACCGAGTATTATAGAATACAGGATATGGTGCTATGGAGCTCAGGAGACGAGCTAGATGGTGAGACGTACTTCCATACTTGATTACTATTCCGCTGTGTATTTAGTTTTGAGGACAAATTTATATAACTTTCCAGCATTTGGATACTAATTGTGTCCTTGAATTGAGTTGTACTCTGATGATGTATGCATAAATTAGTACATATTTCTTTGTGTTTAAAGCCATTATTATATATTATATTTATTCTTCTGCATTTGTGAGATTCTGATATTGTTTCCTATTTTCTTCTTCTACTTCCTTCTTTTTTTAACCCTAATGGTTCGATTTTTCAGGCGTCGAAAAATCGGGTCGTTACACTTAGTATCAGAGCTGAAGGTTAAGCGAGAACCTTGGCTCTGGTAGGGATTTCTCATTTGAATAGAGTCCGTAGTACTCTAGAATGAGTATTGAGAGTATTATTAGTATGAGCGCGTATTTGTTAGTAAATATAAAAATTGTTTTTATATTGTGTTGACTTATTGGTTGAGTATTTATGGATTTTGGTCGATATATGGGACGCCATGTCATCGATAAGGGTTTCTAAACTCTTAAGCAAGATAAACCGACACAGTATTGTTTTAAAATAGGGTAAATGAAATAATTTTACCCAAAATATTTTTGTATATAGAGGAAATTAATCATGTTTAAAGTAAACTAATTATTTTAAATAAAGATGTTTAAAGTAAATAACTAAAATTGTTTAATTAATTTAAATAAAGATGTTTAAAGTAATTAATTAAAGTTAATTAATTAATTTAAATAAAGACATTTGAAATAATTAATCATGTTCAAAGTTAATTAACCATTTTAATAATGTTGTTTAAAGTTAATATTTATAGTGTGAAATTCAAGCACAAGTTCGATTTTAAAAGCTTAGAAGTTTGATTCGGTTATGGAAAAGATAAGAAATTTGATTTCCATAAATAATAATGCTTAATTAGAAAGGATTTAGTCATATTTTTAGTACTAAACATCGAGGTATGAAAGCTCATCTCAATCTTGAGGGTTAAAAAGGTTGTCAAGGTAAGTCTTAGAGGTAATGCTACCTTTACTTGCCCTCAATTTCAACCGAGGAAGAATATAAGTTTGAAATCAATGAGTATTGTTAAGGGTGCTATATTTAATTTCCATATACGACCATTTTAATTATTCCCAATAGTTGATTTAATGACTATCGATTCTGCTATGTGTATTGTTAATCTAAGACGACTTGTTGCTCATTTTAAGCATTGATATCCTTTGTCGGAAATAACTAAACCAAAGAGAGAGCTCAAGCCAAGCTACGTGAAGTTGTTCCCATTATGATATTATTACATCTACTCTAGATTGGTTTCGGTTATATGCACAATAAGATATGAAATACTCGAATTCTCGGTAAGGTTGGCAGGGCTCGGCTTGAACGTGTTCGAAAGCCATTGTAGCTCTCATATATATTCTGTAGAGATATACTTCTGATGAGGGTGTACACTCTCCTATTCATTGTCAAAAAATTTCATTTTCCTTGTTTGATTCAAATCTTTGAATTGTTTCCTTAATTTCATCGAGAAGAGTCTAATGCTCTTTGCAATGTTTAATTATATATATTCGTTACCTGTAGATTGGATGTTGTCCTAGTAAGGGGAAATCCGTTCCGCGTTTGGTGGCATGGTCTCACATATTTTTGTGTATTTCCACCCATTTTTTAGATTTTCCTCATACCAGACTTTTTTTCTGACCCGAGTTGTTTGTTTTCCCTAACTCTCGGTACTAATTTACATTTGAGTAGTCCGAGAGTAGCAGGTTTTTATAGCCTCTTTTGAAGACTATGGATGAGCAGGAGGCTCCTTATCTATCTGGATATCTATTTTCGTTTTTATGTTTATTTACACATATGTATTTTGCATCAGCAAGTTAAAGACAGATGATTATAGCTACCTAGGCTGATAGTAGTAGTACTTTTGTGTAACTCTAATAACTCCATGTTAAGAAGTAACCTTTTGTACTACCATATTTTCATATTATAGTTGACCATTCTGCTGTGAGATTTTCTGCTCATTCTTTTATTTTACCCTATGATAACTTGTCTTTTAGATGCTTTAGCAATATCACATGAATACGATGGATGTATTAAGTGTCCTTCCTAGGGCTTAGATAAGTGGGTCATTACAGTGGCATCAGAGCATTGGTTGAGCAAAAACCTTAGCCTGATTGGATACAACTCATTAGAGATAGGGTAAGTGATACCCTAGAATGAGTTAATCTTGAGAGGGCCTATTTGTAATTTTTATAATACTAATATTTATCCTTTGAAGTCTCATTTTAGATCCTTTAGTGTTGTTTTTCTAAAACTACCCTTATCCAATTCTTGTATTCTAAAGATACCTGTTATTTTCTCAGGCAATAGAATATGAATATAAGAAGCAAAGGAGGGAGAGGATTTTCAACTAGCATGGCTGCCAATGACATGGTACATAGGAATTCTACAATGTCGATTGTAGATCCGGCAGAGAGAGTGGTAGCGCAAGTTCAGCCCCTTATGCACTTTGCGACTTTAGGTAAGAATTTTACAACTTTAGACGGGAAACCGTTCTATGGAACTAAAGATATTCTTTGAGTGCATATGTATTTTTGATCTTTTCAAAGGATATTTGAGACCATTGGTTGAAAGATGTGGAGAAACCGCTATTGGCATAGTGACAGCTTCTAAAGTCAGCGATGGATTAATCGGATTCAGTAACAGCTAATACTTCAAAGGAGGAGTTTTATTAGCCTAGTTCAATGAAGTTTTTGAAGTGCAGTTTATTTCAAAGGCTGACAGAACTCAGTTGTTTAGGAATTTCATGGATTTAAAGCAAGGTGATAGGATAGTGGTGCTGTACCAACATAAATTTAATGCAGTATCCTGCTTCGGGACAAGGCTAATAGACACACCTCTCAAAAAGAATTAAATGTTTGTGAATGGAATGCGACCAGAGTTTCGGTGTGAAATGACCAATCATCTTACGGGTACATTCACCAATCTTATCAACATGGCTTTGAGGTTTCAAGCTCTTGATATTTAGGTAGTAATCCAAAAGGGAGTAGTGCCGGCAGTCAGTGTCAAGCCATTGTCAGTTATGCTAGTTGGAGGCAAGCCAAACTTCAAGCATAACTTTAAGGGAAAGAAGTAGTAGGCAAGAAAGAAACCCAAAAATGGGGCACCAACATAGAACAAGAAGCATGCTTGACCAATATTCTTTAATTTAAATGCAACAAGATAGGCCGCTTTGCGAACCATTGCCCAATTACTACTTGTTTCAACTGCGGCCAACAAAGACACATGCAGATGGTGCATTTTCCATAGAAGGGGTCTTAAGGATAGGCTTTTTACATAGAAGAGATACCATCCACATCTTTTGGACAAAAGGGAAAGCAGGTGTTGTAAAATACATTATCCATTTATGATATTCCTATTAGAGTGCTATTCAATATAGGTGTTTCCTATAGTTTTATTTCATTTGTTCTTGTTAATAAACTTAATCTTAGCCCCATCCTTTTGAGTAATCCTCTTTGTGTGTCAAACCTCAACGGGGCTTAATAAATCTTGACACAATGAGTCTAAATGTGCCTATTTCTTATCAAAATCATTTCTTTTCTTTTGATCATTTATTTTGAGGTTCATGGGTTTTAGAGTATTACTAGGAATGGATTGGTTATCTAAGTTTATAGATATCTTAGATTATGTTAAGAGGATGATTGTGGTAAAGGACGTAGTAGGAAGAAGCCTTGATGTATGGTGTGAAGAGACTAACAAGTTAATGGATAGTTTTCTTTATTCACTCGACGTGGCTAAAGAGGTGCTAGGAGATGTACTAGTTGTTCGAGATTTCGTCGATATTTTTTACGAAGTGCAAGATTTACATCTTTACCGTGAAGTAGAATTCCATATTGATTTGATTCTAGGAACCACACTATTGTACAACCCCTACGAAGATTGGCTTTAAAAGAGAAGATGGAGTTACATGGTCAGACATTTGACTTGTTGCACAAGGGTTTGATCTGATGCATTACCTTTAATTGGGGATCGCTGATCGTCTTTGTTACAAAGGTAGCCAGTTCTCTAAGGTTATGTGCAGACTATCGAGCATTGAATAAAAGAACTATCAAGAATAAAAATCATTTACCAAGGATCAATGATATGTTCGATCAGCTCCACGATGCTCAGATATTTTCTCAATTGGATCTTGCCGTCGTTTTCCTCCAATTAAGGGTGGCAGAGAAGAGTGTGCCCTTAATAGCTTTTAGGACTCCAGATAATTTCTATTAGTGGTTAGTCATGCCATTTGGACTGGCTAAAGCACGGCTTATTTTATGGACTTAATGATTCGAATATTTGTTATTGTCTTTATAGAAGACATTCTTTCTGTTCGAAAATGGAGGAGGAGCACAAGTATCACCTCCATGTCATATTTGATACCTTAAGAAGCCATATTTTGAAGGCTAAGTTTTCTAAGTGCCATTTTTGAAAATTTGAAGTTAGGTTTCAAGGGCATGTTGCTTTGGGAGAAGGCATATCAGTTGAGCCAACTAAAGTTGTTGCACTTCAAGACGGGAAGAAGCCCGAGAGTGTGATGGAAGTTAGATGCTTCTTGGGATCGGCTGGTCTTTTTCCGTAGGTTCATCAAAGATTTCTCAAGATTGCTTATAGTTTGATGAAGTTAACAAATAAAGATTTTAAGTTCATGTGGACACCTAAATGTGATAAAGCATTCAATGAATTGAAAGAGAAATTGACCAATGCTCCTGTTTTGACCATTTCCAATAGAAGCAAAGGTTTAACTGTATGCACAGATGCTTATGGTATTGGGTTGGGAGCAGTCTGATGCAGCATGGGAAAGTTATTACATACGTGAGTCGACAGCCAAGGCCGCATGAGAAAATTTATGCTACGCACGATTTGGAGCTTTTGGCTATTGTCTTTGCACTTAAGATGTGGAGGCATTACCTTTTGGGTGAAAAGTTCAAGATACACATAGACCACAAATCCTTAAAATACCCCTTTAACCAGAAGAATTTGAATTCAAGGCAGCAGAGATGGTTGGAGTTTCTCGCTTTCCATGATCTAGAGATTCTTTGTATCCTTGGGAAAGCGAATGTCATTGCGGATGTATTGTGTAGAAATGTAGTAATGACTAAAAACATAGATGTTAATCCAGTATTAAAGGAGAGGATTACATCTACTTAAGAGAAAGATCCTATTTTGGCCCGACTTAAGAACCATGTTCAAGAAGATATTGTTTCTAGTTTTAAGATTGATCCCCTAGGCACATTGAAAATGAATGGACATATATGTGTTCCGATTGTTAATGGACTTTAGCAAGAAGTGTTATCTGAATTCCATTGTTTAAAGTTATCTTTCCATCTAGCAGTGGCCAAGATGTTCAAAGATATAAAGAGGTTATTCTGGTGAAAGGGGAAAAAGTGAGATATTTTGATCTTTGCGAGCCAACGTGCAAAGTGGCAGCAGATTAAAAGTGACCAGCAAAAGACAGGTCGACTGCTTCAGCCACTTGAGTTCCTGAAGTGCAAGTGGGGTAGATCTCTATGGACTTTATTAATGGCCATCCTTGATCATGAAGGGGCAATGAAGGAATTCGCGTTATAGTTGACCGAATGACCAAAAGTTCCCATTTCACTCCGATTAAGATGACTAGCACTACAACAAGTCTAGCGAGTTTGTGTGTGAATTAGATTGTGAGACTTCATGGTATTTGTGGTGTTATTGTAAGTGACCGAGACCCGATATTCACTAGCAGACTCTCGGAGGGATTGTAAACTGCTTTAGGAACTAAGCTGAGTTTTAGTACAACTTACCATCTCTAAACAGATGAGCAGACTAAAAGAGTGAACTGGATCTTGTAAGATCTATTGTAAGCATGCATTCTCAATTTCAGAGGTTCTTGGAAAGATCATTTACCCATAGTCGAATTCACTTACAACAGCAGCTATCAGGCAAGCATTGATATGACACTTTTCAATGCTCATTATGCATGTTTATGTTTTTCTCCATCGTGTTTGGTTGAACCGAGAGATAGAATTGTTCTTGGACCCAACATGATCTTAGAACCCAGTGAGAATGTGGATGAAACTAGAATGAAGACAAAGGAGGCGTAGGGTTGACAGAAGTGTTACGTGGATCGAAGGCGCAGGGATCTGGATTTCATAGTAGGAGATTCTATATTTATGAGTCTTTCTGTTGAGAAGTGTTGTGAAGCAGGGAGGCTAGCCCCTTGATATATTATCCCTTTTGCCACACTGGATTGGATTGGTAGGCTTGCATATAGAGTAAAGTTACCAGACAGACTATCATATGTGCACAACGTATTTCATGTTTCTCATTTACATAAGTACATACACGAGTCATCAACGATAGTGGAATCGGCCAACAAGTTGATTTGGAAGCTCAGTCTAACCTAACCATTCATAGGCAGCCTATTCGTATCATCTCTCAAGATATAAAGAGTTTGAAGATGAAGGTTGTGAACCTTTTCAAGGTTCAATGGAGTCGAAATGATAGATGTTGTACATGGGAAACCGATGACTATATTCGGGATTCTTATCCCGAGTTGTTGTTGTAGTTGTTTATGCATTGTTGTATTTTTTTAATGTAATCAACAGTTGTGGTGGAGTTACATTATTTATACTTGTTTGTTGAGTGACGTCATTTAGGATTTCTTTTCACAACTATTGTTGTGTGTGATTAATTTCGAGGACGAAATTTCCTAAATGGAGGAGAGGATATAAGACCCGTAATTTAATTTTTTTGAATTTGAATAATTAATATATTTTAAATATTGAAATAATGAATTGTACAAATCAAATAAACCTCTTTTCTAATAACTAAAGATGGTAAAGTTGATTTGAAATTTGGTTTACAAAAATTATTAGTTCAGAGAAAAATCGAAAATTTGACCAAAAATTGTTATTCGGATTTTCAAATTTTCATCATCTAAAATTGTCGGAACATATTGTGTACACTGGAGTACATACACACATAAATAACATATTCTTTAGTTAAGAAAAAGGCTGGGGTTAAATAAGTTTAAATGTTCACTTAAAGAGGAAAAGTAAATTTGAATTTTCTTTTTAACAATTTGAAAAGAAAAGAAATAGTAAAAGGTAACATCTTATCTTGAAAAGTGATGATGTAACGGATGAAAGGGATGAAAGGAGGCCTATGGAGTAAGGAAGGTGGAGAGGTTGTGTGGCATCTTAAAAATGGAGTGTATTACCTTTTTATTATCAAGGTATTTTTTTAATTCTCCTTATCCATATTGTATAAAAGTAATTCATTTCTTTTTTCAATTCTTGTTTCCATTTCACTTTCTTCATCTTTTATCTCTTTTCCCAAAAAAATTCATATCCATGGCTTCTTGAAACTTTCAAATTAAAAATCTCCCTATTTTTGCTTTTTAATTTGTAAATCTTAATTAAAATTACTTCCTTTCTTCTTTACATCTCATATACTCCATATCAAGACCCAAAAACAGCCCCAACAAAGATAAAGATGAGCTTGTAAATTCCTAAGACAAATCATATTGACCCCTCCCAACCCTTAAAAATCAAACCTTTGAAGAAAAAAGTTAGATCCAAGTATTGATGGAAAATTTGAAGTTGTTTGGTTGAATTCATGTTAATTTTGGTGAGTCAATCTCACTTTTAAAAAGAAAGATTTAAACTTTATTATTGTGACAATGATAGATGTTTGTTGCATATGTTTATATATGTGGAAAGTAGCGATTGCTTGGTGCGGTTCCCGCTTGAAGCGGATGACATTTGTGATAATCAGTCAATGACTTGAGATTTAATCAAAATGTTAAAGTGATTATTTACAGGTGATGCTCTCTCCATGTTATATAGATGTTATTTGCATTTGTATATAAGCATATGTTTATGTTTAAGAGATGTTTGGATGAATCTATAAAATGTTTTATGTAAGTGTCTGTATAGTGACTATCACTACATCGACACTTTGAAATATCATCTCTTTTAAATCTTTCTGTCGATCTACAAAACAAGTTTAGAAGTTATGGTCCATAGAGCGATAGTTACTATGGATGTAGTTCGAAAATATTTGGTTTCTTAAAGTAAAATGTTATTTGAGATATTAATAATAAGTTATTTTAATTAATTATTTTAATAATGATATTTTAAAGTTAATTAATCATTTAATAATGATGGTTTAAATATTAATTAATCATTTTGATAATGTTGTTTAAGGTTAATTAATCATTTTAATAATAATGTTTTAAAGTTAATTTATCATTTAATAATGATGGTTTAAAGATTAATTAATCATTTTAATAATGATGTTAAGATTAATTAATCATTTTAGTAAAGATGTATGAAATTTAACTAATCCTTTTAATAATGATGGTTTAAAGATTAATTAATCGCATTAATAATGATGTTTTTAAAGTTAATTAATCATTTCGACAATGATGATTAAAATTAATTAATCATTTTATATTATGATATTTGAAGTAATTAATCATGTTTAAAGGTAATTAATTATTTTAAATAAAGTGTTTGAAGTAATTAATCATATTTAAAGTTAATTAATCATTTTATATATTGTCGTTTAGAGTTAATATATGTGGTGTGGAATCAACACAAGTTCAATTTTAAAAGTTAGATTTGGTCATGGAAAAGATAAGAAATTTGATTTCCATAAACGTTATATAGAAAGGATTTAGTTATATTATTGGCACTAAACGTCGAGGTATTAAAGCTCGTCTCTATCTTTAGATTAAAAAGGCCATCAAGGTAAGTCTTAGAGGTAACACTACTTCTATTTGCCCGGTTTCAATTTCAACTAAGGGATAGTACAAGTTTGAATCGATAAGTAGTAGTAAGTGTATACGACCATTTTAATTATTCTTGATAATTGATCTATTGACTATTGATTTTGCTATCTTCTTTGTGTATCGTCAATCTAAGATGATTTGTTGCTTATTTTGAGTATTGATACCCTTTATCGGAAATGACTACTCAAAAAGCAAATGGACACCAAGCTATGTAGAGTAACTCCCACTAGGGTTTTATCGCATCTACTCTAGATTAGTTTTGGTTATATGCATAATAAGATGTGAAATACTCAGATTCTCGGTAAGATTGGTGGGGTTCGGCTTGGACATGATCGAGAGCTATCGTAGCTCTCATATATTCTCTAAAGGTATGCTTTTAGTAAGGAAGATCACTCTCCTAGTCATTGTTGGAAAAATTTCATTCTTCTTGTTTGATTCAAATCTTTGAATTGTTTTCTTAATTGCATCGGGAAAAGTCTAATACTCTTCGCAATGTTTAATTATTTATATCCGTTACGTATGGATTGGACGTTGTTCTTGTAAAGGGAAATCTGTTTCGCGTTTAGTGGCATGGTCTCACATATTGTTGTTTATTTCCATCTTTTTTTAGATTTTCACTCATATCAGACTTATTTTCTGACCCGAATTGTTTGTTTTTCCTAAACTCTCAGTGCTAATTTATATTTGAGCAGCCGGAGAGTAGCTAGTGTCCTTAGCCTCTTTTGAAGATAATGGATGAGCAAGAGGCTCCTTATCTATCTAGCTATTTATTTCCGCTATTACTTTTATTTATGTATATGTATTTTGTATCAGCAAGTGTAAAGGCAAGTGGCTATAACTACCTAGGCTAATCGTAGTAGTACTTTTATGTAACTGTGATAACTCCATGTTAACGAGTAACCTTTTGTACATCGTACTTTTAAATTATAATTAGACATTCCGTTATGAGATTTTCTATTCTGTTCTTTTGTTCTATTTTACCCTATGGCAACTCGTCTTTCAGATGCTTGGGCAGCGACATAAAAATACCGTGGATGTATTAAGAGTCGAACCGTGGAAGCACCAGCGTAGGTTAGCAAGACAAACAAAATAGAAAAAGCAATCGTACAATCGCATAAAAATTTAACGAATAAGAGATTTTTATAGTAGTTTGGCTGTTAACGAACCTTATGTCCACTCTATAATTTTTATGATTGACGGGCTGCAATTACAAGTTGAATCTAATTACAATGCAAATGAATCTTGTAAGTTACATCAAGTCACCAGTGTTAGAGTTCACTAGAGAATCACGCCAAACCCTGTTGATGATTATTGTGTCGGAGGAGAAGAGTGAATAGTAGTTTCTGCAGAGTTTCAGCAGCCAGTCTAGAAGATCATGTTTATGTTGCAGGTAAGATTGTATTTATAGGAGTTGGAGAGAACTTGGGCTAGAAGTTTAAGTGCAGAAAGTCCCATTGTTATGCTAAGTCATCACCGAAAATCTCAAATCAATCTGAGTAATTTTTATGGATCGCTAGCTATCCATAGGGGATGGATTGCTAGCTACCCATCAACTTAGCATATTTTTCTACCAAAAACCTTTATTTAGTGCTACGAAGGAGCTCAGAAAGTTTGAGGGTGATCAGACCTATCTTGATGGATCGCTAGCTATCTATAGGGAAAGGATCTCAGCAATCCATAGGGGATGGATCGCTAACTATCCATTAACTTAACATATTTTTCTACCAAAAGCCTTTACTTAATGGTACAAAGGAACTCATAAAGTTTGATGGCTATTCGACCTATCTTGATGGATCGTTAGCTATCTATGGGGATGGATCGCTAGCTATCCATCCACTTAGTATATTTTTGAGTGATCTTAGTTTGGTTGTTTTTCTATCTTCTATTTAAGTGCCTTATCCAAATATCAAGTTGTATGGAGTTTGTTTGATCATCCATCTTCATGTGTCATCAGGTTTAGAAGAATCATGCATAACTCACTTAAAAATTAACAAAATCAAATGAAACTTTGCAGACACTTTAGTGGTTGTTAGGGAACTACCATGAAATTTCAAGTGGTGGGGCCCAATCTACATAGGTCGTTAGCGATCCATCAAATTAGGTCGCTAGCGACCCATCTAGCCTTACCCAATCAAGCACATTTTTGGGGAGTGCCTTCTTTTATGTCTTCTAAGTATCCTCTCAAAATTTTAAGTCAACCCGACTTCGTATGAGTACTCTAGGTCCGTTTCAAGTTAGCTGCTTTGATTAAAAAAGAAGAGTAAACAGCTTGAATCAGGTGAGTCTTTACTTCTTGAACCACGCTTCTTGGAATTCTATAAAACCTGGTAAGTATTCTTAGAAGGGGTAGTAGATCATGTTGTAAGATGCTTTGACACCTCGTAATACTTTCTTTTGGATCGCTAGCGATCCACGGACGATGGATCGCCAGCGATCCACCTATTTAGTGGATTTTTGGCTTGTTTCTCTTAAATTCCATTAGCTTGTTCTTTTAGGTGCGTTGTTCAAATTTCAAGTCATTCTAGCTTAGTCTGAATGTTCTAACTTCTGTTGAATTCTATTGGGTTAGAAACCCAATTAACATTTGCCCCCCGGAGTATGCTTTCGTTGGAAACAAAGTGTTCTCTAGAACAAGATACGTTTTGGATTACTGTTCTTTGAATTTCGATGAATCGTCGGAGTCCATCTCAAGATGTTATTTTCAACTAATTGATTTTTGGTAGCCGTTTAGTTTTTGATTTTAATTTAAATTTCAAATCCAAGTATTAACGATGCAATCTTTGCTCCGTAGTTTACACAAGGGTTTAGGTCGGTAAGTGAGTGCACGACGTAGTTTTGGAGTCAATTTATATAGTTTGAAATCGACCAGTGGTGAAGCTAAGTTTTATCTCAAACGATTATATGTTGTTCTGGAGCAAAGTCTTGCTTTTTGTCTTAAACTGTTTCTTTTTTAGGACTTGGTTAAATTCCTGTCACCTTTTTGAATTCTAATGCGATGATTTATTCCAAAACCAAATATTATGGATGATTTAGTCATATCGCTCTTCTCGTTTCTATTCTCCAGTGATCCTAAAAAGAAAAGCATTCTATATTGATTTAGACAGTGACTACGTTGTCAATCGTTGATTGATAAAGGGTAAATGTGGAAAATTCAAAGGACGATATGTATCATTTTTCAAATGTAAGCAAGCAATCTACACTAGATTGTTTATTTGTATTATTGGGACACTTGACTCTTCTCATGTAGATAACACATTTCATCTGCCCCGATCAATGCTCGAAACCCGACAGTTCAACATAAGCGACTTCCCTTGGTTTTCAGGTGTTGTTTATACGTGAATATTATTTAAAGTAAAACATACTTGACAGGGTCAAATGCCAAGTTTTAGTGTTAAAAATGTCTTTTCGGTCATCCAATCTTTAGTTTGATAGAGGGACTTCCACTCCTCCAGAAGCTGGGTCATTCGCTACTTAGGCTTCATTTATTATTCCTATCATATTCGGACGATTAATTACAGATAAATTACAAGGAACAACTACCCTTGTAGAGTTGTAGTTGAAGTTCGATCAGGCGCAGTTTCAGCCTTCGGAAACTAGCGCATGACTTGTTCGATTGCGATTATCCTTCCTTCGCATTTTTTGGAATTTAACTTGCACACCAGCCTCTATCTTCAGGGACTATTGGTTCAATTTCTCTACTCCGAGCATTGCTTTTTCTCGATGTTGCACCTCTTGCGTTCATATGCAACATACTCGTTCACTGTAATTTTATACATGTAAGTAATACTTCTACGGTCATTTCAACATATTCTATTTTAGAGTTTTGGTCAGAACTATGAGGTAGCTTGGTCAAGCCAGTTCTGTCGCTGATCCCTACTCATGCTCAATTGAGTTCATTTCAAAAAAAATTGGTTTATCTGCCTTAGTCCATAGGGCTGATTTCTCCAAACACAAAGTCTACATATTTTCAGGAGATTAGGTTTCCTGGGCAATACGTTCGATTACCTCAGTTTGATTGATAGGTAGCTCCTATTCCAGGAACTAGGGACTTTGCTGCTTGATTCCAAGCTTTGACTTTTTCAATGATGTCTGTTTTTTTACTGTAATTGAACTCCTCCAAGTTGACATCATCGTCCAATGTCATTTTGGGTACATGTGCTGGAAAGACGTGTAGCCATTAACTTTTGCTAGAGTGAACTCTTCCAAGTCCAGTGTTGAGATCCTAATCATGATTTCGTTTCTATCTCCAGAAACTCGTGCATGGATGACTCAACCTATGGATTTTTACTTGATATTGTGAATCTTCAGATGGAAAGAGATGCTAGAAGATAGGGCTTAAGATTCAATCACACTCTAGCTTCTATTTCCAAAAGCTAATGTATCGATAGTTTCATTTTGGGTGTTTCTTCTTATAATCGCCAAACTTCATATAATGGCATATTCCTATAAGTTATAACCAGATGATATAGTTAGACTGTTAGTAGGTCATAGACCTTTTCATCATCGCCAGACTAGGACTGACGGTTGATTTCTAAATGTTAAATAATTTATTTCCTTTGTTGGTCATTTTGTTGCCAGAATGCTCTGTCTTGTGATACAGAACCATAATATAACCAACCTCATAATTATTCATGTTTGTACATTGCAACATTTCTTTCGGTCAAGTATCTACGCGTCTATACCTGCTTGAGCGGCTAGCTACTTCAAACGCCTGTATTTGGGCGATTGTGAGAGATGGAGAGGTTTATGACAAAAGACTTGATTGCCTTTGGTCTGTCTCTTAATCCTCTTCTAGGATTGATGAATTCTGATGGTTTTAGTTTTGACCTTTCAAGATTATCCCTGCATGTCCTTAGTTGTGCATGCTTTGCTAGATTGCTATTGTCACAGAAGTTATGCTCATATGCCAATTCCTATCTTTAAGAATTGATAACCCAGCTGCTTGGTTCCAAGCAACACTTCCTCGAGGCTACCTATCTTTTGCCCATATAAAAATTCTTTCCAAACCGAATTCAGGAAATTCGGTTATGCATCATCTTTCATTCCTAGAAATTAGCACACGAGCAACTCAATCCTAGGATTTACTTTCGATGTTGATTTATTCATGTGTAGTGGCTGATTCCTGTGATGAAAAGGTCGAACCACCCAGCTGACCTACGTAAGGTTGTGTCTTCCTGTTGTTCACCATATTCGGGCAATGGTAGTTTTCTGAATACAAGTGTAGTACTCAGTTGAAGACCAACTTCTATCTCCATTAGCTTCTGAATTAATGGTATACTACGGAGAGTGTTTCTTATCGAATCTGTAGATTAAAGTTTTCCTGATGTTGCCAAGGCAATACTGACACATAGTGAAAAGCATGTTTCTCATCACTATTGAGGCAATGCTGGTAGTTGGAAATAGAGGGTTTTCTAGCATTATCGAGGAAATATCGATGCTTAAGAAATAGGAAGTTTGACGTTGCTGGGGCAACACCTATACTTAGGAAATAAGAAAAGGCCTTACGTTGTCGGGGCAACACCGGCTCTTAGAAGGTTGGGATTAACTTTCCCTATCGATCCACCATTGCTTTTGATCCATGTGGGCATTAATTTCAGTCTTCGAAAACTTGCACTTCCATGATTGGATTCTAGAAGTCTTTTCTTGGTGTTCCCTATCTTCGGGCAATGTTAAAGTCATGTTGGTTAGGATTGAATCATTCAACTAAAACTATATAGTTGAGTAGATCCCTTTCAACCCAATGTGGCCGTATTTCTCAACGTTGCTTAACTTCTGGATATGCCATGTTCTAGAAGGACAGGAGTCCCAGGCGTTTCCTTGCCTAGCTTAGTTTATCATCATCAAGTGTTACTCCTGGAAATGTAGGGTTGTTTCTTAACCCATTCCAAGGTTATTGTGACGATCTACAAATCCATACCCTTTGAATCGACAATAAACCACACATGTCCGATCCAAAAGCACAGAATGACGGAAAGTTGGGAGAAAGAAACAAAGAGAGAAGAAGAGAAGAGAAATAAATAGAAGATAGAACCAAACATAACAACACAGAATCTCACATCGCAGCAGAAAACATATAACATCATATCAATGATCTTTACAAAACAGAAACTATATATACATACATCAATCAGAGTTCAACAATCAAACAATAGTTATCGGCTTGGACAGTTATAATAACCTGTCCTCACAAATTATGATAGTATACAACAACTAAGAATAATTGATAATCAAAATGGATACGTGTATACAAAAATGAAGATCTCCAACTCTCCCGTCGAAGATCCAAAAGCACCAAATCTGAACCTGTAAATATACTTGGTCTGACCCGAGCATTGAAAGGGATGAACGCCCGGATCAGTCTGGTAAACCAGCGTTAGAAACACACTCAACTGAATTTATTAAATTACCAAACTTTTCCTTTATCAAAACAAAAGTATCTCGTAAGACATGCCCACACATAAACACCGATTTGTATTAACCTTACGATAACTAAAACATTTCATATCAAATCATCTTATATTATAATAGTGTCTATTGCACAAATCATATTCAAAATAGCCGAAATTGTTGCCATTATTAAATTCCAACATACTAGGATCTACAAACAAAATGGTAGGTACGTAATGGAGTTTGGATTCCCATGCAAATGACCAGGTAAAGGGACTACCTTCCGATGGGTACACCTCTAGATGGATGTCAAGAGGCACAGAACATCTGACCTTTACCAACACAAGACCGTCCCACCTCTATAACTAATGGTATCGAATATGTCATCCTCCGATCGTTACCGATCTTTTTCGAGGGCCCTCTAAGCATACAAACCACAATAATCAAATAAACGACATCATAGTGTGTAAAGACATATCTAGAAGAGGATGATCATATCCTACTTGGGAGCGACCCACTTGGCCCTGCTGTATCTAACCATGTTTTGGTCATTTCCGGTTGATGAGGCTAGAGGTAACGATTACCTTTCACAAATCACAATCACATTACTATTGAATGCCACACAGTCATTTCTGTTGACTACTAATTGCCTTCCACCAAAATACAACCCTTAATCTCATACGTCTTAAGGAGGATGTTAAGCTAAGAGAAGTTGCCTTCTCCACCATCGCTGATATACGTTCGTAAAAACCAATGTACGTAATATTTAGAAATGCAATGTCAAACAAACATTCATACAAGTTGTCCAAGAACAGGACAAATCGAAGTTACTTTCCTATCACATACTGTCGGGAAATCCCTAGGATTGGTAGTGAATAGTCCTTGCATTGGATATTTCATACTGAAGAGACCACTGCTACTATATGTATATTGGGATTTTAACCCCAAACAATCAACAAGCAGTCCCCCACTATGAAAATCCTAAATGTTAAATCATCAATAACCTACACAATCAAATGCATATATGTTGGCCCGATGTGGTTTTCAAATAAATCTGATCCCGGTCTCTTTGCACCAACAACGCAAAAGCGTTTCTCAATCCTACACAGAAGCTAAATCTCGTAGACTTGTCACATCTCCAACTTTCAACTTGCTATCCTTTGGGCTAAGAAGGAAGCTCGATAGATTGGAGTAATACTTCGCACTACATGAATCAACATCCTTAACACAACGATAATCAAGCCTACACAGAAGGCTACGTACTAAGTATACGACTAAATAGTTCCCAAGTCAAGTCGAGGAACTAAAATGGCCAAATTTGACAATAGGTTCTTTAACTATCAAACAAACAAACAAATATTTGGCACCATAACAATCACTAGGCCCTTTTAATTAATTTTTATTACTTAAATCATTTGCCAAATATTCACTTCAAATTACCTCTAAAACGGTATATTCTCAAAACCATTTCAACTTTTCTACATTGGAAAACATTTCCAAATAGTTATTTAATAATAAGTAATTCACAATCCCTTTAATTTCAACACTTAGAAAATATTACATATACTTAAATAACAATTAAGTATATATTTATTCTTTAAGGAAAACATTCACTTAAATATCTTTTATTTGGTTTAAAACTAATGTTGCGTAAAACCTCGATACTACAACCCAAAATCACTAATATAGGGATTCAAAAATAAGATAGATATATAAATCCCATATACTATACAAAACATTACCTTTCGAAAATCATTTACTATAACAACCGTGTTATAATCCATCATTTCCTTACTTCTCGAAAACGTCTATTTCAACAATGAATGTTGAAATCTATGGTTTCGATACTGAACACATTTTAAAACATCTTCAAACCATTTAAATCCATTTAAAGTTCACTTCCCAAAAATATCCATTTTATTTAATATATTATTCACTGTCCAAAATCGTGAATATGGTCCATTTACCAAATCCAATACTTCTACACCTTTATTAAAGGATGATCCACTGTCCAAAATCGTGAATATAATCCTCTTGCCAAATTTATTACTATTGCACATTAAATTAAAGGATTATCCACTGTCCAAAATCGTGGATGAAATTCCTTTAAGAAACTTCTATATTTAACTTATCAAATTCAACTGATTTCGCATTTATAAAACAATCACATTTATATTTTATAAAATTTCCATTTATAAATTCTCTTTGTTAACCAATTCTATGTATAACTCATTTATCTCATTTATATGCCAAAATTCCAAATTATGAGTTAATTACTTATAATTCTCTTTATTTCCAAAATTCGTTCTTCTAATAACTTCATCAATTTACAAATCTTATTGACTTATAAAATCCATTTATAACTCCATTTTACCACTTATAAAACTCCTTTATAATTCCATCATTTTTATTTATAAAATATCAATTTTATAGATCTTATATATAAAACCATTTATAATAAATCAAATATCTGAAGTTAACTTAATTTGCAAATTAATCAACTCTATATTTCAAAAGTCACATTTTGATATATTTCACAAAATTCATAATTTTTATTACATAAAATTGTAACTATTTATTTATTTAAAAAATCATTTCTTTAACACTTCAAAATTCAATAAAATGTATATTTCCAAAACCATTTGAAAATCCTTTTAAATTTGAAAACCATCGCTTTAACATTTTAAAATTCCAAAAATAGGCCCAATGCTGCAACGGCACTAAATATATCAATCACAGCATCCAAAACATCATATATCATATGATAACACCATATACATCAATATATGTAAATAAATTAATAGTGGTGACGAATCCAGTTGGATCCCTCCATCCTAGCTCCTACAATAATTATACATATTAGAATATGTGTACAATGTCCGCTTCGAGGCAGATGCACGTACAAAGGGTCATCCGCTCATACACGGAAACATATAAGGTCTCATCTGCTCCAGTAGGCAGTAATATATCCAAATACCAATCAATATGTAGATAATATATCACATATCATCATAAATAATATTTATTCTCACTTATATAAAAATATCAGTGAGTCAGAAAGAGTGAGTTGTACTCACTTTGGTTCCAATAGAGGTTGCAGTGTTTTATTCCGAATAAAATTAAACAGGCGTTTAATTCTACCCAAAATTTACATTGGCTCCAATCAACTCCAAACCAGCTCTATAATATAGTGCTCCTCAATACGGACCCAAAGCAATTTGTTTCGCCAAAAATGGACCTCGTATGAAGAAGTTACGACATTTTAAAGTTTATCGAATTTATAATATATAAATTTCAATTTATATTTTATTTTTCAAACCGTTGTCAATCCTAGCCGTAGATTTTCATTTCCCTCAAATCTACACCATCTGCTCCTTCTTCTTCATCATGTTCACACGAATTTCACAGGTTCGAACCGAAACCCACGCCGTCGTTATCTTATGAATTTTCGCGGCAACGACTTTGATCGTGACGACGAGCAGATGCTGCCATTCGAAGCGCCATAGCACACTCCACCGATGCCAGAGAACCAAACAAGCTTGGCCCCTTATTTCCCTCGATAAACGCATATGAATGGCGACCACTTGAACGATATTTGCCGATGATCCGTGACGTTATTTTCGATCATGCCCGTTGGATTGAACGATCTCGTTGTGCTAATTGATGTTGTAGTTGAACATTTTTCATAATTGTCTATGGATTGGAAGATAATTGAAGAAGAAGAAGAATGATTTTTGTCCATTGAACAAAAGAGTGGTGGCTGCTAACCCTAGCTATGGATTTGATGCAAAAAGAAAATAATAACGTCCTTTTACAGAAAATTTCGCGACACTATTCACCCGAAAAAATTTTGAACTCGAAACGAAGCGTGCCTCCTGGAATTTATAATGTTTTACCCCTATTTCGAACACAATGGAATATATATCGAGAGCCGATTCGATCGTATTTGGAAGATAGGTTTTCGAATCGAACTATTTAAATTTAAAATTCACTTAAATAGATTTCTACACGTTTTAGATTGCTCCGGACAAACTGTATATCCGATTGACATGAAATTTGAAATTTTACAATAATATAACATTACAGATCCAATGAAACTAGTTTCTCGAAACCCGAGACTGTTTGAAAAATGGCTATTTTCACTTGTTAATTAAATATTAAATTATTCAATTTCTACAAATCAACCTTTAAATCAATTTAGAAAGTTCTCTAACGTCATTCTAATCCAAATAGAATTTCATTCATCTTTATAAATCATTTTCATTCATATTAAATCCGATTTTCAATTATTTCTATAATTTCAAATATTAAATTAATAATTTAATTATCCAATTAAATCCAGATATTCGAAATATAATTTATTCAGCTTATAAAATTTAATTTTGAATATTCAAAATCAATTAAATATATGAATTTCACATGATAGAAATTCTGGTCATTACGGTTATTCTTATTCATGAAAAATCAGAATTCCTACATCCAGTTTTTGATTTGATCAAACTTCTATCTGCAGAACCCTTCATCTCTAGGTGTCAAATTCCAAGTTTTTATAGAAAACTAGAAATTGTAGAGCAAGACATCACATTGCTTCCGGTACGACCGTGCTCATTCCTATCCTAATCACAGATCAGTAGAGTTAGGTAATGTTTATTTTGAACTAATAACACTTAAGCTAGCTTGTCTCAAGCCATATGCGTTATGCTAGGCTAATAGTATTATTATGGATATCAACCTTATTCTTTGATTCCAATCTTTAGGAATCAATGGTTTAGCTGCTCAATTTCGAGCATTCTCTCCTAGTCGTTGCCTGTCTTCGGATAACAACTGGTTTTCTACAAGTTGAGGTTTGAGACCTCAATCGGGCACCTGCTTCTGTCTTTGTAAACTAGTGCATTTATGATTTGATTCTAGAAATGCTTTCCATCATCGTATTTCTCTAGATGACGGTAAGTTCCTCCTTTTATCGCAAGTTGGAGCAATTTTCTATCTTGACCAAGTGTTAATGTGTTTTGTCCCCCTCGGTGCATAGGGCTGACTATTCTAAATAATTGATGTGAGAGATGTTTCGGGAGGCTCCTTAGATTCCCCCAGTCAAAGGTACATTGCAGCTCTTATCTCTGGGAATTCATGACTAGGATGTCTTGAATTTGGAGATTTTTACATTAACTTTGGTCAAAGATTTGAATTCTTTATTGACTTCCTGGTTTATGGACTTTGTGGCTCTATCGGAGCAATGTCAGTTTTTTAGGTAGCGAGAGTTGATCCATGTTAATCCTGCAATAGACAAGTTTCCTGGTGTTGTTGGGACAACACCGGTACATAGAAAATTTTAACGGTTTTCTAATAATGCCGAAGCAACATCAATCAGTGCTTACGCGGCTTATAAAATGCATGGCTTTTAAGAGTGCATGATTTACGAGTTGCGCGGCTTACAAAATGCATGGCTTTTTAGAGTGCAGGGCTTACGGAGTGCGCATAATGGTTTGGGCCTTAGCGGTGCTGTAGTAGCGATACCATTTTTTAGAAGGTAAGGATCGAGTTTTCCAATTAACCCGGCAACTTGACTTCGCTGATTGCAATTTCAACAATTCTAAGAGATAGTTGGTTTTTGGATCGAGTAACCGTGGTTTGAACGGTCCTCTCGTATTTTAAGAAGATGTGTATGGCGAGGCAGATAAGGTTGCCATAGTGGAGAGATCTACAACCTTCCACATGGAGATGATTATAAAGATAGGGATTATGCGAGTTTGGGGGCAAGACTCTCAGTTTTTGGTCCATACTACATTTAGAGAATTGGTCTTCAACTGGCATACAGTCTAAGAGGAAAAGGAATTGGTCACTAAGAGTGGTAAAGGAGGTGTCAAGAAGAAGAAAAAGGGTATTATGCTTCTATTTCTTTTGTTGTACTTGCTAGGTCGTTAAATCCGTAGTTGTAAAAATGCAAGAACTTTTGATTGGGAATAGCAGAGCTGTGGTATGATTAGTCTCGACCTTCTTTGTGGCTAATCAAGTGTGTGTGGTTCCCCCTATGCCACAAGTCTGTTGGTGCACTTGAACTGTACCCATAGTCTCTCTAAAACTCGTCTAGTTGCCCCCAGTCTAATGGGTGCGGTTCTCTCGAGTCCTAAGTATTGGCTTGATTCGACTCAGCCTTTGATTGACCATAAGGTCAGTTCAGTTTTGGCTTAGTTCCTATGAGCGACTTTAAAGCTTTGGAGTTCAGAACTGTTTGTTTCATCGGTCGTTGGAAATAATTCTATAAATTATGAAGAGTGACTGATATGATTGTCGGTTTGTGGCTCCGGAGCATGACTTTGTTGACTTAAGGCGGCTCTGGATCAAATGACTACTAATCTTCTAGTTCACCTTCATAGACATCAGTCGTACATAAATTTCGCTAATCTACCGGTACGCTTTCACGATGCTTTAGTTCCTGAAAGACCTTCTCATTTGCGAAGGGTTTTTTGGATCATACGATCATTGATCTATGTTTACCTTCACGATGCTTTACTTGGTGAAAGACCTTCATGTTCGTGAAGGGTTTACATCAGATGACCACTAATCTATGGTTCGCTTTTGCGATGTTTTAGTTCATGAAAGACCTTCACATTTGTGAAGGGGTTCCTGGATCAAATGACAATAAATCTATCGGTTTACCTTTACGATGCTTTAGTTCGTAAAAGACCTTCACATTCATGAAGGGTTTTCTAGATCAGATGACCGCTGATCTACTGGTTTTCCTTCATGACACATTAGTTTCATGGAAGACCTTCACGACGCCTTAGTTTGTAAAGGAGTTCTTATGGTTGGATGTTCGATGACCAGACGGCTTTAGAATGATAATTTATCGATTTTGAGAGGAATTTTGGTCGGATGTCTGACGACTAAACGGCCTTGGAGTGATATTTCATCGACTTCAAGAAAAGTTTGGTTCATGTGTCCGACGGCCCGACGGTCTTAAAGCAATGATTCATCGACTTCAAGAGAAATCTAGGTCAATTGTTTGACGACCAGAAGATCCTTGAATGATAGTTCATCGATTCCAAGAAGAGTTCCGGGTCGTGTGTAACATCCCTAATTTTAATTAACATTATTTAGAAAATTTAATTATTTAAATTAAATGAAATAGTATAAATGGTTAAGGGATTGAGATTTGTGTTAATAGAGGGTAGTTGTGCCTAATGAGCAATGAACTAAAAGGGGATTAAAATAAAATATATAATGGAAATAGATAAGGCCAAAGTAGGAAAAGGTTATATTCATATACACTAACCCTCATATCACTTAATTTTACACGTTCACAAACTAAAATTAAAACATAAGAGAGGCCAGCCACTATAAGGGGGAAAGCAAGAAGAAGATAAAGCTAGAATCAAAAGAAGGAAGCTTAATCAACTTAATCCAAGATCAAACCTCAACTCCATAACGACAAGCTAAAGGTGAATAATAGGTTGCATCTCATATTTTATTGTTATCGATTTTATTTGAGATCCGAATTTGTATTGCAAATGTTTGGCACGTTTTATTTTTTAAATGGATATATATTCTTGTTGATGATATGTGCTTTTTCATACAGATTTTACAATAATATTTAACTTTAAAAAACCAATCAAATTACATCCAAATGTCTTGCGATTTTGAGACAAGATTAGAAATAATAATTTAGAGATGGGTTTCAAATTTCATAATTTTCTGAATTAATGTGGATTTATTATGAATTTTCTAGTGAAGAAAATGGTTAATTGGGTTTAAAATTAATAACGGCTATTTTATGTTGGCTTTTGGTCAGAAATTTATATATGTTAGAAAACATGTTAAAAGTAATTTATGGGACTTAAATGTTTTCTATTTTTATAAAAGGAGAATGAGCAATTTATAAATGTTTTAAATTGTTTAATTCTGAATTTCAGTAGCACTTTTAGAAAAGTCTTTGGAAAATAAATTTGTAACCAATCATATGTTGACAAACAAAGTAGGTTAGTTGAGAAGAAATTACTTTGTAAAGTCAAAAATCGGTTTTTATAAGGTTTTGCTGTTTCGCCACTTTCGACAGCTACCTTTCAACTTCATACTTCGGCCTCCAACCTAGTCGAAACCAATATGCATGGTATCAAAAGCCTTGGTACATAATCGATTGGGGAATAGGTAAAAGATATAGAGTCGAAACAAGGGTTCCGAATGGGTTGAAACCTTGTTTTTCTTTTAAAAGGAAATGTGCCTACTCTGCTTTCGAAGAGAATGCTTTCGAATCAGATAGCTTTCAACTTAGTCAATTGTTTTAAGAAAATGCTTTTGAATGGGTCAAAACCTCAGCTGATGTATCCTACGTTTCGAAGCAATGCCTTCAAAAGAGTTCTTTCGCTTAAACCTTAAACCGTATATCCAATGCTTTCGAAGGGATTGGTTTCGACACCATCCACTTCTTTTACTTAGGAAATTGCTTTGCGAAAGAGATGCTATCGGCATTGTTCTTTTAAGATGCTTTGTAGATTTTGAAAGTTAAACCCAAAGGTTTCGAAAGGAATGGTTTCAAAAGGTTTTTCCATATGTTTTTACTAGAACCCAATGCTTTCGAAAGGTTTGATTTATGTAAGGGACTTAATGCTTTCAAAAGGTATAAGGTAAAGGTTATGAAGGCATATTTTGTAGTAATTATATTTGTTCAATGCCTGCGAAGCGTTTGAGATTATGTAATGGATATGAAACATGATTTTGTGAAATGTATTAGAAAAGTTACTATGTTTGAAATCTGTGATTTTGTTTCATATTCATGTGCTTATGATATTATGGGTACCATTAACATTACCGTCTTCACCGAAAGTTAATACTATAGATGACCGCCGCTTCTGTAGCGCTTAGCTTTAGGCCTCAAGATAGGAGATGTTACATTGTGTATCCGACGGCTCATCGTATTAAAGTGATGATTCAACGAATTCAAGAAGAATTGTTAGGATTCAGCTCGTGGGAACATAATTTTATCTGTTCTTGGAGACTAATGAGTTGGATCTGTTTGGTTGATGATCCTTTGGACAAGACTTCTCGAAGCTACCAGAGCAATTCCAGCCCTCAAAAGAGGGATCGACATAACTCATTGAGGGCATAGAAGCATTTCTTTTGTCGTTCTGCCTTCAATTCCCCCCAGTGTCTTGGTACAACTCATTTGGAAAAGGAAATTAGACAAGGATGGATGAAAAGGCATCGCTTTAGGTTACTACCCCATTCCTTAGTAGCTAGCTAGCTAGAGTGTTATTTGATAATCATCCTTTCATATGATTTCATCAGTTGGTTGGGGCTCTTTTCTACTGGGTCATAGTATCCTTGCTTGGGCAGAAGATCCCTGAGCTCCTGTAGCTCCTTCACCATTTGGTATGTTCTTTGGCAAATTTTCGAGTTTTCTTTCTTCCAATTGCACTACTTCTAGTCTTTAGAACTGGTTTACCTTCCCATAGAATTCTTTCAGGGTAGTTGGTTATTTCATCCTTTAATGATTCCCGAGGGCCTTGCAGTAGATTGCGTCAGCCACCCTCGCTTCGTCCATACGCTAGTCATACCTATAAAAAGCAATTTTGAATCAATTTTTAGTTGTACAGAAGGTATAGTTTGCATGATAAACTTATTTGGATATTCTGCATGTCGAACGGCTTTGGCGAATGGTTTTCGATTAGGTAAGATGCTCCAATCATTGTCAGACCGGTCCGTCTTCAGGGTGCGGTGTTTATAATGCTTGAGAATGATATATGCATGATTGTCTACGCTTGAATAATTAGAAATTCTGATGAATGACAAATCACTTATGATGGGGTCATGTATTAGTGACGATCCCCAGATTTTTTTTAAACTGGGTGAGATAGGTCTGGGGTGATAAAGAAGGCCCCATAATGTTGCATTTCAAATTTCAAGGCGTTTGGAGTTCGCATGTTCAAATTAAGCAAAAGAAGATGGATTGGATTGATGGATCGGTGGTGTTTTACTTGGAGTCCGACTCGAAATTTTTTCCATTTACTTAGAGAATCGGCACATGCTTCGGTTGGAGTCACAGAATTTAAAGTGTTGGATTGGTGACAAATGCTGCTCTAAGCCATTTGCATGTTTTCTTGGAGATAATCTTGGTTTTACCCGATGATTTCGGGTCAAAACTTTCAAATTTACTTTGAGTCAAACGGGTGATTACCCAAGATTGACTTCGAGTCAGGACTTTCAAAATGTGCTTTGAGTCAAGTAGAGGATTTTCGAGTTTGACTTCGAGCCAATACTGAAGTGATTTTTTCAACAACCATTTTGATGATTTTTGATGATTTTCGACGATGGCCATTCTTGATTTGACGATGGAAGCTCATATGGGATTAGAAGCTGGTCGGTTGGAAGTAGGCATAATATACCATAGGAGCTTGGCCTTGTAATTGATCTCGGTTTGTACCATATCTTCTTGGTTCTCCTACCTTTAGAAGTATCGTCTAAGTAGCAGATCCTCGTCCATTTCCTGGCACTATGCTGCAGCATGGGTTTCAGAGCTTCTTCTGGCATTTTGCACGTTGCCATTTTCATCCAATTTGGCTTCCCCAAATTTTTTATCATCTTTAGAGCTGGAGAGAGCCATCGTTATATCCTTCCGTGGGTTTTCACCCTTAAGTCCAAATTTGTATCGGTGCTTTTGCAGTAGGTGGAGTGTTAACGTTTTCTCCCGTCATGATTCTTGGAGCTCCACCCATTGCTTCCTTTTTCTTTTGCCTTATGTTTCTTCCATTCAAGCCAGAAACAGAAGAATGCTCTTGCTCTATAACAGGCACGTCTTCAGGCATCGTTTTTGGAAGTAGTTAGTGATTGAAACACTAAGAGAGCATTTATCTTTTCCATAAGAGACTTATGACTGTTTGCCATTTTATAGTTTATTTCACCAACCATCTAGTTCATTCTCCCGTAGTCACAACTTCATGTTACGTGGAGGATCCTGGAACCCAATCTCTAGTGTTGGCTCCTAATTGTAAGTTGTTGGAGTGGTTGACTTCAATTTGTTGAGAGTTTGTTTCTTCTCCAGTAATGGTAGCACTTATGGATCTTCCGAAGGTAGTTCTCTTTCTTCCTAGTGCCATTAATTCTCAACAGCAAATCTTCTATGCAAAGATTGAGGATTTAACCTCTGAACCTATCTGATCTAAACTAGATAGATAGATATAAGCCTAAGTTGCGTTCTTAGTGAAAGCACCAAAATGTTGACCCAAAAAGTGGATCAACGCCCTGGATTGAGTATGAAAGAACTAGCCTTGTTTATTAAGGCAAATAAAATAGAAAAAGCAATAGTACATTGTATAAAAAGTAAATGAACAAGAGATTTTTATAGTGGTTCGGCTGTTAGCAATGCCTTCGTTCGCACTATAACTTCTATGAATAATGGACTGTAATTAAAAGTTGAATCTTATTACCAATGTGAATGAATCTTGTAAGTTAGTTCAGGTCAACAGTATTAGAGTTCACTGGAGAACCATAATGAACCCTGTAGATGACTATTGTATGGGAGGAGAAGAGTGAAGAGTAGTTTCTGCTAAGTTTCAGCAGCCATTCTAGAAGATCCAGTTTATGTTGCAGGTAGGATTGTATGTATATGGGTTGGAGAGCACTTATGCCGGAAGTTCAAGTGCTGAAGAGTCCCGTTGTTATGCCAAGTCATCATCGAAAATCTCAAATCAATCTGAGTCATTTCTATGGATCGCTAGTTATCCATCAACTTAGCATATTTTTCAACCAGAAGCCTTTACTTAGTGCTATGAAGGAGCTTGGAAAGTTTGAGGATGATCTGACCTACCTTGATGGATTGCTAGCTATCCATAGGGGATGGATCGCTAGCTATCCATCAACTTAGCATATTTTTTCTACTAGAAGCCTTTACTTAGTGCTACGAAGGAGCTCAAAAAGTTCGAAGGCGATCCGACCTATGGAACGCTAGCTATCCTAGGGGATGGATAGCTAGCTATCCATCAACTTAGCATATTTTTCTGCCAAAAGCCTTTACTTAGTGTTATGAAGGAGCTCAAAATTTTTGATGACGATCCAACCAATCTTGATGAATCACTAGCTATTCATCACGGATGGATTGCTAGCTATCCATAGTGGATGGATCGCAGCTATCTATCCACTTAACATATTTTTAAGTGGTCTTAGTTTGGTTGTCTTCCTATCTTCTTTTAAGTGCCTTGTCCAAATATGTCTTTTGGAGTTTTTTTATCATTCATCTTCATGGATTATCTGGTCAAAAAGAATCACCATAACTTGCTCAAAAGTTAACAAAATGTGACGAAACTTTTAAGTACACTCTGGAGGTTATCAGGGACTTACCATAAAAATTTCAAGTTGTGGGGCCCAATCTTCATGGGTCGCTAACGATCCATCTAGTTAGGTCGCCGGCGACACATCTAGCCATGCCCAATCAAGATCATTTTTGGTAAGTTCCTTCTTTTATTTCTTTTAAGTGTTTCCTCAAAATTTCATGTCAATCCGACTTTATGTGAGTTCTCTAGGTCCGTTTTAAGTTAGCTGCTTTGGTGAAAAAGCGAGTAAACGGCTTGAATCATATAAGTCTTTACTTTTTGAACTGCGTTGATTGGAATGCTGTGAAACTTGGTAAGTATTCTTTTAAGAGGTAGTAGATCATGATGCAAGTGGCTTTGGCAACTCTTAATTCTTTCTTTTGGATCGCTAGTGATCCATGGATGATGGATCGCCAGCGATCCATCTACTTAGCGGATTTGGGCTTGTTTCTCTTAAGTTCCATTGGTTTGTTCTTTTAGATGCTTTGTTCAAGTTTAAATCATTCTGGCTTAGTCAGGATGTTCTAGCTCCTATTGAATTTTTCTGGGATAAGAATCCAGTTAACACTAACAACTCTTTACTTTTATATTTTGATAATTTATTCCCTAAAATTCCTACATATGATGCTTTACGTTGTTTAAGAATGCTAGTTACATCAAGTTTCTACGAGTGGGGAATTAAGGCCTCTCACATTCCAAACTTTTAAATTCATTGGGAATTATCAGTAAGATCGCTTCCTAATTTTGAGTGAGAAGGAGCTCTTGCAATTGTCTTGGTTCTTTTCATTTTTTAGCATTTGTCTTTAGCTAAGTTATAATGTTATGTCACATAGGGTTATCTCTCTAATTTGCTGATTGGATGCACTAAATTCGAATGTAGCTTCCTCCTTTTTAGTGCTTTCTAGGTTGTTTGGATATTGTGCATGAACCGATGCTATTTGATATTTGGGTTGGTTATCCATCCTTAGCGATGCTGGTGTTTTGAAGCACTTCAAGGGGCATCATGTCCATATCAATAACATCCATTGGGGATGTTTCATTCTGTATAGTGGTACGTTTTTTTGCATTTGTATCACAATTGCAAATATTTATTTCGAGTTCACCATTGTAATTAGGTTAGAATTTGTAATTCTAATGTATTATTATTTTTTCTTCTATTTTGTTGCTGCATGTTTGCAGAAAAGTTCTAAGATGAACATTAGAATTAGACATGGTATTATTGCATTCTGGATCTATTGTCTAGTAGAAACTCTCTAATCCAAAACACTGCAACTTCCAGTTGATTCCACTCTATAATAGTCACCACCATGCGCCCGTTGCACAGCTCTGATCTGGAGTAGATGAGAATGTCGTTGATGAACACAGGCACAGGCTAGACATCACACTCCAAAAATAAGGTTCAACAGATCCATAAAGAGAAAACTCAGATGTTCCAAGATACTGAGCTGCTTCACCAAACCCTCTCTCTCTAGAAGCCATCATTCTTCTCAACTGAATTACTGGTATGGAACTCAATCTCCAATGCAGACAAACCTCTGACTTCCCTGAAGACATCCGAAAAATCTCAAACAACATCTATAACTCAAGATAACAATCAAACTATCGCAAGTCACTTTTGCAATCGAATCCAATCCAATATCCACAGATACTGTTTTCTCTTCACCAGTAAGAACAGCTTATCCTCGACCACCTAATCCATCGAAGAAAAAGGTCCACTCCGCTGCTTCTAAATTCACCACTAAAAAACTGCTAAGCCAAAAGATTCCCGCTGGCACATAGAACACTCCGAACTGCACTGCTGACACAGATGCCAAAGACTTCCTAATCCAAAGCTTCTTAAGAAACTCAGACCTCAAACCAAACAAAAATATCCTGCTGAACTCAGCCACAACACCAAAGCAGACACTTCCTTAAACCTTCTCCAAAAGAAAACATCTTCGAAGACATCCATAGTCACTGCATCTCATCACGCAGCTACAACTTCCTGAGGTTACCCAGATACCATCACTTGCTTCTGCCTAACCGACAAATCCAAATTCTACTCAAACAACTTCAAAGATGAACTCCGAACCTTAATAGGTTTCCTTCGGAGATCAATGAAATCCTTAGACCATACTGCAAAGCTCACTCGAGACGGTATGAGGTCTACAGTCTCGGCAGATACATTCCAAACTTAAACATTCAAACTTCATCCATTGGTAGTTGTGCTACACACCACTATCCTATCTGCCTTTTTAACTTATGTTGGAAAACCCAAACAGATAACCCAACAGATAGGTAGAAAAAGATACATATATATATATTACAAGTACGCTCTCTCAAGATAGACACCACTGTAGAGCCTAGGTATTCGCTCAACCTATGCTCTGATACCAAATGAGACGACCCGCCTTATTCTCCATAATAAGACGCATCATTTTTAAAAACGAAAAGGGATAGAAAAGAGAAAAGATAGAGATGAAAGAAAGAAACGACATCAGAATCTCAACAGCGGAATGAATAAATTATATTAATCATATAAATATGTTACGTAGTATCATATACATCAGAGTTACATAGCATAAACAACACATATTAGATAGTTATAAACACCTGTCTAGTTATACAACTCAATATACAACACATATAATAATGCAGAGATCGACACAGCGGAACCACTATATATCTATATGCTGAAGCCTCCTTCTCCATTGCTCCTCCATAATTCGTCAAAGCTAACCTGAATCCCCTGGCTACTCGTAAAAATTTGAGTACCCAAGAGTTTAAGAAAATCAGAATAAACTCCGAGTCAGGCATGGGTCTGGTGTGAGTAAACGGTTAAATTTGCTTAACTTTAAAAACCTTTGAAAACAAAAGGTATCATGTAAGACTTCCCACACATAAACATGGGTAATTTTTTACCTTACGCTAACCAAAACATTTGTTAGGAAATCCAGTGATATTATAATAGGGTCTAGGGTTTTCAAGTAAAATACAGAAATAGCTAGAATGCTTACATCTCACGTTCCAACATAGTTGGGCACGTCTGAAACGTACGGCACATATTGGATTTTGGATTCCATACACCGGCAGGGCTATTGGGGTACCGCCCGTCACAGTACGTGGCCTAGATCACCGTACCTAGGATCCACCCTAAATCCCCTGCAACACAAGGCTGGAACCATCCCTTACTGGACAGTTCCGAACAAGATAACCCCGGCGGTTGTAGCTATTTAACCGCCCGCACAGCCGAAATAAAAGGACTCTAGACAAGGGTAAATCTCATCCTACTTGGGTATGACCCACTTAGCCTTGCTGCACCTCCCCTGTTTTAGCCATTCCTGGTTGATGAGGCTTGAGGCTACGATTACCTTTATAGAACACATCTATCTTAGAATGCTCATCGTCCACCTGATGACGTTCTGAAAGCATTCAATCCATACAAGTTCGTTCCGGGTTCGAACGAAACCGAAGGCATTATTTAGTTACACTCATTTTGGAATCACCTTCAGAGTTAATGACAATGACCCTTGCACTCTGAATCTTCATCTTCACTTGAGATTCACGACCTATCGTTAATTTGGATCGATGTGGTTTTCGGATATCCAAATCTAGAAACCCGATCCCGGTCTCATCGAAATCCAAAACGTATCTTTTAAGGCCAAGTTGCTTTAAACTTAAAACAATTCAATTCAAATCATTATCTATATTCACACAGATAGATAATTCACATATCCATAAATAGATAATTCATATCATTACAATCCAACCAAATCATCTCAAATCACATATCACACATATCTCATCAGAGATATCAAACAATAAAGGCATTTAATATTAATCATTCATCCATAAGCAATAATCTATTATCGCACATTCATAATTAATTTCAAATGAATTAAATTAATTACTTTATCTCTAATTAATTTAAAATAAATTAAATTAATTACTTTCATTAAAATAAATCTTGCTTACTTAAATATTAATTAACTACAAACCAAATAATTAATCATCATCTTAATTAATCACCCTTAATTAATTCTCTTTAATAAGTAATTAACCCTTAATTAATTACACAAATTAATTATTTACAAACCAAAAAGTAATTAACCTTAATTACTTCATTAATTACATTAATCCTTAATTAATTACAATTAATTAATTACCTTATAATTACTTATTATTGATTAATAAATCTTAATTAATCAGTCCTTAATTACTCTCATTAATTACATTAATTAATGATCCTTAATTAATTACTTACATCAACTAATTTAACTATAATTAATTACATTCCTTAATTAATTAATTAAACTATAATTAATTACTTTCCTTAATCAATCTTGATTATAAACAGTAATTACCATCCTGTAATTAATTACCTTAATTAAGTTATTAATTAATTATATTAATCCATTGATTAATTACACTAAGTAATTAATCCTTGATTAATTCCCATTAAGTAATTCCCTTTGATTAATTACATCCAGAAATTATTCATTAATTACATCACTAAGTAATTACACTATTCAATCTTATTAAGTACTCACACTTAATCAATCATCAAGATTATCTTTAATTAATCAACCTACTTGATTAACTCAAATTAATCAGCTTATTTGATTAATTACAATTGGGTAATTCATCCCTTAATCACCCCCCTTTAAATAAATTAATTAATCTTTAATTACAGATTAACTAATCCACAATTATTAATTAATAATCCTTAATTATCAATTTGTAAAACTTAATAACCAATTAATTAATCCTTAATAAATTAGTTAACCATTCCATAATAACAATTAATTAACCCTAAATAATAGTTAATTAATCCTTAACTAACTTTATATTATAGATTAATAATTTCTTAATTATTAATTAATAAAGCCTAATTATTAATTGTTAAAAGTTAATTACAAATTAAGTACTTTTTAATTACAAGTTAATTAATCTCTAATTACTAGTTAATCAACCTTAATTACTTAATTAATTAATCTTAAATTAATTAACTTATAACCCTTAATTATTTATATAAATTAATTAAATCAATTAATTTATCTTAATTAATTCTTAATTATTATTAATTAAATTAATTATTTAAATCTAATCCCTTAATTAATTCTTATTAATTAAACTAATTAATTATACTTAATTTCCTTTAATCAACTTAATTAATTTCAAGACATTAAACCCCTAATTATTTTACGATAAAACATTTTCTTAATTAATGACTTAATTATCATTAAAAACATTTTATCTTGGTAATTAATTTTACTTAATTAAATCAATAATCAAGTTTTAAAATAAAAAATTATTTAACTTGATAAATTAAGGTTAACAAAGCTTCCTTTAGATACTTAAAATATTATCAAGTAATAGTTTTTAAAACTAATTTCAAATTTGAATTTAAAACTTGCTTTTAGAAATACCTTTTAAAATTTTATTTCTAACTTAACTTTTAAATCAACTTAAAACTTTGCTTAATAAAATTTAAGTTAAACAAGTGTCAAAACTCTTAACAGCTGTTTAAGAAACAATTATTTTATATAAAGTAAATTTACATAAGAAGATTTAAATTAAATTAAAGTTTAAACTTCAAAACTTAAATTTTAAAACCTTTTATAAACTATTCAACACTTGCATCAGGTCATACCTGAAATCCATTCAGGTCCAACCTGTTTTTTTTTTCATTTCAAATTTGGTTTTGGTTTTAAGTTTAAATTTAAATTTTTAAAACCAGGAAACAGAACCCTCTAGAACCACTCAAAACATACTAGAGTCCATCCTCGAGTCTACATTCAAAAACCCCGAGATATACTTCGAGTACAACCCTCAGCAAAACCCACAACCCAATTCAACATACACCACCTTCCCTGTGCACATGCACCAGTGCCGAAGTCGCTTTCCATCACCGACGAACCTTCCAGCATATCGAACATCAACGCTGCAATCCACTCCTGGTCACCAAAACCCAAAAAAGGGTTCGATCCATAGTTTAGAATTCCAGTTGAAAATTGGAATCAACTCTATGGCCAGAACCATCTCACAGTCGCATCTTCGACCATCAGATGACGTGGCACTACAGTCTACCACCTCCGATCATCAACGAAGCCATCGCCAAAATCCTATCAAACTCGATGCTCCAAAGAAGTAGCAGCGATCCATTTTCCAAGCTAGACCAAAACTAGGTTTATAACCTAGATCACCTCACCGCCAATGCCACGGCCATCAGAAACCCTTCCTGCATTTATACCGAACAACCCAATCACTTAGCTAGCTCCAACAGGAACCCCGACCTTCCCAGTCACCAAGATCATCAGAATTCGACCAGAAACCAAATTATAGTCATTCCCCAAATACTCATCCATTACAATTAAAAAATTCTGATATTAATTTTAAATTTTCTAACTTTTACAGTAGATTCAAGTTATCATCTTGAATTAATGAATTATAGTGTAGCAAGTTTAAAAGAATTCTCACTGCATTCATAATTCCCAGATAATCCTGTAACCATTTTACTTAAATTCATCTTTAAAATTTAATTTAAGCCTAAACAAACCTTTATTGTTTGAAAACAAAATCCTATAGGAAATCAGTGGAGAAGAAAATGAATCTTTGGTTTTAAAATTGTAAGTTCTGTAACAAGAATAGGGGAAACAACATATAGAGGCATGCACACTCTCCAAATAAACAGAAACTTATTTATAAATATACATACAAAACAATCATCATAGATAAATTTCACAAACAATCCATTATTTACCTACTTAAATACATACATGCATGCAGAGCATCATCACAGAATTTCACAAGCAGCCATATATTTTTACTTAAAATTTAATTTAAAAGTTTACTCACAATTTTAAAATGCTGAGAGCCTTTGAAATTGGAATGAAATTTGCATGCTCTTGTTGTTTTGATTCCAGAAAACTCTGTCTTGCTTGTAACTTTAAAAAAACTTAGATACTAGATTGATTAACAGGGACATGATGATGACTTAAGACTTGATTCCAGGTGGAAGATAAAACCTTACAGGCTTGGGGCATAAAATGGTTACATATTTGAAAATTTTACACATTTGATGATATTCTGGTTTGCACGTTTGAACTTTGATTTTCTGCTACAAGCTTGGCTTTGAAAATTTGGTTGCAGGCCTGAGTTTTAGGAGGTTACAGGTTTTGATTCATTTTGGTTTGCATTTGTTTTAGAGGAGATGAATTTCAGGTTTTTGATTTTTGAAAAGATGCTTTTACACTTGAATTTGATTTCAAATTTGAAAATTTTCGCATTGTATAAATTTGAACTGAGAAATGGTTTCAGATTTGAGAAGGGTTTTCAGATTTTTTTTTCTTAAGGAATAGATTACAAGCTTTGATTCATGCATTTCTAGTTTAAAGAGTTTTGGATTGCATGAAAATTTCAGTTTTAGGAATGAATTCAGTTTTCCTTAATTTTGAACTGAGATAAAAAAAAGAAATGAATGGAAAGATAGAAGTTTATATAAGTTAAGTTTAGATTTTATTAAAATTAAAAGAAAAACTCAAATAAATGTGACACTTGTCCCTTACTTAGATTAATATGTTAACACATGTTATCTAAAATGGTTTATAACTTAACACTTGTATTAACTTATTTTTATATTTTCTGTAAATGATTTTAAAAGCTTTTCTTATTAAATTCCTAATTAATAAATACATTTATAAATTTATAAACGCTTTCTAAATTTTATAAAAATACAATCTTTAATGAAAATAGAATATAAACCAATTATGATTTAAATATAATCATATATAATATTTTAAACTCGCCTTTAAATGCTAATTTAAAAGCTTATGTATATATTCCTATTAAATAAATACTTTTCCAAATTTCTATAAATAAATTTCTTTTAAAGAAAATAATATAAACAAGCCTTATTTCTAATGAAAACCTTAACCATATTTTATATCCAAAATATTTTTAAGATATATAACTTTTAAATTCAAATTTTAAATCCAAATTCAAATTCAATTTAAAATCCAATTTCAAATCAGGTCAAATAAATATAGATATCAATTTTAAACAAACACATTATTAAATTTGTAAATAATTATTCTATTTAAAATCAATTTAAGTACACTCATACATATACATATTTTAAACAACAATTATTAAATTAGAAAATAATAAATTTGTTTAAAATCAAATTTATAAAATAACACAAATTAAATTTGTAAATTATTATTTCATTTAAAAATCTATTTTTAACTATATAAAAAACATCACATTATATTTATTATTGGTTATTTATATTTGAAAATAACAATTTTATCAATTTTAAACAATTTAATGAAGAGATTATCATATTTTAAATTCCTTGAAATTTCGCGATATCACATTCCTCCCCCATTAAAAGAATTTCGTCCTCGAAAATTAAAACAAAAGATAATCCAAAGTTTTGTTTTTATTTCAACCAATTCAGGCATAGATATCAGCCATACACAACCAAACAAATAATCAATTCAATCAAACAAACAACACTAGCTATCCGGACAGAGATCCGGATAAACTTCCTAAAATCATCCTGAGTTTCCCAGGTACAGATGCTGGAATACTCGCTTTACTGAAACCAAACTAGCTACACTACTAAGATACTAAGCTCCTACACTCCTAGATCTATAATCTATACAAGATATCAGACCACAGGCAAGACTGACTCAACACCCAAATCCTTCTGAATTGCTGGTTCCACAACCAGCGATGGATCATACATGTACTCCCTCAGAGATACGTGAAATACATTGAACCCTAGTCTTACCCAATTCTTACTGCTCCCCTTACCAGAGAAAACCTCAATAACAACGAAGTCTCCAACTTCGAATTCCAAATTCCTCCGTCTCTTATCCACAAAACTCTTTTGACGATCCTAGGCTACCTACATCCTTCCTGATCAGCTCAACCTTCGCTGATACTTCTCGAAACAAACAGGATCAAAAATAACTCAACAAAATGATCCTCTCATGATCTACCCAAAATCAAGAACAAACTCTACTATCAATAGTAGAAAACAACTTCTCCTATCTGGAAAAGACAGAACAGAATCACTTGCCAAATTTGCCCCAGATCCTGAAAAACTCCAGTAGAAACTCTCTGATCCAAAACACTTCAACATTTGCTTCCACTCTAGAATAGCCGCCACCATGCTTCCGCTGCACAACTTTGATCTGGAGAAAATGAGAATGCCGCCGATGAACATCAACACAGGCTAGACATCACACTTCGGAAATAGGGTTCAACTGATCCATAAAGATAAAACTCAAGTGTTCCCTGAAATACTGAGCCGCTTCACGAAAACCTCTCACTCTAGAAGCCAACATTCTTCTTAGCTGAATTACTGGTATGGAACTCAATCTCCAATGCAGACAAATTTCTGACTTCCCTGAAGACATCCAAAAAATCACTAACAACATCTATAACTCAAGATAACACTCAAACTAACGCAAGTCATTTTTGCGATCCAATCCAATCCAATATCCACAGATACTGTTTTCTCTTCACCAATCAGAACAGCTTATCCTCGACCAAATAATCCATCGAAGAAACAGGCCCACTCCACTACTTTTAATTTCCACCACTAGAAAACTGCTAAGCCAAAAGATTCTCGCTGGCACACAGAAAACTCCGAACTGCACTACTGACACAGATGCCAAAGACTTCCTGATCCAAAGCTTCTTGAGAAACTCGGACCTCAAACCAAACAACAATATCCTGCTGAATTCGGCCACAACACCGAAGCAGACACTTCCTTAAATTGCTCCAAAAGAAAACATCTTCGGAGACATCCATAGTCATTGCGTCTCATCACGCAGCTACTACTTCCTGAGGTTGCCAAGATACCATCACTTGCTTCTGCCTAACCGACAGATCCAAATTCTACTCAACCAACTTCAAAGATGATCTTCGAACCTTAACAGGTTTCCTTCAGAGATCAATGAAATCCTTACACCATACTGCAAAGCTCACTCAAGACGGTATTAGGTCTATAGTCTCGGCAGATACATTCCAAACTTAAACATTCAAACTTCATCCATTGGTAGTGATGCTACACACACCACTACCCTATCTACCTTTATAACTTATGTTGGAAAACCCAAACTGGTAACCCAACAGATAGGTAGAAAAAGATATATATATATATATATATATATATATATATATACATATATATATATATATATATATATAAATTACAAGTACGCTCTCTCAAGATAGACACCACTCCAGAGCCTAGGTATTCGCTCAACCTATGCTCTGATACCAAATGAGACGACCCATCTTATTCTCCACAATAAGACGCATCATTTTTAAGAAAGAAAAGGAATAAAAAAAGAGAAAAGATAGAGAAGAAAGAAAGAAACAACATCAAAATCTCAACAGCGAAACGAATAAATTATATTAATCACATAAATATATTACATAGTATCATATACATCAGAGTTACACAACATAAACAACACATACTAGATACATATAAACACCTGTCTAGTTATACAACTCAATATACAACACAGATAATAATGCAGAGATCGACACAGCGGAACCACTATATATCTGTACGCTAAAACCTCCTTCTCCATTGCTCCTCTAGAATTCGTCAAAGCTAACCTGAATCCCCTGGCTACTCGTAAAAATTTGAGTACCCAAGAGTTCAAGAAAAACAGAATAAACTCGGGTCAGACATGGGTCTGGTGTGAGTAAACGGTTAAAGTTGCTTAACTTTAAAAACCTTTAAAAACAAAAGGTATCACATAAGACTCCCCACATATAAACATGGGTAAGTTTTTACCTTACGCTAACCAAAACATTTGATAGGAAATCCAGTGATATTATAATAGGGTCTAGGGTTTTCAAGTAAAATACAGAAATAGCTGGAATGCTTACATCTCACGTTCCAACATAGTTGGGCACGTCTGAAACGTACGGCACATATTGGAGTTTGGATTCCATACACTGGCAGGGATACTAGGGTACCGTCCGTTACAGTATGTGGCCTAGATCACCGTACCGAGGATCCACCCTAAATCTCCTGCAACACAAGGCCGGAACCATCCCTTACTGGACAGTTCCGAACAAGACAACCTCGACGGTTGTAACTATTCAACCGCCCGCACAGCCGAAATAAAAGGACTCTAGACAGGGGTAAATCTCATCCTACTTGGGCATGACCCACTTAGCCTTGCTGCACCTCCCCTGTTTTAGCCATTCCCGGTTGATGAGGCTTGAGGCTACGATTACCTTTATAGAACACATCTATCTTAGAATGTTCATCGTCCACCTGATGATGTTCTGAAGAGCATTCAATCCATACAAGTTCGTTCCGGGTTCGAACGAAACCGAAGGCATTATCTCGTTACACACATTTTGGAATCACCCTCAGAGTTAACGACAATAACCCTTACACTCTGAATCTTCACTTGAGATTCAGACCTATTGTTAATTTGGATCGATGTGGTTTTCGAATATCCAAATTTAAAAACCCGATCCCAGTCTCATCGAAATCCAAAACGTATCTTTTAAGGCCAAGTTATTTTAAAGTTAAAACAATTCAATTCAAATCATTATCTATATTCACACAGATAGATAATTCACATATCTATAAATAGATAATTCATATCATCACAATCCAACCAAATCATCTCAAATCACATATCACACATATCCCATCAGAGATACCAAACAATCAAGGCATTCAGTATCAATCAGCCATCCATAAGCGATGATCTATTATCACACATTCATAATTAATTTAAAATGAATTAAATTAATTACTTTATCTCTAATTAATTTAAAATATAATAAATTAATTATTTTCATCAAAATAAATCTTGCTTACCTAAATATTAATTAATTACAAACCAAATAATTAATCATCATCTTAATTAATCACCCTTGATTAATTATCCTTGATTACATTAAGTAATTAACCCTTAATTAATTACACAAATTGTGACGACCCAGAATTTCTAACAATTTAAATTTGAATAGTTAATTGATTTTAAAATATTTCAAAGTTAATTTTAACTTGAATTCAAGATATCAATATTTACTTGGTAATTAATTCATTGAATTATATAGTTTAAATATTGAATTTAATAATTGAAAATTGGGTAAATTGTTGAATCTGAAATGTCTAAGCCTGTTAAAAAAATTTGAAGACTTATAAAATTTATAGTGATGATACTAAAGATAATAGAATGGCTGAAATTCAATTTAAAGGTAATTTGTTCAATTTTAAAATATATCGTTTAAATTGAGTTTAAAAATAGCCTTCCGAGGCACAGTCTCGAAATTCGACGAAACCAGTTCTATTGGATCCGTAATAGTTTGTTATTATTAGATTTCAATTTTCGTAGCCATCGGAGTTGTCGTTTGACCCTGGCAGCTTGAAACGCGTAGAACTATTTTAATCGATTTAATTTAAAATTGATCGTTTACTTCCGTAACTCGCGCATACAATCAAATTAGCCTTCGAAACACATTCCATCGTGTTCGGAATGGGGGTAAAACCTTATAAACGTCTGTCGGCATGTCTGATTCGGGGTTCGGAATTTCGCGTTATGCAACGAGATATTTTCAATATTAAATTATTTTATAAAAGCGTACTCAAGAAGCTAATCCCCCAAATCAATATTTTATTTCCATCCTCTCTTCTTTCAACAGACACGAAACTGAGCCTCCCTCTTTCCTTCATTTCCAAAATCGATTTGTTTATATAAAAAAAAAAGAATGGCCGAAGCCGGCCTCATCAAAATCGAAATCAATAGCCAAAGCATCGAACATTGCCGCATTCAATTGGGCGATTCGCGAGCTAGGTCGCGATCGAACGCCAGAAGAGGGGCGGCGATTTCGGGGATTTGCGGTCTAGGGATTGCGTCGCGACTGGATAGCAAGCTCGGCGGCAGCTATAGTGGCGACACCCTTGAGTTGAAGATCAGGGACGAGTCACGAGGGTTTCGATCGCGACTAGGAGGGCTTCGACGGCGACGGCATGGTGAGTTTAAAACCCTTATTTATCTACGGTATTAGGTTTCTGAGTTAATGATTATTGGGGCTTGTACTCAGTTTGAGTTGTGAAGCAAGTAATGAAAAAAAAATGATGATACTGTTATTACAGTAAAGTATAGGTTGTTCTATTTTTGAAATTAAATCAAATAAATATATTATGTAATATATATGAAGTTTAAGATAGAAAATTACTTTTATATAGAAAGACTTTGGAAAATTATATATATAGAAATTTTGAAGTGTAAAGTTATGTAAAATCAGTTTTTGCCCTGCGATTTATTTTTAAGTATATGTGTATATAGATAACTGTAGAAAATACTTTTTAGTAGCCTGTTTTAAATTAACTTACTTAAATTATTTAGCTACTAAGGAATTATTTAAGGAAAAATTTGTTAAATTAAATTAATGGATTGTTTGGTTATTACAAATATTAATAAAACCATACAATGTTTATATAAGGTTCAAATCGGGTAGAAATGGTTGGGATGGAATTGGATTGCCAAACAAAAATCAAAGGTGAGTAATCTCACACTCTGGATTTTATTTAAATTTAAATGGTTAAATTTAAATAAATTGATGAATGATTGAATTGTTTGGATGTGCACTGATGATCTAGTGATTTTAGATTTGGTTGTTTCTCGAGTTAATTGTGGTTTGACTCGAGGTGTTTGGATTTTAAATGGTTTTGAACTTAAATCATAAATAAGAAAATGGTTCTGTTTAAAATCAAATAGGGTTTAATGATCGGTGATTCATTAAATAGGTATGATAATTTGAATGTAATTAAATTAATTAATGATTTGGCTTAATTAGTTAAGTTTATATTAAATTGGAATGGTCATTGGGTGGTTTAATAAGTAATTACCAAATGTGATTAATAAAAATATAATTACCTTGAGAAATTAATCAAGAGGTCAATTAAAATAGTAAATAAAGGGGTAATTAATTTATTTATTGAGGTAGATAAAAAAAGATAGTAAATTACTAGGTGAGATAAATCAAGTGTGATAAATATTTATGATTTAATTAATGATTAGCTATTTAATGAAATTAATTTAGATTAGGATAAGTTATAATATAATTGGAAATCCTTAATCTATGTAATTAATGATGTAATCAAAAATTGATTAATTAAGATTGATTATCCCATAAATAGTGACTTATGAAAAATTAACTAATATATTAATTAAGGATTAATGTAATTAAAATAGTCAATTAATTCATGAAGTAATTAAGATTACTTATTGATTTTGGTTAAGAATAATTAATATCATGAAACTAATTAAAGATAATTACTTAAATTTAATTGAAAAACAATTAATCCAGGGTGGTTGATTAAGTTGAATAATGATGGGTTGACTAATTAATTGATTTGGAATTAATTAATGTTAATAAAGGAATCTAAGTGATTGAGGTTTGAAATACAATTAGAATTAATTGAATTGATTTGCATGTGATTATGCTTTGCTTATGGATGATTGAATGGTATTGGATGCTTTGAATGAGTTGATATCTCTGATATGAAATGTCGTGTATTTCATTGTATAACTTGGGTAAGGATGACATGAGACTCGAAGAGACCAGGGTCGGGTATTAGAAGATACCCGAAACCACTTCGAATTTTTTCAAATTGATTTGTGAAATCAATAGGCAGGAATGAATTAATTTAAGTGAACTGGATTATTTTATCTAAGTTTGATACTTAGAAATTTATATGCGAAATAAATGTTGTCTATAGCAAATTGTGAATTGGTTAAATTGATATAAGTTACCCCGGGTTTATTTGAGCTATATGTTGTGGTATTCCATGTTAGTTGGGTTTAATCACGCTGGTTTCCAGCCTGACCCGGGTGTTACTTTGATGTAATGCTCGGGTCAGACCGAGTATTGCAGATTTCCAGGTTAGGACGCTTTGGAGCTCAGGAGACGAGCTGGATGACAATAGCGTATAGGGTATTTCCGCTGTATTTATATTATTGTTAATCTGAGACATGATAATTTTATATATTCGGTGACTGTATATATGTGAAACTCTGATGTATATTAAATGTAATCGACAGATATAGTATTCTTTTGTAAACTGTTATTATTGATTATTATATTTTATCTGCTGTGAATGTGAGTTATTGACGTTTCTGTTCTTCTTCTTCTATCTCTGTAACAACCCGCATATTTGTCGATTTTTTATATTTAAATATTTTGTCGTTAATCGGGTATTGGTCCGAAAAGATACTTTTTGCAAACGGTCAAATTAGGACTCGAGACCACTTCCATTGAGTTCGAAATGCCGTTTACAACTTTTTTAAGTACAAACATTGATAGGTTTGGAGTTAGTGGAATTTCACTTACTTTTCCCGCTTTAGACTTTGGGTTAGATTAGCCTTTATAACTCAAACCCACTTCTCTCCTTCTCCCCACTCTTCATAAATTTCCTAACAACCAAGCTTTAGCATTAATGGTGAGTGAAAGGGGAAATTAATATTCCAGGCTCAAATTCTCTTGCAAATCCAACATTCAATTCCAAATTCAAGAAGAAGATATTGGATTCATGCTTGTGATTACTTCTCCATTGCTTTAAAGCTTTTCTTCATAAATTTGGTGCAAAGGTGAGATTTTTATCCCACAAATCTAGCCTATAACTATATTGGACTGTTGGGAATGAATCCCTATCATGTTTGCATGTACATTTGCATTTGGTTTGGATTGGCGAAAAACCCCAAATTTTAGTGTTTTTGGTGAAAAACTGCACTTAGGTCGTTCTGCCTATGCTAGGTCGTTCGCGTGGAAAAGTCTCGGCCTCAAAATAGCTCGTTTCCGACGTTAAAATGGCCTACAATGTTAGGTCTCTCGGCACTCGGATAGGGTCGTAGGTCGTTTGGTTTTAGGTCGCTAGGTCGTTGGGCTTTAGGTCGTAGGGACCTTAGGTCGTAGGTCGTTCTGGCCATTTCTAACGTCTTCGAAGTTAGGTCGTATGGATCTTAGGTCGCTGGGTCGTATGGCATTAGGTCGCTAGGTCGTATGACCTTAGGTCGTTAGGTCGTATGGCTTTAGGTCGCTAGGTCGTATGACCTTAGGTCGTTAGGTCCTATGGCATTTTAGGTCGTGTGATCTTCTTACCTGTTAGGTCGTTAGACCTACATCCTGTTAGGTCGTTGAACCTTTAGCTCGTAGGTTGCTAGGCCTTATCTCCTTAGGTCGCGTGACCCATCTTCTTTAAACCACTAGGTCGCTAGACCACGTTTCCAGTTAGGTCGCAAGACTTTGTAAACCGTTAGGTCGCGTGACCTATATTCCGTAGGTCGTTGACCCACTTAAGTCGCTTGTCCCTCATAGGTCGCCTTTCCTGCTTAGGTCGTTAGGTCACGAACCCATTTTAGTTCGCATGACCTTTACCCTTTAGGCCGCTGGACCACTAGGTCGTGCCCCTTTAATCACTAGGTCATACCGTTTTTGGACGGGGCGCTGCCCCGCACCCCGCCGGGGGCGCTGCCCCTTGGACCCTCGCGACCTGACCGGGCAAGTCGAACCTCGTAGCAGGGGCATTGCCCCCGCACCGCCACCTTGGGGGGTTGCCACCTCCCCAGACCCCCTGGACCCTCCCCCCCTCCGTAGGGGATCTTATGTGAAAAACATTCAATAGAACTTGCTTTGTTGAGATGCTGAGTTGACCATTTTTCGAGACAAACTATCTTGGGCTTCTCGGCCGATTTTATGGATTTTTGAATATCTATTCTGATGGATTCTTTAACGGTTACTTTGGATTTTATTCACGTCTTCGAATGTGAATTTTTATGATTGATTGTTTCTACAATCACTTCTATGATTTGTCACTTTAAAATATAAAGGTTTTCTATACTAGTAGTAAGTATCAAAACTCTTTCAACAAAATGATTTCAACCCTATTTTCAATAACAAAGCTCTCTTCTTAAACTGTTTTCCAATCTACTAGTATATTTAAACCTTTACCTCACTCGGATGAGAAATCTAATTAAACGGCTTAGTAAAACAAGTGGTATGAAATGCTTGCGTTCACTTCGTCCGTTGATTCTTGGACTTGTTCGATTGAACCTCTTGTGACAATTTTCTAGTGAAGATTTACAGTTTGTTCGTAAATATTTAAGTTAAGCAAGTGGTTATGGGACACGAAGCTAGACTTTTATATTTACTAGCTTAGTGTAATTGACACTTCTCGTTGATCATGACGATCATTTTATGATTTAGACTAGCAATTGTGCAATGTCTCTTTGTTTGCAAGGTTAGACTAGACCTCATTGGTGTGATTCCGACTCACACATATCTCTTTGTCCGCAAGGTTAGTCTAGACACCATTTGTGTGATTCCACTCACACATACCTTTTAGTTGCGAGGTTAGGCTAGACACCATTTGTGCGATTCCACTCACACATACCTTTATGCTTTTTGGTTAGCCTAGACCTCATCTGGGTGATTCCGACTCACCCATATGGGGTAGCTCCCCATGGTCTTCGGACCGTCATGTGATAGGCCTCTTTCCCTTTTTCTGTGATTTCTGCATTTCTTGTGTTGATTTCTGGAATTTATGTCATTGACTTGTTATGTGTACAAGTTTAGGGTATGCTGCCCTCTTTGGATCTTTGAGAAGATTCTTGTGATATCGATTTATCTCTTATTGATTGATCTTCTGTTGATCATCATTTGCATACTTATAGTAGTATGTCAGTATGGATATTTTATGTTTATGCTATATCTTTTGTTTTATACCATGCCATATGATATTTATAGCTAGACTGATCCGTTTATTATTTTCTTAAATAATACTCGGGTCAGACCGAGATGTTACAGGTGCTTCTGCTTGACTTCTTCCTGGGATTTGCTACTCTGACTTTTGGATAACTATTTAGATTAGCATTTTTTGTAGTATGCACTTGAGATATAGACTCATAGTTGTATTCTTTTGTATAGCGCGTGTTGCTATTCTTTTGTATTATTGTGGATCTTTTTGACCACTACACTGATGTACACTTTCATGTGTTAGTTATATATTCATATCTTCTTCCGCCTTTGTGATGTGGATGTCTGTGACTGATTTATGTTATGCTTATTTCTATGTTTGTTTCCGAAGATTATTTATAGCCACCGTGTGATAAGCAATCACATGGATGGCCGCTCCTCAACAGCCTTATTCTCCGTGCTAGTTGACAGCACTACACCATAGTGTTCTTGGCTAGCGTGGGTATAGAGGTGGGGCGTCACAGCTTGGTATCGGAGCCAAACTTCGAAACAATGTAGAATAACTTAACAAGGATCATCGTCCTAAGTCTATCTTAGGAGTTATACCATAGGATTAATTCGAGTCTTCGTACCGATTCATCATATTTCCTTTATGATTCCTTGTTTTATCTATCAAGATTGCTTGATATTCATTGGTGAATAACCTTCTTCCTTCTCTTCTTTCTTTCTTAAAGGAAGAGAATGTCTAGACAAGGCCGTCCCAGAACTGGATCATCTAGTGTTGCTCCCCAGGATGGAGTTTTTATGACTGCTCAACAGCTTCTTGATTTGGTAACAAATGCTCAAGCAGCTGGAGCTAACCCGGAACCTACTCACCCAAAGTCGGGATTTGCACGCTTGTGCAGCGATTACACCAACTTGGGTGGGAAGCCCTTCAAAGGTTCGGAAACTATCATCGAGGTCCAGGCTTGGTTAAAATCATGTGATCGGATCTTCATTCGCATGAATCTCATCGATCTTCACCGTGTTCAGGTGGCTTCCAGTATGCTCCAAGAGAGGGCATTGGACTGGTATGAACTTCTTATTTCTGAAATCAACGAAGCGGACCTTACCTGGGAGCAATTCCGGACACGCTTCGAGTTAAAATTTATACCAGAAGCAGAGAAGGTAACTCTGGCTTGACGCTTTATAGACCTTGTTCAAGGTGAGTCCTCTGTGGCTGATTACGTCGCAGCCTTTGAGTCGCTTTCCAAATATGGGGTTGAATACATCAACACCCCATTGAAGAAGAACCAGAGGTTCGTTTATGGCTTAAACAAAAGCCTCAAGAAGCCATTGCTTCTAAAGTTAGAAGTTCCTTTCGACCAACTTATTGATATCGCTCTTCGTTTGGAAGAGGCCGATAAAGAAAGTGATGTTGAAGTAGTAGCTTCCAAACCCAACTTCAACAACAAAAGGAGGTCCAGTAAAATCAAAGGCCCTTATCTCAACAAAAAGGATAAGCATGCAACCCCTGCGGCAAAGTCTCCTTCTCCTAGTGGTGCGAGATGCTTCAACTATGGATCTGGGGGTCATTTTGCGAATAAGTGCTCTAAGCCCAAATCTTGTCGCTATTGTAAGAGCCCAGATCATTACATACATCAATGCCTCAAACGTGAAGGTAAGAAGGAAGGAAAGTTGAATGTGGCTCAAGCCCCTGGCAACACATCTCGTGGCCAAGGTATTTCTCACTCCATTCTTGATGGTATTATTTTATTTCATGGTCAACCTATTAGAGTTCTCTTTGATACGGGTGCATCCCATTCTTTTATATCAAAGGAACTTGTCGACACTTTCTCTTTAAATGTTGATGCTTTAATGACTTCCTTGAGAATTGCGAATCCTGTTGGTGGATCCGCAACTCTTAGTTTGCTTTGTAAAAATGTGGAGATTATTTTATGTGATTTTCCATTCCTAGCCGATTTGCATGTTATGCGTTACCTAGGCTTTGGAATGATTTTGGGAATGGATTGGCTTAATCATTATGAAGCTCATATCCTATGTCCTGAGCGGACTATTTATCTCCGACATCCGCAATCTGTAAATCAGATTTCTATTATTCTTAAAGATTCGGATTCTGCATTGACTGCATCTTTATATTCTTTAAATCCTCATGATAATGATGATGATGATGAGGAAGATGTCGTTTCTCGAATTCACATCGTTTGTGAATTTTCCGGCATATTTGAGCCCGTTTTAGGTTTACCACCTAAACGAGCAATTGACTTCAGAATTAATCTTACCCCTGAAGCTCAACCTATTACTCGTTCTCCTTATCGCATGTCTAATAAGGAAAATGAGGAGATGCGCAAACAATTATCTGAATTGGAGACAAAGCAATTTATTCGCTCTGGCTCCTCGCCTTGGGGAGCTTCAGCTATTTTCGTGAAGAAATCCGACGGTACGCTTAGGCTTTGCGTTGACTATCGCAAGCTTAACGATCTGACTATTAAAAATAAATATCATTTACCTCGGATTGACGAACTGTTTGATCAGCTTAGCGGAGCTAGGGTCTTTTCACAGTTGGACTTGGCTACCGGTTTTCATCAGCTTCGTATTGCTGAGGATAGTATTCCTTTGACATCATTCCGTACTCGATATGGATCTTATGAATGGCTTGTTATGCCATTTGGGTTAACGAATGCTCCAGCTTATTTCGTTGACCTCATGAATCGAGTTTTCAAAGATTTCCTCGATCGGTTTGTTCTCATCTTCATCGATGATATCCTTGTGTATTCTAAAACCGAGGAGGAGCATGAAAAGCATCTTCGGATTGTATTGGAAACTCTTAGGAGTAATCAATTAAAGGCGAAATTTTCTAAATGCCACTTTTGGCAATCTCGTGTGAAGTTTCTCGGTCATATTATTTCCGAATCCGAAATTTCTGTGGATCCTTCAAAGATTGAAGCGATTCAAGATTGGAAGAGACCGGAGAATGTGACAGATATTCGTAGTTTTCTTGGACTGGCGGGTTATTACCGTCGTTTCATTAAAGACTTTTCTAAGATTGTCGTGCCTCTTACTGGCTTGACTAAGAAGGGAGTTAAATACATTTGGTCGGACAAATGTGAAGCCTCTTTTCAGAAATTGAAAGAACTCCTTTTCGATGCTCCTATTCTTGTTATTCCCAAAGGGAATCAAGATTTTGTTGTTTATACTGATGCTAGTCACGTTGGTTTGGGTGCCGTTCTTATGCAAAAAGAACGTGTTATTGCTTATGCTTCTAGGCAATTGAAACCGGCCGAGACTAGATATGCCACACATGATTTAGAACTCGCGGCTATTGTTTTCGCCCTTCGAATTTGGCGTCATTATCTATTGGGAGAGAAATTTATTCTTTACACGGATCATAAGTCTTTGAAATATTTATTTTCTCAAAAGGAACTTAATTTACGTCAACAGCGTTGGCTCGAGTTCCTTGCACCTTATGATCTTGATATCCTTTATACCCCCGATAAGGGTAATCGTGTCGCCGATGCTCTTAGCCGTAAACAACAAGCTGTTGTTTCTATGATGATGTCCGAATGGAATGATCTCGAGATTTTATCCACTTGTGAGATTCGAGAGCGCGTATCCTATTTATGCTCATCACTTGTTTTATGTGGCCTTGAGGCCCATCCTTCTCTTTTAGACCGCATTCTTGAAGCTCAAGGGCTAGATCCTGAATTGGCTCTTCTTGGCCAAAATGTTAAGGATAAAATTGATATTGAAGGTTTGAAAGACTTTGATATTGATTCTCGTGGCGGCATTCGAAAATTTGGCAGACTTATCGTACCAAATATTGGTGATCTTCGTAAAGATATAATAGAAGATTCCCATCGTTCTAAATTCACCATTCATCCCGGTAGTAGTAAAATGTACGCTGATATGAAGCGACTTTATTATTGGGAGGGAATGAAATCTGATATTGCTAACTTTGCTAAGTGTTGCATGACTTGCCAACTTATCAAGGCCGAACATCAAAGGCCTGGTGGGTTATTGTAACCTTTAGAAATTCCAATTTGGAAGTGGGACCAAATTTCCATGGATTTTATAGATGGCCTTCCCCGTTCTCGTTCGGGTCATGATAGCTTATGGGTGATCGTTGATAGACTTACTAAATCCGCCCATTTTATTCCCGTTCGGTCTAACCGAACCGTTCCTCTTTTGGCCAAACTCTTTATCAAAGAAATTGTTAAATTGCATGGAGTTCCTACTTCTATTGTTAGCGATCGAGATCCATTGTTTACTAGTGGATTTTGGAAGAGACTTCAAAAGGCTTTAGGAACGAACCTTAACTTTAGCACTGCTTATCACCCCCAGTCCGATGGACAAACAGAGCGTGTGAATCAAACTCTTGAAGATCTTCTTCGTACTTGTGTGATCGATTTTGGTGGAAGTTGGGAAGATCATATTTCACTTATTGAATTTTCCTATAATAATAGCTTCCAATCTAGTATTGGTATGGCACCTTTCGAGGCACTCTATGGAAGGCCATGCTGATCTCCTTCTTGTTGGCTTGAGGCCGGTGAGAAGCTGGTTTTAGGTCCAGACTTTATTCGTGATTCCACAGAGAAGATTGAACTTATTCGACATAGGATGAAAGAAGCCCAGTGTAGACAAAAATCCTATGCCGATAATCGAAGAAGGAAGTTAGAATTTTCTGTGGGAGATTCTGTTTTTATTCGTGTTTCACCTATGAAAGGTGTTGTACGTTTCAGCCGATCGGGAAAGTTAGCACCCCGATATATTGGGCCATTTCCTATCACTGAACGTATTGGTTCTGTGGCTTATCGCCTTGCATTGCCGACTCAGTTTTCTGCTATGCATGACGTGTTTCATGTTTTTCAATTACGGAAATTCCTTCGAGATTCCGATTCTATTCTTGAGCCTGGAGTTGTGAAAGAATTTGAAGTTTCGCCGAATTTAACTTACGAGCAACATCCTATTCGAATTATTGCTTCGGAGGTCAAACGACTTCGAAATAAAGATGTCCGCTTGTGAAGGTTCAATGGTCCTCAAATCCTAAGGATTGCTCTTTGGAATCCAGTGAATTCATCGAGCGAACACATCCGGACTTGCTTACTCCTGCTCTTTGAGGTGAATTTCCTATTTCAAATTTCTTTAGTGTTAATATGCTTTTATGGTTATTACTTGTTATTTCCATATTATATATTGCGAGGACGCAATTTCTTTAAGGAGGAGAGTCTGTAACAATCCGCATATTTGTCGATTTTTCATATTTAAATATTTTATCGTTAATCGGATATTGGTCCGAAAAGATACTTTTTGCAAACGGTCAAATTAGGACTCGAGACCACTTCCATTGAGTTCGAAATGTCGTTTACAACTTTTTTAAGTATAAACATTGATAGGTTTGGAGTTAGTGGAATTTCACTTACTTTTCCCGCTTTGGACTTTGGGTTAGATTAGCCATTATAACTCAAACCCACTTCTCTCCTTCTCACCACTCTTCATAAATTTCCTAACAACCAAGATTTAGCAATAATGGTGAGTGGAAGGGGAAATTAATATTCCAGGCTCAAATTCTCTTGCAAATCCAACATTCAATTCCAAATTCAAGAAGAAGATATTGGATTCAAGCTTATGATTACTTCTCCATTGCTTTCAAGCTTTTCTTCATAAATTTGGTGCAAAGGTGAGATTTTTATCCCACAAATCTAGCCTATAACTATCTTGGACTGTTGGGAATGAATCCCTATCACGTTTGCATGTACATTTGCATTTGGTTTGAATTGGATTGGCGAAAAACCCCAAATTTTAGTGTTTTTGGTGAAAAACTGCACTTAGGTCATTCTGCCTATGCTAGGTCATTCGCGTGGAAATGTCTCGGCCTCAAAATAGCTCGTTTACGACCTTAAAATGGCCTACAACGTTAGGTCGCTCGGCACTCGGAATTAGGTCGTAGGTCGTTTGGTTTTAGGTCGCTAGGTCGTTGGGCTTTAGGTCGTAGGGACCTTAGGTCTAGGTCGTTCTTGCCATTTCTAACGTCTTCGGAGTTAGTTGTATGGATCTTAGGTCGCTAGGTCGTATGGCTTTAGGTCGCTAGGTCATATGACCTTAGGTCGTTAGGTCGTATGGCTTTAGGTCGCTAGGTCGTATGACCTTAGGTCGTTAGGTCCTATGGCATTTTAGGTCGTGTGATCTTCTTACCTGTTAGGTCGTTGGACCTACATCCTGTTAGGTCGTTGAACCTTTAGCTCGTAGGTCGCTAGGCCTTATCTCCTTAGGTCGCATGACCCATCTTCTTTAAACCACTAGGTCGCTAGACCACGTTTCCAGTTAGGTCGCAAGACCTTGTAAACCGTTAGCTCGCGTGACCTATATTCCGTAGGTCGTTGACCCACTTAAGTCGCTTGTCCCTCATAGGTCGCCTTTCCTGCTTAGGTCGTTAGGTCGCGAACCCATTTTAGGTCGCATGACCTTTACCCTTTAGGTCGCTGGACCACTAGGTTGTGCCCCTTTAATCACTAGGTCGTACCGTTTTTGGACGGGGAGCTGCCCCTCACCCCGCCGGGGGCGCTGCCCCCGGACCCCCGCGACCTGACCGGGAAGGTCGAACCGCGTAGCAAGGGCGTTGCCCCCGCACCCCCACCTTGGGGGTTGCCACCCCCCCGGACCCCCTCTCCGTAGGGGATCTTATCTGAAAAACATTCAATAGAACTTGCTTTGTTGAGATTTTGAGTTGACCATTCTTCGAGACGAACTATCTTGGGCTTCTCGGTCGATTTTATGGATTTTTGAATTTCTATTCCGATGGATTCTTTATCGTTACTTTGGATTTTATTCACGTCTTCGAATGTGAATTTTTATGATTGATTGTTTCTACAATCACTTCTATGATTTGTCACTTTAAAATATAAAGGTTTTCTATACTAGTAGTAAATATCAAAACTCTTTCAACAAAATGATTTCAACCCTATTTTCAATAACAAAGCTCTTTTCTTAAACCGTTTTCCAATCTACTAATATATATAAACTTTTACCTCACTCGGATGAGAAATCTAATTAAACGGCTTAGTAAAACAAGTGGTATGAAACGCTTGCGTTCACTTCGTCCGTTGATTCTTGGACTTGTTCGATTGAACCTCTTATGACAATTTTCTAGTGAAGATTTATAGTTTGTTCGTAAATATTTAAGTTAAGCAAGTGGTTATGGGGCACGAAGATAGACTTTTATATTTACTAGTTTAGTGTAATTGACACTTCTCGTTGATCATGACGATCATTTTATGATTTAGACTAGCAATTGTGCGATGTCTCTTTGTTTGCAAGGTTAGACTAGACCTCATTGTTGTGATTCCGACTCACACATATCTCTTTGTCCACAAGGTTAGTCTAGACACCATTTGTGTGATTCCACTCACACATACCTTTTAGTTGCGAGGTTAGGCTAGAAACCATTTGTGTGATTCCACTCACACATACCTTTATGCTTTTTGGTTAGCCTAGACCTCATCTGGGTGATTCCGACTCACCCATATGGGGTAGCTCCCCATGGTCTTCGGACCGTCACGTGATAGGCCTCTTTCCCTTTTTCTGTGATTTCTGCATTTCTTGTGTTGATTTCTGGAATTTATGTCATTGACTTGTTATGTGTACAAGTTTAGGATATGATGCCCTCTTTGGATCTTTGAGAAGATTCTTGTGATATCGATTTATCTCTTATTGATTGATCTTCTGTTGATCATCATTTGCATACTTATAGTAGTATGTCAGTATGGATATTTTATGTTTATGCCATATCTTTTGTTTTATACCATGTCATCTGATGTTTATAGCTAGACTGATCCGTTTATTATTTTCTTAAATAATACTCGGGTCAGACCGAGATGTTACAGGTGCTTTGCTTGACTTCTTCCCGGGATTTGCTACTCTGACTTTTGGCTAACTATTTAGATTAGCATTTTTTGCTATATGCACTTGAGATATAGACTCATAGTTGTCTTCTTTTGTATAGCACGTGTTGCTATTCTTTTGTATTATTGTGGATCTTTTTGACCACTACTCTGATGTACACTTTCATGTGTTAGTTATATATTCATATCTTCTTCCGCCTTTGTGATATGGATGTCTGTGACTGATTTGTGTTATGCTTATTTCTATGTTTGTTTCCGAAGATTATTTATAGCCACCGTGTGATAAGCAATCACATGGATGGCCGCTCCTCAACAGCCTGATTCTCCGTGCTAGTTGACAGCATTACACCGTAGTGTTCTTGGCTAGCGTGGGTATAGAGGTGGGGCGTCGCAGTCTCTTTCTTCTTTTTCATAACTATCTAGAATTTTCGGCTTCGAAAATTTTGGGTCGTTACATTTGGTATCAGAGCTGAAAGGTTAAGCGAGAACCTTGGCTCTGGTGGGGATTACTCGTTTAATAGAGTCTGCAGTACTCTAGAATGAGTTGGGATATATATATATATATGAGTGCGTACTTGTTATTTTCTTATATAAAGATTTTAAATGATTTTATATAAAGTATATATTTTGATATATAAAGCAATATTTCCTTCTAATATATATTAAGGTGATTGGCTGTTAATTATTTAAATTAAAGTTAAGAAGTAATATAATACAACCAAACTAAAGTCTTGAATTGGAATTAAATTAAGTAGAAATAGAAATACAACCAAATTAAATTTAATGGATTGAAAATGAAATTCTAAATCTGGTTCCAGGATTCGGAAATTTTGTTTCAAAGTAATGAAAAATAATAAATAAGTATTATTTGGATACTGGGACTTGTTGAAAACAATGGGTTGTATGAAATTTGATTTGGATTTAAAACAAAGGGTGGTTTAAAATTTTAAAACATGGCTGGGAGGGCGAAGAAAAAAAATATGTATATATGTATGGATATACATGATATCAAGAATAATTTGAAATAAACTCTAAGGGGTTGAGTTTTGATTTTCTCCCTGAAGTGTGATGTAAAAAGAACCCAAAGTGATATAAGTTTTGAACTTATAAGAGGGAAAGAATTTTGAAGTTTGAAGAGGGAATAAAAATTAGTAAGGTTGATTGGATTAAGTAAATTGGAATTTAACTTGGAAAGTTAAATGGTTGGTTTGAATTGAGAATTTTTGTGATCTCAAAACGGGTTTGAGATTTAAAAATTGAAAATGCATGGACGTTTTAAATAAATTGGATGATATCATCCTATTGTTAATAAAAATCTTTAAATTGAGAATGGTATTGTATAAATAAAATAAATTTGAATAATTGAATTGTAAAATAAACTTGTTTAAGAACTGGCTCCAAACTGGAAGATAAAATTGAATAATAAATTAAATTTTGAAAACAAATAAAATTGTACTTAACTCTTATTTGAACCTTGAAATACATGAGTAAAGATAATTTAAAGTGGAATTCAAATCAAGATTGATTCAACTTGAATTGGGCTTAAATAAATTGCAATAAAAATTGAAGTTATTCAAATTGAAATTGAGTCAATTTAAACAGAAGTGGAAATTAAGATTGAATTGTTGGGAATGTGAACAGTTTGACTCTGGACAATTTTTCAACATAAATTGTTTTAATATAAATAATTTTTCCAAGCTATTTAATATATACAACCTTTCTTATTAAACCCAAAATTATTTTATACTTATTTCATAACTACTTTTGGAGTTATTTAACTATTTTATAGCTATTTTGTAAACTAATAATTATTTCTCAACTACTTATCCTTTTTTAGAATTTTCAAGCTATTTTCTAAATATAAAGTGGTCGGAGTTCAAACTGTTATGGATTTAATACCCAACTGAGATAAGAATTGAAGTGATAATTCAATGGAATTGAGACAATTGTAACTAAGTGAATGAAAATTAAAGTGAATGAGAATAGAAATGGGATTGATTTGGATAATAATCAATGAAAATAAATACGTAGGATGTATGTATACTATTCTATTCGCATAGTGATTTGATCCAGATTCGAGCACAGAATTTCGAGATAGTATATCGATCCGAGTTCGAATTTTTCACTCGATTTTCGACGGCGAACCTGGATATGGATTGTTGATTGGTTTTGGATATTCTCTATCATAGTTATGGATATGCAATGAGAATGACGGTTTCTAGTCAAGAAACCAGATCTGAGTCTGCACTAGAAGTCGGGTGGACAATACTAGTTCGGAAGTGAAATTGTGTGATCGAGTGGACGTTCAGATTGGTATAGCATACAGATAATATGTGTATATCGTACGGATTTGAATGAAATTGATATTGAAAAAAAAGTAATCAAATTTGAATATTTGATTTTGAATAAACAAAGTTATATATCTTTGTTATATAAGATAATCTCCCCTTGTTGAATTTATTGCTGAAAGAAAAGGATTTTTGAAAGTGTTTGAAGTATAAAGGAATTTTATATAAGTTGAACGATCCAAAGTTTGGAAAATTATATATATCTGAATATATATATAAGGATCTTATGAGGATTTTGGAAAAAGTTATGGGAACCTTTGAATTTGGAAAGGCTTTTGATTTTTGGGTAAAATCAATATTGAATTTGAAAAACCTAGCTTGAGAATTATCGATTTTGGAATAATCGATTTTGTTTAAAGGACTTTTGTATGATATCATACTAGGTGTATAACTTGAAGATACTATATGTATAGTATAAAATGTTTTGATGATGGCTCTGGGGAAAAAGGCGCTCCCTTGCAATGAACTTCTCAGGAGTGCCACCAGGTGGTACTGTCTTGAGCACCAAGGGGGGTTCTAAAGTTGATCTTGTGAGGAGTCCGGACAAAACTAGTTCCTAAGGATTATGAGTAGAGTATACCATAGCGAAAGTTGTGTGTGTCGCTGGGAGCTAACAGTATGCGTTTGATTTTATATCGGTAGACCGCGACCTATGGTACGTGTGTGCCGCTGAGAGCCAACAGTCTGCGTTTGATTTTATATCGGTACACTGCGACTTATGGTATAACATAGCGAAAGTCCTGTGTGCCGCTGAGATCCAATAGTCTGTGTTTGATTTTATATCGGTAGACTGCGACCTATGTAGGAGTGGAGAAGTTTCATTTTAACAGCGAAAATCAGAGGCCGCAGAGAGCCTGCAGTTACATGGAATTTTGCTATGATGGCAACGTAACCCTAGGATGTAACTGTGATCTATTGTGGGTTCCGTGGCGTAATCGAGAGGCCGCGGAAAGCCTGCAGTTGCATGGACTTTTGCTGCGATGGCAACGTAACCCTGGAATGTAACTGCGACCATGGATGGGGGTGATGATTTCCAGAGCATTCACACCAAAGATATTTCCTCTATTTTCAAAAACTGTTTCTTATATTTTCAATAAAATTATTTTCCAAGTATTTTCACTGGGTGTTGAAAACGGGTTTACCAAGTACTTATAGATTTTCAGTCCAACGCCTGATCAACGTATGACTGAATTTCTTTGAGAACAAGGATGGACTGGTTGAGACATCGAGTTATAAGAAGTATTTTTCTAAAAAGCTATTTTAATAGTATGAGGTGGATTTAAAAGCCTTTCTATTTTTTTTTAAATAAGTGTTAGAATTTTGGGAAATGAAAGAAATCCAAACTGGAACTATAAATAAGATTTAACTCAGGGAAATTTAAATGAAGTGATTTTTGAATTAAAAGTTGGAAGTAAGTTAATAAATAATTATTTGATAGAGTATGTTAATGAAAATTTAACTTGGTTAAACAAATGGATTGTAAATTAATAATAGAGTTTGGAAATGAATTCGAATTGTAAATAGAATTCGACTTGGATTAGATAATGAATTATATAAGTAGAGGTGCTATGAAAATAAAAATAAAATAGAGTTGGATCAAATAGTGGTGGTTTGAATTACAAATAAAATTCAAGTGTGATATAAATAATATTTAACAAAAGTTGCAAGTAAACTAGATATAAGAGAAGTGTCATCATATGAAATTTATTTATAATAGATATGGTTTGAATTGCAACAAAACCCAAGTGAGTAGAATAAATTGAAAATGGCTTGTATTAATAAAATAAACTCCATAATGAATTAAGTAAGTAAATTAAAAATGGGTTAATTGAGTTAAATAATAAATGGATGAAGTCTGATAGAATAAAAACTAAATTAAAGTTGTGATTGGAATTGGATTATCAGACTGAACTTAAGTTCGATGGCATATTAATTTGAAGTATAAATGAGTTAACTATGTGCTTGGATATTATTTTGATAAATTGAGAAGGTGAATTTAAAATTAAAATTTAAAATGAATGGGCTAACTGAATTTAATGGAGGTTGATTAAATGAGAATCAAATAGAAGTAAACTTAAGTTTGATGTTGGAATAAATTAAAGTAAATTCACCTAAGTTTAAAATTTATGGAAGCTTGGCTTTGAATAAGGGTGAAAGCCCATTAAATAAAAGCTTGGATTGAATTAATTTGGGAATGGCTAGTAGTATACAAGAATGAAATGCAATGAATGGTTGGTAAATAAATTGGAAATGAAATGGAATTAAATACAGAATGAGTAGAAAATAAATTTAAAGTAATTATAAACTGAAATGGATACCCTATTAAGCAAATATCGTTGAACTTTCATAAGATGAACTGACGTTAGGCGTAAACAAAAGTAATTAAATTTCTGTGAGTTGATAGAGATTAAATAAATTGGTTTTAAAATTAATTGAAGTGAATATGAGCTTGTTTGGATTGAAAATCAATTGAATGTAAGAAATTGAGATGCAAACCACTAAAATTGAATAAAATGGCTTATGAATTGGTTGAAAGCAATTGAATTAGTTGAAGACATATAAATTGCTCAACGAAGTTATTTTGAATGCATTTCTTTTAGAATTGAAGTGTTGTAATTGTTTAAATAAGAGAAATGTTAAAGTCTTCATATATATAGTGCTTATATGTGTAAATTGAGTAAGTACAGGTACCGGGAAGCCGTTTGGCTGGATTTGGTTGCACTATTTGCTAGAATAATTAAGCTGCTTGCTTAAAATGCTAAATAAGGTACGCCTACGCAATAAAAATAGGAAATACGAACTGTTTTTGCTTTTTCTGACCGGGTGGGTCAATGTATATATGTTTATATCTCTTGTCAAATTGCAAAAGCTCCTCCGTACAAAGGAGACTCTGCCAAAAAATTTCCAAAATTTTGAGAGTTAGAAAATTTTTGAAATTTTTTGGGAAAATTTTTGTTAATGACAAAACAATTTCAAATTGAAAATTTAAAGTAAATTTGTAGATGAACTAATATGAATCAGTTATACTTGAAAGATAAAATTTAATATTCAAAATTTAAAGTAAATTGAATTCGTATGAAAGTGAGGAAAACTAATTTGAATAAAGGTGGGTATGAAACTTATGTAGGAAAATGTATACAATGATTTGGAAGGGTTACAATTGGATATTATTGTCAAGTAGGTTATGCGGGTATTAAAGGGAAAAGAAAATTGGATGTGATTCCAAAAGATAAATTTGAATTGCCCGACAAAAAGTTATGTATTTAAATTTCTGTATGAAATTGGATTGGGTTATTGATCTAGCCACTTGGCTTTCTGTTTTCTTTTTGGAATTTGGGAGCCCGTAGAGGCCTTTTGTAGTTGTACCGAGCTAGCCACGCAAAGAAGACGCTGGTAAAAAATTTCGGGAATTTAGAGAGTTGGAAAATTTTTGAGAAAATTTCGTTAATTCCAAATTTGGTTTTAAATTGTAATTTGAATGATTGGGTAAAAGGGGATTGTTTGAAAACTGTGAGAGAGTTTGGGAAGTTAGTAAGAAGGATAAGAAGTCTTTTATAAAAGACAGTTGGTAGGATGTTGATAAAACTGTTGGTTTTGGAGAAAAGGTAAACGGGTATTGGTCCATTCTTCCTAACTAGTAATTTCGGGGACGAAATTCTTTTAAGGGGGGAGGAATGTGACGATCCAGAATTTCTAACAATTTAAATTTTAATAGTTAATTGATTCTAAAATATTTAAAAGTTAATTTTAACTTGAATTCAAGATATCAATATTTACTTGGTAATTAAATCATTGAATTATATAGTTTTTAAATATTGAATTTAATAATTGAAAATTGGGTAAATTGTTGAATCTGAAATTTCTAAGCCTGTTAAAAAAATTTGAAGGCTTATAAAATTTATAATGATGATACTGAAGATAATAGAATGGTTGAAATTCAATTTAAAGGTAATTTGTTCAATTTTAAAAATATATCGTTTAAATTGAATTTAAAAATAGCCTTCCGAGGCACAGTCTCGAAATTCGACGAAACCGGTTCCTTTGGATCCGTAATAGTTAGTTATTATCGGATTTCAATTTTCGTAGCCATCGGAAAATTCGTTTGACCCTGGCAACTCGAAACGCATAGAACTATTTTAATCGATTTAATTTAAAATTGATCGTTTACTTCCATAACTCACGCATACAATCAAATTAGCCTCCGAAACATGTTCCATCGTGTTCGGAATGCGGGTAAAACCTTGTAAACATTTGTCGGCATGTCTGATTCGGGGTTCAGAATTTCGTGTTATGCAACGAGATATTTTCAATATTAAATTATTTTATAAAAGCATACTCAAGAAGCTAATCCCCCAAATCAATATTTTATTTCCGTCCTCTCTTCTTTCAACAGACACGAAACTGAGCCTCCCTCTTTCCTTCATTTCCAAAATCGATTCGCTTATATAAAAAAAAAGAATGGCCAAAGCCGGCCTCATCAAAATCGAAATCAATAGCCGAAGCATCGAACATTGCCGCGTTCAATTGGGCAATTCGCGAGCTAGGTCGCGATCGAACGCGAGAAGAGGGGTGGAGATTTTGGGGGTTCACGGTCTAGGGATTGCGTCGCGACTGGATAGCAAGCTCGACGGCGGCTATAGTGGCGACACTCTCGAGTTGAAGATCAGGGACGAGTCATGAGGGTTTCGATCGCGACTAGGAGGGCTTCGACGGCGACGGCATGGTGAGTTTAAAACCCTTATTTATCTACAGTATTAGGCTTCTGAGTTAATGATTATTGGGGCTTGTACTCGGTTTGAGTTGTGAAGCAAGTAATGAAAAAAAAAATGATGATACTGTTATTACAGTAAAGTATAGGTTGTTCTATTTTTGAAATTAAATCAAATAAATATAGAATGAAATATATATAAAGTTTAAGATAGAAAATTACTTTTATATAGAAAGACCTGGAAAATTATATATATAGAAATTTTGAAGTGTAAAGTTATGTAAAATCAGTTTTTGCCCTGTGATTTATTTTTAAGTATATGTGTATATAGATAACTATAGAAAATACTTTTTAGCAGCCTGTTTTAAATTAACTTATTTAAATTATTTAGCTACTAAGGAATTATTTAAGGAAAAATTTGTTAAATTAAATTAATGGATTGTTTGGTTATTACAAATATTAATAAAACCATACAATGTTTATATAAGGTTCAAATCGGGTAGAAATGGTTGGGATGGGGTTGGATTGCCAAACAAAAATCAAAGGTGAGTAATCTCACACTCTGGATTTTATTTAAATTTAAATGGTTAAATTTAAATAAATGGATGAATGATTGAATTGTTTGGATGTGTACTGATGATCTAGTGATTTTAGATTTGGTTGTTTCTCGAGTTAATTGTGGTTTGACTCGAGGTATTTGGATTTTAAACGGTTTTGAACTTAAATCATAAATAAGAAAATGGTTCTGTTTAAAATCAAATAGGGTTTAATGATCGGTGATTCATTAAATAGGTATGATAATTTAAATGGAAAATTAATTAATTAAATTAATTAATGATTTGGGTTAATTAGTTAAGTTTATATTAAATTGGAATGATCATTGGGTGGTTTAATAAGTAATTATCAAATGTGATTAATAAAAATATAATTACTTTGAGAAATTAATCAAGAGGTCAATTAAAATAGTAAACAAAGGGGTAATTAATTTATTTATTGAGGTAAATAAAAAAAGATAGTAAATTACTGGGTGAAATAAATCAAGAGTGTTAAATATTTATGATTTAATTAATGATTAGTTATGTAATGTAATTAATTTAGATTAGGATAAGTTATAATATAATTGGAAATCCTTAATCTATGTAATTAATGATGTAATCAAAAATTGATTAATTAAGATTGATTATCCCATAAATAATGACTTATGAAAAATTAACTATTATAATTAATTAAGGATTAATGTAATTTGATTGATTGGGTAAAAAGGGATTATTTGAAAACTGTGAGAGAGTTTGGGAAGTTAGTAAGAAGGATAAGAAGTCGTTTATAAAAGACACTTGGTAGGATGTTGATAAAACTGTTGGTTTTGAAGAAAAGGTAAACGGGTATTGGTCCATTCTTCCTAACTAGTAATTTCAGGGATGAAATTCTTTTAAGGGGGGAGGAATGTGACAACCCAGAATTTCTAACAATTTAAATTTGAATAGTTAATTGATTTTCAAATATTTAAAAGTTAATTTTAACTTGAATTCAAGATATCAATATTTACTTGGTAATTAAATCATTGAATTATATAGTTTAAATATTGAATTTAATAATTGAAAATTGGGTAAATTGTTGAATATGAAATTTCTAAGCCTGTTAAAAAAAATTGAAGTCTTATAAAATTTATAATGATGATACTGAAGACAATAGAATGGTTGAAATTCAATTTAAAGGTAATTTGTTCAATTTAAAAATATATCATTTAAATTGAATTTAAAAATAGCCTTCCGAGGCACAGTCTCGGAATTCGACGAAACCAGTTCCCTTGGATCCGTAATAGTTAGTTATTATCGGATTTCAATTTTCGTAGCCATCGGAGTTGTCGTTTGACCCTGGTAGCTCGTAACGCGTAGAACTATTTTAATCGATTTAATTTAAAATTGATCGTTTACTTCTGTAACTCGCGCATATAATCAAATTAGCCTCCGAAACACGTTCCATCGTGTTCGGAATGCGGGTAAACCTTATAAACGTCTGTCAGCATGTATGATTCGGGGTTCGGAATTTCGCATTATGCAATGAGATATTTTCAATATTAAATTATTTTATAAAAGCGTACTCAAGAAGCTAATACCCCAAATCAATATTTTATTTCCGTCCTCTCTTCTTTCAACAGACACGAAACTGAGCCTCCCTCTTTCCTTCATTTCCAAAATCGATTCGTTTATAAAAATAAATAAAAAAGAATGGCCGAAGCCGGCCTCATCAAAATCGAAATCAATAGCCGAAGCACCGAACATCGCCGCGTTCAATTGGGCGATTCGCGAGCTAGGTCGCGATCGAACGCCAGAAGAGGGGCAGCGATTTTAGGGGTCGCGGTCTAGGGATTGCGTCGTGACTGGATAGCAAGCTCGGCTGCGGCTATAGTGGCAACATTCTCGAGTTGAAGATCAGGGACGAGACATGAGGGTTTCGATCGCGACTAGGAGGGCTTCGACGGCGACGACATGGTGAGTTTAAAACCCTTATTTATCTACGATATTAGGTTTCTGAGTTAATGATTATTGGGGCTTGTACTTGGTTTGAGTTATGAAGCAAGTAATGAAAAAAAATGATGATACTGTTATTACAGTAAAGTATAGGTTGTTCTATTTTTGAAATTAAATCAAATAAATATAGAATGAAATATGTATGAAGTTTAAGATAGAAAATTACTTTTATATAGAAAGACTTTCGAAAATTATATATATAGAAATTTTGAAGTGTAAAGTTATGTAAAATCAATTTTTGCCCTGTGATTTATTTTTAAGTATATGTGTATATAGATAACTGTAGAAAATACTTTTTAGCAGCCTGTTTTAAATTAACTTATTTAAATTATTTAGCTACTAAGGAATTATTTAAGGAAAAATTTGTTAAATTAAATTAATGGATTGTTTGGTTATTACAAATATTAATAAAACCATACAATGTTTATATAAGGTTCAAATCGGGTAGAAATGGTTGGGATGGGGTTGGATTGCCAAACAAAAATCAAAGGTGAGTAATCTCACACTCTGGATTTTATTTAAATTTAAATGGTTAAATTTAAATAAATGGATGAATGATTGAATTGTTTGGATGTGTACTGATGATCTAGTGATTTTAGATTTGGTTGTTTCTCGAGTTAATTGTGGTTTGACTCGAGGTATTTGGATTTTAAACGGTTTTGAACTTAAATCATAAATAAGAAAATGGTTCTGTTTAAAATCAAATAATGATCGATGATTCATTAAATAGGTATGATAATTTAAATGGAAAATTAATTAATTAATTTTTTTAATGATTTGGGTTAATTAGTTAAGTTTATATTAAATTGGAATGATCATTGGGTGGTTTAATGTAATTACCAAATGTGATTAATAAAAATATAATTACTTTGATAAATTAATCAAGAGGTCAATTAAAATAGTAAATAAAGGGGTAATTAATTTATTTATTGAGGTAAATAAAAAAGATAGTAAATTACCGGGTGAGATAAATCAAGAGTGATAAATATTTATGATTTAATTAATGATTAGTTATTTAATGTAATTAATTTAGATTAGGATAAGTTATAATATAATTGGAAATCCTTAATCTATGTAATTAATGATGTAATCAAAAATTGATTAATTAAGATTGATTATCCCATAAATAATGACTTACGAAAAATTAACTAATATAATTAATTAAGGATTAATGTAATTAAAATAGTTAATTAATTCATGAAGTAATTAAGATTACTTATTGATTTTGGTTAAGAATAATAAATATCATGAAACTAATTAAAGATAATTACTTAAATTTAATTGAAAAATAATTAATCCAGGGTGGTTAATTAAGATGAATAATGATGGGTTGACTAATTAATTGATTTGGAATTAATTAATGTTAATAAAGGAATCTAAGTGATTGAGGTTTGAAATACAATTAGAATTAATTGAATTGATTTGCATGTGATTAAGCTTTGCTTATGGATGATTGAATGGTATTGGATGCTTTGAATAAGTTGATATCTCTGATATGAAATGTCAGGTATTTCATTATATAACTTGGGTAAGGATGACATGAGACTCGAAGAGACCGGGGTCGGGTATTAGAAGATACCTGAAACCACTTCGATTTTTTACAAATTGATTTGTGAAATCAATAGGCAGGAATGAATTAATTTAAGTGAACTGGATTATTTTTGTGACGATCCTGACTCGACCTTCGAAAATCGGCACCGAGTATGTCACCCATATTCTAATGCCGCAGATCCAAACGTCGAACCTGGTGCGCCGGAGCTTATAACACAATTAAGTAAACAACACAGCGGAAGAAATAATGAATATCAATATACAACATCTGATACAACATCCTGATACAACAGATGATACAATAGATATCGATATACATCAGAGATATGATACAATAACATAGCAGTGGAAAAGAAAATAGCTAACACCAGCAGCGGAACAGATAACTCCAATATAATCTTCAAGAGAGAACTCCAACAGCAGCTCGAACCATCATCACAAAACACTAAGACAAGCAAGTCTCGTCCATATCCAAAGACTGAACTAACCTCAGATCATCTACCAAACCTAATTATCTGAAAAAACCCAACTCTAGGCTGCTCGTGTGGAAATTAGTGAGCACCCAGAGTTTAGGAAAGGAACAATAAACTCCGGGTCAGTCATGGGACTGGTGTGAGTAACAAAAACAGTTTATCTTTTAAAATAAAACAAGATTTATAAAAGAAAATCCGATATGCTTTTTAGAAAATGAAACTACCATAAGACCTCCCGCCACACACACAATGCAAACGCAGAATTGGAGGAGATTTCTTCTTATGATAGTCAAACATGCTTAATACGTAGAAAGTTCTTTGATATTATTATTATAAGTGCAAAGTGCAGAAAACATTTCGAAAATAGAATATTAATCTTAGCCAGCATACGACCATTATCGTATGCCTACTATAGCTACCATGTTCAATAGCAGGTTACCACCACATTCCATGGCAGGTAATCCAACTAAAACCGTACAAGGCTCGTATTGTTTTGATTGGATTTCCAACAAATGGTCAGGCTAAGGAACTTCCTACTGCCACATGGGATCGCCTCTGGCGGGACGTCCCGAGAACCTAACCGGATCTCTGCCAACACAAGGCCGGGTTACCTCTGTAACTAGGTAACTACTACTCGAGCAAGCCACTCCCCGGTCCTTTGGGACCTTTATCCGAGGCGCCTCTAAGCAACAACCACACAGTAAATGGGATTGGAGCTACCACATAGGTAAATATCTGGGCTCCATACCATGATACCACCCTTTACCAGAAGGGAATGACACACCCTAAAGGGCGCGACCCTCATAACCTTGCCGCATCTTTCCTGTTTTGACCATTTCCGGGGTGTGAGGTCCTGATGCAGTCTCGTCCACAAAGCTACGCTTTGGTACAAAGCCATGCTTTGGGTCAACAAATGATCAAAGTAATGATCACAAAGATAAATGATCAAACAAATGATCATATCACAAATGATCAAACAATGATCATTAACACACAGCAGCACTCAGCATGCCACACTACCAAATTGGGAGTATATCGCTGATAACCTTCAACTACATAACCTCTGAGCTCGTACGATCTCAGAGAAGGGTGTTAAGCTAAGAGAATAAATTCTCCGCCACCAACAGATATGTATTTGAAAGAAATCTGCTTTATATCTCAAAGTGTAATGTTAGACATACAATCTATACAAGTCTGTTCCGGGTTCGAACAGAACCGAAGGCACTTCCAAAGAAGCCCTTGCAATCCGGGTATTCACAATCCCGATCGGACTTCCCATCACTTAGGGAATCTCTATACCGGCGCGACTCGGTGCAGAGACAATCGATAGGTCATCCTATCGCTTTCACAAATACCCGGTCTTCACCACCGGTCTTCAAATGCTATCCATAACGTCGAATCACATATTCGGAATGGGTTATACGACACAAAGGTCCTCTCCCGGCTAAACCGAATAGTGAGCGCAACATTTAAAACATATGGATATAGGAATTTCAATTAAGTCACAACTTAATAGCTCAAAACTTTCCTTTAAATGGTTTAAACCAATTACCATTTTCAAATTTCAAAAAGATTCATTTCACTAAGTTCACCCAGCTTCACAAAGACTCATTTATGGATTTCAAATCAATTCCCATTTCAATTGGATTAACTCGTTTAAAATCTTTAAAGTAAAGATTTAACTAATAGCTTTCAAACCGTTTCCATAACTTGGAAAATCATTTTCATTTTTAACTTAAAATCCCTTTTTAACACAATTTGAAAGTTCACTTCCTATATGAAATCTTTTATTATTTGAAACAAATAGTTTTTCGTTTCAGAAGGACCCAATTTTATTTACACGAGTTAAAGCCTTTGAATTTAAATTCAAATTCCCAAATCAATAACTTTAAAGTAGTTTAACTCATGTATCACTGGGATAATATCTTTATTTCCTAGTTTTCAAATCATAGAATTCGATTTCAAATATTGAATTCAAATTTAATCAGAATATTTAAATTTCAAAACTCAATCAAGTTATTCAAAATAAATTTCATCTTTGAAATTCCATTTCAAAAGCTTTTCACTTTAAACCCAATTCATTTCCAAAACATTTGAACTTAAATATTCAATTTTATAAATCATTTTAAAATCTGTGACTTAATCGATTTCCTCGTGAAATCCATATTTGTGTGTGTATAAGTGTGGTCCAGGGGTTTCACACAATAGTGCAACAACATAAATCATCACAGATTCGCAATCACCAAATATCGATAAGCGATATATCCCAATAACGCTTATCTATATATGCAGATTCACAGGTAGAAAATATGAATGCATTACAAATAAATAAAATTACATTCATCACAGATCACACTGAAAACAATTCATAGTACAAAGCATAGCATCTCAGAAATATCAAATAGTTCAACAATCATTAGGGTTCAAACATCCATAAGTGAACTCAATAAATTATCCGATTAGTTTAAATCAGATGGGTCATGGATCATGATTAATTAACTTTAGTCGATTCCAAATTATTTGATTAATTGTCCTTTTATCATTTATTAATTAATCAATTTTTAATGTTTAATCACATATTGTACAAATATTTGATTAGTTAATTAATTTAAGTGTCAACGGTTACCTAATTAATCCTTAATCGTTTAATTAAATCTCCCTTAATTAATTAATCTTAAACCTCAATCAATGAACTTAACCCTTCAATTACTTATTTAATTAATCCAAACATTAATTATCCATTCCAATTTACTTAATAATTAATGAATTATAAATCCTTAAATCTTCATTAACTTTAATTAATAAATTCATAAGCTTAACACTATTAATGAAATCGATATAAACAATAATTACTCATTCTTAATGACATTATAAATCATTAACTCTTCATTATTTAAAGTAAAACTCATCATATTTGTGATTTAATTATTATTCACAATATGTTTGAAAACATTAATTTCAACGTTTCTTTTACTTCCAATTTAAATTTAAAATTTGAAATGAATTCTTATTTACCGTGAATAAAGTTTAAAACAAATTTCCTTAACATTTTTAAACTTACATGTTAAAGAATATTTTGTTATAAAGGAAATGTAAAAGAATTCAACATCAATTTCCTTTTGAATTCACATATCAATGAATCCTTTTAATTTATTTAAATATCTTAAATTTGTACAACTTTATTTAACTCCAAAAATATGGAATTCAAAGTAGAGTTAAATCCAGGTTTCTAAAATTTGATTCAACTTTTAAATGCTTCCTTTCCAATTTCAAAACCCAAATTATATTTACATTCTTTTAAATCCTCTTAAATACTTAAACACCTTTAAGTTAGTAAACTATTTAATAATGAAAACTTACTTAATTCCCTGATTTAAACATTAGTTCTAAACTTGCTTATTTAACTTCAAATAGGAGCAGATTTCCTTTTTTTTTTAAAACCTGAACAACAGGAAAGCAAAACTACCCGAGCCTCTTCTATTCTACTTCGAGTTTCCCCCGTTCGCTACTTCGAGTATACCACTCGAACTTCTCGAGTCACTCGCGTGAATCTCCTCCGTGCTTCCCAGGCAAAACAACACCCAGGCACAAAATACTCGTGCACGTGTACATCGCCGCTGGCGATCTTTCGGCACCGCCACTACGTCGAGCAAGTCGACAATCCCCTACGTATCAACTCTAGATCGCCAGAATCTCCATCACTCACGTGAAATCGAATTCGAGTATAAACTCGAAACCTGGAAACGGTGACAGGAAACACCACTCGAAACCTATCCACGCCTCATGCGCGATGCCTAGACAACCGGAAACCCCACAATCTCGGCCACGCCATCGCCAACTACCCCTCTACCATCACCCAGAACCGCTTCGCACTCGGTCCAGTGTAAACGACGAACAAGGCCGATTACTCCTCCATATCAAAACTAGGTTTACAAATTTAAATTTTACGCCGCTGTCGCCTCCGATGTTTTCGCCACCTCCAACCATTTTTAGCCGACACCCCATAGCCTCCTCCATCTCCAGCCACGAACACGACCTCCACGAGTCGATCCATCACCAGAAATTGGACAAAAATCAATTTTCAAACAAATTCAAACTGCTCTCGAAGCCTAACTCTATAAATCATCAAACCCGCCTTAAAAATCCTATTTTTCTACGAGTATTCAAGTGGTATATCTGAATTAATGTTTTATGAAACTCGAATTTTTCCAAATTTTGGAATTATCACTGTAAAAACTTGATTTATCAATATATATGCATTTTTGTTTCATGAAACTATTTTTAGTTTATAACTTAAACTTAAATACAACTAATTTGTCTTGAAATCAAAACATGATATTGACTGGAAAACAAGAAATTGAATTTCCTTATTGTTGTTCTATACCCTGTAAAGCAACAGAGAAGAAATACCCACTGATACATGCATATACACAGAGCATTCTTCAATATATACATACATATACTTAAGATTAAATGGTTGAGTGTTACTCACTGATTTCCAGAAGAAGAACAGAGCCTGCTTCATGTTGAACAGGTTGTAAGAATGCAAGCTGGAAACTTTCTTGATCTCTGGTTTGCTTTGAGTTGATGTTGTTCAAGTGAATTTTGGTTTTTTATGTTTTTAGTTGTTATTCTCTTTAGTTATTTTTTTTCCCTCAGCTTTGATGGATGAAATGAGGATGAGTGTTTATGTATATAAGAAATGAGTTGTACAGGTTGGTATATAGAAGCTTACAGGTAAATAATAATTTGTACAAATAACATAATTTCGTTTTGTACAATCAAGATCAAAGATATTTTGTTTGGTGGCTAGGTGATTTCTTTTATTTCGGCTAAGATGTTTGCATGGTGGCTGCATTTATTAGCTTTGTACAAATATGAGATATTTTCTTTGGCTTCCTTTGCAAGCTTCATTTACATGCATATTTGCTTGCCTTGCAAAGATTGAAACATTTTACTTTGTTTCTTGTTTTGCCTTATTCTTATTTTCTTTGTCTCCTTTTATAAGCTAATTTACATAAATCTTTGTTTTCTTTTACAAGTGTATAGGTATATATAGTTTTATTTGCTGTTGTCTTATGCATTGTTTATAGGCTGAGATGTTTATACTTCATTTGTTTCTAGCCTACATACTTATCTTATTCTTGTTTCATGAACTAACATATTTATTTACTTGCCTTGCTTATTTTACTCGGCTGAGAATATATATTTTGTTTCTTTCTTTTGCAAGCTTCATTCATGTGTATATTTACTTGCTTCTTTTGTTCATACTTAAATATACATCTTCTGTTCAATTTAAACATGTCATATTGTCTTCATTTGCAAGTGGTTCATGTTTGTATTTTGTTCGCTTTTGCAAGTGTTGTCTGGTTTGTATTTTCTTCTTATATTATCTTTTGCTTTGTCTTTGGTAATATTACTTTATTATCAAATTCCTATTTTAATTTGTTTTTTTTTTGATTTTATCTAAGTGTTACTTATTATTTGTAGTCTTTATAGTTTATTTTATATATTTTATTGTATACATTTGTATTTTTATTTTTATCCACTTCCATTTCTAACTTAAATATTTATTATTAATTTTACTTAAATACTTATTGTTTGATATTTCTCTGTCTATATATATATTTATGTTTATTTCTGACATAAATCATCTATTCTAATATTTATCATTATATTTTATCTTTAACCCATTTGTTTTAAGATTAATTAATGATTTCACAAGCAATTGAGTTACTTAAATTCAAATGATTTAACACATTTTTAATTGAACTTGGGGAAACTCGCACCAATTTATCAATTAATTTCACAAATTTTATTCAAAAAATGAATTTAATTATCAATTTAAAATAAATTAAAATTCGGGATCGTTACAGACTTCCCCCCTTAAAAAGAATTTCGTCCTCGAAATTTGCCAAGGAGACACATAGATAGACGAACAACATTTCATCAAATCAAACCGAACATCTATTCTGCATTTGGCTTACCAAATCAGAATATCAACAATAGATATAAGAACGAAAGGATAACTAACCATTCGTAATACATATCTAGACCCAAATATTGACAGATATATGGATACAATTTCAAAATGTTGAGTTTAAAACCCAATTTATACCTATCAACCATAGCAACCAAAGCAAACAAAACAACCAATACATCCAAACAAACAATTTTGGTCTATCCGGAGTTTGTGTCCCATACAAATATATCAAATCTTCTTCCTGTATTTACCAGGAACCATCGAAGAATTGACAAGAGATGCTGAACAAAAGAGATAGATTTAATCTTCTATAAGTTTTTCAAATACTAGGAATGGATTCCAAATTCAAGTCGGAACATCTCAAAGTATATACCAATTTGTCCCTCTTTTTGGACTTTAGTTTACACAAGAAATTATAATAGAATTTCAAATTCAGTTTTAAATGAAATCGTTTTATTGATTCAATTCAATTTAGCCTTCATATTTTATTAATCAAGTTAACTCAATCTAAAATTTCCAATTTATTTAAAATTTTAATTCCAAATTTCCAATTTATTCATATTTATTAAAGTTCAAATCGAAAACTGATAAGAAACCGATGAATTACGAAGTAAAGATCTCTTACAACGATTCATAGGGCCATCATCACACTGAAACTTCTTCTGGAGCTGGCATGAAGCAATCAAAAGAATTTGGAAAAACGAGTCAAAGGATATTGATAACAAAGATTGTTTCCACTGTCGCAGGGTATTGACCATTTATAGTCATCTTTCCCTGTCCCCTATCTCGTTCTCTTCTTGCACTCATACTCACTATCAGTGGATAGAAAGAGAATTTACTGAGGCATTCAAACGGATATCTGAGGGATTACTCATTCTAGGGTTTACTTCACCCTATCTCTAATGAGTTACTTAACGTGTTATACTCCTGAGCTAAAGTTTAACCCTCAGCTCTGATACCAAATGTGACGATCCTGACTCGACCTTCGAAAATCGGCACCGAATATGTCACCCATATTCTAATGCCGCAGATCCAAACGTCGAACCTGGTGCGCCGGAGCTTATAACACAATTAAGTAAACAACACAGCGGAAGAAATAATGAATATCAATATACAACATCTGATACAACATCCTGATACAACAGATGATACAATAGATATCGATATACATCAGAGATATGATACAATAACATAGCAGTGGAAAAGAAAATAGCTAACACCAGCAGCGGAACAGATAACTCCAATATAATCTTCAAGAGAGAACTCCAACAGCAGCTCGAACCATCATCACAAAACACTAAGACAAGCAAGTCTCGTCCATATCCAAAGACTGAACTAACCTCAGATCATCTACCAAACCTAATTATCTGAAAAAACCCAACTCTAGGCTGCTCGTGTGGAAATTAGTGAGCACCCAGAGTTTAGGAAAGGAACAATAAACTCCGGGTCAGTCATGGGACTGGTGTGAGTAACAAAAACAGTTTATCTTTTAAAATAAAACAAGATTTATAAAAGAAAATCCGATATGCTTTTTAGAAAATGAAACTACCATAAGACCTCCCGCCACACACACAATGCAAACGCAGAATTGGAGGAGATTTCTTCTTATGATAGTCAAACATGCTTAATACGTAGAAAGTTCTTTGATATTATTATTATAAGTGCAAAGTGCAGAAAACATTTCGAAAATAGAATATTAATCTTAGCCAGCATACGACCATTATCGTATGCCTACTATAGCTACCATGTTCAATAGCAGGTTACCACCACATTCCATGGCAGGTAATCCAACTAAAACCGTACAAGGCTCGTATTGTTTTGATTGGATTTCCAACAAATGGTCAGGCTAAGGAACTTCCTACTGCCACATGGGATCGCCTCTGGCGGGACGTCCCGAGAACCTAACCGGATCTCTGCCAACACAAGGCCGGGTTACCTCTGTAACTAGGTAACTACTACTCGAGCAAGCCACTCCCCGGTCCTTTGGGACCTTTATCCGAGGCGCCTCTAAGCAACAACCACACAGTAAATGAGATTGGAGCTACCACATAGGTAAATATCTGGGCTCCATACCATGATACCACCCTTTACCAGAAGGGAATGACACACCCTAAAGGGCGCGACCCTCATAACCTTGCCGCATCTTTCCTGTTTTGACCATTTCCGGGGTGTGAGGTCCTGATGCAGTCTCGTCCACAAAGCTACGCTTTGGTACAAAGCCATGCTTTGGGTCAACAAATGATCAAAGTAATGATCACAAAGATAAATGATCAAACAAATGATCATATCACAAATGATCAAACAATGATCATTAACACACAGCAGCACTCAGCATGCCACACTACCAAATTGGGAGTATATCGCTGATAACCTTCAACTACATAACCTCTGAGCTCGTACGATCTCAGAGAAGGGTGTTAAGCTAAGAGAATAAATTCTCCGCCACCAACAGATATGTATTTGAAAGAAATCTGCTTTATATCTCAAAGTGTAATGTTAGACATACAATCTATACAAGTCTGTTCCGGGTTCGAACAGAACCGAAGGCACTTCCAAAGAAGCCCTTGCAATCCGGGTATTCACAATCCCGATCGGACTTCCCATCACTTAGGGAATCTCTATACCGGCGCGACTCGGTGCAGAGACAATCGATAGGTCATCCTATCGCTTTCACAAATACCCGGTCTTCACCACCGGTCTTCAAATGCTATCCATAACGTCGAATCACATATTCGGAATGGGTTATACGACACAAAGGTCCTCTCCCGGCTAAACCGAATAGTGAGCGCAACATTTAAAACATATGGATATAGGAATTTCAATTAAGTCACAACTTAATAGCTCAAAACTTTCCTTTAAATGGTTTAAACCAATTACCATTTTCAAATTTCAAAAAGATTCATTTCACTAAGTTCACCCAGCTTCACAAAGACTCATTTATGGATTTCAAATCAATTCCCATTTCAATTGGATTAACTCGTTTAAAATCTTTAAAGTAAAGATTTAACTAATAGCTTTCAAACCGTTTCCATAACTTGGAAAATCATTTTCATTTTTAACTTAAAATCCCTTTTTAACACAATTTGAAAGTTCACTTCCTATATGAAATCTTTTATTATTTGAAACAAATAGTTTTTCGTTTCAGAAGGACCCAATTTTATTTACACGAGTTAAAGCCTTTGAATTTAAATTCAAATTCCCAAATCAATAACTTTAAAGTAGTTTAACTCATGTATCACTGGGATAATATCTTTATTTCCTAGTTTTCAAATCATAGAATTCGATTTCAAATATTGAATTCAAATTTAATCAGAATATTTAAATTTCAAAACTCAATCAAGTTATTCAAAATAAATTTCATCTTTGAAATTCCATTTCAAAAGCTTTTCACTTTAAACCCAATTCATTTCCAAAACATTTGAACTTAAATATTCAATTTTATAAATCATTTTAAAATCTGTGACTTAATCGATTTCCTCGTGAAATCCATATTTGTGTGTGTATAAGTGTGGTCCAGGGGTTTCACACAATAGTGCAACAACATAAATCATCACAGATTCGCAATCACCAAATATCGATAAGCGATATATCCCAATAACGCTTATCTATATATGCAGATTCACAGGTAGAAAATATGAATGCATTACAAATAAATAAAATTACATTCATCACAGATCACACTGAAAACAATTCATAGTACAAAGCATAGCATCTCAGAAATATCAAATAGTTCAACAATCATTAGGGTTCAAACATCCATAAGTGAACTCAATAAATTATCCGATTAGTTTAAATCAGATGGGTCATGGATCATGATTAATTAACTTTAGTCGATTCCAAATTATTTGATTAATTGTCCTTTTATCATTTATTAATTAATCAACTTTTAATGTTTAATCACATATTGTACAAATATCTGATTAGTTAATTAATTTAAGTGTCAACGGTTACCTAATTAATCCTTAATCGTTTAATTAAATCTCCCTTAATTAATTAATCTTAAACCTCAATCAATGAACTTAACCCTTCAATTACTTATTTAATTAATCCAAACATTAATTATCCATTCCAATTTACTTAATAATTAATGAATTATAAATCCTTAAATCTTCATTAACTTTAATTAATAAATTCATAAGCTTAACACTATTAATGAAATCCATATAAACAATAATTACTCATTCTTAATGACATTATAAATCATTAACTCTTCATTATTTAAAGTAAAACTCATCATATTTGTGATTTAATTATTATTCAAAATATGTTTCAAAACATTAATTTCAACGTTTCTTTTACTTCCAATTTAAATTTAAAATTTGAAATGAATTCTTATTTACCGTGAATAAAGTTTAAAACAAATTTCCTTAACATTTTGAAACTTACATGTTAAAGAATATTTTGTTATAAAGGAAATGTAAAAGAATTCAACATCAATTTCCTTTTGAATTCACATATCAATGAATCCTTTTAATTTATTTAAATATCTTAAATTTGTACAACTTTATTTAACTCCAAAAATATGGAATTCAAAGTAGAGTTAAATCCAGGTTTCTAAAATTTGATTCAACTTTTAAATGCTTCCTTTCTAATTTCAAAACCCAAATTATATTTACATTCTTTTAAATCCTCTTAAATACTTAAACACCTTTAAGTTAGTAAACTATTTAATAATGAAAACTTACTTAATTCCCTGATTTAAACATTAGTTCTAAACTTGCTTATTTAACTTCAAATAGGAGCAGATTTCCTTTTTTTTTAAAAACCCGAACAACAGGAAAGCAAAACTACCCGAGCCTCTTCTATTCTACTTCGAGTTTCCCCCGTTCGCTACTTCGAGTATACCACTCGAACTTCTCGAGTCACTCGCGTGAATCTCCTCCGTGCTTCCCAGGCAAAACAACACCCAGGCACAAAATACTCGTGCACGTGTACATCGCCGCTGGCGATCTTTCGGCACCGCCACTACGTCGAGCAAGTCGACAATCCCCTACGTATCAACTCTAGATCGCCAGAATCTCCATCACTCACGTGAAATCGAATTCGAGTATAAACTCGAAACCTGGAAACGGTGACAGGAAACACCACTCGAAACCTATCCACGCCTCATGCGCGACGCCTAGACAACCGGAAACCCCACAATCTCGGCCACGCCATCGCCAACTACCCCTCTACCATCACCCAGAACCGCTTCGCACTCGGTCCAGTGTAAACGACGAACAAGGCCGATTACTCCTCCATATCAAAACTAGGTTTACAAATTTAAATTTTACGCCGCTGTCGCCTCCGATGTTTTCGCCACCTCCAACCATTTTTAGCCGACACCCCATAGCCTCCTCCATCTCCAGCCACGAACACGACCTCCACGAGTCGATCCATCACCAGAAATTGGACAAAAATCAATTTTCAAACAAATTCAAACTGCTCTCGAAGCCTAACTCTATAAATCATCAAACCCGCCTTAAAAATCCTATTTTTCTACGAGTATTCAAGTGGTATATCTGAATTAATGTTTTATGAAACTCGAATTTTTCCAAATTTTGGAATTATCACTGTAAAAACTTGATTTATCAATATATATGCATTTTTGTTTCATGAAACTATTTTTAGTTTATAACTTAAACTTAAATACAACTAATTTGTCTTGAAATCAAAACATGATATTGACTGGAAAACAAGAAATTGAATTTCCTTATTGTTGTTCTATACCCTGTAAAGCAACAGAGAAGAAATACCCACTGATACATGCATATACACAGAGCATTCTTCAATATATACATACATATACTTAAGATTAAATGGTTGAGTGTTACTCACTGATTTCCAGAAGAAGAACAGAGCCTGCTTCATGTTGAACAGGTTGTAAGAATGCAAGCTGGAAACTTTCTTGATCTCTGGTTTGCTTTGAGTTGATGTTGTTCAAGTGAATTTTGGTTTTTTATGTTTTTAGTTGTTATTCTCTTTAGTTATTTTTTTTCCCTCAGCTTTGATGGATGAAATGAGGATGAGTGTTTATGTATATAAGAAATGAGTTGTACAGGTTGGTATATAGAAGCTTACAGGTAAATAATAATTTGTACAAATAACATAATTTCGTTTTGTACAATCAAGATCAAAGATATTTTGTTTGGTGGCTAGGTGATTTCTTTTATTTCGGCTAAGATGTTTGCATGGTGGCTGCATTTATTAGCTTTGTACAAATATGAGATATTTTCTTTGGCTTCCTTTGCAAGCTTCATTTACATGCATATTTGCTTGCCTGGGAAAGATTGAAACATTTTACTTTGTTTCTTGTTTTGCCTTATTCTTATTTTCTTTGTCTCCTTTTATAAGCTAATTTACATAAATCTTTGTTTTCTTTTACAAGTGTATAGGTATATATAGTTTTATTTGCTGCTGTCTTATGCATTGTTTATAGGCTGAGATGTTTATACTTCATTTGTTTCTAGCCTACATACTTATCTTATTCTTGTTTCATGAACTAACATATTTATTTACTTGCCTTGCTTATTTTACTCGGCTGAGAATATATATTTTGTTTCTTTCTTTTGCAAGCTTCATTCATGTGTATATTTACTTGCTTCTTTTGTTCATACTTAAATATACATCTTCTGTTCAATTTAAACATGTCATATTGTCTTCATTTGCAAGTGGTTCATGTTTGTATTTTGTTCGCTTTTGCAAGTGTTGTCTGGTTTGTATTTTCTTCTTATATTATCTTTTGCTTTGTCTTTGGTAATATTACTTTATAATCAAATTCCTATTTTAATTTGTTTTTTTTTTTTGATTTTATCTAAGTGTTACTTATTATTTGTAGTCTTTATAGTTTATTTTATTTATTTTATTGTATACATTTGTATTTTTATTTTTATCCACTTCCATTTCTAACTTAAATATTTATTATTAATTTTACTTAAATACTTATTGTTTGATATTTCTCTGTCTATATATATATTTATGTTTATTTCTGACATAAATCATCTATTCTAATATTTATCATTATATTTTATCTTTAACCCATTTGTTTTAAGATTAATTAATGATTTCACAAGCAATTGAGTTACTTAAATTCAAATGATTTAACACATTTTTAATTGAACTTGGGGAAACTCGCACCAATTTATCAATTAATTTTACAAATTTTATTCAAAAAATGAATTTAATTATCAATTTAAAATAAATTAAAATTCGGGATCGTTACAATTTTATCTAAGTTTGATACTCAGAAATTTATATGCGAAATAAGTGTTGTCTATAGCAAATTGTGAATTGGTTAAATTGATATAAGTTACCCCGGGTTTATTTAAGCTGTATGCTGTGGTATTCCATGTTAGTTGGGTTTACTCGCGCTGGTTTCCAGCCTGACCCGGGTGTTACTTTGATGTAATGCTCGGGTCAAACCGAGTATTATAGATTTCCATGTTAGGACGCTTTGGAGCTCAGGAGGCGAGCTGGATGGCAATAGCGTATAGGGTATTTCCGCTGTATTTATATTATTGTTAATCTGAGAAATGATAATTTTATATATTCAGTGACTGTATATATGTGAAACTCTGATGTATATTAAATGTAATCGACAGATATAGTATTCTTTTGTAAACTGTTATTATTGATTATTATATTTTATCCGCTGCGAATGTGAGTTGTTGATGTTTCTGTTCTTCTTCTTCTATCTCTTTCTTCTTTTTCATGACTATATGGAATTTTCGGCTTCGAAAATTTCGGGTCGTTACACAAGTTAATTATTTACAACCCATTAAAGTAATTAACCTTAATTACTTCATTAATTACATTAATCCTTAATTAATTTCAATTAATTAATTACCTTATAATTACTTATTATTGATTAATAAATCTTAACTAATCAATCCTTAATTACTCTCATTAATTACATTAATTAGTGACCCTTAATTAATTACACATCAACTAATTTAACTATAATTAATCACATTATTCCTTAATTAATTAATTAAACTATAATTACTTACTTCCCTTAATCAATCTTAATTATAAACAGTAATTTCCATCCTTTAATTACTTACCTTAATTAATTAATTAATTATATTAATCCATTGATTAATTACACTAAGTAATTAATCAATGATTACTTTCCATTAAGTAATTCCCTTTGATTAATTACTTCCAATAATTATTCATTAATTACATCACTAAGTAATTACACTATTCAATCTCATTAAGTATTCATACTTAATCAATCATCAATGTAACGACCCAGAATTTTTATTAATTAAAATTTTAATATTTAATTAATTTTAAATATTAATAAGTGAAATTATAAGTCGAATAAAATTTCATTCGAATAATTGGATTTAATTGAATAATTAAATCGATAATTTAATATGTTAAATTATGGAAATAATTAAAAATTGGGTTAAATATGATTAAAAATGATTTGTAAAAATTTATTTTATCATATGGGAGTTAGAATGATATTTTAGAACTTTTAAAATCGAATTAAAAGTTAATTTGTGAAAATTGAATATTTTAATATTAAAATCGACTAGTGAAAATAGTCAATTTTTGAACAGTCTCAGAATTGGACGAGACCAGTTCCATTGGATCCGTAATAGTTAGTCATTACCGGATTTCAATTTTCGTAGCAATCGGAGTTATCGTTTGATCGTGGCAGCTCGAAACGCATCGAATTATTTTTAATTTTAATTTGGCGAGTTAAAATAGCCATTTTTCAAAAAGTCTCGGATTTCGACGAAACCAGTTTCATCGGATCCGTAATGTGATATTTTTGTATGGTTTCAAATTTCGTGTCAATCGGATTTACCGTTTGTCCGGTACAAATTAAAACGCCTAGAAAATCGTTTAATCGGTTTAAATTTAAATCGATCGTTTGTTGTCATATCTCGCACAGATGACCGAATTAGCTTCCGAAACCTATTCCATTGTGTCCGGAACGCGGGGTAAACCCTAGGAATGTCAGTTTCGGCGCGTAAATCGGAGTTTAGAAAACCCGAAATGAATAGTGTTTTGAATAATTTCCTATAAATAGACCAACACCTTCATAAATTAAAAAAAAATTATCTAACCCTAGCCAGCCGCCACTACCATGCTCAACGGCCAGAAATTATCAATTTTCTTTCCTCAATTACTTCCAATCCGTGAAGTTTTAGCCAAAGTTGTTAACTACAACATTATAGAGCACGACGAGATCTTTAGATCCATACGGATGTGATGGAGTTTAACGTCGCGTGGAGGGAGATAGGGGGGCCGACGGCCTGGGACTTGCGCATGTGTTTTCTCGTGCAATAGTGGGCCGAGTTCAACTTGCTTGTGGCCGAACATAGAGGAAGGTGAGGCGCTTCCATTGGTGTATCCTGATCGAAGTATAGGTGAACGATGAAGTTGCAAGATTAAAACCTAATTTAGATATGTTGGGTTCATTGTTGCGTGCTCCTTTCTGGTGGAAGACGCGCGTGAGAAGAAGGCAAGGGACGGCCTGATGGGGGGTGAAAGCAGATCACACGGCCAGTATTTGATTAGGTTTAAAATAGTTAATTTATATTGTAATTTATGTTATATAAAATTCGTGTAAGTTTAAAAATCAATAACTTTTTCATACGAGGTCGAAAACGCGCGAAACCAGTTGCGTTGGAATCGTATAGACGAGCACTACGGATGGAGTTGGATTGGAGTCGTTTGGAGTTAGTGAAAATTTCGTGTAAAATTAAACGTCTGTTTAATTTTATTCGAAATAAATCGCTAAAAAGAAATTGAAATCAAGGTGAGAATTTCTCACTCAATCGAATCAGTTTCGATTTTATTTTAAATAGTTAGATTTAAAATATTTGAATGCATGTTTGAATAATGATTGATATCTATTGATTGTTAAATTAGACATTATGCGCCGTTAGTAAGCGGATGTTATTTATTAAAAACATATACCGCGAATATTTCATAAACAGTGAAATTGGTATTATATATAATAGCAATATATATATATATATATATATTGGCATATGTATATATTGGAGTTATTGATTTCCCGCATTTGTATAGCGGATGAGACCCTATTGCGCCGTCTATTAAGCGGATAATATTTTAAATCCCATATACCGCGATAATTTCGTACTGGAGCGAAATTGGTATTGTGCTAATGTTTGTGGATGCAGGAAAACAGGTTGGAGGGATCCAACTGGATTCCTCAACAGTTTTTATTTGATTTCAGATATTTTGATATTTGATTGATTATCATATCGATATATGATATCGTTGTTGTCGTGATTGACTATTTGGTATGTAGCATCATTGGACCAAATTTGGAATTTTAAAATGATTTTTAAAGTGATATTTGAAAGTATACGTTTATAAAATATTTTTGGAATTGATTCATTTTAAATAAATAAACGATATAATTTTTAAGGTTAGAAAGATTATGATTTTTGAGAAATATAGTTAAAGATTGATTTTTGAAAATATAAGGCTAATGATTTTATAAAATAGTTCAATCGGGATTTTTGAATTTATTATAAAAAGTTTAAATATAGGATTTATAAAATTTGATTATTTTATAAATCAAAAGGATGAAATTATAAAGAAGATTAAAGATGTTTTAAAATAATAGTATAAATTGATTTTATAAAGGATTTATAAATTGATATTTATAAATTAAAATATTTGAATTATAAAACGAGTTTTTATAAGTGCTTGAATGAAGTGAAAATAGATTGCATAAGTGAATTGAATTTATAGAATTATAAATGGTGAAGTTATAAGTGAAATTTATACATAATAAGATTTATAAATTTCATGAAGTTATTAAAGAATGGTTTTGGATAAATAATTGAATCTTATAAGTTATAAGATTTATAATTTAGAAAGTCTTAAAAAGAACGATTTTGTAAAATAATCGTTTTATAAGCATTTAACTTATAATGTGAACTTTTGGTTTATAATTGAGTTATGAATTGAATATAGGTTAATAAAGGAATTTATAAACGTTGTTTTATAAATTCGCAATGACTTATTTTGATAAGTAAATTGTTGTAACTTGTTTATGGAGTTATATTCACATTTTTAACTGTGAATAATCCTTTGAAATAAAATGAATAAAATGATGAAATTGGTTAACGTAGTATATTCACGTTTTTGAATAGTGAATAATATGTTAAAGAAAATGTTTAGATTTGATGTTTTAAATAGAATTAAAACGATCTAACGATGTTTTAAAATGTGTTGAGATTCGAAACCATAGATTTCAACATTTATTGTTGAAATAGACGTTTTCGAGAAATGAAAAGGAAATAGTGGACTATAACACTGTTGTTATAGTAAATGATTTCCGAAAGGAAATGTTTTGTATAGTATTGGGATTTATATATCTATTTAATTTTGAATCCCTATACTAGTGATTTTGGGTTGTCGTAACGATGTTTTATGCGACATTCGTTTTGGCCCAAATAAATATGTTTAAGAGAATGATTTGCTTAAAGAATGAAATATATACTTAATCTCGATTTAAGTATATTGAATATTTTCTAAGTGTTGAAAATAAATAAAATTTGTGAATTACTTATGAATAAGTAAGTATGGAAATGTTTTCCAATATAAAGTGAATATCTTAAGAATGTATCTTTTTGAAGATAAATTGAAATGAATAATTGAAATCGAATATTCATAGATATTTTGGATTATAAATTCACTATGGAATTTATAAAAGAAAGTGGAATTTGTTTAAAAATAAATATTGATTTATTTTTGAAGTATGGAAAATTATATATCTTGTAAAGATATTTTTGGAAAATAAATAATTTGGAAAATTATTTGGAATCTGGTGATGTGTGCATATCAATTGATAGTTCAATAACCGACTATCAATAATTCCCTTTGAATGGGTAATAGATGTGATTTGTTTGAATTTGAATGCACACTTATTTTTAAATTATTGCGCTCGTTATTCGGATTACCCATTCCGAATAGTGATATGGATAGCATTGAAGATCGGTGTAGAAGACCCGGTATTCGCGAGAGTGATAGGATGACCTGTCGATTGACTCTGCACCGAGTTGCTCCGGTATTGAGTTCTCCATATGTGATGGGAAATCCGATCAGGATTGTGGATATCCGGATTGCAAGGACTTCTTTGTAAGTGCCTTCGGTTTTGTTCGAGCCCGGAACAGACTTGTATGGATTGTATGTCTGACATTACAAATTGAGATATAAAGCCGATTTCTTTCAAATATATTTCTGTTGGTGGCGGAGAATTTATTCTTTTAGCTTAACACCCTTCTCTGAGACGTACGAGCTCAGAGGTTATGTAGTTGAATGTTATCAGCGATATATTCCCAATTTGGTAATGTGACATGCTGAGTGTTGCTGTGAAATGATCATTGTATTGATTATTTGTGATAGGATCATTTGTTTGATCGTCTATCCTAGTGATCATTTCTATGATCATTTGTTGACCCAAAGCATGGCTTTTGTATAAAGTATGTTTTTGTGGACGTGACTTCGTCGAGCCTCACACCCCGTGAATGGTCAAAACAGGAAAGATGCAGCAAGGTTATGAGGGGTAGCGCCCTTTAGGATATGTGCATTTCCTTCTGGAAAAGGGTGGTGTCATGGTATGGAGCCCAGATACTTACTCATGTTGAAAACACTTTATGATTGTGTGAATTGATTGCGAGCGCTCGGTGAAAGGTCCCAAAGGACCGGGGGATGGCATATTCGGTCAGTTGTTACTCAGTTAGGGGTAACCCGGCCTTGTGTTGGTAGAGATCCGGTTTGGTTCTCGGGGATGTCCATCCAGAGGCATTCTCATGTGGCAATGGGAAGTTCCTTGGCCTGATCATTCATTGGAAATCCAAAGAAACAATACGATCTTGTACGGTATTAGTTGTAGAACCTATCATTCACTTATGGTGGCGCCCCACTGTTTGGATGGTAGCTATAGTAGGCATAGTTCGGAATTTCTATGCTGGCTAAGATTTATATTCTACTTTCGAAATGAATTTTTCTCTACACTATGCACTAGTAATAATATCAAATGTTCTTTAAAATACGTATCAAGCATCTTTGACTATCATAAGGAGAAATCTCCTCCGATTCTGCGTTTGCATGTGTGTGTGTGCGGGAGGCCTTATGGTAGTCTCATTTTTAAAAGCATTTCGAATTGACTTTAAAAATATTCCTCTACTTTGATTTTAAAGATAAATAAACTGTTTTGAGTTCTCACACCAGTCACATGACTGACTCGGAGTTTATTGTTTTCCTTCCTAAACTCTGGGTGCCCACCAATTTTCACACGGGCAGTCAAGAGTTAAGGTTTATCAGGATATTCTGGAGTTGCGGGAGGAAAGCTGGATGGCATGGCGTATTACTAGTTTATATAGTATTTCTTTTCCGATGTTTGTTGTTGTTGTTATACACTCTGATGATATGATGTTATGAAATGTAATGTATGAAATGTAATAACTGATATAGTTCTTTGTTTAAAGATTATTCATTTATTATTATATGTTGTTCCGCTGCGATTGTGAGATTCTGTTGTTGTTCAGTTGTTTTCTATTCCGTTCTATTTTCTATTTTCTTTTCTCTCTATTTTCTACCTTATCTCTATTTCTGTCTTTTTCTTCTCTTTTTCTTCTTCTGAAACCCTAACATTTCGGTTTTTCGGCAATGAAAAATCCGCAATCGTTACATCTGGTATCAGAGCTTATGGTTAAGCGACAACCATGGTTCTATTGGGTATTACTCATTAGAGATAGAGTCAGCAGTACTCCAGAATGGGTTTGAGTGTAATAATAGCTATGAGAGTGTATTTGTTAGTGAATATAAAATTGTTTTATATTGTGATGATTGGTTTGTTGAGTGGCATATGAACCTTCGTCGGCGTGGTCTCGACAACTATGCCGAAGGGGTTTCTAAACACTTGAATAGAACAATTCGACACAATATTGTTTTTAAATTGGGTAAATGGAATAATTTTACCTTGATTATATTTTTATACATAAAAGAATAATTTTTCAGAATTATTAAAGTGTATATAAGTAGATTGTTAGTTGTTTGAATAATCTAAATAAAAAAAAATTGTATAAGAAAAAGAATTATAAGAATTGAATTATAATTAATGTGATCTACAATTGTGAAATAAACTTATATATATATAAGAAGTGAAACTATATGAATATATTTATGAATATGAGTTGTAAATAAAAATGAATTTAAAGTTAAATGGAAATTTACTTTAGAATTGAGAATCTGAATGAATTTATAAGCTGGAATTTAAGTTAAGTAAAACAAAGTAAGGTTTGTAAAATGAAATATAACTTAAGAGATGTTGAATGAAGTTGATATTGGTATAGAAGTAAATTAATAAAGTTAAGTGATAGATTTGAACTTAGATTATGTAAGTGAAATTCAACTTTTGTAATTGAATTGGATGAATGAATTGAATGTTAATCAATTGAATGTGAATAATTGATATGAAATAATGAATATAAGTGTTAATTCATTAAAATCTAATGTTATTGGAAAGTTGAATAGTTGAATAAAATCAATTTAATTAAACCAATTGAAAGTGAAGGTATTAAACCAAATTGAATGAATATAAGCAAAGGAATTTGGTTGTAACTAATATACATTGGTTGTTATATGATTGTTAGTTGATTTTATATAATTCATTAAGAGTTAATGAAACTGGAAGCTAAAGTGATTGAAATCCAATTGTAAGTAAACCAACTTGAATATGAATTAGTAAATATAAACTAATTGAGAATGAATGTTAGTAAAAACATCCACCGTTAATGAATCAAATGTGATTAAATTGATAACCCAATTCATTAAATATTAATGAGAATACGAATGAATATTTATTGGTTATGAATTTGTTGAATACTAGTTGATTGATGGTTGAATTGATTGCTTTTGTTTCAATTGCTATGTTGACATATATAGTTATTTTGTTGCTATATGATGTATATCGATACTATTATCATATATGCATGTTCTCATGTAGTTTGTTGAGTGTTTAGTAGGTGCGGATCGTGTTTGCTTCGCATTTGGAGCTCGCTTTCGCGCTATATTAGCCGTATATGCTTGCTAATAAATTATAAGGTACATATCTCGGATTAAATATCGTACTTTTACACTTTTTTTCCCTGCGGGATGCCTCATTACTTAATGAGATGTATATTTGTGATATATATACTGTCATTTTTTTTTTCGGATCGAGCCGCGCAAAAGAGACTATGGCGAATTTTTCCGGAAATTTAAGGCGTTAGAAAAAATTTGAGAAAATTGGGAAAATTTTGAAAACTTTAATTTTGATTTGAAGTTGAAAGTTAAACAATAGTAGTTGTTTTTGAAAAGACAACTAAGTATGATTTGAAAACTTAGTAAAGTATTATAAGAAGTTTAACTATGAATTTTGGGAAAGTTAATAAATTCTGTAACTTTTCTTACTTGTTAATTTCGAGGACGAAATTCTTTTAAGGGGGGAAGATTGTAACGACTCAGAATTTTTATTAATTAAAATTTTAATATTTAATTAATTTTAAATATTAATAAGTGAAATTATAAGTCGAATAAAATTTAATTCGAATAATTGGATTTAATTGAATAATTAAATCGATAATTTAATATGTTAAATTATGGAAATAATTAAAAATTGGGTTAAATATGATTAAAAATGATTTGAAAAAATTTATTTTATCATATGGGAGTTAGAATGATATTTTAGAACTTTTAAAATCGAATTAAAAGTTAATTTGTGAAAATTGAATATTTTAATATTAAAATCGACCAGTGAAAATAGTCAATTTTTGAACAGTCTCAGAATTGGACGAGACCAGTTCCATTGGATCCGTAATAGTTAGTTATTACCGGATTTCAATTTTCATAGCAATCGGAGTTATCGTTTGATCGTGGCAGCTCGAAACGCATCGAATTATTTTTAATTTTAATTTGGCGAGTTAAAATAGCCATTTTTCAAAATGTCTCGGATTTCGATGAAACCAGTTTCATCGGATCCGTAATGTGATATTATTGTAAGGTTTCAAATTTCGTGTCAATCGGATTTACCGTTTGTCCGGTACAAATTAAAACGCCTAGAAAATCGTTTAATCGGTTTAAATTTAAATCGATCGTTTGTTGTCATATCTCGCACAGATGACCGAATTAGCTTCCGAAACCTATTCCATTGTGTCCGGAACGCGGGGTAAACCCTAGGAATGTCAGTTTCGGCGCGTAAATCGGAGTTTAGAAAACCCAGAATGAATAGTGTTTTGAATAATTTCCTATAAATAGACCAACACCTTCATAAATTAAAAAAAAATTATCTAAACCTAACCCTAGTCAGCCGCCACTACCATGCTCAACGGCCAGAAATTATCAATTTTCTTTCCTCAATTACTTCCAATCCGTGAAGTTTTAGCCAAAGTTGTTAACTACAACATTATAGAGCACGACGAGATCTTTAGATCCATACGGATGTGATGGAGTTTAACGTCGCGTGGAGGGAGATAGGGGGGCCGACGGCCTGGGACTTGCGCACGTGTTTTCTCGTGCAATAGAGGGCCGAGTTCAACTTGCTTGTGGCCGAACATAGAGGAAGGTGAGGCGCTTCCATTGGTGTATCCTGATCGAAGTATGGGTGAACGATGAAGTTGCAAGATAAAAACCTAATTTAGATATGTTGGGTTCATTGTTGCGTGCTCCTTTCTGGTGGAAGACGCGCGTGAGAAGAAGGCAAGGGACGGCATGATGGGGGGTGAAAGCAGATCACACGGCCAGTATTTGATTAGGTTTAAAATAGTTAATTTATATTGTAATTTATGTTATATAAAATTCGTGTAAGTTTAAAAATCAATAACTTTTTCATACGAGGTCGAAAACGCGCGAAACCAGTTGCGTTGGAATCGTATCGACGAGCACTACGCGATGGAGTTGGATTGGAGTCGTTTGGAGTTAGTGAAAATTTCGTGTAAAATTAAACGTCCGTTTAATTTTATTCGAAATAAATCGCTAAAAAGAAATTGAAATCAAGGTGAGAATTTCTCACTCAATCGAATCAGTTTCGATTTTATTTTAAATAGTTAGATTTAAAATATTTGAATGCATGTTTGAATAATGATTGATATCTATTGATTGTTAAATTAGACATTATGCGCCGTTAGTAAGCGGATGTTATTTATTAAAAACATATACCGCGAATATTTCATAAACAGTGAAATTGGTATTATATATAATAGCAATATATATATTGGCATATGTATATATTGGAGTTATTGATTTCCCGCATTTGTATAGCGGATGAGACCCTATTGCGCCGTCTATGAAGCGGATAATATTTTAAATCCCATATACCGCGATAATTTCGTACTGGAGCGAAATTGGTATTGTGCTAATGTTTGTGGATGCAGGAAAACAGGTTGGAGGGATCCAACTGGATTCCTCAACAGTTTTTATTTGATTTCAGATATTTTGATATTTGATTGTATCGATATATGATATCGTTGTTGTCGTGATTGACTATTTGGTATGTAGCATCATTGGACCAAATTTGGAATTTCAAAATGATTTTTAAAGTGATATTTGAAAGTATACGTTTATAAAATATTTTTGGAATTGATTCATTTTAAATAAATAAACGATATAATTTTTAAGGTTAGAAAGATTATGATTTTTGAGAAATATAGTTAAAGATTGATTTTTGAAAATATAAGGCTAATGATTTTATAAAATAGTTCAATCGGGATTTTTGAATTTATTATAAAAAGTTTAAATATAGGATTTATAAAATTTGATTATTTTATAAATCAAAAGGATGAAATTATAAAGAAGATTAAAGATGTTTTAAAATAATAGTATAAATTGATTTTATAAAGGATTTATAAATTGATATTTATAAATTAAAATATTTGAATTATAAAACGAGTTTTTATAAGTGCTTGAATGAAGTGAAAATAGATTGCATAAGTGAATTGAATTTGTAGAATTATAAATGGTGAAGTTATAAGTGAAATTTATACACAATAAGATTTATAAATTTCGTGAAGTTATTAAAGAATGGTTTTGGATAAATAATTGAATCTTATAAGTTATAAGATTTATAATTTAGAAAGTCTTAAAAAGAACGATTTTGTAAAATAATCGTTTTATAAGCATTTAACTTATAATGTGAACTTTTGGTTTATAATTGATTTATGAATTGAATATAGGTTAATAAAGGAATTTATAAACGTTGTTTTATAAATTCGCAATGACTTATTTTGATAAGTAAATTGTTGTAACTTGTTTATGGAGTTATATTCACATTTTTAACTGTGAATAATCCTTTGAAATAAAATGAATAAAATTATGAAATTGGTTAACGTAGTATATTCACATTTTTGAATAGTGAATAATATGTTAAAGAAAATGTTTAGATTTGATGTTTTAAATAGAATTAAAACGATCTAACGATGTTTTAAAATGTGTTGAGATTCGAAACCATGGATTTCAACATTTATTGTTGAAATAGACGTTTTCGAGAAATGAAAAGGAAATAGTGGACTATAACACTGTTGTTATAGTAAATGATTTCCGAAAGGAAATGTTTTGTATAGTATTGGGATTTATATATCTATTTAATTTCGAATCCATATACTAGTGATTTTGGGTTGTCGTAACGATGTTTTACGCAACATTCGTTTTGGCCCAAATAAATATGTTTAAGAGAATGATTTCCTTAAAGAATGAAATATATACTTAATCTCGATTTAAGTATATTGAATATTTTCTAAGTGTTGAAAATAAATAAAATTTATGAATTACTTATGAATAAGTAAGTATGGAAATGTTTTCCAATATAAAGTGAATATCTTAAGAATGTATCTTTTTGAAGATAAATTGAAATGAATAATTGAAATCGAATATTCATAGATATTTTGGATTATAAATTCACTATGGAATTTATAAAAGAAAGTGGAATTTGTTTAAAAATAAATATTGATTTATTTTTGAAGTATGGAAAATTATATATCTTGTAAAGATATTTTTGGAAAATAAATAATTTGGAAAATTATTTGAAATCTGGTGATGTGTGCATATCAATTGATAGTTCAATAACCGACTATCAATAATTCCCTTTGAATGGGTAATAGATGTGATTTGTTTGAATTTGAATGCACACTTATTTTTAAATTATTGCGCTCGTTATTCGGATTACCCATTCCGAATAGTGATATGGATAGCATTGAAGATCGGTGTTGAAGACCCGGTATTCGCGAGAGTGATAGGATGACCTGTCGATTGACTCTGCACCGAGTTGCTCCGGTATTGAGTTCTCCATATGTGATGGGAAATCCGATCAGGATTGTGGATATCCGGATTGCAAGGACTTCTTTGTAAGTGCCTTCGGTTTTGTTCGAGCCCGGAACAGACTTGTATGGATTGTATGTCTGACATTACAAATTGAGATATAAAGCCGATTTCTTTCAAATATATTTCTGTTGGTGGCGGAGAATTTATTCTTTTAGCTTAACACCCTTCTCTGAGACATACGAGCTCAGAGGTTATGTAGTTGAATGTTATCAGCGATATATTCCCAATTTGGTAATGTGACATGCTGAGTGTTGCTGTGAAATGATCATTGTGTTGATTATTTGTGATAGGATCATTTGTTTGATCGTCTATCCTAGTGATCATTTCTATGATCATTTGTTGACCCAAAGCATGGCTTTTGTATAAAGTATGTTTTTGTGGACGTGACTTCGTCGAGCCTCACACCCCGTGAATGGTCAAAACAGGAAAGATGCAGCAAGGTTATGAGGGGTAGCGCCCTTTAGGATATGTGCATTTCCTTCTGGAAAAGGGTGGTGTCATGGTATGGATCCCAGATACTTACTCATGTTGAAAACACTTTATGATTGTGTGAATTGATTGCGAGCGCTCGGTGAAAGGTCCCAAAGGACCGGGGGATGGCATATTCGGTCAGTTGTTACTCAGTTAGGGGTAACCCGGCCTTGTGTTGGTAGAGATCCGGTTTGGTTCTCGGGGATGTCCATCCAGAGGCATTCTCATGTGGCAATGGGAAGTTCCTTGGCCTGATCATTCGTTGGAAATCCAAAGAAACAATACGATCTTGTACGGTATTAGTTGTAGAACCTATCATTCACTTATGGTGGCGCCCCACTGTTTGGATGGTAGCTATAGTAGGCATAGTTCGGAATGTCTATGCTGGCTAAGATTTATATTCTACTTTTGAAATGAATTTTTCTCTACACTATGCACTAGTAATAATATCAAATGTTCTTTAAAATACGTATCAAGCATCTTTGACTATCATAAGGAGAAATCTCCTCCGATTCTGCGTTTGCATGTGTGTGTGTGCGGGAGGCCTTATGGTAGTCTCATTTTTAAAAGCATTTCGAATTAACTTTAAAAATATTCCTCTACTTTGATTTTAAAGATAAATAAACTGTTTTGAGTTCTCACACCAGTCACATGACTGACTCGGAGTTTATTGTTTTCCTTCCTAAACTCTGGGTGCCCACCAATTTTCACACGGGCAGTCAAGAGTTAAGGTTTATCAGGATATTCTGGAGTTGCGGGAGGCAAGCTGGATGGCATGGCGTATTACTAGTTTATATAGTATTTCTTTTCCGCTGTTTGTTGTTGTTGTTATACACTCTGATGATATGATGTTATGAAATGTAATGTATGAAATGTAATAACTGATATAGTTCTTTGTTTAAAGATTATTCATTTATTATCATATGTTGTTCCGCTGCGATTGTGAGATTCTGTTGTTGTTCAGTTGTTTTCTATTCCGTTCTATTTTCTTTTCTCTCTATTTTCTACCTTATCTCTATTTCTGTCTTTTTCTTCTCTTTTTCTTCTTCTGAAACCCTAACATTTCGGTTTTTCGGCAACGAAAAATCCGCAATCGTTACAATCAAGATTTTCTTTAATTACTCAACCCATTTTATTAACTCAAATTAATCTTGCTTATTTGATTAATTACAATTGGGTAATTCATCCCTTAGTTACTCCCTTTAAATAAATTAATTAATCTTTCATTACAGATTAACTAATCCATAATTATTAATTAATAATCCTTAATTATCAATTTATAAAACTTAATAACCAATTAATTAATCCTTAATAAATTAGTTAATTATTCCTTAGTAATAATTAATTAACCATAAATAATAGTTAATTAATCCTTAATTAACTTTTAATTATAGATTAATAATTTTTTAATTATTAATTAATAAAGCCTAATTATTAATTAATAAAACTTAATTACAAATTAAGTACTTTTTAGTTACAAGTTAATTAATCTCTAATTGCTAGTTAATCAACCTTAATTACTTAAATAATTAATCTCAAATTAATTAACTTATAACCCTTAATTATTTAAATCAATTATTTAAATCAATTAATTTCTCTTAATTAATTCCTTAATTAATTCTCAATCATTATTAATTAAATTAATTATATAAATCTAATTCCTTAATTAATTCTTATTAATTAAACTAATTAATTATACTTAATTTCCTTTAATTAACTTAATTAATTTCAAGACATTAAACCCTTAATTATTTTAAGATAAAATATTTTCTTAATTAATGACTTAATTATCATTAAAAACATTTTATCTTAATAATTAATTTTACTTAATTGAATCAATAATTAAGTTTTAAAATAAAAAATTATTTAACTTGATAAATTAAGGTTAACAAAGCTTCCTTTAGATACTTAAAATATTATCAAGTAATAGTTTTTAAAACTAGTTTCAAATTTGAATTTAAAACTTACTTTTAAATCAACTTAAAACTTTGCTTAATAAAATTCAAGTTAAACAAATGTCAAAAATCTTAACAGCTGTTTAAGAAAGCAATTGTTTTATATAAAGTAAATTTACATAAGAAGATTTAAATTAAATTAAAGTTTAAACTTCAAACTTAAATTTTAAAACCTTTTATAAACTATTCAACACTTGCATCAGGTCATACCTAAAATCCACTCAGGTCCAACCTGAGTTTTTTTTTCATTTCAAATTTGGTTTTAGTTTTAAATTTAAATTTAAATTTTTAAAACCTGGAAACAGAACCCTCTGGAACCACTCAAAACACACTCAAGTCCATCCTCGAGTCTGCATTCAAAAACCCCGAGATATACTTCGAGTTCAACCCTCAGCAAAACCCACAACCCAATTCAACATACACCACCTTCCCTATGCACATGCACCAGTGCGGGATTCGCTTTCCATCACCGACGAACCTTCCAGCATATGGAACATCAACGCTGGAATCCACTCCTGATCACCAAATCCCAAAACAAGGCTCGATCTATAATTTAGCATTCCAGTTGAAAACTGGAATCAACTCTATGGCCAGAACCATCTCACAGTAGCATCTCCGACCATCAGACGACGCGCCACTACAGTCATACCACCTCCGATCATCAACAAGCCATCCCCAAAATCCCATCAAACTCGATGCTGCATAAAAGTAGCAGCGGTCCATTTTCCAAACTAGACCAAAACTAGGTTTATAACATAGATCACTTCACCGCCAATGCCACGGCCATTAGAAACCCTTCTTTCCATTTATACCCAACAACTCGATCACTTAGCTAGCTCCAACAGGAACCCTGACATTCGCAATCACCAAGATCATCAGAATTCGATCAGAAACCAAATTTCAGTCATTCCCCAAATACTCATCCATTACAATGTTAAAATTCTGATATTAATTTTAAAATTTCTAACTTTTACAGTAGATTCAAGTTATCATCTTGAATTAATGAATTATAGTGATTGGTTTTAGCAAGTTTAAAAGAATTCTCACTGCATTCATAATTCCCAGATAATCCTGTAAGCATTTTACTTAAATTCATCTTTAAAATTTAATTTAAGTCTAAACAAACCTTTATTGTTTGAAAACAAAATCCTATAGGAAATCAGTGGAGAAGAAAATGAATCTTTGGTTTTAAATTTTAAAGTTCTAAAACAAGAACAGGGAAACAACATACAGAGGCATGCATACTCTCCAAATGTATAGAAATTTATTTATAAATATACATACAAAACAATCATCACAGACAAATTTCACAAACAATTCATTATTTACCTACTTAAATACATACATGCATGCATAGCATCATCACATAATTTCACAAGAAACCATATATTTTTACTTAAATTTTAATTTAAAAGTTTACTCACAATTTTAAAATGCAGAGACCCTTTGAAACTGGAATGAAATTTTCATGCTCTTATTGTTTTGATTCCAGAAAATTTTGTCTTGCTTGTAACTTAACAAAAAGCTTGATACTAGATTGATTAACTGGAACATGATGCTGACTTAAGACTTGATTCCAGGTTGAAGATAAAACCTTACAGGCTTGAGGCATTGTGACGCCCCACCTCTATACCCACGCTAGCCAAGAACACTACGGTGTAGTGCTGTCAACTAGCGCGGAGAATAAGGCTGTTGAGGAGCGACCATCCGTGTAATTTCTTATCACACGGTGGCTATAAAATGATCTTCGGAAACAAATATAGAAGTAAGCATAACATGCGAATCAATCACAGATATCCATATCACAAAGGAGGAAAGAGATATGAATATATATCACATAAAAGTGTACATCAGAGTAGTGGTCTAAAAAGATCCACGATAATACAAAAGAATAGCAACGCGTGCTATACAAAAGAATACAACTATGAGTCTATATCTCAAGTGTAAACAACAAAAGCTGCTAATCTAAACAAGTAGCCAAAAGTCTGAGTAGTGAATCACTGGGGGAGGAGTCAAGCAGTAGCACCTGTAACATCTCAGCCTGACCCGAGTATTATTTATAAGAAAATAATAAACGGATCAGTCTAGCTATAAATATCAGATGACATGATATAAAATAAAAGATATGGCATAAACATAAAATATCCATACTGACATACTACTATAAGTATGCAATTAATGATCAACAGGAGATCAACCGATAAGAGATAAATCAATATCACAAGAATCTTCTCAAAGATCCAAAGAGGGCATCATACCCTAAACTTGTACTCATGACAAGTCAAAGAGATAAATTCCAGAAATCAACACAAGAAATCCAGAAATCATAAAAAGGGAAAGAGGCCTATCACATGACGGTCCGAAGACCATGGGGAGCTACCCCACATGTGTGAATGGAATCACACAGATTGAGGTCAAGACTAACCAAAAAGCAGAAAGGTATGTGTGAATGGAATCACACAAGTGGTGTCTAGTCTAACCTTGCAATGAAAGAGACATCGCGCAATTGCTAGTCTAATTCATAAAGCGATCATCAAGATCAACGAGAAGTGTCAATTACACTAAGCTAGTAAATATAGAAGTTTAGCTTCATGTCCCATAACCACTTGCTTAACTTAAATATTTACGAACAAACTGTAAATCTTCACTAATAAAATTGTCACAAGAGGTTCAATCGAACAAGTCCAAGAATTAACCGACGAAGTGAACGCAAGCGTTTCATACCACTTGTTTTACTAAGTCGTTTAATTAGATTTCTCATCCGAGTGAGGTAAAGGCTTGTATATACTAATAGATTGGAAAACGGTTTAAGAAAAGAGCTTTGTTAGTAAAAATAGAGTTGAAATTGTTTGTTAAAAGAGTTTTGATATTTACTACTAGTATTGAAACCTTTATATTATAAAGTGACAAAACACATAAGCAAGTGTAGAAACAATCAGTCACAAAGATCGCATACGGAGATGCGAATAAAATCAGCTCAATGTTTTTCAGATAAGGTCCCCTACGGAGGGGGGGTCCAGGGGGGGTGGAAACCCCCCAAGGTGGGGGTGCGGGGGCAACTTAAAGGGTTTCGACCTAGTGAAGACCAAAGGAAGGATAGGATCGAGCGACTTAAAGGGTTTCGACCTAAAGAGTCACGACCTAAAGGAGTAAGTGACCCTAAGGAAACTCGCGACCTAATCATGGCCGAGCTAAGGTGAGGTGCGACTCAACCAGGTAAGCGACCTAAGGGAGACGAGCGACCTAAGGAACTCGCGACCTAACAATAGCACAGGTCAAGCGACCTAAGGGAGACGAGCGACCTAAGGAACTCGCGACCTAACAATAGCACAGGTCAAGCGACCTAAGGTTTTAAGGCCGAGCGACCTAATTAAACTCGCGACTTAATGGTGTGAAAGGCGTGCGACCTAAAGTGTTACGACCTAAGGGTCGAGCGACTTAGTGGAACAAGGTCATACGACCTAACGGAGTAAATGGTCGAGCGACCTAACAGGTTATAGGTCATGCGACCTAGTGGGTTAATGGCCTAACGACCTAAGGGTTATAGGCCCAACGACCTAACGGGTTATAGGTCCAACGACCTAGCGGGTTAGAAGGTCATGCGACCTAAAAATGGAAGGCAAGGCCGAGCGACTTAAAAAACCAAGGCCACACGAGTTAAGGCCTAACGGCCTGACGACCTACGACCTAAAGGCCCACGACTTACAACCTAAGGAGCCAGAGCGAGCGACCTAAGGCTGTATAGGGGACTTAAGGCCAGAAACGACCTAAGTGTTTGCCACCTAACGACCTAAAAGCCCGCGACCTACGACCTAAGAGCCATACGACCTACGACCTAATTCCGAGTGCCGAGCGACCTAACGTTGTAGGCCATTTTAAGGTCGGAAACGAGCTATTTTGAGCCCGAGACTTTTCCACGCGAACGACCTAGCATAGGCAGAACGACCTAAGTGCAGAATTTCACCAAAAACACTAAAAATTGGAGTTTTTCGCCAATTCGATTCAAACCAAATGCAAATGTGCATGCAAAAGTGATAGGGAATCATTCCCAACAGTCCAATATAGTTATAGACTAGAATTGTGAGATAAAAATCTCACCTTTGCACTAAAGTTTATGAAGATGAAGCTTGAAAGCAAGGAGAAGCAATCCAAAGCTTGAATCCAATATCTTCTACTTGAATTTGGAGTTGAATGTTGGATTTGCAATTGAATTTGTGCTTGGAGTTTTAATTTCCCATTCTTTTCACCATTAATGCCCAAGCTTGAGTTAGTTAGGAAATTTATGAAGAGTGAGGAGAAGGGGGTTGGAACTTGGGCTTAATAGGTTAAACTAACTCAAAGTCCAAAGCGGGAAAAGTTAGTGAAATTTCGCTAACTCCAAACCTATCGATGTTTATACTTAAAAATTTGTAAACGGCATTTCGAACTCAATGGAAGTGGTCTCGAGTCCTAATTTGACCGTTTGCAAAAAGTAGCTTTTCGGACCAATATCCGATTAACGACCTAATATTTAAATAAAATATTTAAATATTAAATCGATAAATATGCGGGTTGTTACAGGCATAAAATGGTTACAGATTTGGAAAGTTTACAGGTTTGATGATATTCTGGCTTGCATGTTTGAACTTTGATTTTCTGCTACAGGCTTGGCTCTGAAAATTTGGTTGCAGGCCTGAGTTTTAGGAGGTTACAGGTTTTGATTCATTCTGGTTTGCTTTTGTTTTAGAGGAGATGAATTTCAGGTTTTTGTTTTTGGAAAGATGCTTTTACACTAGAATTTGATTTCAAATTTGAAGATGTTTGCATTGTATAAATTTGAACTGAGAAATGGTTTCAGATTTGAGAAGGGTTTTCAGATTTGTTTTCTTGAGGAATAGATTAGGGTTTTGATTCATGCATTTTTAGTTAGAAGAGTTTTGGATTGCATGAAAATTTCTGGTTTAGGAATGAATCTAGTTTTCCTTGATTTTGAACTTAGATAAAAAAAGAAATGAAAGAAAAGATAGAAGTTTGTATAAGTTAATTTTAGATCTTATTAAAATTAAAAGAAAACACAAATAAATGTGACACTTGTCCCTTAGATTAATATGTTAACACATGTTATCTAAAATGGTTTATAGCTTAACATTTGTATTAACTTATTTTCATATTCGTAAATGATTTTAAAAGCTTTTCTTATTAAATTCCTAGCTAACAAATACATTTATAAATTTATAAATGCTTTCTAAATTTTATAAAAATACAATCTTTAAAGAAAATAGAATATAAACCAATTATGATCTAAATAAAATCATATACAATATTTTAAACTCACTTTAAATGCTAATTTAAAAGCTTTTGTATTTATTCCTATTAAATAAATAATTTTCCAAATTTTTATAAATAAATTTCTTTTAAAGAAAATAATATAAACAAGTCTTATTTTTATTGAAAAACTTAACCATATTTTATATCCAAAATATTTTTAAGATATATATCTTTTAAATTCAAATTTTAAATCCAAATTCAAATTCAATTTAAAATCCAATTTAAAATCAATTCAAATAAATATAGATATCAATTTAGACAAACACATTATTAAATTTGTAAATAATTATTTTATTCAAAATCAATTTAAACACACTCATACATATACATATTTTAAACAACACTTATTAAATTAGAAAATAATAAATCTATTTAAAATCAAATTTATGAAATAACACAAATTAAATTTGTAAATCATTATTTCATTTAAAAATCTATTGATAACTATATTAAAAACACATCACATTATATTTATTATTGGCTATTTATATTTGAAAATAACAATTTTATTAATTTTAAACAATTTAATTAAGAGATTATCATATTTTAAATTCCTTGAAATTTCGGGATATCACACGTATTTTCTTCCGCTTATTTTTAGACATCATGGGTTAGGGCATGTCTCCACCAATAGCAAAGTGATTTTGTGGGATTCGAAGATCAAAAGGGGTAAGCAGGTTGAACGACAGGGATTGGAATGGCGAATGTATATGCAGGATTTAACCATGCAGGTACCAAGAATGAAGATTCTACAGTTCAGAGATTCAAGATATCAAGATTGAAGACTCATGAGTACGAATATCAAGAGTTCAACATTTCAATAATAAGTAATTTAATTAGTAATTTTGTTAAAACTCTTAGAAAAGCACTGGCATCTTAAAATCCAATTTATTTGTGTAATGGAATCCACTTCGAGCCTGTTAAAGGGATGGAACCCTAAGTAGGATGGATCCTATGAAAAATCTAGTGGAACGTTGTTTTGTATCCGCTAACCTTTTATTTAAATATTTTTACAAAATTATATATTGTTTTCAAAATGATTTTGAAACCTTTCTTTTAAAAGCATTAAAAATATCTATCCTAGTTTTAAATATTTTTAGCCTCAAAATAACCTTTATTTTCAAAATCAAATTATCCTTAGTTTTAAACTAGCTTTTAATAATAATATATTTAACTTTTAATATTTATACTTAGATTTAAATTTAAAATTATAGAAATTTTTTATATATATGTATATATACACCAAAATATTATTCTCTATATTTACTTATGTATTTTAACTATAATTAAGTATATTTATAAATTTTAAAATAGTTTTAATACAAGATGAAAGTTACTTTCAAAGAAAAACGAATTACCAAAATTTCCTTAGGCATATCGACATCCTCAAGTATCCCATGTCGACATGGTAGAAATTTACATCAAAAATTTGAATTTCAAAAGAAGTGTCTATTCGTCATATCCTTTCACGAATGGACATGGTTGTTGTTCTACTATAAATAGGGGCAGTTTTAAACGAATTTTCATTCATATTTTCTCTGATTTCACTCCTTTTCTTCTGCCACATTTCTTTATACGCATTTTTACCATTACTCTGCCGAAATCAACATTAAATCTAACTGGAACACTTTTGGTTTGATTCTCTATCACTATCTTAACAAGATCTAAGTGTTATTCAAAGTTATAGGCTTCTTTGTAATAAAGTAAGTGAGAAAAGGTGTGATTGCAGCCTGTGAAATCAATCAAGCGAGAAAGGGTGTGATTGTAGCCTTGGAAATCAATTGGTGAACTTGTTGCCCATGAAATCAAGTATCTCTACCCAGATGTGAATCTGGAGTGGTGTACCTCGTGGCCTTGAAATCAAGGGTGTAATTGTACAATTTCTTTCAAAAGGAAATCCGTACTTGTGTGCGGGACTGGATGTAGGGCAACTCTGAACCAGTATGAAATCCGATGTGTTCTTTCCTTTATTGCTTTTACTTTATTTCTGCATCTATGCTTGATTCTGTGATCATATCTATGTTTGAATATTGCATACATTTGTGTTCAAATTAACAAAAACTCAAAAAAGATTTAGTAATTCCTTTAAACACTATTCACCCCCCCTCCCTCTAGTGTTAATCCTAGCCTTAAGATCTGTATTCCGCATTTCTCACATTTGGTATCAGAGCAAGGTTTTCAAAATTTTCATAATCTGAATTTTGGAAAATTTTCAAAATGGCTACCAACACTGGTATTGTTAACACTATCAACACTGGTTCTATTATCCTTGTCAGTAGTTCATTTGTAGAAGGTCAGTCTACTATCAGACCACCATTTTTTAATGGCAGTAACTATGCATATTAGGCATGTAGGATGAAAATATGTTTACAATCTATAGGACTAGACACTTGGAATGTCACACAGACTGAATATTCTGAACCCACAACTGATTTTGCACAGTGGACTGCTAAGCAAAAGACTGTGAATATTCTATTTTGTTCACTTGATAGAAATGAATTTAATAGAATGTCAGTTTGTAAGTCTGCATATGAAATCTGGAAAAATTTGCAAGTTACTCACGAAGGAACAAGCAAAGTTAAATAGACCAAAATTTCCATGCTCACAAACCAGTTTCAATTACTTAAAATGAGTTCTAATGAGTATTTTAGATATGTATAGTAGATTTCAGAACATTATGCATTCTCTAATATCCTTGGGAAAGGAATTTTCGGAAGAAGATCAAGTCAGAAAAATCTTAAATTCTCTTACTCCAAAATGGGATCAAAAGACACTTGCGATCGAAGAGGCAAATGATATCAGTATCTTAAAGATAGAAGAACTAATTGGAAATCTGACGTCGTTTGAAGTCCAAATGATTGGAAGAAGAGAAAGCAAAGCATCTGAAAAGAAATCAATGGCGTTCAATGCATTGACCGAAGGTTCAGACTCAAATAGCGATAATGATGAAGAGATAGCCCTTATGAACAAGAATTTTCAGAAATTCCTAAAATACAGAAAGATGAACAATCTGAAGAGAAACAACTATAAGAACTCTGGAAATCAGAATGTAGTGCCAAAAAATATCAAATGTTTCAAGTGTGATGAACCAGGCCATATCAAAAGAGATTGTCCATATCCAGATAGGCAAAATCTTCCTATAAACAATGATTCCGTAAAGAAACAAAAAACGTGCATTTACTACTACTCAAGATGACTCGGACTCGTCCTCAAGCGATGATGATCAGCAGACAGATAATTCAAATATGTGTTTCGTGGCAGTTCACGACTCGACGAACTCAAAGAAACGGACTCACAAAAAGGTACACAATTACAATACAATTGGTTGAAATTGCATGCTTAGAATTGGATGCTTGATTGATTGATTTTTAATTGGTGCGTTGTTTGAATTTTAAAAATTTTATTTTTTTACTATTATTTTATTATTATTTTTATTTTTATTTTTAATAGTACCATAATATTTTATGGAATATACTATAATTCTAGTAATATTCCAGATATATGTATAGACATTAAAAATAATATATATATATATATATATATTAGAATACTTAAGAAAAACAATCATGGAAATTCAAAGACACGTGTCGACATGGTCTCCACCATGATGTCGACATGGGTATAGAAATTTGAAATTCAAAATTTGAATTCAAATATTGAATTTCCCTCCATCTTTTCACTTCATTCAATTCTCTGAAAAGCTACCTTTCTACCAGAGAATATATCCTTTAAGAATCTATTTATTCACTATCTTTTATCACAACTTTTCACACTCGTTTTCAATTTCAAACTCTTATCTCAAAACTTCAAGCTCTCTACTTTAATGGCTTCTTCAAGCAACCCCTCCCCAATGAGAATTTCCAGAAAGATAAAAGAGCAACTCTACAATGATCCGGAGGCGATAAAAGCATATATCAACTATACTAACGATGGAAAAGTCCATCCGGGGAAGTTTGCTCTATTTCAAGATTTCTCTACTTATGAGATCGATTCTCTTTTTGCAAACAATCAAGTTCTTAGTCTTGTTGATGCTTCTCAAAATGATTTTGTTTGTTATCCAAGTCTTGTTAAAATTTTCTACGCAAATCTTAACCGTGGATTTTATAATGGAAATGATGATGAAATTTGGAGTAGTATCAAAGGCACTAGAATCGTTTTAAATTGTGATCTTTTGGGTACCCTTCTCAATTACAAAAGAACGGGAATGGATCTTTCTAGTTTTAATATCGATGAAAATGATCGTGAGATATTTCATCACATTTTCGAAGGAAATGATATTTTTGAATTCAAAAATCAAAACTTTCAACCAAAAGCTAGAATTGTTAATCTTCTTTTACAACATACTTTGACCCCAAGGTTGGGAAATTTTAACAATCCAACTTCAAAAGTTTGCAAAGCACTCTTTACTAATTTGGAAAATTATGATATTAATTGGACGTAAGTTATTTTGGATGAATTTCGTCCCAAATATCTTGAAATGGGTGAAAACACTTTGTATCATGGAATCTATCTCACTCAGATTTTCAACTATTTTGGAGTAGATTTCAAAGGAGAAGAATTTGTTTCAATAAAGGTTTTTAATCACTCAAACATTTTTCTTGTAAAAATTCCACTTGTTATTCAACCTTATGAGACTCTTGCCGAAAAGGAAGAGCGTTTGGCTCATGAGGAGATGGAAGAGGAGGAAGAGGAAGAAGAAGAAGGGGATGGAATGGAAATAGAAGAAGAAGGTGAAATATCTTTGGAAAGCATTGACTATCCTCCTAATCTAGCCAACAAAACCTTACTCAAAAATCAAAAGACTATTGTCGAGAATTAACGGATTCTTAAACGGTCCGTTAGTAAGAAATTAGATAAAATGTAATCGAAGATGAACAAGTTTTTCTCCAAAGTCAGCAAGAAGCTTGGATTATCTTCATGTTCGTCATCCTCTAACTAGTTCTACCTTTTTATATCTCATGGTATTTGTTTTAGTTTATTTTGATTTGATTGTTCCTGTACTTTTTAATGTTTAATCATTGTATTGTTCTATTATGAAATGAAATTGAATTACTTTTTTGTTATCTAGCTTATCTTATCTCCAGAATAAATGTTAGTATATTATATGAATATATACACACACACACAATTATTCCAAATCAAAATAAGTCATCAAAATTCACTGAACCATGTCGACATCCCCTCTTGACCATGTCGACATCAACTGGTCAGAAATAACTTTTCATTTTTTAAATTTGAATAACTACCTTATGTCTATTCATTTCAAACGAATTTCTACACCTATAAATACCTATTTCTTCCATAATTCATCACACAAAATCATTTCTTATCTACTTTATCTACATTTCTTATCACAAACTCAAAAATTACCAATCCAATTCATAATTTAACCGAGAATCTTGAAGAAACACTTAATTCTTTCAAGAATATTCTCTCTTTCATTCTTTGTAACCAACGACACTAAGAGTTGAGTCAAATGAAGCATTTTGATGCGATGCAATGGAATATTTCCTCACTGCACAAAGATGATAATGAAGCACATCCTTTTGTCTCTCTCACCAATGATAATGAAAATTGGGATGCCATTAAAGCAGACCCAATATTTGGAGAAGAATGATGGGTGGAAGTTCCTCGTAATGTTTGATTTTTTTTATTGCTTTGTTTGATTTTAATTGATTGCTTGGATTGATTTGATTTGATTTGATTTGATTTGATTTGGTTTAGTATGGATTGATATTTGGTGTGGATTGATGTTTGGTATGCAAAACATGTATAAAAACACATTGATATTTATATGATCTTTGTTTAGTTATCAATATAATTATCTCTTAATCTATCTATTATATACTCCATTGAATATAATATTAATGCAGGTATTTTAGTACAAGAATAAGGGGGAGTTCTATAGTTTGGAGTTAGTTTTTGTTGACGAAAAAAGGGGGAAGTATAAAATAGGATAGTTAGGCATAGATTGAGGGGGAATTATTAGTTTTAGGGGGAGTTATTAGAATAGAAGTAATATTTTATAAACAAAGGTTGTCATCATCAAAAACAGGGAGATTGTTAGTCCTTGAGATGATGGTTTTGATGACAACAACCTTAGAATAAGATTATAAAATATAAATACTAACATTATAGTTTAGATATATATATATATATGTAAATGCAGGATTTAACTATGCAGGTACCAAGAATGAAGACTGTACAGAATAGAGATTCAAGATAACAAGATTGAAGACTCATAAGTATCAAGAATATCAAGAGTTCAAGATTTCAGTAATAATGTAACAACCCGGGATTTTCGATCCCGAAAATTCCAGGTAGTTAGGAAAAAGAAGAAAGAGATAGAAGAATAAGAAGATCAGAAACACCAACATCTCACATTCGCAGCAGATAAAAATATAATAACAATAATAATAGTTTACAAAAGAATTCTGAATCTGTCAAAATACCTTTATGATACATCAGAGTTACACATATATATAGACACTGGATATACATAATCATCATGTCTTAGATATACAACAATATAATACGGCTTAAACACTCAATACGTTCTTGCCATCCAGCTCGCCTCCTGAGCTTCCGGACGTCCTTACCTGAAAATCTGTAATACTCGGTCTAGCCCGAGCATTACATCAAAGTAACACCTGGGTCAGGCTGGAAACCAGCGTGAGTAAACCCATCTAACATGGAATACAAAGCATACGATTTATATAAAACCCAGGATAACTCGTATAAATTTATAAATTCACAATTTGTTATAGTCATCACTTATATCACATATCAATTTCTAAGTACCAAAACTTAGACTAAATGGTCTAATTCACTTAAATCATTCCATTTCAGCCTATTGATTTCACATATCAATTTATAAAGAATCGAAGTGGTTTCGGGTATTAAGTAGTACCCGACTCCGGTCTCTTTGAATCCAATGTCATCTAAACCCAAGTTATTCAAGTGATTAAATTTTAAATACTCGATGATACTTTTACACAGCAATTCATCATAGATAACCACATTATATCAGTTCAACCCATATTACAAAATGTTTCATTTCACAAAGCATCACAATCACATATCAGGGATAACAAATAACCCAAAGCATTCAAATATCATTCAATCATTTATAAGCAAGATAAATTAGTCATACCATTTCTAATTAATTACCAATGTATTATATTACTTATAAAACTTTCTTATTTAATCATTAATTAATTATTCATTTAAATAAATCATCCCTTAATTATTCATCTTGATTAATCATCCTTGATTAATCGTTCTCTAATTACATTATGAAATTACCCTTTATTAATTACATAAATTAATTATTCTCAAACAATTATAGTAATTAACCTTTAATTAACTATAATTAATTACATTAATCTTTCATTACTTACATTGATTAATTATTCTATAATTACTTCATTGATTAATTAATCTTAATTAATCAATCCCTTAGTGACTTCATTAATTACATTAATGATTCTTAATTACTTCTTTAATTAATTATTTCTCTATTAGTCAAATTTCTATTCATTTATCGGCCTGATTAATCACATTTAGTAATTAATTTCTCTTAATTAATTACATTACTTAATTGACTTCTAATAAACTTTATTAATTAATTAAGTCTTAAATTAATTGCACCAAGTAATTATACTTAACCCATCATCTAAAGATTATTTTAAATTAATTAAAAAAAATTAATTAATCTTAAACTAATCACATAAATTTAATTAATTACACTGAGTAATTAATCCATTTTAATTACTTCCATTATGTAAATTTACTTAAACAATCCCCCAAATGATTATTTTAATTAATTAATTTCTCTTTAAATTACTTCGTTAATTTAATCATTTATTATCCAAGACCTTCCTCAACTTTAAAGATAAATCTTTTATCTTTATTAATTTCTAATAAATCTTGAAATCATTTATCATTATAATATAAAAACATATAACTCCTTTAATTAACTACTTGATTACATATTTAAATTAAGTTTAAAATAAACTTAAAATTCTACGTAATATATTTAAGTAAAATATCATACAACTTCTCAACCCAATATTTAAAATATCATTATACAAAGGAATAATAGTTTTCTTTAAAATCAGTTTAATCTTGATTTACTTAAAGTTTAAAAACTGGTTTTCATAAAACTTTAGAAAACTGGTTAAAAATTGCACTTCTGGTTCAAACCAAACCTTACCCGAAAACTTTCTTTTTTTTAGTTATAAACTTTAAACAAAACTGGAAAGGGTATTCTTCACGATCATTAGTACAGACTCGAGCAAAATTCCATCCCACCCGAGTATCAACACAAGAAAAACTTCTTTATTCTCATTCAACTCATGTGCACAGTCCCTCCGGTGCACATGCACATGCCACCGGCAACCCTCCAAAATCATCGACCCCCATTGCCAAGTCAGCTGCGACGACCTCCAACCATCGAACGGCTCAGCGACCACGATCTAATTCCAAACCAAAATCAAGCCTTTAACTGCAAATTAGAAACCCAGACTTCATCAGAAAATCCCTTGAACCACCCTCGTCGATCACCGAACCTTTCCCAAACTCCGGCCGCGGCCTCGCAAGTCTCCATGCCATTTTTTCCCAGAAGAACTTGCAGCTCGATTCACCAATGAAGCCACGGTGATCAATTTTCCTGACTTCGACGGAACTAGGGTTAACAACTCAAATGAACTATCGCCGACGCCACGATGATCTACCCAACTCCTTGTCATTTTTCCCAGCCTCAATGATCACCGGGCTAACTCCAGCCAAAACCCCAACCTCCAAAATCTCCCCAGTCACCAGAACTTGATCGAAAACTGAAATATGATCATTCCCATATTGCAAACTCAATACTAAACTAAAATTCATGAAATTTGTTTTAAAAATCGAGGTTCCAGAGTTGATTCAAGTTACATGCTTGAATTTACAAATTAAATTATTTAACTTTTCACTTTTGAAAAGATCTACTGTTTTACTGATTCCAAAAGAGTTTTAAACATATATTACTTAACTTATTTTCTCATCTACACAAACTTATTTTATTAAGAATTTAAATCCTAATAACACATAGGTAAAGAGTTGATTTGATTTTTGCTTTGTTTTTAATTCTGCAGTCTAAACAGAGAAGAACGGGTTTAAATCAATATGCACAGAACAGATACACACATATATCCAGAGATTCAAGCAAATATATACACATGCAAAGCACAAATCTAATCTAGGAATCCATATGCATAGATTTAAATCTACTTAAGCTTTAAAAATATATGGAATTACTCACCAGAAGAAAAAAAAGTTTTGGACAGAGAGCAACTTTTGTTTTTGGAAAGCTGTAGTTTAATCTTCCTATAAATCCTTTCTGTTTTGTTTTTGTTTAGTTGAATGAATCTGAGTTTGTAAATATAATGATGTTTACTTTTTTTTCCTTTCAGGCTTGCTAAGTTATGAACGAACAAGATCAAGATGCATTGCATATATAGAAACAGTTTTATAGGGTAGGAGCTTCTAGTACAAGCCTTTTCTTTGTTTTCTAATATTTGGTCAAAGATTTGTTTTGAAATTTGAAATGATTATTTACACATTTGAAATGACTTTATTTTGGTGCTGAGATGATAGTATTAAATGTATATGTCTCCCTATAAGCTTACAGCCTTATCCCATTCCTTGTATGTACATAGATTTTGTTTGTAGATTTTTTTTTCTTGCCTTGCACATACAAACTCACAGCAAACATACTTTCATCCTTGCCTGGTTTTATTTTATACCCTTGTGCTTAATTTAAAATTGTTATAGTTATTGATATGTATTTATCTTATGTTTTTATATAACCATATAATTTATTACTAACATAAATCCTTAATTTTATTCCTATTTAAAGTTTAACTATCAAACATTTAATTTATAACGTATATTTTATTTTATACTTATATTTAATATTGATAGGACTTGATTTTATTTTAAACATTTTAAAAGACTTTATTTCATTTTAAATATTATTATCTATATTACATTCATATGCATAGATTTAGATTAAATGTTAATAATGTAGAGCATTAATTAAATCGAATAAGGTAGATTTTATTTTAAATATTTTTGAAAGATTCTATTTTAAATTTTCAACTCAAAATTTCCTTTTCAAAATACATATGTATATAAATAAATGGAAAATATTCCAAAAGTCCTATCTTTTTAAAATGATAGGTTTACATTTCATTTAATTAGATTAAATACTTAATAGAATAATATCGCCGAAATCCCGGGTCATTACATTCCTCCCCCCTTAAATCTTTTCGTCCTCGAAAAGGAATGAAGCCAGAGTTATTAAAATGCTTAAAATCAGATAAATTTTCTTTAATCATTTTTAAACTACTTTAAAAATCTATATAATATTACTAAAATAGGTTTTATACAAATACTTTTATAACTCGATGTTTCGACAAGTCCATCCTTGTCCTTACAGAAAATTCGGTCATACGTTGATCAGGCGTACGACTGAAAATCTATAAGTGCTTGGCAGACCTGTTTCCAACATCCAGTGAAAATATTTTGAAAAATAATTTTATTGAAAATATAGAAAACGGTTCTGAAATCGAGGAAATATCTTTGGTGAGAATGCTCTGAAAATCATCACCCCCATCCATGGTCACAGTTACATCCTGGGTTACGTTGCCATCGCAGCAAAAGTCCATGTAACTATAGCCACTCCGCGTCCCTCGATTACGCCATGGAACCCACGACAGATCGCAGTTACATTCCAGGGTTATGTTGCCGTCGCAGCAAAAGTCCATATAACTGTAGGCATCAGCGCCCTCGATTTTCGCTGTCAGAATGAAACTTCTCCACTCCTACATAGGTCGCAGTCTACCGATGTAAAATCAAACGCAGACGTTGGCTCTCAGCGGCACACACGACTTTCGCTATGTTACCATAGGTCGCAGTCTACCGACATAAAATCAAACGTAGACCGTTGGCTCTCAGCGGCACACACGACTTTCGCTATGGTCTGTAGTAGATCGCAGTGACATCGAGTTACACTGTCGTCACAGCACAACCCAAATGCCTCTGTAGGCATCAGCGCCCTCGACTTCCGCAAAACACAACACATAATCCTCAGGAACTAGTTTTCTCCAGACTCCTCACAGGATTAACTTTAGAACCCCCCCTTAGGGTTCAAGGCAGTACCACTCGGTGGCACTTCTGAGAAGTTCATTTCAAGGGAGCGCCTTTTTCCCTAGAGCCGTTTTCAAAACACTTTATACTATACACATATAGTATCTTCCAAATCATACACCTAGTATGAATCCCTTAGTGACTTCATTAATTACATTAATGATTCTTAATTACTTTTTAATTTATTATTTCTCTAATTAGTCAAATTTCTATTCATTTATCGGCCTGATTAATCACATTTAGTAATTAATTTCTCTTAATTAATTACATTACTCAATTGACTTCTAATAAACTCTATTAATTAATTAAGTCTTAAATTAATTACACCAAGTAATTATACTTAACCCATTATCCAAAGATTATTTTAAATTAATTAAACAAATTAATTAATCATAAACTAATCACATAAATTTAATTAATTACACTGAGTAATTAATCCATTTTAATTACTTCCATTACGTAGCTTTACTTAAACAATCCCATAAATGATTATTTTTAATTAATTATTTCTCTATAAATTACTTCGTTAATTTAATTAATCATTTATTATCCAAGACCTTCCTCAACTTTAAAGATAAATCTTTTATCTTTATTGATTTCTAATAAATCTTGAAAACATTTATCATTATAATATAAAAACATATAACTCCTTTAATTAACTGCTTGATTACATATTTAAATTAAGTTTAAAATAAACTTAAAATTCTACTTAATATATTTAAGTAAAATATCATACAACTTCTCAACCCAATATTTAAAATATCATTATACAAAGGAATAATATTTTTCTTTAAAATCAGTTTAATCTTGATTTACTTAAAGTTTAAAAACTGGTTTTCATAAAACTTTAGAAAACTGTTTAAAAATTCCACTTCTGGTTCAACCCAGGCCTTACCCGAAAGCTTTCTTCTTTTTTTTAGTTATAAACTTTAAACAAAACTGGAAAGGGTATTCTTCACGATCACGAGTACAGACATGAGCAAAAGCCCATCCCACCCGAGTATGAACACAAGAAAAACTTCTTCATTCTCATTCAACTCATGTGCACGGTCTCTCCGATGCACATGCACATGCCGCCGGCGACCCTCCAGAACCATCGACCCTCATCGCCAAGTCAGCTACGATGACCTCCAACCATCGAACGAATCAGCGACCACGATCTAATTCCAAAACAAAATCGAGCCTTTAACTGCAAATTAGAAACCCAGACTTCTTCAGAAAATCCCTTGAACCACCCTCGCCGATCACCGAACCTTTCCCAAACTCCGGCCACAGCCTCCCAAGTCTCCATGCCATGTTTTCCCAGAAGCACTTGCAGCTCGATTCACCAATGAAGCCACAGTGATCAATTTTCCTGACTTCGATGGAACTAGGGTTAACAACTCAAATGAACTATGGTCGACGCCATGGCGATCTACCCAACTCCTCGTCATTTTTCCCAGCCTCAACGATCACTAGGCTAGCTCCAGCCAAAATTTAACAACCCGCATAATTATCGATTGTATATTTGAATATTTTATTTAAATATTTCATAGTTCATTGGATTTTTGTCCAAAAACCTACTTTTTGCAAACAGTCGAATTAGGACTCGAGACCACTTCCATTGAGTTCAAAATTCCATTTGCAACCTTTTTGAGTATAAACATCGATATGTTTTGAGTCGAGTGAATTTTGCTATTTTTCACTTAGGGCTTTGGGTTTGGGTTCAGCCCACTAACCCAACTCATCTTATATCATTACTCCACCCCCTCTCCTCTTCATTACTTCACTTTCATTTCCTAACACTCAAGCTTCATCAAAAATGGAGGAAGAGATTGGAAACTAAAATCCTAAGCCCTAGGTTCTTTGCAAATTCAAGTTATAGCTCCATAATTCAAGAGAAGCTATTGGTAAGCATACTCTTCTTCTTCTCCAACTCATTCTACCTTCAATTTCAGAAATTCATAAACCCTAACTTAGGAAATGTTTTTCTTTTAAGCTTAGATTCAAGCTTCTTAGGTTGGAATTGAAGAGTGATTATTCTTGCCTTGCTCTATAGCTTCTCCATCCTTATTTTTATGCAAAAGGTGAGATTTTTATCTCACATCTAAGTCTATGATTATCTTTGATTGTTAGGTATGAATTCCTAACACTTATTCATGTGCATTTGATTTTGACTTGGGTTGGTTTTGTGAATATTCCAATTTTTGGTGCTTTGAGTTCAAATCTTCAAAAATCGTAGCTTTGTTGTTTGAACATGCTTTTGGTGATGCATCGAAGAGCCTATTGGGCTAGGTAGCTGATTCGCGTAAACTCCTAGTGGCATGACTCGAGTGATTGCAATTTGGAAGGAAATAATCTTCATTTACATAGGCTTGGAAGTGCAGGAAACAGGTTCCAGTCACTGGAATTTTGGGCCAGTCGACTGACCTGCTACCTGAGCACCTCCCAGGCTCTGGTCCAGTCGACTGGCATACTGAGTCCAGTCGACTGACCAGCATCCCGCGTATATTCCGGGAATGAGTTCGGTCGACTGAACTCAGTGAGCCAGTCGGTTGACCTGCATATTCTTGCCTATTTTGCCTATTTTTGTTTGAAACTCCAATTTTATCGATTCGTGGTTCTCCGATTCATTGTTGTCATTTATTATCGACTTCAATGACTTCATTTTCGGGATTTTTGTGAACATACATTTTGATGGATTCGGTATCGATTTCTTTGGATTTTATTCACGTCTTCGTACGTGAATTTTGGTGATTGATTGTTTCTACAATCATTTCTACGATTTGTCACTTTAAAAATGTAAAGGTTTCAATACTAGTAGTAAATATCAAAACTCTTTTATCAAAACGAATTCAACTCTATTTTCAATATCAAGCTTGTTTATAAAACCGTTTTCCAATCTACTAGCATTTACAAACCTTTATCTCACTCGTATGAGAAATCTAATTAAACAACTTAGTAAAACAAGTGGTATGAAACGCTTGCGTTCACTTCGTCGGTTAATTCTTAGACTTGTTCGACTGGATCTCTTGTGACAATTTTCTAGTGGAGATCTACAATTTGTTCGTAAATATTTAAGTTAAGCTAGTGGTTATGGGACATGAAGCTAAACTCATATATTTACAAGCTTAGTGTTACTGACACTTTTTGATGATCGATGATGATCGTTTTATGGTTTAGACTAGCAATGTGCGATGTCACTTTGTCCATGTGGGGGACAGTACCCCGTTATGTTGTGCTTTACCTCTCTTTGTCCACGTGGGGGGACTATACCTCGATTTTGAGGAGCTTCGGCTCATCAGGGGGAGCTTCGGCTCATCAGGAGGAGCTTCGGCTCATCAGGAGGAGCGTCGGCTCATCAGAAGGAGCTTCGGCTCATCAGGAGGAGCTTCAGCACATAGTCCACAATGGGGGACTATACCCTGTCAGGAGGAGCTCCGGCTCATTTTTATGGGATAACGACCCATTTTGTGATACACATATTGGTTAGTTTTCATGCTCCCGTCTTATGATAGGCCTCTTTCCCCTTTTTTGTGATTTCTGGATTTCTATTGATGATTTCTAGAATTTGTGTTTCGCCAATTTTTGTGATTTCATTGATAAGTTCTATCAATATTTGTGCATTGGTGAATTTGTGTTTCAACCACTTTTATGATTGGCATTGTGATGTTTACCAATATTTGTGACTTGGTGAATAAAAATTAAGAGTACGACATTCTTTTTGATCTTTGAGAAGATTCTTGTGATATTGATTAATCTCTGGTTGATTTTCAATTACATACTTATCACAGTATGGTATTATGGTTATCCTACGTTTTTGTCATATCTCTTATTTTATATCATTTTATCTGACATTTATAGCTAGACTGATCTGTTTATTATTTTCTTATTAAATAATACTCGGGTCAGACCGAGATGTTTCAGGTGCTTCTGCTTGACTCCTCATTTGGGATTATTATCCTGACTTTTGGCTAACTACTTAGATTGGTAGTTTTCGGTTGTATACTTTTGAGATATAGGCTCATTGATGTATGTTTATTCTTTTGTCTAGCACTTGTAACTATTCTTTTGTGATATTGTGGATCTTGTTTGACCACTACTCTGATATACACTTTTATGTGTAATATTCATATCTGTTTCCGCCTTTGAGACATGAACTTCTGTGACTGATTTATGTTATGCTTATTTCTATATTTGTTTCCGAAGATATTATAGCCACTGTGTAGTAGCTTTGAGTTTGCATCGGTATGTCGAATTTCCTCTTGTGATGAAAAGTTATATTTTTATCTGGCATATTGGTACTCGCACAAAGCAGTTACACGGATGGTCGCTCCTCAACAGCCTTATTCTTCGTGCTAGTTGACGGCATTACTCTGTGGTGTCCTTGGCTAGCGTGGGTATAGAGGTGCGGCGTCACAGCTTAGTATCAGAGCCAAATTTCGGAACAATGTAGAATAATCTCACAAGGATCATCGTCCTAAGTTCTTCTTAGGAGTCGTGCCTTAGGATTTATCCGAGTCTTAGGACCCGTTCTATCCTAATTTCTTTCATAGTGCCTTGTTTTATCAATCATGATTTGTTTGATATTCATTCTGAGAATAACCATTTTCTTCTTCTTTCTTTCTTTCGTAAAGAAGAGAAATGATTAGATCAAACCGTCCCAGTGCCGGACAATCTAGTGCTACTCCTCAGGAGGGAGTATTTATGTCTGCCCAGCAGCTTTTAGATCTTGTAAAGAATGCTCAAGCTGCCGGACCCATTCCAGAGCCTGCTCATCCTAGATCCGGGTTTGCACGCTTGTGCAGAGACTATATCGATTTGGGTGGAAGGCCATTCAAGGGATCCGTGAGCGTTATAGAAATTCAGGTTTGGATCAAATCGTGTGATCGCATCTTTTCTTGCATGAATCTTGTTGATTTACATCGGGTCCAAGTGGCTTCTAGCATGCTCCAAGAAAGAGCATTAGATTGGTATGAGCTCTTGACTTCGGAGATTATCGAAGCGGATCTTACTTGGGAGCAATTCCGGAAACGAATCGAATTGAAGTTTGTACCGGAAGCTGAAAAGGTAACTTTAGCCCGACGTTTTATTGACCTTGTTCAAGGAAAATCTTCTATGACGGATTACGTTGCATCTTTCGAATATCTCTCTAAATATTAGGCCGAATATATTAATACCCCATTGAAGAAAAATCAAAGATTCGTCTATGGGTTGAATAAGAACCTCAAGAAGCCTTTGCTTTTGAAACTAGAAGTTTATTTCGATCGGCTTATTGATATCGCTCTTCGACTTGAAGAGGCCGATAAAGAAAGCGACGTTGAGATTGTCGGAGTCGATAAGAAGAGGCATCCCTTTATTAAGTTCGAAAGTCCTAATCCAAACAAGAGAATGAAGCAAGTGACTTCTGTAGCAAAGACTCCAATCCCTAATCGTGGAGAATGCTACAATTGTGGTTCTAGGGACCACTATATAAATAAGTGTCCAAGGCCTATTTCTTGCCGCTATTGCAAAAGTACAGATCATTATATATCTTCGTGTCCCAAACGTCAAAGCAAGAGAGAGGGTGAGCTGAATGTAGTGCGAGCTCCTAGTGGCACTTCTCTTGGTCAAGGTACTTTTTATTCTATCCTTGATGACACTGTTTTATTTCGTGATCTTCTTATTTGAGTTCTTTTTGATATGGGTTCATCTCATTATTTTTATATCAAAAGAACTTGTTGATTCTTTTTCTTTAAAATATTTTGGGCTTGATGACTTCTTTGAGAATTGCGAATCCGGTTGGTGGATCCGCAACATTCAATTTGCTTTTTTTTTATGTCGATATTATTCTATGTGATTTTTCTTTCCAAACCGATTTTTTTACTTAGGTTTCGGAATTGATTTTTGAAAAGGGATTGACTTAATTATTATGAAGCCATATCCTATGTCCCTAGTGGACTACTTATCTTCGACATTCTTAATCTATTAAGTGGATTCTATTTTTCTTTGCGATTTCGATTCCAATTTGATGGCATCATTTTATTCTTTAAGCCCACATGTTGAGAAAATGTTATTTCTCTCGTTCGGATAGTTTATAAATTTTACGGTATTTTTGAGCTTGTTTTAGGATTATCACCTAAGCAATCTTTTGAGTGGTGTTAAGGTCTTTCCAGCTCGACCTTGCCACCAGTTTTCATTTGCTACGAGTTGCGAAAGTTAGCATTCCACTTACCGCATTCTGCCCTCATTATGATTCTTATGAATGAATTATTATGTCATTCAGTTTGTCCAGATTATTTCATCCATTTTATGAATCGGATATTGTACGAATATCTTAATGACTCCATTCTTGTATTTATTGATCTTGGATGAAAATAGCAATTTAAAAAAAATTGCAAATCTTTTTCATAAAATTTATTTATAAGTATAATTAAATTTTGTTCTCGAATTCGTAAAGATTTTAAGAGCTATTTTTATCATATAGAAGATGATTTTGTGATTGTATTGCCCATTTAGTGTATTAAGAATTTTGGTCGATGCGCTTGATCAACGTTATCGATAGGAATCTCCTAAACGCTTTGATGAGGCAATCAAACACAGTAAATTTCACTTTGAATAAGTAAAATTTTCTAGAAAAATGATTGCATAAGTTAATTGTAATTTTGAAAGTTTAGCTTTTCGGGAAAGAATATAGAACTCTTTCTTTTTCGATACTCTTATTCTTGTGAATTCCCGAAGGGAACCAAGACTTTATTGTTTTTAATGATACTAGTCGTATTGGTTTGGGTGCCGTTCTCTTGCAAAAGAGAACGTGCTATCACTTTTGCTTCTTTACAATCAAAGCCTATCGAGACTAGGTATGCCACCCATGATCTAGTGCTCGCGGTTATTGTTTTCGCTTTCAGGATTTGGCACCACCATTTATTTTTGGTGAAGAAATTCGCTCTCCACCCCGATCATAAACCTTTGAAACGTTTATTTTCTCTTAAGGAACTTAATGTTGGCTCGAGTTCCTTGCATCTTATGATCTTTTTACCAAGTTCATCGGACGTTTCGATGTACTTTGTTTTGTTGAGCTTCGTCTCATTTCTTTTATGGACTAGCGTCTGATGTTCTTTTATGGTGTCCGGTTCATCCGATGTACCGTTATTGTACTACATCGATGTTCCGTCTTATCTTGATCAATGGATGTACCGTTATTATACTACATCGTTGTTCCAGTTTATCGGTTCATTGGACGTACCGTTTTTGTACTACGTCGGTGTTCCGAAATTATTCGAGCTTTGGTTTCTTGGGCATACCATTATTGTACTACGCCGTTGCACCGGCTTAATTTTCTGTTATTCATGTCGTTTTCTCATACAGAAATGCCTTAGGGATTCCTGTTTTTTTTATTCTTGAGCCCGGTGTTGTTGAAGAAACTGGAGTTTCACCTATTTGACTATGAGCAACATACTCTTTCATGCTCTTTATGGTGAACTTCTTATTTCAAATTTCTTTTGTGTGATATGCTTTTATGGTTGTTACTTTTTATTTTTCTTCTTAAATATTGCGAGGACGTAATTTCTTTAAGGAGGGGAGCCTGTAACAACCCGCATATTTATCGATTGTATATTTAAATATTTCATTGTTCATTGGATTTTTGTCCAAAAAACTAATTTTTGCAAACAGTCGAATTAGGACTCGAGACCACTTCCATTGAGTTCAAAATGCCATTTGTGACCTTTTTGAGTATAAACACCGATATGTTTTGAGTCGAGTGAATTTTGCTATTTTTCACTTAGGGCTTTGGGTTTGGGTTCAGCCCACTAACCCAACTCATCTTATATCATTACTCCACCTCCTCTCCTCTTCATTACTTCACTTTCATTTCCTAACACTCAAGCTTCATCAAAAATGGAGGAAGAGATTGGAAACTAAAATCCTAAGCCCTAGGTTCTTTGCAAATTCAAGTTATAGCTCCATAATTCAAGAGAAGCTATTGGTAAGCATACTCTTCTTCTTCTCCAACTCATTATACCTTCAATTTCAGAAATTCATAAACCCTAACTTAGGAAATGTTTTTCTTTTAAGCTTAGATTCAAGCTTCTTAGGTTGGAATTGAAGAGTGATTATTCTTGCCTTGCTCTATAGCTTCTCCATCCTTATTTTTATGCAAAAGATGAGATTTTTATCTCACATCTAAGTCTATGATTATCTTTGATTGTTAAGTATGAATTCCAAACACTTATTTATGTGCATTTGATTTTGACTTGGATTGGTTTTGTGAATATTCCAATTTTTTGTGTTTTGAGTTCAAATCTTCAAAAATCATAGCTTTGTTGTTTGAACATGCTTTTGGTGATGCATCGAAGAGCCTATTGGGCTAGGTAGCTGATTCGCATAATCTCCTAGTGCCATGACTCGAGTGATTGCAATTTGGAAGGAAATAGTCTTCATTTACATAGGCTTGGAAGTGCAGGAAACAGGTTCCAGTCGACTGGAATTTTAGGCCAGTCGACTGACCTGCTACCTGAGCACTTCCCAGGCTCTGGTCCAGTCGACTGGCATACTGAGTCCAGTCGACTGACCAGCATCCCGCGTATATTCCAGGACTGAGTTCAGTCGTCTGAACTCAGTGAGCCAGTCGACTGACCTGCATATTCTTGCTATTTTTCCTATTTTTGTTTGAAACTCCAATTTTATCGATTCGTGGTTCTCCGATTCATTGTTGTCATTTATTATCGACTTCGATGACTTCATTTTCGGGATTTTTATGAACATACATTTTGATGGATTCGGTATCGGTTTCTTTGGATTTTATTCATGTCTTCGTACATGAATTTTGGTAATTGATTGTTTCTACAATCATTTCTACGATTTGTCGCTTTAAAATTATAAAGGTTTCAATACTAGTGGTAAATATCAAAACTCTTTTATCAAAACGATTTCAACTCTATTTTCAATATCAAGCTTGTTTATAAAAACGTTTCCAATATACTAGCATATACAAAACTTTATCTCACTCATATGAAAAATCTAATTAAACGTCTTAGTAAAACAAGTGGTATGAAACGCTTGCATTCACTTCGTCGGTTAATTCTTAGACTTTTTCGATTGAATCTCCTGTGACAATTTTCTAGTGGAGATCTACAATTTTTTCTAAAATATTTAAGTTAAGCTAGTGGTTATGGGACATGAAGCTAAACTCATATATTTACAAGCTTAGTGTAACTGATACTTTTTGATGATCGATGATGATCGTTTTATGGTTTAGACTAGCAATGTGCGATGTCACTTTGTCCACGTGGGGGACAGTACCCCGTTATGTTGTGCTTTACCTCTCTTTGTCCACGTGGGGGGACTATACCTCGATTTTGAGGAGCTTCGGCTCATCAGGAGGAGCTTCGGCTCATCAGGAGGAGCGTCGGCTCATCAGAAGGAGCTTCGGCTCATCAGGAGGAGCTTCAGCACATAGTCCACAATGGGGGACTATACCCTGTCAGGAGGAGCTCCGGCTCATTTTTATGGGATAACGACCCATTTTGTGATACACATATTGGTGAGTTTTCATGCTCCCGTCTTGTGATAGGCCTCTTTCCCCTTTTTTGTGATTTCTGGATTTCTATTGATGATTTCTAGAATTTGTGTTTCGCCAATTTTTGTGATTTCATTGATAAGTTCTATCAATATTTGTGCATTGGTGAATTTGTGTTTCAACCACTTTTATGATTGGCATTGTGATGTTTACCAATATTTGTGACTTGGTGAATAAAAATTAAGAGTATGACATTCTTTTTGATCTTTGAGAAGATTCTTGTGATATTGATTAATCTCTGGTTGATTTTCAATTACATACTTATCACAGTATGGTATTATGGTTATCCTACGTTTTTGTCATATCTCTTATTTTATATCATTTTATCTGACATTTATAGCTAGACTGATCTGTTTATTATTTTCTTATTAAATAATACTCGGGTCAGACCGAGATGTTTCAGGTGCTTCTGCTTGACTCCTCATTTGGGATTATTATCCTGACTTTTGGCTAACTACTTAGATTGGTAGTTTTCGGTTGTATACTTTTGAGATATAGGATCATTGATGTATGTTTATTCTTTTGTCTAGCACTTGTAACTATTCTTTTGTGATATTGTGGATCTTGTTTGACCACTACTCTGATATACACTTTTATGTGTAATATTCATATCTGTTTCCGCCTTTGAGACATGAACTTCTGTGACTGATTTATGTTATGCTTATTTCTATATTTGTTTCCGACGATATTATAGCCACTGTGTAGTAGCTTTGAGTTTGCATCGGTATGTCGAATTTCCTCTTGTGATGAAAAGTTATATTTTTATCTGGCATATTGGTACTCGCACAAAGCAGTTACACAGATGGTCGCTCCTCAACAGCCTTATTCTTCATGCTAGTTGACGGCATTACTCCGTGGTGTCCTTGGCTAACGTGGGTATAGAGGTGGGGCGTAACACAAAATCCCAACCTCCAAAATCTTCCCTGTCACCAGAACTTGATCAAAAACCGAAATCTGATCATTCCTAAATTGCAAACTCAATACCAAACTAAAACTCATGAAATTTGTTTCAAAAATCAAGTTTTCCAGAGTTAATTCAAGTTACATGCTTGAATTTACAAATTAAATTATCTAATTTTTCATCAATTTTGAAAAGATCTACTGTTTTACTGATTCAAGAAGAATTTTAAACATATATTACTTAACTTATTTCAAAAACAAAATCTCATCTACACAAACTTATTTTATTAAGAATTTAAATCCTAATAACACATAGGTAAAGAGTTGATTTGAGTTTTTCTTTGTTTTTAATTCTGTAGTCTAAACAGAGAAGAACAGGTTTAAACTAATATGCAGAGAACAATACACATATATCCAGAGATTCAAGCAAATATATACACATGCAAAGCACAAATCTAATCCAGGAATCCATATGCACAGATTTAAATCTACTTAAGATTTAAAAATATATGGAAATACTCACCTGAAAAAAAAGTTTTGGGTAGAGAGCAACTTTTGTTTTTGGAAAGCTATAGTTTGATCTTCCTGTAAATCCTTTCTGTTTTGTTTTTGTTTAGTTGAATGAATTTGAGTTTGTAAATATAGTGATGTTTACTTTTTTTCCTTTCAGGCTTGCTAAGTTATGAACGAACTAGATCAAGATGCATTGCATATATAGAAACAGTTTTACAGGGTAGGAGCTTCTGGTACAAGCCTTTTCCTTGTTTTCTAATATTTGGTCAAAGATTTGTTTCTGAAATTTGAAATGATTATTTACACATTTGAAATGACTTTATTTTGGTGTTAAGATGATAGTATTAAATGTATATGTTTCCTTATAAGCTTACAGCCTTATTCCATCCCTTGTATGTACATGGATTTTGTTTGTAGATTTTTTTTAATATTATTTTCTTGCTTTGCACATACAAACTCACGGCAAACATACTTTCATCCTTGCCTGGTTTTATTTTATACTCTTATGCTTAATTTAAAATTGTTATAGTTATTGATATGTATTTATCGTATGTTTCCATATAACCATATAATTTATTACTAACATAAATCCTTAATTTTATTCCTATTTAAAGTTTAACTATCAAACATTTAATTTATAACATATATTTTGTTTTATACTTATATTTAATATTGATAGGATTTGATTTTATTTTAAACATTTCGAAAGACTTTATTTCATTTTAAACATTATTATCTATATTACATTCATATTCATAGATTTAGATTAAATGTTAATAATGTAGAGCATTAATTAAATCGAATAAGGTAGATTTTATTTTTAATATTTTTGAAAGATTCTATTTTAAATTTTCAAATCAAAGTTTCCTTTTCAAAATACATGTATATATAAATAAATGGAAAATATTCCAAAAGTCCTATCTTTTTAAAATGATAGGTTTACATTTCGTTTAATTAAATTAAATACTTAAAAATAATATTGCCAAAATCCCGGGTCGTTACAAATAAGTAATTTAATTAGAAATTTTTTTAAAACTCCTAGAAAAGCACTGGCATCTTAAAATTTAATTTATTCGTGGAATGGAATCCACTTCGAGCCTGTTAAAGGGATGGAACCCTAAGTAGGATGGAACCTACGAAAAACTAGTGGAACATTGTTTTGTATCCGCTAACATTTTATTCAAATGTTTTTACAAAATTATATCTTGTTTTCAAAATGATTTCAAAACCTTCCTTTTAAAAGAATCAAAAACATCTATTTTGGTTTTAAATATTTTTAGCCTCAAAATAATCTTTATTTTCAAAATCAAGTTATCCTTAGTTTTAAACTATCCTTTAATAATAATATATTTAACTTTTAATATTTATACTTAGATTTAAATTTAAAATTATAGCAAAATTTTATATATGTGTATATATACCAAAATATTGTTCTCTATATTTACTTATGTATTTTAACTATAATTAAGTATATTTATAAAGTTTAAAATAGTTTTAATACAAGATGAAAGTTATTTTCAAAGAAAAACAAATTACCAAAATTTCCTTAGGCATGTCGACATCCTCAAGTACCCCATGTCGACATGGTAGCAGTTTACTTCAAAAATTTGAATTTCAAAGGAAGTGTCTATTCATCATATCCTTTCACGAATGGACATGGTTGTTGTTCTACTATAAATAGGGGCAGTTTTAAATGAATTTTCACTCATATTTTCTCAGATTTGACTCCTCTTCACCTTCCACATTTCTTTATATAGATTTTTACCATTACTCTGCCGAAATCAATATTGAATCTAATTAGATCATTTCTGGTTTGATTATCTATCACTATCTCAACAAGATCTCAGTGCTATTCAGAGTTATAGGCTTCTCTGTAATAAACTAAGCGAGAAAATGTGTGATTGTAGCCTGTGAAATCAATCAAGCGAGAAAAGGTGTGATTGTAGCCTTGGAAATCAATTGGGTGAACTTGTTGCCCGTGAAATCAAGTATCTTCACCCAGAGGATTGTGAATCTGGATTGGTGTACCTTGTGGCCTTGAAATCGAGGGTGTAATTGTATAATAGCTTTTGAAAGGAAATCCGTACTTGTGTGCGGGACTGGATGTAGCGTAACTTCGAACCAGTATAAAATCCGGTGTGTTCTTTCCTTTATTGCTTTTACTTTATTTCTGCATCTGTGATCATATCTGTGTTTGAATATTGCATACATTTGTGTTCAAATCAATAAAAACTCAAAAAGATTTAGTAATTCTTTAAACACTATTCACCCCCCCCCTCGAGTGTTAATCCTAGCCTTAAGATCTGTATTATGCATTTCTCACATGTATGTATGTATTATTATAAATGTTATAGCACGTGTGTGTGTGTATTTAATTTTAAAATGTTTAAAAATGAACAAGGTTAATTTTTAGTTAGTTAATTAATTAAATCGATTAAATATGATTTAATTGATAAAACTGTAAACAAATTAAATTTGATTTGATTAAATACGGTGTAACCATTATCAATCGAAATTAGATTCATTGAATAAATACATACATATCATGCATATGTCATAATTTCAGATGTACCTGACACTCGAATCGTAAGAGTATTTCATATGAAATATATTATTTCTTTAGTCAATATCACTCATATAAATATAAAGATGATTACGAGCATGTGTGTAGACAAGTAGATCTTATTAATGAATGGCTATATTGATTGTCTTTCCTATTTGGATGTTATGATAAGCAATGAGCCGCAAGTGGACTTGATCCTAGGATCGTTTAATCCGTAGTTTGAGCTGTTCATATTGAACTAAAACATGAAACGGTTGGATGTAAGGCTCATGGAGCTTCTTAATATTTTGAGATCAACTGATTCATTCAAAGATCAAGGCGTGGTGCTTGCTGTAACAGGGATGGCATCATCTTCGAAAGGTTTAAAGAAGAGAAAGTGCATTAATAATAAGAGCAAGAAGAGTGCTCCTAATGACAAGGGCAAGTATCATCACTGTCACAAGAATGGACACATGAAATACAATTGTCGGACTACTTAAAACTTCTCAAAGAAAGAGAATGGTTATATTTCTCCTACTAGTATATTTATGATTCAAATTATTTTGTAATCAATAAATTGTCTTAGATTTTAGATACTAGATTTGGAACTCAAATATGTAACTCAATGCAGGGACATAGGACAGGCGACAAATGGAAAAGGGTGTAATGAGGCTTCAAGTTTTTAATAGATCTCTAGTAAATGCAACTGTGGTTGGAGACTATTACTTGGTTTTCCTTAATGAATTAGATTTAATTTTAAATAATTACTATTATGTTAAAAACTTTATTTGTAGAATAGTTTGTGTCTATATTCTCCAAGAATGCATATATTTTTCATTATGTTGATAATGTTATGAACATTATGTTTGATGGAAATAAAATCAACAATAGTCTTTTTGATAATGACATTTATATATTTAATTCTAATCACACCTACGCTATGAATAAATATTTTATGTTGACATTAATAATAATTATTTGTGGCGTTGTAGACTCGGTCTTATTAGTGGCAAACGACCGCATAAACTGCCAAGCCGAAAGTTTTCTACCATTATTTGATTTTAAGTCAATTGATACATGTAAGTCATGTCATAAAAGAAAAATGACCAAGTACCCCTTTAGTGGAAGCAAGAAAGAGCTAACGAACTCTTTGTCCTACATAGACTAATTTATGTGCCTGATGCCTATAGTTAGCAAAGATAATTCTTTATATATTGTAACTTTTACTAATGAAATCTCAAGACTAGGATATGCATATATTATGTAGAATAAATCAAATGCCTGTGAGAAATTTAAAGAGTATAAGGATGAGGTTGAAAATTAGATGAACCATACGATTAAAATACTTCGATCTGGTCAAAGAGGTGAGTATATTAGCACGAGCTCCAATGGTACTAAAAAGTAATAAGATTAAATCTTAAGTTACTCCACCCTACACTATATAGCACGATGGTGTTTTAAAGGGGAGGAATTAAAACCTATTAGATACGGTTCATTCCATAATGAATAAATTGAGTAACCTTTTTCCTATTAGGAATATGCATTGGAAACCACGGTGCATATATTTAATTTGATTCCCGTTAAATTTGTGCCTAACCCCATATTAGATGTGGTATGTGAAGAAACCCTAACTCAAATTTTCAAAGGTATGAGATTGTCCTATCTATGTTAAGAATATTGGTCCCAATAAATTTGAAGCAAGATCGACGTTGTGTAAATTTATAGGACATCCCAAGAATTCGGTAGGATATATTTTCTACAATAGCAGAAACAAAAGGATATTGTTTCTTGGCTAGTTGTCTTTTTGGAAAAGGAGTTTCTTATTACAAAAATTAACAGTGAGCTTTAGACTTGATTGAGATCCGAGAAGTTAACACAGAAGCCGAATTGGTAGATGAATAAAATTCACTAATATACGAAAAAATGCAACCTATAAAAGGTCTAGTAGGTAATCTCATGGATGGCGAGAAAGTGGATTGCATCTTAGAAGATGACACCCCTATATCATTCCAACAAACGCTATGGAGTAAGGACTCTACATTTTGGCTTAAAGCTATGAAATTTGAAATGGATTCTATGTATGGAAAAAAAAAGTATGGACTTTGACTGGCATATCGAAGGAGTAAAACCCATTGATTGGAAATGGACTTTTATGAAAAATAACTAATGCATTGGACAAGTATAATGTATAAGGATGGAGTAGTTGCAGAAGGGTTTCGTCCAATTCAAGGTGTTGATTATGACAAAATGTTTTCACCCATAGACATTCTTAAATCAATTTGAATAATGCTAGCCATTTCCGCATTCTATGACTACAAAATATGGCAAATAGATATGCAAATAGCATTTCTAAATGGTTATTTAGAAGAGATTATTTACATGTCATGGTCTGAGGGTTTCAAGGTTGGTAGCAGTGAGGGGAAGGGTTGCAAATTGTTGAGATTAGTTTATGGTTTTAAACAAGCTTCAAGAAATTGGAAAAAGTCTTTGATAATGTAATCCAACAATTTGGTTTTAGTTAGTACATAGAGAAAGCATGTGTATACCAAGAAGAACAAGGAAGTGTTATAGTGTTCTTAATTCTATGTTTGATGATTTATTACTAATAAGAAATGACATTGCATTGTTGCAATTAGTAAAAGTATGGTTATCCAAGAACTTCTCCATAAAGTATTTGGAAAGCTATATACTGGGTACTAAGATCTATAGAGATAGATATAACAGGTTGTTGGATTATCTCAATCAATGTATAAAGATGCATACTAAAAGGGTTCGTTATGGAGAATTCCAAGTGCTGAAATGTTCTGACGCAATATGGAACCATCCTCTCTAAGAAGGATGCTCCTCATATCGATGAGGAGAGAGAGAGCATATGAAGAGGATACCATATGCATCTACAATTGGTTCCATAATGTATGCTAGGCTATGACTAGACTGGATGTGACTTATGCATTAGGATGCTAAGCCGATACTAGTCTAATCCTGGTGAGTAGCAATAGAGTGGTGTAAAATGAATATTCAAGTATTTGAGAAATACTAAGGACTTATCCTTATATATGGGAATGAATGCCCCATTACAAAGGGGTATAATCATGCCAGCTTTTAGAGTGATATCGACTATAGTAAGTCCTTATCTGGTTACGTCTTTACATTAAATGTTGGAACTGTTAGTTGAAAAAGTTCTAAATAGGAACCTATAGTTGATTCAATTAGGGAGGTCGAATACATCACACTAAAAGAAGAAGCTTAAGAAGTGCTCTGGACGCATAATTTTATGGCTGGGCTAGAAGTGATTCTAAAAATCTAATGAAATTGTTTCATGACAACAATGATGTAATGTTGATCGCAAAGGAAACAAGAGCTCAAAAGAAATCAAAACAAATATTTTGAAAGTTCCAACCGATTGGAGACTTTGTCACTAATAAAGAACTAGTGATTGATATATAACAAGGAAAACATAGCAGATCCATCCACGAAGAGACTGGCTCGGTTAGTTATCAACAAATTGATCGAAGGAATGCGATTGAGATTCCATAATTGGCTTATGACAAACAGGATTTTGACCCTCGAAAACCGACACTAATACGCTCACTATACTTGTAACAACCCGCATATTTAACGATTTTATATTTAAATGTTTAATTTAAGTATAGCGTCGTTAGTCGGATTTTGGTCCGAAATGTTACTTCCCGCAAATGGCCGAATTGGAACTCGAAACTATCTCCATTGGTTCCAAAATGGCGTTTGCGATCTTTTTGAGTATAATCTTTGATATGTTTGGAGTTTGTGAAATTTTGGCTACTTTTTCTATTGGGTTTTGGGTTTGGGTTCAGCCCACTAGCTTAACTAAACCTCTAACTCAACCCCTTCTCTTCATCTCTCTTCATTTCATTTCTTAAGCTAAAAAAAAACTGAAATGGGGGAAAGGAAGTGGAAATAGAAATTAGCAAGCCCTAGTTCTTCTTGTAAACTTGATTCTTGCTCCAAAATCAAAGGGAATCCATTGGTAAGTTCATCTCCATCTTCTCCATCTCTTCTCCTCTTCAATTTCAGTAATTTCCTAACTCTAACTTAGGAAATACTTGCTTTGATTCTAGATTGAAGCTTGTAGTGTTGAAGTGGAGTGTAGTTGGTTGATTCCTTGCATTTGTGCTTCTTCATCTTCTTTGTTTTGTGTAAAAAGGTGAGTTTTTAACTCACATCTACCTCTCTTGCTATCATTGATGTTGGATATGATTTCCTAACAAATATTCATGTGCTATTGCTTTGATTTGAAAAAGATTTGGAATTCATTTGATAAGGGCAAGAAGTGCTGGAAAACAGCCTTCGACCGACCAAGCATAGGCTCCGATCAACCGACCTGCTGCCCCAAGCCATCTTTTGTTTCCTGCATCTGGCCGGCCGACCGAGCCCTGTAGTCCGGTCGACCGACCTGCTCTGTTCTGCCTGTTTTTCCTGTTTTTTGTATATTTTGATTTGTTTTCCGGATTTTATCGATTCAAGTTGCTTTTTAGTGGTTGTTATTGCATATTTGGCTTTGATAACTTACTCTTGACTTCATCCATGGGTTTTATAAAATAATCTCTCGAATCGCATTTAAAAGCTCGTTTCTCCAATTTATAAATTCTATTTAAAACACACACTTTTGCACTTCGAGCGAAGTGGAAGGGTGATTAAAGGGTTGGGCAAAACACGGACCATGAATCTGTGCGTTTATCTTTCCGATTAGTCCCCGACCTATTTGATTGATCGTTTTGACCTTCGGGTTTAGTTTACCGATGATATAAGGTAAATTTGTATTGCTTTGAGTGTGAAAGTGACTGACGGATAGTAAACCGTTTAGTGCGAACGAGTGGTTATGGGACGCACGTTAACACTGTTCGGATTCCTTTTCGAGAGTTGTGACACATTCCGCCAGTTAGTGGTGTCCAGTACTGGGTCTACGACCTTCACCACTACGGTTTGTTGCCTCTGGGATGGTGTCTTCGGACTTTCTCCCTAGGTTTGTTGCCTTCGGGTATGTTGCCTTCGGGTGTGTGCCTTCGGGTTTGTTTCCCTATATAGTTTCGCTCTGATGTTGGCCTTATGTGTCGCATGGGTGATACTTGGGTTTGGAGCCTTCGGGCTTATGGATCCTTGTTGTACAGTACTGAACTCGAGCAATCATATGTTTCATTGATATTATATTCCCTTGGTATCGCCCATCGTGTTGGTCTGTTTGAGCCGCATGATGTATAACGATTACCTTGTGGAACTTGTATCCCTTATTGGTATTTGTTATTTGCCTTTTGGCTTGTTTTGGGATATTTGTATCCTTTGTTTCTATATGTTGCCGATGATATGAGGCTTGTTCTATATGATTCATCTCTTGTTGATGATTATGTTATCTCCTCTAGAGATATTTGTTATACTGTATGACCTTGCAGGTTTATTATTGTTCAGTTTATCTAACTGATTTGTTATCTAGACTGACCCGTGTATTTTATACTCGGGTCAGACCGAGATGTTTCAGGTTAGGTGCTTTTGGGACTTAGCCTATTTTGCTTCCGCATGGACTATTCGCTAGCTTCATTTTGTTATAGCGTCCTTTGTGGTCCTTATCTGTTGTAACTCTGATATTTATACCTTTTTTTCGCCTCGTTTGTATATTGTGGTCTCCTGTACCACTTGACATGTATTATTTTGTATACTCTGTTGTGTATCTGTTTATGTGTATATTATGATCGACTGTTCTGTGATGTGAATTACATTTGAGTTGTTATATTTTCTTCTGATAGCTCTTATAGCCATTGTAGTTTTGCTTTAAATATTTATTGAATAGGTCGAATCTTAATGTGATTCTACTTTTCGATGTATTTAGTGAATAGTTAATGTAAGATTACACATGGTCGCTTCCATTATACTCTATTGTCCGCGTTAGCCGACAGTATTATCTATGTAATACTCTTTGTTAACGAGGCTCTCGGAGTTGGGCGTCACAGCGTGGTATCAGAGCTGAGTTCAGAACAAAATATGATAAACACAGAATAGATGCACATATTATGGTACATCAAAGTGTATAAGTGATACAAATCTTTGAATCATCGTGTCTCTTTATTCCATCAAGGCTAGATAGCATTTGGGAATACGTCTAGGATTATTCTGTAGTATCCCATATTGAAATATCTACCTTGTGAATAATCTTTTCCTTATCTTGACTTTCAGCTTATGTCTGAAAGAGGCAGAGGTCGACGTTCGGATGCTGGGCAATCTAGTGGCTCACATCCGGATGGCGTTTATATGTCAGCCGATCAGTTTTTGGAGTTGTTTAGGAGCACTCAGCCTCCCGTTCCTCCTCGAGTGTATCCACCTCGCAAGTCTGCTTTTGCACGTCAGTGCAGTGATTTTGCTCATCTTGGAGGAAAGCTGTTTAAGGGCTCCGAGTCTGTTCTTGAAGTCCAAGCTTGGCTTCGCACGTGCGAGCGTATCTTCTCTCGCATGGATCTTTCCGACCATGATAGAGTTCTTGTGGCTTCTAGTTTGTTACAAGAGCGTGCTCTTGATTGGTATGAGCTTCTTGTAGCCAAGATTGATGAGTCTACCCTTTCTTGGACTCAGTTTCGGGGACGATTTGAACTCAAGTTCGTTCCTGAATCTGAAAAAGTTTTATTGACCCGTCGCTTCCTTGAGTTGAAGCAAGGGAAATCTTCTGTTTCTGAGTATGTTGCATCTTTTGAGGCCTTATCTCAGTATGGTCTTGAATTCATCAGCACTTCTTACAAGAAGAATTTGAAGTTTGTTTCTGGTCTTAAGAAATATCTTAAGAAGTCTTTGTTGCTCCAGCTTAAACTTTCTTTTGAGGAGTTGGTTGATTCGGCACTTCATCTCGAGACCGTCGAGAAGGAGTGTGATAGTGATGTTGATGTTGAGGTTTCCAAGAACCCCAACAAGAGGCCATTTCCGTTTCAGTAGAATCCTTTTCCTTCTAAGAAAAAGAAGACCGGTGGTCCTAGCTCTCAGCCTCAGTCTTCCGGAACACTTTTCGTTCGAAAGTGTTTCAATTGTGGTTCTCCGGATCATATTATTCGAGCTTGTCCTAAGCCTCACTTCTGCCGTCATTGCAAGAAGGAAGGTCATCATGTTTCAGCTTGTCCTACTGCTCCTGCTAATGAAAAATCTGGCAAGCTCAATGTGGCTAATGCTTCTGGAGGTTCATCTCAATCCAAAGGTATCTCTCCATCTATTTTGGAAGGTTTTATTCTATTTCTGATCATAGTATACGAGTTCTTTTTGATACGGGTGCTTCACATTCTTTCGTATCGAAGAAGCTTGTAGATGATTTATCTTTGCATGTTTCTTGTATGGTTACTTCTTTCAGGATTGCGAATCCTATTGGGGGATCCGCGACCCGTAGCTTGTTTTGTGATGATATTGAGATTGTTTTATGTGGCTTTTCTTTCCGTGCGAATCTGCACGTTGTTTCTCATTTGGGTTTTGATATGATTTTTGGTATGGACTGGCTAGTGAGGTACGATGCCAGGATTATTTGTTCCGAGAGAATTTTATATCTTTGTCATCCTGATTCGCCTTCTCAGTTATCTCTTGTTCTTCGGGATGTGGATAATTCCGAGATGGCTTTATATTCTCTTGATTCGCGAGATGATGAGGATATATCTCGTATTCCTATTGCTTGTGACTTTTCTGATGTTTTTTAGCCTGTATCGGGTTTGCCACCCAAACGGGCAATTGAGTTCCGCATTGATCTCATTCCAGGCGCGCAGCCAGTTAGTCGTCCTCCCACGAGGATGTCTACAAAGGAAAATGAGGAACTCAAGAAGCAGCTTTTAGAGCTCGAGTCCAAGCAGTTGATTCAGTCCAGTTTTTCTCCGTGGGGATCCGCGGTCGTCTTTGTGAAGAAGTCTGATGGAACTCTTAGGCTTTGCATTGACTATCGCAAGCTTAATAAGTTAACCATTAGAAATAGGTATCCATTGCCTAGGATCGATAATATGTTCGATCTATTGTGTGGTGCTAAGGTCTTTTCTCAACTTGACCTTCCCACAGGTTTTCATCAGTTACGAGTTGCGGAGGATAGCATACCTCTTACCGCTTTCCGCACTCGGTATGGTTCTTTTGAGTGGCTCGTTATGCCATTCGGTTTGACGAACGCTCCTGCTTTCTTTGTCGATCTCATGAATCGGGTATTCCAGGAATATCTCGATAAGTTCGTGCTTGTCTTCATTGATGATATCCTTATTTATTCTAAGTCTGAAGCCGAGCATGCTAATCACTTGAGAATTGTCTTGAGTACTCTCCGTCATCATCAGCTTAGAGCCAAATTCTCCAAGTGCCGCTTTTGGGAGAATAAGGTTAAGTTCTTAGGCCATGTTATATCTTCCGATGGCATTTCTGTCGATCCCTCAAAGATCGAAGCCATCCAGAATTGGAAGAGGCCCGAGAATGTTTATGAGATTCGTAGTTTCCTTGGATTGGCGGGTTATTACCGTCGGTTCATTAGGAACTTTTCCCGTGCTGTGCTTCCTCTTACTTGCCTTACTCGGAAAGGCATTCGTTTTGATTGGTCCGACAAGTGTGAAGCTTCCTTTCTGTCATTGAAGGAACTTCTCACTAATGCTCCTATCCTTGTGGTTCCCGAAGGGAATCATGATCTTGTTGTCTACACCGATGCTTGTGGTAGTGGTCTCGGTGCTGTTCTTATGCAGAAGGATCGGGTAGTTGCTTATGCTTCTAGGCAACTGCGTCCGAATGAAATTCGCTATGCCACTCATGAACTTGAGTTAGCCGCCATTGTCTTTGCCTTGAAGATTTGGCGACATTATTTATTGGGCGAGCGCTTCATTCTTTATACCGATCATAAATCTTTGAAGTATTTGTTCACTCAGAAGGAACTCAATATGAGGCAGCAGCGTTGGCTCGAGTTTCTTGCTTCTTATGACTTTGATATCCAGTATACCCCTGGTAAGGGTAATCGTGTTGCTGATGCGCTTAGTCGCAGACATTTGGTTGTTATTTCTATGATGCTTGCCGAATGGAATATTCTTGAAACTCTATCTTTTTGTGAAATTCGTGATCGAGGTTCATCTTCTGATTCTCCTATTCTATTATTTAGTTTGGGAGCTCGACCTGTTTTATTGGATCGTATTGCCGATGCTCAGCGGTGTGATCCTAATTTGTTGCATCTTATTCAGCTTTGTGAGTCTGGATCTTGTGATGAGGCGTTGCAAGATCTTAGCATTGATTCTCATGGGTGTCTTCGTAAGAAGAACCGTCTTTTTGTGCCTTCTGATTTTGCACTTAGGCATGACATTCTTGATGATTGTCACCGTTCTAAGTATACCATTCATCCCGGTAGTAGCAAGATGTATGCCGATATGCGTCGTCTTCATTATTGGGAAGGCATGAAGCGCGATGTGGCGAGTTATGTGAGCAATTGCATAACTTGTCAGCGTTTTAAGGCCGAGCATCAGCGTCCTTCGGTTCTTCTTCAACCTCTTGAGATTCCATTGTGGAAGTGGGATCAAATTTCTATGGATTTCATAGACGGCCTACCTCGTTCGAGATCTGGCCATTCTAGCATTTGGGTTATTGTTGATCGCCTTTCTAAGTCTGCTCATTGTCCCTATTAAGTCTAATAGAACTGCTTCGCATTTGGCTAAGTTATATGTCAAGGAAATCGTGAGACTTCACGGTGTTCCTAGTTCTATTGTGAGTGATCGTGATCCTTTATTCACGAGTCATTTTTGGAAGAGTCTTCAGCAAGCTTTGGGAACAAGGCTTAATTTTTCTACGGCTTATCATCCGCAGTCTGACGGACAGACTGAATGGGTGAATCGTATCTTGGAAGATCTTCTCCGTATTTGTATTTTTGATTTCGGTGGTAGTTGGGAGGATCATCTACCTCTTGTAGAGTTCTCCTACAACAACAGTTTTCAATCTAGTATCGGTATGGCTCCTTTCGAAGCCTTATACGGAAGGCCATGTCGATCACCTTCTTGTTGGTTAGAATCTGAGGAGAAGCGTATTCTTGGTCCATATTTTGTTCGTGATTCTTCCGAGAAGATTGATCTTATTCGGTTGAGAATGAAAGAGGCACAGAGTCGCCAGAAATCCTACGCGGACAACCGTAGGAAGCCTCTCGAGTTCTCGATTGGTGATCTTGTTTTTATTCGTGTTTCTCCTTTGAAAGGGTTATGCATTTCAGTGCGACTGGAAAATTGGCTCCTCGTTATATAGGACCGTTTTTTATTACTGAACGTGTTGGCCCTGTGGCTTATAGAGTTTCACATCCAGCTCATCTATCTGGCATTCATGACGTGTTTCACGTCTCGCAACTTCGGAAGTGTCTTCGGGAGTCGGATCTGTTATTACTTCTCCTGATTTGCAAGAGCTTGAGGTCTCACCGGACTTATCTATTGTACAGCAACCTATTCGCGTGCTTGACACGGAGGTGCGACACTTTCGGAACAAGGACGTGCCGCTCGTTAAAGTTCAATGGTCCGCTAATCCCAATGACTGTACTTGGGAAACCAGAGAATTTATTGAGCGATCTTAGCCGGGTTTTCTTTCCTTGCTTTGAAACGGTGAGTATGTCTTTTCATCTCAAGCTTATTTTCTTTTCTTTTGATTGATTGTATGTATGTAGTTGTTACAAATATCGTCTCTAGAAATTGCGGGGACGCAATTTTGTAAGGAGGGGAGATCTATAACAACCCGCATATTTAACAATATTATATTTAAATGTTTAATTTAAGTATAGCGTCGTCAGTCGGATTTTGGTCCGAAATGTTACTTTCCGCAAATGGCCGAATTGGAACTCGAAACTACCTCCATTGGTTCCAAAATGGCGTTTGCGATCTTTTTGAGTATAATCTTTGATATGTTTGGAGTTTGTGAAATTTTGGCTACTTTTTCTATTGGGTTTTGGGTTTGGGTTCAGCCCACTAGCTTAACTAAACCTCTAACTCAACCCCTTCTCTTCATCTCTCTTCATTTCATTTCTTAAGCTAAAAAAAAAACTGAAATGGGGGAAAGGAAGTGGAAATAGAAATTAGCAAGCCCTAGTTCTTCTTGTAAACTTGATTCTTGCTCCAAAATCAAAGGGAATCCATTGGTAAGTTCATCTCCATCTTCTCCATCTCTTCTCCTCTTCAATTTCAGTAATTTCCTAACTCTAACTTAGGAAATACTTGCTTTGATTCTAGATTGAAGCTTGTAGTGTTGAAGTGGAGTGTAGTTGGTTGATTCCTTGCATTTGTGCTTCTTCATCTTCTTTGTTTTGTGTAAAAACGTGAGTTTTTAACTCACATCTACCTCTCTTGCTATCATTGATGTTGGATATGATTTCCTAACAAATATTCATGTGCTATTGCTTTGATTTGAAAAAGACTTGGAATTCATTTGATAAGGGCAAGAAGTGCTGGAAAACAGCCTTCGGCCAACCGAGCGCAGGCTCCGGTCGACCGACCTGCTGCCCCGAGCCATCTTTTGTTTCCTGCATCTGGCCGGCCGACCGAGCCCTGTAGTCCGGTCGACCGACCTGCTCTGTTCTGCCTTTTTTGCCTTTTTTTTGTATATTTTGATTTGTTTTCCGGATTTTATCGATTCAAGTTGCTTTTTAGTGGTTGTTATTGCATATTTGGCTTTGATAACTTACTCTTGAGTTCATCCACGGGTTTTATAAAATAATCTCTCGAATCGCATTTAAAAGCTCGTTTCTCCAATTTATAAATTCTATTTAAAACACACACTTTTGCACTTCGAGCGAAGTGGAAGGGTGATTAAAGGGTTGGGCAAAACACGGACCATGAATCTGTACGTTTATCTTTCCGATTAGTCCCCGACCAATTCGATTGATCGTTTTGACCTTCGGGTTTAGTTTACCGATGATATGAGGTAAATTTGTACTGCTTTGAGTGTGAAAGTGACTGACGGATAGTAAACCGTTTAGTGCGAACGAGTGGTTATGGGACGCATGTTAACACTGTTCGGATTCCTTTTCGAGAGTTGTGACACATTCCGCCAGTTAGTGGTGTCCAGTACTGGGTCTACGACCTTCACCACTACGGTTTGTTGCCTCTGGGATGGTGTCTTCGGACTTTCTCCCTAGGTTTGTTGCCTTCGGGTATGTTGTCTTTGGGTGTGTGCCTTCGGGTTTGTTGCCCTATATAGTTTCACTCTGATGTTGGCCTTATGTGCCGCATGGGTGATAATTGGGTTTGGAGCCTTCGGGCTTATGGATCCTTGTTGTACAGTACTGAGCTCGAGCAATCATATGTTTCATTGATATTATATTCCCTTGGTATCGCCCATCATGTTGGTCTGTTTGAGCCGCATGATGTATAACGATTACCTTGTGGAACTTGTATACCTTATTGGTATTTGTTATTTGTCTTTTGGCTTGTTTTGGGATATTTGTATCCTTTGTTTCTATATGTTGCCGATGATATGAGGCTTGTTCTATATGATTCATCTCTTGTTGATGATTATTTATCTCCTCTAGAGATATTTGTTATACTGTATGACCTTGCAGGTTTATTATTGTTCAGTTTATCTAACTGATTTGTTATCTAGACTGACCCGTGTATTTTATACTTGGGTCAGACCGAAATGTTTCAGGTTAGGGGCTTTTGGGACTTAGCATATTTTGCTTCCGCATGGACTATTCGCTAGCTTCATTTTGTTATAGCATCCTTTGTGGTCCTTATCTGTTGTAACTCTGATATTTATACCTTTTTTCGTCTCGTCTGTATATTGTAGTCTCCTGTACCACTTGACATGTATTATTTTGTATACTCTGTTGTGTATCTGTTTATGTGTATATTATGATCGACTGTTCTATGATGTGAATTACATTTGAGTTGTTATATTTTCTTCTGATAGATCCTATAGCCATTGTAGTTTTGCTTTAAATATTTATTGAATAGGTCGAATCTTAATGTGATTCTACTTTTCGACGTATTTAGTGAATAGTTAAGGTAAGATTACACATGGTCGCTTCCATTATACTCTATTGTCCGCGTTAGCCGACAGTATTATCTATGTAATACTCTTTGTTAACGAGGCTATCGGAGTGGGGCGTCACAATACTGCATTCCGACATTCAGGTGCTAGAAAAATCGGCTATTAAGGGTAAAAAGAAAAAGAAGACATAACAGAAACTCACACAAATGGAATGACATATATTATTTTAATAATCTTTACAACGAAAAAACTTTTGAACACATATATCAGAGCCTATCCTAAGCTCAGCATTAACAGTTATAAATACATGTCCTTACAAATGCAAAAAAAACAACAAACACAGCAGAAAAGTAAACTACGTCCTTATGTTGATGAAGATTTCTTACTCTCCACCGTAAACTCCAAGCATCTTCAGCTAATCCTGAAACTACTCGGATCTAATCCCAAGTATTAATAATCCTCGGATCAGGCTTGGAAAACCAGCGTGAGATACGAATTATAAATATATATAACAGTGTCATAGAACAACTTTGATGTCAAACAAAACCTTTGGAAAGAAGAGTATCTAATAAGACCACGCTACATATAAACATGGATGGGTTTTTACCTTATGATAACTAAAACATTTATATCAAATCATTTGATATTATTTCTAATGACATTGCTTTGAAAACATTTTTCAAATAACATATTAAAATAGCCATAATTGTTACATTTGTTAAATTCGACAGCATATATAGGTATATAATCATGTCCGTAAAGGTATGTACGGGAGAATGGATTTTCAACAATGACAAGTTAATGGACTACCCTCCAACGGTACATCTCTAGAGGAATGTATCGAGACACTGCTCTGCTGCCCCCTACCGACACATAATCGACCTACCTCTACCATAGATAGTACCGAATATGTCATTACCCCGAACGTTCCCGACCAATCCATGGCTACAGCATACACAACAAACCCAATATATAGAGGGAAATCAAGAAAGGTAATGAACATCTCCTAATGGAAGTGACCACTAAGCCTTACCGCATCTACCATGTTTTTTCCATTACTGATGTGTGAGGCTTGAGGCGACGTTTTACCTTTCTCAAAATAGCAATCCCACTTTGAATACTATATTGCCATTTCCAATGACACACTAATTGGTTTCCACAAAAGCACAACCCATGAGTTCATACGCCTCAAGGAAGGGTGTTAAGTATAAGAGGGGTTACCTTCTACACCACCAAACAAATGTACGTTTGTAAAAATCAATGTACATGGCCTTAGAGTCAGACATTCGTCCATACAAGTTATCCAGAAACAGGACAAACCGAAGGTGCTCCTACTACATCCTACTAGGAATCACCCTAGATCAGTAGCGAGCAGTCCTTGCATTGAAGATTTCAAAATAAAGGTATTACAGCCGCTAGATGTATATAATATGGAAGTTACGAGGTTAATGGCAAGAAATCCTGCATTATGAATATCTCCATCTTTAAAATCATTGTCTTTAACTTGTCTTCACTTTCGAATGTGTATATGGTTAGAAGTGGTTTTTGGATAGGAATCTTCCAAATTCGACCCAGGTCTTTCTGAACCAATCATCGATAAGAAGATGTGTATATGTGTATATAGAAGTGTTAAGCCGCTTTCATTAAATCCTTTTTTCTTCTTTTATTCAAAATATTATTTAACTTTGAAAATATCTTTTTGTCCAATAAAATACCTTTTAGAGATATATATATATCGTTAAACTATTTCTATTTTGAAATATACAAAATTGTTAAACCTCTTTTTTACTACCGATTCATTTCCTTTTAATAATGTAGGGAAAATATCTCTATATTCTATTATTGGCATAATTAATAAAGATTTCATTTTTTCGAAACATGTTTTAAATGGGTCAAAAAAATGTTATTTAAGACAGCTTTTATTGTAAATTCAAATCACTTAGTATTGAGTAAAAAGGATTCACAGATTTTAGATTAATTATACTTAAAATGCTAATTTCCATATCCAGCCTGTATTATTCAAAGAAAAATGGAGAAATCACCTTTTTAATTCAAGTGGATAGTATAAGTTCCCTCCTCGGAATTTATCTTTATCATCAAAATCCTATTTAAATCTTGCTTAACCTTTTTGGAAAACATCAAATCTCTTTTCTTCTATCTTAATAAAATGTGATCTGAGTAAATCAAATTAATTATCCCCTCCGTCGGGACAATTCGGATAGCTAGGCGAGCAGGCAACTAGTTTCCAAAACCCCAGTATAGAGTCTATCTCCCTGTCACCCATAAGGCGGTCTAGTTATTTGATCAACTCTAAACTTTTAAAAGCATTTGATTTATAATTTGAAAAACATTTCAAAAATATTCAGGAAGAGAACCCAAGTTCAAATCATTTATTCAATGGTTACCAAATTTCATTGCTAAATTGTCAATGAATAGTGGCTTTAAAGTTTTATAGATTAGAACACCAATTTCATTACATATATGCCCAATTTTTTAATTTGAACTCCATTTAAAACATTATACAAATTTATGAAATTTATTTCATATTTTTAAATACTTTAAAAGCATCGAAAAGAGTTGAAAATAATTTTTTACGAACTGTCAAAACACAACGATTTTGAAAACTTTATTTGGACATATTTCAAACTTTACTAAATGGAATCTTGATTTTTTTTTCATTTGAAAATTTTGCTTATAAAGGTCCGGAAAATTATTTTTTAAAGAATTTCGACTCATATTTTATCCTACACGTCCGTTTAATTTTAGGTTGCGAAACCACGAACCGCCAAAATGCAACGGATTATTTTTCACCTTTTAGTCAATTTTCTTAAAACCGAAACACTTTTAAATATTTTAATACCAAATTAAACTGTATTAAACCAATTTTTCACGATTTTACATTACTAAAATCTCATTTTCACTTTATTCCATATCTTTAATATTATATTTTATAATACTCAATTTCATATTTTTTAGTTTCAAAATTCTTTTATACAAAACCATATGACGTTTCTATTATTTTTGACCTTTAAAACTATTATTTTTCATAAATGAAACCACGGATTTCATTTTCCAAAAAACTTTCAAAACACCACTTTTCCAATTTCTTTCTTTTTAACTAATTCCAAATCTATTACAAACTTTGTCGAAGTGAGTTTTAATGTTTATAAAACATTTATAAACTATTTTAAACCATTTTATCCATTTTTAAAGAGGTTGATAATGCTATATATACCATTATAATTTATAAAGGGAAGTGATTCATTTGTGTAGATTTGACGTGTATTCTACCGTGAACCATTTCCATATCAAGAAAGCATATTATCAACCACTCATCCAATAATCAATCATTTCAGCATTCACCCATGCTAACCAACCAAGTATACTTACATATGCACAAATCATAGATAAATTTAAATAAGATGGAAATTGTATTCTCACTTTCATACTATCTGCCTAAAAGTGTTTTTAATCGATGAAACGGTCCCTTTCTCTGCATCGAAGCTTATGGAATCCGCCCCTAGACCTTGGTAATGCTCGTTCAAGCTTATGTGGAGATGGAAGCTCGGCTTTGAGACGATGGTGGTATGGGCTGTGCACTTTAGTGAGGAAGAGGTTGTGTTTGTCTAACTTTTTGAAGCGATTTGAGATCGTATGTGTATGGAAACAATTTTAGTAGAATTTTGACGCGGTGTTGAAATATTTTTACTATTTAGAAAGCTATTAAAGAAGAGCTATTAGAGAGCTCAAGAAGAAGAAGAATAAGAAAAGAAAAGAAGTGAGTTTGCGAAGAAAGGAAGGGAATATGCATGTGGGTAGAAACCTTTATTAATGAAATTACCAAAATACATACTCCCCCTTTGACTTTCGGCCGAACCCGCACCCTATCCATGCGCCTGTTTTCTATTAATTGAGTGATGGTGAGTTTGCTTTTTGAGACCTAAGGGTGAAGTTTGCCCATATATACGTATAAGGAGTTTATATATTAATATGTATACTTTATTTTAGATATTTTCTTTAGCTTTGATTTAACTAATTGTGAAAGTATATGTGTTTGTATATATATGTATATGCATATGCGTACATTGTATCAAATAACATTGCAATGAATTGAAACAACTTCCATCCAATCCGAAAGCTGATCCCTGTCAGATTTTCAGTTTTTAATCAAACTATTTATTTATGTAAACAAAACTTAAAAATAAGTTTCTTATCATCTTTAAATAATCAAAAAAGATTATTTAAGTTATAAAATCACACGTACTAATATAAAAATCCAATTGTAAAAATACAATGTCGAACTGCTAAAATGCGATGAAGTTTATATATTATAATATAAGTTCACATATTTATAAAACCTTAATTAATCACTTATTATCATTACATAACAATTATTGTGGATTATTCATTATTTAAAACAATTATCTGAATATTTAAAATTAATTAAATATTCCAATTCAAAGTGATAAAAGTACAGTTCGTTACATCCCAGTGGAAGTGAATAATTGATACAGTTAAGGGTATGCCTTAGAAGCAATTTTGTAATTTACGGTAAATTACTAACTCTTTAGTAAAATGTTATTCGAAATAAAAAGTGTTTTTCTTTCTATTATATACTCGCCATACTTTGTTATGTTGATTAACTATTTAATTTAATTATATTTAATAGAAAATCCTTAAATAATATGTTATGTGATAGTGATTACAATGTGTTGTAATCATGAGGTATTTATCAAATTAAAAATAATATATCATTTTAATATTCCATCAAGAAGTTTCAAGTTAGGATAGCGATACATCCGTTGAGACTAAGGCATGTAATTCTTTCCAAATGTTAGACAGTGTATTACACATGGTTGTTGGGGACACCAAGGGGTTATGTACTTATAGTTATTAGATAACTATGGAATGACTCACTTGAGAGTTTTCTATCGATTAATACAACTTAGGTCAAACAAAGTATCTCGAGGTGACGACATTACACAATTGTCTTGACCTGATAATTATGTTGAATTTCAATGTGGACACTTCTCTTTGATTATAGTTAAATCATGACAAGATGTCCATCGAACAACTATAGCTGGGTCTGAGTTGAAGCATTGGAAGCGAAAAACTATTCAATAGAGAGTTTATCTCCATAACTATATGAGGTTGGTATCATGGTTAACTGTAGTCAAACCAAAGTCAAATTCTCTGGCCTTAGTAATAAGGTTAAAAATAACTGTTATTTTGAACCAAGAATGTTTTTTTGAATTAAACAAGCTGAATGTGGGCGATATTGAAATTTGACCAAAACCAAGTTCAGTAAGTCCCAAAGTGACTTGACGAAAAGAATTGGTGTAAATAATCGTCACAACGGCATTCGCTTAAAATTCTAAATTAGATTTTATCAAAAAAATTAAAAGCGATAAATTAGCCAAATTGTCACACCACGAGTAAGGAGACATGTGAACTTAATATTTGAATTGTTCAATATTAATTGCTAATTGAATTTACACCTTTGAGTCGCATGATTGAAATGTTGAATACTCTAAAATACCATATGATTTAATTAAATTTTGATTGTTATAAGTTATTAAACTGATTAATATTTATAAAATATTAATTATTAAATTTTATTTTATAATTTGAATATCACTAGTATTTAATAAAGTGCATATGTAAAAGTTATATATGTATTTATCAATATACGATATTGGTAAATATTTAAATTGATTTGAATCTAATACAATACTTCTTGGATTTCGAAATTTTTAAAGGACTATCTAGCCCTTACCATGTTCCAGCAATAAGAGGGGAGGGACTTTTTAATGCAAAATCTAATTTTGAATTGGTCGAAAAGAAAGAGTGAACAAGGAGATTTGGATATCCACTCTTCACTCATTTAGAGTGGACTTTTCATCTTCCCTCTCCATATCTTGGCCGCAAGCATCTAGGGGTACGACCCTTTATTTCTAAATCCAAAGCAAATCAAATTCAATTTAAAATCAAGAGTGGTATTCATCTTTAGTCTTTCAAGAAGTGTTAAGATCAGATCTCGAGGAATTTTTTACAACATTCATGTTACACTTCACAGGCTATAGTTGTTAGGTAATTATTTTAATTTCACTATTGTTTTAAATCATATAGCCTTCTATTTCATTGATGTTGCTTATTTGTTGATTACTATAACGAATGTGTGTGTGTGTAAGTATGTATATAATTGTTGCCCAATAATACACATAGACACGTCTAAATTGTGTTAAAAAAACACACACACACGCAGATATATATATATATATACACACATATATAATTTACATAATCAATTCTGCCATATTTAAAAAAATTATTTTTGAAATCTAAAATGGTTTTATCTAATTTAAACTCTAAAATATGAACTCTGTAATTTAAAATATATATTTTGTATTTCAATATTTTTTTAGCCAAAAATAATTCGGTTGAAAGTTAAAAAACATTTTATTCAACGTATATAATTCTATTTATTTATCAACAATTTGTGAATAACCATTTTAAACTATAATATATATTTCTTTTTATAGTTTATTTTAATATTGTGTGTGTATATAATTATATTTAAATAGATTTATAATATTTAATTTTTAATTTAAATTTAAAAAATATTTATCTAGATCTACAAACTAGTTTAAAATTTTAATTTTCACAAGTTATTTTAGATATTAGTTCATTCTGTTTTTAATTGGTCAAAATATTTTAAATTAAAAAACTATTATGATAATTATTATACATAATATTTATGTATAATGTATATATATAATATATATATGTATAATGTATATATATAATATATATGTATAATGTATATATATAATATATATGTATGTGCAAACAAATATTAAACAAGATCATGGGCATCAAATATATATAAAGGTACAAATGTGTCTGTTGTACATACGGTCACATTAGCCATGTACACTTTCTATATGTTGCACGTGTACTATACACATAAATGTGTATTAGATATGTATTATAAATTGTATAAACTAAATTGAAACCGTGGTATAAAGAAACTAAATTAAATAAAGATTTTATTTAAAAGTTATTCTAGATTGGGTCTAAATAATTTAGGCTTCACAGGCTCCATATGATCTAAAATGGATTTTATTAAAATTCACCTATTTATCCCGCTACGAACCGGCCTAATTCCTTCAGATTTTCCGAACCTCTTTCCTTCCTTTCTGACTCTCTGTCATTCGCTTCTGGCTGTTTGCCAACAAAATTCCTAATTAGGTCTCTCTTGACCATTGTTGGTGATACTTGCATCGTTCTCCTATGGTTATCTCATGATAATTGCCAAAAAAGATGCTTCCGTTATCGCCATCATCTTGTTAATTTTCCACAAAAGATGCTTCCATTATCGCCATCATTTTCTTCCTTGGTTAGAAAGTTAATCAATTGACCTGAACTGGACATTACTTATTGGCTTCTTCCATAGATTTCTCTTCTTCGAATATCTTCTTCCTTGGTTACACAGTTGATCAGTTGACTTGAACTAGACGTTGCTTCCTAACTACTTCCATAAGTAGATTTCTCTTCTTTAAACAATGTATTTTTTGAATTCTTTCTTTCTAGTCAGCGACTTCATGATCTTAAATGAGTTCAAAGTGAAAGCATCAAAATATTTGTATAGAAAATGACATAAAAGCTAAGAATAGAGAATTTGTAGAGCGTAAGATCCTGAGTATGATCCTAGTGGTTGTTTTCAAAAAGTGAGATCTATGCTTTTTAAAATATATTAAGTTCTATGTAACACCCCATATTTATAGTAACGTTATTTATGATATTTAATTAGCTAAATTAAATAAAGTAATGTGATGGTTAGGGGATTAGATTTGTGATTCAATCAAGAGGTAGCCGTACCATGTAAATGATGAGCTAAAGAAGAGTTGAAAAGAAATAGAAGAGGGGTTAAATCGAAAAGAGATCATTATAATGCCCTAAACCCTTAGTCGTGTATGTTCTACTTGTTCATTTGCAAAATTAAAAACAAATAGAGGTCGGCTACCATTATCAAGAACAAGAGAAAGAGCTAAAGGAAGAGGATTGATCAACTTAATCCATTCAAATCTCAAACTTCATAATCTCAAAGGTAAGGTGAATAATGACTACATCTCATATTTTCTATTATTTTCGGTTTTAAGATTAAATCAAATTTATCTTGCTAGGTTATGACATGTTTTTGAATGTTTAAATATTTATATGTGCTTATTGATGATTTATGCTTGTTCATATAGGTTATATGATATGTTTTAATGTGAAAACCCTATCAAGTGACATCCAAATGCATTGCGATTTTAGATTCAGATCAGAAATGATATTTTAGAGATGGATTTAAATTTTCATAATTTTCTAAATTAATGTGGATTTTATATTGATTTTCTAGTAAAGAAAATGTTTATTTGGGTTTAAAGTAATTTAAGGCTAAATTATTTATGTTATGGGTCTGAAATCATTATATGTTCGAAAACATATTAAAAATGATTTTCTGTAATTTTTGTAGAATTTTCCTAGGTGTTTTAATAGATATATAAAATAATTTAACGTATGGGACTTAAATTTTTATATATTTATAAAAGGAGAAGGGGTATTTTATAAATTCTTTAAATTGTTTATTTCTAAAATATTGGCAGCACTTTCAGAACAGATATTAGTAACTAATAATATTTTGACAAACAAGGAGGTTTAGTTAAAAAGAGTTTCTTAAAAAGGTTAAAAATCAATTTAAACATGCTTTTTACATGTTTCACCACTTTCGGCACCTAGCTTTTGACTGTGTTCCTCCACCACCATCACTAGCGAAACCAATGTGCATGGCATCAAAAACTTGGTATGCATCACCACTTTCGGCACCTAGCTTTTGACTGTGTTCCTCCACCACCATCACTAGCGAAACCAATGCGCATGGTATCAAAAACTTGGTATGCATCAAACTGGATATAGAAAAAAAGGTATTGGGTCAAAACAAGGGGTTCCGAAGGGGTCGAAGCTCTATTTTGCTTCCAAGTGGAAATGCACCTGCTTTTCTTTCGAAGGATATACTTTCCACTCGGTTGGCTTTTGGCTGGGTCAAATGTTTTAAAGGAAAGGTTTCGAATGGGTGGTACCTTTTGTTTTAAGTGAATGCTTTCGAAGGGGTCGAAACTCATCGCTGCCGCTTTTTTATCTTTCAAAGCAAAGGTTTCAAAGTGAATACTTTGATTTTAAAACTTAGCCGCTTCTCCAATGCTTTCGAAAGGTTGGTTTCATTTCTGTACTTAGGAATTGCTTTCGAAAGGAGTGCTTTCGACTTAAATGTTTTAAGACCCTTTTTCTCTATTGAAGAAAAACCCTAAGGTTTCGAAAGAGATGGTTTTCAATGGTTTTGAAAGGTGTTTCCACATGTTATAAATTGAATTTAAAAGCTTTTGAAAGGTTTGATGTTTTAATGGTTTCGAATGGGTGGTTCACTAATGGTTTTAAAGGGTTTTAAAGGAATGGTTTTTCCAATATTTTTGAAAGTCAATGTTAAGTTTTATAATGATAGGATGTCTAAGGTTTTAATGCTTTCGTAGGAATGGTTTTTCAATGATTTCGAAAGGAAGGTTATGAGTGATTTCGAAAGGAATGTTTTGGCCTTTTGACCTAGGTGAAAGAAAGGGGTTTAATTGGTTTCGAAAGGGGTACTTTCAATGGATTTGAAAGGGATACTTTCAAAGGTTTAAATGTTTTCATCGGCAAAGATTCAAGTATATATGACATGGTAAGGTGATTTTGAGTATGGCATAGAGTATATATATTTTCCTTGTTTAAGTTCGATTTAAAGGTTTTAAACCAATATGGGATGAAAAGGTTTTCAAGGAAAATTTAAGGGAAGATTGCCCTAAGTAAAATGACTTGGATATTTCTATACTAGATAGGATTGGTATAGGGTCGCACCCTATACATTAGCTATTAACCCCAGCTAATTTAGTCCAAAATTCCAGTGTGTATAGCTTTATCACAGATGAGACTAACATTATGATTACACACAGAAGGGAATATATTTGTGCAGAGGTAGGTTATTGGTGAGCCCACAAAACCATTAGGATCAGGTGACCTTGGGAGAAGATAAGTTAGGAACGGACTATCCAGAAAAGGAACATCTAACAGATAAGTTAGGGACAGATCGTCCAGAAGAGGAGAATCTAACAGTTATTAGATTATTTTGTTTATATTGACTGGTAATCCCGAGTCAGGCAAAGGTTAGTAGTTAGCCAAACAAAACTATAGTGTTCAGACGGATAGTTCATTTGTTACCTGACATGTATGTTTACATGATATTGCAGTTTTAACCAGTTTTGGTTGCAGGATTATGACTTGCAAAAGATATGTTTTAAAAGGAAATTAGTGAGGGGAAACCCGTTCAACTAAACGTTGCGATCTCACTTAATATCAAATAATCGAGATGTATAGTATTTTACTCACCGACTTTATGTCTGCCTCGAAGTTTATGTTTTTCCCCTTAAACTCTCGAGTGCTCAAAATCGATTTGAGTAGATTGTGGGTTGAGGATTTATAGGTTTTTAGTACGATGGCGCAGAAAGCTTCCAGAGATGATCAGGTGGCTAGTAGATAGCTATTTAGGAGTTGTTGTTTATTTTGTTTTTATTCCTCTATGTTGTATTACGTCAGCTATGACTATATAGTACTTTGGTCAACTAAGGGAGCATCTTCATACATCTTCTTTTGCGTATTTTGTAATAATTATATTTGATCTAAACCTAGGAAATGACTATCAGATTATGTAACAGAATATGAAACATATTTTGTGAAATCTAATCAGAAAAGTTGTTTTGTAAAATGTAACAATCCGGATTTTCGGATAGTTAAAATCGCCTAAAAATCCGCCTGTTCTAAACTTCGAATAAAAACTACCATTTAACATACAATATTTGATAAATATTCAAAATCATTTAATGTATAGGATACAATTTCAACTTTCACAAGTTATCAGAGTAATCGGTTTAATCTTCTAGGTGTGCTTTAATACATACCAAATACAATTACAAATAAATCTACCGCTGCACAACTTTGATGAGAGAGACAGCAATAGCCATTCCTACAGACTCAATAAACTAGTCAAATGCGGAATAAAACAATAAGTAGGAAAAATACAACAATAAACAATATATGGCGAATAAACAGAAAAATGTTATGTTATTATTAGGGCTGCATCACTACCGCTTGTGACTGCCTACATACTCCTATCTAATTGGGTACCCAATTAGATACAGGATCAAGCCAACGTAGTTCTTCTACCGCAAACAGGACTCATGGAGCTATGATACACAAACAATATGCAATTACCAAAACTATCCACTTAGGCTTAATCTTCAAATTTAGATTTTCAAATCTAATTATCTTTAAGGAAATTATCTCTTTGGACTTTATTCTCAAATTCTTGTTTAAAAACTTTTGATATATATATATATATATATATAATCTTCAAACTAATCCTTTACTTTCGGATATGAAAAAAATCATCTTTTTGAAACGATACCAATATACAAGCATATAAAAATATATACTACTTGATCGGGAGGTTTCCATCCATAACCAGGCCCCTGGGTCTAGCCTTCTGAATAAATATTAGATTGGTGCATCCCTCTATTCCAAGAGTGGACTACACCGATGCTACAGAACATCTCTACCTTCATTGCCCATGTGTTTCATAGATTATGGGTTACCGAATCTTTGGTAACATAACAAATCACTTTACATCCCGAAGTGGCAAAATCATTTATACTAATAATTACAAATACTTCTAATCTATAACAATTTATATTCCCAAATCCTTCCAAAATCATCTTAAAACCATCAGGTTTAGTCCTCAAAATTCTTTCCATTTTATAAAAACTTTTTCAACACTTCAAAATATTAATTCTAAAATGTCTCTTTTTCTATTTTAAAGGAAAACATCTCATAACATTTCCACTTGAAAACCAATTTTCAAAACAATTTATTAAATTAAAGTGAGCCAAATATTACATCTTACACTTTATAGTCAAATCGTGAAATAAATCACAAAGTGTTAGCCTACAATTATTTTCTACCCAGCCCATGCATATAGGTAATTAATTTCTCGTAAACTGGACGAGCAAAGTCAACAATCAATAAATAATAATCAGTGCTTATAAACTAACTGAGCCTAATTCAAACAATAACCAATGAAATAAACACAACAATAAATGATAATTAATGCTTCATTCTATCAAATATTTATAACACTTTATTTGTCTTGTGTTAAAATGTTTTGATATTTATTTTAGAGCATCTGGGCTTTCCCTTTGACATGTTACATCCCTCGCCCAAGTCGCATTGGATCTCACAGATAAAACACGTGTACTAGTCGTTTCTGCATACCCCATCAAGTATTTAACTTCTAAATTTTAATTAATCATCCAAATAGTCAAACAAGGAAATAAAACCATTGTTTTAGCAAACAAAGTAAACAAGCATTCAATAAGGGTTTTCAAACAACACTTAGCAGTTAAAGTTCATTCAACTTAGCAATGATTTAAATGAACTAAAAGAAGAAATAACTCACTTTGGTTTCTACTCCGGCAAACTTTAAGGCAAGGAACTCTAGATCTAAACCATACTTTCAACCAATTTTGCTAACTTTGTCACTACGGATTAGCTATAGCTTCGCTACTATATCCCGAAACTTCTTGAAATCTGGCAATAGCTCCGATATAACAGAAGTTGAGATGAAAAGAGGCGGAGATGGTTTCTAGGTGGGTATAGCCTTGGGTGGATGGATGGAACTTACTAGCTTGAACTTGATTTGAGTGATATACTTTTCTTGATTTTTTTGCCATAATTTTGTTACGCTTTTGGAATTTTCTAGAGAGGCATGAAAGCCATTAAAGCTCTAAGGAAGAAGAAGGAGAAGCTTAGAAAAGGAAGAAGAATAATAATGGAAAGTGTCAGAAAAAGAAAATTTTAATTGAGATATGATATTAAAATTTTAACTTAAGTGAAGTTAAATATATTGAGTTAGTAAAATGAATGTTAGTCAATTTGAAAGTGAACGTGAATAAAATTGGAATTTATTTGATTTAATTAACTTGTGCAAATAGTCATTTTTTAAACTATCTCGAATTTCGACGAAACTAGTTTCATTGGATCCGAAATAGTGAGTTATTATAGGATTTCAAATTTCGTGGTGATCGGACTTACGGTTTGGTAGTGCGAAGCTGAAACGCACAGAAATTTATTTAAGTAAATTTAATTAAAATAATTCGATTTCGAAAACCTATCTTCAGTATATGATGGAAGTGGCCTCTGATACATATTCCAATATTTTTGAAATAGGGGTAAAACATTATAAATGCCAGGTGGCACGCTTCGTTTGGAGTTTGAAAAAATTTCGAATGAATAGTGCGTGAAATTTTCTATAAATAGCCCTTACTTTTTCCCATTTCTCAAAACCCTAACCCTAATGTTTTCCTAGCTGCAACCATCTAATACATGGCCAAGAATCGTCGATCTTCTCCCTTAAAAATCACTCAGTCCATCAGCTTTTAGCAAAATCCTCCAACTATAAAATTGAAGAGCTCAATGAGTACTTCAACCTCAACGGTCAAGATGTGCTATCTCGTACTAGATTGGCCGAAATTAGCATCCATTCATGTTGCATTCGAACATGTTTTTCAAGGCAAGGGAGGCGCCAAGTTCGGTCGGTCTCTGGCTATGGGTGGAGTTCGCATAGGCGCACGATGTAGTGGTGTCTGATCGTCGAATAGATGATCGTGGATGGAGTGGAAATCGATGAATGTGTGTGTGTGATGGATTATCTTGACTTGTACGTGTTTTTGAATAAGGATAGAAAGATTAAAAATTTAATTAGGTGATCAATTTAAATTTATGATGTAATTAATTATATCGTAAGTTGAGTAACTTAAATTCATAATTTATCATACAAGGTCTGTTTCGCACGAAAAAGAGCGCGTAGGATTTGTATTGGCGAGCACTACATTTTAGAGCAGGTTTGGATGGATTTGGAGCTATTGAAATTTTTGTTAAAATTAAATGATCATTTAATTTTGATCGAGATAAAATGCTGCAATGACAAAAGTAATCAAAGTGAGTAACACTCACACTCTCTGGTCCGCTTATATTTTTATATAAGTGGGAATAAATTTATTTTATGCTATGCGATGATTGTTTGGATGTTATGCTATATTATTATTAGTTGGATATATTTCTACCTATTAGAGCAAATGAGACCCTATGTGCTCTGTGTATGAGTGGATGGCCTTTTGTATGCATGTCTTGCTCGAAGAAGACATTGGATATATTTTCTCATATGTATATTTCCTGTTGGTTACAGGTTGGAGGGATCCAGCTGGATTCCTAACTATTGTTGATTTTATGTACACATATTGTTATACATGTTGTACCATGTGATGTTTGATGTGATGGATGTCATGTGTGCCAATATTGATGTGAATACCCTTATTTAGCGCTTTTACATCATTGGGCCACATTTTTAAAATTTTAAAATATTAAAATGATGATTTAAGTTTAAAAAGGATTTCAAAGTGATTTTGAAAATATACATGTTTTGATAATTTTTGAATTGTTAAAGAAATGAATTTATTTTAAATGAATAAAAAGTTAAAATTTTTATGTTATGAAAATTTTGGCTTTGTGATACTCAAATATGATTTTTGAAATATGAAGTTAAATATTTTGTAAAATAAGTTAAATTGTGAATTTCGAACTTATTATAAATGTTTAAATATAAGATTTATAAAATTGATAATTTATAAATAAAAGTAATGGAACTATAAACAAGTTTAATAAGTGTTAAAATGAAAGTTTATAATGGAATGCTATTAATAAAGAGATTTAATGAAATGGGTTTTTATAAATAGTGTTTTATAAATATTAGAAATGGATTTATAATCAAATTTGTAAATGGATTTGCAATTGAAATTTAGAAGCAATTGAAATTTAGAAATGAATTTATAATGAATTTTTTAAATAATGAGATCACAAAAGAATGAATGTGTAAATAAAGAAATTTATAAGTAAATAAGATTATAATGTGGTTTTGTTATATAAATGAGATAAACAGAAAACTGGTTAATAAAAGAATTTTATAAATGGAAGTTTTATAATATAGAAATGTGAATTATAAACACTGTTTTATTATTGTGAAATCAAATTAATTTGATGAGCTAAATACGGATTTTTATAAAATGAAATATATTCATGTTTTTAAAGTGAAAAATCCTTAAAATGAATGTTTTGGAAAGTGGTATTTTAAAATGGAGTTTAAATGTTTTAAAAATAAAATAAGTTGTGAATTCATTTATTATTAAAATAAGTTATGAAATGTTTTCCAAATATTGAAATATTGGAATAGTTTTGAGAATATATCTTTTAAAGATAATTTGAAGTAATAAATTTGGAAAAGTGATTTAATAAATAAAATATTAATAAATCAGGCCTAGTGACTATTTAAGTGCTAAATTATATGTTTGGCCATTTTAGTTTCTCGACTGCATGTGGAAACTATTTAGTCGTACAGTTAGTACGTAGCCATCTGTGTAGGCTTGATTATCGTTCGCGTAAAGGATGTTGATTCGAGTAGTGTTTGGAGTGATTACTCTAATCTACCGAGCTTTCTTCTTAACCGAAGGATAGCAAGTTGAAAACATGATAAGTCTACAAGACTTGGTTTCTTTATGAGGTTGAGTAACGCTTTGCGTTGTTGGTGCAAAGAGACGAGGATCGATTTATCCGAAAACCACTTCGGACCAACCTATATGCGACGATTGTGCCGATTTGTTGATGATATTAATATTAAGGATTTTCGTAGTGAAGGACTGCTTGTTGGTCATTTGAGATTAAAATCCCAATATACATATAGTAGCAGTAGTCTCTTCGTTATGAAATATCCAATGCAAGGACTATTCACTACAAATCCTAGGGATTTCCCAATAGGATGTGGTAGGAAAGTACCTTCGGTCTGTCCTGTTCCTGGACAACTTTTATGGATGGATGTCTGACATTGCATTTCTATGATTACGTACATTGGTTTTTACAAATATATATCTATGGTGGCGAAGAAGGCAACTTCTCTTAGCTTAATGCCCTCCTTGAGACATATGAGCTCAAGGATTGTATTTTTGTGGGAGGCAATTAGTAGTTAACGAAAATAGAAATGCGGCATTTAAAGATGACGATGATGTGATATGTGAAAGGTATTTGATACCTCTTTTGGCCTCACACCCCAGGAAATGACTAAAACAGGGTGGAAGCAGCGAGGCTAAGTAGGTTGCTCCCATTAGGAGATGTTATCATCCTTGTAGATTTACTCTACCCATGTCTAAGTATGTGGTGAATGTATGACTCGGGTACCCGTTAAAGGTCGGTAACGACCGGCGTGGTGACATATTCGGTATTATCCACGGAGGGGTAGGCCGGTCTTTTGTTGGTTTAGGTGCCGAGTATCTTGACCCTAGGTACATCCCTCTAGAGGTGTACCGAGTTCGAAAAAGGTAGTCCTTTACCTTGTTATTTGTATGGAATCCAATATCCACTACGTGCCTGCCATTTAATTTGTAAACCTATTATGCTGGAATTTAATAACGTAAAAATTTCAGTTATGATTAATTATTATTTGTGCAATAGACACTATTATAATATAAGAGAATTTGATATGAAATTTTTTGGTTACTGTAAGGGAAAAACCTGTCAGTGTTTATGGGTGGACGTGGTCTTACGAGATACCTTTTGTTTTGATAAAGAAAGTTTGGCAATCTTAAAACTTAAAAATTCAACTGAGATATGTTTTCTCACGTTGGTTTACCAGACTGATCCGGGGTTCTTCTCTTTTAATGCTCAGGTCAGACCGAGTATATCTACAGGTTCAGATTTGGTACTTTTGGAGCTTCAGCGGATGAGCTGGAGATCTTTATGTCGTATACACGTATCTATTTATTTTCCACTGCATTGTTGTTGTAAATTATCAGCATTTGTGAGGACAGCTTGTTATAACTATCCAGGCTGATAATAATTTATTTATGTACTTTGATTGATGTATGTATATTATGGTTTCCCTTTTGTAAAGATTATTCATCTATATTATATGTTATTCCACTGCGATGTAAGATTCTACATTGTTATGGTTCTGTTTCTCTCTTCACTTTTTATCTCTTCTTTCTTTCTTCACTCCCCCCTCTCTTATTTCTCATGACTTTCCGTCATTCTGCGCTTTTTGAGTCGGACATGTGTGGTTTATTGTCAATTCAAAGGGTACGAATTTGTGGGTCGTCGCATGAAATCTGTGATTTTTTTTCATGTTCATGTGTTTCTGATATTATGGTTACCATTAACATTACTGCATTTGGTCACTGGAATTTAATACTATGGATGACTATAGCATCTGTAGCGCTTAGCTTTGGGCCTCCAAAGAGAAGATGTTACATTCTAACTCTAACTTAGATCATAAGTCACGAGAAGATATACTAGAAACTAGGATATACAGTAAAGAAAAATTAAACAAGACATATAATTTTTATATGATTCAACAACCTTTGACTTACATACAATTTATATCCTTTATTATGATTTTGTGGGTTACTATTGCTACAATGCTAGTTAGACCACTCTGGGTCGGTTATAGCAACTGCAGGTAGTCAGTTCGCTAGTTTTGATTCTGAGGTCTTACAAATAGAAATATTCTAATGCTTAAAGCTAAAATTATTGTGATGGTTTTCAATTGGAATTCTAGTTGAAGTGGTGAATCATGTAGGTATAGTTCCTGGTATGCAGTTATGTTTTTGGATGATCCCATAATGTCCGATAGTGCTCCAAGCTCTCTTAAAACCCGACTGGTATGGCATATGAATTCCCATATAAATTGTTCCATGTACAAGTGATGTTGTGAGGGCATTTAAAGGTGCAAAATATTGTGTTCAACGTATTATTTTTGCTAACTCTATTTGGCATATTGTGTTCAACAAATTCTATCATGTAAATTCTATTCATCAAATTCAGTTAGTTAAAATTTGTTCAACAAATAACAAATTCAGGTCTATCGGACTATTTCATGGTCTTGTATATTTTAATTGGTTATTTTAGTTAGTATATCTTTGAACAGTATATTTTTATTCAGTACCTAACATTATCGTCATGGTTGAAACGATTTTCTTTGTGCCATAACTTCTTTATTAAGTCAGAATTGAGCAAGAACCAATATCTTCGTACTATTATATATAATGATCTAGTGCCTTTAGATGTTTCATTTGGGTGATGTAGATAGTAGTTCTATAAGGTGGACCTACATCAATATGGCAGAGGATCGATTTTAAAATGATTGCATCTTTTGATCGGTAGCTTGGATTGAGATAAGTTTCAACAAAGGTACATTTTCTGACCTTAAGCATAATTTACAACCTTTTTAGGTCTATTTCGAAACTATTCCAATTTTTTTCGTAGCTACTATAGATGTCGTTTACAATTTTTCTCTTATTGATGAAAATAAAATATCTATAGAAACTAAGAAGCATTCCTAGGGCTATAGATGCTTTAGATTTACTTATTTTAAAAGGCTAAGAGGTTAGAACAATGCAACAACTACTATTTCTAATCTATGCGTATATCAAGAGAGTATACTTGGTGCTTTGAGGATAGGGATTTCGAAACCTTTGCCAAAAATTCTTGATGATTCTACAAGAAGTGGAATGGTTGATTAAACATTGACTATAATATTAGTTCTAGTGGGTCATTAAGAAGGTAAGAATGTTATGGTTAAGACAAATATTATTCCTATGTTGCTTAACTTATTAAGAATGATTGTGTATGTGTGTGAACGAACATCCTACCCATACAAATATTGAGCTATGTCATCACCTACCCACCTACCTTCGCTTAAGAATGTCAATGGTATCCTCGGCCCTAATTTAAACATGTGGTACGTATGACCAAGTACTACCCTAACCCTAACAAATATTGTACCAATCGTCATCTCCACGATATTCGAATACTGGATGCATCCATTCGTAGGTTAACAAACAATACGGATCTAATAACATTATTGTTCACCTTCCCATTTTTACAACCATTGACTATTTTGTATAATGTAAAGCAATTTTAAATAAAATAATTCAACCAATCAATAAGGCAACTTAACCTGCTTTAAGGTTCAACTTACCTATTTCTAACAGATTTGACTTAGGCTTAAGGTTTCTCTAAACCTATGCTTTAACATCGAATGTAATACACCGGAAATTTAATGAAAATTAAAACACCAATAAGTTTAGATACGTAATTTTACATAAAAGTACAAAATAGTAAATTTTTATAAACGTCGAAATTAGACATTGGACCCTATTCCATTATGCCCCAGATGTTGTTTATAGTTAGAAAACACATATAACTTGTTAAAATTGACAAATCGGGTCAAAATTAATGAATACTAGACCTAGTGGCATTTTCATAAATAATTTTAGAATTTAACCCAATAACCCTAGTTTTCAACTATAAATAAAGCCATAATCATCGCTCTTCTTCATTCTAAACACTAGCTGCCACCTCTCTAAGTATGTACGTTCTTTTCTTCCTCTTCCTCCTCCAAACTTTTTAGCCTAAACTCCAATTTTTTATATCTCATCTTCAATTTTAAAATATAAAAAATCAAAATCAAATTAAGAAGAGAGAGAGAAGCAGTGAATCAAAAATTGGGGGTTTCAAATTGAAGGAAGGAGGAACAAAACTAGCAAACTAAGACAAGAAGAGAAGAAGTGGATTCGAATCGAATTAGAAGAGGAATTTCTTTGAGTGACTCTTCAAGATTATTATGATGTGTTGATGATTAACAAGTAGTTAATTTCCTTTATAACTTTACCTCGATTAAAATACAATTTTAAATTAGAGAAACAATTTCAACCTAAAGTTTATTTAAACTGATAATTTTAGCTATAAGTCTATAAGGGTAACAATGATGGAAAACCCCTAAGGTATAATCTAATAAATAATTATTGAAGTAGGATAAATGATAGCTATGGTAATTTGATTCTAATTCTATAATTACAAATTTTATATGATAAGTGGGAATGATTTTGGGTAGATAAAACATAATTGAATAAACCCTTGTGATTAACTTGTGTTAATTCCATTTATTTTGAAACACACATAAAGTTATAATTGAAATACCTACGGGTGATCGACTAAAATGACACCTACAATGGAGAGATAAGCTAGTTGAAGTTATGTATAAACAATATAGAATCGTACCAAAACACTGTTGAAACTGAACCCTTGCGTCCATACCCTATCTGCATAGAAGATAAAATAAAACAAATAAGAAAACAGGCATAGAAACCCTTACTTAGGCGACTAAATTCATTTTTAGACATCTAGACTTTAGAAATCATGAATGAAAAGGAATTATTTCAATTCTGACCTAATCTAGACTTTTGGATTTATTTTTCAAAGCTTTGAAATCAAAGTCAAATTCTAAAAATAGGGTTAGACATTTGAATACCTATAGGTAGATTTTTTTTATAGAAGTATAGACATCTGAATTAAAATTCAGATGTTTGAATGGCTGGGAACATGCCCATGCAACGACCTGGAATTTTATTACTTTGACTTTTGGAATATTTAATAATTTTTTAAATATTAAAATTAGGATTTTATTTAAATTATAATAAAATATATGTTTCAAATAACTGATCGATTTTCAATGATATATTTTTAGTTTAATGTGTAGAATTTTTCCATAATTTCTAATTTGAAAATGATTTGAATTTCTGTTTATTGTATTTTATGGCAAACGTTGGCATTTTTGAAAATTTTATAGAACTTTGTAACCATTGTTTTTTATTCTTGTTTTGTGATCATGTCACATTATTGTGCGCGATCGTACTTTGTTCTCTATCGTTCGCTACTTGTACGCAGGCGCGATATGGTGCGTAGCGGATACCGTAAATTATTCCATTTCAAAACACAAAAATATATACATTATACAACAACACCCAATAGCACAGTGCAGCTGGTTCTACTTTTTCCCCTCTCTGCTGCCTTTGTTACCCTTTGTACAATCTTACCACCTTTGATTTTGACCTCGATTCGAATCTTGGCCCCATTGTTTTTGAAGCAAGCAGCAATATATATATACACACACACACATACACAAGCACACACACATGCATATATATATATATATATATATATATATATCCACACATATATATACACATATATATACATACATATACATATATATACATATACATATATATATACATATACATATATATACATATACATATATATATACACATACATATATATATATACATATATCTATACACACACACACACATGAAGAGCATTCTCCTTCATTTGGTACTTCCTGGCATTGATATGTTGGCATCTTCTTTATTAGCCTACTGTAAGAATTCAAAACAATGAAAAATAAACCAAATTCCTTACTTCAAAAATAATTTCCCTTAAATCAATCGACGATCATCAAATAGTTCCAGCACGAAAATGTTTGTTCTGATCTTTAGTTTATTTTAAAAATGGTAGGGATTATTTCATTGAGTGTGGTGGTGGTTATCGGCTAAAAACAGTAAGTGGTTAAGAAGAAATTAGTTTTCAATGATCATGAATCGATGAACGGAGAATGTAGTCGGTTTCGTATCATTAAGATATGATTTTTAGTGGTCGTTTCAAGATTTTTAGTATCTTGGTTAGTCATGGAGGAGAAGATAAACGAAATTCATTCGAAAATTTATTTTCGACAAACCGATTATTGAGACGAGCATCGGAGAGTTTAGGGAGGAAGCTTAGGCAAGGCAAAGGCAGTAACCATGACTGATTTAGGAAATATGGTCGAAAATTAGGAGGTGGAAGCGATTTAGGGTTTTTAGTTGGTTGTTTTGGGTATACTCGGGTTTACATGTAATGCGAAAGGAAGAGGTGATCGAGTAGGGTCATGGTTGGCTTAAAGGTAGCGGTGTCGATGGAGGTCATGATGGCATAGGTAGCGAGAGCTATCATGGATTAAGGGAATGGTAAAGCTTGGATTTATGATCGCCTGTACAAGAATTGGTTTTGGTGGTTGGTCAAAATTCACTAGTGATGCTAGGGTCATCGACAAGTATGTGGTTTGGACATGCCCTAGTTGTCAGACGTGCGAGTGATATTGGATCCAAGATTCGATGGCCAGAGCTCTTATGCACGTGCACGTATCCGTGCGTGCACACTTATTTGGGGTTTAGGAGTTTTCATTTTGCAATGGGAAGAGGAAGATGGCACTGTAAAAGGTGGATGCGGTCATGATTGTGGACTGGGCTTGATTTATAGGATGAGAAATTGTTTAGTTTAAAATTTAAAATTAAATATGAGTGATTTCCAATTGGCCATATATCATTCACTTTATCTCCGTTTAACTCACGAATTTTTGCATTGGACTTGTAATTACGAATATAACATTTTGTCACGGCCCGAAATCCAATGTTCGAAAATTGACATCAAATATCTCACTTGTATTCGACTGCCAAAGATTCAAACATCGAACTCCAATCAGATGGAGCTTATAACAACATTAGATGAATATAAAACAGCGAAAACAAAATGAATATCATGCATTACATCACAGATACAACATCATCATAATATCTGTTACAACATCAGAGTATCATAAAACATATGCCACAACTCCAAATAGAATGTCATAATAGAACCACATGTGATCATATGCCAAAAAGTCTTCAAGGAAATAAAGTGATAGTGAACATCCAAACTAAGCACCTTGAGATCCAAAAGCTTTCAAAATGTCTCTAAGGTAAAAGCCTCTAAAAACCGATAATCTCCAAACCAAAAGACTCCAAAAGACAGCTAATGCCAAAATACGGAAAACCTGCTACTAGGCTGCCCGTATGGAAATGATGGGAACCCAGAGTTTAGAATGTGACTTGTTGATAGCTCTGACCAGTATAAATTTATGACATATGGAAAAGACTAAATTTAAAATACGTTATTTTGGTTAATAATGTCATTTAAACAATTATACCTTAATTAGTGATATTTATTTGGCCAAATAAACACAGTACTGATAAAGTGAATTGAATATGGCAATTTGAACACTTGATTAGCGGAATGAAATACTATTCCGTTAATTAAATTAATTGGTCATTTAATTAGCAGAATAAATTCCCATTCTACTATTTCAAAGATTTGAACATTTGATTATACGTCGCTAAGTTATATGCAACTTGGAATATGTGATATTTTAAACCATGACGGTTAAGTATTAAATTTATTATATAGTCGTTGATTATGTAAATATAATTTAGTTACTTGGAAAGTGAATTTGAATGATATGGTTTCTTATTTAAGTACCATTGTGATTGTTAAGCCTCTTTCACAATTTTAAAAAGTTAATTATTGATTTGAAATTTATTTTTAGAATAATTATTATTTATTTTATAGTTTGCAAGAAAATTAATATTTAGAAATAAGTTCTAAATGGTAATAAATATTTTTTTAGTTTTTTTAAAAAAAAATTAATAATTGTTTTTAATAATGATTTAAAGTTAATTATTCTATTAATATGGCTCTTGAAAGTTAGTTATTTAATAATATTTATTTATTATTTTAAAAGCTATTTAATTATTGTTTAAATTTTTTTAATTCAATTATTTATTTAAAGTGGTTTCTACCCTTTAATTTTTAACCAAACCTATTTAATTATATTATAGGTTAATTGCTTATCATATAAATATTAGTTAAAAGTTAATTGATTATTGTATTAATAATATTTAGAAATAAGTTCTAAATGGTAATAAATAATTTTGTAGTTTTTTTAAAAAAGATAATTAATAATTGTTTTTAATAATGATTTAAAGTTAATTATTCTATTAATATGGTTCTTGAAAGTTACTTCAAAAAGTTATTTAATAATATTTATTATTTTAAAAGCTATTTAATTATTGTTTAAATTTTTTTAATTCAATTATTTATTTAAAGTGGTTTCTACCCTTTAATTTTTAACCAAAGCTATTTAATTATATTATAGGTTAATTACTTATCATATAAATATTAGTTAAAAGTTAATTGATTATTGTACTAATAATATTTTTATGTTAATTAATTATTCAATTAACAATTTTTGAAGTTAACTTATTATTAGTATAATAGTGCTTAAAATTAAATTAATATATTATTGATGAGATTCTAAAGTTATTATTCTGGATGAGATTTAATTAAAATGAAATAGAAGGGTATTTAAATAATAAATTATTATTTAAAGTTATTTTAAATAATTTATGATTTAACAAGGGAACCTTATTGACTTAAAGAGTCGCTTAAATAAGTTTGTTTAAATATGGAAAGAGTTTTATAAATGGCTTTGGATATTTATAACTAAATTCGTAAATGAGGTTTAAGGATCTGAAAAGGAGAAGTTCTATAAATGGGATTTTAAGGTTTATAAAGAATGTTTTATAAATAGATTGGAGATTCATAAAGAAACTTTATAAATAGATTTGGAGATATTTATAAAATAAAGATGGAAAGAAATGGTTGATTTTTCATGGCGTAATTCAAGGGGCAAGGATTGCCTACATTTTACTGTGTATTCACTGGGATAGAGACATAACCATTGAGTAAACTATGATCCATGATTGATACTGAATGGTGCTTTCCATATCTATTTTTAAAAGTTTTCAAGTATTTTGAAAGGAATGGTTTGTGAATTTACCTATTGCGGTGAGATAAGTATATGAGTATTTTGATATATTTTTTTGAAGAGATACTAATTAACGAAAATTTAATTAAATGAGACATAGAAATTTCAATGGGGAATGTAGTATTTATTTTTAATATTTGTTTATTTGATAGTTAAATAGCCAACTATCAAATCTGGAACAAAATATAACTTTGGAAATATCAAGGAGAAACATGTGAATTCTATGGCATGGTCATCTTCGATGATGTTATATTATGCGTATAATCATTTTGTTCTCCTAGGACAAATGATAAGGAGATCCGTCCACTTAAATGGTCTTTGCTCCTTTGTATTGTGTGATTATTTCCAAACGAACCAGGATTCAGTTTACTGGAACTATCAAATGTTGTTTCGAAACGACTGGGCTCGGATAAGTTCAAATTATCCGAAAATAACTTCGATCCAACTCAAATGTTTCGTAACTGAAGACATCTTAAACAATATGGAACCGAAGGTGGAGCTTTTGAAGTGCAATGGCTACTTGCTATTAATCCTAAGGGTGATTCCAAAATGGATGTAGTGAAAATAGTGCTTTTGGTTTCGTTCACACCCAGAACAAACTTGTATGGATGAATGCTGGAACTATATTGCTGCTTGGAGGGCGGTGTTAGCATTTCAAGTGGAATTGCTATATAAAAGGTAACCGTAGCCTCAAACCTCACCCTGGAAATGGCTTAAATAAGATAGATGCAGCAGGGCTATGTAGGTCACTTTTATTTGGGTGTGTCGTCATCTTTCTATATCATCATATTATGGATTCACATGAGGGCTCTGATTAAGGTTGGAATGTAACCGGGGTGATGACATATTTGGTACTATACAAGTTCATGTGCAAGCCGACTTTGTGTTGGCAGAGGTGGACCAAGTTCAGGGTCTGACCCCAGATACATTTTATCTAGAGGTCTACTATACGGAAGGTAGTCCCTTCCCTTGCAATTGTTGGAATCCATTCACCAATAAGTGTTGTGCGGACTTGATTGTATACCTATTATGCTGGAATTTAATTATGTTACAATTTTGGCTATGATTGATATGTATTTGTATTCTAGACATTATCATAATATCACTGGATTTTCTATAGAAATTATTTTGGTTATCTTAAGGTAAAAACCTATCGGTGTTTATATACGGCATGGTCTTAAGAGATACCTTTGATTTTAAAAGGGTTTTATAAACTATAATAAAATTCCATGTGATTTGATTTTCTTATGCTGGTTTTACTAGACTGACAAGGACGTTGTTTTCTATAATGCTTTGGTCAGCCCGAACATATTTCTAGATTAGCTGGATACTTTGGAGCTTTCAGGAGACGAGCAAGGTTCTCTAAAACGTAATCATGTATCTTATATTTCCCGCTGTTTTGTTATTCTTGACTTCTGTATGTATTCCTCAGCAATAGTAAAGATAGGTTGTTATAATTGTCTAGACTTAAATAGGTTAGTGTGCTCTAATTTGTGTTATATATGTGTTTTTATATATAAGATGGTTATTTTGTAAAGATCATTTGTTTATATATATATTTATCTCGTCATAATATGGGATTCTGTCCTTTATTTTCCTCCTTTCACCCTAACAATCTCGCTTTCCGGCACTTGGATATTCGGCACATGAATGTCGTGGATGTGTTAGTGTCATTTTCTAAGGGTCGAAAGGGCGGACCGTTACACGTGGTAGCAGAGCTTAGTTTGAGCGAACACCTAGACCTTGGTGGGCTAAACTCATTAGAGATGGGATTAGTAATATCCGAAAATAAAATTGAGTGTGTATATATATGAGAGTATGTAATTGTTAGTGATATAAAAATGTTTTGTATTGTGTTTTTTGTTCTATTGAGTGGTCTATGAATTCTAGCCGTTGTGTTTAGCCAACATTATCGATAGGAATTCCTAAACACTTAAACAAGGCCAAATCAACTTAATATTGTTTTAAATTGGTAAATGAAATAATTCAACCAAGGAATATATTTTATATATATGTATATGTATATAATAAATTTTTTCAAAGAAAATTCAATATAATTATTCTTGGTTGTGCATGTTTGTTAGAAAATGATAATATTCCATCATTATCGTTTAGGACTTGATTATTCTGCTCCCTCGGTTCTGAGCATTGACTATTATCTATTAATCTATCTAGAATCTTCCTTTTTCTAAAACTAGATTGGGTAGACAGGAAATTTGGGAACATTGAAAACGAATACCTTGTGAATTAAGTTTCATAGTTTGATAAGGCATTTGATTGACAATATTAAGTTAAATTTGATTTCAATATAAGTGTTTATTTTAAGAAAACTAAAATAATTTAAACTAAATATTTAGAAATGATTTTATCTAAAATTTGATTTTACAAAAATTTGTATATTAAATTAAAATATTTTGAATAAACATCTAGGAAATAAATTTATAAAGATGATTTTATATAAATGAAATTTGAGAAATTAAATCCCAGTGCTTTTGGAAAGTAGTTTTCAAAGTTTTAAGAACATAATAATATTATTATTTGAAGGTATTTTACAAATAAAGGTATTTTGGAAAGGAATTTTGTTATAGATTTTTTTGTGTAAAAGAAAAATAGACTTTGATTAAATCCCCAAAAGCATGATTTGGTATACAAAAGGAAAGATGTGTATTATTATTTCAAATGATTTATGGGAAAAGAAATATTAATTTTACTTGAAAGAGTTTAAAGCATTAATATTTTAGGAAATAGTGGAAATAGTTTTCTTAAAAACAATATCAAGTATAAATACTTTTGGACGAGAAATTTTTTTAAAGAAAAGGTATATTTTCTTTGGATTGGTTCGGGAAAATGAGTCTCGATTTGTTTTGTGATGATCAGAATAACCTTCTAAGTGGAGACTAGATGTTTGCTTGGGCGAACGGTATTGTACACTTAGTAAATTATTCTCTTTGCCATTGTATGGTAGGGACAAAATCGAATCCGAACAAATCCAAAGCAAGTTGGAAATTTATATTTTTTGCAACTAGTTATTTCGAAATATATGTATATAAATTAATTTTTTTAAAAAGGTGATTTTGAATATTGAAAAAGTGTTATTAAAGTAACTAGCTCGATGGCTTAAAAATAACTAAAAATGAGCAGGATATGTATCCGGATAGTAGACACTTCTCTTAAGTATTACCCTACTTAGTAAGGGAATATATAATATTGTTTGGCAGTACTCAATTCCATGGTATTGTTTTGGGGTTACTCGGGCTAAATATATTTGTTAGGGACTAAAAAAACATGCGGTAACATTTCAAAAGATTTTGAAATAAATATCTAGGCATTTGACTCTTAAATTTCCAAAATATAAAGGTATCTTAATTTAAAATGGGCTGCTTAATGAAGTTTTAATTGGGTTAAATTTATTAAGAAGGTTTAACAAACTTTTTTTTTATTAAACCATGTCTTTTGGTTTTTACATCTAGGAAGTTAAAAAATATTCTTGAGGTTATTAGGCCAGCTAATAAATATTTTTACCATTGAGTGTTTGAAGAAAAGTAGATTCTAGGATAGAGTTTGGATACTAGCATCCTACTCTTCTTAGCTACTTATCAGACTAAACGAGTAAAACAAGTTGTATTGGTCGACTCGGTTTTAAGACCCAAAGTTATTTTGGAATTACATCTGGATAGTTAAAAGTGAACATAATTAAAATATGTTGTTGTATATACTCTTAGGATGTAGGAGAGTATTATACAAATTTATAAATTAAAATGATTTTGTAAAATAGGTTACATTAATAAAGTGCTTCATTTCAAAAGGTTGAACCTAAATTGGAATTTTATGAAATATTTTCATAACTATTTTTGGGGGAGATAAAAGTAGCTGGGTAAGTAAGAACTTTGAGATAAGTATTTTTTGGAATGGTTAAATATTTTTCATAATATTTTTTGTATATTTTTTATATTAAATGATTTAGAGTCGATCAAATTAATTTTCATAAATATTTTCGGAATGGTTAAATATTAAATGATTTAGAGTCGATCAAATTACTTGACCGTCTTATGGATGTCAGAGAGGAAGTGTCTAGGCTTGAGTTTGGAAAACCAGTTTTCTGCTCTCCCTGGCTATTCGGACTGGCCCAAATACATTTGTTGGGCAAGGTTTATAGAACTTGAATTTCATGGTGATAATCGTCTTGTACTCGGTATTAAAGCCTAAAGAGGGAACTCATGCAATTTGCGGAATTTAAAGGGTGCTTTCACCGTTATTCCGCCCATAACATTTGTTGAATATGAGAATTGATATTGAGTAGAATTAGATGATTTCTATAGATTCTGCTCACTTAACATTTACTGGTTTTGGATTAACATCCTAGATAACAAGCTTTTAACCAAATTAAAATTTTGAGTTTTGAATTAGGAAATCTTTGTTATAAATGAAATGAATTGGAAATACTTTTCTAATTAAAATATGAAAGGTTTGGAATTATTCCACGATTTAAAAAGGTTAAATTAACCAAAAGAATTTGATAAATGAGGCCTGATGATTCCATATACTCTGAAAAAGATAAAGAAATATTTCAATGAATATATTTCTAAGATATATATTTATGAATGAATAAAAATATGAATTACATTGAATGATGATTAATAATCACATATGAACTTAATATCTTTTTAATCGATGGTTGGTTCAGAGGAACTGGGGTCGGATTTGGGTAATTCCTATCCAAAGATCACGTCGAACCAATTTGCGTATTCGGAGTGAAGACATGGATATGATATTTAGGATTTTTGTATTGAAGGACTGCTTGTTGATCATTTGGGAATAAACACCCAATGTACATATAGTAATAGTAGTCTCTTCATTATGAAATATCCAATGCAAGGACTAATTGCTTCTAATCCTAGGAGCAACTCCTGACAGGATGTGGTAGGAGAGTGCCTTCGGTTTGTCCTGTTCCTAGACAACTTGCATGGACGAATGTCTAACGTTGCAATTGTAATTACATTGTCTGATCTCTATGAACGTGTCATCTGATTGGTGGCAGAGAATGCAACTTCTCTTAGCTTAACACCCTTTCCTGAGACAGGCGATCTTAGGAGTTATACGTTTATAGAAATCAGTTCGGTGATTATGGATTGACAATGTTGCACTCAAAGTGGAATGTGTTATGAGTAAGGTAGTAGTTACCTTGAGCCTCGCCGTCCAAAAATGACAAAAGCCGGGTAGATGTAGAAGATCTAAGTGGGTCGCTCCTATTAGGGTATAGTCGTCATCTTTCTAGATATATTTATTTCCGCTATGATGTCAGGTTTTAAATTAACATGGTGTATGCAAAGAGAGCTCTTGGGTAGGTCGAGAACGACTAGGGTGATGACATATTCAGTACTATCTATGGTAAAGGTAGTCCGGCTCTCTGTTGGTAGATGTTGGAGCCTCAGGTACATTTTTCTAAAGATGTACTATCGGAAGGTAGTCCCCTACCTTGTCATTGTATGGAAATCTATTCTCCAATAAGTGCCTTTGGATTTTGATTGTAGAGCCTAGTATGTTGTAAATTAGTAATGTAACAATTTCGGTTAAGATTATGTACACTTACTTGAAACGTGTTTTCAAAAGAATGTCATTAAAAATAATATCCATATATTCTACGCCGCAAATTTTTGGTTATCATAAGGTAAAAACATGTTCTGTGTTTATATGCGGCGGAGATTATGAGATACCTTTTGTTTTCAAACATCGTATTTTGAGTTTCTCAGACCAGTCCCATGATAGACCCGAAGTTTATTTTCTTTTCTCCTTAAACTCTGAGTTCCCTATTTTCCTGGACAGCCAACTAGTTAGGTAAGCTTGGAGCATGGAGCATTTTGGGTCTTTGGTTGAAGTCATCTGTCACTTTCCGCTATGTCTGTATTAGTATTAGTATTAGTATCTATCAGCATTGTAAGGATAGGTCGTAATAACTATCCTAGCTGGGTTAGTACCTGTCGTAACTTTGATGGAATAATTTGGAGAAATTTCATATACTACTCATATGTATAACTATGTGTTGAATATGATGTGATATTCTATTATCGTCTATCTTTTATCTTTATTTCTTTACTCCATGAAATCGACCTCTCCGGCACTTGGATTTACGGCACGTGAATACCGAGGATGTATTAGTGTCAATTTTTTAGGGTCAAGGAGGTGGGTTGTCACATTTGGTATCATAGCTTATGGTTGAGCGAATACCTAAGCCTAGATAGGATCAACTCATTAGAGATAGGGTTAGTATTACCCAAGAATGGGTTTAGTCTGAGAGAGCGCATATTTGAAATTTTATCCAAATAAGTTTATTCGAGCTTATACATATTCCTTAAAATAATTTCATCTATGTTTCTAAAGATGTTCCCTTACTATACGCAGATAGTAGGAGATGAGTAATAAAAGAGGACGAATGGGAGATAGCAACACTACAACCATTAATGTTCGATCAAATGCTACAGTAAAGGAGGAAGCGGTGATTCCTGTGCCACCTCAAGTTAACTTTCCCACTCTTTGCAAAATCATACCGGCTTGGGAGGAAGCCATTCCAAGGCACGGAATCTATTGTTGAATTTCAAGCTTGGCTCGAATCCTACAAAAAAATATTTAAAGGATTAAACATCGATGATAATTGAAAGAGATTCTTAGCCTCCTGGCAATTAAAGGAAAGGGTTCTAGCTTGGTGGAAGTTCATTACTCTTAATGAATCTGAAGATAATTTCTCTTGGGCAAGGTTTAAAGAAGTTTCTGAAGAACAATAAATGCCCACCGTTGGCAAATCCCGCCTCTATAGTAGTTTCATGGATCTAAAATAAGAAGTGATGTCTGTGGAAGAATAATTGCACAAATTCAATAAATTGTCTCGCTTTGATCCTGGATTGGTAGACACGCCTTTGAAGGTAAACGAGATGTTCATTTCTAGGATGAAGGAGCAGTATCAGGATAGGATGACCGCCCATGTTAAAGGAACCTTTGTGCATTTAATAGATATGCATTTTCTGAAGCTTTGGGTAAGAGGAATCTACTCGCAACTCAAAACAATAATAAGAGGAAGTTCAATAACAATGAAAAGAAGCCATGGAAAGGCAATCCCGGAGGAGGATCTTAGGAAAAACGTTTTAAAAATGTTGAATGTTTTAATTATGGAAAGAAAGGAAATTATTCATAGTACTGCAGGAGTTCCAAGGTTCAAAGGCAGTAGCAAGGAACCATCTCTCTTATGGTGCAGAAAAACCTTCCATAACTTCCATCAACCCGGCCATTGGAAGAACAAGTGCCCGTTAATGAAGAAAGGAGAGCAGGTTAAGGTCTATGCTATCAAAGATGAGCCTTTGATCTCTACTGATGTAAAAGGTAAGGGAGTTCTTGAAGGTAATATTTATGTCGATATGATTTATTTAAAGTATTATTTGATACTAGGGCTTCCCATTGTTTTATTGCTAAAGGATCGGTTGATAAATTAAAACATCAAAATAGTAGATACCTGTATTTGCGTGTCAAATCCCATAGGCGGTACAATTAATCTCTATATTATTTGTGAAAATGTCCGAGTTACTCACCTCTCCTAAAAAATTTCATGTGACCCATTTGTTCTTGGCTTTATTGGGTTTGAAGTTTTGCTTAGTATGGATTGGTTATCTAAGAATAAAGCTATCCATGATTGAGTTAAAAGGATGGTAACTTTGTGGACCAGCTTTGGGAAGTTTATAGAAATATATTGTGAAGAACTTAGTCCAATAAGGGATAGTTCCATGTATGCACTAGACTCATCTCAAAAAGATTTTGAGACAACACCAGTTGTCAAGAAATTTCAGAATGTTTTTGAGGAAGTTAAAAGTTTTCTCCCGCATCGGAAAATTGAGTTTCGAATTGATTTAATTCCTGCTACAAGACCTATTATTCACCCTATTCGAAGGATGGCCCTGAAGGAAAAGATTGATTTTTCAAGCCAAACTGATGAATTGTTAAAAAAGGACTAATTAGACCTATTCACTCAATTTGGAGTGCAGCGGTAGTTTTTGTAGCTAAATTTGATGGCTCCCTAAGGCTTTGTGTAGACTATCGAGACCTAAATAAGCAAACGATTAAAAAAAAGTATCCATAGATGACTTATTTGATCAACTTCATGGTGCCTGAGTATTCTCACAAATGGATTTAGCCACAGGATTCCATCGACTAAGAATAGCTGAGGATGGCATTCCATTAACTACATTCAGGAGTCTGAATTGCTTCTACGAATGATTAGTTATGCCTTTTGGGTTAGCTAATGCACCAGCCTATTTTGTAGACCTTATGAATAGAGTATTCAAAGATGTCCCAAACAAATTCATGTTGGTTTTTATTGATGATATTCTAATCTATTCCAAAACCGAGGAAGAACACGAAAGGCATTTGGAGATTGTGTTAGAAATATTACGGAGAAATATACATAAAGATAAATTCTCGAAATGTCACTTTCGAGAGAAAGAAGTAAGATTCCTTGGGCATATTGTGTCGGGAGAAGGGATCTCCATAGATCCAGAAAAGATTTTAGCTATACAAGATTGGAAGCAACCACAAACCCCGAAGGACATTCGTAGCTTCTTAGGATTGGCAGGATATTACCGGAGATTCATTCGAGACTTCTCTAAGATTACCTCCCATCTAAAAAAGTTGACTATGAAGGATGTTAAATTTGAATGGATAACCAAATGTGATGAAGCATTCAAGGAACTTAAGGAAAGGTTAACTACCGCATCAGTTCTAGCTATTACTGATAAAGGTGGCGGTTTAACTGTATATACTGATGCTTGTGGGGAAGGAGTGGGTGTTATTCTGATGCAGTATGGAAAGGTCATCGCTTACACAAGCAGATAACTAAAGACTCATGAGAGGAATTATGCAACACATGACTTAGAATTATTAGCCGTTGTGTTCGCATTAAAAATATGGAGGCATTATCTACTGGGTAAGAATTCCCTATAGTTTATTATAAATAAACTTTGATTGACCCTAGTAAAACGTTCCTTCTTTAAATAGGTGAAAAGTCCGAGCTCTTCACGGATCATAAATATTTAAGTATCTTTTCACTCGGAAATACTCAAATATATGACAACAACATTGGTTAGAATTTCTTGCATCATATGATCTTGATATCTTATACACACCTGGGAAATCCAACATAGTAGCGGATGCGCTAAGCAGAAGGCATGCCATTATAGCTTATTTTGTGGTACATCCAACCTTGATTAATCGTATAAAAGAGAATCAACTCAAGGATCCAATCATTTCAAGAATAGCCGTGGAAGTAAAAGAGAATATAATACTGGGAAGATGGATAGGATTCAAAGTAGATGAGCAGGGAATCTTAAGAATGAATGAAAGGATATGCGTTCCTAATGTCGATGGGATAAGGCAAGAAGTTTTAACAGAATGTCATAATTCTCGACTTTTTGTACATCCCGAAGTTACTAAGATGTATTGAGATATGAAGAGAACTTTTCGGTGGGATGGGATGAAGAGGGATATCTCTATCCATATTAGCATATGTGCAAATTGTAAACAGATCAAAAATGATCAGCAAAATACTGCTGGCTTACTCCAACCTATTGAAATTCCGACTTGGAAATGGGACCAAATATCGATGGATTTGAATGATGGCTTAGCAGGATCAAGAAAGGGAAATGAAGGCATTTGGGTTATCATAAATCAGTTAACCAAGAGCGCACATTTTATCTCAATAAAACCAACGAGAACTGCTGCAAGTATGGCAGAAATATACATGAGGAAAGTAGTTCGATTGCATGATGTTTTCAGTAGTATAGTCAGTGATCGAGACCCTATCATTACCACTAAGTTCTGGGAGGCATTGCAAACAACTTTAGGAACTAAGCTAAACATGAGCACCACATATCACCCCCAGACCGATGGGTAAACTGAGAGAGTAAATCAAGTGTTGGAGGATCTTCTAAGAGCTTGCATCTTAGATTTTGAAGGTTCATGGAAAAGCTACCTTCATCAGATAGAATTCTCTTACAATAACAATTATCAGGCTAGTATTGGCATGGCCCCGTATGAAACGTCCGTGTAAATCTCCAGCATATTGGATTGAGACCAAAGATCGATTAATACTAGGTCCTGACATGATTAGAGAAGCTTCAGAAAAGGTTTACATGATTAGGAAAAAGATGAAAGAAGCCCTGAGTAGGCAGAAGAGATATGTTGATCAAAAATGAAGGAATTTAGAGTTCTCAAATAGAGATTATGTATTCCTAAAAGTTTCTCCAATGAGAGGAGTGGTAAGATTTGGTCGGGCAGGAAAGTTAGCATCTCGATTTATTGGACCTTTTGCCATTCTCGAAAGGATTGACCCATTAGCTTATCATGTGGAATTGCCTGAAAGGATATCTGGAGTCCACAATGACTTTCACGTATCTCACCTATAAAAATATATGCATGATCTAGAGAAAATTATAGAAACAGCTGCCTAAGAAGATTTAGAAGTTGAACCTAATTTGGCAGTTATCAAGAGAATAATACGGATCGTAGATCATGATGAGAAGCAATTAAGGAGGAAGGTTGTAAGATTGGTTAAAGCCCAATGGAGTGGTGACACAGCAGACTACACATGGAAGATAGAGGAAAGAAAGTGTAAAGCCTATCCTGAGTTTAGAATGGATACATAGTTGTATGTATATGGTGTACTCACTGACTTGTGGTGATGTCACTTGCTATATCTTATACATGTATATCACTTTGTTATATATATATATATATATATATATATATATATATGTATATTTCTTCGAGTTATCTTATTCTTATCCTTAATTTCGAGTACGAAATTCTTTTAAGGGAGGAAGTATATAACGACCCGTAATTTTACCACTTTGAAAATGGAATATTTAATTAATTTTAAATATAACTTTATATGTTAAATGAACTTGTTTTAATTAGTTAAAGATGATAATAGATTTATTTTCAAGTTTTGTTTACATAAATAAGTAGTTTGAATTAAAAATTGAAAATATGACCGGAAATTGGATCCCGAGATCTCAACGGTTTGACAAATGGAAATTATTTTAAGTTGTTGCAACATTGTTTGTACATGCACACACATATACATACACACAGATATGTGTATCACAATTAGTCAAATTAAAGTTAAAGAAAATATCTAAGATATTTTTATAAAAAGTAAGTGAAAAAGGTAACATCTAATCACCATTAAAACATGAAAAGCAAACATCAATTCCACAATTAATGCATGTCATTCTGTGCTTAAGATATTTTTGTTATATGTATTATCACATTATATCTTATTAATGCATGCACTTGAGTATGGTGAAAAGTATTTGATGTTGAAATGATGTGGTGTAAGAGATATTTTGATAATATCTAGGGGTACTTTAGTAATTTGCCACATTTTCCTAAGGCTATAAATAAGACCCTAAGGCTTCACAAATTCACACATCTCATTCCATCTTCTTCTTATTCACCTCTACATTAATGGCTTCCACCACCTCCATCCTCTCATCCATAGGCCGAGCTATCTAGAAGCAATTATCCAAGTGATCGTGAGCTAAATGTTCGGTTAGCAAAGTTATAGCCAATTTTTAGTTAGTGGTTTACAATTAAGGTGGGTAAACTCCTAAACTATCGTATTATATGCTATTGGATGTTATGTATGTTTGATTATGATTATTGATGATGGTTTTTTAATATTAATGTTGAATATATATGCAAGTCACGAAAATACACGTCGATAAGCATAAAAGAAACCGCTTTCCTTTATTTAATGAATTAGTGTATATGGAATGTTAAACCTCTTTAAAATTGTTTAAAAATATGAAATAAATTATAAAAATATTTTAAAATGTTTTGAAAGTGATTTTAGTTATAAAAATGAGTTTCCAAATGATAAAAAAGTAGTTTTGATCAATATAGCTTAAAAAGCACTTCCCGCAACAATTTTCGCGGCACTTTTCTATAACTTTTGAAATGTAATTTTAAACGCAACCATTCTTTTCTAAATCTTTTTTAAATATTTAAAATGATTAGTAAAGTATTTTAAAGATGATTTGAAGGATTTATGGAATGGTTAAATATTAAATGATTTAGAGTCGATCAAATTACTTGACCGCCTTACAGGTGTTGAGAGGTAGTGTCTAGGCCTGAGTTTAGAAAGCCAGTTTCCTGCTCTCCCTAGATATCCAGACCGGCCCGATGGAGGGGATGGTAAATTTGATTTACTTGGATCAAAATTTTCTGAAGTTAAAGAATATAATTCTCCAAATATAAATAACTTGAATTTTATGGAGATAATCTTCTTGTATTCGGTGTTAAAGCCCGAAGAGAGAACTTATACTATTCATGGAATTTAAAGGGTGCTTTCATCGTTATTCCGCCCATAGTCTTTGTTGAATATGGGAATTGATATTGAGTAGAATTAGATGATTTCTATATATTCTGCTCACTTAACATTTACTGGTTTTGGATTAACATCCTAGATAATATGCTTTTAACCGAATTGAAATTTTGAGTTTCGAATTAGGAAATCTTTGTTAAGATTTAAATGAAATGAATTGGAAATATTTTTCCAAGTAAAATATGAAAGGGTTTTGAATTATTCCACGATTTAAAAAGGTTAAATTAACCAAAATAATAAATGAGGCTTGATGATTCCATATACTCTGAAAAAGATAAAGAAATATTTCAATGAATATATTTCTAAGATATATCTATGAATGAAAAATATAAATTAAATTGAACAATGATTTATAATCACATATGAACTTAACATTTTTTTAGTCGTTGATTGGTTCGAAGGAACCAGGGTCGGATTTAGGTAATTCCTATCCGAAGACCACTTCGAACCAATTTGCATATTCGGAGTGAAGACATGGATATGTTACTTAGGATTTTCATATTGAAGGACTGCTTGTTGATCATTTGGGGATAAACTCCCAATATACATATAGTAGCAGTAGTCTCTTCGTTACGAAATGTCTAATGCAAGGACTAATCGCTACTATTCCCAGGAGTAACTCCCGACAGAATGTGGTAAGAGAATGCCTTCGGTTTGTTCTGTTCCTAGAAACCTTGCATGGATGAATGTTTGACGTTGCAATTGTAATTACATTGGTTAATCTCTATGAACGTATCATCTGATTGATGGCAGAGAAGGAAACTTCTCTTATAGCTTGGCATCCTTTCCTGAGACATACGAGCTCAAGAGTTATACGTTTGTAGAAATCAGTTCTATGATTATGGATTTGCAATGTGGCATTCATAGTGGAATGAGCTATGAGTAAGGTAATCGTTACCTCGAGCCACACCATCTGAAAATGACAAAAACAGGGTAGATGTGGCAGAGCTAAGTGGGTCGCTCCCATCAGGGTATAGTCATCACTTTTCTGGATATATTTATTCCCTCTATGACGTTGGGTTTTAAACTAACGAGGTGTATGAAAAGTGAGCTCTCGCGTAGACTGGGAACGACCGGGGTGATGACATATTCGGTACTATCTATGGTAAAGGTAGGCCGGTTCTATGTTGGTAGAGGTTAGAGCCTTAGGTGCATTTTTTTAGAGATGTACTATCGGAAGGTAGTCCCTTACCTTGTCATTGTATGTAAATCCATTCTCCAACAAGTGCCTTCGGATTTTGATTGTAGAGCCTAGTATGCTGGAATTTAATAATGTATCAATTTTGGCTAAGATTATGTATACTTACTTGAAAAGTGTTTTCAAAAGAATGTCATTAAAAATAATATCCACATGTTCTGCATAGCAAATTTTTGGTCATCATATGGTAAAAACTCATTCCGTGTTTGTATGCGGCGGGGTCTTATGAGATACCTTTTGTTTTCAAACATTGTATTTTGAGTTTCTCACACCAGTCCCATGAACAACCGAAGTTTATTTTCTTTTCCCCTTAAACTATGGGTTCCCTATTTTCCTGGGCAACCAACAAGTTAGATAAGCTTGGAGCATGGACCATTTTGGGTCTTTTGTTGACATCACCTATCACTTTCTGTTGTGTCTGTATTATGTATTAGTATCTACCAGCACTGTAAGGATAGGTCGTTATAACTATCCTAGCTGGGTCTGCCATAACTTTGATTAAACAATTTGGAGTAATTGCATGTACTACTCATATATATAATTATGTGTTGAATACGATGTGATATTCTATTATTGTCTATCTTCTATCATTATTTCTTTATCTCATGATAATCTGTCTCTCCTGCACTTGGATTTACGGCACGTGAATACCGAGGATGTATTGATGTCAATTTCTAAGAGTCGAGGAGGCGGGTCGTCACATCCGATTTGGGAAATATGGTCAAAATTAGGTAGTGGAAGCGATTTAGAGTTTTATTCATTTATTTTGGGGAGGCTCGGGTTTATATGTAGTGCGACAGGAGGAGGTGATCGAGAGGGATCGTGGTTGGCTTAAAGGTATCAACGGCGATGAGGTCATGTTGGCATAGGTGGCGAGAGCTATCATGGATTAAGGGGGTGGTACAGCTCGGATTTGTGATCGCCTGTACATGAATTGTTTTTGGTGGTGGGTTGAAATTCGCTAGGTGATGCTAAGGTCATCGTCGAGGGCACATTTTAGACTTGCTTGAGTTGGAGGACGTGCGAGTGAAGTTGGATCCAAGATTTGATGGCCAGAGCACTTGTGCACATGCACGTATTTGTGCATGCACACTTGTTTCCTGTAACGACCCGGAATTTTTGGTTATTTGAAATTGGAATATTTTATTGATTTTAAATATTTAAAAGTTAATTTTATAGATTTAATAACTTTAATTTCAAAGATAGTGATTTACTGGGTAATTTAATTGTTGAATTTAATAATTGAAAATCCTTTAAATAATTTAAATCTTTGATTTAATTTGGATAAAAATGATTTAAAGGCTTAGTAAATTCCTAAACAAAAACGAAGGTAATGAAATTTTAAATTTTGATTAAAAGTGATTTAACTAATTTTGGAATTGACTCGTTTTAACTAACATATGAAAATAGCCTACTAGGGCACTGTCTCGGATTTCGACAAAACCAGTGTCACTGGGTCTATAATAATGAACTATAATACGCCGTCAAATTTCATGGCGATCAGATGCACTGTTTGGTCATACGGGATAGAAACGCGTTGAAATTTATATCGGAATTTAATATAATAATTGGATTCAAAAAGCTATCTTCTGCATACGATCGAATTTGATCTCGGAACTTGTTCCATTTTGTTTGGAATAGGGTATAACATTAGGAACACTAGGCGGCGCCTAGATAGGGATTCGGAATTTTAAGTTACTATAAGCGAGATATTTAAAATTTAAATAATATATATTCATTAATTTGACTTTTGCCTACCCAAACCCTTCTTATCAGCCAACCTATCTATACTTCGTACCTACTTTTAAAACGCGCCCTCTCTTCTTTTTCACGCAAGAAAAAAAATGAAACTTAAAAAAGTTATTGCTTAAATTACACCCATTTGAAAATCGTCAAACAAGTTTTAACATTCATATTCAGGTGGAATCTAGCTCTTGGCTAAGTATTGGAGGATGCGGTGATGCATTGGGTGATCAATAGTGATGTCGTAAGCAGGTTGAAGGGTATGGTTTGGTGGTTGTGGTCATTGATTCATGAGCGAAGAATGGAGTTGAGTTCGTCGTCGAGTATCGCAGCTTTTGACGAAGTTTGGTGGAGCGCGGTGAGGCGAGGCGATTCACGTCACTATAGTGATCAAGCGCTGTGTAATGGTCGCTATTTTCTTGGGAAGGCCGAGCTTGAGTTATCGGATATGGGAAGGTCGTGCTCGAAATGAGGATGCTATCGGCGAAGATGGAATTTAATTTAGTGACTATTGTGCCGTATCAATTGAAGTCGTGCACGATTATGGTGGTTAGGCTGTGATTGTGCACATTCATTGGAGAAAGAAGATGAAGTTGGGGAGAGGGGTAGAGTTGTAATTAAGGTGATGATTTTTATTAGTTTATTTTAATTAATATAAAAATGTTCGATAAATTATAAAATTCATAACTTCTTCATACAAGATCTGATCGATACGAAAAAAAATTCATGGCGATGAAATCTTCGAAATGAAATTGGTTTTGACAGATTTGGAGACTGTTTAATTTTGGACTAAAATCGGAGTCGTCCGGTTTTAGTTCCAAACATGAACGCTTCGGCAACACCAAAGGATAAATGTGAGCAAATCTCACTCATTTTGGATAGTTGGTTTTATTTTAAATAGTTAAAAATTATTTATTGATTGATTGGATGAATTGATAAATTATTATTATCAGTTGGATGTTGTATTATATATATTAGTGTATATATATTAGTAATTGGGTACATTCCCGTCGATTGGAGTGGATGAGACACTATGTGCCTCGCATAATAGTGGATGACCCTTTTACTTGCGATATCTCGCCTCGAAGTAGGATTATTATTATTTCATGTTATATAACATTTGTGGTTGCAGGGAGACAGGTTGGAGGGATCCAATAGGATTCCTCAAAATGGTTGTTTTTTTTTAATTTCATATATGGTGATATATAATGTGTTAGAATAATCCATAAAGATTATGTTATGATTTGATTTATTGGATGCTATAGTAGCGCTGGCCTTAATTTTGGTATTATAAATACCTTAGATAATATTTTTGAATTTAAAAAGGAAGTTCAAAAGTGATTTTGGAATTTGATAATTTTTATATTGGGATTATTAAAAAGAGAATTAATTTGGATAAAACAAATAATTGGCTTTGGATATTTATTTAGCTATTTCGTATAGTGGTTTCAATAGAGAATTTTAAATTGGGAATTTTTAAATGGATTCTTAAAATGCGGAATGGAAGTCGAAATTGAGGTTTGATACGGTTTGGAATATAGTTTGGATTTTATAAGAAATCGATTTCTAAGTGGAATTTAAATAGAAATCGACTTATAAATGAGATTTGTATAATATAAATCCGTTATTAGCAGAGAAAAATTGGAAATGAGTTTATAAATTTATAAACAATGTTTATAAATAAAGTGAAATTATTATCATTTGATAAATTGGAAATATAAATTTACAGTGAGAGTTTATAATGAGATATGGCAATTGATTCAGAAGAATTAGTGGATTCTATATTGAAATTTGGAAAAGGGTAATGGAATTGGAACGTAAATCGATTTGTGATGAATCAAGAGAGATTTATGAATATAAAATTGGTTACATTGGAATTTTAAGAATATATTTTTGTCGAGAATTTAAATTTTGTTTAAAAAGGAATTTTATTTATTAAACTATGTAATTTAAAAATGTTTTTAGTATTGAAATATTTCATTAAGTTGGTTATTTAAATATTTAACTACTTGAAAAGAAGTTAAGTTTTTGTAATAAGTTTTTCTTTGTAAATTGATTAGTTTTATTTAAAAATGAAGTGGAAATGAGTTATTGATGTTTATTTAAAGGTGTTTTGACATTTTAAATGATTACTTAAACATGTTTTGAAAATAAATTATTATCCTTAAAAATACTCATTATTTTTATATATATACGAGTAAAGGTAAGTGTTTGAAAATTTATTTATATCCTCCCGAGATTTATAAACCACGATTATTTTATGGCTGAAATTTGATAAGAGAAATCTTATAAAGGAATTCTGAAAATTTAAGAGAATTTCCAAAATGTTTATATATGGGAACTTCGAAAATGAATATGAATTCATAAAAAGAAGTTAAAAAAATTAGGTTGACTATAAATAAGTATAATCGAGTTGTTGGAAATTGTAAAAAGGAATATATAAAAGTTCCGAAGATTTATGAGATAGGTATGAAATATTTCCTGTATTGATATTAGAATGATTTGGAAAAAGACTTATAATATTTTCCAAAGTATTGGAATTAGAGCGTTTGGAGATATTTTAGCGACGGAATGATTTATATAGAAATATTTTTCTAAGTAATGAATTATAAGTTAGATTGGGAAATATTTCTAAGTGTTAATATGGGTGGAAATATCCTATTATGGATATGAGTATTCGAAATTGTTTTCAAATATTGAAATATTGAAAGAGATTTGAATTTATATATGTGTAAAGATATTTTGAAACGAATGTTTTGAAAGACTTAAAATATGGCCTAGCGACTGCTTATGTGTGTAATTTGATAGTTAAATAACTGACTATCAAATCTGACCAATCTCGTTGATCGTTTCGAAGGGACAAGGATCGGATTTAATTATCCAAAAACCACTTCGATCTGATTTAGCGCTACGAATTGTGATATCGTGAAGATAGTGAAAACGGTGATTTTGAAGATTCGGTTTGTTCAGACCCAGAACAACTTGTGTCGATGAATGCTATCATTCATTATCTCCTGGAAGGCAGTGTTAGCATTCCAAGTGGAATTGCTATTTAAAAAGGTAGACGTAGCCTTAAGCTTCATCCAACCGGGAAATGACTAAAACATGGCATGCAGCAGGACTAAGTGGGTCGCTTCCATTAGGGTATGTCATCATCTTTCTAGATTACCCTATTTTTATGGATTTGGTTGTGCATGAGAGATCTCGATTAAGGTTGGAAGACCGGGATGATGACGTATTCATTACTACTAGTCAAGTGGTAGGCTGGCTCTATGTGGTAAGGTACAAGATGTTCTTGTTAGACCCGAGTGCATTGATCTAGAGATGCACCCATCGGAGGTAGTTCCTTACCTGGTCATAGTATGGAATCCATTCTCCAATAAGCATCGTTACGGTTTTGATTGTAGAGCCTAATATTCTAGAATTTAATTAATGTAACAATTTCGACCATTTCAATAAGTATTTGTACTTAAACACTATTATAATATCACTGGATTTTCTATAAAAGTGTTTTGGTTATCATAAGGTAAAAACCCGTCGTGTTTATGTGTGGCATGGTCTTACGAGTTACCTTGATTTTCAAAGATTTTTTTATAACTTTAAATCCAGTTGGGTGTGTTTTTCTCACGCTGGTTTTCTAGACTTACTCGGGTGTTATTTTATTATAATATTCGGATCAAACCGAGCATATTATAGATTAGATTGGATGCTTGGAGCTTCAAGAGATGAATTAGAGGCCCCAAGACGTATTCTCGTAGATGGTTATTTTTCCACTGTATTCATGGGTATGTTATCAGCAATTGTAAGGACAGACTGTTATAATTGTCCAGGCTGAAATAGGTCAGTATACTCTGATTGATGTTTGTATATATACATATTACAGTTTTCCTTTTGTGTAAAATCTTGTGATATATTATAGATGATTTGTTCCACTATGAGATTCTATGATTCTATGTTGTTAGTTTTTTCTTATCTTCTTTCTTCTTCTTTTCCCCTAACAATCGGACCGATTTGCCTTCCCACAGAATTCTTCCAGGCTGACAGGTTGTTTCATCCTTTAATGATTCCTGAGGGCCTTGCAGCAGACTGCATCTGTCGCCGTCGCTTCGTCCATATGCTAGTCATACCTGTAAAGAAGCAATTTCGAATCTGTTGTATAGTTGTATAAAAGGTATAGTTGGCATGATAAACTTCTTTGGACATTCTGCATGTTGAACGGCTTCGGTGAATGGGTTTCGATTAGAGAAGATGCTCTAATCGTTGTCAGATCGGTCCTTTTCCAAGTTATGGCTGTTTATAATGCTTGAGAATGATATATACATGATTGTCTATGCTTGAATGATTGGAAATGCTGATTGAATGACAATCACTTATGATGGGTTATGGATCAATGACGATCCTAAAAAAATTCAAACTAGGAGAGATCGGCATGGGATGACAAAGGAGGCCCCACAAGGTTGCATTCTAAATTTCAAGGTATTTTAAGTTTGCAAGTTCGAGTTATAGGAAAATAAGATGGATCGGCATTGATGGATTGGTAGTATTTTACTTGGAGTCCGAATCGAGAAAATTTGCCATTTACTTGGAGTTAGTACATGATTCGCTTGGAGTCACAGAATTTGAAGTGCTGGGTTGGTGATAAACATTGCTCGGACCCATTTGCATGTTTGCTTGAAGACAATCTTGGTTTTACCCGAGTCTGATTTCGGACCAGAATTTCCTAGGTTTACTTCGAGTCAAATGGGTGATTACGCTAGTTCGACTTCGAGTAAGGGTTCTAGAATCTGCTTTGAGTCAAATGGGCGATTACCAGAGTTTGACTTCGAGTTAATCGTGAAGTGAGTTTTTAACGACCGTTTTGATGAATTTTTGATGATTTTTCGACGACGGCCATTCGTGATTCGACGATGGGAGCTCCATGATAGGATTGGAAGCTGGTCAGTCGGGAGTGGTCACAATATACCATGGGAGCTTGGCACTGTAATTGATCTCGATTTATATCATATCTTCTTGGTTCTCCTGCCTTTAGAGTACCGTTTGAGTAGCAGTTCCTCATCCATTGCTTAGCACTGTGCTACGGTATGGGTTTTAGAGCTTATTCTAGCATTTTGTACGTTGGCATTTTCATCCAATTTGTCTTCCTCAAATTGTTTGTTATCTTCAGAGCCGAACGGAGTCATCCTTATATCCTTCCGTGAGGTTTTCACCCCTAAGTTTGGGTTTGTAGCCGGTGCTTTTGTAGTAGGTAGAGTGTTAGCGTTTTCTTCCATCATGATTCATGGAGCTCCCTCCATTTCTTCCTTTCGATTATATCCCCTTCGAACGACCCAGACAGGGATCTCGCTGCTCGGTCAGCGAGTCGGGTTCACTGGTAAAGCGTCCAGGTTTTGGGGTTCGGGGGCGCAACGTGACCCCCGATGGGGATTCGAGGGTCAACATCCCCCCGAAGTTTATGGTATATGCAATAATCATCAAGAACCGAGCTAACTTTATGGATCGTTGGCGACCCATAGTACATGGATCGCTAGTGATCCATGTACTTAATAGATTTCGGTACTTTGTCTTCTGGGTTGCCTATTGGATCATGATGCGAGAGAGTTAATTGACCCACGAGCGAACATCATGGATCACTAGCGACCCATCACCTTAACATGTGTTTGCATGCTTTTTCTCTGATCCTTCTTGGTTAGTTCTTCTGTTCCCAACAGCAAACTTTCTAAACAGAGATTGAAGATCTAACTTCTGGACCTATGGGATCCAATGTAAATAGCTAGATCTGAACCTTGTGGTAGAGTTCTCGGTGAAAGTACTAAAATGTTGACCCAAAAAATGGATCAACACCCTGATTTGAGTTTGAAAGTAACAGCTCTGTTCTTACATATCAATAACACAGATAATAGGTATAGAAAAGAACAGTAAAGGAAAGAAGACAAGAAAATTTTACAGTGGCTCGACTGTTAATCTACGTCCACTTTATAGTTTTATTATGACTGATTGCTGTTACAAGTAGTGTATGATTGCAAAGCTTTTGATTATCCTTAGCTAGATTGAACCTTCCGAGTTGGATCCACTGGAGAATCACAGTGAATCCCTTTGATGACTGTTGTGAGAAAGATAGAGAGTGGAGAAGGTTTCCAGCAGAGCTTCAACAACCAGTTCGAAGAAGATTTAATTTATGTTGCAGGTATGATGGTACTTATAGAGATCGAAGGACTTCTAGGTTAAGCCACTTCATCAACTTCTCATAAAATGGATGCATAACGACCTAGAAGGGTTTAGCTCACGATCCAAGCCAAAATCATGGGTCGCTAGAAATCCATGGTCTATTGAGCTCTAGCGACCCATGGACTTGGCTCGTACACGAGCTGATGACTTTGTCCTTTGCCATTACATCGCTTAGCTAGCTTTTTGAAGATTTATGGAAGAGTATGGGTCACAAGCGATCCATGATGCTTAGCATATTTTCTAACATCCTTCTTCCTTCTCTTCTTGCATGCAACAGATCAACCCTTCATTTTGCATGGATCGCTAGCGATCCATAGGGTATGGGTCGTCGATGATCCAAGCACTTAGGATATTTCTTGAAGTTTGGGATGTTTCATGGTTTTGCGTCATCGTTGTTTGTGTATTCCCGTCGCAATTGTTCTGTTTTCCCTTGAATCATGCTAGGTTAAAAAACCAGATAGCAAACATAATTCCCATCAAATGTCGATAAAACATCACAATATGACTATTAAGTCATAAACAAGCCTTACTTGGACAATTAAATAAACCGACCTGCACTTAATTTGGTTGTGTAGATGGCTTCACCGCCACTTAAAAGGCATGACAAATCACTGTAGAATACCAGTGGTACCACTAGACCATTCTTGACACAAACTACCATTCTTGGACCAGGAGATCCAAGTGTTAACTCTGAATCCACACTTAGGGAATTATCATTGATACATTAGTTCTTCTGTATTAAACTCAATTGAACAGCCCTCCAAAACAAATTGGTTGAACAAGTGAAATATGATGACGTCCTCTTGAATGGCCGGATAATAAAGTTTTGTTTGTAAACTTTACAGAGCATGCACTTTCAACACAGAAAAGTAAACTGTCTACTTATTTCACTATACTAGGAAACACAACTTCACATATACTTCTAAACAGTATGTTAATATGAAACTGCCATACATGTAGAATATGCTACAAAAAAAGTTAATTTACATATTGACAAATTGATTGTGTTTTTGTTAATATATATTACATGGAATTTAGCAATGAAATCACATTATTATGAAAAGGGTCGGATATGTGATCAATAAGGTTTTGCAAGGGCCCTTTACCCGTTAAAGCAGCCTGAACATAGAACCCTAACCAAGCAACCATAGCCAGCCGTCCATTTTTTATTTCTTTCACTTTGAGATCTTCGAAAGCTGTGGGATCTTTTGAAAGCCCTAACGGATCGAAGAGTATACCGCCTGGGTAATTTACATCACCTGGCAAGTAGATTCCCAACGGCTCCAAAGCTTCTATCCCACAATATCTTGCATATTCTGGCCCCACCTATCAGGAGTAACATTTCAAATCCAAAGAGTAAGAAACAGTTTGCATCCTTAAATAGATGTGAGCAATGTATAAATATCCCAATGTTCTATATTTGTATGAACTTACAAATAGCTCATTAACCTGGTTTTTTCCTGTGAATAAGGAGTAGTAGTTGTAACAGTATGTAGCAGTGCAGTTCATGGCCATTTCCCAAATTTTATGTGCCCAAATGTTTATTCTGTTTGCATCTTACAATAGGTCCAGGAAACAGATTCACTACTTGTTATCTTGTAATACTTGATTTACAAAATAATGTTTGCTTAGCTGCAATATAGTTACCATAAGAAGAGCCTGGCAAATTGCTATGACAAGTACTGCTTGACTGCCAGCAATGTGAAATCCTGGAATGCCAAGGTAGTCAAGAGTGTCTCCCTGGGTAGAAAACAAAAATTAAAATATTTCTGGAATAACGTATGAAATATTCTACTTGATACATCTTTATTACAAGGTTTACTTGCAACTATGTATATAAATAAATATTTCAAGTTGCAAAAAGTACATTAGGTAATAAAGCCATCATTTTTCCTAATGTTTTCCGCAATCAGTAATCTATTTTATATTCCCAAGTGACACAAAGGTGTTGGAAATTTTCAAAATAGTTTTAGGTTTAGATTTGTTTTTGAAGAGGGAAGAAGTGAAAGAAGGAAGAAGGAAGAAGAAAGAAGGGATGAATAGTCTCATATCTAGGAAATTAAGAGAATATATTGATTTATATATGGATTTCTCTACGAAAGGTTGGACCCTTTGAGCACCCAAAGTTTTGCTTTGATGTGAGGACGAAAGTTATGCATTACCACCACACGCGCGCGCCACCGTCCGTCCGACCGGGTTCGGGTCTAAAATGAAAATTTAATTTTTGTTAACAGGCCAGATTCAGAATTTGTGTTTGAACGGATATCTTTGACGGGTTATTTAAATGAAGAGATGCGACCGTTTAGTAACAGATTTAATTGCGAAAAAGCGCAACCGTTTGTAACGGTTTTGAACTATTAGAAAGGATCTGACGCTTAACAAATGGACGCTTCCTCGCTGCTATAAATGGTGACGTCCAGGAACCATTAGAAATTACAATATCTTTTCTTTCTATCTCATTCTTCTTCCTCCAGATCTGCGACGCTCAGAAAGTGTTGCAAAACACTGTCCCACAGTTTGCGACGCCTGAAAGGTAATGCAAACGCAGAAACGTTGCAGGTCGGTTGTCTTCTTCTTCTTTATTATGTTCTCTACTAAATTGCATCATCAGGAATCAAATTTGATTGTTCTTGGTCGAAACAAAATCATACAAGTTTTGAATTCGATTACGCTGTTTTTAAGGCTTCATTGAATCCTGAAGTCGATAATTCAATAACATGTTTATACCTGTTGGGTTGAACTATTGTCTAAAATAATCTACACAGCAGATCCTTGAAGTCAGAAGTACAACAGTTATAATCTTCATATTTCTCGAATCATCGATACATATATCCAATAATTTTTAGACGATAGTCCACCATGGATGGTTCGAGTTCAATCAATCTCAATGCTCTTCAAGTTATGAATCAGCATTTAACGCGATTGGAGCGGTTTGATGGTGAAAACTTCACTCGTTAGCAACAGACGATGAAATTCTTTTTGATCACGGTCAAATTATTCTATATTCTTGAAGATAACTTGGAGGAAATAACAGAGGAAGCTGATACAGATACTGACGAATTGAAAGCAAAACGTGCAAAGCGCAAAGAGGGTGATTTTCTATGTAAAAGACGCATTTTGAATGCATTATCTACTTCTGTCTACAATGCACATAGGACTTTGGAAAGTGCAAATGCATTCTGGGCTGCACTAGAAAGCAAATACCGCATACCCGAGGCAAATAACAAAAAATTCTTTATTTGCAATTTTATGGATTTCAAAATGGTTGAAAATAGGTCCATAATTGGACAAGTAAGCGAAATTCTAATGTTAGTAAATCCACTTAAAGATGCTGGAATAAATCTTCCTGAATCTTTTGTTGTTGGAGTTATGATTTCAAGACTTCCTAATTCTTGGAATGATTATAACATAAATTAAAGCATGCGGACACAGATTATGATTTAGATGGTTTACAGCGTCATTTTTATATTGAAGAGGACTCTCGTAAACGCGAACTAGATGATAATCCACAAACTGAGTCTCATTTTAAGGCAAATAATGTTCAAATTACTGACAAACTGAAGCCTAAGAATGAGACATAGTTTAAGAAGAAAAATTCCAACAACAAAAAGAAAGGTGCTTGTTACTACTGTAACAAGCCCGGCCACTATGCCCGAGACTGCCGTCAGCGGAAGAAACAACAAAAAGTGAATGTGGTCGAAGACTCGCATGTGGATGTAGTGCAAGAGGCGAACTCCGTTAGCGAAACTGGTAATAATTGGTGGTTTGATACTGGAGCAACCATTCACATTTGCAAAGACCGTAATCTGTTTCAGACTTACGAAGAAAATAATGGAGAAGCCGACATAGTTATTGGAGCAAATAAGGTTCCAAGCAAAGTTTTGGGAAAAGGCACTACAGAACCTACATTTACTTCTGGAAAAGTGTTACATTAGTTAATGTATTTTATGTACCTAATATGTATAAGAATTTGGTCTCTGAATATCTTCTTAACAAAGAAGGATTCAAAATGGTGTATGAGTCTGATAAGTTGGTATTGTCCAAGAACGTCAAATTCATTGGACAGAGATACTCTTGTAACGGCATGGTTAAGTTGAATCTGATAAAGAAATCTTCAATTTATATTGTTGATTCTGTTAGTTTATGGCGTGGTAGACTAGGACATGTTAATTATAATTCCCTTAAAAATATACATAAACTAGGATTAATTTCCGATTGTGATTTTGATATTATCTCTAAATGTGAAATATGTGTTCAACCAAAAATACACCGTAAATCATTTAAATTTGTAGAAAGGAAAACTGGCTTGTTTGATTTAGTATATAGTGATATGGATGACTTAAAAATCATATCACCTATGGTGGTAACCAATACTATATAAAATTTATTGATGATTATACTGGATAAGCATAAGTGTATCTAATGAAAACTAAAGATGCAGTCTTTGGTAAATTTAAAATTTGCAAAGCAGATGTCGAAACATAATTAGGAGTTAAAATAAAAGTATTACGTTCAGATCGAGGTGGTGAATATTTCTCAAATGAATTCATCTTATTTGTAAACAACACGGTTTAGTTCACCAATGAACTGGCACATATACACCACGATAAAATGGTGTTGCTGAAAGAAAAAAAATAAAACTTTAGTAGAAATGGTTAGTTTCATACTCATAAGTTCAAATTTATCTTATAACCTATGGGGTGATGCTATGTTATCTGCATATTATATCTTAAATAGAGTACCACCTAAAAAGAATAACGTTTCCCCTTATGAATTATGATTGAACAGAAAACCTAATCTTACAAGACTTAAAGTTTGAGGTTGTTTAGCATATGTTAGAAACTCAGACCCTAAACGACCAAAGTTAAAAAATATGGCATTTAAATGTGTTTTTATAGGATATTTACTTAATAGTATAACTTATAGATTCTTAATTCTTGACATATTAGAAGTTATAGAAGATGTTGAATTCTTTGAAAATCAAACTGTTGATGTTCCATTGAGATCATATAGTCCAAAACCTAATACGATTGATGATATCAATGACGATGACTATGCTCCTACTCAAAACAGCAAGGAAGTAACAATACAAAATAATAATACTGAACAAAGAAGAAGTAAAAGAGCAAGAATAGAGGGACTATAGTTCGGACTTTATTACATATCTTATAGAAGGCAGTAAGAACAAAGTCCTTAATGTAGCTAGATATGTCATGAACGTCGATAATAACCCTAAAACTTATTCTGATGCTATGAGTTCCAGAGATTCAATATTCTGGAAAGAATGTATTAATGATGAAATGAATTCCATATTGTTAAACCAAACTTGAGTTTTAACTGATTTACCTCCTGGTGCTAAACCTATAGGATGTAAATGGATATTTAAGAATAAGTTGAATACAAATGGATCCATTGATAAGTTTAAAGCCAGATTAGTTGCTACGGGATATAAGCAAAGACATGGAGTAGATTATTTTGATACATATGCTCCAGTTGCTCGCATATCTTTTATACGTTATTTAATAGCATTTGCATCAATTCATAAATTGGTCATACATCAAATGGATTTAAAAACTGCGTTTCTAAATGGAGATTTAGAAGAAGAGATATATATGGAACAACCGGAAGGTTTCAAAACCCTAGGTCAAGAAAAGAAAGTTTGCAAATTAATAAAGTCTCTTTATGGCCTGAAGCAAGCTCCTATGCAATGTCATGATAAGTTTGATAAAATAGTATTGTCATATGGATTTATTGTTAATGATGCTGATAGATGTATTTATAGCAAATCAGACAACAATTATGTTATAATATGTTTATACGTTGATGACATGCTAATATTTGGTTTCAATATATCATGTGTTAATGATACTAAAAAGTTTCCATCTTCTAAATTTGATATGAAAGATCTAGGAAAAGCTGACGTAATTCTGGGAATTAAAATTATTAGAAAAGAGGAAGAGTTATTTCTAACACAATCTTATTACATTAAGAAGTTCCTCCGAACATATGGTCATTATAATGACAGACCAGCACCTACTCCTTTAGATTCTAGTATTAAATTAGAAAAGAATACTGGACGTACCATTTCTCAACTTGAGTATTCTGGTATTATTGGAAGTCTTATGTATGCTATGCATTGCAATAGACCAAACATACCATATGCTATAAGCATGTTATGTCGATTTACAGGTAATCCAAGTTTCAAATATTGAAAAACTATTTTCAGAGTTTTAGCTTATTTGAAAGGAACTGTTACCTATAGTTTATCTTATAAAGGATATCCTGCTATAATAGAAGGATATACTGATGCAACCTAAAACAATGTAGAATCCAAATTCAAGTCTAAGACTGGATGGATCTTTACGTTAGGAGGCGTTGCTGTGTCTTGGGTTTTCAAGAAACAGACCTTATATCTAACTCAACAATGTTGTCAAAGTTGATTGCATTAGCAGGTGCTAATAAGGAAGCGGAATGACTTATAAATTTATTAATAGAAATCTCATTGTGGAAGAAGCCATCTCCAACAGTCTTGATTAATTGTGATAATCATGCTACAATATACAATATCTCTAATAAGATATATAATGGGAAGTCTAGACATGTGAGTTTAAGACATCAAATGATAAGACAGCTACTCAAAAGTAGAGTAATAATGGTTGATTACATAGAAACAAAGAAAAACTTGACTGACTCACTCACAGAAAGTCTTCCAAAGGCAATGGTTTCTATAAAGTCAAAGGAACTGGGCCCAAGGCCTGTGAATGAAGGTTGATCATCCCTAACAGAAACCCAACTTATGTTTTGAAAAGGATAGACAAAGTTCAATGAGTACCAACAAGTTAAGAGAATGATTACGGAACACTAAATTAACAATCTCATAATATTTAGTGTTTGATTCTGCAAGAACAAAGGATGGATAATATATCCTTAATAAGTCTAGTTTCCTTAAAAATGTGTATCGCAGAAACACATTAAAATACTTATCTATATGAGTACGAAAATCGGGCTGTTTCCTGAGAAAGAAAGACCGCTTTCTAAAGTAGACTCATATACTCAGGATTTAAGCACATAGTCATTAATGTGTTGAGCATTCAGAACACTCTATATACGAAAATCAGTATGTGTGACTGATCCAATACTATCACTAAGGGTACTTGGTTCAAGATACATTCACCATAGACCTCGATAGAACTTTAAATGGTTTAACACTGAGTGAAGGTTCAAATCCAAAAGATACCTATCATTTATGTATTGGTTTCTACGATGATGCAAAACTTGATCTTGGAACTACATTTGTTTGATCCCACTTAGGTATGTAGGTAGTCACTCTAGTGATGCAGCCGTCTATTTTATTTATTTTACTTATTTTGAAAATGGGAAGAAATTATTGAAAATTTTCAAAATAGCTTTGGGTTTGTTTTTGAAGAGGGAAGAAGTGGAAGAAGAGGGGATGAATAGTCTCACATCTAGGAAATTAAGAGAATATATTGATTTATGTATGGATTTCTCTAAGAAAGGTTGGGCCCTTTGGGCACCCAAAGCTTTGCTTTGATGCGAGAGAAGTTATGCATCACCACCACACGCGTGCGCCGCCATCCGACCGACCGGACCGGGTTCGGGTCTAAAATGACAAATTAATTTTTGTTAACAGACCGGATCCAAAATTTGTGTTTTAACGGATATTTTTGGCGGGTCATTTGAATGAAGGGACGCGACCGTTTAGTAACAGTTTTAAACCGTTGCGAAAAGGCGCAATTGTTTTAACGATTTCGGACTGTTGGAAAGGATGTGACGCTTAACGAATGGACACTTCCTCACTACTATAAATAGTGAGGCTCAAGATCCATCAGAAATTACAATCTCTTTTCTTTCTATCTCATTCTTCTTCCTCCAAATCTACGATGCTCAAAAAGTGTTGCAGATCACTGCCTTTCACCACAGTTTGCAACGCCTGAAAGGTATTGCAAACGCAGAAACGTTGCGGATCAGTTTTCTTCTTCTTCATTTTGTTCTCTACTAAATTGCATCATCAGAAATCAAATTTGACTGTTCTTGGTCGGATCAAAATCGTACAAGTTTTAAATCCGATTACGTTGTTTCAAGGCTTCATTGAAGCTTCATTGAATCCTCACATCGATAGTTCAATAACCTGTTTGTACCTGTTGGGTTGAACTATTGTTTAAAAGAATCTACACAGTAGATCCTTGAAGTCAAAAGTACAGCAGTTAATCTTCATCTTTCTCGAATCATCGATACAAATATCCAACAAAAGGCAATTTAATAGATGCATATTGATGAAACGGTATGAAAAAACAAAATAGTTTGTGTTAGCTTCTTATGTGAACTATACGTACAAAGATTGTGTTCTATCATCTTGTGAAGTCTCATTTCAGCTTCCTACAACAAAAAAGATGGTTATCTAGATAAAGATTGTGTTAGTTTCTTCTGCTAACTATATTCCCAAGCACCACATATAGGCAATTTAATCGATGCATAGTGATGAAACAGTATGAAAAAACAAAATAGTTCATGTTAGCTTCTTCTGTGAACTATACGTACAAAGATTGTGTTCTATCATGCTGTAAATTCTCATTTCAGCTTTCCTACAACAAAAAGGATGCTTGTCCAGATAAAGAATTTGAATACAAATTGAGTAACGTACATTAATATCTCTTAATCTATCAACAAGTTTTCAGGGATAGGACTAAAAATATGAGTTAAGTAGATCATGTTCCTCTAATTTTGTGGAGCTGGACTTTATAATAAGAATAAAATGAACGTAGAAAATAGCTCAATCTAAACAAATAAGATGTGAGGTGGAGGATTAAAGAAATGGAGATCGCGTGTGTGTGTGTTTGCATGCGCGCGTCGGGCGTCAATGACTATATGGTTAATTTTATTAACTATTTTTCATCATCATTAATGAAATTCATTTGATTGATTAGACTGAGCTGTAAATGGTGTACTGGATAGTGTCATTGACCTAGCTTATACTTTTATTTATATAAAATATATAGCTCGTGTCTCATGAAGTTCGTGCAATGAATGCTAACCTGAAGTTTAGCATATCCAACTTTCCACCAAACAGGTTCGACAAAATGCACAATATCCATCAGGTCTAACAATTCAGGAATTATGACCCCAAGAGCTGCAAGCATGGCCCATCGAGCGTGTAAAATTTCAAAGCTGAAGCACGGAAAAACAATGTCAAAAGTATCAATACATGAAACGTTTTTCAAAGTTTGGAGAAAGATTCCATGTTTAAGATGCACATGCTTGATTATCTAACATGTTTACTGCAACTAAAATTATGTTAAATTATTTGCTAGATAAATAGGATCAGTGTAAAGGAAAAACAATCGATGGTATCCAATTTACCTACAACAAAATGATCTAACCGCTCAGAATTTACAGCAAGCAGTAAAAACAGTGTCATAATATGCATTATAGAATTATGTGGCTGAGAACTGTGCATTCTGAAGGGAAAAACTACAAATCATGTGATTTTACCACGTAAAATATACTGTTAAGCAAAATTTAAAAATATATACACATACTAACTGTAACTGTATCAAAATAGTATGAAAAACTACAACGAGAAATTGTGCTTGTCTGCATAGTGAATGACGGAAATAGTTTACACAATCACATACATACATACATACATACATAGTGTACGTATGTATGCATGTGTTATACATACACACGTGCGTGCAGACACACACTGAGACACACATGAAAATTTTGCTTCGAAATTGCATGAGTGGGTGCATAATCCAACTTTTAGAACACTTGGTATAAATGGACAAAGGGTACATAGTTGTAAAGAATGTCAACGTAGATTACTAGATGGTTTACACTTTGAAGGTAATTTTCCTACAATTATGTAATATATAGAGACAGAAATGCTAATTTCGTGAAGGTATAGATGAAATATGCATAACTTGTTGATGGCTTACACACTTGAAATACTTTTGAAAATATGTAGGATCTTTGCCCAAAGCTGCAACGTCGAATCCATAATCACCTGGAAAATCTCCAGTGAGATGAGAAGGGTAGTCATATGGAATTGGGCCAAGCCAACGAGGTCGGCCTTCTCCGTACCAAAAACTGCATTGCAATTTAGTTACTAAACAAAGTAACACAAACGAAGTACAGAAACTGCAAACTAAAAGGTACAGCATCCAAAAATAAATAAAGAGAAAAAACTATTAGGATCCTGAATAATTATTTGTTATCTTATATCATATAATGAGTATTTGTAAAACTGAAGTGGGAACGTACATGCAGTTGTTAAAATTGCACAAAACAGATGACTGTATGGTCTCTAATTCTATTTTCTTCAATTTACAACAAATACAACTTGGATTATCTGCATTAAGTTAGTTCATAGAGTTTCCCTAGTTCATTTTTCGTTCTATTTTTCTTTAACAGTATCTTGAATCAAGGCACTAGATATCCAGAGTAGTATTCAAGTATTATTATCTAAACTGTTCAATTATTCAGAGTTTATATCTTGGTATGTGAGTTACGGTCCAAACTACCTTTCATTAAAAAATTATCATCAAATGCTTTATATTTTAGATGAAACAAAACTTTGCAGTAAATCTTCACAGTTTTATTTACTAATATGAATTGATACTTTTTATGCTTTGAACGAAAACTATAAATCCACCTGCTACTTGTCTCACACATAAGGGGATCAAATCCAGCACAAAGGAAATAAAATTGTAAATATTGAAAGAATATCGCTATTGTCAATCAATTGATTAAGAATTGTTTAAAGGTTTTATTAAAATATACTGTATTTTTTGTTTTGCACGTAATTAATATTCGATGTTGTGTTTTGGACTTGGGTAAAAATCATATATCACTTTATTGCTATACAATTTTATCAATAAGTTTGATACATTTTAGTTGACGATGTAATCAATGATTCTTTTCTATCAACTTATTCTAAACTTTAACTATCCATATTTCAAATATGCTAAATGAAGCTACACACAAGATAATGAGATGTATATCCCAAAAATCAATAATCGAAAAACATCATGGCAATAGTGCCATTGTAGAATTGACTAACTAGTCACATGTCATCTAGATGACGAGCTAATAATATGAATATTGATTTTGCAACTTGCTTGTTTGTAATATCTCAATACCTCATTCTTGCATTACTGTACTGTTTCATATCAATCCAATAGCCCAAACACTTTGTTTTTGCTTTTAGCTCTCCATGTTGTTTGAAATGCAAGTATTAATCAAGTAGATTCAAAATAAATTGGGTCTTTAAAAATTATTTGTTGTCCTATCACATAATTGTGGCGATGGACAGCGATAATTGTGGATTGTTGGAGAGGATTTGGTGAAGATGCGGTGATGATAGTTGAATCTTGTAAAAATGGTAGTATTGCATGTTTATAGTATATTTTGTAAATTTTAGAACTTAGATGGAAATATTTGAACATGGTAACAATAAATATGCTTATCACAGGAATAGAATGATGCCAGGAACAAGTTAATAAGCTTGGAAAGAACTGTGATATTGTTATCATTATAACATTGAGCTTCTTATTCAACCGGAATAGATGGTGTGGTCAAAGCTTTACTACTTATAATTTTGAACCATTATTTGCTATCAATTGTTAACGATTTGATATTATGCTTACCTCACTAGCATTTAGAATATTAAAATATTGAGAACCGTACATAAAAACTATTATACTGAACTCAATTCGATATTGTCTTACCAATAGTCAGTGCATGTAAACATAATTATGCGTCATGTTACTAGTATTGTGTGTGTAGAATGTTAATGACACGTGGTTTAGAAAATTACACACACACTATCAATTTTGAGATGTCCAGATATGTACATTGCAAAATTACGAATACTACATAATGTTTCCACTTGAGAAACAAGCATGCATTTAAGTCGTATTGTAAGTTTGATGAAGTACTACTTTTTTGGTATATATAGGCTTTTTTTGGTCACCTAAATAACCATACTTATGTCTGTAAACTTTGGATGGTGCTGTTGTATTTCTATGTGTAATTATTGAATACTAGTTTATATTGAGCTTCCATTTACAGGTTCTCTTAAGAAATTTAGAAGATTATATGCTTAGATTCAAATTACTATTGGCAGATCCCTAAATTAGGCACGTAAGACTTTTTTCATTCCATATCTTGGAATCTGTACATTTGTTTTATGTAGGGACATTAAATCCAAGATCAAAAGTCTTTAAGATGTTTCAGTTATCTTCCGTAAATGTATTGAATTTGGAAGGTAAATTTTAAGATAAAGTATTTGGAATGTTTAACGAATTGTCCAAATGGTGTATACTGTATTCTGAAGGATGTATGTAATTTACATTGAAAAGGTATGCATAGGAAATTTAATTAACAATGAGATTGAACATTTTCTCATGAGATAAAACTTACCATCTGTCTTACTGCTTTTCGTCTTCTATTATTTCTAGAGGTGGACATCCAAGAAGTTTCGATTATGTAATAGCACAGACAAGCAATCTATCGGCACATCTTAAGATTTAGTGACTTTTCATCGAAAATATGAAATCTGAATACAAAAGTACAGTATGATACTAACTAAGCTTTAATTGAAATAATTGTGCGGTTTCTGCAATTACTCGAATAGAAATTGCGATGCATTTACAGTCTGAAACACAAGACTTTTTTGCTTTAATGCAGAAGCCAAACAAGTATTTTGTGGTTGTTGCAAGCAATTACAGCTGGAGATAGCAACAATGTGTTGACTGTTGCAAAGGGAAGAGAAAAAAGCGGACCTAAAGAGGACGATATGACAACATGAGTTATTCCTTGTTCATCTTCTTTAGGTTGAAGTAGTTTTACATTTATCTCAACTTAATGTTTTTTTTTCCTGATAATTTGTTATAAAATGTCTTACAAATTATATGTCCTTACACATGCTTCAGAGTGTTAATGTAACTATTTTGATTTTTGCATGTGTTTTACACTTAGACATTTCGGTGTGAGTAATGGTTGATTAGATGTTCCGCGTTTGGAATTTTGTAACATTGTTTTTAGTAAGTCATCCTTTTGAGGGAAAAGTGTTTGAATTACAATCAGCTTTTAACAGATTTAAACATAGTATTACGTTTAACCAACAATACAACGTTCACATTAATAAAATGCTGTGTTATTGTCGACAAACAATCCAATGTCTACATCTTCCTTACAATAAAATTTAAGTTCTACTAGCTACCTAAAAAATTAATATAATTTTGATGAAGGTTGAGCAAGTTCTGATATTAACTGCTTTTTCATTTCAAACCATTCAGGTTCTATGACTGCTTGTATGACACACCGTTGAATATATGTCATATGAAGATCATGCATCTCATTAGAAAGTCATTGATTCTACCCAGGAGTCAATCTCCAATTCTGAAGCAAAAGAAAATTTGTTTTCCTCATGTTGGGTGCAAGGTATTCTTTTAATAGATTTACACTATTTGTATTTGTATATTTTTAGACAAATTAAATTCGATGTTAGAAAAGACTATAGTTGGTTACCACACCAGCCGTAGTTGTAATATCAATTTCTGTGAGGTGATTCCTCACTTGTTGGTTACCACATCCAACTTGTTGAGCTTTAACGGTTTTTGTGAAGTGATTCCTCACTTCAGCCTCTTCGATTTCAATTTCGAGCATAATATATAACCACTGAACCCTACTTAAAAATCACTAATCAACAGATTATTTACCTGCGTTTTTTTGCTTTCTGGGCGGCAGCTTTAAACTCCTTTGATTTCCGGACAGCATCCCTCTTTCTCTCCGCCATTCTCAACCGTAGCCTCTCTCCAACCGAGCTATTCGCGATTGCCTTCACTGCAGTGAACGGAATCGCGGACAACACCAAAACCCCCGCAAGCTGTAATTATAGAAATCTGAGGGACTGAGCTGAATTTTAATAGTTAGAAAGGAGAAATACCTCTTGCCATGAAGATTTGATGGAAGGGGTTATTCGAAAATTGCGTAAGCGAACGGTAGTAGTCGGACGAAGAAGAGGCAACGAAAACGAAATTGATGAGGATGAAGAGATATAAGTTTTTTGCGGGCATGGACAAGCCATCGTTGTAAGTACAAAAAAATGTACTGTAGGATTTGCCAAATCGACTGCAGCGCTCACCGATAACGAGGATAATTACGAAACCGACAGACCAGTAGACCATTGATTGGCAGCAGCACAGCCTTCACATTCAGCACATCATGAAAACGAGTTCCCTAACCAGTGTTCCACCACGGTTAACCCAGTAAAACCCGTTAGCCCAAACTCTTTTAACCTCTTCAAATTTGAAAAAAAAAAAACCATTGCTTCATTCTTTATTTTCTTGCATAATCAATTTAACAGTTAATTTTTTAATCTTAACCATCAAATTATTAGATTATCTTATCAATTTTCAAAGTGAATTATTAGTTTATATTTTATGAATCTGTTGAACTCAATCTCTTTTATCTTAAAAAACCGTGAAACATACATATTTACACTAAAGATATGTTTACATGATTTTATTAATTAATATATATTAATTATAATTAGTTAAATTTTTATATTAATTGAAATAATTTCACATTTAATTAGAAAATTAAAAAATAACGATTGGTTGTATCAAAATTGGCGCAAACACCAAATTGAGTAATGACGGTAAAAGTTATAAGAGAGAAAGAAAGAACAAGAAATGAGCACGAGATTTTTATAGTAGTTCGGCGAATACTCCGGCCGCCACTTTGTTGATTTTTATTGATTATCTTCTGTTTTTACAAAGTTGTTCTTACCTCGATAGCCACAACTTGGTAGGAATTTAACCCAGTAATATCCAGAGTTGTAATTTTACAACTCATCGTAGTTAGAAGTTCAGAATGAGGAAGAAGTGAAAAGTCCTTTTTTCATGCATTCTTCACCTCTATTTATAGGCGAAGACCTTCACATTTGGCTTCGAAAAATTGCTATACATGATCTCCACATCGTGCACATTCTTCCATGATAGCTCGACCAATCCCGACCCAAGCATCATGGATTGATGACGAACCATGAGCCATGGATCGGTGTCGATCTACTTCTGGTTCGACTTCGGGTCAAATCATGCTTTGCTTTGGGTCTTGCTGCAAGTCGAATTGATGTTGCATTTTCCAATGTTTTCCATAGCAGCTTCAGGTCAAAGCATGCTCTGCTTCGGGCCTTGCTTCAAGTCAACTTGGTGCTTAGGTACCCCGATCCAAAAACGTGAATTTTCAATTTTTCAGCTATTTTTTGTATTTCCCTATTTTATCATATTGTGTTGTTTTTCGAATGATTTATATCCCTTTTTTTATCTTTTGTTAGTCTAGTTTGATCGTCTGAGTCTTTTCGGAAGACAGTGGAATATTCGTCCGTAACAATGATCAACGTAGTTCTCATGATCTGACTGATTGAACAATTAGAATTTTTGATCTTGCACCAACACGGTTTGACTCACAATTTGGTCTTCGAAACTATACCCCAAACTAAATATTAGGGTAATATTCTAAATTGGTTCCGGACGCCTATTTAATATATGTTTGCAGTTTGACGCCTATTAAATAGACGTCTAAACTTGGACTTCTATTAAATAGGAGATAAAAACTCAATGATAAATAACGGCCCAATTTTCAAACCAATGGCTATTTTCCCTTATAATTCAATGGATAACTCACTTTCAATCTTCAATATACATCACATTCTTCACCACTTCTGAATGATGGATTTGGGAGAAGCAGCCTGTATGCTAGGTATAAAGATATATTGAGCTAGATCTTAGAGGCTGTGATATTATTCCAATTCATGTACATAGTTTCCATGCTGAAAAGATTCAGTATGGAGATTTCCAAACGTGGAAATACTCCAACGCGGTCTGGAATCGTCCTTTCTAAGAAGGACGCTCCTTGTGCCGATGAGGAGAAAGAGCGTATGAAGAAAATCTCTATACTTCAATCATAAGATCTAAAATGAACATTATGCTATGTACTAGATCAGATGTATTTTTTGCATTAGGATGCGTAAGCCGACGCCGGTCTAATCGTGGTGAAAACCATTGGACAGCCATAAAACGTATATTGAAGTATTTAAGAAATGCTCGATGCTTATTCCTCGTATACGGGAATGGAGACCTCCTTATGAAGGGGTATACAAACTCCAACTTTCAAAGTGCTATCGCTGTATGGTTATGTCTTTACGTTTAATGGCGGAGCCATCGGTTGGAAAAAGTAAGAAACAATGGTTGATTCAACAAAGGAGGGCGAGTACATCGCCTTTAATGAAGCAGCTAAAGAAGCAGTCTGGATGTGTAAGTTTTTGAGTGAGCTCGAAGTGATTCCCGATACCGGGAATCCAATGACATTGTTTGTAATGACCGGTAAATTTTAAATATTTTAATAACGTAATTAACTGGAATTTTTCTGAAATTTAAATAATTAAATATGGAAATATAAATTTAATATTTGAAATATGTCTACTTAAACATAGCAAATGGTAAATTTTTATCGGATGATACGAAAGCTTATTTTATTGTACAATTTTATTTCAAGTTAAATCGGTTAATATTAGATGATAATTGTAACGACCCGTAAATCCGTACCCCTTGAGTCAACACTATTCTACATCAATCAACTCAAGTTGAACAGAAATACGAACCATTTGGGTTAAAGAAGAAGAGGTAGAAGAAGAGAAAACAGAAAACAACAACAGAATCTAACCAACGCAGCAGAATAAAATATAATGTATAATAACAGATATTTACACAAAAGAAAACTATAGCTGTTTATACATACATCATCAGAGTACATCATCAGAGTTCCACATCAATATCATACAACTGTATACACAGCGGAATAATAACCAAATACGGAAGTACGTATCGCCATCCAGCTCGTCTCCTGAGCTCCACAACATCCTTTCCTGTATCCTATAATACTCGGCATGAACCGAGCATTATAGTTAAATAACACCCGAGTTAGTCTGGAATACCAGAGTGAGAAAACCACACTCAAATTGATTATTAAAGTTCCAAAATTCTTTTGAAAACAAAAGCATGTCATAAGACCACGCCACAAATAAACATGTCGGGTTTTTACCTTATGATAGCTAAAACATGTTCTTATAAAATCCTATGATATTATAATAGGGTCTATATATAAATACTTATTAAAATAGCCGAAATTGTTACATTATTAAATTCCAGCTACTAGCCACGGAGTGGGTAATACAAACAAAACTCGTAAAAGACGCGTAGGGAGAATGGATTTCCAACTAATGACTACGCACTGGGGTACCACCTGTCATAGTACGTGACCTAGATCACCATACCGAGGATCACTTCCGACCCCCTGCAACACAAGACCGGGACTACCCCTTACTGGATAATCCCGAGTAAGATCATCCCACGGCTGGGATCACCAACCGCACCACTAAGCTGAATAAAAAGGGACATCTAGACAAGGATGACCTCACCCTGAATGGGTGCTACCCACCTACCCTTGCTGCATAACCTCTGATTTTCAGTCATTCCCGGTTGATGATGCTTGAGGCTAAGCGTTACCTTTTAGAACATATCCCTTAGAATCCTCATCGCCCACCTGACGATGTTCCGAAAGCATTCATCCTACAAGTCCGTCTCGGGTTTGAACGGAACCGAAGGCACTGTTCCTACTACATCCATTTTGGAAATATCCTCAGGATCAGTAGAGACTAGTCCTTGCACTTCACTGCTCCAACTTCGAATTCAAACTCATTTCCCACAAAACGTACAAACCGGATCGAAGTGGTTTTCGAGAAATGAATCTCGATCCCGGTCTCTTCGAAACGATCAGCGCATTTGGCCAATATTGATAGTCGGTGATTTAACTATCAATTAATATTTACAAACAACCATCAACCAATAAATAATTTCCCAAATTATTTATTAATCCCAAAAATATCTTCACAAGATATATTTCCACTTTTTAAACCCTTTTGAAAACAGTTTCAAACTATCTTCCTTTCTCAGAATAAATTCCAAGCATTTTCTATTTCCACTGAAATTACCAAGCATTAAACTTTAGATTTTTACAATAATTTAAAAATACTTTATTGTAAAATATGCTTTAACATTTAAATTTAGAAAAAACTACTTTAATACTTAGTTAAAAATAGTACTTTAGGAATATTTAAAATAAAGTTACTTTATAAAATATAAAACTAGATTTTCTCCTTTAAGACAAAATACTAAGTCACCTTTAAATACTTGCTGCGATAATAGATTTGAAAAAAAAAATACTTATTTTAGAATTTAAACGTTTAGAAATAATAATTTTTCTAAAAACATGCTTTCTAAAACAACATTAAAACTTTTATATTATATTTAAAAATTTACTTAGAAAACGTACTTGGCTATCCAGGGAAAGATACTTCTCTTCACATTCTTTAAAAATAAATCATTATTTATTTTTAAACAAATTTTCTTATTCCTTTAATAAATTTCCATTGTGAATTTATTCTTCCAAATATCCACTCATATATTGCTTTGCTTTTATAAACTCGGTTTATAAATTTCACAGTCACATTCTCCTTTAAAATTCCAATTTCAAACACTTAAATCGAATTTCGAATTGATTTCAAATTTACTTCATTTATTCCAAAATCCATTAATTTCAGATTTTATTCCTTACTTATGATTTAATATACTTTTAACTGGAAATACCAATTTTAGCTTTCTCTAATATCTTCTTTATCCTTTTAAATAAATTTAAACTTTGAATTTTAAAATAATTCTTTATTCCTTTAATTGATATCACTTAAGTTTACAATTCATTAATTTCTATTTATTCAAAATCCCCTTTTTTCCTACACGGAGTTATTTATTAGAATTCTAAAAATCACCTTTATCCTTATCCAATTCATTCTTTAATTTATTCAAATCCTCTATGATTATTTTACTTAAAAATTCACTCTTTTATTTTCTTTTCAAAAATCCAATTCTATATATATTTCGATAACTCAGTGTATCGAAATATATTGAAGCAAACCATAGAAATAAATATTTTCGATTAACAATAATATTCATCATAGAATATCAAATATCCATAACACAGAATATCAAACTATTCTAAATAATTTTGAGGAATCCTGTTGGATCTCTCCAACCTGTTTCCCTGCATCCACATACGTTAGCACAGTATAAAATACCAATTCCACTTCGAGGTGGAATATCGCGATATATGGGTTATAAATAAAATATCATCCGCTATTATGCGGCGCATAGGGTCTCGTCCGCTATATAATGCGGGAAATCAATCATTCCAAGATATATTATATACTATAATATAGCACATTAAATCAATTCAACCATTCAACCAATTATTTAAATTTAACCATTTAAATTTAAATAAACCGGATGAGTGGGATTAACTCACATTTGCTCTTTGTTTTAGCAATCCGACCCAAACCAGTTATTTCCTTCATGATTTGGACCTTATACAAGCATTATACGTTTTATTAACAGTTGCCATGATTTTAAACTACCATAAATATTCTTATTTTAATTTAAACTCATTGCCTTACCAAGATTTTAAAAGTACTTTACTGTAAAATGTAGCGATAAATTAAATGAATTAAAGTCCAGGTTTTAAAGTTAAGTGACATTAAATCCAAGTGTTTAAAGTCAAGTTACCTACGCGAACAGAAAAACCAAAAACTACTCGTCTTCTTCTTCCCTCTTTTTTTATAGTTTATACTAATTACTATTATTTGGACTAATCAAATTTAGCATTTAAAACAACATAATAATTAATAATTCTGCTACCCCGATTTGCATTCCTTTATTTAAAAAGTAACAAAATTGAATTACTGTGAAGACTTAGGAAATTACTATATATGATATAAAAAATCTAACTCTAATACCTCTGCCAAAGCTTCCTAAAGAGAAAACTTCCAAGCAAAAGCAGCAACAACACCAACAACTGCTCCCACACCTCCCCCTTGCTCGATTGCCACTGATGTGCGCGACAGTCCACCACGCCTTGTCGTTCGAACGAAATAGCGATGAGTGGCCTTCCCACCTTTCCAGGTGACTCTCTACTTCCAGTCGCCAGTCGCGAATCCCCCAAGTCTCGACACCATAGTTCAGGGCGCCGTATCCAATCTTCGAACGCGGCACGATTGCTACCCAACTTGGTCGCGACGAACCCTTGCTCGCCCTAGAAACGGCTCCATGCAAAACCCTATCTTCGATGATGCGTTAATCATCCACGCGAGCAACCAACTGATACGACTCACTCTCGAATCGAAATCGAGCCGACAGGAGCTTCGAATTCAATTCGCGATTCAAAATTGAAGGAGGAAGCGTTGGCATACTGAGATGATTTTGATTTTCCCTCTCTTCACCAATATGGATTTGCTGCCATTAATTTTTGTTTGAATGATGGATTTAAAGACTTGAAAGAAAGCTCGGCTAGCTTTAATTTATTGATTGCGTTTTAAAATTTTGCAGAGGAAGATTGCGTGATGTTCTAAAAAAGGAAAACATGATTTTGAAAGGAAGGCTGTGCTGAAGTGAAGGGGGAAAACGGTGATGTGAAATTATTTCAGCTGGTTGACCAAATTAAAATAATATATATTACTTTGAATTCAAATTTGAATACAAATCGTCATCTTTCGTAGCCCTAAATCACGAACTCTTATAGAGGCGTGCCGCTAGGCGTTTATAATGTTATACGCCTATTTCAAACTCAATGGAAAAGGTTCGAGTCCTAATTCGATCGTATGGAGAAGATAGCTTTTCGAACCCAGTTATTATGTTAAATTTCAATTAAATTTTCAACACGTTTGCTTATCATACGACCAAAAGATCACTCCAAATACTACGAAAATTAAAATCCAATAATAATACAATATTACGGATTTAATGGAACTGGTTTCGTCGAAATCCAAGACTGTGCCTCGGAAGGCTATATATTAAATATCAATTTAAACGATAAATTTCAAAACTTAACAAAACAATTCCAAATTCGATTTTAACACTTTTACTATTTTCAGTATTATCAATAAATTTTATAAGCCTTTAAATTATTTTAATAGGCTTAAAACTGAAGATTCAACATTTTACCCAACTTCAACTTATTTAATTTAATAATTAAATTACCGAATAAATGGTGATATTTGAATTCAAGTTCAAAATTAACTTTTAAATATTTAAAATCAATTAATTATTCCAATTTCAAATGCTAAAAAAAAATTTGGGTCGTCACATTCCTCCCTGCTTAAAAGAATTTCGTCTCCGAAATTATAAATTAGGAAGAATGGTCCAATACCCATTTACTTTTCTCAAAACCAACAATTCAACATCCTATCAACTATCTTTTATGCAAGACCCTTTACCATTCTACTAACTTCCTAAACTCCCCCATAATTTGCAAACAATACTATTTGCTCAATTATTCAAGTTTCAATTTAAAACCAAATTTTGAATTATCAAATTTTTCTCAAAAATTTTCTAACTCCCTAAATTTTCGAAATTTTTTGTCAGCGTCTCCTTTGCGCGGCTAGCTCTGTACTACTAAAGGGCTCCCAAATTCCAAAAGAAAGCAAAAGACAAGTGGCTAGATCAAAAACCCAATCAAATTTCATACAGAAATTTAAACACATACTTTTTTGTCGAGCAATTCAAATCTATCTTCTGAAATCAAAACCAATTTTTCTCCTGCTTTTTAAATACCTGTATATCCTACTTAGCAATATTATCCAATCACAACATTCAAAATCATTTATTGACTTCTTTACATAATTTCAATATCTATTCATTCAAGCCCGTACGATGTACCTATATCACGCAATACTCAATCCGATCGCTTACTCGATCACATAATTTCACTTCCGAACTAGTATCGTCCATCCGACTTTCTAGTGCGGACTCAGATCTGATTTCTTGATCAGAAACCGTCATTCTGCTTACATAGTTATAACTATGATAGAGAATTTTCAAAATCAATCAAAATCCATATCCAGAGTTCGTCGTCGAAAATCGAGTGAAAAATCCTAACTCGGATCATATAACTATTTTGAAATTCTGTGCTCGAATCTGGATCAAATTACTATGCGAATAAAATAATATATGTACATCCTACGTATTTACCTCAATTGATTATTAACTATATCAATTTTCTTTTATTCACATTATTTTGATTTTTATTCACTATCCACAATCATCCCATTTCACAACTTCCAGTTTTAATCTTCATTCAATTATTCACCTAAAATAAATTTTTTTTTCAATACCAAATTTACTTAAGGATTTCCCATTCATTTCTTAAGTTTAATATGAATATTTTATACACCTGTCAAATTTATTTTCACTATACCCTTTAACAATTCCATTTGAATTCAATTTGCCTTCAAGCTTTTCCTATTGAATTTTATTCACCTTATCTCAACTCATATTTAATTAACCATTTCATTTTACTAGTTCCACTTACTAATTTAGTTAAAATCTCAAATAAAAGTTTATTTGTAAACTTTTTTTTCTTTAGTTTCTTCAAAAAGTTTCTTTGACTTTACCTTACTTTACATACAAAATTTTAAATTAGATTTCAATATTCAATTTCAAATCTCTATGCTTACCAATTTTAAATCCTTTACCGTTAGTGAAATTTTTTAAAATAATTCTAATTTCCAAAAATTTCGGAAAATTTTGGCAGAGTCTCCTTTGTACGGAGGAGCTTTTGCAATTTGACAAGAGATATAAATATATATACATCGACCCACACGGTCGAAAAAACAAAAACAGTTCATATTTCCTATTTTTATTGGTAGGCGTACCTTTATTTAGCATTTTTAAGCAAGTGGCTTATTATTTTAGCATTTTGCACTATCAAAACCAACCCAACGGCTTCCCGGTGCCTGTACTTACTCAATTCAAACATATAAGTACTAAATATATGCAAATTTATTAACATTTCACTTACTTTCAATAGCTAACACATAAATTTCACATATAATGCACGTTATATAATTTCCATAAGCATATATAAGGTTCCGACATTTATTACAAATGCTTACAACCAATTCTCAAATCATTCCATTCAGTTTAAGCGATTTACAACTTACTCGCTTATAGTTAATTCATTCTAAGCAAAACAACTTATATTCATTCCACTAGATTTCAAAATCATCCTATTTCACTTCTAATATCTCATAGAATTTATCTAATCCCGTTTACATCAAACGATCCATTTTCTTATGCAATTCGACAATATTAACGTGAATAAATAATTACTTAAGCTTTATAACCATTTAAATTGGTTCCAACTCAAATTACACTTGATTCCTTCCCATTTTAATTTATTCACAACTTCTGATTGCATTTTCTTTCATATCCAAAAAGTTTGATTCCAAACCATTTTATTAAACTCGACAACCAAAATATTAAATAACCGTCTCACAATTTACTTAAGTTATTTATTTTCTTCAAACTATTCCACCCAATAACTTAAGTTTATTTTATTCCACCAACTTCCATTCAAATCTTTGATTTGATTTTCCTTTAATCAAATCCCAACCATTTTATTAATTTATTCGATTAGTTTATTCTTTTACCCATTCTCAAATTTCAATTCACATTAACAATTCATTATTGAATTTATTTATAATAAGGTCATTCAATTTATGCTTGAATTGGATTTGTTTACAACTCACACCAATTCTATTTTAATCCAATTCAATACTTACTTGGTTTACATTTATTTATTTTAATAAGAATTTTATTCCATTCAATATTACCTATAACTCGACTTAATTTATTTAAATTCAGTTTTATTCCAACTCAACTTCAGTTGAATCTAGCCACATGCCATTCTATTAAATTTTATTAAGCAAGGACTTAATTCCATTTAATATCATTCATGACATAACTGAATTTTGATTCAATTCAATCCAAATTTAACTAAATTTTATTTCTCAATATATGAGTTCAAAACTTATTTATTTACTTAAAAGCTTATGTTGCTCATTTGAGTCATTTCATCCTATAACCACGATTTCAGATTATATATATAACACTTACTAGCTTAAGGTATAAATTTTCATTTCACAATTATAATCGTTTTTACCTTTCAACTTTATATCCAATTTAATTCAATTTCAATTTCAATTTTATTTAACTTATCTCAAGTTAAATTCAAATATATTTTCTTCACTTTCATTCACTTAAGTTAAATTTTAATTCTCGGTGTAAAATTTCCAATTTCTTCTTATTAATATCAACTTCACTTAAGTTCAATAGTTGATTCATTTAAACTTTTCACATTCTTTAAATAGAATTTCTTAGAATTCAATTTCCCGGTTTCATTTCCAAAACCATTTTTAAATGATAAACTACACATACCCACTTGGTATATCAAATTAAATCTTCGGATTCCAAATACTTGTTTTTACCAAAACAAATTTTCCTTTTGAAATTTCTAAAACAACTTGTATACCCAACAAGTTCAAACAATATCATAACCAACTATCCTGGTAGCAATCCATCACTTTAGAAACTCGAAAATGAATACTGATGATGTTGCCATCATCATCAGGATTATTTTCCAGCGACTGAAGTGAGTTCAGTACTTCCTTACTTCCACAAGTTCCTCCCAAAACAATTTCCATTCAACAATATTTTCCAAAACAATACTCCATTATTGCCTTCAAATCTTTTGGAAAAACATTTCAAACATTCCCAATATTTTAAATTCCCAAACCCTTTTGTTTAAATTCATTTAAACACTTTTCAAAATTTTCGAGACTTAAATTATGGTTTAAATCAAATTTTAGTTATATTCCTTTTTATTTAAACCATACTTAGACAATTCTATTTGGTTATAAACCACTCAAATTTTAGATTTTTATTTGATTGTAGTATTAACAACCAAACATCTAAATATATATAATAATTTCATAAAAATATTTCTTTTATGTCAAAGTATAATTTTGGGTAAAATTATTTCATTTACCCACTTTAAAAACAATACTGTGTCGGTTTATCATGTTTAAGAGTTTAGAAATCCCTATCGATAAAATGGTGTCCCACACATCGACCAGAATCCATAAACACTCAACCGATAAGTCAAAACAATATAAAAACAATTTTATATTCACTAACAAATACGCACTTGTATCTATTAATACACTCAAACTCATTCTAGAGTACTACAGACTATATTCTATGAGTAATTCCCACCAGAGCCAAGGTTATCACCAACCTAAGCTCTGATACCAACTGTAACGACCCACAAATCTGTACCCCTTGAGTCAACACTATTCTACATCAATCAACTCAAGTTGAACACAAATATGAACCATTTGGGTTAAAGAAGAAGAGGTAGAAGAAGAGAAAATAGAAAACAACAACAGAATCTAACCAACGCGACGGAATAAAATATAATATATAATAACAGATCTTTACACAAAAGAAAACTATAACTGTTTATACATACATCATCAGAGTACATCATCAGATTTCCACATCAATAGCATACAACTGTATACACGGCAGAATAATAACCAAATACGGAAGTACGTATCGCCATCCAGCTCATCTCCTGAGCTCCATATCATCCTTTCCTGTATCATATAATACTCGGTCTGACCCGAGCATTATAGTTAAGTAACATCCGAGTCAGTATGGAATACCAAAGTGATCAAACCACACTCAAATTGATTATTAAAGTTCCAAAAAAAATTTGAAAACAAAAGCATGTCGTAAGACCACGCCACAAATAAACATGTCGGGTTTTTACCTTACGATAGCTAAAACATTTTCTTATAAAATCCTCTTATATTATAATAGGGTCTATATACAAATACTTATTAAAATAGACGAAATTGTTACATTATTAAATTCCAGCTACTAGCCACAGAGTGGGTAATACAAACAAAACTCATAAAAGGCATGTAGGGAGAATGGATTTCCAACTAATGACTAGGCACTAGGGTACCACCTGTCACGGTACGTGGCCTAGATCACCGTACTGAGGATCACTCTCGACCTCATGCAACACAAGACCGGGACTGCCCCTTACTGGATAATCCCGAGTAAGATCACCCTACGGTTGGGATCAACAACCGCACCACTAAGCTGGATAAAAAGGGACATCTAGACAGGGATGACCTCACCCTGAATGGGTGCTACCCACCTAGCCTTGCTGCATAACCTCTGATTTTCAGTCATTCCTGATTGATGAGGCTTGAGGCTAAACATTACCTTTTAGAACATATCCCTTAGAATCTCCATTGCCCACCTGACGATGTTCCGAAAGCATTCATCCATACAAGTCCGTCCCGGGTTCGAACGGAACCGAAGGCACTATTCCTACTACATCCATTTTGGAAATATCCTCAGGATTAATAGCGACTAGCCCTTGCACTTCACTGCTCCAACTTCGAATCCAAACTCGTTTCCCACGAAACGTACAAACCGGATCGAAGTGGTTTTCGAGAAATGAATCCCGATCCCGGTCTCTTCGAAACGATCAGCGCATTTGGCCAATATTGATAGTCGGTGATTTAACTATCAATTAATATTTACAAACAACCATCAACGAATAAATAATTTCCCAAATTATTTATTAATCCTAAAATATCTTCACCAGATATATTTCCACTTTTCAAACCCTTTTGAAAACAGTTTCAAACTATCTTCCTTTCTCAGAATAAATTCCAAGTATTTTCTATTTTCACTGAAATTACCAAGCATAAAACTTTAGATTTTTTACAATGATTTAAAATCACTTTATTGTAAAATACGCTTTAACATTTAAATTTAGAAAAAACTACTTTAATACTTAGTTAAAATAGTACTTTAGGAATATTTAAAATAACTGGTGGCGCTCGCAAAACCGCCTGAAGGCACAACTTCGCCGACCTCGAGCCAATTCCTCTGAAATCTTTCCAGATCTCCACCACCTGAAGGCAGCAGTCTCATCGTTCTCAGCCGCATAGTATGATAGTTCATATATCTATATCTGTCATATATAAAGGTGAACATATTTGATAGCCTGTAGATTTTGTAGTGTGCATATGCTATATACTTATGTGCATGTATCATCATATGTTGTTCAAAGAAGTTTATATATTTTTATACATAATCTGCTTATATATTAGTTTACTAAGTTATAATATGTTCTGTTTTGCTTTATATATGTGTAAGTTACACCTAGTTATATATATATAGTGTCATTTTGTTTTGCCGTGAGATAGGTAAAATATATATTTTGTTGTTAGAATATTGTTTTAAATGTTTGTATATTCTAGTTATAATATTTTAGCATAAAATATTTTTATATGCAAGTCTCAAGTTTAGTTGTTGTATATATTAGGTATGGTATATAAATTTATATATGTGGATATTAGCCACAAGGGCCTCTTTACCAAGTGGAATCAGTTTCTAGGACACACAATTAAAATAATTACTTTCAAGGACAAAACGTAAAATAATTCGTTTCTAGGGCCTAAAAACCTATGAAATTATGTCCTTGAAAGTAAATGGACTACTGACTTTGTCCTTGAAAGTAATTATTCTGCTGACTTTGGCCTTGAAAGTAATTTCTTTGAATGTGTGTCCTAGAAACTAATTGGACTGCAAAGTTTGTCCTTCTGGTGAAATTCCCCTTTATATATATTATATATTCTATTCAAATATATATATATATATATATATATATATAGTTGTATGTTGCGCAAGTTATATTTTATTATAGTACATAAAGCTACATCTAATCTTTTGTGTTATATATATTGTCTTAAATGTATGTTACATATAAAAATACTTTATATATATATATATATATATATATATATATATATATATATATATAGATTTTACAAATTTTGGTTGTATTCAAATTGATCAGTTTATATTATAGTTTGTTTAAGTTTAAGTAGGCATGGTTGCTGTATATATTGGTATATATATGTATGTTATTATGCTGTATATGTCAGTTTTAGTATAACCTGGCAGTATATATGCTATATATATATTTTATACAGTTGGTGTGTATATATATATTATAAAGTCAAGTCTGCATAATCTAGTTTTACCTGATACTTTATATTACTTTGTAATATGACTCTGGCTATACACACACACATATATTTATAGATATAAATTGTAAACTCGTTTTCTTTTGCTGTGTTGAAAACAGGAATATATATATCTATGCAAAGCTATGTTAACATAAGTTTATATTATTTATATAAGGTGAATTTGGTAGTGCAGTTGTTGTGTGATATATATATATATATATATATATATATATATATATATATATATATAGTAAAGTTGGTTTTATATAGTGTTGCATAGTGTTTGTGTGTGTGTGTGTGTATATATATATAGTTTATCTATTCTTCTATACAGTTTAATTGTATACAATACCACCCAATACATCAGAACATAATGGCTTTTTTGACCAACATCATAATTGTATCATTGAGACAAGTCTATCACTTCTCACTCATGCACGATGCCTTTAACTTTGGACATGCTTTTGCCATTGTTGTACATGTCATTAAAAGTATGCCCACACTCACACTAAATATTTCATCTCCTAGTGAAAATCACTTTGAATCTCAACCTAACCATAATAAAATTCGGGAGTTTGATTGCTTTTGTTTTCCTTATTTTCATCCTTATTATCAACATACACTCAACTCTCTTTCTACTCCTTGTTTAGTTACTATGCAACACAAAGTATCTATATCTGTTTACATATATCCACCTTTAAAAATATATATTTCTCATCATGTTGAATTTCTTGAAAACTCTTTAATTTACAACTCAACAATCTCCTATATCGCTAACTGCCTTAAAATTCATTTTCGAATGGCATCCACCATCCGTATATTTTACCAGTTCAAGTGGCCAACTTAATACGCCTTCAAAAAAAATTCCTTATGTCAACGTTCGTCACACAATGCCCAAACATTCAACCGCTCTTCACCATCAATCTTTGTTTACAAAACCCTTTACTTGAACCTAATCTTCCTAACCACCTAAAATACATGGTCAATGTGACGCCCCACCCCAAAACCCACATTAACAAAGAGAATTACTTAGTAATTCTGTCTATTAATGCAGAGAATAGGGATGGTTAAGAGCGACCATCATAATCTTGCATTAAATAACAACTAATTATGTCGGTATTTGTACTTATTTTTTTCATTTCATCTCAAGTATTTGACATACTTAATTCCTATCTAATACACTACTATGGTGGCTACACGATCGATTCAGAAACAAAATATAATAACTACAATAATCATAAGTCACAGAACATCAACATAGGTAATATATACATACACATATATCAAATGTCATACAACATATCACAAGTAGTATTCGACCACCATATATATACATACATCCCCCACAAAAGAATATACATTATAAGGTTCCCAAACAAAAGGCTACTACACAAAAACTATTTCATATCCAAAGTCGATGGTGGAGTCCAAAAGGTAAAGCATGATAAGAGTCCAACTACCTAACCTGCAATTCGGTCTGACCCGAGAAATAAATACATGGGTCAAGCTAGCTAGAACTTGATATTAGTAAATGATAAGAGGAAACAAGTGCAGAAAAGAAACATTCCTTTAAATATAAAGGAATGGTATAAGCAAAGTTCAATTTATACTTCCAAGGGTGGAAATTCCATAAAGGCCCAAAGTTATCTAATGGAAAGATTGAACATGTCATATAGGTTCACATTCAAGGGATAAACAATAAAGGGACATAAGCCAACACGAAAGCCTTATGAGAAAATATCGAAATTTCCAAAAAACTCAAATCTCATAAAACTCACAAAAGAGTTCAAATCTCATAAAAATGAAATCACTATTTATACATAACATCTCATTTAGTCTAGGCTATCGATGTAACCAAGATATCTCAAAAATAGTGAAATTGTAATAAACTTAGAGAACTCAAAAAAGCCAGATTGGCTAGAACCCCGATTGCAATGCCGAAGTAATGCTACATGTGCCAAACTCTTGTCCAGTGCTATTTATAAATTAGGTACCTATCTCGTGGACCCGAAGGTCATTCTCGTGGTGACCGAAGTCACATAACTCGTGGTGATCAGAGTCACATAACTCGTGGCGACCGAAGTCATATAACTCAGATGACCCAAAGGTCTATAGCACTGGCATACTCGTGGATGTGTCATAAACTCTCGGATTGAAACCCGAAAAGTGTTAACGTACGTCTCATACCGCACACTCGCACTAAACGGGTTGCTAACCGCTAGTTAACTCCACACCATAAAAATAAATCTCAAATCTCAGAAATCTCAAAAAACTCATATCTTGCCTCGTATCATCGGTAAGTACAATAAAATCTCATGATGGTTTCTCATAAATTCCCGAAATAGGGAAATCTCAACTCATGACTTGCCTTGTCTCATCGACAAGTGAAACAATATATGTATATGGTTCTCATTGGTTATAATTCCTAAAATAGGAAATCTCGAACCACTAAACTCGCCAAATATTGGCTAGCTTAGAAAATTCTTATAAATAGGAATTATAATTCCCTAAACAAGCCATAAAATGGCAAATCTCAATTATTAACTCAGAACAATATACTCGAATGGTTTCGATCGTACGTGTCCGGAATTAACCGAAAAAGTAAACTCACGTGTCCCATACCGCATGTTTTACTAAATCGTTAATTCTCTTTCTCATACTCCGAAAAACTATAAAAACAATATATTTTATTTATAAAATAATTTACTTGAGAAACAGAATTTTAAAATAATTTTCTGAAATCATTTTGAAGACTTTTATTGGAAATTCTCCTTATTATAGGAAATAAATATATTTAAAATACTGAAATAATTTAATAACAAATTAAAAATAATTTGAAAATATTTTATAATAATGATTTCAAAAGCCAAATTATTTAAAAAAAATTCAAATTTTATTTGGAAGAAATAGTACTTGAAATTGAATAAAAACGTAGAAAATACTCTAAACCGATATTCAAATTCAAATCGAATTTAATTCAAAATTTTAAATTCCAAAATCTCCAAATCTTGGCTAGATTATTGGTAGATATCATAGCCATTCATCATAATTGAAAACATCTCAAAAATTGCATTGAAATAGTGTTAAAACCATATCATAAGGAAGAAGAAAGCCGCGGAAGGCTAAAAAAACAAGGCGACAACACACTAGAATGGGTCGACCAAGAGGTCGACCCCGTGCCTCAGAAGGTCAAATGCTTGGTGACCCCTAAGGGGACTAGGTCGACAGGCCGGCCGACCCAGGCTATAGACCTTATACTAAGTCGATTTTCAGCTTCGTGTTGATTTTGCAGAGCTATTTTAACATAACAAATAATTGAATTTTTGGATGAAAATTGACATGCACATAGTTTAACATCTAAAATATACTGAAAAATATCCGGCAGCAATTCGAGTGAAAATCAAAGAGTTGTAGCCACTTAAAGTGGCAACCAGAAGCAACAAACTCAATAAAACAACCAACAGAAAATATACGTAAACAAAAGCTTTTCCTGAGCGATTTTCTTACAGCAGCTCAAGATTTTAGTTAGCATTTGTGAGTGTTTTACCCGCCTTAGCGATTTAACAAAGATTGGCATGATTTTGGAGTCAAGATGCAAGCTTTAGGGATGAAGAAGTGCCTCCAAAACCTGTAAAAGCTAAAACAGAAGCATGCAACAAGAAACAAAAATATCACAGACAAATTCGTATCTCAATTCAAGATTTTTTTTGATGAGATACCTTCTATCAACTTTTTTTTAGTGGATTTCTTCTTTGTTTTTCAGCAATTTGAGTGGAAAAAATTGAATTTAGTTGGAGGCTACCATTTATTTTCTTTTTCTGTTAACTCTTATTTGAGAAGGAAGATGAGAAAAGAAAGCTATGTACAGACACTTTCTCACAAACCAGAAGCTTCTAGGATAGGCAATGGATCCAATATTACCCAAATAAGCCCAAGAGCATAATTACTTAGAGATATACGAAACTATGTACATGTTTTCTTTTATTTTAACACCATATTTACATTTTCAACATTTTTAAGTTAAATAAAATGTATACAACTATTTGTTATGAAAATAAACTTGTTATTAGAACAAAATAAAATTAATTTCAACAATAACAAGCATTTTTTTTACAATAAAACCATATTTTTGACAATATTTTACAGTTTACACTATTTTAGTGTAAAAACACTATTTTTAACACAAGCTTAATAAAAAATTATTTTCTTGTCAAATTAGTTGCAATAAATTATCTAACTTTATTAAATCATCAAAATATTATTTTCAACCAATATTTCATCTTTTATTTTAATAAAATACATTTACTTCATATTTCTCCGTTTTAAATTCAATTAAAGGTTAATATTGGCAATAATTACCAATATTACTATATTTACGCAAATAAAAATCAATAATTGATTATTTTCACTCCAAATTCTCAAAATAAAGTTTGTAAAATTTTACTTTTCATCAATTTATATTTATTTCAACAATTAAATATTGAAATACATCTCTTGATTAAATTATTAACTCAAATTGCCAAAGATCCCATTATTATCAATTTATTTATTATATTTCCATACAATCAATTTTTAAACTCAAGATTTAACTCCATACTCATTGTGTATTAGAAATAAACAATTTTTTTAAAAAAAAATTACACTTATCTATTTCATTTTATTCTCAATGTTAAATTATAACTATCTTTATAATGTAATAGTACAGGTAATCACCTATACTGGGTTGTTACAGTCAACAATACACCATAAGAACCAAACAATTCTAAAACCACATCATCTTCAACTACAACCTAATTCACTCACTGAAATATTCATCCATGACCGGTAGAGGAAAAACAACATCCATGAACCCTAAATGAGCCTCACCTATGCCTTTGCCCAATCGTCCAACCTAAATAAGCCCTAAAGGGTACTAAATGAAGATGGACTATAAATGAATTTATCACTCTAATTCAAAATGGAATTTGGAAGCTTGTTCCATCTAATTTTACGCATGATCTTGTTGAATGTAATCGTGTTTTTCACATTAAACAACTTCCTAATTATTTGCAAAGCTAGATATGTTGTCATTATATCAAGTGATATAGTGATATATAAAACAAAAAGCAGAAAGGAAAAAAAAGTTTTTCTATTAAATCAAGAGTTAAAATAATCTGAATTCTACGAGGTTAAATAAAAATTATGTTTAAAATGCTTTTCTTCAAAGGCTTAAAAAGCTCTACGTTGTGCAACTTCTGCGTGGTGTTGATGGAGATAATATAGCACATGTATACAGAAAAAAGTTATACATGGACTAGAACTTCGTTGATTTCTGTTAAGCTCACAAACTCTACGTAGGAATCTCGTTATTCATTCTGCACTTGGATGATCGTACCACACATCTACTTGTGCGTGTGATATTACTGCCGTAAGCAATAACAATAATATTGTTTAATATTTCATTGACCTTGTGTGGAGTAAATTCTAAATTAATGAATTCAATGCTCTGTCTTGGTTTTTGGGCATTGAGGTTCTCACCACTACTCCATCTACATCGCAGGCGTTATATCACTGACTTCTCACCGAAACAAAAATATATAATGTAAAACTTGCTTCTGCAGAAGGGAAATCTCACACTGCATTTGGATATTGAGGGATTTACAGCCTTTGAAATTTAACCGTACATTTTATTGGACGTTTAACCCTTGGCAGGATAACATCTTTGTTTTTATTTAATATATGATGAAAGCAACATTAGAAAAATCATAAACGTAAAGCGAACCGCACAAATTTTCAAATTAAAAACACATAAAATTGCAATGCAGTTAAAAGATTGAATAATGAAAATTAACATAAATCGTAATTTTCACTCAACACTAGCAAATTGGTATGCTGCATGCAAAACAGGAAGCTATCGCATTACAGTTCCTAAACAAGTAGGCAACATGGAGATGCATAAATGCAAATATACATAGGATGAAATTTACATAATTCAAAACTGCAAGACCGCCCAATCTACCAATAAACAAATTGATGCCTCCAGCCAACACAAATTGCCTACTTGCAAAGTGATAGATATCACGTGGGTGCTAACAAGAGAAGCAGAAAGAGCGATAGCATCTAATGTGTAGAGAGTTTCAGATTCATCTGTCATTGCTAGGGGAGGAATAACCAGATCCAGGTCCTGAATATGGAAGGGACCTTTTGACAAACGGGTGGTCTAATAGCTGAGAGGCAGATGGTCTCTCGGCTGGGCTTGCTTGTATGCACTGGTTGATGAAGTCACGTGCGTCTCTCGAGATGCTGCTGGGGATAGGCGGTTTTTCCCCTTTACCAACCATGAAGAAAACGTGTTGCTGCAATATCAACGATCATCTATTTAGTACACAGATAGAAAGCCTTACCAAAATATGCTAGGTATTCATTTAAAGATAATTCATTAGCATCTGACTGAATTGATTGATCATAACAAATAGCTTGATTGTTGCGTAAAAGATTCCCCAAAACAGTGCAAAAGTGATGGAGGAAACAAAAATATACTCAGTAGTCAGTACGCTACTTACCCATTCCATGTTGTTGTAGGGAACCTGACGAGTCAACATCTCTAAAACGGTGCACCCGAGGCTCCATATGTCAGCTGCTGGCCCATATGACGTTTTTGGGTTAGCAACCTGCAAAAATGAACATGCCAATGAGAGATAAGCCTAAATTATTATAATGAGTACCTTCCCAAAGCCACATTGAGTGCTACAAGTTTAATCACAATCCCTTTCGCTCACCTATCCACACACACTAATAGAGTTGTTAAAAAAACACACATGTTTGTATCACTTCACCTCTATCATTGTTCATGATGTATTGACTGTTCTCTTTTTTCTCCAATCTGGATCTATTGCTTATCACATACAATTGGAGACACCCAAACATAAACTAACTGGCCTTTCCTTTTAAAATGAGATGTCCTCTAGGTTTTGAAAATATTGCAGCTATACCATTATATTTTACAAGTTCTACTAAAATATTACATGGATTCCAAATTCTCCATCATCACCAATAGAATCACACAGCTCATTCATGATTGGTTCCATGTTATGCTACCTAGTTAGCAGTTCATGTAAGAGTAGAAAAGGTATTGAAAATTATGGTTAACCTTTCTTGCCAATAATTTTAAACAAACCCCTTTCTTGCCAATAATTTAAACAAACCCCTTTCTTGCCAATAATTTTAAACATACCCCTTGTGTCAGGACTCAGGTTTATACGACAAAATGGCAAAAGTCGACATCCCCAAACCGACTTTCAGATACAACCAAGAACATAATTGCTTTAACAATAGATTATCTACCTTTGTTTGATGTGTTGATGTAATACGAAAATTGTTATTAAAAGAGAACAAACCAACCTCTGGAGCCATCCAATACACACTCCCTTTGCAGGATCTCAACTTAGTGATCTTGGTAATCTGCATTTATTTCACTCCAAAACGTCAGCAGCATGAAAATAACTAATAAAACCTGAAATGCATCACAGAATATACCAGACCTGTTTGGCCAATCCAAAATCTGCTAGTTTCACTGATCCATTTGCATCAACCAATATGTTGGCACATTTTATGTCTCTGAAAAATGAGTATACATACAAGTATCTTACTAGATGATAGACGTTTCAATTACAAGTTTTAAACATGCAAATAACTCAACAATATTATTTCGTTGAAGCGGAGAATTTGACCTTATGGGAGTAATACGATTGATAGATTTCTTTCTCCTTACAAATATAAAAAGTAGAGTATTACAGAGGATATGAACTCCATTTTATTTGCCTTGTCAGGAGACAAGGAACCAATTATTTAAGAAAGACTTCGCAAAGACTTCTCAGCATTGCATAACATTTGCACACAGATACGAATATGTTCTCGGAGTAATACAAGTAAGAAAGACTTATATACCTGTGAACTATATTGCGTTCATGAAGATAGTTTAAACCCTTTAATATCTGCCTGGTGTATGCCGATACTTGACTGTTCTGAAGGCGATACTTTTGGTACAATGATGCTAGAGAACCTTGAGTTACAAGTTCAAGGAAAATAAACAGTTTTGCTTCTTCCTGCAACAAAATTGTTGCCACTTTAATAACTCATTTAGTGTCAAGAAAAGTATAAGACAGTTGATGTGTGTGTATCTCAGTTTAGGAGACTAGATATGAAATTGTTTACATAGTACATTATCCACCTTAATATTCATGAACATGTAGAAATTACACATTTCTAAGTACTATAGATTTAATGATGGTAAATTGTATCTATCTAAATAATAAAGTATATGATTACCATCCCTGCTTCTAAATCATTTACACACAATAGCTGAAGATGCCATGGGAGGAAGCTAGGGAGAGGCAGCGAAATAGTGTACAGTGTTGTAACATCTCATATAGCTTGCCATCTAATATGTCAAAATATAGGCAGTAAAGTTCAGGGTTAAGTTACTTGTTTTTAATACAAGTCAAAGTGGAGTGTGTATCTACAACAAAAGAGAGATTATAGTTATCTGTAGAAGACTGATAAGATGGGCATCTTTTTACAGATTCCTGAAGATCTGTGTTCTAAATACATTATCTAAGTGCGCGCACATGCACAAACGTATGTACACATACACACGATTAACCAGAAGCAATGATATACAGAGTCACAGACGATATACGCATGACTGTATATCTGTATAAAAGTAAAGTTTCATTTTACTCATGATAGAGCGGAAAAGACTGTTAAGTCGAATAATCCTAAATATTATTGCTTTCCATATTTTCTCTCCATCAGGATGATGGAGTTCATAAAACTAACATTAGCTAACACACATTAATCTTCGCAAAGCTCTAAAATAAAAGTGTGATTAAGAAAAATAAAATTCCAGCAAAGCTTGTTAAACTGAAAATGAATCATGGAGATGAAGAGATACCTTATCAGTTCCATAATATTGAACAATATTTTCATGTTCAAACTGGCTTAAGAGGGCGATTTCCTGAAATAATTAAGAATTTACATAAATTAAGACAGCAGTAAGAAACATGTTATAAATAATAACTAATAATTTAGGACAGGAAGTTGTACATCGTACATGAAAACTGAAGTTGAAAATTAAAATTGTGGTATAGTAATGTATAGATAATTATAACAAGGGTTTATCTCACTTGCTCAAGTTGAAAAATGCACTGTTGCGCATCACCTCCATGGTCGAGTAAAGACACTTCTTTAACAGCAAAGAAAAAGCCATTGCTGCGGAAATCAGAAGAAATGAATAATAAACAAACAAAACTCTCACGACAACCCGAACTTTTATGAAATCAACAAATATGATTATTATTTTCAGATCAACTGTAATTACCATAGAAATCAAGATGAATTTTTAAGTTGAGACTTGTGACCATTACAATCACAGAGTTGTGGTTGACAAAAGCCTAAAAAAAGAAGTGTGCGTATTGATTGGTAAATGAGATGAAAAATATTTAACAAAACCATCGGCATAATTCGGGAATTTCATTGCAGCAACGTAGTTAATAAGTTTTTTGAGGCATCTAAAAAAAGATCTTGGGAATACCATCTGTAAAATACAAGGTTATGAGACAACCCTAAAGTTCTTCATGGTCAACCATTAAAGTTTAAATGCATGAATATAAGGAATTCAAAACTGTTGCCTTATACCGACCAAATAATTGGTAATTGCTTATTAACATTAGTAAGCATGGAAAGTTGTTTATAATACCTATGAAATCCACTCATTTTTCAGATGGGATAAAATTTACAAACCTTTGTTCAATGCCATATTTTTAACTCTATGGTCTACAAAGGGAAACCTCATAGTTCAGCTAAGTGGTTTTATCAGTATATTTTCCACCTGCAAACTCAATCGATATAAACATCTACATGTGTTCAAATGGTTTGATTAGGCTCGGTTAACTTCTACCTAAATCATGGATGTGTTAAATGCGATTATAAAATCAATTCCTAGTTTGTTACGTAACACCTTATATCAACTAACAATGAAACAGGGTCATTAAAGCACTTACTCACTAAACCCTTCATAAACAGTTCCAAAAGATCCACTACCAAGCAAATTCCCTTTCTCCCAACGCTTGATCTCCTTCTTAAACCTCCCATTTGGCGATACCAAAATCATTGCCTCTGTGTTAGTTGTTGTACTGCTACTGTCATCATCCTCCTCGTTTGATGTGAAATTCCCATCCTCGTAATAATTATTCTCCTCCTCGGCAGCAGGCAGCAGCCGAACGGGATGCTCAGGCGACTTCATTAAATCCCAAGCCGGACCCGCCTTTTCCACCGCGGGCACAAGTACCGACGGTGCAGATCTAATCTCGATCTCCATAGACGGTTTAGGGGGACGAATCACCGGCGGCCTCGTCCCCTTAATCCCACCATTTAAATTTGAGTTAAGACCGGAATTTTCAGATCTAGGGTTCTGATTATCGGGATTTCTCTTGCGCTGAGCCCAATCCGAGAACGATACAGCGAAATCTTCAGGTCCAGATATACCGAGGCAGCGGTAGATGTGGTCGACTTCGCCTTCAACGCTGCCGCCAATGCGGAAGCTAGTCTGGTTGGGATTGGAGAGGTCGAGGGAGCGGGTGACGCGGTCAGGAGAAGGTGAAGAAGGCGAATTATCAGATGGGGCAGAGTATGCTATGTTTTTGGAGGCGTTGCGGCGCTCGAGACGGCGGCGGGGTGGAGGTTTGGACTTTCTATGGAAGGGGAAGGAGAACATCAGGCGCCACCATCAAAAGTAGGGTTTAAATTTAGAGATGGAGGAGGGAGTAGAAAGTGAGAACGCGTTTGGGTAAATATGGAGAAGAAGAGGAAAGAACAAGGTGGCAGCGATCGGGAGTTGCCGGCTCATCTTTCCTCCTTTTATTAATTAATTAAATTAAATGCAACTGGAGAACATGGTAAAATAGGTAGGATTATCTTAATAGGAAATAATTATGGCGGGTAAAAGTACGGCTAAACTAGCCGTGCAAGCTTCTGATGGTCCAATATGATGCCGCGAGGGAATCGTGAATGAACACTTTTTTTTTTTTCTCCTTCCATTTAGATGTGCATATTCAGTGCAGACAAAGTAAAAAGAAATTGCCGACCCTGAGGCAAATGATTTTTGGGTACAGTCTCGAAATGTACAATAATGATAGTAAGTTGATACTATTACGGGACGTAATTGTGGATGGACTGTGTTTTACTAACTACAAGGACTTACCAACCTGGTCCCGGATGGACCAGTGGTCGAATTATGTATTAAAAATAATTTACGTCGCATAAAAATTGTTACATTTAATTGAATCGAAATGTTCATTCGTTTGGTTGGTTGTGTGTTAGACTCCTTATATGAAGAACATGAATTCAATTTTGTTTACTGATACGTTTTATTAATTTATTTTATTCAACTTTTTTCCTTTTTTAACTTCTAATTTCATATTTTTATTTAACTATTGTTACATTATTTCTCATTTTTTATGCCATGTTTTAGTTTTCGCACAATTAGTTTTTAATCAATCCCTTTATAGAACAATATTTAGTTGCTCAACGTATTTTCAAGAAGTATCAATTATCATGTCTCATCTAATACATAATATCATCATTATTTTTAAATTTTTTGTTTTTCATCTTCAATCGTTTACATTGCTCGAATACTATTTATTATGTTAACGTTTGATTTACTATCGATTAATATCTTATACAAACAGAAATAAAATATGCTTTCAAAAACGTAAAGGGCGGCAAAAATGATTTTGCTTAGAGCAACCCACTTTCTAGGACCGGCCTTGTTAGCAATCCAAGTCCATGTGTTGCTTAATTTTCTTACAAGTAATTAGCAGACTGATTTAAGGCAGTTTGATCTAATCAAAGGCAGCTCAACTACTATATAACCGACCCACATAAGCAGACTCAAGCCTATGTTGGTCTTCAGCTAACCTTTCTATTCGACAAAGCACCAAGATGAGGTACTCTCAACTCTACCCTAGGCACCTGTCATATTTAAGCAACATATGGACCCAGCCCCTCCCGATCCGACCAGGCCTGGCACAATGAGGACCGACATTCCTATGTCAGTCTACTTCCAACACAACTGCAATGTGATCACTCAGCGTCATTCCAGTTGACGACCGATGCCTCTTCAGGCCCGCCTCAGCGACACATCAAGCAAATAGGCTTAAGCATGGCTCATCCGACTTCAGTATAATCGCCCCCAATCTGTCCTAGGCAACCCTCCCAGTTGTCTCGTGCCTGTCCATACACTATGTTAACTACATGATTCTTAGCAATATTCATAGTTTCTTTCATACCGTCGATAGCTGGTTGACCAGCTCAACAAGATTTGTCATGTAAGCACTCAAGTAAACGACAAGTTGTCCGTCCACCTATTTGATTGTAGTTGGTAGGCCAAACTAATGTAGCTTATAATCAGCATTAAATGCACATTTAATCTGAAATATCCGCATTAAATACAAGGCCAACGCCTGGCGTAGAGGAGCAATGAGTACATTTTCATCTACCACAAATCTTCTTACACTTATTATAATTGTCGTCCATCTGCCTTTGCAGCCAGATCAACGGTCGACATCTTTTCCACCGGTTTGACATTTCAATCTCAACCGTCCATTATCCATTTCACCTACTATAAATATAAATTGCATTGCAATTTTTAATGGGTTGGAACACACAAGGATTCTGAATACAATACACAATTCATGGTTCTTGATACCACAAATCCTTAAGATTACACAGTTTTATTAGCCTTAAGTGCTTCATGCTTTTTTATTATTCTCCTGTAATCTCTTATTGTTGTAAAAGAAATATATAGTAAGAGGACTTCACAGAGAATATAAACAGCTTTGCTGAACCACTATATATCTTGTGTTACTTACCTTTCAGTTGTGTTTTTAACTCTTTGGTTTTCATTTTAATCCTAATGTTAGTAAGTAAGTTTTATGTATTAGTCTAATCCTGAGGTTGGCTAAATCTCTAGTCAACACCATGCATTAGGTAATGGTTATAGCATTCCCATCAGAAGGGTGTGGGTGAAATATTGTTACATCAGCAATCCATCACCTGCCCTAAAACAATAATTCTTAATTAAGAGAAGTTTCTCAATCCAATAGGTTTTTTTATCCGATATTTATAATGTCAACTAAACAAGAGTTTGTTTTTAGCTATTGAGTTTGTGATCTACATGCGAAGCGGCAACAAATCCTAATCGCCAATTTATCCAGCATTTTAAATGCTAGATAAATTTCTATATCTTTTCCATCCAAGAATAACAGCTGATATTCCTCTCCCTCTCTCATTCCAACTTCTAATTTAGCAAATCTATAATAAAAAGATTTTTTTTTTTCAAAATTTTTACTAGTTTTCTAAGAATATGAAGAGATTCATATGTGATTTTCATGGTGGTGGAGGTAGACGTTGTAATCTGGTTGTAGTCGGTACCAAAAGATCAGGGTGGACATGGTGAAATGGTTGAGGAGATGAAGCTAGCTCTAGCTTTACCAAAGGTTGAATGATGTGTGATGGAACCATTGTCTCTCGAAGGAGGTGGATGGACGTAGTCTCTAAAGATGCCATTTTGGACCCACCTATTGACTAAAACTTAGAATCGAACATGAATTGTTGAATTTTCATGATCTTCTTAATAATCAAGTTTATGCTTCCACATGTATCGACATCATCGTAAGTTTTTATTTATATTTAAATGTAGTCCGATAAATTTATCTTGACATTAATTTAGAGTGAAAGTTAGTACTAGAATAATCATTAAAATTGACATTAATCGAAAAGGACATTTAGTGTGATCGTCTCACATTAATTAATTAGAATATAAAGGAAAATTAACAATAAATGTACTTAGCATTTATGAAATTAAATGTAATCCTAGCATAAAAATATTCTAGCTATGCTCGAGAAGAAAAAACTTGTGGATTTCTAGCATCGGTATTTCGTTTGTATAAGGAGATCCTAAACTTAGATAACAATCAAATGACAACTGCATTTTTATAAGTATTTATTTTCGTGACTTTTTGGCTACATCTTGTTCCTTACGAAATTAAAGTTTCAAGCATGTTTATATTTTGTATAACAATCCTCACTCACAATTATGAGAATATAACTCACATTAAATTCGGATACATAATTATTTAGTTTTTTGACTATGAAATGCTGAAAAACCAACTTCATAATTTATTTTTCATTTTGGGAGATGGATATTACTCCTCTGAAATTTGTTATTCTTACTAGTATTGGGTTGAACTTCATCAGCCTCTTCCATACAATGAGCAATTCCATAGACATGGGAATTTACAACATGCTTTACTAAGTTTCGACAAACCTGGTTGTTTATTTGAGGGTGCTCAATTAAAAGTTAGTTACAGTAAGGACACACTTAGAAACTTATTAGCAAGTACATTCGAAAATTTAATCTAGATATTACTAGGTTATTTGTTTTCCACATGATAATATATACTTTTTTTCGAATTCTCCTGTTACACTGCCATGTGGACATATTGCAGTTGTGGTAATCTTTTCTCTTTGTTCATCAATTTTATAAGATTCAGGGTGTCCATTATGACGTATTTATAACGATCTTTGGACACTGATGATAGAATTAAGGATGTTTCATAGGGTAAATTATGTAGTTTGATTATATAACTTAACTCTTATAAGAGAATCTTGTTTGAAATGAAGTATGCTTCTTGTTTTATTTTTTTTAATTTTATATATATATATATATATATATATTGTTATACTAGATATAAGTCATGTTTTATACACACACACATTTATATATAGAAAATTATTAAGTGAAGTTTTTTATCAACCGTGATTGCGAATGTACTTGTAACATGAGTAATGAATCGATGTTTAAATATTTACTCCTTAAATGTTCATAGTCAAGATGTATCGAGAAAATGATATTAATACATCTGTTGAAACTAGTGTACGTAATGCTCCATGTTTGATGGATAGTGAATTGCTCATGACCATTGAGAGCACTAAGAGGTTGTGCACTTGTACTTATAAGATAATTAAATAACGACTCAAAAGAAAGTCCTACGTAGGCTAAATATTTCTATGTCAAAACAAAGGATCTTGGTGTAATGATGTGCGGTTTTCTTTAGCCTTGAGAATATTGTGTAGCTTGAACAAAGAGTTTGTATTTTGATTTTAGTCAAACCATGACACCATGACCATGTTGCGCTTCTTTTGGGTATATGCAAAATCATTTAGAGTTAAACACTATTTAATAGATAATTCCTGTGCTCTGATGTAGGTGGTTAGTATTGCCACTTAAAGCGGAAATTTTTGGGTAGAGTATTTTTGGTTATTCGATGACTATCATCATCAGAACTAAGGAATTTAGTGTTGGTTTTCGTAATTAAATACACATATTATCAGAGTGTTTGGACAAGACCAAACTTTGATTAATTTGGTAACATAGTATTTATGAAGAGACACACACACATATATTGGTTTTTAAGGGTGAAGCTTAGTTAAATATTAAAATACAATTTATCTAGATATCTGTAAGCAAAGAAACTTGAGCCATTATATCACATAGTGATGCAAAAGCTACCATAGGCCTTTTTATTAAAACATTTAATATTAGGTGTTGATGAAGTTATCACTTGTGATTCACACAACCATATATTAATTAAGAAACTTACAAAGGTAAATAATTTATTAATGTCATAAATAAAAAATGGTAAAATAAAAATGAATGGTTATAAAAATTCTAACTAGAGAAATCAATATTTTCTAAAAGATAAAAAATTAATTAGTATATTTGTACAAGTGTTGTATACATATTTGTTAATACCATAGGTATTGATTTTGATGACAACAACCACATAAATATTACTACTAACGTATCTTCGAGTTATGTAGTCATATCAGATATATTATGGAGACATTTACAGAGATTAACAAGAATACAGTGGAAGCAGATAAATTATAGAAGAAGGTTAATCAGAGCAATTGAAGAACAAAACCCAATTAGAGAAGAATGCTGAAGGATAAAGGTGTTTGAAGTGATGAGGAGTTGGTTGAACCTTAGACTATCTTGTTAAAGATCTCATGGCAATTATACTAAGATCATCAACCATTGACCTCAACCGAATCACAAACATCCATAAATATAAGGTAATTTGAAATGCTGAAAATTTGCAACACTTATTAGTGTTGCTGTTCATTTTGCAACACACCTTTGTCGACAAGGAGGGTAGGGGTTGTCGACATACTAGCTGTTTTTCATAATTTCAAATTTTAAATGAAGAGACATTTCCCTCCACCTCTTCACCAAAAGACACGTCTCTTCAACCACTATATAAAGGCATCTAAAAACGAATTTTAACATCAAGAATTCTTATTTTCTCTTACTCCTTCTCCAAACATTTGCAAAAGAAATCCATTGCATACTCTTTCAATCTCCTTGCAAATCAATACTATTTCACTCCAATTCTTCACTGATTTGCAAACCACATAATATCAGAGAGTTGTACTTTAATTCACACCATTCTCTCTCTGATTTCATCCTATTCCTCAAAGAATTCAAAGATATATTGCCATTGGATGTCTATAGGATCATTGTACCGAATCTGTAAGAATCTATATTGAAGATACGACTAGTTGCTATAGTTTGTTGTTAGTGATAAGAAGAAGGTGTTCTTGTAGCCTATAAAATCAAGAGGTTGTGTCTTCTAGCCCGTGAAACCAAGATTGTAAAGGTGTTCTTGCCACCCGTGAAAAGTAAGCGATTATAGTGGAATTCTGCACGATAGAGTGCAGGACTGGATGTAGGATTGGTTAATCCAAACCAGTATAAAAATCCGGGTGTTATTTACATTACTGCATATTACTTTGTTACTTACTTATTCTCTGATTACTTCTTTTTGTTTCAATTTGAGTAAATACAGTTTTATATTCATAAGTAAGTAGTCAATACACATTTCACCACTTTTAGTGTCTAAATAGTCTTAAGATCCAACACACTATGTTGTAGCCGCCCTAGTTTCCAACATTTGGTGTCAGAGCATTGGTTTTCAAAAATTCATACTTGTTTTTGAAAAGTATAAATGGCTAATGACACTAGTAACACATTTTTTGACACTTTTGTAGAAGGGTAATCTACCACTAGACCCTCTCTATTTGATGGAAGTAGTTATGCATATTGGGCTTCTAGGATGAAATGTTATTTGCAGTCTAATGGTTTGGATATTTGGAACATTACCCAAATAGAATACATAGAGCCTCAAACTGAATATTTTAAATGGACACTGTTTGCACAAAAAATGGACAAACACCTCCAAGTCGTATTATTTAGTTGATTATATGTAATTTTCAATGATTTTAGATGAGTATGTAAATATGAGAAAAGTAGGGGCTGAAATGTAAAAGACACACAGATTTATAGTGGTTCGGCCAGAATGTGCCTACGTCCACTTTATATGTTATTATCTTCTTTCTTTCAGGTTACAAGTACAATGCGTTGTGTACAAGTGTATGAAAGTAGTTTGAAAGTTCCTTCCTTGCTTGAGCTCTCAAACTTGTCTGCCATTGTTGTACCCCTGCCCCTCTATTTATAGAGTGAGGTAGGGGGCAGGGGTCTTGGAAGTATATAACTGCTGGTGGGCCCGGGCTGAAGCAATCTGGACTGGTAATCACCTGGTTCGGCGGATGTCATTCGGCATGGAGTTTGGTCCGGTGGCAGGCGCGGTTCGGCAATAAGTGTGGACCGGTGGTAATGGGTGTGGAGGTGGTCCGGCAGTGATGAGTTTCGGTACTTGTTTGGTCCGGCCGTGGAGTTGTAACGGTTGTGGTTCGGTGGTAGGGCTGGTCCGGTATTGTGTTGTGAGTAGTTGGTTCGGTGATAACGAGGTGTGGGCTTTGGACCGGCAGTGGTCTCGTCCGGTAGTAGTGGGGAATGTTTGGTTCGGTATAGGTTGGTTCGGTAGGAGCTTGACCGGATGACGTGCTGGCCGGATGGAGAGTGTGGAATGTTGGTTTGTGGCCGAATGGGAGCTTATAGCCGAATGACCTTATGCCGAATGAACTTATACATGGAGAATACCGGATGGACTTCTACGCAGGTATTGAGCCTTGTGTGGAGGTCGCGAGCCCGGGTGAAACTGTGACTTCTCGGTTTCGAGATCTTCTGGGTGAAAACTCGCCCAACATTTGCCCCCCAAAGTGGGGCACGTGCTTGCATGTGTCGCGCTTTGTTTCTTTATGGTAGGAAGTCTTGCTTTGTAACGCCACAGGTTGGATGAGTTATTCTGTTGATGTCCTGCAAAGGGATTTACACTTTTAGTATGATTTCAAACGACGACCGCTCGTGGTCGAAATGTTTGGGATGAAGTGAATTGCGCCGTTCGAGGCGAGTTAGAGTGCCCCGAGGGGGCTTAGCATTGTCGATGCCAGGTTCACGTTAGAGTGGGTCCCTGGGTCGTTTGCCAAGGTGGTTTATCGCCAGCTCAGAGCATGCCTAGGGGTCGTTCGCGACCCCGTACATGTGTAAGTAGCTTAGCCATTTCACAATTATCAGAACCAAATATCCGTTTAACCTATGAGTTTAAAAAGGCGTGTCAAAGTGTAAATTCCCACGACGGTAGGGTTAATAACCATTCAGAGCGTGCCTATGGACCATTCGTGGTCGCGTACACGTGTAAACGATTTAATCCATGTCGGTGAGAGTTTGACGACTTATTCATCGTTATCATAATCTCATTTTATTAGTTAGTTCTGGAGTTCGGTACTTATCTGAGTGAGGCGCCTGCGTGCCCCCTGTTTCTGGTTTCTGCTGGTAGAGGCAGCTTCATTCGGTTTCGAGTTGGCTCAGGTTTCATTCGGTTGGAGGCTGGTCCGGTATGGATAGTTCCATTCGGTTTTCATTCGGTCCGGTATGTCGAATGCCTTGGTCCGGTCCTGAGCTCGCCTATATATAGAGGCCGTACCCCCCTCGTTTTTCATTACCGAACGAGTAGAGCCGAACCATATTGTGCTGCCGAACCAAAGTCTTCGCCGAACCAGCTTATACCGAACCAGGTATGTATACTTTCTGCCGAATGAACCTTTGCCACCGAATGTCCCTGTTTGCCGAATGTGTACGGAGTGTATTGAATAGCCGAATGAGGTATGCCGAATGACATGTATGCCGAATGACATGTATGCCGAATGACATGTATGCCGAATGAGCATTGGAGTTTGGTGCCGAATGAACTCGTCTTGCACCGCCGAATGAGACTTCATACTTGAACCTTGAGCGGAATCTTATGCTTTTATATGCTTTCTTTAGATACTTGCTTGTTTATCTTTCTATATTTCTTGCTCTAACACCGTGTTTTTCTTGTGCTGCAGAAAATGTCTCGCAAAGCGGAAACACGATCAGACAGAAAGAAGTCTAGAGGCACAAGAGAGCCCTCTTCTTCCTTGCCCCCAGTCCAATCAGGATCCGAGCAACATCGACCCATTCCGAAGTCTCTAGTGGACGGATGTGGTCCACAGGAACTTTTGAACTCTCCCCCTGACTGCTTCCCAAGCTCCTTAAAGGAGGAGCAACTTGACGTTATATCCCGTTCCTTTGGGATAGACAGGGCTCTTATGTTGTTACCGGGGGAAGGGGTCATGCCATATGATCCCCCTGAAGGGTACTTCGCTTATAGCCGGTACCATTGCATGTGCGGGGCTATTCCTCCAATCAACGCCTGGATACTAAGCTTCGTCACTTATCTGAAGGTGGCTCCATTCCAGCTTCAGCCCAACTCTTATGCCATTCTGGTATGCTTATATGCTATCTTCCAGAAGAGATATGGGCGCGCCCCCTCCCACCGGGAAATACGATATCTGTACAATCTGAGGGGGTACAGGAAGGGGTCCCCATATATTAGCTTGGAGTCAGCCGTTTCCTTCAAGCCTGTTTTGGATTTATACTCGAAGTATAGCATGTTCAAGAAGGAGTGGTTCTTTGTCAGGGATGACTCCGTCTCTATTCGCCGATTTACCTCCGGATGTAAGTAAAAACTCTACTCATAATTCCTGTCTTGGCTGTAATTCACTCTCTTATGCGCTTTTATTTCTTGCTAGCGACAGGTGGTTTTGCGGTTGTGGAAGATGATCGCTTGGTTCGGATGGCAGCAGAAATTGAAGCTATTTCCGGGAGAGACAGATCGGCTGCTTATCTGATTAGGAATGCCAGGCTCTTGTCGTATAATTTGATCCTCCCACATCAGTCCGTAGTCAAACAGAGGGACACGGCAGAAGAGAAGGCTGCCCAGCCTAAAGGTGGGGTGACAGCGAAGGGTGGCAAGAGGAAGCCCTTTGCACAACGTCCAGTCGTAGGAGGCAAGAAGCTCAAGGAGTCCGATGGCCCTTCTCCAAGTACTTGCCCGGATGTCCCGGAGGAGGAAGGTGTAGAAGAGGAGGAAGGAGGTGAAGTTGGAGAAGGGTCGGAGGGTGGAGGAGATGGCGATGGTCAGGGTGGTAGCGGTGTTGCTGCTCTAACCTCTGAGCAGGACCTCGAACTGGATGAGGCTCTCCGTCGGGCCTTCGGGGAGTCAGAGGGGGAGTCGGAAACAGAGAAGGAAACGGAGAGGGCAGAGGAAACCGGCAAAGCTGTGGTTAGCACTGACCCATCCTCTAAGGGTTCCTCAGCTAGGGTGACCCCGGCGATGCAAGGTGAACTTTTGTCTTCTGCCGATTCCATTTTCGATAGGGACTTAGAAATTTTTTACGGTTCACTTCCGTCCTGGAATGAGATCCAGGACTTATTGCAGTATCCCACTCCTCCGCCGGGTTTGTATAACAGATGTGTCTCCTCACTTTTCTTTCTTTTTAACTTAGCACATTTTTTGAATTGCGGATTATTGTATGTTCGTAACACTTGTTCTTTATTCCAGGGGCAGGCCAGGCGGGTAAAACGTCGGATGTTCGACACCGCCTTGAACAATTTAAGTCGAGGAGAGCTTCCGCGAAACCTTCTACTGATCGCACTGGGGACGTAGTCAAGTACCGCCCTCTTCTTGGGGTCATCGAAGAGGGCATTCAGAAAAGGAAGCGGAGCCGTTCCTTATTTGAGTCTTCTTCTGCTTCGCAGCTTCCTACTCTGTCTCCCCCTACTCAGCCTCCTCGTGATACTACGGAGGAGAGCACGGAGCCCTGCCCCCCTCCTCCTCCTTCCAAGAGATCTACTGTCATTCATATAAGGCGTCCCGATGTGCCTCGCCCCGTGCCTCGTGACCCTTTTGCCGGTCATCCTGATTTAGACCCAAGTTTTCGGGACATTTCATTTGATGAGACCACGGGCGAGCACCTACTTCCCCGCAACCCCATGGTACGTGTGCTGGATGAGGCCAAGTCCCTAGATCTTGATCTGCTTACTACTCGGGTAGTTACTATGGGGGACGAGGCCAAGGCTAATATTGACCGGGTGGCCGAAGAGACTAAGAAGTTAATGGAGCATCATGCTCGATTGGTCAAGGCCGGGGAGGAGATTGGGAGTGCTAATATTCGGTTAAGGCTAAAGGTTGCCGATCAGGCCAAGCAGCTTGCCGACCAAGCCATCCAGATCTCCCAGCATGAGGAAGCCTCCCAGCGTCTGAAAGAGACCATGGAGAAGGCCAGTAGGGCGGAGTTACGGAAGATGGAGGTTACCTGCAGAGAGCGGATTAACATGGCCATTACAACGGTGGATGAGGTTCGAAATGCGGATCTCGAGCGGGTAGAGGAGTTGTCGAGGAGACTCGAGGCTGCGGAGATGGCTCAGGCTGAGTTGAAGGAGGAGATGGAGGAGATGAGGAGGTCCCTTAGGTTGAAGGAGGAGGAAATGAGGAGGTCACTCCAGGCTGACTGCTTGAGATACCAATCAGAGAGGGACGTCGCCGTCGCTAAGTTGCAAGCTTCCGAGGCTCGGGTGAGGGAGTTTGAGGAAAATGAGGGGATGATGGATGAGATGCTTCAGGATATGTACTTCCATACTTGGAAAGAGGGCGGCTTGTCTTGGATGGACGATTACCCTCGGGTCATGGCCAAGGTGTATCTCCAGGCTTTAGAGGAGGCCAGGGTGAACGCGGGTAAGGAAGGCGGAGAGGCTTTCAACTTGAGTGCGGTTACTGCTCAGTTCTCAAAGGAGGAGCAAGCGGCGGTGAAGGAGGGGATGCGGCTGCTTGCTGCGGAGGAAGCGGGCGTGCAGTTGGATGATGAGGATCAAGCGGCGGATGCTGGTGAGTTATTCTTTTCCCTTTCTTTTCTTTCCGTGTTTTCATAACTTGATCGTTCGTTTAATGAATTCCTCTTCCGATCTGGACAGGTGGGACTTCAGATCCACATGCTGGGGGCTCCGATCCTGCGGCTAAGTAGGCTGGGGGAGTTGGTGATGGAGTGTGGATGCATCTGCCATCTTTTTGTTTCTTTTTTATCACTGTTCATGTTAGTCTTTGATATGCAACTGTAATAAAATTATTTGCAAAGAATAACTTCGTGTGATCTTATAATATAAGCTGATTTTGTCATGTTTAAATGTTGTTGCTATCTTTATGTGCTGTGTGAGAAGTATAATTATGTATATGCCTGTGATTCCACTTGTGTTTGATGTTAAGTTTTTGCTTGAAATATAATTTCACGTTTTGCAATGTCAGTGTATGAATAAGTTATAGTTACGCATTTATGTACAAGAGAAGAGAGTACCGCCCTTTATGTTTTATTCGCAGGCGGTAGCTTTGAGTGTCTTGTGTAACTGTTCACGGGTATAGCAGAGCGCCCTGCTACCCAGCACGCAGGCTTAGAGCCTCATGAGTGAATGTTTCCTATTTGGTTTCCTGTACTTTAGAGTTTGTTATACAGGATAGGAGAAAAATATTTAAATGAAATGGAAATATAGTAAAAGTAAAACTTCCAGTCACGGAAGGCCGTCGATGTGCTTAAGTTCGTGGCAAACGGGTTTTGTAGTCACTTTCCCTAGCTGTGGGTCTTGGAGACATTTGTCACCCATCTTACGCCTCCGCGGGGAGTTTTCTTTTTTACCACAGCCGCACTTAAGACACATCGGAGCCGAGATCGCGCACGGTAACTACCCGAACCGTTATGGTCCGTAATCGTGGGTATTATTCGATTTACCGTGGCCGGCTAGCGTGGGTGCCGTTGGCCGTGAACTACCCCTGGCTGGCCACACCTTATGTTGGGGCTTAAAGTAGGTTCACGGTTACCGACGAGCCGAACGCCGTAATGAGCTGCCATCGGCTATAGTCGGCCTTTATGATGACTTATAATCGGCTCATTACAGTTGGCTTTGAGGGCAGGCGCGCAATGAGTTAACCCGCAGCAGAGGGATGCTGGAGCAAAAGAGTCTCATTGGCGAGTGCATAGAATCGTGGCGTACCTGTTAGGCCTAGTCTAGATGAGGCCGCGGTGCGTCTTGAGTGGAGATGCCATAGGATTTTGTTCAACAGAAAGGGATAAAACTTAACAAGTAGCCAAGACATAAAGGAACAAGTTAAAAAGAGACAAGATTTTTTAAAGTGGTTCGGCACGAAAATGCCTACGTCCACTGGTTCTCTTTGTTAATTCACTTCATATGGGCAGTACAAGTTAAGAAAAGTATCGACGGAGGTGTCGGATGTTCCATGCCCTCTGGAACACCTCTCCGTCCACTGTTGACAAAATGTAAGCTCCGTTGTGGAGATCTTTGTGAATTACATATGGTCCGTCCCAGATGGGGTCCAGTGCCCCGGGGCGCGGAAAGATTCGCCTGAGGACAAGATCTCCTTCTTGTAAGCTGCGATGCTTGACTTTGGAATTGTATAGTGCTGCCACTTTTTGTTTGTGAGCTGCTGCTTTGAGTGCTGCATCGTTTCTCCTTTCCTCAATCAGTTCCAAAGACATGAGGAGGAGTTCTTCGTTTTCTTCTGGGTTGTAGTGGATCCTACGGTGGGAAGGCACAATAGTCTCAACTGGGAGCATTGCCTCCGATCCATATGCCAAAGAGAAAGGAGTATGTCCCGTTGATGTTCTGAAAGATGTGCGGTATGCCCATAGTGCCGTAGGAAGTTCGTCCACCCAAGCGCCTTTTGACTTTTCAAGTTTCTTCTTGATTAGGGTTTTGAGAATTTTGTTGACAGCTTCAACTTGTCCGTTTGCCTGAGGGTAAGCTACTGATGAGAAGCTTTTATGAATTCCATGCTCTTGGCACCAGTCGGCAAATTCTTCGCTGTCAAATTGGAGTCCGTTGTCTGATACGATCTTGAGGGGGACTCCATACCTGCACAGAATGTTTTTGATCAAGAAGTTAATAATTTTTGCTGAAGATATTTTATTTAAAGGTTCCGCTTCCACCCATTTGGTGAAATAATCGACTGCCACTATAGCATATTTGGCTCCGCCTCGGCCTGTTGGCAGTTCGCCAATTAAGTCAATTCCCCATACAGCAAAGGGCCAAGGGCTGGTCATTTGAGTAATTTCGTTTGTGGGCAGTCGAGGGATCTTGGCGAACTTCTGACATCTGTCGCATTTCTTAACGAAGTCTAGGGTATCTTTGTTTAGTGTGGGCCAGTAATATCCATATCGGAGTATCTTTCTTGCCAAAGTCTGTCCTCCAGTGTGATCTCCGCATCCTCCCTGATGGATGTTTGTTAATATCTCCTTGGCTTCCCTTCCGGCGACGCATCTTAATAAGGGGCTAGAGAAGCCACGCCGGTAGAGGATGCCTTCTTGTATTGTGTAGTGGGGAACTTTTCTCAAGATCTTCTTGGCTTCGTCACGCCTGTCGGGTAGTATGCCATCTTGCAAATATTTCCGGATAGGAGTCATCCAGGTTCCTTCTTCGATTGCAGTTATCAGATTTACTTGTTCGAAACTTGGGGCTAGCTGCCTTGAGATTACTAGTGCTCCGGGAATGGTGCTGTCCTTCATACTAGCTTGCTTTGCAAGTTCATCTGCCTCTTGGTTTTCTTCTCGAGGAATGTGTTTGATTAGATAATGGTCCAATCGATCGAGCAGCAGTCTGGTTTTCTTTAGGTATGCTGTGAGCCGTTCTCCTCGAGTCTGGAATTCTCCTAGTACCTGGTTTACGATAAGCTGAGAATCACTATGAATACATAAGGAATTGATCCCAATTTCTAGGGCCAGTTCCAATCCCGCTATTACTGCTTCATATTCAGCATCGTTGTTAGTGGCCGTGAACTCCAATCTTAATGCATAGTACAACTTTCTTCCCCTGGGGGTGACGATCACAATACCTGCCCCCGAGCCTTGTTCGTTCGATGCTCCGTCTGCAAAGAGGTTCCACTTGATGTTTTTTGCTACTTCGGATTGTTCCTTGCCTTCGTTGGTAGTGAATTCGGCAATGAAATCAGCCATGGCTTGTCCTTTGATAGCGGTGCGGGGATGGTAGGTGATATCATACTGACTTAGTTCGATGCACCATTTGAGGAGTCGCCCAGAAGTGTCAGGACGATGGAGCACTTGTCTTAGTGGTTGATCGGTTAGAACCCTGATGGAGTGAGACTGGAAGTAGTGTCGCAGTTTCCGTGACGCGATCAATAAACAATATGCTAACTTCTCAAGTTTAGGATATCTGGCTTCTGCCCCCGTAAATCTCTTGCTTACAAAGTAAACCGGACGTTGTGTGCGGTCTTCTTCTCTTACCAAGGCGGCGCTTAGAGCATGAGATGATACAGCGAGGTATAGGTATAACACTTCACCTTCATTTGGAGTTGAGAGTACTGGTGGTCTCTGAAGGTGTTCGATTAGGTTGAGGAAGGCTTTTAAGCATTCGTCGGTCCACTCGAACCTCCCTTTGTCTTTCTTGAGTGCTTCGAAGAAAGGGACACACTTGTCAGTTGCCTTGGAAATGAATCTGCTTAGGGCGGCCACCTTTCCGTTTAGGCTCTGCATTTCTTTTCGAGTGGAAGGTATCCTTATTTCTTTTAAAGCTCGGATTTGTTCAGGGTTTGCTTCGATTCCTCTGGCGTGGACGATGAATCCTAAGAATTTTCCCGATGATACTCCGAAGGAGCACTTTAGAGGATTCAGCTTCATTCCATATCGGCGAAGTACCCGAAACATATCGTCCAGATGGCTTACATGGTCGTTGGCTTTCCTGGACTTCACCAACATGTCATCCACATATACTTCCATAGTACGTCCTATCAGTTCTGCGAACATTTTGTTGACGAGGCGTTGATAGGTAGCTCCAGCATTTTTGAGTCCAAAAGGCATGACTTTGTAACAATATAATCCGCGGTCGGTGATGAAGCTAGTGTGGTCCTGATCGGGAGCGTGCATGGGGATCTGGTTATATCCGGAGTATGCATCCATAAAAGATAGGAGTTCGTGCCCAGCTGTGCTGTCCACGAGTTGGTCAATTCGGGGAAGTGGGAAGCAGTCTTTCGGGCAAGCGTCATTCAGATTGGAGAAGTCAATACATGTTCGCCACTTTCCATTGGCCTTTTTTACTAGCACTGGGTTAGCGATCCATTCTGGGTAGATGGCTTCCCGTATGAAGTCATTAGCAAGTAGATTTTTTACTTCCTCATCAAGGGCTGCTGATCGCTCTGCCCCCATGCTCCTCTTTTTCTGCTTTACTGGTACCTTGGTGGGATCGATGTTCAACATGTGGCATGCTACGTCTGGGGAGATTCCTGTCATATCGGCATGGGTCCACGCAAATACATCTAAGTTGTGGTGGAGAAAGTCAATGAGTCGATCCTTCAATTCCGTTTTCAGCTGAGATCCGATTTTTAATAGTCTACTTGAATCATGCTTATCTACAGATACGAATTCCATAGCCTCTGCAGGCTCGGCGGTAGCCTCCTCCTCTTTATCCCGGGGGTCTAGTTCATTGAAGGGATCGCTTGTGTATCGAAGAGGAGGGGCTTTCTTTAGTTGCTATGCCTCCAAGCTTTTCATGCAGAGAGTAGTCTCTGCATCTTTTCCTTTATTCTTTCTGCGGTTGTTGCGAAGCTCAGTTACATAGCAGTCTCGGGCAGCGTCTTGATCTCCTTCTACTTCTCCTATTCCGTTGTCTGTCGGGAATTTCATCTTCAGGCACCAGGGGGCTAGGACAATTTGGAAGTCAGACAAGGCTGGTCTCCCCAAGAAGGCGTTGTAAGCCGAGTGGTTCTCTATTAGCACGAACGTTTGTTTTCGCACCACGGAGCGGGGATGACTTCCTATTTCGACGAAGAGGTCAAGTTGCCCGAGGGGCATTTTTGCATCTCCAGTGAAACCGTGCAGTGGTTTGTCGCAGGGAGACACATCCTTCATTGATAACTTCATTTTGTCGAAAGCATGTTTGAACAAGATGTTTACGGAGCTTCCCGTGTCTATTAGAATCCGAAAAACTTTAGCAGGGCCGAACCAGGCAGAGATGACCATAGGATCCATATGTGGGTACTGTCTTCCTTCCAAATCGCGTCTACTGAATATGATGTCGTCGCTCTCTTTTCGTTTCGGTTGGCGTTCTTCTGTGACGGAGTTAACGTATCCTTCGGTATTTCTAAGCGACTTGCCGTACCTTTCCATCTCTGCCCAACTTCTGTCGGCAATGTGTGGTCCTCCTGAGATGGTAAGGACTACTATCTTCTCTTGACTAGAGCCACTGGTGTTGTGATTGTTGCGACTCCCTCCGCCTACTTCTGGGAGGGGTTGCTTTGAGTTCTCATTGGCAGGAGTTGGAGTCCTGTTCTGACTTTTCACATAACGTTCCAGTCTTCTTCTTCTAATGTGTTCTTCGATCAAGTCCCGAAGATGGTGGCATTCATTGGTGTCATGTCCGTGGGATTCGTGGAAGCGACAGAACTTTCCGGACTTGAGTGCGTTATCTGATTCTTTCTTGTGCGGGGGGCGCTTGTATCCGAGTTCGCCCTGAGTGGCTAGGTAGATGTTTTCGATTGTTTCATTCAAAGGAGTGTAGGAGTCAAATCTTGGCCCTGGTCGATATTGGCGCTTCTCACCCTTTCTGCCCCCAGCATTGTCTCTAGATTCATTTCTTCGAGCGTCCTTAGCTGCAGTGGGAACCTTGTCCTGAATTATCTTGCCTTGTTGCCCTGGCTGCCTCTCCGTAGCAGCGTCTTCAAGTCTCATATACTTTCCAGCTTCATGGAAGAAATCAGGCAAGGTAACTGGTTTTTCCTTAGTTAATCTTCTGGCAAACTTGGTGTCTGGATGCACGCCACTACAGAGGGCCATTAGAGTGAGTTTTTCATCGGCATCTTGAACTGCTGCCGCTGCGGCGTTGAACCGTGTTAGATATTGTTGTAGCGTCTCTCCGGTTTTCTGTTTGACATTGGATAGAGAATAAGCATCCCTGGGTTGTTCCACATGGATGCGGAACTGGCTAATAAACCTTTCTTTTAACATCTCCCATGAGTTGATGGATCCTTGGGGTAGATGGCAGAACCAGGAGGTAGCTAGATCTGATAGGAATAGCGGAAAGCATTTACATAATACTCCTTCTGTTGCTCCACTCATGAGCATATGCTGGGTGTATCTCTGCAGGTGTACGATGGGGTCGGAAGTTCCTTTGTAAGGTTCCATGGTTGGCATTTTCCATTCCCGGGGAGTGATGGCAGTTTCGATATTTCGGGTAAAGGGACTGGTGACCCTAGCGCCTATTCCCCGGTCCCTTTGCTCCCGTTGGACACATTCTCTGAATAATCGTGCCATCCGCTCGTCAGAACTTGGAGCGGACAAAAATGAGCTCGGTTCTTCCCTGCGGGATCTATCTCGTCCAGATGACCTGTAGGGATGGTACAGTCTATCACCTCTAGCATTATCTAGTGGTTGTCTTTGGCTGCTTGGATGCACGCTAGGACCAGCTACAGTTGCCCCCTGCCTTGATCTTCCCCTGTGGGGTTCTGTTTCGAGCACATCCATGGGGTCAACTTCGGGCTGGGTTCTAGCTCGGCTCCGTTCAGCGGGGTTTCTATGATTAGGTGGCATGACTGGCTCAGCTACATCCGACCCTCGCCTGGTGCCTCCCCCGCTAGGTTCGGTTCCAAGGGCTTCCTCGAGTCGGAATTCGGGCTGAGTCCGGGCGCGGCCCCTATCATTGTTTTTCCTGTTGATAGCTTGTTCGAAGAGTGAAGACCTTTGTTGCCTCCGGGATCCTCCGGATTGGGATTCACCCCATGATTCAGTGTTGCGGTTGGACTCTTCAGCGTCCCTTAAGCGTGTCATGAGTTGGTCCACCAAAGTTTCTTGTTGGGATGTGAAGCGGTTAGTTACTTCAGCCACAACCCTGTCCAGATCTGCCCTAGTGATTGGTTGTTCCGTTGCGGGACCAGTTGGATTTTCCTGATTTTCATCTGGTACTGCTGTTGAAGTGGGCTGATCTGTGATTGCTGGATCTGGAAGGCTGCTAGTTGCGATGTTCTTTCCTTTGTTAACATCCCTTCTCTGTTTGGAAGGCATGATTTCTAAGCAACGAGTGATGTCGTTAGGAAAAAGGTTGAGTGGGAGAAGATGAAGTTTGAGTTCAGCTCTCAGTGAAAGCACCAAAAATGTTTGCACAAAAAATGGACAAACACCTCCAAGTCGTATTATTTAGTTGATTATATGTAATTTTCAATGATTTTAGATGAGTATGTAAATATGAGAAAAGTAGGGGCTGAAATGTAAAAGACACACAGATTTATAGTGGTTCGGCCAGAATGTGCCTACGTCCACTTTATATGTTATTATCTTCTTTCTTTCAGGTTACAAGTACAATGCGTTGTGTACAAGTGTATGAAAGTAGTTTGAAAGTTCCTTCCTTGCTTGAGCTCTCAAACTTGTCTGCCATTGTTGTACCCCTGCCCCTCTATTTATAGAGTGAGGTAGGGGGCAGGGGTCTTGGAAGTATATAACTGCTGGTGGGCCCGGGCTGAAGCAATCTGGACTGGTAATCACCTGGTTCGGCGGATGTCATTCGGCATGGAGTTTGGTCCGGTGGCAGGCGCGGTTCGGCAATAAGTGTGGACCGGTGGTAATGGGTGTGGAGGTGGTCCGGCAGTGATGAGTTTCGGTACTTGTTTGGTCCGGCCGTGGAGTTGTAACGGTTGTGGTTCGGTGGTAGGGCTGGTCCGGTATTGTGTTGTGAGTAGTTGGTTCGGTGATAACGAGGTGTGGGCTTTGGACCGGCAGTGGTCTCGTCCGGTAGTAGTGGGGAATGTTTGGTTCGGTATAGGTTGGTTCGGTAGGAGCTTGACCGGATGACGTGCTGGCCGGATGGAGAGTGTGGAATGTTGGTTTGTGGCCGAATGGGAGCTTATAGCCGAATGACCTTATGCCGAATGAACTTATACATGGAGAATACCGGATGGACTTCTACGCAGGTATTGAGCCTTGTGTGGAGGTCGCGAGCCCGGGTGAAACTGTGACTTCTCGGTTTCGAGATCTTCTGGGTGAAAACTCGCCCAACAGACACTAGACCGAAAGACACAAGCACTTAATAACTCTAAGGCCATGAACATTTTATTTTGCTCTTTAGATAGAAATGAATTTAATCGAGTGTTTATTTGTAATTCTGCATATGAAATTTGAAGAACACTGCAAGTCACACATGAAGGCACCAGTAAAGTAAAACAAACAAAGATATCTATGCTAACAAACCAATTTCAACTCTTTCAAATGAAACCAAATGAGCCTATTTCTGATATGTATTCTAGATTTCAAGATGTAGTACATGCATTAATATCATTTGGAAAGAAAATTACTGAAGAAGACCAAGTCAGAAAGATCTTGGATTCACTTCCTAGTGAATGGGATCAGAAGACTCTAGCAATCGAAGAAGCCAGTGATATTAGTACTATGAAAATAGAAGATTTAATTGGTAACCTAATGTCATATGAAGTAAAGTTGCTGATTAGAAAAGAGAATCGGGCAAATGAGAAGAAATCACTAGCACTTAATGCTATGATCGACAAAGATGAACCATATGATGATGCTATTGATGATGATATCGAGTTTATGACCAAGAAGTTCAAGAAATTCTTGAAGTATTGGATAACAAACAAACTTCGAAAATCTAACAACAATAATTCTAGAAATGGAAATGTTGTTAAGTGTTTCGAATATGATAAACTCGGTCATTTGAAAAGAGACTGTCCCAAACTGAAGAAATCAAAGTCAAAAACTTTCAATAAGGAGAGGAAACAGGCATTCAATGCAAAATGGGATGATTCAGATACATCAGCAAGTGATAGTGATTCAGAAACAGAAAACGCCAACATGTGCTTCATGGCAAAGGATGACCAGGTATGAAATTTTAATAAAGAAATTACTAATGTTTTGAATGATATGAATCAGGGATATAAAATACTTAGGAAAGAGTACAATAATAGTTTGGCAGAGATAGATAGATTAAGAATATTTAATAAAAGGTTAACTGAAGAAAAACAATGTCTAAAAGATGAAATTGAAAGACTTAATGGGTATAATGATGAAAAGGATTTGACACTTGGAAGTTTTGAAAAACTAAAAAGTGAAAATGAATCCTTAAAATCAGAAAATCTTTCAATGAAGTCACAGATCACTGATCTGAATGACAAAATAACATCTCTAGACAATGTTATTCTTAACCGTAATAAGGATTTTGACAAAACGAAAACTGATGTTGATAAATTTAACAAAGGGAAGGATAATCTAGAAAAATTATTATCTAAATCAAAACACACTAGGAATAAAAATGGACTTGGATACACCCCTAAGGCTAAATTAAAGAAAAATAGTATTCAAAATACTAAGTTTGTTAATGCTACCAAGTTCAAACCAAAACCTAGGAAATTAAAGTTAAAACCTCCAAATATATTCATTAATTTATGGGTTCCAAAAAGGGTGGATGATATTGAAAAAGAAAAATATATTGATAATTTTATTAATAAGGTTCATTCATCTAATGATTATATTTTGAAAGGACATTCAAACTCTTCATGGGTTTGGTGTCCCAAAACTTAACCCCATGGACCTAGAATAAAAAGGGTACCAGTGTGCATATTTTATAATTTTTCAGTTACCAAACAATGTATATCAGATAGCAGATGCTCAAAGCATATGACAAGAAATCTATTGAACATTGGATAAATATAAAAAGGATTTGTTATTGGCATCGGCAAAGTCGGTAACTCTAAAACTCATCTTATTATCAGACAAGTTTATTTCATGTTTTGAATTGATTTGGTTTCCCCTCATGTGTTTTATTTATAAGCATTTATCTCTATATACAAACTCTACATATTGTCTAGCAGTGATTTAAGTGACTCTTTTTTCGCCCTTTTTTTATGACAAAGGGGGAGAAAAGGTATAAATATACCAGGCAAAATGATAAGGGGAGTGTATAGAGTTAGGGAGAGTCAAATAATAAGTACTACACTTTATCTCTCAAATATTTATATGGCTGTTATCATCGAAAAGGGGGAGATTGTTAATACCCTAGGTATTGATTTTGATGACAACAACCACATAAATATTACTACTAACGTATCTTCGAGTTATGCAGTCATATCAGATCAGTGCAGTTAATGCGCTCGGCAGATTCAAAGCGGTGTAGGTGTAAAAAGTCATAGCGGGGATACAGCGAGGATATAGCGGGATATAGAGGATGGTTCTAAAATAGCATATAAAACTCGTACTTAATGTTTTTACAAATATATAAATGGTAATTAAATGAAAAATTATCATTCAATTGAATTACAATTAATACATAAATAATTTTAAATAAAAGCATGTGTGAATATACTTTAAATAAACGTAAAACTGTTATATAACATAATTGAATTTGGTAGAATATTAGAGTATTTTCATTCCTGAAAATATATTAAAATTAAATCAAATAAATTAGTTTCATAATTTTATAATGTATAAATGAAAATTTTCAATTCATTTTATTAAAAAAGGATATAGCGGAAACAACGAAATATAGTGGGAATAACAGGATATAGCGGAAATAGCGGGGCTTAAAGCGGAAGGGCTATATTTTAGGGCTATATGGAAAAATCATATCGGTATCAATCCGCTTTGAGATATAGCGGGGCATTAACTACACAGTATCAGATATATTATGGAGATATTTACAAAGATTAACAAGAATTCAGTGGAAGCAGATAAATTATAGAAGAAGATTAACCAGAGCAATTGAAGAACAAAACCCAATTAGAGAAGAATGCTGAAGGATAAATGTGTTTGAAGTGATGAGGAGTTGGTTGAACCTTAGAATATATTGTTAAAGATCTCATGGCAATTATACTTGAAGATTATCAACCATTGACCTCAACCGAATCACAAAAATCCATAAATATAAGGTAATTTGAAATGCTGAAAATTCGCAACACTTATTAGCATTGCTGTTCACTTTGCAACAAAACCCTTGTCGACAAGGGGGGTAGGGGGTTGTCGACATACTAGCTGTTTTTCAGAATTTCAAATTTTAAATGAAGAGACGTTTCCCTCCACCTCTTCACCAAAAATACGTCTCTTCAACCACTATATAAAGGCATCTGAAAACAAATTTTAACATCAAGAATTCTTATTTTCTCTTACTCCTTCTTCTCCAAACATTTGCAAAAGAAATCCATTGCATACTCTTTCAATCTTCTTGCAAATCAATACTGTTTCACTCCAATTCTTCACTGATTTGCAAAACACACAATATCATAGAGTTGTACTTTAATTCACACCATTCTCTCTCTGATTTCATCCTATTCCTCAAAGAATTCAAAGATATATTGCCATTGGAGGTCTATAGGATCATTGTACCGAATCTGCAAGAATCTATATTGAAGATACGACTACTTGCCATAGTTTGTTGTTAGTGATAAGGAGAAGGTGTTCTTGTAGCCCATGAAACCAAGATTGTAAAGGTGTTCTTGCCACCCGTGGAAAGCAAGCGATTATAGTGGAATTCTGCACGATAGAGTGCAGTACTGGATGTAGGATTGGTTAATCCGAACTAGTATAAAAATCCGGGTGTTATTTACATTACTGCATATTACTTTGTTACTTACTTATTCTCTGGTTACTTCTTTTTGTTTGCAATTTTGAGTAAATACAGTTTTATATTCATAAGTAAGTAGCCAATACACATTTCACCACTTCTAGTGTATGAATAGCCTTAAGATCCAACATTATGTTGTAGCCACCCCAGTTTCCAACAATATTTAATTAATAAATAGGTTGAATATAATATTAATTAAATAATAAAAGGGAATTAAATTTGTTTAGTTAAGCCACGTCTAATTAATGAATTTTAAGAGTGCCCAACTTAGTTTAAATGTAATTAGTTACATTTGAGTTGTTACTTAATGCCAAGGGTTTAAATAAATGAAGGGCTAGGCCCATTAGATAGGCACTCCACTTCCAAATGCAGAAGAAGCCTCTGATAACCCTGGCAAGAAAAACTAGATTTCTAAAACTCCAAACCTTAGTCTCCACCATTGCTTTTGCCACCTGATAAAAGAAGTAACAACTTCACTCCAAGGTAGAAGACGATAAGTTAAATAACCCATAAGGTGTTAACAAGTGGTGGAATTTCAGTAAGTCATTTTGATCATTAACAGATACATCTCTTAGTTACATTATTCATATTATTCATGTATATAATTGGCCTTAGTAAAAATAGCATTATGCAATTTTATTTTAATCCTAAATTTAAATCCATATTATATATACATACTGATATTAATTAATATGTGTACATATACTAGTCGTGTTTCATTTTGCAAAAAATACAATTTTATTTTGGAATTTATGTATATATTTATTTGAATATATATCATGCGATTTGTCAATTTGACCAAATTTAAAATTCAATATAAGATTTGATCTACTTCTTAATAGTTTGGATTTAATATTTTATCAACTCAACAAAGACATTTATTATATATTTCCAGTTATGACCAATTAGTTAGAATAGGTAATGTAACAACCTACACCTCAATGGGTCTGAATTTTTTCTAAATCGAAAACACTAGTTCACCAAAATATGAATCGTTGAATTTTTATCCTATAAATAAACAAATAAATGCATGTTAGAGCAATATCTATATAACTCACAATGTGATAGTAGAGTATAATAAAACATATAGTTACTGACCAACTGACACTTCCAATGTCTAATGTACTTGTCAATGCCGAGATGCGTTAGAAAAACTACCCTTCCACCGTTCCCGCCTTGCACCAATACATATCCCTCTAAAGCTATCATGTGGGTTGTAATAGGGAAGGGGTATTGTTGGAACTGGGCCAGTGCGCAACAGAAGAAATGAGTGAATATCAAATCCTTTTTTTCCATTTTGGATCATTAATGAGCCTATGAAGTCTAAATACATTTAGATCTTATCTAAATTTTCTTTTAAATAAATTGAATATTTTATTTTATCTGGTAATTAAAGGACTTTTAAATTTAATTCAAATAAATATATAATATGATGAATGTATCAAATACATTTATGTGTTTGAATGATAAGGACAGCATATGAGTAGCACATAAAAGTATATAGACAAACATGTAAAATGTTAGAGAAAGAATTTTTTTATTTCTTTCTCTTAACACAAATAATTAATTAAGGAAAGATGGACATAAATATAGAGAGGGAAACCTTTTATTTCTCTCTCTCTCTCTTTAAGTTAAGTGACAAATTAATAACATTTACTATAGAATTAATACATGCCTTTGTTGTCCAAATTTTATTTTAAAACAAGCAAGTGGTAGTAAAATATGTATGTGTGTGTAGGTTCAATTTACACTAATGCATAATATATTGAAAGATATCTTACTAACAGACAAAAGTTAATTTATTAACAAATGGGACAGTTAAGGAATTAAGGTAGATATTTATGAAAGAGGAAAGATGGAGCATTTGCCTCCTTTTTTGCTCATTCAATCAATGTTAACTCAAATTAGTAATTAATCTCTAAATTATATATGCATATAAAATAAATTTGACCGTTATTATAATTTGAAAACTAGAATTAATAGATACAATTAAGCTTCAATTTAGAAAGAATTTTAAGATTAAAATGTGATTGTACATAAAAGTAAATTTTTAGAGCTTGAATTAAAACAACACATTCACTCATATATGTAACTAATTGCAAGCTAGTTTAAAAATTGAAATAACAAACAAATATGTGAAGTTTTGATCTGGTATGTGTTAGATTAGAAGTTAACAAATTTATACATAATCCAATTATGTTTTTTTAACAAAAGATTACAATATCAAAAAAAATCAAAAACAAGTCATATAAAATCATATTCAATTCTCAGATGATTTAAAATAGACAAAATATGTAATTTGTATAAGTTGAAACAAAATAAAATCATATAAATAAATGGTATCAAACAGGAATAAAGGGAACAACTTAGGCACATATGAATTCATAGTAAAATTTTAGATCTGAACTATAAGAACAATGTTAACAATAAATTAAATGAGATGTAATATTTCACAGCTTGAATGCTAAGAATATGGACATGCAATCAAAATGGAATAACATAAAATAGATGTAAATCAATTGATATTATAAACATAATATATTATTAAATAAAATGTGATATAAAGGGAATTACATCATAAACAATATTAACAATAATTAAATTAACAAAGGATGAAAAACTTGTGCAGATCTTATTTGAATTAAATATTAAAAAAGTTATTAATTGAGAAAAAGGGTTTTGATTCATATGTTTAAAATTAATCTATTAAGCACGCAATGAACCATTCGTGTCCAATATATGAAGGATAAAACATATAAATAAACAAACAAACTAGAGGATCACCTTAGGATGTTGTCTAGAAATCACACCTTGAATGATCATATCTCCTCGGATGTTCAAGATCCTCATCCTATCATTGCAAGAGATGGATGACCACTTTTGTTTTATTTTTTTTGATATTTTATTTGGAGTTGAAAGATTTTGAAATTTTGATTTTTTGCTTTCTGTTATGAAAAGTTAGGAGGAGAGAAATAAGAACGAATGAGAAATAACGAATTCTATGTATAGAATGAATTATAGAGAATATGTTTCATTTGAAAGAATGAAACCTTTCTCATTCTTTAATTAAAACTTCCATAATTAATTCCCTTGATTGTCTCTATCCAATCCTTTATTTTTAGATGATATGTCATCAAATGATATAAAATTTTCATAAATTATTTCATTCAATTATCTTTTATTTAAATTACATCGATATCATATATCAATGCGCATTTATGACTTTTATAAATGCATTAAAATAATTACAAACTACTTTCAAACATCAAATTAATTAAATAATAATTAATATTTCTCAAATGCCACTTAACTAAATCAGTTTACAACATTTTATAGCTTAATTAAATCATGTGGTTTTTCAGAGAATTCACCATTATGGTTGTGCGACTCAAAGGTGTAAATCCAGTCAGTAATTAATATCGATCTATCTGAATATTAACGTTCACACGTCACTTAGGAGGTGGTGTGATATTTTGGCTGAATTTATCGCTTACACATCTTTTGGTAAAATCCAATTTTACTTATTATAAACGGTACCTGATAATGACAGTTATTTTTACCAATTCTCTTCATCAAAACTATACACATTAGTACTTATGGAATTTTGTAGTGGTCAAAATTCCAATATTGTCCACATTCAACTTTATATTCCAAACACAAAGTCCTTGGTTCAATAATAATAATAATTATTAACTGAAATGCTTTGGCCATAGACTTTGATTTTGAGTTGACTTCAATTGACCATGATAGTAACCTCATATGTAACGACCCGCCTTTTTGTACGTTTCAAATGGACGATAAACCACACACGTTAGACTCAAACCATACAGAAGGATGGATTGTTATTGGGGTGAATAAGAAAAGCTGAGAAAGAAAAAAAAATGGAATCTTGTAGCGGAACGAAAAAATATAATAATCAAATAAACAGTTCATGAAGTTGTTTACAAAACCTTTGATTATACTTATACTACACAGAATCAGAGTTACACATACCAAAGAATAATAAATAACAATGCAGCGGAACAATATGATGCAATGGAACAATATAGTAAATAATAGTAATACAATTTTCGTCTTCGTCCTCCAGAAGTAAGGTCTTCAAACCATGAAATGCTTAGGCTGACCCGAGCGAATTGAAAAGATAAAACACTCGAGTCAAAACGAAAAGATCTTATGTAAGTTAAATAAATGGTAAATAATATGAGTGGAATGGCGTCAGAGATGTTTACGGGATTTGACATCTCCTATCCAGTATAAAACATGAGTGCAGTAACTTAGAGATGCTCGGGACTCACATCTCCTAAGGATCCGTTAAACTATTGACTATGTAGTAATATACGCTATTGTAATAGTGTCTACAGTAAAGTATAATATAAATTAAAAATAGCGTTAAGGCTTTACATTTTCCACCTTAGCACACTTTTATATATTCTCATAGTCTATACAGTACCGTAATCTCTCCCGTACTGGGCGTCGTCAGAGGGCACTCGATAGGTATGGTACAAAACCAAAATCGTATAAGTCGCGCTAGGGTAGGCGACACAACACAACTAGGCAATGCCAGGGTAGATATACCAATTACGCTTTCGAGCCGGTGGTAACGCATAGCGCGTAGCTACCGCCCACCTGAAGCCACATCCCAAAATAAAAAAAATCAAAAGTGGCCACCGAATCAATCCAAAAGTCAGAGTATAATATCAAAGGGATGTGTCCGATCAAAGGAGCTACCTCATTAGCCCGTCGATCACTTCTGTTTTAGCCACCTTATGCCAACTCACGGGAGTCGGGTCCACATATATACCTCAAAGGAACGTCGCTGCCATCCTACTTCATTCTGGAATCTCCACCGCGTACACGGTTGTTAAAGTGGTTTTCGGAGTTGGCAGAGAGTATGACAACTTCCGATCCCGGTCTCTTTAACAACCAAACGTTATTATAACAAAGCGGTCACTTCAAAATAATTATACTTCAAAACCAAAATATAATATCCATTTCAAAACCATATAAATACGATATCATTTCCATTTCAAGAACCAAATCAATATGATGTCATTTTTTTAATAAAAACCTAAATCAATATAATATCATTTTTATTTCAAATATATTCTTTTTCCAAAATCATAGCACTTTCAAAGTTATACACTTCGAAACCAAATACTTGAAATGATAACACTTTCAAATCATAATATTTTGAAACTCGTAACTTTGAAACATAACTTCCATCGCTTAAATGGTTTAAATATTAAAATAGTTTATATAATAAATAGCTTCTTAAATTTCGCAAATCAATTCCAAAACAACTCGAATTCCAAAATTTTATATTTAACCAAATCCCAATCATAAAATTTAATACGATTCAGTTTGCAAATAAACTATTCCAAATTATTTTGATTTCAAAACAGATTTGATCTACAGAATAAACCATTTCAAATTCAATATATTTCAATTTTAAGTATTCAACAATTTCAAAACTAAGTTGGTAATTACGATTCAGCAATTCAATTTTCTATTATTTAGTTTTGAAATAATTTACATAATCAATCCATTGTCATTTAAAAAAACTCAAATTACAAATAACTAAATATTTCCTTCAATTTTTTTACTTGAAATATTCATTTAATTCACCCTAAACCAAAAATAAAGTTATAAAAATCATACCTTCTAAAATTTCAATTTAATAAATTTCACATCAAACTTATTTGAGTTTAATTCTTAAATAAATTTAGTTTCAAATAAATCTCAAATTTATCTTCCAACCTTATTTCATTTAAATCATTATAAATTCTATATTGAAATAAAATTTAAATACTTAACCATATTATCTTCAATAAAATCAACTTATTGTTAAGATTATTCTATATTAAAACAAATCATTCATACGATATTATTATAACACCGCGGTCATTTCAAAATAATTATACTTCAAAACCAGAATATAACATCCATTTCAAAACCATATAAATACGATATCATTTCCATTTCAAGAACCAAATCAATATGATATCATTTTTTTTATAAAAACCCAAATCAATATAATATCATTTTTATTTCAAATATATCCTTTTTCCAAAATCATAGCACTTTCAAAGTTATACACTTCGAAACCAAACATTTGAAATGATAACACTTTCAAATCTTAATACTTTGAAACTCGTAACTTTGAAACATAACTTCCATCGCTAAAATGGTTTAAATATTAAAATACTTTATATAATAAATAGCTTCTTAAATTTCGCAAATCAATTCCAAAACAACTCGAATCCCTAAATTTTATATTTAACCAAATCCCAAATCATAAAATTTAATACGATTCAGTTTCCAAATAAACTATTCCAAATTATATCGATTTCAAAATAGATTTATCCATAGAATAAACCATTTCAAATTCACTATATTTCAATTTTAAGTATTCAACAATTTCAAAACTAAGTTCGTAATTACGATTCAGCAATTCAATTTTCTATTATTTAGTTTTGAAATAATTTACATAATCAATCCATTATCATTTAAAAAAACTCAAATTACAAATAACTAAATATTTCCTTCCATCTTTTTTACTTGAAATATTCATTTAATTCACCATAAACCAAAAATCAAGTTATAAAAATCACACCTTCTAAAATTTCAAATTTAATAAATTTCACATCAAGCTTATTTGAGTTTAATTCTTAAATAAATTTAATTTCAAATTTATCTTCCAACCATATTTCGTTTAAATCATTATAAACTCTATATTGATATAAAATTTAAACGCTTAACCATATTATCTTCAATATAATCAACTTATTGTTAAGATTATTCTATATTAAAACAAATCATTCATAACTTAAAATCAAGGATAAAATAACATTTTGATAATATCTAAAATCAATATTTATCTAAAACCATATATTCCTTTACAAACCATAGAAATCATTTCAAAATATTTTTATATATAGACCACGGTGCCTGTATATAATTTTCTATCCTATGGTCAAGTGATACAGAAATTTATCATTTCAATCCATAATTTAAATTATCAATATGGTTATATATCATTTCAAACCGCAATCTTGAATGAAATAAAAATCCATAACAACTGGCAGTTTATAACAATATAAAGTACAACATCCATACATCCAATATCAATCATCAAACATTTATCACAATCATTATCCAATTCTTAATATAGAACAGATAATAAATAACAGGCATTTACTGACAATTTATATTCAATAATAAATTAAATAACTATTTTATCCAAATAAATTCAAATAAACTGATAAGATGATTCAAAATATGCCAAGCAGTCATAAATAAATTTCTAAGCACATCATAAATCAATTTAACAAGCATAAGAAATTTTAGAAGTTGTGAGTGGGTTAAAACACTCACCTTTTGAATTTAAATTAAATTTAAATCCAATTTAAACCCAAAATTCAAACGGTCTCAGAATTCGTTCAAACCAGCGCCATAATGTCGGAAATTCTGATACGATCCCAATGCAAGAAACCACGCGTGAATTGGACCTCGTATGAGAAAGTTATTAAAGTTAGAGGTTACGATTTCAAATTAAAACAAATAAAATAAAATTATACTTACACGTCACCATTACACGCAACAGCTCGATTCCTTCCTCATCAAGTTCGCACACGAAACCCGCCATTAGGCCGCCGTCGATCATCATGTACGCTCGTCGCCTCGCTCACCTAAACCCCGATCAGACCCCGCCGACATGAAGCCCATGTCCAGGCGACCCTTCACCCAAGACACGACCAACTCTGGCTCGACAATGGCGAATGGCCGCCGCCATCTAGGTCAGGAATTTCTGGCAAATCCCCTCCACTTCAGACGAACGAACCATATGGACCGGCTCCATACGTCGTGCTCCATGCTCCAGCAGCCTCTGATCATCACCGAGTCGAAGATCTGCCGTTGAACGAGAATCCATACAATGAATGGTCGAAACTACAACCTCAATTTCTGGCCACATCGAAACCCCGATCGAAAAACAGAATGCATATTCGGCTTGCGTCATGGACTGCTTCAAATTGATATATAATTTGATATTATTTGAGGAGTTTGAATTTTTATTGTTGGATTTTGAATTGGAAAATTTAGGGTTTACAGCCATTGAGGAAGAGGAGCAAAAAAAGTTTCTATACGTACAAAAATGAGAAATAGAAAGGCTGCTAGGGTTTATAACAGGATATATATAGGTAGGGCTGAGAAATAGAGGAACAGATACAATTGGTTTGGACCGTTGAACGATAAATGGCCCGAAAAGCCCGTTTTGATTCTGGAACGAAATTGGGTCAACCCATATACAAAATGGATGTTTTAAATGAATTTAAACTCAATGAAACAGGCTTCAAGTTTAAAATTCCATCGTATGGAGAAGTTATGCTAAAATTAAGTTATTTCAAATTGATTTCAATTGATTTTAATTGAATTGATTTCTAAGCGTTTCGAGTCCGTACGATCAAACGACAATTCCGATCGTTACGAAACTCGAAATCCTACAATAATTCACCGTTACGGATCCGATGAAACTGGTTTCGTCGAAATCCGATTCAGTATCCAAAATGGCTATATTTTAGTTAATTAAATAAATTAATAATTAATTAAATCAAATCAAATTTTCAATCCACTTCTATGATTGAAATTTCTCATCATTTTTAAATTTCTTCATCATTTACACCAATTTACAAATTTAGATGTCAATTTAGAGTTGATTAATTTATCAATTTCAGTGTTAATCTTAATTTCTTTAAATTCAGAAATTGTTAATTTAATTTCCAATAATTCCATTTAATTGACTTTTCATTCTATTATTCAATCCATTGTTATCAAATGGATGAAATTAACATTGGATTCATGATCTATTACATTAATGTTCTCAACTTTCATCTGAATTTCAATTAACGTAATATTTAGGTGTTTAATTTCATTTAATTGCAATTAATCCAATTATTATAGTTCAAATTCCAATAAAGATAAATCTTTATTTCCATTCTTTCAATTCAACAAATTTTTATTAAATTAGCATCTTAATTATCGAAAATTACAGGTCGTTACAACCTCTCCCACTCAAAACTTTTCATCCTCGAAAAGAAAGAGAAGGGAAAAGAAGGAATTGAGTGAACAATACATCTTATTCAAAAATATTAAATTTATAAACAAATAAATTTACAGAATTAATTATTTCGAATAAAATATACCAACTTTACAATCATTAAACTTTTTTATACTCAAATTAATAAAGTTTAGAAAACATTTTTCAAAAATTTTCTAAGTCCAAAATTTACGGAAAATTTCGACAGTCTCCTTTGTACGGAGAGGCTCGGGAGAAAATATAATATCAAATATAATAATATATATCACAATATCTCAAAATAATATCTTCCAACAACGAGAAAAGCAATATAATAACGCTATAAAACTGTAATCCGAGAACGTACCTATTTGTCGGGCAAACATCGTTTAATTATGAAACCAAAAGCAGTAGCAATTACTTCCATAACCTGCAATTCACTTATTTAATCTAAAAGAGTTAATAATTATATAGAATAAAATATTACTTTTGTTTCATCCCCTAGCAAACAAATCAATGTCAAACAACAACAATCACTTGCAACCACAGCATACAATCATTATACAGAATCAACACAATTCAATTATCCATCCATATTAAACAAAACAAATCGTTGTTCGGGTTCAAAAACTTTGAATTGTACAGAATGGAAAATAAACTATTAAGAGCACCATTTACTCAACAGTCTTAGATGAAACTAAATAGATTATTCATATATCTAAACAATTTTAAACTATCCTTGCCCAAACAACCATAAACCAAACAAACAACAAATTTCAAACAATAGATCAAGTTCATTCTAATTAATTTCATTTCATAAAATTTATTGTTTGATTTCCTTTTCATTCAATTGATGCTTATCTTGACTTATTTCATTCATTACTTACTAATTTCATTTCATTTATTCACATCCTGTCAATTCTCTTTTTATTGTATTTTATTTATTCATTCACTACTTAATTTCCTTTATTTACTTTCATTTCTTAATAATATTCATATTCAATTCAGTTACTTGGCATAATAATTTCATTAACTTAAGTTTATAATCTTTTACTTACAATGATCCCTTTTCTATCACATTTAATTACAATAACCTTCCAATTTACAACTTAAGTATATAACCATTATAACATCAATTCTTACTAATAAAAGCAATTTATTGAACACTTTCATAACATAAATTTACTCGTACAATTTTCATTACATTTTCTTATTAAACATTCGACTTTTAATATTTGGTAAGTTATATATATTCTTTTTAAGAATGCAATTGAAATTTATACAATTTTATCTCATTTCTTTTAAACTAATTTAATGTTCAAAAATCATATCTTTTGTTTTATAGATTACAAATTTCAACTTTCTTGTTATTTCATTTATAACCTAGCATTTAATCCCTTATTTTAATTAAAGGTTCCAATTATTAAGTAGTTATGTTCCATTTCCCTACAATAATTGAAACTATTAATTAACAAAAACTTAAGAACTAAATACCGGGTTTAATTTCAAATCATTTTAAAATAATAGATAAATATATACTTGCAACCTACATATCCAATTATATTAAAAACAATTTAAAATTTATATTTGTTTATCCAAATAAATCTGCAGTAAAACTACTACCGTGGCCTTCCCACTTAGAAACTCGAAAATGAATGTCGATGATGCGTGCACTCATCACCGAAATTATTTTCCAACAATAGAGAGGGGAGTACAGAACTTATTTCTTCCTAAAATTTCTTTAAAACAATTCTTTCAAATTTTATTGAAATATTTATATCAGAAAATACTTCTAAATAATATTACTATTATATTCTAAAATCATTTGAAAGAAATTTTCAAATACCCCGGGACTTAGATTCTAAATTCCCAATTTCCATTTATCTTATTTTCAGTCCTATTTCAACTATTATTTATAAATTTCATTACGTAACAACCAATATATTGCAACCAAATATATATCTTATTCATAAAAATAGAAAATATAATAGGAAAAATTATTTCATTCACCTATATTCAAAACATATATTGTGTTGGTCTGTCCTATTAAGTGTTTAGGAATCCCTATTATCAATAGCGTCATATGCACCAACCAGAATTTATAAATACAAAACGGAATAAATTAAATAATATAATTTTTTTTATAACACTAACAAATACGCTCTCTTTTATATACTATCAGCGACTCATCATAGGGTATTGCTACCCTATTAATAAAGAGTCAGACCCCACAAAGCTAAGGTTTTTCGCTAAGCCTCATTCTAATACCAAATGTAATGACCCGTCTTTTGTGCGTTTTAAATCAACGATAAACCACACATGTCAGACTCAAACCATACAGAAGGGTGGATTGTTATTGGGGTGAATAAGAAAAGCAGAGAAAGAAAAAAAACATAATAAAATCTTGGAGCGGAACGACAAAATATAATAATCAAATAAACAGTTCATGAAGTTGTTTACAAAACCTTTGATTATACTTATACAAAACAGAATCAGTGTTACGCATACCAAATAATAATAAATAACAATGCAGCGGAACAATATGATGTACTGGAACAATATATAGTAAATAATAGTAATACAATTTTCTTCTTCGTCCTCCAGAAGTAAGGTATTTAAACCCTGAAATGCTCAGGCTGACCCGAGCGAATTGAAAAGACAAAACACTCGAGTCGGAACGAAAAGATCTTATGTAAGTTAAATAAATGGTAAATAATATGAATGTAATGGCATCAAAGATGTTTACGGGATTTTACATCCCTATCCAATGTCAAACGTGAGTGCAGTAACTTAGAGATGCTCGGGATTCACATCTTCTAAGGATCTGTTAAACTATTTACTATGTAGTAATATACGCTATTATAATAGTGTCTACAGTAAAGTATAATATAAATTAAAAATAACGTTAAGGCTTTACATTTTCCACCTTAACACACTTTTATATATTCCCATAGTCTATACAGTACCGTAATCTCCCCCGTACCGGGCGTCATCAGAGGACACTCGATAGGTATGGTACAAAACCAAAATCGTATAAGGCACGCTAGGGTACGCGACACGGCACAACTAGGCAATGCCAGAGTAGATATACCAATTACGCTTCCGAGCCGGTGATAACGCATAGCGCGCAGCTACCTCCCACCTCGAGCCATACCCCCAAATAAAAAAAATCAAAAGTGGCCACCGAATCAACCCAAAAGTCAGAGTATATCATCGAAGGGATGTGTCCGATCAATGGTGCTACCTCATTAGCTCGTCAATCGCTCCTGTTTTAGCTACCTTATGCCAACTCATGGGAGTCGGGTCCATGTATATATCTCAAAGGAACACCACCACCATCCTACTTCATTCTGGAATCTCCATCGTGTACACGGTTGTTAAAGTGGTTTTCGGAGTTGGCAGAGTGTAAGACAACTTCCGATCCCGGTCTCTTTAACAACAAAACATTATTATAACACCACGGTCATTTCAAAATAATTATACTTCAAAACCAGAATATAACATCCATTTCAAAACCATATAAATACGATATCATTTCCATTTCAAGAACCAAATCAATATGATATCATTTTTTATAAAAACCCAAATCAATATAATATCATTTTTATTTCAAATATATCCTTTTTCCAAAATCATAGCACTTTCAAAGTTATACACTTCGAAACCAAACATTTGAAATGATAACACTTTCAAATCTTAATACTTTGAAACTCGTAACTTTGAAACATAACTTCCATCGCTAAAATGGTTTAAATATTAAAATACTTTATATAATAAATAGCTTCTTAAATTTCGCAAATCAATTCCAAAACAACTCGAATCCCTAAATTTTATATTTAACCAAATCCCAAATCATAAAATTTAATACGATTCAGTTTCCAAATAAACTATTCCAAATTATATCGATTTCAAAATAGATTTGATCCATGGAATAAACCATTTCAAATTCACTATATTTCAATTTTAAGTATTCAACAATTTCAAAACTAAGTTAGTAATTACGATTCAATAATTCAATTTTCTATTATTCAGTTTTGAAATAATTTACATAATCAATCCATTATCATTTAAAAAAACTCAAATTACAAATAACTAAATATTTCCTTCAATCTTTTTTACTTGAAATATTCATTTAATTCACCCTAAACCAAAAATCAAGTTATAAAAATCACATCTTCTAAAATTTCAAATTTAATAAATTTCACATCAAGCTTATTTGAGTTTAATTCTTAAATAAATTTAATTTCAAATAAATCTTAAATTTATCTTACAACCATATTTCGTTTAAATCATTATAAACTCTATATTGAAATAAAATTTAAACACTTAACCATATTATCTTCAATAAAATCAACTTATTGTTAAGATTATTCTATATTAAAACAAATCATTCATAACTTAAAATCAAGGATAAAATAACATTTTGATAATATCTAAAATCAATATTTATCTAAAACCATATATTCCTTTACAAACCATAGAAATCATTTCAAAATATTTTTATATATAGACCACGGTGCCTGTATACAATTTTCTATCCTATGGTCAAGTGATATAGAAATTTATCATTTCAATCCATAATTTAAATTATAAATATGGTTATATATCATTTCAAACCGCAATCTTGAATGAAATAAAAATCCATAACAACTGGCAGTTTATAACAATATAAAGTACAACATCCATACATCCAATATCAATCATCAAACATTTATCACAATCATTATCCAATTCAATCACTAACATTAATATAGAACATATAATAAATAACAGGCATTTACTGACAATTTATATTCAATAATAAATTAAATAACTATTTTATCCAAATAAATTCAAATAAACTGATAAGATGATTCAAAATATGCCAAGCAGTCATAAATAAATTTCTAAGCACATCATAAATCAATTTAACAAGCATAAGAAATTTTAGAAGTTGTGAGTGGGTTAAAAAAACTCACCTTTTGAATTTAGATTGAATTTTAAACCCAAAATTTAAACGATCTTAGAATTCGTTCAAACCGCCGCCATAATGTCTGAAATTCTGATACGATCCCACGCAAGAAACCACGTGTGAATTAGACCTCGTACAAGAAAGTTATTAATGTTAGTGGTTACAATTTCAAATTAAAACAAATAAAATAAAATTATACTTACACGTCACCATTACACGCAACAACTCGATCCCTCCCTCATCACGTTCGCATATGAAAACCACCATCAGGCCACCGTGGATCATCATGTACGCTCGTCGCCTCGCTCACCTAAACCCAGGTCAGACCCACCCCCCCCCCCCCCCGACATGAAGCCCACGTCCAAACGACCCTTCACCCAAGACACGACCAACTCCGGCTCGACAATGGCGAACGGCCGCCGCCATCTAGGTCAGGAATTTTTGGCGAATCCCCTCCACTTCGAGATGAATGAACCGTATGGATTGGCTCCATACGTCATGCTCCACACTCCACCAGCCTCTGATCATCACCGAGTCGAGGATCTGCCGTTGAACGAGAAGCCATACAATGAACGATCGAAACTACAACCTCAATTTGCGGCCACATCGAAACCCCGATCGAAAAACAGACTGCAGATTCGACTTGTGCTCATCGAGAGCTTCAAATCGATATATAATTTGATATTATTTAAGGAGTTTGAACTTTTGTTGTTGGATTTTGAATTGGAATTGAAATGGAAAATTAGGGCTTACAGCCATTGAGGAAGAGGAGCAACAGAAGTTCTGTACGTACAGAAATGACAAATAAAAAGGCTGCTAGGGTTTATAAGTGGATATATATAGGTAGGGCTGAGAAATAGAGGAACAAATATGATTGGTTTGGACCGTTGAACGATAAATGGCCCGTAAAGCCCATTTTGATTCCGGAACGAAATTGGGTCAACCCATATATCAAAATAGATGTTTTAAATGATTTTAAATTCAATGGAACAAGTTTCAAGTCCAAGTTCCATCGTATGAAGAAGTTATGCTAAAATTAAGTTATTTCAAATTGATTTCAATTGATTTGATTTCTAGGCATTTCGAGTCTGTACGATCAAACGACCAGTACGATCGTTACGAAACTTGAAATCCTACAATAATTCACCTTTATGGATCCGATGAAACTGGCTTCATCGAAATTCGAGTCAGTGTCCAAAATGGCTATATTTCAGTTAATTAAATAAATTAACAATTAATTAATTAAATCAAATTTTCAATCACTTCTATAATTGACAATTTTTATCATTTTTAAATTTCTTAATCATTTACACTAATTTAACTAATTTAGATGTCAATTTAGAGTTGATTAATTTATCAATTTTAGTGTTAATCTCAATTTCGTTAAATTCGAAAATTATAAATTTAATTTCCAATAATTCCATTTAATTGATTTTTCTTTCTATTATTCAATCCATTGTTGTCAAATGGATGAAATTAACATTGGATTCATGATCTATTACATTAATATTCTCAATTTTCATCTTAATTTTAATTAACGTAATATTTAGATGTTTAATTTCACTTAATTGTAATTAATCCAATTATTATAGTTCAAATTCCAATAAAGATAAATCTTTATTTCCATTCTTTCAATTCAACAAATTTTTATTAAATTAGCATCTTAATTATTAAAAATTACAGGTCGTTACATCATATAACCGAGGAGACGATTGGAATTGTGTTTCACTTCCAATGCTTTCGCTCGACCCAACTATAATCATTCGACGGGTTTCATGCCATGATTTAACTATAGTCAAAGCGGATCTTTCGCATTGAAGGTCAATAGTATTCTCAAGTCGTGAGAACTATGTGAATTAGTCACATCGATATTCTCTACTTTACCTTAGTTATATTAACCAACATAAAACTATCGAGTGAGTCATTCTATAGTTATCCAATAACTATCAGTACGTAACCACTTCATACCCCCAGCAGTCACGAGTAATAAACTGCCCAACATTTAGAGCACGTTACATGCTCTAGTCTCAATGGATGTATCGATATCCAGTCTCGATACATCTTGACTAGAAATATTTAAAATGGTATATTTATTTTCATTGTGATAAATTACTCACTGTTATAACGCTTTGTAACTACTATCACAAAACATACCATTTATGAATTTCTATTAAATATTTTTATAATTAAATTAATGAATTAATATAATACATTATATCATGTATATAATAGAAAGAAAACCCCTTTTAGTTAGAGCAAGATTGATTATCAAGTTAGATATATGTAACAAATTACATAATTGCCCGAAGGGCATACCACTAACTCTATCAGTCAGAACAACTTTCTGATGATTGATGGATTATACATTTTATGCGTAACACTAGTTTATGCCGATTGTCTTCTATTACATGTTATGTCTTTTGATTTTACTTAGTCGTCTCTACTCCATATACGTGTACGATTGCCCCCATCTACCCAAAGTAGACCATAACTACATATGTGTATATAAATATATAGGTGCCACTATCTCCTTTTGGACCAAGATATTATCCCTACTATTATAAATAATCTAGCACTACATCGGGATCCATCATTAACGCAATATCACATCCACATGGAACTACATCTTGTATTACGACTACTCGTACAACTATGGATTAGGAGAGGAACTCAAAATGTTTACTCAACCGGATACCTCATTGTCTTTATCTGTGTCCATCTCATAATGGTAGTTTACGCCTCATCATGCATATCGTGGCACCTAATAATAATGTTATAATAACTTAACTGTATTCTATCTCACCTTGGGGATTTACTAATTTTCTGCTTTATATTATGGACTTAGCTCCACCGACTATAGAGGACTCAGCTCCTTGGACTATCCCATTCATTTTTGAAAGAACTTTTTTATCAGTTAACTAGCCTTTCCCTAACAAGCAAACTAGCGAACAGTTGTGCAGTTCACTACCTAACATGACTACCCTAGATTGAGGCATAGTCCATTAGTTGTAACCCTATCTTTCTCTTTGACCGCACAGGACCGATAACGCACTCAACCTATGTACAACTCCTATCCTTGATTTAATACCAACACATATTGACGTAGCATCAAGTCGCTCACCATCCAACTTAGACTGCCTAATGCAATCAAGGCAACACCCTCCACTTTATTTCTTAAAGCGGATCTTCTAAGGGTATTGCTTCACCTATACACAAGAATATACTCCATGAGTCTTATAGTTACATATGTATAACACCGAGTAAAATTTAATGAGGAATAAATGAAATAAGACAAATTAATTAAATGAGATAAGGCTAAAAATCAGAATTTTTTTAAAAGTCAGAATTTGACCATAAAAGTTATTTCATTACCTTCGTGGTGAAATTATAATCAATTTTCATATATAATATGCTGAAAACAGCGACAAAACGAAGAAGTTACGAGCGTTTAAAGTTTTTTGGTTTGAAATAGTTCTTATAGAATTCAAATTCAAATTCAAATGAATTATTAATTTAAAATTTTTAAATTCAAATTTAACAGTAATTAGACTTAGGAGTTAAGAAAACGTAAAACCAATGTTAACTTTAAAAAGTAATCAAGGAATAAAATAATAAAAAATCAACGACATAGGAATTCTTTCCAAAATAGCACATACCAGTCGATTGCTCCCTTTGGACCTGTCGACCACTAGCGGTCGATAAGTGGGAGGAAGTGATTAATTAGTTATGAATGATGGTGGCTAGAGTGTTTGCACAATGAACGTACCAAATTATGTAGTATTAAACCAACTTAAATCCGACAGTTCTTATGCATTTCAACCACAATAAATAGGAGCCTCACCCCCTCACTTTTATTCACCAAATATTTTGAGACTGTAGCGAAACTCTATCAATTCGTCTCTTCACAGATTCAGAAAACTCCATTAAGGTTTCAAGTAAATAAATCCTATATACATACATATATATGTAAATATATATATATATATATATATCTGTGTATATGTGTGCGTGTATGTGTTTGCGCCAAAAATTGGCCACAAACACCCAATAGTCGTTGAAAGCACCCGTTCACAATCACAGATCACAGATAACGAATATGTAGAGAAATAAGTACTAAAAATCACTCAGCAAATTCACAATAAAGCAGTAAATGACACAAGATTTATAGTGGTTTGGCGATCTTGCCTACGTCCACTCTGAAGTTTATGACTTTATTGATTCACTTGGCGATCTCAGTTAATTGCAGCGGATTACAGTTGATAATAGCTCTGAAGTTTGATTACAACGGCAGTAATGAAGAGTAGAATTGAATCCGGCAGAGTCTGGACGTCGAATCGCCAAAAGATCCCCCTTTTCTACAGGCTTCTGGGTGCTATTTATTGGCGTAGGAGGCTCAGATCTTGCTCAAACTTCGGGAGACTTTTTCTGGCACGTGAGTGGGCCCACGCGATCGACCCCACCAAGTTTCGACTCGATCTGAGATTGATACGAAGTGATTTCGTATCCATCAAAAAATGACCCAATCAAGATGAAACTTGGCAAGAGCAATCTTTACCTTGTATGGAAGCTTCTGTGAAAATTTCATTGCATTTGGATCGGCGGTTTGGGAGATATGATCGATACGAATTGGAGTGTTTCGGTTGGCTGTTTGGTTCGAATCCATCAATTCGAATCGATACGTTCGAATCGATCTTCTCATGTGGTTCTTTGATGAGGTGGCACACACTCTTCGTCTCGGTCCGGTTCTTGTGCCGAGCTGACCACTTCGCATCCACGAATTTCGCCTCCTTTGTATCGAGTACTATTATCCAGTTTGAATCAATCTCATATCAACTTTCAATGTCTAGTTCGAATCGAGATAGGCAGCTTAGCTCGTATCGATGGCGATGTCTCCATTCAATGGATACGATTGTGATGGACACGAGCTGAAGCCGCCTGATGGATTCGAATGAAGGTTTTGTTCATCGATTCGAACTAAGCATTGGTTGAACGATACGAAATTCATGGACACGAGGATCTGGCCGTCCTGGTCGATATGAAGCAAACTATATTGATGGACACGAAGTCCATCGATACGAAGCGCAGCCCACTGACGGGATGCTTTGGGTTGGATACGAACGGATGAATTCGAATGGGATGTTGCTCTGATCGATACGAAATCGATGGATGCAAACTATGTATAGTTGATGGATACGAAGCGCACCAACCTGATGGATACGAACCGTGGGACTTCGATGGGTACGAAACCCATTGATACGAACATACGAACCAGCATATTTCTTCTAACTTGTATCGATCATATCTCACTCATACGAACTCCGATTAACCTAAAATTTGAGATGCCCGGCTTCTATGGCTTTGCTCATCATGTCTGTTTAATTATGGCCCAATCCGGACTCGGACAAAATTCATCGATATCCATAGCGAATCAATGCATAACCAATCTCTGAAACGAACTATCTTTGGGTTTTTCGATCAATCTCTTGGTATCGCGGCCTTGTCAAAAGGCGGGATAACATTTGCCCCCCAAAACATGCCTTGCGATAGGAAGGTGTGTTTTGTAATGCCATAAGTTGGATGTTCATATCCTGTCAACAACCTGCAAAGAACTTGATAATTTCATATGACCTCGAATGACGATCGTTCCGGATCATATGTCATTCGAGGTGAAACGGGACCGTTCACGGTCGTATGCCGTTCGCGGCGGATGATGGAATGGGACCGTTCGCAGTCAATGCCGTTCGCGGCGAATGATGAGATGGGACCGTTCGCGGTCGTATGTCGTTTGCGGCGGATATCGATCGTTCGCGATCGAGTGCCGTTCAAGGCTGATTGTAACCATTCGAGGTCGGACATAATAAGTGAATCGTGACCGTTTGCGGTCGGGTGTCGTTCGAGGCAAATTGTGACCTTTCGCGATCGTGTACCGTTCGAGGCAAATTGTGATCGTTCACGATCGTGTGCCGTTCGAGGTAAATTATGTGTGCCCGGGGGGGGGGGGGGGGGGGACTTAGTATTATCGATGCCGGAGTTCATGTTCGGGGAAGTTTCTGAATCAAAGACATTTGGCGGTTCATCGCCATACATGAGGTGCTCGTGGACCGTTCGCGATCCAACGGGCATACAAGTAAATTCTTTCACAAAATTGCAAATATCAAAGTAATGACCATACGAATCCCACAACAAAAATGTCCAAACAAGCAGAGTCTAAATGTCCAAATCAACATGAAACAAAAGCAAAGTAAAGATGTCAAAGTGCAAGCTCTCACTATGGTGCGGTCAGTAATCATTCAGAGCATGCCTATGGATCGTGCGCGATCGCTTACATGTGTAAATGATTTAACCGTGTCAGTGAGAGGTTTACGACTTGTTCATCTTTATTTCAATCAAGCAATCAATTGATAATCAAACGGTGCCCCGATTCAGGGTCGCCTCTAGCCGATGTAGATGGTGGTCGCTCTGGTTCCACCGCTGGAGTTCGCCTCCTTACATACTGAAGTAGCATGCCGTTCCTGATATGCCCTTCCACCTCATCCTTCAGATGTCTACAATCGTTTGTGCTATGACCGTTTAGTTCGTGGAACAAGCAATATTTGTCAGATTTCCTCTCGTCAACAGTTGGATCCCTTCGCATCGGCCTACGATAGGGAACTTGCTCTCTCGTGTCCTGATAGATTCGCTCCAAACTCTTATTCAGCTCAGAGTAAGTGGTGAATCGCGGCTCCCTCCGTGGTCACTTTGACCCGTCATCGCTATTCTCAGTCTTTCTTTTTCCTTTACTAGTCTCCGCATCCTTTCCAGGTGTATTCCCGCCTTTGATTGTGAAAACATCAATTCCCTCTCCTTCCTCTCTTTCGGCGTTCGCATCCTCCAATCGTAAAAACTTTTTTGCCTCGCGATAGAATTCTCCTAGATCCACAGGTGGATCTTTAGTTAATGAATTTTGAAATCTGTTCCGTCAGCTATTCTGGACACAGCTGCCATCACAACCATAGATGGATCTTGTCGATCCACCGAAGCTGCTGCCGCATTGAATCGCGTTAGAAAACTCCTCAAAGTCTCCCCAGCTTTCTGTTTTAGAGTTTCCAAAGTCATCACATTCTTGGGTCTCGCAATGTGAACCCTGAATTGCCTCATGAATCTCTCAGTTAAATCTGCCCATGTTCCTATGGAGCCGCTCTCTAGCTGTCTAAACCATAACGCCGCAATGCCTATCAAATACAATGGAAAGCATCGGGCCATAACCTCCTCTGATGCCCCCAGCACCTCCATATGCCTCATATATTTTGTCAAATGAACTGTAGGGTCTGTCCTTCCATTATGCATATCTAACGATGGTAGCTTAAAATCTGGTGGGTTCCTTGCTCGCCTGATTACCATGGTAAAAGGGCTCCTATTAACATCCTCTAAATCTTTGTTCACTAATCCGCCTCTCATGGCTCGCCTGACCATCTCCGCCAACCTGACATTGTCTCCAAGATGCAATCTTCGTTCATCACTTTCGACCTGCCCCTCGAGTTCATGAGGGAATTCTGGGATCTGCCCCCTGGACTGAACGTTCGTTCCTCCTCTACCTCCAGGTTGCGTAGATGCTCCTCTCTCTCTCTCTCTCTCCGGGATTGGGTCAACATTCTCCATGTGTGTGCCTCCTAATCCACGTGCTACGCCGGATGGTCCTGCTCCGTTCTGAACTCCATCAGCTCCTTTGTTCCGTGCTCCAAGTTGCCTTATCTGTTGAAATAAACTCTGGATCAACTCCTCCTGTTTCTTCATCATTGTCTCCATCTCGTCCCTAGTGATGAAGACTGAAGCTTGGTTCGCTCCTGAAGAAGCCTCTTGACTTCCCTCATGTTGACTTCTCTCTGGCCTTTGTCTTTTACTTGTTTGTCTTGTCATAGCTCTTAGATCTGAATTCTTAAGTCCTCAAATTCAACTTTTCCTGAATCAGCTATTTCTCAATGAAAGCACCAAAATGTTTGCGCCAACAATTGGCCACAAACACCCAATAGTCGTTGAAAGCACCCGTTCACAATCACAGATCACAGATAACGAATATGTAGAGAAATAAGTACTAAAAATCACTCAACACATTCACAATAAAGCAGTAAATGACACATGATTTATTGTGGTTCGGCGATCTTGCCTACGTCCACTCTGAAGTTTATGACTTTATTAATTCACTTGGTGATCTCAGTTAATTGCAGCGGATTACAGTTGATAATAGCTCTAAAGTTTGATTACAACAGCAGTAATGAAGAGTAGAATTGAATCCGGCAGAGTCTGGACGTCGAATCGCCAAAAGATCCCCCTTTTCTGCAGGCTTCTGGGTGCTATTTATAGGCGTAGGAGGCTCAGATCTCGCTCAAACTTCGGGAGACTTTTTCTGGCACGTGAGTGGGCCCACGCGACCGACTCCACCAAGTTTCGACTCGATCTGAGATCAATACGAAGTGATTTCGTATCCATCAAAAAATGACCCAATCAAGCTGAAACTTGGCAAGAACAATCTTTACCTTGTATGGAAGCTTCTGTGAAAATTTCGTTGCATTTGGATCAGCGGTTTGGGAGATATGATCGATACGAATTGGAGTGTTTCGGTTGGCTGTTTGGTTTGAATCTATCAGTTCGAATCGATACGTTCGAATCAATCTTCTCACGTGGTTCTTTGATGAGGTGGCATGCACTCTTCGCCTCGGTCCAGTTCTTGTGCCGAGCTGACCACTTCGCATCCACGAATTTCGCCTCCTTTGTATCGAGTACTATTATCCAGTTTGAATCAATCTCATATCAACTTTCAATGTCTAGTTCGAATCGAGATAGGCGTCTTAGCTCCATTTAATAGATACGATTTCTCCATTCAATGGATACGATTGTGATGGATATGAGCTGAAGCCGCCTGATGGATTCGAATGAAGGTTTCGTTCATCGATTTGAACCAGGCATTGGTTGAACGATACGAAATTCATGGACACGAGGATCTGGCCGACCTGGTCGATACGAAGCAAACTATATTGATGGACACGAAGTCCATCGATACGAAGCGCAACCCACTGACGGATACGAAACGATGCTTTGGGTTGGATACGAACGGATGGATTCGAATGGGATGTTGCTCTGATCGATACGAAATCGATGGATGCGAACTATGTATGGTTGATGGATACGAAGCGCACCAACCTGATTGGTACGAACCGTGGGACTTCGATGGGTACGAAACCCATCGATACGAACATACGAACCAACATATTTCTTCTAACTTGTATCGACCATATCTCACTCATACGAACTCCGACTAACCAAAAATTTGAGATGCCGGCTTCTATGGCTTTGTTGGTCATGTCTGGTTAATTGTGGCCCGATCCGGACTCAGACAAAATTCATCGATATCCATAGCGAATCAATGCATAACCAATCTTTGAAACGAACTATCTTTGGGTTTTTCGATCAATCTCTTGGTATCGCGGCCTTGCCAAAAGGCGGGATAACAGTATGTATGTATGTTTTTTCCCCAACCTATTCTTCTCCAATTTTTTGAACCTAATGTACATACACAAATCCCTTGCTATATATATCAACAAGAAGAGCTCTGGTAAAGATTGTTGAAGGCATGCCAAATCCAAAGGAGGTAAAGCTAATGATATACTATGAGTGGAAATATTAGCTTTTCTATTTTAGAAATTGATTAGCATAGTTTGATTTTGAATGCCATTAGGATTTTTGGTTTGCGAAAACATCATATTTTAAAACCCCAAAACTCCTCCAATGCAAAATGTCTTCTTGGTTAAAATCTCAATTGCTTATGTGAAAATAACAGGAATCGTGTAGATTTGCATTTTTGATAATTTTGCCTTCTATTCCACTTCTTATTCTTTTTGTTTGAATTATATTAAACGGTTTGATTTGGAAATAATATGTAAGGTACAAATTTCATTCGTTGTTTGCATCGCTTCTTTTTATAAACCAAATAGAAATTCTCTTGCTTATTTTTACATGAACAAGGAGTTGAATAGAGTGTAAAATTGAAATTGTAAGTTTCTATTATCAATATATTCCACTATTTTGATGTAATAAGTTGATAAGTTTTAATGGTATATAGGTCTATTGATTGGAATTTTTGGATATGAATATAGGAATTTTGGCATTGTTGGTAGAATGGAATAGGAGTTGTATAATTATTGAAAGAGTTAACTTTTAAACGCTAATTTAGAGCATAAATTCCGCATGCATAGAAATTTCTAGACATGTATCTATATCTGTATTATATATATACGTATGTATGTATTAGCATAATTAACATATAATAACATAGTTAAATAGGTTATTAGTTTGATTAAATTCTCCTTAGGAAAGTAAATAATAGCAAAGGCGAAATAAGAAAAAATTTCTTATAAGGCCTAAATTATGGGAACAGTGAGATGTGTATAATATATATTTAGTGTGATATAGATTATGACTAAGTTATAAGGATGGGAGGTCAGTCAAAAGCACAAGGAAGTCTGCCCAGCTAATCTGGCTACCAATAGTGTGACGTTGGGCTGATGTGAGACATCACCTATAATAATTAACTACGATGACGTGAGGTTAGTCCCAAATTCTGTAGGATAAATCTTCCTAGCTAATCTAGCTACTAGTACCTATGAATAGTTGGCCTAATATGAGACGTCATCATGAAATACAGGTCATAATTCGAAGCATTTGATTCAAATATTGAAGGTATTAAGTGGTTATGGGTTAGGTACAGTAAAAGATATCTTAGGAAAGGGTCCACTTCAATAGGAAGTATTAAGTGGTTGAAGAGTTTCTGTGTGATGTCAGCTAGGTAGTTACTAGTAATGAGACAACCTTAGGATAGGCAGTAAATCACTTGGACTTGCCTTAAATAAGGTATTAAATGGTCAGAGCCTGCCTTATTCTTATTAAAAGATAATAAGTGACTTGAGTACTATATCTTACATTGATAGAAGATTATGGACTATAGATATATGTTATTGGGTTGATAGGAAGTTGGCAATAGGCTCATATTTGAAAAGCCTTTTTATTTATGAGAAAAGCCTTTGGGCTCATATTTGAAAAGACTTATGATAATGGTAGAATATGTAAAACATATTCCTATTTAAATTCTACTGCATAAGTACTATGTAACATCCCACCTTTTTGTACGTTTTAAATAGATGATAAACCACAAACGTCAGACCCAAACCATACAAAAGGGTGGATTGTTATGGGGTAAATAAGAAAAGCAGAGAAGGAAATAAAACAAAACAGAATCTTGCAGCGAAATGACAAAATATAATAATCAAATACAGTTCATGAAGCTGTTTACAAAACATTTGATTATACTAATACACTATAGAATCAGAGTTACACATACCAGAGAATAAAAATTTATGCAGCGGAACAGTATGAATGCAGTGGAATAATATAATAAATAATAGTAATACAAATCTTCGTCTTCGTCCTCCAGAAATAAAGTCTTCGAATCCTGAAATGCTCAGACTAACCCGAGCGAATTGAAAAGGCAAAACATTCGAGTCAGAACTAAAAGATCTTATGTAAGTTAAATCAACGATAAATAATATGAGTGGAACGACATCAGAGATGTTTACGGGATTTGATATCTTCTATCCAGTGTCTAACATGAGTGCAGTAACTTAAGAGATCTCGGGATTCACATCTCCTAAGGATCCGTTAAACTATTTACTATGTAGTAATATTTCGCTATTATAATAATGTCTATTAGTAAAGTAAACTTACTTTAAAATAGCGTTAAGGGGTTACACATATAGCCCTTAACACGTAATAGTGCCAGTAGTCTATGCAGTACCTGCATATCTCCTGATCGGGAGACTACAAGAAGATACTCCATAGTTACGACACAAATCAAACTCGTACAAGGCTCGCTAGGGTAGGTGACAAGGCACACAAGGCAATGCCAGGGTAGATATACCAATTACGCACACGGGTTGGTGGTGACGCACTGCGTGCAGCTACTGCCCACCTCGACCCACACCCAAAAAAAATCAGAAGTTAAAAGTGGCCACCGTATCAATCCAAAAGTCAGAGTATAATATCAAAGGAATTTTTCCGATAAGAGGGGCAACCTAACTGGCCCGAGATCGCTCCTGTTTTAGCCACCTTAAGCCAACTCACCGGAGTCGAGTCCACATTCATACCTCAAAGGAAACGCCGCCGCCATCCTACTTCATTCTGGAATCTTCACCGCGTACACAGTTGTTAAAGTGGTTTTCGGAGTTGGCAGAGAGTATGACAACTTTCAATCCCGGTCTTTTTAATAACAAAACGTTAGTATAACACCGCGGTCATTTCAAAATAATTATACTTCAAAACCAGAATATACTATCCATTTCAAAACCATATAAATACGATATCATTTCCATTTCAAAACCCAGTCAATATGATATCGTTTTATTAAAACCCAAATCAATATAATATCATTTTTATTTCGAACCTTTCCAAAATCATACTTTCAAAATTATAATATTTCAAAACCAAACGCTTGAAATATAACATTTCAAACATAATACTTTGATTTCATAGCTTCTAAACCATAACTTCCAAAACTTAAATTGTTTGGATATTCAAACAGTATATAAAATAAAATAGTTTGAATTTAAAATTTCTTTATAAAGTAAATAATTTCCTCGACTTCACAATTTTATCCACTTTAATTTAAATCTTGATTCATAACTTTCAACTCACTTTTAGCTTCAATAAGCCATTTCAATTTCAATATATTTCAAACTTTGAGTATTAAACAATTTCAAAACTAAGGTTGGTAATTACGATTCAACAATTCAATGTTCTATTTTTAGTTTTGAAATATTTGCATAATAAATCCATTATCATTTAAGTAAAACTCAAATTACAAATAACTAAATATTTCCTTCAATTTATTTCTACTTGGAATATTCGTTTAATTCTTCTTAAACAAAAATCCAGTTATAAAAATCATACCTTTAAAATCTCAATTTTATTAAACTTCAAATCAATTGCATATTTATCTTCCAACCTTAAATTTATTTAAGTCATTATAAGCTCTATATACAATATGATTTAAACAGATACTTAAGCATATTATATAAAATAGTCAAACTTTATTATTTAACTTATTTTATATTTCAAAACAAATTTATACATTGTTAAAAACCAATAATAAAATAACCTTTATATAACATCTAAACTCAATATTTATATAACCCATATATTTCTTTACAAAACCATAGAAATCATTTCAAAATACTTTTATGTATAGACCACGATGTCTGTATATAATTTTATACCCTATGGTCAGGTGATACAGATATTTATCATTTCAATCCGTAAGTTAAAATAAAATATACGGTTATATATCATTTAAAACCACAATCCCGAATGAAATAAAATGCATAACAACTTGCATTTTATAACAGTATAAAATACAACATCCATTCATCCAATATCAATCATCAACCATTTATCACAAGTATCATCCAATTAAATCAATAACATCAATATAAACAGATAATAAACAACAGGTATTTACTGCAAGTTTATATTCAATAATAAATTAAATAACAATTTAACTGGCAGTTTATATGTAATAACAAATTAAATAATAATTTAACCGACAGTTTATATGCAATAATAAATTAAATAACAATTTAATCCAATAAATTCAATTTAACTGAGATGATGATTAATATATGCCAAATGGTCATAAATAAATTTCTTATCACATCAAAAATTAATTTAACACACATAAGAAATTTTAGAAGTTGTGAGTGGGTTAAAACACCCACCTTTTGAATTTAAATTGAATTTAACTCCAATTTAAAACCAAAATTTGAACGGTTTCAGAATTCGTCCAAACTAGCGCCAAAATGTCTAGAATTCCAATACGAACCTAACGGAGAAAACCGCGTGCAAATTGAACCTCGTATACAAAAGTTATAGCGATTAGAACGTTTGAATATGAAATTAAAATAAATAAAATAAAATTAAAAAAACCAACGCTACTCATCTTGCTTAGACACGTCAGCAACCCCTCTCATCCATGCCATTCAACCCTACACGAGACACAGAACGCATGCGACAAACACATCTGCATGCCCTCCCTTTGACCGACTGTTGAACACCCCAATTAGCTATCGCCGGCCGTACGCGCGCCACCCCTAGCAGCGAGTCCCCCACCTTGCGACGAACGCCATCCCTAGCTGCGAGTCTAAAACCCAGCCGCCGCAGCTAAAATTTGAACCCTAGTTCGAATTTTTCGTCAAATCCAGCCGTTCATTCGACACATAAACCACATAGATGAAGTACACTCGGTCCACTCTACAATACCCAAAAATAGATTCGAAGATCGGACGATTTTGGTCGTGGCGTGATGAATGGCCATGGATAGTTTATTGATTTTCGGCCACACCGAAACCTAGATTAAAAAAAGAATCTTATATTTGACTTTCGCTCGTCGAGATATTCAAATCCATATATAATTCGATATAGTTTGAAGAGATTTAATTTTTGGCTTTGAATTTTATTTGAAATTGTATTTTGGGATTTAGAATTCTGTCTTCCATTGAAAGAGGAGAAGCAAATAGAATTGTACGTATAGAAATGCGGAATTAGAAGTAGGCTAGGGTTTATAACGACATATATATAGACAGATCTGAATAGAAAGAATGGATCAGATAAATTGAACGATATATGGCACGAAAGCTCGTTTCAACTCCGGAACGAAATTGGGTCAATACATATATCAAAATAGTCGTTTTTGAATATTTTAAACGCAATGGAACAGGTTTCACGTCCAAATTCCATCGTATGAAGAAGTTATGCTAAAATCAAATTATTTCAATTGATTTCAATTAAATTGATTTCTAGGCGTTTCGAGTCCGAATGATCAAACGACAAGTCCGATCATTACGAAACTTGAAATCCTACAATAATTCACTGTTACGGATCTGATGAAACTAGTTTCGTCGAAATCCAAGTCAGTGGCCAAAATGGCTATTTTCTAATAAATTAATAATTGATTAATTAAATCAAGTTTTCAATTTCAACTCTATAATTTACGAATTTCATCATTATTAAATTTCTTTATCATTTACACTAATTTAACCAAATTTAAATGATAATTTAGAGTTGATTAATTTATCAATTTTCAATGTTAGCCTTAATTCCATAATATTCAGAAATTATAAATTTGATTTCCAATAATTCCATTTAATTTACTCTCATTCTATTATTCAATTCATTGTTGTCCAATGGATGCATTTAAAATTGGATTCATGATCCATTACATTAATATTCTCAATTTCATCTTAATCTCCATTAACGTAATCATTAAATATTTAATTTCGTTTATTTGCAATTTCCAACTATTGAATTTAAATTTCAAATAAATTAATAAATCTTGATTTTCATTCTTTAAATCAACCAATTGTCATATTATAAATAGAATTAACATTATTCCAATTATTTTTTTAATTTGTATTAACATTGATTTTATCAAATTACAGTTGATTACGTATTATTTCATAAATTAATATAACTTTGAATTTATTTCCAAATTTACTATTTACAATCAATTATAGCTTTTCAATTATTTCAATTTATTGGGATTACACTAAATTAGTTATTTATTAAGTTGCATTAACATTCTTACATTTCATTCCCGTTATTAATTCATTAACAAATTCAAATTTTTATTTATTCCAGATTTAATTACCAAAATCTTATTAAATTAACAATTTTTAATTATCGAAATTTGTGGGTCGTTACATACTAATATAGCAAGGCTTGAGATTTCTATTCACCAGACTGGGTAGCATACAGATGCATCGTGATATATGAAATTTTATCCTTCCACTGTGAGATTTTGAATGCGTAAAGATATAGCTCTATATTGTTCTTTTTACCAACCAACAAACAGCCTTGAGATGGGCCTAAGTTTTGATGGACCTTTTCTGGATTGGATTTTAAGTCCATTTCAGGATGAAATGTTATATTTAGTATCAGACCTTAGGTTACACGACCAACGGTGGTAGGTATACTTATGAGAGGTGTACTTATTATTTTTGAAAGTATTTTTCAAAAATCCTACTATGTGTGTGTGTCTATATATATAAACACACCTTATTTTAAATGTACACAAAAACGCTAGGCAAATCTTTAGTTCAATATGTAATACTATCTTAGGAAATGTAGAAGAAAAGGTTGCAACTTCAAAGTTGATTAGGCAATAAATGTGCAACAAATAGGGAGTTACAAGAATTCAACAAGGATATAAGTGGACCAATTAAAAAGATTATTAGGATAGTTATGGAGAGATAAGGAATGCATAATAGGAGAAATTAGCATGGATGAATAAATGCCTTTAAAAATTGTTTGTTAGAATAATAATCATTTATCACGGATGATTAACATTTACAGAAATAACAAATAAACATGTTAATAGTAATTAAATATTATAAGGCGGTATAATTATTATTATGGTAAATTATATAGCCTTAGTCGAACAGACGATGGTTAGTGGCCTAGCCCAATATATAAAATAGATGGGAGATACAAATCTATGTGTTATAAACATCTGGTTTATATAAAATAGGATCAGTAATCTAATTAGAAATTAATGCGAAAGACGACAGAAGTTATCATTGTCCACTTTTCAAATTTTAAGGTTATAGAAGATGTTTTTGAAGAAAAAAAGTTTTTAACAGTAGTACGTAATCAAATGATGATAATTAACAAATGAGCTGGGATAATTTTGCGCATGTTATAAGGAAAAGCATTTATATAGGGATGAGAATTATATATATTTAATTTACTATTTAGAACTTGTTTGAATAAGAATAAATTACCATTGAATTTACAATGGTAACGAAAGAGAAATAAACTGGGATTGATAAGAAAATGATTGCGAAAGATTATAGGAGTTTAAATAAGACTTAAACAAAGTTATAAAAAGTATTTAGTTAAGTGACAGTACATTTTGAGTAATAAAGCATTAGATGTTGATGTATATTTTTGTGATGGTATAACAACTTGAAACTAAAAAATTTGGCATGCATATGGTCTACTAAAATAATTGTCTTGCAACTAGAAATATATTTGAAATAATGAATGTTTAATAAAAGAAAACCTATTATTTTGAAATGCTACTAAAGTTATAGTCTTTGTAATAGATATAAAAGGAGCTAAATTTCGAAAATAATAATAATATATCCTTTAAATGACAGTTAATGAACTTTTCATAAATATAGGACATAATTTCATGGAATAATAAATGTTGATTTTAAATTTAACGTAATAAGGTTATTTGTATGAAAATTATTTTATGTTATATAAAGTTTTTGAGAAGAGAAATTATTTTGCTCTTTTATGGAAGAATTTTTGATCTAATAATAGTTAGGTTTAATAATCGAGTTTTAAATATCTTGAATTAGAATTCTAACTTTTAAAGAAATAAATCTCTGTTACAAAAAGTCCTTAAATATGAAAAGATGGTTAGAAAAAGGAAAATTTTTATGACTCCTTTTAGGAACTCCACAATATTTTGAAAATTAAAAAAAAGGGTTTTCAAATTTAAATTTTTAAAGATAAAGGTTTCGGATAAGGTACATTACAATTGTGAAATTTTAGTTTTATGAATAGCAAGGACTAAATCAAAAAAAATTTATGGAGTAGATACGCATCACTAACTGTGTAAGACATGATAAATTAATGGGAGAGGAATAGTAATAACAACCTGATCTGGAAACTTTAAATTAGCCTCAGATATTCAATTGTAGAATCTTGGTACAATCGCAAAGATATTCCGGATTTATAACTGCCTTGTAAATTAGGTTACCCTAGTTGACTTGGAATATGAATTTCTATATTTTGATTTATTTGGGGGGGTATCCACGTAATTTTCATAAAATTTCCAATTGAAAAATTTGTTTAAAAGTACGACGTTTGAATTAATAAAGAATATACCAAAAAGGAAAGTGATGTGTAAGATATGGGTATTCTTTTCCGTAGTTACACTGTCTATTTCGTTACATAGAACGAAATAGTTCCTTATAATTTATTTAGAAACAAAGATCTCACTTTGGTTAATTTATGGAAAACTATGACGTTAGCTTTAATGAATTTAAATGTGGAAAGGAATATTCTGGTTTAGAAATTAATGATGAGAAATAAGAAACACATACACGTATAATCGTAAAATAGCAATTTATAAATAGCATAATTTATGACTATATACATATTAGTTAGTAATTAATGGATTAAGATTTATGGACATTAATTACAAATTTAATAGGCAATAAATTTACAATTAATGAAAGGAATTAAATGGGGATTGGTTATGGGATTTAATATAGCATTAATAGAGGAATTGAATCGGCATAATAAATGGATTTTGAAACTAATAAAAAGATTTAAGGGATTTGAATAAGGATTGATTAAAAATGGTCCAACTTTGACATCAATGATCAATTATTATAGATGTATTAGCCGAAGTAATTGATGGACCGCATTCATTAAAAACCAAAAGGGAGAATTAAGGAAGATGGGGAATTAAGTGGCATGACATACTAGGAATGTTCATCTTAGTTTAGTAAGGAGTATTAGGGTCCCAACAACATTAATAACAATTAATGATAAATGGAAACTTCCGGCAAAATTTTCTTTTGGAGTTATTAGGATTGTTATTGCTAGTTGTCCCTTTTAGATTATTGGAAAAGCATATGATATGGTATAAGGTGTGTTCCTGTTTTATCATCAGACTGATTTTACAAATGTGATTAGACCGCCAGATAAATATATGGAGGAATGGCGTAAATAAGGAAATTTCGTAAGAACATTTAACTAGTGATAAACTGTAGGTAAGGCAGGAAGTTAACGAGGAAATTAGGTTAGTAACTTGTAATAAAGGATGTGTTGGTCCCAAAAAAATTAGGATTTCAGAAAAAATAAATTATAGCTTATTGAGAGACACCATTGATGGATGACTATTCATCTCGGAGGAAACAAGATAAATAAGGATATGAAGAAGATTTTCTACTGGACGGAGATGAAGAAGAAGGTGACAGAATTTTCCATTTGGTGTTTGACGCACCAAAAAGAAAAAAAAAGTAGGATCGATTGGGCAGTAGATGAAAGCTACACAAAATCATCGAAAATCCTATGTGGATAAATGAAGAAATGAGTTAGTGTGACGAACAGTATTCTATGCATCAGATGATTATAAAATATTTATATTATTTACATATAAGGTCATAATTCTAATATTTTGGGAAATGACTCTTAGGAACATTTTCCACATGCACGATTTTTGGTGAATTTCAATGTGACCATTTTGACCTCGTAAATCTTATATAGACTATACTTTTGATAGGTGCCGAATTATGGTCTAGAACTGCTTCCATTGGATTTGGATGATGGTTTCCCTTTCCGTACAGTGGTCATATTAGGACTAACCGTTTGGGAGTTATGGCTGTTCGAAGTTTTCTTCGATTTTGAGCAACTTAAGTGGGCAATTATGGTCATTTGCTTTAAGGCCCATAACCCATTTTGGTTTTGGGATAAGTGGAGACTGATGGGACATTATCTCCATCGTTTCACCACTCCCAAAAATAGTTTGAAACCTCCATTAATCTCTATTAGCCAAAAAGCAATCCTAAAACATATTTTAATTAGCCAAATTACATCATTAAGAGGATATTAGCACTACTAACACTTGGGATTAGAGATTTGCTGTTGGAAGAGCCTTAGATTTTGTGCCTTCTACTGTTTATTGGAGGATTTGGGCTTTAATTTGGATTAAGGTGATTGATTATATCTCTCACTTACTAATTAATCCATTTTATGCCCTAAATGATGTTTTAAAAATTATTTAAAAATACTAAAAAATGTTTTTAGACCATATTACATCATATATGTGAATTTTGGACGACTTGGATTTAATTTTAGAAAATGTGTTCTTTTGACTCCCTAACCATGTCCTTATGAACCCTAAGCTTCACCTTAGATTTAGGTCTTGATTTGAGATGGTTTGCCTATGTGTTTGCTACTGATTGTTATAAGTATTGATAGCTTACTTGTATCATTTTTGAATGTTTGAAAACACTGATCGAATGGCGGATATAGTTTTTGGGAAATTCTTGGTTCTGCATCATGATTCGTTACCGATTCACGATATTTATCCAATGGGGTCGCAATCGAGGTGGGGTGGCAAGGAAGACCCCATGATGCAGTGTTCCAAGTTTCATATTGTTTGGACGTCATATGCTTGAGTTGTGGATGGATCAGTGGTTGTTGGAAGAGACGTATCAGTGAGGCTTCAATGTATGGATTGGTAAGGTTCAATGGAAGGGATCCGTAGAGTGGCTTGGGTGAGGATTGGAGCATGGGAACGTAATGGAGCCAAGTTCATATGAATTTGGCTAAGTATGGGTTCGACACCATTGATCAGTACCCATCCATTGGGGTTAGCCCATTTGACTTGCAATTTATTATGAAGCATGGGGAAGTGTGCTAGATTGTAAATATGAAGTATAGGATTGGTTCCCGTGGATCGGTACTGAGAATTGACCTAAAGGCATGATCCATAGAAGAGCATTCGAAGGTGTGTAGGAGCTCATGTTTGAAGTGCGGGATCAGTAGCGATGGCTCGACGACCATGGATTGGTGGTGATGATTCGATAGTCATGGATCGGTACCTATCCATGGGTTTTGTTCCAAACCCGACGAGATCGATATGGGATGGCAAGGAAGACCCCATAAGGCTACGTTTTGAGTTTTAGGTCGATTGAAGTTTGTATGCTTGAGTTATGGTCATTTGATGATGGATAGCTATACTTCGGGATGCACAATATCCGGATTGAAGGAAATGTTGAAGGAAGGTTACAAGATGCACGATGACATTCTATGACTGACGATGGCTATCTAGAATAGTTCCTAACCACGACTACTTCAAACGAGAGTCGTAAGGATGGCTCTGGGATGAGTGATGATATCCATTGGTGATGCGATGGCCCTTGGGGATATGATGGACCTTAGATTGCACAATGTTAAGATCCGTTGTACTTTGGGCTATCAGATAGGTAGTCCAGTTCCTGGCCTACTGAATGGAATGGATTCAAGTATCGAGTAATCGGGAAGTTGAGTAGTCCTTGACTCTATAGGGGTGGTCATATGAGTATCATATATCCAATGCACTGAGTGAGTGAACGTGAGGATGGATGATGGATGCTATGGTTATTTGATTGTTTTATCACCTTGGGGATGTCACATGATGTAGATATTATCGATGAGATATCCGAATACCCTTAGTACCTTGATGCATAGTGCACCATGATGACTATCATAAAGTAGCATATATCTTTTGTATGTGCTAACTCTGTGGACGTAGGGATAGGTCAGGTATGATTTTATACACCATTTGTCCTAGTATATTTACTTTATAATACTTGAGATTTCTACCGCTCACACGAGATTGTTGTCTGACCTGGGGTTTTATGTTTGCTTTCTATTACTCTGGGTACTCTTCAATAAGTAGATTAAGGATATCAGGTCCAATGAGCATGTTGAGATGGACAGGTGGCGAACATGAGGCTATTCATATTATTATATGTACCCATTTGCTATTCCACTGCAAAACACTATGGAGCTTACTAGTGCTTTACTATTTAGAGATGGTTATTTATGAGTTATTGTTTGATATATAACTCTATCACTTATGCTATTTACTATATTGTTATATATACTCTGATGTTGTGATTCATTTAGTTATTTACCGTCTCGCCTATTTTATATCAAAGATGTTTACAATTATAATTCATTTGATGCGCTGTGAGATATACAGCAGATTCTGTATTGCTTATTTACTTTACAATCATTGATGATCACTCCACATCGACCGAGCACCGCTATAACACACTATACAGTTATATCGGGTGTCGGCAGTGTAGAGTGGTCGTTATATTTGGTTACAGAGCTTAGGTTGCGATGTTTAACCTAAGGGATACTGTGATCCAGTAGAGATAGGGTAGGAGCCCTCGCCTGCAACTAAATCAAGAGTGTATATATATAAGAGAGCGTGTACTTGTTATATTATTTTTTCAAAACTATACACAAAGCACTACTTAAATGGGATTCCATATAGAGAGAATGATCGTCCTTATTACAGATTGAACGATGAGTCGACAAACAAGGAACACTGCTAGGAACTCCATCTCTGAAGTAGAGGAAGGAATTGGCTCAGGAGCTGCTAATCCCGATCTGCAGATTATGTTTGAAACCATGATGTAGAACATGCTACATAATGCTCAAGTAGCCATTTCTAATGCTTCTGTTGATGGTGGTGCTCTAGTACAGGCGCCCATAGCCGATTTTGCTAAGCTAAACAAGGACTTTGCTAGTCTTGGTGGCAAAACATATTTTGGAATGGAATAGGAAATGGAAGTTCAGGATTTGCTAGGCACATGTGAGCGCATATTTGATGATCTTGAACTTAAAGATGCAATGAAAAGGAGGTTGGCTTCACGTTGGCTTTAGGGAAGGGCGATGAACTAGTAGAACGTCATAAAGATTGCTACACTTAGGGATCGATTTTCTTAGGATCAGTTCAAAGCTCATTTTGAAGAGAAGTTTATCCTAACTGCTTAGAATTCAGTCTTGTTCCATAAGTATGCAATTTTAAAGCAAGTGGATATGACAGTCTTGGAATATGTTGCTAAGTTCGATGCTTTGTCGAAATATGGGATGTCCTTCATTGACACTCCATTAAAAAAGAACAAGAAGTTCGTCATTGGCTTAGATGACTACATAGAGATAATCTTATGGGGCACATTGATGAGACTTTTGAGTTGTTAGTCAACAAGGCACTAAGGCATGAGAATATTTATCTAAAGCTAAAAATTATTGTTCCCAAAGACGGCCCAAAGCCGCAATTGGGTGGGGAAGGAAAGAAGAAATGGAACAACAAGAGAAACTAGTTTCAGAACAAGGATGGATAGAAGAAGAAAATTGAGCCGAGTCTGACTTGCAATACCTACTTGGAAAAGGGTCACTATAGCAGAGACCGCAAAGTTGAGGGAAAGAAGTGTTACATCTATAAAAAGCTTGGGCATATTAAGGCAGACTATCCCGGGTTGCCCAAGTAGAAGCAGATGGTGAACATATATGCTATCAATGTCGTTCCAACTTCGTCAAATGCTCCATCGGCGGAAGAGAAGGGTAAGACATCATTATTTAAGTACTTTCCATTTATGATATTCCTATACAAGTTTTATTTGATACCGGGGCTTTACATTTCTTCAAATCTAGTGACTTGGTAGATAAGTTAGAATTGAAACACGAAATAGTTGACCGACCTTTGATTGTGATGAACCTTGTTGGAAGCTCCTCTAGCATGTGTATGGTTTGTCGTGGTTTGGTCCTATGGAGTCATTGATGATCTTTTGATTGTAATTGTTTCATTTTGGGTTTTACGGGATTTGGTATTATACCGGGGATGGACTGGCTTCATATATACGGAGTAGTGGTGGATAGCGAGAGGTCGGTGATGATGATAGGGATGGGTGATGGGCGGAAGGTATTGTTGGGCATCCTACCGGACAATGAGGTTATGGTTAACTTTCTATATTCACTCGATATCCTGCATGATGAGCTGTCGATGGTACCGATTGCTAGAGAGTATCCAAACATATTTAAGGAAGTGCTGAACTTCCACTTCAGATAGATTGATTTTCATATTGATTTAGTTAACGATGACAAATCGATAGTGATGCCTTCAAGGAGGATGTCACCTATAGTGCAGAGAGAATTGAGGAGCAAGTGAATGAACTTTTGTAGAAAGGGTTTATTCTCAGTAGTATATCTGAGTGGGGAGTGCCAGTAGTATTCTCTATGAAGGTGGACAACTCCCTTATATTATGTGTTGATTACCATGAGCTAGTTACAAAGAAGAACAGGTATCCACTCTCACATATTGATGAGTTATTCGATCAGCTACATAGTGCCAGAGTATTTTCTTAGTTGGATCTTGCAATGGAATATCATCACTAAGAGGATTGTGCTAGAGGTTTGTATGAGTTGTTGGTTATGCCGTTCGGGCTAATCAATGCGTCGGCATACTTTGTTGAACTCATGAACCATTTCTTTAGGGGTCAGCCGAATAAATTTGTGCTTGTGTTTGTTAATGATATTCTTGTCTACTTACGGACAAGGGAAGAACACAAGACACATTTGAGGATTGTGCTAGAGGTGATGAGAAAACACCAACCGGTGAAGTTTTCTAACTGTCACTTCTGGAGGGAAGTGTGATTTTTGGGTCACTTTGTTTCTGGATAAGGCATTGCCATTGATCCTGCAAAAGTTGCAACAGTCTAGGATTGTATTAGACCTAAAAATGCTATGGATGTGAGAAGTTTCTTGGGGTTAGGTAGATATTATAAATGATTCGTCCAAGACTTCTCTAAGATAATAGCATCATTAACTAACTTGATGAAGAAGAATCAAACTTTTACTTGGGATGTGAGATGTAAACATGCATTTATGGGTCTAAAGGAAAAGTTGATGAGTGCACCGATATTGACTATTCCGAGCAGGATCAAGGAGAAGATGGTATACACTGATGTGTATGGTATAAGATTTAGCGCGGTATTGATGCAGAGAGGCAAGGTTGTTACATCTGCTAATCGACAACTGAAACCACATGAGAAGAAATACCCAACCCATGATCTAGAGTTACCAGTGATTCTATTTGCGTTAAAGATTCGAAGATACTATCTTTTAGGAGAGGGGTTTGAGCTATTCACCGACCACAAACCATTGAAGTACCTCTTTTCGCCAAAGGATATTAACCTTCGATAGCAATTATGGTTATAGATACTGGCCTCCTTTGAATTTGATATTGCATATACACTGGGTAAAGGTAATGCAGTTGTTGATGCCTTGAGTAAAAGACATGTCAGCTTGGGAGCTATATTCCTAGAGTAGACGCTATTAGAATATATTGCTAGTTATGATTTCCGATCTAGATGAGCGCTAGAGCCAGACATGTTGGCGAACTTGACTATCAAACCTACTCTTATTGAGTGGATCGGTACTAGTCAGAGGCACAATTGCAGATTAGTTGAGATCATATCTAAGATTGAAGCGGGAGTAAAGTTTGAGGACATGAGACAGTACAGAATCGACTGAGACAGTTGGCTCCATAAAGATGGGATATTGTTTGTTCTCGATATCGATAGGTTGAGGGATGAGATGCTCAGAGAGAGCCATCATTCGAGATCGACTATTCATCTTTGCGTTAATAAGATGTACCATGATATGAAGCAGACCTACTATTGGGAAGGGATGAAGAAAGACGTTGGGACATTCATCTTAGAACATGAACTGCCAGTTGGTTAAGGTAGAGCAGAAGAAGCCTAGTGGTCTGATCCAATAGCCAGAAGTTCCCGAGTGGAAACGGGAACAAGTATTGATGGATTTCATTGATGGACCGTCGAGGCTCGAGCAAGGTACGATAGCATTTCCATTATAGTCGATCAATTGTCCAAGAGCGCCATATTTATACCCATTAAATCAAGTAGAACGACAGCCAAACTAGCCAAAATGTATGTGAAATGGATAGTACGATTCCACGATGTGCTAAAAAGCACCGTGAGTGACTTAGAACCATTATTCACTAGTAGGTTTTAAAAGAGCTTACATGAGGAGTTAGGAATAGTGCTACACCTGAACACAGCTTATCACCCTCAAACTGAAGGCCAAACTAAGAGAGTGAATCGTATCCTAGAGGATCTTTTGTGTGCTTGCACACTAGACTTTGGAGCTCGTGGGATGATCATTTACATCTTGTTGAATCGACATATAACAACAATTATCAATCTAGCATTGGTATGGTACCATTCGAGGCATTATATGGTTGACTATGCAATGCTCCTCAGTGTTAATGGGAAGCGAGCGAGAAGCTAATACCGAGGCCAGCTTTGATTAGAGAAACATCGAAGAAGATCGAGATTATTCGGCAACGGATGAAAACTACACAAGACAGACAGAAAAGCTAAGCTGATAAGAGATGTCGAGATTTTGATTTTTCTATTGGTGATATGATATTCATCAAGATCTCTCCATTGAAGAATGTCATTCAGTTCGGTAGTAGAGGAAGGTTGGCATCGATATTTGTTGTTCCTTTTCTGATATTAGAGGATTGGAAACCTTGCTTACAGAGTTGCCTTGCCTCAAAGAATTGCAGGAGTGCACAATGTCTTCCATGTCTCTCTTTTGTAGAAATTTGTGCATGACTCAGGTTTAACTATTGCACCGGTTAGCTAGATGATATTAAGATTTAACCAGAGACCTTAATACCTTGTAGGGCTACTTGTATTGTCAGACATGATACAAAGCAGTTTTGAAGAAAGATGGTGAAGTTAGTGAAGATTTAGTATAGTGAAAACGAAGGCGATTGCACTTGGGAGATCCAAGAAAGCATGAGGACAACTTGTCCAAAGCTCTTTACTTAGTAAGACTTTCTATTTATCGCTTTTACTCTCAGTTATGATATCATGGAGTATACAATGGCATAGTATCCTACATGCTGGGATAGGCTTAGATGTTGTCTTTTCCTTTATTAGTATTATGAAGACTCACATTTTGAAAGGTTTAAATTGTTAATAATCCATACATGTCCAACTTAAACAATACAGAACGTAGATAATCAATGTGGATAATTAAAAAAAATAAGAAAAGAAGAAGAAAACAAACACAGAATCTCATAGCGGAATGATAAAATATAATAGTCAAATAAACAGTCATGAAGCTATTATATCATATATTTGATTATAACTTATACCACATTTATTAGAGTTATATATATACACACACAACAAGGATAAATAAAAATAATGCAGCAGACAATGTGATGCAGGAATATTAATAGTAATAATAATATATCAAATCTTCATCTTCGTCCTTGGGCAAAATGATCTTCAATGCGCTGAAAAAACTTAGGGCTGGCCTGAGCATAATGAAAAGACAAAATATTCGAGTTAGGACTAAAATACTCTTATGTAAGTCAAATTGATATCGTAAATAATATGAACGTCGTGGCTCATAGATGTTTACGGGATTTTGCATCTCTTATCCAGTGTATAACGTGGGTGCAATAACTTAAGAGATGTTATGGGTTTTCCATCTCTTAAGGATCTGTTAAACTATCTATATATAATATCATACACTATAATAGGTAATGTCTATTAATAAAATAAATATTAAAATAGCATTAAGGCTTTACATTGATCCACCTTAACACATTTTTATAACATGTAGTCTATGTAGGTCATGTAACACAACTAGTAACGTCGGTAGCCAGCGAGTCCCCTATAGGTACAATACTAAACCAAAGTCGTAATGGGCTCGTATAAGGAAAAATATGGCAAGGCACGTGAGGAAATGCCCAAAGTAGGATTCTACCAATTTACCCTTTCTAGCTGGTCGTAACCCATCCGTGGCCGACCGCGACAATCAATCCAAACAAAAGGTGCACCCACCGAATACAAAATCACAATAATAATATGAGGGATCAACATCGCTAAAGGTAGCTAACCTCATTGAGAAAACATAGGCTCCTGTTTTAGTCATTTTAATTATGACACAAGTGTCAAGGCTATCCGTCATCATTATCTTACTTCATTCCAGTAAACGTTCGCCAATTCAACCACTACATTCTGAATATCATCCGCCGCGCACATAGTTGTTAAGGTGGTTCCAACATTGATAGAGAATATGCCAATAAGAGGCCCCGGTCTCTTTAACAACCAAACATCGTTTTACACACCGGTTGGTACTTTTATACTTCGAAAACAATTCGTACTTGGTATCAAAATATCATACTCGTTTCAAAATCCAATCCATTTCGAAATCATCATATTCGTTTCAAAAATCAGATCCATTTCGAAATCATCATATTCGCTTCACAAATCATATTTTACTTCAAATGTCAACTCAGTTCGATATATCGACTTTACTTCAAAATTTGATTTGAATTACACTTTCGGTTATAACTTCACTTTAACCCAATTCGCATTTAAATCCAAGATTTAAATATAAACATTCCACCCTTTTGATCAATTTGAAATTTTAGAAAACAGTTTAAATAGTTTTAAATAGTTAAATGGTTAAAATAGTTTAATAGAAAATAGCTTGAGTATTAAAAATGGTTTATATAGTAAAATAGTTTGGAAAATAAAAATAATTTGAATATTTAAAGAACATAGATTTAAACCATTTATACTAAAATAATGCGTTTGAAAATAGTTTCAAAGTCAAACCGATTCAATTTCAAATTTCCTAGTTCAAATCAATCCATTTCGATTTATCGATTCAATTCCGATTTCAAGTCAAATTTTACTGCGATTCTAAATAAATTTCAATTTCAAATTAACTTCAATTCCAATTCTAAATTAATTTAATTCCAATTCCAAATAAATTTCAATTTCAATTCCAAATTAATTTCAATTCCAATTCCAAATTTATTTCAATTCCAGTTCCAAATAAAATTCAATTTCAATTCCAGTTCCAAATTAAAACCATTTCGATTTGTATCAATTTCGAGTTCGATTTTCAAAATATCAATTCAAAACACTTAGATCAAATTAACTTTCAATATCCAATTTTAAAATCCAAATCTTCAAATATAATTCAATTCTAAGCTCAACTTCGAAATATCGTTTTATATCACTTCTACTTAGCAATATTCAAAGTTCGAATAAAAGTCCAATCCTTTAAAACAAATCAATTTCTGAAATTCACATCATATTCGATTATAACTTCAAAATCTCAACTTCAATTATTTGATCAATTCCTGTTATCAACTTAAATTTCAACACTTCGAGCTTAAGTTCGAAAAAAGTTCGATTCCCATAAATTCGATTTTTATTTCTTAAAAATAAAATCATTTAAATAATTACAAAACAAGTTTCGGGTTTTGAAATTTGTTTCAAAAGGATTTTGAAATACGATATTAGTATTTTTTGGAAGTATTTTCGGATGAGAATATTTTCACTATGATTTGAGATAAAGTTTTAAAAGGAATTCTTAAAGGAAATAAGTTCTGTACTCCCCTCGCTGTCGCTAGAAAAATAATTTCGGTGATGAGTGCATGCATCATCGGCGTTCATTTCCGAGTTTCAAAGTGGAAAGACCGCTGTAGTAGTTTTTTTACACATTTATTTTGATGATGAATCCTAAATTTTAATCTCTAAATACGATTATATATATATATATATATATATATATAAGTTATGAGTGTGTGTGTGTGTATTATTTTAAATGATTTGAAATGTAACTCGAAGTATAGTTCTTAAAACCTTCTGATAATGAGTAGCTTTCAATTATTATAATGAAATGAAATCTTGACAATATTAATAATTGAAAACTTCTAAAAGTAGAAAATAAGAAATTTGATGTTAAGCGATCTATGAATCATATAAGAGATTGGAAACTTGTAAATTAAAGAATGATGAAAATTTAAAATATGTTATTATTGAACATTTGCTAACCAAAAATGAATAAGAAAAACTTATGTAACATTAAATTACATTCTAAGGACATATATATAACTTACTAAGGTATTAAAAGTTGAAATGTTAATAGAAATATGTAACAGAATATTGTACAAGTAACATTTAGCAATGAAGGTATTCAATGGAATTACTCTATAAATAAGAATTCCGATGTTATAAATTGTTATAAACTTAAGTTAATAATTTGAAATGTTATTAATTAAATTTATAGAAAGAGTGAATAGTGTAAGTAAATGATTATGAACTTAAGTTAATGTTGCAGCTATTTGTAATTAAAATGAATAGGAAAAGTGCATACGATATTAATTGAATGATTATAAGTTCATAAAATGTTGAAATGATTTAGAAATGGATTTAATGTTCAATAATATTATATATGAAAGAAATGAATGTGAAAAATAAATAATCTATTAATGGTGAATTAAATTGTAAAGAGACCTACATAGTAATGGATAATCTAAATAATTGAAATGAAAGGAACTTATGTAAGCAATGAATGTAAATTAAGGAAAATAATCTTTGTATGAATGAAAAATGAATAGTAAATGATGTGAAACGAGATTAATAAGAATAAACTTAAATAATATTTCAAATTCTCGGTTGTTTTGGCTTATGGGATGTTGGGGAGGTGATACTTTATATTGTTTATAATGTATGAATAATCTATTAAATTTTATCTAAGACTATTGAGTGTATGGTATACTTAGTAGTTTATTTATCATTCTATGTGATTAAAAGTTTCTGAACCCGAACAACCATTTTTTGGTTGATATAGATGTATGATTGATTTCTTTGATTGCATGTGATGGTTCTATGGTTTTGTTGCAAGTGACCATTATTATGTTGTATTGATCCATTTTGTTATTAATTGAAACACCTTAATATTTCTCTTTTTACATAACTATTAACTTCTTTGGATTTTATAAGTGAAATACAGGTTTATGGAAGCAATAGCTACTGCTTTTGATTTCATAAATAAGTGTTGTTGCTCGACAAATAGGTACATTTTCGGATTACGGTTTTCTAGCGTTATTATATTGTTTTCCCGTGGTTTGGGATATTTTATTTTTAAATATGATATATATATGGTTCTTATTGTTATTATTATTTCTTCCAGACCTCTCCGTACAAAGGAGACTCTGCCGAATCGTTCCATAAATTTTTGACTTAGAAATTTTTTGTGGAAGTGGAAATGTTTTTCAAACTTTTACTGAACTTGAATATGGAAGGATTTAATTGTTTATTAATTGATATATTTTATATAAACTATTTAATTATGTAAATTAATTGTTATATATAGAATATTTTGAATAAAATATATTAATTTCTTAATTCTTTCTTTCCCTTTTCGAGAACAAAAAGTTTTGAGTGGGGGATAGTGCAACGACCCTAATTTTTCAATATTTAAATTATTGAATTCAATAAGATTTTGTAATTTAACATTGAAAGAAATAAAAATTTGTGATTTATTAATAAGTGAAATAACTAGAATGAATGTAATAATGTTAAGGTACGGTAATTGATAACCATTCTAATGTAATTTCAATTAACTAGAATGGTTGTAGAGTTAAAATTAGTTAAATTGTAAATAAGAAATTACCAAATGTTGTATTTAAATGATAAAATTTCATGTAGTTAATTGAAATTTGTTAATATAGAATAATAAATCAACATGTGAATTTATTAGCTTTTGTTTGTAAACAATAAACTTGGAAATGTGTTCGAATTAGTAAGTTGTGACAATGGTTAATTATCATTTCACTAATTAATCTGTTGAAATTTAATTGGTTATAAATGGTAAATAAAGAAATAAATTAAATGTTATAGTTAATTGGTGATATAATATGTAATTAGTTATAATTGGATAAAAATCAGTGTTGTGTAGGTAGTTATAACATTTGTTTGCAGATAATAAACTTATAAATGTGATTAAATTAAGAAAAAGGTGACAATTATTAATTATTATCCATTTATTTAATCTGTTGAATTAAGTTGGAAATAAATTATAATTAAAGATAATTAAATATTACGTTAATATAAGTTAAGACGATAGATACAACACGTGAATGTAATTGTTTGTACCAAAATTAGGCACAACACTCTTCGGAAGTTTTTGAAGAGATAATAAATGAAGAATGTAAATTGAAAATGAGGATTATCTAACAAAAACTCCAATTAATAAGAATATAAATGCGAAGACAAGCGATTTATAGTGGTTCGGCGTGTTGCCTACGTCCACCGTGAAGTTTTGCAGTTTTATTGATTCTCTTTCAGTGATTACAAGTGATTACAACGAACAACAACAAGTTACAACTGGAAATTCGAAATCAACAGCAAGAATATGATGTAGGATGATGGAGATCTCGATCCGGCAGAGTCTGGGCGCTTCAGAATCCAAAGATCCCTTTTCTGTAGGCTCTGGGGCTCTATTTATAGGCGTAGGAGGCCGAGACTTCGCTCAAATCTCGGGAGACTTTTTCTGACACGTGAGTTGGCCCACGCGACCAACCTCAGGAAGTTTCGACTCGATCGGCGATCGATACGAAGTCATTTCTTATCGATCAAGATGACGCCCAATCGAGCTAAAATTTGGTGTAGACATTCCTCAGCATGTACGCAAGATCCTGTGAAAATTTCATGGCATTTGGATCAGTGGATCGCGAGATATGGTCGATACGAAATGGAAATTCTCGTTGGCTGATTGGTTCGAATCCATCATTTCGAATCGATCCCTTCGACTCGATAAAATCACGTGGACCTGTGATGACGTGGCGCGTGCACTTCGCCTCAATCCGGTATTTGCTCCGAGTTGACCGCGTCGAATCCATATATCTCGTCTCGTTCGTATCGAGGGATGACACATCACCCTGGTCTAATGACCTGTTGGATACGAAGTGGTCAACAACCATGGATTCGAAAAACTGCTACATCGATGGATACGAACTAACAAAGGTTGACAGTTACGAACAGGCCTTTTTTCCGATGGATACGAGCTACATTGCTTCTTAATGGGCACGAAGTCAATCGATACGAACCGGGGCAATCTGATGGATATGAAGTAGAGCAATCTGATGGATACGAAGTAGAGCAATCTGATGGATACGAAGTAGAGCAATCTGATGGATACGAAGTAGAGCAATCTGATGGATACGAAGCACTCTGCCCAGATGGATTCGAAGAGAAGCTTCCATGATGGATGCGAAGCGGGCACTAGCCAATCGGTACGAGGCACAACCCCTGCTGATGGATTCGAAACCCATCGATACGAACTCGATGGATTCGAACACTGCCGACCTGATCGATACGAAGTAATGAGACCTGATCGATGCGAACAGGATCGATACGAACTGAATGTACTTCGATGGATACGAAATCAACAACAATGATGGATACGAACTCTGGCCATTCCTTCTATATTGAATCGATCATAACTTGAGCATACGAACTCGGATTGACTTGAAATTTGGAATGCTGGTTCTTATGATCTTTCTTGTCATGTCCTATCAATTTTAGTCTGATCCGGGCTCAGACAAAATTCAGCAATATCCATAGTGAAGCAAAGTATAACCAATCTTTGAGACGAATTGCCCTTTGTTTTCGATCGATCTTTATGTATCACGGCTTTGCCAAAAGGTGGGATAACATTTGCCCCCCAAAGTACGTCTTGTGGAAACATGACGTGCTTTGAAAAGCTGTAATTTCTCTTTGAACAAGCATTGCTCTCTTTCGTTGAAAGTCGTATTCCGTATTGTTGTAACCTTGCGTTGATATGACTGATTGCTGTATAACAGTGCTTAGCTGTTCGTTGTTGTAATCACAATGAGATGAGTATTCGATCCCTATGAATATTGAAAATCGAATATTAGTCTGACATATGCATATATGTTAACTTGACTTTCGTTAACGCTGCGCGTTCACGAGTCGTTGTCATTTTTTGTTTGTCATACTGAATTGTGTATCGATCCTCTCCAAAACCGATGTGAAATTTGAGCTGTAACAACGTTTGACAGTTGTTTTGTGGAGTTCCTTCGTATCGATCCTCTCCTGAATCGATATAGAAGGTTGAAAGATTGGCTTCGCATCGATAAATTAGGAATTTGCTGGATGCGAAATGCTTACTCGCGTCGATGCTAATGCTTGAGTTGTGAAGGATACGAAACCGCTGTTCGTATCGATGGTCTCTAACTTCGATGGACTTTGCTTCGTATCGATGAGCTTTTGTTGTAACTTCGCATCGATTCAGCCGTATAAGCCATAACGGATACGAAACTGCCGTTCGTACCGATATGTAGTGGATGGAGTCGTGAACCTGTCGTGAACCTGTTGGTAGTGGATGGAGTCGAACGGGGAGTTCGACTCGACTCAGGGTTTGACCGATTATGACCGGTCAAGTGGACTGGGAGGCGAATCGGCCCGGTTGCTTCCTGAGTCCCATATAAATACTCTGGACTCGGCCACTTTTTCACATTTTACTTTTCGCTGCCGTCTTCAATCTTTGTATCGATTCAAAATATCAGAGAAAACAAAACTGCATCACGCCGTCGATACGAACAGATTCAACCCTTAACTTCTTCTATTCCCACTTTCAAATTAGGTAATCGAACATGAATTCAAGCAACGAAACTGTTTCAGATCTACTTTGCCTTCATCGTTTATCCATTTTGGTAATTAGTAAAGCCAGATCTGGTTTGGAGAAGAAAGAGTGGGAAAAACAAGATCGAACCGATCTGGGGACTTGTGTTCGAATCGACGAAGGCAGCAATATTTTTCTTTGGATTTCGCATCGATCCCTGGGATGCTCTAATGGAGATGACGCAGTTCATACCGATGGCTATGGCGATGGATCGTATCGATACGAAATGATCGATACGAAAAGTAAGCTAATGGTCGATTCGAGGTCCTGAACTTTAGATCAATACGAATTACATTTTTATGATCGATACGAAAGGTATCGATTCGAACGTGATTGATGTCATGTTGAGGCCTTCCTGATCGGTACGAACCAGGCAACCAAGGATCGATTCGAAGTCATCCTATATTGATCGATACGAAACCGGCCCTTGATTATCGATTCAAAACGTGCCCCCTTGTATCGATTCGAACTGGTATCCTGATGGATTCGAATGAACTTCCTACGATCGATTCGAATCCTCCCTTTGATGGATACGAAACTTTTTGGCAATCGATAGCATGATTCCGATGAGCTTCATCCTTGCATATCTGAGTTTAACTATTAAACTACACACTTGACTATCCTTTCGAAGCTCGTCGATGGAACTATAACTTAACACCGCGATAACGAACTTTAACTTGAATCGATTACCAACATCTACGTGATACAGTTGTGACGGTCAACAATGACGGTCACTCCTACTGGACTCTGATTATCTTTGTTGCTGCAAGTTCTTTTTAATTCTGCAAAATCTTTTCAAGTAATGCAAAGCACTGCACAACACACACTCTTACACGTGGGGAATACACGGGTTTTTATCGCCTAACAATAATTTCTCTTAAGTTAGCCAGTTATGGAACCATCAAGTTCACAGCCGCAAGAAATCCAAAGTACAACCCCTCTGAGACTTGAAATTCCGGACATTGAGCCCGAAATCATTGGTCCAGCTCCGGACGAATTACCCGATGCATCTTTCATCGCCAATCCATCAGACTCCGTTCGATCCAACGTCTCTGAAGATATGCTAGGGAGAACATGCTTAAGGCATGGCCTGTCAATGGACGACGTATTATTGCTGGGACCAAATGACAGACCAAACAATCCACCAGAGGGATACATCGCATTCAATCGTCACGCGTGTGCGGCCGGAACGCTCCCTCCGTTCAATGAGTATATAAGAGAAGTATTGTCTTTTTTGGGGATCGCTCTATCTCAACTACACCTAAACGGATATGCTTTAGTGAATAGCTTGTTTATCGTCTTTATGGAGTATCTCCATCGACCACCGATCCCGATTGAGATCAAATATCTGTTCAACTTCAAAAGCCGAAATGATAGCCCTTCCTTTACGTTCTTGGAGGCAGTATGGAATTGTCAAGTGGTCACCGGGTCCTGGACCAGGCTAAGCTACTTCAAGATGGAGTGGTTTTACGTTAGATGCCCCCCAGGGTTCGCCCGGCGATGGTTATTCAGACGTGAGTATAGCTGAGTTCTCAAGTGACTATTAAGGCGATTGTAGTTGAAGTGAAACTTATGTTCTTTCCCTTCTTTTTTTTATAGCGACAATTCAGCGACCCAAAGGTGGATACTTCAAGGAGATAGTTCGGGTGCTTCAAGAAGTCCCGAGCAAAGATAGGAATATTGAATTGCTCTTGACGGATAGAAATCTTAGAATTCTTGGGTTGATCGAGCGGAGACAAAGCATAGTGCTTGACGGCGCATTAAGAACTGCCTCAAGAGAGCGAGTCAAGCAAAAAAAGCCTAAAGTTGTCGTAATCGAGGAGGCTGATTCCGAGAGAACTCATACTGATGAGGAACCCCTGGGCGAACCTGCTAATGTAGCCCAGGGCACTGAAGAACAGAGAAAAGGCAAGACAGCCGTTTTTAAGTCGCCTAAAAAGGGAAGACGGAAATCGATCGTCACGTCCCGACTCGCCTCCGGAATTAGAATTTCGGAGATGTCTCCCCCATGAACAGAAAGTCTCTATGAAGAGCTTGCCGATCTTCCAATCTCGGACGACGTGTCTTTCCAGCATGATGCCAGGTTGGAGGAATTCCACCATACCCTAGAATTGGGCGAGCCTTTTACTACTAGCGTGGTCGACACTTCCGGTTGGTCGGGGGATGCATATTCATACACATTTCACGACACTACACAACCCCTAACCGTAGTTCATCTGTTTCGAAAAGCCACTAACTCTATTTTCATTTTGCTTTGCAGATACTATGACTGGACGTGGTTCGATGTTGGGAAGTCTTCGACAGGCTCGTAAATCTTCTTCATATTACGAGTCGCAAAGAAGGGAAGGGGATAGAGATTACGATCGCAGATGCTCTGGATATTCTAGCTAAGAACGATATGATAGAGATAGAGACTACATACGTCGATCTCGATCTCGCACTCCTCCTCCCAGGGCTCCTGTACAACCTCCCGTCTATGCTTCTCATCCTTTCGAATCTTCGTGGTATAAGTCAGCCTCCCAGTCTTCCAGATCCGAGCCCCATCATCCTAGATCTGAGGCAATAACCCCAGTAGTTGCGGAGCAGCCTCATACGGAAATTTTGGGGGAAGGAGCGATCAGGCTTGCGCAGTTAAAGAAGGACTTTCCGAATATTTGTTTTGATAACTACATTTTCCCTCCTCATTCGAAGGGAATCCCGTCGGAGGTTGAGCAGATGGCGCACGATTATGTGCATGATTTCTATGCCCAATATAAGGCGTGGTCTAAAGTGGCCGAGAAAGCGTCGTCATTAGCCTTTAAACGAGCGGCTATCATTGAGAAGCTACAAGCCGAGCTAGCTCAAAAAGACCGCGTCATACAAGTACTGAACACGGAAGCTGTGTCGTCTCAAAAATTTGAGATGGAGGCTCTTAAGAAGGTTGATGAAGCTCAAGCAGCCATGGACAGAATGAAAAAAGAGCATTATGCCACGGTGGAAGACATGGGCCACCGAAACACCATTTTCACCGCCGAGCGGGACACGGCATTAAAGGAGCTTAATGAGCTTAAGGCTAAAGTTTCGAAAATCGTGAAGGAAAGGGATACCGCCAATATTTCTGCACAGGAGGCATGTGATCAGGCAGTAGAATTTCGGACCGAGCGAGACGCGGCGGTGGCTAGTACTGGAAGTCGAAGCTGAAGTTGATAGAAAAATTGAAATTGCCAAGTACAAGCTGGAGGCCGACATCGAAGACCTCCTCATCACTTATAATGCTAATGTGTTGAAGCATAGGAATTTGGCTTGGTTCGAGAATTATCCAGTACATCTTCACAGCGCTTGGGGCCGGCTGATTGAGGAGGAGAAAGCGGCGCATCCGGATAAATCAATTGACCAATTTGAGATTGAAAACCGGTTGCTGACCGAAGACGAAAAGAAAGTCCTTCATGACGCCATAATTTCTTATGAGAAGGAGATGGTTGGCGCCCGACATCCGGAGGTCGGGGAAGGTTCAGGTGTTGAACACCAGGCTGCCGTTCTTGCGATCACCGCTCCACTCCCGTCAGAGCCTACATCCACGGTTGATTCACAGTCTGTCCCAGCCTATAACCCGGAGAAACCGCAGCTATCTCCTATCCGAGAGCATGTTTCTGAAGCTGCTCAATCGTCAGTAGGCCAAGTTGAGGAAGGTATTCCGAACTTATCTCAAGTGTGTTCCAAATGGAGAGTTTGTTTTGAAGCGATTACTAATAACTTCTTCTTATCTTTGTTCAGTGACTGGAGTTGCGTCGATTGCTGCGACTCAAGAATCAAGTCAAGGGCAGAAGGCCATCACTACAGAGACGACTGTCGTGACAACAACAGTGTCAACTGAGATGACGCAGGGGGCACGCTATCTCTTGATGCGCAAATGGTGAGCAAGCTACTCGTCCAACATGGTGGTTCCTTTACAGACTTGTCGTTCATCATTAGTGAACTCCCTCCAGCCTCTAGCTCTTCATTGCAAACTACAGATGCCCTCAGTCAGGCCCAAGCGATTCGTGATGAAGAAATTCTGGCCGAGATTAATGCTGAATTAGAGGCTGCGGGGCAAGGTGATAGTGTTGGTTGTGATACGGCGGTGCACAGCCCAGCGCCTCTAAGGACAATATCACAGGGTGGCACTGTTGTCGATACCCGGGTGTCTGTTCCATCTTCCATTGCAGATCCAGTCCCTCCAACTCCTCCGGTAGGCAGTATACACCTGGAATCAAGCTTAGAGGAGGTCGTTGACATTATGCCCCCAGCTGGGGAGCAACCATCGGAGGGGAGAAGCTCAAAACGGAAGATTTCTAGCGAGTCGGAAGGATCCCCGTTGAAGAGAAGGCCGAGGAAGTAGAAATAGACTGGCCACTTAAGCATTTTTTTTTTGATAGATAGGAATTTGTTTTTGCTTCTCATTAGTAGGCCGTGTATAGATGCAGGTTCGGCCCCTGCTAGTAGGAATTTTTGGAAGAACTTGCACATAAGCTCTTGTTTCTAGTTAGTTGAAATAAAATTTAGCTTTCTTCATTTCAACTGTTTTTTCTTTCTTCACTTGTTTAAGTGTTTTTGATGATCTGCTCATGACCGCACCTATTACAGATTTTGAGCACACGTCCGCGCTTCGGGGACTTAGAATAATTTGCAAGCGATAATTTGGTTCGCACTCCGGGAATTCGATAACTATCGATGTCTATGGCACAGTTCGCACTCCGGGAACTTTGAGTTGATACTTACACTCCAATTCACACTCTGGGAATTCGGAGTTAGCGTTTACGCTTTGATTCGCTCTCCGGGAACCTAAAGTTGATGTTTATACCCCAATTCGCACTCTGGGAATTTGGAGTTAGTATTTATACTCCGATTCGCACTCCGGGAACCTAGAGTTGATGTTTATATTCCAGTTCACGCTCTGGGAACTTGGAGTTAGCTGACAGATGGTCAGTCACATCTGTTTGAGCTTTTTAAGAATTCGTTCACACTTTGGGAACGATGGACTTATCGAGATTGTGGATGGTCGGATCATATCCACCCCGAGTTAACAACCGAGGTCATTAGATAGACGGATCCATCCTCCTTAAACTTGGTTAGGATACAGCCGAAGTCGTTAGGAAGACGGGTCTACCCTCTCCGTAACTGCATTTATATGTTTATACTCCAACACGCGCTCTGGGAGTTTGGAGTTGGTGTTTATGCTCCGGTTCGCGCTCTGGGAACCAAGAGTTGATGTTTATACTCCAATTTGCACTCTGGGAATTTGGAGTTAGTGTTTATACTCCAGTTTGCACTCTGGGAATCTGAAGTTAATGGAAGGATTGTCGTGTATCAACCCTTTTAGATATTGGTGTGGTGACATGCCCCCGAGCTTGGGTTTCACTTAGTGAGTGACCGGTCGTATCTCAGTCACTCCCTATTTGAATAAATCCTACCGTATGATGGAACTTAGCTATCCGTGCATCGTGATGTTGTATGTCATATTCAATAAATCACAGCTCTGGCTGGAAGAGATAGCATTTTATTGCTGAAATAAGAAAATATGGTAAAGTCAGTTGCCTTATTACAAGTTCAAATTTCAAAATGTGAAAATAAAATGCAAAGGAAATAATGGGCTAAAACAAATAAAGCCTGTCATGTATAGTAGCGACGGATACTCTCGCTATTCCAAGCTCTCGGCAGGGTAAGACCGTCAACGGTTGATAACTTGAATGTGCCATCTCCGAGCTTTTGTGAAATCACATATGGTCCTTCCCAATTAGGTTTCATGTGTGAAGGAACAGGATAGATCCTCTTGAGTACGAGATCGCTGAGTTCAAAGGTTCGTGGCCGGACCTTAGCATTACATATTCGGGTGACTCGACTCCGATACGTGGCTGCCCTCAGATCAGCCTCTTCACGCTTTTCATCGAGTAAATCCAGAGATTCAGCAAGTAGTATGGCATTTGTTTCCAGATCATAATACGTCACACGATGAGAAGACACTTCCATCTCGACTGGAATAACGGCTTTCGAGCCATAAGATAGAGAAAATGGAGTGTGTCCGGTTGCAGTCTTATGGGTCGTTCGATAAGCCCATAAAGCCATAGGAAGTTCATCAACCCATTTGCCCCCGGCTTTTTCCAGCCGTTTTTTCAGAATAGATTTGATAACCTTATTAACAGCTTCGACTTGGCCATTCGCTTGAGGGTGTGCAACTATAGAGAATTTCCTATGGACATGGAATCGTTGACAGAAATTCTTGAATTCAACGCTGTCGAACTGGGCTCCGTTATCGGTGATAATGGTATGCGGGAGACCAAACCGGCAGATAATGTTGCGTACTAGAAAGTTGATTACTTTTTTCGTCGTGATTGTTGCAAGAGGTTCAGCTTCAGCCCATTTGGTGAACTAATCGACTGTGACGATGGCGTACTTCGTGCCACCTTTGGCCAAAGGTAATGTACCAATTATGTCAACGCCCCATACTGCAAACGGCCAAGGGCTGACCATTTGGGTTATCTCAGTAGGTGGGGCTCTAGGAATCCGAGCATGTTTTTGGCATTTATCACATTTTTTGGCGTAGTTTGCTGCGTCACGGTTAACAGTGGGCCAGTAATACCCGTACCGGAGTACTTTCTTGGCGAGTGCTTGCCCCCTAGTGTGATCGCCACATTCTCCTTCGTGTACATCATGTAACACTCGTTTGATTTCTTCGTGTGCGATACACCAGAGGAGAGGAATAGAATATCCTCTTCGATACATAACTCCATTTCGAATGATGAACCGCGAGGCTTTTCGAAGAATCTGTCTCTTCTCACTTCTGCGCTCAGGCAATATCCCATGCTCAATATAATCTCGATAAGGGGTCATCCATGACTCCCTATTGGAAGTAGTCTCAAAGGTGAAGTCAGTCTCTATTTGATCAATGCTTGGAGAGGATAGAGTTTCAACGGGGACGAGCCCTAACTGCCGAGCTTCGCCCGTACTTGCTAATTTTGCCAACGAATCGGCTTTCTGATTATGCTCTCGGGGTATGTATAAAATGGAATAGTAATCAAACTGATCAAGCACTTCTCGTATCTGGGCTAGATAGGCAGCTAGCCTTCGATCTTTCGCTTGATATTCACCCCGGACCTGGCACACGACTAATTGGGAGTCACAATAGATTTCCACAGCGGTAACTTTCAGATCATGAGCCAGCTTCAACCCAGCAAGTAAAGCTTCATATTAGGCTTCATTATTGGTCGCACGAAACTTGAACTTTAAAGCATAGCATATGGATCGGCCCTCGGGGGTTTCAAGTACTACCCCAGTGCCCGAACGCCGATCGTTGGATGCACCATCAGTGTGTAACTTCCAGATGTACTCAAGAGATTTTCTGGTCTCAGGCAAGTCTTCAGGAACAGTAAACTCGGCTATAAAATCTGCTAGGACTTGACCGTGAATAACTCTCCTTGGAGTGTAAGTGATATAGAATTGACTCAGTTCGATGTTCCATTTGAGTAGCCTACCAGACGTCTCAGGCCGCGTGAGGACCTATCGTAACGGCTGATCGGTGTATACAGTGATGGGATGAGCCTAAAAGTATGGACGGAGCTTCCTCGAGGCAATGACTAAGCAGTAGGCTAATTTCTCCAGCTTCGGATAGTTTCTCTCAGCTCCGGTGAGTTGTTTGCTAACATAATAGACCGGTTTCTGAACTCAAACTTCCTCCCGAACTAGGGCAACGCTGATTGCATTTTCTGATACCGCCAGGTAAAGATACAACTGTTCGTGGTTGACAGGCTTTGAAAGAATCGGCAGTGTGGAAAGGTGTTGAACCAAGGATTGGAATGCGCCCTCGCACTCCGTAGTCCATTCGAAGTTCCGCTTCCCTTTTCGTATCAGATCAAAGAAGGGGATGCACTTATTGGCGGACTTTGATATAAATTTGCTCAATGCTGCTACCTTTGCGTTGAGACTCTGGACTTGCTTTATATTGCTTGGAGTTTGTAAATTTCTGATAGCCCAGATCTTTTCGGGGTGGGCTTCTATTCCTCTGGCGTTGATGATGAACCCAAGGAATTTTTCGGATGCGACTCCAAAATGGCACTTAAGCGGATTGAGCTTCATCCCGTATCTCCGAAGGATATTGAACATTGACTCCAAGTCTCTAATGTGGTCAGTGAAGTACCGTGATTTCACCAACATATCGTCCACATAAACCTCCATGGTCTTTCCGATCTGGTCAGCGAACATCCGGTTAACCAAGCGTTGGTAAGTTGCTTCGGCGTTCTTCAATCCGAAGGGCATGACTTTGTAGCAGTATAGTCCCAGATCGATTACGAAGCTTATATGCTCTTGGTTGGGCACATGCATGGGTATTTGATTGTAGCCCGAGTAAAGCATCCATGAAAGATAATAATTCATGTCCGGCCGTTGAATCTACAAGTTGGTCACTTCGAGGAAGTGGAAACCTGTCTTTCAGATAGGCTTTGTTTAAATCAGAATAATCAATGCACGTTCTCCATTTCCCATTTGGTTTCCGGACAAGTACAGGGTTGGATACCCACTCCGGGTATAGAGAATCCCGGATAAACCCATTTGCCTTCAGTTGTCAACTTCTTCTTTCAGGGCGGCAGATCTCTCTGGATCCATACCGCGCCTTTTCTGCTTGACCGGGATATACCGCGGGTCAATATTCAGGGCGTGGCTCGCGATGTCCGACGAGATCCCACACATATCAGAGTGTGTCCAGGCGAATACGTCGAGATTTGTCTGAAGAAAATCAACCAATTCCAATTGCATTTCTTGGCTCAATTGTGGCCCAACCTTCAACATTCTTGAATCATCATCATCGTCACCATCGATTGGAACATCAATCGTCAGCTCATCCAGGGATGCCCGACTTTCAATAGATTCTTCCTTGTTTTCATTCTCTCGGGTCAAGATCCCTGTGGAATTGGTTGTGGCGCCCGGGCCGAGGCCGAGGCACTAATTGTCAATTATTTGTAAAACGAATGCAGAGAGATTCCTCTACGCCCTTTCCTTTCTCTCGTCGCTGCGCCTCGTGCAGCTCAGCCACATAACTGGCTCTTCCAGCAGCCTGATCTCCTTGTATAACTCCAATCCCTCAATCAGTGGGGAATTCAAGGTCAAACACGATGGGGCAATCGCTGCCCTGAACTCAGCAAGGGCCGGTCGGCCCAAAAATGCGTTGTATGGGGATTGAATATCCAAAACAACAAACTGTAAAATCCGAACTCTTCGCACTCTCCAATTCCTAACTCCACTGGCAACTCTACCACCCCAGTGGGTATATTAGCACTCCCATCAAATCCATGAATTCTAGATTGACAAGGCTTTAAATCTTTGGCTTCCATTTTCATCTGGTCGTATGCTCTCTTAAACAGAATATTTACTGAGCTCCCACTGTCCACCAGGATCCTCTTCATCCAAGCAGGACCAACCTGGCAAATATGACAAGTGGGTCAATAGTTGGGGCTTCGACCCTATCAGCATCTCGGCTCCTGAATACGATGTCATCCGTCATCGTCTTTTGTAGTTTGGCCGGAGCTCCTTCATCGAAATTACTACAACATTCAAAGTCCACATGCCTGATAGAATTGGCATATGACTCCATTTCCCTCCAGCTTCAGTCTGCTGGATGGGGACCACCACTGACTGTATTAATAACTAACCTCCCGCCTGTATGGGCAGGTTCCTCCTGTCTTTCATGAGTTTGCACATGGTTTTGATTGGACGGGCCCACATGGCCAGACTGCGACGCCCGAATGAACTGATCTAGCTTTCTTTCTCTGATCAATTTCTCAATGAGGTCTTGCAAATGTCGAAACTCGTTGGTATTATGTCCATAACTTTCATGGAATCTACAGAACTTTCCTGTTTGGATCTGCCTCTCCGAAGATGGCTTCGGAGCAGGTTTCTTATACTGCATAGCGTTGCAAGTCTGTAAATACACGTTCTCCAGCGACGTGTTCAGTGGTGTATAATTGTCAAACATTGGGGCCCTACGTCGCGGACCACGGTTCTGATCCCGTTTTCTGTTCTGATTATCACTGTTCCTCGGTTGTTGAGTTTGTTTATTTTGAACATTTAACTGGACTTTTCCTAAACTTTCACCAGACTGTTTAACCGCAACATTACTCTGAATCCCCTCACTGCTAGGTCTTACATCGTCCTGTTTCCTAGACTGTTTTGCATCCTCATGCCTCAAGAATTGAGCGGCTTTGGAATAGAAATGGTCCAACGATGCGGGAGGCTTCCCAGCTAACCAATTTCCAAACTCGGAATCGGGGTCAATCCCCTTAGTTAGTGCCATTAAGATCGAATTATCATTGGGGTTACTGATCACTGCGCAAGCGGCATTGAACCTTTCCAAGTATCGCCTGAGTGTCTCTCCGGGAGCCTGAGTGACACTGGATAAAGTATTAACGTCTTTAGGCCTAGCGACGTGCATACGAAACTGCTCAACAAACTTAGTAGCCAACTGGTTGAACGAAGAGATTGATCTAAGAGGCAATCGTGTAAACCACATCGTTGTGATGCCCTCCAAAGAAATGGGAAAACTACGACACTTTACTACATCATCAGCTCTTGCCGCGCTCAGCGACCATTCATATTTCAGGATATGTTGATTGGGATCGGAATTCCCTTCGTACATGGGCAGAGTCGTCATTCTGAATCGCCGAGGGGGTTCAACATATAAAATTTCATCCGTGAACGGAGTATGACTTCGGAAGATTCCTCAATCGTCATTTGTCAAGCCCTGACTCTCGCGAATCATTTGGCGTATCATGGCTGAAAGGTCTGGCATCGGAGCATTTTGCGCACGTTGGGCCAAAGTGTGGTCGGGTTCCACGTTGCGAGGTTGGACCGGGCGCTGTCGACGGTCCGTGTCTCGCCTCCTTGGCTCAACGTTTTCTGGAACGTACAGTTCAGGAGTACGCCCTTGTTGGTTGGGTATCAATCCCTATATCAGCCGTGGTAGCAGTGACACGGTTGTCCATGGTGTATTGTGGAACAGTGCCTCCTCGGGAGGAGGGTCCAATATGAAAACTAGCAAAAGGGCCAACTCTTAACTGCCCAATGGTCAATGCTGGCTGGTGATTAATTACCTGTGCATAATTTTCCTACAGCCTGGGTCGGGTAGATCTGTGATTGTAATTGGATGAAGCAGAACTTTCAGTGGAGGAGCAAGATGCATGATCCCTTCTAGATTTTCTACGCCCTTATTGGTCTAGTTAATTAGCTAATTCAGCATTAACGCGCAACTGCTCAGTTAGCTGTTGCCGGCTTTGAGTTAGTTCCTGGAGCAATGTCTGGAACTCTTGTCTAGTAACCGGACCTGATGGATCGAAATGCCCGGTATCATCTTGATTAGGTGGAGGTAGTTGCGCAGGATTCTGTCTATCCCGACCTTCTTGACCAGCGGCGGTAGAAGCGGTTCTTGTGCTAACCATCTTGAGAAGTGGAGTCCTTTCCCTAGATTTTTGCAAATCTGAATAGAACGGAAGGAATCTGAAATTGAAATCTGGATCTCTCTCTTAGATTTATGCAATCCGGTATTGATGACAGATCCAATGAGCAGGAGAAAATCTGGGTGTTCTCAGTGAAAGCACCAAAGTGTTTGTACCAAAATTGGGCACAACACTCTTCGGAAGTTTTTGAAGAGATAACAAATGAAGAATGTAAATTGAAAATGAGGATTACCTAAAAAAAACTCCAATTAACAAGAATATAAATGCGAAGACCAGCGATTTATAGTGGATCGGCGTGTTGCCTACGTCCACTGTGAAGTTTTTGCAGTTTTATTGATTCTCTTTCAGTGATTACAAGTGATTACAGTGAACAACAACAAGTTACAACTGGAAATTCGAAATCAACAGCAAGAATATGACGTAGGATGATGGGGATCTCGATCCGGCAGAGTCTGGACGCTTCAAAATCCAAAGATCCCTTTTCTGTAGACTCTGAGGCTCTATTTATAGGCGTAGGAGGCTGAGTCTTCGCTCAAATTTCAGCTCGATTGGACGTCATCTTGATCGATACGAAATGACTTCGTACCGATGCATTAACGCGCAATTGCTCAGTTAGCTGTTGCTGGCTTTGAGTTAGTTCCTGGAGCAATGTCTGGAACTCTTGTCTAGTAACCGGACCTGATGGATCGGAATGCCCGGTATCATCTTGATTAAGTGGAGGTAGTTGCGCGGGATTCTGTCTATCCCAGCCTTCTTGACCAGCGGCGGTAGAAGCGGTTCTTGTGCTAACCATCTTGAGAAGTGGAGTCCTTTCCCTAGATTTTTGCAAATCTGAATAGAACGGAAGGAATCTGAAATTGAAATCTGGACCTCTCTCTTAGATTTATGCAATCCGGTATCGATGACAGATCCAATGAGCAGGAGAAAATCTGGGTGCTCTCAGTGAAAGCACCAAAGTATTTGTACCAAAATTGGGCACAACACTCTTCGAAAGTTTGTGAAGAGATAATAAATGAAGAATGTAAATTGAGAATGAGGATTATCTAACAAAAATTCCAATTAACAACAATATAAATGCGAAGAAAAGCGATTTATAGTGGTTCGGCGTGTTGCCTACGTCCACCGTGAAGTTTTTACAGTTTTATTGATTCTCTTTCAGTGATTACAAGTGATTACAGCGAACAACAGCAAGTTACAACTGGAAATTCGAAATCAACAGCAAGAATATGATGTAGGATGATGGAGGTCTCGATCCGGCAGAGTCTGGGCGCTTCAGAATCCAAAGATCCCTTTTCTGTAGGCTCTGGGGCTCATTTATAGGCATAGGAGGCTGAGACTTCGCTCAAATCTCGGGAGACTTTTTCTGGCACATGAGTGGGCCCACGCGACCAACCTCAGGAAGTTTCGACTCGATCGGCGATCGATACGAAGTCATTTCGTATCGATCAAGATGACGTCCAATCGAGCTGAAATTTGGTGTAGACATTCCTCAGCATGTACGCAAGCTCCTGTGAAAATTTCATGGCATTTGGATCAGCGGATCGTGAGATATGGTCGATACGAAATGGAAATTCTCATTGGCTGATTGGTTCGAATCCATCATTTCGAATCGATCCCTTCGACTCGATAAACTCACGTGGACCTGTGATGACGTGGCGCGCGCACTTCGCCTCGATCCGGTATTTGCTCCGAGTTGACCATGTCGACTCCATATATCTCGCCTCGTTCGTATCGAGGGATGACACATCACCCTGGTCTAATGACATGTTGGATACGAAGTGGTCAACAACCATGGATTCGAACAACTGCTACATCGATGGACACGAACTAACAAAGGTTGACGGTTACGAACAGGCCTTTTTTCGATGGATATGAGCTACATAGCTTCTTAATGGACACGAAGTCAATCGATACGAACCGGGGCAATCTGATGGATATGAAGTAGAGAAATCTGATGGATATGAAGTAGAGCAATCTGATTGATACGAAGTAGAGCAATCTGATGGATACGAAGCACTCTGCCCAGATGTATTCGAAGAGAAGCTTCCTTGATGGATGCGAAGCGGGCACTAGCCAATCGGTACGAGGCACAACCTCTGCTGATGGATTCGAAGCCCATTGATACGAACTCGATGGATTCGAACACTACCGACCTGATCGATACGAAGTGATGAGATCTGATCGATACAAACTGAACGTACTTCGATGGATACGAAATCAATAACAATGATGGATACGAACTCTGGGCCGTTCCTTCTATATTGAATCGATCATAACTAGAGCATACGAACTCGGATTGACTTGAAATTTGGAATGCTGGTTCTTATGATCTTTCTTGTCATGTCCTATTAATTTTAGCCTGATCCGGGCTCGGACAAAATTCAGCGATATCCATGGTGAAGCAAAGTATAACCAATCATTGAGACGAATTGCCCTTTGTTTTTGATTGATCTTTAGGTATCACGACTTTGCCAAAAGGTGGGATAACAGTAATAAAATGTATAGTAATGTCAATTATGTTCATAAGACAATAATTGATTTAATAATAAGAGTGAAATCAAGATAAATGAATTTATTGGGATCTTGAATTATAATTAATGAATTTATAATTAAAACCGAACAATGTAATTAGTGCAATTATTCAACATTGAATTGATATGTAATTTTGTTTTGAAAGAATATTAACCATTTAGCAGTCAAAAAAGATAAATTGTTAGTTATTAAATTTGAATTGAAAAGGTGATTTAAGTAATTTAATAAAAATTATTTATTTAATGTGAAAATAGCCATTTTGGCCACTGTCTCGGATTTCGACGAAACTAGTTTCATCGGATCCGTGACAGTGAATTATTGTAGGATTACAAGTTTCGTAGCAATCGTATTTGTCGTTTGATCGTGCGGGCTTGAAATGCGTTGAAATCAATATAATTAGATTCAATTACTAATAAGCTGGTTTTAAAAGATAACTTATTCATATGATGGAAATATAACTTGAAACCTGTTCCATTGAGTTTAAAATATCGAAAACATCTATTTTGATATGTGGAATGACCTACTTTTGTTTCGGAGGCAGAATGGGCTATTCGGGTCGCTATTGTTATTTCGAACCAATTCGATGTGTTCATTATTTCTTATCGGGCCTTGTCCATATAAATAGACTTTGTTTCTCAAACCCTAGCTGTCTTTCAGTCTATTATGTACATACATCAATTTCTGTCTTTTCCTTTCTTCAATGGCGGAAACCAATTTCAAATTACAAACCCTAAATTCAATTTCAAAAATTCAAACTCTCCAAATCCTATCATATTATATATTGTTGGAAAGCTCTCGACGAGCCCAATCCATTGGTGAAATTCGTTTTTGCAGTCGAATCACCATTTATCCAAAAATTATTGATCCAGTTTCGGCTGTCCGTTGTTAGGTTTTGTTATCCAACGGCGGATCGTCGATTTTATGACGATCGGGTGGTGGCAACATGTAGAGGAGTATGTAGGAAGTCGATCTATACGGTTGCACCTTGCCTTAGTCATCATAGTTCACCGAAAATCGACTAGGAAGTGGCGGCGGCGACAACAATTTTGAGGTGGCTGGAGGGGGCCGCTTGTGGTCGCGCGTAGGCTGGGGTTCGTCTGGAGATAGGGGTTACGGTGGCACTCTCTGATGATGGCGAAGTTCGACGTAGGGGTGGCGATCTAAAGTTATTTATGGCGGTTGAGGAGGGGTTCACATGAGCGAATGAGGCGAGCATCGGTTCGGGTTTCGAACATTCTGCTGACGTGTAAGCTTCGTATACTTATTTTATTTAATTAAATTTTAAATTGTTCAATCGTTTTAATGTCATAATTTTTGCATATGAACCTGGATTTGGACGCGTTTTATTTCATTGGTATCGTATCAAAATTCTAGACATTATGACACTAGTTTGGATGAATTCTGAGACTAAGGAATTTTAGGCCTTATTTTGGATTTCAAATCGATTTGAAATCAAAAGTGAGCGTTTTGACCCACTCACAACTACTAAATTATTTTATGTTAGTTAAATTGAATTTATGATGCAATTAGAAATTGATTTGGTTGATGTTTGGTATATTTAAATAGTCATCCAAGTAAATATGATTTTTATTGCATTTAATCGTTATTTAATTTAATATTGAATTTAATTGTAAATTTAATAACTGATGATGATAACCAGTTAATTGATGTTATTTATTGGTTGATTGAATAGTGAGTTTGATGGATGTTTGATTGTTGATATTGGATGATCGGATACTATATTTATATTGTTATAACACTGCAAGTTCCCTTAGTTATTGCTAGAAAATCACTATGGGTTGAAATGATACATACCCGAATGATCTATGGATTAGGGAAAAATCGTTATGGGTTGAAATGATAAACCCGCGCGATTTTATGGATTTTGAATTTTATTCGGGTTTGCGGGTTGAAATAATATATACCCGAAAATTTTAAAATTACTACGGATTGAAATGATATATATTAGTATCACTTGACCATAGGGTAGAAAATTATATACAGACACTGGATTGGTTAAATTAAATAATTTTTAAATCATTAAAATTTGAATTCAGTTCAATGATATTTGAAATAGAATTTGATTTATATAAACTGAATTATTTTCGAAAATCCAAGCTTTAAATGTTGAAATTGTAATTGATTTAATGAATTGTTTAAAAGAATTAAAATGGAAATTTCAAAGTTGATTTTTGAAGCATAAATGAAATTTATCGAAATTGAGTTATTGAAATGTTTGAATATAACTTTGAAATCTATTTAATTTAAAGGGGTTTAAGTTAATAATTCAAACATGGACTTGAAGTCGATATTGAAAGAAATGGCTTAACTTTGATATTAATTTCAAATCAATTATTTTATATAAACTGTTTTTAGATTTATTATTTTAAAGTCCCGATTCCTAAGATTTTCAAACTATTGATCTATTTTAAACTATTTTTAACCTATTTTAAAACTATTAAACTATTTAATCTATTGTAAACTATTTCAATCTACTTTAAATGATTTAAACTATATTAAACTATTTTAATCTATGCTTAAACCATTTAAGCTATTTTATGGTATTTTAAACTAATTTGAAGTATTTTAAATTATTTTAAAGTGTGTAAACTATTTTAAAATATTTTAAACTATTTTAATCTATTTTAAACTATTAAAAACCATCTAACACTATATTTAAAATAGTTTAACCACTTAAATGCTATTTTAAAACTATTTAATCTATTTATGACTATCTAAACTATTTTCTAAATTTTCATACCATGTATGGTTGAACTAGTTATGTTGAAATCTTTGATTTAAAAGTGAATATGGTTAAATGATGTTATAACCCTATGTTGGGATTTGAAATTATATTTTCTAGTGAAATGGCATATTTGAGTAAATATGATGATTTTGAAATGGGGGTTTTAATCTATTTTGTAGATATGATTTCGAAAGTGATATAATTTTGAAAATGAATATTATTTCGAAAGTGACATGATTTCGAAAATGAATATGATTTCGAAAGTGGTATGTTTTGGGAGTATGATATTTTGATATCAATTATGAATCAGTTTTGAAAATGTAAAAGAACCATCGGGTGTGAAATAAGCATCTGGTTGTTAAAGAGACTGAGATCAGATATTGTCATACTCTCTACCAATACCCAAAACCACATTAACAACCGTGCACGTGGTGGGGATTGTGGAATGAAGTAGGATGGTTTGGCGAACGATTCTATATGAGGTATTATCGTAGCCTTGACTCCCGTGAGTCATCTTGATGTGGCTAAAACAGGATCCATGCCGGGCCAAGTGAGGTCGCACCTTCGATCGGACGCATTTCTTCAATACCATATGATGACTTTGTGGTTGATTTGGTGGCCACCCCTCGATTCGATTTTGGAGTGTGTTCCAGTTGGGCGGTAGTAGCTGCTATGCGTTATCACCAGTCTAGATCCGCAAAACGATAGTATCCTATCATGGGCATTGCCTCGCATGTCTTGTCACATGCCTTATCGCGCCTACTACGAGTTTGGTTTGTACCGTACCAATGTAGTGTCCTCTGATATCCCTTCAGTTTACGGAGGAATTATGGTACTGTATAGACTATGGGAATGTATAAAATGTGTTAAGTGGGATATGGGTAACGCCTTAATGCTATTTTAATACTTTACCGTAAACACTATTATAATAGCGTATTGTACTATGTATGTAGATAGTTTAACGGATCCTTAGGAGATTTAATCCTGAACATCTCTTAAGTTATTGCGTGCACGTTAGACACTTGATAGGAGATGTCAAACTCCGTAAAAATCACCAACGCCGTTACACTCATATTTATTTACTGTTGATTTAACTTACATAAGATCTTTTAGTTCCGACTCGAGTGTTTTGTCTTTTCATTACGCTTAGGTTAGTCTATGCTTTCCAGTGTATCGAAGACTGCTTTTCTGGACGATGAAGACTTAGATTTGTATATTTATACTTATTCCACTGCATCATGTTGTTCCGCTGCATTTATTTATTCATTCTTGTGGTATGTAACTCTGATCTGTATTGTAAAAGTGTAATCAAATGTTATTTGTAAAACTGCTTCATGAACTGTTATTTGATTATTATATATTGTCATTACGCTGTGAGATTTTGTGTTTGTTTTTCTTACTTTCCACGTTTTTTCTTATTTACCCCATAACAATCCGCTTTTTTGAATGGTTTGAGTCTGACTGTGTGATTTATCGTCGATTTAAACTGTCCAAAAAGGTGGGTGTCATAAGGAGGGAAAGCCGATCAATTTTGGCCATTGAACCACGGCGATCATAAATACCAGGGTTTCTAGAATATTAAAATAATATTTTTTCTCGTTATACGTGCCGTATTTATATAGTTAGGTCTAAAACCGTCTGAACTCCAATCGAGGCGTGCTGCCTGGCGTTTATAATGTTTTACCCCCATTCCGAACGCAATGGAACAAGTTCCGAAGCCTAATTCAGTCGTATATAGAAGATAGCTTTTCAAGGTCGAATTATTTTATCGAATTCCGAAATTAATTCTACGTGTTTCAAGCTTGCATGGCCAAATGAGAAGTCTGATCGCTACAAAACTTTAAATCTTATAATAACTCATTATTACGAATCTGATGAAACTGGTTACATTGAAATCCGAGACAGTGGCCAAAATGGCTACTTCCACTCGTTAATTAAAAAAAAGGAAATACCCAGTAATTAATTTATTCACTTTAAATTCAATTTTAAAAGTAACAATCTTCATTGTCATTTAAATAAAATTTAAATCAACTTTTATAATCATTTTCATTCATATAAAATTCAAAATTCAATTATTCAAATAATTTCTAATATTAGATTTAAATAATTTAATTATCCAATAAACCAATATTAATAAATCATTAAATTTTATTTCTACCCACATTTATCCAATAATTACATTAAATTTAATAACTTACAATAGTCAAAAGTATGGGTCGTTACTTACTCCTCCACTCAAAACTTTTCGTCCTCGAAAAGGTGTTAAGTACAGAATTTAACATACAATATATTTTCTCAAAATAATTAACTTATAAATATAAAAATCTTATTTGCAAAACTATTACTATGCTTCTACTATGCCATTTCGATATCGGTTTTTCGAAAAATATAACTTATATATAAAAACAAGCTATAAAATTTTTAAACTTCAAAATTTTTCTAACTCCTGCATTTACGAAAAATTTCAACAGAGTCTCTTTGAATGGCTCGATCGAAAAATTTTTACAATATAATATATAACACAAATATACCTAATATATATCGAATATATATCTTATCTCAATGATGAGGCTTCTGAAGGGAAAAATATAAAATCGCAGTATTTAATCCGAGATACGTACCTTATTATTAATAACACGAGCGAGTTTGCTAGTATTAAGCAAGAAAAAGCAAAATACGCGTAAGCGAGCTCTAAAAACTAGCATATTACTAAACACTCATTAATATATGAGAATATGTATACAGAAAGAGAAATCAATATATAACATAACTATATAGCAACCATATAAGCAAACATAATCATGCAATAAAGAAACATCCAAACAACTATATTCATGCATGTTTTATTCATAACCGTACTATTATTCAATGTTAATAATTTAATTCATACACTTTCATTTCTTATTAACATTCATTCTCATTAGCATTTTAATTGACTTAGTTTTAATTAATTTACATTCACATCCAATTTATTTGCATTCACTTTAATTACTTCTTAATTGATTATCATTCACCTATTAATATTCATTTCATTAATTATACAATGAATTTATATTCAATTCGTTTGCTTTTAGTTGATTTACATTCAACTAATTTGGTTTCTATTCATTTTTATTCAATCAACCTAAATTCATTGCATTCACATTTGATTGATTACAATTTAATGTATTTACATTCAATAGATTTACTTTCAGTTGATTAATATTTATTTTAATGACATTCATTTTATTCATCATCCAATGAATTTTCATTCCATTCATTTAAATTTTATTATACTCACATTCTCTTCCATTTATTTTAAATTAATTCACATTCACTGAAATCAAATTTCTCTTACATGCAATGATTAAAGTTATTACATTGAATATAACGTTATAGCTTAAGTCCATTTTCATTTTGAATCAAATTCTATTTTGTTTGACTCGTTTTGGTAATTTATTTCCTTAACAAAATACGTTTATTCATTTTCATTAACTCTACTTAAGTTAAATCAAATTACATGTATCATTTTAGATTTCCTTTTCATATCTTCTATGTTCACTAATTTTATTTACTTATGTTTATCAATTCTGTGGGTACAAGACTTACATGTTTTCACAAATACTTCAATTGTAACATCCATACTTTTCTTTTTCATTTACCTTCACAAATTTTCATTTAATATTAAATTCGTTCGTGAAGCATTTCATTTATCATTTCTTTAGTTTATCACAATTTTACAAAGGTTCGTTTTGTTTTACTCCAACTTTTTCAAGTTTATAATTTTCTCAAAAAGTTACAACTTAATTTACAACATTCTTTGCAAGTATACATTTAATTCTATAAAAAACTTACAAGATATTATTTAATTCATTTGTCTACTTTCTTAAGTTCCATTTACTTGTTCAATTTAGTCATTAATCATTTCATAATATACTAATTAAGTATATAACATTTACTATAACAACATAAACTTCATTAATAAACATTTTAATTACTTAAGTATTGACTTACTTGTATAATATTCCATTACATATTCTTATAAACATTTTAACTCCTTAAACATTTATGGTAAGTTATTTTGATGCTTTAGAATGTAATTGAGCATTATACAAATTAATCTTATTCATTTATTTAATAAGAATGTTCAATAATTTTATATGTTTTGAACTCCCATTATCTTCCAATTTATGGGTTATAACTTCGATTTATAATTTCTCTTAAATACTCAGACTTTAATTCTTACTTTATATTAAATTAGTTAATACTCAATTTTTAAAACTCACTCCACTTACATTTAATTTATTTACATCGAATTTAAATTAAATTAACCATATTAATTTTGATTAAATTCATTTATCTTTATTCAGTTTCTTACATACTTAAATTAACCATTTGAAAATAGATTCCTTTCGGTAGCAATTCTCACTTAGAAACTCGAAAATGAATACTAGCGGTGCTGCAGTCATCTCCAGAATTATTTTCTAGCGACTAAAGTGAGTTTTAATGCTTTTATTTTCTTCAAAAATCTTTTTAAAATATTTTCTGGTCAAAACTATTTCAAACAATATTAATATTAATTTTTGAAGGCTTCGAAAACCATTTTGAAAATAAAGGAATTTAAATTCTGAAATTCTCAATTTTTAAAACCTTCTATTTATAACCTATTTAACATACTCATATAATTTCATTACTTCATTTTGAAAATATTTCGTTAATTTACACATTTGTTATTCCAAACAATTTTCATTGTAATTATATTCAATTTAATTTAATTATCAAACGCTTTATAAAATTAAATTCATTAAGTATTCGTTTAATCAGAATTCAACAAATAATCGATGATAATTAAATATTATCATCTCCTAACAAATAACATTCATTAATAATTATATAGGCTTATCAAAGTTATAAATTTATGTATAAAATATAATTTAGGTAAAATTATTTTATTTACCCTATTTTAAAACAATATTATGTCGACTTGCCTCGTTTAAGTGTTTAGAAATCCCTGTCGATAACATGGCGTCCTACACACCGACCAACATTTATAAACAACTCAACGGATAAGCAAACACAACATAAAACATTTTATAAAACTAACTAGTATGCTCTCTCATATACATATACACTCAACAGACTCATTCTAGGTCATTACTACCCATCTCTAATGAGTCAGACCCTACATAGCCGAGGTTATCGCTAAACCTAGCTCTGATACCAACTGTGACGACCCACATGTCGAAAGGTTTAAATCATCAATAATACACACATGTCGAACCTAAACAATCTGAAACATAGATAATCAATAGGGATAATTAAGAAAAATAAGAAAAGAAGAAGAAAACAAATATAGAATCTCACAACGGAATGATAAAATATAATAGTCAAATAAACAGTCATGAAGCTGTTATATAATATATTTGATTATAATTTAAACCTCATTTATCAGAGTTATATATATACAACAGGGATAAATAAAAATAATGCAACAGACAACATGATGCAGGAATAATAATATTAATAATAATATATCAAATCTTCATCTTTATCCTCCAACAAAATGATCTTCAATGCATTAAAAAAACTCAGGGCTGACCCAAGCGTATGAAAAGACAAAACACTCGAGTCAGGACTAAAATACTCTTATGTAAGTCAAATAGATATTGCAAATAATATGAGTGTCGTGTAAGTCAAATAGATATTGCAAATAATATGAGTGTCGTGGCTCAGAGATGTTTACGGGATTTTACATCTCCTATCCAGTGTATAACGTGCGTGTAATTACTTAAGAGATGTTACAGAGTTTTCCATCTCTTAAGGATCTGTTAAGCTATCTATATGTAATAGTATACGCTATAATAGGTAATTTCTATCAGTAGAATAAATATCAAAACAGCGTTAAGGTTTTACATTGATCCACCTTAACACATTTTTATAGCACGTAGTCTATGCAAGTCCTGTAACACAACTAGCAACGTCAGTAGCTAGTGAGTCCTTTATATGTACAATACTAAACCAAAGTAGTAATGGCCTCGTATAAGAAAAAATATGACAAGGCATGTGAGGAAATGCCCAAGGTAGGATACTATCAATTTACCCTTTCTAGCTGGTCGTAATCCATCCATGGCGATCCGCGACAATCAATCCATACAAAAGGCACACCCATCGCATATGAAATCACAATAGTAATACGAGGGATCAACGGCGCTAGAGGTAGCTAACCTCATTAACCAAATATAGGCTCTTTTTTTAGTTAATTAAATTATGATACAAATGTCAAGGCTATCCATCATCATTCTCTTACTTCATTCCAGTAAATGTTCACCAACTCAAACATTCTAAATATCATCCACCGCGTTAAAGTGGTTCCAATATTGACAGAGAGTATGTCAATAAGAGGCCCTGATATCTTTAATAACCAAACGTCGTTTTTCACACCGGTTGGTACTTTTATATTTCAAAAACAATTTGTACTTGATATCAAAATATCATATTCGTTTCAAAATCAAATCCATTTCGAAATCATCATATTCGCTTCAAAAATCAAATCCATTTTGAAATCATCATATTCACTTCACAAATCATATTTTACTTCAAAATGTCAATTTAGTTTGATATACCGATTTCACTTCAAAATTTTGATTTGAATTACAATTTAGGTTATAACTTCACTTTAACCCAATTCACATTTAAATCCAAGATTAAAATATAAACATTGCACCCATTTGATCAGTTTGTATTTTTAGAAAATAGTTTAAATAGTTAAAAAAAGTTAAATGGTTTAATAGAAAATATTTTGTGTATTAAAAATGGTTTATATAGTAAAATAGTTTGGAAAATCAAAATAATTTGAATATTTAAAGAATATAAATTTTAAACCATTTATATTAAAATAATTCCTTTGAAAATAGTTTCAAATTCAAATCGATTCAATTTTGAATTTTCCTATTCAAATCAATTCCAGTTCCCATTTCGATTTAATCGTTTCAATTCTGATTTCAAGTCAAATTTTACTTCAATTCCAAATTAATTTCAATTCCAATTTCAAATTAATTTCAGTTCCAACTCCAAATTAATTTCAGTTCCAATTCCAAATTAATTTCAATTCCAGTTCCGAATAAATTTCAATTCCAAGTCCAAATAAATTTCTATTCCAATTCCAAATTAAAACCATTTCAATTTATATTTCGAGTTCGATTTTCAAAATATCGATTCAAAACACTTCAATCAAATTAATCGTCAATATCCAATTTAAAATCCAAATCTTCAAACATAATTCAATTCCGAATTTAATTTCAAAATATCATTTTTCATCACTTCTACTGAGCAATATTCAAAGTTCAAATAAAAGTCCAGTCCTTTAAAGCAAATCAATTTCAGAAATTCATATCATATTTCGATTATAACTTCAAAATCGCAGCTTCAATTATTTTAAAAATTCCTACTATCAACTTAAATTTCAACACTTCGAGCTCAAGTTCGAAAATAGTTCGATTTCCATAAATTTGATTTTTATTTCTTAAAATCAAATCATTTAAATAATTTTAAAACAAATTTTTTAAAAATCATCTAATTTAACCAATCCGGTGTCTGTATATAATTTTCTGTCCTATAGCCAAGTGAATCAGTTTTTTCAATTTAATTCGGGAATGGATATATATCTTTTCCAACCAAAATAAATGTCATAGATATATATCATTTCAACCTATTTCTTAATTTATTCAAAATAATTCAATTTATAGTTTTATATACTGTAAATAATATACAGGATGATAACATGATATATTAAAACAAATAAACATCCAATCATCCATTATTTCAACCAATTAGCATCCATCTCAATCAATCATCCAAAAAGTCAATAATCTCAACAATCAAGCCAATTATCAAAAATGTGAATTTTTCTAACAGTTTAATTATCAATTCATATTGTGTCGATTAATTCAGATGTTAATTTAAATGTCACTTAAATTTATCAAACAACTATCAATAAATTTAAACCACTTCAGAATTTCAATTTAACTAGCATAAAAATATTTTATTCAATTGCGAGCGTATAAAACACTCGCTTTTCATTTGAACTGAAAATTTTCCAACTTCAAATAAATTTCAAACAAACTCCATGACATAGCCTTCGTCGATATGATTCTAACGCTACTTGCTACGCCCGAAATGGACCTCGTATTCAAAAGTTACGATATAGATAGTATTCGAGATGATTAAACTATCATTAGCAAAATTAATTAATTATAACTAACCCTCGTCTTCTTCCCACGTATAGCACGCGCCGGCTAACCCAACATGCATGCAAAAACCCTAGAGCACGCACACAACATGAGACGATCGGACTTCGATCAGACAGCGCCGCCACCTTCGCCTCTCTGAGCCTGTCCTATGCTGGCCTCTCGCAGCTCGCGCATGCATGTATGTGCGTGGAAATCAAAAAAACTACCATGCCTTCTAGCTTTGATTCTAGTGAATTCGTGCACAACTAAGTCGAATCAACCATATGGATTTGAAGAAGGGATTGAGATCTACAGCTTTCATGTTGGAAGTTTTTAATTTCATTGAGAGGATTGAAAGAAATTAAGAAGGAAAACCTATCAATTTTAGCCACTGAACGATGGCGACCATAAACACTAGGGTTTCCAGAATATTAAAATAATAATTTTTCTCCTCATGCGTGCCATATAATATAGTTAGGTCCAAAACAGTCTGAACTCCAATCGAGGCGTGCCGCTTGGCGTTTGTAACGCTTTACCCCTATTCCGAACACAATGGAATAAGTTTCGAGGCCTAATTCGATCGTATGCAGAAGAAAAATTTTCAAAGTAAAATTGTTTTAGTGAATTCCGAAATTAATTTCTATGCAATTCAAGCTCGCACGACCAAACGACAAGTCCTACAATAACTCACTATTACGGATTCGATGAAACCCCTTTTGTCGAAATTCGAGACAGTGGCCAAAATGGCTATTTCCACTCGTTAATTAAAATGAGAAATTCCCATAAATTAATTTATTCACTTTAAATTCAATTTTAAAAGTTTGCAATATTCATTGCCATTTAAATAAAAATTAAATCAACTATTAAAATCATTTTCATTCATATAAAATTCAGAATTCAACTGTTCAAATAATTTCCAATAATAAATTTAAACAATTTTATTATCCAATTAACCAATATTAATAAATCATTAAATTTTATTTCTACCCATATTTATCCAATAATTACATTAAATTTAATAACTTACAATAGTCAAAAGTACGAGTCGTTGCATACTCCCCCACTCAAAACTTTTCGTCCCTGAAAAGACGTTAATTACAGAATTTAACATACAATATATTTTCTTAAAATAATTAATTTATAAACATAAAAATCTTATTTGCAAAACTATTACTATGCTTCTACTACGCCATTCCGATATCGGTTTTCCCAAAAATATAACTTGTATATAAGATAAGCTATAAAATTTTTAAACTTCATAATTTTCTAACTCCCGGATTTGTGGAAAATTTCGGCAGAGTCTCTTATGCGCGGCTCGATCGAAAAAATTTATAATATAATATATAACACGAATATGCCTAATATATATCGGACACATATCTCATATCTATGATGAGGCATCCTAAATCATTTCTTTGAGGCTCATAACCCTGATGAGACCTCATCCCCATCATTTCACAACTCCCAAAAATAGTTAAAAACCTCCACTAACCTCCATTAGCCAAAAAGAAACTCTAAACATATTTTAATTAGTCAAATTACATCATTAAGAGGAGATTAGAGTGATTTGCATCTGGGAGTAAAGATTTGATGTTGGAAGAGCCTAGGATTTCATGCCTTCGACTCTTCATTGGAGGATTTGGGCTTTGATTTGGATTAAAGCGAGTAATTAGATCTCTCACTTATTAATTAGGTCATTTTACACCCTAAATGTTATTCTAAAAATTATTTAAGATACTAAAAAATGTTTTTAGACCATATTATATAATAGATATGAATTTTAGATGATTTGCATTTGATTTGAGAAAATGTGTACTTATGGATCCCTAACCATGTTCTTATGGATCCTTGACCTTCACCTTAGGTTTAGGCCTTGATTGAGGATGGTTTGGCTATGTATTTGTTAATTAATGTAATATGTATTGAGCTTGCTTGTGTCATGTTTGAATGGTTGAAAACGCCGATCGAATGGCGGATATAGTTTTCGGCAAATTTTGGGTTCTACATCATGGATCGGTACTGATCCATGATATTTCACCTAATGGAAGCGCGATTGAGATGTGATGGCAAGGAAGGACCCATGATGCGGTGTTCCTAGTTTCATAGCATTTGGACTCATATGCTTAAATTATGGATGGATTGGTGGTTGTCGGAAGAGATGGGTCTGTGAGGCTTCAATTTATGAATTAGTGAGACTCAATGGCAGAGATTGGTAGAGTGGGTATGGATCAAAGCATGAGAACAAAGTGGTGCCAAGTTCATGTGCATTTGGCTAAGTATGGGTTTGACCCGATGGATCAGTACTGATCCATGGATTTAGCCCATTTGACTTGCAATTTATTGTGAAGCATGGGGAAGCGTGCTGGAGTGTAAATATGAAGTAAAGGATCAGTTCCTATGGATTGATACCGAACCATGGGAATTAACCCAATCAAGGCGTGATCCATAGAGGAGCATAGGGAGGTGTGTAGGAGCTCATGTGTGAAGTGTGGGATCAGTAGCGAGAGTTCGATGACCATGGATCTGGGGGGATGGTTCGTTAGTCGTGGACCAGTACATATCCATGGGTTTTGTTCCAAAGACAACAAGATCAATGTGGGATGACAAGGAAGGCCCGATAAGGCTACGTCCCGAGTTTCATGTCATTTGGAGTTCATATGCTGGAGTTATGATCAATTGATGATGGATAGCTATGCTTCAGAATGTAGAGTAGCCGGATTGAAGGAACCTTTGGAGGAAGGTTTCAAGATGCACGGTGACATTCTCTAACTAATGATGGTTGTCTAGAAAAATTCCTAACCACGACAACTTCAAATGAGAGTCGTAAGGACAACTCTGGGATAAACTTTGCTATGGATGATGTTTACAAAGGGATCGTTGATATTCGTTGATTTCTAGGTGTACTCGTAAAGTAAGGTTATGAATGATGATATCTGTTGGAGATACGATAGCCCTAGATTGCACAATGTTTAGATCTGTTGAACCCAGGACTATCAAACCAGTAGTCTAGTTCTTGGCTTACCGAGTGGCATGGATTCGAGTATTGACAAACCGGCACATTGAGTAGTCCTTGACTCTATGTGAAAGGTCATATGAGTGTCAAATATCCAATGCACTGAGTGAGTGAACATAAGAATGGATGATGGATGCTATGTTCGATTATTTTATCACTTTAGTTATGTCACATGATGTAGATATTATCGATGTAGATATCTGGACACCCTTAGTGCCTTGATGCATATTACACCACGATGACTATCATAGAGTAGCATGTTAGAACCTAGAATTTTGATGTTTTGATTGTGACAACTATATAAGTAAATATTATATGAACTAATCATACTTGTAGGAGAAGATTTGGTTTCTACTTGAGAAATAATCTAACAACTTGCAGACCAGATTACGGATTGAAGCTTCAGCAAAATTGTAACGACTCGGAATTTTCGATCTCGAAAATTCCAGATAGATAGGAAAAGAAGAAAGGAGATAGAAGAAGAAGAAACATAAAACCAAACTCAGAATCTCACATTCGCAACGGATAAAATATAATATCAAATAAAATTCTTTACACAAAGAAAGCTGTATCAGTCAATTACATTTTAATACATCAGAGTTACAACATTTTAGAATCACTGGACAGTTAAAATAACTTGTTCCAGATATACAACAATATAACACAACGGAAACACTTCATACGTTCCTGCCATCCAGCTCGCCTCCTGAGCTCCAGAACGTCCTTACCTGGAAATCTGTAAAACTCGGTCTAACCCGAGCATTACATCAAAGTGACACCCGGGTCAGGCTGGAAACCAGCGTGAGTAAATCCATCTAACAAGAAATACCAATGCATAAAAGTATTTACAAACTCAGGTAAGTCGTACCTTACTACGAGTTCTTACTTACCATAGTCAATACACATCATACTTTTATGTCTAAGTATTATTACTTAAATTAAATGATCAAGCTTACAATACAATTCCACTCTAGCTTATTCATTCCAAAGTCAAATTCTATAAAGATTCTTTGTAGATTACAAATCGAAGTGGGTTCGGGTATTTACCGATACCCGACCCCGGTCTCTTCGAATCCAATATCATTCTTCAAGTCAAATTATTAAGTTTAAACAATTACAATTTATATTCAGGATACCACATCCACACAATGGTTCATCTCATATAAATAACCCACATTAAAACAATTCAACCAAAATATCTCATACCACAAAAGCATCACAAATCTCACATCAGAGATATCAATAATCTAGGCATTGAACATTATACAATCATTCATAAGCAAGATTGATCCCTTCTGAATTAATTCAATTTATCTCTAATTAAATTAATTTCACATCTTTAAATCACTTAAATTACCTTTACTCAACATTAATTAATTTCAAACCAATATTACTTAATCATTTTTTAATTATTCATCCTAATTAATCACCCTTGACTAATTATACTTTAATTACATTAAGTAAATAGCTTTTAATCAATTTCATAATTAATCATTCGTAACCATTTACAGTAATTATCCTTAATTAATTACTCAAATTAATTATGTTATAACCATCTATATCGAATTAACTATTCTTTAATTAATCACACTCATTAATTAACTAACCCTTAATTAATTTCCTCAATTACTTCCATTTAGTAATTTCTTTTTTTATTAATTACTTTTTTCAAGTAATTATTCCATTGGTTAATTATCCTCAATTAATAAAACTTTAATTATTTACTAATTAAACCTTTAATTACTAACTAATTTAATTAATACATAACAAATTTATCTTTTAATCACTACATTAAGAAATTATCATTTAAGAAATCACATTTAATAGTTACCCATTAATTACCCTCCTTAATTAATGACACTAAGTAATTACTTTCATAATTACCACTAATTAATTTCCTTAAGTAATTAATCTTTAAAAAATTAGTCATCTTTCAAATTAATAAATCAATCCTTTAAATTGATTACAAATCAATTATCCTTTATTAATTATCTTAAGAATTTACTTAACTGATTCCATTAATCAATTTAAACATTCCTAATATATTAAATAATTTATACTTAATTAAATTCGTCATTTAATTTTCCTTTGAAAACATATAGGGTTTAACCCATTATATAATTATCCAAGTACAACAATTTGGAAACTTTTATAACTTTAGAAACTTGTTTCAATCTTGCTAATACTTAGATTAAAACTTGGTTTACATTTTCTTTTCGTTTCCCTTTATTTAAAATAAATTAAATTTTAAAAACCCAGGGCCCAAACGAAAATCCTGGCCACACTTCTTCTTCGGCCCTACATCTCTGCTCTTTCTTCCCTTAGTTCTATTTCCACCTGCTACAACAAGGTGCACGATCCCACCGTGCATGTGCACAACGAAAAAGCTCAACGCCGACCATCCCGCAGGCCTTCACCCAGCTACCCATGACCATGACAGACAAAACCCACCCTTTAGAACTACGAAATCGATGACCAAACCAAATCGAGCAACTCGATCAAAACGAGAACCCATAACCGGTCGTAAAGTCAATGCTGGCCGTCATCTCTGACCATATTAAGCCTCGCCATTGAACCCTCACATCACCAGATCCCTATGCTCCACTACACCGTCATCCGATCCAACTCGATTCAACATCGATACCATATTCGATTCGAGAATCAACCATTGGTTAATTATCCATAATTAATTAAACTTTAATTATTTATTAATTATACCTTTAATTACTAACTAATTTAATTAATACTTAACAAATTTATCTTTTAATCACTACATTAAGAAATTATCATTTAAGAAATCACATTTAATAGTTACCCATTAATTACCCTCCTTAACTAATGACATTAAGTAATTACTTTCATAATTACCACTAATTAATTTCCTTAAATAATTAACCTTTAATAAATTAATCATCTTTTAAATTAATAAATCAATCCTTTAAATTGATTACCAATCAATTATCCTTTATTAATTATCTTATGAATTTACTTAACTGATTCCATTAATCAATTTAAACATTCCTAATATATTAAATAATTTATGCTTAACTAAATTCTTCATTTAATTTTCCTTTGAAAACATATAGGGTTTAACCCATTATATAATTATCTAAGTACAACAGTTTGGAAACTTTTATAACTTTAGAAACTTGTTTTAATCTTGCTAATACTTAGATTAAAACTTGGTTTACATTTTCTTTACGTTTCCCTTTATTTAAAATAAATTAAATTTTAAAAACCCATGGCCCAAACAAAAATCCTGGCCACACTTCTTCTTCGGCCCAACATCTCCGTTCTTTCTTCACTCAGTTCTATTTCCACCTGCTACAACAAGGTGCACGATCCCACCGTGCATGTGCACAACGATAAAGCTCAACGTCGACCATCCCTCAGGCCTTCACCCCGCTACCCATGACCATGACAAACAAACCCACCCTTTAGAACCACGGAACCGATGACCAGACCAAATCGAGCAACTCGATCAAAACGAGAACCCATAACCGATCGTAAAGTCAACGCTGGGCGTCATCTCTGACTATATTAAGCCTCGCCGTTGAACCCTCACATCACCAGAGCCCTACGCTCCACTACACCGTCATCTGATCAAACTCGATTCAACATCGATGCTGCATTCGATTCGAGAATCAACCACAACCCAACCACAATCTAAACCCTAGATCGACATCTCCTGCTCACCACAACGATCCAGACACCACTTGACTATTTTTCCCACCTTCCTCGTCCCACAAGCCATCTCTGACATGAACCACGAGTCACAGATCGACATAGATTTACGGCAATTTACAGTTAACCCAAAACTAAACATCTCGCCATATCTTACTAATTAAAAGTCTAAAAATCATGAGTTCTATGCCTAAATTCATCATTCACAATTTAGAATCAGACTATAAGCTCAAAACAAGAATTCCAGAAATTGAAATTTGGACTTATAGTTGAATCAGACCTGTAGTTCTTCATTTTGAAATACATACTCTATAATTTTATTCGAAATTATTTTTAAAATTGAAATTATCATATTACAAACATTTTCTGTTTAAATGTCAAGGTCTGAATTTGACTGTATAGGTATATATAAATCTTCTTATTGTTGTTTAAGTGTTTTGGGAACACAATAGTGTCCAGTAAACAACAAACAACCATATACCCTATACAATGTAATTCAACTAAAATCAGATAAAACTAATCCATGCAACCCAAACTTATATCTTTGCTTAACAGATTAAACACATGCGTCTCAAATTCAACCAAAATTTGTTTACTCACCTGTTATAAGATGAAGAACAGAGCTTTGAAACAGAAGCCTAAAAACTGGAAGCTACTGTTCTTTTGAAAATTGAAAACTTGATTACTTAAGATATGAGAATCCTTTAAAACTGAAGCTTGCAACTTGTTTTTGATGTTTGATTGAATTGTTAGCTTGATCTCAGGTATAAAAACTTGAAAACTGATATTGTCTTTCCTTCTGATTCTCAGGTTTGCAAACTTGGTCACAGGCTTTTGATTTGTTTGATTTTTCGGTGGATTGAAAAACGTTTTACAGATTCTGGTTAAAGATTTGTTTTGATTAGTTGAGAATGTTTAATAGATCTGAGTTTCCTTTGTTATGAAACGAAGAATAGGAAAAGATTTGAAGAAAAAAGGGAAAGATGCATACATAGATTAAATTAAGATTTATTAAAAATAAAAAAGGAAATAAACTAAATGGTTGACACTTGTTAAATTACTTTAACATTTGTCAATTATAAAATTTAAGCATACCACACATGTTACAATATGAATTAATCTATTAACATTTGTAATTATGCATTTTTAATTTATTTTTAAATGTTTTTATAAAGCTTCTAATTTTATTTTCCTATTTAATAAACACTTTCTTAATTTATATAAATAAAGTTCTTTAAGGAAAATAATATAAAACAAATCTTATTCATATATTTTTATACCCAAAATATTTAAAATAATTATCTTTTAGATTTAAATTTAAATCCAAATTCAAAATCATTTTCAATTTAAAGTCCAATTTTGAAATCAACTCAAATATATGTATGTATTAAGCAATACAAATTAAATTTGTAATCAATAATTTTATTTTAAAATCTACTTATACCTATCTTTAAAAACATCACATTTGAATTTGCTTGGAATTTCTGGGATATCATAAATATCCTTTATTATATTTTCAAATTTATTTACACTCGTAATTAGATACATTGTTATACTTACATTTGTAATTACACGATATATTTATTTATAAAGATTTTGTAATTAATTTCTAATTTGTAGATGCATATCCTAATCTATATAAATAAATTCATTTAAAAAGAAAATAATACAAACAATTTATGTTCTCAGTAAAATCAAATAAAATACACTTTAAAACCAAGGTATAATTTATGATATATATATATATATATATATATATATATATGTATGTATGTATCCTTTGAATTTCAATTTAAACATCCAAATTCAAATTAAATTTCAAATTAATTTTATATATACATATATTTAAACAAATACAATTTCAACTTGTATATAATAATTCTATTTAAAATCTATGTGTATATATATACACAACACAATTGCAAATATAAATATTTATTTGATCAGAATCATTCGTTCAATCTATAATTCAGTATTTCTATTAATTAACCCAATTATATTATCAATAATAGATGCCCAAAAATTTGGGTTATCATATTCCTCCCCCCTTAGAATCTTTTCATCCTCGAAAAGGAACGAAGCCAGAATTTATTAAAATACTTAATATTAATTAAATCACTTTTGATCATTTTTAAAATACTTTAAAATCTATATAATTTTGCCAAAATAGTTTTATAAAAATACTTTTATAACTCGATGTTTCAACAAGTTCATCCTCGTTCTTACAGAAATTCGGTCATACGTTCATTAGACGTAAGACTGAAAATCTATAAGTACTTGGTAAACCCGTTTTCAACACCCAGTGAAAATACATGAAAAATAATTTGTTGAAAATATAGAAAACATTTTTGAAAATAGAGGAAATAACTTTGGTGAGAATGCTTTGGAAATCATCACCCCCATCCATGGTCGCAGTTACATCCTGGGTTACGTTGCCATCGTAGCAAAAGTCCATGTAACTGTAGGCACTCCATGCCCCTCGATTACGCCATGTAACCCACAGCAGATCGCAGTTACATTCCAGGATTACGTTGCCATCACAGCAAAAGTCCATGTAACTGAAGGCATCAGCGCCCTCAATTTTCGCTGCCAAAATGAAACTTCTCCACTCCCACATAGGTCGCAATCTACCGATGTAAAATCAAATGCAGACTGTTGGCTCTCAGCGGCACACACGACTTTCGCTATGTTACCATAGGTCGCAGTCTACCGATATAAAATCAAACGTAGACTGTTGGCTTTCAGCGACAAACACAACTTTGCCTATGGTTTGTAGTAGATCGCAGTGACATCGAGTTAAACTGTCCTCACAGCATAACTCAAATGCCTCTGTAAGCATTAGCGCCCTCGATTTCCGCTACACATTACTCAAAATCCTCAGGAACTAGTTTTGTCCAGACTCCTCACAGGATCAACTTTAGAAGCCCCCCCTTAGGGTTTAAGGCAGTAGCAACCATGATACTCCTGAGAAGTTCATTTCAAGGGAGCTCCTTTTTTCCTAGAGCCATTTTCATAACACTTTATACTATACACATATAATATATTCCAAATCATACACCGAGTATGAATCTCATATAAATCTCCTTCCTCATAATCGATTATCCCAAAATCGATAATTCTCAAACTAGGCTTTTCAAATTCCCATATTGATTTTACCCAAAAATCAAAAGCCTTTCCAAATCCAAAGGTTCCAAAAACCTTTTCCAAAAATCCTCATAAGATCCTTTATATATATATATAATTTTTTTAAAAAAAAACTTTGGATCATTTCAAACTTGTATAAAACTCCTTTTATACTTCAAATATTTTTCAAAACCCTTTCTTCTGGCTTTAGATTCAACAAGGGGAGATTTATCTTATATAACAAAGATACATAACTTTGTTTATTCCCAATCAAATATTCAAATTTGATTACTCTATAAAGTCACTTACCAAATTACTTACTTCCATAAAGTAAATTTTTACCATAGAAATATCCATTTTCCACTTTACTTCATCATATATTTCACAAAATATACCTTTCATTTCAGAAACCATTTCACATTTCTTATCCACAAATTCCCAGTGTCAGTTTCATTCAAACCCGTACAATGTACACATATCATCCGTACGCTATACCAGTCTGATCGCTCACTCGATCACACAATTTCACTTCCAAACTAGTATCGTCCACCCGACTTCCTAGTGCGGACATAGATCTGGTTTCTTGGTCAGAAATCGTTATTCTCCTTGCATAGCCTAGCTACGATAGAGAATATCTAGAACCAATCAACAATCCATATTCAGGTTCGCCACCGAAAATCGAGTGAAAAAAATCCCAATTCGGATCGATATACTATCTCGAAATTCTATGCTCGAATCTGAATCAAATCACTATGCGAATAGCATAATATACGTACATCCTATGCATCTATCTTTATTGATTATTAGCCAAATCAATTCTCATTTCTATTCACACTAATTTCTATTCACTTATTTACAGCTGTTTCAATCCCATTTGGATTATCACCTTAATTCTTATCTCAAATGGATATTTGATCATAAACAATTCGAACTGTGTTTAGTTTAAATTTAGAAAATAGCTTGAATTTTTTTAAAATAGATAAGTAGTTGAAAAATAATTATTAATTTGTAAAATAGCTAAAAAATAGTTTAATAGTTCCAAAAATAATTGTAAAATAAGTATAAAATAGTTTAGCTTTAAAAAGAAAGATTGTATATAGTAAATAATTTGGAAAAATATATTTAAAATAGTATATATTAAAATAATTTATTTGAAAATAGTCCAGAGCCAAACTGTTCAATTTCCAATCTCTATTCCCATCAATTCAATTTAAATTTCCACTTCTATTTAAATTGACTCAATTCCAAATTAAATAACTTCAATTTCCATTAAAATTGATTTAACCCAAAATTCAAGTTGAATTAATCCTCATTTTCTTTTCTAAATTCAAATCAAATTCCATTGAATTTACTCATTCAACTTTAATCACAATTTCAATTAATTCAAATAAATTTCAAATTGAACCAATTTCAATTCATATCAATTCCAATTTGAATTAATCCCAATTCCCATTTGAATTTGATCTCATTCAACTTCAATTTCATTTCAAATTAATCCAATTCAAATTTTCCATTTGAATTTTAAACTTATCCATCTTCAATCATAATTCCAATTAATTCAAATCAAATTCAATTTGAACTAATTCAATTCAAATTTCAAATTTAAACTATCTCGAATTATATAAATTCGAGTTAAATTTTTAAATGTTGATTTAATCCTCTAAATCAAATCAACTTATCTCTTTAAACCATTTAATTCTGAATCCAAATTCCATTTTATCTTAATAATGGATATATTACTATACCCCATTACTTTATTTATTTAAGCAAATCCAATTTCAGCTTAACGATTATTAATAACAACAGGATGGTATTATCCAAATTATTTTAAAACATCCATCCATTTTCAATTTCTAGATCTCTAACCCATTTTGAGATCACACAAACTTTCCAATTCAAATTAACCATTTAACTTCCCAAGTTAAATCCCAATTTCATCTTGAAATTTCCAAATCAAATTGTTCGTTCAAACTTATTTAACTTCTTCTAAGTTAAATTCAGTTTAATCCCATTAATCCCACTCCAAATTTGAATTCTCCATTTCAAATTCCAAATTTCTATCACTTAAGAGTTCAAAAACTTATCACTTTTGAATCACATCTTATTCCTAATTTAAAACTTAACATTTAGAGTTTATTTCAAACCATCTTTGATATTATGTATATCCACACATATATACATATTTACTTCTTGGCCCACCAAGCCAAATTTTAAAAATTGAAACCACCCTTGGTTCTAATTCAAAACAAATTCCTTTAAAGTTCACAAACAACTTCTTATTCTAAAATAAGATTACATTCAAAATAGTTTGAATAATATTATTTCCTTTAACATTTTGAAAACAATTTCAAATGTTTAAATTTAGAATTCAGAACTTCACAATTTGAATCCCACTTTAATTTACATCCTTTCTAATTTACAAGTTATTCTCATCAAATGGTTACTTCCTTAAAACATTTTATTATTTATTAGAAAACAATCATCCCATTATTAAACCAAATAACCATTCTATCTTCTGGTTTGAAACCAATTCTAATTCATCTTATTTTGAAACTCTTCCTCAACTTCAAGATTTTAATTTCAGTTTGAATCCATTTCAAACTTATCTTTATTCAATTTCAGTTTGGTTTTATTTCTATTTCCACTTAATTTAATTCCAATAATTTAACAACCAATTACTTTAATATTTATTAGAAAGAAATATTGCTTTATATATCAAAATATATTCTTATATAAAATCATTTAAAATCTTTATATAAGAAAATAACAAGTACGCTCATATATATATACACACTCAACTCATTCTAGGGTACCATTAACCCTATTCTATATGAGTAATCCCACTAGAGCCAAGGTTCTCGCTTAACCTTTAGCTCTGATACCAAATGCAACGACCCGAAATTTTCGATCCCGAAAATTCCGGATAGTTAGGAAAAGAAGCAAAGAGATAGAAGAAGAAGAAACAGAAAACCAAACTCAGAATCTCACATTCGCAGCAGATAAAATATAATATCAAATAAAATACTTTACACAAAGAAAGTTGTATCAGTCAATTACATTTGAATACATCAGAGTTACAACATTTTACAATCACTGGACAGTTAAAATAACTTATTCCAGATATACAACAATATAACACAGCGGAAACACTTCATATGTTCCTGACATCCAGCTCGCCTCCTGAGCTCCAGAATGTCCTTACCTGGAAATCAGTAATACTCGGTCTGACCGAGCATTACATCAAAGTAATACCCGGGTCAGGCTAGAAACCAGCGTGAGTAAATCCATCTAACAAGAAATACTAATGCATAAAAGTATTTTTAAATACCCAGGTAACTCGTACCTTACTGTGAGTTCTTACTTACCATAGACATCATACTTTCATATCTAAGTATTATTACTTAAATTAAATGACCAAGCTTACATTATAATTCCAATCCAGCCTATTCATTCCAAAGTCAAATTCCATAAAGAATCTTTGTGGATTACAAATCGAAGTGGGTTCGGGTACTTACTGATACTCGACCCCGGTCTCTTCGAATCCAATATCATTCTTCAAGTCAAATTATTAAGTTTAAACAATTACAATTTATATTCAGGATATCACATCCACACAATGGCTCATCTCAAATAAATAACCCATATTAACACAATTCAACCAAAATATCTTATACCACAAAAGCATCACAAATCTCACACCAGGGATATCAATAACCTAGGCATTGAACATTATTCAATCATTCATAAGCAAGATTAATCACTTCCAAATTAGTTCAATTTATCTCTATTTAAATTAATTTCACATCTTTAAATCACTTAGATTACCTTTACTCAACATTAATTAATTTCAAACCAATTTATTTAATCATTTTTTTAATTATCCATCCTAATTAATCACCCTTGACTAATTATACTTTAATTAATTAAGTAAATAGCTTTTAATTAATTTCACAATTAATCATCCTTAACCACTTACAGTAATTATCCTTAATTAATTACTCAAATTAATTATCTTATGACCATCTTTATTGAATTAACTATTCTTTAATTAATCACACTTATTGATTAACTAACCCTTAATTAATTTTCTTAATTAATTACACTAAGTAATTAATCCTTAATTACCTCCATTTAGTAATTTCTTTTTTTATTAATTACTTTCTTCAAGTAATTATTCCATTGGTTAATTATCCATAATTAATTAAACTTTAATTATTTATTAATTATACCTTTAATTACTAACTAATTTAATTAATACTTAACAAATTTATCTTTTAATCACTACATTAAGAAATTATCATTTTAGAAATCACATTTAATAGTTACCCATTAATTACCCTCCTTAATTAATGACATTAAGTAGGTACTTTCATAATTACCACTAATTAATTTCCTTAAGTAATTAACCTTTAATAAATTTATCATCTTTTAAATTAATAGATCAATCCTTTAAATTGATTACAAATCAATTATCCTTTATTAATTATCTTATGAATTTACTTAACTAATTCCATTAATCAATTTAAACATTCCTAACATATTAAATAATTTATACTTAATTAAATTCATCATTTAATTGTCCTTTGAAAACATATAGGGTTTAACCCATTATATAATTATATAAGTACAGCAGTTTGGAAACTTTTATAACTTTAGAAACTTGTTTTAATCTTACTAATACTTAGATTAAAATTTGGTTTACATTTTCTTTATGTTTCCCTGTATTTAAAATAAATTAAATTTTAAAAACCCACGGCCCAAACAAAAATCCTGGCCATACTTCTTCTTCGGCCCAACATCTCCGCTCTTTCTTCACTCAGTTCTATTCCCACCTACTACAACAAGGTGCACGATCCCACCGTGCATGTGCACAACGAAAAAGCTCAACGTCGACCATCCCTCACGCCTTCACCCCGCTACCCATGACCACGACAAATAAACCCACCCTTCAGAACCACGGAATCGATGACCAGACCAAATCGAGCAACTCGATCAAAACGAGAACCCATAACCGATCGTAAAGTCAACGCTGGCCGTCATCTCTGACCATATTAAGCCTCGCTGTTGAACCCTCACATCACCAGAGCCCTACACTCCACTACACCGTCATCCGATCCAACTCGATTCAACATCGATGCCGCATTCGATTCGAGAATCAACCACAACTCAACCACAATCTAAACCCTAGATCGCCATCTCCCGCTCACCACAATGATCCAGACACCACTTGACTATTTTTCCCACCTTCCTCGTCCCACAAGCCATCTCTGACATGAACACGAGTCACAAATGGACATAGATTTATGGTAATTTACAGTTAAGCCAAAACTAAACATCTCGCCATATCTTACTAATTACAAGTCTAATACTCATGAGTTCTATGCCTAAATTCATCATTCACAATTTAGAATCAGATTATAAGCTCAAAACAAGAATTCCAGAAATTGAAATTTGGACTTAGAGTTGAATCAGACCTGTAGTTCTTCATTTTGAAATACATACTCTATAATTCTATTCGAAATTATTTTTAAAATTGAAATTATCATATTAAAAACATTTTCTGTTTAAATGTCAAGGTTTGAATTTGACTGTATATGTAGATATAAATCTTCTTATTGTTGTTTAAGTGTTTTGGGAACACAATAGTTTCCAGTAAACAACAAACAGCCATATACCCTATACAATGTAATTCAACTAAAATCAGATAAAACTAATCCATGCAACCCAAACTTATATCTTTGCTTAACAGATTAAACACATGCATCTCAAATTCAACCAAAATTTGTTTACTCACCTGTTATAAGATGAAGAACAGAGCTTTGATACAGAAGCCTAAAAACTGGAAGTTACTGTTCTTTTGAAAATTGAAAACTTGATTACTTAAGATACGAGAATCCTTTAAAACTGAAGCTTGCAACTTGTTTTTGATGTTTGATTGAATTGTTAGCTTGATCTCAGGTATAAAAACTTGAAAACTGATATTGTCTTTCCTTCTGATTCTCAGGTTTGCAAATTTGGTCACAGGCTTTTGATTTGTTTGATTTTCCTATGGATTGAAAAACGTTTTACAGATTCTGGTTAAAGATTTGTTTTGATTAGCTGAGAATGTTTAATAGATCTGAGTTTCCTTTGTTTTGAAACGAAGAATAGGAAAAGATTTGAAGAAAAAGGGAAAGATGCATACATAGATTAAATTAAGATTTATTAAAAATAAAAAAGGAAATAAACTGAATGGTTGACACTTGTTAAATTACTTTAACATTTGTCAATTACAAAATTTAAGCATACTACACATGTTACAATATGAATTAATCTATTAACATTTGTAATTATGCATTTTTAATTTATTTTTAAATGTTTTTATAAAGCTTCTAATTTTATTTTCCTATTTAATAAACACTTTCTTAATTTATATAAATAAAGTTCTTTAAGGAAAATAATATAAAACAAATCTTATTCATATATTTTTAAACCCAAAATATTTAAAATAATTACTTTTAGATTTAAATTTAAATCCAAATTCAAAATCATTTTCAATTTAAAGTCCAATTTTGAAATCAACTCAAATATATGTATATATATTAAGCAATACAAATTAAATTTGTAATCAATAATTTTATTTTAAAATCTATTTATACCTATCTTTAAAAACATCACATTTGAATTTGCTTGGAATTTCTGGGATATCATAGATATCCTTTATTATATTTTCAAATTTATTTACACTTGTAATTAGATACATTCTTATACTTACATTTGTAATTACGCATGATATATTTATTTATAAAGCTTTTGTAATTAATTTCTAATTTATAAATGCATATCCTAATCTATATAAATAAATTCATTTAAAAAGAAAATAATGCAAACAATTTATGTTCTCGGTAAAATCAAATAAAATACACTTCAAAACCAAGGTATAATTTATGATATATATATATATATATATATATATATATCCTTTGAATTTCAATTTAAATATCCAAATTCAAATTAAATTTCAAATAAATTTTATATATACATATATTTAAACAAATACAATTTCAACTTGTATATAATAATTCTATTTAAAATCTATGTGTATATATATACACAACACAATTGCAAATATAAATATTTATTTGATCAGATTCATTCGTTCAATCTATAATTCAGTATTTCTATTAATTAACCCAATTATATTATCAATTACAGATGCTCAGAAATTTGGGTTATCACAAAAATACTTACCCTAAGGTTTGAGTTTAGTAGTAAATTCATGTTAAAATCTCTCCGAAGTGGTATATGAACGCATACACAATTTTTTTCTTCAAAAAGTTGTTTATATGCCAGAAAACATAAAATTCAGCCGACTGAACAGTATGATTCAGTCGACTGGATTCTATGCATGTGCACAATTTATTTTGAATATTCAGACCGTTGAAGTTGTTATTTCAGCTGGCTGAATTACTCCATTCAGACGGCTGTTATCCCACCATTTGGTCAAGGCTGGGATATCAATAAACTGGCTAGAAATTATGGATATCAGGATTGGAGATCGATTGGAAGCAAGGCTATGATCGATGTCATCGAAATTTTTCAGGAGCTCCAATCAAGGCGGGATTGAATGGGAATGACGATTAAGACTAGTAGAGATTACATTTCAAATTTCATGTTAATCGGAGTTTGTATGCTCAAGATATGATCGATACAGTTCAAGTGGTCACGCTATTCGTATCCATCAAAAGGCCGTGTTCGAATCGATCAATTCGAACCCACCAGGAGCTACACTATTCGTATCGATCTAGAAGGACCTTGTTCGTATCGATAAAACGTTGACAATTTGCACTGATCCACCAGTGTGCCTCATTTCGTATCCATCATGAAGCCACTGTTCGCATCCATCACTTCGTATCGATCGATACGAACAGAGCAGGATGATCGATGCAAATGGAGCGAGTTCTGATCGATTCGAACAACACATTAATGATCGACTTGAACAACATATTACCGATTGGTTTGAACGGAGCACGTGCATAGGGGAGATTTTGTAGATTAGGCATGAACTTCGGATCGACCATAAAATCAACTGCCACGTCAACTGCAGGCGCGTGCTCAACATCGATTCGAACCAGTCGATACGAATATATTGATTCGAACCAAACATCCTACCTAAAACTCGAATTTGCATCGATCATATCTCACAATTCATAGGTCGAAATGCAACCAAATTTTCGCGGGAGCTTACGTACGGCCTAAAGAATGTTCATGCCAAATTTCGACTCGATTGGATCAAATCTTGATCGATACGAAATTCGTTCGTATCTATCATGGATCGAGTCAAAATTATGTGGGATCGATTGCGTGGGCCCATACACATGCCAGAAGAAGTCTCCCGAGATTTGAGCAAGATATTTATAGCCTATGCCTATAAATAGCATCCTAGAGCCTACAGAAAAGGGACTTTTGGTTCTTCGACATCCAGACTCTGCTGAAATCACTATTATACTCGTACTCCATTGTTGTACTCAGGAATTATTGCTATAATCCACTATAACCAACAAGCAAAGTCCATAAAAGATTAACCTTTGAAATGGACGTAGGCCGGAGATAGCCGAACCACTATAAATCTTGTATCTCTGTTTATTTCTTTCTGTTTTAAGTTTATTATTCTTCATTTTTCATTCTCGACATTACTTAGATCTGTGATTTGTGATCATATAGTACTAATCTGTGTTCATACATTGGCGCTTTCACGATATTTGAGGTTTGTGACCATTTATGGCGTAAACACTTTGGAGCTTTCAGTAAGAAGGGACTAGCACCCGCTATATCGAATTTAGAGTTTAGATTTGAAAGGCTAAAGGGTCATATCTAAAAGGAACCATGACAAAGCAATCAATAAGGAGGCAAAGAGCCGAGAGAAGTCAGTATGAAGGAAGCCAAGAAGCATCTTCAGGAGCTAATCAGACTTCAGCCTTCATCACCAGAGACGAGATGGAGATGATGATGGGAGCCATGCATGAGGAGTTTTTGAAGAGACAGGAGGAAATGATGCAGAACCTCCACAGACAGTTTAGGCAGGCAGGAACAGCTGGAGTAGCTGGAGTTCAGATCCATGGAGCTGGAACAAAAGGACCCAACATACAATCAGACGGAGCAGCTCAACAAGGCGCGACCCCTAATTAGCACACGACTGTTAATCAGGATGGATCCAGGCTCGGGGGCACACCACCTGGCAACGATGGACCAGTTCATGGAGGAATTCCAGGTGACACAACACAACAAGATGATGGCAGGAATGCAGGAGCGTGTGATGAGGAGTACTCCCCAAAATTCCCTCGAGGACTCGGGGGGCAACCCTTGGTGGACAACGCTAGATTAGCTGAGATTATCAGGCAAACTATGCGTGGATTTTTTACAAATAGAGATCTAGAAGGAGTAAACAGGAGTCCATTTACTCGTGACATCAGAATGGCTCCGAATCCACCAGAATTCAAGCTACCTATGCTAGAGGTATACAACGGAAAGGCTGATCCTACCGATCACTTGATGTGGTACATACGACACATGGAAGTGCTGGAGGCGTCGGAGGAAGTTATGGCCCGATGTTTCCCTTTATACTTGATGGATATAGCTGCTATATGGTTCAGACAGTTGGAAGAGGGATCTATCAGGACATGGACATAATTGGTGGACAGGTTTCTGAAGCAGTTTCGGGTTCACATCAAAAGGCCAAAGAACGTAATAACGTTAATGTTGGTAAAGCAAAGGACAGAGGAATCGCTCAAAGCTTTCTAAACATGGTTTAATGCAGCGGTTGCTTCAGTGGATCGACCGGATCCATCGATGGTTTTAATGGAAACAGTGTCCGGAGTCAAAGAGAATTCAGATTTTAAAGTGTCATTGATGCGGGACCCGCCAATGGATCTCGAGGAATTCTTTCACCAAGCTGAAAGATTCCTTCGGCAAGAAGATGGATGTTTAGATATGAAATTAAAGAAGGTGAACATGGATAAGGATGGAGGGCCATCCAACGGAAGCTCGGATAAAAGTAAGGATAACCGAATAAGGAAGCTAGATGATGAAACAGGAAAAGCTAGAAAGTGGTGGAGAAAGCCAAAATTTTCCACTTACACAGGATTGAGCGAGACGTTAGAACAGATATTCATGGAAACTCGGAATCGCCTTCCCTACGGAAGGCCAGCAAGGAGAGAACCCTTGAAACGGGAAAGGCATCTGGAAGGCACTGTCTCTTTCATGATTTGGATAGGGATGATACCAACAGCTGCAGGCATCTAAAAGATATAATCGAGGAGCATGTAAGGAGTGGTCAGTTGAGACAATATGTTGGAGCTTGAAATGCCACACTGGAACAGGAGCATCCACCGTCTACCTCAGACAACGATGGCGCGAGGCCCAGGAATGATGGTCGATTGGTTATTAACTGACCAGGATGACATGGACTAAGTAGCAAACTCTAGGCAAACGACCAAGTCACTTACTCCTGTACGGGAATGGAGATGGCCCCAAGGCATGCTCTAAGATGATGATAAACCATGATGCTATGGTTTGTGAAATATGTTTTTTCTTTTTGGTTCGGACACTCACTTTTTATGGTTTGGTTTTGGAGTTGGTTTGAACTCCTGATTTTGTTTGTTTTCTGGTTTGGACTTTTGTTTGAAGGATTGTTTTCAAGTTCGGATATTGCTTTGGATTTTTGATGTGGATTTTTGGTTTTTCGATTTGATATGGATTTTGGATTGGATTTTGGTTGGATTTTTATTTGGTTTTTGGTAAATGGTTGTCAAGTATGGACTATGCCGGGCAAGGAGTAAGTCTCTTTGTCCGAACGTGGGGAATTGGCTTATACAGGTCGTCGAGTATGGACTATGCTCGGCAAGGGTCCGAAGAGACCAGGATTAGGTCTAGGACTTAGGCCCTATATTACCGGTTACTGTTTCAGGTCGTCAAGTATGGACTATGCTCGGCAAGGGTCCGGAGAGACTAGGATTCGGCCTAGGACTTAGGACCTATATTATCAGTTACTGTTTTAGGTCGTCGAGTATGGACTATGCTCGGAAAAGGTCCGAAGCGACCAGGATTTGGCTTAGGACTTAAGCCATGGCAGTAATCAACGTTCAGGGACACTAGACCACAGATATCAAGGCATTGCTTAGCACAGGTCACCGAGTGTGGATTATGCTTAGCAAGAACCCGGAGAGGTCCTGGATTCAGTTATTGGTTATTGGATATGGATGGATTAGAACTCGGTTGTCGAGTTCAGATAGGTATGAAATTGGCTAAGGGTTTGGTTACTGAATTCAAAATTGGACATCGACTCGGAGTAGTCACGAAAGTGGATTGGGATATGGCTATGGAGCTTAGATAGGATGGCTATGGATGGAACATGGACTTCGGGTATAAGATTCGAAACTATTCCAAACACACCTTCTTATCACAAGACATGTTTTGGGGGGGCAAATTTTATCCCGCCATTTGGTCAAGGCTGGAATATCAACAATTGGCTAAAAAGGATGGATATCAGGATTGGAGATCGATTAGAAGCAAGGCTATGATCAATGTCGTCCAAATTTTGTAGGAGCTCCAATCAAGGAGGGATTGATTGGGAACGACGATCAAGGCTAGGAGAGACTACATTTCAAATTTTAGGTTAATTGCAGTTTATATGCTCGAGATATGATCGATACAATTCAAGTGGTCACGCTATTCGTATCCATCAAAAGGCCATTGTCGAATCGATCAGTTCAAATCCATCTGGAGCTACACTATTCGTATCGATCTAGAAGGACCTTGTTCGTATCGATCAAACGCCGACAATTCACATCAATCCACTAGTGCGCCTTATTTTGTATCCATCAAGAAGCCACTGTTCGCATCCATCTCTTCGTATCGGTCGATACGAACAGAGCAGTATGATCGATGCTAATGGAGCGAGTTCTGATCGATTCGAACAACACATTACTGATCGACTCGAACAACATATTATCGATCGATTCGAACATAGCACGTGCATAGGGGAGACTCGGTCGATTAGGCATGAACTTCGCATCGACCCTAAAATAAAGCGCTACGTCGACTTGCAGGCGCGTACTCAACATCGATTCGAACCAAACAGCCTAATGAAAACTCAAATTTTCATCGATCATATCTCACAATCCACAAGTCGAAATGCCATCAAATTTTCATGGGAGCTTACGTTTATTCCTGCCAACTTTTGACTCGATTGGATCAAATCTTGATCGATACGAAATTCATTCGTATCGAACACGGATCGAGTCGAAATTATGTGGGATCGATCGCATGGGCTCACTCATGTGCCAGAAAAAGCCTCTCGAGATTTGAGCATGATATTTGCAGCTTACGACTATAAATAGCATCCTAGAGCCTACAAAAAGGTACTTTTGGTTCTCCGACGTCTAGACTCTGCTGAAATCACTATTATACTTGACTCCATTGTTGTACTCGGGAATTATTGTTGTAATCCGATGTAACCAACAAGAAAAGTCAATAAAAGATTAATCTTTAAAGTGGACGTAGGCCGGAGATAACCGAACCACTATAAATCTTGTGTCTCTGTCTATTTATTTTTGTTTTAAGTCTATTATTCTTCATTTTTCATTCTCCACATCACCTAGATCTTGTGATTTGTGATCATATACTATCGATCTGTGTTCATACATTGGTGCTTTCATGATATTTGAGGTTTCTTACCAATTTTGGCGCAAACAACGGTTGAACTATGACAATCCATACTTTGGAAGGTTTAAATCGACAATAATCCATATATATCTGACTTAAACAATCCGCAACATAGATAATCAATGGGGTAAAATAAGAAAAATAACAAGAGAAGAAGAAAATAAACATAGAATTTCATAGCGGAACGATAAAATATAATAACCAAATAATCGGGGTGACAAATCTTGAAAGTGTATAGGATCGTGCAATATGGATATAATAATGCAGAGTATAGTAATGATAGCAATGTAGTAAACAATGCGGAAAAAACATAGTATAATAGTAAAAAATAACACCAGAGATTTTTATACTGGTTCGGAGCACCGTCCTACGTCCAGTCCCAGACTCCTTTTGGAATTTCACTAAATCAATAATCCTTACTTAACCCGGAGGAATAGGTATACACAGTCTGAGCAATAGAACAGACACCTGAGCTGTAGAACATGATTTTCGCCTCAGCAGCAGAAGAGGACTTCACTAATACAAAAGAATTTCTGACACTGTGTGTTCTTGATAACACTAATTTGTCTCTGATAGTACAAACCTCCTATAATCAAATCATTAAGTATATGAAGTGTATGTGAAGATATGAAGAGAAGGTAACGCTAAGAATTGAAGATTATGAAAGTTAATTTGAAGATTCAAAGTAGTAAAAAATGTTTGTTCGCTGTTTGAATGCAAATATTAAAGCACAAGAAGAATATTAGAGAGTTAGAATGAATTTCGGTGAATGTGAAGTGTTTGGGAACATGTACATATAGTAGTCGAAGAGTTACTTCCATTGGTGATAGGGGTGGGCACGGTCGGTTAACCGAACCGAATGGTTAATTAACCGATTTAATCGACCGAATTATACGGTTTGGTCAACCGAACCGAAAATGTAACTAGATCCTTCATACCGACCAAACCGCTCATTTTTAACCGCAGTTAACCGCCTATACCAATCGGTTAACCGATTAAGCTCCATCGGTTAACTAACAACTGGTTTACTACGATTAACCAAACAATTAACCACAAGTAATGGTTAAAAATTAACCGAAACTGATACAAACAATTACAACAGTAAGTGTAACTAGTAAGGCAGTGATAAAGTTATATCACAACTCAGCATAATAGCGTATAAAATTTTAATCAGCGACTAAACCACTTAAATAGCATATTACGTCCTAACCCTTGACCAGAGAAAAAACTTAGAGTTTGGAATATTACATAAAATCAATACATACTTTCTTACAACAAAAACTCGGTAAGCGTATTAACCAAGACCAGAGTAAAAAAACAACACCACCTCAGTAGACTGCAGTTACATAGACTCCATATATCACTAAAGACCAAAATTACAACAAACTTATTACGAAGTAATTTACTACAAAGTTGTAACTCAGCTTCTCAGCAACTTGAAAAGAAGATTGATGATGAAACTCACCATGAAAACCAACAACTCAGCAACTCAACAAGATAACTCCAAGCTTCAAAGGATGATGAAACTGAATCACTAATGATGAAACACAGATGATAATCATAAAAATGGTGAGATTATAAGAAACTCAGTACATGCTAAAATTGTGTAAACTGTAAACTGATGCGAATATATGATTATATACGAAACCCAACAAAAAGATTAATATTATGAACAGACTTAAACTTAAATTGTGTAAACTATAAACTGATGAGAATATAAAAGTGTAAGCTGACTGATTATCCAATTATTACCACTTAGCATAACTAAATTTTGAAGCCTTCGCTACTGAGTTACGATAGCTAATTATTCCGCTTGGAAGGTGCAACAAATTATCGTTTGAAACTTTATATTTTTCTGTCATTTTAGTTGTTGTTGGTATTTGGATCAACTCCACTTTAAACAAATAGCCCATACATATTTGACTAATTTCAACCTAATCATAGAAATTAAAATAAGAAAGCATTAGTTTATTGTAATTGTAAATTTTTGGCCTTTTTTCCCATTCTCATCTGCTTCTGTTTGTTGCACATTTCATATTAAGCAATGGTAGTATTATGTAAGAAATACATCACTATTTCCCTATGTATATATCATCTTTGAGTTATGATATTGTTGTGTGTAATAAAAAATGATGCAAATGAGAAATTGAGTTTGCTGTTATTGGAAATAAACAATAATGACATTAAAATTGTATGTTATGTTTAAAGTACTAAATTATAGTACTGGCAAGTTAATTTAAAGTAGAAATGCATTGAATGCTAAGCTAATAATGTACCATCACCATGACCATATCATCACAACTAACTATAGATTAAAGGAACCAATTGTTTGAACTAATTTGGACATGGTTTTATTAAAACATTATTTCTTCATGCCACCGAAATTTCTAAACAGGATATTACAACTATCTAGGATGTTAATTTGATTTTTATATATCTACAGAGAGAAATTTGTAATTATAAACCTAATAGGAAACTAAAGATAATCAAAAAAAAACACATCATTGTTAACAAATGTATCTTTAAAAGAATCACCGCTGCAACATGGTAATTTAATAAATGTCTCTGTACAAATTTTATAGTTATATATAAATTGAAAAACAGTAGGCAGAAAACACTTCATTATTAACAAATTCTCTTTAAAAGAATCACCAATGCTTCATTATTGGAAGAAAATGGTAATACGTACACACGGTTTTCTTAATAAACAAATTTTAAATTTGTAATCAAAGCAGATTAATCTATTATGTCACTATATACACTAATTCACAACTTGATTACATATACATACCGAACAGAATTTGGTGAGTAACTGGACTAGGACAGTAGATCTTAATTCAAATATGTGCAATTTACCAATGGAATCAAATATCGGTAATTAGTAATTATACTAATTTAGAATTTAACCAATAAAAAAAACACACTCACATTCTTTTTATTCCTTCTTGAAGCCATTAATTACTGAACCATCTTCGATATAATCGTCTCTAGAGTGAAGCTTTGCGACAAACATCGACGATTACTAGATGAGATAAGCGCTGAGTAAATCTTGGTTTCGCCATTTCTCATTTTTCTTTCTGATTTCATATGGATCTAGAAATGTGAACTGGATCTAAAATGGAGAATATTAGGGCACGCTAATGAATAGTTATCGATTCGGGTATGGGTTGTTTATACGTGGGCTAACAGTCACTTTAGATTGCCAAAAAAGCTTAATTTTTTGGTCAGTTACCGGTTAACCGACAAGCCAGATTTTTTTAACCGTTAACCGGACCGAAAATATTCGGTTATGGTCGGTCGGTTAACCAATAATGTCGGTTAATAGAAATTATCAATTAAGTCGGTTCGGTTGATGTCGGTCAAGTCGGTTAAATCGGTTAAGTCGGTTAAATGCCAATCCCTAATTGGTGAATGGTTCTGACCAAAAGGAGCATCCATTTCTGTTCAGAGAAGGATCGCTTTCTTTCGCAGAAGAAGATGTCTATTCAAAAAATGACAGTTGGGCTCAGGTCAGTCGACTGACTATGCAACAAGTTTAAAAAATAAGCAGTGCATATCGTGTATGTACACTAGTCAGTCGACTGATTGATTATAGCCAGTCGGCTGGCTGTGGTGTTTTTACACAATATGCTTTGTTTTGATTAAAAATGAGAAATATGAAGTGCGGATTACTTGAGGATAGATTTTAACAAATTTCTAAGAATCAATCATATGTAATAGACAGTGAAAACATGGATTAAAAGTCTTGATATAGCCATAGTCCATTGATTGTCTCTTTTTGTCTAGATTAATCGTGTATTCTCCTTTTCTTTTAACTTGCTTTGTCATGAATCAAAACCAGTGATTCAACATTCTCCTCCGTTTTGATTGATGACAAACCTGTATATAAAAATCCTAGAGAACAAATATAAAAACTTCCCCTGAATATACGACGCTTCTTGTACCTGCATAAAAATGATTAGTACAATTCTTTTTCTCCCCCTTTTTGATTGATGACAAACCTATATATAAAAATCCTAGAGAACAAATATAAAATTGCCCCTGAATATATGACACTTCTTGTACCTGCATAAAAATGTTTAGTACAATTCTTCTCCCCCTTTGTCATCGACGAAAAGGAGATATAGAGAAATAATTTCAATATAAAGTGCAGAAATAAAATTCAAAGTGAGACTAATTAGTACAATTCTCAAGGATAAACAATAAGAAAACAAACACCCAAATGTTCAAACTGAAAATAGAGTTTCAAATAAGCAAATAGTCCATACCGTACTTACCAACCAAAAACTTATTCATCAAGATCCCAATTATACTCTCCTTCTGGTGCAGTCTCCTTTCTTGGTCTAGAAGTGCCTTGAGAACCACTGCCTACTCCACTTGTGTCGGTACTAGTATGCTCCTCTGATGTAGACCATGTAAATCGAGGTGTTGGACGCTTTCCTTGGGCGACAGATGTGGCAGCAGTGGAAGAACAACATGATAATGCATCCCATAAAGTAGAAAAGAAGCCTTTGATCTTATCAAGCTTCTTATCCATTTTCTTGAGCCTTGAATCCAAAATAAGTTAATTTCGGGAAAGAATTTCAATGGATTCATGGGAGCCGGAGGAAGTAGCTAAGCTAATATCACCTTCTTCTTGTTGTGCTTCCGGTTCTCGAATTGTAGGACCTCCAGATTGTTGTTGAGCTTGTTGATGCTTCCAATCTTCATATGCAGTAATAGGTGGAGGTCTTGTTGGTAGCTTCATAAGACTGATGATCCTTATATTTATCATTCCGACAGTAGAGAATTCAAAATCTGGTTGACGAACACCAGCATCTAGAAGAAGTCTCATAATATATTCCTCAAGGTAGATAACATGCATATTCCAATTTGGGAAGGTGAGAAATTCATCCATAATACAACGTAACCAATTTATGCGTATATTTCCCCATATGGCATAGAGAGTTTTGAAATTTTCCAGATATTTTAATTCATATGAGACGGTTCGTGGGAGAATAGATCACATAAGCGTCTTGTGCAAGATTCTTGCTTTAGGCCATAGAAGCTTAGAACGCAATGCAGTCATGTCGTCACTCATAAACAGGTGACTAATTCTATCTCTTTTCTTGGATTGCATTCGACATCATTTAAATCTATACCTTCATTTGGAGATTGAAGGATATGTGCCATTCTATCCAGTGAAAAGAAAACTTGTTGTCCACAGACCAAACTCGATACACAATTATTTGGATTAGATGGTTGTTGCTGGCCAAGATTAAGATTTGCAAAGAAAGGTTTTACCATGAGATGGTTAATGTTGTGGAGATTTGAATTGTAGTCGAGGAGTGACTCTAATCCACATCTCCGCATTAATTCTTGAAGAGAATAAGCTCCAAAATTAGAATATACCATGAACGAGCCTTCAAATATTCTAGAATTTTTCATCTTCTCTCATCTTTCGATTGCAGTTGCATCGTATAGCCAATGAGCAACATGAGTATCAACAAAAGATGAAGAAGCTTGTTTTGAACGTTTTGATCTTGGAGGAGCCATTATTTGATGGTTTTGAGAATTATTTGAAAGAAAAAGGGGGCTAGGGTTTTGGAGGAAGTAAAAATTATGAAGAAGGTAAAGTGAAAAGATGGGGAAAAGGGGGTTAAAAAAGGGAGGACATCAGTTATTTTGTACAGCCAGTCGACTGATCGGAGTCGGTCAGTCGACTGGTTGATAAACTGAGAGTTTTTTCCCTATAAATAGTCGACGGACTTATATGACTCAATCGACTGGTTGTCAACCCGAGAGTTTTTAACCCTGTAAACAGTCGACTGACTATATATCTCAGTCGATTGGCTGAAGTCAAGAAATACAGTTAAGCATAAAACAAAATTTTATTCAAAGGTTATTAAAACAAACATATACATAAAAGAAATAAAAGTGAATATAGAACAATAAAACACAAGAAGATTGATTATTAAGGAGTCCTAGGAGAGCATTCATCTGGTTCAACCTTGGTGATCTCAATATGCGGTCGCAGAGGAGACCAATAGTTTTGGCGTTCCCAAGAGTTTGGAGATGCCGAAGGTTGTTGTGGAGTTTTCTCCCATCGATTCCAGCCAGATGAATGTGGTTGACGAGATGTGGAGGGTTCAATAACATCATTCTTAGGTGATTTGCCACAGAATTTGTGGGCAATCGATTCTATAAGGCTAAGACGTCTGGAATTCATCCATTGTTCATAGTACATCTCTCTCTGCAAATTGATTTTCTCCTTTTGATAGTGGTGGATGTCATCTATTTTTCCTTAGTTTTTGGAGAAACAAAAAGCGATCTCTGTGACTTCTTGCTTTTTGGAGTATATCCTGTGTGATATTGAGGTGGTTCATATCTAGGAGTATGAGTTGCCAAAGATGGAGTGGAGCTACTTGAAGAATGATAGCTACTAGAAGATGTTTGTGTAGCAAAAGATAACTTAGAGTTAAAGGAGCCATAAGAATCGTGAGAGGCCATTGAAAATTATTGAGGAGCTTGAAGTTAATGTTTGAAAATATGTAATTGTAAGGATGATAGCCAATATGAAAAGAATGCATATTTATAGAGGAGATAGAGCCGAGTTTGTGTGGTCAGAAAATGCAATGAACTAATAGCCAGAGAAAATACATATAAAGGGAATGGATGAGATTTTTTTTAAAGATTAATGTTTATGAGCAGATGAAGTATAAGAATCAGTAAGAAATAGAATATAGCATAACTAGTCAAGCATGGAGTTACCAGTCATGAGACCAGAGTTCGAGCTCCAACAGTTACAATATTTTTTTTGTTGACCGAAATTTTCAAGAATAATTAGAATCAAGCTTTGAGACAAGAAACATACATAGCTCAAATGGCAAGAAGCAATTGTAATTCTATAACCAAGAGATCATGAGTTCAAGTCTCTCTAGATTCATGAAATTTTTATTTTGTCAAAAAATTGAATAAAAGTTTTTATATTTATTTTATCAAATTGTGTTATGGAAAAATGCACAAATACAAATAGTGTGTGTGTATATATATATATATATATATATATGTATGAAATATTTATGAATTTAAAATCTTTAAAAGAGACGATTCCAAGTTCTCGTCTTAAATTGATGAAAGTATTTTTTATTTAAAGGTTGTAAAAATATCTACCAATTGTTTATCAGAGGAAACAAATTCTAGATTTGTCAAATCCTTTTCAATATTATCACGAAGAAAATGATGACAAATGTCAGTGTGTTTTGTTCATGAGTGATTGACATGATTTTTAGATAAATTTATAGCACTAGAATTATCACACTAAATAGTTGAAGTAGATAAATTAAAACCAAAATCTTGTAGTGTTTGCTGCATATAGATAACTTGAGCACATGCCAGAGCTGCAGAAATATATTCCGCTTCACATGTCGATAATGAAACATAGTTTTGTTTCTTACTACACCAAGACACAAGAGACCGTCCAATGAAGTGACAAGTCCCACTTGTACTTTTTCTATCTGTCCGGCTTCCTCCAAAATCAGCGTCACTTTTGGATACTAATTCAAAAGGACACTCCTTTGGATATAATAGTCCAAAATTCTTGGTTTATCAAGATACCGTAGTATGCGTTTCACTGCTCGTAAATGTGATTCTTTGGGATCTGCTTGAAATTATGCACATAAACAAACACTCATCATTATGTCAGGTCTACTAGCTGTTAAATATAGTAATGATCCAATCATACTTCGATATAATTTTTGGTCAATACTTTTGCCACTTTCATCTTTATCAAGATGTATAGTTGTACTCATATGAGTTGGTTTGGTAGAAGTATTTTCCATACCAAAGCGTTTAATTAGATTGTTACAATATTTTTCTTGATTAATAAAAATTCCTTTTTCTAATTGTTTTATTTGTAAGCCAAGAAAATAATTTAATTCACCCATACGTGACATTTTAAATTCATTGGTCATTATTTTAGAAAATTCTTGACATAGTCTTTCGTTTGTAGATCCAAAAATAATATCATCAACATATATTTGAACAATTAAAATATCTTGCTTGTTTATTTTAATAAAAAGAGTTTAATCAATCTTCCCAATTTCAAATCTAGAATCTATTAAGTATTTTTTAAGACGATCGTACCAAAAACGGGGTGCTTGTTTCAGACCGTATAAGGTCTTTTTAAGTTTATAGATATGGTCAGGAAATTGTTCGCATACGAATAAGGGAGGTTGTTCAACATAAACTTTTTCTTTTATAAAACCATTTAAGAAGGCACTTTTAACATCCATTTGATATAATTTAAAGTTATGAAAACATGCATAAACTAGTAAGATTCGTATTGCTTCTAGTCTAGCGACTGGAGCAAACGTTTCTTCATAGTCAATCCCTTCTTCTTGATTATATCCTTGAGCAACTAATCTAGCTTTATTTCTAGTAATATTTCCTTGTTCATCTGCTTTATTTTTGAAGACCCATTTTGTACCAATAACTGATTGATCACTAGGCCGTGGAACTAAATTCCAAACGTCATTTCTTTTGAATTGGTTTAGCTCTTCTTGCATAGCAATGAACCAATTTTCATCAGTAGATGCTTCTTTAATATTTTTAGGTTCAGTATGAGAAAGGAAAGCTACATGACCCATTTGATTTAATTGACTTCTTGTTCTAACAGATGAATTGAGTTCTCCAATAACATTAACAGAAGGATGATCTCTTGATAATCTAGGTGGAGATCTTAATTCATTGTTATTGTAAACAATGTTTTCATTATTTTCAAGATTTGAAATTGCTGCATTTGTGATATTATCAGGGAATTCTTCATCATCTCTTATACTTGGGGTTAAATTTCCATCGAAGGATACATGAAGTGTTTCTTCAATGATATTTGTTCTTTTATTATAAATTCGATAAGCTTTGCTTCGATCTGAATATCCTAAAAAGATTCCTTCATCGGATTTTGGATCGAATTTGCCAAGTTGATCTTTTGTGTTTAAAACAAACCATTTTGGACCGAAAACTGTAAAATAAGAAATAATTGGTTTTCGTCCAGAAGTTCATAAGGAGTATTCTTGGTTAGTGGTCGAATAGAAACACGATTCAAATCATAACAAGCTGTTGCAACTGCTTCAGTCCTGAAATGTTTTGGTAACATACTTCCATTTAAAAAAGTCCTTGCACATTCTTGTAAGGTTTTATTTTTACATTCTGAAACTCCATTTTGTTATGGATTTCTAGAAAACGAAAAATTATGGAATATTCCCTTTTTCTTACAAAAATATTCAAAAGCTTCGTTTTCGAATTCACCTCCATGATCACTTCTTATGTTTTTGATTTTCAGGCCTTTAAAATTTTGAATTCTTTTGACAAAAGTTTTGAAATTGTCAAAGGTATCAATTTTATTTTTCATAAAAATATCCAAGTATATCTAGAAAAGTCATCAACAATTACAAACACATATCTACTATGATTAATGGATTGTACTTGTGTTTGTCCAAATAAATCCATATGTAGTAATTCAAGTGGTTGTAAAGTTGAAATAACCTTTTTAGATTTAAAAGATGACTTATTTAATTTTCCTAACTGACATGTATCACAAATATGATCAACTTTAAAATTCATTTTTGGTAGACCTTTTATTAAATCATTTTTAGAAAGCTTATTTATAGTTTTGAAGTTAATACGGCAGAAACGTTTGTGCCATAACCAAGGATCATTTTTTTTGGCTATTAAACACATATCTGAATTATGATTTATTTTCATATTCAAAACATGGATATTTCTGTCTCTATTTCATTCAAAGATAAGATTTGACTTTGATAAAAAAATACTACATTTGTTTTCAGAAAAGGTGATTTTGAACCTTTGTCACACAATTGGCTGATACTAAGTAAATTACATGTTAAATTTTTGACTAGTAAAACATTTGAAATATGAGGTAAATTTGAAATACCGTTATTGCTCACATCGCATTTGCCGATGATATAGCCTTTGGAGTTGTCTCCAAATGTGACGGAGCTTGCATCTGAGTAAGTAATATTTGATAGCATATCTTTGTCTCCTGTCATATGTTTTGAGCAACCACCGTCGAGTATCCATTTTCCTCTTTTCTTGAGTGGAACCTACAAAAAATATGGGATAACATTGGTACCCACCTTTTTAATAGGGTCCTAAGAGTTAAATCTTAGAAAACCAAACCCAAGAGGGTTCAGTATCCCATTTAAAAATGTAATCTTTATTTTTATGAACAGTTTCTAAAAAGGTGTTTATATTTTTTTCCTAATTAAACTGTTGTTTATTTTAGGAAGCCAAACTTTTATGCTTTTTGGGTAAGAATTCCTTTTTGTCTGTACTATAGCAGGATTAATATTTCTCCTAATTTTCTTTTTAGGTGAAGCTGTTGTTTTCTTAACATATCCTAATCCTTTTCTACTTGAAACAGATTGAGAGCTATCAATAATTTTAGATAAAGTTTCTCTTCCTTAATTAAAGTTTGAAAATTTTTTGGTGATGCTTTCTAACTTAGTTATGAGACTAGTATTATCCAGTTCTGTCAATTTTTCCTTAGTTTTTAGTTCATGATTTTCAGAAACAAGAGCGTCATTCTTCTCTTTTTGAGTTTCGATTTCTTGACTCAAAAGAGTGAGTTGAGAATTGATATTAGAGAATGATTCTTGTAATTTTTCAAGTTCTTCCTCTAGTATTTTCTTCTCATCTTTAAGCATATCTCTTTCGAATTCTGCTTTTTTCTGATGTTCACGAGTCAACTTATATTTTCTTTTGAGATTTTTCAGAGTATCAACTAGCTCTAAATTTATCTCTATCATATCATCAAAAGTAAAATCACTAACCTCGTTTTCATTTTAGTAGCCATGAAACAAATATTTGCTTGCTCGTTTTGACTGTCACTACTGTTATCTGATAAAGAAGTATCTGAATCATCCCATGTTACAGAGAATGCTTTCTTTTTCTTATCTTTTATGCCCTTGTTGAAGTATATTTTCTTTAGTTCTGGACATTCTTTCTGAATATGACCTTTCTTATGGCAATTAAAACATTCTAGAACTGAAGATGATGGTTTGTTTGGAAATTTTCTTTTTCCATTATTTCTGTTGTTTTTCCGGAATTTTAAGAACTTTTTGAAGTTTTTGGCAATAAATGCTAGATCTTCTTGATCCGAATCTTCATCCTTTTCTTCTTCATCATGGAAAGCTATGTTCTTTTTGTCTTGTGCTTGTATTCGTTTTGCCTGCAAATTCACTTCAAGGACATTAGATTTCCTATTAACTCTTCAGGTTTTATGGTAGAGAGGTCATTAGCTTCATCAATAGCCAAGACTTTTCTTTCCCATTCATCCGTTAAAGAGTTTAGGATTTTTGATACAATATCAAAATCAGTGTACTTTTCTCATAATCCTAATAGTGAATGATAGATATCTTGAAATCTAGAGTACATATCATTGATGGATTCATCTTGTTTCATTATAAAGTTTTGAAACTGATTTTTGAGCATGGAGATTTTGCTTTGTTTGACTTTGTTAGTTCCTTCATGAGTGATTTTAAGTGTTCTCCATATTTGATAAGCAGTTTGACACATGCTAACACGATTTAATTCATTTCTATCTAGTGCACAAAATAACATGTTCATAGCTTTAACATTGACAGTAGCATCTAATTTTTGTGTGTTTGACCATGTGGAGTATTCTCCAGTAGGAAGAGTGAATTCATTCTGTGTGATATTCCGTGATTCAAAACTATTTGATTGCATATAGATTCTCATATGAGTAGCCCAATAATTATAGTTCAAACCATTGAAAAATGGAGGTTGTGCAGTGGATTGACCTTCAATAAAACTAGTGTTGTTGTTGTTTTCCATATTAGCAAGATATCAGATAACTGTGTAATGGTTATAAGATGCCTTGCTTTGATACCAAATGAAAATGTATAGGATCGTGCAATATGGATATAATAATGCAGAGTATAGTAATGATAGCAATGTAGTAAATAGTGTGGAATAAAAAGCAGTATAATAATAAAAAGTAACACCAGAGATTTTTATACTGGTTCGGAGCACCGTCCTACGTTTAGTCCCAAACTCCTTCTGGAATTTCACTAAAACAATCCTCACTTAACCTGGAGAACAGGTATACACAGTCTGAGCAGCAGAACAGGATTTTCGCCTCGGCAGCAGAAGAGGACTTCACTAATACAAAAGAATATCTGACACTGTGTGTTCTTGATAACACTAATTTGTCTCTGATAGTAAAAACCTCCTATAATCAAATCCTCAAGTATATGAAGTGTATGTGAAGATATAAAGAGAAGGTAATGCTAAGAATCTAAGATTATGAAAGTTTATTTGAAGATTCAAAGCAGTAAAAAATGTTTGTTCGTTGTTTAAATGCAAATATTAAAGCATAAGAAGAATATTAGAGAGTTAGAATGAAATTCGGTGAATGTGAAGTGTTTGGGAACATGTATATATAGTAGTCGGAGAGTTACTGCCATTAATGAAGGTTCTGACCAAAAGGAGCATCCATTTCCGTTCAGAGAAGGATCACTTCCTTTCGCAGAAGAAGATGTTTATTAAAAAAATGACAGTTGGGCTCAAGTCAGTCGACTCGTCGTTCTTGATCAGTCGACTGACTATGCAACAAGTTTAAAAAATAAGCAGTGCACATCGTGTATGTACACCAGTCAGTCGACTGGTTGATTATAGCCAGTCGACTGGCTATGGTGTTTTTACACAGTATACTCTGTTTTGATTAAAAATGAGAAATATGAAGTGCAGACTACTTAAGGATAGATTTTAACAAATTTCTAAGACTTAATCATAAGTAATAGACAGTGAAAACATATATTAAAAGTCTTGATGTAGCCATAATGCTTTGATTGTCTCTTTTTGTCTAGATTAATCGTGTATTCTCTTTTTCTTTTAATTTGCTTTGTAATGAATCAAAACTAGTGATTCAACAAATCTATTTACTATACATTTCATTATAATCTATGCATATATATTAGAGTTATATATATACATCAAGGATAAATAAGCAATACAGCAAAATAGCATGATGTGGGGATAATAATAATAGCAATATACCAAGTCTTCATCCTTCAGAGAATAATCTTCAATACGCTGGAAAAAAACTCAGGATTGACCCAAGCATAATGAAAAAAAAAAACTCGAGTCAGGACTAAAATTCTCTTACGTAAGTCAAATTAATATCTTGAAATATGAGTATAATAACTTAAGAGATGTTACGAGATTTTCCTTCTCCTAAGGATCCGTCTAGTATCTATATATAATAGTATACACTGTAATAGATAATGTCTATCAGTAAAATAAATATCAAAATAACGTGAAGGCTTTACATTGATCTACCTTAACACATATGTACGGTTCAAAACCAAAGTCGTAATGGGCTCGTATAGGGATAAATATGATAAGGCACGTGAGACAATGCCTAAGATAGGATTCTACCAGTTTACCATTTTTGGCTGGTCGTAACCAATCTTTGGCTGACCTCGTTTATCAAACCAAGCAAAAGGTGCACCCACCGTGTCAAAAGTCACAATAGTAATATAAGTGATCAACGTCACTAGAGGTACCTAACCTCATTGGCCAGACATAGGCTCCTGTTTTAGTCATTTTAATTATGACACACATGTCAAGGCTATCCGTCGTCGTTCTCTTACTTCATTCTAGTACACATCACCAATGTAACCACTACATTTTGGATGTCATCCACCGCGTACACAGTTGTTAAATTGGTTCTAATATTGATAGAGGGTATGACAATAAGAGGCCCCGGACTCTTTAACAACCAAACGTCGTTTTATACACCAGTTGGTACTTTTACATTTTGAAAACAATTCGAACTTGATACCAAAATATCATATTCGATTCAAAATCAAATCCATTTCGAAATCATCATATTTGCTTCAAAAACCATATTTTTACTTTAAATGTTAATTCAACTCGATATATCGATTTCACTTCAAAAGTAGATTCAAATTACAGTTTTGGTTATAATTCTCTTTAACCCTATTTGCATTTAAATCCAAGATTCATTCCACCCTTTTACCAGTTTGAATTTTAGAAAATAGTTTAAATAGTTAAATAGTTAAAATAGTTTAACAGAAAATAGTTTGAGTAATAAAATGATTCACATAGTAAAGTAGTTTGGAAAATCAAAATAATTTGAATATTTAAAGAATATAAATTTTAAACCGTTTATACTAAAATAATTCATTTGAAAATAGTTTCAAAGTCAAACTGGTTCAATTCCAAATTTTCCAATTCAAATTAATCCCATATTAATTTCAATTCCAATTCCAATTCCAATTTAATTTCGATTCAATTATCATATTTAAACCATTTCGATTTATATCAAATTCTGAGTTTGATTTTCAGAATATCGATTTAAAACACTTAAATCAAATTTTCCTTCAATATCCAAACCTTCTAATATAAATAATTCCGAGCTCAATTCCGAAATATCATTTTATATCACTTATACTTAGCAATATCCAAAGTTCGAATAAAAGTTCCATCTTTTAAAACAAATCAATTTCTGAATTTCACATCATATTTCGATAATAACTTAAAAAACTTAAGTTCGATTAATTAAACAACTCCTATCTCAAATTTAAATTTCAACATTCCAAGTTTTAATTCGAAAATAATTTGATTTCCATAAATTTGATTTTTATTTCTTATAACCAAATCATTTAAATAATTTGCAATCCGGTGTCGACGTATAATTCTTAATCCTATAGCCAAGTGAATCAGTTATTTCAATTTAACCCTGGGATGCATATATATCATTTCAATCCAAAATAAATGTCGTAAGTATATATTATTTCAACCTATTTCTTAATTTATTTGAAATAAATCAATTTACAGTTTCATATACTGTAAATAATATATAGGGTGATGACACGATATATCAAAATAAATAAACATCCAAATATCAACCAACAACATCCATCACAACCAATATCCAATCAGTTAAAAATCACAACAATTAACCAATTATCGATAATGGGGAATCTTGCTAGCAGTTTAATCCTAATTCAATTAAACTGTCAATTCAGATCCTATCAATTAAATTCTGATGTCAATTTAAATGTCAATAATTTTGTCAAACAACAATCAAGAAATTTCAATCACTTCACGATATAAAAAAATGTAACATAAAAATATACCAGTCAAACATGAGCATATAAAACACTTACCTTTCATTTGAAACCGAAACAATTTCAGAGTCAAATCAATTCTAGATCCACACCACGTTGTATACAACGATGATACGGATCCGCTGCAACATGTTTCGTCCAGAATGGGCCTCATATGCAAAAAATACGTGATAATTAGCGATACGATTTTTATTTACACTATTAACTAAACTAATAAACAAAAATGACCAAATTTCCCACCTTTGTTCCTCTACCGTCACCCGCTCAGGCCAGAAAACGCGATTGCCAATAATATTTTTTTGTTGAACGCGGCCACCAACTAGACATCCTCTGCTAAAACTGCCGCAGCACCATCAGCCCTCGTTCCAACCACTAGCGCTCAACATTGTCATCGCGAGCAACTTGCGCTCGAGCCTCACCTCCAGGTATTCGTGCTGCCCTTGCCACCAAAACCCTAAACTCCAAACAACGAATGCGGCGACCTCTATGGCTGTGTCTCCATGCACGCCTACCCGCTTTCCTCCCTAGATTGAATGTGAGTCGTGATTTAATTTTTCCTCTTTTTTTAGAGCAGCCCTTTTTTTTTAAAAAGAAAATCTTTGATCTGCTTGTTTAAAACTGAGATGGGAGAAAAGGGGGTAGCATGATGTACGTGTAGGATTTTTATAGTTATATTATTATTAAGATTAGAAAATATCACGCTTATAACCGCCCGAAATTCCAAACTCCGAATGAAATGTACCGCTAGGCATTCATAATGTTTTACCCTATTTCGAATGGAACTAGTTTTGAGGCCTAACTCTATCGTATTTGAAAGAAAGCTTTTCAAAGTCGATTATCATAATTAAATTTCGAAATTAAATTTATACGCGTTTCAAGCTCGCACCACCAAACGACAAGTCTGATCGATACGAAACTTGAAATCCTATAATAATTCACTATTACGGATCTGATGAAACTAGTTTCGTCGAAATCCGAGACAGTGGCCAAAATGGTTATTTTTACTCGTCAATTAATATATAAAATTTTCAATTCTAATTATTCACATTAAAATCAAATCTTGAAAGTAAATGATCTTCATTCATATTTATACAAAATTTGAGTCAATTTCTGATGCCATTTTCATTCACATGAATTAAAGATTCCACTAGTTAATAAATTTAAACAATTTAATTACCCGATACATCAATACTAATAATTCATTAACTTTTATTTTAAACATTTTTATCCAATAATTATATCAAGTCCTATAATTTAAAACAGTTAAAAATACATGTTGTTACATACTCTCCAACTCAAAACTTTTCGTCCTCAAAAATGCGCTAAGTAAAGAATTTAGCATACAATAATTTATTCAAAATTATCAACTTATAAAACATTAGAATCTTATTTGAAAACTATTTCTACGCTTCTACTATGCCACTCCGATATGATTTTACAGAAAATATAATTTATATAGAAAAACAAGTTATGAAATTTTTAAAACCTCAAAAATTTTCAAACATCCGAATTTAAGGAAAAATTTCTACAGAGTCCCCTTTGCGCTGCTCGATCGAAATTTTTTTACAATACAATATATATCACAGTATACCAAATAGATATCAAATATACATCTCATCTCAATGATGAGGCAACGCGAATGGAAAAAATAAATAAAAAATTGTGGTATGTAATCCGAGATACGTACCTTATTACTAAAAATACGAGCGAATTCGCTCATATTAAGCAAGCAAAAGTATATATATCCTCGTATACGCCCCAAACGGTCTTCGTATGTACTTATCTCAACACAATTTAAGATATTAGTTGCATATAAAGATATAGATGTATTTATAAGTCTAATGTAACCATATAACATGGATTTTTAATCCAACAATAAATACAAGCACAAATACACAACATACAACAATTGTCATGACCTGCCTTTTTGGACGGTTTAAGCGGACACACATGCCAACTGAAACCATGCAGAAGGACATATAGTTATTGGGGTAAATAAAAAAAGCATAGAAAGAAAAAAACGGAATCTCGCAGCGAAATGATAAAATATAATAATCAAATAACAGCTCATGAAGCTGTTTACAAAAACATTTGATTTTATTTACACAACACAAAATCAGAGTTACATACAACAAGGATAAACAAATAAATAAATGCAGCGAAATAATATGAATGTATTAGAATAAATATAGTATATAATAGTAGTACAAATCTTCATCTTCGTCCTCTAGAAATAAGATCTTCAAATCCTGAAATGCTCAGGCTGACCCGAGCGAACTTAAAAAACAAAACACTCGGGTCAGAACTAAACGATCTTATGTAAGTTAAATAAAAAAATAAATAAATGTGAGTGTAAACGGCGTCAGAGATGTTTATGAGGTTTGACATCTCATATCCAGTGTCTAACATGAGTGCAATAACTTAAGAGATGTTCGGGATTCACATCTTCTAAGGATCTGCTAAACTATCTACAATGTAGTACAGTACGCTATTATAATAGTGTTTACAATAAAGTAAATTATTAAAATAGCGTTCGTTACCCATATCTCCTTAACACATTTTTATATATTCCCATAGTCTATATAGTACCATAATTCCTCCGTAAACTAGAGGGCTATCAGAGGGCACTCCATAATTATGGTACAAAACAAACTCGTAGAAGGCGCGCTAGAGCATGTGAACAGGGCACACGAGAAGATGCCAGGGTAGATATACTAATTGCACTCCCGAACTGGTGGTAATGCATAGCAGCTACTACCGCCCACCTCGGACACACTCCCCTAATCAAAATCGAGGGGTGGCCACCAAATCAATCACAAAGTCAAAATATAATATCAAATAAATATGCCCGATAGGAGGAATGACCTCACTTAGCCCGGTATAGCTCCTGCTTTTATTCACATCTAAGCTGACTCATGGGAGTCAGTGTCACGTCATACCTTATACAAGAATCGTTCGGCAAACCATCCGACTTCATTCTAAAATCTCCACCAAGTACGCAATTGTTAAAGTGGTTTTCGGTATTGGAAAAGAGTATGACAATATCTGATCCTGGTCTCTTTAACACCAAACACTTATTTCACACAGGATGGTGTTTTTACATTTCAAAAGTCAATTCACAATTGATATCAAAAATATCATATTCTCAAAACCATCATACTTTCAAAATCGTATTTACTTTCAAATCATATTCACTTTGAAATCATAGTTTGGAATTATATTTCCTTTTAAAAATTCATAATTTCTTCCATAGTCATATTTCTAAAATAGGGTAAAACCTTACTTCAAAATCATCATTTTCAATTTATTCTCTTTTAAAACAAAGCATTGAATTTAAACACTTCCACTTTACTTAGTCTGGAAATTTAAAAGTAGTTTAAATAATTATAAATAGTTAAAATAGTTATAAATAGTTTAATTATAGGTTAAAATACTTTTAAACTGATTTAAGGTAGTTAAATGGATTTAAATTAGATTAAATATAATTAAAATAGATTAAATAGCTTTAAAATAGAATAATTATATTCAAATAAATTAAAATGGTTTAAAACAGATCAAAATAATTTTATACAGTTAATATTAGTTAAATAGTTTAATAAATTTGAAAAATCTGAATAATTAGAAATTTTAAAATAATATATTATCTTAAAATAGTTCATATTAAAATATAAATTTGGAATTTATATCCAATTAAACTATTCATTTCATTTCAACACATTTAGTCCAATTTAAATTTCCAAATCAACAAACTAAATTTCCCTTTTCAACATAAACTTGATTTTCTAAAAATACTTTAATTTATATAAATCAAATTTTACTTCAAAGTATAATTTAATTCCATTCAAAAATTAAGGATTTTAAAATCATTTAATTTAACCAATCCGATGTCCGTATATAATTCTCTACCCTAAGGTCAAATGATACGAATATTTATCATTTCAATTTGCAATTTAAAATTTTACGGTTATATACCGTTTCAAACCGTAATCCAAAATAAATATAAAAGTTCATAAAATCGCTCGAGTTTATCATTTCAACATATAATGATCTTCAAATAATAATAATTAAAGGAACCTGAAGAGTGATAACAATTTATATATCTAAATTAACATAACATCCAATCATCCAATATTGACAATCAAACATCCATCATAATTATATTCCAAATCAGCAAAATAAACATCAACAATTAACTAATTAAAAATAATAGGTATTCAAAGTGGCAATTTAATTTCAATAATAAATTAAATAATAATTAAATTCGAAAGGATACAATTCAATAGGAATAACAATTTAATTATATTAAACAGCCATAAATAAATCCCTAATCACATCATAAATTAATATAACAAACATAAGAAATTTTAGAAGTTGTGAGTGGGTTAAAACAGTCACCTTTGAATTTTAGCCCATAAAAATCCAAATAGAAGGGCAAACGCAATAGTCTCCAAATTCTACTAAATCAATTTCATGTTGTGTGGAATTTAATATAAATCCACAGAAGAATTCGCGTGTGAATCAAAGTTTATGCAAAAGAACGTTATAAGAAATATTATTAAAATAATAATTATTACGCAAAAAAATGATTTTTTTTTAATACTTACGTTTTTCTCAAAATGAGGCATTAGGAAAGGATTGTAGAACAACTAGGATAAGGACAGGACGTGTACGGAAAAATGAAAAAAAAAATCATGTTTTATAAAAGAATGCTTTTGGAATTGCAAGAATAAGAGCTTTTGAATATGATGTGTCAGGAGAAACAAAACGCAAATGAAGAAATAAGCTGCAAGTTATTTATAATTAGGTAATGAAGGAGGAGGGTCAAAAATAAATGTCACAATTTATTTTGAAATCTTCAGGCATTAATAATGCATAAGGAAATGTACGTAGGAATGGAAAAGTTTGCAAACCAAAGTAAAGTAAAATTCTGTATATGTATAAATGAGATGGCAAGAATTAAATATAAATGTCTAGGCTCAGGTATTAAACGGAAGGGGAAATGAGTATATTAAGTATTAATAATAACGTAACTATTTTAAAACGTTCATGCAATAATTAATAATAAAAGAAATAAAGGGACCATGTACATAGTACAACCTTTTCAAGTTCAATTTTTCTGAAACGTAACCAAATTTACTTCATTAACTCAAATAATATTCAAATTTGTATGCATTTAGGTTTTTGTCTACGTAGAAAAAAATTAAACTTACCTTAAAAATGAAAACGTTCAATTTGGTTTTCCCAAAATGATCTTTTATTTCTATTAAAACACCCTTTTTGTTTAACACAAAATGTGCGTTTCTTTTATTAAATCTATTAATTGCAATCAACGTTTTCTTTCCTTTTAATTGAAATATTTGAGTTACATTAATTGTAATTACTTACAAAGTTAAATTTCAAAACAGACAACTAAAATAGATGAAAAATGGAACAATTATTTATTTAGAACATGTTTATAAATTTGTTGTCTATACACAAGAGTAATAAATAACTTTGAAATAGATTATTTTCCTATTCTTGTAATCAATCTGTAAGATAAAACAAAGTTCAACAAACATATTTTTCTTCCTTTAAAATCAGTTATTCTATTCTTTATTTTAATGAAATTAAACCTACATTCACAAATGAAACATCCTTTTATTTGATATAAATGTTCTTTTCATTAAACTAACTTTTCATATATTTTTACAAAACATAGGCTACGTTTAACTACACCTACTAATTTACAATTTGTCTTCTCTATCATTAAATGAAATTATTCAATTACATTATTTTCAATTGTTTACAAAGGTGAATTTCAAAATGAACAAAGTAAATGTAATGAGAAATAGAACAATTATTTCCTATCAAACAGTGATTTAAACATATTTATACACTATTGGATACAAACGATAATTACACATCAGTTTAAAGTTAATTATTTTACCATTTACAGTGTTTGATTTCAATTCCTATAAATTCAAAGGTCATAAATTTTTATTTCCATTAGTCCCATTTAATTGATTTTAATCTTGTTATTCAATCACTTGTTACCTTATAGATATAATTATCATAGTTTATATCCCATTACACTACCATTCACCAATTTCCACCTTTTATGTGAATTAGTTATTATATTTCCATTATATAGAAATTTTGTCGATTTCACACATTATTAAAATTTAAAATATCAAATATATTTGTTCATCTTGATTTCATCCTTTTATAAAATCAATTACTACCTTATGAAAATAATTACATTTCTATCCCTTTTATTATACTCACAAATTATAGCATTTGCCTTAACTCACATTAATGTAACATTTTATTGACATTTATTTGTAATTGATAAATTAAATTGCTAACAACAACAATTGTTACCATTATACATTTTTATAATATTTGTACATTCATTCCATACAAACATTTATTATAACTACCCTCATTATACTAAATTCATTCCATTTCCATTCATTACACATTGTTTTATCAATAAGTTAACATTTTAAAATACCAATTACCTTTTATTTCCAACTATGAATTAATGCACACATTAATACAACAAATATTATAACTCCCTACATAATACTAATTTTGTTCAATTAACATTAATTGTATATTATCTCATTAATTAATTCATATTTACATTCATTTCTCTATATAAAATTTATAGCCAATTTATAACGTTTATGTTATTTCAATCAATTGGAATTTCATAGGAATTGTTAAAATTTAACTTACATTAATATTGTTACAATTTATTCTAGTTATTATTTCCATAAATAAATCATAATTTTTTTTATTTCTTTCAATATTAAATCACAAATTTTAATTCAATTAACAATTTGAATTATCAAAAATTTACGAGTTGTTACACTCTCCCCAGCTCAAAACTTTTTGTCCTGGAAAAGGAAAAAGAAGAGGAAAAGAATTAAGTAATCAATATCTTATTCTAAATATCAAATTTATAAACAATAAATTTACCATATTTAATAATTTAAATAAAATATATCAATTTGTAAACAGTAAAATCCTTTTTATATCAAGTTAACAAATGTTTGGAAAACCTTTCATAAAATTTCTAAGTCCAAAAATTTCGGCAGAGTCTCCTTTGTATGGAGAGGTCTGGGAGAAATTATAATATCAATAAAGCAATATATAACATATACTTCCCAAAATAATATATATCCCAACATGGAAAAAATAATATAATATCGCTATAAAACCGTAATCCGAGAATGTACCTATTTGTCGGGCAAACAACACTTAAATTTTGAAACCAAAAGCAGTAGCAATCGCTTTCATAACCTGTATTTCACTTATATAATCCAAAAGAGTTAATAATTATATAAAATGATATATTTAAAGTTGTTTCAAGCACTAACAACAAATCAATATAAAGCAACAATCACTTGAAACCGCATCATACAATCATCATATGAAATCAATATAATCAACCATCCATCCATATCAAACAAAACAAATGGTTTATTTGGGTTTAGACACTCTTAATCGCATAGAATGACAAATAAACTACTAAATATACCATATACTCTACCATCTTAGATAAAACTCAACGTATTTATTCATACATCCAAAACAATTAGAAGTATCTTTCCCCAACAACCATAAGCCAAAACAACAACAATTTCAAGACATGAATCAGGTTCATTCTTTTCAATTCCATTTCTCACCGATCATTTCTTTAGTTTACATTTATTCCTTACAAAATAAATTTTCCATTCAATCATTCATTTATTACTTAATTTCATTTATTTACATTCATTTATTTATATTATTCATGTTCAATTCAATTACTTAACATATCATTTCAATAACTTAAGTTTATATTCATCTACTTGCAATACTTACTTTCTATCATAATTTATATAGTAACATTTCAATTACGACTTAAGTTATAACAATTATGACATCAAATTCTTATTTATAAAGGTAATTCATTGGACACTTTCGTTACATAAGGTTTACTTGTAAAAAAATTCATTACTTATTCTTTTAACATTTCAATTTTATAATTGGTAAGTTATATATATGTCTTTAAGAATGTAATTGAAAGTTACACAAGTTTATCTCAATCTTTTAATTAACTTAATATTCAATAATCACATCCTCTGTTTTATGGGTTACAAATTTCAATTTTCTTATATACTTCGGTTAAAATTTAACATTTAATCTCTTATTTTCAACTAGAACTTTCAATTTTTAAATAGTTAAAAAAATTTATTCCATTACAATAACTGTAACTATTCATTATAAGAAACTTAAGAACTAAATACCCGGGTTTCATTTCAAATCATTTTAAAATAATAGATAGATGTATATACTTACGACTTATACATCCAATTATATTTAAAACTATTTGAAAATTATATTTATTTATCAAAATAAGTCTGTAGTTGTGACGCCCCACCTCTATACCCACGCTAGCCAAGAACACTCCGGAGTAGTGCTGTCAACTAGCACGGAGAATAAGGCTGTTGAGGAGCGACCATCCATGTAATTGCTTATCACACGGTGGCTATAAATAATCTTCGAAAACAAACATAGAAATAATCATATCACAAATCAGTCACAGATATCCATATCACAAAGGCGGAAGAAGATATGAATATATAACTAACACATGAAAGTGTACATCAGAGTAGTGGTTAGTAAGATCCACGATAATACAAAAGAATAGCAACACGTGCTATACAAAAGAATACAACTATGAGTCTATATCTCAAGTGTATACAACAAAAACTGCTAATCTAAACAGTTAGCCAAAAGTCAGAGTGATGAATCCCTGGGAAGAAGTCAAGCAGAAGCACCTGTAACATCTCGGTCTGACCCGAGTATTATTTAAGAAAATAATAAACGGGTCAGTCTAGCTATAAATATCAGATGACATGATATAACATAAAAGATATGGCATAAACATAAACATCCATAATGACATACCACTATAAGTATGTAAATAATGATCAACAGAAGATCAATCAATAAGAGATAATCAATATAACAAGAATCTTCTCAAAGATTCGGAAAGGGCATCATACCCCAAACTTGTACTCATAACAAGTCAATGACATAAATTCTAGAAATCAATGCAAGAAGTCCAGAAATCATAGAAAAGAGAAAGAGGCCTATCACATGACGGTCCGAAGACCAAGGGGAGCTACCCCACATGTGTGAATGGAATCACACAGATTAAGGTCCAGACTAACCAAAAAGCAAAAAGGTATGTGTGAGTGGAATCACACAAGTGGTGTCTAGTCTAACCTCGCAACAAGAGACATCGCACAGTTGCTAGTCTAAATCATCAGAATGATCGTCATGATCAACGAGAAGTGTCAATTACACTAAGCTAGTAAATATAGAAGTTTAGCTTCATGTCCCATAACCACTTGCTTAACTTAAATATTTACGAACAAACTGTAAATCTTCACTAATAAAATTGTCACAAGAGGTTCAATCGAACAAGTCCAAGAATTAACCGACGAAGTGAACGCAAGCGTTTCATACCACTTGTTTTACTAAGTCGTTTAATTAGATTTCTCATCCGAGTGAGGTAAAGGTTTGTATATACTAATAGATTGGGAAACGGTTTAAGAAAAGAGCTTTGTTATTAAAAATAGAGTTGAAATTGTTTGTTAAAAGAGTTTTGATATTTACTACTAGTATTGAAACCTTTATATTATAAAGTGACAAAACACAGAAGCAATTGTAGAAACAATCAGTCACAAAAATCGCATACGGAGATGTGAATAAAATCCAAGGAAATCAGCTCAATGTTTTTCAGATAAGATCCCCTACGGAGGGGGGGTCCAGGGGGGTGGCAACCCCCCAAGGTGGGGGTGCGGGGGCAACGCCACCGCTTACGGGATTCGACCTGCCCGGTTAGGTCGCGGGGGTCCAGGGGGCAGCGCCCCGTCCAAAACGGTACGATCTAGTGAAGACAAAAAGGGGGTCTAACGGCCTAAGAGGGATAGGGTCGAGCGACCTAACGGTTGCGACCTAGGGGTCTAAGGGGTCAAGCGAGTTAGTGGTTACGACCTAGAGGTGTTCGCGACCTAACGATGACTCACGACCCAACATGGCCGACTTAACAGAGGTCGCGACCTAACAGGATAACTCGTGACCGACTTAAGAGTTGCGTGACTGAAGGGTTCCACGACTTAAGGGTTGCACGAATTAAGAGTTGCACGACTTAAGGGTTAGGCCAGGAGCGACCTAACGAGATAAGGTCCAACGCCCTACGAGTTAAGGGTCCAACGACCTATCGGGATAACTCGTAACCGACTTAAGAGTTGCGTGACTGAAGGGCTGCACGACTTAAGGGTTGCACGACTTAAGGGTCAGGCCAGGAGCGACCTAACGAGATAAGGTCCACGACCTACGAGTTAAGGGTCCAACGACCTATCGGGATAACTCGTAACCGACTTAAGAGTTGCGTGACTGAAGGGCTGCACGACTTAAGGGTTAGCTCGTAAACGACTCACGACCTATGGATGAACGACTTAACTTCGAACGAGCTAAAAATGGCCAGAACGACCTAGGGTTAACTCGTGAACGACTCACGACCTATGGACGAACGACTTAACTCCGAACGAGCTAAAAATGGCCAGAACGACCTAGGGTTAACTCGTGAACGACTCACGACCTATGGACGAAGGACTTAACTCCGAACGAGCTAAAAATGGCCAGAACGACCTAGGGTTAACTCGTGAACGACTCACGACCTATGGACGAACGACTTAACTCCGAACGACCTAAAAATGGCCAGAACGACCTATGTGCAGAAAATTCAACAAAACGCTAAAAATTGGAGTTTTTCGCCAATCCAATCCAAACCAAATGCTAACATGCATGCAAAAATGATAGGGAATCATTCCCAACAGTCCAATATAGTTATAGGCTAGAATTGTGAGATAAAAATCTCACCTTTGCACCAAATATCAATGAAAATGAAGTTTTAAGCAAGCAAGAATCAATCCTTCTTCTATCTAAGCACAAGAAGCTTGAATCCAATGTCTTCTTCTTGAATTTGGAGTAGAAAGATGGATTGCAATTGAATTTGAGTTTTGGAATTTTAATTTCCCATTCCCTCCACCATTAATGCCAAAGCTTGATTAGTTAGGAAATTTATGAAGAGTGAGGAGAAGAGGGTTGGAACTTGGGCTTAATAGGCTAAACTAACCCAAAGTCCAAAGCGGGAAAAGTTAGTGAAATTTCACTAACTCCAAACCTATCGATGTTTATACTTAAAAAAGTTGTAAACGGTATTTCGAACTCAATGGAAGTGGTCTCGAGTCCTAATTTGACCATTTGCAAAAAGTAGCTTTTCGGACCAAAATCCGATTAACGAGTTAATATTTAAATAAAATATTTAAATACAAACTCGATAAATACGCGCGTTGTTACAGACTCCCCTCCTTAAAGAAATTGCGTCCTCGCAATATATATAAGATGGAAATAAAAAGTAACAACCATAAAAGCATATTAACACAAGAGGAATTTTGAAATAAGAAGTTCACCTCAAGGAGCAGGAGTAAGCAAGTCCGGATGTGTACGCTTGATGAATTCTCTGGATTCCCAAGAACAATCCTTAGGATTTAAGGACCATTGAACCTTCACAAGCGGAACATCTTTATTTCGAAGTCGTTTAACCTCAGAAGCTATAATTCGAATAGGATGCTGCTCATAAGTTAAATTCGGCGAAACTTCAATTTCTTCCACAACAGCAGGCTCAAGAATAGAATCGGAATCCCGAAGGCATTTCCGTAATTGAGAAACGTGAAATACATCATGCATAGCAGAAAACTGAGCCGGCAATGCAAGGCGATAAGCCATGGAACTAATACGTTCAGTGATAGGAAATGGCCCAATATATCTTGGCGCTAACTTCCCCGATCGCCTGAAACGTACAACACCCTTCATAGGTGAAACACGAATAAAAACAGGATCCCCCACAGAAAATTCTAATTTCCTTCTTCGATTATCGGCATAGGATTTTTGTCTACTCTGGGCTTCTTTCATCCTATGTCGAATAAGTTCAATCTTTTCCGTGGAATCACGAATAAAGTCTGGACCTAAAACCAGCTTCTCACCGGCCTCAAGCCAACAAGAAGGAGATCGGCATGGCCTTCCGTAGAGTGCCTCGAAAGGTTCCATACCAATACTGGATTGGAAGCTATTATTATAGGAAAATTCAACAAGTGAAATATGATCTTCCCAACTTCCACCAAAATCAAGCACACAAGCACGAAGAAGATCTTCAAGAGTTTGATTCACACGCTCGGTTTGTCCATCGGACTGGGGGTGATAAGCGGTGCTAAAATTAAGCTTCGTTCCTAAAGCTTTTTGAAGACTCTTCCAAAATCCACTAGTAAACAATGGATCACGATCGCTAACAATAGAAGTAGGAAATCCATGCAATTTTACAATTTCCTTGACAAATAGTTTGGCAAAAAGAGGAACGGTTCGGTTAGACCGAACCGGAATAAAATGGGCGGATTTAGTAAGTCTATCAACAATCACCCATAAGCTATCATGACCCGAACGAGAACGGGGAAGGCCATCTATAAAGTCCATGGAAATTTGATCCCACTTCCAAATTGGAATTTCTAAAGGTTGCAATAACCCACCAGGCCTTTGATGTTCGGCCTTGACAAGTTGGCAAGTCATGCAACACTTAACAAAGTTAGCAATATCAGATTTCATTCCCTCCCAATAATAAAGTCGCTTCATATCAGCGTACATTTTACTACTACCGGGATGAATGGTGAATTTAGAACGATGGGAATCTTCTAAAATATCTTTACGAAGATCTCCAATATTTGGTACGATAAGTCTACCAAATTTTCGAATGCCGCCACGAGAATCAATATCAAAGTCTTTCAAACCTTCAATATCAATTTTGTCCTTAACATTTTTGCCAAGAAGAGCCAATTCAGAATCTAGCCCTTGAGCTTCAAGAATGCGGTCTAAAAGAGAAGGATGAGCCTCAAGGCTACATAAAACAAGCGATGAGCATAAATCGGATACGCACTCTCGAATCTCACAAGTGGATAAGATCTCGAGATCGTTCCATTCGGATATCATCATAGAAACAACTGCTTGTTGCTTACGGCTAAGAGCATCGGCGACACGATTACCCTTACCGGGGGTATAAAGAATATCAAGATCATAAGGTGCAAGGAACTCGAGCCAACGCTGTTGACGTAAATTAAGTTCTTTTTGAGAAAATAAATATTTCAAAGACTTATGATCCGTGTAAAGAATAAATTTCTCTCCCAATAGATAATGACGCCACATTCGAAGGGCTAAAACAATAGCTGCGAGCTCTACATCATGTGTGGCATATCTAGTCTCGGCCGGCTTCAATTGCCTAGAAGCATAAGCAACAACACGTTCTTTTTGCATAAGAACGGCACCCAAACCAACGTGACTAGCATCGGTATAAACAACAAAATCTTGATTCCCCTCGGGAATAACAAGAATAGGAGCATCGGAAAGGAGTTCTTTCAATTTTTGAAAAGAGGCTTCACATTTGTCCGACCAAATGTATTTAACTCCCTTCTTAGTCAAGCCAGTAAGAGGCACGGCAATCTTAGAAAAGTCTTTAATAAAACGACGGTAATAGCCCGCCAATCCGAGAAAACTACGAATCTCTGTCACACTCTCCGGTCTCTTCCAATCTTGAATCGCTTCAATCTTTGAAGGATCTACGGATATCCCAGATTCGGAAATAATATGACCGAGAAACTTCACACGAGATTGCCAAAAGTGGCATTTAGAAAATTTCGCCTTTAATTGATTACTCCTAAGTGTTTCCAATACAATCCGAAGATGTTTCTCATGTTCCTCCTCGGTTTTTGAATACACAAGAATATCATCAATGAATATGAGAACAAACCGATCGAGGAAATCTTTGAAAACTCGATTCATGAGGTCAACGAAATAGGCTGGAGCATTCGTTAACCCATATGGCATAACAAGCCATTCATAAGATCCATATCGAGTACGGAATGATGTCAAAGGAATGCTATCCTCAGCGATACGAAGCTGATGGAAACCAGTAGCCAAGTCCAAATGTGAAAAGACCTTAGCACCACTAAGCTGATCGAATAGATCATCAATCCGAGGTAAAGGATATTTATTTTTAATAGTAAGATCGTTAAGCTTGCGATAATCAACGTAGAGCCTCAGAGTACCATCGGATTTCTTTACGAAAATAGCCGAAGCTCCCCAAGGCGAGGAACTAGAGCGAATAAATTGCCTCGTCTCCAACTCAGATAATTGTTTACGCATCTCCTCATTTTCCTTATTGGACATGCGATGAGGAGGACGAGTAATAGGTTGAGCTCCAGAAACAAGATTAATTCTGAACTCAATTGCTCGTTTAGGTGGTAAACCTAAAACGGGCTCGAATATGTCGGAAAATTCACGAACAACATGAATACGAGAAATAATATCATCTTCATCATCATCATCGTTATCACGAGGATTTAAAGAATATAAAGATGCCACCAAACAGGATTCTGAATCTTTAAGATTAACAGAAATCTGATTAACAGATAGTGGATGTCGGAGATGAATAGTCCGCTCAGGACATAGGATATGGGCTTGATAACGGTTAAGCCAATCCATTCCCAAAATTATTCCAAAGCCTAAGTAACGCATGACATGCAAATCGGCTAGGAAAGAAAAATCGCAAAAAATAATCTCCACATCTTTACAAAGCAAACTAAGAGTTGCGGATCCACCAACAGGATTCGCAATTTTTAAAGAAGTCATCAATGCAGTAACACTTAAGGAAAAAGTGTCTACCAGTTCCTTTGATATAAAAGAATGGGATGCACCCGTATCAAAGAGAACTCTAATAGGTTGATCATGAAATAAAATAATACCATCAAGAATGGAATGAGAAATACCTTGGCCACGAGATGTGTTGCCAGGGGCTTGAGCCACATTCAACTTTCCTTCCTTCTTGCCTTTACGCTTGAGGCATTGATGTATGTAATGATCCGGGCTCTTACAATAGCGACAAGATTTGGGCTTAGAGCACTTATTCGCATAATGATCCCCAGACCCATAGTTGAAGCAACTCGCACCACTAGGAGAAGGAGACTTTGCCGCAGGGGTTGCCTGCTTACCCTTTTTGTTGGGATAAGGACCCTTGAATTTGTTTGGCCTCTTCTTGTTGTTGAAGTTTGGTTTAGCGCCTTCCACTTCAACATCACTCTCTCTATCAGCCTCTTAAAGACGAAGAGCGATATCGACGAGTTGATCAAATGCGACTTCTAGTTTCAGAAGCAGTGGCTTCTTAAGATTCTTATTTAAGCCATAAACGAACCTATGGTTCTTCTTCAATGGGGTGTTGATGTATTCAACCCCATATTTGGAAAGCGACTCGAAGGCTGCGACGTAATCAGTCACAGAGGATTGACCTTGAACAAGGTCTATAAAACGTCGAGCCAAGGTTACTTTCCCAGCTTCTGGTACAAACTTTAACTCGAAGCGTCCCTGAAATTGCTCCCAGGTGAGATCCGCTTCATTAATTTCTGAAATAAGGAGTTCGTACCAGTCCAATGCTCTCTCTTGGAGCATGCTGGAAGCCACCTGAACGCGGTGGAGATCGATAAGGTTCATGCGAGAAAAGATTCGATCGCATGATTTTAACCAAGCCTGGACCTCGATGATATTTTCCGAACCTTTGAAGGGCTTCCCACCCAAGTTGGTGTAGTCGCTGCACAAGCGTGCAAATCCCGACTTTGGGTGAGTAGGTTCCGGGTTAGCTCCAGCTGCTTGAGCATTAGTTACTAAATCAAGAAGCTGTTGAGCAGTCATAAAAACTCCATCCAGAGGAGCAGCACCAGATGATCCAGTTCTGGGACGGCCTGATCTAGACATTCTCTTCCTTTAAGAAAGAAAGAAGAGAAGGAAGAAGGTTATTTACCAATGAACATCAAGCAATCTTGATAGATAAAACAAGGAATCATAAAGGAAATAGGATGAATCGGTACGAAGACTCGAATTAATCCTATGGTATGACTCCTAAGATAGACCTAGGACGATGATCCTTGTTAAGTTATTCTACATTGTTCCGAAGTTTGGCTCTGATACCAAGCTGTGACGCCCCACCTCTATACCCACGCTAGCCAAGAACACTCCGGAGTAGTGCTGTCAACTAGCACGGAGAATAAGGCTGTTGAGGAGCGACCATCCATGTAATTGCTTATCGCACGGTGGCTATAAATAATCTTCGAAAACAAACATAGAAATAATCATATCACAAATCAGTCACAGATATCCATATCACAAAGGCGGAAGAAGATATGAATATATAACTAACACACGAAAGTGTACATCGGAGTAGTGGTCAGTAAGATCCACGATAATACAAAAGAATAGCAACACGTGCTATACAAAAGAATACAACTATGAGTCTATATCTCAAGTGTATACAACAAAAACTGCTAATCTAAACAGTTAGCCAAAAGTCAGAGTGATGAATCCCTGGGAAGAAGTCAAGCAGAAGCACCTGTAACATCTCGGTCTGACCCGAGTATTATTTAAGAAAATAATAAACGGGTCAGTCTAGCTATAAATATCAGATGACATGATATAACATAAAAGATATGGCATAAACATAAACATCCATAATGACATACCACTATAAGTATGTAAATAATGATCAACAGAAGATCAATCAATAAGAGATAATCAATATCACAAGAATCTTCTCAAAGATTCGGAAAGGGCATCATACCCCAAACTTGTACTCATAACAAGTCAATGACATAAATTCTAGAAATCAATGCAAGAAGTCCAGAAATCATAGAAAAGAGAAAGAGGCCTATCACATGACGGTCCGAAGACCAAGGGGAGCTACCCCACATGTGTGAATGGAATCACACAGATTAAGGTCCAGACTAACCAAAAAGCAAAAAGGTATGTGTGAGTGGAATCACACAAGTGGTGTCTAGTCTAACCTCGCAACAAGAGACATCGCACAGTTGCTAGTCTAAATCATCAGAATGATCGTCATGATCAACGAGAAGTGTCAATTACACTAAGCTAGTAAATATAGAAGTTTAGCTTCATGTCCCATAACCACTTGCTTAACTTAAATATTTACGAACAAACTGTAAATATTCACTAATAAAATTGTCACAAGAGGTTCAATCGAACAAGTCCAAGAATTAACCGACGAAGTGAACGCAAGCGTTTCATACCACTTGTTTTACTAAGTCGTTTAATTAGATTTCTCATCCGAGTGAGGTAAAGGTTTGTATATACTAATAGATTGGAAAACGGTTTAAGAAAAGAGCTTTGTTATTAAAAATAGAGTTGAAATTGTTTGTTAAAAGAGTTTTGATATTTACTACTAGTATTGAAACCTTTATATTATAAAGTGACAAAACACAGAAGCAATTGTAGAAACAATCAGTCACAAAAATCGCATACGGAGATGTGAATAAAATCCAAGGAAATCAGCTCAATGTTTTTCAGATAAGATACCCTACGGAAGGGGGGTCCAGGGGGGTGGCAACCCCCCAAGGTGGGGGTGCGGGGGCAACGCCACCGCTTACGGGGTTCGACCTGCCCGGTTAGGTCGCGGGGGTCCAGGGGGCAGCGCCCCGTCCAAAACGGTACGACCTAGTGAAGACAAAAAGGGGGTCTAACGGCCTAAGAGGGATAGGGTCGAGCGACCTAACGGTTGCGACCTAGGGGTCCAAGGGGTCAAGCGACTTAGTGGTTGCGACCTAGAGGTGTTCGCGACTTAACGGTGACTCACGACCTAACATGGCCGACTTAACAGAGGTCGCGACCTAACAGGATAACTCGTGACCGACTTAAGAGTTGCGTGACTGAAGGGTTCCATGACTTAAGGGTTGCACGAATTAAGAGTTGCACGACTTAAGGGTTAGGCCAGGAGCGACCTAACGAGATAAGGTCCAACGACCTACGAGTTAAGGGTCCAACGACCTATCGGGATAACTCGTAACCGACTTAAGAGTTGCGTGACTGAAGGGCTGCACGACTTAAGGGTTGCACGACTTAAGGGTTAGGCCAGGAGCGACCTAACGAGATAAGGTCCAACGACCTACGAGTTAAGGGTCCAACGACCTATCGGGATAACTCATAACCGACTTAAGAGTTGCGTGACTGGAGGGCTGCACGACTTAAGGGTTAGCTCGTAAACGACTCACGACCTATGGATGAACGACTTAACTCCGAACGAGCTAAAAATGGCCAGAACGACCTAGGGTTAACTCGTGAACGACTCACGACCTATGGACGAACGAATTAACTCCGAACGAGCTAAAAATGGCCAGAACGACCTAGGGTTAACTCGTGAACGACTCACGACCTATGGACGAAGGACTTAACTCCGAACGAGCTAAAAATGGCCAGAACGACCTAGGGTTAACTCGTGAACGACTCACGACCTATGGACGAACGACTTAACTCCGAACGACCTAAAAATGGCCAGAACGACCTAAAAATGGCCAGAACGACCTATGTGCAGAAAATTCAACAAAACGCTAAAAATTGGAGTTTTTCGCCAATCCAATCCAAACCAAATGCTAACATGCATGCAAAAATGATAGGGAATCATTCCCAACAGTCCAATATAGTTATAGGCTAGAATTGTGAGATAAAAATCTCACCTTTGCACCAAATATCAATGAAAATGAAGTTTTAAGCAAGCAAGAATCAATCCTTCTTCTATCTAAGCACAAGAAGCTTGAATCCAATGTCTTCTTCTTGAATTTGGAGTAGAAAGATGGATTGCAATTGAATTTGAGTTTTGGAATTTTAATTTCCCATTCCCTCCACCATTAATGCCAAAGCTTGATTAGTTAGGAAATTTATGAAGAGTGAGGAGAAGAGGGTTGGAACTTGGGCTTAATAGGCTAAACTAACCCAAAGTCCAAAGCGGGAAAAGTTTGTGAAATTTCACTAACTCCAAACCTATCGATGTTTATACTTAAAAAAGTTGTAAACGGCATTTCGAACTCAATGGAAGTGGTCTCGAGTCCTAATTTGACCGTTTGCAAAAAGTAGCTTTTCGGACCAAAATCTGATTAACGAGTTAATATTTAAATAAAATATTTAAATACAAACTCGATAAATATGCGGGTTGTTACAGTAGTAAAACTACTACAATAGGCTTCTCATTCCGAAACTTGAAAATGAATGTCGATAATGCGTGCACTCATCACCAAAATTATTTTCCAGCGATAGAGAGGGGAGTACACAACTTATTTCTTTCCAAAATTTCTTTTAAAACATTTCCTTCAAATCATATTGAAATTTTTATATAAAAAACACTTCTAATATTATTATTATTATATTCTAAAATCATTCGAACGAAATTTTCAAAACCCCGGAACTTAAGCTCTAATTTCCACTTATTTTATTTTCAAATCTTATTTCCAACCAATATTTATAAATTTCACTACCTAACAACCAACATGTTACAACCAAATATATATCAATTATAATTCATTATTATATATATATAAAAATATACAATAGGCAAAATTATTTCATTTACCTATATTTCAAAACAAATATTGTGTCGGTCTGTCCTATTAAGTGTTTAGAAATCCCTATCAATGTCAAAGCGTCCTATGTACGAAACAGAATTTATAAATACAAAACGAAACAAATTAACACAATACGAAAACCTTTTTATAACACTAACAAATATGCTCTCTCATATACACATACTCAGTGACTCATCATAGGGTATTACTATCCTATTTGATATGAGTCAGATCCCACAAAGCTAAGGTTATCGCTAAACCAAAGCTCTGATACCAACTGTAATGACCTGCATTTTTGGATAGTTTAAGAGGACACACATGCCAGCTCAAACAATAAAGAAGGATAGATTGTTATTGGGTTAAATAAGAAAAAGCAAAGAAAGAAAAAAAAACAAAACAGTATCTCATAGCAGAATGACAAAATATAATAATCAAATAACAGTTCATGAAGCTGTTTACAAAAACATTTGATTTTCTTTACACAACACAGAATCAGAGTTACACACAAAAAGGATAAACAAATAAATAAATGCAGTGGAATAATATGAATGCAGTAGAATAAATATAGTATATAATAGTAGTAAAAATCTTCATCTTCGTCCTCCAGAAATAAGGTCTTTAAATCCTGAAATGCTCAGGCTGACCCAAGCGAATTGAAAAGACAAAACATTCGAGTCAGAACTTAAAATTCTTATGTAAGTTAAATCAGAAATAAATAAATATGAGTGTAAACGGCATCGGAGATGTTTACAGTGTTTGACATCTCCTATCCAGTGTCTAATGTGGGTGCAATAACTTAAGAGATGTTTGGGATTCACATCTCCTAAGGATCCGTTAAACTATCTACTATGTAGTACAATACGCTATTATAATAGTGTCTATAGTAAAGTAAAGTATTAAAATAGCATTAAGGCGTTACCCATATCCCACTTAACACATTTTTATATATTCTCATAATCTATACAGTACCGTAATTCCTCCATAAACTGGAGGGCTATCAGAGGGCGCTCCATAGGTATGGTACAAATCAAACTCGTAGAAGGCACGCTAGGGAATGTGAACACGGCACACGAGGAGATGCCAGGGTAGATATACCAATTGCACTCCCGGAATGGGGATAACGCATAGAAGCTATTACCGCCCACCTCAAACACATTCCCATAATCAAAATCGAGGGGTGGCCACTAAATCAGTCACAAAGTCAAAATATAGTATCAAATAAATATTCCCGATAGGAGGAATGACCTCACTTGGTCCGGTATAGCTCCTGATTTCAGTCACATCTAAACTTACTCACGAGAGTTAGGGTCACGTCATACCTTATACAGGAATCTTTCGCCAAACCATCCTACTTTATTCTAGAATCTCCACCACGATTGTTAAAGTGGTTTTCGGTATTGCCAGAGAGTATGACAATATCTGATCCCAGTCTCTTTAACACCAAACGCTTATTTCACATCGGATGGTGTTTTTTACATTCCAAAAGTCAATTCACAATCGATATCAAAAATATCATATTCTCAAAACCATAATACTTTCAAAATCGTATTTACTTTCAAATCATATTCACTTTGAAACCATAGTTTGGAATTATATTTCCTTTCAAAAAGTCATAATTTCTTCCGTAGTCATATTTCTAAAATAGGGTAAAACCATACTTCAAAATTATCATTTTCAATTTATTCTCTTTTAAAACAAAGAATTGAATTTAAACACTTCCACTTTACTTAGTCTGGAAATTTAAAAGTAGTTTAAATAATTGTAAATAGTTAAAATAGTTATAAATAGTTTAATTATAGGTTAAAAAAGCTTTTAAACTGATTTAAGATAGTTAAATGGATTCAAATTAGATTAAGTAAAATTAAAATAGATTAAATAGCTTTAAAATAGATTAATTATATTTAAATAAATTAAAATGGTTTAAAACAAATCAAAATAATTTTATATAGTTAATATTAGTTAAATTGTTTAATAAATTTGAAAAATCTGAATAATTAGAAATTTTAAAATAATATATTCTTTTAAAATAGTTTACATTAGAATATAAGTTTGGAATTTACATCCAATTAAACTATTCATTTCATTTCAACACATTTAGACCAATTTAAATTTCCAAATCAATAAACCAAATTTCCCTTTTCAACATAAGCTTGATTTTCCAAAAAATACTTCAATTTATATAAATCAAATTTTACTTTAAAGTATAATTTAATTCCATTCAAAAATTAAGGATTTTAAAATCATTTAATTTAACTGATCCGGTGTCCGTATACAATTCTCAACCCTAAGGATACAGATATTCATCATTTCAATCCGCAATTTAAAATTTAATGGTTATATATCATTTCAAACCGCAATCCCGAATAAATATAAAAATTTACAAAATCGCTCGAGTCTATCATTTCGACCCATAACGATCTTCAAATAATAATAATCAAAGGAACTTGCAGAGTGATAACAATATATATATATATATATATATATATCTAAATTAACATAACATCCAATCATCCAATATTAACTATCAAACATCCATCATAATTATCTTCCGAATCAGCCAAATAAACATCAACAATTAACTAATTAACAATAACAGATATTCAAAGTGGCAATTTAATTTCAATAATAAATTAAATAATAATTAATTTTGAAAGGATACAATTCAATAGGAATAGCAAGTTAATTCTATTATATGGCCATAAATAAATTCCTAATCACATCATAAACTAATTTAACAAACATAAGAAATTTTAGAAGTTGTGAGTGGGTTAAAACACTCACCTTTGAATTTTAGCGCATAAAAATACAAACGGAAGCGCAAACGCAATAGTCTCCAAATTCAACTAAATCAATTTCATGTTATGCGGAATTTGATATGAATCACAGAAGAATTTGCACGTGAATCAAATTTTATGCAAAAGATATTCATGTGATAAGAAATATCATTAAAATAATAATTAGTACGCAAAAAAATAAACAAATTTTAATACTTATGTTTTTCTCAAGATGAGGCTTCAGGAAAAGATTGTATAACAACTAGGATGAGGACAGTACGTGTACGAAAAAATGAAAAAAAAAATCATGTTTCATAAAAGAAAGCTTTTGGATTTGCAAGAATAAAAGCTTTGGAATATGATGTGTTAGAAGAAACAAAACACAAACGAAGAAATAAGCTGCAAGTTTTTTGTAATTAGAAAATGAAGGAGGAGGGACAAAAATAAATGTCAAGATTTATTTGAAAACTTCAGACATTAATAATGCATAAGGAAATTGTAACGACCAGCTAATTTGGACCATTCAAATCGACAATAAAACCATACATGTCCGACTTGAATAATTTAAAATACCGAATTGTTAATTAAAATTTGGCAAAACTCAGCATATACAGTAAATAAATCAACCACAGAATCACAGACACAGAGTAATATAAAATAATGCAGCGGAATACATAAATAGTAGTTCATGAAGCTACTATATAAATATCAGAGTTAGAAATAAAAATACAACAGAATATCTCAAATACAGTGAAGTCTCCAGTACGAACAGATGACCTCTCCGAACGAATCAACTGAAAGAGCTGAAAGCTGAATCAATAGTTGGATCCTCAAACGAAGCTCCAAACTCCAAAGGCGAGTCTCAAATGCTGTATCGCTTAGTCTGACCTGAGCGTAAAGCAAAAACACAAAACACTCGAGTCAGGATTAACATTCTTACATCAATAAATCTAACTCAAGTGAAATATCAACTGAAATACAAATAACTTAAGGATGTTTGGGATAACCATCCTCTAAGGGTCCATGGAACTATCTACAAGGTAGAAATATACACTATAACACCGTGGTCATTCAATTTTATTTATACTTCAAAATCAAAATATCATTTCCCTTTCAAATATATCTATTTTCCAAGATAGTATATATATATATATATATATTAAATAATTTATAAAGTAAAGTATTTGAAATTTCCTCAACTACACAAATTGATTCTAATCAACTCAAGTTCCAAATTCCCATTTATTCAAAGCTCAATTCATTAATTCAATTCAACTCCCAATAACCATTTAAACTTTCGTTATATTCAAAGCTTTAATATTCAATATTTTAAAGTTAAATCTAACAGTTTCATATAGATCTTGATTTAGCTTCATCATTATTATTTAGTCAGGAAATATCCACTTAACAAGTTCAATATCATTTAAATAGCCTTAGATTTCATTTTACAGAATTTTTCCTTAAATTTATTTAAACTTAAAATATCCGTTTAATCCCTTTTACCAAAACCAAGTTATAAAATCATATCTTAAATCCCGAATTCAATAGTTTCAAATCGATTTAATTGAATATAATTCTTAATTAAATACCATTTCCAATTAATTCAACTTTATCTTCTCAACTCTTTCTTATTCAAAATTTTACCAAATCTAATTTGAAATATAAATTTAAACGAATCCTTAAACATATTATATGTATTAAATCAATCTCAATTAGATTAAATATTATTATTAGGTCTATACATAAAATTTTCATTTTTATACACACAATATTCTTAGAATTGGTCTTTATTAAAACTATATTTTTCTTTTCCAAACCATAGAAATTATTTTCAAAACATTTATATATATATGGACCAACGATGTCTGTATATAATTTCCTACGCTATGGTCAAGGGATATGGATATTATCATTTCAATCCGAAATTTAAATATACGGGTAGATATCACTTTGATCCGCAATCCCAAATTCAATTTAATCGAAAATAGTTTGGGTTTATCATTTCAACCCATAACGAAATTATCCTATCCAAAAGTCCGTTCGGGTATGTATCATTTCAACCCATAGTGAATTCTAAACTACGGGGAACTTGCAGAGTGATAATAGATAATACAATAAAATAACATGCATATATCATCAATAAAAATATAATATAAACAACAGGATATGGTGTCATATCCCACAGGTGAACAATCACAGAAAATAGCATATATATAACAATTTAAATGACTACAGCATCATATTTCAATTGTCGTTTCAATTGAAATCAAACTTAATAAAATACAAGAACGTTAATCGTGAGTGATTGCTCACCTTTAGAGGCTAGAGAAGAACGATAATGAGGTCAGTTATGGATCCCAATATGAACTTTGAAGCAAAGCAAAATTGGCATGAATTTGATGACAACGCCGATAGATAGAAATCGATGAAAAATAAAATTAATCGGTTTGATATAAACAGAGTATATATTATATGTGTTATTTAAATTTCCTTAAAATCTCAATAAATTTAATTTAAGACGGATATTCAAATAAAATATTCACATTGTTTGAAACTGATATTAAATTTAAAATACATATTAAAACAAAACATCATCATATTATTAAAAAATCCATACTTAAATTTAAACACATGAACGTTTTTCCTCTTAAATCAATATTACATTTAAACACACACACAAAATAAAATATAGGCATATTATATATAAAAATCATCATTTATTTAAAGCGCTCATTTTAAAATAACATATTTATATATAGTTTACTCAAAATTCAAAGCATATACTGAGAAAATCAATCTATATATATAGACCATACATTATGAAAGCACTACAGAAAAGAGAAATAAACAAAACATACTTTATATATACACACTAGAATCGAGATGAAAAGTGTACATTTAAATTTTTTTTGTTTTACAACATAAATCGCTAATGCTTTTACAACACTTAGCTGCCATACTAATATATATTATATTCGAACAGGAATAAAAATCTAATTATATTTTCAAAATATGTATATTACTAATATTTTATAATAACAAATAAGATATAAGACTAACGTATATATACGTCTCTGAAAAGCTTGGCTTAAAATTCACATAAGCGTTAAACATAAAAAAAATATGTAGATATAGTTTTATGCTAAAATATCAATTAAATGGAAACTGTTATAATGTGAAAAATTGTGAACGCGAGTTGAAATGTAAAGATGGATTTGTCAAATATATTGGAAGCGGAGGACAGGGAGGGGGGAAGCAAAGCATGGAGTGTATATATATATATAATAAAAAGAAGAAAATGGAGGCCATACCTTCAGAGCTCACGCACACAAGAAGAAATGAAGAAAATGTTGAGATGCTATTGAAAACTATTTGTGTACGAGGCTTATATTTATACACAATTGCATTGATTGAGGTGAGAGAATATAGGCAAGAAATAAATTTAAATCATGATTTGCATTGATTGAGGTGAGAGAATATAGGCAAGAAAGATTAGAGCGAATATTTACAATGGTATTGATTGCGTGAATTTAGCAAAAGGAAACTGTAAGAAATCTTTGGCAAACATTTTGTACACGTTTAAAATTTATTAGGAAGTAAATGCGTTGATTAAAACGCAAGAAATATTTATAAAATGGGAAGGTGGTGAAAATTATTTACGTACAAGGTTGAGTATTTAAATGAAACTAGTATTGATTGCTCGGAGAAACGGTAGGAAATAATCCCTGTCAGGAGGAATTTGCGCGTGATATCTGATTTAGGAGATAATTGCGTTGGATAGATTAAATAAAGAAACGTACTAATTAATGGTATAGGAACATTAAGGAAATAAAAGAATTTCGTTTGAATGGTAAGGAAAATCAAAGATTTTGTTCCTATTAATTGCAAAGGAGTAAATGGAAAAGAAGAGACACTTATACACGTGAATTTCAAATAATCTTGAAACGCATTTTGAACTTCTAAAGAGAACTAAATTTGCTTGAAACTGCTACGCGAATTTTTATTCCTATTATAAAAATGAGGAAAAAAGAAAGCATAGAAATTTACACGTAACTTATCAAAACTGGATTTAAAAGAAATTGAACGTCTAGGGAAATGATTTCTTTCCCACTTAAAATGCAAGGCTACAGATATATTTATTATTTAACATCAAAATAAATATTATTCCCAATTGAAACCATATTAACTTTTAAATCATTAAATTAACATATAAAATAATAACAACTATCTACTGCTTTATAGTAAATAAAAAAATTGTAAATTCACAGAATACAACCTATTACTTTTATTTCAAAATATCTTTCTTATAATAATTATTATATTTGGAAAACATTTTGAAAAAAAATTCTCTTTTAAAACTTGTAAATAAAATATCATTATGTTAACTACCAAATTAAATGTTCATTTTAATACATTCTCTTTCCTTAATGGAAAGATTTCAACAAATACAAATATTAATTTCATATTAAAATCAAATAAAAATCTAATTCAACTACTTCTTGTTATTAACAATAAATCAAACATTATTTAATAATTTCACATAACTCAACATATCCATTAGTTACCAATTTTAGTTCATTTGTTAGAGGTTGGCTTATTTGAATTACAACAATACAATTAAACTATTGTTTCCTCTTTAATTTTATTCAATAGATCAATATTTACAATTAACAATTATTATTAAATTCTTAACATTTGTTGCTTTTAATTCAAATTGTAAATCTCATATAAACTATTATTATTCCTATCATTTTTGTTTCTACCAAATTTTATTCAATATTTAAAAAAATTTAGAATTTTAAATTGGTCTAAAATTTCGGATCGTTACCCATTACCCTTTCTTTTCCAGATCAGAATTGCGTTGCAAAAATGAAGATGGGAAGAGATTTTTGAAACGGTCAGGAAATCAAAGATTTTAGTCCTATTAAATACGGAGACGCAAATGAAAGTGGAAAGTTTTACACGTGAATTGGAGGCAGGGTTTTCATTTTTTTTAAATGCACGTGCTGATTTGATTTTTAAAAGCTAAGATATGAAATCAAAGAGTGCGTACAATAGATGCAATAATTAAAACAAACGTACGCCCAAATTAATTAACAAGTAACGTAATCTAAATTTATATGTTTTCTTATTTATTCACTACTTATATTTAATTATACGTAATCCAAACATTAAATTTTTATTTCAAAATATTATTATTTAAAATTTCTCAAAAATTCAATTAAATACGTTATTAAAAACCATTTAAAATTTATGGGTTGTTACACTCTCCCTCCACTCAAAACTTTTCGTCCCCGAAAAGGAAGGAGATAGGGGAATAGCAACAAACAGAAATAAAAAATAGATTGAAGTACGAGATAAACAATTAATTTAAAACTATACAAATTTTATTTGAAATATTCATTTAAAAACTTCATTTGAAATTTAATTTTCGTTAATACTTTAATACTTTTCAAAACTCCTTTGAAAACAATTATTTACATTATTACTTATATTTACAAAGAAGCTATTGAAAATATTAAATCCAAAACTTATAAAAAAATTATTTATCTCAAGATACTTCCAACATTATAGATAAATTAATAATCAATCTCTTTAAATATGTTATAATTAATTAATAACTTCTGAAACACTAAAAAAATTCTATTATACCATGCAGTATATAAATAAACAATGTTTAAAAAGGATATATCCAACAAGGAAAGAAGGTAGATTCGTAAAAAAGAATCAAGGTGAATAACTAAAGGTGAGCAGATAAGGTAGGTTCAAAAGAATAGTATCGGGCACGAATAGTTAATTTCAAACCAAAAGAATTTCAATTTCAAAGATTAATACAAAATTTCTTGTTGGAAATATTTTTATAATAAAATACCTTTTCAAAAAAATACTTTTATGTCGAAACCAATTTTCCTTTCGAAAATACTTCCATAACTCGATGTTTCAACAAGTTTATCCTCGTTCTTGCAGACTTTGGCCATGCGTTGATCAGGCCCAAAGCTAGAATTCTTCAAGTACTTAGTAGACCTGTTTCAACAACCAGTGAAAATACTTGAAAACCCTTTAAAAACAGATACGGAAAGTACAATCCAAACAAAATAACCAAACCAAAACCTTTGTCTAATCATGGTTCGCAGATACACAATGGTTACACCTGGATCCCCCAGGAAACAATCTGTATCCGTAAGCTTTCTCAGCCCTGCGAGTTACGCCATGATGACTAGTAGGGTGCAGGATACACAATGCTTACGCCTGGATCACCCAGGAAACAATCCGTACCCCTAGGCCGTCTCAGCCAGGCAGTTTCGCTACTAATACGACCTACATAGATTGCAGGATACACAATGGTTTCGCATGGATCCCCCAGGAAACAATCCGTACCCTTAGGCCGTCTCAGCCAAGCAGTTGCGCTATGCAGTCGCGAGAAAAAAAATCCATGGGTTACGCCACGGTGGGACACTCAAGTATCACATCCGAAAAACCAAAAATCAGAGAGAATAATATCGATAGAATGAATGCACAATGTGGCCACAAAGCGGATATCAAGCAGAATGCAATTTCTATATCTTTACTTCGAAAATATGTATCATATGGTACCTTTTCAAATCACTTTCAAATATCATACTTATATAAAGTCCATTATATATAGGATTCCATTTTCAATCGAATACTTTCCAAATCAATAGTATATCAAATCACACTTATATAGACTTCGATTATATAAAATTTCTCTTTCCAAATTGAGTACCTTTCAAATCAATAGGTTTCAAATCAATTTCGTACTATACAAATCAGTTTTATATAAGTTCGATAACTCCCAAATCAAGTATTTAGTAAATCAAGGTTCTCAAATTTTTTCTCGTTTCAATAACATTTCGGTTTCAAGATCATATATGATTTCACCAAATTTTCTTCCAAATGAAATATATTCAGTTTTAAAGTTTCTTAAACAATAGGTTTAGAAAATAATCCAAATTTCCAAATCAACAAAATTTAGGTCAAGCAAATTCATTTCCGAAATCACCATATAAGTACTGGTTTTAATTCCAATCTAATTTCCAAACCAAATATTCTTCTCAAAATCAATTATACTCAAAATGGTTTCTAAATTTATAATTATCCCTTTAAAACCTTTAAACTATTTATTTCTATATTAAAAATCCAATTTTCCTTTTTCAAATTATTTATTTAACAAAAGTTTCAAATTTACTTAAGTCATACCCTTCATACTTTAAACATACAAAACTAAACTTACTTTCTTTATCAAATATTTTATACACTTCGAAATTTCTTAGTTTTAAAATTTTAAACCTTGATTTGGAAGTGCTCGAACCTTCAAAATAGTCGGTGAAATCAAATTTTAACTCCAAGAGTTGGAAATCAGCAACAAATCAGCAAATCAATTTTTTTTTTAAATAGATTTATACTAAATCAAATCGAAAACTCGAGGATTGAACACTGGCTTACTTTAAATTATTTCAAATATATATACCTATATCTTTCGAATATCAAATCATACTTTGGAATTTGAAACCAAAATTGGTTTCACAAAGTTACTCGTATAGCAAAGCTATTAAAATGGCCTCTCTCCACTCTGAAACTCGAAAATCAATGTCGATGATGCGTGCACTCATCACCGAAATTATTTTCCAGCGACATAAGTGAGTTCTGGACTTCTATTTTCTTGAAAACTTCTTTGAATTTTTTTTCGAAATCCTTGGAACTCATTTGAAGTCATTTGAAACATTTCTTATTCAGAAAATACTTTCAAATCTTATTATTATATATTCAAAATCTTAAACCGATTTTCAAAAATACCGGAGTCCAATCTCTCGAATTTCAAATTCAAAACCTTTCTGTTATAAATCATTTTTATATAAATCAATTTTTTTATAATATTTTCAAAATTTCAAATCTTTTCGAAACTTCAAATCTCGTGTTTCTTAGGTATATAATCCTTATCGAAAACATTTTCTCTTTTATATATAGAATAAAATCATAGTTACCCAAATAAAAATTTTGGTATATAAAACAATTTAAAAATACAAACAAAACCCGATTTTCAAAGGATGATTCAAGAATGGATTTCAAAACAAAGATAGAGATTTAATTTAGAGGAACTCCAATCAATAGAATCTTGATTCGAAGATAGACTCGATCGAAGATGAGATAATTAAATTACAAAATAGAAGATGGATATATTTCTATAAATCGCAGGTGACCTTTACCTGTCAAACGTGATTCCAAAATTAGATCGGTGCAGAATTCTGAGGCAATTCGACATTCGATCGCCAGAAATATAATTCAGAATAACAAGAGATAGTAGCATCTAAACCGAGTGATACATAAATCTCCGGTGAATCGATGCAAATTGTAAAGGACTTTCACCCCCTTTACTAATCATTCAGTGGAGTTATTGGATACTTCAGAATCAAAAGAATATAAATAGAGAGAGACAAGAATGAATTTTTGAACCACAGGGAAAGTTCCAAAGTTCAAATGAAATCGAGTCAAAAGGAAGAGATTCAACTCGAATGAAAGTGATTCTGTAAATAAATTTACCATATATGCAAAGTTTTGCCTAGAGCCAAAGCTCTGATACCAACTGTAACGACCCGCTATTTTGGACCATTTAAATTGACAATAAAACCATACATGTCCGAGGTGAATAATTCAAAATACCGAATTGTTAATTAAAATTTGGCAAAATTCAACATATACAGTAAATAAATCAACCACAGAATCACAGACACGGAGTAATATAAATAATGCAGCGGAATAGATAAATAGTAGTTCATGAAGCTACTATATAAATATCAGAGTTAGAAATAAAAATACAACAGAATATCTCAAATACAGTGAAGTCTCCAGTACGAACAGATGACCTCTCCGAACGAATCAACTGAAAGAGCAGAAAGCTGAATCAATAGTTGGATCCTCAAACGAAGCTCCAAACTCTAAAGGCGAGTCTCAAATGCTGTATCGCTTAGTCTGACCCGAGCGTAAAGCAAAAACACAAAATACTAAAGTCGGGATTAACATTCTTATATCAATAAATCCAACTCAAGTGAAATATCAACTGAAATACAAATAACTTAAGGATGTTTGGGATAACCATCCTCAAAGGGTCCATGGAACTATGTACAAGGTAGAAATATACACTATAACACCGTGGTCATTCAATTTTATTTATACTTCAAAATAAAAACATCATTTCCCTTTCAAATATATCTATTTTCCAAGATAGTGTGTATATATAAATAATTTATAAAGTAAAGTATTTGAAATTTCCTCAACTACACAAATTGATTCTAATCAACTCAAGTTCCAAATTCCCATTTATTCAAAGCTCAATTCATTAATTCAATTCAACTCCCAATAACCATTTAAACTTTCGTTATATTCAAAGCTTTAATATTCAATTTTTTAAAGTTAAATCTAACATTTTCATATAGATCTTGATTTAACTTCATCATTATTATTTAGTCAGGAAATATCCACTTAACAAGTTCAATATCATTTAAATAGCCTTAGATTTCATTTTATAGAATATTTCCTTAAATTTATTTAAACTTAAAATATCCATTTAATCCCTTTTACCAAAACCAAGTTATAAAATCATATCTTAAATCCCGAATTCAATAGCTTCAAATCGATTTAATTGAATATAATTCTTAATTAAATACCATTTCCAATTAATTCAACTTTATCTTCTCAACTCTAGCTTATTCAAAATTTTACCAAATCTAATTTGAAATATAATTTAAACGAATCCTTAAACATATTATATGTATTAAATCAATCTCAATTAGATTAAATATTATTATTAGGTCTTTACATAAAATTTTCATTTTTATACATATAATACTCTAAGAATCAGTCTTTATTAAAATTATATTTTTCTTTCCCAAACCATTGAAATTATTTTCAAAACATTTATATATATATGGACCAACGATGTCTGCATATAATTTCCTATGCTATGGCAAGGGATACGGATATTTATCATTTCAATCCGAAATTTAAATATACGGGTAGATATCACTTCGACCGGTAGATATCACTTCGACCTGCAATCCCAAATTCAATTTAATTGAAAATCGCTTGGGTTTATTATTTCAACCCATAACGAAATTATCCTATCCAAAAGTCCGTTCGGGTATGTATCATTTCAACCCATAGTGAATTCTAAACTACAGGGAACTTGCAGAGTGATAACAGATAATACAATAAAATAACATGCATATATCATCAATAAAAATATAATATAAACAACAGGATATGGTGTCATATCCCACAGGTGAACAGTTACAGAAAATAGCATATATATAACAATTTAAATGACTACAACAACATATTTCAATTGTCGTTTCAATTGAAATCAAACTTAATAAAATACAAGAATGTTAATCGTGAGTGATTGCTCACCTTTAGAGGCTAGAGAAGAACGATAATGAGGTCAGTTATGGATCCCAATACGAACTTTGAAGCAAAGAAAAATTGGCATGAATTTGATGACAACGCTGATAGATAGAAATCGATGAAAAATAAAATTAATCGGTTTGATCTAAACAGGGTATATATTATATGTGTTATTTAAATTTCCTTAAAATCTCAATAAATTTAATTTAAGACGGATATTCAAATAAAATATTCACATTGTTTGAAACTGATATTAAATTTAAAATACATATTAAAACAAAACATCATCATATTATTGAAAAATCAACACTTAGATTAAACACATGAACGTTTTTCCTCTTAAATCAATATTACATTTAAACACACACACAAAATAAAATACAGGCATAATATATATAGAAACCATCACGTATTTAAAACACGCATTTTAAAATAACATATTTATATATAGTTTACTCAAAATTCAAGCATATACTGAGAAAATCAATATATATATATATATAGACCATACATTATGAAAGCACTACAGAAAAGAGAAAAAAACAAAACATACTTTATACATACACTAGAATTGAAATGAAAATTATACATTTAAATTTTTAGTTTTACAACATAAATCACTAATGCTGTAACGACCCAACTTCCAAACTCCAGGAAGTCACATCGCTCGAAAGAAAGAAAGGGATAGAGAATAGAAAGAAGAGAAGAAAGAAGAAACAACACATCAGAATCTCAACAGCGGAACGAATAAATTATATTAATAATCAAAAGTATTACATAGATATACAATAACAATCAGAGTCACACAGATAATACAACACATACTAGACAGTTATAAACTCCTGTCTAGTTATTACAACACAGTACAAAACAACTCAAACAAATGACTCAGAGATACTAACACAGCGGAATACTAAATAACTACAACGCAGAAGCCTCCTGCTCCATTTGCTCCTCCATAACTCGTCAAAGCTAACCTGAATCCCTTGGCTACTCGTAAAAATTTGAGTACCCAAGAGTTTATGAAAACAAAAATAAACTCTGGATCAGACATGGGTCTGGTGTGAGTAACAGGTTAAAGTTGCTTAATTTTTAAAACCTTTGAAAAGAAAGGTATCACGTAAGACTTCCCACACATAAACATGGAAAAGTTTTTACCTTACGCTAACCAAAACATTTGATAGGAAATCCGATGATATTATAATAGTGTCTAGGGTTTTCAAGTAAATATGAAATAGCCGAAATTGTTACATGATTAAATTCCAGCTACTAGCCACAAAAGTGGGTAATACAATCAAAACCGTTGGCACTTATTGGATTTTGGATTCCATACAATGGCAGGGCTACTGGGGTACCGCCCATCACAGTACGTGGCCTAGATCACCGTACCGAGGAGTACGCCCGCTCCCCTGCAACACAAGGCCGGACCCGTTCCTTACTGAACAGTTCCGAACAAGACAACCCCGACAGTTGTCGCGAATCAACCGCCCACACAGCCGAATAAAAAGGGACCTCTAGACAGGGGTAAATCTTGCTCTCAAGTGGGGGCTACCCACGAAGCCTTGCTGCACCTCCCCTGTTTTAGCCATTCCCGGTTGATGAGGCTTGAGGCTACGATTACCTTTATAGGACATCAAATCTTAGAATGCTCATCGTCCACCTGACAATGTTCTGAAAGCATTCAATCCATACAAGTTCGTTCCAGGTTCGAACGAAACCGAAGGCACTATCTCATTGAACTCATTATTGGAATCACCCTCAGAGTCAACGACCATAGCCCTTGCACTCTGATTCACCATCTCGAATCTATAAGCACTATTCCGTCAAACTCATTATGGAATCACCCACAGAGTTATACTGACGTATAGCCCTTACACCTCGAGTCTTCACTTGCTCCACTTGGATTAACGACCTAACGTTTAATTGGAATCGATGTGGTTTTCGGATTCCAAATATGGAAACCCGGTCCCGGTCTCATCGAAATCCAAAGCGTGTCTTTTAGGTCCAAGTTGTTTTAAGTTTAAAACAATTCAATCTAATTATCCATATACACACAGATAGATAATTCATATCATCATAATAGATAATCAATATTATCATAAACAGGTAATCATCACAAATTGATAATCTATATTATCATCACCAATAGATACTTATATCATCATCACAATGCAACCAATGCATCCATAACACACAACACTATTTATCTCATGTCTGAGATTCAAACCATTCAGGGTAAACCATATCATTCATTCATAAGCAAAGATCTATAATCACACAATCTATAATTAATTTAAAATGAATTAAATTAATTGCTTCTATCTCTAATTAATTTAAACTGAATTAAATTAATTAATTATTCTTTAATTAATTTAAAATGAATTAAATTAATTACTTCACCATTTAAAACTTGCTTACTTAACCCTTAATTGATTATCAATCAATTAAATCATTATCCTCAAATTAATCACCTTAATTAATCACCTTTGATTAATTATCCTTTAATTATATTCAAGTAATTATCTTTAATTAATTTTACAAATTAATTATCCTTAACCAAAATTAGTAATTAACCTTTAATTACTTCATTAATTAACTAATTATAATTAATTACATTAGTCCTTAATTAATTACATTAATTAATTACTTCATTAATTACTTATCATTGATTAATTAATCTTAATTAATTAATCTTTAATTACATCATTAATCATATTAATCAATGATCCTTAATTAAATTTAAATTAATTACTTTTTTTTATAATTAATTACATTAAGTAATTAACCTTAATTAAACCACAATTATTAATCATTCTTGATTAATTACATTTAGTAATTAACTACCCTTAAGTACTTCCTTAACTACTTCTAAATTATTTACCTTTAATAATTAATTATATTTATTAATCATTCTTGATTAATCTCATTAGTAATTAATTACTCTTAATTAATTACATCTCTTAATTATTTTCCAATAACTTAATTAATAAATGCTTAAATTAATTACATTAAGTAATTAATTATTAATCACTTCATAAAGAAATTATCTTCACATTAATTACACAAAGTAATTAATCCCAAAATACCATACTTCAATTAATTATCTGCAGTAATTTACTTATCTTAATTACTTCTCTAAGTAATTATTTTTCACTGATTACTCATCAACCCATCTAAAGACTATTCTAAATTAATTAAACTTAATTAATTAATTTAAACTAATCCAATTAATAAATTAATTGCAATGAGTAATTAATATCTTTAATTATTTCCATAAAGTAATCATACTTAATTAAATTTCATAATTGATTATTTAAATTAATTAATCGAATTAATTATCAAAATTAATTACATTAATTAATTAATAAATATTCACAAGTTAATGATCTTTATTAACTTTTCTTTAATTCTTTTAATTACCTTCCTTAAGAAATTAACTTAAATTAATTAATATTAATTACAAATTTAATTAACCTTAATTAATTTATTTCAAATCCTTAATTAATTAAACAAATTAATTAATTAAATTATTTAAATTATCTTGCTAATTTTAATGAAACAAAGATCATTAAATCTTTAATTTACTTTAAAATAAAACATTTCTTATTAATGATTACTTAATCATTAGCAAAGTAATTTAAAACAATTTAACTTAAAATTGTTTTCAAATTACATTTTAAATTTTAAATTTAAAAATGAAATCAAACTTAACTTAAATAAAGTTTTAAAAACATTTCAAAAACCCCCTTTAAAAACTTATGCTAAAGATTTTCTTATTTTATAAAGAAGTTTAAAAACCCAAATTCATTTTAAAATACAAACCATAATTTAAATTAACTTTAACATTCAAAGTTGTTTTTAAACAATTTAAATTTAACAACTTCCTTTATTTCAAAACTAAAATACAGATTTGAATTTGAATCCAAATTAAACTTAGATTTAAAACCTACTTACATTTAAAAGCTTCATTTTTAAATTCAAAACTATTTAACATTTTAAAGTTGTTTAAAACAATTTAAATTTCAAAAACTTACATTATTTCAAAACTGAGATTCAAATTAGACTTTGAATCCAGATTTTAAAACCTTGATTTAAAATTGGTTTAAATCTCTATTTTACATTTTAAATTTCAGTTTTAAAAATTAAAACACTTACAGGTTTAAACCTGTAACTCACATTTACTCGAGACATCATACATCTGCTTCGAGTAAAAACCCTACATACTTCGAGCAAATATTCTTATTACTCGAATATTACCCGAGTGCCAAACACAGCAACCCCAAAACAATACCCTGACACTCCTTCTTCACCGTGCATATGCACGGTGGCTGTAGCCACCTCCGGCCACCACCCCGTCAGCTATCATGTCGACGCTAATCCTTGCATCACCTCGCTAACATCAAAACCACCAATTCACTCGAAAACGAAATCGAGTTCCCCCAATTCAAACCTGGCAACAACAGGCAAACTCCACCCCCAAAACCTGAAAACCCCACGTCATCACTCCTCTGGTCACCGACGGCCTAGGAACTCCGTCCAACTCTTCACCCATACCCAAACTACCACCTTCCCAAAAATCAAGACACTCGGTCACCTGTAGTCTCCTCACCAATCAATCAAAGCAGTGCCTTAAAACTAGGTTTAGAAAAACTAATCGATCGCCGCCGCCTCCTCCGTGATTTGACATCACTGCAACCAATTTTCCCAAGGTCACCGATCACATCTCTTCCTTCGGAAAGAATCACAACCCCTCAAGCTATCGAATTCCTCTGAATTCACTCAAACTTAAATTTCCAGCAAAAACAGTAATGCTTTAAAACCCCATTATTAAAAATCATAATTTTTGTTTTAAAAATCAATTTTAAGTTTTATCTTTTGATTCATGTACCTGAATCTATAAATCTTGAAGATAGAAATTAAACCTATATTGAATTTGTACTGAAGTTTGTCCATTCCAGAGACAATGTGAATTATTTTGACTTAAATCCTATTTTTAAACTTACAACCATGATTTCAACAACCAATTTTATTCAATACTTAAAGTTTTTACAAGATTATATCAAGAGCTAGAGATTTTGATTTGAAAATCTAAGCCTGGAAACTAAAAAACAGAGGGAACACAGTCACTCAGTAATGCACACCAAACATTCATATACACGCACACAAGAATTTTAAATATTTTCACAAACATACATTTCTTTTTTTTATAGAGACTAACATGCAACATAATCATAAACTTAAACCTTTAAAGTTTGAATGTTACTCACCTGCCTTGAGCATGAAGAACAGAGCTTTTGTTTTGAATTTAAAAACCAGTATGCCTTACTTTTAAAGACTTCAACCTGAATGCTTTTACTTTTAATTATTACTGAGTTGCAGATTTTAATCCTGAGTGTTTGCTGTTAAAACTTGCATGCAGGCCTCTGGTTTAAAGGATGCAGGCAAGCATGCTTTTGATTTCCAGAATGTTGAAATGCAGAGGCTTTAAATTTTCTTTTTAAATGGAATTGCAGGTTGCAGGCTTTTCATTTGATTCTCAGATTCAAGGAAATGAATTTCAGGTTTGATTTTGAAAACAAATTGTAGGATGTGGATTTGCTTAGTGAGGTGAGACAAAAGGTTTACAGGGTTTTAAAAAAAAATGCAGACATGAGCTTTTGATTTCCAGATTTTTGAATTTGAGGAAGGGTTGCATTGCATTTGAAAAACCAGATTTTGAACATGATTTAAATTTTGTTTTTGAGAGTTTGAAAACAAATTTGTTTTCAGCTGAGATTTATCTTTGGAAAATGAAGATTAGAAAAAGATGGGAATGAAGGAAATATGCTTTTATAAGATAAAAATGATTTATTTATAAATTAAAAGAAAAACAAAGGTGAAAAGGACACTTGTCTCAAACTTATGCTAACACATGTATTTAAGAGGTTAGAATCTTAACACTTGTCATTATACATCTTAGTATAATAACATGTGTTTTATAAATGAATTTTATTTGTTTTTATTTTATTTTAAAAGTAAATAAAACTCTTTCTTTATTTATTAATACTTATGTATATAAAAAATTTCATAAGTAAATGTATATTCATTTCTTTTTAAAGAAAATGAAATGAAACAAATTATAAAAATATGAAAGCTTACTTACAAAATTTAAATATGTTTATTCATTTGAATTCAAAATAAATTCAAATTCAAATTTTATTCATACATTTAAAAATCCAATTTAAACTAGTTTATATTAACATATTTTTAATTTTTAAAATAATAATATTGCCTTATTAAAATCTATCTATATTTATACATTTATCATTATTATTTGAAAATAACATATTTATCCAATTTAAATCATTTATAGAAGAAATTATGAATTACTAATCTTATTTATCTTAATTAAAAGAATTAATGTTTAATATATAAAGGGTATCTTAAATTTTCATATAATTCCAAATTATAATTATTAAGCTATATTTAAACAAATAAAATAAACTTTTATTTATCTTATTAAAATTTAAACTATGTTTAAAATACAATTATACAATTTAAAACAATTACTTTAAGTATTTTAAACCAATTAGTTATTTATTAAATAAAATAATAATCTTCAAATTATCAAATTAATATTAGAATTTTAAAAACCATATTTCATTTGTTCATTTAACTTCAAATCAAATTTATCCATTCACAATATATATATATATAAATATATATACATACATTATAAATAGGAAAACAATTATTAGCTTTTAAAAGCTAAAATTCATCAATTACACATTTATTTAATTGGATTATTAAATCAAGTAAATTTTTATTAAAATTTTATCAAATCAATTTAATTTTAATTATAGATTATTAAATTGATATTGCTAAAATTTCCGGGATATCACAGACGCTTTTACAACACTTAGCTGCCATACTAATATATGTTATATTCGAACAGGAATAAAAATTTAATTATATTTTCAAAATATGTATATTACTAATATTTTATAATAACAAATAAGATATAAGACTAACGTATATATATGTCTCTGAAAAGCTTGGCTTAAAATTCACATAAGCGTTAAACATAAAAAAATATGTAGATATAGTTTTACGCTAAAATATCAATTAAATGGAGACTGTTATAATGTGAAAATTTGTGAATGCGAGTTGAAATATAAAGATGGATTTGTCAAATATATTGGAAGCGGAGGATAGGGAGGGGGAAGCAAAGCATGGAAAAAAAATATAATAAAAAGAAGAAAATGGAGGCCATACCTTCAGAGCTCACACACGCAAGAAGACATGAAGAAAATGTTGAGATGCGATTGAAAACTATTTGTGTACGAGGCTTATATTTATACATGATTGCATTGATTGAGGTGAGAGAATATAGGCAAGAAATAAATTTAAATCAATTATGAATGATTGCACTGATTGAGGTGAGAGAATATAGGCAAGAAATAAATTTAAATCAATTATACACAATTTGCATTGATTGAGGTGAGAGAATATAGGCAAGAAAGATTTGAGCGAATATTTACAGTGGTATTGATTGCGTGAATTTAGCAGAAGGAAACTGCAAGAAATCTTTGGCAAACATTTTGTACACGTTTAAAATTTATTAGGAAGTAAATGTGTTGATTAAAATGCAAGAAATATTTATAAAATGGGAAGGTGGTGAAAATTATTTACGTACAAGGTTGAGTATTTAAATGAAATTAGTATTGATTGCTTGGAGAAACGGCAGAAAATAATCCCTGTCAGGAGGAATTTGCGCGTGATATTTGATTTAGGGGATAATTGCGTTGGATAGATTAAATAAAGAAACGTACTAATTAATGGTATAGGAACATTAAGGAAATAAAAGAATTTCGTTTGAATGGGAAAATCAAAGATTTTGTTCCTATTAATTGCAAAGGAGTAAATGGAAAAGAAGAGACACTTATACACGTGAATTTCAAACAATCTTGAAACGCATTTTGAACTTCTAAAGAGAAATAAATTTGCTTGAAACTGCTACGCGAATTTTTATTCCTATTATAAAAATGAGGAAAAAGGGAAGCGTAGAAATTTACACGTAACTTATCAAAACTGGATTTAAAAGAAATTGAACGTCTAGGGAAATGATTTCTTTCCCACTTGAAATGCAAGGCTACAGATATATTTATTATTTAACGTCAAAATAAATATTATTCCCAATTAAACATGATGGTAACCGGCGATTGGCGTTTGGCGATTGCGTCTCCACTGTAATCTCCCAACCATCTTTCTCTGTTCGCCGCCTCTTCCTCCTTTCATTCTCTTCTCTCCCATCCTCCCTACCATCTCGCCCTTCTCTCTTTTCCATGCCGTCGAACAAGTCAGCGCGTAATTCGTCATTGTATTCAGATCTGGCGAGCTTTTGAGTTCTGCTCCTTCGATTCGTGTTCCTGTTTTGCCTCTACCTGAGCTCGTCTCGTCGTTGCCGTTGTCAGGTTTAATGTCAGAAATCTCACCTACGGTCTCGTCCTTACCTTCGGTGCTTGGTCCCATACCTAATTCTGGTAAGTCCTCCTTATCAACGTTTTTAGCTGCCTCACCTTCGAATGCTTGGTCGGCTTTGGCCGTGAGTTTACCTGTAGACTCTGGTTTGGATGTTGGTATTGTTTTACCTGATAGTCCTAGATGTAATTTGGATAAGGTGGTGGTGCCGGCCGTTGTTAATGCGAACGAAACTTGTCATACTGAGGTGTCTACAGATAGTGTTGTTGATGCTGTAATCAGTGTTGATGCTGGATTGGTAAGCAAGTTTAATTCTGGTGATGTATTGGATGGCACATCAAATGTTTGTAGTATTGTCAATGCCAATGAACCCATGACAGTTGAATCTCAAGATACGCATGTCCCTACTCTGTCTCGGTCTGCTCCTAGTTGGTCTTCCTTGTTTACCAAGCTGCCAAGTAACGCGGGTATTCACTCTCCTCGTCGGTTTGACATAGTTGTGAACGAGGGAGTTATGGTTCCACCCGTGGAAGTAATTGAGGCCGGCGTGGATTATTGGAAAGATCATTTGGTTGGTTTCTTTTTAGATTCTAATCCTCCCTATCACGTAGTTAAGTCGAAGTGCAATATGGTGTGGAAGCCTAGAGGTGGTTTGTCTGTTCACTATGATAATGAAATGTTCTTTTTTAAGTTTGCGCGTAGTGACGAAAGGCAACGTATTCTGGAAGCTAACCCTCTCCTTATTGATGGTAAACCGTTCATTATCACTACATGGAGTCCTTCAGTGGATCGTGCGAAGGAACAAGTATTATCTATTCCTGTCTGGGCCCACTTTTCTCATATTCCTTCTGTTCTTCGGCCTCTTATTGGGATTGACTGGCTTGCCAGTCTGGTTGGTAAGGTGATATGTTATGATACTAATACTGTGGCCAGAAAGAAGCTTGTGTATGCCAAAGCTCTTATTGAAATCACTCCTGACAAACCCATGCCTATGGTTTTAAAGGTCAAACTAGATGAGAGACGTGTTGCTAAAGTCAGAGTTCTCTATAGTTGGAAACCGGAGATTTGTGATTCCTGTCAGTCCTTTGGTCATTGTGCTGTAGCCTGTCCTGGTCTGGTTGTCCCTTTTGATGAAAGGACACCACTTCCTCGACCTCCTGTCCGGACTTGGGTTAGGAAGTTTGCTGTTTCTGCTCCTTCTGTGCCTTTAGCTGTTGAGCCTCTTGCTCCTGAGCTAGTCCCCCCTATTGTGCATCCTCTTGCTGTCCCGTTGGCTAGCGTTGCTACTTCTGTGCCTGTGCATGCTCTAGCCCCAGCCTCTGGTTCTCCTCCTTCTACCCTTGAGGTGGAACAGTCTGATTCCGCTACTGATATGATTTCCTGGTACTCGGATGAGCGTGCTTGGGTTCACTCTCCTTTTGACATGAGATATTCGCCTGAGAGGGACATTTATTATGCTTTTATTAGTGAGACTGGAGGCGAAAGTCGATACCTTATGTATCATATTGAGGGAGAAGGATTGTGCCTCATAACTGATGGTGAGTTAGGGGAGGAGAACAAAAGTAAGTTTTACGACGTCACTTGGGATAGGAAATTTCTTTACTCGCCTGGTTCAGTTGGTTATGATCCTCGTTTGGCAGCTCTCTTCGCTGGGTATACGCATGTTATTGGTCCATCTACGGTTGATGGACAATGTCATTCTTCCTCTTCTAAGGAAGACTAGTTCTGTTGTATTAGTTGTTTAGGCATTGCTGTCTAACTCCTGTTCTTTATTTTTTCTTTCTTTTCTCAATCTTAGTTGCTCTGTGCATGTGCAGAGCACCAGTTCTCCCATTTTTATATATAGTGGCACGACCCACTATAAAGCCGGCTAGCTTTGGTAAAAAATTTTTTTATTCCCAATTGAAACCATATTAACTTTTAAATCATTAAATTAACATATAAAATAATAACAACTATCTACTGCTTTATAGTGAATAAATTTTTTTGTAAATTCACAGAATACAGCCTGTTACTTTTATTTCAAAATATCTTTCTTATAATAATTATTATATTTGGAAAACATTTTGAAAAAGTTTTCTCTTTTAAAACTTATAAATAAAATATCATTATGTTAACTAAAAAATTAAATGTTCATTTTAATACATTCTCTTTCCTTAATGGAAAGATTTCAACAAATACAAATATTAATTTCATATTAAAATCAAATAAAAATCGAATTCAACTACTTCTTTTTATTAACAATAAATCAAACATTATTTAATAATTTCACATAACTCAACGTATCCATTAGTTACCAATTTTAGTTCATTTGTTAGAGGTTGACTTATTTGAATTACAACAATACAATTAAACTATTGTTTTCTCTTTAATTTTATTCAATAGATCAATATTTACAATTAACAATTATTATTAAATTCTTAACATTTGTTGTTTTTAATTCAAATTGTAAATCTCATATAAACTATTATTATTCCTATCATTTTTGTTTCTACCAAATTTTATTCAAGATTTAAAAAAAATTAGAATTTTAAATTAGTCTAAAATTTCGGATCGTTACCCATTGCCCTTTTTTTTCCAGATCTGAACTGCGTTGCAAAAATGAAGATGGGAAGAGATTTTTGAAACGGTCAGGAAATCAAAGATTTTATTCCTATTAAATACGGAGACGCAAATGAAAGTGGAAAGTTTTACACGTGAATTGGAGGCAGGGTTTTAATTTATTTTTTTAAATGCACGTGCTGATTTGATTTTTAACAGCTAAGATATGAAATCAAAGAGTGCGTACAGTAGATGAAATAATTAAAACGAACGTACGCCCAAATTAATTAACAGGTAACGTAATCTAAATTTATATGTTTTCTTATTTATTCATTACTTATATTTAATAATACGTAATCCAAACATTAAATTTTTATTTCAAAATATTAGTATTTAAAATTTCTCAAAAATTCAATTAAATACGTTATTAAAAAACCGTTTAAAATTTATGGGTTGTTACAGAAATGCAAGTAGGAATGGAAAAGTTTGCAAACTAAAGGAAAGTAAAATTTTGTATACGCGTAAATGAGGTGGCAAGAACTAAATATAAAAGCTAGGCTCAGGTATTAAACAGAAGGAGAGATGGATATATTAAGTATTAATAATAAGTTAACTATTTTAAAATGTTCATGCAATAATTAATAATAAAAGAAATGAAGGGACCATGTACATCGCACAACCTTTTGAAATTCAATTTTTCTGAAACCTAATCAAATTTACTTCATTAACTCAATAATATTCAAATTTGTATGCATTTAGGTTTTTATCTATGCAAAAAATATATTAAACTTACCTTAAAACGAAAACGTTCAATTTGGTTTTCCCAAAATGATCTTTTATTTCTATTAAAACACCCTTTTTGTTTAACACAAAACGTGCGTTTCTTTTATTAAATCTATTAATTGCAATCAACGTTTTCTTTCCTTTTAATTGAAATATTTGAGTTACATTAATTGCAATTACTTAAAAAGTTAAATTACAAAACAGACAACTAAAATAGATGATAAATAGAATAATTGTTTATTTAAAACACGTTTATAAATTTGTTGTCTATACACAAGAGTAATAAATAACTTTGAAATAGATTATTTTTCTATTCTTGTAATCAATCTATAAGCTAAAACACAGTTCAATAAACATATATTTCTTCCTTTAAAATAAATCATTCTATTCTTTATTTTAATGAAATTAAACCTATATTGACAAATGAAATATCCATTTTATTTTATATAAATCATTAAATCAACTTTCCTTATAGTTTCACAAAACATAAGCTACATTCAATTACACCTATTAGTTTACAATTTGGCGTCTTCTCTATCATTAAATGAAAATTATTCAATTACATTATTTTCAATTGTTTACAAAGGCGAATTTTGTTAGGAAACAGAGATAGTGGTTTTGATGACAACAACCTTTGTAACTTATTTTGTTATAACTTATATACTAACACTATTGTCTAGATATATATATATATGAATGATATTATGCATGATATATATATATATAAGACAGGTACTGATTATTGAAGACTGTACAGTATAAAGATCAAGAATGAAGAAATCAAGTTTGAAGACTTATGAGTATCAAGATCAAGATTTCAAGATATGTGTCTAGTTTTTTTTAAAACTTCATAATAGCATGGAAATCTTCATTCCAAATTTCATTTGGGATGGAACCCACTTCTACCTTCTTAGTGGCTTACAAACCCACGACAAGTAGCTTACAAACCTACGACAAGTGGCTTACAAACCTACGAACGTCCTGGTTTTGTACAAGTTCTCGAGTCCTGATGTGATGAGATATTCTGCAGGAAGATGCTTGCAAAACTACTTCAAAATGGTTTTTCAATACGATTTTCAAAACTGATTTTCAAAATGTTTTAGCCTTAAAAATATCTTTTCGAACGATTTTCAAAAAGATGTTCTAGCCTTAAAATATTCTTTTTTTGTGTTTTAAAATATAGTAAAATTAGTTTATTTTACTCCAGAGTCATTTCATTTTGTTTTCATTTCAATACCATTTTCAAAACAAATTTTACATTATTTTTAACAAGGGGATGTCGACATCATGGGATACCCCATGTCGACATGATGGCCGTTGAATTCAAAAGTTATTTTTCAAAAGAAGTGTCTATTCGTTTAAATCTCTTCACGAATGGTTATAACCATTGGTGCTTTATAAATAGGATTCATAAATGAATTTTTTAATCATCTATTTTCATTTTTCTTCACCTCTACTTCTCCACAAATCCATGTTCTACAATTTTCATAGTTTTAAGATCATGCCGAAATTCTATCGAATTCTCAAGTGAATCAAATTAGAATCTCATTCTTGTTTGATTCACTGCCCTCTCTCGAAGATCAAAGTGCTATTCAGAGCTATAGGATTAATTTGTAATAAAAAGTTTATCGAGTCTCTCTATAAGGTGTGGTTGTGCTTGGAAATCAATTTGGCTATCTTGTGGCCGTAAATCAAGAGAGTTTTCCCTGGACTCATGAAACATGAGGATCCTCAAGGCCTTTATATATTGAGGAGTGTAATCTCGACACTGGTTTAATAAAAATCAGTATGAGGTGGTTCGCCTTGGTAAAGGACTGGATGTAGGGTAACTCCGAACCAGTATAAAATCCGTTGTGTTCTTTCCCTTCACTACTTTTTATTTACTTTCTGCATCTGTGTTTGATTCTATGATTGTTCGACGATTAATTTCTGCATTTGTTTGTGTCATAATTTCAATTTAGTTCATATAAGTCTTAAAATTCATTAAACACTATCCACCCCCCTCTAGTGTTATATTAGCCTTAAGATCCTTAATCCATTGTCCATTTCAAATTTCAAAATGGACAAAGTAAATGTAATGAGAAATAGAACAATTATTTCCTTTCAAACAGTGATTTGAACATATTTATACACTATTGGATACAAACGATAATTACACATCAATTTATAGTTAATTATTTTACCAATTGCAGTATTTGATTTCAATTCCTATAAATTCAAAGGTTATAAATTTTTATTTTCAATAATCCCATTCAATTGATTTTAATCTTGTTGTTCAATCCTTGTTACCTTGTAGATATAATTATCATGGTTTATATCCCATTACACAACTATTCACTAATTTCCACCTTTTATGTGAATTAGTTATTAAGTTTCCATTATATAGAAATTTTGAGGATTTCACACATTAATTAAAATTTAAAATCTCAAATAAATTTATTTAACTTGATTTCATCCTTTTATAAAATCAATTACTGCCTCATGAAAATAATTACATTTCTATCCCTTTTATTATACTCACAAATTACAGCATTTTCCTTAACTCACATCAATATAACATTTTATTGACATTTATTTGTAATTAATAAATTAAATTGCTAACAACAACAATTCTCGGCATTATACATTTTTATAATATTTGTACGTTCATTCCTTACAAAAAATTATTATAACTACCCTCATTACTCTAAATTCATTACATTTACATTCATTACATATTGTTTTATTAATAAGTTAACATTTTAAAATATCATTTACCTTTTATATCCCATTATGAATTAATGCACACATTAATACAACAAATATTACAACTCCCTATATTATACTGATTTTATTCAATTAACATTAATTGTATATTATCTCATTAATTAATTCATATTTACATTCATTTCCCTATATAAAATTTATAGCCAAGTTATAACGTCTGCATTAATTCAATCAATTGGAATTTCATAGGAATTGTTGAAATTTAACTTACATTAATATTGTTATAATTTATTCTATTTATTATTTCCATAAATAAATCATAATTTTTTTTATTTCTTTCAATATTAAATCACAAAATTTTAATTGAATTAACAATTTGAACTATCGAAAATTTATGGGTTGTTACATCAATCATATGCAATCAAATGGTAATAACAATGGTTTGCTACAAAAGAAACCATCCAATCGTCAATATCCATCCAATTAATTCATAACCATGTGAATTTACATCATCCAATGTCAATTTTTAGTTTATACCCTTCATTTCTTATTAACATTCATTTATTATATTGACTCGGTTTCAACTAATTTACATACATCCAATTTATTTGCGTTCACTTTATTTACTTCTTAACTAATTAACATTCAACTATTAATATTCATTCCGTTAATCATACAATGGATTTATATTCAATTCATTCTCTTTTAGTTAATTTAGATTCAACTAATTTGGTTTCAACCCTTTTTTATTAAATCAACAAATATTCATCGTATTCACATTTTTTATTACAATTCAATGTATTTACAAATCGATTTATTTTCAATTGATCAATATTTATTTTAGTGTCATTCATTTTAATCCATTCATTTAAATTTTATTATGCTCATATTCACTTCCATTTATACTAAATTGATTCTCATTCATTTATTTACATTCATTGAAATCAAATTTCTCTTACATTCAATGGTTCAAGTTATTACATTCAATATAACTTTACAAATTAAATTCATTTTCATTTTAAATCAAATTTTATTTTATTTGACTCATTTTGTTAATTTATTTCCTTAATAGAATACCTTTATTCATTAATTCAAACTCATATAATAATTTTACTTAAGTAAATCTAGTTTAATAAATTTAACTTAATAGAATACCTTAGTAGAATACCTTTATTCATTAATTTTCATTCAACCTTTATTCATTAATTCTCATTCAACCTTTATAACTCCAATTCATTTTAATTAATTTTCCCTTTATCACAATCAATTCATTCAGCTTCTCTTGAGTTAACTTCATCTTATATTTTAATTTGTTAGCTTATTTCATAATAAATTAGGTAACATTTAAATTTATTGAACTTATTCCATTTAATTTAATTCATTTACATCCAATTTTAAATTAAATTCAATTACTCATATTAATTTTACTTACACTCATATATTTTTATTCAATTTCTTTTAAATTCAAATTGCATTTTATTTTACAATTCAAGTTGTATTCAGTCTATTAATTCATTTATAGCCTAACTGAAATTACTTCATTTTACTAATTTATCTAGTTTCCTTAATATCCAATTCAATTCATTTAGTATTAAGTTAAACTTCATTTCATTGTAATCCATTACTCATTTTATTTAATTTTATTCAAGTTAAATTTTCTTATCATTTCCATTTAAAATATTTAAATTTTTTTTAGCTTATTAATTCTCAAATCAGTAAGTTATACAATTTATTCATTCAAAATTTCATTTTATCTAATTCATTTCAAATACATTTCATTTTATTTAAGCTTCTTGAGTTAGACTTTATTTTCTTTGCTAAATTTTGCTAACTCCATTTAATTTAACAATCTTAAGCCAATTATTTTATTTCGTATCTCAAATTCAAAAAAATTCCTTTGTCTACTTAACCTAAATTTTACCATTTTAAATTTGGTTTATTTTTCTACTCAAATTTATAAGTTATAACTTATTCCTTACATACTATTTTAAATTATAAGTTCCAAACTATTTTCGTTTATATTATTAAGTCATACTTAGAATATTTTTCACAGTCGAAACTTGTTTTGAATGAAAATAAATTTCTTTTTGGTAATAATTTTCCCTTAGAAACTTGAAAACAAACACTAGCGATGATGTAGTCATCCCTAGAATTATTTCCCAACGACCAAGCGAGTTTAATGCTTTTATTTCTTTCAAAAATCCTTTCAAAATATACTTCTAATCTAAACACTTTCAAATAATACTACTATTAATTTTTAAGGCTTTGAAAAACAATTTTGAAAACAAAAGGTTTTAAATTCTCAATTCTCAATTTTTAAATCCTTCTATTTATAAACTATATTATAAATATACTTGTACAAATTTTCTTACCTTATTGCCAAAATATTCATTAATTTACAACTTGGTTATTCCAAACAATTTTTATATTAATTAGATTTCCATTCAATTTAATCATCAAATGTTGCATAAAATATAATTCATTAAGTATTCGTCTTATTTTAATTCAACCAATAATCGATGATAATTAAATTATTATCATCTTCTAACAATTATCATTCATTAAAAATTAACATTTTATAAATATAATATAATTTTGATAAAATTATTTCATTTACCCCATTTTAAAAACAATATTTTATCCACTTGCCTCATTTAAGGGTTTAGAAATCCTTATCGATAGCACAACATCCCGCACATTGACCAGAATTGATAAACAACTCAACGGATAAGTAAATACAATATAAAGCATTTTATAACGCTAACATGTATGCTCTCTCATGCATATACACTCAAAAATACTCATTCTAGGGCATTACTACCCTATCTCTAATGATTCAAACCCCACAAAGCCAAGGTCATCGCAAAACAAAGTTTGATACCAACTGCAACGACCCACATTTAGGAAGGTTTAAATTGAAAATAATCCACACATGTTCGACTTAAACAGTCCAGAAAGTTGATAATCAATGGGGTTAAGTAAGAAAAATAAGAAGAGAAGAAGAAAATAGACACAGAATCTCACAACGGACGATAAAATATAATAATCAAATAATCAGGTTGATAAAGCTGCTTGCTATACATTTGATTATAATATATGCACATTTATTAGAGTTATATATATATATACATCAGGGATAAATAACCAATACAGCAGAATAGCATGATGTGGGGATAATAATAATAATAATAATAGCAATATACCAAATCTCCGTCTTCATCCTCTAGAGAATAATCTTCAATACGCTGGAAAAAAACCGAGGATTAGCCCGAGCGTAATCAAAATACAAAACACTCGAGTTAGGACTAAAATAGTCTTACGTAAGTCGAATCAGTATCACAAACTATGAGTACAATAACTTAAGAGATGTTACGGGATTTTCCATCTCCTAAAGATTCGTCAAACTATCTATATATAATAGCATACGCTTTAATAGATAATGTCTATTAGTAAAATAAATATAAAAATAGCATTAAGGCTTTACATTGATCCACCTTAACATATTTGTACGGTTCTAAACCAAAGTCATAATGGGCTCGTATAGGGATAAATATGATAAGGCATGTGACGCAATGCCCAAGGTAGGGTTCTACTAGTTTACCCTTTCTAGCTGGTCGTAACCCATCTGTCGCCAACCACGACTATCAATCTAAACAAAAGGTGCACCCAACGAGTCAAAAATCGCAATAGTAATACGAGTGATCAACGTCATTGGAGATAGCTAACCTCGTTGGCTAGACATAGGCTCTTGTTCTTGTCATTTTAATTATGACACACATATCAAGGCTATCCATCAACGTTCTCTTACTTCATTCCAGTAAACATCGCCAATTCAACCACTACATTCTAGATGTCATCCACCGCGGACACAGTTGTTAAAGTGGTTTCAATATTAACCACGAGTATGCTAATAAGAGGCCCCGGTCTCTTTAACAATCAAACGTCGTTTTACACACCGGTTTGTACTTTCAGATTTCAAAAACAATTCGTATTTGATATCAAAATATCATATTCGCTTCAAAATCAAATCCATTTCGAAATCATCATATTTGCTTCAAAAACCATATTTGCACTTCAAATGTTATTTCAACTTGATATATCGATTTCACTTCAAAACTTGATTCGAATTACAGTTTTGGTTATAATTCACTTTAACCCTATTTGCATTTAAATCCAAGATTTAAATATAAACTTTCCACCCTTTGACCAGTTTGAATTTTAGAAAATAGTTTAAATAGTTTTAAAATAGTTAAATAGTTAAGAAAATAGTTTGAGTAATAAAATGGTTAACATAATATAATAGTTTGGAAAATCAAAATAATTTGAATATTTAAAGAATATAGATTTTAAATCGTTTATACTAAAATAATTCATTTGAAGATAGTCTCGAAGTCAGACTGGTTCAATTCCAAGTTTCCCATTTCAAATCAATCCCAAATTAACTTCAGTTCGAGTTCCAATTCAATTTCGATTCAATTATCATATTTAAACCATTTCGATTTATATCTGTAACGACCCAGAATTTTTGATAATTAAAATTTGAATATTTAATTAATTTTAAATATTAATAAGTGGAATTTAGAAGTCGAATAATTTATTTTTTGAATATTGGATTTAATTTGGTCAATTAAATCGATAATTTAATAGTTGAAAATACAGAAATAATTTAAAATTGGGTTAAATATGATTGAAAATGATTTGTAAAATTTTATTTTATCATGTTGGAGTTAGAATGATATTTTAGAACTTTTAAAATCGAGTTAAAAGTTAATTTGTGAAAATTGAATATTTTAATATTAAATCGACTAGTGAAATTAGCCAATTTTTGAACAGTCTCAGAATTAGACGAGACTAGTTCCATTGGATCCGTAATAGTTAATTATTATCGGATTTCAAATTTCGTAGCAATCGGAGTTATCGTTTGATCGTAGCAGCTCGAAACGCATCGAAATTGTTTTAATATTAATTTGGCGAGTTAAAATAGTCATTTTTCAAAAAGTCTCGGATTTCGACGAAACCAGTTTCATCGGATCTGTAATGTGATATTATTGTATGGTTTCAAATTTCGTGTCAATCGGATATATCGTTTGTCCGGTGCAAGCTAAAACGCCTAGAAAATCGTTTAAATCGGTTTAATTTTAAATCAAACGTTTATTGCCATAACTCGCACAGATGACCGAATTAGCTTTCGAAACACGTTCCATTGTGTTCAGAACGCGGGGTAAACCTTAGGAACGCCTGCCAGCACGCTTCGTTTGGAGTTCGGGAATTCCGGGTGAATAGTAATTGGTGAAATTTTCTATAAAAGCCCCTCATAACTTCTACTTTGCACAAGCCCTAGGTCATCTTGCTTCAGCCACCATTAACAATTTCAAAGGCTGAAATCTTCTCTTCTTCTCCCTCAATTATCTTCCAATCCATTGATTATTATCAACAACTTCCAACTACAAAAACGTAGAGCTACGTGAGATCTTCAATCTGAACGGCTATGATCGATTTTTGTTGAGGGAATTGACGGCAAAGTGTAGATGAATACCGCGACTTCGTGCACGTATTACGAGAATATGTGGTGACCGAGTTCACCCAAATTACAGCCGAAGGTTGAGGGAGGTTGGAGCTTCAAAATGATGCTGGTTGATCGTCGTCAAAGAAATAATGGTGGTCGCGGCAATTAGGTTTTAAACGGCCTTGATGGGTTCTTGCGTTCGAACAAGAACTGGAGGAAACGCGTGGGGGAGAAAAGGGGAGGGTGCAGCCCTGATGCAGGCCAGTGAAAATGAAGGGCTATGATGTTCTGGGTATAAAAAATAAATAAATAAATGTTGTAAATTTATTTTATTTATAATTCGTGTATCTTTAAAACGACGTATCTCTTTCATACGAGGTCGGAATTCGACGAAACTTTTTGCGTTGGGTTCGTATTGACGAGCACTACGCTATGGAATTAGATTGGAGTCGTTTGGAGTTAGTGAGAATTTCGGGTAAAATTAAACGTACGTTTAATTTTATTCGAAATAAAAGCTAAAACGAAATTGAAATCAAGGTGAGAACTTTTCACTCAATCGAATCAGTTTCGATTTTTATTTTAAATAGTTAGATTTAAAATATTTGAATGCATGTTTGAATGATGATTGTTATCTATTGATTGTTAAAATAGACATTATGCGCCGTTAGTAAGCGGATGTTATTTATTAAAAACATATACCGCGAATATTTCATAAACAGTGAAATTGGTATTATATAAGATAGCAATATATATATATATATATTGGCATATGTATATATTGCAATTGTTGATTCCCCGCATTGTATAGCGGATGAGACCCTATTGCGCCGCCTATTAAGCGGATAATATTATAAATTCCATATACCGCGATAATTCCGTACTGGAGCGGAATTGGTATTGTGCTAATGTTTTTGGATGCAGGGAAACAGGTTGGAGGGATCCAACTGGATTCCTCAACTGTATTGATTTATTTACAGATATTTTGATATTTGTTGATTATCATATCGATATATGATATTTGGATGTCGTGATTGACTATTTGGTGATGTTGCATCATCGGATCCATTTTTGAAGTTTTAAAATAATGATTTTTAGTTTTTAAAGGAATTTTTAAAGTGATTTTTGAAAGTATACGTTTTATTAAATTTTGAATTGATTTATTTTAAATAAATTAACGTTATAACTTTAATGTTATAAAAGTTATAATTTTTGTAAAATATAACCAAATTAAGATTTTTGAAATAAATAGTGATTAATTTATAAAATGGTTTAATTGGGAATTTTGAATTATTATAAACGGTTTATATAAAAGATTTATAAAATTTATATCTATAAAGTAAAAATACTGGAATTATAAAACGAGTGTTTATAAGTAATAAAGTGAAATAAAAATGGATTTCATAAGTAAATTGAGATTTATAAATTTATGAAATATGAATATATAAAATGGATAGATTTTGTAAAATATAAGATTTATAAGTAATCAACTTATAAATCGGATTTTGGCATTTAAAATGAGATATGAAAAGGATTTTTATAAATAGAAGTTTATAAAAATATAAATGGAGTTTATAAACGTTGTTTATAAATCCGAAATAAATTGAGTTTGATAAGTTGGATATAGGGATTATATTCACAATTTTGGACAGTGAATATATTATTAAATGATGAAATGAATATGTTTTTGGGGAAGGAACATTATGAAATGAAGTTAATGATTTTTTAAGACGTTTTAAAATGCATTAAGTATCGAATACATAGATTTCGACATTCATTGTTGAAATAGACGTTTTCGAGAAAGAAGGAAATGGTGGACTATAACACTGTTGTTATAGTAAATGATTTCCGAAAGGAAATGTTTTATATAGTATTGGGATTCACATATCTATCTAAATTTCGAATCCCTATACTAGTGATTTTGGGTCGTAGTAACAATGTTTTACGCAACATTCGTTTTAGCCCAAATAAATGTGTTAAGTGAATGTTTTCCTTAAAGAATGAAATATATACTTAATTTCGATATTAAGTATATGGAATATTTTCCAAGTGTTGAAATAGAATGGATTTGTGAATTACTTATGAATAAATAAGTATGTGAATGTTTTTCCAATGTGAAATGAAATGCTTTGAGAATTTATCTTTTTGAAGATAAATTGAAAAGGAATAATTGAAATCGTATATTCATAAATATTTTGGAATGTAAATTCACAATGGAACTTATAATTGAAAAGGGGAATTAATTTACGGATTTGGAACGTAAATATAAAGTAAATCGTTAAGGATTTATTTAATTGGTTTAAATGAACCATGTTGAAATGAAAGTATTTCGCGTAAGGAAAATGTTTGAAATTTGTTTTCAAAAGTGATAAAGGTGAAAAGTGATTTGAAAATTTGTTTTCAAATGGTTGAAGTGTGGAAAATATATATCTAGTAAAGATATTTTGGAAAGTAAATAATTTGGGAAATTATTTGGATTTGGTGATGTTGAGCATGCCTATTGATAGTTAAATAATCCGACTATCAATATTTACCTTTAAATAGGTATTTGTTGTGAATTGCTTGAATTTGAATGCCACACTTATTTTTGAATAAGCGCTCACTATTCGGGTTAGCCGGGAAAGGACCTTAGGGTCGTATAACCCATTCTGAGTATGTGATACGTCGTAATGGATTGCATTTGATGACCGGTGTTGAAGACCGGATGTTTGTGAAAACGGAAGGATTACCGTCGAGTTACTCTACATCGGCTGATCTCCGATATAGAGGTTTTATCACCCTTAGTGACGGGAAGTCCGGTCGTGATTAGTGAATATCCGGATTGCAAGGACTTCTTTGGAAGTGCCTTCGGTTCTGTTCGATCCCGGAATAGAGTTATATAGATTGTATGTCTGACATTACAAATTGAGATATAAAGCTGATTTCTTTCAAATATATTTCTGTTGGTGGCGGAGAATTTATTCTCTTAGCTTAACACCCTTCTCTGAGACGTACGAGCTCAGAGGTTATATAGTTGAAGGTTATTAGTGATATACTCCCAATTTGGTAGTGTGGCATGCTGAGTGTTGCTGAGAAATGATCATTGTTTGATCATTTGTGATAGGATCATTTATTTGATCATTTATCTTGGTGATCATTTCTATGATCATTTGTTGACCTAAAGCACGGCTTTTGTATAAAGCGTGGCTTTGTGGACGAGACTTCGTCGGACCTCACACCCCGGAAATGGTCAAAACAGGAAGGATGCGACAAGGTTATTAGGGGGTAGCGCCCCTTTAGTGTATGTCACTCCTTCTGGATAGAGGTGGTATCATGGTATGGAGCCCAGATATTTAACCTTTGTTTTTGCTGCATATTTTGTGGTTGTTGGAAATCGAGGATCCTCGGATAGATCGGTTACGATCGGGGGATGACATATTCGTGTCAGTAGTTACCCAGTTAGGGGTAACCCGGCCTTGTGTTGGCAGAGATCCGGTTTGGTTCTCGGGGACGTCATTCCAGAGGCGTTTCCATGTGGCATTGGGAAGTTCCTTGGCCTGACCATTTGTTGGAAATCCAAAGAAACAATACGAGACTTGTACGGTTTTAGTTGTAGAACCTGCCATGGAATGTGGCGGTAAGCTGCTATTGAACATGGTAGCTATAGTAGGCATACGATAATGGTCGTATGTTGGCTAAGATTTATATCTTTATTTTCGAAATGATTTTTTCCTACACTATGCACTAGTAATAATATCAAATGTTTCTTTTAACGCTATCAAGCATCTTTGACTATCATAAGGAGAAATCTCCTCCGATTCTGCGTTTGCATTGTGTGTGTGTGCGGGAGGCCTTATGGTAGTCTCATTTTTAAAAGCATTGCGAATTGACTTTAAAAGTATTCCTCTATTTTGTTTTCAAAGATAAATAAACTGTTTGAGTTCTCACACCAGTCACATGACTGACTCGGAGTTTATTGTTTTCCTTCCTAAACTCTGGGTGCCAACCAATTTCCACACGGGCAGTCAAGAGTTAGGTTTATCAGGATATTCTGGATTTTAGAAGTTGCTGGAGGCAAGACGGATGGCATGGCGTATTACTAGTATATAGTATTTCTTTTCCGCTGTTGATGTTGTTTGTTGTTGTACACTCTGGTGATGTAATGTAATGTAATAACTGATATAGTTCTTTGTTCAAAGATTATTCATTTATTTATTATATGTTGTTCCGCTGCGAATTGTGAGATTCCGATGTTGTTCTGTTATTTCTTCTGTTCTGTTCTATCTTTTTCTATCTTCTTCTACCTTTTCTTTTTCTAAAACCCTAACGGTACGTTTTTTTCGGCTTTCGATTGCTCGGCAGTTGTGATACAGTGAACGTATTGATGTCGGTTTTCGTCAACAAAAAATCGCAAACGTTACATTTGGTATCAGAGCTTATGGTTAAGCGACAACCATGGCTCTGTTGGGAATTACTCATTAGAGATAGAGTTAGTGGTACTCTAGAATGAGTTTGAGTGTAATAATAGATATGAGCGCGTATTTGTTAGTGAATATAAATTGTTTTATATTGTATTGATTGGTTTGTTGAGTGGTATATGGATTTTGGTCAACACGAGTAATTAACGTTGTTGAAAGGGATCTCTAAACACTTGAATAGAACAATTCGACACGATATTGTTTTAAATTGGGTAAATGAAATATTTTACCTTGATTATATTTTATATATAAAGGAATAATTTTTCAGAATTATTAAAGTATATATGAATATAAGTGAGATAAGTTTTGAACTTATAATATGAGTTAATAAATTTAGCTTTGGTAAAGGTTAAATAGAATTTACTTTAGAATTGAAATTTGAATTCGATTTATAAGTGAAAACTTAAGTTAAATTTAAACAAATGATGTTGGAATTGAATATAACTTAAGTAAAGTTGACTAAAGTTGATTTTGGTGTCAAAGTAAATTAATAAGTAAATTAATGAAGTGAAGTCATTAAGAATTTGAACTTGAGTTATATGAATGAAATTTCAACCTTATATTGTTAAATGAACTAGCAATTGAATTAATGAATGGATTGAATGTTAATCAATCGAATGTAAAATAATGAATGTAAGTGTAAATTCATTAAAAGCTAATGTTATTGGAAGTTGAATAAATTGAATGAAAGTCAATTTAATATGATCCAATTGGAATTAAAAGTGTTGAACCAAATTGAATGTAAAGTGAATAAATTTGGTTGTGTTAAATATACATTGGTTGTTATATGGATGTTAGTTAGTTGTATATAATTCATTAAGTGTTAATGAAATTGAATTAGCGAAATTGGAAGCTAAGTAATTGAATTCAAATTGAAAGTGAAGTAAATGAATTTAAATAGAATTGAATGTGAATTGGATTTAATTAGTGAATGCAAACTAATTAAAATTGAATATGAATGAATGTTAGTAAATCCAATGTTAATGAATCAAATGTGATTTAAATTGAAAACAAATTCATTGAATATTAATGAGAATATGAATGAATATTGATTTGGTTATGGATGATAGTTGGTTGATGTTTGCATTTGTTGTTTAGTTGCATTTGCTATATGTTGTATATTGATACTATTTTCATATATGCATGATTCTCATGTTGTTGTTGAGGGTTTAATAGGTGCGGATTGCGCTTGCTTCGCTTTTGGAGCTCGCTTTCGTGCTATATTAGCCGTATATGCTCGCTAATAATATAATAAGGTACATATCTCGGATTACATACCGTACTTTTACACTTTTTTCCCTGCGGGATGCCTCATCACTTGATGAGATGTATATTTGTGATATATATACTGTCATTTTTTTTTCGGATCGAGCCGCACGAAGGAGACTATGGCGAATTTTTCCGAAAATTTAAGGCGTTAGAAAATTTTTGAGAAAATTTAGGAAATTTGTGAAAACTATAACTTTGATTTTGGAATTGGAAGTTAAATGATATAGTTTGGTTTTGAAAGATAACTAAGTATGATTTGGAAACTTAGTAAAGTATTGTAAGAAGTTTGATTATGGATTTTGGAAAATTAATAGATTCTGTAACTTTTCTTACTTGATAATTTCGAGGACGAAATTCTTTTAAGGGGGGAAGATTGTAATGACCCAGAATTTTTGATAATTAAAATTTGAATATTTAATTAATTTTAAATATTAATAAGTGGAATTTAGAAGTCGAATAATTTATTTTTCGAATATTGGATTTAATTTGGTCAATTAAATCGATAATTTAATAGTTGAAAATACAGAAATAATTTAAAATTGGGTTAAATATGATTGAAAATGATTTGTAAAATTTTATTTTATCATGTTGGAGTTAGAATGATATTTTAGAACTTTTAAAATCGAATTCAAAGTTAATTTGCGAAAATTGAATATTTTAATATTAAATCGACTAGTGAAATTGGCCAATTTTCGAACAGTCTCAGAATTGGACGAGACTGGTTTCATTAGATCCGTAATAGTTAGTTATTATCGGATTTCAAATTTTGTAGCAATCGGAGTTATCGTTTGATCGTAGCAGCTCGAAACGCATCGAAATTGTTTTAATATTAATTTGGCGAGTTAAAATAGTCATTTTTCAAAAAGTCTCGGATTTCGACGAAACCAGTTTCATCGGATCCGTAATGTGATATTATTGTATGGTTTCAAATTTCGTGTCAATCGGATTTATCGTTGCAAGCTAAAACGCCTAGAAAATCGTTTAAATCGGTTTAATTTTAAATCGAACGTTTATTGCCATAACTCGCACAGATGACCGAATTAGCTTCCGAAACACGTTCCATTGTGTTCGGAACGCGGGGTAAACCTTAGGAACGCCTGCCGGCACGCTTCGTTTGGAGTTCGGGAATTCCGGGTGAATAGTAATTGGTGAAATTTTCTATAAAAGCCCCTCATAACTTCTACTTTGCACAAACCCTAGGTCATCTTGCTTCAGCCGCCATTAACAATTTCAAAGGCTGAAATCTTCTCTTCTTCTCCTTCAATTATCTTCCAATCCATTGATTATTATCAACAACTTCTAACTACAAAAACGTAGAGCTACGTGAGATCTTCAATTTGAACGGCTATGATCGATTTTTGTTGAGGGAATTGACGGCAAAGTGGAGATGAATACCGCGACTTCGTGCACGTATTACGAGAACATGTGGTGATCGAGTTCACCCAAATTGCAGCCGAAGGTTGAGGGAGGTTGGAGCTTCAAAATGATGCTGGTTGATCGTCGTCAAAGTAATAATGGTGGTCGCGGCAATTAGGTTTTAAACGGCCTTGGTGGGTTCTTGCGTTCGAACAAGAACTGGAGGAAACACGTGGGGGAGAAAAGGGGAGGGTGCGTCCCTGATGCAGGCCAGTGAAAATGAAGGGCTATGATGTTCTGGGTATATAAAAAAAAAATGTTGTAAATTTATTTTATTTATAATTCGTGTATCTTTAAAACGATGTATCTCTTTCATACGAGGTCGGAATTCGACGAAACTTTTTGCGTTGGGTTCGTATTGACGAGCACTACGCTATGGAATTGGATTGGAGTCGTTTGGAGTTAGTGAGAATTTCGGGTAAAATTAAACGTACGTTTAATTTTATTCGAAATAAAAGCTAAAACGAAATTGAAATCAAGGTGAGAACTTCTCACTCAATCGAATCAGTTTCGATTTTTATTTTAAATAGTTAGATTTAAAATATTTGAATGCATGTTTGAATGATGATTGTTATCTATTGATTGTTAAAATAGACATTATGCGCCGTTAGTAAGCGGATGTTACTTATTAAAAACATATACCGCGAATATTTCATAAACAGTGAAATTGGTATTATATAAGATAGCAATATATATATATATATATATATATATTGGCATATGTATATATTGCAGTTGTTGATTCCCCGCATTGTATAGCGGATGAAACCCTATTGCGCCGCCTATTAAGCGGATAATATTATAAATCCCATATACCGCGATAATTCCGTACTGGAGCGGAATTGGTATTGTGCTAATGTTTTTGGATGCAGGAAAATAGGTTGGAGGGATCCAACTGGATTCCTCAACTGTATTGATTTATTTACAGATATTTTGATATATGATATTTGGATGTCGTGATTGACTATTTGGTGTTGTTGCATCATCGGATCCATTTTTGAAGTTTTAAAATAATGATTTTTAGTTTTTAAAGGAATTTTTAAAGTGATTTTTGAAAGTATACGTTTTATTAAAATTTTGAATTGATTTATTTTAAATAAATTAACGTTATAAGTTTAATGTTATAAAAGTTATAATTTTTGTAAAATATAACCAAATTAAGATTTTTGAAATAAATAGTGATTAATTTATAAAATGGTTTAATTGGGAATTTTGAATTATTATAACCGGTTTATATAAAAGATTTATAAAATTTATATTTATAAATTAAAAATACTGGAATTATAAAACGAGTGTTTATAAGTAATAAAGTGAAATAAAAATGGATTTCATAAGTAAATTGAGATTTATAAATTTATGAAATATGAATATATAAAATGGATAGATTTTGTAAAATATAAGATTTATAAGTAATCAACTTATAAATCGGATTTTGGCATTTAAAATGAGATATGAAAAGGATTTTTATAAATACAAGTTTATAAAAATATAAATGGAGTTTATAAACGTTGTTTATAAATCCGAAATAAATTGAGTTTGATAAGTTGGATATAGGGATTATATTCACAATTTTGGACAGTGAATATATTATTAAATGATGAAATGAATATGTTTTTGGGGAAGGAACATTATGAAATGAAGTTAATGATTTTTTAAGACGTTTTAAAATGCATTAAGTATCGAATACATAGATTTCAACATTCATTGTTGAAATAGACGTTTTCGAGAAAGAAGGAAATGGTGGACTATAACACTGTTGTTATAGTAAATGATTTCCGAAAGGAAATGTTTTATATAGTATTGGGATTTACATATCTATCTAAATTTCGAATCCCTATACTAGTGATTTTGGGTCGTAGTAACGATGTTTTACGCAACATTCGATTTAGCCCAAATAAATGTGTTAAGAGAATGTTTTCCTTAAAGAATGAAATATATACTTAATTTCGATATTAAGTATATGGAATATTTTCCAAGTGTCGAAATAGAATGGATTTGTGAATTACTTATGAATAAATAAGTATGGGAATGTTTTTCCAATGTGAAATGAAATGCTTTGAGAATTTATCTTTTTGAAGATAAATTGAAAAGGAATAATTGAAATCGTATATTCATAAATATTTTGGAATGTAAATTCACAATGGAACTTATAAATGAAAGGGGGAATTAATTTACGGATTTGGAACGTAAATATAAAGTAAATCGTTAAGGATTTATTTAATTGGTTTAAATGAACCATGTTGAAATGAAAGTATTTCGCGTAAGGAAAATGTTTGAAATTTGTTTTCAAAAGCGATAAAGGTGAAAAGTGATTTGAAAATTTGTTTTCAAATGGTTGAAGTGTGGAAAATATATATCTAGTAAAGATATTTTGGAAAGTAAATAATTTGGGAAATTATTTGGATTTGGTGATGTTGAGCATGCCTATTGATAGTTAAATAATCCGACTATCAATATTTACCTTTAAATAGGTATTTGTTGTGAATTGCTTGAATTTGAATGCCACACTTATTTTTGAATAAGCGCTCACTATTCGGGTTAGCCGGGAATGGACCTTAGGATCGTATAACTCATTCCGAGTATGTGATACGTCGTAATGGATTGCATTTGATGACCGGTGTTGAAGACCGGATGTTTGTGAAAACGGAAGGATTACCGTCGAGTTACTCTACATCGGCTGATCTCCGATATAGAGGTTTTATCACCCTTAGTGACGGGAAGTCCGGTCGTGATTAGTGAATATCCGGATTGCAAGGACTTCTTTGGAAGTGCCTTCGGTTCTGTTCGATCCCGGAATAGAGTTATATAGATTGTATGTCTGACATTACAAATTGAGATATAAAGCTGATTTCTTTCAAATATATTTCTGTTGGTGGCGGAGAATTTATTCTCTTAGCTTAACACCCTTCTCTGAGACGTACGAGCTCAGAGGTTATATAGTTGAAGGTTATTAGTGATATACTCCCAATTTGGTAGTGTGGCATGCTGAGTGTTGCTGAGAAATGATCATTGTTTGATCATTTGTGATAGGATCATTTATTTGATCATTTATCTTGGTGATCATTTCTATGATCATTTGTTGACCTAAAGCATGGCTTTTGTATAAAGCGTGGCTTTGTGGACGAGACTTCGTTGGACCTCACACCCCGGAAATGGTCAAAATAGGAAGGATGCGGCAAGGTTATTAGGGTGTAGCGCCCCTTTAGTGTATGTCATTCCTTCTGGATAGAGGTGGTATCATGGTATGGAGCCCAGATATTTAACCTTTGTTGTTGCTGCATATTTTGTGGTTGTTGGAAATCGAGGATCCTCGGATAGATCGGTTACGATCGGAGGATGACATATTCGTGTCAGTAGTTACCCAGTTAGGGGTAACCCGGCCTTGTGTTGGCAGAGATCCGGTTTGGTTCTCGGGGACGTCATTGCAGAGGCGTTTCCATGTGGCAATGGGAAGTTCCTTGGCCTGACCATTTGTTCGAAATCCAAAGAAACAATACGAGACTTGTACGGTTTTAGTTGTAGAACCTGCCATGGAATGTGGCAGTAACCTGCTATTGAACATGGTAGCTATAGTAGGCATACAATAATGGTCGTATGTTGGCTAAGATTTATATCTTTATTTTCGAAATGATTTTTTCCTACACTATGCACTAGTAATAATATCAAATGTTTCTTTTAACGCTATCAAGCATCTTTGACTATCATAAGGAGAAATCTCCTCCGATTCTGCGTTTGCATTGTGTGTGTGTGCGGGAGGCCTTATGGTAGTCTCATTTTTAAAAGCATTGCGAATTGACTTTAAAAGTATTCCTCTATTTTGTTTTCAAAGATAAATAAACTGTTTGAGTTCTCACACCAGTCACATGACTGACTCGGAGTTTATTGTTTTCCTTCCTAAACTCTGGATGCCAACCAATTTCCACACGGGCAGTCAAGAGTTAGGTTTATCAGGATATTCTGGATTTTAGAAGTTGCTGGAGGCAAGACGGATGGCATGGCGTATTACTAGTATATAGTATTTCTTTTCCGCTGTTGATGTTGTTTGTTGTTGTACACTCTGGTGATGTAATGTAATGTAATGTAATGTAATAACTGATATAGTTCTTTGTTCAAAGATTATTCATTTATTTATTATATGTTGTTCCGCTGCGAATTATGAGATTCCGATGTTGTTCTGTTATTTCTTATGTTCTGTTCTATCTTTTTCTATCTTCTTCTACCTTTTCTTTTTCTAAAACCCTAACGGTACGTTTTTTTCAGCTTTCGATTGCTCGGCAGTTGTGATACAGTGAACGTATTGATGTCGGTTTTCGTCAACGAAAAATCGCAAACGTTACATTTGGTATCAGAGCTTATGGTTAAGCGACAACCATGGCTCTGTTGGGAATTACTCATTAGAGATAGAGTTAGTGGTACTCTAGAATGAGTTTGAGTGTAATAATAGATATGAGCGCGTATTTGTTAGTGAATATAAATTGTTTTATATTGTATTGATTGGTTTGTTGAGTGGTATATGGATTTTGGTCAACACGAGTAATTAACGTTGTTGAAAGGGATCTCTAAACACTTGAATAGAACAATTCGACACGATATTGTTTTAAATTGGGTAAATGAAATATTTTACCTTGATTATATTTTATATATAAAGGAATAATTTTTCAGAATTATTAAAGTATATATGAATATAAGTGAGATAAGTTTTGAACTTATAATATGAGTTAATAAATTTAGCTTTGGTAAAGGTTAAATAGAATTTACTTTAGAATTGAAATTTGAATTCGATTTATAAGTGAAAACTTAAGTTAAATTTAAACAAATGATGTTGGAATTGAATATAACTTAAGTAAAGTTGACTAAAGTTGATTTTGGTGTCAAAGTAAATTAATAAGTAAATTAATGAAGTGAAGTCATTAAGAATTTGAACTTGAGTTATATGAATGAAATTTCAACCTTATATTGTTAAATGAACTAGCAATTGAATTAATGAATGGATTGAATGTTAATCAATCGAATGTAAAATAATGAATGTAAGTGTAAATTCATTAAAAGCTAATGTTATTGGAAGTTGAATAAATTGAATGAAAGTCAATTTAATATGATCCAATTGGAATTAAAAGTGTTGAACCAAATTGAATGTAAAGTGAATAAATTTGGTTGTGTTAAATATACATTGGTTGTTATATGGATGTTAGTTGATTGTATATAATTCATTAAGTGTTAATGAAATTGAATTAGCGAAATTGGAAGCTAAGTAATTGAATTCAAATTGAAAGTGAAGTAAATGAATTTAAATAGAATTGAATGTGAATTGGATTTAATTAGTGAATGCAAACTAATTAAAATTGAATATGAATGAATGTTAGTAAATCCAATGTTAATGAATCAAATGTGATTTAAATTGAAAACAAATTCATTGAATATTAATGAGAATATGAATGAATATTGATTTGGTTATGGATGATAGTTGGTTGATGTTTGTATTTGTTGTTTAGTTGCATTTGCTATATGTTGTATATTGATACTATTTTCATATATGCATGATTCTCATGTTGTTGTTGAGTGTTTAGTAGGTGCGGATTGCGCTTGCTTCGCTTTTGGAGCTCGCTTTCGTGCTATATTAGCCGTATATGCTCGCTAATAATATAATAAGTTACATATCTCGGATTACATACCGTACTTTTACACTTTTTTCCCTGCGGGATGCCTCATCACTTGATGAGATGTATATTTGTGATATATATACTATCATTTTTTTTTCGGATCGAGCCGCGCAAAGGAGACTATGGCGAATTTTTCCGAAAATTTAAGGCGTTAGAAATTTTTGAGAAAATTTAGGAAATTTGTGAAAACTATAACTTTGATTTTGGAATTGAAAGTTAAATGATATAGTTTGGTTTTGAAAGATAACTAAGTATGATTTGGAAACTTAGTAAAGTATTGTAAGAAGTTTGATTATGAATTTTGGAAAACTAATAGATTCTGTAACTTTTCTTACTTGATAATTTCGAGGACGAAATTTTTTTAAGGGGGGAAGATTGTAACGACCCAGAATTTTTGATAATTAAAATTTGAATATTTAATTAATTTTAAATATTAATGAGTGAAATTTAGAAGTCGAATAATTTATTTTTCGAATATTGGATTTAATTTGGTCAATTAAATCGATAATTTAATAGTTGAAAATACAGAAATAATTGAAAATTGGGTTAAATATGATTGAAAATGATTTGTAAAATTTATTTTATCATGTTGGAGTTAGAATGATATTTTAGAACTTTTAAAATCGAATTAAAAGTTAATTTGTGAAAATTGAATATTTTAATATTAAATCGACTAGTGAAATTGGCCAATTTTCGAACAGTCTCAGAATTGGATGAGACCAGTTCCATTGGATCCGTAATAGTTAGTTATTATCGGATTTCAAATTTCGTAGCAATCGGAGTTATCGTTTGATCGTAGCAGCTCGAAACGCATCGAAATTATTTTAATATTAATTTGGCGAGTTAAAATAGTCATTTTTCAAAAAATCTCGGATTTCTACGAAACCAGTTTCATCGGATCCGTAATGTGATATTATTGTATGGTTTCAAATTTCGTGTCAATCGGATTTATCGTTTGTCCGGTGCAAGCTAAAACGCCTAGAAAATCGTTTAAATCGGTTTAATTTTAAATCGAACGTTTATTACCATAACTCGCACAGATGACCGAATTAGCTTCCGAAACATGTTCCATTGTATTCAGAACGCGGGGTAAACCTTAGGAACGCCTGCCGGCACGCTTCGTTTGGAGTTCGGGAATTCCGGGTGAATAGTAATTGGTGAAATTTTCTATAAAAGCCCCTCATAACTTCTACTTTGCACAAACCCTAGGTCATCTTGCTTCAGTCGCCATTAACAATTTCAAAGGCTGAAATCTTCTCTTCTTCTCCCTTAATTATCTTTCAATCCATTGATTATTATCAACAACTTCCAACTACAATAACGTAGAGCTACGTGAGATCTTCAATCTGAACGGCAATAATCGATTTTTGTTGAGGGAATTGACGGCAAAGTGGAGATGAATACCGCGACTTCGTGCACGTATTACGAGAACATGTGGTGATCGAGTTCACCCAAATTGCAGCCAAAGGTTGAGGGAGGTTGGAGCTTCAAAATGATGCTGGTTGATCGTCGTCAAAGTAATAATGGTGGTCGCGGCAATTAGGTTTTAAACGGCCTTGATGGGTTCTTGCGTTCGAACAAGAACTGGAGGAAACGCGTGGGGGAGAAAAGGGGAGGGTGCGGCCCTGATGCAGGCTAGTGAAAATGAAGGGCTATGATGTTCTGGGTATATAAAAAAAAATGTTGTAAATTTATTTTATTTATAATTCGTGTATCTTTAAAACGATGTATCTCTTTCATACGAGGTCGGAATTCGACGAAACTTTTTGCGTTGGGTTCGTATTGACGAGCACTACGCTATGGAATTAGATTGGAGTCGTTTGGAGTTAGTGAGAATTTCGGGTAAAATTAAACGTACGTTTAATTTTATTCGAAATAAAAGCTAAAACGAAATTGAAATCAAGGTGAGAACTTCTCACTCAATCGAATCAGTTTCGATTTTTATTTTAAATAGTTAGATTTAAAATATTTGAATGCATGTTTGAATGATGATTGTTATCTATTGATTGTTAAAATAGACATTATGCGCCGTTAGTAAGCGGATGTTATTTATTAAAAACATATACCGCGAATATTTCATAAACAGTGAAATTGGTATTATATAAGATAGCAATATATATATATTGGCATATGTATATATTGCAGTTGTTGATTCCCCGCATTGCATAGCGGATGAGACCCTATTGCGTCGCCTATTAAGCAGATAATATTATAAATCCCATATACCGCGATAATTCCGTACTAGAGCGGAATTGGTATTGTGCTAATGTTTTTGGATGCAGGGAAACAGGTTGGAGGGATCCAACTGGATTCCTCAACTGTATTGATTTATTTACAGATATTTTGATATTTGTTGATTATCATATCGATATATGATATTTGGATGTCGTGATTGACTATTTGGTGCTGTTGCATCATCGGATCCATTTTTGAAGTTTTAAAATAATGATTTTTAGTTTTTAAAGGAATTTTTAAAGTGATTTTTGAAAGTATACGCTTTATTAAAATTTTGAATTGATTTATTTTAAATAAATTAACGTTATAAGTTTAATGTTATAAAAGTTATAATTTTTGTAAAATATAACCAAATTAAGATTTTTGAAATAAATAGTGATTAATTTAAAAAATGGTTTAATTGGGAATTTTGAATTATTATAAACGGTTTATATAAAAGATTTATAAAATTTATATTTATAAATTAAAAATACTGGAATTATAAAACGAGTGTTTATAAGTAATAAAGTGAAATAAAAATGGATTTCATAAGTAAATTGAGATTTATAAATTTATGAAATATGAATATATAAAATGGATAGATTTTGTAAAATATAAGATTTATAAGTAATCAACTTATAAATCGGATTTTGGCATTTAAAATGAGATATGAAAAGGATTTTTATAAACAGAAGTTTATAAAAATATAAATGGAGTTTATAAACGTTGTTTATAAATCCGAAATAAATTGAGTTTGATAAGTTGGATATAGGGATTATATTCACAATTTTGGACAGTGAATATATTATTAAATGATGAAATGAATATGTTTTTGGGGAAGGAACATTATGAAATGAAGTTAATGATTTTTTAAGACGTTTTAAAATGCATTAAGTATCGAATACATAGATTTCAACATTCATTGTTGAAATAGACGTTTTCGAGAAAGAAGGAAATGGTGGACTATAACACTGTTGTTATAGTAAATGATTTCCGAAGGGAAATGTTTTATATAGTATTGGGATTTACATATCTATCTAAATTTCGAATCCCTATAGTAGTGATTTTGGGTCGTAGTAACGATGTTTTACGCAACATTCGTTTTAGCCCAAATAAATGTGTTAAGAGAATGTTTTCCTTAAAGAATGAAATATATACTTAATTTCGATATTAAGTATATGGAATATTTTCCAAGTGTCGAAATAGAATGGATTTGTGAATTACTTATGAATAAATAAGTATGGGAATGTTTTTCCAATGTGAAATGAAATGCTTTGAGAATTTATCTTTTTGAAGATAAATTGAAAAGGAATAATTGAAATCGTATATTCATAAATATTTTGGAATGTAAATTCACAATGGAACTTATAAATGAAAGGGGGAATTAATTTACGGATTTGGAACGTAAATATAAAGTAAATCGTTAAGGATTTATTTAATTGGTTTAAATGAACCATGTTGAAATGAAAGTATTTCGCGTAAGGAAAATGTTTGAAATTTGTTTTCAAAAGCGATAAAGGTGAAAAGTGATTTGAAAATTTGTTTTCAAATGGTTGAAGTGTGGAAAATATATATCTAGTAAAGATATTTTGGAAAGTAAATAATTTGGGAAATTATTTGGATTTGGTGATGTTGAGCATGCCTATTGATAGTTAAATAATCCGACTATCAATATTTACCTTTAAATAGGTATTTGTTGTGAATTGCTTGAATTTGAATGCCACACTTATTTTTGAATAAGCGCTCACTATTCGGGTTAGCCGGGAATGGACCTTAGGATCGTATAACCCATTCCGAGTATGTGATACGTCGTAACGGATTGCTCAGAGGTTATATAGTTGAAGGTTATTAGCGATATACTCCCAATTTGGTAGTGTGGCATGCTGAGTGTTGCTGAGAAATGATCATTGTTTGATCATTTGTGATAGGATCATTTATTTGATCATTTATCTTGGTGATCATTTCTATGACCATTTGTTGACCTAAAGCACGGCTTTTGTATAAAGCGTGTCTTTGTGGACGAGACTTCGTCGGACCTCACAACCCCGGAAATGGTCAAAACAGGAAGGATGCGGCAAGGTTATTAGGGGGTAGCGCCCCTTTAGTGTATGTCATTCCTTCTGCATAGAGGTGGTATCATGGTATGGAGCCCAGATATTTAACCTATGTTGTTGCTGCATATTTTGTGGTTGTTGGAATTCGAGGATCCTCGGATAGATCGGTTACGATCGGGGGATGACATATTCGTGTCAGTAGTTACCCAGTTAGGGGTAACCCGGCCTTGTGTTGGCAGAGATCCGGTTTGGTTCTCGGGGACGTCATTGCAGAGGCGTTTCCATGTGGCAATGGGAAGTTCCTTGGCCTGACCATTTGTTCGAAATCCAAAGAAACAATACGAGACTTGTACGGTTTTAGTTGTAGAACCTGCCATGGAATGTGGCAGTAACCTGCTATTGAACATGGTAGCTATAGTAGGCATACAATAATGGTCGTATGTTGGCTAAGATTTATATCTTTATTTTCGAAATGATTTTTTCCTACATTATGCACTAGTAATAATATCAAATGTTTCTTTTAATGCGTATCAAGCATCTTTGACTATCATAAGGAGAAATCTCCTCCGATTCTGCGTTTGCATTGTGTGTGTGTGCGGGAGGCCTTATGGTAGTCTCATTTTTAAAAGCATTGCGAATTGACTTTAGAAGTATTCCTCTATTTTATTTTCAAAGATAAATAAACTGTTTGAGTTCTCACACCAGTCACATGACTGACTCGGAGTTTATTGTTTTCCTTCCTAAACTCTGGGTGCTCACCAATTTCCACACGGGCAGTCAAGAGTTAGGTTTATCAGGATATTCTGGAATTCAGGAGTTGCTGGAGGCAATATGCATGGCATGGCGTATTACTAGTATATAGTATTTCTTTTCCGCTGTTGATGTTGTTTGTTGTTGTACACTCTGATGATGTAATGAAATGTAATGTAATGTAATAACTGATATAGTTCTTTGTTCAAAGATTATTCATTTATTTATTATATGTTGTTCCGCTGCGAATTGTGAGATTCTGATGTTGTTCTGTTATTTCTTCTATTCTGTTCTATCTTTTTCTATCTTCTTCTACTTTTTCTTTTTCTAAAACCCTAACGGTACGTTTTTTTCGGCTTTCGATTGCTCGGTAGTTGTGATACAGTGAACGTATTGATGTCGGTTTTCGTCAACGAAAAATCGCAAACGTTACAATATCAAATTCTTAGTTTGATTTACAAAATATTGATTTAAAACACTAAAATCAAATTTTCCTTCAATATCCAATTTAAAAAATCCAAACCTTCAAATATAAATAAATTCCAGGCACATTTCTGAAATATCAATTTACATCACTTTTACTTAGCAATATCTACAGTTTGAATAAAAGTCCCATCTTTCATAACAAATCTATTTCTGAAATTCACATCATATTTCGACTATAACTTAAAAATCTTAACTTCGATTAATTAAATGATTTCGGTTTCAAATTTAAATTTCAACATTCCAAGTTCCAATTCGAAAATAATTTGATTTCCATAAATTCGATTTTTATTTCTTAAAACCAAATCATTGAAATAATTTCAAATCAAAATTATAAAATCATTTATTTTAACTAATCCAGTGTCCATATATAATTCTCTATCCCATGGCCAAGTGCATCAGTTATTTCAATTTAACCCAGGGATGGATATATATCATTTCAATCCAAAATAAATATCATAGGTATATATCATTTCAACCTATTTCTTAATTTATTCGAAATAAATCAATTTACAGTTTTATATACTATATAAACATCCAAATATCAACCAACAGCAACCATCACAAACAATACCCAAACAGTTAAAAATCACAATAATTAACCAATTAACGATAATGGGGAATTTTACTAGCAGTTTAATCATAATTCAATTAAATTGTCAATTCAGATCCTATCAGCTAAATTCAGATGTCAATTTAAATATCAATTAAATTTATCAAACAACAATAAATTTCTGTCACTTCACGATATAAATATTTTTAACATAAAAATATATTAGTCAAACGTGAGCATATAAAACACTCATCTTTCGTTTGAAATTGAAATAATTTCAGAGTCAAATTACTTTCGAATTCACACCATGCTGTATCGACGTCGATATGGATCCGCTGCAACACGTTTTGTCCGGAATGGGCCTCTTATGCAAAAAAATTACGCGGTAATAGCAATACGATTTTTATTTACACTATTGACTAAATTAATAAACAAAAATAACCAAACATCTCACCATCATTCCTCAACCGTCACCCTCTCAGGCCAAACAATGCGACTGCAAATAAAAGTTTTTTGAACGCCGCCGCCCACTAGACATCCTCTGCCAAAACTACCGCAGCACCATCAGCCCTCATTCTGATCACTCGTGCTCAACATCGTCATCGCAAGCAACTCGCGCTCGAGCCTCACCTCCAGGCATTCGCACCGCCCTCGCCACCAAAACCCTAAACTCCAAACAACGAACGAGACGACCTCCCTGGCCGTGTCTCCACTCACTCCTCCATGCTTCCCTCACTAGATTGAACGCGAATCGCGATTTAATTTTTTCCCTTTTTAAAACAAAAATCTTCTATTTGCTTATTTAAAACTGAGAATGGAGAAAATAGGGGTAGCATGATGTACGGATAGGATTTTTATAGTTATATATTATTATTAAATTACAAAATATCACGCTTATAACCGCCCGAAATTCCAACACTAAATGAAACGTGCCTCTAGGCGTTCATAATGTTTTACCCCATTCCAAATGCAATGGAACTAGTTTGAAGGCCTAATTCGATCGTATGTGGATGATAGATTTTCAAAGTCGATTATTGTAGTTAAATTCCGAAATTAAATTTCTACGCGTTTGAAGCTCGCACAGCCAAATGACAAGCCCGATCGATACGAAACTTGAAATCCCATAATAATTCACTATTACGGATCGGATGAAATAGGTTTCGTTGAAATCCGAGATAGTGGCCAAAATTGCTATTTTTACTCATCCGTTAATATATAAAATTTTCAAATTCTAATTATTCGCATTAAAATCAAAATTTGAAAGTACATTGAATTTGAATCATATTTCAATGCCATTTTCATTCACATAAACTAAAGGTTCCACCATTTAATAAATGTAAACAATTTAACTACCCAACACATAAATACTAATAATTCATTAAATTTTATTTTTAACCATTTTCGTCCAATAATTATATCAAGTCCTATAATTTAAAACAGTTAAAAATACGGGTCATTACATGAACCTTCACAACAGTTATATTTTGAAAAGACACTTCACTTCAATAAACAGAAACAACTCTTGATTCAAGAGTTGCTTCCAAATCCTTTTATGGCTATCTTTCATGAATGATTACAACTATTCAATCTCTATAAATAGTCATGAATTCCAATGTTTTAATAACTAATATTCGTTCTTATATTCTAAACTATCTTCCTCTAAACATTCAATACTTCACACTAATCACTTGTACATTCAAGCAAACTTCATTAGGGATTTAATAAACTTCCTATCTTCACAAATTACATAATATGCCATAATGAAGAAGATTATAGGAAGTGTGTATGTTATTGTCTTATCAGTGCTATTCAAGAGCATACTCATTCAGAAACATTTCTACTATTTGTATTGGAAGTCCTGTTCCGTTGCATAGGTGGTTGAAGTCTTGTTCCATTGCTCAGACGGTGTAATACTAGTTCATTGGGTTAATTCAGGGTTGATAGTTAAAGAAGATGTCTGGGACTGGAGTAGAACAGGTAGTTTGAATTAGTATAAAAATCTATGGTGTCATTTACTTTATTATTTTTCTTTTATATTTGTATTTCGCGTAAGTAAATAGTTTAGTTAGTATTCCATGTTGCATGATCCTTAGTCACTTTCACTTGATATCGAAATAATGTCATCGTATAACCATACATAGTTATTTGATATTTGGTTAATATGGAAAATAACACTAGCATAAGTTTTATTGAAGGTCAATCGACTACACGACCACCACAATTTAACAGTTTGAATTACAATTATTGGTCAACTCGCATGAGAATTTGCATGCAGGAAAACAGATATGACACTTGAAATATAACTCAAAATGAATATATTATACCAACCATACCATACACACAAAAATAAGATGATACCTCAAATGCAAAAGCCATGAATACGCTCTTTTGTGCTTTAGATAAAAATGAATTTAATAGAGTTTGCTTGTGTACGATAGCTTATGAAATTTGGCGAATTCTGAAAGTTACACATGAAGGTACTAAAAAAGTTAAGCAAAGCAAGATTTCTATGCTTATGAAACAGTTCTAGAATTTTAGAATGAAGCAAGATGAAAATATAGATGAAATGTATTTTAGGTTTCAAGACATATATCACTCACTATTGGCACTAAGAGAAAAATACACTGATTTTGATATTGTCTCGAAAATCTTAAACTCTTCAAGGGATGAATGGGAATAGAAAGTCTTAGCTACAGAAGAAGCTGACAATATTTCTACCATAAAACCTGAAGAGTTAATAGGAAATCTCATATCGTATGAAGTAAACTTGCAGGAAAAAAGAGATCAAGCATAAGGTAGAAAGACCATAGCATTCCAAGTCGAACAAGTAGATTCAGAAGAAGATGAAAATGACATGACTTTTATTGCTTAGAACTTTAAGAAAATTTTAAATTTTGAAACAACCAGAAATTCGAAAATAATAGGAGAGACAACAATAACAAACCATCATTTTCAAATCTCGAATGCTATGAATGTCGTAAAAAGGGTCACATAAAGAAGGACTGTCCTAATCGTAAGAAAGACAGGTACAAAAAAGGGACAAATATAAGAAGAAGCAAGCATTCTCAGTTACATGGGATGATTCAAAATCGTTTTTCTCATCAGACAGTGACACTAACAGTGACTTTGTACAAGCCAAGCGTGATTTATGGCTTCATCTGACGAAGTACCAACTAAGAAAAGAGGAAAGTGGATACTTGATAGTGGTTGCTCAAAACATATGATAGGAAACAAAGAAATGCTGACTAACATCATCTGCTCAGATAGAGGGTCCATCGCATTTGAAGATAATTCAAAATGATATACCATTGGCAAAGGCGTGTGAGCAATGACGATACATCTAACTTACCTCTTATTATAAATCTTTTACTTGTTAAAAATTTAAAACATAATTTGCTTAGTATAAGTCAACTATGCGATTAAGGTTTTAATATATCTTTTTCGAAAAATAAATTGTGACATATTTGATCAAAACAAGAATCTTGTCTTTGAAGGAACTAGAGAACGTTATATATACATATTAAAAATGAAAGTTAGTCATAACACAAATATGTGTTTAGTAACCAAAGAAAATGATCATTGGTTATGGCACAAAAGATTTGATCATATAAACTTTAAAGCGATAAGCAAATTATCTAAAAGTAATTTATTAAAAGGTTTACCAAAAATTAATTTTAAAGTAAATAGTATTTGTGATGCTTGTCAGTTAGGAAAATTAACTAAATCTACCTTTAAATCAAAGAAAATTATTCCTACATTACAACCTCTTAAATTATTACATTTAGATCATTTTGGACCAACTCTCTTCAATCTATAAATCATAATAGATATGTTTTTGTAATTGTAGATGATTTTTCAAGATACATTTGGAAAATATTTATGAAAAATAAAAGTGATACTTTTGAAAATTTTAAAATCTTTGCTAAGAGAATTAAAAATATTAAGAATATAAAAATTAAAAATATTCGAAGCGATCACGGTGGTGAATTAGATAATGATATTTTTGAAAAATATTGTAATAAGAAAGGAATTATTCACAATTTTTCATTGCCTAGACTCCACAACAAAACAGAGTGGTAAAAAGGAAAAACAGAACACTTCAAGAATATGCTAGAACCTTATCAAAAGGAAGCACTCTATCTAAACACTTTTTGGGCAGAAGTTGTAGCAACTGCTTGTTATGTTTAAGTCAAGTCTCCATTAGTCCATTAACAAAACATACACCATATGAACTTTTAATTGAAGACACCTAATGTATCACATTTTAAAGTTTTCTATTCAAAATGCTTTTTATTAAATACAAAAGACAAACTTGGTAAATTCGATCCAAAATCCGATGAAGGAATATTCATTAGATACTCAGAATGAAGCATGGCATATAGAATTTATAATAAAAGAACTAAAATAATCGAAGAAACTCTTTATGTGTCATTTGATGAAAATTACAAATTTAATAATAAAATTGAAGTTAAAGAAATAATTTCTAAATAAAATATCATAGAAGATGATATTGAAAATTGAAACCAAAAACAACAATTTACCTAATGAAAATGAGATTCGACAACCAAATGAAGTTTGGGACTTAGTTCCTAGACCTAGTAAACAAACAGTCATCGCTACTAAGTGGGTTTACAAAAATAAATCCGATGAGAAAAAGAATATTATTCGAAACAAAGCTAGATTAGATGCTTAAGGATACAATCAAGAGGAAGGAATAGACTACGAAGAAACATTTGCACTTGTAGCCTGACTAGAAGCAATACATATTTTATTAGCTTATGCATGTTTTCATAACTTTAAACTATATCAAATGGATGTAAAAAGTGCTTTTCTAAACAGTTTTATAAAAGTAAATGTGTATGTAGAACAACCACCTCTATTTACACATGAAAAATTTCCAGACTGTGTTTATAAATTAAAGAAAGCTTTATATGGTTTAAAACAAGCACCTTGTGCTTAGTATGATCGTCTTAATAGTTTTCTTATAAATTCTGGTTTTAAAATTGGAAAAGTAGATCAAACTTTGTTTATAAAACAAGATAAAAAGAATATTTTAATAATACAAGTTTATGTAGATCACATCATTTTTGGTTACACGAGTGAAAAATTATGTCAAGAATTTTTGAATATTATGACAAAATAATTTGAAATGTCTCATATGGAAGAACTTTCATATTTTCTTGGATGACAAATTACATATTTAATTAATGAAATTTTTATTAATCAATAAAAATATTGTAATAATCTAATAAAACGCTTTGGTATGGAAAATACTTCTGCTAAACCAACACCTATGAGTACTATGGTACATCCCGATCGAGATGAAAATGGCAAAAGTATTAACCAAAAAATATATCGAAGTATGATTGGATCTTTACTTTACTTAACTATTAGTCGTCCTGATATAATGATGAGTGTCTGCTTATGTACAAGATTTCAAGCAAATCCTAATGAATCACATTTGCGAGCAGTGAAAAGAATTTTGCACTAATTAAGCAAAACTAAAGACTATAGTCTCTTTTAACTAAAAGAATGTCCTTTTGAGTTAGCATCATATAGTGATGCTGATTTTGGAGGATGTCGAACGGATCGAAAGAGCACAAGTGGTACATGTCATTTCATTGAATAATCTTTAGGTATTTGGTTTAGTAAGAAATAAAATTGTTTTTCACTTTCGACGTGTGTGAAAAAATATATTTCTGCTGCTTCGACATGTGCTCAAGTAATATATATGCAACAAACACTTCAATATTTTGGTGTAAACTTATCTAAATCAACAATTTATTGTGATAATATAAGTGCTATAAATTTATCGAAAAATCCTATAAACCACTGAAGAACTAAACATATTGACATCCGACATTATTTTTTTCGTGATAACATAAAAAAGGTAATATCTCTCCTGATTTTGTATTTTCAAAAAATCAAGTTGTAGAAATATTTACTAAGCTTTTAAATGAAAATATTTTTCTTAAATTAAGACGTGAACTAGGAATTGTGTCATTACATGATTTATAATTTGATATTGAAGTGTAAAATTTATAAATAAATAAAAGATTTAATAGAAATCTTTTTTTGGAGATGACGGCACTCGAACTCCACACTCATTGGAGGACGTTACATGTCATTCCAATATTCTATTATGTTACTTGTTTTAAGGCCTTACATTCTTCTATTGAATTTATGGCTATAATCTTTTTATTTTTTTAACCTTACAATCTTATATCTATTTGTAAGTTATAGATGATGGCTGAAATTTACTGATCAATGATAACCAGAAATAATATAACTTTAGAAATAGAAAGAGAAAACAATATATACACATAAAGAGAATTTTTTAATTTATATAAAATTAACTGTTTGAAAATATATACATTGTCTTTAAAACATGTCGTCTCAAGAAAGTTCTGATCTCTCATCAATTGTTTTCAGCACTTTAACTTCGGATTCGTCAAATAAATCTACTCCTGAGTATATTCTAATGAAGAATATTCTATCTCCAAATCATCATGCCGAATATACACCAAACGAAAAACGAGCTAAGAAAAATTTATACTTTGGCACACCTTCTACCAAGGAAAAAATCAATGACGTTCATTACTATCAGCGTGAAACTTTAAGTTTATAACGTGGGATGTATTATGAGCCAAAAAACTATGGTAGACGTTTAAATTTCCTTGAATAATTCACTCTCAAATTCTATGGAACGACTCCTAAGCAAGGTGTGCACAATCCATCTCCTCAACGACCTCACGTATCTCCAAATTCTTGGGACAACGGTTCTCAACATAATGTTTGATCTCCTATTAATTTATTGCGTGATATCACCAAAGTTCAACCAAGCAGACGAATCCAAGACTTTGAATAATAAAATCTTTATTTTTTATATAAATTCATGGTGTAATTTGGATATATAACACATTTATTGCCTTAAAAATTATATTTTTTTTTAACATGAGCACGAAAAATATATATACAGCTTGTTTGTTAACCAAATTTGACAGAACTAAAAATAAGCTTCACCTCAAAAAATCAACAGATTCGGCCGGTTGAACCTTCACGTATATTTAAAAAAATTCAAAATTCAGTCGACTGAAGTCTCCTATCCAGGCGACTTAATTATACCCATTTTGAACTATATACTTGCGGGTTGCAATTTTTTCCACTTTAGCCAGCTGCCTTCATCATTTTAGTCAGCCGATCCATCTGATTTCTGTTTTTTAAAATAGCTTTGCACGAACTTCAATGCAAGTACCCAATAAAACCAACTTCATATTCTCATATATCCCTTCATTTTTAACCTACCAAAACACTCACTTTTCAGTAAAAACCCAAAAACAAGCCCTAACTTCTTCAAAAATTTCAATTTTTTTCCAATTTAACAAAGCGAAATAGCTTCAAGATCGAAATGAGCAAGAGAGTCAATAACTGGACCTTCCGAAAGTCAAGTTCGAGCATGGTTATATGATGAAAGGTAGTTAACAAATTCAATAGCATGAGAAATTCGAAGCTTTTCAAAGAAGCCTTCATGAAATTTTCGAACTTCAATGGATGCATGGTTAGAGAGATAGCCAAAGCTCATGGTTTCGATTCACTTATTGGGTATGATTTTAATAATGTCTATTATTCATATCAATTCTTTTTTCTTTTTGTCGATGACAAAGGGGGTGACTACGATTGATAGGGGGAGTATTCAGTCAGGGGGAGAAAACTACTTTATATATTTAAAACTTACATAGTTGTCATCATCAAAATGGGAGAGAATGTTAGAACCTAGAATTTTGATGTTTTGATTGTGACAACTGTATATGTAAATATTATATGAACTAACCATAATTGCAGGAGAATATTTTGTTTTTGCTCGAGAAATAATCTAAAAACTTGCAGACTAGATTCCGGATTGAAGCTTTAGCAAAATATTTAGTCTAAGGTACGAGTTTAGTAGTAAATTGATGTTAAAATCTCTTCGACATGGTATATGCATGCACATATAAAAGTTTTTTCAAAAAAAATTTCATATGCCAGAAAACATAAAATTCCTTCAACTTAATAGTATGATTTAGTTGACTGCATTCTGTGCATGTACACAATTTATTTTGAATATTCAGATGGATGAAGTTGCTATTTCGGCCGGCTGAATTGGGTCATTTTTGAACTATGTTTTTGCTAGATCAATTTTAAATCCATTCAGCTGGCTGAATCTTCATGACGGCTATATTTTGAAAAGATACTTCAATTCAATGAACAGAAACAACTCTTGATTCAAGAATTGCTTCCATATCCTTTCATGGTTATCTTTCATGAACGATTCAGCTATTCATCTCTATAAATGGTCATGAATTCCATTGTCTTAGTTACTAATATTCATTCTAATTCTCATTCTTATTGCTCTAAACATTCAATACTTCATTCTAATCACTTGTACATTCAAGAAAACTTCATTAGTGATTTAATAAACTTTCCATCTTCACAAATTACACGATATACCACAAAAGAGAAGATTATATGAAGGGTGTATGTTATTGATTATTAGTGCTATTCAAGAGCATACTTAGTGAGAAACATTTCCACTATTTGTATTGGAAGTCCTGTTTGGGTGCTCAGGCAGTTGAAGTCCTATTCAGTTGCTGAGGAGGTTGAAGTTCTGTTCGGTTGTTCAGGCAGTGTAATACATGTTTCTCCGGGTTAAGTGAGGGTGATAGCTAAAATCCATGAGTCTTGGACTGGACGTAGAATGGGAAGTTCGAACCAGTATAAAAAACTCCGTTGTCATTTACTTTATTATTTTACTTTAATATTTATATTACTCACAAGTAATAGTTAGTTAATATTTCATATTGCACGATCCTTAATCACTTTCATAGCGTATATCTTTTGTATTGCTAACTTTGTAGATGTAGGGACAGTTTTGGTATGATTTTCCATACCGTTTGTCCTAGTTTATTAACTTTGTAGTGTTTGAGATATCTACCGCCCACACCGGACTACTGTCCGACATGGGGTTTTATTCTTTGCTTCCGATTACTCAGGACACTCTTAAATGAGTAGATTAGAGATATCAGGTCTAGTGAGCACGTGGAGCTCAATTGATGGCGAGCAGGGGGCTATTCTCTCATATTATTATATTTACTCATTTGCTATTCCGCTGCACAGCACTATGGAGCTTGCTAATGCCTTACTATTTAGAGACAGTTATTTATGATTTTATTGATGTATGACTCTATCACTTATGTCATTTACTGTATGGATCTATATACTCTAATTTTATGATTCATTAAGTTATATACTATCTCACCTATTTTATATGTAAGATGTTTAATATCATGTTGTATTCGATGCGCTGTGAGATATAGATAGGTTCTGTATTGCTTATCTACTTTACAACATTGATGATCGCCTCGCGTTGACTGAGCACCGCAACACAAACTATACATGTATATTGGATGTTGGCGGTGTCGGGTGGTCATTGCAGCTAGAGTTTGAAGTAGGAGACATATTGTTTGTTAAAGTTTTCCCTTTTAGGAAGGTCAAAAAATTTCGAAAGTTAGGAATTGGAACTAAAGATTTGTTTGCCCTTTACCAATTTTGAAATAGGAAGACTAACTATCATATGAAGCTACTGGATGAATTAGCAGGAACCAATGACGTTTTTTTACATTTCACGCTTGAGGAAATACCTTGATAGCACACCTGCCGTGGTAGAGCTTGATCAATTGAGGGACATTAAGACAGAGCCAATAGCATCTTGTGCCACTACATGCATTATGGAGCACGGAACAAGGAAGCCATGCAACAAAGAAATTAAGCCGGTTCAAGTACAATGGAGGAAAAATCTGGTGGAAAGCATGAGGACTTCTCATCCTAAGGTTTTCAAAGGAAAAATTTTCTCTCTAAAATTAGACATTGTGTAATGACCCGCCATCCGTCTCCACAGAATGATGCATCATTAATAAGAAAGAAAGGGATAGAAAAGAGAAGAGAAAGAAAAGAAAGAAGAAACAACAACAGAATCTCAACAGTGGAACGAATAATTTATATTAATAACAAAAATTATTACATAGATATACAACAACTATCAGAGTTACACAGATTAAACATCTCATACTAGACGGTTATAAACACTTGTCTAGTTATTACAGCACGGTACAAAATAACTCAAACAAATGACTCAGAGATACCAACACAGCGGAATACTAGATAACTACAACGCAGAAGCCTCCTGCTCCATTGCTCCTCCATAATTCGTCAAAGCTAACCTGAATCCCTTGGCTACTCATAAAAATTTGAGTATCCAAGAGTTTAAGAAAACAGAAGATAAACTCCGGGTCAGACATGGGTCTGGTGTGAGTAGCAGGTTAAGGTTGCTTAACTTTTAAAAACCTTTTGAAAAGAAAGGTATCACGTAAGACTTCCCACACATAAAAATGGAAAAGTTTTTACCTTACACTAACCAAAACATTTGATAGGAAATCCGATGATATTATAATAGTGTCTAGGGTTTTCAAGTAAAATACAGAAATAGCTGGAATGCTTACATCTCACGTTCCAACATAGTTGGGCACAACTAATACGTACGACACTTATTGGATTATGGATTCCATCAATGGCAGGGCTACTGGGGTACCGCCCGTCACAGTACGTGGCCTAGATCAACGTACCGAGGAGTACGCCCGCTCCCCTGCAACACAAGGCCGGAACCATCCCTTACTGGATAGTCCCGAACAAGACAGCCCCGACAGTTGGAGCTCAACAACCGTCCACACAGCCAAAATAAAAGGGACCTCTAGACAGGGGAAAATCTCGTCCTACTTGGGCATGACCCACTTAGCCTTGCTGCACCTCCCCTGTTTTAGCCATTCCCGGTTGATGAGGCTTGAGGCTACGATTACCTTTAGTGAATACATCACTTAGAATGCTCATCGTCCACCTAACGATGTTCTGAAAGCATTCAATCCATACAAGTTCGTTCCGCGTTCGAACGAAACCGAAGGCATTATCTCGTTACACTCATTTTGGAATCACCCTCAGAGTTAACGACAATAACCCTTGCACTCTGAATCTTCATCTTCACTTAAGATTCACGACCTACCGTTAATTTGGATCGATGTGGTTTTCGGATATCCAAATATGGAAACCCAATCCCGGTCTCATCGAAATCCAAAACGTGTCTTTTAGGTCCAAGTTGTTTTAAAGTTTAAAACAATTCAATTATCTATATACACACAGATAGATAACTCACAAATCACAATTGATAATCAACATTATCAAAATAAACAGATGATCCATATCATAATAGGTAATCCATATCATCATCACAATAGATAATTTATATTATCATCACAATGCAACCAAGCATTCATACCACACAACATCACTTATCTCATTTCTGAGATCACAACCATTCAAGGCAATCAATATCATCCATTCATATATAAGCAATGTTTTACTCATCACAATATAATTAATTTAAAATGAATTAAATTAATTACCTCCATCTCTAATTAATTTAAAATGAATTAAATTAAATACTTCATCTTTAATTAATTTTAAATAAATTAAATTAATTACTTCACCAATATAAATCTTGCTTACTCAATCATTTAATTGATTAAAATTAATAGTATTACGATTAAGTAAATCATTGCTTATATATGAATGGACGGTATTGATTGCCTTGAATGATTGTGATCTCAGTAACGAGATAAGTAATATTGTGTGGTATGAATGCTTGGTTGCATTGTGATGATAATATAGATTATCTATTGTGATGATTATATGGATTACCTATTATGATATGGATCATCTGTTTATTATGATAATGTGGATTATCAATTGTGATTTGTGAGTTATCTATCTGTGTGTATATAGATAATTAAATTGTTTTAAACTTTAAAACAACTTGGATCTAAAAGACACGTTTTGGATTTCGATGAGACCGGGATCGGGTTTCCATATTTGGATATCCGAAAACCACATCGATCCAAATTAATAGTAGGTCGTGAATCTCAAGTGAAGAGGAAGATTCAGAGTGCAAGGGTTATCGTCGTTAACTCTGAGGGTGATTCCAAAATGAGTGTAACGAGATAATGCCTCCGGTTTCGTTCGAACCCGGAATAAACTTGTATGGATTCAATGCTTTCAGAACATCGTCAGGTGGACGATGAGCATTCTAAGTGATGTGTTCACTAAAGGTAATCGTAGCCTCAAGCCTCATCAACCGGGAATGGCTAAAACAGGGGAGGTTCTTGGGATTGCTCGAAGTAAGTGGGTAGTTGGCTCGGGAAAGTCAGGCATTTAACACGAAGTGGATTTTAGGCATTCTCGGGTTGACTGTATTTTTCAGGTTTTGTTTAAGAAACCTGTAAATTTGTGTTTAAGTTTTTTTAAAACTCTGAATCCTTTTAATGTTAAGAAATTTTAAAACTGGTTTTAAAATTCAAGTTTGAATTTTTGAATTTAAGTTTAAATTTAAAATCTCATTTTAAATAAAAATAAAGTTTTAAACTTGAACTTATTTAATTACTTTATTTTTAAAGTAGTTGAACTTTTTAAAAATGAAGTTTTGTTAAAATATGAGCAAGTTTAAAATGAGGTTTAAATCTGGAAACTTAAAAATAAATTTCAGTTTTTAAAAATTAGAAGAAGATTTAAATTTGAAGATTTAAATTAAATATAAATTGAAGTTATTGAAATTTTAAAATGAATTTAGTTTCAAAATTCTTATGAAATTCATTTCTAAGACAAACACTTATTTGTATTGAAATTTTTTAAAAAAAATATTAAATTGTTTAAACTTTGATTAAGTTTAAATATATTCATTCAAAATCATGTATTTAAAATGAAATTTAAAAGTAATTTCAAAAGTAATTTGTTTTCAAATAAATTTGTTTTTAAACATAATTTAGAAATGTTTTATCTTAAAATTAATTAAGATTAATGTTTTGGAATTAATTTAATTAATGGAGTAATTAAGGAATGGTTAATTAATTTAATTAATTAATGATTTGGAATGGTTAATCAATTTGTAATTAAGATCATTAATTTGATTATTTAACTAATGATTAAAGAATTATTAATTAAGTAATTAAATTTTAATCAAGGTTAATAAATTAAATAATTAAGGATTAATTAAGAAAAAGTTAACTCTTAATTAATTAAATAATTAGACTTTAATTAATGAATAATTAAAGATGATTTAATTTAGAATTAATCTAAGTTAATTAGTTAATGAAGATAATTAGAGAATGGTTAATGAAGGTCATTAACCAGGATTATTTAATAATTAATTAATGTGATTAATTTTTAATAATTAATTAGATTAATTAATTTAATAATAATTATTTGTGAATTGTTGAGTGTAATTACTTAATGAAGTAATTAAGAAATTAATTACTTAAGGTAATTAATTGTGTTAAATGTGATTGTTTAATTTAATTAATTAAGTTTAATTAATTTTAAACACTTGATGTTTTAATGATAATTACTTTATGTAATTAATGGATTGAAAATTACTTGGTGAAGTAATTGATTAATAATTACAGGTTGTAATTAATTGAAGATATTTAAGAATGAAGTAATTTGGAGTATTATTACTTAGAAATTAATCAAGGGATTAATTAAGAAATTAATTAAGGAATAATTAATTTGTTTTAATAAAGTAATTAAGTTAGTTAATTACTGAATATGGTTAATCAAGAAGGATTAATAATTATGGGTTAATTACTTAAGGTAATTAAATTACGAAGATAAATAATTAAATTAATTAAGGATCATTAATTAATACAACTAATGATGTAATTAAAGATGATTAGTTATAATTAATTAATCAATGATAAGTAATTAATGGTAATTAATTAATGTAATTACTTAAGGATTTATGTAATTAATTACAATTAATTAATTGAAGTAATTAAATGTTAATTACTGTTTTTGGTTGAGAATAATTAATTTGTGAAATTGATTAAAGATAATTACTTGAATGTAATTAAATGATAATTAATCGAGGGTGATTAATTAAGGTGATTAATTTTGAATGATCAATTAATTGATTGTAATCAATTAAATGATTGAGTAAGCAAGATTTATATTGGTGAAGTAATTAATTTAATTTATTTTAAATTAATTAAAGATGAAGTACTTAATTTAATTCACTTTAAATTAATTAGAGATGGAGGTAATTAATTTAAAGTGCTTTAAATTAATTACCTCCATCTCCAATTAATTTAAAGTGAATTAAATTAAGTACTTCATCTTTAATTAATTTAAAATAAATTAAATTAATTACTTCACCAATATAAATCTTGCTTACTCAATCATTTAGTTGATTACAATCAATTAATTGATCATTCAAAATTAATCACCCTAATTAATCACCCTCGATTAATTATCCTTTAATTACATTCAAGTAATTATCTTTAATCAATTTCACAAATTAATTATTCTCAACCAAAAACAGTAATTAACATTTAATTACTTCAACTAATTAATTAATTAATTACATTAATTAATTACCTCTAATCACTTGTCATTGATTAATTAATCATAATTAATCAACTTTAATTACATCATTAATTATAATAATTAATGATCCTTAATTATATTTAATTAATTATCTTCCTAAATTAATTACCTTAAGTAATTAACCCATAATCATTAATCCCTTCTGATTAACCATATTCAGTAATTAACTAACTTAATTACTTTATTAAACCAAATTAATTATTCCTTAATTAATTTCTTAATTAATCCCTTGATTAATTTCTAAGTAATTATACTCCAAATTACTTCATTATAAAACATCTTTCATTAATTACAACTGTAATTATCAATCAATTACTTCACTAAGTAATTTCCAATCAATAAATAATTATCATTAAAGCATCAAGTGTTTAAAATTAATTAAACTTAATTAATTAAATTAAACAATCACATTTAACTCAATTAATTACCTTAAGTGATTAATTTCTTAATTACTTCATTAAGTAATTACACTCAACAATTCACAAATGATTATTATTATTAAATTAATTAATCTAATTAATTATAAAAATTAATCACATTAATTAATTATTAAATAATCCTGGTTAATGACCTTCATTAACCCTTCTCTAATCATTTTTATTAAGTAATTAACTTAGATTAATCAAAAATCAAATTATCTTTAATTATCCATTAATTAAAGTCTAATGAATTAATTAAACGTTAATTGAAACTTAATTAATCCTTAATTATTTAAATAAATTAACCTTGATTAAAACTTAATTACTTAATTAATAATTCTTTAATCATTTATTAAAAAAATCTAATTAATGATCTTAATTATAAATTGATTAATCCTTAATCATTTTTTTTTTTTTGAAAAAAAAAATCCTTAATCAATATTTATTAATTCTAGATCATTAATTAATTAAATTAATAAACCATTCCTTAATTACTCCATTAATTAAATTAATTTCAAAATATTGATCTTAATTAATTCTAAGATAAAACATTTCTAAATTATGTTTAAAAACAAATTTATTTGAAAACAATTTACTTTGAAATTACTTTTAAATTTCATTTCAAATACAAGATTTAAAAGGAATAAATTTAAACTTAATCGAAGTTTAAACAATTTAAAACTTTTTAAATTGCAAGAGAAACAAGTGTTTGTCTTAGAAATGAAATTCAGTAGAGTTCGAAAACAAAATTCATTCCAAAATTCAATATATCTAAATTCACATTTTGTTTAAATCTTCAAATTTAAATCTTCTTTTAATTTTAAAAATTAAGTTCATATTTGAATTAAGATTTCCATATTTAAGTTGAATTTCAAATCTTTCTCATATTTTTAAAAACTTCTAAAAAGTTCAACTACTTTAAAAATAAAGTAATTAAATAAATTCAAGTTTAAACCTTTATTTTTATTTAAACTGAGATTTCAAATTTAACTTGAATTCTAAAATTTTAAGCTTGAATTTAAACTAGGTTTAAAATTTCCTTAACATTTAAAAAGCTTCAGATTTTTAAATAAAAAATTGAAACAAAAATTACAGGTTTCTGTAAATCATGAAGTACACAGAACAGCCCGAGAACATTACAAAATTGCTTCGGGTTATTCCGTCCTTAGCTTCGAGTCAAACACCCGAATAACTCGAGTCATTCCCGAGTTCAAATCTGCACACCACTAAAAGTTCACCTGAACTTCAACTGCATGGTGCACGTGCACCATGGCTCTGGCCGTCACCGGCCATCCACCAACAATTCATCTCATCAGCGACCATCTCCATTCTCGAACACGAACACCAGAATCCACCACAGTAGCTCAAATCACGATCGAGCTAGCTACCCAAACCTGGCAAACAGCAATCAAGTTCTTCCTTAAACCTGTCAACGCCTATCTCTCGCCGCTCCGACCACCTGAGAGTTGACCACTCCGGCCTCGACTTCAACTATGCACCAACTACCAATCCCCAAAACACCATAACGCTCGGTCCATCCTTCAAACAGAAATGATCAATTATTCAAAACCCCTTTAAAACTAGGGTTAAAAAATGAATTTCAAAACTGCACCCACCTCAATGACAACCATCACCACCTATGATTTTCCTAGCCTCTCCTACCTCTCTTCCATCACCAAGAAGAACCCCATGCCTCCACTATCCATAGATCACCAGCAAATCAAATAATCCCCTTTCCAGTTCAACACCCAACTGTAACATAACCTCTTTACTAAAAAATCTAATTCCAGTGTTAAAAATCATATTATGATTTTAGTATTCAATTTATGTTCATGAATCCAGAAAACAGGATAATTAAATTTTCAGTTATCTTTGAACTTGCTCAATTGTTTGGTTTAATAGAGCCAATTCCAGTTTATTATCAGCTTAATTAAATTTTAAACTTACTTTAAAACTTAAACAAACAATGATTGTCTGTAATCTAGATCCTAACAGAAATTGGATCAAAAGAATATGTATTTAAAACAAACAGGGTTACTAGAAACATAAACTGAGGTCATTCAAAAATCATTCATACAAATACAATTTCACATCAACATTCACACATGCAATACTTATTTATTTTAGTTTACTAGCATGCACCCTATTTTTAAACTTTTTAGATTTAAAAAGTTACTCACTTATTTTGGAAGAAGGCAGAGCTTTATATTTGAAAAGCTTTGAATTTTGCTGAAGACCTTGCATGCAGAAACAAAATCCCAGATGCTTTCAGGTGACATGAAGAGCCAAATACCAGTTTCTACTAGATTGAATTTAAAGCTTCTCTTAAATTTCAAGTTGGAAGAATGAATGTAGGTGCTTATGCTTGATTAACACAGCTGCATTTCCAGATTGCAGAGATAAGAATGCAGACCCATTTGATTTTCGAAGATGTTTAGATAACAATAAAGTTCCATATTGCGGAGAAAAAAATGATGCATATTTGATTTTTAATATGCAGACTTGCTTTGGATTTGTACAGATATTTGAATTGTTTTGGATAAGAGGAGTTTACTGATTTTTGATATGAAGAGTTTACTAATTTTTTTGATATGAAGATGTTTTGAAGTTCTCTTTTGATTTAGGAATTGAGAAAAAAAACAAGTAAGAATGGAAGTGTAAGTTTAAATAGATATATTTTCAGAATTTATTAAATAAAAGAAAATACAAAACAAAATGACACTTGTACAATTTTCAACATTTGTTAACTTAAATGTTTAATCTTTGAACACTTGTTTAATTAGGCTTAAAGAGATCAACACTTGTCTTATTTTAAATGTAATTAGTATTTAATTCATAAGTTAATATACATATATTAAGCTTAATTGATTAATTAATTAGAATTTAAATATGTATATAAATTTACAAAAGAAATAAAAACAAACTATACTTATAAATAAAACTTATACATATTAAAACAATCAAAAATCTATACTTTGGATTTTAAATTTAACTTCAAAATCTAATATTTTAAAATCAAGTTATGAATATAAATTAAACTTTGAAATAACAATTTCCATTTTATTCAAAATTTATTTGTAAATCAATACACTATTAATATTATTTTTAATAATTTCTCCTTATTAAATTAAAATCATTTTTAAAATAAATTATATTTTTATTAATAAATTATCTATTTTATTAAGCTATAAAACTTTTTGTTAATTTATTTTAAATTTAAAACTCAAGCCAAATTATTTTAAACATTTAAATATCTTTCTTATCAATTTTAAAATCATATATTTATTTATTAAATAGCTTTGAAAACTCAATATTAAATAAAAATCAAAACTTTCCAAATTATTAATGTATATATTTTAATTTTAAATCATGATTCATTTATTAAGTTTAAACCAAGATTTATTTATTTAACTTTGGAAAGCTAATATTAAATAAAAAACTAATTTTCCAAATTACTAAAAATATTAGAATTAGAAAATATGCTTTATTTATTAAATTAAAATAATGTATTTACAATATAAACTATATATTTATATTATAAATAGAAACCAATTTATTATTTTTAAAAGATAAAATAACCAATTAAATAATTATTGAAGAAGATTATTAAATCAAATTGAATTATTATTAACAAAAATATCAATATCAATTTAATTTTAATACGGATTATTAAATTGATATTGTTAAAAATTCCGGGATGTTACAATCCTCCCCTCTTAAAAGAATTTCGTCCCTGAAATTTAAAACAAAGGTAATTTAATAATCTCATTAAAGATTTAATTTTAAAACACAAGCATATATCAAACATATGCTAACTACCAAAACAACCTGTTTGCACGAAAAATGGGCAAACACCTCAAAGTCGTGTGATTTAGTTGATTTTGTGTTGATTTGGATGATTTGGGTGATTTACACAAATATATAAAACGGGTGGACTAAACTGTAAAAGACACACAGATTTATAGTGGTTCGGTCAGAACGTGCCTACGTCCACTTTATATGTTATTCTCCTTTTTCTTTCAGATTACAAGTACAAAGCTTTGTATACAAGTATATGAAAGTTGTTTGAAAGTTCCTTCCGTGCTTGAGCTCTCAAACTTGTCTACCATTGTTGTACCCCTGCCCCTCTATTTATAGAGTGAGGCTGGGGGCAGAGGTCTTGGATGTATATAGCTGCTGGTGGGCCTGGGCTGGTGCAATCTGGCCTGGCAAAGTTGGTCCGGAATGCCTTGGTCCGGTAGTATTGTGGTCCGGTGATGGTGGGTTGGGAGTTTGATTCGGTGGTAGATGAGAGGCCTTGATTCGGTAGTGCTACCATGGGCCTGGTTCGGTTGTATGTTAGTCCGGTGGTGACTGGGAGACGGGATTGGTTCGATGATGACTGGGTGATGGGATTGGTTTGGTGTGCGCTTGATTGGTGTTGGTTCGGCAGTAGTTGGAAATGGCTTTGGTTCGGTGGTTAGATGGTTTGGTTTGATAGGGAGATGGAGAAGGTGTTGGTTCGGCAGGAGGTTGGACTGGTCGAAACATACCCAACACTTGCCCCCCAAAGTAGGGCATGTGCATGGCACATGTCGTGCTTTGTTTTTAGCTTGGACATCCTCGTTCGGTTCTGTGTGTCGATCCAATGAATCCGGTAGTTTATATTTTTCCTATAAATATGGGTCTGAGGCCTTCGTTATTCCTTATCAGCCGAACCATACCTTTGTCCTTGCCGAGCCAAACTTTTACCTTCGCCGAATCAAACGTGTTAGCCGAACCAGATTCCTATCTTTGCCGAACCAGGTGAGATCCGTTTATGCTGAATGTGTTTTTACCGAATGGACTTAGGGTCCTGACCACCGGATGAACTCGTGGAGTCTATGTGCCAAATGGACTTATATATACTTTGTTTTACCGAATGGGATAGGGAGTTTGAGTGTCGAATGTCCTTTTGTGTTTTGAATCGTGAATGAAACTCCAGGCTGCATGTACTTGTTCGTTTACATTTTCATATTCCTTGTTCTAACAATATGTCTTTTCGGTGATGCAGATAATGTCTCACAAAGTGGAAACTCGATCAGATAAGAGAAAATCCAAGGGCGAAGGAGAGTCCTCCGCAGTGCCTCCAGCCCAATCAGGACCGGGACGACAGGGGCCCACCCCGAGATCGCCAGTGGATGGATATGGTCCTCAGGAGCTCTTGAACTCCCCTCCTGACTGTTTTCCTAGCTCCCTCCGAGAGGAGCAGCTTGATGTTATATCCCGCTCCTTTGGGATTGATAGAGCACTCATGCTGTTGCCGGGGGACGGAGTGATGCCGTACAATCCCCCTGAAGGATATTTTGCATACAGTAGGTACCATTGCATGTGTGGGGCCATTCCTCCGATCAATGTGTGGATAATCAACTTCATTACTTACCTGAAAGTGGCTCCTTTTCAGCTTCAGCCCAACTCCTACGCCATCTTAGTGTGTCTATTCATTATCTTCCAGAGGAGATATGGCCCCCCCTTCTAACCGGGAAATCCGATATCTATACAATCTGAGGGGCTACAAGAAGGAGTCTCTGTACATTAGTTTAGAGTCAGCCGTGTCCTTCAAGCCGGTCTTGGACTTATACTCGAAGTTTACCATGTTCAAGAAGGAATGGTTCTTCGTCAAGGACGACTCCGTTTTTGTCCGCCTCTTCACTTCTGGCTGTGAGTTGAATTCCACTTGTAATTTCTTTGTCCCGACTGCAATGCTTCTTCTTATATGCTTTTTTTTTCATGCTAGCGACAGGTGGCTTTGCGGTCGTGGAGAATGATCGCCTGGTACAGATGGCCGCGGAGATAGAGGCTATCTCTGGAAGGGACAGGTCGGCTTCTTACCTAATCAGGAATGCCACTCTCCTGGAGCACAACCTGGTTCTGCCACGTCAATTCGTGGTTAAGTAGAGAGATACAGCCGAGGAAAGGGCTGCTAAAGCTAAAGATGGGGCTACTGCGAAGAGCAGCAAGAGGAGGCCTTTTACAAAACCTCCAGTTGTCGGAGGTAAGAAGCTCAAGAAGTCCGACGGCCCTTCCCCTAGCACGTGCCCAATGACTCCGGGGGAGGAAGACATGGAGGAGGATAGAGGTGAAGGCGAAGGAGGCGATGTAGGAGGAGAGGCAGAAAGCGGAGACGACAGAGAAGGTGATGGTGGTGGTGATGGCGCCGGGGCTTTGCCTCCTGGGCAAGCAGGCGATATTCAAGAGTGGACGGATGATGCCTTCCGCCAGGCTTTTGAGGGGTTGGAGGAAGGATCAGCCTTGGTGGAGAAATCGAAGAGGTCTGATAAGGCCGGGTCCGGTGCCAGCCTATCTTCTGAGAGTATTTCAGCTAAGGCAACTCCAGCGGTTCAAGGTGAATTCTTAACTCCTTCTTTCAACTTCACACACTTCTTGAGTCGTAGTTTCATGCATGCTTGTAACACTTGGTTTTTAATTCCAGGAATGGGTAAGGTGGCCAAGACATCAGATATTCGGCACCACCTTGAACAGTATAAGTTACTCAAAGTTTCCGCCAAACCAAAGCGGTCAGCTAGCCGTCCTGGAGATGTGGTCAGATATCGCCCTCTTCTCGGAGTTATTGAAGAAGATATGCAAAAGAGAAAGAGGGGCTGATCTTCGTTTGAACCTTCACCTTGCCCTCAGCCTCTAGTCCAGCCTATCCATGATATTACTGAGGAGGATACTGAGTTTATGCCTTCCCCACATCCGTCCGAAAATCCAACCGTCACCCCGATAGACCATCCTGGTTTGGTTCGCAACCCATTTGCCAGCCATTCGGATCTGGACCCGAGTTTTCAGGATATCTCTTTTGACGAGGCCACGGGTGAGCATCTTCTTCCCCGCAACCCCATGGTACGGGTGCTTGATGATGCTAAGTCTTTAGACCTCGATTTGCTTACTACTCGGATAGTTACCATAGGGGACGAAGCCAAGGCTAATATTGATCGGGTCGCGGAGGAGACCAGGAAGTTGATGGGGCATCATGCCCGTCTGGTCAAGGCTGGAGAGGAGACTGGGAGTTCTAATATTCGGTTGCGGCTAAAGGTTGCTGATTAGGCCAAACAGCTTGTCGATCAAGCCATTCAGATTTTTTAGCACGAGGCAGCCTCCAGGCGGTTGAAGGAGACTATGGAAGAGGCTAGTAGGGCAGAACTACGAAAGATGGAGGCCGCCTGCAAGGAGCAGATTGACATAGCCATTGCTACGGTGGATGAGGTTCGGAGGGCGGATCTCGAGCAGGTAGAGGAGTTATCTGGGAGGCTTGAGGCCGTAGAGCTTGCTCAGGCCAGGATAAAGGAAGAGATGGAGGAAATGAGGAGGTCTCTCCAGGCTGACCGCTTGAGATATCGATCGAAGAGGGATGTTGCCATCGCTAAGTTGCTGTCCTCCGAGGCCCGGGTGAGGGAGTTTGAGGAGAATGAGGGGATGATGGACGAGGTGTTGCAGGATATGTACTTCCGTACTTGGAAGCAGGGTAATCTATCCTGGATGGATGACTATCCTCGGGTCATGGCCAGGATATATCTCCGGGCTTTAGATGAGGCCAAGGCCGATGCGGATAAGAAAGGTGGAGCGGCATTCAGGATGGATGTGGTTACCGCCTAGTTCTCAAAGGAGGAGAAGGTAGCGGTGAAGGAGGGGATGCGGCTACTTGCTGCGGAGGAAGCCGGTGTGCAGTTGGGGGATGAGGATCAAGGAGCGGGTGTTGGTGAGTTTTCCCTTTTTAGCTTTTCATAACTTGATCGTTCGTTGTCGGTTTAATGGACTCTTTTCCTGAATTGGACAGATAGGGCCTCTGGTCATCATGCTGGGAGCTCCGATCCTGCAGTCAAGTAGATTCGAAGAGCTGGTAGGACGAGGGTGGAGCACGGGTGCAGTTGGTTATTTTATTTGGTCTGCTTGACATTCCTGTACATGTTAATTTAAAATATTAATGTACTTTTTAAGTTGTAATTATGTTATTGAACGTCTTTATGTGAGTTTATTACATAAGCCGATTCTGTTATATTTTGAATGCTGTTATTATTTTGAAGTGCTGTATAAAAAACATGGTTATGCATATGCCTGTGATTTAATTGTGTTTGATGTTAAGCTTTTGCTCGAAATATAATCTCATGTTTTGCAATGTTATGAATAAATCATAGCTACATGATTATGTACAAGAGAAAAGAGTACCGCCCTTCATGTTCTGGTTGCGGGGGTAGCTTTGGACATCTTGTGTAATTGACCATGGATGCGACTGAGTGCCTTGTCACCCAGTTCGCGGGCTCAGATTCTCGTGAGCGAATGCCTCCTATTTAGTGTCCTGTACTTTGGGGACCGTTATGCAGGATATAAGAAAAGTATTTAAATGGAATGGAAATATAGGAAAAGTAAAACTTCCAGTCACGGAAGGCCGTCGATATGCTTAAGTTCGTGGCAAACGGGTTTTGTAGTCACTTTCCCTAGCTGTGGGTCTTGGAGACCTTTGTCACCCATCTTACGCCTCCGCGGGGAGTTTATCCTTTTTACCACAGTCGCACTTAAGACATACCGGAGCCGAGATCGCGTACAGTAACTACCCGAGCCATTATGGCCCGTAATCGTGGGTATTATTCGATTAACTGTGGCCGGCTAGCGTGGGTGTCAATCGTCAACCGTGAACTACCCCTGGCTGGCCACACCTTATGTTGGGGCTTAAATTAGGTTCATAGTTGCCGGCGAGCCGAACGCCGTAATGAGCTGCCATCGGCTATAGTCGGCCTTCGTGATGGCTTATAATTGGTTCATTACAGTTGGCTTTGAGGGTAGTCGCGAGCAATGAGTTAACCCGCAGCAGAGGGATGCTGGAGCAAAAGTGTCTCATTGGCGAGTGCATAGAATCGCATAGTACCTGTTGGGTCTTATCCAGGTGAGGTTGCGCCGTGAAGTTCCAAGTACGGAAATGTCGTTATACATGATTTCGTTCAACAGAAAAGGATAACACTTAACAAGCGGCCAAGATATAAAGGAACAAGTTAAAAAGAGACAAGATTTTTAAAGTGGTTCGGCATGAAAATGCCTACGTCCACTGATTCTCTTTGTTAATTCACTTCATATGGGCAGTACAAGTTAAGAAAAGTATCGACGGAGGTGTTGGATGTTCCATGCCCTCTGGAACACCTCTCCGTCTACTGTTGACAAAATATAAGCTCCGTTGTGGAGATCTTTATGAATTACATAGGATCCGTCCCAGATTGGATATAGCGCTCCGGGGCGCGGGAAGATCCGCTTGAGGACAAGATCTCCTTCCTGAAAGCTGCGGTGCTTGACTTTAGAGTTGTATTGTGCTGCTACTTTTTGCTTGTGAGCTGCCGCTTTAAGTGCTGCATCATTTCTTCTTTCTTCAATTAGATCCAAAGACATGTGTAGGAGTTCTTCATTCTCTTCTGGGTTGTAGTGGATCCTAAGGTGGGAAGGCACTATAGTTTCAACTGGGAGCATGGCCTCCGATCCGTATGCCAAAGAGAAAGGAGTATGCCCTGTTGATGTTCTGTAAGATATGCGGTAAGCCCAAAGTGCCGTAGGAAGTTCATCCACCCAAGCGCCTTTTGACTTTTCAAGTTTCTTCTTGATTAGGGTTTTGAGGATTTTGTTGACAGCTTCGACTTGTTCGTTTGCCTGGGGGTAAGCCACAGATGAGAAGCTTTTGTGAATTCCGTGCTCTTGGCACCAGTCGGCGAATTCCTCGCCGTCAAATTGAAGTCCATTGTCCGATATGATTTTGAGTGGAACCCCGTACCTGCATAAAACATTTTTGATCAAGAAGTTAATAACTTTTGCCGAAGATATTTTATTTAGAGGCTCCGCTTCTACCCATTTGGTGAAATAGTCAACTGCTACTATGGCATATTTGGCTCCGCCTCGGCCCACTGGCAGTTCGCCAATCAAGTCAATTCCCCATACTGCAAAGGGCCAAGGGCTGGTCATTTGAGTTATCTCGTTTGTTGGTAGTCGAGGAATTTTAGCAAATTTCTGACATCTGTCACATCTTTTGACGAAGTCTACGGCGTCTTTGTTTAAGGTGGGCCAATAATATCCATATCGGAGTATCTTCTTCGCCAGAGTCTGCCCACCAGTGTGATCTCTGCAACTTCCTCGATGTATGTTGGATAAGATCTCCTTGGCTTCCCTTCCAGTGACACACCTTAATAAGGGATTAGAGAAACCGCGTCGATAGAGGATACCTTCTTGTATCGTGTAGCGGGAAGCTTTCCTCAAGATTTTCTTAACTTCGTTACGCCCGTCGGGCAGTGTGCCATCTTGTAAATATTTCCGGATAGGAGTCATCCAAGTTTCCTCTTCGATTGCAGCTATTATGTTCATTATCTTGTAACTTGGGTCTAGTTGCTGTGAGGTGGTTATTGTTCGGGAAGCGACGCCGTCCTTCATGCTAGCTTGCTTTGCCAGTTCGTCGACCTCCTGATTCTCTTCTCGAGGAATGTGTTTGATTAAATAGTGATCCAACTGATTGAGCAGCAGCTTGGTCTTCTTTAGGTATGCTGTGAGTCGTTCTCCTCGAGTCTGGAATTCTCCCAGTATTTGATTTACAATAAGTTGAGAATCACTATGGAGACATAAAGAACCGACTCCAATCTCCAGGGAAAGTTCTAATCCGGCTATCACGGCTTCGTATTCTGCGTCATTGTTAGTGGCAGCGAACTCCAACCTTAGGGTGTAGTGCAGCTTCCTTCCCCTGGGGGTGATTATCACAACACCTGCCCCCGAACCTTGTTCATTTGACGCTCCATCAACGAAGAGGTTCCACTTGATATTTTCTGCTACTTCAGATTGCTCCTTACCTTTGTTAGTAGTGAATTCGGCAATGAAATCAGCTAAGGCTTGTCCCTTGATAGCGGTGCGAGGATTGTAGGTAATATCACATTGACTCAGTTCAATGCACCACTTAAGTAGTCGCCCGGAAGTGTCGGGGCGATGGAGTACTTGCCTTAGTAGTTGATCGGTTAAAACTCTGATGGAATGAGATTGGAAGTACTGTCGCAGTTTCCGTGACGTGATAAGCAAACAGTATGCTAGCTTTTCAAGTTTAGGCTATCTGGCTTCTGCCCCTGTGAATCTCTTGCTTACAAAGTATACAGGTCGCTGTGCGTGGTTGTCCTCCCTCACCAAAGCGGCGCTTAAAGCATGGGACGATACAGCAAGGTATAGGTATAGTTCCTCGCCTTCATTTGGAGTTGAGAGTATTGGTGGTCTTTGGAGGTGTTTGATTGAGCTAAGGAAGGCTGTCGAGCATTCGTCAGTCCATTCGAACTTTCCTTTGTCTTTCTTAAGAGCTTCGAAGAAAGGGATGCATTTGTCGGTTGCTTTAGAGATGAACCTGCTAAAGCAGCCACCTTCCCGTTTAGGCTTTGCATCTCTCTTCGAGTGGATGGTATCTTGATATCTTGCAAGGCCCGGACTTGTTCGGGGTTCGCTTCAATCCCCCTGGCATGGACGATGAATCCCAAGAACTTTCCCGACGATACTCCGAAGGAGCACTTTAGAGGATTCAGTTTCATTCCATGTTGGCGAAGTACTTGAAACATCTCGTTCAGGTGGTTTATATGATCGTTGGCTTTCCTTGATTTTACCAGCATGTCATCCACATAAACTTCCATAGTTTGCCCTATTAATTTTGCGAACATCTTGTTGACAAGGCGCTGATAAGTAGCTCCGGCGTTTTTAAGTCCAAAAGGCATTACTTTGTAGCAGTACAATCCCCGGTAAGTGATGAAACTTGTAACGACCCAGGATTTTTAGTAATTAAAATTTGAATATTTAATTAATTTTAAATATTAATAAGTGAATTTATAAGTCGAATAAATTTTATTTCGAATAATTGGATTTAATTGGATAATTAAATCGATAATTTAATATGTTAAATTATGGAAATAATTGAAAATTGAGTTAAATATGATTGAAAATGATTTGTAAAATTTTATTTTATCATATTGGAGTTAGAACGATATTTTAGAACTTTTAAAATCGAACTAAGATTTAATTTGTGAAAATTGAATATTTTAATAATTAAATCGACTAGTGAAAATAGTCAATTTTTGAGCAGTTTCAGAATTGGACGAAACCTGTTCCATTGGATCCGTAATAGTTAGTTATTACCGGATTTCAATTTTCGTGTCAATCGGAGTTATCGTTTGATCGTGGCAGCTCGAAACGCATTGAATTGTTTTAATATTAATTTGACGAGTTAAAATAGCCATTTTTCAAAAAGTCTCGGATTTCGACGAAACCAGTTTCATCGTATCCATAATGTGATATTATTATAAGGTTTCAAATTTCGTGCCAATCGGATTTACCGTTTGTCCGGTACAAATTAAAACGCCTAGAAAATCGTTTAAATCAATTTAATTCAAATTGAACGTTTATAGGCATAACTCGTACAGATGTCCGAATTAGCTTCCGAAACCTGTTCCAATGTGTCCGGAACGCGGGGTAAACCCTAGAAACGCTGGTTACGGCACGTGAATCGGAGTTCGGAATTTCCGGATGAATAGTGATTGAAAAATTCCCTATAAATACACCTAAATTCTCACAAAAAATTAATAATAATAATAAACCCTAATTCTAAATGGCCGGCCGCCACCAACAAACCAAAGGCCAGAATTTTCCCTCCTTCCTCCCTCAATTACTCCCAATCCATTCATCGATTCAACGAAGCTTCAACACGAGAATTGTAGATGGTCTCGAGCACTACAGATCTATACGGAGATGATAGCGTGAAGTGGAGCGAGTCGATGGCAGGGGGCCGCGTTCATGGGCCGTTCGGCCTCGTGTTGCGTGAGAATGAGGTGACCGAGCTTCATGAGTGTGGTGGCCGAACATTGAGGGGATGGAGGCGCACGCAATGATGGTCCTTGATCGAATTATCGTCGAGTGTATTGGTCGTAGGATGGAACCCTAGTTTCGTGGTTGGTGGGTTATTTGTGCGTGTTGACCTGTAGAAGCGTGGAAGGAGGAAGAAGAGGGGGGGCCGTTGGATCTGGAAATGGATGGTGGATGATGAGCTGTAGGTTTAAAGATAATTATATATGTTGTAAATATTAGTTTAAATTGTGTAAAACTTATAAAAATCATAACTTTTTCATACGAGGTCGAAAACGCGCGAAACCAGTTGCGTTGGAATCGTATGGACGAGCACTACGCGATGGAGTTGGATTGGAGTCGTTTGGAGTTAGTGAAAATTTTGGGTAAAATTAAACGTCCGTTTAATTTTATTCGAAATAAATCGCTAAAACGAAATTGAAATCAAGGTGAGGACTTCTCACTCAATCGAATCAGTTTCGATTTTATTTTAAATAGTTAGATTTAAAATATTTAAATGCATGTTTGAATGATGATTGATATCTATTGATTGTTAAAATAGACATTATGCGCCGTTAGTAAGCGGATGTTATTTATTAAAAACATATACCGCGAATATTTCATAAACAGTGAAATTGGCATTATATATAATAGCAATATATATATTGGCATATGTATATATTGGAGTTATTGATTTCCCGCATTTTTTTTAGCGGATGAGACCCTATTGCGCCGTTATTAAGCGGATAATATTTTAAATCCCATATACCGCGATAATTCCGTACTGGAGCGGAATTGGTATTGTGCTAATGTTTGTGGATGCAGGAAAACAGGTTGGAGGGATCCAACTGGATTCCTCAACAGTATTTATTTGAATTCAGATATTTTGATATTTGATGGATTATCATATCGATATATGATATCGTTGTTGTCGTGATTGACTATTTGGTATGTAGCATCATTGGACCAAATTTGGAACTTTAAAATGATTTTTAAAGTGATTTTTGAAAATATACTATATGTTTGGAATTGATTCGTTTTAAATAAATAAACGTTATAATTTTTAAAGTTATAGAAATTATGATTTTTGAGAAAAATAGTTAAAAGTTGATTTTTGAAAATATGGGGTTAATGTTTTTTATAAAATAATTAAATTGGATTTTTGGATTTATTATAAAAAGTTGAAGTATAGGATTTATAAAATTTGATTATTTTATAAATCAGAAATGATGGAATTTCAAAGAAATTTAAAGATGTTTTGAAAGAATAATATAAATTGATTTATATAAAAGAATTTATAAATTGATATTTATAAATTAAAAATATTTGAGTTATAAAACGGGTTTTTATAAGTGTTAGAATGAATTGTGAATGAATTTCATAAATGAATGAAATTTATAGAATTATAAACGGTGAAGTTAGAAATAGAATTTTATAAACAATTGGTTTATAAAATTTGCAAAATTATTAAAAGAATAGATTTGGATAAATAATTGAATCTTATAAGTTATAAGATTTATAATTATGAAGTTCAAAGGAACGATTTTGCAAACAAATAAATTATAAGTATTTCACTTATGATATGAACTTTTGTTTTATAATTGAGTTATAAATTGAATAGGTTAATAAAGGAATTTATAAAAGGAAGTTGTTATAAAATAAATAGAAATGGAGTTTATAAACGTTGTTTTATAAATTCGCAAATGACTTATTTTGATAAGTAAATTGTTGAAACCTATTAATGGAGTTATATTCACATTTTTGACTGTGAATAATCCTTTGAAACAAAATGAATGGAAATGATGAAATTGTTAACGTAGTATATTCACGTTTTTGAATAGTGAATAATATGTTAAAGAAAATGTTTAGGATGTGATATTTTAAACAGAATTAAAACGATCTAACGATGTTTTAAAATATGTTAAGATTCGAAATCATAGATTTCAACATTCATTGTTGAAATAGAAGTTTTCGAGAAATAGAAGGAAATGGTGGACTATAACACCGTTGTTATAGTAAATGGTTTCCGAAAGGAAATGTTTTGTATAGTATTGGGATTTATATATCTATTTTAAATTTCGAATCCCTATACTAGTGATTTTGGGTTGTCGTAACGATGTTTTACGCAACATTCGTTTTGGCCCAAATAAATATGTTTAAGAGAATGATTTCCTTAAAGAATGAAATATATACTTAATCTCGATTTAAGTATATTGAATATTTTTCAAGTGTTGAAAATAAATAAAATTTGTGAATTACTTATGAATAAATAAGTATGGAAATGTTTTCCAATATTTCATTGAATATTATGAGAATTTATCTTTTTGAAGATAAATTGAAATGAATAATTGAAATCGTATATCGGTAGATATTGTGAAATGTAAATTCGATATGGAATTTATAAATGAAATTGGAAATTGGGTTTAAAAATAAATATTGATTTATTTTTAAAGAATTGGAAATTATATATCTTGTAAGGATATTTTGGAAAAAAATAATTTGGAAAATTATTTGGAAACTGGTGATGTTGTGCATATCAATTGATAGTTCAATAACCGACTATCAATATTTCCCTTTGAATGGGTATTTGATGTGATTTGTTTGAATTTGAATGCCACACTTATTTTTGAATAAGCGCTCACTATTCGGGTTAACCGGGAAAGGACCATGGGGTCGCATAACCCATTCCGAATATGTGATACGTCGTTATGAATTGCATTTGAAGATCGGTGTTGAAGACCGGGTATTTGCGAGAGCGATAGGATGACCTGTCGATTGACTCTGCATCGAGTTGCTCCGGTATAGAGTTCTCCATATGTGATGGTGAATCCGATCAGGATTGTGGATATCCGGATTGCAAGGACTTCTTTGTAGGTGCCTTCGGTTTTGTTCGAGCCCGGAACAGACTTGTATGGATTGTATGTCTGACATTACAAACTGTGATATAAAGCGGATTTCTTTCAAATATATTTCTGTTGGTGGCGGAGAATTTATTCTTTTAGCTTAACACCCTTCTCTGAGACGTACGAGCTCAGAGGTTATGTAGTTGAATGTTATCAGCGATATATTCCCAATTTGGTAATGTGACATGCTGAGTGTTGCTGTGAAATGATCATTGTGTTGATTATTTGTGATAGGATCATTTATTTGATCGTCTATCCTGGTGATCATTTCTATGATCATTTGTTGACCCAAAGCATGGCTTTTGAATAAAGTATGTTTTTGTGGACGTGACTTCGTCGAGCCTCACACCCCGGAATGGTCAAAACAGGAAAGATGCAGCAAGGTTATGAGGGGTAGCGCCCTTTAGGATATGTGCATTTCCTTCTGGAAAAGGGTGGTATCATGGTATGGAGCCCAGATACTTACTCATGTTGAAAACACTTTATGATTGTGTGAATTGATTGCGAGCGCTCGTTGAAAGGTCCCAAAGGACCGGGGGATGGCATATTTGGTCAGTTGTTACTCAGTTAGGGGTAACCCGACCTTGTGTTGGTAGAGATCCGGTTTGGTTCTCGGGGATGTCCATCCAGAGGCATTCTCATGTGGCAATGGGAAGTTCCTTGGCCTGATCATTCGTTGGAAATCCAAAGAAACAATACGAGACTTGTACGGTTTTAGTTGTAGAACCTGCCATCTAATATGGTAGCTATAGTAAGCATACTATAATGGTACCTATGCTGGCTAAGATTTATATTCTACTTTCAAAATTGTTTTCTACACTATGCACTAATAATAATATCAAATGTTTCTTTTTAATGCGTACCAAGCATCTTTGACTAACATAAGAAGAAATCTCCTCCAAGTCTGCGTTTGCATTGTGTGTGTGGCGGGAGGTCTTATGGTAGTCTCATTTTTAAAAGCATTGTGAATTGACTTTAAAAATATTCCTCTATTTTGATTTCAAAGATAAATAAACTGTTTTGAGTTCCCACACCAGTCACTGATTGACTCGGAGTTTATTGTTTTCCTTCCTAAACTCTGGGTGCCCACCAATTTTCACACGGGCAGTCAAGGGTTAAGGTTTATCAGGATATTCTGGATATTCAGGAGTTGCTGGAGGCAAGCTGGATGGCATGGCGTATTACTAGTTTATAGTATTTCTTTTCCGCTGCACTGTTTGTTGTTGTTGTTGTTGTTGTTGTACACTCTGATGATATGATGTAATGAAATGAAATGGATGTAATGTAATAACTGATATAGTTCTTTGTTTAAAGATTATTCATTTATTTATTATATGTTGTTCCGCTGCGAATTGTGAGATTCTGATGTTGTTCTGTTGTTTTCTGTTCCGTTCTATTTTCTATTCTCTTTTCTTTCTTTTCTTCTCTCTTCTTCTACCTCTTCTTTTTTCTTAAACATTGAGAATTCGTATTTCTGTTCATCTTGAATTAATCTATGGAGATTAGTGTATATTCAAGGAGTACGGATTTGCGGGTCTTCACAGGTGGTATCAAAGCATATGGTCAAGCGACAACCATGGTTCTGTTGGGTATTACTCATTAGAGATAGAGTCAGTAGTACTCTAGAATGAGTTTGAGTTTAATAATAGCTATGAGAGCGTATTTGTTAGCGAATATAAATTGTTTTGTATTGTGTTGGCTTATCGGTTGATTGTTTATAGATTCCAGTCGATCTAGTCTAGCTAACTATCGTAGATAGGGGTTTCTAAACTCTTAAACAAGATAAACCGACATAGTATTGTCTTAAAATTGGGTAAATGAAATAATTTTACCTTGATTATATTTTTATATATGAAGGAATAATTTTTAGAATTATTAAAGTGTATGTAAGTTGATTGTTTGGTTATTGAATAAGATGTTTGAATAATCTAAGTAAAATGAATTATAAGAATTGAATTATAATTAAAGTGAATTACAATTGTGAAATAAACTTATATATATAAGAAGTGAAACTATATGAATATATTTATGAATATGAGTTGTAAATAAAAATGAATTTAAAGTTAAATGAAATATAACTTAAGAGATGTTGAATGAAGTTGAAATTTTATCGATTTAAATTGGAATAATAAATTGATTTTTAGTATTTGAAAGGTAAATGTTAACTTGAATTCAAATATTATTATTAATAGCAATTCAGTTATTAGATTTAATAAACTGAAATTGGGTAAATTATTGAATTCTTCAGTTGTAAGCCTGTTAAAATAATTTGAAGGCTTATAAAATTTATAATGATGATACTGAAGATAATAGAAGGATTGGAATTTAATTTAAAGGTGATTTGTTTAGTTTTAATAATAATATCGTTGAAGTCGATATTTAAAAATAGCCTTCCAAGGCACAGTCTCGAAATTCGACGAAACCAGTTCCATTGGATCCGCAATAGTTAGTTATTATCGAATTTCAATTTTCGTAGCGTTTGGATTGACCGTTGGCTCGTACAAGTGAGAAACGCGTTGAAATTAAAACCGATAATTTAATATTTTAAATCGATTTAAAAGGCTAACTTCCACATACGATTAAATTAGCCTTCGAAATACGTTCCATCGTGTTCGGAATGCGGGTAAAACTTTATAACGCCTGTCGGCATGTCTGATTTGGGTTTTGGGATTTCGCGTTATGCTTAACGAGACGTTTGGAAGTTTAGAATATAATTTAATTTAAAAGTAAATTGGCAAGATATTTTTAACAACCCGAGATATTTTCATCTATCCAGCATACTCGAGAAGCTTCCCAAATTTATATTTTATCTTTGTCCCTCTCTAATCTTAAAACGGAGATCAACTTCTAAAAATAAAAAAAAGAATGGCCGCAACCATCTCGTTTAAAAAAAAAAATTATATAAAATAAAATAAAATGAGAGGGTTTCGAATCAAAGCCATAACACCCTCTCCATCCAATCGAAGTCGTATCCCTTCGTCCTCAAATCATTCAGGAGAATAGAATCAAGTTTTAACCTAGGGTAATGGCCACCCTTTCGGAATTTGGGATCGAAGATCGACTTCGTTCGAATATCGATCTCTGGACGAAATCGCGACTTCCCACTTCCCTATGTTTTGGTCGAGAGCGATCCTCAGTAAAGCATGGATGGAATCTCGAATTTGTTCGCGGTCGGTGACACGTACTTACGGTGGTCGAGCGATGCATTCGAAGTAGGGAAATGGCGAATGGAATGATGCGATCGTTGAGGGAGACTCGCAAGGAGTTCGTAGTGGCAATTCTGGTGGTACGCGCGGTGGTCTCGGGCCTGGGTCCGAGGGCAGTGAGGTATCAGTTTTGGATTTTAATTTAATTTAGTTTAATTTAATTTACAAACTGGAAATTTTTATGTGAAGTTTCGAAGACTGTTAGGTATGTTTATAGCTTAATTTAAAATTAGATGTTGAATTTGAATTTTAAATTCAGAAGTTTTTTTAAAAAATATATATAATAATAAAAGTCTATAAGCACAGAAAGAAAGGGGAAAATTTGTTTAGGAATATTTAATTACTTGTTTAAACAAAGATTTAGTTAAATTAAATTTATAAAATGGAAATCAATTTATTTAGTTAACTTATATAATTAATTGATAACTAGGAATATTTTATAGAAAGAAAATTTGTTGAAATTAACGTATTAGGTAAAATGAAATTTATTAAATAGAATTGATTTTCCTAAATTGCTCGGATATTCATAAAATCATCTAATATTTATTCAAGGTCTAAGAATCATGGAAACGAATCGAGATGGAGTGGATTGCAACAAAATCAAAGGTGAGTAAATCTCACGCTTTCGGATTTCTATTTAAATTTAAAAGGTTAAATTTAAATGATTGGTCGGATGATTTGTTTGTTTTGATGTGCTATATTATATATATGGTAGTATAATATATTGGGTGATTGATATTTTGTGATGGATATTATTGGTGATTGGTAATTTGAATGATGTGGTTTGTTTGAATATTTCGGTATCCGGAGTTATCGGAATGGATTTTTGAAAGGAAATATAAGAGTGAAATTTTGAAAGTGAAATAATTATAGAATAAAATAAGAATGATTTGGGAAGAAATAAAAGTGATATTTAAAAACGAGAGTTTACTTGTAAGTATAGCTTTAAAACAAGTTCTAAATCAAAGTTAAATCTAACAAATAAAGTTTTTTTTTAAATATTAAGTGTTTAACAACCAAAACGTTAAAGTGTAATTGTAAATTGACTTGAATTTAAAAAAAAAATTGGTTTTTATTATGTCAAGAGTAATGAAATCATATTGGGATAAATTGAAACTAAATGAGATTTCCTTAATTTATTTAAATAATGAAGTAAATAGAGATGGATTAGTTAAGGAAATAAACCAATGCAAGTGACTTATGGGAAGTTATTTAATATAAGTATTGAAGGATTAATATAATTAATATTGTTAATTACTTATGAAGCAATTAAGATTACATCTTGATTGGGAAGTTAAGGAAAATTCATAACGTGAAATTAATTAAAGAAAATTTCTTGACTTTAATAAAAATAATAATTAATCCAGGGTGATTAATTAAGATAAATGGTTAGAGAAGGATTGATTAACAAATTGATTTGGAATTAATTAATGAAGGAGTCTAAGTGATTGAGGTTTGAAATTCAATTTGAATCAATTGAGTTGATTTGCATAAGATTAAGCTTTGCTTATGGATGATTGAATGGTATTGGATGTTTGAATGTGTTGATATCTCTGATATGAATGTTGTGTATTTCATTTGAATAACCTGGGATAGGATATCATAAGTTTCGAAGAGACCGGGGTCGGGTATTGGGAAATACCCGAAACCACTTCGAATTTTTATAAATTGATCTGTGGAATCAATAAGCTGGAATGAAATGATTTAAGTAAATTGGATTATTTTATCTAAGTTTGGCACTTAGAAATTGATGTGTGGGAAAGAGTTGTCTATAACAAATTGTGGATTTGATAAATTAATATAAGTCACCTCGGGTTATATATAAGTTGTATGCTTTGTATTCCATGTTGGATGAGTTTACTCACGCTGGTTTCCAGCCTAACCCGGGTGTTACTTTGGTGTAATGCTCGGGTCAGACCGAGTATTACAGATTTTCAGGTTAGGACGTTCAGGAGCTCAGGAGGCGAGCTGGTGGCAATATCGTTTGGAGTTTATCCGCTGTATTTATATAATTGTTTATCTGAGTCATGGTAATTGTATATATATTCAGTGACTGTATATATGTAAAACTCTGATGTACAAAAATGTAATCGACAGATATAGTATTCTTTTGCAACTGTTATTGTTTATTATTATATTTTATCCGCTGCGAATGTGAGATGTTTGGTGTTTCTGTTCTTCTTCTTCTATCTCTTTCTTCTTTTTCATAACTATCTGGAATTTTCGGGTTAGAAAATTTCGAGTCGTTACATTTGGTATCAGAGCAGAAAGGTTAAGTGAGAACCTTGGCTCTGGTGGGGATTACTCATTAAATAGAGTTCGTAGAACTCTAGAATGAGTTGAGTGTATATATATATATATATGAGCGCGTACTTGTTATTTTCTTATATAAAGGTTTTAAATGCTTTTATATAAAAGTATATTTTGATATATAAGACATTATTTCCTTCTAAAAAAAAATATATTAAGGTGATTGGGTGTTAAATTATTGGAATTAAGTTAAGAAGGACTATAATACAACCAAATTCAAATTAAATTAATTAAAAATGAAATTCTAGAATTAGAACTCAGAAATTAGAATTGTTTGAAACTTTAAATGGACAAAGTTAAATTTGGTTTAAAAAGGTTAAACCAATCTTTGAGAATTTGGCTCGAATTATATAATTCGAGATGGTTTAAATGTGAAGTTGGAATTGAACTTATTCAAATTGAATCCGATTTGAATTAATTGGATTTGGATGGAAGATGTGTAAGTTCAAAAATTTAATGGAAGGTGGGAATTGGTTTAACATCGAAAAGGAATTTGAAATATAGATTGTAAATGTAATTCATTAATTGAAATACTTTATAAATAAATTGAGGTTATAAGTTGAAATAGAATTCCAGAGAATATTTGAAATAGAGTAAGATGAAATTCTAGAGTAATGTTTAAATATGAATTGGATGGATGGGGAATTTGGAATTTTTGGGAAATTTAAAATTCCTTTGGATTGAAAGTGGTTTCCAAAGGTTTTGGAATGAAATAATAATATTGTTTCAAAAATATTTTTGGTGTTGAACTTGAAATCTGGAAGATTTAAAATTAAAATGTTTAGAAGTGTTTTAAAGAGATAAAAGCATTGAACTCTTCGGTCACTGGAAAATAACGTCGGTGATGACTGCAGCATTATCGATGTTTATTTTCGAGTTTCTAGAAGAGAAATTGCTACCAAATTGTTTTAAATTGGAATTGTTTGTGAATTGAGTTTGGTTTTGAAATTCAAAGGGATAATAGAATCTGTCAAAGAATTTTGGATATAGATAAATTTTAAGGTGATGTTTAAGTTTTGGAAAATTGTTTAAACTTTGGAATCTGGATTTAAAATATTTATGGAATAATAAAATATATTAGATAAATAAAAAGTATAACTCCAAGTTAAAAGTAAAATGTGAATGTAATTGATTTATAAATAGAAGTTGAAAAATGTAAATTATAATTAAAGTTGAATAAGTTTAAAAATTTTAAATGGGAAATTGGAATGGATTAAATTGAAGTGATTTGGATTCTGGAATTAAATTGATAATAATTCAAATTAATTGGAATAATATGAAATTATAATTAAAATTGAACAGGATTAAAATCAATTAGAATTTGATTTAAATTTGGGAAGGAATCAAGATTGATTCAACTTGAATTGGGAATTAATCAAGTCCAATGGAATTTGGAGTTATTTGGATTGGAATTGGGTCAATTTAAATGGAGATTTAAATTGAATTGTTGGGGGAAAGTGAACAGTTTTGACTCTGGACTATTTTTAATATAATTTGTTTGATATAAACTTATTTTTTCAAGCTATATAACCTTTCTTTCTTAAAGCCAAATTATTTTATACTTGTTTTACAATTATTTTGGAGCTATTTACCCATTTCTCAACTATTTTCTAAACTCATTACTATATTTTAACTATGTTACAAATTAATTACTAATTTACAACTATTTTGCAATTATTAAGATTTCTATAACTATTTAACTATTTTCCAACTATTTTATAATTAGTTAACTATTTTACTATTATTTTACAAACTAATAATTATTTTTCAACTACTTACCTATTTTTAAAATTTTCAAGCTATTTTTCTAAATTGGTCGGAGTTCAAACTGTTATTGATTAAGTACCTAACTGAGATAATGATTGAAGTAATAATCCAAATGGGGATTAATGTAAAGGTGAATAAGGAATATGAAATGGTTCTTTTGAACTGAAAGAATATTTTGAGAAATATGAAATGAATAAAGATGGAAATGGGATATTTCTATGGTTTTTGAGAAGTGTTTGGAGTATAAAAGGTGTTTTCTACAAGAAAGTAAGGATCCAAAGTTTTAAAAATTTATTTATATATATATCAGAATATATATAAAGGATCCTATGAGGATTTTGGAAAAAATTTTGGGAACCTTTGGATTTGAAAAAGGCTTTTGATTTTTGGGTAAAATCAATATTGAATTTGGAAAGCCTAGTTTGAGAATTATCGATTTTGGAAATAATCGATGTTGTGTAAAATAGCTTTGATAAAATTCATACTAGGTGTATGATTTGAAAGATACTATATGTGTATAGCATAAAGTGTTTTGATGATAGCTCTGGGGAAAAAGGCGCTCCCTTGGAATGGACTTCTCAGGAGTGCCACTGGGTGGCGCTGCCTTGAGCCCCAAGGGGGGTTCTAAAGTTGATCCTGTGAGGAGTCCGGACAAAACTAGTTCCTGAGGATTATGAGGTGAGTTACCATAGCGTAAGTCGTGTGTGCCGCGGAGAGCCAACAGTTACATGGACTTTTGTTGTGACTGCAACGTAACCCAGGATGTAACTGCGACCTATGGTAACATTGTGAAAGTCGTGTGTGCCGCTGAGAGCCAACAGTCTGCGTTTGAGTTTATCTCGGTAGACTGCGACCTATGTAGGAGTGGAGAAGTTTCATTTCGACAGCGAAATCAGAGGCCGTGGAGAGCCTGCAGTTACATGGACTTTTGCTGCGACGGCAACGTAACCCTGGATGTAACTGTGATCTGTTGTGTGGGATCCATGGCGTAATCGAGAGGCCGCGGAGAGCCTGCAGTTACATGGACTTTTGTTGTGACTGCAACGTAACCCTGGTATGTAACTGTGACCATGGATGGGGGTGATGATTTTCAGAGCATTATCACCAAAGATATTTCCTCTATTTTCAAAAACTATTTTCTGTATTTTCAATAAAATTATTTTTCAAGTATTTTCACTGGGTGTTGAAAACGAGTTTGCCAAGTACTTATAGATTTTCAGTCCTACGCCTGATCAACGTATGACTGAATTCTACGAGAACAAGGATGGACTGGTTGAGACATCGAGTTATTAAAAAAAGTATTTTTATAAAGAGTTATTTTAATAGTATTATGTGACTTTAAAAGTTTTTCTAAAAATTTGAAATTAAGGTGTTGGGATTTTGAAAAATCAAAGGAAACTGAATATTAAATTAAAAGTGAAAATGAACCAATCAGCTAAATAAATTATTTATAGAGTGTGTTAATAAAAATTTAACTCGGTTAAATAAAATGGATTGTAGTTTGGTAATCGTTTGGAAATGAATTCGAATTTTAAATAGAATTCGACTTAGATTTGATAATGAATTAAATAAGAGAAGACGTTGTAAAATAAAAATCAAATAGAGTTGGATTGAAAATGTGATGGTTTAAATTGCAAATAAAATCCAAGTGTGATTTGAATAATATTTAGTGAAATTTGCAAGTAAATTTGATATGGTGAAAATGTTGTCGAATGAAATGAAGTGAATTATAATAGAAATGGTTAGAGTTGCAAACAAAACCCGTGAATAGAAATAAATTGAGATGGTCTTGTATTAATAAAATAAATTCGAAATAAACAAGTAAATTAAAATTTTTAATGGGATCACTGGAATTATATAATAAATGGATGAAGCCTGAAAAAAAAAATTAAAATTAAATCAAACTTTAATTGGAATTGGATTATCAGACTGGACTTAAGTTCGGTGGCATATGTGCCTGGATATTGTTTTTATTAATTGAGAGGGTGGATTAAATTTACAATGAAGGAGATGGGTTAACTGAATTAAATGGAATTTGATTTAATGAGAATCAAATTTAATGGAAGTGAACTTAAGTTGATGTTGGAATAAATTAAAGTAATTAACTTAAGTTCAAAGTTTATGGAAGCTTGGCTTCGAATAAGGATAAAAGCCTATTAAATTAAAGCTTGGATAAAATTATTTGGAAATGGTTATAAATTTAGAAATATTGAATATGCTAAGCTTAATAAATAGTTTGAATGAAGTCAATAAGGTGGTGAAATGAAATGCGTATGTATGGTTGGTGAATAAATTCAAATGGAATTGAATTAAATAAAACTGAGTTGGAATCAATTTTAATTGGTTATAAAACATAAACAATTAATTATTCACATGGATATTATCAAATTGAATGCTATGAATTAGTGGAAGCGATATAATTGATTTATGAATCAATTGAAGTGAATATGAGTTTGTTTTGCTTAAAAATGAATTGAATGTGAACAATTGCTTTGTAAACCATTAGAATTGAATGAAAAGACATATAAATTTGATTGGAAACAGTTAGATGTGCTTTAAAACATATTAATTGCTAATTGGAAGTGTTTGGTGCTTGTTATTTATGGAATGCTTGTGTTTAGCTATTAAAAGTAAGTGTTAGGTTAATAAAATTTCTATATATGGCACTTACATATTTAAATTGAGTAAGTACAGGTACAGGGAAGCCGTTTGGCTAGATTTGGGTATGCTAATTGCTAAAATTTATAAGCTGCTTGCTTAAATGCTAAATAAGATAAGCTTACGCAATAAAAATAGGAAATATGAACTGTTTTTGCTTTTTCCGACCGGGTGGGTCGATGTATATATATTTATATCTTTTGTCAAATTGCAAAAGCTCCTCCGTACAAAGGAGACTCTGCCAAAATTTTCTGAAATTTTGGGAGTTAGGAAATTTTTGGAAATTTTGGTTAGCGACAAAAACAATTTTAAATTGGAAGTTAAAGAAAACTAGTAAATGAAACTAATATGAATCAGTTCAAAAGAAAGATATAACTCTATATTAGAAATCGAAAATAAATTGAATTCAAATGAAACGGCGAAAACTAATTTGAATAGAAGTGGGTATGAAACTTATGTAAAGAGATGTATAAAATGATTTATAAGGTTACGATTGGATATTGTTGCTAAGTGAGATATGCAGGTATTAAAGAGAAAAGAAATTGGATTTGATTCCAAATGATAAATGTGAATTGCCCGAAAAAGGTATGTATTTAAATTTCTGTATGAAATTGGATTGGGTTTTGATGTAGCCACTTGGCTTTTGTTTTCTTTTGGTATTTGGGAGCCCGTAGAGGCCTTTTGTAGTTGTACCGAGCTAGCCGCGCAAAGGAGACGCTGGCAAAAAATTTCGGGAATTTAGAGAGTTAGAAAATTTTTGAAAAATTTTGATAATTCAAAAATTGGTGTTAAATTGAAATTTAATTGATTGAACAGAAGAGTATTGATTGAATCTATAGAAAGTTTTGGGAAAGTTGAATAAGGTGTTAGTGGACCTTTGATAAAAGATAAGTGGTAGGATGTGGAATTGTGAATTTTGGAAAAGATAGACGGGTATTGGTCAATTCTTCTAAATTAGTAATTTCGGGGACGAAATTCCTTTAAGGGGGGAGGAATGTGACGACCCAGAAATTTTATCGATTTAAATTGGAATAATAAATTGATTTTTAATATTTGAAAGGTAAATGTTAACTTGAATTCAAATATTATTATTAATAGCAATTCAGTTATTAGATTTAATAAACTGAAATTGGGTAAATTATTGAATTCTTCAGTTGTAAGCCTGTTAAAATAATTTGAAGGCTTATAAAATTTATAATGATGATACTGAAGATAATAGAAGGATTGGAATTTAATTTAAAGGTGATTTGTTTAGTTTTAATAATAATATCGTTGAAGTCGATATTTAAAAATAGCCTTCCAAGGCACAGTCTCGAAATTCGACGAAACCAGTTCCATTGGATCCGTAATAGTTAGTTATTATCGAATTTCAATTTTCGTAGCGTTTGGATTGACCGTTGGCTCGTACAAGTGAGAAACGCGTTGAAATTAAAACCGATAATTTAATATTTTAAATCGATTTAAAAGGCTAACTTCCACATACGATTAAATTAGCCTTCGAAATACGTTCCATCGTGTTCGGAATGCGGGTAAAACTTTATAACGCCTGTCGGCATGTCTGATTTGGGTTTTGGGATTTCGCGTTATGCTTAACGAGACGTTTGGAAGTTTAGAATATAATTTAATTTAAAAGTAAATTGGCAAGATATTTTTAACAACCCGAGATATTTTCATCTATCCAGCATACTCGAGAAGCTTCCCAAATCTATATTTTATCTTCGTCCCTCTCTAATCTTCAAACGGAGATCAACTTCTAAAAATAAAAAAAAGAATGGCCGCAACCATCTCGTTTAAAAAAAATATATATATATAAAATAAAATAAAATGAGAGGGTTTCGAATCAAAGCCATAACACCCTCTCCATCCAATCGAAGTCGTATCCCTCCGTCCTCAAATCATTCAGGAGAATAGAATCAAGTTTTAACCTAGGGTAATGGCCACCCTTTCGGAATTTGGGATCGAAGATCGACTTCGTTCGAATATCGATCTCTGGACGAAATCGCGACTTCCCACTTCCCTATGTTTTGGTCGAGAGCGGTCCTCAGTAAAGCATGGATGGAATCTCGAATTTGTTCGCAGTCGGTGACACCTACTTACGGTGGTCGAGCGATGCATTCGAAGTAGGGAAATGGCGAATGGAATGATGCGATCGTTGAGGGAGACTCGCAAGGAGTTCGTAGTGGCAATTCTGGTGGTACGCGCGGTGGTCTCGGGCCTGGGTCTGAGGGTAGTGAGGTATCAGTTTTGGATTTTAATTTAATTTAGTTTAATTTAATTTACAAACTGGAAATTTTTATGTGAAGTTTCGAAGACTGTTAGGTATGTTTATAGCTTAATTTAAAATTAGATGTTGAATTTGAATTTTAAATTCAGAAGTTTTTTAAAAAAAAATATATAATAATAAAAGTCTATAAGCACAGAAAGAAAGGGGAAAATTTGTTTAGGAATATTTAATTACTTGTTTAAACAAAGATTTAGTTAAATTAAATTTATAAAATGGAAATCAATTTATTTAGTTAACTTATATAATTAATTGATAACTAGGAATATTTTATAGAAAGAAAATTTGTTGAAATTAACGTATTAGGTAAAATGAAATTTATTAAATAGAATTGATTTTCCTAAATTGCTCGAATATTCATAAAATCATCTAATATTTATTCAAGGTCTGAGAATCATGGAAACGAATCGAGATGGAGTGGATTGCAACAAAATCAAAGGTGAGTAAATCTCACGCTTTCGGATTTCTATTTAAATTTAAAAGGTTAAATTTAAATGATTGGTCGGATGATTTGTTTGTTTTGATGTGCTATATTATATATATGGTAGTATAATATATTGGGTGATTGATATTTTGTGATTGATATTTTGTGATGGATATTATTGGTGATTGGTAATCTGAATGATGTGGTTTGTTTGAATATTTCGGTATCCGGAGTTATCGGAATGGATTTTTGAAAGGAAATATAAGAGTGAAATTTTGAAAGTGAAATAATTATAGAATAAAATAAGAATGATTTGGGAAGAAATAAAAGTGATATTTAAATACGAGAGTTTACTTGTAAGTATAGCTTTAAAACAAGTTCTAAATCAAAGTTAAATCTAACAAATAAAGTTTTTTTTAATTATTAAGTGTTTAACAACCAAAACGTTAAAGTGTAATTGTAAATTGACTTGAATTTAAAAAAAAAATTGGTTTTTATTATGTCAAGAGTAATGAAATCATATTGGGATAAATTGAAACTAAATGAGATTTCCTTAATTTATTTAAATAATGAAGTAAATAGAGATGGATTAGTTAAGGAAATAAACCAATGCAAGTGACTTATGGGAAGTTATTTAATATAAGTATTGAAGGATTAATATAATTAATATTGTTAATTACTTATGAAGCAATTAAGATTACATCTTGATTGGGAAGTTAAGGAAAATTCATAACGTGAAATTAATTAAAGAAAATTTCTTGACTTTAGTAAAAATAATAATTAATCCAGGGTGATTAATTAAGATAAATGGATAGAGAAGGATTGATTAACAAATTGATTTGGAATTAATTAATGAAGGAGTCTAAGTGATTGAGGTTTGAAATTCAATTTGAATCAATTGAGTTGATTTGCATAAGATTAAGCTTTGCTTATGGATGATTGAATGGTATTGGATGTTTGAATGTGTTGATATCTCTGATATGAATGTTGTGTATTTCATTTGAATAACTTGGGATAGGATATCATAAGTTTCGAAGAGACCGGGGTCGGGTATTGGGAAATACCCGAAACCACTTCGAATTTTTATAAATTGATCTGTGGAATCAATAAGCTGGAATGAAATGATTTAAGTAAATTGGATTATTTTATCTAAGTTTGGCACTTAGAAATTGATGTGTGGGAAAGAGTTGTCTATAACAAATTGTGGATTTGATAAATTAATATAAGTCACCTCGGGTTATATATAAGTTGTATGCTTTGTATTCCATGTTGGATGAGTTTACTCACGCTGGTTTCCAGCCTGACCCGGGTGTTACTTTGGTGTAATGCTCGGGTCAGACCGAGTATTACAGATTTTCAGGTTAGGACGTTCAGGAGCTCAGGAGGCGAGCTGGTGGCAATATCGTTTGGAGTTTATCCGCTGTATTTATATAATTGTTTATCTGAGTCATGGTAATTGTATATATATTCAGTGACTGTATATATGTAAAACTCTGATGTACAAAAATGTAATCGACAGATATAGTATTCTTTTGCAACTATTATTATTTATTATTATATTTTATCCGCTGCGAATGTGAGATGTTTGGTGTTTCTGTTCTTCTTCTTCTATCTCTTTCTTCTTTTTCATAACTATCTGGAATTTTCGGGTTAGAAAATTTCGGGTCGTTACACCTAGTTTCGTGGTTGGTGGGTTATTTGTGCGTGTTGACCTTTAGAAGCGTGGAAGGAGGAAGAAGAGGGGGGGCCGTTGGATCTAGAAATGGATGGTGGATGATGAGCTGTAGGTTTAAAGATAATTATATATGTTGTAAATATTAGTTTAAATTGTGTAAAACTTATAAAAATCATAACTTTTTCATACGAGGTCGAAAACGCGCGAAACCAGTTGCGTTGGAATCGTATGGACGAGCACTACGCGATGGAGTTGGATTGGAATCGTTTGGAGTTAGTGAAAATTTCGGGTAAAATTAAACGTCCGTTTAATTTTATTCGAAATAAATCGCTAAAACGAAATTGAAATCAAGGTGAGGACTTCTCACTCAATCGAATCAGTTTCGATTTTATTTTAAATAGTTAGATTTAAAATATTTAAATGCATGTTTGAATGATGATTGATATCTATTGATTGTTAAAATAGACATTATGCGCCGTTAGTAAGTGGATGATATTTATTAAAAACATATACCGCGAATATTTCATAAACAGTGAAATTGGTATTATATATAATAGCAATATATATATATTGGCAAATGTATATATTGGAGTTATTGATTTCCCGCATTTTTTTTAGCGGATGAGACCCTATTGCGCCGTTATTAAGCGGATAATATTTTAAATCCCATATACCGCGATAATTCCGTACTGGAGCGGAATTGGTATTGTGCTAATGTTTGTGGATGCAGGAAAACAGGTTGGAGGGATCCAACTGGATTCCTCAACAATATTTATTTGAATTCAGATATTTTGATATTTGATGGATTATCATATCGATATATGATATCGTTGTTGTCGTGATTGACTATTTGGTATGTAGCATCATTGGACCAAATTTGGAACTTTAAAATGATTTTTAAAGTGATTTTTGAAAATATACTATATGTTTGGAATTGATTCGTTTTAAATAAATAAACGTTATAATTTTTAAAGTTATAGAAATTATGATTTTTGAGAAAAATAGTTAAAAGTTGATTTTTGAAAATATGGGGTTAATGTTTTTTATAAAATAATTAAATTGGATTTTTGGATTTATTATAAAAAGTTGAAGTATAGGATTTATAAAATTTGATTATTTTATAAATCAGAAATGATGGAATTTCAAAGAAATTTAAAGATGTTTTAAAAGAATAATATAAATTGATTTATATAAAAGAATTTATAAATTGATATTTATAAATTAAAAATATTTGAGTTATAAAACGGGTTTTTATAAGTGTTAGAATGAATTGTGAATGAATTTCATAAATGAATGAAATTTATAGAATTATAAACGGTGAAGTTAGAAATAGAATTTTATAAACAATAGGTTTATAAAATTTGCAAAATTATTAAAAGAATAGATTTGGATAAATAATTGAATCTTATAAGTTATAAGATTTATAATTATGAAGTTCAAAGGAACGATTTTGCAAACAAATAAATTATAAGTATTTCACTTATGATATGAACTTTTGTTTTATAATTGAGTTATAAATTGAATAGGTTAATAAAGGAATTTATAAAAGGAAGTTGTTATAAAATAAATAGAAATGGAGTTTATAAACGTTGTTTTATAAATTCGCAAACGCCTTATTTTGATAAGTAAATTGTTGAAACCTATTAATGGAGTTATATTCATATTTTTGACTGTGAATAATCCTTTGAAACAAAATGAATGGAAATGATGAAATTGTTAACGTAGTATATTCACGTTTTTGAATAGTGAATAATATGTTAAAGAAAATGTTTAGGATGTGATATTTTAAACAGAATTAAAACGATCTAACGATGTTTTAAAAATGTGTTAAGATTCGAAATCATAGATTTCAACATTCATTGTTGAAATAGAAGTTTTCGATAAATAGAAGGAAATGGTGGACTATAACACCGTTGTTATAGTAAATGATTTCCGAAAGGAAATGTTTTGTATAGTATTGGGATTTATATATCTATTTTAAATTTCGAATCCCTATACTAGTGATTTTGGGTTGTCGTAACGATGTTTTACGCAACATTCGTTTTAGCCCAAATAAATATGTTTAAGAGAATGATTTCCTTAAAGAATGAAATATATACTTAATCTCGATTTAAGTATATTGAATATTTTCCAAGTGTTGAAAATAAATAAAATTTGTGAATTACTTATGAATAAATAAGTATGGAAATGTTTTCCAATATTTCATTGAATATTACGAGAATTTATCTTTTTGAAGATAAATTGAAATGAATAATTGAAATCGTATATCAGTAGATATTGTGAAATGTAAATTCAATATGGAATTTATAAATGAAATTGGAAATTGGGTTTAAAAAAAAATATTGATTTATTTTTAAAGAATTGGAAATTATATATCTTGTAAGGATATTTTGGAAAAAAAATAATTTGGAAAATTATTTGGAAACTGGTGATGTTGTGCATATCAATTGATAGTTCAATAACCGACTATCAATATTTCCTTTTGAATGGGTATTTGATGTGATTTGTTTGAATTTGAATGCCACACTTATTTTTGAATAAGCGCTCACTATTCGGGTTAACCGGGAAAGGACCATCGGGTCGTATAACCCATTCCGAATATGTGATACGTCGTTATGAATTGCATTTGAAGATCGGTGTTGAAGACCGGGTATTTGCGAGAGCGATAGGATGACCTGTCGATTGACTCTGCACCGAGTTGCTCCGGTATAGAGTTCTCTATATGTGATGGTGAATCCTATCAGGATTGTGGATATCCGGATTGCAAGGACTTCTTTGTAAGTGCCTTCGGTTTTGTTCGAGCCCGGAACAGACTTGTATGGATTGTATGTCTGACATTACAAACTAAGATATAAAGCAGATTTCTTTCAAATATATTTCTGTTGGTGGCGGAGAATTTATTCTTTTAGCTTAACACCCTTCTCTGAGACGTACGAGCTTAGAGGTTATGTAGTTGAATGTTATCAGCGATATATTCCCAATTTGGTAATGTGACATGCTGAGTGTTGCTGTGAAATGATCATTGTGTTGATTATTTGTGATAGGATCATTTATTTGATCGTCTATCCTGGTGATCATTTCTATGAACATTTGTTGACCCAAAGCATGGCTTTTGAATAAAGTATGTTTTTGTGGACGTGACTTCGTCGAGCCTCACACCCCGAAATGGTCAAAACAGGAAAGATGCAGCAAGGTTATGAGGGGTAGCGCCCTTTAGGATATGTGCATTTCCTTCTGGAAAAGGGTGGTATCATGGTATGGAGCCCAGATACTTACTCATGTTGAAAACACTTTATGATTGTGTGAATTGATTGCGAGCGCTCGTTGAAAGGTCCCAAAGGACCGGGGGATGGCATATTTGGTCAGTTGTTACTCAGTTAGGGGTAACCCGACCTTATGTTGGTAGAGATCCGGTTTGGTTCTCGGGGATGTCCATCCAGAGGCATTCTCATGTGGCAATGGGAAGTTCCTTGGCCTGATCATTCATTGAAAATCCAAAGAAACAATACGAGACTTGTACGGTTTTAGTTGTAGAACCTGCCATCTAATATGGTAGCTATAGTAAGCATACTATAATGGTACCTATGCTGGCTAAGATTTATATTCTACTTTCGAAATTGTTTTCTACACTATGCACTAATAATAATATCAAATGTTTCTTTTTAATGCGTATCAAGCATCTTTGACTAACATAAGAAGAAATCTCCTCCAAGTCTGCGTTTGCATTGTGTGTGTGGCGGGAGGTCTTATGGTAGTCTCATTTTTAAAAGCATTGCGAATTGACTTTAAAAATATTCCTCTATTTTGATTTCAAAGATAAATAAACTGTTTTGAGTTCCCACACCAGTCACATGACTGACTCGGAGTTTATTGTTTTTCTTCCTAAACTCTGGGTCCCCACCAATTTTCACATGGGCAGTCAAGAGTTAAGGTTTATCAGGATATTCAGGAGTTGCTGGAGGCAAGCTGGATGGCATGGCGTATTACTAGTTTATAGTATTTCTTTTCCGCTGCACTGTTTTTTGTTGTTGTTGTACACTCTGATGATATGATGTAATGAAATGAAATGGATGTAATGTAATAACTGATATAGTTCTTTGTTTAAAGATTATTCATTTATTTATTATATGTTGTTCCGCTGCGAATTGTGAGATTCTGTTGTTTTCTGTTCCGTTCTATTTTCTATTCTCTTTTCTTTCTTTTCTTCTCTCTTCTTCTACCTCTTCTTTTTTCTTAAACATTGAGAATTCGTATTTCTGTTCATCTTGAATTAATCTATGGAGATTAGTGTATATTCAAGGAGTACGGATTTGCGGGTCTTCACAAAACTGGTGTGGTCTTGATCGGGGGCGTGCATACGGATCTGGTTGTATCCTGAGTATGCGTCCATGAAGGATAAGAGTTCGTGTCCGGCTGTGCTGTCCACGAGTTGGTCGATTCGGGGGAGTGGGAAGCAGTCTTTCGGGCAAGCGTCATTTAAGTTGGAGAAATCGATGCATGTTCGCCACTTCCCATTAGCTTTCTTTACCAGTACCGGGTTGGCGATCCATTCTGGGTAGATGGCTTCTCGTATGAAGTCATTGGCAAGTAAGTTTTTTACTTCTTCCTCGAGGGCTGCTGATCGTTCTGCCCACATGCTCCTCTTTTTCTGCTTCACTGGCACCTTGGTGGGATCGATGTTCAGTATGTGGCATGCTACGTTTGGAGAGATTCCTGTCATGTCGGCGTGCGTCCATGCAAATACATCCATGTTGTGGAGAAGAAAATCGACGAGTTGATCTTTCAACTCCGCTCTTAACTGAGACCCGACTCTCAGCAGTCTACTTGGGTCGTGTTTGTCTACAGCTACAAATTCCATAGCCTCTGCATGCTCGGTGGTGGCCTCCTCCTCTTTGTCCCTGGGGTCTAATTCGTTGAAAGGATCACTGGTATATCGAAGAGGTGGGGCTTTCTTTAATTGCTATGCTTCCAGGCTTTTCTTGCAGAGAGAAGTCTCTGCATCCTTTCCTTTATCCTTCCTGTAGTTATTGCGAAGCTCAGTCATATAGCAATCTCGAGCGGCGTCTTGATCTCCCTCTATTTCTCCTACTCCATTATCTGTTGGGAATTTCATCTTCAGGCACCATGGGGCTAGGACAATTTGGAAGTCAGACAAGGCTGGTCTTCCCAAAAAGGCATTGTAGGCCGAATGGTTCTCTATCAGTACGAATGTTTGTTTTCGCACAGCGGAGCAGGGATGACTTCCTATTTCAATAAATAGGTCCAGTTGCCCGAGGGGCATCTTCGCATCTCCAGTGAAACCATGTAGTGGTTTGTTGCAGGGAGACACATCCTTCATTGACAGCTTCATTTTGTCGAAAGCATGCTTGAATAGGATATTTACTGAGCTTCCAATGTCTATTAAAATTCGGAAAACTTTGGCTGGACCGAACCAAGCAGAGATGACCATAGGATCCATGTGTGGGTACTGTCTTCCCTCTAGATCACGCCTACTGAATGTGATGTCGTCACTCTCTTTCTGTTTTGGGTGGCGTTCTTCCATAACAGAATTAACATAGCCTTCAGCGTTTCTAAGTGACTTACCGTATCTTTCCATCTCTGCCCAGCTTCTGTCGGCGATGTGTGGTCCTACTGATATGGTATGGACTACTATTTTCTCTTGACTAGAGCCGCTGGTGTTGCGATTTCCTCCGCCTTCCTCTGGGAGGGGTAACCCTGGGTTTTCATTGGCGGGAGCTGGAGTCCTGCTCTGGCTTTTTACATAGCGTTCCAGTCTCCTCCTTCTGATGTGTTCTTCAATCAAGTCCCGGAGATGGTGGCATTCATTGGTGTCATGTCCGTGGGATTCGTGGAAGCGGCAGAACTTTCCAGATTTGAGTGCGTTATCTGACTCCTTCTTGTGTGGGGGGTGCTTGTATCTAACTTCGTCTTGAGTGGCAAGGAAGATGTTTTCGATCGTTTCATTCAAAGGAGTGTAGGAGCCAAATCTTGGTCCGGGTCGATATGGGTGCTTTTCCCCTTTCTTGCCCCCAGCATTGTCTCTAGAGTCATTTCTCCGAACATCCTTTATTGCAGCGGAAACCCTGTCTGTGGCTGTTTTAACCTGTTGCCCTGACTACCTCTCAGTGGCAGCGTCTTCAAGTCTCATATACTTTCCAGCTTCATGGAAAAAATCAGGTAAAGTAGCTGGCTTTTCCTTGGTTAGTCTTCTAGCAAATTTAGTGTCCGGGTGTACACCACTGCAGAGGGCCATTAGGATAAGTTTCTCGTCGGCATCTTGGACTACGGCCGCCGCAGCGTTGAATCGGGTGAGATATTGTTGCACTGTCTCTCCGGGTTTCTGCTTGATATTAGATAAGGAATAAGCGTCCTTTGGTTGTTCCATATAAATGCGGAACTGGCTGATGAATTTTTCTTTCAACATTTTCCATGAGCTGATGGACCCTTGGGGTAGGTGGCAGAACCAGGAGGTAGCTAGGTCTGCCACGAAGAGTGGGAAGCATTTACACAATACTCCCTCCGTTGCTCCGCTCATGAGCATATGCTGGGTGTATCTCTGTAAGTGTACGATGGGGGTCAGAGGTTCCCTTGTAAGGTTCCATCGTTGGCATTTTCCATTCCCGGGGGGTGTGGCAGTTTCAATCTTGCGGGTGAAGGGGCTGGTTACCCTAGCACCTATCCCTCGATCCCTTTGCTCCCGTTGGACGCACTCCCTAAACAATCGCGCCATTCTTTCATCAGAACTTGGAGTGGATAAAAATGAGTTTGGTTCTTCCCTGCGGGATTGACTCCGTCCAGATGACCTGTAAGGATGGTATCATTTATCACTCCTGACATTCTCCAATGGCTGCCTCTGGTCTTCCGGAGGCATGCCGGGGTCATCCACAGTTGGCCCTTGCCTTGATCTTCCCCTGCTGGGTTCTGTTCTTAGCACTTCCTCGGGTCCAACTTCGGGCTGGACTCCAGCTCGGCCCCGTCTACTGGTGTTTCCATGGTTAGGTAGCATGACAGGCTCAGCTACATCCGACCCCTGCCTGGCACCTCCCCCGTTGGGTCCGGTTCCAAGTGTTTCCTCGGGTCGGAATTCGGGCTGAGTCCGGGCTCGGCTCCTATCATGGTTGTTTCTGTTGTTAACCTCTTCGAAGAAGAAAGGTCTTTGTCGCCTCCCAGATCCTCCAGATTGGGACTCACCCCATGATTCGGTGTTGCGGTTGGATTCTTCAGCATCCCTTAGGCGTGACATGAGTTGGTCCACCAAGGCTTCTTGTTGAGATGCGAAGCGGTTAGTTACTTCAGCCACAACCCTGTCCAGGTCCGCCCTAGTAATTGGTTGTTCCGCGGCGGGGGTTGTTGGATTTGCCTGATTTTCATCTGGTACTGCTGTTAAAACGGGATGATTCTCTTGATTTGGGGCCACTGGATCTGGGATATTGCTAGTTGCGACGTTCTTTCCTTTGTTAACATCTCTCCTCTGCCTGGAAGTCATGTTGTCGGAGCAAGGAACGATGCTGTTAGGAAGAAGGTTGAGTAGGAGAAGCTGTAGCTTCTAGCTCGAGTTCTTAGTGAAAGCACCAAAAATGTTTGCACGAAAAATGAGCAAACACCTCAAAGTCGTGTGATTTAGTTGATTTTGTGTTGATCTGGATGATTTGGGTGATTTACACAAATATATAAAACAGGTGGACTAAACTGTAAAAGACACACCGATTTATAGTGGTTCGGCCAGAACGTGCCTACGTCCACTTTATATGTTATTCTCCTTTTTCTTTTAGATTACAAGTACAAAGCTTTGTATACAAGTATATGAAAGTTGTTTGAAAGTTCCTTCCATGCTTGAGCTCTCAAACTTGTCTACCATTGTTGTACCCCTGCCCCTCTATTTATAGAGTGAGGCTGGGGGCAGAGGTCTTGGATGTATATAGCTGCTGGTGGGCCTGGGCTGTTGCAATCTGGCCTGGCAAAGTTGGTCCGGAATGCCTTGGTCCGGTAGTATTGTGGTCCGGTGATGGTGGGTTGGGAGTTTGATTCGGTGGTAGATGAGAGGCCTTGATTCGGTAGTGCTACCACGGGCCTGGTTCGGTTGTATGTTAGTCCGGTGGTGACTGGGAGACGGGATTGGTTCGGTGATGACTGGCTGATAGGATTGGTTCGGTGTGGGCTTGATTGGTGTTGGTTCGGCAGTAGTTGGAAATGGCTTTGGTTCGGTGGTTAGATGGTTTGGTTTGATAGGGAGATGGAGAAGGTGTTGGTTCGGCAGGAGGTTGGACTGGTCGAAACATACCCAACACAACCAATTTATCCAATCAAACAAATCTCACTATCCAGACAAAATTCTGGGTAGAATTTCTTCGAGTTTCCCCAAGTGTATATATATACCGAGATACTCGCTCTATAGAAATCAAACAATCAATATTATGAAGCTACAAAGCTCCTATTCATCTAGATCTATAACATTAGACAAGATATCAGACTACAGATGAGTCTGACTCAACAACCAAAACTCCAGAACTGCTGGTTCCACAACCAGAGATAGACCATACACGTACTCCCTCAGAGATACGTGAAACCCATCGAATCCCAGTTATCCAAAATGGTAGTTCAATCCTGTAGATCAATCACTTAACCTCCAAGATCACAGAAAGATCCAAAACTTTTCAGAGCTCGCTTTCCAGCCTTACTCAATCTTATAGCTCCTTTACGATCGGAGAAAACTTATCCAAGATCAAATCTCCGACTCCGGAATCCAAATTCCTTCGTCTCTTATCCACAAAAATCTCCAGACAATCCTGAGCTGCCTACAACCTTACTGATCAGCTCAACCTTCGTTGATGCCTCAAGAAACAAACTGGACCAATCAACTCATCAAAATGATCTCCTCCAGATCAACCCTACTCCTCAAACATCAGAAGACAACAACTTCTCCCATCCGGAAAAGAAAAGAAGATACACTTCCAAACTGCTTCCGCTGCACAACTTTGATCCGAAGTAGAAGAAAATGCTGAAGAAGAACACGAGCACAAACTGGACAACAAATCCCAGAAATATGGTTCACCAGATCCATAAGAAATCTTAGAAACTCCATCAAAACCTGAGCTGCTACACCAACTCAATCTTTTGGAACCATTCTTCCACAAAGCTGAACCACCGGTACCACTCCTGGAATCCTAGACGATAAGAAAACTCAATTTCCAAATGCGGACAAACCTCTGACTCTTCTGAAGACATCCGGAAAACTCTGATAACCCAAGAGAACACTCAAACAATCGCAAGTCGCTTTTGCGATCAATCCAAACCAAATCCAAGGAAAACTGTTCTCCCTTAATCAAGTAGAACAGCTTACACCTATCAAGCCAACCCACCGAAGAAACGGGTCCACTCTGCTGCTTCTGAACTCCATCTCAGAAAAACTGCTCAGCCAGAAGATTCCCAGCCAACACCGAGAACACTCCAAGCTGCACTGCTGCCACAGATGCCAAGGAATCCTAATCCAAAGCTCTTCGAGAAACTCGGACCTCAAAGAAAACAGAAATAACAGCTGAACACAGCCACAACACTAAAGCAAACTCACTTCCTTAAACTTGTTCCAAAGAAAACTTCTTCGCAAACATCCATTGTCATTGCATCTCATCACGCAGCTACTACTTCCTGAGGTATCAAAATACCATCACTCGCTTCTGCCATCTAACAGATCCAAACTCTACTCATCCAAACTCCAAAAATAGACTCCGAACCTTAACAGGTTTCCTTCAGAGATCGATGAAATCCTTCATCACAGCAAAATTCACTCGAGACAGTATTAGGTCTATAGTCTCGACAAATACACTTCCAACTTCAAACATTCAAACTCCAACCAATGGTAGTCGTGTTACACACTACTACCCTATCTACCTTTATAACTTATATTGGAAAACCTAAACGGGTAACCCAACAGATAGGTAGAAATATATATATATATATATATATATATATATATATATATATATAAATTACAAATACGCACTCTCAAGATAGACACCACTACAGAGCCTAGGTATTCACTCAACCTAATGCTCTGCTACCACTGTAATGACCCGCCATCCATCTCCACAAAATGACGCATCATTAATTAGAAAGAAAGGGATAGAAAAGAGAAAAGAAATAAGAGAAAGAAGAAACAACAACAGAATCTCAACAACGGAACGAATAATTTATATTAATAACAAAAGTATTACATAGATATACAACAACTATCAGAGTTACACAGATTAAACATCTCATACTAGACAGCTATAGACACCTGTCTAGTTATTACAACACAGTACAAAATAACTCAAACAAACGACTCAGAGATACCAACACATCGGAATACTAGATAACTACAACGCAGAAGCCTCCTGCTCCATTGCTCCTCCATAATTCGTCAAAGCTAACCTGAATCCCTTGGCTACTCGTAAAAAATTGGGTACCCAAGAGTTTAAGAAAACAGAAGATAAACTCCGGGTCAGACATGGGTCTGATGTGAGTAACAGGTTAAGGTTGCTTAACTTTTAAAAACCTTTTGAAAAGAAAGGTATCACGTAAGACTTCCCACACATAAACATGGAAAAGTTTTTACCTTACGCTAACCAAAGCATTTGATAGGAAGTCCAATGATATTATAATAGTGTCTAGGGTTTTCAAGTAAAATACACAAATAGCTGGAATGCTTACATTTCACGTCCAACATAGTTGGGCACAACTAATACGTACAACACTTATTGGATTATGGATTCCATCAATGGTAGGGCTACTAGGGTACCGCCCCTCACGGTATGTGGCTTAGATCAACGTACCGAGGAGTATGCCCGCTACCCTGCAACACAAGGCTGGAACCATCCCTTACTGGACAGTCCCAAACAAGACAACCCCGACAATTGGAGTTAAACAACCGTCCACACAGCCGAAATAAAAGGGACCTCTAGACAGGGGAAAATCTCGTCCTACTTGGTCATGACCCACTTAGCCTTGCTGCACCTTCCATGTTTTAGCCATTCCCGGTTGATGAGGCTTGAGGCTACGATTACCTTTAGTGAACACATCACTTAGAATGCTCATCGTCCACCTGACGATGTTCTGAAAGCATTCAATCCATACAAGTTCGTTCCGGGTTCGAACGAAACCGAAGGCATTATCTCGTTACACTCATTTTGGAATCATCCTCAGCGTTAACGACAATAATCCTTGCACTCTGAATCTTCATCTTCACTTGAGATTCACGACCTATCGTTAATTTGGATCGATGTGGTTTTCGGATATCCAAATATGGAAACCCGATCACGGTCTCATCGAAATCCAAAACGTGTCTTTTAGGTCCAAGTTGTTTTAAAGTTTAAAACAATTCAATTATCTATATACACACAGATAGATAACTCACAAATCAAAATTGATAATCAACATTATCAAAATAAACAGACGATCCATATCATAATAGATAATCCATATCATCATCACAATAGATAATCTATATTATCATCACAATGCAACCAAGCATTCATACCACACAACATCACTTATCTCATTTGTAACAACCCGTAAATTTAACTGGTTTTAATAACGTTATTAATTGAAATTTTGTAAAATTTTAATCGATAAAATTTTGAAATATAAATTTAATATTTGGAATGCGTTCAGTTAAATATAGCAACTGGTAAATTTTCGTCCGAAAATTTGAAAGTTTATTTCATGCGTAAGTTTACTTCAATTTAATCAGTTAAAAATCATTGAAAATACAACGCTTTCGAAACCTAAATATTTTTACATAGAAAAATTCTAAACCATCTTCTGAGCAAACGTCATCTTTCGTTTTTCAAAACTCGGACTTCTTTAGCTCCGTCGATCTTATTTTTCTTCGTTTTTCATGCATTTTCCGCTAGTATAAAAATTCGAAATTTTTATAATTAAATCGTACCGCTAATATCTATATATCGTTTTGATCGTCTCTTCGTGCTGATCTCCATGGTATATTCGTTTGTCTATTTCTGCGTCCGGTTCGCGACGAAATCGATAAACCGATCAGCCGTATTAGTTCCGCTTTTAAGTCTTTTTGGCTTCCCGTGCCTTTGAATTATCCACCGTCTGAACTAACAGCTGTTTTATTGCAACATTCCCAAAGGAATTAATTTTTTGACTTTCACCATTCTCCATTTTTCGTTTATTATACATTGGTTTGTTCACATTCATTTCGGGTATCTGTGAACAAGTTATATTATATTGTAATTTACATAAGTTTAAAGCTGAGGACCAATCACTTTCCTGCTTTTGAACTGTCATTCTCTTTCATCACTTACCCATATTCTTCTCCCTCTTCTCAAAAATTTTTTGTTGCCGAGCTCTTTTTATTTTTCCAGATCTTGAGAAAAAAATATAATATAATACTCATATAATGGCTGCCGCATTCTATTCAACGTGCTCCGACATCGCACCTCCGTTCACACTTCCCTTCCATTGTCGAACAACCGCCACCTCGTTGCGCGAAGCTGCTGAGCTCCTCTCGCCTGTGCACACAAAGCCTTCCCTCACATCCCAACCTCCGACCGGCCTCAGCCCACACCTCAGCCGCCTCCAACCTTCTCCCTTCACGCCGAACCACCCGAGTCTACCTTCTCCTAACCATGCTCTCCAGGTGACGGCCACTCATGCTTCCACTTCCCCGTACCCCACTTGCACGCGCGTCAGCCTACGGGAGTACACCACAACCTCTTCCAGCGTTTATATTTATATGTAAGTATTTTATTTTATTTTTCTAGGATCTGAGGTATATTTTGTTTGTATATATATTGGTTATTATATATGTGTGTGTTATATTGTATACAAGGCTTTATATATACACACGCTAGTTTTAAATATGCCAGCAACATATTTATAAGCTAGAGTACAAATAAGATCTATTTCAAAATTGTTATATACATGAATACATTATTTTTTTGAAATATATGTGGACAATTTCATATTGGTTTTCGCAGTGCTTTTATATACAATGTATGTATATTATATAACATTTTATATTTTTCTTAATGGTATATTTTAAGTATGTAGAGTATGAAAGCTATTTTACTGGGCTAGTTTTGTAGTTGTACGCTTATATGCATGTTGTAGGCTAGGACATGTAGCCTTGATTTCAATACAAAGGGTATTTTATATATATGTTATGTTGTGTTAGTTGATATATAAAGTATGTTTATTTAATAAGATTTTGTTATATATTTATAAAGGTTATATACATTCGGCTATGTAAAGTATGACAGTTTATGTTATTTTATAAAGTTTAGTCTATAAATATCTATTTAACAGGTTTCGTTTTATTTATAATATAACTGTTTACAGTCCATTTTATTATATAGTATATGTTAGTGTATTTATATTATCTTTCCTATAACGTATTGGATTTTCTATGCTGTAATGATGTAAGTCAGTTTGAGTAAATATATAGGCTTATATATCTTCTATATATTATTATGGTATATCGTCTTTTAGTTTCGGCAGCTTGGGTTTTAATGTATAAAGTTATCTTGATTTTTAAGTGATATTAATTTTGTATGATTTTATTAAATTTAATATTGGGCTTCGTATATGGTATAAAGGAAATTTTTAAATATTAGATTTTAAATTCTGTATATATATGTTCACTCATATCAGTTATCTTCGTCGATCTAGTTTTGATTAATTTGTTTTCATTGATTCCCGTTATCAGACTTGTTCGTCGAAATCGTGCCTTACTCTTGTCTCGCCAATGTCCAAGTGGTGTAGCATTTTTTGATTTGCTCGTGTCCGTATCAGTGTGCGTATCCATATCATCTTCTGTATTCTCTAGCCTCGAAAGGTGAGCAATCACTCACGATTGATGTTCTTTTATTTATTAAGTCTGATTTCAATTGAAACGACAATTGAAATATGCTGCTGTTAGTTATTTATACTGTTATTACCTATACCAGTTCACCTGTAACATCCGACACCGTTATTTGTTGTTTATACAAGTTTGGTTGATAAATGATTGTTATGTGATGTTGAAATTGGATGTTAATTGTTAACGTTAAAGTGATAACTAATATTAAAATTTAATTTGATATAGGATAGTTAACAATTTAAAATGGATTTATTGGTTGAATATTGATTAGTTAAATTTGACCCTTTTAAATGTTAATTAAATCGACATGTAGGATTTGGTTAAGTTCACATTTAACCATTGAATGTAGGTTGTATAAATTTATGTAGTATAAATCGAATAATGGATATCAAGAGAAGAGCCGTAATGTAATAATCTTTCATCTACATGAAATGATAGTGTAGATTCTAGGAATAATTATATTAATTTGCATAAACAACAAATGTAAATTAATACGATTATTTCGGGATTATTTGAATTAACTATTGGATTGGTATTGATGGTTGATATTGCTTGTTTATTTACTTTGACATCATGCCAGTTATCACACTGCAAGTTCCCTTTGCTATGTTTTGATTTTTTTTGAATTGAAATGGAATCGGGTTGAAATGATAAATACCAAAATGAATTTGACCTAGGATAGAGAATTGAATAAAAACCTGATTGGTCAATAATTTGATTTAAAAATAAAATAAAGATTTTATTTAAATAAATAATAAGATTTGAAATGAAGTTGGAATTTGAATTTAATGAAAGGAAAATGTTAATATTTAAAAATCCGAAACAAAAATATGAACATAGTAGTTATTGAAAGAGCGATGTTTAAATTAAATTATTTGACAATAAAGTTTGGAATTATTCATTGAATTAAGTTTGAAATGATTTAGTAATTAAGTTTGAATTTATAGAAGTTTGAAATTATTATGTTTGAAATCATTTAATAATTAAGTTTGAAATTATTTAATAATTAAATAAAATTGAATTATTTGATAATTAAATAAAAACTTGAGTTCTTTGATAAGAGAAATTGAACATGAATAAGTGAATTTGAACTTCGTTAATAAATAAAATTGGGATTCTTTATTTATTATGTTTTGGAAATTTTTTTTAAGTAAGTTAATAAGTGAAATTGAACTTCTTCAATAAGTGAAATTGAGTTTCTTTATTTATTTGAGTTTTGGAATTTGTAACTAAGTAAATAAATAAGTAAAATCGTAATAAGAAAAATGTGATTTATTGAAATTGGAATAAGACTTGAAATTTAAAGAATTGATTTGACGAATCTAATTTAACTAAATTGTAAGCTTTGATATAATGAAGTTGAACGTAAGAAACTGATTAAATGAATTGGAAATTAAATGAAAATTATTTTAAATGATAAATTAAGTTAACGAATATTGAACGAAATCGATAAATGAGTTTAAATTGATTTGAACGTTAAATTAAATTTATTTTAAATAATTATGGGTGGAAACTTATATACGAACTTGAATCAATATTGAATTGTGTAAAAAAAAAAAAAAATTGAATATAAGATATTGAAATGGTAATTTGGAAGTTTTGAAACGTAAATTATGGAAATTGTTTAGGAAGACAAAAGGAATGTTGGTTTACAAATTTTAATTGAAATTGAAATTGATTTGATTTTTGAAATATATTAAACGACCAATCGGTGTAATAATTACGAAAGTTATTAAAGAGACCGGAATCGGTTATGAACATACTCTCTGTCTAAACCGAAAACCACTTAAATAACTATACGCGGAGTGTGATCCAGAATGAAGTGGTTGGAATGATGTACGTGATGACTAAAGAAAGAGAACGATAATGGATAGCCTTGACACTTGTGTCAAATTGGAAATGACTAAAACAGGAGCCGTGCCGGGCCAAATGAGGTTAGCCACCTCGAGCGAACACACTTCTTCGTAACTACTACTCATTACTTGTGATTGATTGGTGCACCCTCGTACTTTCGGGAGTGTTGTTTCGCGGTGTTGCGATTGTTGCGGCGATGCGTTTTCACCAGTCCGGATCAGGCAAACGGTAGTTTCACTACCTTGGGTATTGCCTCATGTGCCTTGTCATACTTGTATCCCTATATACGCGACCACTACGAATTTGTTTTGTGTTACACCTATGGAGTACTCCCTGATATCCCACTAGTTTACGGTGGAGTTTCTGTATAGACTACAACGCTTATATAAAATGTGTTAAGTGGGATAATGGTAACGCCTTAACGCTATTTTGATATTTATATTACTGATAGACATTATCTATTTAGCGTACACTACAACATAGTAGATAGTTTAACGGATCCTTAGAGGATGGTTATTCCAACATCCTTTGAGTTATTTGTATTTCAATTGTTATTTCACTTGAGTTAGATTTATTGATATAAGAATGTTAATCCTGACTCGAGTGTTTTTTGTTTTGCTTTATGCTTGGGTCAGACTGAGTGGTCCGGCTTTTGAGACTCACCTTTGGAATTGGAGCTTCACCTGGAGATCCAGCTATCTATCCAGCTTTCAGATATTCAGTTGATTCCAGTGATGTATTTTTATTCTTGTATTTGACTATTGTATTCGAGACTTCTGTTGTAACTCATTTAACTCTGTTATTTATATAGTAGCTTCATGAACTACTATCTTTTGCTTCCGCTGCATATTATTACTCTGTGTCTGTGATTCTGTGATTATTTATTTACTGTATATGTTCAGTTTTGCTATATGTAAATTAACAATTCGGTATTTTGAATTATTCAAGTCCGACATGTGCGGATGCGAATAGTCCAAAATAGCGGGTCGTTACATCATTTCTAAGATCACAACTATTCAAGGCAATCAATATCATCCATTCATATATAAGCAATGATTTACTCATCACAATATAATTAATTTAAAATGAATTAAATTAATTACCTCCATATTTAATTAATTTAAAATGAATTAATTTAGTTACTTCATCTTTAATTAATTTAAAATAAATTAAATTAGTTACTTCACAAATATAAATCTTGCTTACTCAATCATTTAATTGATTACAATCAATTAATTAATCATTCAAAATAATCACCTTAATTAATCACCCTTGATTAATTACCCTTAACTACATTCAAGTAATTATCTTTAATTAATTTCACAAATTAATTATTCTCAACCAAAAACAGTAATTAACATTTAATTACTTCAATTAATTAATTACATTAATCCTTAATTAATTACAGTAATTAATTACCTCTAATCACTTGTCATTGATTAATTAATCATAATTAATCAACTTTAATTACATCATTAATTATAATAATTAATTATATTTAATTAATTATCTTCCTAAATTAATTACCTTGAGTAATTAACCCATAATCATTACTCCCCTCTGATTAACCATATTCAGTAATTAACTAACTTAATTACTTTATTAAACCAAATTAATTATTCCTTAATTAATTTCTTAATTAATCCCTCGATTAATTTCCAAGTAATTATACCCCAAATTACTTCATTATAAAACATCTTCGATTAATTACAACCTGTAATTATCAATCAATTACTTCACTAAGTAATTTCCAATCAATAAATAATTATCATTAAAACATCAAGTGTTTAAAATTAATTGAACTTAATTAATTAAATTAAACAATCACATTTAACTCAATTAATTACCTTAAGTAACTAATTTCTTAATTACTTCATTAAGTAATTACACTCAACAATTCACAAATGATTATTATTAAATTAATTAATCTAATTAATTATAAAAATTAATCACATTAATTAATTATTAAATAATCCTGGTTAATGACCTTCATTAACCCTTCTCTAATCATTTTTATTAAGTAATTAACTTAGATTAATCACAAATTAAATTATCTTTAATTATCCATTAATTAAAGTCTAATTAATTAATTAACTAAATGTTAATTGAAACTTAATTAATCCTTAATTATTTAAATAAATTAACCTTGATTAAAACTTAATTACTTAATTAATAATTCTTTAATCATTTACTAAAAAAATCTAATTAATTCTTAATTATAAATTGATTAATACTTAATCAATATTTATTAATTCCAAATCATTAACTAAGTAAACTAATTAACCATTCCTTAATTACTCCATTAATTAAATTAATTTCAAAACATTAATCTTAATTAATTCTAAGATAAAACATTTCTAAATTATGTTTAAAAACAAATTTATTTGAAAACAATTTACTTTGAAATTACTTTTAAATTTCATTTCAAATACAAGATTTAAAAGGAATAAATTTAAACTTAATCAAAGTTTAAACAATTTAAAACTTTCTAAATTGCAAGATAAACAAGTGTTTGTCTTAGAAATGAAATTCAGTAGAGTTTGAAAACAAAATTCATTTCAAAATTCAATAATTTTATATTCAAATTTTGTTTAAATCTTCAAATTTAAATCTTCTTTTAATTTTAAAAACTGAAGTTCATATTTGAATTTAGATTTCTAGATCTAAATTGAATTTCAAATCTTGCTCATATTTTAAAAACTTCATTTTCTAAAATGTTCAACTACTTTTAAAATAAAGTAATTAAATAAGTTCAAGTTCAAAACTTTGTTTTTATTTAAACTGAGATTTTAAATTTAACTTGAATTCTAAAATTTTAAGCTTGAATTTAAACTAGGTTTAAAATTTCCTTAACATTTAAAAAGCTTCAGATTTTGAAAAAAAGTTAAAACAAAAACTACAGGTTTCTGTAAATCCTGAAGTACACAGAACAGCCCGAGAACATTACAAAATTGCTTCGGGTTATTCCCTCCTTAGCTTCGAGTCAAACACTCGAATAACTCGAGTCATTCCCGAGTTCAAATCTGCACACCACTAAAAGTTCACCTGAACTTCAACTGCACGGTGCACGTGCACCGTGGCACTGGCCATCACCGGCCATCCACCAACACTTCATCTCATCAGCGACCATCTCCATTCTCGAACACGAACACCAGAATCCACTACAGTAGCTCAAATCACAATTGAGATAGCTACCCAAACCTAGCAAACAACAATCAGGTTCTTCCTTAAACCTGTCAACGCCTATCTCTCGCCACTCCGACCACCCGAGAGTCCACCACTCCAGCCTTGACTTCAACTATGCACCAACTACCAATCCCCAAGACACCATAACACTCAGTCCATCCTTCAAACAGAAATGATCAATTCTTCAAAACCCCTTTAAAACTAGGGTTTAAAAATGAATTTCAAAACTGCACCTTCCTCAATGACAACCATCACCACCTATGATTTTCCTAGCCTCTCCTACCTCTCTTCCATCACCAGGAAGAACCCCATGCCTCCACTATCCATAGATCACCGGCAAATCAAATAATCCCTTTTCCAGTTCAACACCCAACTGCAATATAACCTCTTTACCAAAAATTCTAATTCCAGTGTTAAAAATCATATTATGATTTTAGTATTCAATTTATGTTCACGAATCCAGAAAACAGGATAATTAAATTTTCAGTTATCTTTGAACTTGCTCAATTGTTTGGTTTACCAGAGCCAATTCCAGTTTACTATTAGCTTAATTAAATTTTAAACTTACTTTAAAACTTAAACAAACAATGATTATCTGTAATCTAGATCCTAACAGAAATTGGATCAAAAGAATATGTATTTAAAACAAACTGGGTTACTGGAAACATAAACAGAGGTCATTCAAAAATCATTCATACAAATACAATTTCACATCAACATTCACACATGCAATACTTATTTATTTCAGTTTAGTAGCATGCACCCTATTTTTAAACTTTTTAGATTTAAAAAGTTACTCACTCATTTTGGAAGATGGCAGAGCTTTATATTTGAAAAGCTTTGAATTTTGCTGAAGACCTTGCATGCAGAAACAAAATCCCAGATGCTTTCAGGTGACATGCAGAGCTAAATAACAGTTTCTACTAGATTGAATTTAAAGCTTCTCTTAAATTTCTAGTTGGAAGAATGAATGCAGGTGCTTATGCTTGATTAACATAGCTGCACTTCCAAATTGCAGAGATAAGAATGCAGACCCTTTTGATTTTTGAAGATGTGCAGATAACACCAAAGTTCCAGATTGCAGAGAAAAAAAATGATGCAGATTTGATTTTTAATATGCAGACTTGCTTTGGATTTGTACAGGTATTTGAATTGTTTTGGATAAGAGGAGTTTACTGATTTTTGATATGAAGAGTTTACTAATTTTTTTTGATATGAAGATGTTTTGAAGTTCTCTCTTGATTTAGGAATTGAGAAAAAAACAAGTAAGAATGGAAATGTAAGTTTAAATAGATATATTTTCAGATTTTATTAAATAAAAGAAAATACAAAACAAAATGACACTTGTACAATTTTCAACATTTGTTAACTTAATGTTTAATCTTTGAACACTTATTTAATTAGGCTTTAAGAGGTCAACACTTGTCCTATTTTAAATGTAATTAGTATTTAATTCATAAGTTTATATATATATATATATATATATATATATTAAGCTTAACTATTAATTAATTAGAATTTAAATATGTATATAAATTTACAAAAGAAATAAAAACAAACTATACTTATAAATAAAGCTTATACATATTAAAACAATCAAAAATCTATACTTTGGACTTTAAATTTAAATTCAAAATCTAATATTTCAAAATCAAGTTATGAATACAAATTAAACTTTGAAATAACAATTTCCGTTTTATTCAAAATTTATTTGTAAATCAATACACTATTAATATTATTTTTAAAAAATTCTCATTATTAAATTAAAATCATTTTTAAAAGAAATTATATTTTTATTAACAAATTATCTATTTTATTAAGCTATAAAACTTTTTGTTAATTTATTTTAAATTTAAAACTCAAGCCAAATTATTTTAAACATTTAAATATTTTTCTTATCAATTTTAAAATCATATATTTATTTATTAAATAGCTTTGAAAACTCAATATTAAATAAAAATCAAAACTTTCCAAATTATTAATGTATATATTTTAATTTTAAATCATGATTCATTTATTAAGTTTAAACCAAGATTTATCTATTTAACTTTGGAAAGCTAATATTAAATAAAAACTAACTTTCCCAATTACTAAAAATATTAGAATTAGAAAACATGCTTTATTTATTAAATTAAAATAATGCTAATCTATTTACAATATAAACTATGTATTTATATTATAAATAGAAACCAATTAAATAATTATTGAAGAAGATTATTAAATCAAATTGAATTATTATTAACAAAAATATCAATATCAATTTAATTTTAATACAGATTATTAAATTGATATTGTTAAAAATTTTGGGATGTTACACATTGATTGCATCGTGTTTCCTAAATTGGATGGTGAGATATGGTTGCTACACTTTTACAATCACTTTTGCACTCATATAGAACACTCTTTGGATGTTTGCATACATACTTATATGTCACGATTATACACTCACGCTATGTTAAGCTCACTTATAGTACGTCTGTACACATAATCACATTGTATTTTTGGTTAAGTAAATGGTTGTGTAGATAGCTTTATGTATAACAAGGATGTTTACTGCGCATTACACTGTCCGCCCCTTGAAAAGATTTTAAGGACAAAATCTGAGGGGAGAGAATGTAACAAGCCGTAAAATTTAATAACGAATAAATTTTACATGATAAATTAATTAAATAATATAAGGCTAAAAATGAAAATTTTATAAAATTCATAATTTGAACATGAAATGTATGTTTTGAAATGCTTATCAATTTCCATAAATAATATGCTAAAAACGGAGCTCAAACGAAGTAGTTATGGACGTTTGTCGTTTTTGGGTTCAAAATAATTTGAATAGAATTCAAATTCGAATGAATAATTAATTTTAAAATTTGCAATTTAAAATTTAATAGTAATTAGACTTGGGGGTTAAGTAAACGTTAAATCAATGTTACGTCAAAACGTAATTAGGGAATAAAATAATTAAAAATCAATGGCAAAAGAATTCTGTCCAAAATAGCACGTATCTCTTGACCGCTCCCCTTAGGCCGTTCGATCGATTGGCCACACCCCTTGGGCCGGTCGACTGCTAGCGGTAATTCGGTGGGAGGCGGCGGTCGATTGGTTGTGAATGTGGCATTTAGAATTTCTTTATAATGAACGTACTAGATTATATAATATTAAACCGACTTAAATCCGACAATTCTGGTGCATTTCAACCAATATATATTAGAGCAAGCCTCCTCACTTTTATTCATAAAATATTTTGGGACTCTAGTGAAGCTTTATCAATTCATCTCTTCAAAGATTCAGAAAACTTCATTAGGATTTCGTGTAAGAAATCCTACATATCTATATGTGTGTGCGCGCGCGTTGTTTTCTATATATTTTCCCAACCTATTCTTCTCCCATTTTTGAATCTAACCCGTGTACACCAATTCCCTGTTGTATATATATAAAAAAGAAGAGCTATAGCGGAGATTGTTAAAGGCATGTCAAATCCAAAGAAGGCAAAGCTAAGGATATACTTGAGTTGAAATCTTATCTTTTGTATTTTAGTAATTGATTAGTATAGTTCGGGTTTGAATATGCCTTAGGGAGTATTGGTTTGCGAAAACATCATATTATAAACCCTCAAAACTCCTCCAATGCAAAATGTCAATTCTACCTTAAAATATTAACTGTTCATGTCAAAATAATGGAAATCGTGTAGATTTGCAGTTTTGATAATTTTACCTTCTACTATAGTTCTTATTCTCTCTTTGAACTTATTAAAGGGTTTGATTTCGGAAAACTGTGTAAAATACGAATTTCTTTCATAGTTTGCACTGCTTATTTTCATAAACTAAATAGAAATTCGCTTGTTTATCTTTACGTGAAAAAGAAGTTGAATAGAGTGTAAAATTGGAATTGTAACTTTCTATTATCAATATATTCCATTATATTGATGTAATAAGTTGAGTTTAAATTTTAATGGTATAAAAGTCTACTGATTGGAATTTTTGGATTTGAATATTGGAATTTTGGCATTGCTGACAATATGGAATGAGACTTGTATAATTGTTGAAGTTTTAGGGCATAAATTGCGCACAACTAGAAATTTCTAGGCGTGCATGTGTGTTTTTGTATATGTATATATTATATATATTAGCGTAATTAACGTATAATGATGTAGTTAAATAGGTTATTAATTTTATTAAATCCCCTTTAGGAAAGTAATTAATGTTAAAGTCGAAATTAGAAATATTTCTTATAAGGCCTAAACTATGGAAATGGTGAGATGTGTATAATATATGTAGAGTATGATATAGATTATGACCAAGTTACATCGATGTGAGGTCAGTCAAAAGGATATGGTAGTCTTCCTAACTGATCTTGCTACTAACGGTGTGACTTTGTGCTGGTATGAGGCATCGCCTATAGTAAACGACAATGATGACGTGAGGTTAGTACGAAATTATGTAGGGTAAATCTTTCCAGCTAATTTGGCTACTAGTACATACAAAGAGTCGAACCAGTGTAAGATGTCACCATTGGATACCGGTCATAACACGAAGGAGCCGCTTCAGAGATTGAAGGTATTAAGTGGTTGAGTGAGGGTCTGCCTCTTCCCTATGCAAGAAGTAGTATATTATTGGGATTATGGGTTAGGCATCGTAGAGGATATTTTGGGAAAAGGCCCATTTCAATAGGAAGTATCAAGTGAGTGAAGAGATTTCGTACAATGTTAGTTAGATAGTTAATAGTGAGAAGTATGCATTGGGATAGGTAGTAAATGATGTGGAACTGCCTTTAATAAGGTATTAAATGGTCGAAGTCTGCCGAATTCTCATTAAATGGTATTAAGTGACTTAAGTACAATTTCGTACATCGATAGGACATTCTGAATGATAAATATGAGTTATTAGGTTGATAACAAGTTAGCTATGGGTTTATATTTGGAAAGCCTTTTATTTATGAGAAAAGCCTTTGAGCTTATATTTTAATAGACTTATGATGTAGGTAGAATACATAAAATATATTCCTATTTAAATTATACCGCCTAAGTACTAATATAGTAAGACTCAAGATTTTTATTCACCAGACCAAGTTGTATGTAGATGCATCGTGAAATATTATATTTTATCCTTTCAATGTGAGATTTTGAATGCGTAGATATATAGCTCTATATTATTCTTTTCACCAACCAATAACCATCTTTGAGATGGGTCTATGTTTCAATAGGCTTTTTCTAGATTGGAATTCAGGTCCATTTCTAGTCGGGTTGTTACAATATGACTCAATCAGTATAATGTATACACAACTATTATTGGCCCCTAACGGTGGGTAGACTTATATTGTGTAACACTACCGATCTTGCATTCAAAGTCATTCTAATGACTATTTCATTCTTATTCATTTAAGTTATTCACATACTTCTATAATTCACATCCGCTATAAATGCATACTTGAGGGTACGTTAGTGTGTGTGTTTAGATATTTATATATCTTCATTCATTCTTGTTTAAGTACTATGCCTCTACTGTACACTGTTGACAATATTTATTTACTTTTCTATGCTTTTACATCTTATTTAATCTAAGATCATTTACTGCTTTCTTTTAAATATTTTTTCTCATTTACTTTCCCTTCCCCTCGTTATTCAACTTTCTATTTTTATTTCTTTTTAACATTTAATTTCCTACCTTGTTTTAGAGGACTATTATAACTTGTTTATCTTTTCATTTCTTTTTTATTCCACTCCGTTTTACTTATATTACGCATATTCTTTTTTTAGATTGTTTTACCACTTTTATAATTCTTTTATTTTATATTAGAGATTTTCTGTATTTCAATATATTGGAATTAAATTTCTCCCAAATGAAATGGTTAACAATATAAATTTATATATCTTATCGAAAAAGGGAATTCATGTTAAGTTTGGAATTACAAAGAATTATTTTTTGTAAATAGATAGTACAAAATATGATAAATATCCCTATTTTATACATCTATTTCTTTTTAGGTGCATTCCTTGTTATTTCAACCGTTACACTTTTATTATAAATCTGATACTTGATAATGTATAGAAATTCACATTGCAGTATGCTATATAACCCATTAAATTAAAATACTACTTAAATCCCTATAATTTACCGTGATAGCTCAGATTATCTTTTTATTTGCACAAGTCATATTCAATTCAGAAATCTGGAACTTTGACATTCTGTAAATTTCAAAGACTAAATTTAGGATTTATCAATACCCAATATTTTCCAAATACATGCGATAAAATTTCAGGTTATCAATAACAGAATATGTAAGGAAGGTTTATAAATTTATTATACGTATACAATTTTTAGCCTACAACTCCAATTTACATTTCAAGCATACATGAATAGATTTACAATGATATAAATATAATATTATATAAGAATTTATAATTTTGCACTCACCTTTTTAGCTTTCCAATTCTCCAGATCTAATCCAATCTATTCTAGTTCGACTCCCATTTCTTCCTATTTGAATTTATACATTGCAAGCGCACATATGTTTATCAAAAATCTTGATTAGAAAAAATATTTGGAATTTGATCTATATTTTAGATCCAGATTTACAATTTACCTTGGCTTTGGCGATTCGATTTGACCCTATTCTCTTCTTGAATAATCTTCTATGATTCTCCAATTGTATACATATATAATCTATGAATATTTCTAAAAATTTAGAATTTTGAGGAGATGAGAAAATGGCATAGCTCCAGCGTCACTTCAAAAATATGAGTTTAGAAGTGAGAGTCTAGATCTATATTTATAGAGGTTCAAATCAATGTCAGTCGTCTGATGAAACTATATTAAATCCGGGCCATTTTGCTACATGTTACTGCCATTTTGATAGAACCAACTGTCGACCACCATAGTCATTAGGTCGACCACCACCGGTCGACCTGGGTGCATTAGGGGTTGACTGCTATTTGTTTTAAGGGTAATTTATTTATCATGGTGATTTGTTTAGTTTTATTCCTTCTTTAGCTAGCCTATAAAATTTCTTTCCACTTGTATATGTTCTCCCCGATTTGATTTAGCGTTAACATTTCTTAATGTCAAGTTTCCACTAACATTATTAATTAATATCAGTTAACTTTTATTACCATAATTATATATATAATTATTTCCGACTAAAAATCTTCAAATGTTAATAATTTTTCGTTTGAACTCTGATCAAAAAAGTTTATATACGAAAATTAATCAGAGAATCTCCATGAACACAATGGCGCAAGTTTCATAACCAAATTCTCATTTTTGTAAAAATTCTATTTTTCGGTGTTATCATTTATTAATTAATTTCTTTTTAAATAATTGTCCTAAAATTATGGGGTGTCACATTCTTCCTCCTTAAAAGAATTTCGTCCCCGAAGTTCCTTAAGGACCAAATAATGTAACATAATGCACAACTATTCTTAACTAACCAACCAACTAGTATATAACCAATTTTTCAACCAATCGTGTGCCAGTGCATAGTATATCACAACATATGTGATATGCATAATGAGCAATTCATAATCCGCGCCTCCTATATGAATGCTTCTTTTAAAACGATTTTGAAAATATGATGTAAGAAACTTATATATACAGGAAGTTCTATATATATGGAAAAAAATTAAAATCGAAAACTTTGTTTTTGCGTCTAAATTTTCATAAACTTATACAAAAGAAAGTATAGTTCAACTAATTTTACATCCAATTTCCACTATCCAAAATCCTAGTACACCAATTGTAACATCTAAATTTAGAAAAATCCAGTTTTTTAAACCTATGGTCTTATGTCGGAAAAAGGTCTAGATGGAAAATTCTATATTTCCATATTTCTCTTATGTATCCTTTTACCGCTGTACCTTGAAACATTCTCTTTGCCCTCATTCTCTTCCAACTTTTCCAAATACAGTCTGCATAAGTAAATTTTATTTTAAATCTTTAATTTCTTTAAAACAGAATTATTTTAGAAATCGGTTTCCGTTTATCTACCGACAAGGTATGGAGAAAGTGACTCCATAGATAAACGGCCTTTCCCCTTATCACTAACCGTATTTTATTTTACTGCCACTTGTACTTCACTGTAAAATCTATAATAGCTAACCTATCAACTATTCTCCTTATTTCAAGTATGTGGCATTTTGGAAATTTGAAATTCCTTCTTATTCTGCTTTAAAATATTTTTATATCACTTTTTGAAATATCGGTAAAAAAATTATACTTTAAAATTTTCAAAAAATTTCACAAAGGTATATTATTTTCGAAAATAGTTTCGACCAAAAATTTTCAAAAGTACACACACACATACATACACACAAATACATACATACATACATACATACATACATACATACATACATACATATATATATATCAAAACAAATTACGCCACAGCACATGAAATCAAGGTTTAGTCAATAGTTTCACGGCCATAGTGGATTATATCTAAGTACATGGTAAATTTCAACTTTTCAAAAAAATTTCTTTTATTTGTTACAACAATCAACACACAAGTACATTTATAAATTTTGGCTTTAAGGCGTAGGGATAGTGACCCATGGTACGCAATTACCTTTCCTCGTCCTTTACTTGCCAAAATTTCTCCAAAACTTTTATTAACTTTTGGGACTTAATTTAACTTTTCTTTTAGTAGCTAATTTAATATATTCCTTAATTTATTTAATAATCTTCTGTCTTCCATTTATTTATTTTGGATTAGTTAAGTGTTTACATGTGATTTCCTTACTTACAAAGTTTTCCAACCAATATCATGGTCCTCTTAGAAAACTAATTTTTTAAAAGGAACATTTCTCATATTATCGTATGCATTTTACAAAAATAACTAATGCTTACAACCTCAATCTCAAAGAGACTTTAGTTGGAATCTATCTTCAATGTCAACCGACTAACGATGTTATGGTCGTATCATTTCTTATGGGTAATTAAATGGACCTTTCTATCATGCCATTATTCTCCAACCCACATATCTTAGCTTTCCTTTATGGCTTCTGATGAATAAAATCTATCCATTACTTCCATTACCACATCCAATTATGGAACCAATTGTGCATCCCAACACTATAGTGCGTAGAAATACAAACTATGCACATTAGAATAATTTATTGGCAGATTCGCTTGGTGGAATAATTTTTCCCCCGTCTATCTTGCCTTCCTTACTTTGGGTCCACCAATGTCCTTTATTTCTGTTTTCTATCTCATTACTCTCTATTACTATCTTCTTTTAATTCAAATCTTAGTACTCACTTTCTTCATCCTTGATCCTTCAAACAAGCATATCCTGGTACTCAAAGAAGTGTACTTTAATACCATTTATTGTTCCTTTGCGGGTTCTTCTTATGGTTTGCACACTTGTCTAACAAAACATTCATAAGTTCTCACCAATATTCTTTACACTGTATGGATATTCCTTATTGCCACTCTAGGAGTAGTCCTTGCTATCTTCTTCGTGGCCTTATATTTTACTCCATCTTACCCAGGCATTCACTCCTATCTATCTCCTATTTAAAATTTTGGTTTGGACTTTGCAAATTTTTCTTCAAAAATTAAAACTTAAAAATTTTAAAGTATTTAATCCCAAAAATTTTACTTTAAAAGTACAACTTAGGAAATTTTTAGCAAATTCAAAAATAATTTAGTGTCTTAATTCTTAAAATCATAATTAATTTTTTTAAAGTACATTTTCATTTAAAGACCTTTTTAATTTTACTCCTCAAAAATTGGGATTTTTAAGTAAACCATTTATTAAGTTTTTCTTTTAAAAAAATCAATTGACACACCAAACCATTTTCTTCAAAAATGCACTTTACAGTGTTTCTTGCTCAATCATTTTCTAATCACTCATAATTTCTCGACTTTCAATCCTTGGTGGAGTCTTTAATATCTTATAAGAGGGACTTTCAAAAGGTGCTTGTAATAAACGTGCATAACAATGGAAAATGTGCACTTTCCTTTATTTTGTCTTTAATTTCCTATGTTGCTTCTAATTAATTACCATCATTATTTTTAATATAATCTCAAACATTATTTCTAATCATTAACATTATTTTATATAAATTCCTAATATTATTTTTGTTTATATTTTATAATGCTATTTCTATTCAACCTTCCTCTATCTAAACTACCCATATTCCAATTGCTTATATTTATATAGTTCTATTCTCAATCTATTGTCTTCTTAGTTGAACCATTGTATTGCGTTCATCTACTGCATTATTTTGGGTTCTAGTCTTCTTCCCTGTTCAATTTACTGCATTTCAAACTTGTACCACTTCCTATTGTCCACTCATAAAAAAGAATTTTTTTACCACCTAAAAACTTTCTTCTTTTTAGAAAAATCAACGAGCTATATGCACTCTACTATATTTTTCAAACAAAATAACTTTTCTTTTTATAAAAACTCATTTACTAAAAATTTTACTTTTTAATAAAATTTAATTTCTACTAGAACTTTATACTTAAATAAAATGTAGGTATTTTATTTTTCTAAAAATTTGACATTTACTTACTCTTCAAAAGTAGGGTTTCTCTATTTTAAACAAACACTTTGAAAATCATTTCAAATATATCATTTTTACATATATGTATGTGTGTGTGTGTGTATATATATTCCAACCATTATATTAAAATCATTTCACTTTTATATTAATTTTTTTCCTATGGATCAAACTTAGAGTAGATTTTTATTTGTCCCTTGTTTTGAAATTCTCTTCCTTCAATTTACTTATTGACTTATCTTCCTCAAACTATAAAATCTGGATATCATCTTGGACTGACTACTACACACCATCCTGCGAGAACTTAAATACTTTAGGATTCATACTATATGCAATCTCTTACTTCCCCCTTATCCAGACCTTATGTACAACATCAATTGGCATCATATAAGGATCTACACTAATTGGACTGTTACATGCCTAACTAAGGAGTCACGTATTTCCAGCTTTAGGGACCTACCTTACGATGCACTCTTGCTCTTTTAAGTCAACACATTTCCATACGACCTATTTCCAGTAGGGCAATCGGGGTTGGTGTAAATCTTCAAATTCTTCCATTATTCCAAATTAAAATCAACTTATACATCTTTTAGTATAGGGTTGCAACTATTTATAGTCGGAATATATAGGATTTAGCGTATAATGTATTTATATTTATATGCAAAATATACATACGCTCACTCATTGTTTTTAAATTTTTTTTAAGATCGACTAACCTAAGCTCTGGTACCAAATGTAATAACCCGCACTCCAGTGGGCCTGAAATTTTGCTAAATCAAAATCCTAAGTCCACCAAAGTATGGATCTTTGATTCGGTATCAAGCACAATCGATATAACTCACATAATAAAATATAACAGAACACATAATTATTGACCAAGATTGATACATTCAATGTCTAGTGTAACTGTCAGTGTCGAACATGCATTAGGAAACAAGCCCTTCCACCTTTCTCTCCCTGCACCAGTATCAGTCCCTCTAAAGCTGTAACGACCTAGAATTTTAGTCATTTGATTTTGAAATATTTAATTAATTTTAAATATTGAAATATTAGTTTCTAGGCCACATAGCGTAAATTTCAAATATAGGGATTTATTTGAATATGTGATTGTGAAACTAATATTTGAATAGCTAATTTAATATTTGGATTTCTAAAGTTAATTTTGGATTCAATGTGCATAAGAACAATTTTGTAAACCTAGTTAAGTTCTGTTTAAACAAAAATGAAAATGGTAAACTTCTAATTTAGAATTAAAAGTGATTAAGATGGTTTTAATAATAATTCGTTTTAATTAACATGTGAAATTAACATTCTGGGGCACTGTCTCGGATTTTGATGAAACCATTATCATTCGATCCGAAATAGCAAATTGTTGTATTCCGACGAGTTTCGTGATGATTAAACGTATTATGTGGTCATCCGAGCTCGAAAATGCATAGAAATTAATTATAGGAATTTAATATAATATAATTTGATTTTGAAAGCTAACTTCTGTATATAATGGAATTAGGCCTCGATACTAGTTCCAATGTGTTTCAAAATAGGGGTATTTAGTATAGAACGTCAAGTGGCACGCCTCGATTAGAGTTCGAAATTTCAGGACGTGAATAGTGTTTGTAAAATCTTCTATAAAAGGACCCTTACCCTAGTTCATTTGCGCAGACCCTTAATCGTGAAACCCAAGCCACCATTTATCTATACCCAAATCCAACAGCCTCCATCCATCATGGCCACTAGAAAGCGTATTAGCCCTCGACTTCAACTAGAGAGTTGCTCATCATGGTGAGGGGAGTGCATTGGTCGGTTGGGTCATGCTAATTCAGCATATGGTGGCCACAGTTAGAGTTCGGCGACATTCATATTTTCTCTTTCGCTGGGGAGCTAGGAGCAGTGAGGGTGGGCAAGGCCGAGGTGGATCGAGACATTGGAGGAAGGGCTACCTATGTTAGCGAAGCGGCGATTGGTGCCTGGCGACGGTAGCGCGCGTGTGTAGGTGATGTTACGTTTCAAATTCTTATGGCTTGGAGGCTTGAATGATGGATTAGTGATTAGCCTAGAGTAATTAATAAATTAAAGACTGTAATTAAGGAATAATTATATTATTTAAATTTGTAATCTAATAAAACGTATAACTATTTTTTACAAGGTCCAAATTTAACGCGATCAATCGCGTTTCACTCATAGGAACGATGTCTACATTTTGGAATTGGATTGGCTTAGAGTTGAGCTTGTATGAATTTTAGGAAAAATCAAATGTGGTTTGGTTACTGCGTTGACCAGAAACGCGTCAGCGTTGTCGGGTTATAAAGTGAGTTAACTCACCTCTCTGGGCCCATTCATATTCTATATAAGTGTAGATATTTTTATTGATGTTATTTTTGCTTATTTGGATGATTTACTACTTTATTAGTTGGTTTGGAGTTATTCCCGCCCTTGGAGCGGATGACCTTTTTATATGTATCGGCATAGTAGCAAATGAACCATATTTTATGATTTCATACTACATGTGACGCAAAGGGGCAGGTTGGAGGGATCCAACGGGATTCCTCACATTGTTGATTTTACTTTTCATATATTATAATACATGATTTGTTGGATGCCATATTCGATAACATGGCATGACTTTACTTATTTAGTGCTATAGTAGCACTCGGCCTTATTTTTAGTATTTTGAAATACTATAAAATAATGATTTTGAATCGAAACGATTTTTAAGGCGATACTAAAATTAATATGTTTTAATAATTATTTATAAATTATTAAAACAAGTAGTTTACTGAAATGAAATAAAAACATGATTTTTGGAATATTAATTTAAATGTTTTATGCATTATTTCTAAATAGAGATTTCAAACTATATTATAAAGGTTTTAAAACATAATAGATAAGTCAATCTTTTATTATAAAGGAAATACAATTTTAAAAATGTCAGAAATTGTTTGAAACATAAATGATTTATATAAAAGAGTTATAAAAGCAATATTTTATAAATAAAGTAATAGATTTATAAATAGTATTTTATAAATATTAAAAATGGATTTGTAATTGATATTTTGTAAATAGAATTATAAATGGGATTTTATAAATAAAGGAGATATAGAAAGGAATAGATTTATAAATGGAATTTTATCAATAAAGAGATTTTATAAAATAGGAAGGAGATTATAAAATATGGTTTTATAAATATAAGAAGGTTTATCTTGATAAGTGGAGGATGGTTTTTATAAAGGGAGATACATTTCGTTTAAAAGTTAAAATAATCTCTTAAATGAATGTTTTGAAAGTGATATATGAAAATGGAGTTTAATGGTTTGAAAAGTGATTTAAAATGTGTTAAGTAGTAGGAAAACGTGGATTTCAACATTTTTTTTTGTAATAAATGCTTTTGAGAAAGTGAGGAAGGCATAGATTATAACACTGTTGTTATAGTAAGTGATTTCCAAAAGTAGATGTTTTATATAGTATACTAGACTTATTCATATCCTATATTTAATGTTAATATTCGAGTTGGGTAATTTATATCTATTTCAAAGTTAAGAATGTCGTTCATTCAAGGTCTGGGAGGTAATGATACCCCAACTTGATTGGCTTCATTGTTAACTAATAAAAAGTTTAAGTTTGACATCGAAGATTAATATTAAGTATAATTACTGGGATCCCTCTACTACCATTTTAGGTTGTAGTAACAATGTTTTACACAATATTCGTTTTGACCAATAAAGTGTGTTTTGGAAAAATATGAAGCTTTGCTCAAAGATTAGTAAATGTACTTATTATGACTTAAGTATATAGAGATATTTTCTAAGTGTTGAAAATGAAATAGTTTGTGAATATACTTATACCATTGAGATAAGCATCTGGAAATGTTTTTCAAATATCAAAGATTTAAAAGTGGTTTGGAGAATATATATTCATAAAGATATTTTGACATAAATATTTGGAAAGTGATTTAATTAATAAATGATTACTTAAATATGCATAGTGACTGCTTGTGCATTGGATTTTATTTTTGGTTCCTTGACTGCATGTGTAAATTGATTAGCCGTTTATTAAGCACGAAGCTAACTGAATAGGCATGATTATTGTTTGATTCGAGTAGAGCAGAGTGACTATGGCATTCCAATCCACCAGACTTCTTTCTTGGCCGAAAGATAGAAAGTTGAGAGTTGAAAACGTGATAAGTCTGCGAGACATGGTTTCCACATGAGGTTGACGGCCTCTTATCGATTGTTGGTCCAAAGAGACCGGGATCGGATTTATCCGAAAACCACTTCGGACAAACGTATGCGTTCGAAAGTGAAATTTACTTACAGCAATGATTTTGAAGATGGAGATCTTCATGATGTAGAGCTGCTTGCCACTAACCTCTTGGGTGATTCCCATATTTTAATATGGCGGCGGCAGTGCTTTCGTTATGTAAATCTTCGGTTTGTAAAGACTGCTTGCTACTAATTCCGTGGATGATTCCCAAATAGAATGTAGTAGGAGTACCTTCGATTTTTCCTAATCCTGGAAAACTTGCATGGAGGAATGTTTGACATTGCATTTCTAAGACCACGTATATTGGTTTCTAAAAACGTACATCTATTTGGTGGCATAGGACGCAACCCTCTTACATTTAACACCCATCCCTGAGGCGTATGAACTCGAGGGGTTGTACTTTTGTGGAAACCAATTAGTGTGTCATCGAAAATGACAATGTGGCATTCAAATTGGGATTTGTCATGTGAATGGTAAAACGTCATCTCAAACCTCACATATTGGTAATGGAAAAAACAAGGTAGATACTGCAGGGCTAAGTGGGTCGCTTCCATTAGAAGATGTCCATCACCTTTCTAGATTACCCTCTATATTTTGGTTTTGTTGTGTATGCAAGGGCCACAGATAGGTCGAGAATGATGTGCACATAAAATGTATATTTTTACTCGCATACTTAATCTTCTTTTATTAAAATAAATGGTATATTATGGTATTTTTACATGTTTTTAACTGAAATATGAAATTGGTTTCAAATCATCATTCACTCGTCTACATTTGTGTAAAACGATAATTCTGTATGTGGATTGATTTTTAGAAAATTTGTTTGCTCATTTTATTTTATTTTGTAGGAAATTAAGTGCAACTTGGAAGTGGCATCATGGATATGTGCATGCACAAGTAGTGGAAGCCAAAAGAATGAAGAAAATAAAGTACTCATGCAACATGGAGGAGCCCACTTACCCAGTTACTAATGGACCATATTTAAAAGCAAAAACACATATTAGTGGGGGATTAATTAAAACTTAATGATTACTTGATGGCCACGCAAAGTGAAGGGTATTTTTGGTAGCTTCCTAAAAATGGATTAGGGTTTTAGGACATGTATAAATACTCTCTTATGCTCCATGTAGATGATCTTCTTCTTCTCTTTTTACTGCATGGAGCTGTAAAAAAAATAGAAATAAAAGCTTCTCTTTAATAGCTTCTTAGCCATCTTCTTTATGCAATTTTCTTTATATGTTTTATTTTAATTTATGCTCTTTTCGTTTATGTTATTTTTATTACATGCCCTCTTCTATTTTTTGTTAGTAGATTAGATTTATTTTCATGCAAGTAGCTTAGTTTTATTTTATGCAGGTTAGTTAGCTCTTGTTTTCTTTACTTAGTTTTTCTTTCCTTTTTTGTTGTTGAAATTAATTTATGTTAATATGTATTCAAATATGAGAAGCTAAACCCCTTCAATTTAGGGGTAATGAAGCTCTTATGAATCACATAAAATTAGCATAAAAATTAAGTTATGGTCTCTTATTTTGTGCTTAATGGAATTTTTTTGTTTGTTAGTGAATTTGATAGGTTATATTGTTCATAACAAATAGGCTATGCTTAATCAAATAGGACACAAGCTACCACTTCATCTAAATATGCTTTGGCAATGAAAGTGAAACTAGAATCAAAATTTGATGCTCTATATTATTAATTCGTAGTAGATAGATCATGGTTAAAATATATTTTATTTTCAATTTCATGATCGTTTTCATTAGATTGGACAAGTGGATTTTGAGGTTGTATAAAATTTGATGGTTTAGTTGTGCTACTTAATATCACGACTAGACCATACTTATAATGAGTACATCAACTCATTCCACAAATGGTTAAAAAAAGAGATCATAAGTTGATTTGTGTAATCTATGAGAAGAGATTCGTCTCTAAATTGTCTTCTAATATTATAATTTAAAGCCAAATTTTCTGTAGTTTTTAACAATTTTTGGTAAATAAAATTTCAAATGTTTGGGATAATTTGATTGAGTGATTTTGAAATTTTTGCTTTCCCATTGGATCGATCCGTACTCACATACGTACTAAGATTATACACCGTGCACTTGACGTTTTTATAATGACATGAATCGATGGTTTTGTCATCGATAGGAAAACCCGTTTTCAACCATGTATTTGGCACCGTTGTCGGGGAGAACAATTTATTTTTAAATTACTGTTTGGATTATTTTCATATCTCTTCTATCTTATTATGTTTCTAAAAAAAATTGTTGTGCATTTATTCTGTGTTTTGTCAACTTGTGTTGTGTTCATTTGTGCATCTTTTGTTTTTCTTTTAGTCTCTTGAAAAAAAAAACAATACAAAACAAACTGTTCATTTCTATTTTCTATTTCTATGCATTTAGTTTGCATTCTGTTAATTGCGTTGTATTAGTTTACATTTGGTCTGAATTGTCAGTTTTTTTTTAGAAATAAAACTGCAATACCCATTGCATTTGCATTCATTTCTGTTTGCATTCACTTCTATTTCTACTTCTTTGTTTCAACAAGAACAGTTTACATTCTCCTACAATTCAATACAACTTATACTTTCGTATTTCAACTCAATAGCGTGCTCTGTTAACATTTCCCCACTGTTTATATTTCTCTATTCAATCACATGTGCATTACATTTCTTCCCACGTTCATTTTTTTTGTTATATTTTCATTTTACGAACATTCCCCTGCATCCTACACTACATTGCCACTTACGTCCTCTCGCATCACTCAATTATCTCCAATTTCTGACAAACTTCCTCCCTGCCTCTGCCAAATACCCACATATATAACTCATCACACCTCGCCACAACAACCCACCAACCATTCTTCAACCACGACTCCAAACTGCTCCATCCCTGCTACCTCACCAACACCAGCAAACCCAAACCTCTGCAAACAACCCATGACCTAATAACAACCCTCAACAACAAGAGAACAGCTAATCCATGACTCACCTTTACTCTAAACCGAACCATCCACTCGATCGTGAACTCCCCTCCTTAATCGTCATCGCATTTGACCATCTTGCGAACCCAAACACATCGCTCTGAACCACCCGAATCCACAATCGTAACCCACCCGAAACAAACTCACAATCTCCTTCTTCACCTGACGCCACCGCAACCCGAACTTACGTACCCAAATTTGCGACAGACAACCTCACCAGGACATCACTGCAGCAATCACCAAACTCCAAATTCGCAGTCACACTGCCAACAACCTAAGCCCAAACTGCTGCTACCTAAATCCGCAATCACCCGAATCAAACCCAAGACTTCGACCAAAGGAACAATTGTCCAATCGCCGTATAAAGTTTGTTTTGAAATCATTATGAAATTTTGTTCTGAAAATGGATTTTGGAAATTTTGTTTTAAGAGAAAATTGATTTGTTCTGAAATCTATTGGTTTCGCAAATTCCCATTTTCATTTCGGGTTAGCTGGCTTGTAAGCTTGTTCGCTTGTGGGCCCGAGTTTAATTTTTTTTTCTTTCTGGTTTCATAAGTTCATTTTCTTGTAAAGAAAAAAAAAAGGAAATATTATATAAAAATACTAATATCTTGTTCAAACTTTAAAGGTTACAAATTGCAGGAAATCGAAAGGAATTGCTTGCAAAACTGCCCTGCCTGTCATAAAAAAATCTACGTCGAAAAAACGCTTCTTTTAAATTTGCTAATGTTCTGCACGCTCTAGCATCGTGCTCTTATCTTTTATTTATTTATTTTCATTGCATTGTTGGTTGCTTGCATTTATAAAAAAATAAAACAAAACAAAATAAAAATTCGTTCGTAGTTGCTTTGTTAACACACGTTCAATTTCTGTTTTGCATCATTTCATCTTTGCTTTCTTTTCTAAGAACAACACTCAAATTCACATGAGGTGGAGATTTTATCACCCTTTTCTTCGTCCACAAATTGCATTTTATTCTAGAAAATTAACTTAAGTAATATAGATTAGCCGTTGGACGTAAGGGTATTACGGGCTCATCCAAGGTCAGTTTGTATTTTGACAAGTTGGTGGATTCTAAGGCAACGCTAGTGCAACGATCATTTGTAATTACTACGGTGATTCATAAGATATTATAGTGATTGTTTCTCTGAAGTTACTTAAACCTTCAGCTACATTGCTACGATAATTCATGGTGCATTGATAAGCCATGTCTGTTACCTGACTAAGAATTATATTGTTGAATTAAGTCAAAATTTGATTATACAATTTTGGGTTAGGTGCTATTATGGATAGAAAATTTCTAATTAAGTCATTGCACTCATTTAGTTGCATTAGTTTTAGGCATATATAATATAAAAAATTCAAAAATCACAAAAAACAAACATTTTCCTTTAAACATATTTTTTTAAATGAAAAATCCAATAAAACAATTTTCCTTGTTAAAAAAAAAAAAAAAAAAAATCCAAAAACATTTTCCTTTTGTAAAAAGATGATTTTATTACATTTTCTTTTAAAAAACACATTTTTTTGGTAAGGAAAAAAAAAACATTTTTCAGTAGAAAAAAAATTCACTCTTCTTACTCTCTTATCCTTGTTTTTCACCTCCTTCTCTCCTTGTTCTTTTCCTGTACGCATGAGTGTTTGAACTCCTGACACATCAACAGATCATTTAACTCGAACAAACATCCTTTAATCATCGCAAACGAAAATCTCGTCAAACTCTCATGGACAGAATCTTGTCCGATCGAGTTTTTGTCCCTTCTTGCATTTCATTATTCGTCCCAATCGGTAATCACTTTGAAATCCATTTAAATCACATTAACACACTTTCAAAATTTGGCAATTTTGAACAAGACGATCCTTATATATTTTTAATGAAATTTTTAACAAGTTTGTGCAACTATTAAACTTCAACAATTATGCGACGATGGAATCAAATTTAGGTAATTCTATTCGCACTGTCACGTCAAGAAATGGTTGTATAGCTTACCTTCGAATTCGATTAGAACTTGGGATGAATTTGTAAAAAATTTCTTAAAGAAAATTTTACCCCTTGGAAAAAACAACCAAAATTCGAAATGGAATTGTAAATTTTCATTAATTTGGAGGTGAATATTTTGGAATTTATTTTTGAAATATTTAAGGAACTTTTGATAAAATATTCACACCATAATATTGAAAAATGAACTCTTTGCCAAATTTTATACGATGGACTTGAAAATAGTCCTCGAACATGCTTGAATCAATGTGCAAAGGGAACATTTTAGCACAATATCACGATACCGCTTGGCAATTTCTTGAAAATCTAACCCAAAAATCATCTCAATGGAACGATTTTACGAGAAATCAATTTATTAGGGATCGAGCGCACATTCGATAGGATCATCATTCGCCTTTGATGTGAAAATCAATGTGATGATTAACAAATTTGATAACATTCTTTGATCTAATCTAATGAACCATGTTTCTCAAGTGTCATGTTACAAATGTAACGATCCTAACCAAATCGTCGATCAATGTCCTCTCTCATTAGAACAAATAGATGCTTTTAACAAAGTTAGGAATGATCCGTTCTCTCTAACGTACAAACTTGGTTGGAGAAATCATCCTAACTTCACTTGCAACCAAAACAATTCAAACATGAATTTTTTTGACCATCTTTTCAAGCATTTTCGAACAATGTTTCAAATCCTCATTTTCAACCAAATCAATTTCAACAAAAATTTCGTGATCTTCTCAAAACCAAACGCAATAATCTTTTGTTCCCAAGATGACAAATGAATGACTTCACATGAGAAAAGTTTAGAAACGTTAGCTAAAGCGACCACGCAAAATCTTCAATTAAATAAAAATTTGCAAAATTTGTTAACCTCATACATGCAAAATACGAGTCAATCGATCACTAAACTCGAGATGTAAATGAGTGAATTAGCCACCACCATGAGTGAATGGGAAAGAGGTACATTCCTATGTCAATTAATTCCAAACCCTAGAAATCTAAACATAAACTCAAACCAAGCTCATGTTGATTGAGATAGCAATTTGAATCAAATGAACGCTATCACCACTCTACGATCCGGTAAGAAAATCGATAACCAAATTGTCAATCCTATGACTTACCGAAAATTTCTTCCAAATCTTCAATACCCTTGACCGAGTCCAACTCGAACATTGCATCCAATTCCGAACCTCATCCTTCGTCAACTCAAGTAGATCGACCTACTAGTTGCGAGTTTCATTTCCCCATAGATTTCATGCTAAGAAACATTCGGAACAAATGGAAAAGTGCTAGAAATTTTTAAGCAAGTCAAGGTCAACATTTCTGTTTTAGACATGATTCAATAAGTCCTCACCTATGCCAAAATTTTGAAGGACTTACGCACACAAAAACGATACACGCAAGTGCCAAAAAAGATCTTTTTAGTGGCAGGTGTAAGTGAAGCCTTGTTTCAACAATTATTATGAAATACAAAGATCCTGGCATCCCCACAATCTTATGTACGATAAAAGACAAGAAAACCAACAAATGTTTGTTAGACCTAGGTGTTAGCGTAAACTTGCTCCCATGGCAACTAGGTCTAAGTGAGCTTAAACCTATAATAGTTACATTTCAATTAGTCGATCATTATATGAAGAAACCAATAGGAGAAATTGAGGACGTACTCACTAAATTAGGGGAATTCATATTTCTAGTTGATTTCATCGTTCTTGAAATGCAACTGGTAAACAATATTATGAGCCAATGCTTCAATCAATTGTCGAAATGGTTCAATGAAAATTTCTTTTGGTAGCATAACCATAGATCTCAACATCTTTAATTTAGAAAATAAATCAAATGAACCATTTGATTGGACTTTGGAAGTCAGTTCGATTCACAAAAAATTTGAAAACAAGACAATTGACCTTAATAACGAACACAAGGGAGAATATGAACGATTGTTTGAAGATGTACCAAACGAGATCGAAGACATGCTTCCCTTCGAACCTTTGATGGTTGAGTCTGAAACTCAACCAATTTTTTGATTAAGCAACTGACTAGTTTATAGCTTAAACCTCTTCCTTCTCACCTTAAGTACGCATACTTAAGTGAAAGAACATTCTTCCTGTCATTATTCCTACCGAGCATTCTCTTGACCAAGAAGCATCTCTTCTTTCATTTCTTTCAAAAAGCAAAGAAGCGATCGGGTGGTCCATTACCGACATTAAGGGAATTAACCCTACAATTGTTCAACATCACATTCATTTAATAACTAAACCAAACCCATTCGTTATGCGCAACAAAGGCATAAACTCAAAATGAAAGATGCGATTCGAGAAGAAATTCTTAAGCTCCTTGATAATAGCATCATATATCCAATCTCCAATAGTTCCTCGGTTAGCCCAATTCATATTGTGCCTAAAAATTTCGGTATCACCATTATACGAATGATGCTATCAAACTCATTCCAACTTGTACTTAAATAGGTTGGCTTGTTTTTACTAATTATTGAAAATTAAATGCTAAAACATGTAAATAACGTTTCTCTCTTCCTTTCATCAACCAAATGCTTGAACGATTAGCCGGCCATGAATTCTATTCTTTTCTTGATAGTTATTCTGATTACAACCAAGTTCTAATCGCTCCTGAAGATCAAGGAAAAACGAATTTCACATGTCCTTTCAGAATCTTTGCTTATCAATGTATGCCATTTTGTCTTTACTATGCCCTACGACTTTCCAATGAGCATGATTGACATCTTTTCTGACATGATCGAACATTTTCTTGAAGTTTTTATGGACGATTTCTCTGTCTTTGGAGATTCTTTTTTCGAGTGCTTACATCATCTCGAATTGGTTCTAAATCATTGTAAAGAGAAACATTAACTATGAATTAGGAAAATGGCACTTTATGGTCAAACAGTATATAGTCCTCAGACATGTCGTTTCAATAAGGGCATTGATGCAGATAAAGAAAAAGTTGATGTTTGTAACGAACCATAATTTTCGATAATTAAAAATTTATTAATTTAATAAAGTTTATTGATTTAATGTTGGGATAGATAAAATTTTATGATTTAATAATAAGAATATAACTGGATTTGAAATGAAATTGTATTAAGTTAAGGTAATTGAAAATGGCTTTGAATGTAACTCCAATTAATTAAAACGATTAAAAAGTTATAATCGGTTATAGATCGTAAATTCATTGTAATAATGTGTGTATTAATTGATATTTGGATTAAAAGAGTAGTTGATAAATTAAAGGTTGTATTTATTAATGAAATGATGTGTAATAAAAGGTAATTGGATGGAATTAGTATTATGTAAGTTGTTATGACATTTGTTTGTAAATAATAAATGTACAAGTGTAGTTAAATGTAGAAAAGGCGACAATTGTTATTTGTTACCAATTTAATCAATCAATGACAAATAAGTATAAATAAATGTTACATTAATATGAGTTAATACAGTAGCTGCAGATTGGGAAAGTAATAAAATGTATAGAAATGTAAATTACATTCATAAGGCAATAAATTGATTTAATAATAAAAATGATACCAAGAAAATGACGTGGTGTGATTTTAAATTTTTATTAATGTCAAAGTTAAAAAAGGTTCAATATTATTGGAATACTACAACTAATATGGTGAAAGATGATAATAGTAGAATATTTGTGTAATAAGATGTAAACAAATGTTAACTATGTCTATAGAGTAATAATGGATTGAATAAAAAGATTGAAACCAAATTAGATCAATTTATTGGAATTAAATTATAATTAATTAGATTTAATTACAGTTGAAATTGAACACTGTAATTAGTGTAATAACCAACATTGAAATTTTATGTAAACTTGTTTTAAATTGTTGTAAATGTTTAAGTAATCAAAAAGGATGAAAATTGGTTAGTTTACAAATATTGAATTAAAAATGATTAATTAATTTAATATAAATTTATTTAATTAACGTGAAAATAGTCATTTTGGCCACCGACTCGGATTTCAAATTTCAACGAAACTAGTTTCATTGAATCCGTAACGGTGAATTATTATAGGGTTTCATGTTTCGTAGTGATCGGACTTGCCGTTTGATCTTGCGGGCTCGAAACGCATAGAGATCAAATTCAATTGAAATCAATTCGAAATAAGGCGATTTTTAGCTAACTTCTTCATACGATGGAATTAGGACTCGAAACCTATTCCATTGTGTTTAAAAACATCGAAAACATCTATTTTGATATACGGGATGATCTATTTTTGTAACGACCCATAAAATTTCAATAAATTTTAATGACGTATTTAATTGAATTTTGGAGAAATTTTAAATCATAAAATTTGAAAATGAAAATATATATTTGGAATACGTATATTTAAATATAGCTGATGGTAACTTTTCAACTGATTTTATGAAAGTTTATTTTATTGTGCAATTCTATCAAATTCAAGTCAGTTAATAATTATTGATAATAAAATATTTTTCAAATCTGAATATTTTTACATATAAAAATTCTAAATCCTCTTCTGAGTGAGAGTCATCTTTCGATTTTTCAAAATCGGATTTTTTTAGCTCCGTCGATCTTATTTTCTACGTTTTTACTGCATTTTCCACCAGTGAAAGATTCGGTTTTTTTTTTATTCAATCGTACCACTGATATCTGTATACCGTTTTGATCGTCTCATCGTGCTGATCTGTATGGTATATTTAACTATGTGTTTTGAAGTCCGGTATGCGGTGGAATTCGCGAAAATGGTAACCGTATCGGTATCCGTTTTAACTTCTAGTTTGTGCGTCCATTCAATTTTTTTTCTTTTTCCAATGGCCGGACGTTCCTAACTTTTAACATTCACATTGTTTGGAATTATAACTGGTTGGTTTATTTGCGTCCATTCAGATGTGTACGTGTATTCATCTTCCCGTCTTATTTGTTTGTGCATTTAAGAAATACAATTTTAACTTAAGGCTATACATATTCTTTTCTTTGAAACCAAGTGTCCTTCCCCTTCTTATTTTAATTTGTGAAATCTGACAGCTAGCCTCTGTTTTCTTTCACGCAACACCTCTAGCCTTTTGAAGCCATCTCCTCCTCTGAAAAAAAACCTACAGTAAGTTGTAATTCTTTTCCTTCTTCCTCTTTATATTTCTTCCTTTCTTCATGATATTCGGCTACCATAAATTCTTACCGCACCTCCTCTCTATGGCGGCCACCAATCATCATCTCCATCATCGTTTGACCGGCCCCTCCTTGACCATCAACCATGGCCGAACTCTACCTTGCTAAACCGAGGCCGAAACTACATCACCTTCTCACCGACCCAAGGCCTCGTCACCCATCGCCAATGTCTAGCCAAGTGCCGCTCATCTCCTTCCTCTCGGCCAAGCCACGGCCGAGCCCCCTCGCCGAGTCTCCGCCATGAACGCAGCCGCTCACCATTTCACGCTGCCATAAGTAAAAAAAACTGTTATATATATTATTATAAGTCTATTTATAAGTTGTTTATACTATATAAATTATATATACGGCTTATACTTTTGCAGTTTCCAGTTGCTTGCTTTACTGTGTAAACTTATATTAGTATTTTCTTATCTGGTTGCATGAATTTTATTTGATATATATATATTACAGTACATATATGAACAGTATCACATATATAAATATTCCTCCTAGACTAATATATATATATATATATATATATATATATTAGTCTAGGAGGAATATTTATATATGTGATACTGTTCATATATGTATTGTAATATATACTGATTTCTTTAAGTATGATATATATAGTTTGTGTTTAAACAAGCATGCTAGTGCATATGTTGAAATGTATGTCTTGATTTCAATTATAGGGCAAAAGTATATTTTATACTTGTTGTTCTGTATAAATAAGCATGACAGTGTACTTTGCATTAGTCTTGATAAAATAAGTATCAGGTATATTGTTTATGAAATCCTAGTTTTATGCTGTAAATGTATATATAGATTTAAAAACTATAAGCTATATTGTTTATCAAAATTCACAATATATGGTTATAGTAAAATATTGCATACGTATAGTTATTTTATAGGTTTATTTGTATATATGTATACGAAGGAGATATGTTTGCCTTACTGCCTACTTTTGGTCGAGAAAAAAGAAATGATAGTAGTTAAAGGTTATTTGTATCTGAGTCTGCAATTTATAAAATTTGTATAGTTCATTATAAATTTTGTTATACAAATTTATATCTAAGTACAGTTGTTAGAACGTTTGTTTTACGGTGCATATATATATATATTTGATTTTTAAAAGAAAAAAATGTTATGGGAATGGCTTCAAAAATAATATAAGCATAGTTATGGTCTCTATGTATTGGAAAGAAGCAAAGTTATGTGATTTTTTTTGTAACATATACGGTGACTTGGTAGCTTACGTATATAAGCTTATTTATGTATTAAATTTTGTTAAAAATCTTATATATATATATATATATATATGTAAGTGGTTATATGTGTTGATATATATTGGTACATAGTTCAATTCATAGTTTAATAAACTGTAAATTGTGTATTTACTTTGATTTTAAGTATATATATATATATATATGTAATTTTAATTTAATAATGTTTTAAGAAGATAAAATAATATATATAATTCATTTCAGTCTATATCAAGCAGATTCTGATTTACGTCGTCTCTTCCTATTATTAGCTTTTGGTCCGTCGTGCCTGTTTCCTTCATCAAATTCGCGTTCAATGTTTCTTTGCTTTGGATTCGTAATCCATTTCATTTGTCGAACCTCTCTAGCCTCGAAAGGTGAGCAATCACTCACGACTAACGTTCTTTTATTTATTAAATTTGATTTCAATTGAAACGACAAATGAAATATGCTGCTGTTATTAATTTAAATTGTTTATATGCTATTATTTGTAATTGTTCATCTGTGGGATATGACACCATATCCTGTTGTTTATATTATATTGTTATTGATGATATATGCCTGTTAGTATTATTGTCATATCTGTTATTACTCTGCAAGTTCCATGTTAGTATAAAATTCACTATGGGTTGAAATGATACATACCCGGAGGAACATTAGAATAGGAGAAAATCCTTATGGGTTGAAATGATAAACCCAAACGATTTTCATTAGAATTGAATTTGGGGTTACAGGTTGAAATAATATCTACCCATATATATTTAAATTGCAGATTGAAATGATAAATATCTGCATCACTTGACCATATGTTACAAATTATATAACGACACCGTTGGTCTATAGATAAAATTTTTGAAAAGGATTTCTATGGTTTTGAAAGGGAATATATATGGTTTTATTTAATGTAGAAATTATATAAATATGTTTTGAGTATAAAATAGATTTATTAATAAACCCAAATTAATAAAGTTGATTTAATCAATATAATATGTTAAGTATTATATTCCTAAATCGATTTTTCAATGATCTGTATAAGTAAGACAAGGTTGAATTGGTTAAAATTGTATTTAGTAAATAAGTTTGCTTAATTAAATCGATTTTAAACCGTTGAATTTGGAATTTTTAGATATGATCTTATAACTTGATTTTGATTTAAAAAAACTAATGAATATTTCCTGCTTAAAGAAAGTGAGAGAGAAATATAGTAAACTATAATTTGAGGTTATTTAACGATATTGAATTAATTAAGTGAATATTTCAAGACTAAATAATAATGAAGTTAAACCAAATTTATATGAAATTGTTAAATTTAGTCTTAAAAATATTGAATACTTATAGCTTCGAAATATATTGACTTTGAATTTCATTGAAATTTAAATGGTTTATTTGTGGTTCAAATCTATATTTGAAATCGATAAATTTGAATTTATCTAGTTAGAAACTGAATCGAATGGAAATTAATAAATTTAGATTGAATTAAATTGGAATAGGAAAGGCGAGTTGATTTTGAAGCAATTTGTGAAGTTTGAGGAAATTACGAATGCTTTACTTTATAAATTATTTAATATATATACTATTTTGGGAAATAGAGATATGTGAAATGAAAAGGATATTTTGGTTTTGAAGTATAAATCAAATTAAAATGACTACGGTGTTATAGAGTATACTTCCACATTATAGATAGTTCCATGGATCCTTAGAGGATGGTTATCCCAAACATCCTTTAAGTTGTTTGTATTTCAGTTGATATTTCACTTGAGTTGGATTTATTGATATAAGAATGTTAATCCTGACTCGAGTGTTTTGTGTTTTGCTTTACGCTCGGGTGAGACTGAGTGATACAGCATTCGAGACTCACCTTTGGAGTTTGGAGCTTCGTTGGAGATTCAACTATCGATTCAGCTTTCAGCTTTTCCAGTTGATTGGTTCAGATAAGTCATCTGTTCTTACTGAAGACTTCACTGTATTTGAGATATTCTGTTGTATTCTATTTCTACTCTGATATTTATATAGTAGCTTCATGAACTAATATTTATTTTCCACTGCGTATTATTATTATATTACTCTATATCTGTGATTCTATGATTTATTTATTTTACTGCACATGCTGAGTTTTGCCAAATTTAAATTAGCAATCTGATATTTTAAGCAATTCAAGTCCGTCATGTGCGCATGCGAATGATTGAAAATACCGGGTCATTACAGTTGGTATCAGAGCTTAGGCTCTAGGAAAACTTAGCATATATGGTAAATTTATTTACAGAATCACTTTCGTTCAAGTCTAATCTCTTCCTTTTGACTCGATTTCCTTTGAACTTTGGAACGTTCCCTACAGTTCCAAAATTCATTCTTGTCTCTCCCTATTTATATTCTTTTGATTCTGGAATATCCCATAACTCCACTATGAGATTTGTAAAGGGGTAAAACTCCTTTACAATTGGCATTGATTCACCGGAGGCTTCTATACCCTCGGTTTAGATGCTGTTATCTCTTGTTATGTCGGATTCTACCTCTGACGATCGAATGTCGATTTGCCATAGAATTCTGCATCGATCTAATCCTTGTAGTCACGGTTGACCCGATTAAGGTCGCCCGCGATTTATATTAGTATATCCATCTTCTATTTTGAGATTTAATTATCTCATCTTCGATTGAGCATATCTTCGAAATAGAATTCTATTTGATTAGAGTTCTCTAATTTTGAATCTCTATCCTTGTTTTGAAATCCATCCTTGAATCATCCTTGAAAATCGGGTTAAGCTATATTTTTGAAAAATTTTTATATACCGAAGTTATTATTTTGATAGGAATGATTATATTCTATATATAAAAGTGAAAATGTTTTCAATAAAGATTATATACCTTTTTAAAATGAGAATTTGAAGTTTCGAAAGGATTTGAAATTTGATTTTTTTTATAAGAAATGGATTTATATAAAAATAATTTATAACTGAAGGGTTTTAAATTTGAAATTCGAAAGATTGAATTCGGTGTTTTGAAATTGGTTTTCAGATTTTGAAATATTTAATAATAGGATTTAAAAGTATTTTTCGAATATGAAATGTTTCAAATGGGTTTCAAGGATTTTGAAGAAGTTTTCATGAAAATAGAAGTCCAGAACTCACTATGTTGCTGGGAAATTGTAACAACCCGCATATATTACGATTGTGTGTTTAAATATTTTATTTAAATATAGCATCGTTAGTCGGATTTTTTTTCCGAAAAGCTACTTTTTGCAAACGGTCGAATCAGGACTTGAGACCACCCCCATCGAGTTCAAAATGACGTTTGCGACCATTTTGAGTATAAACTTCGATATGTTTGGAGATAGTAGAATTTTGCTACTTTTCACTTAGGGCTTTGGGTTGGGTTTCAGCCCATTAACCCCACTTATTACTCTATCTCAATCCACCTCTCCTCTTCACTTCATTCTTATTTTCCTAATACTCAAGCTTTAGCAACAATGGAGAGAGGAATGTGAAATTAAAACTCCAAGCCCTAATCATCTTTGCAAATTCAAGTTCTAGCTCCAAATTCATAGAAGAAGCTTTGGTAAGCCTTCTCTTCTTCTTCTCCAACTCATTCTCCTTTCAATTTCAGAAATTCCTAAACGTAACTTAGGAAATGTTTCTCTTTTAAGATTAGATTCAAGCTTGTTGGGTTGGAATTGAAGAGTGATTGTTCTTGCCATTGCTCTATAGCTTCTCTCTTGTGATTTTGAGTTTAAAGGTGAGACTTTTATCTCACATCTTTGTCTATATCTATCTTTGTTGTTGGGTATGAATTCCTAACATTTGTTCATGGCCATTTACTTTTGATTTGAATTGATATGGTGATTTACCAATTTTTGGATTTAAAGTCCAATTTTATGAAAATCCTTCAATGGATGATTGGAGGTGTTGTTTGGGGTGTATCGAAGAGCTATAAGGTCGGGTTGTCGCTTGGCGTAAATCCTTAGTTGCCGCGGCTCGCTCGATCGCTCCCGGCATCGATTTGGCCGTCATGGCCGAGGCAAATATTTTGCCCAGATGGGGTGTTCAGACGTCTGGAGACCAATGCCAGACGTCTGGTTTTGCATTCTGGAGAAAATAATTCTCGCCAGAAAAATAAAAAGGGCAGTGACTAATTTCATACATCAGAATTATCATTTCAGACGTCTGAAAGAAGGTCAGAAGTTTGATCTTTGAATTCAGACGCCTGGTTGGTTTTCTGGAATATTTCCAGAAAACCAAAACCAGACGCCTGGATTGTTACCCAGACATCTTAAAGGAGGTCAGACGTCTGATTTATGTCTTCAGACGCCTGGATGGTTTTCTGGAATATTTCCATAAACCAAATCCAGACGTCTGCGAACAACGCCTCAGACGTCTGGAAAGCCCAGTTTTGCCTATTCACCTTACTTTTTATTTAAATTTCAGATGTTAATCGATTTTAGTCGATCTGATTAGTTGTTATCACCTTTTATCGACTTTGATGACTTCTTTTCATGGATTTTTGGGAATATCCATTTTGATGGATTTGGTATCGATTTCTTCGGATTTGATTCACGTCTTCGTATGTGAATTTTGATAATTGATTGTTTCTACAATCATTTTTGTAATTTGTCACTTAAAAATATAAAGGTTTCAATACTAGTAGCAAATATCAAAACTCTTTTATCAAAACGATTCAACATTATTTTATTACAAAGCTCGTTTCTTAAACCGTTTTCCAATCTACTAGTATATACAAACATTTACCTCACTCGTATGAGAAATCTAATTAAACGACTTGGTGAAACAAGTGGTATGAAACTTTGCGTTTACTTCGTCGGTTAATTCTTGGACTTGTTCGATTGAAACTCTTGTGACAACTTTCGAGTGGAAATCTACAATTTGTTCGTAAATATTTCAGTTAAGCCAGTGCTTATGGGAAATGAAGCTAAACTCATCTATTTACTAGCTTAGTGTAATTGACACTTCTTGATGATCGATGATGATCATTTTTGTGATTTAGACTAGCATTGTGCAATGTCTCTTTGTCTGCGAGGGAGACTAAACCCTGTTTTTGTGGAGTTTCGACTCAAATTGGTGGGGCAGCGACCCATGGTCTTCGGGCTGTTTTGTGGAGCCTCGGCTCGAAATTAATGGTTAGCAACCATGGAATAGCGTTCCGTTTTGTGATACACGTGTTGGTGAGCTTTCATGCTCCCGTTTTATGATAGGCCTCCCCCTTTTTGTGATTTCTGGATTTCTATTGATGATTTCTAGAATTTGTGTTTCGCCAATTTTTGTGATTTCATTGATAAGTTCTATCAATATTTGTGCATTGGTGAATTTGTGTTTCAACAACTTTTATGATTGGCATCGTGATGTTTGCTAATATTGTGACTTGGTGAATAAAAATTAAGAGTATGACATTCTTTTTGATCTTTGAGAAGATTCTTGTGATATTGATTAATCTCTGGTTGATTTTCAATTACATACTTATCACAGTATGGCATTATAGTTATCATACGTTTTTGTCATATCTCTTATTCTATATCATTTCATCCGATATTTATTGCTAGACCAATCCATTTATTATTTTCTTATTAAATAATACTTGGGTCAGACCGAGATGTTACATGTGCTTCTGCTTGACTCCCATATGAGATTTTTATTCTGACTTTTGGCTAACTACTTATATTAGTAGTTGATTTTGTTGTATACATTTGAGATATAGACTCTATGATGTACACTTATTCTTTTGGGTAGCACTTGTAACTATTCTTTTGTGATATTGTGGATCTTCTTAGACCACTACTCTGATGAACACTTTTAAGTGTTATATATTCATATCTATTTCCGCCTTTGTGATATGAACTTCTGTGACTTATTTGTGTTATGATATTTCTATATTTGTTTTCGAAGATTTCATATAACCACTGTGTAGTAGCTTTGAGTTTGTGTCGGTATGTCGGAATTCCTCTTGTGATGAAAAGTTATATTTTTATCTGGCATATCGGTACTCGCACAAAGCAATTATACAGATGGTGGCTCCTCAACAGCCTTATTCTCCATGCTAGTTGACGGCATTACCCCGTAGTGTCCTTGTCTAGTGAGGGTATAAAGGTGGGGCGTCACAGAAATAATTTCGGTGATGAGAGAACGCATCATCGACATTGATTTTTGAGTTTCAAAGTGGGGGAGAGGCCACTTTGGTAGCTTGGCTATGCGAGTGATTTTGCGAAACAAATTTTGATTTCAAATGCTGAAGTGTGATTTGATATTCGGAAGATATATGTATGTATATTTGAAATGATTTGAAGTGAACCCGGTGTTTAGTCCTCGAGTTTCAGATTTGATTTGGTATAATCTTATCTATTGAAATTGCTTTGCTGATTTGTTGTTGATTTCTAACTCTTGGATTTGAAATTGGATTTCACCGACTATTTTGAATGTTCGAACACTTCCAAATCAAGGTTTATTTTCAAAGCCAAGTAATTTTGGAAAGTATAAAGTATTCGATAAAGTATATAAGTTTGAAACTATTTTGGTAAGACTATTATGAAGTATACTAATATGAAACTTAGTTTGGAAATGTTTTGAATGAAATTTAGTTCTAAATGTTTTGACTTTGAAACACCTTTTATAAAAGTATATATATAGAATAATAATATTTAAAAGGTAAATTGGATATTTCGGAGAGAAATAATAGTTTAAAGGTTTTAAAGGGACGGTTATAAACTATGCAATCATTTTGGGTATAATTGATTTTGAGAAAATATTTAGTTTCAAAAAATAGATTGGAATTTAAGACCCAGTAATTATATGATGATTTTGAAAATGAATTTGTTGGACATAAATTAAGTTGATTTGGAAACGAGGATGACTTTTTAAACCTATTAACTTGGAAACTTTGAAACTGAAGATATTTAAATTGGAAGAAATTTTGGTGAAATCGTGTATGATTTTTGAAACTGAACTGATATTGAAACGAATTGAAATTGAGAACTTTATTTTACTAAATACTTGATTTGGGAGTTATCGAACTTATATATAAAATTGATTTGTATAAGTATGAAGTTGATTTGAAAACTATTGATGTGGAAAGGTACTCAATTTGAAAGGTGTAATCTTATATAGTCGAAGTATATATAAATGTGATTTGATATACTATTGATTTTGGAAAGCATTCGATTTGAAAATGGAATCTTATATATAATGGACTTTATATAAGTATGATAGTTGAAAGTGATTTGAAAAGGTACTATATGATACATATTTTCGTAGTAAAGATATGGAAAGTGCCTTCTGCTTGATATCCGCTTTGTGGCCACATTGTGGATTCATTCTATCGATATTATTCTCTCTGATTTTGGTTTTCCGGATGTGATACTCGAGTGTCCTACCATGGCGTAATCCATGGTCCTTTTTTGGGTAGCGTAATCTGCAAGGCAGAGATTGCTTAAAGGATATGGATGTTTCCTGGGGGATCCAGGCGTAACCATTGTTATGTTAGCCCATGAGATGATGGTTTTGATGACAACAACCTTAGAACAGATTATAAAATATAAATACTAACATTATAAGTTTAGATAAATATGTATATGCAGGATTTAACCCCGCAGGTACCAAGAATGAAGACTGTACAGTATAGAGATTCAAGATATCAAGATTGAAGACTCATGAGTATCAAAAAAATCAAGAGTTCAAGAATTGAAGTAATTTATTCTTTAATTAGAAATTTTGTTAAAACTCGTAGAAAAGCACTGACATCTTAAAATCCAATTTATTCGTGGAATGGAATCCACTTTGAACCCGTTAAAGGGATGAAACCTACGAAAAATCTAGTGGAACATTGTTTTGTATCCGCTAACTTTTTATTCAAAATGATTTTTCAAAATTATATCCTGTTTTCAAAATGTTTTCAAAACCTTCCTTCTAAAAGCATCAAAAACCTCTATCCTGATTTTAAATAATTTTAGCCTCAAAATTATCTTTAAATTCAAAGTCAAAATTACTCCTGATTTTAAACTATCTAATAATATATTTAACTTTTTAATATTTATACTTAAGATTTAAATATAAAATTATAGTTAAATTATATATATATTATTCGCTATATTTACTTATGTATTTTAACTATAGTCAAGTATATTAGAAAAGTTTAAAAAAGTTTTAATATAAGATAAAGGTTGTTTTCAAAGAAAATCAAATCATCAAAAATTGCTTTGGGATGTCGACATGCCTATGGTGACCATGTCGACATGGTGTTAGTGAGTTCAAAATTTAAATTTCAAAAGAAGTGTCTATTCGCCATAACTCTTCATGAATGGACATGGCTGTTGTTCTTCTATAAATAGGGGCTAGTTTCAATGAATTTTATATTAGATTTTCTGGTTTTTCACTCCTCTTCTTCTTCCACATCTCTTAATACATACTCTTACCATTACTCTGCCGAAATCAATATTGAATCATACTCGATTACTTCTAGTTTGATTCTCTATCACTATGTCAACAAGGTTCTCAGTGCTATTCAGAGTTATAGACTTCTTTGTAATCTATTAAGCGAGAAAAGGTTTGATTGTGGCCTTGAAAATCAATCAAGCGAGAAAAGGTGTGATTGTAGCCTTGGTAAATCAATTGGGTAAACTTGTGGCCTGGAAATCAAGTATCTCTACCCAGAGGATTGAAATTCTGGAGGGTGTACCTCGTAGCCTTGAAATCGAGGGTGTAATTGTATAATTGCTTTTGAAAGGAAATCCGTACTTGTATTGCAGGACTGGATGTAGGGTAACTCCAAACCATTATAAAATCCGGTGTGTTCTTTCCTTTACTGCTTTTATTTTATTTCTGCATCTGTGTTTGTTTCTGTGATTATCTCTGTATCTGTCGATTGCATACATTTGTGTCTAAATTAACATAAATTTGAAAAAGATTTAATAATTCTTTATAAACACTATTCACCCCCCTTTAGTGTTATTCCTAGCCTTAAGATCCGTAATCCGCATTTCTTTCATGTTACGTATCCTACGGTCTACAGTTTTGTTGTGGTGACGTAATTCGCAAGGCAGAGATTGCTTAAAGGATATGGATGTTTCCTGGAGGATCCAGGCGTAACCATTGTTATGTATCCTGCGGTCCACAGTTTTGGTTATCATGGCGAAATTCGCAAGGCAGCGATTGCTTAAAGGATATGGATGTTTCCTGGGGATCCAGGCATAGCCATTGTTATGTATCCTACGATCCAGTGATTTGCTTGGATTGTACTTTCCATATCGGTTTTGAAGGTTTTTCAAATATTTTCACAGGGTGTTGAAACAGGTCTACTAAGTACTTGAAGAATTCTAGCTTTGCGCCTGATCAACGCATGGCCAGGGTCGGCAAGAACGATGATAAACTTGTTGAAACATCGAGTTATAAAAGTATTTTCGAAAGGAAAATTTGTTTCGATATGAAGGTATTTTATTATAAAGGTATATCCAACAAAGAAATTTTGTATTAACATTTAAAATTGAAACTCTTATGGTTGAAATTAATTATTCGTGCCCGATACTATTCTTTTGAATCTACCTTATCGGCTCAGCTCTATTTATTCGCCTATATTTTGTTTTTCCGAATCAACCTTCTATTCTCTTTTGAATTTTTTTATATTTGTTTATTTATAAACTACATGGTTTAAATAGAAAATTATTTATATTAGAAGTTATTAATTGAATAAAACATAATAAAAGTAGATGATCATTGAATTATTAATAGTATTTGAAAAGTATCTTAAGATGAATTATAAACTTATGAGTTGTGGATTAAATGTTTTCAAATAACTTCTTTGTATAAATAAGTAATGATGTAACTAATTGTTTTCGAAGAGTTTTCATATATTTATAAAGGTGTTATTAATGTTATTTATAAGGGAAGCAAGAAATTTAACAAATGGATTTTTGAAAAGTTTTAAGTATTAAAGAAAACTGAACTGCAAATGAAGTTTTCAAACAAATAATTCAAGTAAAATTTATATAGTTTAAATTAATTTTTGAATCTTGACTTTCAATATACCTTTATATCTCGTTGTTCTATTCTCCTACCTACTTCCTTTTCGGGGATGAAAAGTTTTGAGTAGGGGAGAGTGTAACGACCCGTAAAATTTTAATGGTTTTATTAACGTATTTAATTGAATTTTGAAGAAATTTTAAATAATAAAATTTGAAAATGAAAATATATATTTGGAATACGTATATTTAAATATAGCAGATGGTAAATTTTCATCTGATTTTATAAAAGTTTATTTCATTGTGCAATTCTATTAAATTCAAGTCAGTTAATAATTGTTGATAATAAAATATTTTTCAAATCTGAATATTTTTACATAGAAAAATTCTAAATCCTCTTCTGAGTGAGACGTCATCTTTCGATTTTTCAAATTCGGATTTTTTTAGCTCCGTCGATCTTATTTTCTACGTTTTTACTGCATTTTCCAATAGCGAAAGATTCGGTTTTTTTATTCAATCGTACCACTGATATTTGTATACCGTTTTGATCGTCTCGTCGTGCTGATCTCTATGGTATATTTAACTATGTGTTTTGAAGTCCGGTACGCGGTGGAATTCGCGAAAATGGTAACCGTATCGGTATCCATTTTAACTTTTAATTTGTGCGTCCATTCAATTTTTTTTTCTTTTTCCAACGGCTGGACGTTCCTAACTTTTAACATTCCCATTGTTTGGAATTATAACTGGTTGGTTTATTTGCGTCCATTCAGATGTGTACGTGTATTCATTTTCCCGTCTTATTTGTTCCTGCATTTAAGAAATATAATTTTAACTTAAGGCTATATATTCTTTTCTTTGAAATCAGGTGTCCTTCCCCTTTTTATTTTAATTTGTGAAATCTGACAGCTAGCCTCTGTTTTCTTTCACGCAACACCTCTAGCCTTTTGTAGCCGTCTCCTGCTCTGAAAAAAAACCTACAGTAAGTTGTAAATCTTTTCCTTCTTCCTCTTTATATTTCTTCCTTTCTTTATGATATTCGGCTGCCATAAATTCTGGCGGCACCTCCTCTCCATGGCGGCCACCAATCATCATCTCCATCATTGTTTTACCGGCCCCTCCTTAACCATCAACCATGGACGAACTCTCCCCTGCTAAACCGACGCCGAAACTACATCACCTTCTCACCGACCCAAGGCCTCGTCGCCCATCGTCAATGTTTAGCCAAGTGCCGCTCAACCCTCCCCCCCGCTCGCGGCCAAGCCACAGCCGAGCCCCCTCGCCGAGTCTCTGCCATGAACGCAGCCGCTCACCATTTCACGCTGCCGTAAGTAAAAAAAAAATCTGTTATATATATTATTATAAGTCTATTTATAAGTTGTTTATATTATATAAATTATATACACGGCTTATACTTTTGTAGTTTCCAGTTGCTTACTTTACTGTATAAACTTATATTAGTATTTTCTTATCTGGTTGCATGAATTTTATTTGATAAATACATTAGTCTAGGAGGAATATTTATATATGTGATACTATTCATATTGTACTGTAATATATACTGATTTCGTTAAGTATGATATATACAGTTTGTGTTTAAACAAGCATGTAGTGCATATGTTGAAATGTATATCTTGATTTCAATCATAGGGCAAAAGTATATTTTATACTTGTTGTCCTATATAAATAAGCATGACAGTGTACTTTGCATTAGTCTTGATAAAATAAGTATCAGGTATATTGTTTATGAAATCCTAGTTTTATGTTGTAAAAGTATATATAGATTTAAAAACTATAAGTTATATTGTTTATCAAAATTCACAATATATGGTTACAGTAAAATATTGCATACGTATAGTTATTTTATAGGTTTATTTGTATATATGTATATGAAGGAGATATGTTTGCCTTACTGCCTACTTTTGATCGAGAGAAAAGAAATATAGTAGTTAAAGGTTATTTGTATCCGAGTCTACAATTTATAAAATTTGTATAGTTCATTATAAGTTTTGTTATACAAATTTATATATAGTTGTTAGAACATGTTTTACAGTACATATATATATTTGATTTTTAAAAGATAAAAATGTTATGGGAATGGCTTTAAAAATAATATAAGCATAGTTATGGTCTCTATGTATTGGAAAAAAGCAAAGTTATGTGATTTTTTTGTAACATACACGGTGACTTGGTAGCTTACGTATATAAGCTTATTTATGTATTAAATTTTGTTAAAAATCTTATATATATATATATTTAAGTGGTTATATGTGTTGATATATACTGGTACATAGTTCAATTCATAGTTTAATAAACTGTAAATTGTGTATTTACTTTGATTTTAAATATATATGTATATATATAGAATATATATATATATGTAATTTTAATTTAATAATGGTTTAAGAAGATAAAATAATAAGATAATATATATAATTCATTTCAGCCTATATCAAGCAGATTCTGATTTACGTCGTCTCTTTCTATTATTAGCTTTTGGTCCGTCGTGCCTATTTCCTTCATCGAATTCGCATTTAATCTTGCTTTGCTTTGGATTCGTAATCCATTTCATTTGTCGAACCACTCTAGCCTTGAAAGGTGACAAATCACTCACGACTAACGTTGTTTTATTTATTAAGTTTGATTTCAATTGAAACGACAATTGAAATATGCTGCTGTTATTAATTTAAATTGTCATATATGCTATTATCTGTAATTGTTCACCTGTGCGATATGACACCATATCCTGTTGTTTATATTATATTGTTATTGATGATATATGCCTGTTAGTATTATAGTCATATCTGTTATCACTCTGCAAGTTCCCTATTAGTATAGAACTCACCATGGGTTGAAAAGATACATACCCGAACGGACATTACAATAGGAGAAAATCGTTATGGGTTGAAATGATAAACCCAAACGATTTTCATTTGAATTGAATTTGGGGTTACGGGTTGAAATGATATCTACCCATATATATTTAAATTGCAAATTGAAATGTTAAATATCTGCATCACTAGACCATAGGTTACAAATTATATAACGACACCATTGGTCTATATATAAAAATTTTGAAAATGATTTCTATGGTTTTGAAAGGGAATGCATATGGTTTTATCTAATGTAGAAATTATTTCAATATGTTTTGAATATAAAATAGATTTAATAATAAACCCAAATTAATAAAGTTGATTTGATTAATATAATATGTTAAGTATTATATTCTTAAATCGATTTTTCAATGATCTGTATAAGTAAGATAAGGTTGAATTGGTTAAAGTTGTATTTAGTTAATAAGTTTACTTAATTAAATCGATTTGAAACCATTGAATTTGGAATTTTTAGATATGATCTTATAACTTGATTTTGATTTAAAAAAATTAATGAATATTTCCTGCTTAAGAAAAATATAGTAAACTATAATTTGAGGTTATTTAACGATGTTGAATTAATTAAGTGAATATTCCAAGACTAAATAATAATGAAGTTAAACCAAATTTATATGAAATTGTTAAATTTAGTCTTAAAAATGTTGAATACTTACAGCTTCGAAATATATTGACTTTGAATTTCATTGAAATTTAAATGGTTTATTTGTGGTTCAAATCTATATTTGAAATCGATAAATTTGAATTTATCTAGTTAGAAACTGAATCGAATGGAAATTAATAAATTTAGATTGAATTAAATTGGAATGGGAAAGGCGAGTTGATTTTGAAGCGATTTGTGAAGTTTGAGGAAATTACGAATGCTTTACTTTATAAATTATTTAATATATACACTATTTTAGGAAATAGAGATATGTGAAATGAAAAGGATATTTTGGTTTTGAAGTATAAATCAAATTAAAATGACCATGGTGTTATAGAGTATATTTCTACATTGTAGATAGTTCCATGGATCCTTAGAGGATGGTTATCTCAAACATCCTTTAAGTTGATTGTATTTCAGTTGATATTTCACTTGAGTTGGATTTATTGATATAAGAATGTTAATCGGGACTCGAGTGTTTTGTGTTTTTCTTTACGCTCGGGTCAAACTGAGTGATACAACATTCGAAACTCACCTTTGGAGTTTGGAGCTTCGTTGGAGATCCAACTATCGATTCAGCTTTAAGCTTTTCCAGTTGATTGGTTCAGAGAAGTCATCTGTTCGTACTGAAGATTTCACTGTATTTGAGATATTCTGTTGTATTCTATTTCTAACTCTGATATTTATATAGTAGCTTCATGAACTACTATTTATTTTCCGCCGCGTATTATTGTTATATTACTCTGTGTCTGCGATTCTGTGATTGATTTATTTTACAGCATATGCTGAGTTTTGCCAAATTTAAATTAACAATATGATATTTTGAGCAATTCAAGTCCGGCATGTGCGGATGCGAATGGTTGAAAATACCGGGTCGTTACAATTTTCGTTTGGGGGTTAGAACGGGCATTTTGGATCGCATAGTTATTTCGATTTAACCCTGCCTACATATAGGCTGTTACAAACCCTTGTTGTTTCTCATATTTTTATTTCTGTATGTACATCTTCCTCCTTCTCAAACCTAATTCTCAAACACCAAAACCTAATTTTAAAAAAAAGGACCGAAAAAAATTTCCTCCGGGTTTACTTCGAGTTTGGAAGAAGTTTACTTCGAGTTTCAGAGGAGCAAACAATGTAGCGACTTGGGGTCAGAGAGAGTTTGAGGCCAAAAAGGCGGATCTGGTCATGCTTCAGTTACAGAGGTGAAAATCCTAGAGTGACTTCGGGTTTGGAGCCAAATGACCCGGATCTCGGATCATTTTGGCAAAAACTCAGAGCAAGCACCGGGTAATCGAGGCGGCGACTCGAAGTAAGACCCGTAGTCGAAAATTTCCAATCTTCTAACGTTAATAACTTTTACATACGAGCTCAGATTCACATGTGATTTTCTTCATTGTGATTGTATCGGAATTCCATACATTTTGGAATCAGTTTAGTCGAATTCTGAGACTGTTAGATTTTGGGTTCCAAATTGGATTTCAAATCGATTTGAAACCAAAAGTGAGTGTTTTAACCCACTCACAACTTCTAAAATTTCTTATGTTAGTTAAATTAAATTTATGATGTGATTACAAATTTATTAATTGATGTTTGGTATATTTATATTATCATTCTAGTTAAATTTGACTTTTATTGCATTTAATCATCGTTTAATTTAATATTGAATTTAAATTGCCAATTTAATATCTTTTATTGATAATCAGTTATCTATTGATGTTTATTGGTCAATATGGATGATGATCGTGATGGATGTTTGACTGTTGATATTGGATGACTGGATGTTGTATTTTTTATTGTTTTAACACTACAAGTTCCCTATGGGTTGAAATGATACATACTCGAATGGGCGATAGATTAGGGAAAAATCGTTATGGGTTGAAATGTTAAATTCGAATGATTTTATGGATTTTTATTTAATTCGGGATTGCATTTTGAAATGATATATAACCATAAAAATTTATTTTTCAGATTGAAATGATAAATATCCATATCACTTGACCATATGGTAGAAAACTATATACGGACACTGGATTGGTTAAATTAAATGATTTTTGAATCTTTAAATTTTGAATTCAGTTAGCTGGTATTTTGAAATAGAAATTGATTTATATAAACTGAATTATTTTCAATAATCCAAGTGTTAAATGTTGAATTGGAATTGGTTTAATGAATGGCTCAAAGGATTTAAATTTGAATTTCAAAGTTAAAGTGTCAAATATAAATGAATTTATTAGAATTGAGTTGCTGAAAATGTTGGGATACAACTTTGAAATCTATTTAAACATATTTAAGCTATTTTAATTTAATTAACCATTTCAATCAATTTAAAACTATTTTAATTTACATTAATCTATGATAACATATTTAATCCAATTTAACCTATTTCACCTATTTTAAACTAATTAAATTTATTTAGTCTATTTTAAACCCATTTATTATAATTTTAATTTATTTAAAATCATTTTAAAACTAATTAAATCAAATTTAAATCTATTTAAACTATTTTAAATCTATTTAAACTATTTTAAAACTATACAAACTATTTATAATTACCTAAACTATTTTAAAAACATTCAAACCGTGTAAATTTGAAGTATTTATATTTAAATTCTTGATGATGATATAAGCAAAGTTGGAAATTGTAATTGATACCAATTTGTGAAATGACATATTTGAGCGAATAAGATGATTTTGAAATGAAGAATTAATTAACATAACTTATCAATAATTTTCGAGTGATTATAATTTAAAAAGTGAATATGATTTGAAAGTGAATATGATTTTGGAAGTGAATATGATTCTGAAAGTGAATATAGTTTGAAAGTGCATATGATTTCGAAAGAGATATGATTTGAAATTGAATATTATATTTTGATACAAATTGTGAATCGACCGTTTTGAAATGTAAATGAACCATTCGATGTGAAATAAGCGCTTGGTTGTTAAAGAGACCGGGATTGGATATTTTCATACTCTCTGCCAATACCCATAACCACTTTAACAACTGTGTACATGGTGGAGATTCCAGAAATGAAGAATGATGGTTTGGCGAACGATTTCTGTATGAGGTATTGACGTGACCCTGACTCCCATGAGTCAGCTTAGATGTGACTAAAATAGGTGTTATACCTGGGCCAAGTGAGGTCCTTCCTCTAATCGGACATGCTTCTTTGATACCATATTACGACTTTTTGATGATTTGGTGGCCACCCCTTGATTTGATTATGAGAGTGTGTTCCGAGGTGGGCGGAAGTAGCTGCTATGCATTACCACCAGCCCGGTTCTGCAATTGGTAAATCTACCCTGGCATTGCCTCGTGTGTTGTATTCACATGCCCTAAAGCGCCTTCTACGAGTTTGTTTTGTACCGTACCTATGAGGTGTCTTTTGGGTAAACCACCGATTTGGTTGAGCCCATGACATTGTACAGACTACATGAATATATAAAATGTATTAAGGGGGATATAGGTAACGTCTTAATGCTATTTTAGCACTTTACTTTATTGTAGACACTACTATATAGCGTATTGTACTACATAGTAGATAGTTTACGGATCCTTAGGAGATGGAAATCCCGAACATCTCTTAAGTTATTGCACTCACGTTAGACACTGGATAGAAGATGTCAGACCCAGTAAACATCTCTGACGCCGTTACACTCATATTTATTTACTGTTGATTTAACTTACATAAGATCTTTTAGTTCTAACTCGAATGTTTTGTCTTTTCAATTCGCTCGGGTCAGTTGAGCTTTTCAGTTTACCGAAGACTGCTTTATGGAGGATAAAGATGAAGATTTTGTACTATTATTACTTATTATATGTATTCCATTACATCATATTATTCCGCTGCATTTATTTATAATTTATTCTTCCTGTTGTAACTTTGACCTGTATTATAAAAGTATAATCAATATATTTGTAAACAGCTTCATGTACTGTTTATTTGATTATTATATTTTGTCATTCCGCTGCGAGATTCCATATTTTATTTACTTTTCCTTTCTTTCTCTGCTTTTCTTATTTACCCCATAACAATCTTCCCTTTTGAATGGTTTGAGTTTGACATGTTTGTTTGCTTAAAACGTCCAAAAAGGCAGGTCGTTACAGTTGGTATCAGAGCTTTGGTTTTGACGATAACCATGAGTCCGACTCACTAAGAATTGGGTAGTAATACCCAAGAATGAGTCGCTGAGTGTATACATGAGAGAGCGTAGGTGTTAGTGTTATAAAATGGTTTTGCATTGTGTTAATCTGTTCCATTTTGTATTTATAAATTCTGGTTCGTGCATAGGACGCCATGAGATCGATATGGATTTCTAAGCACTTAATAGGGCAGATCGACACAATATTGTTTCGAAATACAGGTAAATGAAATAATTTTGCCTATTATCTATTTTTGTATATAAGATAATAAATTTTATAAATGATATAGTTGGATGTAATATGTTTGTGGTTAAGAAGTGAGTGAAAAAAGGGAAATCAAACTAAATTGTAAATGTGAAGTAAACTGAAATAAAATGTATATAATACTTCAATAATGAATACTTTTATAATTCAAATAATTGAAATGGATATAACTTATGTAAGTAGGGAATGTAAACTAATGAAATAAGCCTTACATAAATGAATGGAAATTACAATTTTGTAAGTAATGAACGTGAATTAAAGAAAATCATTATGTAAAAAAAAATGAACAATGAATATTGTGAAAAAGATAAATAGAGTAAACTTAAAAATGTGTCGAATTCTTTGGTTGTTGGGCTTATGGATGATTGGTTGGGAAAGGATACCCCTATTTTGTATAAAGATGTATAAATAATCTATAAAATTATCTACGACTGTTGAGTGTTTGGTTTACTTCATAGTTTATTTATCATTTTATACGATAAAAAGTTTCTAAACCCAAACAAACCCTTTGGTTTGATTTCCATGAATGGATGGTTGCCCTCTATGTTGGAAATAATGTTTTTACTGTTGTTTTCAAATGATTATTGTTATGTGGTGATGTATTGTTTGTTATTTATTGAAACAACTTAAATATTTTCTCATTTACTTAAGTATTAACCTCTTTAGATTATATAAGTGAAATACAGGTTTATGGAAGTAATTACTACTGCTTTTGGTTTCATAAACAAGCGTTGTTTGCCCGACAAGTAGATACGTTTTCGGATTACGGTTTTCTAGCCATATTATATTGCTTTCCCATGGTTTGGGATATATTATTTTGAAAAATATGATATATATTGTTATTATTGATATTACTATTTCTCCCAGACCTCTCTGTACAAAGGAGACTCTGTCGAAAATTTATGTGAAATTTGGACTTAGAAAAATTCTGTGAAATGTTTTCAAACTTTTATTAACTTGAATATAAAAGGATTCAATGATTATAAATTGATATATTTTATTTAAATTATTTAATTATGTAAATTAGATGTTTATAAATGTAATATTTTGAATAGATATATTGATTACTAAATTCCTTATTTTTCTTTATTTTTCCTTTTCGGGGACGAAAAGTTTTGAGTGGAGGAGAGTGCAACGACCCATAATTTTCGACAATTAAAAATCTGTTAATTTAATAGACTGTTGTGATTTAATGCTGGAAGAGATAAAAATTTGTGATTTAATAATAAGAATATAACTGGAATGAAATGAAATTGTATTAATTTAAGGTAATTGATAATGGCTTTGAATGTAATTCCAATTAATTAATATGATTAAAAAGTTATAATTGGTTATAGATTGTAAATTAATTGTAATAATGTGTGTATTAATTGATAATTGGATTAAAAGAGTAGTTGATAAATTAAAGGTTGTATTAATTAATGAAATAATGTGTTATAAAAGGTAATTGGGTATAATTAGTATTATGTAAGTTGTTATAACATTTATTTGTAAACAATAAACGTATAAGTGTGGTTAAATGTTGAAAATGTGATAATTGTTTGTTACCAATTTAATTAATCAATTATAAATAAATATAAATAAATGTTACAATAATATGAGTTAATACAGTAACTGTAGATTGAGAAAGTAATAAAATGTATAGAAATGTCAATTCCACTTCATAAGGCAATGAATTAATTTAATAATAAAAATGAAACCAAGAAAATTAAGTTTTGGGATTTTAATTTTTTATTAATGTCAAAATCAATAAAGGTTCAATATTATTGGAATACTACAACTAATAAGGTAAAAGATGATATTATAGAAAATTTGCGTAATAAATTGTAAATTAACTATGTCTATGGAGTAATAATGGATTGAATGAAAAGATTGAAACCACATTAGATCAATTTATTAGAATTAAATTATAATTAATTGGATTTAATTACAGTTGAAATTGAACATTGTAATTAGTGTTATAACCAACATTGAAATTTTATTTAAACTTTTTTAAATCATTGTAAATGTCTAAGTAATCAAAAAGGATGAAAATTGGTTAGTTTATAAATATTGAATTAAAAAGTGATTAATTAATTGAATATAAATTTATTTAATTAACGTGAAAATAACCATTTTGGTTACTGACTCGGATTTCGACGAAACTAGTTTCATCGGATCCGTAACAGTGAATTATTGTAGGGTTTCAAGTTTCATAGTGATCAGACTTACCCTTTGATCGTGCAGGCTTGAAACACGTAGAGCTCAAATTCAATTAAAATCAATTTGAAATAAGCAGATTTTAAGCTAACTTCTTCATATGATGGAATTAGGACTTAAATCTATTCCATTGAGTTTAAAAATATTGAAAACATCTATTTTGATATATGGGATGACCTATTTTCGTTTCGTGGTCAGAACGGGTTTTTGGGTCACGTAGTCGTTTCGATCCAACCATGCCTATATATAGGCTGTTATAAGCCCTAGTTGTTTCTCATATTATTATTTCTGTACATACGTTTTCTTCCTCCTTCTCAAACTTAATTCTCAATTTCCATAACCTACTTCTAAAATAAACTGCAAAAATTTTTTTTGCTCCAGTTTACTTCGAGTTGGGAAGCGGTTTACTTCCAGTTTCAAAGGAGAAAACCCTACAGTGACTTGGGGTCAGAGAGAGTTCAAGGACAAACAAGGCATTCCTAGATGCGCTTCGAGTTCCAGAGGCAAAAATACTAGAGCGACTTTAGATTTGGAGGCAATTGACTCGGATCTCGGATCATTTTGGCAAAAACTCAAAGTAAGCGTCGGGTAATCGAGGCGGCGACTCGAAGTAAGACCCGAAGTCGAAATTTTCCAATCTTCTAACGTTAATAAATTTTGCATATGAGCTCGGATTCATCCTCGATTTTCTCTGTTGGGATCGTAACGGAATTCCGAACGTTTTGGAATTGGTTTGGTCGAATTCTCAGACTTTTAGATTTTGGGCCCCAAATTGGATTTCAAATCGATTCGAACTCAAAGGGGAGTGTTTTAACCCACTCACAACTTCTAAAATTTCTCATGCTAGTTAAATTAAATTTATGATGTGACTAGAAATTTATTGATCGATGTCTGGTATATTTAAATTGTCATTTTAGTAAAATTTGACTTTTATGGTATCAGTTGACCCTATGGTATTCGTATCCGAATGATAAATATACGTATCACTTGACCCTACGGTAGAGAATTATATACGGACACCGGATTGGTTAAATTAAATGATTTTTGAATCTTTAAATTTTAAGTTCAGTTAGCTTGTATTTTGAAATAGAAATTGATTTATATAAATTGAATTATTTTCGATAATCCAAGTGTTAAATGTTGAATTGGAATTGGTTTAATGAATGGCTCAAAGGATTTAAATTTGAATTTCAAAGTTGAAGTGTCATGACCCGTTTTCTATCTCTAGAGAAACGCATCATGAATTAAGAAAGAAAGTAGAAGAAGAAAAGATAAGAAAGAAGAAACTCAACAACATCAGATACTCACAGCGGAACGAATGAAATATTATATATCACATAAAATATTACATAGTATCATATTACATCAGAGTACACAACTTTTTCAACACATATTAGACAGTTATAAACATCTGTCTAACTATACAACTCAAGTACATAAGATACAGATATCACATAAACACAGCTGAACCATAATATATCTACACGCTGAAGCCTCCTGCTCCAAAACTCCTCTAGAATTCGTCAAGCTAACCTAAATCCCTCGACTACTCATACATAATATGAGTACCCAAGATTTTAATAAAACAGAAAATAAAAACTCGGGTCAGACAGGGGTCTGGTGTGAGTAAACAGGTTAAAATTGCTTAACTTTAGAAAATCCTTTGAAAAGAAAAGGTATCACGTAAGACTTCCCACACAAAAACATGGAAAAGTTTTTACCTTACGCTAACCAAATCATTTGATAGGAAATCCAGTGATACTATATCAATGTCTAGGTTTTTCAAGTAAATAAGAAATAGCTAAAATTGTTACATATATTAAATTCTAGCTACTAGCCACAAAAGTGGGTAATACAAACAATACCGTAGGGTCTTGTAGGAAAAATGGGTTTCCATCAATGGCAGGGCTACCGAGGTACCGCCCGTCACAGTACGTGGCCTAGATCACTGTACCGAGGATTACTCTCAATCCCCTGCAATACAAAGCCGGGACCATTCCTTACTGAACAGTCCCGAGTAAGATCACCCCGTGGTTGGCGCGACCAACCACCCACTAAGCCGAAATAAAAAGGACATCTAGACAGGGATGACCTTACCCTGAAATGGGTGCTACCCACCTAGCCTTGCTGCACCTCCCATGTTTTAGCCATTCCCGGTTGATGAGGCTTGAGGCTGCGATTACCTATATAGAACACATCTATCTTAGAATGCTCATCGTCCACCTGACGATGTTCTGAAAGCATTCAATCCATACAAGTTCGTTCCGGGTTCGAACAAAACCGAAGGCACTATCTCGTTGCACTCATTTTGGAATCACCCTCAGAGTCAACGACCATAGCCCTTGCACTTTGAATCACCATCTCGAACCTGAAAGTACTATTTCCGTCAAACTCATCATGGAATCACCTCCAGAGTTATACTGACGAATAGTCCTTACACTTCGAGTCTTCACTAAGCTCCATTTGGATTCACGACCTAACGTTTAATTTGGATCGATGTGGTTTTCGGATATCTAAATATAGAAACCCGATCCCGGTCTCACCGAAACCAAACGCCATTTTAATGTCCAAGTTGTTTAAGGGTTTTAAACAATTAAACTTATATCCAGGATAACATAACAGATAGATGAATCACATTATCACAATAGATAATTCATATTAACTATTCATCTCACAAAGCAGCATAACGTACATCAGAGATATCATACCCAAATCATCCAACATCATTCAACATCCAATATCAGTCATCCAATATTAATCAATCATCCAATATCAATCAATCATTTTATAAGAAGGTTTGATTAACTCTTAATCAATTGGATTACCTTAATCCTTCTTCGTTAATTTATTCCAAATAAATAAATTAATGATCTCTTAATGATCTTCTTTAATTAATCTTCCTTGATTAATTATCCTTTAATTACATTCAAGTAATTATCCTTAACCATATACAGTAATTAACTTTTAAATACTATCATTAATTACAATAATTAATGATCCTTCATTTACTTCCATTAATTAATCAACTATAATTAATTACATTAAACCACAATTAATTACAATTAATTAATCACACTTAGATTAATCACTTCCATTAATTATTCTTGATTAATTTCATTAATTATATTAACTAATGATCCTTATTAATTAATAATTACTTTAATAAATTAAATAATTAACTTGTAATTAACCATCTTATTAATCATAAATAGTAATTAATAACTTGTAATTACTTATTTAATTAATTAACTTCTTAATTAATTATATTAATCTTGTATTAATTATTCTAATTACTTAATCTTTATTAATCAATTAATTAATAATCCTTAATTAATTACTTTATTAATTAATTACAATTTTAATTAACTACCCTTAGTAATTAATCTAAAATTACTCTCATTCATTAATTAATTAATCACATTAATTAACTAACTAAAATTAACTAAGTAATTAACCCATAGTTACTTACATAAGTAATTATCTTCTTTTCATTAGATGATTACTCTTTTAATTAATTACTTAACAAGTAATTAATTCCATCATTAAATAATCCTTAATTCTTTAATTAATTAATTACTCTATAATTAACTAACTTCAAATCAATTAACTTAATTAATCCTTAGATTAATAAAATCAAGTGATTATCCATTAATCACTTCCATTTAATTACTCGCATGAGTAATTTTCCACTAATTACTTCCATAAGTAATTACACACTAATTATTTTCATAAGTAATTTCCTCTTTCTAATTACTTTAAGTAATTATACATTAATTACTTCATTAAGTAATTACACTTAATTAATTCATAATTAAGTGATTATTTAAAATTAAACAAACAATTAACTAATCATTTAAAATTAATTAAATAATTAGTTAACTTCTTATATTTTAAAAATCCTTAATTAATTAAGAAAAGCATTTAATATTAATTAAACTTTTACTTATTAACAAATCATATTTATTAGGTACTTTTAAGTTCATAACAAAAATAAATTACCCTTATTTATCTTCATAAGTTAATTATTTGAAATTAATCAAATTTCAGTAACTTAAAACAAATTATTTTATGAGTTTACAAATTTATAACTTTAACTTTATTTGAAAATAAAACATTTAGAAATCAATTTGAAATTTAAAACAATTCAATCATCAAATTTAAACTTATTCGTTTTCCATATAATTTGAAAACTTTGTTTTTAAAACATTACTTAAAAATTTACATAGAAACTTTGATTTAATACTTTAAATTGAAACACTTCCTTTTAAATTAAAATTCAAAATTTAATGAAGTTAATTACTTTCAAAAAGAAATCATCTTAAACATTTTAAATTTTAAAATGAATTCAATTTACATTTTTAAAAGATTGATTAACTTTTACTTCAAAAGAACAAGTTTTTAACTTTTATAAATTTGTTTCCTTTTATAATAACTTAAGCATTGAGTTTATTTATTCAAAAACAACAAATTTTAAAATACAAACTCAATATCTTATTTTTACCGTACTTAACTAAAAAGCAACAACCTAAATACTGGAGTCAAGCACGACAAACACACGAGCCTGCCCCGAGTTAAAACCCAGACGCCACTACTTCGAGTCGATTCACGAAAAACACGAGAAGCACTCCGAGCTAAAACTCGTCTTCCCCAACTCAAATTTCCAGTGCACACAAACGTACACGCGTGTACGTGCCCCCATCGCCTCCGGCCACCATAGACCATCGCGACCATCGCCGACGTTCATACGTACCCACGCGACCTCGATCGTGCACCCAGATCGAATAACAACCACTCGAATCAAAATCGACCCCCTGCGTCAAAAAACTGCAGAAACTTCGAACCACAAAACCCCCTAACGCCGACTATCACGACGCCGTTAGCCCTCGCCGACCTCACCATCGAAACACCTCGTCCACGAGCATCATCTCCCCCAAATGCGAACGACTCCAGTCCACTAACCGTGACGCAAACGCCTCGGCAACCAAGATGAACAAAACACCATTCTAAACCCTAGATTGATCGAATCAGATCATCGCCGCCATAGGAAAAATTCGACAATATTTTTCCCTTCATCAACATCACGAAGACTAGCTTCGACCAAGAACTCAACGCCAATCATCAAGTTGATCGTCGGCAATTCACCAAATTGCCGAAACTGTTCAACTCGCAATTCCAAATCGAATATCAACTTAAAAATTATGAAACTAGTGTTAAAATTCGTGATTTCCCATCACGAATTTATTTATACAATCCAAACTTTAAATTGATTCCATTGATTTTTAACATGCATCTGTGGTTTACTGTATTTTCCATTTTAAAATTATTTGTAAATCAAAAATTTCAGAAACTATTTTTAAAATTACTATCAAACACTAACATACAACTTTCATTTAATCATCAAAGCCAAATAATGATGTTACTGGGAGATTAGAATTTTTGAAGTGAAATCTGGTCTTAAAAACAGAAAACAGAGTTTTCATATATATACAGACCTATTTCGCACACATATATATACATATCTATAAATTTAGTAATATAAATACTGAAAGATTTTCATGCAACATCAAGATTAATTCACAGATCATCACATGCATGGTAGTTAAAAACCAGATCAAACTGTTTTTAAAGAAATTTACTCACCACTTTATTTTAAGCAGAGCAGGTTTTAAATCTTTTTTTCCAGGCTTTGAATTTTAATCTGAAAAGGCTTTTGATTTGCTGATGCTGATGAAATTGAATTCTTGCATGCCTTCAATTGATGTTTTAAAAATGTTGAAACATATCTTGATCTTCCCTTTTTGAGTTGCAGTAGATCTGAAGTTGCAGTCTTTAATTTCAGATTTGATTTGCTTTTGGTTTTCAAATTTCAGGTTTGAGAATAATTTCTGTTTTTGCCATTAATTTGAAAGAAGGAAGAAAAAGAATTTGAGAAGAAGAAAGTTTGGAAATTGAAAGAGGAAACAAATTTCTTTATATGTTTAAATTTCAAATAAAAGAAAATGAAGGCCACTTGTTCCTAAATTTGAACAAATGTCAATGCAAATTCCTTTAGCTTACAAGTGTTAAAAATGTTTCATGTTTGTTTTACGAGTGTTCAATTTCCTTTAATTAAATCATTTAAATTGTATATGCATTTATGAAATATTTATATGCATTTCTGAAATGTTTTTAAAATAATAAGCTTTTGAATTTAGATAAATATACAAGTGTGAAGTCTTTGTAAACTTTTATTTAAAACAAAAGATTTTCCTATTCACAATATATATTATAAATAGAATAAAATTTTATTAGCTATGAAAAATAATTCTTATCCATTTTAAATTGTTAGAAAGATATTGATCAATATTTCCAAATTAGATATTTATTAACCTTAAAAGATTAAATTTACCATTTTAAATCGAAATTATAAATAAAAATTATCAAATCAAATTAATTATTAATTCATATTATTAAATTGATATTGCCCAAAATTCTGGGTCGTCACATTCCTCCCCTCTTAAAAGAATTTCGTCCCCGAGATTTAAAAGTAAAGATAATTTAATAACCCAGCAAAGATTTTAATTTTCAATCAGCAAAGCATACCTATCAACCAGTTACTAACAACCATAGCAATCAAACAAACAAACAAACCTAACTAATTATCCCGACATAAACCATAATTAATCTTCTAATTACTATCTAGAGTTTCCCAAGTATAAATCACTGGGAGACTCGCTCTATAGAAGCTAACAAACTACACCACCATAATCCAGAGCTCCTCTTATCTCTAGATCCACCAATCAGAAAAAAACATCAGACTATACTCAAGTCTAGCACAACTTCCAAATCCAACTGAACTGCAGATTCCATAACCAATGATGAATCATACACGTACTCCCTCAGAGATACGTGAAATACAATGAATTCCAGCTATCCAAATTGGCAATTGAATCTTATCCAATTACTTCTCTCTTAACCAGAGAAATGTTAACAACAATGAAGACTCCAACTTCGAATTCCAAACTCCTTACCTCATATCTGCATAACTCAACAAACAATCCTGGGCTGCCAATCTTCTTCCTGATCAGCTCAACCTATGCTGATGCTTCCAGAAACAACTAGACCAAAGCAAACCAGTTTCTGGATCCTATTCAACAGAAAAGTCTTCCAAGATCCGTCGAAATCCAGAACACAAGCTCTACTTCCCAAGCAATAGAAAACTGAACTTGCTTCCTTCCTCGTACAGCTGCTACCTCGCTTCCGCCGCACAACTCTGATTCTGGAATAGATGAGAATACTGTTGATGAAAACGAATACAAACTTATCCAATATATCAGGGAAACTTTGTTCATCAAATCCATAAAATCTTAGCGACCCATCTGACTCGGTCACACTACTTATAACAGAAATCCAACTCAAAAAACTAGATCTGACCAATCCAAATTCCAAAAATTTCTGAGCTGCTACACCAACTTCTCCTTCTCCAAGAACCATCCTACTACCAGGCTAACTACGAAAATCGCTTCTGGAACTCATCAATATGGAACTCAACTTCAGATGCAGACAACCTTCTGATTACATCAGTAGCTCCTACTTCTACATGAGAACCCTCAGTCTCAAACAAAAGATTGCCCAAGATAAATTCCCAAACTAATCACAAGTCACTTTTGCGATCCTACCTAGTTCGGATTCCAAAGAAACCGTCCTCTCTTTACCAATTAGAACAGCCTTAAGCTTTTCTAAACAAGGTTAAACCTTCAAGAAAACATCCACCATCTGCCCGGACTGCTAAAAGAAGAACCAGCAAGATTCCTGAACCATCGGAGAAACGAGCCACACTGCTGCTTCCAAACTCTACCTCATGATACTGCAAAGCTAAAAGACCTTCTTGTCAGCGCACCGAACACTTCGAGCTGCATTGCTACCACGGCTAACCAAAGACTTCTAATCTAAAAGGCTCCTCAAAAACCAAAATGATCAACAAACCACACAACGGACCTTCGAGATGGCAGACATCCTGTCAAGAAATTTGGGCTCCAAACCAAGCATCAACATCTCGCTCTCCTTAAGGAATGACAAATGAGACCATGCCGAAGCGAAGCAACTCATAGACCTTAGTCTCATATTCCAAAACAGCCAACCTCCTTGCTAAAGATCCAGATAACTTTTACACAGACGAGTCTTCCTTGCGGCAGGTAAAGACTGCTCCTCAAGCACTTCTAAAACTGCTTCAAGAGAAAACATCTTCTGAAATATCCATGGATACTGCATCTCACCATGCAGTTATCAAGATACCATTACTTACTTTTGCACTTCCGACAGATCCAAACTTACACTTCAAAGATAAACTCTGAATCTCTAAAAAGATTTCCTTCGAAGATTAGAGAAATCCTTACTCCAAGCTACAAATCTCACTTGAGACGGCAATAGGTCTACAGTCTCGACAAATATACTTCCAACCTTAAACACATGGACCTCTTCCATCAGTGGTAGTCGTGTTACACACACACACCACTACTTCATCTACCTCTAAAACTTATGTTGGAAAATCCAAACAGATAACCCAACAAATCAGGTAGATATATAAATATATATAAAAATTACAAGTATGCTCTCTCAAGAATGACACCACTCTAGAGCCTAGGTATTTACTCAACCTAATGCTCTGATACCAACTGTAGTGACCCGACTTTCTAACACCGGAAAGACGCGTCACTATTTAAGAAAGAAAGGGATAGAAGAAGAAAAGATAAGAAAGAAGAAACTCAACAACATCAGATACTCACAGCGGAACGAATGAAATATAATATATCACATAAAATATTACATAGTATCATATTACATGAGAGTTCACAACATATTCAACACATATTAGACAGTCATAAACGTCTGTCTAACTATACAACTCAAGTACACAAGATACAGATATCACATAAACATAGCTGAACCATAATATATCTACACGCGGAAGCCTCCTGCTCCAAAACTCCTCCAGAATTCGACAAGCTAACCTGAATCTCTCGACTACTCATACATAATATGAGTACCCAAGAGTTTAATAAAACAGAAAATAAACACTCGGGTCAGACAGGGGTCTGGTGTGAGTAAACGTGTTAAAATTTCTTAACTTTAGAAAATCCTTTGAAAAGAAAAGGTATCACGTAAGACTTCTCACACATAAACATGGAAAAAAAAATTACCATACGCTAACTAAAACATTTGATAGGAAATCCAGTGATATTATATAGTGTCTAGGGTTTTCAAGTAAATAAGAAATAGCCGAAATTGTTACATCTATTAAATTCCAGCTACTAGCCATAAAAGTGGGTAATACAAACAAAACCGTAGGGTCTCGTGGGAAGAATGGGTTTCCATCAATGGCAGGGCTACCGGGGTACCGCCCGTCACAGTACGTGGCCTAGATCACTGTACCGAGGATTACTCTCAATCCCCTGCAATACAAAGCCGGGACCATTCCTTACTGAACAGTCCCGAGTAAGATCACCCCGTGGTTGGCGCGACCAACCACCCACTAAGCCGAAATAAAAAGGACATCTAGACAGGGATGACCTTACCCTGAAATGGGTGCTACCCACCTAGCCTTGCTGCACCTCCCATGTTTTAGCCATTCCCGGTTGATGAGGCTTGAGGCTGCGATTACCTATATAGAACACATCTATCTTAGAATGCTCATCGTCCACCTGACGATGTTCTGAAAGCATTCAATCCATACAAGTTCGTTCCGGGTTCGAACAAAACCGAAGGCACTATCTCGTTGCACTCATTTTGGAATCACCCTCAGAGTCAACGACCATAGCCCTTGCACTCTGAATCACCATCACGAACCTAAAAGTACAATTTCCGTCAAACTCATCACGGAATCACCCCCAGAGTTATACTGATGAATAGTTCTTACACTTCGAGTCTTCACTAAGCTCCATTTGGATTCACAACCTAACGTTTAATTGGGATCGATGTGGTTTTCGGATATCTAAATATGGAAATCCGATCCCGGTCTCACCGAAACCAAATTCCATTTTAATGTCTAAGTTGTTTAAGGGTTTTAAACAATTAAACTTATATCCAGGATAACATAACAAATAGATGAATCACATTATCACAATAGATAATTCATATCAACTATTCATCTCACAAAGCAACATAACATACATCAGAGATATCATACCCAAATCATCCAACATCATTCAACATCCAATATCGGTCATCCAACATTAGTCAATCATCCAATATCAATCAATCATTGTATAAGCATGTTTGATTAACTCTTAATCAATTGGATTACCTTAATCCTTCTTCGTTAATTTATTCCAAATAAATAAATTAATGATCTCTTAATGATCTTCTTTAATTAATCTTCCTTGATTAATTATCCTTTAATTACATTCAAGTAATTATCCTTAACCATATACAGTAATTAACCTTTAATTACTATCATTAATTACAATAATTAATGATCCTTCATTAACTTCCATTAATTAATCAACTATAATTAATTACATTAAACCACAATTAATTACAATTAATTAATCACACTTAGATTAATCACTTCCATTAATCATTCTTGATTAATTTCATTAATTATATTAACTAATGATCCTTATTAATTAATAATTACTTTAATAAATTAAATAATTAACTTGTAATTAACCATCTTATTAATCGTAAATAGTAATTAATAACTTGCAATTACTTATCTTAATTAATTAACTTCTTATTTAATTATATTAATCTTTGATTAAATATTCTAATTAATTAATCTTTAATTACTTCATTAAGTAATCAATTAATTAATAATCCTTAATTAATTATTTTATTAATTAATTACATTTTAATTAATTACCCTTAGTAATTAATCTTAAATTAATCTCATTAATTAATTAATTAATCACATTAATTAATTAACTAAAATTAACTAAGTAATTAACCCTTAATTACTTACATAAGTAATTATCTTCTTTTCATTAGATGATTACTCTCTTTCAAATCAATTAACTTAATTAATCCTTAGATTAATAACATCAAGTGATTATCCATTAATCACTTCCATTTAATTACTCCCATGAGTAATTTTCCACTAATTACTTCCATAAGTAATTACACACTAATTACCTTCATAAGTAATTTCCTCTTTCTGATTACTTTGAGTAATTATACATTAATTACTTCATTAAGTAATTACACTTAATTAATTCATAATTAAGTGATTATTTAAAATTAAACAAATAATTAACTAATCATTTAAAATTAATTAAATAATTAGTTAACTTCTTATATTTTAAAAATCCTTAATTAATTAAGAAAAGCATTTTATCTTAATTAAACTTTTACTTATTAGCAAATCATATTTATTAGGTACTTTTAAGTTCATAACAAAAATAAATTACCCTTATTTATCTTCATAAGTTAATTATTTGAAATTAATCAAATTTCAATAACTTAAAACAAACTATTTTATGAGTTTACAAATTTATAACTTTAACTTTATTTCAAAATAAAACATTTAGAAATCAACTTAAAATTTAAAATAATTCAATCATCAAATTTAAACTTATTCGTTTTCCATATAATTTGAAAACTATTTTTTTAAAACATTGCTTAAAAATTTACTTAGAAACTTTGATTTAATACTTTAAATTGAAACACTACCTTTTAAATCAAAATCCAAAATTTAATGAAGCTAATTACTTTCAAAAAGAAATCATCTTAAACATTTTAAATTTAAAAATAAATTCAATTTACATTTTTTAAAGATTGATTAACTTTACTTCAAAAGAACAAGTTTTTAACTTTTATAAATTTGTTTCCTGTTATAAAAACATAAGCATTGATTTTATTTATTCAAAAACAACAAATTTTAAAATGCAAACTTAATATCTTATTTTTACTGTACTTAACTAAAAAGCAACAACCTAAATACTCGAGTCAAGCACGGCAACTACACGAGCCTGCACCGAGTTAAAACCCAAACGCCGCTACTTCGAGTCGATTCACGAAAAACATGAGAAGCGCTCCGAGCTGAAACTCGTCTTCCCCAACTCAAATTTCCAGTGCACACAAACGTACACGCGTGTACGTGCCCCATCACCTCCGTCCACTGTAGACCATCGCGACTATCGCCGACGCTCATACGAACCCATGCGACCTCGAACGTGCACCCAGATCGAACAACAACCACTAAAATCGAAATCGACCCCCAGCATCGAAAAACTGCAGAAACTTCGAACCACAAACCCCCCAACGTCGACCATCACGGCGCCGTTAGCCCTCGCCGACCTCACCATCGAAACACCTCGTCCACGAGCATCATCTCCCCTAAATGCGAACCACTCCAGTCCACTAACCGTGACGCAAACGCCTCGGCAACCAAGACGAACAAAACACCATTCTAAACCCTAGATTGATCGAATCAGATCATCACCGCCATAGGAAAAATTCGACAATATTTTTCCCTTCATCAACATCACGAAGACTAGCTTCAGCCAAGAACTCAACGCCAATCATCAAGTTGATTGTCGGCAATTTACCAAATTGCCGAAACTGTTCAACTCGCAATTCCAAATCGAATATCAACTTAAAAATTATGAAATTAGTTTTAAAATACTTGATTTCCCATCACGAATTCATTCATACAATCCAAACTTTAAATTGATTTCATTGATTTTTAACATGCATCAGTGGTTTACTGTATTTTCCATTTTTAAAATTATTTGTAAATTAAAAATTTCAGAAACTATTTTTAAAATTACTATCGAACACTAACATACAACTTTCATTTAATCATCAAAGTCAAATAATGATGTTACTGGGAGATTAGAATTTTTGAAGTGAAATCTGGTCTTAAAAAAAACAGAAAACAGAGTTTTCATATATATACAGACCTATTTCACATATATATACATATCTATAAATTCAATAATATAAATACTAAAGTTTTTCATGCAACATCAAGATTAATTCACAGATCATCACATGCATGGTAGTTAAAAACCAGATCAAACTGTTTTTAAAGAAATTTACTCACCACTTTATTTTAAGCAGAGCAGGTTTTAAATCTTTTTTTCCAGGCTTTGAATTTTAATCTGAAAAGGCTTTTGATTTGCTGATGCTGATGAAATTGAATTCTTGCATGCCTTCAATTGATGTTTTGAAAATGTAGAAACTGATCTTGATCTTCCCTTTTTGAGTTGCAGTAGATCTGAAGTTGCAGTCTTTAATTTCAGATTTGATTTGCTTTTATTTTTCAAATTTCAATTTTGAGAATAATTTCTGCTTTTGCCATTAGTTTGAAAGAAGGAAGAAAAAGAATTTGAGAAGAAGAAAGTTTGGAAATTGAAAGAGGAAACAAATTTCTTTATATGTTTAAATTTCAAATAAAAGAAAATGAAGGCCACTTGTTCCTAAATTTGAACAAATGTCAGTGCAAATTCCTTTAGCTTACAAGTGTTAGAAATGTTTCATCTTTGTTTTACAAGTGTTCAATTTCCTTTAATTAAATCATTTAAATTTTATATGCATTTATGAAATATTTATATGCATTTATGAAATGTTTTTAAAATAATAAGCTTTTGAATTTAGATAAAATATACAAGTATGAAGTCTTTGTAAACTTTTATTTAAAACAAAAGATTTTCCTATTCACAATATATATCAAATATATATATTATAAATAGAATAAAATTTTATTAGCTTTGAAAAATAATTCTTAACCATTTTAAATTGTTAGAAAGATATTGATCACTATTTCCAGATTAGGTATTTATTAACCTTAAAAGATTAAATTTACCATTTTAAACTAAAATTATAAAGAAAAATTATCAAATCAAATTAATTATTAATTCAGATTATTAAATTGATATTGCCCAAAATTCCGGGTCGTCACATGAAGTGTCGAATATAAATGAATTTTTTGGAATTGAGTTACTAAAAATGTTGGGATACAATTTTGAAATCTATTTAAACTAATTTGAGCTATTTTAATTTAATTATCCATTTCAAATCAATTTAAAACTATGTTAATTTTTATTAATCTATTATAACCTATTTAATCCAATTTAACCTATTTCACCTATTTTAAACTAATTAAATATATTTAGTCTATTTTAAACCCATTTAATATAATTTTAATCTATTTTAATCATTTTAAAAATAATTAAATCAAATTTAAATCTATTTAAACTATTTTTACTATTTAAACTATTTTAAATCTATTTAAACTATTTTAAAACTATATAAACTATTTATAATTACCTAAACTATTTTGAAAAATTTCAAGCTGTGTAAAGTTGAAGTATTTATATTTAAATTCTTGATGATGACATAACCAAATTTGGAAATTGTAATTGATACCTTTTTGTGGAATGACATATTTGTGTGAATAAGATGATTTTGAACCGTACCTATGAGTTTTTTTTGTACCGTACCTATGAGGTGTCCTTTGGTTAAACCACCGGTTTGGTGGAGCCCGTGACATTGTATAAACTATGGGAATATATAAAATGTATTAAGGGGGATATGGGTAACGCCTTAATGCTATTTTAATACTTTACTTTATTGTAAACACTACTATAATAGCGTATTGTATTACATAGTAGATAGTTTAACGAATCCTCAGGAGATGGAAATCCCGAACATCTCTTAAGTTATTGCACTCACGTTAGACACCGGATAGGAGATGTCAAACCCAGTAAACATCTCTAACGCCGTTACACTCATATTTATTTACTGTTGATTTAACTTACATAAGATCTTTTAGTTCTGACTCGAGTGTTTTGTCTTTTCAATTTGCTCGGGTTAGTCTAAGCTTTTCAGTTTATCGAAGACTACTTTTTGGAGGATGAAGACGAAGATTTTATACTATTATTACTTATTATATGTATTCCACTGCATCATATTGTTTCGTTGCATTTATTATTTATTCTGGCTGTATGTAACTCTCATCTGTATTTTAAAAGTAAAATCAATATATTTGTAAACAACTTCATGAACTGTTTATTTGATTATTATATTTTGTCGTTCTGCTAGGAGTTCTGTATTTTTTTCTTTTCTTTCTCTGCTTTTCTTATTTACCCCATAACAATCTGCCCTTTTGTATGGTTTGAGTCTGACGCGTGTGTTTGCTTAAAACGTCCAAAAATGCAGGTCATTACAGTTGGTATCAGAGCTTTAGTTTAGCCATAACAATAGCTTTATAGGGCCTGACTCATTAACAATGGGGTAGTAATACCGTATAATGAGTCGCTGAGTGTATATATGAGAGAGCATAGGTGTTAGTGTTATAAAATGGTTTTTGTATTGTGTTAATTTGTTCCATTTTGAATTTATAAATTCTGGTCGGTGCATAGGACGCTATGACATCGATAGGGATTTCTAAGCACTTAATAGGGCAGATCGACACAATATTGTTTTGAAATACAGGTAAATGAAATAATTTTGCTTATTATATATTTTTGTATACAAGGTAATAAATTTTATAAATGATATAGTTGGATGTAATATGTTTGTGGTTAAGAAGTGAGTGAAAAAAGGGAAATCAAACTAAATTGTAAATGTGAAGTAAACTGAAATAAAATGTATATAATACTTCAATGATGAATCCTTTTATAATTCAAATAATTAAAATGGATATAACTTATGTAAGTAGAGGATGTAAATTACTGAAGTAAGCCTTACATAAATGAATGGAAATTATAATTTTTTAAGTAATGAACGTGAACTAAAGAAAATCATTGTATGAAAAAAAATGAACAATAAATGATGTGAAAAAGATAAATAGAGTAAACTTAAAAATGTGTTGAATTCTTTGGTTATTGGGCTTATGGATTGGATGGGAAAGGATACCCCTATTTTGTATAAAGATGTATAAATAATCTATAAAGTTATCTACAACTGTTGAATGTTTGGTTTACTTCATAGTTTATTTATCATTTTATACGACAAATAGTTTCTAAACCCAAACAAACCTTTTTTTATTTTCATGGATGGATGATTGCTCTCTTTGTTGGAAATAATGTTTATACTGTTGTTTTCAAATGATTATTGTTATGTGGTGATGTATTGTTTTTTATTTGTTGAAACAACTTAAATCTTTTCTCATTTACTTAATTATTAGCTTCTTTGGATTATATAAGTGAAATACAGGTTTATGGAAGCAATTGCTACTGCTTTTGGTTTCATAAACAAGCGTTATTTGCCCGATAAATAGGTACGTTTTCGGATTATGGTTTTCTAGCGATATTATATTATTTTCTCATGGCTTGGGATATAGTATTTTGAAAAATATGATATATATTGTTATTATTGATATTACTGTTTCTTCCAGACCTCTCTGTACAAAGGAGACTGCCGAAATTTTATGTGAAATTTAGACATAGAAAAATTTTGTGAAATGTTTTCAAACTTTTATTAACTTGAATATAAAAGGATTCAATGATTATAAATTGATATATTTTATTCAAATTATTTAATTATGTAAATTAATTGTTTATAAATGTAATATTTTGAATAAGATATATTGATTGCTAAATTCCTTCTTTTACTTTCTTCTTCCATTTCGGGGACGAAAAGTTTTGAGTGGAGGAGAGTGCAACGACCCACAATTTTCGACAGTTAAAAATCTGTTAATTTAATAGAATGTTGTGATTTAATGCTGGAAGAGATAAAAATTTGTGATTTAATAATAAGAATATAACTGGAATGAAATGAAATTGTATTAATTTAAGGTAATTGATAATGGCTTTGTATGTAATTTCAATTAATTAAAATGATTAAAAAGTTATAATTGATTGTAGATTGTAAATTAATTGTAATAATGTGTGTATTAATTGATAACTGGATTAAAAGAGTAGTTAATAAATTAAAGGTTGTATTTACTAATGAAATAATGTGTAATAAAAGGTAATTGTATATAATTAGTATTATGTAGGTTGTTATAACATTTGTTTTTATATAATAGACATACAAGTGTGATTAATTGTAGAAAAGGTGACAATTGTTTGTTACAATTAATTAATCAATTACAAATAAATGTAAATAAATGTTACGTTAATATGAGTTAATACAGTAACTGTAGATTGAGAAAGTAATAAAATGTATAGAAATGTCAATTGCACTTCATAAGGCAATAAATTGATTTAATAATACAAACGAAACCAAGAAAATGAAGTTGTGGGATTTTAATTTTTTATTAATGTCAAAGTCAACAAAGGTTCAATATTATCGGAATACTATAACTAATAAGGTAAAAGATAATAATTGTAGAATATTTGTGTAATAAGATGTAAACAAATGTTAACTATGTCTATAGAGTAATAATGGATTAAATGGAAAGATTGAAACCAAATTAGATCAATTTATAGGAATTAAATTATAATTAATTGGATTTAATTACAGTTGAAATTGAACATTGTAACTAGTGTTATAACCAACACTGAAATTTTATTTAAACTTATTTTAAATTATTGTAAATGTCTAAGTAATCAAAAAGGATGAAAATTCTTTAGCTTATAAATATTGAATTATAAAGTGATTTATTGATTGAATATAAATATATTTAATTAACGGGAAAATAGCCATTTTGGACCCGGATTTCGACGAAACTAGTTTCATTGGATCAGTAATAATGAATTATTGTAGGGTTTCAAGATTCATAATGATCGGACATGCCCTTTGATCGTGCAGGCTTGAAACACGTAGATATCAAATTCAATTTAAACCAATTTAGAATAAGCTGATTTTAAGCTAACTTCTTTATATGATGGAATTAGGACTTGAAACCTATTCCATTGAGTTTAAAAACATTGAAAACATCTATTTTGATATATGGAATGACCTATTTTCATTTCGAGGTCAGAACGGGTTTTTGGGTCGCGTAGTCGTTTCGATCCAACCAGCCTATATATAGGCTGTTATAAACCCTAGTTGTTTCTCATATTATTATTTATGTACGTACATCTTCTTTCTCCTTCTCAAACCTAATTCCTAAATTCCATAACCTAATTTTAAAAAAAACCGCAAAAAAAAAAAAATTGCTCCAGTTTACTTCGAGTTGGGAAGGGGTTTACTTCGAATTTCAGAGGAGAAAACCCTGCAGCGACACGGGGTCAGAGAGAGTTCGAGGCCAAACAAGGTGGATCTGGTTGCACTTCGAGTTCCAGAGGCGAAAACCCTAGAGTGACTTCAGATTTGGAGTCAAATGACTCGGATCTCGGGTCATTTTAGCAAAAACTCAGAGCAAGCATCGGGTAATCGAGGCGACGACTCGAAGTAAGACCCGAAGTCGAATTTTTCCAATCATTAATAAATTTTGCATATGAGCTCACAATTTTCTCTATTGGGATCGTGTCGGAATTCCGGACATTTTGGAATTGGTTTGGTCGAATTCTCAGACTGTTAGATTTCGGGCCCCAAATTGGATTTCAAATCGATTCGAAATGAGTGTTTTAACCCACTCACAACTTTTTAAAATTTCTTATGTTAGTTAAATTAAATTTATGATGTGATTAGAAATTTATTGATCGATGTTTGATATATTTAAATTGTCATTCTAATTAAATTTGACTTTTATTACATTTAATCGTCGTATAATTTAATACTGAATTTAAATTGTCAATTTAATATCTGTTATTGATGATCAGTTATCTATTGATGTTTATTGGTTGATGTGGATGATAATTGTGATGGATGTTTGACTATTGATTGGATAAGTGGATATTGTATTTTATATTGTTTAAACACTACAAGTTCCCAATGGGTTGAAATGATACATATACGAATGATCTATAGATTAGGGTAAATCATTATGGGTAGAAATGATAGACCTGAGCGATTTTATTGATTTTTATTTAATTCGGGATTGCGTTTTGAAATGATATTAACTGTAAAATTTTAATTTTGCGGATTGAAATGATAAATATCTGTATCACTTGACCGTATGGTAGAGAATTAAATATGGACACCGGATTGGTTAAATTAAATGATTTTTGAATCTTTAAATTTTGAGTTCAGTTAGCTGATATTTTGAAATAGAAATTGATTTATATAAACTGAATTATTTTCAATAATCCAAGTGTTAAATGTTGAATTGGAATTGGTTTAATGAATGGCTCAAAGCATTTAAATTAGATTTTCAAAGTTGAAGTGTCAAATATAAATGAATTTATTGGAATTGAGTTATGAAAATGTTGGGATACAACTTTGAAATCTATTTAAACTAATTTAGGCTACTTTAATTTAATTAACCATTTCAATAAATTTAAAACTATTTTAATTTATATTAATCTATTACAACCTATCTAATCCAATTTAACCTATTTCACCTATTTTGAACTAATTAAATTTATTTAGTCTATTTTAAACCCATTTAATATAATTTTAATCTATTTAAATCATTTTAAAACTAATTAAATCAAATTTAAATCTAGTTAAACTATTTTTAAAATTTAAACTATTTTTACTATTTAAACTATTTTAAAACTCTATAAATTATTTATAATTACCTAATCTATTTTCAAAAATTTCAGGCTATGTAAAGTTGAAGTATTTATATTTAAATTCTTGATGATGATATAACCAAAGTTGGAAATTGTAATTGATACCTTTTTGTGAAATGACATATTTGAGTGAATAAGATGATTTAGAATGAAGAATTAATTAACATAATCTATCAATAGTTTTCGAGTGAATATGATTTAAAAAGCGAATATGATTTGAAAGTGAATATGATTTTGGAAGTGAATATGATTCTGAAAGTGAGTATAGTTTGAAAGTGAATATGGTTTCTAAAGAGATATGATTTGAAATTGAATATAATATTTTGATATAAATTGTGAATTGACCGTTTTGAAATGAAAAAGAACCATCCTATGTGAAATAAGCGTTTGGTTGTTAAAGAGACTGGGATCAGATATTATCATACTCTCTAGTAATACTGAAAACAACTTTGGCAACTGTGTACAAGGTGGAGATTCCATAAATGAAGTATGATGGTTTGGCGAACGATTTCTGCACGAGGTATTGACGTGACCCCGACTCCCTTGAGTCAGCTTAGATGTAACTAAATAGGAGCTATACCTGGCCAAGTGAGGTCATTCCTCCGATCGACATGCTTCGTAGATGCCATATTATGACTTTGTCATGATTTGGTAGCCATCCCTTGATTTTGATTATGAGTGTATGTTACGAGGTGGGCGATAGTAGCTGCTATGCGTTACCACCAGCCCGGTTCTGCAATGGGTAAATCTACCCTGACAATATCTCGTGTGCCGTGTTCACATGCCCTAGAGTGCCTTCTACAAGTTTGTTTTGTACCGTACCTATGAGGTGTCCTCTAGGTAAACCACGGTTTGGTGGAGCCTATGGCATTGTATAGACTACAGGAATATATAAAATGTTTTAAGGGGGATATGCATAACGCCTTAACGGTATTTTAATACTTTACTTTATTATAGACACTATTATAATAGCGTATTGTACTACATAGTAGATAGTTTAACGGATCCTTAGGAGATGGAAATGTCGAACATCTATTAAGTTGTTACACTCACGTTAGACACTGGATAGGAGATGTCAAAACCAGTAAACATCTCTGATGCCGTTACACTCGTATGTATTTACTGCTGATTTAACTTACATAAGATCTTTTAGTTCTGACTCGAATGTTTTGTCTTTTCGTTTCGCTCGGGTCAGTCGGAGCTTTCCAGTTTATCGAAGACTGCTTTTTGGAGGATGAAGACGAAGATTTTGTGCTATTATTACTTATTATATGTATTCCACTTCATCATATTGTTCCACGACATTTATTTATTATTTATTCCGACTGTACGTAACTTTGATCTGTATTATAAAAGTATAATCAATATATTTATAAACAGGTTCATATACTGTTTATTTGATTATTATATTTTGTCATTCCGCTGGAAGATTTTGTATTTTGTTTTTCTTTCTTTTCTTTCTCTGCTTTTGTTATTTACCCCATAACAATCTGCCCTTTTGAATGGTTTGTGTCTTAACATGTGTGTTTTCTTAAAACGTCCAAAAAGGCAGGTCGTTACAATGTTATTTCAAATCTGCCCATTACCAAATCCATTAACAACATGCGATCATTCCTAGGATATGCTGGCTTTTATCGACGCTTAATAAAGGACATTTGAAAAATCGCTGGACCTATGATAGCACTTTTGGAAAAGATGTTCCTTTCGATATAAGTTCTGATCGTGTTTCTTCTTTTAAATGTCTTAAAAATGAACCCATTTGTGCTCCAATCATTTGCTTCCCTATTTGGGATCTTCCATTCAAAATTATATGCGACGCTTCTAACCTTGTGATTGGTGCTATCCTAGGACAAGGCATTCAAAAAGTCCTCCATGTCATCTACTATGCTAGAATGACTTTGAACGAAGCTCAACTCAACTACAAAACCATCGAAAAGAGCTTCAAGCAGTCGTTTTTGCACTAGAAATTTTTCGACCTTGTTTGATAGGCTCACACATCAGGGTTTAAACTGATAATTTCACCCCTAGGTACCATTTTGCTAAAAAGGATGCTAAGTCTCGTTTGATTCGTTGGATCCTTTTACTTTAGGAATTCGATCATACAATCGAATACAAAAAAGTATCCGACAGTGTCATAGCCAATACTCGTCTCATCTTCCAAATGCACCATCTTCTTTATCCATCAATGAGAACTTTCCCAACGAACAACTCTTTTCAGTTTCCATCAATCCATGGTTTGTTGATATAGTGAACTATTTAGTCACAAAGGATACTCCTTCGTTTTAGTCTTAACAAGATAAATACAAATTTCTATACTAAGTGAAATATTTCTATTGGGATGATCCATACTTGTTTAAGTATTGTTTTGACCAAATCATTCGACGATGCATCTCGGATAGCGAAATCAAGAGTGTTCTTTCTTTCTGTCTGGCAAACATGTGGTGGACACTTTGGTCCTAAGAAAATTGTTGAAATGGTGCTCCAATGTGGCTTTTATTGGCCAACGCTTTTTAAAGACGCATTTGAGTTTCAAAAAAAGTTCGATCATTGTCAAATGTTAGAAAAAAATATCTCGACGAAACATGATGCCTTTGACCTCCATCCTTATAATCGAAATCTTTGACGTTTGAGGAATTGACTTTATAGGACCATTTCCTAACTGTTTGGGAAATCTTTATATTCTTCTTTTCGTATATCACGTTTCTAAATGTGTTGAAACCATTCCGTGTAAAACAAATGACTATAAAATTATTGTGAAATTCATAAAAGAAAACATTTTTCAAGGTTTGGAATGCCTCGCACAATAATAAGCGTTAACGGAACACACTTTTGTAATAGATCATTTGAAACTTTAACGAAGGAATATTCAATAACCCACAAGTTATCCACTCCTTATCATCCTCAAACTTGCAGTCAAGTTGAAGTTTTGAATCGACAAGTCACACAAATTTTGGAGAAAACTGTTAATAAAAATTGAAAAGATTGGTCTTAGAAATTGATAGATGCGCATTGGGCTTATAGAACTATTTTAAAACTAATCTGGGAATGTTCCCTTTCCAATTAGTATATGGTAAAGCGTGCCACTTACCAGTCAAACTTGAACATCAAGCGTAATGGGCAATAAAGAATACAAACTTCGATTTTGATAAAGCCGGCGAAAATAGAAAATTGCAACTCAGTGAATTAGAAGAGAATAGGAACGACGCTTCTGAAAACTCAAAAACTTGCAAGGAAAAAATAAAAGTTTTTCAAGATAAGTCAATTGTAAGAAAAACGTTTTCACCAAATCAAAAAGTTCTTTTATATGACTTTTGCTTTATTTATTCCCTGGGAAATTAAAGTCGAGATGGACCGGCCATAAGTGGTACGTACCATTTTTCTATACGGTGCCATAGAAATGGAAAACCCTAAGGATGGATAGATTTTTAAAGTCATTGTTCATCGTTTAAAGCCTTACTTGGGATTGGAAAATGACCGAGAGAAGGAGTTCATTATTCTTCATGAGCCATACTACATTTAATAAGGATTTTAACCCCCTCTTATAAACATGTATATATTTTTTTCTCATTTACACTCACTATGTCATGCAACGAATGTAGAAATACAGTCAAAACCAAGTGTAGGGGAGTCTCATGTTTATGTCAATTTTACATGCTTTGATTTTGCATTTCTTCTACTTTTTTTATTTAAAAAAACAAAAGAACTAAAAAAAATTTGCATTTTAATTTACGTAAAAAAATTGAATTGTAATTTACTTTTAAATAGGCATGATAGTGTAAGCATACAGTTTTGGTCATGAGATTGAAATATTTGGAAAATTACTTAGCTCAAACGAAAAATAAAAAGTTTAAATTACAAGAAAATATGGTGTAACTGGTATATATAGATTTATAGGTGATGATTATGAAGTTATTCTAAATTGTAGTTATTGTTTAAAAAGTGGTTGATTTAAAGTATATATGTTAACATTATTAATCTTTAAAGTTAAGTGGTGCTAAGATGAGTTTTCATAACTCTCTCTTCTCCTTTAAAAAACAAAAAACAAAAATTAAAAAAAAAAAGAGAAAAAAACACCTAAAGTTATGTGTCCATACATAAGTGTGTGCACTCGCCATGCTCTGTACTCTTCTCAGGTAAGCTCGCAAGGCAGTACATGAACGGTATATCTGGCCTCAGTTTTTTGAGTTGGGTGTATGTATATAAAATTAAAAATAATAAACACCTAGAGTCAAGTGTACACACCTAGGTGTGGTTAATCACCATGCTCTATACTCTCTCACATAAGCCCGAAAGGCAATGCATGAATGCTATATCTGGCCTTAGTTGTCTGAATTAGGTGCATGTAAATAATAATAATGTTAATATATATTTTTTCAAATAAAGAGAGTAAGAAATTAAAATCCAAGAATTGTCCTGACTTTACTAGTTTGATTTGTTATACAAATAGAAATGAAGATACCACTTTGAAAACTTTAACATCCTCTACTTAGAGGCTTAAAACTAACGACTACGACGTTGCAATCATCCATAATTATTAATTCTCAATGACTAAATACAATAATGTTAGACACATTGATATAACAGAAACACATGGATATGAAAAAAAAATTAAAATCTTTAAACAACTTTCACATTCCATTTCAAATCATTTCATCATTCATTACATAATCCCACATTCGAGAACCAAGTTTAGAGAAAATATAATTATTACAATATACGCCAACAGCGACATATGAAGATGCTTCCTAGGATGAATAGAGTATATGACTAGGCAATTAAACAGCTTTCCCTTTACAACAAAACACAGTGGAACCAAAATAGAAAAGAACTCTAAATAGCTATTATGCCTCCTACACGTCTCTGGAAGCTTATTTGTCTAAATAGGTACCTGAAAATCTCAACCCTCAAACTACTCAAAGTTAACTGAGCACCCGAGTGTTTAAGAGCAAAGCATAAACTTTAAGTCAGATATAAAGCCTGGTATGAATTATAATCTACCATCTCAAACCATTTAGATATCTAGTGAGACCATGCCGCTTAGAGGAACGAGTTTTCCTCTCACCAGTATCTTATCCAAAACTTTATAAAAATCATGTACTGTGCTCCTGCATCCATAATGCTTAAAACATAACAATTCAAAATATTATGATGATACACAAACAAGTAAATCAATTCTGGATTTCCCATCCCTATTCATTTTGACTATGTGTTTTCGTTATAGTTTCTAGGGTCACATTAACCTATTAGTTTTCATGTGCTGACTAATAGCCTATTGTATGTTTACGAATTCCCTGTCCGGTTTCATAATTTTCATGAGATCACTAAGAATTTATTGGCCTCTGCCAATAACTTCCTTATTCTGGGTTCTCCTTGAATCTATTAGTATCTCCAATAACTTCCCTCTTATCCTAGTTTTCATGGGTTGACTAGGAACCTATTAACTTCTGTCACTAACTTAATTTGGATATAGTTTTCATGAGTTCACTACAAACCGATTGGCCCCTAACAATAACTCTTTCTAAACGAGTTTTCTTGGGTTTAGTACGAACATATTGGCCCCTGCCAATAACTCTTCCTAAACATAGTTTTAATGGGTTTACTATAAACCTGTTTATCTGATAACTTCTTTAATTAGTGTTTAGGCATCCTATGTTCTGGTCTTCCTAACCTCTTGGATGCAATTCTACTCATTCAATAGTTAACTCAATTTATATTCACTACTGGGTGAACCTAACTGGTTATTCTGCCCTTTTTCTCTCCAGAATACAATTGTGGGTCCATTATAGTGTGAATGTGTGTGTGTGTGTGTGTGTGTGTGTATTAGAAGAAGCAAACATAATAACATAACAGTACCAACACCTCTGGTTTAATATCCTTGAAATAATTTTCATATGAAACATGGTTGATCCCTTTAGCCTATTATTTTATCAAGGAAAGCTTCTTAGAAAAACTCATGCTTAAAAGCCATTTTAAAACTCTATTATGTCATGGTTGTAAAAATGAGACTGGGTTCTTTATTTGAAAACTAAGGTTTTTGAAACCTTAAACCTTTACTTTCGAAATCACTGGATAACCTCCTTAGAAAGCATTATAAATTTCTTTCCAAAACACTAAGCATATTCCTTTCGAAACACTTTAAATCATCTCTTTCGAAACCCTTAAAACATACATTTTGAAAGTACTAAAGCATTACTTATTAACTTATATAAGCATAGCTTCAAAACCATTGAAAGTACCCCTTTCAGAACCATTGGGTTAATCTTTAAAAATATATTTTGGGCCAAAGTGAATATAAGTGAAAGTACCTCTTTCGAAACCATTAAACTTCACATAAAAGAGTTTAGGGAAAACTGATGGCTTTTGAACCATTCTTTTGAAAGCTTAAATCACTTAAGTACAACAATTGAAGGTTAGCATCGAAACCCCTTTGAAGCCATTTCCTTCGAAACCATTAATCCTTTCGAAATCAATAGGAAATGGCTTGCTTCATTTATAAAACAAAAGCTGTCTTTCAATTTAGTTGATGACTTCAATCCATACGAAAGGCATAAGGTCGGCAGTAGGGTTTCGATTGGGTTGAAATTACCATTTCAAAAGCACTAATTTAAAAACAAGGCAACACATTCGAAATCTATCTTTTCGAAACAAAAAGGCAGCAACATATTTGAAAGCTATTTAAATGAGTTTCGACCCCTTCGAAAGCATACTTTTGAAAATAAGGTAAGTGCATATCTTTGGCGAGTAAAACAAAGGCTTCGACCCCTTCGAAAGCATTGGTTTCGACACCATGCCTTCCACCTTTCTCCAATCCACTACGTACCAACATATTGATACCTTGTGTATTGGTTTCAGCTTGGTTGCTTTCGACTTGGTCGCAGTGGAAGCTTAGGGTCGAATGGTAGCTTTTGGAAGTGGCGAAACAACATTTTTGGATAAACACTGTTTTAGTGCCTTTTAAAATAGTTGCTTTTTAATCAACCTGCCTACCTGTAAACAATTAATTGGTTGTCATAAACTTTTCAAATTCTTTCCCAAAATAACTGCTGCATGAATTCAGATCTAAACAAAAATTAAATTAACAAATTAGCCCTACCATTAAGCAAAACAGATAAAACATTAAAGTCCTTCATCTAAAATAATTTAATTTCCATAGTAAATTATTTAAGAAAAATCTCCCAAAATCACAGAAATTCACATTCAAAATGTTATCTAACATATAAAAATTCCAAATCCAAATTCTTCATAATATAGCCAAAATAAATTTCTAAGCCCCAATTGTTCATATTTTCCTTTGAAAATTCATAATAAAATTTCTCTAGCTTGAAAAATTATAAAATTTAAAACCCAACTCAATTTTAATGTTTTGCATAGCATATAAATTCCTCTTGGCATTCGAAATCAAAATAAATGATTTTTTCCTTAAAACCGTATAAAACAATTATCAAACAAACTTGTTTGAATATATCATATTATGAAATCCAAGCATATCATCATCAAATTCATTATAACGGATTTAAACTTAAACCCAAAAACCAAATGACCATAAAAAAATAGAGATGGTTTTGATTATTATTCACTTTGATTAGGATAAGGAATTTGAGGTTTGATCCTTGATTAATTCCCTTAGCTTGATTCCTTAGCTTTAATTTGATTTTTCCCCTTTTCTTCCCTAAGCAATGGTCAACTTTACTTTTCCTTTTGTTTATGTTTCGCATTTTGTAAAAATGAATGTGAATGGTAATGGAAATGAGATTGTAAGGTAGTGGAATTATGGTGCGCAATTCCTAAAATGCCCTTGCGTTAATTTATTAACATTAAAACCATTCATAAGCCCGTTTATTATATTAAGCTAGGCCTCTAAATAAATTTTCAAATCTCAATCCCCTTGTCTCTATTATTCTATAATTTATCTAATTAAATCTTTCGAATAATTTTATTAAAATTTGGCTTGTCACAAGCTCCCATCCTTATAGAATTTCATCCTCGAAATTTAGTAAGGACTAAATACTAAACATGGCAATCATCTATAACAACTCCTAACAATCACACTAGCTTACCTGACTAGTCTGTATAAAGCTAATATAGACATACCCTCAAAGTAGATTGGGATAAGTATCTCTAATCCTATCATCTGTCTCCTAAGTACAGTCCTTCTCGTTGTCGCTCCACTAAACATTCCCCAACTTAACTGTCATGCTCCTCAATCTTTTCTCATCTCTCGCCACAACCAAACTGGTTATCTAAAAAAGTCAAATTCAATTCTGCTATCAAATTGTCCAACCATGTCGGAGGAATAGTAGTATTTGGATCATGCACATACTTGCGAAGATCAAACACATGAAATACACTATGGAAACCTTCCATACTGCTCGACAACTCTACTCCGTATGCAAGCTTTTCGATCCTCTCTATAATTAGGAGCGGACCAACATATCTCGATACCAGTTTCCGCGACTTGCCATACCGCACCCTTCATCGGCGATACTTTAATGAAAACCTTATCTCTGATTGAGAATTCTAGGTCTTTACACCTCTTATCTATGTAACTCTTCTTCTAGATTAAGCTTCCCTCATCCTTTCTTAGATCAACTCAATCTTCTCAGTCGCCTCTCTAACCAGATATGGGCATAAGATTAATCAGTCTCTAGTCTCCAACAAACATGCTGATGATTTGCATGGCCTTCCATACAAAGCTTCAAAAGGCATCATTCCTATACTAGTCTAATAACATTATAATAGAAAACTCCACTAAGCGTAGGTGGTCTTCCCAAGATCCACCATAGTCCAATGCACAAGCTCTTACAAATCCTCGAGTACCTTCTGACTCTCTCTGTCTGGCCATCCATCTATGGGTGCTATGCAGTACTCATCTTGGTCTTGGTGCCTAATAGCTCCTATAGACTCTTTCAGAATTCACTAGTAAACAAAGCATCTCCATCACTGACTATACTACTAGGAATTCCATGTAATCTAACTATGTTCTTCATGAAAAACTTAGCTAAACAAGTGCCGTCCTGGTTGACTTAATTGGAATGAAATGGGCACTCTTGGTCAACCTGTCCACTATGACCCATATACATTCATTTCCTCCATTTGACCTTGGCAACCCATCTATTAAATCCATGGTATAGAATCCTATTTCCAAACTGGTACCACCATAGGTTGAGGCAACCCACTCGGCTTTTGATGTTCGGCCTTCAATTGTTGATAGTTTGGACACTTCCTAACCCATAAGCCAACCTCCCTCTTCATACCTTCCTAATAGAAGCTCCTTTTTCATATCTTGATACGTCTTGGTCCCTTAAGGAAGAATTTCAAATTTTGATCGATGACATTCCCCAAGAACTTCTTTCCTTAAGTCCTCAACATTCAGAACGCACAATCGTCCCATCTTTCTCAACCATCCTCTCTGGTCAAGTCTAAAATCCTTTAGATTATTGATCTCGGATCCAACCTCAAGCTATTTAATCCTCTCGGCTAATACCGGATCGTCTTTCTGCTTAGAAGCAATCCTTTCGATCAACATTGGTCGAAATTCTAAACGAGACAACATGGCATTGCTCTGACTAGAACTAGAAGTCGATCTTAACAACACGCCACAAGTAGTCAAAGCTTTTATATCCTTCCATTCTTCCAACATAGCTAACATCACATTCTGATGAATTCTGCTAAGAGCATCCACTACTTTCTTTCCTTTTCCAGGAGTTTACTCTATACAAAAGTCATAAGCAACTAAAAACTTCAGCCAACTTTGCTATCTCATATTCAACTCCTTCTGAGAGACTAAGTACCTTAAAGAGTTATGATCGGTGTATAGCTCAAATCTCTCCCCTAAGAGATAATATCTCCAATTCAATGCGAAGATTACCGCTGCCAACTCCAAATCATGAGTAGGATATCTTAGTTTATGCAGTCTAAGCTATCATGAAGCGTAGGCAATAACTTTACTCTTCTACATCAACATAGCTCCAAGTCCCGTCCCACATGCATTGGTATACACCACCAACCCTAGGTTTCCGTTTGGAACTACTAACACTGGTGCGTTGGTCAACAAGTGCTTTAACTTAAGGAATGCTTCCTTGCATTTGTCGGACTAGACAAACTTCACATCCTTCCTGGTTTACTTAGTCAAAGGTGCTGCTATCAGTGAGAAATCCTTGATGAATATCCAAAAATAGCCAGCAAGTCGTAGAAAACTTCTAATTTCAGCCACTGTCTCTGGTCTCTTCCAATCGTTAACAACTTTAATCTTATCTGGATCGACTAACAAGTCCTTCTCTAAAACCACGTGACCAAGAAACTTAACCTCTTTCTTCCAAAAATCACCCTTGGAAAACTTTTCTTTTAGCCGATGCAGCCTCAACGTCTCAAGCACTACTATAAGATGATCTCTGTGCCCTCTTTCATCCTTAGAATATACTAAAATGTCATCTATATACACCAACAAAAACCTATCCAAGTACTTTCGAAAAACTCGGTTCGTCAAATCCACAAAGAAAGTAGGTGCATTCGTTAACCCGATGGCATTACTAACCACTCTTACGAACCATACCTAGTTCGAAACGTTGTCAATAGAATACTGTCCTTTGCTACTCTTAATTGATGGAAACTTGTTGCCAAATCCAACTAGGAAAACACTCTGGTTCCACACAACTAATCAAAGAGATCATCAATTCTCGAAAAAGGATACTTATTCTTAATCTTCCTCTCGCTCAACTTATGATAGTCGATAACCCATCTGATTTCTTAACGAACACCGCGGCTGCTCTCCAATGAAAACTGATTGGTCTAATAATATTTCTCCCTTCTAGATCCTAGCTGCACCTTCAATTCCTTTATCTCGGTCGGTTTTATCTTGGTAGGTGGTTTACTCAAAGGTTTAGCTCTTGGCACAAGATCTATCTGAATCCCAACAGCTCATGTCGGTGGTAGTCTTGTAACCGTCTCAAGGACATCTGCAAATTCTCTTGCTACTCGAACCTTACTTAACTCTTCTCCTACTTCCGAAGCGCCATAATCACTCCGGTCAGAATTCTCCACAGAGAATATAATTTGGTTATGGCTATCATGGTGTCTTAACGATATTTCCCTATCTTGGTAAAATATCCTAGCCTCATACTTACCAACCAATCCATACAAAAAATGATCCCGAAATCTACGAAATCAAAAACATACGGACCCCATGCAGACTTATAACCTAACAAATCAAGTTCTAACTGGTCACATCTTATCCCCAGAGTTGCATACCCTCCTATCGTATTCACAACCCTTAAGGAAGTAACAAGGTATGTGGTGTCTAAGCATAATATATCAACCAAACACTAAGATATAAATGAGTGTGATGCACCGGTATCAAATAGTACCCTAGCTGGTATACTCTGAATCAAAAGCGTACCTTCAATCACAGTCTTCCCGTTTTCAGCTGTAGTTGGCCTATCAGATGATGGTTCAACAACAAAGACCTTTTGACCTTTCTCTTGTCTGCCCTGACTGGTTTTGGACAATGATTCTTATAATGCCCAACTTGGTCACAGTTGAAGAATTTCACATTTTTATTTTCTACGGTCTTCTTCCCCTTGTCTGACCTGCACGCATGAGCATAATGACCTTTCTTATCACAGTTGAAGCAAACTAGATCAGCCTTTTCCTTCTTGGCAGCTTCTCGCTCCTATGCTCCCATCTTCTTATAGAACTTTCTCTTCTTTTCTTGAGAACCTTGGGTTTCAAGCGGGTTTTCTTTTGCGTAAATAGCAAGCATTCCTTATGTTAGATTTCCATCTCTACAACTAAATTACAAGGATTGCGGAGATGTTTTAGGGTCGCCCTAGAAATCTTGAGCCTAATTTCCCAAATAATCTTCTCATTCCTCCCGATGACGATGTCTATGGTAGCATACCCGTATCAGGACAACTCATCAAACTTAGTAGCATACTCGATTACCGACATCTCTCCCAGCACCAAATTCATAAACTTTCTCAACAACGCTGACTTAGCAACTTCAAATAAAAACCTATGTTCTGATCTCCTTCGAAATTCTGCCAAAGTCAACTCTTCCTCCAGAACTCCCATAGTAACACTATTCCACCAGTGAAGTACCGCCCCTTGTAACTGCTTAGAGGCCATCCTCCTCTTCCACTCATCATTCAAACCCAAATTAGCAAAGATTCTCTTACGATATAATGGCCAATTCCCCACTTCTATGGCATCCTCCGTTCCCATAAACGGCTTCCCACCAAGATTATTGTAATCCCTGCTCAACTTAGCATAGTTATTCTTAATAGGAGCTACAATATTAGCTCCTCCAACATTCCCAACAACTCCTACTTGCATTAGATCGACGAAGAACTGATACATAATCCGCATATACACTGGTGGATTTCCAGCACCTACATTGGCATCTGCATTTTGGTTGGCATTAGCCTGTCGACCCAGTTTTCTCCTGGTAGGCCGTTGGCTGTGGTGCTTCCTCTACCAAAATTTCCTATTTCGTTCCTTCCTTCATATCTTCTTTCTCGTAAATCTGCATACGAGCCTTAGTAAGATACAGAAGAATAGTCTAAGAGAGGGGGAAACGTACTTATATATATACACCAATTACAATTACGTTACTATTGCGCTATCCTGGACTCCGATCTGATTTTCTGATTCATTGGATTATGTTTAAAAAAAGAGATTGGGTTCTTTGTTCCAAATGAGATTGGTTTTTCCTTTAAAAATAAGATTGGTTCTTTGTTTTAAGGTTTTTTGAACCTAAACCTTTACTTTTGAAACCATTGGATAACCTCTTTCGAAAGCACTAAAAATTTCTTTTCAAAACACTAAACATATGCCTTTTCGATACACTTTAAATCAACTCTTTTGAAACCCTCAAAACATACCTTTCGAAAGTATTAAAGCATTACTTATTAGCTCATAAAAACAAAGTTTCAAAACCATTGAAAGCACCCCTTTAGAAACCATTAGGTTTATTTTTTAAAATATCTTTTGGGTCAAGTGAATATAAATGGAAGTACTCCTTTCGAAACCATTAACCTTCATATAAAAGAGTTTGTGGAAAACTGATGGCTTCTAAACCATCCTTTCGAAAGCTTAAATCATTTAAGTAAAATAATTGAAGGTTATCTTTGAAGCCCCTTTCGAAGCCATTGCCTTCGAAACAATTAAGCCTTTCAAAAACTAGAGGGAGTGGCTTGCTTTATTTATAGAATAAAAGCTACCTTTCGATTTAGTTGATGATTTCAATCCATTCGAAAGGCATAAGGTCTGTAGTAAGGTATCGATTGGATTGAAACCACCCTTTCGCAAGCATTAATTTAAAAACATGGCAGCTTATTCTAAAGCAATATTTTTCTAAAAAAAAAGGCATCAACATATTTGAAAGCTACTTAAATGGGTTTCGACCCCTTCGAAAGCTTCCTTCTGAAAACAAGGCAAGCGCATATCTTTGGAGAGTAAAACAAAGGCTTCGACCCCTTTGAAAGCATTGGCTCCGACACCATGCCTTCCACCTTTCTCTAATCTACTACATAATAATATATTGACACCTTGTGTATTGGTTTCAGCTTGTTAGGTTTTGACTTGGTCGCAGCGTAAGCATAGGGTTGAAGGGTAACCTCCAAAAGTGGCGAAACAACATATCTGGATAATGACTGTTTTAATGCCTTTTAAAGTAATTGCTTTTTAACTAACTTGCCTATTTGTAAAAAATTAATTGGTTGTCATAAACTTTTCAAATTCTTTCCCAAAATAACCACATAATTTTAGATTTAAAATTAAATTAAATTAACAAATAAGCCCTTCCATTAAGCAAAACAAATAAAACATTTAATTCCTTCGTCTAAAATAATTTAATTTCCATAGTAAATTACTTAAAAAAATCAACAAAAGTTAATTTTCAATATGTTATCAACATATAAAAATTTCAGACCAAAATTCTTCATCATATAGCAAAATAAATTTCTAAACCTGATTCTTCATATTTTACTTTGAAAATTCATAATAAATTTTCCCTAGCTAGAAAAATTATAAAATTTGAAACCCGACTTGAAATTAATGTTTTACATAGCATATAAATTCCTTATGGCATTCGAAATAAAAAATAAACAATTTTTGCTTTTAAACCATATAAAGCATTTATCAAACAAACTTGTCTGAATATATCATATCATGAAATCCAAGCATATCATCATCAAAATCATTATAATGGATTTAAACTTAAATCCAAAAATCAAATGATCATAAAAACAAAAATAGAGATGATTTTGATTATACACCTTTATTAGAATAAGGAATTTGAGATTTGATCCTTGGTTAATTTCCTTAGCATGATTCCTTAGCTTTAATTTGATTTTTTCCCTTTTCTTCCCAAAGCAATGGCCGGCTTTGCTTTTCTTTATTTTTACGTTTTGTGTTTTGTAAAAATGAATGTGAATGGTAAAGGAAATGAGATTTTAAGGTAATGGAATTATGGTACGCAATTTCTAATATGCCCTTGCGTTAATTATTTAACACGTAAAACCTTTCATAAGCTATTTATTTAATTAAGCTCGGCCTTTAAATAAATTTCATAATCTCAATCCCCTTATCACTCTAATATTTACATTATTCTATTTAATTTATCTAATTAAATATGCCAAATTATGTTATTAAAAATTAGGGGTGTTACACCGACTCTGACAATCAATTAAAGAATTTATTTCATAGTTGCGTACGTTGTCAACCGAGAAACTAGCCAAACTGGAGCTGAATTGAATTAAAACTTCATTTTTATTGGAAGTTTTGATTAGTAAAAGACTAAAATTTCTTGATAATGACCGAAACTTGTATATTACTATCTCATGTTAGTTTAGAAGTAAATCTTACATTTTGAAAATAAAAAAACTTGCATTCATATCTTTATAAATAAATCTTACATTAGGAACTTTGCATATCGCACTTGGATTTTGTAGGTAGCATCCACGGAAAACCCTTATGAGACAACATTCGTCCTACCAGGGACATCTAGAGGTTTAAAAGCTTGTTGCATATGCTCCATGCAATCGTGCTTCCTGGGAAAGTTGATCTATCTTAGTTTTAGTTTATTCGAGGATGAATAAAAAGATAAGCATGGGTATTTGATATGCACATAAAAATATATATTTTTACCCTCATACTTAATCTTCTTTTGTTAAAATAAATGGCACATTAGGGTATTACGTGTTTTAATCCAAAATATAAAATTGCTTTCTAATCATCATTCACTCATCTATATTTGAGAAAAATGGTAATTTTGTGTGAATTAATTTGGAGAAAATTTATTTGCATATTTTATTTTATTTTATAGGAAATTGAGTGCAACTTGTAAGTGGCTTATGGGTATATGCATGCAAAAGTAGTGGAAGCCAAAAGAATAAAGAAAAGAAAGTATTTATATGCAACATGGAGGAGCCCAATAACCCACTTACTAATGGACCACATTTAAAAGAAAAGCACATGTTAGTGGGGAATTAATTAAAGCTTAAGGATTAATTGGTGGCTACACAAAGTTAAGGGTATTTTTGGTTGCTCCCAAAAAATGGACTAGAATTTTAGGACTGGTATAAATACCCTCTTATATTATATGTAGAGGATCTTTTTTTTAGTGCATAGAGTTGTAATAAAAAAATTGAAATAAAAGCTTCTCTTTAATGGCTTCTTAGCCATCTTCTTTTATGCCACTTTCTTTCTATGTTTTTAATTTCATGCTCTTTTCTGTTATGTTATTTTTATTACATGCTCTCTTTTATTTCATGCTTTCTTTCTATATTTTTTATATTCATGCAAGTAGTTTATTTTATTTTATGCAAGTTAGTTAGCTCTTGTTCTCTTTACTTTGTTTTCCTTTCCTTTTTTGTATATGTCGAAATTAATTTATGTTAATATGCATTCAAATGTGAGAAGCTAAATCCCTCCAATTTAGGGGTAACGAAGCTCTCATGAATCATATAAAATCAATATAATAATTTCATTTATTATCTCTTGTTTTGTGCTTAATGGAATTTCGTTGTTTATTCATGAATTTGATAGCTTTTGTTATTTGTAACAATAGGCTATGCTTAATCAAATAGAAACACAAGTTGCTATTTCATCTAAATATGGTTTTGGTAATGAAATTGAAACTAGAATCAAATTTAATGCTCTATGTTATTAATTCATAGTAAATAGATCATGTATAAATAGATTTTATTTTTAATTTCATAATCATTTTCATTAGGTTGGACAAGTGGATTTAGAGGTTGAATTAAAGTTTGATGGTTTAAGTTGTGTTAGTCAATATCACAATTAGACCATACTTATAATAAATACATCAATTCCATAAATGGTTAAAGAAAAAGAGACCATAAATTCATTTTTTGTTGATTTGCATGATTACTAGAAGGGACTTACCTTTAAATTGCCTTGTAATCTCATAGTTTAATTCCAAATTTTCTGCAGTTTTTAACAATTTTTAGTTAATTTTTTTCTAACATTGGGTTAATTTAATTGAGTGATTTTAAATTTTTTTGCTTTCCCTGTGGATCGACACATACTCGCATATGTATTAGGATAGTACACCGTGCGATTGTGTTTTTATAACAGTATAATTCGACAGTTTTCTAATCGATAGAAAAATCCGTTTTCGAACAGGGAATGATTGGGGTGATGACATTTACGGTACTATCTATGGTAGAGGTATGCTGGTGCTGTGTTGGTAGAGGGCAGCGAGGCTGTGCCTCGGTACATCTTCTAGAGATGCACTGTCGAAAGGTAGTCCCTTCACTTGTCATTGGTGGAAATTCATTCTCTAGTACGTGCCTTTGCGACTTTGATTGTAGAATCTAGTATGTTAGAACTTAATTCATGTAACAATTTCAACTATTTTAATATTTATTTGAAAAGGGTTATCAAAGAATGTCACTAGAAATAATATCAAATGATTGGATAAAAAAATATTTTGGTTATCGTATGGTAAAAACCTGTCCGTATTTATATGCGGCGTGGTCTTACGAGATATCTTTATTTCAAAAGGTTTTCTAGCATTAAAGTCCAATTGGTATGTGTTTTCTCACACTGGTTTACCGGACTGATCCAGACGTTCTTCCCTTTTAATGCTCGGGTTGGACTAAATATATTTATAGATTAGATTCGGATGCATTTGGGAGGAGCTTGGAGTAGGAGGCTTCATTGATAGCTATTATCTTACTTCCACTGTATTGGTTGTTTAAAATTATCAGCATTTGTGAGGACATATTGTTATAACCGTCCTGGCTGATGATTAGTGTTTTGTTATTGTACTCTAATGGATATATGTATATTATAGTTTTTCCTTTTGTAAAGATCATTATTATATTATATATTGTCCCATTGTGCTTTGTGATTCTATGACTATTTAGTTTCTTCTTCTTCTTCTTCTTCTATTCTTTCTTCTTCTTTTCCCCTAACGATTTGTTTTTCCGGCACTTGAATGCTCGACATGCAATACAATGGACTTATTAGTGTCGATTTTCGAGGTTTGAAAAATCCAGGTCATTACAAAAGCTATCATGTGCGTTGAAATGACGAGGGGTCAAAACAACGTTCTAGTGACTGGTGAATTATACATTTTACACATAATTCTAGTTTATGCAAACTGTCTTCCATTACATGTTATGATTCTTAATTTTTCTTAGTCGTCTTGACTCCACGTACACGTACGAGTCGCCTCATCTACCCGAAGTAGACCATAACTACATACGTGTATGTATATATATTAGTGCCACAATCCTCCTTTGGGCCAAGATACTATCCTTGCTTGTATCTGTAATCTGGCACCACGTTAAGATCCATCATCAACGTAATATCACATCCATATGGACCTACATCTCGCACTACAACTACCTGCACAATTATGCATTGGGAAGGGGAACCGAAATCTTCACTTGCTAGTGTGTCTCATCATCTTCATTCGTGTCTACCTCATAATGGTATTTTACGCCTTGCCATGCTTCTCATGGCGCCTAATAACTACATCACAATACCTGAGTTGTATTCTATTCCACCTTAAGAATTGACTACTTCTCTACTTTATATTGTGGGCTAAGCTCCACCGACTATAAAGGACTCAGTTCCTCGGACTAATCCATTCATTTTTGAAAGAACTCTTCTATGGATTAACTAGCCTTGCCCAAATAAACAAACTAGCAAGCAACCATGATCGGTGCATTACCTAACATGGCTTACCCTAGTAGGAGGCCTAGTCCGTTAGGTGTAAACCCTTCTTTTCCGTTGAGCGCATAGGACCGATGACACACTCAACCTATGTATAGCTCCTCTTGATTTGGTACCAACACATACTAACATAGCATCGAGCCGCTCACCATCCTATTTAGATTGCCTAACACAATTAAGGCAATGCACTTCCCTTAACTTCTTGAAGCAGACTCTACTGAGGGTATTTCTTCACCTATACGCAAGCGTATATACTCCATGGGCACTACATTTAGATATGTGTCAGATTAGTGTAATGTATACACAACTGTTAGTGGCCACTTGTGGTGGGCAGACTTCTATTGTGTAATATTATTGACCTCGCATTTTAACCCATTTTAATGACCGCGTCATTCTTATCCATTTAAGTTATTTACATACTTAAACCATTCACATCCACCCTAAATGCTTATTTGAGGCCACGTGTGTGTCTATATATATATGTATGTTTGTGTGTGTTTATACATACATACATATATATATATATATATATATATATATATATATTCATTCATTCGTTCTTGGTTAGTTACTATGCCTCTACTGTTCACTATTGATAATATTTCTTTACTTTTCTATGCGTTTACATTTAATTTAATTTAAGGACATTTATCACTTTCTTTTAAATATATTTTCTCATTTACTTTCCCTTACCCTCGTTATTTAACTTCTTATTTCTATTTATTTTTAATATTTAATTTCCTACCATGTTTTAGAGGACTATTATAATTTGTTTATATTTTCATTTCATTTTTATTTCACTTTTGTTTTCCTTATATTATGCATATTCTTTTCTTAGACTATTTTTATCATTTATAATTCTTTTAATTTATACTTAGTGACTATATTTAATGTATTAGAGTTAGATTTATTCCAAATGGAACGGTTAACGCTATGAATTTCTATATTTTATCCAGAAAGGAATTTATGTTACGTTTGGAATTACAAAGAATTTTCTTTTCATAAATAGTAGTAGAAAACATGGTAAATATCCTTATTCTATACGTCTCTTTCCTATTTTATACATCTCTTTCTTTTTAGGTTCATTCCTTGTTAATTTAGCCATTACACTTCTATTTATGAATTTGGAACTTGATAACATATAGAAATTCACATTACAACACACTATATAACCCAATAAATTAAAATACTTCTTAAATCCCTACAATTTACCATGATAAATCAATTTACCTTTTTTATTTGCATTTGTCGTATTAAATTTAGAAATCTAGAACTCTTAAATTCTGGAAATTTCAGGGACAAAATTCTAGGACAATCAATACCCGATATTTTCTAAATACATGTAATATACAATTTCAAATTACCAATAGCAGAATATGTTGGCAGGCTTTATAATTCTATTTCATGTATACAGTTTTTAGCCTTCAACTCCAATTTACATTTCAGGCATACAGGAATAGATTCACATTGATATAAATCTAATATTATACAAAAATATATAATTTTCCACTCATCCTTTTATCTTTACAAATCTCTAGATCTAATCCCTGTTATTCTAGTTTGAATCCCTTTTCTTCCTATTTGAATTTATAAACCACAAGCATACAAAGATGTATCAAAGATCTAGATTAGAAAAGAGATGGGGAATTTGATTTATATTTTAGATCCGGATTTACAATTTACCTTGCCTTTGGCGATTTGATTTGACCCTATTTTCTTCCTCAACCATCTTCTATGATTCTCCAATTGTATACATGTATAATTTATAACTATTTCTTAGAATTTATAATTTAGAGGAGAATAGAAAATAGCAGAGCTCCAGCGTTGCTATGAAAATATAACTATAGAAGTGAGGGTCTAGGTCTATATGTATAAGGGTTCAAATCAATGCCTGCAATTCGACGAAACTGTATTGAATCCAGACCATTTGGTCATGTGCGACCACCGTTTTGACACAACAAATGGTTGACCGCCATAGGCCTTAGCTCGACCACTGTTGGTTAACCTGGGTGCATCAACAGTCGACCTTTTGATTGTTTCGGGGGTGATTTATTTAGCATTTGGTGATTTTTTTCTAGTTTTATTCCTTCTTCTGCTAACCGATATAATCTCTTTCCGCTTATATATATTCTCTCAAATTTGATTTAATGTTAACTTTTCTTAATGCCTAAATAACGTTATTAATTAACATCAATTAACTTTTACTACCATAATTACACAAATAATTACTTCCAATTCAAATTCAAACATTGATAACTTATTCGTTTGAACTCCGATTGAAAAACTTTATATATGAAAATTGATCAAAAAATCTCTATGAACCCAATGGTACAAGTTTCATAGCCAAATTCGATGTTCTGTAGAAAAAAATATTTTTGGCATTATCATTTATTAATTAATTTCTTTTTAATTAATTGTCAAAGAATTATGGGGTGTTACATGTAATTATGTCTTTTTAACATATTTGTATCTATTAATATTTAATCAAATCTTATTACATATTCTATTTAGATGATTAGCTATAAAAAGTAACTAAGACATTGCAACATATCTTAGATGATCAAAATCAACCCAACCTAGTCATATACTTTATTTTAAAATTTGAATATATAATAGTAGCATTTATATGAATAATATATCAATCTAAACTTGATTAAGTTACATGCATAAAACATAAATTACACAAGTTGGTATTCTTATAATGTTTTGAACATAATATATTAGAACCGAATCAGTAATACATACATATATACATATACATATGCATATACATATATAGTTTAATATATGTGTGTGTATTATTAAAAATATATATTAAATATAGTGTGTACGAATGTATGAAAAAACTAAATATATATATATATATATATATATATATATCATCGTATCGTGCAAATTTTAACAGTGTATAACACATACACACAGATACATATATATATATATATATATATATATATATATATATATATATTATTATGGGGATATATATATATATGTATTTATATTTATATATTTTATGTGGACACTTAATTAAATTACATCATAAAATTTATACTCATGCAGTTCACATATGTATAATTATATGTCATATGCTTATATGTTCACCGTGTCACACACCCAGTAGATCAATCATTTACATACACAGGTGCGCAAATACATGCTTACGCGCACACACAAGCACATACGCATACACCAGCGCGTGCACACACACACAGATATATATATATATATATATTGTGGATATTTGATATTTATTTATGTACATTGTCAAACTACCTAAATCTTATTTTAAATGAAACGAAATTTAATTTTTTTACCCTATATAACAACATGTTCCTACTATATTATATATGATTTAATCTAGACCTTTGTTTACATTAGAAGATAACATAACCATTTGATTTAATTTAACTAGAGAATTTTTTTGACTTTGTCCCAAATTATCACTTTCTATTGCACTCGAATCGATAATGGTATCAGTGTTAGCATTTTCTTGTTGTAAAACTAACCAACATCGGAATTAAAGAATCAGAATTAAAGAAAGGATAAAGAATATGGAAACCTAGAAAGGGTGCTTACATAAGGTGTAGTGGTGCATTGATCGTACAATCATTAGGTCTGGGCGTTGCTCATTAAGCGATTTGAGCATTGACCTATACTTAACATGTAAATCCAAAATCCACTTTTGGCCTTGGTCTTAGCTCAAATATACATATTTGACATTATATAACATTTATGTTAGAAATAGTTTTAGGTTTGAATTTGAAAAGGTTTTAATTTTGAATTCTTAAATTCGAGTTTAACAGGTTTTTAATTTAAATAGAATATTTCCAAGAGTTATAAATAATAACAATTTAAAGAGTTCAATTAAAATAATAATAAAATTAATTACAACTGTTTGAGTAATAATTAAAAGGTTAATAATTAACTAAAAGCCAGTCAATGAAGATGCATAATATATATATATATACATATGCATGTATATATAAACACACACACATATAAATTAAATTATAAAAGTTATGAATAAATTAAAACTTTTTTGAATTACTTTGAGAACCAAGCTTAACTTGTAAGCTTTAGGAAAGTATATGTCTATCAAACACAATCCGACTACTTGTTTCATGGTTATCAATTATTGGTTTTGAGCTCATGACATTTAGTCTCGTAGTCCAGACAATCAACGAAATGCACCGACCTTGTTACTAAAATTAAATCTAATATTGTAGTGTATATCTATATGCAAACTTAACACCTAATTGATGAATTAAGATAAATCATGTGTATATGTAATATACACATATGTACGATACTAGATATCATATAGGTTTTTTAATATAATGTTTAAATGAAATTCATATCGTTTGAACATTTAATAAATATTATCCTTGAATTGGTATCGCTCATATAAGTTATTTTGAATTATGAATTTAAAAATATTAGTTACCCTCCGTTATTTACATTTTAAAAATAAATGCATATGTATAGTTATTTGTACTCCCTAAGCTATATAACAAGTGTAGTGATGTCTTAAAATGTTAATAATAATGGTAAGTACATTATATTCCTTTGTTAGTACTCTCCGGGGCATGTAATTCATACTTAGGCTGGAATGAACGATGTCCTCCATAGCTTATTGGTAACTCCCATTGTTATGTAGGGGCGAAAGCAAAGATAATAGTTAGGAGTTATATACTATATATTGATAATGTGCTACCTACCATTTATTAGGGTTGTAACTTGTTGGTACTCCTCTATGTAAAATGTAACCTAATAAATGGATCATGGCACCTACTAAGGAAATCAAAAGAGTTCCATTTCTCTTTTGGGTTTAAAGAGATATATAAAATCTAGTGGTAATCTTATTGGATAAATATAATAACCAATCTAATTAGTATATGAACGTATGTAGCTTTGATAAATTTTAGCGACCAATATAATTGATAAAATGGTTTATCGATTAAAATATATTGAATGAACTCAATTAAAAATTGACTACGAAATTTAAGAATTTACTTACCAGTAAATCATTTGGCATGTTGTCGCTTCTCCACCCATGCAAGAGTCAAATAATATGACCATTAAAACATTTGTGTCTTGGTCACTTTTGTGTGAACTTTCCCAAGGCTATGTATTTTTTCCTATGAGTTGTGAACTCTAAAGCAATACAATAACATCAAAATTAGATCCATTATTTGACCACATACAAAAGGTCTTCGTTAAATAGTCACATTTATAATACATGAAATCTCAATGAAAATGCTTCATTCAAAGCAATCAAGTAAATCATAGTGCAGGATTATATGTTACATATGATCAATTATAGTAAGGATCTTGTTGTGCTAGAAACAATATTAGACCAAGGACTGCAAACAAACTTAGGAAATCGATGATTGAAATGTCTCTTTGATATGTTTACTTATGCGCAACTTATTTGATATCCTTAAAATGTTAAGCATGATTAAATGCATTTTTTTTAAAGAATTCAATGTAGACTTATAGTAAAAGGTTTCCTTTTGAGCGATTTAAATGGGAGTTTAGTGGGAGTGGTAATAATGTTGGCAAAGTGGGGATGAAGAGAGAATGTGGTCATCTCTGCTTCATGAAAATGTATTAGAAATAAAATTGTTTAAAATATTCGTAGATGCTAAATAAGAAACGAAAAATATGATTTTTAGTTTGAATTTATTTTGTCATAGTAAATTTTTATCTGTAAGATTCATTTCCATGAGTTCGAGATATTTGATCTAAAACTCTAAATTGTAAATTAGTCACAGTAGAACAAATAATTAGCCCATGGTGAGAAACTTAATGGAGCTTCATATTATACATATTATTATTGTAACAAAAAATAACAATATGAGCAAACTAAATAGCACTTGCTAGTGGATGCATCAAGTTTTGTAAAATTATTATCATGTAAAACAATTATTATCTATAAAATAGTAACTATTTTCGGTTTTAACCACAAATAGATGGAGCTTTGTTTAATACAAATATTAAGAATATACGCTTTAAATTAAATTGATTTTTGGTGTTTTGATGATGATATTTGTTTTCATATGATGTGCTGCTATAGAAAATAAAGATGCATCAAACGGTTAGATTTGGAATTATGGGCCAAGCCACATCTTTGAGAAATAATTTCTTAATTATATGACTATGAATCATATGCTACTTGTGAATTGTATTTCATAAGATTATAGGGCAAAACTTCAATTTAGTCGGAGTGATAAAGGAGTTAATGGACTCTTTAGATTGATACATATAAATATGTGCAACCTAAAATCTAATGACACCAAAAGAGAATCTGTAACGACTTAGGTTTTTAACGCCTGTTAATGAGGTAATTAGCCATTTTCAATTATTGAAATATTGATTTTATAAGTCGAATAAATAAATTTATGGCTTCTTCTTCCTCTATACCCCTAAAAATAGGGATTTCTCTCTCTTCCTTGCCAGTCTTAGCAAGCTGCTTTTTAGCGAGTCTTTCCTGAAGATTCATAAGTGGATAAGACGAGATGTGCACTGTTCGCTGTGTTCTCCCACCCATCACTAGAGAAGCAGATCTACAACCAAAAGCAGAAGCAGGGATCCGAAAAGACAACCCAAGCTAGGGAAGTAAGACTTCGTTTTGGCTTTCCCTGATCAACAGGCCGTCAATCCTTTCTTGGCCTCAAGAGTTAGGTAATCCTAGATAAGTCACTCTAAAGAACCGTACATGAGATTTCCCCCTCATACGGCTCATCATTCAATTCTTTCGAAGTAATTGGATCCTTTTCTTTGTTCGAGAATCTCTTCCCTTCTTCCACTCTGCCCCGAAGAGTGACTAAGACCAATTCATTCAGTTTTCATGTTCCAAATGAAAATAATTAAAATATATGAATATATATATTGATTTAAAAACTATATTAAATATTGGATTATAAAATCTCTGGATATGGTAAATCTTAAGAAAAATAAATATATGTATATTTAAACTCCACCATTTAAATTAAGATAAATATCCATAAATGTATATATGTAGATATATACAAGCTTTATGATGTTGATAGTATATATAAGTATATAAATGTTTTTATATGTATATATGCCCATATGAAGTAAAATATAGGAAAGTTGTATTAATGTGAATATATATATATATATATAATATCAAAATATACATAAGCAAGGAATATGAGAATATGTATAAATGTATGTATATAATGGTAAAACACATATAAGTAAGTAAATATGTATAAATGTGGGTAAGCATACATATGCAAATATAGATAAACGTGTAAATAGGGAATAATGTGAATATATATATATGTAAATATCATGACAAATAAAAGCAAATGTATATATATATATATATTTAATAGTGAAGATGTAGATATATGTTTATGTGGTGACAACTATATATATGAATAGACGTATGTGTTTATAAAGACATTGTATATGTAAATAGGCTATATGGTCAAGTGTATAAGAAGGTATATATACATATATGAAAGGATGCGTATACATGGGAGGAACATCATCATGAAAAACATTTAGTGAAAAACATATAATCAAAGTCAAAACAAAATCAAGTCATATGAAAATCAAATCAACTTGTATTAAATCGAGTCACATTTGTTCAAATCAATAATGATAAAAAATGCAAAGCCTATAACAAAGCTTCAGCCTGCTCCTCCCATTCTCCTTTATATATATGCCACTGCCTTGTGCATTTATATATACATCTTGGTTCACTCAAAAAAATGAAATGAAACATGATAAGGCTACAACCTTCTCTCCCCTGTTATATATATAACACAGGCTACTTTGCATTTTGCATTCAAACAAGATAACAAGGAAAATAAAAATATACAATTTACCAACACAAACTTAAAGAAGATATAAAGCATTGAAGTACAGGAATCAAAACCAAAGGGCAAGAAAGTAGCTTCAAAAACAGTGCCCTCTGCTCTTGGAAAAAGGTGAGTAAAACTACCTTTTTATTATATTGTAAACCATGTTGTGTTGGACGTGTACATAGAAATTTTATTTGATAAGTATGCTTGAAACAGGAATATATATACATACATGTATATGGATGTATACTCAGTGTTATAACCAGAAAACCAAGCCTGTACAATAGTTTACCTCTGTTTGTGAATATAAGAAATGTCATACCTAGTTTCAAAATTAACTACCCTTCAACCTAATTAGATTTAGGTTATGATGTTAAAAGAAGATTTGTTTGTTTTCGGTTATACTTTATTTTAAAAATGGTTTAATTAAATATTATCAAGTATAAATGTTGAAAGGTATAATTTACTGTAAGCTAACCCAATTTTGGGAAATATGGAATATCTGGTTTTACCCTTTTGCTTATACACACTTGATTGCCATTGCAAAGGGTGAATTTTGAAGGTGGTGTTGCGTTTTTTAACCACGTATGTAATGAGTTATAAGGAGATGACCAATTTTTGGTCCTGGGTCAAATTCCGGCAAGGCAGCAAATGTTGGTGGTCGGGGTTGGGCCAGAAGGTGGCTGCTGAGGTGGGAAGCTTGGGAAAAATGGTAGACTAATTTATTAAATGGTGTGGTGGTTAGTTGGAGGCAGTAAAGGGTTTAAGTGCTGAGTTCTGGGTGGTCTCGGTTGTGCGATGACGGCGGCGACGAAGGGAAGATAGAGGGCTGCGGTATGGGGGGAAAGGACGAGGTGGTCGCAACGGTCCTGCTGGCGAAGATTGGTGGACACGAGTGGTCGGAGGTGGCCAAACGAGGTGGCTGAAGGTGGTGATTCTATTGCCTAGGAGGGGATTTGAGTTCAAGATTTTGAAATTGGGTTTGCCGTGGGAAGTTAAAATGGTCAGTGGGTTCGTAAGGTCGTAAGTGACTACGGCGACTGTTGGAGGCCAGGGGAAGGCGTCGGTGGCGTGTGTGCATGTGCACGATGCTCCTATGCACCTGGGTTGTTCGAAGAATAAAAGAGTAAGAAGAAAATAATAGGAAGGAAAAGGATCTGGAAAGAAGAAAAGGGAGGAGGGGAGGAAGAGCGGGTTGGTTATGGCCCCGGAAAAAAAGAAGAAAAAAGAAAAGAAAAGGAAAATAAGAGAAAGGGGGAAAAGGGAAGAAAAAGAAAGGAAAGGAAGAGAATGAATGGAATGTATACATATACATTTATAGGATAATTTATATTTTCCTTCTTTTAACTAAAAAGCTATTGTTATTTTAAAACTATAATTTAAAGTTAATGATATTTTATAAATTAAATGGGAAATTAATTATACTATTAGCTGACTTAAAACTTACATAAATTAACAAGTTAGATATTAGGTAGAGTGTTAAATTTTATTTAACTAAAATAAATTGTTTTATAATTTCTTTAAATTGAAATTAATTTGGATTTAAAACATAAATGGATTCAGTAAATCAAGGTTAATAAAGCCCTGATGTGTGAATCGTTTTGATATTGGTTATTCTATACCTTGGCTTAATCCTACTAGATGTTATTTCAATTATGCTTATTTGTACCATCAAGAGGTCAAACAAGTTAAAATAATTAAATTAAAATGATAATATGTTTTATTTGAAATAAGAATCCGAACAAATTCCCATATTTGAATATTGTCCCCTAATCAATAAATTTTTTATTTAAATAATTTATCCTTTTAAACTTATTACTTGGGTTCGAAGAGACCGGGTTCGGATGTCAGTGTTATCCGGATCCGCTTTAATTTAATAATCTCTAGAACCTTTATGGGTTCGATTATAGAGTTTAATAGGCTGGAATTAGGTTAATTTCACAAAATTTAACTATTTTAAATAAGTAATAGTACCTAGACATTATACAATGTTGATGGATTTATGTAAAATTGTTTTGGTCAAAATCAGATAGAAAACTCGTAGCTTTGTACGAATTACCTTGGTTTTCAAAAGATTTTCATAACTTAAGTATTTCAATTTAAGTGGGTTTACTCATGCTGGTTTCGAGCCTGACTTGGGTGTTACTTTATTGTAATGCTTGGATCTGACCGAATATTGCAGAATTTCAGGTTAGGATACTTTGGAGTCCCGGAGACGAGTAGGATGGCAGAGACGTATTTCACATATTTGGCTATATTCCGCTGTGTATTACAGGCTATATAGCCAACATCTAAGGAAAAATTATTATAACTGTTCAAATTTATTGTTGATGATTGTACTTTGATAACTTAAATGTATATTGACAGTTACAGTGAGTGAAGATGCGTTATTTCTTTATATACGAATATGTATTTAAGAGTAAGCACATACGCTAAGTTCAAATTCATCCAAAGTAGATATTACGAATTCATATAAGATATAAATTAGGAAGGAACCCGATCTTAAATAGTTTAAGATGCATGGTTGTCCAACTTATGTTGTGAGTAACTTACGTTAACCCAAACCTAGATCTATTTTATGTAAATCTATAGACAATTCATATAATATTTTTATTACCTATTCCATTGCATTAAGAAATAAATTATTGTTTCACAAATGCCACATGAATGCTGAAGGGAATTTTTATGGAGGAACTAGTTGTATTACGACAATCTTAGATACGATCTTGATTCTGACATAAAAAACTGGTTACATGGATGAAATGAAGTTAACCAAGTTTAAATAAACATGACTCATTATAATATATAATACAAAATGTGATTGCCGCCCTAAACTTCTGGTACCCAACATAACTTATAGAGCGCACTGTAACGGTACCTGGTCGAAGTAGGATGATTATCAAAGGGTAAAGTGGTGAAACTCCAAAGCATATTTGTTGTATATCTCAAAGCATAAGGAAAAAGTATAATAATCAACACACAGGTGAGACAGAATATAATTGAAATAGACCACATAATAAGAGTATAGTAGGTCCATCATGGTTATACAACATAGAATAGAATTTATATATCAATGATAAACTCAAGTAAATTTTCTTTAAATAAAATTATAACATGGATCAAGCTCTAATGCTGCACAATGAAATATAGCAATAAACACTACAATATAAATAACAATAAACTCTAAAATGTAAGAAAAGTTAATCGCCTGCCTTCTACTCATCCTCTGCACGGTTCCATTCGCTAATCTTTACGTGCTATCTAGTCTACTCATTTAAGAAAATTGAGAAAATAAGATGCAAAACATAAAACCTTGAGTTGAATGATAGGCTGTGCAAGGGATCAATAATCTCAAGATATAACTAAAGCGATATATTAGGTATGAGAAGTCATACCTGCCCTGTCTTTGCTTCCAACAAATTAGCACCTAAACTCAAATCACAATAAACTTCATCATACGGTGTACTAATGCTCAAAGTACATAATAGGGTGGTAGGGGTATATAGTGACATAACTAATTAAGTAATTAATTTAAAGTATATAAATAAGAACATCCTTAAATGAAATGTTATGTGATTGTAGTTACAAATAGTTGCAATCGTGGGTAATTAATCACAATATACTCATGGCCATTAGGGACGCCAAGGGTTTAACGCTGATAGATATTGGATAACTATGCAATGACTCACTCGAGAGTTTCCTATCGGTTAATAATAACTAAGTGCAAACAAGAGATCTCAAAGTAACGATATTACTCAGCTCTCCTATCGCTACTGAGCACATGCGTAGACCTCAACTTAACGTCGCCTACATCACCGCATCCCCTTGTCGAGCCAAATAGCAGATCGAATGCCGAGATACTGACCTCGAGATTAATGAGCGACCAGATCTAAGTGGATCGAATCGTCATTTTTTTCCTTTTTGAATATTGTATGATTCGATTTCGAATCTGAAAAAAAAATGAGTTGAGGAGCACAGTCAAAATATTTCGGCCATTATTATTCTTGAATTGACGGGTTGATTTAGTTCGACCAATTATTTTTCTGAACGAGATCATTTTTCTCCTTTTCTAACTTTTATTTTTTCTATCAAAAAACGAAGGGAACATCGATACGCGATATGAAAAGGGAGGAGACACGTGTTCTCAGGGTGATAAGTGTTGGATGCGTCTACAGTGAATTGAAGAGAAAACATATATATTATATTTAAATTTATATCATCTCGATTTTCACAACCCACAAATCTCGATCTCCTATCGAGGCAAGCCACTAGGCGTTTCTAATGTTATACCCTATTACGAACACGATGGAAAAAGTTTCGGGGCCTAACTCGATCGTATGGAGATGACAGCTTTTTGGATCCAGTTACTGTATTGCATTTTTGATATAGATTTCAGCGCGTTTATTTATCGTACGATCACACAATCACCAAACACTACGAAATTTCAAATCCGATAATAATACACTATCACGGATCCAATGGAACTAGTTCCTTCAAATTCCGAGACTGTGCCTCGGAAGGCTATTTTTAAATATCGATTTAAACAATATATTTTTTAAAACTGAACCAATACTTTTAAATTCAATTTTATAAGTTCTATCACCTTCAGTATTATAAATATAAATTTTACAAGCCTTTGAAATATTTCTAACCAGCCTAAAAACCAAGATTCACTATTTAACCCATTTCCAATTATTAAATTCAATAATTTAATTGCCAAATAAACAATGATATTTGAAATTCAAGTTAAACTATCATTCAAATATTTAAAATCAATTAAATATTCCAATTTAAAAAATCCATAAATTCTGGATCGTCACGTTCCTCCCCTAAATGAATTTCGTCCCCGAAATTACTAATTAAGAAGGATGATCCATAACCTGTTAGCTATTTCCCAATCCAAATAGTTTTTAACAACTCCCCAAAACCATACAGTTTAACGATACCCAAAACAATCTTTTTATTAATGATACTCACTCTTACTAACTTCTTAAAGCTATCGATAGGTCTAAACAATATCACTTACTCAATCATTTCAAATTTTAATTTAAAACCATATATGAAACTATCAAAAAATTTCTAACTCACTAAAATTTCGAAATATTTCGTTAGCGTCTCCTTTGCACGGCTAGATCGGTACAACTACAAAACGCTCTACGGGCCCCCAAATATCAAAAGAAAACAAAATACCAAGTGGCTAGATCCGAAAATCATCAAATTTCATATGCCAATTTAAATACATACCTTTTTGTCGGGCCATACAATTTTATCTTCTGAAATAAAAAATATCCATCTATCATTTCCCTCTAGATACCTGTACTTATCTACCAATGGTGTTTACTAGTACAGTTCAAATTTATTTTACTCAACTCTTTCCAAGATTTTCAAATTTTTCTTTACTTAAGCCGTACGATGCACGCATATCATCCGTACGCAATATCAAATCCGATCGCTCACTCGATCACACAATTTCATTTTCGAACTAGTATCATCCACCCGACTTCCTAGTGTGGACTCAGATCTGGTTTCTTCATCAGAAACTTTCATTCTCCTTGCATAGCCACATACTATGATAGAGAATTTCCAAAATCAGTCAAAAATCCACATCCAGGGTTCGCCGTCAAAAATCGAGTGAAAAATCCCAACTCGGATCTATATAACTATCTCGAAATAATGTGCTTGAATCTGGATCAAATCGCTATGCGAATAAAATAATATACGTACATCCTACATATTTTCCCTAATTAATTATTAGCTATATCAATTCTCTTTTTATTCACTTTTATTTTGATTTCTATTCACTTATTCGCAATTATCATTTTACACACTTTTATTTAATCTTCATTCAAATATTAACTTAGAATATAATTTTCAACTCCAAATTTACTTAAGAATTCACCATTCATTTTTTTAAGTTCAATATAAGTATTTCTACACTTCTTATATTTATTTTCACTTTACCACTATGGTTTATATCTACTTCTATTCGAATTTTAAATTTATTTTCCATTTACAAATTATTCATATCTCAAATACTTTTTATTTCCGAACCTTTATTATTTTTGGTCCACTTCGATCTAATTCTACAACTTCACTTTACTTAACATAATCCAAATTGATTACAAGATTCAATTTTCAATTCATTTGCTTACAAAGGTGAATTCATTTCTTTCTCTACCCATTTGTTTAACAAATCTTAATAAAATTATTTTAATGACCATTCCATTTAGTCTACTTAGAATTTTTCACAAAATCACTTTTATTTATCTAGATTCAATTACATTCCAATTAAATTCAAATGATAAACTCCTACAAGTTTTTCAACTTATTTTGTTTTCGCACTTACTTTTATTTAACTCTTCTTAAGTTAAATTTCATTCAAACAAATTTCAAATTTTATATTTATCAAACCATTTATATTTCCATAATTATTTTAAATAAGACTCCAGAGTCTATTAAACAATTACTCAACATTTAAAAAATCATTTTTGAAATCAATTTTATATACATAATTCACTTGCATATCAAATTATACTTTGAATTTTTAAAACCGGACCATTTTTGCAAACAACTCCAATTTAAAACATTTTGGTAGCAATTCCTCTCTTGGAAACTCGAAAATGAACGTCAATGATGCTACCGTCATCGCCGGAGTTATTTTCCAGTGACCGAAAAGAGTTCAATGCTTTTACTCTTTCAAAAACCTTTTCGAATATTTATAAGTTCCAAGTCTCACAAAATTTCAAAACTAATTCAAAAATATTTCCTAAATAATATCATTATTATTTTTCCAAAACCTTTGAAAAACCATTTCAACCCAAAGGAATTTAAACCTTTCCCAAAATTTCAAATTTCAATCCTTTCAATCTATATTCAAACATTATTGTGGAAATTTTATCTCATTTCAATTATAAATCTTATTTATAATTCATATTTACAAATACAATTTTGTTATATAAATTTATTCCTTAACTTTTGATTATAACATTATTTCTTATTTTCAATTTCCACACAACAATGATAATATTTTAATATCATCACTTCCTAACAACCAAACAACCATATCCTATATTAATTTTAAAAAATTATTTCTTTTATATACAAAAATAATTTGGGCAAAATTATTTCATTTACCCGCTTTTGAAAATAATACTGTGTCGGTTTGCCTCGTTTAAGAGTTTAGAAATCCCTATCAATACAGATGTCCAGATTGCACCGACCAGAATTTAAAACACTCAATCGATAAGTCAACACAATATAAAACAATTTATATTCACTAATAAATACGCGATCATATCTATTAATACACTCAAACTCATTCTAGAGTACTACAGATTCTATTTCTAATGAGTTATCCCCACCAGAACCAAGGTTCTCGCTTAACTTTCAACTCTAATACCAAATATAATGGCCTGATTTTTCGATGCCCAAAAATTGACATCAATACGTCCATTGTATAAAATACCGAACAATCGAATGCCAAAAAACTAGATCGTAGGGGAAAGAAGAAGGAGGTAGAAGAAGAAATAGAAAACAATATCAGAATCTCACAATCGTAGCGGAATAATATATAATATATAACAATAGATTTTTATATAAAAGAATCTGTAGCTGAATAATACATTTCATCATCAGAGTACATACAAACAACAGCCAAATACTGGACAGTTGTAAAAACTTGTCCTCACCCAAAAGCAGAAAATACAGCTTATACTGCACATCAGAATATATATCATGTATGTGCGACACGTCTCACCATCCAGCTCGTCTCCTAAGCTCCTCAGCGTCCTATCCTGTATCCTATAATACTCAGTCTGACCCAAGCATTATAGTAAAATAACACACGGGTCAGTCTGGAAAACCAGCATGAGAAAACATACTCAGTTGGATTATTAAAGCTTCCAAAATTCTTTAAAAATCAAAGATATCTCGTAAGACCACGCCAAAAATAAACATGTCAGGTTTTTACCTTATGATAACCAAAGCACTTCTTATCAAATCCTCTGATATTATAGTAGTGTCTATATACAAATACTTAGTCAAACAGCCAAAATAGTTACATTCATTAAATTCCATCATAATAGGTATACAAACAAGTCCGAAGGCACTTATTGGAGATTAGGTTTCCATCAATGGTAGGGCCACTGGGGTACCGCCCGTCACAGTACCCGGTCTAGATCAGAGTATCGTGGATCCACCTTGATCCCTTACTACACAAGACCAGAGCTATCTCTTACTGGATAGTCTGAATAAGGTCACCCCGTGGTTGGGATCAGAAACCGCCCACACAGCCGAAAAAAGGGACATCTAGGCAGGAATGACCTTACCCTAATTAGTTGCTAGCCACTTAGCCTTATTGCACCTTCCCTGTTTTAGCCATTCCCAGTTGATGAAGCTTGAGGCTATGCATTACCTTTTTAGAACACATCTCACTTAGATTGCTCATCGTCCTCTTGACGATGTTCTGAAAGCATTCAACCATACAAGTCTGTTCCCGGTCCGAACGGAATCGAAGGCATTACTCCTACGACATCCATTTTGGAATTAACCTCAGATATAGCAGCGATTAGCTCTTGCACTTCACTGCTCCATCTTCGACTCCAAGCTCTTGTCTTCCTCACGAAAACGTTTAAACTGGATCGAAGTGGTTTTCAGGAAAATTAATCTCGGTTTCTTCGAAACGATCAACGCATTGGCCAATATTGATAATCGGTTATTTAACTATCATATAACATCCACAAACAACCATCAGGCCTTAATAATTTCACAAACTATTTATTTCAAAATAGCTTCGAAAGATATTTTTTTGCACTTCAACTCTTTGAAAATAGTTTTCAAATAAAGTTTTTCCTTGCGAAAATAAATTTCCACCCAATTGTTTTATTTCCTCTGAAAATCACCAAGTCTTAATACTTTAATGTTTTTAAATAATTTAAATCACTTTATCCAAAAATATATATGTACTCTTTTTAAAAAACACTTAAAATAAAGCCACTTAAAACACTTTATTTAAAATACTAGTTATGAAATTTAAAATAATTTCTCATGCAAAACTTAAGCCAAAACTAATTTTAAAATAAACTATTAGATAGAGTATAAATATTTAATAACCAAATTTTAAATCAAATACTAGTTAAGCCTTTAAAATAATTTACTTATATACTACTTAATAAATACATACTTTTAAATTTCTTTTTCAAAACCACCAATAATAATTTCTTTCTAAAACATTCTTTTAAAAACCACTTTAAAATTCTAACTTATACTTGGAAATCTTTCTTTGAAAATATACTTGGCTTTTCAGGGAAAATACACTTCCCATTCCAAAATAGTCCATTTAATCACTTAATAAATCCTTCTCGATTTATCCCAATCTAATTTACGCCTTAAACCCGTAAATTTCTTTTCCACACTTTTAAAAGTAAAACCACTCTTTTTATTTTTATAACAAATTTCATTTCCTTATAAATTCCCACCGTGAATTTATACTTCCAAATATCCACTGATATCTTATTTCACTTCATAAACCTAATTTATAAATTCCATAGTCTCATTCTCCTTTTAAAACACAGTTTTAAACACTAAATCGATTTCCAAATTGATTTCCAAAATTTACACCATTTAAAAGTAAATTCCTTTACTTACTCAATTTATTTCAAAAACCCGTTAATTTCAGATTTACTCCTTTATTATGATTTAAAATCTTATTTAAACTGAAAATACCAATTTCATACTTTATTTCAAAATTCTTCTTTTATTTCTTCCCAAACCATTTAAAACCTGAATTTAAAAATAAATTCTTTAATTTTTAAACAATACCACTTAAGTCCTTAAAATTCATTTAGTTTCATTTATTCAAAAATCACTTTTCCCCATACTCGGGATTTTTTATTAGAATTCAAAAATCAACTTTTATTCCTTCCCAATTTCATTCTTAAATTTATCCAAATTAGCTAAATTATTTTACTTAAAAATTCGCTTTTTAATTCCTTCAAAAATCGATTCTTTAAATTTTTGATATCTCAACATACCGAAGTTATATTCCGTCAACCCGTAGCATTCAATATTTCAATCCCGATAAAAACAATCACAGATTATGAAAAAAAGTTTCAATAATTTAAGGAATCCAGTTAGATACCTCCAACCTATTTCCCTGCATCCACATATGTTAGCACAATATGAAATACCAATCCCACTTCGAGGGGGATATCAAGGTATAATGGTTCATCTGCTATTATGCAGGACGCATAGGGTCTCATCCGCTATATAATGCGGGAATCTATCACTCCAATATATATATACTATTATATAATATCACATCCATAAAATTCAAGAAATCAACCAAAAATTTAATTTAAACTATTTAAATTTAAAGGGTAATTTAAATGAGTGAGATTAACTCACCTTTGTTTTTATTAGCAATCCGATCCAACCCAGCTTGTTTTCTTCATGATTTCAAACCTTGAATAAACATCATACAATTTATTAATGTTCTGAATAATCGAAAAACCAATCACCATTTATTAATTTAGTTTGAACTAATTTTCCTTTAAAAAATCCTTTAGTACTTAGAATAACTAAATAGGTTAATTTAAACCAAACTAGTAAACTTAAAATGTATATATGTATATTTATTTTTCTTTGAAACTACATATATATACTTATAAAATAATATACAGATTTAAAAAACTGATTTTATATAAACCCGAACATTTTAAATATTTCCCTTTTCAAAAATCTTATCTCCTTATATATATTTACCAAGTTTAAATTAAATTATGTATGTGAATGTATGCATGTATTTATTAAATTTAAAACAGAATTACTTTATACTTTATTGTATTATTTTTTTCTACAACTGGAAAAATTTTTTTGGAAAACTGCATTTATATATCTCGCTGTAATATTATATATTTTTTCCAGTGGACATCAAAAATAAGCATTTACTTTACTGTTAACAATTTTTTTCTTTAATTCATTCCTTCAAAATAGAAATCCAAATTCAAATGGATAAAAAACAGAAGCAGAAGCCCTTCCCACGAAGACCACCAGATCGCGACCACTCGTCGCCTTCATTGATCGAATGCCGACAGCCCTCCTTTCCAGCGACCATCGCGAGCACACGACGACCATTTCCAATCCAAACTGCCAACGATTCCGACCATCGTCGAGAGCAACAAGCACCCTCCGACCCTGCCTCGATACAGAGCACCAGCATAGCCCTCAACTCGACGTCACCAACATCGCGGCATCCCCCTGTCGAGCCAAATAGCAGATCGAACGTTGAGATACTGACCTCGAGATTACCGAGCGACCAGATCTAAGTGGATCGAATCATCATTTTTTTCTTCTTTTTTTGAACATTGTATGATTTGATTTCGAATTTGAAAAAATGAATCAAGGAGCATAGTCAAAATATTTCGGCCATTATTATTCTTGAATTGACGAGTTGATTTAGTTCGGCCATTTATTTTTATGAATGAGATTGTTTTTCTCTTTTTCAAGCTTTTATTTTTTCTATAAAAAACAAAGGGAACATCGGTACGCGATATGAAAAGGAAGGAGACACGTGTTCTCAGGGTGATAAGTGTTGGATGCGTCTACGGTGAATTAAAGAGAAAACATATATATTATATTTAAATTTAAATCGTCTCGATTTTCACAACCCACATATCTCGATATCCTATCGAGGCGTGCTGCTAGGCATTTGTAATGTTATACCCCTATTACGAAAATGATGGAAAAGATATTGAGGCCTAACTCCATCGCATGGAGAAGATAGCTTTTGGATCCAGTTACTGTATTGAATTTTCAATATAGATTTCAGCGCGTTTATATATCGTACGATCACATGATAACACCAAACACTATGACGTTTGAAATCCGATAATAATACACTATTACGAATCCAATGGAACTAGTTTCGTCGAATTCTGAGACTTTGCCTCGGAAGGCTATTTTTAAATATCGATTTAAACAATATAATTTTTAAAACTGAACCAATGCTTTTAAATTCAATTTTAAAAGATCTATCACCTGCAGTATTATCAATATAAATTTTACAAGTTACTGAAATATTTTTAACCAGCATAAAAACCAAGATTCACTATTTTAACCCATTTCCAATTATTAAATTCAATAATTTAATTGTCAAATAAACAGTGATATTTGAAATTTAAGTTAAACTAACTTTTAAATATTTAAAATCAATTAAATATTCCAATTTCAAATATCCAGAAATTCCGGGTTGTCACATTCCTTCCTTCTTAAAAGAATTTCATCCCTGAAATTACTAGTTAAGAAGGATGATCCATAACCCGTTAACTATTTCCCAATCCAAATTGTTAAACCGAAATAGTTTTTAACAACTCCCCAAAAACCAAACAGTTTAATAATACCCAAAAACAATCTTTTTATTAAAGACACTCACTCTTACTAACTTCCTATAGTTATCCACAGGCTCCAAACAATATCACTTACTCAACCATTTCAAATTTTAATTTAAAACCATATATGAAACTATCAAAAAATTTCTCAAAATTTTTCTAACTCCCTAAAATTTCAAAAAAATTCGCCAGCGTCTCCTTTGCGCGGCTAGATCGGTACAACTATAAAATGCCTCTACAGTCCCCTAAATTTCCAAAGAAAACAAAATGCCAAGTGGATAGATTAGAAAATCATCAAATGTCATATGCCAATTTAAATACATACCTTTTTGTTAGGCTATACAATTTTATCTTCTGAAATCAAAAACACCCGTTTATCCTTTGCCGTTAGATACCTGTACTTATCTATCAATAGCGTTTATTAGTACTGTTCAGATTTATTTTACTCATCCCTTTCCAAGATTTTCAAATTTTGCTTTAGTTAAGCCATACGATGCATGCATATCATCCGTATGCAATATGAAATCCGATTGCTCACTCGACCACATAATTTCATTTCCGAACTAGTATCATCCACCCGAGTTCCTAGTGAGGACTCAGATCTGGTTTCTTGATCAGAAACCGTCATTCTCCTTGCATAGCCACATACAATGACAGAGAATTTCCAGAATCAATCAAAAATCCACATCCAGGGTTCGCCGTCGAAAATGGAGTGAAAAATTCCAACTCGGATCGATATAACTATCTCGAAATTATGTGCTCAAATCTAGATCAAATCGCTATGCCAATAAAATAATATACGTACATCCGACGTATTTTTCCCCAGTTGATTATTAGTTATATCAATTCTCTTTTTATTCACTTTTATTTTGATTTCTATTCACTAATTCACAATTATCATTTCACACGATTTTATTTAATCTGCATTCAAATATTAACTTAGAATATTTTTTTCAACACCTAATTTACTTAAGAATTCACCATTCATTTTTGCAAGTTCAATATAAGTATTTTATACACTTCTTATATTTATTTTCACTTTACCCTTTTGGTTTATTCTACTTCTCTTCAAATCTTGAATTTGTTTTCCATTTATAAATTTAATCATATCTCAAATACTTTTTATTTCCAAACCTTTATTATTCTTAGTCCATTTCGACCAATTCTACAACTTTACTTTACTTAACATAATTCAAATTGATTCTAATATTCTATTTTTAATTCATTTGCTTACAAAGGTAAATTCAATCGTTTCTCTACCATTTTTTTTACAAATCTTAATAAACTTATTTTAATGACCATTCCATCTAGTGTACTTCGAATTTTTCTCAAAATTACTTTTATTTGTCTAGATTCAATTACGTTCCAATTAAATTCAAATTTTAAACTCCTATAAGTTTTCCAACTTATTTTGTTTTCACACTTACTTTTACTTACTCTTCATCAAGTTAAATTTCATTCTAACAAATTTCAAATTTTATATTTATCAAACCCATTTATATTTCCATAAGCATTTTAAGTAAGATTCCAGAGTCTTTTAAATAATTACTCAACATTTCAAAAATCATTTTTGAAATCAATTTTATATACATAATTCATTTGCATATCAAATTATCCTTTGAATTTTTAAAACCAAACCAGTTTTGCAAACAACTCCAATTTAAAACATTTTGGTAGCAATTCCTCTCTTGGAAACTCGAAAATGAACATCGATGATGCCACTGTTATCACCGAAGTTATTTTCCAGCGATGGAAAAGAGTTCAATGCTTTTATTCTTTTAAAAACCGTTTTAAATATTTTTAAGTTCCAAATCTCACCAGATTTCAAATCCAATTCAAAAATATTTCCAAAATAATATCATTATTATTTCTCCAAAACCTTTGAAAAACCATTTCAACCCAAAGGAATTTAAACCTTTCCCAAAATTTCAACCCTTTCAATCTATATTCAAACATTATTCTGGAAATTTTATCTCATTTAAATTCTAAATCATGTTTATAATTCATAATTACAAATCCCATTTTGTTATATAAATTTATTCCTTAACTTTTAGTTATAACATTATTTCTTATTTTCAATTTCCACACAACAGGGATAATATTTTTGTATTATCACTTCTTGACAACCAAACAACCATATACTATATTAATTTACAAAAATTATTTCTTTTATATACAAAAATAGATTGGGAAAAATTATATCATTTACCCACTTTTAAAAACAATACTGTGTCGGTTTGCCTAGTTTAAGAGTTTACAAATCCCTATCGATACAGTTGTCCAGACTGCACCGACTAGAATTTATGAAGACTCAACCGATAAGTCGACACAATATAAAACAATTTATATTCACTAACAAATATGCGCTCATATCTATTAATACACTCAAACTCATTCTAGAGTACTACAGACTCTATTTCTAATTAGTAATCCCCACAAGAGCCAAGGTTCTCGCTTAACCTTCAGCTCTAATACCAACTGTAACGGTCCGATTTTTCGACTCCATTGTATAAAATGTCGAACAATCAAATGACGGTAAACTAGACCATATGGGAAAGAAGAAGGAGGTATAAAAAGAAATAGAAAACAATATCAGAATCTCACAATCGCAGCAGAATAATATATAATATATAACAACAGATTTTTATACAAAAGAATCAGTAACTGAATAATACATTACATCATCAGAGTACATACAAACATAAGCCAAATACTGCATAGTTGTGACAACTTGTCCTCACCTAAAAGCTGACTATACAGCTTATAATGCACATCAGAATATATTTTATGTACGTGCGATACGTCTCACCATCCAGCTCGTTTCCTGAGCTCCTCAACATCCAATCCTATATCCTATAATACTCGGTATGGCTCAAGCATTATAGTAAAATAACACCCGAGTTAGTCTGAAAAACCAGCGTGACAAAACACACTCAATTGGATTATTAAAGTTTCCAAAATCCTTTAAAAATCAAAGGTATCTCATTAGACCACGCCACAAATAAACATGTCGGGTTTTTACCTTACGATAACCAAAACATTTCTTATCAAATCCTCTGATATTATAGTAGTATCTATATACATATACTTATTCAAATAGATGAAATTGCTACATTCATTAAATTCAAGCATAATAGGTATACAAACAAGTCCGAAGGCACTTATTGGAGACTGGGTTTCCATCAATGGCAGGCTACTGAGATACCGCCCGCCACAGTACCTGGTTTAGATCAGAGTACCAAGGATCCACCGTACCTGGTCCGAACGGAGCCGAAGGCACTACTCCTACTACATCCATTTTGGAATCACCCTCGGGATTAGTAGCGATTAGCCCTTGTACTTCACTACTCCATCTTCGACTCCAAGCTCTTGTCTTCCTCACGAAAACGTTTAAACCAGATCAAAGTGGTTTCCGGGAAAATTAATTCTTATCCCGGTCTCTTCGGATATTGATAGTCGGTTATTTAACTATCATATAACATCCACAAAAAACCATCAGGTCTTAATAATTTCCCAAATTATTTTTTTCAAAATGTCTTCGAAAGATATTTTTCTACACTTCAACCCTTTGAAAATAGTTTTCAAATAACTTTTTCCCTTGAGGAAATAAATTTCGCCCAATTGTTTTATTTCCACTGAAAATCACCAAGTCTTAATACTTCAGCGTTTTCAAATAATTTAAATCACTTTATCAAAATATATATATATACACACTTTTAAAAAAACACTTAAAATTAAACTACTTAAAACACTTTATTTAAAATACTAGTTATGAAATTTAAAATAATTTCTCATGTAAAACTTAAGCCAAAACTAATTTTAAAACAAACTATTAGATAGAGTATAAATATTTAATAACCAACTTTTAAATCAAATACTAGTTAATCCTTTAAAATAATTTACTTATATAATTAACTTAATAATATTTACTTTCAATTTTTTTTTCAAAACCACCAATAATAATTTCTTTCTAAAACATTCTTTTAGAAACCACTTTAAAACTTCTAACTTATACTTGGAAATATTTCTTTGAAAATATACTTGGCTTTTCAGGGAAAATACACTTTCCATTCCATAATAGTCCATTTAGTCAGTTAATAAATCCTTCCCGATTTATCCCAATTTAATTTACGCCTCAAACCGGTAAATTTCTTTTCCTCGCTTTTAAAAATAAAACCACTCTTTTGATTTTTAAAACAAATTTCATCTCCTTATAAATTCCCACCGTGAATTTATACTTCCAAACATTCACTAATATCTTATTTCACTTTATAAACCCAGTTTATAAATTCCATAATCTCATTCTCCTTTTAAAACTTAGTTTCAAACACTAAATCAATTTCCAAATCGAATTCCAAAATTTACTCCATTTAAAAATAAATTCCTTTACTTGCTCAATTTATTTCAAAACCCGTTAATTTCATATTTACACCTTTATTATGATTTAAAATCTTATTTAAACTGAAAATACCAATTTCATACTTTATTTCAAAATTCTTCTTTTATTTGTTTCCAAACCATATACATCCTGAATTTAAAAATAAATTCTTTAATTTTAAACAATACCAATTAATCCCTTAAAATTCTTTTATTTTCATTTATTCAAAATCTCTTTTCGCCATATTCAGGATTTATTTATTAGAATTTAAAATTCAACTTTTATTCCTTCCCAATTTCATTCTTAAATTTATCCAAATTAGCTAAATTATTTTACTTAAAAATTCTCTTTTAATTTCCTTCAAAAATCCATTCTTTATATTTTTGATATCTCAATATACCCAAATATATTCCGTCAACCCATAGCATTCAATAATTCAATCCAAATAAAAACAATCATAGATTACGAAAACAAATTTCAATAATTCGAGGAACCCAGTTGGATCCCTCCAACCTGTTTCCCTACATCCACGGATGTTAGCACAATATAAAATACCAATCCCGCTTCGATGGGGATATCCCGGTATAAAGGGTCATCCGCTATTATGTAGGGAGCATTGGGTCTCATCCGCTATATAATGCGGGAATCAATCACTCCAAATATATACACTATTATATAATATCACATCCAGACAATTCAAGAAATTAACCAAAAATTTAATTTAAACTATTTAAATTTAAAGGGTAATCCAAATGAGTGAGATTAACTCACCTATGCTTTTATTAGCAATCCGATCCATCCTAGCTTGTTTTCTTCACGATTTCAGACCTTGAATAAACATCATACGATTTATTAATGTTCTGAATAATCGAAAAAACAATTACCATTTATTAATTTAGTTTAAACTAATTTTCTTTTAAAAATCCTTTAGTACTTAGAATAATTAAATAGGTTAATTTAAACCAAACTAGTAAATTTAAAATGTATATATGTATATTTATTTTTCTTTTGAAACTACATATATAGATTTAAAAATCTGAATTTATATAAACCTAAACATTTTAAATATTTCCCTTTTCAAAATTCTTATCTCCACACACACACACACACACACACACACACACACTAAGTTTAAATTAAATTATGTATGTGAATATATACGTGTATTTATTACATTTAATATAGAATTACCTTATACTTTATTGTATTATTTTTTTCAGCAACTGAATATATATATATATATATATATATATATATATATATATATATAAATTTGAAAAACTGCATTTATATGCCTCACCGTAATATTATATTATTTTTTTCCAGTAGACATCAAAAATAAGCATTTACTTTACTGTTAGCAATTTTTTCTTCTTCATTTCATTCCTTTAAATTAGAAATCCAAATTCAAATGAAAATAATTAAAAAAATAGAAGCAGAAGCCCTACCCACGAAGACCACCAGATCTGTACGCGATCTGGAAAGGTAGGAGACACGTTTTCTCAGGGTGACAAGTGTCGGATGCGTCTATAGTGAATTGAAGATAAAACATATATATTATATTTAAATTTATATCGTCTCGATTTTCGCAACCCACAAATCTCGATTTCCTATCGAGGCGTGCTGCTAGGCGTTTGTAATGTTATACCCCTATTACGAACATGTTGGAAAAGATTTTGAGGCCTAACTCGATCATATGGAGAAGATAGCTTTTTGGATCTAGTTACTGTATAGAATTTTCGATATAGATTTCAACGCGTTCATATATCGTATGATCACATGGTAACACCAAACACTATGAAATTTGAAACGTTAATAATACACTATTACGGATCCAATGGAACTACCTTCGTCGAATTCCGAGGCTGTTCCTCGAAAGGTTATTTTTAAATATCGATTTAAACAATATATTTTGTAAAACTAAACCAATACTTTTAAATTCAATTTTAAAATTTCTATCACCTTTAGAATTATCAATACAAATTTTACAAGCCTTTGAAATATTTTTAACCAGCTTAAAAACCAAGATTCACTATTTTAACCCATTTCCAATTATTAAATTCAATAATTTAATTGCCAAATAAATAGTGATATTTGAAATTCAAGTTAAACTAACTTTCAAATATTTAAAATCAATTAAATATTCCAATTTCAAATATCCAGAAATTCTGGATCGTCACATATTCAATCATTCAAGGTGTGAATCTTAGGCTACTTCATAAGAAAATTATCTAATCTCATTCTGATTGCATTTTACATAATGTTAGCATAGTTCAAATCCCATATCTTATATAAAAAAGTTATGTATGCCTATGTTGTCCAGTCTATAATTTTCTTTTGTTTTAGAAATTAATGTTTGGAAGCAAAAAAGCATTCATAATAATATTATATTGAAATTGTTTTTGGACATAATCTTATCAATAAAATTTGGATTTAGAACTATTTGAATTATTTAAAAATAATTTTGTAATATATTATATATAAGTAAACTAAAATTATATTGAATATAAGTCATTTAATATTATTAAGTAAAAATAATTTGGCTTTTTGAATAAAATCTGGTAAGAGTCCATTTAACCCTGCTTATCTTGCAAAAAAAAGTAAACTAATATAGTAATTACTTGAAGTTATTTTATAAATTGAATATAAGTTATATATATTTTTTCGAATATAACATTTTTTGTTAGAACCTCAATTATCTGATTTTAATGATAACAACTATATAATTATGCCAAAGAATCTCTAAGCTAATTTGCAGGTACATGAGCATCAAAAAGAGACAAACAAATACGTCCAAAATGAAGATACGCAGTTCAAAAAAGGATGAAAGTATGTATATGGAGATACAAGAAGAGATATACACAATAGAGACAAGATAAAGACAAACAAAGTACTATTAGTCATAAAGTGTCATGCCTAGACTTTATAAATGTTAAAATCTACTCAAAATGGTATACACACATATACATTCATATTTTAAATGAAAATTCAAGTTTCCAAAAAATTACATAGAACGGGATTCAAACCCGGGTCAAGTTTAGAAGGCAAGTGCTCTAACCAAATGAGCTATGGTAATTTTTGTTACAGGATATAATTCAACCGGCTGAATAACACCATTCAGACGGCTGAATGTTGAAACAAATAAATCAGTATGCATTTTCAGCTGGCTTAATAATTTCATTCAAACGGCTGAATTAGGCTAAAATTAGCAATTTTCTTTGCTGGTTTGTAATTTAACAATTTCAGAAGGATGAATTATTATTCCGGCTGGTGGAATATTTATACGACTATTTTTTATGAAAAGACACTTCTCATCGAAGAGAAACATCTTCAAATCAACAGTTGCACTTGTTTCTTTTCAATGTTATCTTCCATGAATGATTGCAGCTTTTAAATTTCTATAAATATATTTCAGAATTCAAAAAATAATTAACTTAACTGATTTTAATATTCTTGCCTTCTTATATCTTATTCTCTATTTTCAGTTTGCACACAAACTGCATACAATCTCTGATCGTTGATCACTCTTTCTTCCACATTCTTCAAGCACGGAAGTTTGAACCAGTATAAAAATCTTTAGTGTCATTTACTTTACTACTTAATTATTTACTTACTTAACTATTACACCGCACAAGTAGTTTATCATATTACACGATCCTATAGCATAGTAACTTTCATTTGGTATCAGAGCAAATTCACTTTCATTTGGTATAGAACCTGCGATTCTAGAGATCTTAACAACATCCTAGAATAAATGGCTACAATGAGATCTAGTCAAGACAATAGAAGAGGAAGAGCAATAAAGAAAAATCAAAGGAACAAATAAACAAATGCTTCATGGCTAAACCCAGGTCACAATCGGTATGCTTAAATTCTTTATATAAAGATCTTTTATTAGCACATGATGAATTATTAAAAGATTGTAAAACTTGAATAAAGTTAATAGAATTGCTTTAGCTAAGTTAAAAGATTGTGAGCAAGAAATTTTCAATTTAAAAGAGGAAAATAAATTTTTGGTAAAACAAACTAAATGTTTTGAAAATCCCTTAGAAGAACTTGTTTTATGAAAAGATTTCCTACAAAAAGAATAGGAGCAGTTAGAAGATAAAACAGTGATCTTTTGGAAGAAATCAATGTTTTGCAAAATAAAAATACATTTTTGGAATAATCTTTAAATAATTCTATTTCTTTAATTTTGCCTTTTGAAAAAGAGAATGAAGCTTTAATTAAAAAGAATATAGAATTATCTAAAGAATGTGAGATTTTAAAAGTTAATAATAATATTTTTCAAAAAGAAGTTTGTGATTCTAAAGCAAATTTTGAAAGATTAAATACAAAAACCGTAAATTTTAACAAAGATATAGATATCTTATCTTCCTTAGTTACAAATTTAAAAGCTCACAATGATAAAAGTGGTTTAGGCAATAAACAAGCTAAAAGTAAAAATAGTACTAGATATGCATTCTTGTATACTAATTTTAGTGCTAGTACTAGTACTAGTAACCAAGATAGTTCTAAAATTAGTTGCAGTCATAATAGTACTTTGTTTAGAAATGATAGAAATTATTATTCAAGTACTAAGCTATTGGCTAATAGTATTAAAATATGGATTGCAGCTAATATGATTGATCGTGATAAACAATTTTATATTAGCAACTATTATAAGAATGTGATTTGTAATGAAAATTATATCTATAAAGGTTCAACCTTACCCAATTAGGTATGGTTTTCTAAAAATTAGGAAATTATAAGAAACTTGGGTATCGCATGCTTTAAATGTTAATTGTTTTTCTGATACCTTAGATTATAAGTAGTAGTTATTTTGAAATTGTTTCATTATTTTTTTGGATACAACCACACCTATTTTGGTAAGATTTTCTTCCTGTGATTAAGCCTCAGACCCTGACGCAGTAAGTGGGTGCCAAAAATGATTATTACTTATTCAGGTACTCGGAGAAACAAAAGGAAAATGATAGATTTTGGAATTTTAAAGAATGTTCCATACGATTAATGAATTACGTGCTTGCAATGAAATATGGACTTCAGCAAATATGGTAAAATCTATTTTATTTTTCTCCATAATTAATATTAAGTTTATCCTGTTATTTACAAGATATTTTATAAAATTTATTATATTCCCACATCCTTTTTTATAATGAAAAAGGGGGAGAAATTCATATGCATATTGATAGAGGGAGATATCATACTTAGGGGGAGATTTTATACTTGGGGGGCTTTAAACATATTAATATATTTTTATATATAGAAGGAATTTATTTTTTAAATTGTATAGTTGTCATCATCAAAAGGGGGATAATGTTAGAACCACAGTTGTTGGATATTAGTGAAAACAACTACATAATTATGCCAAAGAATCTCTACGCCAATTTGCAGATACATGAGCATTAAAAAGAGACAAACAAATACGTTCAAAATGAAGACACACAGTATGAAAAAGGATGAAAGTATGTATATAGAGATGCAGGAAGAGATATACACAATAAAGACAAGATGAAGGTGACAAATAAAGTATTATTAGTCATAGAGTGTCGTGTTTAGAGTTTTCAAATGTTGAAATATTCTCAAAATGGTATACACACATATACATACATATTTTAAATGAAAATTCAAGTTTCAAAAAATTGCATGGAGCAAGACTCGAACGCAGGTCGCTAGTTTAAATGGAAAGTGTTATAACCAAATAAGCTATGGTAATATTGTTATAAGCTATAATTTTGCTGGCTGAATAATACCATTCAGATGGTTGAATGCTGAAACAAGCATAAATAATTATGCATTTTCGACTAGTTGAATAGTTTCATTCAGACGGCTGAATTTGGTCAAAATTAGCCTTTTTATTTGCTGGTTTTGAGTTTAACAATTCAGAAGGCCGAATTATTATTCCATCTGGCTGAATATTTATAACTGCTATTTTTTATGAAAAACACTTCTCTTCATCGAAGAGAAACATCTTCAATTCAACATTTGCACTTGTTTCTTTTCAATGTTATCTTTCATGAATGATTGCAACTTTTAAATCTCTATAAATAGATTTCAGAATTAAACAAACAATTAACTTAACTAATTTTAATATTCTTGAATTCTTATATCTTACTCTCTATTTTCAATTTGCACCCAAACTGCAAGCAATATCTAATTATTGATCACTTTATCTTCCACATTCTTCAAGCACGTTACACTATATATCATAAAGGAGAGGATTATAGGAAGATTGTACTTAATTCACTTATCGATGCTATTTAAAGAGCATACCACAGTCAAATATTTTTTTTTATTTGTAAAGACGTCATGTTCGTTGCTCAAGCGGTAGAAGTCCTGTTCGGTTGCTCAAGCGGTAGAAGTCCTATTTGGTTGCTTATGCGGTAGAAGTCTTGTTCGGTTGCTAAGGCGGTGTAAACCTATTCCTTCGGATTAAGTGAGGGTTACTAGTTTAATTCCAGAAGGAGTCTAGGACTGGACGTAGAACGGAAGTATGAACCAGTAAAAAGATCTCTGGTGTCATTTACTTTACTGCTCAATTATTTACTTGCTTAATTGTTATTCTGCACAAGTAGTTTATCCATATTACACGATCCTATAGCACAGTAACTTTCATTTTTTTACTATATGTTTGTATGTGTGTGCGTGTGTGTATATTATTTCAATTCAAAATTTATGAAAAGACTTTTGTTTAAAATCATAGATCTCATTTTGAATTCTTCCTATGTCAATGTACAAAACGTATAAAATTAGTCAAAATTAATATTTAGATGCATATATATATATAATAATAATTTTATATATTTTATAATAAAACCACGGACAACAAAGACATCTATAAATGACAATTGCATTTATTATGGTGTAAATTCCAACACCAACAAACGTATACATTAACCATATACACTGTTTATACATTGCATTTACACTACAATCACATGAGTATATTTAAACTGTATTCATAAACATACCAAATGCAAATTTGGTTAGATCCATAGTAGTAGGTGTAATTTCTAACTAATTACACATACATGACATTTACAATATATTAAATAGCATCCTATAAGTAAAAATTGACTCTTCACAAATAATAATAAAATCAGGATAGTGACATATACCACATGTAAGAGTATATTTGATATACTCTACTCTATATATAAATCAAATTGATTAAAATTGGTCAATCAATTAAACTCCTATTACATAAATAAATAAAACAAGACTTGAAATTTTTTTTGGATCGGATCTAAATTCAGCTTGACTTTTATCCCTAACAAGGATCCAAAATAGGAAAATATTAAAATTCATCCGATTAACCCACTTTCGACCGACTCAAATCCTTCTATGATATCAAAGCCCTAATAGTCTACGTGGTCTTAATTAATAATATAAGAGCTAACTTATTAAAGCCAACCTATTTAGTTGGGTGTCTAGAAAAATAACATCTAAGGTTAGGATTGGTAATCTAGTACTTCACCCTACTTGGCTATGGGCCTAGCCCAAAGTATGATGTAAACCCAAAAGTTATCTCCAATATAAAGTTCCAAATTAATTTTCGGGCTAACTTTAAAATTTTAGATTGAAAATTAAGTATATTTGAATTTAAAACTTAAACTTAAAATATAAATTAAATTTTATAACAGTTATAAACAATTTCAAAATAGTTTTGAAATAAATTTAATATTTTGAAAATTATGTTAATTAATTAGATTAATAAAATTAATAATCGATTAAAAAGTTAAATAACTAAAACAGTAATATATAATGATATATTTGTATATACATTTATCTTTGTTTGTTCTCGGAAAACGATATATTAAAATTTTGAATTTTAAAAAATATTTAACTGAAAAGTTTTAATTAAATGAATATTTGTTTGATGATTATATTAATTAAATGTTAATTAGTACACACATATATATGTTGATATATATACAAGACCATAAATGTTATAGTTAATATTCATTTTAAATTGTCTAGGATGAATAAAATAATTTTGAATTTTTTAATATAATTTTGTTAATTTAATTAATAATTTAAAATTAATTAAACTACATTAAATTAATAATATACGCAAGAATAAAATAAGCTAATTAAATTATAAAAAGGTTATAAATAAATTAAACTTGTATAATACAAGTGGAACTGTAAGGAATCCAAATCAGTTTCAAGGAACGAGTGCATACGTATTGCATGCATACCATGATTTCAGATTTGTCCGACACTTGAATCACGAGGGTATTTCATATGAAATACGTTATTGGCTAAATCGATATAAATCAATGAATACAAACACTCACTAAAGTTTATGAGTCCTTAATATATTAATTGTCCTTTACAATTTATATATTAATGGATTACTTGCATACTCTTTAGTTGTTGAGTTTCCTCGAGCTAGAGATGTTATGTGTAGTATAATTAATATATTAAATAGACAAGGAAAGATACATAAAGTAGTTGTTAAGTTTCCTTAAGGTATGTGCATTATACTTAGGTCGTTGTGAAATTATGGGTATAAGTGAATATTTTCTTTCGATTTGTTGAGTTACCAAAAGGTTAAGACGACCATGGGTCATGAGTTATATATGCACTAATACGGTGTTATCCATCACTTGTGAGCCTATAATTTGTTGAGTTTCATCAAGGTTAGAATCCTAATGCATGTGAGTCCTAACACTCATTGGAGAAACCAAAAGATTCCAATATTCTTTCTTAGGGTTTTGAGAAACACAAAAATGTGGCGAGAGCCTTATTATAAAAATGAAATGATAACAGTTAACATTTCTAATATTGTAAGAATATATGCAATACAAGTCAAAAAATCTATTTTGATAAATTTGTGTGATTAATATAATTGATAAAATATGCATCGGTTAAACTGTACAATTGAACTAAATTAAGATTGCCACAAAAATATAAAAAATACTTATCAGTAAATCTTTTAACATATCGTCACTTTAAGACCCATGCAAGAGCCAATTTACAAAACTATTAAAACTTTCATGTCTCGGTCGCTTAAGAGTTTATTTATCCAAGATTGTGTATTTATGAGTTTTATACTCTTAAGCTATACAAAAATATGGATGTTTGATCAATATTCGATCACATATAAATTTTATATGGTGAGTTGTCACGATTCGTAATGTATGAAACTTCGATTAAACTAGTTCACTCAAAATGAGAAAGTAAACCATATTAGTGAGATTATGCATTCAATACGATCAATTATAGTAAGGACCTTGTTATATTAGATGTAGAACTACACCAAGAGCTCAAAGATGGTTCTAGGAATTCAATTACTGAATTGTTAGTTTGATCAGTTTACGTAAAGTGTAACCTTTTCGATATACTTAAATATTAAGGACCATTAAATGCACTTTTGTAAAGAGTTCATTTCGATCTTGTTGTAATGGTTTCATTTAGAAGTGTTTGACCATTTGGAAAGGAAAGCAAATGTACAAGAATGGATGTAACTTAAGATACGATTGAGACAAAGAGAGTGAATTATCACTTCTGATTCATGAAGAGATATTAGAAATGAGAATTATATAAAATGCCAAAAGATACTTAATATGGAATGAGAAATACGATATCTATTCCAAATGGATTTTCATATAGAAAATTAATTTTTATAAAATTAATTTTTTCGAGTTCAAGATAATTAATCTGAAACTTTACAGTCAATGTAATAAAATCCTATAATAAGTACTTGAATGGAGCTATGAATTTCGTATGATATTATAGTAATGGTGGAAATAATGGGAGCATACCTTGTAACACTTCCTGGTGGATGCATCAAGCTAAAAAAATTGACAAACATAAAAAATATTTTTGATGAAATACCACGTATTATTGATGAAGTAATAATTTTTCTCAGTATTGATTGAAAACAGACAATGTTTTGATATGAATGAATATTTTTTACAGGATAAAACTATAATAATGTTATTCGGTAGCATAACAAAATGATGCACTAAAAATTACAAAAGCATCAAAAATTTTACTATTATTTTGGAATTATGGATGAAGCCACAGTTTTAAGAAATAATTCTTTAATTATATACTGGTGAATTATTTCTCAAATAGTGAAATGCAAAACACCCATTCTGTGGGGGTGACATAAGAGCTAAACTCTTAGGACTGATACATATAGATGTATGCAATCGTTGGTCTAGTAACACTAAAATGATTCCATGTACTTCATTATATTCTCCGATGGATTATCACAAACATGAGCATAATATTTATGACACATGTAATATATCTATGATAAATTCATAGAATATAATATGGAAGCATATAAGATGACATGCAAAAAAAATGATTCAATTTAATCGAATATGTGAGTGTCCTGAAAAGAAGTTCAAGTGTACCTAAAATGGATAAGATTCAATCTCAAAAGTCGCTTCTCCCTATGATACATAATGGTGTATCGACGAGGACTATTTGGACTTTGTTGGACAAAGTATGGTGGATTATGAGTGAAGTTGAGTTAACTTTTTACTATAAAGACACGCACTTAAGATTAAGTACATAATGTTAAATTTGATTTCATCTAAAACAAAGTCTACAAAATCATACAAAATAAAAGTGATAAAACGACCTCTACATATCCTAGGTCAAGGAGCTGAAAGGTTGTGTGATTCGAGAGATTGCATGTCTTGTTCACGGGGATCTTGTATGGACTATCCCAATGAATTTGGGAAGATCAATATTGATTGACCAATTTATGTTATAAACATAAGTTTCATAAACCTAAAAACCAAATTAGTTTGATACATACATATATATAGGCAATTCATAAATGTTTATGAATACCTATTCCATTGCATTAAGAACCAATAGTTGTTTCAAGAAACGCCATCTTCATAAAGAAGTAATTTCTTTTGAAAAGAATTGGTAGTAAAATGGATTTGGATACGATCCAAAGAGAAAACCGATTAAAAAGATTGAAATGAAATTGACCGAGCCTAAATGGACACAACCTAAGATCCGATACCAAATTTGCTGAACGTCCAACACTTTCAGCACCCAATATAAACCATAGAGGGCACTGTAATACCGGGCTGATGTAGGACGATTATCTAAGGGTAAAGTAGTAAAACTTCGAAGCAAACCTATCGTATATCTCATAGCGAAATGATAAAGTATAATAATTAACACAAGTATAAACAAGAAGAGACAAAATGTAACTGAAATATATAATAGAATCAAAGTATAGTAGGTTCTTTATAGTTATACAACAAAAAATTGAGTTTATACATCAATAATAGACTCAAGAAAACCATCTTTGGATAAAAGTATAGCACTGATCGAGCTCCACAATGCTACACAATGGAATGTAGCAATAAGCTCTAAAATATAAGTATAGGTAAGTTCCGACCTCTTGCTCGTCCTCTGAACAACTCCATAAGATAATCTCAGACCCTCTGTCTACCTAGTCTATTTATTTAAGAGTATCCATGGTAGTACGAAGCAAAATATGAAATCTTGAATCAGAAAACATCATGGTATGAGCTATAAATAATCTTAAGATATTACAAAATCCGATATAGTATAAGAAACACTAGGTATAAGAAGTTATACATGCCTTACCCTACATCCAACAAGTAAGCTATAAACTTAAATACCTATTAAACTATGATCATATGGTGTACTGATACTCAAAGTATAGAATATGGTGTTAATGTGTCTAATATAGGAATATCTACATGACAAGACATCCATCTCAATTGCACATCAATTAAGGTGAACATAGTAATCATAGCACAAAATGCAATTGAAGCAACCATCACACTCTCAGATGCTTCTAGATAACTCATATGACCAACTTCGATAGTCCGCGTTCACTCAATATCGCAAGTACTCAATAATTAAGATCATGCCCACTTAGATGGCTAGGGATATGGACTACTTAGATTTGCAACTAATCAGTCTAACTCATGAGTACACCCTAACCACCCTAAGCACACTCAGACAACCATACCCTATACAAGCACATATCATTAACATACATACTGACAGTAGAACTGCCTCTTATCTACCTCACGAGCTATCACTCAGCACTCGCCCACTCGGTAACTCCTCTCATGTTGTAATTACTTCACTTATGAAGTACTCGACCAAGTTGATTTATGTCGTTGACTTGTAAAAGTCCAAAATGCCACACTTAGTTCCCTGATTCCCTATCCTCGGATCATAGCAAACATACACTTCACCTATGCATGGCCATAGTAACACTGAGTAAATCTCCACATCCACCTCAAAAATTCCTTATTTATCATTCAGCTCCCAAAACTCAACTTTCACCCATCAAAAACCTATTCGACCAATACCATAAGCCTAATGTGATGCCAAAACTTCCCCATACCAATTTCTTAGACCGTGGACTACTTTAGGCCTAACTTTGATGATCGTTCGTTCATGGTTCTTGGCCCTAAGTAAATAACCTGAAGTACCCAAGTAGAACTTCTGAAGTTGCCTAACCTAAAGCCAGATGTAAACTTCCATTTCCCTACACTAACAATCCCAAATTCCATTCTCAAATTCTCATAATAAAAGATGGGGCAATTTCCATGGGTTAGGTCCGACCTATATTGGTTCTATGACTTAACCAATCTCGATGAAGTCCACTTCTTCCACTTCTTTCACATATCTGTTGCCATGTCCTGAAGTCGATCCATCCCAAGCCTAAAGTCCTTCATACAAAAGCTCGAAGTCCCCCAACAACCAATCCATGATCGATCCATCACTGGTAGAGCCAAAACCCCATCATTTCCACTCAAAATCACATGCGACCAATTCCATAGCCTCTCCACACCAACTCTAACACCCCATATCGATCTTAAGTGCTTTGGAGCACTTTGGATCAATTGGACATAATCAGTCGGTCGTGATCGATCGTCTAAATAAACTTGTCCATGTTCCAACATTTTCTGAGTTGTTTCCCTTCTACTCCTAATGTCTTAACTCCCCATGCAACTTGTTCATATTGATTTGTCCCCAAATACTTTAAAATAACCATTAGCACACAATTCTCTTTCCTTACAAGAAAACACACCAAAAATGCTAAATATGCATTATAACTTCATCATACACATAATACAATTAACAAATAATCATTAATAAGCCAAAAACATGAAATAGAGTATCCATAAAAATGCTAAATAAAAATATTTAGATCTATATCCATCATAAATATTTTAGTTCATTTCCAAACCACAGGTATGTTTAGATTTGGTCAAAATAACATTTTTAATTTTGAAAAATTTCATAAACACATTTTAATACCATATGAGAAATCATAGTAGTGCAAGAAAAACCACTCACCTAAAGGTCCAAATGCATAGAAATCAATGAATGGCAGTGATCCCCTTACTAATCCCGATTATTAATTCCTCTTTAATTGCTTAATTTAGCCAAGAAAAGTGAGGTTGTGAGTCTCTTTTGGCTAAGGAGATAATAATGGTGGTTAGAATTTTTTTGGAAAGTGTAGAAAATGGTTAGGGGCTGCCTATCAGGTTATATCAGCTCAAACCCTGAAATGGATTAATGGGGTCAATTCAGGCTTAGTCTAGTTACTTACTAATTTGTCGAAAAACCATCCAACTTCAAATAGCCATATCTCTCAATGATAAAGCTAAATATTTACTATAACCATTCCATGAAAAATAAACGATCATATTTTCGTTTGGTAGCGGTCTGAGACCCTAATTCACCTCCTATCAGAAGTTATAGACCCTGCACGTTTTCGGGGTCAAAACTGCCCAATAAAATTTCTAAGGATAAAAATTGTCATTATACAACATTAATTAAAAGTTATAGCCTCATAAACCCTGTTTGGATTTAAAAAATTATTTTTTTAAATTCTTAATACATAAAATATTAGTGGTTACATGAAATCTCGCACATTGAAGAGAAATAACGAGTTTTTTTATCGATATCGGGAAAATGGATTGTTAGTAATATCGATACCTCATTTGTAAAAACAGCATGTGGCATGACATTTTAAATTCAAAATGGATTCTAAGTACATTACCAAAATTTAATTTAAGTAAAACATACCCAAAAGTGTTCCTGCTACATATGAGTTTTCAAAAAAAAAGATCAATGTAGTCGGAAATATGTAAGATAATGTTCATGGGAAATAATCTTGTAAATTTCAAATGTTGAAATTAGCAAAAACATTTTTCTAATCAACTTTCTTAAGTCCATTAAATTTTACTTGTTTGTTATCACATGATATGACATTGAGTTTTGGCACATTATGATAAAGTTAAGGTTTGCCGAAGGGCCAATTATGTAGATATTTATAAACTTAAGTCGTAAATAATCTTATTCGAAATAAATGTGTTATTGGTTTAACTTTTATGAATTAACTACATTCAACATATAATAATAGAAAATCTTTAGGAGAAGTAGTTTGTTGATCTAGTTGCAAATATGCTCGTAACAATGAATATTGAATCAATATTTAAATACTTATTCCTTAAAATTTCCTAGACAAGATGCATCAAGAAAAGTTATTGACACATCTGTTGAGACTTTTGTATCTTGTGCTCTCCATAAGATGAATTGTGATTTATTCATGATCCTTAGGGAACCAAAGGGTCACACTTTGTGATTTTTTGGAACAACCAAAGAGCGACTCAATATGTAACACCCTAAATTTTAATGATAAATGAAAATATTGATTTAAGGGTAAGATGGTAATTTTACTAAAAAGGCAAAACATGGATTCTTATAAGTTGTAAGAATCAAGTAATGAAACATGTAGTATTGCATATATCATAATTTTTCGATCGACATTCACTATAAATATGTTACAAAGGGACATATGGTTTGGACGTTACAATTAAAAGAAAAAATCAAAGGAAAATAAACCAATTATGGTTATGACCCATTAGTATCGACAATCATGTATATAAACCTCCTTAACTTATAAGAAAGGAATATACATCTCATTCACCATCTTCTTAGCCTCCATCAAAACCAAATTCTAGATGTAGAAATTTAGATCTAAAATTTTATCAAAAATCCTTCATCAATTCCTATAAATTAATAGTCAAAATTGAAAGGACAATGGAGTGCTTTTTTGATCTAGAATCATCTTTTCATTTCGCAAGGTTTTGGGGTTAGTTCAAATCCAAAGGAAGAAGAATTCTTGCCTAATTGGGTTGAATCCATGAGTGTGATTCTATTCGCTTTATATATGATTCTATTCATACACTTGATTCATTATTGACTTTCTAAGTTCAGATTTTGGTTTCTATGAGAAGAACCCATGCTTATATGCGATTATGATATAATATTTCAAATTGGATTTTTGAGATAATTGGGATTAAATTGGAATTTTCATTAATAAAATTAATAGGTCATAATTGATATGAATAGTCCCTAGGCATATGTTGATTTGAAATAATGAATATGGATAAATTGTGTTTGAGGCAATAGTCAACCATTGAATTTTTAAACTTACTTTTTATTGATAAGAAGATGATAAGTTGGACAATATAGATAAATTAATAATCAATCTAGTAGGCGAATGAAAAGGGATGTATTGAAATACAATGAAAACACGATGAATAAAAGGGGAGGAAATACTGTAAAATGAAATTGGAAATTGTTTAGGCAATGATTTCATTGAATGAAAAGGGAAGAAGTAGTTAAAAAAACCCTAAAAAGGAAAGAATGTAGAATATGCCAATACGATAAAAATCGAAGAAAGAAAATAGAATAAAATTGAAAAGAAAAAACAAGCAGCTTTCGGCCTCCTCTTATAGGCTAATAATCGATCAACCAGTTGGCCTACTGGGCATTACATTGAACTTGGACCCAATAGGGCCATTATAAAAATGAGTGTTATAGTTTTGAGTGACTTTGAAAAAATTTAGGCAATCTTTATTTATCACATTACCAACTTTAAGGCCAATATGAATGATTGTGACTACTTTACTTTGACTTGGTAATAATATTATGACATTGTTTTATGTACATATGTAGAATGTGGACTGATATCACATAATAGATTATGTTAGGAACACTTTATTTATATGTGTAGGCTAACATTTAGTTCAGATAAACGAGACGGCATATACGATGGGATGGTCAATGCCTTAATGGATGATACATTGTTGGGTGTATATGATGGGATAGTCATTGACTTAGAGTAGATCGTGCGCATACGATATATGGTTGTTGCCTTTGATAAAGTTAGGGGTATGCCTTAGTGGCAATTATGTAATTTGTTACAAAAATCTAACTCGATAACTATTATGGGAATTTTTGCCTATGAGATTAAGAGTTGGAAGGTTGTCGAGTGAGGGAAAAGGAAGGGGAGGATGGCATGACACAACGGGTTAAGAGAAATAAAGGAAATGAGAAGAGGAAAGCCTCATGTTTAGCAGTCTAGATATCAAATAGAAAATCCTATCTAGCATGCAAGGTATCGAATAGGAAATCTTGCCCGGCAACTATCCCAGGAGAGGCATGACATGGGGAACAGACTAGGGTAGGTTTTCGACATCAAACCAACCATGACCAAGCATAACTTCTCCAGCCGAGCTAATCAGGTTATATATGGAAGGAAATCTGGATATATATAGAAATTAATGATCGTATCTTTTGCATATGGAAATATCTCATTTGGACAAACTATACATGGAAATTGCCACATTTTCCAGAGTAATCTCCTAACGTTTTCACCCTTATAAATAGCCAATCCTTTGGCATCCATAGGGATGATATTTTGAGCTTTAAGACTCTATGCTACAGAAATAACATAACCAATCTTTTCGATTCCTATATTCAATCATAAATTATTGTATTTCATACCAAAACTTTCATAAAAGCTGAGATATAAGAAAAGGAATAAATATGAACAGTGAATGTAGGCTCCTTATAGTTGAACCACTCTAAATCTGTGTGTACTTTACTCTTTCTGCATTATATTTTCCACTGCATCTATTATTATAACTTCAATTGGAGGGTTTGCCCAATTTTTATGCAAACATTTTTGGCGTTTTCATTGAGAGCAGAACACAGGATGCCTCCTAAATTTAAAAGTAAGACTAGTGGTATTAGCGGAAACATCAACTATGTTGCTGCTAATGAAGATAACCATTCATCTAGTGCTCTAAGGCCAGACACCATCTTTTGAGGTGACTTTGATAGAGTTGTGACAGATCTCAATACTCGTTTCACTGCCCAATAGCAAGCTATTGTGGACTAAATCATGATACGCTTGGGGAAGACACAACCAACCATACACAATACTGAAACAAGAAGGAGAACTCGGTCCAAAGGGTCAAAGATGAAGGAGTTCATACTCTAGCAATGGATCAGATCAATAAAATTGGGAAGTAGGACAAGTAAGCATCAAGGAAACATGTCGAGCAGGGGATCAACAAGACAGCATGCATGAGGACTGGTTCAAACCTGAACCGAACATGGGAGGTGACTAGGGGCAGCTATGACTAAACCTACCCGATCTTTGAAATGCTGTCTAATCTTGGCAGATGTAGCAGGTAAGGGAAGGCAAAATTATCACCATGAATGGTCCTAAAGTAAGGAATAAAGCTAGGATCAAAGGACAAGCCATCATAGAAGGTATGAAAGATGCCTCTCGCATTGACGGGAAACGTCGATCCAGTTCCACTCATCAACCGAAATAGAAGATCGTATGGCATGAATTATAAGAGAGTGTGTCAGCCATGAGCGAATAGAGCATGGAATAAAAGCAAGAGTTGGCTGTCAGTTTTCCATGGAGATAAAGACTGCTCGAAATCTTAGGATCTTTCAGATGCCTACAATGGACCTGTACCAAGGTTTGATCCCATAGTGCATCTACAATGATATACATGTTGTGGGTAATTTTGCCCACGGGACTGGAGTTTGGTTAAAGGCAGAATAAGGCAAGGTAAAGCCCAAGGTAAGGAAGAAAACTTGAGAAAAAGAGGAAGAAACACAAGACTCAACCGAATCCTGTTCGGTGGCCCAAATGTCAAACAAAATCTTTTGTTCAGTGAATGGGCACTCATCGAATAGGATCTTCTGTTTAGTGCTTGGGCACCCACCAAATTAGGCATCCATTCCGCCCACCAAACTATGCATCCATGCTACACGTCGGATGAAGGATGAAAATTCCCACCGAACCAAGCATGTCGAGCAAAATAGAGGAGAATACGAACTTGGCCAACAACTTTTCTACATCCACCTTAGCTGAACCAACATCGCCGGGCCGACTTCTTAGCTGATCCCAACATCTTAAATATGGATGGAAATCAACATATATTTTGAAAAATATCAAGCATATTCTAGATTTCCAAGAATACTCCTTTTGGGCAAGGCGTATATGAAAATATCATAATTTTCGACATTAAACATACCTCAAACCTACCTCTATAAATATTCAAGCATTTGTTTATTTTAGCATCAATTGAAATGAGATCTATAAGACTCCAAGCTATAAAATGAGTTAATCGGAGCAACAAGATCACAATTTCTATTATAAATCTTTGCGTTTGGTATCAATCTCTTATAAAAGGCTAGAATATGAGGAAAAGGTATAAAAAAAGGAACGTTGGGTGTAGGCTTTTTACAGCTGAACAACTATAAAACCTAGAGTATTTTACCTTTCTTAGTTTTTATTCTTCATTTAATATTTTTGGAAAATTGATTTGAGGTATTTGCCCATTTTTTGTGCAAAGTTTATTGGTGCTTTCACCGAGAGTTGATATTTCTCAATATGCCTCATATGTCCAAGAGCAAGATTGTCATGCTAGTAGGAACAACAATCTGGTTATAGCTAATTCGGACAATCAAACATCCAACACATCAAGACTTGATGCTATCACTAGGGATGATCTAGACAGAGTTATGGCAGATCTAGACATGCGCTTCGATGCCCAACAGCAAACCATTATGGATCAAATCATGACATGCTTGGGCCAGATGCAACCAACTGACACAACACTGAAACCAGAGGACAGTGCAGTCCCGGGGAGGTAGGAGACATAAGAGATTACACTCTAGTAGTGGGTCAGATTAGGAGAATCAAGAAGTGGAGCGAACGAACATTGTGGAAATAGGTCAGCTCGGGTTTCAACCACATGCTGCACCTGAGGGCAGGTATCAAACTAGGGGCGGTTGTGATTGTACCTCTCCGACCTAGGCAGCGCTCCCTAGTACCTGTAGAAGAAGAGAGTAAAAGAAGGCTATCCTACAACCGTGAATGATCTCGAGGTAGGGAACGAAGTCAGGACCATAAATCCAATCATTATACAAAAGATGAGAGAAGTCACTTGCCTCGAGGGGGGAGGATGATTTAAATTTGTGCATCTCCCAAACGAGAATCAGATCAACTGGAGTGCCTTATAAGGGAGTATATTCGTCGCGAGCAAATAGAGTGGAGAATAGAGGCATGGGTTGGTAGCCCATTTACCATAGAAATAGAAACTAAGAATCCCAAGAGCTTTAAGATACCCACCATGGATCCCTACCGAGGCTTGACTGATCCTAAATGCACCTACAACGATATACATGGCATATGTTAATGGGCGAGGCAACGGAGGATGTAAGTGCAAATGTTTCCCCTTTTGTTGTTGGATTTGGTAACAATGGGGTTCTACCACCTTCCTATGGCACGATCAACTCATGAGAACGTTGAATGAAAAGTTCATAAGCCAATTTGGAGTTCATATAGAGCAACACGATGTCTCGTACTCTTTGTTAGACGTTAAACAAAGGGAGGAGGAGACTTTACAGCAATACTTAACCTATTACAGTACCATTGCTTCCAGCGTTTAGAATGCTGGTGAATGCCTCACTCTTATGGCTTTGTGTGGTGATGTTCATCTAGACACAAAGATGGCTCGAAGAATAACAAAAGAAAGACTAGCTACTGTTCAGGATTTCTTTTATGAAGATGTAAAGTACATGCACTTGAAGGAGGCCAAAGCGAAGCGACAGACCAAAATGACTGCCGAATCATCGAAAGCTTCTAGTAGCATGAACACTATGATTTAGAAGAATGAAGGTGGTGGCATAGAGAAAAAGAAAAACAATAACCCTAACAATTCTAGTGGTAGGAAAATAGTCAAAGAAGGTCCGAACTTGACATGAGATTCGACACTTACACGGACTTGAATGAAACTATAAAGAACATTTACCTGGCTATCCAAGAAGAACTTAAATACAATAGGCTTGCTCCGAAGAACTAACCTAAAAGAAACCCTTGAAAGTATTGCAGGTTTTATGAGTGCTATGGACGTAACACCAACGAATGCCGCCATTTGCGGGACCTAATTAAAAAAACACTTCAGGAAGTGGAAGCTGGAGCGTTACGTCAGGGGCCGAAGGCACTTCCTACTTCTGAGAAGTAGCTTTGAGATAACTTGCCAGGAAATGGAGGTGAAGTATTTAGTGTTAATCACAAAAAAGACGGTAGACTGGTCTTTAATACCATAAAAGGTAGACCCTCCGTGGCTGCAAGAGCTTAGGAGAGATGGAGAGGTATGCAAGGTCTTTGAAAAATATAGATGCCTATATATGCAAAATAGGTGATCAAAATAGATCTAAAGCACCTTTACATAAGTAGGAAGTGGTAGCTTTTGACGATAATGACTTACGAGGAAAGTAATACCCTCATGTGGATCCAATGGTGATTACGGCCTTGCTTGTCCCAGTAGAAGTATATAGAATTCTGGTAGATAATGGAAGTTCAGCAAATATTCTATTCAAGGATATATTCGACAAGATGGGATTATCCATGGAAGATGTTACACCCTGCAATCAATAGTTACATGTTTCATTAGAGAAGGTACAATGCTCTTATAGAGGTTGGATTTGTTTGTTGAGATTGGAACCCACCGTCGATTATCCATACGAAACCAAACTTTCATACTAGTGGATGAATTCCTAGCCTACAAAGTTTTTCTAGGACAACCAGCCTTATTTGACTATCGAGTAGTTTTTGCCCCATGGTGTTTGATGATGAAGTTCCCAACAACCAACTAGATAGGGGTGGTGGAATGGAACCAAGACACAGCCAGGGAATGTTATGTTGCGGAACTTCGGGAAAATAAACGGAGAAAAAAGGGAAAGGGCGCAGAAGTTGCCTTCTATAGCAAGAACCCTCTTGTACAACAACTAAAGGATGGCTCCCCTCTTAAGTTCACAAGTGATCCTACTAATGAGGTTGACCCGAGAGAAGAAGGAGAGGGAGCCACAACCTAGCTCAAAAGGCGTTGGAGTTTGTGGAAGTTGATGGGTAACGATCCTTCCAAACTCATGAAGATCGAATTCGGTTTCCACTGGGATCTAAAAATATAGCTAAATGGTTTTTTATGGAACATTCAAGACGTGATCACCTAGTTTCATGCGGATATATGTGAGATTTCTCCCTCGGTCCCTTGTCATGCCTTGAATATCGACCCAAGGAAGCCTCCTCTAATGTAGAATAAAAGGAATATGGGCCCGGGACGATCGACGATGCAAAATGAAGAAGTAAAGACCATACTGGTAAAGTACTTCATTCAAGAAAAATTATACCTAGAACGGATAACACACCTAGCTCTCGTCTAAAATTCGAATGGAAAATGGTGGACTTGTGTGGACTTTTCTAACTCAAACGATGTGTGCTCTAAAGTTTATTTCCCACTCCCAAGGATTGATAAGTTAGTGGATGGTACTACAGGGCATGAGCTTCTACCCTTTATGGGTGCTTATTTTGGGTAAAACTAAATAGCGATGCATATCCCAAACCAAGAACACTAGCTTTATCACAGACCTAGGGCTTTACTGTTATAAGGTAATGCCATTTGGACTTAAGAATGCGTGAGCGAAATACCAATGTCCAGTGAATAAGATGTTCACCGAGTAGATTGGAAAAACCATGTAGGTGTATGTTGATGACATGTTAGTAAAGTCAAGAGAGGCTACGGATCATATCTCACACTTGGATGAAATGTTTTAAATTCTATGAAGGTACGGGAAATTCCTAGGCTCCATCGTACATGCAAGAGGGATAGAGGCTAATCCAAAACATGTCTTGGCCCTACAAGACATTAGAATTCTTGAAATGCGAAAGGAAATGCAAAGTTCGAATGGGAAGGTAGCATCTTTGAGCCGGTTTATATCTAAAGCCATAGACAAGTGCATCCTGTTCTTTGAAGTGCTCAAAAAGGAGAAAGGCAAGTTCGTATGGGCAGATGGGTTTTTGGTTGCATTCTTAAATCTATTGGAGCACCTGCAGTAGCCACAGGTTTTGTCTACACTAGTCAAGGGGGATGATCTTTACATCTACTTAGCAGTGTCACATCATGCTTTGAGCGCAGCCTTAGTCAGAGAGGAAGATCGGGTACAACATCTTGTGTATTACATAACCAAGCGCTTCATTGGGCCATAATCCAGGTATCCTGTGCTGGAAAAGTTGCCATACTGTCCATTGATTGAATCCAAGAAACTAAGGCTTTACTTCCAATTACATCCTATTAAGGTACTCACATACAAGCCTTTATTGTAGATTCTGCATAAGCTGGATACTGTGGGAAAACTTACCAAATGGAGCATTGAGTTGAGCCAGTATGAGATAACCTATCACGTACGGACTACAATCAAAAGGCAAGCACTGGCGGGTTTTCTTATTGAATTGCTTTCAAGACGACCAAGTGAAGCCGTTAGAGGAGGAAGCCCTCAATTGGCAAGTGTATGTTGATGGAGCATCTAATGATTACAATTCTGGCGTAAGGGTAGTATTTATGGCCCTTGAAGGATGAAAGTTGAGTTATGACATTAGATTTGTATTCAATGTAACAAACAACAAGGCAAAGTATGAAGCCTTGATAGCTGGACTGGAGTTAGCAAAGGAGCCAGGGATCAGGATATTGTGTGTTTATAGTGACCCTTAGCTGATGGTAAACTTGGGGAATTCCAAGCCAAATGAGAACGCTTAAAGACTTACCTAGAAAAGGTAAAGGATCTACTAACCAGGACGGAGCACAATGTAGTTGAACATATTCCTCAAGAGGAGAATCAGGATGCAAACAGGTAGCAAAGTTGGAAAGTTTGGGAGATGAGTGCCTGTTAGGATCGGTACCAATATGACCCTACATAGATGCACTGTCGAGGAAATAAATGAGGCTGCATGTGTTGTGGACATAGAGACCTGGATGAGCCCATTAATAAAGTATTTCAGTGAAGGTCTATTGCTCACGATGGGAACGAGGCCAGAATGATCCTATGAAAGGCTTCTTGCTTCATCACCTAGGATGGACTACTGTATAGGAGAGGGTATTATAACCCGCTACTGAGATTCATAGTTGGAAAGGAAGTCAAACGGGTACTAAGAAATGTACATCAAGGAAGTTGGGGAGACTATACAGAAGGGAAGACCTCAACAAAGAAAGTCTTACGATAGGATACTTCTGGCCAACGTTGAACCATGATGCGGTGGAATATGCTAGAAGTTGTGACAAATGCAGGTGGCTCGTGAAAATTTCTAGGTCGCCTTAAATGATTTTCCTCACATGGTTATCCCCTTGGCCCTTCGTGGTCTGGGGAATAGACTTAATCGGAGAACTTTTAATGGCAAGGGGTGGAGCTAAGTATGCAATATTGGCAGTTGACTAATTACTAAGTGGATGGAAGATGAGCCCTTTACTAAGGTGTCAACATCCAAGGTCATCATCTTTTTAACTAGGAATGTGATTTGTAGGTGCGGAGTTCCTCACTAAATCATATTAGACAATGAATCACAGTTTGACAGCATGGAGATTGTTAATTTCTGCTAATAGCATGGAATCGGGAAAATCTCCTTTACAATGGCATACGCACAGGCTAAAGGACAAGCGAAGACAATCAACAATGTTCTAAAGAGACTTATAAGGAAGCAGTTAGAAAAAACAGAAGAAGCATGGGTGGACGATTTACCTCTGGTACTATGGACCTACCACACTTCTTTCAAGGTAGCAACATGACTTACTCCTTTCCTTATTGGTTTATGGGTCGGGGATGATGCTGCCAGTAGAGGCAGTAGTCCTATCCCATAGAAGATTTCGTTATGACCCTAATGAGAATGAAAAGCAGTTGAACATATCACTTGATTTTGTGGATGAAAGATGCAAGGAAGCTTCCTTGAAGGTTGAAACACAAAAATAAAGGTAGTTACGTAGTACGACTCGTAGGTCAAACACCACCCACTCAAGAAAGGGGACCGTATGTCATCCACCAGAACCTCTGTAATGGAGCCTTCATTCTTAGCCCAATACATGGATCTATTTTCCAAAAAGTTTGGAATGGACACAATCTCAATCGTTACTTTGTCCAAGCTCTCTCTATTTTGCTAACTGTATTAAAACTCTGTAATTGCAATAACTATAAGATAGATCCTTATAAAGTGTGCTTTATTTCCTAAAATCTTATCATTATAGGTAATGCTTTGGAAACATAACTTTACTTTGTCACTTAAATACACATGGGAATAACATTAGCACTAGGAGGATGCAGCGCCAGGGCATGGAGAGCGGACTCCTCAACTCGAGAACAGGATTGCGTTATCACACAGTCTCCCCTCTAAAATACTTTGCTAGCAATGGTGCACCTGATCAACCCATGGTCAAGACATGACCTCCTAGTGGGTGCTCAACGTTAACGATCTGCCCAAACTACTTTGCTGACAATGACATGCCCGATCAACCCATGGTCAGGACATGAAAGCCAAGTGGTTGATTGCCATTGATGATCGACTCAAACTACTTTTCCCGCAATGGCGAGCCGATCAAACCATGGTCACGACGTGATCGTCAAGTCGGTGCTTGCCATTGATGATCGACCCAAACTACTTTGCTAGTAATAGCGAGCCCGATTAGCCCATGGTAAGGACTTGACTTCAAAATGGGTTGTCACCATTAATGAATGGCATAAAATACTTGACTGGTAGTGGTGGATCGGAGTGACCTAGGTTCAGGAGTCCACAACTGAAAATCAGCCTATACTTTCCTTTAATGGAAAGCCAAAGTAGCACTAGTCAGGCATTCATTATTGTCAAACGACTTTGAACTCATGAAAGGATGAGGAGAACCAAACCTGTCGGCCGTTGGAGCATGATGGTCACTTGGTTGGTTCTCTCTTGTATGCAGATAAGACAAGTGACAACAAAGAACTACGAAAGAAGAAAATCTGCCGAAGGCTCATTAAACGTTTACATCATATTCATGAAAAATAAATGTAACATCTCCTATCTGGAGGCCTGAAGCTAAGCACTACAGATGCTACAGTCATCCATAGTATTAACTTCCGGTGACCAAATATGGTAATGTTAATGGTATCCATAATATCGAAAGCACATAATTGTGAGACAAAATCACAGATTTCAGAAAAACAAGATTTCCGATTACATTTCATAAAACATTTTTCATATCCAGATTACGTAATCCCAATCGTTACCCAAGTTCAGATAAAAATAACCATTACATAAATATGCCAAGAGCGACATATGAAGATGCCCTCTTGGTTGACCAGTGTACTATAGAGTCATATTTGACTTAATACAACAAAGCAGAATCAAATAAAATAAAACAACAAATCCTAAATAGCTATCTATCAACCACCTGCTCGTCTCCAAAAGCTTTATTCGCCAACCCACTAAAACTGAAAATCATAACTCTCAGCCTACTCATATCAATTTTGAGCACCCGAGAGCTTAAGGGAAAAAACATAAACTTCGGGTCAGACATAAAGCCTGGTGTGAATAATACAATACATCTCAGTTATTCAATATTAAATGAGACCATTCCACTTAGAGGAATGGGTTTCGCCTCACTGATATCCTTTTAAACCATATCTTTTTCAATTCATAATCCTACAACCAAAACTGGTTAAACTACAAAGCATTATCATGTAAACATACATATCTGGTAACAAATGGACTATCTGTCCGAACATTATTGTTTTGTTTTGGCAAACTACTAACCTTTGGCTGATTTGGGCCTACCAGACAATATAACAAATATTCTAACACCTATTAGACACACCTCTCCTAGACGGTCCATCCGTAACTTTTCTTCTCCAAGGGTCACCTTATCCTAAAGGTTTTGCGGGATCATTAATAACCTGCTTTTGTACGAATATGTTCCCTTTTTTATGTAACATAATTTTAGTCTTACCTGTGATATAGCCTTACACACTAGAATTTTAGACTAAATTAGCTTGGGGCTAATAGCTAATGTATATGGCACGTCCCTATACCGGTCCCATATGGTATACAAATATCCGAGTCATTTTACTTAGGGTAATCTTCTCTTAAATTTTCCTTGAAAACCTTTTCATCTCAAAGTGATTTAAAACCTTTAAATCAAACTTAAACAAGGAAAATACATACTCCTTGCTTTACACAATATCACCTTGCCATGTTATATATACTTTACTTAATTCTTTATTGATGAAAACATTTAAACCTTTGATAGTACCCCTTTCGAATCCATTGAAAGTACCTCATTCGAAACCAAATAAACCACTTCTTTCACCTAGACTGAAAGGCAAAAACATTACTTTCAAAACCGTTCATATAAACCTATCGAAACCATTGAAAAACCTTCCCTTTAAAGCTTTAAAACCTTAGACATCCTATCATTAAACCTTTAAGTATTAATTCTCGAAAACATTGGAAAACCTTTCATTTCAAACCTTTCGAAAATTTCTTTTTAAACCTTTCGAAAGCATTTAAACATCAAACCTTTAGAAAGCATTTGGGTCAAGTAAAACATGTAGAACATCCTTTCAAATACATTTAAAACTATCTCTTTCGAAACCTTTGGATCATAAAACATTTAAATCGAAAGCACTCCTTCCAAATGCAATTCCTAAGTAAAGAAGTGATGGCATTAAAACTAACCTTCCAAAAGCATTGGAGAAGCGGCAAAGTTTTAAAACAAAGTATACCTTCCGAAACCATTAACTTCGAAAGGTAGAAAAGCGACAAATAGGGGTTTCGGCCCCATTCGAACGCATTTACTTAAACAAAAAGCGTAACCCATTCAAAACCTTTCCTTTAAAATTTGACACACAGAAAGCCAACTAAGTCGAAAGCAAAGCAGGCGCGTTATTCAATTGAAAGCGAAGTAGTGCTTCGACACCTTCGAAACCCCTGGTTTTGACTCAATACCTTTCTCTTATATCCAATTCATTGTGCATTAAGTTTTTGATGATGTGCACATTGGTTTCGATGGTGATGGCGACCGAGCTACTAATTCGGAACCCCTGTGCCGAAAGTGGTGAAACATGTTAAAAGCGTGTAAAAACGGATTATAACTTTCAAAAGAAATTCTTTTCAACTAACCTACGTCGTTTGTCAAAATATAATTGGTTGCTAATTTTATTTTCTAAAAGTGCTGCCAATATTTCAGAAATAAACAATTTAATTTATTAATAAATACCCCTTCTTTTTTTATAAATATGTAAAATATTTAAGTCCCATATGGTAATAATTATATATATTTATTAAAACACTTAGGAAAACACTACAAAAATTCCATAAAATCATTTCTAATATGTTTTCCAATAAATAATAATTTCAAACCAAAAACATAAATAAGTTAGCCGTAAATTATTTTAAACCCAAACAAACATTTTCTTTACTAAAAAATTAATATAAAATCCACATTAATTCGGAAAATTATGCAAATTGAAACCCATCTCCAAAATATCATTTCTGATCTAATGTAAAATCAAAAAGCATTTGGATGTCATTTGATAGGGTTTTCATATCAAAACTTATCATGTAACCTATATGAATAAGCATAAATCATCAATAATCATATATAAACATTTAATCATTCAAAAACATGGCATAAACTTGCAAATAATTCGGGTTTCACCTAAAAACCGAGAAGAATAGAAAATATGAGATGTAATCGTTATTTACCTTAGCTTTGAGCTTATGGAGTTCGAGATTTGAATGGATTAAGTTGATTAATCTTCTTCCTTTAGCTCTTTCTTCTTGTTGTTCTTCCTAATGGTGGCCGGCCTTAATTTTTTTTAGTTTTGCAAATGATTGAGTAGAACACACACGCTAAGGGTTTAAGGTATTAGAATAATCTCTTTCCTATTTAACCCCTTCTCTATTTCATTTTTGTAACACCCCACATTTTATTGATAGTTAAATTAAAATAAATCTAATTGATAACTATGAAAAAAGTGAAAAATGATTTTTTTTCTAATGTTGGAATTTGACCAGGAAACTTATTCCATTGTGTTCATACCAATTTTATGATCGACTTTCATATACAATGTTTTCTAAATGGATTTCAAATGGAGAAGTAATAGCCGTTTGAAGTAGTAGCGTAAGAAACAATTACATATGCAACATGGAAATTTTATTAATTATAAACATTTGCAATGAGTTCATATGATATTTATAAAAGTAGTAACAAATTTATTATGTTTGTAATGAATGTAAATTATTAAGAGAATTAGATGTATGAGGAAAAATAAGGGGAATAATTAACATTGCAAACAGAATCAGCTTACAAGTGCAGTTAATTAATATGTGAATTAATACCAAAGATTAATATATAAAATGTATGTACATATATCGGATCCTTTAATTTAAAGAGGTTTACATATAAATGTAACAAATAAATGTTCAAATTCATATCTAGATAATAAAATATATATGCGCATCAAATATATATATGTTAAGTGAATGGTGGAATTAACTGACATGCCAATTAATGAAACGTTTCAATGTGTAACATATTAATTAAGGAAATTAACTAATAGAGGTGACATGTTAATCTATTAATGGGGCTATTAATTAGGATTGTAACATAATCAGTAGAAAATATCAATTAATATAGAAATAATAGTTGACCTAGATTTGAATGTGTACATATTGGAAGTACATTGCTGCACATAAAAATTAATTAAAGGATCAATTAAGAAGAGGATTAATTAGATAACTAGTGGGCTGCATCTATATAAGAGAGAACGTAATGCAATTCGTTCCATCAGCCGTCACTTTCTTCATCCCTCCTTTATAGTAAATAATGGCTTCTTTCTTCATTCTTTTCTCCTATTTCTCATAAATCTTCACCAAATAAATCCAAATAAAATATATGTGAACAAAATAGAGAAATTGCAACAAATTAAAGGAGAGAAGTTGTAGAACGGTGTAGTAATTTTAGAAGATGGAAATTTAAGGCTAAGGACGAAATGTGAGTGGATTTAATTATATATCTTTTGCGTTTATGATATATTATCGTTAAATTCCCATTAAATAATTTTATTCAACATTTATTTCAGTAACTAGTTCTGTTAGTTAGTTATGCTGAGACTGTAAATTATATAAGAAGAGCTTATATTTAGTTATTTATATGGAAAAATAAGATAGTAATCCGATTAAATATGAATAGCATTAGGCTTGATAGTTTGAGAAAGGCGTAAGCTTAAAAGTAAGAAACTTACTCTTATTTAAATCTATTTTGAAGTAAAAATTTAGTCTATAAACGTTAGTTCATTTTTGTTCCTTTTTATGCGAGTAAAATAGTAAAGAGAAGAATTCGCAAATACGGACTAAAATAGAAGAACACTAGATTTACATAAATTAGATGTAAAATAAGAAAAGCTAAAATAAAAGGAGAAAAATAGAAATTTGTAGTAAATTATGCTAAAATAGGGAAAATAAAGGAAAAGGGAAATTCTAATAACTTGATTCGGGAGTAAATAATAGATTAATTGGTTGGTTTAGAAAAGAGAATACATTTCTATAGTTTAATATTTAAAAGATAGCGATAAACATAATTGCAAGAGTAAAAAGAAAGAAAAAGGAAATTAGTGTAAAATAGAGAAATTACTGTATTTTACACTATCCAATACGTCAAGAAATAATAAATGAAATAACTTGCAGTTACGAATTATTGTTTATAGCATTATTTAGTATTAAAACATGAAAATTAATTTTTGGCACAACTTTTTTGCAACCAACCAAATTGAATAGAACTATATCCTAGAATATAAGAAAATAAAGTGAAGAATTAAAGGAATTTAAGAAGGAAGGAAGTTAATTATTAGACAAGACTAGAAGTTATAGAAAGAAATGTAACTAGATCTGCATTTACTGCGTAGATAATAGAATAAAAGCAAAGAAGTTATTATGATAAGTAAATTTGTGACAATCAAACGTAGTCCTAAGTCAAGATTGCCATACAATAAAAGAGAATTAAAAAGAATTCAATATCATAATAAAAGAAGACAGACTTGAATAGAAAAAATACACTTATAATTATATTTATAATGTATATATTATAAAAGGAAATAAAGGTGTCGGTTACAAGTAAACTTATAACATAAGTCATAATTAAGTAGAAAGAACAGAAAAGGCATATTTAAGACTTAATAAGAAAATAGAGTTGAAATAACTGAAGAGGCTTATTTTAATAAACTTAAGACTTAAATTAAGTTAATAAGCAAGATAATAGAAGTGGCCTATACTAACATCATTCCCTTTCAGTCAGGAACTTATGGTCTCACAATTATTAGGTGAGGTTGGGACAAGATTATGCTAATTAGGGTAAATAAGTAGCTAACTGAATAAGAAAAGCAAACTAAATGCAAAATAAAAGATTAGACTTAGGGTCTAATAAAAGTGCGAGATGCGTTTAAAGCAGCTCAAAAGATAAAGAGGCTAACGAAGCAGTTCATCACAGATTTAAGCATAGAAGAAGCATGTCCAACTTAGTTATTTTGGGCTAGAAGAAAGTATGAGACTTCAACGGGATGTGAGGGCACTCTAGGATGACCCTTTGGGGTAGGCATAGCGAAGCAGTCCTCCGGAGGCAGGTTTGTAGGTGTTCCATCAAAAGAGTATGCCTTGACTACTTTTTGAATGGCAAGACCATTGTAGGAAGTCAAAAGGGGGTTGATGTTTAGAGTAGGATATTCATATGTCCTAGTAGTTGCAAGTAAGTTTTAGTGGGAAGGACCCAAAAGTATAGTCGCATGCGGATATCGAGCCATCATCAAAATTAAGAAGCGAGTTCGGAAAGACTAGAGTTAAACCTACAGTCCAATGATTCTATCACTATCAGGACAATGGATGAGGGGCACATCCAATTGGATGTTTAGATTGTTTACAGTAGGAAACAGCCGCTTAGCTCTTTAGAGGTATTTTGATTAGTTGAGGGGTGGCTGCGTGGGGCCATAGCCACAATAAGAAAAGGGACAGACCAAGCGGAATATCTGTATTGCAGGCCTAACGAGACAGTCCTTTACAGAAATAGAAAATCCTCGACTGAGTTTTGTACAAGGTAGACCTTGTTAAGCGGGATTTAGGGAGTAGACAGAACGATTACATATAGTCTTCAAGGTACGCACTAGGTGGTAAATTGTGGATGACCGAGCATTAATATAGACTAGTGCAGACACGGTTTTACGTTTTCATATTAGAGATGGAACATCTATATTATATGCCTTATGAGGCAATCCTTTATAAATATAGTCACATAACACCATAGAAACAAGACGATGAAGTCTTTTGCGAGGAGGATACAGAAGGTACTATGGGTAGTACCTAGGACTAATGCGGTCATTAGGCTTATAGCTACACACACACACACACACACATATATATATCACTTATTAGGTTTTGATCTACTAGGGAGTAGATGGGCACGATTCGCGAACAGAGTCGGGAGTATTATGAACCCAATGAACCTAATATAACAGCAATTGGAAATAAAACGATATATGTTGAAGTAAGCTTAGAAGTGTATAATTTGTCCATTCACCAAAACTTTAATTCTGAGCCCCTCCTCATAACACCCTACATGTTAGGTAGATGGCAAAGATTTTCCAGCTTTGAGACACTTGTTTAGAAAGTGTTATTATATTAATGATTATTTACTTACTATTATATTTTAGTCAGTTCTGTTGTGAGATATTTATCTAAGCTCTAATATATTTGTCTTTTCCTATTTGCAGGTTACCAGAAACCCAACTCGGGCTATAGTGGGCTTGGATTTTAGCATTTTTGCAAAAAATCCGGACCCTCTGGAATTTGGGTTGTTACATTTTGTTTCAGAGCCTAGGTTTAGGATTCCTAGGTAGATAGTGAGTGAACGTATTTTTATTTTTGAATAAAATATAAATATATTATGTACGAAAATCCAAATAGTCCCCAATTATAGGTTTTAACATATGGAAAAATTTTAGAAGTATATTTGTACATAGTTTGCTAGTTGGATTTGGGATGACCCAAGTATGTTGAGCCCTATGTTATTACCGATTTATAGCATACAAATAAGCATTGTTTTGAAAGACAATTGGTATCCATATGTTATAGAAAGAGGGGAAGTTCCCTAGGGATAGTAAGGAGAGTGTTTCTATATTGGAAAGAATAAGAGGTTTCAGTAAGAAGAAAATCCACTTTATGTCTATCCCAATAAAATGAAACTTTTAAAGTTGAAAAATATAATTGTTAATATATTTGAGGATGTAAATATTAGGTTTTGAAAAAAAATATAAGTGGTTTGAAATTTAAATTGGTTTTTATATGATGTAAAAAAATTTTAAAGTATAATTTTTTTTTAAGAATTATAGAGCATGTTAGCTCACTAGTGTCTTTGTAGGTAAACAAAGATTTAAAAAAAATAAAAACCTAGAGTGTTTTAAGTATCGAAAACGTAGGTTGTAACATTTATTGTTGTAATAGATATTTTTGGTAAATCTAAAGAAAGCATAGACTATGACGCTATTATTATAGTAGGTGACTCCCAAATTAAATGTTCTTACATAGCTTATGCGATTTATTAATATTTATTTTTATTCAATCCATATGTTAATATTTTCGGGTTACAGTAACGATGTTTTACGCAATATCTGTTTTGACCCAAATGAGTTTTGCAGACAATTTCTAAAGTGGTTTGTATGTACACTTATTATTTAAATAATTATATGAAAATATTTTCTAATTATGAAAATATTAAAGCAGTTTTGAAAATGAGTTCTTTTGAAAAATTATACGTTAAATTAATAAATTTAGTAGGATGTATGTTATGTAAGTGAACATATAGTAAACATACCTTAATCTATTAGACTGAAATGAATAATGATATAATTTTCTATGAATCACAAATAAAGATGGTTTGTGCAAGTTATATGGAATATGAGAAAGATATGTACAAGGTATGGAAAACACCATATTTTGTATAGCCTATTTCAAATAAAATAAGTTCCTCATAATATCACATAAACATAAATTCCTACTTTAAAGGATTCATGGAAGGTTTTGGCGTTAATGGTTTCTCATAAGGGAAAGTAATTCCAATACATTAAAGTATAAAACCATTAAGTGTAGTAAGTTAGAAATTCCTTCAAGGTTAAGTAATTGGAAGAGTAGGAAAGTTAAGAGATTTTTGATAAAATGATGGTTTCTCATAAGGGAAAGTAATTCCAATACATTAAAGTATAAAACCATTAAGTGTAGTAGGTTAGAAATTCCTTCAAGGTTAAGTAATTGGAAGAGTAGGAAAGTTAAGAGATTTTTGATAAAATAATTGTTCTTATCTACTCTAGTTTTGGTAAATTTGAAAATCTACGAAAAAAAGAAGGACATTTTGAAAACATGTGAGGGCATTTTTTTTAAAGTCAAGAAAGAAAAATGTTTTAAGAACAAGCAAGACATGTTTTAAAGAAAAATGGTTTGGTGGAAAAGTAAATAAGTTTTTGAAAAGATGAAATTTTAAGTAACCAAGTACCTTTGAATTTAATAGAAAACTTCAAAATAACGCTTTCAAAGGCAAGAATTTGGGATTTCATGTTTTAGAAATTTAGAAGTTTTAATTCTTGAATAAAAATGATAAATATCAAACCAAAGCAGACTTTTAAATATGGAGTAGATAGGATCATTTCCTGGGTGTAACGGGAAAAGTATACTGCTATAGCAGTAATTACTCCTAGTACTAATAATAAAAGTTCTCATACGGTGTATAGGACACTAGTGAAAATCAAGAAATGTTACTTCATGTGTGTAGACTATAGAGAAATATTGAAATGATATTAGTAAGATGATTATACATATGTGGTGGGATAGGTAGACCTTAGTTGGGAAAAAATGAAAGATAAAGAGAAAATTTCCCCAAGCTTAGTTGCCTTTTTAGATAGAGACTGCATAGATTGAAACTCTTATCCATTGTAGTAAATGAGACTTAGTTATTCCTTTTTGAGCATGGAATAGAAGAGATGAATAGATCTTATTCGTCATGAGTAATACAGCGTAAGTTGGTAACAAGTAATAGACGACAGGAGGAGCATATCTGTTACTTGGATTCCTAGAATAGGACTTTTCTGTGTCACAGTGGACATGATCCTAAACCTTATTGCCCTAGATGATAACTGTGTTTAGTCACTATATTAAAAGAAGTGTAAAAGCAGATAAAAGGTAACTAAAAGAAAAACAGTAAGATCTAAAGAAAGCAACAGAAATGTCAATAGAAATAAATGAGAATTGCAAAAGAAAAATACATCTCTCCCATAAATTAAGCTTGGGAAAAAGTTTGAAAAGAAAAATATTTCTTATGGAAACATTGCTTGGGGAAGAAAATAGAGATTTTATAGGATAGCGGCATAACTTCCAAGTACGGAGAGAGAGGCACGCATAAGTAAAACATAGAAATGTGAAGGTTTTTCGTTTTTTACCTTCTTTTTGATATAAGAAATCTAGTTTCAAAAATAGCTTTTGATGAAATTCGAATATTAAAAGTTGCGTGGTAGGATGTGGATGAAAATTTCATTGACTACACCCCTATTCAGTAGGAGTGTGGGAAAAACTAGATGAAAAACATTTTAAGTTTTCAAAAGATTGCATTCATGTAAAAATTGCAAGTATATATAGAGTGCATGTCATATTTTAAGTAAATTTTAAAGAAGAAAAGAATTCATATTAGAGGTACTGCATAGAAACTCATGTACTTGCTTATATTTCGTATAGAATAACACTTTTGCACAAGAACACAGATGGTCGCAAAATTGGATGTACCCAAAATGGATGTGATTTATGTGAAAAATTACATAATTTTACCGTAGTCGAATTTCGGGGACCAAATTTCCTAAAGGGTGGGAGAATGTAACGCCCCACATTTTGTTGACGGTTAAATTAAAAGAAATTTAATTGATAACTATGAAAACGGTGAAAAAATGAATTTTTCCTAATGTTGGAATTTGACTAGGAAACTTATACCATTATGTTCGTGGCAATTTTATGATTAACTTCCATATACATGTCATCTGAATGGACTTCAAACGGAGACGTAATAGCCATTTGAAGTTTTTGCGTCAGAAATAATTACATGTGCAAACATGGAAATTTTATCAATTATAAACATTTGCAATGAATTCATAGGATATTTAGAAAAGTAGTAACAAATTTATTATGTTTGTAATGAATGTAAATTATTAAGAGAATTAGATTTAAGAGGAAAAAAATAAGGTGAATAATTAACATTGCAAACGGAATCAGCTTAAAGTGCAATTAATTAATATGTGAATTAATACCGGAGATTAATATATAACGTGTGTATATATATCAGATTCCTCAATTTAAAGAGGTTTGCATATAAATGTAACAATTAAATGTTCAAATTCATATCTGGATAACAAAATATATGTGTATTAAATATATATGTTAATTGAATGGTGGAATTAGTGACATGCCAATTAATGAAATGTTATCGTGTGTAAAATATTAATTAAGGAAATTAACTAATAGAGGTGACATGATAATCTATTAATGGGTCTAATAATTAGGATTGTAACATAATCAGTAGAAAATATCAATTAATAAAGAAAATAATAGTTGACCTAGATTTAAATGTGTACATATTGGCAGTACATTACTGCACACAAAAAATTAACTAAAGGATTAATTAAGAACAGGATTAATCAGAAAATTGGTGGTCTGCATCTATATAAGAGAGAACATAATGTAAATCGTTCCATCAGCCGTCTTCTTCATCCCTCTTTTACGGTAAGTAATAGCTTCTTCTTCATTCTTTTCTCCTATTTCTCACAAATCTTCGCAAAATAAATCCAAATAAAATATATGTAAACAAAATAGAGAAATTGCAACGAATTAATGGGAGAAGTTGTAGAACGACGCAGTAATTTGAGAAGATAGAGATTTAAAGCTAAAGATGACATGCAAATGGATTTAATTATATATGTTTTACGTTTATGGTATATTATTGTTAGATTCCTGTTAAAATATTTTATTTAGCATTTATTTTAGTAATCAATTCTATTGATTAGTTATACTGAGACTTTAAATTATATAAAAAGAGTTTATATATTTAATTATTTATATGGAAAAGAAAGATAGTAATCCAATTAAATATGGATAGCATTAGGCTTGACAGTTAGAGAAAGGTGTATGACTAAAAGTAAGAAACTTACGGTTATTTACATCTATTTTGAAGTTAAAATTTTGTCTGTAAATGTTAGTTTCTTTTTATTCCTTTTTAAGCAAATAAAATAGTAAAGTGAAGAATTCGCAAATACGGACTGAAATTGAAGAACACTAGATTTACATAAATTAGATGTAAAATCAGAAAAGATGAAATAAAAAGAGAAAAATATAAATTTGCAGCAAATTATGCTAAAATAGGGAAAAATAAAGGAAAAGGGAAAATCTAATAACTTGATTTGGAAGTAAGTAATAGATTAATTGGTTAGTTTTGAAAAAAGAATACATTTCTATAGTTTAATATTTAAAAGATAGTATGCAACGTAATTACAAGAGTAAAAAGAAAGAAAAAGGAAATTAGTGTAAAATAGAAAAATTACTGTATTTTACACTATCCAATAAGTAAAGAAATAATAAAAGAAATATCTTGCAGTTACGAATTATTATTTATAGCATTACTTATTATTAAAACATGGAAATGGATTTTTAGCATAGCTTTTTTGTAACCAACCAAATATAATAGAACTACTTCCTAGAATATAAGAAAATAAAGTGAAGAATTAAGGAAATTAAAGAAGGAATCAAGTTAATTATTTGACAAGAATCGAAGCTATAGATAGAAATGTAATTAGATCTGCATTTACTACATAGATAATAGACTAAAAACAAAGCAGTTATTATGATAAGTAAATTTGTGACAATCGGACGTAGTCCTAAGTCAAGATTGTCATATAATATAAGAGAATTAAAGAGAATTCAATGTCATAATAAAAGAAGACACACTAGAATAGAAAAGAGAACTTTGTAATTAATTTTATAATGTGCATATTATAAAAGAAAATAAAAGTGACAATTACAAGTAAAATTATAACAAAGGTTATAATTAAGTAGAAAGAACGGAAAAGGCTTATTTAATACTTAAATTAAGTTAATAAGCAAATAGAGCATAAATTATAGAAGATTCTTATCTTAGTATACTTAAAGACTTAAATTTAGTTAATACGCAAGATAATAGAAGTGACCCATACAAACAGCATTTCCTTTTAGTCAGGAACTGATGGATTCACAATAGTTAGGTGAGGCTGGGAAAAGATTGTGCTAATTAAGGTAAATAAGTAGCCTACTGAATAAGAAAAGTGAACTTAATGCAAAATAAAAGATTAGACTTAAGGTTTAATAAAAGAGTGAGATGTGTTAGAAGTAGCCCAAAGGATGAAGAGCCTAGCGAAGCAATTCATTATAGATTTTAGCATAGAAGAAGCACATCCAACATAGTAATTTTGGGCTAGAAAGAAGTACGGGACTTAAATAGGACGTGAGGGTAATCTAGGATGGCCCTCTGGGGTAGGCATAGCGAAGCAGCCCAATGGAGGTAGGTCTGTAGGTGTTCCGTCAAAAGAGTATGCCTTGACTGCTTTTTACATGGCATGACCATTGTAAGCAGTCAAAAAGGGTTGATGTTTAGGCTAGGATATTCGTATGTCCCATTACTTGCAAGTAAGTTTTAGTAGGCAGGACCCAAAAGGAAAGTCGCATGTAGATATCGGGTCATCATCAAAACTAAGAAGCGAGTTCGAGAAAGACTAGAGTTAAACCTACAGTCCAATGATTCTTTCACTATAGAGACATCGGAAGTGGGGCATGTCTAATTGGATGTTTTGATTGTTTGCAGTAGTGCACAACCACTTAGCTCTTTAGAGGTCTTTTGATTAGTTGAGGGGTGGCTGTGTGGGGGCATAGCCACGATAAGACAAGGGACAAACCAAATAGAATATCTATCTTGTAGGCCTAACGAGGCAGTCCTTTATAGAAATTGAAAATCCTCGACTGAGTTTCATATAAGGTAGACCTTGTTAAGCGGGATTCAAGGAGTAGACAGAATGATTACATATAGTGCTCAAGGTACGCACTGGGTGGTGTATTGTGGATGTCCGAGCATTAGTATTGACTAGTGTAGACGCAGTTTTACGTTTTCATAGTAGACAACGGAACATCTATATTGTAGGCCTTATGAGGCAGTCCTTTATAGATATAGTCATAAAACGCCGTAGCAGTAAGGCGTTGGAGTCCTTTGCGAGGAGGATACAGAAGGTACTAGGGTAATACCTAGGACCGATGCGGTCATTAGGCACATAGCTACATATATATCAGTTATTAGGTTTTGATCTACTGGGAATAGATGGGCAAGGTTCACGCATAGAGGCGAGAGTATTATGAACCAAATATAACAATAATTAGAAGTAAAACGATATGTGTAGAATTAAGCTTAGAAGTGCAATTTGTCCATTCACCAGAACTTTAGTTCTGACCCCTTCCTCATAACATCCTATAGGTTAGGTAGATGTAGAGTCTTTCCAGCTTCGAGACACTTGTTTAGATATTGTTGTTATATTGGTGAGTATTTACTTACTATTATATTTTAGTCAGTTCTGCCGTGAGATATTTATCTGAGCTCTGATATATTTGTCTTTGCCTATTTTTGGGATAACAAAAACCCAACTCGAGCTTCAGTGGGCTTGGATTTTTGCATTTTTACGAAAAATTCGGACCCACTGGAATTCGGGTTGTTACAATTTTAACTCTTCTTTAGTACACTGGTAACATGGCATGGCTACCCCTTATTAAAATCAAATCTCAATCCCATAATCATCACAATATTTTATTTAAGTTAGCTAATTAAATGTCCTAAATAATGTTACAAAAAATATTGGGTGTTAGAATCTCCCCTCCTTAAAGAATTTCGCCCTCGAAATTATGATAAGGTACACAACACATTAATCAAAAAGGTAAACCATACCATCGAACAAATCAGGATAAGTGTCACTAATCATGTTCTCAGTCTTCCAAGTACATTCTCTCTCATCATCGCTCTAATGGAGTTTAATTAATATGACCTTCTTGTTTCTAAGCCAGTTTTCACCTCTCGCATCTAGCCAAAATGATTTTCTAACTATGATCAAATTCGGCTCTACTACTAGGTCTCTAACACAGTCGGTGCTATAGTAGACTCCAGATCTCTAACACATTTCCTTAGATGAGAAACATGAATAACATCGTGGACTCCTGCCATACTACTCGGTAACTCTACTCTATATGCGGGTTCCCCAATTCTTTCAATAATAGGAAATGATCCTGCGAATCTCAGTGCCAACTTTTCTGATTTCCTGAATCGAATCACGGCCTTCATCCGTGACACCTTAAAAAAAACATGATCTCCTACTGAGAACTCTTAGTCTTTCTGTCTTCTATCTGCATAACTCTTCCGCCTAGAGTGAGCTTCCTTCATCCTAGCTCAAATTAATTCATTCTTTTCTATAGCTTCTCTAACCAAATTTGGACCAAGAACCGACATATCCCTTCTCTCTAACCAAAAAATAGGTGATTTGCATGGCCTTCCATACAAAAATTCAAACGGTGTCATCCCTGTACTAGTGTGATAACCGTTGTTATACAAAAACTCGACTTAGTGCAGACGGTCTTCCCATGATCCTCCAAAATCTAACGTACAAGCTCTTAAGAGATCTTCCAAGACCTTGTTAACTCTTTCCGTTTGCCCAACAGTCTGTGGATGGTAAGCGGTACTCATTTTGATCTTGGTTCCCAAAACCTCCTATAGACTCCTGCAAAACTCACTAGCGAACAAGGATCTCTATCACTTACTATACTACTAGGAATTCCATGAAGTCTAACAATATTCTTGATAAATAACTTAGCCAAAACAGGTGCCTTCCTGGTTGACTTAACTGGAATGAAATGGGCACTCTTGGTCAATCTGTCCACTATGACTCATATACTTTCATTTCCTTTATTAGATCTCGATAAGCCATCAATAAAATCCATAGAAATAGAATCCCAATTGGCTTCTGATGTTCGACTTTTACCTATTAACAACTCGAACACTGCTTCCCCCATAAGCCTACATCCCTCTTCATACATTCCTAGATGAAACTTCTCTTCATATCCTGATACATGTTAATTCCTCCTGGATGAATAGTTGACTTCGAACAATGGCATTCCTCCAAAAAATCCTTCCTTATGTCTGCCATATTCGAAACACATAATCTACCTTTCTTTCTCAATCACCCATTCTGGTCAAGACTAGAATCCATCAAGTCATCGCTCTCCATTCCATCCTTTAACTTCTTGATCCATTCAACTAATACTGGACACTCTATCTGTTCAGAAACAATAATTTCGATCATTATCGGTCGAACTTCCAAATAAGATAACATAATAGATTCTCCACTCGACCCAGCCTCAGATCTCCTTTGCACTTTGTAAGTTGACAACGCTTCCAAATCTTTCCACTTTGCTATTACTGCTAACAATGCATTCTGATGCTTTTTGCTAAGCGCATCTGCAACCTTATTGCCTTTCCCTAGTGTGTAATCAATTCCAAAATCACAGGTGGATAAAAACTTTAACCACCTCTGTTATCTCATGTTCAGCTCCTTCTGAGAGAAAAAAAATACTTCAATGACTTATGATCCATACAAAGCTCAAAACTCTCTTCCAAAAGGTAATATCTCCACTGCTTTAATGCAATTATCACAGTAGCCAACTCTAAATCATGCGTAGGATATCTAACCTCATGTGGTCTAAGTTGTCAAGAAGCCTAGGCAATCACTTTACCTCTCTGCATTAACATAGCTAATCCAGTTCCACACACATTTGTATAAACCACCAAATCCTGATTCCCTTCTAGAACTACCAACACAATTGCATGAGTCAATAAGTGTTTCAGGCTCTGGAATGCTTCCTTACACTTATCGGTCCAAACAAACTTTACATCCTTTCATGTTAGCTTGGTCATCGGTGCTGTTATCCGTGAAAAATCATTAATGAACTTTCTATAATACCTAGCTAATCCAAGAAAACTTTTTATCTCTATCATTGTCTTGGGTCTCTTCCAATTATTCACTGCTTCGATCTTAGTCGGATCAACAGACAACCCTTTTTCTGAGACTACGTGACCAAGAAACTTCATTTCGTTCTTCCAGAAATGACACTTCAAAAACTTTGCCTTAAGCTGATGCTGCCTTAGCATCCCAAGCACAACTCTAAGATGAACTTCAAGCTCCCTTTCATCCTTAGAGTATATCAAGATATCATCTATGAAAACCAACACAAACGTATCCAAATTCTCTCGAAAAAATTGGTTCATCAAATCCAAAAAGAAGGACGGCGCATTGGTTAGTCCGAGCGACATAACTGACCATTCGTATGACCGATATCCAGTTCTAAATGCCATCGAAATATACAATCTTCTGCTACTCTAAGCTGATGGAAATCTATTGCTAAATCGAACTTAGAAAATACCTTGGCTCCACTCAAATGATCGAATAAATCGTCAATTCTATGAAACGAATATCGATTCTTTATCATTTTTTCATTCAGCTTACGATAATCGATACATAACCGCAACGATCTGTCCGGTTTCTTGGCAGCCACTGTGGCTGCTCCTCGAGGTGAATTACGAGGTCTAATAAAATCCACCAATTGCACCTTCAACTCTCTCATCTCGGTAGGTGTCATTTTGCCCGGCGGCCTTTTCACCGGTTCAGCTCCAAGCACCAAATCTGTTCAAAATTTAATAGCTCGTTTCGGGGGCAATCCTACCATTGACTCGAAAACATCCACGAATTTTTTAATCACGAAAACTCGATTCAACTCGTCTTCTACCTCCACAACACCCAACAAAGGATTCACCTCACAATTAAGGCTTTCTGTTTATGTTAAAATTGGGCACAACACTCTTCGGGCGTGTTTGAAGAGATTAAATTGAACAATATAAATGAAAAATGAGGCTAACCTAACAAACACACCAAAAATAGATAGAAAGAAGTAAAGAAACACAAGGATTTAGTGTGGTTTGACGTTGTAGCCTACGTCCACTATGGAAAATTGTTGTTTTATTCATATTACTCGCTGTTACAAATGTTTACAATAGTACAATCGAGATATAACAATGATCTCGGTAGAGTATCTATGTCCCAGCATCCAAAAGTCCCTTTTCTAAAGGCCTTGGACTGCTATTTATAGGTGTAGGCTACAAATTTCTCGCTCCAATCTCGAAAAACTCCTTCTTTCATATGGACGGGCCCACGTAATCAATCCTCGGACATTTGGACTCGATCCATGATCAATATGCACCAAATTCATATCGATCCTAAATTTCTCCTTTTGGGCAGAGATTGATCATGGACATTACTAAGGTTGTATGCAAACTCCTGTGAAAATTTGGTGGCTTTTGGACTTGTATATTTTGAGATATGATCGATGCAAGTTTGGATTTGCAATGTGCAGCTGTTCTCATATCGATACGTTCGTATCGTTCTCCTTCTTATCGATAATGTGCATGTGATTGCAAGATGATGTGGCGCAATATTCTTGGATTGATCCACTATTCTTGTCGAATGATCGAACATTCCTCTTGAACGTGCCTTGTTCGTATCCAGTGATGTGACTTTGTTAGTAACCGTCTAGCGTACATTATTTCATATCGATTGTTTAGTGTTCGGTCTCGTATCAATAGTGTGTGGCATCTCTCATATCGATTGTGTCGGTGAAAATCGATATGAGAGGTATATTCCGGGGACCGATGCTAGGCACAAAATGGACACGAAATGTATTAACTAGATGGATAAGAAGTAAAGGAGTGTTTGATGGATACGAATTGGGTGTTTCTTTCATGGATACGAAGCAGACGCATTTTACTTGAAACTTGGTGGACACGAATGAGATTGTTGCATGGCTATGGTTATGAATTAGTTGAATGCGAATGTGATGCTTCCATGTATACGATCTATCTGCATTTTGCTTGAGACTCAATGGTTAAGAATTGTAGCTATTTTTCTCAATCTTGATCAATCGTCATTTTGAGCATACTAACTCTGTTCGACTTGAAATTCGGGATGTTGGCTCTCATAGTTTTTCTTGTCATACTATATCGACTATAGCTTGATTCAGACTCAGACAAAATTTACAAGCATCCATTATGAACCTTTGAATAACCGATCTTCGAGACAGACTGTCCTTTGTTTGTAGTCAAGTCCTCGGTGTCACGGCCTTGCCAAAAGGTGGGATAACATATTCCTCCCAAAGTAAATCCTATGTGAACATGATGTACTTTGAAAAGTTGCAACCTTTTGTCTGAAAAGTTCTATCCTATGTGATGAGTAGTCGTTGTCTTTTCTCCAAGAAATGTAACCTTTGATTGATTCCCGGTAATATAAATACTAATTTGTCGACTGCTAACAATTGTACCGTGCACTGCTGTAACCAAGTGTCGAGCGATATCAAACTGTTGTTCGTGGTCGTAATTGTCATCAGGTGAGCATTCATTTCCTATGAATTTTGAAAATTAAATGTTAATTCATCAAACATAAAATGTATGTTAACCTAACTTCCATTAACGTTTGCACGTACACAAATCATTTTTCTCTTGTATCAAACTCCGTATCGATCCTCTGCTCAATCGATGTGAAATTCGAGTTGTAATAATGCTTGATGGTTCTTTAAGTGTATCTCCTTGTATCTATCCTCTCTTAGATCGATGCGAAAAGTTGAAAGATTGTCTTTATGTTGATGCCGATCTATACAAATCAATCGGTTTTTCAAAGCATCACGTATCGATGGATATGAAATTGGCCTCGTATCCATGATGTTTAATGGGTATAAACAACTCAACAAACATTTTCTTTGTGCTTCGTCCCGATTGTCTAATGGATACGAACAATGATTGCCTCGAGTTGATGCAAAATGGATATGAAAGAGCCTTTCTTGTACCGATGTAGGAGAAACTGCCTTGATTGAGTGTTAAATACAAACTACCTTTCGTATCGGTTGTGTTGTTGACTGTTCCAACTGGTCACAATGATTGGAAGACGAATAGCCACCCTCCCAACTATAAATATCTTCGTACTTAGGTGATTTCCACATTCTTGCTTTCACTCTTGCTTTCGTATCGCCCCGAGAAAACCAGAGACACTCTTGCTCTTGAATTAAACTTTAATTCCTTCAACTAATTGCTGTGATTAGGTAAATAATTAACCAAATCCATCCTTAGAACGATGAGATTCGAACCCCTCGTGTCACCTCAATGGTTTTTACGGCCGAGTTGGATGAAGAAGAGATCAAAGATGGCTAGATCAAGACCATGGAAGGTTTGGGAATGGAGGAGATAGTGCCTGAGTGGTGTTGGAGAAGAAGAAGTGTGGGGATATGAAGGACTCATGGAAGAATGGCTTAGCCTCAACTTCGTATCGATATGAGAGGGAAGGGGATAATGCTTTCGTATCGACCTGGGGAGAATAATTTGAATCGATCTTGTACATAACACAATTTTGTACCAATAGGAAAGGCTCGCTTCGTATTGATGGTTCATGGACCTTTGGATCGATAGATGAATATGACATTTTGGCAAAATGATTGATACAAAGGCATTGCTAATAGTTGATACGAAGTTGAGGGTTTTTCATCAGTATGAAATGCACTTTGTTGATCGATACGAAACATAGCCCTACGACTGATACGAATTGGTGCTTCCTGAACTGATACAGAGTGAACTCTGGTGATCCATTAAGTGAAGGTTCCGATGATCGATCCGAGTTGAATTTTGATGAATACAAGACTCCTTGAATACTCGAACACATGACTCCAACGAGCTTCTGCTTTGCACAACCGGACAACCGTTTCACTGCATGTCTGAGTGCCATTCAAAGCTCGTCAATGGAACTGTAACTTGACAAAATTTGATGAATTCTAACTTGGATTGATCTTAGATGCCTGGATGGCATAGGTGTGACGGTCAGCTATGACGGCCACTTCGGTTGAATTTCGGAGTCTCGTCGTTCAAACACTTTTTAAATCTTGTAGCACTACATAGATAATTTGATGCCGCACTTCCATACTCACGCTAGCCAAGGACACTACGAGGTAATGCCGTTAACTAGCATGAAGAATAAGGCTGTTGAGGAGTGACCATCCGTGTAATTGCTTTTTGCGAGCACCGATATGTCAGATAATATAACATGCATTTCATTTCAAGAGGAAATCCGACATACCGACATACGTTAGCCACAGATATCCATATCACAAAGCCGAAAACAGATATGAATACAACACATAGAAGTGTACATCAGGGTAGTGGTCAAATAAGATCCACAATATCACAAAAGAATAGGTACAAGTGCTAGATAAAAGAATAAGTATACATCAAGGAGTCTCTATCTTGTATGTATAACAATAAAAAAACTACTAAACTAGAGCAGTTAGTCAAGAGCCAAATAATGTTCACAGAAGAGGAGTCAAGTAGAAGCACCTGTAACATCTCGGTCTGACCTGAGTATTATTTAATAAGAAAATAATAAACGGATCAGTCTAGCTATAAATATCAGAAAAAATGAGATAGAATAAGAGATATGATAAAAACGTATGATAACAATAATGCCATACTATGAAAAGTATACATTAGACAACACAAAAATTATACAATATCTCAAGAAATCTCGAAGCACTAAAAAGAATGTCATATACTTTATTTTATTCACCAAATCCCAAATATCGGCAAACATAACATAGCCAATCACAAAAAGAGGTGAAACACAAATTCTAGAAATCATCAACTAGAAATCCAGAAATCACAAAAGGGGGAGGCCTATCACAAGATAGGAGCATGAAAACTCAGCAACATGTGTGTCACAAACGGGATGCTATCCTATGGTCGCTAACCATAGAGCCGGTGCAACGACGTAGTACAATATTGGTACGCCCAAGGAACCTAAAACTTAAATAATTCTAAACAATGACGTAGTACAACGGTACGCCTGATGAACCTGATAAGCCGATACAACGACGTAGTGCAACGATATGCCTGATGAACCAAGCTCCATAAAAGAACATGGGTCACTAGCCCAACAAAATGAGTTGAAACTCCAAAGAACCAATAGGTTATTAGCCTATAAAAGAAATGAGACGAAACTCAATAAAACGAGATACAGTCCCCCACGTGGACAAAGGGACATAACATATCGCTAGTCTAAATCACAAAATGATCATCGTTGATCAATAAAAAGTGTGAACTACACTAAGCTAGTAAATAAATAAGTTTAGCTTCATGTCCCATAACCACTGGCTTAGCTTAAATACTTACAAAAAAATTGTAGATCTCCACTCAAAAATTGTCATAAGAGTTTCAATCGAACAATTCCAAAAATTAACCGACGAAGTAAATGCAAGCGTTTCATACCACTTGTTCTGCTAAGCCATTTAATTAGATTTTCTCATACGAACGAGGAAAAGGTTTTTATATACTAATAGGTTGGAAAACGGTTTTACAAACGGGCTTTGAATTGAAAGTAGAGTTAAAATCATTTTGATAAAAGGGTTTTGATTTTTACTACTATTATAGAAACCTTTGTATTTTGAAGTGACAAGTCACAAAAATGATTGTAGAAACAATCAATCACCAATTATTCACATACGAAAACGTGAATCAAATCCATAAAAATTGACGCCGGAGCCATGAAAATGGATATTCCCAAAAATTCTGAAGTAAAAGTTATCAAAATCGATAATAAATGATAATAACAATTCAGATAATCACGAATCGATTAAAATTGAAATCTCAAGCAAAATAGGCAAATTGGGCTGAAGCAAGCAGGTCAGTCGATTGGACCAGGTGGTCAGTTGCCTGACCTAGAGCCTGGAAACTTTCGGGTTTCCAAGTTAGTCGATTGGATCATAAGGTCAGTCGACTGATACGGGGACGGAGAGTTTTCTGCCCCCTGGTTCAGTCGACTGACCTCCTGTTCAGTCGACTGAACCTCCTTCATCAGCAGTTTCAGCTTAGCCCCTTTGTGGGGCAAAACCCATAACATAGAACGGAATCAAACGATCGAGCAATGACGACTAGGGATTTACGCCTAGCGACAACCCAGCCATGTATGGCTCTTCGAAACACCCCACTAACGTGTTCAAACATCAAAGATTGGATTTTTAAAGATTTGACCTCAAAACACCAAAAATTGGAATATTCACCGATTCAATCCAAATCAAAAGCAAATGTACATATATAAGTGTTAAAAATTCATACCTAACAATAATGATAGCTATAGAAGTAGATGTGACTTCAAAAACTCACATTTTACTCAAAAACAAGGATGGAGAAGCTTGAAAACAAAGGACGATCAACCACTCTTCAATCTCAACTCTAAAAGCTCCAATCTAAGATCATAAGCAAATATTTCCTAAGTTAGGTTACAGTAAATTTCTGAAATTGGAGAGAGATTGAGATGGAGAAGAAGAAGAGGATGCTTACCTAAGCTTCTCCTTGATTTTGGAGCTAGAACTTGAATTTGCAAAAGAAACTAGGGCTTAGGATTTTGAATTTCCAATCTCACCCCCTCATTTTTGCTAAAGCTCGAAGTGTTAGGAAAATAATAGAATAAATGAAGTGGAGAGGGGGGTGGAGTTAGCACACAAGATGAGTTGGGCTACTGGGCTGAAACCCAAACCCAAACCCAAAGCCCTAAGTGAAAACATCAAAATTCTACTCAACTCCAAACATATCAATGTTTATACTCAAAAAGGTCGCAAACACCATTTTGAAATCAATGGAAGTGGCCTCGAGTCCTAATTTGGCTGTTAGCAAAAAGTATCTTTTCGGACTATAATCTGACAAACGATGCTATATTTAAATAAAATATATAAATACATAACTATAAAATATGCGGGTTGTTATAGACTCCCCTCCTTAAAGAAATTGCGTCATCACAATATTTAAGGAGAAAATAAAGAGTAACAACTATAAAATCATATCAACACAAAAGAAATTTGAAGTAAAAAGTTCTCCTCTAAGGAGCATGAGAGAGTAAGTCTAGATGTGATCGCTCGATGAATTCTCTAGATTCCCAGGAGCTATCTTTAGGATTTGAGGACGATTGGACTTTCATAAGAGGGACATCTTTATTACGAAGATGTTTAACCTCCGTAGCAGTGATACGAATAGGATGTTGCTCATAAGTCAAATTAGGTGAAACTTCAACTTCTTCAATAACACCAGGCTCAAGAATAGAATCAGAATCTCGAAGGCATTTCCGTAATTGAGAAACGTGAGAAACGTCATGAATAGCAGAAAATTAAGCCGGTAATAAAAGGCGATAAGCCATGAATCAATGTGTTTGGTGATGGGAAATGGACCAATATATCGAGGCGCTAACTTTCTTGATCGACTGAAACGCACAACACCCTTCATAAATGAAACACGAATAAACACCAAATCCCCTACAGAAAATTCTAATTTCCTTCTTCGGATATCGGCATAGGATTTTTGTCCACTTTGAGCTTCTTTCATCCTATGGCGAATAAGGTCAATCGTTTCCGTAGAATCACGAATAAAATCTGGACCTAAAACCAGCTTTTCACCGGCCTCAAGCCAACAAGAAAGAGATCGGCATGGCCTTCATAGAGTGCCTCAAAACGTGCCATAACAATACTAGATTGGAAGCTATTATTATAGGAAAACTCAAAAAGAGAAATATGATCTTCCCAACTTCCACCAAAATCAAGAACACATGCACGAAGAAGATCTTCAAGAGTTTGATTCACACGCTCGGTTTGTCCATCGGACCGAGGATGATAAGCGGTGCTAAAATTAAGCTTCGTTCCCAAAGCTTTTTGAAAATTCTTCCAAAATCCACTAGTAAACAATGGATCAAGATCACTAACAATAGAAGTAGGAACTCCATTCAATTTAACAATTTCTTTAACAGAGAGTTTGGCCAAAAGTGGTATGCTCCGATTAGACCGAACAGGAATAAAATGGATGGATTTCGTAAGTTGATCCACAATCACACATAAACTGTCATGGCCCGAACGAGAACTGTGAAGTTTGTCAATAAAGTCCATGGAGACTTGATCCCACTTCCAAATTGGAATGTCCAGAGGTTGCAATAACCCACCGGGCCTTTGATGCTCGGCCTTAACAGGTTGGCAAGTCATGCAACGCTTAATGAAGTTAGTAAAATCAGATTTCATTCCATCCCAATAATAAAGTCGCTTCATATCTGCATACATTTTACTACTACTGGGATGAATGGTAAATTTAGAATGATGAGAATCATCTAAAATGTCTTTATGAAGATTACCAATATTTGGCACGATAAGTCTACCAAATTTTCGAATTCTGCCACGAACATCGATATCAAAATCTTTCAAACCTTCAATATTAATTTTATCTCTACAACCTTGGCTAAGAAGAGCCAATTCGGGATCTAGCTTTTTAGCTTCAAGAATGTGGTCTAAAAGCGAAGGATGAGCCTCAAGGCTACATAGAACAAGAGATGAACATAAATCGGATTCACGATCTCGAATCTCGCAAATAGACAAAATCTCAGATCATTTCGTTCGGATATCATCATAGAAACAACCACTTGTTGCTTACGACCAAGGGAACAGGCAATGCAATTTCCCTTTCCGGAAGTATAAACAATATCAAGATCATAAGATGCAAGGAACTCGAGCCAACGTTGTTGACGAAAATTAAGTTCCTTTTGAGAAAATAAATACTTTAAAGATTTATGATAGGTGTAGAGAACAAATTTCTCTCCCAAAAGATAATGACGCCAAATTCTAAGATCGAAAACAATAGCAGCGAGCTCTAAATCATGAGTGGCATATCTAGTCTCGGCACGCTTTAATTGCCTAGAAGCATAAGCGATAACATGTTTCCTTTGCATGAGAACGGCTCCAAAACCAACACGGCTAGCATCGGTATAAACAATAAAGTCTTGGTTCCCTTCGGGAATTACAAGAATACGAGCATCGGAAAGGAGTTCTTTTAATTTCTGAAAAGAAGCTTCACATTTGTCTGACCAAATGTACTTTACTACCTTCTTTGTCAAATAATAAGAGGCACAGAAATTTTAGAAAAATCTTTTATAAAACGATGGTAATAGCCCGCCAATCCAAGAAAACTACGGATTTCCGTCACACTCTCCGGTCTCTTCCAATTTTGAATCGCTACGATCTTTGAAGGATCCATAGAAATTTCGGATTCGGAATGATCGAGAAATTTCACACGAGATTTCCAAAAGCGGCATTTAGAGAATTTTGCTTTCAATTGATTGCTCCTAAGAGTTTCCAACACAATCTGAAGATGCTTTTCATGCTCTTCCTCGGTTTTAGAATAAACAAGAATATCATCTATAAAGATGAGAACAAATCGATCGAGGAAGTCTTTGAAAACTCGATTCATAAGGTCAACAAAATAAGCTGGAGCGTTCGTTAAACCAAATGCAATAACAAGCCATTCATAAGATCCATAATGTGTATGGAACGATGTCAAAGGAATGCTATCCTCTGCAATACGAAGCTGAAGAAAACCGGTTGCTTAGTCTAACTGTGAAAAGATTCTAGCATCGCAAAATTGGTCAAATAAATCATCAATTCAAGGTAAAGGATATTTATTCTTAATAGTAAGATCATTAAGTTTGCAGTAGTCAACGCAAAGCCTAAGTGTACCATCGAATTTCTTCACAAAAATAGTCGAAGCTCCCCAAGGAGAGGAACTAGAACGAACAAATTGCTTCTCCTTCAATTTGGATAATTGTTTACGCATTTCCTCATTTTCCTTATTGGACATACGATAAGGAGGATGAGTGATAGGTAGAGCTCCAGGGTTTAGATTAATTCTAAACTCAATTGCTCGCTTAGGTGGTAAACCTAAGACGGGCTCAAATATGTTGAAAAATTCACGAACAACGTGAATGAGAGAAATAATATCTTCCTCATCATTATTATCGCCATAATGAGGGTTTAGAGAATATAAAGATGTTGCCAAATTGGAATCTGAATCTTTAAGAACAATGGAAATCTGCTTAACAGATTGAGGATGTCGAAGATGAATAGTCCGCTCAAGACAAAGGATATGGGCTTCATAACGTTTAAGAAAATCCATTACCAAAATCATTCCGAAGCCCAAGCAATGCATAACATGCAAATCGGCTAGAAAATCATAATCACATAAAATAATCTCGGCATCTTTACAAAGCAAAGTGAGTGTTGCGAATCCACCAACCGGATTTGCAATTCTCAAAGAAGTCATCAAAGCCATAACACTTAAAGAAAAAGTATCAACAAGTTCTTTTTATATAAAAGAATGGGATTCACCCGTATCAAAAAGAACTCGAATAGGATGATCACGAAACATAATAACGCCATCAAGAATAGAATGAGAAATACCTTGACCACGAGAAGTGTTACTAGGGGCTTGCAAAACATTAAGGTTTCCCTCATTCTTACTTTGAAGTTTGGGACAAGAAGATAAAAGATGCCCCGTACTTTTGCAATAACGACAAAAGAGAGGTTTCGGACATCTATTAGCAAAATGGTCCTTAGAACCACAATTGCAGCATTACCCATGGCTAGAGGTAGTAGTCTTTGCTACAGGAGTTGCTTGCTTCCCTTTCTTGTTGAGATAAGGGCCTTTGAACTTAATAGGCCTCTTCTTATTGTTGTTGAAGTTCGGTTTGGCACCCACAACCTCTACATCATCTTCTTTATCGGCCTCTTTGAGTCGAAGAGAGATATCAATAAGTTGGTCAAAAGAAACTTCTAACTTCAGAAGTAATGGCCTTTTGAGATTCTTATTCAAGCCATAGATAAACCTCTGTGTTTTCTCCAGTGGGATATTTACATACTCGACGCCATATTTAGAGAAGGATTCAAAAGATGCGACATAATCTGCCACAGAGGATACACCTTGAACGAGGTCAATAAAACGACAGGCCAAAGTCACCTTTTCAGCTTCTGGTACAAACTTCGATTCAAATCTTTCTCGAAAGTGCTCCCAAGTAAGATCCACTTCAATAATTTCAGAAATCAGAAGCTCATACCAATCTAATGCTCTTTCTTGGAGCATACTAGAAGCCGCTTGGACACGATGCAAATCAATAAGATTCATGTGAGAAAAGATGCGATCGCATGTTCTAAGCCAAGCTTGGACTTCGATAACGCTTTCGAAACCCTTAAATTGCTTTCCATCCAAATGGGTATAATCACTGCACAAGCGCGCAACCCCAGATTTAGGGTGAGTAGGCACTGGAATGGGTCCGACAGCTTGAGCATTCTCTACAAGATCTAGAAGCTGTTGGGCAGACATAAATACTCCATCCTGGGGAGTAGCACTAGATTGACCAGCGCTGGGACGGCCTGGTCTAACCATTTTTCTTCTTTAAGAAAGAAGTAAGAAGAAAGAGGTTATTCAAAAAATGAATATAAAACAATCATGATTGATAAAACTAGGCATCATAAAAAATATATGATAGAACGGGTCCTAAGGCTCAGATAAATCCTAAGGCACGACTCCTAAGAAAGACTTAGGACAATGAACTTTGCTAGATTATTCTACATTGTTCCGAAGTTTCGCTCTGATACCAAGTTGTGACGCCCCACCTCTATACGCACGCCAGCGAAGAACACTATGAGGTAATGCCGTCAACTAGCCCGAGGAATAAGGCTGTTGAGGAGTGACCATCTGTGTAATTGCTTTGTGCGAGCACCGATATGTCAGATAGTATAACATGCATTTCATTTCAAGAGGAAATCTGACATATCGATACAAACTCAAAGCTACTACACCGTGGCTATATGTTCTTCGGAAACAATTATAGAAATAAGCATAACACAAATCAGTCACAGATATCCATATCATAAAGGCGGAAATGGATATGGATATAACACATAGAAGTGTACGTCAAAGTAGTGGTCAAATAAGATCTACAATATCACAAATGAATAGGTACAAGTGCTAGACAAAAGAATAAGTATACATCAAGGAGTCTCTATCTCGTATGTATAACAACAACAAAACTACTAAACTAGAGTAGTTAGTCAAAAGTCAGATAATGTTCACAGAAGAGGAGTCAAGCAGAAGCACCTGTAACATTTCGTTCTGACCCGAGTATTATTTAATAAGAAAATAATAAATGGATCAGTCTAGCTATAAATATAAAAAAAAATTAGATATAATAAGAGATATGATAAAAACGTATGATAACAATAATGTCATACTATGAAAAATACACATTAGACAACACAAAAATCATACAATATCTCAAGAAATCTCAAAGCACTAAAAAGAATGACATATTCTTTATTTTATTCACCAAACCCCAAATATTGGCAAAAATAACGTTGCCAGTCACAAAAAGAGGTGAAACACAAATTCTAGAAATCATCAACTAGAAATCCAGAAATCACAAAAGGGGGAGGCCTACCACAAGACGGGAGAATTAAAACTCACCAACACGTGTATCACAAACGGGACACTATCCCATGGTCCCTAAATATAGAGCCGGTGCAACGACGTAGTACAATATTGGTACGCCCGAGGAACCTGAAACTCAAATAATTCGAAATAACGACGTAGTACAATGGTACGCCCGATGAATCTGATAAGCCGGTACAACGACGTAGTACAACGGTACGCCCGATGAACCAAACTCCATAATAGAATGTGGGTCGCTAGCCTACAACAATGAGTCGAAACTCCAAAGAACCAATAGGTCGTTAGCCTATAAAATAAATGAGATGAAACTCTATAAAACGAGGTACAGTCCCCCTCGTGGACAAAGAGACATAGCATATCGCTAGTCTGAATCACAAAATGATCATCATTGATTAGTAAAAAGTGTGAATTACACTAAGCTAGTAAGTTAATGAGTTTAGCTTCATGTCTCATAACCATTGGCTTAGCTTAAATATTTACGAACAAATTGTAGATCTCCAATCAAAAATTGCCACAAGAGTTTTAATCGAACAAGTCCAAAAATTAACCGACGAAGTAAACGCAAGCGTTTCATACCACTTGTTTCGCTAAGACGTTTATTTAGATTTTCTCATACGAACGAGGAAAAGGTTTGTATATTATAATAGGTTGGAAAACGGTTTTATAAACAGGCTTTGTGTTAAAAGTAGAGTTAAAATCATTTTGATGAAAGTGTTATGATATTTACTACTAGTATAGAAACCTTTGTATTTTGAAGTGAAAAGTCACAAAAATGATTGTAGAAACAATCAATCAACAATTATTCACATACGAAGACGTGAATCAAATCCATAGAAATTGATGCTGGAGCCATAAAAATAGATATTCCCGAAAATCCCGAAGTAGAAGTCATCAAAGTCGATAATAAATGATAACAAAAAATAGAATAATCACGAATCGATTAAAATTGGTATCTCAAGAAAAATAAACAAATTGGGCTGAAGAAAGTAGGTCAGTCAACTGGACCAGGTAGTCAGTCACCTGACCCAGAGCCTGGAAACTTTTAGGTTTCCAGGTCAGTCGACTGGACCATAAGGTCAATCGACTGATACGAGGACAGTGAGTTTTCTACCCCCAGGTTCAGTCAACTGACTCCTGGTTCAGTCGACTGAGCCTGCTTCATCAGTAGTTTCAGCCTAGCCCCCTTATGGGGGCAAAACCCAGAACACGAAACGGAAGTGAAGGAGCGAGCAACGACGACTAAGGATTTACGCCTTGTGACAACCCAGCCTTGTATGGCTCTCCGAAACACCCCACCAACGTGTTCAAACATCAAAGATTGAATTTTTAAAGATTTGACCTCAAAACACCAAAAATTGGAATATTCACCAATTCAATCCAAATCAAAAGAAAATGAACATAAATAAGTGTTAGGAATTCATACCTAACAAAATGATAGCTATAGAAGTAGATCCGAGTTCAAAAGCTCACCTTTACTCAAAAACAAGGAAGGAGAATCTTGAAAACAAAGGAAGATCAACCACTCTTCAATCTCAACTCTAAAAGCTTCAATCTAAGATCATAAGCAAATATTTCCAAAGTTAGGTTATAGGAAATTTCTAAAATTGGAGAGAGATTGAGATGGAGAAGAAGAAGAGGATGCTTACCTAAGCTTCTCTTTGATTTTGGAGCTAGAACTTGAATTTACAAAAGAAACCAGGGCTTAGGATTTTGAATTTCCAATCTCTCCTCTCATTTTCGCTAAACCATGAAGTGTTAGGAAAATAATATAATGAATGAAGAGGAGAGGGGGTGGAGTTAGGGATATAAGATGAGTTGGGTTAATGGGCTGAAACCCAAAGCCCTAAGTGAAAACATCAAAATTCCACTCAACTCCAAACATATCAATATTTATACTCAAAAAGGTCGCAAACACCATTTTGAACTCAATGGAAGTGGCCTTGAGTCCTAATTTGGCTGTTTTCAAAAAGTAGCTTTTCGGACTTTAATCCGACTAACGATGCTATATTTAAATAAAATATTTAATACACAACCGTAAAATATGCAGGTTGTTACAGATAATATATAACACTGCACCGCACAACATATTCATGCACTTTACACTGGAGAAAAGCGAGATTATTATCATCTAATGATGAATTTTGCTGAGTTGAATAGCTATAGAACCCGAAAGTTCGCAATAATAGAAGGCTCAGAGTCCGCCTCTCCCCATAATAGAGATGTCGATCGTCGTGACCGAAGTTACAAGTCCAGCTCTGGATAAGCTACCAGGAGCAGCCTTCATTAGGAATCCACAAGATTTTGTTCCATCTAATATCTCTGAGGAAATGTTGGGTAGAATTAGCATAAGGCATGGATTGTTGAGGGATGACGTCCTGCTACATGGGGCAGAAGACAGACTCCACTCCCTGGGAAGGGTATACTGCTCTCAATAGATTTTTGTGCATAGCTGGGTCACTCCTTCCATTCAATCAATACATCCGGGAGGTGTTATCCTATATAGGGATTGCTTTATCAGAGATGCACCCGAACGCATATGCTTCATCGAACAACTTATTTATTATTTTCATGGAGCATCTATTTCGACCCCCGACTCTATAGGAAGTCTGATACCTGTTCAATATAAAGAGTCGAAGGGATAATCTATCTTTCACGTTCTTAGAGGCAGTTAGAAACTTTCAGGTCATGGTCGGAGCATGGACCAAGCCAATTTATTTCAAGACTGAATGGTTCTACATCTGAAGCTCACTGGGCATCGCCAGATGGTGGCTAGTCAGGCGTAAGTACATCAACTTTTATGTCGATTGAGTGGGTAATCTTATTTGATACCGAATTTAATAATTCCTTTCTTTCACAGCTTCGATTCCATAATTCAAAGGCGACTAGTTCAAAGAGATTGTTAGAGTTCTACAAAGAGTGCCCGTTGAGGATAGAGAAATTGACGAAGTTCTAACGGATGAAAATTTGAGGGCCATCAAGCTAATTGGAAGGAATCAAAGCATCGAGCTCAAAGGATCTCTCGGGGCAGTTTCGGCGACGCAAATGAGGAGGAGAGTTCCTTAGATAGTAATCACTGAGTAGGGAAGTGACGATGAGGACATGCCTGTCAGAGATGAACTCATACTCGGGCCTTCACAAATTCCTCGACACTCGAAGAGGATTAGGAGGGGCAAAGCCACTGGCCACACGGCCCCAAGACGCAAGTCTATTGTCATATCTCTACCGACGGTGGGAGTGGTAATTTCAAAGGCTCCATCCTCACACACGGAGAGCTCCTTCGAAGGACTCATAGATATTCCAATTTCATATTACATATCCCTTCAACAAGACACTAGGTTAGAAGGGTTATAAAGTGCTTTAGATTTAGTATAGCCAACTCCTCCGAGCATGTATACAACAACCGGTTGATTGGGGGATAATACATGCATGCACAGACTTCACGGCGTCAGAAAACTAAAATTTATGAGCTATTCAATTTCCAGAGATAACTAACTCTTCTTCTTTTTTCACTTTACAGATACAATGACAAGGCGGTGATCTATGCTTGGTAGTCTTCACTCTGCATGCCATTCATCAAGCTCATACTCTGAGTCTCGCAGGTGTGAGGCGGATAGAGACCGAGATTGCGGCTACTCCAGTCAAGAGAGGGAGCGCTATGAGAGGGAAAGGGATAGGGACAGAGAGAGAAGGAGAGGTAGTATAGGCACCGTCCCCAGTCGCACTCTCTGCCACCCAGAGGTCCAACACAGCCTTCTGGCTTTGGCAGACAACCCTGAAAACCCTCGCGTCAAGTACCACCCTCTCAAACTTCAAGGCTCGACGAACAATGTCGGAGGACCGAAACTGAGGCCCCCATCACCACCGAACGTGCCATTACAGAACCCACCGGGTGAGGAGCGATTAGAATCGCCAAGTTGAAAATGGATTTTCCGAGTGTCTGCTTCGATTGCTTCATATTTCCTCCACATTTAAAACGAATTCCCATTGAGGTAGAACAAACGATGCATGACTACATATATGATATTTATGACCAATATTGGGAATGGATGAAGATCGCAGAGAAAGCGTCAGTGGTAGCCTTCGAGCAGGCAAAGACAATTGAGAAACTGGGAACCAATCTTGCTCAAAACGACCTCATAATGCAAGTGCTCACAGATGAAAACGATACCTTGAGGAACTCAGAGACAAAGGCCTTGAAAAGTGCCGATGAGGCCAACAAGAAGATGGAGCAAATGAGGCAGGAGCACTTGAAACCGATCGACGATATGGGCCACAGGAATGCCAACATCACGGTTGAAATAGATAATGCGCTCAAAGAGCTTAATAAGCTTAGAGAAAAATATATCGAAGCCGTCAGGGAAAAAGATGATGTAAATAAGGCTGCCCAGAAGGCATGCGATCAAGCTGTGGAACTTAGGAGTGAGCGGGATGTGGCTGTACTGAAGGTGTAGGAAGTTGAGGCTAGGGTTGAGACTGAGGCCCGAGCTACAGAGGCCAGGTTAGAACGCGACATTGAGGATATCCTTATTACATATAATGCCAATGTTCTGAAGCATCGAAATTTGTGCAGGCTCGAAGATTACCCATCGCATCTGTATAACACTTGGTGCCGCTTGATTGAAGATGAAAAAGTGAATCATCGCACAACATCTATTGATGAGTTCGAGCTAGAAAACCGAATATTGACCAAGGATGAAAGAAAGGTACTCCATGATTCTATTGTCACATTTGAAAAAGAGAAACTTGCCACTCAGCATCTGGAGGTCGGAGAGGGTTCAGGCATTGAGCACCATGCCACATGTTCTGAAATCTCTATATCTACCCAGCCTAAATCTACTACTGTAGTCACTTCATTACCAGTCCCTTCCTACGATCCCATTCAATCGTAATTGTCTCCAGCTCGCGAGCACATCCTCGAAGGAGTTCCATCTCCACTCAAGAGCCAGCCCAAGGAAGGTATTCTGAACACTTCTCGAATTCATTCAAAGTTTGGAGTATTGTCAAAAGAAATCAAAAATATTTTCTCTTATGTTCACTCAGTGATAGATGCTGCATCGACCGTGCCTCCTGCAAATCAAGTGCAATATTAAGAACATGAGGTAGTCGTGATAGAGGTGATGACTACCACAACTTCTACTCCGGCCGAGGAAGCTCATGCAAGCACTTTTATCACCAACGAACAGATGGTGGAAGAACTCCTCGGTCATCAAAGGGATCCACTTACAGATTTGCCCTTAGTCATGAGCGGAAGTGCGTTCACGGCCAGTTCTTCGGCTCCAACTGCCAGCATTCCGCCGGACACCCAAGTAGCTCATAATGAAGCGGTAATGGTAGAGATCAGTGCCGAGATGGAAAGTGCCACGATGGGTAGCGATATTGGAAGTGGGATGGTAGGTCACGGCCAGGCTCCTTTACTTATGGTCTCTCCGGGTGGTACAATCATCATCACAAGGGTACCTCCTGTGTCTCCTCACATAGAAAGTGCCCCCGTCCTTCCGACTATGCACTCCTAAAGCATTCCAATTTCTGTGAGTTTGGAGGAGGAGATTAAAATTCTTCTCCCGGCCGGGGATAAGCTGGGTAAAGGCAAGAACTCAAAACTGTGCCACAGTGGTAGCTCAAGTGGGTCAACGCCGAAGGAGAAAAAGAAGAAGAAAAGGCCTAAGGAGTAGGCATGTATCTTGATGTCCCCTTTTTGGTAGACAGGTAGGAGTTACTGTAGGCCATGTATAGATGCGGGTTTGGCCCTTGCTGGTAGAAATTTTTGGAATAAGCTTTTTTGTAATTATTTTGTTTTCAAAGAATATATGGAATAAAATCTCCTTTCACTTTTTTTGGGTACAACTCTGAGCTTATTTGCTTAATTTTTTCTGCACTTGAGCTTTTATTCAATACATTGTGAATCTTTAATCCCTGGATTGGACTTGCTTTCGGTTGTTATGTTCTATTGTCGTGGCTTTGGGCCGTAACCAAACGTTAAGCCGACATCTCAATGTTTTACTCTATCAATTGGCAGCTGGTGCTCGAGTTATGCCCCTATGCTTAGGGACAAGTTGAAGTGGTTGGATGATGATTTCATTTCACTTCGACACTTATTAGTTTCACTTAGTCGGAACTATGTTGTTGTGAGATAAATCCGTGTGGTCGGATCACACTCGTTCATGTATTGACAATTGCCTCCACACTCTGGGAATTAAACTCGCATGCTGGCAGTCGATCATGCCTTCTTAATGCTTAAAGTTACTTCCACACTTCGAGGACTTAAGTCTTTTTTTAAGTGGTCAGTCATACCCATTTTAATAATCAGAACCGCGTCCATATTCTGGGGCTTAGGTTGAATTGTGGATGGTCAATCACACTCGATTTGTGTTTATACTCCAGTTCGTGCTCTGGGGACTTAGAGTTAATTATGAGTGGTCAATCACAGCCAATTTGTGTTTATACTCCAGTCTTCGCTCTGGGGACTTAGAGTTAGATGTGGGTGGTCAATCAGACCTAAATTGTGTCTGTACTCCAGTCCGCACTCTTGGGACTTAGAGTTAGTTAATAGACGGTCGATCACATCTGTTCTGAGTTGTGAGATCTCGCTTGCACTCCAGGAATGAGAAACTGATCAAGATCATTGATGGTCGAATCACATCCATTTTGAATAAACAAGCAAGTCGTAGATGGACGGATCCTTCCTTCTCGAATTTAAATTTTTGTTTTTCTATTTATGCTCCATCTCGTACTCTGGGAGCCGGAGTTTGTTAAAGGATTGTCATGTATCAATCCTTTTTGGCTTTAGTGCGACGGCTTGCCCCCATGCTCGGGTTTCAGTTAGCGAGTGACCTGTCATATCACAGTCACTCCCTATTTGAATAAGTCTCACTATAGGATGGAACTTAGCTCTCCATGCATTATGATGGTTACATGACGTATTTCAAGAATCACTACTTTAGCTCTAAGAGATTGCATTTTATTTCTAGAAGAAGAAAGTACGACTAGGTCAGTTTCCTTATTATAAGTTCAAATTTTGAAATGAATAAAAAATGCAAATGAAAACAGACTAAATGAATAAACAAAGCCTGTTATGTGTAGTAATGAGAAGACTTTCGCTGTTCCAAGTTCTTGGCGAAGTGAGACCATCGATGGTTGATAATTTGAATGTCCCATCTCCGAGTCTTCGTTCAATAACATATGGTCCTTCTCACGTTGGCTCCATATGCGAAGGGACCGGGTAAATTATCTTAAGCACGAGATCGCCATGTTCAAAGGTTCGGGGTTGGACCTTAGCATTATACAATCGAGCTTGACTTCGGTGTGCGGCTGCCCTCAAATTAGCCTCTTCACGCTTCTCATCTAATAAGTCCAGAGATTCGACAAGCAATATTGCATATTTTTTGAATCATAGTAAGTCGCATGATGAGAAGGTACTTCCAATTCGATCGGAATGAAGGCTTCCGAACCGTAAGAAAGTGAAAATGGAGTGCGGCCGGTCGTGGACTTGTGGGTAGTTCGATATGCCCATAGGGTCAAGGGAAGCTTATCGACCCATTTGCCTCCAGCCTTTTCCAGTCACTTTTTCAGAATGGATTTGATAACTTTGTTAACAGTTTCATCCTGTCCATTTGCCTAAGGGTGAGCAATTGTCGGGAATTTTTTCTGAATATGGAAACGTTGACAGAAGTTCTTGAACTCGGCATTATCGAATTGGGCTTCATTGTCAGTGATAATGATATGTGGGTGGCCAAAATGACAGATGATGTCGCGGATAACAAAGTTGATTTCTTTCTTCGTCGTGATAGTAACAAGGGGATCATCTTTCGCCCATTTGGTAAAGTAATTGGCTGCAACAATGGCATACTTTTCAGCACTTTTAGATAGAGGTAAAGATCCAATTATATCGATGCTCCACGTGGCGAACATCCATGGACTGACCATATGAGTAATTTCAGTAGGCAGGGCTTTTGGTATCCTAGAATTTTTTTGACTTCTGTTTCATATCTTGGCATAGTCTAATGCATCTCGGTTCACAGTCAGCCAATAATACCCATATCGGAGTATCTCCTTGGCAAGGGCTTGCCTCCAATGTGATCGCCATATTCTCCCTTGTGAACATCGTGTAACACTCATTTGACTACATCATGGGTGATACACCGGAGTAATGGAATAGAGTATCCTCGTCTATACATAACTCCATTCTGGATAATGAACCGTGAAGCTTTTCGAAGAACTTGTCTCTTCTCACTTTTGCGCTCGTGAAAAGTACCGTGCTCGAGATAGTTTCTGAAAGGGGTCATCCATGACTCTTTCTTGGGTGCAGTTTCATGAACCCAGTCTGTCTCCATCTGATCGATACTCAAAGAGGTAGGTGTCTCAATAAGGACAAGTCCCATTTGCTGCGTTTCACAGGTTCTGGCCAGCTTTGCCAAAGAATCAGCTTTCTGGTTATGATCTCGGGGTATGCAATTGATGGCGTAATAATTGAACTGATTCAATACTTCCTAGACCTAGGCAAGATAAGCAGCAAACCTTTGGTCTCTTGCTTAGTATTCTCTTCGAACTTGACATACGACCAATTATGAATCGTAGTAAATCTCCACAATAATAATTCTCAAGTCTTTAGCAAGACTGATTCGACAAGTAAAGCTCCGTATTCGGCCTCATTATTGGTTGCACGGAAATCAAACCTCAAACCATAACATACGGATCGACCTTCTAGGGTTTCAAGTACAACTCCAATGTCTGAGCAATGGTCATTCAAGGCACCATCTATGTATAGCTTCCAAATGTATTTAGGAGATTCACAAGTTTCGGGCAAGTCATCCGATATATTAAACTCAGTAATCAAATCCACCAAAACTTGTCGTTGAATAGCCCGTCGTGGTGTGTAAGCGACATCAAACCGACTCAACTCGATGTTTCATTTTAGAAACCTACTAGACGTCTCGGGCTGCATAAGGACCTGTCGTAACGACCAGTCGGTGTAGACTGTGACATAATAAGCCTGAAAGTAGGGACGGAGCTTTCTCGAGGCAATGACGTGGCAGTTGGCCAGCTTTTCCAACCTCGGATAGTTTCTCTCAACTCCGGTCAATTATTTGCTAATGTAATTGACTGATCATTGTATCTGGTCCTCCTCCCGAATTAATGCAGCACTGATTGCATTTTCAAACACTACTTGATAGATATATAGTTTCTCATGATCAATCAGCTTTGGCAGAATAGGTGGCGTAGACATGTGTTGAACCAGAGCTTGGAATGCGCCCTCACACTCCTTAATCAATTCAAAGTTCTGCTTTCCTTTCCCGATCAAGTCGAAGAAGGGAAAACATTTGTCGGTGGATTTGGAGACGAATCTGCTTAATGCTGCTACCTTCCCGTAGAGGCTTTGCACTTGCTTTATATTTCTGGGAGTTTCGAGATTCCGAATCGCCTAGATCTTCTCGGGATTAGCTTCAATTCCTCGAGCATTGATAATAAATCCAAGGAACTTTCGGAGGCGACTCCAAAGTGACATTTCAACATATTCAGCTTCATTCGATATTCTCGTAGGATGTTGAACATTATTTCAAGGCCTTTGACATGATTGATGGAGAGTCGCAACTTTACAAGCATATCATCCACTTACACTTCCATAGTTTTCCCGATCTGGCTAGCAAATATTCGATTGAAAAGTCTTTGATAGGTCACCTTAGCTTTGTTAAGCCCGAATGGCATCACTTTGTAACTACAGAGTCTAAGATCGGTGACAAAGTTGGTATGCTCTTAATCGTGTAGGTACAGTAGAATATGCGAGTATATGATTTTTGTTTGATGATAATAAACATATATATATATATATATATATTCATTTAAATGTATTTGTTATTATACTATTTTATTTTCATAGATTAAATAAATATTTGATGAAGAAAATAAATAACACAGAATTTGAATTCAAATGGATATTTTATTCAAACAATATTTATTACAATTTTTGAATAGTACAAATTTCAAGCTCTCACTATATATATATACAATTTCAATTACAATACAAATTTGATTACATTACGATTCACATTTACATTTGACCTTACTACATATCACTCATTCACTCAACTCGTATTTTTCTTCAACTTCATTCCAATGTGAATCCAACATCTGAGAAATCTGCAGAAATATAAATTGACGCAGTAAAATTGAAAATAAAATATTTTTGCAGTATAAAAAAATGTGGATTTTAAAAATAATATTTGCCTCAATTATTTGGGTTGTTCGTCATCATTTAAATTTGAATTCATCATACACGGACAGCTTGTGACATGCACAGTGTATCACTATACATGCCACAAGGCCGTGCACATCGATATATACACTTGATAAAATTACAGGGACAGTTGAGCACAGGTCAAACCCAAAACGCCGGGTTCAACTCCAATGCAATAAAAATAATGTCACAATATCAGCACAAGGTCAAACCCAAGCTTTAAGCTGGATTCAACTCAGGTGCAATACAAAATTATCAAGTACAAGTGAAAATGCTCGATCAAGTCAGTGACACAGCCTCAACAATGAAATGGCCATGTTCAAAACAACCATACATGAACACTTGCAGCAGAAGAAGGTCAGAGTACAGGCAAAATAAAAACAGGCTTAAAAACCAGTGGACCGAACAAGTGTAGCCTCTACATGAAGTATACAAAAGCAAACCAAACTCAAGGAAGTAAAAAGCACATACAAGGCAAGACCAACAAAACAGAAGCAAGGCACAAATTAGTACACACAAAGATGATAGAAGAGAGGTCATAGAATTCATACACAATGATAATGCACTTAAATAAATCCAACCCGGGCAAGTCTAACAGAAGTACAACACACTACAAGCTAGAACAGTGCACATAGGAGTGCAAGAGCAAATAAAACAAGCGTAAGCTTGCAATCAAGCAACAAAGACACAAGACTAAGACATACACAGTGTAGTAGTGCCAAAAGAACAGGTACAACAAGCAGTGTAAACATCACCATGAATAGGCAGTGGTACAAACTACAAGTAGACAGGGATGTGCAGACAAATAGATGTAAGCAAAGAAATGGCACACATATATGCAGGTGCATAGCATCATCAATGAAACCAAACTGTCCAGGCTCATAGACATATATGTATGCTATGCACATAACAATCAAATAAATCAAAAGAGTACAAGTCCAAATACATTACAACATCAAGTGATACTAGGTACAACATGGCAGTATGGCAGTAGATAGTGCAAAGTAGTGCACATGTAAGTAGAGCCAAGACATGAACAAGAAATGCACAGCGAAATTGCAAACAAGCGAATGGCCAAGAAAAATAAACAGTAAAGCAACACCCACACTTTAAACAACAGTCAATAATTCAACTAGCCAGCGGCAACTCCAAGCTTGCATAATCAAATCAATGAAGCAGTGTCAATAACAGTGCCGGAGTCATGAAACGGCAAGTAAAATCGAACAAGGTCGAAAGTGCTACCAGAGGCAGCGAATAGTATGGCCAAAGTCGAACAAAATCAACGTTGTCAAAATCAAGTCAAAGCCAACAAGAACGATAACAAAAGAAATTAACACCGTGTCTGTAACGACCCACCTTTTTGGACAGTTTAAACCGACGATCAAATACACATGCCGATTCCAAACCATTCAAAAGGGCAGATGGTTATTGGGGTAAATAAGAAAAAAGAAAGGAAAATAAAGGAAATGAAACAACACAGAATCTTGCAGCGGAACGATAAAATATAATAGTCAAATAAACAGTTCATGAAGCTATTTAGAATACTTTGATCATTATTTATACAACTTTTATCAGAGTTATACATATACAATAGAACAAATAAAATAAGGCAGCAGACAGCATGATGCAAAGGTAATAATAGTAGTAGTATACCAAATCTTCGTCTTCGTCCTCCAGAATAGATCTTCAAAAAATCTGAAAACTCAGGACTGACCCGAGCGTAATGAAAAACCAAAACACTCGAGTCAGGACTAAAATATCCTTATGAAAGTTAAATCAATCGTAAATAAATATGAGGGTAACGGCGTCAGAGATGTTTACGGGGTTTGACATCTCATATCCAGTGTCAACGTGCGTGCAATAACTCAAGAGATGTTACGGGATTTTCCATCTCTCAAGGATCCGTTAAACTATCTACTATGTAGTACAATAAGCTATTATAATATGTCTACAGTAAAGTAAAAGTATTAAAATAGCATTAAGGCGTTACCATAATTCCCCTTAACACATTTTTATAATGCCATAGTCTATACAGCACCGTAAACCCCACCGTAAACTGGTGGTTATCAGAGCGTACCCCATAGGTATAACACAAAACAAAACGTAGTGGTCGCGAATAGGATAATCAGTATGACAAGGTACATGAGGCGATGCCAACTAGGATACTGGTAGTTGCATGATCCGGACTGATGTTGAACATAGCCAGCAGCTACCTCAACACCGCGAAACAACACTCCCAAATCGAGGGGCGCACCCAAATCGAATCACAAAAGTAATAGATATGGTATCGAAGAAGTGTGTCCGCTAGAGATGGCGAACCTCAATGGCCCGGCGCGGCTCCTGTTTTAGTCATGTCAGGGGTCATCCAATATCGTTCTCTTTCTTCAGTCAACGCGTTCACCAAACCATCCACTTCATTCTGGATCAACACTCCGCGTATAATAGTTATTAAAGTGGTTTTCGGTATCGATAGAGAGTATGTCCATATCCGATCCCGGTCTCTTTAATAACTACGTATTATTACACCGATGGCTCTTTTACATTCCAAATCGATTCATAATTGATATCAAAATATCATATTCGCTTCAAAAAAATCAAATCCATTTCAAATATCATCATATCTATTCACAATGTAAGATTTCGTTTCAAAAATCATTTTCGCCTAAATATCTCATTTTGATTTCAAAATCATTTCGAATTTCAATTTAGGTTGCAACTTCATTTAACCCAATTCATATTTATTCAAGATTTAAACATAAACATTTCACCTTATTGGCCAGCTTGAAATTTTAGAAAATGGTATTAAGTAGTTTTAAATAATTAAAATAGTTAAAATACTTAAAATGTTTAAATGGGTTTCAAATCGATAAATTAATTTAATATAGTTAATGTAGGTTAAAATAGTTTAAGTATTTAAAATGGTTTATATAACAGAGAAATTTGGAAAACAAAATGAAACAGCTTCAAGACTAACTTCCCAATTCAAATCAATTTCAATTTCCCTTCTACCGATTCAATTTCGATTCAATTCAAATCAATGTCAACTTTGACTTCAACTTAATTCAATTTTACATTCACATTCAATTAATTCAATTTCAATTTATATCGATTTGGAGCTTGCTTTTTTCAAAATATCAATTTATAACACTTAACAAAATTTATCCTTCAATATTCAAATTTAAATCCAAATTTAAAATATGATTCAACTCCTAGCTCAATTTCAAAATATCATTTTTATATCACTTTTACTTAGTAACACTCAAAGCTCGAAATAATGTTAAATTTTTTTTTAACAAATAATTTTCGAAATTCAATCATATCCAAATTTTAAATTTCAACGTCTCAACTTAAATTATTTAACAATTTCTTTTAACCAAAATTTATTTCAACATTCCAAACTCAATTTGTGATAAATTCGATTTCTATAAATTGATTTTATTTATATCTTTTAAATCAAAACATTTAAATAAATTTCAAATCAACGATTTTAAAATTTTATTAATTTAACCAATCCGGTGTCCGTATATAATTTTCTATCCTATGGCCAGGTGATTATTTATTTCAATTAAATGTCAGGGATGAATATATGTCACTTAAACCAAATCACAGTGTCATATGTATGCACAAAAGGATATATATAAGCAAATAAACATCCAAACATTTAAATATTGACCAATAGCATCCATCGAAATACATCGTCCAATAGATAATACACGGCAATTTCATAGTTATAAATATCAGGTAATTTAATCGCAATTCAATTTTAATTTCCAATTGACTGTCAATTTAATTTTCAACGGTGAATTCAAATGACAATCTATATGACAATTAAATTTTATCAAACAACGACAAATAAAATTTATATCACTTCATAATATCAAATTTAACTACCATAAAGATATTCAGTACGTTGTGAGCATTATAAAACACTCACCTTGATATCCTGTTGTCACCGAGACGTTCCGGTTTGGAACTAAACCGGACGACTCCCGATTTTAAGCCCAAATTTCAACTGTCTCCAAATTCTTCCAAACTAGTTTCATTTCGAAGCTCTGGTCTTCGTGATCGCAACACAAGAAGTTTCGTTCCAATCGGACCTCGTATGTGAGAGTTATTAAATTTGTAAGTTACCAATATAATTCATTTTAAAAATTTAAATAACTTCAGCTTAATTACAATATTACCCCGAGACCTTCATCTTCCCAAACGAAGCCTGGACACGCACATGCATCGAGAATGCCTTCTCCTGGTCGTGCACGCTAGGGGTGACATGGAGCTTCGATGCACGGAATCAAAATCCGACGACGCTGGCGAACTCTTCTCCTCGATCTCCTCCTCCCGGACCCCTCACCTTGACGCACGCACCCCAATATCAAAATGCGACAACCCCCTACCCTACCTTCGCATGCGACCAGGTCGCACTCCCCATACACCGCCGAGCTCCATGAAAATCACGCCGTAGATGATATCTTCAATGGCGAACTCGAATCCAAAGCCCAAATCTCCAATCGAGCTCTAAATCGTCGTGAAATGCAAACCCTAGTTCATGGCCTATTCGACCTTTATATTGAGCAAACAAGATCGAAGCCGCACCTTCCAACGAGCATACCAAAATGAAGCTGACGAAGAATCTTGATTTTTAAAATTGGTTTCGCGATTTTTACTTAAGTAGAAATAGAGTTATGATTTTTCAAAGTTCCCATTTTTCTCTCTCTTTCTATTCTTTCTTTTCAGCCATTGCGTGTAGAATAAAGGAGAGGGAGACGTTAATGAAAAGCTACAGGGACAAGGTAGAATTTACAGCTGAAATGAAGGGTTGACCAGTCAAAATATATATTAAATTTCAAAACGACTTGATTCTCGTAGCTCAAATCTCGAACCCCTTTCGAGGCATGCTACTAGGTGTTTATAATGTTATACCCGCGTTCTGAACACAATGGGACATGTTTCAGGGCCTAATTCGATCGTATGTGCGAGTTACGGAAATAAACGATCAATTTTAAATTAAATTGATTAAATTAATTTCTAAGCGTTTTGAGCTGCCACGGTCAAACGACAACTCCGATTACTATGGAAATTGAAACCCAATAATAATAAACTATTACGGATCTAATGGAACTGGTTTCGTCGAATTCCGAGACTGCGCCCTGGAAGGCTATTTAACTCGTCGATTAAATCGACGACTTTTCAAAATTTACAGAATTGCTAAAAATTCCAATTTTAAAATCTTATTAACTCTATTATAATCCAAATATAACTTACATTCACTTTGGAAACCAATTTGAATCATATTAAATCAAATTTCAGTTATTCACTCTATTTTCGTATATCAGTATCAAATTAACCATATCAAATTCGGAATAATATTAAATTTAAACAAATTTGATTATTCTTGAATCACTATCTTTTGAGATGTTCAAAAACGAACTTATAAAATTAACCTTTGAAACAAATTCCAATTATAGAACAACCATTTCCATTAAACAGTTATGCAATTCCCGTTATTCAATTATTCAATAAATTCCAAATATTAAATTTAAACAATTTAATTGTTCAATATTTGACGGATTTCAATATTGGATTTTAATTGAATTTTAGTTATCACTCAATTGCTTTATTCACATCCAGAGCATCCAACATTTAGTATGTGCCTTCAGTTGTTGATTATAAACCTAGTTACTATATAAAATTTCATTTCAATTGCAATTTGTTTCCCAATTCAATTTGACTGACTAAATAAACAGGTAACTTATAGTAATTATCACCATTAACTTTTAAATCATAATTATAAGTTTATTATTTACAAACAAGTGTCACAATTTCCTATATAATACAACTTCATTCCATTACCCTTAACAATATATTATTTCAATTAATTTGGGATCTCATTCAACTCATAAATAATTAACTTGGATAAAATTTGTTGCAATTCATTCTAGTTATTATTATCATAAATAAATTACCAATTTTTAATTCTTCCAACATTAAACCATGAAATCTTATTAAATTAACATTTTTAATTATTGAAATTTTACGGGTCGTTACAGTGTCAGTCAAGGAATCAAACCAAGTCAGAAATCAAAACCGTGTTATTCAAGTAATTTGAACAAGTCATAGATTAATCCCAAGCATTAAAACAAAATCGAATTGGCCGAGATAAATCAAGCGTCGAATTCAAACAAATATATACAAGCGAAAATCAAGGATCTCGAATCCTATAACAAGTAAACATCATCGGCAATTGGATATCGAGTTCAAGAAAGAAAATCAGAAGAAGCAAAAATGAAAATTTACATACTAAATCAAAGTCAGACTCAATCAAGGAGGAGGAGCCGCGAACGATTCAATTGAAGTAAGCAATCGAAGCATCAACTGTCAATTAAGCGGCGACTTCACAAAGCACTAATTTCAGAAGCTAAAAGCAATGAATGGAAGAACGAACCAAGCCGACATTTCTTCTCAGAGCAAAATAGATAAAGGAGATAACGGGGTTGTATTTTTAGTGATAATATTTTGGGCCGGGCGTTCTCTCTTAAGTATTCGCTTGTATTAAAAAGGGATAATTAGGGTTTTGGTTTTTAATTGGTTTTAAATTGTTGTCTTTTGTATTTTCTTTTGAAAATTGTGCATTTACTAGTCGTGTGACTAGGGGACGAACTACGTGGCGAGTTTGAGAATTCGCAACTTAGTGGCTGAGCTGTGGCAGGGTTTTGAGCTTAGATTTAGGTTAGTCAGTAGCGGGTGTCGCGAGTTTACGTATGTAAGCGTGTGACTACTTAATTTCTAGTAGAAATCTTGGGGGCAGCACGTAGGCAGGTTTTGCCGAAGCTCGGTAAATTCAGTGTCGTTCTATTTCTGCATTTATTATTCTTTTATTATCTGTGTTGTTATTATTTGATATATCTGCGTTGAAATAATTTTATAAGCTTTCGCAATAATTTTTATAATTAACAGTATCACCCTATCCACCCCCCTCTAGGGTGAAATCGATCCTACAAGTGGTATCAGAGCTAGGAATAGAAGTCAGCTTCTGTTTTTAAAAAAAAATGATTTTTTCAAAAATCAATTTTTGTTTTTAAAAATGTTGAATTTTTAAAATGGCTTCTTTTAATAATGCTTTTGCTGAGGGTCATTCCATAGTTAGACCACCAATGTTCAATGGTGAATATGCCTATTGGAAAAATAGAATGAAAATTTTTCTGAAAACCATTGACGCTTGGAATATTGTTGAGACAGGTTATAGAGCACCAACTATAATTGTAGATAATCAGGAAATAGATAACCGATGGATCAATGGACAGAACTAGAAAATGAATTACAAAATGCTAATGCTAAAGCTATGAATTCTATCATCTGTTCATTGGATCAATTTGAATTCAATCGTGTCTCACATTGTCTAACTGCGCAGGAAATATGGCACACACTCGAAGTGACTCACGAAGGAACGTCTCAAGTCAAAGAATCTCGCCTTGCCATGCTAAGCAGCGAATACGAGAATTTCACAATGGCAAGGAAGAAAATGTCAAAGAAATGTACGGACGACTTTCCAATATCGTATACAAATCAAAGACTCTTGGAAAATCATACATAGAATTGGAGATAGTCCGAAAAATTGTCAGAGTCCTTCCACGAAGTTTTGAAGCCAAAGTAACTGCCATTCAAGAATCAAAAGAATTGAAACAAATGAAAGTCGAAGAACTCATCGGAAACATCACCACTGACGAGCTAGAGATGAAATTCAAGGAAGAGCATGAAGGAGGAAACACTCGAAAGAAATCAATAGCTCTCAAAGGGACAACTGAAAGTGAAGATGATGATGATGGTGAAGAAGAACTAGAACTATTAATAAGAAGATTTAAAAGGTTGAATCGCAAATATGGCAATCCAGTCAAAAATCAACAAGTAAAGAGCAGATTAAACAAAGCACTAGACAACCCAGAAGAGCAGAAAATCATTTGTCACAAATGCAGTAAACCCGATCATATCAAGCCAAGTTGTCCCCAAAATAGACTCAGCCAAGAAAAGAAACTAAAGAGGAGAAGTTTTGGAGCTACTTGGGATGAAATTTATGAAGATGAAAGTGATAGCACCGGTAGTGAGAGTGAAAGAGAAAATTTGTGTCTTCATGGTGAAATAACTGACAGTGATGATGACGAGCCAGTAATAACAAATCATGGACCTATAATAACAAATAGGTCACTAAACTCTCTTCTTGTGTAGGTATGCTGGCAGGCTAATGAACAATAGCAATGGTACTTGGATTCTGGCTGTTCCAGGCACATGACAGGCGATAAATCAAAGTTCCTTAGCTTAGAAAAGTACAGAGGTAGCAAAGTCACAATGGGTAACAATGACAAGTGTAGAATTGTTGGTAAAGGTAAAGTAGGTAATAATACATTTACCTTGAATGACGTACTATATGTTGAAAATCTGCACCACAATTTGATATCAATCAGCCAGCTATGTGATAAAGGTATGAAAGTTATTTTTGATTCTGACTTGTGCAAAATTGTTGACAAATCATCAAAAGAAATCTTATTTTCAGGTAAGAGGAAAGGTAATATATATTCTCTATCTTTTGATGATCTCACCCTTTTAAAATGTTTGGTAGCTGAGGATATAGAAGTAAATTTATGGCATAGATGATTAGGGCATGCTAGCATGAATTTGTTAAACAGATTAAAAAGGAAAATTTTGGTAAGAGGTTGCCATCACATGATTTCGAAACAGAAAATTTATGTAAAGCATGTACCTTGGGAAAACTTAAAAAATCATCATTTCATGCCAAAAACAATGTAAGCACTTCTAGAGTTCTTGAACTAGTTCATATGGATCTGTTTGGACCTAACCACATTGCTAGCTTAGGTGGTAAGAAATATTGCTTTGTGTTAGTTGATGATTACTCAAGATATACATGGGTATATTTCTTGGCTAAAAAATCAGAAACTTTTTCATACTTCCCAAAATTCACAAAATTAGTTCAAAATGAAAAGGGAGTTCCTATTGTTTCGTTAAAAAGTGATCATGGTGGAGAATTTGAAAATTATGAATTTGAAAACTTTTGTGATGAAAATGGATTTAAACAAGAATTTTCTGCACCACGTACTCCATAACAAAATGGACTAGTTGAGAGAAAGAATCGAACATTGCAAGAGTTGGCTAGGTCTATGATAAATGAGTATGAGCTATCTTTGCATTTTTGGGCAGAAGTAGTAAATACAGCTTGTTATGTAATGAATAGAGTTATGATTAGACCGATTCTTAACAAAACACCCTATGAGAAATGGTTCAAAAATAAACCAAACATTGCTTACTTCAAAGTATTTGGGTGTCCGTGCTATATTCTCAATACAAGTGATCAATTAGGAAAATTCGAAGCAAAAGCAGATGAAGGCATATTCATGGGATACTCTTCTAGAAGCAAAGATTATAGAGTCTACAACAAAAGGAATAAAACAACTGTGGAGTCAATCAATGTGAAGTTTGATGAAGGAATTAATGAATAGGAAATGGTCAAAAGCAATGTTGAAGAGGAGAACGAAAAAGATGAGAATGAAAAACCAAAAGAAACTGCAACAACAAAAGAAGTCCGAAGGAATCTAGATCCAGAGAGATAGAAATTCAAAGTTGATCATCCTCCAGAATTGATAATAGGAAATCCTATCACAAGTGTTCAAACTCGTTCCTCCTTTAGAAATTTGTGTGATCTATGTATATATAGTGGATTTATTTCAGAAATAGAACCCAAAGACATAGATACAACCCTTAATGATGAAAACTGGTTTATGGCTATGCAAGAAGAGCTAAATCAATTTGAGCGTAATGATGTTTGGAATCTAGCACCTAGACCTAAGGATTATAAAGTCGTAGGAACAAAATGGATTTTCAAAAATAAATATGATGAATCTGGAAATGTGATTAGAAATAAAGCTAGATTAGTCGCTAAAGGATATAATCAAATTGAAGGAGTTGACTTTGATGAAACTTTTGCACCAGTAGTTACACTAGAATCAATTAGGATATTGTTAGATTTTGCTTGCTACAAAGGATTTAAGTTAAGACAAATGGATATTAAAAGTGCCTTTCTTAACGGAATTTTAAAAAATGATGTATTTGTTGAACAACCAGAAGGTTTGGAAAGTCATGAATATCCTAACCATGTATATAAGCTTAAAAAGGCATTATATGGATTAAAACAAGTTCCTAGAGCTTGGTATGAATGCCTTAGTACTTATCTTCTTGAAAATGGGTTCAAAAAGGGCTGTGTAGACAACGCACTATTTCTGTTGCATGAAAACGATGATCTTTTAATTGTTCAAATATATGTTAACGACATCATTTATGGTGCTACTAACAATTTTTTGTATGAGAAATTTGAAAAAGTTATGCAGGAAAAATTTGAAATGAGCTTGGTTGGAGAGTTAAAATTCTTTTTAGGATTTCAAGTAAAGTAAAGCGATAAAGGTACATTCATTTCTCAAATAAAATATATTAGGGAACTTGTCAACAAATTTGGATTAAAAGATGCTAAACCAGCTAGAACCCCCATGAGCATAACAATTAAACTTGACAATGATGAAAAAGGTAAGGCAGTTGATCAAAAGCAATATAGAGGTATGATTGGATCACTCCTTTACCTTACCGCCTCTAGACCTGACATCGTGTTTTCTGTCTGCTTGTGTGCACGATTTCAATCTAACCCAAAAGAATCTCATTTAAAAGCCGTTAAAAGAATAGTAAAATATTTGTTGCACACCCCACGATTTAGTCTTTCGTATCCAACAAATGATAATTTTGAATTAAAAGGATTTTCAGATGCGAACTATGCTGGAAGTCTAGTTGATAGAAAAAGTACTAGTGGTGCATGCTTTATGTTAGGACATTCATTAGTTGCATGGTCATGTAGAAAACAGAATTGTATTGTGTTATCCACCACAGAAGCAGAGTATATTGCTCTGAGTGGTTGCTCTACTCAAATCTTATGCATGATACAAACTTTGCAAGACTAGGGTCTAAATTTTAAACATGTACCACTAATGTGTGATAGAAAAAGCGTAACTGATCTCACAAATAATCCTGTACATCACTCATGAACAAAACATATAGATGTTAGACATCATTTTATTAGAGATCATATTTCCAAGGAAAATATCTGCATAAATTTCATTTCAACCGATTCTCAATTGGCAGACATTTTTACAAAACCCCTACCAGAAAATAGTTTTTGTAAACTATGTCTCAGCTTAGGTGTTTTAGAAATTTGATTTTCTAAATATTTAACATTTTTTTCTCCCTACTAATTATCGAAAAAGTAAATAGTAACTGAAAAAGTAATGAGTGTTTATATTTATCGTATATTATTACTCGAGATGGTATAATTAGTAAATTTCTTTAGAAATTTAAACAAGAGTTATAAAACTTTTTGTTGGCAAAAATTCCATGACCATCTCTATTTCTATCATATTTCTAATGACCATCACTCATCAAAATTCAATATAGTTTGTCAATATGTGGTACTTTAAACAGGAATCATTCGTTTTTCATTTTATTTTATTTTAATAAATAATAATAATAAAATCAAATGTATTCACTCTCATTTAAAAGTCCTCATGGTTATGCATGGGTGAATTACTTGGAATTTGTTATGTGCTTCCATGCTCATCTAAAAGTCCTCACGGTTATGCATGTATGGAATGCATATCAAAATTGATTTTTTAAACAAACAAGTTGATTCTAATCCCATTTAGAAGTCCTCACGGTTATGCGTGGTTAGAAGATACTTGAATTCATTTTTTCAAAAAATAAAATTGGAATACTACTAATCTCATTTAAAAGTCCTAACGGTTATGCATGGTTGGTAGATATTCAAATTCATGATATAAATACACCACAAACAGACACAACTGTATGATTTTATATGATGATATCATTCCCATCATTCTAAAAGTGGAATATGCGCCTAACAGAGTATTTATGATTTTTGTTTGATTTTTTTATTGAAATTTAATATTTATATTCGATTGAGTTTTAATGTTGTATTAATATCGATCACTTTATCTCTATTTTCTCTAATACTATTACTCTTTTGATGATGACAAAAGGGGGAAAGAAAAGTTAAGATTTTGTCAAATAAAATCAAGCAAAGGTCAAATATTTTGTAGTTGCATTGAGGCTCATTTGCATATTTGTAATTGTATGCATATATGAAGGGGGAGCTTTGTGTAGAGAGGAAGCATTCAAATAAGGGGAGCAATGGAATCATCAAATACATTTAATATATTCAAAATCTTAAATATATGTTTGTTATCATCAAAAGGGGGAGATTATTGAATATGCGAGCACATGATTTTTGTTTGATGATAATAAACATATATATAGTCACTTAAATGTATTTTTTAATATACTACTTTACTTTCACAGATTAAATAAATATTTGATGAATAAAATAAATAACACAGAATTTGAATTCAAAAGGTTATTTTATTTAAACAAATATTTATTACAATTTTTAAATAGTACAAATTTCAAGCTCTCACTATATATATACAATTTCAATTACAATGCAAACTTGATTACATTACAATTCACATTTACATTTGACCTCACTACATAACACTTATTCACTCAACTCGTATTTATCTTCAACTTCATTCCAATGTGAATCTAGCATCTGAGAAATCTGCAGAAATATACATTGACGCAATAAAATTGAAAATAAAATATTTTTGCAGTATAAAATAAAATGTGGATTCTAAAAATAATATTTGCCTCGGTTATTTGGGTCGTTCGTCATCATTTAAATTTGAATTCATCATACACGAAAAGCTTGTGACATGCACAGTGTATCACTGTACAGGCCACAAGGCCGTGCACACCGATACACTGTACATGCCACAAGGCCGTGCACATCAATATATGCACTTGATAAAATTACAGGGACAGGTGAGCACAGGTCAAACCCAAAACAACGGGTTCAACTCAAGTGCAATAAAAATAATGTCACAATATCAGCACAAGGTCAAACCCGAGCTTTAAGCTGGATTCAACTCAGGTGCAATACAAAATTGACAAGTACAAGTGAAAATGCTCGATCAAATCAGTGACACAGCCTCAACAATGAAATGGCCATGTTCAAAACAACCATACATGAACACTTGCAACAGAAGAAGAGCAGAATATAGGCAAAATGAAAACAGGCTTAAAAACCAGTGGACAGAACTAGTGCAGCCTCTACATGAAGTATAGAAAAGCAAACCAAACTCAAGGAAGCAAAAAGCACATACAAGGAAAGACCAACAAAACAGAAGCAAGGCACAACTTAGTACACGCCAAGATGATACAAGCGAGGTCAAAGAATGCACACATAAAGATAATGCACTCAAATAAATCTAACTCGGGCAAGTCTACACAGAAGTACAACACACTACAAGCTAGAACAGTGCACATAGGAGTGCAAGATCAAATAAAACAAGCATGAGCATGCAATCAAGCAACAATGACACAAGACTAGGACATACGCAGTGCAGTAGTGCCAAAAGAACAGGTACAACATGCAGTGTAAACATCACCATGAATAGGCAGGTGTACAAACTACAAGTAGACAGGGATGTGCAGACTAATAGATGTAAGCAAAGAAATGGCACACATATATGCAGGTGCATAACATCATCAATGAAACCAAACTGTCCAGGCTCATAGACATATATATATATATATATATATATATATATATATATGCTATGCACATAACAATCAAATAAATCAAAAGAGTTCAAGTCCAAATACACTACAGCATCAAGTGATACTAAGTACAACATGGCAGTATGGTAGTAGACAGTGCAAAGTGGTGCACATGTAACCAGAGCCAAGACATGAACAAGAAATGTACAGCGAAATGGAAAACAAGCGAATGGCCAAGAAAAATAAACAGTAAAGCAACATAAACACAATACCATACTTCAAACAACAATCAATAATTCAACTAGCCAGAGGCAACTCCAAGTTGGCATAATTGAATCAATGAAGTAGTGCCAATAACAGTGCTGAAGTCATTAAATGGCAAGTAAAATCAAACAAGGTCGAAAGTGCTACCAGAGGCAGTGAACAGTATGGCTAAAGTCGAACAAAATCAACATCGTCAAAATCAAGTCAAAGCCAACAAGAACGAGTACGAACGAAATCAACACCGTGTCAATCAAGGAGTCGAACCAAGTCAGAAATCAAAACCATGTTATTCAAGTAGTTTGAACAAGTCAGAGATTAATCCCAAGCATTAAAACAAAATCGAATGGCCGAGATAAATAAAGTGAAGAATTCAAACAAATGTATACAAACGAAAATCGAGCATCTCGAATCCTCTATAAACAAGTAAAAATCATCGGCAATTGGATATCGAGTTCAAGAAAGAAAATCAAAAGAAGAAAAAAGGAAAATTTACATACCAAATCAAAGCCAGACTCGATCATGGAGGAGGAGACGTGAACGATTCAATTGAAGTAAGCAATCGAAGCATCAACCATCAATTAAGCGACGACTTCACAAAGCCCTAATTTCAAAAGCTAAAAGGAATGAACGAAAGAAGGAACCAGGCCGACATTTCTTCTCGAAGCAAAAAGATAATGGAGATAATGGGGCTGTAATTTTTAGTGATAATATTTTGGGCCGGTCCTTCTCCCTTAAGTATTAGTATATATTAAAAAGGGATAATTAGGGTTTTGGTTTTTAATTGTTTTTAAATTATTGTCTTTTTTATTTTCTTTTGAAAATTGTGCATTTACTAGTCGTGTGACTAGGGGACAGATTACGTGGCGCAGTTTGAGAATTTGCAACTCAGTGGCTGAGTTGTGGCAGGGTTTTGAGCGTAGAGTTAGGTTAGTCAGCAACGGGTGTCGCGAGTTTACGTGTGTAAGCGTGTAACTACTTAATTTCTAGTAGAAACCTTAGGGCAACACGCAGGTATGGTTTTGCCGAAGCTGGGTAAATTCCGTGTCGTTCTATTTCTGCATATCTGTGCTTCTATTATTTTGATATATCTGTGTTGAAACAATTTTATAAGCTTCCGTAATAATTTTTATAATTAACAGTATCACCCTATTCACCCCCCTATAGGGTGAAATCGATCCTACAGGTACATCGGTATCTGATTGTAGCTGCAATACGCAACCATAAAAGAAAAGAGCTTGTGCCCGACTATTTAATCTACAAGCTGATTAATCCTGGGAACCAGAAAGCTATCTTAGGGCATGCTTTATTTAGTCTGAGTAGTCCACACAAGTTCTCCATATCCCATTTGGTTTTCTGACAAGCACTGGGTTGGATACCCATTCTGGATATAATGCATCTTGGATAAATCTGTTCGTCTTGAGTTTATCCGCCTCTTTCTTCAGGGCGGCAAATCTCTCTGGATCCATATCGCGCCGCTTCTGCTTGACCGAGACATGCCACAGGTCAATATTCAATGTATGGCTTAGCGGAGACCCGATCTTTATCATTCTAGGGTCATCATCATCATTAATCGGAACATTGATCGTCAACTCTGCCGAGGAAGCCTAACAGCCTTTGACTTCCTCTTCATTATTATCGTCTCTTGTACCAAGATCTTTTACGAATTGGTTGTGGTGTCCGGTCCTAGGCCCAGGCGTTAGTTGTTAATTGTCGAGTAAACGAACGCAGAGAGATTCCTCTTCGTCCTTTCCCTTCTCTTTCCGTTGCGTCTCCCGCAGCTCTGCAACATAATAAGCGTGTATATCTGCCTGATCTCCCTGAACAACTCCAACCCTGTTGTCGGTGGGGAATTTCAAAGTTAAACACCAAGGGGCAATGGCTGCCCTGAATTCAGCTAAGGCTAGTCGACCCAAGAAAGCATTGTATGGCGAATTAATATCCAACACAATGAACTGCAACATCCAGACTATCTGGAACTCTCCTATTCCAAATTCCACTAGTAATTCTACTATTCTAGAGGGTATAGTCACACGGTTTCAGGTCTTTCGCTTCCATTTTCATTTGGTCATACGCTCGTTTGAAAAGTATAGTAACTAAACTCCCACTGTCCACTGAGATCCTCTTCATCCAAGCAGGGCCTATCTGAGCTGAAATGACTAGTGGATCAACGGTAGGGGCTTCGATTCTATTGGCATCTCTATCTCGAAAAACGATGTCGTCTGTCATCGTCTTTTGTTCTTTAGCCAAAGCCCCAGCTCAAGATTACTGTAACACTTGAATTCCACATGCCTATTCGAACTGGCATACGACTCCATTTCCCTCCAGCTCTTATCCGATGGATGAGGACCATCACTAACTATGTTAATCACTAACCTCCTGCCAGTATGCGCGGGTTCCTTCGGCCTAGCCTTACTCGGTACTTGATTCTAATTTGATGGGCTCGCACCACCAGCCTACGATTACCGAACAAATTGTTCCAACTTCCTATCTTGGATTAACTTCTCAATGATATCTTGTAATTGGGGACATTCGTTAGTATTGTGACCATAGCAATCATAGAATCTATAGAATTTTCTAGATTGAATCTGCTTATTGGTCGATTGCTTTGGAGCAGCCTTCTAGTATTGGCCAGTATTACAGGTTCGCAAGTACACATTCTACAGGGATGTATTTAAAGGAGTATAGGTGCCAAATATAGGAGCTCTATGTCGCAGTCCTTGATTCTAATAGCGCTTTTTACCCTAATTTCCATCACATTTCTGCTGATTCTGCTTATTTCGTATATTTAACTGCACCTTTTCAGAACTCTCATAGATTTGTTACACAGCGACATTGCTTTAGCTTCCTTCCACACTAGGCTCTGTGTCATCCTTTTTCCTAGACTGTTTCGCATCCTCTCTCCCAAAGAACTGAGCTGCCTTGGAATAGAAATAGTCCAATGATGTAGGGGGTTTCTCAATCAACCAGTTGCCAAATTCGGAATCAAGATCGATTCCCTTAGTGCCATCAGCATGGAATTTTTATTAGGGTAACTCATCTCTGCGCAAGCAACATGGAACCTTTCTAGATAACATCTGAGTATCTCTCCAAGAGATTGAGTGATGCTAGATAAGATGTTCACATCCTTAGATCTTGTAACGTGCATATGAAACTATTCGATGAATTTCGTAGCTAACTGACCAAGGCATGAAATGGATCAGGGTGGAAAGCGAGTAAACCTCATAGTCGCGATTCCCCTAGAGGGATTGGAAAAGTTCTGCATTTGACCACATTGTCAGCTCGTTCGACGTTCATCAACCATTTGTACATCAAAATGTGCTGGTAGTGTCTGAGTTCCCTTCATAAACGGGTAGAGTTGGCATTCTAAACCGACGAGGCAGTTCAGCATACAAGATGTCGTTGGTAAAGGGTGTATGACTCAAGGAGATTCCCAATCGTCATTGGTGAGGCCCTGACTCTCATGGATCATTTGATAAATCATTGTCGGGATATTTGGCATTTAGACATTCTGGGCATGCTGGACAAGGTGTGGTCGGGTTCCGCAATACGAGGATGGACCGGGCACGGTTGATGGTACATACCTTTCCTCCTTGGCTCTAGGTCTTCGAGCAAATAAGGTTCAGGAATATAATCACATTGGCAATGGTTCAGATCTGCTCGGTCTCGATTGTCAGCTTCCAAGTCTATGGCAGCGGCACGGTCATCAGTAATGTGATAAGGAATTGTCCCTCCTCGAGAGGAGGGGCCTACCTGGTGACTGGCATATGGTCTGAGTCCTGCCTATCCAAGATTGAAAGTGCGCTAATGCATAGGATCTTGCACATAGCTTCCATTCTGTTGTGGACATGTGGATCTGTGATAGTAATCGAAAGAAACAGATCTCTTAGTAGATGAGTAGGAAGCTCGATCCTTTCTGGATCTCCTTCTCTTTTCCTGATTCAATTAATTGGTTAGCTTCGTGTTGGCATGGATCTGTTGGGTGAGTTGTTGGGGATTTGGGTCATTCTTGCATCAACATATGAAATTTCACCCTAGTGAAGGTGCCTTGTGGATCTGAAGGTCTAACTGAGTTCTGGCCTGTAGTGAGTAGCTGCGTAGGTTCGTGTCTATCTCTTCCATCCTGATCCGTAATGGTTGAGGTAGTCCTAGTGGTAACCATGGTGAAGGGTGAATCTCTCTCCTTGACTTGATGCAAATGTGAGTTGGATGGAAGAACTTTTAGGTATGAGATCTAGATCTTCTCCTTAGATTCTTTCAATCCTATATCGGTAGTAGATTCAAAGAGCAGGAGAAAATCTGGGTTTTCTCAATGAAAGCACCAGAGTGTTTGTGTTAAAATTGGGCACAACACTCTTTGGGTGTGTTTAAAGAGATAAATTAAAGAATATAAATGCAAAATGAGGCTAACCTAACAAACAAACTAAAAATAGAGAAAAAGAATCGTAGAAATACAAGGATTTAGAGTGGTTAGGCGTTTTAGCCTACGTCCACTATGGAATGTTTTTTTTTATTGATATTACTCACTGGTTACATATGTTTATAATAGTACAATCGAGATATAACAATGATTTTGGCAGAGTATCGGCGTTCTAGCATCCAAAAGTCCCTTTTATGAAGGCCTTGGACTACTATTTGTAGGCATTGGCAGCAAATATCTTGCTCTAATCTTGAAAGACTCCTTTTTTCATGTGGGTGAGCCCATGCGATCGATCCCCGGACATTTGGACTTGATCCATAATCGGTACGCACCAAATTCATATCGATCCAAAATTGCTCCTTTTGCGCTGAGATCGATCATGGACATTCCTGAGGTTGTACGCAAGCTCCTGTGAAAATTTGGTGGCATTTCGACTTGTAGAATTTGAGATATGATCGATGAAAGTTTGGATTTACAACGTGCAGATGTTCTCGTATCGAGACGTTCGTAGCGTTCCCTTTCGTACCGATAATGTGCATGTGATTGCTAGATGAAGTGGCACTATATTCTTGGATCGATCCACTATTCTCTTAAAATGACCGAGTCTTCCTCTTGAACGTGCCTTGTTTGTATCTAGTGATGTGACTTTGCTCATATCCATCAAGCATACATTATTTCGTATCGATTGTTTGGTGTTCGTTCTCGTATCGATTGTGTGTGGCATCTCTCGTACCGATCAGTAACGATCGACATGAATCGTGTAGGTGAAGATCCATACGAGAGATATGTTATGGGGACCGATGCGAGATATGGAATGGACACAAAATGTATTAACTCGATGGATACAAGGCAAAAGAGTGTTCGATGGATACAAACAGGGTGTTTCTTTCAAGGATACGAACCGGACGCATTTTACATGAAACTTGGTGGAAACAAATGAGGTTGTTGCATGGCTATGGTTACGAATTAGGTGGATATGAATGTGATGCTTCTATCCATGCATACGATTTATCCGTGTCGATGGTTATGAATTACAGCCCTTTTCCTCAATCTCGATCGATCACTATTTTGAGCATACGAACTCTGATTGACTTGAAATTTAGGACGTTGGCTCTTATAGTTTTGCCTGTCATACTATATCGGTTGTAGGTTGATCCGGACTCGGACAAAATTACTTGTGCATAACCGATCTTCAAGACATATTATCCTTGGTTTTCAGTCAAGTACATGGTGTCACGGCCTTGCCAAAAGGCGGGATAACACTTTCTATGGTATATATAATCCGATCACCATAGTCTGGGTATCTAAGTAATATTTTCCTATCATGACAAAATGTCCTAGCATCATACGTACTTAACCAATCCTACCCAAAATAATTCTGAAACCTGCAAAGTCAAACACTGCAAACTACAAACAAAGGTATCACCTAACAAATCAAACTTTAAGTGGTCACCCTTCATCCCAAGTGTCGCATACCCTCCTACCGGATTTGCAACCCTTAAGGAAGTAACTTAGTATGAGGGTTCTAGGTTAAGCTTATTTACCAAACAATGAGACATAAAAGAATACGATGCACATGTATCAAACAGAATGCTAACTGACATACCATGAATCTGAAGCATACCTCCCAACACTGCCTTCCCTTTCTCCTGCACCGTTGGTCCTGATGTAGCTGGCTCTAATGCAAATAATTCGCCCCTTCCATCCCTAGCAGGCTCTTTGCTCTGATTCTTATAATGACCAATCTGATTGCAATTGAAGCATCTGATGTTCTTTTTTCCGATCGCTTCCTTCGCCTTTCCAGTATGATATTGACTCACAAAATGCCCCTGCTAGTCGCACTTAAAGAAAACAACCTTCGACTTTCCTTTCTTCATGGCTCCACCTTTCTGAGCACCCTTCTTATGGAAGAAATTCATTTTCAGACTCTTCCCTACTTGGACCTCCTTCGTCTTATTCTTCTCCAAAGAAGCAAGCATCTCCTCTTGTCTTAAAGCCATCTCCACGACAACATCACAAGGATCTGTAATATGAGGTAATGTAGTCCTTGCCAACTCACGCTTCAACCCCCTTATGAACATCTTATTCCTCTTCTTCACATTATCAACAGTGGCATGTCCATACCTTGACAACTCCTTGAATCTTCTAGAATATTCCAACACAGTTACCTCCCTCTGCTCCAACTAAGCAAACTTTCTGAGAAAAGAAAATTGCACCATCATAGACATGAACCTCTCTTGAAACCTCCTCCTAAACTCAGCCCATGTCATCATTTCCTCAACCACTCTAGTTGTCACACAATTCCATCATAATAAAGCTGCTCCCTGAAGCTGTCTTGAAGCAATCCTCTTCTTCTTCTCATCATTGAGCCACAAACCTGCATAGATCCCCTCACAATGCAACAACCAGTTCTCCTCCGCAGTAGCATCTTCAGTTTCGATAAATGGCTTCCCTCCAAGCCTAACATAATCTATGCTCAAGATAGCATAGTTGTTGGACACCGAGCTTTCTGAACTCCTACTCCAACATTCCTTCGACCAATCTAACAACAATTCCTGCTTGCATCATGATCACAAAAAACTGATACAAAAAATTTGGAGTCATGTCATGTAAGTGAACATTTTTTCTTATCATTCAATAAGCATCATAAAAATTGTATGGCTTCTATATCCACTTGTAGGACTCCACACTACACCACAAAAGGCTTTTAACAGCGTTTGATAAACGCTGTAATATGATACAACAGCTTTAGTTCAAACGCTGTATAACGACATGCTGTCGTATATACAGAACTTAAAACAGCTTTTTGATAAACGCTGTTGAAACATCACTTTGACAGCGTTTCCTACAAGCTGTTAATAATGTTTTTACAGCGTTTACAAACATGTTGTATTATGTTTCTACAGCGTTAATAATTTAGTTGTTGGAGATGTTTTAATTCTACTTTAACTGTTTACAACAGCTTTTTATAAACGCTGTTATTGAATCATCAACTATTTCGACAGCATGTACTAAACGCTGTTATTGACTATTTAAAGATAATTACAGCACGAATTGAACGCTGTTGTTTCTTCATTGACAGCATTAATCAGACGTTGTCTTCTATTTATATAACAGCTTTAATATTCCACTTCCAGAACTATATTTTGAGTATATTGAAGCAACTAACATATATAACATGTTCTAATAACTATTAATTAGTTACATAAACTAGTTAAGACAATATTAATAAACAAAAGACATCCATAAACCAAGTTTCAATAATATCCATAAACAAAAATAACAAAGTAAACCAGGTTGCCACAAATTCTGTTAAACAAAGACACGTTATATGTTAAACAAAAATATAATATCAATACAGTAAGTCCGCACTAAATGCCAACAACAAAACGTGCATCTAAAAAGTTTCATATGCTTGCTACTTGCTACGAAAGAAGAATGTGTCATCGCCATCTTTAATTACCTGCAATGAAGAAATTTGAAGTCAGTGAGTAAACGCCATCTAAAAATTTAAAGTTTCATATGCTAAAATGCTTAACTGTGCCAAAAAATCACTATATGGTATGTTAAGCCGAAACCTAGCCAATATACGGTATGTTAAACCGTCTGACAGTTCATCAACCACAACTTCAACACTTCATACAAACCAACCTAACCACCCACTCCAAAAGAACCAACTTCATCAACAAAGCAATCACCACATCACTGATACAACTGCAGTGCACCTCCCTGTGCAAACCCCTGTGCATTTGCTGCTTCACTTTTAAGTCAAAGGATGTTTTAAGTCACTGTTTCATTTACTGCAGCCATCCCCCCTTCAACACATAACCACTGCTGCTCCTTGTTTCAAAATCATCACCACAACAGCATATTTCCTACAACTTCACACAATACTCCCTTCACTTCTACTCTGCCAATCCATTACAGCCTTTATAAACTGTGCACCACCCTATTTCATACCACCTTCCACCCACTACCATACAAACAGCCTATCATCATTTGCCTGAAGCAACGCCAACACACTGCTGCCTGCATCTCACTTCTCTACATCCCCATCAACAATCACAACACTGTCAGCCACCGCCCCTTTATTACAAAGCCAACCATCCCCTGCACACCAGTGCACCACCATGTAACCTCTACTACAACCTCTGCAAGATCCATCCTCATCCTCGACCACATCAAAACTTCACAACAAACCATATCACATACTGTTCCACCACTTATCCCTCTGCCTATAGCCAAATCTGTGCATATCTCATATCACTTCCATTACCCAGTCAACATCATCACTATTCAACATTCACCCCCTACTTACTGTCAACTGCCTTGCTGCCTGCAACCCACTAGTCCAAACTTTCTCCGACCATTGTCTTCAACCCGGATCACCAACAACCAATACTCAGGCGACCTGAAGAAAACTCATCAAAGTCGAAATCACTGCTTTCGACCACTATTCCAACCGAATACCCCACCGCAAATTCCTCAGCCAACAACGACCACACTGTCACCTTCAATACTCAACGTAAACATTTCCCAAACCACACTTCACCCCTGACCATCTTCCTCCTGCCACCTTTATGATCAGAATTGCAGAAGCATATTAACATTAATGTCGCCAATAATGTAAAAATAACAAACTAGTGTACATCAAATAGGTATTTGGTAGAACTATGAACTTCATACGACCCCCATTTCCGTCTGTATGTGTGTGTAAAAGAGTCAGTAATAGGAACAATTTTCCAAAAATAGTACACCTTTCATGTGATCAATAATTGCTAAAGCTAGTAATACATTATGCAACAAAACATGAATCAACTATGATCTCAATGATACTATCACGAATGATAGTATCATTTTCATGGGATTTTATCATCCATGCCATTGATGTTTTTGCCTAAAAACATAGGTTACCTTAAAAGCATCGCCAAGATTGCCTATAAAAGCACCGGGAATAGGTTTGATATTTAGCCATCTGCCATTTTTCACCATTTGCAACCCATGTTAATACATTGGCTAATGAGTTCACTTTGGTTGAGTACTCACTTATCAAATCCCTGGAAAATAAATAAAATAAAATAGCAACGTAAGCCTTAGTTCATGAAATATATCTAATAATCCAGAGATCGTAATGAAAGAAAAGCTGGTGCACATTCAACTATCTATACAAGTTAATCAAAATGTACTCTTCAAACATTGTTGTTTAACTTTTGAAGTGGAAAGTATGGACACACACTCGTTCCTGGCTCTATAGCCTTTGTTTTTTTATGCACGTGATTTGATTTCGTACATCCCATTACCCTTGATTTCTAGCATGTACATTCGCCTACAGATTTTAACTTTCGCGTGTACGTAGTGTAGTTCAATATTCATACATATTGCCTGTAGCTTTGAAAATTTTCCCTGTGCAATTGAACATATTTATCTAGAGTTATGTGCAAACTTCCTTTTTGTGAATAGTAGCCAAGTTGTTCCACTTGGTTTTGCACGTCCTCTGTCCTTTTTTCTTGGAAATGGTCATGCATTGCCATATGCAATAGAATACATTTAATTATACCTAAGTGTAAATTTATTCTATACAAATAGTAGCACCATTTGTTGCTTTATTATTATACAACCCTGATGTGCAAGGCTATAAATGGTCATGTCTCATGTGTACCTCCTTGATTTTAAGAATTGTTGGATGCTCTAAACATATATATTGCTACGTTCTTTTTGTTGTGAAGTCACGCAACCCTTAATTATTAATTAGCATGATGTGTTTGTTATTTATAGATTATAGATACAACGTTTAATTTACAAATAAACCACACCAGAGACCAAAATTGCTTGTTCAAGACGCTCTTGACATCATAAGCATGTTGATAAGGTCCTAGTTTGTTCAAGAATTCCCAATTTAAGGTTCTTAATCAGTTAGAGATATTGTTGGCCTAATTGGATAGAAAAATACATTAAAAAGTAGCCTCATGTTTGTAAAACTCTGATGACAATATGTGTTGACATTAACAAGTTCACTTAAAGTTCCAACAGAAACAATAACTCATTAAATCACAAAAAGACTATTAAGATATTGTGAAATGCAGGCTAAGCAGAAATAATTTAAATCGTCTTATTCTTTTTTTTTGCATAAGCTAATCTGATTATTTTGAATTTTATAAAATAAAGAGAAGGAAGTATGCTGTTTCATGAATTTTGTGAATAAAAGTATGTTTACATTGCCTATATAATGAGCAGTGAAAACAGCCTTATTTTTCAACCTCTTCCTCCCTTTAAACACACATGGTCAATGGTTTTTTAAATTACATGGCTAGAGCTATTTCTCAACTAAGAACGATTCAAACTTTCAATCATTTAAATCCTGTAATCAAAACATCTAGTTCGTATATTTCTTCACTGTGCTTTATTTTTCTACTGAACCCAGAGGAGCGATAAGACAAGAATGCATGTACATAAAACTAACTATAAATATATATATATATATATATATATGAATAGGAGATTTGTATATGAAGCATTGCAGGTGTAATATAATTCAGATGCACAGACATGATGATGGTTTTTTAATGTATACTTTGCATACGACGCAAGATATAGCTTCTTTTCTATGAATAAAAGTACATCTTGAATCCTATGCTAATTTAGTTTTCCTTCTTTTTGAAATTTTAGTCAGATTCCTACCCAAATTAGCATGGCCGAAATGGTTTTGGGCCCAATGTTTGAATTCATTGTAACAACCTTGTATTTTGTAATTATTTTATTGTATATTTTAATTATTTTAATATAAAATTTTGATTTAAAAACTTATTTTACTTATTTGGAATGATTAAATTTTATTATTTAAATATAAATCTTGATTTTATATGAGTTATAATTCCAAACTTGTGTAAGTTGAATATTTGCCTGAAATGCTGATTTTGGTCAAAATAGTCAAACTGTGACTTTTAACTTAAAATTTTAAAAGTTTGAAAATTTAATTTTTTTTTCTTTTATTATGAAAGTACATAAAATTCTAAGAACACCACTTTTCGTTTCGTTGAAATCGGATGTAAATTGTGGAAGTTATATCATTTACAATATTGTGCGTATATAGGGTTATTTAACAATGACTATTTTAAATTGTATAAATTACTTCTTCTTTGTTATATTTCATTTTAATATGTGATAATATGTTATATTATGTATATTTTGACTTTTAAGTATTTTTGAAATGATAATATAATTTTTCTAAAGTTTATTTGAATTTATTTCAATTTATAAAGCCTAGTTTGTTATTTACTGCATTTTTCTTTATTTAAAATTCTATTTAATTAAAATTTAATTATTTATTTCACCTTGAAAATGCTTTAAATAAATTAATTTAATTCAACTTTCCACTTCATAATAATTTTATAATGAAATGTATAATTTTCCAAGACTAACAGTGATTTATTCACAATTTTAGAACACTGTTTGGTATTTTTAAGGCATTTTCTTCATTATTTTATATTTTTTTCAAATTATACTATTTGTTACCTCATATTTCTAATTGATTTCGGTTTGTAAAGTATTTTCTCCTGAAATTTTGTTTATGTAAAGTTTTAAAAGGAAAAGAATATGAAAGATTGTAAATCACTTTGAAACGTAAGCCCTTTTATTTGCCCAAACCCTTCATTTCCTTAAACTCCTCAATTAATTGCCTTAGCCGTGTAAAACCCTAATGTAGTCCTCATCTCATTAGGTTTTCACGTGAAAAAAAAGGCCATCTTCGTTAATTTATGAAAGAAACGTATAATTTTTAATTTATGAAAGAAACGTATAGGTTTTAATTTATGAAAGACACATATAGGTTTTAATTTATGAAAAAAACGTATAGGTTTTAATTTATAAAAGAAACGTATAGGTTTTAATTAATGAAAGAACGTATGGTGTTCTAATTAATGATAGGAATATGTAAATTCCTAATTAATGAAAGAAAGGTATAAGTTTTAGTTAATGAAAGAAACGTATAAGTTTTTAATTAATGAAAGAAACGTGTAAAGTCCTAATTAATAAGAGAACATGAAAGTTTTAATTAATGCAAGAACATGTAAAGTTTTAATTAAGAAAGAAACATGTAAAGTTTTAAGTAGTGTGGTATTGATTTAATTAATAAATGTTCATTGTTGCAATAGGAATATAAAATTTAAAACGTACATTTGACACGTAGATTTTAATCAATGTAATGGTGTATTTTAAATTGATTAAAATGATAAATGTTACTTACTGTAATAATAAAATGTAAGTTGATAACGTACATTTGATAAGCAAGTTTTAATTTATGTGAATGACATGCTTTAAATGATTAAAATAATAAAGTTTCTTTATTGTAATAATAATGTAAGTTAATAAGGTGCTTTTAACTTAACATAAGAATTTCGGTTTAAATTGTATATTACAGTAAGAAAGTTTATTTAACTATAAGGCTATGATAAATTGACATGTTAAAATTTTAAGCTTATCAATACTTTGATTATATACAATGTAAAGTGGAAAGTAGTACATTCCAAAAATGCTATGATTCCTTAAGGTAACATTTCCAAAATGCTATGATAATTTAAAGGAATATTTCAAGTTTAATAAATTTAAAGAAATATTCAATGATTTGAAAATTTGGGTTTTATTTGAGTGATATAATATTGAATTATTTTTGAAATGGAAATGATACAATTGTGATATTGTTTTGAAATGAGTATGATATTTTGGTCTTAAAAGTATAAATTATTTGAAATAAATATCCATGGTTTATAATAACGATTGGTTGTTAAAGAGACCGGGATCGGATATTGTCTTATAGCCGGACAATACCGAAAACCACTTTAACAACTGTGTACACGGTGGAGATTCCAGAATGAAGTAGGATGGTGGCGACGTTCTCGAGGTATGTTACGTGGACCCAACTCCCGTGAGTTGGCATATATGACTAAAACAGGAGCTATACCGGGCTACACAAAGGGTCGCACCCTTTCATCGAGCATGCTCCATCAGAAACTATTCTATTGCTGTTGTGATTCGATTCAGTGGCGCCACTTTGATTCGGGGGTATTGTTCGACGTGGGCGGAAGCTGCTGGCTTGCCGTCACCACCGGTCCGGGAGTGCAAACGGTGTATCCACCCTGGCATTGCCTCGCGTGCCGTGTCATATCCTTATATCGAGCCCACTACGATTTTGGTTTTAAAGATCCGACCGCGTTAAGGTTCACCATCCCCTTAACGCTATTTTCTATATGATTATACTTTACTGATTAGACACTACCGTATATAGCGTATATTACTACATAGTAAATAGTTTAACGGATCCTTAGAGGATGGGCGGTCCCAAGCATCCTTTAAGTTAATGATGCATTTTGTTACTGTTCACTTGAGTTGATTTACAGTTTATAAGTATTTATGTCCCGACTCGAGGGTTTTGTGTTTTGCTTTACGCTCGGGTCAGATTGATTGAGTTAGCATTCAAGATTCACCTTCGACGTTGGAGCTTTTCCTTGAAGATCCAGCCATCTATTTTGTTTCAGTATCCAGTGGATCAGTGATGTATCTGATTTGTACCTGATGTATCCTGTTACTCTTCTGTTGTATCTTGTTTAACTCTGATGTATCTTATATTTTATATAGTAGCTTCATGAACTACTATCTCCTCTTTTACTTCCGCTGCATTATTATATACTCTGTGTCTGTGATCTGTGATTTTATTTACTGTATATTCTTGGGTTTGCTAAAATTTTATTTACAACGCGTTATTTTGAGCAATTCAATTCCGGCATGAGTGTCTACCTATACGCTTATAATGGATGCGAATGGTTGAAAATACCTGGTTGTTACATTCATTTTCAGTTTTACACCTAATATTCAATGTAATATATAACAAAAGATATAACAATTATCTTTATAAATAAAGTGATTGCAAATATCGTGTATTTTATATACTTGTCGTCGTTGTTGTTTACTAATCTTTGTAAAAGCAAACTCTTAGACAGAAGGGGAAACTGCATTATTAAAAAGAAAATCATTTAATTTGTTTTAACTGCATTTTTATTACAGGGTCGTTCTTATGTGTTTACTAATCATTTAATTTGTTTTAACTGCATTTTTATTACAGGGTCATTTTTTTTTCCTAGTACTTGAGCAAGAAGAATTCCAGAGAGAAATAGTAAAACGAGTTGAAGGGTGTTTTATCATAAATTAACAAGCATGTTCAGTACTCTGCAACAAAAATAGAGCTCTTTTTACATGGTATTTTTTTGTTGGTAAATCAAAGTCATGAAAAATGGCTAAAACATAAAATGGGATAATCATCTACTATTGCCTATTGGTAGAGTAAGATTTAATGGGTTTTCTAGGTGATGAGAAATTGTTACCTTGTGTAGGTAAAAGCTCAAATCTCCGACATTCACAATGAGGTCAGTTTCCAGTTCCATTCCAACAAACCTACAAGATAAACCAACTTAGATCGCATAAACTTTGAAGATATTGATCATTAGCGATCCATAATTAGTTTTGCGGAAGATGAAAAGCAAAAAATTCATTATAAATAGAATTATATGATTAGCTAGGATAGGAGAAATGGGTTAAAAAAATATATTTTTAGTTTGCTGCAAGCTAATGTAAATCTTTAACAGATAGAAATTTACAGATATATTATATAAAACTTCTACGGTTAGAAATTTGAAAATATAAACAGTCTCTATGCCAAATAGAATGCAAACAAAAAATATGAATTTCAATGCAAGGAATTACTTAGGGCTAAGAATTATAGGTTAACAACTCTCATGCAAGTACAAGCAAGCAGATATTCATAGGTTAAATTCAGCATTTACATAACAAGATGATGTAAATCTGAATTTAACCGTAGCAAATTAACAATGAATCCCTACCTCACATCCTTTCCATTTGTCTGAAATAAATCAGGCTTCGATCCAAGCTTCATGAACTTCATTGTAGCAAAACTAATTCTCCTAGAATATACTTAATATTTAACTCCAAGCTCAAACCTATAAACACGGTACCTTAATTATATAGCACCTTGAGAAAAAAGAATAAGTTATTAAGAACGCTACAAACTATCAAGTTGTTTACTAAAATATTCGTAAAAAGATACGCAACATCAGATGAGCAGACCAAACATTTGAGCAGATCAAGTTAGTAAAGGAAATAATTTGTAGAAATATTAAATTCAACTTTGAACTATAACAAACTGATATAAAACATATCTAATAACAATTTTACCCTTACCTAGGGTTCTGAATGCAAATTCGTTTAAGGGCTAAATTCTTCAATAGTTATATCCCAGATTCATTTAGCTTATAAGAAGCAAAATTGGTTAAAGGGTAAAGGAGACAAAGAAACAAACTTTCTACTTGGAGCAGTAAATAATTCAAGAATAACAGAGACACCCACAAGCACTAAACTGACAGAACTAACAATATATTATTTTCTTCCAATACTTGAATATTTTTTTCAATATAATTTGCTTGGTTCCAAAGATATCTTAAGATCTAGCGCTTAATGCTACAAGTCCCGAACTCCAACATGCACATTCTTCCCATTCATTATGAAGAGCTAATCCTCCAGCAAAATGAAAATTTTACCTTGGAGTTTGGAGAAATTGATCGTGAAAATGCAAAGAAAGAGCATCTTCTTCATACTTATTTTCAATTTTTTAATAGAGTTAAAAGAAAATAGACAAACAAAATCAAGTGCTAAGATGTTGGAATCTTATCAAGTTGATGAGAATCGATGTATAAAAATATACACTGATAAGTGGATGCAATGCAACCAAGCATGTGTAAATTACATGCAAAAGTTGGAAATAAAACAACACACTGTCCAATGACATGTTCAAGATTGAGTTGACTACTTGGATTAACTGCAAATATGGTAAGCAAATATAAATCAAAAGGACAAATAATGGTATTTATTTATACAATTTTTTATTATCTACTGGCAGACAAATAATCAATTCACTATCTAATCCTATTCATACCACACAAATAATGTGTTTGTGAACTGAAATATCATTAAATGCTCGGAGAAGAAAAGAAAATTAAACTTTGTATCATTATATGTTACATATTCGTATATCAGGATGTTGCTCTATGCGAAGGAAAAAAAGCCATGATTTATTTGTTATAGTTTTCTTATCATTCTATTATTTGCACTATCAAACATCAGGTCAATTTTTTTGTTTTTTATTCCAGAGCAACTGATAAAACAGAAACTTTAACCAAAAATCTCAATACTTAATACGGAAACTAAAAATGTGATGCATACGGATCATTTCAATGTTTTGATGTTTAAATAACTCATCTTTTGCATACCACTTATTAGTCTATATTGACTTGGGTTGTAGTAGTTTTCTAGTGCATAAGGTACATGAATTTGCGCTTAATGCATTAACTTGCCTACTGAGCTAAAATCCACTGGCATTTTAACATGGATAAAGATGACAATATATTTAAACATATAATGGGTATCAGAATGTGTACAACTTAATATCTTAACTGTCTTAGCCGAGGTTCACGCAGCACAATCTTTCACCTTTTGATTTGATAAAATTTAAGGAACTGGTAAACAGTAATATTATACCACTTTAAACTTCAAAAATAATGAGCAGAAAAATAGTCTCCATCGATTATCTCATACCAGATACATAGTTTCTAGACTTCAACGTGGACTAAAATACATAATTTGATTTTCTTTCACCTTTTGATTTGATTTTAAACTTAAAGAACTGAACATAACAAACTATCAAACCTGACGTATTGCCAGACCAAGGGTATTCAGAGGAGGATGACGATTTTCATATCCAAGGATGGATTCAAGGTGTTAGGGCTAGAGCAAACTAGATGTTGCAGGCGAAACTAGAGTACGAACGAAATTTCATAGGAGATTTCACGTATATTTGGGGTTTTAATTAGGTTTAAAATAATTTTGGGGAAGATTGGTAGTCGATTGTTTTCTTGCTTTATGCGGGAGAGAAGAAATTATGGCGGCCAGGTAACCGCGTAATGAAACAAATCTAAAAATAAAGCGGGTCACTTTAAACAGTGTTTCAAATTCCAAAATTTACTTCACTAAATACTTTTATCAGCATTCATAGTGAAAACGCTGTCCGTTATTGCAGTGAAAAGTGCATTTTCTTTTAGTGTGGGGAAGTTTTTTTTAATTAGAGTTCATAGAAATGGAGGGAAGGAAATAAATTACCGCCTGTAATTTCACACAGCGTGCACAAACGTTAGACTAAAGTAATTTTTCATTAAATTATCATTTTTGATGGCAACCCACTTAAAAACGCAGTATCAATATGCTAAGAAAAGAAACTTTTGTTGTAGTGAGCACATGAACATATTTTAAAGTCTAAAGATGCAGCTGTACTGGAAGCGGCTAAATTTTGCATTCTACACATGAAAAGGTGATGACTGTAGAAAGCTCACAGAACCAGAACTTTGAACAAGGAAATGGAAGTATAGTTGAAGAAATTGAAAACGAAGCTTTGAAATTGAAAAACAAGCTTTTGTGAAGCAGCAGGCAGTATGCTGCTAAATGTGATGCATTTCGCCCTGCTAGAAACATGATGGATTTGCAATAGCCAGCGGTCAGGAAAAGTTCCATAATGTTTTAAACAACAAGTTTTCATTTTTCCTCCTTGATTCTTAAAAACTGTTCACATACAAGCCAGATCATCAAAATGCAATTCGAAAAAGAGTTTATCCAGAGATAGGATAAAGTTAGCTGGTGGCAAGAGTCAAGACCAAGTAAAATTCTACTATCAATTTTTCAAGGTGATTAATAAATAAACAATAGTAATCTGATTGATAAAAGAACGAAGGAATAATTCCTCAAGACCGCTCATCTACATCCTTCAATTCGACCACTTTCTAAAGCATAAATAATTAGCACATTTTGAGACAGTATTAAGTCAAAATAAATAAAGTTCTACCTTCTCTACCCCAAACTCATCAGCCCAAGATTCTTGGACTATCCTTTCCTTAATATGAAAATCAAGCATAAAATAATTCCCAAAATAATCATCAAAAGCCTTCATTTTATTGAGACATAGGAGTCGATATTCATGACCATGCCATTTAAAATTCAGTTACAAAGCTTTAGAGTGATTGGATATTAACTTCAATGTTTCTCAACAATTATATGGCACAGCTGAGGATTACAGTAGTGGTACAACAATCTTTCAATAAACTTCAAACCAGAGCCATCTAAAATTACATAAACATCCACTTCAGGAAAAGGGGGAAGAATCTAAAGATAAAAAGAGATTTTACCAAATTTGGGGAACGACGAGAAAATTGAGAGAATTCACCGAAAACTTTATTCATCACTTGTTTTCTTGACGGATAGAGAGAGGGGAATTAACGAGGGTTCGCTCCTTTTTTTACAAACATGAAACGAAGAGTAAAGATAGGAGAGAGGAGAATATAATGTGAAATTGGAAACATTAGCGGGATAGAAGCAAATTTCAGAATTAAAAGGAGGGAAATATGTGACAGCGTTTTATACATAGTTTGATATTAGGGATTAATGCATGGAACAGCAATAAGGCTATAAACGCTGACAATGAGTGCTGTAAACACTAAATTTTCTTGTAGTGCCAGCACCAACATCCTAGCCTGTGCCTGACCTTGGTTCCTTCTAGTATTCAATCTGGCATTTCTATTTATGGCGCTGTTTCCACCAAGATTCACTCTTCCACTACTCGCGTCCATATCTGTATTCAAGCCTCGTGAGATACAAAATAATAGCCTAAGAGAGCTAGAAGAATAGAGATATAACATATACTTTTATATAGAAAATACCAGTACGTTACTATAGCATTATCCTATACCTCATTCTTATCTCTAATTCCTTAGGATTATGTTTTTAAAAACTAACTTTTAGTTAAAGTTTTTCATAAATCTATGCTTTGATACCAATTTGTAACATCCTCTATCCAAAGGCCCGAAGCTAAGAGCTACAGATGCTGCAATCATCCATAGTATTAACCTCCAAACCAAATACAGTAATGTTAAATGGTACCCATGATATAAAAAGCATATGAATATTAGAAAAAAATCATAGATTTCACAAAAACAAGATTTCTAATTACATTTTATAAAACTCGTTTCATATCCAGATTACATAATCCCAATCGTTTCCCTGGTTCAGGTAAAATATAATTGTTACATAAATACGCCAAGAGCGACATATGAAGATGTCATCTTCGTTGTCCAGAGTACTATAACATCATATCTAACTTAATACAACATAGAAGAATCAAATAAAATAAATGACAACTCCTAAATAGCTATCCGTCAACCACCTGCTCGTCACTAGAAGCTTTATTTGCCAGCCTACTAAAACCTTAACTCTTAGCCTACATAAATCAATTTTGAGCACCTAAGAGTTTACGGGGATAAACATAAACTTCAAGTCAAACATAAAGCCTGGTGTGAATAATACTAAACATCTCGGTTATTCGAAATTAAGTGAGTCCATGCTACTTAGCGAAATCGGTTTCCCCTTACTAATATCCTTCTAAAACATATCTTTTGCAAATCATAATCCTGCAATCAAAACTGGTTAAAACTGTAAAGCATTACCATGTAAACATACATATTGGCCTCTCTTGGACTGTATGTCCCTAACTTATCGTATCCCAGGGTCACCTGATCCTAATGGTTTTGCAGGCCCACTAATAACCTAATTCCGTAAAAATATATTCCCTTTTGTGTGTAACATCATTTTAGTCTTACCTATGACAAATCGCTACATATTGGAATTCTGTACTAAATTAGCTAAGGCTAATAGCTAATGTATATGGTGCGACCCTATACCAGTCCCATCTGGTATACAAATATCCAAGACATTTTACTTAGGGTAATCTTTCCTTAAATTTTACTTGAAAACCTTCTCATCTCAAATTAATTTAAAACCTTTAAATCAAACTTAAACGAGGAAACACATACTCCATGCTTTACTCAAAATCACATTGCCATGTTATATATACTTCATTCAAATATTTGTTGATGAAAACAGTTAAACCTTTGAAAGAACCCCTTTCAAATCCATTAAAAGTACCCCTTTCAAAACCAAGTAAAACTCTTTCTTTCACCTAAGCTGAAAGGCCAAAACATACCTGTTGAAACAATTGATATAAACCTTTCAAAACCATTGAAAAACCTTCCCTTCGAAAGCTTTAAAACCTTAGACATCCTATCTTTAAAACCTTTAAACATTGCCTTTCGAAAACATTGGAAAACCTTTCCTTTCAAACCTTTCGAAACCTTCCTTTTAAACCTTTCAAAAGCATTTAAACATCAAACCTTTCAAATGCATTTGGGTTCAAGTAAAACATATGGAACATCCTTTTGAATACATTTAAAATTATCTCTTTCGATACCTTTGGGTTCTACCTTCAATAGAGCAAAAGGGTAATAAAATATTTAAGTCGAAAGCACTCCTTTCAAAAGCAGTTCCTATTTAAAGAAGTGATAGTGTCGAAACCAAACTTTCGAAAGCTTTGGAGAAGCGGCTAAGTTTTAAAACAAAGTATACCTTTTGAATCCATTTACTTCAAAAGGTAGAAAAATGGTAGTTAGGGAGTTCGACTCCATTCGAAAGCATTTACTTAACCAAAAAACGCAACCCATTCAAAACCTTTCCTTTAAAACATTCGACTCGGCCGAAAGCCAACCAAGTCGAAAGCATACCCTTCGAAAGCAAAGCAGGTGCGTTTTTCATTTGAAAGCAAAGTAGCGCTTGGACCTCTTTGGAACCCCTGGTTTTGACCCAATACCTTCCGCCTATGTACAATTCGATGCGCACCAAGTCTTTGATGTCGTGTGCATTGATTTCGATGGTGGTAATGGCGGAGCTAATAACTCGGAAGCCTTAGTGTCGAAAGTGGCGAAATATGCAAAAAGCATGAAAAAGGTGGTTTTAACTTTAAAAAAATCTTTTCAACTACCTGCCTTGTTTGACAAAATATTATTGGTTGTTAATTTACCTTTTTAATAGTGCTGCCAACATTTCAAAATGAACAATTTAATTTATTTATAAAATACCCCTTCTCCTTTTATAACTGTATAAAACATTTAAGTCTTATATCTTAAATAATTTTATATATCTATTAAAGCACTTATGAAAATTCTATAAAGATTCCAAAAAATCATTTTTGATATGTTTTCCAACATATAATAATTTCAAACCCAAAACATAAATAATTTAGTCGTAAATTTTTTTAAACCCAAATAAACATTTTCTTTACTACAAAATTAATATAAAATCCACATTGTTTTAGAAAATTATGAAAATTGAAACACATCTCTAAAATATCATTTCTGATCTAAACCTAATGTTGTAACCATTTGTGGATGTCATTTGATAGGGTTTTCACATCAAAACATATCATATAACCTATGTGAATAGGCATAACCTTGCAAATGATTTTCGTGTTTAACCTCAAAACTGAGAACAATAGATAATATGAGATGTAGTCATTATTTACCTTAGCTTATAAATTATGGAGTTTGTGATTTTAATGGATTTAGTTGATTAATTTTCTTTCTTTAGCTATTTCTACCTCTTATTCTTGCTAATGGTGGCTGGCGTCTAGTTGATTTTAATTTTGCAAATGAACAAGTAGAACATACATGGCTAAGGGTTTAGGGTATTAGAATGATCTCTTTCCTAATTTACCCCACCTCTATTTCATTTTAACTCTTCTTTAGTCCATTTGTTACATGGCACGGCTACCCCGTATTAAAATCGAATATAAATCCCTTAACCATCACATTATTTTATTTTATTTAGCTAATTAAATGTCCTAAATAATGTTAGTAAAAATATGTGATGTTACAACAAAGATCATCGAGATAGTGAAACTTTAGTTTGGGTTCTACAATGTGGGTGCTAATAGTGCAAAAACCATAAAATATCAGGAAACACTACGTGTATGACCTTATCTACCACATCAAAATTGGTCATGCATGAAAGTGAGTGTTTAATGCAAAAACAGATAATAAAAATGATGAATTCTGTGTGCACATATGGTTCGGTGCTAACAGAAAAGGAGAGCGAAGACAAAAAACAGACATGTTCATCACTTCGACCCAGATTTAATCGGTTCAGATCGAGAAATAGTCAACTTGGAACGACGCCTTAAATCTTTGTGCTTGTGAGAGCCCTTACGCTGGCTTTCTTTTTTCCACTTTACCTCCCCTTTCCTCTTGGTGGTAGCAGCATCAAGCTCATCCTTTTTTTCCTTCATAAGCTTCAACTCCTCCATAACTACAAGATTTACTCTAGCCATATCCACTAGAAAATTTGCTAGGACTTGGCTCTTCAGAGCTGCATTCTTATCATAACCCACAACGGGGCCAAGAGCATCTATAATCTCAATGTCACTATCCACCTAGAGAGTAGCGATCATCTAATCAAGGGCCTTAGCAGTTAGAGGATTGGCAAGGCCTCGACATATGAAGGAGGAATGAGTAAAGTAGCCGCAACCGCGGTTGGATTTACCTAAAGTTTGTTACCTATAGGGAAACAAGGAGGAATGTCAGGCATAGGTCGACCCAAACAAACCCGAACGTACCAAGCAATGGCTTGTAGATTTAAAGAAAGATCCTACCTCCTTTAGAGAGCACGAAGGCATTGTTAGGCACTTGAGTATGAGTTGGAGGTGGAGGAACTTCCAGGAGGAACTTCCAGTAGCTGGCTTCTAGCAGGCGGATCTAGAGAAATGTAAAAAATAATTAGTGAAACAACGTGTATAGAGGTGTAAATCACCATTTTCAAAGTCCCGCCTTATATAGTTTTATCAAAAGTCATCCCACCATTCTTTTGCTTTTCACCTTCTTTCCTTTGAGCCTCCTCGGCTTCGGCTAGCTTGATATAACCTAGCCAAACGATCTCCATCTCATCCGATAAGAAACAAATGTCAGCAGGCTCAAGGCTAAAGGGAGGACCTCCTTGTTCACCAGCAAATTTTGCTTCCTGGATCAACCATTTATGAATAGAAGCCATGACCTCATGGTAGTTATCCATCTAGGCTAGGCATTTCTCTGTGAACATCCTGTGATTAATTTCTTCAAGGAGCCCTTCCATCTGATCCAGCTGGATATTTACTTCATTACATTCTATTTGCAGCTTCTCAGCCCTAGAAGTCTCGGCGTTTTTACCGGCGGATAAGGCTCTAATATCGCCTTAAAGGATAAGCCCGATAGCTTTCCACTCTAATACCTTTTTATTTATGTCACAATCTAGTCCCCACCCTTTCGACCCTTATCCATAGCTCCTCAAACATCTTGGACTATTTGTCCTTGATATTTTTTGTGATCATCGAAGAGTTGTCTGCCTTGTCATTGTACTCTTTCTTGACAGACCCGACGTTTACCGCCTGATCTCGCTTTAACTACTCCAATTCTTCAGTATGGCCAGCCTAGAGCCTCTCTATCTCATCGATATGTTTCTGCATCTCTTTACTAAAATATATCTCCAAGGATTCAACCAATTTCTTCTGTTCCAAGTTGTTCTCAAGCAAGCACTTCCTCAACTCAAAGATTTTTAAGTTTAGTTCCATGTTCTTTATGCCGACGTCTTCCCTAGCTTTGGTAACCTTAGATTGGTAATCTAGTAAAGCCTTGATTCCACCTAACCCGTCCACCGATAAATTGATTACCTTTGTGAAGGAAATAGTCGGCGCCTCGGCAAGTAAGTAAACTATAGAATCTCTTGGCCGATAGGGCTATTGGAACTCATCGAACCTTAAGTTTGAGGGCTCGTTGATGATGGTACCCTTTACCTTCTGCTACCCCTTGTTTTTGTCCTTAGGGAGGACTACCACCCCTCTCTTACTCGTTTCCTCTTGCTTCTTAGGGGCGTCTGAGTTGAATTGAGGAAAATGGGAGCGGTGTGGAGACTTCAAAAGGAAGATGGCGAATGGGATCCAGACTTGCGATCAAGAGAATGGGGCCTCTTATAAGAGTCATCTTGGGAAACCTGGTCGCCATTGCTACCAACGTGGAAATAACGAACAACTTCCCCTATCTGTAGCTTAGTAGCTGGTTGTTAGACATTTATGCTAGGACAAAATGAAGATGCATTTTGTTTTACGTCCTTGGGTGGCTATTTTGACCCCAGCTGTTGCATCATCGAAAATAGATTTTCTCGCTTTGATCTTATACCACATACAGTGGAAAAGAGCGACCAATCAGAAGCAATACCAATCCTTGGACGATATATGGATGTGGCATGTGCATGTAGATAAGTGAGTGTGAGTGCAAGTGTGTAGAACGACCATACAAACCCTTAGGGTCCTTGTAGGTCCCTAGCTGTTGCCGCATATCTTCCATAGATTTGGAATCCCCGTAGACAATTTCGAGCTCCTATCCTGAAGGTGACAAGAAATGGAGATGTCATTTGGGATGAAAGCTCCTTCTACCTCTCCCTCGGGCCAGAAACATGATGTAATGTCCATCTCTGCATCAGGTAGAGTAGCTAAACCAATGTGCCTAGAAGAGTGCACTTCGTCATGGTCTAAAACAGCATGCTTACTATCATGAGAGTGAGGGTTACCTCCTTTGTATTCCTTTTTTGGATGCTTCCATCCTCCCATTCAGGAAGCATCAATAATAGATTCTTTTTTCGGGGCTTAACTTTTAAGGCATTCAACCCTGGCTCTTCCGAGCTCTCTATGATAGTGGCTTATTTGTCAAATATCTCGGTCGTTAGAGCATTACTAGAAACAAAAGGCAGTAAAGAATGAATGCCACTCATTTCACCAGTCATTGAGCCTTATCCTTTATTTTCTTAGTAGACATCTGAGTGGAGGTTTGTCTTCCTTTCACAGTTAAGCGCTTGGCTGCCATTAGGCCAAGTGGTCATAAGTTATCCTCAATCTCAAGATGAGGAACCTCCCGGAGTCCTTCTGGAATTCATTGGAGCCACTCTAACATATCATTCAAGTCCTTCCAAGCAGCGGCTCTCACAAAACCTGAAGGGGAATCCCAGATGAGAAAGTTTAGCTTCCAGCATGGAACTAAGATATGAGACCGAAGAGGAAGGAAAACTTACATCCAAAATGCCAATGGTGGAAGCGTAAAGAGTTATCCTCAACAAAGAAATACTCCCTCTTAAATAAACTATACTTGGAATACAAGTTTTCTACTGGTATGAACTTACTTCCCACCTCGAGACAAATTGTCAGGACACGATTCTTCGTCTTCCGAAAATTCGACATCGACACTCACTTTATCGACTGCCGAGAAATCGAACGACGGAAAACCGAACACTGAGGGTTTTATTTAAGAAAAATTTAGGAAAGAAGAAGAGAAAAAGATAGAAATTAGGGAGGAGAGAAGAAGATAGGAAATTTTAAAAATAGGACGGACAGAAAGGAAACAACAGAACAACATCAGAATCTCACAATTCGCAGCGGAACAACATATAATAATAAATGAATAATCTTTAAACAAAGAACTATATCAGTTATTACATTACATTTCATTTCATTACATCATATCATCAGAGTGTACAACATCATACAACAACAACAGTGCAGCGGAAAAGAAATACTATATAAATAATACGCCATGCCATCCAGCTTGCCTCCAGCAACTCCAGAATATCCAGAATATCCTGATAAACCTAACTCTTAACTGCCCGTGTGGAAAATTGGTGGGCACCCAGAGTTTAGGAAGGAAAACAATAAACTCCAAGTCAGTCATGTGACTGGTGTGAGAACTCAAAACAGTTTATTTACTTTAAAATCAAAATAGAAGAATATTTTTAAATCAATTCGCAATGCTTTTAAAAATGAGACTACCATAAGGCCTCCCGCACACACACACATGCAAACGCAGAATCGGAGGAGATTTCTCCTTATGATAGTCAAAGATGCTTGATACGCATTTAAAATAACATTTGATATTATTACTAGTGCATAGTGTAGGAAATTATTTCGAAAATAAAGATATAAATCTTAGCCAACATACGACCATTATCGTATGCCTACTATAGCTACTATCCAAACAGTGGTGACCACCATAAGTGAATAGCAGGTTCTACAACTAATACCGTACAAGTTTCGTATTGGGAATTTGGATTTCCAACGAATGATCAGGCCAAGGAACTTCCCATTGCCACTGAGAATGCCTCTGGATGGACATCCCCGAGAACCAAACCGGATCTCTACCAACACAAGGCCGGGTTACCCCTAACTGGGTAACAACTGACACGAGTATGCCATCCCCCGGTCCTTTGGGACCTTTTCACCGAGCGCTCGTAATCAATTCACACAATCATAAAGTGTTTTCAACATGAGTAAGTATCTGGGCTCCATACCATGATACCACCCTTTTCCAGAAGGAAATGGACACATCCTAAAGGGTGCTACCCCTCATAACCTTGCTGCTTCTTTCCTGTTTTGACCATTCACGGGGTGTGAGGCTCGACGAAGTCACGTCCACAAAAACATACTTTATACAAAAGCCATGCTTTGGGTCAACAAATGATCAACACAATGATCACTAAGATAGACGATCAAATAAATGATCCTATCACAATAATCAACACAATGATCATTTCAGCATCACTCAGCATGTCACATTACCAAATTGGGAATATATCGCTGATAACTTCAACTATATAACCTTTGAGCTCGTACGTCTCAAAGAAGGGTGTTAAGCAAAAAGAATACATTCTCCGCCACCAACAGAAATATATTTGAAAGAAATCGGCTTTATATCTCAACTTGTAATGTCAGACATACAATCCATACAAGTCTGTTCCGGGATCGAACAAAACCGAAGGCACTTACAAAGAAGTCCTTGCAATCTGGATATTCACAATCCTGATCGGATTCACCATCACATATGGAGAACTCAATACCGGAGCAACTCGGTGCAGAGTCAATCGATAGTTCATCCTATCGCTCTCGCAAATATCCGGTCTTCAACACCGATCTTCAAATGCAATTCACAACGACGTATCACATATTCGGAGTGGGTTATACGACCCCATGGTCCTTTCCCGGTTAACCCGAATAGTGAGCGCTTATTCAAAAATAAGTGTGCATTCAAATTCAATCATATTCACATCAAATACCCATTCAAAGGGAAATACTGATAGTCGGCTATTGAACTATCACTGGATATGCACACATCACCAGATTCCAAATAATTTTCCAAATTATTTACATTTCCAAAATATCTTTACAAGATATAAAATTCCAACACTTCAAAAATAAATCAATATTTATTTTTAACCAATTTCACTTTTCACATATAAATTCCATAATGAATTTATATTTCAAAATATTCGTGCATATATGATTTCAATTATTCATTTTCAATTTATCTTCAAAAAGATAAATTCTAAATATTCACTTCACATTGGAAAACATTTCCATACTTATTTATTTATAAGTAATTCACAAATCTCTTTTATTTTCAACACTTAGAAAATATTCAATATACTTAAATCGAATTAAGTATATATTTCATTCTTTAAGGAAATTATTCACTTAAACATATTTACTTGGGCCAAAACGAATGTTGCGTAAAACATCGTTACGACAACCCAAAATCACTAGTATAGGGATTCGAATTTAAAATAGATATATAAATCCCAATACTATACAAAACATTTCCTTTCGGAAATCATTTACTATAACAACAGTGTTATAGTCCACCATTTCCTTTTATTTCTCGAAAACGTCTATTTCAACAATAAATGTTGAAATCTATGGTTTCGAATCTCAACACCTTTAAAACATCGTTAGATCGTTTTAATTCTGTTTAAAACATTCACATTCAATACATTTTCTTTAACGTATTATTCACTATTCAAAAACGTGAATATACTTCATTAATAAATTTCATCCTTTCTATTCACTTTAACTTAAAGGATTATTCACTGTTCAAAATGTGAATATAACTCTATCTCTAAGTTATAACAATTAACTTATCAAAATAAGTCATTTGCGGATTTATAAAACAACGTTTATAAATTCCGTTTCTATTTATTTATAAAAACTTCCTTTTTATAAATTCCTTTATTAACCTATTCCAGTTTATAACTCAATTATAAACTACAAGTTCATATTATAAGTTAATTACTTATAAAACGATTATTTTACAAAATCGTTCTTTATACTTCATAATTATAAATCTTATAACTTATAAGATTCATTTATTTAACCAAATCTATTCTTCAATTAACCTCACAAATTTATAAATCTTACTATTTATAAATTTCATTTATAACTTCACAGTTTATAATTCTATAAATTTCATTCATTTATGAAATTCATTTTCACTACATTCAAACACTTATAAAAACTCGTTTTATAATGTCTATATTTCAATTTATAAATATCCATTTATAAATCTCTTAATATAAATTAATTTATATTATTCTTTTAAACGTCTTTAAATTCCTTTAAAATTTCACCGTTCTCTTGATTTATAAAATAATCAAATTTTATAAATCTTATATTCAAACTTTTAATAATAAACTCAAAAATCCAGTTTAAACTATTTTATAAAATCATTGGTTCATATTTCTCAAAAACCGGCTTTTAACTATATTTCACAAAAACCATAATTTTATAACTTTAAAAATTATAACGTTTATTTATTTATAATGGATCAATTCCAAAAATATAGTATATTTTCAAAAATCACTTTAAAACCATTTTAAAATCCCAAAATCTGGGTCCAATGATGCTACACATCAAATAGTCAATCACGACTAACAACGATCCATCATATATCGATATGATAATCCATCAAATATCAAAATATCTGAAATAAAATAAATACTGTTGAGGAATCCAGTTGGATCCCTCCAACCTGTTTCCTGCATCCAAAAACATTAGCACAATACCAATTTCGCTCCAGTACGAAATTATCGCGGTATATGTTCTTATTAAATATTATCCGCTTAATAACGGCGTAATAGGGTCTCATCCGCTAAACAAAAAAATGCGGGAAATCAACAACTGCAATATATACATATGCCAATATATATATATTGATATTATATATAATACCAATTTCACTGTTTATGAAATATTCGCGGTATATGTTTTTATAAATAACCTCCGCTTACTAACGGCGCATAATGTCTATTTTAACAATCAATAATTTACAGTCATCATTCAAACATGCATTCAAATATTTTAAATCTAACTATTTAAAATAAAATCGAAATCTATTCGATTGAGTGAGAAATTCTCACCTTGGTTTCAATTTCCGTTTTAGCTTTAATTTCGAATAAAATTAAACGCGCGTTTAATTTTACCCGAAATTCTCACTAACTCCAAACGACTCCAAACCAACTCCATCGCGTAGTGCTCGTCCATACGATTCCAACGCAACTGGATTTGCATTTTTTCGACCTCGTATGAAAAAGTTATTGATTTTTGAAGTTACACGTATTTATATAACATAATTTCAACATAAACTTAACTAATTTAAACCCACATCTCACCACAACCACTAGATCCATGCCTATTGAATCCAGGCCGTCCCTACATCATCTCCTACTCACGCATATGCTACAGGTTTTGAGGCCGAACATGAACCCATTCAATCACAAACTAGGGTTAAACATTTCTCCCCCGATACTCGACGATACATCATCAAACCACATGCATTTTGAAGCTCCTCTCCTCCTTCATGTTCGCCCCCAACCATGGCAAGCTCGGCTTGCTGTAGAGCATGGGAATGCGTGCGCAACTTTCGTGCTTCCAGCTCGATTTGCCGCAAATCCGCTTCGAGTTAAACGATCATAACCGTTGGATTCCGAGATCTCAGAGTGCTCTACATCTTTGTAGTTAACAACTTCTTCTAATTCTTTGTAGATTGGGAGAGATTGAGGCGAAAAGGAGATTGAATTCTGGCCCTAGAATAGAAAGTGGCGGCTACAGTAGGAAATTAGGGTTTAGTGATAATTTTTTATCAAATTTATGAAGATGGTGGTCTATTTATAAGGAACGAGCGACACTATTCATCCCGGAAATTCCGAACTCCGATTTAGACGCCGTAACCAGCGTACCTAGGGTTTATCCCGCGTTCCGGACACAATGGAACAGGTTTCGGAAGCTAATTCGGAAGTATGTGCGAGTTATGGCTATAAACGCTCAATTTAAATTAAACCGATTTAAGCAATTTTCTAGGCGTTTTAATTTGTACCGGACAAACGGTAAATCCAATTGACTTGAAATTTGAAATCTTACAATAATATCACATTACGGATCCGATGAAACTGGTTTCGTCGAAATCCGAGACTTTTTGAAAAATGGCTATTTTGACTCGCCAAATTTAAATTAAAAATAATTCGATGCGTTTCGAGCTGCCACGATCAAACGATAGCTCCGATTGACACGAAAATTGAAATCCGGTAATAACTAACTATTACGGATCCAATGGAACTGGCTTCGTTCAATTCTGAGACTGTTCAAAAATTGACTATTTTACAGTCGATTATAAAATATTAAAATATTCAATTTTCACAAATTAACTTTTAATTCGATTTTAAAAGTTCCAAAATATTTCTATAACTCCCGTATGATTAAATAAAATTTTCCAAATTATTTACAATCATTTTTAACTCAGATTTCAATTATTTTTATAATTTAACATATTAAATTATCGATTTAATAATCCAATTAAATCCAAAAATTCAAATAAAAATTTATTCGACAAATAAATTCACTTATTAATATTTAAAATTAATAAAATATTCAAATTTTAATTTCTAAAAATTCTGGGTCGTTACAATCTTTCCCCCTTAAAAGAATTTCGTCCTCGAAATTACAAGTAAGAAGATTACAGATTCTATTAACTTTCCAAAATTTATAATTAAACTTCTTACAAATCTTTACTAAGTTTCAAATCATACTTAGTTATCTTTTCAAAAACAAACTATATTGTTTAACTTTCAATTCCAAAATAAAGTTTAAAGTTTTTTTTTTTAAATTTTCCCAATTTTCTCAAATTTTTCTAACGCCTTAAATTTCCGGAAAAATTCGCCATAGTCTCCTTTGCGCGGCTCGATCCGAAAAAAAATGACAGTATATATATATCACAAATATACATCTCATCAAGTAATGAGGCATCCCGAAGGGAAAAAAGTATAAAAGTACGATATTTAATCCGAGATATGTACCTTATATTTTATTAGCAAGCATAAACGGCTAATATAGCGCTAAAGCGAACTCCAAATGCGAAGCAAACGCAATCCGCACCTACTAAACTCAACAAACAACATGAGAAACATGCATATATGACAATAGTATCGATATACAACATATAACAACATAACAACTATATATGCCACATAGCAAATGCAACAATAGCAATATATATTCAACCATCAACCAACTAACATCCATAACCAACATATATTCATTCATATTCTCATTAATATTAAATGAAATGGTTTTCAATTTAAATCACATTTGATTCATTAACATTGGATTTTCTTACTAACATTCATTCTCAATTCAATTAGTTTACATTACTAATTAAATCCAATTCACATTCAATTCTATTCAAATTTATTTACTTTCAATTTGAATTTCAATTTCATAGCTTTCAATTTCATTAACACTTAATGAATTATATACAATCAATCAACAATCAAATAACAACCGAAGTATATTAATTTCAACCAAATTCCTTTGCTTATATTCATACATTCAATTCGGTTTAAATTTTAATTGATTTTCATTCAATTTTTATTCAACTTCTAATAACATTAGATTTTAATGAATTATCACTTACATTCATTATTCCATATCAATTTTAATTACATTCAATTGATTAACATTCAATCCATTCATTCAATTACAAAGTTGAATTCTATTACATAACTCAAGTTCATATTCATTTAATCCACTTGATTATTTACTTCGATACCAAAATCAATTCCATACAACAACTCTTAAGTTATATTTACATTTAAACATCACTTAGTTTTACATAACTTAAATTCCCACTTGTAAATAAATTCAGATTCCAACTCTAAAGTAAATTTTCATTTAACTTTAAATTCATTTTTATTTACAACTCATATTCATAAATATAATTTCACTTCTTATATATATATAAGTTTATTTCACAATTGTAAATCACTTTAATTATACTTCAATTCTTATAATTCTTTTACTTATACAATTATTCTTTAATTTAGATTATTCAAACAACCTAACAATCAACTTACATACAAGTTAATAATTTTGAAAAATTATTTCTTTTATATATAAAATATAATCAAGGCAAAATTATTTCATTTACCCAATTAAAACAATACTGTGCCGAATTGTTCTATTCAAGTGTTTAGAAACCCCTTCGGCATAGTTTGACTGACCGTGCTGACGAAGGTTCATATGCCACTCAATAAACCAATCATCACAATATAAAACAATTTCATATTCACTAACAAATACGCTCTCATAGCTATTATTACACTCAAACTCATTCTAGAGTACTACTGACTCTATCTCTAATGAGTAATACCCAACAGAACCATGGTTGTCGCTTAACCATCAGCTCCGATACCACATTGTCAGGACACGATTCTTCGTCTTCCGAAAATTCGACATCGACACTCACTTTATCGACTGCCGAGAAATCGAACGACGGAAAACCGAACACTGAGGGTTTTATTTAAGAAAAATTTAGGAAAGAAGAAGAGAAAAAGATAGAAATTAGGGAGGAGAGAAGAAGATAGGAAATTTTAAAAATAGAAGAAAATAGGACGGACAGAAAGGAAACAACAGAACAACATCAGAATCTCACAATTCGCAGCGGAACAACATATAATAATAAATGAATAATCTTTAAACAAAGAACTATATCAGTTATTACATTACATTTCATTTCATTACATCATATCATCAGAGTGTACAACATCATACAACAACAACAGTGCAGCGGAAAAGAAATACTATATAAATAATACGCCATGCCATCCAGCTTGCCTCCAGCAACTCCAGAATATCCAGAATATCCTGATAAACCTAACTCTTAACTGCCCGTGTGGAAAATTGGTGGGCACCCAGAGTTTAGGAAGGAAAACAATAAACTCCAAGTCAGTCATGTGACTGGTGTGAGAACTCAAAACAGTTTATTTACTTTAAAATCAAAATAGAAGAATATTTTTAAATCAATTCGCAATGCTTTTAAAAATGAGACTACCATAAGGCCTCCCGTACACACACACATGCAAACGCAGAATCGGAGGAGATTTCTCCTTATGATAGTCAAAGATGCTTGATACGCATTTAAAATAACATTTGATATTATTACTAGTGCATAGTGTAGGAAATTATTTCGAAAATAAAGATATAAATCTTAGCCAACATACGACCATTATCGTATGCCTACTATAGCTACTATCCAAACAGTGGTGACCACCATAAGTGAATAGCAGGTTCTACAACTAATACCGTACAAGTTTCGTATTGGGAATTTGGATTTCCAACGAATGATCAGGCCAAGGAACTTCCCATTGCCACTGAGAATGCCTCTGGATGGACATCCCCGAGAACCAAACCGGATCTCTACCAACACAAGGCCGGGTTACCCCTAACTGGGTAACAACTGACACGAGTATGCCATCCCCCGGTCCTTTGGGACCTTTTCACCGAGCGCTCGTAATCAATTCACACAATCATAAAGTGTTTTCAACATGAGTAAGTATCTGGGCTCCATACCATGATACCACCCTTTTCCAGAAGGAAATGGACACATCCTAAAGGGTGCTACCCCTCATAACCTTGCTGCTTCTTTCCTGTTTTGACCATTCACGGGGTGTGAGGCTCGACGAAGTCACGTCCACAAAAACATACTTTATACAAAAGCCATGCTTTGGGTCAACAAATGATCAACACAATGATCACTAAGATAGACGATCAAATAAATGATCCTATCACAATAATCAACACAATGATCATTTCAGCATCACTCAGCATGTCACATTACCAAATTGGGAATATATCGCTGATAACTTCAACTATATAACCTTTGAGCTCGTACGTCTCAAAGAAGGGTGTTAAGCAAAAAGAATACATTCTCCGCCACCAACAGAAATATATTTGAAAGAAATCGGCTTTATATCTCAACTTGTAATGTCAGACATACAATCCATACAAGTCTGTTCCGGGATCGAACAAAACCGAAGGCACTTACAAAGAAGTCCTTGCAATCCGGATATTCACAATCCTGATCGGATTCACCATCACATATGGAGAACTCAATACCGGAGCAACTCGGTGCAGAGTCAATCGATAGTTCATCCTATCGCTCTCGCAAATATCCGGTCTTCAACACCGATCTTCAAATGCAATTCACAACGACGTATCACATATTCGGAGTGGGTTATACGACCCCATGGTCCTTTCCCGGTTAACCCGAATAGTGAGCGCTTATTCAAAAATAAGTGTGCATTCAAATTCAATCATATTCACATCAAATACCCATTCAAAGGGAAATACTGATAGTCGGCTATTGAACTATCACTGGATATGCACACATCACCAGATTCCAAATAATTTTCCAAATTATTTACATTTCCAAAATATCTTTACAAGATATAAAATTCCAACACTTCAAAAATAAATCAATATTTATTTTTAACCAATTTCACTTTTCACATATAAATTCCATAATGAATTTATATTTCAAAATATTCATGCATATATGATTTCAATTATTCATTTTCAATTTATCTTCAAAAAGATAAATTCTAAATATTCACTTCACATTGGAAAACATTTCCATACTTATTTATTTATAAGTAATTCACAAATCTCTTTTATTTTCAACACTTAGAAAATATTCAATATACTTAAATCGAATTAAGTATATATTTCATTCTTTAAGGAAATTATTCACTTAAACATATTTACTTGGGCCAAAACGAATGTTGCGTAAAACATCGTTACGACAACCCAAAATCACTAGTATAGGGATTCGAATTTAAAATAGATATATAAATCCCAATACTATACAAAACATTTCCTTTCGGAAATCATTTACTATAACAACAGTGTTATAGTCCACCATTTCCTTTTATTTCTCGAAAACGTCTATTTCAACAATAAATGTTGAAATCTATGGTTTCGAATCTCAACACCTTTAAAACATCGTTAGATCGTTTTAATTCTGTTTAAAACATTCACATTCAATACATTTTCTTTAACGTATTATTCACTATTCAAAAACGTGAATATACTTCATTAATAAATTTCATCCTTTCTATTCACTTTAACTTAAAGGATTATTCACTGTTCAAAATGTGAATATAACTCTATCTCTAAGTTATAACAATTAACTTATCAAAATAAGTCATTTGCGGATTTATAAAACAACGTTTATAAATTCCGTTTCTATTTATTTATAAAAACTTCCTTTTTATAAATTCCTTTATTAACCTATTCCAGTTTATAACTCAATTATAAACTACAAGTTCATATTATAAGTTAATTACTTATAAAACGATTATTTTACAAAATCGTTCTTTATACTTCATAATTATAAATCTTATAACTTATAAGATTCATTTATTTAACCAAATCTATTCTTCAATTAACCTCACAAATTTATAAATCTTACTATTTATAAATTTCATTTATAACTTCACAGTTTATAATTCTATAAATTTCATTCATTTATGAAATTCATTTTCACTACATTCAAACACTTATAAAAACTCGTTTTATAATGTCTATATTTCAATTTATAAATATCCATTTATAAATCTCTTAATATAAATTAATTTATATTATTCTTTTAAACGTCTTTAAATTCCTTTAAAATTTCACCGTTCTCTTGATTTATAAAATAATCAAATTTTATAAATCTTATATTCAAACTTTTAATAATAAACTCAAAAATCCAGTTTAAACTATTTTATAAAATCATTGGTTCATATTTCTCAAAAACCAGCTTTTAACTATATTTCACAAAAACCATAATTTTATAACTTTAAAAATTATAACGTTTATTTATTTATAATGGATCAATTCCAAAAATATAGTATATTTTCAAAAATCACTTTAAAACCATTTTAAAATCCCAAAATCTGGGTCCAATGATGCTACACATCAAATAGTCAATCACGACTAACAACGATCCATCATATATCGATATGATAATCCATCAAATATCAAAAATCTGAAATAAAATAAATACTGTTGAGGAATCCAGTTGGATCCCTCCAACCTGTTTCCTGCATCCAAAAACATTAGCACAATACCAATTTCGCTCCAGTACGAAATTATCGCGGTATATGTTCTTATTAAATATTATCCGCTTAATAACGGCGTAATAGGGTCTCATCCGCTAAACAAAAAAATGCGGGAAATCAACAACTGCAATATATACATATGCCAATATATATATATTGATATTATATATAATACCAATTTCACTGTTTATGAAATATTCGCGGTATATGTTTTTATAAATAACCTCCGCTTACTAACGGCGCATAATGTCTATTTTAACAATCAATAATTTACAGTCATCATTCAAACATGCATTCAAATATTTTAAATCTAACTATTTAAAATAAAATCGAAATCTATTCGATTGAGTGAGAAATTCTCACCTTGGTTTCAATTTCCGTTTTAGCTTTAATTTCGAATAAAATTAAACGCGCGTTTAATTTTACCCGAAATTCTCACTAACTCCAAACGACTCCAAACCAACTCCATCGCGTAGTGCTCGTCCATACGATTCCAACGCAACTGGATTTGCATTTTTTCGACCTCGTATGAAAAAGTTATTGATTTTTGAAGTTACACGTATTTATATAACATAATTTCAACATAAACTTAACTAATTTAAACCCACATCTCACCACAACCACTAGATCCATGCCTATTGAATCCAGGCCGTCCCTACATCATCTCCTACTCACGCATATGCTACAGGTTTTGAGGCCGAACATGAACCCATTCAATCACAAACTAGGGTTAAACATTTCTCCCCCGATACTCGACGATACATCATCAAACCACATGCATTTTGAAGCTCCTCTCCTCCTTCATGTTCGCCCCCAACCATGGCAAGCTCGGCCTGCTGTAGAGCATGGGAATGCGTGCGCAACTTTCGTGCTTCCAGCTCGATTTGCCGCAAATCCGCTTCGAGTTAAACGATCATAACCGTTGGATTCCGAGATCTCAGAGTGCTCTACATCTTTGTAGTTAACAACTTCTTCTAATTCTTTGTAGATTGGGAGAGATTGAGGCGAAAAGGAGATTGAATTCTGGCCCTAGAATAGAAAGTGGCGGCTACAGTAGGAAATTAGGGTTTAGTGATAATTTTTTATCAAATTTATGAAGATGGTGGTCTATTTATAAGGAACGAGCGACACTATTCATCCCGGAAATTCCGAACTCCGATTTAGACGCCGTAACCAGCGTACCTAGGGTTTATCCCGCGTTCCGGACACAATGGAACAGGTTTCGGAAGCTAATTCGGAAGTATGTGCGAGTTATGGCTATAAACGCTCAATTTAAATTAAACCGATTTAAGCAATTTTCTAGGCGTTTTAATTTGTACCGGACAAACGGTAAATCCAATTGACTTGAAATTTGAAATCTTACAATAATATCACATTACGGATCCGATGAAACTGGTTTCGTCGAAATCCGAGACTTTTTGAAAAATGGCTATTTTGACTCGCCAAATTTAAATTAAAAATAATTCGATGCGTTTCGAGCTGCCACGATCAAACGATAGCTCCGATTGACACGAAAATTGAAATCCGGTAATAACTAACTATTACGGATCCAATGGAACTGGTTTCGTTCAATTCTGAGACTGTTCAAAAATTGACTATTTTACAGTCGATTATAAAATATTAAAATATTCAATTTTCACAAATTAACTTTTAATTCGATTTTAAAAGTTCCAAAATATTTCTATAACTCCCGTATGATTAAATAAAATTTTCCAAATTATTTACAATCATTTTTAACTCAGATTTCAATTATTTTTATAATTTAACATATTAAATTATCGATTTAATAATCCAATTAAATCCAAAAATTCAAATAAAAATTTATTCGACAAATAAATTCACTTATTAATATTTAAAATTAATAAAATATTCAAATTTTAATTTCTAAAAATTCTGGGTCGTTACACAAATGATAGGATAACCCTCTTATTTTCTCTTTATAACGTATAAGAATCTTATCCGATGATGAGTTAGGGGCTACTGGAACTCACTTACGAAGATGGAATATAAGCCATTGAGGATGGCATAACCATTCGGATGTAGTTCGAAAGGAGTAATCTTTAGGTAAAGGAGAAACCCTGCAATCCATGGAGGAAGAGGAAGTGGAGGTGGAGCTCTGGCCATATAATGATAATGGGAATATCCATGTACACCTTTGGTGGGTCGTGCGCTCACTACTTTGGAGTTGGTAAAAGGAGATCCTCTCGAGGAATGACATGGTTGGTTATGATGAGATCAAATTGCTTAGCCGTCGGTCTTGAGCCCTCAGACTCAACGGGGTTCACTAAAAGTTTAGATGGTCCATATCTATGTACTAGAGAATAGGCAGAGCTATGTTGATTAGAGAAACATCCTAAATGAAAAGGAGCTGGAGGCATAGATGAAGAGGTTCCTAAGTCTCCTAAAGCAGTTCATGAGCGAGTCTAGTGACGATCTGACATACATGTTTGGTATGGCAAGTCATATCAGGTATTAATGCGAGGGATGGGAATACTCATGTGTATGCATTTGTGTATGTGTGTATGCATGACCCAAAAAATATACAACAATCCTGTTTGGTATACTACTAAATAGTAAACCGTGGAATAGCAAACAACCGAACAATGTCAGGTCTTGGACTAAGCCAAGCCAAATATTGTGCAAATCGCAGGGACGGATGTTAAGATGGAAGAAAATTTCCCACCAAATTGCAAATTGATTTTTCGCTAAGGGCTGTATTTGGATTGGAAGCTTGGGAAGCAGTGTATAACTATGACAGCTCATGGAGATGAATAGTCACGTGTTTTGGAGAAAGATGGAAAATGAATAAGCATGTCCAATAAGATGAGGGACTATAGCTTATATAGGGGTGCGTCCCATTCCAAGCCAAAGCAAACCGAACCAATAGCATGTCGGACCAATTCCCCATGCAAAGCCAAACCAATAGCATGTCGAACCAGCTATGAAACCTAAAGAGTGACACTCTAAGGACACCTTTGTTATAGAATCATGAGACCAACCGATCGAAACTAAAAGAGGAAATGGACACTAACTTTTTCCTAAAGGATTTCTACGGAGAGGTTCAACGAAGCCCACCTCATAATCTAAGAGATAAGCTTGGGTGGCAAATGTTATGGTCAATTTGACCCACAGCATTGGAGTTTGGTTGAAGGCAGGAGAAGAAAAGGCAAAGACCAAGGCAGGGAAGAAAACTCGGGAAAACAAGAAAGAGACGCAAGGCTCATAGTCGAGTCTTATTTGGTGTCCCATGCACTAAACAAGACCTTCTGATTGGTGGTTGGGCATACACCGAACAAGATCTTCTGTTTGGTGGTTAGGCAGCGACCAAACAAGATCTTCTATATGGTGGTTGGGCACCTACCAAACCAAGCATCCATGCTACCAAACGAACCCTACATCTATGCCACGTGCCAGACAATGGATGACAATGCCCATCAAGCCAAGCATGCCGAGCCAAATAGAGGAGCATATAACTTGGCCAACAACTTGCCCACATCATCCTAGCCGAAACAACACCTTCGAACTGGCTTCTCAACGGGGCCTAGCTACATAAATATGGAAGGAAATCAACATATATCTAGAAAATGTCAAGTAGATTCCAAATTCATTTGAATATTCCTTTTGGGTGAGATATACATGGACATATCACAATTTGCCACATTAAACATACCTGAAATCTACCTTTGTAAATATCTATGCATTTTTCAATTTAACATCAACTGAATTAAGATCTACAAGAATCCAAGATGAAAAATCAATTGCTCGAAGAATTCGGATCACAATTTTCTGTTATAAATCATTGTATTTGGTATCAATCTCCTACAAAAGCTAGAATATGAGAAAAGGAATAAAATAAATAAATGATATAGGCTATTTACAGCTGAACCACTATAAAATTTGGTGTACTTTACTTTTCTTGCTTTTTATTCTTCATTGATTTTTTTGGGAAAATTGATTAGAGGTATTTGCCCTTTTTTTGGCAAACAATACATAACATATGTCGATGAGTGAAGAAATGGAAGAGGTTTTGTGTAAGTTCCTTCCTATCTTCCTATCTTATTTGGCGATTACGTAGTTTTGCCGCCTTCTCCTAGGTTCAATTCATTCATGGGAGATGTTGAAGGAAAAGCTTATCGGCTAATTCAAAGTTCATATAGAGCAACCTAAAGACGTGCAATCTTTATTGGGTTTGGAACAGCGCGAGGACGAACTGCTGTGGCAATACTTGACTCATTTCAACATTGTAGCGACCAATGTCCAAAATGCTTATATGTGGCTGACTCTTATAGAGCCTGCAGTGGTATTTATCCAGACTTAAAGATGGCTCGAAGATTGATGTAGCAAAAACTGGCCACTTTGTAGGAGTTCTTCTACAAAGAGGAAAAATATATGCGGCTAGAGGAAGCCACAAATGCATGGCACGCTGGAGTGACTGTCAAGCCATCAAAAACATCTAAAAGCATGAATACCATGGTTAAAAACGATGAAGGATGTGTACAGATAAAAAGAAAAATAACAACCTGAACAACTCTGGTAGAAGGAAAAAGAACGAAGGAAATTCAAGCCTGCCATGACTTTTGATACTTATATGGATTTAAGTGCTATAGAAAACATCTACCTTGCCATGCAAGTAGAAATCAAATACATTAGGCTTGCACCGAAGAAGGAAACTGAAGCTGAGATGAATATGGGAAAATATTGTAGGTTTCGTGAATCTCATGAGCATAACACTAACAAAAATCGTCAGTTATGGGGCATAACTGAAGAACATATAAGGAAGAGAAAGATATAATGATACATCAAGAGTCAAGATGCTCCCCCGACTTTTGGGAATCCGACCCTGAGGCAAATCCTAGCTCAAGACGGGGGCAAATAATCCAGTGCTAATCATGGAAAAAATGGGAGGTTGGCGATTAATACTATAGCACGACGACCACACATTATTAGGCTGAGATTAAGAGATATGCAAGGTTGTCAAAGAATGGAGGGCCTTTGTATACATTATAGGCGAGGAGCAAAAAACCAAGGCATTGCATCGAGAACAGAATGAGATATCCTCCAACGACAATGACTTACACGATAAGAACTATCTACATGTGGACCTGCTAATAATTTTGGCAATGCTTGGTTCGACTTAAGTGCCTCGAATTCTTATAGATATTGGGAGTTCACTAAACATTCCGTTCATGGATGCATTTGATAAAATGAGGTTGTCCATGCAGAATGTCACATCGTGAAACTAGCTGCTACATGGTTTTACTGAAGAGGGCACAACACCCTTAGGAAGGATGGATCTATTTGTCAGAATAGGAAACCATCCCTAATCATCCATACGAAAGAAGATTTTTGTTTTATAGATGGATTCTCGGCATATAATGCCTTCTTGGAGCATCCATCCTTATTAGACTTTCATGTGGCAACAACTCAATAATGCTTAACCATGAACTTCCCTAGGACCAATGAAGTAGGAATGTGGAAAGGGAATCAGCATGCGGTTAAGGAGTGCTATGTATCAGAACTCAGAGAAAACATACGATGGGAGAAAAGAAAGGGTCCAGAAGTCGCTGTAACAACCCGAATTCCAATGGGTTCAGATTTTTCGCATAAATCCTAATATCCAATCCCACTGAATCCCGAGTTGGGTATCTGGTATCTTGCAAATAGGAAAAGATAAATATATCAGAGCTCAAATAAATATCTCACAATGGAACTAACTAAAATATAATAGTAAATACTCACCAAGTAATAACATTTTCTAAGCAAGTGTCTCAAATCTAGAAAATCTCTGCCATCTATCTAACCTATGGGATGTTATGAGTAGTGGGTTAGAACTAAAGTTCCGGTGAATGGAAAAATCATACACTTCTAAGCCTAATTCAACATATGCCGTTCTATTTCCATTTTCTATTGTATAAGGTTTATTGGGTTTATAATACTCCCGTCCCTATGCGTGAATCGTACCCATCTACTCCCTAGTAGAATAAGACCTAATAACCAACATATATATATATATGTAGCTACATGCCCAAAGACCGCATCGGTCCTAGGTACTACCCATAGTACCTTCCATATCCTCCTCGAAAAGGACTCTATCGTCTCGCTACTAGAGCGTACTGTAACTACATCTATAAATGACAGTTTCGTGAGGCCTACGATACAGATGTTCCATCGTCTACTATGAAAACGTAAAACTGCATCCACAATGTACCACCCAGTGCGTACTTTGAAGACTACATGTAATCATTCTATCTACTCCCTGAATTCCACCAACAAGGTCTTCCTTGTACGGAACTTAGTCGAGGATTTTCTACATCTGTAAAGGTCCGCTTCGTTAGGCCAACAATATAGATATTCTACTTGGTCTATCTTTTTTCTCATCATGGCTATGGCCCTATGCAGCCCCCCCTCAGCAAACTGAAAGCCTTTTAAGAGCTAAGTGGTTGTGCCCTACTACAAACAATCTAAACATCCAATTCGTTGTGCTCCTTATCTAATGTCTCGATAGTGAAAGAATCATTGGCCTATTGGTTTAACTCTAGTCTTTCCCAAACTCGCTCTGACTGATGATGACTTGATCTCCGCATGTGACTATCCTTTTGGATCCTTCCAACTATAACTTACTCGCAAACCAGAGTATGTTTTCATAAGAATATCCTACTCCATCATCAACCTTTTGACTGCCTACAAAGGTCCGCTTCGTCAGGCCTGCAATGCAAAAGTAGTCAAGGCATACTCTCTTGATGGAAAACCTACAGACCTGCCTCTGAGGGTGCTGCTTCGTTAGGCCTACCGCAGAGGGCCATCCAAGAGTATCCTCATATCCCGTTGAATTCTCATAATTCTATCCTGAACTAATTAAGTTGGACGTGCTCTTTCAGTACTAAAATCTGCAATGAACTACTCGTTAGGCTCTTTATCCTGATTCTCTTTCATGCTGCTCCAAACGCACCTTACCATTTTATTAGACCCTACATCAATCTTTTACTATGCATTTAGTTTACTTTTCTTATTCTGTTGGCTACTTATTTACCCTAATCTGCAAGTCTAGCCCCACCTACGTGTGAGGCCATCAGTCCTAGACCTGAAAGGGAATGCTACCGGTATGTGCCACTTTTATTATTTTTCTTTTTAGCTTAATCCAAGAACTGAGTTTGATAAAATAAACCTATTCAATTTCGTTTTTATTATAACCTTCTTGTTACAATTATACTTGCAATTGTTACTTTTATATTATTTTATTTCCTTTATAACGTGCATGTTATAAATGTAATTGCAAGTATCTCTTTTCTACTATAGTCTGTCTTATTTTATTATGATACTAAATCTTCTTTAGTTCATATATATTATATGATAGTCTTAGCTTGGGATTATGTCCAACTGTCACAAATTAGTTATCGTAATAACTGCTTTACTTTTTATTATACAATCTGCGCGAAACATGCATATCTAGTCACATATTTTGTTTATTGATTCTAGTCTTATCGAATAATTAACTTGATTATTTCCTCTTCCTTAATTTCTTTAACGCTTCACGTTATTCTCTTTTGTTCTAGGAAGTAGTTCTATTCTTTTTGGTTAGTTACAAAAACTGTGCTAAAAAACCATTTTCATATTCTAATACTAGATAATGCTATAAAATATAACTCGTAACAACAAGATATTTCTTTTATTGTTTCTCTATTTATTGGGTAATGCAAAATACAGTAATATCTCTATTTTGTACTAATTCCATTTTTCTTGCTTTTAATATTGCAATTACGTTTACCATTGTTCTAACAATATTAAACTATGGAAATGTATTCCCTTTTCTAAACCAACTAACTAATCTATCACTAACTTCCAAATCAAGTTATTTAGATTTTCCCCTTTTTAATTCATTTCTTCCGTTCTAACATAATTTACTATATATTTCTCATATTTAGGCTTATGTCTTTCTCTACAACTTTTAAGCCTAATGTTACTTATATTTAATTGGATTCCTTTCTTTTTAACATATAAATAAAATTTAAATATACCTACACTTCCCTTACTAAATTTACAGTTTCAACATAACTAATTATAGAACCAACTACTGAAATAAATGCTAAATTAAATATTTAACGGGAATCTTACGATATTATATATCATAAACGTAAAAGAGATATAATTTAAATCGACTCACCTGTCATCCTTAGATTTTCTCCATGGCCTTCCTGGATCTCCTTCTAAGGCGTTTAATATTTTTATTAAGAAGATCTTCTCCCAAAGAATATTTCCTATTTAGGGTTTAGCCTCAAGCAATGAACCCAATTGGGAGAAAATCTGATTGTGATAAAATAGCTGCCTAGGGTTCTATTTATAGCGTAGCTTAGGGATCTCAGGCCATTGGATTTAGCAAACTGAATCTGAAGCCACCACGTCACAAGGTCACTGCGAATCGTTGGATTCAGAAAACAACACTTCTAATCGCATGAAAATCAAAATTTATATCTTCGGCACGTCCCTGGACAATCTCTCATCTTGGGAAAACGTGGGTCAACCTATTGGTTGACCTGTGTGTTTTGCGGGTCGACCCTTGTGCTTTACGGGTTGACCCGTAGGGTCTTGTTTTCTTTTGTCGTTCAATTATGATTTCTTATTCACTCGTATCTGCTTCATATTAATTCGGATTTCAACAAGTTATATACGAAAATTGATCAGAAAATCACTGCTAACACAATGGTATAGTTCCGAGGCCATATTTTGATAATTTCAAAAATTCTTATTTTCACCGTTCATTGTTATTTGATTACTTAATTATCTAAAAATGGGTGTTACAGTTGTGTTTTGCACCAAGGATACTATCATATAGTAATTAACGAAAGGGCCCCCAGTCAGGTTCACAAACGATCATGATAATGAAGTTGAGTCAAGAGACCAACGAGAGGGGGGCATAGCTGAGCCTAGAGAGACGATAGACTTTGTGTAGATAGATGGTGGAATCCGATAAAACTTATGAAGATCGGATCGAAACTAGAACGGGATGTCAAGGTGCAATTAACAAGATTTTTGTAGGATAACTAGAACATATTTGCTTGGTCTCATGCAAATGAGTATGGAATTCCCCCCACGATAGCATGTCATGCATTGAATATTGAACCAATGAAATCCCAGTAAAGTAAAAGAAAAGAAGCATGGGACAAGAGCGGTTGGCATATCTAAACAAAGAAATGGAGATCAAGTTAGCCAATGACTTTATCCGAGAATCTTCGTACTCAAAATGGATTGAAAACCTGGTTTTGGTCAAGAAGTCTAATGGAAAATGGCATATCCCAAAGACTGTTTTTCGCTCCAAAGGATCAAGTAGTTAGCACATGGAACGACGGGACATAAGTTCTTATCTTTCATGGACATGTATTCTGGATACAATCAGATTGTGATGTTTGTCCTATATCGGGAGCGCACTAGCTTCATTATCGACCTAGGACTCTACTACTACAAGGTCATGCCATTTAGACTTAAGAATGTAGGAGCAACATACCAGAACTTAGTCAATAAGATGTTCGCTGGCCAGATCGAGAGGACCATGGAAGCTTATGTCCACGATATGATCGTGAAATCAAGAAAGGCTAAGGATTACATCTCATATCTGGATGAGATGTTTAGAATTCTATGAAAGTTTAGAATGAATTTAAACCCATTGAAATGTTCCTTTAGAATATCTTTTAGGAAGTTCGTGGGAATTATAATGCATGCTAAGGGAATCGAGGCTAACCGAAAGCAAACCTAGGCTTTAAAAACATCAAATTACTAAATCTTGGAAGGAAATGCAAAGTCCAAATGGAAAGGTAGCGGTAGTAAGTAGGTACATATCAAGGCTAAAGGTAAGCGTGTTTTGTTCTTTGAAACACTTAAGATTAAGAAAGGAAATTTTACATGGATTGATGAATGTTTGGCCGCATTCCTTAACTTGTTGGAATATTTGCAAAAGCCTCCGGTTCTTTTTATGTCGGTGGAAGGGAGAGACCTCTATCTACAGTTAGCAGTGTCTTCATATGCCATGAGTGTCGTGTTAGTATAGGAAGAAGACTAGAAGCAAAATCCAGTATAGTAGTGAGGAAACGATTCACGGGGCCAGAGTCTAGGTGTCCTAAGCTAGTGAAGTTGGCCTATTACCAGTTAATTGCATCCCAGACTTGAGACATTATTTCGAGTCCCATTCCATCCAAGTGTTAACTGATCAGCCCCAGAGATAATTCCTACACTTACCAAATACCTTCGGAAGGCCCTAAGTTGAGTATCCAGTTAAGATAGTATGAGATTACATACCATTCACGAAAAACGATCAAATTGTAGGCCCTGGAAGACTTTTTTGCAGAGTTCACTCTTAAAGATGACAAAGAGGAATCCCAGGAGGATGAAGATCTGAAATGGAGAATGTATGTGGATAGAGCATCGAATGAGCATGATTCTGGTGTATGGGTAATATTGTTGACACTTGAAAGTAAGAAACTGAGCTACACAATACGACTGGGTTCAAGGCAACCAACAATGAAGTGGAATGTGGAGCTTTACTAGCGGGGTTGGAGATAGCGAAGGGTCTAGGAATTAGGTCGTTGTGCATTCATAGTAAATCACAGTTGTAACTAAACCAGGTTCTCAAAAAATTCTAGGCAAAAGCAGAGCGCTTGAACTCCTATTTAGGGAAGGTGAAAGTCCAAGTTAATGAGATAAAGCACTATTTGGTCAAACACATTCCCTAAGAAGAGAATCAGGATGCAGACGAGCTGATGAAATTAGCGAGTTCAAGAGTTGGTCCGTTATTGAAATCGGTACCTATTATGACCTTGCTTAGTCCTAACTTTGAAGAGGTGAGTGTGATTGCGGCGATTAATGATGAGGAGACTTGGACCGCACCACTTACGAGGTATCTGAATGAAGGGGTGTTACCAAGTAACTAAAACAAAGCTAGGAAATTCTTATGTAAAGCACATCACTTCATCATTCGGGACAAAGGTGTATCGTAGCGGATTTTCCAACCGACTACTAAGATGCATCATTAGAAAGGAAGTTGAGGAGGTATTGGAAAATGTGCATTAAGGGAGCTGTGGAGATCATACCGGAGGTTAGACCCTAGCGAAGAAGGTTCTACGGTAAGGATATTTCTAGCCAACATTAAATCATATTGTGGTTGAGTGCGCAAAAAGGTGCAACAAGGGCCAATAGTTCAGAAAGATTCCAAGGTTACCACCGACCAAACTGACTCATATGGTTAGCCTCTGGCCCTTCACAGCCTGGGGAATAGATCTAATCGAAGAGCATCCAATGGCCCAAATTGGAGCCAAGTATTTATATTGGCAGTTAATTACTTTACTAAGTGGGTGAAGGCTACTTACTAAGTTATCAATAGCCAAGGTCATTGATTAGGAATGTGATATGCAGGTACGGAATTCCCTTACAGATCATTTCAGATAATGGATTTCAATTTGACAGTGAATAATTCATTGATTTCCGCCAATAATATGGAATGATGAAAAGCTTCTCTACGATAGCATACCCGCAGGTTAATAGACAAGTAAAGGCGGACAATAAGGTTTAGAAGACCCTCATTAAGAAGCATTTGGAAAATAAAAGGGAGCATGGGTGGACGAGCTTCCTTGGCATTGTGGGCCTATCGCACTTCCTTTAAGACAACGATAGGACATACTCCTATCTCATTAGCTTACGGGTTGGAGGCGATGTTGCCGATGGAGATAGTAGTGCCATCACATAGGAGGATTCATTACGACCCATGTAAGAATGAAGAGCTGGTGAACATGTCATGGGACTTGATCGACAAAAGGCATGAGGATGACGCCTTAAGCATAAACTACACCAATGAAAAATAGCTACATAATACAATTAATTTCAAACATTGCCCGCTTAAGGATGGATATTTGGAGCCAAAATGAATATTCCCCACACAACGGGCACTCGACCTAGTCTGGAAAGGACCATATGTTATCCATAAGGACTTAAGCAATGGATCTATCATCCTCAGCATAGTAGATGGAGTTATATTCAATAGGGCTAGGAATGCACACCATCTCCATCATTATTTTACTTAAGTTTATATTGTTTCGCTAATTGTTTTACAATTCTGTAATTGAAACAATTATGAAATGGATTCTAATAAAGTGAGCTTTCCTTAAAATCTTGTCATGATAGGTAATGTCAGGAAATGTAACTTTGCATTATCGCTTGAACGTGGTGGATTAACATTAACGCTATGAGGAAATATCGCCTAGGCACAAAGAGTCGACATCTTGAATTACGGGCACAATTGCATTATCTAATATCTACACTCAAAATTCTCATCGGTAGTGATGGACCAGAGCGATCCCTAACTGAGTGCCCATTATTTGATGATTAGCTCAATATTCACACCAGTAGTGCAGGACCCGAGTGATCCTTAATCGAGGGTCCATTGTTGATGATCAGCTCAAACTTCTTACAGGTGGTGATTGACCAAAGCGATCCCTAAATGGGTGTTCATCATTAACGATCGCTTAAACTTCTTATCGATAGTGCTGAACAAGAGTGATCCCTAACTGGATGTCCACTATTAATGATGGGATCCAAGTTCTCGCTAGCGATGATGGACCAGAGTGGTCCCTAACTGGGTGTTCATCACCGACAATCAGCTTAAACTTCTCGCTGGTAGTGATGGACTAAAATGATCCCTAACCGGGTGTCCATCTTAGACGATTGGCTTAAACTACTCGTCGGTAGTGATGGACCAAAGTGATCCCTAACCGGGTGTCCATCAATGACGGTCGACTCAAACTTCTAACCCATATTAATGGAACAGAGTGATCCCAAACCAGGGTGTTGCTTAATAAGTTCATGGTGTATTTAGTGATGAAATTTTAGTCTATTCGAGGAGTAACGAGTAGCACATGATGAATTTAGAAGACCTGCTCAATATACTCCATGAGCATAAGCTAAAGGTGAAGTTTTCTATGTGCCATTTTGTGCGCAAGGAGGTAAGATTTTTGTGACAAGTTGTCTCGGACCATGGTTTGGTGGTTAATCCTAGTAAAGTTGCTACAATACAGGATTGGCATATGCCAAAGAATGCCACATAAGTGAGAAGTTTCCTTGATTTGGCAAGCTGCTTTAGGAAATTCATTAAGAGCCTCACTAAATCTCTGCCCTTCTAATCTGCCTCATTAAGAAGAATTTGGTTTTTTCATAGCATGCAAAGTGCGAGGATGCTTTTATCAAGCTGAAGGAGGCGTTAACTAGTGTATCTGTTCTAGTACTACTCAATGGTACTAAATCATTCATAGTATATACCAGTGCTTATGGAATAGAGTTAGGTGCGATATTGATCCATGAGAGGCAAGTGGTGGACTATGCTAGTCAGCGGTTGAAAGTCAATGAGAGAAACTAACTTACCCATGATCTTGAGTTAGAAGCCATTCGCTCAAGTTATGGAAACACTATCATTTAGGAGAATGGTTTGAGCTATATACAGTTCTTAAGTCTCTGAAGTATTTATTCTCCAAGAAAGAGTTAAACATAAGGCAACAAGGTGGATGGAATTCTTTGCATCGTTTGACTTCGATATCTCCTATACTTATGGCTAGGCAATGTCACACCCGATGCCTTGAGTAGAAATCATGTGATGTTGAGTACTATATTCTTAGAGCGGAAGCACTTGGAGGTTATCCCTACATTCAATTATTGACCATTGTCTGACATTGCTCTAGGATTGTTAGTAGCTCTAGATGTGCAGCCTATACTTATGGACCGCATAGGGTCAAGTCGAAAGGGAGATTAAGAGCTATTGGATATTTTTGGGAGCATTTGCATAGGAGAGTAGTCATTCATTTAAGGCATCATGCCACTGACTCGAAGGGGTAGTTACGGAGAGATGGTAGATTGTGTGTTCCACTCATTATGTATTTAATTGACATTGTACTAGCAGAGTCTCACCATTCTAGGAAGACCATTCATCCCAGTGGAGGCAAAAATGTACCATGACATAAAGAGAGTCTTTTATTGGTCTAGTTTGAAGAAGCATGTGGCCCAGTGTATGACTTGTTAGTGAGTAAAGGTGGAGCAGAAGCTGGGAGGATTGTTGCAGCCATTAAATATTGCTCAGTGAAAGAGGAAGAGTATTTTTGTGGATTTCATTGATGGACTATTTAGGAGTAGGAGGGGAACGAAAGTATTTAGATTATAGTCAACCGACTGATCAGAAGTGCTTATTTCATTTCGATTAGGAGTACGGGGACTACAGCATCATTGGCTACACCATACGTGAGGGAGATAATTAGATTACATGGACTTCCATCTAGCATCATGAGCGACTGAAATCCACTTTTCACCATTGAGTTTTGAAGGAGTCATCGGGAGGCGTTTGGCATGAAGTTGAGTTTGAGTACCACTTTTCACTTGTAGACAGACAGATGGATGGACAGGGCGAACCACATGTTGAAGGACTTACTTTGGACGTGTATCCTAGATTTCAAAGGCTTTTAGGAGGATCATTTGCCACTAGTGGAGTTTACTTACAATAATAATTATCATGCGAGTATTAGAATGGCATTGTTCGAGGCATTGTACGGGAAGCCTCGTAGATCACTATCTATTTGGTGGGAGAATATGGATAGGATTATTCTTGATCGAATATGGTTAAGGAGACATCAAAGAAGGTAGGCTTGATTCGTAGGAGAATGAGGACCACTTAGGATGGGTAGAAGTCCAACACTGACAAGAGATGTACAAAATTGGAGTTTGCAGTGGGCAACATGGTTTTAGTGAAGATCTAACTGCTTAGGTATGTTATGAGAATTGGTAGTCTAGAGAAGTTAGCACCGAGGTTTGTAGGGCCTTTTCCAAACATTGGTAGAGTAAAGAACTTAGTTTATAGAGCGAAGCATTCCAAGAAGTTAACGAGGGTACATGATGTTTTCCATGTGCTACACTTGCGAAAGTATATACATTATACGGTAGTTGTAGTCGAGTCGAGTCAGCTATAGGAGGTAAAGATAGAGAGGCAGTCATATTTTCACCGTGCACCTACTCATATTCTTAGCCATAGTACAAAGTGACTCCGCAATAAAGTTATCAGGCTTGTGAGGTCTAATAGGAAAATGATCCAATGGAGAGTACATGGGAGCCTAAGGAGAGGATTCGGGCTACCCATCCGAAACTCTTTTCTAGTTCATTTCCATTTTAGTTAAATAAGTATAAACTACTTATATGCTTAGGTTTTATTTTATCATACCTCATAGCCAGGGACCATTGGATATTAGGAATGGTTGCAAACTTGTCAACAGGGCATGTTTTGGATGATGGATGCTAATGGATGTATTCATTGAATTGGTTTTTGCACATATGGGAAATATATTGTTGAGTTAGCATATAACACAGCATCACTTGTTTTATCGCATTAAGTTATATGCATATGGTTGTCTTATATGGATTGAATTATTTCTCATACATGTAGAATTGCCAATACATATTTATATAGGATGTTGCATAAATTTGGATACATGGTATAAGCATTTGTATTTCGAGAGGTCGACAAGATATAGAGACCGCCTATTTTTTACATTAGTATAGGTTCATATGCATTCCACGCTTGCATGTACATATTGCATTAGAAAATTTAACTAAGAACAATGATTTCTAGTGATTAATGGATGAGAAAATGGTTGTAGTTAGTGATTTTTAGTATGCATGAGTTACATGTTTCCATCATTAGAGATTTCAGGATGAAGTCCCTTTAAGGGGGAGAGGAGATTGTAACTACCCGACAATTTAAGCAAAAATTTAATAAAAGAATTAAGTTTAAATATAATAAGGGTAAAATTATAATTTTTGAAAACATCCAAATTTGGCTATGAAACTTGAGTTGCGTCATCGATTTTCTGAATAATTTTCATATATAACCTTTTAGAATTGGAGCTAATATGGAAAAGTTATTAATGTTTGAAAATTGGTAGTTGAAAATAATTAACAAGAAATAGATATCGAAAATTAATTAATAAATTAATACAGTGATCGACACCTTGGGGTTTCATTGGTCAACATGTAGAGGTCGATCACCTCAGGACCTAATGGTCGACCGTAGTCGTTCAACGTCTAGGGTTTTCCTAGACCGAATGGCCTAGATTTATCGTATATTTTTTAAGCGTGCAGGATTTAAATGAATATTTTTCCAAGCATTGATCAACGGTCCATAAGACTCTGAGCTTCTATAAATACAACGTCAAGGAAAACCCTAATTCACAAAAAATTAGTCAGTACGTCCGGAATACGGTGCTTTAAAATCTAAAATCTTCCCCTCCTCCGGTCATAAAATACTTCGAGATAAAATCAAAATCAAAATAGAAAAGTTGAAAAAGTATCAATGAAGCAGAGAACGAACGAATGGAGGATATTTCCAAATGTGATTCGAAGGGAAGAGCGTGGATTTCAAGTGAATGGGTTCATTATTAATTAGGTGATTTATGTACAGTTAATTTTAGTGTAACCTATTTGGTTTAGATTGTTAAAATTTAAAATTAGGAATCCTATTTGTTTAGAGTTAAATTTTAACAATAAATACAATTCAACATTAATCTGTAAATCAAGAAATTGATAAATCTGTAAGTAATCCTTTTGTTAAAATTGATTGTTAAATCTATTTACTATAAATATGAAATTGAATAGGAAGTGGTGACAATTATGAATCATATATGCATAAGTTTGGATAATTAATACTAGGGCTATTGTATGATAATCTAGGTTTCATGTTTACTGTAATAGAGTTGGAGATGACAGTAATCAAGAAACAATAACGAATTATAATCACCAATTAAAAACACAAACTATGATGATTGGTTGACCGCACTCACTAGAGCGGTCGACTATTCCAGAAGCAAGTGGTTGATCGGTTTTCATTTTCAGAGCGTTGTTAGTAGAAGTAGGGAAGCTAGTTCCCTATGTTAATAATGTTAGGACATTGTGGAACTGGGTAAATACTATTTATCAAGAAGGGTCGATATTCAACTAGAGGCGATCCTATAGTGAATTGCACACTTAGGAGGTTCTATGGTGGACACGCAATACTGACAATGATGTGACACTAATGGTAATTCCATGGTATTCATGGTGATGCAATGTGATTCTGTGTTGTTGATGGGCTCCATGCAGTGGAATAAGAGGTGTTAGGTTACCACTGACAGGTAGACATGGATGTAGCAATGATGAGACACCCCGACGAGTCGACGTTATGGGCTTCTCCTCAATGCATAACGTAATGACTTGTGTTTTACATATCGGAGGATCGCAAAATATTTTATATTATTCATATGAGGTCGTATGACTCTAATATTTTGAAAAGTGACTCTAAGGGAAAATTTTCACATCTATGATTTTTCTCGAATTTCTATATGATCGTTTTGAACCTTAAAATCTTTTTTGGACTATAATATTATACAGGAGCCAAATAAGGGTCTCAAGCCACTTTTATTGCTTTAGGATGATGGTTTCCCATTCCATAGAATAGTTATAATAGAAAAATGGACGTGTGATTTGAAATTATGACTATTTTAAGCTTTGGCTGATGTTTGTCACCTTTAGAGGGTAATTAACTAAGTCTAAACTTAGGCCTATTAACCCAATTTAAAATTTGTGATAATAGGAGTTGTAGGAACTAACTAAGTCATTTCTATCATCGCCAAAATAGATCAAAGCCTCCACTAACCGTAGTTCATCAAAATCACATCTTTTCCTTACTAATCTTAGCCAAATAATTGATTAAAGAGGACATAAACATATAGAAGCTTGAGATAATCATTTCGATTAATTTAGATCTTTCTTTCTTGGTGTCCACTTCAGATCCAAAGAAAAAATTGGCACTTTCGGTATTTGGTGAGTGGTACTTAACCTCTCACTCATCTATACTTGTTCATATAGTTAAAATGGTTATTTTTAATATATTTTTTGGATCTAGAATGATTTTCTAACTTTAACCACTTTTTATATATGTTATGATAAAAATATGAGACCTTTAAATGATTTTAGAAATGGGTTTTTAATCTATTTACTTATATCCACATGTTAGTGTAATTTCCATCATTTGTATGCATCTGTTAATGTAAAACTTTGATTTAGACTAGAACTGGTTTGATTACCATATTCTCATGTATTGTATGGATAAATGGATGAATATGCGTGATTATCTCTGATTGTATGTTGTGCCTTGATGTCGTTTGCTAATGTTATAGATGTTAGATAAATAGGTCAAGAGAATTGGACAAATCAAAGAAAAACTTGGTCAGAATTGGATGAAACTTGGTGGAGGAGCTCTGGAGTATAAGACAAGCCTACATGCTAATTCATATCCCCAAATAGTCTCAGGATTAGATTCAGTACTGAATTCAGAGGCTTAATTTGGCATCAAATCTAGGTGGCAACTTCAATGCTTCGACCATCGGTATGGTTGGATAGAGCTTGGTTGGATAAGATGTTACATAGCATGGTGAAGGAATTGGCCAAGTATTAGAGTTGATGACGAATTAAGACTTGATTTTGTGACGACTCAACCGCTTACGTTGGTGATGAGTTAAGGACTTGAGTTGATGATGAGTCAAGGACTTGAGTTGATGGCGAGTTAAGGGCTTGAGTAAGAAATGAATTAGGGCCTAGTTCAGCACCGAATTTAGGAGGAAGGTCTAGTGGTGGTGGAACTTCTGAAGGTGAATATAAGGGTTAGATGTCATGCTAGATATGTTGGCTTGTTCGCATGATGAAATATGGAGATATAACGATATGATGAGAGTTAGAGTCTTCGGATAGTAACTCGATGTTGAATGGAGTTAGGTATCGAAGATGACGACGACTCTATGAAGAAAGAGCCTTAGAATGGGCAATGCATAATGGTTCCTAAAAGCAATGGCTCAATGAAGAATGGAGTCATTAAAAGGAGGGATTTAGAATGGTTCCTCCAAGATAATGGAAGCTAGTAAGAGTGAAAGAAAGGGCTCGAATATGCATATTAAGGGATCGTTGATACTCGGAGTGTTTTCTACTCAAACGAAGGCTATCCTGGGGACACTCATGGGCAGTAAAGAATGGTTGCCCTAGATCGAAAGAAAGGATCTATGTACCCTAAACCGGAAGAATAGGTCTAGTACCAGATTTAGGCAAAAGAGAGTACAATTGAAAACTAAGATTTCCATTGTTCACTATTATAAGAATGGCCATATGAGTTATCACATATCCAGAGTACACTGAGTGATTGTTAGTATTATTTGATGGATTGTATGTCTATTATGGTTGCTTCACTGGTTATCTATCACTCTAGGTCTGACATTGGATATAAGTAGTGGAGATAGGGATACCTAGACACCCTTTATCACATGTGGTTGTGCTACACCTTTATGATATGTAGAGTATTATTTTATTATGTGCTAACCCTTTGGTTGCAGAGACAAGTCGGGCATGATTTATATACCTTGCACCTTACTATATCGACTGGTATAATATTTTGAGATTCATTTATCGCTCACATCAGACTATTGCCTTATTCAAGGTTTTATGCTCTGCTTTTAATATCTTGGGTGCTCTTAAATGAGTAGACTGGATAGTAGGTCTAGGTGCAATGTAGTAGCTACGCAGATGATGAGTAGGATGGAGCTATCTCGTATTATATATGGATTTCTATGCTTATTACGCTATGTAACGCTATCCAGCCTTGGTAGTGTTCTCTTATTATTAGCAGTGTGAGATAATTATTTGAGTTTATTTCCATTTTATAAACTCTATTTCATGATGTTTAACTCTGTGTATTTGTACTCCGATATTTGGATCACTTCGTTATCACTGTCTCTCATGTTTTGTATCTTTTGTATTTGTAGTTATATTTTATTCCATGCGCTTTGAGATATGCTACAGGTCCTGTGATGTTCTATTTCATTTTTAAACCTTGATGGTCGCTCTACATCGATCGGCATGTTAGAAGCACACTACCTCATGTATATTAGGTGCCATTAGTGTGGGGTAGCTGTCACATTTGGTATCAGAGCTTAGGTTGCATTGTCTAACCTAAGGGATACCGTGGTTCAGTAGAAATATGAAATGAGTACTCAACCTAGATCGAATCTAGAGAGTATATATATGAGAGCACATACTTTTGATATATTTTGATTTTCAAAACTATATAGTAGTATATATAGAATATAAGTTGCATGCGCACATGAGAAACATTAACACATTTTTCTTCTTGAGAGACTAATCATTCTTGTTACTGATCGAGAATGAGCCGGAAAACAAGAAACACTGTTAGGAACTCCCACTCATAGTTGAGCATGAAGTGGGTTTAGGGGCTGTTAATCCTCACTTGCAAGTAATTTTAAATGCAATGATGTCGAAATGCTTCATAATACCTAAGCGGCCGCTTCGAATGTTTCTATTTGTCATGGTTCTCAAATGGAAGCAATGAAGGCTGACTTTACAAAGCTATGCATAGATTATTCTACTTTGGGAGGCAATTCATTCCTTAGAACGGAGTCCGCCATCGAAGTTCAAGATTGCTTAGACATTTGCAAGCATATTTTTGGTGGTATGGAGATTGGTGATGCCATGAAAAGGAGGTTGGCCTCTAGACAACTTCAAGAGTGGGACATGAACTGGTGGAATTCTATCACTATTGTTACACTCGAGAATCGGTTCATTTGGGATCAGTTCAAGGCAAGGATTGAGGAGAAGTTTTTTCCAACTGCTTAGAAGTCGTTACTATTCAGGAGATTCATCGATTTATAGCAGGAAGATATGTCCATTGCTGAATACATTGCTAAGTTCAATGCCTTGTTGAACTATGGGATGTCTTTCATATATACTCCATTTAGAAAGAATGAGAAGTACGTTATGGGTTTGGATGACTAATTAGGGGACAGGTTGGTGAGTCATATTGATGAGCCATTTGAGAGACTCATCAAGAAAGCTCGTCACTGGGAGATTTTATACCTAAGTCTAAATCAGCCGCTGTTGTTAAGGAAGAGCCAAAATCGCAGCAGCATAGAGGAGGCAATAAGAAGAAGTGGTTGGGAAAGAGGAAGCAGTCATGGGAAAAGAACAAGAAGGATGCTAACATAAAGGTCAAGTGGAACCTTGTTTCTATGCTTGCAAAGAAATGGGTCACATGATCAAAGACTGCAAGACCGACGGAATGAAAATGTGTTTCAACTGTGGCAAACCCAGGAATACACTAAAGCATTGTTTGGAATACTATAGTAGAAATAAGTTGTGAAGGCATATGTTTTTGACACTGTTCCGACTTCATCGAATGCAACCTCTGCTAAAGAGAACGGAAAGGGCGTCGTTATTCAAGATATGCTTTCCTCTTATGATGTTCCCATACATATTTTATTTGATACCGTGGCTTCACATTCCTTTACATCTAGCAGCCTAATAGATACGCTAGGATAGAAATTTGGAATAGTTGACCAATCATTAATTGTGACGAACTCTGTTGGAGGCTTAACTAGCCTGTGTATGGTTTGTCTTGGTTTGGTCGAATCGAGTCAAGGATGCTCTTTTGTTTATGATTTTTTCGTTCTGAATTTCGTTGAGTTCGGGATTAAGTTGGGAATGGACTAAGTAAGAAAGTATGCGGCAGTAGTAGATTAGGAGAAGCCGTTGGTGACAATTGGCGTTATGGAAGGGCGGTTGGTTGTGATTGGCTGCCTGCCAGAGGATTGGGTTATGGTTAGCTTTCCATGTTCATTTGAGATTCCACAAGATGAGTTATCATTTGTTCCTATCTTTAGAAAGTATCCAGACATATTTGAGAAGGTAACTGAATTACTACTACATAGAGAGATCGGGTGTCATATAAAATTGACGAAGGATGCCAGACCTATGGCTATTCCATGGACGTGTATGGTAGCTAGAGAGCAGAAGGAGTTAGACGTGAAAGTGAATGACCTGTTAAGAAAGGGGTTTAATCATAGAAGTATATCTGAGTGGGGTTCACCTATAGTATTCGCCACTAAGGTGGATGGCTCGCTTAGATTAAGTGTTGATTACCGTGAGCTGAATAAAATGATGAAGAAGAACAAGAACCCACTCCTACATTTGATGACTTGTTCAATCGGCTCCATGGTGCAAATGTGTTCGCTCTATTGGATTTGGCGATGGGATTTCGCCAGTTGGTAGTAGCAAAGGAGAATGTGTCGGTCACCACATTTCACACACTATCTAGTTTCTATGAGTGTTGGTTATGCCGTTCAGGCTTACCAATGCTCCGACATACTTTGTTGATCTCATGAACCGCGTCTTAAGGGATCAGCTCAACAAGTTTGTACTTGTGTTCATGGATGAAATCCCAATCTATTCTAGGACAGAGGAGGAACACAGGGCGCACTTTAGGATTGCACTAGAAGTGTTGAGGAAGCATAAGTTGAAAGAAAAGTTTTAGAAGTGTCACTTCCAGAGAAGGGAAGTGAGTTTCTTAGGTCACATCATCTCTAAGGAGGATATCGCAATAGACCCTACCAAGATGGCCGCGGTTTAGGATTGGGGCCGACCTAGGAATGCTTCCGATGTGTGCAGTTTCTTAGGACCGTGAGATATTATAGACGCTTTATAAAGGACTTCTCGAAGGTAGCTGCACCGTTAACCAATTTGACAAAGTAAAATTAAAACTTTACTTGGGATGCGAGATGTGAGTAGGCTTTTATGAGTCTGACGAAGAGGTTGACGAGCACACCTGATTAACCATTTCGAGTAGGAACGAGGAGCGGGCAGCATACACAGACTCCTATGATATTGGATTGGATGCAGTATTAATTTAGAAGGAAAAAGTTGTCACCTACGCTAGTCGACAACTGAATTCGCATGAAAGGAAGTATCTAACTTATGATTTAGAGTTCACGAAGATAGTTGTTTTGAAGATTTGGAGGTATTACTTGTTAGGGAAGAGGTTCGAGCTGTTCATGTACCACAAATCCTTGAAGTACTGTCGCCCAAAAGCATATCAACCTTTGACAACAGTGATAGTTGGAATTCTTAGCCGCCTACGATTTTGGCGTTTCCTATACTCCTAGAAAGAGGAATGCTATCGATGATGCACTGATTAGAAGATATGGTAGTTTGGAAGTGATGTTCCTAGACTGGAAACAGTCGGAGTATATTGTTGATTATGGCTATAGCCCTCATTGTGGGTTAGAGCCAGAGATATTGGCAAGCTTGACAAGCCTACAATTATAGAGCAGATTGATATTAGTCAAAGGCGTGATTCCAGATTAGCCAAGTCATTTCCAAGATTGGAATAGGGGTAGATTCGATGAAATGAGATAGTATGAACTTGACCGAAATGATCTGCTTCATAAGAATGGGAGATTGGTTATTCTCGATGTCGAAAAATTGGGATGAGGTGCTTAGAGAGTGCCATCATTCCAAGTTGACCATAAATGAAATGACCCGCAAATCCGTACTCCTTGAGTTAACACTATTCTACCTACATCAACTCAAGTTGTATAGAAATACGAACCATTTGGGTTAAAGAAGAAGAGGTAGAAGAAGAAAATAGAAAACAACAACAAAATCCAACCATCGCAGTGGAATAAAATATAATAGATAATAAATAATCTTTACTCAAAAATCAAATATCTCTGTTTATAAATTACATCATCAGAGTACATCAATCACGGCTCAACTTCAATAACATACAACTGGATATACAGCTAATAGACACAGCGGAATATATATATAAACAAGTACGGGAGTACGTATCGTCATCCAGCTCGTCTCCTAAACTCCACAGCATCATATCCTGTATCCTATAACACTCGGTCTGACCCGAGCATTATAGTTAAATAACACCCGAGTCAATCTGGAATACTAGCGTGAGAAAATCACACTCAATTTATTATTAAAGTTTCAAAAATCCTTTGAAACAAAAGCATCTCGTAAGACCATGCCACAAATAAACATGTCGGGTTTTCACCTTACGACAGCTAAAACATTTTCTATATTAAAGTCCTATGATATTATAATAGGGTCTATATACAAATACTTATAAAATAGCCGAAATTGTTGCATGATTAAATTCCAGCTACTAGCCACAGAGTGGGTAATACAAACAAAACTCGTACAAGGCTCGTAGGGAGAATGGATTTCCAACTAATGACTAGGAACTGGGGTACCACCTGTCATAGTACGTGGCCTAGATCACAGTACCGAGGAGTACGCCCGCTCCCCTGCAACACAAGACCGGGACTACCCCTTACTGGATAATCCCGAGTGAGATCACCCCACGGTTGGGATCAGCAACCGCCCACTAAGCCGAAATAAAAAGTGACATCTAGACAGGGATGACCTCACCCTGCTTGGGTGTTACCCACCTATCCTTGCCGCATAACCCTTGATTTTCAGTCATTCCCGGTTGATGAGGCTTGAGGCTAAGCGTTACCTTTTAGAACATATCCCTTAGAATGCCCATCGTCCACCTGACGATGTTCCGAAAGCATTCATCCATACAAGTCCGTCCTCGGTTCGAACGGAACCGAAGGCACTATTCCTACTACATCCATTTCGGAAATATCCTCAGGATTAGTAGCGACTAGCCCTTGCACTTCACCGCTCCATCTTCGAATCCAAAATCCTTTTCCATGAAACGTACAAACCGGATCGAAGTGGTTTTCGAGAAATAAATCTCGATCCCGGTCTCTTCGAAACGATCAGCGCATTTGGCCAAATATTGATAGGCGGTGATTTAACTATCAATTAATATTCCCAAACAACCATCCAACAATAAATAACATTCCAAATTATTTATTAACCTCAAAAATATCTTCACAAGATATATTTCTATTTTCAACCTTTTGAAAATAGTTTCAAACCATCATTCTTTTCAGAATAAACTTTCCAAATATTTTCTATCTCCACTGAAATCACCAAGCACAAAACTAGATTTTTAAAATAATTTAAAACGCTTTACTTTGAAATGTACTTTAAAAACATTTAAGTTAAAAACTACTTCAATAATTTATTACAAATACATACTATACGAATATTTGAAAATAAGGTTACTTAATAAAATATAAAACTAGATTTTCACTGTTAAAACAAATACTAAGTCACTCTTTAAATAATTATTGCTATAATAGATTAAAAGGAAATACTTTCTTTAGAATTTAAATATTAGAAATAATAAATTTTCCAAAACTTGCTTTTTAAAACAACTTTAAAATCTTTTAACTTATATTTAAAAAAATCTTGAAAACGTACTTGGTTATCCAGAGAAAAATCCCAATTTCAATCACTTAAATCAATTTTACCAAATTGATTTCTAGTTTACTCCATTTGAAATAAGTTTCTTTAATTACTCAATTCATTTCAAAATTCATTAATTATGGACTTTATTTTTATTATTATTATCTTCCGTTTGATTTTAAATCATTTAACTGAAATATACCAATTTCAGCTTCTTCCTAATTTCTTCTTTATTCCTTTCAATACTTTAAATCTTAAATTTTAAATAAATGTTTTGTTCTTTTAAATAGTAACACTGCAGTTTAAAATTCATTAACTTCCTGTTTATTCAAAATTTCCTTCCATACTCTAGATTTATTTATTAAAATTTTAAAGTCACTTTATTTCTTTTCCAATTCATTCTTAAATTTATTCAAATTTTCTATAATTGTTTTTCTTACAATTTCACTTCTTTTATTTTCCTTCCAAAATCCAATTTATATATTTTTGGCAATTCATTATACCCAAAGTTATCCAATAAAACCATAGCATTCAATATTCCAATATAATTCATCATAGAATATCAAATAATCACAACAGAGGGTAATAAATTTAAATAAATGTTGAGGGATCCAGCTCCAACTTGTTTTCCCTGCATCCACAGATGTTAGCACAATATAATATGCCAATTCCAAAATATATCATACTATAGCACATCAATCACTTCAATCATTCAAACAATTATTTAAATTTAATCATTTAAATTTAAATTTAGCTAAGTGAGATTAACTCACCTTTTACTCCTGTTTTGCAATCCACATCCACACCGGCTTGCTTCTTTTCAGTTTATGACCTTGTATAAATATTTATGCAGTTTATTAATATCTGAATAAATTGAACAATTAATTCCCAAAGGTTTACTTAATTATTTAATTAATTTAAATTTAAATCCCTTTAAATAAATTAATTAGTTAACCCTTTCATTTTAACTAAATAAATATTTCAATATTACTAAAAAAATTCAGATCAAACAATAAACTAAAAATATTTAAATTGATCAGTAAGTTAAGTTCTTTATCTCTTATACCAGATTAAATTCAAAAACACCACTGCTTACATTTACTGCGACCGACCTCTCTGCGTTTCCATTTATAAATTAATTGAAAAAGAATACCTTATCGGAAAAAAAATTCCTAGCTGCAACTTGCTAAACCACCGAACCCAAAAACCCAAGCTTGCTGAATACCGCTCACGCTTGACAGCAACTCAATCGAGACCGTTAGCCACTTCCCTAGTCGCGCCTTCGAACCCTCCGAGCACCGCCCCATCACCATCACAACTCACTGCCCAAACACGCTCAAGTGTATGCTCGAAACCCAGCACTCGCGAATCCCATGAGTCCAATTGCAACTCGAGTTCGAACCGATTCGAAAGGAAACTTGGATGAGAACGCGAGAGATGAGGGGGAACCAGCGGCCATTAATTCGATTAGGAAGGAGCTGTTTTCATTGGGAGGCCTTCGAAAATTTGAGGCTACAGTCGAACAGAAAGGAGGAAGGGAAGTCGAACGCAAAATCAAATCTAAGACCTTCATTCGTTATTTTCTTCGGCATTTTTTTTGAATTCGATTTCCAACCGAAAGATGAGGAGAGGGAGGAGATCTTTGATTTCGAGAAAAGAATGCGGCCATTAATACTTGGACGATTTTTTTTCTTCTGATGAAAATGGATCGAAGAAGACAGAGATGATTTAAAAAAAAATAGAAGGCGGCTATGGTCAGATGATAGGGTGGCGAAAATAGAACTAGGGTGGCTGGACAAGGCTAGGACGGCTTGTGTTTTCAGGGAACGAAATGATGTTTTGTAGGCTAATGTGAGTATATGCCAATCAAGGAATATATATATATATATATATATATATATATATATATATATATATATATATATTTAAATCGTTTCGAATTCGTAACTTGAAATCTCGAACACCTATCGAGGCGTGCCGCCAGGCGTTTATAATGTTATACCCCTATTTCGAACGCACTGGAAAAGGTTTCGAGTCCTAATTCGATCGTATAGAGAAGATAGCTTTTTGGAACCAGTTCTTATATTAAATTTTCGATATGAAATTCAGCGCGTTTATATATCGTACGCTCACACAACAACTCCGAACACTACGAAAATTGAAATTCGATAATAATACAATATTACGGATCCGATGGAACTGGTTTCGTCGAATTCCGATGCTGTGCCTCGTAAGACTATTTTTAAATTCAATTTAAACTACAAAATTTTAAAACTGAACAAACCGCTGTTAATTTCAATTTTTACAACTTCTATTATCCTTAGTATTATCAATATAAATTTTATAAGCCATCAAATTATTTTTAACAGGCTTAAAACTCTAGAGTCAACATTTTACCCAACTTCAAATTATTTAATTTAATAATTAAATCATCCAATAAATAGTGATATTCGAATTTAAGTTAAAAGTTAACTTTGAAATATTTAAAATCAATTAAATATTCCATTTTCAAATGCTCAAAAATTCTGGGTCGTCGCATTCCTCCCCTTAAAAGGAATTCGTCCCCGAAATTACTAATCAGGAAGAATGGTCCAATACCCATTTACCTTTTTCCAAAACCAAACAATTTAACTTTCTACCAACTATCTTTTATAAAAGACCCATTACTATTCTTACTAACTTCCCAAACCCTCCCAATAGTTTCAAACAATACTATTTGTTTAACCATTCAAGTTTCAATTTAAAACCAAAATTAGAATTATCAAAATTTTCTAACTCTCTAAATTTCCGAAAAATTTCGCCAGTGTCTCCTTTGTGCGGCTAGCTCGGTACAACTATAAAAGGCCTCTACGGGCTCCCAAATCCCAAAAGAAACAAAAAGCAAAGTGGCTCGATCAAAAACCCAATCAAATTTCATGCCGAAATTTAAATACATACCTTTTTGTCGAGCAATTCAAATTTATCTTCTGAAATAAAAACCCATTTTCTTTTCCCTTCATAATGCCTATATATTCCACTTAGCACTAATATCCAATCACAACATTCAAAACATTTTATTGACTTCCTTGCCAAATGTCAATCTCTATTCATCCAAATATTAATTTAGAATATATTTGTAATACCAAATTTCAATTTCCCATTTAAGAATTTACCGATCCCTTCTTAAGTTTAGTATAAGTATTTAATATGCTTCTTTAATTAATTACACTTCACCACTTTAGTTTATATCTATTCTATTCAAATTGGTTCTTTCATTTCCATCTGAATTCAATTTATCTTCAACCCTGTATATTTAATTTTATCTTCCATTTAACTGATTCATATCGTTATTTTAATTAGTTTCATTCACCACTTTACTTTAATTTCCAATTATGAAATCGTTTTGTCGTTAACTAAAAATTTTCCCAAAAATTTTCAACAATTTTTCTGACTCCCAAAATTTCTGAAATTTTTTGGCAGAATCTCCTTTGTACGGAGGAGCTTTTGCAATTTGACAAAAGATATAAATATATATGCATCGACCCACACGGTCGGAAAAAACAAAAACAGTTCATATTTCCTATTTTTATTGCATAAGCGTACCTTATTTAGCATTTTAAACAAGCGGCTTATTAATTTAGCATTTAGCACCATCCAATCCAGCCAAACGGCTTCCCGGTACCTGTACTTACTCAATTTAAATATGTAAGTACTAAATATATGTAATTTATTAACATTTCACTTATATTCAAATAACTAACACATAGATTTCATAAGTAATGCATGTGACATACATTCATAAGCACATATGCAAGGTTTCGACACTAGTTTTAAATTGTTTGCATACAAATTACATACCATTTCATTTAACTCATTTTTAAACGAAACCAGCCCATATTCATGCCAATTGATGCAAAAATCAATTTGTCAAACTGCTATTAATTCATATATTTTTGTTTACTTCCGTTTACGTCGAATGACCAATTTTCTAATGCAATTCGACAATATTAATGTGAATAAATAATTACATAAGCTTTATAACCATTTAAATTGATTCCAACTCAATTTACACTTAATCCAATCCCATTTTAATTTATTCACAAACCTTCATTGCATTTTCTTTCATATCCAAAAAGATTTGATTCCAAACCATTTTATTATACTCGACAACCAATATATTAAATAACTTTCTCACAATTTACTTAAGTTATTTATTTTCTTCAAACTATTCCCCCCAATAACTTAAGTTTATTTTATTCAAAGCCGTTTTGTTATACTCGACAACATCCCATGCTTCTATTAATTCAAAATTAAGTTAATTTACTTCAATTCACTATCATTTCATAACTTAAGTTCATTCCCGTTTCAATTTATTCATACTCGAATTGGATTTATTTTCATCTCAAAACATTTTTATTTTAATCCAATTTCATACAACTCAAGCTTTATTCCCAAACTCTATTAACTATTCACAATCTTTGATTTGATTCTCCTTTGATCAAATCCCAACCATTTCACTAATTTATTCGATTAGTTTATTATTTTAGCCATTTTAAATTTTAATTTACATTAACAATTCATGGTCGAATTTATTAATAATAAGGCCATTCAATTTATGTTTGAATTGGATTTGTTTATATTCCACACCACATCCATTTTAATCCAATTCAATTTTCATTCAACAACACTTCCAATTACAATCCAATTACAATCCAATTACAATCCCATACTTGATTTTCTTTTTCATTTATCTTGAAAATCATTTTATCTGATTTCCAAGAGTTCAATCTTATTTTATATCCCAAGTTTGGATTTTTATCTCAGAATACAATGTTTTCATTCCGGCTTATTTATTCCCCTTTTAAATTTTTATAAGCTACTCACTTATTAATAATCACTCTTCCCCAACTATTTACAATCAATTATATTCACATTTTACTTTTAACCAGGGGTTATATATATATTTCCAATGCTTTTCTATTCTTTTATAAGCTTCTGAAGTTTATTTATTTTAATTCAATACTCGTTTAATTTACATTTATTTGTTTGAGTAGAATTTTATTCCAGTCAGTATTATCTACAATTCGACTGAATTCATTTAAATTCGGTTTTATGCCAACTCAACTTCAGTTAAATCTAGTTACATACCATTCTTTTAAGTTTTATTAAGCAAGGACTTACAATTTTAAGTTGAATTTCTATTTATAACACAATTTCAATTTTAACTTCCAGTATCCAGTTTCCCCTTTACTAACTTACAAAGTTGAATTTTATTTCAATAAATTCCTAATTTACATGTCATCAAACTTATTATATGCCATAAGCTTTGCTAGTTAAGATTCCAGAGTTTAAACAGTCTTTAACATTTCAAAATTCCCTTTGAAATCTTCTATATCGAAAATTCCTTGCATTTCTAAAAATCAAATTCATCCTTTACAAACAATTCCAATTCAAAACAATATGGTAGCAATTTCTCTCTTGGAAACTCGAAAATAAACATTGATGATGCTGCAGTCAACACCGAAATTATTTTCCAGCGACCGAAAGAGTTCAATGCTTTTATCTCTTTTAAAACCCTTCAAATATTATTTTTTTAATTCCAAATCTCTCTAGATTTCAAATCCGATTCAAAAATATTTCTCACCTATATATTATTGTTTTCCCAATCTTTGGGAATCATTTTCAAATTCCAAACTCTTAAAATTTATATTCAAATATTACTTTGGAATTTTATTTTATTTTTAATTATTAATCACACTATAATTCACATTTAGAATTTATATTTACAAATTTCATTTGTATATGAATTTGTTTCTAGTTTTTAATTATGATTTTGATTTCTTATTCAATTATAAATCACATTTACAAATTCCATTTATTCATTCGTTTATTCTTAATCTTTAGTTATTATCCCAATTTCTTATTCAATTTGCACATTAATAACAATAATTTAATGTTTTTATTCCTAACAACCAAGCATCCATATATAACTATAACAATTTACGAACAATCATTTCTTTTTATATACAAAATAAATTTGGGTAAAATTATACCATTTACCCTAGTTAAAACAATATTGTGTCGGTTTATCTTGTTTAAGAGTTTAGAAATTCAAATCGATGACATGGCGTCCCATATATCGACCAGAATCCATAAACACTCAACCGATAAATCAACGCAATATAAAAACAATTTTATATTCACTAACAAATATGCGCTCATATTTATTAATACTCTCAAACACATTCTATAGTACTACGGACTCTATTTAATGAGTAATTCCCACCAGAGCCAAGGTTATTTCCAACCCGGCTCTGATGCCAAGTGAAACGACCCGCAAATCCATACTCCTTGAGTTAACACTATTCTACCTACATCAACTCAAGTTGTACAGAAATACAAACCATTTGGGTTAAAGAAGAAGAGGTAGAAGAAGAAAATAGAAAACAACAACAGAATCTAAATATCGCAACGGAATAAAATATAATAGATAATAAATAATCTTTACTCAAAAATCAAATATCTCTGTTTATATATTACATCATCAGAGTACATCAATCACAGCTAGACTTCAATAACATACAACTGGATATACAGCTAATGGACACAGCGGAATATATATATATATATATATATATATATATATATATATATATATAAACAAGTACGGGAGTACGTATCGTCGTCCAGCTCGTCTCCCGAACTCCACAGCATCATATCATGTATCCTATAACACTCGGTCTGACCCGAGCATTACAGTTAAATAACACCCGAGTCAGTCTGGAATACCAGCGTGAGAAAATCACACTCAGTTGATTATTAAAGTTTCAAAAATCCTTTGAAACAAAAGCATCTCGTAAGACCACGCCACAAATAAACATGTCGGGTTTTTACCTTACGACATCTAAAACATTTTCTATATCAAAATCCTCTGATATTATAATAGGGCCTATTTACAAATACTTATAAAATAGCCGAAATTGTTACATGATTAAATTCCAGTTACTAGCCACGGAGTGGGTAATACAAACAAAACTCGTACAAGGCTCGTAGGGAGAATGGATTTCCAGCTAATGACTAGGCACTGGGGTACCACCTGTCACAGTACGTGGCCTAGATCACAGTACCGAGGAGTACGCCCGCTCCCATGCAACACAAGACCAGGACTACCCCTTACTGGATAATCCCGAGTGAGATGACCCTGCGGTTGGGATCAGCAACCGCCCACTAAGCCGAAATAAAAAGGGGCATCTAGACAGGGATGACCTCACCCTGCTTGGGTGCTACCCACCTAGCCTTGCTGCATAACCCCTGATTTTCAGTCATTCTCGGTTGATGAGGCACGAGGCTAAGCGTTACCTTTTAGAACATATCACTTAGAATGTCCACCGTCCACCTGACGATGTTCCGAAAGCATTCATCCAGACAAGTCCTTCCCGGGTTCGAACGGAACCGAAATCACTATTTCTACTACATCCATTTTGGAAATATCCTCAGGATTAGTAGCGACTAGCCCTTGCACTTCACTGCTCCAACTTCGAATCCAAAATCGTTTTCCACGAAACGAACAAACCGGATCGAAGGGGTTTTCGAGAAATAAATCTCGATCTCGGTCTCTTCGAAACGATCAGCGCATTTGGCCAAATATTGATAGTCGGTGATTTAACTATCAATTAATATTCACAAACAACCATCCAACAATAAATAACTTTCCAAATTATTTATTAACCTCAAAAATATCTTCACAAGATATATTTCTACTTTCAACCTTTTGAAAATAGTTTCAAACCATCATTCTTTTCAGAATAAACTTTCCAAATATTTTCTATCTCCACTGAAATCACTAAGCACAAAACTAGATTTTTAAAATAATTTAAAACGCTTTAACTTAAAACGTACTTTAAATACATTTAAGTTAAAAACTACTTCAATAATTTATTACAAATACATACGATACGAATATTTGAAAATAAGGTTACTTAATAAAATATAAAACTAGATTTTCACTGTTAAAACAAATACTAAGTCACTCTTTAAATAATTATTGCTATAATAGATTAAAAGGAAATACTTTCTTTAGAATTTAAATATTAGAAATAATAAATTTTCCAAAACTTGCTTTTTAAAACAACTTTAAAATCTTTTAACTTATATTCAAAAAAATTCTTGAAAACGTACTTGGTTATCTAGAGAAAAATCCCAATTTCAATCACTTAATTCAATTTTCCCAAATTGGTTCCAAAATACTCCATTTGAAATAAGTTTCTTTAATTACTTAATTCATTTCAAAATTCATTAATTATGGACTTTATTTTTATTATTATTATCTTCCGTTTGATTTTAAATCATTTAACTGAAATATACCAATTTCAGCTTCTTCCTAATTTCTTCTTTATTCCTTTCAATACTTTAAATCTTAAATTTTAAATAAATGTTTTGTTCTTTTAAATAATAACACTGCAGTTTAAAATTCATTAACTTCCTGTTTATTCAAAATTTCCTTCTATACTCTAGATTTATTTATTAAAATTTTAAAGTCACTTTATTTCTTTTCCATTTCATTCTTAAATTTATTCAAATTTTCTATAATTGTTTTTCTTACAATTTCACTTCTTTTATTTTCCTTCCAAAATCCAATTTATATATTTTTGATAATTCATTATACCCAATTATATCCAATCGAACCATAGCATTCAATATTCCAATATAATTCATCATAGAATATCAAATAATCACAACAGAGGGTAATAAATTTAAATAAATGTTGAGGGATCCAGTTGGATCCCTCCAACCTGTTTTCCCTGCATCCACAGATGTTAGCACAATATAATATGCCAATTCCAAAATATACCATACTATAGCACATCAATCACTTCAATCATTCAAACAATTATTTAAATTTAATCATTTAAATTTAAATTTAGCTGAGTGAGATTAACTCACCTTTTACTCCTGTTTTGCAACCCACATCCACACCGGCTTGCTTCTTTTCAGTTTATGACCATGTATAAATATTTATACAGTTTGTTAATATCTGAATAAATTGAACAATTAATTCCCAAAGATTTACTTATTATTTAATTAATTTAAATTTAAATCCCTTTAAATAAAATTAATTAGTTAACCCTTCCATTTTAACTAAATAAATATTTCATTATTACTAAAAAAATTCAGATCAAACAATAAACTAAAAATATTTAAATTGATCAGTAAGTTAAGTTCTTTATCTCTTATACCGGATTAAATTCAAAAACACCACTACTTACATTTACTGCGACCTCTCTGCTTTTCCTTTTATAAATTAATTGAAAAAGAATACCTTATCGGAAAAAAATTCCTAGCTACAACTTGCTAAACCACCGAACCCAAAAATTCAAGCTTGCTGAATCCCGTTCACACTTAACAGCAACTCAATCGCGACCGTTAGCCACATCCCCAGTCGCCCCTTCGAACTCTCTGAGCACCGCCCGATCACCATGACAACTCACTGCCCAAACACGCTCAAGTGTATGCTCGAAACCCTGCACTCGTGAATCCCATGAGTTCAATTGCAACTCGAGTTCGAACCGATTCGAAAGGAAACTTGGATGAGAACGCGAGAGATGAGGGGGAACCAGCGGCCATTAATTCGATTGGGAAGGAGCTGGTTTTCATTGGGAAGGCCTTCGAAAATTTGAGGCTACAGTCGAACAGAAAGGAGGAGGCGAAGTCAAATGCAAAATCAAATCTAAGACCTTCGTTCGTTATTTTCTTCGGCCATTTTTTTTTGAATTCGATTTCCAACTGAAAGATGAGGAGAGGGAGGAGCTCTTTGATTTCGAGAAAAGAAGGCGGCCATTAACACTTGGACGATTTTTTTCTTCTGATGAAAATGAGTCGAAGAAGACATATATGATTTTAAAAAAAATAGAAGGCGACTATGGTCAGATGATAGGGTGGCGAAAATAGAATTAGGGTGGTTGGACAAGGCTAGGACGGCTTGTGTTTTCAGGGAACGAAATGATGTTTTGTAGGCTGATGTGAGTATATGTCAATCAAGGAATATATATATATATATATATATATATATATATATATATATATATGATTTTTAAATCGTTCCGAATTCCAACTTGAAATCTCGAACTCCTACCGAGGCGTGCCGCCAGGCGTTTATAATGTTATACCCCTATTTCGAACGCACTGGAAATGGTTTCGAGTCCTAATTCGATCGTATAGAGAAGATAGCTTTTTGGAACCAGTTCTTATATTAAATTTTCGATATGAAATTCAGCGCGTTTATATATCGTACGCTCACACAACAACTCCGAACACTACGACAATTGAAATTCGATAATAATACAATATTACGGATCCAATGGAACATGTTTCGTCGAATTCCGAGACTGTGCCTCGTAATGCTATTTTTAAATTCAATTTAAACTATAAAATTTTAAAACTGAACAAACCACTGTTAATTTCAATTTTTACAACTTCTATTATCCTCGGTATTATCAATATAAATTTTATAAGCCTTCAAATTATTTTTAACAGGCTTAAAACTCTAGATTCAACATTTTATCCAACTTCAAATTATTTAATTTAATAATTGAATCATCCAATAAATAGTGATATTTGAATTTAAGTTAAAAGTTAACTTTGAAATATTTAAAATCAATTAAATATTCCGTTTTCAAATGCTCAAAAATTCCGGATCGTCACAATAAATATTGATAGTAATAAGATGTACTGTGATATGAGATAGACCTATTATTGGGAAGGGATGTAGAAGGATGTCGGGACGTCCGTATCGAAGTGTATGAACTGCCAGTTGGTAAAGGCAGAACAAAAGAAATCAAGCGGCCTTTTGCAACCACTTGAAATTCCCAAGTGGAAGTAGGAGTAGATAACAATTGATTTCATAGATGGACCGCTAAGGACTCGAGTAAGGTATGACAGCATCTGGGTCATAGTAGATCAGTTGTAAGAACCGTGTTCTTTTTGAGTTAATTAAACAGATTAAATAATAATTTAAATTGTAAAATTTAAATCATTAGTTTGGAATTAGAATTATTTTTATAAAAGATAATATGCTTTAGGATGATTAATTCTAAATCATTATTAAATTGAGAAATACTAGTATTTTTAATGTTACAATTACTTGAAAACAATATTGTGATTTTAGTTAATTACGGTAAATTCTAAAATTTTAGAATATTACAAAAATTAGGATATTTAATTGACTTGAATCTTTTATTTTCGAATAATAGAGGATTTTGGATTTATAGATTTCTTTTAGAAAATAAGTCATTCATGTTTTAAAAATCCATTCAGGAAGTTATTTTATTTGGTTGGGCTATGGTTTAAATAATTAGACTTTTGGTTCATAAAGACATCAGTGAGGAATTAAATAAAAGAAGTTAATTAATACATATTGGGTTGCAAATTTAATACTAAAGCCCAAAGTTATATTAGAAGTATTAGTTGTTATGTTGATCTGTAAAATGAAATCCTAAAGCTCACATATGAGAAAATCAAAAGAGAAGTTTCCTTCTCATTTGTCATTAAGCTATACATATACTTTCTAAGTTCAACAATAGAAAACAAATGGAAACGATAACATAGAAACCCAATTCCACCTAAACACTATAAGCAAAGTAGTAAATTTAAAATGGAAATCAATTGGTAGAAAATCAAAGTAAGTTTTTCTAGCTCTAATTCACCCCTTTGTCCAATTGATTTCAATTATGTTGTGCTTTGATCTTTGTTTGTTCTTTTTTCGTTGATGCAAAACTCTAGGGTTTGTTGTATAATTAAAAGTGAATAAAGTGAAGTTGAGCAAGCTATTGCAAGGAGAAAAGGTGAGTTAATCACTCATAAAATCTATCTCTAAAAAATATGAATTGTATGCTAAAATAGTTATTTTGATTTTGGATGATTTATGATTATTTGATTGACTGTTGCATCCACTATAAACAGAGATAAGAAACCCTATCAGACCTTAAATTATAAATGCTTATTGTGAATCCTCTATACGAAATTTGATGATTTATAGATGCATGCTAGTAGTAGGCTTGATTGTGTAATTATTATGTTGTCGAGAATCAAGTTTAAGTGGCTGGAATTGGCTATAATCGTCGTCAAAGATGATGCATGGAGCTTTTAGGCTCCAGGCGTGATAACCGATCGATTGGTAGCTTCATCGGTCGATCGTTATCGGTCGACCATGGTCTTCCATGGTCAACCGATCAGATAGTTTCAGGCATTCTCCTGTGCAAGTTTGATCCCGTTTCCTTCTGGCTCCTACTACTTTCTTGTTTTCTATAGTTTCTGGACTTTTGATTCCATTTTGAGATAATATAGACATGAGATGATATAGAGTTGAACTCTATGGACCAAATTATTGCTATGGTCTTGTGATGAATTCAGATTTTTGTAGTAGTGAATTCTCATATGTTTTATGACCTTTGAATTACTAGATTCAAAGGTTTGGACTTTTATACATATTTCTATATTTTTTGTAAATATAAATATATGATTTGTATATAAGTAATTTTACAAAAAGTGGGTTATTTAAATTTACAAATCTCAAACTTGTTCCAAATTAGTCTAATTCACTATATAATTGATTTTAATAAATATTAATTATATATATGTATGTATGTATGTATGTATGTATGTATGTATGTATGCATGTATTATTAGTAGAAATGGTAATGATTTTGACAAATGGCTTTGGAATTATAAACCTAAGTTGATTCTAAAAAAATACTTGAATACCTATATCGATTTGGAATATGAGTATTAATGGTTTTATAAAATAATTGGATATATATATATATATGGACTTTGAAATATGGTTTGTGAACTTAATATCTTTTATGGAATTTTGAGACAACTATATATATAAATCTATTCTTGGAATGATTCAGATTTATGGAATATTTTGTCAAACAGTGAATATATATATATATGTATGTATGTATGTATGTATTTATATTTATATTTATATCTGTATTCATATATAGTTGAATAACAAATGATTTATGGATTTTAAAATGAGAAGTTTAAAAGTAAGTTATAAATAAAGTATTTTAGAAATTATTTCTCCTATGATAAAATTATATTTATTTGCTTTCAAACTATAAACTCTTATTGGATTTTATTATACTTAACCTTTGGCTATTTATGTGCTAATTCGGCATTTTTATGTGACTCTTGGATTTTAAGATAAAAATATTTTGAGAATCTTAATTCTATGTTATGAGAAGTGCTAATAATCAACTTAGTGTTATTGATTGGTTTAAATGCTTTCAAGTGACGCTTCATCAAATATGGTATATCTCATGAAATAAAATGTTTGAGTGGAATTTACTAACCGATCAGCGAATACTTGAATTTCAACCTGTTAAATGGGATGCTTAAATTATTGCGATTGCATTTAGGAAAATATTTAATACTTTAGGTGTAACAACCCTGATTTTTCAGTGTTGTTTATTTGGAAAAAAAAGATTTGAACTAGTAATTTAAATGAAACTTTTGATATATCATTTGTTGAAGTTAGAGAATTAGCATTTAAGTCTTTTATTAAAATGATAATTGGAACGAGAATTTTAAACGTGAAATTATCAGATAAATAAAGTATGGAATTTTGTAATATAAATTCTTTGTTTTCAATTGGTTAAAGTAGAAATTGGTGAAATTTAAATGTTGTGTGATTTAATTTTAATAAAAGTAAATTAAATAGTGATAAATTTGTTGAGACAAATTTAACAAGCTAATTGCTTACGGTGTATTTTGATATTAATTTTAGAATCACTTAACAAAACTAATTGTTTAGGCATTAGTTAGTTAAATTATATAGAAGAGAGTTTATGGAATGATATAAATACATTAATTTCTTGTTGGGTCTAATAATATAACTTAGCCCACTAATTTAAGTAATTGAGGAACCTTTTCTTCCTCTTAACTTTCTGTACGTTCTACAGAAGAAGGAAACATTTTTACACTAAGAAAAAAAAGCCATCCTTCTCCCAAAACTAGAAGCAAAAGTTTAGTTTTAAAATAAAAGAAAATTAGGATAAATTAATAGAAAATCAAGGTATGTATTTAGAATCCTTCTCTATCATCTAGTTCAAACAATTTCGAAAATTGTATGGGCTTTGATTGCTGTTCTTCTTTTTTGGTTGAGGCAAAAAGTAGGGTTTGTCAATTTCTTGTTTGGGGTTGCTGTAGAAGTATAACAGAGAATTTCAAAGGGAAAGGTGAGTAAAAACTCACAACTATCTCTAATTGTTAACCTTATGTTGGATTTGTTGTGTGATTCATGTTGGATGTTTGAGTGATCGCTGAAGACAAATTGTGAAAATCGCTGTAGTAAAACTGCAATATTTTGACTTAATTTAATCCAAAATGACCCTACCCTTTTTATAATATAAAGGTCTTCCAGTTAGCTAAAACTATTCTGTTGAAGATATTTCAAAATTCTGATGTTTATTAGTACAAAATCGAGTTTGAATAAGATAGTGTTGCTATGTTTATGTGTAATTGCAAAGTTGAAACCTAAAATTAAAATGGACATAACCTTTTCATTTCTTATTGAAATTCAATTATTCGTAATTTTCTGGAAAGCTTGGATTATTTTCTATAGCTCTCATGTTTTGAGTTTTATAATATTTTATGCTTTACATGGACAAAAATACATTTTAGTGTCGCTATCCGGAGAATAAACGACAGCGATAACAATGTTAAAACCTGAGAATTGTTTTAGGAATATCTTTTTCATTTCTTATCCAAATTCGATGATTCTTGATGTTCTAAAAATATTATATTGTCTACTATAATTTTTTTGTTATGATTTTTTCATAATTTTGAAGTTTAAATTTCCAAAAATTCGTTTCTTTTTTGCTACCCTGTCAATGAAAAACAGAATTAATAAATTTTAATTTGAAAATTATTTAGGTCATAACTTTTGAACCATAAATCCAAATTGGATGGTCTTTTTTTAAAAAAATTTGAGACTTTAATCTACAACATTCATATTTTATGTTTTGTAAAATTACGAGATTTATGTGGTCGAAACTATAGATATTTAAACCATAAATTTGAGTTAAATGAAATAAATAGATAAGCTTCATATACAAGTAATTTTATGAAAGAGAATTATTTCTATTTATAAATCTTATAGTTGTTTCAAAACTAAGTTTATGGATACTATAGATGATTTTAGCGAGTTATTAAGCATGGCTAGTAAAATATTTATAGATTTACAAATATGACTTTGGAAATACAAACCTAATTTATTTTTACAATAAAAGTGATTATGGAATTGGAATACGAGTATTACGATTAGATTAAATAAATGACATGAGATTCATGGAATTAGGAAACGTAGTTTTGAAAATTATAAACTTAGTTTATTTTTGAATAAAATGGTTATATTTTAATATGGATTTAGAAGAGTAATTAAATATGGTTTAAAACAAGGTTTTGTGAATAATATAACGTATGAAAGTTTGAGATAACTTTGTGTACATAAGTAAAATCTTGGGAAAATTCAGAGTTATGGAATATTTAGGAAATCTGTGAATATTTTTACAAAGTTAAATAATAAACGAATTTATGGAAATTACAATAACTGTTTTGAATAATAAACTCAAAAGAGAAAAGTACTTTGAGAACCTTAAATCTTTAATTTGAGGAGTACTAATAATCGACTTAGTGTTATCGACTGGTTTAAATTCTTTCGAATAAAACTTCCTCGAATATGATATAACTCATTGAATAGAATGTTTGAGTGGAACTTACTAGCCCATTAGCAAATACTTGAATTTCACCGGGTAGTATGGGATGCCTTGGTTAAATTCGTGTGATTACTATTAGGAAGTATTTTACACTTTAAAGTTGTATTATCTTCTTGTGTGCGACAAGTGATTGCTAGATCCTTAAGAAAATATAGTTCAAGTTTTCCAATAGTATCCGTGATAAGTGATATTTACTAGCTTTTAGTAATTACTTGAATTTCACCATACGGTATGGGACGTATTGGTTAAATTCTAGTGATTACCAAAGGTGATAGTATTTGGCACTTTAGAGTTTACTCACTTTTGGTATGCGGCAGGTGGCTGCTAGATCCTTAAGAAGTTTATTCCTGGATTTCTTTTCGAACATAATAAGACAATAATATTAAATAAATGTAAATTTATCAAGTCATGGGTTCTACGATCACCTTGATCAGTATGGACTATCCTTGAGATCATTCTGCGATTTTGTGTTCCTGGTCTAAGTATGATCCATGGTATCGCATCTATTCGAGTGATACCAATTTGTTTGTCTGTTTACCATGGGTTTTGAGTACAATCATTGTGATTTTTTGGATGATCATTACGATCGGTTTGGAGTAAGATCTCTTGGATTTTGGATATTTGAATTCTGTGACTATTCCATGTTCATGAAATAAACATATAATCCGGTGTCATGTGTTCGTGAAATAAGTATATGTTCTTGTGTCTTGTGATGGATGTTAAGTTAATTCTGTTATTTTGTTTTAGCAGCTAGTTCATGTATGTGACTTGAACTTATAACCATGTTCTAAGTTAAGCATTGATATTTCCATGCTTAGGGATATTGTGTTTTGTTCTCTGAATTCAATGTTTAGTGACTAATATGTATTCAGGACTAAAATGTATAACCATGTGATTTGTGATGAATGCTAAGTGAAATTAATTTCCACAACTCGTTATACCATGGACATCTGTATTTACTTATATATTGTTTTTTCTTGTGTTATATTTTATTCTCACCCTATTAGATATTTAGAGATAGTCTGACCCGGGTGTTATTTTGCTCGCATTAGGCTGAGATTTTTCAGGTTACAGGACAGGTTGACCTTTGAATGGTTATGCTAGCAAGGAGATAAACATTTGGACATTTAATTTATCACATTTAGGAATTTGGACCTTGTATATAAAAGTATAATTGAGATTAGGGAATTGTTAAACTTGTATAATAATCTAGTTTAGTATTTCATTTTGTAAACTAAATAATTTGTAAATGTATAATTGAGATTTATTTCGCTGTGATTTGTCACTGTTATTTATATGATATATTATTATGATTTTGAGAAATCGGTGTGCCTATTACTTTGTATTAATACTGTACACGTCAAATTCAATTTAGATATAAAGTGAAAAGGGTAAATGACGCGTCAGTGTTAGTAGAAAGATACATTCACATCCGACCGCCCTTAACAAGCTGTATTCTCCATATTAGCAGACGATGTTACTTGTAATTTCTTTGCTAAACTGAGCATCGTGGTAGGGTCGTTACAATTTGGTACTAGAACTGTATCAGAACATTATAGCATATAATGTTACAGATCCGAGACTTAGATGATTTAGATTCCTATCACCTGAGGTGTGTGTTAGATAGCTATATTAATTATCTAAGTAGGGATAGGAATATTAAATGATTATCGAGATAATCATCTGGGGCGCAAATTAATTTAAAAAAATTAATTTAATTTAATAAATTGGAATTCGTGACATTTAAACCTTTAGTGAATAATGAGAAAAATCTTTTAGAGTTGAGAAAATTTTGGAATTAAACCGGAATGAATTTAATTGAAGTGAACTATTTTCTTTTAATGGAAAATTTGGAAAATTTGAGCAAGTAAGTATAATATTTAAATGACAGAGTTACGCAGTATAATTTCAGGTATTGAATTGCTCTACTATAATTGATTATGTATGTTTTGGCTGATTGGTTGCTAGGAATTGATTGTTTGATTGCATTTATTTAAAATTGGATGCATGGATGTTAGTGATAATGAAATAAATGCATCTATTATGATTATCTATTGTGTTGACTTATCCGGACGTTATTTAAGGATTTTGGTGGATATGTGGGATGCCATGTTATTTATAGGGGTTCCTAAACATCGAACGTGATATTTTGACATAAGTAATAACTAAAACTTGACAATTTCAGTATGGATTTCTTTCATTATGGAATATCATGGATTTTTAATTTCTTCTGTGTAATATGAATTTGATATTAAATACTAATATGAATTTTTGAGATAGGTGCAGGTACCGAGGTAAATAGATATCATTTAAAAGATTATAAATTGTTTAGTTAAGGAATATTAGTGGACTCGCTAATATTTCAAATATAAGGTACATATATCGGATTAAATATAGTATTTTTATGTTTTTCCCTATAGGATGCCTCATCCTCGAGATGAACTGCATATTGTGTAATTATATTCACATTGTAAATTTTTGAAATTCTAGCTGCGCAAAGGAGACTCTAGCGAAATTTTTCGCAAATTTTAGGCGTTAGAATATTTTTGAGAATTTTGAGAAATTTTGATAACTAAATTTTGAGTTTAGCATTATAGTTTGGAGTGGTATTAATTGAGTGTTTGGAAATGATACTAAAGAGCAGTTAACAAATATATTTTTTAAGACGAAATTTATACTATGGATTTCTTTCTTTAAGGAAATTGCGGTTGAAGCAATTTCTTTAAGGGAGAAGTCTGTAACAACCCTGATTTTTCAGTGTTGTTAATTTGAAATTTTGATATATCATTTTTTGAAGTTAGAGAATTAGAATTTAAGTGTTTTATTAAAATGATTATTGGAACGAGAATTTAAAATATGAAATTATCAAATAGGTAAAGTATGGAATTTTTAATATAAGTTCTTTGTTTTAAATTGGTTAAAGTAGAAACTGGTGAAACTTAAGTGTTGTGTATTTTATTTTGAATAAAAGTAAATTAAATGGTAATAAATTTTTTGAAACAAATTTAATAAGCTAATTACTTATGATGTATTTTTATATTAATTTTAGAATCATTTAACAAAATTAATTGTGTGGGCACTAATTAGTTAAATAATATAAAAGAGAGATTGTGGAATGATATAAATACATTAATTTCTTGTTGGGTCTAATAATATAACTTAGCCTATTAAGTCAAGTAATTGAGGAACCTTTTCTTCCTCTTATTTTTCTATAAGTTCTACAGAAGAAGGAAACATTTTTACTATAAGAAAGAAAAGCCATCTTTCTCTCAAAACTAGAAGCAAAACTCTAGTTTTAAAATAGAAGAAAATTAGGATAAATCAATAGAAAATCAAGTATATACTTTGAACCCTTCTCTATCATCTAGTTCAAACAATTTTAGAAATGTATGGGCTTTGATTACTATTCTTCGATTGTCGTTCTTCTTTTTGGTTGAGAAAAAAAGTAGGGTTTGTCAATTTCTTGTTTAGGGTTGCTATAGAAGTATAACAAAGAATTGCAAAGGAGAAGATGGGTGAAAACTCACAAGTTTCTCTAATTGTTAACCTTATGTTGGATTTGTTGTATGATTCGTGTTGGATGTTTGAGTGATTGTTGATTTTTGTTTGATTGCCTGCTGAAAACAAATTATAAAAATTGTTGTAGTAAAACGGCGATATTTTGGCTGAATTTAATCCAAAATGACCCAATCTTCATATGATAGAAAGGTCTTCAAGTTAGCTACAACTTGTCTATTGAACACATTTCGAAATTCTATAGTTTATTAGTACGAAATCGAGTTTGAATAAGACAGTATTACTCTGTTCATGTGTAATTGCAAAGTTGAAATCTAAAATTAAAATGGACATAACCTCTTCATTTATTCTCAAAATTCGATGATTGTTAATGTTTTGGAAAGCTTGGATTATTTTCTATAGCTTGAGTTTTGTAATTTTTTATGGTTTACATGGTCAAAAATACATTTTAGTGTCGTTATTGCGAGAATAAACGACAGCGATAACGATGTTAAAACCTAAGAATTGTTTTAGTAACATCTTTTTTATTTCTTATCGGAATTTGATGATTCTTTATATTCTGGAATGCTTATATTGTCTACTATAATTTTTGTGTTTTGAGTTTTGCATAATTTTGAAGTTTAAATGACCAAAAAATCGTTTTTTTTGTCGCTGCCCTGTCAATGAAAAACAGAATTAATAAATTTTAATCTGAAAATTCTTTAGGTCATACTTTTGAACCATGAATCTATATTGGATGATCTTTTTTTCATTTGAAAGTTGATACATTAATATACAAGTTTAATGTTTTATGTTTTGTAAAATTATGAGATTTATGTGGTCGAAACTATAGGTCTTTAAACCATAAATTTGAGTTAAATGAAATAAATAGATAACCTTCATATACAAGTAATTTTACGAAAGAGAATTATATATATTTATAAATCTTATATTTATTTCTAAATTAAGTTAATGGATACTATAGATGATTTTAACAAGTTATTAAGCAATGGCTAGTAAAATATTTATAGATTTATAAATACGACTTTGGAAATACAAACCTAATTTATTTTTACAATAAAAGTGATCATGGAATTGGAATATAATAAGTGTTACGATTTGATTAAATAAATGACTTGAGATCATGGAATTAGAAAATGTAGTTTTGAAAATTATAAAATTAGTTTATTTTTAAATAAATTGGTTATATTTTAATATGGATTTAGAAGAGTAATTAATTATGGTTTTGGGAATAATATAACATATGGAAGTTTGAGTTAACTTCGTGTATATAAGTAAAATCTTGGAAAAATTCAGAGTTATGGAATATTTTAGCAAATCTGTGAACATTTTTACAAAGTTAAATAATAAATTAATTTATGGAAATTATAATAACTATTTTCAATAATAAATTCAAAGGAGAAAAATATTTTGAGAACCTTAATTCTATAATTTGAGGAGTACTAATAATCAACTTAGCGTTATCGATTGGTTTAAATGCTTTCGAATAAGACTTCCTCGAATATGGTATAACTCATTGAATAGAATGTTTGAGTGGAACTTACAAGCTCATGAGCAAATACTCAAATTTCATCGAGAGTATGGGATGCCTTGGTTAAATTCAAGTGACTGCTAATAGGAAGTATTTTACACTTTAGAGTTGTATTCTCTTCTCGTGTGCGACAAGTGGTTGCTCGATCCTTAAGAAAATATAGTTCAAGTTTTCCAGTGGTATCCGTAATAAGTGATATTTACTAGTTTTTAGTAATTACTTGAATTTCGCTACACGGTATGGGACGTACTGGTTAAATTCTAGTGATTACCAAAGGTGATAGTATTTGGCACTTTAGAGTTTACTCTCTTTTGGTGTGCGGTAGGTAGCAGATAGATCCTTAAAAAGTTTATTCCTAGATTTCTTTTTGAACATAATAAGATAATAATATCAAATAAATGTAAATTTATCGAGTCATGGGTTATACGATAACCTTGATCCGTATGGACTATCCTTGAGATCATTATGTGATTCTGTGTTCCTGGTCTGAGTACGATCCTCGGTATCGGATCGGTTCGAGTGATACCAATTTGTTTATTTATTTGCCACGGATTTTGAGTACAATCATTGTGATTGTTTTGGACGATCATTACGATTGGTTTGGAGTAATATCTCTTGGACTCTGGATATTTGGACTCTGTGACTATTCTGTGTTCGTGAAATAAACATATATTCTTATGTTGTGTGTTTGTGAAAGAAGTATATGTTCTTGTGTCTTGTGAGGGATGTTGGGTTAATTTTGTTATTTTGTTTTACCGACTAGTTGATGTTTGTGACTTAAACTTATGACCATGTTCTAAATTAATCATTGATATTTGCATGCTTATAGATATTATGTTTTGTTCTCTAAATTCAGTGTTTAGTGACTAATATGTGTTTGAGACTTAAATGTATAACCATGTGCCTTGTGACGAACTCTAATTGAAATTAATTTCCGCGACTCGTTGTATCCTGGACATCTGTATTTACCTATATGTTGTTTATTCTTGTGTTATATCTTGTTCTAACCTTATTAGATATTTAGAGATAGTCAGACCCGGGTGTTATTTTGTGTGGGTCAGGCCGAGACTTTACAGGTTATAGGACAGGTTGACCTTTGAACGGTTATGCTTGCAAGGAGATAAACATTTGGACTTTTAGTTTATTACATTTAGGAATTTGGACCTTGTATATAAAAGTATAATTGAGATTAGAGAAATGTCTAACTTGTATAAAAATCGAGTTTAGTATTTCATTTTGTAAACTAAATAATTTGTATATGTGTAAGTTGAGATTTATTTCACTGTGATCTATGACTGTTATTTATATGATATATTGTTCTGATGTTGAGAAATCGGTATGTCTACTACTTTGTATTAATATTGTACATGTCAAATTCAGTTCAGATATTAAGTGAAAAAGGTAGATGATATGTCAGTGTTAGTAGAAAGATATATTCACATTCGATCGCCCTTAATAAGCCGTATTCTCCAGATTAGAAGACGACGTTACATGCAATATTCTTCGCTAAACTGGGCATCGCGGCGGGGTCATTATATTAGGATTGTATTCTCTTCTGGTGTTTGACATGGGGCTGATAGATCCTTAAGAGAATATAGTTTATGGTTTCCTATGATATCCGTAATATGTGAGATTTACTAGCTTCCAGCAAATACTTAAATTTCACCAGGCGATAAGTAACGTTTTGGTTAAGTTCTCGTGATCACTAAGGGTTTAGAGTCCTTTGGTGTTCTGCATTTGTATAAGCCAATAGATTTTTAAGGGATATACTCCTTGATTTTTATACGTTCCTTGTGATTGGTTGTAACATCCCCTATTTTGAGGCCCAGAGCCAAGCGCTACAGATGTTGCGGTTATACGTAGTACTTACTTTCGGTGACCACATACGGTAATGTTAATGGTATCCGTAATATCAAAAGCACTTGAATATGAAATAAAAATCATCATAGATTGAAACATTTTTCTGATTACATTTAAAAATAGTAATTCATATCCAAGTTACAAAATTCCAAACGTTTTTCGGGTTCAGATCAAATATAATTATTACAAAATACGCCAAGAGCGACATATGAAGATTCCCCTTGGACGACTAGAGTGTTAAATAGTCATAACAAATTTAATACAACACAACGGAGTAAAAAATAACAACTCCTAAATATAGCTAACTTCAGCCTCCTACTCGTCTTCAGAAGCTTTATTTGTCACCTACTAAAACCTGAAAATCTTCAACCCTCAGCCTACTCATATCAATTTTGAGCACCTGAGAGTTTAAGGTGAAAAACATAAACTTCGAGTTAGACATAAAGCCTGCTGTGAAAAATACCATACATCTCGGTTATTTTATATTAAGTGAGACCACGCCGCTTAGTGGAACGAATTCCCCCTCACTAATATCCTTTTAAAAAATGTCTTTCATTCTTAATCGTACAACCAGAACTGGTTAAAAATAATAATATCATTATCATGAAAGCATATAAATCAGGCAACAAATGGACTATCTGTCCGAACAATATAGTTTTGTTACAACTAACCTTTGGCAGACTTAGGCCTACCAGACAAAATAAACAAATAATTTAACATCTGTTAGATACTCCTCTTCTGGATGGTCTATCTCTAACTTAATTCTTCAAGGTCAACTGGTCCAAATGGTTTTGCGGGCTCACCAATAACCTATCCTCCCTATATATATTCTATTTTGTGTGTAACATCATTTTAGTTTTATCTATGACAAAGCCCTACACTTTGGAATTTTGAACTAAATTAGCTAGGGGCAAATAGCTAATGTATAGTGTGCTACCCTATACCAGTCCCCTTTGGTAATCTTAATATTTGAGTCATTTTACTTAGGGTTATCTACCCTTAAATTTCCCTGGAAAACCTTTTTTAAAATCATTTAATCCATTAAATCATACTTTAAACAAGGAAAATATACTCTATGCTGTACTCAAATCACCTTGCCATATTATATACACTTTACATTAAACCTTTCAGATACATTAGGGAACAACCCCTTCGAAACCTTCTTTTAAAACCTTTCCAAAGAATTCAAATTCTTTTCTATAAACAAACCTTTCGAAAGCATTTGGGCTCAAGTTAAACATGTGGAAACCTTTCGAAACCAATTAAAAACCTTTCCCTTCGAAACCTTTGGATTCTGCCTTCAACAAAACAAAACGGTCATAAAACAACTAAGTTGAAAGCACTCTTTTGGAAAAAATTCCTATGTATAGAAGCGATGGGGTCGAAACCTATCCTTCGAAAGCAATGGAGAAATGGCTAGGTTTTAAAAACAATGTATCCCGTTAGAAACCATATGCTTCGAAAGGTAGAAAGCGACAATAAAGGGTTTCATCCCCTTCGAAAATATTGACATAAAACAAAAGTCTGCAACCTCATTCGAAACCATACCTTAAATAAATTTGACCCAGTCGGAAGCCAACTAGTCGGAAGCCAACTAGTCGAAAGCATTGCTTTCCAAAGCAAAGCAGGCGCTTTCCATTTGAAAGCAAAGTAGAGCTTCGATCCCATCAGAACCCCTTGTTTCGATCCAATACCGTCCGCATATATCCAATTCACAATGTACCAGATCATTGAGAATATGTGCCTTGGTTTTGGTGGTGATGGAGGCGGAAGTACCCAGTCAGAACCTAGGTGTCTTAAGTGGTGAAACATGTCGAAAACATGTAAAATTTGATTCTTAGCCTTTTAAAGTAATCTTATCAACTAACTTGCCTTGTTTGTCAAAGTATTATTGGTTGCTAATTTTCTTTTCTAAAAGTCTTCCGAAATTTCAAAATAAAACAATTTAGTTTATTTACAAATACCCCTTCTCCGTTTATAAATGTATAAAACATATAAGTCTCATACCTTAAATAATTTTATATATTTATTAAAACACTTGGGAAATTCTACGAAAATTCTTATAAATCATTTTTAATATATTTTCTAACATTTATAAATTTCATATCCAAAACATATATAATTTAGCCGTAAATTATTTTAAAACCAAATATGCATTTCCTCACAAGAAAATTAATATAAAATCCACATTAATTCTGAAAATTATGAAAATTGAAACTCATCTCTAAAATATCATTTCTGATCTAAATATAAATTCACCAGGCATTTGGATGTCCTTTTAATAGGGTTTTCACATTAAAACATATCATGAATTATCATAAATCATTAATAAGCATATATAATCATTTCAATAATCAGAAACATGGCAAAGCCTTGCAAAATAATTCAAGTTCAACTTACAACCAAAAACAATAGGAAACATGAGATGTAGTTATTATTCGCCTTAGCTTTGTGATTAAGGAGTTTGAGATTCGAAAATGGATTAAGTTGATTTAGCTTCTTCCTTTTGCTTATCTTACTCTAGTTCTTCTAAAGGTAGCTGACCTCTTAGTTTTAATTTTGCAAATGAACGTATGAAATGAATGAGTGTAAGGGTTTTGGGTATAAGGATATACTTATTCCTATTTTGCCCCTTATCTAACTTTCCTTATCTTTTTCATTCTAGTTTATTTGTTAACATGGCATGGATACCTTTACTAATCACAAATCTTAATCACCTAAACCATTGCATTATTTTATTTAATTTAACTATTAAATGTCCTAAATAATTTAACTCAAACTTAGGGTCGTTACAGACTCCCCTCCTTAAAGAATTTCGTCCTCGAAATTACGATAAGGTACTTAAACGATCAATCAAAACAGTTGAACATACCATCAAACAAATCAGGATAAGCGTCTCTAATCCTGCCTCAGTCTTCCAAGTACAATCTCTCTTGTTGTCTCCCCACTGACTTTAACTAATTTGACTGTCTTGTTACTTAGTCTCTTCTCATCTTTAGCAACTATACGAATTGGCTTTTTAACTATAATCAAATTCGACTCTACTGCTAAGTCTTCAAACATAGTCGATGCTATAGTAGTCTCTGGGTCTCTAATACGCTTCTTTAGATGAGAAATACGAAATACATTATGGACTCCTGCTAAAATGTTTGGTAACTCTACTCTATACGTGAGTTTCCCGATCCTTTCTATAATAAGAAATGGTCCTATGGATCTCGGTGAGAATTTCCCAGATTTCCAAATCAAATTACACCTTTAATTGGTAAACCTTAATAAAATCATTCATCTCCAACTGAGAATTCTAAGTCTTTGCATCTTCTATTAGCATAACTCTTTGGCCTAAACCGTGCTTTCTTCATTCTTGCCCGAATCAACCCTATCTTCTATGTAACTAAACATGGACCAAGAACTAACTTATCCCTGGTCTCTAACCAACAACCTGGTGATTTGCATGACCTTCCATACAAAGCTTCAAATGGTGCCATCCCTATACTAGCCTGATAACTGTTGTTATACAAAAACTCGACTAAGTGTAGATGGTCTTCCCATAATCCTTCAAAATATAATACATAAGCTCATAACAAATCTTCCAAGATTTTTTTAACTTTTTCCGTTTGTCCATCATTCTGTAGACGGCAAGCAGTACTCATCCTGAGCTCGATTCCTAAAATATCCTGTAGGCTCTACCAGAACTCACTGGTGAATAAGGAATCTATATCATTTACTATACTACTAGGAATTTCATGTAGTCTAATTATATTCTTATTAAACAACATAGCTAAAACAGGTGTCATCCTAGTTGACTTCACTGGAAAGAAATGTGCACTCTTTGTCATCCTGCCCACTATAACCCATAAACTTTCATTTTCTCTATTAGATCTTGGCAACCTGTCTATAAAATATGTAGAAATAGAATCTCATTTCCATGCTGGAATATCTAATGGATGAAGTACCCCACTTGGCTTCTGATGTTCGCCTTTTACTTGTTGGCAGTTCAGACACTGCTTCACCCATAAGCCTACATCCTTCTTTATGTCTTCCTAGAACAAACTCCTCTTCATGTCCTGATACATCTTAGTTCCTCCCGAAATAATGATAAACTTCGAACGATGACATTCCTCCAAAATCTCTTTCCTTATGTTCCCTACATCTAGAACACACAATCTTCCTTACTTTCTTAACCACCTGTTTTGGTCAAGACTAAAATCTTTCAAGTCATCGCTCTCCATTCCATCTTTCAGCTTCTTGATCCGCTCAAATAGTACTGGATCCTCCATCCATTTAGAAGCAACCTTTTTGATGATCACCAATCGGACTTCCAAACATGACAACACTATAGTTTCTCCACTAGATCCGGCTTCAGATCTCCATTGTAACCTACATGTCGCCAATGCTTCCAAATCCTTCCAGTTAGCCATTTGCGCCAATACTGCATTATGATGTTTTCTGATAAGTGCATCTGCAACCTTATTTCCATTTCCTGGTGTGTGCTCAATCCCAAAATCATAAGCAGCTATAAATTCTAACCATCTCTGCTGTCTAATATTCAACTCCTTCTGAGAGAATAAATACTTCAATGACTTATGGTCCGTATAAAACTCAAAGCTTTCTCCTAAAAGATAATGTCTCCACACCTTCAATGCAAAAAATACTACAGCTAATTCCAAGTCGTGCGTTAGATATCTAACCTCATGCGCTCTAAGTTATCGAGAACCGTAGGCAATTACTTTACCTCACTGCATTAGTACAGCTCCTAATCTAGTTTCACACGCATATATATATATATATATATATATATAGACTACTAAGTCCTGATTTCCTTTCGGAACAACTAACACAGGCGCATTAGTCAATAAGTGTTTCAGCTTTTGGAATTCCTCCTCACACTTATCGGTCCAAACAAACTTCACATCCTTTCGCATTAGCTTGGTCATTGGTGCTGCAATCTGTAAAAAATCCTTAACGAACCTCCTATAATATCCCGCCAATACAAGAAAACTCTTTATCTCATTCACTATCTCGGGCCTTTTTCAATTATTCATTGCTTCAACCTTAGTGGATCTACAAACAACCCTTTCTCTAAGACTACATGACCAAGAAACTTTACTTTCTTCTTCTAGAAATGACATTTCAAAAACTTCGCCTTCAGCTGATGCTACCTCAGCGCCTCAAGCATTACTCTACGATGGACTTCTCATTTCTCTTAATATTAGTATCAACCGTAGCACAGCCATATCTTGCTAGCTCCACAAACCTCCTTGCATACTCAAGTACAGTCGTACCCCCCCTCCCCCCCCCCCACCAACTTAGCAAACTTCCTAAGTAGAGTGGATTTGACAATCTTGGTCATTAACCTCTCCTCAAATCTCCTTTTGAACTCGACCTATGTCATTGTCTCCTCACGAACTCCAACTGTAACACCGCTCCACTAGTATAGCACTGATCGTTGAAGCTATCTAGAAGCAATCCTACTTTTTTGCTCATCACTGAACCCTAGATCAGCGAAAATCCTCTCGCAATGAAGCAGCCAATTCTCTACTTCGATTGCATCCTTGGTACCAATAAATGGTTTTCCTCCCAATCGAGCATAATCCCTACTCTGAATATCATAGTTGTTGACCACTAGAGCTTCCTGAACTCCTTCTCCAACTACTCCAGCTGCAACACCCGCCTATATCATGTTGGCAAAGAACTGATACATTGCTTCTACGTCAACTTGCGAGACTCCAGAACCAATATTTCTAACTTGTGACTGATCTGGGTTTCTCCTCGTATTCGATCTGGCATTTCCATTTGTTGTGGTGCTTCCCCCAAGGTTATTTCTTGCACTTCTAGCATCCATATCTATATTCAAGCCTCATGAGATATAGAAGAATAACCTATGAGGGGTAGGTGAATAGAGACATAGTGTATACTTATATATAGCAAATACAAGTGCGTTACTATAGCAGTATCTCATACCCTAATCTTACTATAATTCCTTAGGATTATATTTTCAAAAATCATTTTAATTTAAAGTTTTTCATTAACCTATGCTCTAATACCATGTTGTGACATCCCCTTTCTGGAGGCCTGAAGCTTAGTGCTACAAATGTTGTAGTCATCCATAGTATAAACTTTCGATGACCAAATATGGTAATGTTAATCGTATCTATAATATCAGAAGCACTTGAATATGAAATAAAAATCATTATAGATTAAAATATTTTTTTGATTACATTTCAAAGTAGCATTTCATAACCATGTTACATAATCTCCAACTTTTCCTAGGTTTTGATCAAATATAATTATTATAGAATACGCCAAGAGTGACATATGAAGATGCCCCCTTGGATGACTAGGGTTTAAATAGTCATAATAAACTTAATGCAACACAGCGGAAACAAAAACATAACAACTCCTAAATATAGCTAACTTCAGCCTCCTGCTTGTCTTCGAAAGCTTTATTCGTCCATCTACTAAAACCTGGAAATCCTCAACCCTTGGCCTACTCAAATCAATTTTGAACACCCGAGAGCTTAAGGGGAAAATATAAACTTCGAGTCAGACATAAAGTCTGGTGTGAATAATACTATACATCTCGGTTATTTGATATTAAGTGAGACCATGCCGCTTAGCTTAATAGGTTTCCCCTCGTTAATATCCTTTTAAAACATGTCCTTTGCAAATTTTAAACTTGCAACCAAAATTGGTTAAAACGACAATATCAATATCATGAAAACAATTAAATTAGGTAACAAATGGACTATCTGTCCGAACAATATAGTTTTGTTTGGCTAACTACTAATCTTTGGCTGACTCGGGCCTACCAGACAAAATAATGAATAATCTAACTTCTGTTAGATGCTCCTCTTCTTGGCGGTCTGTCCCTAACTTAATTCTCCAGTGTCAACTGATCCTAATGGTTTTGCGGGATCATCAATAAACTATCCTCTCTCTGTATATCTCATTGTGTATGTAACATCATTTTAGTCTTACTTGTGACAAAGCTCTACACACTAGAATTTTGGACTAAATTAGCTAGGGGCTAATAGCTAATGTTTAAGGCACGATCCTATACCAGTCCCATCTTGTAACGCTCGCGGATTTTCGTTCTTCGAAAATTCGACATCGATACTCACTTTATCGACTGCCGAGAAATCAAAGGCCGAAAACCGAGATGTTATGGGTTTTAAAAAGAAAAGAAAAGAAAGAAGAGAGAAAAAGAAGAAAGAAAAAGAAAAATAGAGGGAAAAGAAGATAGACAATTTTTAGAAAACAGAGAATAGAAGATAGAAGAATTTTAAAAATAGAACGGACAGAAAGGAAACAACAGAACAACAACAGAATCTCACAATTCGCAGCGGAACAACATATAATAACAAATGAATAATCTTTAAACAAAGAACTATATCAGTTATTACATTTCATCACATTATATTACATTACATCAAATCATCAGAGTGTACAACAACATACAACAACAAACAGTGCAGCGGAAAAAGAAATACTATATAAACTAGTAATACGCCATGCCATCCAGCTTGCCTCCAGCAACTCCAGAATATCCAGAATATCCTGATAAACCTAACTCTTAACTGCCCGTGTGGAAAATTGGTGGGCACCCAGAGTTTAGGAAGGAAAACAATAAACTCCAAGTCAGTCATGTGACTGGTGCGAGAACTCAAAACAGTTTATTTAACTTTAAAATCAAATAGAGGAATATTTTTAATCAATTCGCAATGCTTTTAAAAAATGAGACTACCATAAGGCCTCCCGCACACACACACATGCAAACGCAGAATCGGAGGAGATTTCTCCTTATGATAGTCAAAGATGCTTGATACGCATTTAAAATAATATTTTATATTATTACTAGTGCATAGTGTAGAGAAAAATTCATTTCGAAAGTAGAATATAAATCTTAGCCAACATAGACATTTCGAACTATGCCTACTATAGCTACTATCCAAACAGTGGTGACCACCATAAGTGAATAGCAGGTTCTACAACTAATACCGTAAAAGTTTCGTATTGGGAATTGGATTTCCAACGAATGATCAGGCCAAGGAACTTCCCATTGCCACATGAGAATGCCTCTGGATGGACATCCCCGAGAACCAAACCGGATCTCTACCAACACAAGGCCGGGTTACTCCTAACTGAGTAACAACTGACCGAATATGCCATCCCCCGGTCCTTTGGGACCTTTTCACCGAGCGCTCGTAATCAATTCACACAATCATAAAGTGTTTTCAACATGAGTAAGTATCTGGGCTCCATACCATGATACCACCCTTTTCCAGAAGGAAATGGACACATCCTAAAGGGTGCTACCCCTCATAACCTTGCTGCTTCTTTCCTGTTTTGACCATTCACGGGGTGTGAGGCTCGACGAAGTCACGTCCACAAAAACATACTTTATACAAAAGCCATGCTTTGGGTCAACAAATGATCAACACAATGATCACAAGGATAGACGATCAAATAAACGATCCTATCACAAATAATCAACACAATGATCATTTCAGCATCACTCAGCATGTCACATTACCAAATTGGGAATATATCGCTGATAACTTCAACTATATAACCTTTGAGCTCGTACGTCTCAAAGAAGGGTGTTAAGCAAAGAATAAATTCTCCGCCACCAACAGAAATATATTTGAAAGAAATCGGCTTTATATCTCAAATTGTAATGTCAGACATACAATCCATACAGGTCTGTTCCGGGATCGAACAAAACCGAAGGCACTTCTTACGAAGCCCTTGCAATACGGGTATTCACAATCCCGATCGAATTTCCCATCACTTAGGAGATCTCTATACCAGGAGCTACCCAGTGCAGAGACAATCGATAGGTCATCCTATCGCTTTCACAAATACTCGGTCTTCAACACCGATCTTCAAATGCAATTCATAACGACGTATCACATATTCGGAATGGGTTATACGACCCCATGGTCCTTTCCCGGTTAACCCGAATAGTGAGCGCTTATTCAAAAATAAGTGTGCATTCAATTTCAAACAATTTACATCAATTACCCATTCAAAGGGAAATATTGATAGTCGATTATTGAACTATCAATGGATATGCATACATCACCAGATTCCAAATAATTTTCCAAATTATTTATTTTCCAAAATATCTTTACAAGATATATAATTTCAACGCTTCAAAAATAAATCAATATTTATTTTTAACAAATTCCACTTTCACATATAAATTCCATAATGAATTTATATTTCAAGATATCCATGCATATGCGATTTCAATAATTCATTTCAATTTATCTTCAGAAAAAGGTAAATTCTAATTATTCACTTCATATTGGAAAACATTTCCATACTTATATATTCATAAGTAATTCACAAATTCCTTTTATTTTCAACACTTAGAAAATATTCAATATACTTAAATCGAATTAAGTATATAATTCATTCTTTAAGGAAATCATTCTCTTAAACATATTTATTTGGGCCAAAACGAATGTTACGTAAAACATCGTTACGACAACCCAAAATCACTAGTATAGGGATTCGAAATTAAAATAGATATATAAATCTCAATACTATACAAAACATTTCCTTTCGGAAATCATTTACTATAACAACAGTGTTACAGTCCACATTTCCTTTTATTTCTCGAAAACGTCTATTTCAACAATAAATGTTGAAATCTATGGTTTCGAATCTCAACACATTTTAAACCATTGTTAGATCGTTTTAATTCTATTTAAAACTTCATATCTAAAACAATTTCTTTAACGTATTATTCACTATTCAAAAATCGTGAACATACTTCGTTAACAAATTTCATCATTTTATTCAATTTATTTTAAAGGATTATTCACTATTTAAAAATGTGAATATAACTCCATTAATAGGTTATAACAATTAACTTATCAAAATAAGTCATTTGCGGATTTATAAAACAACGTTTATAAATTCCGTTTCTATTTATTTATAAAAAAACTTCCTTTTTATAAATTCCTTTATTAACCTATTCCAGTTTATAACTCAATTATAAACTACAAGTTCATATTATAAGTTAATTACTTATAAAACGATTATTTTACAAAATCGTTCATTTAACTTCCCAAATTATTAATCTTAACTTATAAGATTGTTTATTTATCCAAAATTCATTCTTTCGATAACTTTATAAATTTTATAAACCTATTGCTTATAAAATTTCATTTATAACTTCATAGTTTATAATTTCATAAATTTCATTCATTTAGGAAATTCATTTTCACTACATTCAAACACTTATAAAAACTCGTTTTATAATGTCCATAATTCAATTTATAAATATCCATTTATAAATCTCTTAATAAAAATCAGTTTATATTATTCTTTTAAAACGTCTTTAATTTCCTTTATAATTTCACCATTTTGATTTATAAAATAATCAAATTTTATAAATCCTATATTTAAACTTTTCAAAATAAATTCAAATTTCCCAATTTAAACTATTTTATAAAATCATTGATCCATATTTCTCAAAATCAGCTTTTTAACTATATTTCTTAGAAATCATAATTTTTATAACTTTTAAAAATTATAACGTTTATTTATTTAACATGGATCAATTCCAAAAATAAAGTATATTTTCAAAAATCACTTTAAAATCCCAAAATCTGGGTCCAATGATGCTACACACCAAATAGTCAATCACGACTACAACGATATCATATATCAATATGATAATCCATCAAATATCAAAATATCTGAAATCAAATAAAAACTGTTGAGGAATCCAGTTGGATCCCTCCAACCTGTTTCCTGCATCCAAAAACATTAGCACAATACCAATTTCGCTCCAGTACGAAATTATCGCGGTACATGTTTTTAATAAATATTCTCCGCTTAATAACGGCGTAATAGGGTCTCATCCGCTAAACAAAAAATGCGGGAAATCAACAACTGCAATATATACATATGCCAATATATATATATTGATATTACATATAATACCAATTTCACTGTTTATGAAATATTCGCGGTATATGTTTTTACTAAATAACATCCGCTTACTAACGGCGTATAATGTCTATTTTAACAATCAATAATTTACAGTCATCATTCAAACATGCATTCAAATATTTTAAATCTAACTATTTAAAATAAAATCGAAATCTATTCGATTGAGTGAGAAATTCTCACCTTGGTTTTAATTTCCGTTTAAGCTTTTATTTCGAATAAAATTAAACGCGCGTTTAATTTTACCCAAAATTCTCACTAACTCCAAACGACTCCAAACCAACTCCATCGCGTAGTGCTCGTCCATACGATTCCAACGCAACTGAGTTTGCATTTTTTCGACCTCGTATGAAAAAGATATGAATTTTACAAGTTTGCACGAATTTAAATCAACTATTTTCAACATATACTCTATATTTATAACCTAGATTAAATCTGAGCCACTGGATTTCACACCCCCCTTTATCAGGCCGTCCACCATCATCTTCTACTCACGCCTATGCTACAGCCAAAAATTGAAGAGGCCGAACCCAAACTTGAGAACTAGGGTTGAATTATGCTCGTTCAATACTCGATGAAATCTCGATCGGGGAGTTGCAACCTCTAGCTCACCCCCTCCTCCACCTTCGACCCCAAGGCTACTGAGCTCGGCCCCCTAGATTTGCGTGCGCACGCACGAGAACAGCCATGAACGGCCTCACATCACTCCCTCTACGCAACTCCGTTTCCGATCATCACCGTATGGAATTAAAGCCCTCGCCTTGCTCTTCAATCTTCGTGTTGAACACTTCGCGTGAATGTGAATGGATTTGGAGAGATTGATGAATGAAAATGGAGCATTTCTGGCCATTGACAGTTTTAGGGCCGGCTAGGGTTTGAGATATTATATATATTTTTTTTTTTTCTAAATGAAGGGTTGGGGTTATTTATAAGGAACGAGCAAGCGTAAACACTATTCATCCCGGGAATTCCGAACTCCGATTTAGGCGCCGTAACCAGCGTACCTAGGGTTTATCCCGCATTCCGGACACAATGGAACAGGTTTCGGAAGCTAATTCGGAAGTATGTGCGAGTTATGGCTATAAACGCTCAATTTAAATTAAACCGATTTCTAGGCCTTTTAATTTGTACCGGACAAACGGTAAATCCAGTTGACTTAAAATTTGAAATCTTACAATAATATCACATTACGGATCCGATGAAACTGGTTTCGTCGAAATCCGAGACTTTTTGAAAAATGGCTATTTTGACTCGCCAAATTTAAATTAAAAATAATTCGATGCGTTTCGAGCTGCCACGATCAAACGATAGCTCCGATTGACACGAAAATTGAAATCCGGTAATAACTAACTATTACGGATCCAATGGAACTGGTTTCGTTCAATTCTGAGACTGTTCAAAAATTGACTATTTTACAGTCGATTATTAAATATTAAAATATTCAATTTTCACAGATTAACTTTTAATTCGATTTTAAAAGTTCTAAAATATTTCTATAACTCCAGTATGATTAAATAAAATTTTCCAAATTATTTTCAATCATATTTAACTCAATTTTCAATTATTTCCATAATTTCACATATTAAATTATCGATTTAATTATTCAATTAAATCCAAAAATTCAAATAAAAATTTATTTGACTTATAAATTCACTTATTAATATTTAAAATTAATTAAATATTCAATTTTTTTATTATTAAAAATTCTGGGTCGTTACAATCTTTCCCCCTTAAAAGAATTTCGTCCTCGAAATTACAAGTAAGAAAAGTTACAGAATCTATTAACTTTCCAAAATTCATAGTTAAACTTCTTATAATACTTTTACTAAGTTTTCAAATCATACTTAGTTATGTTTTCAAAAACAATCTATATCATTTAACTTTCAACTCTAAAACAAAGTTAAAGTTTTCCAAAATTTTCCCAATTTTCTCAAAAATTTTCTAACGCCTTAAATTTCCGGAAAAATTCGCCATGTCTCCTTTGCGCGGCTCGATCCGGAAAAAAAATGACAGTATATATATCACAAATATACATCTCATCAAGTAATGAGGCATCCCGAAGGGAAAAAAAGTGTAAAAGTGCGATATTTAATCCGAGATATGTACCTTATATTTTATTAGCAAGCATATACGGCTAATATAGTGCTAAAGCGAACTCCAAATGCGAAGCAAACGCGATCCGCACCTACTAAACTCAACAAACAACATGAGAATCATGCATATATGAAAATAGTATCGATATACAACATATAGCAACATAATAACTATATAAGTCACATAGCAAATGCAACAATAGCAATATATATTCAACCAATTAACATTCATAATCAATAAATATTCATTTATATTCTCATTAATATTAATGAATTGGTTTTCAATTCAAATCACATTTGATTCATTAACATTGGATTTTGTAAACATTCCTTCTCAATTCAATTAGTTATCATTTACTAATTTAAATCCAATTCACCTTCAATTCTATTCAAATTTATTTACTTCTAATTTGAATTCAATTTCATAGTTTTCAATTTCATTAACTCTTAATGACTTTTATACAATCATATAACAATCATATAACAACCAATTTATATTAATTACAACCAAATTCTTTTCACTTATATTCATTCAATTTGGTTTAACATTAAATTGATTTCCATTCCAATTTATTCAACTTCTAATAAAATTAGATTTTAATGAATTAACACTTTCATTAATTATTCCTTATCAATTTTAATTACATTCAATTGATTAACATTCAATCCATTCATTCAATTCAATTACAAAGTTGAATTCTATTACATAACTCAAGTTCATATTCATTTAATCCACTTGATTATTTACTTCGATACCAAAATCAATTCCATACAACAACTCTTAAGTTATATTCCATTTAACTTTAAATTCACTTTTATTCACAACTCATATTTTATATAGTTTCACTTCTTATATATATAAGTTTATTTCATTAATTGTAAATCACTTTAATTATAATTCAATTCTTATAATTCTTTTGCTTATACAATTATTCTTTTATTTGGATTATTCAAACAACCTAACAATCAACTTATATACACTTTAATAATTTTTTTTAAAATTATTCCTTTATATATAAAATATAATCAAGGCAAAATTATTTCATTTACCCAATTCAAAACAATACTATGTCGAATTGTTCTATTCAAGTGTTTAGAAACCCCTTCGGCTCAGTTTCGAGGCTGTGCTGACGAAAGTTCATATGCCACTTAATAAACCAATCATCACAATATAAAACAATTTTATATTCACTAACAAATACGCTCTCATAGCTATCATTACACTCAAACTCAATCTAGAGTACTACTGACTCTATCTCTAATGAGTAATACCCTACAGAACCATGGTTGTCGCTTAACCATCAGCTCTGATACCAAATGTAACGCTCGCGGAGGAAGCGGTCACAACCGGTAGGCTTTTCAACCATCCCAGCCCCACCGTGGCTTACACTGATATCCCAAACTTGCTTTTACGGCCAGCCTTTCGACTGTCACAGCTTACGCCTAACCAACCCCCTAAAAGAGGACGTGTAGGGGCAAGAGTCTCCCGTTCGCCACCAAACCGCGAAGCGAGAATCCCCCATCACATAGCCCAAAGCTTAGCAAGACTGGTGTGAGAACTCAAAACAGTTTATTTAACTTTAAAATCAAATAGAGGAATATTTTTAATCAATTCGCAATGCTTTTAAAAAATGAGACTACCATAAGGCCTCCCGCACACACACACATGCAAACGCAGAATCGGAGGAGATTTCTCCTTATGATAGTCAAAGATGCTTGATACGCATTTAAAATAATATTTTATATTATTACTAGTGCATAGTGTAGAGAAAAATTCATTTCGAAAGTAGAATATAAATCTTAGCCAACATAGACATTTCGAACTATGCCTACTATAGCTACTATCCAAACAGTGGTGACCACCATAAGTGAATAGCAGGTTCTACAACTAATACCGTAAAAGTTTCGTATTGGGAATTGGATTTCCAACGAATGATCAGGCCAAGGAACTTCCCATTGCCACATGAGAATGCCTCTGGATGGACATCCCCGAGAACCAAACCGGATCTCTACCAACACAAGGCCGGGTTACTCCTAACTGAGTAACAACTGACCGAATATGCCATCCCCCGGTCCTTTGGGACCTTTTCACCGAGCGCTCGTAATCAATTCACACAATCATAAAGTGTTTTCAACATGAGTAAGTATCTGGGCTCCATACCATGATACCACCCTTTTCCAGAAGGAAATGGACACATCCTAAAGGGTGCTACCCCTCATAACCTTGCTGCTTCTTTCCTGTTTTGACCATTCACGGGGTGTGAGGCTCGACGAAGTCACGTCCACAAAAACATACTTTATACAAAAGCCATGCTTTGGGTCAACAAATGATCAACACAATGATCACAAGGATAGACGATCAAATAAACGATCCTATCACAAATAATCAACACAATGATCATTTCAGCATCACTCAGCATGTCACATTACCAAATTGGGAATATATCGCTGATAACTTCAACTATATAACCTTTGAGCTCGTACGTCTCAAAGAAGGGTGTTAAGCAAAGAATAAATTCTCCGCCACCAACAGAAATATATTTGAAAGAAATCGGCTTTATATCTCAAATTGTAATGTCAGACATACAATCCATACAAGTCTGTTCCGGGATCGAACAAAACCGAAGGCACTTCTTACGAAGCCCTTGCAATACGGGTATTCACAATCCCGATCGAATTTCCCATCACTTAGGAGATCTCTATACCAGGAGCTACCCAGTGCAGAGACAATCGATAGGTCATCCTATCGCTTTCACAAATACTCGGTCTTCAACACCGATCTTCAAATGCAATTCATAACGACGTATCACATATTCGGAATGGGTTATACGACCCCATGGTCCTTTCCCGGTTAACCCGAATAGTGAGCGCTTATTCAAAAATAAGTGTGCATTCAATTTCAAACAATTTACATCAATTACCCATTCAAAGGGAAATATTGATAGTCGATTATTGAACTATCAATGGATATGCATACATCACCAGATTCCAAATAATTTTCCAAATTATTTATTTTCCAAAATATCTTTACAAGATATATAATTTCAACACTTCAAAAATAAATCAATATTTATTTTTAACAAATTCCACTTTCACATATAAATTCCATAATGAATTTATATTTCAAGATATCCATGCATATGCGATTTCAATAATTCATTTCAATTTATCTTCAGAAAAAGATAAATTCTAATTATTCACTTCATATTGGAAAACATTTCCATACTTATATATTCATAAGTAATTCACAAATTCCTTTTATTTTCAACACTTAGAAAATATTCAATATACTTAAATCGAATTAAGTATATAATTCATTCTTTAAGGAAATCATTCTCTTAAACATATTTATTTGGGCCAAAACGAATGTTACGTAAAACATCGTTACGACAACCCAAAATCACTAGTATAGGGATTCGAAATTAAAATAGATATATAAATCTCAATACTATACAAAACATTTCCTTTCGGAAATCATTTACTATAACAACAGTGTTACAGTCCACATTTCCTTTTATTTCTCGAAAACGTCTATTTCAACAATAAATGTTGAAATCTATGGTTTCGAATCTCAACACATTTTAAACCATTGTTAGATCGTTTTAATTCTATTTAAAACTTCATATCTAAAACAATTTCTTTAACGTATTATTCACTATTCAAAAATCGTGAACATACTTCGTTAACAAATTTCATCATTTTATTCAATTTATTTTAAAGGATTATTCACTATTTAAAAATGTGAATATAACTCCATTAATAGGTTATAACAATTAACTTATCAAAATAAGTCATTTGCGGATTTATAAAACAACGTTTATAAATTCTGTTTCTATTTATTTATAAAAAAAACTTCCTTTTTATAAATTCCTTTATTAACCTATTCCAGTTTATAACTCAATTATAAACTACAAGTTCATATTATAAGTTAATTACTTATAAAACGATTATTTTACAAAATCGTTCATTTAACTTCCCAAATTATTAATCTTAACTTATAAGATTGTTTATTTATCCAAAATTCATTCTTTCGATAACTTTATAAATTTTATAAACCTATTGCTTATAAAATTTCATTTATAACTTCACAGTTTATAATTTCATAAATTTCATTCATTTAGGAAATTCATTTTCACTACATTCAAACACTTATAAAAACTCGTTTTATAATGTCCATAATTCAATTTATAAATATCCATTTATAAATCTCTTAATAAAAATCAGTTTATATTATTCTTTTAAAACGTCTTTAATTTCCTTTATAATTTCACCATTTTGATTTATAAAATAATCAAATTTTATAAATCCTATATTTAAACTTTTCAAAATAAATTCAAATTTCCCAATTTAAACTATTTTATAAAATCATTGATCCATATTTCTCAAAATCAGCTTTTTAACTATATTTCTTAGAAATCATAATTTTTATAACTTTTAAAAATTATAACGTTTATTTATTTAACATGGATCAATTCCAAAAATAAAGTATATTTTCAAAAATCACTTTAAAATCCCAAAATCTGGGTCCAATGATGCTACACACCAAATAGTCAATCACGACTACAACGATATCATATATCAATATGATAATCCATCAAATATCAAAATATCTGAAATCAAATAAAAACTGTTGAGGAATCCAGTTGGATCCCTCCAACCTGTTTCCTGCATCCAAAAACATTAGCACAATACCAATTTCGCTCCACTACGAAATTATCGCGGTACATGTTTTTAATAAATATTCTCCGCTTAATAACGGCGTAATAGGGTCTCATCCGCTAAACAAAAAATGCGGGAAATCAACAACTGCAATATATACATATGCCAATATATATATATTGATATTACATATAATACCAATTTCACTGTTTATGAAATATTCGCGGTATATGTTTTTACTAAATAACATCCGCTTACTAACGGCGTATAATGTCTATTTTAACAATCAATAATTTACAGTCATCATTCAAACATGCATTCAAATATTTTAAATCTAACTATTTAAAATAAAATCGAAATCTATTCGATTGAGTGAGAAATTCTCACCTTGGTTTTAATTTCCGTTTAAGCTTTTATTTCGAATAAAATTAAACGCGCGTTTAATTTTACCCAAAATTCTCACTAACTCCAAACGACTCCAAACCAACTCCATCGCGTAGTGCTCGTCCATACGATTCCAACGCAACTGAGTTTGCATTTTTTCGACCTCGTATGAAAAAGATATGAATTTTACAAGTTTGCACGAATTTAAATCAACTATTTTCAACATATACTCTATATTTATAACCTAGATTAAATCTGAGCCACTGGATTTCACACCCCCCTTCATCAGGCCGTCCACCATCATCTTCTACTCACGCCTATGCTACAGCCAAAAATTGAAGAGGCCGAACCCAAACTTGAGAACTAGGGTTGAATTATGCTCGTTCAATACTCGATGAAATCTCGATCGGGGAGTTGCAACCTCTAGCTCACCCCCTCCTCCACCTTCGACCCCAAGGCTACTGAGCTCGGCCCCCTAGATTTGCGTGCGCACGCACGAGAACAGCCACGAATGGCCTCACATCACTCCCTCTACGCAACTCCGTTTCCGATCATCACCGTATGGAATTAAAGCCCTCGCCTTGCTCTTCAATCTTCGTGTTGAACACTTCGCGTGAATGTGAATGGATTTGGAGAGATTGATGAATGAAAATGGAGCAATTCTGGCCATTGACAGTTTTAGGGCCGGCTAGGGTTTGAGATATTATATATTTTTTTTTATTTTCTAAATGAAGGGTTGGGGTTATTTATAAGGAACGAGCAAGCGTAAACACTATTCATCCCGGGAATTCCGAACTCCGATTTAGGCGCCGTAACCAGCGTACCTAGGGTTTATCCCGCGTTCCGGACACAATGGAACAGGTTTCGGAAGCTAATTCGGAAGTATGTGCGAGTTATGGCTATAAACGCTCAATTTAAATTAAACCGATTTAAATCGATTTCTAGGCGTTTTAATTTGTACCGGACAAACGGTAAATCCAATTGACTTAAAATTTGAAATCTTACAATAATATCACATTACGGATCCGATGAAACTGGTTTCGTCGAAATCCGAGACTTTTTGAAAAATGGCTATTTTGACTCGCCAAATTTAAATTAAAAATAATTCGATGCGTTTCGAGCTGCCACGATCAAACGATAGCTCCGATTGACACGAAAATTGAAATCCGGTAATAACTAACTATTACGGATCCAATGGAACTGGTTTCGTTCAATTCTGAGACTGTTCAAAAATTGACTATTTTACAGTCGATTATTAAATATTAAAATATTCAATTTTCACAGATTAACTTTTAATTCGATTTTAAAAGTTCTAAAATATTTCTATAACTCCAGTATGATTAAATAAAATTTTCCAAATTATTTTCAATCATATTTAACTCAATTTTCAATTATTTCCATAATTTCACATATTAAATTATCGATTTAATTATTCAATTAAATCCAAAAATTCAAATAAAAATTTATTTGACTTATAAATTCACTTATTAATATTTAAAATTAATTAAATATTCAATTTTTTTATTATTAAAAATTCTGGGTCGTTACACATCTGGTATTCTAATAACTGGGTCATTTTACTTAGAGTTAACTACCGATATATTTTCCTTGAAAACGTTGATTTAATCCTTTAAATCATACTTTAAATAAGGAAAATATACTCTATGCTTTACACAAATCACCTTGCCATGTTATATATACTTTGCATAAAACTTTGTTGATGAAAACATTTAACCTTTGAAAGTATCCATTTCGAATCCATTAAAAGTACCCCTTTCGAAACAAAGTAAATCCTTAGGTCGAAAGGCCAAAACATACCCTTCGAAACCTTCCTTAATAAACCTTTCAAAAAAAATTGAAAAGCCTCTCTTTCGAAAGCTTTAAAACCTTAGACATCCTTTTATCAAAACACTTTAGATATGCCTTTCAAAACCTTGGGAAACCTTCCACTTAAACCTTTTGAAACATTGGGGAACCACCCTATTGGAACCTTCTTTTAAAGCTATTGAAAGCATTCAGATTCTTTTCTATAAACAAACCTATTGAAAGCATTTGAGTTCAAGTTAAACATGTTGAAACCATTCGAAACCAATTAAAAACCATTTCCCTCGAAACCTTTGGGTTCTACCTTCAACAGAACAAATGGGTCATAAAACAACTAAGTCGAAAGCATTCTTTCGAAAGCAAATCCTACGTATAGAAGTGATGGTGTTGAAACCATCCATTCAAAAGCATTGGAGAAGTGGATAGGTTTTAAAAACAAAGTATCCTTTCTGAAACCATTTGTTCGAAAGGTAGAAAGCGGTAGAAATGTGTTTCGGCCCTTTCAAAAGCAATTACTTAAGACAAAAGGCACAACCTCATTCGAAACCATTCCTTATATCAATTAGACCCAGTCGGAAGCCAACCAAATCGAAAGCATTACTTTCGAAAGCAATGTAGGTTTATTTCCATTCGAAAGCAAAGTGGCACTTCGATCCCATTGGAACCCCTTATTCTGACGCAATACTTTCCTCCTATATCCAATTCACTATGTACTAAATCATTGATACTATGTGCATTGGTTTCGATGGCGATGGAGGCGGAGTACCTAGTCAGCACCTAGGTGTCGTAAGTAGTGAAACGTGTAAAAAGTATGTAAAATTGGATTTTTAGCCTTTTAAAGAAATCTTTTCAACCAACCTATCTTATTTGTCAAATTATTATTGGTTGCTAATTTTCTTTTCTAAAAGTTCTGCCAAAATTTCAAAATAAAACAGATTAATTTATTTACAAAATACCCCTTCTCCTTTTATAAATATATAAAACATTTAAGTCCCAAACCTTAAATAATTTTATATATTCATTAAAACACTAGGCAAAATTCTACAAAATTTTCTATAAATCATTTTTAATATGTTTTCTAACATATATAATTGTTACTACCCTTTTATTTTTCTTTCATGTTATATTGTTTCTCTTCACCTCCTCGGTAATATTTCATGTTGCCTATCAACCATCAGTTCTACTCCACCATTTTGGCTCCACCAATTTAGGTCATGAAAATTAATTCCCCTTTCATATCCTCTCATTAAGGCCATTCTCAAATTATTGTACCCTTTCAAGCTGAGATCACTTAACTCTATTCTGCAATGACCCTAAATTTGTTTTCAAACCTATAGCTGCATCCATTCAGTACACTCCATAAGGTATATTTTTCTAATTCATTTGGAATAAATTATTTAATTGAATCAAACTTTATTCTTAGGTTTTAGTTTTCAATTTTTTTGTTGTAAATTAAATTATATGTTTATTATCAAAACTAATTATGTGCAATTTTTTCTTTAGGTTCCTTTCTAATTGCTATTTTAGACAAATAACATAATTTAATTTTAGACTTTTTCGTTGACAGAATAAATTCTTTGTTTTATTCTTTAATATTTTCATATAAGGTAAAGAAAAATTGAAGAGTACCAAGCGGCTTAATGAAATTAATTTGAGCAGTGTGATGCAACAGAACTAATCATATTCTCTAGAATGGTTTATCATTAATTGTCTTTATTATTTTACTCAATGCATTATATAGGCACATTGAATACTTCTCCACATGGACTTTAAGAAAAGTTGATTAGTTGCTTAGAAATAAGTAAGGTTAACAAATACTGATGGTTTCGAAAATGTGTTGTAGCATTAGAAGTTAATGTGACTGATCTAGAAAATATATTGTAGCATTGCAAGTTAATGTAACTTAGTGGGACATTTTGAAATGAGAATGAAGCACACGAACATGGATGATGATGAAGATCCATTTATTTGTAAGAATTTTAACGTAAAAGCTTTGGCCTCTACTAAAAAAATTGCACGATTTGGCCTAAATGGTTTTTTGAATTTAAGGTATTTAAGTTAGTTCAGATAAGTATTAACCAATCGAATATTTTTCACTTTATACATAAATGTACCAATTAGCATTTTCTCTATTGTGCCTGAGGACTAACTGTTGATATATAGGTGGCAAGAGTATTAAGGAACTCTATTGTGCTATTCTCTAATATTTAACTTACTAATTGTTCAAGAGCTTTACAATTTGAAATATAATTATTTATCCATCTTTTTTTCATAAAAAATGTTTGTTAGTAATTGAAGTAATCAATGTACTAACTTTATGTATAGCATTCTTTGTTTTTCTACTGTTTTAAACTTAAGAAAAAAATCCAATTTATATAGTGGGAAATCCTATTGGAACACAAGTTTGTGACATAGTTAATGACAAAACAAATATGTACCATCGGATTCCCCTCTAAATTCAACCCTTTGTGTAAACACATCGAGATCTAATGGTTAAGGTATGTAATGTCAGATTTTGTGTTAGATTCTATGTCTGAATAACCGCTATAGTATTAGATACACACAATTACTATATAATTAGGTCTTGCTTTAGAATGGACCAACTTATCACAACTATATGTAAGTGTCAAATACATATTGAATAAAATTGCAATGAAGTTTTAATACATATATAATCAAATACAAAAAATGTAGCTTGAAACAACTGCCTTCAATAATGCTTACACACACACACTTAGTATTCATGGTACATGACAAATGAATCATAAGATGAACAACACAGCGTATTACACCGAACAATTTAAATTATGACAACTCTATAAATGTCATAATATCGCCTTAACTATAATTATTAAGTTAAAATACTTTAGAATAATATTATATGAATAAGGAAATCAAACTAATAGTAACAACAATAATATTAACATAACAATATGTAGTCAAGTAATACATTCAAGTTTAAGACCTAACATTTTAATAATCATTGTACAATTGACAACTGATCGATGTCCTTACTAGTCTTTTCAGCAGAAGACTCGTTAGAGGGAAGATAGGACCTGCAGAGTTAGTCATTCCTCGAAATATTTAGATCATATATGTGCAGATGAACGCAGCAGACACCAGGTAGTCAAATTCCTCGAAATATTCAATATAAAAGGCACAAAAGGCATGTCATAAGGTACAGTTGATAAAATTGAAACAACTAAGATATCAATGGAGAATAGTTCTTATGCATCAGAGTTAGTATGCTGCTCGATTTGCCTTCAACTATGGCTTCTATTGCAAAATATTTTCTTAATATGTTAAGCCTAATTATTAATTGATGACTAACGAAGTATTCAATTTTTTGCATGATTTTGAAATCGAAGAAAGCATAATGAGTCTACGGATGTAAATATGTTTTTCACATGCATTGTATCGATAGCTGGCTCATCAGGCATGCTTCATGTCAATATTGTAGCAGAGACATCTAATTTTTTCAAGTTATTTTCTGTAAATTATATATATATGGGCATCAGTTGTTGTACGTATATAAGTGCGAATTTTATGTACACTACATATACATTTGATTAAATATCACAATGACTACAGCTGCTTTAATTTGGTTATTTGGGTTGTTGATATATTAGTTTTGTAAATAATAATAATGTATGTTTTTTTTCTAGTTTTTTTCTAATATAAAGCATTTATAAACAATCGTTATTATCCTTTACCTACACATAACCATTAAATTTGACCAAAATATGAATTGTGTAATAGACCAATGAAATAATGCTACGTCGGTGAATAAAAAAGGCTACGTGGTCCAATAATATTGTGCAACGTAGACCAATAGAATGATGCCATGTGGAAAATTAGATAATGCCATATGGACTAATGAAATGATGCCACGCGGCCTAAGAAAAATGATGCCAATGTACTAAGCCAATGATGACATGTGGAAAAATTGTTGTTTGACACATGGACCAACAACAAGATGCCAAGTGGCCACATTTATGTATGCTATGTGTATGCTACTATGGCAACCATGTCAGCAGCCACGTAGGATGACACATCATCAAACACATCAGCCGATGACTCATCATTTGATTCACAACTTAGTAGGGTCCACGATTCTTTAACCTACCAATATTAATAAGTGTAGGTAAAGTCTCTTTCCCCACTAACCTTTATCTACCAGTGTCTACCAATTCAATATTGGTAGCTAAAATATATTACACACCATTAGTCTAGTTTTACCTACACTTACAATTGGTAGGTAAAGGTCCCATTTTCTTATAGTGTGGCAGATGATATTGTTTTTAGGAACATTGACGCAGACAAAGTAGAGGCTCCGACAATATGCCCAATGCTCATTTCAGCTATGATCAGCCCTGCATTGGTGAAAAGGATTTTGATTGATTGTGGAAGTTTGGTGAATATAATCTTCAAAAAAGCATATGATCAAATGAGAATGGAAGCCAAAGATTTATAACCATCTAAACCACATATACATGGATTTAATGGCGTTTTTAACCATAGTTGTTGGTTATGTGGAATTACCTGTTGAATTAGGAGAAGGTGAACGAAGGAGAGTGCGAACCTTGTCGTTTATTATTTTGGATGGTGACTCTCTGTTCAATGTTTTTTTTGGACCGACCGACCCTGGTTGAATTTGGGCAACTCTTACCCCATGGAGTTTGACTTTAAATTTTTTGACAAACAATGGTGTAGGAGTTGTTCATGGAAATTAGATGACTGGACGTGCCTATGGGAGCACCGTTCGAGTAGTAGTTCCTTGCCCATTCCTTGATTGCAATTAAACATCTGTTGTTTTAATCCCCTGTGTCCCGGTCAGTCACGAAACGATCAGGAGAGAGCCTTTTTCTTAAAATTTTGGTCGTACCCGAAAATTTTAAAAAGGGGTCGTACCCGATCCATAATTTTTTTGAAATCTCATACCGTTCTCCGTAATGGAAGTTGTATGTTTGATATGAAATAGGACCTTGGGGAATGATACAAATGTTGGTGAAATTGAACGATCCGACAAGTGGACTACTGGATCGATGCGAAAAGTGCACAACTGGATCGATACGAAAGGTGTGCTTAAGGATCGATACGAAAGGTGCACAATTGGATCGACATGAAAGTTATGCTTGAGGATTGATATTAAAGGTGCACGACTAGATCGATATGAAAGTTGCGCTTGAGGATCGATACGAAAGGTGCACCACTGGATCGATAAGAAAGTTGTGCTTGAGGATCGATATGAAAGGTGCACAACTGGATCGATATGAAAGTTGTGCTTGAGGATCGATACGAAAGATGCACAACTAGATCGATACGAAAGTTGCACTTAAGGATCGATATGAAAGGTGCACAACTGGATGGATACGGAAGTTGTGCTTTAGGATTGATAAGAAAGATGCATAACTGGATCGATGTAATAGTTGTGTCTGAGGATAGATATGAAAGATGCATAACTAGATCGATAAGAAAGTTGTGCTTGAGGATCCATACGAAAGATGCACAACTGGATCAATACGAAAGTTGCTTGAGGATCGATACGAAAGATGCACAATTGGATCGATACGAAAGTTGTGTCTTGAGGATCGATACGAAAGATGCACAAATGGATCGATACAAAAGTTGTGACTTGAGGATCGATACGAAAGATGTACAACTGGGTCGATACAAACTCGACACCAAGAGAAGGGTAAGGGTGTAGACAAGACTGTCCACATCCAAGCTGTTAATGATTGACAACTAGTGCCTGAGCCTTGGCACGAGTGCCACAATCGATTCTATATAGATATAGATCCGAGGGATGATGAAGATGAGCCCAAAGAGAACAAGCTGCATCAGCTGAGTCAGCCATGAGGACCCATCACGAGTTCTAAAGATTGGGTCACAGCTCAGTCCTTCGATGATGAAGGAGCTTGTTGGTTTTCTCCGAGTGAATCTAGATGTATTCGCTTGGACTCACTCTGACATGTGTGGAATCTCGCATGTCTTTGCAAGCTATTCATTGAATATTGACTCGAGGTATGTTCCAATAAATCAAAAAACGCATGGTATGGATGCGGAGAGATCTACCGATCTCAAAGAGGAGGTGGATAAACTATAGTCAAAGGGTTTATCAACGAACCCTCTGCCTTGAATGGGTATCTAATCCTTTACTCGTGAAGAAAGCTAATGGAAAATGAAGAACATGCATTGATTATTCAGATTTGAACAAGGCATGCCCGAAAGATAGTTTTCCCCTTTCGAGGATTAACCGGTTGGTGGATTCAACCACAGAACACAAAATGCTATCTTTCATGGATGCATACTCAGGATATAACCAAATCCCAATGCATATCCCCGATCAGCAGTACACCAATTTCATTACTGACGTTGGATTGTACTATTACGTGGTAATGTTGTTTGGATTAAAGAATGTCGGAGCAACTTAGCAGTGCTTTGTTAACAGGATGTTTAAAGACAAAGTTGGAAAAATAATGGAAGTGTATGTGGATGATATGCTCATGAAGTCATGATGATCAAGAGACTACTTTGGAGACTTGGCAGAAATATTTGCATGTGGGATAGAAGCTAATCTTGAGATGATTCAGGCTATCCATGATATCCAAGTGCTAAGAACCACTAAACAAGTTTAGAGTCTGAATGGAAAAGTTGTTGCCTTAAGCCGATTTATCTTCAGAGCTACCACCAAATGCATTCCTTTCTTTAATTTGATTAGGAAAGGGAAAGGAAACTTTGAATGGACGTAGGGTTGTAAAGACGCATTTCAAGCTTTAGCGAATCATTTGGAGGGACCCTCTATCTTGTCAAATCTAGCGGATCATGAGGAGTACATTTATTTGGCTGTATCGGCACATGCTACAAGCATCGCATTGCTTCGTGAGGAGAATCAGATCCAAAGACCAGTATATTACATCAGCAAATGATTAATAGGACCTGAAAGGAACTATCCATCGATAGATAAATTGGCATATTGCTTACTAATTGCATCATGGAAACTTCGTCCATACTTTTAGGCACATCCGGTCAATTTTTACATCGACTAGCCATTACGACAGGTCCAACAGTGACCTGAGACATTTGGAAGGTAGCTCAAGTGGAATATTGATCTCACTCAATTCGACATTGGTTGCCTCCCTTGGAGGGATATCTAGGGTTAAGCATTAGCAGACTTTATGTTAGAGTTTACTGTGTTGAATGATTCTCTGGGAAGTAGCAAAATACCTACGATACGATGGAAATTGTATGCTGATAGAGCATCTAACGATCATTGTTCCAGAGCTGGGATTGTGCTTGTAACTACTAAAAATCAGTCAATCTTTTATGCATTAAAGCTTGATTTTCCAGCAACAAACAACAAAACTAAGTATGAAGCTCTGATTGATGGCACTCTCTAACGAACTTGGAATAAGATCTCTTGAAATCTTTTGTGATTCGTAGTTGGTTGTATGTCAAGTTAGGGGAGATTATTAGGCTAAGGGATAACAGCTTGCCCCATGCCTAACTCAAGTTTAATAATTGTTGGTATAATTTGGGTACTATGACATTTCTCATATTCCATTAGATCGAAACAGAGAAGCTGATTCATTAGCAAAATTTGCTAGTACCAGCGATGTACAATAGGTGAGTTTGGTTTCGGTCGAAGTATTAGATACCCCAAGAATAAGTATGATGAAAATTGATCAGACACTAGAAGTGGAGCTTGAAAGGGAATCGTGGATGACCCTAATCAAAAACTAATTACTACAGAGAGTCCTACAAGATAAATAAAACAAAAAGTGATAAGTCCTTTGCAAAGCTTCAAGATATATTATGCAAGAAGGAGTTATGTACAGAAAAGGTTTTTCAGTCCCCCAACTCCGATGTGTTTCTCATGATGAGATAAAACATGTTCTAAGAGAAGTTCATATAGGGGAATGCAGCGATCACACTGGGGGGCAAACTCTAGCAAAGGAAGTACTCCGTTATAGGTATTATTGGCCGATCCTAAATTGGGACGCCGCTGATTATGCGAGACGATGTGATAAATTCCAGATGTATGCAAAATTTCCAAGAGCTCCACTAATATAAATCACGCAAATGGTCAGCCCATGGTCATTCGCTATTTGGGGCGTAGACATTATCGGTTCCTTACCGATCTCTGAAGATGGCGCAAAGTACGCTATCGTTGTAGCTGTTACTTCACCAAATGGGCCGAAGCAGAAATTATATCCACAATCACAACTAAGAAAGTAATCAAGTTTATTGTCTAAAACATCATATGCCACTTTAGTCTTCCATAAACTATTGTAATAGATAATGGGACTCAATTCAACAATGTTGAATTCAAAGACTTTTGTTGAAGATATCGTAGTGAAAAGTGGTTCGCAACGATTGCTCACCCTTAGGCAAATGGATAGGTTGAACCTGTAAATAAGATTATAAAGTCCATTCTGAAGAAGCGTTTGGAGAAGGGTAGAGGCCGGCGGGTGGATGAACTACTTATAGCACTGTAGGCTTACAGAACCATACACAAGTCCACGACTAGCCACACTCCATTCACTTATGATTTCGAAGTCATTATTCTTGTTGAGTTCGAAGTTCCTTCTCATCGAGTAACTTACTACGACCCCAAAAGAAATAAAGATCTCCTCTTGGAGTCTCTTTATTTTATAGATGAGAAGTGCGAAGAAGTGGATTAGAGGGTAGCTGCACATCGACATCGAGTCGCCCGATATTACAACACTGAAGTTTGACCTAGAACCTTCAAAAGTGGCGATCTTGTCCTAAAACAGGTTATTCCAACTCTATCGAACATGAATCCAATCTAGGAAGAACCATATGTCACCGAACAGAAGCTTGGAGAAGGAACTTTCAAGCTAGCGAATATTGATGGCATTACACTCCTAAGGGCGAGGAGTAGCAAACATCTACGACGCTATTTCACTTAGTTTATTGCTTTTACATTTCAGTTGCGTTTACTTTCAAAACTTGCTTTAGCATTCGATTTTTCGAATGTGACAGCTTATGTTATTCCTTTCCATTTAGTAAATAAAGTTTCAAGCTTCCTTTATATTTATGTTTGATGTTGCGTTATATACTAATTACTTAGTGAAATTGATTGATGTCGATATGTATAAACAGGTACCCAGAGTTTGAAATGAATCAATCATGCTAACTCCCAATAGGATTAAACAAGATAAACTCAACCTACTTATTCGTTTAACGACTCTCATTCATAATTTAAAGGACGGGATACACAATAAGGAACGTATGTGGCCAAGAATCTGATGATCGAACAACTCTCGCCCAACTGTGGAAATGAGATAAAATTAGCGCAACTATGATATGACCAATCACTCGCTGGACCAAACCCCAAACCTTGTGAGGGGAAATCAATCAACCAAAGGGAGTGCAATCTGATTACTCTTCGAAATAAATCCATGTCCCCGAAAAAGGGATTGGAGTATAAACATAAATCGTGTATGAAACGACTAGTTGTGAACTAACTCTAAGTCACCAGAGTGCGGATTAGAATATAAAAATAAATCAGGTATTAATCATCCATCTGCGAAACAACTCTAAGTCCCCAAAGTGTGGACTAGAGTATAAACATAGATCAGGTGTGACCTGACCACCCATCAACTAAATCTTATCCCCAGATTGTGGATACGAATATGAATGAGTAGTTGAGTGGAATTTGACTGTTCAGCATTCCATAAACTCTAGCCCGAAACCGATGGGAGGAGTATAAACTTGCTATGGATGGAATTCGTCCATCCTACACATGACCCTGCTAAACCAAAACTGGGGGAAGAAGTATAGCTATTCAAAAAACCATTGAAATTCGATGGTGTAACACTAAGGCTTGAGCCTAGTGTTTGATACGGCTCAAGGCCACGACCTCAGGGAGGCCTAGGGATGGGTGACTCAAATCGACATCCGATACAGCAAGCAAAGAATCACAAGTATACAAAATGGAACACATGATAGCTCGAACATTTGAATAAGTGAATACAAGAATAATACGTAAGAATAAAAGAATTCTTACTTACACCAAACTTGTTGTAAATTATACAGGTTTATCTAAAATGAAAGACAAAAGTGGAGGGCCACGCCTAAACAAATACAATTAATGAAAAGGAAAAGTGATCATGTTATCTATTTATATGTCTTCCCAATCCAAAAATTATTTCTTGAATTTTCTATCTTTCCTTTGCTTCTTTGGAGTGGCTCCTTCGAAACTACTGCTCGACTTTCTCTTCGATCCTTTGCCACCTTGGCTTTTCTTCGAAGAAGTACCCTTAGTTATGTGAATCGAGGGTATCATCTTTGGAAGCCTGAGGGATGGAGGCGCTATCTGCACCAGAAGTGAAAAGGATGTCATCTTGGTGAATTGTTCCGCCAAGGGGGATCATCTGGAGCAGGATAGGAATCGGTTCATTGCAGACCGAAGCAATAGGCTCACCCTTTATCTCCTTTTTAACAGTTCTTCTCGCCCAACGCGCTCTTTCATACTAAGCTCACCGGTGAGGTCGAATGAACCCGTGATGACAACATCTTCGTCAAAAGGAATTTCATGGTGCAGGTCGCTTCCCTCCTTGGAACCTCCATGAATTGATAGTCAATAACAAAGGCTTCTTCTTGAGCACCTTGAGTGGCGGTCGAAGTTGTAAATTTAATGGATCCAATTGCAGCCGCTTGCGACTCCAACTGAGGCTCTTGTGAGGGGAGAGGAGCAATGACTGATGGTTTCAAAGATGAGAAAAATAGCCGAAAAGATTAGAAATATTAAATAATAACACCCCAACTTTGTGAAAGATGGGAAAAGTCGACGGAATACCATCCTTGTTATGACTTCCAGGTTAAGCCGAAGCATCCTCAGAGCTGCGCTTGGGAATTGGGGAAAGTTGTGCCTTATCTGGATCATACTAGGGATGGTTGAAGATCTTGTTGCGGAGCTAGAGATGACCTAGGGTGTCGGGGGCAATTCAGCTGTAATATTGGGTTACGCCGATTCGGATCCTTTACCCACTTCATGGGAAGAAGCAACGTCAGACTCTTTTTAGAGCAAGAGCTAGATATCATGCAATGTCTTAGGTTCTTCACCCAATAATCGATATCCTCTAAATTAAAAGTTATTTCTCTTTCGCAATAAGAAATTAACAAGCACGCCAGAGTTGGTAGGGATAGTCTTCACCAAGCCATGTCAAATTTCTATGCTTGAGAACGTTGGCATTGTAAAACAAGAAGCGGGTCAAGCTTATTCATTATCTCCTCCCTTGCTTTGTCCTTATTAGCTTTGTTTCACGTTGAATAAGTGCATCGACATTCTTGGCCCTTTCAATGGTTGTGTCCCTCTCAATATGTCGTTTACCAGCTCATAGCAAACATCTAGAGCAATCTTCTAGGAATCATCTTTTTCTTTATTTGCGAACTCAAGCTTGGCCTTGAGATCCGCTATCTCCTTCAAGGCTTTGGATTCATTATTTCGAGTTGTATCTCGCATAAGCGCTATCTCTTGATTCTAATAATGCAGCACTTGAACCAAATCAAGATGGCTGGATTTCATCTCTTCTATGGATTTCACAGTAGAATTAGCTTTTCCTTTGGCTTCCGCTAAGAAAGTTCTAGAGGCTTCTAGCTCGTTTGTCAAAGTGTCAATGATTCTTTTATCTTGAGCTTCTTGGTGTTTTAGCTTTTCAATCTCCACCATGCGCTCAAAGAAACTGCATGTGAATGTCAATGACGCAATTAATAATCATCTTCTGAACATGGTCTAGAACCCTCTTCAAGTTAGGAGGAAAACAGAACCCTTCAAAGTATAAATTAGAACTCTTCACGATGTTGTGCTATGAGAGCGGTTGGATTGATCGTTGAATCTTCAGTAGTGTGACGACCTGACATTCTTACTCCAGAAAGACGTGTCATCAATAAGAAAGAAAGGGATAGAAATAGAAAAGAATAGAAAGAAAGAATAACAACATCAGAATATCACAGCAGAATGGTACAAAATATAATACATCAATATAACAATTGCATGGTTATATATATATATCAGAGTTATACAATATCATACAACATAACTATCATATACATATCTGTCAGAACATACATCTCAAATATCATAAACTAACTAACACAGCGGAACTATATAGATAGATACATACGTCTGGTCTTCTGCTCCAACTCCTCCAGAAAACTCTATACTCCGAATACCTATCACTTGGCTACTCATAAAAATTTGAGTACCCAAGAGTTTGTGAAAAACAAAATATAAACTCCGGGTCAGACATGGGTCTGCTATGAGTAAACGGGTTAAAGTTGTTTAACTTTGAAAATCATTTGAAATAAAGGTATCACGTAAGACTTCCCACACATAAATACGGGTAAGTTTTTACCTTACGCTAACCAAAACATTTTATAGGAAATTCAGTGATATTATAATAGTGTCTAGGGTTTTCAAGTAAAATACAGAAATAGCTGAAATGCTTACATCTCACATTCCAACATAGTTGGGCACAATCAAAACGTACGGCGCTTATTGGAAATTGGATCCCATACAATGGCAGGGCTACTGGGGTACCGCCCGTCATAGTACGTGGCCTAGATCACCGTACCGAGGAGCCACCCTAACTCCCCTGCAACACAAGGCCGGAACCATTCCTTACTGAACAGTCCCGAACCAGATAACCCCGCAGTTGGCTGCAGACCAACCGCCCACACAGCCAAATAAAAGGGACATCTAGACATGGGTATACCTCGTCCTGCTTGGGCATGACCCACCTAACCTCGCTGCACATCCCCTATTTTAGCCATTCCCGGTTGATGAGGCTTGAGGCTGCGTTTACCTTTATAGAACATATCTCTTAGAATGCTCATCGTCCGCCTGACGATGTGCTGAAAGCATTCAATCCATACAAGTTCGTTCCGGGTTCGAACGAAACCGAAGGCATTATCTCGTTACACTCGTTTTGGAATCACCTCAGAGTTAACGACGATAACCCTTACATTCTGAAAACACCATCTCGAACTTCACTTAAGATTACACGAACTAACGTTTAATTTGGATCGATGTGGTTTTCGAAATATCAAATCGATACCTGATCCCGATCTCATCGAAATCCAAACGCCATTTTAAAGGCCAAGTTTTCTAATTAACTTATACAATTTAAATTCAACAATTGAATTCATATAGCAATTCAACACAGATGAATCATACACAGTTATCACAGATATATCCAGAATATCACAGAACATCACAGGATATAAATACATATCATAATCAATCAAATAGAATCATCGATTCATATCAACATTTAGTTTGATTTATTTTAAACTTAATTTCATACTTAAGAGTAAACTATATTTTATTCTTGCTTAATCAATTACTAATAAATTAACTTATTTCAATTCATTAATTAATTATTAACTATTCACTTAATTAATAGATTGATTATCAATCAATAACCTTAATTATTGATTTATAAAACTTAATTACACATTTAATTATTACTAATTATTTAATTAACCATTAATTATTAATAAACTTAATCGTTTAATTCTTAATTAGTTATTTAATCAGTTAACTACGATTTGTTAATTAATCAACTTCAATGATTAATTAAATTCTTAATTACAAATGATTTTATACAAGATTATCATTAAAATCTTTAATTACAAATTTGATTACATTTTGAACTACTATTAAATTACAATTATAAAGTTTATTACATGCATAATTAACTTTGATTTTAAATTATTAACTCATTCTTGTTTTCTGTAAATCTTCCTTCATAAATTTAATCACAGCCTATTGACAACATTAATAACACAATTGATACTTAGCTTCTTAACTCTTCAACATAATATTATAGTTAGCAAATTCTAGAAATTTAAAACCAAAGATAACAACGCGATATACTCGGGTTGAACTCGAGATAACCCAGAAACTCTCTCACGTCACTCCCTGCCGCTCTTTTCTTCTTCCCTGTTCCATCTTCTTATGTTTATTTTTTATTAAAGTTCAAGTTTTTTTTTTAAAACTGCAGTAATCAATACACTCGTGACCCAAAACAAGAACCCGAAGATAACCACGCGACTAACTCGAGTTTCACTCGAGTTGACACCAACCAGCTCCTCCCCGCCGCCGTGCACATGCACGGCGGTTCGCCACCGCTCCAACGCCACTCGACTACACCAACAAATCCCTCGCCATCCCCTCACTCGAATACGAAACCCAAAAATACATGACAACCTCGAAATCAAAATATGCCTAAAAAGTTGAACTGCAACACGACTACAGTAGACAAATTCACCTCGTCTTCACGATCGCGACCGCAAGAGAAGACGTGGCTTCGGCCGTACCTTGCCGACAACACACTCTAGCACCTCCCAAAATTTCATGACACTCGGTGGTACTATGGCAACGCGATCAACCCGAACCCAAAACACAGAACCCATAAACCCTATTTTCAATCAATCCTCAAAAATCTTACATTCGTAAAAATTTTTAACATTTTTCTGTTAGTCTCACATCAATACCCTAGCTTCATGTCAAATTTCATCATCAATAGTTGGATGAATCATCTGATATTCATGAAATAGCACTTACGGTTTATTATCAAACTGCTCTAAAAATAGTTGTCTAAAAATTTTAATTCTTGTCTTAAAAATCATATTACTGTATGTTGTTTTAAGATATAAATTCGAATTTACAATTTATGCTATTCGAATTTTGACCATTGTTTTATTATTTTTTACTGTAAGTTTGAGTTACCGTGTTTAAATGTCACAGCTATCTGAAAAACAACTTCAAACCTTAATATTTGTCTTAACCAAATTTATTTAGTTAAGTTTCTAAGTAAAGAAAGTGTTTTTATATGATAAGTATGCTTTATTCTCTGACTCCTTATCTCTGCAACCTAAAACTAGAAGAACGTCATATAAGTAGAACATACAGTAACAAGACATCACAGAACAGATTTTTATCAGCATAATATTTATTCATAAATCAATTATTAGTAGTTAAATTTCAAAAACTAAGTTTACTCACCAAAATATTGTTGAAACTTGAAATAGAGGATGGTTGTTTGATGAAGAAACCTGCAGCTTGAATTTCTGTAAACTTTTCTTGCTTCCTGAATTTTTTATTTGAACTTGAAAATATGAAATTTTGTTTATACTTCTTTTGCTTTTTCTCAGGCTTTACCTTTGAATTTATGGACTGAACTAAATGGTAAGAACAGATAGAATAATGAACATACATATATATGACTTTCAACAATGATGTCTTCTTGAACAAGCTTTAACTTGATATAATATTTGCTTTATTTTTTTTTTATTTGTAATAAGGTACTGTAAATTTGAGCTAAGCAAAATATTTCAGCTGGAAGATACTTTCAGACATAAATGCGTGCTAATTAAATGTTTATGTTAACATATATTATTAATGTTTGCTGACACAAACATTTTGTACAAAGATATTTGCAGGTTTCCATTTGTACTAAGATGTATTCATAAAGGTTTATACCTATTATGTTTTATTTGATGTGAATACTTGTTCTCTTATGTTCACATATAAGTAATGTTTGCAGACAAGTTAATTTCTTTTAAAGATATTTGTCTTCTTGTTTACAGATTTTATATGTTTGTCTTTATATAGTTAACATTTTTATTTATATCTTATATTCATGTCAAAGTTTTGTACTTATGTTCATGTAGACTTTTGTTTATAACTGTATTTTATGTTATACTTATATTAAATATTTATAAGCTTATTTTATTATAAAAGCTATTGTTAGAAACACTTCTTAAATCTTATTTTTATTTAAAGTTAAATCTTTCCAATATTTGATTTGTAACTTATATTTGCATTAATGTATTTATATTTAATATGAATATAATTGTGTTATTGTACTTGTTATTATTATTAACTGCATTCATATCTCTGATATTAAATGTCATTCATACATAACTTTTAATTTAATTGAATAAAACAGATTTAATTTTGATATTGTTGAAAGAGTCTATTTTACATTTTGAAATTATAAATTCCTTTATAATACATATACAACTAATAATGTCCAAAATCTTATTTATTTATAAATGAAAATCTTGTATTTTATTTAAATTTGATTAAAAACTTATTATAATAATAGGGTCAAAATCTGGGATGTCACATTCTTCCCCCCTTAAAAGAATTTCGTCCCCGAAATTTAAACAACAGTAAATTCAAAAGCTTAATATTAACAATCTAAACATACATATCATCCATACAAAAACAAACAATCAAACAGTCAATTCCAACAACATTACTAGCTATCCGGACATAAATTGGGATAAGCTTTTCTAAAACTATCAAGAGTTTCCCAGGTACAATCTTTGGGATCCTCACTCCATTGCATCTTGACAAGTTTCACCACTTTGTTCCTGAGTTGCTTCTCGTCTTGATCTACAATCTAAACAGGATCTCTAACCACAGTCAGGTTGGGTTCTACTTCTAAATCTTCCTGAACAACTGGTTCTACCACCAATGATGGGTCATGAATATATTTCCTTAAATGAGACACATGGAGTACATTGTGAATCCCAGACATCCGTTCTGGCAATTCAATCCTGTAGGCTACAGTTCCAATTCTTTCCAGTATTCTGAATGGACGAATATATCTCGGAGCAAGTTTTCCCGTCTTTCCGAATCTTATAGCACCTTTGATTGGGGAAATTTTAATAAAAACTAAATCTTCGATCTCAAATTCCAATGGTCTTCGTCTCTTATCTGCATATTTCTTCTAACGATCTTGAGCTGCTTTCATCCTTTTCTTGATAAGCTCAACCTTCGTAGAAGCTTCACGAATTAGATCGGGTCCGAGTACAAGTCGATCATTCGATTCAATCCAACAAGATGGGGATCTACACGGTCTTCCATACAGAGCTTCATAAGGAGCCATCTTAATACTCGCTTGGTAACTGTTATTATAGGAAAATTCCACTAGATGAAGATGGTCTTCCCATGATCCACCAAAATCCAATACACAAGCTCGCAGCATATCTTCCAGAATACGATTAAGCCTTTCCGTTTGTCCGTCCGTCTGAGAATGATAGGCTGTACCTAATCTCAAATTTGTTCTCATTGCTGATTGCAGAGCTTCCCAGAATTTACTAGCGAAAATAGGATCGCAGTCACTTACTATGCTGACAGGAACACCATGCAATCTGACTATCTCCTTCAAGAAAATTTCTGCCAGAGAAACTGCAGCACGCGTTGCCTTAACCGGAATAAAATGGGCACTCTTCGTTAAATGATCCACAATAACCCATATTCCTTCGTTTCCTTTCCTGGTTCTAGGAAAACCGTCGATGAAGTCCATCGAGATCATCTCCCACTTCCAATCTGGAATTTCCAAAGTTGCAATAGTCCGGCAGACTTTTGTTGATCTCCCTTCACTTGCTGGAAAATGGCACAACTATTTACGAAAGCAGCTACATCCTTCTTCATATTCGGCCACCAGAAAACACTCCTCATATCTTTATACATCTTCGAGATTCCCGGGTGAATATTCAATTTGGAACGATGACACTCAGCTAAGACTTCTTGCCTCAGTCCATCAATATTAGGCACACATAAACGACCATTAATCCTTAAAGCACCTTGATCGTCCATCTTGAAATCTGAATATCGCCCGTCCTTAGTACCAAGAATTATTTCCTCAAAAGATTTATCCTCCATTAGCTTACTAATGATTTTTTCTTGGAGAGATGGAACGACTTCCACAAGAGATAAAACCGCATTTCTACTAAAAGCATCAGCCACGACATATCCTTCCCCGGAGTATACAAAATATCCAGATCATAAGATGCCAAAAATTCGAACCATGTCTGCTGTCTCAAATTAAGATCTTTTTGAGAGAAAATATATTTCAACGGTTTGTGATCCGTGAATAACTCAAACTTTTCTCCCAAAAGATAATGTCTCCAGATCTTCAAAGCAAAAACAATAGCTAATAGTTCTAGATCATGCGTAGCATAGTTCTTCTCATGTGACTTCAATTGCCGGCTAGCATACGCAATTACTCTGCCGTTCTGCATCAGAACTGCTCCCTGTCCAACTAAACATGCATCCGTATAAACTTCAAATTTACTCTTCCCATCCGGAATAGCAAGTACTGGTGCACTAGTTAGCCTTGTCTTCAATTCCTGAAAAGCTTCTTCACAATGAGGTGTCCATTTGAATTTAGCTCCTTTCCTAGTCAGCTTGGTCAGATGAGAAGAAATTTTGGAATAATCCTTAATGAATTTTCTGTAGTAGCCAGCCAAACCCAGAAAACTACGAACTTCAGTCGGTGTCTTCGGCTATTTCCATTCCAAAATAGTTTCAACCTTCGCTGGATCTATAGAAATCCCTTACCAGAAACAATGTCCCCTAAAAATTTGACTTCTGATTTCCAAAAATGGCACTTTGAAAATTTTGCCTTCAACACATGCTTCCTCAGAGTCTCCAATACAATTCTCAAATGCTGCCTGTGCTCCTCTTCCGGTTTGGAGTAGACCAAGATATCATCAATGAATACTAGCACGAACTTATTCAACACATCTCTAAAGACACGGTTCATGAGGTCAACAAAATAGGCAGGAGCGTTGGTTAATCCGAAAGGCATAACCAACCACTCATAAAAACAATTCGGTCTCCTAAATGCTGTCAAGGGAATACTGTCTTCAGCTACTCTCAATTGATGGAATCCTGAAGCTAGATCTAGTTGAGAAAAGATAGAAGCTCCATGCAACTGGTCAAAAAGATCATCGATGCGAGGAAAAGGATATTTATTTCGAATGGTCACTTTGTTCAATTCTCTATAATCAACACAGAACCTTAGCGAACCATCCGATTTGGTGACAAACACCGCAGCAGAGCCCTAACAAGAAAAACTGGGTCTAATCAAACCCTTCTCCAAAAGATCTTGCGTCTGCTTAATCAACTCTTCTCTTTCTCTAGGAGGCATTCTCCTACTGGGTTGAATCACCGGCACTGCTCCTGGAATCAAATCAATACGAAACTCAATCTCTCGGTGTGGCGGTAAACACTTAACTTCTTCAAAGACATCAGGAAAATCTTGAACCACATCGATTTCCTCAACTTTCTCTTGAGAAGTCTCTACTCCTGGCAAAAGACTACTCAAGTGAAATCCATAACTATCACACGACACTTTGGCAATCCTACCCAAATCAGTCTCCAATGCAACTGTCCTCTCATCACAATTCAGGACTGCTTTATACTTATCGAGCCAATCCATTCCCAAAATAAGATCAAATCCCTTAAAATTTAAAACATACGAGTCATAAGAAAAACTATGGGACAAATAAGAAATCGTCAAGTCCTTACAGATCATATCCAATTTTGTTGCTCCACCTATAGGATTAGATACAATAATGGGTCGATCCACCGTACTAGGGTTGAGAGAAAACTTTTCTGCCGATTCCAGAGAAATGAAACTCAAAGATGCACCCGAATCAAATAAAAATTTAATATATTTGCCATCTAAGAGTAAGGTACCTTCCAAAACTCCTTTGCCTTGAGAAGAAGAAGATGAACCTGCTTCTAGAGCAAAAACTTTATCCTGTAGTGTCCTCTGCAAAAGTGGAAAATTCTTAATCATATAACCGGGATGACGACAATTAAAACACAACGATCTTTGAACTACTACCAATCCTGGACCACTCTGTCGTTGCTGTTGCTGAGATCCTCCTTGAGAACACTGATTTGCCGAATGTCCAATTTGCTGACAATTATAACACTTACGGGGTCCGTCATTGCTTCCTCCTGATTTCTTTCCCTTGCTTTGCCTTTTCCAAAGTGGGTTAAACTTGCTTTTATTTGGGTTAACGGAATTCCCTCTCGAAACTGCTGCTGTTGCTGCCAATTTCTTGTTCATCAAATCTTCATACCTCAAAGCCATATCAACCAAATCAACAAACGATCCTTTCAAGAGCACCGTCATTTTATTGTGAAATTCGGACCTCAATCCTTGCACAAACTTTTCATTCTTCTTGAGGGGAGTATCAATGAGTCTTGATCCATAACACAAAGTTCGTTGAATTTGGTTTCATACTCAGAAACAGTCATGCTTTCCTGCTTCAAATTCAGAAAATCCTGGTACAATAGAGTTTTCCTTGCTGTCGGTATAAACTTACCCTCAAATAACTCCTTAAATCTTTCCAATGAAATATCCTCTTCATGAATATTTGCAATTGTTGCATCCCACCATGCTGTTGCGCCTCCCTGCAATTGCCACGATGCCATTTCCCTTTTTTGATCATCCGACAATCTCATCCTCTTAAAAATGCGCTCATAAGAGCGTAATCAGGCTTGAACTTCAATTATCGATTCTGAACCTTTAAATGGTTGGCCTCCGAGATCGATGAAATCTTTACATAAGGCTGCAAAACTAACTTGAGGCGGTACTGGATTTACAGCCTCTCTAGCAATTTCACTTCGAACATTATCAATTGAAGTACTGGCCCTAACTCTGCCTCTTCTTCCAGAACTCATGTTGGCCATTATCAATCGAAGTGCATAATCCTTTCAAGTTACCTGTTCAGGTGGCCAACAAATTTAGATAGGTATATAATTATATGAAAATAAAAATACGCACTCTCAAGATAAATATTACTCTAGAGCCTAGGTACTCGCTCAACCTAATGCTCTGATACCAGCTGTGACGACCCGACTTTCTTACTCCAGAAAGACATGTCATCAATAAGAAAGAAAGGGATAGAAATAGAAAAGAATAGAAAGAAAGAATAACAACATCAGAATCTCACAGCAGAATGGTACAAAATATAATACATCAATATAACAATTACATGGTTATATATATATATATATATATATATATATATATATATATCAGAGTTATACAATATCATACAACATGACTATCATATACATATCTGTCAGAACATACATCTCAAATATCATAAACTAATTAGCACAGCGGAACTATATAGATAGATACATACGTCTGGTCTTCTGCTCCAACTCCTCAAGAAAACTCTATACTCCGAATACCTATCACTTGGCTACTCATAAAAATTTGAGTACCCAAGAGTTTATGAAAAACAAAATATAAACTCTGGGTCAGACATGGGTCTGCTATGAGTAAACGGGTTAAAGTTGTTTAACTTTGAAAATCATTTGATATAAAGGTATCATGTAAGACTTCACACACAAAAATACGGGTAAGTTTTTACCTTACGCTAACCAAAACACTTTACAGGAAATTCAATGATATTATAATAGTGTCTAGGGTTTTCAAGTAAAATACAGAAATAGCTGAAATGCTTACATCTCACATTCCAACATAGTTGGGCACAATCAAAATGTACGGCGCTTATTGGAAATTAGATCCCATACAATGGCAGGGCTACTGGGGTACCGCCCGTCACAGTATGTGGCCTAGATCACCGTACCGAGGAGCCACCCTAACTCCCCTAAAACACAAGGCCGGAACCATTCCTTACTGAACAGTCCCGAACCAGATAACCCCGCAGTTGGCTGCAGACCAACCGCCCACACAGCTGAATAAAAGGGACATCTAGACAGGGGTATACCTCATCCTGCTTGAGCATGACCCACCTAACCTTGCTGCACATCCCCTGTTTTAGCCATTCCCGGTTGATGAGGCTTGAGGCTGCGTTTACCTTTATAGAACATATCTCTTGGAATGCTCATCGTCCGCCTGACGATGTGCTGAAAGCATTCAATCCATACAAGTTCGTTCCAGGTTCGAACGAAACCGAAGGCATTATCTCGTTACACTCGTTTTGGAATCACCCTCAGAGTTAACGACGATAACCCTTGCATTCTGAAAACACCATCTCGATCTTCTCTTGAGATTACACGACCTAACGTTTAATTTGGATCGATGTGGTTTTCGGAATATCAAATCGATACCCGATCCCGGTCTCATCGAAATCCAAACGCCATTTTAAAGGCCAATTTGTCTAATTAACTTATACAATTTAAATTCAACAATTGAATTCATATAGCATATCAACACAGATGAATCATACACAGTTATCACAGATATATCCAGAATATCACAGAACATCACAGGATATAAATACATATCAGAATCAATCAAATAGAATCATCGATTCATATCAACATTTAGTTTGATTTATTTTAAACTTAATTGCATACTTAAGAGTAAACTATATTTTATTCTTGCTTAATCAATACTAATAAATTAACTTATTTCAATTCATTAATTAATTATTAATTATTCACTTAATTGATTGATTATTAATCAATAACCTTAATTATTGATTTATAAAACTCAATTACACATTTAATTATTACTAATTATTTAATTAACCATTAATTATTAATAAACTTAATCGTTTAATTCTTAATTAGTTATTTAATCAGTTATCTACGATTTGTTAATTAATCAACTTCAAATGATTAATTAAATTCTTAATTACAAATGATTTTATACAAGATTATCATTAAAATCTTTAATTACAAATTTGATTACATTTTGAACTACTATTAAATTACAATTATAAAGTTTATTACATGCATAATTAACTTTGATTTTAAATTATTAACTCATTCTTGTTTTCTGTAAATCTTCCTTCATAAATTTAATCACATCCTATTGACAACATTAATAACACAATTGATACTTAGCTTCTTAACTCTTCAACATAATATTATAGTTAGCAAATTCTAGAAATTTAAAACCGAAGATAACAATGCGATATACTCGGGTTGAACTCGAGATAACCCAGAAACTCTCTCGCGTCATTCCCTGCCTCTCTTTTCTTCTTCCCTGTTCCATCTTCTTCTGTTTCTTTTTTTTTAAAGTTTAATTTTTTTTAAAAAAAACTACAGTAATCAATACACTCGCGACCCAGAGCAAAAACCCGAAGATAACCACGCGACTAACTCGAGTTGACACCAACCAGCTCCTCCCCGCCGTCGTGCACGTGCACGGCGGTTCGCCACCGCTCCAACGCCACTCGACTCCACCAACAAATCACTCGCCATCCCCTCACTCGAATACGAAACCCAAAAATACACGACAACCTCGAAATCAAAATATGCCTAAAAAGTTGAACTGCAACACGACCATGGTAGACAAATTCACCTCGTCTTCACGATCGCGACCGCCAGAGATGACGTGGCTTCGGCCGTACCTTGCCGACAACACACTCTAGCACCTTCCAAAATTTCATGACACTCGGTGGTACTATGGCAACGTGATCAACCAACGAACCGAACCCAAAACACAGAACCCATAAACCCTATTTTCAATTAATCCTCAAAAATCTTACATTCGTAAATTTTTTTAACATTTTTCTGTTAATCTCGCATCAATACCCTAGCTTCATGTCAAATTTCATCATCAATATTTGGATGAATCATCTGATATTCATGAAATAGCACTTACGGTTTATTATCAAACTGCTCTAAAAATAGTTGTCTAAAAATTTTAATTCTTGTCTTAAAAATCATATTACTGTATGTTGTTTCAAGATATAAATTCGAATTTACAATTTATGCTATTCGAATTTTGACCATTGTTTTATTTATTTTTTACTGTAAGTTTGAGTTACAGTGTTTAAATGTCACAGCTATCTGAAAAACAACTTCAAACCTTAATCTTTGTCTTAACCAAATTTATTTAGTTAAGTTTCTAAGTAAAGAAAGTGCTTTTATATGATAAGTAAGCTTTATTCTCTGACTCCTTATCTCTGCAACCTAAAACTAGAAGAACATCATATAAGTAGAACATACAGTAACAAGACATCACAGAACAGATTTTTATCAGCATAATATTTGTTCATAAATCAATTATTAGTAGTTAAATTTCAAAAATTAAGTTTACTCACCAAAATACTGTTGAAACTTGAAACAGAGGATGGTTGCTTGATGAAGAAACCTGCAGCTTGAATTTCTGTAAACTTTTCTTGCTTCCTGAATTTTTATTTGAACTTGAAAATATGAAATTTTGTTTATACTTATTTTGCTTTTTCTCAGGCTTTACCTTTGAATTTATGGACTGAACTAAATGGTAAGAACAGATAGAATAATGAACATACATATATATAACTTTCAACAATGATGTCTTCTTGAACAAGCTTTAACTTGATATAATATTTGCTTTTTTTTGTAATAAGGTACTGTAAATCTGAGCTAAGCAAAATATTTCGGCTGGAAGATACTTTCAGACATAAATGTGTGCTAATTAAATGTTTATGTTAACATATTATTATTAATGTTTGCTGACACAAACATTTTGTACAAAGATATTTGCATGTTTCCATTTGTAATAAGATGTATTCATAAAGGTTTATACTTATTATGTTTTATTTGATGTGAATACTTGTTCCCTTATGTTCACATATAAGTAATGTTTGCAGACAAGTTAATTTTGTTTAAAGATATTTGTCTTCTTGTTTACAGATTTTATATGTTTGTCTTTATATAGTTAACATTTTTATTTATATCTTATATTCATGTCAAAGTTTTGTACTTATGTTCATGTAGACTTATGTTTATAACCATATTTTAAGGTACACTTATATTAAATATTTATAAGCTTATTTTATTATAAAAGCTATTGTTAGAAACACTTCTTAAATCTTATTTTTATTTAGAGTTAAATCTTTCCAATATTTGATTTGTAACTTATATTTGCATTAATGTATTTATATTTAATATGAATATAATTGTGTTATTGTACTTGTTATTATTATTAACTGCATTCATATCTCTCATATTAAATGTCATTCATACATAACTTTTAATTTCATTGAATAAAACAGATTTAATTTTGAATATTCTTGAAAGAGTCTATTTTACATTTTGAAATTATAAATTCCTTTATAATACATATACAACTAATAATGTCCAAAATCTTATTTATTTATAAATGAAAATCTTGTATTTTATGTAAATTTGATTAAAAACTTACTATAATAATAGGGTCAAAATTCCGGGATGTCACAAGTAGCAACTTTGATTTCAATGCTTTCTTTACCAGGCCAATGGGCGCAGCATGTTCATTAAGGTGGCGATGATCGCTCGACCGTTGAGAATGAGATGGAACCAAAGGCTGTGGAGGCATTGGAGTGGTAGAAGGGCCGGGAGAGGGATCGATAGGCGAGTCCTTACGATCAACTGGTTTTTCGAGACCCTTTGGAGGAGAAGATCTTGATCTCGAACTATGTTTATCCAAGGATGGCTTATCCTTATTACCTCTATGTTGATGATCCCAGTCCCAGTTGATAGCTGGAATCATAATAATCTCGACTATCGCGGTAAGAGCTAGAGCGTGAACCTGACGACTAGTGGTGTATGTCTCGGAGAGAATCAAACATGTTCCTTTTCCTCACCATCATTTCTGCAAAGAAAAATAGAAGTCGGTCAACTCTAAGCATTAAAGAGCACAAGTTAAGTACAATGTAGTGTTGAGGGGTACAAGTGTGTGCAAGTGTCCTAGTGTAAGCCCTCAACAAACCAGGTGTGGGAGTCTTGCTCATTGGTGTAACTTCCCCTCCAGAAGTAGGAATCTCAGATCTAATTCTAGTGGAAGATTTCGACCCTTTGATGCTCACATCCGTAAAATGAAAAGCATCAAGATCATGTAGAATCAGTAGACCAGAAAAAGACTCAAGTGGTTAACTCGAACACTCTGACGGTTGGGAAGAAGATCCACCTTGAACAACTTTAGGAGCCTCAACAACTTAGATTGGTCAGGGAGACGTCTTCTTATAAATTTTTGCACGAACGTTTTGTTCTCTCTTCTATCAGCAACCAAGGGTTGTAAGGCTTGGAGGATCAATCATTAACCCCAGGACCAAATTTGTCACCATTATGACCTAGCACATCACCTCTATGTCCTCCGACGTCAGTATCAGTAAATTCTTGGGCACTCATAACTACGGAATCGGCTCGATTATCTCTTTAACTGATTACAGCCCATGGTCTTATCCCGACCCTCTGAAAAACTTTGGTTAGCCACACACTGAGGCCCTCTTTTATCAAAAAAAAAGTGATGAGGCGTTCGTCCCTAAGTAAATATTTGATATTAATGTCCTTAGGCAGAGCATTCTTCAGAATTGAGACCACATCTTCATAAATTTTGCCGCTAGGACGAGTGACGACACCTATAACGGAGCAACATATTCAGAAGGCAACCTGGATGCCATTTTTCTACGCTATCATGAAAATAGTAGGTAACCTTACATCTTTCCAGCCATTCTTGAGCGAAATCGGGAAAGCAGCGAACAAAAAACCATTCGCTTTTAAAGGCACTTAACTTGTTCCATGTGCCAGTTAGAATCTGGCACCTCTTTCTGATTCAAGAAATGTAAATGAGAGACTCCATGTCCACCAATTAAAAGTAAAAACAAATCAAATATCTTCGATTGTGGGAGGACGATGCAGGAACATAATAAATGCCATATAAGTATAATTAAGGAGAGCATAGCCATTTGGGTGGAGCTGCGCTGGAGGTATCCTTAAATAATGAAGAATCTCCTGAATTTATGAATTAAAAGGTAGGATGCATCTGACCTAGCACATAAACTTGTTACATGTTGTACACCCTTCTAGGGGTTTGTGAGCCCTATCATCTTGCGACAGAACCAACACGTCATTGAAGGAAATTCCATGCCTCACGTAGATTCTTTGGAAGGCATCTTCCTTAATTTTTGAAGCTGCCAAGTAAGGAGGATTCTCCAGAATGATCGCGTCCTCTAGAATGATAGGAGCATGATTGATAACCTCCAATGGAAATGTTGGAACAACATCAAAGAGATCAAATTGAGTGCCCGGACTTTTCGGTTCTTCCAAATAGTGACTGGATGGTGGACTATTGGATTCCGTTCTCGAACTTGATTCTATATCGAATTTATCCCTTAGGGAAGATGATCCAACTGGCATAGCTGCAAGACGCCCAGAACATTGCTATTAAACTTGGTAAAATCATAATTAAATAAAGTAACCTATACCCCCAGTGTATAATGAGTGCTAGTGCGATGCGATAAACTACTATACAGTATAGTAATAAGTTTTGCAAAACTCAGGACAGAAAAGACAACGAGACTTAGAGGTTTAACCAAAGAGACCGCCATTCCTGACCATCTCAACTATTTCTATATGTCATCGAGAAACGATGCAGCTTGAGTTTCACGATTGATCGTCAGTCATTAAAAGTTTGGTTTTCATCTAAGTTACTAATAAGCTTCAAGATGATAGATAAAGGCATTGGTTTGCGTCATGATTCTAAGGATATTTGTTACCAAATATATAGTTCAGATCGTATGCAAGCCATATGCAAGTCCTAATGTCAGTTCAAGTATGCAAGGCCAAAGTTCATCATTTAGTTCCATTTTATAAATAGTTCCACTTTATAAATAGTTCAATTGCAAACAAGGTTGATCATTTATGCATGCAAATTTAGGCCGATCGTTTCCCAAGACAGCATTAACCGATCATTCACCGTAGCCTTTCCCATCAATCATTCTTATGAGTCTCCAACTTCAAAGCATAGCCGATCATTTGTAGGTGACCTTCGGGCTCCAACGTCCTAGAATTTCGTCGATCGTCCAAGAATGATAATGAAAGATCGATCATACGACTTCTTCAAATCATCTACCTCATCTTCCTTAGCAAACAATCGGCTAAAGCTACAATTCAATCATCCCCCATTAAGACAAATCACTTTATTTCCTTTGCGTGTGATTGTAAGAATAGGAAAAGATGAAAACATCCACCAAACAAATCGGTTGTCATAATGCTAATGTAGTTCAAATCCTCATTCTTAAAATTATAAAGCAAGTGTAGGATTTGTTCTACCTAAGTTTGAAATATGGGGAAGGAGGAATTTTGTAATCGAATCGAGGCGAAATCTGCAGGGGAATAACGGCTTTTGATATGCACATCGTTGTTTGGATCAGCAAGAAGAAGAAAAGGAGGCTCATTTCTTCTTTCTTTAGAATGGGACTATACAAAGTAAGTGAAGGGAAATGGCTAGCTGTCGAAGCTTATATAGGAAAGGGGTATGCCGATTGTTATCGGTCCCAAAGATTTAGCCAATCGTCCTACGCTCAAAGATTATGCCGATCATCCTATATCCAATTTTTTAGCCGATCGATCCATCTTTTAGCTCTATGTTGATCATTCTTTATCCGACCCATGCATCGATCATTCCATCACCTAAAATATGTCGATCGTTTCATAATCATGAATGATTTGAAATTTCTCTTCTGAAAAATGGAGGATCGTGGAAGTATAAAAAAGGGGGGAAGAGAACATGCATGAAAGACTGACGACTGGTGGAAACTATTTATAGAAGGTTATTTCCTTAAACTTGATAATGACTCATGAACGTGTAATCGTGTTCGGAAGCCAGGTACATACACATATTGGTACAAGCATATGTTTTAACATTTAATTTTATGAAATCGACAAAAAATTGAATGACCACCTGGAGTCAACCAGAGGAAAGCTAAAGCAAAGTTGCTAAAGCTTAGAAATTGCCACTGTCAAAATAGGATAATCATTGACAACTAGTGATCCCATGTTTACGCCATTGGAAATCGACCAATCATCCTGACGAATAAGGAAAATATGACATTCGACAAGAAAATAGTTCAATGAAAAAATAGCGACTACTCAATGAACCTGATGGGTTTCTTTCAGATAATTCTAGCTTGTGAATATTCAAAGCACATCATGTATGACACAAGACATACTTTAGGGGGCAAATGTTATCCCGCCTTTTGGCAAGGCCATGATATCATTAACTTAGCTAGGAATGGATGGTCATCAACATTAGGAATCGGTTACATACAATACTATAGACGATGGTCAGGATCCCAATTGAGGTTCAATCTGCATGAAGTAACTAGCATAGCCACATGAAGTTATATTTCAAATTCGAAGTCGATCGGAGTTCGTATGCTCGAGTTAGGGACAAAGCAAGGATTCACATGGATCGATCGAGAACGATCCATAAAACAGCTCAAATCATTGGAGAACGATCAATATCTTAAAATCCACAAGGCTAACTTACTTGAAACTTTCAAAGCATCAATAAAATGAAGATTGAAGCTTGCAAAAAAAATCGCAGTTCATAAAGTTAAGTATATAGGTTAGCCAATCATTGTTGGTCGATTGTTTCTTCCAAGCCATAAAAACGATCGGCCTGTTTCAGTGCATGATCCAAGTTAATATTTCCCAAGTTACAAGTTAGAGTGATTCCATATTTTATAAGCGATGTCAAGAGGTGCACTAGAATTTGAAACAAGAAAAAGGATCGGTGAACATTCAGCCGATCGTTCTTGAATATTGAGTTAAGACCACCGATCATTATAGTGGGCCACTATGGACATAAAGAGCCTTCTGTCGAAATCTTAGCAAAATATCTCATCATCTCTTACAATAAATATATGCTTAGTGGTTCATTTTGAGGATCTTTACGCTGCTGGTTACTTTAATATTTATTGTAATCAAGTTTTCTCTATCCCTTGCTATTGTAATCAGATTCATAAGAGATCAATAAAGTTAATCTTCAAAGTAGACGTAGGCCTAAAATGTCGAACCACTAGAAATCTCTATGTTTCTAATAATTGCTTTCTATTTGCTGTTAGGTTAATCTATTTCTCAGTTTTAATTTTATTTTCTTCACTTACTTCTTTACATAAATCTATCCTTGGGTGTTTGTGACCAACTTTGGTACAAACATTGATGTTCTACGACATTAATAGCATATGATATTCATGAAATGCGACATCGATTAATATATGATGCATATTATTATGATGCCTATTATTATGTCGGCGACACCCTTTGCTAATTTGATGACATGCAACATGCTTTTTGTGCATTGTTAACATGCAACAACATTCCTTTGTTTATATATTGATTGAATACAGCATGGATGATAAGCAGTACTGAAAAAATGCAGCATGGAATTAATGCGGCACCGATTAAGTGTGGCATGGATGATAAGTGGTATTGAAGAGATGCGACATTGAATATATGCAATATTGATAAGTGACATGATCAATTTCACGTGACATCATTTACTGGTGGTATGCATTATGGATGAGTCGCAATATCGAAGATATGTGACATCTCCAATCATATTGATAACTTACAACAAGCTTTGATATTTTAGCACTTGGCAATTGCTATTGACGACATGCGAGATTAATAGAATGTGGCATCAATAATATGTGATGCCTTTATCACATTGATGGCTTATGACATGCTATCTTGTGTTGATAGAATATGATATTTGATGATACGCTCCATCCACTTTTCAGCGATACCGTACGAGATCCACTTTCTTTATTGATGGGGTGCAGTATTCATTGTCGTGTGTTGCTTTGCTCTATCTTCAACATCATAAGCTTCAACATGCGACATCTGTAATTTTGACATCATTCCACTGATGCGAGATGCTATTTTATGGTGTGAAATGCTTTTGCCTGCATAAGATGCTTTATGCTTTCAAGTATGATATATTCATTTGGAAATAAGTTTGACATTGCTTTACATTCATGAGTGTGTGTGGATCTGATATCACTTTAGCTTTGACATTCTAATGCTTGTTATGATATTATTTTGGAAGCCCAATTGCATGCCCATTGATTCGACATCATATTCTCTTGCCTTCATTTTTTCCCTTTGGAAAATATGTGGATAATGTTGAATCATAAGTTTTAATTCATGACAAAGAGCTTAAACAAATTAGTAAATGAGACTATATAGACAAGCGACAAAAAGAGAAAGAAATATGATGTTAAAACTACAAAGGAGATAAGAGACAAGACTACAAAACTGAGTATAGTATGTTTATTTGTCGAAGTTTTTAGTCTTAGAATTGTTAAAATCTATCCTCAAGTAGTCCACACAAATCAAAGTTGTTTTAAGCTTCAAATTCTTCAAAATTTATATGACATGTGCACTGACAATTAGGTCAGTCGACTGACCATATATGACCAGTCGACTGAACCTACTCATTTGCACAAGAACGCTATGTTTTGCACCAACTTTGAATATTCAGTTGACTGTTCGTTTTGGGTCAGTTGACTGAACTTTTCCTGTAGCTATTTTTCTGAACAGACACTTCCATTTGCCAAGAGATACGATCTAAATTGAAGAGTTAAGGATGCTTCTTTTGGTCAAAACTCTTCGTGAATGGTCGCAGCTATTTATCTACTATATAAACACATAAGATTTACTGCAAAAATCACCAAATTTCATTTTATTTTCTGATCATATTATCTACTATCTCCGCATTTTGAAAAAGCAATCACAATTTACATATATTGCTTGAATCTCTGAATCAATTAACTTATTCTTCGACTCAAAGCAATATTCTCCTTTCTAAATCATTATACACACATATATACTTGAGGAAAAGATTATAGGAAGGTTGTACTATAAAAGAAAAATCAGTATTAACAAGAACACAAAGTGTCAAAGCAAATTTATTGAAACTATTGAAGTCCTGTTCGGTTGTTCAGGTGGGTAAGTCCTCTTTCAGTTGTTAGAGGCAGAAAAATCGTGATAGGTTACTCATGTGTTGTATCCTATTCCCCCGCGTTAAGTGAGGGGTTGTTGTGAGAAATTCTAGAGGGAAGTCTGGGACTGGATGTTGAACGTGAAGTTCGAACCAGTATAAAAACTCCTGATGTGCTTATTCTTATTTACTTTACCATTATTATCTGTTTCCACATTTAGATTATAATACATTCCATATTACACGATCCTAAGTGATAACTAGCCACACAGTAGTCACTTTCATTTGGTATCAGAGCAGGACATCCTATAACCATAACACGGTTATTTGATAATCTTTTGCTAATATGGAAAATAATAGCTGTAACGATCCCAGATTTTTATCGAGTGTAAATTGATAATTAGATTTATTTTTGATTTAAAATTATGAAATTAAAAGATGAATTGATTTGAGTTTATCCAAATCCAACAAAAATATGTTATTTATCGAAAAAGATATAGTTTCTTTTATAAATTATTTTAATTTATTATTGACTTATATAAAAAAAATTATTTATAATAAAATGTCTTTACAAATGAATTCTTATTTTAAATAGAAATTGCCTCTTCAAATTTATTTATAAATAATAGATATGTGTGTTTTGAAAGAAACTATGATTGTATAAAATTCGAAAATGAAGTCTTTCGAAAATGTTTAAAAAATAAAATAAACTTTGTAAAATATATAAGTATGCACATTTGTAATATGAAACAAGCAAATAAGATAATAAACTAAATATATGTGAATAGCTTGCAAATGAAATTATCTCAGTACATATACAAAGGCTAAAGGAGATAATGACAAATGTACTTACCAAATTAAAATAAATATATTTGAAAACAAGATTTGAACCATGAATTTATGTACAAAGATATGACAAATGCAAATGAAGTATGATACAAACAAATGTATGTAAGACAATAAAACAAAGATAGAAACAATCTATGTACCAAAAAAAAAAATCAAATAATTCATGTAAACTAAAGAAGAAACATTTGTACTAACCCCTATCTTCTCAACACAAACGTAATAAGCCTTGGCTTATAATACAAGACAACAATTAATGCAATATCATATCAGCATACAAAAGATAAATATACATTTGTACATAGTAATTAATGCTAGCATATCAAAGCAAGATTTTCAGCAGAAAGAAAAAAAATCTCTGATATATTGTACAACAAAATATAGTCAAGTATGTATACTTGCAAACTGATGAAACAAACAAACAAAAAATAGATACACATGAGTAAAGCTTGCAAAAGAAGGAACCAATAAATATGTACAAGGCAATTAATACTAGCATATCAAAAGCAAGATTACAGCCAACAAAATCTCTGGAAAACAATTTGAAAAAAAAAATTGTACAAAATATGTCACTCTGTTGTACAAGCAGAAATATATAACCTGTAAACTTAGAAAGAATGTATTTGCCTGTAAGCTTTTATCTTATATATATTAATCAACTTGTAGCTTCTTTTTATACATCATCTTCTCTCCATTTTGATTCATCAACCTGGGTATGCAACAAACATCATCACTCAAGTTTAATTCAACAAACAAGAAACAGAGATTACAAAAAAAAAAAAAAAAAAAACTGCAGTTTTCAAAATCAGAAAACATGCAGTGAATTCAAGAGGAAAAATTCAAGTTCAAAGAAATAATTTTTGCAACAATCTTCAACCTGGCTTGATCTTCAGTAAATCGACAACTTAAAAACAACTTGAACCAATTCAAATAAGATATGAAAAGAGGAGCTTCAACTAGTAAGAAGTCAAAGCCTGGTTTAACATTTCAAACTCTGCTCTGTTTTTCTCTGGAAAATCAGGTGAGTAATATTTACTTTTAAAAATTTAAAGTACGAGTTTGTTGAATATTTACCTGTGAATATGTATGTTAGAATACATATTCAAATTCTCTGTGTATATCTGAGTAACAAGTATAGGATGTAGACTGCTGTTGTTAATTGTCTCTGTTCAATTCATAAGCCAAAATTTTTGATTCAAAAAAATCTTTTCCTCTTAACCTACTTACTGTTTGGACTTATGATTCAAACAAAAATTATTTGTTATAGCATATACTCAAGATCTAAAATTTATTTGAGTTTAAATAACTTGATAATATCCCTGGAAATCAAAGAAACTGAACCAAACTTTAAACTAGTCAAAATTCAAACTTTTCAAATTATGGATTCAGGTGTGTAATTTGAATTCTTGTGCTATAACATGATTTTTAAAACAAAAATCATGATTTTTAGATGCGGGGGTTGAGAGCAATTCTTGGTTGAACGGAAATCGTTCTTCGACCAAATTCTGGTGATCTCGACGTTGAGGGAGGTCGTGGCTCTCTGGGATGGCAGAGGAGCGATCGAGGGTTGCGAAAAAAATATAGCGGTGATGTGAAGTTGATCATGGAAGCGACTGGAGGCTCACGAAGTTGGGTAAACTAGTTTTGAAGAGGTTGCATATTTTGATTCGTTCTTGGTCTGGAGGTGATCGAGTGCTTTATGGTTTTGGGAAATGGTAAGAGGAGCAGTGGCGAGTAGATGGCCGTGGTTTGAGCATTTCCGGTTGTCAGGGTTGCGAGGGCGGCGACATTCCAGGTTTGGATGGTGTTTCTATGGTTGCTTCCAGGTAACGAGTTGTACTCGATTTTGATTCAAGCAACTATGGTGGATTTGGAAGGCGGTGATGGTGTCAGGCGATGGTCGTTGATGGGATGGAGGTCTGGTGGTTGACCGGCGATGGTCAGAGCCACCGTGCACGTGCACGGTGCTCTTTATTTCTGGGGGACTGGGTTGCTTGGTTCGTGGGTTTTGCCTCGGGTATCTACCCGAGCAAATTCTAGCGTGACTCGAAGCAAAAACAGGGTAGGCTCGGGTATAAATGTTTCCAGGTTTTAACCAAACCTGCTCCTGTTTAAATTTTGAATAAAATTTTAAAACAAGTTTTAAACTAATATTCAAATCAGAGTTCAAATATAAATTCAAGCCTAATTTGAATCTCAGCTTTAAAAGATAATAATAATAATAATAAAGTTTTTAGAATTTGAATCGTTTTAACAACCTTAAATGTTTAAATAGTTTGAATTTGAAAATAAAGTTTTAAATTGTAAATATGTTTTTAAGTTAAATTTAAATCTGGATTCAAATATAATTTGAATCTTAGCTTTGAAATAAAATTGTGTAATAAATCTTAGCTTTGGAATAAAAGGAGTTTTTGAATTTAAATTGTTTAAAATAATTTGAATGATTAAATGTATTTTTAAAATTAATTTGAATTTAAATTTACAGTGTAATGTTTAAAATACACTTAAATGATTTATGAAATCATTAATAAAGAAATTAATTATCTTAGAGATAATTAAGGTAATAAAATGATTTAATTAATAAGGTAATTAAAGAATGATTTATTTAATTTATAAATTAATAAATTAGATTAATTAGAAATAATTAATAATGATTTAATCTAAGAAAATTTCTTAAGAAGGTAATTAAAGAAATGTTATTAGTTAATAAAGAAAATTAACTAAGGATTATTACGTATTGATTAAGGTGATTAATTTTAATAATTAATTGGATTAATTAATTTAGATAATCAATTATAACTTGTTTGAATGTAATTACTTAATGAAAGTGATTAAGAAATAATTATTAATTAAGGAGTAATTAATTTGTTATTGTAATAATCAAGGATTAATTATTAATTACGGGTTAATTAATGATTAATTAAAGGATAATTTATTAAATGTTTTGTAAATAATTGATTATTATTTACCATGACTAGCAAATTTATTCATAGAAATTTATCTGATTTAAATTAATCAGATAATTAAAATTGATCCTACTTATGGATGTTTGGATTTTATTGAATGATTGAATTGTTTGATACCCCTGGCATATGATGCTCTATGATTATCCTGATTTGTGTTGTGATTTATGATCTGTGATATAGTTAGTATCTGTGATATATATATCTGTGAATCTGTGTATGAAAGATAAGCGTTATAGTTTATATCGCTTATCAACTATATTTCTGTGTTCTGATCTATGATGGTTGAATGATGTTGCATTATTGTGTTAAACCCCTGGACCACACTTATACACACACAAATATGGATTTCACGAGGAAATCAATTAAGTCACAGATTTTTGAATGATTTTTCAAAGTTGAATATTTAAAATTTCAAATGTTTTGGAAATGAAATTAAAGTGAAAAGCTTTTAGAATGGAATTTCAAAGATGAAATTTATTTTGAATAACTTGAGTGAATTTTGTAATTTAAACATTTTGATTTAAATTTAAATTCAATATTCGAAATTGAATTCTATGATCTGGAAACTAGGGACTAAAGATGTTATACCAATTTATATGGGTTAAACTATTTTAAAGGTTTCGATTTGGAAATTGGAATTTGAATTCAAAGGCTTTAACTCGTGCAAATATAATTGGATTTTTCTGAAATAAAAACTAATTATTTCCAAATGATAAAGGCTTTCACTTAAGTAATGAACGTCCAATTTGTGTTAAAAGGATTTCAAGTTAAAAATGAAAATGATTTTATGAGTTATGGAAACAGTTTGAAAACTATAAGTTAAATCTTTAATTTAAAGATATTAAACGAGTTAATTCAATTGAAATGAAAATTGATTTGAAATCCGTAAATGGACCTTTGTGAAAATGGGTGAACTTAGTGAAATAAATCTTTTTGGTTAAAAGATTTGAAATGGTAATTTGCTTAACCATTTAAAGGAAAGTTTTGAATTATTAAGTTGTGACTTAATTGAAATCCCATATCCATATGTTTTTAAATGTTGCGCTCACTATTCGGTTTAGCCGGGAGAGGACCTTTGTGTCGTATAACCCATTCCGAATATGTGATACGACGTATATGGATAGCATTTGAAGACCGGTGGTGAAGACCGGGTATTTGTAAGAACGATAGGATAACCTATCGATTGTCTCTGCACTGGCTGATCCCCGGTATAGAGATTCCCTAAGTGATGGGAAGTTCGATCGGGATTGTGAATATCCGGATTGCAAGGGCTTCTTTAGAAGTGCCTTCGGTTTTGTTCGAACCCGGAACAGACTTGTATGGTTACATGTCTGACACTACACTTTGAGATATAAAGCAGATTTCTTTCAAATACATTTCTGTTGGTGGCGGAGAATTTATTCTCTTAGCTTAACACCCTTCTCTGAGACGTACGAGCTCAGAGGTTATGTAGTTGAAGGTTATCAGCGATATACTCTCAATTTGGTAATGTGGCATGTTGAGTGCTGCTGTGTGTTGATGATCATTTGTTGATCATTTATGATCGGAGCATGGCTTTTGTATAAAGCGTAGCTTTGTGGACGAGACTGCATCAGGACCTCACACCCCGGAAATGGTCAAAACAGGAAAGATGCGGCAAGGTCATGAGGGTCGCGCCCTTTAGGGTGTGTCATTCCCTTCTGGTAAAGGGTGGTATCATGGTATGGAGCCCAGATATTTACCTATGTGGTAGCTCCAATCTCATTTACTGTGTGGTTGTTGCTTAGAGGCGCCTCGGATAAAGGTCCCAAAGGACCGGGGAGTGGCATGCTCGAGTAGTAGTTACCTAGTTACAGAGGTAACCCGGCCTTGTGTTGGCAGAGATCCGGATAGGTTCTCGGGACGTCCCACCAGAGGCGATTCCATGTGGCAGTAGGAAGTTCCTTAGCCTGACCATTTGTTGGAAAATCCATTCATCCAATACGAAACCCTGTACGGTTTTAGTTGTAGAACCTGCCATTCACTTATGGTGGTCACCGCTGTTTGGATGGTAGCTATAGTAGGCATACGATAATGGTCGTATGCTGGCTAAGATTAATATTCTACTTTCGAAATGTTTTCTATACTGTGCACTTATAATAATAATATCAAAGCAATTTTCTACGTATTAAGCATGTTTGACTATCATAAGAAGAAATCTCCTCCAATTCTGCGTTTGTATTGTGTGTGTGGCGGGAGGTCTTATGGTAGTTTCATTTTCTAAAAAGCATATCGGATTTTCTTTTATAAATCTTGTTTATTTTTAAAGATAAACTATTTTTGTTGCTCACACCAGTCCCATGACTGACTCGGAGTTTATTGTTCCCTTCCTAAACTCTGGGTGCTCACTATTTTCCACACGAGCAGTCTAGAGTTGGGTTTTCAGATAGTTAGGTTCAGTGGATTGTCTGGAGCTAGTTTCAGTCTTTGGATATGGACGAGACTTGCTTGTCTTAGGGTATCGAGTTGATGGTTCGAGCTGCTGCTGGAGTTCTCTTTTGAAGACTATCTTGAGTTATTGTTCCGCTGCTAGTGTTATCTATTTTTCTTTTCCGCTGTTATTTTATTGTATTATATCTCTGATGTATATCGATATCTATCGTATCATCTGTTGTATCAGGATGTTGTATCAGATGTTGTATATTGTCATTCATTATTTCTTCCGCTGTGTTGTTTACATAATGGTGTTATAAGCTCCGGCGACTCGGATTTGAACGGTCGAATCTGCGGCATTCGAGTACGATGTAAAGTATGGATGTCGATTTTCGAACGGGCAAAATCCGCTTCGTTACAATAGCAGCACAAGCACTGTCATTAACACTAGTTTTATTGAAGATCAATCTACTGCACGACCTCCACTATTCAATGGCATGAATTACAATTAGTGGTCAACTAGAATGAGAATATATATGCAATCTAATGGTTTTGAAACTTGGAACATTACTCAAAATGAATATACTATTCCAACAGAAGATTTTTCAACTTGGACTGTCGCACGGAAAGCTGATGCTACTTTAAATGTTAAAGCTATAAACATGTTATTTTGTGCATTAGGTAGAAATGAGTTTAATAGAGTCAATATGTGTACAAATGCTTATGAGATATGGAGAACTCTAAAAGTAAGTCATGAAGGAACTAACAAAGTTAAACAAAGCAAAATTTCTATGTTGAAAAATCATTTTCAAAATTTCAAAATGAAATCAAACTAAAATAAAATGACATGTACTTTAGATTTCAAGATATATATCACTCACTATTGGCACTAGGAGAATTTTTTTTTCGACTTTGATATAGTATCAAAAATGCTAAACTCTTTAACGGATGAATGGGAAAGAAATGTCCTAGCTATTGAAGAAGCAAACGATCTTTCTACTATGAAACCAGAAGAGTTAATAGGAAATCGAATGTCATATGAAGTGAATTTGTAGGAAACGATAGTTCAAGCACAGGATAAAAAGAATCTAGCATTTCAAGCAGAACAAGATGACTCTGACTCGGTTGAAGAGGAAATGGCATTTATTGCTAAAAATTTCAAAAAAAAATGAAATTCAAAAAGAATAACAAGTTCAAGAGTTATAAAAATAACTCTAGCAACAATAATAGTAATAAACCATCATCTTCTGTCATGAAATGTTGTGAATGACATAAAAAAGGTTATATAAAGAAAGACTGTCCAGAGAAACAGAAAAATAAATTCAAGAAGAACAAATTCAAGAAGAAAACATTTTCAGTAACATGGGATGATTCAGATTCTTCTTCATCAGAGCGCGATAGTGACAATGATACAGAGCAAGTAAATGTATGCTTCATGGCTACAAATGATGATGTAAGTGAACTAAGTTTTGAAGATTTGATTGAACTTAATTCAGAACTAGTGGATTTTGTAAAAGAAACTAAAAAGAAAAATAAGGAGTTACAAGAAAAACTAGATAGATCTGAATTAGAAATTAGTATGCTTGGAGATGAAAAGAAAATTCTAGAAGAAGAACTTGACAAATCTCAAGAATCTAATTCTAATTTAACATCTCAACTTTCTATGATAACTCAGGTATTAGAAATTAAAAAAAATAAAATTGATGATTTATCATTTGAAATTAATGATCTGAAATCTAACACTAAAGTATTAGAGTTAGAAAAATCTAGTCTCAAAACTAAGTTAGAAGATATTAATAAAAATATTTCTAAAATAATAGAAAATTATCAATCTACTTCAAATAAAATGGGATTAGGATATAAGAAAATTGAAAATCCAAAGAAATTTGGAAAGTTTAAAATAAATTTAAAAAAATTAAGAAAAATATTAAGAAAACAGTTTCTAAAGATTTTAAAACTATTAAAATATGGATTCCTAAAATAAATAATAACTTGATTAGGAATAAGCATATCAAAACATTTATGGAAACTTCATAAAAATGAGAATTACATTTATCAAGGGAATTCTAAACCTTCTTGGGTTTAGTTTCTAATATCTAACTCTTAAGACCCTAAAAAGAAAAGTGTGTACCATCTTAATTTTTTATTGTTTGCAGGTACCGCTTAAAAAGAGAGGAAAATTGATTCTAGACAACGGTTGCTCAAAACACATGACTGTTAATAAAGATATGTTAACAAACATAGTCTACTCAAATGGAGGATCGGTCACTTTTGGAGATAATTCAAAAGGTTATGTCATCGGAAAAGGCGATGTGAGCAATAACGGTATCTCTAACTCACCTCTCATTACTGATGTTTTATTAGTTAAAAACTTAAAACATAATTTATTGAGCATAGGTCAATTATGTGATAAAGGTTTTAATATATCTTTTTCAGAAAATAAATGTATTATTTTTAATAAAAACAAAATTTAGTTTTTGAAGGTATAAGAGATAGAAATATTTATATTTTAAATATGAATATAAATTATAACACAAACATGTGTATAGTATCAACAGAGAATGATTCTTGGCTATGGCATAAAAGATTTTGTCATATAAATATTATACTATTAATAAAATAGCTAAAAATAAATTTGTTAAAGGACTACGTGATATGAAATTCAAAATTGATAATATTTGTGATGCATGTCAGTTAGGAAAATTAACAAAATATTCTTTTAAATCGAAGAAAATTATATCTACAAAACAACCACTTGAACTACTACATAGGACCTTTTCAGACCTACTCAAGTTCAATCTATTAATCACAATAGATATGTGTTTGTTATTGTAGATGATTTTTCAAGATTTACATGGACTATTTTTATGAAACATGAAAGTGATACTTTTGAGAATTTTGAAATTTTTGTAAAAAGAATTCAAAATATAAAGAATTCAAAAGTTAAAAATATTAGAATTGATCATGGAGGTGAATTTGAAAATGAAGCATTTGAACATTTTTGTAACAAGAAAGGAATTAATAATAATTTCTCCTTTCCTAGAACACCACAACAAAATGGAGTTTTAGAAAGGAAAAACAGAACATTACAAGAATGTGCACAAACTTTATTAAATGGAAGCACTTTACCTAAGCATTTCTGGGCAGAGGCCATTGCAACTGCCTGTTATGTTTTGAATTGTGTTTCTATTTGATCATTAACAAAACATACTCCATATGAACTTTTAAATGATAGAAAACTAAATATATCATATTTCAAATTTTTTGGTTCAAAATGTTTTATACTTAACACTAAAGATCAGCTTGGCAAATTTGATCCAAAATCCAATGAAGGAATATTCATAGGATATTAGGAAAGAAGCAAAGCTTATCGAGTTTTTAATACAAGAACTAAAGTAATCGAAGAAACTCTTCATGTTTCATTCGATGAAAATGTCAAAATTTCTTCTAAAATTACAAACTTGGAAAATAATTCAAATAAAATTCTAACAAATAATTCAGAAGATAATGATATTATTTTTCAAAATAATAATACTGATAATACTAAAGAAAATGAAAACATTGTTCAAAATGAAAATATAGTAAGATCTCCTCCAAGAATTCTTAGAGATCACCCTATTCAAAATATAATTGAAGAAGTAAATTCAAATGTAAGAATAAGACATCAACTAAATCGAATGGGCCACATAGCTTTTCTCTCTAATATAGAACCTAAAATATTAAGGAAGCCTCAACTGATGACTATTGGATTGTAGCTATGCAAGAAGATCTAAATCAATTTGAAAGAAACAAATTTTGGGAATTAGTTCCTAGACCAAGTGATCAATCAGTCATTGGTACAGAACGGGTTTTCAAAAACAAAGCTGATGAAGAAGGTAACATTACTAGAATAAAGCAAGATTAGTAGGATAAGGATATAATCAAGAAGAGGGAATAGACTATGAAGAAACGTTTGCTCTTATCGCAAGATTAGAAGCTATACGTATTCTATTGGCTTTTTCATGTTTTCATAACTTTAAATTATATCAAATGGATCTTAAAAATGCTTTTCTAAATGGATATATAAAAGAAAATGTTATGTTGAACAACCTCCTCTTTTTACTCATGAAAAATTTCCAAATTACGTTTATGAACTTAAGAAAGCTTTATATGGTTTAAAACAGGCACCTCGTGCTTGGTACGACCGACTTAAAATCTATCTACTAGAATCTGGTTTTGAGATTGTAAAAGTTGATCAAACATTGTTTATTAAGAAAACTAAACAAGATATTTTAGTTATACAAATATATGTTGATGATATTATATTTGGTTTAACAAATGAAAATTTATGTCAGGAATTTTCGACTATCATGACAAATGAATCTAAAATGTCACACATGGAAGAACTATCATATTTTCTTGGACTTCAAATCAAGCAATTACAAAATGGCATTTTTATTAATCAAGAAAAGTATTGTATTAATCTAATTAAACGTTTTGGTATGAAAAACACTTCTACCAAGCCAACTCCTATGAGTACAACTATACATCTTGATAGAGATGAAAATGGTAAGAGTGTCGACCAAAAACTATATCGTAGTATGATTGGATCATTAGTTTACTTAACTGCTAGTCGACCTGACATTATGATGAGTGTTTGTTTATGTGCTCGATTTCAAGCAAATCCTAAAGAATCACATATGCAAGCAGTAAAACGTATAATTCGTTATCTTAGCAAAACCAATGACTTAGGATTATTTTATCCAAAAGAATGTCCTTTTGAATTAGTATCTTATAGTGATGCTGATTTTGGAGGAAGTCAGATAGATAGAAAAAGTACAAGTGGAACTTTTCATTTCATTGGATGATCCTTAGTATCTTGGTTTAGCAAGAAACAAAATTGTGTTTCACTATCAACATGTGAAGCAGAATATATATATCTGCAGCTTTAGCATGTGCTCAAGTAATCTATATGCAACAAACATTATAAGATTTTGATATGAAATAAATAAATCTATAATATATTGTGGTAACACCAGTGCGATAAATTTATCTAAAAATCCTGTCAATCACTTATGAACTAAACACATTGACATTCGTCATCATTTTCTTCGTGATAATATTGAGAAGGATACAATAAATTTAGAGTTTGTAAATTTTGAAAATCAATTAGTTGATATTTTCACTAAAACACTAAATGAAAATTGTTTTATAGAACTAAGAAGAGAACTAGGCATAATTTCTTTAAAAGAATTGTAAAATTTCTAAAGTAATTTAAAATAAAATAAATGAAATAATACTTTTTTGGTACTTGAACTAAACACCTTGAGTTTGGTAATCTTATGTCTCTGCCATTTGACCATTTACTATTTCACAAATACTTCTAATATAATTTTCTCCTTATCTATTTTTTATGTTTTGTGAACAATTTTCAGCCACAAAATTTGTGTAATGTTTTCATCCTCAAATTAATTTTCGAATTATACGTTAATCCATCAACCTTTAACTGCTTTTTCTCTTATATATATCTCCAGGGTTTTATTATCTTTCCATCATATTTGCTTCAATCATAATCTTTTTCTTTCTACTACAATGTCTTTACAAGAAAACTCATCTAATGGCTCCGCATATTCTTCTATTAACTTCTCAACACCTTCATCTGGTTCATCAACTTTACCTACACCAACACCAAATCATGAATCGGCCAGACCATCAAATTATCACACTAGCCATACTCCCCAAAAAAAGAAGGCGCGACGTTTTATGTTCTTTGGTTCTCCTCAAACAAAACAAAAAATTAATGATTTGTATCATTACCAGAGGGATTCTATAGCGATTCATCGTGAGATGTACTATGAACAGAAGATGAACTCAAGATGTCTTAGTTTTCTGGAGCAGCTTGGATGGAGATTCTACGGGTCATCTTCATCTGCGGTTCATCAACCTACACCCTCTTCCTCTCGGAATCCATGGGATCGGTCACCACAACCTCCACTTGTGTCTCCGAACTCATGGGAGCGTGGAAATCGCTGGACACCATTAAAACCATATGAAGAGAAGACGAAGGATGAACCAGACAACTCGAAGTCTCCATCCACTACTTCATCCAAATAATTTATTTTCTTTGAATATTTTTTAATTAATTTCATTCCTATTTTGTATGCATTATTTATATATATTGAATATATTCTTTTTATGCAAAAATATACTGTAAATGCTGCAAAGAAGACAATTCAGTCGACTGAACTTATTCGACCAGTAGACTGAATCTGAAAACAGAGAATTTTCAGACGATATTCAGTCGACTGAATGAATATGGCCAGTCGATTGAATCATAAAATAGAAAGTATTCAGCCTATATTCAGTCGACTGAATCTGAAACAGAGTGTTTTGGGATATGAATCAGTCGACTGACCATATACGACCAGTCGACTGAATGTCAATCTGAAATTTTTTTTAACCATTCCACCTACCTTTTTATAACCTTTAACCCACTATCTCCTCTTTCACTCTTTACTTTTACCATCTCACTTCAGTTTTCTAAAACCCTAGTCCTAAATTTTTTTAAATTCCTTTACTCCATTATTATTTCCAATGGCTCCACGTCAACCTAAGAGATCTAGACGTGCCTCTTCCTCCTCCTCTGACCCAATTGATACTCAAATTGCTCAATGGCTCTATGATGCTACAGCTGTCCAGAGATGGAACAAAATGAAAGAAGCACGTTTTTCGAAGGTTCTTTTATTGTTTTTTTCGATTTTGCTCCATATAGAATTCAAGAGCTTGCAAGGAGAAGCCATCTAGAGTCTCTTCTTGACCACAATTAAAATAATCTCAAGATTAATCATACTTTGGTAAAACTTTTTTATGAAAATTTGAATTTAGGCTATCAAAATCCACGTAATCATGATAATTGCGTTTGGAGTTTAGTTTGCGGTTGACAAGTTTTTGGTCTTTAGTTAGAATTGGTCACATTCTCCATACTCCAACTGATGGTATTCTATTGGTAGAATTAAATGTACCTATAGGAGAATGAGATGAATTAAGTCATCGGTTTTTGGAAGATGACATGACTGAACTTAAATCTATTTCCTTACACCCTAAGCTAAAATTGTGCATCGAGCCTTAATGTACACGGTTCTTCCTCATACTGGCTCTTATGAGCTTATATATCCAAACAATTTTAGGGCATTATATGCTATTTGGGGAGAAGTCCAAATAAATTGGCCTAAGCTTATTCTAGATGAATTCTTGTCATTTAACCTAGGTCGTATGAACATCATTTATTATGGAATATATTATGCGTCTACTTATGAACCTCCAGGTTCCTATTCCGGAATCTGATACTTCCATTCCCAAAACTCTAAATAGCCGCACAATAAGTCTCATGAAATTGCCTCCTAGGCCTCTATCTATCATGTCTTTTCAAGACTGGCAATCATGACCTCGTCAACAAACTTCTACCCCATAGCAACACAACCAAGAGATGACATTCGAACACCAACTCCATCCCAAAGCACTCGGGAATCCATTGATCTAATTGTGCGAAATCAAGTCATTTTGGATTCTCGCATAAAAATCTCGACAAGAAAATTGACAAAAAATTTGACAAAATTAAAAGCTACTTCCGGAATTTATGGGATGTGATATCTTGTTCCTCTTCCACAACTACGGAAACTTCACACCGTGATCCGGGTAAGCGTACAGCTCCTCGCTTTACTTGGTCTACATCAGAAGAACACACAAGTTCTGACACAAGCGGAAATGGAGGTGGCAGACAGTTTGAGGAAAGTTTTTCCAGAGGCAAAGCTCCAATACAAGTGGAAGAAGAAGAAACAGAGTCTGACTCTGATTGGTATTATTGTTTCTTGGTGGTAGTAAGTTATCTATTTATTCCAAACATTTTATTTCTATGAGCTTGTATATGTAGCTCAAAACAATTTGATACATTTTTTCTAGGACTGCAATTTTTTTGTTAGTTCAGTAATGGAATTATTATTATTCCTTTTTTGTCTATGGAAAAGGGGGAGAAATTTGTATGACTAACCATTTCTTACATGATTAAATATGTTGCCACATATTCAGGGGGTGATATATGTAACTCCCGTTATATATTTCTTAAAATATTGTATCATCTGTAACAGGTTGTCATCAATCAAAAATGGGGATAATGTTGAATCATAAGTTTTGATTCATGACAAAGAGCTTAAACAAATCAGTAAATGAGACTATACAGACAAGCGACAAAAAGAGAAAGAAATATGCTGTTAAAACTACAAAGGAGACAAGACTACAAAACTGAGTTTAGTATGTTTATTTGTCGAAATTTTTAGTCTTGGAATTGTTAAAATCTATCCTCAAGTAGTCCTCACAAATCAAAGTTGTTTTAAGCTTCAAATTCTTCAAAATTTATATGACCTGTGCGCTGATAGTCGGTCGGTCTACTGACCATGTATGACCAGTCGACTGAACTGGCTCAGTTGCACAAGAACACTTTGTTTTGCATAAACTTTGAATATTCAGTTGACTGGTCATTTTGGGTCAGTCGACTGAACTTTTCCAACAGTTATTTTTCTGAACAGACACTTCCATTTGCCAAGATATACGATCTAAATTGAAGAGTTGTGGATGTGTTTTTTGGTCAGAACTCTTCGTGAATGGTTGCAGCTGTTTATCTACTATATAAACACATAAGATTCACTTCACAAATCACCGAATTTCATTTTATTTTCTGATCATACTCTCTACTATCTCTGCATTCTGAAAAAGCAATCACAATTTACAAATATTGCTTGAATCTCTAAATCAATTAACTTATTCTTCGATTCAAAGCAATATTCTCCTTTCTAAATCTTTACACACACATATATACTTGAGGAAAAGATTATAAGAAGGTTGTAATATCAAAAACAAACCATTGTTAATAAGAACACAAAGTGTCAAAGCAATTTTATTGAAACTGTTGAGGTCTTGTTCGGTTGTTCAGGCGGGTAAAATTCTCTTTCGGTTGTTAGAGGCGGAATCCTGATCGATTGCTCAGGTTTGTATACCTATTCCTCCGGATTAAGTGAGAGGTTATTGTGAGAAATTCCGGAGGGAAGTCTGGGACTGGACGTAGAACGGGAAGTTTGAATCGGTATAAAAACTCCTGATGTGCTTATTCTTATTTACTTTACTATTATTATCTGTTTGCGCATTTAGATTATAACACATTTCATATTACACGATCCTAAATGATAACTAGCCACACAGTAGTCACTTTCAGATAACACATTTAAATCATGAAAAACTAGTTAAAATGTCATATTCAAACAAAATAGTGCAGCAAGCACAAAAGTGTTGTAGTAGATCAAAGATGTCGTTTATAAGTGTTGTTAACGTCCTGGACAAAGAATACTTAGAAAAGCATTAAAGTATGGCTAGTTTTCAACTGGATACAAATCGATTTAAAGTCTATTTTTTTATAGTAAGTACTTCACTTATAGTACTTTAATACTATGCAAATATACCTCAAAGGATATTTTCCAAATTATATTAAATGTTCTTGAAATCAATGCAATTAACGAAGTGCTCATATAGCGACCCTTTTCGCTATAAATTTTGCCACTTCATCCAACCAGTTTAATAACTTTTTAAACATTGAAATTTTTATAGTAATAAGTAAACATATTTTACTTGTCAAACAATAAAGAAACCCCTATGAATGTCCTTCAAAATTAGATTAAAATTCGCCGAATACAAGACGATTTCAAAATGCTCATATAGCTACCATTCGTGCTATAACTTTTGCAACTTTGTTCAGCAAGTTCTATAAGTTTCAAAACCATTTATTTAATATCCCATACACCAAAATAGTGTAGAGTATAACCAAAATATATTATGTCATAATAAATTATCATATCACCAATTTAAACAAGTTAAAGCTAGGGGATTTCAAAGTGTGCTTATAGCGATTATTGCTATACAAACACTTTCATATTCACATCAATTTCACATACAATCCAACCATACATGTAAACACAAATCCTAGGACATGATACATGTTTTATAGGGTAATAAAAGTGAATATATACAATATAAAGTTGTCACTTTCTTTCTAAAGCAAGGAGATGTCCAAAAGTGATAACTTGCATAGCTCATTACTTTACTTTACTTTATATTTTTGCGCATATACATACATGGTATATATCATCAAATGGTGAGTAAATCAATTTATAACTAAGCTAACACAAGCACAAGCATTTAGAAACACAATAACACTTTCTACGGTTTCCAAACACAAGCCAACAACACCACCTTTCCATCACAAGCTCATAGTCCTGCATTTCTACCCCATATTGCACACGACCTCATCATGGTTGGGTGTGTGTGGTCCACTCCTTCCACTTTTGAGTTGATATTATTGCTTCTTAAGTCGAGATAGGACATTTGTGAAAGTTTGAAGGAGTTTGCACTTCATCTTGATTGATTTTTGAATGTTAAAGTGGAGAAAAGAGTGGAAGAAACCATTTTTGGTTTATGAATTAGTAAGCTAACTTTATAAGTTATTAAGGTGTACTAATAGAGTTATTCAACTGTTCAAAACCATTTTCCTAACCTCCTATTTCTGGTCAAAAACCATCCCTCTGTGTGTTTGCTTTACACCTCAACATTGATAAAAAACAAATATCTAAAACACTGTTCACCCAAAACATCTTTTTCTTAATCCATGTCCTATTCTATTTACTATTCATATTTTGTTATCCATAACATACGAAATATTTTTTGTTTCCAATCAATTACACATTAATATATTAGGAAAGAACAATAAGTTCGAACAACCTTTACAGAGAAAAACCTGTTTATCGATAAATATGGTCACATTATCGATATTTCTTCATACTACTTATTTTTGTAAATATTTTTCAAAAACAAGTTTATCATCATGGGATATCAATTAAAAGGGGGTTAACAGGGTTATAAAATCCATTTAATCACATTAAATCAAGATTCAAATATGTAAATAATTCAAATATTTAAATATGAAGCGTTCGAAATTTCAGGTCGTTACATTAATCATCTGGCCATGGCATACTACATATTAATCAAGTTTATATAAAAAATCAAATTTAGTTATCAATTTCATCATTTATAGTTTGGTTTAAGATCGTAATAGGTGAACTATCATATCTTATCAATATACACACAAATAAGATGAATCCCACTGCCGATTTGTTATGCGTGGTCTCCGATCCGATGTAAATCCTCCTTTACTGTCCAAAAATTACATATCTTCAAAACTCCGGATTTACTGACAGCATTGATTTATTGTGTAGCTCTTACTCTGATGATCATTTTTATATATAAATTTGTTTAGTTTGGATTACATTTACTGGATCTAGAATTTATTTTAGGATTAGGGTTTTGTAAGTGTTTGCAAAATTTTTAAAGTGATATAGATAGGCTTGAGGATTTATTTTGAGGATGAAAATAATAATATCTTAGTTGAAATTTCATAGTCAGTATATTATGAAAATGCCACCGGGTTTGATTGCTTCTAATTTCTTGCCTGTTTAACAAAATTCAACAAGTTATGTATGGTTTGCGACTATAAATGGCACTTGGGATGCGATGCGATAGGCCATGATGCCTAATTCCAACTCGTATAAAAACATACTATCTTTCCTTTTATGTAAAATTACAATTGTACCCTTTTTAATTTAATTATTTAATTAAAAAAGTTACAAGGCATCACATTCTCCTCCCTTAAAGGAACTCATCCCCGAAATTCCAAGAGATGGACAATGCAACTCACTTTACAACGTACAAAAATAAAACAAGTATTGCTACATCCATCTAGCATCCATCATACAATATAAGCAAAAACGCAACGAAGAGTATAAAATACATATGATAGATAAAAATAGAGTGATACGGTGTGGGATGAATGAAAATACTATTAAATCGGCCTCATATATGACTGCACATGCAGTAACAACCTAAAGTGTATGCAAACATCCTAATATATGCATATACATACATACATATACATACATACATACATACATACATACATATATATATATATAAAGGATCGGCTACATCTCACTTTTGCTACACCCCAAATCACTCTTGATTTCAACCATATGTTCTGAATTAAATAATAATAATTTCTCTCTTTTTTCACTTCACTATACTATTTAATTTGGAACTTGTGGTTGAAATCAGAGAGGATTAGTAGTGTAACAAAAATGAGGAGTAGTCGTTGCTTACTCATATATGTACGTACATACATACATACATATACATAAATATATAAACATACATACATATATGTATGTATATACATACACACATACATATATACATACATACATATATATGTGTGTGTGTGTATGTGTGTGTGTATATATATATATCTATGTATATATGTATGTATGTATGTATGTGTGTATATATATTCGTGCGCATGCACATACATACACATACATACATATACATACATACATATGTGTGTGTGTGTGTGTGTGTATGTGTATGTATGTGTGTATGAGCAGAAGAGCAGGTGGCCATACATCCATATAACATCCATATCAAAGTGCAAGTAAATAACCACGTCCATAAATAAAATCGGTAGACATATGTAAATAATCAATAAATGGCATATACATAATCCTTGAGCATAACTTAGAATAACTAAATATAGGAATCTATCCTAGGTTGAATGTATATACATACAAGCCAACACGTTATAAGCTAAACTATTTAACTCAAGTGAAGCAACCATAGTAACCAAAACATGTCAAAAGGACATGCATATAACCAATCCTATCATCCATATATCCATGTCTATGTTAATCGTAACAACACACACATACGACCCCAGATCCAAACGCCCAAACCAACATCGATAATCTACGAACCGAAAGTACGAGTCGTTGAGGTTAAGATAAAATAAGCATATACAAACACAAATAGATATTTGATATAGTTCTAGCTAATACTATCTAATAACTACTTTCAAAGTCTCATAGCGGAAGAAAATAAAATATAATACATGAAAAATACCATAGTCACATCCCATAATATGTATAAAAAATGTCGAATACATACGTATGAATAATACAAGTGAATCCATACACAGAGTCAAATCAGGTACGAAACCTATATACATCATATATATAATACAGAAATGAATCTCCGCTAATACCATCTCATCACTAGACTCCATCAACCTGGACATATGTATAAAAAGAAAAAATATGAGTGGGTCAGACATAAGTCTGTTGAGTGAGTTATACTGTACATATACTACAAAAATAATACAACAATATGATATGAGTCTATAGCTCGACCACCTCATGTTTCATTACCACGTCACATTATACCAAACCGTCTTATATATCTAGTCATATCACATCATATCTACATGGACTCACTTCCCTAGACTCGCGACACTCACTACAGGATCAACTATTATCCATCGTCAAGTCAATCACATAAAGGACTCATGCACTGTACTAGCCTCATGCCCTTCAGGGTCACCTATTGTCCTGTTTCGTTTATATATATATATATATATATATATATATATATATATATATATATATATATATATATATACGCGCACACACACACACACATATACATATATATACATATATTCTTTTCGTCATCATTATATCACTTAGATATTTAAAGTTTAGTCTAAGGTCAAGAACTCTATTGATATATGTATTTAACTACGTAGGTCAGTTTAATGTTCTTGCTTCAATTCGATAAAATTTATCAACTAACCGATTTATTCTAGTCAGAGACTTTGACTTTAAGTTACTTACCAATTATAGTGATATTAACCTTCTATAACAAACGAGACGAATCCTTTATTATATACTGTTTCATTTCAAGTACTTTAACATATACCCAATTATGGTCATAACAATGTCACATGTCAAGTATTTAACCATAATCAAAATATAGCCTATCTGCTTAACATTAATCGTAACCTCAAGTATGTTGACCAACTTTATGTCGTTACCCTAAGATCTTATTTTTTGACTTAGTTATATTCAGATACAGAATACCCTCGTGGACTCTTTGTTTGTTTGTTCCAAACAATCAAAAGTATGTAACTCTTTGGTGTCCCCCAACTGTTATGAGTAACTTTATGTATACTAATCACAGTTGATGTATTTAGGATGCTTTTCTTGATACATCTTGATCTGGAACACTTAAGAAGCAAGCGTTAGTTTATGTAATAAATTAAATAATTGCTCCTAGCATACATTCTTGACTTCATAGTATTTTTAATCTAAGCATGAAGAATGGTAAAAAAAAACATGGAAGTGCATAAATATCTTTGTATTATTTAAAATACAAAAAATACAATAATATCTTCGTATCAAACATGAGAATAAATATTTTGAAAGTAAATTTAGAGGAAAATATAAACATAAAAAAAAGGCAAAAGCGCAATTTTAATAAAAGAAAAAGTAAGAAAGTTCCAATAGTAAAGATGAGTCACGATTAAAAAGGATTTTATTTTATATAAACTAAAACATGCATTCAATCGTAATATTACACAAGTTTACATGCTATCTGTAACGTCAATATATGATGATGATTGCGGTTGACCTGACGAACGATTAAATGTGATCACACATACTTATCCAACCTAGGGACAACCAAGTGACTTTGGAGTACTCTAAATAATATTGGGTTTAAGTGACTGGTCTCATTGTGATGCTTCTAAAGTAAAATGGGAGAAGGTAATTTATTTTTTTAGGAAGCAAGATAAATAGTGATACAAACCGAGTAAGTTTGAATGTATCAGATACGTCGATTGTTTTTATCCCTACCACTAATAAAGAAAATTTATTGAATTAATTTACTCGACGTCTTTTTGAAATTTCAAAATTGCCCTTGCTTTCCGTTTACAATAATTTAAAGAGTCCGTGTGTGAAGCACGGATCAATTCTTGTCCTTTATAATAAAGATGGATAGGACAGCTGAGATTACATATATATACATACGGTTTCATAAACGTGAGATAATACACTTTTTGTGGTCGGTCGTTGGGGTCTTCGAAAGTCCCCTCCACATATATAATACAGATAATAATATTATTTAAAAAGGGCCCAGTTCCTCGATTGGGCTGCTTTTTTCCACCACTTTTTGGCTAATCTCCAGGAGACGCTTTGGTTTTTGGAATTTTATGTTTCCTTCTCTATTCTTAGGACGCCTGCCCGCCTTTGCTACTGCTACTACTAAGCTCAGAATTATTGCTTTACAGAATCTACAGATTGAGTGTGCTGTGATGTGATATCACGTCCACGTTACAATAATAATTCATCACATGCAACCACCGTTGCTACTTTTTTTCTTTATGCCTATATATTTAGTACTCTTTTTATGAATAAGCTTCGTTTTCAGCTCTGGCAATTTTCCAAACGCTGCCGTCTGCATTTATTTTATTGTCTAAACAATTCTTTCTTTCTTTCTTTCTCCCCTTTTTTCTTTTTTTTTCCAAATTAGCTCATTTTGCTTTCGCTTACCTTTTTACAGTAACGTGCATGACATTTTGAAGTGACCGCAAGAACTTAGAAATTGCTTTCATCGAATTTTATTTCGATTGCAAAAGTTAAAAGCGAACGATTCAACTTTTGGTTTCCGTTTAGGAGCTCACCTGTTATTTACTAGATACTGAGGGTTGGAATTTACAATATAAAATTGATAATCCTACTTGAACTGCGCAAAATAAGAGGGGGACTATACTCGTTACTTCTGATGATAAACCGTGGGGGCACAGCTGTGGATTGTGGATGCTCCATTTGCTAAGAAATTCACATTCAGAGCACTCCCGACGAGCGGTGATTGGGTGAGGTGGTCAGCGTTAATAATCAAACCGACCATTAGGAAGATTTGCTTACTGTCACTGGACAAAATCAATTTTTCTGAAGGCACAAGAACGTGGATATTGTCTCACCGCGGTTTCCCTAAAAACGTGAATCTTGTCTGGTTTTCCTAAACTTCCTCATTTTACTTCACGCATCAAAGATTTCAAATTCAAATCTATTATGATTTTCAAATTCTAAAATTTCAATTTCAAATGGACAATTTTGAATGTTTTGATTACAAAAAATCGTGGATCTTATCTTATCGCGCTTTCCCTAAAAACGTGGATGTTGTCTCATCACGGTTTCTCTAAACTTCCTCATTTTACTTCGTACATCAAAGATTCCAAATTCAAATATATTATTATTTTCAAATTCTAAAATTTCAATTTCAAATCGACAATTTTGAATGCTTTGATTAATATTTAAATTTGAAATTCATATTTTCAGATTCAAATCTCAATTTATTTATTTCCAACATATTATCACTTAATGTTTAAGTAATATTAATAAAAAATTTAAAAGTACATTTATTATCAAAGTTATACAATCGAACGGTCGGTTTTTTCACCGTTGTGCGGTTATACTAGTACCGGTCAGCTATCAAACAATATTCATCTGACATAACGAGGTCCACACACGTCCGTGTGCATGCACAAACACAGATACGTCATGATCGGTCTCAAGAGTTTTGTTACCTAAACCGATTCATAAAATAAAGACAGTTATACTAAAGCTAATGTGATAAATAATGAAAGAGGAACAAGAAACAGCTTTATTCATAACAATACTCAATCAAGATAAGTTGATAATGAAATTTATTCTTAGTACCGTACAATTGCTAGACTGCCAAACTAAAATTGTGTGTATGAAAAAAAAAAAAAACAAAAAAAAAAACAAAAGAAAAGAAAAGAAACAGTCTTTCAATTACTAGAATTTTATCACAGATACGAAGAAAAGGATATTCAGGCTTAAAGGTATAACACAGAAAAGGAGTACGTCAATATATAAACTGTGTTCCAGTCACTCATTGACGAAGCCATAAAATCCAACAACGTAAGCTTTTACCGAATTCTTAAACATAACTGTTCACTTTTGGTTAGCATAAACAAACCCCTATCATAAAATTATAAAAATACGATTATTGCAAAAAAAAAAAAAAAAAAAATACTGTGCTGAATTTATCCCTAACACAATTGCAAAAATAATTAGCCATGAACGAACACATCATAACAATAAACTAAAGGGATCAGAATCCCCAATTTTGGTTAATCGCTCGTAAAAGAAAAGTTTTAAATAATATAAGTTAATTAAATTTGCACTCTAAATCAAAATAATACATGTCCCAAATGTGAATTTTGTAAATCAAATCCAAATTAAAATCATTTGTTAACTCTAATGATAATTAATTACTAATAACCACAGTAACTAGATTAAAGAAAGTTTAGCAATATATTTATTGTAATAAGAAGAAATAACCCGAAGAGAGTTGAGGATCGATTGTGAATGGATCAACATAAAAGATGACATTCACGACATCTAATCATCATCGTTCCTCGAATCCAAAAACATCACAGTAGTTCATCCGATGAATTGGCCAATTGAAGAGGCGGAACATGATACATTGCATTTACAAATCTACAATTACCAGCATAGTAGCTACGAATGTTAACAAATCTACATCCAGTTTTGTTTTTTTCCTACCGCGTTTGCTCTCTTTTTTCCCCTCCAACGGTGCAATGCGTGATATCTTTGTTGTCCTAAATATTTATGGATCAAAAGCAAATGCTTCAGCTGCTTTACAAAAAGGCCAATCCTGACAAACACACACACATACATACATGTGAAAGAGTGAGTTAATCAGCATGAGTAATGCTAATCATTAATATTAGACGACCATGAGAGCAACGATAAAGAATATTACCATTGCATATTTATTCAGCATTATTAATGATAGACAACGATAACATTTTTCACAGTGCATCATATATATGTGTGTGTGTGTGTGTGTGTGTATAATCAATTCAATTTTCTTCATTTCTTGTTCTAAGTCCCTTAATTTCCAAACACTTCAAACTGGTTTAATAAAAAAATGTCCAATATTCAAAGAGAAAAGGACCAAATAAATTCCATCTATCCAAGATTTCAAGAAATTGATCAATTTTGATATCTATGATAATTTTTCGCATAACCGATGAGCATTTAAAATTATCAACAAAATTCTTAACATCGATCTCAAGTACATTCTCATCAACAATCACAGCAAATAAGTCAAGACTATAACGATTAAACATGCAACTATCACTCAAACATCGATTCATAACATTAATTGTAGAATTTAGAGGTAGCGCGTGAGGTAACCAAAATACCAACTCTATTAGAAATTTAAACTCTCAATTTGATTCTTTGATGAAGAATTCAATCAAACTCAAAATGAGTTTGGAGTTTACGTGGACGATGGAAATTTATGGGATGGAGACAGTGATTTTAGTCAAGATCCCAATAGATTTAAAGAAGACCGAATCCATGAGGAGTTAACACAAACGAGTCGCAATTTCTTGAAATAAGAAAAATCCGCTCCAAAATTCTACTTCAAATCAAAGAAAACGGTCGAAAGACAAGCAAGAAGAACTTGGCATTTGTTGGGTAGAGTGTTTTGGAGATTCAAAGAAAGTTGCGTCACAAGTTGAGTTTGCTTTTCTGAATTATTTCGAACCTATTCTGTGCTCTTTACCTAATTGTATCCTTAGAATCATAGAATCTTTGAAAACTTAATGAAGATGCATTAACAAGTGTTATCTAGCTTTTGAACCAAGCCATGTTTGGACGAGTAAAAACCATTTAATGATTAGGAAGCGAACGAGAAATCCTGAATCCTACCTTTGAGGATCAAAATCCAATCGAAGTTCGAAGAGCTGATGTAGAACCTTGATTTCCACATGAAGACATCTTGTTAATTTCCAGATGAGCCAAGTAGTGAAGATCAATCATGATCTTACTCTCAAGTCAGTACCAAGTTGACTTTCTCAACTCGGTACCGGTTCATAATGTTGACCAGATTAACTACTTCAAGAAGATTGAGGATTGAATTAAAGGCAAAGCAACGTGCAACGCTTAGGGAGATGGGCTAAGGCATTATGTTAGAGAGAACAAGGAAGCAAAGCCAAATACATGATAAGTTGGAGAATCCACAACTTAGCACCAAATTATAAGGCACAACCCTTTATCGATTCGACTATCGGGATTATGATGTGGCCATGATCTCTTCCCGAGCCTTCTTCTGAATGTGTAGAACATGGTTAGCAATTATCGGAGCCAAATTTGCTGATATATGCCTATATATAGGAGGAGAGGAGTACAAAAAAGGGATCTTTTCTTTACTTTCCGAATTTTTTGATTTTATCTGGAGGCTTTATTGGATTCTTACTGACTTGTAAGAAATTAAATTATAAAATCATAATTGCAATGAACACCATAAATCATTAACAAAGTTTAAGTGGTTGTAGAGCACAATATTTATCGAACCACTATAAATCCTTGTTTGTTATTTACCTTGCTTTCCATTTATTTCTTCATCTAATCTCTCCTTATAATCTGATTGGGTGTTTGTTCAATTTTTGACACAAACATTTTTGCGCTTTCACCAAGAGCTCTCAAAATTATCAATCTTTGGATCTATCTTTAACCTTTGGATATCATTAACTAGGAGTTAGATCTGAAAAATTATTGTTGGAAGATCCTCGATTGCTTAAATTTCCATAAAGTCTATCATTGGATCGAAGCAAGCCATAACTCCCAAAAATGCGAAAGAGAAGTCAACTATCTCTAGATCCATTAATGAAGCTGAAAATGTAGCCTCTCGATATGAAGAAGAGACAAATCAACCTATTATTACTGAAATCCCAAGTGGAGTAGAAATGGTAACTAAGGTTGATTTGGATAGGATGATGACAGAAATGAACATAAAAGTAATGGAGAGCCAGAATTCTATGATGAAATAAATAAAGGAGAACATGGATTTGATAAATCAGATATCCCAAGGAAGTAAGAGAATTGGAAAAGAGGTATCGTCTTTGAATTCGAAAGAAGAGAGTTCTTGCTTGTTAGTCAGAAACCATAGAGATGTAAAATAGAAAATGAAGAGAGGGGAAACTGGGACTTCTAAAGTTGGAAATGGAAAAACTCAAGTTGACAAGTGTTAAATCAGCACCAATCAAATATCACAAGTCAATATCGATCCAATTTCCCAAGTCATGACTGATGATTTGGATGTTGAGTGACAAGATGATGTTGACGTTGATATTGGTCGAGCTATTGATGGTTAGAGTAGTGGTCTTCAGATAAATGTTATTGTGTCATCACACTAAAAATGTAGAAGTTGAAAACTGGACTTAGATATTATGGAACTAACAAACAGCATTTGCGAAGCCAAACACTCGGAGATGCCTTGATGGTTGTCGTCCGATTGACTCGGATGAACCAGAGTTCTAGGCTGATATGGTGATGAATCTGGTGAATGATAACCGACACAAAAATAATGATAATTGGGGTTCTTCGCCTAGTAGAAACCTATTCACCGAAGAGATTCCACAAGAGGAGTACATATGATATTTATGATGCTGACGATGTCGTCTTATAGCGAAACAACTGATCCGATGGTATCTTCTTAAATATTGTGGTACATGGATAGTTCCAGGGCAACGAACACCGTGAGATGCAGATGTTTCCTGATATTCCTTAATGGAGCAGCTATAATATGGTTCACTCAGCTTTGGCAATTAATGTTAGGAATAATAACAATAATCAGAAAGAGGAAATCAAGGTGCTGAAGGTAGGAAACCGGACTTTAGGAAACGTCCGAGGTGCCCGAAATACAAAGATTATACCCTGCTAAATGACACCGTGGAGAATATTTACCTTTCCATGCACGACACAAAAAATTATAAAAAAGCCAGTTCAAAGAGAATCGACTAAAAGAGAAAGATGTTTGGGAAGTATTGTTGCTTCCACGAAACCCACAAGCATAATACAAGTGAGTGTCGATATTTGTGGGATATAATTAAAGATGATCAGAATAAAAAGGCTTCAACGGTACGTGAAACACCCTTAGGGTAGCAGGAAAGTGAACAATCGAACCCACAGGTAGATGCCTCAATGGGAACAAATAGGACTTAGTGAGGATGGACTTAGGAAGCCCGAATGAAGACATGTTATCAGTACCATAACTTGTGGGCATCATCCAACCGAAAAAGATGGAATGAGATGGAAAGTTATAGGAAATTGCTAAAAATATTATGTAGGAGAGCTGATTTAATGTAGTAGACGGAGCTCTGGTAAAGTAGCCAAGGTTAATGACTGATGATATAGTGTTTAGAAATTGTGATGCAGATGGGGTAGAAGCGCTTTGGTGATTATGGCAATGATTAGGTCGACGATTGTCAAACGAGTTCTTATTCGTTGCGAGGGCTTATTCATTATTATTTTCAAGAAACTCTATGACCAGATGAGGATGGATGAGTAGGATCTGAAGCCATATAAATCCTACATTCTTAGATTTACTAAAGAGGCTACAAAGCTTGTTAGATGAGTTGATTTACCAGTGATACTTGGTAAAGGTGACCATAAGAGAATAAAGGTTCAGACCTTTGTTGTGATAGACGTGTACTCTGCTTATAACGCTTTCTTGGGCTAACCAGCCCTTTTTAGTTTTAGATTGGCCCTATCCCCTTAGTGCTTGATGATGAGGTTCCCAATTAAGAATGGGGTAGGAGCCATTCAAGGAGATCAAAGTACGTGACGTGAACTCTACGATGACGAGCTAATAGAGGCAAAGCAATGTGAAATAGGAAAAGGTGGGGAGAAAAATCTCTTCATCAAACCAATGGATGCATTGCAGCCACCGTCTAAGCCCTAGCTCGGATGACATAGTAAATTGTACAAATCTATAATAACCCGCACTTCAATGGGCCCATATTTTAGCTAACCCGGAAACCTAAGTCCACCAAAATACGGACCGTTGGTTTAATAACCTATGAAAAGGAAAATATATTAGAACACTAATGGTAATAACTCACCGTGGAAATAAGAAAATATAATAGATCCATATAACTACTGACCAAAAATCAACATTTCAAACGTCAAGAGCCTCAGCTAAACAACCACTCCAAATCAACATCAAAACCCGCTCTTCTAAATCCCGTGGGTTGTAATGTGGAGGGGGTCAGAACAAAGTTCTGGTGACTAGTACATTGTACATCTTATATATAACACTAACTAATGCCGATTGTTCACTATTTCATGTCATGTTTGATTTATTATTAGTCGCTACGACTCCATTACTACACACGAACTATACCCCTCTGCACCATATAGATCTACATCTATATAGGGATGCGTGTATATATACACACCCTATGTCCACTAATGGAATTAGATACTATCCCGACCAGTATCAATCGCTCAGCACATCATAAAGATCCATCGTATCATCGAGGAAATCTTGCCATGTGCACCGACGACCACCAGTCCTCGACCTCCAGTCCATAAGATCTTAATGCTTTAGGGATTTTTCATCACGTACGCTAGCCTTGCCCTATCAAATATACTAATGAACAACGATGGCTTGCATAACCCAACCAAACCAATCCTGGTAGGCGGAAGAGACCAGTTAGGTGTAATCCCTTCATTCCTGTTGATTGCATAAGACCGATGACGTGCTCGATAAATATGCAACTTCTACTTTATAGGCACCCAAGTATGTCATCCTTTTACGTTGTAACGACCCACAAATTCATCACTTCAGAATTTTAAAAAAATATTCAAATATAAGATTTTTAACATAAATGATAATGTTTTGAACAACAAATAATATTGGTAATCTTATTTTGAATAAGTATTTACAAAATATATAATGTGGAAGATATACCGATAAAATAACCGAAAACAATTTTATCAATAAACATCTCTTTGACAATCCGATATCGTGCACAGAGCTGGATACATATAATCATTTATACATATACGAGAATATGTAATAAAATTATTTATTTTATTTTTGAAAATAAAATCACTTTACGACATTATCAATGATATCACTATTTTAGAATAAATGATTTCTGAATTTAAATCGAGTTTAAATAATTTAATTATTATTTTAGTTATTAAATAAGCCCCTTTGATTATTATATAATGATAAAAATATTATTATCAAACTTTGTTTACAAATATATATATATATATATATATATATATATAATAAGAAGTGAAAATATCACCAGAAATCGAAATTGGAATTTGTAATGATTCAACGTAGAAAAGTTATGCAACGTTGTAAATCATTTGAGAAATACATATGCGCACATATGTACCCATATACGTGGGCACATTCACATGCACATGAACATATATACACATACAAATATACTTATATATTTATGTGTATATATATTACAAAATATTAAGATAGTTTCCATATATTTCACCCTTAGGTAAAACCAAAGTCAACACCTTACGCACCAAGTACAAGAACATGACCATGCATATAAGGAGGGGGATGTTCGGCCGAACATGACGAAGGGATAAGGGGAGTGGTGGTGATGAAATGGTGATGCATCTGCGTATAAATATAATGATGATTCATGTACATATTGGATTGAACTATGACTGGAATCAAATAGGTCTTTGCTTCTCAAATAGTTTGCTCGGAAGGCTATGACACTTGGCGTACACCCTTAGAAAAGATATCGACTCACAATGCAAGAGGTTTGAATGACCCATGAGGAGTCCTTACGGATCGCTAGTGATCCATAGGTGATGGATCGCTAACGATCCAACCCATTAGTTAATTTTTGTGTATTTCTTCTTGAGTCCTTCTTGGCCTATTCTTATGGTCCTTTTGGTTGATTCTTGAGTTGTTTTGCCTTGGCCTAGATATTTTATCTTCTTTTGAATTCTACTAGGTTAAAAACCTGGTTAACATTTTCCCACTAGATTATGCCTTCATTGGAAACAAGGTGTGCTCTGCAATTAACTATTTTTGAGTTTCGGTATTGTGAGATATATAGTTGATTGTGTCGAGGTTACCATGAAAATTCGGCCTTGGCTATTCAACCATCCGTTGAGTTTTCGATGTGAATCGTCATTGCTCGTTTTGATCCCACAACCCATACCGATGCAACAATATATATATCCTGGTTGGAAAGTTTGGAGAAGATTGGTTGTATCATGATGGATCGCTAGCGATCCATAGTCTATGGATCGCTAGTCATCCATAAAATTAGCAAAATTTCTACAACCAATCATCTTTGTTCGAATCGACCTATTCTCATCATTTTCTATTCATGCATTCTTCTTGCGACCTGAGCCAATCCATGACCAAACCATAAATTAGCCTTTCCCGCCATCGCCGTCGATCCCCACCGCCGAGCCTTCTACCGCTAACCTCAACTACCTTTGCCATAACTTTGAGCCAAACCCCAATGCCCAAATCATTGCTTACTTAGATCGCTGCCGATCTTGCGTAGTTGGATCACCACTAACTTGAATTCCCATTGCTTTTGATCTGAGGTTGGTTATGATGTCGTTACCGTGTTGGTGGTGACTGTCAATGAGTTTGGGGCAATCAATGAGAATAGTGAACGAAGCGGGTTGAGTGCGATTTATTAGAGATGGATAATGGATTTTTTCATTTCACTTGGTGTATTCTGCCATCTTTTCTCAATAAATAAAAATCAATTAGGGCATAGCCTCAATGGCTTCACCGAGGCTGTTTACTATGGACTTGATCATCCTATATTAAATTTACTATCACACACTTGATTTACATGAAAATAGAACCGTGTGGCTTTGGACAACAAATCGGGTATCGATCGTCGGCCGATAACGGGTAAATATAGGAAGAATATCTCTAATAAGTGATACGAAAGGCCTTTTCCTTTCTTTGCTACAGGTGAATTATCTACACGGGATAGAGCATTCGTACTTCAAGACATCGAGCCTATCCCACAAAGATAACACACTGCACTTGCCCCAGTCAACATTTAGAATTCGACGAGTTAGCACAGGTCACCGTCCTTTTGGAATTCAAGCATTAAACCAAGGGGAATTTCTAGTTATAACTAGAATTACTTGACCACATTGGATACAAGTTCTATTATATTGAATAAAGCATCCGTTGTCCCGACGTAAATCAATGGAGGAAGCTTGATACTCTTGGGAGTAGAATCAACATTAGTTATGCCTTTGCAAACAGTTCTAGAAATGCCTACTTCTTCGGCACCACTGGCTAAATAAAGGTCAACTGGTGTGGTTGTTCGGTTGTTGACCGAACCCCTCCAAACTTTAGAGTTTTATTCAACCCCGGAGAGAGCTTCTACTGTAATTTCTGCTAAAGTTTTGCACAATATTTGTTTACAACATGGCATTCTGGATGATGATGTGCGCCTTCCACTAAAAAATGAGTTTGCACTCATGCCACCTTCGGGGTACACCGTCTACCATCGGTACATGTGCTTGATTAGTGCAGTGCCTCTATTAAATCATTTCTTGGGAGAGACTCTTTTGAATTTGGGAATGGCTCAGTTTTAGATTCATCCCAACAGATATGCAATTTTAACTTGTCTTCATGTTTTGTTTATGCGGACATTCAATCATGCCCTAAGCTTCGATGACCTGTGATATTTACTCTCATTCAAGAAGAGAAATGAATGTCCATCCCTTGTGATTATTGAGGATCAAAGAAACACAAAATTGTGTTGCAACTCCAAAGTAACTTATCCCAATTCAAGACTAAATATTTCTTCGTTAGATGTCCTGAAGGATTTAATCGTCTTTGGACGACGGGGGTAAATTTCTCTTTAGTTGTTGAGATTTATTATAATGATGCAGGGTTCTAATAGACTAACTACTCCTTGTAGTTATTTCGAGGCCAAATAAAGATGCATTTCTTGATCCCATCTTCCATACTCTGAAGGCCATAGATGCTGGAGTGAGATCGATCAAATCTTTTGCTAACATATGATAATATGCATTAGTATGGATTGTTGCATACTTGGGGATTTGCTATCATTTTTGAAGTTCTATCCCCTACCCGTTCCAAGATTCAAACACGCTTCACTTCTTCATTGCATGTTTCTGAAGAGGGCGGTCTACCAGGAGGAGAAGGTCCACCCGATGGATCAATTGAGTAAATCTGTGAAGGGAAAGGCATTACGACCAAAACCAGTAGCCGATTAGGATGTCCTCGATTTTGAAGGAGGGGGAAGAGGAGTTTAAACAACGAGAAGACAAGGCTATGGTGATTGCAGAAAAGGAGGAAGGTGAAATTGAGAGCCGAAGTTGTTATGATTCCTCATCTAGCGATGAGGAATTTAATGCAAGTTCCAGTGAAGGAAATTTTGAATCATATGATGAAACTCCAAGAATGAGTCCCATTCTTCTGGATTCACCTCCCCAAGGGATTATTGTTAAAGACGTTTTCTCGCAGCTGAACGGCTCCATGGTTCTCCACCTAAGGAAATCGATATCAACTTTGGGGACTTGAGAAACGTTTATATGGACATTGCAGAACTCATGGGAGATTTTTTTGAGTTCGAGGGATTGTCTTCTTACTCTGGTCATGTTGTTTCTAGAGTTAGCCTGACTCCCACTATAGCGATTCCCGACCCAGTTCATGAAGTCCTTTTAGGCCACCTACAACACGTTACACACTCTACTAGGGTCACGTACACTCATCTATGCATTATTTATGCTCATTTTCGATCACTAAAGTTACTTTAATTTTTTTTATATATTAGGTACTATGAGAGGTCGTGGGCTTTATGAAGATCATAAGCAATTCACTGATGCATAACGTGAGTCGAGATGGACATCAAGCCACCACCAGCCCTAAGAAACTAAGGAAGAATGGAGGAGAAGAAAAGACTTGGAAGCTGAAGCTCATCATCGGGATAACAGGGATTGAGGCAGAGTTAATAGGGGAGATTATGAGAAGAGGAAGGCTCCTGATGATCCAGAAGAGCCATCAAAAAAATTCAAAAGTGGGTCGTGATCCACATCCTTCCGGGTACCATACATCCACCCCATCCTTATATTTCTATCAGAATTGAGGTTTCGACTTCTACCGTTCAAGTTGATCCATCAACCCAGACTCTATTAACTCATGTTGTGCCTGCTTCTGGTTCTTCATGCCATCGTAGGAGACCTTCTTATATTCTCCCGTCTGGTGCACCTAAGCTTGAAGACGCACTCCCCAAATGGTTCTTGAAGGGAGTTAAATTCGATCATGACCTACGTCCAGTTCGTTAGGATTCTTATATACCCCATCTCTAGGCAATTCAGAGCGACTTGGATCAAGATGAAGGATAAGAGAAATTATGAAACTAGCCGGCGGACACAAACTGTGACAACTACCAAGAGATCCTTTCTTTCAAGTCGAAAAGAGATGATTATGAAAGGATGCCGATGGAACATAATGCCAGAATTGATCAATTGACAAAGGAGAGAGATACTGCCATTCGAAAGAGTAAGAGCAACGCTAGTTTGCTAAAGGAATTGAAAAGGCCCATGCGAAAATTGAGTTCGTGTTCAGAGACGAAATCAAGAAGACTATGCAGATGAAGTTAAGCTAAAAAAGGAGCTTGAAACTTGAGATGAGATCATCAAAGCTTAAAAGAGAACTATTGCTTCTCATGATGAAACTGTCAAAGCTCATAAGAAGACAATTATTGATTATGTGGGAATGATGGAATCCCGAGATAGGACCATCTCTAACCTAGCTCAAGTGAGTGCTTTGCTTCGAGAAAAAGTTGCACAACTTAACGTAGAAAAGACAAAAGTTGAAGTCGAGAAAGCTGTCATGATGGCAGACTACTTAGAGCTGCAAGATTCCTTTGCAAGGAAGATGGTGAGGATGGTGACACCATCTTGAACTTCTACGTCAACTCCTTGTTGGATCAGGGCAGTCTCTGTTATCTAGGTCCTAAATTCCCATGTAGTCTTGCTATGGTTTGGGAAGAAGTCCTGGTTTGTTTCCGAGAAAACAGGGATGCGTGTACTAAACAAGAGGTGGAGGATGCCTATCTTAAAGAAGAATCAAAGAAGGCTTTGGTAGAGGGCCAAGAGATTATTCGGATCGAAAAGGAGCGAGAAGCCGCTGATGCTGCTACAAATACAGTTGGTAAAGCACTATCAGAGCCTTTCAGTTCCGGGTCTAGTGAATCTCCAAGCAACCTCATGATCAGACATGAATAATTCCAGCTTCGGCCAATGCTACTTTGCTGTCTGCCCCTTCAACAGCTATCTCTGAAGACTTGAGTGGTCGTGAAACTTCGCCCAAGTTCGTGCAACCATCTGAAGAAGGAAATGATGGGGAGTATGAGGTTGAGATTCACAGTCACACTTCTGATGTAGGTAGCTTCCTTATTTCTCCTGAGTTTGAGGATTTTCAGCTCATACAGCAAGAACAAGATGAATTGAATGCTTTCCTTTTTGATCTTATAGGTTCGTCTTCTTTACCTGTTGAGCTGCCAATTTCTGCAGTCTCAAGGCCTATTGCCATTTTGACTACTTCAACGCTTATTTTTGTAGCTGCTTTGATCACCACATCCATGTCTGGCTCGTAATTAGAGCCGGAATCTGAGAAGATCGCTACATTCATAGCCTGAACGACCCTCCTATATCTTTGAAGGGCGATTTAGCACCAGCTGACCCTTGAGAGTAGATAGACCAAGCTAGCTAGCTAAGTAAAGCGGGATAGTAGATGGTGATAGTTACGAAGGAAAAGACCGAGGAGAGAAATTTTTCGAGGAGCTCCGGCAAGTCTTACAAGCACAAAGATCTAGTACGAATCTTTCGAGAGGGTTGAAGAATAAGGATGAAACATAGGCATATAGTCTATAGTTGATATCTCTTGTAGTGATATAACGCCCGATGGGGATGCTTAGATGAAGAAGAAACTTTCGACCAAAGGTGGAATTGAAGTGGTGGCAAGAAACACTGACAGGCTCGAGTGACCTTAGAGCGGAGCTCGATTTTTTAAAATTCTTATTTTTTTGACTTGTATTTTTTACAAGTGCAGAGTATGCATTTATTAATTTTGTTGTTGTAGTATCTGCATTTTTCTTTTTGTTGGCCGATATTGTGTGGGTACGACCCCCACATTTTGACTTTGTATAGCATTGTTATAAGGAATGAAAAGATTAATGTTTTTACTATTATCTTTTATGCCTTCTTCCTTATTTATCACGTACTTAGCTTTATTTTATACCACTTATGTGTGTACATGACATGATTTCTTGTTCCATAGTTTATATACTTCACATTTTCGTGCCATGTTTTATGGTATATGGTGCCTTTATTTCCGTGATTTGAAGCATTATGTATGCCTTTTTATAACTTTATAACTAATCCAATGTGATTGCCCATTGTGATTGCCAAATTTTTTTTTCTATTGAAACGAGACCGTGGAGTAGTTTTCGTTTTAACTAATTGTTGGTATGTGTGTCCCCTGCTTTACAAGGTTTTTTTCGACGAACACTTGATAAATGACCACTTGATTCGAGCGATTCCTCGGATGTCTTTAGCTGAATCTGCTTTTTGGTTCCTATCTTTAAGAACTTGTGACTCGAGCATCTTGATTCTAAAGATTTTTAGGTTAACGATTATAATTCTTTGTCGATCTCTAGTTGTGTGACATTGCTAGACTTACGTTAACCTTGTTAGTCCTACAATAGACGAGTTTTTCGGTATTGTCAAGACAATACCGGTACTTACAAGATCTTAATAGTTTGTTGATGATGCCGGAGCAACATTAAGTCGTGCTTGCGTGGAATGCATGACTTAAGAAATGCGCGGCTTACGAAATGCGTAGGTTTTAAGAGTGTATGCGGCCTACGAAATGCCTAGCTTTTAGGAGTGTGCACAACTTAAGAAACGTGCAGCTTTTAAGAGTGTGCGGTTTATGAAATGCATTACTTTTATTTTGATTCGATTTACTTTCGTCGACCTGGCGAGTAGGCGGAGCGTACGTAGTGTGATTTCACTTGCCCAAGTAGCTAATGGATGTTTTTTGAGTCGGTTACTTTCGCCGACCCGGCGAGTAATTTATGTAGACGTTGTTTATTAGTTCAGGATGCTAAAGAGATTTTACTTATAAAACAGAAAGCAGAGAATTTTTTTCCTATTTACAATGCCCCTTGTATAATCAGATGGATTAATTACGAAAACAGGAAATACATAGACTAAAAATAAATAAAATAATGCTGGAGCGAGTCGTTGTTCCAAGCATAGGGAATCTGAATTCCATCGACCGTGGTCAGCTTGAAAGTGGCATTTTGAGCTTTTTCCCCCATTGAGTAAGGCCCTTCCTAATTTGTTAAGAATATTCCTGGAGCCGGATAGATCTGTTCCAGGATGAGATCTCCCACTTTAAAGATATATTTATAGATTTTGGATTTGAAGTGCCTTATTGCCCTTTTTTGTTGAGCCGTGGTTCTTAGATCGGCTTCCTCCCATTTCTCGTCAATCAGATCTAGTGACTCGAGCAGGAGCTGATCGTTGTCTTTTTGATTGAAGTGCCATTTTTGATAGGTGGGGGTTCCAATTCAATCAGGATCTCTGCTTTGGATCCATATGCTAGGGCGAACGGCGAGTGTCCAGTTGCTGATTTGTGTGTCGTACAGTATGCCTATAGTGCAAGTGGGAGCTCATCAACCCAGTTTTTTTACTTTTGTCGACTGTTTTTTAATGGTGGACTTAATGATTTTGTTGACTTCCTCCACTCCGTCATTTTCTTGAGGGCATTACACTGTAGAGAATACCTTTTGATGCGGAAATGGTTGCAAAAGTCCTTGAATTTAGCGCTTTCGAATTGAGTACCATCATTTGTGATGATTTTCTATGGCACTCCAAACCCGCAAATAATATTTTTAGTGACAAAGTTAATTACTTTCTTAGTGGTAATAGTAGCCAATGGTTCCGCTTTGGCCTATTTTGTGAAGTAATCAATAACAACGATAGCATATTTGGCACCTCCTTTCGCAATTGGGAGCATGCGATCAAGACATTTCCCCAAACCGCAAACAGCTATGGGCCAACCATTAGTTAAGTTATGTGGATGGAGTTCTCTGTAGTTTGGTGAACTTTTGGCATTGCATACACCGCCTGGCGTTGTCTACTGCGTCGCGGTTGATGGATGGGCATAAGTAACTGTACCAAAGGATCTTCTTTGCTAGAGTCTGCCCTACAATGTGGCTTCTACAATCACCTTCATGAACTACCCTGAGGATCTTTTGGCTTTGCTGTTAGTTATACTTCTGACTAGGGGAATAGAGAATCCACTCATGTAAAGAATTCCATCCTGCAAGACGAACAGTGGTGCCTTTCGAAGTAGCTTCTTTCCCTCGTTCCGATCCATAGGGAGTGTACCTTCGATCAGGTAATCTTTGGTCGTAGTCATACATGATTGTTCTTCTTGTACGATTACCATAATCTAATCAATATCCATATCAGCTATCTTGGGTGAAGTACGCATTTTAATAGGGCCAGTCCCATTGACTGAGCATCTCCAGAACTGGAAAATTTAGCTAGGTGATCCATTTTTATATTTTCTACCCTCGAAATGTGACATAAAATGTAGTGCTTGATGTCCTGCAGCAATTCCCGCGCTTTTGACAAGTAGAGGGCGAGGTTGCCCTTTGCCTGGTACTCTCATTTCACTGGAAAGATGATTAGCTAAGAATCGTTATAGATATGCACAGCTTTTATTCCTAATTCTTTAATGATTTTAATCCTGCTATCAAAGACTCGTATTCTGCTTCAATGTTTTTGGTAGGAAATTCTAGTCTCGGAGCGTAGCAAACATATCGTCCTTCGGGGGTTTGGATTACCATTCCCACACCTAAACAGAATTCATTAGATGCACCATCGAAAAACAACTTCCACTATGGAAACATGTTCGAAATGCTTTCTTCTTCACTATTCCACACGGTAAATTCGGCGATAAAATCCACCAGAGGTTGTCTTTTGATAGCTCTTCATAGGTGGTAATTGGTTTCGTATTGGCTTAACTCGATATTCCATTTCAAAAGTCGACGTGATGTCTTTGGACGATACAACACCTGTTTCAGAAGTTGATCCATGAACAACTTAATGGGATGAGTCTAGAAGTACAGCCGTAGCTTCCTTGACGCGATCAATAGGAAATAGGCGAGTTTTTCCAATCTCGGCTAATTCTTTTTAGCTTCGGTAAATCACTTACTAATATAGTAGACAGGTCATTAGACCCTATCCACTATGCGTACCAACATTGTACTCAGAGCATGAGTCGATATAGTGAGGTAAACAAACAGATATTCCCCATTTATCGGCTTAGATAAGATCGACAGGGTTTCCATATGGTGGAGTAATTCTTCAAAAGCTGTCTGGCAAGCTTAATCCATTTGAAATTCTTCTTTCTTTTCTTTAATGCATTGAAGAATGATATGCATTTTTCAATCGCTCGGGAGATGAATTAGCTCAGCGCTACGATCTTTCCATTTGGACTTTGCAATTCCCTTTTGGTCATGGGGATTTGACGTTCCTTAGGATGGTAATCTGTTCCGAATTAGCTTTAATGCCCTTTGCATTCATGATAAAACCAAGGAATTTGCCAAAAGCGACGCCAAAGTTGCATTTCAACGGGTTGAGCTTCATTCCATATTTCCACAATGTATTGAACATTTCTACTAGATTCTAAGTGATTCTCTGATATGCGAGATTTGACAATTATGTCATCCACATATACTTCCATCGTTTGTCAGATCTGTTCTTTAAACATTGTGTTTACCATTCGTTGGTAGGCTGCCCCTGCATTCTTTAGGGCATGACTCGATAATAATATAATCCAAAGTTAGTAATGGAACTAGTATTCTTTTTACGGGGTTCATGCATCATTATTTAATTGTATCCCAAGTAAGCATCCATAAACGATAGTAACTCGTGGCCCACCGTGGCATCCATAAGATGATCGATCTTGGGCAATGAAAAGCTATCCTTTGGTAGGCTTTATTCAAGTCTGAGTAATCAATGCAAGTCCGCCACTTCACATTGGACTTCTTTATTAAAACAAGATTTGATACCCATATGGGGCAGGTTGCATCATGGATGAAGCCGTTTTCCAACAATTTATCCACTTCCCCTCTTAGTTCAGCATACCATTCCCGTCCCAGGATGCACCTCTTCTGCCTCACTGAAGTCTACTTGGGATCGATATTAAGTGCGTGTATCTTTGGTAATGTCCCATACATATCGGAATTCGTCCAAGAGGACACGTCCAGATTGGTGCGAAGAAACATGACTAACTATTGTCGTGTCTTGGTTCCTGGATGTGATCCTATTTTTAGTACCCATGTCAGATCATCCATGTCTATTGGGATAGGCATCGTAATCTCTGCTGATGCTGCCCTTTCATCCTTTGAACTCTTCTTTCTTGGGTCCATAGCCTTACCGAATCGACTGTGGTTCCTAAGCCAAGGGCGGTTCTGTAGTTTCTATGCTGATGATTCATGAATTTGGAGAGTTTTCTCCATATTTTTTTCTTTTCTTTCTTTCTTGTTTCACGCAATTTAGCGATGTAGCATTCCCTTGCGATGATTTAGTCTCCCTTTATCAATCCAAATCCATTTTCCATAGGGAATTTCATAGCGAGACACCATTGTGCTAGGATAATTTGAAAACCAACAAGGGTCAGTCATCCCAAGAATGCATTGTAGGCCAAGACCTCATCAATTTTCATAAATGTTTCGGTGAGAACCACACTCCGATCTCATGTTCCAAGTTCAACAAGTAGATCGATTTTGCCGACTTCTTGTACTGGATGGCCGGTGAATCCTTGGATTTTTGTTTGGACGTAGAGACTTCCTTCATGTTAAGCTTCATTTGGTCAAACTTATGTCGAAACAGAATGTTTACTGATCCTCCGATATTGACTAAAGCTCTTCACATGACAGCAGGCCCGATTCCTATTGTCACCACCGTTGAAACCAAAGTTGGAGCTTTTATTCTTCACTAGCCTGATTCATTGAGAATCCTCTGCTCTTTAGCAGGGTTCCCGTCTTCGATTGCAAAGCAAGTTTCCTTTGGAGCATGTTTGAGTGAACTAGCGTATCTTTCCATCTTGCTCCAACTTTTTTATGCCGAATAAGGAACTCCTGAAATGGTATTGATGACAAACCTCTGTTTAGCTTGCTTGGATCCCTCTTTGCTAGATCTAGATTGGTTTTCTTGGGTGTTAGGAGCATAAGGTCCGGTTGGCAGATCGAAATTTTAAGGCTTCTTCACATATTGTTGGAGCTTGTTTTCTCTAATCAGTTCTTGGATTACATTCTTCAAATGGAAACATTCATTTGTGTTATGGCCATGAGTTTCGTGGAAGTGGTAGAACTTCCCCGACTTCCTTTGTTGTTTAGACTCTTCTTTCTGAGGTGGCTTCGGATACTCTTCCGTTCCTTGAGTTGCTAGGTAAATATTCTCTAAGCTGTAGTTTAACGGAGTGCATGCTCCGCGTTTCATACCTCTGAGTTTCTTTCTGCCTCCGTTGCCCTTGCCGGTGTTCTGATGCTTGTTCTTCCTTTTGTACTCCCCATCTTTTCCAGCAGTTACTTCACAATTTTTCCGTTTTAATTGACCTCAACATTACTCTTAATCGATTCATTTGGTCACGTATTGGTTTTTTTCCTTCTAACGTATTTGCCTCATTCAATCTTAAGTACCGACTAGCCTTTTGATTGAATTCTTTCATTGTGGTTGGTTTCTTCATTTTAATCCATCTCTAAAAACCTATCTCTGGATGGATCGAGTGGACTAAAGCCATGAAAATCATATCCTCGTTTGGATTGCTCACTTCATTGATGACTGCGTTAAAGCGGCTACTAAACGATTTTAATGATTCGTTGGGTCCTTGGAAGTAACCGGACTAAGATATCACGTCCTTTGGTTAAGCCCTATGCGGTCTAAATTGTTCCAATAACTTCTTCACTAGCCCATCAAAGGTAGAGATAGTTGTGGAGGGAGCCTGGTAAACCACATAGAGGCGACTCCTTCTAGATAGGCGGGGAAAAATATACAATAAACTACATAAGTTGCCCTTGCACCATCTATATTCCAAATGTACTTATACGAGTGCTGTTGAGGGTCAATAGTTCCATTGTAGGAGGGAACAACTGGTGGCATGGTGAATTTTTTGGGGTATTCTACCCTCCGATACTATCGGTGAAGGGAGTTCGGCTTAGAGTGAAACCCGAATCATCGTCCTTTCTACCTTTGCTTTCTTCCATCAAGCGTCTGAGCATGTCTGCAATATATGCCTTACTTGTCCGTTCATTTGCAGGTCGACTGTCAGTAACCGCACCAAGTGTTTGTCTTTGCAAACGGTCTTAGTTGGCTGGCAGAAGCCAGGCTGTCCATTCTATCAGTGAGCAACTCCTATAGAGGTCCATTGGCAAGCAGTTGGTCTTTTGGATGGATTTTCATCGTTTGACTTCAATTCACCTTTGTTAAGTCGCTCGTCTTCCTTAAAGTCAGTATCTGCCACTAGTACGTCCTTCCATGGAGCTTTTACTTTAAAGTTCAGATTGTAGCGGTACTTTAGCAGTGGGTGGAGTGTTAACTTTTTCTTCCATCATGATGCTTGGAACTCTGTCCACTGCTTCCTTTTGATTTTCTCTTCTGTTTCTCACGTTCAAACCAAAAATAGAAGAATTCTCTTGCTCTGCTGCAGCCACAACTTTAGGCACCATTTTGGGAGTAGTTAGTGATTGGGGTGCTAAGACAGCATCTATCTTATCCATAAGAGCTTTTTGACAGTCTGCCATTTTCTGGTTAATTTCATCAACCATCTTATTCAATTCTCCCTTAGTCACAACTTCATGCTATGTAGAGGAGCCTAGAACCCGATCTCTAGAGTTAACTCCTAACAACAAGCTGTTGGGGTTGTTGACTTCAATTTTCTAAGGACTTGTTTCTTCTCCAGCAATGGTAGCTCTAATTAATCTTCCTCCGGACGTAGTTCTCGTTCTTCTGGGTGCCATTCATTCTCAACAACAAATCTTCTAAGCAAAGATTAACGATCTAATTTATGAACCTATCTGATCCAAAGTAAATGGCTAGATCTAGGCCTAAGTTGGTTTCTTAGTGAAAGAACCAAAACATTAACCCAAAAAATGGATCAACACCATAAACTGAGTGTGAAATCACCAACCCCGTTCTTATAGAGCAATAATATAGAAAATAAATGTATAAAAATCCAAACAGTAAAAAGACAAGAATATTTTTATAGTCATTCGGCTGCTAATGAAGCCTATGTCCACTTTATAACTTTCTATTAACCGACTACTATTATAAGTTGAATTCGATTACAATATGATTGAATCTTCTAAGTTAGATCAAGTCACAAGTACAAAAGTTCATCGGAGAATCCCAATGAACCCCTAAATGACTATTTTATGGGTTAAGAAGAGTGAAGAATATTCTTTACAGAGTTCCTAGCAGCCAATCCGAAAGATCCATTTTATATTGTAAGTAGGATTGTATTTGTAGGTGTTGGAGAGCTATAGGGCTAGGCCGCTTTGCTAGAAGCCTACACTTGATGATATGAAGGTGCTTTAAGAATTTCATTGTGATCTAACCCAACCTGATGGATCGCTAGCGATCTATGTACTTAAGGTATTTTTGGATCATTTTCTTTAGGTTGAATTCCTTGCCTTATGTAGTTACTTTCCATATAATTTCATAGCTAGTTGCCTTGTTTTTATGATGATTCATGGACATGTAGGATTGAACTATGACTGGAATTAGATAGGTCTTTACTTCTCGAACTAGGTTGCTTGGAAGGTTATGAAACTTGGCATACACCCATATATAAGATATTGGCTCAAGATGCCTGAGGTTTGAACGACCCATGAGGAGTCCTTATGGATCGCTAGCAATCCATAGGTGATGGATAGCTAGCGACCCATCCCCTTAGTTAATTTTTGTGTATTTCTTCTTGAGTCATTCTTGGCCTATTCCTCTGGTCCTCTTTGTTGATTCTTGAGATGTTTTGCCTTCGCCTAGATTTTCTAACTCCTATTGAATTTTGTTGGGTTAAAAACCCGGTTAATAGTTGTTTTAATACAATTGTTTAATTGTGTAAACAAGTCACGTTAAATACACGTCGATATTGCACAAGGAAATCACTTTCCTAATCAAGTTATAAAAGTGATATGGAATCATTAAACTTATTCGAAATGATTTAAAATGGTTTATAATTGTTTTATAAACATTAAAATCATATTTGGTTAAATTTTGACAGGTTATAAATTTTGAGTCAAAAATAGGCACGTCGGGACTCATGCTATGGAAAGTTAAATCTATTTGTATAATAGATTCAGAGTTAGAATTCTTTGTAATAAGAATTTTCTGAAGTCTTATAATCATAGTTTGTAAATACCGAGATTTTGTTTAGTAGATTTTCAAATATGAGTAAAATAATTTTTTAAAATAGTCGTGCTTTGGTGGTTCGGAAACCAAAGCGATAAAATCTTTAAAGCATCGTTTTTAATTCTTTAAAAATATAGGTTGAATTCTATAAATCCTATAAATTTTTTTAAAAGAGATTTGGGTTATAAAAACAAATTTTTAAATGATATGATCGAATAAGATCAAAGCACTATGCAAAGCACTTTTTGTAGCACGTTTAATAAATTTTGAAATATGATTTTAAACTTAAGTATTCTTTTCCAAATCTTTTATAAATGTTTTCAACTAAATAATTAAGGATTTTAAAGGTTTTATAATTTATTTTAAAGGACTTAAATAAATGATTTAAAAGAAAAGTTGTTATAATTAAGTAATTTAATCTTAGCTCTAAAAGCCGACGAGTAGACTGAATTTTTCTATTCGTGAGATCCGGTTAGGAGCTACTTAAACTAAGTAGATGTTCAGGAAGTCCAGTTCCTTGGGTCACGTGGCCATGTTCGTGATGAGGAATAGATAAGGTCGAAATGTTAGAAACGAGGCATATGTAAAATATTTAATTTTTTTCCAAATTTAATACAACTTGGATCGTATAGAAATAATCTTCTTATAGTTGATATTAAATTTCAAGGAGAGAATCCATTATATCCATCTGAATTTAAAACGTGATTTCATCGCTATTCGAGGGATAATAAGGGTTGAATACAGAAATTGATGTTGAATAGAATTAGTATGATACCTATTGTCCCTTTTGATGCAATAATGTTTCCAAATATGAGTTATGAAAGTGGGTTGATATTTCTGAAGTTAAAGAGAGGTTTAATGATTCCGTATATACCAAAAAGAAATGTTTTAAAGATATAGATCTTTAGAAGACATTTTTGGTAAAGAGAAAAATAATAAATCAAATTATGAGCACATATTTACTTAACACCTTTTTATCGATGATTGGTTCGACGGAATTAGGGTCGGATTTGGGGTGATCCCTATCCGAAAACCATTTCAAACCAATATACGAGTTCAAAAGTGAAGAAACGTTGAAGACAATAAATTTGAAGGACAGGACCTTCATAACGGAAGGATTGCTTATTGACAATTTCGGAGTAGCTCTCGAGATAAATATATATAGCAGTAGTCCTTTCACTCTAAGATCTTCGAATGCAAGGACTATTCGATACTAATCCCAAGGGATATGGTAGCAAGGCATGCCTTAAGTTTGTCCTGTTCTAGAAAATTTTATGGATAAATGTCTGACATTGCATTTCTAAGATAACGGTGCATTGATCTCTACATACATACATCTATTTTGTGCTGTAAGAGATAACCCTCTTATACTTAACACCCTTCTCTAAGACATACGGACTTAGAGGTGGTACTTCTGTGGAAATCAATAGGGTGTTATTAGAAATGTCAAAGTGGAATTTTAAGTGAAAATGTTCTAAGAAAGGTAAACTTTACTCGATCCCCACACCCAAGGAATTATGGAACAGGGACTGCTTTAAGGCTAAATGAACTGCAACCATTTGGGTATGATATCACCTTTCTAGATTTAGTTATTTCTATCCGCTATGATGTCGGGTTTAAATTATGTGGTATATGGTATGAGTGATATCATATTCGGTTCTATCCACCACCAAATGTGTCTGGGCGTATGCCAGTCTTGATTCGTAGAGGTTTCAAAGATATCGATACTCATTACATTCCTCTTGAAATGTACTATACGGGAGGTAGTTCCTTGCCTCGCTATTCACTGGAAATCCAAATCTCCAATGAGTGCCTTCAATTTTAGTTGTAAATGTATTATGCTGGAATTTAATAATGTAATAATTTCGGCTAAGATAATGTACATTTACTTGAAAAGTGTTTTCAAAGCATGTCACTAAAAATAATATCATTGAATTTTATGTAGAAATGATTTGGTTAAAACCCATTCTGTGTTTATATGCGTCGTTATCTTATGAGATACCCTTTCATTTTCCAGATACTCATATTTTAAGTTTCTCACACCAGTCTCATGACTTACCCAAAGTTTATTTTCCTTTTCCCTTAAACTTTGGGTCCCCTATTTTCTCAGGAAACCAAGTAGTCTGGTAACTTAAAGCATTTTGAAAGGAGCAATGAAGCATGGAGACTGGAGGGTCCATCTATCAATAGTGAGCTATTTCATTTTCCGCTGTATCATGTAGTATGTATTTAGTATCTACCTATCTTGTAACTTGCCCCACTTGGAGGCCCAAAACTAATGGCTATGGATGCTGCAGTCATCCGTAGTTATTAATCCTCGGTGACCAAATACGGTAACGTTAGATACATTGATATGACAGAAACACATAAGCATGAATTATTTTTAAATCATTAAATAACCTTCACATTCCATTTCAAATCATTTCAAATTAATTACATAATCCCAGATTTGACAAGCACGTTCAGAGAAAATACATATTACAACATACGCCAATAGCGACATATGAAGATTCCCCCTTGGATGTTCAGAGTATATATAACCAAGCAATTAAACAACTTTTCCTTTACAATAAATCACATCCGGATCAAAATTGAAAAGAACTCCTAATGGTAATCTACCCTCCTGCATGTCTCCGGAAGCTTTTTCATCTAAAGATGTACCTGAAAATTCAACTCTCAAACTACTCAAAATCAATTGAGCATTCGAGTTTAAAGGGAAAATATAAACTTCGATTCATATATAAATCCTGGTATAAATAATAACCTACCATCTCAAACCATTTGGATATCTAGTGAGACCACGCCACTTAGCGGAACGGTTTTTCCCCTCACTAGTATCTTATCTAAAACTTTATAAAAACATATACCGTGCTCCTGCATCAACAATAGTTAAAACATAACAATTCAAAATATTATAATGATGTGCAAACAAGTAAATAAATTTATGATTACCCATCCCCATTAATTTTGATTATCTTTCTCAATAATAGTTTATGGGGTCACTATTAACCTATTAGTTTCCATGGGCTTACTAATAACCTGTTTAAAATTTATGGACACCCTTTCTGATAGTTTTCATGTGATCACTAAGAACGTATTGGCCCCAACTAATAACTTTATTATTTCATGGGTTCTCCATGAACCTATTGGTATCTCCAATAACTTCCCTCATATCCTAGTTTTCATAAGTTGACTAGGAACCTATTGACTTCTGTCAATAAATTTATTTGGATATAGTTTTCATAGGTTCCCTACAAACCTATTGGTCCCTCCAATAATTCTTTCTAAACATAGTTTTTATGGGTTTACTATGAACCTGTCTATCCGTCAACTTCTTTAATCAACATTTAGACATCCTATATTATGGTCTAACTGACCTCCTAGATGCAATTCTACCCAAGCAGGAGTTAACTCAATTTATATTCACTACTGGGTCAACCTAACTAGTTATTCTTCCCTTTTTCTCCCAAAATACAGTTATATGGGTCCATTATAATGTGAATATATATATATATATATATATATACTAGAAGAAGCAAACATAACAACATAACAACATCTGTGGGTTAATATCTTAAAATCAAATGTTTGCACAAAAAATGGACAAACACCTCCAAGTCGTATGAATTAGTTGATTTTATGTTGTTTCTAGGGGTTTGGGTGATTTATGCAAATATATAAAAAAGCAAGGACTAAACTGTAAAAGACACACAGATTTATAGTGGTTCGGCCAGAACGTGCCTACGTCCACTTTATATGTTATTCTCCTTTTTCTTTCAGATTACAAGTACAAAGCTTTGTATACAAGTATATGAAAGTTGTTTGAAAGTTCCTTCCGTGCTTGAGCTCTCAAACTTGTCTGCCATTGTTGTACCGCTGCCCCTCTATTTATAGAGTGAGGCTGGAGGCAGGGGTCTTGGATGTATATAGCTGCTGGTGGGCCTGGGCTGAAGCGATCTGGCCTGGCATATCTGGTTCGGCGGAGCTTGGTTCGGTCGTGCTTGGAGTGGTTGGTCCGGAGGTTCATTTGGTAGTGGGTGAATAGATGTTTAGTTCGGCATGGAAGTGGAGAGATGGTTCGGCATGGAGGAGAGGGCTTCTGGACCGGTGGCTTGGTGATGAGTGGTTCGGCAGTGAGTTGGTTCGGTATTGGAAGGGGATGGCCTGGTTCGGTATTGAGTTGGTTCGGCGGGAGGTGGCTGGGAACTGGTTCGGCAGGCGATAGTTGGATTCGGTTTCTCTTGGACCGGTGGTGGCGAGAAAGGCACCCAACACTTGCCCCCCAAAGTGGGGCACGTGCTTTGCATGTGTCGCGCTTTGTTTTTCTTTCCGTTGGTGTAGCTTCATTCGGGTGTGGGTGCTGATCCGGCTGGTCAGGTTGTCCTGTGCTTGTTTATAAATAGGGGATACACCCCTTCGTTATTCCTTACCGAATTTAGAGAGAGCCGAATCAGTCTGAGTGTCGAATCAACCTTGTACCGAATCAAACAAGTACCGAATCAACAAGTGCCGAATCAAGCAGGTGCCGAATCAAGCTGGTACCGAACCAGGTATGTTTTCTTTCGCCGAATGAACACGAACGAGATTGGGCTGTTGAGTGCCGAATGAGCTATGTCAAATGAGATATGTGATGCACTACCGAATGAATCTTTAAACCTTTAATGCCGGATGGATTTTTATACTTGAGTCATGAGTGAAATCTTAAGACTATATACACCTACTTGATTATATCCTTTGTTCTAACAATATGTTTTTCTCGTGTCGCAGATAATGTCTCGCAAAGCAGAAACTCGATCAGATGCACGAAAGTCTAGGGGCGAAGGAGAGTCCTCCTTCGTGCCTCCAGCCCAGCCAAGACCGGAACGTCATGGACCTGCCCCGAGGTCGCTAGTAGATGGGTATGGCCCCCAGGAGCTTCTGAATTCTCCGCCCGATTGTTTTCCTAGCTCCCTCAGGGAGGAGCAGCTTGATGTCATTTCTCGTTCCTTTGGGATTGACAGGGCTCGCATGCTGTTGCCGGGAGATGGAGTGATGCCGTATAATCCCCCCGAAGGATATTTTGCATACAGTAGGTACCATTGCATGTGTGGGGCCATTCCTCCGATCAATGCATGGATAGTCAGCTTCATTACCTATCTGAAGGTGGCCCCTCTCCAGCTTCAGTCCAATTCCTACGCTATTCTGATGTGCTTATTCGTTATCTTCCAGAGGAGGTATGGGCGCCCTCCTTCTAACCGGGAAATCCGATACTTGTATAATCTGAGAGGCTACAAGAAGGGGTCTCCGTACGTTAGTTTGGAAGCGGCCGTGCCCTTCAAACCGGTCTTGGACTTATACTCAAAGTTTACCATGTTTAAGAAAGAATGGTTTTTTATCAATGACGATTCTGTCTCCTTCCACCTCTTCACTTCTGGCTGTAAGTTGAACTTTATTTACAATTTCTTTGTTTCGACTGCAGTGCTTCTTCTGATATGCTTCTATTTCTTGCTAGCGACAGGTGGCTTTGCAGTCGTAGAAAGTGATTCCCTGGTTCAGATGGCTGCGGAAATAAAGGCCATTTCGGGACGGGACAGGTCGGCTTCTTTCCTGATCAGGAATGCCACTCTCCTGGAGCACAACTTGATCCTGCCACACCAGTCCGTGGTTAAGCAGAGAGATACGGCTGAGGAGAAGGCTGCCAAAGCCAAGGAAGGGGCCACGGTGAAAAGTAGCTAGAGGGAACCTTTTACAAAGCCTCCCGTCGTCGGAGGTAAGAAGCTTAAGAAGTCCGATGGTCCCTCTCCTAGCACTTGCCCAATTTCTCCGGGGGAGGAAGATGTGGAGGAAGATAGAGGTGAGGGTGAAGGAGGAGATGGACATAGCAGTGGTGGCGTTGGTGCCTTAACCTCCGGGCAAGCGGGAGAGATTCATGAGTGGACGGATGATGCTTTCCGTCAAGCTTTTGGGGAGTCGGAGGAAGGATCGGCTTTGGTTGAAAGGATAAGGGGGTTGACAAGGCTGGGGCTGGCGCTGATCCATTCTCTAAGTGTTCTTCAGCTAGGGCGATTCCAGCGATTCAAGGTGATCTTTTGACTTCTGCAGACTCCATTTATGATAGGGACTTAGGAATATTTTATGGTTCACTTCCGTCCTGGAATGAGATTCAGGACTTATTGCAGTATCCTACTCCTCCACAGGGTTTGTATAATAGATGTGCCTTCTCACTCTTTTTATCTTAACATATTTCTTGAATTGTGGATTATTGTATGTTCGTAACACTTGGTTTTTATTCCAGGAGCGGGTAAGGCAGCCAAGTCATCCGATATCCGGCACCGCCTTGAACAGTATAAGCTACTCAAAGCTTCTGCCCAACCAAAGCCTCCAACTGGCCGTCCTGGGGATGTAGTTAGATATCGCCCCCTTCTTGGAGTTATTGAGGAAGATATGCAAAAAAGGAAGAGGGGCCGATCTTCGTTTGAACCTTCGCCTGGCCCTCGGCCTCCAGTCCATCCCATCCATGATATTACTGAGGAGGACACTGAGTTTATACCTTCCCCCCATCCGTCCGAAAATCCAACCGTCACTCCGATAGACCGTCCTAGTTTGGATCGCAACCCATTTGCCGGTCACCCTGATCTGGATCCAAGTTTCCAGGATATTTCATTTGATGAGGCCACGGGTGAGCACCTTCTTCCCCGCAACCCCATGGTACGAGTGCTTGATGAGGCCAAGTCCCTAGACCTTGATTTGCTTACTACTCGGGTAGTTACCATGGGGGACGAAGCCAAGGCTAACATTTACCGGGTTGCGGAGGAAACCAGGAAGTTGATGGGGCATCATGCCCGTCTGGTCAAGGCTGGAGAGGAGGGGAGTGCTAATATTCGGTTGCGGCTAAAGGTTGCCGATCAGGCCAAACAGCTTGCCGATCAAGCCATTTAGATTTCTCAGCACGAGAAAGCCTCCAGGCGGCTAAAGGAGACTATGGAAAAGGCTAGTAGGGCATAACTACGAAAGATGGAGGCCGCCTATAAGGAGCGGATTGACATAGCCATTGCTACGGTGGATGAGGTCCGGAGGGCGGATCTCGAGCAGGTAGAGGAGTTATCTGGGAGGCTTGAGGCTGCAGAGCTTGTTAAGGCCAGGCTAAAGGAAGAGATGGAAGAAATGAGGAGGTCTCTCCAGGCTGACCGCTTGAGATACCGATCGGAGAGGGATGTTGCTATCGCTAAGTTGCTGTCCTCCGAGGCCCAGGTGAGGGAGTTTGAGGAGAATGAGGGGATGATGGATGAGATGTTGCAGGACATGTACTTCCGTACCTGAAAGCATGGTAATCTATCCTAGATGGATGACTATCCCCGGATCATGGCTAGGATATATCTCCGGGCTTTGGAGGAGGTCAAGGCCGATGCGGATAAGGAAGGTGGAGCGGCATTCAGGATGGATATGGTTACTGCCCAGTTCTCAAAGGAGGAGAAGGTAGCGGTGAAGGAGGTGATGCGGCTACTCGCTGCGGAGGAAGCCGGTGTGCAGTTGGGGGATGAGGACCAAGAAGCAGGTGTTGGTGAGTTTTCCCTTTTTAGCTTTTCATAAGTTGATCGTTTGCTGTTTATCTGATGGATTCTTCTCCTGAAATGGACAGGTGGGACCTCTGGTCAACATGCTGGGAGTTCCGATCCAGCAACCAAGTAGATTCGGAGAGCTGGTTCTGAAGTGTAGTGGTTAGCACTAATGCAGCTAGTTATTTTATTTGGTCTGCTTGACATTCCTGTATATGCTAGTTCAGAACATTAATGTACTTTCAAGCTGTAATTATGTCATTGAACGACTTTGTGTAAGTTTATAACACAAGCCGATTCTGTTATATTTTGAATGCTGTTATTATTTTGATGTGCTGCATAAGAAGTACAACTATGCATATGCCTGTGATTTAGCTGTGTTTGATGCTAAGCTCTTGCTTGAAACATAATTTTATGTTTTGCAATGTTACGAATAAGTTATAGCTACATGCTTATGTACAAGAGAAGAGAGTACCGCCCTTCATGTTTTAGTTGCAGGGGGTAGCTTAGAACGTCTTGTGTAACTGACCACGGGTGCGGTTGAGTGCCTTGTCACCCAGTTTGTGGGCTCGGATTCTCATGAGCGAATGTCTCCTATTTGGCGTCCTGTACTTTGGGGACCGTTATATAGGATAGGAGAAAAGTATTTAAATGAAATGAAAATATAGGAAAAGTAAAACTTTCAATCACGGAAGGCCGTCGATGTGCTTAAGTTCGTGGAAAACGGGTTTTGTAGTCACTTTCCTTAGCTGTGGGTCTTGGAGACATTTGTCACCCATCTTACGCCTCCGCGGGGAGTTTTCTTTTTTACCACAGCCGCACTTAAGACACATCGAAGCCGAGATCGCGCAAGTAACTTCCCGGGCCATTATGGCCCCTAATCGTGGGTATTATTCGATTTACTGTGGCCGGCTAGCGTGGGTGCCGTCAACCATGAACTACCCCTGGCTGGCCACACCTTATGTTGGGGCTTAAAGTAGGTTCACAGTTGCCGGCAAGCCGAACGCCGTAATGAGCTGCCATCGGCTATAGTCGGCCTTCGTGATGGCTTATAATCGGCTCATTACAGTTGGCTTTAAGGGCAGTCGCGAGCAATGAGTTAACCCGCAGCAGAGGGATGCTGGTGCAAAAGTGTCTCATTGGAGAGTGCATAGAATCGCATAGTACCTGTTAGGCCTTGTCCAGATGAGGCCGTGCCCTGATGTGGCTTGGATGGAGGTGCCATTACACAGAATTTTGTTCAACAGAAAAGGATACAGTTAACAAGTAGCCAAGATATAAAGGAACAAGTTAAAAAGAGACAAGATTTTTAAAGTGGTTCGGCACGAAAATGCCTACGTCCACTGATCCTCTTTGTTAATTCACTTCATATGGGCAGTACAAGTTAAGAAAAGTATCGACGGAGGTGTTGGATGTTCCATGCCCTCTAGAACACCTCTCCGTCCACTGTTGACAAAATATAGGCTCTGTTGTGGAGATCTTTATGAATTACGTAGGGTCCGTCCCAGATTGGGTCTAGTGCTCCGGGGCGCGGGAAAATCCGCTTGAGGACAAGATCTCCTTCTTGTAAGCTGCGATGCTTGACTTTGGAGTTGTATTGTGCTGCGACTTTCTGCTTATGAGCTGCTGCTTTGAGTGCTGCATCGTTTCTTCTCTCCTCAATTAGGTCCAAAGACATGAGGAGGAGTTCTTCGTTCTCTTCCGGGCTGTAGTGGATCCTACGGTGAGAGGGCACTATAGTTTCAACTGGGAACATGGCCTCCGATCCGTATGCCAAAGAGAAAGGAGTATGCCCTGTTGAAGTTCTGTAAGATGTGCGATAGGCCCAAAGTGCCGTAGGAAGTTCGTCCACCCGAGCGCCTTTCGACTTTTCAAGTTTCTTCTTGATTAAGGTTTTGAGGATCTTGTTGACAGCTTCGACTTGTCCGTTTGCTTGAGGATAAGCTACAAATGAGAAGCTTTTGTGAATTCCGTGCTCTTGGCACCAATCGGCGAACTCTTCGCTGTCAAATTGAAGTCCATTGTCTGATATGATCTTGAGTGGGACTCCATACCTGCACAGAATATTTTTAATCAAGAAGTTGATAACTTTTGCGGAGGATATTTTATTTAGAGGTTCCGCCTCCACTCATTTGGTGAAATAGTCAACTGCCACTATAGCATATTTGGCTCCGCCTCGGCCCGTTGGCAGTTCGCCAATTAAGTCAATCCCCCATACTGCAAAGGGCCAAGGGCTGGTCATTTGAGTAATCTCATTTGTGGGTAGTCGAGGGATCTTGGAAAATTTCTGACATCTGTCGCATTTCTTGACAAAGTCCATGGCATCTTTGTTTAAAGTGGGCCAGTAATATCCATATCGGAGTATCTTCTTTGCCAGAGTCTGCCCTCCAGTGTGATCTCCGCAACTTCCTTGATGGATGTTGGATAAGACTTCCCTGGCTTCCCTTCCAGCGATACACCTTAATAAGGGATTGGAGAAGCCGCGCCGGTAGAGGATGCCTTCTTGTAATGTATAGCAGGAAGCTTTCCTTAAGAGTTTCTTGATTTCGTTATGCCTGTCGGGCAGTGTGCCATCTTGTAAATATTTCCGGATAGGAGTCATCCAAGTTTCTTCGTTGATTGCAGCTATCAGATTCACTTGCTCGAAACTTGGTGCCAGCTATTTTGAGATGGTTAATGCTCCTAAAATAGTGATGTTCTCCATACTAGCTTGCTTTGCTAGTTCGTCGGCCTCTTGGTTCTCTTCTCGAGGAATGTGTTTGATTAGATAGTGATCCAATTGATTGAGCAGCAGCTGGGTCTTTTTCAGATATGCTGTAAGTCGTTCTCCTCGAGTCTGGAAGTCTCCAAGTATTTGATTTACAATGAGTTGAGAATTACTATGGAGACATAAAGAGCCGACTCCAATCTCCAAGGCCAGTTCTAATCCAGCTATCACCGCTTCATATTCTGCGTCACTGTTGGTGGCAGCGAATTCCAACCTTAGGGCGTAGTGCAGCTTCCTTCCCCTGGGGGTGATTATCACAACACCTACCCCCGAGCCTTGTTCGTTTGACGCTCCATCTACGAAGAGATTCCACTTGATATCTTCTGCTATTTCAGATTGGTCCTTACCTTCGTTAGTAGTGAATTCGGCAATGAAATCAGCTATGAATTGCCCCTTGATAGTGGTGCAAGGATGGTGAGTGATATCATATTGACTTAGTTCGATGCACCACTTAAGTAATCGCCCAGAAGTGTCGGGGCGATGGAGCACTTGCCTTAGCGGTTGATCGGTTAAAACTCTGATGGAATGAGACTGGAAATAGTGTCGCAGTTTCCGTGACGTGATGAGCAAACAGTATGCTAGCTTTTCAAGTTTAGGGTATCTGGCTTCTGCCCCTGTGAATCTCTTGCTTACAAAGTATACGGGTCGCTGCGCGCGGTTGTCTTCTCTCACCAAAGCGGCGCTCAAGGCGTGGGACGATACAGCAAGGTATAGGTATAGTTCATCGCCTTCATTTGGAGTTGAGAGCACTGGTGGTCTCTGGAGGTGTCCGATTAAGTTAAGGAAGGCTATCGAGCATTCGTCAGTCCATTCGAACTTTCCTTTGTCTTTCTTTAGAGCTTCGAAGAATGGGATGCATTTGTCGGTTGCTTTAGAGATGAACCTACTTAGGGCGGCCACTTTCCCGTTTAGGCTTTTCATCTCTCTTCGAGTGGATGGTATCTTGATATCTTGCAAAGCTCGAACTTGTTCGGGGTTTGCTTCAATTCCCCTGGCATGAACGATGAATCCCAAGAACTTTCCCGATGATACTCCGAAGGAGCACTTTAGAGGGTTCAATTTCATTCCATATTGGCGAAGTACTTGAAACATCTCGTCCAAGTGGCTTATATGATCGTTGGCTTTCCTCGATTTTACCAGCATGTCATCCACATAAACTTCCATAGTTTGTCCTATTAGTTCCGCAAACATTTTGTTGACAAGGCGCTGATAAGTAGCTCCGGCGTTTTTAAGTCCAAAAGGCATTACTTTGTAGCAGTATAATCCCCGGTCAGTGATGAAACTAGTGTGGTCTTGATCGGGGGCGTGCATAGGGATCTGGTTATACCCCGAGTATGCATCCATAAAGGATAAGAGTTCGTGCCCGGCAGTGCTGTCCACGAGTTGGTCGATTCGGGGGAGCGGGAAGCAGTCTTTCGGGCAAGCGCCATTTAAGTTGGAGAAATCGATGCATGTTCGCCACTTCCCATTAGCTTTCTTTACCAGTACCGGGTTGGCGATCCATTCCGGGTAGATGGCTTCACGTATGAAATCATTGGCAAGTAAGTTCCTTACTTCTTCCTCTAGGGCTGCTGATCGTTCTGCCCCCATGCTTCTCCTTTTCTGCTTTACTGGCACCTTCGTGGGATCGATGTTCAGTACGTGGCATGCTACATCTGGGGAGATTCCTGTCATATCGGCGTGCGTCCATGCAAATACATCCATGTTGTGGCGAAGAAAATCAATGAGTTGATCCTTTAACTCTCCTTTTAGTTGAGATCCGATCTTCAATAGTCTACTCGAGTCATATTTGTCTATAGCTACGAATTCCATAGCCTCTACAGGCTCGGCGGTGGCCTCCTCCTCTTTGTCCCTGGGGTCTAATTCGTTGAAAGGATCACTGGTATATCGAAGAGGAGGGGCTTTCTTTAGTTGCTATGCTTCCAAGCTTTTCATGCAGAGAGTAGTCTCTGCATTTTTCCCTTTATCTTTTCTGTGATTATTGCGAAGTTCAGTCACATAGCAGTCTCGAGCAGCGTCTTGATCTCCCTCCACTTCTCCTATTCCGTTATCTGTGGGAAATTTCATCTTCAGGCACCATAGGGCTAGGACAATTTGGAAGTCGGACAAGGCTGGTCTTCCCAAGAAGGCGTTGTAGTCCGAATGGTTCTCTATTAGTACGAACGTTTGTTTTCGCACAGCGGAGCAGGGATGACTGCCTATTTTGACAAAGAGGTCCAGTTGCCCGAGGGGTAACTTTGCATCTCCAGTGAAACCATGTAGTGGTTTGTTGCAGGGAGATACATCCTTCATTGACAGCTTCATTTTGTCGAAAGCATGCTTGAATAGGATATTTACTGAACTTCCAGTGTCTATTAAAATTCGAAAAACTTTGGCTGGACCGAATCAGGCAGAGATGACCATAGGGTCCATGTGTGGGTACTGTCTTCCCTCTAGATCACGCCTACTGAATGTGATGTCGTCACTCTCTTTCCGTTTTGGGTGGCGTTCTTCTGTAACAGAGTTAACGTAGCCTTCATTGTCTCTAAGTGACTTGCCGTATCTTTCCATCTCTGCCCAGCTTCTGCCGGCGATGTGTGGTCCTCCCGAGATGGTATGGACCACTATCTTCTCTTGACTAGAGCCGCTGGTGTTGCGATTTCCTCCACTTACTTCCGGGAGGGGTAGCCTAAGATTCTCACTGGCAGGAGTTGAAATCCTGTTCTGGCTCTTCACATAGCGTTCCAGCCTCTTCCTTCTGAAGTGTTCTTCAATTAAATCCCGGAGATGGTGGCATTCATTGGTGTCATGTCCATGGGATTCGTGGAAGCGGCAGAACTTTCCTGACTTGAGTGCGTTATCTGACTCCTTCTTGTGCGGGGGGCGCTTGTATCTAACTTCGTCTTGAGTGGCCAGGAAGATGTTTTCGATCGTTTCATTCAAAGGAGTGTAAGAGTCAAATCTTGGTCCTGGTCGATATAAGCGCTTTTCTCCCTTTTTGCCCCCAGCATTGTCTCTAGAGTCATTTCTTCGAACATCCTTTGCTGCAGCGAGGAACCTGTCTGGTGCCGTCTTGGCCTTTTGCCCTGATTGCCTCTCAGTGGCGGCGTCTTCAAGTCTCATATACTTTCCAGCTTCATGAAAGAAATCCGGTAACGTAGCTGGTTTTTCTTTGGTTAGTCTTCTAGCAAATTTAGTATCTGGATGTACACCACTACAGAGGGCCATTAGGATGAGTTTCTCATCGGCGTCTTGGACTGCGGCTGCCGCGGTGTTGAATCGGGTTAGATATTGTTGCAATGTCTCTCCGGGTTTCTGTTTGACATTGGATAAGGAATAAGCGTCCTTGGGTTGCTCCACATGAATGCGGAACCGACTGATGAACTTTTCTTTCAACATTTCCCATGAGCTGATGGACCCTTGGGGTAGGTGGCAGAACCAGGAGGTAGCTAGATCTGCCAAGAATAGTGGGAAGCATTTACATAACACTCCCTCTGTTGCTCCGCTCATGAGCATATGCTGGGTGTATCTCTGTAAGTGTACGATGGGGTCAGAGGTTCCCTTGTAAGGTTCCATCGTTGGCATTTTCCATTCCCGGGGGGTGATGGCAGTTTCGATATTGCGGGTGAAGGGGCTGGTTACCCTAGCGCCTATTCCCCGATCCCTTTGCTCCCGTTGGACGCACTCTCTGAACAATCGCGCCATCCTTTCATCAGAACTTGGAGCGGACAAAAATGAGCTTGGTTCTTCCCTGCGGGATTGATTCCGTCCAGATGACTTGTAGGGATGGTATCGTCTGTCACTCCTAACATTCTCCAAAGGCTGCCTCTGCTCTTCTGGGGGCATGCTGGGGTCAGCCATAGTTGGCCCTTGCCTTGATCTTCCCCTGCTGGGTTCATTTCTCGGCGCTTCCTTGGGTCCAACTTCGGGCTGGACTCCAGCTCGGCCCCGTCTACTGGTGTTTTCATGGTTAGGTAGCATGACAGGCTCAGCTACATCCGACCCTTGCCTGGCACCTCCCCCGTTGAGTTCGGTTCCAAGTGTTTCCTTGGGTCGGACTTCGGGCTGAGACTGGGCTCGACTCCTACCATGGCTGTTTCTGTTGTTAACCTCTTCGAAGAAAAAAGGTCTTTGTCGCCTTCCAGATCCTCCAGATTGGGACTCGTCCCATGATTCGGTGTTGCAGTTGGATTCTTCAGCATCCCTTAGGCGTGACATGAGTTGGTCCACCAAGGCTTCTTGTTGAGATGCGAAGCGGTTAGTTACTTCAGCCACAACCCTGTCTAGATCTGCCCTAGTAATTGGTTGTTCCGTGGCGGGGACTGTTGAATTTTCCTGATTTTCATCTAGTATTGCTGTTAAAACGGGATGATTCTCTTGATTTGGGGCCACTGGATCTGTGATACTGCTAGTCGCGACGTTCTTTCCTTTGTTAACATCTCTCCTTTGCCTGGAAGTCATGTTGTCGGAGCAAGGAACGATGCTGTGAGGAAGAAGGTTGAGTAGGAGAAGCTGTAGCTTCTAGCTCGGTTCTCAGTGAAAACACCAAAAATGTTTGCACAAAAAATGGACAAACACCTCCAAGTCGTATGAATTAGTTGATTTTATGTTGTTTCTAGGGGTTTGGGTGATTTACGCAAATATATAAAAAAGCAAGGACTAAACTGTAAAAGACACACAGATTTATAGTCGGCCAGAACGTGCCTACGTCCACTTTATATGTTATTCTCCTTTTTCTTTCAAATTACAAGTACGAAGCTTTGTATACAAGTATATGAAAGTTGTTTGAAAGTTTCTTCCGTGCTTGAGCTCTCAAACTTGTCTGCCATTGTTGTACCCCTGCCCCTCTATTTATAGAGTGAGGCTGGGGGCAGGAGTCTTGGATGTATATAGCTGCTGGTGGGCCTGGGCTGAAGCGATCTGGCCTGGCATATCTGGTTCGGCGGAGCTTGGTTCGGTCGTGCTTGGAGTGGTTGGTCCGGAGGTTCATTTGGTAGTGGGTGAATAGATGTTTGGTTCGACATGGAAGTGGAGAGATGGTTCGGCATGGAGGAGAGGGCTTCTGGACCGGTGGCTTGGTGATGAGTGGTTCGGCAGTGAGTTGGTTCGGTATTGTAAGGGGATGGCCTGGTTCGGTATTGAGTTGGTTCGGCGGGAGGTGGCTGGGAACTGGTTCGGCAGGCGATAGTTGGATTCGGTTTCTCTTGGACCGGTGGTGGCGAGAAAGGCACCAAACATCAAACATAATAACATAACAACACCTGTGGGTTAATATCTTAAAATCATTTTCATATGAAACATGGTTTACTCCTTTAACCTATTATTTTATCAAGAAAAGCTTCTTTAAAAACTCCATACTTAAAAGTCAATTTAAAACTCCTTTATTACTGCCATGGTTTTTTCCCTTAAAAATTAGAATGGGATCTGTGTTTTGAAAACTAAGGATTTTGAAACCTCAAACCTTTACTTTCGAAGCCAATGGATAACCTCCTTCGAAAGCATTCAAATCTTCTTTGCTATAACACTAAGCATTTGCCTTTCGAAACACTTTAGACCGTCTCTTTCGAAACGTCAAAACATACCTTTCGAAGGTATTAAAGCATTACTTTTTAATTCATAGAAGCGTAGCTTCGAAACCATTTGAAAGCACCCCTTTCGAAACCATTGAGTTTGTCTTTAAAATCTCTATTGGATCAAAGTGAATATAAATAAAAGTACCCCTTTCGAAACAACTAACCTTCCTATAAAAGAGTTTGGGGAAAACTGATAGCTTCGGAACCATCCTTTCGGAAGCTTAAATCATTTAAGTAAAACATTTGATGGATAGCTTTGAAACCCCTTTCGAAGCCATTGCCTTCGAAACCATTAAACCCTTTTTGAAAGCTCGAAGTGACTTATTACATTTATAAACAAAACTACCTTTCGATCTAGTTGATGACTTCAATCCATTCCAAAGGCATAAGGTCGATAGTAGTGTTTTGACAAGGTTGAAACTACCCATTTTGAAAGCATTGAATTAAAACAAGGCAACTTATTCGAAAGTATTCTTTTCAAAACTAAAAGGTGGCAACATTTTCGAATGTTATTAAAATGGGTTTCGACCCCTTCGAAAGCATCCTTTTGAAAACAAAGCAAGCATATCTTCGGAGAGTAAAACAAAGGTTTTAACCCCTTTGAAAGCTATGTTTCAACACTATACCTTCCATCTTCCTTCACTCCACTACGTACCAACTTATTGATACCTTTTGTATTGGTTTGACTTGGTTGATTTCGACTTGGTTAATGTGGAATTATAGAGTCAAAAGGTAGCATTTAGAAGAGGCGAAAGATAATTTCTGAGTAAAGATTGTTTTAATGCCTTTTTAAGTAATTGCTTTCAAACTAACCTTCCAATTTGTAAATATTTAACTGGTTACCGTAAACTTTTTAAATTCTTTCTAAAATAATACGGTCGTAATTATTTCAGATCTAATTAAAACAATTTAGCAAATAATCCCTTCCTTAAGCTAAACCGATAAAACAATTAAGTCACATTTCCATAGTAAACCCCTTAGAAAAAATCACCAAAAATCAAAAAAATTCACTTTTAATATGTTATCTAACATACATAAATTTATGACCCAAAAATCTTCATCATATAGCCAAAATTAATTTCTAAACCCAACCGCTCATATTTTCCTTTGGAAATTCATAATAAATTTTCCATAGCTTGGAAAATTATAAAAAATTTAAATCCATCTCCAAATAATGTTTTACATAACATATAAATTCCTTACGGCATCTGAAACAAAACATAAATGATTTTTTCCTTAAAACCATATAAAACGTTTATCAAACAAACTTGTTTGAATATAACATATCATGAAATCCAAGCATATCATCGTCAAAATCATCTTAATGGATTTAAACTTAAACCCGAAATCAAATGATCATTAAAAATAAATAAAGATGGTTTTGATTATTAACTATGGTTAGGATAAGGATGTTGAGATTTGATCCTTGATTAATTCCCCTTGACTGCTTAACAAAAATTTGATTTTTTCCCCTTTTCTTCCCTAGGTAATGGCCGACTTGCTCCTCTTTGATTTATGTTTTAGAGTTATGAAAAATGAACGTGAATAGAAAGTGGAAATGAGATTATAAGGGTAATGGGATTATGGTGCGGCACTTACTCATTAATCCCTTGTTTTATTACCTTATTAGTTAGCTACTAAACCTTTCCATAAACTCATTCTTTACTTTTAATTAAGCAGGACCTTTAATTAAGTTTCCAAATATCAATACCCTTATTACTCTAATATTTACATTATTCTATTTAATTTATCTAATTAAATCTCCTAAATAATGTTATTAAAAATTAGTGGTGTTACACCTCTATAAGGATATATAGTTATAACTATTCCTGGCTGGGTTAGTACTTATCATAACTATGATGAATCACTCGGAGTGATTGTACGTACTTTCCATATGTATAATTAATGCAAATGTGAGATTCTATTGTTATTCTATCTGCTATCTTTATTTCTTTTAAAATTCCTTGATTATCTGCCTCTTTGCACTTGAATTTGCGGCACGTGAATACCAATGATGTATTAATGTAAGTCTTTAAGGGTCGAAAAAGGTGGGTTGTCATAATTGGTATTGGAGCTTAGGTTGAGCAAACAACTAAGCCTTGATGGAGTCGACTCATTAGAGATAGGGTTAGTAATACCCTAGAATGAGTTTGATCAATGAGAGAGCGCATTTATAATTTCATCCAAATAAATCCATCATGTCATTTTACGCTTAATACCCACTCCTTAAGATAATTTCTTCTATAGTTCTAAAGATGTTACCTTACTATATGAAGATAGTAGGAGATGAGTTATAGAAGAGCATGAAGGGGAGTAGCAACACTATATCCACTAATGGTCAATCAAATGCTACAGTAATTAAGGAAGTGGTAATTCCTGTGCAACCTCAAATTAAGTTTACAACTCTTTGTAAGAATTACACTAGCTTACGAGGGAGAACATTCCAAGGAACCAAGTCTATTGTTGAAGTGCAAGCATGGCTCCGCTCGTGTGAAAGGAGATTGAACATTATGAACATCAAAAGAGGTTCTTAGCTTCCTGGAAATTGCAGAAAGGAGCACTTGCATGGTGGGAATCCATCACTTTGAATGATTTCGAAGACAATTTCTCATCGACCAGATTTAAAGTAGTATTCAAAGAGCAGTTTATAACTACAACTGTAAAATCCCGTCTTTATAGAAATTTTATGGACTTGAAACAAGAAGATATGTCTGTACAGGAATACTTAAATTAGTTTACCGAGTTATCTCATTTTGGGTAGGGACTAATAGACACGATCTAAAAGAAGAATGAGACGTTTATTTATAAGAGCAATATAAGGGCAGAATGACCACACCTGTAAAGGGAATTTTATGAACCTATTAGATATGGGTTTCCTATATGAAGCATTGGATAAAAGAAATCTAGCAGTAGTTGAAGGAAATAGCAAAAATAAAAAATAGAAAGAAGCCATGGCAGGGAAAGAATGGTAGAGGATCTCAAGAGAACCATTATAAAGATCTTATTTGTTATCGTTGCCAGAAGATAGGCCATTTTGCAACAAACTGTAGTAGTCCTAAGGTGTAGAAGCAGTAGCAAGAACCATCTCTCCTATTATTCAGAAGAGTATTTGTTGCAATTGCTATCAATCGGGACATTGGAAAAACAAGTTCCCTTTAATGAAGAGGGAAGAACAGATCAAGGTTTATGCTATAAAGAATGAGCCTTCAACCTTTTAAGATGTGAAGGGTATTGGAGTCCTAAAAGGTAATTTATGTATTAATGATATCTCAGTTAGAGTATTATTTGATATTGAGGCTTCCTATAGTTTTATTGCTTAGAAATTGGTTGATAATTAAACCTTGCCCTAGAAATAGTAAAAGCCCATATCTGCATATCTAATCCCATAGGCGATATGACAATTTTTGTTGTACAAGTTACCTACAAAACCCACCATTTCTTATGAGACCTATTTTTCCTTGATTTGATTAGTTTGATATTTTACTCAGAATGGATTGGCTATCCAAGTATGGAGCTATTCTAGACTGCAACAATAGAATGATTATATTAAAAGCTGCAATCAGAAGGGTGTTATATCAAATAATATATGAAGGACCTCGTCCAAGAAGAGATAGCTTCATGTGTGCATCAGATTCATCTCGAACGAACTTGGAAAGAATATCGATTGTTAAATAATTTCAAGATGTTTTCAAGGAGATTAAAAGTTTGCCCCTGCATTGGGAAATTGAATTTCGTATTGACTTAATCCCTGTTGCTAGACCTATTATTCACCTGATTCATAGGTGGATCCAAAAGAAAATTCGATTTGGCAAAAAAACTAATGAATTATTAAAAGGGGGCTAATTCGACCAATCGCTCGAGTTAGCACCTAGCTCTAGTTTTTGTGGCAAAGTCCGATGGCTCCCTTAGACCGTGTGTAGACTTCCAAGGCCTAAATAAGAAAATGATTAAAAACAATTATCCATTACCCACGTAGACGATTTTTTTGATCAATCACATGGTGTTCGGGCATTTTCAAAAATGGATCTAACTACAGGATTCCATCAGTCGAGAATCGCAAAAGATTGCATTCTCTTGACTATATTCCGAGGGCCGGATAGTTTCTACGAATGGTTGGTTATGCCACATGGGCTAACCAATGCACCCGCTTATTTCATGGACCTTATAAATAGAGTATTCAGAGACGTACTAAACAAATTCATGTTGGTCTTTATTGATGATATTCTCATATATTCGAAGATTGAAGAAGAGCACGAAAGGCATTTGGAGTTTTTGTTATAGGTATTGAGAAGGAATGTGCTGAAAGAAAAATTTTCAAAAAGCCATTTCTACGAAAAAGAGGTAAGATTCCTTGGACATTTTTTATCCGGGGTTGGAGTTTAAATATTCCTAGGAAAAATCTCGGCTATACTATTGAGGATAAACACAAACTCTGAAGGATATCCATAATTTTTTGGGATTAGTCGAATACTATTGGAGGTTTATTCAAGACTTCTTCAAAATTTCCTCTCACTTAACAAAGTTGACAATAATGGATGCTAAGTTTGAGTGGACGCGGAAATGTGAAGAAGCATTTCAAGAACTTAAGCAGAGGTTAAGTACTGTTCCAGTATTAGCTACTAAAAATGAAAGCGGTAGTTTAACCGTGTATAGTGATGCTTGTGGGGAAGGAGTAGGTGCAGTTCAAATGTAGCACGGAAAGGTCCTCGCATATGCAAGAAGACAACTGAAGATCCATAAAAGGAATTATGCGATACACGACTTGGTGCTATTTTCCATGGTGATTGCATTAAAAATATGAAGACATTATTTGCTGGATAAGAATTCTTTAGGGTCTATTTTAATAAACTTTAATTTACCTTGATAAATAATATTCCTTCTTTAAATAGGTTAAAAATTTAATCTCTCAATGGACCACAAATCTTTGGAATATCTTTTCACTTAAAAGGACTTTGTTGGCTTGAATTCCTCGCATCATATGACCTGGATATTCTATACATCCTAGAAAAAGCCAATATTATTGTAGGTGCGCTAAGCGGAAAGCATGCCATTATAACTCATTGGTGATGCATCCAACATTGATTTGCTGTATATTGGAGAATCAGCTCGAGGATTAAATTATTGCAAGGATCGCCAAGGAAGTAGGGGAGAATATGATACTAGGAAGATGAATAGGATTCAAAGTGGATAAGTAAGGAATTCTAAGAATGAATGGAAGAATATGTGCTCCCAATATTGTTGGGATTTGATAGGAAGCTTTAACCAAATGTCATAATTCATTACTCGCAATACATCACGGAGTTAACAAGATGTATAGCGATATGAAAAAGACTTTCTGGTAGGATAAAGAGAGACATTTTCATCCATGTGAGTAGATGTACAAATTGTTAACAGATCAAGAGTGATCGGCAAAAGGTTACCGAACTACTCCAACCACTTGAGATTCCAAAGTGGAAATGGGGCCAAATATCCACGAATTTCATTGATGGCTTGCATTGATTAAGGAAAGGGAATGAAGGCGTATGTGTTATCATTGATAGATCGAGTAAATGCGCACACTTCATCCCAGTAAATCTCATAAGAACAGCCTCAAGCTTAGCTGAGATATGTATGAGAGATTGTTTAACTACATGGAATTCCAACCAGCATCGTAAGCAATCGAGTTTGAGTCTTTACCAGTAATTGCTGGGAAGCCTTACAGACAGCTTTGGGCACAAAGCTAGATATAAGCACCGCATATCATCCCCAGACTGATGGGAAAACCGAAAGAGCAGATATGGTATTGGAAGATCTTATGAGAGCATGTATATTAGAATTTGGAGGTTTGTGTGAAAGCACCTTTATTTGGTAGGGTTCTCTTACAATAACAGCTATCAAGCTAATATTGATATGGCACCTTGTAAGGCCTTGTATGGTCGCTTATGTAGATCCCCAGCTTGAGAGAAAGGGGACATGATAAGAAAGAACTAAAGGAAGCACAAAGTAGACAGAAGAATACGCCGATCAAAAGCATAGAAATTTAGAATTCTCAATTGGAGATTAGGTATTTATGAAGATGTCTTCGATGAGAGGAGTCATGAGATTTGGAAGAACTCGTATGCTAGCTCCTCGATATATTGGACCTTTTCCCATTCTAGAGCAGATTCGTCCATTAGCCTATCGAATAGAACTACCAAAGAGGTTGTCATTTGTACACAATGTGTTTCACATATCTCGTTTGCGTAAGTATGTGTATGACCATAAACAAATCATAGAAACAACTGCCTATGAGAATTTAAAAGTGGATCCCAATTGAACATTGATCAAACAACCAAACAAAATCATGGATCGTGATGAGAAGCGACTAAGGAGAAAGGTGGTACAATTAATTAAAATTCAATGGAGTGGAGATGCTAATGACTATACATGGGACATACATGTTAAGATAAAATGGCATATCTAGAGTTCAGGATGGATGTATGAATTGTATATATTATATCGAGATAGTGTACTCACCACCTGTAGTGTAGTGACTTATCATAGCCTTGTATATATTTCATCATATATGATATATTCCTTTTGAGTTATCTTCTTCTCATCTTTAATTTCGAGGATGAAATTCTTTTAAGGAGGGAAGTCTATAACGACCCGTAAATTCATCACTTCATAATTTTTTTAATACATTCACTACTAGGTTTTTTATTATAAATGATAATGTTTTAACGATAAATAATATTGGTAATCTTATTTTGAATAAATATGTACAAAAAATATGTACTTTGGAAGATATATCGATAAAATTACTGAAAACCAATTTATTTATAAACATCTCTTTGACCATCCGACATCATGCATGGTACTGGATACATACACTTATATATACATATATATGAGTGAGAATATGTAATAATTATTTTATTTTTGAAAATAAAATCTCTTTATGACATCATCAATGATATTGGTATTTTGGAATAAATGATTCTTAAATTTAAATTGGGTTTAAATGGTTTAATAATTATCTTAATTATTAAGCAAGCCTTTTTAATTATTATATAGTGATAGAAATATTATTATTAAACTTAGTTTACATATATATATATATATATATATTTGTGTGTGTGTGTAATAGGAAGTGAAAACATGACCGGAAATCGAAATCCGAATCCATAACGATTCAACTTAGAAAAGTTGTACAACGTTGTGAATCATTTGAGATATACATATGCACACATAGATGTACATATACATGAACAAATTCACATGCACATGAACGCATATACACATATAAATTTACTTATATATTTAAATAAACAAAAAAATATGTATGTATTTCAAAATATCAAGTTATTTTCCATATACTTCACCTTTAAGTAAAACCAAAGTCAACAACATACACATCAAGTACAAGCACATAGCCATGTATATGGGGAGGGGAGATCATCGGCCGAACATGTTGAGGGGAGAGTGGGAAATGGTGGTGATGAAATGTGATGCATTTGTGTACAAATATCATGAAATTTCCTTTCTCATTTTTGCCCATAAATTTCACCCACCTCTCTACATTTCATTCGCACTTTTCTTCATAAATTCCTAAGCAATTTCACCTTCTTCATCTCTACATTAATGGCTTCCATAGCCTAAGAAAGATAATATTACAAAATCAGAACAAAGTTATGCCAAAATCAATCGAAATCTATACCACTTTAAACCAAAGTTCATGTTGGTAATCTCTTCCTTCACTTCCATCGAGGCCATGTGCAACCAAGCCCTCCAACACCATTTTCCAAGCAAGTCCAAGCCTTCCAAGCCGCCAGGACCAATGTCGAAACCCTAGGAGCAATTGAGCTAGTAGCCGTGAGCTCCGATTTCGGGATTGTGGAGCTATAGCCATTTTAAAATTAGGCCGATCGAAAATAAAGTGAGAAACTCTATATACATAAGACGGTGTGAAATTCTTTGATCATCAATTTTGGTTGTTTAATTGTGTAAAGAAGCTACGTTAAATATACGTCGATATTACTCAAGGAAATCAATTTCTGAATCAAGTTATAAAAGTGATATTGAATCATTAAAAACCATTAAAATGATTTAACCTTTTTTATAAATGTTTTATAAACACTAAAACCCAATTTGGTGAAGTTTTAACAAGTTATTAAAATTGAATCAAAAATAGGCGTGTCGCTATAAACGGCAGTTCGTGATTTCGCACCATGGAAAGTAAAATCCATCTATACATTGAATTTGGAGTCGGACTTCTTTATAATAATTTTTTTTCAAACTCTTATAATTCATTGTTCTGACATAAAGAAAAATATCGAGATTTCATGTAGTTGATTCTGAATGAGCCAAACTAGTTTTCAAAATAGTCAGGCTTTTGCAAAATATGCTGCACTATTAGCAGCACTATGAGCAAAACTAGTTTTCAAAATAGTCAGGCTTTTGCAAAAAATTGAGATTTGAGTTATAAAAATGGATTTCTAAGTGATATTTTTTTTTTGATCAAATAAGCTTAAAAGCACAATATGCTGCACTATTAGCAGCACTTTTAACAACTTTTGTAATATAATTTTAAACTCAAGTATTCTTTCCCAAATCTTTTATAAATGTTTTTAAATAAAAAATTAAGTATTTTAAAGATGATTTAATGGTTTTATAATTTATATTAAAGGAGTTAAATAAAATATTTAAAAGAAAAGCTATTATAATTAAGTGATTTAATCTTGACTCAAAAAGCCAATGAGTAGACTGATGTTAACCCACCTTTTGGCAAGATAGCATGCATGTAGATTTAATTCAATCGACTGCATGGTTATCGAGGCAGGAATATAATGGGTTTGAGTCGAATGGATGGATGGACAATCAATTACAGATAATAAATGTGAATATGAAGCCAGGATTAAGCATGATCGATGGACGAATGGTGCAGGGTACTTGGAATATGGATTTTGGCAAGGATGGAAGTTGCTTCAGGTCGGGCCGGAATTTGCTTCTGATCGGCATAGTCCCTGCTTTGGGTCGACAAAGGCAGGACTTCGGATCGGTACATGGAGATGGCATCGGGTCGACATCGAGTCGACATCGGTTTGGACTTCGGGTCGATGTGGCATTTACTTCGGGCCGGTGTTGGTAATACCTTGGATCGGCAAAGGACTTCACTTGGGGTCGGCTACAGGAAGTAACTTTGGGTCGGCATAGCTTCAGCTTCAGGTCGGCATGTTCAACCTCGAGTCTGCAAAGAAGAAGGAGCTTAAGGTCGGCATTGTCTTCACTTCGGGTCGGCTGTAGGGGTTGCTTCAGTTCGGCAAGGAAGGTACTTCTGATTGGCATTGAGTAGGGGTTGGATCGGGTCAGCAGGGCTAAAGGATGTGTTACTTTAGGTCGGCTACAAGTTTGCTCTGGGTCGATATGAAGTTTACTTTGGGTCAGCATGCCAGCTACTTTGGGTCGGCATAGGGTGGATGATTTGGGCTCAATGATCATTATGGTGGGCCTGTGTAGGTGAGGTGGCCTTGTAGTCGGAGTTTCATCTATAAATATAGTAGGTGTGGCTTCGAAAAGAGGATCTTCTTATTAACTTACCTTCATCATAAACTTAATTGCTCTGTTTAATTTTTGTATGCATTCCAGTTCTTTTTTTTTTCTTTTTAACTTGGAAACAAATAATCCTATAACTGGCATTTTCTTCTAGCTAACTATTTTACATTATTAGCTATTGTAACAAGGGCATATTTTTTGATTAATTGACAGCCTTTTTAAAACGCTCAACTGATTTCCAATTAATTAATTGACACATTTTTTCATTTTAATCAATATCAAAATTAATTCCTATGCGTCACTCAATCACACATTTATTAGTTGTATATATTTAAATCGCTAATTCCTTACCCAATTAATTGACATATAAATTTCCCTCTTTTATTAATTGACACTTACTTAATGTCTTTAATTAATTTTTTAATTAATTGATTGCGTCAATTATAATAAATATATGTATGTTATCATTTAATTTATTCCCTACATAATTTTCCTTTAATAGAAGATCCCTTAATTAATTAATATTATAAAAGTGACATATTCTCTGATTAATTGACGCCTCTATGTCTCTTAATTAATTCCCCTTTTAATTGAATGATGCGTCAATTAATCACACACTCATTACTTGCATAAATCTATATAATCTCTTAATTCTTAAATGCATATATTTGACATTTATATTCTGTTTTGCAATTATGTTAATTCAATTGATTTTATTTAATTATATAAAAATGCAGGGTGTTACATGGGAATCACAGCTTGGTATCAGAGCTGAATTCGGAACAAAATATGATAAACCCGGAACAGAAACATATATTACGGTACATCCAAGTATAATACAAGTGTTACAAATTAATTAATCATTACATACTTAGCCCTTCATGATATTTGGAGTAGATATAAGTTTGAAATATGTCCAGGAATATATTTTATTTCATAGTATTCCATAATTGAATTGATGATATCTCACTGTAGGAGTAATCCTAATTGTCATTGTTCTATTCGAGTCCTCTTCGATACAGGTGCTTGACACTCATCCGTATAGGAGAAATTTGTTATTGTTATTAGATGTTCTTGTCTTGTTACTTCTTTGAGGATTATGAATCCTATTGAGGGGATCTGCAATACTTTGCATGATGTATGAGAATTTTAGGGTTATTCCTTGTAGGTTTCTTTTCGTGCGAATTTGCACGCTATTCACTATCTTGAGTTTGGAATGTTTTTTGGATGAATTGGCTTGCTTGTTATCGGGTCCAATCCTATGTTCTCGAAGGATCCTATATTTTAGGCATCCTTATTCAGCTGATTTTTTGTCTTCAGCTCTTCATAATGTTGATGATAGTTCCAGAGTATCTTTGTTTGTTCTTGAGTTTCGAGATGACGATGATATATGTCGAATTTCAGTTGCTGCTACTTTGTTGATTTCTGTGAGTCATTTTGGGTCTGTCACCCAACCGGACAATTGTGTATTGTATTGACCTCATTCCTAGTTCTTAGCCTTTCGGTTATCCTCCCATGAGGATGTCCACTAAGGAAATGAGGCATCTTATTGAATTTAATTGATATTGTCGTTCTTGCCTCTTTTGAGATATCCTCTTAGGATAATCGGTTGTTGATATACTTTGTGATATTACTTCACTCGAAGTAATGATATGTTATTTGTGTTATTTCTTCTCATTTGAGAATATATCTTGCCCTTACCCTCATATTTCATTGACCTCTTATTCGATTTATTATGTGGTGCTTGGGTCTTTCCTCAGCTTGACCTTACACTGATTTTCATCAGCTACGAGTTACGGAGGATAGCGTTCCTCTTACCGCATTCCTCAATCGTATGGTTCTTATGAGTGGCTCGTTATACTGTTCGTATTAACGAACACTCTAGTTTATCTCGTCAATCTTGTGAATCAAGTATTCTGGGAATATCTCGATGACTTCTCTTTGTGTTCTTTGATTTGAGTGTAAGCAACAATTTGAATTTTCAAATCTTTCGATTGAAGATATGTTTTTAAGTGAAATTGGATTTTTGTTTATTGAGGTGAATAAAGAATATTTTATGCATTATTTTGAGGCATTTCTTTTTATAGAAAATGATTTTTATATTGGGTTTTCCATCGAGTGCTTTAAGAATTCTGGTTGATGCGCCTGATCAACGTTATCGATAGGAATTTGCTAAACGCTGTGATAAGACAATCAGATGCGATAAATTGAGTTTAATAAGATTAAGTTTTGGAAACTAATTATTATGGTTTTATGCATTGAATTTTTATTTTGAATGACATATGCAGCCATTGGACCATAGTGATTGCTAGATAAGTGGCAAGGCAGTTTTGATTATTTGGTCAACTCTACAGCCAATAGATTGGGTCTTCTCTATAGACCAATGGCGAGGCAATGCCATTATATTATTTGAATTTTTGAATTTGAATATAGTTATGTTTTATTGTTGAATTGATGTATTATTGATTAAATAATGCTTTGGTTATAAATTAAAATGTTTATTGGATATTTTAATATAAAGTTATACATGATGAATACATAACTTGTTTTGAAATTTATAATTGTTTGAAAATGAAGAGTGGTAAGATTTTAAATATTATCTTAAGGATTTATTGGTATGGATTTATAAAATTCTTTTAGAGATCTAATTTTTCAACAAGAGGGAATAAGAATTTGAATTTTTATATTAAATATTAAGTGTTATGTTAAAGTGTTTTGAAAAAAGTGTTGGAAATTGAGATTTTGTATTATGAAGATAATGAGTTTAAAAATTCTAAGAATTTTTTATTGTAAATAATATATTTATATATATATTTTGTTCCTTGTGCTTATCTTGCCCTAGTACAGTCGTCTAACGACGTGCATTCATGCGGCCGTATTAGTTTGGTGGCCTTTGAAGAAACCACCTCTCGTTGAATTCTCTTTCCTCTATTGTTGTTAATCTTATGTCGGTATGGCTCTTTCCATAGTAACATACGAAAGGCCATGTTGATTATTATCTTGTCTGATTAGAGTCCAGGATGAAGTTGCACTAAATCCCAACTCCATCAGAGAAACTTCTGAGAAATCAATCTCACTCGATTGATCATTTGTGTAGCATTCTGTCTGTGTCCTTGTTCCAAAGGTGAGACGCCTTCAAAATCATGATGTTTTGCTCGAAGAAATTTAATTGTCCGCTAATCCCAGTAACCACACTCGGGAAATCATAGAATTTGTCGAGCAACCATATCTTAGTTTTCTATCATCCTGTATTGAGAACGGGAAATTTTAAACTAGATCTTGTCTGTCTTTCTTTTGCTTTATGAAATAATTATGTTGAATACAGCTCTTCTCTAGAAATTATGAGGACACAATTTTTATAAGGATGGTGTCTGTAACAACCCTAGTTTTGGTGATTACCTGTAAATTTTAAATTATAACGGTGGTTATAATTTAATATTGTGAATTAAAAATAAACTGGAGATTTTAATTGTTTATTTTAAACAAATAATGGATTTTAGAAATAAAATGCGAAAATAAAGTTTAAAACTTTAGCCGGTTGTTTGTGATGGAAATATGAGTGAAATATGATTTTCATTTAGTGAAAATGCAATAATTCTAGTAATTATTGCCAAATGCTTCTTTTGATAATTTTTAAACCAAGTATTTGATTTTAAAATGTGTTCATTATAAACAAAAGGAAGAAATTTGATTTAAAAATAAATTTTGGTTATGATAATGATGTTAAAATGGTTTGTTATATTTTATTGCACAAGAAAATAATTTTTGTGTAATTTTTGGAGTTAAAAATAGTGTTTTATGTGTATATTTGTGTAAATTGTGTATTTATTTTAAACTGAGAGTTTTTGATAATAAAAATATTTTTATGGTAAAAACTATCTTTTTATTAGATGGAAAATATTTTATTTAACATAGAAGTGTGTTTATATAAATTTATTATGTTAAAACTTATGTAAACATCTTGTTTGATTTAATTACATAAGTGCATTTGTGTATTTTAAGTGATAAATTGTTTTTCTCTTAGGCTAATTTAATTTGTTTTGGGTCTTAGCCCACTTAACTTTACAAACCTGAACAAAGAAGGGGAGAAAAGCTTCTCCTTGTACGTTCATTTTTCTATCTTAAGTAAATCAAAAAGAAAGAAAGAAAAAAAAAACTATTCCTCTTCCTAAAATCCAAGCTTCAATCTCCAAATAAAATCAATCTCTTGCTGTTATTTATCAATTTAAGGCTTATTCTACCGGTCATCAACTCCAAAATAAGATTATTTCATCAGATTCTAATTTGTGATCTTTGTTTCTCTGTAATGAGTTTCTTCCCAGTTACATGTGTCTGTTCTTCAGTTTTTACAAGCTGCTGAAGCTCTTCTTGCCCAAAAGCTCTCAGCTTTCTTTCAATTTCTTCACATTTAATCTTCAAGATGGCAAGGTGATTTAGTAACTCACATTCGCTAATTAAATCGGTGAAACGCGATGCCAAAATCTGTGTAAAATTTAGCTTTTGTAAATATTTCCTGTAGCTGTTCATTCTCTGCGATAATAGATTTTTTTTGCTATTTTGCATGTTAATGTCTTTCAATTTCGACAAAGAAATGTTGCCGGATTTTCTTTGGTTTATAGTCCATTTGATGTAGTTGCTTCATGCCAAATTTCACTTAAAAAGTCAATCCGGAGAAATGTTAAATTGCAGCTCAAAATTTGGCTCGTGTAAGCAAAAATCACCTGTAGATCTCACAACCTACAACTCGACCCTCAAACAGCATAGGCCGACCTTAGGGTCAACTCAAGCCAGTTTAGGTCGGCCTAAGGGTCGACTTGGGCTTTGGAATGAGCCCAGGTCGGCTGCACCCTATTTCAATGTGTTTTTCTGCCTATTTTGCTTCATCCAGTAACCTATTTTCCTCATTTTTGTGATATTTAAACTATTTTTTAAGGGCTTCCTCTTGTCGATAGAAAAGCCAATAAATTTTGGTATTTTTAGTTTTAGATGGACAGAATTTTAATATGAATTCACAAGCCGATGGTTGGCTATTTTTTGATGATTTCATTGTTTTCGTGCGCGGGTTTTTCCAAAACAATTTCGAATGGGTTTTAAAATAAAATGGCTTTCAAAATATATTATATAATATTTTAAATTATTTTGAGGCTATAAAAATTATACATTCTCTATAATAAGAAAATTTTAAAGATTTGTTTTCCAAAACGATTCGAAAATAGTTTTAAAGGCTTATTTTCTCAAAATAATTATTCTCCATATTAAGTACATGTTTTTGCACTATTTGAGCGTATGAGTAAGAGAATTAAACAATTTGATAAAACAAATGGTATGGGACACGTGTGTTTACTTTTTAGGTTAATTCTGGACTTGTTCGTTCGAAGCTATTGAGTTATTGACCTTCATATCGTATTTGCCAATGGGATGAGGCAAGATATGAGTTTGAGATCTCCTATCTTAGGTGTTATGGTTTGCGTAAACCATCACGATGTCTTTTATACTTGCCGATGATATGAGGCAAGTTATGAGCTTTCCGTGGTTGATGATTTTGACGATGTTTTCTACTATGGCATTAACTAGCGGCTAGTAAACCGTTAAGTGAGAATATGTGATATGGGACGCACTATTACCACATTACGGATTCCTAGCTGAGAGTTTTTGACACATTCACGAGGTATTGCCAGTACTTGAGCTGTTGGGTTCTACATGCACTTATATAACTATTGGGCAAAACATGGACTGCTGTGTCCTAAAAGAGACCGGGGGTCTCTTGTACACAGTACTTGGCAGGCTGTTGGGCCATAGATTGGGATGTTGGGTCCTTTCATATTTCATAGTTGTTGGGATTTTATTAGGCTATTGAGTCCTTTTTTTTATTTGTAGTTGTTGGGCTATTATTAGGCATCCTTTATTCAATTATAGCTGTTGGGCTATTCTTGGGCTGTTGGGTCCTTTCTTTATTTAAAGCTGTTGGGCTTTTACTGGGCTGTTGGTTCCTATTTCTTATAGTGGGGTTTTCTAGATTTCTTTATGATGATTTCTAGAGTTTTGATGATTTTTGCATGTTTTCACCATAGTCATCTTTGTTGAGTTATTTATTACAGTATTGACTATGTGGCGATTACATTCGAAGTTTCGAACTCTTAGTCGAGTTCTATTTATGTTGTGATCCATATTGCCATTCTTTGGCATTTTAGTGTCGATGAGATGAGGCATACTTTGAGTTTTGGGATTACTCTATTTTTTGAATATATTTGTGTTTTCCATTTTGGTAAGATTGGTGATTTTTGATTCCTCCTATTTAGGAGATATGGTTCATCGAAACCATTATAGTTGTTTTGGGATTTCGCCGATGATATGAGGCATTTATAACTTTTAGTTGATTATTATCATTGAGTTTACTTCTTTCGAGGTTTCATATACTTAAGTGATATTAGTTCACTTGAGTTATGGACATGTTCTTGTTATTACTTCTTCTCAGTCGAGAAGAATTATCACTCCTTTAGCTTATGCTTCATTAATCCTTACTAATCTGATTGTTTTAGCTAGACTGGCCCGTGTATTTTATACTCAGGTCAGACCGAGTTGTTTCATGTTAGATACTTGCTTTTGGACTTTGCTTTGATGTTTTCGCTTGGATATCAGTTTATCTCCTTTTTGTAGTTTTGTAGTCTTTTAGCTTGACTCTGATATGTATATTTATTTGACTTGTTGTATATAGTATGGTCTTTGAACCACTTATGATGTATCATTATGTATTGTACTGGGATATATCAGTGTATATGTATATATATCTATATGTTCTTGTTCTATGATGTATTAGACATTCTGTTGTTTTATTTTTTTGGTAGATCTGTTAGCCACTATAGTTTTGTATTAAGCATTTATTGAATATGTCGATCCACTTGAGAAAGAAAAAAAATATAGAGTACTAAGTCTGCTTATTCACTAGATGTTTAAGACAACACTATAGATGGTCGTTCTTAACCAGTCTTATTGTCCACATTAGCGGACAGTATTACCCAGTAATACTCTTTGTTAATGTGGCTCTTGGGGTGGGGCATCACAAACCCCATCTTTACCAGCAAATTTTGGAAAGCTTTTCAGGAAACTTCGTGTACTCAGTTGAACCTTGGCATAACTTATCATCCTCAAACGGATGGTCAAACTGAAAGAATAAATCAAATTTTAAAAGACCTTCTTCGAGCTTGTGTTTTGGATTTTGATGTATTTTGGAAAGACCACTTCGTCTGGTTCAATTTATCTATAATAATAGCTTTTAGGCAAGTATTGAGATGACATCGTCCGAAGCTCTATATAGACGACCTTATAGATCACCACCTTTTTGGATTGGGATAAGGGATCGACTTGTTCTTGGGCCTGAAATGATTCTCGAAGCATTTGAGTAAGTTGAAGAGATTCGAACAAAAATGAAGAATGTTTTAGACAAGCAAAAGAAATATGCAAACAGAAGGAGGAGAGGCTTGGAATTTGCAGTAGGAGATCTAGTATTTCTCAAAATTTCACCTTTAAAGAATGTGATTCGATTTGGGAGGAAAGGGAAGTTAGCTCCAAGATTTGTCGATCCTTTACGTATCACGGAAAGGATTGGTACTTTGGCATATAGGGCTGACTTACCAGAGAAACTATCAGGTGTACATAATGTGTTCCATGTCTCACATCTTCGAAAATATTTACACGACCCATCAACGATAGTTTAACCTACAAAACTAGAGGAATTAGATGTTGTGCCAAATCTTACTGTTGAAAGAACGCCACTTCGTATTATTGATCGAAGTACGAAGCAGCTGAGAAGAAAATTAGTAAATCTCATCAAGGTGTAGTAGAGTAGTGATGATCGAGATTGCACTTGGAAGATGGAAGATAGATTCGTGCTTCCAATCCTGAATTACTGTAGAAATATGGTATGCCGCTTTTTGCTTGAATCTCTTCCATCTTTCTTCTTGTTTTCTTTTATTCAATTGCCTTGTTCTGTTCGGGGACGAAAATTTTTGAGTGAGAGAGGCTGTAACGACCAGTATTCTCTTTTTTCAACATAAATATTAAGTTAAACAGTGAATTTAAAAAAATGAAAATAAAAGAGGGATTTAGTAGAAACGAAATTTAAAATTAAAATGTGTGATGAATTAAAATTAAAATGAATAATTAGTTATGAAATATGGAAATATACTCGGTTTCAAAAATTAATTCAAAACTGGTCACTATTTTAGTGAATTTTTTTATTTTTTAGAATGTAAATATTTTTACATAAAAATGTTGTAGAAAATTTTCTGATTAAGACGTAAAAGTTTGATTCGTTAAATTCTGATCATTCTAGCTCTGTTTACGGCCATTTGTGGTTGTGATGCGTTTTGAGTCGGTATAATTAGCGTAAACAGTGAAGTTTGATGTGAAGGTTAAATATAATCATGTGTGCCTTTATGTCCATATCCGACCACTGAGAAGATTTGTATTTTACTTTCCATCTTTGGACATCGCCCCGTAGAACTATCTGAATTTTAATTCAGGTTAAGCTGTGTACACAAATATATGTGCACGTTTTAATTCTTAGCTTCGTATTAGATCAACTATAACACGTTTTCGAAGTACAAAATTAATTAAGTACGCTAGGTTGTTGAACATGGGAAGTTTACATATGCGTACATTTCATTTTCTTCACTGTCGCTCATTTATATTCCCACCCACGTTAGCCTCTACCTTCATTTGCTTTTCTCCAGATCTTGTTTTTTCCTTCTTCGTTTTTTTCTTCTTTCTTTGAATCTTTCCACCCACCATCGCTTTTCCCCTCCTCTATCTGCAAATTCCTCTGTTGCTATGCCCTCTTCCCCTTCGCCCAGCCTAGTCTCCAGCGCCATCGCACTTCACTGCTTCAGCCATCTTTCAGCCAACCTCCGCATACCACAAAAAAATAAATAACAAAAGCCTACCACTTCCTCCTTATTCGCCTTACTTCCTGGCCACATAGCCCAGCCTACAACCGCCAAGCACTTACGTCCGCAATAGATCTGAAGAACCTCCATAATTAAAAAGAAATTTTTTAAAGTCCTTGCCGAAGTCTGCCACCACCTTTCTAAATTGCTTTCTCCATTGCAATGTTTGTCATCTCGTGTTGTTCGTTTTGGTGTGTAGAGTTCCGAAGTCGATCGTTGTTTGTTTGATTCATATAGTTAGATAAATTCGTGTTTAATTTACTTTGTTGGAAACCGCTAGTGAAGTCGAGTATTTTAACTCTCGAATTACTAAATTCTATGTTAATCAAATTGACATCATGTTGTGTTAAACTATACGATTTGTTGTTGGTGAAATTAAATTGACATTAAATTGGAAATTCATTGCTAGTTAAATATCCTAATCATCTGTAGCTGATATTTGTAGTGTTATACATTTAATTGAATTTGGTTAAATTTTGATTAGTTAATAATGGTTAATATGATGATTTTATATATGTTCTGACCATTTATTTTACCTTGTTTGGATTATTGAAATTTTATTTGTTGGCATATGGATCAATGTTCCAATGTATATATTTAATTTCAATTTTTTTATATGTTAAAATAGTTGATATTTTGAGTAGTATAGTATAAAATTTGATCGTATCTTTACACATAAAATTTTCAGAATAAATTATTTCTTTGAATATGAAATAAAAGGCGATTAGAAAAATAGTATTATTTTAACTTGAAATTTTTTTGTAACTCATCTCAGTAAAATAAAATTATTTTGTAAAGAATCTAGTATCAAATTCTATCATATAATTTTCTATATTTTATTCATTGAAAACATAATTATTGAAATTTCAAAAATTTCAAAAGTCATTAGTTTACCTGGAAATCTTTTATATAGCTCCTGCACAATATTTCAAGAATATTTTGCAAACGGACTTATATTTATTTCAATCATTCGATAATTTAAAAAATTCTATCTTTGAAAGTAGTCATTTGGAAATTTACGAAAATTATCAAATCGATTGGGAAAATCTGAAACTTTAGTAGAAATTCTAAAACTATATTTTAAGAGCTCTGAAATTTTAGTTGGAATTTTGTGTGAGCGTACAAATTTTTAAAAGTTAAATAGTGCGAAATATGATGTAATTTAAATATTGAAAAAAAATATTTCAGGAAATTTCTGAAATTTTTTATGCAGATTTATGAAGTAAAATGGAAGACTTTTATGTTATACACTTTCTGAGATTCTTTACAGATTTTTCTATAAACAGCATAAAATGGAAAAAACGACATATTTTCGTATATAAATGATTGGTTATTAAAGAAACCGGGACCGGATGTTGACATACTCTCTGTCAATACCGAAACCACTTTAATAACTTTGTACGCGGTGGATGTTATCCATAATGTAATTGGTGACGTTTGCTGGATTTGAAGAAAGAGAACGATGGTGGATGACCCTGACACTTGTGTTAATTTGAAATGACTAAAACATGAGCCACACTTGACCAATGATGCTAGATAGCTCCAGCAGACACCCTTCTTCGTATTACCATCTTGATCTGGAAACTTGTTTGGTGCGCGCCTTTCGATTTTGGAAGTGTTGGACGTTGTGGGCCATTAGGGGTTAGCACCGTCAGAAAACGCAAAACGTTAGTATCCTACCTCGGACATTGTCTCACGTGCCTTGTCATACTTTTATCCTTGTTTGTGATCATACGATTTTTTTAGTGTTGTCTTATCATGGCGCCTCCCTAGCTACCGACGTTACCGGTTGCGCTATTAAGGCAAACTATAGGACAATGCCTAAAAATGTGTTAAGGAGGATCAATGTAAAGCCTTAACGTTATTTTAATATTTACTTTACCGATAGACATTATATATGTATTGTGTCTACTACATATAGATAGTTTAACGGATCCTTGAAAGATGAAAAATCCCGTGACAGCGCTTAAGTTATTTTGCACATTGTACACCATATTTTGATTAATCTTACATGAGAATTTTAGTTTTGACTCGAGTATGTGTTTTTTTTCATTATGCTCAGGTCAGCCTAAGTGCTACAGTGTTTGAGGAGTGCTTTTGTGGAGAAGAAGACTATGTCGAAGACTCCACTTCTATCTATCTTTTAATTCCCTTTGTTCGTTGGAACATATATTAGTGACCTTTTAGTTATTTCCAGTTTGATACTTCTAGAATTTAAGACTTTATTGTAAACTTTATTAGTAGCTTCATGATCTACATATGTTTTATATTATTTCTGTTGCGAGATTTTGTGTTTAAATTTCCGTGCCTGTGATTCTTTGTATTAATCTATTGTAAAATCTCATTGATAATCTGTCAAGTGGACTATATGAGTTAGACATGTGTGGTTTATTGTCAACTTGAATCATTTACAAATGGCGGATCGTCATAAACAAAGAAAACATTAAGATGTTCAGATTGAAATATTCAAACAGAAAAATAGGGAATCAAACCATATAAATAACCCCAAGATCATCATCATCTATGGTCTTACTAACATTATTGTTAAGAATATGGTCAGAAAAGTATCTAGCTTAACAAGACATGCACAACCCAATCCAATTTTTCAGTTTCTAACCGACAATAGTATATTTTAAAACTAATTCTGTAAACTAGCTTTACTAGTCAGAAATTTGATTTGAAAACAATTACAAAAGCAACATAGAAAAGTAAAAATAAGAATATATCATCATTTTTCAAAATCCATTTTGTTTAGTGAAAGAAATAATGCTACATTGAGCTCACACAAGACCCAAATAACTTCAACCTTACATTTTCAAAGCTATTGTTAAATAAACATAAGCTTAATGAAAACAAAACTTCTTGTACTTCTAAGACCCATGAAAACTCAGTTTTATTATAAAATGTGAAAAACGGTCGTTACTAAACAAACTTATTTTGCTTCAAATGAAATGAATTGTGATAAACAAAAGTGCTAAAAATACATAGAATAATCAACAAAAATAAAGTTAAAAAAATTAAATAATATGTAAGATTTATAATAGAGTAATATATATTCTAACAAAAAGAATAACTAACAAAGAACAAGCAAACAAATGAAAATTTTACTAAAATACTAATATTCTAATAGAAACAAAGAACTAGAAGTATGTTTAGTCGGAATATCCACATGTACTAGATTTAGTCTTAAACTATTCTTATTAGTTGAATTAATTTTTTCTTTAAAAAACGTAATACTATGTTCTATTTTGTAAGAAACTCTTTAAAACTTAAATATTTGAAATCCAATTAAAACTAAATTTATTCGATGATGAAAGATATTCGGGAATTTGTACAACTCTATAATGGATTTTCAAACAAAAATCATACTCTTATGTTTTTATAAATCTCTTAATGTAATCATAACATAAAATGAAACAATTAAAAGACATTAAACAAAGCTAAAAACCAAATAAAGGCAAAGAATTATAAGTTACTATATTAGTGTTATTCAAGCAAACTAGAACCAATTCCTTATTATTATTTCTATTCTTTAAAATGATATTCTTCTTTAAAAAAATCAATGCGTGCTTTTATTCTTTTAAGAAACTCTATAAAACTCAAATTTTTATTTAATTTATAGCTAGGATTTGAAATCCACTAAAAATTAAAAAGAGAAATTACATATAATAAATTATCCAAACCAATATTAATATTATTAAACACTCTTTGTTTCCTTTCAAACCAAATATACCAACATGTAATTGTATAAATAGGGCGAGTAAAAATCTATTGTGATCCTTATAATAAAATCTAATATTATTTCAATATAACTCACAATTAATATGCGTATAATTTATATTAAGATCAAATAAATTTTGAGTTTTTAAAAGGATAAATCTAGTGATATTATACTTAAAATATAAGTCACTAGTAGAAAAAATGCATATTGCTTCGTCTCATTTGAATCAGTTGAAGTAAACAATGATGCAAATAGAACTATTTGCATCAGTTCTGTCTTAATAACCGATGCAATTGGTACATGGAAAACAATAGGTAATAAAAAATCAAATTTGCATCAGTTGTCACCAACAACCGATGCAAATACGTCAATGCAAATAGTTTTAGTCGCATCGGTTTTAAAGTCAACCGATGCAACTACGTTAATTTGCATCCAAAATAAATATTTTCGCATCGGTTCACTAGCGAAGGCGATGCAATTTCAAATTATTTAGGTTATCAACCCACTTTCGTTTCTCACCTGTTAATTCCCGCCCTTCTAATTTTTTTTCGCCGCTAATTTTCCCTTTCTTTTCACCAAATATTTCGCCTACTTAAAAAAAACCCTTAAAATTGATTGTCACTGTACGTTATTTCGTATCAATTTTGAATTTGCTGTGGAGACTTGTAGAGTTGAAAATTCTTGTGGAGAAGTGGAAATATTTGCTTGCTGGATTGATAATGGTCTAGGCAAGAATCCTCCTATGAGGTTAGTATTGTTGATTTTATTTCAAGGGTTCAATCTTTCATGCTGTTTTCGACTTTTGTTTCTATATTTGTATGTATATTTCAGATGGAACAGTTGGAACTTGGAACCACTTCGGTTGTTCTATTAATGATAGTGTAACGTACGCGATTTTTCGTTGCCGAAAAACCAAATAGTTAGGGTTTTAAGAAAAAGAAAAAGGATAGAAGAAGAGAGAAAAGATAGAAAATAGAGAGAAAAGAAAATAGAAAATAGAACGGAATAGAAAACAACAGAACAACATCAGAATCTCACAATTCGTAGCGGAACAACATATAATAATAAATGAATAATCTTTAAACAAAGAACTATATCAGTTATTACATCACATTACATTACATCATATCATCATCAGAGTGTACAACAAAAACCATATCAAACAGCGGAAAAGAAATACTATATACTAATAATACGCCATGCCATCCAGCTTGCCTCCTGCAACTCCTGAATTCCAGAATATCCTGATAAACCTTAACTCTTGACTGCCCGTGTGGAAATTGGTGGGCACCCAGAGTTTAGGAAGGAAAACAATAAACTCCGAGTCAGTCATGTGACTGGTGTGAGAACTCAAAACAATTTATTTATCTTTAAAATCAAAATAGAAGAATATTTTTAAAGTCAATTCGCAATGCTTTTAAAAATGAGACTACCATAAGGCCTCCCGCACACACACATGCAAACGCAGAATCGGAGGAGATTTCTCCTTATGATAGTCAAAGATGCTTGATACGCATTAAAAAGAACATTTGATATTATTACTAGTGCATAGTGTAGGAAACATTTCGAAAGTAGAATATAAATCTTAGCCAGCATAGGTACCATTATAGTATGCTTACTATAGCTACCATATTAAATGGCAGGTTCTACAACTAAAACCGTACAAGTCTCGTATTGTTTCTTTGGATTTCCAACGAATGGTCAGGCCAAGGAACTTCCTATTGCCACATGAGAACGCCTCTGGAAGGACGTCCCCGAGAACAAAACCGGATCTCTGCCAACACAAGGCCGGGTTACCCCTAACTGGGTAACTACTGACACGAGTATGCCATCCCCCGGTCCTTTGGGACCTTTAACCGAGCGCTCGTAATCAACATCACACAATCATAAATAAAGTGTTTCAACATGAGTAAGTATCTGGGCTCCATACCATGATATCACTTTAGAAATCCCTTAAAATAAAAATCGTTATTTTTAAACTTCAAAATTGGATCCGATGATGCAACACATCAAATAGTCAATCATGACTTTCAAACATCATATATCAATATGATAAACAATCAAATATCGCAATATCTGAATCAAATACATATTTGTGAGGAATCCAGTTGGATCCCTCCAACCTGTTTCCCTGCATCCGCAGACATTAGCACAATACCCATTCCACTTCGAGGTGGAATATCGCGGTATATGGGATTTATAAAATATTATCCGCTAAATAGGCGGTGCAATAGGGTCTCATCCGCTATACAATGCGGGAAATCAATCAACTGCAATATATACATATGCCAATATATATATATATATATATTGCTATATACTAATATAATATCAATTCCACTTCAAGGTGGAATATCGCGGTATATGGGTTTAATAAATAACCTCCGCTTACTAACGGCGTATAGGGTCTATTCACATCCAATATGTATATGTATATATATATATATATATATATATATATATATATATATATAAATCATCATTCAAGCATTCAATCAACACAGTCTAACAATTTTAAATCTAACTATCTAAAATTTAAATAAACCCTTTTGAGTGAGAAGTTCTCACCTTTTGCTTTTATTTTGCAATCCTTTTCCATCTTGACTCGATTTCCTTGATTTAAGACCTTGTATAAATGTTATACAAATTAATTAATATTCGAACCAATTAAACAATTATATTTTTCACTTGATTAATTTAATTAACTAACCATTTAATTTTAACCAATGATTTTCTTTTCAACTAAAAATTTAAAATTTGAACTGATTCCTTTTAAATAAATCTATCCAACTAAGACTTTATTTTAAAATTAATTACTCTATTTTAAATCAATTTATTTTAATGATTAAATTAACAAAAGTTCAATTAAAACTAAATTTCCTTTTCCCAAAATCATATCTATTAATATTTAACAACTGTTTAGATTAAATTCGTATAAACTTTCGAATCTTTTATTTTTATTTTCAAATCTTCCTTTCAAAATTCTATTCCTAAAAAAAAAACTGAACATAACAGTAATTTAATTTACTGTAAAAAATCTTTTCCTATTTTTTTTTCACTGCATATATTTTTATTTTCAAATATATATATATATATATATTTATTCAAATTAAACGAAAATGACATTTATACCTTACTGACTGGTATTCAATCCCCGGTAGAACTCAAATCCCATCGCGTACACGAGCTGCCGCAGCTTCCAACCCAACTCGCGAAAGCTCGTAACCGAGGCAAAACCCTAGAACAGCTCTATCCTCACGTCACCTTCCCACGGCCATCGCCAGTCACGCGATTGCCACAGGCCATTCCCCTTCCAAAGTTGCGAACTTCACTTCTTCGTGCTTCCCTCCTCGGCCGCGACTCGACTTCACAGCACCACCCTCCTTCAATCACGAGCACCGCTTCCTTATTCAGTTTCTTTTTTTTTTCGATTTGAAGGCTTTGGCCGTTAATTTTAATTTTGTTTTCGACTTAGAGAGGAAGAAGGGAGAAGGAGTACGTGATTATTTTAACTGAGGGATTTTAATGAAGAAGGAAGCGGCCATTAAAATTTTGAGATTTGTTTCGTGAATTTTAGTTCAGCCGTCTCTTTTTTTTTTCTGAGTAAAAGGACTTCGTCCATTATATTTTTTTTTCCTCATCGTGCAAAATAAGCATGTCGTGCACGATTCTATCGGCGAGATTTCAGGCGTGATTAATGGAAAGATAATGTGCTAATGTTGACTAAATAAAATTTTAAATTCAAATTGAATTCGATTTAATTTCAACGCGTTTACTCACCGTGTGCTCACATATCAACTCCGAAAAATACGAAATTTGAAATCCGATAAAAATTCAATACTACGGACCTAATGGAACTGGTTTCGTAGAATTCCGAGACTGTGCCTCGGAAGGCTATTTTTAAATATCGATTCAAACGATATAATTTCAAAAACTGATCAAATCACCTTGAAATTCAATTCTGAAGCTTCTATTATCTTCAGTATTATCAATATGGATTTTACAAGCCTTTGAAATATTTTTAAATTAGCTTAAAATTGAATATTCAAATTTTTATTCAACTTTCAAATAGATTAAATTTTTATAATTTAATCGCTAAATTCATTCTGATAATTTGCAATTCAAGTCAAATCATCATTCAAATATTTAAAATTAATTAAATATTTTCAAATTAAATTGTTAAAAATTCTGGGTCGTTACAATCTTCCCCCCTTAAAAGAATTTCGTCCCGAAATTACTACTTAAGAAGAATGCCCTTATCCCGTCCATCATTTTTCACAATCCAAATAGTTTTATCAACTTACTAACCTAAATCTTTTTATTAGAGATTCATTATCATTTCAACTAGCTTTCCAACTTCAATTATAAGTTTCAAACAACATTGTTCCCAAACAATTTAAATTTTTATTTAAATTCAAATTTCAAACTTTCAAAATTTTCTCAAAATTTGTCTAACACTCTAAATTTTCGAAAAATTTCGCCAGCGTCTCCTTTGCGCGGCTAGCTCGGTATGACTACAAAATGGCACCACGACCCCTCAGAATCAAAAAGAAAAGAGAAAGCCAAGTGGCTGGAGAAGAAAATCACCAAATTCCATACTGAAATTGAAATACGTACCTTTTTGTCGAGCAATTCAATTTTATCTTTGAAATCAAAATCTCAATTCCATTTCCTTTTAATACACCTGTATATCCTGCTAGTCATAATATCCAATTCCAACATTCCAACCATTTTGCCAATTCTATTACAAAATTTCCCATATATGCTTCTTATACATTTTTACTTCATTATTGAAGTTACACATTCATTTTCATTCAATTTTACCTTTCAATTTAATTCACAATTTCAATTTCATTATTGAAGTTACGCATTCATTTTCATTCAATTTTACCTTTCAATTTAATTCACAATTTCAATTTCATTATTGAAGTTACACATTCATTTTCATTCAATTTTACCTTTCAATTTAATTCACAATTTAAATTTCATTTGAATTCAATTCTCAATTCTAAATATTGAATTCTAACGATTAACTTTTATTTACTAATTCATATTACTACTTTCAATTAGTTTTATTCACTAATTCTTTTCAATTAGTACATTCACTTATTCATTTTAAATTTCAATTTCTATATTCAATTCATCTCGAATTTACTTAATTACTAACAAAGGGAATTTCAATTTATTTCTTTTACTTACTTGAATTTATATACAAATTTAAATTTATTTAACCAATTCAAATTCCAATTCATTAGTCCAAGAATTTATCAAGTTAGTTTACTTGAATTCAATCCATTTTATTTCTTATTTAATTCCATAACTAATGATAATAATTTAATATTATTACTTCCTAACAATCATGCAACCATATACTATAATAATTCATAGAAAACCATTTCTTTTTTATACAAAAATAGTTTTGGGCAAAATTATCTTATTTACCAAATTCAAAAACAATTTTATATTTACTAACAAACACGCGCTCATATCTATTATTACACTCAAACTCATTCTAGAGTACTACTGACTCTATCTCTAATGAGTAATACCCAACAGAACCATGGTTGTCGCTTAACCATATGCTCTGATACCAAATGTAACGTACGCGATTTTTCGTTGCCGAAAAACCGAATAGTTAGGGTTTTAAGAAAAAGAAAAAGGATAGAAGAAGAGAGAAAAGATAGAAAATAGAGAGAAAAGAAAATAGAAATAGAATGGAATAGAAAACAACAGAACAACATCAGCATCTCACAATTCGTAGCGGAACAACATATAATAATAAATGAATAATCTTTAAACAAAGAACTATATCAGTTATTACATCACATTACATCATATCATCATCAGAGTGTACAACAACAAACAATATCAAACAGCGGAAAAGAAATACTATATACTAATAATACGCCATGCCATCCAGCTTGCCTCCTGCAACTCCTGAATTCCAGAATATCCTGATAAACCTTAACTCTTGACTGCCCGTGTGGAAATTGGTGGGCACCCAGAGTTTAGGAAGGAAAACAATAAACTCCGAGTCAGTCATGTGACTGGTGTGAGAACTCAAAACAGTTTATTTATCTTTAAAATCAAAATAGAAGAATATTTTTAAAGTCAATTCGCAATGCTTTTAAAAATGAGACTACCATAAGGCCTTCCGCACACACACACACATGCAAACGCAAAATCGGAGGAGATTTCTCCTTATGATAGTCAAAGATGCTTGATACGCATTAAAAAGAACATTTGATATTATTACTAGTGCATAGTGTAGGAAACATTTCGAAAGTAGAATATAAATCTTAGCCAGCATAGGTACCATTATAGTATGCTTACTATAGCTACGATATTAAATGGCAAGTTCTACAACTAAAACCGTACAAGTCTCGTATTGTTTCTTTGGATTTCCAACGAATGGTCAGGCCAAGGAACTTCCCATTGCCACATGAGAACGCCTCTGGAAGGACGTCCCCGAGAACCAAACCGGATCTTTGCCAACACAAGGCCGGGTTACCCCTAACTGGGTAACTACTGACACGAGTATGCCATCCCCCGGTCCTTTGGGACCTTTAACCGAGCGCTCGTAATCAACATCACACAATCATAAATAAAGTGTTTCAACATGAGTAAGTATCTGGGCTCCATACCATGATACCACCCTTTTCCAGAAGGAAATGCACATACCCTAAAGGGAGCTACCCCTCATAACCTTGCTGTATCTTTCCTGTTTTGACCATTCCGGGGTGTGAGGCTCGACAAAGTCTCGTCCACAAAGCCACGCTTTATACAAAAGCTGTGCTTTGGGTCAACAAATGATCATAGAAATGATCACAAAGATAAACGATCAAACAAATGATCCTATCACAAATGATCAACACAATGATCATTTCACAGCAACACTCAGCACGTCACATTACCAAATTGGGAATATATCGCTAATAACCTTCAACTACATAACCTCTAAGCTCGTACGTCTCAGAGAAGGGTGTTAAGCTAAGAGAATAAATTCTCCGCCACCAACAGATATATATTTGGAAGAAATCGGCTTTATATCTCAATTTGTAATGTCAGACATACAATCCATACAAGTCTGTTCCGGGCTCGAACAGAACCGAAGGCACTTACAAAGAAGTCCTTGCAATCCGGATAATCTCTAATCACGTCCGGACTTCCCATCACATAGGGAGTCTCTATACCGTAGCTACTCGGTGCAAAGACAATCGACGAGTTGTCCTTTCGCTTTCAAAAATATCCGGTCTCCATACCATGAGTAAGTATCTGGGCTCCATACCATGATATCACTTTAGAAATCCCTTAAAATAAAAATCGTTATTTTTAAACTTCAAAATTGGATCCGATGATGCAACACATCAAATAGTCAATCATGACTTTCAAACATCATATATCAATACGATAAACAATCAAATATCGCAATATCTGAATCAAATACATATTTGTGAGGAATCCAGTTGGATCCCTCCAACCTGTTTCCTTGCATCCACAGACATTAGCACAATACCCATTCCACTTCGAGGTGGAATATCGCGGTATATGGGATTTATAAAATATTATCCGCTAAATAGGTGGCGCAATAGGGTCTCATTCTCTATACAATGCGGGAAATCAATCAACTGCAATATATACATATGCCAATATATATATATTGCTATATACTAATATAATACCAATTCCACTTCAAGGTGGAATATCGCGGTATATGGGTTTAATAAATAACCTCCGCTTACTAACGGCGTATAGGGTCTATTCACATCCAATATATATATATATATATATAAATCATCATTCAAGCATTCAATCAACACAGTCTAACAATTTTAAATCTAACTATCTAAAATTTAAATAAACCCTTTTGAGTGAGAAGTTCTCACCTTTTGCTTTTAATTTGCAATCCTTTTCCATCTTGACTCGATTTCCTTGATTTAAGACCTTGTATAAATGTTATACAAATTAATTAATATTCGAACCAATTGAACAATTATATTTTTCACTTGATTAATTTAATTAACTAACCATTTAATTTTAACCAATGATTTTCTTTTCAACTAAAAATTTAAAATTTGAACTGATTCCTTTTAAATAAATCTATCCAACTAAGACTCTATTTTAAAATTAATTACTCTATTTTAAATCAATTTCTTTTAATGACTAAATTAACAAAAGTTCAATTAAAATTAAATTTCCTTTTTCCAAAATCATATCTATTAATATTTAACAACTGTTTAGATCAAATTCGTATAAACTTTCGAATCTTTTATTTTTATTTTCAAATCTTCCTTTCAAAATTCTATTCCTAAAAAAAAACTGAACATAACAGTAATTTAATTTACTGTAAAAAATCTTTTCCTATTTTCTTTTTCACTGCATATATTTTTATTTTCAAATATATATATATATATATTTATATTTATTCAAATTAAACGAAAATGACATTTATACCTTACTGACTGGTATTCAATCCCCCGGTAGAACTCAAATCCCATCGCGTACACGAGCTGCCGCAGCTTCCGACCCAACTCGCGAAAGCTCGTAACCGAGGCAAAACCCTAGAACAACTCTATCCTCACGTCGCCTTCCCACGGCCATCACCAGTCACGCGATTGCCACAGGCCATTCCCCTTCCAAAGTCGCGAACTTCACTTCTTCGTGCTTCCAAATCAAATGGTATAATTTTGTAAGAAAGGAAAAAAATACGAGTGGAAAATGTATAATTGGAAGTAAAAGTACAGTACTTTGTTTTTAGAGTAGTCATATAGTAAATGGTATAAAGTATAAGTATATTACTTTGATTTTGGAAGTAATCTGCATATTCAAGTTTCAACTTTTGATAATCCCAGTTTACTAAGAGTCTAAGATTGATAATTGAATTTTTTTTCATCGTTCCACTTTGAATATAGTTGACCTCCGCATTTGTATCAAGTCAACAAAGAAAACAAAGTTTTTTTTAACTTCCATTAACAAGTTTCGAAACATGCTTTGACCATTTTAAGAGATTAAAATGGAATATTATGCTAAATTTAAAACATAGTATCTTTCAGGATTTCGATATTTAGTTGAAAAGAACCTTATATCTAAACTCATGGCGATTATAGCCAACAAAATGCAAAATAAGTATAAGAAGAATAAAATAAATTATGGGATAAAATAAATTTACGTTGTGAAATTGATGGGTATGTACAGTGGTGATGATATATTGTTGGAGTTCAGGCAGTAAGGATGTTTGTAGAAGGTGATGTAGCTAGTATTTGTATGATGTGGATTAGTTCGCCAGAAGTTGGTTGGAAGTGCATTGATATGCAGTGTTATAGGCAGTGGGGTTGTATGGTGGTGATATGGCCTAGGTTTCATTTTATTCATGGCCAAACCAGTGAAAAATTCAGATTTCATGTATATGTCTTTAATAGTACATGCATTTTGTATATTACACTCACAAAAATTCGTCAACTCATATGCATATAACAAATGTGTTCCTTGAGGCTTAACTATGCAAAGGTTTGAATTTATTCTCTCTACATGCTTCATCCATTAAGTAATTGAAAATTTTCATTGCAATTCAGAAAAGATGGGGGGATAAAGACCTCTCCTATCTAATACCTCTATTGCTAGTAATATATACCTTTGGATTTCCTTGCGGTAAAATTGAAAAAAGTAGTGCTTATACATTCGTATATAACATTCACAAAATGTGTAGAGAAGCCCATAGTAGACATTATATGACATAAGAATTCTCTATTGATCTTGTCGTAAGCCTTAGCAATCCATGAGCATGTAAAATGTTTTCCCTAATGTTTCTACCTTCCACAAAAGCACTCTGGTTTTGAGAAATTAAGAAAGGGATAAAATGTTTAATTCTATTACAAAGTACCTAAATTAATACCTTGTAATACGTATTGCAGCAGCAATTGGCCTGTATCGGTAAATATTCTCTAGTCTTTCCGTTTTAGGAATAAGAGATATAAAAGTATGATTGATACCATGAGGAACAATCGTCGATAGAAATATATCGAATACTACTGGAAGCAATTCATTTCTTATTGCATTCTGGTGTAATTTAAAAAAAATTAGAATTCATACCATCCGATCCTAGGCTTTTATCATCTTAAACTGAGAAAACCGCATTTTAATTTCCTCCATAGTAATAGGCTATAGCAGAAATTCCTTACCATCTGCATTTATAGAAGCATTAAATTCTGGTAGTGGGGATATTTACAAATTCTGTTGTCCATTAAATAAATCGATGTCACAGGAAACAACTTCCCGCTCTACATCCTCTTGTTTGTATAAAAACTCTCTATCTGATTTTATTAATACTTGAATATTGTTAATGCATTTCCTTTTTGTAATTTTGCATGAAAAATCTTTGTATTACTATCTCCAAGTTGTGACCACTGCACTTTCGATTTCTGTTTATTGTTCCAAAATACTTTATTTTGCTGAGATTGAAAATTCTATCTAGCTGAAACATATTATCATCCAATTCCAGGGTATCAGGGCTTTCGTCTACTATTACTAAAATGAATTACTTTCTTGTTCAGCTAGCTGTGGGTATGTATTTGTTTTTTCCCTATTTTTATTCCACTCTTTTAGCAGTTTTTTGTGCTCTTTCAATTTATGTAGAAAAGCATAGTTGTAAGATCCCCATGTTTGTGAAAACGATCCTCTTTGTATGCTATTTTCATATCCCGCATAACAGTGCCAAGAATTATCATATCTAAAATGTCACTTTGCTTTGGTTGTGTGAACCAAATGAACTAGCAAAAGGTTGTGATCACTCGACATATTAAGTAGAACTAATGCTTTCAAATAAGGAAAATTTTGTAAACATGCTTGGTTAACCAATATCTTGTCTATATTATTTGCAATTCCTGTCCTTCTTCAAGTGTAATTGAATACCAATGCTTTGGCTTCTATAAAGCCAGCATGTAATAAGCAATTGTTAAATGCTTTAATTTGATAAAAAGGAATAGGGAGTCCCCTTTTCTTATCTGTTGGTGATAGGCATTGTTGTAGTCTCCTATAAGTAGCCATTCAATATCAATTTGTCGAGATTCGTTTATTAATTACTACCATAAATCTCTCTATAGTTCTCAAAATTACCTACATAGATTATAGAAATAGCTATTGTGAACCACCAGAATTAAGTGCTTGTACTATCACATGTCGATCAGAAATTGATGTAGTTGCAAGTTGCCAAACATCCGAGTCCCAAATTAATAGAATCATCCCCTTACATTGAGCAGAGTTATTAGTAATACCTACCCAATTAGGTGGTTTTTCCTCCAAAAATAAAGCTAATTTTTTTCATTTAATTTATTTTTCATTAAACCAACTAATGTTGGTTTATATCTAGTTAGGAGCATTAATACATCATATATTCGTTTAGTCATATTCATTCCCCTAAACATTCCAAGATATAATACTCATTTAATTTTTGCATTGCTCCTTAGCTGTCTTTTAGAAGGAGACGTGCTTTTAATAGTGGTTTTTCTAGTATTTATATCTTGTGTATACTTTACATTAACAGAAATATGTTTACCAATATCAGGTGCCTTTTCTGGCTCACCTTGCAGTGGTTCTTCCTCGATTTATGCTGCTACATTTTTCAATTATTTCATCGTCATCTAAATATGTTGGTAAGTTTTGATTTATGAAATCCAGTTTTAGTAGTGTCCAAATATGTTGCGTAGCTGAGTGGGTTGCATGTTGAAAATTGAAAGGGTGCGTATCAGGAGGTTCCGTTTCTGGTGCATTTGGTATTTCAAATTGAGGATGCGCATTTTGTTGTTTAACCTCCGCTGATGGCATGTGAGCAGAGTTTTCATTTTCTATTGCTGCATTTGTTGGCGCATTCGACATTTTTGGTATCCATTTAGGTGTTGTAATCAGGTCGTGTATTTTAGTGTGATGTCCAAATTCGTTACACAACATGCATTTTGGCCGGATGAAGTCGTGGGTAATTTTAAAGTTCTTTGTCTCCCCATTGAAATACTTCACTGTGACCGTCTTTGATAATTCAGATTTTTCACTAATTTGGAGGCAATTGCGGCAAGGGGGTAAGGAAGATGAAGGCAGCAAGGCTAGGGATGTTTGTAAATCAGGCAGCGATGGTGGGAGTTGCATTTTATGGAGAGTGGCAGTTTGATTGACTGATGTGGAGGCAGTGTCCTGATGTGAAGGAGACTGAATTGTGATGATGGTCGATGAGTCAGTAAGTGAAGTTGTAGCAGTTTCTCTCTTTTTTTGTTGAGGTTTGTGAGCAGTTGTGTGTTTATACTGGTAAGTGAGGATTGTATGGTGGTTTGGGTAGGTGTAAGTGGTGATGACAGTAGCTAAGTATGGTGGTGTAGGGCCGAGAGATGAAGTATGGAGTTATGAAGATTGGAAGAGTATGTTAGTGATATGTAAGTTAGAGAGGATGGTTCAGAGTGCAGATATGATGGTGGATTGCAAGGCAGCGAATGGTTGGAACAATGGTTGTTGTTGACAGAAGTATGAAGTTTGTGAGGAGGAGAGTTGATGGATTTTCGAAGCAGCAGTTATGTATTGTGAGTGGTTTTGTAGAGATGGTGATAGTGGTAAGGGAAGTGGCAGGAGTGAAGTATGCAGTGCAGTGTAGTTGAAAATGCAGTGGAATGTAGTTGGAAATGCAGTGCAATGTAAATCAAATATGTGAAATTTAAATGAAAATTTTAAATAAAAAACGAAATGTTTTTTTATATTGTATGTTTTTTTAAGAAAAAACTAGAAATTCAAATGCAAAAACTACTAGACAAAAACAACACAAACATAACGCAATAATCAAATCAACAATCACACAACACAACAGAATGTATTGCACAATTTTGATGAAATGTGCAGTTTTGATTTTGAAATGCACCATGTAATCACTAATTCACAAGTTTATTTCTTTTTTTTGCAGGTTCAAGTTGACATTGCAAAAAAAGAAATGCAGCATATGGTTTTGAGCTGAAGCCTAAAAATTTGGGTTTTCAAGATTCCATGAAGTTTTTAAGGTTTTTACTATACTATTTCTTAATGGTTGTACTAATTAAAGATCTGAATTAAGACTATACCACTTAATGATTCTACTAAAGATCTGAATTATGCTGCAAACATGGATGTATGAACCATTATTTTGTATAGATTATTAACACTTTAATTGATATATGTTTATTTTGGTATTATGTTATTCAATTTGTATTTGCCATCAAATTTAATTTTGAATGATTGTAATATTGCATGCAATAATTGTTTGTTATAATAAATAATAGAGGGATTAGTTTACATCGGTTTCCAACAACAACCAATGCAACTAGTTCCTTTGTTGCATCTGTTTTCATTACAACCGATGCAACATGTTCCTTTGTTGCAACCGTATTTTGCATCAGTTGTTAGTAATAACTGACGCAAAAAGGACTGTTTTGCATTGATTTTAGAACTGATGCAAAACTGTTAAGCCTGTTGCATCGGTTGCATGTGCATCGGTTGTAGAACTGATGCAACGGGGGGGTGAACAACCGATGCAAATGGCATGTTTTGTAGTAGTGAGTGCTTAATATCTTCTATTTTATTTTATAAAAGTAACATTTTTTATCGTTAAATATAATTTTCTTTTTAAAAAATTCAATAGTATTCAACTTCTCAAGTAAAATTAACCATATGTGTAACTTAGCTTTAGGTGGGGCACTAATTTTCCAAATGATTTTAAATATTTTCAATTTAACTCCCGAACAATTTATGAACTTAAAAAATGATTTAGATGTGTGTTTCTTACTAATTTGCTAACACCATGTTCTAATGTCCTTTTCATTACCAATAGTATATAATTCTAATTTAGCATATGATAAAGTAAATTTTGTAAAAGTATTTTCCATTAACATACGATCAAAGCTAAATTCCCAACAAAAGTTTAGATTAGGTCTATAAATATCAAAAATTAGAAAATTTTTAAAATTGCAAATTTAAAATAATTCTTTGAATTCCAATTTAAGTGGAATAACTGATAACCAATATTCATACCAAAATGAGGCGTTATTACCAGAATGCACAATAATATTACTTCCTAATTTCAATGTATCAGAATTTAAAATTATTGATTTCTAAAAGTGAGATAGGTTATTTTTATTATTTGTAATAGAATGACGTAAATTTAATGTACCTCCATACCATTGGTTTTCTATTAATTCTTTCCATGATAGATTTTCATTACTATCACTAAAATTCCATAACCATTTTCCTAGAAGGGATATATTTAAATTTTGTAAATTTATAATTCCTAAACCTCCATCTTTTTTGGACTTACGGACCATTTTCCAATTTACAAGACATTTAGAGCTATTATTTGGACTATATAGAAATTCTCTTCTAATTTTATCAATTTTATTTATTACCTATTCAGGGAAACGATAAAATGACATTCAATAAATGGGTAACGTATATAAAATTGAAATAATATAAACAACCCTACATGCTCTCAATAAGAATTTACCATTCTATTTGGAAAATATTTTATTAATTTTATCTATAATGTTATTCCAATCATCATGTTTTAGTTTTTGCGGCCGAATTAAAAAACCTAAATATTCTATAGAAAATTTCATTATTTTTTAATTCAATGTGTGCACTTTGGTTTTCAACGTTGTTTGTACCATTTAATACTAAAATAGAGCTTTTTTCAAAATTAATCTTTAAACTAGAAGGAAGTTTGAAACTATATTAAATAAATTTAAGTGTAATAATATGTTTAGGTAAATGGGATAAAAAATCATAGTACTATTTGCAAATTGTAAAACAGAAAGACCATCTTAGTAATCTCATTACCTATACTATCTAGTATTCTATTACTAGTAGCTAATTTGATAATTCAAGGAAAAACATCTACTTCTAAATTAAATAATAAATGTGATAATGGAAACCCATATTTAAGTTCTCGTATTGATTGTTTGAATTTTATTTCCTAATATAACATTGACCATAATATTAGAATTACCTGTTTTAAGCAAAGACATAATCCATGCTATCCACCTAACAATAAAACACCTTGTCGCTAATACATCTTTGGGAAAAATCTAATCAACAAAAGCTTTAGTAAAATCAAGTTTTAAAAGTGTATAAGTAGCATTATTTTTGCAACAGTAGTTAATATGTTCCTGAACTGCTACTACACCGTCCGTGATATTCCTATCGATAATGAAAGCTGTTTGAGAGCTATCAATTAATGCATTCATTTTAATATTTAATCTATTTGCTAAAATCTTAGAAATAATTAAAACGAACAATTTAGTAATGAAATAGGTCTAAAATCTTTTAATCAATCAGCACCTAGTTTGTTATGTAATAGGATTACATTTGCGAAATTAAATCTACCTAACTCTAGAGAACCATCATGAAATTTATTAAACATTTTTATTATATTTTCTTTTAATGTATTCAAAAAGTTTCATAAGATAAAATAGGAAAGCCATCCGGACCTAGAGCTTTATTCTTAGGCACGTCCTTAATAGCCTTCATAATTTTCTCCATTGTGAATGAATCATCTAACCCTACTAAGTCAACCTTGGTATCCATAGTTTAAAGTTTATCCCAATTAGCATTAATTCTATGTTTATTTGTAGTTCCAAAAAATGTCTCCACAGTAATTAGTAAATTCATTGTTAAGCACTGTTTGATCAAAAATGTTAATATCATTAATTTAAAATGGAATTAGTAGTATCACTACGTTTTCTATTATTAGCCACTCAATGAAAAAATTTAGTATTCGTACCGCCCTAATCCATCCATCGAGCTTTAGATCTTTGTTTCCACATTATTTCTTTTTGAAAAATTTAAATTTCTTATTTCTTCAATTTTATTTCGCTTTAGGATTTCATTCATTAAATTTTCCTTTTTAATTCTAATGTTACCAAAAATATTTTACTCCATTTTTTTAAAAATAATCTTAGATCTTTGAGTTTTCTAACCAAACTTTTTGTTATGTTACCTAAAATTTTGCAATTATTCATGGATAGCCATTTATTTTCAACTAAATTCTTAAAATTACTTTCCAATAGCTACATTTTCCAAACCTAAAAATTTATTTTCAAAATTGGTGTTAATACACGAATGTATTATTGAAAAATGGTCTGAGTAAATATTCGGATGCCCTATGACCTTACAATAAGGATATTTGTCCTCTGTTTCATCACTTATAACAAACCTATCTAACAAAGCCATTGATGAAAAATCCCTAGTATTTGAGGAAGTAAATGTTTTATTAATTAGTTTTATCTCTATCAAATTACAATTAACAATAAATTAGTCAAATTCTACCATTGCACCAAAGTCGCCTTCCATAGGGGATCTTTCACCCAAAAATCTAGTCACATGAAAATCAACCCATAATCCATGGCCTAGGAGCGAGTGTTCTAAAATCTAAATAGTTATTCCATAGAATTATATGATCTATTTTGAATTAGGCCCATATACATTTGTAATATTAAGAATAGAATCACCAATAATGTCATAAAATATCATATACATCAAGTGATCTTTAATAGTAGACTGTAATAATCTAACGTAATTATCTTTCTATCCTAACATAAGACCTCCTTCACTACCTCCAATAGGAAGATATATCCAATGATCAAAATAATGACCTCCTATACTCTTAAAAATACGATAATCATGATACTCAGTTTTAGTTTCTTGAAGTAAACCTATACCGATATTGTGACGATCCACCCCCACGACCCTCAAAAATCGATAATAGTACATCCTCGGTATTCACATGCCGCAAATCCAAGTGTCGAAGAGAAAGACCATAATAGGGTAAAGAAAATGAAGATAGAAGACAAATAAAATAGAATCTCACATCATATTTAACATTTAATTATACATATGAGTAGTACACGAAATTACTCCAAATGCTTCATTAGATTACCAGTAAGTACTAATCCAATCAGGAAAGTTATAACTACCTATCCCCACAAGTGATGGTAGATACTTAATACAAAATACTATGGAATTATAAATAGATGACTATTTATATAGGACTCTCCAACTTCATGCTCCATCCAAAATGCTTCGAGCTTCTCCTAAAATATTCCATGCTGCCTAACCACTTGGCTGTCTGAAAAAATAGGGCACCCAGAGTTTAGGGGGAAAGAAAATAAAATCTGGGTCAGTCACGGGACTGATATAAGAAACTCAAATTACGAATATTTGAAAACAAAGAGTCTCATAGGACCACACCACACATAAACATGGAACATGTTTTTATATTATGATAGCCAATCTGGAGATATTGTTTTTGACGACTTTCTTTTGAAAACACTTTTCAAGTAAACTTATATAATTTTAGACTAAATTGTTACATTGATTAAATTCCAGCATAATAGGTTCTACAATTAAGTCCAAAGGCACTTATTCGAGAATGGATTTCCATACAATGGTAGGTAAGAAAATACATTTCGTATAGTATATCTCTAGAGGGATGTTCCAAGGATCAAAACATGAAACCTCTGCACCTAGCAAGACCAACTTATCCGCAGACCCATCTAGTAGCGGATAGAACCGAATATGAAATCACCCTAGTCATAACCAACCTATCTAGGATCCTATAGTATACACAACGTACTTGACATATATATAGTAATCTAGAAAGGTGATGACCATATCCTAATGGTTGCGAACCACATAGCCTTACGACATGCCCATTTTAAGCCATTTCCGAGCGATAAGGCGCGAGGTAACGATTACCTTTTACATATCACGTTCCATTTTGAATGTCGCATTGCCGATTCCATCACACACCATTGATTACCACAAATGTACAACCTTCGACCTCATAAGGGTGTTAAGTATAGGAGAGTTACTTCCTACACCACTAAATAGATGTATGTTCGTAAAAATCAATATACGCATATGTCGGAAATGCACTGTTAGACGTTTGTTCGTACAAATTGTCCAAGAAAAGGAAAAATCGAAGAAAATCTCTTACCAAATCCTATCGGGGGTCATCCCTAGGATTAGTAGTGAACAACCCTTACATCGAAGATCAAATGAAGATACTGCTGCCACGTATATGTGATATGGTAAATTTCCCTAGTGTTAGTGACAAACAGCCTTTCATTCCATTTATTACCATTCCATGTCTTCACTTCGAATATGTAAATTCATTCGAAGTGGTTTTCGGATAAGAATCACTCAAATCCGACCACGGTTACTTCGAACCAACCATCAATAAAAAGATGTTACAGAAATAGGTGCTTATCATTTGATTAATTACTTTCTTTTTATCAAAAATATCTTCTAGAGATATATATCTTTGAAACTTGTCTTTTCAATATATATGGAATCATTAAACCTCTCTTTAACTTTGGAAATACCCACATAAATCATATTGCAAAACCTTATTGAGTAAAAAGGATCGATATAAATTATATTAATTCTACTCAACATCAATTTATGTATTCAACCTTTATTATCCGTCGATAACGAAGAAATCACCTTAATTCACATAGATAGTACAGTCCCACCTCGGAATTCAATACCAAGTGCAAGAAAATTATTCCTATATAATCCAAGTTGTTTAAATTTGGAAAATCGAATCTTTTATACTTATCTCATTTTCAAAATTCCGATCTTACCTATTCCTTGCCCATGAAACAGGCCAGGTGAGCTAGGGCACTGGTTGCTCTTGAAAATCTCCTTAGTTTAAGCACCTTACATTTGCATCTGATGAGTAGAAAAATTCAGTTAACTCGTCGACTTTTAGAGCCAAGAATAAATCACTTATTTATATTAGATTTTCTTTATATCATTTATTTAAACTCTTTAAAATGACTAATAAAACCTCCAAATTATCTTTGAAAGCATTTACAAAAGATTTGGGAAAGAATATCAAATTTTAAAGTCATATTTCAAAAGTGATTAAAAGTATTGCAACAATGTTTTGCGAATAGTGTTTTAAAAACTTATTTGATCAAAACAACTTTTCGATCATTTAGAAATTCATTTTTATGAGTCAAATCTCCTTTAATTTCTTTTTAAATATTTATAAAATTTACTCCATATTATTAAAGAATTACAAATATCCATTTTAAATAATTTTTGGCTTTGGTTTTCGAATTGCCAAACCGCGACTATTTTGAAAACTTGATTTGCCCATATTTCAAAATCTACTAAATGAAATCTCAATCGTTTTTTTATTGAAACTACAATTATAAGGGTTTGAAAAATTATTATTACAAAGAATTCTGACTCTAAATTCATTGTATAAATGAATTTAACTTCCTACGGCATTAAACCGCGAATCGCCATTACGCAACGTGTCTATTTTTGACTCAATTTTCATAACTTGTCAAAACTTCACCAAATTGGATTTTAGTATTTATAAAACATTTATAAACCATTTTAAACTATTTCAAAGAGGTTTGACTCATATACACCATTTCATTTATTAAAGGAAAGTGATTTCATTTGTGATATTCAACGTGTATTAAACATGAATCATTTGAACATCAAAATGAACACATAATCAACATCCAAACTTGATAATCAAACATAGTAAACAACCAGAACAATCGTATCACATCATCATTATATATGTATGTATGTGTACATATATAGTTTCCCACTTGATTTTCAAACGAACTAACTTTAAAACGGCTATAGCTTCGCTTCGATCACACTGGAGCCTATGGAATTGAGCCTTGAACTTTCGCGAAAGCTCGCCCTATTGCTTGCTAATGAAATTAGGCTCGGCCTCAGGGGTGGATGGTGTGAAAGTGGGTTGTAGAGGTGGAAAGAAGTGAAATTTATTTGGTTTTGAATTTTTTTGATAATATATACTTAGTATATCATTTTAATTTATTTTTACCATAGTTTTTGACATAACTTTAGGTAAGAAGCCATTAAAATAGAGTTTAAGAAGTGAAGAAGCTTAAGAATTTTATGAAGAAGGAGTGTGAATGAAGTGAGGAGAGGTGGGTGCTATTTATGGGAAAAAGTAAGGGGCGAAATATCATGATATTTCCACACAAAACACATCACCATTTGCTCACCCACCACTCCCTCCTCATGTCATCATCCACGACTGAAATCTCCCTCCATGTATGTAGTCATGTGCTTGTACTTAGGGTGTAAGAGTTAACTTTGGAATTACTTAAGGGTTAAGTTTTAGGAAAATATCTTGGATATTTTGTAATATATATATATATATATATATTTAAATGTATACGTATTTATGTATGAATATATGTTCACGTGCATGTGACTATATCCATGTATTTGTAAATGTATGTGTTCATATGTATATCTCAAATGGTTCATAGCATTGCACAACTTTTCTACGTTGAATCATTACAGATGATTTCGATTTATGGTCATATATTCACTTCTTATTTAATATACATGTATTTGTAAATAAAGTTTGATAATAGTATTTCTATCATCATATAATAATTAAAACAATTATTGAATCATTGGAACTTAATTTAAATTCAAAAACCATTTATTTCAAAATAGTGATATCCTTTGATAACTTCCAAATTTGGTTCTACTTTTAAATCTTTCTGGGTAGATGTTTCTATAATATGTTTCGGATCATGCACATATTTCCGTAGATGGGATATGTGAAAGACATTGTGCACACCAGACAACCTATGGGGTAATTCCACATGATATGCTAATGGGCCAATCTGAATAAAAATGAATAAACGTCCAATAAATCGAGGTGCTAATTTCCCTATCCATCCAAATCTGACCACTCCGCTCATCGGAGAGACTTTCAAGAATCCAAAATCTCTACCTGGGAATTCCAAATTTCTATACCTTTGATCTGCATAACTCTTCTGCCTATTATGGGCATATTTCATCTTCTTTCTGATCAAGTCTACCTTTTTTGAAGCTTCTCAAATCATATCAGGACTAAGTACTAACCGATCTCCGGTTTTGATCCAACATGCTGGGGATTTATATGGACGACGATATAAAACTTTGGATTGTGCCATGTCAATAATTGCCTAATAGCTGTTATTGTAGGAGAATTCACAAGATGAAGATAGTTTTCCTATGAATTTCAAAAATCTAAGATACAAGCTCTCAAAAGATGTTCCGACACTCGATTTACCCTTTCAGTTTTCCCATCGGTCTGGGGATGGTATGCAATGCTTATACTCAACTTCATTTCCAAAGCTATCTGTAATGCCTTCCAAAACTTACTGGTAATGATTGGGTCTCGATCATGATTATACTACTTTGGAAATTAAATGCAGTCGAACTATTTCCCTTATGTATATTTCTATAAGACTTGCAGCTCTTCTCATTTGCTTTACTGGGATAAAGTGTACGTTTTTTGTCAAATGATCTGCAATAACTCAAATACCTTCATTTCTCTTTCCTGATCGAGGTAAGCCATCGATGAAATCCATCGATATTTGTACTCATTTCCAAGTCAGAATTTCAAAAGGTTGAAGTGACCTAGTAGTCTTTTGCTGATCGCTTTCGATCTATTGACAACTTACACATCTATTAACATGGATAGAGATGTCCCTCTTCGTGCTTTCCCACAAAAATGTTCGTTTCACATCTTTGTTAACTCCATGGTGGATATTAAGCTTGCATTGATGGCACTCAATCAAAACTTCATGTCTTAAGTTGTTAATATTAGAAACACGAATTTTTTATTTAACTATAATATGCCATGGTTATCTACTTCAAATCTTGAATTTTTCCCTCTACTTATTTCCTTAATTGCCTTCCTTAGACGTCGATCTTCTCTTCGCTTGTTGGCAATTCTTTCTAGAAGAGTCGGAGTCACTACCGAATAAGCTATAACAACATGTTTTTTGCTTAACTTATTTGCTACCACGTTGACTTTTCCCAGCGCATTTAAGATATCTAGATCATATGATGCGAGAAATTCTAGCCTATGCTTCTATCTCACTTTAAGTCCTTCTGTGTGGAAAGATAATTCAAATATTTATGATCTACAAAGAGTTCGAACTTCTCATCTATTTTAAAAGGAATATTATTTACCAAGGTCAAACAAAGTTTATCAAAATAAACTATGTGAAATTCTTACCCAGCAAATAATGTCTCCAAATCATTCATACGAACACAATAGCTAATAGTTCTAAGTCATATATTGTATAATTTCGCTCATGCGTCTTTAACTGCCTATTAGCATATGATATAACCTTTCCATGTTGCATCAGTACCGCGCCCACTCCTTCATTACAAGCACCAGTATAAATGGTTAAATCGCCGTTTTCATCAATAATAGTCAGGACTGGAGCGGTAGTTAACCTTTTCCAAAGTTCCTGGAATGCTTCTTCACATTTCAACATCCATTCAAATTTACATCCTTCATAGTCAACTTCGTTAAGTGATGATAAATTTTGGAGAAATCCTGAATAAATCTCTGGTAGTATCATGCCAATCCTAAGAAGCTGCGAATGTCCTTCAGAGTCTATGCTTCCTTGCAATCTAGAATGGCTGTCATTTTTTCTAGATCAACTAAGAATCCTTACTTTGACACAACATTTCCATGGAACCTTACCTTTTCTTCTCAGAAGTGGCATTTTGAAAACTTAGCCTTGAGCACATTGCTTCCCAATATTTCTAGTACAATCTCTAAATGCCTTTCTTGTCTTTCTATGTTCTTGAATATATAAGAATATCATCAATAAAACGAATACGAATTTCTAGAGCACATCACTGAATACTTTATTCATAAGATCCATAAAATAAGTGCGAGTGTTAGTTAGCCCAAAAGGCATAACCAACCACTTGAAGAAATTATTTTGTCCTCTAAATGCAGTAAAGAAATGCAATCTTCTACTATCCTTAATTGATGGAATCCTATAGCTAGGTCTATTTTAGAGAATATTCAAGCACCATAAACTCGATCAAACAAGTCTTCAATACATCGTAGAGGATACTTGTTCTTCATCATTTTCTTATTTAGGTCTTGATAATCTACACAAAGTCTTACGGAGCCATCTGATTTTGCAACTAAAACCACTACTGAGCTCCAACTTGAGGGACTTTGTCTAATTAGTCCTTAGTTTAACAATTCATCCATTTGATTCCATAGTTCATTCACTTTATTAAGGGCCGTTCTTTGAGAAGAATGAAAAACAGACCTCGCACCGGAAATAAAGTCGACTTGAAACTCAATTTCTTTATACGAGGTAAACTTTTAACTTCCTCAAAAACATCTGAAAATTCCTTAACAAATGGTATTTCTTATAGAAATTTTACATAAAATTATCCTTTACTAAACTTGATTCTTCACATGTTATTTTAAAAGCTTCACTTCCTTTGTTTTCAAATTGTCCGTTTAACACAATTAAGAACGACCTTATATTCAGACATCCAATAAAATCGAGAACTATTAAGTCACATGATTTTTTTAGGATAGATAGGGAACTTCTACTTTTTCGTAAACTATACCGAAATTAGTTTTATCATCCATAGGGTTAGAGATATAGATAGGGGTATCCAATATCTTTGTGGTAAGTTTCAATTTATCAATTACTTCTTTAGAAATAAAACTGAGGGGAGCCACAATATCAAATAACACTCTAACTAGATTTTCATTAATGTAGATATGACCTTTTAGAACTCTCTTGCCAACCGCATTAGTCAAAGTTGAGGGTTCATTTTGATGGCAAAACTGTTACTGGTTCTCCTTTCTTTATTAGTGGACAATCTTTCTTTTGGTGCCCTGATTTGTAACAATTATGGCAATTCCTATCCTGGACCTTGGGATTCTTACAAGTGGTGGAAAAATACACTTCTATTGACAATTATAACAAGTAACATCCTTTAAATTATTTTCTTACGGACTTCTTGTCTTTCCTTGCCATGGCATCTTCCTAGAATGGTTTAACATCGTCTTCTTTTAGTTATTGTTGCTGCTTTAAGTTATGGATGGATTCTATTTGTCTAGAGTCTCATATCGAAAACCCATGTCTACCAAATCTACAAAGGCTCCCATTAAATGTTGGTCATCCTATCCTTACTTTGAATCCATAAAACTCCAATAAAGGCGGGATTTTTCTGCAGCTGACATATATTGTTATTCCAAGACTTTCTTGAAACCTTCGCATGAGAAATTATCTTCCAAATCATTCAGACTTATGCACTCCCACTATGCTAGAGCCTCTTCTTGTAACTACCCAGAAGCTAAAGACCTTTTTTGCTCGTTCCTGATATTATATCCCTTATACATTCTTTCACAAGAGTGGATCCAAGCTTGATCTTCAATAGTGGACTCCATTCCTTTGAATAGTTTACCACCCAAATTAGTGCAATCTTTGCATAGAGTAGAAAAGTTAACTAAGGCTGCATAGGAATTACCACTCCCTCAATTGATGTAGCATTTGATCGACTATTAGCGGCTATAGTGTTTCTACCTACCCTTCACCCTCTTCTATTACTCACCTCTCACTATATGCGTATAGTAAGGAAACATCTCTAGAAATATAGATAAAATTATCTTGGGGAATAGGCATAAACTAGAATATACCTATTTAGATAAAATTTCAAATATGCGCTTTCTCTGACTAATCCCATTTTAGAGCATTACTAACCCTATCTCTAATGAGTAGACCCCATCCTGGCTTAGTTATTTGCTTAACTATAAGCTCTGATACCAAATGTGATTAGCCACCTCCTTAACTCTTAGAAATTGATACTAATACATCCTCGGTATTCATGTGCCGAAAATCCAATTTTAATGATTTTCTTTTAAAAACACTTTTTAAGTAAACTTATATAATCTTAGCCGAAATTGTTGCATTAATTAAATTCCAGCATAATAGGTACAACAGTCAAGTCCGAAGGCACTTATTTGGGAATAAATTTCCATATAATGGCAGTTAAGGAACTAACTACCGTACAACATATCTCTAGAGAGATGTACTGAGGATCAACTACTTTGAAACCTTTGCACCTTGCAAGGCGGCCTACTTGCAGACCTATTTGGTAGCGGATAGAACCAAATATGACGTCACCCTAGTCATAACCAACCTATCCGGGATCCCATAGCATACACAATATACTCGACATATGTAGAGTAATCTAGAAAGTTGATGACCAAACCCTAATGGTTGCGAAACACATAGCCTTATGGCATGCCCTGTTTAAGCCATTTTCGGGTGATAAGGCCCAAGGTACAGATTACCTTTCACATAGTACATTACACTTTAAATGCCACATTGCCAATTTCACCATACTATTGATTTCCACGAATGTATACCTCTGAGCTTGTACATCTTAGATAAGAGTGTTAATTATAGGAGAGTTACTTCCTACACCACCAAATAGATGTACGTAAATAAAAATCAATGTGTATGTATACTGGAAATGTAACAACCCTGAATTTTGAACAATTTAAAAATGAAGATATTTAATTAATTTTAAATATTTGAATGATGGTTTAAATTGAATTCCCAATATAACTATGAATTGGCGATTAAATTTTAGAATTTAATCTATTTAAAGTTGAATAAAATTTGAATTTGACTTTGGAGTTTGAAATTGAATATTGAGTTTGTATTTTTAATTCAAACTCATGACTTAGAAAAAATAATTTAGATACAAGAATTATTATTTAAATTTATAAAGGATGGTTAGTTTTAAATAATATTTTTCTTCTCTTTAAAATAAAAAGGAATAAAATTTTAATCAATACAAAATAAATAAAGAACTACAGCTAGTTAAAATTTTAACAACAAAATTAAACAAAACAAACTAAAGAAAATTTATACAAAACAAATTGAATTTGAAAAAAATAATAATAAATAAAATAATATGCTTTCTTCTTTTTCAGCATGTTGTCCTCTCCTTTAATCATGCCGTTACACACGCCTTTAATCACGCCTTCACTCATGCCTTCCATCACGCACCTCCACTTCAAAGCATGGCCGATACCCCTTCCTCCATCACTTCAGAAATCAAACGAAAGAAAATTAAAAATGGCGGCGGCTTCATCTTCGTTCGTCCTTCTCTTCAACAATTAGGGCTTGCTCGATTCCTCCTCTCCGAAGCTAGGGTTTCGAGAATTGGCAATTTCCTTGCTCGCGTCTCCTTCGATCTGTGCGCTTCATACAAAGGTGAGTGATTGTTTCACTCACATCTTGTTCGATACTCGTTGAATTTCCAATTTTGTTTACTTTGATTGGGGACTTCACTGATTTGGTTGATTCCCTTACTTGTCACGGTTTTGATTTTTGGCATTTGATTCGTGAATGTTCTTATGATGTCTGTCGAATTTGTTACATCTATTTAATGCTTTAAAAAATTTCCTTTATCATAGTTCAAAAGTTATTTGACTTTATTGGCATCAATTGGTTGTTGGTCGATGATGGAGATTGTTTCGACCTTGAACTATTTGATTTCATTTTTCTGACTTGCGGCTTGATTAGGCTGCTTTGAGTACCTGTGTAGCATATCTGACTGGTTTGATTTCATCTTGCCATTCCATGATTTTTGATATTGTTGAACTTGGTGCTGTGATTCCTTTCATGACTTCGATTACTTAAAAAAAAATGTGATTTTTATCACTTGGCATCTTCTATCAACAATCTAATTTGTTGCATTAGTTTAGTAACTACTGTATATAAGTAGTTTACGTGTTAAGCTTGTCACCAATATTGTGCTTTCAGTTTTTTTTATACGTGATGCTTGGTCACCTGTGGCCTTTGTGTTTGATGTTCACTTACAAGTTCGAGATAGTTTGCATTAATCTGTAAATGGTTCATCACTGTTTTTTTTTATATATCTTACTTGAGTTTTCATTTGATAATTGGAATTTGTATTTGATTACTGGTAGTATTTTCCACCGCTCTCGGTTGTAAGTGTTCAAACTTCATGTTGGGCTGCACTGGCTCTTGTATAATTATCCTCATGCATTTAAGTGCACTTCGGTTTCATGATATATTCTAGTTAGTGGAGCCATCTGTACTTATAATTGCAGTGTGTATATACTTATGTTAACATAAGTATATGCATTTTTGGGTTTCGTTCTTATAACTTGATCTTGGTTTGAGTATGTGCCTTTGTGCCTTTATGATAATTGCAGTTTGATTTGTTGTATCTGATTTTGTAGATGCCTGTACGTATAAGTGCAGCATATATATACACGTGTGGATTAAAAATGTAGGCATATATACCCCTGTATGTGTGTATGCATGCATAGTTGGATCTATACTTGTGTTCCATCTGCTGCATTGACTTGATATTATATATTCAATGTTGCAGATGTCCTTGATCACTTTAAAATTCATTTGTTGACTTGTAGTTTACATACTTGTTGACATCTCTGATTTTATTTTGGGGTTTGAATCACGACTTGATGGAGTTGCTGTCAGTACTATTGGCACTGACTTCATCTTGTCTGCACTTTGATGGTCAGGTTGCATACTCCCGGGTGCCTGTATATGCTTTGCTTTCCCTGGAATTATTCCTGTTCATTTCGAACTGGTCTGGTTGCCCTTGTGCACTAATACTGACTTGACCTTTTGCATTTGGTTGAAGTTGATTTGGGCCTATTTAATCGCAGTCTACATTTTTGATAGTGGATTTGCACTTGAAATTCTAGCCCGTTATACTTAGTTTAATTGCAGTTGTGTTGAGTCATGATAGTTGTGACTTGACCTTTGCATTTTGTAATAGCTGATAACATGTATCCGTATACATGATTGCCAGTTGCCTTTGTTGGGTATTGATGCTTTGTGTCCTATAATGTTGGGTGTTGTGGTGCCATATTTCGGTGCTCTCACCTCATTCTGCTGTTTTCATGTAGTTTGAACCCCTGCCTTTGCGCATTGGGTCATTCGAGCCTTCGCGCTTTGTGATCTTGTGGTGGCTGCAAAATTTTGATTGTAGATTTGCCCTTGTATCCATTTGCGACTGCAGTTTCGTTTTATATGCAGTTTTGCCTATGTCGGTTTGCGTTGCATTGATGCAATTGGATTGGTTTTTCCTAATTTCAGTTGAGTTCGGCACTTACGTTGTCGTTGCTCGACTGTTTAGTTCCGTGGCCATTTGCTTGTTTCAACTGCAGATTCTATGTGCAGTTGTTTCTTGCTTTACTTTGATATCTGCAGTTTTCCCCTATTTGGTATTTGTTTCTATACATTGGGTTGAATCCAGCTCAAATGCTTGGGTTTGACCTTGTGCTCGTTGTGAACTTCCATTGAGCTTTTGGGTACATCATCACTATAGTGGCGAGGCAGTGCACGCGAGCGTGAACTGCAGCCACACGGAATTAACGTTTATATGTGGCGAGGCAGTGCACGCGTGCGTGTACTGCAGCCAATGGGTTTGGATGTTTTTAAGTAACTTTTCAATTATTTGAATTGATTTGATTTAATTTGATGATTTTATTGTTAATTGCCGTTTAGGCAATTCTGATGTTTTTTCTAAATTATCTTCATCAATAATCCCTTCATCTATCTGCGTTGGAAATTTGAAACTACTGATTTATTGTTTAACATTGATAAGTGTTATATTTACCGTTATCCGATTTCTTGTTAAAGGATTGGATAGGTGAATTCATATTTGACTGTCGTCTAATTGTCAATTGATTATTACTGCCTTTATGCACTAATAACTGAGTTTGAATTAGACTGACCTGTGTATTATTTTCTTTTGAATGTAATACTCGGGTCAGACCGAGTATTTTACAGCTTGAAGATTTTCAGGCCGCGAAGTTAGAGAGAGTTGGGGAAATTGCTTCACTTTAGTTTTTCGAATTTTTTTTGTACTTGTAAAAGATATATTCCGCTGTATAAAAATTTAATGCATCGTGTAAACTCTGATATATGTAAGAAAATTCATTTAATGTGAAATATTATGATTATTCTGTGATTCTGTGGCTGTTTCTGTTTAAACTCTATAAACTGAATAACAATCCGCCATTTTGAACGTCTCAAGTTGGTTTAATTACCGACTGGGGGCGGTCAGAACGGCGGGTCGTTACAAAGTGTAGGCGAAGGTGAAGGCGACATTAGGGCTCGGCGGCGCGCGCACGAGAGGATGGAGGTGGCTAGGGCTTTGGGGCATCGGCTGGCAATTCAAATCGAGCTCGAGTTCGATTTGTGGGGGACGGCGCCATCTGCATCGTGATGGGTAGTTGATGGAGCGACGTGATGGCGAAGGCGAGATGGTTGTTCGGTGATGATTTTGGGTGTCACGATGGCATTGGGTCACGACGGAATCGCGATTCGAGATGGGAGCTGGGTTCTTCAAATTTGCTGTAAGGTATAAACGAAATTTTCACTTCAATTTAAATCTGAACGTATATAAGTTTGAGTTTTACAATTTGTTTAATATTTCAGTGAATATATATAGATTGGTACAGTGAAACAGAAAAATATATATGCAGTTTTGTTTCTATAAAAATATATATTAAGTTTGAAATAAATAAATAAATAAATACTATCTGTTTACAATAAAAGAAGAAAATAAATAATAATATCTATTTCAAGTTGAAAATTTATATAAGGAAATTAGCTTAAAAGGTTAATGATTTAGTTTATTATGTTAAGTTAAAACTAATTTATTTAAAGTGGTAAATCATTCAAGTAACTTATTTAATTATTTTAACTATTGAAAATAATTTTTTTTAAAAAAAAAGGGGAATATAACTTTAAATTTATTTGTTTAAGTTGTTATAAACACCAGTTTACGATAATTAATTTATTTTATCTATTTTAGTTGCTAAAAAGAAAATCTTTAGTTAAAATTAAATCTATAGTTAATTAAATTATTTAAAGGAAGTTTGGTTTTAAATTTAATTTTCAGTAAAATAAATTTGATAAAAAGATATTAATTTAAAGTAAAATAATTAGTTAAAATAAATTTATTAAAGGAGAAATATTGGTTTAAATAAAACTATCAGTTAATTTAACTATTAAAATGAAATCACCGATGAATCAAAAATTATAAAATGAAAATTTATTATTCGATCTGTTCGAATATTAATAAATTGTGTATAATATTTATACAAGGTATAAATCAAGAAAATCGAGTCAAAATGGGAAATGGGTTGCTAATAAAAGCAAAGGTGAGAACTTCTCACTCAAAAATTTAAAGTTGGATTTACAGTTATTCATTGATTGCTATTTGGTTGTGATATTAGATATAGTAGGATATATCTATATATATAGAAATATATATATATATATATATATATATATATATATATATATATTGGCATATGTATATGTTGCAGTTGATTGATTTCCCGCATTGTATAGCGGATGAGACCCTATTGCGCCTCCTATTAAGCGGATAATATTTTATAAAATCCCATATACCAAGATATTCCACCTCGAAGTGGAATGGGTATTGTGCTAATGTCTGTGGATGCAGGGAAATAGGTTGGAGGGATCCAACTGGATTCCTCACAAATATTTATTTGATTCAAATATTGTGATATTTGATTGTTTATCATATCGATATATGATGTTTGAAAGTCGTGATTGACTATTTGATGTGTTGCATCATCGAATCCATTTTTGAAGTTTAAAAATAACGATTTTTATTTTAAGGGATTTCTAAAGTGATTTTTGAAAGTGTATGTTTATAAAATATTTTTGGAATCGATTCATCTTAAATAAATAAACGTTATAATTTTAATATTGTAAAAATTATGATTTTTGAGAAATACAGTTAAAAGTTGATTTTTGAAAATATGGGATTAATGATTTTATAAAATAGTTTAAATTGGGATTTCTGAATTTATTATAAAAAGTTTAAATATAGGATTTATGAAATTTGATTATTTTATAAATCAAAATGATGAATTATAAAGGAGTTTAAAGACGTTTTAAAAGAATAATATAAATTGATTCATATAAAAGATTTATAAATTGATATTTATAAATTAAAAATATTGGAATTGTAAAACGAGCTTTTATAAGTGTTAGAATGGATTGTAAATGAATTTCGTAAATGAATGAAATTTATAGAATTATAAATGGTGAAGTTATAAATGGAATTTTATAAGCAGTAGGTTTATAAAATTTATAAAGTTATTTAAGGAATAGATGTGGATAAATAATTGAATCTTATAAGTTATAAGATTTATAATTATGAAGTTTAAAGGAACGATTTTGCAAACAAATAAATTCTAAGTATTTAACTTATAACATGGACTTTCGGTATATAATTGAGTTATAAATCGAATAGGTTAATAAAGGAAATTTATAAAAGGAAGTTGTTATAAAATAAATAGAAATGGAATTTATAAACATTGTTTTATAAATCCGCAACGACTTATTTTGATAAGTCAATAGTTGTAATTTATTTATGGAGTTATATTCACGTTTTAGACAGTGAATAATCCTGTAAAACAAAATGAATAGAAATGATAAAATTTGTTAACAAGTATATTCACGTTTTTGAATAGTGAATAATATATTAAAGAAAATGTTTTGGATGTGATGTTTTAAATATAATTAAAACGATCTAATGATGTTTTAAATGTATTAAGATTCGAAATCATAGATTTCAACATTCATTGTTGAAATAGACGTTTTCGAGAAATAGAAGGAAATGGTAGATTATAACACTGTTGTTATAATAGATGATTTCCGAAAGGAAATGTTTTGTATAGTATTGGGATTTATATATCTATTTTAATTTCGAACCCTATACTAGTGATTTTGGGTTGTCGTAACGATGTTTTACGCAACATTTGTTTTGGCCCAAATAAATATGTTTAAGAGAATGATTTCCTTAAAGAATGTAATATATACTAAATTTCGATTTAAGTATATTGAATATTTTCCAAGTATAGAAAATAAAAAGACTTGTGAATTACTTATAAATAAATAAGTATGGAAATGCTTTCCAATATTAAGTGAATATTTTGAATTTATCTTTTTGAAGATAAATTGAAAATGAATATTAGAAATCGAATGGAAATCGTATATTCATAAATATTTTGGAATGTAAATTCAACATGGAATTTATAAATGAATTGGGAAATTGGGTTTAAAAATAAATATTGATTTATTTTTGAAGTATTGAAAATATATATCTTGTAAAGACATTTTTGGGAAATAAATAATTTGGAAAATTATTTGGAATCTGGTGATGTTGTGCATATCTATTGATAGTTCAATAACCGACTATCAATATTTACCTTTAAATAGGTATTTGTTGTGATTTGCTTGAAATTGAATGCCACACTTATTTTTTTAAAATAAGCGCTCACTATTCGGGTTAACCGGGAAAGGACCTTGGGGTCGTATAACCCATTCCGAATATGTGATACGTCGTTATGAATTGCATTTGAAGATCGGTGTTGAAGACCGGATATCTTCGAAAACGAAAGGGTTTCTTGTTGATTGTCTCTGCACTGGCTGATCCCCGGTATAGAGATCTCCATATGTGATGGGAAATTCGAACGCGATTAGAGATTTTCCGGATTGCAAGGACTTCTTTGTAAGTGCCTTCGGTTCTGTTCGATCCCGGAATAGACTTGTATGGATTGTATGTATGACATTACAATTGAGATATAAAGATGATTTCTTTCAAATATATTTCTGTTGGTGGCGGAGAATTTATTCTCTTAGCTTAACACCCTTCTCTGAGACGTACGAGCTCAGAGGTTATATAGTTGAAGGTTATCAGCAATATATTCCCAATTTGGTAATGTGACATGCTGAGTGTTGCTGTGAAATGATCATTGTGTTGATCATTTGTGATAGGATCATTAGTTTGATCGTCTATTTTGGTGATCATTTCTATGATCATTTGTTGACCCAAAGCATGGCTTTTGTATAAAGCATGGCTTTGTGGACGAGACTTCGTCGAGCCTCACACCCCGGAATGGTCAAAAAAGGAAAGATGCGGCAAGGTTATGAGGGGTAGCTCCCTTTAGGGTGTGTGCATTTCCTTCTGGAAAAGGGTGGTATCATGGTATGGAGCCCAGATACTTACTCATGTTGAAACACTTATTATTATGATTGTGTGATGATGGTGACGAGCGCTCGGTTAAAGGTCCCAAAGGACCGGGGGATGACGTACTCGTGTCAGTTGTTACCCAGTTAGGGGTAACCCGGCCTTGTGTTGGCAGAGATCCGGTTTGGTTCTCGGGGACGTCCTTCCAGAGGTGTTCTCATGTGGCAATGGGAAGTTCCTTGGCCTGACCATTTGTTGGAAATCCAAAGAAACAATATGATCTTGTACGGTATTAGTTGTAGAACCTATCATTCACTTATGGTGGCACCCCACTGTTTGGATGGTAGCTATAGTAGGCATAGTTCGAAATGTCTATCCTGGCTAAGATTTATATTCTACTTTCGAAATATCTTCTACACTATGCACTAGTAATAATATCAAATGTTTCTTTTAATACGTATCAAGCATCTTTGACTATCATAAGGAGAAATCTCCTCCGATTCTGCGTTTGCATGTGTGTGTGTGCGGGAGGCCTTATGGTAGTCTCATTTTTAAAAGCATTGCGAATTGACTATAAAAATATTTCTCTATTTTTGATTTTAAAGATAAATAAACTGTTTTGAGTTCTCACACCAGTCACATGACTGACTCAGAGTTTATTGTTTTCCTTCCTAAACTCTGGGTGCCCCCCAATTTCCACACGGGCAGTCAAGAGTAAAGGTTTATCAGGATATTCTGGAATTCAGGAGTTGCTGGAGGCAAGATGGATGGCATGGCGTATTTACTAGTATATAGTACTTCTTTTTCCGCTGCATTGTTTGTTGTTGTACACTCTGATGTAATGTAATGTAATGTAATGAAATAACTGATATAGTTCTTTGTTTAAAGATTATTCATTTATCTATTATATGTTGTTCCGCTGCGAATTGTGAGATTCTGATGTTGTGTTCTGTTATTTCTTTCAGTTCTGTTCTATCTTTTCTCTCTTCTTCTACCTCTTTCCTTTTCTTTTCTTCTTAAATCCCTAACATTTCGGTTTTCCGGCAACGAAAAATTCGAAACGTTACATTTGGTAGTTGTCAATCTATCTTTAAAATAAACTATAAAACTTCTGTAACGACCCAAAATTTTTGATAATTAAAATTTGAATATTTAATTAATTTTAAATATTAATAAGTGGAATTTATAAGTCGAATAATTTATTTTTCGAATATTACATTTAATTTGACAATTAAACCGATAATTTAATAGTTGAAATTACAGAAATAATTGAAAATAGGGTTAAAAATGATTAAAATTGATTTGTAAAATTTTATTTTATCATGTTGGAGTTTGAACGATATTATAGAACTTTTAAAATTGAATTTGGAGTTAATATGTGAAAATTGAATATTTTAATATTTAATTATCGACTGAAAAATAGCCAATTTTCGAACAGTCTTAGAATTGGACGAGACTAGTTTCATTGGATCCGTAATAGTTTATTATTACCGGATTTCAATTTTCGTAGCAATCGGAGTTGTCGTTTGATCGTGGCAGCTCGAAACACATCGAAATTGTTTTTAATTTTAATTTGGCGAGTTAAAATAGCCATTTTTCAAAAAGTCTCGGATTTCGACGAAACCAGTTTCATCGGATCCGTAATGTGATATTATTGTATGCTTTCAAATTCAAGTCAATCGGATTTACCGTTTGTCCGGTGCAAGCTAAAACGTCTAGAAAATAGTTTAAATCGGTTTAATTTAAATCGAACGCTTAATTCCATATCTCGCACAGATGACCGAATTAGCTTCCGAAACCTATTCCATTATGTCCGGAACGTGGGATAAACCCTAGAAACGCCGGTCATCGCGCGTAAATCGGAGTTTGGAAAATCCAAAATGAATAGTGTTTCGTTCGATCTTCTATAAATAGACCACTTATTCACATTTGCAACAAGAAATTTAAACCCTAAACCTAATACAGCAGCCGCCACCTTCAAAATGGAAGGCCAGAAAACACCCAACGTTCTTCCTTAATCTCTCCCAAAATATAAACAATTAGCTAATGCTTTCAACTAGGATATTATAGAGGGAGGAGAGATCTACGAATCCATACGGATATGATGGGGTATGGCGCAACGATGGAGGAGTAATTGGGCCGTGTTTGTGCTCGGTTCGTGCACGCAAATCGATGCAAGGCCAAGGCCGAGCTTGGTGCTGCCTAGGGCGTGGGTAGAGTAGGTTAGGGGCTTCAATATGGAGGTAGTTGATCGTCTTGGAAGTTGTCGTGGAGGCCGTGGTTATTAACCCTAGTTTGATCTTGTATGGGTTGCGTGTGCGTATTGTTACTGGAGAAGGTGTTGCGTGCGTTTGAGAAGAAAGATGGAGCGGCTAGGATCTGGACGTGGGAAATGGATGGTGATCATGAACTAGGTTTAAAAATAGTTAATTTATATTGTAAATTGGTATATATAAAAAAAATCGAGTAAACTTGTAAAAATCATATTTTTTCATACGAGGTCGAAAACGCGCGAATCCAGTTGCGTTGGAATCGTATGGATGAGCACTACGCTATGGAGTTGGATTGGAGTCGTTTGGAGTTAGTGAGAATTTCGGGTAAAATTAAACGTCCGTTTAATTTTATTCGAAATAAATCGCTGAAACGGAAATAAAACCAAGGTGAGAACTTCTCACTCAATCGAATCGATTTCGATTTTAATTTTAAATAGTTATATTTAAAATTGTTGAATGCATGTTTGAATGATGATTGTTATCTATTGATTTTTAAAATAGACATTATGCGCCGTTAGTAAGCGGATGTTATTTATTAAAAACATATACCGCGAATATTTCATAAACAGTGAAATTGGTATTATATATAATAGCAATATATATATATATATATATTGGCATATGTATATATTGCAGTTGTTGATTTCCTGCATTGTATAGCGGATGAGACCCTATTGCGCCGTCTATTAAGCGGATAATACTTTATAAATCCCATATACCGCGATAATTCCATACTGGAGCGGAATTGGTATTGTGCTAATGTTTGTGGATGCAGGGAAACAGGTTGGAGGGATCCAACTGGATTCCTCAACTGTATTGTTTTATTTACAGATATTTTGATATTTGTTGATTATCATATCGATATATGATATTTGGATGTCGTGATTGACTATTTGGTGCTGTTGCATCATCGGATCCATTTTTGAAGTTTTAAAATAATGATTTTCGGTTTTAAAAGGAATTTTAAAGTGATTTTCAAAAGTATACGTTTTATTAAATTTTGAATTGTTAAAATAAAGAAACGTTAAAATTTTGATGTTATAAAAATATGATTTTTGCGAAATGTAAGCGAGAAGTGATTTTTGAAATAAATAGTGATTAATTTATAAAATGGTTTAATTGGGAATTTTGAATTATTATAAACGGTTTATATAAAAGATTTATAAAATTGATATTTATAAATAAAAAAATACTGGAATTATAAAACGAGTTTTTATAAGTAATAAAATGAAATAAAAATGGATTTCATAAGTGAATTAAGATTTATAAATTTATGAAATATGAATATATAAAATGAATAGATTTTGTAAAATATAAGATTTATAAGTAATCAACTTATAAATCGGATTTTGGCATTTAAATGAGATATAAATGGAATTTGTTAATAATGAGATTTATAAATCGAAGCTTATAAATAGAAATGGAATTTATAAACATTGTTTATAAATTCGAAATCAATTGAATTTGATAAATTGAACATTGAAGTTTATTAAAGGGAATATATTCACGATTTTGGACAGTGAATACATTTTTGAATGAAATAGTCATGTTTGGCAAATGAAATATTATAGAATGAAGTTAATTATTTTAAAGATGTTTTAAAATGTATTATGAATCGAAACAATAGATTTCAACATTTATTGTTGAAATAGACGTTTTCGAGAAAGAAGGAAATGGTGGACCATAACACTGTTGTTATAGTAAATGATTTCCGAAAGGAAATGTTTTATATAGTATTGGGATTTATATATCTATTTAAACTTTGAATCCCTATACTAGTGATTTTGGGTTGTCGTAACGATGTTTTGCGCAACATTCGTTTTGGCCCAAACAAATGTGTTTAAGAGAATGATTTCTTAAAGAATGAAATATATACTTAATTTTCGATTTAAGTATATTGAATATTTTCCAAGTGTTGAAATTGAATGGATTTGTGAATTACTTATGAATAAATAAGTATGGGAATGTTTTTCCAATGTGAAATGAAATGTTTTGAGAATTTATCTTTTTTGAAGATAAATTGAAAATGAATAATTGAAATCGTATATTCATAAATATTTTGGAATGTAAATTCACTATGGAATTTATAAATGAAAAGGGGAATTTGTTTAAAATAAACGTTGATTTATTTTTGAAGTGTGGGAATAAATTTACGGATTTGGAACGTAAATATAAAGTAAATCATTAAGGATATATTTAATTGGTTTAAATGAACCATGTTGGATTGAAAGTATTTCGCATAAGGAAATTGATTGAAATTTGTTTTCAAAAGTGATAAAGGTGAAAAGTGATTTGAAAATTTGTTTTCAAATGGTTGAAGTGTGGAAAATATATATCTAGTAAAGGTATTTTGGAAAGTAAATAATTTGGGAAATTATTTGGGACTCGGTGATGTTGAACACGCCTATTGATAGTTAAATATCCGACTATCAATATTTGCCTTTAAATAGGTATTTGTTGTGAATTTGCTTGAATTTGAATGCCACACTTATTTTTGAATAAGCGCTCACTATTCGGGTTAGCCGGGAAAGGACCTTGGGGTCGTATAACCCATTCTGAATATGTGATACGTCGTAATGGATTGCATTTGATGACCGGTGTTGAAGACCGGATATTTGTGAAAATGGAAGGATTACCGTCGAGTTACTCTACATCGGCTGATCTCCGATATAGAGGTTTTATCACCCTTAGTGACGGGAAGTCCGGTCGTGATTAGTGAATATCCGGATTGCAAGGACTTCTTTGTAAGTGCCTTCGGTTCTGTTCGATCCCGGAACAGACTTGTATGGATTGTATGTCTGACATTACAAATTGAGATATAAAGCTGATTCCTTTCAAATATATTTCTGTTGGTGGCGGAGAATTTATTCTCTTAGCTTAACACCCTTCTCTGAGACGTACGAGCTCAGAGGTTATATAGTTGAAGGTTATTAGTGATATACTCCCAATTTGGTAGTGTGGCATGCTGAGTGTTGCTGTGAAATAATCATTGATTGATCATTTGTGATAGGATCATTTATTTGATCATTTATCTTGGTGATCATTTCTATGATCATTTGTTGACCCAAAGCACGGCTTTTGTATAAAGTGTGGCTTTGTGGACGAGACTTCGTCGGACCTCACACCCCGGAAATGGTCAAAATAGGAAGGATGCAGCAAGGTTATTAGGGGGTAGCGCCCCTTTAGTGTATGTCATTCCTTCTGGATAGAGGTGGTATCACGGTATGGAGCCCAGATATTTAACCTATGTTGTTGCTGCATATTTTGTGGTTGTTGGAAATCGAGGATCCTCGGATAGATCGGTTACGATCGGGGGATGACATATTCGTGTCAGTAGTTACCCAGTTAGGGGTAACCCGGCCTTGTGTTGGCAGAGATCCGGTTTGGTTCTCGGGACGTCATTCCAGAGGCGTTTCCATGTGGCAATGGGAAGTTCCTTGGCCCGACCATTTGTTGGAAATCCAATTCCCAATACGAAACCCTGTACGGTTTTAATTGTAGAACCTGCCATTCACTTATGGTGGTCACCACTGTTTGCATGGTAGCTATTGTAGGCATAGTTTGAAATATCTATGTTGGCTAAGATTTATATTCTACTTTCAAAATAATTTTTTCTACACTATGCACTAGTAATAATATCAAATGTTCTTTTTAATGCGTATCAAGCATCTTTGACTATCATAAGGAGAAATCTCCCCCGATTCTGCGTTTGCATTGTGTGTGTGTGCGGGAGGCCTTATGGTAGTCTCATTTTTAAAAGCATTGCGAATTGACTTTAAAAGTATTCCTCTATTTTGTTTTCAAAGATAAATAAACTGTTCTGAGTTCTCATACCAGTCACATGACTGACTCGGAGTTTATTGTTTTCCTTCCTAAACTCTGGGTGCCCACCAATTTCCACATGGGCAGTCAAGAGTTAAGGTTTATCAGGATATTCTGGAATTCAGGAGTTGCTGGAGGCAAGCTAGATGGCATGGCGTATTACTAGTATATAGTATTTCTTTTCCGATGTTGATGTTGTTTGTTGTTGTATACTCTGATGATGTAATGAAATGTAATGTAATGTAATAACTGGTATAGTTCTTTGTTTAAAGATTATTCATTTATTTATTATATGTTGTTCCGCTGCGAGTTGTGAGATTCTGATGTTGTTCTGTTATTTCTTCTGTTCTGTTCTATCTTTTTCTATCTTCTTCTACTTTTTCTTTTTCTAAAACCCTAACGGTACGATTTTTCGGCTTTCGATTTCTCGGCAGTTGATACAGTAGACGTATTGATGTCGGTTTTCGTCAACAAAAAATCGCAATCGTTACATTTGGTATCAGTGCTTATGGTTAAGTGACAACCTTGGCTCTGTTGGGTATTACTCATTAGAGATAGAGTCAGTAGTACTCTAGAATGAGTTTGAGTGTAATAATAGATACGAGCGCGTATTTGTTGGTGAATATAAATTGATTTATATTGTGATGATTGGTTTGTTGAGTGATATATGGATTTTGGTCAACACGAGTAATTAACGTTGTTGATAGGGATCTCTAAACACTTGTACAGAACAATTCGACACGATATTGTTTTAAATTGGGTAAATGAAATAATTTTACCTTGATTATATTTTATATATAAAAGAATAATTTTTCAGAATTATTAAAGTGTATATGAATTGGTTGTTTGGTTGTTTGAATAAGTTAAATAAAACTTATTGTAAAAGAATGAATTGTATAAGCAAATGAATTATAAGTATGGAACTATAATTAATGTGATTTACAATTGTAAAATAACCTTATATATAAGAAGTGAAATTATATAAGTAAAAGGTTTGTAAATGTGATTTATAATCTGAAACAAAATTCCAGAGAAGTGTTTTGAAAGGATTTGATATTTTGGGAAAATTGTTTTGAAGAGATGAAAGCTCTAAACTCTTTCCGATCGCTGGAAAATAATTCCGATGATGATTGCAACATCATCGGTGTTCATTTTCGGGTTTCCAAAAGAGGGATTGCTGCCAAATTGTTTAAAAGAAAATTGTTTGGAAAATTTGGATTTGATTTGGATTTGGTTTTTGAAATTCAAAAGATAATTGAATTGATTTCAAAAATGGTTTTGACAGATTGAAAAGACTCTGGAATCCTATTTAAATATTATGGGAATGATAAATGAGTTGATAACTTATACAATTTGAATTTCGATAGAATAAATTTAACTTAAAGGATGAAGTTAAATTAAAGGAAGTATAAGTAAATCAATAAAATCCAAGTAGTAATTGTTGAATATAAGTGAAATAAGTTTTGAACTGATGATAGGAGTTAATAAATTTAGCTTTGGTAAAAAGTTAAATAGGATTAGAATTTGAATTGAATTTATTAGTGAAAACTTAAGTTAAATTAAACAAAAGGTGTTTGGAATGAAATATAACTTAAGTGATGTTGAATGAAGTTGAATTTTGGTATCGAAGTAAATTAGTAAGTAAATTAATGAAATGAAGTCATTAAGAATGTGAACTTGAGTTATATAAATGAAATTCAACTTTAAATTCTTAAAGGAATTAGCAATTGAATTGATAAATGAATTGAATGTAAATCAATTGAATGCAAATAAAATTGATATGGGATAATAGATGAAAGTATTAATTCATTGAAAGCCAATGTAATTAGAAGTTGAATAATTGAATGAAAATCAATTTAATATAAACCAATTGGAATTAAAAGTGTTGAACCAAATTGAATGTAAAGTGAATAAATTTGGTTGTATTGAATAAACATTGGTTGTTATTTGATTGTTGATTGATTATATGTAAATTCATTAAGTCTTAATGAAATTGAATTAGCGAAATTGGAAGCTATGTAATTGAATTCAAATTGGAAGAAAATGAATTTGAATAGAATTGAATTTGATTTGGAAGTGAACTAAAATGAATGTAAATTAGTGGATGCAAACTAATTGAAATTGAATATGAATGAATGTTAGTAATTCCAATGTTAATGAATCAAATGTGATTTAAATTGAAAACCAATTCATTGAATATTAATGAGAATATGAATGAATATTGATTTGGTTATGGATGATAGTTGGTTGATGTTTGCATTTGTTGTTTTGTTGCATTTGCTATATTGGCATATATTGATGTTGCTATATGTTGTATATTGATACTATTTCATATATGCATGATTCTCATGTTGTTGTTGAGTGTTTAGTAGGTGCGGATGGTGTTGCTTCGCATTTGGAGCTCGCTTTCGTGCTATATTAGCCGTATACGCTCGCTAATAATAAATAAGGTACATATCTCGGATTACATACCATACTTTTACACTTTTTTCCTGCGGGATGCCTCATCACTTGATGAGATGTATATTTGTGATATATATACTGTCATTTTTTTTCGGATCGAGCCGCGCAAAGGAGACTATGGCGAATTTTTCCGAAAATTGAAGGCGTTAGAAAAATTTTGAGAAAATTGGAAAATTTTGTGAAAACTATAATTTTGATTTGGAGTTGAAAGTTAAACAATAGTAGTTGTTTTTGAAAGGATAATTAAGTATAGATTTGAAAACTTAGTAAAGTTTGGTAAGAAGTTTAACTATGGATTTTGGGACAGAAGTTTTATAGTTTATTTTAAAGGGCATGTTCTTCGCCATTGCCCTAAAGTAAAAAGGAAAAAGTGCATACTCGATTTACCCGTCGATAGATTGACAATCTGCTACCATTGTCGTCAGTCTGGACATATAGCTAGAAACTGCACCGAAAGACAGCATGGAAAGCAAGCTATAGCCCGACCAGCTAGAGCGAAAAATGTTAAGGTGATAGATAAGGATGGAAACATCTCATATTTTTGCAGTAACTGTGGGGATTGGGGACATGTTGATTTTGAATGTGTTAATTCTCCTTTAATACAACCTGAAATAGTGTCATCCGAAGATGAAAGTTTGGCGAAGATGCGTACTACCAGACAAGAAGTCGATAGTCCTTAATAATTCTGAATCTTAAACCAATCAGTATATTTGAAGCAATCAATATATTCTGTAATACTATCTTTTGTAATCCACAATCTTCTGTGTACGTCTTTTAAAAGTATTAAGCTATGTAAAATTTTATACTGAAGGAAATATTTTAATGAAATAGCATCCTGGGAAGGAAGTTTATTTGTTGACTTAACTGTATGAATCAAACTAGTTTGATGTAAAGCTTATATTTCAAGTTTAAAAAGTAATGCCTAAAATGGTTAATGTGGAAATATAAATATAATGGAACTAAGTCGATGAATGACTTACTAAAGAACTAATTGATTATTTTTGGGAATAGAAAGGAAAATGCAAAGTTTAAATAGAATTTAAATTTCAAATTTGAAGTTGTCAACATGATAATCCATTATAGGTTTAATAAATTCAGTGATGAATTTGAATTTAAACGTGCGGAAAATTAAATTAAGTGAAAAACTTAATATTGAAAAGTTTGAAATTGGTTTAAAACTAATATTATGAAAAGTATGAGGAATTCAAACTATGAATTAAGTTGAAGTTGAAATTGAAAAGGTTAATGGTTTTAAAGATGTTTTAAAATGCATTAAGTATCGAATACATAGATTTCAACATTCATTGTTGAAATAGGCGTTTTCGAGAAATAAGGAAATGGTGGACTATAACACTGTTGTTATAGTTGATGGTTTCCGAAAGGAAATGTTTTGTATAGTATTGGGATTTATATATCTATCTTAAACTTCGAATCCCTATACTAGTGATTTTGAGTTGTTGTAACAATGTTTTATGCAACATTCGTTTTCACTCAAATAAATGTGTTTAAAAGAATGATTTCCTTAAAGGATGGAATATATACTTAATTTTGATTCAAGTATATTGAATATTTTCCGTGTTGAAAATAAATGAACTTGTGAATTACTTATTAAATAAGTATGGAAATGTTTTCCAAATATGAAATGAAAGGTTTGAAATTTTATCTTTTAAAGATAAATTGAAAAATGAATATTTGAAATTTGTTTCAAATCGTTAAGTATGGAAAATTATATATATCTTGTAAAGATATTGATGGGAAATTTGAACGATCAGTTCAACTTGAATATTTTCCAAAAAGATTGAATCTTGAGTTAAATTGAGTTTAACTTTGACATCAAAAACAATATAAGTTGAGCTTTGAATTTTGGATAGTCGATTGGGATTGTATGTCTAGCATTGTGGATTGATGACATAGCAATTGATCTCTATTAAATACATATCTGTTGGTGGCGGAGAATTTATTCTTTTAGCTTAACACCCTTCTCTGAGACGTACGAGCTTAGAGGTTATATATCGGTAGACATCAATTATGTGTTGAGAATTGACGATGTAACGTGAAATCCAAATCGAATGTGAAGTCGGTAATGAATTGGATTATGAATGTGAATTGGGTTTGAGATAACCTTAAATTTTCAAATCAATTTAGAGGAAAATTTTAAACGAGATGGAAAATTTTTGGAATCCTCTATTTTTTATGAATGTGAATTGAGTTTTCGTAACTTATATATGTGAATGTAATAATTCGAAAACCATCAGTTTGGAAAGTCATTATTATAAAAATCCTGTGTAGGTTTACATAGGTATGATATGTACGAAATGTGAAATGAAGTACTATATGTATATGATATATGTTTTCTAAAACTGAGGATATGGAAATGTACCTTCCATTTATAATTTGTGAAGGTGATTGGAACTCGGCGTGAGTGTCCATTGGAAATCGTAGCTACGTAGAATTTCCATTAGTGGAATGTCCATTGGGAATGGAATCCCCCACGATGGATCATCGTGTTGGGATTATGTGAATTGATGCTGGCGTAATTCGTGGGGCGTGATGCCTACAGTTACAAGCGATTCCACTAGGATAGTGGCGCAACCGCCGTGTAAACTGCGACCTAGAGGCCGAAGCGTAATTGAGGGGCGTGATGCCTACGGTCACGAGCGATTCTACTGGGATAGTAGCGTAACCGCCGTGTGAACCGCGATCTATGGCAACAACCATGGCGAAATTCAAGAGAGATGTGAAATCTACAGTTACAAGCGATTCTACTGGGATAGTAGCGTAATCGCCGGGTAAACTGTGATCCATGGGGGAACGTGCTTTCCATATCCATTTTTAAAAGAATTTTTAAAAGTATTTTCACTGGGAGTTGAAACAGGTATATTTAGTACTTGGAGATTTTTAGTCCTGCGCCTGGCCAGCGTATGCCTAATGTCTATGAGAACGACGATGGACTTGTTAAACTTCGAGTTTGCAAGTATTTTCAAACTTTGAATAGCAAATCAATAGTCTGAAATTAGAATTACATAATTCCAACCTAATGAATTAAGGAAGAAGATTTTTAAAATATCTTGAAAGCACACAGCTTTGGAAAAGATATAATATGCAAATATTTAGGATGAAGAATTTCAAGTTTAAAAATCTGAGTTTTGTAAGTCGGAAAATTTTGATAAAAGACTTTTGTGTCTTGATTATAGAAATCGATGAATAAAGCTAGTGAGATAAAATAAATGGAATGAATCCTATATTTATTTTTAATAAGTTTCGAGCTTGGAAAAAATTGGGTAGGGTATAAAAATCGGTGAGATTTTAGCAATCGTTTTTCCTAACTTATAATTTCGAGACGAAATTCTTTTGAGGAGGGAAGATTGTAACAACCCTGAATTTTGAACAATTTAAAAATGAAGATATTTAATTAATTTTAAATAATTGAATGATGGCTTAAATTGAATTCCCAATATAACTATGAATTGGCGATTAAATTTTAGAATTTAATCTATTTAAAGTTGAATAAAATTTGAATTTGACTTTGGAGTTTGAAATTGAATATTGAGTTTGTATTTTTAATTGTAACTAATGACTTAGAAAAAATAATTTAGATACAAGAATTATTATTTAAATTTATAAAGGATGGTTAGTTTTAAATAATATTTTTCTTCTCTTTAAAATAAAAAGGAATAAAATTTTAATCAATACAAAATAAATAAAGGAATACACCTAGTTAAAATTTTAACAACAAAATTAAACAAAACAAACTAAAGAAAATTTATGCAAAACAAATTGAATTTGAAAAAAAAATAATAAATAAAATAATATGCTTTCTTCTTTTTCAGCATGTTGTCCTCTCCTTTAATCATGCCGTTACACACGCCTTTAATCACGCCTTCACTCATGCCTTCCATCACGCACCTCCACTTCAAAGCATGGCCGATACCCCTTCCTCCATCACTTCAGAAATCAAACGAAAGAAAATTAAAAATGGTGGCGGCTTCATCTTCGTTCGTCCTTCTCTTCAACAATTAGGGCTTGCTCGATTCCTCCTCTCCGAAGCTAGGGTTTCGAGAATTGGCAATTTCCTTGCTCGCGTCTCCTTCGATCTGTGCGCTTCATACAAAGGTGAGTGATTGTTTCACTCACATCTTGTTCGATACTCGTTGAATTTCCAATTTTGTTTACTTTGATTGGGGACTTCACTGATTTGGTTGATTCCCTTACTTGTCACGGTTTTGATTTTTGGCATTTGATTCGTGAATTTTCTTATGATGTCTGTCGAATTTGTTACATCTATTTAATGCTTTAAAAAATTTCCTTTATCATAGTTCGAAAGTTATTTGACTTTATTGGCATCAATTGGTTGTTGGTCGATGATGGAAATTGTTTCGACCTTGAACTATTTGATTTCATTTTTCTGACTTGCGGCTTGATTAGGCTGCTTTGAGTACCTGTGTAGCATATCTGACTGGTTTGATTTCATCTTGCCGTTCCATGATTTTTGATATTGTTGAACTTGCTGCTGTGATTCCTTTCATGACTTCGATTACTTAAAAAAAATGTGATTTTTATCACTTGGCATCTTCTATCAACAATCTAATTTGTTGCATTAGTTTAGTAACTACTGTATATAAGTAGTTTACGTGTTAAGCTTGTCACCAATATTGTGCTTTCAGTTTTTTTTATACGTGATGCTTGGTCACCTGTGGCCTTTGTGTTTGATGTTCACTTACAAGTTCGAGATAGTTTGCATTAATCTGTAAATGGTTCATCACTGTTTTTTTTTATATACCTTACTTGAGTTTTCATTTGATAATTGGAATTTGTATTTGATTACTGGTAATATTTTCCACCGCTCTCGGTTGTAAGTGTTCAAACTTCATGTTGGGCTGCACTGGCTCTTGTATAATTATCCTCATGCATTTAAGTGCACTTCGGTTTCATGATATATTCTAGTTAGTGGAGCCATCTGTACTTATAATTGCAGTGTGTATATACTTATGTTAACATAAGTATATGCATTTTTGGGTTTCGTTCTTATAACTTGATCTTGGTTTGAGTATGTGCCTTTGTGCCTTTATGATAATTGCAGTTTGATTTGTTGTATCTGATTTTGTAGATGCCTGTACGTATAAGTGCAGCATATATATACACGTGTGGATTAAAAATGTAGGCATATATACCCCTGTATGTGTGTATGCATGCATAGTTGGATCTATACTTGTGTTCCATCTACTGCATTGACTTGATATTATATATTCAATGTTGCAGATGTCCTTGATCACTTTAAAATTCATTTGTTGACTTGTAGTTTACATACTTGTTGACATCTCTGATTTTATTTTGGGGTTTGAATCACGACTTGATGGAGTTGCTGTCAGTACTATTGGCACTGACTTCATCTTGTCTGCACTTTGATGGTCAGGTTGCATACTCCCCGGTGCCTGTATGTGCTTTGCTTTCCCTGGAATTATTCCTGTTCATTTCGAACTGGTCTGGTTGCCCTTGTGCACTAATACTGACTTGACCTTTTGCATTTGGTTGAAGTTGATTTGGGCCTATTTAATCGCAGTCTACATTTTTGATAGTGGATTTGCACTTGAAATTCTAGCCCGTTATACTTAGTTTAATTGCAGTTGTGTTGAGTCATGATAGTTGTGACTTGACCTTTGCATTTTGTAATAGCTGATAACATGTATCCGTATACATGATTGCCAGTTGCCTTTGTTGGGTATTGATGCTTTGTGTCCTATAATGTTGGGTGTTGTGGTGCCATATTTCGGTGCTCTCACCTCATTCTGCTGTTTTCATGTAGTTTGAACCCCTGCCTTTGCGCATTGGGTCATTCGAGCCTTCGCGCTTTGTGATCTTGTGGTGGCTGCAAAATTTTGATTGTAGATTTGCCCTTGTATCCATTTGCGACTGCAGTTTTGTTTTATATGCAGTTTTGCCTATGTCGGTTTGCGTTGCATTGATGCAATTGGATTGGTTTTTCCTAATTTCAGTTGAGTTCGGCACTTACGTTGTCGTTGCTCGACTGTTTAGTTCCGTGGCGATTTGCTTGTTTCAACTGCAGATTCTATGTGCAGTTGTTTCTTGCTTTACTTTGATATCTGCAGTTTTCCCCTGTTTGGTATTTGATTCTATACATTGGGTTGAATCCAGCTCAAATGCTTGGGTTTGACCTTGTGCTCGTTGTGAACTTCCATTGAGCTTTTGTGTACATCATCACTATAGTGGCGAGGCAGTGCACGCGAGCGTGAACTGCAGCCACACGGAATTAACGTTTATATGTGGCGAGGCAGTGCACGTGTGCGTGTACTGCAGCCAATGGGTTTGGATGTTTTTAAGTAACTTTTCAATTATTTGAATTGATTTGATTTAATTTGATGATTTTATTGTTAATTGCCGTTTAGGCAATTCTGATGTTTTTTCTAAATTATCTTCATCAATAATCCCTTCATCTATCTGCGTTGGAAATTTGAAACTACTGATTTATTGTTTAACACTGATAAGTGTTATATTTACCGTTATCCGATTTCTTGTTAAAGGATCGGATAGGTGAATCCATATTTGACTGTCGTCTAATTGTCAATTGATTATTACTGCCTTTATGCACTAATAACTGAGTTTGAATTAGACTGACCTGTGTATTATTTTCTTTTAATGTAATACTCGGGTCAGACCGAGTACTTTACAGCTTGAAGATTTTCAGGCCGCGAAGCTAGAGAGAGTTGGGGAAATTGCTTCACTTTAGTTTTTCGAATTTTTTTTTGTACTTGTAAAAGATATGTTCCGCTGTATAAAAATTTAATGCATTGTATAAACTCTGATATATGTAAGAAAATTCATTTAATGTGAAATATTATGATTATTCTGTGATTCTGTGGCTGTTTCTGTTTAAACTCTATAAACTGAATAACAATCCGTCATTTTGAACGTCTCAAGTTGGTTTAATTATCGACTAGGGGCGGTTAGAACGGCGGGTCGTTACAGGAAATGTGACGTTAGACATTCATCTGTACAAGTTGTCAAAGAACAGGACAAGCCGAAGGAGCTCTCCTACCATATCCTGTCGGGAATCATCCCTACGATTAGTAGTGAGCAGCCCCTATGTTGAAGATAAAATGAAGGTACTGTTACCACATATATATGATATGGGAAATTTCCCCCTAGGGCCAGCGATAATCGTCCCTTCATTCCATTTATTATCATTCCATATCTTCACTTTGAATATGTAAATTGATTCGAAGTGGTTTTCGGATAAGACATAACGCAAAGCTAACCCCGATTCTTCCAACCAATCATCGATAAAAAGATATTAAGTAAATAGGTGCTTATCATTTAATTAATTAGCTTCTTTTTATCAAAAATACCTTCTAGAGATATATATCATTAAAAAATTATTTTTAGTATATATGGAATCATTAAAACTCTCTTTAACTTTGGAAATGCAAAATCAAAAATATGATTGATGAGAAATGATTTTAAACTAAAATTGGAATTTAGTGTTTATATAACTTTTATAAATCATTTAAAACCATTTTAAAGAGGTCCAACAATCTCACATACATCATTTCATTTGTTAAAGGAAAGTTATTACCTTTGTGATATTCAACGTGTATTAAACGTGAATCATTTCAACATCAAAATAAACAAATAAACAACATCCAAACTTGATGATCAAATATAGTAACAAGCATAGCAATCATATCACATCATTATATAAATATATATATATAGTTTCTTACTTGTTTTTCGGTCTAACTAACTACAAAATGGCTATGCTCCGCTACGGTCTTACTGGAGCCTATGGAATTGAGCCTTGGATTTGTGGGAAGGCTTAGCCTATGCTAATTGTGGTTGATGGTGTAGCCGGGGGTTGTAGAGGTGGAAAGAAGTGGATTTGCTTTTGTTTTTGAAAAGTTTTGATAATATATACTTACTATATAATTTTAATTTCTTTTTGCCATAGTTTTTGACATAACTTTCTTTGAGAAAGAAGCCATTAATGTAAAGTTTTAGAAGTGGAGAAGCTTAGGAATTTTATGAAGATGAAGTGTGAATGAAGTGAAGAGAGGTGGGTACTATTTATACGAAAAAGTAAGGAGGAAAATATCATGATATTTCCACACAAACACATCACCATTTGCTCACCACCACTCCCACCCATGTCATCATCCACGGCCGATCTCACCCCTTCATGTGTGTAGCCATGTGCTTGTACTTGGCGGGTAAGAGTTTGACTTTGGATTTACTTAAGAGTTTTTAGGAAAATATCATAGATATTTTGTAATATATATATATATATATATATTTAAATGTATAATTATATTTGTGTGTGTATACGTGTTCATGTGCATGTGAAGGTGTTCACATATATGTACATGTATGTGTGTGTATTTATATATCAAATGGTTTACAACGTTGCGTAACTTTTCTACGTTGAGTCGTTACGAATTCTAATTTTCATTTTTGGTCATATTTTCACTTCTTATTTGATATATATGTATTTGTAACAAAGTTTGGTAATAATATTTCTATCATTATATAATAATTAAAAGGGATTATTTAATAATTAAAATAATTATTAAATCATTCAAATTTAATTCAAATTCAAAAATTATTTATTTCAAAATAGTGATACCATTGACGATGTCATAAAGGGATTTTATTTTCAAAAATAAAAATAATTTTTTTTATTACATATTCTCCTCATATAGATAAATGAGTATGTGTATCCAGCTCCGTGCACAATGTTGGATGGTCTAAGAGATGTTTATTGGTAAAATGGTTTTTTGTTATTTTATCGATATGTCTTCCAAAGCATATATTTTTATAAATGTTTATTCAAAATAAGATTGCCAATATTATTTATTGTTCGAAACATTATCATTTATGTTATAAAAAACCTATATTTGATAAAATTTCCAAAGTGATGAATTGGTGGGTCATTACAAATATTTTTATCTTTAAGAAGAGATTTAATTTTTTGCACTTCCTTAAATCATGTAAATCCCTTACATTCCAACTAATTAATCTTATGATCCAAGTGATCTAACCCTTTCTAACTCCTTACTTTTAATATATTCAGATTCTAATTGAATGTCATCAAAAATAAGTCATGAATTTTTAGCTAAGAAATGCATATCATTAGTGGTCAAATTATTTAAAGCACATAAACAAAACATACTACCCATAAGAAAGTCAATATCTGAGGAATAGCGACTGGAAGCTCTTGTCTCACATCTACGAAGACGAGTACCCCTCCTCAATAATCTATACTCTAATGAACTAAAATCAACATTTATGTTAATTGTACTATTCCCAGACCAAGTCACTTCCCTTTTCTTCCTCTTCAAGCTACTTGCCAAATTCATATCCTTATCAGTCTTATTGCCTACTCTACTACCATTATCCAAATAATCACCTAGTAGCTTGACACCTGAACCTGAAACAGCGCAACCACTTTTTGCCTTCAAATACCTTAAAAACCGTTATCTCGATTTTTAACCCAGTAGGACATAATAGGAGACAGAATAGTCCAGTGTTATCGAAATCATTTGGAACTTAACCAGAAAGGCTGAGGTAAGGAGTTAACGAAAGCCAAGCTATATTACTATGGCAATGATTGGGATCAACTAAACCGAGAGATCAACATTCTTTTATCCCTATCACCAGCTGGGCACAAACAACTAGTAAATTATCATCAAAGCCTTGTAATCAAACATCTCTTGTAGCACCAATCAATCTTTAATAAAACTATAAAGTGGATATAGATTTCATTAACAGCCGAACCACTATAAAAATTCTCTGTCTACTTTCTTTTACTGTTCTTTTTCTATATTTGTGATATGTGATATTAGCCTATCAAAACAGGGCTGGTGCTTTCAAACTCTAACCAGGGTATTGATCCATTTTTTGGATTAACATTTTGGTGCTTTTACTGAGAACCCAACCCAAGGTCCAGATATAGCTATCTACTTTGGATCCCATAGGTATAGAAGTCATATCTCCAATCTTTGCTTGAAGAACTCGCTATTTTAGGATATATGGCTCTTGGAAGAAGAACTACCGTTGAGACATCCATAGGGGCAGTAATAGTTGGAGAAGGTGCTAGTCTCCAACAAGACGAAGTAAATGGTGCTAACTTAGGAAACCAGGCACCGGCATCCTCTAGTCAGCATGAAGTCATCACCTGGAATGAGCTTAATAAGATGGCCGAGGAGATCAACTGGAGAATGAAAATAGTCAAATGGCTCTATTGGATAAGCTCAACAGTTTGTTGATCCTACAATCGAATCTTGCCTCAAGGACTATGCATGAATTAGTAACTTCTGTAGAACAAGAAAATTCCTCCATTTCCAGCCTGCATAGAAGGATTGGAAACCAGCCACAAAGTATGTAAACGACAGAATGTAACATAGAGGAGAATGAGAATACTCCACCTGGCACAAAACATTTGATCTTGAATTTGAATCAAGGGGCCAAAACCCCGCAGGAAGATATAGTTGCCAAATTTCTCTTATTCAGAAGATGGAGAGCAAGGCGATCAAGTGGAAGAGAACGTCAATGTGTTCGAAAATACTAAAGATGTCCAAACTACCCCAGTCAGGCCAACTGCAAGTCATGGGAGTCTCCTAGGAGTGTCCCTCCCAGAGACCGAAGGGCCTAGGCTTCAACCACGCGTCAAGACAGTTTGCAGAACCAAACAATTGGTGCAGTGACTGGTAGCCACCCCCAGGACTACCTAACATCATAGGCATACATAGTATACATGGTTAAATGACTAATAGACGAGACCAAAAAACAAAAGGACGATGAATAGAGATCTGCCCTGAGTCAGACCCCTTTTATCAATGAAATCTTGAATGAAAGATACCTAGACAAATTCACTATGCCAACTATCCCCTCCTATGATGGAACGAAGGATCCAAAGCCCTATTTGTACAAGTATAGCTGGTATATGGACGGAGCCAATACTCCTGAGGCCGTTCGCCACCGATGTTTCCTTATTTTTATAGAAGGAGTCACGTCTGTGTGGTTCATCAGATTCCCACCCAGGACTATTTCTACTTTTGACCAACTTGTAACAAAATTCCTTGACCAGTTCAGGCTCCATACCGCAACCAAAGGACGTCATGTACCTATCAGGATTGGTCCAAGGGAGGAACGAGTCATTGAAATCATTCATGAATAGGTTTAACATTGTGGTGACGGAAGTAAGCAACCCCAATGTGGATATGGTTTTTATGGCATTAGTCCATGCTATTCACCCAGAAACGAAGTTTGCTAAATGGATTAAGATGAAGCAACCTACCAATAGGAAAGACTCCAATCATAAAGCAAGCCAATACTTGAGATTGGAGGAAGCACAAGAGCTGGAAAGAAAGTTTGTTGGAATAAAATAGATGAACACCGAACAAAATGGCCAGCTGGCAAATCAAACACGCGCAATCCTAGAAGTACTCAAGGAGTCGTAGGGAAGAATGGGAATCAGAAGAGAAGAAACCAGAACACCGATAAAAGAAATAATAGTGGTAGAAACAAAATATTTAGAGAGTTTGGACAGGAAGACTATACCTCATTGAGTAATACACCGGAGAATATTTATCTCGCAACACAAGAAACTGAAGAATATAAGAAACCTCTTAGAAAAGAAGCCACGGAATAGAAAAAGCGCTCAAGAAAATTCTGCCGCTTCAATGAGACACACGACTACAACATAAACGAATGCCGCCACCTTAAGGACTAAGGGTTAATCCAAGACAATAAGTTTCAAAAATACATGAAAAAACCATAAAAACCCAACCAACTTATGGCCCCACAATCTCCTAGAGAACAAAGAAATAAAGCTAAACTAGTGAAGTAGGGTCGAAAAGAACTGAACAGAGGCTCAGTATCTAGGAGATAACATCCCATGCAAAGAAGTTAGGGAGAGATGGAGCGAGACGCGAGTACTTTAAAGCACGTCCCAAAGGAATCATGTTTAGCAATAGATGATGAAACTCCAATCAAGCTACAAAAGGTTTTGAGTGATGACATAGTGTTCCATAATCGGGATACCGAGGGCGTTGAAGCTCCAACTCTTGACCCAATGGTGGTGATAGTAGGAATCGAGCCCACCGTAGTTCGAAGAGTGCTGGTTGATAGTGATAGTTCAGTTAACATACTTTTCAGACGTACTTGAAGATTGGCATGAAAAGCATATCCGTGTTCCAAACAAAGATTCAGGGGTCTACCGGTGAACCCATACAACCGATGGAACAATAAACGTACATGTGGATCTTGGAAAGGGTGAGCGAAGGGTACCCTCATTCAGACTTTTGTGATCGTGGATGAAATGTCAGCATACAATGCATTTTTTGATGGCCCGCATTAGCTGACTTCAGAATAGCATTAGCCCAGTGGTGCCTTACAATGAAGTTTCCTACCAAACACGGAGTCAGAATTGTGAAGGGAGAGCAAAGCGTTGCCCGAGAAAGCTACATCGTGGAATTCTGTGAGTCAAGAAGAAAGGACAATCGAAAGGATCTGGGGAAAACCCTCCACATCCATGAACCCTCTGAATAGCGACTACAGAGCCCCACGCTTGGGGTCCATAGCCGATTCGACAAGGCTTTAGACCCTAGGAAGAAGAGCTTAAGGGAGGATCGGGTAGTACCGGTGGAATTGATGGTGTCTGTCCCAGTCTATATGGTTGAATGCAGGTCTTGAAGATTAGTTTGCAACTTGGAAACAAGATGCGGTCGAAAATAACCAAATTCCTTCGTAATAATTTGGACGTATTTGCTTGGACACACTCTGATATGAATGAGGTATTACACAAAATTGCCTGCTACGCACTTAATATTGACCCCAAAATTACACCAGTGAAGTAAAAAGGCGCATCTCGGGACCTTGAATGGACCAAGGCACTAAGAAAGGAAGTAGATAAACTGATGGCTAATGGCTTCATCCGAGATGCAACTTACCCTGAATGGGTATTGAACCTAGTCCTAGTCAACAAATCTAATGGAAAGTGGTGAACTTGTATTGATTTCTCAGACCTAAACAAAGCTTGTCCGAAGGATAGCTTCCCGCTACCTATAATTGATCAATTTGTGGATGGAACGGTGGAATATGAACTGCTATTACTTATGGATGCGTAGTCGGCCTACAACTAGATCCTAATAAATGAGCCTGACCAAGAGAACACCAGCTTCATCACTGATTTGTGATTGTATTGCTACAGGGTAATGCCATTCGGCTTTAAAAATGAAGAGGAAACATATTGAATGTTAGCGAATACTATGTTCAAATGCCAGATTGGAAAGACTATGGAAGTTTAGTGGACGACATGTTGGTCAAATCTCGAGTAGCTGCTAACCATCTAGACAAACTCATTGAAATGTTTGAGATACTTTGATAATACGAAATGAAGGTCAACCTGCTCAAATGTCACTTCAGAGTTGCCTCTCAGAAATTCTTGGGGTTTATAGTAAGTGCCTGAGGAATCGAAGCAAATCCAGAGCAAATAACAGTGCTATGGAAGTTCGAACCCCTAAAAATAAGAAGGAACTTCAAAGCTTGAATGAAAAAGTCGCAACACGGAGTCGTATCTTCTCAAAAGCTACAGACAAGTGCATACCGTTCTTTGATGAATTGAAGAAGGGAAAGAAGTTTTTTGAATTGAGTGAAGCTTGCCAGACAGTTTTCGAGGAATTTCTATGACACATGGAACCTCCCCCCATCTGATCTAAGCTGATGGATGGAGAAGACCAATTCGTTTATTTAGTACTTTCCCCGCATGCACTGAGCACTACTCTCATGCAGAAAGAAGCGCGAATCTAGTGACCCATGTACTACATTAGCAAATGATTCACTAGAGCTAAGAAGAATTGCCTAAAATTGGAGAAGCTAGCATACTGCCTTTTGATCGCGTTCCGGAAGTTACGACCTTACTTCCAGGCTCATCCAATTAACGTATTGACTGATTAACCCCTAAAGCAAGTTTTATACTGGCTAGAATATTCCAGATGACTACTCAAGTGGAATATAAAGCTAAGTCAATATGACATTGCATATCATCCCAGGAAAGCCATCAATGGGTAGGCGTTGGTCGACTTCATCACTGAATTTACTATAAGGGATGACGAGGAAGAAGTTCAGTTCGTAGTAAGTACGCAATGCAAGCTCTTCGTTGATGGTGCATCCAACAACTTCTTTTCGAGAGAAGGGCTAGTGCTTGAAATCCTGGAGGGGCGAGCCATAAGCTATGCTTTGTGCTTGGAATTCCCAACAACAAATAACAAAGCAGATTACGAATCACTGATCGTTGGACTGAAGGTTGTGAAGGAACTGAAGATAAAATCAATTCACATATACATAGACTCCCAGCTGGTCGTCTCTCAAGTGAAAGGGGAGTACCAAGCATGTGGAGAAAATCTTGCCCCGTACCTATCCAAAGTACAAGAACTATTAAGCGACACCGAGCACTACACTGTAATTCACATCCCACGGGATCAAAACACCAAGGAAGATTATTTGGCTAAGCTCGCAAGTTTCAGAGAAGCTCAGTCATTAAGTTTGGTCCTGGTTGAAACTCTAACCAACCCTAGCATAGGTGAAATGGACGTAGACTGGATTTTCTAAACTACCGTCGAACCAGATACATAGATGACACCGATAAAGGACTATCTAATTGCAGGAACCCTTCCAACTAACCGAAATCAATGGAAGAAGCTCCTTTGAAAGGCGCCACGGTTCATGATACAGAATGGGATAATCTATCGAATGGGTTTCTGGACCCCTCTTCTTAGGTGTGTAACCGATGATGAAGCATAAAGAATCCTAAAGGAGGTACATGAAGGTGAATGTGGAGACCACATTGAGGGCGGACTCTTGCGAAGAAAGTCCTTCAGTATGGGTATTTCTAGCCAACGATAAATCACGACGTTGCAGATCATGCCAGGAGATGCGATCACTGCCAAAGGTTCAGCAAAATTAAAAGAACTCTCTTAACGGAGCTAATACAGATGGTCAGTCCATGGCCGTTCGCAATATGGGAAATCGACTTGATTGGCATCTTTCCAATAGTAAAAGAAAGGGCCAAATATGCTATAGTTGCTGTAGATTATTTCACGAAATGGGCTAAAAGGGAACCACTGGCCACTATAATCGCAAAGAAAGCTATTAACTTTGTTACTATAAAAATTATTTGCAGATTTTACGTGACATAAAAAATTATCACTGATAATGAAACTCAATTCGAAAGTGCCGAGTTCAAAAACTTCTACAAGCGCTTGCAAATTGAAAAGAGCTTTTCCAAGTGGTTCATCCGTAAGCAAATGGGTAGGTGGAAGCAATAAACAAGATCATTATGTCCACTATCAAAAAGAGACTAACCAAAAAAAACAAAACTTGGTGGATGAACTTCTACTTACACTATGGGCTTACGAACTACCTATAAAGCGGCAACTGGTCGAACTCCGTTCACCTTAGCATATGGTTTAAAAGCGATGATTCCTGTTGAAATAGAAGTTTCCTCGCACTGAAGGCAAAATTTCAATCAAAAAAAATGAGTAGCTCCTGCTCGAGTCGCCAGACATGGTCGATGAAAAAAGAGAAGAAGCAGAGTTGAGAACTGCCGCCCACTAAAAGAGGGTTACACGGTACTTCAACTCCAAAGTTCACAGTCAAACCTTCAAAGTAGAGGATCTTGTGCTCAAGCGAGTTTACCCCACTCTAGGAGTCTTTGGACCAAACTAGGAAGGAACATATATTGTTAATCAAAAGCTCAGTGATGGGACTTTCAAGTTGACAACCGCTGATGGAGTCACAATTCCCAGAGCTTGGAATAGCGAATCACTCCTTAGTTATTTCATTTAAGAACAAATTTATGTACTCTTTATTTTTCAGCAAATAAGCCATTCTGGAAATGCCGAGGCATTGTTAATAGGCATAGAATCGTCCATGCTTTCCTTAATAAAATTCAATTCGCCCTTTCAGACTAACAAAACTATGTCCATAATAAATACCGGTCGGGTCGATGGAAGCAAATCGACTCAAATAGTTGGATCGACGGAAATCGATCCTTGCCATTCAAAAACTGGTGTTGCCTTGGCAATATCAGGAGGGAAAAAACTAACTCCTCGCTTTGCCCGAAGATAGGCAATATTGAAGAGATCCAAATTTACACTCCTTGTGTTGAGTGGAGATAGGCAATGCCAATGAGCACCAAAAGCCATGCATCTCATAAGCTGCGCATCAAAAAAATAACTTCTCACATTGCCTGGAGATAGGCAACACCGAGGAGAATCCAAATTTACATTCCTTGCGTTTGCCGAGATAGGCAATGCCAAGGAGCGCCAAAAGTCGTGCATCTCATAAGCCATGCATCGAAAACTAACTTCTCGCATTGCCTAAAGATAGGCAATGTCGAGGAGCATCCAAATTTACGCTCCTTTCAGTGTCCCAAGATAGTCAATGCCATGGAGAACCAAAAGCTGTGCATCAAAAAACTAATTCCTAGCGTTGCCCGGAGATAGGCAACGCTGAGTAGCATCCAAATTTACACTACTTGCATTGCCCGGAGCTGGCAACGCCATGGAACACCAAAAGCCGTGCATCAACAAAATAAATCCTCGCATTGCCCGAAGATAGGCAACATCGAGGAGCATCCAAATTTACACTTCTTGCGTTGCCCGAAGATAGGAAATGCTAAGGAGCACCAAAATTCGTACATCTCATATGCCGTGCATCAAAAAACTAATTCCTCGCATTGCCTAAAAATAGGCAATGTCGAGGAATATACAAATTTACACTCCTTGAGTCGCTCGGAGATAGGAAATGCCAAGAAGCACCAAAAGCCGTGCATCTCATAAGCCATGCATCAAAAAAACCAACTCCTCTCATTTCCTGGAGATAGGCAACATCGAGGAGCATCCAAATTTACACTCCTTGCATTGCCCGAAGTTCGGTATTGCCAAGAAGCACCAACAGCCGTGCATCTCGTAAGCCGCGCATCAATAAACTAACTCCTTGCATTAGCCGGAGATAGACAATGCCAAATAGCACCAAAAGTCATCTGGAAAGCTGCACATCGAAACTTACACTCTTTGCATCATTTGAAGATAAACAATGTCAAGGAGCACCGAATGTCGCGCACTAAGCAAGCTACATGCTAAATTCCAAAATAATAGCCCTTCACATGACCTAAAGATGGGCAACGCCGAGGAGCATTAGAAACCGCATGCATATATTTAGAATAATAAGTGCAACATGGACAAAATGATGCCGCAACACTTACCCATGCGTATATTGCATACTTACTAGAATATCGCTAGAAACTGGGATTACATGCCAAAGTTACCAAACTTCCAAAGAAAGGGGGATTAAGTTGTAACTTAGCGAAATTTACAGTTTGATAAAAGAGTTATGTAAACATTAAGTTCTCGGTTATTTAAAAATTGTTTGAAGTAAACAACCCAATGAATTAGGGGCACCATACATGGTACCCGAACAAAAGCACGTGAAAACAATAAGTTCACAAGTTCTGCCACTCTAAACAAAACTTTCTTAAAAACAAAGAAGTTAACAAACAAACTCTTAAGTTTTTTTAATTTCTAATGTTCTATTAATTTACAAAGTGTTGTTAATTTCTAAGTTCTATTAATCTCTATGTTTTGTTACTTCAAACGATGGGCATTGGCTATAATCACAGAACTAGAAAAGTATGAGATAATAAAAGTACAAGTACACAGAACATATGAACAAATAGATAATAGTGCAGTCAAAATATCAATATATTGCTTATAATTTTTTGTACATAGGATCAAAATGTGGGGACCGTACCCACACAATATCGGCCAACAAAAAGAAAATATAGACTCCACAGTAAAGACGCAAAGTGCAGACTTTTCACATGAAAAAAATACTAAAAAAAGTAACAAAAACCAGATAATCTTCATGCTAGCTGTTGACCAAAGTAGTCCTACGGCAAGCTGTTCAATGCTTCTTTCCTCCGCTGCCCTTTCCCCCCTTAATCGGCAGCTTCTGCTTCTTCTCAGGAGTGGTGTCATTACCGGTGATGTCAACGAATATCTTGATGGCAATGTCCTCATCTTCCTTCGAAGCCTTCTCAGAAGTCCCTCCCTTCTTCTTTAGCTTTCATTATTTGAGTGAGCTTTTAGAGGCTTTGATCGCTTCTACCTTTTCCCTCTTAATAGTAGCCAGTTCATGTTGAGTCTTCTATGGTTGCTCCGTCCGAGTCTCCTGATCCTTGGCCTCTACTGTTATTACGTCTCCTTCCAACAACATAGAAGGGTAGTTTAGGCCATGAAGTGTAGCTATCTTTTCAGCTTTGGGACCTGGTTGGAACCAAACGTGGACATGGGAACTTAAACAAGAACAAAGACAACCACAAAAATATGGAAGTGGCAGCAGGTGCAGCTAATGAAGTAGCTGGCACGCCAATAGGAAAGGTAGATGGACCTATAAGATCAAAAACGAAAGAATTAAATTCTTCCAGCTCTTGCGGCATAAGTTGGAAGCTCCCAAATTGGGGGAAGTAAGGACGTTACCTATGCCAAAGGAACGATCAAGAATAGCAACCTCAAACTCACCTCCTTCGCCTTCTTTTAATGGCTCCACCACCTGAAGGAGAATTTCAAGTCCTAAACTCTCTGGCTGATCATGGGGTTGCTTTGATAATTAGCCCGTGCTAGAAATAGAAGGCTTGGTAAGCACATCGATGACAGTTGTCAAGGTAGGATCAGTGGCCTCCTTCTCTCTTTCAACTCAGAGAATTTTCCAGCCCTCAAGTAATGCCTTCTTTGATTAGAATAAACATCCCCGCTGTTGGCAAAACAAGATAAGATTTCCTCCCAAACTAAGGTGAGAGTGCAATGCAACTTCTGGCCGAGATAGCCGAGACTTCCTTGATGCAACAGAGAGTTAACATGGAAGTTCAGAATAGTGGCATCCAGCTTCTCCATTTTCTTGTCAACGCATTTTGGAGGTCTAAGTAATTCGCTTTCACGGCAGGCTTCTGATCTTCAATGGCAGTCTTATCGGTATTAAGCTGCACAACCCGAGCCTATAGTTTGGCCACGGTCTCGGCTTGGTAGGAAATAGTTTTATTGTGCCCCTCGACAATCAGATCGTGGTCGGCGATAGTTTTCCTCCGAGCATCGATGATGGCGTTACACGCAGACACTTCTTCTTTCAGCTTAGCCTCCTTTGCATGAGTCTTCTCACTCTTGACCCTCCAGACGATCTCCTCTTTTGCATGCTCATCCTTCAACTCCTTCATCAGATCAGTGTTCCTCCTATTTTCATGAAGGGCCACCTCCTTCTCTTCCTCCAGCTGTTTAATCTTAGTGTCACGGTCGGCCAATGCCCTCTCCAAATCGTCCTTCCCTGATTCGAAGGATAGGATCTCCTGATAATTATTTTTGTTTGTTTCCGCCAGCTATTTACAAAGCCGCTCCCATCCTTCGGGTTATTTTAGGTTGCTATGAATAGCTTGGAGATGTGACATGTAGGAACCCTTACAAATGGGGTGTAGATCTAGGTCGAACTTAACCCCCTTCAAAAACCAACTAGGAAGCGCTGCCTCAAGTTTAGAGGGGCCCGAAGGAAGGGAATAGGCATGCCTTCGTTGTAGGCGAGAAGCACTAGAGGCAGCAGTAACCATGGAAGAAGATGAAATTTGAGTCGAAGGCAGAAGCGGGGAAGAAGTAATAGGAATTTCTTGACCCACAGAAGTGTCATTTGGAGTGAGTTCTGAAGAATGAGGACAGTGTTCAAACTTTGACTTTTTCGACGGTTCATCCCTCTTCTCAAGAGATCTCCTCTTCTTGTACCCACTTTTATACGATCGGCTTCAGTCCCTTTCCTCCTGACGGTGGGTTTCAGCTTTGAGTTCTTTCCTCCTCTTACATTCCTCCTCCGTTTCTCAGAATTGATAACGGTTGGAGGTGCGCTTGAAATATCTCTATGAGTCAATAAACTCTTCAAAGTCGTCATAGAAACCTCATCCTCACATCATATATGGCATAAAACATACATAAAAAGTTTCAGAAATATTAGATAAACACTATGAATATGGAGAAGTGAATGAAAATGAGTGTAATCCTAGTGTGTCGTGCATTGTGTTTCTAAGGCGACCCCAAAACGTCATTACGAACCAGGACGGATAGCCGTCGTAGGCGGAATCGGACTAACTTTGGCTGTTGTGGGTGGAACCAGGCTAACATCTGGTGCGATATCACCCGATTGGATGGCACTGTAATAAATTTAAAATCATCTTTCATGAGCTCATTAAAGTCAATATAAACATTGCTCAAATCACCGAACTCCGCTTCGACGTATTTTCCTTGAGAGTCTCGATACCTTCCGAACTTTGGAGCTCTACCTTTATCACCTATATCAGGGAGAGGCATTCTTGGAAGAATGGGACTCATAGCCGGAGTTTCATCACAAGACTCTGAGTCCCCACCGTCAGATTTAGACAAGAAGTAATCACTGGCAGTGGACTCATCATTACTACTTTCAAACTCTCCCTCTTCCTTTTTCGAGTCCAACATGGCCTTGCCTTCTCTTTGTTTGAACTCCTATTCTACTTCCTCAAGAATCGGAGGCATTCTACCTTGGTCGTTTAATTCAGTCGCAACAGTCTCTTCCCCCTCACTTGTTTCGTTGGTGGATCCTCTGGATGGGCTTTCTCTCTCTTGAAAGGTGCCTTCTTCGAAATCGTGGGAGGAGGAAATAGATCTTGTATGAACCCTAGATCGAGTAGGAGTGGGAATTTCAACTTGAATGGAAGATCTCCCCAGATCCAGTGGTCCATGTCGACGCATGTTTTCATCAGTCATTAATAATTTAACGCTTCTCTTCTTGGCATTGATTGCCTTTAAATCTAACAAACTTCATTAACTGCCACGTCTCTATTTGGCCTTGGAATAACCGCAAGAGACATTCAATTGGTTAGGAACTCCATTGCAACGCATCAAAATCTCGATGAATAAAAGGAAGCTTACCCCTTCTCATCCAATGACGGTTGAACCCCTCGTGAATCTAACAAAGAAATACCATACGCTGAATTGCGATAAGTTGCTTTACAGGCGCTGGATGATTTTTTGGTTTCTCTGGGCTTCGATTATGATCAAGGAGAGAAACTCATATCTCCTCTTGAACAAAAAGTACCGCAAGAACGCCCGCATGAGAAGAATATGCAGGCAAGTCGGGATGGCGCAACCATTTGGATGAAGCTAAAATGGGGCAATACCCAAGTTCGAGAGAGTCTCACGTAGAAAGTCATTGAACGGAGGCACGAATCCATTTAAACACATGTATTGGATGTAAGTGGTGTGCCTCAGGGGAGGCATAAGAGCAAATTCGTTTTTCATTGGCAGACGAACATCCTCTTCGGGAATTCCTTGTTGCGCAAAGATGTTATGAAGGACCTTGGCGGAAACAACCGATAAAGCTCTCTTAGGTGGATTAAGCTAAATTCTAAAGTTGGGAGGCATACGATCGACGATTGGCCCAACCAGGACCAACTGGCTATACAGAGCTTGCGAAGTGGATGATGACTCAGCTTCTGAGAGCGTCGGGCTTCCCCCGATTGACTTTCAATGCGTGGATGCCTGCTTCATTCTAAATAAAAGAATCACGTCCGAAAGCGGTCAGGTAAATCTATCCTAAACTAATAGCTTCCCCTACCACATTTGAATTCCGAAGAAACACTAACTTGTAATCGCCATGTCAGATTTCAAGTGCGGACAAGGGCAAGTGCAGTGTGCTATCTATATGGGATTAACTTCGTGCTTGATACATTGCCAACGCCCTATCCCGTATAGATAGTCCGCTCATAGTGGAAGAAGAAAAGGAATTCTCGAGTCACTTCTTTTTTTACTTTTCTTCTACTTCCTATACACTTACCCGTTATCGATCCATGGTCGATAGCAGATTCGTTGTCCAAAGCGATGTGGAAAACTCTTCTCACTATAAGAACGCCGAGCGTGCAACAAGCAAGCAGGATAAGTACAAATTCTATGGAATAATCATGATCTACTAGTGATGTGACATACAGTAATAGCTACGAAACTAGACACAAGTCAATTCTGGTATAATGGACAAAGATAGCAAACCGTGTCAAGCACTGGGCAAAAGCCTGAATGTCATCCCGGAAAACAACCCAAGACTCGATTTACTATCTTCCTACGTTAAACCGCAATCAACTAAAACTTCTCGCAAATCAACATTACAAACGAAAGCTCGTCATCAAATCATTACAGAAATATAGTAATTATAAAACAAGTGAACCCACCTCTGATTGAATTCAAGAATACACAGAGATCAAAGACGTAGAGCCAACGAGGCATGGATGGACCACTAGCATGCTAGGAGATGGGTCTGCTACAGTTCAAAGGTGAGCTAGGGTTTAAATTCGAACGAATGGATCAACAGTGGAACTATAGGTTAGAAAGGGTTTCACGAGATGATGCTTGAACGACTGGAGATGGATCTGATGAGGCAATCGATCGAGTCGATCAAATCCAAGAATCGCCTGGAATCAGATCGTGCTAGAATAAGATCGTGTGAAAAAGCAAGGGCTCGGGTCAAATGGAGCTACTAGGTCGATTCAAGGGAATAAATAGGCAGGAAAAAATGAGACAAAAAGTTTCCTAAGGCATCGGGCTGCATGCAATCCATCATGGATCACTGGAGACCCGATCCAATGAAAATTTACAACAGTATGGATCACTAGCAACCCTAGTGTTGGAGGCACTTTTTCTCGAGTTCATCCTATGACATTAATCTACCATTCCAAAGCATGCGGGGAAGCTATGGGGAGAAATTTGATCCGTTGTAGCAAGCAATAGCAATTAAAACAAAAGCAAGATGTCCACCAGCATAACATACTACGTATTCAAAAACTTTATCTTTTGGAAATCGACGGATGGATATTGAGAGCGATAACTACCAGAGCACGCCTTGTTTACAACGAAGACGTACTCTGGGGAGCTAATGTTATCCCAGTTTTTAACTCAGTAGGATCTAACAGGAGACAGAACAGACTGGTGTTATCGGAATTGTTTGGAACTTAACCAGAAAGGAAAAGGCAAGGAGTCAACGAGAGCCAAGATATATTACTGTGGAAACGACCGGGGTCAACTAAACAGAGAGATCAACGTTCTTTTAGCCCAAGCATTTGTTATGCGCAAACAACTAGTAAATTGTCATCAAAATGGAACAATGAGGACGAAAGACTATGGAAACATCTCCAATTCCAAACTCCAGAAAAATCCTAATGCTTAGATCATCAGCGACCCACGTAACTCCTTGAATCTTCAAACGAACCAATTAAGAATGCAATGAAAAGAGGCTAAGGCATTGGCTCGCAAACGAACCAAGTCTATGGTTCACCAACGACCCATGGTTTTACATTGGTTTGCGAGACAAACCCTCCCTGGGTCGTTCCCTACCTACCTGTGAGTAATGGATGATGTGGCATGGCTCAGAAGTCCCCCGTTCTCTATAAAAACCAACCTACCTGCAACATAAAAGGGATCTTTTCCAAACTGGTCACTGAAGCTATGTTGGAATTATTCTTCACTCTCTACCTCGCTTACAACAATCTCTAAAATATTTCACTGTGATTCCCTAGTGGATTCCAACTCTGGGGCCTCAATCTAGCTAAAGATAATTAAAGCCTTGTAATCAAACATCTCTCGCAACAACGATCAGTCTTTAATAAAATTATAAAGTGGACGTAGGATTCGTTAACAGCCGGACTACTATAAAAATTCTCTGTCCACTTTCTTTTACCGTTCTTTTTCTATATCAGTGACCTGTGATATTGCCCTGTAAGAATAAGGCTGGTGTTTTCAAACTCTAAGCAGGATGTTGATCCATTTTTTGGGTTATCAAAAACCAACCTATTCCAGTTAGAAGAAGCTGAAACTCTAACTTTACTACTATCTGACAAATTAACCCCAACCATATTAGCACCAACCTCATTATCCCTAACCAAGCTATCACCACCCACACGAACATCATTCGAACAGTCATCAAACAAACTAACACATGAATATGAAACCGTGCTTCCACTATTAGCCTTCAAATCCGTTAAACCATTAACCATATTCAAACAAGAAGAAGCAAAAGCCCCTGTATCTAACCTAATATATTCCAACCATACCTTCAAATCATTATAAATTATAATATTATTGTTCTTTAACTCCTTAAACCCTTTAAATTCTCTCTTCCTATTCACCATATCACCTTCATTATGAAATTGTTGTATAAATTTAATATCTAGATTCCCTGTCATTATGATTTTAAAATTTAATTTTATACTTGTTGTATAAATTGTTGAATGCCAAAATTATTGGATGTGACATTGATATATGTTAAAAGTTGAACTTTTTTAGTGATAAAGGTAGTAGTAGCATTGGTTAAGTTCTATGGTAGATATTGGCCTCATTTTAGTATTTTGGAATGTATTATTTGCTGGTTTGATTTGGATTCGACGAATGATTTTTAAATGTGACTTGTGGAATTTTCGATAATATTTTATGTAGAAATGGGTTTTGAACTTCTCTATTTTACGTCAACCTTTTTATTTATCTTTTCTAACATATATAAATGTTTAAATTTATTTTGGAATGTACTTATTATACAGGAAAGTTAATATAGTATTTATTATAAATAAAGGAGGAATTTATCTTTTATAATAAAGTGATTCTATTTTTAAAGAAGATAGAGATATTTTGGAATTAATATTTCTAAAACTCTTTATATAGAATGTGTATGGAAAAATAGATTTATAAATGTTGTTTTATAAGTAAGTAATAGATTTATAAATGATATTTTAAAAAAGTGAAATGATATCAATTTGATAAATTGGAATAATAAATCATATTTCTGAATTTATAGTGATATATGGGATGATTGTTTTGTGGAAAGTGTATGAGATTTAAATACAATGTAGATTTATAAAAGGAGCTTTATAAATATAAAAGAGATATGTAAAAGGAGTCCTATAAATATAATGGAGATTATTAAACGAGTTTTATAGAAGGGTGAGATTTGATTTTTACAAAATTATGGTGGTATGAAAAGTATTCTCTTTATACTTAATACCAAATTTCAAGGTAGGGAAACTTGTCCCAATCCTAAGAATTTATAATGTATGTCAAGATAAGGTTAGTACGCTAATTTGTCCGACTACATTGTTAACTAAGGGATAGTTTAAGTTTGAAATCAGAAAGTGGTGGTAAGTAAACTTGGTCTGATTTTCATACGATTGACTTACTTACACCAAAAGGGAAGTGTTTGGGTTTACTATTATTAATGTTCTAAAATACATTTGTTTTAACCCAAATAAGTATGGTTTTTGAAGTGAAATATTTCTTAAGATATTATGAATGCACTTATGCCATTAAGTATATGGTTACATTTTCTATGTATTGAAAGTGTAGTGTTTTGTGAATATACTTATACTGTTGAGATAATTATATGGTTATATTTTCTAGGTGTTGAAAGTGTAGTGTTTTGTGAATATAATTATACTATTGAGATACATATATGGTTACATTTTATATGTATTAAAAGTGTAGTGTTTTGTGAATATACTTATACCGTTGAATTAAGTATATAGTCACATTTTCTATGTGTTAAAAGTTTGTGAATATACTTATACCATTGAGATAAGTGTAAATAGTTTTCCTAGTATTGAAAAGCATAAATTAATAGTGAATGAGTAGTATACTTATGTATATCTTTGTAAAAGTTTTTCGATACAAGTACTTATAAAGTGATGTTAATTAATGAAAGGATTAGTTAAAGAGGCTTAGTGGTTGCTTATGTACTTAACCATGCTTGGTTTCTATGTGAAGTAAAATATCTGATTGATTTTTTTATTTGACGATTAAATAACCAATTATCAAATCTTGGCTAGTTTTGAAATTACCGGTTGCTGATATGAGAGACTAAGATCAGACCTAGTTAATTAGGTTCACGTATGATAGGGGGTTCTCGCTTTGTGGACTGTGACGAAGTTTAAACTTTACCCCTACATTTCCCTTTACCGGTTGGCTAAGGGTTGAGAATCTGGCTGTAAAATCAGTTTCAAAGTAGCAGTTGTATTTACCTTCGAAAGGGAAGAATGTTATAGCATGGTATCAGAGTTTAGGTTGAGCAGACACTTAGGCCTTCGTGGGGTTAACTGGTTAAAGCTAGGGTTAGTAACACCCTGGAATGAGTTTGAGTGTGTGTGTGAGAATGCATATTTGTTGGTGTTACAAAAATGTTTTGTGTTGTGTGGATTGGTCTGTTAAGTTGTTTATGAATTCTGGTTGGTGCGTAAGGTACAACTATATCGATAGGGATTTCTAAACATTTGAACATGGAAAATCGACATGGTATTGTTTTTAAAATTGTTAAATGATATTTTTTGCCTAGATTTTATAGTTTATATATAAAAGAATGATTCTTAAAAATTGATATAGTTATATATGATGTGTTTGTTTGGTAGGAAATGATGAAATTCAATTATTACCATTTAATGTTTGATTAATTGAGCTCGACTTGTTTATGAGCAGTTTTACCTTTTTCAACATGGGCTAAATAAGTAGTCACTTATGGAGACATTGAAATGAATACCTTGTGAATTAAGTTTCAAAAACTGATTATAAGGCATTCAATGATAATGTTGGGTTAAAATTTTATTTTCATATTTTTTTATTATAATCTAAACAAAGATATACAATTATGAAATGATTTTGTATAAAAAGTGAGATTCTATAAGTATGGTTAACAAACATGGTTTGTACATAAAAAGAATTAAAGCTGAGAGTGTTTTAGAACTTAAATTCCAAAGTTTTTGAAATTGTTTTCAAGTTTTGGGAAAAATAATAATAATAGTATTATTTGAAGTAAAAAAAATTTCAAAGAATTTTAAAGAAGAGATAAAGTACTGAACTTAATTTTTTCGTTGGAAAATAATTCTGGTGATCACTACAACATCATCAGCTTTAATTTTTGAGTTTCTAAGTGGAGGATGCTACTATAGTAGTTTTCTACAGAGTTTTTTGGGTAAAATAGATCTTTATTTAAATCCTATGATTTGATATACAAAAGGAGATTTGTATATTATTATTTCAAAATGATTTGAAATAAAACCCTGATGTTTAATTCTAAAGTTTTCAGTTAAGTTATTTTATGAACGCATGTATCCTATGCATTTGGATAGTTTGGTTTATGCATCTCATTATGAAATTTTTTTTGGTAGCTTTCACTTGTCGTAATGAAATGGAATTTTTGATAATTTTGTACAAATCAAAAACTTTTGAATTAGCTGAGATCTTGAAGCTAAGAGTTTGTGAAATATAAAAGTAGAGTTTTCTAAATCTTGAATTGGAAAGGTAGTAAGTTAAAATAAGTTCTAAAATTGTTGGACAATCATGTTAAATAAACAATAGTGATATTGTATATATACTCTTAGGATGTAGAAGAATGTTATATGTATATGAACTTGAGTTATAAAATGTTAATAGACTTAAGTAATGGTTTTATGTAATGGTTCATAAATGATTTTAGTATTAAATGGACTATGGGTGTAAATAGATATAAAGTAAAAAGTAGTTGGTCTAGTTCAAAAACCAGTAGAATGAAAAGTGTAAGTTGTACGAAGATCATTTTATTCTCATAACTATTCTTGATTCGGATTCCAATACATGATTTTGAGTTGATTTACATCGATCCGAACAAGAATTTCTCACTCGATTCTTAACAGCAAACACTTAATACGGATTCTTGTTATGATCAAAAAGTTTTCTATCAAGTATATGGCTATCAAGGAAAAAGGAGGTTTTAATCAAGGGACCCGATCAGAGTCCACACTAGGAAGGTCGAGTGAGCGATACTAGTTCGAAAAAGAAGTTTATGTAACTGAGAAAATGATCGGTTTCGATATTGCGTACGGATGACATACGTACATCGTACGGGCTTAATATAATTTAATGATTCTTCCATTAGAAATGCTAGTTATATGGTTTGATGGCATGTTTATGTGAGATGATTGCTATAAGATTTAGCTTGCTTATGTTCATGTATCGAGTGAATGAGTTATTGTAATGTTTCATTTTTCATGTTTAACTCTCTTTTCGGTTATTTAAGTGAAATTCAGGTATATAGAAGCAAAGGCTAACTTGCTTCTTTTGGTTTCATGAGTAGAGGTTGATTACTAGACAATTGGTATGTGTTTATGCTTAACAGTTTTGTTTTCTGTGTATCATACACACTCTGTAAGGTTATCATAAGTATATATTGTTGTTTGTCATTCAAAGATATGAGAGGTTTGTGATATAGGCTTATATTGATATTGTGATTTTTTCGGACCTAGCCGCGGAAAGGATGTGCTACCAAAATTTTCCGTAATATAAAGAGCTTTAAAAGCTTAATAGCTTATTTTAACTAATCGATTTTAAAATCCTAAGGGTGAGAATACATTTTCTTCCTTCAGGAATTTTAAGGACAAAATTCATTTAAGGAAGGAAGAATGTAATGACTCATAATTTCTAACATTTCGAGTGGGAATATTTATTTAATTTATACATTCAAGCTTCATTCAAATTTAATAAATAATAAGAAAACCAGTTGTCAATAAATTGACTTGATTTTTAACAACATATTTATAAATGAATTTATAGCATTTTTCTATAATTTTTAATTTAAAAAATATTTACATGATCGTTTGAAGTATTTTGCGGCAAACATTGTTATTTCTGAAATTTCACAAAATAAGGCAACTAGTATATTTTATTATTGTTTTGGGACTGTTTCGCATTATTGTGCACAGTTATATTCTTATTTCTATCGCTCATGGTTCGTATGCGAATGAGATAATGTGTAGCGAAGTTCTGGAAATTATAAAATTTAATAACCCCAACACTTAATCCTTTTACTTATTCCTCTTTCTCTTTTCATTTTTCATTTTCCTGTAAACAAAATAAACATAGCCACCTCTTTTAACAATAAAAATCAAGTGATTTGGTTAACGATAAATTATAAAACCGAATCCGTTGACTTCGTATAGGTGCAAGCTTCAAATCTATGTAAGTGTTGATGGGTGCGAATGAGTTTGGGGGTGTATGATGTGGTGAGTCAGATCAATGGTTATGGAATACTACATTTTGGGTTGGAATTAGGAAAATCGAAGATTGCCACCATGTTGCTCATGTCAAGGAGCACCTTCCTGCCAAGTTTCGTCATCTCCAATAGACCATAGAAGAATGCATCATGGAGGGTATTGGGGGCTCAACCATCAGGTCTCATTCCATTTTAGGTGACTAAACTTGATGTTTTGTGGTGGGATGGGGAGTTTGTGAGAAATGGGTTTCGTCAGTGGAGGCGGCATTCAATTTCTTACAGTAGAAAGTGAGACAAGATAGGAAACATGCACGGTTGTTTGGTATGTATCAGCGTGCATGTACAAGAGAGAAGCGGGAGAAGTTTTGGTTTTGGGGAAGAAGGCTTATTTGGTAGTTAATATATAATTAAGGTAATTAATTATTTTTACTAATTCAAAGACTCATAAAATCAACAACTTTTGCATACAAGGTCTAGTCGAAATGCGGTCTTTTGCATTGTACTCGTAGGAACATTATTTACGAACTAGAGTTGATTTCATCAAGTTTGGAGTAAGTGAAATTTTGAGTTAAAACTGAATGTCGTTCGATTTTAGATCAAGCCAAAACGCTTTAGCATTGGTTAGAATTTGGTGAGCTAACTCAGCTTTGGGGTATCACTATGTGATACATGTGTTGACATTAATTGTTGTTTACATGCTTAAATGTTTTATTTGTTTCATTTGGTTGGATTCCTATTTTGTAAAGCAGACAATATATGAAATAAAATAAAGGAATTTTGTAGAGGGATTCATATTGCTGACCATTGTGATTTTAAATTATAGTTATATATTGTTGAATGGCAAAAATATTGGATGTGACATAGATATATATTTAAGTTTGAACCTTTTTACTAATAAAGGCAGTGGTAACATTGGTTAAGTGATATGGTGGCTATTGATCTCATTTAGTATTTTGGAAATTTTATTATTTGCTGGTTTGATTTGAAATTGATTTGGGTTTAGAGAATGATTTTTAAATACGAATTTGGAATTTTCTATGGTATTTTATTTAGAAATGGGTTTTAAACTTCTCTATATTACTTCAACCCTTTTAATTGTCTTTTCTAACGTATATGGAAATGTTTTAGAAGTATTTTGTAAAGTATTTATTATACATGAAAGTTAATATTGGTGTTTATTATGAAAACAATAGGAATTTATTTTTTGTAATAAAGTGATTTTTTTAAAGATGATAGAGATATTTTGGAATAAATATTAGTGAAACACTTTGAATAAAATGTTTATAGAAAACAGATTTGTAGATGGCTTTTTATAAATAAAATAATAGATTTATAAATGATATTTTATAAAAGGGAAATGATATCATTTTTATAAATTGGAATAATAAATCATATTTGTGAATTTATTGTGATATATGGATGATCGTTTTATGGAAAGTATACGAGATTTAAATATAAAGGAGATTTATAAAAGGAGCTTTATAAATATAAAGGAGATTTATAAAAGGATTTTTTTAAATATAAAAGATATTTACAAACGAGTTTTAAGGGATGAGATTTGATGTCTATAAATGATCATTTTAAGTTATGGTGGTATAAAAAGTATTCCTTTTCAAACTTAAAGCTAGATTCCAAGGTAGGGGAACTTATCCCTACCTAAAGAATTAAGAAAGTATGTCAAGAAAAAGATAGTATTATAACTGGTCCGAATACATTGTCAATCGAAGGATTGTACAAGTTTGAAATTAGAAAGTAGTGGTACTTGGTCTGATTTTCATTCCATCCACTTACTTACACCAAAAGGAAGTGTTTAGGTTTATTGTTATCAATGTTTTAAAAGACATTTGTTTTAATTGAAACAAGTATGGTTTTTGAAGTGAAATCTTTCTTAAGATTTTGTGAATACACTTATACCATTGAGTTAAGTATATGGCTATATTTTATTTGTATTGAAAGTGTAGTGTTTTGTGCATATTTTTATACATTGAGTTAAGTATATGGTTACATTTTCTAAGTATTTAAAGTGTATTGTTTTTTGAATATACTTATATATGGTTACATATTCTATGTTTGAAAATGTAGTGTTTTGTGAATATAATCATGCCATTAAGATACATGTAAGGATAGTTTTCCAAGCATTGAAAAGTATAAATAAATAGTGAATGAGTAGTATACTTATATATATCTTTACAAAAATATTTTGATACAAGTATTTACAAAGTGATGTTAATTAATAGAAGGATTAATTAAAGAGGCTTAGTGGTTGCTTACATGCTTAACCATGCTTGGCTTACATGTGAAGTTAAATCTCTGATTGGATTGGTTGTTTATTTGATAAACGATTATCAAATCTTAGCCAGTTTTGAAACAATCGATTATCGATTCGAAGAGACGGGCATCATATATGTTATCCAAAAACCACTTCAAACTGACATAATTAATCAAATTGGAGACAACTCAAAGATGGAGTTCTTTGAGTGCTAGGGCTATTTGCTACTAATCATAAGGGTGATTCCAAAATGGATGCAGTAGAAGTAGTGCCTTCGGTCTTTTCATAACCAAAACAACTTGTATGGATGAGTGTCAACATTGCATTGTTGCCTAAAGGGCAATATTAGCATTCCAAGTGGGATTTTCTAAAAGGGTAAAATGTAGCCTCAAAACTCACATCTGGTAATGACTAAAAAAGAGGATATGCTTCAAGGCTATGTGGTTTGCTGCAACTAAGATATGGTCATCACCTGTATTTAGATTGATATTATCATATTATGTATACTTTTGGCTACAAAAATGATTTGTCAGAGACAACTAGGGTGATGGCATAGTTGTTGCCCAGGAAAGGGGTATGTCGGTCCTGATTCACATAATGTCGTAGCGAGACCCTTGGTGCATTTTTCTAGAGGTGTAGTGTAACAGACGATACCACAGTAGCCCTATCATTGATGGAATCCATTCTCCAATACGTGCTTTACAGACTTGTTATACACTAGATGTGCTATAATGTAATTAATGTAACCCTTTCAGCCATGTTAAATATTTATTTTAAACCCTAGACATTAATATAATATCACTATATATTTTAACAAAATTGGTTTGGCAATATTAAGGTAAAAATGCAACGACCTACCTTTTGGGACGGTTTAAATCAACAATAAACCACACATGTCTAATTCAAACCATTCAAAAGGGAGGATTGTTAATGCGGTAAATAAGAAATAAAAGGAAAGAAGGAAAAATAAAACACAGAATCTCGCAGCCGAATGACAAAATATAATAATCAAATAAATGGTTCATGAGTCTGTTTTACAAATAACACGTGGTTACACTTTTACAATTCAAATCAAAGTTATACATACAGTAGAAATAAATAATTAATGCAATGGAATACATGATGTAGTGGAATAATTATAATAAATAGTAATATTATACTGAATCTTCGTCTTCGTCCTCTACAAAATAAAATGGTCTTCAATACACTGAAAAAGCTCAGACTGACCCGAGCATAATGAAAACAAAACACTCGAGTCAGAACTAAAAGATCTTATGTAAGTTAAATTTCTAAAATAAAATGTTAGTGCAATGGCTTCAAAGATATTACGGGATTTTCCATCTCCTATCAAGTGTACAACGTGAATATAATTATTAAAAGATTTTAAATAATTTGTAATATCAATCTTAATCAACTAATTAAAACAAATCCGAAGTTTGAAGAATTTACACCCTTCAAATAATTCAGTTCCAAATAAAGTACAAATCTAATAAATTATATGTCATTTCAACCAATACCTAAAATCAACATTTCAAATCAATGAAAACCGTTCGGGTTTATCATTTCAACCCATAATGATTTTCAAGTAATAATTAAGGGAACTTGCCGAGTGATCACAATATATAAATTAAACACATCATCCAATGTAAAAAAAATAAAAAATCAAACATCCATCATAATTATCATCCAATTCAAACAATGAATATTCACAATTTACAGATTATTATTTATAGGTAATTAAGTGGCAATTATAATTTCAATAATAATTTAAGTGACAATTTAATTCAAGCTAATTCAAATTAACAGGAATAACAATTTAATATACCAAACAACCATAAATAAATTCCTAATCACACCAAAAATTTAATTTAACTAATATATGAAATTTTAGAAGTTGTGAGCGGGTCAAAACACTCACCCTTGAATTTTAAATCGATTTGAAATTCAAATAAAGACCCAAATTTCAACAGTCTCCGAATTTGTCCAAAGCAGTGTCAAAATGTCTGGAATTTCGATACAATCCCAACGAAATAAACCGCGATTGAATCCGAGCTCGTATGAAATAATTAGAATATTGAAAATTTTCGGTCTTGGGTCGACTTCGAGTTTAACTTCGGTCCGCCGGCTCAAATCCCCGGTGCTTGCTTTGAGTTTTTGCCAAAACGACTCGTGACCCAAGTCATTTTCTTCCTGATCTGAAGTTGCTACAGGGTTTTTGCCTTTGAAACCCGAAGCACAACCTAAAGTGGCTGCAGATCCACTTTTTTCCTTTTTAAAAAAAAAATTAAAATTAGGTTTTGGAATTTGGGAATCAGGTTTGATGTTCTTTCATTTGGGAAGGAGGAAGGAGATTGTTTCCTGGGGATTTGACCAGGCAACTAAGTACTCGGCATTAGCACACTGCTCGGCAATGTATGGATCGTTCGACAGTCTGAACGCTCGGCACAAATGGTTCATCTAGCATCCACGATCATGTAGCATATGGTAGTACTCGGCACAAGGAAGCATTCGGCAGTCAAGAGCGTTCGACATCAGAAGAACGCTTGGCATAAAGGAGCGCTCGGCATCTAAAGATCGTTCGGCACGAGATCGTTCGACATCTAAAGATCGTTTGGCACGAGATCGTTTGGCATCTAAAGATCGTTCGACACAAGGTCATTCGGCGTCTAAAGATCGTTCGGCATCCAAAGATTGTTCGGCCTCCCAAGAACGTTCGGCAACCAAAGATTGTTCGGCATTCTGTCAATCTCGACCGACTTCGATTGTCGCTTGGCCTACTTTTCCCACACAACACCAGCTCGTTCGGCATGATGGTTCGGCATTTGGCTGTTCGGCTTGTTCGGATCGTCACGCAGAGCTTATTCCATTTGGGCCAAGATGTTCAGCTACTAGACCCACCAGGGATGTCCAACCCACCTTCGTCTATAAATAGAGAGGCAGGGGCACAGTGAAAAGGATAAGTTTTTTGGGAACGCCGGGGAAACTCTACCGCATTCAACACTCACTCAAGACTTAATCTTTTACTTTTCAATTGTATTCAAGTAATCAAAAACGAATTGCATCTGTAATCAACTATCAATGAAATCAATAGAAATCAACTTCAAAGTGGACGTAGGAAGTTACGCCGAACCACTATAAATTTGGTGTTCTTGTTCTCTGCATTGAAATTTATATATTGTTCTCTATTTTAATTTACTTTCTTCATTAGTCTCTCTACAAAATCTTTCTAAGGGTGTTAGTGACGAATTTTGGTGCTAACATTTTGCTGCTTTCACTGAGAATTGAATTCTCAGGCTGTTAGGATCTGCTTTGAAGCTACTGGATTGCATAAATCCCCTAGAGGAGAACCAAGATCATTCGCAGGGCATCCGTTGATTCTATTCAGAGTTGTAGCCAACAACTCTACCATGGGAAGAACACGAACCAGATCGGCCTCTCACAATGCATATGTCCATGAAACTGCTAGCGTACAACAAGTTGGACCTAGAAATCAGCAAGCGACTAGAGGTGCAGGGCCCTCCACCCAAAACTAAACGGAAGTCGTTTCTCGAACAGAGTTCAATGACTTGATAGCGAACTCAAGGAAAGTATAAGGCAACTTGCTGAACAAATTCAAACCAACACTAACCTCATGACTCAGCTCGCTCAACAGCAGCGTCAAAATGCTGGAGGTAACCCTGTCCCTTATTCTGAATCTGATAGTTCAACCTCAGCTGATGAACCTCCTAGGCGTAGACGCCGTAAGGATGAAGGTGCATAGGCAGGTGCCGAAGATCGATTGACTAAAGATCAAGCCCGTGAAGAGACCGGACACCCAAATCTCCAAGACCCAAATCTGGCGGGACATCAACCCGCACGGTCCCGTGGGATAGAGCCCAACCATCCATCCTCCATACAAACTCCGGACTTAACAGCTATGGTCAGGCAGTTGATGAGAGAGAACCAAGGCTTGACCAATGAAGATTGGGGAGTGTCCAGAAGCCATACTCCCTTCACAGATGGTATCCTGCAGGCTGAGTATCCCAAGAAGTTCAATATGCCGACTATCCCCGCCTACGAAGGGAAGACTGATCCCAGGCAGCATGTGATGAGGTAGGGATGGATAATGGATTCTGTTAGAGCTAATGATGCAACTAAGTGTAGGTGCTTCCCAATCACTCTGTCCGGAATTGCCACCATGTGGTTTACTCGACTTCTCCCACGATCTATATCCAGCTTTGACGAATTGGCAATGAAATTCATAGAGCAATTCAGAATACACACCACCCGTCCAAAGGATGTGATTTCCTTATCAAGCGTAATCCAAGCTCTAGGAGAGTCATTGAAAGCATACTTGCAGAGATTTCATGTTCTTGCTACCGAAGTGGGCAATCCAAACGACCATGCAATTTTGATGGCGGTAATGCGTGGAGTGGATCCAGACTCTGAATTTGGTGATTGGTTGGCGGGAAAGGCCCCAGCCACGCTGGAGCGTTTTTATTCAAAAGCTCATCAGTTCATAAGAAGGGAAGAAGCTCGATGGACAAGACGAGACAAGGCACCAGGGCCTACTCAAGAGACTGTGAAAAGTACCATCGCCATGAAGCAAACCGGTGATAATTCGAGAAAAGCTCAAGTCAACGTCCAAAACAAGCCTGGGCAGTCTAAAGGATCCGGAGGTGGAAATCCCGAAAAGAAAAGAGAGATGGGGAAATGGAAGTCAAGGATCCCGACCTACAATGAATACACCCCGCTCAACGCATCTATTGAGAACATCGATTTGTCAACATGCAACACTTTTCAATATAGAAAACCACGCACAAAGGAATCAACAGAGGAACAGAAGCAGACTGGGAAGTGTTGCCGCTTCCTTGAGTCTTATGGGCACAACACAGAGGAGTGCAGACACCTCCATGACGCTATAGAAAAGTTGATTAGACAGAAGAAGCTGTAGGAGTTTGTCAAAGACCCACAAGACGGAAGACAAGGGACATCGGACCCCGAACACGGGCCAGCTCCACGCTAACCAGAACAACCCGCTCGAATTGTGGGTAGATTGGTTATCAACACGATTGCTGGCAGACCTCATTTTGTGGATAAGAATTGGAAGGAGATGGAGCGATATGCTAACTATTTAAGACATGCGGAGTATGAGTGTTGTTCGAATGTGGAGGATGGGACTCCTGCAAATCAGCAGCGCACGATGGATGATGATATTGTATTCAGGAGTAGAGATGCGGATAAGGTGAAGGCCTCTACCATCGACCCGATGGTCATATCTACGACAATCGGGGCGACATTTATGAAGAGAATTCTAATTGATTGTGAAAGTTCCGTTAACATCATCTTCAAGAAGGCATACGACCAGATGAAGCCGGAGACTAAGGATTTGAAACCGTCTAAAGCCAGAATCCACGGCTTTAATGGCGCAGCAACGGATGCAGTGGGATATGTGGAGCTACCAGTTGAACTGGGGCAAGGAGAGCGTAGGAGGGTGCGGATCCTACCATTCATAGTATTGGATGTTGACTCTCCATATAGCGTATTTCTAGGACGTCCAGCCCTGGAAGAATTTAGGGCAGCATTGGCCCCTTGGTGTCTGACGTTGAAATTTCCAACAGACAGTGGTGTTGGAGTGGTACACGGCGATCAGGCGACCGGACGTGCCTGCTATGTGGCTGAGCTGAGAGAGGCTCGGCGTAGAGAGAAAGGAAAGGTTGCGGAAAGCTCCATCCACATCCAAAATTCCGATGATTGACAAGTAGCGCCCAAGCCCTGGCTCGGGCAACAGTCTCGGATCTATAGAGACATAGATCCGAGAGATGATGATGGGGGACCCAGGGAAACAAACGCAGCACCGGATGAACTAACAATTGACATCCTAGTCAGCCGGGATGACCCATCACGAATTCTTCAAATTGGATCACAACTCGACCCCGTGGTGGCCGAGACCCTCACTGACTTCTTCCGACCGAATCTTGATGTCTTCGCTTGGACACATTCTGACATGTGTAGGATTTCTCTTGCAATTGCAAGTCATATGTTGAACATAGACCCAAGTCATGTTCCTGTGAAACAGAAAACGAGAGGCATGGACCCAGAGAGGTCCGCGGCTCTCAACGAGGAGGTGGACAAACTAAAGGCCAATGGGTTCGTCTGCGACGCCCTCTACTCTGAATGGGTATCTAACCCGGTGCTAGTAAAGAAAGCAAATGGAAAATGGAGAACTTGTGTTGATTATTCTGATTTAAACAAAGCATGCCCAAAGGTTAGTTTTTCGTTGCCTAGGATTAACTAGCTGGTCGATTCAACCGCCGGACATGAGTTACTATCATTTATGGATGCGTACTCTGGATATAATCAAATCCCGATGCACCTTCCCGACCAAGAACACACCAGTTTTGTCACAAATGTTGGGTTATATTGCTATGAAGTGATGCCCTTTGGATTGAAAAATGCGGGAGAAACTTATCAGCGTCTGGTGAATCGGAAGTTCAAAGACCAGATTGGTAAAATGATGGAAGTCTACGTGGATGTCATGCTCGTGAAGTCACGACAGTCGAACGACCACATCCGAGACGTAGCAGAGATGTTTGACATACTCAGGCACTATGGAATGAAGATCAATCCTTTGAAGCATTCATTCGGCGTAGCGTCAGGAAAGTTTCTGGGATTCATTGTGAATGCACGGGGAATCGAGGCTAACCCGGAGAAGGTACAGGCTATCCGAGCTATACAAGTGCCCAGAACCATAAAACAGGTGCAAAGCTTGAATGAAAAAATGGCTGCGTTGAGCCGATTCATATCCAGGGTCGCAAACAAGTGTATTCCTTTCTTCGATGATATAAAGAAAGGAAAAAGGAATTTCGAATGGACATCCGACTGTGAGGAAGCATTCTGAGCTCTTGTGAGGCACTTAGAAAGTCCCCCGGTATTATCAAAACCATTAGACCATGAAATGTTCTTCGTATACTTGGCTGTATCCCAGCATGCTATCAGCACAGCTTTGGTTCGTGAGGAAGACCGAGTTCAAAAGCCAGTTTACTATGTTAGAAAACGCTTGACGGGGGTAGAAAGAAATTATCCAAAGATTGAAAAACTAGCCTACTGCTTGGTGATTGCATCACGCAAGCTTCGTCCGTATTTTCAGGCACACTCAATCATTGTTTATACTGATCAACCTTTGCGGTAGATACTCCAACGACCGAAAACTTCCGGAAGGATGTTAAAATAGAATATTGAGTTAAGTCAGTTCGATATTACCTACCTTCCGCAAAGGGACATACAAGGACAAGCGCTAGCTGACTTCATTGTTGAATTTACTATGCCAAACGAACCAAACGACCATAATGTCGCACCTCCCGTTCGATGGAAGGTGTACATCGATGGGGCATCCAACGATCGTTGTTCGGGGGTTGGCATAGTTCTTGTAACTCCTGAGAATCGATCATTTTGCTGCGCTTTGAAGCTCGAATTCACAGCGACGAATAATGAAGCTGAATATGAAGCTTTGATTGCCGGCTTAAGACTTATCAAAGAACTGGGAGTAAAATCGGTTGAAATCTTTAGCGACTCTCAGTTGGTGGTGTACCAAGTGCGAGGAGGCTACCAAGCAAGGGGGCAGTGACTTGCCCCATATTTGATCCGAGTTCAGGAGCTGCTAGCGAATCTCGAGTACTATGATATTTCACATGTCCCGCGTGAACAAAACAGAGCAGCCGATTCATTGGCCAAGTTCGCGAGCACTGGTGATGCGCAACAGATGGGATTGTTTGTTGTCGAAACCTTACATGCTCCGAGTATAAATATGATGGAGGTGGATTTCATGTTAGAAATAGAAATCGACAAGGAATCGTGGATGACCCCAATCAAACGGTACTTGCTATCCGAGATCTTACTCGAAGGAAGAAGCGAAAGACGACAAGTCCTTCGTAAGGCTTCACGATATATAATGCAGGATGAGGTAGTGTATCGGAGGGGATTCTCGACCCCCTTGCTCCGGTGCATGGCCCATGATGAGATAAAATGAATATTAAAGGAAGTCCATGAGGGAGAGTGCGATGACCATACTAGGGGGCAAACATTAGCAAAGAAAGTCCTTCTTTATGGATACTACTGGCCAACTGTGAATCCAGATGCTGCAGACTATGTGATAAGATGTGACAAATGCCAGATATATGCAAAAATCCTGAGAGCTCCGCCGACGGAACTCACGCAGATGGTTAGTCCCTGGCCATTTGCAATGTGGGGGATTGACCTAGTTGGCTTTTTACCCATAGCCAAAGGTAGAGTGAAATATGCAATATTGCGGTCGATTACTTTACCAAATGGGCAGAAGCAGAGCCCCTGGCCACAATAACCACCAAGAAGGTTATTAATTTCATCGTACGAAATATCATATGCCGTTTTGGCCTTCCATGGACCATCATTACAGACAACGGGACTCAATTCGAGAGCAAGGAGTTCAAAAAATTTAGTCAGAAATACGACATTGAGAAGAAGTTTGTACCGGTTGCTCACCCAAAAGACAACGGACAAGTGGAAGCCGTAAACAAGATAATCAAGTTCATATTGAAAAAACGTCTGGAAAAGGCTAGAGGCAAGTGGGTGAATGAACTTCCTATGACGCTTTGGGCCTACAGGACCACCCACAAGACCGCGATTGACCACACTCCATTCGCATTGGCGCATGGCACAGAAGCTGTCATACCCGTGGAGCTTGAAGTTCCATCAAATTGGTAACTTATTACGACCCTGAGTCGAACTAGAATCTTTTGCTGGAATCGTTGGACTTCATTAACAGAAAACGCGAAGAAGCCAATTTGAGAGCGGCTGCATGTAGACATAGAGTCGCTAAATATAATAACGAAAAGGTCTGACTGAGAATTTTTAATGTAGGAGACCTCGTTTTTAAATCAAATTTTCCGGTCCCATCTCATATAAATCCCGCATGGGAAGGTCCATACGTCACCGAACGGAAGCTTGGAGAAGGAACTTTCAAGCTAGCGACCATCAATGGTGCGACACTTCCTCGAGCATGGAACAACGATCACTTGTGACATTATTAAACTTAGTCTATTTCTTTCATGTATTAGTTGCATTTATTTCCAGTACTCTTTTATTTCTAGTTCTTGACATGTAGTAAGACAATTCAGCTTGCTTTCATTAATAAAGGCTTGAAGCCATCTTTCCTATAAATTACTAATGTTTCTGCGTACGATGATCCTGTGACAGGCAAACGAAACCATATTATTCTGGGTGACGTATGAACACGTGCAGACACTCAAAGTCTCCATGTCACCGGAGTGTGGACTGGAGTATTCTAAGTCCCCGGAGTGCGGACTCGAGCATAAACGATTCAAAATCTCCAAGTCCCCGGAGTGCGGACTGGAGTACTCTAAGTCCCCGGAGTGCAGACTCGAGTATAAACGACTCAAAATCTCCAAGTCCCCGGAGTGCAGACTGGAGTACTCTAAGTCCCCAGAGTGCATACTCGAGTATAAACGACTCAAGATCTCCATGTCTCCAGAGTGCGGACGGGAGTACTCTAAGTCCTCGGAGTGCGGACTCAAGTATAAACGATTCAGAATCTCTAAGTCCCCAGAGTGCGGACTGGAGTACTCTGAGTCCCCGGAGTGCGGGCTCGAGTATAAATGATTCAAAATCTCCAAGTCCCCGGAGTGTGGACTGGAGTACTCTAAGCCCCCAGAATGCGGACTCAAGTATAAACGATTTAAAAGACTAGGTCCCCTGAAGGCGGAATGGATATAAATAACCTGAAGTCATCGAGCCTTCGACGCACGCATTAGAAAATTTTCCAAGTGCTTGAAGCGCAGAAGGAAAAATGAACAACTCTCAAAGAATCCCCCAGCTATATGAAGGTGAACCAAGAAGTTCATGTTATTCGCAACAGCTCGGATTTAAATCACAATCGCAAAGGAAGTTAAACGACAAGAGCCTTTTGTAAGACAGAAAAAGGAACTAAACTTTATTCAGGAATAAGTTTCTACTACAACCCCTCCAAAGTTCGGAGTTGGCAATCTATTTACAAGAACTACAAAAGTAGAAAATAATAATTACATAACTTAAATTAACTCTCGTTGAACGAGAGTAATGGTTACTTCTTGTGCTTCTTCAACTTTTTCACCTTCGTTGTCTTCTCGGACGGCTCCTCACCTCCGCGTTTACCCTTGGTACCCTTCTTTGATGGAGGGGTAGCAGTTGAAGAAGTACGGGGGACATCCATGGGCTTGGACCGCCAGGAAGGATGACCTTCAACGGTTTGTTTAGGGGATCGTCCAGGTCCACAACTCGGGGCTCAACTTTGATTTTGGCCATCTTCTCCTTCTCTTTCTTGAGCCGCTCCTTCATACTCAATTCGGATGTGTGCCTAGAGGCGCCTGTAATTTCTACTTCATAACCCCCGTAGGTAGGAGAGGAAGTTTCGGACTTGTCCACATCAAGCGCCGCGATCACCTGAGCATCGGGATCGGGAGCCTCACCTGTGTGAGGGGCCTCACTTGTATCCTTCTCCGCCTCATTGGCGACATCGCTCCTCGGAGTGCTCGAGATCAGAATGGCCTGCACAAAATCATGAAAAACGAGCATTAGAATATAATAGTCCTTCATAAAGAATGACAATTTCTGGAATCTTCAAGAGAAGGGTTATCTACCAGGTTCCGGCAGGCTCTCAGCCATCAAGGGGGTCTCAACCTCCGGGATGGGAGATAGAATATGGATACCGAGGCCAGGGTCCTTCGGATTATAACCAATATGCTACTCAAATGGATCGAGTATCGGCCGATCGACCGATTGAGTAGGCACATGAGCTGGAGGCGAGACCCCGGATGGACCGATAATAACTTCTTTCCCTTTCTTTGAGGGGAAGCCTTTGCAGTAAATAGCTTTAGCCGCTGATAAGTCCGAAGGCTCATTTCCCTTGAGATACTCTTTTATCAAGGCCCCCTCATCAATCTCTTCGGTACCATGCTCAGCCTTCCTGATTTCAATTAAAGTCTCCCACGCCTCAGCCAAAGATTCAAGATAGCCCTTGCCCAAAAAAGTCTAGTCTCGATGCATGAGAACACGGGCTTCGAATTCAGCAATTAGCGGGTCAAACATGCTTTTGACCTCCTCCCTTCCTTCTTCTCTAGCCGCCTCAAGACGGGAGTCGATGTTCGCGGACGCTATCTTCTTGCCCTCCTCACGGACTTCACTTTTTAACGCCTCAACTTTGGAAGGCTCGCCCACAAGTTTTTCTTTTAAGAGTCGAGCAGCAACGATCTCGTCACAGTATCGTTGTGATTCTTCCTGGACAGCCATTTTCTCTTCCTTCTCTCTGCGGAGCTGCTCCTCGAGTTCCTTGACTCGGAGCCTGAATGCGTCCCTTTCGTTTTGGACTGAGTCCTTTTCCAAAGCCAAAGCCCCGCATCGTTGTTCCGCCTCGTCGAGTTCTTTTTTGTGAGTCGACTTCAGACGAGTTACGGCTTCGGCGGTGTCTCTGGCGCTCAACTGGGCGGCCTCAAGTTTGGACTTGTAAGTTGCAATTTCTTCGTCCCGAGCTTTAATGATATCCTTGTCGTGGATAGCCTCAAGCTTCAGGCGATCGATTTCATGTTGGCACTCCAAGGAGACTTCAGAAAGTTTTTCATCCAAATGAACAAACGCGTCATGTTGAACATAGACGTTGTTGGTACAGGCGATGGCGCTCTGCTTGACATGTCCGGGGATAGGATGAATCGCCAGGAGGAATTTCAGGCCGCCGAAGCAGATTTTTGGAAATTTATCTTTAAGCTCGGCCAGCCTCTCCGATACTGTGAGGTCTGTTGCAGGAGCGGGAGAAGACGACTTTAAAAGTTCGGCTCTCCTGTGAGAATCTCGGGACTGTCGAGTGTAAGAGGTATCAGAGTATTGGTCCCGGAGAGCATCAGATTGCGACCTCTTATGTCCGCGCTTGTCTTTGCTATGCTCCGAGTGAGAAGAAGTATCCTGGTGGTGTTTTGGCTGATAGTAAGTTTTCTTCCGAGACGACGAGTCCCGGGAATGATAGTCTTTATCATTGTCACCATCCCTATCTCGACGTCTTCCGTAACCCGAGTCTCGTCCTTATTGATAAAAAATAGACGAACCACGAAGGCGATCGAATCCATGCGAGCGCCCCATGTCACCTGCACAGAATTTAAATAACAACTAATTAGAAAAGAGTAGCGTGACGATAAAATCTAAGTGCAAATTGAAGTGCAAGTGTTTGTGTGTGTCCTAGTGTTTCCCCCCGACGGACCAGTCGCTTTGTTAATGGGAGTTTTTTCTCCCTGACTTTGGGTTAGAGCGCCCGCATCGCCTCTGATGGGCGAATGAAGCTTGAATGCCTCCGGATCATCAAAGTCTTAATTGAGCGGGTCATCGGTAATGGAGAGGTTCGATAATCCCTTTAAAGAACTTTCTACGTGCGGTGAAGAAGCCTCTTTCTCAATCGGAATGAGCGTAACTTTTGAAGCCCCGCCAACCTTCTCCTTCCTAATCTTGTACGTCAATCCCTTTTTCCTCTACAAAGGGGAAGATAACGTTTTAATGCCGTGCACTTCGACTATCGGATCCTGAGTGGGAACCAAATTCTTACCTTGTGCTTCGGGTGTTTCATCGTCTTTAAAAAAAATTCTTCCTATGCATCAGGGGTGTGACGTGATGACGACTCAGCCAATTTTTTCCCTTTACCGGATGCGGGCCTAGGTAGGCAGACATCCTTAGGAAGGCTAATCCGACGACCTTCTGCTAACAGTCCGGACCTCGATAGTGACTCATTTGAAATGAGAGTTCGGATGTCTCGTTCTTCGGCGGGAAGAGCTCTAATAGCTTCAACGGCTTCAGAATACCCGCGACTGTCGGGACGTGGATTGATACATGAGAAGATGAGAAAAGAATTAGAAAAGGCATGGCTTTGACCAAATATGAATATCAATCCAGAGAGAAGACTTACTTCCTTCTACCCACCTCCTCGCGAAACCAGGATGGCAACGCACATAGAACCATTCCTGTTTGTACAGGGAAAATTTGCTCCACACCCCAGTTAGGATTTGGCATTTGCGATATGGCTCGAGAAACATGTAAGAGGGGTTATCTCCCCGCTTCTTGATCATATATATGTATTTGATATCGCCCGGGGCTGGAGGCCTAGAGAGGACGGTCATGAAAAGAATGTAGGTCCCGTAGATGAACGCGTGGCCATTCGGGTGCAGTTGCGACGGGGCAATTTCGATGTATTGCAGCACGTCCGAAAGAAATTAATTAAACGGTGGCACACTACCGACCTAGCACATAAACTTACTACATGCAGTATATCCAACTGGGGGCAAGTGGGAACGATCGTGCCCGGACGGAATCAATATGTCGTCGAAAGGGATTCCATGGATAGAGCATATGCGCCGGAGCGCAGCTTCATTGACCTTCGAAGCTTGTGAATCGACCGGGTTGTCCAAGAAAATTGATGCCTCCAGGGCATCGGTGGCTAAGTAGTGAGCGGGGGAAGTCGATGGGTTAGAAGTATCGGCGACCCCTTGTTTAGAAGACGATCCCGGTCTATCTGAGATTGTGGCGGAGCTAGATTTCTTAGACATCTTTGATTGAAGTTGGATCCTACAGAGTACCTAATTGAGCTATACTTGGAAAACAATCGACGTCAGAATTAACAACATAAGAATTCCCCTCGTGTGGTGTGTGAACAAGTGCGTTCATTCGTGTGTAAGCGTTGAGAAATTGTAAGTCACAAAATTAATGACATAAAATCGAGCTTTGAACTATCGCTTTCGAAGACCGTCATCGTTGACCGTCTCCGAAAACCCGCCTTGCGATGCTTTCAATTAGCGACTCGGACATTGGCACTACGAGTTAAAAGCTTTTATCTGTTCTCTTCGATTTAAGTTATTAGTCCGGATTAGTTCGATATGCTAGTATGCTGGAGTCTCTGTCCTTGATTTGTTATATGATTAGGCAAGGCAATTGATCGTTCGGCCTAAGTTCTGTCGGCTAAAAAGTGGTTCGGCATTCACAATTGTTCAGCCTACAAAATATGGTTCGACATTTATGTTTGCTCGGCATAAGTATTGTTTGACTGAGATATGGGTCGGCATTCATGATTGGTCGGTCTAAATGTTGTTCGGCCTAACTGTCGACCGGACAAGCTATCGCTCGGCCAAGCTATCGATCGGCCGAACTATCGTTCGGCCTAAGTAACGACCGGCCTAAGTTCTGCTCAGCCAAAGTGACGTTCAACACCCTACCTAATTCGTACTTCCTCCCTAACCCTCCATCCCACTGCTCGGCATGTGGCGAGCCATGCCGAACCAAAGTTACGCCGAGCCCCAACGCTCGGCACTTCGTCCTTAACTACGGTCTCATTTTTTCCTCTCTTCCTCCATCCACGCCGAACAACGAGGGCTGATTGTTCAGAAAGTCATGCCAAACCATGCCGTTCGGCATCCTAACCATCTCCTACTCCTCCTATGTTCTTTTTTCCTCCAATCTCGTTCGGCACAAGGGAACCGTGCCGAACAACAATACATCTCCCAACAGCTCCCTTGTACGCTCGTCTCTAGTCGCTCCTCCTTTCCTCCTCATCGTTTAACTCTAAAAACTCTTAAGATATATTAATCATGGCTCGACCCTTTCATCCTATCGGTTACGGTTCCAATCTATGAACTTGAGCATAAAAAACCTTTTTAGTTATGCAAAGGACTTGGATAGAAGGATCGATACCTAGTTAGTAGATCGAGACTTGGAAAGGATTGATAAATCGTTAGAGGTTGTTAACTGGCAAGGCTAGCAAGTACAAGGTAGCGGAGGTAAAAAAGTGGAAAGAGAAGAAGAAGGAATGTGCTGACCTTTATAGGGAAGAAGAAGAAGGCGAAACGACAATGACCGGTAGAACCGGTAAAGCAACATCGTTCGACATCGGTTTGTTCGGCATGCATAGGACGTTCGGCTTCGGCTGTATCGCTCAGCATTTACATTACGGTCGCCACACACCTCCACATCTGGTATTTACAAGAAAACAAACCCCAAGAGTGATGGGCCAGGGTTCGAAGCGAAGCACAAAGGACACGTAGTACAAAGCGCATCACGTTCGGTCAAGCGACACACTTTTGGGGGCAAGTGTTTCCTGGGGATTTGACCAGGCAACTAGGTACTCGGCATTAGCATGCTGCTCGACAATGTATGGATCGTTCGGCATTCTGAACGCTCGGTACAAATGGTTCATCTGGCATTCACGGTCGAATAACATTCGGTAGTACTCGGCACAAGGAAGCATTCGGCAGTCAAGAGCGTTCGACATCAGGAGAACGCTCGGCATAAAGGAGCGCTCGGCATCTAAAGATCGTTCGACACGAGATCGTTCAGCATCTAAAGATCGTCTGGCATGAGATCGTTCGGCACGAGATCGTTCGGCACGAGATCGTTCGACATTTAAAGATCGTTCGGCATCTAAAGATCGTTCGGCATAAGATCGTTCGACATCCAAAGATTGTTCGGCGTCCCGAGAACGTTCGGCAACTAAAGATTGTTCGACATTCTGTCAATCTCGACCGGCTTCGATTGTCGCTCGACCAACTTTTCCCACACAACAACGCCTCGTTTGTCATGAGGGTGATGGTTCGGCATTTTGCCGTTCGGCATGTTCGGATCGGCACGCAGAGCTTATTCCATTTGGGCCAACATGTTCAGCTACTAGGCCCACCAGGGAAGTCCAACCCACCTTTGTCTATAAATAGAGAGGCAGGGGCACAGTGAAAAGGATCGGATTTTTGGGAACATTGGGGAAACTCTTCCGCATTCAACACTCACTCAAGACATAATCTTTTACTTTACAATTGTATTCAAGCAATCAAAAATGGATTGTATCTGTAATCAACTATCAATGAAATCAATAGAAATCAACTTCAAAGTGGACATAGGCAGTTACGCCGAACCACTATAAATTTGGTGTTCTTGTCCTCTGCATTGAAATTTATATATTGTTCTCTATTTTAATTTACTTTCTTCATTAATCTCTCTACACAATCTTTCTAAGGGTGTTAGTGGCCAATTTTGGTGCTAACATAGATGTACGTACAAAAATAATAAATGTGAAACAGTTAGGCTTTATCACAACATATATATAGGCAGGGTTGGATCGAAATGATAAGGATCCAAAAAGCACATTTCGTTCCCGGAACGGAAATTGGTCATCCCATATATCGAAATATAGGTTTTTTTGTATTTTTAAACTCAATTGAACTAGTTTCAAATCCTAATTCCATTGTATACAGAAGTTAGCTTAAAAAGATCAGTTTATTTCAAATTGATTTTTAATTAAATTGATTTCTACATGTTTCGAGTCCGTACGATCAAACGACAAGTCCAATCGATACGAAACTTGAAACCTTACAATAATTCACCATTACGCATCCGATGAAACTGGTTTCGTCGAAATCTGAGAATTTGCCAAAATGGTTATTTTCACATTAATTAGATAAATTAATATTAAATTAATTTAGTCATTTTTCATTTCAAATTTAATAATTTACAATTTCTATCATTTTGGATTACTTAGTAATTTATAATCCTTTTAAAAAAGAATTCCATATCAATTTATTATTGAATATTTCACAATTTACAGAGCTTAATTTCCATTTCAATAAATACAGTAATTATAATTTAACTTTCCAGTAAATTCATTTATTTGACTTTCCATCTTATTATACAATCGATGGTTACCTTTTGGATTAATTATCATGGTTTATATCTTATTACACTCATATTCTGCAATTTCATCTTTTATTTGTATTAACTACTACATTCCAATTATATTGAATCTTGTCAACTTTACACATTAATTAAATAAATATACCAATTAATTATTTATCCTGGTTTCACTCTTTTATTAAATAAATTTATTTCCAAGGCAATTATAATTACATCTCTATTCCTTTTATTACATTCACAAATTTAAGTTATTGTCTTAACTTACATTAATGCAACATTTAATTGCATTTAATTTCAATTGATTAAATATATTGGTAACAAACAATAGCCGTCACCATTATTACACTTTATAACATTTGTAAGTTTATTATTTACAATTAATCGTTATACCTACTACTACCTCACTACCATTATTAACGACAATTAACTATACCTTATGCCACTAATTAATCAACACTCGAATTATCAACATTCTTATATTAACTGCACTAATTTAGGGAATTACTTGCAATTAATTTCTAATTAAGTTTAATAGACCAAATAAATAGGTAACATATAATAATTGTTACCATTAACCTTTCATCACATTTATAAATTCATTATTTACAAATAAATATTACAATTTCTTACATAAAATTAATTTTATTCAATACCATTAATAATATATTATTTCATTAGTTAATTAAATATTTGCATTTGTTTTCTCATATTTAATTCAAAACCAAGTATAACATTTACATTATTTCCTTTATTGGAATTTCATTTCAATAGTTAATAATTAACTTTAATTAACATTGTTACCTTTTAGTTTTAGTTATTATTTCATTAATAATCCCAAATTTTTATTCTTTCTAATTATTAAATCACAAATCCTATTAAATTAACAAATTTTAATTGTCGAAAATTAAGGTTCGTTACACTCTCTCCTACTCAAAACTTTTCATCCATAAAAAGGAAAAAGAAGGGAGAAGGAATTAAAAAAATAATATATATTATTTAAAATATTAAATTTATAAATAATTTCTATTACAAATTTAGATAAATTATATCAATTTATAAAAAATTAAATCCTTTTATATCCAAGTTAACAAAAGTTTTGAAAAAATTTCATAAAAATTTCTAAGTCCAAAATCCACGAAAAATTTCGGCAGAGTCTCCTTTGTTCTGAGAGACCTGGGAGAAATAATAATATCAAAATATAACAATATATATCAAGTTTTTAAAAATAACATATCCCAACGGCGGAATATAATAACGCTAGAAAACCGTAATCCGAGAACGTACCTATTAATCGGCCACATAACGCTTATTTTATGAAACCAAAATGAGTAGTAATTGCTTCCATATCCTGTATTCCACTTATATAATCCAAAAAGGTAATAATTATATAGAAGTGAAATGATTATATTGTTTTAAATTAATAACAAACAATCAAAATAACATAACAACAATCACATTCAGCCAAAAGCATACCATCATCACATAAAATCAAAATAAATTAATGCAACGTAACAACAAACCTTTGCAAACAAGCATAGAATCTTCACGAGGGATCAAAGTAATTAACCATTTCTGAAGTTACAGTCATCAAATTTAATATAGTATTCATTTTATTATTTACTTTAATTATCAATAGCTTAAATATTAACTTAAGTTCATAATTCTTTGCTTATAATATTCACTTTCTATTTCATTTTATTTAGTAGCACTGCAATTACAACTCAGATTTATGACTACTTTCATATCAAATTTCTTATTTATAAATGTAAATTTCATTAAACACTTTCATTATTTAAGTTTTTCTTGTACAATATTCCATTACATATCCTTATCTAACATTACAACTTTTAATATTCTGGTAAGTTATATATATGTTTCTAAGAATGAAATGGAAAGTTACACAAGTTTATCTTATTTCATTTTAGTAAATAAATGTTCAGTAGTTATCATTTCTTATTTTCATCTCCTTTTTGTTTACATGATACAAATTTCAAATTCCTTGTATATTTCATTTATGACTTAGCATTTAATTTCTTACTTTCAACTTTAGAAGTTCCATTTATTATTAAATAGTTAAAATTTTATTCCACTACAATAATTGAAATTCTAATTTGAGTTTACTTTAGTTTATCCTGTTGGGTTTTTTTCTTCTCATTATTTATTTTTCCATTCATTTATTTATATAAGGATCAATCACTTACATAATTTGTTTTCCATTAAGGGTTTAAGTCATTAATGAATCATTTCATAAAATATTACTTAAGCTTCTACTGCCTTACTTAAGGCTATTGCTTAATTCAGTTATTGAATAAAAATTTAAGTTTTTGGTATTCGCCCTTGAAGAGAAAGGAAATATTTCAATATATCTAAAAATTCAATTAAAACATTTAACCTCATTCACTTAGTAAAATATAAGATATATTTAAAACATCTTCATAGCATTATGTAAAGATTTTTCAAAAGTCTAAAACAATGTTAGAAATTTATATCAAAACATTAAAATAAGCTTTAAAACAAAGTTCCTTAAGTCCAAAAATTTATTGGACTCATTATTTTTTAAAATAAGTATAAACTCAAGATTATTAAACTGAAACTAATAATATACTCAAATCTTACATTAAATTTCAAAATTAAAGTATGAAATTTCATATCTTCATAATTAATTTTTACACACTTGTTTTAAAATGAATATTCAAATTATGGAAAAACATTTATTATGGTTAAATACAAAAATTCAAACAGTAAATAAACCAATAAATTTACTATTAGTACTTTGAAATCAAGTAAATATTCCAAACTATACTTCCAAAATAGGGATTCAATTTTATTTGTCAAGTATATTACTATAAACAAACTTCGCAAATCAATTTTCTTCCATTTATATAATATCTTTAAATTATACATTCAAAGAAACTTATACAAATTTTACTTTAAATATTCATTTTAAAGCTTCATTTACAAATCAATCATCTTTAACACTTTAATACTTTTCAAAAATTCATTTGTAAATTCCTTGCTTCATTTATAAATACCATTAAATATTTTAAATAACATATTTATAATTACATGTAAACTATTTGAAAATAATTATTTACATCATTAATTATACTTACAAAGAAGCTATTAAAAACATTAAATCCATTATTTATAAATTTATTAGTTTTATCTCAAGATACTTTTCAAATATTATTAATAAATCAATAATCATTTACTTTAAATATATTTTATTTAATTAATGAATTCTAAAATATTTACAACACTAATAATTTACTACTAAACCATGTTATACATAAATAAAAAATATTTTAAACATTTTAAAGTATTTAGAAGCGAAAAAAATGACCAAAATATCTTTTATATAATACTTTATCAAAATACTTTTATAAGTCGACGTCTTAACAGGTTTATCCTCATTCTTGCAGGCTCTGGCCATGCGTTGATCAGGCACAAGGATAGAATTCTCCAAGTACTTAGTAGACCTGTTTCAACGCCCAGTGAAAATATACTTAAAAATAGGTATGAGAAGTACCGCTCAAAATCCAATGTCAAATGATGATAATACGATTGCAGTGGCCCGCTGCTGATCCAACATTTACGTAATGGACACCAAACTTCCCAGAAAATCCTTCTACCTTTCGGATTCCATAAAAATATCGTAGCCAGTTCGTAAACAAAGGACCATAAACCCCTGCTGCAGTGGTACGCTGCTGATTGAATGATTTACGCAATGGATGTACTTCCTTCTCGGAAGATCCATAAACAACAGATCCTTGGATCAAAAGCGCCTCCATTGGGTAAACTAAAGAACCATCTACCCTGGAAAAAAATCGAGGAACTTACGAGTTTAAGTTCGGACAACCATATCAGTTCGAATCCATTACTGAATTCACCCAAGTCCATTAGGATTTATCGGTCGAATCCATTCCTAGTTTCCCCAAGTCCATATGGGTCGAAGCATATCATAATATACTTCTTCACGGAGGGTACTTCCCCATACCTGTTACTTCAAAATATAACATACTATATATAGTACCTTTTCAAAACCATAGCTTCAAATATCGCACTTATATAAATTTCGTTATATATAAGATTTCATTTTCAAATAAAGTACTTTCCAAAATCAATAATCTCAAATATATCAAATCTTTCTTAGATAAATTTCGTTATATAGAAGATTTATCTCTTCAGATCGAATATCATCCAAAATCAACAGTTTCAAAACCATTTGTACTTATATAAATTCCATCATATACAAGAATTAGAAATTTCCAAAATCAATTTCGCTATATGAAAAGCCATATGAGATTGAACATATTTGCTTTATAAAAGGTTTTGAATTTTGAATGGTTTTGTATATAAAGTTGTTTTGGGGAATAGTTTTGTATATAAAATGGTTACGTAAACTAGTTTGTAAATAAAATAGTTTGTAAAATAGTTTTGTAAATAAAATAGTTTGTAAAACAGTTTTGTAAATAAAATTATTTATAACATAGTTTGTAAATCAAATTGAATAAGATAGTTTGTGTAAGAAACTAAAAGAAAATAGTTTGTATAAGAAAAATAAAAGAAAATACTTTGAATAAGAAAAATAAAAGAAAATGGTTTTGAAAAATGGTTTTAAATTAATATTAGTTTTGCACAAAAGAAAACTCCAATTTAAATTACAAAGATATCCAACTCAATAGCTTTCAATTTCACATCAAAGCATTTCAATAATATTAGAACATAAGATGTACATGTGTCATCATTTCGCAAAATCACATTCGATCGCTCGCTTGATCACACAAGTTCGCTTTCGAACTAGTATTGTCCATTCAACTTCCCTAACGCGGACTTCGACATGGTTTCTTGACTAGAAACCATCATTCTCCTTGCACAGCCATATACCATGATAGAGAATTCTAGAACCAAACCAGAAATCCATATCAAATATTCGCCATCAAGAATCGAATGAAAAATCCTAACACAAAGTGGTGAAATTCACATAGAACTTGTGTACTCAAATTCAGATAAAATTAATTTTGCGCATAAAATAATATACATACAACTTATGTAAACATTCCAATTTGTTTCATCACTATTGCATTTCAATTAAATTCAATGGTAATCTCATTGATTAACACAAATATCACTTCATACTTTAATATTTGTTTCACAGAATTTCTCCATTTGAAATAAAACATTAGTATATCCATTCTCATAATATTGCTTATATTTCTCTTTAATTTTAAATTACATTCATTTCACAAGTAATATTTCTCATTTAATACAATATTTATTTGCAAATCATTTCATAAGGAATTTTATTAAGTTCATAACCAATTTATAAAAGCTTAATTCCTTTTTATAATACATTGTTCGTGTTTAAAGTTATCACAACTTTATTTATAACCATTTATTGCAAAATCCATTTATTTCATAACAATTTACAAGTCATGGCTTTATTTATTATTATTTCACTTTTAATTCATATTTGCTTATCCCAATTAGTTTCACCTTTACCTTTCAATTTATTTATGACACATTTCATAAATGTTAATTTAGTTTATAAACATATTTTTCCCAATTTAATCTCATTTACAACATTTCCTTAATCATAATTTCAATTTAAACATCCCAAGGCTTAAAGTTCACACTCGTATATTATTACATTCCATGACAAGAATGTATACCACAATTCTATTCATTAACTAGACATAGATATAACAAATTAAACCTTATTTCACTTGCTTACAAACTAAGGTTATCAAATTCAACTGCATAATTCAACACAATTTCAAAGTTTCAACTCATATATTAATTCAGAAGGTTTGATTATCCAAAATATCCAAATATTTCATTTTATTTCAATAGTTGAAAGTACCAATCGATAAACAATAAGTTTCATAACAAAATATTTCAATTCCATAAAAAAATATCCAAATTATTCATTTTATTCTCTTTAATACACCATTATTAAACTAGTGTTTAGTCTATTAATTCAATCAGCAATAATTAGGCAATGTTTATAAACTGATAAAAATTCAACTAATCCATAATAAATGATAATAACTAAATATTACAATTTCATAAATCAAACACATTACAAATAACTATATTAGTTATAAAAATGTATTCCTATATAAATATATCATATAATATTAGGAAAAATATAATTTGATTTCAAAACTTATATAAAACATTTTTTGATAACACTAACAAATACGCGCTCTCATAAATGCACTTACGCAACTCATTCTAGGGTATTACTATCCATTCTCTAATGAGTTAACCCTAACAGGCTAAGGTATGTCTAAACCAAAGCTCCGATACCAACTGTAACGACCCACCCTTTTGGACGGTTTAAATCGACAATAAACCACACATGTCTAATTCCAACCATACAAAAGGGAGGATTGTTAATGGGGTAAATAAGATATAAAAGAAAAGAAGGAAAATTAAAACATAGAATCTCGCAGTGGAATGACAAAATATAATAATCAAACAAACAGTTCATGAAGCTGTTTTACAAATAACACGTGATTACACTTTTACAATTCAAATCAGAGTTATACATACAGTAGAAATACACAATTAATGCAGCGGAATACATGATGTAATGGAATAATTATAATAAATAGTAATAATATACCGATCTTCGTCTTCATTCTCTAGAAAATTAAATGGTCTTCAATACACTGAAAAAGCTCAGACTGACCCAAGCGTAATGAAAACAAAACACTCGAGTCAGAACTAAAAGATCTTAGGTAAGTCAAATTTCTAATATAAAATGTGAGTGCAATGGCTTTAGAGATGTTATAGGATTTTCCATCTCCTATCAAGTGTACAATGTCAATATAATTATTGAAAGATTTCAAATAATTTGAAATATCAATCTTAATCATCTAATTAAAACAAATCCGAAGTTTGAATGAACTTAAGCACTTCAAATAATTCGGTTCCAAATGAAATCAAAATCCAAGAAATTATATGGGTATATGTAACTAAAATCAGAATTTCAAATCAATGAAAACCGTTAGGTTTTATCATTTCAACCCATAATGATTTTCAAGTAATAATAATTAAGGGAACTTGCAGTGTGATCACAATATATAAATCAAACACATCATCCAATCATCCAATGTTAAAAAATAAAAATCAAATATCCATCATAATTATCATCCAATTCAAACAATGAATATTCACAATTTACAGATTATTATTTACAAGTAATTAAGTGGCACTTATAATTTCAATAATAATTTAATTGACAATCTAATTCAAGCTAATTCAAATTAACAGGAATAAAAATTTAATATACCAAACAACCATAAATAAATTCCTAATCACATCAGAAATTTATTTGAACTAACATAAGAAATTTTAGAAGTTGTGAGTAGGTCAAAACACTCACCTTTGAATTTCAAATCGGTTTGAAATTAAAATAAAGATCCAAATTTCAACAGTCTTAGAATTTGTCCAAACAAGTGTCAAAATGCCTGCAATTTTGATACAATCCCAATGAAATAAACCACGCGTGAATCCGAGCTCGTATGAAAAAGTTATGATAATTAGAATATTGAAAATTTCCTGTCCCAGGTCGATTTCGGGTTTAACTTCGGTCCACCACCTCAAATCCCTGATGCTTGCTCTAAGTTTTTGCCAAAACGGCCCGAGACCCGAGTCATTTTCTTCCGGACCCGAAGTTGTTGTAGGGTTTTTCCTCTGAAACCCGAAGCGCGACCCGAAGTGCTGTAGATCCACTTTTTTTTAAATTGAAATTAGGTTTTGGAATTTGGGAACTAGATTTGATGTTCTGTCATTTAAGAAGGACGAAGGAGATGTACGTACAAAAATAATAAAGTGGGAAATAGTTAAGGTTTATAACAGCCTATATATAGGCAGGTTTGGATCGAAACCATAACAATGACCCGAAAAGCACGTTTCGTTCCCGAAACAGAAATGGATCATCCAATATATCACAATATAGTTTTTTTTTATATTTTTAGACTCAATGGAACTAGTTTCAAAACCTAATTCCATTGTATACATAAGTTAGCTTAAAAAGATTTGTTTATTTCAAATTGATTTTAATTAAATTGATTTCTACGCGTTTCGAGTCCGTATGATCAAACAACAAGTCTAATCGATACGAAACTTGAAATCTTACAATAATTCACTGTTACGGATACGATAAAACCGGTTTCTTCGAAATTCGAGAAGTTGCTAAAATGGCTATTTTCACGTTAATTAGATAAATTAGTATTAAATTAATTTAGTCACTTTTCAATTCAAATTTAATAATTTACAATTTCTATCATTTTGGATTACTTAGTAATTTATAATCCTTTTAAAACAAATTTCTATATCAATTTATTATTGAATATTTCACAATTTACGGTGTTTAATTTCCATTTCAATAAATTCAGTAATTATAATTTAACTTTCCAGTAAATCCATTTATTTGACATTCCTTCTTATTATACAATCAGTGGTTACCTTATGGATTAATTACCATGGTTTATATCTTATTACACTCATATTCTGCAATTTCATCTTTTATTTGTATTAACCACTACATTCCAATTATATTGAATCTTTTCAACTTTACACATTAATTAAATAAAAATCACAATTAATTATTTATCCTGGTTTCACTCTTTTATTAAATCAATTTATTTCCTAGGCAATTATAATTACATTTCTATTGCTTTTATTAAATTCACAAATTTCAGTTATTGTCTTAACCTACATTAATGCAAAATTTAATTGCATTTAATTTCAATTGATTAAATATATTGGTAACAAACAACAGTCGTCACCATTATTACACTTTATAACGTTTGTAAGTTTATTATTTACAGTTAATTATTATAACTACTACTACCCCACTACCATTATCAATGACAATTAATTATACCTTATTCCACTAATTAATCAACATTCGAATTATCTACTTACCTACATTAACTACACTAATTTAGGTAATTAATTGCAATTGATTTCTAATTAATTTTATAGACCAAATAAATTGGTAACATAATAATAATTGTTACCAATAACCTTTCATCACATTATAAATTCATTATTTACAAAGAAATGTTACAATTTCTTACATAACAGTAATTTTATTCAATGACCATAACAATATATTATTTCTTTAGTTAATTAAATATTTACATTTGTTTTCTCATATTCAATTTAAAACCAAGTATAACATTTACATTATTTTCTTTATTGGAATTTCATTTCAGTTGTTAATAATTAAATTTAATTAACATTATTACCTTTCATTTTTAGTGATCATTTCATTAATAAATCCCAAATTTTTTTCTTTCTAATTATTAGATCACAAGTCCTATTAAATTAACAAATTTTAACTGTCGAAAATTACGGATTGTTACAAAAAACCTATCCATGTTTATATGCAATGTGATCTTACGAGATATATATTTATTTTCAAAAGTTTTTGTAACATCCTAATATTTTCAAGCATTGCATCCATACATGTCGGACTTGAATTGCTCAAAATATCAGATTGTAAATTTATATTTGGAAAAACTCAACATATACAGTAAATAAATAAATTACAGACACGGAGTAATATAATAATAAGCAGCGGAAACTGTGATATCCCGGAAATTTGAGGCAATATCAATTTAATAATCTGTGATAAAATTAAATTGATTTAATAATATTTGTTAATAATAATTTGAATTGATTTAATAATTTTCTTTTAAATAAATAATTAACTGATAAATTATCTTTTAAAAGCCAATTAAATTGTTTTCTACTTATAATATATATATCTGTATATATTGTAAATAGATAACCTTTGTTTTAAGTTTAATAAAACGAAAACATGATTTTTAACTCTAAGATTTTTGGTAAATTAGGAATTTGATTTTATTTAATATTGAATAAATAATAATATGACCTGAAGAATACTCAAGATAAATTTAAATTGTTTAGAAATAAAATTTAGCTTAGAGTTTAAATTTAAATAAAAAGTTTTGTTTTGTTTTATAGCTTGATAAAATAAGTGACTTATATTATAGAGAATAGTTCTTTTATAAATTATTTTAATTTAATAATAAGTTATATTTAAACTATATCAATATTGTAATATCTTTGAAAATGGGTTTTATAATATAAATTGAAGTTGATATTTTAATATATGTATATTTGGAAAGAAGCTATGATTGTAAAAGTAACATTTAGTCTTTCAAAAATGATAAAATAAAATAATACTTTGTAAATCTCAACATAAGTATTTAATTATTTAAGTTTAAAATAAAGTAACCTAAAAGTAAAATAAATATAAAGGTAAGAACAAATGTAAAGAAAAGAAAATGTACATGTACATAGGTATAAAAGCAAGCTAGGCAAGGAAACAAATCTATAAATATTAGTCAACCTGTAAAGAAATATATACTCACATAATGTATAAATTAAAAATCAGGCTTGTACACGTATGATATAGCTGTGAAGAAAATATACAAGATAAGGAATAAACAAAGTAAAATAGTAAAACAAAATCTTTGTACAACCAGACAAAATAATTTTGCTGTCTGTAAGTAAAGAATGCAAAACTAAGTAAAGCAACAAAACAAAATATCTAAATATAAAATGATCTGTAACTTGTAGGTTAAGATTCTGATAAGAAATAAACAAAGTAATGAAATAAAACAAAATATAGCTAAGTAATCATATGTTTGTGTGTTCAGCATATATAAATAGTTTTCTAAGCAAGCTAAAGCAAGTAAATGAACAAAGTACAACACATATGCAGGTTAGAGAGGAGAAGTAGGAAGCTAACTAAAATATCTTTACATATGAAATGATTAAGTTAGCTAATTAGGAAACATTGGGTACATTACCATTTAATGCTTCTGATTTACAGCAAAACAAGAGTCAGATTCGAAATTTGTTCAAATCTTTTCATCCTCCATAATAAAGCATATGGCCTGATACAAACAAAAGTAATATTGTACTTGCATGTGTTTAACCAGATAACACCTACCCTATACAAATCTATTTCTCTATATATATACTTAGCTTTCAGATTTATTCTAAACATCATCATACAAAAATGCCATCAACTTTGCAAAACCTGAAACTGCCTTCATTTCAATCTGTGACCAACTTCCTCAAGAGCAGATCAACAGCTTCATTTTTATCAAGCCATTAGCCTGTACTTTTTGCAAAATAAAGAGCCTGTGCATTATTCTCAAGTATTTTCAAAATCAAAACAGAAGCTCTGTGTTCATAAATCTAGGTGAGTAACACCTTTCATTTTAAATACTTAAGCATATATATATGTTGTTAAATTTTGATCTGATATGAGCATATATATTGATGATTTTCTGTGTTTACATGTTACTGCATGTATATGTGTTTGACATCCTATAACCACCTCTGTTTTAAGGATAGCAACATCAAAAATTTAATGATTTAAGTATATTTTGTCTGTTGCAAATTTTTCTCTGAAACTTAGTTGAATTGCTATGTGATAAGTATGAGTACTGTATTATGTATCTCTGGGTTCTCTCTATTTTAGTTTCAGGTTTAAAAATCCTCAACCAAATTCCCTTTTTGTTCTTAATTCCAGCTTAACAAGACATAGGTTAACATAAACTGTTTGTATGAATGAAGACTTGAATTTAAATATTGTGTAAGAGTAAAACAATGTTCTTTGTTCTGGAAAACATAATATTACAGGAGAAAACTAAATTTAAGTTAAAACTCAATGGATTTAATTCATGAATTCAGGGTTATGGATCGAACATACATAGCATAATATGATTTTTAAAATGAATATCATGTTTTCTAGTCAAGTATTTTAGGTGCAGTTTACCTTTGTTCAAAAATTGGTTTTTGGGTGATTCTTGGTGTTCTATGCAACTGGAGGAGGTCAGGTTGGGTGAGAAGGTGGAGGAGCTTACCAGGGTGTGGGGAAAAATGTTCGGTGGTGGGTCTGAACACGGTGGCGATGGGGGCGGTGATTTATGGTCTGCAACCCTAGTTTTTAGGGTGTTTGAATTTTTGATCGCTGTGCCCTCTACTGTGCATCGAGTTGCACGAGACTTAGTGGGGTAGTAGATTGGTCGAAGGAGAGACCATGGCCGGAGTTATGGACCATCTGGTGGTCGGGGTTGGCAGAAGGAGGTGATGACAGGTTGGGTATGAGATGTTGTGTTTATTTCCAGGTTCAGTGTCATTGCTCTTTTCGAATTGTGGTCGTGGCGATGGAATTTGGGTGTCGTGGTGGCGTATGGTGGTAGTCAGTGGTATGGTGGAGCACTTGTGGGTGGTCGGAGTTGACTGGAGCCACGGTGCACGTGCACCGTTCCCAGTGAAGTGTTGAAGCAACAAGTATTGTGCAGGAGTTGCTGGCCTTGGGTGCGTACTCGAGTTTTGGTGTACGTGACTCGAAGCAAAGGTGCATTTGACCCGAAGCATTCCTATCTTGGTCTCGGGTTGAATATTAATTGCTTCAGATATCTTAAAACTGCCTGCAGTTTTAAATTTAAACTAAAATTAAAAACAAATTAAACTGCAAGCTAGTATAATCAGTGTAAAACTAGTGTGATGTTAAATTCAAATGAAAGTTAAATCCAGATTGAAGTTTAAATTCAAATCTTATATTTCTGGATTTATTTTTGAAATGAAATAAATGTTAAAAGTTTGAAGTTAGGTTCAGGTTTAAATCCTGACAGAAACTAAAACCTGTAATATTTGATTTAAACAATGATTTAAATTCTATGGTTAAACTCAGTTTTGAATAACTATTTTAAGGATTTAAAAAATGATTTGGATTTGAAAAAAATCAAGTTTAATCCAAGTTGTTGATGGGAAGTTTGAGTCAAAGTTTTTAAATCAAAGGTTAATGGATGATTCAAGTTACTTCAAATTCAAATCTGTAAGTTTAATTCAGTCTTTAAAATATGAATGACTTTTGGAGATTTAAATTTAAATAAAGATTCTAGCAAGTTGAATTTAAAGGCTTTTCCTATATGAGTCCATATATGAGTAGTTAATGTTATTTATAGGATTCTAGATTGAATTAAAAATTTGATAAATGTTTGAATAAGAATCATTTTGAATCTTAAATTCAAAATGAAATTTTGAATTTAAATTTTGAAATGTAATGTTCTAATATACTTAGATATTAATAAAGTCATAAATAAAGAAATGAATTATTTTAGGGATAATTAAGATATTTAAAATAATTAAATGATAGGTTAATAAAGAAATGACTCTTGTATTTAAGTTATAAATTAATAATTTAGAGATCAAATAAGAAGTAGATTAAGAAAAGCTATTAATTAATGAAGATAATTAATTAAGTATTATTAATTAATTAATATATGTGATTAATTTTGGATAATTAATTAGATTCATTAAATAATCTATTATAAATTGTTAAATGTAATTATTTGATAAAAGAAATGAAGAAATTAATTACTTATTGTAATTAATTTGATGAAATGATTTATTTAAGATAATTAATTTAATTTAATTAATTTAAGAAATCATTTGATGATTTGATTTGTATAATCACTTAGTGTATTCAATGGAGCATAATTACTTGAGGAAGTAATTAATATAATTACTGAATGTAATTAGTGAAAATAATGTGTTAATAAGGTAATTGGGATAATTACTTTTGTAATTAATCAAGGGATTAATTAAATGGAGATAATTAATTATGGGATAATTAATTTGGGAATAAGTAATTAAGGGTAGTTAATTACTGGTTGATATTAATCAAAGGTGATTAATAATTGTGTTTAATACAAGATTTATCACTTAATGTGATTAATAAAGTAATTTAATCTGAATTAGAGATCATTAATTAATGTAACTAATGATGAAATTAAGAATACTTTAATTAAGAAGTAATAAATAATGTAGTGATTAATTAAAGAAAATGTAATTAATTATATTTAATTATAAATAAAGTAATTAAATGTTAATTACTATAAATGATTTGGAATAATTAATTTGTAGAATTAATTAAAGACTAATTACTTATTGTAATTAGATGGTGATTAATTGAAGAAATTAATCAAGATAAATATCTAGAGATTAAGTAATTAAGTTGATTTAATTTAATAGTTGTATAAGCAGGATTTATAGATGAAGTGATTAATTTAATTTACTTTAAATTAATTAGAGATAGAAGTAGTTAATTTAATTCATTTTAAATTAATTACAAAATGGTATGATTATAAATCATTGCTTATGGATGAATGATAGTGATATTTCATTTGATGGTTGTGCATTCAGATCTGACTTGAATACTATCTATGTGATATGGATGCTTGATTTATAGTATGATAATATTTAATTATCTGTTTTGATGATAATATGAATTATCTGTTTATGGTGATGTGATTATCTATTGTGATATTATGAATTATCCATATGTGTGTATATTGATGATATTGAATTAAACTGTTAAGACTAAATAGACAACTTGGCCTTAAAAGACACGTTTTGGATTTCGATGAGACCGGGATCGGGTTTTCCACATTAGGAACATCCGAAAACCACATCGTTTCCAAATTAACGATAGGTCGTGAATCTGAAGTGAAGATGAAGATTCAGAGTGCAAGGGTTATCGTCGTTAACTCTGTGGGTGATTCCAAAATGAGTGTAACGAGATGATGCCTTCGGTTTCGTTCGAACCCGAAACGAACTTGTATGGATTGAATGCTTTCAACACATCGTCAGGTGGGCGATGAGCATTCTAAGAAATGTATTCTATAAAGGTAATCGTAGCCTCAAGCCTCATCAACCGGGAATGGCTAAAACAGGGGAGGTGCAGCAAGGCTAGGTGGGTCATGCCCAAGCAGGACAAGGATATTCCCCTGTCTAGATGTCCCTTTTATTTTCGGCTTAGTGGGCAGTAGCGACGGCTATCTGCGGGGTTATCTTGTTCGGGACTGTTCAGTAAGGAATGGTTCCGGCCTTGTGTTGTAGGGGATGAAGGGAGTAATCCTCGGTACGGTGATCTAGGCCCCGTACTGTGACGGGCGGTACCCCAGTAGCCCTGCCATTGTATGGAATCCACAATCCAATAAGTGCCAACGGTTTTGATTGTATTACCCACTTTTGTGGCTAGTATCTGGAATTTAATGAATGTAACAATTTCGGCTATTTTCTATTTACTTGAAAACCCTAGACCTATTATAATATCATAGAATTTCCTATCAAATGTTTTGGTTAGCGTAAGGTAAAAACTTTTCCATGTTTATGTGTGGGAAGTCTTACGTGATACCTTTTGTTTCAAAAGATTTTCAAAGTTAAGCAACTTTAACCTGTTACTCATACCAGACCCATGTCTGACCCGGAGTTTATTTTTGTTTTTCATAAACTCTCGGGTACCCAAATTTTTACGGGTAGCCAAGGGATTCAGGTTAGCTTTGACAAATTTTGGAGGAGCAATGGAGCAGGAGGCTTCAGCGTTGTAGATATATATTTATAGTTCCGCTGTGTTGGTATCTCTGCGTTGACTTGTGTATTGAGTTGTATAACTAGACAGGTGTTTATAACTGTCTAGTATATGATGTATTGTCTGTATAACTCTGATTGATGATGTATATTATGTAAATACTTATGTGATTATTATAATTTATTCGTTCCGCTGTGAGATTCTGATGTTGTTGTTCTTTCTTCTCTATCCTTTCTATTTTCTCATCCCTTTCTTTCTTCAAGACGATGCGGTTTTCTGGGCATAGAAATTCCGGGTCGTCACAGTTGGTATCAGAGCGCTAGGTTGAGTGAATACCTAGGCTCTTAAATATTTTCTTTCTTGAGAGAGCGTATTTGTAATTTTGATATATATATATATATTTATTTATTCCTACCTATTTGTTGGGTTACCTGTTCTGGTTTTCCAATGAGTTATAAAGGTAGATATGGTAGTGGTGTGTGTAACATGACTACCAACGATTGAGGATGGTAGTGTATTTGTCGAGACTGTAGACCTAATACCGTCTCGAGTAAACTTTGGGTGGTGTAAAGATTTCATCGATCTCTGAAGGAAATCTGTTAAGGTTCAGAGTTCATCTTTGAAGTGTAGTTTGGATGAGCTAGAGTTTGGATCTGTTAATTGGACTGAAGTAAGTCATGATATCTTGATGCATCAAGGTGTAGTAGCTATGTGATGAGACACAGTGACTATGGATGTCTCCGAAGATGTTTCCTTGGAACAAGTAGGAAGTGTATCTGCTTCGGTGAGGTGGCTGTGTTCAGCTGGGAGTTTCTGTTTGCTTTGAGGTCCGTAGAGCTTTGGATTAAGTAGTCTTTGGCTTCTGGTTTAGCAGTGGAGTTTAGAAGCTGCAGAGTAGTTCCATTTCTTCGATGGATTGGCCACATAAGCGTAAGCTGCTCTGATTGGTAAAGAGAGAACGGTATCTTTGGAATTAGGCTGGATCAATCGCAAAAGTGACTTGCGATGGTTTGAGTATTCTCTTGTGAATTTTTCTAGATGTCTTCAGGAAGTTAGAGTTTGGTCAGCTTCTGAAGATTGAATTTGGTATCGACGGGATTTCAGAAGTGGTAATGATGGTTCAACTCAGTAATAGGATGATTTTATTGAGTTTGGTACGTAATCCGGATTTTGGAATGTGTTGACCAGTTTATGCTTGAGTTCATCTTCAGCATTTTCATCTATTCAGTCAGAGTTACGCAGTGGAAGCATGGTGGTAGCTGTTTTGGTTTAGAAGCAATTGGATGTTGCAGTGTTTGGATTGGAGAGTTCTATAGGAAATTATTTCAGGATCTGAGGCCAGATTGGAGTGCACCTATTTAATTTCTTCTGGATAAGAGACGGACGAATTTGGATTCCGAAGTCGGAGATTTGATTTTGGATAAGTGTTTAGTTTTCAGGATTGGATTGTCAGTTTGGATAACTGGAATTCGTTGTGTTTCACGTATCTCTGAGGGAGTACGTATAGGATCTATCTTGATTTTAGAACTAGCAGTTCAGGGAGTTTTGATTGTCGATTCAGGCTTGTCTGTTGTTTGATATCCTGTCTTGTTTTATGGATCTAGATGAGTGAAAGTTTTGTAGCTTAGTAGTATTATTTGTTCAGGTTCTATAGAGCGAGTAACCCGGTATTTATACTTGGGGAAACTCGAGACAATTCTGTCTGGAATTCTGTCTAGATAGTTATATTTGTTTGATTGGATGAATTGGTTGCTATGGTTGTTAGCATATGATTAATATATGCTTGAGTTTTAAAATTAAATCTTTAACTAAATTATTAAATTACCTTTGTTTTAAATTTCGGGGACGAAATTCTTCTAAGGGGGGAAGAATGTGATATCCCGGAAATTTGAGGCAATACCAATTTAATAATCTGTGATAAAATTAAATTGATTTAATAATATTTGTTAATAATAATTTGAATTGATTTAATAATTTTCTTTTAAATAAATAATTAACTGATAAATTATCTTTTAAAAGCCAATTAAATTGTTTTCTATTTATAATATATATATCTGTATATATTGTAAATAGATAACCTTTGTTTTAAGTTTAATAAAACGAAAACATGATTTTTAACTCTAATATTTTTGGTAAATTAGGAATTTGATTTTATTTAATATTGAATAAATAATAATATGACCTGAAGAATACTCAAGATAAATTTAAATTGTTTAGAAATAAAATTTAGCTTAGAGTTTAAATTTAAATAAAAAGTTTTGTTTTGTTTTATAGCTTGATAAAATAAGTGACTTATATTATAGAGAATAGTTCTTTTATAAATTATTTTAATTTAATAATAAGTTATATTTAAACTATATCAATATTGTAATATCTTTGAAAATGGGTTTTATAATATGAATTGAAGTTGATATTTTAATATATGTATATTTGGAAAGAAGCTATGATTGTAAAAGTAACATTTAGTCTTTCAAAAATGATAAAATAAAATAATACTTTGTAAATCTCAACATAAGTATTTAATTATTTAAGTTTAAAATAAAGTAACCTAAAAGTAAAATAAATATAAAGGTAAGAACAAATGTAAAGAAAAGAAAATGTACATGTACATAGGTATAAAAGCAAGCTAGGCAAGGAAACAAATCTATAAACATTAGTCAACCTGTAAAGAAATATATGCTCACATAATGTATAAATTAAAAATCAGGCTTGTACACGTATGATATAGCTGTGAAGAAAATATACAAGATAAGGAATAAACAAAGTAAAATAGTAAAACAAAATCTTTGTACAACCAGACAAAATAATTTTGCTGTCTGTAAGTAAAGAATGCAAAACTAAGTAAAGCAACAAAACAAAATATCTAAATATAAAATGATCTGTAACTTGTAGGTTAAGATTCTGATAAGAAATAAACAAAGTAATGAAATAAAACAAAATATAGCTAAGTAATCATATGTTTGTGTGTTCGGCATATATAAATAGTTTTCTAAGCAAGCTAAAGCAAGTAAATGAACAAAGTACAACACATATGCAGGTTAGAGAGGAGAAGTAGGAAGCTAACTAAAATATCTTTACATATGAAATGATTAAGTTAGCTAATTAGGAAACATTGGGTACATTACCATTTAATGCTTCTGATTTACAGCAAAACAAGAGTCAGATTCGAAATTTGTTCAAATCTTTTCAGCCTCCATAATAAAGCATATGGCCTGATACAAACAAAAGTAATATTGTACTTGCATGTGTTTAACCAGATAACACCTACCCTGTACAAATCTATTTCTCTATATATATACTTAGCTTTCAGATTTATTCTAAACATCATCATACAAAAATGCCATCAACTTTGCAAAACCTGAAACTGCCTTCATTTCAATCTGTGACCAACTTCCTCAAGAACAGATCAACAGCTTCATTTTTATCAAGCCATTAGCCTGTACTTTTTGCAAAATAAAGAGCCTGTGCATTATTCTCAAGTATTTTCAAAATCAAAACAGAAGCTCTGTGTTCATAAATCTAGGTGAGTAACACCTTTCATTTTAAATAATTAAGCATATATATATGTTGTTAAATTTTGATCTGATATGAGCATATATATTGATGATTTTCTGTGTTTACATGTTATTGCATGTATATGTGTTTGACATCCTATAACCACCTCTGTTTTAAGGATAGCAACATCAAAAATTTAATGATTTAAGTATATTTTGTCTGTTGCAAATTTTTCTCTGAAACTTAGTTGTATTGCTATGTGATAAGTATGAGTACTGTATTATGTATCTCTGGGTTCTCTCTATTTTAGTTTCAGGTTTAAAAATCCTCAACCAAATTCCCTTTTTGTTCTTAATTCCAGCTTAACAAGACATAGGTTAACATAAACTGTTTGTATGAATGAAGACTTGAATTTAAATATTGTGTAAGAGTAAAACAATGTTCTTTGTTCTGGAAAACATAATATTACAGGAGAAAACTAAATTTAAGTTAAAACTCAATGGATTTAATTCATGAATTCAGGGTTATGGATCGAACATACATAGCATAATATGATTTATAAAATGAATATCATGTTTTATAGTCAAGTATTTTAGGTGCAGTTTACCTTTGTTCAAAAATTGGTTTTTGGGTGATTCTTGGTGTTCTATGCAACTGGAGGAGGTCAGGTTGGGTGAGAAGGTGGAGGAGCTTACCAGGGTGTGGGGAAAATGTTCGGTGGTGGGTCTGAACACGGTGGCGATGGGGGTGGTGATTTATGGTCTGCAACCCTAGTTTTTAGGGTGTTTGAATTTTTGATCGCTGTGCCCTCTACTGTGCATCGAGTTGCACGAGACTTAGCGGGGTAGTAGATTGGTCGAAGGAGAGACAATGGCCGGAGTTATGGACCATCTGGTGGTCGGGGTTGGCAGAAGGAGGTGATGACAGGTTGGGTATGAGATGTTGTGTTTATTTCCAGGTTCAGTGTCATTGCTCTTTTCGAATTGTGGTCGTGGCGATGGAATTTGGGTGTCGTGGTGGCGTATGGTGGTAGTCAGTGGTGTGGTGGAGCACTTGTGGGTGGTCGGAGTTGACTGGAGCCACGGTGCACGTGCACCGTGCCCAATGAAGTGTTGAAGCAACAAGTATTGTGCAGGAGTTGCTGGCCTTGGGTGCGTACTCGAGTTTTGGTGTACGTGACTCGAAGCAAAGGTGCATTTGACCCGAAGCATTCCTATCTTGGTCTCGGGTTGAATATTAATTGCTTCAGATATCTTAAAACTGCCTGCAGTTTTAAATTTAAACTAAAATTAAAAACAAATTAAACTGCAAGCTAGTATAATCAGTGTAAAACTAGTGTGATGTTAAATTCAAATGAAAGTTAAATCCAGATTGAAGTTTAAATTCAAATCTTATATTTCTGGATTTATTTTTGAAATGAAATAAATGTTAAAAGTTTGAAGTTAGGTTCAGGTTTAAATCCTGACAGAAACTAAAACCTGTAATATTTGATTTAAACAATGATTTAAATTCTATGGTTAAACTCAGTTTTGAATAACTATTTTAAGGATTTAAAAAATGATTTGGATTTGAAAAAAATCAAGTTTAATCCAAGTTGTTGATGGGAAGTTTGAATCAAAGTTTTTAAATCAAAGGTTAATGGATGATTCAAGTTACTTCAAATTCAAATCTGTAAGTTTATTTCAGTCTTTAAAATATGAATGACTTTTGGAGATTTAAATTTAAATAAAGATTCTAGCAAGTTGAATTTAAAGGCTTTTCCTATATGAGTCCATATATGAGTAGTTAATGTTATTTATAGGATTCTAGATTGAATTAAAAATTTGATAAATGTTTGAATAAGAATCATTTTGAATCTTAAATTCAAAATGAAATTTTGAATTTAAATTTTGAAATGTAATGTTCTAATATACTTAGATATTAATAAAGTCATAAATAAAGAAATGAATTATTTTAGGGATAATTAAGATATTTAAAATAATTAAATGATAGGTTAATAAAGAAATGACTCTTGTATTTAAGTTATAAATTAATAATTTAGAGATCAAATAAGAAGTAGATTAAGAAAAGCTATTAATTAATGAAGATAATTAATTAAGTATTATTAATTAATTAATATATGTGATTAATTTTGGATAATTAATTAGATTCATTAAATAATCTATTATAAATTGTTAAATGTAATTATTTGATAAAAGAAATGAAGAAATTAATTACTTATTGTAATTAATTTGATGAAATGATTTATTTAAGATAATTAATTTAATTTAATTAATTTAAGAAATCATTTGATGATTTGATTTGTATAATCACTTAGTGTATTCAATGGAGCATAATTACTTGAGGAAGTAATTAATATAATTACTGAATGTAATTAGTGAAAATAATGTGTTAATAAGGTAATTGGGATAATTACTTTTGTAATTAATCAAGGGATTAATTAAATGGAGATAATTAATTATGGGATAATTAATTTGGGAATAAGTAATTAAGGGTAGTTAATTACTGGTTGATATTAATCAAAAGTGATTAATAATTGTGTTTAATACAAGATTTATCACTTAATGTGATTAATAAAGTAATTTAATCTGAATTAGAGATCATTAATTAATGTAACTAATGATGAAATTAAGAATACTTTAATTAAGAAATAATAAATAATGTAGTGATTAATTAAAGAAAATGTAATTAATTGTATTTAATTATAAATAAAGTAATTAAATGTTAATTACTATAAATGATTTGGAATAATTAATTTGTAGAATTAATTAAAGACTAATTACTTATTGTAATTAGATGGTGATTAATTGAAAAAATTAATCAAGATAAATATCTAGAGATTAAGTAATTAAGTTGATTTAATTTAATAGTTGTATAAGCAGGATTTATAGATAAAGTGATTAATTTAATTTACTTTAAATTAATTAGAGATAGAAGTAGTTAATTTAATTCATTTTAAATTAATTACAAAATGGTATGATTATAAATCATTGCTTATGGATGAATGATAGTGATATTTCATTTGATGGCTGTGCATTCAGATCTGACTTGAATACTATCTATGTGATATGGATGCTTGATTTATAGTATGATAATATTTAATTATCTGTTTTGATGATAATATGAATTATCTGTTTATGGTGATGTGATTATCTATTGTGATATTATGAATTATCCATATGTGTGTATATTGATGATATTGAATTAAACTGTTAAGACTAAATAGACAACTTGGCCTTAAAAGACACGTTTTGGATTTCGATGAGACCGGGATCGGGTTTTCCACATTAGGAACATCCGAAAACCACATCGTTTCCAAATTAACGATAGGTCGTGAATCTGAAGTGAAGATGAAGATTCAGAGTGCAAGGGTTATCGTCGTTAACTCTGAGGGTGATTCCAAAATGAGTGTAACGAGATGATGCCTTCGGTTTCATTCGAACCCGGAACGAACTTGTATGGATTGAATGCTTTCAACTCATCGTCAGGTGGGCGATGAGCATTCTAAGAAATGTATTCTATAAAGGTAATCGTAGCCTCAAGCCTCATCAACCGGGAATGGCTAAAACAGGGGAGGTGCAGCAAGGCTAGGTGGGTCATGCCCAAGCAGGACAAGGATATTCCCCTGTCTAGATGTCCCTTTTATTTTCGGCTTAGTGGGCAGTAGCGACGGCTATCTGCGGGGTTATCTTGTTCGGGACTGTTCAGTAAGGAATGGTTCCGGCCTTGTGTTGCAGGGGATGAAGGGAGTAATCCTCGGTACGGTGATCTAGGCCCCGTACTGTGACGGGCGGTACCCCAGTAGCCCTGCCATTGTATGGAATCCACAATCCAATAAGTGCCAACGGTTTTGATTGTATTACCCACTTTTGTGGCTAGTAGCTGGAATTTAATGAATGTAACAATTTCGGCTATTTTCTATTTACTTGAAAACCCTAGACTTATTATAATATCATAGAATTTCCTATCAAATGTTTTGGTTAGAGTAAGGTAAAAACTTTTCCATGTTTATGTGTGGGAAGTCTTACGTGATACCTTTTGTTTCAAAAGATTTTCAAAGTTAAGCAACTTTAACCTGTTACTCATACCAGACCCATGTCTGACCCGGAGTTTATTTTTGTTTTTCATAAACTCTCGGGTACCCAAATTTTTACGGGTAGCCAAGGGATTCAGGTTAGCTTTGACAAATTCTGGAGGAGCAATGGAGCAGGAGGCTTCAGCGTTGTAGATATATATTTATAGTTCCGCTGTGTTGGTATCTCTGTGTTGACTTGTGTATTGAGTTGTATAACTAGACAGGTGTTTATAACTGTCTAGTATATGATGTATTGTCTGTATAACTCTGATTGATGATGTATATTATGTAAATACTTATGTGATTATTATAATTTATTCGTTCCGCTGTGAGATTCTGATGTTGTTGTTCTTTCTTCTCTATCCTTTCTATTTTCTCATCCCTTTCTTTCTTCAAGACGATGCGGTTTTCTGGGCATAGAAAATCCGGGTCGTCACAGAAACAAAAGATGAAGCTATTATATATATATATATATATAATATATATATATATAAGAGTTAAAACAAGATACAACAAAAGTCTCGAATACATAGAAGTCTCAAATAAAATAGTAAAATAATAGATCTGGAATTGAATAGTCAAAACTTTTCATCCTCGAAAAGAAACGATGTAGGAGAATAGAAACAACCAGAAAGAAAAAATAGATATGAAATATAAAGTAAAACAATTAATTTAAACCATATAGATTTCATTTATATTAAATTTTGGTTATATTAAATTAATTGATTTCAATTCAAGACACTTAATTCAGTTGTTTTAATTCCAATTTATAAATTCCTTCAAAATAAAATTTATTTAATTTATCTCATTTATTCATTATCTTATTATTCAATTTTATCTCAATTAGCATTTTCTATTATCATTAATTAAGTGTATAAGCATTTATTATAAACGTATTTTATTCAAATTAATTTTTTCTTTTTTTTCAAATTATTATTAAATTTATTCCACTTAATATATCTTTTCACATAGATTAAGTAGATTGACACTTATTATAACCACCCAACTTTTATTTATAAATCATTTTACAATGTATATTATTCAATTAGATAATTAACTTCTGAATCATTTTGGTAAGTTATATTGGAATGCAATTGAGTATTATATAAATAAAACTTTCCAATTCAATTATTTCAAATTTTAAATATTTATTCAAAAACTTAAGAGTAAAATTTTCGGTTTCACTTCAAACCATTTTAGAGATAAATGTATACATATATATTGATATATATCAAATTAGATCTATAAACATATACTTATATTATAAATCAAGTCATACTTAAGAAATTCAAGTCAAATTAATTTCCAAAACAAAATTGTAGCAAAGCTAATAAATAGTCTCTCCACTTTGAAACTCGAAAATGAATGTTGACGATGCTGTAGTCATCACCAAAATTATTTTCCAGTGAAAAAAGAAGGGGAAACTGATTTAAGACTTTTAAAATCTTTGGAAACTATTTCTATTCGAAAATACTTAGATAATATACCCTAAAATTTAAAAAAAAAATCAAAATATATCGAGATTTAATTCTCAAATTCTTAGTTTATATTCATTTCAATTCTAAATCAATTTATAACTATGTTTTTAATTCTATTTATAGGACAGTAAATGATAAACAAATATTATCATTTCTAACAACCAATTTAATTCTTATTTAATTTCAGGAAAATTGTATTCATTATATAATATAATCATGTAAAATTTATTCCGTTTACCAAATTTGAAAACAATATTATGTCAGTTTGCTCTGTTCAAGTGTTTTGGAATTCCTATAGATAGCATTGGCCAAATGAATCTATCGCAAACCCAAATCAACATTAACAACTCAAGCAAAACATTATAAATATTTTAATATTAATTACAATTACGCCCCCTCACTCGATGGTTCCAGGATGAATTTCAAAACAAGGATAGAGATCTAAATCTAAGGGAACCCTAATCAAAGAGAATTCTGACTAGAAGATGGTCTTGAATGGGGGATATGATAATTAAATTCCAAAAGAGAAAAGATGGATATGCTAATGTTAATCACAAGCGACCTTATCTGGGTCAACCGTGATTTCAAGAATACGATCGATGTAGAATTCTGAGGCAAATTGGCATCCGATCGCAAAAGATAGAATTTGGACATACCAAGAGATTAACATCTAAACCGAGGATACAGAAATATCCGGTCAATCAATCCCATTGTAAAGGAGTTTCACCCTTTTTCAATTCATTCTAAAAGTGGCGGGACCACAGATTCATTATACATATCAACAAGAGTGGTGTTATGTGATACTCCAAAATCAAAAGTACACGAATAGGGATGGATTTCAGAACAAGTGGGAGTGTTTCAAAATTCAAAGAGAAACCGAATCAAAGAGGAAGAGATCCAAGCACGAACGAAGGTGATCCCATAATTAAACTTGTTTTATATCAATTTTCCTAAAACCAAAGCTCTGATACCAATTGTAACATCCTGATATTTTCAACCATTCGCATCCATACGTGTCGGACTTGAATTTCTCAAAATATCAAATTGTTAATTTATATTTGGCAAAACTCAACATATACAGTAAATAAATAAATCATAGAATCACAGACATAGAGTAATATAACAATAAGCAGCAGCAACAAAAGAATAATAGTTCATGAAGCTACTATATATATTAGAGTTAAAACAAGATATAATAGAAGTCTCGAATACATAGAAGTATCAAATACAATAGTCAAATAACAAAATTTGTACATATCACTGGAGTCGACTGAATAACTGAAAACTGAATAGATATAGATGGATCTCCAAGCGAAGCTCCAACTCCAAAGGTGACTCTCAAATGCTATGACACTCAGTCTAACCCGAGCATAAAGCAAAACACAAAGCACTCGTGTCAGGATTAACATTCTTATATCAATAAATCCAAATCAAGTGAAATATCAACTCAAAATACAAGTAACTCAAAGGATGTTTGGGATAACCATCCTTTAAGGATCTGTGGAACTATCTACTATGTAGTAATATACGCTATTATAATAAAGTCTAAAGTAAAGTAAACTATTGAAGCAAAGTTAAGGCGTTAACCATTTCCCCCTTAATACATTTTATATATTCCCATAGTCTATACAGTACCCTAAGTTCCCGTAAACTGGGCTTATCAGAGGGCACTCCATAGGTATGGTACAAAACACACTCGTAGTGGTTTCGCTAAGTTAGGTGACATGGCACAACCAGGCAATGCCAGGGTAGATATACAAATTACACTTCTGGGCTGGCGGTCACGCATAGCAGCAACTACCGCCTACCTCGGGCCACACTCCCAAATCAAAGGTGCGCACTAAATCAATCACAAAGTAATATAATGGAAAATCGAAGAAGTGTGTCCGATTGGAGGAGCTACCTCACTTGGCCCGTCAATTGCTCCTGTTTTAGCCACCTCATGCTAACTCACAGGAGTCAAGTCCACGTATATACCTCATATAGGATCGTCACCACCATCCTACTTCATTATGAAATCTCCACCGCATACACGGTTGTTAAAGTGGTTTTCGATATTGGCAGAGAGTATGACAATAACCGACCTAGGTCTTTTTATTAACCAAACGTTATTTTAACACCACGGTCATTTCAAAATAATTTATACTTTAAAACAAAAATATCATTTCCATTTCAAAACCATATCAATATGATATCATTTCACTTCAAATATATTCATTTCTAAAATTATAGTACTTCAAAGTTATAACACTTTCGAAATTATAAAGCTTAGAATTTGTAACTCTTTGGGAATCATAACACTTGATACATAATACTTTGAAATCATAACTGCCCAATTGAACAATTTACATATTAATAATAGTATATAAAATAAAATAGTGTTTATAAAATAAAATAGTTTATATAAAATAAAATAGTTTATATAAAATAGTTATAAGTTAAAATAGTTTATATTAAAATAGATTGTATTAAAATAGTATATTTAAAAAAATGATAAATTAAAATATATAAATTGTTTTAAATATAATTTAAAAATACTTTATATAATAAAATAGGTTCCTCAAATTTCACAAATCGATTCAAATCAACTCGAATTCAAAAAATTCAAATTTAATTCAATCTCAATTCATCAATTTAAGTTCAATTCAGTTTCTCAATAAACCCTTTCAATATATATATATATATATATATATATATATATATATATATTTCAAATACAGATTTAAACCACAAAATAAATCATTTAAATTTCAATATATTTCAAAGCTTTAAATATTCCACATTTTAAAAACTAAATTTGGTTATTTCACATATATCTTAATTTAGCTTCTTTATTATTTAGTTTTGAAAAATTCACTTAATAAATCCAATATCATTTAAATAAAACTCCAAATTAAAAATAAATTAAATATTTGCTTCAAATTACTTAAACCTGAAATATTCATTTATTTACCTTAAACTAAAATCAAGTTATAAAATCATATCCTTAAATCTCAAATACAATAGGTTTCAAATCAATTTTAAAATTAATATAACTCTCAAAGAATACGATTTCAAATTAAATTAATTTTTATCTTCCCAACTTTAATTTATTCAAATTATTATTATGAAAATCTATTTTAAAAATATAATTTTAAATAAATACTTAAACATATTATATATTAATTAAATCAAACTTATTATTAAACTTAAATCTTGTTATCAAACTTGCTTTATATTAAAACTAATTTATACATATTTTAAAATAGTAAATTATAAGTAAATTCTTAAATTTATAACTTCAGAACCGACTTATAATTTTAAAATTTTCAAAACATATAATTTTAAAAATAAAGAATTTAAATGTATATAAAATAACATTTATATATATGTAATGTTTAAAAATCAATATTTATATAAAACCATATATATATATATATATATATATATATATATCTTTTAAACCTTGGAAATCATTTCAATACACACACACACAAACACACACACCAACGGTGTCTGTATATAATTCTCTATCATATGGTTAAGTGATGTGGATATTTATCATTTCAATCCACAATTTAAATATATACGGGTATATATCATTCCAACCCGCAATCCCAAGTTTAATTCAATGAAAATCGCTTGGGTTCATAATTTCAACCTATAACAATTTTCTCCTATTCTACAGATCATTCGGGTATGTATAATTTCAACCTAAAAAATTATATACTAACTTGGAACTTGCAAAGTGTTAATAGTGATGATAATAATATAACACATCAATAACAGGCATATATCATCAACAATGGTGTTAGATGTCACATGTGAACTGTTATAGATAATAACGCATATATATAGCATTTTAAATAACAAACAGCCACATATTTCAATTGTGCTTTCAATTGAAATCAGATTTAATAAATATAAGAATGTTAATCGTGAGTGATTTCTCACCTTTCGAGGCTAGCGAAATGAACAATGAAATGAGATGCGAATTCCAAGCACAGATTTCAAAGCACGACACGATAAACGCGAATTTGACGAGCAAGGCTGATACTTTGAATTGATGAGACAAATCAAAATCAGTTTGATACGATAATTGGTATAAGTGAACAACTATATATAACTATATATATATAAATCATATTCTAAATTCACATATATATTAAATTAAGTACATATATATATATATGTATGTATGTATTCAAAATCCATTGTTTCAAACTTAAAACACAAATATATTAAACTCAACATATATACATCATACAATTTGAGATAACTACTTATATATAGCTAATATATAACTTACAATTGAAGATGGTATAAAATTGTCAAAACAAAAATCTATGAAACAAAGACTTAGATATAGGTTTTGAAATCTCATTTTTTATAGATACACCAGAAGCTTACCAATATAAACATCAACTTAAACCTTCTGCATATAACTTATATTAATATAATACTAATTTATATTACTGTAATATGTCAACAAATTTATATTAATAAAATAGTACTAAAAACCAATATACTTATATACACAGACAAGTAAACCGACTGTTGTAGATATCACTTATAAAACCAATATAATACAAATATATAACTCACATACCTTTAAACAATGTAATATAATATTTTAAATAATATAATATATGGTAAATATATATATATATATACAAAACTTATTTACATATACTTACATAAACATATATGTATACAAATCGATAAAAAATCACTTATATACAATATATAATTTATAAAAATATATACCTCTTATTATATGTATAGGATTAAAACAACAACGTATAATAATCATTTATATACAATATATAAAACAGAACTCATTTATCAAACATATATAAACTTATAAATTTTAAAACATATATACTGTAACATATATATACACATGAGCAAACACATACTTGTATCAAGTTTTAAATAGCAGGTAAATAACATATTAAGTTGACAAAGCTTTTGTACTATATAAATTTACCCACATACAAATTCCAAGAGCAACGGAAAATCTCAAAAGAACCCACGGAAGATATACAGCGGGAAGGGCAGAGCTGCTAGGGCGGGCCACGGCAGGGGACCAGGCGGGGTTTGGAGCGTTCAGTGGTGGTGGTGTGGGATGGATAGGCGGAGGAGTTAACGGGTTTATAATTGATAGAGGGTGCTCGGTTTGTGGAGGTCATGGCCGAAGGGGAGATGGGGTGAGGTTGGTGGTCGGGAAATGAAGGAGGAAGGGATGCTTGAGAAGGCGATGTGTGTATGACTGAGGGAAGGAGAGGTGGTTCGTTAGGCGTTGAGAGGAGTGACTTGATGAAGCATATGTATGATAATGGCGAAGAAATAGAGAAGTACAAGCATGAAGAAGAAAAAAATGTGCCATCTCCAAAACCACTTTAAATATATAAGATAAGTTAGTTTCTTTGAAAAGTAAAATGTCAGAGCGAATGGGAAGCGGCTTCATAACCGAATAAAAATGTGCAACTGATTCAAACAACACATCAACTTTAAAAAAATACTTTATTGTTATTATTATCAGCAGAGTCAGAACCAAAGAGAAAGGGAAGAGCCCGGAAAAAAGTGAATGAACCAAACTAATTTTTTTTTTGAATAAAGGTTAAAAGGGCCAAGCCCATAAGCTTACAAGCAAAAACGGGTAGATAAAACATACCCGAACCAATAATCTATCAAACAAACACAAAACCCTAAAGGCAACACCGACAATTCATAAACTCAGCAAAACATATGAAGCACAAAACACAAACGAAGCTTAAAAATGGCTGGTCTTCGAAGCCATTTCTCTATCGTTCTTCACACCGCTACTCTCTCCTCGCTCCCAGTAAGAAAGAGCTTTGTTAAAACCAACTCTCATGCCTCTGCCGCTCTCTAAGTTACTTGAAGTTATCCGATAGTTGCGATAGTTGCTGAGATGCAGATAATTGTTAGATCTAGCGTCATCACGACCTAGATCTGACGATATCTTCTTCATTTTGTTACTTCTGCCCACATTAGCTCTGCTACTCGAGTTAATATTGCTTGGATACAAAGATTCGTTAGATCTAGCGTCAACATGACCTAGATCTAACGATGTTCTCCTCGAGTTGATATCATTACCCAAATTATCTCTGATATTAGAAGGATTGAAGGCCGTATCTTGGTGTGGGTTAGCGCAGTTGTTATCGGCCTCAAAGAAGCTGATCTTATCAGCTATTTCACACACCCCATGCTGGTTGACACTACTCGCCTCACTAAGAATATGATAGTTGGTCTGCAAGCATTTCGGGTGCAAAAGATAAGCTTTTAAATGTTTGCTTCCAGCTTTAGATCTCCAGTCCTCGGCAAGGGATGCGAACTTGGTTTGATTTTCAAATATTTTCCTAGATTTTTGCAACATAACCCTGCTATCAGTACTAATAATTAACCAAACTTGCTCTTTACTTTTGCTGCCATTGTTGTGCACTCGCAAGTTTCTTTCTTTCCACAAGTTGAACACAGCCATAGTTAATAAAATGTGAGCATAATCTGCTTGTTTAGATTTAGATCTGAAGTTGTTGTTGATTATTTTGATAATATTCATTAGATCCATATGCCTGTTGTCATCTATGCTCAGAGTAGCTTTGATTTGATTCCAAATAAAAAAAGAGTAACTGCATTCAAAAAATATGTGATTAGCAATTTCATTAGATAAATTACACAGGGAACAGAGTGAATTTATATTATTGCCCCATCTATTTAATCTGTCCCAAGTTGGCAATATGTTCTTAATTGCAAAATAAGTAAAAAATGCCATCTTAGGACAATTCACTCATGCAATGATACCACTCTTCTGTTGGAAATTTGTTTCTGATAAAATTCCAAGTTGCTTTAAAAGAAAACCCCCCTCTGTTGTTAGCTTTCGACTTCCAGTAGTCATTCTCTGCGTAAATATCAAACTGAATTTTGCAAATTTCAACTTTATGAGGGTTAGTAATAGGATAAATTTGTGGTTGCCATTGATTATTTACTATAATATCAGAAACTTTATCATCTGATCCACCACATATTACAAGGCTCTTTCATCCAACCTTATTTATAAATACCTCATTTTAAAACCAAGGATCAAACCATAAACTTGTATCTTTACCATTTTTAAATTTTCTTTCAATCGCTGATTTACCAATTTCCCTTCAACTTAATATTTGTTTCCAAGCATTTGATTGGTTACTATTATGTACAGCAGTCCAAATTTTTTTGTTTCAAATACTTGGATTTCATCCATCTAGCCCATAAAGGGTCAGAATTAAGGAATCTCCAAAATAATTTTAAATGGCAAGTAATACACAGATCCTTAATATTTCTAATGCCAAGACCCCCTTCATTTTTAGGTCTGCATACATTTTCCCAACTGATTTTGTGATATTTACCTCTCCATAAAAAAAAGCGCATCTACTTTCCAATTTTTTAATAGTTGCAGCTGAGATTTGAAAAGTTTGAAGCCAGTATAGGATAATAGCATAAATCACTGTCTTAATAAGTTCAAGTCTTCCAACAATGGAAAGTAACTTATAAGACCAAGTCTCCATTCTTTCTTGGATTTTTTCAATAAGAATAGAACAATCTGAATCCTTTATCATATTTGTTGATAGAGGCAGACCTAAATATTTGATTGGAAGAAAACCCTCTTCTATTTGTAAAACATTTAAAAATTCACTTTTGAACTTACAAGACTTACTGAAATAAGCTTTGCACTTATTAACATTAAGTTGAAGACCAGCATAATTTTTTAATTTATCAAAAATTGATTTTATAGACTCTGCATTATCTTTATTAGCTTTTATAAACACCATGAGATCATCAGCATATATCGGATGATTAACACAAAGCTGGATTGTATTTATAGGATGAACATTACCTTTAATACTCTCTATTTCCATAAGGATAGAAAAATATTCCATAACAATAGCAAAAAGATAAGGTGATAAGGGGTCACCCTGTCTTAACCCCCTGACTTAATAAACCCTTCTTCCTTTCCTTGAATCAGAATAGAAAAGGTAGGAGTATTGATACACTCAAACACCAGATCACAAAACTTTATAGGAAAGCCCATACATTTCATCATATGATGAATAAAATGTCTGTTTACCTTATCATATGCTTTTTGTAAGTCAATTTTAATACAAACATTATCTCCCTGTTTTGTGTTGAATATTCTAACCATCTCATGTGCTAAAACAGAGTTTTCATAAATAAGCCTACCAGGAACAAATGCACTCTGATTTTCTGAGATAAGAAAAGGCAAAAACACTTTTATTTTATTACTAAGGACATTAGCAATAATTTTTTAAATAAAGTTACAACAGGAAATTGGTCTATAATCCCCAATATCAGTGGGATTTTTATTTTTTGGAATAAGGGTAATGAATGTGTGATTTAAACTTTTAAGAATTTTACCATTGTTTATAAACTCATTGACAACATCCAGAACCTGTTGTTTAATATTATCCCAATTATTTTTAAAAATTTTGCATTAAAACCATCAGGGCCTGGACTTTGTTATCCCCAGCATTAAAAACAATAAATTTTATTTCATCTAGACTCACAGGAGCCAGTAAGATTTTAGAAGCATTATGATTTAGAATATTTTTACATGTTATATGTGAAAATACCTTTTCATTAGTTGTAGAAAAATACAGTCCTTATAAAAATTAATAGCTTCAGCAGAAATTTTGTCATATGCATTTGCAAAGTTCCCCTCTTTATCTATTATGCAACCAATATTATTTAATTGTTTCCTATTACTCATTTTAGCATAAAAAAACTTGGTGCAGTCATCACCTAAAGTAAGCCAGTCAACCTTTGCTTTTTGTCTGGCATTAACTGATTCATTATACATTTCACTAGATAATTCCTTTTGATTTTGAAATTTTTTATTAATTTCACTAATATCCTCAGGCTTATTATCAACACTCAGTTGTAACAGTTTACCTTCTTTTCTCAATTCAATAATCTTATTTTTATTCAAATTGTTGTTTTTATTCCAGTTTTTAAGATTATTTTTTATGTATTTCAAAAACTTATAAAACTTATATTGCTTCGATCCAACACAAGAATTTTTTTGACAGTTTTCCATTAAAGTTTTGTAATCTTCCTCCAACACCCAGCTATTTTTGAATCTAAAAGGAGAAGCTTTACTATTAAAATTACCATTTACAAAAAGATTAACCATTATAGGAGTGTGATCACTTAAGTTTTGTTCCAAAGTGGAACAAATACAATCACGGAATCTTTTTGAAAAATCTTTGTTATACAAAGTTCTATCTAATTTGCAATGAATATTTTTAGCTAAACCAGATTTCCAAGTGAATTTGTTACCACTAATAATTGGTTCAATAAGGCCGGATTCTATTAGAAATTTATTAACTCTACCCAATTTATTTTGAGGGATTTTAATTCCTCCAAACTTTTCATTGACATGACAACCAATATTAAAATCTCCTAACACAATCCAGGGGAAATCATATATTGAATTTAAAGCTTTGAGTTTTTGCCATAAAGCATTTCTTTCTCTTTCAAAGTTATTGCCATACACACTAGTAACTTGCAAATTAAAACCCCTAATGTTTTTAAACCTGCAGTCTATAAACTGGTTATCTTTGTTTATATTTGTATTAATCCAGATATTAGAATCCCAGATAACAATGATTCTTCCTTTACATCCACAATCATTGTTATGTATAGCTTTCCAATTACTGGACAATTTAAGACAAAATCTTTCAAAATTCTCATCATTCATTTTATTTTCAATTAAAGCAATAATAGAAGGTGTGTACATATTAATCATATAAAGGATATCAGATTGTTTAGCAGGGGTATTCATCCCCCTAACATTCCAAGAAAATATAGACATATATATGATAATAAAATATAAATCTTAAATGGTACCTGTCACCATAGTACTTTTACCTCTCCTTTTATTATCAACACCTTTAGCTTTCAATCTGGTAGACATTTGGTCCCATTTTGGATTGATTGAGATATATTTTTGCTTAAAAGCTTTTTTCTCTTTGCTTCCCTTTATCTTACCAGATGATTTTGTTTTAGCATTATGTAGTTTTGATAAGTCAAATTCTTCTATGATGTCACCCTTCTCAGATTCATCTTCCTCCATTTTTGCAGATTTTGGAATCTTGATTAAGGAAATATCAAGTGAAGTTGTGCGAGGCATGCCTGACTCATTACAGTCAGTCACTGCAGCCTGCTCTGGGGGTGGATCACACTTGCGAGGCAATGTTGAGTTATTATTCATTTTCTCAACATCTGCAGCAAACGCAGAGGAAGACACCTTCTCAATATTTATTTCCTTGATCAGTCTTGAAGTTTGATGAATATTATTGACTATTTTTGTACTATTCTGGCCTGTATTTAAACATGGCTCTGAAATAGGAGGGGTTTCAGAGTTAAAGAACTGTAATTTTTTTCCCTCCTTTATATTTGTCGGAAACAGAACATTTGAACTTTCTTCACAGTCTTTTGGCTGATGAACTTCCTGTGCCATGATCTGATCATTTTGGTCAATGAGCACTGTAATATTATTTTCTTGATCGAAAATGATATCTTCTTGATAGATTCAATCCTTGCCCTCTTGGGTTCTTGATTGGATTTTTACGCCTTCACTGTTATTCATTTCTTGAACAATTTCAGATCAATTTTCTTGAATAATTGCTGAATCTTTATCATTATTTTTGGGGATCCACATCTGTTTTGGGTTGCACTGATCTTTGTTGTGACCGAAACACTTACAGATGCTACACTTTGGTGGTACCCATTCATATTTGACTTTTTGTGTTATGATTTCACCATTTTAAAGATCGAGACAAATTTCATCTGGAAGTTCATCAGATGTAGAAACTTCCACAAGAAGTCGAGCATAATTCAATCTTGACTTCATGGTGGCTGCTACGTCCATTTTTATGGGTTTTCCGATAATATTTGCCTTGATACTAAATGCCTCTCTATCCCATAGTTCAAGATTTACACTGGGTAATCTAACCCATATCGGCATGGTTGATAGAAGATCTTTGTCCAACTTCAATGACTCAGTCCACCTTCTCATGATGATGAGTTTGCCGTTGTACAAATAAGGACCATTCTGAATAATGGAATTGCAGTCTTATGAGTCATTAAATTTGATTAGAAAAAACCCATTTTCTTTGGAAAAGATTTCAAAATTACCTTTCGGTTTCCATACTCTTTTAATATATTCTTTGAAAAACAAGAAATATGGTTTAGTACTAACCACATAAACCAAAATGGAGTTATTCCAACACTCCATGGCTCTTTTACATACTGCCTCCTTTACCACACCATATTTCTTGTTATTGATTTGAATGGGAGAAATGGTTTCAAGACTGCATTCTTCATCTCTTGGTTCATTTGATTGCTTTGAGACAATATCAGCCCAAGTTTTCTGCCCTAGTTCTTTATTTAGAGAGAACTTTGTTGGTGGCTTACTGATTTGCATCGGTTTGGTCTTATCCTGGAAAGATTTGGTCTTCTGACCCTCTTTTTCCCTCTGATCATCATTAATCTAAGACCGAATCTGATTATTTCTATGCTGATATCTTCTTAGTGATCTTGGCTGAACCAACTGGAAGCCCTCATTATCGATGATGACATTATTCGGTTTTCTGAAATGAGATTCAGGTGGCCTATCCTGAGGAGAAGGACAAGAGAGGAGGATTGAGTTTGGATTTGAGAGAGAGATAGTTTTCTCCCATGGCGGAAGAAAACCCTATTAAAAACCTAAAATAAATATTGAAACAATGGGAATGTTAAAAGTCAGGGGAAAAAGCAATAGTGAAAGTTGAATTTATTAGTTGCTGAAGGCTATTTGATTGCACAAAGGATAATGGAACAACTCATCAAAACAAAAGGATCAAATACGGTACCGATATAGTTATCTGTTTCATGATTTTCACCGCGTACCAGACACCAAAATGCACAAAGATGAATATACCATGGAGATCAGTACGATAAGATGATCAAAACGATATACGAACATTAGTCGCATGATCATCCCATCAGAAGTCGATATTCGATAACGCAAATGCTACTAATATGCCGAAAATGAGATGAACGGAGCAGTAGAAGTCGAAATTTGGAGAAACGAAATATGACGACTCACTCAAAAGACGATTCACAAATTTATTATGTAAAAATATTCAGGTTTGGAAAACATTTTATTATCATCTAATATTAACTGATTTAAATTGAAATAAAATTGCACAATAAAATAAACTTTCATATTATCTGATGAAAATTTACCATTTTCTATGATTAAATAGACGTATTTCAAATATGAAATTTTGGATTCAAAATCTAATTATTTACAATTTCACAAAATTTTAGTTATTAAAACTGTTAAAATTTATGAGTCGTTGCAGTTTTTAAGACATTAAATATCAATTTGACTTGTGTTTCTCACACTGGTTTACCAAACCGATCCGGACGTTATTTTCATATAATACTCGGGCAGTTTGAATATATTTTAGATTTAGATATGGATGCATTGCAGCTTCAGTAGATGAAATGGATGCCTCCAAGACGTATTCATGTAACATTTATTTTCTACTGCATTTCTTATTTTCTATTTATCAACATTTCTAAGGACAGGTTGTTATAACTGTCCAAGCTGATGATATGTTAGTTTACTCTGACTGATGTATATATATAATAGTTTTATTTTGTAAAGATCATGTGAATATTATATATTACTCGTTATGATGTGAGATTATGTCTTTTCTATGATCGGTCTTTTCAGCACTTGGATGCTCATCATGTTTGAATATAGTAAATGTATTAATTTCAACTTTTAAGCATCGAAAAGGCTAGTAGTTACAATATATTCAACCAATTGATGACCAAACTATATTATCTAAACAATGGATCACATCCACTACCAAAAAAATATATTTATATGCTGCTTAAATTATATTTAACAACATATTTTCAACAAATTCAAAATTTTCAATCAATTTCATTCAACAATAAATGACATGTAAGGAGAAAATAGGAACTAAATATAAAAGTGAGTAATAGAATTAACTCACCATTTGAAATACCCAAACCATAATGCCAAAACTAGATCTTCATTGCCCTAAACCTGTAGCAAGCTCTAATCGTCACCACCAAGAATGCCATGAGACATGCGCCTTCTCCAGCATTACTCATCCATGTCCATAACCTGACACCAGGATCTAGACCTTGATGCCACATCACACGCCTCTTATCGATTCCACATGTGTCATGTTATGGTCTCTTCTTCTTCATTGCTTACACAATGTCCATTCGCGTCGCCTCTCTCGTGCACTCATCTCATCGTTTTTATTCGTGAATTAGTTTCATGATTAGGAAGAAGGAGAGAAGAAAACATGATTGTCTTTGAAAAATGAAGATAAGGATAATGGAACAAAAAGGATATGAGATTGTGTTTGGGTTTGATATCAAACTAAAAGAAAGGAAAAGAATGGATTTGGTTATCTCACCATGGGCTTATGGTTTTTATTATTTTCTTTTACATTTAAATTAGAATCTTAATCCTCATCATTTATTTAGAAATATATTTTCAGAAATAAATTTAATTTGCAATTGAATTTGATCATTTTAATTTAATTTAATTTATTTACTATAACGTCATAAAATGTAGGGTTGTTACGAGGCCTTAGGAAGATGAGCCCAAACAGAGATAGAGAGAACCTGCCCGCGGGCAAGGTGAACTAAAGGATTCCATTAGTTAATGATAAATGCTTTTTCCTTCAATAATGATTGACATGCTTTTAAAGCACGAACTCTCCCTTATGGACATAAGAATTTGAAAAAAAAATACATAGATTTATCATATCAAACTTTAGTTGTCCCTCTAAATCTCCACACATTGAAGGCATACCTTTTCATAGTGGAATATTGAAGCGATTCATCAAGGAAGAAGCCAACAAGGTGACTCTTTCAGTAAGATATATCAACATCAATGAATATTTTAAGAGGGAAGACCAGCTTATCAACAAAGTCAACAACATATGGTAAATCTATATGCATGAGAGGAAATGAGCCAACATTTCCCGGTTTCTTTTTTAAAGAGAGAAGACCAACCATGGTTGACGATATCTGAATTTGAAGGAATTAGTCCCTAAGTGGGTGAGATACGAGACTACGGAGAGGCTTCAGGTATTTTTTCAAGCAACACAGCACAAAGGTTATCGATATCGGGCCTATCATGTGAAAGGCTGCAACTTGAATCCCAATATGGAGTTGGCTTAGGTAAGGGAAGTAAAGGAACCAAATTCTTAATTTTCTGTCGGTAGGGATGTACTGAAAGAGGTTGTCAAACGTGCCATTACTGGGCTTTGAAAGCGGTCCAGAGGTGGGATGCAAGGGCAAGGCGGTAGGCTTGCATGATGCCTAGGCATCAAAACTAAATGTTGAAGCAAAATCTTACCCAAAGACGAAGCTCATGCATAAAAAAATCGAAAGGAGATGCAGAAAAGGGAGTTGATGCAATATAAGGAGAGGCGATACAATAGGCGATTTAGAAGTTGGAGAAGCGACTATTTCATAGTAGAGATAATTGTCTTCTTTTATGCATTGTCCTTCCTTTAATCGTATGTCTTGCATAATTTAAGATCGTCTATACAATACATGTTCCAAAGACAAATTGAATAATTGTGAAATATCTTGACACATGATTTGATGTTCTTCTCATTCTTTAATTAATTGATGGTTAGTTATTTTTGAGCCTTTTCCTCTCACCAAATTTCTTTAAAACAATTTTTTTTCACTAGCGTTGAGAGTCGATATCTCCTTATATTAATCAAATTTTTTGTATAATATTTCTCCTAGAGTCTTTTATTCATATTTTCATGTAACAATTTATTTTCATTTATCATGTTATTCTAAATAGTATATTGTCACGTGTAATTGGAATAACAGGTTTAATTGGTTCAGATTCATTGTTGTTAACATGATTTCATGTCAAATCTACAATCGATTCCTTTGAAATATCAATCCTAATTGAAATTTCTTCTCCATGATTTGAACCATTATCCAATAAATTAGCCTACCAAAGTTCAAGTGATAACAGTTTGGAAGCTTTGGGAGGTTTGAAGTTTATGCTAACCATTTCTTAATAAGCTTGGCTAATAATATCTTCCCTATCATTTTGACTCTAACCTCTAGCAAGAGCATACCCTACCAGAGCTATACGTCCTTTGTATATAGTGCACATTTTGTTAAGTTCATACCATTGCATTTTTGTGATTCACTGCTCTATTTTAACAATCTAGATTTCAATAATAAGTTGTGCAAATAAGATCATAAAATAACAGTCCATTTAGCCATCCTTTAGGTACAAAAGATTCAGATATCCATTGCTCTGGCAGGTACGAAGTGTGACGCCCCACCTCTATACCCACGCTAGCCAAGAACACTACGGTGTAATGCCGTCAACTAACGCGGAGAATAAGGCTATTGAGGAGCGACCATCCGTGTAATTGCTTTGTGCGAGTACCGAGATGCCAGATAAAATATAACTTTTCTCTCAAGAGGAAAGCCGACATACCGATGCAAACTCAAAGCTACTACACAGTGGCTATAATATCTTCGGAAACAAAAATAGAAATAAGCATAACATAAATCAGTCATAGATAATTCATATCACATAGGCGGATATAGATATGAATATTACACCTAAAAGTGTACATCAGAGTAGTGGTCGAATAAGATCCAAAATATCACAAAAGAATAGATACAGGTGTAAGACAAAAGGATAAGTATACATCAAGGAGTCCATATCTCAAATGTATACAACAAAAAATACTAATCTAAATTAGTTAGCCAAAAGTCAGATGATGGTCCGATAAGGAGTCAAGCAGAAGCACCTGTAAAATCTCAGTCTGACCCGAGTATTATTTAAGAAGAAAATAATAAACGGATCAGTCTAGCTATAATTATCACATAAAATGAGATATAAGAAGAGATATAATAATAAAACGTATGATAACCAAAAAATGTTATACTACAACAAGTATACATTAGAGTATCCACAAAAGTTATACAATATCTCAAGAATCTCATAGCATCAAAAAGAATGTCATATTCTTTATTTAATTCACCAAGCCACACAAAATGACATACGTATCAATGCCAATTGTAAAAGTTGGTGAAACATAAATTCCAAAAATCAATAATTAGAAATCCAGAAATCACAAGAAAAGGATGGCCAATCCCAAGCGGAACACTATTCCATAAACCGAACATCGATGCACCTAAATAGACGCGCCCCAAGCACATTCAAACATCGACGCACCTAGATTGATACGCCCCATGTATTGTCTAACATCGATGCACCTCGAATGATATGCCCCATACATAGCTGAACATCGACGCACCTAGATAGAAACGCCCCATGCATAGACGAACATCGACGCACCTGAATAGGTACGACCCATGCATAAACAAACATCGACGCAACTAAATAGGTACGAACCATGCATAAATAAACATTGACGCAATAGGTATGACCCATGAATAAATAAACATTGATGCACCTAAATAGGTACGACCCATGCATAAATAAACATTGACGCACCTAAATAGGTACGAGCCATGCATAAATAAACATTGACGCACCTAAATAGGTACAACCCAATGTGGACAAAGAGACATCACATATCGCTAGTCTAAATCATAAAATGATCATCATCGATCATCAAGAAGTGTCAATTACGTTAAGCTAGTAAATATATGAGTTTAGCTTCGTGTTCCATAACCACTAGCTTAACTTAAATATTTACGAACAAATTGTAGATCTCCAATAGAAAATTTGTCACAAGAGATTCAATCGAACAAGTCCAAGAATTAACCGACGAAGTAAGCGCAAGCGTTTCAAACCACTTGTTTTACTAAGCCGTTTAATTAGATTTCTAATACGAGTGAGTTAAAGGTTTGTATATGCTAATAGATTGGAAAACGGTTCAAGAAACGAGCTTTGTAATAAAATAGTGTTGAAATCGTTTTAATCGAAAGGGTTTTGATATTTACTACTAGTATAGAAAACCTTTATATTTTAAAGTTACAAATCACAAAATTTATTGTAGAACAATCAATCACCAAAATTTCACATTCGAAGAAGTGAATTGATTCCAAGAAATCGATATCAAATCCATCAAAATGGATATTTCCAAAAATTCCAAAATAGAAGTCATCAAGGTCGAATAATTGACAGCAACAACTAGGAATCAAAACGAATCGATAAAAATTGGAATCCAAGCAAAAATAGGCATAGTAGGCAAACAGGAGCAGGTCAGTCGACTGGTTCTCTGTAATCAGTCGACGGGAACAAAAACTTGAAAACTTCATTCCCTGCAGTCAGTCGACTGATTACAGAGGCCAGTCGACTGATTGTAGGAAACAGAGACTTCCTGTCTCTGTTATCTGCCTCTGATGCGCCAATTAGCTACAACCATCGACTAGATTCAAAGTCCAGTCGACTGACTAGAACCAAGGCCGTTTTTCTGCCTATACAAATGATGTGCAAACCCCACCAATTCACGAACGAACGAGCAATGGCGCTAGGGATTTATGCCAGTCGGCAACCCGGCCCTATAAGCCCTTCGATGCATCACCAAAAACTTGTTCAAATATCCATAGAAGGATTTTCACAGATTTTTGCTTTCAAAACACCAAAAGTTGGAATATATACCAAATCATAATAAACCAAAAGAAAATGAACATAAATAAGTGATAGGAATTCATACCCAACATCCAAAGATAGTTATAGACATAGATGTGAGATAAAAATCTCACCTTTGAACCCAAAAACAATGAATGAGAAGCTTGAAGACAAGGGAAGATCAACCACACTTCAATCTCAACACAAGAAGCTTATATATAATCTTAAAAGAGAAACATTTCCCAAATTAGGTTTAGGAATTTTCTAAAATCAAAGAGAGAATGAGTTGGAGAAGAAGGAGATGATACTAATGCTTCTCTTTGAGTTTGGAGCTAGAACTTGATTTCCAAATGGAAACTAGGGATTAGGATTTTAATTCTTTTTCTTTTTCCCCATTATTCTCTTTAGAACTGAAAAGATAAGGAAGAGGGAATGAATGAAGAGAAGTGGTTCAGTTTGGGGTATTAAGTTGGCTAGTGGGCTGAACCCAAACCCAAAGTGAAAAAGGTCAAATTTTTAGCCAGCTCCAAACATATCGAAGTTTATACTTAAAAAGGTCGCAAACGCCATTTTGAACTCAATGGAAGTGGTCTCGAGTCCTAATTCGACCGTTTGCAAAAAGTAGCTTTTCGGACTATAATCCGACTAACGGTGAAATATTTAAATATACAATCCATAAATATGCGGGTTGTTACAGACTCCCCTCCTTAAAGAAATTGCGTCCTCGCAATACTTAAGAAGAAAATAAATAGTAACAACCATAAAAGCATATCAACACAAAAGAAAATTTGAAATGAGAAGTTCACCAAAAAGAGCACGAAAGAGTAAACCCGGACGAGTTCGCTCGATGAATTCTCTAAATTTTCCAAGAGCAATCCTTGGGATTTGAGAACCATTGAACTTTCACAAGAAAAACATCTTTATTTCGAAGGCGCTCAACTTCCGAAGTAATGGTGCGAATAAAATGTTGCTCAAAAGTCAAATAGGCGAAACTTCAATTTCTTCAATAACACTGGGCTCAAGAATAAAACCGGAATCCCTAAGGCATTTCCGCAAATAAAAGACATGGAAATCGTCATGAATAGCAGAAGATTTAATCGGTGCAACGGCGTAGCACAATAACGGTACGCCAGATGAACCGAACATCATAAAAGAACATCAGACGCTAGTCCATAAAAGAAATGAGGCGAAGCTCAATAAAACGAAGTACATCTAAACGTCCGATGAACTTGGTAACAAGATCATAAGATACCAGGAACTCGAGTCAACATGAAGTTCCTTATGAGAAAATAAATATTCCAAAGATTTATGATCGAGGTGGAGAACAAATTTCTCCCCGAAAAATGATGATGCCAAACTCTAAAAGAGAAAACAATAGCGGCGAGCACTATATCATGAGTGGCATACCTAGTCTCGATCGGCTTTAATGATTTAGAAGCACAAGTGATAGCACGTTCTCTTTTGTAAGAGAACGACATCCAAACCAATACAATTAGCATTAGTACAAAAGATAAATTTTTGGTTCCCTTCAGGAGTCACAAGAATAAGAGTATCGAAAAGAAAGATTTTCTTTTAAATAATCTTCTTTCCCGAAAATCTAAAACTTTCAAAATTACATTTATCTTTATGTAATAATCTTTCTAGAAAAATTTACGTTTTTACAAGTCAATATATCGTGTCTGACTATCTCATCAAAGCGTTTAGGACATTCTTATCGATAACGTTGATCAAGCGCATCGACCAGTATTCTTAAAGCACTCAATGGGGAATACAATCACAAAATCATCTTCTATATGATAAAAATATCTCTTAAAAAGTTTTAAGAATATTCTTTGCTCATTTGAGAACAAAATCCAACTATGCTTATAAAATATCTTCTTAAAAAAAAGATTTGCAACAATTTTAAAGTGTTGTTTTCATCCAAAATCAATAAATACAAGAATGGAGTCATCGAGATATTTGTAGAATTACTCGATTCATAAAATGGATGAAATAAGCTGGACAAACTGAATACATAATAAGTCATTCATAAAAATTATAACGAGTGCGGAATGTAGTAAGTGGAACTCCCGCAACTCGTAGCTAATGAAAACCGATGGCAAGGTCAAACTAAAAAGACCTTAACACCACACAAAAGATCGCTTAGGTGATAATCCTTAGACAAGCTCAAAAATACCGAAAAATTCTACAAACTATTTGAATGAGGAAAATAACACTTTCCTCATCATGTGGACTTAAAGAATAAAAATGATGCCATCAAATTGGAATCGAATTCACAAAGGAAAAATAGAAATCTGCTTAACTGATAGAAAATGTCGAAGATGAATAGTCCACACGGGACAAAGGATATGGATTCATAATAATTAAGCCAATCCTTTCAAAAGTCAATTCCGAAGCATAAGTAAAAATCGTCTCGGAAAGAAAAATCACATAAAATAATTTCGACATTAATACAAGAAACCAACTGACCGTTGCGGATCCACCAACAGGATTCGCAATTCTCAAAGAAGTCATCAACCCCAAAATATTCAAAGAAAAATAATCGACAAGTTCTTTTGGTATAAAAATAATGAGATGAACCCATATCAAAATGAACTCAAATAGGAAGATCACGAAATAAAACAATAGCATCAAGGATTGAAAGTAAAATACCTTGACCAAGAGAAGAGTTGTTAGGAGCTTGCACTACACTGAGCTTTCCCTCCTCCCTACTTTGAAGTATGGGACATGTAGTTATCTGGTGACCCGAATTTTTGCAATAGCGACAATAAAGAGGTGTCAGACACTCCCTTGCATAGTGGTCCATGGAACCACAATTGTAGCATTGTTGTAACGACCCAACTTCCAAACTCCAGGAAGTCGCATCATTAAGAAGAAAGAAAGGGATAGAAAAGAGAAAAGAAAGGAAAGAAAGAAACTGACAACATCAGAATCTCACAGCGGAACGAATAAATTATATTATATCACATAATATTTTACATAGTATCATATACATCAGAGTTTTACAGCCGATATAACACAAACTAGACAGTTATAAACATCTGTCTAGCAATTACAATTCAAGTACATCAGAGAAAAACAGATACAACTCAAAGACAGCGGAACCACTATATATCTACACGCTGAAGCCTCCTGCTCCATTATCTCCTCCAGAACTCGTCAAAGCAATCCTCAATCACTTGACTACTCATACGTAATATGAGTACCCAAGAGTTTAATAAAACAGAAAAATAAACACTCGGGTCAGACAGGGGTCTGGTGTGAGTAAACGGGTTAAAAGTTGCTTAACTTTTAGAAAATCCTTTGAAAACAAAAGGTATCATGTAAGACTTCCCATACATAAACATGGAAAAGTTTTTACCTTACGCTAACCAAAGCATTTGATAGGAAATCCAGTGATATTATAATAGTGTCTAGGGTTTTCAAAATAAAATACAGAAATAGCTGGAATGCTTACATCTCACGTTCCAACATAGTTGGGCACAATCAAAACCGTACAGGCACTTATTGAATTTTGGATTCCATCAATGGCAGGGCTACTGGGGTACCGCCCGTCACAGTACGTGGCCTAGATCACCGTACCGAGGAGTACTCCCACTCCCCTGCAACACAAGGCCGGACCCATTCCTTACTGAATAGTTCCGAACAAGACAACCCCGACAGTTGGAGCTCTCAACCGTCCACACAGCCGAAATAAAAGGGACCTCTAGACAGGGGTAAATCTCACTCTCAAGTGGGGGCTACCCACGAAGCCTTGCTGCACCTCCCCTGTTATAGCCATTCCCGGTTGATGAGGCTTGAGGTTACGATTACCTTTAGAGAACACATTTATCATAAAATGCTCATCGTCCACCTGACGATGTTCTGAAAGCATTCAATCCATACAAGTTCGTTCCGGGTTCGAACGAAACCGAAGGCATTATCTCGTTACACTCGTATTGGAATCACCCTCAGAGTTAATGACGATGATCCTTGCACTCAAAATCGCCATCTCGAACCTATAAGTAATATTCCGTCAACTCATTACGGAATCACCCACAGAGTTATACTGACGTATAGCCCTTACACCTTGAGCCTTCACTTGCTCCACTTGGATTAACGACCTAACATTTAAATTGGAATCGATGTGGTTTTCGGATATCCAAATATGGAAACCCGATCCCGGTCTCACCGAAACCAAACACCATCTTAATGTCCAAGTTATACTTAAGGGTTTTAAACAATTAACTCATTTTATTTTTATCTATTTCACACAGATAGATAAACTACATATAACATAACAGATAACCCATAACATTATCACAACAGATAATCATCACAACAGTCAATCATCACAACCAAAATAATCCATCATACTATAACTAAGCATCCATATCCTATAGATACTACTCATCTCATTTCTGAGATCACAACCATCCAAAAGTATATCAATATCATCCATAAGCAATGATATATTATCCATCATTTATAATTAATTTAAAATGAATTAACTATCTTTAATTAATTTAAAATAAATTAAATTAATTACTCACCTATAAATCCTTCTTATAAATCTATTGATTAATCAACCTAGTTAATTAATCATTCATTAAATATTCAACTTGATTAAACATCTATGATTAATCATTCACTAATTACAATAAGTGTTATCCCATTTTTGGTCAAAACTGGAATATCAACAAATTGGCAAGGAATTATGGATATCAAGACTGGAGATCGGTTGGAATCAAGGCTACGATCGATATCGTCAAAATTTGGTTGAACTCCGATCGGGACGAAATTGATTGGAAATAATGATACAGACTAGGAAAGGCTATGTTTCAAATTTCAGGTTAATCGGAGTTAGTATGAAGGAAATATGATCGATTCAAGGTAGGAAGGGCATGCTGTTCGAACCCATCGGCACGCATGGATGGTTCGAATCGATCAGGGGTGACGCTCACTTCGAATCGATACACTTCGTATCGATCGGCCTGGGTTCGACTCGGCTACTTCGTATCGATCGAAAGGCGAGGACCTCGTATCGATGTCGTACTTATCGATCGATATGGAGTCGACTTGATAGTGTTCGTATCAAAGGCAAAGTAGGATGAAGGACAGGTGGACTTCGACTCGATCACAGCTTGGATCTCCTTCGTATTCATATGGTGTACACAGGTTAGTTCGTATCAATGGTGGCTCGAATCGATTACAATTCGTATCGATCAAGGGGAAATGTAAGTTGCTTCGAATCGATTCTGGATTCGTACCTATCAATACAAAGAGAGCGTTCGAGAAGGATACGCGGGGAGTCGACCTCATGGATTCGAAGGACTTAGGGACAGTGTTCGTATCGATTCGAAGCAATCGACACGAACAGGGGAAGAAACGTTCAACGCGGCGACAAAGGTGGACCGACCCGAAGAATTCATGCCACGTCATCGATGCGCATACACTTTGGATGGATTCGAAGCGATGGATTCGAAGGAGGTGGATTCGAAGCGATGGATTCGAAGGAGGTGGGTTCGAAGCATGGGTTCGAACCAGGCAGAACACACAGAGCTTTGATCTCGAATAGATCATATCTTCCAAACCGTTGATCCGAATGCAATGAAATTTTTACAGGAGCTTACATGCATGTTGAAGAATGTTCCCACCAAATTTCAGCGCAATTGGATAATTTCTTGATCGATTCGAATGGAGTTCGAATCGATCCCAAAGTGGACCCAATCTCCAGAATTCGGGCACGTGGGCCCCCCTCACGTACTAGAAGCGGTCTACCGGATTTTTAGGAGAAATATCAGCCTCCTACGCCTATAAATAGAGCCCCTGATCATTCAGAAAAGGGGTCGGAGAATTTAGAGAGAGAGAGCACGCCCGGACGCCGCCAGGATCACTCTATATCATCATCGCTACTACTTATTTCGAATTTGGACTTTGTAATTGCTGTAATCACTTGTAACCAGGAAGGATAATCAATAAAAGGAAAAAACTTTTGGAGTGGACGTAGGCCGGAGATAGCCGAACCACTATAAAAACTTGCGTCTTTGTTCATTACTTTTGGATTGCTGCTTGTTATTTGCTGAGATATGTTATTTTTGTTTGAATATTGTTGATTTGTATTCATACACTGGTGCTTTCACGGTGTCTGGGGTTTGTGACCAATTTTGGCGCAAACAATAAGTAATTAGTCTTAAATTAATTCCATAAAATTAATTAACCTTAATCATAAGTAATTAACATTTAATTACTTCATTTATTAATTAACTATAATTAATTACATTTATCCTTAATTAATTACAATTAATTAATCACTTGATTATTTAATTATTACTTAATTAAACAATACTTAATTACATAATTAATTATAATAATTAATGATCTCTAATTAATATTTAAATTAATTACTCAATTAAAAATTAATTACATTTAGTAATTAATCTAAAATTAAAATACAATTATTAATCACCCTGATTAATATTTAAATCCAGTAATTAACTACTCTTAATTACTTATTAATAAATTAATTATCCAATAATTAATTATCTTCATTAATTAGTCCTTGATTAATTACAAAAGTAATTATCCAAATTACTTTATTAAAATAAATCACCTTTCCTTAATTACATTCCAGTAATTATCAATTATCACTTCTCTAGAAATCCTGCTCCATAAATTACATTAAGTAATTATTATCATTAAATTACTAAATTATTACTTAAATTAATTAAACTAAATTAATTAATTTAACAAAACACATTATCAGAATTAATTACAATAAGTAATTAACCCTTAATTACTTTTATAAAGTAATTATACTTATCAAATTACAATTGATTATCTTAAATTAATTAATATAATTAATTCATCAAAATTAATCACATTAATTAATTATTTATTATCCTTAGATAATTATCTTATATAATTAACAACATTTTCATTAATTCCTTACTTAAGAAAATTACCTTAGATTAATTATTCATTAATCATCTTTAATTATAAATTAATCCAAAACATTATTTAAAATCAATTTAATAAGTAAATTCTTAATTATTTCCAAAATAATTCATTTACTTATTAATAACTTAATTAATATTCAAAATGTATTTAAATAATACATTTCTAAAATTTTATTCAACTTTTATTTAAAAATTTAAGATTCCAAATGTTTAACTATTTAAACATCATCCAAATTTAAATTAATTAATAATCCTAAAAGTAAAGAACTAACATTATTATATACGAAAAGTCTAAAAATCAATATTACTAAATTTTACTAAGAAATCAAACATTTGAAAATAGATAGATTATTTAACTTTTCAATTTAAAGTTAAACATATCATAATTTTATTTCAATACTTAAAGGAAAGAATTCTTCAAATTTAAACTTTATTTGAAATCATATTCATATTTAAATTCTACTTAAAACATTTTCTGTCCAATGTTTAAAAATTTTCAAAACTGTTTTAAATTCAAACTCATTTCAAAGTAAAACTGAAATCACATTCAAAACTTGATTTCAAAACTAAATTTTAAATCTTGCTTAAAATTTAAAAAGTTCATTTTCAAACTTTGAATTCAAAAGTATTCTTGAATCTAATTCAAACTTACACCTAAATTTGAATCTTGATTTAAACATTGAATTCCTTTTTTAAAAATAATTTAAAAAAAAACAAAACTGTTTAAAATAAAAATCTGGATTCAAAAACCTGAAACTATATTTACACCATTTTCAAATTTAAGTTTAAACCTTACTTTAAATTTAAATTCATCATTTTAAACTTTTTGAATTCATAAGCTCACTTGAATTCAATTCAAACCTATACTTTAATTTAAATCATAGCTTTTAAAAAAAATGAGTTTTCCTAGATTTTAAAGAAAAACAACACTCAGGTTATCTCTGCACTCAACAACCCGAGACCACCAACAAAGTACTTCGGGTTAATCCCTAGCCTACTTCGAGTCACAACACATATAACATGGGAGTGACTTCGAGTCACCCAAAACCCTGCACTATCCCAAGTTCACCAGAGTTAACCAAACTCTGTGCAAATGCGACCACTGCTCCGACGACTTCCAGCACCATTCACCAAACTCTCCAATACACCATCCAATCCTCGAATTGATATAACCATCAACAAAAATCCTTGCAGCTTGAAAATCAGAATCAAGCAAAATAACATCAACCTGAAAACTTCACCAAGCACACTCCCAACCTGTCAACCCTCTTGACACTCCACTCCGACCATCTTTTGGTCTCCAACTTCGGCCATTTCTCCACCTATATCACCTCTGCCAAACCCCAAATCCACAGACCACTCGAACTACCACAGAGTTCAGGAAGTTCAAGACCTCTGCTACTAAAAACCAGGAATTCAAACCTGAAAAAAAAACCACTGTCGTCACCTTCATTCTCTGATCAACTATTAGGAATTTTTCCTCCACTCCCCAGTCCACATTCCACCTTCAGGTAGAATTTCAGATTCCAAAATTTACTTTATGATTTGATATTCCCAAATTCCCATAATACTGCACAGTCTTAAATTCCTAACTCCTCAGTTGTTTTAAAAACCTGATGCTTGTTTTAATAATCATGGTTTTAAACATGTATTAAAGCTTTAAACTTGTTTTGAATAATTTTAAGATGTTGACAAACTTACTTTTTTTTTTGAACTATTTCTGCTGTTATTTATTTCCAGCAGTAACAGATTTTATTTTATTTTTAAAATAAAATTTTTACAAACCTGAATCTATGCTACACAAACTCAAATTTGATTACATAATAATTCCTAACTAAGATTCATACATAAGGAAGTGGATTTGTATTTAAATCCAAGTAATAGCAGAAGCATGTCTGTAGAAATTCACATCACACTTCTCTGCATACTCAAGCATAATCACACAACAGTCAAGCATATACTCAAACTCATGCACAGATAAATTTTTAAACAACCTATAAAAAATTGAGGTTACTCACTAAAGAGAATAGAACAGAGCGGTTATTAATTGCCACTGTTTTAAATTTTCTTATTCAAATGGCATTTTGAATTAAACTTTAAAATTCTGCAGATCTTGTTAGCTTGGTTTAAAAAAAGATGAAACTGTTTTTAAAAACATACATTTACTCACCTTCAAATGAAAAGGCAGAGAGCAATCCGTATGCAAGTTTCACTGAAATCTGATTTGCATGCTAGTTGAAGTTGGTTATATCTTGATGCTTGCAGGCCTTGAAATTGCATGCAGACCCCATTTCTATGCTTGGATTGATCTTTACAGGTTGAAGATATTTTGTTTTGCAGATTCAAACCAATTTGCAATTTGGGTTTTCTTTTGCAGGTGTTAAAACCTTTAGATTGCAGATCTTATACAGTTTGATATTTGCAGAATAAAGATTGAGTTTGGGTTGTGGAATTTTAGAGTAAAAATGATTTCAGTTTTCATAGATCTGAATTTTGATTCATTATAGGAGATAAAGGGTTTGAAACAAAAGATTTGTTAAGTTTTTATCTAAAATAATAAATTCAATAATGTTTTAGTATGCCACTTGTTACTTAAATATAAAAATAAATTACAAGTGTCTACTTAAAAACATGAATGTTTACACATGTAAGATTTTAATATAAAGATAAATGTCTTTATTTATAAATGTTTTAATTTAAGATAAAACAAATCTAATTTAATTTAAGATGTTTTGTATGTTTATTTATATTTAATCTTTAAATGATTACAAATGAATTATCTTTACATATTTAAATATTTGCTTGAATATTTTTAAAAATTATTTAAAACCATTTTTCACAAGAGAAACTTTTTTAAAAAGAAAAGAACAATGTTGAATTCATTTTATTCAAGAGTTTCAAATATACTATACTTTAATATAAATAAACTAAATTTATTTCAAAACAATTTTAAAGATAAAACAAAATAAACTTTATTATAGAATACAATTTTTTTAACTATTATATATTTATAACAAAATATTTACTTTAATTTTTTTTTGAAAATATAAGATAGATTTATGAATTGACTTATGAAAAGTTCCAATATTATTTTCCATTTAATTTAATCAATTCATAAATTATACACCTATATATTATAAGTTTGAAAATATTCTTTATTAAATTTAAAGCTAAATTTTAAAGTTAAAATTCCTATTTACAATGTATACATATATATATACATTATAAATAAAATATTTTTAAATCAATTTAGAAAGAAAATTTTATCATTAAAATATTTTTAACATTTTAAAACAATAAGATTCTCAAATTCAATTATTATTATAAATTTTCAAAAGAATATCATTTATCCGAACTAAATAATTATAAATTTTCAAAAGAAAATTATGTTTGAATTGGATTATTAAATTAATATTTCACATTTTTAAAATAATTATAAATGAAATTATTAAATAAATATTGCCCAAATTTCCGGGACATCACAATTGTCCACGACTAGAGGTAGGGGCTTTTGCTACCGGGGTTTCTTGGCTCCTTTTCTTGTTGGGAATAGGGCCTTTGAATTTAATAGGCCTCTTCATGTTGTCGTTGAAGTTCTGTTTGGCAACCACAACTTCAACATTACTCTCTCTATCGGCCTCTTTAAGACAAAGAGCGATATCAACAAGCTGATCAAATGAAACCTCAAGTTTCAGGAGTAATGGCTTCTTAAGATTCTTATTCAAGCCATAGACAAATCTCTGATTTTTCTTCAATGGGGTATTAACGTATTCAACCCCGTATTTGGAAAGAGATTCGAAAGATGCGACGTAGTCTGTCACAGAAGATTCACCTTGAACGAGGTCGATAAAATGCCATGCTGAAGTTACTTTTTCGGCCTCCGGCACAAACTTAGTTCGAATCGTTCCCGGAATTGCTCCCAAGTAAGATCCGCTTCGATAATCTCTGAAGTCAAGAGCTCATACCAATCTAACGCTCTTTCTTGGAGCATGCTAGAAGCCACTTGGACTCGATGTAGATCAATAAGGTTCATGCGAGAAAAGATACGATCGCATGATTTGAGCCAAAGCTTGAATTTCTATAACACTCTCGGATCCCTTGAATGGCCTTCCATCCAAATCGGTATAGTCTCTGCACAAGCGTGCAAAACCGGATCTAGGATGAGTAGGCTCTGGAATGGGTCCGGCTGCTTGAGCGTTCTTTACTAGATCAAGAAGCTGCTGGGCCGACATAAATACTCCATCCTGGGGAGTAGCACAAGATTGTCCGGCGCTGGGACGATTTGATCTAACCATTTCTCTTCTTTAAGAAAGAAGAAGAAGAAAAGTTATTCACAAAATAAATATAAAGCAATCTTGATAGATAAAACAAGGAATCATAAAAGAAAATAGGATGGAACGGGTCCTAAGACTCAGATAAAACCCTAAGGCACAACTCCTAAGATAGACTTAGGAGATGATCCATGTTAAATTATTCTACATTGTTCCGAAGCTTTGGCTTTGATACCAAGCTGTAACGCCCCACCTCTATACCCACGCTAGCCAAGATCACTACAGTGTAATGTCGTCAACTAACGCAGAGAATAAGGCTGTTGAGGAGCGACTATCCGTGTAATTGCTTTGTGCGAGTACCGAGATGCCAGATAAAATATAACTTTTCTCTCAAGAGGAAAGCCGACATACCGATGCAAACTCAAAGCTACTACATAGTGTCTATAATATCTTCAGAAACAAATATAGAAATAAGCATAACATAAATCAGTCATAGATAATACATATCACATAGGCGGAAATAGATATGAATATTACACCTAAAAGTGTACATCAGAGTAGTGGTCGAATAAGATCCACAATATCATAAAAGAATAGATATAGGCATAAGACAAAAGGATAAGTACACATCAAGGAGTCCATATCTAAAATGCATACAACAAAAACTACAAATCTAAAGTAGTTAGCCTAAAGTCAGATGATGGTCCGATAAGGAGTCAAGCAGAAGCACCTGTAAAATCTCAGTCTGACCTGAGTATTATTTAAGAAGAAAATAATAAACGGATCAGTCTAGCTATAATTATCAGATAAATGAGATATAAGAAGAGATATAATAATAAAACGTACGATAACCAAAAAATGTCATACCAAGACAAGTATACATTAGAGTACCCACAAAAGTCATACAATATCTCAAGAATCTTATAGCATCAAAAAGAATGTCATATTCTTTATTTAATTCACCAAGCTACACAAAATGACATACATATCAATGCCAATTGTAAAAGTTGGTGAAACATAAATTCCAAAATTCAATAATTAGAAATCCAGAAATCACAAGAAAAGGATGGCCAATCCCAAGCGGAACACTATTCCATAAACCAAACATCGACGCACCTAAATAGACGCGCCCTAAGCACAGTCAAACATCGACGCACCTAGATAGATACGCCCCATGTAGTGTCTAACATCGATGCACCTCGAAAGATACATCCCATGCATAGTTGAATATCGACGCACCTAGATAGATACGCCCCATGCATAGGCGAACATCGACGCACCTGAATAGGTACGACCCATGCATAAAAAAACATCGACGCACCTAAATAGGTACGACCCATGCATAAATAAACGTTGACGCACCTAAATAGGTACGACACATGCATAAATAAACATTGACGCACCTAAATAGCTACGACCCATGCATAAATAAACATTGACGCGCCTAAATAGGTACGATGCATGCATAAATAAACATTGACGCACCTAAATAGGTACGACCCAATGTGGACAAAGAGACATCACATATCGCTAGTCTAAATCATAAAATGATCATCATCGATCATCAAGAAGTGTCAATTATATTAAGCTAGTAAATATATGAGTTTAGCTTCAACTTCCATAACCACTAGCTTAACTTAAATATTTACGAACAAATTATAGATCTCCACTAGAAAATTTGTCACAAGAGATTCAATCGAACAAGTCCAAGAATTAACCGACGAAGTAAGCGCAAGCGTTTCATATCACTTGTTTTACTAAGCCGTTTAATTTGATTTCTCATACGAGTGAGTTAAAGGTTTGTATATGCTAATAGATTGGAAAACGGTTTAAGAAACGAGCTTTATAATAAAATAGTGTTGAAATCGTTTTGATTGAAAGGGTATTGATATTTACTACTAGTATAGAAAACGTTTATATTTTAAAGTGACAAATCACAAAATTGATTGTAGAACAATCAATAACCGAAATTTCACATTCGAAGAAGTGAATTGATCCCAAGAAATCGATATCAAATCCATCAAAATGGATATTTCCAAAATTCCAAAATAGAAGTCATCAAGGTCGATTAATTGATAGCAACAACTAGGAATCAAAACGAATCGATAAAAATTGGAATCCAAGCAAAAATAGGCATAGTAGGCAAACAGGAGCAGGTCAGTCGACTGGTTCTCTGTAATCAGTCGACTGGAACAGAAACTTGAAAATTTTATTCCCTACAGTCAATCGACTGATTACAGAGGCCAGTCGACTGATTGCAGGAAACAGAGACTTCCTGTCTCTGTTATCTGCCTCTAATACGCCAATTGGCTACAGCCAGTCGACTGGATTCAAAGTCTAGTCGGCTGACTAGAACCAAGGCATTTTTCTGCTTATAAAAATGATGTGAAAACCCCATCAATTCATGACCGAACGAGCAACGGCGCTAGGGATTTATGCCAATCGGCAACCCGGCCCTATAGGCTCTTCGATGCATCACCAAAAACTTGTTCAAATATCCATAAAAGGATTTTCATAGATTTTTGCTTTCAAAACACTAAAAGTTGGAATATATACCAAATCAATCCAAACCAAAAGAAAATGCACATAAATAAGTGTTAGGAATTCATACCCAACATCCAAAGATAGTTACAGACATAGATATGAGATAAAAATCTCAGCTTTGAACCCAAAAACAATGAATGAGAAGCTTGAAGACAAGGGGAGATCAACCACACTTCAATCTCAACACAAGAAGCTTGAATCTAAGCTCAAAAGAGAAACATTTCCCAAATTAGGTTTAGGAATTTTCTGAAATCAAAGAGAGAATGAGTTGGAGAAGAAGGAGATGATACTTACTAATGCTTCTATTTGAATTTGGAGCTAGAACTTGATTTGCAAATGGAAACTAGGGCTTCGGATTTTAGTTCTTTTTCTTTTCCCCCATTATTCTCTTTAGAATTGAAAAGATAAGAAAGAGGGAATGAATGAAGAGAAGTGGTTCAGTTTGGGGTATTAAGTTGTCTAGTGGGCTGAACCCAAACCCAAAGTGAAAAAGGTCAAATTTTTAGCAAGCTCCAAACATATCGAAGTTTACACTTAAAAAGGTCGCAAACGCCATTTTGAACTCAATGGAAGTGGTCTCGAGTCCTAATTCGACCGTTTGCAAAAAGTAGCTTCTCGGACTCTAATCCGACTAACGGTGAAATATTTAAATAAAATATTTAAATATTACAATTGACAAATACGCGGGTTGTTACACGAAGTTATCATGCTTAGACCATGATTTGTAGCCATTTCTTTTCTTATTTTATTTATCAACGAATTCATTCATGACATGTTTTTTCCATTTCATTTTTTCCTTTTCTCATTATCTTATCACCATTAGAAATAGTAACAAGAGGCTGGTTCTAATAATGGTTAGGTTGAGAATATTTAAATCAAGGAGTATACTGTGTACGTGCAATTGGATTAAAAAGTGTTTTGATTTGAAATGTAAGAAGTGGGAAATTAAATCGAGTTAGTGAAAAAAGTTAACTTGATTTTGTGATATTCTTGAATCAACCACACTGGAAATTTTTGTTACATAATTTATAGGTAGATTTTATTGTTAAGTAGAATTATTAGATAGATGGAGTGATGTTGTTATTGGAAAAAATTGGCGGTGTTTGATAAAAACCCATTTGCTGATCTAAATTGTGGGATGATGGAGGTATGGAGCACAAAACTGTCTCGAGTTCAATATATAAATCATGCGACTATTTGACTAATTTCGCCACATGATATATACTATGTATATCAAGTAAGATATTAAAGCAATGGCTTTATAAAAATCGTTACGGAGCAACAAATTTTAAAAACCATTGCATTTTTCTGCGGATTTTTGTAAGCCACCAAAAAATATAATGTTTTTATCGAAACCGTTACAACGTGATTTTGAATGGAGGTATTTTTCCACATAAGTTTCTCACCAACATGACCAAGTGGCAAGTGGGTTAAGGCCCACTTGTTTTAGCAAGTTGGCCTACAGCCTGCTATTTTAGTGGGTAGGGTATATTTTGACCCAGAATATGTAAGATAAATTAAAAAATGCTTCTAATTTGATATAAATTTATGAATTATGAGGGTTATTACAGGTTGCATTTCACCTTGATCTTTATGGTAACTTTTTGGAGGACTCGATGGAGGCAACCATTATATATATAAGTTTAGCAATACGCTTTAATAGTATAGGTATAGGTGTCGGGTGTTATAGTATTCAAGGATTAGAACTAAATATTTTGTACACCTAGGATTGTTGGAGCACTTTTACTCAAAAACTAGTTATTTTAACAAGTTTTGTAACACCAACATATTACGGAACACTAATTAAATTAATTAATTATTATATAAATAATGTAGGAAAATAGATTAAATGTAGAGTTTTTTTGTATAGAAAAGATTGAACTGTAAATTTTAAAGGAAGTAATGATTTACGAGGAAAGAAATTAAGGGATTAAATTAAATTTGGGAAGGATAAGAAAAGAGACGTAAGAATTTTAATTTATTTTCCCTACCTCCCTCTCTCTTCCCTTTTATTTTTTGTGCATACCTCATAATTAAGGCAAAATAAAAAAGAAATGAGGAACCTCCATTAAAACACTCTCGACTGAGAAGAAAAGGGGAAGCTAAGGGAAAGAAGAAGATTAAGGCAAAACTCTCCACACAAATCAATCTAAGGTGAATAAGATTACTATTTCTTTGTTGTTTGGATGTTTGTGATTCAGATTTATATTGAAATCTGAATTTATGATTTTGGTTATCATGTATATTTGTTGAGATAATCATGTATACGATTCTATGGTTATTATTCGTTAATTTTATGAAATTTTATCAATGGTTCTTTAATGTAAAACCATAGTGTTTAATCTCTAAATGCTTTGAAATTTTAATAGGATATTTAAAACATTATATTGGAGATGATTTTCTAATTTCATAAATTACTGAAATTTTATAAAATTATAATGAATATTATATTTTGAGAAAAAAGACAATTTTAGATTATAATTATTAAAAATAGAAAAATGATTATTTTGCTCAATATGTGATAAAGAATGGAAAATTTGATTTCTATGGCATTTTGGGGATTTTTCCTAGTATTTTCGATTTAGTATGAATTATTTGGTAAATGGAATTTTACGTAGAAAAAGGTAATTTAATTAAGGAAAATTATTATTTGGGGAGGAAGGGAAATTTTCTCTCTATTATTACTATAAAGAATTTCTAAAAAGATTTTTTATAACCAATAAGAATTTGACAAATATTTTGATTTTGTACTATTAATATTTTTAAAGGAAATAAATCAATTTCTGGATGTTTACATAACTGTCATCGTAAGGCAAGATAAATATATATAATTTAAACTAAAGATGGTATAAAATATGTGTGATAACACTATGATTTGGCTTAAGATAGCCTATTCTTGACTCACGACAGCTTTTAAAAGTCAAAGGTGCAACAACATCATATTCTATGACACTCGATAGCTATATTCTATGACACTCTATAGTTATAAATTTTGAGACTCGATAGTAATTTTACTTTGAAATGCGATAGCTATTATATTTATGGGCACAATAGCTTTGTAACTTAGGTTTTTGTTAGTTATTCTTTAAATCTTCAATAGATTTAAAGGTTTACCTCTACGATAGCTAGGCATTTTTGTGTGCTATAACACAAGAGTTTTAAATTAGCTATGTATTATAATAGAATGATAGCTCGTGTATTCAGAATGTGCAATAGCACAAGCTTTTGAAGTGCAATAGCATATAGTTTCGAAGTTAATAGCATATAATTTTGAAGTATGATAGCATATAGTTTTTAAGCGTGACGGCGCATAATTTTTTAAGGTGCAATAGCATAAAGTTTTGAGAGGGGCGATAGCCTATTTTGATATACATAATAGCTTTTAACTATGTATTAGGGAAGACTTTCCTATAATAAAATTTGATTTTATTAAGTTATTTATGGAAAGATTCTTAAAGAAACGAAAATCTATTTTTATCCCTTCTTACTAAGTTTTATGGAAGAAATTTATTACTAGCTTATAATTAATTTGTGTATGGATTGGCTATCATATGAACAGAAGTTTACAATGGATGATGATTTGTATGTTGATTATTGTTACTTGATTAGTTGATATTGCATATATGAATTGTTGACTACTCACTTATATGTTATCATCCAGTATTTATGACCTTGAAGGTCGAAGCTGATGACCGGTTAGGATTGTTTTAAAAGTAGGTACATTTTTACTAAACTCTTGAGTAAGTAGAATTGCTTCCAGAAGATCAGAAAGATTAATTTTGGACAATTAACCAAAAGTAAAGAGTCGGTCGATGTTTTAAAACCAAAATATAAGGGTGGAGACCGATGTCAGGGTCATATCCCACACTCTAGCTATTGAGCCCTTAATTAATCAGGTCGGTGATTTCAATGCGTAGGACTTTACCGATATTATGATTAAAATATTACGTTACGCCTCTGGGGAACTCATATTAGTGACACTTACCAATATTTTTCTTCTGAAGGGATCAGGAGACCATTTTGATTATTTCCTTATGTTATGGCAGTAGCTTATTACTCATATGAGAATAAAAGACCCTTGGATTATCTGGTTATACTTTGGTCTAAGTCAGCCCGATAGGTTTTTGGTTGGTGTGCGACAACTAATAGGTTTGCAACGACCTTGGGGAAACTAAGTCGATATATGGAAAAATTTTATGAGTTGGGTAATTATGAGAATATGCGACCTTAGACCCTTTGAATACCAAACTATTAATTTTGGACGATTATGCATAATGATGTTTATGTTGCCATTATAGTTGTAGATGAATGTTTATGTTGTGTTCTAACCGTTGTAGCTGTAGACAAATGTTTTATGTTATGATTAACATAATGATTGTAACTTGTACTAGTGAGGGGAAACCCATTTTATGCTTCAACAGCATTATCTCACTATATATCATTTTTGGTTGAGATGGAATAAAATTTCCCATAACAGACTTTCTATCCGATCTAAAATTTTTGATTTCTCTCAATCTCTTTTGTTCTCATTTGAATAGGCCGAGAGTAGGGTTTTCTAGGTTATGACGAATAAAGTTTTCAAGAATATGCGTAAGGTAAGCTAATATTAGAAGTTTGTTTCCACTATGCAGCTTAACTGCTTTTGTTGTTATTTGTATGCAATGAAGGGAATTATAAACATTAAGTTTAATTGCTCTTTGAATTATATTTGTATTTATCATATTTTATCTAAAAGATGTAATTGTTGGTTTATGTAATTGGCATGTAGTGAATTTGCAAATGAATGAATGAAAATGCTTGAGAAAAAATTATAAATTCTTATGATCTTAATGTTAATGATAAAATAATTCATCTCATATCATCACTAGGAAATAACGCCAAGGACGACGAAGCATCATTATTGTCTATTTTCAAGCCTTAAAATAAGGATGTTACGACTTGGCATCAGAGCATATAATTATGTAAAACTTAGTAAGATTTTTGAAAAACATAACCAGAATGTAATAGAAAAATAAATTAGGGAATGGTATGGCATTATAGTAATGTACTTATTATTTGAGATATATGATAGAGTTAGGGGCCCTAGGGTTAATTTGTTACATATATACAACTCGATATTCAATCTATTTCAAAATAAACAGTGTTTTCTTTCTATTATATACCTAATATAGTGTTTTATATTATTAATTTATTTAACTAAAGGTGTATTTAACAAATTTTTTATAAATGGTATGTTTTGTGATAGTAGTTTTGAAGTGTTGTCACCATGAGTAATTTATCGCAATAAAACTAAACATTCAATTTTAAACATTCCTAGTCAAGATGTATTTATATTGGATATCGATAAATCAATTGAGACTGAGTACGTAATGCTCCTAAAATGTTGGGCAGTTTATTACTCATGGCTACTAGGGTCATCAAGTGGTTGCACACTGATAGTTATTGTAACGACCCACCTTCTTGGATGGTTCAAACCGACAATAAACCTCATATGTCAAACTCAAACCATTCAAAAGGAAGGATTGTTATGGGGTAAATAAGAAAAAGAAGATATAGAAATAAAGCAAAAACAGAATCTCACAGCAGAGTGACAAAATATAATAATCAAATAACAGTTCATGAAGCTGTTTTACAAATAACATTCGATTACGCTTTTACAATATAGAACAGAGTTACATACTGCAGGAATAAAAAAATAATGTAGCAGAACAACATGATGCCGTGGGATAAATATAAAAAATAATAATAGCACTAAATCTTCATCTTCATCCTCCAGAAATAATGTCTTCAATACACTGAAAAGCTCATATTGACCCGAGCGAATTGAAAAAACAAAACACTCGAGTCAGAACTAAAAGATCTTATATAAGTTAAATCAACAGTAATTAAATATGAGTGTAATGGCTTCAAAGATGTTTACGGGGTTTTACATCTCCTATCCAGTGTCTAATATGCATGAAATAACTTAAGAGATGTTCGGGATGACCATCTCCTAAGGATTCGTTAAACTATCTACTATGCAGTAATATACGCTACTATAATATGTCTATCAGTAAAGTAAAATATTAAAATAGCGTTAAGACGTTACCCATATCCCCCTTAACATATTTTTATATATTCCCGTAGTCTATACAGTGCTGTAATTCCTCCGCAAATTGGAGGGATATCAGAGGGCACTCCATAGGTATGGTACAAGCAAAACTCGTAATGGGCGCAATGAGGCATGTGACAAGGCACGCGAGGCAACGCCCAGGGTAGGATACTACAGTTTTGCAGATCTGGACTGTGGTAACGCACAGCAGCTACTACCGTCCACCTCGGAACACATACCCATAATCAAAATCGAGGGGTGGCCGCCAAATCAATCACAAAGTCAAGATATGGTATCAAAGAAGCATGTCCGATTGGAGGTGCGACCTCCCTTGACACGGCGTGGCTCCTGTTTTAGTCACATCAAGCTGACTCGAGGGGGTTAGGGCTACGATAATACCTCATACAGAATCGTTTGCCAAACCATCCTACTTCATTCTGGAATCTCCACCACATGCACAGTTATTAAAGTTGTTTTCGATATTGGTAGAGAGTATGACAATATCTGATCCTAGTCTCTTTAATATACAAAAGCTTATTTCACACCGGATGTTTCTTTCACACTTTGATATCAAAATATCATATTCTCAAAACCATATCACTTTCGAAATCATATTGAACAAATAGTTTAAATCCTCATTTTAAAATCATCATATTTACTCAGATATGTCATTTCACTAGAAAATAACACTTCAAATCCCAATATAGGTTATAACACCATTTAAATATATTCGCTTTTAAATCAAAGATTTAAATACAACACTTCAATTTTACACCGTCTGAAATTTAGAAAAATAGCTTAGTCATAAATAGTTTAAAATACTTTAAAAATAATTTAAAGCAGTTTAAAATACTTAGGATAGTTTAAATTAGTTTAAATAGTTTAAAGTTTGAAATAGTTCAAAATAGATTAAAGTAGATTAAACAGTTTAAAATAGATTAAAATAGTTTAAATAGGTTGAAATAGGTTAAAATGGATTAAATAGCTTAAAATAGGTTAACTTAGTTTAAATGGTTTAAAATAGGTAAAGATTGGTTTATAATAGTTTAATAGTATAATATAAAATGATTTGGAATCTAAATAAATATGAATTTAAAACAATATATTTTTAAACAATTTATATTTAAAATAATTAATTCGAAAGTAATATCAAATTAAACTATTTCTTCCACTTCAACAAATCTAGACCATATCCACTTTCAACGTAACAAACTCAATTTTTATCTTTCAATCCAGATTCTCAATAAAACCATTTAACTCAATGTCGATTTCAAAACCATGTTTGTACTGTAAATTCAAACTATCTTTAATTTAGTTGATTTCAAAGTTCAATTATTCAAACATTTTTAATAAGTCAATTTTGATAAATTTCATTTATATTTCAAAATTGACTTAAAATTTCAATTTAAATCCTTTAAACAATTTAGTTAAACCATTTCAAGTTTCAACATTTAAAGCTTGGGTTTTCGAAATTAATTAAGTTTATATAAATAAAACTTTATTTTTAAACTATCATTTAACTAAATTCAAAAATAAAGTATTTAAAAATCATTTATTTTAACTAACCCTATGTCCGAATATAATTTTCTACCCTATGGTCAATTGATACAGATATATATCATTTCAACTCGTAATAAACTTAAATTTATGGATATATATCATTTCAACCCGCAATCTCGGACTAAATTTCAAAATCTACAAAATCGTCCGAGTCTATCATTTCAATCCATAACGATTTTTCCCTAATCTATCAGATTATTCGGGTATGTACCATTTTAACCCACAGTGATTTTCCTAACGATAAACTAAGGGAACTTGCAGTGTGATAACAATATATAAATATAACATCCAGTCGTCCAATATCAACAATCAACATCCATCACAATCATCATTCGAATCAACCAATAAACAACAACAATTAACTGATTATCACTAACAGGTATTAAACGACAATTTAAAATTCAATATTAAATTAAATGGAAATTATATTCAACAAACTCAGGTTTAACTGGAATAGCTATTTAAATATATCAAACAGCAATCAATCAACTTATAATCACATCAAAAATTCATTTTAACTACCATAAGACAATTTAGTAGTTGTGAGTGCGTTAAAACACTCATCTTTTATTTGTCGATGATTTAAAATCCAATAGTTTCCAAAAGTAGCCAAACTAATTTCATATCATCCGAAATTTCGATACAATCGTAACGGAGACAACCGCGCGTGAATCTATGAACTCTTATGCAAAAGTTATTAACATTAGAAGATTGAAAATTTTAGGGCCTGAGTCGACATCGAGTCTTACTTTGGTCCGCCGCCTCAAATCCCCGGTGCATGCTTTGAGTTTTTTCCAAAACGACCAGAGACCCGAGTCATTTAATTCCTGATCCGAAGTTATTGTAGGGTTTTTGCATGTGGAACCCGAAGCGCGACCCGACACTGCTCCAGATCCGCCTTGTTTGGCCTGGAACTCTCTGACCCGAAGTGAACCTCTTCCTGACTCGAAGTGAACCTAAAGAAACCCTATTTTTTTGAAATTGAAATTAGATTTCATAATTGGGAATTAGATTTGATGTTCCATCGTTTGAGAAGGAAGAAGAAGATGTACGTGCAGAAATAATGAAATGAGAAATAACTAGGGTTTATAACAGCCTATACATAGGTAGGGTTGGATCGAAACAACAATAACTACCCGAAAAGCCTATTCTGCTTCCGAAACGAAAGTAGGTCAGCCCATAAATCAAAATAAATGTTTTTGATATTTTTATATTTAACGGCACATGTTTCAAGTTCTAATTCCATTGTATGAAGAAGTTAGCTTTTAAAATCAGCTTATTTTAAATTGAATTCATTAAATTTATTTCTATGCATTTCGAGCCTGCACGATCAAACGACAAGGCACGATCGCTACAAAACTTGAAATCCTATATAAGTTCACAATTACGGATCCGATGAAACTGGTTTTGCAACGACCCAAGATTTTTAATAGTTTTAATAACGTATTTAATTAATTGAATTTTTGGTGAAATTTTAAATTATTTATTTTACAAATAAAAAGAAATTATATTTGATTACGTATGATTTAATATAGCAAATGGTAAATTTTCAATTAATTTTATGAAAGTTTATTTATTAAGTAATTCTATTAAATCCAAGCTAGCTAATAATTGTTGACAATAAATTTATTTTCAAAACCTGAATATCTTTGCATAAAAAATTTCTAAATCCTCTTCTGAGTGAGACGTCATCTTTGGTTTTTCCAAATTCGGACGTCTACTGCTCCGTTTACCTTATTTCTGACAAATTTGCAGCATTTTTGTTACCGATCATCGACTTTTGATCGGATGATCATACCACTGATATCTGTATACCGTTGTGATCGTCTCGTCGTGCTGATCTCAATGGTATATTTATTTCTGTATTTTGAAATCCGGTGCATAACGGAACCAATAAATTGTTCGTTGTAACGACACCTTTAAATGTTGACCATTAACGTTGCTTTTCTTTTCAAACTTCAATGCGAATCCCTAGCAAGATAATAAATTGCTATAATTATATTCCTGAATTAATGTTTAGCAGTTTCAAAAACCAAAAGTATACATTTGTATACGTTGTAGTTATTATTTTAAAACGATTCACTTTATTTTTCTTTCCCTTTTTAACTTCGTTTCTATCTTATTACTTCATATTGGGACTTTTTGGTTTCCTTTGCTTTTCAACCTGAGCCTTGCTTGACAAGCAATAAATTTATTGCTTTAAATTTTCAGCTTAATGCAAGATGACAGTTGTTATCCCATGGCTATTTTAAAAATCAAAACGTGTAGAGTGATATACGTTATTCCCTTTGAACGGTTCCTTTTGCATTTATAACTTTCCTTTATGCTTTAATTGATTTCCTGGTTTCACTGGCTTTCGTTTTAACATTTATTCCATAAGTTACATAATTCGACCGTTGAAAATTTTCCTTTTATCAACTTATTTAATATTACATATAAGGCAAAGTATATACGTTATTTTATTGACAGATGTTTACCCTTCTATTTCTCCTATCCACTAAATTATATATATACACTGTTGCTTTTCCAAAACAAAAATTTGTTTTCATAAAAAAAAAGTGACAGTATCCTTCTTCTTCTCAAACATTTCCACGCCTCCATATTTTTTGTGAACCACCCACAACACTCCGCCCGCGTCTCTGCCTAACCACCACACACACAGCGCGCCGCCCCGCCTCCGACTTCATTCTTCCTCCGTGAGCCTACAACCCTTTACGGCTGGCAAGTGGTCACAAATCATCAGTTTCCTTTTTTTCTGGTAACCACGTAAATTTTTACATTTGCGTTATACTACTATATCATATTACAGTTGTGTTTCAAATGTGTGTGCCTGCTTCAATAATCATATCTTCTGTAGTGTATGGGCACGCATATATATTGTTTTTCTTTTTTTTGTGTAATAGTATGTATATAAGGTTAGTTGTATGTGAAAATAGGTTAAGCTTATACTGTTTTTTTGTGTGTATTGTTTATAGTATTAATTTTACAAAGTTACAGTATATATAATATAAATATCTTAAGTTATAAAAGTTGGATCAGAGAGTGTGGTCTGCATATTGTTTATGCGTATAAAATTTTCGCATGTGCATATTTTTGTTGCTGGTCAGAAGATATATTTTGTTTTGCATATCTTTGGTTACAAGTTGGATTTATATATATATTGCACTGTAAGGTTTTTTAGGTGTTGAGTATAACATGTTCAGGGTTCGTAGATATTAGTTGTATGCTTGTTATAGCAAGCCCATTTTCAGTATAAATGTTGTTGTATATGTTAAAAATGTTTTTTTATATATATGTGTTTTGTTTGTAACTTATGTATATACAAAAGCTGTGGAGTATATTTGAACAACTTTGACTATATAACATATATTTATAAACCTATCTTATATTAGTTAACATATATAAAGTTTATATTTGTTGATTATAATATGTTATAACTTTGCCATATTGATAGATGTTATAGTTATGTATGTATATATTACATTTTGGAGCTGGGGACCACTTTATCAATTTGCTTTTACATATAATTAAAATAGTGCATTTATAATCTGCTTATATAGGCGACTGAACTAAGTTGTATATAACATGTTCATCTCATTTTATGTATATGTATAGGTTTTAGGATGGTTATGACATTTTAATTGAGTCGCAGAGTAGATACTAATTTTAAATTTTACATGCACTTCCAAAGTATAAAATAAAGGAATATTTGTCACCCTTTGAGTCTGCATGTAGATTGTGAGTGAGCTGTGCGTGTATACATAGTTTAAAAGTAAAAGTTGCAGTTCATAATGTCAGTTTTCTTGTTATTGTAATATATGTGTTTTAATTTAAATTTGTGTTTGAATTTATTTTGTTTGAAAGTAAGTATAATATATATATATATATATATATATGTATATATATATATCTCTTATTTAAATATAAGTTTTAAAAGAAAATTGTTTTAGAGAAAATTTATAACATATATTTTGTCTGATTTTATCAAGACGACTCTGATTCGTTTCCATCAATCCTATCTTCCAGCTTTGCCCGTCAACCCACTTTCAGCTTACTTCGCTTTGAAATTTTTGTTTGGATTCCTTCGATTGTCTAGATCGTGATTCAGTTCGTAACAAATCAGTTTCGTTGTCCATCTCTCTAGCCTCGAAAGGTGAGCAATCACCCACGATTAACGTTCTTTTATTTATTAAATTTGATTTCAATTGAAACGACAATTGAAATATGCTGCTGTTATTAATGTTAATTTGTTATATATGCTATTATCTGTAACTGTTCACTTATGAGATATGACACCATATCCTATTGTTTATATTTATTTTGATGATATATGCCTGCTGTTATTACTATTTTCATATCTGTTATCACTCTGCAAGTTCCCTTTTAGTATAGAAATCACTATGGGTTGAAATGATACATACCCGAACAGACTTTAGAATAGAGAAAATCGTTATGGGTTGAAATGATAAACCCAAGCGATTTTCATTTAATTGAATTTGGATTACGGGGTGAAATGCTATCCACCTGTATACATTTAGTGTACGGATTGAAATGACAAATATCCGTAACACTTGACCATATGATAAGAAATATATACAGACATCGTTGGTCCATATTTAAATATTTTGAAATTTAATTCATTGTTTTGGAAAGAAATATATGGTCTTATTAAATGTTAATCCTTAAATTTTTTATATATAAAGGGTAATGATATACAGATTTAATAATATTTAATTTAGTCAAAATTTGATTTAATACATAAATTATGCTAAATATTTATGTAAATTTTATTCCAAAAGTATTCTGCAATTTACTAAGATTGGGAGATAAATGTGGGTTTATCTAAATGGTATTTAAATAAGGATTTATTCAATTAAATAAATTTGAAATTTTTGAATGGGAAATTTAAGGGTATGATTTTGTAACTGGATTTTTATTTAAGTGATTTAATGAATATTTCACGTTTAAATAAATTAAAGAAAATATTGAGTAAAATGTAATTTAAGGTTACTTAAATGATATTGTATCTAATGAGGGATTATTTTAAGACTAGATAATAATGAGGTTAAATCGAGATCTATATGGAACTATTAAATTGAACATTTAATTAAATATTAAAGCTTTGAACTATATTGGGATTTAAATGGTTTATTTTGAGATTCGGATATGTATTTTAAATCAGTATAGTTGAATTTATTATTTAGAAACTAAATTGATTAAAAAGTTAGTTTGAAACGTTGAATACTTAAAGTTTTGAATATATTGAACATAAAGGGTATTTTGTGATTTCAAATCCGAATTTGAGATCGATAAAATTGAAGTGGTTATTTTAGAAATTGAGTTGAATTTAAATTAATAAATTGAGATTGAAATAGATTTAAATGGGGTGGTCGGGTTGATGTTAAACGATTTGTTAAGTTGAGGGAATTGAAATTTCTTTACTGTACAAATTATTTAATATATAAAAATACTATTTGGGAAGTATAGAGATATTTGAAGTGAAAATGTTATTTTGTTTTGAAGTATAAATTAAGTCGAAAAGACTACGGTGTTATAGTTTATATTTCTATCTTTTAGATAGTTCCATGGACCCTTAGAGGATGGTTAGCCCAAACATCCTTTAAGTTAATTATATTTCAGTTGTTATTTCACTTGAGTTAGATTTATAGATATAAGAATGTTAATCCTGACTCGAGTGTTTTGTGTTTTGCTTTACGCTCGGGTCAGACTGAGAGATACAGCATTTGAGAATCATCTTCGAAGTTGGAGCTTTGCTTGAAGATCCAGCTATCTATCCTTTCAGTCATCCTGTTGATTTGTTCAGAGAAGTCATCTGTGCATACTGGAGACTTCACTACATCTAAGATATTCAGTTGTATTTTATTTCTAACTCCAATGTATATAGTAGCTTCATGAACTACTATTCTTTATCTATTCCGCTGCATTTTATTACTCTGTGTCTGTGATCTGTGACTGATTTATTTACTGTATATGTTGAGTTTGCCAAATTTTAATTAACAATTCGGTATTTTGAATTATTCAAGTCGGACATGTATGGTTTTATTGTCGATTTTGAATGGTCCAAAATAGCGGGTCGTTACAGGTTTCATCGAAATCCGAGACAGTGGCCGAAATAGCAATATTCACGTTAATTAAATAAATTATTATTAAATTAATTTATCACTTTTTTAAATTCAAATTTAACAACCAACAAATTTTGTCATTTCTAATTACACATAAATTAACAATAATTTTAAAACCAATTTCCCATATTGGAACCAATGTTAAATATTGCACAAATGATGGTGTTCCAATTGTAATAAAATCCAATTAATTATATTTTAATTTCAAATAACAGGTAAATATGCACAAGGAAGAAGTTGCAAAAAAGTTTAGTGTCAGGGACAACAGGTTTGCTTTTTAGTCTGAAGGACACTTTTTAGTGTAAATTGAAAATGATAGCTACAACTATCATTTCGTGATTTACGCTAAAAAATGTCATTCAGCCTAAAAAATAAACTTATTGTTCTTGAAACTAAATTTTTTTCTAACATTTTCCTTGAGCTTAAAAGCCCCTACAATTTAATTCTTATATTTTGATTTTATATTTTATTATTCACTCAACTATCATCTTATGGATATACTTAACATAGGTTTACCAATTATTACAACAATATTCTACACTTATCATTTTAATTCACATTAACTGCAATATTTAAGTGGATTAATTTCAATTGATTTCCAATTTAATTTCAATAGATTAAATAAAGAAGTGATAATAACAATTGTTATATTTTACTTAATTAAATCACATTTATAAGTTTATTATCTATAAACAAATGTCATAACTACTTACACAGCACTGATTATGTTCAATTTCAATTAATTACATATTATCTCACCATTTAATACAACATATGCATTATTTTCTTACTTACAATTTATAACCAAATTTAACATTACAATCAATTCAATCAATTGAAATTACATTAAAATAGTTATCGATTACATTAATCGCATTATTAAATTACATTCTGGTTATTTTTCTCATTAATAAATCATAAATTTTTAATTTTTCACAACATTAAATTCCAAAACTTATTTAATTGATAAATTTAATTATCGAAAATTACGAGTCATTGCAGTTATTAGATAACTATGGAACGACTCACTCGATAGTTTTTTGTTGGTTAATATAATTAAGACCAAGCAGAGAATATTGATGTGATAAAGTTACATAGTTCTCTTAACATAGAATTCTGTTGATATTCAATGTGAAAGCTTCACTTTAATTACAGTTAAATCATAGTATGCTATCCATTAAATGACTAGAGTTAGGTTGAGTGGAAGCATTGGAAGTGAAACACTACTCAAGAGAGGACTTGTCTTCTCAGTTATACGAGGTTAGTGTTTTGGTTAATGATTATTGTTATTATTAAGCCAAAGACTTTGTGGTTGGACATAGAGTTGAATACGGAAAATATTGGAATTTTGACCATTACTAAATTTCATAAACGCAAAGTGATATAGTTTTGACGAAGAGAATTAGTGTAAATAATTATCACTATCGGGTAATGCTTAATAAAGTAAAATTGAATTTTACCAAAATTAAGTAAGCGATAAGTTTGGCAACAATGTCACACCATCTGCTAAGTGAAGCGTGAACGTTAATGTTCGAATTGGTCGATATTATTCATTGAGTCACACAAACAAAACGTTGAATACTCCTTTTTCACCTGATTAGATTAAATTTTAAATTTTACAAATCAATTAGTATCTATGAAATATTAATTATTAAATTTTATTTTATGTGTATTGAATAATATTAAACATTGTCCATATAATAGTTATATAAATACTGATCAATATATGATATTGATACGAATTTAAATTGCATTTATATGCAATAAACAATATTCGCGCTTGAAGTGGATTTGAGGCTCATATGGGGCTTGATATTTTCAGCCATAATGGAACCAAGATGGGCCGGCCATTTGATAACTCATGGGCATGGTTTTGAATGTTTAAAAATAAGAGAATGAGTAAGAGAATAAAGGACCTCGATACTACTTTTGCTCTCTACTTTCTTCTATATATAAACATCTTAACCCTAATTTGATTTTGATCTTTCTGCCATTTGAAAGGCTTTGTTTAGCTTTTGAAAGGGTTGTTCAGGCTAATACATGCTTTCGAGTGGTTTGAGTGAAGGTGAAAGCTTTAGTTTCGAAAGGTTTGGCGCATATGTGAAGAGTTGTCCTCCCTTGTCTACGAAAGGAGTTGCTTTGACTCATTCTAAAAGTCTTCATGCATATGGAATCACCTGCTTCAAAAGGTGGTCACTAAAGCGGAACGATGCTTTTAGCCCCTTTGAAAGGTTGAGAATCTTTTGGACCGTGACTATAGCATCCTTTCAACCCTTTCGAAAGTTCTGAAGCTTTTGGACTTTGACTATAGCATCCCTTCGACTTCTTCGAAAGGTCTAGTTGGAGCCTTTTCCTCTTGTTCTTCTTTATCTTCTTGCTCAAACTGATTTTGACTAGGTCGAAAGGAATTTAGTAGTACCAATATACAAAATCATTTTATTATTTAATTATACTTATTTAGTATATGTATTTATGTATATGTATTTTTAATAAATGCTTTATTTGATTAATATACAACCAATAACGTATAATTATAATCACTATTTTGAGTTTTGCATATATATAATATTTAGATGTACATATAAATATACACATTTAGATAATCTATTTGTATGTACGAGGGGCCAATATATCTGTTGCAGTGTAAATCTCAACATGTCTATACGGGCATGTAAACCATGTACAAATTGTCATTTTGCACGTGCACGTGCACACTTATATGTATATGATATACATCTATGAAATATAATATAAATTAACAAAATAAAAATTTATTTATAAATTTAAATAAAATATGATTTTATTTAATATAAGTTTAGAAAAGGTCCTAATAAATTTAGACTACATTGACCCAAAAAACATTCGATAATACAATTTTTTTGAAATTTACCCAATTACCCTACTACATGCTAGCCTTGTTCCAACAACGTATCAGATTCAAATAGAATATGCAGTCTAAAGCATTATTAGGGCTAAATAATAAAAGCCTACCTATATAGTAGGGTATCTAGGAAAGCAGTGTCTAAAGTTGGGTTTGCAAAATATATTATTCTACCCTACCTGGCTACTGGCCTAACCCGGAATGAGGAGGTAAGCCAAAAGGTTATCCCCAATATAAAAGCCCAAACTGATTTGGATCTTGAGCTAATTTCAAAATATTTTGAAATTAGAATATAATTGTAGAATGTAGCATCTTATGATTTTTGGTTGATGATTATATAGATATATAAATGTAGCTGTTAAAGTACTATAGTAAATAAAAAAATAATTTCAACAAATATTTCAATACACATAATTACAACAATCGCTTCAATAATATTTATATAAACTATTGATATACAACAATTTTTACTCACTCATATACAACGTTATTTCAAATAAAACAATTTTCTAATAACTCCAATCCATACTCACTCGAATACATTCGTTATCTTCTTGCTCTAGTTTTAACTAAACATCCACTTAACTTGCCTGTAACAACCCGGTATTTGCGTCGATTAATAATCGACTTTTAAATGATTAATATTGACACAAATTTCCATTTGAAGTTTTAAATTTTGAATTTTTAAATTTCTTTTATAAATTGTTAAAAGAAATTTAAAGGCTTTAACGTTTTAATATAGGCCCATGTTTATTTCGTTGCCGTTCCTTTTTATTCAATTCGACCCGATCCCCTTTTTCATTTTTCGAACCCTAATTAAAACAACACGAGAGAAAAAAATGGCGGCCTCGTATTGTTCGTCCTTCATCGGCAAAAATTAGGGCTTCATCAATTAATGGCTGCTCGCGCTCGTGCTCTCGTCGGCTGCTCCAACTCGTGGCATAGGTGAGTGATTCTCTCACTCACATCTCAATTCATCCTTAGTGTAGTGTTTCGGTAGTTCGAGTTTATCTTGTTATTGATTCGAGATGAAAATTTATTTGGGGTATTGCTTTTATGGTTTCTTGCTTATGTTCGAATCTGTGAACTCGCTAACTACTTGATTTTTGAATTATGGCTTTGATTTCTCGGCCCGCGTGAGCCTCGTCTCTGACCATCTCGATGTCCATCTTTTACTTGTCGTACTTGCAGTATATTGATTATTGCAGTGTATATGAGTTTGATTCATATTTATGCATTTGTTGGGAGTTGCATTTCTGGTCAATCTTCATACCTGTGTCACTGATGTCGGCTTGCCTTATTCATTTCTCTGTCGAACTATGGCTCATTTTACAGTGTCATCCCCCTTGTAATTTGCAGTTGCATTTTTTATATTGTACACAGCCTTGTGCACTTGCTCATCTGAGTTATGCTGCTTCTCGTGCACCTCTGAATTGTTTAGCCCTGTACAGTTTGTTATGTACATTCATTTTTATACATATTTTACATTCACTTGTGGAAGTTTTAAACTGCTGCCACTTGCTTCTTGCATTTGTTGGCACTGTTAAACTTCATGTTGAGGCTGCACTTCCCTGTCTGCTGCTTGACTCGAAGTTTGGCACTCAATTAGCTTGTTCTGTCCACATCATTAATACTTGACTTGGAACTAAATTTTTATGATACTTGTTAACTGCAACTTGGTTTTGCATAACTGATATGCAGATACTTGAGCACTTTTGTTGATTCACTGCAACTTCTGAATTCATACTTAATATGCAGATAAACTAAGCATTCATTGTCTTTCCACCTCTGTTTGCATTAATGTTGAGTTTGCATTTTCGTACCACTAGTGTTCATGTAGCTCTTTTTGCATTTTTAATGCCTTGGTTTCATTTAGGCTTCACTGGAATTTAGTTCGAACGACGGCTTTGTTATTTCAGTCATTTAGACATGAATGAAGTTGCTTTGTTGATTTTAGCCTTGACTTCCTTGCCGCTGTACATACTTTACTTCTACTTAGTGGCAATTGGTTTGTATACCATTATCACAGTGCAGCCTTGCCCCCCTTTTTTTCCTGCTGCACTTGTTTGATTGTTGTATATGGGTTTTTATTGCTCTGTGTCTTCATTTGTACACTCTCAAGTCCTATAGCATTGTGTGAACTGAATCATGCAGTTCCATTTTTGTTGCATCTTTGAATTTTATTGCCGTGATGTTTTACTGTCATCATGAACATCAGTGTACATTCCCGGTAGCTCTGTCCAGTTTCACAGTTGTAGAACTGTTGTATCTTTTGGAGCTTGCATTGTATTGTTTCGACCAGTTCACATGTTTAGCTGGGTTATATGTTCTGATCACTGCTGCACCTCCCCTACCAGTTGCATTGTTTCACTTGAGTACAAGTAGCTCCACTGCTACTTGCAAAAGAATGTCCAACCTGGTACATTTATTCATTTGAACGATTTCTGGTTAATTGCAGTTTTATTCGAACTGCATCTTTCTGTGCATCATGAATGTACCACTTTGTAGTTCACCGTACCATGTGCATTTGGATTGATATTTGAACCTTCACTGATTTTGGTTCGTTGATCTTTTGGGTACATCATCACTATAGTGGCACGGCAGTGCACGCAAGCGTGAACTGCAGCCACACGGTATTTATTGGGCACATCATCACTATAGTGGCAAGGCAGTGCACGCAAGCGTGAACTGCAGCCACACGGTATGGCGTGTATGATAATCTATTTGTTTGATTTATGGATCTTTTGCGTATTCCATATGCGGTAGTGGCGAGGCAGTGCACGCGTGCGTGTACTGCAGCCCTACTGGAATTAATATTTTAATTGATATTTAAATGGTTTGAACTGTTTTGTTATTTCAATTCAATATTCTGAATTGCATTCTAATATGGTTTATTTACTGTCGTCTATTCATTATTTGATTATTATTGCTTCTGTGCACTAATAACTGAGTTTGAATTAGACTGACCCGAGTATTATTTTCTTTGAATCTAATACTCGGGTCAGACCGAGTATTTCAGGTTGTAGATATTCTGCTTTGGGTTGCTGCTAGAGCTATGAAGTTCTTTCATATCTTTTGAAGTAGTCGTCGTCATTTGTAGTAGTATGTAAAATTGTATAGGAAGATATGTATTCATGTATATTATATACGTTAATGTACTTGTATATGTAACTTCCTGAGTCGACTGTTGTAGTTGTATCACATGTACCGTGTCAAATGTATTGTAACTGACATCAGTTATTGTATATATGAGAATTTCTGTTTTATCTGTGTTCCGCATTTATATTTATCTGTGTTATTATTTTATATTTAATGTTCTAAACTATTATGAACCATCGTAGTTCGTTTTATACTGGGATTGGGGTATTTCGATGGGAGAAAATAAACCAGAGATGAAAAATGAAAGAATATATATATATATCACTCCTATCGAGATAACCAATACTAGTGTAAGGCCAACTATTGATGGCCGCTCCTCAACAGCCTTATTCTCCGTGCTAGTTGACAGCACTACACCGTAGTGTTCTTGGCTAGCGTGGGTATAGAGGTGGGGCGTCACATTGCCAAACAATAGTGCATCAAAAAAACAGAAAGAAACAAGTTGAAACGTTAAAAATATAAATAATTTAGGCTTGATATTGCCTTAATTTATTGGTATTGGTTTTTCATATTTTGAATTAGCACAAAAATAATGAATATGGACCAGTACAACATGTTTGTGTGGAATAAAAATTTAAAATCAAATTAATAGTATGCAATGGAGACCTACGACATACACAAAGTATCACTATACATGCCCTAAGGCCCATCAAATTAAAATAAACATGTAATTTAAAAAGGAAATACATATGCACATGTGCACATTTCGCACTTGCACACACACTAAAATTGAATGCGAAAGGCAATTATAGTGCAAGTGCACATGACTAAAAGACTAAAAGCACAAATAAAATGCAAATCGACTCAAGAGGAGTGCAATAGTACACAACATCAAAAAGTTTACAAGAAGTCATGGTCAGGTAAAACAAAACAAGAGACATAAGTAGCTCAACACAGTGCTCAGCCAGGTCAAGCTAACAAGTAAGCAATGCACATGCCAAAATAGCAGCACACAAGACAAATAAAAGCAAGCACACATTCAAACACAAAAGGCATGCACAACCAAACTAGAAAAGTAAGAAAACACGACTTAAAAAACACCAGTTTTGCACAGCAAGTGCACATACTAGAGTAAACTAGTCAAAACAGCAAACATGAGTTCAACACAAGGAGCACAACACAATACAGAAGGAAAACTCATGCACAAGCAATGCCAGAATTCAAAGCAAGCACAAGGAGAAAATGCAAAGTAGTGCACACTACCACACACACATATATATGTTTGCGTAGGCGTGTGCGTGTGCACAGTAAAAACTCTATAGAGTGTATAGGGGAGCATCCCAAATCAAGCAACATGGCCATGTCTAGCAACAACACACACAACCAAAGGCGGCAACAACAAACTCATAAGATTCACAAACAAGTACACAGTTAGGTACAACAACAAACACAAGGCAGTAAAGTAATGCACCAGTAATCATAATGATAGCAAGCAACAGGTCATACAACTACAAGTGAAGGTTGAACACATTAGATTGGCAAATGAATGCATACATGCACAAGGACAACAACACACACATCAAGCATAAGAGGTCAAGTTCAAAGATAATCAAATCATAAATTCACAAGTTGATCAAGTCAATATATATATATAGGCATGAACAAGTCAATGATCTTAAAACCAAAAACCAAAGGATTGATCAAAAATCAATAGCTAGAATTAAAAGCAAAAGTAGGAGTTGAGATATTCAAAAAATAAAATCATCAAATATATGAAAATCCAAGGAATAATTCTTCAAAATCTTTTCCTATATAAACTATTCATCATCGAATTTTTTTAACCAAGTCGAGCTAGATACCAAAATACAAAAAATTAAAATTGTACCAAATTAAAACCTACAAAAGAACTCGACTAAGGAAGCAATCGAAGCTCGTGAATCGTCAGCACATTATAAAAATTGATCGATGAGGAGATAAAAGCAAATGTTCATGAATGGTGTATAAAATCAGCTACTTCAAAAAGGAAGAAATCCTAAAATTTAAAAAGGGATCGGCATTGAAACAAAAGAGATGACCAGAATAAATGAAGAGCACATCTTTTTATTTTTTAGGCCAGAACTTTATTAAATTTATATGCTACATAAGGATTTCTATTTTTTAATATAGTATTTAATTTTAATTTTAAAACTCTAGTTTTTTTAACTAGGATTGAACTACAGAGTATAGTTCGGGAAATTCTCAACTTGGGGATCAAGTTGAGGCAGGATTTCTAGGCTTAAGGTTAGAACAATCAGGTAAGCGATGAACGTAAATTTAAAGAGTTTTTATAAGAGATCGATTGTTTAATCTTAGTGGGAATCTTAGGGGCAGTGGTAGGGGGTTTGCTGAAGTTGGATAAATTTGCTTGTTGCTTTTATTTCCAAATTTGTTATATTATTGTCTACGAGTACATTTTTTATTCTATGAATTAATATAAACCTTATTCACCCCCTCAGGGTTAATTCAATCCTACAAGTGATATCAGAGTATGTTGCTAACAGAAATGTCCAACCCTAGTTGTAGATCTAACGAGAGTCTTTCCAGTGTTAGTCCACCAATTTTTGATGGAATAAATTTTTAGTTAGAAATCGATAATGGTACTATATTTAAAATCTATTAATTTTAAATGTTGGGATATTATTTGAAACGGTTGTGATATGGTAGATAAGAAAAATCTTTTGATTAACACCGATGCTATGAATATTCTTTACTCTTTAATTAATAAAGCCAAATTTGACCATATCTCTCATTGTTTAACTACACAGGAAATCAAGAACAATCTAGATAAATATATGGTGGAAAAGTCAACAACAACAAAAAACTGCCAAAAACTGGTCAAATAAGAAAACTTTGTTTGATGGGATTCCTAAAAGATGATTCAGACTTTTTGTGTTATAAATAACTAAAACTATCAATGATCTTGAAATAAAATAAGATGTTGAAAAGTGAAAAATATAAACCACAAAAATAATAAATTGGAAATAACCTAGAAAATATTAAGAAAACTAAAAATTCTAATTGCAAACAATGTTTATATTATGAAAAAGAATTTGCTTGTTTTATCAAAATTTTCAAAAGCGAGAAAAGGAAAATTTGATTTTGGCAAAAATGAAAACCGATTTGATTTGCAAAACAGCATTTTACAACAGGAGTTGAAAAGTTTTAAAATGTTTGAAAATTCCAAAAGTGCAATTTTAAAAGGGAATTAAACAAGGTCAATTTTTTTTTCAAAACCCTTGAAAACGAAAAGTGATTTTGAAAATAGCAAAATTTAAATTATACAAATATATAACGAATTTATAAAATTGATCGGAAAAAGATTAAGTATTTCAAAAAATTTGAATTTAAAAAACGCAAACTTTTTGAAACTAAGATGTTGAAATTAAGAGCAAAATATTAAAGCTCGAAAATGAAAATTTGGTATTAAAAGGAAAAATATGTTGAAAAAAGAAAAATGCTATTAGTTGTTCTTTAAAACTAATGAATGAAAATAAACTTTTAAAATCCATAGTCAATGATCTAGAGTTAACTCTTCAAAAAATTTCCAATGGAGAAAAATCGTTTGATATGTTATTAATAAATCAATTCTTTGCAAACAATAAAAAAGGGACATGGATTTGAAAAAGTATCAATATATAGAGAAACAACTAGTACCACTTCTAAAAGAAGTAATGTGATACCTAAATGCATTAAGTTTGGGAATATAGGGCATAATAGTTGTTGAAATAAGAACAAACACAAAAGGTTAAACAAATTTAGGTTCCAAAAGGTACAAATGTAAATATTTCTAAACAAATTTGGGTCCTAAGGGCACAATTGTTAAAATTAACAGTTTTCCATATAAACAAATTTGGGTACCAAAAATTCTAAACGTAAATGAAAGTGGTCCTACATCCTTTGTTAGGCCACTTGCTTTTTCTAATATTTAGGTATAAAGTCAGGCTAAGGAACAACATAGAGGCAGATTTTGAGTCGTTCTATAGATTTGATGAGGGTTAATTGCAATATTACTTAACCTAGAAAAATGAAAATGAGATCTACATGGTGAACAAGAATATGACACCAAAGTTAAGTAAAGGTAGATATCTAAACCTTATTTTCTTTTCTTATTGTAAATTCTATTTTCGTTAATACTGATGTAGTACAGTTGCCATATCATGAGTTCCTTAATTCCAATTTGCAAAATACAAGATATTCTAGAAAATAGATAGAAAATTCTGTAAGTTTAATAATTTGTGTTTTTTCAAAATTTGAACTTAAATCATTAGAAAACTGCAAATCATTTAGTATATTGTTTGAAATTTTTTTATAACTTCCCAACACAACTATAGTAAATTGATCATAACTTGAAAATCATTAGTCCGAATTTTGATATTCTTGAAGTTCTAGAAACAATTTAATATTGTTGTTTTGTGCTTTTGTTGATTATTTTTAAAGTCTTGAAAAACAACAGTCATGTCAGCACATTACTTGAAATGTGTTTCTAGTTTATACAAACAAGTTGTAGAAAATCAAATGTAACTTTGATCAATTTGGCATTTTAACTTGTAACCAATTTTGTCGATTATCAATGTTGAATATCAAAATCTTCCAAGTTTAGTGCTAAATCAAATTAAGGAATTAAAATTTCAAATAATGTTTTCAAATGGATAGAATTTTCAAAACAACAATGGTCAATCGTTTATGTATGACGATTACCTTTATTGGTTTCAATGACGATTAACAAATCATTGGTTGAATTTTTTTTAGCAACATGTGCCTTTGTTTGATATAAATGACTTTGCCTTTGTTTAAAGTAGATGACTTTGTTGGAAACTCTTGAATATATTTAACCAAATCGATTGATATTCTAAAGTATGCTATACTTGTCCGATGATACTTATTTTTTCATGCTTGACATTATATGCCACCATGGACAGCTAGTATAAGTGGTATTGGATATCATTTCATTTAAGATCATATTTACATTGGATTAATAATTTAACTGATTTTAAAATTAGCAGACATTTTCTTTCAAAACCAGTTCCAGAAAATAGATTTTCACAACTTCGTTTGGGCTTAGAAATTTACAAATAACTTAGATTTTTAGTTTTATTTTTCTTTAATAAAAATACTTTTGTTTACTTCAGTAGAGAATTTACTCTAGAAAAGATGATAGTTGACTATTTGAATCTTTTGAAATCTACAAAAAATTATTAATAGTGGTTTAGAAAGTGACAGGTAGTTATTAAATTATACTTCATAACTAGAAGAAGGATATGTTAAAATTTCTTGAAAATTGAACAAGTTTTGTAGTATTTTTTAGTTAGTACATATTCCATGATCATCTTTCCTACAATCCATACATCATAATTTAATATAATGCACGGAAGTTGGTATTTCAAAATGTTAGAACCTCTATTATGAGATTTCAACGACGACGACAATACAATCACATATACAAAATATATTTTATCGTACTGTGGGTATATATATTAGAAGAAGATCATGGTGCATAACAACATTATGGCTCATGGACAATTGAAGAAAGGTGGATAATTCTGTTCAAAAGTAAGGTCATATTTTTGTATATAGTCATAGATATATGTTATACAATCTCCTTGAGTGATCTAAACACATATAAATTCACATTAATAAATCTGACTAACAAATATTTTAAATTTTGTAATTCTCAGTATGACAAACGTTTGTCACTAAGTCACAGACATCTATGAAAATTCGCAATTTATTATTTCCAGGAATCCAAAAATGTCTGTGATATAATGACAGACGTCTGTGAATTGTCTCAACCTAAAAATAGCAAACTGCAACTATCATTTTTTTGAATTGATGCTTCTCTCTATTTGGACAAACTTCCTCCTCCTTCAAAAGTTGCAATCATTTATCAATGAGTAATCTTTCAAGAAGTCATAACTTTTCAAAAACAACTCTTTGATTCTATAAATTCTTGAATCAAATGAGATTTTAATTTAACTTCCTTTATTATTCTCCTACTTCTATATTTAGATTTTCTTATGCTATCATTTACTAAATATTCTCAATCACTTCCAACCAAAATCCATATATTTTGGTTAAACTATTCCTTACAAATCCAAGCAACTCACACTCATTATCATTCAACAGAAATTATAGGAAGAATTGTACTAGCAGTCAATATCTGTGTTATATCGAACACAAAATCTTCAACGAAGTACAATTTGTATCAGCCTATTCCTACAAGAGAAGTGAAGGTTATTATTTTGTGAAATACCAAAGGTGAGCTTTGAGGCTGGATGTAGGACAGGAGGTCCAAACCAATATAAAAACTCCGGCATGCTCGTTTTTATACTTTATTTTTATATTGCCACATTTAGCTCATATATTGGTATACATTCACATACTAATACACTTGCCATAATAGATATGCTCCACTGGGCTTTCACAAAAAATGAGGAACTATATTTTAGTATAATTTAAATAATTTATTCTACCCCCAAAGTATTCACTCTCATTTAAAAGTTCTCACAGTTATGATTGGGTGAATAATTCTAATCTCTTAATATGTGCTTTAATTTTCATTTAAAAGTCCTCGTAGTTATGCATGGATGGAACAATTATATAGAGAAGGATAAATATTCAAGTAATTTCTAATCACATTTAAAATTCTTAATGGTTATGCATAGTTAGAAAATGATTGACATTCTTTTTAAGTAACTACTAACCACAATTAAAAGTGCTAACGGTTATGAATGGTTAGTAAGTGCTTAGCATTATTCTCTGTTAGTTTTAAAATCTTCAAAATTTCAAAATTTTCCTTTATTAAAATATACCATACTACTATCACTATATAAATTCTTCCTAAACCATAACCCAATCATCACTCTAAAGTGGAATTTGTGTCTAATTAATAAAGTATTATGATTTTTTTGATTGAATGGAATTTTTAATATAATTTTATCTCTATATGATTTGCAGTTTCACTCAAAATCTATTACCATATCAATTATTTATTAATTTTTTATGTAACATAAGGGGGAGAGAGGTTAAGACTTTGGTGGTTGAGTAAAAACCTTGCTAATATTCAAGAGATGCTTTATTTTTCCTTGGCATCTTCGCAATTATTCTCTTTTGACATCTAAGTTTTTACTTTGGCATTTAGGAGTTATTATATTTCATAAATCTATGTTGAGGGAGGCTAGTATAGGAGGATCTTGATCATGATACATCAACACTTTACTGTGGTACAAAACCTTAATATGTGTTTGTTATTATCAAAAGGGGGAGACTGTAGAATATAGTAGTTTATGATTTTTGTTTGATGATAATTAATATATGTGTGTGTATTTCTAAATATGGTTGTTGTAGTTACTATAACAAATAAAAGTTTTATTTTAACAAATATTTCAATAACACAATAATACACTCAATTATAACAAGAGCTTCCATAATATTTTATATATACAACAATTTTGACTCTCTCAAACACAACACTATTTCAAACACAATAATTTACTAATCTTCCAATCCTCGCTTACTCGAATACAATCGCTATCTTCCTTCTCCAATTTTGCATAAACATATGCTTTACCTGGAAAGTAACAATGTCGCAAAAAGAAACAAAAAAACAAGTTAAAACTCAAAAAGTAAATATATTTGAACTCGACATTACCTCGGTTTATGGGTTTTTCTCTTTTTATATTTTAAATTGGCACCAAAAGTAACGAACACGGACTACTACAACAAGTATGTACAAATACCAGCATAACATATTCCTATGGAATAAAATTTTAAAATCAAGCCAATGATATGCACAAGCAACCTATGACATGCATAATGTATCACTGTACATGTCCTAAGGCCGAGCAAATTAAAATAAACAAGCACTTTTAAAAAGGTAACACATATTCACATGTGCACATTTCACACTTTCACATACGCACCAAACTTGAATGCATAAGGCAATTACAGTACAAATACACATGCTTAAATTATCAAAAGCACAAATGAAATTCAAATAGACTCAAGAGGAGTACAATAGAACACAACATCAAAAAGTGTACAACAAGTCAAGGTCAGGAGAAATAAAACAAAAAACACAAGCAGCTCAACACAATGCATGATCAAGACAAGATAACAAGTAAGCAATGCACGAGCCAATAAAGCAACACACAAGACAAATAAGGCAAGCTAACATTTGAACACAAAAGGCATGTAGAACCAAACCAAAAGAGGAACGCAACACGGCTTGAAGAATACTAATTCTACATAGCAAGTGAAAACACAAAGAGCACAACTCAAGGCAGGCTCAGAAGTTAAAACACACACAACGTGCATAAGGCAAGTGCACAAACAAAACAAATCAAGGGTAGCATAACGTAATACAAAGGCAAGCTCACAAATAAGCAAGACCAGAATTCAAAGCATGCACAAGGAGAAAATGCATAACTGTGCACACTATTATACATATACACATATATGTATATATGTACACATTAAAAAAATCTATGGAGTGTATAGGAAAGCATCCCAGACTAAGAAACACAGCAATGTTCAGAAATAAGCACACACAACCAAAAGTAGCAACGAAAAACTCAAAGGACCATAAGCAAGTACACAGTCAGGCACGACAACAAACTCAAGGCAGCAAAGTTATGCGTCGGCAATCATAAGGACAATAAGTAATAGGTCATACAACTACAAGCACAAGTGAAGCATAGTAGACTAGAAAATGAATGCATCACATATAAGGACAACAACACACATAGCAAGCACAAACAGTCACTTTCCAAGATAATCAAATAAGAAATTCACAAGTTGATCAAGTCAACATATATATCAGGAATGAATAAGTCAATGATCAAAACCAAAGGCCTAGGATAGATAAAAAATCACCAGCCAAGAATAAAAGCAAAAATCGAAGTTGAAAAATTCAAAATGCAAATCATGAAATATATAAAAATCAATGGAACATTTCTTTAAAACCTTCCCATATATAAACCATTCATCATCGACATTTTTTAACTAGGTGGAGTTCGATACCAAAAATCAGAAAATTAAAATCAGACCAAATTACCAACTGCAAAAGAACTCGACCGAGGAAGTAACCGAAGCTCGTGAATCGCCAGGGAACTAAGGAAACAGATCGATAAGGAGATAAAGGTAAACATTGACCAATCGAATATAAAATCGGCTGGTTCCAAAAGGAAGAAACCTTAACCTTGAAAAGGGATCAGCATTGAAACAAAAAAGAAGACCGGGGTAAAGGAAGACCATATCTTTTTATTCTTTAGGCCAAACCATTGTTAAAATTTATATGTTATATCAGGGTTTCTATTTTTTAATATTATATTTAATTTTAATTTAAAACTCTAGTTTTTTAAATAGTATTGAACTACGGTGTATAGTTCAGGAAATTCTCAACTTGGGGATAGAGTTGAGACATAAGTTTTAGCTTAACGTTCGAACAATCAGGTAAGCAATAGTCATAAGTTCCAAGGTTTTGTAAGCGGATGATTGTTTAACCTTTGCAGTAATCTTGGAGGCAATAGTAGGCAGGTTTTGCGAAGCTAGGTAAATATGTGTGTTGCTTTTATTTCTTTGTTTACTCTATTATTATCCATGCTATGATTTTTATTATTTTGTGAATTTATTATAAACCCCATTCACCCCTTCTAAATTTAATACGATCGTACAGAAGCATTAAATTTAAAAGTTAAATTTGAAATAATAAAAATGTTATAATATAGATTTTCAAAATTGTTTTGAAAATTAAATTAAAATTTTTAAATTTAGAAATTTAATGTGAAACAAAACATATATTATAAAGGTTATGAAATAATTTTTCAAAATGTTTGAAAATGTTATAAAATTAATTTCGAAAATATTATTTATTGACAATATTAATAAAATAAATGAATTAATAAAATAAGTTAATTAATTAAACATGTATACAAATATGTATAATATATATGAAGATATATATTATGTTATTTTAAATTGTTTAAGACAATATGAGTATACATGTGTGTATAAAAAGTTTCATAATTGATAAAATCTAATTAAAATTGTTTGATTAAATAAATTAATTAAAAATCAATTAATAAATTAAAGTACACATATAGGATATATGTCTATTACAATAAAGGTTGTAGTATATACATTCAATATAATATATTATATTTTAATAATATTTTAATTAATTGAAGTGTTAATTAATTAAATTAATAAATAAGGTTTAATTAATATAATGTTAAACATGATATAGTATATAAGTTAATAAAGTATAAAAGTTATATAATAATAAAACTTATATAACATAAATGTATAAACTAGCGGTGGAACATTAAAGAAACCTAAATAGACCTAATCGTTAGAGTACTTCATAAGAAATATATTATTCCATAAACATCACTTAATCAATATATTGAAGATTATGAATTTTTAATATAAGTGTTGTCCTCTACTATTTATATATTAATAAATTACTTAAGTACTCCCTAGTAATTGAGCAAACTGAAGCTCGAGATGTTTGGTGTGATATTATTAATATATTGACTAGACGAGTTAAGATAACTATATGTATTTATTTAGGAAATGCAAGGTACATATACGGTACATAGGCTGTCGCAAATTGGTAGACACTATTGGAATTTTAATTTTGATTGTGACAACCTATATAAAATATTTTGTGTGTACTAACCATCTTTGTAGGAGATTTATTGTAGATTCCTTTTCAGATGTTTAAAGCTGAGTATTGTGTTCTTAAAGTCTGTACTTTGCTTAGAAATTTGTTAAAATCTCTCCTGAAATGATATATACAAATATAAATATATGCACACACATGCACAAAAGTTCAAACTCAGACGTTTGAAACCATTCATTCAGACGTTTGAATGCTGAAACCTGAATATTGTTTCACAATATTCAGACGTCTGAATGATAATTCTCAGATGTCTGAATATAGTCAATTGACTAAAAGCTTGTTGTTTGCGTTTCAATTTAATTCAAAAGTCTGAAATTTTTAATTCAGACTTATGAATATTTCCAACTGCTATTTTCCTGAAAAGACACCTCTCTTCACCAAGAGAAACATTTTTAAAATCAATAGATGCATCCGTTCTTTTTAATATAACTTTTCATATATAGATGCAACTCTTTATATACTATAAACAGATTACAGAATCTAACAAACAATTCACTGAATTTACTTTTAGCACTCTTGAATTCTCATCTATTCTCAAGCTTTCAAACTGCATTCAAATTACTTACATACTTTGATCATTAATCTCTTTATCTTCTACAATTCTCAAAGCACATCACACCATATATCACAAAGGAGAGGATTGTAGGAAGATTGTACTTAATTGACTTATCAGTATTATTTAAGAACACACTACAGTGAGATACATTTGTTATTTGTAAAAGAAGTCCTGTTCAGTTGCTTAGGCAGTTGAAGTCCTATTCGGTTGCTTAGGCGGGTGAAGTCCTGTTCGGTTGCTCAGGCATTGTAAACCTATTCCTCCGATTTAAGTGAGGGTTGTGTTAGTGAAATTCCAGAAGGAGTCTGGCACTGGATGTAGAATGGGAAGTTCGAACCAGTATAAAAATTCATGGTGTGCTTGTTTTATTTTACTTATTTACATTGTTATAGTATCTTAGTTTATTTCCGCACCAATATAGTATAATTCCATAAAGCACAATCTGCACCATCTTTTCATTTGGTATCGGAGCATTGGTTTTCATCTAACCGTAACATAGTTATTTGATTCTTTGCTAATATGGATAATAACACTAGCACTAGTTCTATAAGCACTAACACAAGTTTTATAGAAGGTCAATCCACTACACGACCTCCATTTTTCAATGGTTTAAACTATAATTATTGAGCTACTCGTATGAGAATATATACGCAATCAAATAGCTTTGAATCATGGAATATCACACAAAATGAATACACTCTTCCTACTAGAGAATACTCCATATGGACAAACACACAAGAATTAGATGCTACTTCCAATGCTAAAGCTATGAACATGTTATTTTGTGCTCTTGGATAGAAATGAATTTAATCGTATTAGCATGTGACAAACTGCTTATGAAATATGGAGAATGCTTAAATTACTCACGAAGGAACTAACAAAGTCAAACAAAGAAAAATCTTAATGCTCAAAAATCAGCTTCAAAATTTTAGAATGAAACAAGATGAATCCATCAATGATATGTACTCCAGATTTCAAGATATCTATCACTCACTATTAGGATAGGAGAAAAGTACACTGACTTTGATATTGTATCCAAAATCCTAAACTCTTTAACGGATGAATGGGAAAAAAGTCTTAGCTATTGAAGAAGCTAATGACCTCTCTACCATGAAACCTGAAGAGTTAATAGGAAGTCTAATGTCCTATGAAGTGAATTTGCAGGCAAAACGAGTACAAGCACAAGACAAAAAAGAACATAGCTTTCCATACTGAAAAGAAAAAGATGAAGATTTAGATGAAGAAGATCTAGCATTTATTGCCAAAATTTTCAAGAAGTCCTTGAAATTCCGGAAAACAACAAAAACAATGAAAAAAAAGAACTTTCCAAGCAAACCATCATCTTCAGTTCTAGAATTTTTTAATTGTCATAAGAAAGGTCATATGCAAAAAGAATGTCCAGAACTAAAGAAAAAAATACTTCAAAAAGGGCAGAAAAGATAAGAAAAAGAAAGCATTTTCTATTGCATGAGATGATTCAGATACATTTTCATCAAATAACAGCAGTGAGTGAAAACGAACAAGCTTATATTTGTTTCATGGCTACCGAAAACGAGGTTAGTAATTTTACCATTGATGATATGATAGAAATAAATTCAAAGCTAGTTGGCACTCTCAAAAAACTCAAAAGAAAATATAAGGAGACTAGTGAACATCAGAACAAAGCAGAATTCGAAAGATGTAACGAAACGGGTTTTGCCCGCTCGAAAATCGACATCCATACTTCAAATCGTACTCGAATGCCGTAGATTCGACCGTTCAAATCCGATTCGCCGGAGCTTATAACCACATTACGTAAATAACACAGCGGAAAAAAAAATACATTGATATACAATATCTGATACAACAGGATGTTACAATGAATATCAATATACATCAGAGTAATGATACAATAGAATAGCAGCGGAAAGAAAATAGATAACACTAGCAGTAGAACAAATAACTCTAAGATAGTCTTCAACGAAGAACTCCAAATCTGAATTCCATCTCCAAGAACCAATCCAGCAATAGCTCGGACTCCCCATAACAATGCACAAAGATAAGCAAGACTGGTGCGAACCAAAGACTGAACTAACTCCAGATAATCCACTATATCTAATTATCTGAAAAACCCAACTCTAGACTGCTCGTGTGGAAAATGATGAGCATCCAGAGTTTAGGAAAGGAACAATAAACTCCGGATCAGTCATGGGACTGGTGTGAGCAACAAAAACAGTTTATCTTTTAAAACAATCAACAAGAGAATTTTAAAATAAATTCGCAATGCTTTTTGAAAATGAAACTACCATAAGACCTCCCACCACACACACAATGCAAACGCAGACTTGGAGGAGATTTCTTCTTATGATAGTCAAACATGCTTAATACGCAGAAAATTTCTTTGATATTATTATTATAAGTGCACGGTGTAGAAAACAATTTCGAAAGTAGAATATAAATCTTAGCCAGCATAGGCATTCCGCACTTATGCCTACTATAGCTACTATGTTCAATAGCAGGTTACCGCCACATTCCATAGCAGGTAATACAACTAAAACCGTACAAGGATCGTATTGTTTCTTTGGATTTCCAACAAATGGTCAGGCCAAGGAACTTCCCATTGCCACATGAGAACGCCTCTGGAAGGACGTCCCCGAGAACCTAACCGGATCTCTGCCAACACAAGGCCGGGTTACCCCTAACTGGGTAACTACTGACACGAGTATGCCACCTCCCGGTTGTCACAACCTTTAACCGGGGCCTCAACATCAAATCACAAAACAAGATATATATAGGTTTGTGATGTCCACATAAGTAAGTATCTGGGCTCCATACCATGATACCACTTCTATCCAGAAGGAGATGTACATACCCTAAAGGGGCGCTACCCCCTAATAACCTTGCCGCATCTTTCCTGTTTTGACCATTCCGGGGTGTGAGGCTCGACGAAGTCTCATCCACAAAGCCACGCTTTGACACAAAGCCATGCTTTGGGTCAACAAATGATCAAAGTAATGATCACAAAGATAAATGATCAAACAAATGATCATATCACAAATGATCAAACAATGATCATTTCACAGCAACACTTAGCATGTCACATTACCAAATTGGGAATATATCGCTGATAACCTTCAACTACATAACCTCTGAGCTCGTACGTCTCAGAGAAGGGTGTTAAGCTAAAAGAATAAATTCTCCGCCACCAACAGAAATGTATTTGCAAGAAATCTTCTTTATATCTCAAAATGTAATGTCAGACACACAATCCATACCAGTCTGTTCCGGGCTCGAACAGAACCGAAGGCACTTCCAAAGAAGTCCTTGCAATCCGGATATTCACAATCCCGATCGGATTTCCCATCACTCAGGGAATCTCTATACCGGGAGCTACCCAATGCAGAGACAATCGATTGGTCATCCTATCGCTCTCGCAAATACCCGGTCTTCAACACCGGTCTTCAAATGCTATCCATAACGACGAATCACATATTCGGAATGGGTTACTTGACACAAAGGTCCTTTCCCGGCTAAACCGAATAGTGAGCGAAATATTTAAAACATATGGATATAGGATTTCAATTAAGTCACAACTTAATAATTCAAAACTTTCTTTTCAAATGGTTTAATCCAATTACCATTTCAAATCTTTTAAACAAAAGATTTATTTCATAATGTTCACCTACTTTCATAAATATTCATTATCGGATGTCAAAACAATCCCGTTTCAAAAAGCTTAATTCATCATATCTTTAAATTCAAAGATTTGTCTCATAGTTTTCAAATTGTTCCCAAATATTCATTTTCAAAATTCATTTCCAAATATTTGTTTATAACTTGGAAAACTATTTTATTTTAACCTTGAAATCCCTTAAATAAAACTTCAAACGAAAACTTTTTATCTTTTAGAGACAACAGTTTTATTTTGGAAAATCCCGATTTCATTTATGCAAGTTACAAACTTTGACTTAATTCAAATTCCCAAAAACAATACTTTAAATATGGTTTCAAGCTAACTTAACATCTTTAATTCCTAATTTCAAATCATAGAATTCAATTCCTAATTTTGAATTCAAATTTAAATCATATTGTTTAAATTTCAAAACTTAATTAAAAAATGAATTTTAACTTGAAATTCCATTTAAAAAGCTTTTCACATTTATTCTGATTCCATTACCAAAACATTTGAATTTAAAAATTCAAATTCAAAACTATTTCAAAAATTTGTGACTTAACAGATCTCCTCGTGAAATCCATATTGGTGTGTGTATAAGTGTGGTCCAGGGGTTTAACACAATAGTGCACGACCATTCAATCATCACAGATCAAATACGACAATATATTCGATACGCGATATAAACTATAACACTTATCTTTCATACACAGATTCACAGAAATATATATATATATCACAGATAATAAATTACATCACAGATCACAACACAAATCAGGATAATCATAAAGCATCAATATCAGGGATATCAAACAATTTATCATCCAGTATAATCCAAACATCCGTAGGTAGGATAAATCCAATTATCTGATTATCATTTAAATTAGTTACATCCGGTAATTATCAATTAATTACTTTTCTAAGTAATTATATTTTCTAAAATATTCAGGTGATTATTCTGAATTAATTAACTTAAGTGATAAATCTGAACTAATCTAATTAACTCACTTAATTATATTTATTAATTAATTCTTTAATCAATGTCATTAAGTAATTACACTTCACAATTTCACAAATGATTATTATTAAATTAATTAATCTAATTTATTTAAAATTAATCATATTGATTATTTATTCAAGTAATCTTAGTTAATGATTTTCTTAACTATTAAATTTCTTTAATTACCCTTTTCTGAAGAAAATTTACTTATATAATCATTTTGACATTAAATTATAAATCTTCATTAATTACGGTAAACTCATTTATATTTATGATTTGATTTTCTTTTCCCATTTACAATATAATTTAAATCGATTTTCCTCTTTAGATTTAACACGCTTAAACTTATTTTTAAACAATTAAGTTTTAAAACTTAATTAAATTCAAAATTTTGGAAATCTGATTTGGGAATTGATCCCAGGTTTATACTTTCAATTTTTAACTTGTTGAATTCCCCATCTACAATTCAATTCTATTTTGAATTCAAATTTCCCCCTCCTCCTACATTTAATTTGTCTTTAAATTTTTGAAATAAATTAGATTTGAAACTTTATTTGTTTTCAAACTAGATTTTAATTTGAACTTGAATTTATTTGCATTTTGATTTAAACTCAGTTTAAAACCCATTCTGCATAAATTTAAATTTGATTCTTAACATTCCCAGAACAAACAGTTCCAGGTTGAAGCCTGTAACACAAAGTAACCCGATCCCTTTATTTTCTCTTCTTTTCTTCGAGTCGATTGAAGCAACGCTTCGAACAACAACTCGAGCTACACGGGTAAATCGTGCGACCAATACTTCTCCTTCCCAGGCAAACAAAACATTTCGGTAACACAACACCATCAGATTCGTGCACATGCACGTGTACAACACCGATGATCGCCTCCGATCTTCGTTGCAAAGTCGATCAAGTCGGCCATCTTCCTCACACCACTTCCAGGTTGCCATCACCCTTCTTTTTTTTCGAATTCAAAAAAATGAGCAAAAAACCCAAACCTGGAAACCGCGTCTTCCTCCACACCCATACCTGGCAACGCCAAGTTCTCCGACCACCGACCACCATTCGCCACTAAACTCCAGCCACGAACTCGACTATCTCCCCTCTACCATTCCCTAAACCCGCGTGCAGCTCGGTGCTTTCACGAGACAGCGGTGCACAAATTTCTCGCGTGGTTAAAACTAGGTTAAAAAAAATAAAACCCCACGCCGCCGCCGCCACGAACAACCGGACCACCTGACCCCATTTTTCCCCGACCCTCCGATGGCACCTCCATCACCAGAAGAAAGCTCGGCCCCTCCAGTTGCCACGATCATCAGGGAAACCCAATTTCATATTTCGTTCAAAACCAAAATTCGCTCATTCAATGCTTAACTAAAAAATGTGATTTTAGTCTTAAAAATCCTGACTTGTTTGTAGGAATTCAATATATAATCTTGAATTTATAATTTATGACAATTGATTTTATCACTTTTCTACCTCCTTGCCTGTAAACCAAAGTTTCAGTGTATATTTTACACATCATGGTTTAAATTAGCTTTTAAAATCTTGATATAAGTTTAATAATTTGGTTTAGTTGAAAACTTAAACTTAGAGATGATCAAATGAAAATCATATGGGGTTCTGAACAGATATACACTCTGTAATAAACACACAGAGTTTATATTTTAAACTACCCAGTATTTAAATATACTCAATTCCAAACATACATCCAAATTTTAATTCAAGCATTCAGATAACACCCAGATATATTCACAAGAACAAGATGAAACCAAGATTTTAAACTGCTCTTAAAATTCATTTCAAAATGAAGTTACTCACCTTGTCAGGAGAAGAACAGAGCTCATTGGTTTAAAAACTGCAGATCTTCATCTCCAGGTTTGAAGACTTTAAATTTCCTTTTGTTTTTGGCTACTATTATTTTTGGTTTGCTTCCTAGGCTTTGAACTGAAGCTTGAACTTGTATTTTATTTGCATTACTTTTTTACAGGTTTACAAAGCCCTTTTTTTCTCTAGTGGAATGAATTGTTTAAGTTTTATAGTTTCTCTGGTTTATGGACGAACTGATATGAAGATTATAGAAAGGAAGAAGAAGACAGGGATATAAAATAGGATCTGTACAGAGCACATATTTTATATTCAAAATAGTGATAATATTTTGTACAAAACAGAGATATGTTTCTTCATATGGTGGCTGATGCATTTATTGCTTTGGTCCTTATGCTTTTAGGTTATATTTTACACTGTGTTTGCCTTATCACACACTTTGTCTCGGCTGATAGTATCTTCTTTTGCATGCAAGAGAATATGGCATTTAATGCCCTGGTCCTTTATGTTTTTGTATATGGTTTCCAGGCATGCAGTAATGTTTTTTTAATGGCTGAGATGGTACATACTTTTGTCTTGTTTATATACTTATGTTATATAGATATAAAGTGGTTGATGATATTTCCTTTATGCTTTGTTCCCATGCTTGCATTGCTTTCTTTACTTACTTGATGTACATGAAAGTGTACTTCATTGTTTTACTTTGCATATTTATTTGCTTAAATACTTTATTTTACTACTCTGCTGCATACTTACACATACAAGCCTTTATATATATATATAATTTATTTTTATGCTTACTTTACCTGTTTTGTTTCAAGTGTTCATGTTTTGTTTCAAATGTATCTATTAATATATTTTGTTTGGTCATATAATTTACTTACACTCAATTAAATCCGGGATCGTTACAAAAGAGATATGCTTAAAGATGAGAAGAAAATACTAGAGGAAGAACTTGAAAAATTACAAGAATCATACTCTAATTTTAGTTCTCAACTTACTCTTTTGAGTCAAGAAATTGAAACTCAAAAAGAGAAGAATGATGCTCTTGTTTTTGAACATCACAAATTAAAGAGAAAAGTAAAATTGATAGAATTAGATAATACTAGTCTCAAAACCGTTTTGGATAGAATCACCAAAAATGTTTCAAACTTCAATAAAGGAAGAGAAACTCTTCTAAAATTATTAATAGCTCTCAATCTGTTTCTAGTAGGAAAGGATTAGGGTATGATAAGAAAACAAAAACTCCGCCTAAAAGGAAAATTAGGAGAAATATTAATCCTACTGAAAAACAGTAAAAAAGGAATACTTACCTGAAAAACATAAGAGTTTGGGTTCCTAAAACAAACAACAGTTTAATTAGGAAGAAATATATTAACACCTTTTTAGAAACTGTTCATAAAAATAATGATTATATTTTCAAATGGGATACTGAACCCGCTTGGGTTTGGTTTCCTAAGACTTAACTCTTAGGACCCTATTAAAAAAGATGGGTACCAATGTTATCTCATATTTTTTTTAGGTCCCGCTCAAGAAAAGAGGAAAATGGATACTCGACAGTGGTTGCTCAAAACATATGACAGGAGACAAAGATATGCTAACAAATATTACTTACTCTGATGGAGGCTCCGTCACATTTGGAGACAACTCCAAATGCAATATCATCGGCAAAGGCGATGTGAACAATAACAGTATTTCAAATTTACCTCTTATTTCAAAGTTTTACTTATTAAAAATTTAAAACATAACTTACTTAGTTTCAGCCAATTATGTGACAAAGGATTCAAAATCACTCTTTCTGAAAACAAATGTAGTATTTTTGATCAAAATAAAAATCTTATCTTTGAATGAAATAGAGACAGAAATATGTACGTTCTGAATATGAAAATAAATCATAATTCAGATATGTGTTTAATAGCCAAAGAAAATGATCCTCGGTTATGGCATAAACGATTCTGTCAAATTAACTTCAAAGCTATAAACAAGATTTCTAAAAATGATTTAGTAAAAGGTCTACCAAAAATGAATTTTAAAATTGATCATATTTGTGATGCATGTCAGTTAGGAAAATTAACTAAGTCATCTTTTAAATCTAAAAAGGTTATTTCAACTTTACAACCACTTGAATTACTACATATGGATTTATTTGGACCAACATAAGTACAATCCATTAATCACAATAGATATGTGTTTGTAATTATTGATGACTTTTCTAGATATCCTTGGACTATTTTTATGAAAAATAAAAGTGATACTTTTGATAATTTCAAAAAAATTTGTCAAAAGAATTCAAAAGTTTAAAGGACTAAAATCAAAAATATAAGGAGTGATCATGGAGGTGAATTCGTAAACGAAGCCTTTGAACATTTTTGTAAGAAAAAGGGAATATTCCATAATTTTTCGTTTCCTTGAACTCCACAACAAAATGGAGTTGTAGAACGTAAAAATAGAACCTTACAAGAATGTGCAAGGACCTTGTTAAATGGAAGTACGTTACCAAAACATTTCTGGGCTTAAGCAGTTGCAACAGCTTGTTATGTTTTGAATCGTGTTTCTATCCGACCACTAACTAAGAATACTCCTTATGAACTTCTTAATGGTTGAAAACCAAATATTTATTATTTTAAAGTTTTCGGTTCAAAATGTTTCATTTTAAACACAAAAGATCGGCTTGGTAAATTCGATTCAAAATCCAATGAAGGAATCTTTGTAGGATATTCTGATCGAAGCAAGCTTATCGACTTTATAATAAAAGAACCAATATTATTGAAGAAACACTTCATGTATCCTTCAATGAAAATTTTAATCAAATACCAAGTATAAGAGATACTGAAGAATTCCCTGATAATATCACAAATAAAGAAATTTCAAATCTTGAAAATAATGAAAACACGATTTATAATAACAAGGTCTCCACCTAAATTATTAAGAAATCATCCTTCTGTTAATGTTATTGGAGAACTCAATTCATCTGTTAGAACAAGAGTCAATTAAATCAAATGGGTCATGTAGCTTTCCTTTCTCATATTGAACCTAAAAATATTAAAGAAGCATCCACCGATGAAAATTAGTTAATCACTATGCAAGGAGAGCTAATCCAATTCGAAAGAAATGACGTTTGAGATTTAGTTTCAAGGCCTAGTGATCAATCAGTTATTGTAACAAATTGGGCCTTTAAAAATGAAGCAGATGAACAAGGAAATATTACTAGAAATAAAGTTAGATTAGTTGCATAAGGATATAATCAAGAAGAAGGGATTGACTACGAAGAAACGTTTGCTCCGGTCGCTAGACAAGAACTAATACAAATCTTACTGGCCTATGCATGTTTTCATAACTTTAAATTATATCAAATGGATGTTAAAAGTGCCTTTTTAAATGGTTTTATAAAAGAAAAGTTTATGCTGAACAATCTCCTTTATTCGTACACGAACAATTTCCTGACCATGTCTGTAGACTCAAAAAGGCTTTATACGGTTTGAAATAAGCTCCCCATGCTTGGTACGATCGTCTTAAAAGATATTTAATAGATTTTGGTTTTGAAATTGGGAAAGTTGATCAAACTCTTTTTATTAAAAGAAACAAGCATGATATTTTAATTGTTCAAATATATGTTGACGATATTATTTTTGGATCTACAAATGAAAGACCATGTCAAGAATTTTCTAAATTAATGATTAAAGAATTTGAAATGTCACATATGGGTGAATTAAATTATTTTCTTGGCTTACAAATAAAACAATTAGAAAAATGATATTTTTATAAATCAAGAAAAATACTGTAATAATCTAAGTAAACGCTTTGGTATGGAAAATACTTCTACTAAACCAACTCCTATGAGTACAACTTTACATCTCGATAAAGATGAAAGTGGCAAAAGTATTTACCAAAAATTATATCAAAGTATGATTGGATCGTTACTATATTTAACAGCCAATAGACCTGACTTAATGATGAGTGTTTGTTTGTGTGTACGATTTCAAGCAGATCCCCAAGAATCACATTTGCGAGCAGTGAAACGCATACTACGGTATCTTAATAAAACCAATGATTTTGGACTATTCTATCCAAAGGAATGTCCTTTTGAATTAGTGTCCTATAATGACGCTGATTTTGGAGGAAGCCTGATAGATAGAAAAAGTACAAGTAGGACTTGTCACTTCATTGGACGGTCTCTTGTATCCTGGTTTAGTAAGAAACAAAACCGTGTTTCATTATCGATATGTGAAGCAGAGTATATTTCTGCAGCTTTAGCATGTGCTCAAGTTATCTATATGCAACAAACACTATAAGATTTTGGTTTTAATTTATCCAAATGAACTATTTACCGTGATAATTCTAGTGCTATAAATTTATCTAAAAATCCTGTTAATCACTCACGAACAAAACATATTGACATTCGTCATTAGTTTCTTCATGATAATATTGAAAAAGATTTAATAAATCGAGAATTTGTGTCCTCTGACAAACAACAGGCAGATATCTTTACAAAACCATTAAATGAAAATACTTTCATCAATTTAAGACAAGAACTTGGAATCATCTCTTATAAAGATTTATAAATTCACACTTATATATGGTTTTTATATTTTTTAATTCTTGGTTACTTTTAAAATAAAAAATTATTTTTTTAATAGTGTTTATAAAGCACTCGAACTCAGGATCTCATACTCGGTAGTCTTTCGCTCTACCACTTCACTCCCTATCTTTTTCTGAAACATGAGGTCGTTGTTGAATTCTTATTTACCTTTCATTCTCACCACATTTTCCTATGGCCATTATTCTTCTAACCATACATTATTTCTCTATTTTTATCTAGCTCCTAACTATATAATCTCTGCATTTCTTAATTCCTTGCACCAGAATTCATTCATTTTTTTTTAAATTTTTAAATTTTTGTTTTAACATGTCATTTCAATACAACTCCGAATCGCCTGAGCTTTCTTATACTTCTCCTTCCTCGGGATTGAAAAATCTACCAACTCCTACACCAATCTATGAACCGCGATTGTTTCACCCTCAACTCATGCTGGATATACTCCTCCAACTAAAAGAACAAGACAGTCTCTCTTTTTTGGATCACCATCCACAAAAGAAAAAATAGATGATATTCATCACTATCGGAAAAAACATTAGAATTACAACGTGAATTATTCTATGAACCAAAAGTTAATGCCAAACGGCTTAGCTTTTTGGAACAAGTTGCATTAAAGTTCCGTGTTTCTTCATCAAAAGACAGAGTTCATCAACCGTCTACAGTTCATTCTCCAAATTATCGCCATCCTTGGGAACCATCTCCGCAATGTCCACCGACATCACCAAACTCTTGGGAACATGGAAACAGATGGTCTCCACTTCGGCCATTTGTAGAGAACACTAAAATTGAAGAAGAGCCATATCATACTCCATCCTCTTCTTCAAAATCTCTTTAATTATTTCTTGTTGTTTATATACTATTGTTAATTTGTCATTTCATTCTGTTTATCCTTATCGTGTATTTTGTAAAATTATTTAATAATATATGTTGTTTTTCTACTCTCTATAAAGCTAATATGTGCCTCCGAGCAAAATTCAGACGGATGTTCTATTAGAAACAGACGTCTGAATATTCATAGCAGAATATTTTTACCCCAGATTCAGACATCTGAATCAAATCGAACAGACATCTGAATAAGGCCAACTTTCAACTAATTCTTTATGGGTTGCATTTCAACCCAATTCAGAAGTCTGAATCAAATGATTCAGACGGCTGAATTTTTCTGAGCCTATTTTTTACCATTCTTCTTTATTTTCTTTCCCATTATGCCCCTGCCTTTTCACCCTCTATATAATGCCATTTTCACTTCATTCCCACTTACTTCAGAACCCTAGCCCCTATTTTTCATCTTTCTCCAATCTTTTACCTTTTCTCTAACTCTCTAATAGCACCAAGGTCAATAAAGAACTAGAGAATCAACTTCTGGACCATCCGAAGACCAAATCCGGCAATGGCTATGGAATGATGTTGCGGTTTCTCGATTTAATTCCATGAAGAATTCCAACATCTTCGAAGGAGCATTCATGAAATTCTCGGATTTCGCAGCATATCGTATTAGAGAGCTAGCGGAGCAATTCCACTTCGATAGCTTGATTGGGTATACTCCTAACAATGTTAAGATTAATCATCTTATGATTAAAAAATTTCTTGCTAACTTAAATTTGGATCATCATAATCCCCAAAAACGACAAGATTGTGTTTGGTCGATAGTTTGTGGCATTAGAATCTTCTTACCTTTACAATGATTAGGTCATATTTTAAATAGCCCTTATCAAGGAATTGATATTAATGAAATTATAGTTGATATGGATCATCGGGACGAAGTTTCACATCAATTTTTGTCTGATCAACTTATAAATTTAGGCAATTTAAAATCTACCTTCTAAGGCCACAAGCTAGGCTCATCCACCGTGCACTTATTCGTTCTCTCCAACCAAGGATGGGAAGTTATGAAAAGTGTATAAAGAAAACTTCCAGGCACTTTATTCTATCTACTCAAATTAACAAGTGAATTGGGAAAAAATATTTTGGATGAATTTCAAGACATCACAAACCAAAGAAAATATAAAACCATTCATTATGGTGCTTATATTATGCGCATCCTCCTAAATGTCGATGTACCAATGCTCGACTCCGATTTCACAACCATTAGTGAGTTAAGCGCTAAAACTCTAGGGTTGATGGGTCTTCCTACGCGGCCTCCTCCTCAACAAATTATTTTCTTCCGCCAATGGTCGCAAAATGTTCAACAAGGTATTCCTACACCTCGAGACACAAGTATAGCTTCTTCTTCTCATACTCAACGTGAAGAAGAAGAGGAGGACGATGCCATCATCCAAGAAATTGGCCCGGAAACTTCCTCAAGACAAGCCATCATCAATCTCTCCTGAAATCAATCAAAGATTCATTGGGAAATTAAGGCACTTGAGAAGAAGATGGAAATAAAATTCAACTCTATCAAAGGATTTCTCAATAAAACATGGGATCGAATTTCTTGTTCCGGCTCTACATCCACTCAAGCTTACAACCCGTCTCCATTTGAGTGGTCTTGCTCATGCTGGAGTTCTAATCACAATGTTCCATCTCTTTCAAGCCAATTTTAATTATCTTTGTCTATTTCGGTTGTTATCTTATGTTATGCTTATAGCTTTGCTTAACTATTTGTATGAGAAATTTCTGAGTTATTATTTCTTCATGTATTATTAACTACTACTCTGATTGCTTTAATGAAATGAACTATCAATTATTATCTATGCTCTTTTTATTAATGAAAAATGGGGTGAAATATATAATTGTGCATATTGACAAGTTTTAGAAATTTAAAATTATGCATATTGACAGGGGGGTAACAATACTTTAAATGTTTATTATTGATTATATAGTTGTTATCATCAAAAAGGGTGAGAATGTTGGAATCTTAATTTTGATTGGGACAACTTATATAAAATATTTTGTGTATACTAACCATCTGTGCATGAGATTTATTGCAGATTCCTTTTCAGATGTTTAAAGTTGAGTATTGTGCGTCTAGAGTCTGTACTTTGCTTAGAAATTTGTTGAAATCTCTCCTAAAACGATATATATATATATATATATATACACACACACATGCAGAAAAGTTCAAACTCAGACGTCTGAAACCATTCATTCAGACGTTTGAATGCTGAAACCTGAATATTGTTTCACAATATTCAGACGTCTGAATGATAATTTTCAAACGTCTGAATATAGTCAAAAATTGCCTAAAAGCTTGCTGTTTGCGTTTCAATTTAATTCAGAAGTCTGAAATTTTTAATTCATACATTTGAATATTTCCAACTGCTATTTTCTTGAAAAGACACTTCTCTTCACCAAGAGAAACATTTTTAAAATCAATAGTTACATCCGTTCTTTTCAATATAAATTTTCATATATAGATGCAACTCTTTATATACTATAAATCGATTACAGAATTCAACAAATAATTCACCGAATTTACTTTTAGCACTCTTGAATTCTCATCTATTCTCAACCTTTCAAATTGCATTCAAATTGCCGACATACTTTGATCATTAATCTCTTTATCTTCTACGATTCTCAAAGCATACCACACTATATATCACAAAGGAGAAGATTATAGGAAGATTGTACTTAATTGACTTATCAGTGTTATTTAAGAACACATTACAGTGAGATACATTTTTTATTTGTAAAAGAATTCCTGTTCGGTTGCTCAGGCAGTTGAAGTCCTGTTCGGTTGCTCAGACAGTTGAAGTCCTATTTGGTTGCTCAGGCAGTGTAAACTTATTCTCCCGGGTTAAGTGAGGGTTGTGTTAGTGAAATTCCAAAAGGAGTCTGGGACTGGACGTAGAACATGAAGTTCGAACCAGTACAAAAATTCTTGGTGTGCTTGTTTTATTTTACTTATTTACATTGCTATAGTATTTTAGTTTATTTCCACACTAGTATAGTATAATTCCATAGAGCACGATACGCACCGTCTTTTCAGACACCACTAAATAATTTTTTTGATTTATCGAGCAAATCAAGATCTGTAACACCTTGAAATTGTACGAAATTAAAAAATTAAATTTAAAAGGTATAATCAAAATTTTAAATAAAAGGAAAAACAGTAAGTTTCTACATGATTTGGAATTAGGTCTCGGGACCTATTCCATTGCGTCTAGAATGTTATTCACAGGCAGAAAATAGATATAATTTGTCAAATTTGGTTAAACGAACTAGAAATTAGAAGAAGTCAAACCTAATGGCATTTTCATTATAACAATCCCGGTTTTAAGTCAAAATCTAAATTGGTAATTAATAGAAAAAATTGGGTTTAATTGTGAATTAATCTAATTTTTTTGAAATAAAATAAGTTATGTGTTTGTTTATTTAAAATTAAATATAAATTGTCATTTGAAATTTGATATAAAATTCAAAATTAAATACCTTAAAAATAAATTTGAATTTGAAAACTTTATAATATAAAACTAATAAAAATTTGTTTTTTGAATTATAATATACATACACACACACACACACACATATATACACACACACACACACACACATACACACACACACACACACACACACACACACACATATATATGTGTGTGGATTTGGAAATTATGTTTGGAATTTAATACAAAGCTTTAGTATGTATTATCTTTTGAAAATAATGTGTATAAAAATAATATGTGTGTATATATATATATGTATGTATGTATATATGTATAAAACATAACTAACTATAATTTGTATATATAATACTTAAATTAATATAAGGTTTAAAACACTTTTTAATTATACATGGTTGATATATATTTAAAATATAAACATAATACATATTTAAACATAATGCATGAAAAATACAAGTGGAAGCTTAATGCAACTTATAATTAACATGTGTTAAGTGAAGTATCATGCAAACAAACAAGTGTCACTTATTTTTAATTTAAATAAAAATGAAAATAAAATTTATATATATGTACACATATACTTCCCCTTTCTTCTCATTTTCATCTATCTTCTATTTTTTTCAAATTTTGTTCAAAGAAACCTGATCAAAAGCAAAACCAGAAAATATAAAACAAGCAACTCTTTCAATTCTAAAAACCTAAAAATAAACAACAATCAAGATCAAAGCCAAACCTTTCAAAAACTCAAACCAGAAACAGAATAGTGTCAAAGCATTTCAACCTGAAGCTTAAAAGCAAATCAGAGAACATATAAATTCTACAACAATCAAGCAAGCAAGATCAGATAAAAGTTCAACATCATCTCAAACCTGGAAGTAAAGTAAATGTATGGATTTAGTTTAAACTCAACAAGGCAAATCAGATCAAAATACAACAATTGTTTCTAGTTTTCAAAATCTACTTCCAGGCTTTGCTTCTTCAATCAGGTGAGCAAACATCACTTTTCAAACTTTGATATGGTTATATCTTAATATATGTGATGAATGATTAAAGTTATGTTATAGAAGTGTTTGCATGAATGAAAAATATGTCTGTATGTATGTGTATATATATATATAGGTATAGTGGCTGTGCATGTTTGTATATACTTCTCTGTTCACATAACAGGCTCCAATTTCACAAAATAAATTCATATCTCCTCATGCAATAAAATTTAGACTATGATCTTTAAATGAAACGTGTTCATATCAATCAGATCCTATTTGAAAAAAATATTTTCAGATGAAAATATTGTGTAATTCTTTCAAAAAACCGGAAAGAACAGTGGAAACTTAGATTAATCATAAAATCGATCATCAGAAATTCATGTTTTGATTTGATAATTTGATTCATACTAGAATATGATGAATATTAATATTGAAATCATGATTTTTAAGTTTGGGGATGTTGAGAAATTTCAAGTTGATCGATTTTTGATTTTTCATCAAATTCTGATAATCGGCGGCGAGTTATACGTCATGCTCGGCACTGGAGGTAGCTGAAGTAGTGGGGATTGGAGGAAAAATAGTGGTAAATTTTTTTGGTGGCTGGAGCAATCAGGCGATGGTGAAATAGGGTTTTAGACCCAGTCTTGGTTGACCAGGTTTGGGTGTTTTTTTCGACGTCGTCGTGGCACCCGACACAACCGAAGCTGGGGGAAACGAAGCTCGGGGTTCTGGCGAAGGTCTGGGTGGAGCGGCGTGAATTACGGTGAACAGAATTGACGAGTCGAGGCGATTTGGTTGATCGAACTTTGAGTTCCAGTAATGTCGTAATGCTCGATTTGGATTGCCGATGAATTTGAGGATGTTGGGTGGCCAGTTGGTATGGGATGGTCGTCGGGGACTTGCGAGTGATTGTGGCGAAGGTCGGAGTCAACCAGATGGTTGGTGCACGTTCACGTGTGCACGATAATGTCTGGGTGTGTTGATTTGAGGGTTGGGGAAGAAGATGTTTTCCTCGGGTTCGTTCACGAGAAAATTGTGTGGTGGCTCGAGTAGTTGTTCGTATGGGTTTAAGCATATTTCAACAGTTCGAAAATTTTAAAACAAAATATAGTTTATAAAGGAAAAAAAGTTTACTTGGGGAATTCGAGGTTGGGCTCGGGGATTTCGCTCATTTGACTCAGGTCTCGGAATTAAGGGCAATAACAAGTTTTTTTTTAATTTTAAAACTTGGTCAAGTTTTAAATAATTTTTTAACCCATTCTTTTTGAATAGTAAATGTTGATTTAAGTTAGGATTAATTAAGAGTTTAAAACAAATTATTTTAAGTTTTAAAATGTTTTAAAATATATATAACCTTTATTTTTAAAAGTTTATTTGAAATAAACTTAATAATGAAATTAAGAAGTTAATTAAATGTTTTTAAATTGTTAACTTAAAAGTTTAAGTTAATTTATTTGTTAATGATGATTTATTACCAAGGTTTATTAATTAAAGATTTTAAATGATAATTAAGTGATTAATTAAAATAAATGATTTATCTTTTATAATTAAAGTTTAAGTAATTAAAGATTAATTAATTAATGACAGTAATTAAAAAGATAACTACTTAAAGGATAATTACTTAATGATAGTAATTAAAGAATAATTAATTTCTTAATTGATGATTAAAGGGTAACTAATTACTTATAGATAATTACTTAATGAAAGTAATTAAGAAAAATTGATTAATAATTAAGGATAATTAATCAAATGATTAAAAGATAATTTCTCAATGTAATTAATTTGTGATTTATTAATATAAGTGATTAGGGATAGTCACTTATTGTAATTAATTAAGGATAATTAATTAAATGGTAATAAATTAAGGGTGAATTAATTAATGTAATTAATTAAGGATAATTAATCAATGATTAAAGGTGAATTAATTGATGATTAAAGGTTAATTAACTAATGATTAGAGGTGAATTAATTAATGATTAAAGGTTAATTAATTAATGATTAGAGGTGAATTAATTAATGATTAAAGGTTTATAATTACTTTATGTAATTAATTAGGGGTTAATTAATTATGTAATTAACTTAAGGTTAATTTATTTATGGGACAATTAAATAATTAATGTTAATTAATTAAGTTGGATAATTAAGGTTGATTAATTAAATTCATTAATTAATATCAAATGGTTTCTAATTAATTAACTTTAATCAAGCATGGTTAGGTAATTAATTCATAGATAGTTAATCTATTTTGAGATTAATTAAATTAATTATAATCATGGGATTGATTAATCTTGCCAATGGATGATTGTTGTATTGGATGCTTGAATTGTTTGATATCTCTCATATGTGATGTTCTATGATATAATTGCTTCGAATTGAGATGTGAACTGTGATTTAATTATCTATGATGAATTTACATATTTATTTACGAATCTGTGAATGGAAGACAAGCGTTATAGGATTATACCACTTATCGATATTGTTGTGCTTGAATTAATGTTGGTTGTTATATGTTATTGTTGTGTGTAAAACCCCTAGACTACACCACACACACATAAATAAGGATTTCACGGAAAATTGGTTAAGTCATAGATATTTTGAATTTAATATTATTTTGAATGATGAGAAATTTAAAGGTTGAATTTTGAATCTAAAATAGTTGGAAGTTGAATTGGGTTGAATATGAAAAGCTTTTGAAAAGGAAGTTTCGAAATTGAAATTTAGTACGAATATAATATGTCTTGTTAAGTTTTGAAAATTATTTTGGAAACTATGGTTTAAAAGGGTTATATAAGTTATACAATATATATGGATTTTAAACCATTTTTGAAGTATATTAAATGGAATTTTTTTGGGAGTTTGAATTTAACACAAATAGAACTTGCCGAGGATAAGACAGTTCGCTGATTTTCCGACTTATATTTTAAAGGCTTTAACTTAAGCAAATCGGATTTTCCCAAAATGGAAACCCTTTTGTTTTCAAATGATAATAGCTTTTATATAAAGGAAAGAATTTCCAGTTTTGTTAAAAGGATTTCAAATTTGAAATTGAAATAGTTCTGGAAATCTATGAATGAATCTTTTTTAAAGATTTGGTAAATCTTGTTTTCAAATTTGAGAGGACCTTAAACGTGAATCTTTTGTTTAAAAGATTAAAAGTGGGAATTTGTTTAACCCTATTCAAAAGGAAGGTTTTGGGCTAAAGGTTGTGACTTAACTAAGATCCCAATATATCCATATGGTTTTAAAATAAGCGCTCATTATTTGGTTTAGCCGGAAGAGGACTTTATGTCACAAAACCCATTTCGAATAGTGATACGACGAAATGGATAGCATTTGAAATATGTGGTGAAGATCTGGTAATTTGAAAATGAAAGGATTACCTATCGAATGTCTCTGTACCGAGTCATGCCAGTTTAGAGATCTCCATATGTGATGGGGAGCCCGATCGGGATTGTGAATACTCGAATTTGCAAACGCTTCTTTTGAAGTGCCTTCGGTTCCGTTCGAACCCAGAACAGACTTGTATGGATGTTTGTCTGACGTTACACTTTGAGATGTAAAGCTGGTTTCTAGCAAATACATTTCTGTTTGGTGGTGAAGAATTTGTTCTCTTAGCTTAACACCCTTCTCTGAGACGTATGAGCTCAGAGGTTTTGTAGTTGACGGTTACTAGTGATATATTCCCAATTTGGTAATGTGGCATGCTGAGTGTTGATCATTTGTTGATCGAAGCATTGGTTTTGTGAAAAGCGTAGCTTTGTGGACGAGACTTCGTCGAACCTCACAACTCAAAAATTGTCGAAACATAAAGAATGCGGCAAGGTTATGAGGGTCGTAAATGTAAATTTTTACATTTTTTTTTCTGTCTTTAATTTAATCCAATCTACTTTGCTATTTTGTTTAATTGATCATCTAATCTTTCCTTTATATTTCTTTTGAATTCAAAATTCAATGTTTTTACGTAGTTGTATAGTTCAATTCCATTTTTTCCACTTGTATATACATATTTATCTGCCCATTAGGGTATGTGCATTTCCTTCTGGATAAAAAGTGGTATCATGGTATGGAGCCTAGATATTTAACGTATGTGGTCGTTGGAATTTGTTGGTGTAGAGGTACCTCAGATAAACGTCGGCGACGACCGGGGGATGGCATACTCGTGTCATTAGTTACCTAGTTACAAAGGTAACCCGACCTTGTGTTGGCAGAGAGCCGGTTAGGTTCTCAGGCGTCCCTCCAGAGGCGTACCCATTCGGTGAACGAAGTTCCTTAGCCTGACCATTCGTTGGAAATCCAAACAAAACAATACGTGCCCTGCACGGTTTTAGTTGTATAACCTACCATGCAGCATGGTGGTAACCTGCCATAAAACATGGTAGCTATAGTAGATATACTATAATGGTAGTATGCTGGCTAAGATTAATATTATACTTTCGAAATGTTTTCTGCACTATGCACTAATAATAATGTCAAAAGGATTTTTGCGTATCAAGCACATTTGACTATCATAAGGAGAAATCTCCCCCAAATGTGCGATTGTATTGTGTGTGTGGCGGGAGGCCTTATGGTAATTTCATTTTCCAAAAAGCATTGCGGATTTCTTTTTACTTCTTTTGTTGTTTCTTTTTGTTTCAAACAACTGTTTTCGTTTGCTTACACCAGTCCCATGACTAACCTGGAATTTATTGTTCCCTTTCTAAACTCTGGGTGCTCACAATTTTCCACACGGATAGCCTAGAGTCGGGTTATTAGATAGTCAGCTAGTAGGTGTAGCTTTTGGAAATCTTTGGAATCTTTGGATTTTGGCAATCGCATTCATGCACCGAATTTACTTCACTTCGGCATGATGGTGGTTCTCGCTTCTTGGGTTGGAGTCTTTGGAGCTTTAGAAATAGAGATATTGTGTTTCTGCTGCTGCTGCCACTTTGTTTTTCCGCTGTTGTGTCTATCTCTGATAATATTGATCAATTCATTTGTATCATTATTGTATCAAATATTGTGTATCAATAAAATTATTCTTTTGTTTCCGTTGTGTTTTTATCGCCCAATGTTGTTATATAAGCTCCGACGAATCAGACTAAGCATTTGAATCTGCGGCATTCGAATAGGGTGATGTATTTGGGTGTTGATTTTCGAGCGTCGAATTCCGAGTCATCACATCTGGTATCAGAGCTGAAAGTTGAGTAAGAACTTTAGTTCAGGAGTATAACACATTAGATGGCTCATTAGAGATAGGGTTATAAATGCCCTAGAATGATTATCCCTAAGATATCTTGTATGTATGCCTCAGTCAATCCTCCTACTATTCACTAATAATGAAGCTAAAATTAGATTGTATCCATTTGTTTATTCTTTAGGGTCATGATACATTCTACGAATGGTTAGTTTCCCTTCGAACTAACCAATGCCCCTGCATATTTCGTAGACCGGATGACCCTAGTATTTCATAAGGTGTTGAATAAGTCGATCTCGTATTTATTGATGATATTCTAAATTTTTAAGCCAAATGTAGAATAAATATTCATGTTGATCTGGAAAGCTATTTCTCTGTGTGTTCACCTGTTCTTTGTTTGTCTCCCTGTCTAGCAAATTTCGGGGACGAAATTTTCTTAAGGGGGAATCTGTAATAATCTCGGTTTTAAGCCAAAATCTAAATTGGTATTTAATATAAAATTTAGGGTTTAATTGTGAATTAATTTAAATTTTTCCAAACAAAATAAGATATGTGTTTGTTTATTTAAAATTAAATATAAATTGTAATTTGAAATTTGATTTGAAATTCAAAATTAAATACCTTAAAAATAAATTTGAATTTGAAAGCTCTATAATATAAAACTAATAAAAATTTGTTTTGGAATTACAATATACATATATATGTGTGGATTTGGAAGTTATGTTTGGAATTTAATACAAAGCTTTAATATGTATATATCTTTTGAAAATAATGAGTATAAAATTAAGAAATATATATATGTATAAAACATAACTAGGTATAATTTGTATATATATAATACTTAAATTAATATAAGGTTTAAAACACTTTTTAATTATACATGGTTTATATATATTTAAGATATAAACATAATACATATTTAAACATAATGCATGAAAAATACAAGTGGAAGCTTAATGCAACTTATAGTTAACAAGTTTTAAGTGAATTATCATGCAAACAAACAAGTGTCACTTATTTCTAATTTAAATAAAAATGAAAATAAAATTTATATACACACACACACATATACTTCCCCTCTCTTCTCATTTTCTTCTATTTTATATTTTTTTCAAATTTTTTTCAAAGAAGCCAGATAAAAAGCAAAACCAAAAAATATAAAACAAGCAACTCTTTCGGATCTAAAAAACTAAAAACAAACAACAATTAAGATCAAAGCCAAAACTTTAAAAAACTCAAACTAGTAATAGAAAAGTATCAACGCATTTCAGCCTGAAGCTTAAAAGCAAATTAGAAAACATATAAGTTCTACAACAATCAAGCAAGCAAGATCAGATAAAAGTTCAACATCATCTCAAACCTGGAAGTAAAGTAAATGTATGGATTTAGTTTAAACTCAACAAGGCAGATTAGATCAAAATACAAAAATCATTACCACTTTTCAAAATCTACTTCCAGACTCTACTTCTTCAATCAGGTGAGCAAACATCACTTTTTACACCTTAATATGGTTATATCTTGATGGAAGTGATGAATGATTAAACTGATGTTATAAAAGTGTTTGCATGAATGAAAAATATGTCTGTATGTATATACTTCTGTGTTTACATAACAGGCTCCAGTTTCACCAAATAAATTCATGTCTCCTCATGCAATAAAATTTAAGCTACGATCTTTAAATGAAACTTGTTAATATCAATCAGATCCTATTTTAAAAAATACTTTCAAATGAAAATACTACAATTCTTTCAAAAAACCAGAAAGAATAGTGGAAACTTAGTTTAGTCAGAAAATCGATCATCAGAAATTCATATTTTGATTTGATAATTTGATTCGACTAGAATATGATGAATTTTAATATAGAAATCATGATTTTTAAGTTCGGGGATGTTGAGAAATTTCAAGTTGATCGATTTTTGGTTTTTTGTCAAATTCTGATGATCGGGATGAGTTATATCTCATGCTCGGCATTGGCGGTAGCTAAAGTAGTGGGGATTGGAGGGAAAATAGTAGGAAAAATTTTCTGGTGGTCGGAGCAATCAGGCGATGGTGAAATAGGGTTTTAGAACCAGTCTTGGTTGACCAGGTTTGGGTGTTTTTTTCGAGGTCGTTGTAGCACTGGACACAACCAGAGGTGGGAGAAATGATGCTTAGGGTTCTGGCGAAGGTCTAGGTGGAATGACGTGAATTACAGTGAACGGAACCGACAAGTCGAGGCGATCAGGTCGATCGAACTTTGAGTTCCAGTAATATCATAATGCTCGATTTGGATTGCCGATGAAACTGAGGATGCTGGGTGGTCAGTTGGTTTGGGATGGTCGTTATGGACTTACGAGTGATTGGGGCGAAGGTCGGAGTCGACCAGACAGTCGATGCACGTGCACGTGTGCACGATAATACTGGGTGTGTTTATTTGAGGGTAGAGGAAGAAGCGGTTTTCCTCGGGTTCGTTCACGAGAAAATTACGGGGTGGCTCGTGTAATTGTTCGTATGGGTTTAAGCATATTTCAATAGTTTTAAATTTTTTAAAACAAAATGTAAAGAAAAAAGAGTTTACTCAGGTTTGTGCTCGGAGAATTCGAGGTTGGGATCGGGGATTTCACTCGTTTGACTCGCGTTTGGGAATTAAGAGTAATAACAAGTTTTTTTTTTTAAATTTTAAAACTTGGTCCAGTTTTGAATAATTTTTAACCCATTTCTTTTTGAATAATAAATATTGATTTAAGTTAAGATTAATTAAGAGTTTAAAACAAATTATTTTAAGTTTTAAAATGTTTTAAAATATATATAACCTTTATTTTCAAAAGTTTATTTTAAATAAATTTAATAATGAAATTAAGAAGTTAATCAAATGTTTTAAATTGTTAACTTAAAAGTTTAAGTTAATTTATTTGTTAATGATGATTTATTACCAAGGTTTATTAATTAAAGATTTTTCATGGTAATTAAGTGATTTATTAAAATAAATGATTTATCTTTTAATTAATTAAAGATTAAGTAATTAAAGATTAGTTAATTAATTACAGTAATTAAAAAGATAATTACTTAAAGGATAATTACTTAAGTTGGTAATTAAAGAATAATTAATTAATTTCTTAATTGACGACTAAAGGGTGATTAATTACTTAAAGATAATTACTTAATGAAAGTAATTAACAAAAATCAATTAATATTTAAGGATAATTAATCAAGTAATTAAAGGATAATTTCTCAATGTAATTAATCTATGATTTATTAATATAAGTGAATAGGGATAATCACTTATTGTAATTAATTAAGGATAATTAATTAAAATGTAATAAATTTTGGGTGAATTAATTAATGTAATTAATTAAGGATAATTAATTAATGATTAAATATGAATTAATTAATGATTAAATGTTAATTAATTAATGGTTAAAGGTGAATTAATTAATGATTAAATGTGAATAGATTAATGATTAAACGTTAATTAATTAATGATCAGAGGTGAATTAATTAATGATTAAAGGTTTATAATTACTTTATGCAATTAATTAGGGGTTTATTAGTTATGTAATTAACTTAAGGTTAATTTATTTATGGGATAATTAATTAATTAAGGTTAATTAATTAAGATAGGTAATTAAGGTTGATTGATTAAATTCATTTATTAATATCAAATGGTTTGTAATTGATTAATTTTAATCAAGTAGGGTTAGTAATTAATTCATAGATAATTAATCTTTTTGAGATTAATTAAATTAATTTTAATAATGGGATTCATTTATCTTGCCTATGGATGATTGTTGTATTGAATGCTTGAATTGTTTGACATCTCTAATATGTGTTGTTCCATGATATAATTGCTTTGAATTGAGATGTGAACTGTGATTTATTTATCTGTGATGAATTTACATATTTATCTGTGAATCGAAGATAAGCATTATAGGATTACACCGCTTATCGATATTATTGTGCTTGAATTGATGTTGGTTGTGATATGTTATTGTTATGTGTAAAACCCCTGGACTACACCACACACACAAATATGGATTTCACGGGAAATTGGTTAAGTCACAGATACCAACTGTAATGACCCGCAAATCCGTACCCCTTGAGTCAACACTATTCTACAACAATCAACTCAAGTTGCACAGAAATACGAACCATTTGGGTTTAAGAAGAAGAGGTAGAAGAAGAGAATAGGAAACAACAACATCAGAATCTAACCATCGCAGCGGAATAAAATATAATAGATAATAAATAACTTTACTCAAAATCAAATATATTTGTTTATATATTACATCATCAGAATACATCAATCACGGCTCAACATCACTAACATACAAATGAATACACATTAACTCAACACAGCGGAATATATATATATATATATATATATATATATATATATATATATATATATATATATATATAAGTACGAGAGTACGTGTCATCATCCAGCTCGTCTCCTGAGCTCCACAGCATCATATCCTGTATCCTATAATACTCGGTCTGACCCGAGCATTACAGTTAAATAACACCCGAGTCAGTCTGGAATACCAGCGTGAGAAAATCACACCCAATTGATTATTAAAGTTTCGGAAATCCTTTGAAACAAAAGCATCTCGTAAGACCACGCCACAAATAAACATGTCGGGTTTTTACCTTTCGATAGCTAAAACAATTTTTATAGAAATCCTCTAATATTATAATAGGGTCTATATACAAATACTTATAAAATAGCCGAAATTGTTACATTCATTAAATTCCAGCTACTAGCCATAGAGTGGGTAATACCAACAAAACTCGTACAAGGCTCGTAGGGAGAATGGATTTCCAACCAATGACTAGGCACTGGGGTACCACCTGTCACAGTACGGGGCCTAGATCACCGTACCGAGGAGTACGCCCGCTCCCCTGCAACACAAGGCCGGGACTACCACTTACTGGATAATCCCGAGTGAGATCACCCCGCGGTTGGGATCAGCAACCGCCCACTAAGCCGAAATAAAAAGGGACATCTAGACTGGAATGGCCTCACCCTACTTGGGTGCTACCCACCTAGCCTTGCTGCATAACCCCTGATTTTCAGTCATTCCCATTTGATGAGGCTTGAGGCTAAGCGTTACCTTTAAGAACTATATCCCTTAGAATGCCCATCGTTCACCTGACGATATTTCGCAAGCATTCATCCATACAAGTCCGTCCCGGGTCCGAACGAAACCGAAGGCACTATTCCTACTACATCCATTTTGAAAATATCCTCGGGATTAGTAGCAACTAGCCCTTGCACTTCATAGCTCCATCTTCGACTCCGAACACGTTTCACGAAACGTACTAACCGGATCGAAGTGGTTTTCGAGAAATAAATCTCGATCTCGGTCTCTTCAAAACGATCAACGCATTGTTCAATATTGATAGTCGGTTATTTAAATATCAATTAATATTCACAACATCCATCACACAATAAATAATTTCCCAAATTATTTATTTATCTCAAAATATCTTCACAAGATATATTTCTATTTTCAACCCTTTGAAAACAGTTTTCAAAACCATCTTTCTTTTCAGAATAAACTTTGCCAAATATTTTATATCTCCTCTGAAATCACCAAGCACAAAACTAGGTTTTAAAAATAATTTTAAAACGCTTTACTTTAAAGATACTTTAAAACATTTATTTAAAAACTGCTTCAATAATTGATTAAAAATACATACTATAATAGATTAAGAGAAAATACTTACTTTAGAATTTAAATATTAGAAATAAGAAATTTTCCAAAAACTTGCTTTTTAAAGCAGCTTTTAATCTTTTAACTTATATTTAAAAATTTACTTTGAAAACGTACTTGGTTATCCAGGGAGAATTCCAACTTCAATCACTTAAATCAATTTTCCAAATTGATTCCCAATTTATTCCATTTGAAATAAATATCTTTACTTTCTTAATTCATTTATCATGGACTTGATTACTATTATTATTTCCCTTTGATTTTAAATCTTTTAACTGAAATATACAAATTTCAGGTTTTCCCAATTTTTTCTTTATTCTTTCAATAATTTAAATCTTAAATTTAAAATTAAAGGTTTGTTCTATTTATTAATGACACGGAAGTTTAAAATTCGTTAACTTTCTGTTTATTCAAATTTCCTTTCTATACTCAAGATTTATTTATTAGAATCTTAAAGTTACTTTATTTCTTTTCCGTTTCATTTTTAAATTTATTCAAATTTCTATAATTATTTTACTTACAAATTCATTTCTTTTATTTTCTTTCCAAAATCCACTTTATATATTTTTAGTAATTCATCATACCCAATAATTTCCAATCAAACCATAGCATTCAATATTTCAATATAATCCATCATAGAATATCAAATAATCACAGCAGAGGGTATTAAATAATTTTAAATAAAAGTTGAGGGGTCCAGTTGGATCCCTCCAACTTGTTTTCCCTACATCCACAGATGTTAGCACAACATAATGCACCAATTCCAAAATGTCATACTATAGTACATCAACCAATCCAATCATCCAAACAATTATTTAGATTTAATCATTCAAATTTAAATTCAAGTTTAAATTTAACTGAGTGAGATTAACTCACCTTTAATTTGCTTGCAACCAGTTTCCATCTCAACTTGTTTCCTTCACAAATTTGACCTTGTATAAACAATTCATGATTAATGTCTATTTGAATTAATCGGACGATAGGTTACCATTTAATAAATTTAATTTTAACTAATTTCCTTTAATAAAAATATTTTTAGTGACTAAAGTAATTGAACAAGTTAATTAAACAGGTTAATCACCCTAAAACATATTGTTTTAACATAAACTAGTAGATATACAGGCTGTAAATATTTATTTTATTTTCGAAACTACATATATACTTATAAAAATATTCTATATAGATCTCATAAAAATCTAACTTACATAAACTCTTACATTCCCAAAGTCTTATATATATACATTTGCTGTCTTACTTATATATAAATTTTAAATATGTAAGTGTGTGTGTATATATATCCTTTATTTCTATTCTTTGAAAACAAAAATCTATTTTCCTTTCCAGTCATAACAACAGTAATTTCCTTATTCATATATACATATATATATATATAAGTCAGCTAAATATAAACTTACTGTTATAAATAGGATTCTCTAACAACTTTTGCTTAATGTTAAAAGTCCCTTAATATAGATATAAATTTTAAACAGCATATCCCCTTTTAAACCTTACTACATATTTATATATTTTTTCCTTTTAAACAGAATATACCTTTACCTCACTCCTCCATTCGTCAACCCACACCGAACTCCGGCTTCGCAAACCTACTCCACGACCTTTACTCTGAGACGCTACGACCCTGACGAACGAGATGGAAATCGAACAGTGAACTGGAGGTAAAAATCTCGACTTCGCCTTCCAATTGGATGCGCTCGACTCCACTATCGAACCTTCGCCATCAATCGAGCTTCCACCTCCCCCGTACGACGACATCGCCAAAAAAAAAATCGCTCCCCGACCTTCACGAATCCCAAAACCAAACGGCAACATCAATGAGCTCAAGACCTAATAGAGACGTCGACAGTGTCATCCACTTCCTCACAATCGGATCCCCAGCAGAAACCCTAAATTGCTCGCGCCGCCTAGCTATCGACCATTTTCCCTTCCATCTCGAGTGCTGCGAATTTGCTCTCGATAACCATTATTGTTATATTTATTATTATTATTTTTCGGATGGTCTTGAGACAGAAGAGGGGGAAAACGTGGATTCAATGTCGAATGGAAAGAGTTAGAGGGAGAGGAGGGAGGCTGTCGAACAAAACAAGAAAGCGGCCATTTTTATTATTATTTTTTTCCTTCTGATCGAATTGTGACTTGAGAAGATGGAAAGGAAAGAAAAAAAATGGGTACGAAGGAGACACAATGGAGGCGGGTTGTACCTATGGTCGGATAAAAGAAAAGCAAACGTATTTTATTTTGATTCAATTTGTTTCGGTATAAATTTTTAATGCGTTTATATATCGTAAGCACACACCACAACTCCAAATGTTACGAAAATTGAAATCCAATAATAATACAATATTACGGATCCAATGGAACTGGTTTCGTTAAATTCCGAGACTGTGCCTCGAAATGCTATTTTTAAATTCAATTTAAACTATAAAATTTTAAAACTGAACAAACCACTGTTAAATTCAATTTCACAACTTCTATTATCTTCAGTGTTATCAATATAAATTTTACAAGCCTTCAAATTATTTTTAACAGGCTTAAAACTTCAGATTCAACATTTAGCTCACTTTCAATTATTTAATTCAATAAATAAACAGTAATATTCGTAATTCAAGTTAAAATTACTCTATTGAATATTTAAAATCAATTAAATATTCCGGTTTTAAATGCTCGAAAATTTCGGGTCGTCACATTCCTCCCCCCTAAAAATTTTGTCCCTGAAATTACTAGTTAGGAAGAATGGTCCAATACCCGTTTATTTTTTTCCAAAACCAAACAGTTTTTAACAACAACCCAACAATCTTTATTAAAGACACACTATCCATCTTACTAACTTTCCAAACTCTTCTATTGGTTTTCTACCAATATCATTGACCCAATCAATTCAAATTTAAATTTTAAACCAAATTAAAAATTCAAAAAAAAAGTTCAAAAATTTTCTAACTCTCTAATTTTCGAAAAATTTCGCTAGCGTCGCCTTTGCGCGGCTAGCTCGGTACTACTACAAAATGGCTCTACGGCCTCCCAAATCCAAAAAGAAAACAAAAAGGCCAAGTGGCTCGATCCAAAAACCCAATCAAATTTCACAGAAATTTAAACACATACCTTTTTGTCAAGCATTTCAAATTTATCATCTGAAATCAAAATCAATTTTCATTTCCCTTTTATAATACCTGCATACCTGCTTAGCACTAATATCCAATCACAATATGCCCAAAAACATTTTATTGACTTCCTTACAAAATGTCAATATTTATTCATCCCAAATATTATTTTAGAGCACTTGTAATATTCAATTTCCAATTTAGAATTTACCATTCCTTATTTAAGTTTAGTATAAGCATCTAATATGCTTCTTCGTTTATTTTCACCTTACCACTTCAGTTTATATCCATTTCTATTCAAATCGATTCTTTCATTTCCATATGAATTCAATTTATCTTTAACTCTGCATATATAAATTTCATTTGTCATTTATTTCTAATTCATGTCATTACTTTAAATTGGTTTCATTTACTAACTTATTTTAGTTTCCAATTTGAATTTGTTTGTCGTTAACAAAATTTTCCAAAATTTTCAAAAAAATTCTAACTCCCAAAATTTCTGAAAATTTTTGGTAGAGTCTCCTTTTGTACGGAGGAGCTTTTGCAATTTGACAAAAGAGATAAATATATATACATCGACCCACACGGTCGGAAAAACCAAAAACAGTTCATATTTCCTATTTTTATTGCGTAGGCGTACCTTATTTAGCATTTTAAGCAAGCGGCTTATTATTTTTACCAAATAGCACAACCAAATCCAGCCACACGGCTTCAAGATACCTGTACTTACTCAATTTAAACATGTAAGTGTCATATATATAAAGTTTTATCAATATTTCACTTAGTTGCAATAGTTAAACTCGTGAATTCTAAAAGAAATCCACACCAAACATTTTCCCGTAAGCAACCTTTACAATTTCCATGCCAATTCAACTGTTTCAATTTATTTATAACCATTTTCATTCAATTCGAATGGTTTTCAATCCATTCGTATATATCTTCATCAATTTGAATGGTTTAAAATTCAATCGCTTACAATTAATTTATTTTTAAGCAAAAAACTCATATTTAATTCAATTGTTCTCAAAATCAATTTATTTTACTTCTATCAACTCATAGAATTTTAATTACTTCCATTTATGTCAAATGACAATTTATTTTATGCAATTCAATGAGATTTATGTGAATAAACAAGTATTTATGTTTTATAACCAATTTAAATGGATTTCAACTCAATTTATACTTAATTCTATTCCATTTTTAAATTTACCCACAATCCATATATTCACATTTTCATTGCATTTCAGGTTTGAATACATTCACTTGTATTTCATTTATTAACCAAACTAGTTTATTCAAAACCATTAACAATTTAGGTTCATCTTCATTTCCAATTAAATTTCCTTTTTATTTTAATTCATTCACAACCATTTATTAAACTCGACACATTCCATTTAAATTTTATTCTCAACCCAATCATTAGTGTTTCATTTAAAACTATTCTACTAAACTTGAAAACATTCAATTGTTAATATTGTCCCCAAGTTATTTCAATTCCTAACATTTTAAATGGTTTACAATTATTTATTTAAGAATTTTCAATCCATTAAATATTATCGGCAACTCACTGAATTTTATTTCAATTAAAAAAAACATTTTTACTTGATTTAAATCCAATCCACTATTATTAAACTTAATTTTAGGTTGAATTAAATTCAACTTTCTTCCATCTATTCAGTTTAAGTCAATTTACTTCAATTTATTCAAATTTTATATTTAAGCTCATTTTCATTTTACAAGTAAATTTTCTCTTTTATACTCAACTTAACTCAATTGTTCCAAGGCCATATCCAATTTATTTCCACATATTTGGATTTTATTCGCAATACAAACCATTACTATTTTAATCCAATTTCATTTTTATTCGATACCTTTCCAATTATATTTAATTTGTTAACACTTTAAGTTAAATTTTAGTTTATAACTCAAGTTCTGATTCCACTATCCATTTTCAAATTACCATTCACTTTTATGAACTCACAATTCAATCTTATTTATTTCGCCAACAATTTGAGTCGAATTCAATTTATAACTTGAGTTTTATTTCCAATCTTCATTATTAGCTTATAATTCAGCTTCTACTTTACTACATTGAACTCCATTTACACATTTCATTAACTAATTTATTATCTAATTAGTTCTTCCCCTATTTATAACCCAACACTTTAATTTTAATTCCAAATATCACTCCATTTAATTTTCTTAGTTCAATTTAGTTTATAATTCAAGTTTTGATTTTCATTTTATTCTTTAATTCATCAAACAATATTTATTTCGGATCTTCTATTCCACTTCCAAAATTTATAAGTCATAACTTATTATTTACACAATTCCATTCATCATAGGCTTGAATATATTCTTCTTTTGTTTTAACTTAAGCCTTATGCTTATTTATAACCCAAGCATATTTTATTCCATGTATTATAATTCTTTTACACGTTATTCTTATTTATTTATTTCAATTTCAATCCTTATTCAACTTATTTTCCATTTGTTCAGGTAAGAATCTAATTCCATTCGATAACTCAATTGAATTTTTATTCCAATTCAATTTTATTTTAACTCAGATTTATTTAATTCAATTCGATTTCAACTTAATTCGAATACTATTGGATATTATTTTCAGCCTATCCAATTAATGTCAATCCAGTCAAATTTTTATTTCCAAATCCAAGTTAATTTCATTTTCAACTTTTCTCTTTAAATTTAAATTCCAACCTTCAAAGCTTATATTCCATTCCTGATTTAAAAATCATCTCAATTTATAAGCTTACAACCCATCCTATCAGGATTTTTAAACTCCCGGCTTTGGTTTCAAATCATTTTGAAATCCCCAACATCTCAAATCACATTTCTCAAAAGCCAAACCAATCCTGGCTTTTATTTCAACAAATTTCCTTTTTGAAATTTTCAAAAACAACTAGCTTTTCTGAACAAATCAATTTTTGGCAGCAATCCGTCATTTAGAAATTCGAAAATGAATACTGATGATGCGGCCGTCATCATCAGAATTATTTTCCAATGATCCAAGTGATTTCAATGCTGTATCACTTTCAAAATTCATTTAAAACAGATTTACATTCAGAAATATCTCCAAAACAATAATACTATTATTTATCATTAAAACAGTTCGACAAACACTTCCAAAATCTCCAGGATTTAAATTTTCAAATCCTACTTAAATCAATTTTATCTATAATTCATTTGCATAGCTTATGCTCATACAAATTCTTATTTGATTATATTTCAATTTATAATTTACATTTATAATTCATATTTATAAATTTCATTTCATAATTGAATTTATTTTCTCAATCTTTGATTATATTTACAATTTTCTAGTTAAATTTTTACTTAACAATGATAATACTTTAATATTATCATTTTTAACATCCAAGCAACCATATATTAGCCAAATATTTTTCAAAAACTATTATTTATATCAAAATATGTTTTTGGGTAAAATTATTTCATTTACCCATATTTAAAACAATATCATGTCAATTGTTCTATTTAAGTGTTTAGAAACCCTTTCAATACAGTTGCGCAAACTGTGTCGACGAAGGTTCATATGCCACTCAATAAACCAATCAACACGATATTAAAACAATTTATATTCACTAACAAATACGCGCTCATATTTATTAATACGCTCAAACTCATTATAGAGTACTACGGGCTCTAATTTAAATGAGTAATTCCCAACAGAGCCAAGGTTATCACCAACCTGGCTCTGATACCAACTGTAACGACCCGCAAATCCGTACCCCTTGAGTCAACACTATTCTACAACAATCAACTCAAGTTGCAAAGAAATACGAACCATTTGGGTTTAAGAAGAAGAGGTAGAAGAAGAGAATAGGGAACAACAACATCAGAATCTAACCATCGCAGCAGAATAAAATATAATAGATAATAAAAAACTTTACTCAAAATTAAATATATTTGTTTATATATTACATCATCAGAGTACATCAATCACAGCTCAACATCACTAACATACAAATGAATACACATCAACTCAACACAGTGGAATATATATATATATATATATAAGTACGAGAGTACGTGTCGTCATCCAGCTCGTCTCCTGAGCTCCACAACATCATATCATGTATCCTATAATACTCGGTCTGACCCGAGCATTACAGTTAAATAACACCCGAGTCAGTCTGGAATACCAACGTGAGAAAATCACACCCAATTGATTATTAAAGTTTCGGAAATCCTTTGTAACAAAAGCATCTCGTAAGACCACGCCACAAATAAACATGTCGGGTTTTTACCTTTCGATAGCTAAAATAATTTTTATAGAAATCCTCTTATATTATAATAGGGTCTATATACAAATACTTATAAAATAGCCGAAATTGTTACATTCATTAAATTCTAGCTATAGCCACAGAGTGGGTAATACAAACAAAACTCGTACAAGGCTCGTAGGGAGAATGGATTTCCAACCAATGACTAGGCACTGGGGTACCACCTCTCACAGTACGGGGCCTAGATCACCGTACCGAGGAGTACGCCCGCTCCTCTGCAACACAAGGCCGGGACTACCCCTTACTGGATAATCCCGAGTGAGATCACCCCGTGGTTGGGATCAGCAACCGCCCACTAAGCCGAAATAAAAAGGGACATCTAGACTGGAATGACCTCACCGTGCTTGGGTGCTACCCACCTAGCCTTGCTGCATAACCTCTGATTTTCAGTCATTCCCATTTGATTAGGCTTGAGGCTAAGCGTTACCTTTAAGAACAATATCCCGTAGAATGCCTATCTCCACCCGACGATGTTTCGCAAGCATTCATCCATACAAGTCCGTCCCAGGTCCGAACGGAACCGAAGGCACTATTCCTACTACATCCATTTTGGAAATATCCTCAGGATTAGTAGCGACTAGCCCTTGCACTTCATAGCTCCATCTTCGACTCCGAACACGTTTCACGAAACGTACAAACCGGATCGAAGTGGTTTTCGAGAAATAAATCTCGATCCCGGTCTCTTCGAAACGATCAATGCATTGTTCAATATTGATAGTCGGTTATTTACCTATCAATTAATATTCACAACATCCATCACACAATAAATAATTTCCCAAATTATTTATTTATCTCAAAATATCTTCACAAGATATATTTCTATTTTCAACCCTTTGAAAACAGTTTTCAAAACCATCTTTCTTTTCAGAATAAACTTTCCCAAATATTTTATATCTCCTCTGAAATCACCAAGCACAAAACTAGGTTTTAAAAATAATTTTAAAACGCTTTAATTTAAAGATACTTTAAAACATTTATTTAAAAACTGCTTCAATAATTGATTAAAAATACATACTATAATAGATTAAGAGAAAATACTTACTTTAGAATTTAAATATTAGAAATAAGAAATTTTCCAAAAACTTGCTTTTTAAAACAGCTTTTAATCTTTTAACTTATATTTAAAAATTTACTTTGAAAATGTACTTGGTTATCCAGGGAGAATTCCAACTTCAATCACTTAAATCAATTTTCCAAATTGATTCCCAATTTATTCCATTTGAAATAAATATCTTTACTTTCTTAATTCATTTATCATGGACTTGATTACTATTATTATTTCTCTTTGATTTTAAATCTTTTAACTGAAATATAAGAATTTCAGCTTTCATAATTTCTTCTTTATTCTTTCAATAATTTAAATCTTAAATTTAAAATTAAAGGTTTGTTCTATTTATTAATGACACCGAAGTTTAAAATTCATTAACTTTCTGTTTATTCAAATTTCCTTTCTATACTCAAGATTTATTTATTAGAATCTTAAAGTTACTTTATTTCTTTTCCGTTTCATTTTTAAATTTATTCAAATTTCTATAATTATTTTACTTACAAATTCATTTCTTTTATTTTCTTTCCAAAATCCACTTTATATATTTTTAGTAATTCATCATACCCAATAATTTCCAATCAAACCATAGCATTCAATATTTCAATATAATCCATCATAGAATATCAAATAATCACAACAGAGGGTATTAAATAATTTTAAATAAAAGTTGAGGGGTCCAGTTGGATCCCTCCAACCTGTTTTCCCTACATCCACAGATGTTAGCACAACATAATGCACCAATTCCAAAATATCATACTATAGTACATCAACCAATCCAATCATCCAAACAATGATTTAGATTTAATCATTCAAATTTAAATTCAAGTTTAAATTTAGCTGAGTGAGATTAACTCACCTTTAATTTGCTTGCAACCAGTTTCCATCTCAACTTGTTTCCTTCACAAATTTGACCTTGTATAAACGATTCATGATTAATTTCTATTTGAATTAATCGAATGATAGGTTACCATTTAATAAATTTAATTTTAACTAATTTCCTTTAATAAAAATATTTTTAGTGACTAAAGTAATTAAACAAGTTAATTAAACAGGTTAATCACCCTAAAACATATTGTTTTAACATAAACTAGTAGATATACAGGGTGTAAATATTTATTTTATTTTCGAAACTACATATATACTTATAAAAATATTCTATATAGATCTCATAAAATTCTAACTTACATAAACTCTTACATTCCCAAAGTCTTATATATATACATTTACTGTCTTACTTATATATAAATTTTAAATATGTAAGTGTGTGTGTATATATATATATCCTTTATTTCTATTCTTTGAAAACAAAAATCTGTTTTCCTTTCCTGTAATAACAACAGTAATTTCCTTATTCATATATACATATACATACATATATATATATATATATATATATATATATATTTAAGTCAGTTGAATATAAACTTACTGTTATAAATAGGATTGTCTAACAACTTTTGCTTACTGTTAAAAGTCCCTTAATATAGATATAAAGTTTAAATAGCATATCCCCTTTTAAACCTTACTACATATTTATATATTTTTCCTTTTAAACAGAATATACCTTTACCTCACTGCCTCCATTCGTCAACCCACACCGAACTCCGGCTTCGCAAACCTACTCCATGGCCTTTACTCTGAGACGCTACGACCTTGACGAACGAGATGGAAATCGAACAGTCAACTGGAGATAAAAATCTCGACTTTGCCTTCCAACTGGATGCGCTCGACTCCACTATCGAACCTTCGCCATCAATCGAGCTTCCACCTCCCCAGTACGACGACATCGCCCAAAAAAAAATCGCTCCCCAGTCTTCGCGAATCCCAAAACCAAACGGCAACATCAATGAGCTCAAGACCTAATCGAGACGTCGACAGTGCCATCCACTTCCTCATGATCGGATCCCTAGCAGAAACCCTAAATTGCTCGCGCCGCCTAGCTATCGACCATTTCCCCTTCCATCTCGAGTGCTACGAATTTGCTCTCGATAACCATTATTGTTATATTTATTATTATTATTTTTCGGATGGTCTTGAGATAGAAGAGGGGGAAAACGTGGATTCTATGTCGAATGGAAAGAGTTAGAGGGAGAGGAGGGAGGCTGTCGAACAAAACAAGAAAGCGGCCATTTTTATTATTATTTTTTTCCTTCTGATCGAATTGTGACTTGAGAAGATGGAAAGGAAAGAAAAAAAATGGGTACAAAGGAGACACAATGGAGGCGGGTTGTACCTATGGTCGGATAAAAGAAAAGCAAACGTATTTTATTTAGATTCAATTTGTTTCGGTATAAATTTTTAATGCGTTTATATATCGTACGCACACACCACAACTCCAAATGTTACGAAAATTGAAATTCGATAATAATACAATATTACGGATCCAATGGAATTGGTTTCGTTAAATTCAGAGACTGTGCCTCGAAAGGCTATTTTTAAATTCAATTTAAACTATAAAATTTTACAACTGAACAAACCACTGTTAAATTCAATTTCACAACTTCTATTATCTTCAGTGTTATCAATTTAAATTTTACAAGCCTTCAAATTATTTTTAACAGGCTTAAAACTTCAGATTCAACATTTAGCTCACTTTCAATTATTTAATTCAATAAATAAACAGTAATATTCGTAATTCAAGTTAAAATTACTCTATTGAATATTTAAAATCAATTAAATATTCTGGTTTTAAATGCTCGAAAATTTCGGGTCGTCACATATTTTGAATTTAATATTATTTTCAATGATGAGAAATTTAAAGGTTGAATTTTGAATCCAAAATGGTTTGGAAATGGAATTGGGTTGAATATGAAAAGCTTTTGAAAAGGAAGTTTTGAAATTGAAATTTAGTTTGAATATAATATGTCTTCTTAATGTTCTGAAAATTATTTTGGAAACTATGGTTTGAAAGGGTTATATAAGTTATACAATATATATGTATATATATATATATATATATATGGATTTTAAACCATTTTTGAAGTATATTAAATGGAATTATTTTTGGGAGTTGAAATTTAACTCAAATAGAACTTGCCGAGGATACGGCAGTTCACTGATTTTCCGACTTATATTTTAAAGGCTTTAACTTAAGCAAATCGGATTTCCCAAAACGAAAACCCTTTTGTTTTCAAATGATAATAGCTTTATATAAAGGAAAGAATTTCTAGTTTTGTTGAAAGGATTTCAAATTTGAAATTGAAATAGTTTTGGAAAGCTATGAATCAATCTTTGTTGAAGATTTGGTAAATCTTGTTTCCAAATTTGAGAGGACCTTAAAGGGTGAATCTTTTGTCTAAAAGATTAAAAGTGGGAATTTGTTTAAACCATTCGAAAGGAAGGTTTAAGGCTAAAGGTTGTGACTTAACTAAGATCCTAATATATCCACATGGTTTAAAATAAGCGCTCATTATTCGGTTTAGCCAGGAGAGGACTTTATGTCATAAAACCCATTCCAAATAGTGATACAATGAAATAGATAGCATTTGAAGATGGTGGTGAAGACCAGGTATTTTCGAAAACGAAAGGATTACCTGTCGAATGTCTCTACACTGAATCGCGCAGGTATAGAGATCTCCATATGTGATGAGAAGTCCGATCGGGATTGTGAATACCCAGATTTGCAAGGGCTTCTTTTGAAGTGCCTTCGGTTCTGTTCGAACCCGGAACGGACTTGTATGGATGTATGTCTGATGTTACACTTTGAGATGTAAAGCTAGTTTCTATCAAATACATTTCTGTTTGGTGGCGAGGAATTTATTCTCTTAGCTTAACACCCTTCTTTGAGACGTATGAGCTCATAGGTTATGAAGTTGATGGTTACTAGTGATATATTCCCAATTTGATAATGTGTCATGCTGAGTGTTGATCATTTGTTGATCGAAGCATGGGTTTTGTGAAAAGCGTAGCTTTGTGGACGAGACTTCGTCCAACCTCACAACCCTCGAAATGGTCGAAACAGGAAGAATGCGGCAAGTTTATGAGGGTCGCGCCCTTTAGGGTATGTGCATTTCCTTCTGGATAAAAAGTGGTATCATGGTATGGATCCCATATATTTAACTTATGTGGTTGTTGGAATTTGTTGGTGTAGAGGTACCTTGGATAAAGGTCGGTGACGACCGGGGGATGACTTACTTGTGTAAATAGTTACCTAGTTACAGAGGTAACCCGGCCTTGTGTTAGCAGAGAACCAGTTAGGTTCTCGGGGCGTCCCTCCAAAGGCGTACCCATTCAGTGAAGGAAGTTCCTTAGCCTGACCATTTGTTGGAAATCCAAACAAAACAATATGAGCCTTGTACGGTTTTAGTTGTATAACCTGCCATGCAGTATGGTGGTAACCTACCGTAAAACATGGTAGCTATAGTATGTATATGATAATGGTGGTATGCTGGCTAAGATTAATATTATACTTTCGAAATGTTTTCTGCGCTATGCACTAATAACAATATCAAAAGGATTTTTGCATATCAAGCATATTTGATTATCATAAGGAGAAATATCCCCCTAGTGTGCGATTGCATTGTGTGTGTGGCGGGAGGCCTTATGGTAGTTTCATTTTCCAAAAAGCATTGCGGATTTCTTTTTACTTCTTTTGTTGTTTCTTTTTGTTTCAAACAACTGTTTTCGTTTGCTCACACCAGTCCCATGACTGACCTAGAATTTATTATTCCCTTTCTAAATTCTGGGTGCCCACGATTTTCCACACGGCCAGCCTAGAGTCAGGTTATCAGATAGTCAGCTAGTAGGTGTAGCTTTTGGAAATCTTTGGATTTTGGCAATCACATTCGTGCACCTAGTTTGCTTCACTTCAGCATGATGGTGGTTCTCGCTTCTTGGTTTGGAGTCTTCGGAGCTCTGAAAATGGAGTTATTGTCTTTCTGCTGCTGCTGCCGCTTTGTTTTTCCACTATTGTATTTATCTTTGATAGTATTGATCAATTCATTTGTATCATTGTTGTATCAAATGTTGTGTATCAATAAAATTATTCTTCTATTTATGCTGTGTTGTTATCGCCTAATGTGGTTATAAGCTCCAGCGAAACAGACTCAACGTTTGAATCTACGGCATTCGGATACGGGTGATGTATTTGGGTGTCATTTTTCGAGCGCTGAATTTCGGATCGTCACATTTATAATATATTAATATTTAAACTATAACCCAGACATTATTATTTTCGACCTATAAATAGATAGCCAAGCCATTTCATTGGCTGGAAAAATCGTACCTCCACTTCTTAAACCCTAATCACCTAATTAATTATAACTTCTTCAAATCAATTTCTAATTCACCAAATCAAATCCTTATTGAACCAATTAATATATATAATTGATTATCATGAAGAAAGCTACACAAATAAATGAACTATCGAGAGATTTGACATTTTCATGCCATGGAAATTCTGGACAGTGAAGGAGATGAATGATCTACATCAAATCGGAGAGGAGGCACGGCTAATCTATGAGTAGGAATTATCATATTTGTGTATATATTAGTAAGACGTGGAAATTCACCTCTTATGATCTTAAACTAAATTATTACGTAATTAATAAAAAACTATTATATATATACAACTGTTTAGAATGTAAAATGCCATGGCTAGATTGGTTAAAAATATAGTTTATCGATTGTAATTAGCAGAAGCTAATCTCCATCTAATTAAAAAATATGAAATATACAAGTGTTCCAAACCAGACAAATTATATATTAAAATTGTAATTCTTGACGACATAAATCCATTGGTATTGTCCATTCGTCGTTTAGGTGTATAAATTGACTAGAAAACGCGCGGACGTTCAATAAACCTAAAACATTCGTTTTGATCCAATAGTAAAAACAACGACCATACGACGATTAAGAACTGAAGGTATACAGAGGAAACTGAGATGGCCTTCACAGTGGTCTCCAATCGACCTAGATCAATATTAGGTTATTGGAGTATTGTGGAGAAGCGGTGATAGCCGTAACCGATCTGGTTGTGGTGGAGGCGAACGACCCGCCTTTTCGACCCTCAAATGTAAACATTAAGACATCTATGATATTCAAATGTTGAGCACTCAAATGTGAGAAAGACATATTGTTAGGGAAAATAAAAATAAAAAGAAAATGAACAAGAGAGTAGAGAACAAAACATTACGATCTCATAGCGGAACGAAAACATCTAATATCAAGGACGGTACAAATTAATAGTCTAGGACACAACATTTTGGAGTTATAATCCTAAGTACTACCATCAGACTGGACAGTTATAACAGTCATCCCTCACAAACGCTAATGTATACATAATAGTATTGTAGTAGAAAAAAGGATACTATGGTAGATGAAAGCATCTAGCTCGTCTCCTCGAGCTTCAAAGAATATCAATGAAAACCCGCCTTCTCGGACTACTTGAAAAAGCACTCATGGAATTAAGGGAAAGACAAAATCACTAGTCAGACATAATCTAGTATAGAAACTCAAGAAATATATGATCAACATAAAACAATATTTGATTGTTTTAATTCCGTTTAAATCACTGTAATGGTTATCGCCTCAAAAGAACCAAACTATCTAATAAGTACATAAGGTGATATAATGATACTGTCTAGGGTGTAGGATATAAATCAGATATAGTTGTGCCGCATGCATTTCACAACACAACAATATTAGAAGTACAAATAATACCGCTAAAGTATGTTCGCATAAAGATTTCCATAAAGGTGTAATGACCCCAATTTTGAATTAATATTAAATTGATAGTTAATGTAAATTTTGAACAAATTTAGGAATAAAATTTGAATTTGAATATTGAATTTTTATTTTGAATTTAAATTGTAAGTTGATAGTTTAAAAATAATTTGAATTTATAAAATATATCTATGTAATTTATGTAGTATGTATTTGATTTCAAAATATCATCTTTTAAATAATATGTGTGAATACATTAGCTAAAATTATAACAACATATTAGAAATGGAATGTCATTTATATTACAAGGCAAAAGAAAAGAGGTACATATACAAATCAATTCACCCCACCAAAACATAGCTGCAGCCACCACAAAGTAAGCTTTGTCAAAGATAAAGTATAAACAAACAAACTAAAATATAAACATGCATAAACAGGTAAAAACAACCTGGCAAAAAAACAAAATAAACAGGACAAAGTTTAATTAATGCGACATCTCAGCCGAGTAAAGTAATGAGGATGAAGCAAAGGCAAGTAAATTATGTTATGTACATAAAGCAAAAGCAAGTGTAGGCAAGATAAAAAAGGTCATTTCAGAAAATAACTAAAACAACATTATATTAAGCAAGGAAAAATTAGTCAAGAATGGTTGCTGAAAATTCAGATATGCAAGAAAAATAATAATAATAATCTATGTACAAACAAAAGAAAATATCTATGTATATAATATCTTTAGCTGTAAACATATATGAGAACAAGCAAGTACATAATATTATCTCTAAGTACACAAAATATATCTTCCCAGTCGAAACAAATCTGCAAAGTCAACGGCCAAGGAAAATTCTCTGATTTATATTGTACTAAATAATATAATACACTGTACAACACATAATAACACCCTGTAAACACTTCTTCTTTTCTATATATCAACCTCATACATATCAGCCTTCCATTCATTCAATTCGTTCCTCTCAAACTAAAACAAGAAATAAACAGAAGAAAGCATCATCTTTAAACTTAAACAAACAATAATTCATCAAAACCAGAGAATCAAAACTAGAAGGCTTTCAACTTGAAATTGCAAAAGCCTGGAAAGAAAAAGAGGCTCTGTCATTTCTAAAACCATGATTTGGAAGGTGAGTAAACATCAATTTTTAAAAGCTTTAAGTATTAAACAACAGTACATGATTCATTGATAATATGATCTTTGTATATGCTTTAGTTTTAGATATAATTTTGTGTTGACCATGGGGTTGCTCTGTATATTATGCCTCTCTGTTATTTGTTACAGGTTGGATATTTTTTCTTTCCAAAAACTCAAACTATCTTCATCAAATAATTATTAAGTTTTAAATTTTCAACAAAACAAGATGTCTAAACTTAAATCAGGACTTTTTAAATTTGTTTTAAAAACATAATGGTGGACTATGCTCTAGAAATAAGTTTTACAGGCAAACAAGAATTATTTTGGATAAAATTGATTTTTGTAAAATGCTAATTCAAATTTATAACTTGAATTCTTACCTACAGCTATGATTTTTAAAATAATTATGGTGATTTTTAGTGTGGTGGTTTGAGAGCAGTTCCGAGATGATCGAATTGATCAAATTACGGCGGCACGTTGAACTGGAGCTGTCGCAGTTGCTAGTGGAGGTAGAGGAGCCTATGGTCGTGATGGAAAAAATAGGTGGAGGTAGCATCGGTGACGGTGTTGATGGCGGCGTACGAATTTAGTGGGTAAACCTAATTTTTATGGGAGTCGAAATTTTGATCACCGCGGCCTCGGACGAGAATCGAGTCGCACGTGCTCTGGGGAGGTGGTGGATCGGTGGTTGATGAAGACATGGCTAAAAACTCGAAGCGTCTGGTGGTCGAGGTTGTGTGGACGGTGCGATTTCCCATTGTCGTGTTCGAGTTGCTGTACGTTCGAACGAGCAAATTTCGTTTTCGACCTTATCGAGTTGAATTGGAGTTGGATTTCGTATGTGAGGGCGAGTTGTGGTTTGTGGATGGCGATGAGGGTTGCCGGAAAGGCGGCGACGCGCCGTGCACGTGCACAGCGGCGCGAGAAGTATCAGTGTTCGAATGTTTGCCGTCTCGAGTGATACTCGAGAAAAATTGGAGTTTGCTTCGGGTTTCTCTAGCGTATGCGAGTGTGATTATTTAACTGCAGTTTTATAACTTAAACTAAATAAAAAAATAGAAGAGTAAGAATCAGTAGAAGAAGAAGAGGTACGTGAGTAGAAGAAAGAAGGAACAGGGGGAAGACGCGAATTTGACTAGCGTACTTGAGTATTTTACTCGGGCGTTTCCAGTGTTGGCTCGAAGCCAATATAGCACTGACTCAGGAATTAAATTCAAGTTTATTTGCATTGGGCATGGGGAAATCATGAAGGGACTCGAAGCATTTTAATGGTGCCTCGGGTCATATTGTTATTTACAGTTTTTGAAACCTGTAACTGTTTTAAGGTTTTTAAAATGAAATCTAAAATTTAAAACAAGATTCAAATAAGGTTTTAAATCCAGTTTGAATTATGGATTCAAATTCACTTTTGAATCCTAAATTGAAATAAAAAAATAAATTTTAAATATTTAGAACAAGATTTAACTTAAAGTAAATTTTTTAAAAAAAGAATGAAATTGGTTTTCAAACAAATGTTTAACTTGGATTTTTATGAAATTTAGTTTAAACCTTTTTCTTATATAAGTTGGTACATAAGTAATAAATGTTCTTTACATTATTTTGAAGGATTTTAAATTGAAATTAAATTTGATTTATGTTTAAATAGTTAATCATTTTGGGATCTTAACTTCAAAATGGAATTTATTTATTTTAAAAAAAAAAATTTAAAGTGTAATGTTTAAATATACACTTAAATGTTAATTAAATCATAAGTAAAGGAAATGAACTATATTAAGGATAATTAAGGAAATGTTTGTAGTAAATGAAAATAATCAACTAGAGATTATTAAGTAATTAAATTAATTAAAATGGATAATTTAATTAATTAATCAATGATTTGGACTAATTGAATAAGTAATTTAAGGTTTTAAATTCAGGTTTAAAGATTAATTAAGTTAATTTATTTTGTAAATTAAGGATTATAAATTGGATAAGATTAGATAAGTTAAGAGAATTAATTTTTGATTAGAAATAAGTCAATCAAGTAATTAAGAATTTATTTAGTTATTGCTAGGTACTTAATTAACTAAATAATTAGAATTAATTAATGTGTTCTAAATGGTTATTCAATTTATAATCAATAATGATCAATATGAGTAAATTTCTTTAGCAAAGTAATTAAAGAAATTTTAATCATTAATAAAGGTTATTAACTAAGACTAATTTAGAAGTTAAAGATCAATTGATTCATAAATTAAGGATGGTTAGTTAATAAATAAAAGGAAATTTATCTCAAATGATTTGAAATTAACTTATTTTAAGTAACCAGGATTTATGACAAGTAATACATCTGATCTATATTAATCAGCTGATTAATAAATTTTACCTATGAATGTTTAGATCTTATTGAATGGTTGAATTGATGATATCCCCGATATCTGATGTTTTGTGATATATCCTGATTTGTGTGATGATCTGTAATGTAATTAATTATCTGTGATATATATCTGTGATCTGTGAATGAAGATAAGCGTTATAGTTTATATCGCTTATCAGATATATTGTTGTAATTGATCTATGATGATTGAAATGATGTTGCACTATTGTGTTAAACCCCTGAACTACACATACACACACGAATATGGATTTCACGAGGAAATCAGTTAAGTCACAGATTTTTATCAATCTTAAAGATTAAATTCTTGAGTCCAAAATAGTTTTGGGATTGTAATGGAGAACTTTTGAAATGAGTTTCAAAAAATAAAAGTTGTTTTCAATAACTTAATAACACTTGAAATTTAAATAATTCGATTTAAATTTGAATTCAATGATTGGAATCGAATTCAATGACTTGGTCAAAATATTATACAAGTTATAGAAGTCTTATATAGGTTTTTAACCATTTAAAGGTGTGATTTTGGAAATTTAAATTAACATCTAAGTTTTATACTTGAATAGCTTTAACTTGTGTAAATTGTAAGCAGTGTTTTCCAAAACGAGAACTATTTGTTTCAAGTAATAATAGCTTTCATTTAAGGAAAAGGATTTCCAATTTGTGTTACAAGGATTTCAATTTAAAATTCAATTGTGTTGAAAGCTATGGATTAATATTTGTGAAAGGTCGTTGAACTTTGTTTTGAAAACGAAGAATATTTTAAATGGTGTATCTTTTATATATAAAAGATCTGAATTGGAAATGGTTTTCCAAGTTATGAATGAATCTTTGGAAACGTGTTTAGAAAGCTATAAGTTAAGTCTTTAATTTAAAGATTTAATGAGTTAATCCAATTGAAATGGAAATTGATTTGGGAAATCTATGAATGGATCTTTGTGAACTGAGTGAATTTTATGAAATAAATCTTTTTGTTCAAAAGATTTGAAATGGTAAACTGTTTAAACCATTTAAAGAAAAGTTTTGGGTAATAAGTTGTGACTTAATTGAAATCTCAATATCCATATGTTTTAAAATATTGCGTTCATTATTCGGATTAGCCGGGAGAGGACCTTTGTGTCATATAACCCATTTCGAATAATAATACGACGTTATGGATAGCATTTGAAGACCGGTGATGAAGACCGGGTATTTGTAAGAACGATAGGATAACCTGTCGATTGTCTCTACACTGGCTGATCCCCGGTATAGAGATTTCCTAAGTCATGGGAAGTCCGATCGGGATTGTGGATACCCGGATTGCAAGGGCTTCTTTTGAAGTGCCTTCGGTTCTGTTCGAACCCGGAACAGACTTGTATGGTTACGTGTCTGACATTACATTTTGAGTTATAAAGAAGATTTCTTTCAATTACATTTCTGTTGGTGCAGAGAATTTATTCTCTTAGCTTAACACCCTTCTCTGAGACGTACGAGCTCAGAGGTTATGTAGTTGAAGGTTATCAGCGATATATTCCTAATTTGGTAATGTGACATGCTGACTGCTGCTGTGTGCTGATCATTTGTTGATCAAAGCATGGCTTTGTGCCTAGCTTTGTGGACAAGACTTCGTCAGACCTCACAACCCGAAAATGGTCGAAACAGGAATGATGCGGCAAGGTTATGAGGGTCGCTCCCTTTAGGTTATGTCATTTCCTTCTGGAAAAGGGTGGTGTCAGGTATGGAGCCCTGATGCTTAACCTATGTGGTTGCTCTAATCTCATTTTCTATGTGGTTGTTGCTTTGTGATCGAGGGCCCTCGGATAAAGGTCCCAAAGGACCGGGAGGTGGCATACTCGAGAAGTAGTTACCTAGTTACAGAGGTAACCCGGCCTTGTGTTGGCAGAGATCCGGGTAGGTTCTCGAGACGTCCCGCCAAAGGCGATCCCATGTGGCAGTAGGAAGTTCCTTAGCCTGACCATTTGTTGGAAATCCAATCAAAACAATACGCGCCATGTACGGTTTTAGTTGTCTTACCTGCCATCTACTTATCGTGGCGCCCCACTGTTTGGATGGTAGCTATAGTAGGCATAGTTCGAAATGTCTATGTTGGCTAAGATTTATATTATACTTTCGAAATGGTTTTCTACACCTTGCACTTATAGTAATAATATCTAAGAAATTTTCTGCGTATTAAGCATGTTTGACTATCATAAGGATAAATCTCCTCCGATTCTTCGTTTGCATTGTGTGTGTGTGCGGGAGGCCTTATGGTAGTTTCATTTTCCAAAAGCATTGCGAATCTAATTTAAAATATTTCTTTTTTTTTAAGATAAACTGTTTTTGTTACTCACACTAGTCCCATGACTGATCCAGAGTTTATTGTTCCTTTCCTAAACTCTGGGTGCCCACAATTTTCCACATGGCCAGTTTAGAGTTGGGCTTTTCAGATAGTCAGGTTTAGTAGATTATCTGGAGCTAGTTCAGACTTTGGATACGGACTGCGCTTGCTTGTCTTAGTGCATCGTGATGTTGGTTCGAGCTGCTGTTGGAGTTCTCTTTTGAAGACTATCTTGAGTTTTTTTTGTTCCGCTGCTGATGTTAGCTATTTTCTTGTCGCTGCTATTTCTTGTATCATATCTCTGATGTATATTGATATCTATTGTATCATCTGTTGGATCAGATATTGTATCAATGCTGTTTATCAATGTATTATTCTTTTTCTTCCGTTGTGTTGTTTACTTAATTGTGTTATAAGCTCCGACGAACCAGATTCGACGTTTGGATCTGCGGCATTGGAATATAGGTGACATATTCGGTGCCGATTTTCGAAGGTCGAGTCAGGAACGTTATAAAAGGCCTCCTCCGAAACTAAAGCCAACCTCCTACACTAGGGTTAGAAACTACCTTCTAAAACTACGTATATCTCTTGATAAATTATATGACAAGGAAAACTTAGCTGATCCATGCTCGGATGCGTGATACTGAATACCAACAACTCCCATGCGCCTCAATCGAAAGCATCTCCAGATATTTAGAGTTGATGTGTCCTTGGGATAGCTAAAGCCACTAGCTATGCTCCTCTTCAATTTTCTATCATTAGGGATGGTGAAGTAACTTTAAACTTCTCAATACAAAAGTCTTCATCAGTTTGAATCTCTCTTTGGATTCTAACAACTTGAACATGTCAATCACTCCATGGATCCTAATATAAGTTGTCCGATAAATGCTAACACTGGCCTTTCCTTTGGACTTAACCTTAGGTTTGACGGTTCAACTCTATTGCATTCCATTCCAAAATTGATTTCAAAATATAAAACTCGTATATCAGTTTTGAAGCGGTTTTCAATAAGTAATACAATTATCTCATCCCGGTCTCTTTAGTACTTTATAGATGAATTTTTGGTTAACTCAACTTTAGTATGTTAACAAGCAAACGAATGATATAAATGGAGTCCTCCCCGGAGGATCTTGCATATATATATATATATATATATATATATATATATATATATTCTTAAAGCAAGAGACGATTCATATGAATGGGTCCTTCGTAAAGGATCTCAAATCGTATTCATTTGTGACGCTTACATATACTTCTAAAGTTAATTTGGTAACGACAGTCAACTAATTGACTATTAAGTACAACACAGAAATGATGGCATATGGAATCTAACTCTCATATACTTATAACATTTCCAACTTTCTTAACTTATACTATCCCTCGGTTAAAAGTGAAGCCAGTAGGTTAGAGCTCTATTGCTTCTAAACCCAACTTGAACCATTCTTAACTCTAGTAGATAGAATAAATCTACTTTATTGACTTTTAGTGCTAAGTATAGGGTTAAATACTTTCTGTTAGGAACTGAGTTGATGATGTTTTGATGACAACAACCTTATATAGTTATTATACTTTACTTTATAAAATATATACTAACATTTCCATATATATATATATACACACACACACACGAAGTATATGCAGGTATCATCAAAGACTGATCACTATAAAGACTCAAGCATCAAGATGAAGATTAGAGATTCAAGGTTCAAGACTCTAGAGAATCAAGATTTCAAGATCTCAAGATAAGTGTCTAGTATTTTGTTAAAACTTCATAATAGCACTCTCATCTTTCTTCCAATTTTCTTTTGGGATGGAACCCAATTTCTATCGAAACCAGTGGCTTACAAACCCACGACAAGTAGCTTACAAACCTACGACAAGTGGCTTACAAACCCACAAAAATCAAAATCATTTAAACTACTTTGTACAAGTTCTCGAGTCCTATGGAGGAGCTCTGTAGGAAGGTTCTTGCAATTTCAGTTTGAATAGATTTTTCAAAATGTTTTTAAATCTGTTTTCAAAATAGTTTAGCTTTCAAAATCATGTTTTCAAAAATGTTTTCAAACTTTGTTTTAGCCTTGAAATATTCCTCCATTCTGATTTTAAAAACTTCTATTTTTAAAACATCAAAACTTATTCTGATTTTAAATATTACTTATATAATTGACGGTCTATATCAATTATATATATATATATATATATTTAAAATAATGTTTTATATTCATTCTCTATCTCAAAATATTGTTTAAACACTTTATTTTGCTTCAGAGAAGTTTCAGCTTGTTTTAAATTCAAATGCTTTTACAAAACAACATCTCTACAATTTTGAACTGAGGGATGTCAACATAAGGGGATACCTGTAACGACCCTGACTCGACCTTCGAAAATCGGCACCGAATACGACACTCGTATTCAAATGCCGCAGATCCAAACGTCGAATCTGGTTCGCCGGAGCTTATAACACATTAAGTACAACAACACAGCGGAAGAAAAAGAATAACACATTTGATACAATAACTGATACAACAGAATACAATAGAATGGTACAATGGATAACAATACTATCAGAGATACAAGAAAATAGCGGCGGAAAGATAGTGTCTTCAATGCCAAACTCCAAGAACTCCATCTTCAATCCAAAGCTAGCTCGAACCCTCATCACGTTCACTAAGAGAGCAAGACTGGTGTGATGCTGAAGTGTAGCAAATGTGATCCACAAATCCAAAGAGCTTCGAAGGCTAGCGAATCTATACCTATTACAAGATTATCTGAAAACCCAACTCTAGACTGCCCGTGTGGAAAATATTGGGCACCCAGAGTTTAGGAAAGGAACAATAATCTCCTAGTCAGTCATGGGACTGGTATGAGCAAACAAAACAGTTTTATCTTTTAAAACAAACAACAAAGCTTTTAAAGTTTAAATCCGCAATGCTTTTTAGAAAATGAAACTACCATAAGGCCTCCCGCCACACACACAATGCAAACGCAGAATTGGAGGAGATTTCTCCTTATGATAGTCCAAAATGCTTGATACGTGAAAACCATTTAATATTATTATTATAAGTGCACAGTGGAAAACAATTTCAAAAGTATAATATAAATCCTAGCCAGCATAGGTACCATGATGCTATGCATACTATAGCTGCCATGTTAAATGGCAGGTTCTACAATTAAAACCGTACAAGGCACGTATTGGATGAATGGATTTCCAACAAATGGTCAGGCTAAGGAACTTCCTATTGCCACATGGGAACGCCTCTGGCGGGACGCCCCGAGAACCCACCTGTTCTCTGCTAACACAAGGCCGGCTACCCCCTTCCCGGGGAATACAACCTGAGATATGCCACCCCCGGTCCTTTGGGACCTTTATCCGAGAGCTCTCCAACAACAACATCACACAGTAATAATATAGTGTGTCCACATGAGTAAGTATCTGGGCTCCATACCATGATACTACCCTTTTCCAGAAGGAATGGTCATACCCTAGGGGAGCTACCCCTGAAACCTTGCCGCATCTTTCCTGTTTCGACCATTACCGGGCTGTGAGGCTCGATGAGGTCTCGACCACAAAGCTACGCTTTTTCACAAAGCCATGCTTTGATCATCACATGATCAACAAATGATCATCAACATACAACAGCACTTAGTGTGCCACACTACCAAATTGGGAGTATATCGACGACAACTTCAACTACATAACCTCTGAGCTCGTACGTCTCAGAAAAGGGTGTTAAGCTAAGAGAATAAATTCTCCGCCACCAACAGATATGTATTTGAAAGAAATTGGATTTATATCTCAAAGTGTAGTGTCAGACACACAACCATACAAGTCTGTTCCGGGTTCGAACAGAACCGAAGGCACTCCCGAAGAAGCCCTTGCAAATCCGGGTATTCACAATCCCGATCGGACTTCCCATCACTTAGGAAATCTCTATACCGTAGCTACTCAGTGCAGAGACAATCGATAGGTCGTCCTATCATTCTCGCAAATACCCGGTCTTCACCACCGGTCTCCAAATGCTATCCATAACGACGTATCGTTATTCGGAATGGGTTATATGACACAAGGTCCTCTCCCGGCTAGACCGAATAACGAGCGCAATATTTAAAAACATATGGACATCGGATTTTCAGTTAAGTCACAACTTATTATCAAAAACTTTCATTTAAATGGTTTAAACCAAATTACCATTTCAAATCTTTAAGCAAAAGATTTATTTCACAAAGTTTAACCAGTTTCACAAAGATCCATTTACGGTTTCCAAACAATATCCATTTTAATTGGATTAATTCATTTAATCTTTAAATCAAAGATTTAACTTATAGCTTTCAAACCCATTTTCAATTATTCACTCACAACTTGGAAAACCATTTCAATTCAAACTTGAAATTCCTTGTATACAAATTAAAAATTCATTTCTTATGCGAAAGATTTTATCATTTGAAAACAAACAGTTTTCATTTGGAAAAATCCAATTTTATTTATACAAGTTAAAATCTTTGGGTTAAATTTAATTCCCAAAACAACACTTCTAAAAATGGTTTGAAAACCCACTATAACCTTTTTGCATTTTAAATTCTAAAAATAGAATTTAATTTCAAACCTTGAATTCAAATTTAAATCAGATTTCAAAACTAAATTAAGTTATTCAAAAATAACTTTTATCTTTGGAATTCTTTTTTCAAAGCTTTTTACTTTAAACCCCATCCATTTCAAAAACCATTTGAATTTAAAAATTCAAATTTGAAATAATTTCAAAAGTCTGTGACTTAACCGATTTCCACGTGCAATCCATATTTTTGTGTGTATAGTGTAGTCCAGGGGTTTTACACGATAGTGCACAATCATCAATCATCACAGATATGTCGATAAGTGGTATAACCCATAACGCTCATCTTCATCAATAGATTCATAGATAAAATAAATTTATCAATCACAAAGATTAATCATTACAATTCGATGTGGGTTTCGGATAACCAATTGGAATCCGACTCCCTGTCGCATCGAAAATTTAAATGTCGTTTTACAAGCAAAGGGGTTTTTCACATACATACAGAATAAAATTACCAATCATAATCCAACACATAGTAACTCATATCTCATGGCATCCCAATTTCAAACAGAAATATCAATCCATTTTACAACAAATCAGATATCCTACATACTCAATCCATAAACAATCATCTTTAACTCTTATTGTAATTAATTTAATTTTAATCAATTACTTGAGAGTTAATTCCTTAACCCTGTTTAATTTATCATTAATTATCAATTGATTACTTATTTCATTTCAAATTAGTTAATTAACAAGTCTATTCTTAATTAATTATTAAGACTTAATTATTTTATTTCACGCTATTTAGTTAATTACTTCTTTAAATTAACTTATTTAACTTTAATTACCTCAATCATTAATTAATAACCTTAATAAAACTTAATTATCCATTCATTTATGAATTAATTACTTAGTTAATCAATTATTAATTATTACTTAGATTACTTAATTAATTAACTATTAATCATTCATAACTTAATTACTTAATTCATTTCTGATTACAATTAAAAAGTAATTACTCTAAATTATTTTCAGAAAACAATCAATTAATATTAATTATTCCCTAATTTACATTTTCAAAGAAATCTCCTTTAAACTTTGAAATTAATTTATTACAAATTTGAGAATTTTGATGTTAACTAAATTCCAACACTTGTTTTATATTAATTACTTGATTAAAATATAATTAGATCCTAAAACTTTGTTAAGTGTTTACTTAATTCATTAATTGGTAATAAAGCTTGATTTGAAAACTTAATTAATATACCTTTGAAACTTATTAATTTTATTTTCAATATTCTTTCAACTGGATTTCATTTTCGAAAATTACAGAAGCATTTTCTTTTGTTTAAAAAAAATATGGATATGGTTTCTATTCTAAATTTCAAAGACAGGTTGACAACACCCAAAGACCTGGACCCAAAATTAAAATACCCGAGTAAAACTTCAGTTGCTTCGAGCCAAATATGTTTTTTTACGTGCTCGAACTCGAGCTCCCTCTTCCTTCCCCAACTCCACAACTTCTTCTTCTTCTTTTTTTTTTTAAAGTTAAGTTTTAAATTTCAACCACAGTAACTCGCGTCAACAACTCACGCGAAACAACAAAAAAAACTCGAGTCGACTTCAGGAAAATCACGAAATCCCACGAACCCAAAATCTCCCAGATGTCAACTCGTCGCCGTGCATGTGCACGAGGCGACGATCGAGCTGCGACGAACTCCAACCCCATCAGCAAGTCGCGAATCCTTCACAAACTCGAAATCCAATTTTAGTTCGACCCCAAAATTTCTCACTCGAAAATAAGCAATTTTTTGCTCGAACCTGAAGCTCACCTCGATCGACATTACTACCTCGCCGGTGCTGCACATGCCACCGGACACCCTCAAACTCCACCCACACCTCGGCAACACACTACGCAACCACCCACCAAAGCCTCGTGACACTCGATCACGTATAGGAGTCGCACACACCTCATTTCTGACATGTCCAGAAACTCGAGTTTAAACCCTAATATAATCTCGTTCCTTAAATTTGTGCAATGAAAAAAAAATTTCTGATAATTTTCTCGAAACCCATGATGTTCATACTTGCTTTAAACCAAACTTCAACGTTTTAAATTGATTTGATTGTTAGAAAATGAGAAAAATGCAAATTTTGTTCAAAATTGAACTGCTCTTTGTATACCCAACCAAAAATCCTCGTTTTTATTTTAAAAATCATACTTTGGTATGTAAATTCAAGATATGTAATCAAATCATCAAATTAAGATATTCGAGTTTATCATAAAAAATTTCTTTTACTGTAAAAATGGAGTTTACAGGTTCAATTTTTTTCATTTGCAAGCTAAAAGAATTTCCTGAACAATGGTTTAAGCTTAAACAACTGTTTTTGTTCAAAAATCCTAAGTTAAGGATGTTTGTATGAAATTTTATAAAAAAATTTCTTGTTTAAGATTACTCTGTAACCAGAAATAGACAGAGAGATCGGTACCATCACAGTACCACATATGTATACATTCAAAACAAGTTACAACACATTTGTTCTATCTCCTTATCATTACTAATCAACACTATCAAGATAGAAAACTAAAGAAGGTTTGCTCACCAGATTTTGTTGCACAGAGAAGAACAGAGGCAGAGAGGAATTTCTTTTGAGCCTGAACTATATTTTTTCTTCTTCAATCTTTTAAAGATTAGATCTGCAGAAGTTTTTAAAATCAAAACTTTGCTCAAACTCCTGTTTATTTACTTGTTTACTTCATCAATGACAAACAATAGAATTTATTTACTTACAGTTTGAATTTGTTTAAAGCTTCAAACTTGATTTATTTTCCAAGCTGCAGACTTCAATTCACATTTGCTTTCAAGTTGAATCTGCATTTTTTATTTTGTTGAACTGTTTTAAACTTATGCTTTATCATTGATTAACAACATTAAATTAAAAGCTTCTAAAGAAATTTACTTATCTTTATTTTATTTTCCAAAGACTTGCATTGGCAAAACTGAAGCTCTCCTCTTCCCTTTTCTTTTTTCAAAACAAATATGCAGGCTTGACTTTTGTTCCAAAGCTTGAAGATTGTTTTCATGATTTTTAAGATGTTTTGAATTTCTTTTTGCTTGCCTGAACTTGCATGTTTCCCCCAGGTTAAAGCTTGCAGATTCAATTTTAATGAAAGTTTGTTTCCCTGCAACTTATTAAATGAAGTTATTCAAATCTTTGTTTTATTTACTGATTACAAGATTAAATCCAATTTTTTTTTTAAAAGGGAATTTCACTTGCCTTTACTTATTTGAGAGAATTTGCACTGTCTCTGCCCACAAAAAAAATGCAGCACTGTGTCTTTTATAGATCTGCAAATTACTTTGAATTTGTGTTCAAACTTGTTTTCAAAACTATAATTTTACTATACCAAAAAGTATAGAGTTTACCTGAGAGCTGAAAGCATAAGTTACAGCTTGATTATTCAAGAAAATTTCCAGATTGAAATGCTTTAAATGATCTTCAGTTTTGCTTGAACTTGATTTTTCTATTTGAACTGTAATGCTTTGGTTTCAGAGTTTATCTCTGATTTGTTTCTCAAGTTTGAAGTTTTAAAAACTGAAAGAAACCTTTTGAACTAAAATGAACAGCCTAGTTTAAACATTTTGATTTTTCCTTTATTTACATTATCATTTCAAGAGAGAACATCATTGCCACTTGTTAAAATTTATCTTTTCCTACTGATTTTCGAGATCTTGCAGCAACCAAGAAAAGATAGGGAAGTTTTGGGGCTGAGATGATTTACATTGATTACCTTTTGTCTTCTTTTATTTGTTTCATAGCTGAATACAATTATTTCCTCCTTTTTTTGTAATTTTAAATTTGATTATTTTATAGATGTAATAATGCCATTTGTATATACATATACACAATTTTTTAAAAAAAAATTCTATCCAATCTTTACATTATATAAGTTACACCTTAATGATTTTAGATGCCAATTATTTTAAAACATTTCATTTTAAATTTAAATTCAATTCCAATATGTAGATATGTGAGATCTTTATATCTTTAAAACATGTTATACTTATTTGTATACCTATATATATTATTTTAAACTTTTATTGCTCATTTTATACACATTTTGTTTTATTAATTTTAAAGAAAGAAATGATTTTTAATGCTACTTAATTTTTTTTAAACATTTATTTTAAATTTAAATTTTAACTTGAAATAAAAACTTTCATATCCATTTATACATTCACACATTATCCTAAGTAATTTAAATTAATTTCCAATATGTATTCAATTTTCACTCATATATGAAATGTACATATGTATAAGATTTTAATTTAAAATGACATTCTAAAACATTCATTCTTTCAATATTTTCAACTCACAATAAAATTGGAATTTATTTATATATATTTTTCACTCATTTTTATTTGTTTTATATTTTTCTTAATTTATTTCCAAATTAAGTTCCAAAAGTTAAAATACATTGTTAATCTTAATTGATAATTTTTTTTGGGATGTTACTTTTTATCTATAAGATTTAAATATAGAAATTCAAAATCTCAATTAAATTTTAAAATCAATACTCAAATAAACAAATATCCTATTTAATTTGAAAAATTCAAATTAACTTACAATTTTTATTCAAAACTTTATTTTAATTATCAATTTAAATTTAATTAAAAATCGGGATCATTACAATACCCCATGTCGACATGGTGACAGTTGGATTCAAAATTCAAATTTCAAAATAAGTGTCCATTCGTTCAAAAACCATTCGCCAATGGTTATGACTGTTGTGCATCTATATAAAGGCTTCCAAAACGAATTTTTTTAACAACTACTTTCTTATTTTCTTCACTCTTTCTTCTCCACCATTCCATATCCATAAAACTTCATATTTTCAAGATCGTGCCATCATTCTGCCAAATTCTCAATAGGAAATCATTTAGATACTCTCTCTATTTGATTCTCCATCATTCTACTAAAGATCAAAGTGCTATTCAGAGTTATAGGATTAATTTGTATTCAAAAAGTCCATAGAGTCTATCCATTCAAAAGGATTGTTATCAAGAAGTATTAGGGTGATCTTGTGTCCCGTAAATCAAGAGAGTTTACCCCAGACTCGGAGATAGGAGGGTTCCTCAAGGCCTTAGAAATTGAGGGTTGTAATTTGGATATTGGCTTATAAAAATCTGTACAAGGATATTGCCTTGGTGCAGGACTGGATGTAGGAGGATTCCGAACCAATATAAAATCTGGTGTGTTCTTTCCTTTTACTTGCTTTACTTTACTATTTGCAACTGTTATATGTTCCGTGATCATTCTGTGTTAGAATTCTGTTTAGATTTGTGTTGAAAGTTTTAATTTAGTCATATAGTTCATATATTCTTTAAAACACTATTCACCCCCCTCTAGTGTTATTTCTGCCTTAAGATCCTTAATCCGCATCCCTAACAATTGGTATCAGAGCATTGGTTTTCATTGTTTTCATAATCTGAAATTTTGAAAAGTTTTAATGGCACAACACACTAGTAATGTCACTCCTGTCACTACTACGTCTGTCAACACAAGTACTAACACTAGTTCATTTGTAGAAGGTCAGTCTACTGTCTGACCACCACTTTTTAATGGCAGTAATTTTGCATATTGGGCATGTAGGATGAAAATTTATTTACAATCCATAAGTTTAGATACTTGGAATATGACACAAATTGAATATGTTGAACCAACTACTAATTTTGCCCAGTAGACTACTGAGCAAAAGACAGTTGCACAAAACAATTCTAAGGCTATGAATATACTATTTTGTTCACTAGATAGGAATGAGTTTAGTAGAGTCTCTGTTTGTAAGTCTGCATTTGAAATTTGGAAAACTTTGCAAGTAACTCATGAAGGAACAAGCAAAGTTAAACAGCCTAAAATTTCCATATTAACTAACCAGTTTCAATTGTTTAAAATGCATAAAAATGAGTCCATTTCCGACATGTATTGTCGATTTCAAGATATTGTACATTCACTGATTGCTTTAGGAAAGGGTTTCTCAGAAGAAGATCAAGTCAGAAAAATACTCAATTCACTCACTCCAGAATGGGATCAAAAGACACTTACTATTGAAGAGGCAAATGATGTTAGTCAAATGAAGATCGAAGAGTTAATCGGTAATCTAATGTCTTATGAAGTTCAACTACAAGGGAGAAAAGAATCTAAGATAATGGAAAAGAAATCGATCGCATTCAAAGCAACAACTGGAGATTCAGAACAAGAGAGTGATGAAGAAATTGCTTTCATGACCAGAAATTCAGGAAATTTCTGAAGTATAGAAAGATGAATAACTTTAAAAGAAACGATCAAAGAAATTCCAGAAATACTTCGGAGAACAACAACAACAACTACTACTACTACAACAACAATAATGGTGATAGATGCTATAACTGCAACAAAACAGGGCACTACAAGATGGATTGTCCATATCCAGACAAACAGACATTTCAACCAAACAACAAGCAACCAAAGAAAAGAAAGAAGGCATATGCAGCAACTCTTGACGATTCAGATTCATCCAGTGATGACGAGAAGAAAACTGATAATTCAAATCTGTGCTTCACGGCTATTCTCGAATCAGAAGACGATCAGAGTTTGGATCTAAAAATAGGTACACATTTATTTTAATTTTATTGGATGCTTGCTTGCTTTGATTTTGTTTGCAATTTCTTGAATTTTTAAATTCAAAACCACCCTTTGAAATTTGAATTTTTAAATTCAAAATAATATTATTTTAATAATATTTTAAATATTAAAATATTTTAATATTATTATATTTAATATTATTACTGAATTAAATATAGATATAGAATATAGATTAGTTTTCTTAGGATTTTAGGAATTTATTAGATTTTAGAAATAGACACCTCCTTTCAAATTCAACAGGCACATGTCGACATGCCATGATACCCCATGTCGACATGCCTCTCAGAAATTTGATTTCAAAATTTGAATTCAAACTTTTGAATTTCCCTCCACCTTTTCACTTACTTCAATGTTTTGAAAAGATACCTCTTGACCAGAGAACATGACTTTAGAGAATCTATTTAATATACTTCTCTTATAATCTCTTTTCACTTTATTCTCATAATTCAAACCTTCTTTATTATCTTCTACTCCTCTCAAACACTCATCAATGGTTTCCTCAAGTAACCCATCAACTATGAGGCTGCCCAAATCCATCAAAAATGATCTTTTCAATGACCCAGAGGCTATCAAAGCTTACATAAGCTATGTAAACTATGGTAAAGTCAATACGGGAAAATTTTCCCTTTTTGATGATTTTTCTTCTTATGAAATCGATCAACTTTTTGAAGAAAACTCCATTCTTAGCTTGATTGATAACAAGCAAAATGATTTCGTTTGTTATCCAAACCTTGTCAAAATGTTTTATGCTAACCTAAATCGTGGATTTTATAATGGAAATGAAGATCAAATTTGGAGTAGTGTTAAAGGAACACTTATTGTTTTGGATTCCGATATTTTGGGTACTATTTTGGGTTGCAAATCTACCGGTATGAATCTCTCGGAATTTCAAATCAATGAAACCGATCGAGAGACTTTTCATCACATTTTTGAAAGCGACGACCACATGGATTTTAAGAATCGCTTTTTCCGCCCAAAAGCAAGAATTGTCAACCTTCTTATTCAACACACAATTATTCCTAGGTCGGGAAACTACAATAATCCCACCTCAAAAGTGTGTAAAGCTCTTTTTGGAAAATATGATATTAATTGGGCACAAACTATTTTGGATGAGTTAAGACCCAAAAATTTTAATATGGGCCAAAACACTCTTTATCAAGGAATTTACCTTACTCGGATTTTCAATTATTTTGGTGTGGATTTTAAAAAAGAAGAGTTTGTAAGTAGGAAAGTGTTCAATCATGTGAACATTTCTCTTATGAAAATCCCACTTATGTTCCAACCATATGAAACACTTGCCGAAAAGGAAGAGAGACTTGCTCATGAAGAGATGGAAGAAGAGGAAGAAGAAGAGGAAGAAGAAGGGGAAGGAATGGAAATTGAAGAAGAAGAGGAAAATGAAGAAACCTCTTTGGAAAGTATAGAGTATCCACATACACCCACCAATCCGTCCAACAAAACCATACTCAAGTACCAAAAGATACTTGCTCAAAACCAAAAGGTTCTTAAGAGATCTATTAGCAAGAAAATGGATAAAATATCCATCCAGATCGACAAGTTCTTTGGGATGATAGGCAGGAAACTTGGCTTGTCTTCATCATCATCTTCATCAAACTAATCCTAGCCATTATCTCTCTAGCTATCGTTTATCTATCTTTGTATTTTCTACTTTTTTAGTTAAGATTATGTAATGTTAACTAATATAAGTAATGCTATCTTATTCTCTGTTTTCCAGCTTTATATATCTCTGATAGTTATTTATTTTAAGTTTATATAGGTCCACTAGTATAAAAATAAACTTAGAAATCAAAAATAACTCAACTTGGTCATTCTGTCTAGACCATGTCGACATGCCCCATCCCCCTATGTTGACATATAACAGTCAGAAAGTAGTTTCAATTTCTAACTTCAAATTCTTGTAACTACCAAGTGGCAATTCATTTTGAACGGCCAATAACTCCTATAAATACCTATTTTTTCCAGAAAAACTTCTCTACCTCCATTTCTATTCATCTCCTCTCATGCTTCAACTTATTTCTTAAATTATGGCTTCTCCAATTAATAATTTAAGTGAAAATCTTGAAGAAACTCTTACTTCTTTCAAGAATATTCTTTCTTTTATACATAGAAATCAAAGGCACTTAGAATTAAGCCAAATGCAGATGATCAAAGAGCAAGAGAAACACATCGACGCACTTCGTTGGATGATCTCAAGCCTTAGCAAAGACGAACCCGAAGCAAATCCACCGGTCACTCTCGACAAAGATAATTGGGATGTTATCAAAACTGATCCTATCTTTGGAGAAGATGGATGGGTGGAAGTCCCAAGGAATGTCTGATCATTATGTATGTTTGTTTGTTTGTTTGATTTGATTTGATTTAGATTTGATTAGGATTTGATTGAGTTGTTTACTTAAGTTTGATTTGGATTTGGTTTGTATATAACTTCATGATTGGTTTGCTATGTATGATATTGATTTGATTGTCAAGTTACACTTATATATATGCTCACACACTTGATCACTTACACGTTCACTTTACACTTTTATTCTATATATACTTGACTATCTTAGAACAGGTAAATCTTTTATTCCTTTTCGCTGATGTCAAAAGGGGAGAAAGTTATAAAAATATATGTGATTGGTGTAAGGGAGAGTCATAGAATAAAGGGGAGTTGTAGTTTTAAGAAGAAGTCACAGTGTAAGGGGGAGTTATGGAGAGTTATGGTATGGTAAGAATATTTTATTAATAAAGGCTGTCATCATCAAAAAGGGGGAGATTGTTAGGAACTGAGTTGATGATGTTTTGATGACAACAACCTTATATAGTTATTATACTTTACTTTATAAAATATATACTAACATTTCCAAATAGATATATATATATATATATATATATATGTATGTATGTATGTATGTATGTATACAGGAAGTATATGCAGGTATCATCAAAGACTGATCAGTATAAAGACTCAAGCATCAAGATGAAGATTAGAGATTCAAGATTCAAGACTCTAGAGAATCAAGATTTCAAGATCTCGAGATAAGTGTCTAGTATTTTGTTAAAACTTCATAATAGCACTCTCATCTTTCTTATAATTTTCTTTTGGGATGGAACCCAATTTCTATCGAAACCAGTGGCTTACAAACCCACGACAAGTAGCTTACAAACCTACGACTAGTGGCTTACAAACCCACGAAAATCAAAATCATTTAAACTACTTTGTACAAGTTCTCGAGTCCTATGGAGGAGCTCTGTAGGAAGGTTCTTGCAATTTCAGTTTGAATAGATTTTTCAAAATGATTTTAAATCTGTTTTCAAAATGTTTTAGCTTTCAAAATCATGTTTTCAAAATTTTTTTCAAACTTTGTTTTAGCCTTGAAATATTCCTCCATTTTGATTTTAAAAACTTCTATTTTTAAAACATCAAACTTATTCTGATTTTAAATATTACTTATATAATTGACGGTCTATATCAATTATATATATATATATTTAAAATAATGTTTTATATTCATTCTCTATCTCAAAATATTGTTTAGACACTTTGCTTCAGAGAAGTTTCAACTTGTTTTAAATTCAAATGCTTTTACAAAACAACATCTCTACAATTTTGAACTGAGAGATGTCGACATAAGGGGATACCCCATGTCGACAGTTGGATTCAAAATTCAAATTTCAAAAGAAGTGTCCATTCGTTCGAAAACCTTTCGCCAATGGTTATGACTGTTGTGTATCTATATAAAGGCTTCCAAAACGAATTTTTTTAACAACTACTTTCTTATTTTCTTCACTCTTTCTTCTCCACCATTCCATATCCATAAAACTTCATATTTTCAAGATCGTGCCATCATTCTACCAAATTCTCAATAGGAAATCATTTAGATACTCTCTCTATTTGATTCTCCATCATTCTACTAAAGATCAAAGTGCTATTCAGAGTTATAGGATTAATTTGTATTCAAAAAGTCCATAGAGTCTATCCATTCAAAAGGATTGTTATTAAGAAGTATTAAGGTGATCTTGTGTCCCGTAAATCACGAGAGTTTACCCCAGACTCGGAGATAGGAAGGTTCCTCAAGGCCTTAGAAATTGAAGGTTGTAATTTGGATATTGGCTTATAAAAATCTGTACAAAGATATTGCCTTGGTGCAGGACTGGATGTAGGAGGATTCCGAACCAGTATAAAATCTGGTGTGTTCTTTCCTTTTGCTTGCTTTACTTTACTATTTGCATCTGTTATATGTTCTGTGATCATTCTGTGTTAGAATTCTGTATAGATTTGTGTTGAAAGTTTTAATTTAGTCATATAGTTCATATATTCTTTAAAACACTATTCACCCCCCCTCTAGCGTTATTTCTGCCTTAAGATGCTTAATCCGCATCCCCAACACTTTCAAGAGACAAGTAAACACACAAAGCATGCCTAAGTCACACAAAACACAATTAAGTCACAGAAAGCATGATTAAGCCATATAAGCGACTTCTAATCCCCTTTTTATTCAATTAATTCTTTTATTAATTATACTGCCTTTTTAAATACTTGTCTATTATTTAAAATACCTTTACAAAAGATATATACATATATACTACCATTTTACTATTCATTTCTACCCTTTCACCACTCATTTCTACTATTTCACCATTCATTTCTACTTTGCAATACTTAGAAATTTATTCATATTCTTATCCCAAATGGTACAAGAATATTCACATATCCTAAACAAGATTTCACATTTCCAAAATTATAATCAAATGGGTTAAAACAAATGTTATTATACATTATCTTTAAAACATTATTTCCCAATATCTAATTATATCAAATTTCTTAAACAAGGTGGCATACTCGTAATTAAATTCTCCAAACCCATTCATTTTATTATAACATGAGGTTATAACAAAACCACTACCCTTTTTTGAATTACTTAACTTTTCCAAACTTAAACATATAAAACCTTAAAAAATGCTTATAAATATATTTTAAATATCCGTGTAAAATATTATTTAAAAATAATTAATTTATAATCTATAAAACCTTTTATGTTAATTGTTACAAAGGGAATCTTTTTCTTTAAAAAGTAATATTTAATTATTAAAAATATATTTAAACCTCTTATATTTTTTCATACCCTAATCAATGTTATTAGACTTTCCTAAAAGGATTCCACAAAAATAATAAATAATAAACCAATTATAGCATGAAAAACTAGTCAAAATGTCGCATCAAAAGAAAATACTACAACAAGCCAAGAAATGCTGTAGTATACCAAAGACAGCATTTATAGGTGCTATTTAAACTTCTGGATAGAGAACAACATGAAATTGCATGGTCATTACAGCCATTTTTAACCACTTAGAAAAATAATTTTTGGTCCGATTTATTTTTATAGTATGTAGTATACTTAGGCTACTTAAAAACATAAAAAGAAACATAAAGGATATCTTCCAAATTAATTGTAAAAATTCCAAAAAATAAGCTGTTTTTCAAAGTACATTTGAAGCGATCTTTTTATTCCTAACTTTTTCTGCTTTGTTCAACCAGTTATGAAATGATTTATATTGATATTTTTATGGTTATATGAACATATATTTTACTTGTTAAAGCAGTAAAAAAAACCATTTGGATGTTTCTCAAAGTTAACTTTAAAAATCGCTGAACATAAGACATCTCCAAACTACATCCATAACAACTAATTCACTTCTTAATTTCACAACTTTGTTCCATAAGTTACAACTTTGTTCCATACTAATTCCTTATTGTCCCACATAACAAAATAAGTGTAGAGAACAACCAAAATATATCATGTCACAATATATTAACATATCACCAAAATAAGCAAGTTAAAGCAAGGGGATTTCAGAGTGCTTTCATAGCGACTCTTTCTCTTCACACATTCATATATGTAATTCTTTATCATAGATAACATTATTAGACATGTAAACATATAGCCTAGGCCACGATATATGTTTTGGAATGTAATAGAAGTGAATTATAAAATATAGAGTTGCCATTTGCTTCCAAAAGCAAGGGGTCCAAAGTTATAACTTTAATTAGCTAAATTTACTTTAAACTTTATATTTTTACACAAAATATATACATACAAGAAGGCGAGTTAACTCACCAAATAACTATGCTAACACCTAAGCATAAGAAATATAGCACTAGAACCACTTCCTTCCATTACCTATAAGCCACCTTTACCTTCACAAGCCAAGCCCATGCCTCCTACTCCTTCTAAATGCTCACGCCCTGGGGGGTTGCACATATTTTCTTTTTTTCTCTTCAACTTCGGTTTTCTTTTCATGTTTTTGAAGGTGATCTGAGGCCTTGGTTAAAGTTTGAAAGGGATGGAGTTGATTTTCTTAAGGAAAATGAAGACTGAAGAGAGAAGGAAGGTGAAAATATTGAAGATTTCTTTCATAAAACTTGAAAATAAAATCATGAACATTTTAAGATATGAGGAGAAGACTTTAAAAAAAGGAAAAATACCTTCCTTACCCCCCTCAATTTTTTCTCAAAATAAGCTCCCCTATCTCCCTTTCTTGACTTTTAACTTTATTTCATACATCACAATCAGTTCTCCTTAGTAAATTCCCAAACTATGCCTCTTCATAAAATATCTTCCCAATACCCTATAGAAGCTTTTATTAGGAAAATTCAATTTAGTTGTTATTTAATGAAACATTAGTTAGTTAAACAAGCATAACTAGTTCGAACAACTTCTATCTATTAAAAAGCAGTTTATCGATAAAACAATTATCGGTCACATTATCGATATTTCTTTGAACTTTCTATTGTTGTAAACATTTTTCAATAACAAGTTTATTATCATTAGTTATTAATTAAAAGGGCATTAACAAAGTTATTTAAATCAACTTAATTGCATAAAATCCAAGATTCAAATATTTAAATAATTCAGATACTTAAATACGAAATGTTTAAAATTTTGAGTTGTAATATTTTCCCCCACTTAAAATATTTCACCACCGAAATTCCAACACAACCAACAATTAAAGGAAACAAGCACAATCTAGTCTTAATAGCATTCAAAATCATTAGTAAACTAAGCTCAAAGTTTGCTCTAGGGGTGGGCATAAATCACACCGCTATACAGAAACCGCCCGCACTAGTCCATAAAAACGGTGCGGAAATCCACACCAAATCACCTAACCAAAACAAATATCCCAACTGAGACTGATCTGCATCGATACGATTAGATTGCAGTTTGGACGATTGAACCGACCATATTAAATCAAACCAAATCGAAAATTTAGATTTATAATCTTATGATAAAAATATAAAAAACTATTTTCTCATTTTAGATTCTAGCAATTTATATTTTATTTCAGGTATGTTATTATAATAATAATAATCATTGTCATAAAGGGAAAATTTATAGTTTTAGTATAATATTTTCCATCTCATTTTTTAGGGTATATGCTAATTATAATCTTATTCTACTCATTTTACATAATGATTATGCATTGATTAACGTTGATGTTCAGTTAATCTATTAAAAAAAATCTCACTTGTAGTTGTATGTCAAATTGAAATATCCATACAATAAAGAATTAATATTTCATTTGAGTATACCTGTTAGCCGGCACCTTCGGCTAGCTACAAAATGACAGTTGAAGATGTTATTATTAGCACTAGACAAGATTCTAACCAAGAAGAGCCTGGAGGTATAAGGGTTTGATGCGATCGACATGTTTCGGCATCCCTGGCATGGTGTAGACTGGAGGTGTTAGCAAGTTGTCAGGCCCACAACAAAGCAAGAGCGTTTTGCCTGCCTGGCCCGGTGTGCAAAATTCACCTACTATGGGCCGAGGTACCTTGCTCCTAAGCCCATGAGGGAAGTCCAACCCATCTTCGTCTATAAACAGAAGGGAAGAGGCACGGTGAAAGGGACCTTTTTTCGAAAAACACTGGGGAGACCCTGCCATTTTTTATACTCTCCTATTTTTAATTCAAACTTGTATGCAAGTGATTGGTTTACGGATTGTATCTGTATTCAAGTGATTGACAAAGCAATAAAGATTAAACTCAAAGTGGACGTAGGCAATTATGCCGAACCACTATAAATATGGTGTTCTCGTTTTTGTTGTTTTTTTTGCATTGAATTACACCATTCTTCTGTTCTAATTTACTCTCTTCATTAATCTCTCTACATAACTCTACTCAAGGGTGTCAGTGACCAATTCTGGTGCTAGCATTTTGGTGCTTTCACTGAGAATTGAATTCTCGGCTAGATTGGATCTCATCGTCTACTAGCGGATTTCCATATTCGCGAGATAGATTCGGTTGTTTACTAGAAAACTTCCTATTCTACTCAGATTTGAAAAAAATCTAAATGAAGCTAATAGCCATAGACTGGATTCACTGATGTACGCATGATTTTGGGATTGGATGTTGAAGTTTGCACTCAAATTGAATGAAGGCCGACCCTCCTCTAAAGGCAATTCAGCCGATCGCCCCAGAAAAGGTGTATGCCGATCGCCCTCGAAAAGCATATGTCGAGCCACTCCCTTCCCATGCCGAGCCATATTCAGGCCGAGCCACATCCATGCCGAGCGAAAGTATGTCGAGCGACCCAGTGCATGCCGAGCGAGAGTATGCCGAGCGACCCAATGCATGCCCAGCGAGAGTATGCCGAGCGATCCAGTGCATGCCGAGCGAGAGTATGTCGAGCGAGAGTATGTCGAGCAACCAAGTGCATGCCGAGCAAGAGTATGCCGAGCGACCCAGTGCATGCCGAGCGACCCAGTGCATGCCGAGCGACCCAGTGCATGCCGAGCGAGAGAATGCTGAGTGACCCTATGCGGAGCACCTAGTGCATGCCGAGCGAAAGTATGCCGAGCGGCCCAGTGCATGCCGAGCGAGAGGATGCTGAGCGAGAGTATGCCGAGCAACCAATTGCATGCCGAGCGAGAGTATGCCAAGCGACCCTATGCCGAGCGATCCAGTGCATGCCGAGCGAGAGCATGCCGAGCGACCCAGTGCTTGCGGAGCGAGAGAGTATACCGAGCGACCCTATGCTGAGCACCCATTGCATGCCGAGCGATAGTATGCCGAGAGACCCAGTGCATGCTGAGCGGGAGTATGCCGAGCGACCCCATGCCGAGCGGGAGTATGCCGAGCGACCCCATGCCAAGCGGGAGTATGTCGAGCGACCTAGTGCATGCCGAGCGAGAGTATGCCCAATGACATCTAGGCCAAGCCGTATTCTTAGGCCGAGCCGCATTCCTATGCCGAGCGGCATCCAGGCCGAGCCGCATTCCTATGCAGAGCGGCAGCCATGCTGATCCAAACTTAAGTTACATCGGTTTTCCCCCGAACCTTAGCCGCAGCGCAGTGCCTCCAAATAGTGAATTCAAAACTCAAATTAATAAAGGAACATTATATCCACTACCCTTACATCTCATGATCGACCAGGGTATAGACGATCTAGCGACAGCTTCTGAACGACAACAAGGGAATGGACAAGCAATCGCTACTCAAAACGATACTCCCAAAGGTTGTGAACATAGATTATGTGACTCTAGGAAAATGCCAAGATGACTCCAAGCACCATTCTTCACTGACCCAGCACTTCAAATTTAGTGACTCCAAGCAGACCAACGTTTGGCTCTAAGAAATTTATTCCAAATGCTATAAAGGATGTCATATTGATCGCTTTTGTGGAGAGTCGCCCTCCAAATATATTTTGGCAGCTAGTTAGCTGGAGAGCCTCTTATGACCATGGATCATTTCTATAACAAAATGAATCCGAATCAAGGTGTGGAGGAGCGAAACAAACTAGGAAAAATAACAATGAAGGCCCGTTGGCTAAGGACGTTGATCCCAGTAGACAAAACAAGATCTCAAATTTCGAATCATATGCTCTTTGAAAGATTCGATCGACAACCGCTACTTGAAGACTCGCGACTCTGAGTGGTACTGGAAACCAACCTCGAGAGAGTACACCAAAGTATAAATAAAACCATGGGAATGTTTTATATTCCAAGGTGCTCATTGATCCAAACACGGGCGATTACAAACACCTCCGAGGTGTAATCGAAAAGCCGATCTGGAAAGGAAAGCTCCAATAGTATGTACAAGTCCTGTAGAGTGGTGGGAGGCGAACATCCGATGCCTATTAATAAAGGGCTATGATTATCAATTGGACTGTTGACGGCCGACATCCCTTTGAAAGGACCCAGGGGCAAAGTTGAATAGAGAGCACACAATGCTGCTTCACTGATCAATGAGATTTATTTCAATCTTCTTTTAATTATTTCCATTTTTATTTCTATTTCAATTGTTCTATGAACTACGATCAACTTGAACTAAACTACTTTCAAAACGATGCAGGTGACCAGGTACTCAGATTTGGTCGTCAACCATTCCACGCAGATCATGATCGGACGTGTGGAGTTTCATCTAGACGAGCATGATTCAATCGCTCATCATCAACCATGTGCCTTTAATTTGGGGCCAAGAACTAGAGCCCAATTCAAAGTCAACATGACCGATCATCCGTTCATTGGCCTCCACATTTGACTTAGAGACCTGAGCAAGGCTTGGAATGAATATGACCCGATCATCCACTCAAATCAAGTCATAGAACAAAGTTCGACAAAATACAGATGCCTTTCCTGAAGCTCAGTGATGTAGAGATCTACCTAGAATAGACATGGTTTGATCATCTACACATGAAAATCCTACCCTAGCCCAACTTGGAGTAGTTGTGATCGACTACCTACTCGTCAACCATCGCTCTCATTAATCCATTATCCTTATTTTCTAGAAAGAGATACGAAGCAAATTGTGTGAGATTTGACTATCTAACCCAGCATGGATGTGATCCAACCGTCTGTCATATACTTCCTTCCTTCACTTGATTGGAAGAGCTATAATGACCAAGCGGACGAGAATCGACCGTCCATTTTTCGAGTTTCGTCCCTCGTGCTGGGGGTAGAATCCCATTCCATAAGCAAATGTGGGTCGATCGTTCATTCAACAACATTAGCCTTGATATGGTAAATGAAATATAAATTAAAGGGTGGAAATACGACTGCTCTCAATAAAAGCCTCTAAGCCCCTGAAGCGGACTAGAGAATTCTAAGTCCCCTGAGTGCCGACTAGAGTATAAATGACTTAAAAACCTCTAAGTCCCTGAAGTGGACTAGAGTACTCTCAGTCCCCTGAATGTAGACTAGAGTATAAACGACCTAAAAACCTCTAAGTCCCTGAAGCGGACTATAGTATTCTAAGTCCCTGAGTTCGCACTAGAGTATAAACGACTTAAAAACCTCTAAATCCCTGAAGTGGACTAGAGTACTCTTAGTCCCCTGAGTGCGGCACTCAGAGTATAAACGACTTAAAAACCTCTAAGTCCCTGAAGTGGACTATAGTAATCTCAGACCCCTGAGTGCGGACTAGAGTATAAACGACTTAAAAATCTCTAAGTCTCGAGTGTAACGACCTGCTATTTTGGACTGTTCGCATCCGCACATGTCGGACTTGAATAATTCAAAATACCGAATTGTTAGTTTAAATTTGGAAAAACTCAGCAAATACAGTAAATAAATAATCACAAAATTACATACACGGAGTAATAATGTGCAGCGGAAGCAAAAGATAGTAGTTCATGGAGCTACTATATATTTAACAGAGTTAAATAAGTTACAACAGAAGTCTCGAATACAATAGTCAAATACAAGAATCAGAATACATTACTGGAATCAACTGAATATCTGAAAGCTGGATAGATAGCTGGATCTCCAAGCAAAGCTCCAACTCCAAAGGCGAGTCTCAAAAGCTGAACCACTCAGTCTGACCCGAGCGTAAAGCAAAATACAAAACACTCGAATCAGGATTAACATTCTTATATCAATAAATCCAACTCGGGTGAAACAACAACTGAAATACAAGTAACTCAAAGGATGTTTGGAACAACCATCCTCTAAGGATCCATTAAACATTTATGTGTACGCTAAGTAGATAATGCCTATTAGTAATATAAAGTATCAAAATAGCGTTAAGGCGTTACCATTTTCCCCTTAACGCATTTTATATAAGCGTCATAGACTATACAGCACTGTAAACTCCACCGTAAACTAGTGGGATATCATGGAGTACTCCATAGGTATAACACAAAACAAATCATAGTGGTCGCGCATAGGGATACACGTATGACAAGGCACATGAGGCAATACCCAAGGTAGTGAAACTACCGTTTGCCTGATCCGGACTGGTGAGAACGCATCGCCGCTGAAAGTTACCGTGGATCGTGCTATATGTAATTATATTATACTAGTGCGGAAATAAACAATAGCAATGAAAAGTAAGTGAAAATAAAACAAGCACACCAGGAATTTTTATACTGGTTCAAACTTCTCATTCTACGTCTAGTCCGAGACTCCTTTCTGGAATTTCACTAACAACAATCCTCGCTTAATCCGAAGAAATAGGTTTATACAACCCTTGAACAGCCAAACAAGGGACCTGAGTAGTAGAACAGGATTTCTCCTCAACAGTCAAAGAGGACTTATACTTATATAGAATTTATGTGACACAATGTGTTAATAACACGAATTTGTCTCTTGATAGTACAAATTTCCTATAATCTTTCTCCTTTATGATATATGTGTAAATGCGTGAAGATTAAGGAAGTAGGAAATACATTTGGATGATGTGAAAGGTACAAAAATATTAGAATCAAGAATTTCAAGAATAGAATAATAATCAATAGAATTGGTGATTTCAAAACTTGATTCTAATGTGTTTATATAGATAGTAAATAGTTGCAATTGTTCATGAAGAGTTATCATCAAGAGTTATGCTTATCTGTTGGACTAAAGATTGCATCTCTTCATGAATGGAAATGTATTTTCAAAAAAAATAGCCGTTGTAAATATTCAAACGTCTGAAATTAAAATTTCAGACTTCTAAAATGCAATAAAATCAAAACAGAAAGAAAATAGGCAAAAAATTGTTATTTTCAGACGTCTGAAATATAAGTTTCAGACGTTTGAATATTATAGTTTACAACATTCAAACTTCCAGAACCAGACATCTGAATTGAAGCATTCAGACGTCTGAATGTAACATGAAAAATGACATTCTTTTTTAAAACATGAAAATATGAAAATATAATGTTAGTGTATATCATATAGGAGAGATTTTAACATATTTTAAACTCTTGACACATACTCAATACATACTTAAGAGTCGTAGCTCATTTGAATCCAGTCTTTGATTGATTCCTATGAAAAACAAGTTAGTATACAATAATGACGTATATAGTTGTTATAGTCAAAATATCGTAATTATCAAATATCGTAAATACGAAGTTTCAACATTCTCCTCCTTTTTGATGATAACCACTATATATATACACACACAATATAAACATATATTTAATCCCCCTTACTATAAGCTCCTCCTTAATATAAACTCCCCCTGTATATCTCCCCCTTTGACATCGACAAAAAGGAAAGTGTAAAATATAAACAAGAAATAATAGAACCGGGAAGCATCAGAATCATCAGAAGATACAAGGAGCCAAAAAATAGTAGCTGTTTAAGTTACATACCAAAAGAAGAAGTAGCATAAGTTACATACCAAAATAAGAAGTAGCATATGTTTAAGTTACATACCAAAATAAACATCAGGAATTTTAAAATAAGCAGTGCAAAAAGATTTGTTAAGAGATACTGAAGTGAAAGTTCCATACTACCACTAATTTTAGAAAGATGAACTAGGATGATCATCACCTTCTTCATCATCATCATCTTCATCATTGTTAGTGCCAGAGCTAGACGACCATTGAAAAGTTGCGGGATTAAAGACCTCGGTAGAAGTAGAAGATGACCAACCAATACGTTCCCAAATCTTGTTTAGGAAGCCACAAATAGAATTAAACTTCTTATTGATTTGCTTTTCTAATCTATCAATTTTGGTATTGAGCTTAGCCTGATTTTGAGAAATTGTAACAAAGGCTTGTTTAGGTGTTGATTCAAGGGAAAGCACTTCTATGTTATCATCATTATGCTCGAGAGCTTGTGGAGCAATGTGGTGATGAGGTTGAGGTATATTTTGATCTCGGTTTGTGATCCATTGTTGGAAAGAAATAAAGTTAAGGTTTTGTAGACGCTTAGGCAAGTTCATCATACCTAAGGTTTTGGTTTTTAGCTCCTTTATAGGAGAAAATTATGATTCTGGAAAAGTTACTCCATAATTTCAAAGAATTTTCATTATATATGCACCATAATGAAAAGTTTTATAACGACGCCGACGATTAACATCCATAAACTCCTCAAGAATAACACGACCCCAATTTATAAATTGTTCCGAATATATGGCATACAAAGCTTGGAAGTTGCGTTTGTTGATAACTTCATAACTTTCGGTTCTTGGTAAGACGGAATGAATTAAAGCTCGATGAAGAATGCGAGCTTGTGGTGGGAGTTGGACAGAGGTAAGCCTAGTGATATCGTCGGAAAGAAATCTATGAGTGACTTCATCTCTATGATCCAAAGAGAGTGAAACATCTATTTCATCCAAATCTATTCCGGATGAAGGACATTGCAAAATATCTCCAAGACGAACTAACGGAAGATAGAATTTAACACCACATACCAAAGACCAAATATAGTCGTCTCTATTATGGGGATGATGATGGTCTAAGTTCATATTTGCATAGAATAATTTAACTAAAAGTTGATTTATCTTAACATTATTTGCAGAAAAGGATAAGAGAGATTCTAACCTACTTGAGCGAGCAATTTGTTGAATTCTGTAGGGTTCAAATTCGTCAAACTTAACAAAAGCTCCCGGGAAGAAACCAGATCTATCCATCTGAGAAAATCTTTTCTTTGCTTCATCATTCTATAACCATTGATCTATATTTGGTGTAGATGAAGAGCTTGGAGCCCTTGGTCATTTTGTTCTTGGAGGCATTGGAGTTTTTTTGCTAGAAATTTTTGAAGATGAAGAGATAAAAAATGGAGTTTTGGAGGATAAAAAAGTGCTGGTTCGGATGAAGTAGGAGATGAAGTGGGAGATAAAAGTAGTTAAGGTGGTTGGTGGATGGATAAATTTAAAAAACCCCTTGAATTTTAAATATCCAGTTGGATTCATACGTCTGGAATTTCAATTTCAAACGTTTGAAATTGTAAAATTTTAAACAGAAGAAAAACATACTTTCAGACGTCTGAAATAGAGTGTTCGGACGTCTAAATCTGAATGAAAAAAATTCTTCTACAATATTCAGACGTCTGAAACATCTATTTCAGACGTCTGAAACATCTATTTCAGACGTCTGAAACATCTATTTCAGACATTGTTCTATATATTTTTGATGAAGACATTGTTACATATATTTGTGATATATAATAATTTTTGAATGATTTACAAAATATAAATATGATTATTCAACAGCAACAAATATAGATGAAAGAAATCATTTATCCGAATCACTCGGAGTCTTGCATTCTTCCGGTTCTATCTTGGTTATCTCTATGTATGGTCGTATTGGAGACCAATATGGTTGACGTTCCCAAGAATTCGGAGAAACCGGAGGACGCCGTGGACTCGGCTCCCATCGATTCGAAGTAGAAGGTCGATCTACATCTTTCTTTGGAGATGTACCGCAGAATTTTAATGCCACTTGTTTAATGAAACTAAGTCGTTTGGCGTTAAATTTCTGTTCGTAATACGTTTCTCGCTACAAATCCAACTGTTCTTTTTGGTTATGATGAATGTCAGATATTTTTTCTTTGGTTGATGGAGAACCGAAGAAAAGAAACCATCGGGATTTCTTCTTTTCTGGCGTATAACCAGAATGTTCGCGTGAAGGACGAGGTCTATCCTGTTCACGTGGTGTTGGAGTTGCCAAAATTTTGATAGAAGATGTAGAATAATTCGATGGAGAATTGTCCGACTCGGAGTTATTGTTGCATACCAATGAGAGAAGGAGGTAAAATGTTTTGAAATCCATTTCTAGAATTCTTTTTGGTAATGAGGTGGACAGAGATAGAATGAATAAATAGAAGTGAGAAGTTTTAAAAATAGAATTTTTTTTAAAGTAATGAGTGGCTGAAAATCTATGGTTAGTAATATTCATACGTTTTAAAAAGAAATGAGAATAAGAGGTGGGAAAGAAAGTAATTACAAATATGTTAGAAGCATAGCTTGGTGCCTTCACTAGAATAAACAATCGGGGTCATCCACTGTGTGTAATAGCATATGTTATTAGTTTCTGTTTTTGCAATTTAGTATAGTAAACTTTTCTAGTATTATCCCACACTTTTTAAGTCTATGTAACTCAAAAGTATTCATTGGTCTTATTCTGACAAGGATAAGAAACAAAATTATGAACTAAAGAATAAGAAACAAATATTGATATTAGCCAAATGAAATTTTATGAAATTTAGTAATAGTTAACTATTAGCAAGAGATTATGAAGAAAAGTTACAAATCTTAACATCTCATAAAAAAATCATAGATTTTTATGAGAGACAATACCAAGCTCTCGTCTTAGTTTGATAAAAACATTTTCTAAAAGAGGTTTTGTAAAAATATTAGCCAACTGATTCTCAGAAGAAACAAAATCTTAATTGGTTGTTCCTTTTTCAACATTGTCACGAAGAAAATGATGACGAATGTCAATATGTTTTGTTCGTGAATGATTGATAGGATTTTTAGATAAGTTGTCACAATATATAGTTGAATTTGTTAAGATTATATTGAAATTTCTAAGTGTTTATTGCATATCGATTACTTGAGTACAAGCCAAAGCAGCAGAAATATATTCTGCTTCACTTGTAGAAAGAGAAACACAGTTTTGTTTCTTACTAAACCAAGATACAAGTGATTTTCTAATAAAATGGCACGTACCACTTGTACTTTTTCGATCTGTTCGAGGGCCACCGAAATCAGCATCACTATATGAAACTAATTCGAATGGACATTCTTTAGGATAGAATAGACCGAAATCTTTTGTGTTTGTAAGATAACGTAATATATGTTTTACTGCTTTTAAATGTGATTCTTTTGGATTGGCTTGGAATCTAGCACACAAACAGACACTCATCATTATGTCAGGACGACTTGCAGTTAAATATAGTAATGATCCAATCATACTTCGGTACAGTTTCTGATCTACACTTTTGCCACTGTCATCTTTTTCAAGGTGTGTCATTGTACTCATTGGAGTTGGTTTGGAAGAAGTATTTTCCATTCCGAAACGTTTGATTAAATTATTACAATATTTTTCTTGATTAATGAATATGCCATTTTGAAGTTGTTTAATTTGTAAACCAAGAAAATATGTTAATTCTCACATGTGAGACATTTCAAATTCCTTGGTCATTATGTCGGAGAAGTCCTGACACAACTGGTCATTAGTAGAACCAAAAATGATATCATCAACATAAATTTGAACTATTAAGATATCCTTTTTCGAATGTTTAATAAAAAGTGTTTGATCAACTTTTCCAATTTGAAATCCTGAAGAAATTAGATAAGTCTTTAATCGATCATACCAAACATGTGGTGCTTGTTTTAAACCGTAAAGAGCTTTCTTAAGTTTATAAACGTGATTAGGAAATTTCTCGTGAATAAATAAGGGAGCTTGTTCAACAAATACTTTTTCTTTTATATAACCATTCAAAAAAGCACTTTTAACGTCCATTTGATAAAGTTTGAAATTGTGAAAACATGCATAGGCCATTAAGATGCATATTGCTTCTAATCTTGCAACCGGAGCAAACGTTTCTTCATAGTCAATTCCTTCTTCTTGATTATATCCTTGTGCAACTAACCTTGCTTTATTTCTAGTGATGTTACCTTGTTCATCCGCTTTGTTCTTGTAGACCCATTTTGTTCCAATAACAGCTTGATCACTTGGTCTAGGAACTAATTCCCAAACTTCATTACGTTCAAATTGGTTTAGTTCTTCTTGCATTACAATTATCCAGTAGTCGTCTGTGGAAGATTCTTTGGGATTCTTTGGTTTGATATTAGAAAGAAATGCTACGTGGCCCATTTGATTTAGTTGACTTCTAGTTCGTACATTTGAATTAATTTCTCCAATAATATTTTGATGATCCCGTAATATTTTTGGTGGAGATCTTAATTCATTATTACTATCAACGATGTTTTCATCAATTTCTAAATTTGTAATGTTATCCGGAAAATCTTCATCATCTTCTATACTTGGTTTTCATAGAAAATTTTCATCAAAAGATACGTGTAATGTTTCTTCAACAGTATTTTATCTTTTATTAAATACGCGTTAAGCTTTGCTACGATCTGAATATCCTAGAAAGATTCCTTCGTCGGATTTCACATCGAATTTACCAAGCTGATCTTTTGTATTCAATATAAAACATTTTGAATCAAAAAATTTTAAAACAAGAAATCTTTGGTTTTCTTCCAGTAAAAAGTTCATAAGAAGTGTTTTTCGTTAGAGGTCGAATGGAAACACGATTCAAAACAAAACAGGCAGTTGCAACAGCTTCTGCCCAAAAATGTTTTGGAAGAGTGCTTCCTTTTAACAAAGTTCGTGCACATTCTTGTAAGGTTCTGTTTTTACGTTCGACAACTCCATTTTGTTGTGGAGTTCTAGGAAACTAAAAATTATGAAAAATTCCTTTCTTTTTACAAAAATGATCAAAGACTTCGTTTTCAAATTCTCCTCCATGATCACTTCTTATATTCTTTATCTTCAAACCTTTTAAATTTTGAATTTGTTTGACAAAAAATTTAAAATGCTCAAGCGTATCACTTTTGTTTCTCATAAAAATGGTCCAAGTATACCTAGAAAAATCATCTACTATTACAAACACATATTTATTATGGTTTAAGGATTGAACTTGAGATGGCCCAAATAAATCCATGTGTAGTAATTCAAGTGGTTGTAATGTAGAGATAACTTTCTTAGATCTAAAAGATGATTTGGTCAATTTTCCTAATTGACATGCATCACAAATGTGATTAATTTTGAAGTTCATTTTTGGTAATCCTCTGACTAAATCATTTTTAGAAAGTTTGTTTATAGTTTTGAAGTTGATATGACAGAATCTTTTATGCCATAGTCGAGGATCATTTTCATTAGGTATTAACCACATATCTGAATTGTGATTGATTTACATATTCAGAACATAGATACCTCTTTCTCTTTTTCCTTCAAATATAATATTTTGATTTTTATCAAAAATGCTACACTTATCTTCAGAAAAAGAGATTTTGAAACCTTTGTCACATAACTGGCTGATACTTAAAAGATTGTGTTTTAAAATTTTGACTAGTAAGACATTAGACATAAGAGGTAAATTAGATGTACGGACATTGCTGACATCGCCTTTTCCAATGATATATCCTTTGGAATTGTCTCCAAAAGTGACTGAGCCTCCATTTGAGTAAGTAATGTTTGATAGCATATTCTTGTCTCCAGTCATATGTTTTGAGCAACCACTATCAAGTATCCATTTTCCTCTCTTTTTAAGTGGGTTCTGCAAAAAAAAAAAATATTGGTACCCACTTTGTGATAGGGTCCTAAGAGTTAGGTCTTAGGAAACCAAACCCAAGTGGGTTCAGTATCCCCCTTACAAATATAATTTTTATTTTTATGAACAGTTTCAAAAAAGGTATTTATATATTTATTCCTAATCAAACTATTGTTTGTTTTAGGAATCCATATTTTTATGGTTTTAGAATTATTTTTCCTTTTTGGATAAGTATTAGTATTAGAAAATTTTCTCCAATTTTCCTTTTTAGGTGGAGATTTTGATTTCTTAGTGTATCCTAGTCCCTTCTTATTAGAAGTGGATTGAGAATTTTTAATGATATTGGATAGATTTTCTGTACCTTTATTAAAGTTAGAAATATTTCTAGTAATATTATCTAACTTGGTTTTGAGGCAAGTATTATCTAATTCTATCATTTTGATCTTAGTTTTTAGCTCATGATTTTCAGAGACAAGAGAGTCATTCTTTTTTTTTAGTTTTAATTTCTTGACTCAATAAAGTAAGTTGAGAGTTATCATTACAGAAGATATGTTGAAGTTTTCCAAGTTCTTTTTCTAATATTTTATTTTCATCATTAAGCATATCTCTCTCGAATTCTGCTTTTCTTTGATTTTCTAGAGCCTCTTTATATTTTATTTTGATGCTTTTTAAGGTATAAAGGAGTTCTGAATTAATTTCAATCATATCATCAAAAGTAAGATCATTTACCTGACTTTCTGTAGCCATGAAACAGACATTTTCTTGTTCTTTCTCACTATCACTGCTGCTTTCTGAAGAAGAAGAATCCGAGTCATCCCATGTTACTGAAATTGCTTTTCTTTTAGACTTGTCCTTTCGATTCTTATTGTGATATGTCTTCTTTTGTTTTGGACAGTCTTTTTGCATGTGTCCTTTCTTATGGCAATTAAAGCATTCTAGTATTGATGAAGATGGCTTGTTGTTGTTGAAGTTTCTTTTTTCGTTGTTTCTATTTCCTTTTCTGTACTTTAAATTTTTTTTAAAGTTTTTTGCAATGAATGCTAAATCTTCTTCATCCGAGTCTGATTCTTCTTTTTCAGCATGGAATGCCATATTCTTTTTGTCTTGTGCTTGTACTCTTTTAGCCTGCAAATTCACTTCATAGGACATTAGATTTCCTATCGACTCTTCTTGTTTGATGGTTGAAAGATCATTAGCTTCTTCAATAGCTAAGACTTTTCTTTCCCATTCATCCATTAAAGAATTAAGGATTTTTTAAATAATATTGAAGTCATAATACTTTTCTCCAAGTCCTAGTAAAGAGTGATATATATCTTGAAATCTAGAGTACATGCCGTTTATAGATTCATCCTGCTTTGTTCTAAAATTTTGAAATTGACTTTTGAGCATGGATATTTTTCTTTGTTTAACCTTGTTAGTCCTTTCGTAAGTAACTTTAAGTGTTCTCCATATTTCATACGCAGTTGTGCACATGCTAACACGGTTAAACTCATTTCTATCTAAAGCACAAAATAACATATTCATAGCTTTGGCATTTGAAGTAGCATCTAGTTTTTGTGTGTTTGACCATGTAGAGTATTCTATTGTAGGAATGCTATAACTCTGTTTGAGTGATATTCCATGACTCAAAACCACTTACTTGCATATAAATACGCATACGAGTTGCCCAATAGTTGTAATTCATGCCATTGAATGGTGGAGATCATGCAGTAGATTGACCTACATTAAAACTAGTGTTAGTGACAGTGTTAATAGTACTGGTGTTGTTTTCCATCTTAGCAAAATATCAGATAACTGTGTAACAGTTATAAGATACCTCGCTCTGATACCAAATGAAAGTACCGTGGATCATGCTATATGGAATTATATTATACTAGTGCGGAAATAAACAATAGCAATGAAAAGTAAGTGAAAATAAAACAAGCACACCAGGAATTTTTATACTGGTTCGAACTTCCCGTTCTACGTCTAATCCCAGACTCCTTTTTGGAATTTCACTAATAAAAATCCTCACTTAACTCGGAGGAATAGGTTTATACAACCCTTGAATAGCCGAACAAGGGATCTAAGCAGCAGAACAGGATTTCGCCTCAACAGCCGAAGAGGACTTCTACTTATACAGAATTTATGTGACACAATGTGTTCTTAATAACACGAATTTGTCTCTTGATAGTACAAATTTCCTATAATCTTTCTCCTTTATGATATATGTGTCAATGCGTGAAGATTAAGGAAGTAGGAAATAAATTTGGATGATGTTAAAGGTACAAAAATATTAGAATCAAGAATTTCAAGAATAGAATAACAATCAATAGAATTGATGATTTTAAAACTTGATTCTAATGTGTTTATATAGATAGTAAATAGTTGCAATTGTTCATGAAGAGTTATCATCAAGAGTTATGTTTATCTGTTGGATTAAAGATCGCATCTCTTCATGAATGGAAATGTCTTATCAAAAAAAATAGCTGTTGTAAATATTCAGACGTCTGAAATTAAATATTCAGACTTCTAAAATGCAATGAAATCAAAACAGAAAGAAAATAGGCAAAAAATTGTTATTTTCAGACGTTTGAAATATAAGTTTCAGACGTTTGAATATTGTAGTTTACAACATTCAAACTTCTAGAACCAGACGACTGAATTGAAGCATTCAGACGTCTGAATGTAACATGAAAAATGAGATTCTCGTTTAAAACATGAAAGTATGAAATGATAATGTTAGTGTATATCATATAGGAGAGATTTTAACATATTTTAAACTCTAGACACATACTCGATAAATACATAAGAGTCGTAGCTCATTTGAATCCAGTCTTTGATTGATTCCTGTAAAAAACAAGTTAGTACACAATGACGTATATAGTTGTTATAGTCAAAATATCATAATTACGAAAATATCGTAAATACGAAGTTTCAACTGCCACAACGATCACAACACCGTGAAACAACACTCCCAAATCAAGGGTGCGCACCAATCAATAACAGGTAATGAGTAGTTTACGAAGAAGTGTGTTCGCTCGAGGTGGCTAACCCCATTTGGCCCGACACGGCTCCTGTTTTAGTCATTTCCAATTTGACACAAGTGTCAAGGCTATCCATTATCGTTCTCTTTCTTCAATCATCACGTACATCATTCCAACCACTTCATTCTGGATCACACTCCACGTATAGTTATTAAATTGGTATTCGATTTAGATAGTGAGTATGTCCCTAACCGATTCCGGTTTCTTTAATAACTTTCGTAATTATTACACCAATTGGTCATTTAATATATTTCAAAACCAAATCAATTTCAATTCAAATTAGAATTTTAAAAGCCAACATTCCATTTGTCTTTCTAAAACAATTTCCATATTTACGTTTCATAACTTCCAAAATGCCATTTCAAAATCTTATAATTCAATTTTAATTTTAATTTAAATAATTCAAATATTGCTTCAAGTTCGTATATGAGTTTCATTCTGTAATCATTTAAATTAATTTAATTTAACATTCAAATCAATTTAAATTCATTTATCGATTTCATTCAATTTTTGTTAAGTTAATTTATCATTCAAAACAATTTCTATTAATTCCCAATTCATTAAATCAATTACTTAAGTTCAACTTCATTATATCAAAACTTACAAATTAAATTAAATTAGATTCATCCAATCAAATCCTTTAAATTACAAGTCTTACATTAATTTCAATAAATCACATTTTATTTCTTGTTAAAGAAATCCAGTTTCACTTATTCATTTACTTAGTTACAAATTTCAAAACTCAATTGATAAAGAACTTAATTTCACTTATTCAAGAAGTTCAATTTCATTTAATTATTAAATAATTCAATCTTATTAAAAAATTAAAAAATTTCAAAACTTAATTATTAAATAATTTCAAACATAATTATTAATAATTCCAAATTTAATTATTACATCATAAATTTTAAAACAACGTTCTTCATCAACTACTATGTTAATATTTTGTTTCAGATTATTAAATATTAACATTTTCCTTTCATTAAAATTTAAATTCCAACTTCATTTCCCTTATCATTTATTCAAATAAAATCTTATTTTTATTTTTATGTCAAATTATTGACCATTTGGGTTTTATTTAATTCTCAATCCTAAGTCAAAGTTAAATTTGGGTATTTATCATTTCAACCCGATTTCATTTCAATTCAAAAATCAAAGCATGGAAAAGGGAACTTGCAGTGTGATAACTGAGATGGTGTCAAAGTAAATAAACAAGCAATAGCAAACATCAATAACAACCCAATAAATTATTTAAATAATCCTGAAATAATCGTATTAATTTACATTGTTGTTTGTGCAAATTAATATAATTATTTCTAGAATCTACACTATCATTTCATGCAGATTAAATATTATTACACTAATATTTATACGGTTCTTCAATTGATATCTATTATTCAATTTCATACTTCATCGATTTAAACAACATTCATTTAAATGGTTCAAGGTGCAATTAACCATATTCTACATGTTAATTTACTTAAACATTTAAAGGGGTCATATTATGCAAATGTCATCTAATCAAATTCACATATATCAAATCTAACTATCCTACATCAATTTCAATTTCAACTAATTTATCACTTACAACATTAACAATCCAATGTCCAATGTCAACATCAAAACAATCATTTATGAACCAAACTTGTATAAATAGAAAATAATAGTGTCAGATGTCACAGGTGAACTGATACAGGTAATAACATATATATATATATATATATATATATATATATATATATATATATATATATATATAACAGTGTAAATAACTAGCAGCCGCATATTTCAATTGTCATTTCAATTGAAATCAAATTTAATAAATAAAAGAACATTAATCGTGAGTGATTGCTCACCTTTCGAGGCTTGACAAATTTGATACAGAAATGTGCTACGAATCCGGCGCAAAGTGAGATGGATACAAATTCGATGAAGAAAACAGGCACGACGGACCAAAAGCTGATAGATAAAGAATTGACGAAATCAAATTAGAACCGATCGATGATGACAAGCGGTATAAGTGAATATATATATAATCGTATTCTATATTTAAAAATATTTTAAATCAAATACGTATATCTATTTCAAAATCCATTATTTTTTAAAATGAAACATATATAATAAAACAAACATATCCACATAATATAGTTTGGAATCAACACATATATCTACACTTTCCAAACTTTTAATATAAATGTAAGTATAAGATATTACTTGTATAAATAATCCTATTTTCAAACTTATAACATAACTTATATAATTTAGACCAACAAATCTGATATATAATAAAACACTATAATTATGATAATAAAATATTATAAACATAGATACACACCACTCATATATACTGTATAAACTTAACCTGCTTATGTAGTATTATATATAAACAAAGCTTACCTTGCGTACAAATAGGTATATACAAAAAAAATAAAAAAAATAAATACTGTTATAAATTAAAATATGTGAAGACTCTACAATGGAAAATTTCAACATACGAAACAAGTTGCAATAATTTATAAATCAAATAAAACCAGCGTACCCCACATTATCATCCAACTACAACTATTGAAAGGAAAGAAACTATATATATATATATATTCTATTCGAACATCTTAAAATCAGATCTGTGAGTAACTTAAAAACATATAAACTTTCCTTTTAACATAACCGAGATACTAATAATAGTATACCTATATAACACTTATTGTAATCAAATAAAGGTATCTCTATATATATAAACTAAGACTTCGTAAATCAAAAATATATATGAACAGCCCACCGCATACTAATATAGCATAGTACTCGACAGTTTAACCCATACATATATATATATACTACATAAAAAACATAATTAATATAAATATATAATTACCCGAAATATAAGATATGAGAGAGAGCGAAGGCGAAGTGTTGGCGAAGGCTGCGCACAACCCATGGCCGGCGGAGGCAAACAGGCAGGTGATTGCGGTAGAGAGAAGCTGGGCCTAGGCGAGGTGATGGTGGCTAGGTGTGGCTGCCGGGCCGAAGTGAGGAGGGAGAAGGAGGCGGTTTTGGGTACTGACACGAGCTAGGGGAGAAGCGGGTCGGAACGACAACAGTGAAGAAGGAAAGGACAGCAGGTTAGGTGGCTGTGGAGGTTGGTTTTCGTGAGAGGGAGGAGCATGCGGCGATCTGGAGTAGTCGGCTTCGAACACATGATTATCGAACGCTTCATTTTTTTTCTTTTTTTTTCGAGCAGCTCCCATAGGAAAGAGGCAGAGATCCACGATCACAAAAAGGAAGAGAGAATGATAATGATAAATAAAATGGCACGATTGTTGAACAGACAAAAAATAAAATAAATGAAGAGTGTAAAGTCACGAGAATGCACTGGTAACCGAAAGTGGAAACGTGCCAGCTGCTAATAAATTGAAACTGGGAAATTGTGAAAGTCATGCATATCGAATTCAAATATTAATATCAAGTGGCTGCTCAGTTTCTCACACCGATACATGAAAGACAAAAAGGAACCCCAATTGTTCAAAAACGGATATCGATATGGCTGACTAATTTACCGATTTCGTCGTGTCCTGGATTCTGAAACACATGAATGAGTATACTATGAAAATCAGTACGTCGGGACGATCAAGACAGTATACAGATATTAGAGGTACGATTGAATTACAAAATTTTGAATTTTCTACAAGTGGAAAATGCAGTAAAATACAGGCAATTAAGATCGACGGAGCTAGAAGTCCAATTTTGGAAAAACGAAAAAATGACATCTTTCTCAGAAGATGATTTACGATTTTTCTATATAAAAATATTTAGGTTTCAAAAACATTTTATTTTCATCGATTCCTAACGGATTAAATTGAAATAAAATTACACACAAAAATAAACTTTATATTTTCGGATGAAAATTTAACAGTTGCTGTGTTTAACTAGACGCATTTCAAATATATTTTTTAATTCCAAAATTTTATTGTTTACAATTTCTCAAATTCAAATTAAATGTAATTAATAAAACAAATAAAAATTATCGAAAATTTCTTGGTCGTTACACTATCCCCCACTCAAAACTTTTCGTCCTCGAAAAGGAAGGAGGCAGGAGAATAGAAATAACCAGAAGAAAATAGACTTGAATTACAAAATAAATTTAAATTTATTTCAATTCCTAGTTAAAATCTAAACCGTGTTCTATATTTCAATTATTTATATATATGAGACAAAAGCCAATGGTTTACAAAATAATAAATGATAATCAAATATTATCATTTCAACAACCAATTTATTAACAGTTTAGTTACAGAAAATTCATACTTATATTTATGATATAATCATACAAACTTTATTAAATCTATCCATTTGAAAACAATATTGTATCAGTTTGCTCTGTTCAAGTGTTTTGGAAATCCTATCGATAGCGTTGATCAAACGAATCAATTGAAAACCCAAATCAATATCAACAAATCAAATAACACAATATATATATATATATAAACGTTTTAAATATTAATTTACAAATACACTTCCTTGTTGGACGATACAAGAATGGATTTCAAAGCAAGGACAGAGATTCAAATGTGATGGACTCAAATTAAAGAGAATTTTGATTCGAAGATAAGTTCGAAACAAAAATAAAATGATATTTACATAAATCGTGGGCAACCTTAACCGGGTCGACCGTGACTTCAAGAATAAGACCGATGCAGAATTCTGAGGCAAATCGACATCAGATCTCAAGGGATATAATTCAGGTATAGTAGGGGATAGATAGCATCGTAGACCGATGATACAAAATTCTCCAGTAAATCAATGCCTATTGCAAAAGAGTTTCACCCCTTTTATAAATCAATTTGAGATTGGCGTGACTGCCGACTCATTTTAAAGATCATTCGAAGTGGAGCTATGAGATACTCCAGGGTCAAAAGAATTCGAATTGGAAGAGATAAGAACGGATTTATGGATTTTGGAACCAAGGGGGAACGTTCCAAAATTCAAAAGAGACCGAGTCAAAAGAAAGAGATTCAAACTCGAATGAAAGTGTTTCTGTAAATACATTTACCCTATATGCTGAGTTTTGCCTAGAGCTAGCAAAGCTTTGATACCAACTGTAACGACCCGCTATTTTGGACTATTCGCATCCACACATGTCGGACTTGAATAATTCAAAATACCGAATTGTTATTTGGCAAAATTTAGCATATACAGTAAATAAATAATCATAGAATCACAGACATAAAGTAATAATATGCAGCGGAAGCAAAAGATGGTAGTTCATGAAGCTACTATATATATAACAGAGTTAAATTAGTTACAACAGAAGTCTCGAATACAATAGTCAAATACAAGAATCAGAATACATCACTGGAATCAACTGAATATTTGATAGCTGGATATCCAGGCGAGGCTCCAACCCCAAAGGTGAGTCTCAAAAGCTGAACCACTCAGTCTAACCCGAGCGTAAAGTAAAACACAAAACACTCGAGTCAGGATTAACATTCTTATATCAATAAATCCAACTCAGGTGAAATAACAACTGAAATACAAGTAACTCAAAGGATGTTTAGGATAATCATCCTCTAAGGATCCGTTAAACATTTATATGTACGCTAGGTAGATAATGCCTATCAGTAATATAAAGTACCAAAATAGCGTTAAGGCGTTACCATTTCCCTTTAACACATTTTATATAAGCGTCATAGACTATACAGCACTGTAAACTCCACCGTAAACTAGTGGGATATCAGGGCGTACTCCATAGGTATAACAAAAAACAAATCATAGTGGACGCGCATAGGGATACAAGTATGACAAGGCACATGAGGCAATACCCAAGGTAGTGAAACTATCGTTTGCCTGATCCAGACTGGTGAGAACGCATCACCGCAACGATCACAACACCGCGAAACAACACTCCCAAATCAAGGGTGCGCACCAATCAATAACAAGTAATGAGTAGTTTACGAAGAAGTGAGTTCGGTCGAGGTGGCTAACCCCATTTGGCCCGGCACGACTCCTGTTTTAGTCATTTCCAATTTGACACAAGTGTCAAGGCTATCCAATTATCGTTCTCTTTCTTCAGTCATCACGTACATCATTCCAACCACTTCATTCTAGATCACATTCCGCGTATAGTTATTAAAGTGGTATTCAGTTTAGATAGTGAGTATGTCCCTAACCGATTCCGATTTCTTTAATAACTTTCGTAATTATTACACCAATTGGTCGTTTAATATATTTCAAAACCAAATCAATTTCAATTCAAATTAGAATTTTAAAAGCTAGCATTCCATTTGTCTTTCTAAAACAATTTCCATAATTAAGTTTCATAACTTCCAAAATGCCATTTCAAAATCTTATAATTCAATTTCAATTTTTATTTAAAACAATTCAAATATTGATTCAAGTTCGTATATGAGTTTCATTCCATAATCATTTAAATTAATTTAATTTAACATTCAAATCAATTTAAATTCATTTATCGATATCATTCAATTTTTGTTAAGTTAATTTATCATTCAAAACAATTTCTATTAATTCCCAATTCATTAAATCAATTACTTAAGTTCAACTCCATTATATCAAAACTTACAAATTGAATTAAATTAGATTCATCCAATCAAATTCTTTAAATTACAAGTCTTACATTAATTTCAATAAATCACATTTTATTTCTTGTTAAAGAAATCCAATTTCACTTATTCATTTACTTAGTTACAAATTTCAAAACTTAATTAATAAAGAACTTAATTTCACTTATTCAAGAAGTTCAATATCATTTAATTATTAAATAATTCAATCTTGTTAAATTTGTAAATAATTTCAAAACTTAATTATCAAATAATTTCAAACTTAATTATTAATAATTCCAAATTTAATTGTTACATCATAAATTTTAAAACAACGTTCTTCATCAATTACTATGTTAATAATTTGTTTCAGATTATTAAATACTACCATTTTCCTTTCATTAAAATTTAAATTCCAGTCAATTCAAAACCTTATTATTTATTCAAATAAAATCTTAATTTTATTTTTATATCAAATTATCGAAAAATCGGGTTTTATTTAATTCTCAATCCTAAGTCAAAGTTAAATTTGGGTATTTATCATTTCAACCCGATTCCATTTCAATTCAAAAATTAAAGCATAGCAAAGGGAACTTGCAGTATGATAACTGGGATGGTATCAAAGTAAATAAACAAGCAATAGCAAACATCAATAATAACCCAATAAATTATTTAAATAATCCTGAGATAATCATATTAATTTACATTGTTGTTTGTGCAGATTAATATAATTATTTCTAGAATCTACACTTCATTTCATGTAGATTAAAGATTATTACACTAATATTTATACGGTTCTTCAATTGATATCTATTATTCAGTTTCATACTTCATCGATTTAAACAACATTCATTTAAATGGTTCATGGTGTAATTAACCGTATTTCTACATGTCAATTTATTTAAACATTTAAAGGGGTCATATTATGCAAATGTCATCTAATCAAATCCAACTATCCTACGTCAATTTCAATTTCATATTATTTATCACTTACAACATTAACAATCTATCGTCCAATGTGAACATCAAAACAATCATTTATCAACCAAACTTGTATAAATAACAAATAATGGTGTCAGATGACACAGGTGAACTGATACAGGTAATAACATATATATATATATATATATATATATACATACACATAACAGTGTAAATAACTAACAGCCGCATATTTCAATTGTCATTTCAATTGAAATCAAATTTAATAAATAAAAGAACATTATCGTGAGTGATTGCTCACCTTTCGAGGCTTGATAAATTTGACACAGAAATGAGCTACGAATCCAGCACAAAGTGAGATGGGTACAAATTCGATGAAGAAAACAGGCACGACGGACCAAAAGCTGATAGATAAAGAATTGACGAAATCAAATTAGAACCGATCGATGATGACAAGTGGTATAAGTGAATATTTATATATAAAATCATATTCTATATTTAAAAATATTTTAAATCAAATACGTATATGTATTTCAAAATACATTGTTTTTTTTAAATGAAACATATATAATAAAACAAACATATCCACTTAATATAGTTTGGAATCAACAGACATATCTACACTTTCCAGACATTTAATATAAATGTAAGTATAAGATATTATATATATAAATAATCATATTTTCAAACTGATAACATAACTTATGTAATTTAAACCAACAAATCTGATATATAATAAAACACTGTAACTATGATAATAAAACACTATAAACATAGATACACACCACTCATATATACTGTAACTCAACCTGCTTATGTAGTAATATATATAAACAAAGCTTACCTTGCATACATATAGATATCTACAAAAAAATTAAAAAAATCAAATACTGTTATAAACTAAAATATGCGAAGACTCTACAAAGGAAAATTTCAACATACGCAAAAAGTTGCAATGATCTATAAATCAAATAAAACCAGCATACCCAACATTATCATCCAACTGCTACTATTGAAAGGAAAGAAACTATATATATATATATATATATATATATATATATATATATATTCTATTCGAACATCTTAAAATCTGATCTGTGAGTAACTTGAAAACATATAAACTTTCCTTTTAACACAACCCGGATGCTGATAATAGTATACCTATATAACACTTACTGTAATCAAATAAAGGTATCTCTATATATATAAACTAAGACTTCGTAAATCAAAAATATATATAAACAACCCGCCGCATACTAATATATCATAGTACTCGACAGTTTAACCCATATATATATATATATATACTACATAAATAAACATAATTAATATAAATATATATTTACCCAAAATATAAGTTGGGAGAGAGAGCGAAGGCGAAGTGTTGGCAAAGGCAGCGCACAGCCTACGGGCAGCGGAGGCGGACAGGCAGGTGATTGCGGCAGAGAGAAGCTGGGCCTAGGAGAGGTGATGGTGGCTAGGTGTGGCTGTCGGGCCGAACAGAGGATGGAGGAGGAGGCGATTTTGGGTACTGACACGAGCTAGGTGAGGAGTGGGTCGGAACGACAATAGTGAAGGAGGAAAGGACAGTAGGTTAGGCGGCTGTGGCGGTTGGTTTCCGTGAGAGAGAGGAGCATGCGGCGATCTGGAATAGTCGGCTTCGAACACATAAGTATCGAACGCTTCCTTCTTTTCTTTTTTCTTTTTCTTTTTCGAGCAGCTCCCATGGGAAAGAGGCAGAGAACCACGATCACAAAAAGGAAGAGAGAATGATAAATAAAATGGCAGGATTGTTGAACAGAAAAAAAAAATTGAAGAGTGTAAAGTCACAAGAATGCACTGGTAACCGGAATTGGAAATGTGCCAGCTACTAATAAATTGAAACTGGGAAATAGTGAAAGTCATGCGTATTGAATTCAAATATTAATACCAAGTGGCTGCTCAGTTTCTCACGCTGATACACGAAAGACAAAAACAAGCACCAATCGTTCAAAAACGGATACCGTTATGGCTGACTGATTTACCGATTTCGTCGTGTTCTGGATTCTGAAATACATGAATTTATACTATGAAAATCAGCACGTCGAGACGATCAAGATAGTATACAGATATTAGAAGTACGATTGAATTATAAAATTTTGAATTTTCTACTAGCGGAAAATGCCGCAAAACGCAGACAATTAAGATCGACGGAGCTAAAGAAGTACGATTTTGGAAAAACAAAAAATGACGACTTGCTCAGAAGATGATTTACAATTTTTTTGTATAAAAATATTTAGGTTTCAAAAACATTTTATTTTCATCAATTCCTAACTGATTAAATTGAAATAAAATTACACACGAAAATAAACTTCATATTTTCGGATGAAAATTTACCAGTTGCTATGTTTAACTAGACGCATTTCAAATATAAATTTTTATTTCAAAATTTTATTGTTTACAATTTCTCAAATTTCAATTAAATATAATTAATAAAACAAATAAAAATTATCGAAAATTTACGGGTCGTTACATCGAGAGTGCGGACTAGCGTACTCTAAGTCCCCTGAGTGCGGACTAGAGTGTAAATGACTTAAAAACCTCTAAGTCCCTGAAGAGGACTAGAGTACTCTAAGTCTACTGAGTGCGGACAAGGGTGTAAATGACTTGAAACCCTCTAAGTCCCCTGAGTACGGGCTAGAGTACTCTAAGTCCCCTGAGTACAGACTAGCGTATAAACGACTTAAAAACCTCTAAGTCCATGAAGTGGACTAGAGTACTCTCAGTCCTCTGAGTGCGGACTAGAGTACAAACGACTTAAAAACCTCTAATTCCCTGATGCATGCTAGAGTACTCTAAGTCCCCTGAGTGCGGACTAGAGTATAAACGACTTAAAAACCTCTAAGTCCCTAGAGTGGACTAGAGTACTCTAAGTCCCCTGAGTGTGGACTAGAGTATAAACGACTTAAAAACCTCTAAGTCCCTTGAGTGCGGACTAGAGTACTCTAAGTCCCTGAGTGCGGGCTAGGGTATAAACGACTTAAAAACCTCTAAGTCCCTGAAGTGGACTAGAGTACTCTCAGTCCCCTTAGTACGGACTAGAGTATAAACGACTTAAAAACCTCTAAGTCCCTAAAGCGACTAAAGTACTCTAAGTCCCCTGAGTGCGGACTAGAGTATAAACGACTTAAAAACCTCTAAGTCCCTGAAGTGGACTAGAGTACTCTTAGTCCCCTGAGTGCGGACTAGAGTATAAACGACTTAAAAACCTCTAAGTCCCTAAAGTGGACTATAGTACTCTCAGACTCCTAAGTGCGGACTAGAGTATAAACGACTTAAAAATCTCTAAGTCTCCAAAGTGTGGACTAGATTACCCTAAGTCCCCTAAGTGTGGACTAGAGTGTAAATGACTTAAAAACCTCTAAATCCCCAGAGTGCGGACTAGAGTATAAACGACTTGAGAAAAATATCTAAGTTCCTGAAGCGGACTAGAGTACTCTAAGTCCCCGAGTGCGGACTAAAGTATAAACGAATTGACGAAAATCTCAACGTCCCAAACTGTGGAATATAGCATAAACCATTCGACAAATCTCCAAGTCCCCAGAGCATGGACCTAAACATAAACACAATTTGAGCACGAGTCGACTAGGGGCGGAATAACACTAAGTCACCAGAATACAGAGTGGTGCATAAACATTGATAAATAGACGGGTGGATTTCGACCGTTCTCTATTTCGAAAACTTTCGGCCTGAAATTGACAGGAGGATTATTAACTCGCTAAGGATGGAGTTCGACCATCCAAATAGTAGCCTGGCCAAATCAATGCTGGGAGCAGGAGTACAAATCTCTAAAAGCTAAATACGATAGCTTATTATAGCTCTATCTTGGCGTTCTTTACAACTTAAGGCAACGACTACAGGGAGGCCTCATACAGAACCAATCGAAACGGCATCCAAAGGTACGGACGACCGACAATATCATACCTCAGATCGAGGGTCAATACCAATCCGCACCAAGCACATATAAATGTGCCTCGGATATTCCTTGAAAAATCATGACCTCCAAAGTGTGGAAAGGAGGTTAAACCATGAAGACTTGGTAAAAAATTCTCCAGCACCCTCCTTCGATCCGTCAGGAGGAGCATGAAACTGGATGAGCATGACCCGACTGAATTTGAGCCAACTTTACCCCGAGATTTGATTACAGAACATGAACCAAAGTAGATTAGGCTGGCTGTCCATTGTCCAAATTACGCCCTAAAATTGATGAGGCATCGAAGTATTCCTCTTGGAATGAAAAACCACAATATAATCCAAGATAGGCGAGACCCAACCTCCCATCAACTTACCTAACGGGAAAGAGAGTAAAGCTAAAGTAGGCATGGCTGGTCTTCCTACTTAACGGTATATGCCCTAGACCAAGGGGCACGAGCGAGAAGCAAGATGAATGTGAACCAACTATTCACCAATCAACTCTGTGTCTTTGGAGTTTAGGTGGGAATATAAACATATCTAGGGCAAGACTCAACCATCCATGCAGTGCATTTTTCAACCCGAGACTAGGAGCAGACGCATGGTCATCCAAAGGCGGCTTGCAATAGCTCAATGTTGAAACTTATATATAGAGCTTATAGCTACTCAAGGCTACGACCGAAAGGATGCCTAGAGATAGAATCATTAAATCGATACATTAGCTCATGGGCAACTGACTGTCACTCCAACCCGAAGGACGGGTAAAGGATGATGAATGCATTGACTAAAAAGTGTGTTACTCGAATATACAAGCAAATTGAAACTCATAGCAAGATCCAGCTATACAGCTTCACACAACACGAGGCTGACCCCTACTCGACATTTCCTTCAACATGTTTTTAAGCCTGATCTTTGGCCATTTGCTAATAATCGATTAGGGCATTCATAGTCCTTCACTGTTAGACTTAATAACTCATGATAAGACTCTATGATTCAACTAGAGTAACCATCAACATTGACCATCCCAACCATATTTCACATTGAATGTTATGCAAAATAGTTACATCTGAACTCAAAGAATCTGAGATTGCACCTGCTAAGCTGGCAGTCGACATTACAGCCAACCATGGCGATCCTTTTCGGGTGCTGAATATCGAATCACGGCTCAGTGCAGTGATGATAAAAGAATTAGTTGGATTTTTCTAAATAAATGATGATATGTTCCCTTGGACCCATTCTGACATGCATATGTGATTTCATTAACTATCACAAGCCATGCATTGGATATCAACCCGAAGCTATAAAAGCTAGCACAATATCTATTGATTTCATCATAAAAGCTCCACTCTTACTTTTAGGCTCACCCCATCAACGTCTATGCCTATCAGCCATTGCGACAGGGCATACAACGACCTTAGATGTCTGAAAGACTACTTAAATATAATATCGAACAAAGCCAATTCGATATCACTTATTTCCCTAGAAGAGTTATCCAAGACGGAAATTAGGAGACCTAATATTCGAATTCACTGCATTAGGTGATTGCTAGAAGAGTAGTAGAGAACCAACCAATAGGTAGAAATGTACGTGGTTGGAGCATCTAATGATCAGTGTTATGGCGTAGGAGTCATGATAATGACTCCTGAGGAACGATAGATCTACTACTTCCTGAAACTTGATTTCCTGTAACAAGCAACGATGCTTAGTATGAAGCCTTGATCGCCAGCCTCAAATTTTATAGAGGATTTGGAGTGGAAACTTTACATATATTTTGTGGTTCCTGATTGATAATATGCAAAGTTAAGGAAGTTGATCTTGCTAGGGGGCATTGTCTTGCTCCTTATCTCGGCCAGGTCCTAGAGACACTAGCCAACTTTGCATATTACATCATTACACACATACTCAGCGAATAAAATGAAAAGAGTCCAGTCACTGGCCAAGCTTGCCAGTTTTAGGGACGTACAACAGACATACATTGTTTCGGTTGAAATACTTAATATTCCAAGCGTTGACGGATGAAGATCGGCTGGATCTTGGAGATAGAGCCAAAAAGGGGTCATAGTTGACTCCTATCAAAGACTATCTACAATAAGGAATTCTTATTGAACGAAGGAATGAAAAACGACAGATCCTCCTCAAAGCTTCATGCCAAATCATCCAAGAAAAAGTCATGTGTTGAAAGGAGTTTATCCATTCCCATACTTTGGTGCATCACCCATGGTGATATCAGATGAGTCTTGAGCAAAGTATATGAAGAAGAATGTGGCGATTACATCAGAGAGAAAACCCTGATAAAGAAAATACTCTGCTATGGGTATTACTGGCCAACTATCAATGCAGATGCGGTTGATCATGGTAGAAAATGCGACAAGTGCAAGATGTTTGCAAAAAATCCGGGTGCCCCACCGATGGAAATTACTCAAATGGCTAGTCCATAGCCGTTTGCCATTTGGAGGGAATTGACATCATCTTCTTACCAATCCTAAAGGTGGTACGAAATATGCCATCATAGCCATTGATTGCTTCACCGAATGGGCAGATGAAGAACTTTTAAACACGACCAAGATGAAGAAAATAATCAACTTCATTGTCCGTAATGTCATCTATCCTTATGACCTTCCATGATCCATTATAAAGGCAAATGGACAGGTTGAAGCTGTGAACAAGATCATAAAGTCTGTTCTGAAGAGAAGTTTGGAAAAGGCTAGATGTAAATGGGTATGTGAACTCCTAACAGCATTATGGGCTTATAGAACTACCCATGGATCCATAACTGGTCGTACCCCATTTGCCCTTGCTTACTGCTCTAAGGTCGTCATCCATGTAAAACTTGAAGTCCCCTCTCATCAAGTGGCTGATTACAACCCTTATTTCAAAAAAATACAAACAAGGAATCGCAATTGAATTGCAATTAAACTAGATGGAATTTGCGATGACTTATTTGCATATAAGACGCATCTGAGAGCCAATGGTAAGAACATGTACCCGAACATGCATGTGTACATCCGAAAAAAGTTCGACTTCTCGAAATCAACAGGGAATTGAATTCTCACTTAAGGTTGTTAAGAAAAGACTAGATCAAATAGCCGAAGCATACTGGCCCTGTAGAACCGGACACGGATGGCTACCAATGAACTACAACCCTGGATTTATAATAATAGGAATCGACCAAGCATCATGACAACCAAAGAAGGATACGACACCTTGGGAGGATAAAATTGAAGGATAATGACTATTCAGGAAACATGATGGATTTATTTATGTAAACAAGGAATACTCGCTGATTCAAAGCGTGTCATGTTGCTCCACACGACACACTTTGGGGGGCAAATATTAGCCGGCACCTTAGGTTGGCTACAAAATGACAGTTGAAGATATTATTATTAGTACTAGACAAGATTCTGACCAAGAAGAGCCTGGAGGTATAAGGGTTTGATGCAATCGACATGTTTCGGCATCCCTAGCACGGTGTAGACTGGAGGTGTTAGCAAGTTGTCAGACCCACAACAAAGCAAGAGTGTTCGGCTTGCCTAGCCCGGTGCACAGAAGTCACCTACTATAGGCCAAGGTACCTTGTTCCTAAGCTCATGAGGGAAGTACAACCCATCTTCGTCTATAAATAGAAGGGAAGGGGCACAGTGAAAGGGACCTTTTTTTGGAAGACACTGGGGAGACTATGCCATTTTTGATACTCTCCTCTTTTTAATTCACACTTGTATGCAAGTGATTGGTTTACGGATTGTATCTGTATTCAAGTGATTGAGAAAGAAATAAAGATTAAACTCAAAGTGGACGTAGGCAATTACGCCGAACCACTATAAATATGGTGTTCTCGTTTTTGTTGCTCTTTTTGCATTGAGTTACGCTATTCTTGTGTTCTAATTTACTCTCTTCATTATCTCTCTACATAATTCTACTCAAGGGTGTTAGCGACCAATTCTGGTGCTAACAATAACGTTATGTGTTTTTAACATTTAAATGTAAAAGCTTTATATAGTAACCTTTGTAGATTGATTATTGATGGAAATAATTCTCTTATTTCATAATTAATATGGATTCAAACCTGACTGGACCAAAATCGAACCGTTTAAAAGATTAGTGTATTGACTTGTATTTTTGATTAACCGTTTGATACGAAAGTGGTTTGGGCTCCAAACCATACCAAACCGACTGCATCCACCCCTAGTTTGCTTAGGTTCACAAACCCTCTCATCACACAAGGATGATAAACAATCTACTAAGTTTATCTTACACTCAACAGTCTCGGATTATTACTTAGTTTATTATTGATGCTACCTCAGAAAAAATCGAAGTGTGATTCCCTGAACTCTCCTTCAGCCAACAAAACATTAGCATACATTATACTTAAGCTCGTACAATGTACATGGATCATCCGAATGCAATATCCGATCTGATGACTTAATCAATCACTCAAATTTCACTTCCAAACTATTATATATCACTTGATCTCTCTAGTACGGATTCTGATCAGGTTTCTTGATCATAAACTTCTGTTCTCCTTGCATAGCCATATACTATAATTAAAAACCTCCGGATCATATAAAGAATCTGTATCAAGTATTCATCATCGAGAATCGAATGAATAATCATTGCTTGGATCTATGTAAATAAAATAAAAACTATGTACTCGAATCCTGGATTAAGAACAGTTGTGCAAATTAAATAAGCTACGTACAACTTATGAATTTTATCATATTGTTTTCTTAACTACACATATTAATTTTATTATATCACACTCATTTACACTAATAGTGTATCATTCAAGACTAAAACCATTCATGAAGCATTTCACAAAAACACAACTTCAACTTTATAAACATAACTTTATTTATAAAACATTTCATAAAAATTTACTTCAAGTTATTACTCGTATAATACTCTATAAAATGATAAGAGTATATACAAAATATTAAATTCATTTTACTTTTAAAAATTCAGATGAAAGCCCCAAAATACATCTCAGCCTTATAACTAAGCCAACCTTTCAGACTTCTCTAATCGACGAGTTAGGTCGAGTTAAGCAAGTAGCTAGGAAGAGCATAACACCAGTATCTAAACTCAAGACTAGATCTTACATTTTTAGGCAATCCTAAGGTAAATACATTTATTACTTGGGATAATAACATCAAATGATTACTTAACAAAGATGTTCAACAAATTTAAAGCTATTTTTAATTTTTACAACCTTCTTAATTCAAGTTTTGTGTAAACTCATCTTTGTATTTTCAAAAACACTCGGCTTAAAATATTATAACAATTCGAATGTTCTAAGCTGTCCAATATCGTCAAAAATTTTGTTTCATTTTACAAATGAAAAGTATTAAACAATCATATCATAACAAGACGAGCTCGATTATAACAGAGCCAACCACATTGTTCTAATGGATAGAATACATGCATCAATAAATCAACGTATCAAAGTAACAAGTATATACTAAATATACTTTACTTAAATGGAAAAACAATAAATTGTTTCGTAACTATTTGGGTTATGCCACTACCGCTTGGGCTCCCTACAAAACATACATAAAAAGCTTTTATATGTAAAGCTCATATCATAATCTGTTTTACAAAACTACTCCATAAAAAACTATTATGCATTTTATGCAAAAGTCCTTTACAGGAAAATTTTAGAGCTAAACATCGGGTTTTATTTCAAATCATTTTGAAATATAATACATACATATGCCATTTTTATATCAAATCATACTTTCAGGATTAAATCAAAATCATTTTCCTAGCGGTATCAAAATAATTCATATAATAGTACCAAGTATCGTGATCTTAATTTCATAAATCAATTTCCTAAATATTTACTTTAAAATCTATATAAAATATACATATAGACCTAAACACAAAATGATACCATAAAAATGGGTCCTACTAAGTCGTACCATATATTCCATTACTAAGAAGGGTAATTCTCACGAGATGTGCTTACCAACCGAACATATTTCTTGCCCATTTTCGATCATTTTCCAGTCATTTGAACTAGATAACATAAACATGCTTTGTTTCCAAATTGTTTCGTCAATTCCAAGAGCAACATTGAACTTGAATAAATCTTAAACTACTTTAAAATATTATTATTCACAAATTTTTTCAAATAACACTACATTTTTTTCCTCCAAAATCCAGGAAACCATTTTCAAGAAAACTAGGATTTATGTTCTTAAAATACCAGTTTAAATCCTCTTCATTTATAAAACATACTTATATCAAATCACTCTTTTGGAAAATTTATACTAAACTTCTTTTATTTGAATAAACTTCTAACTTGATATCATCACCGAATGCTGATAGTCAAACCATGAGACTCAATTCATAAGGTGTTTGTTTTAATGCACCCACAAATATTGCCTACCAAACCCATGCACTAAAAGGTAAACTACTCATAAACTGGTTGAGCATGAATCAACAATCAAGAAACGATAATAAATGCTTACAAACTGGTCGAGCATAAACTGGCTAAGCAAGACTAAGCTAATCAGTCTATAAATGATAATAATGCTCATAAATTGATCCAACATGTCAAATCATTCTACAAAGGATAGAAATGCCTATAAACTAGCCGAGCATGGCTAAAATAATTAATGAGGGGTAACGAATGAAAATCATTAATCCCTACATTAATTAAACTACACTTCAATATTTCATACTTATATAAGTTACCATATATAAGATTTTTAATTTTTATAATTGAAATACCTTTAAGGCATACATTTATAACAAATAAAATTACGCTCTCATATGTATAATACACTTGAATCATGCTAGGGTGTCTCTGGCCTTATCTCCAATGAGTTATACTCAACCAAAACCAAGGTTCTCGCTTAACCTTTGGCTCTAATGCCAAGTGTAACGACTTTCCTTTTTGACACCCAACGTCGGCACTAATAAATCCACATTTTTCATGTATTGAGCACCTAAATGCGGGAAAAATAGATTGTAATGGAAAAATAAAAAGAACAAGAACAAGAGAAAAGAGAACAACATCAGAATAACATAGCGGAAAGATAACGTATAATATCAAAAGGACAGTACAAAGTATTACTCTAAGACATTGAACATTTCATTGTTACAATCATAAGTACTATCGTCAGCCTAGATAGTTATTACAGCGTGTCCTCACAAATACTGATATATGCACAATAACAGTGCAATAGAAATAAGGATACTACGGTAGATAAAAGCATCCAGCTCGCCTCCTCGAGGTCCAAAGAATATCATCGAAAACCTGCCTTTCTCATACTACTTGAAGGAACATTCATGGAATTAAGGAAAAGAAAAAATCACGAGTTACATATATCTGGTATGAGAAAATCAAGAAATATGTGATCAACATAAAACAGTACTTTTGAAACCGTTTGACTCACCATAATGATTATCCTCTCAAAATAACCAAATCATTTAATAAGTACAAATGGTGATATAATAGATAATGTCTAGGATGTAGAATATAAATCAAAAAATAGTTATGTTACATGCATCCCACAACACAACAATATTAGAAGTACAACTAAAACTGCTAAGGTACGTTCGTGTAAGGATTTCCGTAGAGGCTTCCTTAGTAACCTAAAGTTAGCCTCCTACACAAGGGTCAGAAACTACCTTCTAAAACCACGTAGATCATTAGATAAAATATGTCAGAAAGGAAAATATAGCTAATCCATGTCTGAACACTTGATATCAAAAGTGTTTCTAAGTATTTAGAGTTAATGTACCCTTAGGTTTGCTAAACTAACTTGTTATGCCCCTACTATGTTTCTGTCATTACCAATAATGAAGTTATATTCAGCATCTCAACTCATAAGTCTTCATCACTAGAACAAATCCTGAATCTCTTTCTAAATTCCAGCATCTTGAATAGCTCATGAATATCTCAATAGATCCCAGCATAAGCCATCGAAAAAATGCTATTGCTGACCTCTCCTTTTAACTTAACCTTAGGATAGACAATTCAACTCTATGATTTTCGCTCTACAACCGCTTCCAAAACATAGAGCGCATATATCATTTTTGAAGTGGTTTTCAGTAAGTAATACACATCTAATCCTTGTCTCTTCAAAACTAAATTGATGAATTTCTAGTTAACTCAATTTTGGATCTTTAAGAAGTAAATTAATGATAGAAAGAAGTCCTCCCTAGGGATCTCATATATATACGGTCTTAAAGCTAGAGATGATTCATATGAATAGGTCCTACCTTGAGGATCTTAAACCATATCAATATGTGATGCTTACATACACTTCTAAATTTAATTTGGACAATTTCGATAGCCGATTAATCGACTATCAAGTACAAATAGAAACAATCGCATATGGAAACACAATCTGTATATTTATCATGATTTATACTTTCTCAACTTATACCATCCCTCGGTCAAGAGTGAAACCAGTAGGTTAGAGCACTATTGCTTCCAAAACCTACTCAAACATCATTCGTAACTCACACGGATAAAATAAATTTACTTTGTCGGCTTTTGGTACTAAGTACAGGATTAATAATTTCCACAGACAAGTAAGTACACAAAGCACAACTAAGTCACGTAAAGCACGAATAATTAACACACAGCAAGATTAAGTCATATAAGCGACTTCTAATCCTTTTTTTTAATCAATTGTTTTATTTATGAAAACTTCTTTTTAAATACTTGTATATGTATTTAAAATACCCTTACAAAAGATATGTACATGTATACTACTATTTCATTATTCATTTCTACCAATTCACTATTCATTCTCCTCCTTTGTTACTTAGAAATGTATTTATATTCTTATCCTAAATGGTATAAGAATATTCACAAATCTTAAACAAAATTTCATATTTCGAAAAGTATTATTAAATGGGTTAAAAAATGTTATTAACAGCATTGTTATTAAAACCCAAAATCATTTTATACTTTACATTATCTTTAAAACATTCCTTTTAAATATCTAATTACACCTACATTTATTATACAAGGTAATACACTCTTAATTAAATTCTCAAAACTCATTCAATTTATTATAACATACGATTATAACAAAACAACTTACCCTTTTTTAAATTACTTTAATTAACTTTTCCAAAGTTATATACATAAAAACTTTAAAAAACACTTATAAATATGTTTCAAATATCTGTGTAAAAAGTTACTTAAATAACTAAATTATAATTCACTATAAACCTTTTATTTTAAATGGTGCAAATGGAATCTTTTTCTCTAATATTTAATTATTTAAAATATATTTAAACTTCTAATCTATATTTGATACCCTAATCCATGTTATTAGACTGCCCTAAAAAGATTCCACAAAGATAACAAATTATAAATCATTTAAAACATAAAAAACTAGTCAAAATGTCACATTAATACAAAATATTGCAACAAGCCAAAAAGTTTTGTAGTATATAGAAGATAGCATTTATAAGTGCCATATAAAGTTCTGCATATGGAACAACATGAAAGTGCATGAACTTCTGGCCAGTTTCAACCACTTAAGCAAATAACTTTTGATCAATTTTTTTATAGTAAGTAATATGCTTAGGCTACTTAAAATAATAAAAAGACCCTTAAGAATATCTTCTAAATAAACTACAAAAATTCCTTAAAAGAAGCTATTTTTTGAAAAGCATTTATAGCGACATTTTTGTTCCTAATTTTTTCAAGTTTGTTCAAGCAGTTATGAAATGATTTAAAATTTGATATATTTATAATAATATTATTATGCATATTTAACTTGTAAAATTAAAAAAGGAACTTTAAAAAATGTCTCTCAAAGTTAACTTCAAAAATCGTCGAACACAAGGTAATTTCAAAGTGCTTCGAGAGCGACTAATTTGCTTTCAATTTTCACAACTTTGTTTCACAAGTTCTATAACTTTCCAAACCAATTCCTTACTATCCAATACACCATAATAAGTCTAGAGAACAACTAAAATTTATCATGTACATATCACCATAATAAGCAAGTTAAAGCAAGGAGATTTCAAAGTGCTTCACATCGCCTCTTTCGCTTCGAACATTCAAATACACACTTCTATATCACATACAACATTATCAAACATGTAAACATATAGTATAGGCCATGATACATGTTTGGTAAGGTAATAGAAATAATTTTATATAATATCGAGTTATAATTTTGCTTTCAAAAGCAAGGAGGTACAAAGTTGTAACTTTAATTAGTTAACTTTACTTTAAACTTTATACTTCCACACACACCATATATACAATATATACATATAAGATGGTGAGATAACTCACCCCATAATCTTGCTAACAACCAAGTATAAATACTACAACACTAGAGTTACTTCCTAGCATCACATATAAGCCAAAGCTTCCACCTTTAGCCTTTACAAGCCAAGCCCATCCCTTCTACACCTTCAAGATGCTCACGACCTAAGGGTTTGCACATTTTTTTCTCCTTCTTCTTCAACTTTTGTTTTCTTTTCATTCTTCCTAAGATGATCTAAGGTCATGGGTAAAGTTTGAAGAAGATAGTAATAGATTTGTTTAAGGAAAATGAAGATTGAATAGAGAGGGAAGGTGAGAATACTTCTGCTTTTTTCATAAAACTTGAAAATAAAACTATGAACACTTAAAGATATAAATAGAAAACCTTCCTTGCCCTCTCCATTTCTAGTCAAAAGAAGCCCACCATCTCTCTTGCATGCTTTCCACTTTATTCCATCACTTCACTATCACTTCTCCTTAGTAAATTCCTAAACTACCCATCTTTATAACAAAATTTCATAACACCTTCTAGAAGGTTTTATTATGCAATTTACTTCTAGTTGTTAATTAATGAAACATTAGTTAACTAGACAAACACAACAAGTTCACACAAGTTCTGTTGAGAAAAAAGTTGTTTATCGATAAAATGGTTTTCGATCATATTATTGATATTTCTTCGAACTATCTATTTTTGTAAACAATTTTTCAAACCACGTTTACCATCATTAGTTATTAACTAAAACGAGATTAATAAGGTTATTTAAATTGATTTAATCACATTAAATCTAAAATTTTAAATATTTAAATAATTTAGATATTTAAATACAAAATGTTCAAAAATCCAGGTTGTTACAACAACATCGTGGGTATGGCAAGATGTGGAACGAGGCAGGAAGCATGCTAGTGATGTCGGATCTCGATTTTGATTAATGTGGTGGCAGCGACGGAGCCAAAAAGGTGACATTTGAGGTTATCAAATGTTTGGTCGGGAGTGGGAAGAAACTATAGCGAAGCGAATTAAATATAATATTATTAATAATTAAATTATAAATTCATATACTGCCACTCAACTACAAACGCTTGTAAATTTTATGTATGACCTCCACTTCACATGTGGTTCATTGCATTATGATCGTGGCAAGCGAGGAATGTTTTGGTGTATTGTTTATTGTGTTTAGAGACAATTTCAAAAAGTGACTTATTTTAGTAGATTTGGTATATGTTGTTTGCTATGACAATAGTGAGCTGAGATAATTTGTTCCTCAATAGCGAGTCGTTTATGATTGGATGATAATGGGCTGAGACATCTTGTTTCTCAGCGCGAGTCTCCTGCAATTTGGCAGTAGTGGGCTGGCACATTGCATTCTCCAGTATTGAGTCGCTTACGAGTTGGTGATAGTAGGCTAGGACATTGTGTTCCCCCATAGCGAGTTGCTTATGATTTAGCGATAGTGGGCTGAGCCATTACGTTTCTCGATAGCAAATCGCTTATGGTTTGATGATAGCAGGCTGAGACATAGAGTTCCTCGGTAGTGAGCCATCCATAAATTTGGCAATAATGGCCTAGGATATGTAGTTCCCTAGTAGCGAGTCGCTTACGATTTGGCAATAATGGATTGAAACATATAGTTCGTTAGCGGCGAGTCACATATGTTTTCAATGAAAATGAGTTGCGATTTTGGGCTTAATCATGTTGTAGTCAGTCTTTGTCATGTGATTTGGAACTTCATGTTCGATCGAGCGTATATGATTAGATATGTGTTTGATTTAGCGAGACCTAATCCTATGTTGTCAATATGGTATAATATAATTTTTAGCTGACTTGTTGGGTGCATGCGACATTGGTTAAGGTACGCATTCAAACATAAGTGTTTTTTTGCTAACTTATTTGTATTGTGCACTTATATGGTGTGCTTCACTCACCAGACGTATGTTTGACCTCTCTATCATTTTCTTCTTTTTAACTTTCTCTAATAGATCAATAAAGAGGACTGGCGATGGCTTGAAGGCATGATGGTACGATGGACATGCAGATTTATTTATAGTTATCCGCTATTTTATTTCAGTTATTCCTAGACATTATGTTGCTTTTACTACTAGTATAAGGTAATGTTGTGATGAAGCATATTCGATATTGTACTGTTTTGTTCATCTAGGATTATTGTATTATCGGTTATTATATTTTGTTCCTTTCGTTGTGAGTTTCGAAAGGTGTAGAATATTGTAGATAGCTTTATGATCTGTTTTATAATCTATTTAAAGGTGTACCATTTCTACGAGGTCTGCGATGCTAGATCCACTTTTGGACATGGATCGGGACATCGCAGATGGTGGGTTGTTATAAGGTCAAAATGAGATTAGGACAAGGAACCATAGTTAGGAGTTGTATATGATACAACCAATAAAGAGTAATCCATCACTTATGGAGTTACGACTTGTTGAGCAAACTCAAGGTCAGAATCCGAAGATAGATGTGTCCTAACACCCACAAGTGAAGTGAAAGACTTCTATATTTCATCTTAGAGTTCAGAGAAACATAAAATATTAGTGGAAGTAATATTAAAAAAATGAAATAACAACAATTAACCTTTCTAATATTGTAAGAACACCTGTTATATAAACTTATAAAAATCTATATTGATAAATTTGTATAAGTAATGCTATTGATAAATTGTTTATCTATCAGAATATACAAATGAACAAAATTAGTATTGACAAATAGAAATGTAAAATATATTTACTAATAAATTTTTGCATGTTGACCCATGTAAGTGCCTAACCGTACAACAACTAAATATGCTTGTTACTTGGTCACTTACGAGTTTACTTGTCCGAGACTCTATATTTTCTTCAATGAGTTTCGAACTTTAAAAGTGTAACAATCCTAAATTTTGAGAAGCAATATAATTGTGATTTAAATATTTAATATCGAAATAATATATTTTTTAAATTGTAAATAATGTTGTATAAAAGTTAAGAAATACAATATGATTTATTTTATTTATTTTTAGGCTAAAAATGAGAATGTGTATATTGTCTGAAATGAAGTATATTTGTGATAATGACATATTTTACAAGCCCAAAATCCATCAAGGCCTTATCTAGACCTTTCTAACTATAGAATTTTCCCTTGGCTTCTTGAATATGCTTCATGTCTCTTTCTCCTCACCTTCACTTTTCTTTCGCTTCGTGAAAAAATTTATGTGGGTTGTTATCTTCTCTTCGAAGATTTCTTGTTCATGAAAGCAATTTTGAAACCCTTTCATCTCTTCTTTCGAAAATTCAAATAAAATGAAATAAAATTCCTAAAATCCTCAAATTAAAAGAGATGAATCTGAATAGAATGCTACACCTCTAGCAATAAAATAATTTACATTTTGACCAAGTTAGGATGGTTAAAGAATAGTTATAGTAAGCTCTATTTTTGGTTACAAGGAATAGTGAGCAGACTTGTTTAAACTATAATTTCGAGTATCAAATCAAAGTATTTTGGCTTTAAAGTTACACAGACTCTTAACTTTGTTTATCATAAATATCTTACATTTATATGGTTGCACAAATGATAGGAGATGATATTTGTTGAAATGATTGTGTTTTGACAAATTTTATGATTTTAAACCCTCTTCGCTATAAAAATTCGTATTTAATTCATATAATGTTTAGAAATTCCCAAATTTTTCAATCTTGTTCTTGACATGCTCTAGCACATAAGTTCCAAATTTCATGGAATTTCATTGAGTTTTTATGGGGTAAATGTGGTTATTTCCACAAGCTTTTCTGGAAAGTCTAAGCAGAAAACACATGTTGGTTTGAAAATCAAATAATTTGGATATATTATTTCCAACTCCTTTTCGAGTGAAACATGAAAATTTCATTTCAATTTTTTTTATCCTCCAAATAGTGAATTTACAGAGGATTTCCTTGCTGCGAATTATTTTCAAAGGTTCAAAGATTAGAATTTGCTTCCAAGTTGAATATTTCTATTCTTTACCCCTGATTAAGTTTATTTAATCTCTAAAACATGGATTTTTTTATTTTATCACTTCTTGTGTTTTGAGGAATATTATAAATTTTATTTTTGATTATGAACTCATAGCCAGAAATAGCCTGACTCGAGGCTTGTGTTTATTCGGCAATCCTCGGGTTAGACCGAGGATTATTTGCGTGTTTTAAGTATACTTTTCGGTGCAAGGTGATGGACGGACCGAGTCAAGAGATTTATGTATTCATTTGTATTAATAATTGATATAGTTGTATATTTTAATTAAATGGATTAAAATGTTTAAAATGAATTCGAATATTGTACGAAATATTGAAATGTATAATATTAATTATTTTCTTCCATTATAGTACGATGCTATTTATATGTGATGTTGTTATTTTTGCATTGTTTTATCCTAAAAATACCTATATCGACTCATTCTCCGTGTTACTCGACGGTATTACTCAGTAATACTCTTGGATAATATGGGTATAGAGGTGGGGTGTTACGAAAAGCAATACAAGAATATCTAGCATTTCATCCTAAAAATACCTATATTATGAATAGTCACAGTTCGTAATGCACGAAACTTTGATGAAATTATTTCACTCGTGTTATCTGGCATTTTGATACGGCTATATCCAAACTGACTAGAATAGTTAGATTCGACTGTCATCAACGCCAGTAGCCCAGAGTGATGATTGTGGGGGTCCAAAAATCAAGCATAGATGATAATATGAAGCGGAAGGATGAAAGATCACTACTCCCCGAAGATGGATCAGGTACGATCCATATTCAATGCTGTGGATCGTATTGCATCGATTCCACAACTCAATTTTTGTAACAATGATCAATCAATAAATCAAAATCTACACATGATATATACACAAAACTTGGAGTACAAGCTTACTACAACATATGGAACAGCCCCTAGGGATCTCATTCCAATTGGAGGAAGTTTGAGGGAACAGATTAAATCCCTTTGAATGGATTGTCAGAAATCATAATTTAGGCAAATTACTTTATGGAAAATGCAACACCACACAAACCTTACACTAAAATTGCATGAAATTAAAGGGACAAGTAGCTAACATCATGGGACATCCCTCGTAGAGATCACAGCCCATTTGGATGCACTGATAAGGAAAGGTACCAATCCCTATTGTGGGCCTTGATGGGCCTGTAAATTTTTAGGTGGCCTCGTCTTGGTCTTCCAAACTTTTTGGCAAAATTTCAATCAAATCTGTGCACATCTTCCCCTATAAATACAGCAAGCATAGCTTCAGAAAAGGGATCCATCTTTTGCTGAAAAGGCTCTTCCATTTTTATTCTTAATTCTTGTAGTAATGGATCCCAGGTGATCCAAAAATTATTGTAATCATAATTAAGTGCAAGATCAATAAAAATATGAAGTGGGTTTAGGCTAAGATTGTCGAACCACTATAAATATTTATGTGTTCGTTTATGATATTTTCTCTATTTTAATTTCAGTCTTCATTTAATCTCTACTAGATTCTATTAGGCACCGGTGCCCATTTTTAGCGACAACATTTTGGTGCTTTCATTGAGAATCAAATACTCGGCTTAATTAGATTTCATCATCTAGTTATGGATTCCCATATTCGCGAGCTAGATAGAGCGTTCTACAGGTAAACTTCCTATTCAACTTAGATTTAAAGGAAATCTAAAGGAAGCTGACCGCCATAGCTAAAAGAATTAAATCAACTACCCGTGGAGCTGAAAGAAATGATGATGATAGTGTTCTTGTTTGGAGGTTTTCATGTCCATTTGGAAGGGATCGGATTCACTCATTTATGCAAGTTCTTAGCATCAGATGCTGAAGCTCGCATTCAAGTTAGCTAAAGGTGATCCCTCTCTCAAGGAAAAAATGGTCGATCCCTTTCTCAAGGCCAAAATGGTTGATCCTTCTCTCAAGGCCAAAATGCCCGTTCCCTCTATCAAGGCCATCATGACCGATCCTTCCTTCTTAGGGTCTAGCAACGATCCCATCATTACCAACCCCTAAATACATGTACATGCTCAATACTGATCCCTCCAAAGACATCAATACTAATCCCATCGAAATAAATATATCGATCCCTCCAACATGTATGTATACCGATCCCCCCAGCATATATACCAATCGATCTGAAAGTATATATACCGATCCCTTTGCAAGGTGCATATACCGATTCCTGTGCTAGGTCTATATACCGATCCCAATACCATCGATCCCTCCTTACTATTGCAACCGATTACGTGCCAACGTCCGTCTTCATGACCGACCCCTCTGCTGATCGGTTATAGCCGATCCTAACATTCACTACCAATCCCTTCATACTCTGTATGACTGAGTCATCTCATTAAACATTCAATACTGATGCCGTGTTCATCTAGAATCAAACCCTTGTTCAACCGATCTACATCACACTCAACTACAACTGATCCTTTTCGCATTCAAAAAGGGAATGTAACCGAACCATCCTTATTGGAGACAAAGAGGGATCCAGACTGATCCCTCCTTCTTGCCACAAATAAAAAATATGGATCGGTTACGATCCATTTAAAAAAATAGCTCTAAAATTTATTGTTTTCGGGTGCCATGAGTGTAGCAGCGTAGTGCCCCCGCATTTTGGATTCGATGCTTAATTTAAAGACATTGTGTTCTATCCACTTCCCTTACATCCTATGACTGATCGGGGCATAGGGGATCAAGCGACAGCTGCTAAATTGCAGCCAAGGAATGGACAAGGGACTGGTACTCAAACGGTACACCCAAAGGAAGGAGAACCAAGATGATATGATATGAACTAGGATCGGTTACTGGATCAGGCTTGTTGGGTAGATTATGATTGCTCTCAACTGACCAGCTTCAAAATGCATGACTTGCCAGCTATGATATGATGGCTTGTGTAATGACTGCCCTACTCCACTTATTATGCCATCTTAAAGTATAGTTATCCATCATCAAATTCGAACCTGAATTAGTTACCCATTTGACTCGAAGAAAACCCAGGAAGTTCTGGCCCAAAGTCAAACTCGGGTAAAACCAAGATTTTCTCCAAGCAAACACCAATATGACTCCAAGCACTGTTTGTCACCACCCCCATCACTTCAAATTCAGTGACTCTAAGCGAACCAGGAGATAACTCCAAGAAAATAGAAAATTTTCTCGGATCGGACTCCAAGTAAATTATCATCAATCCGTCACACGTTGGACAATCATGCATGCAACATTCACACACATTACAAACAGCCGCAACTCAAAAACAGACCGGACTAACAATGACTGGAGCATTTCCCCAAGTCTTAGCCTATTCACTAAAGCATTCAATATGCAAAATATCCAAAGATATTCAATATGACAACTATGCCGGCATATTCTAGAAACATAGAGCCCTAAGACCATTTCATGAAATATGAAGGGCACATGAATTCCGCCAGAGTGACGAATGCAATTAAGTGCTAATTATTTTCCATATTGCTCGGGGGAGTAGCGATTGATTATTTGATTTACATGATCATCGCCTGGTTCCATTCCCTTGTTTAATCAACTGGCTAAGGATTTCTTTTAGCAATTCTAAACGCATGTGACTCGTGCGAAAGATGTGACGTTGTTATCCCCAACTTATCCCAAGCGCCAAGCGAGCCGCTTAAAGACATTTGGCAGAGATTTAACACTGCTATCACTAAAAGTGAGAAATCCCAACAAGAATATCATATTGATGGCGTTGATAAGGGGAATCGACCCCAAGACACACTTTGATGATTGGTTACCTGGGGAGCCTCATATGACGTTAAATCATTTATGTTACAAAGTGAACCAAAACATAAGCACGGAGGAGGTAGAGCAGATTAGGAGAAAGAATGATGCATGCTCGTTGGTTGAAGGAAGTCAAAGTGAGGGTAGCATTGAGGCCTTAGATGAGTACTTGGATTCTAGGAGAAGACCCAGAATCCAAAAATCTGATTCATATACTGCATTGACCGATTCAATCAAAAACATCTACGTGGAGACTCACGGCTCGAAGCAGTACTAGAAACCAGCCTTGAGAGAGTGCACCAAAACCCATCCGAGAAATATTGTACATTTCAAGATACACACGATCATAACACCAACAATTGTAGACACCTCCGAGATGTGATCGGAAAGCTGATCTAGAAAGGAAAGCTTCAACAATATATGCGAGCCCCATAAAATGGATGGCATGGGACATTCGATCCTTACCAATAATGAACTTTGATTATCAATTGGACCACTTACTGTCGATTTCCAACCAATGAGGGAATTTCCAGCGAATGATGGCTGGGGCAAAGTGGAATAATGAGTATTCGACTCTGCTTAACTTATCAATATGATTTGTTTCATTTTCAATTATGTTGTGAACTATGACCAATTTGAACTAAACGACTTCCAAACGATGCAAGTGACCAGGTAATTAGATTTGGGTGCCAACCAACCAACCTCCACGGACCATGATTGGACCTTTAGAGGTTCATCAAGACGAGCATGATTCAATCGCTTATTAAATATCATATGCCCCTGGGGGCAAGGACTCGAAATGGAAAGTGGGTGTGACTCGACCATCCACTTCCTACTCTATGCTTTAATTGTAACAGAACATCTATGCCTTATTCAGAGCTCAACAAGTTCAGCATCTAATACAAAGTTGACACAACTGACTGTCCACTCATCAACCTCCATGCTTAACTTGAAGACCGGAGAAACACTTGGAATGGATACAACACGACTATCCACTCCCAACTTATACTTGAAGTTCGATAAAATTCTTATACCTCTCTTGAAGCTCGGCACAATCGAGGTCCAACTAAATTGGATATGATTTGACCATCCACACATTAACTCCTACCCTGGAAACAGGAAACATTCTGGTAGCTTGACTTAAATTAGGCGTGGCTAACTGCCTATTCATCAACCACTGCCCTCAACAGGTGGACATAACTGTAGCTTTAGGTGGATGTGACTTGATTGTCTACTAGAGATATCTCTCCCTTGACTTGCTGGAAGGAGTACTAAGAAAATTGGATGAGACCTGACCGTCCAACGGAGGCATGGATGTGATCTATCCATCCATAACTTACTCTTTTCTTCGACTTGATTGGAGGAGCTACAATCACCAAGTGGACATGAATCGACTGTCCATTTGTCAAGTTTTCCCTTGATACTAGGGGAAAAATTCTATTCCATAGATTAACATGGTTCGACCTTTCATTAGACAACACTTACCTCGACTTAACAACTGGAATATAAATCAAAAATGGGTATGACTTACCACCCACTGACTAACTTTGGTCTCCAGAATGCGGATTTGTGTATAAACAACAAAAAAATTGGATGCGGTACGACTGTCCATCGACCAACTCCGGTCTCTATAGCGCGAGCTGGAGTATAAACACCAAATGGGTGTGATTGACCACCTATCGACCAACTCTAGTTCCTAGAGCATAGACTAGAGCATAAACATCAAATGTGTGTGACTGACCACCCATTATAAAACTGGTCCTTGGAGCATGGATTGGAGTACAAACATAAAAAGGCGGACTTGGTTCGACCATCTATTTATCAAATCTGGTCCTTAGTGCAGTCTGGAGTATAAATACCATAAAAAGTGGAAGTGGTTCGACTGTCCCCTCCTCAACTCTTTCCCTTGACCTGGGCGCAAAAACATGACTCAAGGTATATGTGATCTGACTATCTCCTCCCCTGCTCGATTTCGAAGTTCTTCAGAACACTCATCTTACTCCCAAGGCTAGGAAGAAAAAGGATCCAAATGAAAGTGGATGTGGTATGACCGTCCATGCATCAACTCCTACTATGGATGCGAAGGGCAGTTAAGAGGCCAAGCCTAAATTGGATGTGGTTCCAACATCCAATCCAAAGAGAGTGTGATACGTCCATCCATGACCTTATTTGTGCCTCATGTATGATAAACTATCCAAGCCTTGCCCAGACATTGGCAAGTCCAAATTCCAAACCAATACATGGACACGGTTTGTCCTTCCAGCAAATAACTCTGGTCATCCTGTGCGGATTAGAGTATAAACACAAATTGGGAGCGGCTCAACCACTTGCCAACAAATTATTATCCCCATAGTGTAGATATGAGTATAAACAAATAGATGAGTGCAGTTCGACCACTAAATATTACATAAACTCTGACTGAACTAGACACGAGGAGTATAAGCTCACTATAAATGGAATTCGACCATCCATAAACTATTCTACTAGCCCAAGATCAGGAACGAGAGTAAAAACTACTACAAGTTGAATATGACATCTTACTATAGCTCTGGTTGGGTGATCTTTACAACTTAAGGCAATGACTGCAAGGTGGCCTTAATTCAAAACCAATTGGAACGACATCGAAGTTACATATGACCGGCTATATCATACCATTAAATCGAGGGTCAATATCGACCCGCACCAACCATGAATGGATGTGACCCAAATGCCCATTGAAAAGCTCCCCTCACCATAGCATGGATAGGAGAATAAACCGAATGATTGTGATTTGATCATTAATTCTCTAGCACCCTCCTTCGATCTGTTGGGAGGAATATGAAACCAGATGAGCATGACCCAACTGCACCTGAACCAACTCTATCCCAAGATCTGGCTGGAGAATATGAATCAAAATGGACGTGACCGACCATCCAGTCAGAATGAATTTGAGCGACCATTCATTCATTAACTCTTACCATGATTCGACTAGAAGAGCAATACGAAACAGATGTGGCTTGACCGTTTGGACACTAGTCCTTGCCCTTGATCCGACAGAAAAAGCATCAATCACTGATTGGACATGACTTGCGTTCCTACTTATAGATGTATGCCTAAGACTTCGGGGCATGAGCGAGAAGAAAGATGAATGTGAACCGACCATTCATCGATCAACTCTAAGTCTTTGGAGCTTAGGTGGGAGTATAAACACGACTAGGACGAGACCTGACCGTCCATGCAGTACATTTATTAACCTAAAACCGAGGGTGGAAGTGTGATCATCCAAAGACTAAATGCGATAGCTCGATACTGTGATTCATATCTAGTGTTTACAGCGAATCAAGGAAACGACAGAAAGGATGCCTAGAGATAGAATCATTGAAGCAATGCCCAAGGTCATGGAAAGCACGTTACTCGAATATACAAGCAGATTCAAACTCAAAGTAAGAGCCAACTATGTAGTTGCATGCAATACGAGGCTGAAACCTACTTGACAATTGCATCAACGTGCTTGTAAGCCTAATCTCGACCATTTGCACATAATTGCTCAAAGCATTTAGAGCCATTTACTATAAAACTCAATAACTCATGATAAGACTTTAGGATTTGACGGGAGAAACCATCATCATTGACCATCCTAACCAGATTTCATGTACATTGTTACGTGAAATAGTAACATTTGAACTCAAGGATTCCAAGGCTGCATCCACTGAGCTGACAATGGACATTGCAGCCAACCATGGCGACCCATCATGGGTACTAAAGATCGGATCACAACTCGGTGCAACAATAACGAACAAATTAGCTAGCTTTCTCCGAATGAATCTTGATGTGTTCGCTTGGACCCATTCTAACATGCATGTGACCTCATCGACTATTACGAGCCATGCATTGAATATCAACCTGAGGCATGTCTCGGTTAAATAAAAGCAACACAACATGAATCCAGAAGGATTTGCCGCACTTGAAGAGGTGGTGGATAAACTCAAAAACAATATGTTTACTCATGATGCCCTCTACCCGATATGGGTTTCCAATCCAGTTCTTTTGAGAAAAGCTAATGGAAAGTAGCGGTCATGCATCAAATACTTAGACTTGAACAAGACATGCTCGAAAGACAGTTTTCTACTTCTGAGGATCGACAAGCTGGTAGACTCAACCGCTAGAAATGAAATGCTTTCATTTTTGGATATGTACTATAGATACAATCAGATCCGATGCATGTCCCCGACCAGAAGCACGCCAGCTTCATTATCGATCTAGGGCTATATTGTTATGTTGTAATATCATTTAAATTAAATAATGTTGAAGCTACTTACCAGAGACTGGTCAATAGAATGTTCAAAGACCAGATTGGGCGATCGATGGAAGCATATGTGGATGATATGCTCGTGAAGTCACGATGATCAAACGACCACATCGATGACTTTGTGGAGATGTTTAGCATTCTATGAAAATATGGAATGAAACCAAATCCCTTGAAATGCTCTTTCGGCGTTGCGTCAGGAAAATTTCGAGGTTTCATCGCTACTCCCATGGAATCAAAGCCAATCTCGAGAAGATTCAAGCAATCTATAACATCCATATGCTGATGAAGACGATTAACAAGGTACAAAGCTTAAATGAGAAGTTGCCGCCCTAAGCCACTTTATCTCCAAGGCAACCGACAAGTGTATTCCTTTTTTCAACTTGATCAGAAGAGGGAAGAGGAACTTTGAATAGATGCAGGAATGCATTGATGCATTTCATGTTCTTGTAGATCACTTAGAGAGACCTCTCATCCTATCCAAGCCACAAGATTGTGAAGACCTATACATCTATTTAGTAGTATCGGTACATGCCATAAGTACCACACCGTTATGTTAAGAGAATTAGATCCAGAGGCATGTATATTATGTTAGCAAGCGATTGACAGGTACTGACAGAAACTACCCAAAGCTGGAAAAGCTCGCGTACTTCCTGTTGATTGCATCACGAAAGCTTCGCCATTACTTCCAAGCTCACCCTATCAACGTCTACACCGACGAGCCGTTATGACAGGTCCTATAGCAACCATAGATGTTTAGAAGATTGCTCAAATAGAATATCGAGCTAATCCAATTCAATATCACCTATCTTCCTTGGAGAGCTATTCAGGAACAAACATTGGCAAACCTCATATTTGAATTCATTGCATCAGGCGACTATCCGAAGAGCAACGGAGAATGACCAACCAATGAAAAATACACGGATAGAGCTTCCAGCAATTGATGTTATAGCATCAGAGTTATGTTAGTGACTCAACAAATAATGAAGCTAAGTATGAAGCCCTGATAGCCAGGCTCAAACTTGCTAGAGAACTGAGAGTGGAAACATTACATATCTTTTGTGAAATCTGGTTAGTAGTATGCCAAGTTAGGGAAGATTAACTTGCCAGGTTATCTCATCCGGGTCCAAGAGCTACTAGCTAACTTCAAGTATTACACCATTACATGCATTCTCAGAGAACAAATGGAAAAGCCAAGTCACTAGCTATGCTGGCCAGCTCTGGGGATGCGCAACAATAGACTTTGTTCCCGGTTGAAGTACTTAATATTCCAAGCATTGAAAGATGGAGATCGACTAGATCTTGGAGATGGTGCCAGAAAAGGAGTCATGGATGACTCCTATCAAAGACCATCTACAATGGGGGATCCTCCATAGATGGAGGAATGAAAAACAACATATCCTTCTTAAAGCTTCATGTTGCATCATCCAAAAATGAGTCATGTATAGAAAGGGTTTCTTCATTCCCCTACTTCGGTGTATCGCCTATAATGAAATTAAACGAGTCTTGAATGAAGTCCATGAAGAAGAATGTGGTGGTCACACCAGGAGGCAAACCCTGACAAAGAAAATAACTCCACTATGGGTATTGCCGGCCAACTGTCAATCGAGATGTAGTTGATCATGCTAAACAATGCGGCGAGTGCTAGATGTTTACAAAAATTTGAGATCCCCACCGAAAAAAATACTCAAATGACCAGTCCATAGTCGTTTTCCACTTAGGGTATTGACATCATCAAATTCTTGCTAATTCTAAAGGTGGTGCGAAATACGTCACCATAGCAATCGATTACTTCACCAAATGTGCTGAAGCGAAACTTTTAACCACAATGACGATGAAGAAAATAATCAACTTCATTTTCCAAAATATCATCTACGTTTTGGCCTTCCACAATCCATTATAATCGATAATTGAACCCAATTCGACAACGCTACATTAAAGACTTCTACCGTCGGTATTATATCGAAAAGAGATTGTGGCAGTTGCTCGCCCTCAAGATAATGGCTAAGTTGAAGCTGTCAACAAAATCATAAAGTCCATTCTAAAGAAACATTTCAAAAAGGTTAAGGGTAAGTGGGTAGATGAACTCCCAATAGCATTAAGGGCTTACAGAACTACTCACAAGTCCACGACTGGCTATACTCCATTCGCCCTTGCTTACGGCTTCGAGTCGTCGTCCCAATAGAACTTGAAGTCCCCTCTCATCGAATGAATTATTACAATCCCTATTTCATTTTAAAATAATATATTAAAAAGGAATTACAATCCAATTGCAATTAAACTAGTAGGAACTGGAGACGACTCATGAGCGTACAAACACGTTCGAGAGCCAATGACAAGAAAATGTACCTTAATATGTATATTCAAAAAATTTGATTTCATGAAATCAACAGAAATTGAATTTTAACTTGGGGTTATTAAAGAGAAGAATGGATCAAATACCCAAAGCTTACTAGCCCTATAGAACCCGACACAGATAACAACCAATGGAATACAATCCTGAACTAATACTATTGGAAGTTGATGAAGCGTCATAACAATCAAAGAGGGATACAAAACTTTGGGAAGATAATTCAATGGAAGGATAGCGACTATTTAAGAAACTGGATGGATTTATTTTCAATGACACTAAATTGCTTCAATTCAAAGCATGTCATGTATGCAACAAGACGTACTTTAGGAGGCAAATGTTATCCGACATTTTGACCCGGATACATCCGAACTGACTAGAATAGTTAGGTTCGACTATCATCAAGGCCAGTAGCCCATAGTGATGATTGTACGGTCCAAAATCAAGTATAGATGATAATATGAAGCAGAAGCATGAAAGGTCACTACTCCATAAAGGTGGATTAGGTACGATCCATATTCAATGCTATGGACCATATCGTATCGATTCCACAACTAAATTTTATAATGATGATCGGTCAATAACTCAAAATCTATGCATACCATCAGCAGGAAACTTAGCGTAAAAGCTTACTACAACATGCGGAACACCCCCTAGGGTCTCATTCCAATTGGAGGAAGTTGAAGGGATCGAAAAACCTCCCTTTGGAGGGATTAGCGTAAATCTGAATTCAAGCAACATTACTTCATGGAAAATGTGATATCTCGCAAACCGTACGTCGGAATTGCACGAAATATGGGGGCGAGTAGCTAACATCATAGGAAAACCCTCATAGGGATTGTAGCCCATTTGAACACACTAGTAGAGATTGGACCGATCCTTATTGTGGGTCCCGATGGGCTTGGAAATTTTTGGATGGCCTCATCTTGGTCTCTAGAATCTTCTACCAAAATTTCAGTCTGATTCAAGCACCTCGTCTGTAATGACCTAAATCACTTCAAAATATAATATTTAAAGTGATTTTAAATGTAAAATATAAAAGTTTTATGATTCAAATAATATTAGCTAGAATTTAGAAATAGAAATATACATAAAAATAGCAACATTTGCTTATATCGACAAAAGTGACAAAATCCTAATTTCAGAAAAGTAAGTTTAAATGGTTTAATTAGTTATTTTAATTTATTTATAAGTGTTTATATATTTTTTAATAATATTATACAAATTTATTTTTAAATTTGGTTTATATAAATAAATAGTTTAACTAAAACGTCAAAATATGACCGTAGAATATTTTGTCAAAAATCAACGTTTTGTCGATTTAAAGTTGTCGCAACGTAGTTGCACCTTTATGTACATAATTTAATAATTATGTAAACATATAAAGGTAGTTATCAGTTTACTAAACAAGGTTACTTTTAATAATCACACTTAGAAAATGCTAGAAAGTAATTAGCAAAAGTAAACTAAAAAAGACAAAACACATGTCACATCAAATGTGACATAAAGTAAATTAATCATTCTTATTCTTTAATTAACTCTTAGGTGTTCGAATTTTAAAAGTGTGATGTGAAGTGGATGCTAAGTGTTGAATTGAATAATTTTACTTAATTCTTAAGGAAGGTTATTAAAGTAAAAAACACAAATCTATATTTTATTCTCAAATATTTTCTATAAATACCCATCCTCTTCTTCTTTACTTTTGCATCATTTCTTATCTACTTACTTAAGCTCTCTTACATCCTTTAATGGCTTCTTTCCATAATTAAATAATGCCAAAATATTTCCAAAAATAAAACAAAGAAAAATATAAACAAAACTTCGTCCGAACCACTTCAAAACTCCTCCTCCCCTCTCCTATTGCTCAAGCCCCCTTCCTCCATTTGTTCAAGCACATTTTCCACTTCAAGCTTGGTCATGGACTCCTAAGGCAAGTACGAGAAAGTTTAGCAAGCTCTAAGAGCTTAAGGCAAAGTGCAGCAAAGTTAAAAAAGTTTAAAAGTAGATTGAAAGCAACAAAAGGTGAGAACTCTAAATCGATAAGTAGAATTTATTTGTATGATGTTTTGCAAGTTATAAATGTTGTTTGTATGTTTATAATGATGATTGATAAGTGTTTGAAAAAGAAAGCAACCACCTTTAAGTCATATGCAAAAGTTAGTAAGCAAATATGTACATAAATGACAGTCATGTGACATTGTAATAAAAAAGGTTGTTAAATTGATATGTAAGTTCATATGATAAGTTAGGATATGTTAAAACAGTTATAAACATTATTTGAATGGTTATTAGCTGTATATTAAATATATGTGTTGAAACAAGTGATGGATTTACACGACGTATAATCACATGGAAATCACTTTTCAAAAGAAATGAAATGTGATATGGAATCATTTTGTGATGACCCGAATTTTTGAGCAATTTAAATTGGAATATTTAATTGATTTGGAATATTAAAAAGTTTAATTTTTAACATGAATTTCAAATATCAATATTTATTGGATAATTAATTGTTGAATATAATTATTGGAAATTGGGTAAAATGTGAAATCTGGAATTTTAAGTCCGTTAAAAATAATTTGAAGGCTTGTAAAATATATATTGATAATACTGAAGATAATAGAAGTTGCGAAATTGAAATTAACAGTGGTTTGTTCAGTTTTAAAATTTTATTGTTTAAATTGAATTTAAAAATAGCCTTCCGGGGCACAGTCTCGGAATTCGACGAAACCAGTTTCATTGGGTCCGCAATATTGAATTATTATCGGATTTCAATTTTCGTAATTTTTGGAGTTGGTGTGTGAGCGCACAATAAGTAGACGCGTTGAAATCTATATCGAATTCAATTTAAATTTATATTTATATTGGTCAACATCAGCCTACATTCTTTCCCATCAAACTTTTCCCTTTCACATTCGAAGTACTATAGTCGACAATCTTCTGAAGCAAGCCGTTTCTCTTCGTTTTAAAATCACACTGTCTCCTTCCATTCCTCTCAGGATGAATTAACTTCAACAGGAGAGAAAAAAAAGGGCCACTCCTTCTTGTTCAAAACAAAATCGTGCCTACCTCCACCTATTCCAAATCGCTGCCTTCAATGGTAAACGCGTCCCTTCCATTTCCAGTACTCGTTTTTCACAATATCGTTCCCAAATTAAATCGAATCCGCTTCAGTTTATAAAAAAAAGAACGCGAGCCTCTTTTCCCCTCGTTTTACAGTTTGCTCGTGAAGTTCAATCGAGCTCAGAAATAGGAAGGCGAAGCTTTTCGTGAGGCCGTAGGTGGTATCAAGGGGGAAACTGCATCCGTGGATCGAGGCAGTTTGACCGCGTTCGAATTTGGGTTTCGTGGGTTTGGGTATCGCGTCGGCGTAGCCCTGAGTGAGTGATGGGAGTTCGTGGGGATGATGGCGCTCGTTCGTGACAGTGGCGGCCGCGTTCAATTTGTTGATCGATGAGACCTTGTTTAAGTCAGGGTGGAGGCTTTGGTTCGCTGTAAGGGTGAGATATTGTTTTATTATTTTAAATTTTATAAAGATGCTTGTATATATATATATGTTTTTCAGTAAAGCTATTTACTGTTGGTATTTATAAATATATGTATATATATAATATGCTCATACATATTTTAATACACATAGAAAAAATAGTAAATATGTTCCAGTTAAAGGTGTATACATATACTGTGTATGTTTACACAGTGAAGAAAAAGGAGAATAAGTATATATATATATTAATTTAAAATATATAAACAGAAAATTTATTTTTACAATTAAGATTTTGAAATAATAGTAGGGGTTTTAAAATGTTATAGAATGTATAAAAATAAAATAAATATACATATAGTCATGTAACACTTACTAGTTTAATTTTAAAAATAAGACATTGTGGTGATCAAATTTGTTTAATAAACTTACCGAATTATTTTAGTTATTAAAAATAATTTGTAAAAAAAGAAATTAGTTTAAAATTTAATTCTTTGATTTAAATTTAATCATTAGTTAAAATTGAATCGTTAGTCTAAATTATACGATAATTGATGATTTGATTTGTTCAAATATTGATAGACTATAATGCTATTCATGGTTAAAATCTGATAGAGGCAAGCCGGATTGGATTGGATTACAAACAAATCAAAGGTGAGTTAATCTCACTCAGTTAATTTAAAATAAAATTTAAATGATTAAATTTAAATAATTGATTGAATGGTTGAGTTTGATTTATGTGCTATAGTATGGTAATTTTGAAATTGGCATTTTATATTGTGCTAACATCTGTGGATGCAGGGAAAATAGGTTGGAGGGATCCAACTGGACCCCTCAACATTTATTATTTAATGATCTCTGTTGTGACTACTTGATATTCTATGTTGAATATATTGGAATATTGAATGATATGATTTGATTGGATATATTTGGGTATAATGAATTACCGAAAATATATAAATTGGATTATGGAAAGAAAATAAAGGAAGTAAATTTGTAAACGTAATAATCTTAGAAAATTTAATAAATTAAGAATGAATTGAAAAAGAAATGGAAGTATGTTAAATACTAATAAATAACTTCGAGTATGAAAAGAAAAGGATTTGAATAAACAGTAATTAATGAATTGTAAAATTATGTGATATTAATTTAAAGGAATAAAGAATTATTTTAAAACTTAAAGCTTTAAATTTATTTAAAAGAATAAGAAGTAAATTGAGAAATCTAAATTGGTATTTCAATTAAAAGTATTTTAAATCATAATTAAGGAATAAAATCTGAAATTAAAGGATTTTGGAATAAATGAAGTAAATTGGAAATCAATTTGGAAATTGATTTAAGTGTTTGAAATTGGATATTTGAAAGAATAAATTCACGGTGAGAATTTATTAAGAAATGAGAAAAATTGTTTAAAAATAAATAGTGATTTATTTTTAAAAGGTTGTGAAGAGAAGTATATTTCTCTGGATAGCCAAGTACGTTTTAAGTAAATTTTAAATATAAGATAAAAGTTTAATGTTGCTTTAAAAAGCTTGTTTTAGAAAATTTATTATTTATTAATGTTTAAAATTCTAAAGTAATTTTTTTCTTAAAATCTATTATTGTAATAATTATTTAAAGGTGACTTAGGATTTTGTTTTAAAAAGTGAAAACCTAGTTCTATATTTATAAAGTAAACATTATTTTCAAATATTCATATAGTATGTATTTTTTAAAAATTATTGAAATAGTTTCTAACTTAAAGGTTTTAAAGTATATTTCAAAGTAAAGCGTTTTAAATTATTTTTAAAAAATGTAAAGTTTTATGCTTGGTAATTCCAGTGGAAATAGAAATACTTGGAATTTATTCTGAGAAAGGAAGATAATTTGAAAATTGTTTTCAAAAGGGTTTGAAAGTGGAAATATATCTTGTGAAGATATTTTGAGATTAATAAATAATTTGAAAAATTATTTATTGTTGAATGGTTGTTTGGAATATAAATTGATAGTTAAATCACTGACTATCAATATTGGACAAATGCGTTGATCGTTTCGAAGAGACCGGGATCGAGATTTATTTCTCGAAAACCACTTCGATCCGGTTTGTACGTTTCGTGGAAACGAGTTTGGATTCGAAGATGGAGCAGAGAAGTGCAAAGGCTAATCGCTACTAATCCTGATTGTATTTCCAAAATGGATGTAGTAGGAATAGTGCCTTCGGTTCTGTTCGGACCCGGGACGGACTTGTATGGATAAATGCTTGCGAAACATCGTCAGGTGGACGATGGGCATTCTAAGGGATATGTTCTTAAAAGGTAACGCTTAGCCTTAAGCCTCATCAAATGGGAATGACTGAAAATCAGGGGTTATGCAGCAAGGCTAGGTGGGTAGCACCCAAGTAGGGTGAGGTCATTCCTGTCTAGATGTCCCTTTTTATTTCGGCTTAGTGGGCGGTTGCTGATCCCAACCGCGGGGTGATCTCACTCGGGATTATCCAGTAAGGGGTAGTCCCGGTCTTGTGTTGCAAGGGAGACGGCGTACTCCTCGGTACGGTGATCTAGGCCCCGTACTGTGACACGTGGTACCCCAATGCCTAGTCATTGGTTGGAAATTCATTCTCCCTATGAGCCTTGTACGAGTTTTGTTTGTATTACCCACTCTGTGGCTAGTATCTGGAATTTAATAATGTAACAATTTCGGCTATTTTATAAGCATTTGTATATAGACCCTATTATAATATCAGAGGATTTCTATAAAAATTGTTTTAGCTATTGTAAGGTAAAAAACCCGACATGTTTATTTGTGGCGTGGTCTTACGAGATGCTTTTGTTTTCAAAGGATTTTTGAAACTTTAATAATCAATTGAGTGTGATTTTCTCACGCTGGTATTCCAGACCGACTCGGGTGTTATTTAACTGTAATGCTCGGTCAGACCGAGTATTATAGGATACAAGTTTTGATGCTGTGGAGCTTAGGAGCCGAGCTGGATGACGATGCGTATTTCGTACTTGTTTATATACATATATTTTCCGCTGTGTTGAGTTGTGTATCCACTTGTATGATATTGATGTTGAGCTGTGATTGATGTACTCTGATGATGTAATGTATAAACATGTATATTGGATTTTTGAGTAAAGATCATTTAATATCTATTATATTTTATTCCGCTGCGATGGTTAGATTCTGATGTTGATTTCTATTTTCTTCTTCTACCTCTTCTTCTTTAACCCAAATGGTTCGTATTTCTGTACAACTTGAGTTGATTGACGTAGAATAGTGTTGAATCAAGGGGTACGGATTTGCGGGTCGTTACACTTGGTATCAGAGCTTAGGTTGGTGATAACCTTGGCTCTGCTGGGAATTACTCATTGAAATAGAGTCGATAGTACTCTAGGATGAGTTTGAGCGTATTAATTGTTATGTGCGCGTATTTGTTAGTGAGTATAAAATGATTTTATATTGCGTTGATTGGTTTATTGAGTAGTTTATGGGTTCTGGTCAATACGAGTAATTAACGTTATTGATAGGGAGCTCTAAACATTCGAATAGAATAATTCGACACATTATTGTTTTAAAGTAGGGTAAAGGAAATAATTTTACCCAAATTATTTTAGTATATAAAAAGAATATAATTTTTGTAAAGTATTATAGTATTTGGATGCTTGATTGTTAAGTAATGATAATGTTAAATTATTAACACTATTATGTAGAAATTGAATAAGAAATTGAAAACTTATAACCAAAGTTGAAGAATAAATTTATATAACAAAAAGGAAGTTGAAATATAGATTATAAATGTAATTTATAAATTGAAATAAACCTCTAGAGAAATTTGTAAATATAATCTATGAATGTGATTTAACATTGGAAATAAAATCCCAGAGTAATGTTGGAATATAAGTTGGATGGATTTCAAATTTGGAATTCTGGAAAAGGGTTTAAATTCCTTTGGATTTGGAAATGGTTTTCAAAAGTTTTGGAGAAATAATAGTGGTATTATTTCGGAAATATTTTTGAATTGGAATTGAATATGGAGAGAATTGGAATTTAAAAATATTTGAAAGGGATTTTAAAGAGATAAAAGCATCTATTTCTCTTTCGATCGTTGGAAAATAATTTCGGTGATGACTGCAGCATCATCGAAGTTCATTTTCGAGTTTCTAGAAGAGAAATTGCTACCAAATTGTTTTAAATTGGAAGTGTTTGTGAACTGGGTTTGGTTTTGAAATTCAAAAGGATAATTGAATGTGCAAAAGGATTTTGGATATAGTTGAATTCTAAGGTGATATTGAAATTTTGGAAAATTGTTTAACTCTGGAATTTTGTTTAGAATGTTTATGGAATAATAAAAATATATTGGCTAAACAAAAGGTATAAATCCGAGTTAAAAAGTAAAATATGAACGAGATTGATAGTAAATAGATGAAATATGAATATAAATAAGTTGTGACTCATAAAATTTGGAAGCAAAATAAATAGGCCAAATAAAATTGTTTGTAATGATAATAAATATAATCCAAAATTTAAAATATAAAATAGATTGAACTCAAGTAAAACGGTTAGAGTGATTTTTGGAATAAAAATCAAATATTGGGTAAAATTTTAAATAGACTACTTGATTAATTAATAGAATATGGAAATGGAACTCAAATTGGTTAATAAAAATTGAGTTGTGGATAAATGATAACATTTGAAAGTGAAGCTTGAGTTATTAATAGAAATTCTACTTGAAATTGTAAGTGAATTAAATTTGAGTTGAAGTTGAATGGAATTGAATTAACATAAAAATGATTTATATTGCAAATAAAAATCTAAGAAGAGATAAATTGAAAATGGCCTCGTTATAAAATGAAAGGAATTCAGAAATAAGTTATTGAATGTGAATTAGAATTCATATGGATTCAATGAAATATACTAATTTAATTTAAATGAATGGAGCTGGCAATGAACTCAAATTAAACAAAATAGAGTTGAAATAGTGATAGTTTGAGTGGTAAATAAAATTCAAGTGAATAAAAATAAAATTGAAATGATTGCAAATGAATATAAAATGCAAAATAAATTGAACGGAATCAGTTAAAATGAAATCAAATTAAGTATAGATTGAATTAGTATTAATTTAAAATAATTATAAACTGGAATGAATATTCTTTTAAGTAAATATCACTGAATTTGCATAAAAATAATTGTCGTTTGACGTAAACGAGATTATGTAAATTCTATGGGTTAACAGAAGCCAATGAAGTTGGGTTTTGATTCAATTGTAATAAATATGGGTTTGTTTGGATGAAAAATAAATTGAATGTAAACAATGGAGTGTAAATGAGTTCAGCTTGGATTGTCGGTGAATTGAATATAACTGAAAATATGAAATTCAAAATGGTTGACTGAATAAACTAATTTAAATTAGTTAGTAGATGAAATTGGTTGATAATTGAAAATCAAATTAAGGATTTAAATTGGGAAGTGCTTATAAAAACAAAATATAACTTGAGTTTTGAAGTTGAAATATGTTGAAGGAAAATAAAATAACTTAAGTAATATTTGAATAAAAGCTTGATTTAAGTAAAAATTGTAAAATAGTTGTGCCGAGTTTTATGAAATGATTTTAAATAAAACTTGTTTGGTAGATGAAATTAGTAATTGAGTTAATTAACTTAAGTTATATTAATGAGAACTTGACTTCGAATAAAAATGGAAGTTAGATTGCTTTTGAAATCAATTCAAATTAAATGAGTTTGCTTGGACTTAAAATGAATTTAAGTTAAGTAAGAGAGAGTTGTGAAATCATTTAAATTGAACAGGATGGTTTGAATATTGTTTGGAAGCATTATAAATAAGTGTCGAAATATTTCATATGTGCTTATGGAAATATATAATATGCACTGTTTATAGAATCCATGTTTTAGTTATTTATAATAAGTGAAATGTTAATAAACTTTGTATATTTGACACTGACATGTTTAAATTGAGTAAGTACAGGTTTTTGGAAGCCGTTGATTGGTTTTGCCCGCGCTAACAGCTTAAATAAATAACCTCTTTGCTTAAAATGCTAAATAAGGTACGCCTACGCAATACAAATAGGAAATATGAACTGTTTTTCTGTTTTCCGACCGTGTGGGTCGATGTATATATATTTATATCTCTTGTCAACTTGCAGAAGCTCCTCCGTACAAAGGAGACTCTGCCAAAAAATTTCAAAAATTTTGGGAGTTAGAAATTTTTTGAATCTTTTGAAAATTTTCACTAACGGCAAATAATTAAATTTGTAAGCAAATAGAATTACAACTGTATAAGTAAAGTAAGATGAATTGAAGGAATGGTTTGAAAAAAAAATTAAGAAGGAAAAAGGTTTGCAAATAAATTTTTATTTAAGATTTTAAATAAATTAGTAAGTAAACTACTAAAAGGTATTTAGATTTGGAATTTATTAGTAAATTGAAGCAAACTGAAACTTATATAGAATTGAAATTAAACTTGAATATAAACTTCAGTAGTGAAGTAAAAATTAATGTAAGAAGTGTATAAAATAATTATATTAAACTTAAGAAATGAATGGTGAGATTCTTAAGTAAATTGGTATTGAGGAAAATTGTTCCAAGTGAATAATTGAATGGAAATTAAACTGAAGGTTGTGAAATGGGATGGTTATGGATAAGTGAATATAAAAAAAAATGAATGTGAATACGTAGGATGTACGTATATTATTTTATTCGCATAGTTATTTAATCCGGATTCGAGCACAGAATTTCGAGATAGTTATATCGATCCGAGTTAGGATTTTTTACTCGATTTTCAACGGTGAACCTGGATATGGAGTTTTGATTGATTCTGAAAATTCTCTATCATAGTTTACAGCTATGCAAGGAGAATGACGGTTTCTAATCAGGAAACCAGATCTGAGTCCGCACTAGGAAGTCGGGTGGACGATACTAGTTCGGAAGTGAAATTGTGTGATCGAGTGAGTGACCGGATTTGGTATTGCGTATGGATGATATATGTACATCGTACGGGCTTAAATGGAATGAACATTGAAATTTCGGAAAGAAGTCAAATAAAATGTTTTTGAATGTTGTGATTGTATATTATTGTTAAACAGGATATGTAGGTATGAAAAAGGGAAAGAAAAATTGGTTTTGATTTCAGATAATAAATTAGAATTGCCCGACTAAAAGGTATGTGTTTAAAATTCTATATGGGATTTGATTGGGTTTTTGGATCTAGCCACTTGGCTTTTTGTTTTCTTTTTGGATTTGGGAGGCCGTAGAGCCATTTTGGAGTTGTATCGAGCTAGCCGCGCAAAGGAGACGCTGGCAAAAAATTTCGAAAATTTGGAGAGTTAGAAAAATTTTAAGAAAATTCCGATAATTTTGAATTTGATTTAAAAATTAAATTTGGAAGATTGAGTAAGTAATATTGTTAGAAACTATGGGAAAGTTGGGAAAGATTAGTAAAAATGGTAGTGGATCTTTTATAAAAAGATAGTGGATAGGATGTTGAACAGTTTGATTTTGGAAAATAGTAACGGGTATTTGACCATTCTTCCTAACAAGTAATTTCAGGGACGAAATTCTTTTAAGGGGGGAGGAATGTGACGACCTGAATTTTTAAGCAATTCAAATTGGAATATTTAATTGATTTGGAATATTAAAAAGTTTAATTTTTAACTTGAATTTCAAATATCAATATTTATTGGATAATTAATTGTTGAATTTAATTATTGGAAATTGGGTAAAATGTGAAATCTGGAATTTTAAGCCTGTTAAAAATAATTTAAAGGCTTGTAAAATTTATATTGATAATACTGAAGATAATAGAAGTTGTGAAATTCAAATTAACAGTGGTTTGTTCAGTTTTAAAATTTTATTGTTTAAATTGAATTTAAAAATAGCCTTCCGGGGTACAATCTCGGAATTCGACGAAACCAGTTCCATTGGGTCCGTAATATTGAATTATTATCGGATTTCAATTTTCGTAATTTTTGGGGTTGGTGTGTGAGCGTACGATAAGTAGACGCGTTGAAATCTATATCGAATTCAATTTAAATTTATATTTATATTGGTCAACATCAGCCGACATTCTTTCCCATCATAACTTTTCCCTTTCGCATTCGAAGTACTATAGCCGACAATCTTCTGAAGCAAGCCGTTTCTCTTCGTTTTAAAATCACACTGTCTCCTTCCATTCCTCTAGGGATGAATTAACTTCAACAGGAAAGGAAAAAAAAGGGCCACTCCTTCTTGTTCAAAACAAAATCGTGCCTACCTCCACTTATTCCAAATCGCTGCCTTCAATGGTAAATGCGTCCCTTCCTTTTCCAGTACTCGTTTTTCACAATATCGTTCCCAAATTAAATCGAATCCGCTTCAGTTTATAAAAAAAAGAGAACGCGAGCCTCTTTTCCCCTCGTTTTATAGTTTGCTCGTGAAGTTCAATCGAGCTCAGAAATGGGAAGGCGAAGCTTTTCGCGAGGTCGTAGGTGGTATCAAGGGGGAAACTGCATCTTTGGATCGAGGCAGTTTAACCGCATTCGAATTTGGGTTTTGTAGGTTTGGGTATCGCGTCGGCGTAGCCCTGAGTGAGCGATGGGAGTTCGTGGGGATGATGGCGCTCGTTCGTGATAGTGGCGGCCGCGTTCAATTTGTTGATCGATGAGACCTTGTTTAAGTCAGGGTGGAGGCTTTGATTCGCTGTAAGGGTGAGATATTGTTTTATTATTTTAAATTTTATAAAGATGGTTGTATATATATATAAAAAAAAGTATTTCAGTAAAGCTATTTACTGTTGGTATTTATAAATATATATATATAAGATGCTCATATATTTTTAATACATAGAGAAAAAAATAGGAAATATGTTCCAGTTTAAAGGTGTATATATATACTGTGTATGTTTACACAGTGAAGAAAAAGGAGAATAAGTGTATATATATATATTTTTTCATTTAAAATATATAAACAGAAAATTTATTTTTACAATTAAGATTTTGAAATAATAGTAGGGGTTTTAAAATGTTATAGATTGTATAAAAATAATATAAATATACATATAGTCATGTAACACTTACTAGTTTAATTTTAAAAATAAGATATTGTGGTGATCAAATTTGTTTAATAAACTTACCGAATTATTTTAGTTATTAAAAATAATTTGTAAAAAAAGAAATTAGTTTAAAATTTAATTCTTTGATTTAAATTTAATCATTAGTTAAAGTTGAATCGTTAGTCTAAATTATACGACAATTGATGATTCGATTTGTTTAAATATTAATAGACTATAATGCTATTCAAGGTTAAAATCTGATAGAAGCAAGCCGGATTGGATTGGATTACAAACAAATCAAAGGTGAGTTAATCTCACTCAATTAATTTAAAATAAAATTTAAATGATTAAATTTAAATAATTGATTGAACGGTTGAGTTTGATTTATGTGCTATAGTATGGTAATTTTGAAAATGGCATATTATATTGTGCTAACATCTGTGGATGTAGGGAAAATAGGTTGGAGGGATCCAACTGGACCCCTCAACATTTATTATTTAATGATCTCTGTTGTGATTACTTGGTATTCTATGTTGAATATATTGATATATTAAATGATATGATTTGATTGGATATATTTGGGTATAATGAATTACCGAAAATATATAAATTGGATTCTGGAAAGAAAATAAAGGAAGTAAATTTGTAAACGTAATAATCTTAGAAAATTTAATAAGTTAAGAATGAATTGAAAAATAAATAGAAGTATGTTAAATATTAATAAATAACTTCGAGTATGAAAAGAAAAGGATTTGAATAAACAGTAATTAATGAATTGTAAAATTATGTGATATTAATTTAAAGGAATAAAGAATTATTTTAAAACTTAAAGCTTTAAATTTATTTAAAAGAATAAGAAGTAAATTGAGAAATCTAAATTGGTATTTCAATTAAAAGTATTTTATATCATAATTAAGGAATAAAATCTGAAATTAAAGGATTTTGGAATAAATGAAGTAAATTGGAAATCAATTTGAAAATTGATTTAAGTGTTTGAAATTGGATATTTGGAAGAATAAATTCAAGGTGAGAATTTATTAAGAAATGACAAAAATTGTTTAAAAATAAATAGTGATTTATTTTTAAAAGGTTGTGAAGAGAAGTATATTTCTCTGGATAGCCAAGTACGTTTTAAGTAAATTTTAAATATAAGATAAAAGTTTAATGTTTCTTTAAAAAGCATGTTTTAGAAAATTAATTATTTCTGAATGTTTAAAATTCTAAAGTAAATATATTTTTTCAAATCTATTATTGTAATAATTGTTTAAAGGTGACTTAGGATTTTGTTTTAAAAAGTGAAAACCTAGTTCTATATTTATAAAGTAAACATTATTTTCAAATATTCATATAGTATGTATTTTTAACAAATTATTGAAATAGTTTCTAACTTAAAGGTTTTAAAGTATATTTCAAAGTAAAGCGTTTAAATTATTTTAAAAAGATCTAAAGTTTTATGCTTGGTGATTCCAGTGGAAATAGAAATACTTGGAATTTATTCTGAGAAAGGAAGATAATTTGAAAACTGTTTTCAAAAGGGTTTGAAAGTGGAAATGTATCTTGTGAAGATATTTTCAAGATTAATAAATAATTTTGAAAATTATTTATTGTTGAATGGTTGTTTGGAATATAAATTGATAGTTAAATCACCGACTATCAATATTGGACAAATGCGTTGATCGTTTCGAAGAGACCGGGATCGAGATTTATTTCTCGAAAACCACTTCGATCCGGTTTGTACGTTTCGTGGAAACGAGTTTGGATTCGAAGATGGAGCGGAGAAGTGCAAGGGCTAATCGCTACTAATCCTGAGGATATTTCCAAAATGGATGTAGTAGGAATAGTGCCTTCGGTTCCGTTCGGACCCGTGACAGACTTGTATGGATAAATGCTTGCGAAACATCGTCAGGTGAACGATGGGCACTTTAAGGGATATGTTCTTAAAAGATAACGCTTAGCCTTAAGCCTCATCAAATGGGAATGACTGAAAATCAGGGGTTATGCAGTAAGGCTAGGTGGGTAGCACCCAAGCAGGGTGAGGTCATTCCTGTCTAGATGTCCCTTTTTATTTCGGCTTAGTGGGCGGTTGCTGATCCCAACCGCGGGGTGATCTCACTCGGGATTATCCAGTATAGGGTAGTCCCGGTCTTGTGTTGCAGGGGAGCGGGCGAACTCCTCGGTACGGCGATCTAGGCCCCGTACTGTGACAGGTGGTACCCCAGTGCCTAGTCATTAGTTGGAAATCCATTCTCCCTACGAGCCTTGTACGAGTTTTGTTTGTATTACCCACTCTGTGGCTAGTAGCTGGAATTTAATAATGTAACAATTTCAGCTATTTTATAAGTATTTGTACATAGACCCTATTATAATATCAGAGGATTTCTATCAAAATTGTTTTAGCTATCGTAAGGTAAAAAACCCGACATGTTTATTTGTGGCGTGGTCTTACGAGATGCTTTTGTTTTCAAAGGATTTTTGAAACTTTAATAATCAATTGAGTGTGATTTTCTCACGCTGGTATTCCAGACTGACTCGGGTGTTATTTAACTGTAATGCTCGGGTCAGACCGAGTATTATAGGATACAGGTTTTGATGCTGTGGAGCTCAGGAACCAAGCTGGATGACGATGTGTATTTCGTACTTGTTTATATACATATATTTTCCGCTGTGTTGAGTTGTGTATCCATTTGTATGATATTGATGTTGAGCTGTGATTGATGTACTCTGACGATGTAATGTATAAACATATATATTGGATTTTTGAGTAAAGATCATTTACTATCCATTGTATTTTATTCCGCTGCGATGGTTGGATTCTGATGTTGATTTCTATTTTCTTCTTCTACCTCTTCTTCTTTAACCCAAATGGTTCGTATTTCTGTACAACTTGAGTTGATTGACGTAGAATAGTGTTGACTCAAGGGGTACGAATTTACGGGTCGTTACACATTTATACCTATGAATTTTTTTAATATGCTCTAGAAACGATTTCTAAATGTTTAAACTTGTCTCGGCAAAGTTTGGATATGAATCCCAAAATACGCCTAAAAATTGACGCGTCGTGTAACGGTGGTTCATGTTTTCGCATCGAAGTTTCAAATGAACATATGAAATGGAATATTGTTCTGAATTCTTCGAAGTAAGAATTTTTCGAATCCTTATATCCTTATCTTTCACGTAAAAAATAAAATCAAGGTTTCATCTTGTATATTTTAAAATATGGCAAAATCAATTTTCAAGAAAAATCCAATTTTTTCACTAAATGACCAAAGTTGGAAATTGATAGAATAATCAGTTTAAAATTATGAAATAAATTCTAAAAATATTTAAAATGTTTTAAAAGTGATTTAAGTTGAAAAGATGGTTTTCTAAATGATATAAAAGGTCTATTTGAAGAATACAACTTTTAAAGCACTTTTTGTAACACTATTTACAACGCTTTTCGCAACGCTTTTCAATAACTTTTGAAATAAAGGTTGAAACTTAACAATTCTTTCCAAATCCTTAGTAAATGTTTTTAAGTAAATAATAAAGCATTTTAAAATAAATTTGAAAAATTATTTCAAAGATGGTTAAACAAATAGTTAAATGATTCAAAAAGGGAAAATGAGTATGCGGAAACGAGTAATACATTTTTCCCGCCCGTGAGATCTCAAAGTGAAAAAAAGATGTGTAACTAATGTTAGGGATGGTGCAACCAATACCCAGAACTCACCTGGCCTTAGTTTTCTCTTTTAAGAGAGATGTGGAACACATCGAAAGGAAATCCTGAATGCTCAACTCGGAATTTATAGAAACAATCTTCTTATACTCATTATTAAAATTCAAGAGGGAACTTGTCCTATTAGTGGAATTTAAAGCTGATCTCACTGATATTCCACCTATAGCACTCGTTGAATATAGAAATTGATTTTGGAGAAAATTAGAATGATTTCTATAATCTTATTTTCCCAAAAGGCACTCTTAAAAAATGATTTGAGAAATATTCAAAAAGAGGTTTAAATGATTCTGTATTCACTAAAAGAATATTTTGAAAATATATATCTCTCGAACATATTTTGGTAAACAAAAATGAATGAATCGAAAAACAATCACCTAATTACATCATTTTTATCGATGATTGGATTTCGAAGGAGCCGAGGTCAGATTTGGGTGATTCCTATCCGAAAACCACTTCGAACCAATGTACACATTGGAAAGTGAAGTCATGTTGAAGATGATGATTACTGAAGATCGTGGATCTTCATGGCGTGAGGACTGCTTGTTGACATGTTCTGGGTAGCTCCTATTATAGAGTTATTTATAGCAGTGGTCTCCTCCTGGTGGAAATTTTTCGGATTGCAAAGAATGCTCCCTACTAGTGGTAGTAGAAGAGTGCCTCTGGTTTGTCATGTCCCTGGACAACTTCTCTTAGCTTAACACCCTCCTTGAGACGTAGGAGCTCAAGGTTGTATTTTTGTGAAAGGAAATTAGTAGTCAACGAAAATGGCAGTGTGGCATTCAAAGTAATATGATATGTGATATGTGATATGTGAAAGGTAATCGTTGCCTCAAGCCTCATCAACCGGAAATGACCAATACAGGTTTAGATGCGGCAAGGCTAAGTGGGTCATTCCCATATATTCAGTGTTATCTAGTTACAGAGATAGGCTAGTCTTGTGTTGGTAGAAGATCCTTTGTGATGGTCCTCGGGGCATCCATCAAAGATTTACCTATCGAAAGGTAGTCCCTTCGCTCGGTCATTTGTATGGAAATCCATTCTTCAATAAGAACCTGTGGTTTTGTTTGTGTTGGCATAATGAATAGCCTCGAAATGCTATATGGGTAACCATTTCGACAAAGATTAATAAGTTTATTTGCAAACGTTTTCAAGATTATCATTAAAAATAATATCTCTAAATTTTATGTAATAAAGAGTTTTGGTTATCATAAGGTAAAAACCCGTTCCACGTTTATGTGCGATGTGGTTTTATGAGATGTTTTTTTTTTTGAAAATATCGTACTTTGAGTTCTCACACCAGTCCCATGACCGACCCGGAGTTTGTTTTTCCATTTAAACTCTAATTGCCCTATTTTTGGGCAGTCGTGTAGTAAAGATACCTTAGGAGCATTTGGAGCATTTTGGAGAAGGTTTTTTTGGAGCTATGAAGCTGAAGTACCTTATGTAGATATTTACCCATTTTCCTCTGTGTTATGTAGTATGTATTTCCCAACATATGTACGGATAGACAGTTATAACTATCCTGCTGGATTTGTATTTGACTCTAATCATTTATGTATAATTAAAATGTTGAATGCGATGTGAGATTCTATTATTGTGTTATCTTCTGTCTTTATTTTCTTCTATACCCTTGAAAATATGCCTTCCCGACACTTGAATTTATGGCACATGAATACCGTGGATGTATTAGTGTCGATTTCTAAGGGTCGAGGAGACGAGTCATCACACGTGGTATCAGAGCTTAAGTTTAAGCAAGAACCTTAGCTTTGTTGGGGTATGACTCATGAGAGTTAGGGTTAATAAAGCCCTAGAATGTGTTTAGTCTGAGAGAGCGCGTAATCAAAACTTTTAACTTGAATAAGTATATTCATACTATATAGCATTCTCTAAGATATCTCGTCCGCATACCCTAAAGATCTTTTCTTACTATATACAGATAGTAGAAAATGAGTGGAAAAAGAGTATGAGGTAGGGGAGGAAGTAATACCACAAATGGTCAAACTGGCACAACTACAGTAGTCGAGGAAGTAGTAGTTCCGGTACAGCCCCAAATTAACTTTGCAACTTTGTACAAGAACTATACCAACCTTGGTGGTAAACCTTTCAAAGGAACAGAAACCATCATTGAAGTACGAGCTTGGATCCGCTCTTGTGAAAGAATTTTCAAATGACTGAATATTGGAGATGAGCAGAAGAGATTCTTAACTTCTTGGCAATTACAAAATGGATCTCTAGTTCAGTGGAAATCTATTACTCGGAATGGGTCAGGAGATGATTTCTCATGGGAACGATCCAAAGAAGTTTTGGAGGAACAATATATGCCCGAAGCAGGATAGTCCCGTCTTTACCAAAATTTTATGGATTTTAAACAGGAGGAGAAGATGCTGTTTGAGGAGTATCTAACAAGTTTAATGAATTATCTCGTTTTGGGACTAGATTGGTAGATACATCCCTCAAAAAGAATGAATAGTTTATTTTTGGAATGAAGAAGCAATACCATGTCAGAATAATTGGGCATGTGAAAGAACCATTTGTAGACTTAATACACATGGGATACAGATATGAAGCTTTGGATAAGATAGATCCACCTGTAGTACAAGAAAGCAACAACAATAACTGGAAAAGGAGGAAGTTCAATGGAAAGAAGCCATGGCGGGGAAAAACCAAAGGAGGATCTCAGGATAACCGCTTCAAAGATGTCATTTGCTACAATTGCTAAGAAAAAGGGCCACCTGTCAACTCATTGTAGAAAACCCAAAACTCAAGGAACTCAAGGATCAGCACCAAGAAGCTGCTATAATTATCGTAAACCAGGGCACCTGATTAAGGATTGTCCCTTAATGAAGAAACGAGAACGAGCCAAAGTTTATGCTATCAAGGATGAGCCTTCAGCCTCCAAAGATGTAAAGGGTAAATGAGTGTTGGAAGATAACATTTTTATCAAAGATATTTTAGTTAGAGTATTATTTGATACAGGTGCCTCTCATAGTTTTGTTTCTAAAATAACTGTAGAAGAATTAGAGCTTGAACCTAAAATTGTTGACGACCCTATCCGTGTGACAAATCCTATAGGAGGTTCCACTAATCTTTGTAAGCATTGCAAAAAAGTCCCAATTTCCTACCTCCCCATCACTTTCCTTTTGATCTTTTCATCTAAGATTTTATTATATTCGAAATTTTACTCGGAATGGATTGGTTGGCTAAGTATAAAGCTGTGCTTGATCATGAAAATAGAACGATATCTTTATGGAGCGTCTTTGGAAAAATCATTGAAATATCTTGTGAAGGTCATAGTCCAAGAAGGGACGGTTCTCTTTATGCTTTAGATACATCCTAAATAGGATTAGAAACAATACCTGAAATGTTATAGAATTTGCAAATGTCTTTAAGGAAGTAAAAAGTTTGCCCCTACATCGAGAAATCGAATTCCGTATTGATTTAGTTCCTGGTGCAATGCCAATTAAACAACATGGAACGTAGAAAGAAGGATCTGAAAGAAAGGGATGAATTGAATAACCAAACCCAAGAGCTATTAAAGAAAGGTCTGATAAGACACAGTCGTTCAAGTTGGGGATCGGCTGTAGTTTTGGTTGCTAAGTCAGATGGATCATTGAGATTGTGTGTAGACTATCGAGATCTAAATAAACAAACAATCAAGAACAAGTGTTCTCTACCCTAGATAGACGACTTGTTTGACCAGTTACATGGAGCTTGAGTTTTTTCTAAAAATGGACCTAGCTACAGGATTCCATCAGTTAAGGATCACAGAAGATTGCATCCATCTACTTGCATTCAAAGGTCCGAATACTTTTATGAGTGATTGGTTATGCCTTTTGGGCTAAATTATGCACCTACTAAACAAATTCGTGTTAGTCTTTGTCGATGATATCCTTATCTACTTAAAGACAAAAGAAGAACCTGTAAAGCATCTAGAAGCGGTGTTGGAGATATTGAGAAATAATGTGCTTAAAGCCAAATTCTCAAGGTACCATTTTGGGATAAGGAGGTAAGATTTCTTGGACATATAATATCAAGGGATGGAATTTCAGTGGATCCAGGGAAAGTTGCTATAACAGCCCACAAATCCGTACCCCTTGAGTCGACACTATTCGTCATCAATCAACACAAAATGAACGGAAATACGAACCATTTGGGTTAAAGAAGAAGAAGAAAATAGAAAACAACATCAGAATCTAACCATGGCAACGGAATAAAATATAATAGATAATAACAGATCTTTATACAAAAGAAAGATATATTTGTTTTTTACATACATTATCAAAATACATCATCAGAGTCTAACAACATCAATAACATACAACTAGACAGTAATTATAACTTGTCCTCCTACAACTGAGTACACAGCTAATCAACACAACGGAATATATAAAACAAGTACGGAAGTACGTATTGCCATCCATCTCGTCTCTTGAGTTCCACAACATCCTTTCCTGTATTCTATAATACTCGGTCTGACCCGAGCATTATAGTTAAATAACACCCGAGTCAGTCTGGAATAACAGCGTGAGAAATCACACTCAATTGATTATTAAAGTTTCAAAAATCCTTTGAAAAATCCAAAAGCATCTCGTAAGACCTCGCCACAAATAAACATGTCGAGATTTTACCTTACGATAGCCAAAACACTTTTTATTAAAATCCTCTGATATTATAATAGGATCTATTTACAAATACTTATTAAAATAGCCGAAATTGTTACATTATTAAATTCCAGCTACTAACCACAAAGTGGGTAATACAAAAAAACTCGTAAAAGGCGCGTAGGGAGAATGGATTTCCAACTAATGACTAGGCACTGGGGTACCACCTGTCATAGTAAGTGGCCTAGATCACCGTACCGAGGTTCACTCCCGACCCCCTGCAACACAAGATCGGGACTACCCCTTACTGGATAATCCCGAGTAAGATCACCCCATGGTTGTGATTAGCAACCGCACCACTAAGCCGAATAAAAAAGGACATCTAGACAGGGATGACCTCACCCTGAAATGGATGCTACCCACCTAGCCTCGCTGCATAACCCCTAATTTTCAGTCATTCCCTGTTGATGAGGCTTGACCGAATATGGTTACCCCTAACTGAGTAACAACTGACCGAATATGCCATCCCCCGGTCCTTTAGGACCTTTAACCGAGCGCTCGAAATCAATTCACACAATCATAACAAAGTGTTTTCAACATGAGTAAGTATCTGGGCTCCATACCATGACACCACCCTTTTCCAGAAGGAAATGCACATATCCTAAAGGGCGCTGCCCCTCATAACCTTGCCGCATCTTTCCTGTTTTGACCATTCACGGGGTGTGAGGCTCGACGAAGTCACGTCCACAAAAACATACTTTATACAAAAGCCATGCTTTGGGTCAACAAATGATCATAGAAATGATCACCAAGATAGACGATCAAATAAATGATCCTATCACAAATAATCAACACAATGATCATTTCACAGCAACACTCAGCATGTCACATTACCAAAATGGAAATATATCGCTGATAACATTCAACTACATAACCTCTGAGCTCGTACGTCTCAGAGAAGGGTGTTAAGCTAAAAGAATAAATTCTCCGCCACCAACAGAAATATATTTGAAAGAAATTTGCTTTATATCTCAATTTGTAACGTCAGACATACAATCCATACAAGTCTGTTCCGGGCTCGAACAAAACCGAAGGCACTTCTTACGAAGCCCTTGTAATCCGGGTATTCACAATCCCGATCGAATTTCCCATCACTTAGGAGATCTCTATACCAGGAGCTACCCAGTGCAGAGACAATCGATAGGTCATCCTATCGCTTTCACAAATACTCGGTCTTCAACACCGGTCATCAAATGCAATTCATAACGACGTATCACATATTCGAAATGGGTTATACGACCCCATGGTCCTTTCCCGGTTAACCCGAATAGTGAGCGCTTATTCAAAAATAAGTGTGGCATTCACATTCAAACAAATCACATCAAATACCCATTCAAAGGGAAATATTGATAGTCGGTTATTGAACTATCAATGGATATGCACACATCACCAGTTTCCAAATAATTTTCCAAATTATTTATTTTCCAAAATATCTTTACAAGATATATAATTTTCACACTTCAAAAATAAATCAATATTTATTTTTTTAAACCAGTTCCCCTTTCTTTTATAAATTCCATAGTGAATTTTCATTTTAAAATATCCATGCATATACGATTTCAATTATTCATTTCAATTTATCTTCAAAAAGATAAATTCTCTAAGTATTCACTTTATATTGGAAAACATTTCCATACTTATTTAATAAGTAATTCACAAATTTTATTTATTTTCAACACTTGGAAAATATTCAATATACTTCAATCGAAATTAAGTATATATTTCATTCTTTAAGGAAATCATTCTTTTAAACATATTTATTTGGGCCAAAACAAATGTTGCGTAAAACATCGTTACGACAGCCCAAAATCACTAGTATAGGGATTCGAAATTAAAATAGATATATAAATCCCAATACTATGCAAAACATTTCCTTTCGAAAATCATTTACTATAACAACAGTGTTATAGTCCACCATTTCCTTCTATTTCTCGAAAACGTCTATTTCAACAATAAATGTTGAAATCTATGGTTTCGAATCTCAACTCATTTTAAAACATCGTTAGATCGTTTTAATTCTATTTAAAACATCAAATCTAAACATTTCTTTGACATCTTATTCACTATTCAAAAACGTGAATATTCTTTGTTAACAAATTTCATCCCTTTTATTCATTTCATTTTAAAGGATTATTCACAGTTAAAAATGTGAATATAACTCCATTAATAGGTTTCAACAATTAACTTATCAAAATAATCCGTTTGCGGATTTATAAAACAACGTTTATAACTCCATTTCTATTTATTTTATAACAACTTACTTTTATAAATTCCTTTATTAACCTATTCAATTTATAACTCAATTATAAAACAAAAGTTCATATCATACGTGAAATACTTATAATTTATTTGTCTGCAACATCGTTCCTTTGAACTTCATAATTATAAATCTTATAACTTATAAGATTCAATTATTCATCCAAATATATTCTTTAATAATTTCACAAAATCTATAAATCTTACTATTTATAAATTTCATTTATAACTTCACCATTTATAATTTTATAAATTCCATTCATTTACAAAATTCATTTTCACTTCATTCAAACACTTATAAAAACTCGTTTTATAATGTCAATATTTCAATTTATAAATATCCATTTATAAATCTCTTATATAAATCAATTCATATTAATCTTTAGAACGTTTTTAAACTCCTTTATTATTTCACCATTTTGATTCATAAAATAATTAAATTTTATAAATCCTATATTTAAACTTTTCACAATAAATTCTAAAATCCCAATTAAACTATTTTAAAAAAATCGTTAGCATCATATTCTCAAAAATCAGTTTTTTAACTATATTTCTCAAAAATCATAATTTTTATATAACATTAAAATTGTACGTTTATTTATTTAAAATTGATCAATTCAAAAAAATATTTTATAACTTATACTTTCAAAAATCACTTTAAAAATCATTTTAAAGTTTCAAAATTTGGTCCAATGATGCTACATACCAAATAGTCAATCACGACAACAACGATATCATATATCGATATGATAAACCATCAAATATCAAAATATTTGAAATCAATTAAATACTGTTGAGGAATCCAGTTGGATCCCTCCAACCTGCTTTCCTGCATCCACAAACATTAGCACAATACCAATTTCGCTCCAGTACGAAATTATCGCGGTATATGGGATTTAAAATATTATCCCCTTAATAGACGGCGCAATAGGGTCTCATCCGCTAAACAAAAAAAATGAGGGAAATCAATAACTCCAATATATACATATGCCAATATATATATATTGCTATTATATATAATACCCAATTTCACTGTTTATGAAATATTCGCGGTATATGTTTTTAATAAATAACATCCGCTTACTAACGGCGTATAATGTCTATTTTAACGATCAATAGATAATAATCATCATTCAAACATGCATTCAAATATTTTAAATCTAACTATTTAAAATAAAATCGAAACTGATTCGATTGAGTGAGAAGTTCTCACCTTGATTTCAATTTCGTTTTAGCGATTTATTTCGAATAAAATTAAACGGACGTTTAATTTTACCCAAAATTCTCACTAACTCCAAACGACTCCAATCCAATTTCATCGCGTAGTGCTCGTCCATATGATTCCAACGCAACTGGTTTCGCGCGTTTTCGACCTCGTATGAAAAAGATATTGATTTTACAAGTTTTCACGAATTTTATATAAATTTACAACAATTAATTATGAATCTTTAAACCTAAGCCATTGGATCTTGCTTTCTCCCCATCTGGACCGTAGGACGCACCCCCCTCCCTCTCTTCTTCACGCGCACGCATCCTGTACAGGCCGTGCTCCATTGAACCCATATTCATAGATTAGGGTTAGATTTTTCGCCACCATCACTCAACGATATTTCGATCAGAGAGTTCCATCGCGAAGAGCACGACACGTACTATACTCGGCTACAGTATAGTGGACCTCGGCCCCCCCCCCTCTTCCTTGAGTTGCGTGCGCAGCCGGCCCCCTTCAAACCCAATTTCCCGTCGTTCCATTGCTCCAAACACGATCATAACCGTTGGATCTCTAGCTCTCTTCATGCTCTACCTCTTTGTAGTTGGAAGTTTAGCCTAATTGTCGACGGATTTGGAGTAATCGAAGGAGGAAGGTTGCGAATTTCTGGCCTTAGAATTCGAAACTGGCGGCTAGGGCAATATTAGGGTTAGGTTTTGATTTTTATTAAATTTGTGAATTTATGGTGTATTTATAGAAAAAAAATCGAACACTATTCATCCGGAAATTCCGAACTCCGATTTACGCGTCGTAACCAGCGTTTCTAGGGTTTACCCCGCGTTCCGGACAAAATGGAATAGGTTTCGAAAGCTAATTCGAAAATCTGTGCGAGTTATGGCTATAAACGCTCAATTTAAATTAAACCGATTTAAATCGATTTCTAGGCGTTTTAATTTGTACCGAACAAACGGTAAATCCAATCGACTTGAAATTTGAAACCTTACAAAAATATCACATTACGGATCCGATGAAACTGGTTTCGTCGAAATCCGAGACTTTTTGAAAAATGGCTATTTTAACTTGCCAAATTAAAATTAAAAATAATTCGATGCGTTTCGAGCTGCCACGATCAAACGATAACTCCGATTGACACGAAAATTGAAATCCGGTAATAACTAACTATTACGGATCCAATGGAACTGGTTTCGTTCAATTCTGAGACTGTTCAAAAATTGTTTATTTTCACTAGTCGATTTTAATATTAAAATATTCAATTTTCACAAATTAACTTTTAATTCGATTTTAAAAGTTCTAAAATATCATTCTAACTCCAATATGATAAAATAAAATTTTACAATTCATTTTCAATCATATTTAACCCAATTTTCAATTATTTCCATAATTTAACATATTAAATTATCGATTTAATTATCCAATTAAATCCAATTATTCAAATAAAAATTTATTCGACTTATAATTTTCACTTATAAATATTTAAAATTAATTAAATATTCAAATTTTAATTTCTAAAAATCCTGGGTCGTTACAATCTTCCCCCCTTAAAAGAATTTCGTCCTCGAAATTATTAAGTAAGAAAAGTTATAGAATTTATTAATTTTCTAAAATTCATAGTTAAAATTTTTTTTATAATAACTTACTAAGTTTTCAAATCATACTTAGTTATCTTTTCAAAAACAACTACTATTGTTTAACTTTCAATTCCAAATCAAAGTTAAAGTTTCCAAAATTTTCCAATTTTCTCAAAAATTTTCTAACGCCTTAAATTTTCGAAAAAATTCGCCATAGTCTCCTTTGCGCGGCTCGATCCGAAAAAAAAATGACAGTATATATATCACAAATATACATCTCATCAAGTAATGAGGCATCCCGAAGGGAAAAAGTATAAAAGTACGGTATTTAATCCGAGATATGTACCTTATAATTTTATTAGCGAGCATATACGGCTAATATAGCGCGAAAGCGAGCTCCAAATGCGAAGCAAACGCGATTCGCACCTACTAATCACTCAACAAACAACATGAGAATCATGCATGTAGACAATAGTATCAATATACAACATATAGCAACATAATAACTATATATGTCAACATAGCAATTTAAACAAAAGCAATAAATGCAAACATCAACCAATTATCATCCAACAAATTCATAACCAATAAATATTCATTCATATTCTCATTAATATACAATGAAATGGTTTTCAATATCAAATCACATTTCATTCATTAATAGTGGATGTCCTTACTAACATTCATTTTCAATTAGTTTATATTCACTAATTCATATTCAAGTTGATTCACTTCCAAATTAAATTCAATTCAATTTCTAAAGTTGAATTTCATTTATATAACTTAAGTTCATATTCATCACTTTTATTTACAACTCATATTTATAAATATATTCATATAGTTTCACTTCTCATATATATAAGTTTATTTCACAATTGTAAATTACTTTAATTATATTCAATTCTTATAATTCTTTTGCTTATACAATTTTTCTTCAATTTAGATTATTCAAACAACTAAACAATCCACTTATATATACTTTAATAATTCTGAAAAATTATTTCTTCATATACAAAATATACTCAAGGTAAAATTATTTCATTTACCCAATTTTTAAAAACAATATTATGTCGAATTGTTCTATTCAAGTGTTTAGAAACCCCTTCGGCATAGTCTTGCGGACCACGCTGACGAAAGTTCATATACCACTCAATAAACCAATCATCACAATATAAAACAATTTTGTATTCACTAACAAATACGATCTCATATCTATTATTACACTCAAACTCATTCTAGAGCACTACTGACTCTATCTCTAATGAATAATACCCAACAGAACCATGGTTGTCGCTTAACCATAAGCTCTGATACCACATTGTCAGGACCCGATTCTTCGTCTTCCGAAAATTCAACATCGATACTCACTTTATCGACTGCCGAGTAATCGAACGACGGAAAACCGAACACTGAGGGTTTAAGAAAAAGAAAAAGACAGAAGAGGAGAAGAGAAGATAGAAGATGAGATAGAAAAAATGGAGAGGAAAGAAAAGAGAAAATAGGACGGAAAGAAAATAGAACGGAACAGAAAACAACAGAACAACATCAGAATCTCACAATTCGCAGCGGAACAACATATAATAATAAATGAATAATCTTTAAACAAAGAACTATATCAGTTATTACATTTTATACATTACATTTCATCATATCATCATCAGAGTGTACAACAACAACAACAACAAATAGTGCAGCGGAAAAAAAAGAAATACTATATAAACTAGTAATACGCCATGCCATCCAGCTTGCCTCCAGCAACTCCAGAATATCCAGAATATCCTGATAAACCTAACTCTTGACTGTCCGTGTGGAAATTGGTGGGCACCCAGAGTTTAGGAAGGAAAACAATAAACTCCAAGTCAGTCATGTGACTGGTGTGAGAACTCAAAACAGTTTATTTATCTTTAAAATCAAAATAGAGGAATATTTTTAAAGTCAATTCGCAATGCTTTTAAAAATGAGACTACCGTAAGGCCTCCCGCACACACACACAATGCAAACGCAGAATCGGAGGAGATTTCTCCTTATGATAGTCAAAGATGCTTGATACGCATTAAAAGAACATTTGATATTATTACTAGTGTATAGTGTAGGAAAAATTCATTTCGAAAGTAGAATATAAATCTTAGCCAACATACGACCATTATCGTATGCCTACTATAGCTACCATCCAAACAGTGGGGCGCCACCATAAGTGAATGATAGGTTCTACAACTAATACCGTACAAGTCACGTATTGTTTCTTTGGATTTCCAACGAATGATCAGGCCAAGGAACTTCCCATTGCCACATGAGAATGCCTCTGGATGGACATCCCCGAGAACCAAACCGGATCTCTACCAGCACAAGGCCGGGTTACCCCTAACTGAGTAACAACTGACCGAATATGCCATCCCCCGGTCCTTTGGGACCTTTAACCGAGCGCTCGAAATCAATTCACACAATCATAACAAAGTGTTTTCAACATGAGTAAGTATCTGGGCTCCATACCATGACACCACCCTTTTCCAGAAGGAAATGCACATATCCTAAAGGGCGCTACCCCTCATAACCTTGCCGCATCTTTCCTGTTTTGACCATTCACGGGGTGTGAGGCTCGACGAAGTCACGTCCACAAAAACATACTTTATACAAAAGCCATGCTTTGGGTCAACAAATGATCATAGAAATGATCACCAAGATAGACGATCAAATAAATGATCCTATCACAAATAATCAACACAATGATCATTTCACAGCAACACTCAGCATGTCACATTACCAAAATGGGAATATATCGCTGATAACATTCAACTACATAACCTCTGAGCTCGTACGTCTCAGAGAAGGGTGTTAAGCTAAAAGAATAAATTCTCCGCCACCAACAGAAATATATTTGAAAGAAATCTGCTTTATATCTCAATTTGTAACGTCAGACATACAATCCATACAAGTCTGTTCCGGGCTCGAACAAAACCGAAGGCACTTCTTACGAAGCCCTTGTAATCCGGGTATTCACAATCCCGATCGAATTTCCCATCACTTAGGAGATCTCTATACCAGGAGCTACCCAGTGCAGAGACAATCGATAGGTCATCCTATCGCTTTCACAAATACTCGGTCTTCAACGCCGGTCATCAAATGCAATTCATAACGACGTATCACATATTCGAAATGGATTATACGACCCCATGGTCCTTTCCCGGTTAACCCGAATAGTGAGCGCTTATTCAAAAATAAGTGTGGCATTCACATTCAAACAAATCACATCAAATACCCATTCAAAGGGAAATATTGATAGTCGGTTGTTGAACTATCAATGGATATGCACACATCACCAGTTTCCAAATAATTTTCCAAATTATTTATTTTCCAAAATATCTTTACAAGATATATAATTTTCACACTTCAAAAATAAATCAATATTTATTTTTTTAAACCAGTTCCCCTTTCTTTTATAAATTCCATAGTGAATTTTCATTTTAAAATATCCATGCATATACGATTTCAATTATTCATTTCAATTTATCTTCAAAAAGATAAATTCCCTAAGTATTCACTTTATATTGCAAAACATTTCCATACTTATTTAATAAGTAATTCACAAATTTTATTTATTTTCAACACTTGGAAAATATTCAATATACTTCAATCGAAATTAAGTATATATTTCATTCTTTAAGGAAATCATTCTTTTAAACATATTTATTTGGGCCAAAACGAATGTTGCGTAAAACATCGTTACGACAGCCCAAAATCACATAGTATAGGGATTCGAAATTAAAATAGATATATAAATCCCAATACTATGCAAAACATTTCCTTTCGAAAATCATTTACTATAACAACAGTGTTATAGTCCACCATTTCCTTCTATTTCTCGAAAACGTCTATTTCAACAATAAATGTTGAAATCTATGGTTTCGAATCTCAACTCATTTTAAAACATCGTTAGATCGTTTTAATTCTATTTAAAACATCAAATCTAAACATTTCTTTGACATCTTATTCACTATTCAAAAACGTGAATATTCTTTGTTAACAAATTTCATCCCTTTTATTCATTTCATTTTAAAGGATTATTCACAGTTAAAAATGTGAATATAACTCCATTAATAGGTTTCAACAATTAACTTATCAAAATAATCCGTTTGCGGATTTATAAAACAACGTTTATAACTCCATTTCTATTTATTTTATAACAACTTCCTTTTATAAATTCCTTTATTAACCTATTCAATTTATAACTCAATTATAAAACAAAAGTTCATATCATACGTGAAATACTTATAATTTATTTGTCTGCAACATCGTTCCTTTGAACTTCATAATTATAAATCTTATAACTTATAAGATTCAATTATTCATCCAAATATATTCTTTAATAATTTCACAAAATCTATAAATCTTACTATTTATAAATTTCATTTATAACTTCACCATTTATAATTTTATAAATTCCATTCATTTACAAAATTCATTTTCACTTCATTCAAACACTTATAAAAACTCGTTTTATAATGTCAATATTTCAATTTATAAATATCCATTTATAAATCTCTTATATAAATCAATTCATATTAATCTTTAGAATGTTTTTAAACTCCTTTATTATTTCACCATTTTGATTCATAAAATAATTAAATTTTATAAATCCTATATTTAAACTTTTCACAATAAATTCTAAAATCCCAATTAAACTATTTTAAAAAAATCGTTAGCATCATATTCTCAAAAATCAGTTTTTTAACTATATTTCTCAAAAATCATAATTTTTATATAACATTAAAATTGTACGTTTATTTATTTAAAATGGATCGATTCAAAAAAATATTTTATAACTTATACTTTCAAAAATCACTTTAAAAATCATTTTAAAGTTTCAAATTTTGGTCCAATGATGCTACATACCAAATAGTCAATCACGACAACAACGATATCATATATCGATATGATAAACCATCAAATATCAAAATATTTGAAATCAATTAAATACTGTTGAGGAATCCAGTTGGATCCCTCCAACCTGCTTTCCTGCATCCACAAACATTAGCACAATACCAATTTCGCTCCAGTACGAAATTATCGCGGTATATGGGATTTAAAATATTATCCGCTTAATAGACGGCGCAATAGGGTCTCATCCGCTAAACAAAAAAAATGCGGGAAATCAATAACTCCAATATATACATATGCCAATATATATATATTGCTATTATATATAATACCAATTTCACTGTTTATGAAATATTCGCGGTATATGTTTTTAATAAATAACATCCGCTTACTAACGGCGTATAATGTCTATTTTAACAATCAATAGATAATAATCATCATTCAAACATGCATTCAAATATTTTAAATCTAACTATTTAAAATAAAATCGAAACTGATTCGATTGAGTGAGAAGTTCTCACCTTGATTTCAATTTCGTTTTAGCGATTTATTTCGAATAAAATTAAACGGACGTTTAATTTTACCCAAAATTCTCACTAACTCCAAACGACTCCAATCCAATTTCATCGCGTAGTGCTCGTCCATACGATTCCAACGCAACTGGTTTCGCGCGTTTTCGACCTCGTATGAAAAAGATATTGATTTTACAAGTTTTCACGAATTTTATATAAACTATTTACAACAATTAATTATAAATCTTTAAACCTAAGCCATTGGATCTTGCTTTCTCCCCATCTGGACCGTAGGACGCACCCCCCTCCCTCTCTTCTTCACGCGCACGCATCCTGTACAGGCCGTGCTCCATTGAACCCATATTCATAGATTAGGGTTAGATTTTTCGCCACCATCACTCAACGATATTTCGATCAGAGAGTTCCATCGCGAAGAGCACGACTCGTACTATACTCGGTTACAGTATAGTGGAGCTCGGCCCCCCCTCTTCCTTGAGTTGCGTGCGCAGCCGGCCCCCTTCAAACCCAATTTCCCGTCGTTCCATTGCTCCTAACGCGATCATAACCGTTGGATCTCTAGCTCTCTTCATGCTCTACCTCTTTGTAGTTGGAAGTTTAGCCTAATTGTCGACGGATTTGGAGTAATCGAGGGAGGAAGGTTGCGAATTTCTGGCCTTAGAATTCGAAACTGGCGGCTAGGGCAATATTAGGGTTAGGTTTTGATTTTTATTAAATTTGTGAATTTATGGTGTATTTATAGAAAAAAATCGAACACTATTCATCCAAAAATTCCGAACTCCGATTTACGCGCCGTAACCAGCGTTTCTAGGGTTTACCCCGCGTTCTGGACACAATGGAATAGGTTTCGAAAGCTAATTCGAACATTTGTGCGAGTTATGGCTATAAACGCTCAATTTAAATTAAACCGATTTAAATCGATTTCTAGGCGTTTTAATTTGTACCGAACAAACGATAAATCCAATCACTTTAAATTTGAAACCTTACAATAATATCACATTACGGATCCGATGAAACTAGTTTCGTCGAAATCCGAGACTTTATGAAAAATGGCTATTTTAACTCGCCAAATTAAAATTAAAAATAATTCGATGCGTTTCGAGCTGCCACGATCAAACGATAACTCCGATTGACACGAAAATTGAAATCCGGTAATAACTAACTATTACGGATCCAATGGAACTGGTTTCGTTCAATTCTGAGACTGTTCAAAAATTGACTATTTTCACTAGTCGATTTTAATATTAAAATATTCAATTTTCACAAATTAACTTTTAATTCGATTTTAAAAGTTCTAAAATATCATTCTAACTCCAATATGATAAAATAAAATTTTAAAATTCATTTTCAATCATATTTAACCCAATTTTCAATTATTTCCATAATTTAACATATTAAATTATCGATTTAATTATCCAATTAAATCCAATTATTCAAATAAAAATTTATTTGACTTATAATTTTCACTTATAAATATTTAAAATTAATTAAATATTCAAATTTTAATTTCTAAAAATCCTGGGTCGTTACACATTCTCAGGATTAGTAGCGACTAGCCCTTGCTCTTCATTTCTCCATCTTCGACTCCAACTCGTCTTCCTCACGAAAACGTACAAACCGGATCGAAGTGGTTTTCGAGAAATTAATCCCAATCCTGACCTCTTCGTAACGATTAGGGCATTGGCCAATACTGATAGTCGGTTATTTAACTATCAATTAGCATTCACAACAACCATCAACGATAAATAATTTCTCCAAATTATTTATTAACCTCAACATATCTTCGCATGATATATTTCCGCTTTCAAATCTTTCTGAAATTAGTTTTCAAACCATCTCCTTTTACAGAATAAATTTCCTAAATATTTTTTATTTCCACTGAAATCACCAAGTACAAGCACTTTAGATTTTAAAAATAATTTAAAAACACTTTATTACAAAATATCCTTTAAACATTTAAATTAAAAATTACTTTAATACTTATTAAAATATATTCTTTAAGAATATTTAAAATAGAACCTACTTTGTGCAATATAAAACTGAATCTCTAACTTTTAAAACATAATACCAAGCCAGCTTTAAATAATTATTATTATAATAGATTAAAAGAAAATGCTTACTTTAGAATTTAAACATTTAGAAATAATAATTTTTCTAAAACATGCTTTTCAACACAACATTAAATTTTTAACTTATATTTAAAAAAATTCTTTGAAACGTGCTTGGCTATCTAGGGATATACGCTTCTCTTCCACATCTTTTAAAAATAAATCACTATTTATTTTTAAACAATTTTCCCATTCCTTTAATAAATTCCCATCATGAATTTATTCTTCCAAATATCCACCGATATATTACTTTACTTTTATAAACCACTTTATAAATTTCAAAGTCTCACTTCTCTTTTAAAATTCCGATTCCAAACACTTAGATCAATTTCCAAATTGATTCCCAATTTACTCCATTTGAAATAAATTACTTTACTTACCCAATTCATTTCAAAATCCATTATCTTCAGACTTTATTTTTTTTTCCGTTTTGATTTTAAATCTTTTAACTGAAACATACCAATTTCGGATTTTCTAAATTTCTTCTTTATTCTTTTCAATAATTTAAATCTTAAATTTAAAATAAATGCTTTATTTTTTTAAATAATAACACCGACGTTTAAAATTCATTATCTTCCTGTTTATTCAAAAATCCCCTTTTCATATATGGAATTTATTTATTAGAATTTTAAAACCACTATTATTCTTATCCAGTTCATTCTTAAATTTATTTAAATTCTCTATAATTATCTCACTTACAAATCCTCTTCTCCCATTTTCTTTTCAGAAATCCAATTCTGTATATTTTGATAACTCAGTGTACCAAAATATTTTCAAGTAAACCATAGCATTCGATATTCCAATTATCAATAATATTCATCTTAAAATATCAATATTCATAACAAAAATATTAAACGATCTAAATAAATTTTGAGGAATCAAGTTGGATCCCTCCAACATGTTTCCCTACATCCACAGATGTTAGCACAATATAAAATACCAATTCCACTTCGAGGTGGAATATCGTGGTATATGAGATTTATATAATATCATCTGCTATATAATGCGGGAAATCAATCACTCCAATATATTCTATACATAAACTACTATATATAATATAGCACATCCAAAACAATTCAATCATTCAATCAATTATTTAAATTTAACTATTTAAATTTAAATAACTCGGATGGGTAAGATTAACTCACCTTTTCTTTTTGTTGTTATCAATTCATTCTAAACGGCTTGTTTCCATGATTTTAAACCTTGTATAAACATTACATGGTTTTTTTTGTCATTTAACCAATGGAACAATTAATTCCATTTAATAAATTTAATTTAACTAATAATTTGTTTTAAACTAATTTCCTATAATATATAAGTTTTGTAGCTAAAATAATTAAATAAGTTAATTTAAACAAGTTAATCACTATAAAACATATTCTAAAATTTAATAGTAGTTTAATATGTGTATATGCAAATTTATTTTATTATTATTATTTTAAATCCATTCCTACAAAACTCCTCAAACATTTAAAATTTCCATTTTCCAAAATCTTATATGTATATATTGTTTATACCCATTTCAAAAAGTTTTTTGTCTTAAACTTTATATATTTTCAATCTACATATATATATGTATATATACTTATTAGATTAAATTCAAAAATAAAGCAGCCTATAACTCTTACTGTAAATATATATATATAATTTTAATTTTCTTCCTTATCCTAGATTTGTGAACATGTATATATAAATTAAATAAATAAGGAACACAAAATAGCCTTACCTCCCAGCACAGGTCGAAACCGGTATCCACCCTCATCCCTCGCCTGACCTATCACCACGCGCCTCACGAAGCATGTGCTTCGATCGATCTCAGCGACCCTGGTAACCGAAATCGACATTGCTTCACCGACGAAACTGCACCCACCCATAACACCCACTCTGAGTACGACGCTCAACAGCACATCACTATCCCACGAACCGCCTACCACAAGCACCCAGGCCTCGCTCGAGAGAATACAAAGCCCTAAAATTACCTCTAGCTTTACGCGTCGCGACCATCCCTTACAGTCGCCATGCAATTACCAGATCGACCAAGCCTCCCCTCTTTCCAATCCATGAGCGTGCAATGTCGTAGTTTGATTTTCGTGATTTTTGGGTTTCGATTTTTTTTATTAATCTAAGTTCGGTCTCGAGATGAAAAGGAGATATTTTATAAAGATGGAACCGTGGTTTTTAAAAAATAAGGGGTGGCGTATTTTAAAGGACCAAAGTGAAAAGAAAGTTGCATGAAAGAATTGCTCTGCTACAGTGTTTTCAAAATGAAAGAGAAAAAAGTTATGATGTGAAATAATTACGGTTGCAGAGTAGGTTTATTAAGGAATATTTTTATTTAAATTTCAAATGTCTCGATAAATGCAACTTAACATTTCAGATTCCTATCGAGGCAGGCCGCTAGGCGTTTACAATGTTATACCTGTATTCCGAACGCAATGGAAAAGGTTGCGAGTCCTAATTCGATCGAATGGAGAAGATAGCTTTTGGACCCATTTTTTAAAAATGAATTTCGATATAGATTTTCGGTGTGTTTGTATATCGTACGATCACACGATGACTCCAAATGCTATAAAATTTGAAATCCGATAACAATACAATATTACAGATCCAATGGAACTGATTTCGTTGAATTCCGAGACTACGCCTCGGAAGGCTATTTTTGAATTCAATTTAAAAGGTATATTATTAAAACTGAACAAATCACCTTTAAATTAGATTTTAACCATTCTATTATCTCCAGTATCATCGTTATAAATTTTATAAACCTTCAAATTATTTCAACAAACTTAAAATTCCAGTTTTCATATTTTACCCAACTTCAAATTATTTAATTCAATAAATTTAATTATCAAATAAATAGTGATATTTGAATTCAATTTAAAAATTAACTTTTAAATATTTAAAATTAATTAAATATTTCACTCTCAAACATCCAAAAATTCTGGGTCGTCACAGTTGCAACTATCCAAGATTGGAAGCAGCCACAAACTCCTAAAGAGATTCGTGGCATCTTAGGTTTGGCAGATATTACAGAAGATTCGTTCAAGACTACTCTAAAATTTCCTATCACCTAATGAAGTTGACAATGAAGGATACTAAGTTTATCTGGACTCCTAAGTGTGAAGAAGCATTCCAAGAACAAAAGAAGAGGTTGACAACCACTCTAGTTTAAGCAATTATAAATGGAAATAGTGGATTGACTGTTTATACAGATGCTTGTGGAGAAGGAGTTGGTGCAGTTTTAATGCAAGATGGGAAGGTGATTGCTTACGCAAGTGGACAGTCGAAGATGCATGAGAAGAATTATGCAACACACGACTTAGAATTATTAGCCGTTGTGTTCGCTCTAAAGATATGTAGACATTATTTGCTGGGTAAGAATCTTTCACAGTTTATTACGATAAATTTTGAATTGACCTTATTAAATAATATTCCAACTTTTAGGTGAAAAATTCTAACTCTTCATGGACCATAAATCTTTGAAGATTCTTTTCACCCAGAAGGACTTGAACATGAGGCAACAACGCTGGCTAGAATTCCTTGCATCATATGATCTAGATATTCTATATACACCCTGGAAAGCCAACATAGTAGCTGATGCATTGAGTAGGAAGTTAGCTACTATTTCTTATTTGGTAGTAACTCTATCTCTCCTAGAAAAGATCGCAAGCAAACAAAGGGAGGATCTATTTTTCAAGGGGATCGTTAGAAATATACATCAAGGATATAATTCAAGCTTTAAAATAGATAACCTTGGAGTGTTGTGGTTAAATGGAAGAATTTGTGTTCCAGATGTTGGAAATCTTAAGCAAGAAGTACTAGCTAAATGCCACATAGCCAAACATTGTATTCATTCGGGGATTCATAATATGTATAAGGACATGAAGCGTACATTTTGGTGGAAAAATATGAAGAGGGACGTATCTATCTATGTTGGCCATTGTGAAAATGTTTATATGACGTTTTACAAGTTTTATAAATATTGTTTGGATGTTATTAATTATGTTTGATAAGTGTCTGAAAAAGAAAGAAACCACTTTTAAGTCATTTGCAAAAGTTAGCAAGCAAATATGTACATAAATGACAATCATGTGACATTATAATAAAAAAGATTGTTAAATTGATATGCAAGTTCATATGACATGTTAGCATATGTTAGAATGGTTATAAATATTTTTGGGATGTTTATTAGTTGTATATTGAATATATATGTTGAAACAAGTCATGGATTTACACGACGTATAATCACATGGAAATCACTTTCCAAAAGAAATTAAATGTGATATGAAATCATTTATACCTTTGAAAAATGTTTGAATATGATCTAGAAATGATTTTTATGTGTTTAAATTTGTCACGGTAAAGTTTGGATATGAATCTCAAAATACGCCAAAAAATTGACGCATCGCATGACGGTAGTTCGTATTTTCGTGTCAAAAGTACAAATGAACATACGAAATGAATATAGTTCGAAATTCTTCGAAGTAAGAATTTTCCGAATACTTATATCCATGTCTTTCATAAAAAAAAATTAAGATTTCATCTTGTATATTTTGAAATATGGCAAAATCAATTTTGAAGAAAAATCCAGTTTTTGCACTAAATGACCATAGTAGGAAATTGATAAAATAATGGTTTAAAAGTATGAAATAAATTCTAATTTTTTTAAAATATTTTAAAAGTGATTTAAGTTGAAAAGATGGTTTTCTAAATGACATAAAGGTCGATTTGAAGAATACAGTCGTTAAAGCACTTTTTGTAACACTATTTGCAATGCTTTTCGCAACGCTTTTCAATAACTTTTGAAATAAAGGTTGAAACTTAGAAATTCTTTTCCAAATCCTTAGTAAATATTTTTAAGTAAATAATAAAGCATTAAAAATAAATTTGAAGAATTATTTCAAAGATGGTTAAACAAATAGTTATGTGATTTAAAAAGGGAAAATGAGTATGAGGAACGACTTGTACATTTACCCCGCCTGTGAGATCTAAAAGTGAATACAAGGTGTGTAACTATGGTTAAGGATGTGCCCTGAACTTACCTGGCCTCAGTTTTCTCTTTTAGGCGAAGGGTGGAACATATCGAAAGGAAAGCTCGGATGCTCAACTCGGATTTTATAGACATTATCTTCTTATACTCATTATTAAAATCCGAAGAGGGAACTTGTCCTATTCATGAAATTTAAAAGGTGATCTCACCATTTTTCTGTCCATAGCATTCGTTGAATACGAAAGTTGATTTTGGATAAAAGTAGAGTGATTTTTATAATCCTATTTTGTCCAAAGATACTCTTAAAAATGATTTGAGAAATATTTAAAAAGCGGTTTAAATGATTCCGTATTCACTAAAAGAATATTTTGAAAATATACATCTCTCAAAGATATTTTGGTAAAGAAAATGTATAAATCGAAAAACAATCACATAATTACATCATTTTTATCGATGATTAGATTTCAAAGGAATTAGGGTCGGATTTGGGTGATTCCTATCCAAAAACCACTTCGAATGAATATATACATTTGAAAGTGAAGACATGTCGAAGATGATGATTATTGAAGACCGTGGATCTTCATTGCATGAGGACTGCTTGTTGACATGCTCTGGGTAGCTCCCATTATAGAGTTATTTATAGCAGTGATCTCCTTGTTGTGGAGATTTTTTGAATTGCAAGGACTACTCGCTACTAGCGGTAGTAAGAGAGTGCCTTCGGTTTGTCCTGTTCCTAGAAAACTTATATGGACATTTGTCTGACATTACATTTCCAAAATTATGTACATTGTTTTTTACCAACGTACATCAGTGGTGGCGGAGAAGGCAACTTCTCTTAGCTAACACTTTCTTTAAGACGTACAAGCTCAAGGGTTGTAATTTTATGAAAGACAATTAGTAGCCAACGGAAATGGCAGTGTGGCATTCAGAGTAATGTGATATGTGATATGTGAAAGGTAATCGTTGCCTCATGCCTCATTAATCGGAAATGACCAAAAAAGAGTTAGATGCAGCAAGGCAAAGTGGACCATTCCCAATTAGGATGTAATCATCCCCTTCTAGATATATTTCTTCCCGACGTTAGGGATGTAAATTAATGTGGATATATGCGAAGAGAACTCTCGGATAAGGTTGGTAACAACCGGGGGATGATATATTCGGTACTATCTAGTTAAAGAGATAGGTCGGTCTTGTGTTGGTAAAGGATCCTTTGTGATGGTCCCAGGGACATCCATCTAGAGGTGTATCCATTGGAAGATAGTCCCTTCACCTGGTCATTTGTATGGAAATCCATTCTCCAGTAAGAACATACGGTTTTGTTTTTATTGGCTTAATGAATAGCCTCGAAATGCTACAAGGGTAACCATTTCTGCTAAGATTAATAAGTTTATTTGCAAATGTTTTCAAGAATGTCATTCAAAATAATATCCCTAAATTTTACGTAATAAATATTTTTGGTTATCATAAGGTAAAAAACCGTTCCGTGTTTATGTGCGGCATGGTCTTATGAGATGCTATTTTGTTTTTAAAACATCGTACTTTGAGTTCTCATACCAGTCCCACGACTGACCCGGAGTTTGTTTTTCCCTTTAAACTCTAGGTGCCCTATTTTTCGGGCAGCTGTGTAGTCAGGATAACTTAGGAGCATTTGGAGCATTTTGGAGAAGGTTTTTTTGGAGCGATGAAGCTGAAGTACCTTCGATCGATATCTACCCATTTTCTGCTATGTTATGTAGTATGTATTTCCCAGCATATGTACGGATAGACAATTATAACTATCCCGCTGGATTTGTGTTTGACTCTGATCATTTATGTATAATTAAAATGTTGAATGCGATGTGAGATCCTATTATTGTGTTATCTTCTATCTTATTTTCTTTTACACCCCTAAAAATTTGCCTCCGTGGCGTTTGGATTTACAGCAAGTGAGTACTATGGATGTATTAGTGTCGATTTCTAAGGGTCAAGGAGACGGGTCGTCACATCGTCCCCGATAAATACAGCAGGCATGATGTTAGAAAAAGAGATCCTTCTTTGTACTAAAAAGGCTTTTCCATTTTTATTCTTCATTCTTGTACTAATGAATCCTTGTTGATCCAAACATTCTTGTAATCATAATCAAATACAAGATCAATAAAAGTATGAAGTGAACGTAGGCCAAGATTGTTGAACCACTAAAAAATCAATGTGTTCATTTACGGTATTTTCTCAATTTTAATTTCATTCTTCATTTGAACTCTACTAGATTCTATTGGGTGTTGATGCACATTTTTGGCGTTAATAATTCGAAATAAGAAAGTAAATTATAGTGTGAGATCGTGTAATCAATATGAGTTATTACAATAATGATCTTATTGTGTTAAATGTAATAGTGGATCAAAGCTATAAGATTGATCTAGGAATTTGATTATTGAAATGTCGGTTCGGTTTACCTAAAGTGTAATTTATTTGATATCCCTAATAGTTTAAGATGACCAAATGAACTTTGTAAAGATTTTGTTATAATGTTGTAGTAAGGATTTTCTTTAAATGATTGAACTTTTTAGAAGAAAATCGAATGTATAAGAGTGGATGTACCTGAAACACGGTGGGGATGTAGAGATTAAATGGTCATTACTGCTTCATAAAGAAATATTGAAAACGAGAACTAAAAAATAATGAATGATAATGATACCAAACACTGGAATAATAAATATGATTTTTATTCCAAAATGTATGTTTAAATAGAAAATTTGTTTTCTATGAGTTTTGTTTCTTTGAATTTATGATACTTGATCTAAAAATTCTTAGATGTAAAAAAGTTACAGTAAATGAAATAAATAGCCCATATGAAGTGGTTCAATGAGGCTTCGTATTTCATATGCTATTATAGTAATGTAGAAATAGTAGAAGCATGCCTTATAATACTTATCGGTCATATCAAGTTACAAAAATTATTTTAGTAATACGTACCAATCATTATATGTGAAATGATAATTATTTTTCACCGTTGACTGAAAACTAGAATAACTTTATTTCAATACGAATATTATGAATATTCATTATAAAATAAAACTATAGTACTGGTATTCATGATACATTGGGAAATACAAAAGTATCTAAATTTATTTGCAATTACGATTGAATTATGAACTAAGCCACAGTTTTCAGAAATAATTTTTGAATATATGATTATACATCATATGGTACTAGTAATTATATCTCAAACAATAAAGGTAAAAGCACCCACTAAATTAGAGCATCATAAGAGTTGATAAACTCATCGAATTGATAAATATCGGCGTATGTAATCGTAAGCCTAATAATACCAAAATGTTCCCATGTACTTCGTTGTATTCACCGATGAGTTATCACAGACATAGCTGTGTATTTGATACACAAGTAGTATGTCTATGATAAGCTCGTATATTATGAAATTGAAATAAATAACATAGCATGCAATAGAATATAAAAATGATTTATTTTGATCTAATATATGAATATTGGAAAGTGTTTCGAATGTATCTAAATTGAATAAAGATTCAATGTCAAAAGTCATTCCTCCTTATGAAACGTTATGATATATCAATAAGGAGTGATTGAACATTGTTGAATTAAGTGCGATTAATTGTAAGTCAAGTTAACTTTATTTTGTAAGATCATGTACTTAAGAGTAGTATACCAGGTTAAAATTAATTTCATCTAAAGAATAGCTTATAAAATCATACAAAACAAGAGTTTATAAGAAATACCAACATATTCAAGGCCAAGAAGTTGGTAGGTTGTGTGAGTGGAAAGACTGCGTGTAACTGTTAGTTAGGGATCTTGTATGGATCACCCCAAAAAGAGTTTGGAAACGACTGTCATTGGATGAACAAATAGTGGCTTGAACATAAGTATTGCAAACTAAAACCAAATCAGTTTTATGTATAAGGCAATTCATAAAGTGTTTATGAATATGTGTTCCATTGCACTAAAAAACAATTGTTGTTTCAAGAAATACTAAAACACCCCACGCCCCTTAGTATGCCTAAAAAGGCACATTAAAAGATGTGTGCGTTGTAGGTATAGCTAAAAACTTACAGAGACTAAGATTTACAAGAAAAAATAAATAAAACAGCGGAAACATTTAAATAGAAATCTTATTATTCAAAATCAAATTTCATAAAGTAGAGTCATAAAACCAAATATACAAGGTGTCTCAAAATACCCAATGCATGTCTTATGAAAAGAAAATACCATCTTAGTCATATAAAAGCACACAACAAAAACCATCCCTCTCTATAGTGACAGTACACCCAGACTCCAAAAAAACAGGAAAAGAAGAAGAATACATGAAGATAACTCACCACAGTTGAACCTCCAAAGGAATCTGAAATCTACTATCCCAGCCTCTGTTAGCTTATAGGGGAAAAAGGAAAATAGAGGAGTGGGCTAGACTAAAAGTCTGGCGAATGAAAGTAATTGCTAGTATTCTTAAGCAAGGTAAAGATAATAGACTTTGTAACAGTTCTAGGATAGAAGGAAATAAAAGAGAAGATAAAGCTGGAATAAAATACGGTTTAACTTGCTTGCTTTGCTTAGATAGTTCGATTAGATTATTTGCACTTTTCTTAGATAACTGCTTTGATTAGGCTGAAACCTAATCCTACTTTAATTAGGCTGAAGTCCTAATTCTACCCTTTGATCGACCTTCTATCTCTATTGTGCCTACTGCAAACTAGATCCATTGGCCCCTACGCCAAAGGTGCGGACTAGACCCTGTTGGTCCCTACGCAAAAGATACGGACTAGACCTTGCTGGTCCCAATGCAGTAAACACCTAATACTGCGGACTAGGCCCTATTAGTCCTTACGCAATAGATACCTACTTAGCGCTTGAAACTCAATAACGACTTATCAGCCGACACTGAGGCCGCACGCTCGACCACCATTATGGACGCGCTATCTGTTGCTCCCTCCTACTGACCACTTATTTACTTCTGCTCCAACATATGTGTGCCCTTGCCTCACTTGTAATATTGTGAGACCAGCTATGTTTGACTAAAGGGAATGTTGTTGGTACGGGTCCTATCTAACAAACAAAATCTATTTGCACCCCTTGTCTAAATCCCCACGATTTGAACTTCTATTTATTGACCTCTTATTTACCACCACTTCAGCATAAGCATGTCCTAAAGGAAATGCTGACGGTACGGGTCTTACTTTTATCTTTGCTTATTTACTTAGTATAAAAATAAGTCTCTATATCTGTGAAGAACTACCCTGTTGGGCCTACAATAAAGATCTTTTACATCGGTAAGGACTACCCCATTGATCCTACAATACCGATCTTCTAAATCTTGCTTATTAACTTATTCCAAAACTAAGTTTATTAAAATAAGCCTCTTCTGTTATTTCTGCTTTATTTGCTTATTAACTTAATTTAAGTTTTAAAATAAGCCTTTTCTATTATCTCTAATTATAACCCGTGTGTTATAATTCTGCTTACTTCCTTAACCCAAGGTCTAAGTGTAAAAATAAGCTACTTTTGCTATTTCTTCTATTTTCTCTTTTTCGTTACAATTATATGTTATAACTAAGCTTGCAAATATCTTAAATTTGCTTTTTTAGTCTTAGTCCAATTTGTTACGGTCTTCTTATTTTACATCCCATTTTCTGTAAATTCAGTGTTCCTATAATTTAGTCCATATTCGCGATTTATTCTATTCTATTTATTCCATTCGCATAAAAAAGGGAAATTAAAAAAAATTGTCAATTACAGAAGAAATCCCAAATGTAGAATAAATGTAAATAAAATGTAAATAACTGTAAATAACTTAAATAATTGCTAATAATTAGAAAAAACTATAATTAATAGTAAATAATTGTAAATGACTGAAATAGAATAGCTAAAAGAAAATAGATGGGAAAAAAGTCTAAAACTTACTTAATTAAACTGTAAATAAATTGTATAAAGGTTATCCCAAAATTGTAGAAAAACTACAACTATTGGAAACTCTATTATTATAAATTTTTTAAAATCTAAAATAGTTACTTAAACCCTCACCTGTGGTCCTAAGTTCTTCCTTGGCCTTCTCGAATTCACTTGAAGGGTATAAAATATTTTAATTTAAAAAGATCTTCTCCTCGAAAAAATATTCCTTTTACGGTCCAGCCTTAGGCAGCGAACCCAGATGGAGAAAATCTGAATGAGAAAAATAGCCAGGCCTAAGGTCTTATTTTAGTGTCACTTATGGATCTCAGATCGTTGGATGTGGAGAATAAATCTGGTGCAGCCACGTCATAGGCTCGATAGGAACCATCGGATGGAAGCACGGATGCACATGATTCAGTAAAATTGCAAAATAATGTGTAAAAGTCGATCTGGACAAAGAATGGATTTTTGCGTACAAAGATTCACATGGGTCGACCTAGGTGTCGACCTAGGTGTCGACCCACCAATTTCTAGGGTCGACCTTAGGGTGGACCTAGCTATGGTGAGGATCGACCTTCCCCTTATATTTTTTTTCTTGATTCTTGTTTATTCCGTATCTTCTTCATCGTAGCTCGGATTTTGACGTCCTATATATGGAAATTGACCAGAAAATTACCACAGACACAATGGTGCAACTTCCGTGGCTCATTTATGATAATCTCACAAAGTTATTTTATCATTTAGTTAATTCGTTACTTAATTATTATAACTTAAATTTTGGGTTGTCAGATTCTCCCTTCCTTAAGGGATTTCGTCCCGAAATCTCTAAGGATAGAAGAATGAAGTAAATGTTTTCATCCAATTTTTACAACTAACTACTCAACCATCATCCATCACATCCATGTCCTTAAGTTTTTCTAATGCGATTCATGATACATATGCAATAAATGTAGTGTTAATGTCCCTAACTAATGCAAAAGATTAGGCGGTCTACTGATTCAGTTGGCTTCCATATATGCAATCATGTCTGTGCCATTTATCCGAATGAATGAAAACTCCCTAATCATAAATGATAGTTCTATATGCATGCTACAATCAATATCACAATGCAACAATCATGTGGTAATCATCCATTTATAGCGACCATGGAAAATAAAACAAAAATGCAAATGTGCACACATCCATATGTATATGCTTTAGTGTCCTAGTTAAGCCGTTCACTAAGAGATAATAGTGCCTAGTGTAAGTATATACATCCATTAGCATTCACTAGCAACCACTTGCAACAGCTAGTATCCATTATACATGGCATTTCTAAATAATATGTTTACATCAAATCCTACCATCCATAGGTTAAATCCTAAAATCCACCCTCCCCAATAGATAATAAAGGAAAGAAACTATTTAAAACTAAAGATGGAAATATGAAATTCAAAATTTATTATCAAAGAGATATGGATAAAAGATATGTATTTCTTCCTAATCAAATCAATCTTCTCTGAAGTCTCTTTAACCATGTCTGGACCAAGTAGAAATCTCTCTGTAGACTCTAACCAACACAAAAGCTACTTGCACGGTCTTCCATTAAAAGCTTCGATAGGTGTCATTCCAATACTAGATTGAAACTATTATTATATGTGTATCCGACTAAAGGAAGATGCTCCTTCCAAGTTCCTCCAAAATCAAGAATACACCTCCTTTACCATATGTGTCTTACCATCCTACTAATATCCCCATACTATTCTCCTATATTCTTCACACATGAAACAACAATCCAAGGTTCTCACTAGTGTCTTATACACTTTATGGAAACTTCTATTATTACTTCTAAAAGTAATTACTGCTATCTCCTATATAGCTTTACACCTTTTTCATCATACCTAGGAAATGATTCCTATCTACTCCACATTTAAAAATTTGGTTTGGTATTTATTATTTCAAAAACTAAAGCTTCTAATTTTTAAAACATCTAATCCTAATTTTATTTCAAAAAGTGTTATTTTCAAATTTCTATTAAATTTAAAGGTGCTTAGTTATCTAACATTTTATCTTTCTAGACTAGCATTCTTACAGCTTTTTATAAAAAGTAGGATTTTTAAATTTAACTGTTACTAAGTTTTTCACTTCCAAAAACTTATTTACTTTTTTACCCAACCATTTTTCTTTCAAAATATCTTTAAAAGTCCTTACGTGTTTTCAAAACATCTTCTCATTACACCTAATGGCTTTATACCTTAACATATTGGAACTACTTTCTTTTGTGAGAAATTATTAATGCTAAAACCTTCTGTGAATCCTTTAAAAGAGGACTTTATGTTTATGTGAAAATTACAAGGAACTTTTTTTTTTTTTTTTTGAAATAGGCTATACAAAATATGGTGCTTCACATACCTTTTATATCTCTTTCGTGTATTCCTTATAACTTGCACACAACATCTTTATTTATAATTTGGTTTCATGGAATATTTTATCATTATTCATTTCGTTCTAATAGATTAAAGTATTTTTAATATATATTCTCAATAGACAAATTCAATGAAATTTATTAATTTTCTAATATAAACTTACACTTTTCTTTTCAGAAAAACTCATTTTCAAAATTGTTTTAATATATCCATAACTAGAAAGCATTTCCTCATACTTATTTAAATAATAAGTATACTCACAAACTATTTTGTTTCTATACTTAGAATTTATCTTTAAAATACACTTTTATTTGGGTCAAAACAGATGTTGCGTAAAACACTGTTACTACAATCCAAAAATACTAGTGTATGGATTTAGTACTGATAAATCTCACATACTATGTAACAACATTTCCTTTGGAAGTCACCTACTATAACAATAGTATTATAGTCTATGCCCCCTTTATTTTTCACGAAAACATCTATTACAACAATAAATGTTGTAACCTATTCTTCTGATACTTAATACACTCTAGGATTTTACATTTAAAATATTTGTTTACCTATAAAGAAACTAGCAAGCTATATATGCTTTATAATTCTTCCAAAAGAATTTCACTTTTTTAAAAATGTACATCATTTAAAGGAGACAATTTAAATTTCATACCCAATATTTTCTTTCTCTAAAATGTTAATAATGAAAATTTTCATTTTTTCAATTCTAACAATTTCATTTTACAGGTAAATAGCCAAAAGGAAGAAGTTGCAAAAAAAAGTTAGTCTCACGGACAACAAGTTTGTTTTTTAGTCTAAAAGAGACCTTTTAGTGTAAACTAAAAATGATAGCTACAACTCTCATTATGTGATTTACACTAAAAAGTGTCCTTTAGCCTAAAAACAAGCTATTTGTCCCTGAAACTAAAATTTTCTCTATCTTTTTCCATGGGCCCAAAAACCCCTTCATTTTATTAGGCTAAACATAAGGTGGATTTTCCACTTACTAACATAGAAGTGCTCTTCCTAAACTTTGGCAATATCATTACTAAAGTGTTTTAATTCCTATTCCTCTCTTATATTTATATTTATTTCAAGGCACTACCATTAAATCCACTTATCTAAAATAATTAAAAAAAATTCAATTATCTACACATAGGCTTTCTTCTTTTCAACTGAATCTGTTGTACATCTCCAATCTTTGCCTACAACTTTTTGGATTTCAACAATCTGATCCTATATGTACAAAATTGTTTCTTAAACTCTTTCCATATGTTGACCTTCTCTATGCCCCAAGAAACACACTTCCTTAAGCCAAAAGTGACACTTCGCAAACTTTTCCCTTAATTGATGGACATGAAGTGTACGAAGAACCTCCTCTAAATGAACAGCATGCTCCCCCATACTCTTTAAAAACACCAAAATGTTGTCCACAAATACCACAATGAACATATTTAGTACATCTCTAAAACACGGCTTATCAAATCCACAAAATAAGCCAGGACACTGGTTTGCTTAAAAGTCATAACCAACCACTCAAAGAATCCTTCGGGTGTCCTAAATGTCGTATTATCAGTAATATTGCCAACGACCCCTGGCTGATGAAATCCTGTGGCTAAATCAAACTGAGAAAGGGCTGAAGAGCCAACTAAATGGTCGAAAAGATCATCTATCCTAGGAAATGGATAACGGTTCTTCTTTATGATCTTATTCAACCCTCTATAGTCTACGCAAAGTCGAACGGAACCATCCGCATTAGTAGCAAAGAAAATTGGTGCTCCCCACTCTGATATACTCCTCCTGATGAAGCCTTTCTCCAATAGCTCACCAATTTTCTTGCTTAACTCCTTCCTCTCCCTAGGTGCCATGTATCTCACGGGTAATGCTACTGGCATAGCATTGTCATTCAACTAGATTCTGAAGTCAATCTCTCTCTAAGGGGGTAGTCCCCTAACCTCCTCAAAGACGTTCCTGAAATCTCTGATGACCGGAACTGAATTTAACTCCTCGGATGATGAATCAAAGGAATAAAGGAAGCTTAACATGACCGACCCATGTGGGTCACAAGAAACCTCGAGAGTCCTACCATTGCATGTCTCTAGTCTAATGACTCTCCACTCACAGTCTAATATATCTCCATATGTGGATAGCAAATCCATCCCCAAAATTATCCCATACCCCGAGAATCCCAATGCATAGACATCGTAATCAAACTCTATGCCTTCGATAAAAAATTTCAAACCTCTACAAATCATAGATAAGTGTGTCGATCCTCCTTTGGAGTTTGAAACAACAATGGGGTCTATTACTAAAGATATGTCTAAGTGCAAACAATCTACCAAAGAACTAGAAATGAAAGAGTACGAATAGGAAAAACCCAAAATAGATATCAAATCTTCTACAATGACTTTCCTGTCTTGATTCGGTCCACTACTAGAAGGTGTTGTATCTAAAGCCTGTACTTGCACTGTAGGTGCGCCTACTCTCTGCCCCTCCTGTGTGGATAAGCTCTACTAAGGTGACCCAGCTGTCCACTACTATAACATCTTCCCTTCATCAACATATTCTTACAGTCCCTTGCGTAATGACCAACCAATCCACAGTTATTACATTTCCCGCTTTTATTGATCTGCTTCTAAGGTCCTCCTTCTTTTCTCTTGTCCTTATCCTTCTTCTTCTTCCACCATGGCTTCTTCAGCTGCCAAGATGCAGGCTGAACTCTCTATCGGTCCTCCAATCCTAACAACCTACACATTTGCTCTGTATCCTTCAACCTAGCTTGCGCCTCCTTGAAATCCTCTATTGTAGAAAATGTTCTATTTCTTAGACTAGCAAAGTCCTTGCATAGCTTAGAAAAATTGGCTGCTGTAGATGGATTAAACGGATCTTCACCTACCGATGTTGTATTGGGCACTTGTCCTTGCACTCTGGTCCCGTAACTCTACGAATCCGGTCAGCCATACTATGCAAAGAAAAGGAAGTTTAGGCTCGAAAGAATCGAAAGAAGGTTGAACTGGACCTAGAGGGGATTTTTATAAAAACTCTTTTTTTTGTACTTGAAAAACTATTTCTGTAATAAGACTTTCTTTCTGAAAATACTTCTAGTTTGAAGATATGCTTCTTTTTAAAAATAGGTTATTTTGGAAAAATGCATTATTTTTAAAACAAGTTTTTAGGAATCTTATAACCTTAGGCTCTGATACTAAGTGAAACACCCCCACACCCCATATATACCCACAACGGCACACTAAAAGATGTGGTGTGTTGTAGGTATAGCTAAAAACTTACAGAGACTAAGATTCACAAGACCAAATGTATAAAATAGTGGAAACATTTAAATAGAAATCTTATTATTCAAAATCAAACTTCATAAAGTAGAGTCAAAAAATCAAATATACAAGGTGTCTCAAAATACCCAATGCATGTCTTATGAAAAGAAAATACCATCTTAGTCATATCAGAGTACACAAACAAAACCATCCCTCTCAACAGTACCAGTACATCCAAACTCTTAGAAAAAGAAAGAAAATTGGAAAAGAAGAAGAATACATGAAGATAAATCTTCGTAGTTGAACCTCTAAAGGAATCTGAAATATACTTTCCCTGCCTCTGTTGGCCTATAGGGGAAAAAGGGAAAATAGAGCAGTGCAGACTAAAAGTCTAGTGAATGAAAGTAATTACTAGTATTCTTAAGCAAGGTAAAGATAATAGACTTTGCAACTGTTTTTGTATAGAAGGAAATAAAAGAAAAGATAAAGCTGGAATAAAATACGGTTTAGCTTGCTTGCTTTACTTAGATAGTTCGATTAGATTGTTTGCACTTTTCTTAGATAACTGCTTTGATTAGGTTGACACCCTAATCCTACTTTAATTAGGCTGAAGACCTAATTCTACCCTTTGATCGGCCTTCTATCCCAAATGTGCATATTAGACTCTGTTGGTCCCTATGCAAAAGATATGGACTAGACCCTATTGGTCCCTACGCAATAGACACCTACTACTGCAGACTTGACCCTATTGGTCCCCACACAATCGATACCTACTTGGCGCTTGTAACACAATAACAACTTATCAGCCAACACTGAGGTCGCACGCTCGACCACCATTAGGCCCTCGCTCTCTGTTGCGCCCTCATTTTAACCACTTATTTATGACTGCTCTAGCATAAGAGTGTCCTTGCCTCACCTGTACTATTGTGAGACCACCTGTGTCTGAATAAAGGGAACATTGTTGGTACGGGTCCTATCTAACAAACACCCCTTGTCCAAATCCTCATGATTTGAACTCTATTTATTGACCTCTTATTTACCACCACTTCAGCAAAAGCGTGTCCTAAAAGGAATGCTGCTGGGACAAGTCTTACTTTTATCTTTACTTATTTACTTGGTATAAAAATAAGTCTCTATATCTGTAAAGGACTACCCCATTGGGCCTACAACACAGATCTTCTATATCAGTAAAGCGCTACCCCATTGGGCCTATAGTACTGATCTTCTGTATCTTGCTTATTAATTTATTCCAAGATCTAAGTTTATTAAAGTAAGCCTCTTTTGTTATTTCTGCTTTATTTGCTTAATAACTTAATTTAAGTCTTAAAATAAGCCTTTTCTGTTATCTCTGATTATAACCTGTGTGTTATAATTTTGCTTATTAACTTAACACAAGGTCTAAGTGTAAAAATAAGATACTTTTTTTTCTTCTATTTTCTCTTTTTAGTTACAATTATTTGTTATAACTAAGCTTGCAAATATCTTAAATTTTCTTATTTCAGTCTAAGTCCAATTTGTTACGGTCTTCTTATTTTAAATCGCAAACGTAGAATAGATGTAAATAAAACGTAAAAAAGAATTGGAAAAAAACTATAATTAACAATAAATAATCGTAAATGACTGAAATATAATAGCTAAAAGAAAATGGATTGAAAAACAAGTCTAAAAATTACTTTAACTAAAATGTAAATAAACTTGTATAAAGGTTATCCCAAAATTGTACAAAAACTACAACTATTGGAATCCCTATTATTTTAAATTACTTAAGAATCTAAAATAATTACTTAACCTGTCGCATGTGGTCCTATTTTCTTCCCTTGGCTTTCCCGGATCCACTTGAAGGGTATAAAATATTTTAATTTAAAAAGATCTTCTTGTTGGAAAAATATTCCTTCTAGGGTCCAGCCTTAGGCAGCAAACGCAGATGGAGAAAATCTGAATGAGAAAAATAGCGAGACGTAGGGACTTATTTATAGTGTCACTTATGGATCTCAAACTGTTGGATTTGAGATTAAATTCGGTGCAGCCACGTTATAGGCTCGATAGGAACCATTGGATGGAAGCACTGTTAGCACCAAAATTGGTTACTAACACCCTTAAAAAGATTGTGTAGAGAGATTAATGAAGAAAGTAAACAAAAATAGAGAACAATATGTAAATTTAAATGCAGAGAAAAAGGACACCAAATTCATAGTGGTTCGGCGTAACTGCCTACGTCCACTTTGAGGTTAATCTTTATTGCTTTACTTGGTGATTGACTACATATACAATCCGTTTCTGATTACTTGAATACAATTGCTAAGTAAAAAATTAATTATTGAATGAAGGTTGAATGCGGCAGAGTCTCCCCAGTTTTCTCAAAATTTTGTCCCTTTTCACTGTGCCCCTGCCTCTCCATTTATAGACGAAGGTGGGTTGGACTTCCCTGGTGGGCCTAGTAGCTGAATATCTCGGCCCAAATGGAATAAGCTCTACGTGCCGAACCAAACATGTCGAACGGCCTAATGCTGAACCATCATCTTCGTGTCGAACGATGCGGTTGCAATGTGGGAAGAGTAGGCCGAGCAACAATCGAAGCCGGGCGTGGATGGAAGAATGCCGAGCCATCTTTGGTTGCGAACGTTCTTGGGCAGCCGAACAATCTTTGGATGCCGAACGATCTTCTGCCGAACGTCCAGAGATGCCAAACGATCTTGTATGTCAAATTCTTCTAGATGCCGAGCGCCCATTCATGCCGAGCGTTCCTTTATGCCGAGTGTTCTTCTGATGTCGAGCGCTCCTGGATGCCGAGTGCTCCTGGATGCCGGACGATGCTGACTGCCGAACGCCCCTCAGTGCCGAGTACTCACGAATGCTATTCGAGCCATTTGCGTCGAGCGTTCAAAATGCCGAACGATCCATACACTGCTGAGCAGTGTGCCAATGCCGAGTACTTAGTTGCCTGGACAAATCCCCAGGAAACACTTCCCCCCAAAGTGCATCGCGTGACCGAACGTGATGCGCTTTGTACTACGTGTCCTTTGTGCTTTGCTTTGAACGCTGGCCCATCACTTTTGGGGTTTGTCTTCTTGTGAATACCAGATGTGGAGGAGTGTGTCGAACGTAATGCGAATGCCGAGCGATACAGCCGAAGCCGAACATCCCATGCATGTCGAACGATATGGAAACATGCCGAACAAAGCGACTGAAGCCGAACGATCTACCTATGCCGAACAAAGACGCTTTGACCGGTTCTACCGGTCATTGTCTCTTTGACTTCCCCTCTTCTCCCATAAAAGTCAGCATTTTCTTTCTTCTTCTCTTTTCACTTCTTACCTCCGTTATTTTTCAAGAACTCGCAATTTACCTCCCTGGAATCCATTACGCCTTTCCTTAGTCAAGTTCTAACAATCTTCACTCCCAAACTCACCGATCCCCGAGCTCTCTCCGTAACCTTCGGTAAGAAGCTTCTGATCTTTCTCGACTTAGGAGACATTAGAGATTATTCAAACAACTCGTTCACAGACCGTAGAAAAATAGGGGGCGTGTGAATAAGGGTGATGAGTTGAGGCTTGGTCGTGGTCTAGGGTTGTAACTTAGTATGCTCTTAGGTGGTTTTGAGATGGATGGACCGGAGAAGAAAAGGGTAGAAGGTGTATTGTAGCGGCTCGGCATGATCTTTTAATGCCGAGTAGTCCTACGGTAGCATGAGAATGGGCTTAGTGATTGGGCCTGTTGGTGTAGGTTGACTGGGCTGTGGTTCGGCATGATCTCCCCGTGCCGAACGAAATTGGAGTGGGACAAATTTGAAAGGAAACAGGGAATGGACAGGAGGCCAAACGACAGTTTTGCCGAACAGTATTTCACTCGATCGATACCTAGGCTGAGCGATAGTTTGGCCGAACAAACTTGGGCCGAACAATAATTTGGCTGAACGATAGTTTGGTCGTTCAATATTTAGGCCGAACGATAGTTTGGCCGACCAATATTCTGGCCGAACGATACTTAGGCCGGACGATACTTAGGCCGGACAACTTTCAGGCCGAGCCATTATGAATGTCGAACCATCCCTTAGTTTAGGCCGAACACTTATTTACCTTGCCTAATCATATAACAAAACAAGGGCAATGACTCCAGCATACTAGCATATCGAATTGATCCGGACTGATAACTTCGTAGTTTCAGTAGACATAAACCTGAACTTAAATCGACATAAACGGATAACTTCTCCTAACATTTTCTGAATCCGAAATTGTAAACACCATAAGGCAGGCTTTTGGAGACGGTCAGCGGGTATGGTCTTCAAAGGCGATGATTCGAAGCTCAGTTTTATATCAGTAACCCTGTGACTTTCAATTTTTTAGCGCTTACACACGAATGATCGCACTAGTTCACACACCACATGGGGGGAGTACTTGTGTTGTTAATTCCGACGTCGATTGTTTTCAAGTATAGTTCGATCAGGTACTCTCCAGGATTCAACTTCCATCAAAGATGTCTAAGAAGTCTAGCTCTGCCACGATCTCAGATAGACCTGGGTCGTCTTCTAAACAAGGGGTCATAGACACTTCTAACCCGTCGACTTCTCCGCTCATAACTTAGCTCCCCATGCCCTGGAGGCATCAATTTTCTTGGACAACCTGGTCGATTCACAAGCTTCGAAGGTCAATGAAGTTGCTCTCCGGCGAATATGTTCTATCCATGGAATCCCTTTCGACGACGTGTTGGTTCCATCGGGGCACGATCGTCCGCATCTGCCCCCAGTTGGATATACTACCTGCAATAAGTTTATGTGCTGGGTCGACAGTGTGCCACCATTTAACTTATTTCTTCGGGATGTGCTACAATACATCGACATTGCCCCGTCGCAACTGCATCCAAACGGCCACGCGTTCATCTACGGGACCTACATCCTTTTCATGACTGTCCTCTCTAGGCCTCCAACTCGGGCAACATTAGATATATATACATGATCAAGAAGCGGGGAGATAGCCCCTCTTACATGTTTCTCGAGCCATATCGCAAATGTCAAATCCTAACTGGGGCGTGGTGCAAATTCGCTCTATACAAACAGGAATGGTTCTATGTGCATTGCCCTCCTGGTTTCGTGAGGAGATGGGTGGAAGGAAGTAAGTTTTTTATCTGGATTGATATTCATATTTGGTCAAATCCATGCCTTTTCTAATTCTTTTCTCATCTTCTCAGGTATTAATCCACGTCCCGACGGCCATGGGTATTCTGAAGCCGTTGAAGCTATTAGAGCTCTTCCTGCCGAAGAACGAGACATCCGAACTCTCATTTCAAATGAGTCGCTATCGAGGTTCGGACTATTAGCGGAAGGTCGTCGAATTAGTCTTCCTAAGGGTGTCTCCCTACCCAGGCCCGCATCCGATAAAGGGAAAAAATTAGCTAGTCGTCATCACGTCACACCCCTGATGCACCGGAAGAGGGGGAAATTAAAGTGAATGAAACACCCGAAGCACAAGGTGAGAATTTGGGTCCCACTCAGGATCCGATAGTCGAGGTGCACGACATTGAAACATCATCTTCCCCTTTGAAGAGGAAAAAGGATTGACGTACAAGATTATGAAGGAGAAGGTGGCAGGACTTCAAAAGTTACGCTCATTCCGATTGAAAAAGAGGCTTCTTCACAGCATGTAGAAAGTTCTTTAAAGGGCCTATCGAACCTCTCCATTCCCGATGACCTGCTCAATTACGACTTTGACAGTCCGGAGGCATTCAAGCTTCATTCACCCATCAGAGCGATGCGGGCCTTCTAACCCAAAGTCAGGGAGAAAAAACTCCCATTAGCAAAGCGACTGGTCCGTCGGGGGGAAACACTAGGACAAGAACACTTGCACTTCAATTTGCACTTAGATTTTCGTCGTCACGCTACTCTTTGCTAATTCATTTTTATTTAAATTATGTGCAGGTGACATAGGGGCGCTCACATGGATTCAATCGCCTTCGTGGTTCATTTATTTTTTATCAATCTGGACGGGACTCAGGTTCTGGAAGATGTCGAGATAGAGATGGTGACGGCGATAAAGACTATCATTCCCAGGATTCGTCATCTGGGAAGAAAACTTACTATCAGCCAAAATACCACCAAGATACTTCCTCTCAACCGGAGAAAAGAAAAGACAAGCGCGGCCATAAGAGGTCACAATCTGATGCTCCCCGGGACCGAAACTCCGATTCCTCTTCTACTCGAAAGTCCCGAGATTCTCATAGGAGAGCCAAACTTTCAAAGACGTCTCCTCCTGCTCCTGCAACAGACCCAATAGTATCGGAGAGGCTGGCCGAGCTTAAAGATAAATTTCCAAAAATCTACTTCGTCGGCCTGAAATTCCTCCGGCGATTCATCCTATCCTCGGTCATGTCAAGCAGAGTGCCATCGCCTGTACCAACGACGTCTATGTTCAACATGACGCGTTTGTTCACTTGGCTGAAAAACTTTCTGAAGTCTCCCTGGAGCGCAAACATGAAATCGATCGCCTGAAGCTTGAGCCAATCCACGACAAAGACATCATTAAGGCTCAAGATGAAGAAATCGCTACTTACAAGTCTAAACTTGAGGTTGCCCATCAGAGCGCGAAGGACACCGCTGAGGCCGTCTGTAACATCCCGCCTTTTTGTACGTTTTAAATCAAAGATAAACCACACACGTCAGACTTAAACCATACAAAAGGGCGGATTGTTATGGGGTAAATAAAAAAACAAGAAAGAAATAAAACAAACAGAATATCACAGTGGAAGGATAAAATATAATAATCAAATATGTAGTTCATGAAGCTATATTTCAAAATATTTAATTATACTTACAATATATATCAGAGTTATACATACCATAGAATATCAATAATGCAGCGGAATACAATAGTGTAGTGGAATAATATAATAGGCAATAGAATATAAAATCTTCGTCTTCGTCCTCCAGAGCTAGAGTCTTCGAATCCTGAAATACTCCGGCCGACCCGGGCAAATTGAAAAGACAAAACACTCGAGTCAGAACTAAAAGATCTTATGTAAGTTAAATCAACAATAAATATGAGTGCGGTAACTTAAGAGATGCTCGGGATTCACATCTCCTAAGGATCCGTTAAACTATTTACTATGTAGTAATATTTCGCTATTATAATAGTGTCTATTAGTAAAATAAACTTACTTTAAAATAGCGTTAAGGAGTGAACCAATATACCCCTTAACACATAATATATTCCCATAGTCTATACAGTACCGTAATCTCCCCGTACTGGGCGTCGTCAGTGGGCACTCCATATGTACGGTACAAAACAAAATCATAAAGGCGCGCTAGGGTAGGTGACATGGCACAACTAGGAAATGCCAGGGTAGATATACCAATTACGCTTCCGGGTCGGTGGTAACGCATAGCCGCAACTACCGCCCACCTTGAGCCACACCCCCAAATCAAAGAAATCAAAAGTGGCCACCGAATAAATCCAAAGTCAAAGTAGAATATCGAAGGGATGTGTCCGATAAAAGGGGCTATCTTCTTGACCTGTTGATCGCTCCTGTTTTAGCCACCTTATGCCAACCCATGGGAGATGGGTCCACGTATTTATCTCAAAGGAAATGTCGCCGCCATCCTACTACATTCTGGAATCTCGACCGCGTACACAGTTGTTGAAGAGGTTTTCGGAGTTGGCAGAGAGTATGACAACTTCCGATTCCGGTCTCTTCAACAACCAAACGTTATTATAACACCGTGGTCATTTTAAAATAATTGTACTTCAAACAAAATATACCTTTTCAAAACATATGAATACGATATCATTTCTGTTTTAAAAACCCAAATCAATGTTATTTTCAAATATATCCTTTTCAAAAACCATAACATTTTCAAAGTTATAATATTCCGTAACAAAAACTTGAATACAGGAAATTATTGTCGAGGACAAAATTTTACAGCTTTTTAACCTCAAGGACAGAGCTTCAATATTTTGTCCCGAAGGACAACTTTCTGTAGGTATCAATTTTTAGTTATTGATAGCAGTTTTTAGGTATCAGTTTGAAGTTATCGGTAGCAGTTTTTAGGTATCAGTTTTAGCATGGTAGCAGTTTTGTTGTCCTTATGAATAATTCTGAAAAATGTTTGTCCTTATGAATAATTTTTAGAAAAATGTTTGTCCTTATGGTAAAAATATTGAGGTCGTGTCCTTGAGGCAAAAAATATATAAATTTTTGTCCTTTAAAATAATTTCCCCAACTTGAATATATAGCGTTTCATAACATAAAATTTGAATTTCATAACCTTGAAATATAACTACACCACTTAAATGGTTTAAATATTAAATTACTTTATAAAATCAAACAGCTTCTTTAATTTCACAAATAAATTCCAAATACCGATTTGAACCTCCAAATAAAACATTTCGATTTGAATATATTTCAAAGCTTAAAATTCAATACTTCAAAACTAAATTTTAAAATTCATATATATATATATATATATATCAATTTCACTTTTTCTATTATTAGTTTTGAAATATTTACTTAATAAATCCAATTTAATTTAAGTAAAACTTTTAACTTCAAACAGCTGGATATTCTTCAATTTATTTAACTTGATATATTCGTTTATCTCAACTTTTTAATTCATTTAAATCCCTTTAAACCAACTCAAGTTATAGAGATCATACCCTTTAAAAACTCCATTTTTATTTAAATTCCAAATCAAATTTATTCAAGTACAATTTTTAAATAATTCAATTTAAACCAATTCCATATTCATTCTCCAACTTAAATTTCATTTCAGTCATTTAAAAACTCTATATATACAATATCTTAAATAGGTACTAAACCTTATAATATAAAACAATCAAGCTCCATTATTAAACTCATTTTATTAAATCAATTTTATACATAGATTAAATTCAAGAATTTAACTATCTATATATATAAAATAATATTAATATAACATCAAAAATTAATACTTATTAAACTGTATATTCCTTTCCAAAACCATAGAAAATCATTTCAAAATATTTTTATATATATAGAACACGGTGTCTGTATATAATTTTCTACCCTACGGTAAAGTGATACGGATATTTATCATTTCAATCTGCAATTTAAAATAAAAATGTGGTTGTATATCATTTCAAACCGCAATCCCGAATGAAATAGAAATGCATGATAACTTGCAGTTTAAAATAATAGAATACAACATCCATTCATCCATCAACAGATCATACATCCATCACAATCATCATCCAAAACAAAAATAACATCAATAAATAACAATTAATTACTGGCAGTTTATTATTCAATAATAAATTTATTTAACTGGCAGTTTATATGCAATAATAAATTGAATAACAATTTTAATTCAAATAAATGCAATTTAATTTGAGATGATGATTAAATATATGCCAAAAAGTTGTAAATAAATATCAAATCACATCATAAATGAATTTAACAAACATAAGAAATTTTAGAAGTTGTGAGTTGGTTAAAACACTCACCTTTTGAATTTAAATTGAATTTAAATCCAATTTAAACCCAAAAATTGCCCGGTCTCAGAATTCGTCCAAACAAGCACTAAAATGTCCGAAGTTTCAATAAGATCCTAACAAAAGAAACCGCACATAAATCGGGCATCGTATGAGAAAGTTATGACGATAAATGCGATTGGATTTCAATATTAAAAAAAACAAATAGAGAACACATTTCTCAACCTTTACTGCCACGTCAGCAAGCATCTCGTTCCAGCAAAATGAAAAAAACGCACAACTTTCATCTCCAGGTCGCACGCACGCTGCTCCATACGAACGAACAAAACCCAAGCCTTCAGCCGCCGCCGCCACGCACGCGCAGATCGTCCCAAACCAGAAAACGCACCTCCACCCACGTGTCTCGCCGAGATAGACCGCACCACATGGAGCATCGGACAGTGCTTGCGTCGCACCCAGTAACCCCGGCCGCCGCCCAAACTCTCAACCCTAATCGAACTTTGCCGAAGATCCAACTGTCAAAACGACGAACAAACTATGCCGATGCGATCCCCTCGGTCCACTCTACAATACCCAGAATTGGTTTTCCGATCCAACAAAGTTCATCATCGAGCGATGAACGGTCAAAACTTCTTCGATTTTTACTGATTAGACGATGAACCAAAGTGAAAAACGAATCATGGATCTGAGTTACGCTCATTGAGAGCTTCAATATATATTTTTCTCGAATTTTTCTGAGGAATTTGAATTTTCATTAGATTTTTGAATTTGCAATTGGATCTAGGTTTGCAGCCATTGAGGAAAAGGAGCACAGAAGTTTCTGTACGTATAGAAATGAGGAATAGAGGGCTGCTAAGATTTATAATGGAGTTTATATAGCTAGGTCAGAAATTAGAATGGATGGATAAGGTTGGATATACGCGCTAACACCAAAGTGGCCCAGAAAGCCCGTTTCGACTCCGGAACGAAATTGGGTCAACCCATATATCAAAATAGGCGTTTAAAAATATTTTAAATGTATTGGAAAAAGTTTCACATCCAAATTCCATCGTATGAAGAAGTTATGCTAAAATCAATATTTTTCAAATTGATTTCAATTTATCGATTTCAAGGCGTTTCGAGTCCGTACGATCAACGACAAGTCTGATCGCTACGAAACTTGAAACCCTACAATAATTCACCGTTACAGATCCGATGAAACTGGTTTCGTCGAAATCCGAGTAATGGCCAAAATGGCTATTTTTACACTAATTAAATAAATTGATAATTAATTAATTAAATCACTTTTTCAATTTCACTTTCAAAATTTACAAATCTAATCAGTTTAGTTTTCTTAAACAATTCCAGTAATTAAAACAAATTTAGATGTCAATTAATTGTTGATTCTATCATAAATCCAAATTTCATTATATTCATCCATTATAAATTAAATTTTCAAAAATTTCATTTGAATTCACTATTCATTCTTATTATTCAATTCATTATGGTCAAGTGGATGAAATTAACATTGGGTTTAAAGCTATTACATTAATATTCTCCAATTTTGGAACTTAATTTTCTATTAATGTGATAATTAAGTATTTAATTTCATTCGTTTGAAATAAATCCAATTATTGAATTTTAGATTTCAATAAGTTAATAACTCTTGCTTTCTATTTTTCTTATCCAACCAATTTCTTTAAATAAATTGGGATTTCGCTAATTAAGTCAATTACTGCAATTGCTTTCAAATTAAATTCTATGAACTAAACAAATGGGTAATTTATAACAATTGTAACCATTAACTTTAAGTTTATTACTTTCAAACATTTATTATAACTACTTCCATCATATGAATTTTATTCAATGACCATTTATTATAATTTGAATTCATTAATCTAATTCAATGCTTACATTTTGTTCTCATATGTACAATTTGTAGCAAAATATACATCTATAGTATTTCCATTGATTTGAATTTCATTAAATTTGTTTGCAGTCAACTTATACTAACATTACGACCTTTAATTTTTAATCAATTCATTCATAAACCACTAACCATACCTTATTACCACTATTACCTAAAATCCACAAAAATGTAATATTTAATTTCAATTTATTGCAATTGGTTTCCATAAATTTGGATTGCGCTAATTTAGTTAGCATTAACGTTATTACATTAAATCTACATTCAATTTCAATTAATATAGAATTTAATTCTATATACTTACCATTAAATTCATTAATTATTGATTACCTTCAAATTAAATAAAATTTGATTCCCAAATTGATTTGATTTGATTTCCATCTTTACTATGTCCATTATTACTTAACTACAAATTTACAATTTCACTCAGTTATAACTTTTACAATATGTTTCCAATTAATAGGTATTGCACAAATATCGTTACTTATCAACTTGCATTAACCTTATCACATTAATTTACATTCAATTACTATTCAATATATTTTATTTCATAAATTAATTCAAATTTTACGCTCCTTTTCTTCCATTTGATTTATAGCCTGATATAACATTTACATTAACCCATTTCATTCAATTTATACAAATTCAGCTTTGACTAACTTTATTGCCTAAATTTACATGTAGTTACTTTTAATAAATAAATTATTGCATTGGATAATTAAATGCTCACCCTAAATATATATATATATATATATATATATATATATATATATATAATTTTTCCCAAGTATAACACTTTCACTACTACCTTTATTAGGATTTTATTCCATATACTAATACTTAGTTTTTAATTACCCTTACTATATTTCATTTCAGCGTTCATTTCAATATTAACTTATAAAGTTTTTGGTTTCACCTAAATTTAATTCCCAAATTTTAATAAAATTAACCAATATATTTATCAAAAATTTATGGGTCTTTACACTCTTCCCCACTCAAAACTTTTCATCCCCGAAAAGGAAAAAGAAGGGAAAAGAAGAACATATAAATCAATATAAATTATTCAAAACATTATATTCATAACAATAAGTTTACAAAATAGGATAATTTAAATAAAATATATAGATTTATAAACGATTAAATCTTTATATATTCAAATTAATAAGGTTTGCAAAACAATTTCAAAATATTTTTTAAGTCTAAAATTTACGGAAAATTTCGGCACAATCTCCTTTGTACGAGGAGGCTAGGAAGAAAATATAATATCAATTATAATAATATACAACATATATTTTCCAAAATAATATAAATCCCAACATGAGAAAAATATGATAACGCTATAAACCGTAATCCGAAAACGTACGGATAATTTACGCTTAATTATGAAACCACAAGCAGTATCAATTGCTTCCATAACCTGTATTTCACTTATATAATCCAAAAGGTTAACGATTATATAAAATGAAATATTTAAGGTTGTTTCAACCCCAACAACAATCAATTGCAACAAACAGCATACAACCATCATACAGAATCAACACAATTCAACTATCCATTCATATCAAACAAACAAATAGTTGTTCGGGTTCAAACTTTAAATTTACAGAATGGAAAATAAACTACTTAGTGCACCTTTCACCCAACAGTCTTCGATGAAACTAAATAGATTATTTATTCATCCAACCAACTTTAAGGTATCCTTACCCAAACAACCTTAAAACAAAACAAACAACAAATTAAAACAATAAATTAAGTTCATTCTTATTAATTTCATATCATACATTAGTTGTTTAATTTCTTTTCTTTCATATAATGATTTATCCTTTTATTTTACATTTTATTTCTTACAGTTTCATTTATTTCCATCCATTAATTCAGTGTCTATTTCACTTCTTTGCAATTCTACTTTACTTAAAATTCATTTTTTTCTTAATTTCTAACAAAATCTCATTTCACTTATTTGCACTTCTACTTTACATAAAATTCATTTTTTTCTTCATTTCTAACAAAATCTCATTTCATTTATTTATATCATGAAATTTTCCTTTTATTATATTACATAAATTTATTCACCGCTTAATTTCATGTACTTAAGTTTATAATCTTTTATTTAAAATCCTTATATTTCTACTATATTTTATTAGAAGCAATTTCAATTATACCTAAGTTTATACCACTAGAACAACAAATTCTTATTTATTAAAGAATTTCATCGATTACTTTCATTACCTCAAATTTATTACGTGTATGATATCTATTACATCTTCTTATTAACATTTCAACTTTTTACATCCTTTGGTAAGTTGTACATATCTTTAAAGAATGCAAATGAAAATTATACAAGTTTTACCTCATTTCTTTTAATTTAAGCTAATGATCAATAATTACATCTTTTGTTTTATAGCATACAATTTCAACTTTCTTGTTATTGCATTTATAACATATCCTTTAATTTTTTTTATTTGTAACTTAGCATTAAATCTCTTATTTCCTTTAGAGGTTTAAATTATTAATTATTACGTTCAAATTCACTACAATAACAGAAACTATTAATTAATAGAAACTTAAGAATTTGAATACTGAGTTAATTTCATATCATTTTAAAATAATAGATAAATATATATACTTGCACTCTATATATCCAATTATATTTAAACCAATTTAAAATTTTATATTTGGTTTATCAAACTACTCTGCAGTAAAACTACTGCAGTGGCCTTCCCACTTTGAAACTCGAAAATGAATGTCGATGACGCATGCACTCATCACCGAAATTATTTTCCAGCGACAGAGAAGGAAGTAGATAACTTATTTTTCCAAAATCTTCTTTAAAAAAACTCTTTCCAATTATATTGAAATACTTATATCAGAAAATACTTCTAATAATATTATTATTATATTCCAAAATCATTCAAAAGAAATTTTCAAAACCCAAGAACTTAAGTTCTAAAATTTTCAATTTTCATTTCTTTATTTTCAATCTTATTTCAACTATTATTTATAAATTTCATTACCTAACAACCAATATATTACAACCAAATATATATATCATTTTAAAAAAAATTATTTTATATATAGAAAATATAATAGGCAAAATTATTTCATCCACCTATATTAAAAACAAATATTATGTCGGTCCGTCCTATTAAGTGTTTAGAAATCCCTATTGATGTCATAGCGTCCCATGCACCAACCAGAATTTATAAATACAAAACGGAACAGATTAACACAATATTAAAACCCTTTTATAAAACTAACAAATACGCTCTCTCATATATACACTCAGCGACTACCATAGGATATTACTACCCTATTAGTAAAGAGTCAGACCCCACAAAGCTAAGGTTTATCGCTAAACCAAAGCTCTGATACCAGATGTAACATCCCTCCTTTTTGTATGTTTTAAATCGACGATAAACCACACACGTCGGACTTAAACCATACAAAAGGGCGGATTGTTATGGGGTAAATAAAAAAAAAACAAACAGAATCTCACAGCGGAAGGATAAAATATAATAATCAAATATACAGTTCATGAAGCTGTTTTTCAAAATATTTAATTATACTTACAATATATATCAGAGTTATACATACCATAGAATATCAATAATGCAGCGGAATACAATAGTGTAGTGGAATAATATAATAGGTAATAGAATATAAAATCTTCGTCTTCGTCCTCCAGAGCTAGAGTCTTCGAATCCTGAAATACTCAGGCCGACCCGAGCAAATTGAAAAGACAAAACACTCGAGTCAGAACTAAAAGATCTTATGTAAGTTAAATCAACAATAAATATGAGTGCAGTAACTTAAGAGATGCTCGGGATTCACATCTCATATGGATCCGTTAAACTATTTACTATGTAGTAATATTTCGCTATTATAATAGTGTCTATTAGTAAAATAAACTTACTTTAAAATAGCGTTAAGGAGTGACCCAATATTCCCCTTAACACATAATATATTCCCATAGTCTATACAGTACCGTAATCTCCCCCGTACTGGGCGTCGTCAGAGGGCACTCCGTAGGTATGGTACAAAACAAGATCATATAAGGCGCGCTAGGGTAGGTGACACGGCACAACTAGGCAATGCCAGGATAGATATACCAATTATGCTTCCGGGACGATGGTAACGCATAGCCGCAATTACCGCCCACCTAGATCCACACCCCCAAATCAAAGAAATCAAAAGTGGCCACCGAATAAATCCAAAGTTAGAGTAGAATATCGAAGGGATGTGTCCGATAAAAGGGGCTACCTTCTTCACCTGTCGATCGCTCTTGTTTTAGCCACCTTATGCCGACTCACGGGAGTTGGATCCATGTATTTAACTCAAAGGAAACGCCGCCACCATCCTACTTCATTCTAGAATCTCCACCGCGTACACGGTTGTTAAAGTGGTTTTCGGAGTTGGCAGAGAGTATGACAACTTCCGATCCCGATCTCTTCAACAACCAAACATTATTACAACACCGCGGTCGTTCTAAAATAATTATACTTCAAACAAAATATAATATCCCATTCAAAACATATAAATACGATATCATTTCTGTTTTAAAAACCCAAATCAATATTATTTTCAAATATATCCTTTTCTGAAACCATAACATTTTCAAAGTTATAATATTCTGAAACCAAAACTTGAATAAATAGCCTTTCATAACATAGACGTTGAATTTCATAACCTTGAAATATAACTACATCACTTAAATGGTTTGAATATTAAATTACTTTATAAAATAAAATAGCTTTTTTAATTTCACAAATAAATTCAAAATACCGATTTGAACCTCCAAATAAACCATTTCAATTTCAATATATTTCAAAGCTTAAAAATTCAATACTTCAAAACTAAATTTTATAATTCATATATATATATATATATATATATATATATATATATGTACGTATGTATATCAATTTCACTTTTTCTATTATTTAGTTTTGAAATATTTACTTAATAAATCCAATATAATTTAAGTAAAACTTTTAACTTCAAACAGCTGGATATTCTTCAATTTATTTAACTTGATATATCCGTTTATCTCAATTTTTTAATTCATTTAAATCCCTTTAAACCAACTCAAGTTATAAAGATCATACCCTTTAAAAACTCCTTTTTATTTAAATTCTAAATCAAATTTATTCAATTACAATTCTTAAATAATTCAATATAAACCAATTCCATATTTATTTTCCAACTTAAATCTCATTTAAGTCATTTAAAAACTCTATATATACAATATCTTAAATAGGTACTAAACCTTATAATATAAAACAATCAAGCTCCATTATTAAACTCATTTTATTAAATCAGTTTTATACATAGCTTAAATTCAAGAATTTAACTATCTATATATATAAAATAACACTAATATAACATCAAAAAATAGTACTTATTAAACCGTATATTCCTTTCCAAAACCATAGAAAATCATTTCAAAATATTTTTATATATAGAGACCACGGTGTCTGTATATAATTTTCTACCCTATGGTAAAGTGATACGGATATTTATCATTCCAATCCGTAATTTAAAATAAAAATGCGGTTGTATATCATATCAAATCGCAATCCCGAATGAAATAGAAATGTATAATAACTCGCAGTTAAAATAATATATAATACAACATCCATTCATCCATCAACAGATCATACATCCATCACAATCATCATCCAAAACAAACAATAACATCAATAAATAACAATTAATTACTAGAAGTTTATTATTCAATAATAAATTTATTTAACTGGCAGTTTATATGCAATAATAAATTGAATAACAATTTTAATTCAAATAAATGCAATTTAATTTGAGATGATGATTAAATATATGCCAAAATTTTAAATAAATATCAAATCACGTATAAATAAATTTAACAAACATAAAAAAATTTAGAAGTTGTGAGTGGGTTAAAACACTCACCTTTTGAATTTAAATTGAATTTAAATCCAATTTAAACCCAAAAATTGTCTGGTCCCAGAATTCATCCAAACCAAATCCAAAAAGTCTTCAATAAGATCCTAACAAAAGAAACCGCGTGTAAATCGGGCATCGTATGAGAAAGTTATGACGATAAATGCGATTGGATTTCAATATTAAAAAAAACAAAAAGAGAACACATTTCTCTACCTTTACTGCCATGTCAGCAAGCATCTCGTTCCAGGAAAAAGAAAAAACGCGCAACTTCCATCTCCAGGTCACACTCACGCTGCTCCATACGAACGAACAAAACACTAGCCTTCAGCCGCCACCGCCGCGCACGCGCAGATCGTCCCAAACCAGAAAACGCACCTCCACCCACGTGTCTCGCCGAGCTAGACCGCACCACATGGAGCATCGGACAGTGCTTGCGTCGCACCCAGTAACCCCGGCCGCCGCCCAAACTCTCAACCCTAATCGAACTTTTCCGAAGATCCAACTGTCAAAACGACGAACAAACTATGCCGATGCGATCCCCTCGGTCCACTCTACAATACCCAGAATTGGTTTTCCGATCCAACGAAGTTCATCATCGAGCGATGAACGGTCAAAACTTCTTCGATTTTTACTGATTAGACGATGAACCAAAATGAAAAACGAATCATGGATCTGAGTTACGCTCATTGAGAGCTTCAATATATATTTTTCTCGAATTTTTCTGAGGAGTTTGAATTTTCATTAGATTTTTGAATTTGCAATTGGATCTAGGTTTGCAGCCATTGAGGAAAAGGAGCACAGAAGTTTCTGTACGTATAGAAATGAGGAATAGAGGGCTGCTAAGATTTATAATGGAGTTTATATAGCTAGGTCAGAAATTAGAATGGATGGATAAGGTTGGATATACGCGCTAACACCAAAGTGGCCCAAAAAGCCCGTTTCGACTCCGGAACGAAATTGGGTCAACCCATATATCAAAATAGGCGTTTAAAAATATTTTAAACGCGATGGAAAAAGTTTCATGTCCAAATTCCATCGTATGAAGAAGTTGCTAAAATCAATATTTTTCAAATTGATTTCAATTTATCGATTTCAAGGCGTTTCGAGTCCGTACGATCAACGACAAGTCTGATCGCTACGAAACTTGAAACCCTACAATAATTCACCATTACGGATCCGATGAAACTAGTTTCGTCGAAATTCGAGTAATGGCCAAAATGGCTATTTTTACACTAATTAAATAAATTGATAATTAATTAATTAAATCACTTTTTCAATTTCACTTTCAAAATTTACAAATCTAATCAGTTTAGTTTTCTTAAACAATTCCAGTAATTAAAACAAATTTAGATGTCAATTAATTGTTGATTCTATCATAAATCCAAATTTCATTATATTCATCCATTATAAATTAAATTTTCAAAAATTTCATTTGAATTCACTATTCATTCTTATTATTCAATTCATTATGGTCAAGTGGATGAAATTAACATTGGGTTCAAAGCTATTACATTAATATTCTCTAATTTTGGAACTTAATTTTCTATTAATGTGATAATTAAATATTTAATTTCATTCATTTGAAATAAATCCAATTATTGAATTTTAGATTTCAATAATTTAATAACTCTTGCTTTCTATTTTTCTTATCCAACCAATTTCTTTAAATAAATTGGGATTTCGCTAATTAAGTTAATTACTGCAATTGCTTTCAAATTAAATTCTATGAACTAAACAAATGGGTAATTTATAACAATTGTAACCATTAGCTTTAAGTTTATTACTTTCAAACATTTATTATAACTACTTCCATCATATGAATTTTATTCAATGACCATTTATTATAATTTAAATTCATTAATCTAATTCAATGCTTAAATTTTGTTCTCATATATACAATTTGTAGCTAAATATACATCTATGTTATTTCCATTGATTTGAATTTCATTAAATTTGTTTATAGTCAACTTATACTAACATCACCACCTTTAATTTTTAATCAATTCATTCATAAACCACTAACCATACCTTATTACCACTATTACCTAAAATCTACAAAAATGTAATATTTAATTTCAATTTATTGCAATTGGTTTCCATAAATTTGGATTGCGCTAATTTAGTTAGCATTAACGTTATTACATTAAATCTACATTCAGTTTCAATTAATATAGAATTTAATTCTAATTACTTAACATTAAATTCATTAATTATTGATTACCTTCAAATTAAATAAAATTTGATTCCCAAGTTGATTTGATTTGATTGCCATCTTTACTATGTCCATTATTTCTTAACTACAAATTTACAATTTCACTCAATTATAACTTTTACAATTTGTTTCCAATTAATAGGTATTGCACAAATATCGTTACTTATCAACTTGCATTAACCTTATCACATTAATTTACATTCAATTACTATTCAATATATTTTATTTCACAAATTAATTCAAATTTTACGCTCGTTTTCTTCCATTTGATTTATAGCCTAATATAACATTTACATTAACCCATTTCATTCAATTTATACAAATTCAGCTTTGACTAACTTTATTGGCTAAATTTACATGCAGATATTTTTAATAAATAATTATTGCATTGGATAATTAAATGCTTACCCTAAATATATATATATATATATATATATATATAATTTTTCCCAAGTATAACAGTTTCACTACTACCTTTATTAGGATTTTATTTCATATACTAATACTTAGTTTTTAATTGCCCTTGCTATATTTCATTTCAGCGTTCATTTCAATATTAACTTATAAATTTTTTGGTTTCACCTAAATTTAATTCCTAAATTTTAATTAAATTAACCAATTTATTTATCAAAAATTTATGGGTCGTTACACCGTCACTCGTCTGGAATCAACTCACAAGAAAGAACTCGACGAGGCAGTTCAACGCTGTGGAGATTTCGCTCTAGAGAAGGACTCAAAGAGAGGGACGCATTCAGCCTTCGAGTCAAGGAACTGGAGGAGCAGCTCCGTAGAGAGAAGGAAGAGAAAACGACTGCCCAAGAAGAGTCACAACGATACTGTGATGAGATCGTTGCCACTCGACTCTTGAAAGAAAAACTTGAGGGCGAGCTTTCCAGAGTCGAGGCATTAAAGAGTGAGGCCTGTGAAGAGGGCAAGAAGATAGCGTCCATTAATATCGACTCATGTCTTGAGGCGGCTAGAGAAGAAGGCAAGGAGGAGGTCAAAAGTATGTTTGACCCGCTAATTGCTAAATTCAACGCCCGTGTTCTCATGCATCGAGACTTGACTTTCTTGGGCGAGGGTTATCTTGAATCTTTGGCCGAGGCATGGGAGACTTTAATCTAAATCAGGAAGGCCGAGCACGGTACCGAAGAGGTTGATGAGGGGGCCTTAATAAAAGAGTTCCTCAAGGGAAAGCAGCCTTCGGACTTGTCAGCAGCTAAGGGTATTTATTGCAAAGGTTCCCCCTCCAAGAAAAGGAAAGAAGTTATTACCGGTCCATCCGGGGTCATGCCTTGAGCTCATGTCCTACTCAATCAGCCGATCGGCCGATACTCGATCCACTTGAGCAGCATATTGGTTATAATCTAGAGGACCCTGGCCTTGATGTCCATATTCTGTCTCCCATCCCGGAGGTTGAGACCCCCTTGACAGCTGAGAGCCTGCCGAAACCTGGTAGATATCCCTTCACTTTAAGATTCCAGAAGTCGTCATTCTTCATGATGAACTATTGTATACTAAAGCTCGTTTTTCATGATTTTGTGCAGGCCGCTCTAATCCCGAGCCCGCTCTGAGGAGCGATGTCGCTAAGGAGGCGGAGAAGGAAACAAATGAGGCCCCTTACGCAGGTGAGGCTCCCGGTCCCTATGCTCGGGTGATCGAGGCGCTTGATGAGGACAAGTCTGAAACTTTCTCTCCTACCGACGGGGGTTATGAAGTAGAAATTACAGGCGCCTTTGAGCACACATCCGAATTGAGCATGAAGGAGCAGCTCGAGAAGGAGAAGGAGAAGACGGCCAAAGTCAAAGTCGAGCCTCGAGTTGGACCTGGACGATCCCTGAACAAGCCGCTGAAGGTCATCTTTCCTAGCAGGTCCAAGCCCATGGATGTCCCCCATACTCCTTCAGCTGCTACCCTTCCATCAAAGAAGGGTACCATGGGTAAGCGCAGAGGTGAGGAGCCGTCCGAAAAGACAACGGAGGCGAAGAAGTCGAAGAAGCACAAAGTAACCATTACCCTCGTTCAACGAGAGTTAGTTTAAGTTGTGTAATTATTTTCATCTATTTCTGTAGTTCTTGTAAATAGATTGTAGACTCTGAACATTGGAGGGGTTGTAGTAGAAACTTATTCCTGAATAAAGTTTAGTTCCTTTTTCGGTCTTACAAAAGACTCTTATCGTTTAACTTTCTTTGTGATTATGATTTAAATCCGAGCTGTTGCGAATAACATGGACTTCTCGGTTCATCTACATATAGCTCGGAGATTCTTTGAGAGTTGTTCGTTTTTCCTTCCGTGCTTCAAGTATTTTCTAATACGTGTGCCGAAGGCTCGATGACTTCAAGTCATTTATATCCAGTCCACCTTCAGGGGACCTGGTTATTTAGATCGTTTATACTTGAGTTCGCACTCTGGGGACTTAGAGTACTCGAGTCCTCACTCCAGGGACTTGGAGATTTTGAATCGTTTATACTCGAGTTCGCACTCCGGGGACTTAGAGTACTCCAGTCCGCACTCCGAGAACTTGTAGATTTTGAGTTGTTTATACTCGAGTCCGCACTCTAAGGACTTAGAGTACTCCAGTCCACACTATGGGGACTCGGAGATTTTGAATCGTTTGTACTCGAGTCCGCACTCCGAGGACTTAGAGTACTCCAGTCCACACTCCGAGGACTTAGAGATTTTGAGTCGTTTATACTCGAGTTCGCACTCCGGGGACTTAGAGTACTCCAGTCCACATTCCGAGGACTTGGAGATTTTGAATCGTTTATACTCGAGTCCGCACACCGAGTACTCCCGTCCGCACTCCGGGGACTTGGAGATTTTGAGTCGTTTATACTCGAGTCCGCACTCCGAGGACTTAGAGTACTCCAGTCTGCACTCCGACGACTAGGAGATTTTGAGTCGTTTATACTCGAGTCCGCATTCCAGGGACTTAGAATACTCCAGTCCGCCCTCCGGGACTTAGAGATTTTGGGTCGTTTATACTCGAGTCCGCACTCCGAGGACCTAGAGTACTCCAGTCCGCACTCCGAGGACTTGGAGATTTTGAGTGTCTGCACGTGTTTGTATGTCAGCCAGAATAATATACTTTCATTTGCCTGTCATAGGATCATAATACGCAGAAACATTAGTAATTCATGGAAAAGATGGCTTCAAGCCTTTATTAATGAAAGCAAGCTAAATTGCCTTACTACATGCTAAGAACGAGAAATAAAAGCGTACTGGAAATAAATGCAACTAATACATGAAAGAAATAGACTAAGTATAATAATGCCGCAAGTACTCGATGTTCCATGCTCGAGGGAGTGTAGCACCATCGACGGTCGCTAGCTTGAAAGTTCCTTCTCCAAGCTTCCGTTCGATGACGTATGGACCTTCCCATGCGGGATTTATATGAGATGGGACAGGAAAAACTCGTTTCAAAACGAGGTCTTCCACACCAAAAATTCTCGGTCGAACCTTTTCATTATAATATTTAGCGACTCTATGTCTATATGCGGCCGCTTTCAAATTGGCTTCTTCGCGTTTTTCGTCAATGAAGTCCAACGATTCTAATAAAAGATTCTGGTTCGACTCGGGGTCATAATGAGTTACCCGATATGATGGAACTTCAAGTTCCAGGGGTATGACAGCTTCCGTTCCATATGCCAATGCGAAGGGAGTGTGGCCAGTCGTGGTCTTTTGGGTCGTCCTATATGCCCAAAGCGCCGTTGGAAGTTCATCCACCCACTTGCCTCTCGCCTTTTCCAGACGCTTTTTCAATATGGACTTGATTATCTTGTTTACGACTTTCACTTGTCTGTTGGCTTTCGGGTGAGCAACCGCTGCAACTTCTTCTCAATGCCATATTTCTGACAAAATTCTTTGAACTCCTTACTCTCTGATTGAGTTCCTTGTCTGTGACAATGGTCCGTGGAAGGCCAAAACGGCATATGATATTTCATACGATGAAATTAATAACCTTCTTGGTGGTTATTGCGGCCAGAGTCTCTGCTTCTGCCCATTTGGTGAAGTAGTCGACCGCAACTATTGCGTATTTCACTCCACCTTTGGCTAAGGGTAAAGAGCCAACTAGGTCAATCACCCACATTGCAAATGGACAGGGACTAACCATCTCCGTGAGTTCCGTCGGCGGAGCTCTCGAGATTTTTGAATATATCTAGCATTTGTCACATCTTCTCACATAGTCTGCAGCATCCCGATTCACAATTGGCCAGTAGTATCCATAACAGTGGACTTTCTTTGCTAATGTATGCCCCCTAGTATGGTCACCGCACTCTCTCTCATGAACTTCCTTTAATATTCGTTTTATCTCTTCTCTTAATGGCCGTCTCCTTCTTAAGCTTTTGTTTGTGTTTTCAAAAATGGAGTGAATGGGAAATGAAATTGTAGGGACGAGAATATATAAGGGTATGGGTTATATGCGGCCAATTCCTAACATGCTCTTTTGTAGATTCTGATAACCCATATTTAAGCCTATTTAATTATTTAAATTAAGCACGACCTTAATTATATTTAATAAAATCTCAACCCGCCTATCACTTACAATTTACACTATTTTATTTTATTTATCAAATTAAATCTCCTGAATAATGTTATAAAAAATTAGGGGTGTTACAGATTTCATATTATAAATATTCTAAATTATTTAAAAAATAATATTTAAATTGATTTTAAATTTTTATTATATTTATTATATGTTTATATGTGTTTTAATAAATGCTTAAATAATATACAATGAATAATATATAACGTTATATAATTATTATTTTATAATATTATATATATACACATATAATATGTAGATGTACATAAATATATACAATATATGTATTTGGATAATTCATTTATATACACAATGGGCTAATATGTCTATTGCAATGTAAATCTCAACATCTACATGTTGGCATATCAAAACATATCCACATCATCCTGTTGTACATTCATGCGCACACATGTGTATATGATACACATATACAAAGTATAACGCAAATTATACAAAATAAAACTATACTTATAAATTTAAATAAAATATTGGTTTTATTTAAAAGTAATTTAGAAAATTCTAAATGAATTTAGACGATATAGGCCCAATAAAGATCCAATAATAGATTTTTTTTGAAATTTACCCAATTACCCTGTTCGTAATAGCCAGTTCCAACAATACACAAAAGGATATATATATATATGTATGTATGTATGTATGTATGTATGTATGTATGTATGTATGTATGTATGTATGTATGTATGTATGTATGTATGTCTATCTATACTCTCCCCTCAATCTTGAGACCATTTCTTTGGAGGCTCGTATGCAGATTACTAGAAATGGATACTAAAAGCGAAAGACTTAATTTGGGAGGCGGAAGTGCATAACTAATGGACATGTTCAGTTGAATGTTAGATACGCTAACCGTAGTACTAATGGTAATGCAAATTCTAATGTAGGTATTGGAGCCGCATCACTTGATATGTGGAGACTGCATCAGTTCTATGCGAACATGATGCAAGTTGGAGTAATGGTTGGATTTTTTAGAGAAAATGCAACAACATGGAAGCTACTATGCATGACTTGGCTATCGTAATAATTATGTAGTGTTAAGTAGAGATGATATCACTCTTGGATCAAAAACCATTTTTGGAAATGGAGAATGCCATTAAAGTGGAGGATTGGCTTCTTCATTATGAAAGTATTCTTGGTGATATGGGTATGAACGATGAGAGAAAAAAGATGTTGGCCTCAAGCCAATTACAATAAGCTGCTTCATACCGGTTGAATATTGTGATTCTAGGAGTACCGAAAGATGAGTTAACTTGGGCTAACTTCAAAGAAAAGTTTAAGGAGAAATTTTTTTCTGAAATAGCTAAGTCAACTATTTTCAAAAGGTTTAGAGAGTTAGAACAAGATGAGATGATTGGTATGGAGTATGCAACCAACTTTAATGAGCTATCAAGGCATAGGCATGCCATCATTAATATTTTCCTAAAGAAGAAAGAGAAATTCATCAGAGGACAGAAGCTAGAAATTGCAAGGGCAATGATATCACGCCTTAGAGATCCATTAAATGTTGTTATGGACATGGTTCTATGGAATAAAAAAATTCTTGCATTGTTTGGAAAGAATAAATCTATAGGAGCTATAGGTTTCCAAGGAAAAAAGAGGAGGTTCTTTAAGAAGGGAGCTCAGAAGGATAGAGTTCTAAAGAAGGGAAAATCCGAGGTGACTTGTTACAAGTGCGATAAGAAGAAGCATTTTGCTAATGAATGTTATTTTGGTCATCTCAAGAAGGCTACTATGATAACCCACATTTCGAAAGGTTTAATTGACAATAGTCCACACATGTCCAACTTAAACAATCCAGAATATAGATAATCAATGGGGTTGATTAAGAAAATAAGAAAAGAAGAAGAAAACAAACATAGAATCGAATTTCATAGTGGAATAAAAAATATAATAATCAAATAAACAGTTCATGAAGCTATTTATTATACATTTGATTATAATTTATGCAACATTTATCAGTTATATAAACAACAGAAATAAAATATAATGCAGCAGAACAACATGACTAAGGGAATAATAATAGTACTAATATACCAAATCCACATCTTCGTCCTCCAGAAAAATGATCATCAATGAGCTGAAAAACTCAGGGATGACCCGAGCGTAATGGAAAAAACAAATCACTCGAGTTAGGACTAAATTATTCTTATATGAGTCAAATCGATATCGCATTTGACATGAGTGTCGTGGTGTCAGAGATATTTACAGGGTTTCACATCTCATATCTAGTGTATAACGTGTATGCAATAATTTAAGAGATGTTACGGGATTTTCCATCACTTAAGGCTCCATCAAAATATTTATATATAGTAGAATACACTATATATGTAATGTCTAATCAGTAAAATAAATATTTTTCTTAGTTTTAAGGCTTTACAACGATCCTCCTTAACGCGTTCTTAAGCATTGTTGTACAGTTTGCATATAAAACACCAGTAAACCGTCGGTGGATAGGGATGTGCTGTGATACGACGACACTAAACCAAAATCGTAAGGGTCTCATATAGGGATAAAAGTATGACAAGGAACGTGAGGCAATGCCCCAAGGTAGGATACTGCCAATTTACCCTTCCCGACTAGTGGTAACCCCTAACGGCCCACAGTGTCCAACACTCTCAAAATCCGAGGGTGCGCATCAATCAATAACAATGTCATAATAGTAATATTAAGATGTATGTCTGCTAGAGGTAACTAACCTCATTGGCCGGTACGGCTCCTGTTTTAGTCATTTCAAATTGACACAAGTGTCGAGTCAATCCACCATCGTTCTCTTTCTTCAAATCCAGCAAACGATGCCAAATCCAACCACTTCATTCTGGAGTCTCCTCCGCGTACGCAGTTGTTAAAGTGGTTCAATATTGATAGAGAGTATGCCAATAAGAGGCTCTGGTCTCTTTAACAACCAAATGTTGTTTTACACACCGGTTGGTACCTTTATATTTCGAAAACAATTCGTACTTGATATCAAAATATCATATTCGCTTCAAAATCAAATTCAATCTGAAATATCATATTTACTCAAAATATACTATTTCAATTCAAAATCATGTTTGTCTTAATATCTCGATTTCAGTTCCAATTCAAAATTGCTTCGAATTTTCATTTGGGTTATAACTTCAATTTAACCTAATTTGTATTTAAATCCGTGAATTAAATATAAACCTCCTAACCTTTGACCAGTTTGACTTTTAGAAAAATAGTTTGAAAATTTAAATTGTTAAAAAATAGTTTAAGGAGTTAAAATAGTTTGATATAAAATGATTTTAGTACTTTAAATGTTTTACAAGGTAAAATAGTTTGGAAAATCAAAACAAAATGAATATGTAAAAGGTAGATTTCAAGTAGTTTATATTAAAATAATTTATTTGAAAATAGTTTCAAAGTCAAACTTATTCAATTTTCAAATCTTCTCGATTCAAATCAATTTAATTTCCATTTCCATTTAAATTGATTCAATTCCGATTTCAATTCGAATTAACTTCGATTCCAATTTATATTCAAATCAATTCAAATTACAATTCAAATTAATTTAATTTCTATTTCAATTCCTGTTAATTCCAATTCCAATTCCAATTCTATTCCAATTTGAATTAAATTCAATTCGATTCTCAATTTTAACCTGTGACGACCGCCCATGACTCCCGCACCAAATCAAGGAAATAATGCGCTAAAAGGTGTGCCAGGCAGCCATGGACGATAGTCAGGGTAAAACAAAACAGAAGAATCTCTATCGCATAACTCACAGCGCATGGATAAAATACAATAGAGAAGTATAATATAGTGAAGCTCCATAGAACAGAACATCATCATATAAGCATCACAGTAGTTTCATACAATCATCTACTCAAATCCATACATGAAAGCCTCACTACAAATCACTCAACCAAATACAGCAGCGGATACCCAGTACATATAGTAAGAAAACTAATATGCAAAGCCTCCTGCTCGTCTTCGTCATCTTCAGCGTAGAACTCCTAGCACAGCACCTGTCACCTGCTACCTAGTCTGCCCATCCCAAACATGGATGAACAGCCCAAGGTAATAAGAGGAGACATAAAACCTTGAGTCAGACAAAGTCTTAGTGAGCAGTAAATCAACTATCAAGCATACCAAAAGAGCATAAAGGATAAAAGGAATAGGAACCAAACCATCCCACTCCACCTCTTTCTACAGTGATAGCCCCCAGACACACACTAAGGAGAAGCAGGCATAACACAGCAGGCAATTAAAGTAAAGTAATTATCACTCGAGTCAAGGTCGATGTTTTCCAAATACAAACCCCCAAGGCCTAAACCAAGATCAGATAAGCACCCAGAAAACACCGCTCTTGAGACCGAATGATGATACAACCAAACATCCATGACTCTGGCTATCACTGTTAACTTTGCCTTGATTTCACCGTTAGTTGAATGACCACCTGTCAAGGGCTAATGGTAACCCCGGTTCTAACCATAACTCCGCACACTGCCTTGTGCCTAGGACTTATCTACTTTGCCCAGAGTACTCAACTACCTACCTGTAGTCTTTTGGGTGTCCCGACTACCTACCTGTAGTCGTTATGGGCGGCCCATGTACTCTTGCTTTTGAGCATGCTAGAACCTTCAACCACGATGAGATCCAGGCCTCCTAGCCATCCTTCTTGACGACAATCCTCATACAAGCTCAAGCTACCTCTTGAACAATCCATTATCAACCAACTTGAACTACTCTTCAAGTTATCAACATGCTTGGAATGATCCCTGCTTGGATTAAGCCAAGACTCACATCATACTTCGCTTCATCGCATCAAAGCAAAGTCTCAACTCAACAACATGGTTTGCCTCATCAAATCATGGCAAAGTCCCATCTCAACATCATCCAATCTATACATATGAGCTTCAACATCCGCTACATATGCCTTAAGCAGCTTTCACCATTCAAGAGCCTTCTTCCATAGCTTTTGAATCCTCTTTCATCCTCTTGTTCCAAATCAACTACTAGCTAACTTGGAAACAATCAAATCAATCATACATTCAAATATCAATCATTCAAACAAGATCTAACAAGCAATATAAGCAATATCAACTATAATGGCAATTTCGTAAATAAACGAGCAAAAGTCCAACATATGTGAAATCATGGTTTTTAGCATAGATCTATCAATTATAAAACATGGGTTTTGTCTCTAATGCTTGTTAAACTAACTTGCATAAGTAAACATCTTCAAAAACCATGGATCTAGACTTCGATCTAAGAAAAATGCATGAAATCTCTAACTTTAACACCCAAACATGCCACCAATCCAATATACTCCTTTGGATCCGCGTGAGAGATAACTACCACTCACCAAATCACCAAAACAACCTAAAAACTAAACACTTCAGATCTGGACAGCGAAGATCAAGGCTTGATCCGGCAATATTTCGCCTCAATCGATGAAATCTAGCTCAAACGGATGAAGATCTTCAACTTTGGCACTTGAATCTTCAATCTAAATCTTCGATCTTGGGTGGATGTTAGAACTAGATTAGAATGGAGAAAAGAAGATGAAGAAATGTTGTAGTCGAGCTCTCAAAATGGCAGCACTTCGTCGCTTCAAAAACCGGTGCCAAAAAGTGAGCCAAACCCCTCTATTTATAGGCTGAACAACCCTTAGGTCGTCGCCCCTTAGGTCGTCCCCGACCTAACACTCCAACGACCTACGACCTAAAACCAGCCCGCCCTAGCGACCTACGGCTTATCCAAACACACAGGGTCTCACGACCTAAACCCCCTGCGACCTAACAAACAAGGCCGACTTAAGCCCAAGGCCGACCTAACGACTTATAACATTAACGACCTACGACACAACCCAGACATAACCTAAAACACAGGCCGCATATCCCAAGTCCTAAGTCGTATGACGACTTAACCACCATGCCGACTTACGACTTAATACCAGTGCCGACTCAAACCCCTGCCGACCTATGTCCCCAACGACCTAACAAACACACAATACAAAAGCCTCCGACCTAACTTAGGTCGTTGCCGACCTATCATGCTACGACCTAACAACATAGCCGACTCACGACTCAACCTATTTCCTTTAGGTCGCGCTAGCGACCTAACGACTCATCTACCAACGACTCAAGCATGCCTCTCTAAACCCTAAGTCGGCTACTTTCCTGGGTCGGTCCATCTCTAAGTCGCCTAACCTTTAGGTCGCTACCCCCTCTTAGGTCGCTCTCCACTAGGTCGGTCACTTTCTTAGGTCGTTCCTCTATCCTAGGTCGCTCAACCGACCTAACTCTCAACACATTAACATCCTAACCCGTTAGCTCCTTAGGTCGCTCACCCCTACCTACGACCTATCCTTCAAATGACCTAACTCCCAAGCCTTCCATCCTATGAGTCGTTAACTCGGCAACCTCCATAACTCGGTAACCCCCCTATCTCGTGAGTCGGTCAAATACTTAACTCCTTAGGTCGTATGCTACCTTAACTCGGTTGATACTTAGGTCGGCCAGAAACCCAAAACTTACCCAAACGACCTAAGCTAACTCGCTCACGACCTAACCTATGAGTCGGTCACGACTCAGGCTAGAAACAACACAAACAACACTAACGACCTGTAAATTCTACGATCCATCGACACGTAAAAATACGGGTCGTTACATTCTCTCCCCCTTAGGAATTTCGCCCCCGAAATTCCAAGCAAACAACAGAAATCAAAATTATTCCGCATGCCTATCATCCATGGCAATCAACAATCCATGCAACCAATTCTAACCTAGCATGCAGAATTCTAAGACTTAGAACAAGCTACAAATTCATGAGATGTCACGACACTTTAGGGCCATACCTCGAAGAGTTCGGGATGAGCTGCCTTCATCCTCTCTTCCTCCTCCCACGTACAGTCGTTAACATCATCACTCCATTGTACCTTGAGCAACGTAATCGTCTTCCTCCTAAGCTGTTTCGTATCGGTTTCAACAATACGAAGCGGCTTACGAGGTCTCGAAACAACTGGATCAACCTCCAAGTCTTCACAGCTATCAGCAGAAACCACCGTAGTTGGGTCGTGCACATACTTCCGTAGATAAGATACATGAAAAACATTGTGCACACCCGCCATCTTTTCCGGTAACTCCAATCTATAAGCGAGCTTTCCAATTCGCTCGATAATCGGAAATGGTCCAACAAATCTCGGAGTCAATTTCCCTTTCTTCCCGAATCTAACAACATTCTTCAATGGGGAAATCTTCACAAAAACCATATCACCTACGTCGAATTCCAAATCCTTACGACGATTATCGGCATAACTCTTCTGACGATCTTGGGCTGCCTTCATTCGTTGCCGAATGATCTCTATACAATCTGAAGTCTGTCGAATCATCTCTGGCCCAAGTATCAGCTTTTCTCCAGTTTCCAACCAACATGTCGGAGAGTTACACGGTCTTCCATATAATGCCTCATATGGTGCCATACCGATACTCGACTGATAACTGTTATTATAAGCAAACTCCACCAAATGAAGGTGATCTTCCCATGATCCTCCGAAGTCCAAAACACATGCTCTAAGAAGATCTTCCAAAACTCGGTTGACTCTCTCAGTCTGACCATCTGTTTGAGGGTGATAAGCTGTACTCAAACACAACTCAGTTCCCAAAACCTCCTGGAAGCTCTTCCAAAATCTACTAGTGAACAATGGATCTCGATCGCTCACTATACTCTTCGGAACACCATGGAAACGAACTATCCACTTCACATATAATTCAGCCAACTTCGATGCAGTCCTAGTCGATCGAACAGGAATGAACCTTGCACTCTTGGTCAAACGATCTACTATGACCCAAATCCCTTCATTCCCTGCTCTTGTCCTAGGTAGACCATCGATAAAGTCCATCGACACTTGCTCCCACTTCCATGTAGGAACCTCCAATGGCTGAAGCAATCCACTGGGCTTCTTCTGCTCAGCTTTTACCAACTGGCAATTCATACATTTGGAAATAAAATTTCCAACATCTTTCTTCATACCTTCCCAGTAGTAGGTTCTCCTCATATCCCGATACATCTTATTTCCACCTGGATGAATTGTCAACTTCGAGTGATGACCCTCCCTCAGAACTTCATCTCTCAATCCATCTACATCGGGAACAACCAATCGTCCTTGCTTTCGAAGCCAACCCTCTCGATCGACCTCGAATCCCTTATCCTTCTCTGGGTCCAATCCAGATTCCAAATCTCGGATGATCTTGACAAGCTTATCGTCTCGCTTTTGGCTCTCGCCAATTCTTTCCACAAGAGTAGGTCTTATCGATAAGTTTGCCAACATCTCAGGTTCCAATTCACATCTGGGCCTGAAATCAAATCCAGCCAAATACTCGAGATTCTTCCATTCCGAAAACATGGCTCCCAATCCTGCATGTCTTCGACTTAACGCATCAGCCACTGCGTTACCTTTTCCCGGAGTATAGGCTATACCAAAATCATAAGATGCTAGAAACTCTAGCCACCGTTGCTGTCGAAGATTCAAATCCTTTTGGGAGAACAGATACTTCAACGACTTATGATCTGTAAACAACTCGAATCTAACTCCCAATAGATAATGTCTCCACATCTTCAAAGCAAACACAATTGCCGCTAACTCCAAATCATGAGTCGGATAATTCCTTTCATGCGACTTCAGTTGTCGACTAGCATACGCAACAACTTTATCTTTCTGCATTAGCACTGCTCCAAGTCCAGTGCCACATGCATCGGTGTAAACCACCATCTCATCATTCCCACTTGGAATAGTCAAAACAGGAGCACTCGTCAGTCGCTCTTTTAGGATTTCAAAGGCTTGCTCACACTTAGCATCCCATCTGAACACTTGGTTCTTTTTCGTCAATCCTGTTAACGGTGCAGCTATCTTGGAAAAGTCTTTGATAAACCGACGATAATATCCTGCTAATCCAAGAAAACTCCTCACATCAGATGCATTCTTAGGCCTAACCCAATCCTGGATCGCTGCCACCCTAGCGGGGTCAACCGCTATTCCATTTCCAGAGATAACATGGCCTAAGAACCTCACTTCACTCTTCCAGAAGTGACACTTCGAAAACTTAGCCTTCAGCTGATGTTTCCACAAAATTCCCAAAACAATCCTCAAGTGCGTCTTGTGCTCTTCCTCGGTTCTGGAGTAAACCAAAATATCATCCACGAACACAAGCACGAACTTATTCAACTGATCTCTGAATACCCTATTCATAAGATCCACAAAATATGCTGGCGCGTTAGTCAATCCAAACGGCATTACCAGCCACTCATAAAACCCGGATGGTGTCCTGAAAGCAGTCTTCGGCACACTATCCTTTGCCACTCTCAACTGGTGAAATCCCGTTGCCAAATCCATCTGAGAAAACACCTTAGCCTCGTGAAGCTGATCAAACAAGTCATCTATTCTCGGCAATGGATACTTGTTCTTCTTAGTCACCTTATTCAGCTCACGATAATCAACACACAACCTCAACGATCCATCCGTTTTGGTTGTGAACACAACTGGCGCACCCCATTCGGACACACTTCTCCGAATGAATCCTTTCTGCAAAAGGTCATCAACTTGCACCTTCAGCTCTTGCTGCTCCCTCGGTGCCATCCGCCTAAGAGGCATCACAACAGGTCTGGCTCCCTCAACTAGATCGATACGAAACTCGATCTCCCTATGCGGCGGTAACCCTTTGACTTCCTCAAAGACATCACCAAACTCATTCACAATAGGCACTGATGACAGTCCATCCCGTGGAACAACTAGCGAATACATGAAGCTCATGAAGACGCCTTCTTCATGCTTACATCGTATCACAACCTTTCGTCCTTCCACATTCCCGACTGTCACCTCAAGCCTCTCACAATCAATCCTAGCCGCATACTTCCTAAGCCAGTCCATACCCAAAATAATTCCGAACCCCGCAAAGTTCAGAACAAAGCAATCACAAACAAACGAGCAATCATGACTTGACACAACTAGACCACGACATAACATACACAAACATGACGAACCCCCTACCGGATTAGTCACAACCAATGGCCTATCAACAATATCCGGTTTCATACCTAACCGGCTTACCAAATCATCACAAACAAAAGAATGCGACGCTCCAGTATCAAACAACACTCTAACTGGAATACCACAAATAGAAAGAGTACCTTGAACAACCACACTCTTCCCCTTCTCTTCAGCAGTAGGAGCTTTCGAAGACGATGGAACAGCCCCCAAAGCATAGGCTTGCACAACCTGCCTATCTTTCCTCGGTTCTGGACAATCCTTCTTGATATGTCCCAGCTTATCACAGTTGTAACACTTTCCCGGCACTTTGGGATTCTTACAATCTTTGTAAAGATGGCCCTTCTGCTGGCAGTTATAGCAAGTCATTTCGCTCTTCGGCTTCTTCTGGCCATCCTTACCCTTCTGTTGCTGCTGCTTCCTCTTCCTGTTGCCACTCTGCTGTGGTTTAGATACTTCCCTGGTTACAGCAACAACAGAACTTTCCTTAGGGAACAAACTCTCATGCCTCAAAGCTTTTTCCACAAGCTTCTCAAATGGATCGTCCAGATGATCCACTAACTGCCTCCCAAGATAAGCATCCAGACCAGTCACAAACTTTTCATTCTTCTGGTAGGGAGAATCAATATACGATCTGGCATACTTAGACAAAGCTTCAAACTCAGAAATGTACTCAAGAACAGGCCTTCCCCCTTGCTTGAGCTCCACAAACCTCTTAAACAAGACAGATTTCTGGGAAGTAGAGATGAACTTAGCTTCAAATCTAACTTGGAATTGCTCCCAAGTAATCTCTTCTTCTGGTGTATCTATGGTGATAGAATTCCACCAATCAGCAGCTCTTCCCTGAAGCTGTCTCGATGCAAGCTTCCTCTTAGTTGCATCCTCAATCCCTAAGTCACCAAAGATTCTTTTGCAAGCATCAATCCATCTCTGCACCTCAATAGTCGACTCCGTCCCCAAGAAAGCTTTTCCTCCAAGAGCAGTATAATCCTTACAAAGCTTAGCAAAATCCACCGGCCTTGGAGCTTGGACTTGAACTCCCACATCTACAGATGGCCCTGGAGCTGGTATCCTTCTCATGATCGAAGTCATCATCGCTTCGAACATAGTTCCATAATCAACAGCTCCTTCAGTAGCACGGCTTTCCCTTGCAGCTGGTCTCCCTCTTCGACTCATCCTTAATATCTGTAATAAGAATGATTAGAACACCTTAAGTAACAACTGCATAAGGAGTTCAAATCCTTTTAAACTACTATATTATATATAGTAATCATCCATCAAATTACAATTACGTCTCTCTTACGTAGTTACATCAGCGAGCGTTGGCTAAAATCGATTAACCAAAGCTCTGATACCAAATGTGACGACCGCCCATGACTCCCGCACCAAATCAAGGAAATAATGCGCTAAAAGGTGTGCCAGGCAGCCATGGACGATAGTCAGGGTAAAACAAAACAGAAGAATCTCTATCGCATAACTCACAGCGCATGGATAAAATACAATAGAGAAGTATAATATAGTGAAGCTCCATAGAACAGAACATCATCATATAAGCATCACAGTAGTTTCATACAATCATCTACTCAAATCCATACATGAAAGCCTCACTACAAATCACTCAACCAAATACAGCAGCGGATACCCAGTACATATAGTAAGAAAACTAATATGCAAAGCCTCCTGCTCGTCTTCGTCATCTTCAGCGTAGAACTCCTAGCACAGCACCTGTCACCTGCTACCTAGTCTGCCCATCCCAAACATGGATGAACAGCCCAAGGTAATAAGAGGAGACATAAAACCTTGAGACAGACAAAGTCTTAGTGAGCAGTAAATCAACTATCAAGCATACCAAAAGAGCATAAAGGATAAAAGGAATAGGAACCAAACCATCCCACTCCACCTCTTTCTACAGTGATAGCCCCCAGACACACACTAAGGAGAAGCAGGCATAACACAGCAGGCAATTAAAGTAAAGTAATTATCACTCGAGTCAAGGTCGATGTTTTCCAAATACAAACCCCCAAGGCCTAAACCAAGATCAGATAAGCACCCAGAAAACACCGCTCTTGAGACCGAATGATGATACAACCAAACATCCATGACTCTGGCTATCACTGTTAACTTTGCCTTGATTTCACCGTTAGTTGAATGACCACCTGTCAAGGGCTAATGGTAACCCCGGTTCTAACCATAACTCCGCACACTGCCTTGTGCCTAGGACTTATCTACTTTGCCCAGAGTACTCAACTACCTACCTGTAGTCTTTTGGGTGTCCCGACTACCTACCTGTAGTCGTTATGGGCGGCCCATGTACTCTTGCTTTTGAGCATGCTAGAACCTTCAACCACGATGAGATCCAGGCCTCCTAGCCATCCTTCTTGACGACAATCCTCATACAAGCTCAAGCTACCTCTTGAACAATCCATTATCAACCAACTTGAACTACTCTTCAAGTTATCAACATGCTTGGAATGATCCCTGCTTGGATTAAGCCAAGACTCACATCATACTTCGCTTCATCGCATCAAAGCAAAGTCTCAACTCAACAACATGGTTTGCCTCATCAAATCATGGCAAAGTCCCATCTCAACATCATCCAATCTATACATATGAGCTTCAACATCCGCTACATATGCCTTAAGCAGCTTTCACCATTCAAGAGCCTTCTTCCATAGCTTTTGAATCCTCTTTCATCCTCTTGTTCCAAATCAACTACTAGCTAACTTGGAAACAATCAAATCAATCATACATTCAAATATCAATCATTCAAACAAGATCTAACAAGCAATATAAGCAATATCAACTATAATGGCAATTTCGTAAATAAACGAGCAAAAGTCCAACATATGTGAAATCATGGTTTTTAGCATAGATCTATCAATTATAAAACATGGGTTTTGTCTCTAATGCTTGTTAAACTAACTTGCATAAGTAAACATCTTCAAAAACCATGGATCTAGACTTCGATCTAAGAAAAATGCATGAAATCTCTAACTTTAACACCCAAACATGCCACCAATCCAATATACTCCTTTGGATCCGCGTGAGAGATAACTACCACTCACCAAATCACCAAAACAACCTAAAAACTAAACACTTCAGATCTGGACAGCGAAGATCAAGGCTTGATCCGGCAATATTTCGCCTCAATCGATGAAATCTAGCTCAAACGGATGAAGATCTTCAACTTTGGCACTTGAATCTTCAATCTAAATCTTCGATCTTGGGTGGATGTTAGAACTAGATTAGAATGGAGAAAAGAAGATGAAGAAATGTTGTAGTCGAGCTCTCAAAATGGCAGCACTTCGTCGCTTCAAAAACCGGTGCCAAAAAGTGAGCCAAACCCCTCTATTTATAGGCTGAACAACCCTTAGGTCGTCGCCCCTTAGGTCGTCCCCGACCTAACACTCCAACGACCTACGACCTAAAACCAGCCCGCCCTAGCGACCTACGGCTTATCCAAACACACAGGGTCTCACGACCTAAACCCCCTGCGACCTAACAAACAAGGCCGACTTAAGCCCAAGGCCGACCTAACGACTTATAACATTAACGACCTACGACACAACCCAGACATAACCTAAAACACAGGCCGCATATCCCAAGTCCTAAGTCGTATGACGACTTAACCACCATGCCGACTTACGACTTAATACCAGTGCCGACTCAAACCCCTGCCGACCTATGTCCCCAACGACCTAACAAACACACAATACAAAAGCCTCCGACCTAACTTAGGTCGTTGCCGACCTATCATGCTACGACCTAACAACATAGCCGACTCACGACTCAACCTATTTCCTTTAGGTCGCGCTAGCGACCTAACGACTCATCTACCAACGACTCAAGCATGCCTCTCTAAACCCTAAGTCGGCTACTTTCCTGGGTCGGTCCATCTCTAAGTCGCCTAACCTTTAGGTCGCTACCCCCTCTTAGGTCGCTCTCCACTAGGTCGGTCACTTTCTTAGGTCGTTCCTCTATCCTAGGTCGCTCAACCGACCTAACTCTCAACACATTAACATCCTAACCCGTTAGCTCCTTAGGTCGCTCACCCCTACCTACGACCTATCCTTCAAATGACCTAACTCCCAAGCCTTCCATCCTATGAGTCGTTAACTCGGCAACCTCCATAACTCGGTAACCCCCCTATCTCGTGAGTCGGTCAAATACTTAACTCCTTAGGTCGTATGCTACCTTAACTCGGTTGATACTTAGGTCGGCCAGAAACCCAAAACTTACCCAAACGACCTAAGCTAACTCGCTCACGACCTAACCTATGAGTCGGTCACGACTCAGGCTAGAAACAACACAAACAACACTAACGACCTGTAAATTCTACGATCCATCGACACGTAAAAATACGGGTCGTTACATAACCCATTCGATTTATATAAATTCGAGCTCAATTTCAGAATATCGATTCAATTCACTTAAATCAAATTTAACTTCAATATTCAATTTAAGATTCAAATCTTCAAATTAATTCAATTCTGAGCTCAATTTTGAAATATTGTTTTATATTATTTTTACTTAGCAATATTCAAAGTTCGCATAAAAGTCCAATCTTTTAAAACAAATTAATTTTTGAAATTCAATTCATATTTTGATTATAACTTCAAAATCTCAACTTCGATTATTTAAACAATTCCTGTTATCAAATTTAGATTTAACATTCCGAGCTCAAGTTTGAAAATAATTTGATTTCCAAAAATTCGATTTTAATTTTTTAAATCATATCATTTAAATAATTTCAAATTAAAAATTTAAAATCACTTAATTTAACCAATCTAATGTCCATATATAATTTTCTATCCTATGGCCAAGTGAATCAATTATTTCAATTTAATTCAAGGATGAATATCTATCATATCAATCCAAAATAGATGTCATAGGTCTATATCATTTCAACTTATTTCTTAATTTATTTGGAATAGTTCAATTTATAGTTTGTATACTATAAATAATTTACCGGGTGATAACATGATATATATAAAAATAAATAAACATCCAATCATCCAATATTTCAATCAATGGCATCCATCACAATCAATCATCCAAACAATCAATAAATCACACTAGTTAACCAATTATCAATAATCAGAAATTTTACTTGCAGTTTAATTCAAATTTCCATTTAACTGTTAATTCAAATTTTCTAACATATAAATTTCTATATCGATTTCCATGTCAGTTAAATTTTATCAACAAATCAATAATTTAAATCACTTCAGAATTTCAATTTATCTAACATAAGAATAATTTAGTACGTCGTAAGCGCTATAAAACCCTCGCTTTTTATTAGAAACTGAAAATAATTTTAGCTTCAAATAATTAACACTTTTATGCCAAGCTGTAGACGACGTCGATACGACTCCAATGCAATTCGTTTCGTATGAAATGGACCTCACATATAAAAGTTATGTAAATAATTAATGTCGATATAATTAAAACATACTTAACAAATATTTAACTAAATAAATTTAATTAAACCAAAACCCTACAGTGCCTCATCCCTCACTCTCGTTCCTGCTATTGTCGTATGCGCTACAAAACCAGGCTAAAACCCCAAATCGCGAATAAAACCCTACGCTCATGCGTCACCTCAGGCGACCGAAGCTCGATCATAAACCACTACGAGATGTGCCACCTCCCTTGCATGCCTCTGTAGCTTCCAGACCTTCGCCTCCCATTCGCGCACGTGTGCATCGCGTGGATCTCATCCTCGAAACCTAAATGATGCCATCTTGCTGTCATCGTTGCTCTATCCGCCGTGCCCCGCCGTGCCCAAACCCCTAGCGCCATCGCGTGCAAATGCGCGTTTTTTCCTTTGTTTTATTCTAAGTGATTTGAAAAAGGAAGAGGAAGAAGGGGCACAGAGGTGGGGATATAGCTCGGCGTGGACTTGCCGTGTACGAGATGATGGAGAAAAGCAACATATAATATTATATTAGAAAACATCTCACCGATAGCCCACGAAAATTTCGAGCTCCAAACGAAGCGTGCCGCTTAGTGTTTATAATGTTTTTCCACATTTCGAACATAATGGAACAAGTTTCGAGACCTGATTCGATCGTATCAGAAGGTAGCTTTTCAAATCAATTAATTTTAATCAAATTCATTTAATTAATTTCTACACATTATAAGCTCGCACGGCCAAACGACAAGTCCGATCGTTGTGAAACTTGAAATCCTACAATAATTCACTATTACGGATCCGATGAAACTGGATTCATCAAAATCCAAGACAGTGGCCAAAATGGCTATTTTTACTCGTTGATTATAATATAAAATATCCAATTTCTAATTATCCACTTTTAAATGTTAACAAACTTCGCTCGTATTTAAATAAAATCTATCAATTTCTGATATCATTTTCAATCATATTAATTCAATTATTTAAATAATTTCCAATATTAAATTTAAACAATTTAATTATCCAATAAATCACCATATTTCAATATGAATTATTTAACTTATAAAATTTTAATTTTAAAATGAATCCAAATAATAAAACAACTACTTTCATTTTATAGTCATCCAACATTATCATTTAATTCAAACTATTGATTACAACACATTTGATACATAGAATTCCATTTCATTATTTATTATTGCTTAAATCTTCAAAATTATTTATTTCAAAAAAATTTCTAAGTTCATATCAAATAAATTATATAAATAAACATTAAATTTTTATTTCTAACAATTTTTATTCAATAATAATATTAAATTTCATAATATAAAATAGTTAAAAGTACGGGACGTTACAATTACTGATAAAAAGAGAGGTGGTATAATTGCAACAGGATGGGACATTTCAAAATAGAGTGCCATGAACCGATAAAAGCTAAGAAGGGAAAGGTTCATGCTTTGGAACATACAGCTTTCGAAATTGCTGAAAAGGAGTTGTTTGGAGGTACAGTTCTTATACATAACATAACTATTAAAGTGTTTTTCGCAACTAGAGCATCACATTCTTTTATCTCTAGATGTTTAATATATAAGTTGAGCCTTGAACTGATATATCTTATAACCTCTCTTAGGGTTACGAATTCGATAGGAAGCTATATAACTCCTAAAATAAGATGCGACCATATAGAATTTGATTTATTTGGTTATAAGATTACCTATAATTCGCATGTGTTTTATTTTGTGGGTTTTAAATTATTTTGGGTATGGATTGGTTAAGCATATATGATGTTTAGATATTTTTCCAAAATAGAATGATATTTTTATGACACCAATAAGAAGAACCGAATTTTGATATATGTGCATTATTGGACGTTATGGAAGATAAAATAAGTCAAATTTCTATGGTACGAGAGCATGCTGATATTTTCGAGCCAGATATTGGACTACCACCGAAATGTGCCATTAAGTTTCAAATAGGTCTCATACCAGGAGCCGAACACGTACGTATACCACTTAGTAGAATGACATATATCGAGATGAAGGAGTTAAAGGTGCAGCTCGTGCAATTTGAAGAAAGAATTTATCAAATTAAGTAGTTCGCCTTGGGAGCTACAACGGTGTTTGCAACCGAGTGGACCACTGAGATTATGTATTGACTATAGGTGTAACGAACCAGAATTTTATCACTTTGATTTTTGGAATATTTAATTAGTTTTAAAAATATTCAATTTGGGGTTATTATAATAAAATCTATGTTATAAATAATTGTTCGATTTTTGATGACATATTTTAAATTTAATTTATAGAGCTTTTTCATAATTTTTTATCTGAAAAATAATTGAATTTCTGTTTGATATATTTTACATCGAACGTTGGTGTTTTTGGAAATTCAACATAATAAATTAACTTGTCTATTTTATTGTAGTTTTGTAATCGTGTCACAATTCAGAGAGTGGTGTCGGGTCGGGGTTGGAGAGCTCTAGCTTATGGTCAAATTTGGTGAATTTTGACAATGGAAAGTGTCAAACTATTTGGCACCTATACGCGATGGATCTACAGCATATCTTAGTCGAAAAGTGGACAAGGCAAGCCGGAGATGGAGCTATAGGGTCCATTTTGATGAGGCGATGAAGATGACCATGCTGGTGGTTTCGGATAGATGATCGGCAGTGAGGTGAAGCGTGCACCATGCACATGCGTGCACCATTTGAAAATGGAATGAACAAAGTGTTTATTTGAGGAAGATGACGCATTGTTGATTGCGGGTTGCATTTAGATGGGGCGGGCTTTTGCTTGTGCGGGGGTAAGGAATTGTTTTATTATTTACTTAACTTTTATAATTAAAGTTAGTTCACTTTAAAAATTCATATCTAGTTCATTTAAAATCTGACTTACATAAGTATTTTTGCATTAGATTCGTATTGACAAGTATTTTGCTTTGATATAAATTATTGTTGGTTTACCCATAGTATAATTTAGTTATAAATTAATACTGACTGATAATAATTACGTCAATTTGGATAATTACATAGTTTAATTAATTTACTTGATGGTATATTTTAATTAATTTACTCGACGGTATTATCTATTTTGCGAAATAAACACCTTATTGTTAAAGAAAATTAAGCAAGGAAACTTGGACGTTTGTTTAGCAGAATAAAATACCGTTCCATTAATTAAATTAATTGGTCATTAAATTAGCAGAATAAATCCTCGTTCTTCTATTGTATAGATTTGAACATCTAATTATATGTCGTTAATTGATATGACAATTTGAATAAATGATGTGTTAACTAGTGATGGTTACTTGCTAAATTTATTTATGTAGATGTTAATTGTGCAAAATACCTATAACTAACATGGAAAGTTAAACTAAATGTTGTGGTAGCTTGTTAAAGTACCATTGTGATCGCTAAGCCTCTTTTAAAATTTATGAAGCTATGTATTTAAATCAGCTTCAATTTTAAACAGTTGTTAATGTTTTATATTATTATTATTTTAGCAAAGTGTTTTACATAATAATTATTTTACCAATAATGTTTAAAGTTATTTTATAATAAATTGATTTTAAAGTCAATTATTATTCAAAAGTAATTATTATTTAAATTTACTATTTTATATTCTAAAGTTATTTATACTTAAACGATATTTAAGTTATTTTATAATAAATTGATTTTAAGGTTAATTATTATTTAAAAATAATTGTTATTTAAAGTTAAATTTTATTATAATAATATTATTTTGAAGTAAATCTATTAGTATAATAATATTATTTTAAAATTAATTTAGTATTATATTAATAATGCTTTAAAGGTAATTAATTATTAAGTTCAATCATTATATTATTTTAATTTGTTTAAAAGTTTATTATTTATTTAATGATTGTTTAAAATATATTTTTTCAAACGTTGTTTAAAGATAATTAATTGTTTTGTTAAAGTTATTTTTAGAAAATAAATTGTTTTTAAAGGCATTTAAAAATAATAAACCATTTATTTAAAAAGGAATCATTTTAAATAAGATGATATATATATATATAGTTTTTATTTAATGAAAAGATTTCAGTAAAGGAATTTATAAATTTGGAAAGAGATTTTGAAATTGAAAAATGGAGTTTGGTTTTTAAGGATTTCAAAAAGTAGATTTATAAGTGGGTTTTAGAGATCTAAAAAGGGGTTTTGAGATTTATAAAAGAGTATATCAAAAATAAACTTGAAGATTTATAAAAAAAATTATTCTATAAATGGTTTGGAAATTTATAAAGGAATTTTAAAATAGATTTGGAAATTTACAAAGGAGATATTTACTTATAAAATAAAAGAGATTTATGAAAGGATTGATGCTTCGGGTTATTTCCATTTTAAACAACATTTGTGTTTTGGTCATTTTTAAATGATTTGAAACATAAATTTTTGTAAGAGTTTTTGGAAAATATAATTATACCATTTTATAAGTATGTAAAAAGGGTTTCCAAGTTTGAAAGGGAATGGTTAGTGAATATACTTATACCAATGAGATAAGTATAAAGATATTTTAATAAATATTTAAAAGGTGATTTTAATTTAATGAAAGATTAATCTAGGAGACTTAGCGGTTGCCATGAAAAATGTAATCTTTATTTGGAATGTTAGTTTATTTGATACTTAAATAACCAACTATCTATTCTTGGCCCAAATATGTAATCCTTCTTAATTTTGGTGGTACGAAATATTACATACTTAACAACAAAGGATTTTAATTCTGGAAATATCTAGGAGAAACACAAGGATTATATAGTATAATTACCGTCGGTTGCGCTATAATGTACCTATAAACTCATTTGTTCTTATAAGACAAATGATGAGGAGATCCGATCACTTAAATGGTTAGAGGGTGATCCCCGATCTTATGTATTGTTTGATTATTTCCTAAAGAACAGGCATTGATCATTCCAAAAAATCGACGATTGGTTTGTGGAGTGTCCGGTAAGCGGGCGAGTATACTCGTAAGGGATGACTCTTACCGTAACCACTCCAAAAACCATATACAGTACTAGGAGTTTCATGATATATTAAGATGTTGGAATCAATGTGAGGTTCCAAGACCATTGGGGTATAGGAATCCATGTGAGATTCCAAGATCTATTTGAGATATGGGAATCCATGTATGATTCTGAGGCTCGTTGGGGTATTGGAACCCATGTGGAATTCCATGATCTGCTTTAATGGCAATGTGTGAGCTAGAATGCCAGACATAACCTCACCAGCGCTAATGACTAAAACCAGAGACATGAGGCATGTCCAGTAGGGTTAGCAAACCCATAGGGTGAAGTCAACTCCGTCTAGAGTTACCTACAGTTGTTATGCATGCGTTGAGCGATGCGCTCGGTCTTAACTAGACTAGCTATGTTTTTTGAATGGTACATCACTAGGTATGTATGCTGCTTCGGAAGGATATCTGTGATCCTTGTGCAGGAGGACCGTTCTCGAAGTACTGATGGCATCTTCGTGGAATCCTACACAGTTAGCGAACGTGCCTTAATGATTTTTGATTATATACCTAGTATTGTTGTGATGCACACTCACGAGCATCATAACTACTTAATTATAATTATTTTCACCCTTAGACATTATTATAACTCGTTGGATTTTCTGATATTAATGATTTGCTTATCATAAATTAAAAACCTGACTGTGTTTACGTGAGGCATGGTCATCAAAATACTTTTCATTTTAAAGGACTATACAAGTTATAATAGACAGAATTCCATGTAATTTAAGTTTCTCATGCTGGCTTTACCAGACTGACTCGGACGTAATTTTCTATAATGCTAGGGTCAACCCAAGCATATTTCCTAGATTTAGCTGGATGCTTTAGAGCTTTCAGGGGACGAGCTGGATTCCTCAAGATGTATTCATGTATCTTATATTTTTCGTTGTTTGTTGTTCTTGATTTTTGTTTGTATTTACCGGTAATTGGAAGAACAGGTTGTTATAACTGTCCAGGCTGATGATAGGTTAATATTCTCTGAAGTGGAGTATCTATTACAATTCTTTCATTTTGTAAAGATAATGTGTATATCATATATTTCTCGTCACGATATGAGATTCTGTTCTGTTTCTTTTTCATCCACCCCAACAATCTATTTTTGTGGCACTTAGATATTCGGCATGTGAATACCTTAGACGTATTAGTGTCGATTTTTAAGGATCGAAAAGGTGGTTCTTTATAATAGGAAGCTAAATAAAAAGACCATGAAGAATCAGTACATTTTCCTAGAATATATTATATGTTTAATCAATTGAGTGGAGCCAAGGTATTCTTGCAATTAGAGTTAGCAATGGGTTTCCATTAATTGAAAATGGTAAAGCAAAGTATATAACAGCGTTTAAAACAAGATATGGTTCTTAAGAATGGTAAGACATGCCCTTTGAACTGACTAATGCACTTGCTTTCTTTGTAGATTTAATGAATCGGGTCTTCCAAGTCTCCAGTAGTGTTTATTGATGATATTTAGATATATTCTAAGAATGAATGAGATTCGAAAGTTCGCCTTAGAATAGTGCTAGACACGTGGAGGCAACATCATTTTGAGGCGAAAATTTTAAAATGTCATTTTTGAGAAAGAATAGTCAAATTCCTTGCTCATGGGGTTTTGAAGAATAGATTTTCTGTAGATCCATCAAAAGATCAAAACCACTAACAATTGGAAGATACTTGAAATCACAACCGAGGTCAATAGTTTCTTGGGGTTGGCTGACTATTATCTGACATTCATTAGGGATTCACTAATAAAGAAGCAATAATGACTAGACTAACAAGGTACGATGTAAAATATGTTTGGATTGATAAATGTAAAGTGGCATTTTAAAAGGTAAAACATTTATAGGTAAATGCACCCACATTAGCTATCTCGGATGGAAATAAGGACTTAGTGATGTATGCTAATGCTTATGGAATATGGTTAGGAGCTGTATTGATGTAGATAGGTGGATCATTGCCTTTTCTTCTCGACGGCTTTGACCGTATGAAGTTCGATATCTGACTCATGGTTTGGATTTGGCGGCTTAAATTAAAGGAGTAGATGCAATATCCAGGGGAGAACGATTCAAACTGTTTATGGATCATAAGTCCTTGAATTATCCATTCGCTTAAAAGGTGTTGAATATGAGATAGCAAAGATGGTAGGAGTTTTTGGAATCTTATGATTTTGAAATTAAGTATACACTAGGAAAAGAAAATAAAATTGCTGATGCACTTAGTAGAGAACATCAGAATGTGATGTGAGTAAAATTGATAGGATAAAACAATTTAGAGACATTGGCTCCTTATGGAGTTCGTATGAGGCCAACGGCCAATTCTAGCCAAAGTATTATAGTGTTCTCTTTTTTAGAGGTTCAACCAGTGTTGATCGGGAGAATTGCTACAAGGAAAAAGGACAATATATTAGTGGCCAAAAATATATAGTACAAAAGTGGGAAATGAGATTGATGTTTTGAAAGGCTTTTCACTTGACAAAAGAGGATATTTAAGCAAGACAACATGATTGTGGATTTCGAATGTGGAAAATCTAAGGAAGGAATTTCTTAGAAAATGTCATCGATCAAAGTTTACTATTAATCCCGAATGTACAAAGAACTACCAAGATAAGAGAAATTTCTTCAAGAAATGAATGGAGAAAGTTGTAGACTTACGGGTGGAGCAATGTTTGAATTGCTAACAAGTAAAAACCTAGCATCAAAAGTCAAGTGGAATACTTCAACCTTTAGAATTACTATTGTGGTAATGGGATTACATATTAATAGATTTTATATATGGGTTGTTAAAGTCGAACAGAGGAAATGATAGTATTTAGATCGTTGTTGATAAACTGATCAACAGTGTACGCTTTATCCTTGTTAAGTCGACCAGAACGGCACCAAGTTTGGCGAAATTGTTAATGAAGAATATTGTAAGATTTAATGAAATTCCAAGAGGCATTGCAATTTATCGAGATCCTTTGTTTACTAGTGAGTTCTAGAAGAACTTACAAGATGTGAAGGTACCAAGTTGAAAATGAGTACCGCTTATGTGACGACCCGCCTTTCTAACCCCAGAAAGACGTTTCATCATTAAGAAAGAAAGGGATAGAAATAGAAAAGAATAGAAAGAAAGAACAACAACATCAGAATCTCACACCGGAATGGAACAAAATATAATACATCACATAACTATTACATAGTTATACTTACATCAGAGTCGTACAATATCATATAACAGGACTGTCATATACATACATGACCATACATACATCCAAAATACAGCATAGACTAACTACACAGCGGAACTACATATATATATACATACGTCTGGTCTTCTTCCCAAAATAGCTTCTCCAGAAATCAACGCTTCCAATACCTATCACTTGGCTACTCGTAAAAATTTGAGTACCCAAGAGTTTATGAAAACACAATATATAAACTCCGGGTCAGACATGGGTCTGGTATGAGTAAACAGGTTAAAGCTGCTTAACTTTGAAATTCATTTGAAAATAAAGGTATCACGTAAGACTCCCCACAAATAAATACGGGTAAGTTTTTACCTTACGCTAACCAAAACATTTTATAGGAAATTCTGTGATATTATAATAGTGTCTAGGGTTTTCAAGTAAATAGAAAATAGCCGAAATTGTTACATGATTAAATTCCAGCTACTAGCCACGGAAGTGGGTAATACAAATCAAAACCGTAGGGTCTCGTGGGGTAAATGGGTTTCCAACAATGGCAGGGCTACTGGGGTACCACCCGTCACAGTACGGGGCCTAGATCACCGTACCGAGGATCACTCCCGACCCCCTACAACACAAGGCCGGAACCATTCCTTACTAAACAGTCCCGAACAAGATAACCCTGCAGTTGTGGCCAACAACTGCTCACACAGCCGAAATAAAAAGGGACATCTAGACAGGGGAATATCTTGTCCTGCTTAGGCATGACCCACCTAACCTTACTGTATCTCCCCTGTTTTAGCCATTCCCGGTTGATGAGGCTTGAGGCTACGATTACCTTTAAAGAACATATCACTCAGAATGCTCATCGTCCGCCTGACGATGTGTTGAAAGCATTCAATCCATACAAGTTCGTTCCGGGTTCGAACGAAACCGAAGGCATTATCTCGTTACACTCATTTTGGAATCACCCTCAGAGTTAACGACGATAACCGTTGCATTCTGGAACACCATCTCGATCACCATTCGATAAGTCACGACCTATCGTTTAGTTTGGATTGATGTGGTTTTCGGAGAATCAAGATTGATTCTTCCGATCCCGGTCTCATCGGAATCCAAACGTCATTTTAAGGGCAAGTTGTCTATTTAACTTAACAGTTCAATTAAGAATTCACATATCAGATATAACAGATAAATCATATATAGTTATCACAGGTATCCATAATATATCACAACATATCATAGAATAATCATCAACAGATATCAAAGTCAATCAACATAATTATCGATTCATACCAAACAGTTTGGTTTTACTTAACTAAATTATTTGCTTAAGAATAAACTATTTAATTTGCTTAATTACTGATTTATTAGCTTATTAATGATTAATTAATTAGTTATTCGTTAATAATTAATTTATTAATCATCTCATCTTTAATTAATTATTTAAACTAATTAATTTTTATTCATGAACTATTACTCAATTACTCAATTAATTAGTTGATTCTTAATTATTAATTATTAATTAATAACTTACTTAATTAATTATTTAATTATCACAAATTACTTTAATTATCAATTTAATAGTATAATTCCTGATTAATCACTTAAGTTAATTTTCATTAATTAACTTCCAGTAATTAGCTAACGTTATTAAGCTTTAAATTACTTTAACATATGATTTATTTTAATTAACAAATTTAAAGTTATCAATTTAAATCTTCAAGTATAAATTGATTAACATGCTAATTACTTATTATTAATCACCTGTCTTACATACTTACTTTAATAAACCTATAGATTAATATCAATCTAACTAATTAATTACTAACTTGGTTATACAATGCTAAACCCAAAATTATGTTGAACGTTCACTTGATAAAGGACCCGAGACATCTCCCCTATTTCTCGTGACAGTCTCGTGTTTTTCCCCTACCTTTCCCGTGTCTCTCTCCCTCCCCCTTTCTTCTTCTTCCCAGTTTATATTCTCATTTCATTTTTTTAAGTTGTAAAGGAACTGTTGTAGCTACTCTCATACTCGACTCGGAGGCAACCACAGGGACACTCGAAGCAACCTCACAAATGTCTCGAGCATGCACACTACTCACAGACCCACGAACTCCACTTCGCCACCGTGCACGTGCACGGTGGCTCACCTTCCCTGTGGCGACTCTCTACAGTCCCCACACACCACAAATTAACCTTTCAACCGAAGTCGAAGCAGTTTTCAATTTCGAGCCGAAACAAAATACGACCTGATGGCTCAAATATACGACAGCAACTCCACTGTCAAATCGATCGCGCGGCCACCACACATCACCGAAGGTGATGAAAATTCACCTGAACGTCACTCACATCACCCTCTAGCTCCTCCAAAAATCGTACTACACTCGGTTGCCTATTGGAGCCGAAATCTAATTTTTACAGAGCCTAGAAAAATATGGGCTTAAACCCTATTCTAGATTCAAACCCAAAATCTATGCATTTGAAAAATAATTTCACATTTTTCTAGTGTTGATATATCTTCAACCTTACTTCTTGCCAAATCCCAGAAATTAAAATTTACTCAATCTTCCAAATTTGACAAAAATCAGTAAAACTTCTTTTAAAAACTGCTCTGGAAATCTTTGCTTTCAAACCAAAATTTTTATGTTAAAAATCATAATTATGTTTACGGAAACTAAATATACTATTGAATTTACAAATTTAAACACTTAAATTTTCAACTTTGATTTCCTTTTACCTGTAGTTTTGAAAATACAGAGTTAATAACATGCTGTTAAACTTTAAACCTGTTTGCAGGCTTTGTTTCATATAAACAAACTTGAATTAGCTCACTACCAAATTCAAATGGTTATATAAATAAGTTTTGTAAATTTATTTGCTTTACTTTGTACAAAACTTGAAGTACTGATCAAGAACAACTATGAAAGCTTCCAGTACAAACAAACATACACAGAACAGTATGTTTAAACTACATCAACACATATCATTAATAAGAAAATATGCAAGCTAAAGTTGAAATTAGTTTGTTTACTCACAGACCAATTTGAACAGAAGGTGAGTTGAAGGAACTGCAGTTGAACTACCCAGAAATCTTCCTTTGTTTTTGCTGTTGAATTAAATTTTTGTTTCCAAAGCCAAAACATATGTTTCTCAGGTTTGTGTTTTTAAGTTAAGGCTTGTATAAAACGAAACTGATAATAGAAAGGTGGATATATATAAATGCTTGAGCAAAACAGATGATAAGTGGACAGCCACCATTTTTGACCAACAAAAATCTTAATATTAAATTTACTGCAAATATGAAATGATATGTGATCTCGGCTGCATGTACTTATTTAAACAAGATGTTAGGCTAATAAATGTTTTTGCTTTTAATTATGATAGCAAGTAATAAATGTTTACTGTCTGTTGCAAATTTTGTACAAAGATATTTATTGTTATTTTCGGCCAGCATATTTTGTATGATAAAGGTTTTTTTTTGTTTTTTTTTCTTTGTACAAGATATTGTCTTCCAGGTTTGTCTTTTAGGTTTAGTTAAGTTTTATTATATTAAAACTGTTTTGTCTTGTGCATATGTATGGCTTGTCTTATTTTTCTCTGACAAGTAGTTGTTTTTTATTTGTTAATTAAATTTTTAAACATTTGATTTACACATAATTGTATTTATACTTTCAAATTATAATTTATATTTGTATATTTATGTTACTTTAATTACATCTTATAATTTATGATTGTGTTTTATACTAGTTTTGAATGTTTATACCTATATTGTTTTGCACTTCCATGTTTATGTTTAATATTTTCATGATTGTTTATTTTAAAACTTATCATTTTAAAAACCAAAATTGTATTCATATGTATTTTATCAAATATCAAAAATATAAAGTCTTTGATTTGATTCTATTGAATAAAACCGATTTTGTTTTAAATGGTTTTGAAGTATTTAATTTTAAATTTTTCAAATCAAACTTTCTTTTACAAACATACATAACTGTTAAATATCCAAGATCTCATTAATTTAAACATTGACAAGCTTATATTTAATTTAAATTAGATTAAATATTTATTAAAATATGCTGTCAAAAATTCTGGGTTGTTACATTCCTCCCCCCTTAAAAGAATTTCGTCCCCGAAATTTAAACAACGGTAAATTCAAAAACTTTTATATTAACCATCCAAACATACATATCATTCATACAATAGCAAACAAACAACAATCTATTCTAACAAACATCACTAGTTATCCGAACATAAATCCGGATAAGCACTCCTAAAACTATCGAGAGTTTCCCAGGTACAATCTCTGGGATCCTCACTCCATTGCACCTTGACGAGTTTCACCACTTTGTTCCTGAGTTGCTTCTCGTCTCGATCCACAATCTGAACTGGATTTCTGACTACAGTTAAATTGGGTTCCACTTCCAAATTTTCTTGAATTACCGGTTCCACAACCAGTGAGGGATCATGAACAAATTTCCTCAAATGCGATACATGAAACACATTGTGAATCCCAGACATCCGCTCTGGTAGTTCAATTCTGTAGGCCACAGTTCCAATTCTCTCCAATACTCGAAATGGTCCAATGTATCTCGGAGCAAGTTTTCCCATCTTTCTGAATCTTATAGCACCTTTTATTGGGGAAACTTTAACAAAAACCATGTCTCCGATCTCAAATTCCAATGGCCTTCGTCTTCTATCCGCATATTTCTTCTGACGATCTTGAGCAGCTTTCATCCTTTTCTTAATAAGCTCAACCTTCGCAGAAGCTTCACGAATAAGATCGGGCCCGAGCACAAGACGATCCTTCGATTCGATCCAACAAGATGGAGATCTACACGGTCTTCCGTATAAAGCTTCATAAGGAGCCATCTTAATACTCGCTTGATAACTGTTATTATAAGAAAATTCCACTAAATGAAGATGGTCCTCCCAAGATCCTCAAAAATCTAAAACACAAGCCCGTAGCATATCCTCAAGAATACGATTCAGCCTCTCTGTCTGTCCGTCCGTTTGAGGATGATAGGCTGTACTTAATCTCAAATCTGTACCCATCGCTGATTGCAGAGCTTCCCAAAATTTGCTAGTGAAAATAGGATCACGGTCACTTACTATGCTGACTGGAACACCATGCAATTGAACTATCTCTTTCAGGAAAATTTCTGCCAAAGAAATTGCAGTACGGGTTGCCTTAACTGGTATAAAATGGGCACCCTTAGTTAAACGATCTACAATAACCCATATACTGTCATTTCCTTTCCTAGTTCTAGGCAAACCATCAATAAAATCCATTGAGATCATTTCCCATTTCCAATTCGGAATTTCCAAAGGTTGCAATGACCCGGCAGATTTCTGTTGATCACCTTTCACTTGTTGACAAATGGCACAACTGTTCACAAATCTAGCAATATCCTTTTTCATGCCCGGCCACCAAAAAGCTCTCCTCATGTCTTTGTACATCTTCGAGATTCCAGGATGAATATTCAATTTGGAGCAATGACTCTCGGATAAAACTTCCTGCTTCAACTCCTTGTCATTCGGAACACAGATTCTCTCGTTGATCTTTAGTGTTCCCTGGTCATCAATTTCAAAACTGGGACACTGACCCTTCCTGACTCTTTTAATGATCCTCCTCAACTTCTTATCAGATTCTTGTTTGCTTGAGATCTGTAACGACCCGCAAATCCGTACCCCTTGAGTCAACACTATTCTACAGCAATTAACTCAAGCTGCACAGAAATACGAACCATTTGGGTTTAAGAAGAAGAGGTAGAAGAAGAGAAAACAAAATCAACATCAGAATCTAACCATCGCAGCGGATTAAAATATAATAGATAGTAAATAATCTTTACTCAAAATCAAATATATCTGTTTACATACATTACATCATCAGAATACATCAGTCACAACTCAGCATCAATATCATACAATGGGTACACAACAACTCAACACAGCGGAATACGTATATAAATATACAAGTACGAGAGTACGTTTCGTCATCTAGCTCGTCTCCTGAGCTCCACAGCATCATATCCTGTATCCTATAATACTCGGTCTGACCCGAGCATTACAGTTAAATAACACCCGAGTCAGTCTGGATTACCAGCGTGAGAAAATCACACCCAATTTATTATTAAAGTTTCAAAAATCCTTTGAAAACAAAAGCATCTCGTAAGACCACGCCACAAATAAACATGTCGGGTTTTTACCTTACGATAGCTAAAACAATTTTATAGAAATCCTCTGATATTATAATAGGGTCTATACACAAGTACTTATAAAATAGCCGAAATTCTTACATTATTAAATTCCAGCTACTAGCCACAAAAGTGGGTAATACAAACAAAACTCGTACAAGGCTCGTAGGGAGAATAGATTTCCAACTAATGACTAGGCACCGGGGTACCACCTGTCACAGTACGGGGCCTAGATCACCGTACCAAGGATTACTCCCTTCATCCCCTGCAACACAAGGCCGGAACCATCCCTTACTGGACAGTCCCGAGTGAGATCACCCCGCGGTTGGGATCAGCAACCGCACCACTAAGCCGAAAAATAAAAAGGGACATCTAGACTGGAATGACCTCACCCTGCTTGGGTGCTACCCACCTAACCTTGCTGCATATCCCCTGATTTTCAGTCATTCCCATTTGATGAGGCTTGAGGCTAAGCGTTACCTTTAGAACATTTCACTTAGAATGCCCATCGCCCACCTGACGATGTTTCGCAAGCATTCGTCCATACAAGTCCGTCCCGGGTTCGAACGGAACCGAAGGCACTATTCCTACTACATCCATTTTGGAAATATCCTCCGGATTAGTAGCGACTAGCCCTTGCACTTCACTGCTCCATCTTCGACTCCGAACACATTTTTCGCACGAAACGTACAAACCGGATCGAAGTGGTTTTCGAGAAATAAATCTCGATCCCGGTCTCTTCGAAACGATCAGCGCATTTGGCCAATATTGATAGTCGGTTATTTAACTATCAATTAACATTCACAAACATCCATCAACAAATAAATAATTTCCCAAATTATTTATAAATCTCAAAATATCTTCCCGAGATATATATTTCCAATTTCAACTCCTTTTGAAAATAGTTTCAAAACCCGTTTTCCCTTCCCAGGGTACATTCCCAATTATTATTTCCATTGGAACGCCAAGTACAAACACTTAAGTTTAAAATAATTTAAAAACATTTTTTTTTATAAAATATACTTATAACTTTTAAAATTATAACTTAAATATTTTATTAAAATAAATATACTAACAAAATATTTTGTATAAACACTTTATAAATTATAAACTAAATTTCCTCTTTTAAACTCAATACCAAGTTACTTTATATAGTTATTTCAATAATAGATTTAGGAAAATATACTTGCTTTAAAAATTTAGATTTAGAAATAATAAACTTTCCAAAACCTGCTTTTTAAAACGATCTTAAAAACTTTAAATATTTTTGAAAACCATACTTGGCTATCCAGGGAAATCCTCTTCTGTTTCCCATTTCTTAAAAATAAATCACCATTTATTTTTAAACAAATACCCATTCCTTTGATAAATTATTACCTTGAATTTATAAAATATCCATCGACATTTTATTTCACTTTATAACCCAGTCATAAAGTCCCAAAATCTCTCTTAACTTTAAATTTAAATTTCAACACCTAAATCAATTTTACAATTGATTTCCATTTACTTTACCATGAAATAAATTCTCTTACTTCATTTATTTCAAAATTTATTAACTTTAGATTTAATTTCCAATTTATGTTTTAAAATCTTTAAACTAAAAAATACCAAATTCAGATTCCTCAATTTCCTTTCTTTACCTTTAAATTTAATCCTTACATTTAAAATAATGACTTTTATTCACTTAAGTTCCAGAATTTACTATTCCTCTGTTAATTCAATTTCCTCATATTCCATGTTTTGTTAGATTTTAGAAATCACTCTATTTTATTTTATTTTCACTTCATTATTCAATTTATTCCAATTTACTAGAATTATTTACTTAAAATTTTACTCTTTTATTACCTTTCAAAAATCCAATTCCATAGATTTTGGTAACTCTTTAAACTGAGTTATTCCATCCAACCATACTATCCAATATTCCAGTTATCCATAAAACAATCACAGGATATCAAATATTCATCACACAGAATATTAAATAATCTAATAAATTTGAGGAATCCAGTTGGATCCCTCCAACCTATTTCCCTGCATCCACAAATGTTAGCACAACATTATTTACTAATTTCAGAATATATCATACTATAGCACATCAATCAATCAATTTCAACCATTCAAACAATTATTTAAATTTAATCATTTAAATTTAAATTTAAACTGAGTGAGATTAACTCACCTTGATTTAATTGTAGCAACCCTTCCCAATCTCGACTCGTTTCAGTACTTTTTGACCTTGAATAACAATTGCACGGATTTTATTAATATTTGGATAGATCGAACAATTAATTTCCGTTTAAATAAATTTATTCTTTAACTCAAATAATTTAATCTTCGACTAATGATTTAAATAATTAAATTTAAACTAATTCTCCTTTATAAAAATCTTTTAGTAAGTAAAATAAATCAATTAAGTTTATTAAACAATTTAATCTCCATCATGCATCAATTTAAAAATTAAACTAGTAAGTTTATAATGGATATAGGCATTTTATTTCTCATCTAGTAACTATAAAAGTATATTTATAACAATATCCTATATAGATCTTGAAAAATCAAACTTCCTACAAATTTCTAGATTTTCCAAAACTTTATAATAATCTTTCCGTTTTACAGTAAGTTATTAAAATAGGGGTGTAACTATATACTTGTATTTGTATTATACACACAGGGAAAATTCAGAGTTTATTTTATTTTATACATACATGTATATATATATATACCTCTCTAATATGTATATGAAATAAAATATCTTCACTGTCTCTCTTTTTTTTTCTGATTTACATATACTCATGTTAAAAATCAAGTTCAAATAAATAAATAAAACAAAATGGAGGATACCTCACTGCAATCACGACCTTCCCAATCGAACAGTGAATGTTGCGATTGCTACTGAGAATCGCACGCCACCATACCCCTTCCTCCAGTACGCCTCACCCACAAACCCTACTCACTGCCTCGAAGGAGTTCGCAGCCATCACCCAACAGTCCATCAACGATCTGCCATCGCGACTTCATCATGACCTCTGACACCACTCGGTCCCACCGGCAGCCACCACACTCGAACCCTCGTTCACCTCCATCCCAGACGAACTCTACCTCGACCTCGTTCCAGACGCGTCGTTCCAATGCCAGCTCGAACAAACTTCCAATGACGCCGCCGCTATCGCAAAATCGACTCTGCTAGTCGTCCACGACCACAAAGCCGAACCCTCAAACACAGTCGCGAGGTTAATCGCGTATCCCAGCCCTCGCGCCTCGAGAACACCAACCAACTTCCCTCGTGGCCCTACGGAACCACCTGAAGCTTGCTAGAACACGTCGCGATCTGACCGGCAGTGGGAATCGCGAGTATCCTTTGAGCATCGAACGAAAGAATGGAGGAAGGAAAGATGCCGCTCAATCTCTGCGAAAGGGGAAATTTGTGGTTTAGGGGAGGGTATCGGTTCCTGAACGAATTTGAGTTGAGGGGGAAGCCAGGGTTTCGATTTGTTTTACACAGGAGGCGACCATTTTTTTTTTTAAGTTAGTTTGTTCTGAGAGGAATGGAAGGAGACGTAATGATTTTAAAACAAAAAGGAGTGGCTTGCTTCAGAAGATGGTCGGCTACAGTAGATATGAAGTGAAATGAAAGAAAGTAGGCTGAAGTGATAAGGAGCAGCTGATGTAAAGGAATAAAGAAACAATATTATTAAATTTTCCGATTAAATTTCCAATGCGTTTACTTATCGTATGCTCACACAACAACTCCTAATACTACGAAAATTTGAAATCCGATAATAATTCAATATTATGGACTCAATGGAACTGGTTTCATCGAATTCCGAGACTGTGCCTCGGAAGGCTATTTTTAAATTCAGTTAAACTATATATTTTTAAAAACTGAACAAAACATCTTTAAATTCGATTCTATCACTTTTATTATCTTCAGTATTATCAATATAAATTTTACGAGCCTTCAAATTATATTTTTTTTTTTAAACAGGCATAAATTTCCAGATTCAATAATTTACCCAATTTCGATAATTAAATTCAACAATTAATTATCAAATGAATACTGATATTTGAAATTAAAGTTAATAATTAACTTTTGAATATTTAAAATAAATTAAATATTCCAATTTCAAATGTCTAAAAATTCCGGGTTGTCACATTCCTCCCCCCTTAAAAGAATTTCGTCCCCGAAATTACTAGTTGGAAGACTGATCCATAACCCATTAACTATTTCCTCAAACCAAACAATTTTTAACAACTTAGCAAACAAATCTTTTTATCGAAGACACTCTAACTCTATCCTAGCCTTTGAACTTATCCATAACCCTTAAACCATATTACATACTTACTTATCAATTCAAATCTTAAATTTGAATTCAAATTTTAAATTATCAAACTTTTCTCAAAATTTTTCTAACTCTCTAAATTTTCGAAAAATTTCGCCAGCGTCTCCTTTGCGCGGCTAGCTCGGTACTACTACAAAATGGCTCCACGGCCTCCCAAATCCAAAAAGAAAACAAAAGGCCAAGTGGCTAGATCCAAAAACCCAATCAAATTTCATATAGAAATTTAAACACATACCTTTTTGTCGGGCCATTTTAAATTTTTATCTTCTGAAATCAAACATCAATTTCTTTCTGCTTTTATAACACCTGTATATCCTGTTATAACAATAATGTCCATCCACCACACTCAAAATCAATTTGAATTTCTTTTGCACAAGTTTCAATATTTGCTTTATTTAAGCCCGTTCGATGCACACATATCATTCGTACGCAATACCAAATCCGATCGCTCACTCGATCACACAATTTCATTTCCGAACTAGTATCGTCCACCCGACCTCCTAGTGCGGACTCAGATCTGGTTTCTTGATCAGAAACCGTCATTCTCCTTGCATAGTCATAACTATGATAGAGAATTTCCAGAATCAATCAACAATCCATATCCAAGTTCGCCGTCGAAAATCGAGTGAAAAATCCTAACTCGGATCGATATAACTATCTCGAAAATCTGTGCTCGAATTCTGGATCAATATAGCTATGCGAATAAATAATATACGTACACCTTATGTAATTAGCCCAATTTATTTTTAGCTACACCAATTCTCTTTTTATTCACATTCGCAGCTATCACTTTAACCTTCAGTTTATTTCCATTCAATTATTCTCTTGGAATAATTTTTCCCAATACCAAATTTAGTTAAGAATTTCATTTTCCATTCCTTAAGTTAAATTTGAATATTGTATATAATTCTTATATAAATCCTAACTCGGATCGATATAACTATCTCGAAAATCTGTGCTCGAATTCTGGATCAATATAGCTATGCGAATAAATAATATACGTACACCTTATGTAATTAGCCCAATTTATTTTTAGCTACACCAATTCTCTTTTTATTCACATTCGCAGCTATCACTTTAACCTTCAGTTTATTTCCATTCAATTATTCTCTTGGAATAATTTTTCCCAATACCAAATTTAGTTAAGAATTTCATTTTCCATTCCTTAAGTTAAATTTGAATATTGTATATAATTCTTATATAAATCTTCATTTACTATTGAAGTTTATTTCCATTACCATTCTCTTTGCCTTTACAATTTCATTTAAGTTTAAATTTTGGTTTCCACTTTGAATACTGTATTAGTTGCACTTACTAATTAATTTAAATCTCAATTAAAGTTTATTTGCAAACTTTACTTCTTTAGTTTCTTCAATTCCACTTTCTTTACATTCACATTTAGATTTCAGTTATTTAGCTCCACTTCCATTTGCTTACAAATTAAATCATTTACCGTTAGTGAAAATTCTCAAAATTTTCAAAAATTTTCTAACTCCCAAAATTTACGGAAAATTTTGACAGAGTCTCCCTTGTACGGAGGGACTTCTGCGATATCGCAAGATGCACAAAAACATATATACATCGGCCTCAGGCCGGAAATCAATATACATCGACCCACACGGTCGAAAAACAGTTCATATTTCCTATTTGTATTGCGTAGGCGTACCTTATTTTAGCATTTTTAAGCAAGCGGCGATTTATTTTAGCAAATTGCGCAATCAAATCCAGCCAAACGGCTTCCCAGAACCTGTACTTACTCAATATAAATATGTAAGTGACAATTACACAAATTTATAGCATTTCACTTAAATATAAATAATTAAAACATGGGTTTCATAAACGATGCATATCATATGCTTCCACAAGCACATGTGAAACATTTCGACATTTATTTTGAATGCTTCCAATCCATTCCAATGCCATTTCATTTAATTCATTTTACATTCCAATTAAATGATTTACACTTCATTGCCTACTTCCAATTCATTTGAATCCAAACGAGTTTATTTTTATTCCGAGTGATTCAAAATAAATTTTATTTCACTTCTATCAACTCATAAAATTTTATTCAATGAATTCCCATTTTATTCGAAGCCAAGCTCTTGTTAATATAACTTGAGTTACTCAACTTAATTACTAATTTCATTCCACTTACCAAACAGGTTTTATTATAAACCATTTATAATTCAACCGATTTCAAAAATCAATTTTTAGTCAATTTCTATTCATTCATAGAATTTTGATTTTATTAATAACAAGGTCTTTTCCATTCTATTTCAACCTACTTGGAATTGATTCACAAATTCCAACCATCACTGTTATAACCCAATTTCATTTTGTTGGACGACACTCCCAATTATTTTTAATTCATCGTTGGTCTAAGTTGAATTTATATGTTACTCGAGCTCATTTCCAATTTCATTGTTAGCTCCATTCGCTTAAATTAAATTAGTATATTTCATTGAATCAATATGAATTCTAATTCACATTCAATAATTTATTTCGGAATTCCTTTCATTTTATAATGAGGCCATTTCCAATTTATCCCTACTTGGATTTTTATTGGCAATACAAATCATTTTTATATTAATTCAATTCCATTCAACTTCAATTCAAATTTAATTCACTTACAATTTCAAGTTGAATTTCTGTTAATAACTCAAAATTTTATCATTTATCCGCAACTCAAATTTTTTATTTAAACAATTCGAGTTCCATTTCCATATTCCATTAATTAATCTTGGAACATTCCATATTATTTACATCGAATATTCATCCCATAATTCATTTACAAACTCAACATTTGTCACCACAAAATTTGATATTCAACATACATTAAATCAATATTTGATTTTTATTTCAAAATTTCTTTATCTATTTTACTGGAGTTTAACCTATTTATTCAATATATTTTATTATTCCACAAACACTTTTACATAAGATTCCAGAGTTTTTAAACAATTCCTAAAATTCCAAAATCAACTTTGAAATCAACTATATCCAAAATCCTTTGGTAAATTCAATTGTCCTCTGAATTTCAAGACCAAATCCAGTTCACAACCAATTCCATTTTAAAACAATTTGGCAGCAATTTCTCTTTTAGAAGCTCGAAAATGAACATCGATGATGCTGCAGTCATCACCGAAGTTATTTTCCAGCGACCGAAAGAGAATTAAATGCTTTTATCTCTTTAAAACATTCCAAATATTTTAAATCCTAAATTTCTCCATATTCGATTCAAAAATATTCCCGAAATAATACCACTATTATTTCTCCAAAACTTTGAAACCATTTTCAAATCCAAGGAATTTAAACTTTTTCCCAAATTTCCAAATTTGAAATCCACCCCGATTTATTCCAACATTGCTCTGGAAATCTTAATTTAACTCAATTTATACATTTCATTTATAATATATATTTTCAAATTCCATTTTGTTATATAAATTTATTCTTCAACTTTGGTTATAAGTTTTCAATTTCTACACAATAGTGTTAAGAATTTAATTATTATCATTCCTTAACAATCAAGCATCCAAATACTATAATACTTTACAAAAATTTACATCTTTTATATACAAAAATAATTCAGGTAAAATTATTTCATTTACCCTATTTTAAAACAATACTGTGTCGAATTGTTCTATTTAAGTGTTTAGAGATCCCTATCAATAACGTTAATTACTCGTATTGACCAGAATCCATAAACTACTCAATAAACCAATCGACACAATATAAAACCGTTTTATATTCACTAACAAATACGCGCTCATATCTATTAATACACTCAAACTCATTAAAGAGTATTACGGACTCTACTTGAGTAATTCCCACCAAATCCTAGGTTGTCGCCAACCTATGCTCTGATACCAAGTGTAACGACCCGCGAATCCGTACCCCTTGAGTCAACACTATTCTACAGCAATTAACTCAAGCTGCACAGAAATACGAACCATTTGGGTTTAAGAAGAAGAGGTAGAAGAAGAGAAAACAAAATCAACATCAGAATCTAACCATCGCAGCGGATTAAAATATAATAGATAGTAAATAATCTTTACTCAAAATCAAATATATCTGTTTACATACATTACATCATCAGAATACATCAGTCACAACTCAGCATCAATATCATACAATGGGTACACAACAACTCAACACAGCGGAATACGTATATAAATATACAAGTACGAGAGTACGTTTCGTCATCTAGCTCGTCTCCTGAGCTCCACAGCATCATATCCTGTATCCTATAATACTCGGTCTGACCCGAGCATTACAGTTAAATAACACCCGAGTCAGTCTGGATTACCAGCGTGAGAAAATCACACCCAATTTATTATTAAAGTTTCAAAAATCCTTTGAAAACAAAAGCATCTCGTAAGACCACGCCACAAATAAACATGTCGGGTTTTTACCTTACGATAGCTAAAACAATTTTATAGAAATCCTCTGATATTATAATAGGGTCTATACACAAGTACTTATAAAATAGCCGAAATTGTTACATTATTAAATTCCAGCTACTAGCCACAAAAGTGGGTAATACAAACAAAACTCGTACAAGGCTCGTAGGGAGAATGGATTTCCAACTAATGACTAGGCACCGGGGTACCACCTGTCACAGTACGGGGCCTAGATCACCGTACCGAGGATTACTCCCTTCATCCCCTGCAACACAAGGCCGGAACCATCCCTTACTGGACAGTCCCGAGTGAGATCACCCCGCGGTTGGGATCAGCAACCGCACCACTAAGCCGAAAAATAAAAAGGGGCATCTAGACTGGAATGACCTCACCCTGCTTGGGTGCTACCCACCTAACCTTGCTGCATATCCCCTGATTTTCAGTCATTCCCATTTGATGAGGCTTGAGGCTAAGCGTTACCTTTAGAACGTTTCACTTAGAATGCCCATCGCCCACCTGACGATGTTTCGCAAGCATTCGTCCATACAAGTCCGTCCCGGGTTCGAACGGAACCGAAGGCACTATTCCTACTACATCCATTTTGGAAATATCCTCCGGATTAGTAGCGACTAGCCCTTGCACTTCACTGCTCCATCTTCGACTCCGAACACGTTTTTCGCACGAAACGTACAAACCGGATCGAAGTGGTTTTCGAGAAATAAATCTCGATCCCGGTCTCTTCGAAACGATCAGCGCATTTGGCTAATATTGATAGTCGGTTATTTAACTATCAATTAACATTCACAAACATCCATCAACAAATAAATAATTTCCCAAATTATTTATAAATCTCAAAATATCTTCCCGAGATATATATTTCCAATTTCAACTCCTTTTGAAAATAGTTTCAAAACCCGTTTTCCCTTCCCAGGGTACATTCCCAATTATTATTTCCATTGGAACGCCAAGTACAAACACTTAAGTTTAAAATAATTTAAAAACATTTTTTTTTATAAAATATACTTATAACTTTTAAAATTATAACTTAAATATTTTATTAAAATAAATATACTAACAAAATATTTTGTATAAACACTTTATAAATTATAAACTAAATTTCCTCTTTTAAACTCAATACCAAGTTACTTTATATAGTTATTTCAATAATAGATTTAGCAAAATATACTTGCTTTAAAAATTTAGATTTAGAAATAATAAACTTTCCAAAACCTGCTTTTTAAAACGATCTTAAAAACTTTAAATATTTTTGAAAACCATACTTGGCTATCCAGGGAAATCCTCTTCTGTTTCCCATTTCTTAAAAATAAATCACCATTTATTTTTAAACAAATACCCATTCCTTTGATAAATTCTTACCTTGAATTTATAAAATATCCATCGACATTTTATTTCACTTTATAACCCAGTCATAAAGTCCCAAAATCTCTCTTCACTTTAAATTTAAATTTCAACACCTAAATCAATTTTACAGTTGATTTCCATTTACTTTACCATGAAATAAATTCTCTTACTTCATTTATTTCAAAATTTATTAACTTTAGATTTAATTTCCAATTTATGTTTTAAAATCTTTAAACTAAAAAATACCAAATTCAGATTCCTCAATTTCCTTTCTTTACCTTTAAATTTAATCCTTACATTTAAAATAATGACTTTTATTCACTTAAGTTCCAGAATTTACTATTCCTCTCTTAATTCAATTTCCTCATATTCCATGTTTTGTTAGATTTTAGAAATCACTCTATTTTATTTTATTTTCACTTCATTATTCAATTTATTCCAATTTACTAGAATTATTTACTTAAAATTTTACTCTTTTATTGCCTTTCAAAAATCCAATTCCATAGATTTTGGTAACTCTTTAAACTGAGTTATTCCATCCAACCATACTATCCAATATTCCAGTTATCCGTACAACAATCACAGGATATCAAATATTCATCACACAGAATATTAAATAATCTAATAAATTTGAGGAATCCAGTTGGATCCCTCCAACCTGTTTCCCTGCATCCACAAATGTTAGCACAACATTATTTACTAATTTCAGAATATATCATACTATAGCACATCAATCAATCAATTTCAACCATTCAAACAATTATTTAAATTTAATCATTTAAATTTAAATTTAAACTGAGTGAGATTAACTCACCTTGATTTAATTGTAGCAACCCTTCCCAATCTCGACTCGTTTCAGTACTTTTTGACCTTGAATAACAATTGCACGGATTTTATTAATATTTGGATAGATCGAACAATTAATTTCCGTTTAAATAAATTTATTCTTTAACTCAAATAATTTAATCTTCGACTAATGATTTAAATAATTAAATTTAAACTAATTCTCCTTTATAAAAATCTTTTAGTAAGTAAAATAAATCAATTAAGTTTATTAAACAATTTAATCTCCATCATGCATCAATTTAAAAATTAAACTAGTAAGTTTATAATGGATATAGGCATTTTATTTCTCATCTAGTAACTATAAAAGTATATTTATAACAATATCCTATATAGATCTTGAAAAATCAAACTTCCTACAAATTTCTAGATTTTCCAAAACTTTATAATAATCTTTCCGTTTTACAGCAAGTTATTAAAATAGGGGTGTAAATATATACTTGTATTTGTATTATACACACAGGAAAAATTCAGAGTTTATTTTATTTTATACATACATGTATATATATATATATATATATATATATATACCTCTCTAATATGTATATGAAATAAAATATCTTCACTGTCTCTCTTTTTTTTTCTGATTTACATATACTCATGTTAAAAATCAAGTTCAAATAAATAAATAAAACAAAATGGAGGATACCTCACTGCAATCACGACCTTCCCAATCGAACAGTGAATGTTGCGATTGCTACTGAGAATCGCACGCCACCATACCCCTTCCTCCAGTACGCCTCACCCACAAACCCTACTCACTGCCTCGAAGGAGTTCGCAGCCATCACCCAACAGTCCATCAACGATCTGCCATCGCGACTTCATCATGACCTCTGACACCACTCGGTCCCACCGGCAGCCACCACACTCGAACCCTCGTTCACCTCCATCCCAGACGAACTCCACCTCGACCTCGTTCCAGACGCGTCGTTCCAATGCCAGCTCGAACAAACTTCCAATGACGCCGCCGCTATCGCAAAATCGACTCTGCTAGTCGTCCACGACCACAAAGCCGAACCCTCAAACACAGTCGCGAGGTTAATCGCGTATCCCAGCCCTCGCGCCTCGAGAACACCAACCAACTTCCCTCGTGGCCCTACGCAACCACCTGAAGCTTGCTAGAACACGTCGCGATCTGACCGGCAGTGGGAATCGCGAGTATCCTTTGAGCATCGAACGAAAGAATGGAGGAAGGAAAGATGCCGCTCAATCTCTGCGAAAGGGGAAATTTGTGGTTTAGGGGAGGGTATCGGTTCCTGAACGAATTTGAGTTGAGGGGGAAGCCAGGGTTTCGATTTGTTTTACACAGGAGGCGACCATTTTTTTTTTAAGTTAGTTTGTTCTGAGAGGAATGGAAGGAGACGTAATGATTTTAAAACAAAAAGGAGTGGCTTGCTTCAGAAGATGGTCGGCTACAGTAGATATGAAGTGAAATGAAAGAAAGTAGGCTGAAGTGATAAGGAGCAGCTGATGTAAAGGAATAAAGAAACAATATTATTAAATTTTCCGATTAAATTTCCAATGCGTTTACTTATCGTATGCTCACACAACAACTCCTATTACTACGAAAATTTGAAATCCGATAATAATTCAATATTATGGACTCAATGGAACTGGTTTCATCGAATTCCGAGACTGTGCCTCGGAAGGCTATTTTTAAATTCAGTTAAACTATATATTTTTAAAAACTGAACAAAACATCTTTAAATTCGATTCTATCACTTTTATTATCTTCAGTATTATCAATATAAATTTTACGAGCCTTCAAATTATATTTTTTTTTTTAACAGGCATAAATTTCCAGATTCAATAATTTACCCAATTTCGATAATTAAATTCAACAATTAATTATCAAATGAATACTGATATTTGAAATTAAAGTTAATAATTAACTTTTGAATATTTAAAATAAATTAAATATTCCAATTTCAAATGTCTAAAAATTCCGGGTAGTCACAAGATCCTTTCAATAAGAGATGGAACCACTTCTAGGAAAGATAAAACCGCGTTCCTACTGAGAGCATCAGCTACGACATTCGCTTTCCCTGGAGTGTACAGAATATCCAAATCATAGGATGCAAGAAATTCAACCCACCGCTGCTGTCTCAGATTAAGGTCTTTTTGAGAGAATAGATATTTCAACGGTTTGTGATCCGTGAACAATTCGAATTTCTCTCCTAAAAGATAATGTCTCCAAATCTTCAGAGCAAAAACAATGGCTAGCAACTCAAGATCATGCGTAGCATAGTTTTTCTCATGAGGCTTCAACTGTCGACTAGCATACGCAATAACCTTTCCGTTCTGCATCAGAACTGCTCCCAAACCAATAATACAAGCATCAGTGTAAACCTCGAATTTGCTCTTCCCATCCGGAATAGCAAGTACTGGTGCACTAGTTAACCTTATCTTCAATTCCTGAAAAGCTTCTTCACATTGAGGTGTCCACTTGAATTTCGCTCCTTTCCTGGTCAGCTTAGTCAGATGCGAAGAAATCTTGGAATAATCTCTAATAAATTTCCTGTAGTAGCCAGCCAATCCTAGAAAACTGCGAACTTCCGTCGGTGTCTCTGGCTGTTTCCATTCCAGAATAGTTTCAACTTTCGCTGGGTCTACAGAAATGCCTTCACCAGAAACAATATGCCCTAAAAATTTAACTTCCGATTTTCAGAAATGACACTTCGAAAACTTCGCCTTCAGCACATTCTTCCTCAGAGTCTCCAATACAATCCTCAAATGTTCCCTATGCTCTTCTTCGGATTTGGAATAAACCAAGATATCATCAATGAATACCAGCACAAACTTATTCAACACATCTCTAAAGACTCGATTCATGAGGTCCACGAAGTAGGCAGGAGCATTGGTTAATCCGAACGGCATAACCAACCACTGATAGAAACAATTCGGTCCCCTAAATGCAGTCAAGGGAATACTGTCTTCAGCTACCCTCAACTGGTGGAAACCTGAAGCTAGATCCAATTGAGAAAAGATAGTAGCACCATGCAACTGGTCAAAAAGATCATCGATGCGAGGAAGAGGATATTTATTACGGATAGTCACTTTGTTCAATTCTCGATAATCCACACAGAACCTCAGTGATCCATCCGATTTGGTCACAAACACCGCTGCTGAGCCCCAACAAGAAAAACTAGGTCTAATCAATCCCTTCTCTAAAAGATCCTACGTCTGCTTAATCAACTCTTCTCTTTCCCTAGGAGCCATTCTCCTACTGGGTTGAATCACTAGCACAGCTCCTGGAATCAAATCAATACGGAACTCTATTTCTCGATGTGGTGGCAGACACTTAACTTCTTCAAAAAGATCAGCAAAATCTTGAACCACATCGATATCCTCAACCATCTCTTCAGAATTCTCAATTCCATACAAAAGACTGCTCAAGTGAATTCCAGAGTTATCACACGACACTCTGGCAATTCTACCCAGATCAGTTTCCAACGAAACTGTTCTCTCATCACAATTCAAGACGGCTTTATACTTATCCAGCCAATCCATACCCAAAATAAGATCAAATCCCTTAAAATTCAACACATACGGGTCACAAGAAAAACTGTGGGATAGATAAGAGATCTTCAAGTCCTTACAGATAGAGTCTAATTTGGTCACCCCTCCTATAGGATTAGATACCAAGATAGAACTGTCTACAGAACTAGGGATAAGAGAAAACTTTTCAACAGAGTCCAAAGAAATAAAACTCAAGGAAGCACCCGAATCAAACAAAACTCTAATATATTTTCCATCTAAAAATAAAGTACCTTCTAATACTCCTTTGCCCATCGAAGAAGAAGATGGTCCGGCTTCCAAAGCAAAAACTTTATTCTGAGGTGCCCTCTGCAGAAGTGGACAGTTCTTGATCATGTGTCCTGGCTGATGACAATTAAAGCACAAAGATTTCTGAACCATAACTGATCCTGGACCACTCTGGTGTGGTTGCTGCTGGAATCCTTTCCTAGGACACTTATTTGCCAAATGCCCTTCCTGATGACAAATGTAGCACTTTCAAGGTCCGTTGTTATTCCCAGGTTTCTTCTTATTCGGCTTCCTCCATTTGGGATCGAACTTTCGCTTATTCGGATTAGTGAAATTCCCACTTGAAGCTGCAACTGGATCCACCAGCTTCTTACTCATCAAACTTTCATACCTCAATGCCATATCAATCAAATCAACAAAAGATCCCTTCAGAAGCACTGTCAATTTCCCATGGAATTCAGGCCTCAACCCTTGCACAAATTTCTCATTCTTTTTCAGAGGAGTATCGATGAGTCCTGGTCCATAACAAGAGAGCTCGTTGAATCTAGTTTCGTACTCCGAAATAGACATACTACCCTGCTTCAAATACAGAAAATCCTGATACAGTTGGGTTCTCCCTACCGTCGGCACAAACTTCTCTTCAAACAACTCCTTGAATCTGTCCCAAGAAATGTCATCCTCAGAAATATTTAAAATAGTTGAATCCCACCATGCTGTTGCACCACCTTGCAGTTGCCACGATGCCATATGTCTCTTACGCTCATCAGACAATCTCATGCTCTTGAAAATGCGTTCACAAGAGCGTAGCCAGTCTTGAACTTCAATTATTGACTCTGAACCTTTGAATGGTTGACCTCCAAGATGTTTGAAATCCTTGCATAATGCTACAAAGCTAACTTGAGACAGTACTGGATTGATAGCCTCACTAACATTCTGACTCCGTCCATTATCTGTAGAAGTACTGGCCCTAACTCTGCCTCTTCTTCCTGAACTCATGTTGGTCACCTGAACAGGTAACTCAACCAATTTAGATAGGTATATATATAATATTGAAAATACAAATACGCACTCTCAAGATAAATATACACAAGAGCCTAGGTACTCGCTCTACCTAGCGCTCTGATACCAACTGTGATGTCCTAGGCTTTTCAACCATCAGCAACGGCTCACGACCGGTAGGCTTTTCAACCATCCCAGCTCCGCTGTGGCTCACAGTGATACCTCGAATTTGCTTTTACGGCCACCCTCTCGAGTCGCAACCAACCCCGCAAGACCTTATACTATCCCCGGGGCATGTAGGGGTAAGAGTCTCCCGTTCGCCACCTAACGCAAAGCGAGAATCCCCTATCACGCTGTAATGTAGCAAATCTGATCCCGGTCTCAGCGGAATCCAAATGCCATTTTAAGGGCCAAGTTGTCTATTTAACTTAACAGTTCAATTAAGAATTCACATATCAGATATAACAGATAAATCATATATAGTTATCACAGGTATCCATAATATATCACAACATATCACAGAATAATCATCAACAGATATCAAAGTCAATCAACATAATTATCAATTCATACCAAACAGTTTGGTTTTACTTAACTAAATTATTTGCTTAAGAATAAACTATTTAATTTTCCTAATTACTGATTTATTAGCTTATTAATGATCAATTAATTAATTAGTTATTCGTTAATAATTAATTTATTAATCATCTCATCTTTAGTTAATTATTTAAACTAATTAATTTTTATTCATTAACTATTACTTAATTACTCAATTAATTAGTTGATTCTTAATTATTAATTATTAATTAATAACTTACTTAATTAATTATTTAATTATCACAAATTACTTTAATTATCAATTTAATAGTATAATTCCTGATTAATCACTTAAGTTAATTTTCATTAATTAACTTCCAGTAATTAGCTAACGTTATTAAGCTTTAAATTACTTTAACATATGATTTATTTTAATTAACAAATTTAAAGTTATCAATTTAAATCTTCAAGTATAAATTGATTAACATGCTAATTACTTATTATTAATCACCTGTCTTACATACTTACTTTAATAAACCTATAGATTAATATCAATCTAACTAATTAATTACTAACTTGGTTATACAATGCTAAACCCAAAATTATGTTGAACGTTCACTTGATAAAGGACCCGAGACATCTCCCCTATTTCTCGTGACAGTCTCGTGTTTTTCCCCTACCTTTCCCGTGTCTCTCTCCCTCCCCCTTTCTTCTTCTTCCCAGTTTATATTCTCATTTCATTTTTTTTTTAAGTTGTAAACGAACTGCTGTAGCTACTCTCGTACTCGACTCGGAGGCAACCACAGGGACACTCGAAGCAACCTCACAAATGTCTCGAGCATGCACACTACTCACAGACCCATGAACTCCACTTCGCCACCGTGCACGTGCACGGTGGCTCACCTTCCCTGCGGCGACTCTCTACAGCCCCCACACACCACAAATTAACCTTTCAACCGAAGTCGAAGCCCAAAGTTTTCAATTTCGAGCCGAAACAAAATACGACCTGATGGCTCAAATATACGACAGCAACTCCACTGTCAAATCGATCGTGCGGCCACCACACATCACCGAAGGTGATGAAAATTCACCTGAACGTCACTCACATCACCCTCTAGCTCCTCCAAAAATCGTACTACACTCGGTTGCCTATTGGAGCCCAAATCTAATTTTTACAGAGCCTTGAAAAATATGGGCTTAAACCCTATTCTAGATTCAAACCCAAAATCTATGCATTTGAAAAATAATTTCACATTTTTCTAGTGTTGATATATCTTCAACCTTACTTCATGCCAAATCCCAGAAATTAAAATTTACTCAATCTTCCAAATTTGACAAAAATCAGTAAAACTTCTTTTAAAAACTGCTCTGGAAATCTTTGCTTTCAAACCAAAATTTTTATGTTAAAAATCATAATTATGTTTACGGAAACTAAATTACTATTGAATTTACAAATTTAAACACTTAAATTTTCAACTTTGATTTCCTTTTACCTGTAGTTTTGAAAATACAGAGTTAATAACATGCTGTTAAACTTTAAACATGTTTGCAGGCTTTGTCATATAAGCAAACTTGAATTAGCTCGCTACCAAATTCAAATGGTTATATAAATAAGTTTTGTAAATTTATTTGCTTTACTTTGTACAAAACTTGAAGTACTGATCAAGAACAACTATGAAAGCTTCCAGTACAAACAAACATACACAGAACGGTATGTTTAAACTACATCAACACATATCATTAATAAGAAAATATGCAAGCTAAAGTTGAAATTAGTTTGTTTACTCACAGACCAATTTGAACAGAAGGTGAGTTGAAGGAACTGCAGTTGAACTACCCAGAAATCTTCCTTTGTTTTTGCTGTTGAATTAAATTTTTGTTTCCAAAGCCAAAACATATGTTTCTCAGGTTTGTGTTTTTAAGTTAAGGCTTGTATAAAACGAAACTGATAATAGAAAGGTGGATATATATAAATGCTTGAGCAAAACAGATGATAAGTGGACAGCCACCATTTTTGACCAACAAAAATCTTAATATTAAATTTACTGCAAATATGAAATGATATGTGATCTCGGCTGCATGTACTTATTTAAACAAGATGTTAGGCTAATAAATGTTTTTGCTTTTAATTATGATAGCAAGTAATAAATGTTTACTGTCTGTTGCAAATTTTGTACAAAGATATTTATTGTTATTTTCGGCCAGCATATTTTGTATGATAAAGGTTTTTTTGTTTTTTTTTCTTTGTACAAGATATTGTCTTCCAAGTTTGTCTTTTTGGTTTAGTTAAGTTTTATTATATTAAAACTGTTTTGTCTTGTGCATATGTATGGCTTGTCTTATTTTTCTCTGACAAGTAGTTGTATTTTATTTGTTAATTAAATTTTTAAACATTTGATTTACACATACTTGTATTTATACATTTCAAATTATAATTTATATTTGTATATTTATGTTACTTTAATTACATCTTATAATTTATGATTGTGTTTTATACTCGTTTTGAATGTTTATACCTATATTGTTTTGCACTTCCATGTTTATGTTTAATATTTTCATGATTGTTTATTTTAAAACTTATCATTTTAAAACTTATCATTTTAAAAACCAAAAATGTATTCATATGTATTTTGTCAAATATCAAAAATATAAAGTCTTTGATTTGATTCTATTGAATAAAACTGATTTTGTTTTAAATGGTTTTGAAGTATTTAATTTTAAAATTTTTGTAACGATTCGAATTTTTCGCGTTCGAAAATCGACATCCATACTTCACATTGTACTCGAATGCCGCAGATTCGATCGTTCAAATTCGAGTCGCCGGAGTTTATAACACATTAAGTACAACACAGCGGAAGAAATGAATAACATATATCAATGTACAACATTTGATACAACAGAATGATACAATGAACATCAATATACATCAGAGATACAAGAAATAGCAGCGGAAAGAAAAAGATAACACTAGCAGCGGAACAAAATCTCCAAAATAGTCTTCAAGAAAGAACTCCAGCATCAGTAATCTCCATCTCCAAAGAACCAATCCAGAAATAGCTTGTACTCCCAATCAAGATGAACAGAAGCAACTCTAGAGCCAAATCCTAAGGCTGAAAGCTATCGAATCTACACCTACTACTGATTATCTGAAAACCCCAACTCTAGACTGCCCGTGTGGGAAAATAGTGGGCACCCAGAGTTTAGGAAAGGAACAATAAACTCCAGGTCAGTCATGGGACTGGTATGAGCAAACAAAAACATTTGGTCTTTTAAAACAAACAACAGAATTTAAATTTGAAATCCGCAATGCTTTTTGAAAAATGAAACTACCATAAGGCCTCCCGGCACACACACAATGCAAACGCACACGTGGGGGAGATTTCTCCTTATGATAGTCAAACATGCTTACTACGAGAAAAATCCTTTGATATTATTATTACTAGTGCATAGTGGAAAATCTTTCGAAAGTATAATATAAATCCTAGCCAGCATAGGTACCATGATACTATGCCTACTATAGCTGCCATGTTAAATGGCAGGTTCTACAACTAAAACCGTACAAGGCACGTATTGGATGAATGGATTTCCAACAAATGGTCAGGCTAAGGAACTTCCTACTGCCACATGGGATCGCCTCTGGTGGGACGTCCCGAGAAACTAACGTTACGGTTAGATCTCTGCCAACACAAGGTCGGGTTATCTCTGTAACTAGGTAACTACTACACGAATATGTCATCCCCCGGTCCTTTGGGACCTTTATCCGAGGCGCCTCAAAGCAACAACCACACAGTAAATGAGATTGGAGCAACCACATAGGTTAAATAACAGGGCTCCATACCTGATACCACCCTTTACCAGAAGGGAATGACACACCCTAAAGGGAGCGACCCTCATAACCTTGCCGCATCTTTCCTGTTTCGACCATTTCCGGGGAGTGAGGTCCTGATGCAGTCTCGTCCACAAAGCTACGCTTTGGCACAAAGCCATGCTTTGGGTCAACAGATGACCAAAGCAATGATCACAAAGATAAATGATCAAACAAATGATCCTATCACAAATGATCAACCAATGATCATCACACATCAGCACTCAGCATGCCACATTACCAAGTTGGGAATATATCACTGATAAATATTAACTACATAACCTCTGAGCTCGTACGTCTCAGAGAAGGGTGTTAAGCTGAGAGAATAAATTCTCCGCCACCAGGCAGAAATGTATTTGATAGAAATCAGTTAACATCTCAAAGTGTAATGTCGGACATACAACCATATAAGTCTGTTCCGGGTTCGAACAGAACCGAAGGCACTTCCGAAGAAGCCCTTGCAAATCCGGATAATCCCTAATCACGTCCGGACTTCCCATCACATATGAAGATCTCTATACCGGGGATCAGCCAGTGCAGAGACAATCGATGAGTTATCCTTTTGTTTTTGGAAATATCCGGTCTTCACCACTGGTCTTCAATTGCTATCCATAACGTCGTATCACTATTCGGAATGGGCTATATGACACTAGGTCCTCTCCCGGCTAAACCGAATAATGAGCGCCATATTTTAAAACATATGGATATGGGATTTTAGTTAAGTCACAACTTATAAAATCCAAAACTTTTCTTTCAAATGGTTAAACAAATTACCATTTTAAATCTTTAAACAAAAAGATTTATTTCACAAAGTTTCACCTAATTTCACAAAGATCTATTCATAGATTCAAAACAACTTCCATTCCAATTGGATTAACTCAATAAATCTTTAAATTTAAGATTTAATTTATAGCTTTCAAAACACGTTCCAAAGATTTATTAATAACTCGGAAAACCATTTTCATTTCAAAACTTGAATTCCTTTTAACACACATTGGAAATCCATTTCTTATATGAAAGCTTCTATTATTTGAAAACGACAGTTTTCGTTTCAGAAAAGTCCGATTTATACAAGTTGAAATCTTAGGTTAAATTTAAATTCCAAACATCACTTTTAAATTGGTTTAAAAACCCATATAAATCCATTTATAAGTTGAATACCCCTTTTAAACATAGTTTTCAAATCATAGAATTTAACTTCAAATATTGAATTCAAATTTAAATCAAATTATTTAAATTTCAAACTCAATTAAGTTATTCACATAACTTTTATTTTTGAAATTCATTTTTTCAAAAGCTTCAATTCTAATTCCAAAACTATTTTGGATTCAAAAATTCAAATCTTAAAACAATTTCAAAATCTGTGACTTAACCCATTTCCACGTGCAATCCATATTTGTGTGTGTATAAGTGTGGTCCAGGGGTTTTACACAATAGTGCACAACATCATCATCACAGATTCAATCATAAAGATAAGCGGTATAACCCATAACGCTTACCTATATTCACAGATTCATAGATAAAGTAAATTATCAATCACAAAAATTCACTAACATGATTCGATGTGGGTTTCGGATAACCAGCTGGAATCTGACTCCCTGTCGCATCGAAATTCAAATGTCGTTTTACGGGTCAAAGGGTTTCATATTCATACAACAGTATATTCATCACAAATATAGCAGATCAGCACAAAGTATCATATAGCATCACATCACATATCAAATATATCAATCCATCACACAACATTCAATAACAATCAGCATCTACAATTAAGATGAATAAACTGGGTGGTTTTAAATTTATTACCTACATGATTACTTTCATTTATTATTCCTAATTAATTAACTATCCATATTTATTCAATTAATAAATCTTCAATTATTAATTTAAAATCTAATATCATTCAATTAATGATTTCTTAATTACAAATTAATTATTCTAAGAAAAATTAATCTTAAACTTTAATTAATCAAATTAAAACCCTTAATTACTTTAACTAATTATCCATTTCTTAATTAATTAATTATATTAATTATCCATTTGTACTACCTTAATAAATAAAGGAATTACAAATCATTAAACTTTTCTTTATCTTTAAATAAACATTCCTTATTTAAATTATGTATTTAAAAACAAAATGTTTTTAAATTTACATTAAATTCCATTTAACATTTTCTTTAAACTCAAGACTCAAATTTGTTCAAAATAAGATTTTAAACAATACAACTTAATCTTATATGTTTACAAGAAACATATACTTAATTGAAAAGGGTTTAAATTTCAATTCAAATCAATTCAAATCAAATTAAAAATATCTTTAAATTTCAAAATTTGAAATATAACTTTCAAACTTATTTTAGTTTTAATTCTTTAAAACTCTTTCTATAATTTACACCTTCAATTAAAATGCAAATCATTTGAAACAATTTAAATTTAAATCTTTATTTTAAAACTGAAGTTTAAAAATAGATTTAAAAACTCAGAATTTGAATTCATTTTTAAATCCTTAATTTTAAACACTTAACCTTTCAATTCAATATGCAAAACAACAATGCATTTTATACTTGAGAGTTTAAAATCAAATTTGAATTGAGAAACATAAATGATTTCAAATTCTCAGACAAACAAAATTTGAATTCATTTTCAAACGTTTCAGATTTAACTCCATCTCAAACTCCACTTGCAATTTAAATTTTAATTTTACATATAAAACAGAAACAGTTTTTCTGTTTTATTAAGAAAGATCAAACTTTGAATTTTTCCCCAGAATTTAAACTATTTCAAAAAAAAACATAATTCAAACTTATTTGAATTCATATTTGAATTCAGTTCCAAAATCCAAAGTCACAGTTGTAGTTTGCAAAATATTTCAAATTTTATAAAACTGAAACAGTTTCCTGTTTCTTTATATATATATATATATATATATATTTTTTAAACCAAATTTGAATTCTGCATTTAAATTATTACAAAATAAGAATTCAAACAATTTGAATTCATTTTCAGACTCAAGTTAGATTCTAAGTTCAGAATTTCAGATTAAATTTAAAACTTTATTTAAAAAAAAAATTCCTAAAAACAGAACAGTTCTGTTTAATAAAAGCCTGAACAATGCAACTCGAGGCAATCCCTTCTACTTCGAGTCAGTTACCCAGCTCCTTCGAGTTATCTCCCCCTTTCCCCGAGACAATCCTGTGTAAAAAAAAAAAAATGCACTGCAAATCAAAACATCAACTCTAACCTGAAACAGGCCAACACCACCACCCTTCAAACCTGTCAACGCCGATATTTCACAACTCCGGCCATCATCAACGACCAAACTCCGGCAGTAACTCCATCACTATACCATCCATCAATCCCCAAAATTGCATGGAACTCGATTCATTCTAGATGCAACAGTTCCCAATTTTCCCTAACCCAGTAAAATAGGGTTCTTACTGCAATTCCCAAATACAAAACCCAAAATAGAATTGTAAATCAAATTCAAAACTTTTCTACAAATCTTGGATAGTTCCGGCTTCTTCAGTAGCAAATTCAAATCAAACAAATGCCAATATCCACAGTGTTTGTCAAATATGTATAATACTGTGACTTAAAACTGTTCTTAGTTTACAGTATTATAAATACTAATTTTTGATTTAAAATTCATTCATTCACTTGATGTTTTGAGTTCTATTTCTACAACATTGATTTGAAATGTTTTATATATTTACTTATAAAATTTCCTATGCCCTGGTATTTATTCCAGTAAGTAAAATTTGAATTTTACCTTAATGAAATTCTAGAATCCAAACTATAAAACTGCCCTACCATCATAGTTAAATTCTAAAATCTAACAAAGACAAATTAATTATATAATAATTTAATTAGAAACTAGAAATAGAAAACACACAGATCATAGCAATGTAGACAGCATGCATATATACATATGTACTTCATATATCAGACAGTAGGCATTAATTATATGAACACTATTTATCTTAGCATGCTTAATCCTTAAATTTGTAAAGAAAGTTACTCACCTTATTTATAAAATGCAGAGCACATTGCAGAGTACCAGACTTGAAAATATGAAATGCAGGCTCTTTTAAATCTTTGATTGTTGCTTTTTAAAACATGCAGGCTTCTACTTGATGTATGCAGGCCTCAAATTTGTTATGCAGGTGCCAGAGTTTTCAAATGCAAGAACATGCAGAGCTTCAGATCCAAACACATGTTGCAGACCTCACTGTTTCAGATGCTTTCATGTTGAAATGCAGGTTCTATGATTGAATTTGCAGATGCAAAGAAATGCAGGTCTGAATATTTGCTTTTGAAGTAGATTTGTGTATGGCAGCTTCATATTTTTTTATTTGCATTGTTTTTGGAATTTCCAATTTGAAGTTTTGCTTCAGGGTTGAATCTCTAACCTGATCCTTTTTTTTTTTCTAATTTTTCAGGTTGAAAAGCTTTGCACTGGCTTGATTTCGAACTGTTTTAGAAATGAGTTGTTTTAAACTTTGATTTCTCATATCTGAGCAAATTTTTTGAGAAAGGTAAAAGTATCTTGACTTGTCTTTTCTTCTTTGTTCATGTTTCCAAAGACCAAATCCAAAAGAAAAAGATTTTCTTGCCACTTGTCTAAATTCAAATAAGTTTATGTTTCAGCCTTACTTTATTTTTAATGTGTAAACATGTTTCTATGTTTTTAACTTTTGTTTTTAAGTTAAATACCTGTGTTTTATCTTTTAAACACTTTAAATAGCCCTTAAACATAACTTTATATTATTTTCTATTGATTTTTCCTTATATAACTATTTATATAACCATAAGAAAAAAAATGATTCATATCCATTTAACATATATGTTATTTATTTATTTATTTAATATATTGATATTTAAACATATTCAATCAAATTTGTGTTTAGATCCTTAGTTAGGTTTATATTTACAAATGTTATTCTCTTATGCACATTAACTATGTTTATTTATATTCTATACAAGTAAAAATTCAAATCTTGCATTTATTGCTTTTATATACTTATATACAACTATATTTATTATTCAAAATGTTTATAATTGAATTCTAATCCAAATATTATTTTATAACACATAATTTTAACTCATTCTGGAATTTTCATATTTATTCCAAAATAAAATCGAATTTGTTTTAAATATGTTCATTTTAGTATTTTCACATCCACAATATTCATTGTCTATATATTTATTAAATTTCAAATTTAAATTTCCAAATTATAATTCATTTGTATGAACATATATATTATTAAATTTGATGAATTCAGTTTTTATTTTTATATTTCAAATGTCAATAAATCTAAATAAATTTACAATCAAATCCAAAATAAATTTGATTACCAATATCTTTTTAAGATTTAATCCCAAATATTAAATCAATTATCAAATTATTTTTAGCTAAATTCCGGGAATGTTACAGGTTCCCCTCCTTAAGAAATTTCGTCCTCGAAATTTGAAAGTAGGAAGACAACCAGTGATGGATAGATACACAAGGATAGATAATCGACTCATAAATCAGGCCGATTAACTATTCTGCATTTGGCTTACCAAATAAGAATATCAACAATAGATATGAGAACAATCTCATATAATATTACACAAGATATTTGGGTCCATCGGTCTACGAATATGCAAGGGCATTGACTAGTTCGAAGAGATAACTAATCGTTCGTAGAATATATCGGATCCCAGAGAATAGATAGATGGATCAAATCTTCATATTAGTTAACCAATTTACTAATTTAAAATTTCCAATTTATTTAATATTTTCAATTTCAAATTCATTAGAGTTTAGATCAAAAAGCTGATAAGAAACCGATGAAGATACGAAGTAAGAATTTCCTACAACGATACGTATGGCCATCATCACACCGAAACTTCTTTCTGGAGCAGTCACGAAGCAATCAAAAGAATTCGAAATCGAATCAAAGGAGATTGATAGAGAAAGATATTCCCACTGTTGCAGGGTATTGACCATTTATAGTGGTACTCCCCTGTCCCCTATCTCGTTCTCTTCTCGCACTCATACTCACTATCAGTGGATAGTAAGAGAATTTACTGAGGCATTCGAACAGATATCTCAGGGATATACTCATTATAGGGTTTACTTCACCCTATCTCTAATGAGTTACTTAATGTGTTATACTCCTGAGCTAAAGTTTTAACCTTCAGCTCTGATACCAAGTGTGACGATTCGAATTTTTCGCGTTCGAAAATCGACATCCATACTTCACATTGTACTCGAATGCCGCAGATTCGATCGTTCAAATTCGAGTCGCCGGAGCTTATAACACATTAAGTACAACACAGCGGAAGAAATGAATAACATATATCAATGTACAACATTTGATACAACAAAATGATACAATGAACATCAATATACATCAGAGATACAAGAAATAGCAGCGGAAAGAAAAAGATAACACTAGCAGCGGAACAAAATCTCCAAAATAGTCTTCAAGAAAGAACTCCAGCATCAGTAATCTCCATCTCCAAAGAACCAATCCAGAAATAGCTTGTACTCCCAATCAAGATGAACAGAAGCAACTCTAGAGCCAAATCCTAAGGCTGAAAGCTATCGAATCTACACCTACTACTGATTATCTGAAAACCCCAACTCTAGACTGCCCGTGTGGGAAAATAGTGGGCACCCAGAGTTTAGGAAAGGAACAATAAACTCCAGGTCAGTCATGGGACTGGTATGAGCAAACAAAAACATTTGGTCTTTTAAAACAAACAACAGAATTTAAATTTGAAATCCGCAATGCTTTTTGAAAAATGAAACTACCATAAGGCCTCCCGGCACACACACAATGCAAACGCACACGTGGGGGAGATTTCTCCTTATGATAGTCAAACATGCTTACTACGAGAAAAATCCTTTGATATTATTATTACTAGTGCATAGTGGAAAATCTTTCGAAAGTATAATATAAATCCTAGCCAGCATAGGTACCATGATACTATGCCTACTATAGCTGCCATGTTAAATGGCAGGTTCTGCAACTAAAACCGTACAAGGCACGTATTGGATGAATGGATTTCCAACAAATGGTCAGGCTAAGGAACTTCCTACTGCCACATGGGATCGCCTCTGGTGGGACGTCCCGAGAAACTAACGTTACGGTTAGATCTCTGCCAACACAAGGCTGGGTTACCTCTGTAACTAGGTAACTACTACACGAATATGTCATCCCCCGGTCCTTTGGGACCTTTATCCGAGGCGCCTCAAAGCAACAACCACACAGTAAATGAGATTGGAGCAACCACATAGGTTAAATACCAGGGCTCCATACCTGATACCACCCTTTACCAGAAGGGAATGACACACCCTAAAGGGAGCGACCCTCATAACCTTGCCGCATCTTTCCTGTTTCGACCATTTCCGGGGAGTGAGGTCCTGATGCAGTCTCGTCCACAAAGCTACGCTTTGGCACAAAGCCATGCTTTGGGTCAACAGATGACCAAAGCAATGATCACAAAGATAAATGATCAAACAAATGATCCTATCACAAATGATCAACCAATGATCATCACACATCAGCACTCAGCATGCCACATTACCAAGTTGGGAATATATCACTGATAAATATTAACTACATAACCTCTGAGCTCGTACGTCTCAGAGAAGGGTGTTAAGCTGAGAGAATAAATTCTCCGCCACCAGGCAGAAATGTATTTGATAGAAATCAGTTAACATCTCAAAGTGTAATGTCGGACATACAACCATACAAGTCTGTTCCGGGTTCGAACAGAACCGAAGGCACTTCCGAAGAAGCCCTTGCAAATCCGGATAATCCCTAATCACGTCCGGACTTCCCATCACATATGAAGATCTCTATACCGGGGATCAGCCAGTGCAGAGACAATCGATGAGTTATCCTTTTGTTTTTGGAAATATCCGGTCTTCACCACCGGTCTTCAATTGCTATCCATAACGTCGTATCACTATTCGGAATGGGCTATATGACACTAGGTCCTCTCCCGGCTAAACCGAATAATGAGCGCCATATTTTAAAACATATGGATATGGGATTTTAGTTAAGTCACAACTTATAAAATCCAAAACTTTTCTTTCAAATGGTTAAACAAATTACCATTTTAAATCTTTAAACAAAAAGATTTATTTCACAAAGTTTCACCTAATTTCACAAAGATCTATTCATAGATTCAAAACAACTTCCATTCCAATTGGATTAACTCAATAAATCTTTAAATTTAAGATTTAATTTATAGCTTTCAAAACACGTTCCAAAGATTTATTAATAACTCGGAAAACCATTTTCATTTCAAAACTTGAATTCCTTTTAACACACATTGGAAATCCATTTCTTATATGAAAGCTTCTATTATTTGAAAACGACAGTTTTCGTTTCAGAAAAGTCCGATTTATACAAGTTGAAATCTTAGGTTAAATTTAAATTCCAAACATCACTTTTAAATTGGTTTAAAAACCCATATAAATCCATTTATAAGTTGAATACCCCTTTTAAACATAGTTTTCAAATCATAGAATTCAACTTCAAATATTGAATTCAAATTTAAATCAAATTATTTAAATTTCAAACTCAATTAAGTTATTCACATAACTTTTATTTTTGAAATTCATTTTTTCAAAAGCTTCAATTCTAATTCCAAAACTATTTTGGATTCAAAAATTCAAATTTTAAAACAATTTCAAAATCTGTGACTTAACCCATTTCCACGTGCAATCCATATTTGTGTGTGTATAAGTGTGGTCTAGGGGTTTTACACAATAGTGCACAACATCATCATCACAGATTCAATCATAAAGATAAGCGGTATAACCCATAACGCTTACCTATATTCACAGATTCATAGATAAAGTAAATTATCAATCACAAAAATTCACTAACATGATTCGATGTGGGTTTCGGATAACCAGCTGGAATCTGACTCCCTGTCGCATCGAAATTCAAATGTCGTTTTACGGGTCAAAGGGTTTCATATTCATACAACAGTATATTCATCACAAATATAGCAGATCAGCACAAAGTATCACATAGCATCACATCACATATCAAATATATCAATCCATCACACAACATTCAATAACAATCAGCATCTACAATTAAGATGAATAAACTGGGTGGTTTTAAATTTATTACCTACATGATTACTTTCATTTATTATTCCTAATTAATTAACTATCCATATTTATTCAATTAATAAATCTTCAATTATTAATTTAAAATCTAATATCATTCAATTAATGATTTCTTAATTACAAATTAATTATTCTAAGAAAAATTAATCTTAAACTTTAATTAATCAAATTAAAACCCTTAATTGCTTTAACTAATTGTCCATTTCTTAATTAATTAATTATATTAATTATCCATTTGTACTACCTTAATAAATAAATGAATTACAAATCATTAAACTTTTCTTTATCTTTAAATAAACATTCCTTATTTAAATTATGCATTTAAAAACAAAATGTTTTTAAATTTACATTAAATTCCATTTAACATTTTCTTTAAACTCAAGACTCAAATTTGTTCAAAATAAGATTTTAAACAATACAACTTAATCTTATATGTTTACAAGAAACATATACTTAATTGAAAAGGGTTTAAATTTCAATTCAAATCAATTCAAATCAAATTAAAAATATCTTTAAATTTCAAAATTTGAAATATAACTTTCAAACTTATTTTAGTTTTAATTCTTTAAAACTCTTTCTATAATTTACACCTTCAATTAAAATGCAAATCATTTGAAACAATTTAAATTTAAATCTTTATTTTAAAACTGAAGTTTAAAAATAGATTTAAAAACTCAGAATTTGAATTCATTTTTAAATCCTTAATTTTAAACACTTAACCTTTCAATTCAATATGCAAAACAACAATGCATTTTATACTTGAGAGTTTAAAATCAAATTTGAATTGAGAAACATAAATGATTTCAAATTCTCAGACAAACAAAATTTGAATTCATTTTCAAACGTTTCAGATTTAACTCCATCTCAAACTCCACTTGCAATTTAAATTTTAATTTTACATATAAAACAGAAACAGTTTTTCTGTTTTATTAAGAAAGATCAAACTTTGAATTTTTCCCCAGAATTTAAACTATTTCAAAAAAAACATAATTCAAACTTATTTGAATTCATATTTGAATTCAGTTCCAAAATCCAAAGTCACAGTTGTAGTTTGCAAAATATTTCAAATTTTATAAAACTGAAACAGTTTCCTGTTTCTTTATATATATATATATTTTTTTTTTAAACCAAATTTGAATTCTGCATTTAAATTATTACAAAATAAGAATTCAAACAATTTGAATTCATTTTCAGACTCAAGTTAGATTCTAAGTTCAGAATTTCAGATTAAATTTAAAACTTTATTTAAAAAAAAAATTCCTAAAAACAGAACAGTTCTGTTTAATAAAAGCCTGAACAATGCAACTCGAGGCAATCCCTTCTACTTCGAGTCAGTTACCCAGCTCCTTCGAGTTATCTCCCCCTTTCCCCGAGACAATCCTGTGTAAAAAAAAAAAATGCACTGCAAATCAAAACATCAACTCCAACCTGAAACAGGCCAACACCACCACCCTTCAAACCTGTCAACGCCGATATTTCACAACTCCGGCCATCATCAACGACCAAACTCCGGCAGTAACTCCATCACTATACCATCCATCAATCCCCAAAATTGCATGGAACTCGATTCATTCTAGATGCAACAGTTCCCAATTTTCCCTAACCCAGTAAAATAGGGTTCTTACTGCAATTCCCAAATACAAAACCCAAAATAGAATTGTAAATCAAATTCAAAACTTTTCTACAAATCTTGGATAGTTCCGGCTTCTTCAGTAGCAAATTCAAATCAAACAAATGCCAATATCCACAGTGTTTGTCAAATATGTATAATACTGTGACTTAAAACTGTTCTTAGTTTACAGTATTATAAATACTAATTTTTGATTTAAAATTCATTCATTCACTTGATGTTTTGAGTTCTATTTCTACAACATTGATTTGAAATGTTTTATATATTTACTTATAAAATTTCCTATGCCCTGGTATTTATTCCAGTAAGTAAAATTTGAATTTTACCTTAATGAAATTCTAGAATCCAAACTATAAAACTGCCCTACCATCATAGTTAAATTCTAAAATCTAACAAAGACAAATTAATTATATAATAATTTAATTAGAAACTAGAAATAGAAAACACACAGATCATAGCAATGTAGACAGCATGCATATATACATATGTACTTCATATATCAGACAGTAGGCATTAATTATATGAACACTATTTATCTTAGCATGCAACAGTTTTAATCCTTAAATTTATAAAGAAAGTTACTCACCTTATTTATAAAATGCAGAGCACATTGCAGAGTACCAGACTTGAAAATATGAAATGCAGGCTCTTTTAAATCTTTGATTGTTGCTTTTTAAAACATGCAGGCTTCTACTTGATGTATGCAGGCCTCAAATTTGTTATGCAGGTGCCAGAGTTTTCAAATGCAAGAACATGCAGAGCTTCAGATCCAAACACATGTTGCAGACCTCACTGTTTCAGATGCTTTCATGTTGAAATGCAGGTTCTATGATTGAATTTGCAGATGCAAAGAAATGCAGGTCTGAATATTTGCTTTTGAAGTAGATTTGTGTATGGCAGCTTCATATTTTTTTATTTGCATTGTTTTTGGAATTTCTAATTTGAAGTTTTGCTTCAGGGTTGAATCTCTAACCTGATCCTTTTTTTTCTTCTAGTTTTTCAGGTTGAAAAGCTTTGCACTGGCTTGATTTCGAACTGTTTTAGAAATGAGTTGTTTTAAACTTTGATTTCTCATATCTGAGCAAATTTTTTGAGAAAGGTAAAAGTATCTTGACTTGTCTTTTCTTCTTTGTTCATGTTTCCAAAGACCAAATCCAAAAGAAAAAGATTTTCTTGCCACTTGTCTAAATTCAAATAAGTTTATGTTTCAGCCTTACTTTATTTTTAATGTGTAAACATGTTTCTATGTTTTTAACTTTTGTTTTTAAGTTAAATACTTGTGTTTTATCTTTTAAACACTTTAAATAGCCCTTAAACATAACTTTATATTATTTTCTATTGATTTTTCCTTATATAACTATTTATATAACCATAAGAAAAAAAATGATTCATATCCATTTAACATATATGTTATTTATTTATTTATTTAATATATTGATATTTAAACATATTCAATCAAATTTGTGTTTAGATCCTTAGTTAGGTTTATATTTACAAATGTTATTCTCTTATGCACATTAACTATGTTTATTTATATTCTATACAAGTAAAAATTCAAATCTTGCATTTATTGCTTTTATATACTTATATACAACTATATTTATTATTCAAAATGTTTATAATTGAATTCTAATCCAAATATTATTTTATAACACATAATTTTAACTCATTCTGGAATTTTCATATTTATTCCAAAATAAAATCGAATTTGTTTTAAATATGTTCATTTTAGTATTTTCACATCCACAATATTCATTGTCTATATATTTATTAAATTTCAAATTTAAATTTCCAAATTATAATTCATTTGTATGAACATATATATTATTAAATTTGATGAATTCAGTTTTTATTTTTATATTTCAAATGTCAATAAATCTAAATAAATTTACAATCAAATCCAAAATAAATTTGATTACCAATATCTTTTTAAGATTTAATCCCAAATATTAAATCAATTGTCAAATTATTTTTAGCTAAATTCCAGGAATGTTACAATTTTCAAATCAAACTTTCTTTTACAAACATACATAACTGTTAAATATCCAAGATCTCATTAATTTAAACATTGACAAGCTTATATTTAATTTAAATTAGATTAAATATTTATTAAAATATGCTGTCAAAAATTCCGGGTTGTTACAGCTTACCATCCGTAAACTGATAGGCAAATGGAAGGTTTAATAAGATACTTGAAGACTTATTGAGGGCTTGAGTACTAGCCTTTAGAGAGTTATAGGAAGACCAATTGCACTTAGTTGAGTTTTCCTACAATAATAGTTATTGGATTAGTATTGGAATTCCACCTTTCAAAGCATTTTACTAAAGGCCGTGCAAAACACCAGCACGTTGTTTGGAGAGTAGTGATCGACTATTTGTGACAACCTGCACCTCAGTGGACCTGAATTTTCACTAAATCAAAATCTCAAGTCTATCAAAATAAAGATAATTGGTTTTAGTATCCAGCAAGTAACAAATATATATATCTGAGAACTATCGATATAAATTCACAACAGGATAGAAAAGTACAATAAACATATAATTATTGACCAAGGTTGATAATTTTGAGATAAGTGTCCTTGTCGGTGTCGAGAATGCATAAGAAAATCTGTCCTTCTACCGTTCCTACCTTGCACTAGTATCTATCCCTCTAAAGCTATCATGTGGGTTGAATGAGGAATGGGTCAGAACAACGTCCTAGTGACTAGTAAATTACATACTTTATACATAAAACTAGTTTATGCTAATTGCCTTCCATCACATGTTATGTCTTTTACTTAGTCGTCTCGACTCAACATACGTGTCGCCTCATCTACCTTGGGTAGACAACAACTACATTAGTGCATGTATGTGTGTGTATAAGTACCACACTCCCCCTTTCGAACAAGATAATATCTCCATTAGTATCTGTAACATAGCACCTTATCGGGATCCATCATCAATGCAGTATCGCATCCTTATCGTCGTACATACCAAGAAACTTCTGTAGTGCCTAATAACGGTGTCACAATAATTTAGCCATATTCTATTCACCTTTATATCATGGACTCAGCTTCACGGACTATTCGTTTTTGAAAGACCTCCATGAAAGGTTATCTAGCCTTGCCTCCTAACAAATAAACTTGAAAACAACTGTGGTGGTGCATGATCTAAACGTGATCAAGTAGGAGGCATAGCCCGTTTAGGCGTAACCCTCGTCGTCCCACTGACCACTCAGGACCGATGACGTTCTCAACTTATGAAAACAACTCCTACTCGCGAATATAGTACCAATCTCACTGCCATAGCACGGAGCCTTGCTCACCATCCCATTTAGATTGCCTAATGCAATCTAGGGAGTACCCACTTGTTACTTAATACCCCTTAAAAAGTTAAAATAGACTCTACCTATCCCTTGACACTTCGACAAAGGTGAACCATCTTATTTGGTATTCCCTTCACCGAAATGTGAACGTATATAATTCATGGGTTCTATAGTTGGATATGTCATACATCGGTATAATGTATACATGACTACTGGTAGCCTCTTGCAATGGATAGACTTCTATTGTGTAACATTACTTCATCGCATTCAAACCCATTTTAATGGCTATGTCATTCTTATCTAAACTAAATTTTATCTATAATTCATATCCATCATAAATGCATAATTGAGGCCATGTAGATGTATGTATGTATGTGTATTCATTCTTATTTCATTATTACGCATCTAAAGTTCAACTACTCATATTCAATTGCCTTTATTTATTTGACTCTTTACTCCATTAATGTCAATTTAATGTCATTTACCGCTTTCTTTAAAGGATCTAATTTTTTTTTCTATTTACTTCCCTTTCACATTATTAAATCTTTATTTTAGTTCTTTTTTACTTCAACCACCCTTCCTTATTTAGTGGATGTCATTGCTATTTTATTTAAATTATACCTCTAAATACACCTACACCAACACCTTGTGAAGATTTATACTAGGTTCAAACAAATAATCAAACTCTAAAACAACTACGGATTGGCTAATAACTATTGGAACTATTCCAACATAGGTTAGCCTATAATATCACCTTAATATTACGCATTGAGGTGGAACCCACAATGTCGACTTACATCAAAGATGTCTTAGAGTCTGTTGCAATCGTATCCACTCTCAATGGTAAAAAATGCCACTTATTGTACCACGACGAGACCTATCAACAGAGTATCATGTCCATGCCATCGTGCATACCAAGGAAACTCCCATGGTGCCGAACTACACACTTCTCCCAGCATCATCGTCAATGTTACGCGTACACCGTAGAACTTCATGTGAGTGCAATTTGCGATAAAATCTGTAACGACCAGTATTTTTAAAAGTTTAAAAATATTAAATTAAATAAGATTTTTAAATAAAGTTGTTAAAAAAAGAATTTAAGATTCTATCGATACAAATTAAATTATAATATATGGTATGAACTTAATTTAAATTTCTATTAATGAGATATGTTTTGCAGTAAGTTAAGAATGATAACATATATTGATCAGTATTTAATGACATTGGTTTGAATGAAATAAATGACTATCTGAATGTAAATTTCCAATTGATTGGAATAATAAATACTAACAAAGAACAATGAATGTTCTTTTATTAAATAAGAAATCGTATGTTCTTTATTTGGAATATTTGGTAGCTGAAAGATTTATTATATGAATAAGAAATCAATTATTATAAATAAGTGTTAATTTAATAAAGAATAAAATGAATAAGTTTAATAAAGGAGTAAACATATGTTCATTTGTTTGTAATGTATTTTAGCTTACAGATTAATTATAGGGAGGAGAAACTATTATTTAGTAAGAAATGTATAACTCTTGTTTGTATCCAATAATGTATGAATATGTTTAAATTACTATTAGGTAGGAAATAATTGTTCTATTTCTCTTTAAATTTATTTAGTCCGTTTTAATATTCACCTTTGTAATCAATTGGAATTAATGTAATTGAATAATTTCAATTAATAAGAGAGAGAACATTAAATTGTAAGTTAATAGGTGCAATTAAACATAGCTTATGTTACCCCGCCCTATGGTCAAGGTCGGGATATCAACAAATTGGCTGGAAAGGATGATATCAGGCTTGGAGAATGATCGAAAACGAGGCTATGATCGATATAGTCAAAAATGGACCGAGCTCTAATCAAGATGGGATCGATTTGGAAGGATAAACAAGGTTATGGAAGGCTACATTTCGAATTTCAGGTCAATCAGAGGTCATATGCTTGGGTTATGGATGGATCAAGATTCAAGAAAAGTCAGTTTGTATCAATACTTTCGTATCGATTGGGATGGGCTCGGCTATTTGCACTGGATAGATGGCTTTGTATCGGTCCATATGGATATGGATGAGGGAAACGAATTTGGCACCTCACTTTGGACCGATGGATTTCGCGTCAATGCAGCACGCATCGATTGAATGGATACGGCAAGGCATACTTCGTATCGACCAAAGCATGGATCGATATGAAGGGACATAACTTTTGATGGGTATGAACAAATCAGGAGCCATTCACGCATCGATTGAGTTCGTATCGATCGATACGAAGGAAATGTTTAAGAAAACATGGACCGTGGAGTGATGGTTACGAAGGCTGGGATCGATACGAATAGAGGTTTTAAGATCGATACGAAGGCAATGGACTTGCATCAATGGATGCATACAAAGGCATAGTTGATGGGTACGAAAGCATATGCTTTTGGGATGTTCAGGAGATCGATACGAAGGAGGGAAAGGATTGATGGATACGAATAAGCCCACAGGCGCTGGTGGATGGATACGAAGCATGGAGATGAAAGGCTTTGGTCCGATGGATACAAGGAAGGTCAAGGCAAACGAAGTAGTCAATGAGCACAAAAAATGGATCTGCATGCAATTATCGCTCCACATCATCGATCCATGAACGATCGATATGAAGAGGATCGAGACAAAGCGATCGATACGAAGATATCAGCTTACATTGGAAAACATTAACTTGGATCGATCATAACTCTCACTCTACAAGTCCGAACGTAATGAAATTTTCCGAGGAGCTTCCTTTGCACTCAAGAACCTCCATGATCGATCTCGGCTCTATTGGACCACTTTTAGATCGATATGAATTGAACATGGATCGATCCAAAATCACTCTGGATCGATCTGACGGGCCCACCTGCGCAAGAGAAAAGGTATTCCAGCTATTGAGGTAGATATTTTCGAATCTACATCTATTAATAGCAATCCTATGGAAACTAGAGAAGGATCTTCTTCTTCTTGGCTAAGAAAAACTCTGCCATTTCTGCTATTGATTTTCAAAGGCTTGTAACTGTAATCTCACTACGAAAGCAATAAAAGGATCGATTCAAAGTGGACGTAGGTCAGAGATAGGCGAACCACTATAAATCTGGTGTTCTTTACTTTCTTTCTTACATTTGCTATCTCTTCAGTTTTATTCTCTACTATCGCTAGATCTAAGATCTGTGTTGGAATATTAAGGATCTGTGTGTGTACACTCGTGCTTTCACTACTTCTGGGGTTTGTGGCCAATTTTGGCAAAAACACTTTGGTCTTTTACGAAAAAAGACTAGCACCCGCTACTTCGGATTTGGTGTTCATATTTGGAGAGCTACAGAATCAGATCTAAGGGGAACCGTGACAAAGCAGTCAACCAAGACACAAAGAGTGGAAAGGAGTCAGCATGAAGGGAGTCAGGAGGCTTCCTTAGGAGCGAATCAGGCCTCAGTTTTCATCACGAGAGATGAGATGGAGATGATGATGGGAACTATGCAAGAAGAATTATTGAAAAGGCAGGAGGACATGATACAGAACCTTCTCAAACAGTTTGGATAGGCAGGAATAGCTGGAGCTTCAGGAGTTCAGATCCACGAAGCTGGAATGGAAGGACCCAATAAGCAATCGGATGGAGCAGCTCAACAGGGTGCTGCCCCCAACCAGCGCACAGTTACCAATTTGGATGGATCCAGACTCGGGGGCACACCACCATGCCATGATATACTAATTCATGGAGGGATTCCAGGTGACACCGCACAACAGAGCACAAGAATACGTGATGAAGAGTATGTACCAGAATTCCCTCAGGGACACAGGGGAAACCCTTGGTGGACAACACTGGATTAGCTGAGATTAGAAGACGAGCTATGCGTGGAGGTGTAGCAAACAAATATCTGGATGGAGTAAATCGAAGCCCATTTACCCGTGACAACAGAATGGCTCAGAATCCACCGGAGTTCAAGCTACCTACTTTGGAGGTATAAAATGGCTGGGCTGGTTCTATCGATCACTTGATGAGATACACGAGACATGGGGAAGTTCTGGGGTCATCGGAGGAGGTTATGACTCGATGCTTTCCTCTGTACTTGATGGACATAGCTGTTATGTGGTTCCGACAGTTAGAGGATTGATCTATCAGGACATGGATAGAATTGGTGGATAGGTTTTTGATGCAGTTTGGGTTCATATCAAAAGACCGAAGAATGTAATGACAATAACGTTGGTAAAACAAAGGATAGGAGAGTCGCTCAGGGCTTTCTTAACTCAGTTAAATGCAGCAGTCACTTCGGTGGATCGGCAGGATCCATCGATGGTCATAATGGCGGCAGTATCTGGAATCAGGGACCACTCGGAGTTCAAAGTGTCACTGATACGGGACCCACCAATGGATCTCGGGGAGTTCTTTCACAAGGCCAAAAGGTTTCTTCGACAAGAGGAAGCGAGTCTGCATCCAAAGCTAAAGGAAGTGAATGTGGTTAAGGAGGGAGAACCATCCGAGGAAAGCTTGGGTAAAGATAAAGATAAAGATAAAGGAAGAGGAAGTTGGATGATGAATCTAGAAAAGCAAGGAAGCGGTGGAGAGAGCCGAAATTCTCCATTTACACAGGATTGAACGAGCCGTTAGAATGGATATTCATAGAGACTCAAGATCACCTTCCTTATCGGAGGCCGGCAAGGAGGGAAACTTCGAAATGCAAGAGGACATTCGGAAGGCACTGTTTCTTTCATGATCTAGACGGGCATGATACCAACAATTGTAGGCATCTAAAGGATATAATCGACGAGCATGTAAGCAGTGGTCAGTTGTGGCAATATGTCAAAACTCGGAATGCAACGGTGGAATAGGAGCAGCCACCGCCTACCTCAAACGATGACGGCATGAGGCCAAGAACGATGGTCGATTATTTATCGACTGACAGTGATGATATGGAATGAGTAGCAAACTTTGGAACACACAGCCAAGTCACTTACTCATGTACGGGGACCCCGAGATAGCCCCTAGGCATGCTCTGAGATGATGATAAATTTTGACGCTCTAGTTTGCGAAATTCGCTTTTTCCTTTTTAATCTAGATATTTTCTCTTTCTGGTTTGATTCTGGAGTTTGGTTTAAACTCATGGTATTGTTTGTTTTCTTATTTAGACTTTGGTTTGGATGCTTGTTTTCTGGTTTGGATATTGGTTTGGATTTCTGATATAAATTTTGATTTTCTGATTTAATCTGGATTATAGATCGGGTTTTGATTGGATTTTTATCTGGTTTTTGGTAAATGATCGCCGGGTATGGATTATGCTGGCAAGGGGTAAGTCGCTTTGTCCGAATGTGGCGAATCGGCTTATTCAGGTCGTCGAGTATGGACTATGCTCAGCAAGGGTCAGACCAGGATTCGGCCCTCGACTTAGGCCCTATATTATCGGTTACTATTACAGGTCGTCGAGTACGGACTATTGTTGGCAAAGGTCTGGAGAGACCAGGATTCGTCCTAGGACTTAGGCCCTATATTATCGGTTACTATTTCAGGTCGTCGAGTATGAACTATGCTTGACAAGGGCCCAGAGTGACCAGGAATCGACTTAGGACTTAAGTCATGGTATTACTCAATGTTTAGGGACACTGGTCCAAGAACACCAAGGCATTGCTTAGTACAGGTCGTCGAGTATGGATTGCGCTTGGCAAGAACCCAGAAAGGTTAAGGATTCAGATATTGGATATGAATAGCTAAGGATTCGGCTAAGGGCCCAGAGTGGTCCCGAATTTGGATATCGAGCCGGAGAGGTTTTGGATTCGGTTATTGGTTATTGGATATGGATGGATTAAAAATCGATTAACGGGTTTAGATGGCTATGGAATTGGCTAAGGATTTGATTACTGGACTTTGAGTTGGACATCGACTTGAAGCAGTCGCGTACTTGGACATGGCTATGGCACTTGAATAGGATGGCTTGGTAATAGACTGGATTACTAATTAGATGGGATGGCTATGGATGGAATGTAGACTTTGGATGTCGGATTTAGAGCTATTCAAAATACGCCTTCTTACCACAAGGTATGTTTTGTGGGGCAAATGTTACCCTGCCCTTTAGCCAAGGCTGGGATATCAACAAATTGGTTGGATAGGATGATATCAAGATTGGAGAATGACGAAAATAAGGCTATGATCGATATCGTCAAAAATGGACTGAGCTCTAATCAAGGTAGGATCGATTGGGAATGAGAAACAAGGCTAAGGAAGGCTACATTTCGAATTTCAGGCCAATCGAAGGTCGTATGCTTGAGTTATGGATGGATCAAGATTCAAGAAAAGTCGGTTCGTATGGATACTTTCGTATCGATTGGGATGGACTCGGCTATTAGCATTGGATCGACGGCTTCGTATCGATCCATATGGATATGGATGAGGGAAACGCACTTGGCACTTTACTTTGGGCTGATGGATTTCGTATCGATGCAGCACGCATCGATTGGATGGATACGGCAAGGCATACTTCGTATCGACCGAAGCTTGGATCGATACAAAGGGACATAACTTTGGATGGATACGAACAAATCAGGAGCCAATCTCGTTTCGGTTGAGTTCATATCAATCGATACAAATAAATGTTCAGGAAAACATAAACCACGGAGTGATGGGTACGTAGGCTGGGATCGATAGGAATAGAGGTGTTTAGGATCGTTACGAAGGCAATGGATTTGGATCGATGGATGCAAACAAAGGCACAGTTGATGAGTACGAAAGCATGTGATTTTGGGATGTTCAGGGGATCCATACAAAGGAGGGAAAGGGTTGATGGATAGAATAAGCCCACGGGTGCTGGTGGATGGATACGAAGCATGGAGACGAAAGGCTATGGTATGATGGATACGAGGAGGGTCAAAGCAGATGAAGCGGTCAGCAAGCACAAAAAAAGGATCTACACGCAATTATCGCTCCATATCATTGATCCAAGAACGATCGATACGAAGATATCAGCTTATATTGGAAAATACTAACTTGGATCGATCATAACTCTCACTCTATAAGTCCAAACGTGATGAAATTTTCAGATGAGCTTCCTTATGCACTCAAGAACCTCCATGATCGATCTTGGCATAATTTGACCACTTTTTGATCGATAAGAATTGAACATGGATCAATCCAAAATCACTCCGGATCGATCTGGCGGGCCTACCTACGCAAAAGAAAAGGTATTCCAGATTTTTAGGTGGATATTTTAGAATTTACACCTATAAATAGCAGTCCTATGGCAACTAGAAAGGGATCTTCTTCTTCTTGGTTAAGGAAAACTCTGTCATTTTTGCTTTTGATTTTCAAAGGCTTGTAACTGTAATCTCACAACAAAAGCAATAAAAGGATCAATTCAAAGTGGACGTAGGCCGAAGATAGCCGAACCACTATAAACTCTTGTGTTCTTTACTTTCTTTCTTACATTTGCTATTTCTTCGGTTTTATTCTCTACTATACCTAGATCTGAGATCTGTGTTGGAATATTGTGGATCTGTGTGTATACACTGGTGCTTTCACTACTTCTGGGGTTTGTGGCCAATTTTGGCGCAAACAGCTTAGGTTTTGTGAAAACAAAAGGAAAGTTTGATTTAATGAAAAGAACATTTTTATCAAATAAAGTGAATGTTTCATTTGTGAGTCTAAGTTTAATTTCACTAAAATTGGATGTTGCACGTTTTTAGTCGGAATATTTAATTTATTTAAAAATTCAAACTTGATTTGAATTTAAATTATAAAAAATGGTAAGAAAAAACCTTGAAGGTTAGGTTAAAATTTTGATTTGGAATAATTAGCATGTTTACATAGGAAATTTATTTCGTTCCAAATTTGAACCTGGAGTCCCAATTCGCCTTTTATTGTGTACAGCGATGGTCCTCATTACGTTAACTACAGTGTTTAATTTTATTTACTATATGCTAAATAAAGATATATAAAGGTGTAAATTTGAGTGTATTGGGGATAATAAAATAGGTCAAAAATAAACATTTTTAAATTAGAGTATGTTAGAGTTTTTTTCCATGTACAGTCTACCTTCTCAAATTTAAATCATTACTCTTGTTTATTTTATTTTATTGCCTTCTTTTATTAAATACATGCCCCTTTTGGTTTTCCATTAAGTTTAATTTATTTACATGTGAGCCTTGCCTTGAAATGTTTTCTGCATGTTAATGAAATTAATTGAGGTAGCGTACATCTAGAAATTTAATACTAAAAGATTCGCTTGCCTCGTAAACATGACTTCTCAAATTCGAACATGTGTCTTTCATTCTTTGTTAATTACCTACACGTTAATCACTTTTCAATTTGAAAGTTTACATCTTCTTTCATCCTTCCCTTTCATATTCCAATTCTAAACGTGCTTTACTCTTATTCATTTCCTATTCATAAATCCCTTCTCTAACTTTCCAATTCCAAAATGTGCTGTCATTATTTCTTTTTCCTGAAGTTTTTCTTTCTCTTCTAAAAAACAAATGTGAGCAACTTATTTTTATAAAGCCAATCTTTTCCATTTGTTTGCAAATCCATGTCCTAAATCCTCCTTCCCCATGCATGAGCTGTCATGACATTTTTTTCCGTTGATTCTCGAGGTTTCAGAAACATAAGCAGGCTTCAAAATTCTTAACGTGGGTAACTAATTTGTTTTATTTTGTTATTAAAATGTGTGTACATATTTTTATATTTCATTTTCATCATATTCTTATAACTTGAATATCCTCTACATATGAACTCCAATTAATGTGTGGTTTCTTACATTGGACATATATCGAAATTCAGGACAATATGAAATTGGTTTAGTTGTATTTAGAGACCGTTGAATTTTGAGCTTTTATTGGATTTTAAATCGGAATCAAAGGTGAGTGACCTAACCCATTCACGCAATACTAAACCTTCTTATGTAAGTTGAATTAAATTTATAATGTGATAATAATTTTATTGGTTGTTGTTTGGTAGTTTAAATCAACATTTTAATTGTAATTGAATTTTATATTGAAAGATTGACATTTAAATTAATATTAGATTTAATTGCAAGTTAAATACTTGATATTGATAACCAATAAATTATTGTTAACTATTGGCTGATTTGGATGTTGATTATGATGGATGTTTATTTATTGACATTTTGAATGATTGGATTTATTTATTTTTATATATCTCTGTTATCGCTCTGTATATTAAGTGACAACATATAAACTGTTACTTGAATTATTTTGATTAAATTAAAAAATAGGTTAAAATGATATATATACCTATGACACTTTGATTTGGATTGAAAAGATATATATCCATGCCTATAATTAAAATTGAAATAACCGATCCTTTGGCCATATGATAGAAAATTATTTACGAACACCGGGTTGGCTAGATTAAATGGTTTTAAAATCTTGAATTTAGATTTGATTAAAGGATTATGTTTTAAGAAAATAAATTATGGATTTTTATGAATTGAATTATTTTCGAATTAAGCTTTGAAATGTTGAAATTGATTTTGGTTAAAAGAAATTGTTTTAAGAATTGAATCGGAAATGTGGAGTTATAATTGATATATGACTTTAATTTTCGAAATTGAATTATTTTAAAGATTTGGATCTTAAAATTTGACAATGAGGTTTAATTTGATTTAAGTGTTTTAAATCAGTAAATTGAAATTGGACTTGAAATTGATATAAATTGAAATGGTTTAAATTAAGAATTGAATTGAAATTTAAATCATTGAATTGGATTGTTGAATCGAATTTGAAGTTAAAAATGAACGTTTTGAAAATTGAAGTTAATTCGAATTGAAATTGAAATCAAGTTGATTTGACATTAAATCTAAACGGAGTCAATTGAATTGAAAAATTGGAAACTGAATTTGTTGATTTGAAATTTGGACGTGGGTCCAGATTGCTGAAATGTAAAGAAACAGTTTGATTCGATACTATTTACAAAATAAATATTTTAATATAAACTGTTTAAAATCTATTTTTTAAATATTTGAATCATTTTGATTTTTCAAACTATTTTACTATATAAATCATTTTCAATAGTCAAACCATTTTATATCAAACTATTTTAAGCGGTATAAACTATTTTAAACTATTTTAAGACTATTTTAATATTTAAACTATTTATAACTATTCAAACCATTTTCTAAAATTTCAAACCGTGCAAAGTTGAGGTGTTTATATTTAAATCGTTGATTTAAATGTGAATGTGGTTAAATGAGGTTATAACCTTAGTTGAAATTGAAATGATAGTTTCAAGTGAAAATGGCATATTTTGAGTAAATATGATGGTGTTAATATTTTGAAGTGAATATGATATTTTGATATCAAATATGATTTGGTTTTGAAATGTAAAAGAACCATCGGGTGTGAAAAATGACGTTTGGTTGTTAAAGAGATCGGGGCCTCTTATTAGCATACCCTCTGTCAATATTTGAACCACTTTAACAACTGTGTATGTGGTGGATGATCCAGAATGAAGTAGTTGGATTTGGTGAATGTTTGCTAGATTTGAGAACGATGATAGATGACCTCGACACTTGTGCCAATTTGAAATGACTAAAACAAGATGGCTTGTCAGGGCCAAGTGGTCTAGCTACCCTTAGTGGGCACACCTCTTCGTATTACTATATTGATGTTGGCTTGATCGGTGCACCTTGACTTGATTTGATTTTGGGAGTGTTGGACGCGGTGGGCAGTCGTGGCTACAATGCGTTACCACCAACCCTGTGACCCAAACTGTAGTATCCTATCTTGGGCATTGCCTCACATGCCTTGTCCTACTCTTTATCCTTATTCGCCCCAACTATGACTTTGTTTTAGTATAGTACCTATAAGGGGGCTCACTGGCTACCGACGTTACTGGTTGTGTTATGGGACCTACATAGACTACCTGCTTAAAAATGTATCAAGGGAGATTATTGTAAAGTCTTAACGCTGAGAAAAATATTTACTTTAGTGATTAAACACTACATATATAGCGTATCTTACTATATATAGATAGTTTAACGGATTTTTAAGAGATGGAGAATCCCGTAACATCCCTTCAGTTATTGCACGCGTGTTATACACTGGATAGAAGATGTAAAACACCATAAACAATTCTGACGCTATTACACTTCTGTTATTGGTATTATTGATTTAACTTACATAAGATATTTTATTTCTAACTCGAGTGTTTTATTTTTTTCATTACGCTTGGGTCATCATGAGTATTACAGTAATTGAAGACACTATTTCCTGAAGATGAAGATGGAGTTCGCTAGACCGTATTATTAGTATTATTCCGCTGCCTCATTATTGATATGTTGTCAATTGTACTCTGATTGTGTAAAAATTGTATAATCAAATGTATATCGTAAAACAACTTCATGGGCTGTTTATTTGATTATTATATTGTGTCATTCCGCTACGAGATTCTGCATTTTGTTTTCCTTCTTTTCCCTCAATTTCTTATTAAATCCCAATGACAATCCTCTTTTTTAAATGGTTTGAGTTAGACATGTATGGTTTGAGGTAGACGTGTATGGTTTATTATCGATTTAAACTGTCCAAAGGTGGGTCGTCACAAAATCGCCCCAGTCGATTATCGACCATGTCAAATAAATAGTGTTTAGGCCTTAATGCCTACGTACACATCTATTCAGTCCTGCAACGTCCAAAAATCGTAAATCTAGTAAATTAATTTCCCTACTTATACTAACATTCATATCTCCTGCGTGTGTGTATACACATATATACATATATCTCTATGTGTGTGTGTATGTATATATATAAACACATAAACTTGGGACTTAGGTCAATGTTAAATCTCACCCCCAATCCATTAACTGATCGACTGCTGGTCACTAGAGCAGTTGACCGGCTCCAGTGAGCCTGAGTTGTTTTATTGTTACTATATTATTTACTTTGTTTTTTGTTGATTATCATTCTCTCACGTATATTGTTCTCTGTTAAGCACCATAAACATACTTTGATAATATAGTATCTAATGTTCTCAATTTTTGTTTCTAACCATTTCACCTATCTTTTCAATTCTACAATTCTTCATGTAATCCCAACGACTTCTGTGTTTAATCTATAATGTTATTCATACAGTTTCAATTTGAAAAATATCTTTTATAATAATGTATGTGTATTCAAAATCAGTTCAAGGTGAAATTAACAAGCTGTATACATTTTAATCTCAAATTCAAGTAAAATTGAATAAAAGGTGTAATACATTAAATTAAGTTAAATAAATTTAAATCATATCTCAACATCACTTTAAAATAATCATTTTTTATATAATTGCAATTATTAAATAAACAATATCCCGAATTTCAAAGATCCTAAAATGAATTTGTCTTCGAATAATTGCAATTAAAATGATTTCCAAATTAAATAAACATTTCATTTTAGGTTCAAATCAGATAAATTCCCAAATCAAATAGATATACAAATAAATCAAATTACTTGTTAATCCTCATATTTTATTAATCAACCCACTCAACTTTGATAAGCTATTCTCTCTTTAATCTGCTTAGGGTCATCCCCTCTTAGCTCGTTGATCCCTCCAATTTGCTAATTTATCTTAAATTTTGTTTATATTTTCTTCCCCTTTAATTTGTTGAATTTTTCTTGAAATTTTTTTCTCGTTTCAACGGTTTTTGAGGAGTCAAATAAAATTTTGAGCATTGTTTAAACATTCTAGGTTCTAATCGACTATTATAAAGGTTTAACGCTGCTATTTATAAGTGAATCAAACTTCCAGACTATTAGATTTTATTATTAATAATTCAGGCCGATCAGACAAGGCTTTTCCTAGCCGACAGTGCCCAGGCGATCGACTACTTGGTTTAGAGCGATTGACCGTTGGGGGTCGACCAATCAAATTAAAGTTGCTGACAAATGATACTTTTCCAAAATCCTTCCTTTTAAGCATTGTAATTATATTTTACTTTAAATCTTAATATCCTTTTCAAACGAACTCCGATTACAAAACTTTATATATGAAAATTATCCAAAAAATTGCTACGAACACAATGTTGCAAGTCTCATAGCCAAATCCGAACATTTGTGAAATTTCCATTTTTACCCTTATTATACTTGATTTCTTTTTGTAAATTTTCAATTATTTTTTGCGGAGGGTTACAATAACCGTCATGTAGTTTTAACTCCGATCATCCAATGAGGCATCTTCATATGTCATTCTTGAAACTATATTTGTATTTATTTAATTTATTTGAACAATGATATCGTGGGATTATGTAATTGAAGTGTAATGAATTTGCAAATAAATAAATGAGAATGTTTTATGGAAATTTTGCAAATTCTTATGGCTTGATATTAATGATACAATAACTGATCTTATTTTATTATAACGACCTGGAAATTTCGATCCCGAAAGCTCGAGATAGTTAAAAGAAAAGAAGAAAAGAGATAGAAGAAGAAGAATTAGAAACACCAAAACACAAATTCTCACATTCGTAGCGGATCAAAATATAATATCACATAAAATAATAGTTGTACAAAGAAAAACCGTACTTGTCAAATTACGCTTCAATAAATTAGAGTTACTACATAAACACAAACTCAGGACAGATACAATCATGTCTCAGATACTACAATATCATAGCGGAAACTCTCCATACGTTCCTACCATTCAGCTTGTCTCCTGAGCTCCAGAACGTCCTTACCTGAAAATCTGTAATACTCGGTCTGACCCGAGCATTACATCAAAGTAACACCCGGGTCAAGCTGGAAACCAGCGTAAGTAAACCCATCTAACAAGAATTTCTAATGCATAAAACTAACTTAAACCCGGGGCAACTCGTTCATCATTACAAGTACACAACTTTTTATAGTCAACGCTTATATTCACAATCAATTTCTAAGTACTCTTACTTATTTTTAAATGGTCCGGTCATGTAAATTATTCCATTTCAGCCTACTGATGTACTCTTACTTATTTTTAAATGGTCCGGTCATTTAAATTATTCCATTTCATCCTACTGATATTCCAATCAATATTGTATTATTATAGGCTACAAATTGAAGTGGGTTCGGGTATTTGTTTCCAAAATTAATTCAATTTTGTCTCCAAATAAATTAATTCTAATCTTTAATCACTTAAATTACCCCACATTAATTATTTACAAACCAATTAGTTAATTAATTAATCATCTTTTAATTTTCCATTTAAATTGATCACCCTTGACTAATTATCCTTTAATTACAATAAGTAATTAACATTTAATTAATTACATAAATTAATTAAACGTTACCCATCACATTAATCACAATGATCCTTAAGTAATTATTCAATTAATTATCTTATAACCACTTACATTAATTAATTATTCCTCAATTTATCATACTCATTAATTAACTAACCCTTAATTAATTCGTTTAATTAATCAATCCTTTAATTAATTACACTAAGTAATTACTCTTTAATTTCTTCCCTTAAGTGATTTGCCTTTAATTACTTTCATCAAGTAATTGTTCCATTGGTTAATTATCCTCAATTAATTAACCTTGATCATTAATTTAATTAACCTTTAATTACCACATAGATAAATTATCCTTACCATTTACATTAATTAACTCTTAATTAATCTCCTTATTAATGATCCCTAATCACTTCCAGTAATTAATTGTTTTAATTAATTACATTTAACCAGTAATCTTTAAATTATCCCATCATTAATTAATCTCAATAGATCTCATTCAGTAATTTACTACCCCTTATTTACTTACATAATTAATAGTTCACTACTTAAGACCTTAATTTATTAAAAGATAAACCATTTTATCTTTATTAATTTCTTTAATTATCTTTCAAATCCTTATTGAATAAACTTTTAAAAATAATCTATCACCATTCTATTTACTTAAACCTAAAACTCAATCAACATTTAATATTTCAAAAGGAATGAGTTGAGAAATTTGTCTTAAACTTCAGTAATCTAAATTTTTAAACTTGTATTCATTTAGACAAAACTGGGCATCATCTCAGAAAAACCCGAGCAGCCAAACCCAAAATTTCCGAGTTCAAAACCCAGCAAACCCCTATCCTAATCTTGAGCAAAACCTAAGATCACTTCGAGTTCGCACAAGTATCAACCCGAGATCGAAACTGAGGGAACTTCATCTTCCCAAACGAATTCAACCCCAGATGCACAGACGTGCACGGTGCACGTATGCTGATGAACCGCGACTCTTCGACCATCAACGCTGGTCTCAACACATTGCCTTCGATCCCCACTCCCATTCAGATCAACCAGATCGAAAAATCGCATCACAACATCGAATCGAGCGATTTGAACATTCCAGACCCCAAACCACTTCGACAAAAAGATGCTCGCCACGACGATCAAGATGACCGGAGTCCACGTCGCTCTAACTCCAGCCTCGCCATTGTCCCCCTCAACTAACCCATCGCTCACGAACGAACTCGATGCTACATGGCCATCACAATTACCACTCAAACCACCTCGATATATCTAGGTCTAAAACCCTAATTATCATCGCATCAACACCAACGATGATCTGAAAAATAAAACCCTTTTTTTTCCCATGATCTACATCACACAAACCTCCTCCAGACCAAATTGCGATCATCCACATCAACCCGATCATTAGTAATTGCCAAAAATCCAAATTTCAACCAACCCACAATAACTCTCAATATACCAACTTAAAAATCAATATTTTAGTTTTAAAAATCCTAAATTTTGATCACTAATATGATTATAACCTTGAAACCCCAAGTTAAAAATGTTGAGATTTTGATGTAATTAAGATTTTACTGAAACATTCTCATCCTGATTAATATTGTCTTAAATTCTTACTTAATATATTTAAAAAAAATTAAATCTTGGTGTTTCTAACAATTTATGATCAAACAACATAACATAAACTGATCAGGTTGATAATAGTTGATTTTTTTGCATTACATTTGCGACCTATATAGAAGAACAGAGCCTAAGAACAGTTAACAGTCATGCATCCAAGTATACCCATATATGTGTACCCATATAATTATAATATCAACCATGCAAATCATTTATCACCAACTCAAATTCCAGTTTCACTGCATGCATCAGAATTTCAAACAGAGTTATTTCTTTGTTACTCACCTTTTAAAAGCAGAGAGCTTGCTCCCTAGTTTGATCTGATTTCCAGTTATGATGATGATCCGAAAATGCTTCTTTGGAATTTGATAATCTGGAAAACGGTTCGATCTTTGATTCTGTTTTGATTTCCCAGGTTGAAAACTGAAGCTTAGAATTCCGGTTTTGATTTATTGTTTTGAACAGGTTGGTGATGAGATTGTAACATATTATGATATGGTTTGATGAAGAATGAAATCTTGTTGATGATGACCTAGCTACAGATTGAAAATGCTTTCCAGATTTAGATGTCTAGTTGTATATTTGTTTCCAGGCTATTTTTTTCTTTGCTTAGAATGTGAAAAATGGGAAAAAAGATTAAGAGAGGAGATAAATACGTTTAATATAGATTTAATTAGGATTTTATTAAAATAAAATGAAAATAAAAACAAATGGGTGACACTTGTTTTGTTTGGAAGCTAATTTACTTACAAATGTTAACGTGTGATATAATTATTTTACACTTGTTAAATTCCATTTTTAAAATAATGACACATATAATTGAATGTTTCTAATATGTTTATAAATCCTTACATTATATTTCCAATTAATTTGGTATATATATATATTATACTTTCCTATTTTAATTAATGCATTTCCCTTTTATATTAACATAAGTTAAAATGTTTTATATTTATTTATATATGTTTTGTATTTATTTTTATACTTATAACTAATCTTATTTTTCATGTATAAATTTTTAAAAGGAACTATACGACCCTTATATCAATTCTTATTCATAATATATAGTTATTCATACCTTTCCAAAATTTTCAAACATCCTATTAACCATGGCATACATAAATATATAACTACACACGTATATATTTATATAAGTATATATATTTTCAAATTCATTTACAAATCCATAAAATTTTAATTTTTTATTAACAGAATATTTATCTGTTTAAATTGAATAAACCAGTTAATAATCCAATTATCAGGTGCTCCAAAATCCGGGTTATCACATTCCTCCACACTTTGAATCTTTTCGACCAAAATGAAGGAAGCCAGAATTTATTTAATAGTTAAAATCAGATATTTTATTCTTTGATCATTTTAAAATACTTTTAAAATCTATATAATATTACCAAAATAGTTTTATAAATATATATATTTTTATAACTAGATGTTTCAACAAGTCCATCCTCATTCTCACAGAAATTCGGTCATACGTTGATCATATGTATAACTAAAAATCTGTAAGTGCTTGGTAAACCCGTTTTCAACACCCAGTGAAAATATTTGGAAAATAATTTTATTGAAAATATAGAAAATACTTTTGAAAATAGAGGAAATATCTTTGGTGAGTATGCTCTGGAAATCATCACCTCCATCCATGGTCCCACTTAATCCGATGGTTACGTTGCCATCCCGGCAAAATCCATAGACAACTGTAGGCACTCCGCGCCCCTCGATTACGCCATGGAACCCGCTACAGATCACAGCTACAGCCGGGGTTACGTTGCTGTCACAGCAAAAACCCATATAATTGTAGGCTTCAGCACCCTCGAATTTCACTGTCAAAAGAATGAAACTTCTCCACTCCCACATAGGTCGCAGTCTACCATGTAAAATCAAACGTAGACTATTGGCTCTCGGCGGCACACACAACTTTCACTATGTCACCATAGGTCGCAGTCTACAGATATAAAATCAAACGTAGGTTGTTGGCTCTTAGCAGCACACACGACTTTCGCTATGGTCTATAATAGATCGCAGTGACATCGAGTTATCCTATCGTCACAGTAAAACTCAAATGCCTCTGTAGGCATCAGTGCCCTCGACTTTCGCTACACACTACACATAATCCTCAGGAACTAGTTTTGTCTGGACTCCTCACAGGATCAACTTTAGAACCCCCTTAGGGTTCAAGGCAACCACCCTGTGGCACTCCTGAGAAGTTCATTCCAAGAGAGCGCCTTTTTCCCAGAGCCAATCTCAAAACACTTTATACTATACACATATAGTATCTTCCAAATCATACACCTAGTATGAATCCCATATAAATCTCCTTTCTCAAAATCGATTATTCCAAAATCGATAATTCTCAAGCTAGGCTATCCAAATCCAATATTGATTTTACATAAAAATCAAAAGCCTTTCCAAATTCAAAGGTTCCAAACCTTTCCTCAAAATAATTCTCATAAGATCCTTTATATATATATATATATATATATATATATATATATATATATATATATATATATATATATATATGTATGGATATATATATCCTTGAAAAAAAATTGGATCAATTCAAACTTTTATAAAACCCCTTTTATACTCCAAATATTTTCAAAAATCCTTTCCTTCCGGCAACAGATTCAACAAGGGGAGATTTATCTTATATAACAAAGATATATAACTTTTTTTATTCCAAATTAAATATACAAATTTGATTTCTCATTTCTTTTCATCATAAAGTGAACCTTTAATCATAGAAATATCCGATTTCCATTTTACTTCGTTGTATATTTCACAAAATTATACTTTTCATTTCAAAAATCATTTCACATTTCTTATCCACAATTTCCCAATATCAATTTCATTCAAACCCGTACGATAGATACATATCATCCATACGCTATATCAATCTAATCGCTCACTCGATCACACAATTTTACTTCCGAACTAGTATCGTCCACCCGACTTTCTAGTACGGGCTCAGATCTGGTTTCTTGATCAGAAACCGTCATTCTCCTTGCATAGCCTAACTATGATAGAGAATATCCAAAACTAATGAACAATCCATGTCCAGGTTCGCCGTCGAAAATCGAGGGAAAAATCTCAACTCAGATCGATATATCTATCTCGAAATTCTGTGCTCGAATCTGGATCAAATAACTATGCGAACAGAATAATATACGTACATCCTACGTATTTATCTCCATTGATTATTAGCCAAATCAATCCCCTTTTCTATTCACATTTGTTTCAATCCCATTTGGATTATCACCTCCATTCTTATCCCAATTGGGTATTTAATCATAAACAGCATGCACTCTGACCAGCTTAAATTTTGAAAATGGCTTGAAAAGTTTAAAAATAGATAAGTAGTTGAAAAACAAATATTAGTTTGTAAATAGCTGTAAAATAGTTAAGTAATTGTAAAATAGTTGGAAAATAGTCAAATAGTTATAGAAATAATTGCAAAATAGTTGTAAAATAGAAATTAGTTATAAAGTAGTTGAAAACACAATAATATGTTTATAAAACAGTTGAAAAACTGTTAAATAGTTCCAAAAATAATTGTAAAACAAGTATAAGATAGTTTTAGGTTTAAAAAGAAAAGTTGTATAGTAAATAGTTTGAAAAAAAATAGATTTATATTAAAACAATTTATTTTGAAAATGGCCCAGAGTCAAATTGTTCAATTCCCAATCTCCAATCCTATCGATTCAATTTAAATTTCCACTTCCATTTAAATTGACTCAATTCCAATTTAAATAACTTCAGTTTCCATTGAAATTGATTTATCCCCAATTCAAGTTGAATTAATTCTCAATTTCTTTCCAATTTCAAATCAAATTCGAGTTGAATTTTAAACCTATTCAACTTTAATCACAATTCCAAAATTTTCAAATCAATTTCACTAATTTCAAATTGAACCTATTTCAATTTCGAATCAATTCCAGTTTGAATTAATCCCAATTCCCATTTGAATTTGAACTCATTCAACTTCAATTCATTTCAAGTTTTCCATTTGAATTTTCAAACTTATACATCTTCAATCGCAATTCTAATTAATTCAAATCAAATCCAATTTGAACTAATTTAATTTAAATCTCAACTTTAAACCATCTTGAATTATATAAATTCGAATTAAATTTCCAAATGTTGATTTAATCCTTTAAATCAAATCAACTTATATCTTTAAACCATTTAATTCTGAATCCATATTCCATTTTTAACCTATGTCAAAGTTCAAATAATAATAATCCAAATCCTTTTAAACAACTAAATCTTTGAAATTCAATCTATCCCCAAATTTCAAATTTGAAACCAAACCTTTGAAGTTTTATCTTAAACATTCAAATCTTAAGTCCAAAATGATTCCATTTATCTTAATAATGGATATATTACCATACCCATTTCTTCATTCATTTAAACAAATCCAATTTCAGCTTAAAGATTATTAATAACAACAAGATGATATCATTCAAATATTTTAAAACATCCATCCATTTTCAATTTCTAGATGTCAAACCCATTTTGAGATCGCACAAATTCCCAATTCAAATTAAACATTTTAACTTTTCAGGTTAAATCTAAATTTTCATCTTGAAATTTCCAAATCAGGCTGTTCATTCAAACTTATTTAACTTTTTCTAAGTTAAATTCAATTTAATCCTAATAATCACACTCAAAATTTGAATTCTCCAATTCAAATTTCAAATTTCTATCGCTTAAAAGTTCAAAAACTTATCTTATTTTGGGTTTTTACATCACACTTTAGGGAAATTCAAAACTCATCATTTTAGAGTTTATTTCAAATTATCTTTGATATTATGTATATCCACACATATATATATTTACTTCTTGGCCCACCAAGCCAAATTTTAAAATATAAACCATCCTTGGTTTTAATTCAAAACAAATTCCTTTAAAGTTTTCGAACAACTTCTTATTTTAAAATAAGACTATATTCAAAATAGTTTGAATTATATTACTTATTATTTCCTTTAACACTTTGAAACAATTCAAATGTTTCTAGACTTAGATTTTAAAACTTCACAATTTGAAACCTACTTCAATTTAGAAGTTATACTCATCTTCAGTTCCAATTTATAAGTCATACTTACCTAAATATTTTACTTCCCTAAAACATTTCATTTTTCTCACTCATTAATACACATTTTATTATTAAGCACAACAATCATATATGATAATAACCAAGATTATCATATCTGGAAACCATTCATTATCATCTTATTCTGAAACTCTTCCCTAAATTCAAGATTTTAATTTCAGTTTGAATCCATTTCATACTTATCTTTATTTAATTTTAATTTGGTTGTATTTCTATTACCACTTAATTTAATTCCAATAATTTAATAACCAGTTACCTTAATATTTATTAGAAAGAAATATTGCTTTATATATCAAAATATATTCTTATATAAAATCATTTAAAATCTTTATATAAGAAAATAACAAGTACGCTCTCATATATATATACATATACTCAACTCATCCTAGGGTAACACTGACCCTATCCTTAATGAGTAATCCCACCAGAGCCAAGGTTCTCGCTTAATTAACCTCGCTCTGATATGATTTTATTTAAGAGTATAACAAGTATGCTCTTATATATATACATACACTCAACTCATCCTAGGGTAACACTGACCCTATCCTTAATAAGTAATCCCACCAGAGCCAAGGTTCTCGCTTAACCTCGCTCAGATACCAAGTGTAACGACTCGGAAATTTCGATCCCGAAAGTTCCAGATAGTCAAAGGAAAAGAAGAAAAGAGATAGAAGAAGAAGAATTAGAAACACCAAAACACAAATTCTTACATTCGCAATGGATCAAAATATAATATCACATAAAATAATAGTTGTACAAAGAAAAACTGTACTTGTCAATTACACTTTAATACATCAAAGTTACTACATAAACACACACTCAGGACAGATACAATCATGTCTCAGATACTACAATATCACAGCGGAAACTCTCCATACGTTGCTGCCATCCAGCTCGTCTCCTGAGCTCCAGAACGTCCTTATCTAAAAATATGTAATACTCGGTCTGACCCGAGCATTACATCAAAGTAACACCCGGGTCAGGCTGGAAGCCAGCGTAAGTAAACCCATCTAACAAGAATTGCTAATGCATAAAACTTACTTAAACCCGGGGTAACTCGTTCATCATTACAAGTACACAACTTGCTATAGTCAACACTTATATTCACAATCAATTTCTAAGTACTCTTACTTATTTTTAAATGGTCCGGTCATTTAAATTATTCCACTTCAACCTACTGATGTACTCTTACTTATTTTTAAATGGTACGTTCATTTAAATTATTCCATTTCAGCCTATATTATAGGTTACAAATCGAAGTGGGTTCGGGTATTTACTGATACCCGACCCTGGTCTCTTCGAATACCATTTTATTCCAAGTTATTCAAGTGAAATACAATTCAACTTTAAATACAGGATTTCACTTTTACACAGCAATTTATCAACAATAGATAACCACATTATCATTGTTCACTCAAACATATCATATCACAAAACATTTCATATTTGAGATATTAATAAACTCAAGGCATTTAATAATCAGGCAATCATTCATAAGCAAGATTGATCACTTCCAAAATTAATTCAATTTTATCTCTAATTAAATTAATTTCTAATCTTTAATCACTTGAATTACCTTTACCTAACATTAATTAATTACAAACCAATTAATTCATCATCTTTTAGTTTTCCATCTAAATTGATCACCCTTGACTAATTATCCTTTAATTACAATAAGTAATTAACACTTAATTAATTACATAAATAAATCAACCTTTACCCATCATTAATCACAATGATCCTTAAATAATTATTCAATTAATTACCTTACAACCACTTACATTAATTAATTATTCCTCAATTTATCATACTCATTAATTAACTAACCCTTAATCAATTCCTTTAATTAATCAATCCTCTAATTAATTACACTAAGTAATTACTCTTTAATTTCTTCCCTTAAGTAATTTACCTTTAATTACTTTCATCAAATAATTGTTCCATTGGTTAATTATCCTCAATTAATTAACCTTGATCATTAATTTATTTAACCTTTAATTACCACATAGATAAATTAGCCTTTTCATTTACATTAATTAACTCTTAATTAATCTCCATATTAATGATCCCTAATCACTTCCAGTAATTAATTCTTTTAATTAGTTACATTTAACCAGCAATCTTTAAATTATCCCATCATTAATTAATCTCAATAGATCTCATTCAGTAATTTACTATCTCTTATTTACTTACATAATTAATAAATCACTACTTAAGACCTTAATTTATTTAAAAGATAAACCATTTTATCTTTATTAATTTCTTTAATTATCTTTCAAATCCTTATTAAATAAACTTTTAAAAATAATCTATCACCATTCTATTTACTTAAACCTTAAACTCAATCAACATTCAATATTTCAAAAGGAATGATTTGAGAAATTTGTCTTAAACTTGTCTAAATCTAAAATTTTAAACTTGTATTCATTCAGACAAAACTGGGTATCATCTCAGAAGAACACGAGCAATCAAACCCAAGATTTCCGAGTTCAAAACCCAGCAAACCCCTATCCTAATCTCGAGCAAAACCCAAGATCACTTTGAGTTCGCACAAGTATCAACCCGAGATCGAAACTAAGGGAACTTATCTTCCCAAACGAACTCAACCCCAGATGCACAGACGTGTACACCGACGAACCGCGACTCTTCGACCATCAACGCTGGTCTCAACACATCGCCTTCGACCCCCACTCCCCTTCAGATCAACCAGATCGGAAAATCACATCACAACATCGAATCGGGCAATTTGAACATTCCAGACCCCATACCACTTCGACAAAAAGATGCTTGCCACGATGATCAAGACGACTGGAGTCCACGTCTCTCTGACTCCAGCCTCTCCATTGACCCCCTCAAATATCCCATGGCTCGCGGTCGAACTCGATGCTACATGGCCACCACAATAACCACTCGAACCACCTCAATATATCTGGGTCTAAAACCCTAATTATCACCGTACCAACACCAACGATGATCTGAAAAATAAAACCCTATTTTTCCCATGATCTACATCACACAAACCTCCTCCAGACCAAATTGCGGTCATCCACATCAACCCGATCATTGGTAATTGCCAAAAATCCAAATTCCGACCAACCCACAATAACTCTCAATATACCAACTCAAAAATCAATATTTTAGTTTTAAAAATCCTAAAATTTGATCACTAATCTGATTATAATCTTGAAATCCCAAGTTAAAATTTTTGAGATTTTGATGTAATTAAGATTTTACCGAAATATTCTCATCCTGATTAATACTGTCTTAAATTCTTACTTAATATATTTTTTGAAATTTAAATCTTGGTGTTTCTAACAATTTATGATCAAACAACATAACATAAAATCGATCAAGTTGATAACAGTTGATTTTTTTGAATTACATTTGCAACCTATATAGAAGAACAGAGCCTAAGAACAGTTAACAGTCATGCATCCAAGTATACCTATATATATTTACCCATATATTTATAATATCAACCATGCAAATCATTTATCACCAATTCAAATTCCAGTTTCACTGCATGTATCAAAATTTCAACCAGAGTTATTTCTTTGTTACTCACCTTTTAAAAGCAGAGAGCTTGCTCCCTAGTTTGATCTGATTTCCAGTTATGATGATGATCCGAAAATGCTTCTTTTGAATTTGATAATCTGGAAAACGGATCGATCTTTGATTCTGTTTTGATTTCCCATGTTGAAAACTGAAGCTTAGAATTCTAGTTTTGATTTATTGTTTTGAACAGGTTGGTGATGAGATTGTAACAGATTATGATCTGGTTTGATGAAGAATGAAATCTTGTTGATGATGACCTAACTACAGATTGAAAATGCTTTTCAGATTTAGATGTCTGTTTGTATATTTGTTTCCAGGCTTTTTTTTTGTTTAGAATGTGAAAAATGGTAAAAATGATTAAGAGAGGAGATAAATATGTTTAATATTGATTTAATTAGGATTTTATTAAAATAAAATGAAAATAAAAACAAATAGGTGACACTTGTTTTGTTTGGAAGCTAATTTACTTTAAAATGTTAATGTGTGATCTAATTATTTTACACTTGTTAAATTCCATTTTTAAAATGATGACACATATAATTGAATGTTTCTAATATGTTTATAAATCCTTACATTATATTTCCAATTAATTTGGTGTGTGTATATATATATATATATATTATACTTTCCTATTTTGATTAATGCATTTCCCTTTTATATTAACATGAGTTAAAATGTTTTATATTTATTTATATATGTTTTGTATTTATTTTTATACTTACAACTAATCTTGTTTTTCATGTATAAATTTTTAAAAGGAAGTGTACGACCCTTATATCAATTCTTATTCACAATATATAGGTATCCATCCTTTCCAAAATTTTCAAACATCCTATTAACCATGGTATACATAAATATATAACTACACACTTATATATTTAAGTATATAAATTTTCAAATTCATTTACAAATCCACGAAATTTTAATTTTTTTTAATTAACAGAATATTTATCTGTTTAAATTGAATAAACCAGTTAATAATCCAATTATCAGGTGCTCCAAAATCCGGGTTATCACATTTATCATTGAAAAATAATGCTAAGGTGATTGCGTTATCTTTTGTGTCTATTTCGAGCTTCAAAATGGAGGACGTTACAAGTTTTAAAGAAAAATTGAACCGTCGAAGATGCTTTTGGTTAAAAAGGAAAGAAATCAGAAAAATAGTTGATTTATAACGTATCCAATAGCTAATACAAAAACCAGTAGAGACTGCACAAAAATAAGTAATTCATACCTTTTATTTTCAGTGGTAAATCCAAAAATAGTAGTAATACCACATAATCAAGTTCACTTCTTTTATTTCAAGTGGCGAAACACACACGAGTACGAGACTTTAACATTTACTTTTTGCTCTACTAAGACTAATGTATACCCAACCACTTAAAGTCTAGTGGTTTAGAAAAATAAACCGAGAAGTTATGAGGAAAACAACGAAAAATTAGAACTTTAAATGAGGAAAAGACCAATGTTTTTCGTTCCATTTTCTATAGATTAAAAGTCCCTTACAATGTTTGTACTTGCGACCTTTGGCAAATAAAATTCACTAAGAATTGAATTTGAAATTTTATTTTTTAGAACTAATTAATTTAGATTTTCAATTGAGATAAACTCTGAGTTTTAGTTAATAAACTTTTAAGATCCACAAAATTAAGGTAGTGTTTTGTTTAAAAATGAATTTTGTGTTTTCGATTTTCAATATGTATGTCAAATATGAGAAAAGTGGAGGGACGACAGAGAGGATGAAAGAAAGACGGATGAAAGGATGAAGGGGATAGATGGACGGTGGAAAAATGGACTGTTTCACGTACTTGTGTTATTTTTCAAAACGTGGAAAAAAATTGTTTTCTATTTTGTTTATTAACTTCGTTTTCTACATTGGTCGTTTTCGGCAATATACATGCGTTATGTGCATTTTTGTATGAACGAAAACCCAAAACTAAAAACAAAAAACCAAACACTACCTAAGATTTAAATTTTAGATTCTACAAAAGCAGGATTTTTCATTTTGAATTTCAAGCTTAAAAAATTGAATGTTCCTAAGTATTTTAGTTGCTCAAGTGGTAAGTGGCAAGGCATTATAAAATGAAGTTTTAGAGATCTTAGGTTTAAACTCCTAAAACATCGAAATGAGTATTCCACTTAAATAATGTATTGTTCTTATTCTAAAAAAAGGGTTTCCTGTCCTCCTATTAATCATAGGATTTATTTCTTTCTCCTTGATTCTCTCTCGCAATTGAACATTTAAGTATCTATAATTAACCATATCTAGTATTGTTCACAAACTTCTTCTCAATTCTTTTACTATTTATATCTAGTCTATAAAATTCATTTTACTTCAAAATTTGATAATCTATTACAAACAAAAAATATTTTTACATATCCATTAAATTTACAATTTTGCTAAATCATATGAAACCATTCGTATTTTAATGGCTCGTCAATTCCACAATTATTTTGTAGTAAAACACCACAAAATAAGCATCTGTACTTTCGTTGCTCTTCAATTCTGCAGCTATATTACAGTAGAACACCACAAATATTAAATTTACATATAAATAACTTAGTTTATGTTTTCCACTTTCCATATTAAGCAGTCTTTTTATATTTTAGTCTTTATCATTTTTTATTAATATATAATTGAAAATTGTTAATAAAAACAATAAATCTAAACTAGCCTACTGCTTGTTGATTGCATCAAGGAAGCTTTGTCCCTACTTTCAAGCCCATTCAATCAAAGTGCTGACTTACCAACCTCTGAGGCAGTACTGCACCGACCCGAGACTTCAGAAAGGCTATTGAAGTAAAACAACAAATTAAGTCAGTATATCATATTATCCAAGTAGAGCGACCCGATGATATGCATAGGCCGATTTTATTACTGAATTTACCACTCGGGATGAGAAGAAAGAAGAGGGCATTGAGCGCAGTGCCCAATGGAAGTTATTCGTGGATGAAGTATCCAACGAAAGTTGCTCGGCGGCAGAAGTGGTTTTAGTAACCCCGAAAAACGATCAATCTGTTATGCCCAGAAATTTGAGTTCCTCGCAATAAACAACGAAGTGGAATATGGAGCACTAATCGCGGGGATCAAAATAGCAAAGGAGTTGGGAGTCAAAGCTCTGCACATATATGATGACTCTCAACTGATGGCCAAACAGGTAAAAATGAATTTCAAGCCAGAGAAGTGAGACTTGCTCCTTACTTAACGAAGGTTCTAGAACTACTCAGCGATATTAAATATTACACGATAACATATATACCTATGGATGAGAACACAAAGGCCGATTCGCTAGCCCAGTTGGCTAGTTTCGAGGATGCGCGGCTTGTGAGATTAGTTATAATGGAGATTTTGTTAGCTCCAAGCATCGGCCAAAAGGACGTTGATTGGATCTTGGAAGCCGAAGCTGAAAAAGAGTCACGGATAAGATCCATGATTTATTGTTCAAGAAGGAATAATGTGCATAAAAGGGTTCTAGGCTCCCCGCTACGGTGTGTAGCCAATGAAGAAACTAAAAGGATCTTCATAGAAGTACATGAAGGAGCCTGTTACGATCACACCGGGGAGCAGATATTGGCAAGAAAAATTCTTTGTTATGGATATTTTGGGCCAAATATCAACCGAGATAAAGCTGATTACACTAGGAGATGCGATAGATGCTAAAGATTTGCAAAGATTCTCAAGGCCCCTTCGATGGAAGTTACACAAATGGTTAGTTCATTGTCATTTAAAGCATGAGGGATTGAAATTATAGGCTTTCTACTGATGTCGAAAGGAGAAGTAAGATACGTCATAGTTACAGTTGACTATCTCATGGATTGGGCAGAAGCAGAACCGCTTGCCACAACTAGCATAAAGAAGGTGATCAACTTCATAGTCAGAAATATTATCTATCAATTTAGCATTCTGCAAACAATCATTTTTTATACTGAAACCTAATTCGACAGTGTTGAATTCAAGAATTCCTGCAATAAATATCGAATGGGGAAAAGGTTTACATTGGGGGCACACCCACAAGCGAAAGGGCAGTGGAGGCAGCGAACAAAATAATCAAATCCATCTTAAAGAAATGATTGACAAAGGCTAAGAGAAAATGGATCGATGAATTACCTTTTGCACTTTAGGCTTACTGAACGACCCACAAGTTCGTGACTGGTCATACCCCATTCGCTTTGGCCTACACATCTGAGGTCATGATTCCAATTGAATTAGAAGTGCCTTCTATAGGTTTTAAATCTCCTTCCTCTCGCCCAAAATAGAAATATGAGGTTTTCCATGAAACTCGAAATCTGATACCTTAGTTAGTTATCAATGTTTTAGATCTCCTTCATTCCAATCGAGATATCGGCCTGAGATTTTCTTCAAAATTCGAGATTTGAAACTTTGGTATTCTCATCAAAAGATTTATTATGATCCCAAAACGAACAAGGAGTTCCTGCTCGAGTCCCTTAATATGATCAATGAGAAATGCGACGAAGCTGATTTACGAGCTGCTGCTCACTAGAAACGAGTAACCCGACATTATAACATAAAGGTCAGTAATAGGACCTTCGAGATCAGTAATCTCATCCTTAAGCGAATCTATGCCGGTCTAGTGAATGTGGGCCCGAGATGGAATGGTCTATATGCTACCGAATATAAGCTTGGAGATGAAACATTCAAGCTACCAAATGCCGATGGAATCTCACTTCCGAGAGCGTGGTACAATGCTATTCCACTTAAGATGTATCTTTATAAATGTTTAGCTAGGCTTTGATGTAACCAGGCAGAGTCTGTCATTCTTGTGAATATAAAATGAATTGGCTTTGGGGAATTGACGAATTTGTATATAACAGCAAAATTAAATATCATGTGTTTGTAAAATGCAGGTATACAAGTACATGGAGTGTAACGACCCAGAATTTCTATTAATTAAAAATTTTATATTTAATTAATTTTAAATATTAACAAGTGGAATTTATAAGTCGAATAAATTAAATTTCAAATATCTGTATTTAATTGGATAATTAAATCGATAATTTAATATGTGAAAATACAGAAATAATTGAAAATTGGGTTAAATATGATTAAAATTGATTTGTAAAATTTTATTTTATCATATTGGAGTTATAACAATGATATGAAACTTTTAAAATTGAATTTAAAGTTAATTTGTGAAAATTGAATATTTTAATATTTTATCGACTAGTGAAATTAGCCATTTTTCAAACAGTCTCAGAATTGGACGAAACTAGTTCCATTGGATCCGTGATAGTTTGTTATTATCGGATTTCAATTTTCGTAGCAATCGGAGTTTTCGTTGACCGTGGCAGCTCGAAACGCATCGAAATTGTTTTAATATTAATTTGGCGAGTTAAAATGGTCATTTTTCAAACAGTCTCAGATTTTGACGAAAACAGTTTCATCGGATCTGTAATGCCATATTATTGTATGGTTTCAAATTTCGTGTCAATCGGATTCACGGTTTGTCCGGGGCAAGCTAAAACGCCTAGAAAATCATTTAATCGGTCTAATTTAAATTGGATCGTTTATTGCCGTAACTCACACAGATGATCGAATTAGCCTCTGAAACACGTTTCATTGTGTTCGGAACGCGGGGTAAACCTTAGAAACGCCAACTGGCACGCTTCGTTTGGAGTTCGGAAAATCCGGGATAAATAGTGTTCGGTAAATTTTCTATAAAAGGACCCCTTATCTCATCATTTACATGAAACCCTAGTTCGTTGCTTCAGCCGCCGGTCCTAGAAATTCAATGGCCGAAATTGTGCCATTTTCTTCTTCATTTTTCTTCCAATCCACAAGTTAATTCCAAAAACTTTCAACTGGAAATTTGTAGAGCATGACGAGATCCATAAGTTCAACGGTTAAGATCGTAATTGGAGCTTTGGATTGACGGCAAATCACTCATGAAGGCCGCGACTTCGTTCACGCGTTTCGAGAAATATACGTGACCGAGTTCAATGGGGTTCTGGCCGAAGGTAGCATAGGGGATGGGCTTCAAAACGTCACTAACTGATCAAGATGGAAGTCAAAGGATTTGTCGCGTGTGTTTGCGCCAAAAATGGTCACAAACACCTAATATCGTGAAAACACCCGTTTATCAACACAGATCTGTAATAACTAACACAGAACTCTAATCTAAGAGATAGTAAATGCAGCAAATTACAAATAACAATAAACAACACGGGATTTATAGTGGTTCGGCGATCGTGCCTACGTCCACTTTGAAGTTGGTGACTTTATTGATATTCTCTTAATGATTTCAATCGATTACAGCGAATTACAACTGATGATAGCTTTCAGATCTAATTACAACAGCAATAATGGAGTATGGAATTGGATCCGGTAGAGTCTGGACGTTCAATGGCGAAAGCTCCAAAAGATCCCCTTTTCTGAAGGCTTCAGGGTGCTATTTATAGGCGTTGGAGGCCCAGATCTCGCTCAAACTTCGGGAGACTTTTTCTGGAACGTGAGTGGGCCCACGCGACCGACTCCACCAAGTTTCGACTCGATCTGAGATCGATTCGAAGTGATTTCGAATCCATCAAAAAATGATCCAATCGAGCTGAAACTTGGCAGGAACAATCTTTACCTTGTATGGAAGCTACTGTGAAAATTTCGTTGCATTTGGATCAGTGGTTTAGGAGATACGATCGATTCGAGTTGGTGATTTTCGGTTGGCTGTTTGGCTCGAATTGATCACTTCGAATCGATGGTTTCGAATCGATCAACGCACGTGCCTGAGTGATGACGTGGTGCGTGCTTTAGGGATCGATCCACTTTTATCGCCGAATTGATCGTTTCGTAGCCGTGAGTTTCGCCTCGTTCGTCTCAATGGCCGTTGCATAGTTTGAATCAATCAACTACGTAAGTCTCGCGTTGTCCTGCATCTGCCTAGTTCGAATCGAGGAGAGAGGGCTTCCTTCGCATCGATGGTAAGATCGCATCGATACTTGTGATGGATACGAACTGAAGCTCCGCGATGGGTTCGAATGATCATCGATTCGAACTAGGCACTGGTGTGAACGATACGAAATTCATGGATACGAGGACGCAACCCACTGATGGGTACGAAACAGTGCTCTAGCATGGATACGAACGTGCTGATGGATTCGAATGTGATCGATTCGAAGTATATGGAGCCTGATGGATTCGAACTTGTTGAGGTGACGCCCATCTGATGGGTTCGAACCGATCGATTCGAAGTGATCAAAATCATGCCTGATCGGTTCGAACTCGATCGACTCGAAGCGTATGCGAACCGATGGATTCGAATAAGGCAATTACTGATGGATTCGAACCCCATCGGTTCGAAATGGACACCTTCTCAACAAGCCGATGGTTTCGAACTGTGTACTTTGGCTAACTTGCATCGATCATATCTCGCTCATACGAACTCCGATTAACCTGAAATTTGAAACACTGGCTTTCATGGTCTTGCTTGTCATGTCTTATCGATTGTGGCCTGATCCGGGTTCGCACAGAATTCATCGATATCCATAGCGAAGTGAAGTGCAACCAATCTCTGAGACGAACTGTCTTCCATTTTTGACCGATCTTTTGGTATCTCGGCTTTGCCAAAAAGCGGGATAACATTTGCCCCCCAAAACATGCCTTGCGGTAGGAAGGTGTGTTTTGTAATGCCTTGAGTTGGATGTTCACATCCTATCATCAACCTGTAAAGAACTTGATAGTTTCATATGTCCTCAAATGACGATCGTTCGGGATCGAGCTATTTGGGATGAAGCGCGGCCGTTTATGGTCAAGCGCCTAACTTCAAATGACGATCGTTCACGATCAAGTCATTTGAGGTGAAGTACGACCGTGCGCGGTCAAGCGTATAAATCCATGCGTCGATCGTTCGGGATCGTATGCCACTTGAGGTGAATCGGGACCGTTCGCGGTCTGCGCCGTTCACGGCAAAGGATGGAACAGGACCGTTCGCGGTCGATGCTGTTCATGGAAAAAGATTGAATGGGACCGTTCGAGGTCGATGTTGTTCGCAGCAATTGAAGAGATAGGACCGTTCGTGGTCGATACCGTTCGCGGCAAATGGTGATCGTTCGCGATCAAGTGTCGTTCAAGGCGAATGGTGACCGTTCGAGGTCGGATTTCATAATAAGTGAATCATGACCGTTCACGGTCGGTGCCGTTCGAGGCAGAAAGTGATCGTTCGCGATCAACTGTCATATAAGTGAATCATGACCGTTCGCGGTCGGGTGCCGTTCGAGGCGAATTGTGACCGTTCGAGGTCGAGTTGTGACCGTTCGAGGTCGGGTGCCGTTCGAGGAAAGAAAGTGTGCCCGGGAGGGCTTGGTGTTATCGATGCCAGGGTCACGTTTGGGTGAGTTCCCGGATCGTTTGTCAGGGCGGTTTATCGCCATCTCAGAGCATGCCTAAGGACCGTTCGCGACCCCGTACATGCGTAAGTAGCCTAGCCATTTCAGAGTTATCAGAATCAAATATCTATTCAACAGATGAGTTTTAAAACAAAAATGTCCAAACAAACAAAGTCTAAATGTTCAAATCAAAACGAAACAAAAGCAAAGCATGGATGTCAAAGTGTAAGTTCCCACTACGAAACGGTCAATGATCACTCAGAGCATGCCTGGAGATCGTTCGCGATCTCGCACATGTGTAAATGATTTAATTGTGTTAGTGGAAGCTTACGACTTGTTCATCGTTATTTCAATCAATTGATAACCAAACGGTGCCTTGATTCAGGGTCGCCTCTAGCTGATGTGGACGGTGGTCGCTCTGGTTCCGCCGCCGGAGCTCGCCTCCTCACATACTGAAGGAGCATACCGTTCCTGATATGCCCTTCCACCTCATCCTTCAGATGCCTACAATCATTAGTGTTATGACCGTTTAATTCATGGAATACACAAAACTTATCTGATTTCCTTTCGTCAGAGGTTGGATCCCTTCGCATTGGCCTACGATACGGAACCTGCTCTTTGGTATCCTGATAAATTCGTTCTAGGCTCACATTCAGCTCAGTGTATGTGGTGAATCGCGGCTCCCTCCGTTGCCGCTTTGATCTGTCTCCGTCATTCTCAGTCCCTCTTTTACCTTTATCCTTGTCCGAGTCCTTTTCAAGAGGCTTTTTGTCTTTGAGCGCATAAACTTCTATCCCCTCTCCTTCTTCTCTTTCTGCATTCGCATCCTCTAATCGTAAAAACTTTTCTGCCTCATGATAGAATTCTCCTAGATCCACGGATGGATCCTTATTAATGAATTTTTGAACTCCGTTCCGTCAGCTATTCCGGACATAGCCGCCATCATAACCATGGATGGATCTGGTCGATCCACCGAGGTTGCTGCCGCATTGAACCGCGTCAGAAAACTCCTCAACGTCTCTCCAGCCTTCTGTTTTAAAGTTGCCAAAGTCATCACATTCTTGGGTCTTGTAATGTGAACCCTGAATTGCCTCATAAATCTCTCAGTTAAATCATTCCATGTTCCGATGGATCCATTCTCTAGTTGCCTGAACCATAACGCTGCAATATCTGCTAAGTACAATGGAAAGCACCGGGCCATAACCTCCTCTGATGCCCCCAGCACTTCCATATGCCTCATATATTTCGTTAGATGGACCGTGGGGTCCGTTCTCCCGTCATACATGTCCAACGATGGTAACTTGAAATCCGGTGGGTTCCTAGCTTGCCTGATTGCTGGAGTAAAAGGACTCCTATTAACATCCTCCAAATCTTTGTTCACCAAACCGCCTCTCAAAGCTCGCCTAACCATCTCTGCCAACTTGTCGTTGTCTCCAAGATGTAATCTTCGTTCATTACTTTCAACCTGCCCCCCGAGTTCACGAGGGAACTCTGGGATCTGCCACCTTGACTGAGCGTTCACTCCTCTACTACTCCCAGGTTGCGCAGATGCTCCTCTTTCTCTCTCCGAAATTGGATCAACGTTCTCCATGGGTGCGCCTCCTAATCCAGGTGCTATGCCGGATGGTCCTGCTCCGTTCTGGACTCCATTGGCTTCTCTATTCTGTGCCCCAAGTTGTCCTATTTGCTAAAATAAACTCTGGATCAACTCCTCTTGTTTCTTCATCATTGTCTCCATCTCGTCCCTAGTGATGAAGATCGACGCTTGATTCGCTCCTGACGAAGCCTCTTGACTTCCTTGATGTTCACTTCTCTCTGGCCTTTGTTTCTTACTTGTTTGTCTCGTCATGGTTCTTAGATCTAAATTCCTAAGTCTCCAAATTCAACTTCTCCTGAGTTCAATTCTCAGTGAAAGCACCACAATGTTTGCGCCAAAAATGGTCACAAACACCCAATATCGTGAAAGCACCCGTTTATCAACACAGATCAGTAATAACTAACACAGAACTCTGATCTAAGAGAGAGTAAATGCAGCAAATTACAAATAACAATGAACAACACGGGATTTATAATGGTTCGGTGATCGTGCCTACGTCCACTTTGAAGTTGGTGACTTTATTGATATTCTCTTGATGATTTCAATCGATTACAGCGAATTACAACTGATGATATCTTTCAGATCTGATTACAACAGCAATAATGGAGTATGGAATTGAATCCGGTAGAGTCTGTACGTTCAATGGCGAAAGCTCCAAAAGATCCCCTTTTCTGAAGGCTTCAGGGTTCTATTTATAGGCGTTGGAGGCCCAGATCTCGCTCAAACTTCGGGAGACTTTTTCTGGCACGTGAGTGGGCCCACGCGACCGACCCCACCAAGTTTCGACTCGATCTGAGATCGATTCGAAGTGATTTCGAATCCATCAAAAAATGATCCAATCGAGCTGAAACTTGGCAGGAACAATCTTTATCTTGTATGGAAGCTACTGTGAAAATTTCGTTGCATTTGGATCAGTGGTTTAGGAGATACGATCGATTCGAGTTGGTGATTTTCGCTTGGCTGTTTGGCTCGAATCGATCACTTCGAATCGATGGTTTCGAATCGATCAACGCGCGTGCCTGAGTGATGACGTGGTGCGTGCTTTAGGGATCGATCCACTTTTATCGCCGAATTGATCGTTTCGTAGCCGTGAGTTTCGCCTCGTTCGTATCAATGGTCGTTGCATAGTTTGAATCAATCAACTACGTAAGTCTCGCGTTGTCCTGCATCTGCCTAGTTCAAATCGAGGAGAGAGGGCTTCTTTCGCATCGATGGTAAGATCGCATCGATACTTGTGATGGATACGAACAGAAGCTCCGCGATGGGTTCGAATGATCATCGATTCGAACTAGGCACTGGTGTGAACGATACGAAATTCATGGATACGAGGACGCAACCCACTGATGGGTACGAAACAGTGCTCTAGCATGGATACGAACGTGCTGATGGATTCGAATGTGATCGATTCGAAGTATATGGAGCATGATGGATTCGAACTTGTTGAGGTGACGCCCATCTGATGGGTTCGAACCGATCGATTCGAAGTGATCAAAATCATGCCTGATCGGTTCGAACTCGATCGACTCGAAGCGTATGCGAACCGATGGATTCGAATAAGGCAATTACTGATGGATTCGAACCCTATCGGTTCGAAATGGACACCTTCTCAACAAGCCGATGGTTTCGAACTGTGTACTTTGGCTAACTTGCATCGATCATATCTCGCTCATACGAACTCCGATTAACCTGAAATTTGAAACACTGGATTTCATGGTCTTGCTTGTCATGTCTTATCGATTGTGGCCTGATCCGGGTTCGCACAGAATTCATCGATATCCATAGCGAAGTGAAGTGCAACCAATCTCTGAGACGAACTGTCTTCCATTTTTGACCGATCTTTTGGTATCTCGGCTTTGCCAAAAAGCGGGATAACAGCGTGTATTAGGGTTTGTAGCTTTGAATGGGTTGCGTGGTTTACTGGAGATGGAAACGAACGTGAGGGAGAAGGTTGGAGTGCGCGGCCAGATGTGAAGGAAGGAAAATCAACGGTGATGATGAGTGTGGGGTTTAAATTTAAAAGTAAATTGTTAATTGTTTGCATTTAAAATTTGTATTAACTTCAAATTGCTATAACTTTTTCGTACGAGGTCGAAAAATTACGAAACCAGTTGCGTTGGATTCGTTTCGACGAACACTAGGCTATGGAGATGGATTGGAGTCGTTTGGAGCTAGTGAGAATTTCGGGTAAAATTAAACGCGCGTTTAATTTTATTCGAAATAAACGTTGAACCGTAATTGAAATCGAGGTGAGAATTTCTCACTCAATCGAATAGTTTCGATTTAAATTTTAAATAGTTATATTTAAAATTGTTGATTGTATGCCTGGATGACGAATTGTTGTCTATTGATTGTTAAAATAGACATTATACGCCGTTAGTAAGCGGAGGTTATTTATTAAAAACATATACCGCGAATATTTCACCGTATAGTGAAATTGGTATTATTTATGTACTTGGAGTTGATTTTCCGCATTATATAGCGGATGAGACCCTATTGCGCCGTATAATAGCGGATAATAATTTATAAATCCCATATACCGCGATAATTCCGTACTGGAACGAAATTGGTATTGTGCTAATGTTTGTGGATGCAGGGAAACGGGTTGGAGGGATCCAACTGGATTCCTCAACTGTATTGAATTATTTACAGATATTGTGATATTTGTTGATTATCATATTGATATATGATGTTTGGAAGTCATGATTGACTATTTGTTGCTGCTGCATCATCGGATCCATTTTTGAAATTTTAAAATAATGATTTTTGATTTTAAAAAGAATTTTAAAGTGATGTTTGAAAGTATACGTTTTATTAAATTTTGAATTGTTAAAATAAATAAACATTAAAATTTTATTGTTATAAAAGATATATTTTTGGAAAATAGTACTTAAGTATGATTTTGGAGTTATATAAGTTTTAAATAACGTTTTGTAAATTATTAAAGGGATTGGTTTATATAAATTGAGATTTTTGAATTATTATAAATGGGTTATATAAAAGATTTATAAAATTGATATTTATAAATTAAAAATATAGAAATTATAAAACGAGATTTTTTGTAAGTGTTAAAATGAAGAATGATTTGGATTTCTTAAGTGAATGAAATTTATCGATTTATAAATCGTGAAGTTATAAAACGAATAGATTTTTGTAAAATAAAGGACTTACAAGTAATTAACTTGTAAATTAGATTTTTGGCATAAAATTGAGATATGAATTGAAGTGGTTAATGAAGGAGATTTATAAACCGAAGTTTTATAAATAGAAATGGAATTTATAAACATTGTTTACAAATCCGAAATCAATTGAATTTGATAAATTGAATATATAAGGTTATTAAAGGAGATATATTCGCGATTTCGGATAGCGAATTATCCTTGAAATAAAATGTGTAGAAAATATTGAATTTGGTTAGTGAAATATATTCACAATTTTGAACAGTGAATAATATATTAAAGGAATGTTTTAGGGAGTGATCTTTTAAACGGAATTAAAATGATTTAAAGTTGTTTTAAAATGCATTAAGTGTCGAAACCATAGATTTCAACATTCATTGTTGAAATAGACGTTTTCGAGAAATAGAAGGAAATGGTGGACTATAACACTGTTGTTATAGTAAATGATTTCCGAAAGGAAATGTTTTTGTATAGTATTGGGATTTATATATCTATCTAAATTTTGAATCCCTATACTACTTATTTTGGGTCGTCGTAACGATGTTTTACGTAACATTCGTTTTGGCCCAAACAAATGTGTTTAAGAGAATGATTACTTAAAGAATGAAATATATACTTAATTTCGATTTAAGTATATTGAATATTTTCCAAGTGTTGAAAATAAATGGATTTGTAAATTACTTATTATTAAATAAGTATGGAAATGTTTTCCAATATGAAGTGAATATTTTGAGATTTTATCTTTTAAAGATAAATTGAAAATGAATATTAGAAATCGATTTGAAATCGTATATTCATAGATATTTTGAAATTGTAAATTCACTATGGAATTTATAAAAGGAAGGGAAATTTGTTTAAAAATAAACATTGATTTATTTTTGAAGTGTGGAAATGAATTTTACGGATTTGGAACATAAATATAAAGTAATTCGGTAAGGATTTATTTAATTGGTTTAAATGAACCATGTTGAAATGAAAGTATTTCCGTGTAAGGAAAATGATTGAAATTTGTTTTCAAAAGTGGTAAAGGTGAAAAGTGATTTGAAAATTTGTTTTCAAATGGTTGAAGTGTGGGAATTATATATCTAGTAAAGATATTTTGGAAAGTAAATAATTTGGAAAATTATTTGGAATCTGGTGATGTTGAGCATACCTATTGGTAGTTAAATAATCCGACTATCAATATTTACCTTTAAATAGGTATTTTTTATGCTTGCTTGAATTTGAATGCTACACTTATTTTTGAATAAGCGCTCACTATTCGGGTTAGCCGGGAAAGGACCTTGGGGTCGTATAACCCATTTCGAATATGTGATACGTTGTAATAGATAGCATTGATGACCGGTGTTGAAGACCGGATATTTATGAAAATGGAAGGATTACCGTCGAGTCGCTCTGCATCGGCTGATCTCCGATATAGAGGTTTTATCATCCTTAGTGACGGGAAGTCCGGTCGTGATTAGTGAATATCCGGATTGCAAGGACTTCTTTGGAAGTGCCTTCGGTTCTGTTCGAGCATGGAACAGACTTGTATGGATTGTGTGTCTGACATTGCAATTTGAGATGTAAAGCTGGTTTCTATCAAATATATTTCTGTTGGTGGCGGAGAATTTATTATCTTAGCTTAACGCCCTTCTCTGAGACGTATGAGCTCAGAGGTTATGTAGTTGATGGTTACTAGTGATACATTCCCAAATTGGTAATGTGGCAAATGTGACGATCGCGACTTTTCGACGCTCGAAAATCGACATCAATACGTCCACTGTAGCAACTGCCGCATAATCGAATGCCGGAAAACCGTACCGTTATGGTTAAAGAAGAGAAAAAGATAGAGGAAGAAGAAGAAAGATAGAACAGAACAGAAAGAAACAACAGAACAATATCAGAATCTCACAATCGCAGCGGAACAACATATAATAGATAAATGAATAATCTTTAAACAAAGAACTATATCAGTTATTACATTACATCATATTACATTACATCATCAGAGTGTACAACAACAAACAAAAACAAACAACGGAAAAGAAATACTATACACTAGTGAATACGCCATGCCATCCAGCTTGCCTCCAGCAACTCCTGAATTCCAGAATATCCTGATAAACCTGACTCTAGACTGCCCGTGTGGAAATTGGTGGGCACCCAGAGTTTAGGAAGGAAAACAATAAACTCTGAGTCAGTCATGTGACTGGTGTGAGAACCTAAAACAGTTTATCTTTAAAACAAAGAACATGATAATTTTAAAATAGATTTTGCAATGCTTTTTAGAAAATGAGACTACCATAAGGCCTCCCGCACACACACACAACGCAAACGCAGAATCGGAGGAGATTTCTCCTTATGATAGTCAAAGATGCTTGATACGCATTAAAAAGAAACATTTGATATTATTACTAGTGCATAGTGTAGGAAAAATCATTTCGACAATAAAGATATAAATCTTAGCCAGCATAGGCATTTCACACTTATGCCTACTATAGCTACCATCCAAACAGTGGTGACCACCATAAGTGAATGATAGGTTCTACAACTAAAACCGTACAAGATCGTATTGTTTCTTTGGATTTCCAACAAATGGTCAGGCCAAGGAACTTCCCATGGCCACATGGGTACGCCTCTGGAAAGACGACCCGAGAACCTAACCGGATCTCTGCCAACACAAGGCCGGGTTACCCCTAACTGGGTAACTACTGACACGAATATGTCATTCCCCGATCGTCACATTTGGTATCAGAGCATATGGTTAAGCGACAACCATGGCTCTGTTGGGTATTACTCATTAGAGATAGTCAGTAGTACTCTAGAATGAGTGTGAGTGTAATAATAGCTATGAGCGCGTATTTGTTAGTAAATATAAATTGTTTTGTATTGCGTTGACTTATCGGTTGATTGTTTATGAATTCTGGTCGGTGCGGGAAGTACAACCGTGATCGATAGGGGTTTCTAAACTCTTAAACAAGATAAACCGACACGGTATTGTTTTGAAATTGGGTAGATGAAATAATTTTACCCTAACTATTTTCGTATATTAAAAGAAATAAATTTTCAGTAAATATTTATAATATATGGTTGCTTGGTTGTTAGGAAACGATGATATTGAAATATTATCATTATGAAAATGGAAATTGAAATAATAACCAAAGGATAAAGGAATGAATTCATATACAAATGGGAATTGAAAATATTTATAAGTTGGAATAAAATTCATTAATGGAATGAAATTGGTAATGTGGCATACGAAGTGCTGTTGAGCATTTGTTGAACAAAGCACAGCTTTTGTATAAAGCGTGGCTTTGTGGACGAGACTTCGTCGGACCTCACACCCCGGAAATGGTCAAAACACGAAGGATGCAGCAAGGTTATTAGGGGGTAGCGTCCCTTTAGTGTATGTCATTCCTTCTGGATAGAGGTGGTATCATGGTATGGATCCCAGATACTTAACCTATGTTGTTGCTGCAAATTTATTGCTTTGTGGTTGTTGGAAATCGAGGATCCTCGAATATAGATCGGTTACGATCGGGGAATGACATTTCGTGTCAGTAGTTACCCAGTTAGGGGTAACCCGGCCTTGTGTTGGCAGAGATCCGGTTAGGTTTTCGAGTCGTCTTTCCAGAGGCGTACCCATGTGGCAATGGAAAGTTCCTTGGCCTGACCATTTGTTGGAAATCCAAAGAAACAATACGATCTTGTACGGTTTAGTTGTAGATCCTATCATTCACTTATGGTGGTCACCACTGTTTGGATGGTAGCTATAGTAGGCATAAGTGCGAAACGCCTATGCTGGCTAAGATTTATATCTTTATTTTCGAAATGATTTTTCCTACACTATGCACTAGTAATAATATCAAATGTTTCTTTTTAATGCGTATCAATCATCTTTGACTATCATAAGGAGAAATCTCCTCTGATTCTGCGTTTGCATTGTATGTGTGTGCGGGAGGCCTTATGGTAGTCTCATTTTCTAAAAAGCATTGCAAAATCTATTTTAAAATTATCTTGTTCTTTGTTTTAAAGATAAACTGTTTTAGGTTCTCACACCAGTCACATGACTGACTCGGAGTTTATTGTTTTCCTTCCTAAACTCTGGGTGCCCACCAATTTCCACACGAGCAGTCTAGAGTCAGGTTTATCAGGATATTCTGGAATTCAGGAGTTGCTGGAGGCAAGCTGGATGGCATGGCGTATTCACTAGTATATAGTATTTCTTTTCCGTTGTTTGTTGTTGTTTGTTGTTGTACACTCTGATGATGTAATGTAATGTAATATGATGTAATGTAATAACTGATATAGTTCTTTGTTTAAAGATTATTCATTTATCTATTATATGTTGTTCCGCTGCGATTGTGAGATTCTGATATTGTTCTGTTGTTTCTTTCTGTTCTGTTCTATCTTTCTTCTTCTTCCTCTATCTTTTTCTTCTTCTTTAACCATAACGGTACGGTTTTCCGGCATTCGATTATGCGGCAGTTGATGCAGTGGACGTATTGATGTCGATTTTCGAGCGTCGAAAAGTCGCGATCGTCACATTTGGTATCAGGGTATGTCGATGGGAGTAAATAAATAAGAGATGAAAAATTAAAATTATATACCACTCCTATCGAGATAACCAATACTGGTGTAAGGACTAACTACGGATGGCCGCTCCTATCTAGCCTTATTCTTCGTAATAACAGACAGTATTTCCTTTAATACCCTTTGTTATTGTGAGCATAGAGGTGGGGCGTCACAGTGTGTACTGCATCGCCACTACAGTAATTAAATACCCAAAAGATCAATAATTCAAAAGCAATAGAATATCAATAAAAGCAATACTGTGTGGCTGCAGTTCACGCTTGCGTGCACTGCCTTGCCACTGCAGTGATGATGTACACAAAAGCTCAATACCGTGTGGCTGCAGTTCACGCTTGCGTGCACTGCCTTGCCACTACAGTGATGAAATAGGAATCAGCACAAGGTCAAATCCGAGCTGCTAACTGGATTCAACTCAAGTGCAAATGGCCAAAACTCAAAAATCAAGTGTCAACTAGTTCAATATAAACAAGACCAGAGAAGAAAATGAAATAGCACCTGTATATACAGTGCATTGTCGCATCAGGCAACCAAAAACAGAAAGTACACATGACTATTTCAACTTCAAACTCACACCAAGCATAATACAAAGACTACAATTACAAAACTTAACTCAACATAAATGCATATGCCTAATTCAAATGATGCACTAGTGATGCCGGTGAAATGACCAAAAGCAGCCCCTACATGAAGTTCTGAAACAAATAAAACCAGAGGCAACTGGTAACAAATAATACAATATAAACCAGACTACATAAAATGCTTGGAAGCAATGCCCAAACAGCCGCAAGTAACTCAACCATTCACAATGCAATAACTTACCTACATGAATGAATGTATACACAAAGGAATGCAAGCTAGAACTCATCTCAAATGAACCAAATGGAACTGTAACAGCCGGAATGGCGACATGTTGTATGCAACTGTGAAATTGGATAAATGCATATATCAGACTCGAGCATAAAGGCACAGACTCGAGTGGAAGTGAATTAATTAACACAATTCAATACCAACAACATGAATGAACTAGTCTAGCAACATGCTCAAAACTAACAACAAAGCACCCCTACAGGTATGCAGATCCAAAAAAAAACGTAATCTGGATCAAATACGATCAGGTCAGAGACACAATACAGCAAGCTACAAGGATAAATGAATCTGCAAAACAGCAAGTGTTTAACTACATAGATATATGCAGTAACTATATAAATTAATCAAGTATATATATATATACACACACACACACACACACACACAAGCAACTAAATGAAGACCCAGACTATAATGAAAGCCCAACAACTACAAGTAGATGCAACTCGACTAACAGACTTGAGTAAACATGACCAAGTGCAGACCATCAATACACTGCAAGTGCAACAGGTAAATGGAGATGCAGTGAAGCCAATATGGCAACCAAAGAATGCACAGTGAATGCACCAGACATATACATGAAGTGGAGTTGAAACAGAGTCAACTAATGAAACTGGAAAATGCAAATATCACCAATCCAAGACCAGAAAACAAATTGCAAATACCAAGTACAACAAGCAGTTCCCAAAGTCAGAGACCATAATCAAGCAACAACATGTATAGGTCGGTGAACAAAATCAAGTGAAAGTCGAAGTCAACCAGAAATTCACGCAACAAGTCCACATCAAAGCCAGAAATTCACGAAATCAAAGAAACAGGCGAAGTCAAAGGAAATCAACACCGTGGAATTCAAGCAACGAAAACATATTCAAATTGAAAAAGTCATAAGAAATCGAAGTCGTGGTCTACAAAGGATACCGTGGCCAACAAATGAGCGAAGTCAACAAGTGACAGGGGTATAGATGTATAACAGTTTTAAATGATATCAACCAAAATGTCAAGGCCGACATTAAACAAGTCATAATCAGGTCAGAACCCATCAACGATGAAACCAAAACAAACGCAAAGTAAAGTACTAAGTTAAACTAGATGTGAGTGACATACATGAGGTTTATCTTGTTTAAGAGTTTAGAAACCCCTATCGATCACAGTTGTACTTCCCGCACCGACCAGAATTCATAAACAATCAACTGTAAGTCAACGCAATACAAAACAATTTATATTTACTAACAAATACGCGCTCATAGCTATTATTACACTCACACTCATTCCAGAGTACTACTGACTCTATCTCTAATGAGTAATACCTAACAGAGCCATGGTTGTCGCTTAACCATATGCTCTGATACCAAATGTGACGATCGTGACTTTTCGACGCTCGAAAATCGACATCAATACGTCCACTGTATCAGCTGCCACAGAATCGAATACCGAAAAACCGTACAGTTATGGTTAAAGAAGAAGAAAAAGATAGAGGAAGAAGAAAGATAGAACAGAACAGAAAGAAACAACAGAACAATATCAGAATCGCACAATCTCAGCGGAACAACATATAATAGATAAATGAATAATCTTTAAACAAAGAACTATATCAGTTATTACATTACATCATATTACATTACATTACATCATCAGAGTGTACAACAACAAACAACGGAAAAGAAATACTATATACTAGTGAATACGCCATGCCATCCAGCTTGCCTCTAGCAACTCCTGAATTCCAGAATATCCTGATAAACCTGACTCTAGACCGCCCGTGTGGAAATTGGTGGGCACCCAGAGTTTAGGAAGGAAAACAATAAACTCCGAGTCAGTCATGTGACTGGTGTGAGAAACTAAAACAGTTTATCTTTAAAACAAAGAACAGAATAATTTTAAAATAGATTTTGCAATGCTTTTTAGAAAATGAGACTACCATAAGGCCTTCCGCACACACACACAATGAAAACGCAGAATCGGAGGAGATTTCTCCTTATGATAGTCAAAGATGCTTGATACGCATTAAAAAGAAACATTTGATATTATTACTAGTGCATAGTGTAGGAAAAATCATTTCGAAAATAAAGATATAAATCTTAGCCAGCATAGGCATTTCGCACTTATGCCTACTATAGCTACCATCCAAACAGTGGTGACCACCATAAGTGAATGATAGGTTCTACAAGTAAAACCGTACAAGATCGTATTGTTTCTTTGGATTTCCAACAAATGGTCAGGCCAAGGAACTTCCCATTTCCACATGGGTACGCCTCTGGAAAGACGACCCGAGAACCTAACCGGATCTCTGCCAACACAAGGCCGGGTTACCCCTAACTGGGTAACTACTGACACGAATATGTCATTCCCCGATCGTCACATTTGGTATCGGAGCATATGGTTAAGCGACAACCATGGCTCTGTTGGGTATTACTCATTAGAGATAGTCAGTAGTACTCTAGAATGAGTGTGAGTGTAATAATAGCTATGAGCGCGTATTTGTTAGTAAATATAAATTTTTTTGTATTGCGTTGACTTATCGGTTGATTGTTTATGAATTCTGGTCAGTGCGGGAAGTACAACCGTGATCGATAGGGGTTTCTAAACTCTTAAACAAGATAAACCGACACAGTATTGTTTAGAAATTGCATAGATGAAATAATTTTACCCGAACTATTTTCGAATATTAAAAGAAATAAATTTTCTGTAAATATTTATAATATACGGTTGCTTGGTTGTTAGGAAACGACGATATTGAAATATTATCATTATGAAAATGGAAATTGAAATAATAACCAAAGGATAAAGGAATGAATTCATATACAAATGGGAATTGAAAATATTTATAAGTTGGAATAAAATTCATTAATGAAATGAAATTGGTAATGTGGCATACGAAGTGCTGTTGAGCATTTGTTGAACAAAGCACAACTTTTGTATAAAGCGTGGCTTTGTGGACGAGACTTCGTCGGACCTCACACCCCGAAAATGGTCAAAACAGGAAGGATGCGGCAAGGTTATTAGAGGGTAGGGCCCCTTTAGTGTATGTCATTCCTTTTGGATAGAGGTGGTATCATGGTATGGAGCCCAGATACTTAACCTATGTTGTTGCTGCAAATTTATTGCTTTGTGGTTGTTGGAAATCGAGGGTCCTCGGATATAGATCGGTTACGATCGGGGAATGACATATTCGTGTCAGTAGTTACCCAGTTAGGGGTAACCCGGCCTTGTGTTGGCAGAGATCCGGTTAGGTTCTCGAGTCGTCTTTCCAGAGGCGTATCCATGTGGCAATGGAAAGTTCATTGGCCTGACCATTTGTTGGAAATCCAAAGAAACAATGCGATCTTGTACGGTTTTAGTTGTAGAACCTATCATTCACTTATGGTGGTCACCACTGTTTGGATGGTAGCTATAGTAGGCATAAGTGCGAAATGCCTATGCTGGCTAAGATTTATATCTTTATTTTCGAAATGATTTTTCCTACACTATGCACTAGTAATAATATTAAATGTTTCTTTTTAATGTGTATCAAGCATCTTTGACTATCATAAGGAGAAATCTCCTCCGATTCTGCGTTTGCATTGTGTGTGTGTGCGGAAGGCCTTATGGTAGTCTCATTTTCTAAAAAGCATTGCGAAATCTATTTTAAAATTATCTTGTTCTTTGTTTTAAAGATAAACTGTTTTAGGTTCTCACACCAGTCACATGACTGGCTCGGAGTTTATTGTTTTCCTTCCTAAACTCTGGATGCCCACCAATTTCCACACGAGCAGTCTAGAGTCAGGTTTATCAGGATATTCTGGAATTCAGGAGTTGCTGGAGGCAAGCTGGATGGCATGGCGTATTCACTAGTATATAGTATTTCTTTTCCATTGTTTGTTGTTTTTTGTTGTTGTACACTCTGATGATGTAATGTAATGTAATATGATGTAATGTAATAACTGATATAGTTCTTTGTTTAAAGATTATTCATTTATCTATTATATGTTGTTCCGCCGCGATTGTGAGATTCTGATATTGTTCTGTTGTTTCTTTCTGTTCTGTTCTATCTTTCTTCTTCTTCCTCTATCTTTTTCTTCTTCTTTAACCATAACAGTACGGTTTTCCGGCATTCGATTATGCGGCAGTTGACACAGTGGACGTATTGATGTCGATTTTTCGAGCGTTGAAAAGTCGCGATCGTCACATGGAGGCAGGTACCATTAGAATTTTGCAATCAATGATTGAACTCAAGGAACATGATCATTCCAGGTATCCAAAGATAGATGTCAACTAACTCCTTTGACCCATGATTCGAGTGTCGGAGTATAAATACATAGGGTCGGACGAGACAATACGCCCTAAGATATTTGCACAGAGATAGGCAAAGCATTGAACCATTGTCCAGAGGATGGCAAGGCCAATGTGTTACGCACGAAGACGGGTGTCTTGCTTGATTAGCCCTAAAGATAGGGCTTATACGATCAACGTCCAGACTTAGGTGAGATCGAACGCAAATGCCCGGAGATAGAAGTTTAAACCACCGCTCGAGCCAGATAACCACTGTTAATGCCCAAAAATAGGTAGGATTGAACATGGATATCCAAAGTTAGATGTCCAAAGCATCACTCCGCAGTAATAAGGATTTTATGAAAATCCTATTTTATTACTAGTCAAACGGCACCTGAATGGCGATAAGTTAAGAAAACTGTTAATCCATCTAAAAAACAGTAAGGAAATTTACCACCCACATATACTCATAATAGACAGTTAATGTGTTATGATTCAAGTGCATTATTGGATAGCATAAGAAGCTGCATAAAACAAAGTACGTAAGCAAATAAAAAGTTTGAAAAGAAACTGCTTTATTCTTTGTTAATAAGTATTTTCAACAAAACTGAGGGTTGCACCCGCACAACATCGGCCTATGTACACAACTCAAAGTTTTGCGAAAAACAACAGAAAAACAAAAGAAAAACTACAACTAAGTGTTCTTCCTCTTTTTCCCTTCCTTCCCTTCTCCAGAAGAATGTGGAGTATGCCTCTTGCATGGTTTTCATGCCTTTGCCTCCCTTTGAAGAATAACCTTTGAGATCGGTATCTCAATTATAGCCACTCCTCGAAGATTTAAGGGCTTTACTTTGAGCACCGCCAAAGGCAAGGCCAGAAATGGGAACGACAGAAAGTGGAAGATGTGCCCGTTGATAGCGTTCAGGAACCAATACACCTTCAAAAGGAATTTCATGTCTCTCATGTATCCATTTGAAAGACGCCTCGTCCACTTTCAAAAAGAGAATCTAGTGGATCAAGATAACGACATCCCAATGTCGATATCGAAAGCAATCCCAACAGAAGGTTCTTCAAGCAACACAAAAGGGTCTATCTCTAAAGATTTTTCTATTCAAAAACTAGTAGACTGAAACTGAGGTGTAGAAGTGGATTTCATGACAGGGACTGTCAACGAACTGGATTATGCATCAAACTCAACATATTTTGATGTCGATAGACCTGCTGCCGTCATAGAGAAATGCGAAGAACGTCTATGATCCATAACTATTAAAAAACTTCACACAAAAGAGGTCAAGCAGGATTAAACTCTAACCTTCATGCTTGAAAAAGAGCCATCCGTAGCTGATACATAAGACCCAAAGGATGTCAAAAGTGTGTTGACCAATCGGGTCTCATGCATCGATGGGGATAAGAACGACAGGGATAAGAACGTACAATTCAAACTGTGTAGTGCATGTGTTTGATGTTTGAGGCACTATAAACACGAAAGTTCTATATAGCAAGCTCGCTTGCATTGGCTAATGAGTGTCATCGCCCAACGGTGCTATGCATCGAATTTTACCCACTATCATATGATTTACGATAATAAATTGTTGTCCGAAGCGACATGGGATCTCTTTTCATAGGGACACCAGAGTGAAGTATCTAATTTAATCAGGTCAACAAACATATTATTTGAAGCCTAGAACGTGGTCGAAGTTATCGTTATCTGAAACCATCCCAGCAATCATAATTATTAATCAAACATCAAAATAGCGTGAGCCCCACCCTCCTTATCAAATTTATAAATTTTTATTTTAGAATTTCTACGGTTTACTGGCCATACAAAAAACTAGAGCTCGGTAAAGGTTCAATACCAAGCCGACTAGAAGTGAGTCACACAAGTAAATGACTTGGGTCATTCTTAGGAAAATCATGCGTATGCTCCGAGTCAAGCACAACAAATCCAAGGCCGAGCTCCTGTTAAAATTTTTATAAATTTTCTAAATCTGAGATCGACCACCGATCCAAGTAGGGCAAGCACGAAGTTCACGCAACGATCGAAGATGGTCAACGGTAAGGCTTAAGCGAACCATGTCAAACTAGGTCGTCGCCTACCCAAGTTAGGAAAAGCGAAGTAAAGCCTAAAGTTCCTTGACATCTGAAGCTAGATCTGAGGCTAAATTGAATCGGTGAATAAACTCATGTGTAGTGGAATTATGGCTGAATCGCCACGGTCAAGTTAGAAGACATAGATGAACGACTCAATGTAAAGTACAAAGGTCGGTGGTGTTGAAAGGTTGGAGGCAAGATTGGGTTCGGCAATGGCGGGGCTCAAGTCCAAAACACTTCAATAAAATAAATGAACAAGTAAAGGGAGAGAAGGGGCTTCAACTCGCATAAGTAAATCCCAAACCAAGAAAGTAGGCAAAAAAATGGTCTAAGTCAAGGTACCGATCCATGGCCTTCAAGTCGATACTGAACCATGAAAAATATGTATTAAAAAAAGGAAAATGATTATGAGTAAGATGCATAAAGCATGATAGTGAGAATACAATATAAAATCAGGTGAAGTACTGAACAACAAAATCCTATCTGAACAATTCAAAGAAAGGATTGTTGAAAAACTTCAAGAATCTGAACGGTGAACCCAAGCAATGTACCTCACCTTTATACTACCCAAAAGGTGTGAATCTGAAACCGTTCAAACTGACGTAACGATCAAGAAAAGACATCTTGCTTTATGATTAGGAAAACGAAACTGTTTGGAATAGAGGTTGAAATTAATAATTCATCTTGGTCCAAAGCATATCTCGTTAGCACAAGATATGCTAAGGGGCAAATGTCATTCAGTTTTATGACCAAACCATATTTGGATGATTCAAATCAATCAAATAGTCAGATAGCAGTGCAAAAATCTAGAATATTAACTCCCAAATTCCAATCTCAGGTGAATTTTAAGGATAAAGCTATCAACGTGCCAAAAACCTATAAAGATGACCCACATGCCAAGATGCTTCACTTAGCCAGAACCAAAGTATCAAAATGTCTTGAATCGGTACCGATCTGACCACCATGGTTCGATACTGGTCCAAGAGAATTGCTTACTATCGATCCCATCTCAAGCCTATTTAAGATTATGATAAATGAAAACAACCTGAGCCTAAAAACCTAGTCAAGACGAAAGCCATGTCAATCTAGTCAAGTCATACAGCGAAGTCAAGTTGAACAATCCAAATATCCTTGGTTCGTAAAGGACCCCAAAGGATAACTTACAGGTGCATGAAACTAGCATCAAGTTAGTCTATGTCCAAAGTTAAGAGACAATTGAATCAAGAAGCATAAGTCGCCACCACTCCATACCTATAATTTCAGGAAGCAAAGGACCAAGTCATTGCTAACAAAAACCCAGGTCGTCGTCGATCCAAGGTACTCAGGTCGGTACCGATCAATTAAATTTGCTAATTTGACCATGATCTTTTCAAACAAACTTCTTGGAGAACGTGGAGAGAACATGGAGACAAATTTGTTAATCTTCATCTATAAATAGGGGATGATACACTATTTTGAAATCTTTTATTCTTCATTTTAAATTTGTGTTGTTATTGTAATTTTTTGGATCATCATTAATCCCTAGACTGTCGTTCCATAATATCATAGTTGTAAAAACTTTGCATAATCATTAACAAAGCTTAAATGGACATAGATCAGTGATTAACCAAACCACTATAAATTATCGTGTGTTCTTTCTCGTTTTCATTTGATTTCTTCATTTTATTCTCTTCTACAGATCTTTAGGGTGTTTGTGCCAACCTTTGGTATAAACGAGTATGCTACATGACAATTCATTGTTGGAAAACTAATCATAGTTTTTACAATAACGTACTATGACTGAAAACTTATTAGTCATTTCATGTGGGGAAAATAAGTATCATCGAATCTGCAAAGGCACCCAATCTCTACCCTTTAAGCTCAAATCTGCATATTTTTACTTGTAATTTTCTGTTATTATAGCACCATCCGGTTTTTTATCTATGGAAAATTGTGAAATTTCTTGTACCAAAATTCTGACTGTATTGTATTATTACGGCGTGCTTGAATTCCAATATCGATAATTATTAATAACATAGACTTATTTATTATGTAATTTATTGTATTTTATTCAGAAAAGAAATTTATTAGGGTGAAAAAGAAAATCTTTCTTCCAAATTTTTCCATTAAATCAAAAATCAAAAGTGCAGCCAATCACCAGTCATAACAGGACTTCCTTGTAGTTTTATTCTAAGATGTAAAATTTGCATCTTAATTGGATGGGAGCATTGGAATAGCTAAAAAAGAATAGTTGTTCTTGGACGCAAGTCTCATCCAATTTAAGATAAAGCAAGTCAGCCACCCTTTAATTTTTTTTTTTTTTTTACAAATTCTTCATTTCTACTTAGGAATCAAATTAACATCCTCTTCAATTTCTTCGGTAGCTTCTACACATCCCCTTTTTAGGTGGATGCAGCAGTTGACAAGATTATTCATCGGACTCTGTATCAACAACAGCAAATAAAAACTGAAAGGAGATATCACAAAATGGGATAAGATTTACAGGGAGGTACAAGAACATAGGAAAACTTCTTATGAAGGTGCGACACCATACAAGGAGCAGACGATCTACTACATATTTTGCAGACAGCTGGTTGACCGAACAATGTCCATTTGATGAAGATATTTGCTTTGCACTTTGAAGGGTTCCACGTATCTTTATCTTTATCTTTACTACTAATAATAAAAGTTCCACTAACTAATTTCAACCGTGTCTTTTTGAAATGCCAAATATACCCTTACACGTTTTCACGTCCGCACTAAGTAGTATTCCCTCCCAACGCATTCGTTCCTCGCGATAATCTATTCCGTTCATACACATGTTTATTAGTTTTAAGGTCAAATTCAGTTTTTCTTAGGATTAAATTATCTTTCTCTATTCCGTTTACACACATTAAAACCTAAATTTAGCTCCAAAAAAACATAAATATTTCAAATCAAATATGGATTATCATCTTCGGCTTTGTTGTCGCCATCGTCGCCACCACGTTCTCTTCTGACTAAGCTTGGCATCTATGATCTCGGTTTCAATTTATTTGAGATTTGAAATAGAATGGCAATTCTTATGGCGGAAAAATACGGTGAGCTCGGAATGAATTGTAGCAATAAGAGAGAGATATCTTCAATCTCAATATGTATTCAAGTGCAATTATAAGATTTTTGGGGATTTGGTGATGGCCTACTTGATTGTCTTTAAGGCTATAGCATGTTGCTTCTTCCCTCAATTCGATTGAGTCCAGTTTTGGTAGGTTTTACCGATTGTTGGATTTCTTTATTTTGCTACTGCAAGTGAATCTAATTCTTGAATATAATATCCTTTATCTTTATTGACTTATGGTTGTGTACTTGTTCGAATTCAACTCATATGCTTGAAGTTTTTTAGCACATGGGGCATATTATTATACTTTGATTTATAATTATGTAAATAAACTGAAGAACATATTATTATATCTATTTGAACTCCACTGAAGTCATCTCATTAAACATTACCGGCGATAATCTCAAGAACCTTGAATGGATCAAAAATACACTCAAGAAAAGTGATACCGTACCCTGAAATTTGTGAAAGTATGAATACTTTGTATTAGATTTTGCTACTATTCTTTGTTGTATGAAAGAAAATAAATATGTGAGAATAGCTTTAAACATATTTTCCCATGTCACGCCTGACAGGTTGTTGGAAATTCTATTATTTTTGATGAAGATATTGTGAGGGGTGGTCAAGCAGATGGTAAACTTACCACTGTTAAAATAAGTGGTGGATGCGGTAAGCATTGAAGCAAAGAATGGAGTGGATGATCTATATGCAGCAAATATGATCATCGATAGAATTCAATAGTTACATGGTTGAACAACAACACAATGAAAAAATCGGTAAGGAAGGGATTTCTTGCTGTTCGTGCGAAGATTCTAATGGTTAAAATTCTGATCAAAGAATGTTTGATGACGTATTCTAGAAAAAGAATAACGTTTGGATATTGTATAAGAATTCACACACCGGTATGCATAAGAAGGAAGTGTATTCTAGAATAAGAGTTGAAAGTATTCTTTTAAAATTGTAACAACTTCCATAATGATAATTTGTTGTTATACAAGCATGCATTTTGCGTGCTGCTGTACTAGTATGAATAAGCTAAGAGGTTGATCAAACAGTGAATTGAAAACGAGAGCAAAGTGTAAATGAGGCTACCAGTGGACCTTTAAAGACAGATGCACATGAGTTCAAATAAAGATGTTTACTTGTTTCTCTCTATATGGATCTTACACAAAACATTCTATATCTTAAAAGTGCCAGGATGGATTGTTTGCTGTACTGCTGCTACTTACAGTGCACGATTTTTTTTTTGCTTCAGGTCCTCTTTGTTGGGCTATCGAAGATCATGTTCCAATGTTTAATAACCAAGGGTTCAAACGGGTCATGTTAAAAGCGTTAAAAACTAACTGAACTACCGCTTTTTGTTGGCCCTACGCTCACGTTCACTTTAAATAATTACTAAATTAAGCGCCCTGTTAGAAGAATGATTAAACCATAACGTATTTACCGTTTTGGACAGATTTCCCAGTAACACTTATGAACTTGTTAGGCAGATTGCTCGATTACTTCAACCACAACTTAACGACATCCCTATTGACATTTTATGAAAATAAAAGGGAAAAATCAAGCAGAAATAAGATATCGTGCGTAAATTTATGTAGCGCGAAGTCATGTTCCATAATTATCCAACACTGATTAACAGTACCTAATTTGCCTTAATTCCCAGAACGTTGTAAAGCAACCAGACAAAAGCAAGATATGAATTCCAATCTATGCTACAACTACTACCAATCATACAGTTTGTCACATGTATGTCATGTTTGACGAATAACATGCATCTAAATTTTGTATAGTACACACATATATATAGACATAAAAAATATGTAAGAAACTGAAAAATACGCTTACAAATCTGTGCAACTTGTGTTTGGTTGTATGCTTCTGTTTCTATAACCAAATGATAGCATCTTTAATCGCTAATATTTCCTTCTTCGTTTAAGATTAATTCTGAAGGATTCTGAGCACCCCAAACAGCTGCATCCAAGTAACCAAGCTCGTATAATCTATCAAGAATATCATCATCTGCGGGTTCTAGTGCCCAATTCAATAACTGAAATTGCAGAATTTGAACCATTTTACTATACTGTTTTATTATTCAGCAAGTTAAAACTCTGCATTTTATCCTGCAGAACATAAAATATGGCACATTTGTACATCAATGCAACAATAAAAGGATATAAACCTGTCTGGTGGTAGCCCTATTTTCTGGATTGCAGTCTGGACTAATTCCAATGTCTTTAAACCCAAATCCATTTGTTGGGAAAGCACATACACGAACCTGCAGATATACATTATCGGCAACCTTATTTTGGCGAAATCATTACATTCAGATGCCAGAACAATGAATATTGGTCAAATAAATAACTTCAAAACTTAATTCCTTGAGGATACAAGTAATACAATGGAAATATCAAATAATACAGATTGACGTAGAGCAACTATTGAAGCAGTGTGAGTTAGATATCTATGAGAAAAAGGGAGTGGATGAAAGAGTGTAATCATTCTAGCAGAAATTACTTACAGTTTTTGAAGCAGAAGTGGGCGGCATAAACATTGTCAGCCCCCCATCAATGCACAATCTATTACGGAACATTGTTGCAGGTCTTGGAGCCAAATACCTGGGAAAATATACTTAAAGGACTAAATGCAATTTATTCAATCAGAACAAGAGAATGATAGCCTAGAGTTAAAGGGTGGAAGCAAAACTACATACCCTGGAATAAACGAAGAGGTAACAACTGCATTGATAACATCTTCCTTGGAGTCAAATTGATCAACAAGTAAACCCTTAGGCCTCCACAACAATCGAGTAATCGCCACTGTTATGAAGAGAAGAAATGATCATCTCTACTTATAATGTACAAATTAAGGAGGTAAAATATTGCTGAAGCATTCTGCAAAACCTTCCAAAAATACAATTTTCTTCGTAAAAAAACATGTATGTGCGCACATATACACATATATTGCATGCATGTATGATAAATTAAGCTTTAAGAGAGCATGCTACATAGTTATTATTTGATTATTATTATTTTATGAGAGCCTGTCCCAACCAAAAATGCTATAATACATGAAAAAAATAGCATTTTCGGAAATAGAAGTATAGGACATTTGGTTGGTTGATACCTCAAAAGAAATGTAAAAAAAAATTAGAATAACGGAGTAATGCACCAAAATCGAAAGGGCTTAAGCTTAGCAGGACTAGAAAGGAGCATATGTCATGCAAAGTTACTTAAAAAAACTAGAAAAATTAATACAATAAAAATAATATCAAATGATTAAGAAAATGCGTTTCAATATATAGGTATTATAATTCAAGATGATGGAGAGATAGAACAGATATAACAAAACGGATTAGTGCGGAATGGATGAAATGAAGATGAGTTAGTATCATTTCACGTAATAAGAGAGTACAAGAGAAACTAAAAAGAAAATAGTATTGAAGATTGATTAGACCCGCGGTGTTGTTCAGAGTGGAATGTTGACCTTTAAGAAAAATAATATAAGTTAAATGTAGGGGAAATGAAAATGCTACGAGAAATGATATGAATTACAAGAAAAGATGAAGTCGGAAATAAGACGGTGAGAAAAAAACCAAAAGTGACACCTATATATGAAAAAATTAGGGAAATTGGACTTAGATGGTATGAACACATCCAAATAAAGCCTGAATTGACATAAGAAGATAATGTTAAAAATGATCTTAAAACTAAAATTTAAGTTACAAATATTGATTCAAGATAAAAAAAATTATGGAAATTGAGAATTCATATGACAGACCCCAATCATTTAGGAATAAGGAAAAGATGACGATGATGATGAAATAGAGTATAAGACATAAAATACTAATTTCTAATAACTGTTAGAACACTTGTTAAGGAAAATTAGTATTGTACTGCAAATAAGTTAATAAAATAGATTCATGTCGGCATCAAAACCATAATAAGCATCATCTTATCAAATGTCACACATGGTGTAACAGTATGAAGGTTGGACGCAGCTAACATTCTTGTCAGTATCAAACCCTTCAATATAAATAAATGCACAGATATGGATCTATATGACCATTAGGATAGAACTGACCACAATCTAAATTCAATTAATATACTAAGGTAATAGTCATAGAAAAAAGGGGTAACTGCATTTATTGTGGCACGGTTCTATTTGGTTTCCACATGTGGAAAATCTAACACTCAACACAAGCAGATACTAGTCGTGTATAAGCATATGCTACATCAGAAGAAAAAAGGCGACTAAAACTTCCCACCAAGAGGCCTACCGAAAGTCAATAAATAATAAATGCCGGTGGTATTTACAGCCTTCATGTTGCTAACAATCACCACTACTTATTAAAAAAATCAAAATCTCACTGAGTATATCCACCCAAGTATACGAAGTTATTAACAAACATACACTACACAAGTATGTACAACCACCAAATTATCAACAAACACACACCGCCCAAGTATATACAAACATCATATTATTAACAAACATAGGCTACCCAAATATATACAACCATATTTATCCTTTTAGAAGGAAAAAAAAAATAGTAATTGATGTCCAAGAGAGTTGAATTCAAAATGTTTGGATCAATATTCTAAACATCTAAGCTAGTAGTCCTCGTTATAAATATAACTTTGTATTTAACATAGATTGATAATTAATTTCTACAAATATATAAATTTATTTAAAATTTTGGGCGCTAGACATGTCGTATATCATTTTTTTAAAGACCACCAATTTAATGGTTCGTTATCAAGTTTTAAAATTAAATTACGGACTGAACAATTGGTAAAAGACCACCAATTTCTGAAAAGTAATTATTTTTTAATTATCGAGTATTAACTATATTTAGATCTGAACATGTAGCATATCTTATTCATTATCGTTTTTAAGTACAAGATTACATTATGCTGATGGATACCAACCAATGCTAATTATTCAATTAGCATTAATGAGGCTTGCCGCTTAGCTTCATACTTCATAGTTCATATTTATTGCTGAGAGGAACAAAACTAAAATGACCATTTTGATGATAGGAACCTTTTGAATATATAACATAAGTTTGTCGCTTAGTTTCATTCTGTTGCTTGATTAACCAATTTTATTGTAGTTACCAAAATTTCATGTTTTATTTGTTATTTCATCATTTTCACAAGAATATACTTAGAGAGGATTATCTAGTAAAATGTTCTAATCCTTTTAAATTTTCACAGAGCATACATTCAATGAAATGATGATGAAGATGAGTTAAAGGTCATAGGTGCAAAATTAATGGCACTGAATCCAAAGATCAAACTCTCAAATTAAACATGATAGAAAGTATAATTGTGTTATGGATTTGAGGCCTTCTAACTATTTAACTTATGGATTGGTACTCTCAGGTGCTTTGCCATGGCAATTTGAGTTGAAAACGAAGAGGATGAGAGACAACTATTATATTTGGAAAAGGGCAATTTTAATATTTATTTTGTTTGACATTGTTAATCCAAAAAAGGGATCAATATCTGGTATGAGTTTGTGAAAACACCAGCCATGTTCTGACAGAGCAATAATATACAAAACAAATGTAAAAAGAGCAGAAATAGTAAAGAGACCAGAAGATTTTTATAGTGGTTTGGCGGTTAATGAAGGCTACGTCCACTTTATAACTTTTTATTAACTGACTGCTGTTACAACCTGAATCGGATTACAACATGATTGAATATCCTAGGTTAGATGAACTCACAACTACAAGAGTTCATGGAGAATCACGGTGAACCCCTGTATGACTAATGTGTGTGAGGAGATGAGTGAACAATAACCTTTGCAGAATTCCAGCAGCCAGCTCAGAAGATCATCTTTGTGTTGTAGGTAAAATTATATTTATAGGTACGAGTGTTATGGCACGCGCTTCGCGCGTGAACTGTTTCCTTATAAATTGTGTATGTTTAAACAAGTAAAAAATGATTTTTTATTTTCAAATGATATTAAAATTTGTATACTTGTGAAAACGCATTTTGAATTTGTAAAGGAAGTTTAATTTTAGATCCTATTTTTTAGAAGCATTTTGAATTTGTAAAACATATTTAATTGGTAGATTCTATTTTTATGGACGTTTGAATTTGTAAAAGAAGTTTAATACGAGATCATACTTTTAAGTGATTAAGATTTGATAATATATAGAGAGGCATTTTGGTAGTTCACGTTGATACCAAAAAAGTGTGACACCAAAGCTGAATGATATTAAGATTTGTATATTTGTAAAGAAAATATTTTGAATTTGTAAACGAAGTTTAATTTTAGATTCTACTTTCAGAAGCATTTTGAATTTGTAAAGCATATTTAATTGTTCGATTCTACTTTAATGGACGTTTGAATTTGTAAAAAAAGTTTAATAAGAGATCATATTTTAAGTGATTAAGATTTGATAATATATAGAGAGACGTTTTTGGTAGTTCACGTTGATACAAAAAAGTATTGACACCAAAGCTATTACAACTATTAATAAAGATATAAGAGCAGTTGGGCCAAGGCCGACTTGTCAGAAGTCTCTACGCAGTGCTACGAAGAAGTCCAGAAAAACTCAAGGCGATCCGAGCTAACATGATGGATCACTAGCGATCCATGGGTGTCCATGCCCTTAAACTATTTTTTCTATGCCCTTAAACTATTTTTGAGTCTGCCTTTTAGGGTTGTCTTTCTTTCATCTATTTGAATGTATTGTTCAAATATTAAGTCATTTGAAGTTTGTTTGATCATCCGTTTTTACCAATCATTTCCAATCATTTGGTTCGGAAGAATCATTCATGACTCATTCAAAACTTAACGAAATCAGACGAAACTTTGAAGATACACTCTAGAGGGTGTCTAGGACTACCCTAAAAATTTCAAGTGGTGGAGCCCAACCTACATGGATTGCTAGCGGTCCATCTAGTTAGGTCGCTAGCAATCCATGTAGTCTTATCCAATCAAGTCCATTTTTGGTCAGTGGCTTCTTATTATGTTTTCTAAATGTTCTCCCAAAATTTCAAGTCAATCCAACTCACTATGAGTTCTCTAGGTCTGTTTTAAGTTAGTTGTTTTGGTCAAAAAGCGAGTAAACATTTACCCTTCAAAATACACTTTTGAATGAAACGTGTGTTTGGCTTAAGAACACGTTCCTATCTTCGGTCTTCGCTAGTTTAGCTTTCCAGCTGCTTCGATCTTGGTGAATCGTCAGTACCTTCATATTCTCTTGCCAATCACAAGTCGTTCCAAATCTGTTACAGCATAAGACTCTAGACTTTGTCTAAGTGTAATCAATACATGGCAATCATTTCGATTTCATTCTGAGTTATTACATCACATATCTCTAATTAAATCACATGTTTTCAATTACATCACATATCTTCAATTACATCACATAACTCTAATTGTCTCATGTTCATTCGAGATATACATTATTATCATTTTGCTTCTCATTCAGAGCTGTCACATCATATATTAAAATCACATCATATATCAAAATCACATTATATATCAGAATCACATCACATATCGAAATCATCATATGTTCATTCAGAATTTATCAATTTTATTCTATTTATAAGGCATTCAAATCTTTTTATTAAATCAAATTTGTTTTAAGGCTCGATCTCTCCTGATCGTTTAAGTTTAATGTGTGATCTCTCAGGATCGTTTAATGTTCAGTTTAACGCCCGATCTCTCCGGATCGTTTAATGTTTTAAGTAAAGGAGACGATCTCTCCGGATCGTTTGTTTGTTAAGTTAAGAAGGATTAAGTAAGCTTATCCGCTCACTCTCCAGTGAGGGACTTCTTGCGCTCCGGTCTCGTCTCTCCGATCGAAATTTTACGACGTTTAATATCATACAAGTCCATCCAAGGAGACTTGCACGTTGCACTCTGGTCCCTCGTCGAAACTCTAAGGCGACCAATATCAATCTTCATTCTCCGGTGGAAATCAAAATTCAAGTACAAATCAAAGCAAACAAAAAAGAATCAAAACAAGCAAAAATCAAAACAAGCGAAAATCAAAACAAGCTGAAATCAAAACAAGCGAAAAACAATACAAGTAGAAATCCTAAATGTTCGTCACACATCCAACTCCGAGCGTGCCTAGAAACCAATCGGGGTCACATACACGTGTAAGTAATCCGAGGTTATTGAAAGCTGAAAAAGCAAAAGGCAGAGAGTAAGGGACGAACCTGCCCCCTGTTTCAACTATGGGCTTCTGGTTTCGGCTCATGCGATCATGTATTCATACTCTGATTTGCTACTCTAGCTCCAACATCACTCGTTCCAGGCGTTAAAGCTCATCCTAGATCCGAATGTATCGTGCCCCCAAATCGTGTGGGCATTGTTTCAGTTTGTTTTGCTCTAACTTTAAATGCTCCTGCATTGAGTCTTATCGTTGATTTCAGTGTTGCCTTCAAGTATCGGTTGTTCTAAGTGTGGATTCAGTATTCCAATCAATTCCAATCCAAGCTTTTGCGGCTCTTGTTGTTATTTCTCATAGTTTGACTCATATTCCTTGCAGATCTAACTATCCATTGTCGCTCCATCCTTTGAAAGAAGCTATCAATAATCTCTTGCGGCCTAGACAAGATCCCATCTTGCATCTCCTTCATCATCGTTTCCATTTCTTCTCTAACCACATAGATGGGTTGATGAGAAATTGAGGATACCTCTTGGCTGCCCTCCAAGCTACGTTGACTTGCTACAGCTCTAGATCTAGTATTAGCCATACTCATATTATTTAAATCTTAGATTCAAACTTCAATTCTTTTGATCTCATTCAAGATTCTCGGTCAAAGCACTAAAATGTTAACCTAAAAAATGGATCATCACTCGTTATGAGTTTGTTAAAACACCAACTCTATTCCGATAGGGCAATAATATAGAAAATAAAAGTAAAAAGAGCAGAAATAATAAAGAAGTTAGAAGATTTTTGTAGTAGTTCAGCTGTTTATGAAGTCTACGTCCATTTTATAACTTTTTATTAACAGACTGTTGTTACAGGCTGAATCGGATTATCAACATGATTGAATATCCTAGGTTGATCAAATCACAAGTACAACAGTTCACTGGAGAATCACAATGAACCCTTAGATGACCATTGTGGAGGAGGAGAAGAGTGAACAATAATTTTTGCAGTGTTCCGGCAACCAATTCAGAAGATCATTTTTGTGTTACAGGTATGATTGTATTTATAGATGTAGGAGAGCGGTTGGGTCAAAACCGACTTTTCAGAAGCCTCTACTCGATGCTAGAAAGAAGTGCAGAAAAACTCAAGGCAACCCGAACTAACATGGTGGATCGCTCGCGATCCATGGATGACCATGCCCTTAAACTGTTTTTGAGTCTACCCTTTTGAATTGTCTTTCTTGCATCTATTTGAATGTCTTGTCCAAATATCAAGTCGTTTGGAGTTTGTTTGATCTTCCGTCATCATGGGTCATCTGGTCCAGAAGAATCATCCATAACTCGCTTAAAACTTGACGAAATCAAACGAAACTTTGCAAGCGCACTCTAGAGGTGTCTGGGACCTACTTTAAAAATTCCATATGGTGGAGTCTAACTAGATGGATCGCTAGCGATCCATCTAGTTAGGCCGCTAGCAATCCATCTAACCTTATCCAATCAAGTCCATTTTTGATGAATGCCTTCTTTTATGCCTTCTAAGCGTTTTTTCAGAATTTCAAGTCAATCTGACTCTGTATGAGCTCTCTATGTCCATTTTAAGTGAGCTGCTTTGATAAAAAAACGGGTATACAGACATGATTTGATTGGTAGTGGTGTGTGAATAACAAAAGAAGGTGGTGATTAGTACACTGGTAGTTTTTATTAGTGGGTGAATACTCACTAGCAAAATGGTTGGTGCAAAACAGCAGCGTTCCGGTCCATAATAAGTATATTCTTTCAAACCACAAAACCGTGCTGAAAATTTATGATGATAAGGGAATGGTCAAGGTCTATACGAATAATGTGACCAATTAAGTTAACCGGTATCCAAATTATGTAAGTGGTCACATGATCATGCTTCAACCACTATAATCAAAACGGATCATGCTTGCAGGATTTATCACCTTTCAATTTATCTGTCAAAACTGAATGTGATATTGACTTTTAGAACAAAAGAAAAAAATAGAGTGAAGCTCACCTCTAACTCTACCATTGCATCTAGTGTGTATATCATCAGGCAGAAATCCATCAAGGACATCTCTCAATACTGCCTGTATACATTAACATAAGATATCCAGTTTAGGCGAAAGAAGATTTTACCAATCAACTCAACATTGGCTTTGTTTACCATTCAGACCTGACTAGGCACTCCTAAAAATAGGGATGTTTATGTCAATGACGATTGTCAGGCAAGGACGATATTACTCCAAAAAGTGGACAAGATCGACACATGTACATGCACAAACTCACTCACAAAGGATTTTATGTGCCATGGATTGTTTATAGCTACTGTGTTGTGTACCACACCGAGGTCATTTTTTAATCTACTAGTGTCTATGCTTATGATAAGAACAGCTGCATATATATGTGTGCGCGCGTGCGCAACAACAAATGGTTGGTAAAAATATACCAAGATTACATTGTACATACCCCAAGTCTAAATGCAGTGCCTTTGAGGCGGCAATCCTCAGCAAGAACTTTGGTAAACGTAAGCGCATCTTGCATGCTAGTACCAGAAGCAATGACAGCACATATTATGGCACCAGCAGATGATCCAGCTAAAGGAGTTGTATCCTGAAGCACATATGTCAACCTTTTCTTAGATTTACAACTTTACAACATACCACCTAGTTCTTCGAATTGCAATATATCACCTTAATAACCTCCTTATTTTCTAAAAATGAGTAAATTCTTGGAATCTCATTCTATGAGAAATCGACAGAGTTTGACTTTTTAAATTCTATAAAGACTAAGGTTTTCAATATGGGATTCAAATCGTAAATCGTGAAGTTCAAACTTTAAATCGAAACGGGATTTCAATCGTAAATCATAGATTCAAAAAATCAGCATTTTCAAGTTTTATACACGTTTTTACATTAATTTTCACATTTGAACTTCTAAATTTAAACCTAAAACTCAACTTTCTCTATTGTTCCACTTTATTTTACTTAGAAAACATTAGAAGTTGAATCGTGGATCCTAATATGTATATTAAACATATCAGTATGGGTTGAATCATTTTCTGAATTGCGATGTTAACTAAGTTTGAATGGCAATATAAATCGAATCGTAAAGGGAAATATCCGATCTGAATCGGAATTTAAATCCTAAGATTTTAGGATTTTTGATAACAATAGTAAAGACCATCGGTCATACAAAAGTCTCTTAGGGATGTTCAGCATTAGTCCCTTCAGATTTTCGTAAACACGTTTGGCCTTTTTGACTAAGGAACGCATATTTAAATACCATTTCTAATGCTTGATAATACTGCTGCACCAAAATGTACTTTCTTGTGAATTTTGCAACATGAGACCACTTGTTATACTTACGTAAAAAATGGAGAAATTATAATGATTCATAAACTGTACGATCCATCACCATAAAAATCTCAGTACCTTAATGTATCCATTTTCAATCAAGAACTGTGCGACACCAAGATGATAAGGAAACAACAATCCAGCAGCAGAAAAACTGAATCCAGGACTAGTCACCTTCTTCATTCGCTCCTCTGCTTCCACATCTTTTACTCTCTGTTCCCAAATCACTGAATCAACATCCTTAATCACTTTCCCAATTTCGTCTCCATCGTTTCCTGTATCAATGTCGTTGCCCTTAGTTTTATTAATTAAACGAGAAGCTAATCCCACAAAAAGCTCTCCAGTTGCAACTGCCAAAGACTTCTTGTCTGTTTTTGTCGTCGTTGCTGAAGTTGTACTGTCTTTGTGGGTAGATTTGACGGAGAAAATGGAGAACTTGTTGAGTCTAGGGTTTGATAATTTGAGAGGTCTATTGAATTTAGGGTTAGGGTTCGGTAATGAGAGGGATGAAGAAGCCATGAACGATAATTTGATTGAGAAAACAGAACAGCTTTGTAGCTCTGCTCTCAAGATATTAGCTTCGGAGATTTTGGAGTTCACATTGTGTTGATGCGTTTATATATGGAGTATTTAGCGAAATAAAGAATTACTACCAATTCCCACAGGGTTGTCGCATCTAATTCAACTAGAAATGATTTGGTTCCTTGATTTGACTACAAGTGTTCGTTTAGTTACCCATGCTCCCTACTTTTTTAGATGCCCAGAAGTTGGACGTATATTATTGGACGTTCAGGGTAAGGACTCGGATTTTTAACCATATGATATTAGAATAATTAACTAATTTTAAATATTAAAATATTAATTTTTATAAGTTGAATAATTTAAAATTTTCTGTTATTGAGAATATAGAAATCTATGAATTTTGAAAGCTATAAAAATTAAAAAAAAAAAACGCTAACGGCTGAAAATGATAAAAATGTGTGTATAAAGTTTCATTATTTCAAACTTAAAATCGAGCATGCAAAAATCAAATATGTGTGTCTAAGCATATCAGCCACTCTATATGTATACTCCAGCCTCTTTATTGCTTCGATGTCCCCTCCATTTTCGTATATGTAGCTGTGCTTGTCCATTTATAAAAAAATAAAAAAGAAGTCTGTCATTTGGATAAAAGATTGAGTGTTCAAAAGCTTGAAGATTACAGTGAGTAGACCACCTCTGTTTGTTACTGGTTATTACACACACACATATACATATATATATATATATATATACACACACACACACACACACACACACATACACACATACGTACGTACGTACGTACATACATACATACTTACATATAACTGTGATTTTTGTTGAATCTTTGATCTGTGTTAAGAGTATATGCATATGTTATGTTAATATGTGTATGTCTATGAATGTTCGACATGGTCAGCTCCACTTATACTCAAAACACCGTGCTTCTTCTACATAATAGCTTCACTGTAATGGTTTTTGGTTAAAAACAGTTGAACTTTTCACTTTAAAAATCAATATCTTAACATCCAATTAGTTTTAAACCATGTTTTCAAAACAAAAGTTGTTTGTTTTAGAATATTTTGAAACTGATTTCGTGTAATTTCATCGATCAGAGGAAGAGAATAACCTAAATAACAGAGAGTGGGTCAGTTATAGTCGAAATCTGTGACGACCGTCCATGACTCCCGCGCTAAAACAAGAGAATGGTGCGCTGAAAGGTGTGCCAGGCAGCCATGGACGATCATCAGGGTAAAGATAAAATAGAATAGTCTATCGTATTACTCACAGCGCATGGATAAAATACAATAGAAAAGTATACATAGTGAAGCTCCACAGAACGGAGTCATATAAACTCATAATAGTTTTATACAATCATCTGAATAGTCAATACATCAAGCCTCACTACATAACACTCAGAGTATCAAACAAACAGCGAAACATCCAGTACATATAGTAAGAAAACAATATGCAAAAGCCTCCAGCTCGTCTTCGTCATCAACAACGTTGGTAGCCAAGAACAGCACCTGTCACCTGCTACCTAGTCTGCCCATCCCAACATGGATGAACAGCCCAAGGTAATAAGAGTTGAACATAAAACCTTGAGTCAGACAACAGTCTTAGTGAGCAGTAAATCAACTATCAAACATACCAAAAGAGCATAAAGGGTAAAAGGAATAGGAACTCAACCATCCCACTCCACCTCATTCTACAGTGATAGCCCCCAGACACACCAAGCAGAAACAAGCATAACAAAGCAGACATTTAAAGTAAAGTAATTATCACTCGAGTCAAGGTCGATGTTTTCCAAGTACAAACCCCCAAGGCCTAAACCAAGATCAGATAAGCACCCAGAAAGCATCGCTCTTGAGATCGAATGATGGTGCAACCAAACATCCATGACTCTGACTATCACTGTTATCATTGCCTCGATATCACCGTTAATTGAATGACCGGCACCTTCTTTCAACCGTCCGTCAAGGGCTAATGGCAACCCCGGTTCTAGACATAACTCCTCACGTCGTCATGACCCGTGCCTAGGACTATCGCATCTGCCCAGAGTACTAGCACGTCATCGTGACCCGTGCTTGGAACGTCATCGTGACCCGTCCCAACGTACTCTTGCTTTGAGCATGCTAGAACCTTCAATAACGATAAGATCCAAGCCTCCTAGTCATCCTCCTCGACGACTATTCTCATACTAGCTCAAGCGCCTCTCGAGCCCACCATTATCCACAAACCCGGACCGCATCATCGAGTTATCAACATGCTTGGGATGATCCCGTCTGGATTAAACCAAGGCTTTCACACATCATGCTTTGCTTCAACACATCATAGCAAAGTCCCATCTCAACATCATGGTTTGCCTCATCGCATCATGGCAAAGTCCATCATCATCAAATCTATCCATATGAGCTTCAACATCCGCTTCATATGCCACAGGCAGCTTTCACTATTCAAGAGCCTTTCCACTTAGCTTTTGAATCATCTTCGACCAACTTGTCCAAATCAAGTTATCAATCAACTAATCCATCAAATCAAACATTAATCCAAGTAATCAATCATTCAAACAAGATCTAAATAAACAATTACAACAATAATGGCAATTTCGTAAATAAAGAGTCCAAATCTAACATGCATTCTAACAAGTATGAATTATGAACAATATCTCTACAACTTGATGAATGAACTTGCATAAGTGAACATGTAGTAAAATAGATATCAAAACTTCATAAATGATGGATCTACATGCAGACTTAGGGAAAATGCATGAAATCACTATCTTTAACACACAAACGAGCCACCGATCCAATATACTCCCTTGGGTCCGTGTGAGAGATAACTACCACTCACCAAAGCACCTAAACACCTCAAAAGATAACAACTTCAGATCTGGACAGCGAAGAACTAAGCTTGATCCGGTAAAATCTCACTTCAATCGATGAAATCTCCCTTTGTTGGATGAAGATCTTCAACTTTGGATCTTGGATCTTCAACCTTGATCTTCAATCTTGGATGGATGTAAGCACTAGATTAGAGTGGAGAAAAGAAGTGAAGAAGTGTAGTAGTCGAGCTCTCAAAATGGTAGCACTTCGTCGCTTCAAAATTCGGTGCCAAAAAGTGAAGATATGGACGTGTATTTATAGGCTGAAAATTAGGTCGTTCGCCCCTAGGTCGTTGCCGACCTAACGAACTACAACCTACGACCTACGACCTAACCAACATACCCGACCCAACTCACTGCCGACCTAACAACTATGCGACCTAAAACATGCACACGTCCTAACAGATCAACGACCTAAGCCATAATACGTGTGCGCGACCTAACTATACACGGCCTAGTGACTTAACGACTTACGACCTAACGCTCTAACACAGCCGCATCATTACCTAAGTCGCCTGGTCGACTTACGACCTATCATAGGTCGTCCAACGACCTAATTTCACCCACCTCTACAGGTCATAACTCTACTAAGTCGCTCGCGACCTAACGTAAGTCGCTCACGACCTAACTAGACACGGCCCACTCTATAGGTCGCTCACTATCTTAGGTCGCTATCTAACCCAAATAGTTATCCTACCTTAGGTCGCTTCCGACCTAAATATACCCAGCAACATTGGTCGCTCCCCACTAGGTCGTTAGAATCCTTAACCCGTTAACTACCTTAAGTCGCTCCTCTACCTTAGGTCGCTCAACAACTTAGGTCGCTCAACCGACCTAACTTCCACACGACCTATCTCCTATACGACTTAATCCCTATACGATCTAACTCCTAGGTCGTTCCAAACATATAAGTCGCTCAACTCAAATCCCTTAACTCGCCCAATCACACTTAAGTCGTTACTTCTATAGGTCGCTCCACTCAACCTAACTCTCATACGACCTAAGCACCACACGAGATAACTTAACACGACTTAAACTTTGGTCGACTCATACTCTAAACGACTTAACAACATCAACGACCTAATGCAACTATTTTACGATTTATCGACACGTAAAATACAGGTCGTTACATTCTCTCCCCCTTAGGAATTTCGCCCCCGAAATTCCAAACAATCAAGAGCAACCACAACTATTCTGCATGCCTACCATCCATAGCAATCATCAAACCATGCATCCAATTACTAGCCTAGCATGCAGAATTCTAAGGTTAGAACAAGTTACAAATTCATGAAATGTCACGACACCTTAGGGCCATACCTCGAAGAGTTCAGGATGAGCTGCCTTCATCCTCTCTTCCTCCTCCCACGTACAGTCGTTAACATCATCACTCCATTGTACCTTGAGCAACGCAATCGTCTTCCTCCTAAGCTGTTTCGTGTCGGTTTCAACAACACGAAGCGGCTTACGAGGTCTCGTAACAACTGGATCAACCTTTAAATCTTCACAGCTATCAGCAGAAACCACCGTATTCGAGTCGTGCACATACTTCCGTAGATACGATACATGAAAAACATTATGCACACCCGCCATCTTTTCTGGTAACTCCAATTTATAGGCGAGCTTTCCAATTCGCTCGATAATCGGGAATGGTCCAACAAATCTCGAAGTCAACTTTCCTTTCTTCCCGAATCGAATAACTTTCTTCAGTGGAGAAACCTTCACGAAAACCATATCGCCTACGTCGAATTCCAAGTCCTTACGACGCTTATCGGCATAACTTTTCTGACGATCTTGGGCTGCCTTCATTCGTCGCCGAATGATCTCTATGCATTCCGAAGTCTGTCGAATCATCTCTGGCCCAAGTATCAACTTTTCTCCAGTTTCCAACCAACATGTCGGAGAGTTACACGGTTTTCCATACAATACTTCATACGGTGCCATACCAATACTTGACTGGTAACTGTTATTATATGCAAATTCCACCAAATGAAGATGATCTTCCCATGATCCTCCGAAATCTAAAACACAAGCTCTAAGGAGATCTTCCAAAACTCGGTTGACTCTCTCGGTCTGACCATCTGTTTGGGGGTGATAAGCTGTACTCAAACACAACTCGGTTCCCAAAACTTCCTGAAAGCTCTTCCAAAATCCACTAGTGAACAATGGATCTCGATCGCTCACTATACTCTTCGGAATACCATGGAATCGAACTATCCACTTAACATACAACTCAGCCAACTTCGACGCAGTCCTAGTTGATCGAACAGGAATGAATCTTGCACTCTTAGTCAAACGATCTACGATGACCCAAATCCCTTCATTTCCTGCTCTGGTTCTAGGTAACCCATCGATAAAATCCATCGATACTTGCTCCCACTTCCACGTAGGAACTTCCAATGGCTGAAGCAATCCACTGGGATTCTTCTGCTTGGCTTTTACCAACTGGCAGTTCATACATTTGGAAATAAAATTTCCAACATCCTTCTTCATACCTTCCCAGTAGTAGGTTCTCTTCATATCCCGATACATCTTATTTCCACCTGGATGAATTGTCAACTTCGAGTGATGACTTTCCCTCAGAACTTCATCTCTCAATTCATCTATATCAGGAACAACTAGTCGTCCTTGCTTCCGAAGCCAACCCTTTATCCTTTTCTGGGTCCAATCCAGATTCCAAATCACGGATAATCTTGACAAGCTTATCGTCTCGCTTTTGGCTCTCGCCAATTCTTTCCACAAGAGTAGGTCTTATTGATAAGTTTGCCAACATCTCAGGTTCCAATTCACATCTGGGCCTGAAGTCAAATCCAGCCAAATACTCGAGACTCTTCCATTCTGAAAACATGGCTCCCAATCCTGCATGTCTTCGACTTAACGCATCCGCCACTGCGTTACCTTTTCCCGGAGTATAAGCTATACCAAAATCATATGATGCTAAAAACTCTAGCCATCGTTGCTGTCGAAGATTCAAATCCTTTTGGGAGAACAGATACTTCAATGACTTATGATCCGTAAACAACTCGAATCGAACTCCCAACAGGTAATGTCTCCACATCTTCAGAGCAAAAACAATCGCCGCTAACTCCAAATCATGAGTCGGATAATTCCTTTCATGCGGCTTTAATTGTCGACTCGCATACGCAACAACTTTATCCTTCTGCATTAGCACTGCTCCAAGTCCAGTACCACATGCATCGGTATAAACCACCATCTCATCATTCCCACTTGGAATAGTCAAAACAGGAGCACTTGTCAGTTGCTCTTTCAGAATTCCGAAAGCTTGCTCACACTTATCATCCCATCTGAATACCTGATTCTTTTTCGTCAATCCTGTCAATGGTGCCGCTATCTTGGAAAAGTCTTTGATAAAACGACGATAATATCCTGCTAATCCAAGAAAACTTCTCACATCAGATGCATTCTTAGGTCTAACCCAATCCTGGATTGCTGCCACCTTAGCGGGATCAACCGCTATTCCATTTCCAGAAATAACATGGCCTAAGAACCTCACTTCACTCTTGCAGAAGTGACACTTCGAAAACTTAGCCTTCAGTTGATGTTTCCGCAAGATTTCCAAAACAATCCGCAAGTGTGTCTTGTGTTCCTCTTCAGTTCTGGAATAAATCAAAATATCATCCACGAACACAAGTACAAACTTGTTCAACTGATCCCTGAACACTCTATTCATAAGATCCACAAAATATGCTGGTGCATTTGTCAATCCAAAAGGCATTACCAGCCACTTATAGAATCCGGATGGTGTCCTAAAAGCAGTCTTCGGAGCACTATCCTTTGCTACTCTCAACTGGTGAAATCCCGTTGCCAAATCCATCTGAGAAAACACCTTAGCTTCTGAAGCTGATCGAACAAGTCATCTATTCTCGGCAATGGATACTTGTTCTTCTTAGTCACTTTATTCAGCTCACGATAATCCACACACAACCTCAACGATCCATCCGCTTTGGTTGCGAACACAACTGGTGCACCCTATTCGGACACACTACGCCGAATGAATCCTTTCTGTAAAAGGTCATCAACTTGCACCTTCAACTCTTGCTGTTCCCTAGGCGCCATCAGCCTAAGAGGCATCACAACAGGTCTGGCTCCCTCAACTAGATCGATACGAAACTCGATCTCCCTATGCGGCGGTAACCCTTTGACCTCATCAAAGACGTCCTCAAATCCATTCACAACCGGCATCGATGACAGTCCATCCCGTGGAACAACCAGCGAATACATGAAGCTCATGAAGATGCCTTCTTCATGCTTACATCGTGTCACAAACTTTCACCCTTCCACATTCCCGACTGTCACCTCCAGCCTCTCACAATCAACCTTCGCCGCATACTTCCTAAGCCAGTCCATACCCAAAATAATTCTGAACCCCGCAAAGTTCAGAACAAAACAATCACAAACAAAAGAGCAATCATGACTCGATACAACTAGACCACGGCATAACATACACAAACAAGACGAACCCCCAACTAGATTAGTCACAACCAATGGTCTATCAACAATATCCGGTTCCAAACCCAACCGGCCTACAAGTTCTCTACAAACAAAAGAATGCGACGCTCCAGTATCCAACAACACACTAACCGGAACACCACAAATGGAAAGAGTACCTTGAACCACCACACTCTTTCCTTTCTCTTCAGCAGTAGGAGCTTTCAAAGACGATGGCACAGCCTCTAAAGCATAAGCTTGCACAATCTGCTTGTCCTTCCTCGGTTCCGGATAATCCTTCCTGATATGCCCCAGCTTATCACAGTTGTGGCACTTCAACTGCACCTTTGGATTCTTGCAATCCCTAAAGAAATGACCCTTCTGCCGACAACTGTAGCAGATCACTTCGCCCTTCGGCTTCTTCTGGCCATCCTTACCCTTCTGCTGCTGCTGCTTTCTCTTCTTGTTTTCACTTTGCTCCTTGGTCACAGCAACAACAGATCCTTCCTTAGGAAACATATTCTCATGCCTGAGAGATTTCTCCACAAGCTTCTCAAATGGATCGTCCAAATGATCCACCAACTGTCTCCCAAGATAACTATCCAAGCCTGTCACAAACTTTTCGTTCTTCTGATATGAAGACTCAATATACGATCTGGCATACTTGGACAAAGCTTCAAATTCAGAAACATACTCAAGAACTGGTCTTCCACCTTGCTTGAGTTCCACAAACTTCTTAAACAAAACAGACTTCTGAGCTGTAGAAATGAACTTAGCTTCAAATCTAGTTTGGAATTGCTCCCAAGTGATCTCTTCCTCTGGAGTATCAATGGTGATAGAGTTCCACCAATCAGAAGCCCTTCCCTGAAGCTGTCTTGATGCAAGCTTCCTCTTAGTTGCATCCTCAATTCCCAAATCACCAAAGATCCTTCTACAAGCATCTATCCATCTTTGGACTTCTATGGTTGATTCTGTTCCCAAGAAAACCTTTCCTCCAAGAGCAGTATAGTCCTTACACAACTTAGCAAAATCCACTGGTCTTGGAGCTTGAACTTGAACTCCAACATCTACTGACGGTCCTGAATTTGGTATCCTTCTCATGATCGAAGTCATCATGGCCTCGAACATAGCAGCATAATCAGGAACTCCCTCTGAAGTACGACCTTCCCTAGCAGCTTGTCTCTCTCTTCGACTCATTCTTAATATCTATAAAAAGAAGAATGATTAGAACACTTTGAGAAACAACTACATAAGGAGTTCAAATCCTTCTAAACTACTATATTGTATATAGAAATCATCCATCAAAATACAATTATGTCTCTCTTACGTAGTTACGTCAGCGAGCGTTGGCTAAAATCGATTAACCAAAGCTCTGATACCAAATATGACGACCGCCCATGACTCCCACGCTAAAACAAGAGAATGGTGCGCTGAAAGGTGTGCCAGACAGCCGTGGACGATCATCAGGGTAAAGATAAAACAGAATAGTCTATCGTATTACTCACAGCGCATGGATAAAATACAATAGAAAAGTATACATAGTGAAGCTCCACAGAACGGAGTCATATAAACTCATAATAGTTTTATACAATCATCTGAATAGTCAATACATCAAGCCTCACTACATAACACTCAGAGTATCAAACAAACAGCGGAACATCCAGTACATATAGTAAGAAAACAATATGCAAAAGCCTCCACCTCGTCTTCGTCATCAACAGCGTTGGTAGCCAAGAACAGCACCTGTCACCTGCTACCTAGTCTGCCCATCCCAACATGGATGAACAGCCCAAGGTAATAAGAGTTGAACATAAAACCTTGAGTCAGACAACAGTCTTAGTGAGCAGTAAATCAACTATCAAACATACCAAAAGAGCATAAAGGGTAAAAGGAATAGGAACTCAACCATCCCACTCTACCTCATTCTACAGTGATAGCCCCCAGACACACCAAGCAGAAACAAGCATAACAAAGCAGACATTTAAAGTAAAGTAATTATCACTCGAGTCAAGGTCGATGTTTTCCAAGTACAAACCCCCAAGGCCTAAACCAAGATCAGATAAGCACCCAAAAAGCATCGCTCTTGAGATCGAATGATGGTGCAACCAAACATCCATGACTCTGGCTATCACTGTTATCATTGCCTCGATATCACCGTTAATTGAATGACCGGCACCTTCTTTCAGCCGTCCGTCAAGGGCTAATGGCAACCCCGGTTCTAGACATAACTCCGCACGTTGTCATGACCCGTGCCTAGGACTATCGCATCTGCTCAGAGTACTAGCACGTCATCGTGACCCGTGCTTGGAACATCATCGTGACCCGTCCCAACGTACTCTTGCTTTGAGAATGCTAGAACCTTCAATAACGATAAGATTCAAGCCTCCTAGTCATCCTCCTCGACGACTATTCTCATACTAGCTCAAGCGCCTCTCGAGCCCACGATTATCCACAAACCCGGACCGCATCACCGAGTTATCAACATGCTTGGGATGATCCCGTCTGGATTAAACCAAGGCTTTCACACATCATGCTTTGCTTCAACGCATCATAGCAAAGTCCCATCTCAACATCATGGTTTGCCTCATCGCATCATGGCAAAGTCCATCATCATCAAATCTATCCATATGAGCTTCAACATCCGCTTCATATGCCACAGGCAGCTTTCACTATTCAAGAGCCTTTCCACTTAGCTTTTGAATCATCTTCGACCAACTTGTCCAAATCAAGTTATCAATCAACTGATCCATCAAATCAAACATTAATCCAAGTAATCAATCATTCAAACAAGATCTAAATAAACAATTACAACAATAATGGCAATTTCGTAAATAAAGAGTCCAAATCTAACATGCATTCTAACAAGTTTGAATTATGAACAATATCTCTACAACTTGATGAATGAACTTGCATAAGTGAACATGTAGTAAAATGGATATCAAAACTTTATAAATGATGGATCTACATGCAGACTTAGGGAAAATGCATGAAATCACTATCTTTAACACACAAACGAGCCACCGATCCAATATACTCCCTTGGGTCCGTGTGAGAGATAACTACCACTCACCAAAGCACCTAAACACCTCAAAAGATAACAACTTCAGATCTGGACAGCGAAGAACTAAGCTTGATCCGGCAAAATCTCGCTTCAATCGATGAAATCTCCCTTTGTTGGATGAAGATCTTCAACTTTGGATCTTGGATCTTCAACCTTGATCTTCAATCTTGGATGGATGTAAGCACTAGATTAGAGTGGAGAAAAGAAGTGAAGAAGTGTAGTAGTCGAGCTCTCAAAATGGCAGCACTTCGTCGCTTCAAAATCCGGTGCCAAAAAGTGAAGATATGGACGTGTATTTATAGGCTGAAAATTAGGTCGTTCGCCCCTAGGTCGTTGCCGACCTAACGACCTAAAACCTACGACCTACGACCTAACCAACATACCCGACCCAACTCACTGCCGACCTAACAACTATGCGACCTAAAACATGCACACGTCCTAACAGATCAACGACCTAAGCCATAACACGTGTGCGCGACCTAACTATACACGGCCTAGTGACTTAACGACTTACGACCTAACGCTCTAACACAGTCGCATCATTACCTAAGTCGCCTGGTCGACTTACGACCTATCATAGGTCGTCCCATGACCTAATTTCACCCACCTCTACAGGTCATAACTCTACTAAGTCGCTCGCGACCTAATGTAAGTCGCTCACGACCTAACTAGACACGGCCCACTGCTATAGGTCGCTCACTATCTTAGGTCGCTATCTAACACAAATAGTTATCCTGCCTTAGGTCGCTTCCGACCTAAATATACCCAGCAACACTGGTCGCTCCCCACTAGGTCGTTAGAATCCTTAACCCGTTAACTACCTTAAGTCGCTCCTCTACCTTAGGTCGCTCAACAACTTAGGTCGCTCAACCGACCTAACTTCCACACGACCTATCTCCTATACACTTAACCCCTACACGATCTAACTCCTAGGTCGTTCCAAACCTATAAGTCGCTCAACTCAAATCCCTTAACTTGCCCAATCACACTTAAGTCGTTACTTCTATAGGTCGCTCCACTCAACCTAACTCTCATACGACCTAAGCACCACACGAGATAACTTAACACGACTTAAACTTTGGTCGACTCATACTCTAAACGACTTAACAACATCAACGACCTAATGCAACTATTTTACGATTTACCGACACGTAAAATACGGGTCGTTACAAAATCCAACTATCATAATATAAGATATGGATCATACATTTGTGTTTGTCGTTGAAAAATATGATTTGTAAGAGTTGTTTGAGAATTTTTAGTGGTGTGTGGAAGAAGAATTTTGGGAATGATCGAATTTGGGAATTTGGGTGTATTGCCAAATTCCGGCAACGTAGGTGATTTCGTGTCGTGGCGTTTGGCGTGGAGGAGGCTTGAACGATGGCGCATCTAGAAAAAATAGTGCAGTGATTTTTAATGGAGTGTGTAGGCTAGACGAGACAGAAGTAGGGTTTAAGGGTGGTTTGCCTTGGGTCTCGGTTCGTGGAGGAATGCTAAGAGAGGAGAGGGAGAGAGAGAGAGACGGGTGCGCATAAGGGGGAATAGATAGCGGAGGCGATGGCGGAGCTATGGTCGAAGTTTGGTGGTGGATGGTCGACAATGGGGCCGTGGCGAGGTGATTGAGTTGCACGGCGTTGTTTCCATTTTTGGTGAGCAAGTTTGATTTCGAATCGAAGACTATGGCAGCGTTTCAGGTGGGTAGCCGTGGGGTCGTGGTCGTGGGTGATTTACGAGGTTGATCGGCGACGTGTTACGACGACCGGAGGTTGTATGCATGTGCACACTTTCGTGCACAGATTCGTGCACGTTCTCTTGAGTTCGAATGAGAAAGGAGAAAAGAAACTGGAAGAAGAATGTGAAGAGTATGAGTCGGGTTTGGATTGTATTGAGCTGGGTATTTTGTTTTTTTATAAGTAATTTAAATTAACTATTTCATTTTATAATCTATAAATTTAAAAACAATATTCTCATTCGATTCTAATCCAAACAACGAGCAAGTTTTTGTGTTGAAATCCTAACGCTGAGTATTTTCATCTGAACTAATATTGTCAAGTTTTCTGCAATGTAAAATTTAATGATTTATAACAATTTGAAGTGAATAAATAAGTAATTTCTTATTTAATTAATTATATATTAATTAATCAATTAATTATTAAATGAACTGTTTAATTTTAATTAACTAAGAATAAATCATTTTATTAATTTCTTTGATTAACAGGTAATTTGGATTAAAAATATAACTTGACTGGGTTAACTGAAACCAATTCAGTTCTGATTTGTAAACTAATTTAATATTAATTATAATCGTTGATTGAAGTTAATGATCTATGCTTTGACTTTTATTTCTCTTGGATATTGATTTCAATTATCTTTTGCTTGTGCCATTAAGTAGCCAAACAAATTAAAGTAGATAGAATAAAATGTTGGCACATTGTACTGAAAGCAAATCGACTTGTGCTGATCACTATTCCGAGTTTCGGAAAATGTGATGATTACAAGCGAATTAATTTCGATGGACATGTCATGATAAAGTAAGTATATGGAATGAATTTCCATATGTGAATATATAAACTCTGGTTGTAGAATTGTTAATTTAAAACAAACTTGGCCTTTAAAAATATATCGTTTTGGTTCAATGAAACCGGGTCAGATAACAATATTATCTGATAGCCACTTCGAACCAATTTAAGCGAGCGATTTGGAAGATTCTAAGGGCAAGATCCAAGATGCAGATTTTGGAGTGCAAAGGCTATTTTCCACTAACTCTTAGAGCGATTCCCAAAATGGGCGTAATGGAAATGTTGCATTGGGTTTCGTTCTGATTCAGAACGGACTTGTATGAATGAATGTTATTCATACATTGTCATTGAAGGGCAATGAACATTCTAAGTGTGAATTACTTGAAAGTTAATCATAGCCTCAGGCCTCGCCAACCAAGAATGGCAAAAACAGGGTATGCAGTAGTGCTAAGTGGGTCACTACCATTAGGGTATGTCATCACTAGATTTAGACTCGATATTTGTCCCATTTTGGTATGCTTCGGTAGAGTTGCTGATCACAACCGTGGTGGTGATATATTCGGTACTATTAGCCAAGTTGTAGGCCAGTTATATGTAGCAAGGGTACAAGATGTTCTTGTCAGACCCCAAGTGCATTTTATCTAGAGATGCACTCTTTTGAAGGTAGTTCCTTACCTTACCATGTATGGAACCCAATTCTCCAATAAGTGTCGTGTGTTTTTTATTGTGCCCAATATGTTGGAATGTGAGATGTAAGCATTCCAGCTATGTTCTATTTTATTTAAAAATCCTAGACTTTATGTAATATCACTAAATTTTCTATAAAAAAGTGTTTTGGTTATCGTAAGGTAAAGCCATGTTAATGCGCGGCGTTGTCTTAGGAGATACCCTTGATTTTAAATGATTTTAAATTTAAAGTAATTTAACCATTTTACTCACACCAGCCCCATGTCTTACCCGGAATTTTTTTGTTTTCCCTAAACTCTTAGGTACTTAAATTTTTATGAGTAGCCAAGTGATCCAGGTTCTCATGATTACATTTTGGAGGAGCAAGTGGCTTCACCGTTAGCTAGGTACTATCTATTTTCGATGTGTCTGTATATATATTTTGGATTGTAATGTATGGAGAGGTAGTTATGACTGTCTAAATATGATGTCTGTATTACTATTACTCTGATGTATTGTATCGTCAGTGACTATGTAAGTTTATGTTATGTAATATATATTATTTCGTTCCACTGTTAGATTTTGTGTTTTGTTTAGTTCTTCTTTTCTATCTCTTTCTTTCACCCTTAATGGCTCGTCTCTCAATGAAAAGAAAGGCGGTTCGTTACACTCAAAGTTGGATGTTCATTTTTTGGGCCCTAACTTTGAATGTTCTAAGAGACTTGTTTATATAAGATGGGTATCCCCATGTTACTCATAATTCCATATAAAAAAATTAACTTTTAGGAAAAAATATCGAAATATTGTCTCATTTTACCAAAACCATTGGGAGGACTATCAGAATCTTTGCAACGCTGGATGCAGGTTCAGTACACATTAAATCAACTATAGAGATGACAATTTACATCCTACAATCGGCCAAGGAGATGGCTGAGAGCTTCATTCATAGGTCAACTTCATAGGTCAACTATTGTTCTTAACAATATGTAGGTATATTGTTATAACTTTCAATAACACATTACAATTCAAGTAGAAATAAAAATAGTAATCTGCACAAAATTTCAAAAATATAGGATAAATATATCTATCATCTCCATCACCCATATTTACAACGATCTACTTTGACATGTTTGATTGAGTTAGAGATATGCCCTAGGACAATTATATAATCCTACTACATACATCCAACTCGATAACTGATGCTTTCAAAATAAAGAGTGTTTTCTTTATATTATAGTTATATTATGATGCGGTTAATTTAAAGTATATTAAATATAAAATCCTTAAATGATATGTTATGTGATGGTAATTACAATGTATTGTAATCATGAGAAATTTATCATATTAAAAATAACATATTATTTTAAATATTCATAGTCAAAATGTTTTGAGATGGGACATCGATACATCTGATGAGACTAGACATGTAACACTTTTTAAATGTTGGATAGTGTATTACACATAGCCATTGGGAAATGGATTGCATAATTATAGTTATTGGACAACTTTGGAATGACTCACTTGATAGTTTTCTATTAGTCAATATAACTAAGAACAAACAGAGAATGTTGAAGTGACGATATTACATGGTTCCCTTGACTTGACAATATTGTTGAACTTCAATATAGACACTCCACTTTAATTATAATTAAATCATGTCATGACGTTTATCGAACGACTATAGTTGGATCGTGTTGAAGCATTGGAACTGAAACACCATTCAATAAAGAATTCATCTCCCTTGTTATATAAGATTAGTATCACGGTCAACTGGAGTGAGCTCAAAGTCAAAGTCTCTAGCTGTAGCAATACAATTAATAATAAATGTTGTTATTGAACCAAATATTTTGTGTTTGAATTAATCAAGTTGAATGTGGATGATGTTGGAATTTTAATAAAAACCAAATCCCATAAGTCCTGATGTAATATAGTATTGATGAAGAGAATTGGTGTAAATAGTCGTTATTAGAAGATACCGCTTAAGAAAATATGATAAATGATTTTACTAAAAAGGTTTGTAAGCGATGGATTCATCCACACATTATTAGCTAGGTGTAACGTATGAACGTAATTTTTGAATTGTTCTAAATGAATCACTGACTGAATTCACATCTTTGGGTCGCATAACCGTGTTTGTAAATTCTTCGAAAAAACACGTGACTTAATTAAATTATGAAATATTGTAAATTAATTAAATTAATTAATATTTGATAAATATTAATTATTATTTAATTTCTTAATGCTTTAGATTTTTTGGTAATTATTTAAATGCATGAATAAAAGTTATATTTGCATATATCAATATACGATATTAGTATACCTTTTAAACAGGGTTTAAATAATAAATGATTGCTGAGAGGACTTTGGAAATTTTACTTCTTATTGAAGCATGATAGGGTCAGCCACATTTTAAGGGATGAGGGATGAATAAATTAGCATCTTAGGAATTGGATAAAAAAGTTTAATGAGGAGAAGTAGGCCAGCACACAGGTGAATTTCAAAAATGAAATATTTTTATAACTTATTGGACCTATGAAGTGTAAATTAATTTAGATCCAATCTAAATAATTTTAAATAAAATGATTGTTTAACTTAATTAGATTATATAAAAAAATTGATTTTGTTTATAATATATATATATATATATATATTGTATATTTGTATCAAATACATATATATATACACACACACAATGCACGTGCAACATATAAACTTGTACATAATTTAATGTGCCTATATATAAGCGCTGTGAAATACACTTCAACAGACACGTTTATCCATTCAAATATACATTTGTTGTTCATGGTATCATTTTAAAATAATGTGTGTGTGTATGTATATGCATATTATAAATATTTTATTTAAATAATTTTGGCCAATTCAAAATATTTTGAATTAAAATCCAAAATGTATTACGTTAATTTAAAATTTAAAAGCATGTTTGGACATAGTGTGTGTATATATATGATATAATATTTATAATTAGTTTATTTATTTAAATAATATGATCAATTCAAATGGTTTAATATTTAATATTTAGTATACATACATACATACATACATACATACATACATACATATATATATATATATTAATTAGTAAATGACAATAGAAATTTATATTTAACTTACATTAATTTAATTTTAGTTACTTAAATATATGTTTTAATTATTGTTATGATACAAATATGTCTTTTTATATTTTAAATCAAAAAACATATATACATATCTATAAATTAGTTTTAAAATAATTTAACAACAAACATCTATTTTATATTCATAAATTACATAACTAATTAGAAATTTGATAAAACAAATTAAAATAAAACATTTTAAAATTTTGATCTTTTTTAAGTAAGTCGAAATAACATCTATATATAGACATAAAATTTGTTTATTAAACAGCTTTGATGTAGATGTATTTATAGATTGGATAACCATACACACGATATATATATATATATAAGGACCGCCTATTTTGACATAAAATTTAACACAAACGGTGACATAAAAGATATGGACCGTTGGATTTTTGTGTTTTTATGGAAGGTAGAATTCAGGAGGCAATCCAATGGTGGATATCCATTATGTCATCAATTGCGTCAGTGTCCAAATAGATTTCCCCATATACATACACATATACACACACACATAAACACACACACACACACACACACACACACACACACATATATATATATGAATTCATTATATCAGAGTATCTATAAAGCAGTTTGAAGTGAAAAACTTATATGATTGTGAATAGAGTAGGAATTAAAATTGTTACCAAAATCTATAGCATGTGATATGCTCCTTGAATGTCAAATGAATCTCCTTCAGATCAGATTCGAATACTTCTTTTGAATTTACAACAAGCAAGAGATGAATACCACATTATAATATTTGATTTTGATTTGAGTTTGCTTTGGAAATTTACGGCGAAATTGCCTCGACATTTTTGACTATGATAGGATCAAGTGGAGGCTCAAATGAATGAGAGTGAAGATCTTAAATAGGCATCTAGGTAGAGCCAAAAGTGGAGAGATATTCTCTTAACTTTATTAAATCTTTGTTTTTCCAAATCAAATCATTGTTTATCATTTAAAAACTCCCATTTAGCACCTATGACCAGTCATGCTAGGAGGCTTCATAGACCTCTAAAATTTCCAAATCCGATCGACAATCAATTTATTTAAATCAAAATTAAATATTTATTGATATCATATATCGGTACGTAAATATATTACTTTTATATATGCATCCAACTAATTACTAATGGCACCTAAAAAACCAAAATGAAATGTAATAACTAGTATAATTAATTTACAAAAATTATAAGTTAACTTAATCATACTGTGTTTCAGAGTATTTAGCATTATGGTTGTGCGACTCAAAGGTGTAAATTCAAACGGCGATTAATCTTGAAAAATTCAAATGTTAACTTTCACACCCTAGCTTAACTATTGGTGTGACAGTTTGGCAAAATTTATCACTTATACATTTTTTAATAAAACCCAAATTCACTATTTTAAGCCGTACCTCATATTAACGATTATTTACACTAATTCTCTTCGTCAAAGCTATATCACATTAGGACTTATAAAGTTTTGTTTTGGTCAAAATTCCAATATCACCCACATTCAACTTGTAAAATCCAAAAATAAAGTCCTTGATTCAATGATAACAGTTAATATTAATCCAATTGCTCTTGCCAAAGACTTTCACTTTAAGTTGACTATAGATGACTGTGTTACTAATCTCATATAACCAAGGAGATGTATTCTTTACCAAATAGTGTTTCACTTCCAATTTCAACTCAGACCTCACTGTTGTCGTTCGATGAATCCATCGATTCAATAATAATCAAAGTGGGGTGTCCATATTGAAATTCAACTGTATTCTTAAGTTTACAGAACCGTGTTATATTGTCATTTTTATATTCTCTATTTTACCTTTGTCATATTAAACAGTAGAAAACCATCAAGCGAGTTATTACATTATCCAATAACTATCAGTACACAATACTTTGGAGCCTTCAGCAATCATCAGTAATATGCTGCCCAACTTTTGGAGAGCGTTACGCTAGTCTCAATAGATATATCGATATCTTATCCTGAAACATTTTGACTATGAATATTTAAAGCAATATGTTATTTTTATAGTGATAAATTTCTCATGATTACAATACATTATAGTACTATCATATAACATACCATTTATGGGTTTTCTATTATATATAATTAGATGAAGTAGTTAATTAACATAACACATTATGATAAGGATATATAGAAAGAAAAACACCTTTTATTTCAAATGAGATTTTATTACAAAGTAAATAATTTATAATAAACTACAGAATTTCCTATTGGGCGCACTCCTAAATCAATCAATCTCTCATTTGCATTTAAGATTAATCATGGAATCTTAATCTCATCGTGTGATCAGTTTGCTGAGAACTAACCGAGTCAGACCCTTTATGACTGAATCTGCTATGTTATTTCAGTTATCTACTCTATTAATCAACTCCCTCTGATGTCGATAAACTACTTTTATCATGTAGAACCTTTTAGACCAAGTTTTTCAACTTTTAGAAAGCTCTAGGTTCATTCGTGATCTATATCTTAAAATTATTATCATGTAACAGTGACGTAGGATTCTTAATACATGTTATAGCTCAGTAATTTATTTGTGCATTTATATATACAAACACATTGCTTTTATTGTGATGTTATTCAAAGCAATGTACTTAGCCTTTGGATTGAATCAGCCATAAGCTTTTTATGAAACATTTCAAAATTAAAGTTTTTTAACTAAGAATGATTGTGAACTTAGGATTGACATGCTGCGCTCGATATCACTTATGAAGTTCTAGATCAAATACTCCTTCATAACATTTTTATAAACAATTCTCCAATATTTCATAAGTACTCGTCCAATATTTCATAAATACTCGAGAATACTCTAAACTACCATTTTAGCGATCTTATTTCAGATTTGTTATTCGCCTTATGTATCAAATATATAACTGAGATGCGATATTGTAGATAATATAGTATATGAAATAATTTCTACTGCTAATGCATAAGGAATATATCTTACATACTCCATATTAAATATTTTAATATAGTGTGTGTATATCGTTAGGGAAAATCTGAACATTCTTTTATATTGACTATAAAAGATATTATTTATAAATCCAATGCAAGTATTAAACAACCAAACTGTAATGATTTTAACTTGAGTGCATTATTAATCATCGTAAGTTTATTGTTTACCTTTTTGAAATATTCAAGTGCCTTCATAGTTCTTTCTTACAGACACATGCTCCCTCTATGTTTTGATCGAAAATCAAAATAGTTGATATTTCTATCAAAATAATTCTTCAACTTTGATGGTTATCGAATGATACATTCGTATCAGTTCTTGGATCATATCCAAAAAATCCACAAACTCTGTATTCGCTCCCATTGACTTCGAGATACTTTGGTTGTTATGTTCAAACGGTCCATTCTAAATCGTTATTTATGATTTTTATTTCAACACGTATATACCAACATTCTTATGAGTAAATTCCGAACTAAATTAAGCACTTTGAATGAAAAGTTTATTATGTTTATTTCAATAATAGAAATTTATGATGTTATTCTTATCAGCATTTGTAACAACCCTACCGTTATACCTATATTTTTAAAGAACATTACAAGTAATGTCATCTAAACATAGAGAATACGGATGGTTAAGGGTGATTAAATATGAATATATCTTTGGACTAATACTGACATGTCTTTATCACCATTAGGACGATCTGTATTGAAAATTGACGTGTACAGCATTGATACAAAGTAATAAACACCTGAATCTAAAATATTTAAAATGGTATATAATATAAATAAATCGATATCAGAGTCATAAATCGTAGCGAAATAATATACATCATACATATCATAATAAGATGCGAGTCTACAAAATATCGGTACTAGGCCCACATAAATATACACATCACATCCAAAATGTTGTATCAGGTACAAAGTAACCACTAAATAATTTACATGACATATCATCTTGAGTGTCAATATACACAATAATGAAGTAAACTGAAATAGTCAAAATAGTCTACTCTAGTGCCAGCATAAAAATCCAAAAGTCAGCGAGTCACTATACCTGTAAAGTCTATGATCCGACCTGAGTATTACAAAATAAACTAGTCAAACTATATCTAATAAAAAGGTATGATATTGATTATCATAAATATATGACCTAACCATAAAATAAGTCATCTCAAAATATGCCTTAAACCAACTGATCATCATAAGGCATAGCACACCAAATCATCGTTGCAAAATCCATAACAATATATGACCTCACAATAAAATAAGCCATAATGAAAATAGGCTGAAAAATAATAATTGTAATAATTAGATCAATCAAAGTACCATTATTTTTTAATTCATATCAAGTCTCAAATGGACTATCATCTAAAAATATGGTGATAACCAATTTATCAAAATCTTCGAAGCGCAAAAAAGGAATTCATACTCGAATACAAATGCTCCAAAGAACAAACGGAAATGGATGCCCAATTGCATTGATAAAAAAATCATAATCTCGGCACCAAAAAGACTATCATAGCCACGAATGCGATAACAAGGTTGCTAACACCTCTTCTAGCAGTTTCATCGGAAGGATAAGGTTGCTAACACCTCACCAAGTATTTTTTCATGAGGATAAGGTCGCTACTACTTCACTAAGCAGTTTTGTCTAGCAAGGTCGCTAACACCTCTCCAAGCAGTTTTCTCAAGCGCCAGTCAGATATTGACTCTCAAGTTGATGAAAAATGTGTCATCTTCTCCCGGGGATCTATCAGCCGGAAATCCAAATACCCTAAGATAATACAACTATAAAGTATAAATCACTTTCACTTTAGTAATCACTAGAATTTAACAAATTGTCCCATACCAGATAGTAAATTCAGGTATTTACAATAAGCTAGTAAAAATCCATTCAAACTCTATTTAACAAGTTATAAAAATAATCAAAAGGATTGTAAGGAAAGTCCCATACTGTTCTAATAATTCAATCGTTTATTAAAATTTCTTTATTTCATAGAAACCATGAAATCTCATTACATCTCAAATTCATAATAAATAAAATAAAAGAGTTTTAAACTAATTTTATATATACAAAGATATAATTTTCCAAAATCACTTTTAAATCCATAAAATCATTTTAAAGAAGTGTTGCTTATTTAAAAAAGATTTTGAAATCTTTCAAAATCATTTAAACCTCTTTTATAACCAAATCACTTGAAAATAAGATTATTACTTTCATAACTGCTTTGTTAAAATAATACCATAGCTTATCTTTTACCTCCAAACATCACCAAAATTATATACTTAAAATAGTTGATTTAAAAAGGTTTTCTAATTAAATATTACTCATTTTTAAAAGCCTAGAATAGAAATTTTTGAAATAAGAAATAAGCTAAGAATATAATATACTTCGACTATATTTTATAGACTAGATTCCAATAAGGATTAAAATAGATAAAATCTCATTTTTGAAATTCTTTAAAAACATTTAAATAATATTGTAATGGCCCACCTTTTTGGACAGTTTAAATCGACAATAAACCACACATGTTGAACCAAAACCATTCAAAAGGGAGGATTGTTATGGGATAAATAAGAAAATAAGAGGAAAGAAAGGAAAACAAAACACATAATCTCACTATGGAACGACAAAATATAATAATAAAATAAACAGTTCGTGAAGTTATTTTACAAATAAAATTTGATTACACTTTTACAACATATCAGAGTTATATATACAACATGAATAAACAAATAATGCAGTGGAACAACATAATACAGTGGAATAATATTAGTAATATAATACCAAATCTTTGTCTTCGTTCTTCAAAAATAATGATCTTCAATGCACTGAAAAGCTTAGGTTGACCCGAGCATAATGAAAAGATAAAACACTCGAGTAAGAACTAAAAGATCTTATATAATTTAAACCAGAGTAAGTAAATATAAGTGTAACGGCTTTATAGATGTTGTAGGGTTTTACATCTCCTATCCAATGTCCAACGTGCGTCAATAACTTAAGAGATGTTTGGGATTCCACCTCCTAAGGATCCATTAAACTATCTACATACATAGTACAATACACTATTATAATATCTCTACAGTAAAGTAAAGTATTAGCAATAGCGTTAAGGCGTTACCCATATTCCCCTTAACACATTTTTATATAACTCCCATAGTCTATACAAATACTGTAAGCTCCACCGAACCGGTGGGATGCTCAGAGAGCACTCCATAGGTATGGTACAAACCAAACTCGTAGTGGGCTCGATAAGGAATATGACAAGGCACACGAGGGAATGTTAGGGTATGATTTTACCATTTGCAGAACCGGGATAGTGGTAACACATAGCAGTTATTACTGCCCACGTCGAAACACACTCCCATAATCAAATTGAGGGATGGCCACCAAATCAAACACAAAGTAATAAATATGTTATCAAAGAAGCATATCCGATTGGAGGTGTGACCTCACTTGGCCCAGGTATAGCTCCTATTTTAGTCATATCAAGCTGACCCGAGGGAGTCAGGGCTGCGTTCATAGCTCATAAAGTAGCGTTCGCCAAACCATTCTACTTCATTCTGGATTCTCCACCATCTGCACAGTTATTAAAGTGGTTTTTGATATTGGCGTAGAGTATGACAATATCTGATCCTGGTCTCTTTAACGTCCAAATGTTTATTTCACATCGGTTGGTTCTTTACATTTCCAAAACCAATTCACAGTTGATACCAAAATATCATATTTACATTAAAATCATATCAATTTCGAAATCATATTCACTTTCGAAATCATTATTCACTTTCAAATCATATTCATTTTCAAAATCATAACCAAAAAATAGGATAAACAATCTATCAAATTATTGCATTTAAATCAAGTAAATCTAAACAATAACAGTTCCAACTTAAACAGTTTGAATATTGAAAATGGATTATATATTGGAATAGTTATACATAATCCAAATAGTTTAAAATAATTTAAAATAGTTTAAAAATAGTTTTTAATGGTTTAAAACAATTTTAGCAGTTTAAAATAGTTTTAATATTTTAAAGTAGTTTCAATAATTTAAATTAGTTTTAATTGCTTAAAATAGTTTAATAGTTTTAAATTAGCTTAAATAGTTTGAGTAGTTTAAGGACTTTAAAAAGGTTAATAATAGTTTAGGATAAAATGGTTGTGATTATTGGAAATGGTTTATATAGTAAATAGTTTTGAAATCTAAATAATCTGAAATTTAAAATAATAGATTTTGAAATAGTTTATATGAAAATAAATTTACTTTGAAAATAGTATCAAATAAAACTTCCATTTCAACAAATCTGAACCATATTTAGATTTCAAATCAACAAAACTCAATTTTAATTTTTTTAATTAAAACGACTCAATTTCGATTTATTTCCAAATCAATGTGATTTCGGTTCAATTCGAAATAACTTCAATTTCCAAAACATTCATTTTAACATCAATTTCGATTCAACAATTCAAATCAATGATTCAAATTCATCCATTCTTATTTAAAACTATTTCAATTCATATCAATTTCAAGCCCAATTTTAATTTACTTATTTAAACCACTTAAATCAATTTAACTTTGTAGTTCAAATTTAAGATCCAAATCAATGAAATAATTTAACTTTCAAAGCTTGAATTATAAAATAATTAAATTCATATAAATCTAAAATTTGTCTCCTTTAAAACCATAACATTTAATAAAATCCAAATTCAAGATTTTGAAACCATTTCATTTAACTAATCCGGTGTCCGTATCTAATTTTCTATCATACGGTCAAGTGATAAGGATATATATATATATATATATCATTTCGACCTGTAATAATTTAAATTTATGGGTATATGTCATTTCAACCTACAATTCCGAGTAAAATTCAAAATCCATAAAATCGCTTGGGTTTATCATTTCAATCCATAACGATTTTTCCCTAATCTATAAGATGATTCTGGTCTGTATCATTTCAATCCATGGTGATTTTCTAACAATAACTAAGTAAACTTGCAGTGTGATAACAACATAAAATAAGTATAATATCCAATCATCCAAATATCAACAATTAAACATCCATCACAATCATCATTCAATAAACCAATAAATCACAACAAATAAACTAGTTATCATTATTAGGTATTTAACTGACAACTAAATTCAATATTAATTTAAATGGCAATTAAATTCAATATAAATTCAAATTAAACTTGAATGACAATTTAAATATACCAAACAATAATCAATCAACTTATAATCACATCATAAATTTAATTTACTCAACATAATATAGTTTAGTATCCGTGAGTGGGTTAAAACACTCATCGTTGATTTCAAATCAGTTCAAAAATCCATATAAAGCTCAAAATTTGAATAATCTAATATTCCAACCAAACCAGTTCCATATTGTTCGACTTTTCGATACGATCACAACAGAGAAAATCGAGCATGAATCCGTGCTCGTATGCAAAAGATATTAAGATTTGAAGTTATGCTATTTATATTATTAAATAAACAAAATATGAAAATAAGAAAACACGTCCTCTTCCTTACCTCGTTCAGCCTCGACTAAGAACCCTGGCAGCCGCCAGTTTCATGTTTTTGCCACCGCCACTCTTAGTGCCTTCAACCTGATCCAAGCATACCACCATCCTTCTCTCACCTGGCCACGCCTCCCTTGGCTAGCACAACCTCCCACGACCACTAGAAACGCCAGCGCCGCTGCCGCCTTTACCCATAATTTTCAATGATTTCTAACACCTTTGGCATAAGCCAACACTACCCCCGAGACCTGCTCTCCATCCTCTTTCGAACACCGCTTCTCGGTCGTTAAACGGTCGACGATCCACCGTTGGATCGTAAACCAAAGAAATGGACGGCCGAAGTTCTTCATCATTTTTTGATCAAGCAATGCAACAAATCAAAAGTGAATTACTGCAGTAGATAGCACTCGTTGAGAGCTTTCCAATGATATATAATATAACATAGTTTGGAGAGTTTGAATTTTTGAAATTGATTTTGATTTGAAAATTTGGGTTTTGAATTCGAATTAGGTTTCTACCATTGAGAAAAGGAACAGATAAGAAGTTGATGTATGTACAGAATAAAATGTAAGGCTAAAAGGGTTAGAGAAACAAAATCTATTTATATAGATAGATGGATAGGAACGAATGGTATAGATTGAATTGGTCAAAATGATTACGCGAACCCGAAAAGCCCGTTTCGTTTTCGAAACAAAAGTAGGTCATCCAATATATCAAAATGGATGTTTTTGATATTTTTAAACTCAATGGAACTAGTTTCAAACCAAAATTCCATTGTATACAGATATTAGCTTTCAAAATCAAATTATATTCATTTAATTTCTATTAATCAACTTCTACTTGTTTCGAGCTCGCACATGTCAAACGACAACTCTGATCACTACAAAACTTGAAATCCTATAATAATTCACTGTTACGGATCCAATGAAACTAGTTTGGTCGAAATTCGAGATAGTGGCCAAAATGAAAAAAATTCACATTAATTAAATAAATTATTATTAAATTAATTTAATCACTTTTAAATTCAAATTTAATAGTTAACAATTTCATCATTCTAGATTACATAGAAATTAATAATCTATCAAAATAATTTTTCTATGTTAAATTCACTATTAAAATATTTCATTAAATTCAACGTTAAATTACACTGCAATAAAATCCTAGTTAATTATATTTTAAATCCAAATAAATTCTTTATTTTGATTTCCACTCTTATTATTAAATCATAAATTGTCTTATGAATATAATTAACATTAATTTACACTTTATTACACTCAAATTCTACAGCTATCATTTTTACCATATTATTTATAATATTTCACTTTCCATAATTCCATTAATTACCAAATTTAATTTCTTATTTACAATTATAACCAAATTAGCTTTATAGTTATTTCAATTGATTGAAATCACATTAAAATAATTGTCAAAACATTCAAACAATCATTATTAAGTCATATTCAAATTATATTCTCATTAAGAAATCATAAAATTTTAATTTCTCACAATATTAAATTTCAAAAAATCTTATTTAATCTAATATTTTAATTAGCGAAAATTATGGGTCATTACACTCTCTTCCACTCAAAACTTTTCGTCCTCGAAAAAGAACGAGAAGGAATTAAGAAACTTGATATAATTTTGTTCAAACTATTCAATTTATAAACACTTTAAATTTACATAATTAAGTTTTAAATAAGATATATCAATTTATAAACAATTAAATCTTTCATATCCAAGTTTAATAAAAGCTTGAAAATATTTTCACTTTCACAAAAAAATTCTAAGTCTCAAATTCACGAAAAATTTCGGTAGAGTCTCCTTTGTACGTATGGGTCCGAAAAAGTAATAATATCAATAATTACAATATATATATCATCTTTCAATAATACAATATCCCAAACCATGGGAAAAACAATAAAATGTCGTTATAAAACCATAATCTGAAAACGTACCTATTTGTCTGGCAAACAACTTTATTTATGAAACCAAAAGCAGTAGTTATTGCTTCCATAAACCTGTATTTCACTTATATAATCCAAAATAGTGAGAGCTATGTACAACAGAAATATTTAGTTGTTTTCAATTGGCAACAAAAGCAAATCAACACAAAACAATATAACCATCATATGCAACAAGGAATCAATTATACATCCATAGCAATCTAGAAATAATGGTTTCTCTAGTTCAGAAACCTTTCATTGTACAAGGGTGACAAAAAACTATCAAGTGTATCATACACTCAAAAGCCTTAGATAATTTCTTAGTAGATTATTTATATTCCCCAAACAATTAGAAGTTCCTTTCCCAAGCATCCCATAAGCCAAAACAACCAAGAAATTCAAATGTTATTTAATTTTCACATTATTGACCTCTTATTCATTTCTTTCATACATACAGTAATTATCTTTTGTAAATTTTCCTACATTACTTACATAATTTATTTCCCATTCAATATTTAAATCATCAATGAATTCATTATTTAAGTATTAAAAACATTTTATTGCAGCTTGAACTCACATTTATTTTTATTTTTGTAACTTTGATTTCCATTTAATACTAATATTCATAAATAAATCATTCGACTCAAGTTTCTTATCTTCTTAGTTTAGACTCCTTTTTCACATACATATCATTTAATATCACACCTATTTATGAATAAATAAATATTAAATCTATTAATGAATCATTTCAACATCTTCTTAGGTTTAAAATTATCTATTTAAATAGTATTCACATTTATCTATTCAATTTAATTTGTTAAGCATTTCAAAACATTAACTTATGCTCATAACATTTCTTGTACATCAAAATTCTTATTTATAAAAATTATTCCATTTGAACACTTTCATTACTTAAGTTTTACTTGTATGATATCCTATTGCATATTCCTATTCAACATTACAAATTTTTAAACATTTATGGTAAGTTATATATATGGTTTAAGAATGTAATTGAATGTTACACAAGTTTATCTTATTGATTTTAGTTAACAAAATGTACAATAATTACATTTTCTTATTTTTTTCATATCTTTTGATTTTCATATTACAAATTTCCAATTTTCTATATATTTCATTAATCACTTAGCATGTAAGTTCTTATTTCTCATTTTAGAAGTTTCCAATTATTGAAATAGTTAAGATTTCATTTCATTACAATAATTGAAATCCCTAATTTATAGAAAATCAAGAATTAAATACCGGATTCATTTCAAATCATTTTGAAATAGTATATATATTCATATCTTTTATATATCAAATCATATTTAGAAATTTAAAATTAAGATTTGTTTATCAAAACAAATGTGTAGTAAAACTACTACTATCGACTTCCCACTTTGAAACTCGAAAAGAAATGTCGATGACGCATGCACTCATCACTGAAATTATTTTTCAGCGACAGAAGAGGGGAGTGCAGAACTTATTTCCTTTTAAAATTCTTTTAGAAACATTTCTTTTAAATCGCTTTGAAAATATCTATATCCGAAAATACTTCCAAATAATACTAATACTATATTCCAAAATCTTTTAAAAACAAATTTCAAACCCGGAATTTAAATTCTTAAATTTCCAATTCATATTCACTTTATATTTAAGTCTTATTTTTTTACAACCAATATTTATAAAATTCCACTTCCTAACAAACAAACGTATCACATCCAACTATATCATTTATATTATGCTTTTATACACAAAATATAATATTAGGTAAAATTATTTCATTTACCTATATTTTAAAACAATATTGTGTTGGTCTGCCCTATTAAGTGTTTAGAAATCCCTATCGATGCCATAGGATCCTATGTACCGACCAGTAAATACTAAACAAAACAAATTAGCACAATATAAAAATATTTTATAACACTAACAAGTACGCTTTCTCATATTTATACACTCAGACAGACTCATTCTAGGGTATTACTACCTTATCTCTAGAGTCAAACCCCATAAAGCTAAGGTTATCGCTAAACCAAAGCTCTGATACTAAATGTAACAGCCCACCTTTTTTGATATTTTAAATTGACAATAAACCACACATATCAAATCCAAACCATTCAAATGGGAGGATTGTTATGGGTAAACAAATAAATAAGAGAAAAGAAAATAAATGTAATGACCCAGGATTTTTATTAATTGAAATTTGAATATTTAATTAATTTTAAATGTTAATAAGTGAAATTTATAAGTCGAATAAATTTTATTCGAATAATTGGATTTAATTGAATAATTTAAATCGATAATTTAATATGTGAAAATACATAAAAAATTGAAAATCGAGTTAAATATGATTGAAAATGATTTGTAAAATTTTACTATATCATATTGAAGTTAGAATGATATTTTAGAACTTTTAAAATCGAATTAAAAGTTTATTTGTGAAAATTGAATATTTTAATATTTAATCGACTGGTGAAAATAGTCAATTTTTGAACAGTCTCAGAATTGGACGAAACTAGTTCCATTGGATCCGTAATAGTTAGTTATTATCGGGTTTCAATTTTCGTAGCAATCGGAGTTATCGTTTGAGCGTGGCAGCTCGAAACGCATTGAAATTGTTTTAATATTAATTTGGCGAGTTAAAATAGCCATTTTTCAAAAAGTCTCGGATTTCGACGAAACTAGTTTCATCGGATCCGTAATGTGATATTATTGTATGGTTTCAAATTTCGTGTCAATTGGATTTACCGTTTGTCCGGTGCAAGCTAAAACGCCTAGAAAATCGTTTTATTGGTTTAATTTTAAATTGAACGTTTATTGCCATAACTCGCACAGATGACCGAATTAGCTTCCAAAACCTGTTCCATTGTGTCCGGAACGCGGGGTAAACCTTAGGAACGTTAGTTTCGGCGCGTAAATCGGAGTTTGGAATTCCCGGATGAATAGTGTTCAGAAATTTCCTATAAATAGACCATAAATTCACAAGAAAATAAAAAAAAAATTAAAACCCTAAACCTAATAAACTGCAGCCGCCACCCCTTCAATGGAAGGCCGAAAATTGTTCATCTTCTCCCATCAATCTCTCTCGATCCATTCTCTTTCAAGCTTCGTGTTCAACTGCAAAGTTATAGATCTCCTCGAGATCTTTAAGACCAACGGCTATGATCGTTTTCTAAGCTACGAATCAACGGATATTTGCGTTCAAAGGCCATAGGGTCGGCCTCGAAATGCGCGCCAAGATGGAGGCCGAGTTCTCCAAGCTTGCAGCCGAGTGTTGCTCATGTCATGCTCTACGTGATGGAAGTCCCTGATCGATTTTTAATTGAGCGTGGTGGTCGAATTTCTTAACCCTAAATTCAAAGCTATGGGTTTTGGTTACGTGTAGTTTACTAGAGCAAAGAAACGAAGGAGATGGGGAGGGTGCATTCTACGGCCTGATGGGGAGATGCAGGGAATCAACGGCCAGAATAGAATTTAGGTTATAAGATTATAATATATGTTGTAATTTATATAATAAAATTCATATAAAACTTGTAAAAATCATAACTTTTTCATACGAGGTCGAAAACGCGCGAAACCAGTTGCATTGGAATCGTATCGACGAGCACTATGCTATGGAATTGGATTGGAGTCGTTTGGAGTTAGTGAGAATTTTGGGTAAAATTAAACGTCCGTTTAATTTTATTCGAAATAAATCGCTAAAACGAAATTGAAATCAAGGTGAGAACTTCTCACTCAATCGAATAGTTTCGATTTTATTTTAAATAGTTAGATTTAAAATTCTTGAATGTATGTTTGAATAATGATTGTTATCTATTGATTGTTAAGATAGACATTATGCGCCGTTAGTAAGCGGATGTTATTTATTAAAAACATATACCGCGAATATTTCATAAACAGTGAAATTGGTATTATATATAATAGCAATATATATATATTGGCATATGTATATATTGCAGTTGTTGATTTCCCGCATTTTTTAGCGGATGAGACCATATTGCGCCGTTATTAAGCGGATAATATTTTAAATCCCATATACCGCGATAATTTCTTACTGGAACGAAATTGGTATTGTGCTAATGTTTTTGGATGCAGGAAACAGGTTGGAGGGATCCAACTGGATTCCTCAACAGTTTTTATTTGATTTCAGATATTTTGATATTTGATTGGATTATCATATCGATATATGATATCGTTGTAGTCGTGATTGACTATTTGGTGTGTAGCATCATTGGACCAAATTTGGAATTTTAAAAGGATTTAAAAGTGATTTTTGAAAGTATACGTTTATAAAATATTTTTGGAATGGATCCATTTTAAATAAATAAACGTTATAATTTTTTAAAGTTATAAAAATTATGATTTTTGAGAAATATAGTTGAAAGTTGATTTTTGAAAATATGGGATTAATGATTTTATAAAATAGTTAAGATTGGGATTTTGGAATTCATTATAAAAAGTTAAAAATAGGATTTATAAAATTTGATTATTTTATAAATCAAAATGGTGAAATTATAAAGGAGTTTAATGACGTTTTAAAGAATAATATAAATTGACATTTATAAAAGATTTATAAATTGATATTTGTAAATTAAAACGTTGGAATTATAAAACGAGTTTTTATAAGTGTTAGAATGAATTGTGAATGAATTTCATAAATGTATGAAATTTATAGAATTATAAACGGTTAAATTATAAATGGAATTTTATAAACAGTCGGTTTATAAAATTTATAAAGTTATTGAAAGAATGGATTTTGGATAAATAAATGAATCTTATAAGTTATAAGATTTATAATTTGGGAAGTTAAAAAGAACGTTTTTGGTAAACAAATAAATTATAAGTGATTGACTTATAATATGAATTTTTAGTATATCATTGAGATATGAAATTGAATAGGTTAATAAATGGAATTTATAAACGTTGTTTTATAAATTCACAAACGACTTATTTTGATAAGTAAATTGTTGTAACTTATTTATGGAGTTATATTCACGTTTTAGACAGTGAATAATCCTTTAAAATAAAATGAATAGAAAGGATGAAATTGGTTAACTAGTATATTCACGTTTTAAATAGTGAATAATATGTTAAAGAAATTGTTTTGAATGTGATGTTTTAAATAGAATTAAAACGATCTAACGATGTTTTCAAAACGTGTTGAGATTCGAAACCATAGATTTCAACATTTATTGTTGAAATAGACGTTTTCGAGAAATAGAAGGAAATATGGACTATAACACTGTTGTTATAGTAAATGATTTCCGAAAGGAAATGTTTTGTATAGTATTGGGATTCATATATCTATTTTAATTTCGAATCCCTATACTAGTGATTTTGGGTTGTCATAACGATGTTTTACGCAACATTCGTTTTGGCCCAAATAAATATGTTTAAGAGAATAATTTTCTTAAAGAATGAAATATATACTTAATTTCGATTTGAGTATATTGAATATTTTCCAAGTGTAGAAAATAAAAAGATTTGTGAATTACTTATTTTTAATAAGTATGGAAATGTTTTCCAATATAAAGTGAATATTTTGAGAATTTATCTTTTTGAAGATAAATTGAAAATGAATATTAGAAATCGAATTGAAACGTATATTCACAGATATTTTGGGAATTATAAATTCACTATGGAATTTATAAAAGAAAGTGGAATTTGTTTAAAAATAAATATTGATTTATTTTTGAAGTATCGAAATTATATATCTTGTAAAGATATTTTGGAAAATAAATAATTTGGAAAATTATTTGGAATCTGGTGATGTGTGCATATCCATTGATAGTTCAATAGCCGACTATCAATATTTCCCTTTGAATGGGCATTTGATGTGATTTGTTTGAATTTGAATGTCACACTTATTTTTGAATAAGCGCTCACTATTCGGGTTATCCGGGAAAGGACCTTGGGGTCGTATAACCCATTCCGAGTATGTGATACGTCGTTATGAATTGCATTTGAAGATCGGTGTTGAAGACCGGATATTTTCAAAAGCGAAAGGACAACTCGTCGATTGTCTTTGCACCGAGTAGCTACGGTATAGAGACTCCCTATGTGATGGGAAGTCCGGACGTGATTAGTGAATATCCGGATTGCAAGGACTTCTTTGTAAGTGCCTTCGGTTCTGTTCGAGCCCGGAACAGACTTGTATGGATTGTATGTCTGACCTTACAAATTGAGATATAAAGCCGATTTCTTTCAAATATATTTCTGTTGGTGGCGGAGAATTTATTCTTTTAGCTTAACACCATTCTCTGAGACGTACGAGCTCAGAGGTTATGTAGTTGAAGGTTATCAGCGATATATTCCCAATTTGGTAATGTGACATGCTGAGTGTTGCTGTGAAATGATCATTGTGTTGATCATTTGTGATAGGATCATTTGTTTGACCGTTTATCTTTGTGATCATTTCTATGATCATTTGTTGACCCAAAGCACGGCTTTTGTATAAAGTGTGTTTTTGTGGACGAGACTTCGTCGAGCCTCACAAACCGGTATTGGTCGAAACAGGAATTGTGCGGCAAGGTTTTCAGGGATAGCGTCCCTAGGGTATGACCATTCCTTCTGGAAAAGGGTAGTATCATGGTATGGAGCCCAGATACTTACTCATGTTGAAACACTTATTATTATGGTGTGATGTTGGTTAGAGAGCTCTCGTTTAAAGATCCCAAAGGACCGGGGGTGGTATATCTGAGGGTTTATAATATCCCTTGGGAAAAGGGGTTTCCGGCCTTGTTTGGCAGAGAACGGTTTGGTTCTCGGGGCGTCCTTCCAGAGGCGTTTCCATGTGGCAAAGGGAAGTTCCTTGGCCTGACCATTTGTTGGAAAAATCCATTCATCCAATACGAGCCTTGTACGGTTTTAGTTGTAGAACCTGCCATTTAATATGGTAGCTATAGTAAGCATACTATAATTGTACCTATGCTGGCTAAGATTTATATCTTTACTTTCGAAATGATTTGTTCTACACTATGCACTAGTAATAATATCAAATGTTTTCTTTTTAATGCGTATCAAGCATCTTTGATTAACATAAGAAGAAATCTCCTCCAAGTCTGCGTTTGCATTGTGTGTGTGGTGGGAGGTCTTATGGTAGTCACATTTTTAAAAGCGTTGCGAATTGATTTTTAAAATATTCCTCTATTTTGATTTTAAAGATAAATAAACTGTTTTGAGTTCTCACACCAGTCACAGGACTGACTCGGAGTTTATTATTTTCCTTCCTAAACTCTGGGTGCCCACCAATTTCTACACGGGCAGTCAAGAGTTAAGGTTTATCAGGATATTCAGGAGTTGCTGGAGGCAAGCTGGATGGCATGGCGTATTACTAGTATATAGTATTTCTTTTCCGCTGTTTGTTGTTGTACACTCTGATGATATGATGTAATGAAATGTAATGTAATGTAATAACTGATATAGTTCTTTGTTTAAAGATTATTCATTTATCTATTATATGTTGTTCCGCTGCGATTGTGAGATTCTGATATTGTTGTGTTGTGTTGTGTTCCGTTCTATTTTCTATTTTCTTTTATCTCTATATTCTATCTTTTCTATCTTCTTCTGTTCTTTTCTTCTTTTAAAAACCCTAAAGGTTCGTATTTTCGTTCATCTTGAGTTAATCACTGGAGATTAGTGTCTATTCAAGGAGTACGGATTTGCGGTCCCTCACAATAAAATATAGAATTTCATAGCGGAATGACAAGATATAATAATAAAATAAATAGTTCATGAAGCTATTTTACAAATAACATTTGATTACACTTTACAATATATCATAGTTATACATGCAGCGGTAATAAATAAATAATGCAGTAGGACAACATGATGTAGTCGAATAATACTAGTAATATAATACCAAATCTTCGTCTTTATCCTCCAAAAATAATGATCTTCAATATACAGAAAAGCTCAGGCTGGCACGAGCATAATGAAAAGACAAAACACTCAAGTCAGAATTAAAACATCTTACGTAAGTTAAATCAGAATAAGTAAATATAAGTGTAACGACTTCAAAGATGTTACGGGATTTTACATCTCCTATCCAGTGTCTAACATGCGTGTAATAACTTAAGAAATGTTCAGGATTGCATCTCCTAATGATCCGTTAAACTATCTACATACATAGTACCGTATGCTATTATAATATGTCTACAGTAAAGTAAAGTATTAAAATAGCGTTAAGGCGTCACCCATATCCCCCTTAACACATTTTTATATAAATCCCTTAGTTTATACAAATACTGTAAGCCCCACCAAACCAATGGGATACTCAGGGAGCACTACATAGGTACGGTACAAACCAAACTCGTAGTTGGCTCGATGAGGCATATCACAAAGCACGCGAGGTACTACCAAGGTATGGTTCTACCGTTTACAGAACTGGGCTATTGGTAACGCAAAGCAGCTACTCCCGCCTACGTCGGAACACACTCCCATAATCAAATTGAGGGGTGGCCACCAAATCAATCACAAAGTAATAAATACGGTATCGAAGAAGCATGTACGATCAGAGGTGCGACCTCACTTTGCCTAGGTATAGCTCCTGTTTTAATTATATCAAGCTGACCCGAGGGGGTCAGGTCTGCGTTCATACCTTATATAGTGGCATTCGCCAAACCATCCTACTTCGTACTAGATTCTCCACCACGTGCACAATCGTTAAAGTGGTTTTTGGTATTGGCAGAGAGTATGACAATATTCGTTCCCGGTCTCTTTAACAGCCAAATGTTTATTTCACACGGTCAGTTCTTTTACATTTCCAAAACTAATTCATAATTGACATCAAAATGTCATATTCACTTCAAAATCATATCACTTTTGAAATCATATTTACTTTAAAAATTCATTATTCACTTTCAAATCATATTCATTTTCAAAATCATAACCACAAAATAGGTTAAACCATCATATAAAAATATTCGCATTTAAATCAATTAAATCTAAATAATAATAATTCCAACTTTAACAGTCTGAATATTGAAAGTATTTGTATATCGGAATAGTTATACATAGTTTAAATAGTTTTAAAATAATTTTTAATAGTTTTAATAATTTAAAGTAGTTACAATAGTTTAAGTTAGCTTTTATAGTGTAAAATAGTTTAATAGTTTCAAATTAGTTTAAGGATTCTAAAACAGTTAATAATGGTTTAGGATAAAATTGTTTGATTATTGAAAATGGTTTATATAGTAAATAGTTTTGAAAATCTAAATAATCTGAAATTTAAAATAATAAATTTTAAAACAATTTATACGAAAATAATTTTATTTTGAAATAACATCAAATCAAACTTCCATTTCAATAAATTTAGACCATATCCAGATTTTAAATCAACAAAACGCAATTTTAAATCTTTCGATTCAAATGACTCAATTTTGATTTAGTTCCAAATCAATGTGATTTCAATTTCAATTCGGAATAACTTCAACTAAAACATTCATTTCAATTCAAATCAATGATTTAATTTCAATTCCATTCTTATATAAATCCATTTAATTCATATCAATTTCAAGCCCAATTTCAATTTACTTATTTATACCACTTAAATCAATTTAACTTCGTTATTAAAATTTAAGATCCAAATCATCAAAGTAATTTAACTTTCAAAGCTTGAATTAGTAAATAATTAAATTCATATAAATAAATTTATTTCCTTTAAAACCATAACATTCAATAAAATTCAAATTCAAGATTTTAAAACCATTTAGTTTAACCAATCCGATGTTCGTATATAATTTTCTATCCTATGGTCAATTGATACAAGTATATATCATTTCGACTCGCAGTAATTTAAATTTACAGGTATATATCATTTCAACCCACAATCCCAAGTAAAATTCAAAATCCATAAAATCGATTGGGTTTATTATTTGAACCCATAACGATTTTTCCGTAATCTTTCGGGTACGTATCATTTCATCCCATAGTGATTTTCTAACAATAACTAAGGGAACTTGCAGTGTGATAACAATATAAAATAAATATAATATCCAATCATCCAAATATCAACAATTAAACATTCATCCCAATCATCATTCACTCAACCAATAAATCACAACAAATAAACGAGTTATCATAATTAGGTATTTAACTGGCAATTAAATTCAATATTAATTTAAATGGCAATTAAATTCAATATGAATTCTAATTAAACTTGAATGACAATTTAAATGTACTAAACAACAATCAATCAATTTCTAATTACATCATAAATTTAATTTACCCAAAATAAGATCGTTTAGTATTCCTGAGTGGGTTAAAACACTCACCTTTGATTTCAAATCGATTTAAAAATCCAAATAAAGCCCAAAATTTGAATAGTCTAAGAATCCAACTAAACTAGTGTTATGTCATCCAGAATTTCGATACAATCGCAATGGAGAAAACTGCACGTGAATCCGAGCTCGTATGCAAAAGATATTAAGATTTGAAGTTATGCGATTTATATTATAAAATAAATAAAATAAGAAAATACGTCCTCTTCCTTACCTCGTTTGGCCTTGGCTAAGAACCCTAGCATCCGTTAGTTTCACGCGTTCGCCACCACCACTCAAAGCGCCTTCGACCTGATCCAAGCACGCCACCATCCTCCTCTCACCTGGTCGCTCCTTCCTTGGCTAGCGCGACCACCCAAGACCACCAGAAACGCCGCCACCGCCTTCACCCAGTATTTCCAGCGATTTCTGACACCTCTAGCATAAGTAAACACCACTCCCCAGACCTAAAGTAAACACCACTCCCCAGACCTACTCTCTATCCTCTTCCAAATACCACTTTCCGATCATCAAACGGTCGACGATCCACCGTTGGATCGTAAAGCCTAGAAATGGACGGCCGAGGTTCTTCATCGTTTTCTGGTCAAATGATGCACCAAATAAAAAAACGAATTGCTACAGAAGATTGCACTCATCGAGAGCTTTCCAACGATGTATAATATGACATAGTTTGGAGAGTTTGAATTTTTGAAATTGATTTTGATTTGAAAATTAGGGTTTCGAATTGGAATTAGCCTTCTGTCATTAAGAAAGAGGAATGGATAAGAAGTTGATATACATACAAAAAAATGAAAGGCTGCTAGGATTAGAGAAAAAATATCTATTTATATAGATAGATGGATAAGAATGAATGGTATAGATTGAAATGGTCGAAACGATTACGCGAACCCGAAAAGCTCGTTCCGTTTCCGAAACGAAAGTAGGTCATCCAATATATCAAAATAGATGTTTTCAATATTTTTAAACTCAGTGGAACTAGTTTCAAACCCAAATTCCATTATATACACAAGTTGGCTTTGAAAATCAAATTATATTCATTTAATTTTTATTAGTCAATTTCTACCCATTTCAAGCTCGCACGGTTAGACGAAAAGTCCGATCGCGACAAAACTTGAAATCCAACAATAATTCACTGTTATAGATCTGATTAAACTAGTTTTGTCGAAATCCGAGATAGTGGCCAAAATGGAAAATTTCACATTAATTAAATAAATTATTATTAAATTAATTCAATCACTTTTAAATGCAAATTTAGTAGTTAACAATTTCATCATTCTATATTACATAGAAATTAATAATCTATCAAAATAAATTTTCTATGTTAAATCCACTATTAAAATATTTCATTAAATTCAACATAAATTACACTGTAATAAAATCCTAATTAATTATATTTTAAATCCAAATATTTTTATTTCCACTCTTATTATTAAATCATAAGTTGTCATATGAATATAATTAACATTAATTTACACTTTATTACATTCAAATTCTACAGTTATCATTTTTACCATATTAATTATAATATTTCACTTTTCTTAATTCCATTAATTACCAATTCAATTCCTTATTTATAATTATAACCAAATAGCTTTATAATTATTTCAATTGATTGAAATCACATTAAAATAATTGTCAAAACATTCAAACAATCATTATTAAATCATATTCAGAAATTTTAATTTCTCCCTATATTAAATTTTTAAAAATCTTATTTAATTTAATATTTTAATTATCTATAATTATGCTTCGTTACAAATTTAAACAATAAACCAATCAAAAATGCAACTTCTAGAGCCAACGCCGCTCTATAAAATGTATAATTTGTAGTACGGAATTATTTAGCAACCCAATTTTCTTTTCGATAATTATGTCACACAAATAATGCACAACTATCATATGATTAAACTACATAATAAAACATTAATCCAAATCCAATATTTCGATCTTACAATACAACCCATTCAACCATCAAACCAATGGAATCCATAACATACAATAGTATATCAATAATTTCATTTAATCACTACTGTTAATTTATGAAATTCATAATCCAAACAAGACACGTAAAAAGAATATAATTATATTGATATAGGTGTGTGAGTCAGTATAATTCACTTTAGCACATTACCCGCTGAACTTCATTTTGCTTTAGCCTATGCCCCTAAACCTTAGAATGCATGCCCTCTTCGCCTCGACTAACTCACGTTCCCTAAACCGAAATAGAGCATCGTTCCTCCTCTAGGTTTCTTCGACGTCGCACGAGCCACCCAACCACCTTTGCCGCACTGCCACTCGTCTACATCCTGGCGCCAAACTTTCTAGGTCATACACCACCTCCCAATCGTGACAATCTAGGCGGCTACCTCGAATCGTCGGCATTGCCAATTCCATCTCCTAGCCGTGGGCATGCGTTGTTTTTCTTTTTCGTTTTTCTTTTTAGATCAAACATGATTTAGGACTTGGGGAATTAGGGCATTGGCAAAACATAAAAATGGAACGATTTTCTTTTTTTCTTTTTACTATGCCTGGATAGTAAGGAATGTGCAATGACCCACCTTTATGATCTCCAAAATCGACACTAATATTCCCAAGTATTCACATACCGAACAATCAAGTGCCGAGAAGATAGATAGTTAGGGAAAAGAAAGAAGAGGACAAAAGAAAACTAAACAATACAGAATCTCACCGCGGAACGATTAATATATAATATGAAATAGGTATTTACCCAAGAAAGAAAATAACTATAATATACATATATCCAATCAGAGTTCACTAACTAATAGTAGGCCTAGACAGATACAACAATCTGTCTTCACAAATGCTGATAAATAAACAACTAAATGCAGCAGAAACTAAGCAAGTACGATAATACATCTAGAGCCTCCCGCTCATCCCCTAGCTTTAAAGCATCCCAATCTAAATCTGTAAATATGCTCGGTTTGACCCAAGCATTATAAGAAAATAACGTTGGATCATTCTGGTAAACCAATGTGAGAAACACGCCCAATTTGATTTTTAATGTTATGAAAACCTTTCAAATCAAAGGTATCTAGTAAGACCACACAACACATGAATACGAATGAGTTTTTACCTTATGATAACCAAAAGGTTTTCTACAGAAAATCCCGATATTATTATAATAGCTAGGGGTGAAAATAAATATAAAAAATAGCTAGAATGATTGCATCTCGTGTTTCAGCATAGTTGGGCATAACTAAGTTCATACAGCACTTATTGGATATGGATTCCATACAATGACTGGACTACTGAGGTGCCACCCATCATAGTACGCCTTTAGAAATTGTACCGAGCACCTCGCCTGGATCCCCTGCCAATACAAGACCGTCCTACCCCTTATTGGATAGTGTTAAATACATCATCATCCAGGTTGCTTTGAAACCTTTTTCCTAAAACTCTCATGCACATCCAAATCCATAAATATGTCTGTATATATCTAAAAGAGTGACAACATACCCTAATAGGAGCGACTCACTTAGCCTTGCTGCATCTTCCCTGTTTTAATCATTCCCGATTGATGAGGCTTGAGGCTACGCTTTACCTTTATATAGCACTTTCCACTTGGAATGCTAACACTACACTCCAAGCAACAATGCATACCAGCATTTTTCCATACAAATTCGTTTTGGGGTTGAAAAAAACCGAAGGCACTACTTTTACTACACCTATTTTGGAATCACCCTTAGGATTAGTAGCAAATAACACTTTCACTTCAAAACTACATCTTCGATTCCATACTCTTTAAGATGTCTTCAGTTTGAAATGCTTGAGTTGGATCGAAGTGGTTTTCGGATAACATATCCAATCTTGGTCTTTTTGAAACAACTTTGGTAGTTTTGGTAAACTTAACCCCGATTCTTTAGGAAATAAATAGGCAAAAGACAAGGGAGGATTTCACCTCCTAATCATTGAATGAACAGGTTTCCTTATCAGTTGTCCTAGAAGAATGAAACGATTTTATATGTATTATGTAGTATCATCGAAGGTAATTGTATCGTATGATTCTCATGTTTCTCCTAGATATTTCCAAAGTTACACTTTGGTCCAGATTTGATAGTCGGTTGTCCGACTATCAAATAAACAATCATTCAAGCAGAGATTTTATCCCATAAAGAAATAATACTGGTTAAGCACGAAATAACCTCTAGCCTCTTAATTTATACTTTTCATTAATTAAACCCCTTTGCAAAATCCAAGTATCAAAATACTTTTATAAAGGTATGTTTCCAAACCCATTATACTATTTTTAATATTTGAAAATATTGACATACTTATCTCAACAAGATAAGTAATCTCACAAAAGCATCTCACTTTCACTTAAAGAACTTTTCTGTAATCTTATATTTGCAATGTAAGTACATTCATAAAATCACTACATTTCAATATTCAGAAAAATGTACTCATACTTATCTCACCATTTTAAGGATATTTTACAAAGATTAAGAGGAAAAAATTCCATTTCCAAAATCAAATTTAGTTGATTTTAAAACAAATGTTAATTTCAACATTTATACCAACGTACCCAAAACATTCCTTTGTTTTTGTAAGACTCTTTCCTATTCACCACTCCATTCGTATATTCCCTTACAACACTTTACTTATAAATCTCTTTTGTGAATAAATCATTTATAAGTACCACTATACAGTACCCTTTATAAGCACCTCTTATAAATTTGAATTATAATTATAACACTCCAAATTCATTTATAAAACTCTCTTATAAACACATCTCCATTTATAACTCTTTTATAAAATCCAAATTCATTTATAAAATTCTCTTTATAAACTTTCTAAATAAAATTTTCCACTTAAACTATCATTATTTTCAATCCAAATTCCAAATATAAATCCCCAAACTCCATGCATAGCCTAATCTCAAAAATCATTTAGAACTCGTTTATTCCCGATAACTTGATCATTTTATATTTTCAATAAATTCTCGAAATAGAATTTATTTCTCCAATTATCAAATGATATTTATTTCCTTTTATAAGATATACTTGTAAACCAATCCTTCATTTTATACTATCCATCTTTTGTAAATCCATTCTCTACTTGTAATATGATATCTATAAATCTACACCGTTCTATATGAACAATTCAAACATATTATTTCAAATATTTCTATCTTCTTTGAACCTACAAAATCACTTTAAAATAAAAGATAACCTTTTAAATTTTCCTTTAAAAATAAATATTTATAATTATAATAATTTCTTAAAAAAATGCTTTCGAAAAATTATTTAAAAACATTTACTTATATAAATATGAATTTAAAAAGAATAAATTGAAAAATAAAACTGAATGTTTTAAAACTCAATTAAATTTAAATATCATAGAAATTCCAAAAGAGTCGAATCAAAAATCAATTTCCAAACCAAATTATTTCCAAACCAAATCAATACTTAACCATATTTGAAAAATACTATATCGAGGCCAATAGTTGCTATAGTACTTAACAAAAGTTACTCTAACCTTATACTCTAAAAGATTTGATTTTTACTTGTGTCGGCGTCACATCCAATATAGCTAAATAATCCAGTTTCAGAATTTAACAAACTATATCATAGATATATAACTAAAATAAAACAATAGGTAAATAACCAGAATCTTAAAAATAACAATATCGAGAAATCCGGATTTCTCAACAATTTTTACTGTATTTCAAATTAGAATCTCTGTCACTTTAAAAAGCAGATATTTAACTAGATCAACCAATATTTTCATCCAAACACAAACAATAAATTTTAACTACTATATAACATTACTAGTCAACTAAAAATGTGAGTTTAACTCATAAGAGTTCCAGTTGTCGCTTTCGGGTTTGGTTCCAACTAGTCTTTGATTTTAGCGTAAAATTCCAATAGCTCCATATTCCACCAAACCAACTCCTAAGCATAGCTAACGTCATAACAAATGCAATGCAAAAATCCACTCTTGAATCTGACATCGTATGAGCAAGTTATGATTTTTATAAGATTTTGATATATTTACCTAAATAATATTTCCCTCCTATTCCTTAATTACTTCCCGAAATTGGTGCTCTTCCCATGGCCGCAACTTATATTCTCCATTTCTTCCTCCTTGCTCCATAGAATGATACACCGATCATGCCATCACATTCTACTTCCAAAACCACACCTTCCCGACACCATCCCATCTCCTCCCACCAGGAAAAATGCGACACAGCCCTTTCCAACCCTGACCATACAGGTCATGCCTCAATCCCGTCCATCGCATGCCTTCGTAATCAATCATAAGGTGCTCTCCAACCTTCCTAACACAATTACAAAATCTGTTTTATGAATCGATGCCTAGGTTTTAAGATATATCAAACCCTAGCTATAAGCGCGCTCTCGACACTCATTTCTCTTCACGGTGAAGCTCTCAAACACCACTAACCTACTAAAGGAATGAAGATCTATCCTCGGATCAACCAAAGATTATTGTTTCAAATCTATAATTTTTTTTGTTTATTACAGATTTTGGTTCTTTGTTTTTTCCCTTTATTCCTTCTTCTTACTAATGTTTAAAAAGAAGAGGGAAGGTAGTAGAAATGTGTGTGGTATGTATTTGGTTGTCTAAAGTTTGTTTTACATTTAAAATTTTCTGCATTTCTCTGCAAGTTTTCATTTCGCGTATGGATCTTGAATCCACAAAACAAAAATACGATCGTGCTCAGAACAACGACTTGACCCCAAAACAATAATAATACACACTGGTTATTGGATTCTACGAAATCATAAATAACTCCTATTTGACGATAAAATGCCAAATAGATAAATAAATATTTTTTAAATTAAAAAATATGAAAAATGGGATAAAATAAATTAAAAATGCGTCAGTGGAAATCAAATCATAATCATATAAATAAATTTTTTGATTTTTTTTTTGAACCATTTATACTGTAATTGAATTAACAATTGAATTCACTTTATTATTTATTAAATTGAAACGAGTTAAATAGGTCCACTAAATTAATTGAATTAATATTCAATTTAAAAATCCATTTATTTGTAATGTTATTCAAATACAAATTTACCAACTCATAAATTTTGAATAATCACTGTATTTAAATCTTAGGATATTAACTTAAATTTAAATCACTAGATTTCGAAATTTAAGTTATTTAACTTCTTAACCAATATTTGAATATTTATATCAATTAAATTTCCAGAATTAAATGACCAAAATTTCGAGTCATTACAGAATGAGTTTAGATTATTTTAGTGGACGTAGGCTTGGGGTTATGTATTGTTTTGGCATATTTGACTTAAATTAAAATGTTTTTTTCCTTAAGGCATTATGACTCCTTTTTAATTTGCTCGAGTTGTGAAACTTTTTAAAAATAATTATTCAAGCTGACATAATGTTTCCTAAAATTTTATTCTTGTCCAAATAATTTTTCTTTTATTAAAGTGCGGCCTTCTGGTTTTAGACAGATTTTAAAATTATTGCTTTAATTCTCAAAATATATCCAAAAGTTCACAAATATCGTTTATTTCGCTAATATAAACTTTTAATGACTTTTGGGTTTACAGAACAAAATTTGAACCTTAAATTAAATTTTAAATAAACTTTATCCATTTTATCCCCAAATAAATTCTATAAATCCAAATTAAATTATTCTACTGTGTTGATATAAAGCAAATTGATTGATTTTCGTTGATTTTTTTATTGAATATCAAATAAAATTATTTTTGTCTATTGCAAGTATATAAAATTATCTACTCTAATAAATATCATATATCTATTAAGCATTTTATTTAAATTTTAATATATTTTCTAAAAGGAATTATTAACTAATTAAATTTTTATCGTAAAAAAATCCTTTATTAACTAGACTTTAATTGAATTATAATTTGATTCCAATAATAATAATTATCAAAAACAAAATTCAAACACTTCTATTTTAATTAAACTAATATAAGACTAATGCTCTAAAACAAGGTTGTTTAAACATTGCTCGCTATATTCCAAATACATTGAAAACACATTTGCGGCAGACAGATTATATTCATTCATGTACAATTATTAAAAGCATATTTTGATACTGTACTTGGAATCTATTCAAAATTGCGCATTGTACTATATGACAAAGTCAATACTCTTAATGGCTTTATTGATAACTAAGGAATATCTCAACATATAAAAAACTCATAGTTTCTTTTTATTGTAGGAGAAAACTTATTACATATTCTACTTTTTATGTCCAACTAGGTTTGGTTAATTTTATTTCATCCCTCATAATCAGTTTTATCATTGGATCGTATCCAAATCCATTTTACAACCAATAATTTCTAAAAGAAATTCTTCTTATTCAAATTTGGTGCTTCCTGAAACAAAAATTATTTCTCAGTGCAACGGAATATGTATTCATAATTTTTTTATGAATTTCCTTACATATATAACAGATTTGTATTTAGTTTGCGAACTTATGTTCAAAACCTAAATGGGTCATCTAATGACGTTCCCAAACTCCTTTTGGCGTAGTCCACACAAGATCTCTCATGGACAAGTATTAGATGTAGTCTCTTGACTCACACAACCTGCCAACTTAGTGACTTAGGACATGTAGAGGTTTTTTTTATGTAAACTCTTGTCTTGTATGATATCGTAAACTATGCTTTATATGAAATTAATTTTAACTTTTTATGTGCTGCTCTTAAGCACATGACATTATAGGAAGAAGTTGACTCAACTTCACTCATTGTCAATCATACTTTGTTTAACAAAGTCTAATTACCTCTTATTGATACATCACTATATGTCATGAGAAGTGACTTTTGAGATTCAGTCTTTATTCATTTTTAGGGACACTTGGAACTCTTTCCAACATACTTACCTATTTGATCAAATTAAAACATTTTATTTCCTTTTGCATATTACATTACTTACTTCCATTTTATATTTTATGAACTTACTCTAGACATACTACATTTGTAGCAAATAAACATTTTCATTTCTATGATAAAACATCGATGAATTATAACAATATATATAGAACCATTTTGGTATCATTGGACTTATGACTGCGTACGTTTATATGTATCAATTCGAAGTGTTCATCAACTCTTATGTCGCTTACTGAACGAGTTCTTTGCCTTTAATCTTTTGAGATAAAATTCACCAGTACCATATGATTTATAATCATATGATTAAATAATTATTTCTCAAAACTATAACTTAATCCATAATTCCATTGTCTTTCTAATGCATCATTTTATCATGAAAAAAATACCATTATTATAGTTTTATCTTATAAAAAAATATCCATAATATTTATGTTGAAATAGAAGTATGTCTATTTTTGGTCAATACTAAAAACATATATTGTTTCATAAATAATATTTGGTATATTTAAGAAAATAATTTTTTGTAACTTGATGCATCCACTAAAAATGTTATATGGTATGGTCCTTTTTTTGCCATTACTATATAGCGTAGAAATATGAAGCTCCATTCAACAACTTATTATAGAATTTTATTTCATACACAGTATAGAGTTTACAATCGAGAGTATCAAATCAAATATCTTGCACTCAAAGAAATAAATCTCATAGAAAACAATTTTTCATATGAAAATATAGAAATCATATTTCTCATTCCTTTACTTTATACAATTCTCAGTTCTGATGTCTCTTTATGAAGCGGAAGTGACTATTCATTCTCTTCATCCCAACTATGTATTAAGTTACATCACTTTCGTAAATTCGCTTTCCTTTCCAAATTGTTGAACCATTTAAAAAGAAACCCTTACTACAAGATCATAGCAAACTCTTTACAAAAAGGCATTCAATTATCCTTAACATTTAAATATATCGAATAAGTTGCACTTTACTTAAGCTGATCAAACTAACTTTTTAGTGATTGAATTCTTGGATCCATCTTATTGCTTTTGGTCTAGTGTTACATCTAACATAATAGGATCATCACTGTAACCAATCATGTTAAATACATGATATGGCACTACGGTTTACTTTCTCATTTCGAATGAATTAATTTTATTGAGTTTTTCATATTACTAATTGTGACTAATCACTATATAACATTACATATGACTGAAGATGGATCAAACATCCATATTCTTGCATTGTTTCAGAGTTCGAAACTAACAGAAGATAGTATAAGGAAAATGAACTTGTAAGTGAGCAAATTATGAATGTATTTAGTAGTTCTACAGTTACACGCTTGCATGGGTCTTGAATTGATAGCATGCCAAATTTATTGAGTAGATATATTTTATATTTATATTTGTCAATCTTAATTCAATTCATTTGTATATTTTAATTAATAAATTTTTTACCAATTATATTAATTGCACAAATTTATTGATCTATATCAGTTTAATCTATACATAGCAGATGTTCTTGTATTATTAGTAAGGTTATACATACATACCTGTATATATATACACATTTCGTTAAGGACCTCTAGCTCAAGTAGTTTGAGGTATGACATTTTAGATAAAGGTTTTAAAGGTCATGGGTTCGAGCCCTTGAGACATCATAATAAGCGCTTTGCTTGAATAAAGTATCACTCTTGTTATTAAGAAATATATTTTATTTGCCTAAAAAGCTCTCGCTCGACTTTTATTTTCTAAGAAGAAACAAAAAAATCTTTAAATTTCTTTAGTGGGGTGTTTGGACTCACTTGCCATAGGATTCTGACCTCAAGTTTGCTTAATTAACCATAGACCCCTAAATGATGGATAACACTTTATCGATTGTATCATATGCAACTCCTAACCTATGGCCTTTGTCCTAATCTCACTATAGCCTGAGTTTTTTGAACAAATTGAAAGAGATTATTTACCCATACCTACCATTTCATGATAGCCTAAGTATAAATGTATGTACCTTGAGTTTTCTCAACAAATACGTGTATACATATATTACGACATCTATCAATATATTAATAATACTACATATAACGTCTCTAGCTTGAGTTTCCTCAACAACTAGAGCGTATGCAAGTAATTAATTAATTAATACATAAATTATAACAACCCATACTTTAATTGGCTAGAATTTTGACTAAATTAAAACCCAGGTCCCCTAGGGTATGGATTGTTGGTGTTGGTAACCTGAAATGAACATATGTATATTAGAGAGCTATCTACATAAACTCATAACAGAATAGAAATATATAATAGAACATAAATACCAACTGAGGCTTCTACATTAATATTGTTCCTCGGATATTTAGTCACATCATTAGTGCCAAGCATGAATGAGAAGACTTTTCCATCTATCGTTCCCATCTTACGAGAATATCATGTCCCTTTAAATCTATCATGTGGGTTGTAATGAGGAGGGAGTCAAAATAATATAGTTGACTAGAAAATTACATTCTTTGTCCATAACACTAGTTTATGTTGATTGGATTTCATTCAAGTATTACGTCTATTATTCTTACCTGTTTTAATTGCATATGCACGTACGACATATCCTAATTCCATATGCACGTATGACATATCCAACCTTCCTTAAGGTATAACTATATCATACATACATACATACATGCATATATATATATATATATATATATATATATATATATATATATATGTTATACTAAGTAAAAGAGGCAGACCTAATGACCATTTAATACCTCAACCTCGAAGTGGGCCTTTCATAACCTAATCGCTAGTCAACTAGCCTTAGAAACGAAGGCCGATGATCCTTAGATACAGCTTTATACTTTAATTATTCATATTTCTAACGCATCTTAAAGATTTATCTAAGGATTAACCGGCCAACCTTCAAAAACAACAACTAATTAAATTTTGAGGTCTTTCCATATCCCATATGGATTATACACCAGTAGGAAGCAAAATCTGTCAGCGCATAACCCAATCTTTGCTAACAACCGCTTGGGATGGATGGAGTTAAACCTATATGTAATCTAAATACCGGTCTACAACAATATTGACATAGCCCACTAGCCTCCCACAGCCGAAATCCTACTTAGAGTTACCTAATATAAATCAAGGAAAAATGCCTTTTTTGGTTACTTAGTACCTCTAGTTAAGAAATGAAGCAGGCTCCATTTCCCAATTAGGCACTGTCATAGGTTACTTAAAACTTCTTAAATAAGGGGGAGATAGATCCAATGGCCATTTAATACCTTCTATCCCGAATTAAACCCCCCCATAAAGGTGCTGAGCTATTTAATACTTCAAATCCAAGGCGAATCATTAATATATTTTCCCACACCTATACACGAATGTATGTCCTTCCCCATAGGTCCTATAATTGGAGATGTCACACATTAGTAGTACATGTACATAATTATTGTTAGCTTCTAGGTGAAGTGTAGATTTCTGTTATGTAACTCAGCTGACCATGCACCTCGAACCATACTAAAATAAACCATTTATCCTAAACCTAAATATTGAGCTAGTCCAGTTAATGCACACTCGTTAAAAACGTACTATTAAGGCCATATAATTATTAACTCCTAAGTTTATTTATTAGTATTTATTTACTTATTCATGGCAAATCTATTTCTATCTTAGACGCTTATTTTCTACATTCTTCGTTTCCTTTCTGTATCACTTAAATGTCATTTATTCCATTACCTTTATTAATTGTCTGTAATTAATGGTCATTATTATTAAAATTGGAAATCAGTGATGACATTTATTCATTCATTTCAAATCTAACTTACTATGCCTATTTTGTTTCCTTCATAAATGCCATGCTTAATTCTGCGATCAATCCTGTTAAACATAGTTATATGCCTTTTTGATTTCTATAACTCCTTACTAACTGCGCATTTGTTTCCTATTAATCCCGCAATCATTATTAATAAAGGATGCTTTTGCTACCTCTTTTTCATTGCAACCTCCTAATCCTATGATTTACTATGTTAATAATATTTAACAATCCTAATTATAACTAGTATGAGTACCGGCATATATTTATTTATTATGCTTTATTCGTTATCCTATGTATATTTAAATTTTTAATTAGTAGGTGCTGTTATACATGATATATATATATATATATATGTATGTATTTAATTCGTTACTTTTTATGCTAAAAAATCTCAGAATATACACCGCTATTTAAATTTTACAAAGAATGTTTATTTTCACATTTTAATATATTAGAGCTGTCCTTTTCCAAAGAATGAAATTATTACCGTTATATCATTTCATAAACTACGTAAAAGTGAGAGTTTTGCTTTGTTAAAGATTATAAGGAATTATCTCTTTTTATTTCTATTAAAATTGATAGTGCAAACTATAGAGAAGGACGTTCGTACTTTACACATCCCTTTCATATAGGTATGTTCCTTATTATTTCAAATGATGCACTTTTTACAACCCAAGTCAAACTAGGGCATAGAAATTTATACATTCATCTAAATTATACCTTCAACGCTTACAATAAAGCAAACATAGAAATTTACATTCCAAGTCAAACTAGGGCATTCCAAATGGTTTTAAACAATTTACAACCCAATTAACATAAACCTAGAATAAACTTCACAATCTTATCAGCATCATACATTAAAATATTAAGGGATTGACTACCAAAACTTTTACATTAGGGTGTATATGCCATTCCATCATAATTACATAACTTACAGAATATGTAAGCGAGATTTCAGTTAAATATATTCAAATTTAATCCTATAATGTAACATGTCTTGCATATGCACGGTAATCATATAAAATTCAATAATATAAATTTCAGCGTTATATACAAATTATACAATTTTCCACTCACCCTTTTGGCATTCCGAATCTCCAAATCCAAACATCCCTTTAGTTGACTACTTTTTTCTTTCCGTTTCAAAAATATGTAAAACAAGTATATAGATACCCGCTAGAATTAGTCCAACTAGTTCTAAGTCTCCTTCTGTCCCTAAGAGAGACTCTCCCTAAGGTCGGAGTTATGAATTAATATACTGGATCTTTAGCTTGTTAATTGAATTGGTTAGAAAGCCTTTTCCTGGCATTGTCTAGAAGAGAGTGCCTATCCACCACTGACTTTTTAGTCGAGTAGCTCGCAAGGCTTCGTTTTCCTTGAAACTGGCTACTCCTTATGATATGCCACCTCAACCCTCGATCTAAAAGTATAACGACCCTGACTCGACCTTCGAAAATCGGCACCGAATACGACACTCGTATTCAAATGCCGCAGATCCAAACGTCGAACCTGGTTCGCCGGAGCTTATAACACATTAAGTAAATAACACAGCGGAAGAAATGAATAACATAAATCAATATACAACATGAATGATACAACAGAATGATACAATAGATATCAACATACATCAGAGATATGATACAAGATAATAGCAGCGGAAAGAAAAGATAATACTAGCAGCGGAACAAAGCTCAAATATGGTCTTCAAGAAAGAACTCCAGTATCAGTAATCTCCATCTCCAAAGCACCAATCCAGAAATAGCTCGAACTCCAAATCAAGATGAAGAGAAGCAACTCAATCCAAATGCGATTGCCAAATCCTAAGGCTGAAAGCTGTCGCATCTACACCTACCATTGATTTCTGAAAACCCCAACTCTAGACTGCCCATGTGGGAAATAGTGGGCACCCAGAGTTTAGGAAAGGAACAATAAACTCCAGGTCAGTCATGGAACTGGTATGAGCAAACAAAAACATTTGGTCTTTTAAAACAGATAGAGAAATTTAAATTTGAAATCCGCAATGCTTTTTAGAAAATGAAACTACCATAAGGCCTCCCGCCACACACACAATGCAAACGCAGACTTGGAGGAGATTTCTCCTTATGATAGTCAAATATGCTTACTACGCAAAAATCAAATCATTTTTGATATTATTATTAGTGCATAGTGTAGAAAACAATTTCGAAAGTAGAATATAAATCCTAGCCAACATAGACATTCCGAACTATGCCTACTATAGCTACCATCCAAACAGTGGTGACCACCATAAGTGAATGGCAGGTAATACAACTAAAACCGTACAAGGCACGTATTGGATGAATGGATTTCCAACAAATGGTCAGGCTAAGGAACTTCCTACTGTCTATGGGATCGCCTCTGGCGGGACGTCCCGAGAACTAACGTTACGGTTAGATCTCTGCCAACACAAGGCCGGGTTACCTCTGTAACTAGGTAACTACTACACGAATATGTCATCCCCCGGTCCTTTGGGACCTTTATCCGAGCGCGCGCAACAACCACAAAGTATCACAAAGTAATAGATCTGCAGTATCCACATGAGTAAGTATCTGGGCTCCATACCATGATACCACCCTTTACCAGAAGGGAATGACACACCCTAAAGGGCGCGACCCTCATAACCTTGCCGCATCTTTCCTGTTTCGACCATTTCCGGGGAGTGAGGTCCTGATGCAGTCTCGTCCACAAAGCTACGCTTTGTGCAACAAAGCCATGCTTTGGGTCAACAGATGGCCAAAGCAATGATCACAAAGATAAATGATCAAACAAATGATCATATCACAAATGATCAACCAATGATCATCACACAGCAGCACTCAGCATGCCACATTACCAAATTGGGAATATCACTGATAAATATCAACTACATAACCTCTGAGCTCGTACGTCTCAGAGAAGGGTGTTAAGCTAAGAGAATAAATTCTCCGCCACCAAGCAGAAATGCATTTGATAGAAATCAGTTAACATCTCAAAGTGTAATGTCGGACATACAACCATACAAGTCTGTTCCGGGTTCGAACAGAACCGAAGGCACTTCCGAAGAAGCCCTTGCAAATCCGGGTATCCACAATCCCGATCGGACTTCCCTTCACTAAGGAGAACTCTATACCGGAGCAACTCGGTGCAGAGTCAATCGATAGGTTATCCTATCGTTCTCACAAATACCCGGTCTTCACCACCCGTCTTCAATTGCTATCCATAACGTCGTATCACTATTCGGAATGGGTTATATGACACAAGGTCCTCTCCCGGCTAAACCGAATAGTAAGCGCCATATTTTAAAACATATGGATATGGGATTTTAGTTAAGTCACAACTTATAAAAATCCAAAACTTTTCTTTCAAATGGTTAAACAAATTACCATTTTTAAATCTTTAAACAAAAAGATTTATTTCACAAAGTTTCACCCAGTTTCACAAAGATATATCCATAGATTTCAAAAAACAATTCCCATTCAATTTGGATTAACCCAATTTATAATCTTTAAAATTAAAGATTTATAGCTTTCAAACCCATTTCCAAAGATTTATCTATAATTTGGAAACCATTTCATTTTAGACTTGAAGTCCTTTTAACATCAATTGGAAATTCATTTCTTATGTGAAAGCTTTATTATTTGAAAACAATAGTTTTCGTTTTAGAAAAATCCAATTTATACAAGTTGAAATCTTGGCTTGAATTTAAATTCCAAAACACCACCTTTAAAATGGTTTAAAAACCCATATAAACCCATTTATAAGTTGAATACCCTTTTTAAACCTTGGTTTCCAAATTTTAGAATTCAATTTCAAATATTGAATTCAAATTTAAATCCAATTATCTAAATTTTCAAACTAAATCAAGTTATTTAAAAATAACCATTTTCAAAAGCTTCAATTCTAGTTCAAAACTATTTTGGATTTGAAAATTCAATTTTTAAAACAATTTCAAAATCTGTGACTTAACCCATTTCCACGTGCAATCCATATTTGTGTGTGTATAAGTGTGGTCCAGGGGTTTTACACAATAAGAGCACATCATCAATCAGCACAGATTCAATCATTACAATTCGATGTGGGTATCGGATAACCAAATGGAATCCGACTCCCTGTCGCATCGAAATCCAAATGTCGTTTTATGGGTCAAGGGTTTGCATAACAATATATACATCACAGATATAACAGCTTAGCACAAAGCAATACATAGCATCACATCATATATCAAATATATCAATCCATCACAAAGCATTCAATGACAATCAAACATCTTCAGTTAAGATGAATAAATTTACGTGGTTTTAAATTTATCAACCACATAATTACTTTCATTGGTAATCTTTAATCAATGATTAATTATCATTTATTACAATTGATTAAGTCTTAATCACCTTCATTACTTAATTAATTAATTTTTCTTTAAATAAATTAACCTTCGAACATTTGATTAATAAATCTTTAATCATAAATTATCCATACTTAATTACTTTAACATGTAATTAATCACTTAATTAATTATTCTTAACTATTTTATTCATTAATCATTAATCAAATGATTTAAACCTTTAACCAATTTTTAATTAATTCTTCGATTAATAACTCAAATGATTAACTCTTAATCACATTACTTAATTACTTTTAATAAAGTATTTATCCATTACTTAATTACCTTTAGTAATTAATCACTTAATTACTTCCCTAAGTATTATATTAGATTAATCCAAAGTGATTATCTTAATTAATCATAATTTAATTTCTTAATTAACTAATTAACTTAATCATTTAAAATTAATTAAATGATTCTTAACTTATTATATTAAAAGATTCTTAATTAAGAAAACATCATCTTAATTAAATCATTTATGAACAAATAAAACTTGATAATTAAAAATGATTCAATTATCTCAATTATCTTTACAAATTTAATTATGTTTAATTAAATCAAATTCAAAATAACTAATAATAATCTTTAGTACAATTTGATTATCAAATTCTAAATCATTAAACTTTATTTAAATAAAATATAATATTTAGAAATCAATTAAATTTAACATATTTTAAATTGAACTTTTAAAATCTTTAAAACCTTTCCAAATTTATTTAATAAAGTTTAATATAAACTTTATTTCAAATCTACTTATTTTATTTTAACTTTTCAATTAAAAGTTAAACTTATCATGATTTTATTTCAATACTTAAAGGAAAGAATTTTTTTTTTTTCAAAAATTTAAACCTTTATTTGAAGTCAAATTCATATTTAAATTTTACTTAAAACATTTCTGTCCAATTTTTAAAAATTTTCAAAACTGTTTTGAATTTAAACTCATTTCAAAACAAAACTGAAATCACACTCAAAAACTTGATTTCAAAACAACTTTTAAATCTTGCTTGAAATCTAAATGTTTCATTTTAAAACCTTGAAATTCAAACTTAAATCCAATTCAAATCTACACCTAAATTTGAATCTTGTTTTTAAACATTGAATTCTCTTTTAAATTTTTAAAAGAACAAACCTGTTTTAAATATAAAAACCTGGATTCAAAACCTGAAAACTACATTTTACTGTTTCCAGATTTAAATTTAAATTCTACCCTAATTTAAATCTATCATTTTAGATTTTTGAATACAAAGGCTTACCTTGAATTTCATTCAAACCTATATTTTATTTTAAAACAATGCTTTTAAACATTTAAATTTTCCAGATTTTAAAAAGAACTCAACTCTCAGGTCTGCAACCTGTAAATAACTAACCCGAGACTTCCCTCAAGTTACTTCGGGATAAAACTCCATTCACTTCGAGTCACAACAGTAAATACCCGAGGTTCACTCCGAGTCTCCCAAAACCCTGCACACCAAGCTTTCACCAGTGACCAATTTCTACTGTGCAAATGCACCACCACCCCGGCGACTTCCAGCAATCTTCACCTAACTCTCCAAGAAGCAAATCAATCCCTTAACATGATAACCATCATCAACATAATTCTCTGCAGCTTGATAATCAGATTTAAGAAAAAAAAAACATCAACCTGAAAAAGCTTCAACCCACACATGCCAACCCTGAAAAAAAAAAAAAAAAAAACCACTGTCTTCACTTCAACCCAATGATCAACTTCCCCTTTTATCTTTCACCACTCTCTTCAGTCAACATTCCATCTTCAGAAGGAATTCAGATCCCAAAATTCATTTTTTTGTTTTGATAACCTCAAAATATCAAATTGTGCACAGTTCTAATTTCCTGACCCCTTAGTTGATTTAAAAACCTGAAGCATGTTTTAATATCCATGTTTAACATGCATTAAAGCTTTAAACTTGGTTGAATAAATTAAAGTTGTTTGGTAATTTTACTTCATGACACTATTGTCTGCTGTTACTTATTTCCAGTAGTAACAGGTTTTCTTTTTTTTTTCTTTTCTAAATTAAAATTTTCCAAATCCTAAATCTATGCAACACAAACTCAAATTTGATTATATAATAATTTCCTAACTAAGATTCATACATAGAGAAGTAGATTTATATTTAAATCCAAGTAATAGCAGAAGCATGTCTGCAGAAATTCATATTACACTTATCTGCATATTCAAACATAATCACACACAGAATATCCATCTTACAACAGTCACAAGCATATTCAAACTCATGCACATAGAAAACTTTAAACAACCCATAAATTCTGAATTACTCACTAAAGAAAAATAACAAAGCAGTTTTAATTGCTACTGTTTTAATTTGCTTATTTAAAAGCATTATGAATTAAACTTTAAATTTCTGCAAATTCTTGATAGTTTGGATTTTTAAAAAAAATAGAAACTGTTTTTAAAAATAGATTTACTCACAAGCATTAACAAGAAAATATGTTTAAGGAGGGAAAGTTGCTCACAGGCATTTCAAAAATAGGAAAGGTGAAGTTTTGCTCCCATTGAATTGAGGACAGAGAAGAAGCAATTTGGTTTTTTTTTTTTTTTTTTTTTTTTTTTTACTCTGATTCTTTTAAGCTCTGCAAATCATAGCTACATATTTATTTTTTTTTATTTTATTTTTTTTGTTTATTCCTTGTTGTACTCATTCACCAAATTCATTAATAACAGTAAATTTAAATTACTTACAGTTGAATGTGAATAGCAGAGAAGCTCTTAATTTTATTCTTTCTGCAACTTAAAAACTAAAAGAAGTAAATTAAATCCTTAATCTTGATATTTTCTCCTGCAACAGTTAAATAAAGTTGTTTAAATTCTTGCTTCAACACTGATTCACAACTCAAAATTCTATTCTTAAAAAGGAAGTGACTTGCCTTAAATTATTTCAGACATCAACTGCACTATCCCTGACCAAAAACTGAAGCTTTGATATTGATTTATAAATCTGCAGCTTTGATTCTGTTTGTTTGATCTGTCACTTGCTTTGCTTCAAGCTTTTGTTTTTGAATCTGAACTTTGATTTGCTCAGGTTCTGTTTGAATCTGCTTCCAGATTTTCATTTGCATGGAGTTTTTCTTTTCTTTGCTTTTTTTTTTCTTTTTGCATTTTGAACTTTACTTTCATCTTCATTTCAATTTCCAGGTTCTTGATCCTTTCTGTTTTTGAATTCCCAGCCTTGAAAACTGAAGCTTTTATTTTTGCTTTGATTCTTTCAGATTGATTGCTGAGTTGATTTATGATTGTGCATAGGAAAATGAAGAGTTTTGTAATATTTTTAATCTTATTATCATATTTTATTAGATATGGTGAATGCCATTTGTATAAAATCATTATACCCTTTTGATTTTGTTAACTCTTACACTCCATCTCTCATGTGCATGTATACTTCCTTATGTATATATTCACATTTAAAATTTTCAAAGACAAAAGAAATTCTTCTTATAAACTTAAATTTTTATATTATATACACTTTGTAAAAAAAAATGATGTATTCCTTGTTTATTTGTATATATATGTACAATGTTAAAAGGGTTTAACTAATATTTACATTTGTGGTTATACAAAGATAAAAGAAGCTTTTTAAAATTTAATGTCTTATTCATTCTATAAATAAATTTATATTTTTTCTATCTACACAAACAAAATTCCATTCCAATTAATCTCTTACATTTAATTTTTTTTTGTCCAACATATTCATACACTAATATATTTATACAACTTTCATTCACACATTTTTTTATTACTTATTTTGTACAACATTATAAAAAAGGAAAGAATGGATTTAAATACTTTGATTTCATGTTAACAATTGTTACATTTATTTATATAAGAGAATTAAATCCTAAAAATAAATCTTTTTAAAATTTATTATATCTTCCAAATATATTTAATATTTTAGAAAGCAAACTATTATTAATTTTTTTAAAGTTTTAAATTTCTATTTTCTTTTTAATACATTTTATTTTTTTAAATTCAATACTTGTTTTCTAAATCACTTATTCTTAAATTTAAAATTTAAATTTCTGTTTAAAATCAAATTTATTTATCTGTTCTAAGAATTTTCTAATTAATTCAAAATTTATTTTCAAAAATAAATTTAATTGCCAAATTAACTTGGCTAAAATTTCAGGAATGTTACAGATTTCCCCCCTTAAAAGAATTTCGTCCTCGAAATTGCAAGTAAGACGAGAAAGAAAAGATAATAGATAAAGAAATGATTGATCAGATCAGAATCGAGATATTTATTCTGCATTTGGTTTCCCAAATCAGAATATCAACAATACGAGAACAAACTTATACAATTATTTCACAAGATATTTGGGTCCACTGGTCTACGAATATGTAAGGGCATTGACTAGTTCGAAGGGATAACTAATCGTTCGTAGAATATATCGGATCCTAGAGAATAAATAGATAGATTAAATCTTCATATTAGTTAACCAGTTTACTTAATTTAAAATTTCCAATTTATTTAATTCAAATCTTCAAATTCATTAGAGTTTAGATCGAAAAGTTGATAAGAAACCGATGAAGATACGAAGTAAGAATTTCCTACAACGATTCGTAGGGTCACCACCACACCGAACTTCTTTCTAGAGCTGTCATGAAGCAATCAAAAGAATTTGTGAATCGAATCAAAGGAGATTGATAGAGAAAAGTTGTTTCCGCTATTGCAGGGTATCGACCATTTGTAGTCGTATTCCCCTGTCCCCTATCTCGTTCTCTTCTCGCACTCATACTTACTATCGGTGGATAGTAGGAGAATTTACTGAGGCACTCGAACAGATATCTTAGGGATATACTCATTCTAGGGTATGCTTCATCCTATCTCTAATGAGTTACTTAATGTGTTATACTCCTGAGCTAAGGTTTTAACCATCAGCTCTGATACCACTTATAACGACCCTGACTCGACCTTCGAAAATCGGCACCGAATACGACACTCGTATTCAAATGCCGCAGATCCAAACGTCGAACCTGGTTCGCCGGAGCTTATAACACATTAAGTAAATAACACAGCGGAAGAAATGAATAACATAAATCAATATACAACATGAATGATACAACAGAATGATACAATAGATATCAACATACATCAGAGATATGATACAAGATAATAGCAGCGGAAAGAAAAGATAATACTAGCAGCGGAACAAAGCTCAAATATGGTCTTCAAGAAAGAACTCCAGTATCAGTAATCTCCATCTCCAAAGCACCAATCCAGAAATAGCTCGAACTCCAAATCAAGATGAAGAGAAGCAACTCAATCCAAATGCGATTGCCAAATCCTAAGGCTGAAAGCTGTCGCATCTACACCTACCATTGATTTCTGAAAACCCCAACTCTAGACTGCCCATGTGGGAAATAGTGGGCACCCAGAGTTTAGGAAAGGAACAATAAACTCCAGGTCAGTCATGGAACTGGTATGAGCAAACAAAAACATTTGGTCTTTTAAAACAGATAGAGAAATTTAAATTTGAAATCCGCAATGCTTTTTAGAAAATGAAACTACCATAAGGCCTCCCGCCACACACACAATGCAAACGCAGACTTGGAGGAGATTTCTCCTTATGATAGTCAAATATGCTTACTACGCAAAAATCAAATCATTTTTGATATTATTATTAGTGCATAGTGTAGAAAACAATTTCGAAAGTAGAATATAAATCCTAGCCAACATAGACATTCCGAACTATGCCTACTATAGCTACCATCCAAACAGTGGTGACCACCATAAGTGAATGGCAGGTAATACAACTAAAACCGTACAAGGCACGTATTGGATGAATGGATTTCCAACAAATGGTCAGGCTAAGGAACTTCCTACTGTCTATGGGATCGCCTCTGGCGGGACGTCCCGAGAACTAACGTTACGGTTAGATCTCTGCCAACACAAGGCCGGGTTACCTCTGTAACTAGGTAACTACTACACGAATATGTCATCCCCCGGTCCTTTGGGACCTTTATCCGAGCGCGCGCAACAACCACAAAGTATCACAAAGTAATAGATCTGCAGTATCCACATGAGTAAGTATCTGGGCTCCATACCATGATACCACCCTTTACCAGAAGGGAATGACACACCCTAAAGGGCGCGACCCTCATAACCTTGCCGCATCTTTCCTGTTTCGACCATTTCCGGGGAGTGAGGTCCTGATGCAGTCTCGTCCACAAAGCTACGCTTTGTGCAACAAAGCCATGCTTTGGGTCAACAGATGGCCAAAGCAATGATCACAAAGATAAATGATCAAACAAATGATCATATCACAAATGATCAACCAATGATCATCACACAGCAGCACTCAGCATGCCACATTACCAAATTGGGAATATCACTGATAAATATCAACTACATAACCTCTGAGCTCGTACGTCTCAGAGAAGGGTGTTAAGCTAAGAGAATAAATTCTCCGCCACCAAGCAGAAATGCATTTGATAGAAATCAGTTAACATCTCAAAGTGTAATGTCGGACATACAACCATACAAGTCTGTTCCGGGTTCGAACAGAACCGAAGGCACTTCCGAAGAAGCCCTTGCAAATCCGGGTATCCACAATCCCGATCGGACTTCCCTTCACTAAGGAGAACTCTATACCGGAGCAACTCGGTGCAGAGTCAATCGATAGGTTATCCTATCGTTCTCACAAATACCCGGTCTTCACCACCCGTCTTCAATTGCTATCCATAACGTCGTATCACTATTCGGAATGGGTTATATGACACAAGGTCCTCTCCCGGCTAAACCGAATAGTAAGCGCCATATTTTAAAACATATGGATATGGGATTTTAGTTAAGTCACAACTTATAAAAATCCAAAACTTTTCTTTCAAATGGTTAAACAAATTACCATTTTTAAATCTTTAAACAAAAAGATTTATTTCACAAAGTTTCACCCAGTTTCACAAAGATATATCCATAGATTTCAAAAAACAATTCCCATTCAATTTGGATTAACCCAATTTATAATCTTTAAAATTAAAGATTTATAGCTTTCAAACCCATTTCCAAAGATTTATCTATAATTTGGAAACCATTTCATTTTAGACTTGAAGTCCTTTTAACATCAATTGGAAATTCATTTCTTATGTGAAAGCTTTATTATTTGAAAACAATAGTTTTCGTTTTAGAAAAATCCAATTTATACAAGTTGAAATCTTGGCTTGAATTTAAATTCCAAAACACCACCTTTAAAATGGTTTAAAAACCCATATAAACCCATTTATAAGTTGAATACCCTTTTTAAACCTTGGTTTCCAAATTTTAGAATTCAATTTCAAATATTGAATTCAAATTTAAATCCAATTATCTAAATTTTCAAACTAAATCAAGTTATTTAAAAATAACCATTTTCAAAAGCTTCAATTCTAGTTCAAAACTATTTTGGATTTGAAAATTCAATTTTTAAAACAATTTCAAAATCTGTGACTTAACCCATTTCCACGTGCAATCCATATTTGTGTGTGTATAAGTGTGGTCCAGGGGTTTTACACAATAAGAGCACATCATCAATCAGCACAGATTCAATCATTACAATTCGATGTGGGTATCGGATAACCAAATGGAATCCGACTCCCTGTCGCATCGAAATCCAAATGTCGTTTTATGGGTCAAGGGTTTGCATAACAATATATACATCACAGATATAACAGCTTAGCACAAAGCAATACATAGCATCACATCATATATCAAATATATCAATCCATCACAAAGCATTCAATGACAATCAAACATCTTCAGTTAAGATGAATAAATTTACGTGGTTTTAAATTTATCAACCACATAATTACTTTCATTGGTAATCTTTAATCAATGATTAATTATCATTTATTACAATTGATTAAGTCTTAATCACCTTCATTACTTAATTAATTAATTTTTCTTTAAATAAATTAACCTTCGAACATTTGATTAATAAATCTTTAATCATAAATTATCCATACTTAATTACTTTAACATGTAATTAATCACTTAATTAATTATTCTTAACTATTTTATTCATTAATCATTAATCAAATGATTTAAACCTTTAACCAATTTTTAATTAATTCTTCGATTAATAACTCAAATGATTAACTCTTAATCACATTACTTAATTACTTTTAATAAAGTATTTATCCATTACTTAATTACCTTTAGTAATTAATCACTTAATTACTTCCCTAAGTATTATATTAGATTAATCCAAAGTGATTATCTTAATTAATCATAATTTAATTTCTTAATTAACTAATTAACTTAATCATTTAAAATTAATTAAATGATTCTTAACTTATTATATTAAAAGATTCTTAATTAAGAAAACATCATCTTAATTAAATCATTTATGAACAAATAAAACTTGATAATTAAAAATGATTCAATTATCTCAATTATCTTTACAAATTTAATTATGTTTAATTAAATCAAATTCAAAATAACTAATAATAATCTTTAGTACAATTTGATTATCAAATTCTAAATCATTAAACTTTATTTAAATAAAATATAATATTTAGAAATCAATTAAATTTAACATATTTTAAATTGAACTTTTAAAATCTTTAAAACCTTTCCAAATTTATTTAATAAAGTTTAATATAAACTTTATTTCAAATCTACTTATTTTATTTTAACTTTTCAATTAAAAGTTAAACTTATCATGATTTTATTTCAATACTTAAAGGAAAGAATTTTTTTTTTTTCAAAAATTTAAACCTTTATTTGAAGTCAAATTCATATTTAAATTTTACTTAAAACATTTCTGTCCAATTTTTAAAAATTTTCAAAACTGTTTTGAATTTAAACTCATTTCAAAACAAAACTGAAATCACACTCAAAAACTTGATTTCAAAACAACTTTTAAATCTTGCTTGAAATCTAAATGTTTCATTTTAAAACCTTGAAATTCAAACTTAAATCCAATTCAAATCTACACCTAAATTTGAATCTTGTTTTTAAACATTGAATTCTCTTTTAAATTTTTAAAAGAACAAACCTGTTTTAAATATAAAAACCTGGATTCAAAACCTGAAAACTACATTTTACTGTTTCCAGATTTAAATTTAAATTCTACCCTAATTTAAATCTATCATTTTAGATTTTTGAATACAAAGGCTTACCTTGAATTTCATTCAAACCTATATTTTATTTTAAAACAATGCTTTTAAACATTTAAATTTTCCAGATTTTAAAAAGAACTCAACTCTCAGGTCTGCAACCTGTAAATAACTAACCCGAGACTTCCCTCAAGTTACTTCGGGATAAAACTCCATTCACTTCGAGTCACAACAGTAAATACCCGAGGTTCACTCCGAGTCTCCCAAAACCCTGCACACCAAGCTTTCACCAGTGACCAATTTCTACTGTGCAAATGCACCACCACCCCGGCGACTTCCAGCAATCTTCACCTAACTCTCCAAGAAGCAAATCAATCCCTTAACATGATAACCATCATCAACATAATTCTCTGCAGCTTGATAATCAGATTCAAGAAAAAAAAAACATCAACCTGAAAAAGCTTCAACCCACACATGCCAACCCTGAAAAAAAAAAAAAAAAACCACTGTCTTCACTTCAACCCAATGATCAACTTCCCCTTTTATCTTTCACCACTCTCTTCAGTCAACATTCCATCTTCAGAAGGAATTCAGATCCCAAAATTCATTTTTTTGTTTTGATAACCTCAAAATATCAAATTGTGCACAGTTCTAATTTCCTGACCCCTTAGTTGATTTAAAAACCTGAAGCATGTTTTAATATCCATGTTTAACATGCATTAAAGCTTTAAACTTGGTTGAATAAATTAAAGTTGTTTGGTAATTTTACTTCATGACACTATTGTCTGCTGTTACTTATTTCCAGTAGTAACAGGTTTTCTTTTTTTTTTCTTTTCTAAATTAAAATTTTCCAAATCCTAAATCTATGCAACACAAACTCAAATTTGATTATATAATAATTTCCTAACTAAGATTCATACATAGAGAAGTAGATTTATATTTAAATCCAAGTAATAGCAGAAGCATGTCTGCAGAAATTCATATTACACTTATCTGCATATTCAAACATAATCACACACAGAATATCCATCTTACAACAGTCACAAGCATATTCAAACTCATGCACATAGAAAACTTTAAACAACCCATAAATTCTGAATTACTCACTAAAGAAAAATAACAAAGCAGTTTTAATTGCTACTGTTTTAATTTGCTTATTTAAAAGCATTATGAATTAAACTTTAAATTTCTGCAAATTCTTGATAGTTTGGATTTTTAAAAAAAATAGAAACTGTTTTTAAAAATAGATTTACTCACAAGCATTAACAAGAAAATATGTTTAAGGAGGGAAAGTTGCTCACAGGCATTTCAAAAATAGGAAAGGTGAAGTTTTGCTCCCATTGAATTGAGGACAGAGAAGAAGCAATTTGGTTTTTTTTTTTTTTTTTTTTTTTTTTTTACTCTGATTCTTTTAAGCTCTGCAAATCATAGCTACATATTTATTTTTTTTTATTTTATTTTTTTTGTTTATTCCTTGTTGTACTCATTCACCAAATTCATTAATAACAGTAAATTTAAATTACTTACAGTTGAATGTGAATAGCAGAGAAGCTCTTAATTTTATTCTTTCTGCAACTTAAAAACTAAAAGAAGTAAATTAAATCCTTAATCTTGATATTTTCTCCTGCAACAGTTAAATAAAGTTGTTTAAATTCTTGCTTCAACACTGATTCACAACTCAAAATTCTATTCTTAAAAAGGAAGTGACTTGCCTTAAATTATTTCAGACATCAACTGCACTATCCCTGACCAAAAACTGAAGCTTTGATATTGATTTATAAATCTGCAGCTTTGATTCTGTTTGTTTGATCTGTCACTTGCTTTGCTTCAAGCTTTTGTTTTTGAATCTGAACTTTGATTTGCTCAGGTTCTGTTTGAATCTGCTTCCAGATTTTCATTTGCATGGAGTTTTTCTTTTCTTTGCTTTTTTTTTTCTTTTTGCATTTTGAACTTTACTTTCATCTTCATTTCAATTTCCAGGTTCTTGATCCTTTCTGTTTTTGAATTCCCAGCCTTGAAAACTGAAGCTTTTATTTTTGCTTTGATTCTTTCAGATTGATTGCTGAGTTGATTTATGATTGTGCATAGGAAAATGAAGAGTTTTGTAATTTTTTTAATCTTATTATCATATTTTATTAGATATGGTGAATGCCATTTGTATAAAATCATTATACCCTTTTGATTTTGTTAACTCTTACACTCCATCTCTCATGTGCATGTATACTTCCTTATGTATATATTCACATTTAAAATTTTCAAAGACAAAAGAAATTCTTCTTATAAACTTAAATTTTTATATTATATACACTTTGTAAAAAAAAAATGATGTATTCCTTGTTTATTTGTATATATATGTACAATGTTAAAAGGGTTTAACTAATATTTACATTTGTGGTTATACAAAGATAAAAGAAGCTTTTTAAAATTTAATGTCTTATTCATTCTATAAATAAATTTATATTTTTTCTATCTACACAAACAAAATTCCATTCCAATTAATCTCTTACATTTAATTTTTTTTTGTCCAACATATTCATACACTAATATATTTATACAACTTTCATTCACACATTTTTTTATTACTTATTTTGTACAACATTATAAAAAAGGAAAGAATGGATTTAAATACTTTGATTTCATGTTAACAATTGTTACATTTATTTATATAAGAGAATTAAATCCTAAAAATAAATCTTTTTAAAATTTATTATATCTTCCAAATATATTTAATATTTTAGAAAGCAAACTATTATTAATTTTTTTAAAGTTTTAAATTTCTATTTTCTTTTTAATACATTTTATTTTTTTAAATTCAATACTTGTTTTCTAAATCACTTATTCTTAAATTTAAAATTTAAATTTCTGTTTAAAATCAAATTTATTTATCTGTTCTAAGAATTTTCTAATTAATTCAAAATTTATTTTCAAAAATAAATTTAATTGCCAAATTAACTTGGCTAAAATTTCAGGAATGTTACAAAAAGCATCTGAGAACATCTCTGGTGAAGGAAACTCAGATAATTGAAATGATTAGCCTTCATGCCTATCCTATCAATCGAAACTGGCAGTAGATCTTTCAGCGGATGTCTCGTTCATCCGTATCTGACTTTCACCCGCACATATACCTCGATTCCCCGTCCCGTACCTCAATCAGCCCACGATATGAGTGAATGAATCTCTTTCTTTTGCAACTAGCTTCTTGGCAACAACAAGGGACTCAGTCAGATGACCTTTACGTAGCGGCCCAACAAGACAAAATATCTAAGGATGGGGTCTTCGACGCATTATATTACAAGCTGAATGTTTATATTAGGTTTGAGTAATACTATTTGTTATTGTTGTTACCTATTCAGCCGGCCATCCTTACTGGCATTATTGTTCCCATGTTATACTCCTTTCCTTCCTGTCTTGGACAGGAAGCAGAGAAAGACTAGGCAAGCGAAGTGAGCAGGGACCAATCCAGTATACAACTCGGGAAGAGGAACGGGAGGTGCGTAGTGTATACTAGGATACCAAGTTCAGTATAAACATTTAAGTAATCAAAGAAGGAAAAATGGTAAGACAGTTGCATCAGCGAACAACAAACCTCCACCTTAATTAATATATAGGGATAAACCATGGATAGATTGTTGTTCTAATGTTTAGAAATGCAGACTATATCAACAAGAAGCTAAGGGTATATTATCTTACTTGTCAAATCATGAGAATTTGATTTTATGACAATATACGATAAGAATATAAAGAAACTTATGATTGATGTGGAGGGGAAGATTTGCTTATGAAATAGCTCAAGGAAGAGTCCTCTCATTTCCTTACTTTTTCGTTCCCATTCACTAGCTGGTTCTGAATGCTGCATAACATCATCTTTAATCAACAAATAATTAACACAAACTGAGCAAGCAAGACTTAAGAAGAAGATTGTAACTAACTGAAAGAAAGAAATAATAATAGATAAAGCAGGTTAAAGAATTTAGATCTAAATTTATTAGACATATGATCCGAATATGGTTCCGATCCACTTATCAATCCCTTGGTCATTAGGGTTTAGCTGACTTGCTTAGAAAGACCTCTATTGTTTAGTAATTCGACGCCCCATCTTTTTACTATTGTCAACTAATATTTTCAATTCTTTATTTTTTGCTTGGGGGATTGCTCTATAGTTTATCTAGAGAGGTGTCCAGTATATTAATTGGGGACCGATCTAGATATTTAATCAAAGATGTGAAATCTGCATGACCTCATTCAGTTTTGCCCCTAGTAATGAAAGAACCACATTCGTCTCTCCTGCCCGAAAGTCCGAGGTGCGTAGTGATGATTTTAGATCACTCTTGCGACTTCGGCCCTTATCCTAGTGAGTTTGGCTCGCTCAAAGGTTACATTATTTGTGAACAATTGGGGCAGAGCGAATAATGACTTCTTTCTCGAGGGCTGCTGGTTATCCAGGTAAAATGGACAACAATTCATGTTCATTGCCTTGATTTTCGAATTCATTCGAACCAAAATGAACTACCCCATTACAATAGGGTGATAGGCAGCAGCCAATCAGATTTACTTTGCTCCATCCAGGTTTTTTAGTTTTATTTGGCGTACATCAATTTGATACGGCCCTTAATGTTCATGATGGATGGTCCTACAAGTATAAGCCTTGGTCTTCTCCAGTAATATCACACTTTTCTTGGTGTTGTCCAGGTTTCAATGTCAAATATAAGCATCTGATTCTCAACGGCGAGATAAGTGAGAGCATTTGTTGCACCTATTAAGTCAAAGCTAAGAAACGATTCGGGTTGATATGACCCTCGGTCTTCTTTTTGGGAGATAGGTTCCTAGCCTCAAATGGAGACTTCGGCAAAACAATATGAATGAAGTTCCTGTTCTGGTTTCACTGAGGGACAAACTCAAGGAATAAAGGCTTAGGGGACTAGATAACATGGGGACTTCTTACTTACTTGAAGCGGGTGGCATAGATGTCTTTAACGGAGCTACTTTGGGCCTCCTCCTTGAACAAGTGAATTAGAAGGGCTTGCTAAGTATAAACATTGGGAAGCCTTTGCTGGAATAATTATGGGTAATAGAAGCTCTTGGTGGTGCGCTTAGTTATGTATGCTGCCTATTCTTGGATGGAAGAAAGTGCACAGGAATCCACCCCTGCTTTCTAAACCTTTCCTAGTGAACTAGAGATTCTCGGATCGAGCGAATATGGTCATTCACGACTATTGGTAGTGACAGACTATGCTTACATGTTAGAGTAAGGCATTGCTATTGGAAGTTTTTGATAGTCATCATATGCATTCATGGTAGTTTACCTACTCGACTGATACCGCCCAGTATAAACATCGGCCTTAGGTCGGGATGGCCCTTTCGGATTATCTTGTCAGAATAGTTTGGATTGGTCCCCTACCTTGTAACAATCGTACGTAGAAGAATGGTTGACCCAATATATTAATTAGGTAACCAAAGACCTTAGAGGTATCCTTCTAGTCCGGTATTTGAACACGAGGAGGTATTATTCATCAAAGCACAAGCGTTATGAACCTATGCCAACTAGACTACTAGTGAAGTTGTGTCAACAGGCGTACTCAGCCTAAGCCTCGTCTAATTGTTTAGTTGAATTGCCTTGCGCTACGTACATGAGGCCCTAGGTCTCTCTTAAGGTTAGGGTTAGTATAAGCCGGAGATGTCGCCGGTTCTATGGGATTTGGCTTATGTTAATCAAAAATGCTGTGGGATTGTGGTACTCCATTCATAGCTAATGTGGAAGAATGCCGAGAGTGGAACGCGGCTTATCTTCAAAAGGTGCATAGCGGCCCTTATTTGCCTTCTCCCATGGACCGTAAGAATACTACTCCTTCACTTTAGTATACCTCTCCACCGGCGGTATGGAGAAGAGTGCTGCCAAGACTGGGAGGGTGGGAAAGAAGGACTAAAAGCCTAGATAAGATTATCTGCTCGGCAAGTACTATGACCCAAAGCCTACTTACCATACATAGTCAGTTGCTTTCCACCGACTACTTCTGAAGAGGTCCGGGGGACTTACTTTGAGCCTGGTTACCAACAAATGGACTTGGCTTATGACTAGGTTCCGCCCCTTCGCTACGCGGCTAAGTATTTTGACGCTTCTTCTTTAGGTCTCTAGTCTTTTGTCTCAAGCTATAGTGATAAGGAAGTTCTTTCCAGATGTGGGAAATGAAGCCATGAATGCACTCTTAGGGCAAAGGAAGTCTTTTGACCTAACTCGGGAGTGGCTTTGACCTTATGGCTTTGGCCTGATAGGAAGAATTTTTGTAAGTATATTGAACACCATAGTTATTGCATGGGTGATGTGGTATATGTTCAACTGCAACGATCAAAGAAACTACTCCTATTCTTTTCTTGGTTGGACCAACCCAACCGACGATTTCCAACAAGTCTTGCTAGAGTGAAGCCAAAATTGAAGAACTATAAAATGAATCAAGCTCTAATGGTTCAAGTTATGACAAAGGCATAAATCACTTCCTTTATTTTCTTTTGGCTTAGGCCTGACTTCAACACATAGCATTTCAAACCCTACAACATATAAACTATGACTACTTAACTACTCTCCCTAGGGAGTACGCCATGGAGCACATGGAAAATGTGGCCGATGATGTACTGATGGAAGGGATCCAGTAGAAGCTGGACATCCTCTTCAACAAAGATGGGGTTCCATTTCAAGAGATCTTCTCCGTCCTTCCCACGTTCCTAGGAGGGTCCTCTCCTAGGACATAACCTTTCTCTATCATTCTTGGTGGCTTCCCTTACTATGTTCCCTATCAAAATTAATATACTTGATGTTGGAGCCTAAATTAATATACTTGGACCTCCCTTGTTATGCTATGTTCCTCCTGAATGTTTATACTGGCGAAGTGCACTCTCACAAGGCAATCTTCGAGTCAAAGGAATGTTCTTCCTTACCTTAGACAATAGAACTCCTACCTAACTTCTTCCCGCTCACTTCGCTCGCTCCTTCCCTGTCCAAGCCTCCAGTTAAGTTCCCTAAGCCAAAGGTCTTCTCCGGCTAAGTGAGAGGGGAGATAAACTTCTCAAGAGAAGTCCAAGGCATTTGTTTATGGTCTTGATACCTACCTTCTTTAAAAGCTACTGTAGGGATTCCACTTGAGTCAGAAGGAGCAGCAAGAGGTAGCTATCAAGGTTCTGCTTTCTCTGTTCTAAGGCTAGCAAAGGTATCGAATTGCCATGCACCTTGTTGGCATTCATACTGGCCTAACAAAGATGGCTTCGCAGCCTTATGATCGAAACCAACGACCCGGTGTCTCTCCGGATGGAGATCGAATGTGGCCCAATGAGCATGATTGGAATTACCCTCCAACTCCTGCTTAGTCGAAGCAAAGAATCAACATCTCTCTAGGGCTAAGCTCTCTACAGTTTCTCTCATTGACTTACATCATGATATCTTTTTCTTCCTCATTTTGATTTTGGTTTTTGTATAAAAGATCTTGGTTAGAGCTTTGTGGCATTTCCACGAGCAAACTAATCCAATCCTACAAAGGATAGTTCGTGGAACTACTATCGAGATTATTTGGACCATCTTTCCAAGTATCATCTCGATGTTTATTACTTACTTTTGATCTTACTTTTTCGAATAGAATTGTCTCTACTTGGTCCCATCTCAGTCTAGACCTGTCTCCCAGTAAGCCTCTAAAGTTAGCACTACCAGGAAAAGGAATTCAATTTCGCTACACACCTCCTCCTAGTGGTTCCTCTATCCCGTTCTAATGTTTCTTCCATTCAGTGTCTATCAATTAATATATAGGGCATTTTTGGTAATTAATTCACTCTTTCTCTTCTTTCCTTTAAATTTCCACTATATATAATACTTCTATAACTTCTAGAAATAGTGGAGAAAAAGAAAATGGTAGAGATCCACTACTTTGTTTCGAAAATATGGAAAGAAAAGTGAGGGGCTGGCCTTTATTTATAGGCGTTGGAACCAATCTTATCCACTAAATTAATATTTATTAAACCTAAGCCATTAGGCCGAGCAACCCTAACCGCCAATGCTAGAACTGGTCGACTACCGACCGCTACCCTATGGATGGTCGACCATTGATGGTGGACTAGCCAATGGAGGCTGTCGACTGGTGGGGTCCAAACGTTTATTATTATTATTCATTTCTTTAGATTCCCATTTAATAATTTTCGACCTGATAGCTTTAAACGCTTATAACATCTTCGTTTGAATTCCAGTCGCAAAATTTTTCATAATAAAGTTGCTTAGAAAATCGCCATAGAAGCAATGGTATAAGTTTCATAGTTAAATTCCAACTTTTTCTCAAGTTCCATTTTTAAGCGTTGTTAATTATCTTTTAACTCTTTTCAATTAATCATTATTCATTTCATGGTGTGTTACATTCTTCCTTACCCTTTAAAATAATTTCATCATCGAAATTCCCATAAGTGTTAAATCATGTAACATAGTACACAATCATTCTAAACTATCCAACTAATTGGCTAATTGGCTACAATTACTAATTTTACAGCCAATTGTGTACAAGTGCATGGTGTATCAGAATACATATAATATTACACAGAATAATAATAACTCGGCGCCTTCTGTATGAACGAATTCTTTAAAAATAGTTTGGAATATATGATGCAAACAACCTATATATACTAGCAGTTCTATCTGTATGCAAGCTTAACCTTTATTTTCACACGACAATATTGTAACACCCTAAAATTGAACTGAAAATAAAACAAGGACTAAAGAGTAATTTCTACAGACTTTTGAATTTGGCTATGAAACTTGCACTATTATGTTCGTGGTGATTTTTTGGATTATTTTCATATATAACACTTTGTAATCGAAGTTAGTAAGGAAAAATTACGGGCATTGGAATAAGTGGAAAATAGAATAAAAACTTAGGATAAAAATATACATTTAATATAGAGACAGGCCAAGTCGATGATCAAACGGTAGCGGTCAACTTAAGGTGATTGGCAATCGACCATCGCTGGCTTAAATCGACAGTCTTAAGACATGTTCAAATGATAAAGATCAGTTGCTTTGTCGCTAAATTTTTAAGAACATATGAGATAACTACAAAGACTCAGCAACCTAAATTTAACGGTCGAAACTATTGCGCAAACCATATAAATTCAACCCTAACCTAAGCTTAATTTTCACATAACAGTTTACAGTAACAAAATTCTATCAAAAATTCTCACTTCTCTAAACCCGAAAATTCTTATAAATCAAAATAAAATCAACCTAAAAGAATATAAATGTAATGACCCAGAATTTTCGATCTCGAAAATGCCAGATAGTTAAAAGAAGCAAAAAGAAAAAAATAAGAAACAGAAATGAAACATAGAATCTCACATTCGCAGCGAATATAATGTAATATCAAATAGTATTCCTTACACAAAGAAAGCTGTATTAGTAAATTACATTTTAATACATTAAAGTTACAATATTTCCAAATCCTTGGACAGTTAAAATAACTAGTCCCAGATATAAAACAATATATATCACAGCGGAATACACTCCATATGTTCCTGCCATCCAGCTCGCTTCCTGAGCTCTAGAACGTCCTTATCTGGAAGTCTGTAATACTCGGTCTGACCCGAGCATTACATCAAAGTAACACCCGGGTCAGGCTGGAAACCAACGTGAGTAAACCCATCTAACATGGTACAAAAGCCAAAAAACTTATATAAAACCCATGGTAACTCGTATCAATTTATGAATTCACAATTTGATATAGAGATCACTTATTTCACACATCAATTTCTAAGTACCATACTTAGATTAAATGGTCCAATTCACTTAAATCATTCCATTCTATCCTATTGATTTCACATATCAATCTATAAAGAATCGAAGTGGTTTCGGGTATTTACTAATACCCGACTCCGGTCTCTTCGAATCAAATGTCATCTTAACCCAAGTTATTCAAGTGATTACAATTTAATTTTAAATACTAAATGTCAGTTTTACACAGTAATTCATCATTGATAGATAACCACGTTATCATTGTTCAAACCAATCATATCACAATACATTTCATATCAGAAATATAAATCAACCATTTACAAGCAAGATGAATTAGTCATGCCATAAATTAAATTAATTACTTTCAATCCTACTTACTCAACATAAGTTAATTTTTAAAGAAATTAATTAATCATTCCTTAATTATCCTCTCTAATTATATTAAGTAATTAGCCTTTAATTAATTATCCAAATTAATTAACCTTCACCATATCACATCAATTCCATTTATCTTTAATTAATCACTCAAATTAATTATTCTATAATCACTTACATTGATTAATTATCCTTCAAATTAATCATACTCATTAATTAACTAACCCTTAATTAATTTCCTTAATTAATTAATTCATTAATTAACTACACTAAGTAAACCTTAATTACTTCCCTCAAGTAAGTTACCTTTAATTACTTCAATCAAGTAATTATCCCATTGGTTAATTATCCTCAATTAATTTAATCTTTAATTTATTAATTAAATTAATAAATCCTTAACAAATTTATCCTTTAATTATTAATCAATTTAACCCTCAATTACAAAGTAAATTAATTAATCCTTAACAAATTAATTCTTAACAAATCAATTCTTTAAATTACTTACCTTACATAATTATCATTTAGTAAATCACACTAAGTAATTATTATTTAATTAAAGTAATTATCATCAATTAATTACATTAATTAATCAACCTTTAATAAATTAATCATCTTTTAGTTAATTGCTGTAATTAATTACATTAATAAATTATTCCCTTAACTTATTTCATATATCGGTTTACCATCCTTATCAAATAACTTATACTTATTCAATCTCATCATTTAAATCATTTAAAAAAAACATATAAGTAATTTACCTACTATATAATCACTTAAACAAACAATTCCAAAACAATGAAATTTTGAAAACTTGGTTTAAACTGCAAATGCTTTGTTTTAGATCTTGGTTTATCTTATACATTTTGATAAATTTTAAACTTATTACATCTTATCATCTACCTGAACTAAAACCCGAGCTACCCGTATATTATTTCTTTTAAAAATAAAATTCTAGGTAAAATTTAAAAATTGTTAACTTACCTATTACACTCGATATCATACTCGTGACAACACGCAACCATCCCGAGCCAAAGCTTCCTTTTCCTGGATTACTTCCCGAGATAATTCTCTTCATCACTCGAAAACATATGCTGACACACACAACACATGTGCACATGCGTAGATCATCAGCGGCACTCCGACCACCACAACCACTGCCAGCAAGTCGACGTCTACCCTCACAAATGATTTCGACCATCAGAACCTCAAATCGATCTCCGAATCGAAATCGAGCAAGGACAAGGACATCAGACCCAAAACCCAATCCGTAGATTCTCCAAACACCAGCGCCTCTGACCATTTGACCCCTTGCCATCGAGCCTAGACGTTCGCCAGAGTACATCGCTCCATCTTCTCTTATTCTGATCATGTCCAATCCCCTCCTTGTTGACAAACCATCCTCCAATACAACGTCGGCAAATCAGGGTCTAAAACCCTATCTTCTATACCCCGACCACCATAGATCGGAGAAAAATCCCACGACATTTTTCCTGTCTAACTCCACCCTCGAGCTATCCCTAGCGTCGAGCACAATGATCATCTTACCGTCGATCGCCAGATTTTACCAAAAATACAATCTTCGTTCAACCCTAAAATTCCCATCAATTACACACTTAAAAATCTAGATACGATCACCAAAATTCATTTCTTCAAATCCCATATCCAGCTACATAATCCATTCTTGAAACCTAAACACTTGATTTTCTGATTGGAAACAAATTTTACTGTGTTTTCATGGTTTCTGTAAACTTATTTGATAATTGAACCTTAGAAATCTAACTTAGTTGTTATTAATAATTTACTTTTAAGGATCACAAACTAAAATTTAACACATGGGGAGGAATTTAATTGATTGTATATGCATGTGACCGTTATTCATACAAAGAATCATCTATATACATTTTCACAGCAAGCACAGAACAATCCATATCTATATACTCAGAAACCACTATAATTTATACTTGTAAACACTACTTCAATTGTTGATTATAAGCACACTCTTTTGACATATTTAGTTTAGATTATTAACTCACTGTACAATGCTTGACAAAGAACAGAGTAAATCAACTTGTGTAGGTATAGACTGAATAATCTTCTGTTGTGTATTATCTTCACTTGCACACGGATTTAGATCAGATTTAAATTTAAAGATGAAGTTCACTCCTATTCAATTAAGAACAGAGGTTGCATGCATTCACTCAGTCAGGTGTACAATATTTCCATATATATGCCAGATTGACACATTTATACATTTAGGCAAAACAATTTCACGACATCATTACTAAAACTCATCACATTCATCAAAGCATAAAATAGACTCAACTTAAAGGAGCGGTTTACTCACCTGTAGGTGTTGAACAGAGAGTTTGAAGCAGTTGAAGTGAAACAACAAGGGATGAATCATCAAGTGGGCTTAGCTACAACCCCTTATAGGCTCGGCTTCGTCACCCCTAGGCTCGGCCATGGAGTTTAGATGCAAGCTAGGCTAGGTTTTAGGATCATAGGGTACGGCTATGGCATGGGGAAGGTGAATAGAGGCAAGTTACATGGCATGGAAGGCTACAAGGCTTGGATCTAGTGGATTTTGGCTCGGCTTATGTCTATGGTGGCTCGACCTATGTGCTAATTTGGATCAAGGCACACGGCAAGGGGATGTTTGGTCATGGCTTGGCTTGGTGGAGGTGGAGGAATTGTGGCCGAGGTGAGTAATAGGAAGAAGTGGTGAAAATGGAAGGTTTATAATGTTTTTGGCCAAAATTTATGGTGGATCTAGGTTTTAGGGTCACGGCTAAGGCATGGGGTGGTGAGGAGGAGTGGATGGCTGGTCATGGTGGAGGAGGATAGGAGGTGGTGGTCGGAATAGGGTGGAGGCCGAGAATTTCATGAAGAAAACACATGAAAAATAGAAGAAAAAATTAAAAAAGAAGGGAGGAAGAGGCCATTAACTTACAGTATTTTCTTTCTGGAGACAAATGAAGATGAGATGTTTTTTTCCATGTGAACGATAAGGTCGGAGGCGGCTAGGTTTTAGAATACACGGCTACAATTAAGGAACGGCTATGGCAGGAGATCAAAAGGGTGGGCAATATAAAGGCAGGAAATAAAAATGAAACGTATGACCAAAATTTAAAACAAGTAACGTATCCTAATTGATTTGTTTCCTATCCATTAAATAAAGATATATACAAAAGAAACATTCAACAAATAAAAATAAAGTTTATACAAGCACCATAGAAAATAAATAAGGGGATGTATATAGAAACATATAAAATAAAACGCAAAGATTAATTGCTTTTTCAAACGTTGTATGTTATCAAATTTTCAAAGTATAGATCAGAATAAAATGAAACAAAAAGCAGAACAGATGTTATAAATATATACAGATTTAAATAAAAGATTAGAATAGAAAAATAAAATTATTTTTTTATTTTTTATTTAAAAAAAATATTTCAAATAAAGTCAAAGTTTGACCTAAAATATATAATCCAAAAATTTGTTTCTTTCATTGAATTTAGGAAAATAATTTATAACCAATTCCTATATTATACAGGAAAAATTTCCAAAATTCAAATTTTATACAACTTAACACCAAAGGTTTTAAATAAATGAATTGAAATATCTATTATAAATTTTGGGTTGTTACACTCTCCCCCACTCAAAACTTTTCGTCCTCGAAAAGGAACGAAAGAAGGAAAACAAAGGAAGATAAGATAGCAACGCAAAATACCTAAATCAAACAATTCCGGATTCGAAGCGCATACACTCTCCTCCATCTCCCAAGTACAATCCCGTTCATCAGTGCTCCACTGCACTTTGACTAAGTTGACAGATTTCCTTCTTAGCTGCTTCGTACCTCGATCGACGATGCAAAGTGGCTTCCTCTCAACAGTCAGATTAGGCTCAATATCCAAACTATCAAGAGCAGAAGGCTGGATAATAAGACATGGATCATGTAGATAGTGATGAAGGTGCAATACATGGAATACATTATGTACTCCAGCGAACTTCTCAGGCAAATCCATACGATAAACTAGAGAATCGATCCTTTTCAAGATATGGAAGGGACCAACAAGCCTAGGAGCACGCTTCCCTCTACGACCAAAACGAATCACATTCCTTAAGGGGGAGACCTTAAGGAAAACCAAGTCACCAACAACAAACTCCAAACTCCTCCTACGATGATCCACATACTTCTTCTGCCTATCCTGGGTAATCCTCATCTTCCTCTTAATCTCCTCAACCTTCTCCAAAGCTTCCAAGATCATATCAGGACCAAGAACCAAATGATTACCGGATTCAATCCAACAAGATGGAGATCTACAAGGTCTTTCGTAAAGAGCAGCAAATGAAGACATCTCAATACTAGCCTGATGAGATAGAATGAGATAGACAAAAGACTAAGATAAGATTAAAATAGAAGATTGAGCATTATACCCGATAACTATTGTTATAGGTGAATTCAACAAGATGAAGATGATCTTCCCAAGATCCTCCATAATTCAAAACACAAGCACGAAGAAGATCCTCTAGAATTTGATTCACTCTTTCCGTTTGGCCATCGGTCTACGGATGGTAAGTAGTGCTCAGATTTAGCTGGGTACCCAAAGATTCCTGAAAAGCTTTCCAAAACTGACTGGTGAAGATAGGATCCCGATCACATACAATGCTGACAGGAACACCATGGAGACGAACAATCTCCCTCATATAAATTTCAGCCAGACTAGAAGCGGAGCGGGTAGACTTGACCGGAACAAAATGAGAAGACTTGGTCAGCCTATCCATAATAACCCAAATGCTCTCATTACCCTCCTAGACCTAGGCAGTCTATCGATAAAATCCATGGAAACTTGTTCCCATTTCCAATTGGGAACCTCAAGGGGCTGCAACAAACCAGGGGTCTTCTAGTGATCTTCCTTGACTTGTTGACAAGTCGCATACCTACTAACAAAGATAGAGATATCCCACCTTATACCTCTCCACCAATAAAGCTTCTTCATATCCTGATACATCTTCATCACACCAGGATGAATGGAAAGTCAGGATCGATGATGCTCCCAAAGCAACTCCTGCCTCAATCCATCAACATTCGGGACACAAATCCTATTGTTAATCCTCAAAATCCCTCTATCATCGATCTGAGCTACACTACCATCAGGATTACTACCACCAACTCTACTCCAAACACTCTCCTTAATCAATCTGATAATCCTATACTTATCTTCCTTAGCAATGATACGACCCAAAAGAGGAGAAGAAGAGACAACAAGCTGACATAACATTGCCTTCTTCCTACTCAAAGAATCAGCCACAACATTTGTCCCAGGGGTATAGTTGATGTCGAAATCATAAGAAGCAAGAAACTCAAGCCATCAAACTTGCCTTTGATTCAAATCCTTCTTGGTGAAGATATACCTCAAAGACTGATGGTCAGTAAAGAGCTCAAACTTAGCACCCAAAAGATGATGCCTCCAAAGCTTTAACGCAAAGACAACAACAAGCAATTCAAGATCATGAGCTGCATAGTTGGCCTCATGGGTCTTTAGCTGGCGACTAGCATAAGCAATCACCTTCCCATCATGCATCAGTACAGCTTCCAAATCCTCACGACAAGCATTAGTGTATACCGTTAGTCCCTCATTTCCATTCGGAACGGTAAGCACTGGTACAGAAGTAAGCTTACTCTTCAACTCAATGAATGCGGCTTCACACCTATCATCCCATATAAACTTGGCATTCTTTCGAGTGAAAGTAGTGAGAGGTGCAGAAATCCGAGAAAAGTTCTCAATGAATCTCCGATAGTAACCGACAAGGCCCAGAAAACTATGAATGTCAGTTGGAGTCCTAGGAGTTCCCAATTCTGTAATAGAATAGGGAGAAATAAGGACCATATAAAATATAGTATGATCAAATTTCATAAAGAGAAAGGAGGGAAGGACATACATTGATCGCAGTGATCTTGACTGGATCAACAGAAACTCCATCACTAGAAACAATATGTCCAAGGGATTGGACTTTATCTCTCCAGAAATGGCATTTCGAAAATTTAGCCTTCAACCGATGATTTCTAAGAATCTCTAGAACATATGTCAACTGGGATTTATGCTCTTCCTCGGGCTTGGAGAAAACAAGGATATCATCAAAGAAGACTAGAACAAACTTATTGAGCACCTCACGAAAAACTCGATTCATCAAGTCAACGAAGAAAGCAGGAGCATTAGTCAAGCCAAAAGGCATAATTAACCATTCATAAAAACCATTCTCAGTACGGAAAGCAGTCTCACGGATGCTTTCCTCCGCAACTCTGAGCTGATGGAAACCTGTGGCAAGGTCAAGCTGGGAGAAAATAGTAGCTCCATAAAGCTGATCAAACATATCATTAATGCGAGGCATATGATATCTGATTTTCATAGTGAGCTTGTTCAGCTCTCTATAATCAACACACATCCTTAAAGAACCATCAGAATTAGTGACAAAAACCACTACTGCTCCCCATTCTGAGTAGCTAGGTCTGATTAAACCCTTGGAGGACAAGTCCTCAATTTGCTTCCTTAATTCGACCTTCTCACGGGGTGCCATTCTTCTAGGTGGAAGAACTACAGGTCGAGCTGCAGGAATAAGATCAATACGAAAATCAATTTTCCGCTTAGGAGGTAAAGAAGTGAGTTCACCAAATACGTCGGGAAATAGTTTGACTACAGGAGCCGAATGGATATCACCAGGAGAAGCATCAAGAGAATAAATAAAACTGCCAGTAAAATCCTGGGGCAAACTACGCTGAATCACCAAAGAATTACCAAAATCATCCTCAAGTGAAACAGTTCGAGAACTACAAGAGATATGGGCATCATTCCCCAATAGCCAATCACCCTCAGGCATAAGATCAAAAGCATAAAAACCCAGAACATAGAAATCACCAGAAAATCGATAACTATCATGGAAGAGTTTCACATTCCTACAAATCTTGCTAAGGTTCGTAGGACCACCAATAGGGTTTGACACACATAAAGGCAAAGAAGCAAATTCGGGCAAAAAACGATGCTTGAATTTATTACAGAGATCCATAGGAATAAAGTTATGAGAAGCTCCGATATCAAATAAAACACGAACAAGAGATTTAAACAAAGTAAAAGTACCCTGAAGTGTACCTTAGTTATCACTATGAGCAGGAGCAGGTATAGGTGCAGGAGGTGGAGCTGGAGAAGATGCAGAAGTAACAGCAAACACACCAGATGCCTTGCCCTTCCGTTGAGTAGGGCAATCCTTCTTGAAATGGCCGGGCTGTAGACAAATGTGGCAGAGGTCACGCCTGGTCAACTGAGCTGGAGGGATAGCTCCACCCAAGGTAGGACAATTATTAGCATAATGTCCCATCTGATCACTTCTGTAGCAAGTAATGGCAGATAGATCGATCGACTGCCTCTGAGAGGAAGAAGATGTTCCCATCCCTAGAGTCATGTTCTGATTCCTCTACCGATGGTGAAAGTGGGGCTTTCTCTTCGTAGGATTCCCAGAGGAAGACTGAGATGAAGCAGACTGAGCAGTTGGAGGATCCTTAGACATAGGATTCTCATATCTAATGGCCATGTCCGTCAGAGTGGTGAAAGGACTATGCACGTGGGCTATGAGGTGATCATTGTACTCCGGGTGTGCACCAGCAATGAACTTCTAATTCTTCTTGAAAGGAGTGTCTATCAGATTTAGGCCAAACTTCGATAGCTCATTGAATTTCCTCTCATATTCAGCAAAAGACATATCACCCTGCTTCAAATCCATGAATTCCCGATACAGCTGAGACTTTCCTGCCTTGGGCATCCATTTCACAAGAAAATCATCCCTAAAGCACGATAAGAGATATAATACAGATTTCAAAAGGGAGAGAACTAAACCAAATCCGAACAACAAAAGAGGATGCCTAAATTGTTCCAAAGAAATGTCAGCCTCAGCGGTGAGAACTTTGATAGATTGCCACCAATCCAAAGCTGCTCCATTCAATTGCCAAGCTGCCAACCGACGTTGCTGGGCAATATTGATCTCAAAATCGGAGAAGATTCTCTCCAAATCCCTCAACCACTGTTGAGCTTCAATAATTCTCTCAGATCCGGTGAACTTGGTGCCACCAAGCTCGGTGTATTCCTTATAAAGCTTAGTGAACCTGACTGGGGCAACATCACGGCCCCTATCTGTGGCATTACTACGGTCCATCTTGAGAAATTAAGACTGAATTTTTAGGAAAAAGGTAATTGGGAACAAGACAAGATTATGGAAGATAAGATTCAAATTGACGAAGGTCCTAAACGAAGACATTACTAACAAGGTGGATAAGAGAAAGAAGACAGTTAAGAAAATTTGGTTTTAAAAAAAAAGGTTTTTATATCAAAATACTCTTTTTTTTTCAATCTTTGGAAAATCATTTGAAAAATCATTTTATACTCTAAAATTGTTTTCTCACAAAGAAAGGATTCTAAGATTGATTTTACTCATTCTAGGGTATTTCTACCCTATCTCTAATTATTATTTTTGTTCCGCAGGCTAAGGTTTGCCTAAAACCAAAGCTCTGATACCAGATGTAATGACACACTATTTTGGACCATTCAAATCGACAATAAATACACACATGTCTGACTTGAATACTACAAAACAGTTGATTGTAATAAAATTTGGAGTAAATAAAACCAATCATAGAATCACAGACACGGATAAATTAGAATAACTCACAGGGGAATTAAAACAACTATAGTGGTTCATGAAGCCACTACACCTCAATCTTCCAAACAAGTACCAAAATACAAAGTCTGAAAGCAAATACAGTTTAGATAAGAATATAGTAGGAAATCCTAAATACATATGTCTCTAATACATGAGCTGAAATGGAAATTCTGAAACTGAAATAGACAACAACTTGATAAGCAGATAACTCCAGAAATCTCTAGCTTCCAGAAGATAGATCCAAGCTGTGGTACTCAGGTTGACCCGAGCGTAAGAAATAAACACAAACACTCGAGTCAGGACATACATACTTATACAATGTAAACCAACTCAAGTGAACTGTAATATAAGGTACAAGTAACTTAAAGGATGGCTGGGACCGCCTATCCTCTAAGGATCCGTTAAACTATTTACTGTGTAGTAATATTTCGCTATTACAATAATGTCTATACCAAAAAAAACTTACTTTAAAATAGCGTTAGGGGTTTACATTTTACACCTTAACACGTAATAGTCCCAGTAGTCCATCCAGTATCATAGTCTCTCCTAATCGGGAAGCCACCAGAGTATACTCCATGGGCTACGGGAGAAAAGCAAAATCGTACAAGGCGCGCTAGGGTAGGTGACACGGCACAACAAGGCAATGCCAGGGTAGATATACCAATTACGTATACGGACCAGGGGTAACGCATAGCAGCTACTACCACCCACCTCAAACCACACTCCTAAAATCAAAGGTGCGCACCAAAAAATCACAAAGTAATAGAATGGCAAACGAAGAAGTGCGTCCGATAAGAGGTGCTACCTCCTTAGCCCGAGAGTCGCTCCTGTTTAAGCCACCTTATGCCAATTCACGGGAGTCGGGTCCACATACATACCTCAATAGAACGTCGCCACCATCCTACTTCATTCTGGAATCTCCACCGTGTACACGGTTGTCAAAATGGTTTTAGGTATCCACAGAGAGTATGCCCATATCCTATCCCGTTCTCTTTAATAAACAACGTTATTACTACCCGTGGTTATAAATTTCAAAAATGGTTTATATTCCAAATCAAATAATTTATTTAAGCCATTTAAATATGAAGTAGTAATCCTTTCAAATCAATTATTCAATTTCTAGAATTTCAGCAATTTCTAAGTTCATTAGTTCAATTTTAACATTTCAAAGCATTGAAATTTTAAAACTGCAGCACTTATAAAGTACTGCGATAGGTATATTTAGTATATATCAAAGCGTAGTTCAAATTAATAAACTACAGCACTTTAGGAGTGCTGTTATAGGTTCATTTTGAAATTTCAGCATATAGTTCAAATTTTCAGAAATTACAGCACATCAAAGATGCTGTTATAGGTCTTTTAGTGCGTTTCCAACCATAGTAAAAATTTCCAGAATTTACAGCACTTCAAAAATGTTGTTATAGGTTTTTTAGTGTATTTCCAGCCATAGTTCAAATTTCCAAAATTTACAGCACTTCAAAAATGCTGTTATAGGTCTTTTAGTGTATTTCCGGCCATAGTTCGAATTTCCAGAATTTTCAGCACTTTTGAAATGCTGTTATAGGTCCTTTTTAGTATAATTCAAGCCATAGTTCATATTTTTCACAGCATTTCTGAACCGCTATAATTTCTGTTATACCCTTTAAAACATTATATCTTCAATTTTTCTCTTTTTAACTTATCAAAACTTATTCCACTTTCCAAAAAAAAATTATTTGGATATTATTTAATTTATAAATTTTAATAAAATAACATTTTTATTAATAATTATCCAATTTAGAATAATTTCATTTGTTGAGTCAATACTTTATAAATTGCTTAACTTCCATTTCAACCAATAACTTAACATTTTATTTAACATACCCATCTCCTAAATAAAATAAAATTTCCATTTATTTACCTAACTTAAATTTCCATTTAAACCAAATTTCCAAATTCCAAGTTTATTCATAATTAAAATACATTTTTCCCATTTATTTATTTATACACTTAACTTATAGAAAATAGCTATACAATTTATTTAAATCATTTAATCCAAATTTTTTGCTAAAATTTCATATTTTAATATTTCAAAATACTTAATGCCTCAAAATAATACTTTAAAAATAACCATGGGTTCATATAATATTTTCTAATCTAGGTCAAGTGATACAGATAATATATCATTTCAATCCGTAATTTAAAAAGAAAAATTCGGATTCTATCATTTCAAACCTGCAATCCCGAGAAAATAAATACAAATAAAAATCACTCGAGCCTATCATTTCAGCCCATAATGATTTTTCCTTATTCTAAAGTCCGTTCGAATATGTATCATTTCAACCCATAGTGATAAGGGAACTTGCAATGTGAGATGCAGAAATAAAATGAACAGTTAAATATAACATCTCATATTAGATGATGCAACAATTATATAAACAGTATTTAACATCATATAGTCACATCACAGGCAAATATGAATAATATATCAATTCATATAGATCCACTTGTCATTATTTCACAACAATACAAGTGCATAATATCTAGAGTGAATTACTCACCTTTTCCGAAGCTAGAGCCCAATTAAAATAAAAAGATCCTCATACCCAAAGAACGAGAAGGCAGATTTGGGAAGAAGTAACAACCAAATTCTGATCTTGTAATTCAAATAAATAAACAATTATAAATATATGATTTTCCACAAACCAATATTGATTAAACCATGAGAACAAAATTCAACACAATTTTTTTTATTAAATCAAAGAATAAAATGCATTAAAGTGAAAAAACAAGGGATGAATCGTCAAGTGAGCTTAGCCACAAACCCTTACAGGCTCGGCTTCATCACCCCTAAGCTCAGCCATGGTGTTTAGATGCAAGCTAGGCTAGGTTTTAGGGTCATAGGTTATGGCTATGACATGGGAAGGTGAATAGAGGCAAGTTACATGGCATGGAATGCTACAAGGCATGAATCTAGTGGATTTTGGCTCGGTCTATGTCTATGGTGGCTCGACATATATGTTAATTTGGATCGAGGCACATGGAAAAGGGTTGTTTGGTCATGGCTTGGCTTGGTGGAGGTGGAGGAATTGTGACCGAGGTGAGTAATAGGAAGAAGTGGTGAAAATGGAAGGTTTATAATGGTTTTGGTCAAAATTTATGGTGGATCTAGGTTTTAGGGTCACGACCAAGGCATGGGGTAGTGAGGAGTGGATGACCGGTCATGGTGGAGGAGGAGAGGAGGTGGTGGTCGTAATAGGGTAAGGTCGAGAATTTCATGAAGAAAACACAAGAAAAATAGAAGAAAAGTAAAAAAAAGAAGGGACAAAGAGGCCATTAACTTACAGTATTTTCTTTCTGGAGACAAATGAAGATGAGATGTTTTTTTATCACGCGAATGATAAGGTTGGAGGCGGCTAGGTTTTAGAATACATGGTTACAATTAAGGAACGGCTATGGCAGGAGATCAAAAGGGTGGGCAATGTAAAGGCAGGAAATAAAAATGAAACGTATGCCCAAATTTAAAACAAGTAACGTAACATAATTGATTTGTTTCCTATCCATTAAATAAAGATATAAACAAAAGAAACATTCAACAACTAAAAATAGAGTTTATACAAACACCATAGAAAATAAATAAGGGAATGTATATAGAAACATATAAAATAAAACGCAGAGATTAATTGCTTTTTCAAACGTTGTATGTTATCAAATTTTCAAAGTATAGATCAGAATTAAATGAAACAAAAAGCAGAACAGATGTTATAAATATACACAGATTTAAATAAAAGATTAGAAGAAAAAATATTTTTTCTTTAAAAAAAGATTCCGAATAAAGTCAAAGTGTGACCTAAAATAGACAATTCCAGATATTTGTTTATTTCATTGAATTTAGGAAAATAATTTATAACCAATTCCACCATTATACAGGAAAAATTTCCAAAATTCAAATTTTATATAATTTAACACCAAAGTTTTGAAATAAATGAACTAAAATATCTATTAAAAATTTTGGGTTGTTACCGTCTTCGACACTGGCATTGTCGCACGACTTAAGTATCGCGTTTTACATAAATAAGGGCTTAGCACCGCATTCTACAACATCGCTAATCCCATGCTTTCGAAGTAGCTTATAAAAGGCGACAATGATGCGCTTTTCTTGTTGGCTATATAGTGTCGCACTTTACCATTTCGGTTTTATCCCTTGCCACCTTCGTTCCTTGTTGCCAGTTTTAGAAGAGGGCTATCGTGTCGCTCATATTGACATTGACTCTAATGAAGCCGTCTATTTTTCCTTAGGGTAGTGATGTGGAGATTTATCTATGTTGACCCCCTTTTTTAATGTTTTATAATATGCCATACGAAGTGGTTGACTTCGACTATATACTCTTATGTTTATAAATCAAAGACTTTAACGTTTCATATTGAAGAGGGGCGAGACCCTTAGGGGCGATGAGGTCACCGACTTTAACAATTTAATAGTATTATTAAATTTGGCTATATAGCATATATTTTCAGAGTGTGATAACTTCCAATTGATTTCGAGATTCATTAGTACTATTTTTATAAAAGAAAATAAAAGCATATCTTGACATAAACATTTTGGGATAAAGTAGAAGGCAATATTTTCCTTGTTTGAATATGATTTCAAGGGTTAAATATTTAGAGAGAATTATGCTTTCCAGGAAATAGAAAAGGGTATTTAGCCCCGGATTTTTACTAAAGAGATTATTGCTCTTATCACTTTTAGATAGATTCCGAGAGGGTAAATTTGACTCAAAGATTAGGAAACCAGATGAGACTGGTGCAGCATAGTGCAGTATACTTCAGCAATTTGTCCCTGGCTGATATAAGACCAAAATTCAAATGCACAGGGCTTTGTCAACGATAAGACTAAAAGTAAGGATGCGCACAGAAAGGAATACATAAGGTTAAGATAGTATATATGTTAGCCTACAAAATCTTTAGGCTATAGTAATCCTAGCAAAATAACGAGAATGACAAATTGTCGGATGAAGACTAGTGTAAGTGTATATGGACAGTCCGTACAATTTTCTTCTAATGGTCAGTTAGAAATTTTGTTATGTCTGGTAGGCATGAGTTATTCATGTAGGTTGGTAGTTACCCGGTGAAAACTAAACACTGGGATGGATAGTTTACTGATTTGATAGGTAGTCATGATTATCCATATAACATGCATGCACATTATTGTTTATATTAACTATTTTTTGTTGCAGAAATTTGATTTTCAAAGTTTTAAAAGGGATATTAGTGAGGGGAAAACTCGTTCCGCTAAGTGGCATGGTCTCACTAGATATCCATAAATCAAGATAGCATATTATTATTCACACCAAGCTTTTTGTCTGACTCGTAGTTTATATTTTCCTTTAAACTCTTGGGTGCTTAAAATTTGATTTGAGTGGGTTGAGAATAAGGGTTTTTTGGCCCTCAAATTAGATGATGTTACAACTTGGTATCAGAGCATAGGTTCATGTAAAGCTAAAGAATTTTGAGCTTTAAAAAGAGTTTTTGAAAACATAATCTAAACGAATCAGAGAATAGGAATTAGGGTATAGGAAAATGCTATAGTAACTTACTTGTATTTGTTATATGTATGTATATGTTTTATCTCTATTCTCCTCTCTCTTGGAACGTTCTTCCATATCTTACTAAGATTTGAGTGCTGAGCAAGATATAGAGGCAGCAAATGGAAGAGTGAATCTAGGTGGAGGAAGCACCACAACAGGTGGAAATGTCCAGCTCAATACTAGAAGGAATTCGGATCGACAAACGGCTACAAATGTGGGTCCAAGAATACCGTCGGTTGACGTGGCAGTAATGTATCAGTTTTTTGTCAACATGATGCAAGTAGAAGCTGCTGTTGGGTTAGTTGAAGGAAATGATGGAGGAGCTAATCAAGAAGTTCCATTTATCAACAAAGCTAAGGTTTTTGCTAAACCAAAGCTCTGATACCAACTGTAACATCCCGCCATTTTGGATGCTTTAAGCAGACACGTGTGCCAACTCAAACCATACAAAAGGGCAGATTGTTATTAGGGTAAATAAGAAAAAGAGAAAGAATAAAACAAAACAGAATCTCAAAGCGGAATGACAAAATATAATAATCAAATAACAGTTCATGAAGCTATTTACAAAACATTTGATTTTACTTATACAACAAAGTATCAGGGTTACACATGTCAGAGATAAATAAATAATAATGCAGTGGAATAGTATGATGTAGTGGAATAATATAGTAAATAGTAGTAGTACACATCTTCGTCTTTGTCCTCGTCCTTCTGAATAAGTCTGAAAATCCTAAAATGCTCAGGCAGACCCAAGCAAATTAAAAAGACAAAACACTCGAGTCAGAACTAAAAGATCTTATGTAAATTAAATCAACGGTAAATATGTGGGTGACCGCGTCAGAGATGTTTACAGGGTTTTACATTTCCTATCCAATGTCTAACGTGTGTGTAGTAACTAAAGAGATGTTCGGGATTCACATCTCCTAAGGATCCATTAAACTATCTACTATGTAGTACAATACGCTATTATAATATGTCTACAGTAAAGTAAAGGTATTAAAATAGCGTTAAAGCTTTATATTTTCCACCTTAACAAGTTTTATATATTCCCACAGTCTATACAGTATCGTAATCCCACCCGCACTGGGTGTCGTTAGAGGGCTTTCCATAGGTATGGTACAAAACAAACTCTTAGAAGGCGTGCTAGGGCAGGTGACATGGCACAACTAGGCTATGCCATGGTAAATATACCAATTACACTTCTAGACTGTTGGTAACGCAGAGCCGCAACTACCGCCTAAGTCGAAACATGCTCTCGAGAAAAATCGCGGGTGGCCACCAAATAAATCGAAAGTCGGAATATAGTATCGATGCAGTGTGTTCGATCAGAGGAGCTACCTCACTTGGTCCATCAATTGCTCGTGTTTTAGCTACCTTTTGCTAACTCATGGGAGTTAGGTCCACGTAAATATACCTTTATGATCGTCACCATCATCCCACTTCATTCTGGAAACCCCACCGCGTACACAGTTGTCAAAGTGATTTTCGGTATAGGCAGAGAGTATGACAATATCCGATCCCGGTCTCTTTGACAACCAATCGCTTATTACACACCGGATGGTTCTTTTACATTTCCAAAATCATTCGTAATTGATATCAAAATATCATATCCAACAAACCATATCACTTACGAAATCGTTATTTACTTCCGAAATCATATTCGCCTTTGAAATCAAAGTTCGATAATTATATTTCCTTTTCAAAATCAAATCCATAATTTATACCAAAATATCGTATTTTCACAACTATGTCACTTTCCAAATCATATCGTTTCCAAAATCATAATTTCTTCCAAAAATCATATTTCCAAAACAGGTTGAGTCCTTACCTCAAATTCATCATTTAAAATTATTAAAACATTTAAATTCCAACTTACGTTATAACATCATTTAACCTTATTCTCTTTTTAAACTAGTTGACTTGAATTTAAACACTTCCACTTTACTAAATCTGGAAATTTAGAAATAGTTTAAATAATTATAAATAGTTAAAATACTCCAAAATATTTTAACTATAGGTAAAGTACTTTTAATTTGATTTAAGATAGTTAAATATATTAAATTTAGATTACATATAATTAAAATAGATTACATAACTTTAAAATAGATTAATTATATTTAAAATAAACTAAAATGGTTTAATTAGTTTAAAAATAGATCAAAATAATTTATATAGTTAATATTAGTTAAATAGTTTAATAAATTTGAAAATCTTAATAATTAGAAAATTTAAAATAATATACTATAAAACAACTTACTTAAAAATATGAGTTTGAAATTAATACCAAATTAAACTATTCATTTCATTTCAACATATTTGAACCATTTCAAATTTCCAAATCGACAAACCAAATTTCAATAAACTATCGAGTTTCAAATCGGTTTCAATCCATGTTCAAATATCAATTCGAATCACTCCAGTTCCAAAAATATTTCAAAGTTATTTTTCAAACAAATATAATAACTCAATTTCGATCAAATTTCATTTATAGTTAAAAGTTTAACTTCAAATTTCCAATTTAATTTCCTAAAGAAATTCCTTTTTAAACCAATTCACGTTACAACGCAAAACTTGGATTTTCAATAATATTTCAATTTATATAAATAAATTTCCATCTCAAATATCATTTTATTAAATTCAAAAAATTTAAGGATTTTAAAATCATTTACTTTAACCAATCTAATGTTCGTATATAATTTTATACCCTAGGGTCAAGTCATATGGATATTTATCATTTCAATATTCAATTTAAACATTTTACAGTTGTATGTCATTCAGACCGTAATCCCGAAATAAATAACATCCACAAAAGCACCCGAGTCTATCATTTCAATCCATAACGATTTTTTCTTATTCTATAGATCATTCGGGTATGTATCATTTCAACCCATAGTGAACTTGCAGTTTATAACGATATAAAATACAACATCCATTCATCCAATATCTACAATCAACATCCATCACAATCATCATCCAAATCAATCAATAAATATCAATATAGAACTAATGATCAACACCAGGTATTTAACTGGCAGTTTATATTCAATAATAGATTAAATAACGATTTAATTCAAATAAATTCGAATTAACGGGAATGATGATTTAAATATATCAAACAACCATAAATAAATTTCTAATTCACATCAAAATTTAATTCAACTAACATAAGAAATTTTAGAAATTGTAAGTGGGTTAAAACACTCACCTTTGAATTTAAATTGAATTTAATCCAATTTAATTCCAAAATTTGAACAGTCTCAGAATTCTTCCAAACCAGCATCAAAATGTCTGGAATTTTGATACGATCCTAGCGGAGAAAACGTGGCATAAATCGGACCTCGTATGCAACAGTTATGCAGGTTAGAACAATTTGAATTTTAAATACTTACAAAAAAATAAAAAAAAGGATACCACTCACACTCTAACACATCACCACGAGCTTGCATTCATCACGAACGCGAGCTTTAGCAGATCGAAACCGAAACCCTAGCCCGTCGCCGTTACTATAACGACCATGCCGCCATCGAATTACGTCGCACCACCTCCTACGACACGCCGCAATCCCCCCAGTTCAACTGTGACAACCCCTACGCCTAGATCGGTGACCAACCGCTCCGGCCGCCACATTTTATACTAAACCTAATCGAATTATCTTGCCAAATCCAACCGGTGAATCCTTGATTAACATGCATGGATGAGCTCCGCTCGAGAATCTCTACACAACGATAACATTGATTTGACGATCAGATAAAGATGATCGTGCTCGATTGAATAGCCCCAAGAATAGTTCCTCGATTTTCGACCACCTCAAAACCCAAATCGAAAAACAATATTTGACTTGCGCTCGCCAAGGGCTTCAAATCGATATATAATTCGATATAGTTTGTGGAGTTTGATTTTCAATTTGACTTTTGATTTGGATTTGAAATTTGAAAATTAGGTTTTGTTTGCCATTGGAATGAGGAGTTGAGAAGAAATGTATGTACATGCAAATGAGAATAGAAACAACCTAGGGTTTATAACAAGGTATTTATATGAATAGCTGAAAACAGAAAGAATGGACCAGATTGATTGAACGATAAACGACTCGAAAAGCAAGTTTCAACTCCGGATCGAACATGGGTCAACCCATATATCAAAATAGATGTTTTCAAATACTTTAAACTCAACGGAACAGGCTTCAAGTCTTAATTCCATCGTATGAAGAAGTTACGTTAAAATCGGGTTATTTCAAATTGATTTTAATTAATTTGATTTCTACGTGTTTCAAGCCCGTACGATCAAACGACAAGTCCGATCGCTACGAAACTTGAAATCCTACAATAATTCACCGTTACGGATCCAATGAAACTAGCTTCATCGAAATCAAAGTCAGTGGCCAAAATGGCTATTTCACATTATTAAATTAAACTAATTAAATCACTTTTTTTATTCAAATTTAATTATTTACCATTTCTATAATTTTAAACTACTTATCATTTTTTAATCCTTAAAACAAATTTCCATGTTAGTTTACCATTGAATATTCCACCAATTTCAATGTTAAATTTCAATTTCTATAAATTCAGCAATTATAAATTGAATTTCCCAAAAATCTTAATTAATTAGACTTTCACCTTATTATTCAATCAATTGTTATCAAATGGATGAAACTAACATTGGTTCATGATCTATTACACTTAAGTTTAATTTCTACCAACTATTATAATCTCTTACATAATATTGAATTCATTTAATTACCATTAATTATATTATTTCATTAGTTAAATTAATATTCACATTTGTTTTCTTATATTTAATTTATAGCCAAGTAAACATTTTAAATTATTACAACTAATTGGAGTTTCATGCACATTGTTAATAATCACTTACATTAACATTGTTACACTTTATTTTAGTGTTCATTTCATTATTAAATTACAGAATTTTATTTCTTCACTATTAAATTACCAAAATTTATTAAATTAACATATTTAATTTTCGAAAATTACGGGTCATTACAACTATGATGTGCTGAGTAGAAACTATGTAATACTTGGAGGGAAGTCATTCATCGTAACGGAGGATGCCACTGAAGTGGAGAATTGACTACTTCATTGTGAAAGAATTTACGCTAATGTTGGTCTGAATAAAAAACATAAGAGGAGAGTAGCTTCCAAGCAATTGCAAGAAGCTGCATTGTACTGGTGGAACAATGTTACTATTGGGGTAGCATAAGAAACTTTGACTTGGGCAGAGTTTAGAAGAAGGTTTGAAGAGAGGTTTATGTCGAAAATTGTCAAGTCAACTTTGTTAAGGAAGTTTGAAAACTTGGTGCAAGGTGATATGATGATGCTTGAGTACGCAACTAGGTTTAAGGAGTTGTTCCGATATGGGTATGCTATCATGGAAACAGTAATCAAAAGGAATAGGAAGTTCATCTGTGGATTAAGACCTAAGCTTGCTATGGAAACTTTACCACATCTTTGGGATCCATTTGATGTAGTCATAGAGATGGCTTCGAGAAATATAAAGATGCTTACTTTGTTTAGTAATGAGAAGTCATCAGAAAGTTAGGGTGGATAGAACTAGAAGAGAAGGTTTTATCAAAAGATAGGAGCTCGGAAGGGTGGAGCTACAAAGAATGGGAAGTCTGAGGTTGTGTGTTACAAGGCAACAAGAAGGGATATTATGCACATGAGTGTTGAGCTGATAAGGGAAAGGAAGTCACTGGAAAAAAGAATATTGAGTGCTTTAACTGCGATCAAGTGGGACATTACAAGAACAAATGTCAGCAAATAGCCAAGGCAGAAAAAGAAAAGTACTTGCTTCGGAACCAACTACCTCGAGATGAACATCTGAGGAGAAAGGGAAAGCTGTGATGGGAGGTACGCTTCTGATTCATGGTATGCCTATTAGAGTACTATTTGAAGTGGTGTGTCACATTCTTTTTTATCTCATTTTTTGGTAGTTAAGCTTAACCTAGAACCCTCATACCTATCTATATCCTTAAGGGTTGCGAATTCGATAGGACGATATCTAACTCTAGTAATGAGATGTGACCATTTAGAGTTTGTATTACTAGGTCATATATTTGCCTGCGGTTTTCATGTGTTTGATTCCGTGGGCTTTGGGATTATATTGGGTTCGAATTGGATAAGTAAATATGATGCTAGGATATTTTGCCAAAATAAGAGAATATCACCATGAAACCTTAGTAGTAGCGACCGAATTATATACTCAGTAGAGAATCCAGGTTTAGATGTTTGTCCTTTATTGGGTGTAATAGAGGAGGAAAATGGTTTGAGTCGGGCTTGTTGTTTGAGAATTTGTAGATGTTTCTAAACCTATTACAAGACTACCGCCGAAACGAGCTATTGAGTTTCAAATAGATATCGTACTTGGAGTTGAACTAGTAAGTACACTGCCTAGCAGAATGACACTAACCAAGATGAAGGAGTTATATATATAACTGGTGGACTTAAAAGGAAATAATTTCATTAGACCAAGCATCTCGTCTTGAAAAGCGGCTATAGTTTTTGTGAAGGAACCGGATAGATTCATTAAGATTGTGTTTTGATGATCGTAAGTTGAATGAAAAGATGATAAAGAACCGATATCCCCTGCAGAGAATCGACGATTTATTTAATCTGTTGAGTCGGCAAAAGTGTTTTTCCAGGTGGATTTAGCGACAAGTTCCATCAACTAAGGGTGGCGGAAGATTGTATTCCATTAACGGCGTTTAGAACAAGATATGGTTCTTACGAGTGGCCAGTAATGCCATTCGGATTAACTAATGTGAATTTTTTCTTTATAGACTTAACGAAATGGATTATTTTCGAGGGCACATGGATAGGTTTGTATTGGTATTCATAAACGACATATGATATATCTAAGGTAGAAAGAGATCTTGCGATTCATCTTAGAATAGTGCTTGAGCTGTTGAGGCGGAATTAGTTAAAAGCGAAGTTTTCAAAGTGTAATTTTTGGAAGAAGGAGATGAAGTTTCTTGGTCATGTGGTCTTGGAGAAAGGGTTGTCAGTGGATACAGCTAAGATAGAAGCTATAAATAATTGGAAGAGACCCGAGAGGATGACTGAGATAAAAAGTTTTCTTGGGCTGACTGGCTACTGCCGAAGATTCATCAAGGATTTCTCTCGTATAGCAGCACCGATGACTAAATTAACAAGGAATGACATAAAGTATGTTTGGATCAATAAATGTGAGGAGGCATTCTAGAAGCTGAAATAATTAATAACCAACGCGCCCGTGTTAATTCTTCCAAATGGAAATCAAGATTTCGTGATGTATACGGATGCATGTGGAATAGGATTAGAAGCTATGTTAATACAGAGGGGTAAAGTAATTGTCTATGCTTCGCAACAGCTCAGACCGCATGAAGTTAGATATTTGACTCATTACTTATAGTGGGTTGTCTTAGTATTTTCTTTGAAAGTGTGTAGACATTACCTTTTGGGAGAACGATTCGAGTTGTATATGGATCACAAGTCGCTAAAATACTTATCCTCTTCGAAGGAGTTGAATATGAAATAACAAAGGCGGTTAAATTTCGTAGCTGTTTATGATTTTGGAACCGAGTATACATCGAGGATAGGAAATAAAGTTGCAGATGCGCTTAGTAGGAGACAACAGAAAGCAGTGTTAGCAATGATATCAGAATGAAAAGATTTGAAAGCATTGACTACATGTAGTGTGCAGTTGAGATCAATGGCTAGTTCTAGTCAGAGTATAGTGATGTTATCATGTTTGGAAGTTAGATCAGTATTGATCGAATGGATTAGTTCTAAATAGAGAGATGATCCATTGCTAGCTGAAAGAGTTAGAAGATTGGAGGGTGGAACTGAGATAGATGATTTGAAATATTTTTATCTTGACTGGAATATATGTTTGAGAAAGAATGGACGATTGTGTGTTACCAACATTGGTGATCTAAGAAAAGAAGTCATTAGGAATGTTATCGATCGAAGTTTGATACTTATCCTGGAGGAACTAAGATATATCAGGATATGAAGAGTGGAAGTGCAACGGATTGTATAATATGGCTTATGTATTAATATGTGAGTGTATACAATATATATACTAAATATATCAGAATATAATAGAAGTAAAGAATAAAAGAGAGCATACCATAGTTTTTATAGTGGTTCGGATCTTCCGTTCTATGTCCAGTCCCAAAACTCCCCTTTGGTATTTTACTAACCAACAACCCTCGCTTCGCTCGGAGAAATAAGCTTACACAAAAGTGTTTCTTCAACAAGCTTTTATTTCAAATAACATAGGTATTGAATTCTAATACAATTCTTCCTATAATCTCCCTCGAGTGTTCATGAGTGTAAGTTCTTGGATTTATAGGAAGTAAGTTTACTAAAATATAGATTTTGGTGCTAATGAGAATATGAAATCGATAATAACGCAAGAGAGTATGTAACCACCTACAGAAAATAGAGAATAGTAGAGTAGTTATTCTCAATCTCGGATTTGATTGGATTTATAGACGATTAATAGTTGTGTTTCAAAGAATATGACTTCTTAAAAAGATTCCATTTGATCAATGGTTGCAACTATTAAGAAGAAGGCGTGGATGTTGAAGGTGAAAAGAAGTGTTCATTCGAAAATAGCGGTTGCAAAGTAGTGCCAGACGTCCGGCATACATGGTTAAATGTTTGAGCCTTTTCAGAAATTTAAACCGAACTTTTTATTAGATGTTTGACCCTATGCGCTAGGCGTATGAGCCTATTTTGATAGTAAAAATTGAAAAGCATCTTTTGAAATTCAGATAAGTGATTTAAATTGTGCTTTGCTGCGTGCTATGATAACTCAAAGAAGATTGTACAAGATAATCTAAGACCATGATACAAATAAATGACCTTACTTTTAATAATATGATCCATCGTTCTTTATGATTGCCTTCAAGCCAAGACACCGATGAGTGGAGTGATTTCTTCCTATCATATACCTGTAAATAGATGAAACATATCTTGCATATGCGGTTTTATAGTTGTTGTCATTAAAATCCAGAAGAGAAGCTCTAACATTCTCCCTTTTTTTGATAATGTCATCTATACAATCCTTTGTGATGGTATTAAAAAATTACTCCCCTTGAATATTTTATCTCTATGTGCACACAATTGTTCTCTTCCCCTTTATCATTATCAAAAAGAATAATGTAAATGGATAATGTGTAGAAATAAAACATAGGAAACACAAACATTACAGTTCATAATCACATCATGAAACAATACATAGGTCAACTTCATAACAATGGTTTTACGAACATTACAAGCACAAGCAGAAGTACACAATATGAGTCATAATACACATGATGCAAGCATCAACATAACAATGCAGAAAAACTAAAAGAAATTTATTGACATGCATGGTAGTCATTAAAAAAGAAGGCGCCATAATTTTCGCAGCAGTCGAAATAGATAGAAGGATCCATCTGGTAATCTCCTTGCCATTGATGTGTCGATGTATGATACTCCTTATCTGTATTAATTGATAGGCCCTGAAAAGATGCATAGTGAAAGTGGTGAGCTGATGGTATCAGATTCAGATTCCTCTCCTTCTTCTTCTTCCGGTTGTTCCTATAGAATATTTTTGCCTCTATCATGATCAAAAGTTCTAGCACTATGAGATGACCCACAAGGCTTATGGGAAGGAGTATATGTTAGGAGCAGTGTAGGAGAAGAAGATGACGATGATCTAGATGAATACCGACCATGCACTTTTCTCATGACTTTGTTTAATGTAGGGACTACTTTATCCATGGTTTTCTCCATTTGGTCATGCGAGCTGAGATGGATCTCTCCAAGCCAACAGTCTTCCATTCTTGATTCACCGTGATAGCTAGAAGATTATGAAGCGCTGGGTCTCTTATAGATTCATTAGTACTAGTTTCAATACGAGCTTCATAAATTTCCTAGTCATAATGGTTTCCTGCATCATGGTGAGAGGAAGTAGAAGGTTGTGGAGGAGGAGGTACTTGGGCTTGTGGCAGATGCACTAGATGCATTTGTTGTTGTTTTTGTTGGGCGATCCATTCGGCAAGAGAACCGTGAGAATCTTATACCACTTTCTTTAACTGGAATTTATTCAAAATGAGATACACAAGTAGAAATTTCACGAGATTGCAAGATTTACATAATGTATGGTGCGTAGATGATAGTTCGATGATAATGAACCCAATTTTTTTTAATTTCGTCATGAATAAATCTTGCCCAATTAATCCAAGTCCTACCAAAAATTGCATATAGGCCTTACGATCATTTTCATAAATTAGTTCATGGCTTCTTAAGCAGGATATTATTCTGTCGATAATCATTCTATTCAATAATCTAGCTCGTGGTCGAAGATAATTTTTTTTCATTGTATCCTCCCATATCCGATTTATAATTTCATCACGCTATAAAGTCCTATGAACTGCAATGTTCTCTAAACTAATTCCAGTAGAAGAACATCAAGAAATTTGGCCTAGCATGCTTACACAAAATTTTAACACTCTTTCATACACACTAGTCCATAACCAACATTCTTCGTTTTCGGGTGTCCAAATATTATGGCTACGCAAGTTAGCATAAAAGAGAAAGATGGCTAATTGGTCGATGTTTGCCTTATTCTTATCGAAATAGTTTAGTGAACGACATCCAAAGGCGATTGTGTGCTCTTGAAGGCGGTACCCTTCAAATTTGGATAACTGATAGGTAGGACCAGCATGAAGTTTCTTAAATTCTAGATATTCGAATCTTTGAGTAGCGGTTGAATTGTTGTGGAGCCACTCACAAATGTGTGAATCAATGATAGTTGTGGATCAAGATTGTCCTCTCTTAGCTCTCTCGTTGAAAGGAGTTTTGATTTTGGGGCCATTAATGAGGAATTAGGATTTTTTGAGAAAACTAGGATTTTAGTTTGAAAAATAATCGAAATGATTTGGGTAAAAAAGAAGAGATCGAAGTAGAAAGGATATGTAGGAGTAACAGAATAAACATGCCGAAATCCTTCTCAATCATCTGGAATTATATGGAGATTAAATCGAATATTTTACCAGACGTTTTGAATTTCCTCTCAAATGTTTGATACTGTGTTATTTCCTTTTTAAGTCTTTGTAGTGTATATTGTTTATTTTTAATTCATATACTCATTTAATAAACATGATAAATTTTATTTTTTATTATCAAGCAAATACAAATACACATATTTTATTATTACATACACACACACATGTGTGTGTGTATTCATATATATGGTAGAGCATGTTAAAAAAAATTATTTCTCCTTCGATGAGTATAAGTTCATGTGTAAAGTTTGATCCCAATAATTTATGTCATTTTCGGTTTGCTCATTCAAGGGCTTAAGTGAAGACCATCTATTTGTATGAGTTGGAATGAGATTCTAGTCTTGGTTTGATGGCCCTGCCTCCCAAGAATTTATTAGAGTTGATTCTTAATTTTTGACCGTCGTTGTAATTAAACAAGGAAAATTTCTGCCTAAGTTATCTTTCATTACTGAACGTCCACACACTGCCAGAATACATCGCTTGAGAAAGTAAAGATCACCTCCCTATCTTCGTTGCTCATAATACATTTCTTTTTGAACTCCCAACATTTCTTGTTGATAGTGAAAATTTTCATTTAATTTAGTATTGATAGAAAATGATTCAAGGCTAATTTCTCGTTTGACTTTCTTTTCCTCTGAAGAGGAGCCAATGTGATATGCAGGTGGAGCTATAATATTTAGTGAGGATGATTTATTTGAAGGAGTAGTGGTTTTAGTTAGTGATACTATGTACTCTTAGATGAGGGAAAGCTAAAATCAATTGTTAAGTAAAGCTGTAGTCGGAAGACATTTTTAGATGTTCTGTTGTTATTAAAAATATTTCTGTGTATTTTTCAAAAAGGCTAAGTATATAAATAAGCTAAGTATATAAATAAAGCATATTATTTATCTTGTAGCAAATAATTTGCAAGGCCATTATTGATTTAACCATAAAAAATTTGACATTTTAGTTATTGGTAGTTGAATTATTTCACTAAAAATAGTTGTTCTATTCATACTTGAAATTTTGTTAATTTTAGTATAATGTTTTTGTGGTAGGAACCAGTTCAACCATTGAAAATTAGAGTTAATATTTATGAGATATATCAGTTATTAAATTGTAAACTTATCAGACAACTTCATATATAAAATTTTATGACATATATCAATTAGTAGTTCTGAAATTTATTCATTAGCATAAATCAAGATTCTGTCCTAAAAAATGGTGACAAATATTAATATGTTTAGTTCGAGAATGGTTAATTAGATTTTTAGATAAATTTATAATACTCATATTATCACATATGTAAGAGATTTAGTTATAGTTTTTTCAAAATCTTGAAGTGTTTAATGCATATAAATTACTTATGCACAAGCTAAGGCGGCTGAGACATACTTGGCTTCAAATGTTGAGAGGAAAACACAAATTTTATATTTACTAAACCACGAAACCAGAGATTGACAAATTAAATGACATGCACCACTTGTACTTTTTCTATACGTTTTCCAACCATCGAAATACGCATCACTATATGATATGAGTTTGAAAGAGCTACCTTTCGGTTAGAAAAGATCGTAATCTTTGGTGTTGGTTAAATATCGCAAGATACTCTTAACTACATGATGATGTGATGCCTTAGGATGTGCTTGAAATCTTGCACATAAACAAACACTCATCATAATATTTATTGGTCATTAAGTATAATAGAGGTCCTATCATACTTAGGTATAATTTTTGATCAAAATCTTTTCCATTATCATCTTTATCCAAATGTAAGCTCGTGTTCATTAGAGTTGGTTTACTAAATGTATTATCCATTCCTAAATGTTTTAACAATTCTCTATAATATTTTTCTTGGCTTAAAAAGAATCCATTTTCTAATTGTTTTATTTTTATACCTAAGTAAAAAATTAATTCCCCCATATGAGCATCTCGAACTCGTTTTTCAATATCTTCGAATAATTATTACATAATTTCTCGTTAGTGCATCCAAAATGATATCGCCAACATAGATTTATATAATTAGTATATCATCATTTTTTCTTTTTATAAGTAATGTTGTATAAATTGTACCAATTTGAAAGATAGAATTTATTAAATGTGTTTTTAGTCTCACATACCAAGCACAGGGTGCTTGTTTTAATCCGTATAAGCCTTTTTAAGTTAAAAAACAAAATCCAGGTATTTTTTATTGACAAATCAGGTTGGCTGTTCAACATAAACGTTTTCTTTTGTAAAACCATTTTAAAATGTACTTTTAACATCCATTTGAAATAATATGAAATTATGATTACATACAAAAGCAAGTAATGTTCTTATAGCTTCAAGACGTGATACAGAGGCAAATGTATCTTAACAATCAGTTTCTTCTTCTTGATTGTATCCCTGAGCTACTAATCTTGATTTATTATGAACTTGTTCCATTTTCATCTTCTTTATTTTTTTTAACCAATTTTTTCCTATTACAGATTGATCGGTTGGCCCTGGTATGATTTCTGACACATCAGTTCGTTCAAATTGATTTTGTTCCTCTTACAGTGCTAAAATCCAAAATCATCTTTTGATGCCTATTTATAATTTTAGGTTCAGAATTAAATATGAAAGCTACATGACTTATTTGATTTAGTTGACTTTTGGTTGAAACTCTTGTGCTTAAATCACCAATTACATTATTAATCAGATGATCTTTAAAAAGTCGTGGTGGTGGTCTTAAAAGATTATTTTTATTGTTTATGATATTATTATTATCATTATTTTCAAGTACAAAAGTATGATTATTATTATTATTATTGAAAACTTCTTCATCGTCATCGTTATTTTTCTTATTCATAAAATCTTCATCGAAGGAAACATGAAGATTCTCTTCAATAATATTAGTTCGTTTATTGAAAATCCTATAAGTTTTACATGGTTCGAATCACCAATAACAATTCCTTCATCGGCTGTTGGATCGATATTTCCAAGATTAACTTTAGTATTCAAAATAAAGCATTTAGAACCAAAACACAAAAATATGATACTTTATGTTTCTTACCAAAAAGCATTTCATGTATTCTTAGCCATCAATCTAAATGATATACGATTTAAAACATAACATGCGGTAGCTACGACTTCGACCCAAAAAATCTTTGATAAACTACAGCTACTTAGCAATGTTGTGCACATTCTTATAGTGTACGAATTTTCCTTTCTACTGCACCATTTTGTTTTGGAGTTCATGGAAATGAAAATTTATGACTAATACCCTTCTTATTGAAAATTTTTTGAAAATTTCATTTTCATATTCTCCATCTTGACCAATTCTTATACTTTTAATTTTCAAATTTATTAAATTCTAAATTCTTTTAGCAAAAATTTTAAACATTTCAAACGTCACTTTTAAGTTTCAAATAATGTCCAAATATGTCTTGAAAAGTCATCAACAATCACAAAAACATATTTGTTACGACTTATTGATCGTACTTGAATCAAACCGAATACACCTTGATGAAGCAGTTCGAGTGGCTGTTTTGTATAAATTTCCTTTTTAAATTTAGATGAACTTTTCTTTAATTTTCTAAGTTGACATGCATCACATAAATTCTTGACTTTGTAGTTGATTTTGGATAATCCCTTAACTATATCATTTTTGTTAATACATTTAAAATTAATGTGGCAAAAGCGTTTGTGCCATAGCATGGATCATTATGATTTGAGGCTAAGCATAAATCATTATTATGTTTGATATTCATATTCAAAACATATATGCTACGATTTATTAATCCTTCAAATACAACTTTTTTATCAAAAATATTACATTTATCTTTTTCGAAGTCAATTCCAAATCCTTTATCACAAATCTTAAACTAAATAAATTATGTTTTAAATTTTCTATTAGCAAACATTAGTAATTATGGGAGAAGTAGATATACCGAATGCTGATGGAAAATCATTTTGAATTATCTCCATGTGTCACAGTGGAACCATCGATATATATATTATATTTAATAACATGTGTGAATTTCTTGTCATATGCTTGAAGCATCCGCTATAGAGTATCCTTTTTCATTGCTTTCAACATTGTTTTTGAGTACCTGCAAAATAATAAGTTTAATTGATACCACTTCCTCTGCTAGGGTCCCATGTGTTAGTAGGGAAAGGTAACCATACCAAAGAGGGTTGCGACTATAAGAAATGTATTATCATTATAGACAATATTTTTCAAGTATTTGAAATTGGAATATTTAATTGATTTTAAATATTTGAAAGTTAGCTTAACTTGAATTTCAAATATCACAATTTATTTGGCAATTAAATTATTGAATTTAATTATTGAAAGTTGAGTAAAATATTGAATCTTCAATTTTATGCTTGTTAAAAATATTTTAAAATCTTATAAAATTTATATTTATTGAACTGAAGATAATGACAACTCTAGAATTGAATTTGAAAGTGTTTTGTTCAGTTATAAAAATATATAGTTTAAATTGACGTTTAAAAATAGCCTTCCGAGGCACAGTCTCGGAATTCGACGAAACCAGTTCCATTGGATCCGTAATAGTGTATTATTATTGAATTTCAATTTTTGTAGTGTTTGGAGTTGTATGTGGTCATACGATATATAAATGCGCTGAAATCTATATCAAAAATTCAATTTAATAATTTAGTCCTAAAGCTATCTTCTCCATACGATCGAATTAGGACTCGAAACCTTTTCCATTGTGATCGGAATAGAGGTTTAACATTATAAATGCTTAGCGGCACGTCTCGATAGGAGATCGAGATTTTGGTCTTCGTTTTCAAGACGGTTTGAATTTGAATTTAAATAAATAATATAATTTCATTGAAACACTATTGCAAGTCTATGCAGACATGTAAAGAATTTTTTTTTGCACGTGCCCTTCCTAATTACATGCGTCTCCTTCTTTCTTTATAGCCGAGCTCTTTTAAAAAACTAAAAATAAATAAATAAACGAAGCCGAGTTTCCTTCCTCTTTTCAATTTCAGTTCGAAAAATAAATAAAAGCATGGCCACGACCTCATTTCCTTCCCAAATCAAAAAAAGGGCAGCCAAAGAAATCAAATCAAATTCGTAAACAAATCGAAGTGAAGGTGGATGGAAGCCACCTCGTCCAATTATAACCGAGACCTCTTTTAATATCTTAGTTCGAGATTCACGAAGTCCAGATCATGACGATTTTCGTGAGATCCTTTTTCCCCTCGGGCAAACGAGTTCCAAATCAAGACTCGCATCGATCAAGAAGACCCGAAAGCAAGGCAAGCGTGAGGAAGCAGTATGGGACGCAAGGAGTTTGCTTTGCTAGAACTAGAGTAGGGTTGAATGGCACTCGGTGGAGACGGCATGCTGCTGCATGATCAACCGAGGGGGGAGGGCGATTTCTTTCGATCGAGATAGAAAGGTATAACTGCGGTTTATTTCAACTTAATATATATATATATATATATATGTATATATATGAAATTATATACAGAGCAGAATATAAGAATAAAAAAAATACACACACACACATATTTCAGTTTATATATATATATATGCAAATAGTCATTAATATCTAGGCAGGAAGGTAGCAGTCTTATCATTTTATTTAACCACTATGTGTATAGATTTGAAAAAAAAATATACAGAAAGATTTTGAAACTTATATATACATATGTATGTAATCAGAAAGAAAAATAGGAAAGATTTTTGAAAAAAGATTTGGAAAATTTATCAAAAATTTGATTAATTAAATTTTATTTAAGTCATTTTATAAATGTATGTGATTTCAAAGAAAATAAATTTACATTTACATATCTTAATTTACTAGCTTATTTTAAATAATGGATTTAGTGATAAATTTGTCCAATTAACTTATATAATTTATTTTAGTTATTAAAAGATTTTTTTAAGGAAAATTATAAGTTAAAATGTTAGTTAATTAAATAAATGGAAAATTCATTTGTAGATTAACTCAAATAGTAACAAATCTGGAATTGTTTATACAAGGTCAAAATCATGAAGAAATCAAGCCGGAATGGAAATGGGCTGCAAATAAAATAAAGGTGAGTTAATCTCACTCATTTGGATTACCTTTTAAATTTAAATAGTTAATTTTAAATTATTGGTTGACTATTTAAATTTTCTGGATGTGATATTATATATATATATATATTGGAGTGGTTGATTTCCCGTATTATATAGCGGTTGAGACCCTGCGCGCCCCTCATAATAGCGGATGACTCCATATACCACGATATTCCACCTCGAAGTGGGATTGGTATTTATATTGTGATAACATCTGTGGATGTAGGGAAACAGGTTGGAGGGATCCAACTGGATTCCTCAAAACGTTGAATTCATTTTATATTCGGCGATGTGATTATGTGATAATCTGTGATGATTATATTTGGAATTGAAATTATTGAATGCTATGGCTTAGTTGAATATATATTGGTATTTGAGAGAATGAAAAATATATAAGTTTGGATTTTTTTAAAGGAAATAAAAAGGGAAATTTTTAAGTAAAATAATATAGTGAATTTGGTTAAATTAAAGATTGAATTTGAAAAAAATATGAAAGTTTGATTTTCAAATTCTATTAAATAAATTTTGAGTATGGAAATAAAGATAGAGATTTTAAATAAATGAAAATGAAAGAGTTTTGGAGACTTTAAGTGATATTGGCTAAAAATTAAAGGATTACATTTTCAATTTAAGATTTAAACGTTCGGGAAGAAACTAATAGGTAGAATTTTGAATGAAGTATGAAGGGGATATTTCAGTTTAAAATAAGTTTTTAAATCATAAATATAGAAGTAAATATGGAATTAATGGGTTTTAAAATAAATTTGGGTAAGTAAATGAATTTATTTTAAAATGGAGTTAGTTTTGAAAATCGATTTGAAAACTGATTAAGTGTTTGGAATTGGGATTTAAGGAGAATGAGATTATGGAATTTATAAACGGGGTTTATAAATAAAGTGAAATATTTTTCAGAGGATAATTTGGAATTATAAATTTAGGATAGGAATTTATAAGGGAAGAGTGATTTATTTAAAAATAAATAGTGGTTTATTTTTAAAGGTGTGGAAAGGAAAGTGATTTCCCTGAAAAGCCAAATATATTTTCAAAGAAAGATTTCCAAGTATAAGTTAGAGGTTTTAAAGTGATTTAAAAGAATGTTTTGAAAAGAAATTATTATTTAGAGGTTTTAAAATTTTTAAAAGCAAATTTTATAACGTTAATTATATAAGTAAAGTATTTTAAAAGGTTAACTAGTATTATGATTTAAAAGATAATTATTTAATATTTATACCTTATAAAATAAATTTTATTTTAAATTTAGTTTTGGCTTAAGTTGTACATGAAAAATTATTATAAAATTTCATAACTAGTATTTTAAATGAAGTGTTTTAGGTGGTTTTATTTTAATTGTTTTATAGTATATATATTTGGATAAAGTGATTTAAATTATTTAAAAATCTAAAGTATTAATTGTAACATCCTGCCTTTTTGTACGTCTTAGGCAGACACACGTACCGACTCAAACCATACAAAAGGGTGTATTGTTATTGGGGTGAATAAGAAAAGGCAGAGAAGAAAGAAAACCAAAGAGAATCTCGCAGCGGAATGACTAAATATAATAATCAAATAACAGTTCATGAAGCTGTTTATAAAATGTATGATTATATTTATACAACACAGATCAGAGTTACACATACCAGAGAATAATAAATAATGCAGCGGTATACATGATGCAGTGAAGTAATATAGTATATAATAGTAGTACAAATCTTCGACTTCGTCCTCCAGAGATAAGGTCTTCAAATCCTGAAATGCTCAGGCTAACCTGAGCGAACTGAAAAGATAAAACATTCGAGTCAGAACTAAAAGGTCTTATGTAAGTTAAATCAACGGAAGTAAATATGAGTAGAATGACATCAGATATGTTTACGGGGTTTGACATCTCTTATCCAGTGTCTAACGTGAGTGCAGTAACTTAAAAGATGTTCGGGATTCACATCTCCTAAGGATCCGTTAAAATATCTAATATGTAGTACAATACGCTATTATAATACTGTCTATAGTAAAGTAAAGTATTAAAATAGTATTAAGGCGTTACCCATATCCCCCTTAACACAATTTTATAATGCCGTATTTTATACAAATACTGTAAACTCCACTCGCAAGTGGGCTATCAAGGAGCACTCCATAGGTACGACACAAAATAAACTCATAGAAGGCGCGCTAGGGCATGTAAACACGGCACACGAGGAAATGCCAGGGTAGATATACCATTTGCATATCCGGACTGGTGGTAACGCATAGCAGCTACTACCCCCCACCTCGGACACACTCCCATATCCAAAATCGACGGTGGCGACCAAATCAAATCACAAAATCAGAATATAATATCAAAGGAATGTGCCCGATCAAAGGAATGACCTCAATTGGCCCGGCGTAGCTCCTGATTTTAGTCACATCTAAGCTGACTCACGGGAATCAGGGTCACGTCATACCTTACAGAAATCCTTCACTAGACCATCCTACTTCATTTCTGGAATCTCCACCACGTACACAGTTGTTAAAGTGGTTTTCCGTATTGGCAGAGAGTATGACAATATCTGATCCTGGTCTCTTTAACAACCAAATGCTTATCTCACAGCGGATGGTTCTTTTACATTCAAAAGTAAATTCACAATTGATATCAAAATATCATATTCTCAAAACCATAATACTTTCAAATCATATTCGCTTTCATATCATATTCACTTTAAAATTCGTATTCACTTTCAAAAGTCATAATTCCTTCCAAAACCATATTTTCAAAACAGGTTAAATCCTTACTTCAAAATCGTCATTTAAACTCATTGTACATTTAATCATTTCATCCTTTCATCATATTTGCTTTTAAACCAAAGAAATTTGAATATAAGCACTTCCCTCTTCTTCGTCTGAAAAATTTAGAAAAATAGTTTAAATAGTTATAGATGGTTAAAATAGTTATGAATAGTTTAAATAAATTTTTAATAGTACAACATTCTAGAATAGTTAATATAGATATAAATTAGTTATATAGATTTAAAATAGATTAAATATAATTAAAATTGATTAAAATAGATTAATTAGATCTAATATAAGTTAAAATGGTTTAATTAGTTTAAAATAAATTAAATGGTTTTAAATAGGTTAAATTGATTTAACATAATTAGTATAGATTAAAATAGCTTATAAATATGAAAATCTTAAAATTTAGAATCTTAAAATAATATAATTTAAAAAAGTTTATATTTGAAAATATGAATTTGGAATTTATATCAATTTAAACTATTTTTTCATTTCAAAAAAATAAGAACAAATTCCATTTCCAAATCAGCAAACCAATTTCGAACCTTTCATGCGACCCCCCACCTCTATACTCACGCTAGCCAAGAACACTATGGGGTAATGCGTCGACTAGCACGAAGAATAAGGCTGTTAAGGAGCGACCAGCCATGTAATTGCTTTGTGCAAGTACCGATATGTCAGATGGTATGTCATGCTTTTCATTTCAAGAGGAAATCTAACATATCAAATATAAACTCAAAGCTACTACACAGTGGCTATGTGGGCCTTGGAAACAAATATAGAAATAAGCATAACACAAATCAGTCACAGATATCCATATCACAAAGGCGGAAACAGATATGAATATATCACATAAAATTGTACATCAAAATAGTGGTCATACAAGAACCACTACATCATAAAAGAATAGGTACAAGTGCTAGACAAAAGAATATGTATACATCAAGGAGTCTCTATCTTGAATGTATAATGACAAAAACTACCAAATCTAAAGTAGCTATACAAAAGTCAGATGATGGTCCCAGATAAGGAGTCAAGCAGAAGCACCTGTAACATATCGGTCTGATCCGAGTATTATTTAATAAGAAAATAATAAATGGATCAATCTAGCTATAAATATGTAACGACCCAATATTTTCAACCATTCGCATCCGCACATTGTCGGACTTGAATTGTTCAAAATACTGCGTTGTAGAATAAATTTGGCAAAACTCAGAATATACAATAAATAGATCACAGAATCACATACACAGATATCAGAATCTCGCAGCGGAAATTAAAATTTAGTGGTTCATGAAGCCACTGATATAACTTCAACAAAACAGAACTTACATTGTCTATAATCCTCAATACAAATTTTAAGACATAAATAGAGATAGAGTCTTCAAAGTCTTGAATTCCAGAAAAGATAAAGGCTGAAACAACTTCCAGCAGCGCGAATGATCTACTGAGTGTCCTAGCTACGGAGAAGAAATTGAAGCTGCAACTCAGGCTGACCCGAGCGAAAAATAAAACATAACACTCGAGTCAGGACATACATACTTATATAATGTAAGCTAATTCAAGTGTACTGTAATATAGAGCAAGTAACTTAAAGGATGCTTGGGACCGCCCATCCTCTAAGGATCCGTCAAACTATTTACTATGTAGTATATTGCGCTATTATAATAGTGTCTATTTATAAAATAAACATACTTTTAAATAGCATTAAGGCTTTACATTTTCCACCTTAACACGTAATAGTCCCAGTAGTCCATCCAATATCATAGCTCCTCCTGATCGGGAAGCAACTAGAGGATACCACACGGGCTACGGGAGAAATCTAAACTCGTACAAGGCTCGGTATGGTAGATGACACGGCACAACTAGGCAATGCCAGGGTAGATATACCAATTGCTATCCAGGCTGGTGGAAACGCGTAGCCGCAGTTACCGCCCACCTCGGACTAACTCCCCAAAAATCAAAATATAGAGGTGGCCACCGAATCAATCCAAAATCATAGTATAATATCGAAGAGGAGCGTCCGATCAGAGGAATGACCTCATTGGCCTGGAATTGCTCCTGTTTTAGCCACCTTATGCCAACTCACGGGAGTCGGGTCCACGTATTTACCTTACAGGAAACGCCACCACCGACCTACTTCATTCTGGAATCTCCACCGCGTACACGGTTGGTCAAAGTGGTTTTCGGTATCGACAGAGAGTATGTCCATATCCGATCCCGGTCTCTTTGCCAACCCATCGTTATTATAACCCGTGGTCATTTAAAAACAATTTATACTTTAAAACCAGTATAAACATTTCCATTTCAAAACTATAAATACGATATCATTTAAAACCCAAAACAACATGATATCGTTATATTCAAATATAATTCTTTTCCAAAACCATACTGCTTAAAATTTATAATATCTGGAAACCAAATATTTGAATTATACCTTTAAACCATAATATATTGGAAATTTTTCTTTAAAAAAAACATAACTCCCAAAACACAAATGGTTTGGATATAAATGGTTTAACTTTATGGTTACTTTGTAAAGAAGATAATTTACATAGCTTTACAAATATATTTCTTTATTTTAAACCATAATTTAAATATCACTTCATGTTCCCAAGACCATTTCAATTCCTATATATATATCCAATTGGAGTATTAATATTCAAAACTAAGGTTGGATATTTTTTTCTTTCAACAAATTAGTGTTTATTATTTCGTCTTGAATATTCCCATAAATTCCATAGATAAAACTCCAAAATTATGCCATTAAATAATTTCAAAATTTACTTAACACTAGAATGTTCATCTTAAATTTATTAAGAAAAATCCAGTTATAAATCTCATATCTTAAAGGTCTCCAAAACTTAAACACAAATATAATTTATCAAATTCCTTAAATTTCAAAACAATCAAATTCCAGATTCTATAGCACTTAGGAAATGCTACCTAAAGTTACGGGTAAAACTAGTCCAATTTCAAAAGACAGCATTTAAATGCTTTAGTAGATTGTTTAACTTAATAAATATTTCCAAATATAACTTATATATATATTTCTTAACTGAAATCTTATCCTTTCAAAAATCCAGAATTTCCAAAATAAGTTATATTCCAAAATTTTATTCAAATATTTATTTATTTATTTATTAACATTTATAACTCATTCAAAATCAATATAAAATCCTTTAAGGATATTAAATCAAATATTTAACTTCCAAAATAATTTTAAATATTTCAGAAAATATTATAAGGACCACGGGCCTGTATATAGTTTTCTAGCCTAGGTCAAGTGATACGGATTTATATCATTTCAATCCGTAATTTACAAACCCCGGGTTCTATCATTTCAAACCCGCAATCCCAAGTTAACAGTTAAACAGTTAACATAATAATAGCACAGTAATCATCATTTAGGCCTATCATTTCAGCCCACAACAATCTAAATTTAACAGGGAACTTGCAGTGGTGATTTAAGCAGTAAATAAACAATAATATAATATAACTGCAGAAATAATACAACAGATAATAACTGATGAGGTGTCAATTTAAATGGGATTCATCATTCTACGTTATACTACAGACAGATAATATTTAAATAAAATTTTTTTACACATACACTTGCGATAATTCACAAAATATATGTACATATGTCTGGTGAGGAATACTCACCTTAAACGCTGCAGTGGATCTAAATCAAACACGGTATCTACTTCGGAAAAAAAAAACGGAAAGCACGATCAAACTTCGGCGGATGCAAAGCCTTGACTTAAATCTATAAGATCCAAATACCAAGTATGCGAATTTAAAAATTACGGTCAAAGCAAAATTCCAGAACAACTGGAACGAATAGAATAAAAGAAATTTAGTTCAACTTGCTCGACTACTACAACCCGCTAACCGTCTCAACATATCCTAGGCCCATACTTCAACCGTACGCATGCATAAAATAAATTGAATAAATTGCAAAATAAATTGCAAATTTAATACAATTGATTGAATAAAAAGATGTTATGCACCCAAACAAAACAAATACATGTTTAGACATTATTAAATTATTTCTCACATTTTTAATCATATTTATCATGATCAATTATTTTCATTCTCATATATATTTATTTAAATAAAATGACAATATTGGCAACAAACACAATACTGTTCAAATTATTCGATTTAATCAAATGTAGCCACTAACTACATTCGAATTCATTAAATAATACTTTAGTTCACATACATGTTCATCATGTTTAGGCAAATTATTTCTTCTTTTACTTTTATTATTAAACATTAAAAGGTGATTATTGGTATACATCACCAATATCCTTTTATTAACCATAATAAATACAATCCATTGATATTTATCCACCCAAATTCTCAAATAAGTAGTTAAATTTATTTTTAACCATCTTAAATTTATTTCAACCATTAGAAATTGAAATAAATGTCATTTTATTATATTCACCCAAGATTTATTCATACAATATTGTTTATTTGAATTAAACAACATTTCATATCATTTTCTCCTTATCAATTGATCTTCTCCATTATTAAATTGTAATTCTTTTTTTTTTCTTTCTATGCCTTCCTCTTCAAACTGCACTTATCCAAATCCACAATACCACTAACTACATCATAACTACACTAATTCCATAGTCTAGCTTCCTACAATCAATTTATATCATTTCTTCCAGCCTACTACTAACAAAGTTCTATATGTATTTATAAATGGCACGGCATGATGGGGAAGTAGCCGAGCAAGGAAATCAGAGAACACAAGAAGGAGGAAGGAAAATTGGAAGAAGCAAAGAAATAAACAATGCAAATTATTTACCTGATAGAAGCTTGTACCAGAGAGGGACAAACAAGGAGATATGAAAACTTATGTGAATGAGGCAAAGTATTTATAGATAAACTTGCGAAATAAAAAGGGGAGATAAATAGGCAGGTTTGAAAACGTAAGAAATAAATGCAAGCGTTGATTTTTTGAGTGCATGCGTTTAGGCAAGAGATTTATTTCCAGTTCTTCTTGTTTGAACGCTACACGAAAATTGTGATAAATGCATGCGTTGATTTCTCTTTCCAGATAATATTGCTTTGAACGGTTACGAAAATTTAAATTATAGTCTGATTATAAATAAATAGGCAGGTAAGCTTTTAGCCAAAAGAAACTAAAATGGAATGACAAAAGGCCCGGCTATGAACATTCCAAATCTCTTCATGTTGAATGTTTACACGAAGATGGTAGTTACACGTGCACTGATTTCTCCTTCCCGATTTGGTTTGAACCAAGAATCAATGCGTGCTTTAAATGAATGTTCAGTTTCTTAGATAAATTTTCGTATGAGTTTTCAAGGGGAGGCCGAGAGATTAATGTGCAGTGTATAAAGCTTTGCTGAAAATTTTAATGCCAGATTAAGTTCTTGTGTGATATGATATATGTTTATATCATAGAGTACTGGAAAAACAAAACTCATTTTAGTTCAGTTTGCAAAACATATAAGCTTTCGAAAAGGCCGAGAGTTTCACAAAGTAAAACTTGATTACAACCCTTTAAATCATAGATTTTAGTTGCGTGATCTGTGCACTCTGATTTGTATATTTAAATTCTTGTATAGCTGTTGAAACAGAGGGTAAGGGAAGAGTGTAATACGCACGTTACCAAAAAAAATTTAAAGCTTGCGTGATCCAAGGAAGAAAACAGCTGCCTAGTTTAGAATGTCAGTTTCAACAAAATTTTTGTAAGTATAAATGCGTGAAAATGGTCAGGGTATAAAGTTTGTTCAATGCTTCATGTAGATTTCCATTTCATTTTATATGTTGATTTTTTTTTTTTTTTTTTTTTGAAAACAATAAATGAAACGGTAGATTTTTGTGTAAGCTTTTGGAAAAGAACGTATACAGATTAAATAAAAAAAAAACGAACTGTCGGTTTAGAATAACGTTTGCTATAAAAACTACTGACTGATATTTGGACCATGCATTTGATTCGTCTCAGTTTTATTTGTTTTCTTAAGTATCAGTTTTATTTTTAACTGTGTAAATATGAATACGTGTGTGATGATTCATTTATTTTTAAATAAATTTTGATTTGTATTAAATATGTTTAAAAATGTATTTGGACGTTGCAAAATTGGAAAAATATGATCTGTGGCAAGATCAGAGGAAGAGCAATCAGTGGTTTATGACATCAGTTACAAAAGGAATGAAATAAAGGGAGGGACCGAGAGTTACACCACATATAAAGTTTGAAAATATGTAAATATGAATGCGTGATTTCAGCATGCTTTAAATCCCTTATTTAGTTTGATTAAAATAAATGAAATGGCCAGACTTAAGAATTAATTTATGAAAGAAAACTGACATGCGGAGGCAAGTGTAAATGAGTATATTACGTGATTAAGGAAACCCCTGATTTAGCATGTCACATAAGAATGGTAAATGTTAACCGTTTCAAATAATTAACAATTTCTAACCTTGCACTTGAATGTTTTAAACTGTTGCACGGTCAAAGGGAGAGAGAGCTATCAGTTTATAGGAAGGTAAATGTGTTATATGCGTGATTTAAGGTAGAGCCATTTGCAAGCAGAAAATGGGAAAGGTTGGAATTTGCTTCCAATAATATGTCTTGGCTGTAACGCAAAAGCTTGGTTTAAGGCATACGTTGATTTATCTTTAGACATGCAAACTTTTAATATCCCATTTGTTGCAAACTAAACAGTGTGATATAAGATTTAGGCAGTTACACAACTGGATTTAATGTATGCGTGATTTAAGTTTGATGGCTGATATAAGTGCAAAGGAAAAATATCAGAGAGGGATTTGAACGTTACTTAAAAACAAAAACTGAAACGGAAATTTAAAAGAGGGAGAGTTGATTTTCTTAGATGTGAACGGTAACAAAAAGATTTGTACACAGGGGTTGATTTTGCACTGATGTAGGGATGAACGTATGTAATACAATTTATTTTATCAATCCGTCAGTTAACGAATAATAAAATAATGTTTGGTATAAAATCACTGACTGATGTTTCTCTCCAAAAATATTTGGAAACACGATTTTTACACTACGTTAAACAGACGCAGTCAAAAATATCAAAAATTTCTGTAAAATAACATTTTAAAAACACACGTTTTATTACGTTGCTTTATACCCTAAAATTTGACGCGTCTTTTAAACGCGAAATTTTACAGTTTAAACATAGCTTAAATTTTTTACAGTTAATATTAAATTTTATTGACATATACAATTTTATAAAATATATCTTCAAATTAAATAATTAACTATCTTGTTAAACACAATTTATATAAATACATTTTTAAAATTAAATAATTAATAATAAAATAAATATCTAAAAACTAGGGCTGTTACACTCTCCCCCACTTAAGAACTTTTCGTCCTCGAAAAGGAACGAAAGAAGAGAAACAAAGAAGATAAGCTAGATAGACAAGAATCTTAAACAGATAGTTCCGGATTTGAAGCACGAAGAAGGTTCTCTAGAATTGGTTTTACCCCTTCAGTTTGACTGTCAGTCTATGGGTGCTCAGCGGTGCTCAGGTCCCGATGAGTAACAAAAATCTCAAAGATTATAGAAAGATTTCTAAATAGACTGGTATAAGCGATAGCATCCCAATCCGTAGCAGATAAGGAAACCAAGGACATTTAAAGATAGTTCAAAACAAAATAAGATAATAAATTTGAGATCATAATATTTTGAAAATCATTACGATTTATAGATATTATCATTTGGAAATCATGCTACTAAAATCATAACCCTTTTAAAATAATCTTCATTTATTCAATTATAAATTTTCAAACATTATATTTTTAGAATAGCAGCACTGAAAATATGCTATAGTAGATATGATAGTATTCCTAATCAGTTTATTATTTTCTTAACTCTAAATTCTTAACAAATATCCTAACCACTTTATTTGAAATACCTATTTAAAAAAATAAGATATTCCTTCAATAAAAATTTTTATCCGAAACCCAAAATCTCAATTATCAAATTTAGCAATATTAGAATATGTCCTAACTATTTAAATCATAATTATTCACTTAGGGAATAACTTTAATTAGAATTTCTTAGTTAGATTTAAGGTTCCATGTTAAATCAACTTTGATTATTAGGTTCCTTTGAATAAATTTCTTAAATTCCTTTTTCTATATCTACCTCTATTTATCTTTTACAACTAAAATTTTAGTGTATAACATTTATTACAACCACCTAAATTTTAATTATAAAATCCCCTTTTTATAATGTATATTATCCAATTACATTGTTAACTTTTGAAACTCAAGGTAAGTTATATTGAATGGAATTGAGTATTATACAACTAAACTTTCAAATTCAATTATTTCCTGTTGGAATTTCTTATTCAAATTTATTTTTATTAAATTATTCCTCAAGATAAAACTTAAGAATTAAATTTCTGATTCTTCTTCAAACCATTTAGAGATAAATAAATATATATACATAATATGTCAAATCAAATATAAATTATATATATTAAGTCATACTTTAGAAATTCAAATCAAAAATCTCAAGGTACACTGTAGCCAGACTACAGGGTGGTCCCTTCACTTCGAAACTCGAAAATGAAAGTCGATGATGCTGCAGTCATCACCGAAATTATTTTCCAGCGACAAAGAGAAAAGCACTAGATTTAAAAATTTTCGGAAACAAATTTCTATTCGAAAATACTTATTATATCCTTTTAAACTTTAAATACAAGGTTTGAAATCATCGGAAGTTTAATTCTCAAGTTCTAGTTTTGACTTCATTTCTGTTTCCAAATTAATTTATAACCATTGTTTTATATTCACTTATTTATTAGACAAACACATGGCTTACAACACCATAAATAAAATCAAAACTATTATCTCTTGACAACTAGTTAAATTAATTATAAAATTTTGAAAATTATACTCATATATATAATATTAGATTTTAATTTCAAATATAGGAATAAACTTCTCAAACCAGGATAGAGACTCAAATTTGATGAACTCAAATCAAATAGAATTCAAGATAAATTGAAATCAGAAGATCAGAATAAGGAAACTGGGTAAGTCTATATAAATCGCGGGCAACCTTGACTTAGTCATCCGTGACTTAAAGAGCCATATCGATGTGGTTGGGGTAAATCTACATTTGATCTGCAGAGATAGAGTTCGGAATAACCAAAGATACTAGCATATAAACCGAGGATAAATATAAATCTCCGGTGAATCAATGCTGATTGTAAAGGAGTTTCACCCCTTTATTAGAATAATGGCGAGACCGCCAATTCACTATAAAGATCATCCAAAGTGGAGTTATGGGATACTCCAAAATCTAAAGAAGATGAAAAGTGAGGGACACGGATGAACTTTTGGAACCATAGGGAATGTTCCAAAATTCGAAAAGAAAGTGGTTCAAGATCGAATGAAAGTGATTCTGTAAATTAAATTTACCATATATTCTAAGTTTTGCCTAGAACCAAAGCTCTGATACCAAATGTAACGACCCAATATTTTCAACCATTCGCATCCGCACATTGTCGGACTTGAATTGTTCAAAATACTGCGTTGTAGAATAAATTTGGCAAAACTCAGAATATACAATAAATAGATCACAGAATCACATACACAGATATCAGAATCTCGCAGCGGAAATTAAAATTTAGTGGTTCATGAAGCCACTGATATAACTTCAACAAAACAGAACTTACATTGTCTATAATCCTCAATACAAATTTTAAGACATAAATAGAGATAGAGTCTTCAAAGTCTTGAATTCCAGAAAAGATAAAGGCTGAAACAACTTCCAGCAGCGCGAATGATCTACTGAGTGTCCTAGCTACGGAGAAGAAATTGAAGCTGCAACTCAGGCTGACCCGAGCGAAAAATAAAACATAACACTCGAGTCAGGACATACATACTTATATAATGTAAGCTAATTCAAGTGTACTGTAATATAGAGCAAGTAACTTAAAGGATGCTTGGGACCGCCCATCCTCTAAGGATCCGTCAAACTATTTACTATGTAGTATATTGCGCTATTATAATAGTGTCTATTTATAAAATAAACATACTTTTAAATAGCATTAAGGCTTTACATTTTCCACCTTAACACGTAATAGTCCCAGTAGTCCATCCAATATCATAGCTCCTCCTGATCGGGAAGCAACTAGAGGATACCACACGGGCTACGGGAGAAATCTAAACTCGTACAAGGCTCGGTATGGTAGATGACACGGCACAACTAGGCAATGCCAGGGTAGATATACCAATTGCTATCCAGGCTGGTGGAAACGCGTAGCCGCAGTTACCGCCCACCTCGGACTAACTCCCCAAAAATCAAAATATAGAGGTGGCCACCGAATCAATCCAAAATCATAGTATAATATCGAAGAGGAGCGTCCGATCAGAGGAATGACCTCATTGGCCTGGAATTGCTCCTGTTTTAGCCACCTTATGCCAACTCACGGGAGTCGGGTCCACGTATTTACCTTACAGGAAACGCCACCACCGACCTACTTCATTCTGGAATCTCCACCGCGTACACGGTTGGTCAAAGTGGTTTTCGGTATCGACAGAGAGTATGTCCATATCCGATCCCGGTCTCTTTGCCAACCCATCGTTATTATAACCCGTGGTCATTTAAAAACAATTTATACTTTAAAACCAGTATAAACATTTCCATTTCAAAACTATAAATACGATATCATTTAAAACCCAAAACAACATGATATCGTTATATTCAAATATAATTCTTTTCCAAAACCATACTGCTTAAAATTTATAATATCTGGAAACCAAATATTTGAATTATACCTTTAAACCATAATATATTGGAAATTTTTCTTTAAAAAAAACATAACTCCCAAAACACAAATGGTTTGGATATAAATGGTTTAACTTTATGGTTACTTTGTAAAGAAGATAATTTACATAGCTTTACAAATATATTTCTTTATTTTAAACCATAATTTAAATATCACTTCATGTTCCCAAGACCATTTCAATTCCTATATATATATCCAATTGGAGTATTAATATTCAAAACTAAGGTTGGATATTTTTTTCTTTCAACAAATTAGTGTTTATTATTTCGTCTTGAATATTCCCATAAATTCCATAGATAAAACTCCAAAATTATGCCATTAAATAATTTCAAAATTTACTTAACACTAGAATGTTCATCTTAAATTTATTAAGAAAAATCCAGTTATAAATCTCATATCTTAAAGGTCTCCAAAACTTAAACACAAATATAATTTATCAAATTCCTTAAATTTCAAAACAATCAAATTCCAGATTCTATAGCACTTAGGAAATGCTACCTAAAGTTACGGGTAAAACTAGTCCAATTTCAAAAGACAGCATTTAAATGCTTTAGTAGATTGTTTAACTTAATAAATATTTCCAAATATAACTTATATATATATTTCTTAACTGAAATCTTATCCTTTCAAAAATCCAGAATTTCCAAAATAAGTTATATTCCAAAATTTTATTCAAATATTTATTTATTTATTTATTAACATTTATAACTCATTCAAAATCAATATAAAATCCTTTAAGGATATTAAATCAAATATTTAACTTCCAAAATAATTTTAAATATTTCAGAAAATATTATAAGGACCACGGGCCTGTATATAGTTTTCTAGCCTAGGTCAAGTGATACGGATTTATATCATTTCAATCCGTAATTTACAAACCCCGGGTTCTATCATTTCAAACCCGCAATCCCAAGTTAACAGTTAAACAGTTAACATAATAATAGCACAGTAATCATCATTTAGGCCTATCATTTCAGCCCACAACAATCTAAATTTAACAGGGAACTTGCAGTGGTGATTTAAGCAGTAAATAAACAATAATATAATATAACTGCAGAAATAATACAACAGATAATAACTGATGAGGTGTCAATTTAAATGGGATTCATCATTCTACGTTATACTACAGACAGATAATATTTAAATAAAATTTTTTTACACATACACTTGCGATAATTCACAAAATATATGTACATATGTCTGGTGAGGAATACTCACCTTAAACGCTGCAGTGGATCTAAATCAAACACGGTATCTACTTCGGAAAAAAAAAACGGAAAGCACGATCAAACTTCGGCGGATGCAAAGCCTTGACTTAAATCTATAAGATCCAAATACCAAGTATGCGAATTTAAAAATTACGGTCAAAGCAAAATTCCAGAACAACTGGAACGAATAGAATAAAAGAAATTTAGTTCAACTTGCTCGACTACTACAACCCGCTAACCGTCTCAACATATCCTAGGCCCATACTTCAACCGTACGCATGCATAAAATAAATTGAATAAATTGCAAAATAAATTGCAAATTTAATACAATTGATTGAATAAAAAGATGTTATGCACCCAAACAAAACAAATACATGTTTAGACATTATTAAATTATTTCTCACATTTTTAATCATATTTATCATGATCAATTATTTTCATTCTCATATATATTTATTTAAATAAAATGACAATATTGGCAACAAACACAATACTGTTCAAATTATTCGATTTAATCAAATGTAGCCACTAACTACATTCGAATTCATTAAATAATACTTTAGTTCACATACATGTTCATCATGTTTAGGCAAATTATTTCTTCTTTTACTTTTATTATTAAACATTAAAAGGTGATTATTGGTATACATCACCAATATCCTTTTATTAACCATAATAAATACAATCCATTGATATTTATCCACCCAAATTCTCAAATAAGTAGTTAAATTTATTTTTAACCATCTTAAATTTATTTCAACCATTAGAAATTGAAATAAATGTCATTTTATTATATTCACCCAAGATTTATTCATACAATATTGTTTATTTGAATTAAACAACATTTCATATCATTTTCTCCTTATCAATTGATCTTCTCCATTATTAAATTGTAATTCTTTTTTTTTTCTTTCTATGCCTTCCTCTTCAAACTGCACTTATCCAAATCCACAATACCACTAACTACATCATAACTACACTAATTCCATAGTCTAGCTTCCTACAATCAATTTATATCATTTCTTCCAGCCTACTACTAACAAAGTTCTATATGTATTTATAAATGGCACGGCATGATGGGGAAGTAGCCGAGCAAGGAAATCAGAGAACACAAGAAGGAGGAAGGAAAATTGGAAGAAGCAAAGAAATAAACAATGCAAATTATTTACCTGATAGAAGCTTGTACCAGAGAGGGACAAACAAGGAGATATGAAAACTTATGTGAATGAGGCAAAGTATTTATAGATAAACTTGCGAAATAAAAAGGGGAGATAAATAGGCAGGTTTGAAAACGTAAGAAATAAATGCAAGCGTTGATTTTTTGAGTGCATGCGTTTAGGCAAGAGATTTATTTCCAGTTCTTCTTGTTTGAACGCTACACGAAAATTGTGATAAATGCATGCGTTGATTTCTCTTTCCAGATAATATTGCTTTGAACGGTTACGAAAATTTAAATTATAGTCTGATTATAAATAAATAGGCAGGTAAGCTTTTAGCCAAAAGAAACTAAAATGGAATGACAAAAGGCCCGGCTATGAACATTCCAAATCTCTTCATGTTGAATGTTTACACGAAGATGGTAGTTACACGTGCACTGATTTCTCCTTCCCGATTTGGTTTGAACCAAGAATCAATGCGTGCTTTAAATGAATGTTCAGTTTCTTAGATAAATTTTCGTATGAGTTTTCAAGGGGAGGCCGAGAGATTAATGTGCAGTGTATAAAGCTTTGCTGAAAATTTTAATGCCAGATTAAGTTCTTGTGTGATATGATATATGTTTATATCATAGAGTACTGGAAAAACAAAACTCATTTTAGTTCAGTTTGCAAAACATATAAGCTTTCGAAAAGGCCGAGAGTTTCACAAAGTAAAACTTGATTACAACCCTTTAAATCATAGATTTTAGTTGCGTGATCTGTGCACTCTGATTTGTATATTTAAATTCTTGTATAGCTGTTGAAACAGAGGGTAAGGGAAGAGTGTAATACGCACGTTACCAAAAAAAATTTAAAGCTTGCGTGATCCAAGGAAGAAAACAGCTGCCTAGTTTAGAATGTCAGTTTCAACAAAATTTTTGTAAGTATAAATGCGTGAAAATGGTCAGGGTATAAAGTTTGTTCAATGCTTCATGTAGATTTCCATTTCATTTTATATGTTGATTTTTTTTTATTTTTTTTTTTTGAAAACAATAAATGAAACGGTAGATTTTTGTGTAAGCTTTTGGAAAAGAACGTATACAGATTAAATAAAAAAAAAACGAACTGTCGGTTTAGAATAACGTTTGCTATAAAAACTACTGACTGATATTTGGACCATGCATTTGATTCGTCTCAGTTTTATTTGTTTTCTTAAGTATCAGTTTTATTTTTAACTGTGTAAATATGAATACGTGTGTGATGATTCATTTATTTTTAAATAAATTTTGATTTGTATTAAATATGTTTAAAAATGTATTTGGACGTTGCAAAATTGGAAAAATATGATCTGTGGCAAGATCAGAGGAAGAGCAATCAGTGGTTTATGACATCAGTTACAAAAGGAATGAAATAAAGGGAGGGACCGAGAGTTACACCACATATAAAGTTTGAAAATATGTAAATATGAATGCGTGATTTCAGCATGCTTTAAATCCCTTATTTAGTTTGATTAAAATAAATGAAATGGCCAGACTTAAGAATTAATTTATGAAAGAAAACTGACATGCGGAGGCAAGTGTAAATGAGTATATTACGTGATTAAGGAAACCCCTGATTTAGCATGTCACATAAGAATGGTAAATGTTAACCGTTTCAAATAATTAACAATTTCTAACCTTGCACTTGAATGTTTTAAACTGTTGCACGGTCAAAGGGAGAGAGAGCTATCAGTTTATAGGAAGGTAAATGTGTTATATGCGTGATTTAAGGTAGAGCCATTTGCAAGCAGAAAATGGGAAAGGTTGGAATTTGCTTCCAATAATATGTCTTGGCTGTAACGCAAAAGCTTGGTTTAAGGCATACGTTGATTTATCTTTAGACATGCAAACTTTTAATATCCCATTTGTTGCAAACTAAACAGTGTGATATAAGATTTAGGCAGTTACACAACTGGATTTAATGTATGCGTGATTTAAGTTTGATGGCTGATATAAGTGCAAAGGAAAAATATCAGAGAGGGATTTGAACGTTACTTAAAAACAAAAACTGAAACGGAAATTTAAAAGAGGGAGAGTTGATTTTCTTAGATGTGAACGGTAACAAAAAGATTTGTACACAGGGGTTGATTTTGCACTGATGTAGGGATGAACGTATGTAATACAATTTATTTTATCAATCCGTCAGTTAACGAATAATAAAATAATGTTTGGTATAAAATCACTGACTGATGTTTCTCTCCAAAAATATTTGGAAACACGATTTTTACACTACGTTAAACAGACGCAGTCAAAAATATCAAAAATTTCTGTAAAATAACATTTTAAAAACACACGTTTTATTACGTTGCTTTATACCCTAAAATTTGACGCGTCTTTTAAACGCGAAATTTTACAGTTTAAACATAGCTTAAATTTTTTACAGTTAATATTAAATTTTATTGACATATACAATTTTATAAAATATATCTTCAAATTAAATAATTAACTATCTTGTTAAACACAATTTATATAAATACATTTTTAAAATTAAATAATTAATAATAAAATAAATATCTAAAAACTAGGGCTGTTACAAAATATTAGATAAAATGAGATAAAATAAGAGATATAACAAAACGTATGATAACAATAATGCCATACTATGAAAAGTATACATTTAACAACAACAAAAATCATACAATATCTTAAGAATCTCAGAAGTCAAAAAGAACGTCATATTCTTTATTTTATTCACCAAACCACAAATATTGACAAATATATCAATGCCAATCATAAAATTGGTGAAACACAAATTCTAGAAATCATTAAATAGAAATCCAGAAATCACAAAAAGGGGGAGGCCTATCACTAACGGAAGCATGAAAACTCACCAACACGTGCATCATAAACGGGTCGCTAATCCATGGTGGCTAACCATAGAGCCAGTGCAACGACGTAGTACAATATCGGTACGCCCGAAGAACCTGAAACTCAAATAATTTGAAACAACCACGTAGTACAACGGTATGCCCGATGAACCTGATAAGCCGGTACAACAACGTAGTACAATGGTACGTATGATGAGCCGAACTCCATAAAAGAACATGGGTCGCTAGCCCACAAAAATGAGTCGAAACTCCAAAGAACCAATATGTCATTAACCTATAAAAGAAATGAGATGAAACTCAATAAAACGAGGTACTGTCCCCCACGTGGACAGAGAGACATAGCATATCGCTAGTCTAAATGATAAAATGATCATCATTAATCAATAGAAAGTGAGAATTACCCTAAGTTAGTAAATAAATGAGTTTAGCTTCATGTCCCATAACCACTGGCTTTGCTTAAGTATTTACGAACAAATTGTAGATCTCCACTCGAAAATTATCACAAGAGTTTCGGTCAAACAAGTCCAAAAATTAACCGATGAAGTAAACGCAAGCGTTTCATACCACTTGTTTTGCCAAGCCGTTTAATTAGATTTTCTCAAACGAAGAGGTAAAGGTTTGTATATACTAATAGGTTGGAAAACGGTTTTAATAAAGGGCTTTGTATTAAATATAGAGTTGAAATCAACTTTGTAAAAGAGTTTGAATATTTACTACTAGTATAGATACCATTGTATTTCAAAGTGACAAGTCACAGAAATGATTGTAGAAACAATCAATCACCAAAAATTCACATACGAAGACATGAATCAAATCCATGGAAATCGATACCCATCCATCAAAATGGATATTCCCAAAAATCCCAAAAAGAAGTCATCAAAATTGATAATAAATTATAACAACAAATCAGATCAACACGAATCGATTAAAATTGGAAACACAAGCAAAATAGGCAAATTGGGCTGAGTCAAGCAGATCAGTCGACTGAACCAGATGGTCAGTTGGCTGACCTAATGCCTGGAAACTTTTGGTTTCCAGGCCAGTCACCTAATCCATAAGGTCAGTCAACTGATATAGGTACAGAGCATTTTCTGCCCCCTTGTTCAGTCGACTGACCTCTTGGTTCAGTCGACTGAACCTGCTTCTACCGCATTATCAACCGAGTCCTTCCCAGGGCAAAAATCCAACAAATTGAGATCGGACGAGCAATGGGCACTAAGCGTTTACGCCAATCGATAACCCAGCCCTATAGACTCTTCGATGCACCACCAAAAACATGTTCAAACATCAATGATAGGATTTATAAAGATTTGACCTCAAAACACCAAAAATTGGAATATTCACCAAATCAATCCAAATCAAAGCACATAAACATGAATAGATGTTAGGAATTCATACCGAACAACAATGAAAACTATAGACGTAGATGTGAGTTCAAAAACTCACCTTTTACTCAAAAACAATGAAGGAGAAGCTTGAAAACAAAGGGAGGATCAACTACTCTTCAACTTCAACTCTAAAAGCTCTAATCTAAGATCATAAGCAAATATTTCCTAAGTTAGGTTATAGGAAATTTTTGAAACTGAAGAGAGATTGAGATGGAGAAGAAGAAGAGGATGCTTACCTAAGCTTCTCTTTGATATTGGAGCTAAAACTTGAATTTGCAAAGGAAACTAGGGCTAAGGATTTTACTTTCCAATCTCTTCAACCATTTTTACTAAAGCTTGAAGTGTTAGGAAAATAAAATGAATAAAGAGGAGTGGGGGGTGGAGTTAGGATATAAGATGAGTTGGGTTAGTGGGCTGAAACCCAAACCCAAAGCCCTAAGTTAAAATGTCCAAATTCTACTCAACTCCAAACATATCGATGCTTATACTCAAAAAGGTCGCAAACGCCATTTTGGACTCAATGGAAGGAGTCTCGAGTCCCAATTCGACTGTTTGCAAAAAGTAGTATTTTGGAGTTAAATCCGACTAATGATGCTATATTTAAATAAAATATTTAAACATATAATCGTAAAATATGCGAGTTGTTAAAGACTTCCCTCCTTAAAGAAATTGCGTCCTCGCAATACTTAAGGAGAAAATAAAAAGTAACAACCATAAAAGCATATCAACACAAAAGAAAATTTGAAATAAAAAGTTCATCTCAAAAGGCATAGGAGAGTAAATCCGGATGTGTTCACTCGATGAATTCTCTAGATTCCGAAGAGCAATCCTTAGGATTTGAGGACCATTGAACTTTCACAAGCGGAATATCTTTATTTCAAAGACGTTTAACCTTCGTAGCAATGATACGAATAGAATGTTGCTCATAACTCAAATTAGGCGAAACTTCAATTTTCTCAATAGCACCGGGCTCAAGAATAGAATCAGAATCCCTAAGGCATTTCCGTAGCTGAGAGACGTGGAAAACGTCATGAATAGCAGAAAATTGAGCCGGTAATAAAAGGCGATAAGCCACGGAACCAATACGTTCGATGAAGGGAAATGGACCAATATATCGAGGTGCTAATTTTCCCGATCGACAGAAACACACAACACCCTTCATAGGTGAAACACGAATAAATACCAAATCTCCCACAGAAAATTCTAATTTCCTTCTTCGGTTATCAACATAGGATTTTTGTCTACTTTGAGCTTCTTTCATCCTATGACGAATAAGGTCAATCTTTTCTTTGGACTCACGAACAAAATCTAGACCTAAAACCAGCTTCTCACCGGTCTCAAATCAACAAGAAGAAGATCGGCATGGCCTTCCATAGAGTGCCTCAAAAGGTGCCACACCAATACTAGATTGGAAGCAATTATTATAGGAAAAATCAACAAGAGAAATATGATCTTTCCAATCACCAAAATCAAGAACACATGCACGAAGAAGATCTTCAGGAGTTTGATTCACACTCTCGGTTTGTACATCGAACTAAGGATGATAAGCGGTGTTAAAATTAAGCTTCATTCCCAAAGCTTTTTGAAGAATCTTCCAAAATCCACTAGTAAGCAATGAATCACGAACGCTAACAATAGAAGTAGGAACTCCATGTAATTTAACAATTTCTTTAATATAGAGTTTGGCCAAAAGAGGTACGGTCCGATTAGACCGAACGAGAATAAAATGGGCGGATTTTGTTAGTCTACCAACAATCACCCATAAACTATCATGGCTCGAACGAGAACAGAGAAGTCTGTCAATAAAGTCCTTGGAGACTTGATCCCACTTCCAAATTGGAATGTCCAAAGGTTGCAATAACCCACCGGGCCTTTGATGCTCGACCTTTATGAGTTGGCAAGTCATGCAACACTTAATGAAGTTAGAAATGTCAGATTTCATTCCATCCCATTAATAAAGTCGCTTCATATCCGCATACATTTTACTACTATCGGGATGAATGGTAAATTCAGAACAATGAGAATCTTCTAAAATGTCTTTACGAAGATCACTAATATTTGGCACGATAAGTCTACCAAATTTTCGAATATTGCCACAAGCATCAATATCAAAGTCTTTCAAACCTTCATTATAATTTAACCCTACAACTTTGGCTAAGAATGGTCAATTCAGGATCTAGCTTTTGAGCTTCAAGAATGCGGTTTGAAAGTGATGAACGAGCCTCTAGGCTACATAGGATAAGAGATGAACATAAATCGAATATGCGATCTCGAATCTCATAATTGGATAAAGTCTAAAGATCATTCCATTCGTATATCATCATAGAAACAACCACTTGTTGCTTACGACTAAGGGCATCAGCAACACGATTTCCCTTTCCGAGAGCATAAAGAATATTAAGATCATAAGATGTAAGGAACTCGAGCCAACGTTGTTGACGCAAATTAAGTTCCTTTTGAGAAAAAAATACTTCAAAGATTTATGATCGGTATAGAGAACAAATTTCTCTTCCAAAAGATAATGATGCCAAATTCTAAGGACGAAAACAATAGCCGCGAGCTCTAAATCATGAGTGGCATATCTAGTCTCGGCAGGCTTTAGTTGGCTAGAAGCATAAGCAATAACGCATTCCCTTTGCATTAGGACAGCTCCCAAACCAACACGACTAGAATCAATATAAACAATAAAGTCTTGGTTCCCTTCGGGAATCACAAAATAGAAGCATCAAAAAGGAGTTCTTTTAATCTTCGAAAAGAAGCTTCACATTTGTCTGACCAAATGTACTTAACTCCCTTCTTTGTCAAACTAGTAATAGGCGTGGAAATTTTAGAAAAGTCTTTTATGAAATGACGGTAATAGCCCGTCAATCCAAGAAAACTATAGATTTCCATCACACTCTCCGATCTCTTCCAATTTTGAATCGCATCGATCTTTGAAGGATCCGTAGAAATTTCGGATTCGGAAATAATATGATCGAGAAATTTCATTCGAGGTTGCCAAAAGTGGCACTTAGAAAATTTTGCTTTCAATTGACTGCTCCTAAGAGTTTCCAACACAATCCGAAGATGCTTTTCATGCTTTTCCTCGGTTTTAGAATAAACAAGAATATCATCTATAAAGATGAGAACAAATCGATCGAAGAAGTCTTTGAAGACTCGATTCATAAGGTCAACGAAATAAGGTGTAGCATTCGTTAAACCAAATGGCAGGACACGCCATTCATAAGATCCATAACGAGTACGGAACAATGTTAATGGAATGCTATCCTCTGCAATACGAACCTGATGAAAACTGGTTGCTAAGTCTAATTGTGAAAAGACTCTAGCACCGCTAAGTTGGTCAAATAAATCATCAATCCATGGTAAAAGATATTTATTTTTAATGGCAAGATCATTATGCTTGCGGTAATCAATGCAAAGCCTAAGTGTACCATTGGATTTCTTCACAAAAATAGTTGAAGCTCCCCAAGGAGAGGAACTAGAACGAATAAACTGCTTTGCTTCCAATTCGGATAATTGTTTACGCATCTCCTCATTTTCTTTATTAGACATACGATAAGGAGGATAAGTTACAGGTAGAGCTCCAGGGATTAGATTAATTCTGAACTCAATTGCTCGCTTAGAGGGTAATCCTAAGACGGGTTCAAATGTGTCGGGAAATTCATGAACAACGTGAATGAGGGAAATGACATCTTCCTCATCATCATTATCGTCATCATGAGGTTTAGATAATATAAGGACGCTGTCAATTTGGAATCCGAATCTTTGAGGGAAGTAGAAATCTTCTTAATAGGTTGAGGATTTCGAAGATGAATAGTCCTCTCAGGACATTGGATGTGGGCTTCATAACCGTTAAGCCAATCCATTCCCAAAATCATTCTGAAGCCTAAGTAATGCAGACATGCAAATCGGCACGGAAGGAAAAATCACATAAAATAATCTCGACATCTTTACAAAGCAAACTGAGTGTTGCGGATCCACAAACCGGATTTGCAATTCTCAAAGAAGTCATCAAAGCCATAACATTTAAAGAAAAAGTATCAACAAGTTCTTTTGATATAAAAGAATGGGATGCACCCGTATCAAAAAGAACTCGAATACGATGATCACGAAACATAATATTGCCATCAAGGTTAGAATGAGAATTACCTTGACCACGAGAAGTGTTACTAGGGGATTGCACAATATTTAGCTTTCCCTCTTTCTTACTTTGAACTTTGGGACAAGAAGATAAAAGATGACCCGAACTTTTGCAATAACGACAAAAGAGAGGTTTCATACATCTATTAGCAAAATGGTCCTTAGTACCACAATTGTTGCATTTCCCATGACTAGAGTTAGAAGTCTTTTCTACCGGAGTTGCTTGCTTTTTTTTCTTGTTGGGATAAGGACCTTTGAACTTAATAGGCCTCTTCTTGTTGTTGTTGAAGTTCAGTTTGACACCCACAACTTCAACATCATCTTCTTTATCGACCTCTTCGAGTCGAAGAGCGATATCAACAAGTTGGTCGAAAGAAACTTCCAATTTCAAAAGTAAAGGCTTTTTGAGATTCTTATTCAAGCCATAGACAAACCTCTGATTTTTCTTCAATAAGGTATTAATGTACCCGACCCTATATTTAGATAGGGATTCAAAAGATACGACGTAATCCGTCACAGAAGATTCACCTTGAATAAGGTTAATAAAGCGCCGAGCTAAAGTTACTTCCTCATCTTTTGGCACAAACTTCAATTCAAATCTTTCCCGGAATTTCTCCCAAGTAAGATTCGCTTTAATAATTTCATAAATTAGAAGCTCATACTAATCTAGTGCTCTTTCTTGGAGCATACTAGAAGCCACTTGGACACGATGCAAATCAATAAGATTCATGCGAGAAAAGATGCGATCGCATGTTCTAAGCCAAGCTTGGACTTTTATAACGCTTTCGGAACCCTTGAATGACTTTCCATTCAAATTGGTATAATCAATGCACAAGCGTACAAACCCAGATTTAGGGTGAGTAGGCCCTGAAATAGGTCTGACAGCTTGAGCATTCTTTACAAGATCTAGAATTTGTTGGACAGACATAAATACTCTATCCTGAGGAGTAGCACTAGATTGACCAGCGCTGGGACGGCCTGGTCTAACCATTTCTCTTCTTTAAGAAAGAAAGAAGAAAAAAAGTTATTCTCATTATGAATATCAAACAATCACGATTGATAAAACAAGGCATCATAAAAGAAAATAGGATAGAACATGTCCTAAGACTCGGATAAATCCTTAGGCACGATTCCTAAGAAGAACTTAGGACAATGATCCTTGCTAGATTATTCTACATTGTTCCGAAGTTTGGCCCTGATATTAATCTGTGACCCCCACCTCTATACTCATGCTAGCTAAGGACACTATGGGGTAATGTCGTCGACTATCACGAAGAATAAGGCTGTTGAGAAGCGACCATCCATGTAATTGCTTTGTGCGAGTACCGATATGTCAGATGGTATGTCACGCTTTTCATTTCAAAAGGAAATCCGACATAACAAATACAAACTCAAAGCTACTACACAGTGGCTAGTAGGTCTCGGAAACAAATATAGAAATAAGCATAACACAAATCAGTCGTAGTCATAGATATCCATATCACAAAGCCGGAAATAGATATGAATATATCATATAAAAGTGTACATCAAAGTAGTGGACATACAAGAACCACTACATCACAAAAGAATAGGTACAAGTGCTAGACAAAAGAATATGTATACATCAATGGGTCTCTATCTCGAATGTGCAATGACAAAAACTACCAAATTTAAAGTAGTTAGACAAAAGTGAGATGATTGTCCCAGATAAGGAGTCCAGCAGAAGCACCTGTAACATCTCGGTCCGACCCGAGTATTATTTAATAAGATAATAATAAACGGATCAGTCTAGCTATAAATATCAGATAAAATGAGATAAAATGAGAGATATAACAAAACGTATGATAAAAATAATGCCATATTATGAAAAGTATACATTTAACAACAACAAAAATCATACAATATCTCAAGAATCTCAGAAGTCAAAAAGAACATCATATTCTTTATTTTATTCACCAAACCACAAATATTGACAAATATATCAATGCCAATCATAAGTGGTGAAACAAAAATTCTAGAAATCATCAAATAGAAATCCAAAAATCACAAAAAGGGGGAGGCGTATCACAAACGGAAGCATGAAAACTCACCAACACGTACATCACAAACGGGTCGCTAACCCATGGTCGCTAACCACAGAGCCGGTGCAACGACGTAGTACAATATCGGTATGCCCAAGGAACCTAAAACTCAAATAATTCGAAACAATGAAGTAGTCTAACGTTACGCTCGATGAACCTGATAAGCCGGTACAACGATGTAGTACAACGGTACATCCGATGAGTCGAACTCCATAAAAGAACATGGGTCGCTAGCCCATAAAAATGAGTCGAAACTCCAAAGAACCAATAGGTTGTTAGCCTACAAAAGAAATGAGACGAAACTCAATAAAACGAGGTATAGTCCCCCACGTGGACAAAAAGACATAGCATATCGTTAGTCTAAATCACAAAATGATCATCATTTGATCAATAAAAAGTGAGAATTACCCTAAGTTAGTAAATAAATGAGTTTTGCTTCATGTCCCATAACCATTGGCTTAGCTTAAGTATTTACGAAAAAATTGTAGATCTCCGCTCGAAAATTGTCACAAGAGTTTCGGTCGAACAAGTCCATAAACTAACCGAAGAAGTAAACGCAAGCGCTTCATACCACTTGTTCTGCGAAGCCATTTAGTTAGATTTTCTCATAAGAACGAGGTAAAGGTTTGTATATACTAATAGGTTGAAAAAAGGTTTTAATAAAGGGCGTTGTATTAAATAAAGAGTTGAAATCATCTTTGTAGAAGAGTTTGAATATTTACTACTAGTATAGAAACCTTTGTATTTCAAAGTGATAAGTCACAGAAATGATTGTAGAAACAATCAATCACCAAATATTCACATACGAAGACGTGAATCAAATCCATCGAAATCGATACCAATCCATCAAAATGGACATTCCCAAAAATCCCCAAAAAGAAGTCATCAAAGTCGATAATAAACGATAACAACAAATCGGATCAACAAGAATCGATTAAAATTGGAAATCCAAGCAAAATAGGCAAAGTGGGCTGATTCAAGCAGATCAGTCGACTGAATCAGATGGTCAGTCGGCTGACACGATGCCTGAAAACTTTCGATTTTCAGGTCAGTCGACTTATTCATAAGGTCAGTCGACTGTTACAGGTACAGAGCATTTTCTGTCCCCTGGTTCAGTCGACTGACCTCCTGGTTCAGTCGACTGAACCTGCTTCTACAGCATTATCAGACTAGCCCTTCCAAGGGCAAAAATCCAACAAATTGAGATCAGACGAGCAATGGGCACTATGGGTTTACGCCAATCGATAACCCAGCCCTATAAGCTCTTCGATGCACCACTAAAAACATGTTCAAACATCAAAGATAGGATTTTTAAAGATTTGACCTCAAAACACCAAAAATTGGAATATTCGCCAAATCAATCCAAATCAAAAGCAAATAAACATGAATAGATGTTAGGAATTCATACCTAACAACAATGAAAGCTATAGACATAGTTGTGAGTTCAAAAACTCACCTTTTACTCAAAAACAATGAAGGAGAAGCTTGATAACAAAGGGAAGATCAACTACTCTCCAACTTCAACTCTAAAAGCTCCAATCTAAAATCATAGGCAAATATTTCCTAAGCTTGGTTATAGAAAATTTTTGAAATTGGAGAGAGATTGAGATGGAGAAGAAGAGGATGCTTACCTAAGCTTCTCTTTGATTTTGGAGCCAGAACTTGACTTTACAGTGGAAGCTAGGGCTTAGGATTTTAATTTCCAATCTCTTTCCCCATTTTTACTAGAGCTTGAAGTGTTAGGAAAATAATAGAATGAATGAATAGGAGAGGGGGTGGAGTTAGGATATAAGAGGAGTTGGGTTAGTGGGCTAAAAACCAAACCCAAATCCCTAAGTGAAAATGTCAAAATTCTGCTCGACTCCAAACATATTGATTTTTATACTCAAAAAGGTCACAAACGCCATTTTGGACTCAATGGAAGGGGTCTCGAGTCCCAATTCTACTGTTTGCAAAAAGGAGCATTTTTGACTTAAATCCGACTAGTGATGCTATATTTAAATAAAATATTTAAATATACAATCGTAAAATACGCAGGTTGTTACATATCAATTTATAAGTTTCAATAAACTTGATTTCCCATAATAATTCAGTTTATATAAACCAAATTTATTTCAAAATATCACTTAATTAATTTCGAATATTAAGGATTTTAAATCATTTAATTTAACCAATCCGGTATCCGTATATAATTCTCTACCCTAGGGTCAAGTGATACGGATATTTATCATTTCAATCTGCAATTTAAAATTTTACGGTTATATATCATTTCAAATCGCAGTCCCGAATTAAATGAAAATCCATAACAACTTGCAGTTTATAATGACATAAAATACAACATCCATTCATCCAATATCAATAATCAAACATTTATCACAATCGTCATCCAATTCAATCAATAACATCAATTAAAACAGATAATAAATAACAGGTATTTGCTGGCATTTTATATTCAGTAATAAATTAAATAACTATTTAATTCAAATAAATTCAAATTAACTGAGATGATGATTCAAAATATGCCAAATAGTCATAAATAAATTTCTAATCACATCATAAATCAATTTAACAAACATAAGAAATTTTAGAAGTTGTGAGTGGGTTAAAACACTCACCTTTTTGAATTTAAATTTAATTTATATCCAATTTAAACCCAAAATTCAAACAGTCTTAGAATCCGTCCAAACCAGAGTCAAAATGTCCAGAATTTCAATAAGAACCTAGGGCAAGAAATCGCGCGTGAATTGAACCACGTATTAAATGTTACATACATTAGAATATTAAAAAAAACAAAGCACAAATCTTATGTAACAACCCGATTTTCAATTCCTGAAAATCAAACCATTAGGATCTAAAGAAAAAGAAGGTAGAAGAAGAGAAAACAAACCAACAACAGAATCTTACCATCGCAGTGGAATAAACATAATAGATGATAATAGATCTTTACACCAAAAGAAATTATATCTGTTTATGCACACATCATCAGAATACATCATCAGAGTTCAATACAATCAACAACATAACTCAGGACGGTTATATATCTCATCCTTCCAAAACTGAATACACAGTGGAATATACATCATTTACGTCGGATACGTCTCGCCACCTAGCTCGTCTCCTGAGCTCCACAGCAGTCCATCCAGAATCTGTACTCTATAATACTCGGTCTGACCCGAGCATTATAGTTAAATAACACCCGAGTCAGTCTGGAATACCAGCGTGAGAAAACACACTCAATCAGATTATCAAAATTTCAAAATCCTTTGAAAATCAAAGGCATCTTGTAAGACCACGCCACAAATAAACATGTCGGGTTTTTACCTTACGATAGCCAAAACATTTCTTATCAAAATCCTCCGATACAACAATAGTGTCTATATACAAATACTTATTCAAATAGCCGAAATTGTTACATTTATTAAATTCCAGCTAATAGGTATACGAACAAAACCATAAAGGCACGTAGGGAGAATGGATTTCCAACTAATGACTAGGCACTGAGGTACCACCTATCACAGTACGTGGCCTAGATCACCGTACCGAGGATCCCTCTTGATCCCCTGCAACACAAGACCGGGACTACCTGTTACTGGATAATCCCGAGTAAGATCACCCCACTGTTGGGATCAGCAACCGCACCACACAGCCGAAAAAAAGGAACATCTAAACTGGGATGACCTTACCCTAATGGGCACAACCCACTTAGCCTTGCTGCATAATCCTTGATTTTCAGTCATTCCCGGTTGATGAGACTCGAGGCTAAGCGTTACCTTTTCAGAACACTTCTCTTAGAATGCTCATCATCCTCCTGACGATGTTCTGAAAGCATTCATCCATACAAGTCCGTCCCGGGTTCGAACGGAACCGAAAGCACTACTCCTACTACATCCATTTTGGAATCACCCTCAGGATTAGTAGCGATTAGCTCTTGCACTTCACTGCTCCATCTTCGACTCCCAGCTCTTGTCTTCCTCACGAAAACGTTCAAACCGGATCAAAGTAGTTTCCGAGAAATTAATCCTGGTCCCGATCTCTTCGAAACGATCAGCGAATTTGGCCAATATTGATAGCCGATTATTTAACTATCAAATAACATTCACAAACAATCATCAAGCCATAATAATCTCTCCAAAATTATTTATTAACCTCAAAATATATTCGCAATATATATTTCCACTTTTCAACCCTTTGAAACAGTTTCAAAGCATCTTTCTCTCACGGAATAAATTTTCCAAATATTTTCTATTTCCACTGAAATCACCAAGTACTAATACTTTAGATTTTAAAACAATTTAAAACACTTTGTTTTAAAATATACTTTAAAACATTTAAATTAAAAACTACTTAAACACTTATTCGAAAATATATACTTTAAAAATAGGGGTTTTTAGGCTAAAGGAAAAAGTTAGAAAAAAATTTAGTCTAAGGGACAACAAGTTTGCTTTTTAGGCTGAAGGACACTTTTTAGTGTAAATCACAGAATGATAGTTGTAACTATCATTTTCAGTTTACACTAAAAAGTGTCCTTCAGGCTAAAAAGCAAACTTGTTGTCCCTTAGACTAATTTTTTTTGCAACTTCTTCCTTGTGCCTATTTACCTGTTAAAAATAAAATAAAACTACTTTATAAAATATAAAACTAATTATTAAAATAAAAATTAAGCCAAACTAAATTTAAAGTAAGAGTTACAAAATTCTATACAAGTTTTGAAATATAACTTTAACCAAACTATCTTTTAAAATAAAATTGTTTTATAAAATATAAATATTAATAATTATCTTTTTTTTAAAACATAATACCAATTAACCTTTAAATACTTACTACTAAAATAAATTTGAAAAATATTTACTTTAAAATTTAAAACATTTAAAAATAATAAATATTTTAAAACATTTAAAGTCTTTAACTTATAAAAAGTCTCCTTTTAAAATATACTTGTCTTTCTAGGGAAATACACTTCCCATTCCCATACCTTTTAAAAAAAATAAACCACTGTTTATTTTTAAACAAATTCACATTCTTTTATAAATTCCTACCGCGAATATATACTTTCAAATATCCACTGATATCCATTTCACTTTATAAACCCAGTTTATAAATTCCATAGTCTCATCTTTCCTTTTAAAAACACAATTTCAAACACTTAATCAATTTCTAAATTGATTTCCAAAATTTACTTCATTAAAATAAATTCCTTTACTTATCCAAATTTATTTCAAAACTCAAAAATTTCAGATTTAATTTCTTTATTATAATCTAAAATCTTATTTAATTTGAATACCAATATAACGGTCCTGACTCGACCTTCGAAAATCGGCATCCGTACTTCACTTGTACTCGAATGCCGCAGATTCAAACGTCGAATCTGGCTCACCGGAGCTTATAACACATTAAGTACAACAATACAGCGAAAGAAAATAAATAATATCATCGATATACAAAATCTAATACAACAATGAATACAATAGAATAATACAATAGATATCAATACTATCAGAGATACAAGACACGGTGGAAAGAATATCTTCAATAGGATACATATCCAAAAGAATCCAACTCCACAATGCAACTGCAACTCCATCTCCAAACTAAAGATAGCTCGAACCATCATCACGATGCAATAAGCAAACTAGATAACTCCAGAATGAAGCAAACGTGATTGCCAAGATCCAAAGGCAGAAAGCTATCGCCTCTATTCCTACTATTGGATTATCTGTAAAACCCAACTCTAGACTGCCCGTGTGGAAAATTGTGGGCACTCAGAGTTTAGAAAAGAAACAATAAATTTCAGGTCAGTCATAGGACTGGTATGAGCAAACAAAACAGTTTTTATCTTTAAAACAACAACAAAAGAATTTAAAACATTAAAACCCACAATGCTTTTTGGAAAATGAAACTACCATAAGGCCTCCTACTTCACGTACAATGCAAACGCAGACTTGGAGGAGATTTCTCCTTATGATAGTCAAACATGCTTGATACACGAAAACCATTTGATATTATTATTAGTGCATAGTGGAAAATATTTCGAAAGTATAATATTAATCTTAGCCAGCATACAACATTTCGTCGTATGCCTACTATAGCTACCATGTTCAATAGCAGGTTACCGCCACATTCCATGGCAGGTTATACAACTAAAACTGTACAGGTATTGTTTCTTTGGATTTTCCAACAAATGGTCAGGCTAAGGAACTACCTATTTCCACATGGGAACGCCTTTGGAGGGACGCCCTGAGAACCTACCCGGATCTCTGCCAACACTAGGCCGGTTTACTCCCTTCCCGAGGGTAAAACCTAAGATATGCCACCCCCGATCGTTTGCGAACTTTATCCGAGGATCCTCAACCACAAGGAAACATTACACTGTAATAAATATACCGTGTCCACATGAGTAAGTATCCGTGCTCCATACCATGATACCACCCTTTTCCAGAAGGAATGGTCATACCCTAGGATTGCAACCCCTGAAACCTTATCGCATTTTCCCTGTTTCGACCATTACCGGGTTGTAAGGCTCGATGAGGCCTCATCCACAAAGCTACACTTTTTCACAAAGTAATGCTTTGATCAGTAAATGATCAGCGGCACTCCGTATTCCACATTATCAAATTGGGAATGTATCACTAGTAACAATCAACTACATAACCTCTGAGCTCGTATATCTCAAAGAAGAGTGTTAAGCTAAGAGAATAAATCTCCGCCACCAAACAGAAATATATTTGATAGAAACCAGCTTTACATCTCAAAGTGTAATATCAGACATACATCCATACAAGTATGTTCTGGGTTCGAACAGAACCGAAGGCACTTCCAAAGAAGCCCATGTAATCCGGGTATTCACAATCCCGATCGGACTTCCCATCACTTAGGGAATCTCTATACCGGTGCGACTCATTGTAGAGACAATCGACGGGTTATCCTTTCGTTCTTGAAAATACCCGATCTTTACCACCGGTTTTCAAATGCGATCCTTATCGACGTATCATTATTCGAAATGGGTTATATGACACAAGGTCCTCTCCCGGCTAAACCGAATAATGAGCGCAATATTTAAAAACATATGGATATGGGATTTCAGTTAAGTCACAACTTAAAACCCAAAGCTTTCTTTTCAAATGGTTTAAACAAATTACCATTTACAAATCTTTAAACAAAAAGATTCATTTCACAAAGATCACCAATCTTTCACAAAGATTTATTCACGGCTCTTCAAAACAATTCCATTTCGAATTGGATTAACACATCCGATCTTTAAATCAAAGATTCAATTAATAGCTTTCAAAACCGTTTCCAAAGATAACTTTCAAAACAATTTCCATTTCAAATCTTTTATATAAAAGATACACCATTTAAAATCCTCTTCAATTTTTAAAACAAAGTTTAACAGTCTTTTACAAAGGTTCATTCATAGTTTTCAAAATGATTCACAATTCCATTTAAAACTTGAAACTTTTCAACACAAATTGGAAATCCTTTCCCTATATGAAAATTTTTATTATTTGAAAACAAATAGTTTTCTTTTTAGAAAAACCCGATTACATTTGTACAAGGTAAAGCCCCTGGGTTAAATTCAAATTCTCAAGTCAATACCTTTTAAATGGTTTAAAACCCATATAAACACATTTATAACTTGTATAACCTTTACAAATCATAATTTCCAAACATAGTATTCAATTTCAAATTTTGAATTCAAATTTAAATCAAATTATTTAAATTTCAAAACTTAATCAAGTTATTCAAAATAACATTTATTTTTGAAAACTCCTTTTCAAAAGCTTTTCAATTCCATTTCCAAAACTATTTTGGATTCAAAAATTCAATCTTTAAAATTATTAAAAATCTGTGACTTAACCAATTTCCTCGTGCAATCCAGATTTGAGTGTGTATGGTGTAGTCCAGGGGTTTTACACAATAGTGCAACAACATCAATCATCACAGATTCAATCATATCAATATCGATAAGTGGTATATTCCAATAATGCTTATCTATATATACAGATTCATAGATAATTAAGTTACCTCACGAATGAATAAATTACATCACAGATGAATAAATTACATCACAGTTTACAGCACAAATCAGAATAATTCATATCACAAAGCATCACATATGAGGAATATCAAACCATAAAAATTCAAAAGAATCCAAACATTCATAAGTAAGATTTATTAGTCATCTAATTAAATTAAATCAGATTAATTACTTATGAATAATTTACTAATCCTGGTTAATTAATATTAATTAATTACAAATTCTTTTAATTAATTAACCTTTAACCATTTATGACTAATTAATCATCCTTAATTAATCAATAAATCAACCTTTAATCATTAAATAATTAACTACTAATTATTTAATTATCCTTAATTAATTACATTACTTAATTAACCCTTAATTAATTATCCTTAATTAATTATTCTTAAATTAATTACCTTAATTAATTAACGATATTAATTAATTTTTCTTTAAATTAATTAACCTTTAACATTTGATTAATCGATCTTTAATCATTAATTATCCATTCTTAATAACTTTCATTAAATAATTATTTTTAATTAATCATTCATTAATTATGATTAATTAAATTTGAATTATTAATTAATTCTATATTAATTACTTTCATTAAGTAATTTACTTCATGTAAATAAATTTTCTTTAACAAGTATGTTAACTTAAACTTTGAAAGTTAATTAACCATTTTAAAACATCCTTTATAATAATTGACTTCTGTAAATATTATTAAGAAAATAACTCTCAAATTAAAGTTGAATTTATTTTAAACCATCTAAAACTAAGTTAATTAAAACAATTTATTTTAAACCCTTCTTAACTTATTTTAAAACTTAAATAATAATTAATATTGTAGGAAAATCGACTTAACAAAATTCAATCTTTAAAAACTTGATTTTTCTTTTAAACATTAGAACTGTTTTTGGCCAACATTAATAGACCCGAGGAAATCTCTTATCTACTTCGAGTTTGGACCTGAGCAAGGCCTCGCTTCCAACTACTTCGAGAAAAACACTAGCTTGCACGAGCCTGGACCCGAGCTTCCACTTTCTTTCCCAAACACTGATACGCGAACGTTGCACGTTTACGTGCACAAGCACGTTGATCATCGACGATCGACGCCGAGGCCACCGTAGCATCACCCATGATCATCAGAGTCGAATCGAACACCCACAAACACAAAATTGTTACGAAATCAAAATCGAGACAAACTTCAACTAACGGACATTTCCTGAACCACATGCTCCTTCGAAACCCTCTCCGCCTCACCGCTACACGCCACCGTAACCCATGCTACTCTGATCGAAGGTACCTGACCCATCACGAACCCATCGGCCCCTGTGCGATCACCTAAATTGTAGTGTCGACGTCGAAATTCCCCCACGACTACCACTTACAAAACGTAGGGTTTAAACCCTACTTTGAATCAAATCTCAAACAATAATGAATATAAAATTTTGCTTGCATTTTTCCTACCATCTACAATTATTCCAGCACCCATCACCTCGATCCCGAAGTCCAACACTTGATCGATCACCGGGAATTGCTAAATAACCTTTTTCCGTTCATCTAATCTATACGACCCCAAATCGTATCTAAAAAAAATCTGATTTTCATTTTAAAAATCATCATTTTCGAAGTAGTTTTAGATGATGTAATCCAATGTGGAAATCATGCAATTCGAAATTTGGATAAATCTTGAAATTTTCACTGTATTTTCTATTCCCGGACAAAACCATTATATGTTCTATCAAAATTTTATTTTTAAAATTAAATTCTGATGTTTTTGAACATATTTTGTTTCTGCATTACTGATTAAAAAGGATCGGAGCAATTAGAATTGGATTTTTGAACTTAAATTAGTCCTTGTAAATTTTTAACAGAACATCATCTTCCTGATTCTAGATACATGCACACCATTTCACACACAAACAGGTGTTATCCCGCTTTTTGGAAAAGCCATGGTACCAAAAGATCGATCAGAAACCGAAGGTAGTTCGTCTCAAGGATTGGTTATACATTGCTTCGCTATGGATATCGATGAATTTTGTCCGAGCCTGGATCAGGCTACAATTGATAGAACACGGCAAGCAAAGTCATGGGAACCAGCATTCCAAATTTCAGGATAATCGGAGTTTGTATGAACGAGATATGATTGATGCAAGTTAGTCAAAGTATGTTGTTCGAATCCATAGGATTCGTATCCATCACTGCCTGTCTAGTTCGAATCCATCAGTTTCCCCTGCTTCGAATCCATCAGGTGGCCAAGCTTCGTATCCATCCCAATGGCCTTCCTTCGGATCCATCAGGGCAAAGTACCCCAAGTCTGTGAAGCAACTATACTTCGAATCCATCAGGGCAAAGTACCTCGAGTCCGTGAAGCAACTATACTTCGAATCCATCAGGGAAAAGTACCTCGAGTCCATGAAGAAACTATACTTCGAATCCATCTTGTGCCTGGCCTCATATTCATCCCGTTGAGACGGCTTCGTATCGATCAACTGTAATAGGCCACGATCGATACGAATGCACCTTGCCTCGAATCCGTTCCCTCGAATCCACCAAGTCGAAGCGGCGAAAAGCATGAGTCGATCCAGTCGTTTCGGAGCAAAGAGCGGGTTGACCCTAGAAATGCGCACCACGTCATCACTTGGGCATGTAGTGCCATCAATTCGACCCAATCGATTCGAACAGAATGCATCAACCGGAAATACAATCTTAAATCAATCATAACTCGAGATCCACAAGTCCAAATGCCACGAAATTTTCACAGAAGCTTGCATGCATGTTGAAGAATGCCCACGCCAAGTTTCGCCTCGATTGGATGAATTCTTGATCGATTCGAACGTACTTCGAATCGATCCCAAAGTGGGCCCAAATTTCCTGAGGTTGGGCTCGTGGGCCCCCTCACGTGCTAAAAGTGGTCTCCCTAAATTTAGGCGAAATATCAGCCTCCTACAGCTATAAATAGAGCCCCAGGTCATTCAGAAAAGGGGATCTGAATTCTGAAGTGCCAAGACTCTACCTGATTCAATTTTACACCTTATCATCGTTGTTGCATTCAAGTTTCAGAGCTATAATCCATTGTAACTTGCCGTAACCAACTGTAATCATCAAGAGAATATCTATAAAGATATAAACTTCAGAGTGGACGTAGGCAAGATCGCCGAACCACTATAAATCCCGCGTTTGTGATTGTTATTTGTGAATTGCTGTGATTGTTATTGTTTAGATCTGAGTTCTATATTGATTGTTGCTGATTTGTGTTCATAAACGGGTGCTTTCACGATATTGGGTGTTTGTGACCAATTTTGACGCAAACATTTTGGTGCTTTCACTGAGAAAAGCTTATTCAGGATAAGTTGAATTCGAAAACTTAAGAATTTAGATCTAAGAACCATGACGAGACAAACAAGTAAGAAACAAAGGCCAGAGAGAAGTGAACATCAAGGAAGTCAAGAGGCTTCCTCAGGAGCGAATCAAGCGTCGATCTTCATCACTAGGGACGAAATGGAGACAATGATGAGGAAATAAGAGGAGTTGATCCAGAGTTTATTTCAACAAATAGGACAACTTGGAGCACAAAATAGAGAAGAAGATGGAGTTCGAAACAGAGCAGGACCATCCGGCGTAGCACCTGAACTAGGGGACACGCACATGAAGAATGTTGATCTAGTCTTGGGGAGAGAGAGAGAGAGAGGAGAATCTGCGCAACCTGGGAGTAGCAGAGGAGTGAACGCTCAGTCAAGGGGGCAGATCCCGGAGTTCCCTCGTGAACTCGGGGGCAGGTCGAAAGCGATGAACAAAGATTGCATCTTGGAGATAGTGACAGGTTGGCGGAGATGGTTAGAAGTGCTATGAGAGGCGGATTAGTGAACAAGGATTTGGAGGATGTTAATAGGAGTCCTTTTACTCCGGCAATCAGACGAGCTAGGAACCCACCAGATTTCAAGTTACCATCGTTGGACATGTATAACGGAGAACAGACCCTACAGTTCATCTGACAAAATATATGAGGCATATGGAAGTGCTGGGGGCATCAGAGGAGGTTATGGCCCGGTGCTTTCCATTGTACTTGGCAGATACTGCATCATTATGGTTTAGACAACTAGAGAGTGGATCTATCGGAACATGGAACGATTTGACTGAGAAATTTATGAGGCAGTTCAGGGTTCACATTACAAGACCCAAGAATGTGATGACTTTGGCAACCCTAAAGCAGAAAGCTGGAGAGACTTTGAGGAGTTATCTAACGCGATTCAATGCAGCAGCAGCAACTTCGATGGATCGAGAAGATCCATCTATGGTGGTGATGGCAGCTGTGTCTGGAGTAGCCGACGGCACAGAATTCAAAAATTCATTGACTAAAGATCCACCTATGGATCCAGGGGAATTCTACGATGAGGCAGAAAAGTTTTTACGATTGGAAGATGCAAACGCCGAAAGAGAAGAAGGAGAAGGAATTGATATTTATGCGATTAAAGGAGGAAATCCCCCCGAGAAAGGTGCGGAAACTAGTAGAGGTAAAAGAAAGACTGAGAATGACGGGGACAGGTCAAAGCGGCAACAGAGGGAGCCGCGATTCACCACTTACTCTGAGCTGAATGAGAGTCTGGAACGAATTTATCAGGATACCAAAGAGCAGGTTCCGTATTGTAGACCGATGCGAAGGGATCCAACTTCTGCCGAAAGAAAATCAGATAAGTTTTGTGTATTTCATGAATTAAACGGAGGCATCTGAAGGATGAGGTGGAAGGGCACATCAGGAACGACATGCTACTTCAATACGTGAGGAGGCGAGCTCCAGCGGTGGAGTTGGAACGACCACTGTCTACATCGGCCAGGGGTAGCCCTGAACCGGGACACCGTATGATTATCAATTGATTGAAAAAACGATGGACAATTCGCAAGCTTCCTACTAACACAATTAAATCATTTACACATGTACGAGATCGCGAATGATCCCCAGGCATGCTCTGAATGATCATTGACCGTTTCGTAGTGGGAACTTACAATTTGACATCCTTGCTTTGCTTTTGTTTCATTTTGATTTGGACATTTAAACTTGGTTTGTTTGGACATTTCTATTTTAAAACTCATCTGTTGAATAGATATTTGGTTCTGATAATTCTGAAATGGCTTAGCTACTTACATATGTACGGGGTCGCGAACGGTCCTTAGGCATGCTCTGAGATGGCGATAAACCGCCCCGACAAACGATCCAGGGACCCACTCGAACTTGAGCCTGGTATCGATAATATTAAGTCCCCCCGGGCATACTCATTCGCCTTGAATGACACCCGACCTCGAACGGCCACAAATTCGCCTCGAACAGCACACAATCACGAATGGTCACAATTCGCCTCGAACGGCACCCGACCTCGAACGGTCACAATTCGCCTCGAACGGCACCCGTCCTCGAATGGTCTCATTCCATCATTTGCCGCGAACGGCATCGACCGCGAACGGTCCCGATTCATCTCAAATGACATACGATCCCGAACGATCGTCATTTGAGGTCATATGAAATTATCAAGTTCTTTACAGGTTACTGACAGGACACGAACATCCAACTCAGGGCATTACAAAACACACCTTCCTACCGCAAGGCATGTTTTGGGGGGCAAATGTTATCCCACTTTTTGGCAAAGCCGTGATACCAAAAGATCAATCAGAAACCGAAGGTAGTCCGTCTCAAGGATTGGTTATATATTGCTTCGCTATGGATATCGATGAATTTTTTCTGAGCCCAGATCAGGCTACAATTGATAGAACACGGCAAGCAAAGTCATGGGAACCAGCATTCCAAATTTCAGGATAATCGGAGTTCGTATGAACGAGATATGATTGATGCAAGTTAGTCAAAGTATGCTGTTCGAATCCATAGGATTCGTATCCATCACTGCCTGTCTAGTTCGAATCCATCAAGTTTCCCCTGCTTCGAATCCATCAGGTGGCCAAGCTTCGTATCCATCCCAATGGCCTTCCTTCGGATCCATCAGGGCGAAGTACCTCGAGTCCGTGAAGCAACTATACTTCGAATCCATCAGGGCAAAGTACCTCGAGTCCGTGAAGCAACTATACTTCGAATCCATCTTGTGCCTGGCCTCGTATCCATCCCGTTGAGACGGCTTCATATCGATCAACTGTTATAGGCCACGATCGATAAGAATGCACCTTGCCTCGAATCCGTTCCCTCGAATCCACCAAGTCGAAGCGGCGAAAAGCATGAGTCGACCCAGTCGTTTCGGAGCAAAGAGCGGGTTGACCCTGGAAATGCGCACCACGTCATCACTTGGGCACGTAGTGCCATCAATTCGACCCAATCGATTCGAAGAGAATCGATTCGAACAGAATGCATTAACCGGAAATACAATCTTAAATCAATCATAACTCGAGATCCACAAGTCCAAATGCCACGAAATTTTCACAGAAGCTTGCATGCATGTTGAAGAATGTCCACGCCAAGTTTTGCCTCGATTGGATGAATTCTTGATCGATTCGAACGTACTTCGAATCGATCCCAAAGTGGGCCCAAATTTCTTGAGGTTGGGCTCGTGGGCCCCCTCACGTGCTAGAAGTGGTCTCTCTAAGTTTAGGCGAAATATCAGCCTCCTACAGCTATAAATAGAGCCCAGGTCATTTAGAAATGGGGATCTGAATTCTGAAGCGCCAAGACTCTACCGGATTCAATTTTACACCTTATCATCGTTGTTGCATTCAAGTTTCAGAGCTATAATCCATTGTAACTTGTCGTAACCAACTGTAATCATCAAGAGAATATCAATAAAGATATAAACTTTAGAGTGGACGTAGGCAAGATCGCCGAACCACTATAAATCCCGCGTTTGTGATTGTTATTTGTGAATTGCTGTGATTGTTATTGTTTAGATCTGAGTTCTATATTGATTGTTGCTGATTTGTGTTCATAAACGGGTGCTTTCACGATATTGGGTGATTATGACCAATTTTGACGCAAACAACAGGCATGAATAGATATATATTTCAGCACATTTAATTCATAACTTTCCACAACATCACATGCAAACCAGTGATTTAACAAATTCAGGATAAAAAAGGGTTTACTCACCGTGAATGGAAGAACAGAGAGGAACAGAGGAGACTCAGGCTTGAATAGTGGAAATGAAAATTTGGGCTTAAGCTTTGAATTTGTTTATGATGTTTGATCCTGTTTTCTTTGCTCTTTTGCTTTAGAATTTGTATCAGATACTTTGCATCGGGCCTTTGAAATTTGAACAGATCTATAGGCTTAAATTTCCAGGCTTTTGAAACTTGCTCACAGTCTTTTTTTTCTGGTTTTAAACTTTGTTTTCAGGAATTTAGATTGGAAGAAAACTTTGAATTTTTGTTTCAGATTTTTGAAGAGGAGGGATTTCGAATTTTTAAGTTGAAGATGATTTTTGTTTTCTTCTTTTCAGGTTTGAGAATTTTGAGAAGAATGAACACAGCCTGACTATTTTTTTCTCTTCTATGCATGTTTACAAAATTTAATTCAAAAGAAAATAATCATCTTACCACGTGTTCACTTCTATTACACTTGTAATTTACATATCCTCTTTAATCTACAAATGTCACTAAAGATCATTTTTGTGTTTATAACTTTGGTTCAAATTATTTTTTGTAAATTTTGCTTTAACCCTTCATGTGAATATATTTCCATATATATCCTATGTTTTAATTTAAAATGTCTATATTTTTTTATATTCATATTTACACTAATAAAATTTTATCTCAATTATTTTTCACATTACAATCACTAATTTAGCTCAATATATTTGTATACATATATATTTTTATTCATTTACATTCATACATTTCTTATCATTTATTTTTGTACAACTTTTTAAAAGAAAAGAAGGGCTTAAAATCTTGATCATATATTAACAAATGATCACTTTTATTCATATATGTGTATATTTAAGAGAATTAAATCTTAAAAATAAATCTTTTGAAAATTAATACATCTTCCAAATATTAATATATTTAAAAATTTAGAAAACAAACTATCATTAACTTTTTATTAATCTTAAAACTTTTAATTTCTATTTATCTTTAAATCCAATATTTATTTATAAAATACTTATCCTCATATTTCAAATCAAATTGCTACTTAAAATCTAAAATTTTAAGTTTATTCTGGAAATCACTAATTAATTCACAAATAATCCCATAATTTAATTTCAAAATTAAATTAATTATCAAATTAAACTTGGCTAAATTTCAGGGATGTTACAGATTCCCCCCTTAAGAAAATTTTGTCCCCGAAATTTGCCAGGTAGACGACAAAGAATAGATGATAGATAGAGAAATATCTTTTCAGAAAAAATTGGATATCTATTTTGCATTTGCCTTACCAAAGCAGAATATCAACAATAGATATGAGAACAAACTCAATCAACTATGAAAAATTGGGTTATCTGGTCTATGTAATGTGCCAGGGCACTGGTTAGTTCGAAAAGATAAATAACCATTCATATAATATATCTGGACCCAAGAGAACAACTAATGGATTTAATCTTCCATAATTCTCAATCACTAGATATGGATTCCACACTTAAGTCGGAACACCCTAAAGTATATATAACTTGTCCCTCTTCGGACTTTGATATACACGCGAAATCACAATAGAATTTCAAATTTGGTTTCAATCGAAATCGATGCAACCCAATTCAACTTTATATTTTATTAATCAATTGTTTCAATCTCAATTTGAGATTTCAAATTTATTAGAGCCAAAATGAAAAGCTGACAGAGAACTGATAAGGAGAATACGAAATAAGAACTTATCTATATGATTCGTAGGGCCACCACCACACCGAAGCTTCTCCTTGCAGCTGCCACGAAGCAATCAAAGAATTGAAAATCGAATGTTGATCAAAGAAGATTGATTGAGAAAGATTGTTTCCGTTGTTGTTACGGGGTATTGACCAGTAACAGCCCAAAATTTTTAACAAATATTTTATTCATTTATTTATAAACTTTGGGGTTTTATTTTACAAAAAAATTGAATTTTTAAATTGAATTATAAATAATCACCCAAAATTTTATGAACATAAGCAAACTCTATAATTCTTATTTTGGTTAAAGTTTAACATTTATTGGAATTTTAAATCCTTTAAATTCTATCTTCCAAATCTTTTAATTTAACTGAATATATTCGTAACAACATTTTTCTTCACTTTTGATTCTTTTAAAAATTAGTTATATACCTTTTCAATTAAGAAATTAATATTGGGTAAAAGAAATAAATTTTACATATATACATCAGTTCTTAGTGAATGGTAAACGAATCAAAAGGATGTAAACAAATCATTTGTTATTGAAGTAATAAATTTTAAAATTAATAGTGTACAAATAATCTATTTAATTACACTTTTAATTTGAACGTTTATATCCGTTTTGATTAATTTAATTGGCATATAAATGGTACATTCTTTAAACGTATATGGTACTAAATATAAGTAGCAAATAAATAAGAAAACGTATAAATTAGAATACGTTACTTTTGTTATAAATTGGAAGTATGTTTGATTTAATTTATTGCGTCTTTAGTATGCATTCTTATATTTTTTACCTTAGCTAAATAAATAAATTTTCTTTCCGTTGCCTCCTAATATTTAATAGGAATAAAACCTATTGATTTTAATAACGTTCAAACAATTAATTATTGTCGTTTTTCCCACTCAAATCAACACAAGTTTTATACAAACTAGCGTACATTTTCATTTCCATTTCGAAACAAATTTGTGGAAATTTTCTGCACTTTCCTTTTGCTCTTCTGCTTTAAATAGGAATGAAACACATTTAAAATTCACGTATTTATCACGTATTTAAAATGCATGACTCATCTACTCCCCTCCACCTCTGCCAGTACAAAACCCTTCCCCTGGCCGTGAATGCTGGTGGAGATCAATCACCTCAAAATCCAATGTTAGCCTTGCCGAGCCTAGGTGCCCCCCCGTCTCCTAGTGTAGCGCATCACCACCATTAGCTTAGAATTGACATGACATCTGACCATGATTTTGCTGTTCATCACTACCTCATAGCACTTAGGATCCCATCCAAGCCCACGCTGTGCCGAGGCCGATGTTTAGAACCAGCCACTTGATACTGTTGTGAACAAAGAAATCCATGCACACTTTGTTTTAAAAAAAAGAAAGAAAAGTGCACCACCTTTGCATAGTATCTCAACATATATGTCTTGTAGCCCACTGCCTTGCTTTTTGCGTGCATGAGCGCATATCAGGCATCTATTCTGGACACGGCGAACCCTTGAGATGTGGGTCGAGCCATTTATATCAAAATCTTATTATGTGATCTTGTCCAGATTTGCCTTATTTTAATGATTTGATTTGTTCATTTTGAATTTTTCGTACTTAGTTGTATTTGTTTTGTGTCAAGATCAGAATCGGATTGGCTCATCTTCCAATATTTGATCGTGTCTTCTGTACGCTGTTTCCAGTGTGGTTATCGTAGTTTTGAATCTAAATCTTCAGCAGCATAGAGGTGAGTTTTCTCACCAGACAAACGTACCTATAGATCTGTAAATTTATAACAAGTGTAATTGTAAAATGGTTATATTTTATTTTACTTGCCTGTGATATAAATTTATGATGTAAAAAAACCCTATTATTAAATTGACGCATCATCAGTTATATTATCTACTGTTATATTTATGCTGTTTATTTATTTATTGTTTATCACAATGCAAGTTCCTTGTAGAATAGAATCGTTACGGGCTGAAATGATAGGCCTGAACGATATTTATTTATTTAGTTAGTTATTTATTTAACTTGGAATTGCGGGTTTGAAACGATAGAACCCAGTTTTCTTTGTAAATTACGGATTGAAATGATATGTTATCCGTACCACTTGACCTAGGGTAGAAAATATTATACAGACCCGTGGTTATATATATATTTTCCTGGAAAAATTTAAGTAATTTAATTTGTGTAATTATTATTTTGATTTGAGTTGAATTAAAATGATTTTAGCGATTTTATACAAGTTAATTATATATAAATAAATAAATGGGTAAGTTGGAATGTGGAATATAAATTTATTTTGGAAATTGATTTTTGTAAAGGAATGAAATTCAAATTAAGTAAGTAAAGTATAATAAATTTGATGTAAATTGGATTTAAATGGATAAACTTGGTGTTATTTAATTTTTCTATAAATTAAATGGTTAATAAAATAAATACATAATAGTATAATTTTGAATATAACTACACTTAGAAAAGTGGAGTTTGGTTTAAGAATAAAAAGGGTAAGTTAAGAAATAAATTAAAATTTTAATTATATTTGAAATGGTAATAAAACGTAATTGTCAAGTTAACTTTGAATATAAAGAATAGAAAATTTTGTAATTGATTTTGAAGTAAAGCATTGAGAAGTTGATATTTATTTGTAAACGTTTACTTTATAAAAATCATAAATTGTTGAGTAATACAAATGACTATTTCAAGTGGAAAATATGATTTAATAAGTTAAATTGGTTTAAATTAAGGTATAATTATTGTTGAGATTATATTGATGTCTGAAATTTAATTTACGCAAATCTGTTGTAAGGGACATTACCACAGTTTGGATGTGCTGTAATTGATGCAAATGAACTAAGGCTAAATTTTAGGATATATATTGATTTTTGTAAGAGTAATAACCTCACCTTTAAATAGTTTTAAAATGAAGTATTTTGATTGAAATATAAACTATTTTTGGAATTTATAACCACGGGTAATAATAACGTTGGTTGTTAAAGAGACCGGGATCGGATATGGGCATACTCTCTGTCGATACCGAAACCACTTTGCAACCGTGCACACGGTGGAGTTACCAGAATGAAGTAGGATGGGGGTGACTTTTTTTGAGGTATGTACGTGGACCCGACTCCTGTGAGTTGGCATAAGGTGGCTAAAACAAGAGCGATTGACGGGCTAAGGTGATAGCACCTCTTATCGGACGCACTTCTTCATATGCCATTCTATACTTTTGTGATTGTTTGGTCTGCACCTTTGGTTTAGGAGTGTTGTTCGAGGTGGGCGGTAGTAGCAGCTACGCGCTACCACTGGTCCGAATGCGTAATTGGTATATCTACCCTGGCATTGCCTAGTTGTGCCGTGTCACCTACCCTAGCGAGCCTTATAAGATTTTGGTTTTGTACCATACCTATGGAGTTCCCTCTAACGACGCCCAATACGGAGGAGATTACGATACTGTATAGACTATGGGAATATATAATTGTGTCAAGGTGGAAAATGTAAAGCCTAACGCTATTTAAAAGTAAGTTTATTTTACTAATAGACACTATTATAATAGCGAAGTATTACTATATAGTAAATAGTTTAACGGATCCTTAGAGGATGAGCGGTCCCAAGCATCCTTTAAGTTATTTGCCTTATATTATAGTTCACTTGAATTATTTTACACTATATAAGTATGTATGTCCTGACTCGAGTGTTTGTGTTTATTTTTTACGCTCGGGTCAGCCTGAGCATCAGTTTAGACTTCATTTCCCGGAGCTAGGACTTCTGGAGATCATCTTTTTCAAGCTGTTGTCAATTCTATATTTAGTTCTTTATCTTAGTTTATGTAATGGAGGCAAATAAATTTGGATTTTCTGCGGTTGATTCAAACTATATTTTGTTTAAAGACTATGTAATTTATATTCATTTTGAGACCATGTGATAGTGGCTTCATGAACCACTAAGTTATTTAAATTCCACTGCGAGTATTATGATTTCTATGTCTGTGATTCTATGATTTGATTTCATTTGCTCCAATTTTTATTACAATATATTGTTTTGAACTTTCAAGTTTGACATGTTTTTAATTTATTGCCGAATTTGAATGGTGCAAAATAGTGGGTCGTTACAGTTGGTATCGGAGCCAGGTTTTTAGGCAAACAATAGCCTAAGGAGCAAAAACTCATTAGAGATAGGGTAGAAATATCCTTGAATGGGTGAAGTCAATTTTAGAATCCTTTCTTTGTGAGAGAGCGTATTTTTGAAGTATAAAAGGATTTTCAAAGGATTTTCAAAGAAGTATTTTGATATAAAGCTTTATTGTTTTAAAATCGAATTTTCTCAGACTACTTCCCCTTTCTCCATCTTATATAATTAGGTCCTTTGTTAAATGCCTGTCTAGTTGAACTTTATCTTATCTAGTCTATCTTGACCTCTATATTTTCCTCTATCCTTAAATTCATTCTTGATTTCTCAGGATGAATCGAGGAAATGCCAGAGGTAGGGGACGAGGTGCTGACCCAGCTTTTGCACCCGCTACCCCAGTTAGGTTCTCTAAGCTTTGTAAGGAATATACCGAGCTTGGTGGCACCAAGTTCACAGGTTCTGAAAGCATAATTGAAGCTCAACTGTGGTTGAGAGACTTGGAGAGAATCTTCTCTGGTCTTGAGATCACGAATGCCCAGTAGCGTCAATTGGAAGCTTGGCAATTAAAGGGAGCAGCTTTGGATTGGTGGCTGTCCATTACAGCTCACACCGCTGAGGCTGACATCACTTGGGAACAATTTAGGTATCTTCTTCGATTGACCAAGTATGGTTCAGTTTCCTCCCTTTTGAAATCTATCTTATATCTCTTAACGTGCTTTAGGGATGCTTTCCTCGCGAAATGGATGCCCGAAGCTGGGAAGTCTCAGCTGTATCGAGACTTCATGCATTTAAAGCAGGGCAATATGTCCTTTACCGAGTATGAAAGGAAATTCAATGAGATATCGCAGTATGGTCTTAATCTGATAGACACCCCTTTGGAAAAAACGAGAAGTTTATCGCTGGTGCACGCCCAGAGTATTACGATCGCCTCATTACCCACGTGCATGGTACGTTCACCGCTCTGATGGACATGGCTATCAGATATAAGAATCCTACCTCTAGGGCTCCTCCAGCTGCCCAGTATGCCCCATCTCAGTATTCTGGTAATTCCAAGAAGAGGAAGCCCCATTTTCAGCATCGGTAGAAAAATAAGAATAGGACTCCTGGTTTAGGATCGTCTTCGTCATCCCAGAGGCAGCCTGTGGATCTATCTGCCATTACTTGCTACCGATGCGACCAGAAAGGACACTACGCTAATGGTTGTCCTACCTTGGGTGTTGCGATCCCTCCTCCATCTCAGATGGTCAGAAGAGACCTCTGCCACATTTGCCTTCAGCCGGGACATTTCATGAGAACTGCCCTACTCAGAATAAGGGCAAGGCGTCAGGGATTTTTGCCATTACTTTTGCGTCCTCCCCAGCTCTGCAGCCTGCACCTGCGCCTGCTCCCTATCCTAGCGACTCTCAAGGTACACTTCAGGGATCTTTTACCTCATTTTATTTTCCTGTACGTGTTCTCTTCGATACCGGAGCTTCCCGTAGCTTTATCTCAGTAGACCTTTGTAATAAATTTGAGAATCTTCTTTCTCCCGAATTTTCCTCTGTGCCTCTATGTGTTTCAAACCCTATCGGTGGTCCTGCGAACCTTAGTAAGATTTGTAGGAATGTGAAACTCTTCCATGATAGTTATGGTTTCACTGGTGATTTTTATATCTTGGGCTTTGACGCTTTCGATCTACTGCTTGGGGGTGATTGGTTGGATAGGCATGATGCTCATATATCGTGTAGTGCTCGAACTGTTTCCTTTAAAGATGATTTTGGTAATTCATTAAAGATCCAGTGTAGTCTGCCTTAGGATTTCGCTGGTAGCTTCATTTATTCTCTCGATACTTTCCCTGGTGATATCGAGTCCACTCCTGTGGTCAAACTATTTCCCGACGTATTTGGTGAAGTCACTTCTCTACCTCCAAAGCGGGAAATTGACTTACGGATTGACCTTATTCCAGGAGCACGACCTGTGGTCCTTCCACCTAGAAGAATGGCACCCCAGGAGAAGATCGAATTAAGGAATCAGATTGAAGACTTGTCCTCTAAAGGTCTGATCAGACCTAGCTTTTCAGAATGGGGAGCAGCCTTAGTTTTCATCACCAAGTCTGATGGTTCCCTCCGGATGTGTGTTGATTATAGGGAGCTGAATAAACCCACTATGAAAAACAGATATCCTATGCCTCGCATAAATGACATGTTTGATCAACTCTATGGAGCTACTGTTTTCTCTCAGCTTGACCTTGCCATAGGTTTCCACCAACTCAGAGTTGCTGAAGAGAGCATTCCAAAAACTACTTTCCGTACGGAGAATGGTTTCTTTGAATGGCTAGTCATGCCTTTTGGGTCGACTAACGCTCCTGCTTTCTTTGTCGACTTGATGAATTGTGTTTTTCGTGATGTGCTCAATAAATTTGTTCTAGTCTTTATTGATGATATCCTTGTGTTCTCTAAGATCGAGGAAGGGCATAAATCCCACTTGAGCTTTGTGTTGGGGACCCTTAGGAGTCACCAGTTAAAAGCTAAATTCTCTAAGTGCCATTTCGGGGAAGAGGAAGTCCGATTTCTCGAACATATTGTTTCTAGGGATGGAGTTTCTGTTGATCCAGTCAAGATCGCTGCGATCAATGATTGGGAAGAACCTAAGACTCCAACTGATATTCGCAGTTTTCTAGGCCTTGCCGGTCACTATCGGAGGTTCACTAAGAACTTTACTCGGATTTCTTCACCTCTCACTGCTCTAACTCGAAAGAATGCTAAGTTTATTTGGAGTGATAAGTGTAAAGCGGCATTCCAAGAGTTAAAGGACAAGCTTACCTCCGCAATAGTGCTTACTGTTCCAAATGGAAATGAGGGATTAACGGTATTCACCGATGCTTGTCGTGAGGGTTTGGGAGCGGTATTGATGCAAGATGGGAAGGTGATTGCATATGCTAGTCGTCAATTGAAGAACCATGAGGCTAGTTATGCTGCACATGATTTAGAATTGTTGGCCGTTGTCTTTGCATTGAAGCTTTGGAGACATCATCTCTTGGGGGCTAAGTTTGACCTCTTCACTGATCATCAGTCTTTGAAATATATCTTCACCCAGAAGGATTTAAATCAGAGACAAGTTCGGTGGCTCGAGTTTCTTGCTTCTTATGATCTTGACATAAAATATACCCCCGGGAAAGAAAATGTAATGGGGGATGCGTTGAGTAGGAAATAGTCTTTGTTGTGCCAGCTTATTGTTTCTTCTCCCCTTTGGACCGCATCAAGGCTAAGTAGGATGAGGATAGGATTATCAGATTGATTAAGGAGAATGTTTGCAGCAGGGTTGGCGGTAGTAGTCTTGATGGGAGCAGAGCTCAGATTGATGATGAAGGGATTCTGAGGATTAATAATAGGATTTGTGTCTGGAATGTTGATGGTTTAAGGCATGAATTACTTTCGAAACATCGTCAATCCGGACTTTCCATTCATCCTGGTGTGGCGAAGATGTACCAGGATTTGAAGAAGCTCTATTAGTGGAAGGGTATGAAGCGCGATGTCTCTATCTTTGTTAGTAGGTGTGCGACTTGTCAGCAAGTCAAGGCGGATCATCAGAAGCCCCCGGGTTTGTTGCAGCCTTTGGAGATTTCCAATTGGAACTGGAAGCAAGTTTCTATGGATTTCATCGATGGTTTGCTGAGTTATAGGAGGGGAAATGAGAGCATCTGGGTTATCGTAGATAGACTGACCATGTCCGCCCATTTTATTCCGGTCAAGTCTACCCGTACAACTTCGAGCTTATCTGAAATTTATATGAGGGAAATAGTTCGCCTCCATGGTGTTCCCCTTAGCGTTGTTTGCGATTGAGACCCTATCTTTACTAGTTAGTTTTGGAAAACTTTCCAAGAATCCTTGAGTACTCGTCTGAATCTGAGCACTGCTTACCACCCACAGACTGACAGGCAAACGGAAAGGGTGAATCAGATTCTAGAGGATCTTCTTCATGCATGCATTTTGGATTATGGAGGATCTTGGAAAGATCATCTTCATCTTGTAGAATTCACCTATAACAATAGTTATCAGGATAATTCCAATCCTCGGTTCTTATCTTATCTTAATCCCGATCTATCACATTCTATCTTTTGTTCAGGCTAATCTTAAGATGTCTCCATTTGCTGCTCTGTATGGGAGACCTTGTAGATCTCCATCTTGCTGGATTGAATCCGGCAATCACTTGGTTCTCAGTCCTGAGATGATTTTGGAAGCTTAGAGAAGGTCGAGGAGATTAAGAGGAGGTTAAAGGTTGCTCAGGATAGAAAGAAGAAGTACGTTGATTGTCGAAGAAGAAGTTTGGAGTTTGCGGTTGGTGATTTAGTTTTTCTTATGGTCTCTCCCTTAAGAAATGTGGTTCAGTTTGGACGTAGAGGGAAGCTTGCTTCTAGATTCATCGGTCCATTCTGCATCTTCGAAAGGATTGGACCTCTTGCTTATCGACTGGATTTTCCCGAGAAATTCGCTGGAGTACATAACGTATTCCATGTATCCCATCTTCGTCGCTGTTTGCATGATCCATCTCTTATTATCCAGCCTTCTGCTCTTGATAATTTGGACATCGAGCCTAACCTGACTATAGAGAGGAAGCCACTTCGTATCGATGATCGAGGTACGAAATAGCTAAGAAGAAAATATGTCCATCTAATCAAAGTGCAGTGGGGCACTGGTGAACGGGATTGCACCTGGGAGACGGAGGAGAGCATACATGCTTCGAATCCGGAATTATTTGTTTCAGGTACTTTGCTCTATTATTTTATCTTTGTTTGTTTTCCTTCTTTCGTTCCTTTTCGAGGACGAAAAGTTCTGAGTGGGGGAGAGTGTAACAACCCAAAATTTTTAACAAATATTTTATTCTTTTATTTATAAACTTTGGGTTTTTATTTTACAAAAAAATTGAATTTTTAAATTGAATTATAAATAATCACCCATATTTTTATGAATATAAGCAAACTCTATAATTCTTATTTTGGTTAAAGTTTAACATTTATTGGAATTTTAAATCTTTTAAATTCTATCTTCCAAATCTTTTAATTTAACTGAATATATTCGAAACAACATTTTTCTTCACTTTTGATTCTTTTAAAAATTGGTTATGTACCTTTTTAATTAAGAAATTAATATTGGGTAAAAGAAATAAATTTTACATATATACATCAGTTCTTAGTGAATGGTAAACGAATCAAAAGGATGTAAACAAATCATATGTTATTGAAGTAATAAATTTTAAAATTAATAGTGTATAAATAATCTATTTAATTACAGTTTTAATTGTACGTTTATATCCGTTTTGATTAATTAATCAGCATACAAATGGTACATTCTTTAAACGTATATGGTACTAAATATAAGTAGCAAATAAATAAGAAAACGTATAAATTAGAATACGTTACTTTTGTTATAAATTGGACGTATGTTTAATTTAATTTATTGTGTCTTTAGTACACATTCTTAAATTTTTTACCTTAGCTAAATAAATAAATTTTCTTTCCGTTGCCTCCTAATATTTAATAGGAATAAAACCCATTGATTTTAATAACGCTCAAACAATTAATTATTGTCGTTTTTTCCCACTCAAATCAACACAAGTTTTATACAAACTAGTGTTCATTTTCATTTCCGTTTCGAAACAAATTTGTGGAAATTTTCTGCACTTCCCTTTTGCTCTTCTGCTCTAAATAGGAATGAAACACATTTAAAATTCACGTATTTCATTGCCTTCGCGTGTGACTTCCCATTTACCTTTGGTTATATATGGAATAAAATCTTCAAATTGCGTCTGACGTTTTAAAAATTATTCCTTGCTATTTTCGGTCACCTAAATTCACGCAACCCATATGCAAGCTTCCCTATATAAATTCATAAACTCACGTTCAAAATACGTATCAATATCTCTTCCTCTTCTCGCATGTAAGCTCCCTGAAGGTATGGCTGCACTTTTGTTTCTCTTTCTTTTTTTATTTCTTTTTTTCTTGTTATTGGTCTTTCGTTTGTTTCCCAATATGTTCCACACCATGCTCGGCCTCTTCACCATCTTGCATGACTCATCTACTCCCCTCCACCTCTGCCAGAACAAAACCCTTCCCCTGGCCGTGAATGCTGGTGGAGATCAATCACCTCAAAACCCATTGTTAGCCTTGCCCAGCCTAGGTGCCCCCCGTCTCCTAGTGCAGCTGCATCACCACCATTAGCTTGGACTTGACATGACATCTGACCATGATGTTGTTGTTCATCACCAACTCATGGCACTTAGGATCCCATCCAAGCCCATGTCATGCCGAGGCCGATGTTTAGAACCAGCCACTTGATACTGTTGTGAACAAAGAAACCCATGTACACTCTGTTTTAAAAAAAAGAAAGAAAAGTGCACCACCTTTGCATAGTATCTCAGCATATATGTCTAGTATCCCACTGCCTTGCTTTTTGCGTGCATGAGTGCATATCAGGCATCTATTCTGGACAAGGCCGAACCCTTGAGATGTGGGTCGAGCCATTTATATCAAAATCTTATTATTTGATCTTGTCCAGATTTTCCTTATTTTAATGATTTGATTTGTTCGTTTTGAATTTTTCATACTTAGTTGTATTTGTTTTGTGTCAAGATGTGAATCGGATTGGCTCAACTTCCAATATTTGATCGTGTCTTCTGTACGCTGTTTCCGGTGTGGTTATCGTAGTTTTGAATCTAAATCTTCAGCAGCATAGAGGTGAGTATTCTCACCAGACAAACGTACTTATAGATCTGTAAATTAATAACAAGTGTAATTGTAAAATGGTTATATTTTATTTTACTTGCATGTGATATAAATTTATGATGTAAAAAAAGAAAAAACCCCAATTATTAAATTGATGCATCATCAGTTATATTATCTACTGTTATATTTATGCTGTTTATTTATTTATTGTTTATCACGCTGCAAGTTCTCTGTAGAATAGAATCGTTACAGGCTGAAATAATAGGCCTGAACGATATTTATTTATTTAGCTATTTATTTAACTTGGGATTGCGGGTTTGAAATGATAGAACCCGGTTTTCTTTGTATATTACGAATTGAAATGATATGTTATCCGTACCACTTGACCTAGGGTAGAAAATATTATACAGACCCGTGGTTATATATATATATTTACTTGGAAAAACTTTAGTAATTTAATTTATATATTTATTATTTTGATTTGAATTGAATTAAAATGATTTTAGCGATTTTATACAAATTAATTATATATAAATAAATAAATGGGTAAGTTGGAATGTGGAATATAAATTTATTTTGGAAATTGATTTTTGTAAAGGAATGAAATTCAAGTTAAGTAAATAAAGTATAATAAATTTTATGTAAATTGGATTTAAATGGATAAATAAGGTGTTATTTAATTTTTCTATAAATTAAATGGTTAATAAAATAAATACATAAAAATATAATTTTGAATATAACTACACTTAGAAAAGTGGAGTTTGGTTTAAGAATAAAAGGGGTAAGTTAAGAAATAAATTGAAAATTTAATTATATTTGAAATGGTAATAAATCGTAATTATCAAGTTAACTTTGAATACAAAGGATAGAAAATTTTGTAATTGATTTTGAAGTAAAGCCTTGAGAAGTTGATATGTATCAGTAAAATTTTACTTTATAAAAATCATAAATTGTTGAGTAATATAAATGACTATTTCAAGTGGAAAATATGATTTTATAAGTTAAATTAGTTTAAATTAAGGTATAATTATTGTTGAGATTATATTGAGGTCTGAAATTTAATTTATGCAAATCTGTTGTAAGGGACATCACCGCACTTTGAATGTGCTGTAATTGATGCAAATGAACTAAGGCTAAATTTTGGGATTTATATTGATTTTTGTAAGAGTGATAACTTCACCTTTAAATAGTTTTAAAATGAAGTATTTTGATTGAAATATAAACTATTTTTGGAATTTATAACCACGGGCAATAATAACGTTGGTTGTTAAAGAGACCGGGATTGGATATGAGCATACTCTCTGTCGATACCGAAACCACTTTGACAACGTGCACGCGGTGGAGTTACCAGAATGATGTAGGATGGATGTGACGTTCTTTTGAGGTATGTACGTGGACCCGACCCCCGTGAGTTGGCATAAGGTGGCTAAAACAGGAGCGATTGACGGGCTAAGGAGGTAGCACCTCTTATCGGATGCACTTCTTCGTATGCCATTCTATTACTTTTGTGATTGTTTGGTGCACACCTTTGATTGGAGTCTTGTTCGAGGTGAGTGGTAGTAGCAGCTACGCGCTACCACCGGTCTGGATGCGTAATTGGTATATCTACCCTGACATTGCCTAGTTGTGCCGTGTCACCTACCCTAGCGAGCCTTATACGATTTTGGTTTTGTACCATACCTATGGAGTGCCCTTTGACGACGCCCAGTACGGGGGAGATTACGGTACTGTATATACTATAGGAATATCTAATTATGTTAAGGTGGAAAATGTAAAGCCTTAACGCTATTTAAAAGTAAGTTTATTTTACTAATAGACACTATTATAATAACGAAGTATTACTATATAGTAAATAGTTTAACGGATCCTTAGAGGATGGGCGGTCCCAAGCATCCTTTAAGTTATTTGCCTTATATTACAGTCACTTGAATTAGCTTATACTGTATAAGTTGTATGTCCTGACTCGTGTGTTTGTGTTTATTTCTTACGCTCGGCTCAGCCTGAGCATCAGTTCGGACTTCATTTCCTTGAGCTAGGACTTTTGGAGATCATATTTTTCAAGCTACTGTCAATTCTCTATTCAGTTCTTTATCTTAGTTTATGTAATGGAGGCAAATAAATTTGGAACTATATTTGGTTTAAAGACTATGTAATTTATGCTTATTTTGAGACTATGTGATAGTGGCTTCATGAACAACTAAGTTATTTAAATTCCGCTGCGAGTATTCTGATTTCTATGTCTGTGATTCAGTGATTTGATTTCATTTGCTCCAATTTTTATTACAATCTGTTGTTTTGAACTATTCAAGTTTGACATGTTTTTAGTTTATTGTCGAATTTGAATGGTGCAAAATAGTGGGTCGTTACATAGCTATAGTGGAATTTCCCCGTCCCCTATCTCGTCCTCTTCTTGCACTCATACTCACTATTAGTGGATAGTAAGAGAATTTACTGAGGCATTCGAACGGATATCTTAGGGATATACTCATTCTAGGGTATACTTCACCCTATCTCTAATGAGTTACCTAATGTGTTATACTCCTAAGCTAAAGTTTCAACCTTCAGCTCTGATACCAAATTTGTAACGGTCTAGGCTTTTCAACCATCGACAGCGGCCATTCTCGACTGGTAGGCTTTTCAACCATCCCAGCCCCGCCGTGGCATACAATGGTACCATGCCCTTGCTTTTACAACCAGCCTTTCGACACAAAACCTAACCGGTTAGCCAACCCCTCCCCGAGGACATTTAGGGGTGAGAGTCTCCTATTCGCCACCAAACCAAAGCGAGAACCCCCTATCACGTTTTATTAAACAAGGTCAGTCATGGGACTGGTGTGACGACCGCCCATGACTCCTGCACTTAAACAAGGAAATAGTGCGCTGAAAGGCGTGCCAGGCAGCCATGGATGATCGTCAGGGTAAGGTAAAACAATAAACTCAATCGTATTACTCACAGCGCAGGGATAAAATACAATAGAGAAATATATATATATATATATATATATATATATATATATAGTGAAGCTTCACTAAATAGAATCTCATCAATACACTACAAAACAATTTGATACAAACATCTGAATAGTCAATACATCAAGCCTCACTACATAACACTCAGAAAATCATACAAACAGCGGAATATCCAATACATATAGTAAGAAAAACAATATGCAAAAGCCTCCATCTCGACTTCGTCATCAACAGCGTTGGTCACTAAGAACAGCACCTGTCACCTCCTACCTAGTCTGCCCATCCCAAAATGGACAACCCAAGGTAATAAGAGTTGAACATAAAACCTTGAGTCAGACAACAGTCTTAGTGAGCAGTAAGTTAACTAACAACATACCAAAAGAGCATAAAGGAAAAAGAAATAGGAATCCAACCTTCCCACTCCACCTCTTTCTACAGTGATGCCCCCAGACCCACTAAGCAGAAATAAACATAGCAAAGCAGACATTTGAAGTAAAACAATTATCACTCGAGTCAAGGTCGATGTTTTCCAAGCACAAACCCCCAAGGCCTAAACCAAGATCAGATAAGCACCTACAAAACATCGCTCTTGAGACCGAGTGACGATACAACCAAAGCATCTAAACATCCATGACTCTGGCTATCACTGTTATCATTGCCTCGATATCACCGTTAATTGAATGACCGGCTCATTCTTTCATCCGTCCGTCAAGGGCTAATGGTAACCCCCGGTTCTAGACAGAACTCCACACGTCGTCGTGACCCGTGCCTAGGACTATCGAATCTGCCCAGAGTACTCGACCATTAACTATTAGTCGATTGGGACTATCGAATCTGCCCAGCGTACTCTTGCTTTGAGCCTGCTAGAACCTTCAACAACGATGAGATCTCAGCCTTCTAATCATCCTCCTTGACGACTATTCTCATACTAGCTCAAGCGTCTCTCAAGACAACCATTATCAACTAACTCGAACCATATCACCGAGTTATCAACATGCTTGGCATGATCCCGTCTGGATTATAATAAGGTTATCTCACATCATGCTTTGCTTCATCGCATCATAGCAAAGTCCCATCTTAACATCATCATCAAATCTATCTATATGAGCTTTATCATCCGCTTCATATGCCACGAGAATCTTTCCTTATTCAAGAGCCTTTCCACTTAGCTTTTGAATCATGTTCGACCAACTTGTCCAAATCAAATCATCAATCAACTAATTTATAACAATCAATCAGATCAATCATTAATCCAAGTAATCAATCATTCAAACAAGATCTAAATAAACAGTTATAACAATAATGGCAATTTCGTAAATAAGGAGTCCAAATCTAACAAGCATGAATTCTAAGTAATAACTTGATGAATGAACTAGCATAGGTTAACATGTAGTAAAGTGGATATAAAAACTTTATGAACGATGGATCTACATGCAGACTTAAGGAAAATGCATGAAATCACTATCTCTAACACACAAACAAGCCACCGATCCAATATACTCCTTTGGGTCCGTGTGAGAGATAACCACCACTCACCGAATCACCTAAACGCTTCAAAAGCAACTAACTTCAGATCTAGACAGCAAAGGATCTAGCTTGATCCTCCAAAGTTCCGCTTCAGACGATGAAATCTCTCTTCAATGGATGGATATCTTCAATCTAAGCTCTTGGATCTTCGACTTGATCTTCAATCTTGGATGGATGTAAGCACCAGATTAGAGCAGAGAAAAGAAGTGAAGAAGTGTAGCACTCAAGCTCTCAAAATAGCAGCACTTCGTCCCTTCAAAATCCGGATCCCAAAAAGTGAGATAAGGTCGTATATTTATAGGCTGGAAATCCTTAAGTCCTCCACGACTTAAAAAATCCCCGACCTACGACTTAATGGACCTCCTTACTTATGACTCAAGCCTATGCGCGACTTAACACATGCGCGCGACTTAACACACACGGTCTAACACTTAGGAACGACCTAAGACTCAACAGGATACGACTTAGCGACCTAACACACTGCCGCATTTCTACATAAGTCCTAAGTCGTTTGGACGACTCAACGACTTAACGACTCATCAACCCCACGGCCTACCGACTCAAGCCACTGAACACAGGAGACGACCTAGCGACCTAACTACATAGCCGACCTAACGACTTAACCTATTACCTTAAGTCGCTCGAACGACCTAACTATAACACGGCATAGCCATTCTAACCTTAACTCGTTCACGACCTATCCTCCTTAGGTCGGTAACTCGTTCAACCGACCTATCTCCGATACCACTATCCCTTAAGTCGGCCAAATCTTTAGATCGGTCAAATCCTATAGGTCGCTTACTTCTATAAATCGGCAAACACCTTAAGCCGTTAACCCTTAAGTTGGCAACCACTACCACTAACTTCTCTAAGTCGTTCACATGACTTGGGTTGCTAGGCCGACCTAAACTAACATACGACTTAGACTCAGAACGACTTAAGCAATACTAACGACTTAATGGCAACTATTTTACGATTTATCGACACGTAAAATACGGGTCGTTACAACTGGTATGAGCAAACAAAACTGATTTTATCTTTAAAACAACAACAAAAGAATTTAGAACATTAAAACCAGCAATGTTTTTTGGAAAATGAAACTACCATAAGGCCTCCCACCGCACACACAATGCAAATGCAGAATTGGAGGAGATTTCTCCTTATGATAGTCAAACATGTTTGATACGCGAAAACCATTTGATATTATTATTAGTGCATAGTGGAAAATATTTTGAAAGTATAATATAAATCTTAGCCAGCATACAACATTTAGTCGTATGCCTACTATAGCTACCATGTTCAAAAGCAGGTTACTGCCACATTTCATGGCACGTTATACAACTAAAACCGTACAGGGCGCGTATTGTTTCTTTGGATTTTCCAACAAATGGTCAGGCTAAGGAACTTCATATTGCCACACGGGAACGCCTTTGGAGGGACACCGCGAGAACCTACCCGTATCTCTGCCAACACAAGGCCGGTTTACTCATTTTCCAAGAGTAAAACCAAAGATATGCCACCCTCCATCGTTTGCGACCTTTATCCGAGGATCCTCAACCACAAAGCAACATCACACAGTAATAAATATACAGTGTCCACATGAGTAAGTATCTGGGCTCCATACCATGATACCACACTTTTCCAAAAGGAATGGACATACCCTAGGGGTGCGACCTCTGAAACCTTGCCGCATTTTTCCTGTTTCGACCATTACCGGGTTGTGAGGCTCGATGATGTCTCGTCCATAAAGCTACACTTTTTCACAAAGTCATGCTTTGATCAACAAATGATCAGCAGCACTTTGTATGCCACATTACCAAATTGGGAATGTATCACTAGTAACCATCAACTACATAACGTCTAAGCTCGTACGTCTCAGATAAGGGTGTTAAGCTAAGAGAATAAATCTCCGCCACCAAATAGAAATGTATTTGACAGAAACCAGCTTTACATATCAAAGTGTAATGTCAGACACACATCCATACAATTCTGTTCCGGGTTCGAATAGAACTGAAGGCACTTCCAAAGAAGCCCTTGTAATTCGGGTATTCACAATCCCGATCGGACTTCCCATCACTTAGGGAATCTCTATACCGACGCGACTCAGTGCAGAGACAGTCGACGGGTTATCCTTTCGTTCTTGAAAATACCCGGTCTTCACCACCGGTCTTCAAATGCTATCCATATCGACGTATCATTATTCGAAATGGGTTATATGTCACAAGGTCCTCTCTCAGCTGAACCGAATAATGAACGCAATATTTAAAAACATATGGATATGGGATTTCAGTTAAGTCACAACTTAAAACCCAAAGCTTTCGTTTCAAATGGTTTAAACAAATAACCATTTACAAATCTTTAAACAAAAAGATTCATTTCATAAAGATCACCAATCTTTCACAAAGATTTATTCACGGCTCTTCAAAACAATTCCATTTCAAATTGGATTAACTCATCCGATCTTTAAATCAAAGATTCAATTCATAGCTTTCTAAACCGTTTCCAAAGATAATTTTCAAAACAATTTCCATTTCAAATTTTTATATAAAAGATACACCATTTAAAATCCTCTTCAATTTTTAAAACAAAGTTTAACAGTCTTTTACAAAGGTTCATTCATAGTTTTCAAAAAGATTCGCAATTCCATTTCAAACTTGAAACTTTTCAACACAAATTGGAAATCCTTTCCTTATATGAAAGCTTTTATTATTTGAAAACAAATAGTTTTCATTTTAGAAAAATCCGATTACATTTATACAAGTTAAAGCCCCTGGGTTAAATTCAAATTCTTAAATCAATACCTTTTAAATGGTTTAAAACCCCTATAAACACATTTATAACTTGTATAACCTTTTCAAATCATAATTTACAAACATAGAATTCAATTTTAAATTTTGAATTCAAATTTAAGCCAAATTATTTAAATTTCAAAACTTAATCAAGCTATTCAAAATAACATTTATTTTTGAAAACTCCTTTTCAAAAGTTTTTCAATTCTGTTTCCAAAACTATTTTGGATTCAAAAATTCAATCTTTGAAATTATTAAAAATCTGTGACTTAACCAATTTCCTCATGCAATCCATATTTGTGTGTGTATGGTGTAGTCCATGGGTTTCACACAATAGTGCAACAACATCAATCATCACAGATTCAATCATATCATTACCGATAAGCGGTATATTCCAATAACGCTTATCTATATACACAGATTCATAGATACATAAGTTACATCACGAATGAATAAATTACATCGCAGTTTACAGCACAAATCAGAATAATTCGTATCACAGAGTATCACATATGAGGAATATCAACCATTCAAACATTCAAAAGAATCCAAACATTCATAAGTAAGATTTATTAATCATCTGATTGAATTAAATCATATTAATTACTTGTGAATAATTTACTAATCCTGGTTAATTAATATTAATTAATTACAAATTATTTTAATTAATTAGCTTTTAACCATTTATTATTAATTAATCATCCTTAATTAATCAATAAATCAACCTTTAATCATTAAATAACTAACTACTAATTATTTAATTATCCTTTAATTAATTATCCGTAATTAATTACATTAATTAATTATCCTTTAATTAATTATTCTTAAATTAATTACCTTAATTAATTAACCACATTAATTAATTTTTCTTTAAATTAATTAACCTTTAACATTTGATTAATCAATCTTTAATCATTAATTATTCATTCTTAATTACTTTCATTAAGTAATTATTTTAATTAATCATTCATTAATTGCTTGATTAATTAAATTTGAATTATTAATTAATTCTATATTAATTACTTTCATTAAGTAATTTACTTCAAGTAAATAAATTTTCTTTAACAAGTATGTTAACTTAAACTTTGAAAGTTAATTAACCATTTTAAAACATCCTTTATAATAATTAACTTCTTTATATATTATTAAGAAAATAACTCTCAAATTAAAGTTGAATTTATTTTGAACCATCTAAAACTATGTTAATTAAAGCAATTTATTTTAAACCCTTCTTAACTTATTTTAAAACTTAAATAACATTTAATATTGAAGGAAAATCGATTTAACAAAATTCAATCTATAAAAACTTGATATTTCTTTTAAACATCAAACTGTTTTTGGCCAACATTAATACACCGGACGAAATCTCTTATCTACTTCGAGTTTGGACTTGAGCAAGGCCCCGCTTCCAACTACTTCGAGAAAAACACTAGCTTGCACGAGCCTGGACCCGAGCTTCCACTTTCTTCCCCAAACACTGATACGTGAATGTTGCACGTTTACGTGCACAAGCACGTTGATCATCGACGATCGACGCCGAGGCCACCGAGCATCACCCATGATCATCAGAATCGAATCGAACGCCCACAAACACGAAATTGTTACGAAATCAAAATCGAGACGAACTTCAGCTAACTAACATTATCTGAAACCACATGCTCCTTTGGAAACCTCTCTGCATCGCCGCTACACGCCATCGGAACCCACGCTACTCTGATCGAAGGTACCCTGACCCATCACGAACCCATCGGCCCCGGTACGATCACCTGAATCGTAGTGTCGACGTCGAAATTCCCTCGCGAGTACCACTTACAAAACGCAGGGTTTAAACCCTATTTTGAATCAAACCTCAAACAATAATGAATATAAAATTTTGCTTGCATTTTTCCTACCATCTACAATTATTCCAACACCCATCACCTCGATCCCGAAGTCCAACACTTGACCAATCACCAAGAATTGCTAAACAACCTTTTTCCATTCATCCAATCCATATGACCCCAAATCGTTTCTAAAAAAAAAATCTGATTTTCGTTTTAAAAATCATCATTTTCAAAGTAGTTTTAGATGATGTAATCCAATGTGGAATTCATGCAACTCAAAATTTGGATAAATCTTGAAATTTTCACTGTATTTTCTATTCCCAGACAAAACCATTATATGTTCTATCAAAATTTTATTTTTAAAATTAAATTATGATGTTTTCGAACATAATTTGTTTTTGCATTACTGATTAAAAAGGATCAGAGCAATTAGAATTGGATTTTGAAATTTATTTAGTCCCTGTTAATTTTTAACAGAACATCATCTTCCTGATTCCAGATACATGCACTCTATTTCACACATATACAGGCATGAATAGATATATATCAGCACATTTAATTCATAATTTTCCACAACATCGCATGCAAACCAGTGATTCAACAAATTCAGGCTAAAAAAGGGTTTACTCACAGTGAATGGAAGAATAGAGAGGAACAGAGGAGACTCAGGCTTGAATACTGGAAATGAAAATTTGGGCTTAAGCTTTGAATTTGTTCATGATGTTTGATCCTGTTTGCTTTGCTCTTTTGCTTTAGAATTTGTATCAGATACTTTGCATTAGGCCTTTGAAATTTGAACAGATCTATAGGCTTGAATTTGCAGGCTTTTGAAAATTGCTCACAGTCTCTTTCTTTTCTGGTTTTAAACTTTGTTTTCAGGAATTTAGATTGGAAGAAAACTTTGAATTTTTGTTTCAGATTTTTGAAGAGGAGGGATTTTGAATTTTTAAGTTGAAGATGATTTTTGTTTTCTTCTTTTCAGGTTTGAGAAGTTTGAGAAGAATGAACACAACCTGTCTAATTTTTTCTCTTCTATGAATGTTTACAAAATTTAATTCAAAAGAAAATAATCATCTTGCCACTTGTTCGCTTCTATTACACTTGTAATTTACATATCCTCTTTAATCTACAAATGTCACTAAAGATCATTTTTGTGTTTATAACCTTGGTTCAAATTATTTTTTGTAAATTTTGCTTTAACCCTTCATGTAAATATATTTTCATATATAACCTATGTTTTAATTTAAAATGTTTATATTTTTTTTATATTCATATTTACACTAATAAAATTTTATCCCAATTATTTTTCACATTACAATCTTTAATTTCGCTTAATTTATTTATATACGTATATATTTTTATTCATTTACATTCATACATTTCTTATCATTTATTTTTGTACAACTTTTTAAAAGAAAAGGACGGTTTAAAATCTTGATCATATATTAACAAATGATCACTTTTATTCACATATATATATATATATATATATATATATATAAGAATTAAATCTTAAAACTAAATCTTTTGAAAATTAATACATCTTCCAAATATTAATATATTTAAAAATTTAGAAAACAAACTATCATTAACTATTTATTAATCTCAAAAATTTTAATTTCTATTTATCTTTAAATCCAAAATTTATTTATAAAATACTTATCCTCAAATTTCAAATCAAATTGCTACTTATAATCTAAAATTTTAAGTTTATTATGGAAATCACAAATTAATTCACAAATAATCCCATAATTTAATTTCAAAATTAAATTAGTTATCAAATTAAACTTGGCTAAATTTCAGGGATGTTACAGATTTCATACTTTTCCAAATCTCTTCTTTATCTTTCTAAACAAATTTTAAACCTTGAATTTAAAATAAATTCTTTATTCCCTTAAATAATATCACTTAAGTTTAAAATTCATTTATTCCCATTTATCCATATATCTCCTATTCCATACCGGAATTATTTATTTGAATTTTAAATCAACTTTTAGCTTTTTCCCAATTTATTCTTTAATTATCCCAATTCTCCAAAATTATTTTTCTTAAAAATTCTCTCCTTTTATTTCCTTTCAAAAATCCAATCTTTATATTTTGATAACTCAATACCAAATATATTCAATCCATCCATAGTATTCAATATTCCAACTCCCAATAAAATCAATAACCTATCACAGATTATCAGATAAAACATAGATTATAAAATAAATTACACTACTTTGAGAAATCCAGTTGGATCCCTCCAACATGTTTCCCTGCATCCACAGATGTTAGCACAATATAAAATAGCAATTCCACTTCGTGGTGCAATATCGCGGTACATGGGATTAAATAACATCACCTGCTATTATGCGATGCATAAGGTCTCATCCGCTAAATAAATTGCAGGAAATAAATCATTCCAATATATACTATATACTACTATATAATATACCATATCCAATCTATTCAATCATTTAATCAAATATTTAAATTTAACTATTTAAATTTAAATAAAACCCAGATGAGTGAGATTAACTCACTTTTGTTTTTAATTTGCAATCCGATCCACACCGGCTTGTCTCTCCATGATTTAGACCTTGTATAAACATTAGATGATTTTATTAATATTCGAACCAATCGAACAATTAAATTTCCATTTGATAAATTTGATTAACGAATGATTCTATTTTAAACTAATATTTTTAGTCTTTAATAAATTTATTTAACTAAAATTAAATTTTAAACTAAATTTCCTTTAATAAATTATTTTTAGTTACTAGATAAATTAAATAGGTTAATAAAACAAATAGCTCACCAAAACCATTATTTTTAAAATAAACTAGAAAATTTAAATATGTAAATGTATATTTATTTTATTTTTGAAACTTTATATATACTTATAAGAAATAATCTATATAGTTTAAAACCTAATTTCTATAAATTCTTCAAACATTTTTAAAACCTTTTCTATATAAAATTTCTCTATCAATAACAAAATAGCACATTTTTTTTAAGAAACAAAACTGCTTTTGTAATTAACAGAAGTTAAAACTTACTGTTTCCAAGAAAAACAACATCCTAAAATAACTATAAATACATTACTTCAACTATTTATTTTTTTACAAAGTTCCTACTTAAATTATATGTATATATATATATATTTGGCTAATCTTAATTGGAAGAAGTAAATCGAATACCTTCACTGCCCCTCCCCCCCACGACTCGGACAAGCTCTCAGAACACTGCACCACCCTGTCGCGCTCACACGCGAGCTTGCCTTGCTGAGGTCAATCGCAACAAAATCGTACCACCACCCAACGCCATAGTGATGCAAATTTGCGATTCAATCTCCTCCAGTTCCACACGGGAACGCGTGCCTCCCTTACCGCCGATCTCGACAATGCCGCCGCCGAGCTTCCATCGTGCGAGACTTCGCCAAACCCTGATTATCGAACGCAAATCAATCTCTTCCCCAAAATTGCGCCACCATTCCTAGCGCGCTGTTGCGAACGAACGCCTTCCTTCCTTCCAACTCGCGAGCATCACAATCGCCACCAAGTCGCGACCGGCCCACGAAGCCCTGGCTTGCTCGAAAACTGGCCACGCTTGGCCTCATTCTTCGAGTCGAAGTTGTTTCGATTCGTTGCTAAATGGACAGAGGATGGGTGGGTACACGGTTCTATCGACTCTGATTAAATTCGATTCCAGGAGAAAAAAAAGGTGGATCTGATTTTATTTGGTTTGTTCGGCCATTAATTGATTTTAGTTCAAGAGAGGAGGAAAGCTCGGTTATTCCTATTATTATGTTTATATATTTTTTAGAAGCGTGTTCACTGCAAATGACACGTGTTTGAAATTTTACACGTATAGATAAGGGCTTGACACAATATACATGTACTGTTTTACATTTTGAATTTAAATCTAAATTTAAATCGTCCCAAATACGCAACCCAAAGTCTCGATCTCCAATCGAGACATGCCGCTAAGCGTTTATAATGTTAAACCCCTATTATGAATACAATGGAAAAAGTTTCGAGTCCAAATTCGATCGTACATAGAAGATAGCTTTTTGGACACAACTATTATATTAAATTCTCGATATAGATTTCAGCGCGTTTATATATCGTATGCTCACACAACTACTCCAATCACTATTAAATTTGAAATCCAATAATAATATAATATTACGAATCCAATGGAACTAGTTTCGTCGAATTCTAAGTCTTTGCCTCGGAAGGCTATTCTTAAACATCGATTTAAACGATATATTACTAAAACTGAACAGATCACCTTAAAATTCAATTTTATCACTTCTATTACCTTCAATATTATCAATATAAATTTTATAAGGCTTTGATATATTTTTAACAAGCTCAGAATTCCAGATTTCAACATTTTCCCAATCCAATCATTTAATTCAATATTTAAGTTATCAAATAAATAGCAATATTTGAAATTCAAGTTAGAAACTAACTTTTAAATATTTAAAATCAACTAAATATATGATTTCAAATATCTAAAAATTTTGGGTTGTCACATTCCTTCCCCCTTAAAAGAATTTCGTCGAAATTACTAGTTAAGAAGAATGGTCCATAACCCGTTACTATTCCCAATTCTAACAGTTTCACACAACTTTTCAAATCAATCTTTTAATAAAAGACACACTATCTCTCTTATTAACTTCCAAACTCTTCCATAGTTTCCGAATAACTTTTATTAATTCAACCATCTAAATTATAATTCAAATTTATATTATCAAAAAAATTTAAAATTTTTTCTAACTCCCTAAATTTTTGAATTTTTTTGCCAGCGTCTCCTTGCGCGGCAAGCTCGGTACTACTACAAAATGCCTCTATGGCTCCCAAATTTCGAAAAGAAAACAAAACGCCAAGTGGCCAGATCAGAAAACCATCAAATTTCATACAAAAATTTAAATACATACCTTTCCCGAGCAAATTTCAATTTATCTTCAAAAACCAAAAATCCTAATTCCTTTTGCTTTTAACACCTGAATATTCTACTAAGCAATAATGTTCAATTATAACGTTCAAAATTGCTTTACATATTTCTTTACAAAAGTTTTCATATCTATTTCATTCGCACCTGTACGATGCACATATATCATCCGTACGCAATACCCAATTTGATTGCCTACTCGATCCACAATTTCACTTCCGAACTAGTATCGTCCACCCGACTTCCTATTGTAGACTTAGATATGATTTCTTGATCAAAAACCATCATTCTCCTTACATAGCCACAAACTATGATATAAAATTTCCAGAATCAATCAAAAATTCATACGTAGAGTTCGTAGTTGAAAATCGAGTGAAAAATCCTAACTCGGATCGATATAACTATCTCAAATTTTTTTACTCGAATCTGGATCAAATCATTATGCGAATAAAATAATGTACATACATCTTACGTATTTATATCCATTCTCTTTTATTCACATTATTTTGATTTATGTTCACTTATCCTCAATTACCCCATTTCACAACTTCACTTAATCTTAATTTAATTATTCACTTAGAATATTCTTCTCAATACCCACTTTACTTAAGAATTCATCATCCATTTTTTTAAGTCCAATATAAATATCTTACACACTTTAAATATTTATCTTTATCTCACCACATTAGTTTATATCTACTTCTATTCAAATCTTAAATTTGTTTTCCATTTACAAATCAAGTTTAAATCTTATTCTGAATTCAATATGAATTCTATTTTCCTTTCTCTCAATCCATATTCAATTGATCATTTCTTTAATTAGTCCCACTACTAATTTATTCAAATCTCAAACACTTCTATTTCAAATTTTCATCCATATTTTCATTTTCAGTTCTTCTTGAATTCAGTTCATCTTCAAATTCTGAATATTGAATTTTATCAACTATCTTCCATTTACAACTGGTTCATATCCTTATTTAAATTAGTTCCATTTACTACTTTATCTTAAATCTTAAACAATTTCTTATTTCCAAACTTTTATAATTTTAGTTCACTTCGAATAACTTTTATAACTTCACTTTATTTTACACATTTTAAATTAAACATTTTTCAATATATAAATTCCAATTCATTTGTTTACCCTCCAGAATCAATTAGTTTACTCATAAATTTTATCTTAGTCCTTTATTTTAATTAGTCAAATCTTGACTAACTTCCATTATACACAATTCAAATTAATTCCCAATATTTAGTTTAAATCTTATTTACTTACAAATACAAATTCATTTGTCTATCCACAATTTTATTTCCATTCATTTACCAACCTTCTTTAATTTGCTTATCTTTCTAACTTTATTCTCTAGTCACACTTAGCTTTATTTGACCCTTTTCAAGCTGAATCTAACTCCATAAATTTCAATAAAAAGTTTATTTCTAAACTTTTACTTCTTTTAGCTCCTTTACAATTCACTTTTCTCAACACAATCTAAATTGATTCCATTATTCAACTTTAATTCTAATTCATTTACTTACAAATTTAAATAAATTTGTTCTTCCACAAATTTACTTACATTAAAATAAATTTTTACTTTTATATACTGGATTCAATTACATTCCATTTCCATTCAAATTTTTAATCTTCCTTAAGTTTCCAACTTAATAAAATTCCATAAATATTTTAAGTAAGATCCCAGAGTCTTTTTATCAATTACTCAATATTTCAAAATCATCTTTGAAATCAATTATATCCAAAATCCTTTGGTATCGAATTATCCTTTGAATTTTAAAATCAAAAGGTTTTACCAAACCAAAACTTCAACATTTCAAAAACCATTTTTGAAATCCATAATTCAATTTCATATCCAATTATTCCTTGAATTTTTAAAATCAACCCAGTTTTGCAAACAACTCAAAATTAAATCATTCGGGTAGAAATTTCTTCCCTTGGAAACTCGAAAATGAACATCGACGATGCTGCAGTCGTCACTGAAGTTATTTTCCAACGACTGAAGAGGGTTAAATGTTTTTATCTCTCCAAAACATTTTCAAATATTTTTGAATTCGAAATCTCACCAGATTTCAAAAATTCAAAATATTTTCCGTAATAATATCACCATTATTTCTCAAAAACGTTTGAAAACCATTTACAAACTCAAAGGAATTCAATTTCCAAAATTTCAATTCCAAATTCTTTTTATTCATATTCAAATATTACTTTGGAATTTTTATTTCAATTAAAAATCATGTTCATAATTTACATTTATAAATTTCATTTTGTTATATAAATTTATTCCTTAACCTTTGGTTAAAATTTTAATCCTTTATTCAACTTTCACTTAATGATAATATTTTAATATTAACATCTCCTAACACCAAGCGACTATATATAACTATAATAATGTACAAAAAAATTATTTCTTTTATATACAAAAATAATTTGGTTAAAATTATTTCATTTACCCTACTTTAAAAACAATACTGTGTCGATTTATCTTGTTTAAGAGTTTAGAAATCCCTATCGATGTCATGGCGTCCCACATATCGACCAGAATTCATAAACACTCAACCGATAAATCAACACAATAAAAAAAAAATTATATTCACTAACAAGTACGCGCTCATATCTACTAATACTTTCAAACTCATTCTAGAGTACTACAGACTCTATCTGAGTAATTCTCACCAGAGCCATGGTTCTCTCTTAACCTTCAGCTCTGATACCAAGTGTAACGACCCGATTTTCGATGCCCGAAAATCGAACCATTAGGATCTAAAGAAAAAGAAGGTAGAAGAAGAGAAAACAAAACAACATCAAAATCTTACCATCACAGCGAAATAAAATATAATAAATAATAACAGATCTTTACACCAAAGAAAATATATTTGTTTTATACATACATCATCAGAATACAGCATCAGAGTTTATTACAATCAACAACATAACTCAGGACGGTCATATATCTCATCCTTCCAAAACTGAATTCACAGTGGAATATACATCACTTATGTCGGATACGTCTCGCCACCCAGCTCGTCTCATGAGCTCCACAGTAGTCCACCCAGAATCTGTACTCTATAATACTCGGTCTGACCTGAGCATTATAGTTAAATATCATCCAAGTGAGTCTGGAATACCAGCGTGAGAAAACACGCTCAATTGGATTATTAAAGTTTCAAAATCCTTTGAAAATCAAAGGCATCTCGTAAGACCATGCCATAAATAAACATGTCAGGTTTTTACCTTACAATAGCCAAAACGTTTCTTATCAAAATCCTATGATATTATAATAGTGTCTATATACAAATACTTATTCAAGTAGCTGAAATTGTTACATTTATTAAATTCCAGCTAATAGGTATACAAACAAAACCGTAAAGGCACGTAGGGAGAATGTATTTCCAACTAATGACTAGGCATTGGGGTACCACCTATCACAGTACGTGGCCTAGGTCACCGTACCGAGAATCCCTCCCGATCCCCTACAATACAAGACCAGGACTACCCCTTACTAGATAATCCCGAGTAAGATCACCCCACGGTTGGGTTCAGCAACCGCACCACACAGCTGAAAAAAGGGACATCTAGACATGGATCATAACCCCTGATTTTCAGTCATTCCCGGTTGATGAGGCTCGAGGCTAAGCATTACCTTTTTAGAACACATCTCTTAGAATGCTCATTGTCCTCCTGATGATGTTCTGAAAGCATTCATCCATATAAGTCCGTCCCGGGTTCGAATGGAACCGAAGGCACTACTCCTACTACATCCATTTTGGAATCACCCTCAAGATTAGTAGTGATTAGCTCTTGCACTTCACTGCTCCATCTTCGACTCCCACCTCTTGTCTTCCTCACGAAAACTTCAAACTGGATCGAAGTGGTTTTCGGAAAATTAATCCTGGTCCCGGTCTCTTCGAAACGATCAGCGCATTTGGCTAACATCGATAGTCGGTTATTTAACTATCAAATAACATTCACAAACAATCATCAAGCCATAATAATTTCTCCCATATTCTTTATTAACCTCAAAATATCTTCGCAAGATATATTGCCACTTTACAACTCTTTGAAATAGTTTCAAACCATCTTTCTCTCACGGAATAAATTTCCTAAATATTTTCTATTTCCACTGAAATCACCAAGTACTAATACTTTAGATTTTAAAACAATTTAAAACACTTTGTTTTAAAATATACTTTAATACTTAAACACTTTATTCGAAAATATATACTTTAAAAATATTTAAAATAAAACTACTTTATAAAATATAAAACTAATTTTTAAAATAAAGATTAAGCCAAACTAAATTTAAAATAAGAGTTACAAAATTCTATACAAGTTTTTGAATATAACTTTAACCAAACCATCTTTTAAAATAAAACTGTTTTATAAAATATAAATATTAATAAAAAAAATTTAAACATAATACAAATTAACCTTTAAATACTTACTACTAAAATAAATTTGAAAAATATTTAATTTAAAATTTAAAATATTTCTTTAAAACAAAATTTTAAAGTCTTTAACTTATAAAAAGTCTCCTTTTAAAATATACTTGGCTTTCCAGGGAAATACACTTCCCATTCCCATACATTTAAAAAAAATAAACCACTGTTTATTTTTAAACAAGTTCACATTCTTTTATAAATTCCTACTAATATCCACAGATATCCATTTCACTTTATAAACCCAATTTATAAATTCAATAGTCTCATCTTCCCTTTCAAAAACACAATTTCAAACACTTAATCAATTTCCAAACTGATTTCCAAAATTTACTTTATTAAAATAAATTCCTTTGCTTATCCAAATTTATTTCAAAACTCATAAATTTGATATTTAATTTCTTTATTATAATCTAAAATCTTATTTAATCTGAATACCAATTTCATACTTTTCCAAATCTCTTCTTTATCTTTCTAAACAAATTTTAAACCTTGAATTTAAAATAAATTCTTTATTCCCTTAAATAATATCACTTAATTTAAAATTCATTTATTCCAGTTTATCCATATATCTCCTTTTCCATATCGAAATTATTTATTTGAATTTAAAATCAACTTTTATTTTTTTCTCAATTTATTATTTAATTATCCCAATTCTCCAAAATTATTTTTCTTAAAAATTCTCTCCTTTTATTTCCTTCCAAAATTCCAATATTTATATTTTGATAACTCAATACCAAATATATTCAATCCATTCATAGTATTCAATATTCCAACTCCCAATAAAATCAATAACCTATCACAGATTATCAAATAAAACATAGACTATAAAATAAATTACACTACTTTGAGGAATCCAGTTGGATCCCTCCAACCTGTTTCCCTGCATCCATAGATGTTAGCACAATATAAAATACCAATTCCACTTTGAGGTGGAATATCGCGGTATATGGGATTAAAAAATATCACCTGCTATCATGCGGCGCATAGGGTCTCATCTGCTAAATAAATGGCGGGAAATCAATCACTCCAATATATACTATATACTACTATATAATATACCATATCCAAACAATTCAATCATTCAATCAAATATTTAAATTTAAATAAAACCCAGATGAGTGAGATTAACTCACCTTTGTTTTTAGTTTGCAATCTGATCCACACCGGCTTGTCTCTCCACGATTTAGACCTTGTATAAACATTACATGATTTTATTAATATTCGAACCAATCGAACAATTAAATTTCCATTTGATAAATTTGATTAACCAATGATTCCATTTGATAAATTTCCATTTGATAAATTTAAATATGTAAATGTATATTTATTTTATTTTTGAAACTTTATATATACTTATAAGAAATAATCTATATAGATTAAAATCTAATTTCTATAAATTCTTCAAACATTTTTAAAACCTTTTCTATATAAAATTTATCTGTCAATAACAAAACAACACATTTATTGAAACAAAAACTGCTTTTGTAATTAACAGAAGTTAAAACTTACTGTTTCCAAGAAAAACAACATCCTAAAATAACTGTAAATACATTACTGCAACTATTTATTTTTTTACAAAGTTCCTGCTAAAATTATATATATTTTAAAAATTATATATATATATATATATATATATATATATATGGCTAATTTTAATTGGAAGAAGTAAATCGAATACCTCCACTGCCCCCCCCCCCCCCCACGACTCCGACAAGCTCTTAGACCACTGCACCACCCTGTCGCGCTCACACGTGAGCTTGCCCTGCCGAGATCAATCGCAACAAAATCGTACCACCACCCAACGCCATAGTGATGCAAATTCGCGATTCAATCTCCTCCAGTTCCACACGCGAACGCGTGCCTCCCTTATGGCCGATCTCGACAATGCCGCCGCCGAGCTTCCATCGTGCAAGACTTCGCCAAACTCTGATTATCGAACGCAAATCAATCTCTTCCCTAAAATTGTGCCGCCATCCCTAGCGTGCTGTTGCGAACGAATGCCTTCCTTCCTTCCAACTCGCGAGCATCACAATCGCCACCAAGTCGCGACCGGCCCACGAAGCCCTAGCTTGCTCGAAAACTCGCCACGCTCGGCCTCATTCTTCGAATCAAAGTTGTTCCGACTTGTTGCTAAATGGACAGAGGAAGGGTGGGTAAGTGGTTATATCAACTCTGATTAAATTCGATTCCAGGAGAAAAGAAAAGGTGGATCTGATTTTATTTGGTTTGTTCGGCCATTAATTGATTTTAGTTCGAGAGAGGAGGAAAGCTCGGTTATTCCTATTATTATGTTTATATTTTTTTTTGGACGCGTGTTCACTGCAAATGACACGTGTTTGAAATTTTACACGTATAGGTAAGGGCTTGACACAATATATATGTACTTGTTTACATTTTGAATTTAAATCTAAATTTAAATCGTCCCTAATACGCAACTCAAAATCTCGATCTCCAATCGAGACATGCCGCAAGACGTTTATAATGTTAAACCTCTATTATGAATACAATGGAAAAAGTTTCGAGTCCAAATTCGATCGTACGGAGAAGATAGCTTTTTGAACACTGCTATTACATTAAATTCTCGATACAGATTTCAGCGCGTTTATATATCGTATATTCACACAGCTACTCCAATCACCACGAAATTTGAAAACCTATAATAATATAATATTATGGATCAAATGGAACTAGTTTCGTCGAATTCCGAGTCTGTGCCTCGGAAGGCTATTCTTAAATATCGATTTAAACGATTTATTATTAAAACTGAACAGATCACCTTAAAATTCAATTTTATCACTTCTATTACCTTTAATATTATCAATATATATTTTATAAGGCTTTGAAATATTTTTAACAAACTTAGAATTTCAGGTTTCAGCATTTTCCCAATCCAATCATTTAATTCAATATTTAAGTTATCAAATAAATAACAATATTTGAAATTCAAGTTAGAAACTAACTTTTAAATATTTAAAATCATCTAAATATACGATTTCAAATATCTAAAAATTTTGGGTTGTCACATCTTGCACGTCATAACAGTGGTGGCTCACGCGGCTGCAGTACCCTCCTTTACTCACGTGAAGCCTTCCCCCTTGCCGAACTTTGACCATCGATTACCACCATCTCCAGCCACCTGGACGACGCCGATAACCATCATTCCTCCCCTCAGGCCGAGTTGCATCCACGCGCCAAACAGCTCCACCTTCGGTCGCCTGAAGCTCGCCGCGCCGCTGTATAAATTTATACCCTAATTGAATTTTCATGGCCAATCTGACCGTCAACTTCATCTACGAACAACTCAGATCCAACCCCCTCAGTCCACTCTACAATACCCACAAACTGATTCGACGATCGGACAAGTTTGATCGCGACATGATGAACGGTCGTGGATAGTTTATCGATTACCGGCCACATCGAAACCCAAATCGAAAAATATAATGACCCGTAAATTTTGATAAATAAATTGGTTAATTTAATTAGATTTGTAATTAAATTTAGAAAGAAATAAAAAATGTATAATTTATATTAAAGTAAATATTAAGAATGAATTGTAGCCATGATTATTAAAAACTAATTATTGACAATTAAAGTGAAACCAAAAAAAATAGTGTAAATTGTTGCACTTAGGAAATAAATTGACAATAAGTAAATAAATGTAAGTGTTGTATAGATAAAGCAATTTGTAAATAATTAATAATAATTGAATGAATTTGGTATTATGTATGAATCATAATAATTGGTTGAAGTATGATAAACTCAAGTGTAACCTTAGCTTGTAAACAATTATTTTAAGTTGCCTGTTGAATTAGTTGATTGAATTGGAATTTAAATTAAATTTTAATGAATATAAATAAAGGTTACAATAATGGGAATGAGAATTTGGCAAGCAAATGAAAGGTAAACAACAGTAACTAGTTTATAGCGTAATAATAGGCATAATATAAAGATAGGAATTTAGTTCAAATCAATGGAAATAATGTAGATGTTATACTTAGCTACAAATTGGATATATGAAAACAAATGTAAGGCAATAATGTTAATTTTATCTTTTTGGTAATAATGGGTCAATTACGGGAATGAAATGTGAGAATGATAATGCAAGTTAATAAATAAATAAATAATTCAATGCAATCCCAATTGATGGGAACAACTATTTGGGTCATAATTGATTGTAAACATGAATACTTGGCAATAAATTAATATAAGAAAATAAATGTAAATATTGAATTAATCAATGAATTAATAATGAATACATAGTGATTGAATAAAATCAATGTTCTGTATGAAATTGTTTGGAAATGAGAACTTATATAAATATGACAAAGGGTTAGTGGCAACAATTATTATAAAAGTCATCATTTATTTAGTCCATTAAATCAAGTTTGTAATTAATTGCAATGAATCCCAATTCAAGGTTATATTAGTATAAATTAGTGTAATAATTGGTAATAATGTATTGTTAATGGTTTATGAATTAATTGATAATTAAATTTAAGGAAATGATGTTAAGGTTATTCATATTGGATAATTTGTTGAATTACAAGAACGGGAATAAAGATTTATCAATTTATCCAGAATTTGAACTATAATAATAATTAGAGTAATCGAAATTTAATGAAATTAAGTATCTAAATATTGCGCTAATTGAAATGAAGATGGAATGTGAGGATATTTATGTAATAGTTTCGAATCCAATGTTAAATCCATCTATTTGACAATAATAAATGGAATAATCATTTATTATTTAATTAAATTGGAATTATTGTGAATTTAATTTATAATTTTTGAATGTAAGAAAAGTGAAATTTAACGTTGAAATTGATGAATGAATCAACGTTAAATTGACAATTAATTTTTTTAAATCATTGTAAATGGTTAAGAAATTAAAAATGTTGAAATTTGTCAATTATCGAATTAAAATTGAAAATTTGATTTAATTAATTAATTATTAATTTATTTAATTAATGTAAAAATAGCCATTTTGGCCACTGACTCGGATTTCGATGAAACCAGTTTCATCGGATCCATAACAGTGAACTATTGTTGGATTTCAAGTTTCGTAGCGATCGGACTTGTCGTTTGATCGTACGGAATCGAAACGCCTTGAAATCAATTTGAAATAAATTGATTTTAGCATAACTTCTTCATACAATGGAATATGGACTTGAAACATTTTCCATTGCATTTAAAATATTTTAAAACATCTATATTGATATACGGGTTGACCCAATTTCGTTCCGGAGTCAGAACGGGCTTTTCGGGCCATTCATCGTTCAGCGCGCATATCCAACCGGGTCCATCTATTCTATTTCAACTTTATCGATATATACCCTGTTATAAACCCTAACCCACCTCTATTTCTCATTTATCTATGCGTATAATTCCTCTTCACCTCCTCATTTCAATGGCAGACAATTCCAAATCCAATCGCAATTCGAAAATCAAAGTGGAAATCCAAACTCCTCAAAAATATTCAAAAAAATTATATATCGAAACTCTCGATGTATGCATCTCAGATCTTCAATTCATTTTTGGTTTTGAATCATCATTGTCCAAAAATTCAAGGTGAACCTCGGCCGTTCATAGGCCACTATCTCGATCCAACGGTGGATCTGCGACTTCAGGACGATCGGGCAGCGCCTCTGTGAAGGGGGGTGACGAGCAGGTATTAGAACATCTATTCGTTCATGCAAGAGATGACCAGATTTGCCTCGATTCAGCGAAGAAGCTCGGCAGCGGCCATGCCGCGTGGCACGATCGAAGGGGCCGGAATCATAGCCACGGGGTCGGCTTGAGGCCAGGGCTTCGACTATGCTCTCTGATCTGGTCGACGACGAGGATTTTGGTAGTGGCAGGCGTTTGAATGGAAGCGACGTTAGGTAGCGGCTGGTTACCGCATGCAGTTTAGGGTTTCGCGCAAGCTAGGATGAAAGTGACGTGGTAATTGATGACGGGCATTAGTTAATTGTTATTTTATTGATTTTAATTTTAATTGTATGGTGTTCTAATGTTAATAACTTTTACATACGGAATCTGTTTTGTGCGCGGTTTCTTTTGTTAGGATCGTATCTGAATTTTGGACATTTTGCCACTAGTTTGGATGGATTCTGAGACATTTCAATTTTTTGGGTTTAAATTGGATTTAAATTCAATTTAAATTCAAAAGGTGAGTGTTTTAACCCACTCACCACTTCTAGAATTTCTTATGTTTGTTAAATTTAATGTTTGTTGTGATTTTGCATTTATTTATGACTGTTTAGTATATTTTAATCGTCATCTCAGTTAATTGCATTTATTTAAATTAAATCGTTATTTAATTTAATACTGAATATAACTGCCAGTTAATTACCTGTTAAATATTATCAGTTATATATTGATATGGACTGATTGTTTTGGATGACGATTGTGATGGATGTATGATTTTATGATGGATAAATGGATGTTTATTTATATCATCATAATCTGCAATTTTCTTTATTTCTTTGTCATTATTGATTCGGGATTGCGGTTTGAAATGATATATAACCGTATTTTTATTTTAAATTACAGATTGAAATGATAAATATCCGTATCACTTGACCATGGGGTAGTAAATTTTATATATACACCGTGGTCTATATATAAAAATATTTTGAAATGATTTTCTTTGGTTTTGTAGAGAAATATATGGTTTTATGAGATAGTGATTTGGATATTTTATAAATGTTATTTTATATATAGTTAAATTCTGAATTTTAAGCTATGTATAAAATTGATTTGAAGTATAAAAGAAGTTAATAATTAAATTTGATTTTATTAAGATAAAATATGATTAAGCATTTATTTAAATTAAATTTCTGAAGTTTATAATGACTTAAATGAGAATAAGGTTGGAAGATGGATATGGAATTTATTTGGAATTTAATAAATTTAAAATTTTAAAGGGTATGATTTTTATAACTTATTTTTGTTTAGAGTGATTTAAATGAATATCAAGTTGATTTAAATGAATATATCAAGTTTAATAAATCGAAAGGATATCCAATTGTTGAAGTTAAAAGTTTTACTTAAATTTTATTGGATTTATTAAGTAGACATTTCAAAATCTAAATAATAGTAATTAAATTTGATATACAGAATTATCAAAGAATTAATTTCGAAATGATGGAATATTTAAAGCTTTGAATTATATGGAAATTTAAATGGTTTAATTGGAGGTTCAAATTGGTATTTGGAATTTATTTGTGAAATTAAAAAAAAAACTATCTTATTATATATAGTAATTTAATATTTAAGTATTCGAAGTTATATTTCAAAGCTATGGGGTTCAAGGTATATAGATTTGAAAGTACTATGATTTTGGAAAAATGATATATTTTGAAATAAAAATGATATCATATTGATTTGGGTTTTTAAAACGGAAATGATATTGTATTTATATAATTTGAAATGGATATTATATTCTGATTTTGAAGTATAAATTATTTTGGAACGACCACGGTGTTATAATAACGTTGGGTTGTTAAAGAAACCGGGATCGGAAGTTGTCATACTCTCTGCCAACTCCGAAAACCACTTTAACAACCGTGTACGCGGTGGAGATTCCAGAATGAAGTTGAATGGTGGGGCATTTCCTTTGAGGTAAATACGTTGACCCGACTCCCGTATGTTGGCATAAGGTTCCTAAAACAGGAGCGATTGACGGGTTAAGAAGGTAGCCCATTTTATCGGACACATCCTTTCGATATTATACTCTGACTTTGGATTGATTCGGTGGCCACTTTTGATTTTTGATTTGGGGGTGTGGCTCGAGGTGGGCGGTAGCTGCGCGCTACGCATTACCACCGACCCGGTAGCGTAATTGGTATATCTACCCTGGCATTGCCTAGTTGTGCCGTGTCACCTACCCTAGCGCGCCTTGTACGAGTTTGGTTTTCTACCGTAGCCCGTGTGGTATCATCTGGTGGCTTCCCGATCAGGAGGGACCATGATATTGGATGGACTACTGGGACTATTACGTGTTAAGGGCTATATGGGTGACCCCTTAATGCTATGAAAAAGGTAATTATATTTTACTATAGACATTATTATAATAGCGAAATATTACTACATAGTAAATAGTTTAACGGATCCTTAAGAGATGTGAATCCCAAGCATCTCTTGAGTTAATGCACTCACGTTTGACACTGGATAGGAGATGTCAAATCCCGTAAATATCTCTGACGCCGTTCCATTCATATTTTACGGTTGATTTAACTCACATAAGATCTTTTAGTTCTGACTCGAGTGTTTTGTCTTTTCAATTCGCTCGGGTCAGCCTGAACATTTCAGGATTTGAAAGACCATATTCTAGAGGACGAAGACTTATTATTATTTATTATTATATTCCGCTGCATTAATTATTATTCGCTGGTATGTGCAACTCTGATATGTATTGTATAAATATAATCAAATGTTTTGTAAAACAGCTTCATGAACTGTATATTTGATTGTTATATTTTATCGTTCCGCTGCAAGATTCTGTTTTGTTTTATTTTTTCTCTACTTCTTCTTATTTACTCCATAACATTCCGCTCTTCTGTATGGTTTAGTTTTGACGTGTGTGGTTTATCGTCGATTTAAAACGTCCGAAAAGGCGGGACGTTACATCTGGTATCAGAACTTTGGTTTAGCGATAAACCTCAGCTTTGTGGGGTATGACTCTTTACTAATAGGGTAGTAATATCGTATGATAAGTCGCTGAGTGTATATATATGAGAGAGCGTATTTGTTAGTGTTATAAAAGGTTTTAATATTGTGTTAATTTGTTCCGTTTTGTATTTATAAATTCTGGTTGGTGCATGGGACGTTGATATCAATAAGGATTTCTAAACACTTAATAGGACAGGCTGACACAATATTTGTTTTTGAATATAGGAGAATGAAATAATTTTGCATATTATATTTTCTATATATGAAATAATTTTTTTTATAAAGAATATATATATTTGGTTGTAGTATATGGGTTGTTAGGTACTGTAGTCTATAAATATTAGTAAAGTAGGATTTGAAAATTTTAGATAAATGAAATTTGGAAATTTCAGAACTTAATTTCCGGGGTTTCGAAAATTTCTTTTGAATGATTTTGAAATATAATAATAATATTATTAGAAGTATTTCCTGATATAAATATTTCAATATAATTTGAAAGAAATGTTTTAAAAGCAATTTTGGAAAGGTATAAGTTTGTACTCCCCTCTCTGTCGTTGGAAAATAATTTCGGTGATGAGTGCACGCATCATCGACATTCATTTTCGAGTTTCGAAGTGGGAAGGTCCCTGTAGTAGTTTTACTACGGATTTATTTTGATAACCAAATATATTTAAATTGTTTTAAATATAATTGGATATATAAGTTATAACTATATATTTATCTATTATTTTAAAATGATTTGAAATTAAACCCGGTATTTAATTCTTAAGTTTCTGATTAATTAATAGTTTTAATTGGTGTAGTGAAGTGAAATCAACTGACAATTGAAACCTCTAATTAAAATAAGGGATCAAATGCTAGGTTATAAATGAAGTAACAAGGAAGTTGAAATTTATAATCAATAAAAGCAAAGGATATAATCATTGAACATCTAATTAATTAAAAGAGTTGAGAAAAACTTGTATAACTTTCAATTACATTCTTAAAGACATATATATAACTTACCAAAAGATATAAAAAGTTGAAATGTTAATAAGAAAATGTAATAAATATTATACAAGTAATAAACTTGAGGCAATGAAAGTAATTAATGAAATCCTTTAAAAAATAAGAATTTGGTGTTGTAATTGTTATAAACTTAAGTACAATTGGAATAATACTAATTAAATATAATAGAAGGCAGGTATTGTAAGTAAGAAATTTTAAACTTAAGTAAATAAGTTGAAGTTATTTCTAAAAAATTGCAAGAAATAAATGTAAATTTAAAAAGATAAACCATTATATGAATAAAAAGAAAATCAAACAACATATGTTAAGAAATAGAATTGAAAAAAAATTCTTGATTTATTGTTGGAATTGTTGTTTGTTTGGTTTATGGTTGTTGGGGAGAGGATACTTTAAATTTGTGTGGATGTATGAATAATATATTTAGTTTCATCTAAGACTGTTGAGTAAATGGTATACTTAATAGTTTATTTGTCGTTCTGTACAATTTAAAAGTGTCTAAGCCTGAACTAACATTTGTTTGTTTAATATGAATGAATGATTGTTTTGTATTGATTCTATGTGATGGTTGTATGTCTTGTTGCTAGTGATTGCTGTTGTATTGATTTGTTTGTTTATGGTTGAAACCACTTTAAATATTTCATTTTATATAATTATTAACCTTTTTGGATTTTATAAGTGAAATACAGGTTATGAAAGTAATTGCTACTGCTTTTGGTTTCATAACATAATCGTAAATTGCCCGACAAATAGGTACATTTTCGGATTACGGTTTATAGCGCTATTATATTATTTTCCCGTGTTGGGATATATTATTTTGAAAATTATATATGATATCTTGTTATATTTGACATTATATTTTCTCCCGAGCCTCTCCGTTCAAAGGAGATTCTGCCGAAATTTTTCGTAAATTTTAGACTTAGAAAATTTCGAAAAAGTTTTTCTAAACTTTATTTACTTGAATATAAAAGGATTTAAGAGTTATAAATTGATATATTTTGTTTAAATTAATTGATTTTGTAAATTAATTTTTATAGATTTAATATTTTAAATAGGATATATTATTTCCTTATTTCTTTCCTTTCCCTTCTTTTTCCATTTCGGGGACGAAAAGTTTTGTGTGGGGGAGAGTGTAACGACCCATAAATTTTGATAAATAAATTGGTTAATTTAATTAGATTTTGTTATTAAATTTAGGAAGAAATAAAAAATATATAATTTATATTAAATTAAATGTTAAGAATGATTTGTAGCCATGATTATTAAAAACTAATTATTGACAATTGAAGTGAAACCACAACAAAAAAAATTAAATAGTGTAAATTGTTGCACTTGGGAAATAAATTGACAACAAGTAAATAAATGTAAGTGTTGTATAGATAAAGGAATTTTTACATAATTAATAATAATTGAATGAATTTGGTATTATGTATGTAATCATAATAATTGGTTGGAGTATGATAAACTCAAGTGTAACCTTAGCTTGTAAACAATTATTTTAAGTTGCCTGTTGAATTAGTTGATTGAATTGGAATTTAAATTAAATTTTAATGAATATAAATAAAGGTTACAATAATGGGAATGAGAATATGGCAAGTAAATGAAAGGTAAACAATAGTAACTAGTTTATAGCGTAATAATAGGCATAATATAAAGATTATATATCCAATCGCAATTCAAAAATCAAAGTGAAAATTTAAACTCCTCAAAGAAATTTAGAAAAATTATATATCGAAGCTCTCGATGTATGCATCTCAGATCTGCAGTTCGTTTTTGGTTTTGAATCATCGTTTGTCCAAAAATTCAAGGTGAACCTCGGCCGTTCATAGGCTACCATCTCGATCCAACGGTGGATCTGCGACTTCAGGACGATCGGGCAGCGCCACTATGAAGGAGGTGACGAGCAGGCCTTAGATCATCTATTCGTTCATGCCAGAGATGACCAGATTCGCCTCGATTCAGCGAACAAGCTCGGCAGCGGCCGTGCCGCGTGGCACGCTCGAAGGGGCCAGAATCATGGCACGGGGTCGGCTTGAGGCCAGGGCTTCGACTATGCTCTCTGATCTGGTCGACGACGAGGATTTTTGGCCGTGGCAGGCGTTTGAACGGAAGCGACGTTAAGTGGTGGCTGGTTATCGTGTGCAGTTTAGGGTTTCGCGTGAGCTAGGATGAGAGCGACATGGTAATTGCTGACAGGTATTAGTTAATTATTATTTTATTAATTTTAATTTTAATTGTATGATGTTCTAATGTTAATAACTTTTATATACGGAATCCGTTTTATGCGCGGTTTCTTTTGTTAGGATCGTATCTGAATTCCGGACATTTTGGCAGTAGTTTAGACGGATTCTGAGACAGTTCAGGTTTTTTGGGTTTAAATTGGATTTAAATTCAATTTAAATTCAAAAGGTGAGTGTTTTTGTGACAACCCAGTATTTTCAACCATTCGCATCCATTATAAGTCTATAGGTAGACACTCATGCCGGAATTGAATTGCACAAAATAAAGCGGTGTAAATAAAATTTGGCAAATCTCAGGACATACAGTAAATAAAAATCACAGAACACAGACACAGAGTAAGAAATGCAGCGGAAGTAAAAGAGATAGTAGTTCATGAAGGTACTATGAAAATATATCAGAGTTAAATAAAATATAACAGAATAAATAAAGTACAACAGAAGTCTCAAGATGATAACCAAGTACAAGCGGAATAGAACAACAGAACTGGAATAGATAAAACTAGATAAGCAGATGATCTCCAGCGATTCCAATCTCCAGAAAGTGGAATCCAAATTCGTGAATAACTCAGGCTGACCCGAGCGTAAATGAAATACAAACACTCGAGACAGGACAATATATACTTATATAATATAAACCAACTCAAGTGAACTGTAATAAAGTACAAGTAACTTAAAGGATGCCTGGGACCGCCCATCCTCTAAGGATCCGTTAAACTATTTACTATGTAGTAATATTGCGCTATTATAATAATGTCTACAGTAAAATAAACTTACTTTTAAATAACGTTCCGGGCTACCCATATCACCCTTCACACATAATAGTCCTAGTAGTCCATCATTTTCAATTCAAATTCAGTTTACAAACAAACCATTTCAAATCTTATCAAATTTAAATATAGGTTTAATCCACAAAATACAATATTCAATTTTTAGTATATTTTAACGTTTGAATATCCCACCTTTCATAAATCCAATATCATTTAAATAAACTCAATGATATATACTTCAAATATTCATTTATCAAATAAATTAAATAAATCAGAAATCAAATATCCTTTCAAAATATCAAAACGTCAAATATTATTCAAAACATCATTCATTTTTATTCATTTAAATAACTTTTAAATCCCTTCATTTTATTTAGGAATTAATTACCATTTCAAACTTACGTTTCAAAAGATTTTATATCAAAAATTAAATCTCTCCATTTAAATCATTTAAAGTCAATTCATTATATTTATTAATTAAATATTAAATTTCCAAAACTTAAATCCTTCCATTTAAAGCCATATAAATGTCTCTTCATTATCTTTAGAAATTTAACATTTAATTTCCAAAATTTTATCATTTTTCCAAAGATTCTTTTTTCCATAAAAGTTATTAAAACAACAAAAATATAGTTTTCCGTAGCACTTAAAAATGCTACGTAAAGTTATAGTTTAAAATAGTTCATTTGACAAAAGGCAGCCTTTAAGTGCTGTAATAGATTTCCTTTAAATTTCAAATGAACTTAAATGTTAGGTTTAACCACTATAACATTTACAAAGTGCTATAATAGCCTTTATTTCAATTTAACTTTTTAGTTCATTTAAAACAACTACAACATTTACAAAATGCTGTAATATCCTTACATTACATTTCAAAAATGCTGTTAAATCAAATTCAAGGCTTCAATACAAATTTCACCAACAGTTAATTCTAATTTAAACCATTTAACTTATAAAATCATAAAATTTCACATTTTAAAATCATCATTTCAATACTCTTATTTTTATGATTTTTATACAGTTAAATTTCATCCAAAAATCAAATTTTAACATAATTTCTTATTTAAATTAAAGTATTAAATCCCATTTCTTTAATTAATTTTATTACTTAACCATTAAATTTTAAATTACCAAATTATAACTTATTTCTATTTATTTTACTTAATAAAAATGTCATTTTTAACAAAAGTTCAAAATTTCCCACAACAAGTTATATTTTCAAAATTTTGACTTAAAACATTCATTTATTCACATTTTCATTTATTCAAAAATCACTTTTATTTTTATACAAAATCATTTTATTCATTTTAATTCAAATCATTATACTTTTACTTTTAAAAATAATTTTAAAACATTTCAGAAAATAATTTATAACCCACGGGTCTGTATATAGTTTTCTAGCCTATGTCAAGTGATACAGATGTATATCATTTCAGTCCGCGGTTTACAAAGAAAACCCGGGTTCTATCATTTCAAACCTGCAGTCCCAAGTAAAATGAATGATTTTTGAAAACCGCTCAGGCCTATCATTTCAGCCCACAACGATTTTCCCTTATTCTAAAGTCCGTTCGGGTATGTATCATTTCAACCCATAGTGATTCTAGTCTATAGGGAAGTTGCAATGGTGATAACTGATATAAATAACTGAAATAGCATGAAATAATAGTAACATATGATATAACAGGTGTAATAACATGTGTGAACATCATGTGATAATAATATAGCAGTTATAACAAGATGATATAAGTTACAGATTCAAATGATGTCCGTTTATCACTATATAAGTACATATTAGTCCGGTGAGATTTACTCACTTGTTAAAAGCTGAAGATAGCCAACAAAGCACACAACAGAGACTCTACGAAGGCACGACAACTCGAATATGACTGAAGAGTGGAGAGCCAAATATAATTGCCTTGTATACATATAAACAAAACAATTCAAAATACATAAGTTTTCAAAGCCAAATTACACTAGACAACACTAGGAATCAAAGCCTAAAACAAAGACAAATGCTTTCACTTGTTCTCAACTTCACATACTTCAGTTATGAACTGAAATAGAATAGCCAAGGCATGGATTAAGGTCTGGTTTGGGTCCCTGTAGGGTCGGCCTAGCCTGGTTGATATTGTGGAGAAGTATAGGTGTAATATAGAATCACTACAAGGCAAATGCAGGGCAAATATCAACATTTCTGTGCTATATATGTTCGGCCAGAGGCTCTAGGGGTATGGTCAGAGGTCCAGGTGGTGGTGGATAATGTGGAGGAGGGTGGTGGTCAGATCTGAGGTGGTGCTGGTGGTGGCGGCGGGGAAAAAGGTGGAGGAAGAAGGAGATGGCAATCCTAGACTAGGTTTGGTACAGGTGATGGCTAGTGTTAGTTTAGATGGATTTTTGTGATGATCTTCAACATGGCTTGGCTTGGTCTGAGAAGGAGAGGTGTTAGGATGTCTGATGGTCAGAAAAAAGTGGTGGTGGTGGTCAGCCAAAGCTTGGAGCTGGAGGAACAAAGCTACGGAGGTAAAGAGCGTGTGCAAATTCAGTAGAAAAAAACATAGAAAACAAGGAAGAAAGAATGAATTTTTACCAAGCTTCACAAGGGGAGGGCGGTGAGTTTTTCTCTCTTGAGAGATGATAAAATTACGATGAAAATGAAAAAGAATTGGGCTGAAAGGTGGAGTAAAGGTACGGCCAAGCATTGAAGAAAGGAGTTGGGAAAGTGAAAGGACGGAATGCAAAAGGACTTAGGAATTTCAAAAGTTTAAAACTCTTCGAATTTCCTATATTTTCTTTTTATAATTTTATATAACTTAAATATATATATATAAACTCAGATAAAATAAGAAAATTTAGTAAATAAACAAAAATAAATTAATTAATTATTCATTATATATAATTTAATTAAATAAACATCAAAAATTGCAACTAGTCTTGAAAATAAGAAAAATAAATGCAATGAAATTTGGAAATTTCTTTTTATGTACTTGAAAAGTATTTATAAATAAAGATAAGAACACAAAATAAAAATGAATTCACAAAAATAAATAAATAAATTTTAATTAAATAAAGTTTAAATGAAGAAAATAGTAGAAAAATAGAAGCTAGGCTTAATAAATTGAAATAAATTCAAATAAACTTTAGAAAAAATATATTATCACTTTAAAAATAATAAAAGTCAAAAATATACATAAAATAACATATTAACACATGTTGAAATAAAATATGACAAAGAAAATGTAATTTATATAATTTAAAATAACAAAATTGCCAAATAAATCAAATTACACTCAATATTGAAAATTACATAACATTCACATTTTAAATCCGTTTTCAACGAAACTAAAAGTAGTTTTCATGTTATTACATCTATTTTCATAATAAAAGATAAAATTTTGGATTTGAATTAATTTATATATGAAGTTTAAAAGTCAAAGTTTGAACAGTTTGACCAGAAATTACTTTACAATAAAATATTCAAATTATACTAATTTGACTATAAATCACTTAAAATCATCATTTATATTTAAAAATGATATGTTTGAAATAAAACAAATTTAAAAAAATTTAAAAATAAAAGAAAGTCCAATTTAAATAATATACAAAAATCTAGGGTTGTTACACTCTCCCCCACTCAAACTTTTCGTCCCCGAAAAGGAATGGGGTACAGGAAAGCATGGAAAAAGATAAAGTGAAATAAGATTAAGACAAGATGACAAGGAGATCGAATTTATACCTGTTAACTATTGTTATAGGTAAGTTCAACAAGGTAGAGATTATCAAAGATTATAGAAAGATTTCTAAACAGAAAATTATAGAACAATGCCTACACCAGCCTGAAGCAAGATAAGGAAATAAAGACAACCAAAAGATAGTTTGGAAAACATAATAAGATAATGATAAGTTATAAACCATGGAAATTTAAAATTAAATAGATAATTAAATTTTTCTCAAGTTAAACAAATCTTAACTATCTCAAATTTTATTATCTTCTCTTCTAATCATCTTAAATTAACAATTTCTAAGATCATGGACTTGAAAAATAATCATTCATTATACTCATAATGTACTTAATAAATTTAATTCTTCTTTATTCCTACATAAAGTTAAATTTATTCCTCTTAATATATTTTATCATCTATGCCCATTATACTTACTCTTATTAAAACTGCTTTAATTTATTGTTAGTTCCATTAACATCATTTTATATTGTAAATTATTCAATTAACCTTTTATTCTATTTACTCCTGTTAATCATTTTATAACTAAAATTTAAGGGTATAACATTTATTTTAACCATTCAAATTTTATTTATAAAGTCTTTTTATATTGTATATTATCCAATAACATTGTTAATTTTGGTATAATTTGGGTAAGTATATTTAAATGCAATTGAGTATTATACAAATAAAACTTTCTAATTCCCTCATCTCAAGTTTGAATCATTTATCTAAATTTTTTATTTTCTTTTTATAATTGAAATGATTCTTTAAGATAAAGTTTGAGAATAAAATTTCCGATTTCTTCAAACCTTTTAGAGACAAATAAATATATAAACATAATAAGTCAAATCATATTTAAATCATATATATATATATATTATAAATCCAGTCTTATTTTTGAAATTCAAATCAAGTAAATTTCCCAAAACAAAGCTGTAGCAAGACTACATAACGGTCTCTTCACTTCAAAACTCGAAAATGGACATCGATGATGCCGCGGTCTTCACCGAAGTCATTTTCCAGCGACAAAGTGAAGAGCACTAAATTTTAAACTTTCAAGTTCTTTGAAAACAAATTTCTATTCGAAAATACTTTAGATAATATAACCTTTTAAAACTTTAAACACAAGGTTTGAAACCATCGAAATTGAATTCTCAAATTTCTTGTTTTAAATTCATTTCAGTTCCCAAATCTATTTATAAACAGCTATTTATAAATTCATTTATAGAAAATAAATGATAAATCAAGTATTATCATTTCAAATGATTAATTTAAATCAATTTGTTAAGTTCCATAAATTTACTTATATCAAAATTTATTTCATTAACCAAATTTTTAAAATAATATTGTGTCGGTTTGTTCTGTCAAAGTGTTTTAGAAATCCTACCGATAGCGTTGATCGGACGAATCAATCGGAAACCCAAATCAACATCAACAACTCAAACAACACAATATAAAACAAAATGTTAATATTGATTTACAAGTACAATTCAAATTGTTTGGAAGATAGATTGGAAACAAAAGACAAGATGATTGAATAAAAGAATATGGAGGTGGATAAGCTTAAATAAACCGCGGGCGTCCATAACCTGGTCGACCGTGACTTAAAGAATAAGATCGATGTGGATTTTCTAGGGTAAATCTACATTCGATCTCAATAGATAGAGTTTGGAATAACAATAGATATTAGCATCTAAACCATGGATAGATATAAATCCCATGGTGAATTGATGCTAATTGTAAAGGAGTTTCCCCTTTACAAATGAATTTTATTTATTTATTTATTTTTTTTTATTTTTTTGAGATTGGCGAGACCGCCACTTCACTATAAAGCTCATTCGAAGTGGAGTTATGGGATACTCCAGAATCAAAAGGAGATGAATAGTGCGAGACACGAATGGATTTTGGAACCGCAGGGAACGTTCCAAAATTCAAAGGGATCGAGTCAAAAAGGAAGATATTTAAACTCGAATGAAAGTGATTCTGTTAATACATTTACCATAAATGTTGAGTTTTTCCTAGAGCTACCAAAGCTCTGATACCAACTGTGACAACCCGGTATTTTTAACCATTCGCATCCATTATAAGTGTATAGGTAGACACTCATGCCGGAATTGAATTGCTCAAAATACCGCGTTGTAAATAAAATTTGGCAAATCTCAGGACCTACGGTAAATAAAAATCACAGAACATAGACACAGAGTAAGAAATGCAGCGGAAGTAAAAGAGATAGCATTTCATGAAGCTATTATGAAAATATATCAGAGTTAAATAAAATACAACAGAATAAATAGTACAACAGAAGTCTGAAGATGATAATCAAGTACAAGCTGAATAGAACAACAGAACTGGAATAGATAAAACTAGATAAGCAGATGATCTCCAGCGATTCCAATCTCCAGAAAGTGGAATCCAAATCTATGAATAACTCAGGCTGACCCGAGCGTAAATAAAATACAAACACTCGAGTTAGGACAATATATACTTATATAATATAAACCAACTCAAGTGAACTGTAATAAAGTACAAGTAACTTAAAGGATGCCTGGGACCGCCCATCCTCTAAGGACCCGTTAAACTATTTGCTATGTAGTAATATTGTGCTATTATAATAATGTCTATAGTAAAATAAACTTACTTTTAAATAGCATTCCGGGCTACCCATATCACCCTTCACACATAATAGTCCCAATAGTCCATCCAATATCATGACATCTCCACACCGGGTGACTGTCAGAGGATACCACACGGGCTACGGAAGAAAAAAAAACTTGTAGTAAAGGCTCGGTATGGTAGGTGACACGGCACACAACGCAATGCCAGGGTAGATATACCAATTACGCACACGGGCTGGTGGTAACGTAGCAGCCACATACGTCCATCTCGGAACACACTCCCGACAAAAATCAGAGGATGGCCATCTAATCAATCACCAGTAAGAGTATAGTATCGCAGGAATGTGTCCGATCGGAGGAATGACCTCACTTGGCCCGAGATCGCTCCTGTTTTAGCCACCTTATGCCAACTCACGGGAGTTGGGTCCACGTAATATACCTCAAGAACGTCGCCACCATCCTACTTCATTCTGGAATCTCGACCGCATACACAGTTGTTAAAGTGGTTTTCGGTATCGACAGAGAGTATGCCAGATATCCGATCCCGGTCTCTTTAACAACCAATCGTTATTACAACCCATTGTTATAATTTTAAAATATAATATTTTATACTTCGAAATAAAATATCATTTCAAATCCAAATCTTTATCAAAATAACAATTAAATCATTTCCAAACCATTTCAATATATCAAAATAGCATATCCTTTCAAAACTTCCTTTTCAAATCATTTCAATATATCGAAATATCATATCCTTTCAAAACTTCACTACAAATCATTTTAATATCAAAATATCATTTCAAAGATAGTTTATACTTCGAAAACCCAAAATCATTTTTATTTCAAAACTATATTTATTTCAACAATAATATCATTTCCATTCCAAACATATATTCACTTTTCAAAATAGTTTATACTTTCAAAGTTATAACTCTTTCGAAACCAAAACATTGAAATCATTACACTTTAAAAATCAAAACATTTTGAAATCATACATTTGCAATCATCCATTAATTCTATACGTTTACAAATTTATTAAATTAAACCCAAATTTCAATTTCAATTTAATTTAATTCCAACCATCATTTTCAATTCAAATTCAGTTTACTAACAAACCATTTCAAATCTTATCAAATTTAAATATAGGTTTAATCCACAAAATACAATATTCAATCTTTAGTATATTTCAAGGTTTGAATATCCCACCTTTCATAAATCCAATATCATTTAAATAAACTCAATGATATATACTTCATATATTCATTTATCAAATAAATTAAATAAATCAGAAATCAAATATCCTTTCAAAATATCAAAATGTCAAATATTATTCAAAACATAATTCATTTTTATTCATTTAAATAACTTTTAAATCCCTTCATTTTATTTAGGAATTAATTACCATTTCAAACTTACGTTTCAAAAGATTTTATATCAAAAATTAAATCTCTCCATTTAAATCATTTAAAGTCAATTCCTTATATTTATTAATTAAATATTAAATTTCCAAAAATTAAATCCTTCCATTTAAAACCATATAAATGTCTCTTCATTATCTTCAGAAATTTAACATTTAATTTCCAAAATTTTATCGTTTTTCCAAAGATTCTTTTTTCCATAAAAGTTATTAAAACAACAAAAATATAGTTTTCCGTAGCACTTAAAAATGCTACGTAAAGTTATTGTTTAAAATAGTTCATTTGACAAAAGGCAGCCTTTAAGTGCTGTAATAGATTTCCTTTAAATTTCAAATGAACTTAAATGTTAGGTTTAACCACTATAACATTTACAAAGTGCTATAATAGCCTTTATTTCAATTTAACTTTTTAGTTCATTTAAAACAACTACAACATTTACAAAATGCTGTAATACCCTTACATTACATTTCAAAAATGCTGTTAAATCAAAATCAAGGCTTCAATACAAATTTCACCAGCAGTTAATTTTAATTTAAACCATTTAACTTATAAAATCATAAAATTTCACATTTTAAAATCACCATTTCAATACTCTTATTTTTATGATTTTTATACAGTTAAATTTCATCCAAAAATCAAATTTTAACATAATTTCTTATTTAAATTAAAGTATTAAATCCCATTTCTTTAATAATTTTATTACTTAACCATTAACTTTTAAATTATCAAATTATAACTTATTTCTATTTATTTTACTTAATAAAAATGTCATTTTTAACAAAAGTTCAAAATTTCCTACAATAAGTTATATTTTCAAAATTTTTACTTAAAACATTCATTTATTCACATTTTCATTTATTTAAAAATCACTTTTATTTTTATAAAAAAAAATCATTTTATTCATTTTAATTCAAATTATTATACTTTTACTTTTAAAAATAATTTTAAAACATTTCAGAAAATAATTTATAACCCACGGGTCTGTATATAGTTTTCTAGCCTAGGTCAAGTGATACGGATGTATATCATTTCAATCTGCGGTTTACAAAGAAAACCCGGGTTCTATCATTTCAAACCCGCAGTACCTAGTAAAATGAATGATTTTTGAAAACCGCTCAGGCATATAATTTCAGTCCATAAGGATGTTCCCTTATTCTAAAGTCCGTTCGGGTATGTATCATTTCAACCCATAGTGATTCTAGTCTACAGGGAACTTGCAATGGTGATAACTGATATAAATAACTGAAATAGCATGAAATAATAGTAACATATGATATAACAGGTGTAATAATAGGTGTGAACATCATGTGATAGCAATATAGAAGTTAAAACAAGATGATATAAGTTACAGATTCAAATGATGTCCGTTTATCACTATATAAGTACATATTAGTCTGGTGAGATTTACTCACTTGTTAAAAGCTGAAGATAGCCAATAAAGCACACAACAGAGACTCTACGAAGGCACAACAACTCGAATATGACTGAAGAGTGGAGAGCCAAAAATAATTGCCTTGTATACATATAAACAAAACAATTCAAAATACATAAGTTTTCAAAGCCAAATTACACTAGACAACACTAGGAATCAAAGCCTAAAACAAAGACAAATGCTTTGCACTTGTTCTCAACTTCACATACTTCAGTTATGAACTGAAATAGCACAGCCAAGGCATGGATTAAGGTCTGGTTTGGGTCCCTATAGGGTCGGCCTAGTTGATGGTGTGGAGAATTATAGGTGTAATATAGAATCACTACAAGGCAAATACAGGGCAAATATCAACATTTTTGTGCTATATATGGTTCGGCCAGAGGCTCTAGGGGTATGGTCAGAGGTCTAGGTGGTGGTGGATGATGTGGCAGAGGGTGGTGGTCAGATCTGAGGTGGTGGTGGTGGTGGTGGCGGCGGCAAAAGGTGGAGGAAGAAGGAGATGGCAATCCTAGACTAGGTTTGGTACAGGTGATGGCTAGTGTTAGTTTAGATGGATTTTTGTGATGATATTCACCATGGCTTGGCTTGGCCTGAGAAGGAGAGGTTTTTAGGATGTGTGATGGTTATAAAAAAGTGGTGGTGGTGTTCAGCCAAAGCTTGGAGGTGGAGGAACAAAGCTATGAAGATAAAGAACATGTTCAAATTCAATAGAAAAAAACATAGAAAATAAGGAAGAAATAATGAATTTTTACCAAGCTTCAACAAGGGGAGGGCCGTGAGTTATTCTCTCATGAGAGACGATAAAATTTTCATGAAAATGAAAAGGAGAATTGGGCTGAAAGGTGGAGTAAAGGTACGGCCAAGCATTGAAGAAAGGAGTTGGGAAAGTAAAAGGACGGAATGCAAAAGGACTTAGGAATTTCAAAAGTTTAAAACTCTTCGAATTTCCTATATTTTCTTTTTATAATTTTATATAACTGAAATATATATATAAAATCAGATAAACTACGAAAATTTAGTAAATAAACAAAAATTAATTAATTAATTACTAATTATATATAATTTAACTAAATAAAACAACAAAAATTGCAACTAGTCTTGAAATATGAAAAATAAATGCAATGAAATTTGGAAAAAAAAATTATGTACTTGAAAAGTATTTATAAATAAAGATAATAACACAAAATAAAAATGAATTCACAAAAATAAATAAATTTTAATTAAATAAAGTTTAAATGAAGAAAATAGCAGAAAAATAGAAGCTAGGTTTAATAAATTCAAATAAAATTCAAATAAACTTTAGAAAAAATATATTATCACTTTAAAAATAATAAAAGACAAAAATATACATAAAATAACATATTAACACATATCAAAATAAAATATGACAAAGAAAATGTAATTTATATAGTTTAAAATAAAAAGTTGCCAAATAAATCAAATTACACTCAGTATTGAAAATTACATAACATTCACATTTTAAATCCGTTTTCAATGAAACGAAAAGTTGTATTCATGTTATTACATATATTTTTATAATAAAAGATAAAATTTAGGATTTAAAATAATTTAAATTTGAAGTTTAAAAGTCAAAGTTTGAACAGTTTGACGAGAAATTCACTTTAAAGTAAAATATTCAAATTATACTAATTTGACTATAAATCACTTAAAATCATCATTTATATTTAAAAATGAAAATTTTTAAATAAAACAAATTTAAAAAAATTTAAAAATAAAAGAAAGTCCAATTTAAATAATATACAAAAATCTAGGATTGTTACACTCTCCCCCACTCAAAACTTTTCGTCCCCGAAAAGGAATGAGGTACGGGAAAGCACTGAAAAAGATATAGTGAAATAAGATTAAGGCAAGATGACAGGGAGATCGAATTTATACCTGATAACTATTGTTATAGGTAAGTTCAACAAGGTAGAGATTATCAAAGATTATAGAAAGATTTCTAAACAGAAAATTATAGAACAATGCCTACACCAGCCTGAAGCAAGATAAGGAAAATAAGGACAACCAAAAGATAGTTTGGAAAACATAATAAGATTTAAGTTAGAAACCATGTAAATTTCAAATTAAATAGATAATTAAATTTTTGCTCAAGTTAAACAAATCTTAACTATCTAAAATTTTATTATCTTGTCTTCTAATCATCTTAAATTAACAATTTCTAAATCATGGACTTGAAAAATAATCATTCATTATACTCATAATGTACTTAATAAATTTAGTTCTTCTTTATTCCTACTTAAATTTAAATTTATTTCTCTTAATATATTTTATCATCTATGCCCATTATACTTACTCTTATTAAAACTGCTTTAATTTATTGTTAGTTTAACATCATTTTATATTGTAAATTATTCAATTAACCTTTTATTCTATTTTCTCCTGTTAATCATTTTATAACTAAAATTTAAGTGTATAACATTTATTTTAACCATTCAAATTTTATTTATAAAATCTTTTTATATTGTATATTATCCAATATCATTGTTAACTTTGGTATAATTTGGGTAAGTATATTTAAATGCAATTGAGTATTGTACAAATAAAACTTTCTAATTCTCTCATCTCAAGTTTGAATCATTTATCTAAATTTTTTATTTTCTTTTATAATTGAAATGATTCTTTAAGATAAAGTTTGAGAATAAAATTTCCGATTTCTTCAAACCTTTTAGAGACAAATAAATATATAAACATAATAAGTCAAATCATATTTAAATCATATATATATATATTATAAATCCAGTCTTATTTTTGAAATTCAAATCAAGTAAATTTCCCAAAACAAAGCTGTAGAAAGACTACATAACGGTCTCTTCACTTCAAAACTCGAAAATGGACATCGATGATGCCGCGGTCTTCACCGAAGTCATTTTCCAGCGACAAAGTGAAGAGCACTAAATTTTAAACTTTCAAGTTCTTTGAAAACAAATTTCTATTCGAAAATACTTTAGATAATATAACCTTTTAAAACTTTAAACACAAGGTTTGAAACCATCGGAAATTGAATTCTCAAATTTCTTGTTTTAAATTCATTTCAGTTCCCAAATCTATTTATAAACAGCTATTTATAAATTCATTTATAGAAAATAAATGATAAATCAAGTATTATCATTTCAAATGATTAATTTAAATCAATTTGTTAAGTTCCATAAATTTACTTATATCAAAATTTATTTCATTAACCAAATTTTTAAAATAATATTGTGTCGGTTTGTTCTGTCAAAGTGTTTTAGAAATCCTACCGATAGCGTTGATCGGACGAATCAATCGGAAACCCAAATCAGAGTAGTCAAGTGATTCAGGTTATCTCTTGACGAATTCTGGAGGAGTTTTGGAGAAGGAGGCTTCAGCGTGTAGATATTTAGTTAGAGTTCCGCTGTGTTATTCTGTATAGTTGCTCTTGTATTGTATATTAGACAGAAATGTTATAACTGTCTAAATTGAAATGTGTAGTTGTGTACTCTAATGTATATGATACTATGTATATGTTTAATATTATATTTTCAATCGTTCCGTTGTGAGATTCTGATGTGTTGTTTTTTCTTCTTCTCTTTCTTTTCTTCTTCTATCTCTTCTTTCTTAATTAGTGATGCGATTTTCTGGTGATAGAAAGTCGGGTCGCTACAGTACATCAACAACTCAAACAACACAATATAAAACAAAATATTAATATTGATTTACAAGTACAATTCAAATTGTTTGGAAGATAGATTGGAAACTAAAGACAAGATGATTGAATAAAAGAATATGGAGGTGGATAAGCTTAAATAAATCGCGGGCGTCCATAACCTGGTCGACCGTGACTTAAAGAATAAGATCGATGTGGATTTTTTCGGGTAAATCTACATTCGATCTCAATAGATAGAGTTTGGAATAACAAAGGATATTAGCATCTAAACCAAGGATAGAATAAATCCCATGGTGAATCGATGCTAAGTGTAAAGGAGTTTCCCCTTTACAAATGAATTTTATTTGTTTATTTATTTATTTTTATTTTTTTGAGATTGGCAGGACCGCCACTTCACTATAAAGCTCATTCGAAGTGGAGTTATGTGATACTCCAGAATCAAAAGGAGATGAATAGTGCGGGACACGAATGGATTTTGGAACCACAGAGAACGTTCCAAAATTCAAAGGGATCAAGTCAAAAAGGAAGAGATTTAAACTCGAATGAAAGTGATTCTTTAAATACATTTACCATATATGTTGAGTTTTGCCTAGAGCTACCAAAGCTCTGATACCAACTGTGAAAACCCGTTATTTTAACCATTCGCGTCCATTATAAGTGTATAGGTAGACACTCATGCCGGAATTGAATTGCTCAAAATACCCATTGTAAATAAAATTTGGCAAATCTCAGAACATACGGTAAATAAAAATCACAGAACACAGACACGAAGTAAGAAATGTCGCGGAAGTAAAAGAGATAGTAGTTCATGAAGCTACTATGAAAATATATCAGAGTTAAATAAAATACAACAGAATAAATAAAGTACAACAGAAGTCTCAAGATGATAACCAAGTACAAGCTGACTAGAACAACAGAACTGGAATAGATAAAACTAGATAAGCAGATGATCTCCAGCGATTCCAATCTCCAGAAAGTGGAATCCAAATCTGTGAATAACTCAGGCTGACCCGAGCGTAAATAAAATACAAACACTCGAGTCAGGACAATATATACTTATATAATATAAACCAACTCAAGTGAACTGTAATAAAGTACAAGTAACTTAAAGGATGCCTGGGACCGCCCATCCTCTAAGGATCCGTTAAACTATTTACTATGTAGTAATATTGCGCTATTACAATAATGTCTACAGTAAAATAAACTTACTTTTAAATAGCATTCCGGGCTACCCATATCACCCTTCACACATAATAGTCCCAGTAGTCCATCCAATATCATGACATCTCCACACCGGGTGACTGTCAGAGGATACCACACGGGCTACGGGAGAAAAAAACTCGTAGTAAAGGCTCGGTATGGTAGGTGACATGGAACACAAGGCAATGCCAGGGTAGATATAGCAATTACGCACACGGGCTGGTGGTAACGTAGCAGCCACGTACGCCTACCTCGGACACACTCCCGATCAAAATCGGAGGATAGCCATCTAATCAATCACCAGTAAGAGTATAGTATCGAAGGAATATGTCCGATCGGAGGAATGATCTCACTTGGCCCGAGATCGCTCCTTTTTTAGCCACCTTATGCCAACTCACGAGAGTTGGGTCCACGTAATATACCTCAAGAACGTCGCCACCATCCTACTTCATTCTGGAATCTCCACCGCGTCCACAGTTGTTAAAGTGGTTTTCGGTATCGACAGAGAGTATGCCAGATATCCGATCCTGGTCTCTTTAACAACCAATCGTTATTATAACCATGGTTATAATTTTAAAATATAATATTTTATACTTCAAAATAAAATATCATTTCAAATCCAAATTTTTATCAAAATAATGATTAAATCATTTCCAAACCATTTCAATATATCAAAATAGCATATCCTTTCAAAACTTCCTTTTCAAATCATTTCAATATATCGAAATATCATATCCTTTCAAAACTTCACTACAAATCATTTTAATATCAAAATATCATTTCAAAGATAGTTTATACTTCAAAAACCCAAAATCATTTTTATTTCAAAACTATATTTATTTCACCAACAATATCATTTCCATTCCAAACATATATTCACTTTTCAAAATAGTTTATACTTTCAAAGTTATGACTCTTTCGAAACCAAAACATTGAAATCATTACACTTTAAAAATCAGAACATTTTGAAATCATACATTTGCAATCATCCTTTAATTCTGTACATTTACAAATTTATTAAATTAAACCCAAATTTCAATTTAATTTAATTCAAACCACCATTTTTAATTCAAATTCAGTTTACTAATAAACAATTTCAAATCCTATCAAATTTAAATATAGCTTTAATCCACAAAATACAATATTCAATCTTTAGTATATTTCAAGGCTTGAATAACCCACCTTTCATAAATCCAATATCATTTAAATAAACTCAATGATATATACTTCAAATATTCATTTATCAAATAAATTAAATAAATCAGAAATCAAATATCCTTTCAAAATATCAAAATGTCAAATATTATTCAAAACATCATTCATTTTTATTCATTTAAATAACTTTTAAATCCCTTCATTTTATTTAGGAATTAATTACCATTTCAAACTTACATTTCAAAAAAATTTATATCAAAAATTAAATCTCTCCATTTAAATCGTTTAAAGTCAATCTTTATATTTATTAATTGTGACGCCCCACCTCTATACCCACGCTAGCCAAGGACACTACGGAGTAGTGCTGTCAACTAGCACGGAGAATAAGGCTGTTGAGGAGCAACCATCCATGTAATTGCTTATCACACGGTGGCTATAAATAATCTTCGGAAACAAACATAGAAATAAACATATCACAAATCAGTCACAGCATCCATATCACAGAGGCGGGAGAAGATATGAATATATAACTAACACATGAAAGTGTACATCAGAGTAGTGGTCAAAGAGATCCACAATAATACAAAAGAATAGCAACACGTGCTATACAAAAGAATACAACTATGAGTCTATGTCTCAAGTGTATACAACAAAAACTGCTAATCTAAATAGTTAGCCAAAAGTCAGAGTAGCAAATCCTGGGAAGAAATCAAGCAGAAGCACCTGTAACATCTCGGTCTGACCCGAGTATTATTTAAGAAAATAATAAACGGATCAGTCTAGCTATAAATATCAGATAACATGGTACAAAATAAAAGATATGGCATAACATAAAAATATCCATACTGACATACTACTATAAGTATGCAAATGATGACCAACAGAAGATCAATCAATAAGAGATAAATCGATATCACAAGAATCTTCTCAAAGATCCAAAGAGGGCATCATACCCTAAACTTGTACTCATAACAAGTCAATGACATAAATTCCAGAAATCAACACAAGAAATCCAGAAATCATAGAAAAGGGGAAAGAGGCCTATCACATGACGGTCCGAAGACCATGGGGAGCTACCCCATATGTGTGAGTCGAAATCACACAGATGAGGTCTAGACTAACCAAAAATCAAAAAGGTATGTGTGAGTGAAATCACACAAGTGGTGTCTAGTCTAACCTCGCAAACAAAAACGTATGTGTGAGTGAAATCACACAAGTGGTGTATAGACTAACCAAGAAGGTAAAAAGGTATGTGTGAATGAAATCACACAAGTGGTGTCTAGTCTAACCAAGCAAACAAGAGACATCGCACAATTGCTAGTCTAAATCATAAGAATGATCGTCATGATCAACGAGAGGTGTCAATTACACTAAGCTAGTAAATATAAAAGTTTAGCTTCATGTCCCATAACCACTTGCTTACTTAAATATTTACGAACAAACTGTAAATCTTCACTAGAAAATTGTCACAAGAGGTTCAATCGAACAAGTCCAAGAATTAACCGACGAAGCAAACGCAAGCGTTTCATACCACTTGTTTTACTAAGCCGTTTAATTAGATTTCTCATCCGAGTGAGGTAAAGGTTGTATATACTAATAGATTGGAAAACGGGTTAAGAAAAGAGCTTTGTTGTTAAAAATAGAGTTGAAATCCTTTTGTTGAAAGAGTTTTGATATTTACTACTAATTTTGAAACCTTTATATTTTAAAGTGACCAATCACAGAAGCGATTGTAGAAACAATCAATCACAAAGATCACATTCGGAGATGTGATAAAAATCCAAGGAAATCAGCGCAGCTAATTCTGTTGAATGTTCGCGACCTAGAGGTGTTCGCGACCTAGTGGTTGCGACCTAGAGGTGTTCGCGACCTAACGATGACTCGCGACCCAACATGGCCGACCTAACAGAGGTTGCGACCTAAGGTATTCGTGACTTAGGAACAAAAGCAGGACCGAGTGACCTACGACCTAGGCGACTTACGACCTACGACCTAAGGCGACTTACGACCTACGACCTAAGGCGATCTACGACCTACGACCTAAGGCTCGCACGACCTAGTGAAATAGCAGTATTAGGTCGGAGATGACCTACGACTTAAGGCTCGCGCGACCTAGTGAAATAGCAGTATTAGGTCAGAGACGACCTACGACTTAAGGCCATACGACCTACGACCTAAGGCTCTAACTCGCGAGCGACCTAACGAGTTAACTCGTGAGCGTCCTAATTCCGAAGTGCCAATTCTTCCAGAACAACCTAAGTGCAGTTTTTTCACCGAAAATACTAAAATTTGGAGTTTTTCGCCAATCCAATCCAAACCAAATGCAAATATACATGCAAAAATGATAGGGAATCATTCCCAACAGTCCAATATAGTTATAGGCTAGAATTGTGAGATAAAAATCTCACCTTTGCACCAAATATCAATGAAAATGAAGTTTTAAGCAAGCAAGAATCAATCCCTCTTCTATCTAAGCACAAGAAGCTTGAATCCAACGTCTTCTTCTTGAATTTGGAGTAGAAAGATGGATTGCAATTGAATTTGAGTTTGGAAAATTTTAATTTCCCATTCCCTCCACCATTTTTGAAGAAGCTTGAAGGCTTAGGCAAATAAAAATGAAGTTATGAAGAGGAGGGGTGAAGGTTGGGTCTAATAAGCTAAAAGCCCAACCCAAAGTCTCAAGTGAAAATGTAGTGAAATTCCACTATCTCCAACCATATCAATGTTTATACTTAAAAATATTGTAAACGGCATTTCGAACTCAATGGAAGTGGTCTCGAGTCCTAATTTGTCCGTTTGCAAAAAGTAGCTTTTCGGACCAAAATCCGATTAACGATTTAATATTTAAATAAAATATTTAAATATAAACTCGATAAATATGCGGGTTGTTACATTAATTAAATATTAAATTTCCAAAACTTAAATCCTTCCATTTAAAGCCATATAAATGTCTCTTCATTATCTTTAGAAATTTAACATTTAATTTCAAAAATTTTATCATTTTTCCAAAGATTCTTTTTTCCATATAAGTTATTAAAACAACAAAAATATAGTTTTCTGTGGCACTTAAAAATGCTACGTAAAGTTATAGTTTAAAATAGTTCATTTGACAAAAGGCAGCCTTTAAGTGCTGTAATAGATTTCCTTTAAATTTCAAATGAACTTAAATGTTAAGTTTAACCACTATAACATTTACAAAGTGCTATAATAGCCTTTATTTCAATTTAACTTTTTAGTTTATTTAAAACAACTACAACATTTACAAAATGCTGTAATACCCTTACATTACATTTCAAAAATGTTGTTAAATCAAATTCAAGGCTTCAATACAAATTTCACCAACAGTTAATTCTAATTTAAGCCATTTAACTTATAAAATCATAAAATTTCACATTTTAAAATCATCATTTCAATACACTTATTTTTATGATTTTTATACAGTTAAATTTCATCCAAAAATCAAATTTTAACATAATTTCTTATTTAAATTAAAGTATTAAATCCCATTTCTTTAATTACTTTTATTACTTAACCATTAAGTTTTAAATTACCAAATTATAAATTATTTCTATTTATTTTACTTAATAAAAATGTCATTTTTAACAAAAGTTCAAAATTTCCCACAATAAGTTATATTTTCAAAATTTTGACTTAAAACATTCATTTATTCACATTTTCATTTAATCAAAAATCACTTTTATTTTTATAAAAAAAATCATTTTATTCATTTTAATTCAAATTATTATACTTTTACTTTTAAAAATAATTTTAAAACATTTCAGAAAATAATTTATAACCCACGTGTCTGTATATAGTTTTCTAGCCTAGGTCAAGTGATACGAATGTATATCATTTCAATCTGCGGTTTACAAAGAAAACCCGGGTTCTATCATTTCAAACCCGTAGTCCCAAGTAAAATGAACGATTTTTGAAAACCGCTCAGGCCTATCATTTCAGCCCATAACGATTTTCCCTTATTCTAAAGTCCGCTCGGGTATGTATCATTTCAACCCATAGTGATTCTAGTCTACAGGGAACTTGCAATGGTGATAACTGATATAAATAACTGAAATAGCATGAAATAATAGTAATATATGATATAACAGGTGTGAACATCATGTGATAATAATATAGCAGTTAAAACAAGATGATATAAGTTACAGATTCAAATGATGTCCGTTTATCACTATATAAGTACATATTAGTCCGGTGAGATTTACTCACTTGTTAAAAGCTGAAGATAGCCAACAAAGCACACAACAGAGACTCTACGAAGGCACAACAACTCGAATATGACTGAAGAGTGGAGAGCCAAATATAATTGCCTTGTATACATATAAACAAATCAATTCAAAATACATAAGTTTTCAAAGCCAAATTACACGAGACAACACTAGGAATCAAAGCCTAAAACAAAGGCAAATGCTTTGCAATTGTTCTCAACTTCACATACTTCAGTTATGAACTGAAATAGCACAGCCAAGGCATGGATTAAGGTCTGGTTTGGGTCCCTATAGGGTCGGCCTAGCCTGGTTGATAGTGTGGAGAATTATTGGTGTAATATAGAATCACTACAAGGCAAATACAGGGCAAATATCAACATTTCTGTGCTATATATGGTTCGACCAGAGGCTCTAGGGGTATGGTCAGAGGTCCAGGTGGTGGTGGATGATGTGGCAGAAGGTGGTGGTCATATTTGAGGTGGCGGCGGCGGCGGCGGTGGCGGCAAAAGGTGGAGGAAGAAGGAGATGGCAATGCTAGACTAAGTTTGGTACAGGTGATGGCTAGTGTTAGTTTAGATGGATTTTTGTGATGATCTTCACCATGGCTTGGTTTGGCCTTAGGAGGAGAGGTGTTAGGATGTGTGATGGTTAGAAAAAAATGGTGGTGGTGGTCAGCCAAAGCTTGGAGGTGGAGGAACAAAGCTATGAAGATAAAGAACATGTGCAAATTCAATAGAAAAAAACATAGAAAATAAGGAAGAAATAATGAATTTTTACCAAGCTTCAACAAGGGGAGGGTCGTGAGTTTTTTTCTCTTGAGAGATGATAAAATTTTCATGAAAATGAAAAGGAGAATTGGGCTGAAAGGTGGAGCAATGGTACGGCCAAGCATTGAAGAAAGGAGTTGGGAAAGTGAAAGGACGGAATGCAAAAGGACTTAGGAATTTCAAAAGTTTAAAACTCTTCGAATTTCCTATATTTTCTTCTTATAATTTTATATAACTGAAATATATATATAAAATCAGATAAACTACGAAAATTTGTTAAATAAAAAAAAATTAATTAATTAATTATTAATTATACATAATTTAATTAAATAAAACAACAAAAATTGCAACTAGTCATGAAAATATGAAAAATAAATGCAATGAAATTTGGAAAAAAAATTATGTACTTGAAAAGTATTTATAAATAAATATAAGAACACAAAATAAAAATGAATTCACAAAAAAAAAAAAATTTAATTAAATAAAGTTTAAATGGAGAAAATAGCAGAAAAATAGAAGCTAGGCTTAATAAATTGAAATAAATTCAAATAAACTTTAGAAAAATTGTAGTATCACTTTAAAAATAATAAAAGACAAAAATATACATAAAATAACATATTAACACATATTGAAATAAAATATGCCAAATAAAATGTTATTTATATAGTTTAAAATAACAAGTTGCCAAATAAATCAAATTACACTCAATATTGAAAATTACATAACATTCACATTTTAAATCCGTTTTCAATGAAACGAAAAGTAGTATTTATGTTATTACATCTATTTTTATAATAAAATATAAAATTTAGGATTTAAAATAATTTAAATTTGAAGTTTAAAAGTCAAAGTTTGAACAGTTTGACGAGAAATTCACTTTACAGTAAAATATTCAAATTATACTAATTTGACTATAAATCACTTAAAATCATCATTTATATTTAAAAATGAAATGTTTGAAATAAAAAAAAATTAAAAAAATTTAAAAATAAAAGAAAGTCCAATTTAAATAATATAAAAAAAATCTAGGGTTGTCACACTCTCCAATTTCTAAGATCATGGACTTGAAAAATAATCATTCATTATACTCATAATGTACTTAATAAATTTAATTCTTCTTTATTCCTACTTAAATTTAAATTTATTCCTCTTAATATATTTTATCATCTATGCCCATTATACTCACTCTTATTAAAACTGCTTTAATTTATTGTTAGTTCCATTAACATCATTTTATATTGTAAATTATTCAATTAACCTTTTATTCTATTACTCCTGTTAATCATTTTATAACTAAAATTTAAGTGTATTACATTTATTTTAACCATTCAAATTGTAACGACCCGTAAATTTCGACAATTTAATTTGTTTATTTAATAGGATTTTTGTTATTTATTTTAGTAGAAACAATAAAGGGAATAAATAAATGTTAAAATGAAGGCTAAAATAAATTATGTAAATGGTGACTTAAAACCTATTTATAGAAATTTGAATAAAATCCAAATTGAATTAAGTAGAAAAAGGAGTCTTACCTGGATATAAAATTTAATATGAGAAATTTTTGAAAATATTAAATTGATTCAATGAAATAAAAGAGTGTAAACGGTAATTGGAATAAATTAAGGAATCACGTTATTGCAAGTTAATAATTTACGACTTGAATGAAATTCCAATTCATGAAAATCATTTAAATGTTATGATTTGATTTTAAATGGAATATGAGAAAAACAAATGTAAGGATTTGATTAATATATATGTTATTTATTCAGGATATTGAATAAAATTGGGAATCCAATTGTAATTAATGGTAATAATGTTGGTATTAGCTAATAAATTAAATTTCAATGCAATACCCAGAAATGAATGTATGTAAATGTATACTAGGTTATTTATCAAATAGAAGGAAAGAAAAGTAAATATTGAATTTGATTGATGAATAAATATACATTGGATAGAAGTTGAATGTAAAGTTAATGGTAATTGTATAAATTCAATATAAGATAATGAATTGCAACAAATTGTGGGTTGATAATAAGGTGTGAATGGGAAAGTATTTGTTATATTAATTTAATGAAATTCAAATTTGATGGGAAAGGTAAATGGGTATTTGGTAATAAATTTAAAACGGACTTAAATAGTGAATTCATCTAATTAATATATAATAAATAATGACTGAATAAAAACCTATACCTGTAAAAATCTATAATATTTGAGTGGAAATAACAAACTTATAAATGAGGGATTGAGAGTTTTACAACAATTATTATGAGTTATATACTTAGTTCGTTCAATTAAATCAGAAACCATTGCAATAAATATAAATTTAGTGTTATGCAATTGAGATAAACAATTGGAAAATGTTAAAGTATCTGGACATATATACTAAAATAAATGGTACCCAGGATGGTATTATGATAAATAGTGAATTTAAGAATGGGAATCGGGATTTATTTATTTATATGGAAACTTAAAGTCTAATAATTGAATTTAATTGCAATTAAATGAGATTGAATATAGTTAAATAATTCGTTATTTGAAATAAATATAAGGTGAGAAATTTGTGTAATAATTTGGAATCCAATATTTAATCCAGCTGTTTGACAGGAATGAATAGAATACTAATTAATTTATTTAACTAAACGAAATTTTAGGATATTATTTATAATTTGGGTATTTAATGAAATTAAGGATTTATATTGAAATTTATAAATTTACCTTCTTTAAATTTGACATCTAAACTTGTTGGAATTTTGTAAATGATTAAGAATTTTTAAAACTAATAAAATGAGTCAAATTTTAGAATCTAAATATAAAATTGGATTTTATTTATTTATTTTGAATTTATTTAATTAATATAAAAATAGCCATTTTGGTCACGGACTCGGATTTCGACGAAACCAGTTTCATCGGATCCGTAACAGTGAATTATTGTAGGGTTTCAAGTTTCGTAGCGATCGGACTTGTCGTTTGATCGTACGAACTCGAAACGCCCTGAAATCGATTTAATTGAAATCAATTTGAAATCAATTTGAAAATATTGTTTTCAGCATAACTTCTTCATACGATCGAATTTGGACGTGAAACTTTTTCCATCGCGCTCAGAATATTTTAAAACACCTATTTAGATATATGGGTTTAACCAATTTCGTTCCGGGGTCAGAACGGGCTTTTTGGGCCAATTATCGTTCAGCACGTTTATTTATCGGATCCATCTATTCTATTTCTAACCTACCTATATAAACCCAGTTATAAACCCTAGCCTCCATCTATTCTCATTTCTTTGTGCGTTCTTTTCCCCCATCTCCTTATTTCCAATGGCTGAAAACCCTAGATCCAGTTTCAATACAAATCAAAAGTCAAAAATTCAAAGTCTCTAGAAAAATTCACAAAAATTATATGTCATAGTTCTCGAAGAGCATAATCTACTGGTACTGTTCGTTTTTTGAACCGATTCAACGTTTTCACATAAATCATATTTTAACTCTCGGCCGTTCATTTATCGTGGCTTTGATTTGCGGCGGATCGTCAACTATACGACGAACAGAGGGCATGGTACGGTAGAGTTCATTGAGCAGTGATGATCGGTGGTACTCGTCGATGTTAGAGATGGCCGGAATCGCCCAGATTTGGCCAAAATAAACTCGCGGCGGCGGTCGATGCATAGGGTGCCGGAGGTGGCTGTGCATGGGGGCTAGGGGCGGCTCGGCATGCTGAGTACAGTGACGACCATGGATCTGAGAAAAATCGATTGAGGCGGCGCGTTAATTTGCTTGAAGGAAGGCCGCTGGGTAGGGTTTCGGTCGAGAAATCCTGTAGATGCCGCGTGAGTTACGTGAGTAGGGGTACGTGTTGACGTGGCAAAATGGTTTAGGTAAGTTGTTTTTTTTTTTTTTAATATTTAAAATTAAATCACACAAACCGCTATAACTTCCACATGCAGACTCCGTTTCATGCGGAATTTTTTTTGTTATGTTTGTAATTAAATTCCAGACGCGTTGACACTAGTTTGGAAAGATTTGGAGACCGTCGAATTTTTAGGTTTAAATCGGATTTAAATTCGATTTAAATTCAAAAGGTGAGTGCTTTAACCCACTCACAACTTCTAAAATTTCTTATGTTTGTTAAATTGATTTTAGATATGAGTAGAAATTTATTTATGACTGTTTGGCATGTTTTATTCATTATCGCTGTTAAATCGCATTTATTTAATTTAACTGTTATTTAATTTTATTATTGCATATAAATTGACAGTTAAAATTTATTTATGTGCATATAAACTGATGGTTAAATAGTTAATGAATTTATTTTGAATATAAATTGTTAGTTAATAACTGTCATTTATTTCCTGTTATATTGTATATGTTATATGTTGATGTTTGATTAAATGGATGATGATTGAAATAAATTGATGATGATTGAAATAAATTGGTTGATGATTGATATTGGATGAATGGGTGATGTGTTCTATCTTATATAAACTGCAAGTCATCATGCATTTTCATTTCATTCGGGATTGCGGTTTGAAATGATATACAACCGCATTTTATTTTTAAATTATGGATTGAAATGATAAATATCCGTATCACTTGACCATAGGATAGAAAATTTTATACAGGCACCGCGGTATATATATATAATTATTTTTGAAATAATTTTTATGGTTTGGATATGATACGGTTTAATAAATATTAAATTTGGATATGATATAAATACATTTTATATATACATATATAGTTAAATTATCAAATTTAAGCTATGCATAATTTGTTAAATAAAAATGAATAAGTTGAAAAATGGAATATGATAATTTATATTATATGATGGAGTATAGGTTTAAGATCCGGTATATATATAGAGTCTTAAATGATTCCAATCAATTAAGATTGAAAGATAAATTGGAAATTTAATTTGAATTGAGCTTATTTAAAAATTTAACTCCATAAGTTAATGTTAATTGGTTTAAATTGGACATTTTAAAAGTTATGATATTTATAACTGGATTTAATGAATAATTCTAGTATAAATAAATGGAAGGAAATATTTAGCGTTAATAAATTGAGTTTACTTTAAATGGTTATGGATTTATCATGTAAACCTTTCAAAACTAAATAATAAGAAATGAGTTGTTGAATAGAAATTTCCAACCTTAGTTTTCAAATTCATTAAATACTCAAGTTTGAAAATATTAAAAATCGAAGTGTTTTATTTAAACTGAAAGTGAATCTAAAAGTTTTGGGTTTAGATTGAATTTAAAGTGAATAAAAAAAAAGTGAAGGTGTGGAAATTATTTACTTTTAAAGAAATTTTAAATTCAACTATTTTATTTTATATAGTGTTGAACATCCAAACCACTTAAGTATTAGAAGTTATGGTTTTAAAGCTATGAATTTCGAAGTATTATGTTTTGAAAGCTATAATTCAAATATTTGGTTTCGAGATATCATGAATTTTAAAAGTGGCATGATTTTTGAAAGAAATATATTTGAAATAAAATGATATCATATTATTTAGGTTTTAAAAGGAGATGATATCGTATTTATGGGTTTTAAAATGGATAACTATGTTCTGGTTTTGAAAGTATAATATATTTTTAAAAAGACCGCGGTGTTAGAATAACGTTTGGTTGTTGAAGAGACCGGGATCGGAAGTTGTCACACTCTCTGCCAACCCCGAAAACCACTTTAACAACCGTGTACGCGGTGGAGATTCGAGAATGAAGTAGGATGGTGGTGGCGTTTCCTTTAAGGTAAATACGTAGACCCGACTCCCGTGAGTTGGCATAAGGTGGCTAAAACAGGAGCGATTGACGTGTTAATGAGGTAACACCTCTGATCGGACACTTCCCTTCGATACTATACTCTGATTTTGGTTTGATTCGGTGGCCACCTTCATTTTTGGTTTCTTTGATGTGGGGAGTTTGTTCGAGGTGGGCGGCAGCTGCACGCTGCGCGTTTCCATCGGCCCGGAAGCGTAATTGGTATATCTACCCTGGCATTGCCTAGTTGTGCTATGTCACCTACCATACCGAGCCATTACTACGAGTTTCTATTTGTGTCGTACCTATGGAGTGTCTTCTCGTAGTCTCCCGATCAGGATATATGCAGGCACTGTGTAGACTATTGGCATTATTTGTGTTAAGGGCTATATGGGTAACCCCTTAACGCTATTAAAAAGTAAGTTTATTTTACAATTAGACACTATTATAATAGCGAAATAAACTACATAGTAAATAGTTTAACGGATCCTTAGGAGATGTAAATCCCGAGCATCTCTTGAGTTATTGCACTCATATTTATTTCTGTTGATTTAACTTACATAAGATATTTTAGTTCTGACTCGAGTGTTTTGTCTTTTCAATTCGCTCGGGTCAGTCCGAGCGTTTCAGGATCGAAGACTTTAGCTCTGGAGGACGAAGTCGAAGATTTCTATTATTATTATTAATTATATCCACTACACTCATATTGTTCCGCTGCATTGTTATATGGTATGTGTACTCTGATATGTATTGCATAGATAAAATCAAAGGTTTTGTAAAACAGCTTCATGAACTGTATATTTTGATTATTATATTTTATCCTTCTGCTGTGAGATTCTGTTTAGTTTTCTTTCTTCTCTGTTTTCTAATTTATCCCACAACAATCCGCCCTTACGCATGGTTTGAATTGGCATGTGTGTCGGTTTAAATCGCACGAAAAGGCGGGACGTTACACAAATTTTATTTATAAAATCTTTTTATATTGTATATTATCCAATATCATTGTTAACTTTGGTATAATTTGGGTAAGAATATTTAAATGCAATTGAGTATTGTACAAACAAAACTTTCTAATTCCCTCATCTCAAGTTTGAATCATTTATCTAAAATTTTGATTTTCTTTTTATAATTGAAATGATTCTTTAAGATAAAGTTTAAGAATAAAATTTCCGATTTCTTCAAACCATTTAGAGATAAATAAATATATAAACATAATAAGTCAAATCATATTTAAATCATATATATATATATTATAAATCCAATCTTATTTTTGAAATTCAAATCAATTAAATTTCCCAAAACAAAGCTGTAGCAAGACTACATAACGGTTTCTTCACTTTGAAACTCGAAAGTGGACATCGATGATGTCGCGGTCATCACCGAAGTCATTTTACAGCGACAAAGAAATAGCACTAAATTTTAAACTTTCAAGTTCTTTGAAAATAAATTTCTATTCGAAAATACTTTAGATAATATAACCTTTTAAAACTTTAAACACAAGGTTTGAAACCATCGGAAATTGAATTCTCAAATTTCTTGTTTTAAATTCATTTCAGTTCCCAAATCAATTTATAAACAGCTATTTATAAATTCATTTATAGAAAAATAAATGATAAATCAAGTATTATCATTTCAAATGATTAATTTAAATCAATTTGTTAAGTTCCATAAATTTACTTATATCAAAATTTATTTCATTAACCATAATTTTAAAATAATATTGTGTCGGTTTGTTCTGTCAAAGTGTTTTAGAAATCCTACCGATAGCGTTGATCAGACGAATCAATCGGAAATCCAAATCAACATCAACAACTCAAACAACGCAATATAAAACAAAATATTAATATTGATTTACAAGTACAATCCGAATTGTTTGGAAGATAGATTGGAAACAAAAGACAAGATGATTGAATAAAAGAATATGGAGGTGGATAAGCTTAAATAAATCGCGGGCGTCCATAACCTGGTCGACTGTGACTTAAAGAATAAGATCGATGTGGGTTTTCTAGGGTAAATCTAGATTCGATCTCAATAGATAGAGTTTGGAATAACAAAAGATATTAGCATCTAAACCAAGGATAGAATAAATCCCATGGTGAATCGATGCTAATGTAAAGTAGTTTCCCTTTACAAATGAATTTTATTTATTCATTTATTTATTTTTATATTTTTGAGATTGGCGGGACCGACACTTCACTATAAAGCTCATTCGAAGTGGAGTTATGGGATACTCCAGAATCTAAAGGAGATGAATAGTGCGGGACACGAATGGATTTTGGAACCGCAGGGAACGTTCCAAAATTCAAAGGGATCGAGTCAAAAAGGAAGATATTTAAACTCGAATGAAAGTGATTCTGTAAATACATTTACCGTATATGTTGAGTTTTGCCTAGAGCTACCAAAGCTCTGATACCAACTGTGACAACCCGGTATTTTTAACCATTCGCATCCATTATAAGTGTATAGGTAGACACTCATGCCGGAATTGAATTGCTCAAAATATCGCGTTGTAAATAAAATTTGGCAAATCTCAGGACATACGGTAAATAAAAATCACAGAACACAGACCCGGAGTAAGAAATGCAGCGGAAGTAAAAGAGATAGTAGTTCATGAAGCTACTATGAAAATATATCAGAGTTAAATAAAATACAACAGAATAAATAAAGTACAACAGAAGTCTCAAGATGATAACCAAGTACAAGCTGAGTAGAACAATAGAACTGGAATAGATAAAACTAGATAAGCAGATGATCTCCAGCGATTCCAATCTCCAGAAAGTGGAATCCAAATTCGTGAATAACTCAGGCTGACCCGAGCGTAAATAAAATACAAACACTCGAGTCAGGACAATATATACTTATATAATATAAACCAACTCAAGTGAACTGTAATAAAGTACAAGTAACTTAAAGGATGCCTGGGACCGCCCATCCTCTAAGGATCCGTTAAACTATTTACTATGTAGTAATATTGCGCTATTATAATAATGTCTACAGTAAAATAAACTTACTTTTAAATAACGTTCTGGGCTACCCATATCACCCTTCACACATAATAGTCCTAGTAGTCCATCCAATATCATGACATCTCTACACCGGGTGACTGTCAGAGGATACCACATGGGCTACGGGAGAAAAACAAACTCGTAGTAAAGGCTCGGTATGGTAGGTGACATGGCACACAAGGCAATGCCAGGGTAGATATACCAATTACGCACACGGGCTGGTGATAACGTAGCCGCCACATACGCCCACCTCGGAACACACTCCCAATCAAAATTGGAGGATGGCCATCTAATCAATCACCAGTAAGAGTATAGTATCGAAGGAATGTGTCCGATTGGACGAATGACCTCACTTGGCCCGAGATCGCTCCTTTTATAGCCACCTTATGCCAACTCATTAGAGTTTGGTCCACGTAATATACCTCAAGAACGTCGCCACCATCCAACTTCATTCTGGAATCTCCACCGCGTACACAGTTGTTAAAGTGGTATTCGGTAACGACAGAGAGTATGCCAGATATCCGATCCCGGTCTCTTTAACAACCAATCGTATTATAACCCATGGTTATAATTTTAAAATGTAATATTTTATACTTCGAAATAAAATATCATTTCAAATCCAAATCTTTATCAAAACAACGATTAAATCATTTCCAAACCATTTCAATATATCAAAATAGCATATCCTTTCAAAACTTCCTTTTCAAATCATTTCAACATATCGAAATATCATATCCTTTCAAAACTTCACTACAAATCATTTTAATATCAAAATATCATTTCAAAGATAGTTTATACTTCGAAAACCCAAAATCATTTTTATTTCAAAACTATATTTATTTTAACAACAATATCATTTCCATTCCAAACATATATTCACTTTTCAAAATAGTTTATACTTTCAAAGTTATAACTCTTTCGAAACCAAAACATTGAAATCATTACACTTTAAAAATCAGAACATTTTGAAATCATACATTTGCAATCATCCTTTAATTCTATAAATTTACAAATTTATTAAATTAAACCCGAATTTCAATTTCAAGTTAATTTAATTCGAACCATCATTTTCTATTCAAATTCAGTTTACTAACAAACCATTTCAAATCTTATCAAATTTAAATATAGGTTTAATCCACAAAATACAATATTCAATCTTTAGTATATTTCAAGGTTTGAATATCCCACCTTTCATAAATCCAATATTATTTAAATAAACTCAATGATATATACTTCAAATATTCATTTATCAAATAAATTAAATAAATCAGAAATCAAATATCCTTTCAAAATATCAAAATGTCAAATAATATTCAAAACATCATTCATTTTTATTCATTTAAATAACTTTTAAATCCCTTCATTTTATTTAGGAATTAATTACCATTTCAAACTTACATTTCAAAAGATTTTATCTCAAAAATTAAATCTCTCCATTTAAATCATTTAAAGTCAATTCCTTATATTTACTAATTAAATATTAAATTTCTAAAACTTAAATCCTTCCATTTAAAGCCATATAAATGTCTCTTCATTATCTTTAGAAATTTAACATTTAATTTCCAAAATTTTATCATTTTTCCAAAGATTATTTTTTCCATGAAAGTTATTAAAACAACAAAAATATAGTTTTCCATAGCACTTAAAAATGCTACGTAAAGTTATAGTTTAAAATAGTTCATTTGACAAAAGGCAGCCTTTAAGTGCTGTAATAGATTTCCTTTAAATTTCAAATGAACTTAAATGTTAAGTTTAACCGTTATAACATTTACAAAGTGCTATAATAGCCTTTATTTCAATTTAACTTTTTAGTTCATTTAAAACAACTACAACATTTACAAAATGCCGTAATACCCTTACATTACATTTCAAAAATGCTGATAAATCAAATTCAAGGCTTCAATACAAATTTCACCAACAGTTAATTCTAATTTAAACCATTTAACTAATAAAATCATAAATTTCACATTTTAACATCATCATTTCAATACTCTTATTTTTATGATTTTTATACAGTTAAATTTCATCCAAAAATCAAATTTTAACATAATTTCTTATTTAAATTAAAGTATTAAATCCCATTTCTTTAATTAATTTTATTACTTAACCATTAAGTTTTAAATTACCAAATTATAAATTATTTCTATTTATTTTACTTAATAAAAATGTCATTTTTAACAAAAGTTCAAAATTTCCCACAATAAGTTATATTTTCAAAATTTTGACTTAAAACATTCATTTATTCAAAAATCACTTTTATTTTTATAAAAAAAATCATTTTATTCATTTTAATTCAAATTATTATACTTTTACTTTTAAAAATAATTTTAAAACATTTCAGAAAATAATTTATAACCCACGGGTCTGTATATAGTTTTCTAGCCTAGGTCAAGTGATACGGATGTATATCATTTCAATCTGCGGTTTACAAAGAAAACCCGGGTTCTATCATTTCAAACCCGCAGTCCCAAGTAAAATGAACGATTTTTGAAAACCGCTCAGGCCTATCATTTCAGCCCATAACGATTTTCCTTTATTCTAAAGTCCGTTCGGGTATGTATCATTTCAACCCATAGTGATTCTAGTCTACAGGGAACTTGCAATGGTGATAACTTATATAAATAACTAAAATAGCATGAAATAATAGTAACATATGATATAACAGGTGTAATAACAGGTGTGAACATCATGTGATAATAATATAGCAGTTAAAACAAGATGATATAAGTTACAGATTCAAATGATGTCCGTTTATCACTATATAAGTACATATTAGTCTGGTGAGATTTACTCACTTGTTAAAAGCTGAAGATAGCCAACAAAGCACACAACAGAGACTCTACGAAGGCATGACAACTCGAATATGACTGAAGAGTGGAGAGCCAAATATAATTGCCTTGTATACATATAAACAAAACAATTCAAAATACATAAGTTTTAAAACCAAATTACACTAGACAACACTAGGAATCAAAGCCTAAAACAAAGACAAATGCTTTGCACTTGTTCTCAGCATCACATACTTCAGTTATGAACTGAAATAGAACAGCCGAGGCATGGATTAAGGTCTGGTTTGGGTCCTTATAGGGTCGGCCTAGCCTGGTTGATGGTGTGGAGAAGTATACGTGTAATATAGAATAACTACAAGGCAAATACAGGGCAAATATCAACATTTCTGTGCTATATATGGTTCGGCCAGAGGCTCTAGGGGTATGGTCAGAGGTCCAAGTGGTGGTGGATGATGTGGCAGAGGGTGGTGGTCAGATCTGAGGTGGTGGTGGTGGCGGAAAAAGGTGGAGGAAGAAGGAGATGGCAATCCTAGACTAGGTTTGGTACAGGTGATGGCTAGTGTTAGTTTAGATGGATTTTTGTGATGATCTTCATCATGGCTTGGCTTGGCCTGAGGAGGAGAGGTGTTAGGATGTGTGATGGTAAAAAAAAAGTGCTGGTAGTGTCAGCCAAAGCTTGGAGGTGGAGAAACAAAGCTATGAAGATAAAGAACATGTGTAAATTCAATAGAAAAAAACATAGAAAACAAGGAAGAAAGAATGAATTTTTACCAAGCTTAAACAAGAGGAGGGCCGTGAGTTATTTTCTCTTGAGAGATGATAAAATTTTCATGAAAATGAAAAGGAGAATTGGGCTGAAAGGTTGTAACGACCCAAAATTTTTAACAATTTAATTTGAGAATATTTAATTAATTTTAAATATTTAAATGGTGGTTTGAATTTAATTTCAAATTATCAGAATGAATTTGGCGATTTAATTATAGAATTTAATCTATTGAAAGTTGAATAAAATTTTGAATCTAAAATTTTAAGCTGATTTAAAAATATTTCAAAGGCTTGTAAAATTCATATTGATAATATTGAAGATTTTAGAAGCTTCAGAATTGAAATTGAAAGTGAATTGTTCAGTTTTGAAATTTATATCGTTTGAATCAAATTTAAAAATAGCCGTCCGAGGCATAGTCTCGGAGTTCGACGAAACCAGTTCCATTGGGTCCGGAATATTGAATTATTGCCGGGTTTCAAATTTCGTATTTTTCTGAGTTAATATGTGAGCATACGACACATAAACGCGTTGAAGATTTTAAACGAATTTAAATTTAAATTTAAATATTTAAGTCAACACACACCACGTTATCCCCATTGTTTCAGCCTAAAATCATGGAAGAAGATCGTGCAAAGCATATTGAGCACGTTCATTCCATTTTAAATACCGAAGCCCCCTTCTCTTCGTTCAAAAATCACGGTAGCTTCAAATATTTTAATGGCCGAAGCCTATAAGGAAAATCAATTCAGTTCGTTCCCAAATTCAAAACGAACGAAAGCATCTCGTTCTTTCCCCTTTCTCTTTCAAATTCACGAACGAAGCCTCGTTCAAATCAGAAAAAATAAAAATAAAAATAATAATATGGCCGAAGCCCAAATCGAAGTCGCGGCCGCGATAGGCGCGCGCGTAGGCCAAGGCAGATGGAGGAGCGACGACGAGGCACTGGCGAATCTGGGATTGGCGGCTAGGGCTAGGCGGTGCGGCGCTCGCGTGGGCATCAAATGGAGTGGGGTCGCGTTCGCAGTTAGAGGCGCGCGCGTGCTCGCGCGTGGGAACGGAGGCTGCGGCGGCATCGATGGGGGATAGATCTGGAGTGGCGCGCGTGCGGCGACTCGCGTGCGTATGGTGGCCGTGGGTTCTTATGCAGGCAGTGAGAATTGATTAAGGTATAATTTTATTTATCGAATTTTTATATATATGCAGTGCAGTGAAAATATATATAAGTGAGGTTCAATAATCTTTAAATTTTTAATAATTTTATTGAACAAATATTTATATCTGTACAGAAAATAAAGTTTAAATTTGTGGGATTTCTAGGTAAAATTTGTTTTTGAAATCTTAAGATAAATAAATTATATTTGATTAATTTATTATAGAAGGAAATTAAATAGTTAGTTAATAAAATTTATTTAAATAGAAATTAAATTTGTTTGACAAAATTTGAATTTATAAAGAATAGTTTGAATTTATTTTTTTGTTAAAGCAAAGTATTAAAAAGAAATTGTTTGACACAATTTATTAATAAGGGATTAAATTTTAAAAATTGTAACCTATAGTTAAAATAAATTTATTAAACAAAGAAAATAATTTATTTAAGGAAAGATTAGTTGATTTAAAATTTATAAAAAGGAAATTAAGTTCAATGGGAAATTTCTAGTTAGGATTATTTTCAAAAGGAAAATTTATTTAAATAAATAGTTAGTTAAGAAAGTTTATTAAAAGAAATTTAAATTTTTAGTTAAACAAATTTAATTTAAAGGAAATCAGTTTGAATTTTTAATTTTTAGTTTAAAATAAAAATCATTAACTTGAGATTGAAATAATTAGTTGGATAAATTCAATTTAAGGATAAGTTAATTAAATCTATTTAAGAAGAAAATTTAGTTTTAAAATTTAATTGTAGTTGAATAGAATTATTTAAAAGGAAAATTTATTTATAACAAATTTAATAGTTAAAACCAAAGTTTGTTAGTTGATTTAATTTATAAAAGGAAATTTATTTTTAGTTAAAATAAATTTATTAAAGAAGAAACTGGTTTAAACGAAACTATGAGTTAATTTAACTATTAAAATGAAATCACCGACGAATTAAAATTATCTAATGAAAATTTAATTTATTCGATTGATTCGAATATTAATAAATTGTGTATAATATTTATACAAGGTATAAATGAAGAAAACAAGTTGAATTGGAAGTGGATTGCAAACGGGAATAAAGGTGAGAACTTCTCACTCAAAAGGAATTTTATTGTTTATTTAAATTTTAAATAGTTAGATTTAAAAATTGATTGACTGTGTTGATTGAATAATTGAATGATGATTGTTATATATATATTGGATGTGAATAGACCCTATACGCCGTTAGTAAGCGGAGGTTATTTATTACACACATATACCGCGATATTCCATCTCGAAGTGGAATTGGTATTATATTATATATATATATAGCAATATATATATTGGCATATGTATATATTGCAGTTGATTGATTTCCCGCATTTTCTTTTAGCGGATGAGACCCTATTGCGCCGTTAGTAAGCGGATATATATTTATAAAATCCCATGTACCGCGATATTCCGTCTTGAAACGGAATGGTATTGTGTTAATGTCTGTGGATGCAGGGAAACAGGTTGGAGGGATCCAACTGGATTCCTCACAAATATTTATTTGATTTCATATATTGTGATATTTGATTGTTATCATGGATGATATATGATGTTTGAAAGTTGTGATTGGCTATTGATGTGTTGCATCATCGGATCCAAATTTGAAGTTAAAACAACGATTTTAATTTCTAAAGTGATTCTTGAAAATATACGCTTTATAAATATTTTTGGAATTGATTCATCTTAAATAAATAAACGTTATAATTTTAATATTATGAAAATTTTGATTTTTGAGAAATACAGTTAAAAGTTGATTTTTGAAAATATGGGATTAGTGATTTTATAAAATAGTTTGAAATGGGAATTCTGAATTTTTTATAAGAAGTTTAAAATAGGATTTATAAAATTTTTATTTTATAAATCAGAATGATGAAAATTATGAAAGAGTTTAAAGATGTTTAAAGTAATAATATAAATTGTTTTATATTAAAAGATTTATAAATTGATATTTATAAATTAAAAATATTGGAATTATAAAACGAGCTTTTATAAGTATTAGAAAGAATCGTGAATGAATTCACTAATGAATGAAACTTATAGAATTATAACGGTGAAGTTCTAAATAGAATTTTATAAATAAAATTTATAAAGTTATTTAGGAAATAAATGTGGATAAATAAATGAATCTTAGAAGTTATAAGATTTATAGATTTGGGAAGTTTGAAGGAATGATTTTTATAAATAAATAAATTATAAGTATTTGACTTATAATATGAAATTTTAATATATCATTGAGATATGAAATTGAATAGATTTATAAAGGAAATTTATAAAAGGAAGTTGTTATAAAAATAAATAGAAATAGAATTTATAAACGTTGTTTTATAAATCCGCAACGACTTATTTTGATAAGGAATTGTTGTAATTTATTTATGGAATTATATTCATGTTTTAGACAGTGAATAATTCTTTAAAATAAAATGAATAGAAGTGATGAAATTTATTAACAAGTGTATTCACGTTTTTGAATAGTGAATATTATGTTAAAGAAATTATTTTAGATGTGATGTTTTAAATAGAATTAAAACGATCTAAAGATGTTTTAAACTGTATTGAGATTCGAAACCATAGATTTCAACATTTATTGTTGAAATAGATGCTTTCGAGAAATAAAAGGAAATGGTGGACTATAACACTGTTGTTATATTAAATGATTTCCGAAAGAAAATGTTTTGTATAGTATTGGGATTTATATATCTATTTTAATTTCGAATCCCTATACTGGTGATTTTGGGTTGTCGTAACGATGTTTTACGCAACATTCGTTTTGGCCCAAATAAATATGGTTAAGTGAATGATTTCCTTAAAGAATGAAATATATACTTAATTTCGATTAAGGTATATTAAATATTTTCTAAGTATAGAAAATAAAAAGATCCGTGAATTACTTATTTTTAATAAGTATAGGAATGCTCTTCCAATATTAAGTGAATATTTGGAATTTATCTTTTTGAAGATAAATTGAAAATGAATATTAGAAATTGAATGGAAATCGTATATTCATAAATATTTTGGAATGTAAATTCAATATAGGATTTATAAATGAAATTGGAAAATGAGTTTAAAAATAAATATTGATTTATTTTTGAAGAATGGAAAATATATATATCTTGTAAAGATATTTTTGGGGAAATAAATAATTTGGAAAATTATATAGAATCTGGTGATGTTGGCATATCTATTGATAGTTCAATAACCGACTATCAATATTTACCTTTAAATAGGTATTTGTTGTGATTTGTTTGAAATTGAATGCCACACTTATTTTTTGGGTTAACCGGGAAAGGACCTTGGGGTCGTATAACCCATTCCGAATATGTGATACGTCGTTATAAATTGCATTCGAAGATCGGTGTTGAAGACCGGATATTTTCGAAAGCAAAAGGGTTTCTTGTTGATTGTCTCTGCACTGGCTGATCCCTGGTATTGAGATCTCCATATGTGATGGGAAATCCGAACGTGATTAGAGATTATTCGGATTGCAAGGACTTCTTTGTAAGTGCCTTCGGTTCTGTTCGAGCCCGGAACAGACTTGTATGGATTGTGTGTCTGACATTACAAGTTGAGATGTAAAGCCGATTTCTTTCAAATATATTTCTGTGGTGGCGGAGAATTTATTCTTTTAGCTTAACACCCTTCTCTGAGACGTACGAGCTCAGAGGTTATATAGTTGAAGTTATCAGCGATATATTCCCAATTTGGTAATGTGATATGCTGAGTGATGCTGAAATGATCATTGTGTTGATTATTGTGATAGGATCGTTTATTTGATCGTCTATCTTAGTGATCATTGTGTTGATCATTTGTTGACCCAAAGCATGGCTTTTGTATAAAGTATGTTTTTGTGGACGTGACTTCGTCGAACCTCACACCCCGGAAATGGTCAAAACAGGAAAGATGCGGCAAGGTTATGAGGGGTAGCACCCTTTAGGGTATGTACATTTCCTTCTGGATAGAGGTGGTATCATGGTATGGAGCCCAGATATTTAACCTATGTGGTTACTACGAATTTATTACTTTGTGGTTGTTGGTTTTCGGGATCCCGTGAGAAAGGTCGTTTACGATCGGGGAATGGCGTGCTCGTGTCAGTAGTTACCCAGTTAGGGGTAACCCGGCCTTGTGTTGGCAGAGTTCCGGTTTGGTTCTCGGGGATGTCTTTCCAGAGGCATTCTCATGTGGCAATGGGAAGTTCCTTGGCCTGACCATTTGTTGGAAATCCAAAGAAACAATACGAAACTTGTACGGTTATAGTTGTAGAACCTGCTTCCTCAGGAAGTAGCTATAGTAGGCATAATATAATGGTACCTATGCTGGCTAAGATTTATATTCTACTTTCGAAATATCTTCTACACTATGCACTAATAATAATATCAAAATTAATTTGATTTTAATGCGTATCAAGCATCTTTGACTATCATAAGGAGAAATCTTCTCCAAGTCTGCGTTTGCATTGTGTGTGTGGCAGGAGGTCTTATGGTAGTCTCATTTTAAAAGCATTGCGAATTGACTTTAAAAATATTCCTCTATTTTGTTTTTAAAGAAAAAATAAACTGTTTTGAGTTCTCACACCAGTCACATGACTGACTCAGGGTTTATTGTTTTCCTTCCTAAACTCTGGGTGCTCACAAATTTTCACACGGGCAGTCAAGAGTTAAGGTTTATCAGGATATTCTGGATATTCTGGAGTTGCTGGAGGCAAGCTGGATGGCATGGCGTATTACTAGTATATAGTATTTCTTTTTTCGCTGCAGTGTTTGTTGTTGTTGTTGTACACTCTGATGATTTGATGTAATGAAATATAATGTGATGTAATAACTGATATAGTTCTTTGTTTAAAGATTATTCATTTATTATTATATGTTGTTCCGCTGCGAATTGTGAGATTCTGATGTTGTTCTGTTGTTTTCTGTTCCGTTCTATTTTTCTATCTCTTCTCTATTCTACTCCATCCTATCTATTCTTTATTTTCTATTCTCCTTTTCTTCTACTTTAAAATGTTCTATCTTCTTTTCTGTTTTCTATTCTTTCTAATTTCTATTTTCTATTTCTCTATTTTCTATGTCTTCTTCTTTCTTTTTCTTTTTCTTAAATTTCTTTTTAAAACCCATGGCTATTCGGTTTTTCGGCAACGAAAAAATCGCGATCGTTACATTTGGTATCAGAGCTTATGGTTAAGCGACAACCATGGTTCTGTTGGGTATTACTCGTTAGAGATAGAGTCAGCAGTACTCTAGAATGAGTTTGAGTGTAATAATAGATATGAGCGCGTATTTGTTAGTGAATATAAAATTGTTTTTGAATCGGGTAAATAAAGTAATTTTGCCCAAAACTATTTTGAATAGAAAAGAAATGATTTTCCACGAATTATTATAGTATATGGTTGCATGATTGTTAAGAAGTGATAATTCAAATGGAATGAGAATTGAATATGTAACTTCAATAGTGAAGTTAAATTATATAAGAAACATATATCGAAATTTTGCTATAGAATTGGCAAATTGGTTTGAATATTGTATTTGGATTTGTATGCTACTACTACTAGCAGGATATACAGGTGTATAATGGGATTGAGATTTTGATTTCAAAAATAAAAATTGAAATGGCTCGACAAAAAGGTACGTATTTCAATTTCAGTATGAAATTTGATGACTTTCTTCTCTAGCCACTTGGCTTTTCTCTTTTCTTTTTGATTCTGAGGGGCCGTGGTGCCATTTTGTAGTCGTACCGAGCTAGCCGCGCAAAGGAGACGCTGGCAAAATTTTTCGAAAATTTAGGGTGTTAGAAATAATTTGAGAAATTTTTGAAAGTTTGAAATTTGAATTTGAATTTAAATTTGAATTGTTAGGAAAACAATATTGATTGAAACCTATATTTTAAGTTGGGAAAGCTAGTTGAAATGATAATGAATCTCTAGTAAAAAGTTTTAGGCTAGTAAGTTGATAAAACTATTTGGATTGTGAAAAAATGATAGACGGGATAAGGGCATTCTTCTTAACTTGTAATTTCGGGACGAAATTCTTTTGAGGAGGGAAGATTGTAACGACCCAAAATTTTTAACAATTTAATTTGAGAATATTTAATTAATTTTAAATATTTAAATGGTGGTTTGAATTTAATTTCAAATTATCAGAATGAATTTGGCGATTTAATTATAGAATTTAATCTATTGAAAGTTGAATAAAATTTTGAATCTAAAATTTTAAGCTGATTTAAAAATATTTCAAAGGCTTGTAAAATTCATATTGATAATATTGAAGATTTTAGAAGCTTCAGAATTGAAATTGAAAGTGAATTGTTCAGTTTTGAAATTTATATCGTTTGAATCAAATTTAAAAATAGCCGTCCGAGGCATAGTCTCGGAATTCGACGAAACCAGTTCCATTGGGTCCGGAATATTGAATTATTGCCGGGTTTCAAATTTCGTATTTTTCTGAGTTAATATGTGAGCATACGACACATAAACGCGTGGAAGATTTTAAACGAATTTAAATTTAAATTTAAATATTTAAGTCAACACACACCACGTTATCCCCATTGTTTCAGCCTAAAATCATGGAAGAAGATCGTGCAAAGCATATTGAGCACGTTCATTCCATTTTAAATACCGAAGCCCCCTTCTCTTCGTTCAAAAATCACGGTAGCTTCAAATATTTTAATGGCCGAAGCCTATAAGGAAAATCAATTCAGTTCGTTCCCAAATTCAAAACGAACGAAAGCATCTCGTTCTTTCCCCTTTCTCTTTCAAATTCACGAACGAAGCCTCGTTCAAATCAGAAAAAATAAAAATAAAAATAATAATATGGCCGAAGCCCAAATCGAAGTCGCGGCCGCGATAGGCGCGCGCGTAGGCCAAGGCAGATGGAGGAGCGATGACGAGGCACTGGCGACTCTGGGATTGGCGGCTAGGGCTAGGCGGTGCGGCGCTCGCGTGGGCATCAAATGGAGTGGGGTCGCGTTCGCAGTTAGAGGCGCGCGCGTGCTCGCGCGTGGGAACGGAGGCTGCGGCGGCATCGATGGGGGATAGATCTGGAGTGGCGCGCGTGCGGCGACTCGCGTGCGTATGGTGGCCGTGGGTTCTTATGCAGGCAGTGAGAATTGATTAAGGTATAATTTTATTTATCGAATTTTTATATATATGCAGTGCAGTGAAAATATATATAAGTGAGGTTCAATAATCTTTAAATTTTTAATAATTTTATTGAACAAATATTTATATCTGTACAGAAAATAAAGTTTAAATTTGTGGGATTTCTAGGTAAAATTTGTTTTTGAAATCTTAAGATAAATAAATTATATTTGGTTAATTTATTATAGAAGGAAATTAAATAGTTAGTTAATAAAATTTATTTAAATAGAAATTAAATTTGTTTGACAAAATTTGAATTTATAAAGAATAGTTTGAATTTATTTTTTTGTTAAAGCAAAGTATTAAAAAGAAATTGTTTGACACAATTTATTAAGAAGGGATTAAATTTTAAAAATTGTAACCTATAGTTAAAATAAATTTATTAAACAAAGAAAATAATTTATTTAAGGAAAGATTAGTTGATTTAAAATTTATAAAAAGGAAATTAAGTTCAATGGGAAATTTCTAGTTAGGATTATTTTCAAAAGGAAAATTTATTTAAATAAATAGTTAGTTAAGAAAGTTTATTAAAAGAAATTTAAATTTTTAGTTAAACAAATTTAATTTAAAGGAAATCAGTTTGAATTTTTAATTTTTAGTTTAAAATAAAAATCATTAACTTGAGATTGAAATAATTAGTTGGATAAATTCAATTTAAGGATAAGTTAATTAAATCTATTTAAGAAGAAAATTTAGTTTTAAAATTTAATTGTAGTTGAATAGAATTATTTAAAAGGAAAATTTATTTATAACAAATTTAATAGTTAAAACCAAAGTTTGTTAGTTGATTTAATTTATAAAAGGAAATTTATTTTTAGTTAAAATAAATTTATTAAAGAAGAAACTGGTTTAAACGAAACTATGAGTTAATTTAACTATTAAAATGAAATCACCGACGAATTAAAATTATCTAATGAAAATTTAATTTATTCGATTGATTCGAATATTAATAAATTGTGTATAATATTTATACAAGGTATAAATGAAGAAAACAAGTTGAATTGGAAGTGGATTGCAAACGGGAATAAAGGTGAGAACTTCTCACTCAAAAGGAATTTTATTGTTTATTTAAATTTTAAATAGTTAGATTTAAAAATTGATTGACTGTGTTGATTGAATAATTGAATGATGATTGTTATATATATATTGGATGTGAATAGACCCTATACGTCGTTAGTAAGCGGAGGTTATTTATTACACACATATACCGCGATATTCCATCTCGAAGTGGAATTGGTATTATATTATATATATATATAGCAATATATATATATTGGCATATGTATATATTGCAGTTGATTGATTTCCCGCATTTTCTTTTAGCGGATGAGACCCTATTGCGCCGTTAGTAAGCGGATATATATTTATAAAATCCCATGTACCGCGATATTCCGTCTTGAAACGGAATGGTATTGTGTTAATGTCTGTGGATGCAGGGAAACAGGTTGGAGGGATCCAACTGGATTCCTCACAAATATTTATTTGATTTCATATATTGTGATATTTGATTGTTATCATGGATGATATATGATGTTTGAAAGTTGTGATTGGCTATTGATGTGTTGCATCATCGGATCCAAATTTGAAGTTAAAACAACGATTTTAATTTCTAAAGTGATTCTTGAAAATATACGCTTTATAAATATTTTTGGAATTGATTCATCTTAAATAAATAAACGTTATAATTTTAATATTATGAAAATTTTGATTTTTGAGAAATACAGTTAAAAGTTGATTTTTGAAAATATGGGATTAGTGATTTTATAAAATAGTTTGAAATGGGAATTCTGAATTTTTTATAAGAAGTTTAAAATAGGATTTATAAAATTTTTATTTTATAAATCAGAATGATGAAAATTATGAAAGAGTTTAAAGATGTTTAAAGTAATAATATAAATTGTTTTATATTAAAAGATTTATAAATTGATATTTATAAATTAAAAATATTGGAATTATAAAACGAGCTTTTATAAGTATTAGAAAGAATCGTGAATGAATTTCACTAATGAATGAAACTTATAGAATTATAACGGTGAAGTTCTAAATAGAATTTTATAAATAAAATTTATAAAGTTATTTAGGAAATAGACGTGGATAAATAAATGAATCTTAGAAGTTATAAGATTTATAGATTTGGGAAGTTTGAAGGAATGATTTTTATAAATAAATAAATTATAAGTATTTGACTTATAATATGAAATTTTAATATATCATTGAGATATGAAATTGAATAGATTTATAAAGGAAATTTATAAAAGGAAGTTGTTATAAAAATAAATAGAAATAGAATTTATAAACGTTGTTTTATAAATCCGCAACGACTTATTTTGATAAGGAATTGTTGTAATTTATTTATGGAATTATATTCATGTTTTAGACAGTGAATAATTCTTTAAAATAAAATGAATAGAAGTGATGAAATTTATTAACAAGTGTATTCACGTTTTTGAATAGTGAATATTATGTTAAAGAAATTATTTTAGATGTGATGTTTTAAATAGAATTAAAACGATCTAAAGATGTTTTAAACTGTATTGAGATTCGAAACCATAGATTTCAACATTTATTGTTGAAATAGATGCTTTTGAGAAATAAAAGGAAATGGTGGACTATAACACTGTTGTTATATTAAATGATTTCCGAAAGAAAATGTTTTGTATAGTATTGGGATTTATATATCTATTTTAATTTCGAATCCCTATACTGGTGATTTTGGGTTGTCGTAACGATGTTTTACGCAACATTCGTTTTGGCCCAAATAAATATGGTTAAGTGAATGATTTCCTTAAAGAATGAAATATATACTTAATTTCGATTAAGGTATATTAAATATTTTCTAAGTATAGAAAATAAAAAGATCCGTGAATTACTTATTTTTAATAAGTATAGGAATGCTCTTCCAATATTAAGTGAATATTTGGAATTTATCTTTTTGAAGATAAATTGAAAATGAATATTAGAAATTGAATGGAAATCGTATATTCATAAATATTTTGGAATGTAAATTCAATATAGGATTTATAAATGAAATTGGAAAATGAGTTTAAAAATAAATATTGATTTATTTTTGAAGAATGGAAAATATATATATCTTGTAAAGATATTTTTGGGGAAATAAATAATTTGGAAAATTATATGGAATCTGGTGATGTTGGCATATCTATTGATAGTTCAATAACCGACTATCAATATTTACCTTTAAATAGGTATTTGTTGTGATTTGTTTGAAATTGAATGCCACACTTATTTTTTGGGTTAACCGGGAAAGGACCTTGGGGTCGTATAACCCATTCTGAATATGTGATACGTCGTTATAAATTGCATTCGAAGATCGGTGTTGAAGACCGGATATTTTCGAAAGCAAAAGGGTTTCTTGTTGATTGTCTCTGCATTGGCTGATCCCTGGTATTGAGATCTCCATATGTGATGGGAAATCCGAACGTGATTAGAGATTATTCGGATTGCAAGGACTTCTTTGTAAGTGCCTTCGGTTCTGTTCGAGCCCGGAACAGACTTGTATGGATTGTGTGTCTGACATTACAAGTTGAGATGTAAAGCCGATTTCTTTCAAATATATTTCTGTGGTGGCGGAGAATTTATTCTTTTAGCTTAACACCCTTCTCTGAGACGTACGAGCTCAGAGGTTATATAGTTGAAGTTATCAGCGATATATTCCCAATTTGGTAATGTGATATGCTGAGTGATGCTGAAATGATCATTGTGTTGATTATTGTGATAGGATCGTTTATTTGATCATCTATCTTAGTGATCATTGTGTTGATCATTTGTTGACCCAAAGCATGGCTTTTGTATAAAGTATGTTTTTGTGGACGTGACTTCGTCGAACCTCACACCCCGGAAATGGTCAAAACAGGAAAGATGCGGTAAGGTTATGAGGGGTAGCACCCTTTAGGGTATGTACATTTCCTTCTGGATAGAGGTGGTATCATGGTATGGAGCCCAGATATTTAACCTATGTGGTTACTACGAATTTATTACTTTGTGGTTGTTGGTTTTCGGGATCCCGTGAGAAAGGTCGTTTACGATCGGGGAATGGCGTGCTCGTGTCAGTAGTTACCCAGTTAGGGGTAACCCGGCCTTGTGTTGGCAGAGTTCCGGTTTGGTTCTCGGGGATGTCTTTCCAGAGGCATTCTCATGTGGCAATGGGAAGTTCCTTGGCCTGACCATTTGTTGGAAATCCAAAGAAACAATACGAAACTTGTACGGTTTTAGTTGTAGAACCTGCTTCCTCAGGAAGTAGCTATAGTAGGCATAATATAATGGTACCTATGCTGGCTAAGATTTATATTCTACTTTCGAAATATCTTCTACACTATGCACTAATAATAATATCAAAATTGATTTGATTTTAATGCGTATCAAGCATCTTTGACTATCATAAGGAGAAATCTTCTCCAAGTCTGCGTTTGCATTGTGTGTGTGGCAGGAGGTCTTATGGTAGTCTCATTTTTAAAAGCATTGCGAATTGACTTTAAAAATATTCCTCTATTTTGTTTTTAAAGAAAAAATAAACTGTTTTGAGTTCTCACACCAGTCACATGACTGACTCAGGGTTTATTGTTTTCCTTCCTAAACTCTGGGTGCCCACAAATTTTCACACGGGCAGTCAAGAGTTAAGGTTTATCAGGATATTCTGGATATTCTGGAGTTGCTGGAGGCAAGCTGGATGGCATGGCGTATTACTAGTATATAGTATTTCTTTTTTCGCTGCAGTGTTTGTTGTTGTTGTTGTACACTCTTATGATTTGATGTAATGAAATATAATGTGATGTAATAACTGATATAGTTCTTTGTTTAAAGATTATTCATTTATTATTATATGTTGTTCCGCTGCGAATTGTGAGATTCTGATGTTGTTCTGTTGTTTTCTGTTCCGTTCTATTTTTCTATCTCTTCTCTATTTTACTCCATCCTATCTATTCTTTATTTTCTATTCTCCTTTTCTTCTACTTTAAAATGTTCTATCTTCTTTTCTGTTTTCTATTCTTTCTAATTTCTATTTTCTATTTCTCTATTTTCTATGTCTTCTTCTTTCTTTTTCTTTTTCTTAAATTTCTTTTTAAAACCCATAGCTATTCGGTTTTTCGGCAACGAAAAAATCGCGTACGTTACAAAGGTGGAGTAAAGGTACGGCCAAGCATTGAAGAAAGGAGTTGGGAAAGTGAAAGGACGGAATGCAAAAGGACTTAGGAATTTCAAAAGTTTAAAACTCTTCGAATTTTCTATATTTTCTTTTTATAATTTTATATAACTGAAATATATTTATATAATCAGATAAAATACGAAAATTTGGTAAATAAAAAAAAATTAATTATTAATTATAGATAATTTAATTAAATAAAATAGCAAAAATTGTAACTAGTCTTGAAAATATGAAAAATAAATGCAATGAAATTTGGAAAAAAAAATTATGTACTTGAAAAGTATTTATAAATAAAGATAAAAACACAAAATAAAAATGAATTCAAAAAAATAAATTAATAAATTTTAATTAAATAAAGTTTAAATGAAGAAAATAGCAGAAAAGTAGAAGCTAGGCTTAATAAATTGAAATAAATTCAAATAAACTTTAGAAAAATTATATTATCACTTTAAAAATAATAAAAGACAAAAATATACATAAATTAACATATTAACACATAGAAATAAAATATAATTTATATAGTTTAAAATAACAAAATTGCCAAATAAATCAAATTACACTCAACATTGAAAATTACATAACATTCACATTTTAAATCCGTTTTCAACGAAATGAAAAGTAGTATTCATGTTATTACATCTATTTTCATAATAAAAGATAAAATTTAGGATTTAAAATAATTTAAATTTGAAGTTTAAAAGTCAAAGTTTGAACAGTTTGACTAGAAATTCACTTTACAGTAAAATATTCAAATTATACTAATTTGACTATAAATCACTTAAAATCTTCATTTATATTAAAAATGAAATGTTTGAAATAAAATAAATTTAAAAAAAATTAAAAATAAAAGAAAGTCCAATTTAAATAAGATACAAAAATCTAGGGTTGTTACAGTTTTAACCCACTCACAACTTCTAGAATTTCTTATGTGTAACGACCTGTAATTTTTTAATAATTAAAATTTAAATTTAATGAGACTTTGAAAATTTTATATTGAAGAAAATAAAATTTTGTGAATTTGAATAAAGGTTGTAATAATGTAATAATGAAAATTAACTAAAGAGAAAGTAACAAGACTAATTAAAGTTAATAATTTATGAATTCGAATGAAATTCCAATTTAAAAAAATAATTTAAATTTGGTTGGGAAGAATAAACATACAAGTAGTACTAAAGGTAATGGTGAAAAATGGTTGTCGTTACCAGAAATTTACCAACTTAAAAATAAAAAAATTATTAACTGTTACTTTATGATGATTTATGTAATGACAGAAAGAGTGATTAATAAGGGAATGTAATTAGTAGTATGAAAATAAATGGCAACATCGATTTGAAAGTAATAAAAGCTTATTTATGTGACTAAAGGGTGACGGTAATGTTTATTGTATGTTACCTATTGTTAACTAAAATTTGAAATAAAATTTTAATAAATGTATATTTAATAGGAACATAGTTTTATTTATAAGGTAGTAATTGATGTAACAAGGGTATGAAACTAAGTAAATAAATTTGATTGAGAATATAAATCGTAGTTAATGTACATATCTGGCAAATATAATAAAATGGAAATAGTAGTTAATACAAAGGAAAACTAGATTTTTGAATATAGCAGTTTAATGAAAGACAAACAAATCATTCCATCTAAATCTAATTTTTAATAAAATGAAATTACTGAAGCATTTGAAATTTAATATTATGCAATTGAAATAAAGATGAAAATGGAAATATTGAAGTATGTAATGGAATGGATATCATAAATAGAATGGAATAAATTAGTGTATATATGGAATAATAATCCGGGTTGATAAGTAAAAAATTTATAAAGGCAATGGAAAGCAAATAGGTGACAATTAATATAGGTTTATTTATTTAATGTGTAAATAAACTTTGGTAATCAATTACGATAAATCCAAAACGTTTTGTTAATGTAAATTTAAGTAATGTAAATTTTATTCATAATATGAATTGGTTGATTTAAAGAATGGAAACCAAGATTTTATTTAATTGAAATGAAAAGTTCAATAATTGGATTAATTGTAATTAAATGAAATTGAATATAGCAAAATAATACGTTATTTGAGATGAAGATGGAATAGGAGAAAATTTATGTTATAGTTTTGAATATAATGGTAAACCCATCTATTTGATAATGATGAATGTAATAATTATTGGTTAATTTAATTAAATGGAAATTTTGGTAATTTTATTTATAATTTTAAAATTTAATGAAATTGGAAGTTAACACTCAAATTTATAAATTAATCCACTTTACAGTTACATCTGAATTTATTTAAAACATTATAAATGATTAAAGAATCAAAGATGATGAAATTTGTAAATTAAAGATTTGAAATTTGAAATTTGATTTAATTTGTTAAATTATTTATTTAATTAAATGGAAAAATAGCCATTTTGGCCACTGACTCGGATTTCGACGAAACCAGTTTCATCGGAACCGTAACGGTGAATTATTGTAGGATTTAAAGTTTCGTGGTGATCGACTTGTAGTTTGATCGTACGGACTCGAAACGCCTTGAAATCAATTTGGAAAATTTTGATTTTTCCGTAACTTCTTCATACGATGGAATTTGGACTCAAAACCTTTTCAATTGCGTTCAAAATATTTTAAAACATCCATTTTGATATATGGGTTGATCCGATTTCATTCCGGAGTCGAAACGGGCTTTTTGGGCCATTGGTGTTAGCGCGTAAATCTATCATATCCATCCATTCAAATGTCAACCCTATCTATATATATCCTGCTATAAATCCTATCAGCCTCTATTACTCGTTTCTATACGTTCTATTCACCTCCTCACTTCAATGGCAAACAAACCCTAATTCCAATTGCAATCCCAATCAAATCCAAAGCCGAAATTTCAAACTCCAGAAGATATGCCAAATTTTATATCAATTCGAAGCTCTCGAAGAGCGTAACTAAGATCTGCAACTCGTTTTTCGATTCGATGCATTGTTTGTCGAAAAATCGAAGAACAATTTTCGGCCGTTCATCACGTCAAAATCAAACTAGTCGCATCGTCAAATCGTTTCTGGGTTTTGTAGAGAGGCTCCCGCGCTTCGCATCGGTGGTGTTCGTTCTGTGATTCAACGGCTGGATCATCGTCAACAATACTTGGGGGACAACCGGTCGCGGGCGGAAGGGCTTGAGTGGATGAGGCTCGACTAGCTGAGCTCGACGGTGGGCAAGGTGGAAATCCTAGTGGCCTACGGCTGAAGCGATGGCCGGTCAACGATGGGTTTCTGAACGAGATGGGATCAATCGGCTTTCTGGAAGAGAGGAGCATGACGTGATTGATGACGTGTAGGTGACTGTGTTCGTTTTATTTTATTTTATAAATTTAATTTTGAATCTTCTGATACGAATAACTTTCTCATACAAACTCCGTTTCACGCGTGGTTTTCTCCGCTAGGTTCGTATTGAAATCTCAGACACTCTGATGCTGGTTTGGACGAATTTGGAGACTGTCCAATTTTTGGGTTTAAATTGGATTTAAATTCAATTTAAATTCAAAAGGTGAGTGTTTTAACCCACTCACAATTTCTAAAATTTCTAATGTTTGTTAAATTAAATTTTTGTTGTGATTATGCATTTATTTATGATTTTTTGTATATTTTTAATCATCATCTAAGTTATCGCATTTATTTAAAGTAAATCGTTATTTAATTGTTATTGAGTATAATTGTCAGTTAATTACCTGTTATATATTATCAGTTATATATTGATATTGATTGACTGTTTTGTATAATGATTGTGATGGATGTATGATTTTATGATGGATGAATGGATGTTTTATTTATATCATCATAATTTGCAAGTTGTTAAGCATTTATTTTGATTCAGGATTGCGATTTGAAATGATATACAACCTCATTTTTATTTTTAAATTGCGGATTGGAATGATAAATATCCGTATCACTTGACCATAGAATAGCAAATTATATACAGGCACCGCGGTATATATATAAAATTATTTTTGAAATGATTTTTATGGTTTTGTGAAGAAATATATGGGCTATACAGATATTGATTTTAGATGTTATATAAATGCTATTTTATTATTGATTTAGCTATGTATAAATTTGTTTTGAATTATAAAATAATCTAAATAATAAAGTTTGAACTTTTTTTATATAATATGGTTTAGTATCTATTTAAATTCTATTGTATATAGAGTTTATAATGATTTAAATAAATCAAGGTTGGAAGATAAATGTGAAGTTGATTTGAATTTAAGATTTAAGGATTATCCTTGAAAGATTTGGTTTGAAATATAAATAAATTGAGATTTAAAAGGTATGATTTATAACTTGATTTTTGTTTAGAGTATTTAAATGAATATCAAATTGATTTAATTGAATATTATCAAGTTGATGTAATTGAAAGAATATCTAGTTATTTGAATCCTAAAGGTCTTACTAAAATAATATTTGATTTATTAAGTAACATTTCAAATCTAAAAAATAGTAGTTGAAATTGATATATAAGAAATTATCAAAAAATGAGTTTTGAAATGGTGGAATAATTAAAGCTTTGAAATATATGAAAATTATATGGGTTTATTTGGGAATATAAAATCCATATTAGAATTGATTTGTGAAGGTGAAGAAGCTATTTTAGTATATAAAGTAATTAAATATTTAAACCATTTATGTGGTGTAGCAATTTCAAAGTTATGAAATTCAAGGTTTTATGTTTTGAAAGGCTATATTTCAAGTTTTGGTTTCAAAATATTATAACTTTGATATGTTATAGTTTTAGAAAAGAATATATTTGAAATAAAAATAATATCGTATGGATTTGGTTTTAAAACAGAAATGATATCGTGTTTATATGGTTTTGAAAGGGATATTATATTATGTTTTGAAGTATAATTATTTTAAAAATGACCGCGTGTTATAAAACGGTTGGTTGTTGAAGAGACCGGGATCGGAAGTTGTCATACTCTCTGCCAACTCCGAAAACCACTTTAACAACCGTGTACGCGGTGGAGATTCCAGAATGAAGTAGGATGGTGGCAGCGTTTCCTTTGAGCTAAATACGTGGACCCGACTCCCGTGAGTTGGCATAAGGTGGCTAAAACAGGAGCGATTGACGAGCTAAGAAAGTAGCACCTTTTATCGGACACATCCCTTCGATATTATACTCTGACTTTTGGATTTATTCGGTGGCCACTTTTGATTTTTTATTTATTTGGGGGTGTGGCTCGAGGTGGGCGGTAGCTGCGGCTATGCGTTACCACCGACCCGGAAGCGTAATTGGTATATCTGCCCTGGCATTGCCTAGTTGTGCCGTGTCACCTACCCTAGCGCCTTATATGATTTTGTTTTGTACCATACCTATGGAGTGCCCTCTGACGACGCCCAGTACGGGGGAGATTATGGTACTGTATAGACTATGGGAATATAAAAGTGTGTTAAGGTGGAAAATGTAAAGCATTAAGGCTATTTTCAGTATATTATACTTTACTTTAGACACTATTATAATAGTGTATATTACTACATAGTAGATAGTTTAACGAATCCTTAGGAGGTGTGAATCCTGAACATCTCTTGAGTTATTGCACTCATGTTAGACACTGGATAGGAGATGTCAAATCCCGTAAACATCTCTGACGCTATTACACTCATATTATTTACCATTGATTTAACTTACATAAGATCTTTTAGTTCTGACTCAAGTGTTTTGTCTTTTCAATTCGTTCGAGTCAGTCCGAGCATTTCAGGATTTGATGATTTTATTCTGGAGGATGAAGAGGAAGATTTGTATTACTATTATGTATTATATTATTCCACTACACTATTGTATTCCGCTGCATTATTGATATTCTATGGTATGTATAACTCCAAAATATATTGTAAGTATAATTAAATATTTTGAAAACAGCTTCATGAACTGTATTTGATTATTATATTTTATCCTTCCGCTGCAAGATTCTATTTGTTTTTCTTTCCCTGTTTTTTCTTATTTGCCCATAACAATCCACCTTTTTGTATGGTTTAAGTCTGACGTATGTGGTTGATCGTCGATTCAAATCGTACGAAAAGGCGGGATGTTACATCTGGTGTCAGAGCTTTGGTTTAGCGATAAACCTTAACTTTGTGGGGTCTGACTCTTTACTAATAGGATAATAATACCCTGTGGGAGTCGCTGAGTGTATATATAAGAGAGCGTATTTGTTAGTGTTATAAAAAGGTTTTATTATTGTGTTAATCTGTTCCGTTTTGAATTTATAAATTCTGGTTGGTGCATGGGACGCTATGACATCAATAGGGATTTCTAAACACTTAATAGGACAGACCGACATAATATTGTTTTTAATAAAGGTGACTGAAATAATTTTGCCTATTATATTTTATATATATAAAATAAATTTTATAAATAAGATATATATTTGGTATCTATATATTGGTTGTAAGGTAATGAAATTTTAAATAATAAGTTGAAATAAGATTGAAAATAAAATAAATGAAATTGGAAATTTAGAACTTAAGTTCCGGGGTTTTGAAACTTTCTTTTGAATGGGGTTGAAATATAATAATAATATTTTATAAGTATTTTCTGATATAAATATTTTAATATAATTTGAAAGAATTGTTTTAAAGGAAACTTTGAAAAGAAATAGGTTCTATACTCCCCTCTCTGTCGTTGGAAAATAATTTCGGTGATGAGTGCACGCATCATCGACATTCATTTTCGAGTTTCGAAGTGGGAACACCGCTGTAGTAGTTTTACTACGGATTTATTTTGATAAATAAAAATAAAATTTAAATTGTTTTAAATATAATTGGATATATAAATACGTTTGTTTATTATTTTAAAACTATTTGAAATTTAAACCCGGTATTTAATTCTTAAGTTTCCGTTAATTAATAGTTTCAATTGAGTGTAGTAAAATGGAATATAACTAATTTATAAATTGGAACCTTTAATTAAAATAAGTGATTTAATGCTAAGTTATAAATGAGATTAAAATAAAGTTGAAATTTTAATCTTATAGAACGAAAGATATAATTATTGAACCATTAATTAATTAAAAGAAATGAGATAAACTTGTATGATTTTAATTACATTCTTAAAGACATATATATAACTTACCAGAAGATGTAAAAAGTTGAAATGTTAATAAGGAAACGTAATGGATATTATACAAGTAAAGCTTTTGTAATAGGAAGGTTCAATGAAATTCTTTAATAAATAAGTATTTGGTATTGTGGTTGTTATAAACTTAAGTATAATTGAAATACTACTAATTAAATATAATAGAAGGCAGGTATTGTAAGTAAGAAATATTAACTTAAGTAAATAAGTTGAAGTTATTTCTAAATAAAATTGCAAGAAATAAATGTAAAATAAAAAGATGAATCATTATATGAAAGAAAAGAAATCAAATAACTAATGTATGAAATAAAATTAATAATAAATAAACTTGATTTATTATTGAAATTGTTATTTGTTTTGGTTTATGGTTTTTTGGGTAAGGATACTTTAAAATTATTGGATGAATGAATAATCTATTTAGTTTCACCTAAGACTGTTGAGTGAAGGGTACACTTAGTAGTTTATTTTTCATTCCGTACAATTTAAAGTTTTGAACCCGAACAACTATTTGTTTGTTTGATATGAATGAATGTTTGATTTGTGTTGATTTCTATGTGATGGTTGTATACCTGGTTGCAAGTGATTGCTGCATGTATTGATTGTTTGTTGGTGGTTGAAAACAACCTTAATATTTCATTTTATATAATTATTAACTCTTTTAGATTATATAAGTGAAATGCAGGTTATGGAAGCAATTGCTACTGCTTTTGGTTCCTTAAAATAAGCGTTAATTGTCCGACGAATAGGTATGTTTTGGATTACGGTTTACAGCGTTATTATATTGTTTTCCCGGGTTGGGATATATATTATTTTGGTAAATATATGTTGTATATTGTTATATTGATATTATGTTCTCTTCCGGGCCTCTCCGTACAAAGGAGACTCTGTCGAAATTTTCCGTAAATTTTGGACTTAGAAAAATATTTTGAAAATATTTTCCAAACTTTTATTAGTTTGAGTATAAAAAGATCTAATGGTTATAAATTGAAATATTTTACTTAAATTAATTAATTTTGTAAATTTATTTGTTTATAAATTTAATATTTAAGTAAGATTATTGATTTCTTAACTCTTCTTTTCCCTTCTTTTTTTTCGGGGACGAAAAGTTTTGAGTGGGGGAGAGTGTAACGACCCAAAATTTTTCAATAATTAAAATTTTAATTTAATGAGACTTTGAAAATTTTATATTGAAGAAAATAAAAATTTGTGAATTTGAATAAAGGTTGTAATAATGTAATAATGAAAATTAACTAAGGAGAAAGTAACAAGACTAATTAAAGTTAATAATTTATGAATTTGAATGAAATTCCAATTAAAGAAAATAATTTAAATGTATGACTTAGTTATAATGGAAATATGAGTAAAACAAGTGTAACTATTGAATTAACATGTGAAGTATCATTATAGATAGTAGTTGGTTGGGAAGAATAAACATACAAGTGCTATTAAAGGTAACGGTGACAAATGGTTGTCGTTACCAGAAATTTACCAAATTAAAAATAAAAAAATATCAACTATTACTTTATGACGATTTATGTAAATAATGGAAAGAGTGATTAATAAGGGAATGTAATTAGTAGTATGAAAATAAATGGCAACATAGATCTGAAAGTAGTAAAAGCTTATTTATGTGACAAAAGGGTAACAGTAATGTTTTTTGTATGTTACATATTGTTAATTGAAATTTGAAATAACATTTTAATAAATGTAAATTTAATAGGAACATAGTTTTATTTATATGGTAGTAATTGATGTAACAAGGGTATGAAACCAAGTAAATAAATTTGATTGAGAATATAAATCGTAACTAATGTACATATCTGGCAAATATAATAAAATGGAAATAGTAGTTAATACAAAGGAAAGCTAGATTTTTGAATATAGCAGTTTAATGAAAGACAAACAAATCATTCCACCTAAATCTAATTTTTAATAAAATGAAATTATTGAAGCATTTGAAATTTAATATTATGCAATTGAAATAAAGATGAAAATGGAAATATTGAAGTATGTAATGGAATGGATATCATAAATAGAATGGAATAAATTAGTGTATATATGGAATAATAATCTGGATTAATAAGTAACAAATTTATAAAGGCAATGGAAAGCAAATAGGTGACAATTAATATAGGTTTATTTATTTAATATGTAAATAAACTTTGGTAATGAATTACGATAAATCCAAATTTAACGTTTTGTTAATGTAAATTTTATTCATAATATGAATTGGTTGATTTAAAGAATGGAAACCAAGATTTTATTTAATTGAAATGAAAAGTTCAATAATTGGATTAATTATACTTAAATGAAATTGAATATAGCTAAATAATACGTTATTTGAAATAAAGATGGAATAGGAGAAAATTTATGTAATAGTTTTAATACAATGGTAAACCCATCTATTTGACAATAATGAATGTAATAATTATTGGTTAATTTAATTAAATGGAAATTTAGGTAATTTTATTTATAATTTTAAAATTTAATGAAATTGGAAGTTAACACTGAAATTTATAAATTAATCCACTTTATAGTTACATCCGAATTTGTTTAAACATTGTATATTAAGGAATCAAAGATGATGTAATTTGTAAATTAAAGAATTCAAATTTGAAATTTGATTTAATTTGTTAATTTATTTATTTAATTAATTAAATGGAAAAATAGCCATTTTGCCCACTGACTCGGATTTCGACGAAACTAGTTTCATCGAAACCGTAAGGGTGAATCATTGTAGGATTTCAAGTTTCGTAGCGATCAGACTTTTCCTTTGATCGTACGGACTCGAAACGCCTTGAAATCAATGAAATTGAATCAATTGAAATCAATTTCGAAAATTTTGATTTTTACATAACTTCCTCCTACGATGGAATTTGGACTCGAAACCTTTTCCATTGCGTTTAAAATATTTTAAAACATCCATTTGATATATGGGTTGATCCTATTTCATTCCGGAGTCGAAACGGGCTTTTTGGGCCACTTTGGCGTTAGCGCGTAAATCTATCTTATCCATCCATTCAAATGTCAACCCTGTCTATATATATCCTGCTATAAACCCTAGCAGCCTCTATTACTCATTTCTATACGTTCTATTCACCTCCTCACTTCAATGGCAGACAAATCCTAATTCCAATTGCAATCCCAAATCAAATCCAAATCTGAAATTTCAAACTCCACAATATATGCCAATTTTATATCAACTCGAAGCTCTCGAAGAGCGTAACTCAGATCTGCAACTCGTTTTTCGATTTGATGCATTGTTTGTCAAAAATCGAAGAACAATTTTCAGTCGTTCATCACGTCGAAATCAAACTAGTCGGATCGTCGAATCGTTTAAGGGTTTTGTAGAGAGGCTCGCGCGCTTCGCAACGGTGGTGTTCGTTCTGTGATTCGACGGCTGGATCATCGTCAATAATTTGTTTAGGATTTGCAATGGTGGCGCATGTACTTGGGGGACAACCGGTCGTAGGCGGAGGGTCTTGAGTGGATGAGGCTTGACTAGCTGAGCTCGGCGGTGGGCTGGGTGGAGATCCTAATGGCCTACGGCTGAGGCGGTGGCCGGTCAACGATGGGCTTCTGAACGAGATGGGCTCGATCAGCTTTCTGGAAGAGAGGAGCATGACGTGATTGATGATGTGTAGGTGACTGTGTTCGTTTTATTTTATTTTAAAATTTAATTTTGAATCTTCTAATACGAATAACTTTCTCATACGAACTCCGTTTCACGCACGGTTTTCTCCGCTAGGTTCGTATTGAAATCCTGGACACTTTGACGCTGGTTTGGACGAATTTAGAGACTGTCCAATTTTTGGGTTTAAATTAGATTTAAATTCAATTTAAATTCAAAAAGTGAGTGTTTTAACCCACTCATAATTTCTAAAATTTCTTATGTTTGTTAAATTAAAATTTTGTTGTGATTATGCATTTATATATAATTTTTCGTATATTTTTAATCATCATCTCGGTTATTGCATTTATTTAAAGTAAATCATTATTTAATTTATTACTGAATATAACTGTCAGTTAATTACCTGTTATATATTATCAGTTATATATTGATATTGATTGATTGTTTTGTATGATGATTGTGATGGATGTATGATTTTATGATGGATGAATGGATGTTTTATTTATGTCATCATAATCTACAAGTTGTTATGCATTTATTCTGATTCGGGATTGCGGTTTGAAATGATATACAACCTCATTTTTATTTTTAAATTACGGATTGGAATGATAAATATCCGTATCACTTGACCATATGATAGAAAATTATATACAGGCACCGCGGTATATATATAAAACTATTTTTGAAATGATATTTATGGTTTTGTGAAGAAATATATGGGCTATACAGATATTGATTTTAGATGTTATATAAATGCTATTTTATTATTGATTTAGCGATGTATAAATTTGTTTTGAATTATAAAATAATCTAAATAATAAAGTTTGAACTTTTTTTATATAATATGGTTTAGTATCTATTTAAATTCTATTGTATATAGAGTTTATAATGATTTAAATAAATCAAGGTTGGAAGATAAATGTGAAGTTGATTTGAATTTAAGATTTAAGGATTATCCTTGAAAATTTTGATTTGAAATATAAATAAATTGAGATTTAAAAGGTATGATTTATAACTTGATTTTTGTTTAGAGGATTTAAATGAATATCAAATTGATTTAATTGAATATTATCAAGTTGATGTAATTGAAAGAATATCCAGTTATTTGAAGCCTAAAGGTCTTACTAAAATAATATTTGATTTATTAAGTAACATTTCAAATCTAAAAAATAGTAGTTGAAATTAATATATAAGAAATTATCAAAGAATGAGTTTTGAAATGGTGGAATAATTAAAGCTTTGAAATATATGAAAATTATATGGGTTTATTTGGGAATATAAAATCCATATTGGAATTGATTTGTGAAGGTGAAGAAGCTATTTTACTATATAAAGTAATTAAATATTTAAACCACTTAAGTGGTGTATCATATTTCAAAGTTATGAAATTCAAGATTTTATGTTTTGAAAGGCTATATTTCAAGTTTTGCTTTCAAATATTATAACTTTGACATGTTATAGTTTTAGAAAAGAATATATTTGAAATAAAAATAATATCGTATGGATTTGGTTTTAAAACAGAAATGATATCGTATTTATATGGTTTTGAAAGGGATATTATATTCTGTTTTGAAGTATGATTATTTTAAAAATGACCGCGGTGTTATAATAACGGTTGGTTGTTGAAGAGATCGGGATCGGAAGTTGTCGTACTCTCTGCCAACTTCGAAAACCACTTTAACAACCGTGTACGCGGTGGAGATTCCAGAATGAAGTAGGATGGTGGTGGCGTTTCCTTTGAGGTAAATACGTGGACCCAACTCCCGTGAGTTGACATAAGGTGGCTAAAACAGGAGCGATTGACGGGTTAAGAAGGTTGCACCTTTTATCGAATACATCCCTTCGATATTACACTCTGACTTTTGGATTTATTCGGTGGCCACTTTTGATTTTTTATTTATTTGGGAGTGTGGCTCGAGGTGGGCGGTAGCTGCGGTTACGCGTTACCACCGACCCGGAAGCGTAATTGATATATCTACCCTGGCATTGCCTAGTTGTGCCATGTCACCTACCCTAGCGCGCCTTATACGATTTGGTTTTGTACCATACCTATGTAGTGCCCTCTGACAGCGCCCGGTACGGGGGAGATTACGGTACTGTATAGACTATGAGAATGTAAAAGTGTGTTAAGGTGGAAAATGTAAAGCCTTAACGCTATTTTCAGTATATTATACTTTACTTTAGACACTATTATAATAGCGTATATTAGTACATAGTAGATAGTTTAACGGATCCTTAGGAGGTGTGAATCCCCAACATCTCTTGAGTTATTGCACTCACGTTAGAAACTGGATAGGAGATTTCAAATCCCGGAAACATCTCTGACGCCGTTACACTCATTTTATTTACCGTTGATTTAACTTACGTAAGATCTTTTAGTTCTGACTCGAGTGTTTTGCCTTTTCAATTCGCTCGGGTCAGTCCGAGCATTCCAGGATTTGAAGATTTTATGCTGGAGGACGAAGACGAAACTATTATCTATTATATTATTCCACTGCACTATTGTATTCCGCTGCATTATTGATATTCTATGGTATGTATAACTCTAATATATATTGTAAGTATAATCAAATATTTTGAAAACAACTTCATGAACTGTATATTTGATTATTATATTTTATCCTTCCGCTGCAAGATTCTATTTGTTTTTCTTCCCCTGGTTTTTCTTATTTACCCCATAACAATCCGCCTTTCTGTATAGTTTAAGTCTGATGTGTGTGGTTTATCGTCGATTCAAACCGTATGAAAAGGCGGGACGTTACATCATGTTTGTTAAATTTAATTTTTGTTGTGATTATGCATTTATTTATGACTGTTTAGTATATTTTAATCATCATCTCAGTTAATTGCATTTATTTAAATTAAATCTTTATTTAATTTATTACTGAATATAACTGCCAGTTAATTACCTATTAAATATTATCAGTTATATATTGATATGGACTGATTGTTTTGGATGACGATTGTGATGGATGTATGATTTTATGATGGATGAATGGATGTTTATTTATATCATCATAATCTGCAATTTTCTTTTTTGCTTTGTCATTATTGATTCGGGATTGCGGTTTGAAATGATATATAACCGTATTTTTATTTTAAATTACGGATTGAAATTATCCATATCACTTGACCATAGGGTCGAAAATTTTATACAGACACCGTGGTCTATATATAAAAATATTTTGAAATGATTTTCTATGGTTTTGTAAAGAAATATACGGTTTTATGAGATAGTGATTTGGATATTTTATAAATGTTATTTTATATATAGTTAAATTCTGAGTTTTAAGCTATGTATAAAATTGATTTGAAGTATAAAAGAAGTTAATAATTAAATTTGATTTTATTAAGATAAAATATGATTAAGCATTTATTTAAATTAAATTTCTAGAGTTTATAATGACTTAAACGAGAATAAGGTTGGAAGATGGATGTGGAATTTATTTGGAATTTAATAAATTTAGAATTTTAAAGGGTATGATTTTTATAACTTGAATTTTGTTTAGAGTGATTTAAATGAATATCAAGTTGATTTAAATGAATATATCAAGTTTAATAAATTGAAAGGATATCCAGTTGTTGAAGTTAAAAGTTTCACTTAAATTTTATTGGATGTATTATGTAGACATTTCAAAATCTAAATAATAGTAATTAAATTTGATATATATGGAATTATCAAAGAATTAATTTCGAAATGGTGGAATAGTTAAAGCTTTGAATTATATGGAAATTTAAATGGTTTAATTGGAGGTTCAAATTGGTATTTGGAATTTATTTGTGAAATTAAAAAAAAAGCTATTTTATTATATATATATATATATATATATATAGTAATTTAATATTTAAACCATTAAGTATTCGAAGTTATATTTCAAAGCTATGGGGGTTTAAGGTATGTAGATTTGAAAGTACTATGATTTTGGAAAAAGGATATATTTTGAAATAAAAATGATATCATATTATTTTGGGTTTTTAAAATGGAAATGATATCGTATTTATATAGTTTGAAATGGATATTATATTCTGGTTTTGAAGTATACATTATTTTGAAATGACCACGGTGTTATAATAACGTTGGGTTGTTGAAGAGACCGGGATCGGAAGTTGTCACACTCTCTACCAACTCCAAAAACCACTTTAACAACCGTGTATGCGGTGGAGATTCCAGAATGAAGTAGGATGGCGGCGGCGTTTCCTTTGAGGTAAATACGTGGACCCGACTCCCGTGAGTTGGCATAAGGTGGCTAAAACAGGAGCGACTGAGGGGTTAAGAAGGTATCCCCTTTTATCGGACACATCCCTTTGGATTCGGTGGCCATTTTTGATTTGGCGGTGTGGCTCGAGGTGGGCGGTAACTGCACGCTACGCATTACCACCGACCCGGAAGCGTAATTGGTATATCTACCCGGGCATTGCCTAGTTGTGCCGTGTCACCTACCCTAGCGCGCCTTGTACGAGTTTGATTTTCTCCCGATGCCCGTGTGGTATCCTCTGGTGGCTTCTCGATCAGGAGGGACCATGATATTGGATGGACTACTAGGACTTTTACGTGTTAAGGGCTATATGGGTAACCCCTTATATGAAAAAAGTAAGTTTATTTTACTATAGGCATTATTATAATAGTGAAATATTACTACATAGTAAATAGTTTAACGGATCCTTAGGAGATGTGAATCTCAAGCATCTCTTAAGTTACTGCGCTCACGTTTGACACTAGATAGGAGATGTCGAATCCCGTAAACATCTGTGACGTCGTTCCACTCATATTTTACTGTTGATTTAACTCACATAAGATCTTTTAAATCTAACTCGAGTGTTTTGTCTTTTCAATTCGCTTGGGTCAGCCTGAGCATTTTAGGATTTGGAAGACCGTATTCTGGAGGACGGAGACGAAGATTTATTATTATTTATTATTATATTCCACTACACACTGTATTACGCTGCATTAATTATTATTCGCTGGTTTGTGCAACTCTGATATGTATTATATAAATATAATCAAATTTTTTGTAAAACAGCTTCATGAACTGTATATTTGATTATTATATTTTATCGTTCCGCTGCAAGATTCTGTTTTGTTTTATTCTTTCTCTGCTTCTTCTTATTTACCCCATAACAATACGCCCTTTGTATGCTTTAAGTCTGACGTGTGTGGTTTATCATCGATTTAAACCATCCGAAAAAGCGGGATGCTACAAAAAACAAATCACATATTTGACTTGCGCTCATCGAGAGCTTCAAATCGATATATAATTTGATATGTATTAAGGAGTTCAAAATTTTCGATTTGGTTTTGATTTGCAACTGAATTGGAAATTTGATTCTGATTTGTTTGCCATTGGAATGAGGAGTTGAGAAGGAGTATAGAAAAATGAATATGAGGAATGGTTTGGGTTTATAACAAGATATTTATAGGTAGGTTAGAAAATAGAAATAACGGATCGGATTTGGTTTGGGTTGGAACGATAAACGACCTGAAAATCACGTTCTGCCCCCGGAACGAAAATGGGTCAACCTAAAATGGGACAACCTATATATCGAAATAGATGTTTTTAAATATTTCAGATGCAATGGAACAATTTCAGATCTTAATTCCATTGTATAAAGAAGTTATGCTAAACTTAAGTTATTTCAAATTGATTTCAATTAAATTTATTTCTAGGCATTTCGAGTCCGTACGATCAAACGACAAGCCTGATCGCTACGAAACTTGAAATCCTATAATAATTAACCGTTACGGATCCGATGAAACTGGTTTCGTCGAAATCCTAGTCAGCGGCCAAAATGGCTATTTTCCAGTTAATTAAATAAATTAATATTAAATTAAATTAAATTAAATCACTTTTCCATTCAGTTATCATGATTTCCAATTTCTATCACTTTGTATTACTAAGTAATTTAGAATCCTTTAAAACAAATTCTCTAATTAACTTATTGGACATTTCAAAATTTACAGCATTTAATTTCAATTTCAATTAATTTAGTAATTATAGATTTAAATTCCCAATTAATCCATATATTTGATTTCTAATTCTTGTTATTGAATCAATTATCATTTTATGGGTAAAATTATCATTGACTTATTTTTTTTATTACATTAATATTTCCCATTTCATCCTAGTTTCAATTAATATAGTATTTAATTTCATTTACTTACTACTAATCCATTTGTTATAGATTGAATTCTAATTAATTAATTTCAAATAAGCTGATTTGATTCAATTCAAATCTTTTTATTAAGCCTATATTTCTCTATAACCCTAGTTAATATTCGTTTGTCTTTCACTTCATTAATATATTTAAATTTCCATCTTTCCTTTGTATTAGCTATTATTTTCAATTATATTGAATTTATCAAACATATACATTTATTATAATTAAAACCTCAGTTGATTTATTCAACTTGGTTTCATTCCTTTATTTTACCTTATGAATAAAATATACATTCCCATTTCTTTATTACATTCACACCTTACAACTACTGTCCCCATAAATGAACATTTACTTACATTTAAATGTAATTGATTTCCTATTTTAAATTTAGCAGCCTAAATAGAAGGTAACTTGCAATAAATGTTATCATTAACTTTATATTACACTCAAGTTCATAATTTTCACTAATTATCATAATTGCTTACATAATGTTGAATTCATTAAATTACTGTAACTTATACACATATTCATTTATTCATACAACACTTACATTTATAACTTATATTCCGTTTTTGTAATGATCTCGATTCTTGAGTCAAATTTAATTGGTAATTAAATTAAATTTTTGATTCAATTGTGAATTAATTGAGAATTTATTCGGATTTGGATTTTTCAAAATTAAATAAGATATATTTATTTATATAAATGGATATAAATATGATTTTTTAAAGTAGAATTTCTAATTGGAAATTCTGAAATAAATATTTTGAATAATATTTTAATTACAAATTTAATTGTGGATTAATTTGAAAATTTGAATGAATATATATATCAAAAGATTGTAAATAAAGGAATTGATTTTAAAAAAAATCAATAAATTGATTTTTTATATAGAATTTTGATTTGGAATTCAAAGTGAATATTTTATAAATAGATTATATTTTGGAATTAGGATTTTAAATTCAAGATTAAAATATTTTAGAAATAAAAGATTTAAATTACTTTTCTTTTATATATTTGGAAATCAATAAGATGAACATTTGTAAAATATACATATGTAAACAAACATTTAAGCTTTGATATGAATATATCTTTTGAAATCTAAGTATAAGAATTAAAGTACACATGAGATAAATTTATTCACAAATTAATAAAGGATTTAAAACAAAATCTATAAATTAAATAAAAATTAACAAAGGGTTCAAACACAAATTGTTTTCATATTAACAAATTAATAAAACAAGGTTAAAAACAAAATTTGTAAACTAAATCAAATAGGGGTTTAAACATAAAAGCACTCATTTGAACAAGTGTAAACAAGATAAAAACACATTTAAACATTTGTCAGATTTGTAATATGCAAGATTGCCAAGTGTTGAATTAATAATACAAGTGGAAAAATGTTTTTCTTTTTGAATTTATTAAGTAAAGAAACATTAAAATGAAGAAGAAACAGGCTGCTCGTTTTTTTTCAAAAGTTTCTTTCAGTTTAAACCTCACAAGCCTGTCAACCGAAAAACAAAAATCAAAACAATTGCAATCTGTTCCAAAAGATCAAACCAGTAGAGCAACTTAGATCAGAAACTCAAACCTGGAAGCAAAGCCAAACCAAATCTAATTTTCAAAAACAAGAAGTTCCAGATGTAAACCAAAACTGGAAAAACAAAAGCAATTCATGAATCAATGATTCAACCTGAAGCAATTGAAAAAAAAAATTAAAGCAAAACCTGAATCGGTTTTCAAGACCAACTTGAATCAAAAGTTTTCAAGCCTGGAACAACAATTTAAGCTATGGATTCGAGCAAATCAGAATACAAGGATTCAAATCTGTTCTCAATTTTTTTTTGCCTGTAAATCAAGAATATGAGAAAGAAAATCAAAAGGAAGATCAAACAGCAAAAGCAAATGCAACTAAACAAGTAATTCAACCTGACATCAATTAAAATCAAGTTTCAATGCAACTCAATTAAATGCAAGTAACAGATCCACTCTAATTCAAATACCAAGTTTCAGTTTTTTTCAAGGCCTCTCTGTTCTTCTCTGTCCAAACATCCAACGAGCAAACTTTATTTTTAAAACCATATTTCTCCTAATTCTTATGCCTGTGATGAAAATGTTGATGAATGTGTATATGGATCTGCAAGTATATATGTATATGTATATATGAAATGAGTTATGCATGTCTGGAAACATGAACAATTGTTCTGTTCCAGGTTACAGTGGGTAAAACAAATCCAAAGACCCCAAATCTCTGCATCTCATCATTGTTAGGTTGAGATGTTAAAATAAAATGGTTCAAATTCATTAACACTTAATTTTAAAAATAATTTTTAGTATGGTTAACAAATATTTTTAACCTGGAAAAAAAAATATAGAGAAGTTCAATGTATGATCAAAAAAATTCGTTTTTCTTTAATTATTTGATTCACTTATATAAATGTGATCACCATCAAAAGTCATGATTTTTAAAGGTTAAATCAAATTTTTTAGATTTGGAAATCTCGAGAATTCGTGAGTTGAACTGAGTTGGATTTTCTGTTGGATTCTGGTGATTCACGTCGAGTTGTGGGTCGTGAGTTTTGTCGAGGGTAGTTCGAAGGGTAATGATCACCAGAAAAATGTACAATGAATTTTCAATCCTTCATGGTGGCGAGGCAGTGATGATATAGGGTTTCGAATGTTCGCTGATGATATGGGTAGCTCGATAGCTCGTTTTTGAATGTTCGACGATATTGATTTTTGGGTTGACGAGATCATCAGCGAGGTGGTCAACGATGTGTGGGTTATGGTGGCGATGACCGGAGTTGGTCAGATGACTCGTGCACGTGCACGAGTCTCTTCGTGTATCTGGGTGAATTTGGGATCGGGGAAGAAGAGCAATGGCCTGAGGTTTTATTCGCGATGAATCGTGTTTAACCCGAAGTCGCACTCGGGAAGAAGATTGCAGGGCTCGAAATTGTTCTCGGGGTAGTTAGTCTGGAACCAGGTTATGAATCATATCAGGATTTTAAAAAGTTTAAAAAAAGTAGCGTTGTTAAGGATTTTAAAACCTGAAGATTAAATATTGTCAACAGATTTAGAAGAAACAAGGAATGCAAGTTCTAAGTGAAAGAAAATTTAGTAAATATGTTTTTTGAAATTTAAGTAAAATAAATTTTCAAAGTGAATAGGATTTTTAATAAAAAGGTAAAAGGTAAAAGAAAGGGAGTAAGTTTTCAAAAGTAAATTTGTTAAACAAGTTTTTAAAAGAAATTATAAACCAGGCTTTCCAAAGGAAATTATTAAACAGGTTTTAACAAATTTCAAAGATTTAACTTTTTAAGTTAAATGTTTTTAAAATTTTCTTTGGTTTGAATAATTTAATATTAGGCCAATCATCTTATTAATAGTTTAAGAATAATTACTCAATATAATTAATTAAGGGATAAATTAATTAGCGATTAAAGAGTGAATTTGTTGTTGTGATTAATTAAGAAAAAATTTGTTAATTAAAAAATAATTAACTAAGGTATTGTTTACTAATGTAATTAACTTAAAGTTAGTTTACTTACGTAAGTAATTAAGGGTAATTAATTACTTAAGAACAGTTACTTATTGAAATTAATTAAGGATAATTAATTTAATAGTAATAAATTAAAGATTAATTAATGAAATTGACTAGGAATAATCACTTGAGAGTAATTAATTAAATGGTAATTAATTAATGAAGGTAATTAAGAAATAAATAATCAAGGATAATTAAGGAATAATTAAATAACTAAAGATTAATTATTTAATGATTAAGGATTGATTTATTAATTAAGATTGATTAATTAATGATTAGAGGTTAATTTATTTTAGGATAATTAAATAATTTAAAGATTAATTACTTAATGAATAAAGGTTAATTAATTTATAAATTAAGGTTGATTAATTAAAAGGTTAATTAATTCATTAATTCGATTAATAAATAAATAATTAGAGGATGATTAATTAACATAAATTGTGATTAATTAATATTATTCAACTAGGATTAGTAATTTATCTGATTTCAATTAATCAGATGATCAATTAACCTTATTATGGATGATTGTATTCTATTGAATGTTGTGAATTGTTTTGTCATCTCTGCTGTGCGATGCTTTGTGATTGGAATTGTTTTAATTCAAGCTGTGATGAATGTAATTTATTTATCTATAATGCATTTGTATTATCTATCTGTGATTCTGTGTATGTAGATAAGCATAATAGGATATACCACTTATCGATATTGCTGTGATTGAATCTGTGCTAATTGATGATGTTGCACTTTTATTGTGTAAAACCCCTGGACCACACTTATACACACACAAATATGGATTGCACGAGGAAATTGGTTAGGTAACAGATTTTTTAAATAATTTTAAAATTGAATTTTTCAATCCAAATAGTTTTGGAAATGGAATTGGGTCAAATATGCGAAGCCTTTGAAAAGAAGCTTTAAAAGATACAAGTTATTTTGAATAACTTAATAAATTTTTGAAATTTGAAATAGTTAATTTGGATTTAAATTCAAAGATTAAAAATTGAATTCTATGTTGAGAATTTATGATTTTATATGGGTTTTAAACTATTTTTAAAGTGTTGTTTTGGGAATTTGAATTTAACCCAAAGATTTTAACTTGTATAAATGAAATCGGATTTTTTCGAAATAAAAAATATTTTTTTTCAAATAATAAAAGATTTCATATAAGAAATGAATTTCCAATTTGTGTTGAAAGATTTCAAGTTTGAAATGAAATTATGAATTGGTTTGAAAGCTATAAATGAACCTTTGTGAAAGATTATGAAACCTTGTTTGAAATCGAAGAGGATTTTAAATGGTGTATCTTTTGTATAAAAGATTTGAATTGGAAACGAGTTTGAAAGCTATTAAATCTTTGATTTAAAGATTGAATGAGTTAATCCAAATTGAAATGGAAGTTGTTTTGAAATCTGTGAAAGGATCTTTGTGAAACCGGGTGAACTTTGTGAAATGAATTTTTTCGTTTAAAAGATTTGAAATGGTAATTTGTTTTAAACCATTTGAAGGAAGGTTTTGGGTTTAAAGTTGTGACTTAACTGAAATCCTAGTATCCATATGTTTTAAATATGGCGCTCACTATTCGGTTTAGCCGGGAGAGGACCTTGTGTCATATAACCCATTCCGAATAGTGATACGACGATAGCATTTGAAGACCGGTGTTGAAGACCGGATGTCTTCGAGAACGATAGGATAACCTGTCGATTGACTCTGCACTGAGTTGCTCCGGTATAGAGTTCTCCATATGTGATGGGGAGTCCGATCGAAATTGTAGATGCCCGGATTGCAAGGGTTTCTTCGGAAGCGCCTTCGGTTCTGTTCGAACCCGAAACAGACTTGTATGGTTGTATGTCTGACATTACACTTTGAGATATAAAACTGGTCTCTATCAAATACATTTCTGTTTGGTGGCGGAGAATTTATTCTCTTAGCTTAACACCCTTCTCTGAGACGTACGAACTCATAGGTTATGTAGTTGATAGTTATCAGTGATATACTCCCAATTTGGTAGTGTGGCATGCTGAGTGCTGCTGTGTATCATTTATTGATCAAAGCATGGCTTTTGTATAAAACGTAGCGTTGTGGACGAGACCGCATCAAGATCTCAAACCCCGAAAATGGTCGAAACAGGAAAGATGCGGCAAGGTTATGAGGGTCGCTTCCATTAGGGGTGTGTCAATTCTGGAAAAGGGTGGTATCATGGTATGGAGCCCAGATACTTAACTCATGTGGTCACTGCAAATCTATTACTTTTGGTTGCTTTATGGTTGTTGGATTAGAGGTACCTCGGATAAAGGTCGCAAATCACTGGAGGATGGCATGCTCGAGTAGTAGTTACCTAGTTAGCCTTGTGTTGGCAGAGAGCAGGGTAGGTTCTCGGGACATCCCTCCAGAGGCGTACCCTAGTTAATATTCGTTTGTCTTTCACTACATTAATATATTTAAATTTCCATCTTTCCTTTGTATTAGCTATTATTTTCAATTATATTGAATTTACCAAACATATACATTTATTATAATTAAAACCTCAATTGATTTATTCAACTTGGTTTCATTCTTTTATTTTACCTTATGAATAGAATATACATTCCCATTTCTTTATTACATTCACACCTTACAACTACTGTCCCCATAAATGAACATTTACTTACATTTAAATGTAATTGATTTCCTATTTTAAATTTAGCAGCCTAAATAGAAGGTAACTTGCAATAAATGTTATCATTAACTTTATATTACACTCAAGTTTATAATTTTCACTAATTATCATAATTGCTTACATAATGTTGAATTCATTAAATCACCGTAACTTATACACAAATTCATTTATTCATACAACACTTACATTTATTACTTATATTCCGTTTTTGTAATGATCTCGATTCTTGAGTCAAATTTAATTGGTAATTAAATTAAATCTTTGATTCAATTGTGAATTAATTGAGAATTTATTCGGATTTGGATTTTTCAAAATTAAATAAGATATGTTTATTTATATAAATGGATATAAATATGATTTTTTAAAGTAGAATTTCTAATTGGAAATTCTGAAATAAATATTTTGAATAATATTTTAATTACAAATTTAATTGTGGATTAATTTGAAAATTTGAATGAATATATATATCAAAAGATTGTAAATAAAGGAATTGATTTTAATAAAAATCAGTAAATTGATTTTTTATATAGAATTTTGATTTGGAATTCAAAGTGAATATTTTATAAATAGATTATAATTTGGAATTAGGATTTGAAATTCAAGATTAAAATATTTTAGAAATAAAAGATTTAAATTACTTTTCTTTTATATATTTGGAAATCAATAAGATGAACATTTGTAAAATATACATATGTAAACAAACATTTAAGCTTTGATATGAATATATCTTTTGAAATCTAAGTATAAGAATTAAAGTACACATGAGATAAATTTATTCTCAAATTAATAAAGGATTTAAAACAAAATCTGTAAATTAAATAAACATTAACAAAGGGTTCAAACACAAATTGTTTTCATATTAACAAATTAATAAAACAAGGTCAAAAAAAATTTGTAAACTAAATCAAATAGGGGTTTAAACATAAAAGCACTCGTTTGAACAAGTGTAAACAAGATAAAAACACATTTAAACATTTGTCAAATTTGTAATATGCAAGATTGACAAGTGTTGAATTAATAATACAAGTGGAAAAATGTTTTTCTTTTTGAATTTATTAAGTAAATAAACATTAAAATGAAGAAGAAACAGGCTGCTCGTTTTTTTTCAAAAGTTTCTTTCAGTTTAAACCTCACAAGCCTGTCAACCAAAAGGAAAAAAAATCTGAGAAAAACAAAAATCAAAACAATTGCAATCTGTTCCAAAAGATCAAACCAGCAGAGCAACTTAGATCAGAAACTCAAACCTGGAAGCAAAGCCAAACCAAATCTAATTTTCAAAAACAAGAAGTTCCAGATGTAAAGCAAATCTGTAAAAACAAAAGCAATTCATGAATCAATGATACAACCTGAAGCAATTGAAAAAAAAAATTAAAGCAAAACCTGAATCGGTTTTCAAGACCAACTTGAATCAAAAGTTTTCAAGCCTGGAACAACAATTTAAGCTATGGATTCGAGCAAATCAGAATACAAGGATTCAAATCTGTTCTCAAAAAAAAAATTTAGCCTGTAAATCAAGAATCTGAGAAAGAAAATGAAAAGGAAGATCAAGCAGTAAAAGCAAATGCAACTAAACAAGTAATTCAACCTAACATCAATTAAAATCAAGCTTCAATGCAACTCAATCAAATGCAAGTAACAGATCCACTCAAATTCAAATATCAAGTTTTAGTTTTTTTTCAAGGCCTCTCTGTTCTTCTCTCTCCAAACATCCAATCTCAGGTGAGCAAACTATATTTTTAAAACCATTTTTCTCCTGATTCTTATGCCTTTGATGAAAATGTTGATGATTGTGTATATGGATCTGCAAGTATATATGTATATATGAAATGATTTATGCATGTCTGGAAACATGAACAATTGTTCTGTTCCAGGTTACGGTGGGTAAAACAAATCCAAGGACCCTAAATCTATGCATCTCATCATTGTTAGATTGAGATGCTAAAATAAAATGGTTCAAATTCATTAAGACTTAATTTTAAAAATAATTTTTAGCATGGTTAACAAATATTTTTAACCTGGAAAAAAATATATAGAGAAGTTCAATGTATGATCAAAACAATTTGTTTACCTTAATTATTTGATTCACTTATATAAATGTGATCACCATCAAAAGTCATGATTTTTAAAGGTTAAATCAAAAAAAATAGTTTTGGAAATCTCGAGAATTCGTGAGTTGAACTGAGTTGGGTTTTCTGTCGAATTCTGGTAATTCACGTCGAATTGTGGGTCGTGAGTTTTATCGAGGGTAGTTCGAAGGGTAATGATCACCAGAAAAATGTACAATTAATTTTTAATCCATCATGGTGGCGAGGCAGTGATGATTTAGGGTTTCGAACTAGTTTTGGGTTGCTTAGATTTGCGAGGCCACCGCAATGTCTCTGGATGATCGGAGTGTATGGGACTTTGGGAAAAACAGTGTGGAAGGTCGGCGGAGATGCGTCCATAGTTTCTTGAGCGCTGGTGAACTGGGTCGACGAGGCGAGGCATTTTTGGTTCAAGAGTTTTGGGTTTCAGGTGAGCTCGATAGCTTGTTTTCGAATGTTCAACGATATTGATTTCTAGGTTGAGAGATCATCAGCGAGGTGGTCGACGATGTGTAGGTTATGGTGGCGATGACCGGAGTTGGTCAGCTGAGTCATGCACGTGCACGAGTATCTTCGTGTATCTGGGTGAATTTGGGATCGGGGAAGAAGAGCAATGGCCTGAGGTTTTATTCGTGAAGAATCGTGTTTAACCCGAAGTCGCACTCGGGAAGAAGATTGTAAGGCTCGAAATTGTTCTCGGGGCAGTTATTCTGGAACCAGGTTTTGAATCATATCAGGATTTTAAAATTTTTTAAAAAATTAATGTTGTTAAGGATTTTAAAACCTGAAGATTAAATCTTGTCAACAGATTTGGAAGAAACAAGAAATGCAAGTTCTAAGTGAAAGAAAATTTAGTAAATATGTTTTCCAAAATTTAAGTAAAATAAAATTTCAAAGTGAATAGGATTTTTAATAAAAAAGTAAAAGGTAAAAGAAAGGGAGTAAGTTTTAAAAAGTAAATTTGTTAAACAAGTTTTCAAAAGAAATTATAAACCAGGTTTTTCGAAGGAAATTATTAAACAGATTTTAACAAATTTCAAAGATTTAACTTTTTAAGTTAAATGTTTTTAAAATTTTCTTTGGTTTGAATAATTTAATATTAGGTCAATCATCTTATTAATAGTTTAAGAATAATTACTCAATATAATTAATTAAGGGATAAATTAATTAGTGATTAAAGAGTTAATTTATTGTTGTGATTAATTAAGAAAAAATTTGTTAATTAAAAAATAATTAACTATGGTTTTGTTTACTAATGTAATTAACTTAAAGTTAATTTACTTACGTGAGTAATTAAGGGTAATTAATTACTTAAGGATAATTACTAATTGAAATTAATTAAGGATAATTAATTTAATGGTAATAAATTAAAGATTAATTAATTAATGAAATCGACTAGGAATAATCACTTGAGAGTAATTAATTAAATGGTAATTAATTAAGAATTAATTAATTAATGAAGGTAATTAAGAAATAAATAATCAAGGATAATTAAGTAAGGAATAATTAAATAATTAAAGGTTAATTATTTAATGATTAAGGATTGATTTATTAATTAAGATTGATTAATTGATGATTAGGGGTTAATTTATTTAAGGATAATTAAATAATTTAAAGATTAATTATTTAATGTATAAAGGTTAATTAATTTATAAATTAAGGTTGATTAATTAAAAAGTTAATTAATTCATTAATTAAGAATAATTAAAGGATGATTAATTAACATGAATTGTGATTAATTAATGTTAATCAACCAGGATTAGTAATTTATCTAATTTCAATTAATCAGATGATCAATTAACCTTATTATGGATGATTGTATTCTATTGAATGTCGTGAATTATTTTGTCATCTCTGTTGTGTGATGCTTTGTGAATTGTTTTAATTCAAGCTGTGATGAATGTAATTTATTTATCTATAATGCATTTGTATTATCTATCTGTGATTCTGTGTATATAGATAAGCGTTATAGGATATACGCTTATCGATATTGCTGTGATCAAAGCTGTGCTAATTGATTATGTTGGACTTTTATTGTGTAAAACCCCTAGACCACACTTATACACACACAAGTATGGATTGCACGAGGAAATTGGTTAAGTCACAGATTTTTGAAATAATTTTAAAATTGAATTTTTGAATCCAAATAGTTTTGGAAATGGAATTGGGTTAAATATGCGAAGCCTTTGAAAAGAAGCTTTAAAAGATACAAGGTATTTTGAATAATTTAATAAATTTTTGAAATTTAAAATAGTTGATTTGAATTTAAATTCAAAGATTTAAAATTGAATTCTATGTTGAGAATTTATGAGTTTATATGGGTTTTAAACCATTTTTAAAGTGTTGTTTTGAGAATTTGATTTAACCCAAATATTTTAACTTGTATAAATGAAATCGGATTTTTCCGAAATAAAAACTATTTGTTTTCAAATAATAAAACTTTCATATAAGAAATGAATTTCCAATTGGTGTTGAAAGATTTCAAGTTTGAAATGAAATTGTGAATTGCTTTGATAGCTATAATGAACTTTTGTGAAAGATTATTAAACCTTGTTTGAAATCGAAGAGGATTTTAAATGGTGTATCATTTATATAAAAGATTTGAATGGGAAGTGAGTTTGACAGCTATTAAATCTTTGATTTAAAGATTGAATGAGTTATTCCAAATTGAAATGGACGTTGTTTTGAAATCTGTGAATGAATCTTTGTGAAACTGGGTGAACTTTGTGAAACGAATCTTTTTGTTTAAAAGATTTGAAATGGTAATTTGTTTTAAACCATTTGAAGGAAGGTTTTGGGTTTAAAGTTGTGACTTAACTGAAATCCCAATATCCATAAGTTTTAAATATTGCGCTCACTATTCGGTTTAGCCGGGAGAGGACCTTGTGTCATATAACCCATTCCGAGTAGTGATACGACGATAGCATTTGAAGACCGGTGGTGAAGACCGGGTGTCTTCGAGAACCATAGGATAACCTGTCGATTGACTCTGCACTGAGTTGCTCTGGTATAGAGTTCTCCATATGTGATGGGGAGTCCGATCGGAATTGTGGATGCCCGGATTGCAAGGGCTTCTTCGGAAGTGCCTTCGGTTCTGTTCGAACCCGGAACAGACTTGTATGGTTCTATGTCTGACATTACACTTTGAGATATAAAAATGATCTCTATCAAATACGTTTCTGTTTGGCCGCAGAGAATTTATTCTCTTAGCTTAACACCATCTCTGAGACGTACGAACTCAGAGGTTATGTAGTTGATAGTTATCAGTGATATACTCCCAATTTGATAGTGTGACATGCTGAGTGCTGCTGTGTATCATTTGTTGATCAAAGCATGACTTTTTTATAAAGCGTGGCTTTGTGGAAGAGACTACATCAAGACCTCACACCCCAGAAATAGTCGAAACAGGAAAGATGCGGTAAGGTTATGAGGGTCGCTCCCTTTAGGGTGTGTCATTCCCTTCTGGAAAAAGGTGGTATCATGGTATGGAGCCCAGATACTTAACTCATGTGGTCACTGCAAATCTATTACTTTGTGATTGCTTTATGGTTGTCGGATTAGAGGTACCTCGGAGAAAGGTCGCAAACGGCCGGGAGATGGCATGCTCGAGTAGTAGCTACCTAGTTATAGAGGTAACCCGGCCTTGTATTCGCAGAGAGCCGGGTAGGTTCTCGGGACGTCCCTCCAAAGGCATACCCATGTAGCAGTAGGAAGTTCCTTAGCCTGACCATTTGTTGGAAGTCCAATCTCCAATAAGCGCCTTGTATGGTTTTAGTTGTAGAACCTGCTATTTACTTACGGTGGTCACCACTGTTTAGATGGTAGCTATAGTAGGCATAGTTCGAAATGTCTATGCTGGCTAAGATTAATATTACACTTTCGAAAGGTTTTCTACACTATGCACTAATAATAATATCAAAAGAATTTTACGTAGTAAGCACATTTGACTATCATAAGGAGAAATCTCCTCCAATTCTGCATTTGTATTGTGTGCATGGCGGAAGGCCTTATGGTAGTTTCATTTTCTAAGAAGCATTGCAGATTTAAATTTTAAAATCCTTGGTTGTTCGTTTTAAAGATAAACTGTTTTTGTTTGCTCATATCAGTCTCATGACTGACCTGGAGTTTATTGTTCCCTTCCTAAACTCTGGGTGCCCATAATTTTTCCACACGGGCAGTCTAAAGTTGGGTTTATCAGATACTCGAATAGTAGTTATAGATTCGATAGCTTTTAGCCTTAGGATTTGGCAATCGTATTTGGATCGAGTTGCTTCACTTCATCTTGATTGGGAGTTCGAGCTACTTCTGGATTGGTGCTTTGGAGATGGAGTTACAGTTCTGGATTCTTTCTCTCTTGAAGACCATATTAGAGATATTGTTCCGCTGCTGGTGTTATATTTTATTTCCGCTGCTATTGTCTTGTATCATATCTATGATGTATATTGATATTCATTGTATCATCCAGTTGTATCTGATATTGTATCAAATGTTGTATATGATATATATATTATTCATGTCTTCCGCTGTGTTGTACTTAATGTGTTATAAGCTCCGGCGAACCAGATTCGACGTTTGAATCTACGGCATTTGAATACGAGTGATGTATTCGATGCCAATTTTCGAAGGTCGAGTCAGGGTCGTTATAGTTTTACACCCAAATGTAATATTTACGACTAGATTAATAGACCAATTAAATAGTAACTTACAACTGTTACTATAACTTTTAATTATACTTTTGAATTCATTGTGCACAAACAAATATACCCAATCGTTATTTAATGGTCATTTCATTTCATACTATTTTGTTTATTAAACCAGTGTTTACATTGGTTTTCTTATATCAATTCCATAACCAACTATAACAATTTTACGTCATTTCATTATGGCAATTTCATTTTCAATTGTTAATAATTAGTTCTAATTACATTGTCACATTTCATTTTAACATTCTTTCATTATCAATTTTTTTTTCATATTTAATTACCAAAACTTACTAATTTAACAAATTTAATTATTGAAATTTTACGGGTCGTTACATTAAGACGGCGATTTTCAGTGGAAAGAAAATAATTGGGTGGAATTTATTCCACGAGAGAAAAAGTGTTTTGAAAACTGTTTTCAAAGGGTTGAATGTAGAAAAATATCTTACGGAGATATTTTGAAATATATAATTTGAAAATTATTTAAATCTGATGGTTGTTTGTGGATGTTATTTGATAGTTAAATAACCGACTATCAATATTGGCCAACGCACTGATCGTTTCAAAGAGATCGGGATCGGGATTAATTTCTCGAAAACAACTTCGATCCGGTTTGAACGTTTTCGTGACGAAGACAAGAGCTTGGAGTTGAAGATGAAGCAGTGAAGTGCAAGGGCTAATCGCTCCTAATCCTGAGGGTGATTTCAAAATTGATGTAGTAGGAGTAGTGCCTTTGGTTCCGTTCGGACCCGAAATGGACTTGTATGAATGAGTGCTATCATAACATCGTCAGGAGGACGATGAGCATTCTAAGTGAATGTGTGCTAAAAAGGTAACGCATAGCCTCGAGCCTCATCAACCGGGAATGGCTAAAACAAGGGAGGTGCACGCAAGGCTAAGTGGTTAGCAACCAATTAGGGTAAGGTCGTCCCTGTTTAGATGTCCCTTTTATTCGGCTGTGTGGGTGGTTGCTGATCCCAACCGTGGGGTGATATTATTCGGACTATCCAGTAAGGGTTAGCTCCGGTATTGTGTAGCAGGGGAACATGGTAGATCCTCGGTACGGTGATATAGACCACGTACTATGACGGGCGGTACCCCAGTAGCTCTGCCATTGTATGGAATCCAATCTCCAATAAGCGCCTATACGGTTTTGATTGTGCCCAACTATGCTGAAACGTGAGATGCAAGCATTTCAGTTAGATTCTATTTCTCTTTCCATAGACACTATTATAATATCAAACCGAGTATTATAGATACAGGAAAGGATGCTGTAGAGCTCAGGAGACGAGCTGGATGGCGAGACGTATCACACGTATTTGATGAATATTTCGTTGTGTATGATTAACTGCATAGTCAGTTTTGTGAGGACAGGTTATGATAACTGTCCAGTTGTGTGCTATGAATTTTATTAAACTCTGATGATGTAATGCATAAACAGGTATAGTTCTTTTTGTTTAAAGATTAGTCATTTATCTATTATATATAGTTCCACTACGATTGTGAGATTCTAATATTGTTTCTGCTTCTTCTTCTACCTCCTTCTTCCTTAACCCTAATGGTTCGATTTTCTGACATTCGATTGTTCGGCATTTGATACAGTGGACGTATTGATGTCGATTTTCGGGTGTCGAAAAATCAGGTCATTACAGCATTCATCTAGTGCTTATGCCTAATGAACTTGTTATTTGTTTTAGGAATCTATTTTTTGACCGTATTCGAGTTCAAAGCATTGATCTTAGTCTTAGGTTTTGGCTTCTTGAACTTAGTATACAATGTACTATAATAGTTCTTAAGCTTTTACTTATTTTAAACCTAATTCATTTTGATTTCTTGAAGGTTTTGATATCTTAATCAAATTTTAAGTCTTTTTTTCCTTGCCAAATTTTGAAATTTTATTGGTAATTTGATCTTAAGATCAGAAATTTCAACATCGGTAGAATCTAAGCTTGTTTTTAGTTCAAGCTTTTCTTTTTCAGGTCTATCATCCTCTAGTTTGCTATTTTCTAAATCATATAATAAAGTAGCATTTTGAGAAGGCGGCCTTCTATTTCTAATTCCTCTTCTAAAAGTGTTCTCATCTTTTGATAAACCAATTCCTAGCTCTACTCTATTCAGTTTTCCTACATGTTCTTTATTTAGTTTCTTAGAGTCTATATATGTATCGTCTAATTCTATTATAATTTCCATAATTTCATCATATGTTAGTTCAAAACGTACCTCATCTGTGCTGCCATAAAACAGACATTCGCTTGTTCTGAGTCACTCTCACAATCACTATCAGATGAAGAGGAGAGTATGTGTCATCCCAAGTAACTTAAAAGGGTCTTCGTTTTTTCTTGAATTTCTCAAATTTGTTTTTCTTTTTCCATTACTGAGTTATGGACATTCTTTCTCCATATGGCCGAATTTGTCATAACCATAACGTTTGATTGACGTTTGAATTGATGAATTTCAAACTCCTACCATTCTAAGTTTTTGTCATCTTCTTGAATTTCTTAAAGTCGTTGTAGTTCATGATGATAAACACAATTTCTTCATCATCCAAATCAAAATCGTTATCATTTGCTTGAAAGGCAATATTCTTCTTTTCTTGCTTTTGAAATTTTCTAGCCTGCTAATTAGCTTCATACGACATTAAACTTTCTATTAATCCTCCAATTTTGAGTTGAGAGAGGTCATTAGCTTCTTTGATTGGTAAAACTTTTCTTTCCCATTCAATAGCTAAAGAATTTCAAATTCATGCGACTAGATCAAAATCATTGAATTTGACACCAAGTGTCATGAGATCGTGTTGTATGGTTTGGAATCTAACATACATGTTAATAATAGATTCATTTGCTTTCATTTTAAAATATGAGAATTGATTTTGCAAAATATAATTTATTGTTTACTTGACTTTACTTGTGCCTTCATGAGCAACTTGTAAAGTGCGCCATATATCATATGTTGTTGTGCAAAGAAAATTCATGAAAATTCATTTTTATTTAGTGAATAAAATAATATATTCATGGTTTGGCATTATTAGTAGCTATGTTCTTTATCCATCGGTCCAAGTGCTTATGTTAGTGGTAAGTACTTCGTATCTAGTTTGTGTAGCTTGCCAAATTTATAAATCATTAGCTTCCATAAATATTATCATACGTGTTGACCAATAAGCATAATTAGGCCTGGTAAATAGTGGAGGACGAACGGTTAACTGACCTTCTTGAAATGTACATTCCATATTAAAAAAAATTCAGGTAAGGGATTTACACTGTGTTTCGGTGTGTGATATGATAACTCAAATGAGATTGTATAAGATAACCTAAGACCCCAATATAGTTAAATGACCTTACTTTTAATAATATGATCCATCGTTCTTCATAATTTTCTTCAAGCCAAGATACCAATAAGTGGAGTGAGTTCTTCTTATCATATATAGGTAAATAGATAAAACATATCTTGCACATGTGATTGTATAGTTGTTGTCATCAAAATCTCGGAAGGGAGGCTTTAACACAGAGAAGTTTCTTCTAGAAAGGTATATAAAAAGAGACACGGGCTTATGGGTAAAATAATGTCTGAATTGCTAGCAAATAATAGCTGAACATCAGAAGGCTAGTGGATTGCTTCAACCTTTAAACGTACCAGCATGGAAATGAGATTCTATAGCTATGGATCATAGACGGGTTGCTAAGGTCGAATAGAAGAAATGAAAGTATCTAGGTTATAGTGGACAGAGTAACTAAGAGCGTACACTATACCCATTAAGTCGATAAGAATGGCACATGTTTTAGCTACGTTATTCATGAAGAATATAGTTAAGACTGTGTGGAATTCCTAGAAGTATAGTCATTGACAAAGATTCTTTATTTATTAGTGAATTCTGGAAGAGTCTATAAAAGGTTTTAAGCACCAAGCTCAAGATGAGTATCTCTTACCATCCACATATCGATGGGCAAACAGAAAGAGCTAACAAAACTTTGGAGAATTTGTTAAGAGCTTGAGTGCTAGATTTTGAAGGATCGTGGAATGAACATCTACACTTAGTCGAATTCTCCTATCTCCAGTATGTTGGTTAGAGGCATGAGATAGATTAGTTCTTGGTCCAAATATGTAAGAGAAGCCACGGAAAGGGTTGAGTTGATTCGAACTAGAATGAAGGAAGCTCAGTCTAAGCAGAAAAGTTATGTAGATAAGAGACAGAAGGACTGGGAGTTCTCGGTTAAAGATCAAGTTTTCGTCAAAGTATCACCAATGAAGGGTGTAATAAGATTTGAGAAGTCGGGGAAATTGGCACTTAGGTCTGTTGGACCAACTTGCTTTTAGAATAGAATTGTCGAATAGTTTGGCAGAAGTCTATAATGTTTTCCATATTTCTCATCTAAGAAAGTGTGTTCGAGATGCAGATGCTACTATTGCTCCAACTGCATCAGAGTATTTAGTAGTAGAACCGGGAGTTGACTTTTGTAAGACAACCTGTTCGTGTTGTGGCTAAGGACGAGAAGATGCTAAGGAACAAGAAAGTTAGATTAGTAAAAGTCCAATGGAGTGACGACAAGTGTAACGACTTGGAATTTTATCAATTTGATTTCTAGAATATTTAATTAGTTTTAAATGTTCGATTTGGGTTCTATTTAAAATGTAATAAAACCTATATTCTAAATAACTGGTTGATTTTTAATGAGGTATTTTTAATTTAACTTTTAGAATTTTTTCATAATTTTTAATTTGAAAAATAAGTAAATTTTTGTTTGACGTATTTTACAAAAAACATTGGCATTTTAAAACTTCACAAAATTTATTAACTTGTCTATTTAGTGTTGTTTTGTGATCGCGTTCCAACTCTATACGCGATCTTATTTCATTTTTTGTCGATCGCGGCTCGTAATTGGATGCGATAGTGCAGCAAAATACCGTAATCAATCTATTCAAATTTAAACCCAAAACATACATGGCTAACTTGTACACTCAGTACGCTGCCATCTTCCTCACAACAACAATTTGGTCACCTTGTTCCCTTATTTCCTCTTCACCTCCCGTCACTTGCTCCCTTGCCTTTTGCCTTATTAAATGATTTGGTTCGGTACATCATCTATATTGGTTGTCATATCTATGCCATTCATCTCTATATACTACCCATAACTATACACACACCTTAACATCACTTCTCCTCCATATATTTTTTAACTTCCTGAAGCCAGAAAAATTATCATCTCTTACACTTCAAAAATGAGCAACTCCCAATCCGTTGATTTTAGCCCGAACAACCAACATGAAAGTTGTTCATATTGATTCATGCTATTTTTAGAAATTGAAGGCACTCGATTTAATTGATTGTTGATCGAGTAATCATCAAATACCTGAAAGGGGAAAATAATGTTCACAAACTTCAAAAATTGTTTTCTTTCGATTCAGTTCGAATTGGAGGTTGTCATTAGGGCCATTGGAGTCAGGACGAGATGTAGTATTTTTGGTGCAAGTTTGACGGCATTCTATGATGGTCATTGACACTATTGGTGATCTAGGGTTTGACTTTGGCTAAGTTAGGGGCGAAGAGTGAGGAATTGGAGTGTGCAGTTGAGTTTCTCAAGAGAAGAGCTTTGTCATGGTGTAATTTGGTGGGATTTGGTATAAAAAAATGTTGTGATTTTGTAAGGGTTCGAGCTTGGGATCGAATGGATGGAACGCGTTCTATGGCGACAGAGGTAGTGGCTGTGGCATTGATGCGATAGGCTCGACGAAGGGAGTTTGCAAGTGAGGTTGGATTGGAGGTCTAGAGGCCCGTGTGCATGTACACGTGCATAAGTGTGCACTTGTTTCGTTTCCAAGCTTGCCGAATTTCGAGAAGGGGGAAGGACATACTTTTGAATTGGATATGGGTTGTTTTAGCATGGGCTCAGCCCGTTTGAGCTTTTGGGTGAGAAACTTTTGGAAATTTTATTTATTTATTATATAAAATGATATGTTAGTTAGAAAATTGATTATCTTCCTCATATTTAACCCGATTGACACATAGGTTTTTGCGTTGGACTCGTATTGACGAGTATAACGTTGTAGTATAACTTGTTGGTGGCTTTGGCAAAGTACAAATTTATGACATATTAAAACGGACTGAATTTAAATTACGTTATTTTAGTTAATGATTAAATTTATATAACTTAACTATTGATGTTTATTTGACCAAATAAAATATCATTGAGTTAAATTGGACTGAATATGGTAATTGGACATCTTTTTAGCGGAATAAAATACCATTCTTCTAATTAAATTAAATGGACACTTATTTAGCAGAATAAATCACCGCTCTACTACTATTAACTGGATAGGTTTAAATTTGGATATTTATTTGCCAGAAATTAACCCCGTTTTGCTATTACATGAGTGTGGACATTTAATTATATTCGAATTGGTTAATATTGGATGAGTGTGTATCCATAATCAATTGTTAATTATGAAATGAATTTACGTATGTGATGTTACGTACCTGGATAATGACTTGGATAGGTAAAGGAAACTAATGGTGACTTGATTAAGTTCTGTTGGAGTTGTTAAGCCTCTTTCTAATTTGAAAAGTTAATTGTTTACTAAAGTTGTTTTTTTAAGATAATTAATGATTGTTTTTAGTAATGATTTGAAGTTAATTACTTTATTAATATAATTCTTAAAAGTTATTTCTTAAAGTTAATTGAGAATATTGATGTATTAATTTAAAAAGTCATTTAATTATTGTTTAAAAAAAATTAATTTGATTATTTATTTTAAGTGATTTAACTATACATTAATTTCCATTCAGAGTTATTTAATAATATTAGAGGTGAATTAATTATCAGATTAACATTATTTTAAAGCTAATTGACTATTATATTAATAGTGCTTTAGAGTTAATTGATTATTTTAGTAATATTGTTTTAAAGTTAACTTATTAATACAACAATAGTGCTTAGAATTAATTTAATATATTATTAATAAGATTTTTAAAGTTATTATTTTAGATTAGATTAACTAAAATGAAATAGAAGGATCTTTAAATAATAACTTATTATTTTAAGTTATTTAAGGTTATTTTAAATACTTTATGATTTATCAAGGGAATCTTACTGACTTAAACAGTCTACCAAATAAGTTTTTTAAATATGGAAAGAGTTTTATAAATGGTTCTGGATATTTATAAAATAATTTATGAATGTTTATAAATTTGGAAGAGGTTCAAAATGAGAAGAAGTCGGCTTTGAATGAATTTAGAAAGCAGGTTTATAAATGTGGTTTAGTAGTTTGAAAAAGGAAGTTTTATAGAAGGGTTTGAGATTTATAAAAGAGTATTATATTAATAGATTGGAGATTTATAAGATATCTTATAAATTGATTTGGAAAGTTATAAAGAGATATTTATTTATAAAAATAAAGAGATTTATGAAAAGAATTAATGTTTGGATTATTAATATCTTCGTTTTTATGACATATGGAGCTTTGGTCATTTTAATATGATTTGAAATGGAAAATCTTTCCAAATGTTTCGTGAATATACTCATAGTATTACTTAAGTACATGGAAAAGTTTCTAAGTTTTGAAAGTGAAATGGTTTGTGAATATACTTATACCATTGAAATAAGTATATGGTTATATTTTCTACGTATCGAAAATATAGTGCTTTGTGAATATACTTATCATGTTGAGATAAGTATATGTAAGTAATTTTCAAGCATTTGAAATGTGATTTTAAATTAATGAAAGATTAATTTAAAAGACTTAGTGATTTCCATGGGAAATGTGATATTGTTTTGAATGTTTTTTTATTTGATCATTAAATAACCGACTATCAAATCTTGGCCTATATATGTAATTTTTCTTAATTTTGGTGGTACAAAAAGTTTCCTACTTAACACCAAAGAATTTAAGCCTGGAAATATCTCGAGGAAACACGGGGATTATATGATACAGTTATCGTCGGTGGTGCTATATTGTACGTATAAACTCATTTTGTTCTTCTCGGAAAAATGATAAGGAGATTCGTCCGCTTAAACGGTTAGGAGGGTGATCCCCTCTCTTATGTGTTGTTTGATTATTTCATAAAGAACTGGTATTAAGCATTCTGGGAAATCAACGATTGGTTTTTGGAGCGACAGGGAAGCGGAAGACTGTACTTATATGAGATGACTCAAAATATGTAACCACCCCGTAACCATATACGGTTCAATGGAAGAGTTTTGTGATATATTGAGATATTAGATCCATTTGTGATTTCGATACTTGTTGAGGTATGGGAATCCACGGGTGATTCCAAGATTTATTTGAGATATGAGAATCCACGTGTGATTCAAAGACCCCTTGAGGTATTGAATCCATGTGGGATTCCATGATCTGTTTTGGTGGCGGTGCATGAGCTGGAATGCCGAACGTAGCCTCACCAGCGGTAATGACTAAAACCAGAGATAGGAGGCATGACCAGTAGGGTTGGCAAACCCATAGGCTATAGTAGGATCCACCTAGACGTTACCTACAGTTGTTATGCATGCATGGGGAGATGCACTCGGTCTTAACGAGACAAGCTATGTTTTCCATATGGCACATCACTAGGAATGTATGCCATTTCGGAAGAATTTCTCTGATCCTTATGTAGGAGCGCCGTTAGGGCACCTCTATGGAAATCCTATACAATTAGCGAACGTGCCTTATCGGTTTTTGATTATATACCTATTATCGTTGTGATGTACACTCAGGAGCATCATAGTTACTTGTTTATTATTATTTTCACCCTAAAACATTATTATAATATCACTGGATTTTCTGATATAAATGTTTTGGTTAAAAAACCATCTGTGTTTATGTGTGGCGTGGTCTTACGAGATACATTTGTTTTGAAATGTTATTTAAACATTAAGAATCCATTTGATTGAGTTTCTCACGCTGGTTTTATCATACTAACTCGGACTTTGTTTTCCTATAATACTCGGCTCAGAGCGAGCATATTTCCCAGTTTAGCTAGATGTTTTAGAGCTTCAGGAGACGAGTTGGAGGCCCATAGACGTATTCACGTTCATGGTCATTTTTCTGTTGGATTCAATGTTGTATTTATCAGCAGCTGTGAGGACAGGTTGTTATAACTGTCCGGCTGAAATAGGTTAGTATACTATGATTGATGTTTATATATACATATATTACAGTTTATTTTTGTGTAAAGATTTGTTATATATATAGGTCATTCGTTCTACTGTGAGATTTTGTGTTATTATTTTTCTTCTTGTCTTCTTCCATCTTTCTTTTCCCCTAACTTTCCGTCTTTCCATTCAATTGGAGCGGGTCATGTGTGGTTTATTGGCCGCTTAAACTGTATGAAAAAAGTGAATCATTGCACGTGGTATCAAAGCTTAGCGTGAGCGAACATCTAGCTTTGGTGGGGTTAACTCATTTGAGATAGGGTAAGCGAGACCCTAGGACGAGTTTGAGAGTATATACGTAAGAGCGCATATTTCTTAGCGATATAGTAATGATTTTTATTGTGTTGGTTAATCTGTTGTGTGGTTTAAGAATTTTGGTCGATGCGTTTGGCCAACGTTATCGATAGGGATTTACTAAACACTCGAACAAGACCAACTGACACATTATTGCTTTAAATGGTTAAATGAAATAATTTTACCTAGAATTATATTTAATATATAAAATAAATAATTTTTTCAAAAATATAATTTCTCTTGGATGTGTTTGGTTGTTAGGAAGGATAATATTCCATCAATATCATTTAGAATTTTGATTAGTCATGCTCGTCCAATTCTGAGCATTAACTATTATACGTTAATCTATTTCCCTTTTGAAACCTGGGTGGGGTGGATAGGAAATTTGGAAACATTGAAAAGAATATATTATGAATTAAGTTTCACAGTTTTACTATAGGACGTTCGTTGATAATGTTCGGTTGAAATTGGGTTTTAATAAATGTTGTTTTATTAAAAAGAATTTTAAGTATTTCTGAAATAAACACTTGAAAATGATTTATATAAGCAAGCTAGAATATTTTTGCAATAAGTATTTGAGAAATGATTTCCTTTAAAAGAAGATATTTTATAAATTTGACTTGTAAAAAATGTAAGGAATTTGAGAACTTAAATCCCGGTATTTTTGGAAAATGATTTTTTTTTTAGTTGAAAAGATAATTATAGTGTTATTTGAAAACATTTTCAAAATAAAAATATTTATGAGGATTTTCAAGTAGATATAAAGCATTGAACTCACTTCGGTCGTTGGAAAATAATTTCGACGATGATTGCTAATCGTCAGTGTTCATTTTTAAGTTTCTACGTGGGGGATTGCTACCATTAGAATCTCGCTATATAATTGTTTTTATAAAACAAATTTAGACCTGATTCCAAAAGTATGATTTGGTTAACCATAGAGTAAAATGTATATTATCATTTTAATGATTTGTGGAGAATAATAGTTTTATTTGAGATAGTTTGGAGTATGAATGTTTTTGAAAATGCTAATAATAATTTTCTTATAGGGGTTTTTAGTGTATCAATCTTTTGGATACAATTTACCTAAAAATGTATTTTAAGTATGTATAAATTCTTTGAAAAAAAAAGAATTTAAAAGAAATGTGTATTCCTTTGGATTTGATTTGAAAAATGAGTCATGTTTTGTTTTGTAGTGATTAGAATAATCTTCTTGGTGACGATCGGATGTTTGCTTGGGCTAACGATATTATGCACTTAGTAAATTATTCCTTTTGTCATTGTACGATCGAGACGATTCGAATCTGCATGAATCGAAAGTAAGTTGAAAATTGATAGTTCGATTAGAAAAACTATTTATTTGGAATTATATTTGGTATTGTTTCAAAATGGATTTGAAAAGGAAGAAGCGTTTTTAAGTTAACTAGTGCAAGTGGCTCAAAAATAACTAAATGTGAGTAAAAGATATATTCAGATGGTAAACATTTCTCTTGAGTATTAACATTCTAGTAAGGAAATGTATGATAATATTTGGTAGTACCAGTTCCTTGACATAATTTTGGGGTTACTTATATATATATATATATATATATATATATATATATATATATATATAGATAGATATATACATATATACATATATAATATATATATTCTTGGGGTTAAAATTATAGTATCATTTCAAAAAGTGTTCTGACTAAAGACCCGGATGTTAAAATTCTTAAGTGAATTCAAAATTAAAGTTTGAATCATAATTATGTACACCCTTCGGGCCTGACTGGGTGGTATACCAGTTTGGGAACTTAAGCTATGTTTTATGAAAACGTTGTTACAAATAATTATGTGAAAAGAGAACTGGTATTAGTGAGAAATAATTATATAAGTACGAAGGTGGACATGGATCATTTCTCTTCATATAATTGTGATCTAATATTCGAGTACAAGGCTTTGAGGTGTTTGACACCATTCCAAATAAGGATCTATTACTCGATGTTTGACGACGAGCACTTGATGAGGGTTCTTGATATGGAACTAAGGTTTTTTATCATATTTGATGGCTATGTAAAGAGAACGGAGGTTCCTAATTACGAAACCTGGTCAAAGTCCGCATTAGAAAATCGGATGAGCGATACTAGTTCGAAAATGAAGTTATGTATTCCATTAGAAATCAAATCAGACCTTGTACATGAATGATCTATGAACATCATACAGACCAGTGATGAGTGTTAAGTGTTTTGGGTTAAGAATAGGGTAAAATTTCGAGAATCAAATTCATTTTAAGAGGAGGAGTGTAACAACCCAAAATTTTATTGCTTTGATTTTTGGAATATTTAATTAGTTTTAAATATTCGATTTGGGTTATGTTTAACATGTAATAAAATATATGTTCCAAATAACTGCTTGGTTTTTAATGACGTATTTTTAATTTAATTTTTAGAATTTTTCCATAATTTTTAGTTCGGAAAATAAGTAAATTTTGGTTTGACGAATTTTACAGCAAAAGTTGGTATTTTAAAACTTCACAGAATTTAATAACTTGTCTATTTTAGTGTTGCTTTGTGATCGCATTCCAATTATGTATGTAATCATATTTCATTTGCTGTCGACCGCTGCTCGTAATCGGATATGATGGTGTGGCAAGATAACGCAATCTAATCTATTCAATTTTAAACCCAAAACATACATTGGCAACTTGTACACTCGATACACTGCTATCTTCCTCACGGCAACAATTTGGTCGCCTTGTTCCCTTATTTCCCCTCCACCCTTGCCTCTTGCTCCCTTGCCTCTTGCCTTATTATATGATCTAGTTTAGTACATCATTATTACGTTGGTTGCCATATCTTTGTCATTCATCTCTATATACTGCCAGCAACTATATACACACACACACACACATGTATACATATACATACATACATACATATATATACATATATATATATCAACATCACTTCTCCTCCATGTTTTTTTAACTTTCTAAAACCAAGAAATATTGACATCTCCTCCACTTCAAAAATGAACAACTCTCAATCCATTGAGTTTTAGTCCGAGCGGCCTACATGAAAGTTGTTCGTATCGATCTATACTACTTTTAGAAATTGACGACACTCGATTTCATCGATTGTTGATCGAGTTCTCATCAAATATCCGAAAGGGGAAAATAATGTATTCAAACTTCAAAAATTGTTTTCTTTCAATTCGCTTTGAATTGGAGGTTATCGTTAGTTTTGTTGGATTCAGGGCGGAACGTAGTATTTTTCGTGCAAGTTCGGCGGCATTATGTAATGTTCACTGACGATGTTGGTGATCTAGGGTTTGACTTTGCTGAGCTAGGGGCGACAAGGGAGGAATTGGAGTGCAGTTAGGTTTCTCGAGAGAAGAGCTTCGTCGTGGTGTAATTTGGTGGGATTTGGCATTGAACAATGTCGCGACTTTGTATGGGTTCAAAGCTTCGGGTTGAATGGACAGAACACATTCTATGGCGACGAAGGGAGTGGCGATGGCACTGATGTGATGGGCTCGACGAAGGAGTTTGCATGTGAGGTTTGATTGTAAGTCTAGTGGCCCGTGTGCATGTATACGTGCACAAGTGTGCACGATATTTCATTTCCAGGAATGTCCGGGTTTGGGAGAGGGGTGGAGGAAGGAGAAATGTTTAAGTGGATGCGAGTTGTTTTAGTACAGGCTCGGCCCGTTTAAGCTTTTGGGTGAGAAACTCTTGGAAATTTTATTTAATTATTATATAAAATGATATGTTAGTTAGAAAATTGATTATCTTGCTCATATTTAACCCGATTGACAAATGGGTTTTTTGCGTCGGACTCGTATTGACAAGTATAACGTCGTAGTATAACTTGTTGGTATCTTTGACAAAGTATAAATTTATGACATATTAAAACGGACTGAATTTAATTTACGTTATTTTAATTAATAACATCGTTTAAATTTATATACCTTAATTATTGATGTTTATTTGGCCAAATAAAACACTGTTGAGTTAAATTGGAGTGAATACGGTAATTGGATATCTGTTTAGCGGAACAAAACACCATTCCGCTAATTAAATTAAATGGATACTTGTTTAGCAGAATAAATCACCGCTTTGCTTTTATTAACTGGATAGGTTAAATTTGGACATTTATTTAGCAGAAAGTAACCTCGTTTTTATATTACATTAGTGTGGCCACTTAATTACATTCCAATTGGTTAATACCGGATAAGTGTGTATTCATAATCAATTGTTAATTACGAGTTGAATTTACATATGTGATGTTACGTAGCTGAATAATGACTTGGATAGGTAAAAGAAATTAATGGTGACTCGATTAAGTATCGTTGGAGTTGTTAAGCCTCTTTCTAATTTGAAAAGTTAATTATACGCTAAAAATTGTTTTTTAACATAAGTAATAATTATTTTTTGTAATGATTTAAAGTTAATTACTTTATTAATATAATTCTTAAAAGTTATTTCTTAAAGTTATTTAAGAACATTTATGTATTAATTTCAAAATTTAATTATTCTAAAATGTTCTAATTTGATTATTTATTTTAAATGATTTAACTATACTTTAATTTTCATTCAGAGTTATTTAATAATATTACAAGCTAATAAGTTATCATATTAATATTATTTTAAACTTAATTGATTATTGTATGAATAACATTTTAACATTAATTGATTATTATATTAATATTGTTTTGAAGTTAACTTATTGAAACAATAATAGTGCTTAAAATTAATTTAATATATTATTAATGAAATTTTAAAGTTATTATTTCATATGAGATTTAAAAAAAATGAAATAGAATGATCTTTAAATAATAACTTACTATTATAATTTATTTAAGGTTATTTTAGATACTTTATGATTTATCAAGGGAACCTTACTTACTTAAAGAACTGGTATTATGTGATTATTTCCTAAAGAACCGATATTGAGCATTCCGGGAAATCGATGATTGGTTTTTGGAGCGCCAGGGGAAGCGGAAGAGTGTACTCATAAGAGATGAGTCGAAATCCATAATCACTCTGAAATCATATACGGTTCTATAGAGGAGTTTCGTGATATATTGAGATGTTGGATCCATGTATGATTACGAGACCCGTCGAGGTATGGGAATCCATGGGTGATTCCAAGATCTATTTGAGATATGGAAATCCATGTGTGATTCCAAGACCCGTTGGGGTATTGGAATCCATGTGGGGTTCCATGATCTGTTTTGGTGGTAGTGCGTGAGTTGGAATGTCGAACATAGCTTCACCAGCGATAATGACTAAAACCAAAGATATGAGGCATGACCAGTAGGGTTGGCAAACCCATAAGGTGTAGTCAGCTCAACCTAGACGTTACCTACATTTGTTATGTATGCATGGGAGGATGCTGTAACGACCCGGAAATTTCAATCCCGAAAATTCCAGATAGTTAGAGAAAAGAAGAAAGAGATAGAAGATGAGGAACAGAAAAGAAACACACAACCTCACATTTGTAGCGGATAAAATATAATAGCAAATAAATAACAGTTTACAAAGCAGAACTGTATTTGTATATTTATTTACTATTATATTTTATCCGCTGCGAATGTGAGGTTGTGTGTTTCTTTTATGTTCCTAATCTTCTATTTCTTTTATGTTCCTCATCTTCTATCTCTTTCTTCTTTTCTCTAACTATCTGGAATTTTCGGGATTGAAATTTCCGGGTCGTTACATTTGGTATCAGAGCGAAGGTTAAGCGAGAACCTTGGCTCTGGTGGGATTACTCATTAAGGATAGGGTAAATGGTACCCTATAATGAGTTGAGTGTATAAATATATGAGAGCGTACTTGTTATTTTCTTATATAAAGATTTTAAATGATTTTATATAAGAATATATTTTGATATATAAAGCAATATATCTTTCTAATAAATATTAAGGTGATTGGTTGTTAAGCTTTGAAACTAAATTAAGGGTAACAGAATATAACCAAATTGAAAATTTAAATTGAATAAAGATAAGTTTGAAATGGATTCAAACTAAAATTGAAATCTAGAATTGGAGAAGAGTTTCAGAATAAGATAATAATAATAAACTGGAATTCATGTATGATAATCTGGGTTATTATCATAAATAATTGTTGTGTTTAATAATAAAATGTGTATTAATGAGTAAGCAAAATGAAATGTTTCAAAGAAGTGAAACATTTGGCCAAGTATGACTTATAAACTGGAACTGAAGATGATCTAAATTGTGAAGTTTTAAAATCTAGTTCTAGAAATTTGAAAATTTGTTTCAAAGTAATATAGAAATAATAAATAAAATTATTTAATGCATTTGAATGAAATGGTCCTATTTCAAACAAGAGTTGTTTGAAAATTTAAAAGAAATTTGTTTTGAATTAAAACCAAAGGTGGTTTAAAAATTTTAAAGTATAACTTGGTATGTAAAAGGAATTAATATGTATACATGTGGATATACATAATATCAAAAATGGTTTGAGATAAACTTTAAATATTGAGTTTTAAATTGGGAATGAGATGTGAAAACTCAAAATGATAAGTTTTTGAACTTATAGATGGGAAATAATTTTGAAATTTTAATAGGAATTCAAATTGTGTGAATTTGACTGACTAAGTGAATTGAGTTTAACTTGAGAAAAAGTTAAATAAGTTTGAATGATCAACATGATTTGGGAATTTCAAGATGAAATTGGGGTTTAACTTGGAGAGTTAAATGGTTGATTGTAATTGAGAGTTTGAGTGATCTCAAATTGGGTTTGAGATCTAGAAATTTAAAATGAATGGATGTTTTAAAATAAATTAGTTAATATCATCCTATTGTTGTTAAAATCTGTAGGTTGTGAATTGGATTTGTTTAAATGAATGAGAAATGGAATATGGTAATCCATTATTAGGATAAAAAGGTTAAACCAACTTTAGTGAATTTAACTCGAATTTGTATAATTCGAGATGATATAAATTTAGAATTTGAACTGAAATTAGTTCAAATTGAGTTTGATTTGAATTAATTGAATTTGTGATTAAAGATGTATAAGTATAAAATTCAAATGGAAAAGTTGAATTGGATTAATTTGAAACGATTTGTAATTAAAGTTGAATAGTTTTAAATTCAAATGGAATTTGAATTGAATTTGGAAAGAAATCAAGAATAATTCAACTTGATTTGGAAATGGAGTTTGAAATTGGAATTAATTCAAACTGGAGTCGAAATGAATTGAAATTGGAACTAGTTCAATTGAAATTTATCTGAATTAGAAGAATTTGAGATCAAATTTGAATAAAGTTAAATTTGAGAAGATATTGAGGTTAATTCAACTTGATTTGGGGTTGAATCAATTTCAATGGAAATTGAGGTTATTTAAATTGGAGTTAAGTCAATTTAAATGGAATAGAAAATTTAAATTGAATTGATTGAGAATGAAGATTGGGAAGTGAACAGTTTTGACTCTGGACTATTTTTATTATAAATTGTTTTAATATAAACCTATTTTTCCAAGCTATTCATTATATATACAACCTTTCTTTTAAAAGCCAAACTATCTTATACTTGTTTTATAATTATTTTTGAAACTGTTTAACAATTTTCTAACTATTTTATAAACTAATTACTATTTTCGACTACTAATTACTATTTTATAGCTATTTTACAATTATATAAAAATTTCTATGACTATTTAACTATTTTCCAATACTAAACTACTTTACACCTATTTTACAAACTATTAATTATTTTCTAACTACTTATCTATTTTTAAATTTTCAAGCAATTTTCTAAATAAATTGGACAGAGTCTAAACATTTGTTGGTTAAATACCCAATTGAGATAAGAATAGAGGTGATAATCCAAATGGATTGAAGCAATTGTGAGTAAGTGAAGGATAATCAAAATGAATGTGAATAGAAATGGAATTGATTTGGCTAATAACCAATAAAGATAAATACGTAAGGTGTACGTATGTTATTCTATTCGCATAGAGATTTGATCCAGATTCGAGCACATAATTTCGAGATAGTTATATCGATCCGAGTGAGATTTTTCACTCGATTTTCGACGGCGAACCTGAATATGGATTGTTGATTGGTTCTGGATATTCTCTATCATAGTTAGGCTATGCAAGGAGAATGACGGTTTTTGATCAAGAAACCAGATCTGTGTCCGCACTAGAAAGTCGAGTGGACAATACTAGTTCGGAAGTGAAATTGTGTGATCGAGTGAGCGATCGGATTGGTATAGCGTACGAATAATATGTGTACATCGTACGGATTTGAATGAAAATGATATTGAAGGGAGTAATCAAATTTGAATAATTGATTTTGAGTAAACAAAGTTAAATATCTTTGTTTTATAAAATGATCTCCCCTTGTTGAATCTTTTTTCCAGAAGAAAAGGGTTTATGAAAATGTTTGAAGTATAAAAAGGAGTTTTATACAAGTTTATAATGATCCAAAGATTTTTATCAAGGATTTTATATATATCTCTATATATAAAGGATCTTATGAGGATTTTGAAAAAGGTTTTGAGAACCTATGGATTTGGAAAGGCTTTTGATTTTTGGGTAAAAACAATATGAGAATTTGGAAAGCCTAGTTTGAGAATTATCGATTTTGGAATAATCAATTTTGTGTAAAGGAGCTTTGTATGAGATCATACTAGGTGTATGATTTAAAGATACTATATATATAGTATAAAATGTTTTGATGATGGCTCTGGGGAAAAAGGCGCTCCCTTGGAATGGACTTCTCAGGAGTACCACCGAGTGGTGCTGCCTTGAGCCCCAAGGGGGGGTTCTAAAGTTGATCCTGTGAGGAGTCCGGACAAACTAGTTCCTGGGGATTATTGGGCAGCGAAAGTCGAGGGCGTTGATGCCTACAGGGGCATTTGGGTTATGCTGTGACGACAGTGTAACTCGATGTCACTGCGATCTACTGTGGGGACCATAGCGAAAATCGTGTGGAGGATGAGTGCCAACGGTCTACACTTGATTTTGCCGGGAAGGCAACGCAACATCGGTAGACTGCGATCTATGGTCAAGTGGAGTGGAGAAATTTCATTCTTTTGGCAGCGAAATTCGAGGGCGCTGATGCCTACAGTTATATGGGTTTTTGCTGTGATAGCTACGTAACCCCAGTTGTAACTGCAATCTGTAGCGGGTTCCATGGTGTAATCGAGGGGCGCAGAGGCCTACAGTTATCTATGGATTTTGTCGGGACGACAATGTAACCATCGGGTTAACTGCGACCATGGATGGGGGTGATGATTTCCAGAGCATTCTCACCAAAGATATATCCTCTATTTTTAAAAACTATTTTCTATATTTTCAATTAAAAAAAATTCCAAGTATTTTCACTGGATGTTGAAAACGGGTCTGCTAAGTACTTATAGATTTTCAGTCCTACGCCTGATCAACGTATGACCGAATTTCTGTGAGAACAAGGATGGACTGGTTGAGACATCGAGTTATAAAATGATATTTTTATAAAACTATTTTGGCAATACTATATAGATTTTAAAAGTGTTTTAAAATGATCAAAGAAAAATTTATCTGGTTTTAAGCGATTTAAAAATTCTAGTTTTATTTCTTTTCGAGGACGAAAAGATTCAAAGGGGGAAAGAATGCGATAACCCGGATTTTTGAACATTTGATAACTGGATAATTTACTGTTTTTATATGAATAAATAAGTGAATTCTGATAATTTAAAATTATCGGGAAATAATATTCCTTATGGAAAATTAAAAAAATTAAAATATGTTAATAGACATATGCAAACGTTATTGAAAATTTAAGTGTATTCATATACAAGTGAATACACATACTTATGGAGGAAGCTATTGTGTAACCCGAGCCATTTCTTTGTAATTTGAAATTCAAAAAAAATATATCTTGAAATGAAATTAGATTTAAATATATATATGAGAATGTGATTATTTATTTATGTATAAATTTAGTTTCAAATTTTATTTTCACAAAGTGTGTGTATATATTATTTGATGTGATTTTTTTGTTTGATGATAACAAAATATATATCAATATATATATGTGTTTGCAGTTTGGACTATATACAGAAAGGAAGAAATATTCATATTGAATAATTATACTATTGTATAGAATTTATATAATTCAACCAGTATTTTTTTATTCAATATAATATTTTATTACAACACTTAAACAATACAAAGTTTTCAGCTCTCTCTACATATACATACGCCAGTTCATACATTTTACATTTCTCACTACAACACTCAACACTCAGTTTTTCACTCTGTCTGCACATCTGCATCTATCTGCATTATCCAGCTCCATTTCTTGTCATGTCTCCTGTGTACCTGTATAATTAGCAACTACAACAGTAATCTGAAAACAAACAAATTTGAATTTGCAAAAATAGAAATTTGTTTGTGTCTCAGATACATGGGTTATTGTCATCATCTTTGATTGTGTAATATCTGTGCATATCTGTGTTCTTACAGGTAATCGTGAGTGGTTGCAATACACACGTGTACATTTATACACGTGCGCACTGCCTCGCCAACTCGTGTGCGCTATCAACAAAAGCAATCATGCACAATATAGAATCGGCTGGATATGCAACCTGACTGTGTTCAAAGTCTCGACCAAAATCAGTGACTCAATGCAAATACAACAACAGAGCACAATGCACAGAAATCACAAACAAGGTCAAACCCAAGATAGGTTCAACTCAAGGCAACTTGAAGCATACGAGGTCAGACAAATCACTGCAACAACAAACTCAGTGAAGCCAAAGTGCAGTGCAACTACAAAGAAGTCAGTGGCAAGCTACAAACACCGAGTGCAACAGCAAACACATCATGAAAGACCACAAAGAAATGCTACCAAGCAAACAAAGACCAGACAGTACAGCATGTACAAGGAACAATGAATTGAACGAACTCGACCAGACACACATGAACAGAACATCAACTGGGCAGAGACAAAACAACACAGTCAAGTCACAATGAAACTGCAGTAGACAGGTATACAACAACAAGCATGGAGTATGCAAGCACGACTAACAGGTTCAACAATATACAAGCCCAAGTGAAACCAAACCGCAAAGCCAAGCATGATACAGGTGAACAAGAGACAAGTACACAACAAACCCGAATGTCACAAAGCATAAAAACATGTATGCAACATGGTGAGCAACACAAGGGCAGTGCACAGAACAATGCAACACAGTGAAAATGCTCAATGCACCAAGTACAGACAATAAGCTACGTGCAGTGTGCGAGTACAAACTCCAATGAGCAAATGCAACAGTTAAACTCGAGACCAAATGCAACTACATGAACAACAGAGAAGATGGCCAGAGACGAAGCTCACAAGGGCCAGAAGATCAATGACCAGTTAAAAAAAAAATCAGAAGACACAGTGAGCTCAACAGTTATGCAAAAATGTCCAAAGTCAAAGAAAAAAAAATGGGGTTGAATTTAAAAATAAACATCGGGTTTTAATTAAGTCAAAGAAATCTAATTTGGAAAGAAATCTCTGCATCAAATTTCTCGAATACATATATGGTCAGTGTTAATTCAAATAGGGGCCGAGACAACAAATATAGGAAGAAATCTTCGAATTAATTAATTCGAAAACAAATATGGACAGCAATAATTCGAAATTAAATCAAGAAAGGAATACTCCAATTCCAGAACAAATTCAGGAAAAATAATCAACGACGTGTAGAAATCAAATCTGACAGTGGTTATTAGGGTTTCAACCCTATAAATAAACCCCAAGAAATCATCATAGAACACACAACAATCGAGTCAAGCAAGCAATTTAAACAAGCAACAAAAGAGAATACATACAAATCTATCAAACTCGATCAAAGAAGCAGCTGCGAAACAAAGCGCAAGTAGAATCGATCATCAGAGAGCGAGCGCGAGCACGAGCATCAAAAATCAGTCAAAGCCCCAATTTGGATCGCAAGGGAAAGAAGCCCTAATTCAGATCGAACAAAGAATACAACAGAGGGCCGCCATTTTTTCTTCACAAACAAAAGACAAAGGATCGGGTGAAATAAGACAAGAGGGAAGTGGCCGCATATTTCTTTTGTTTTGGGTTTGGGTGTTTTTTATTTAAGGGAAAGATAATTTAAATTGTTTTTAAATTTAGTGCTTGCTCTTATAATTTGTTTTATTTGTCTGTTTTTTCAAAACAAATCGTGGTAAATCACCACCTAGGGTTTAGGTGTTGTCAGATTGTCTAGTTAGAGTTAGTCCAGTTAGCAGGGTTTGCGAGTTTGCAAAACTTTATAGACGGTAGCAGGGTTTGCGAGTTTGTTAAAGTGTTTGTAAGCGGGAAACTGTTTAATTCTAATAGAAATCTGGGAATGCAGCAGTAGGCAGGGGTTGCCGAAGCTGGGTAAATTTTTGTGTGTGATTTACTTTTCAGCATATTTATTTCTGCAGTTTGTTTCTGTGTTTAATTCGGAAAATTTTGCTATAACCCTATTCACCCCCCCCCCCCCTCTAGGGTTAATCTAGATCCTACAAGTGGTATCAGAGCTAGGTATTTTACTTTAACTCTAGAGTCATGAATCCACCAAATAATGCTTTTTCTGAGGGGCAATCTATTGCTAGGCCACCCATGTTTAATGGGAATGATTATGCTTATTGGAAAGTTAGGATGAGTATTTATTTTAGTTCTGTCGATTATGATGTTTGGGATATTATTGGAACTGGCTATAAATCTCCCACTATAGTTGTTGGTGATACTGAGATTCCTAAACCTAAGGATAGGTGGGATGCTAACGATAAGAAATTAAAAACTACAAATGCCAAAGCAATGAACGCTTTAATCTGTGCTCTTGATAAAAATGAGTTTAATAGAATTTCTCATTGTACAACAGCACAGGAAATTTGGCACACTTTGGAGGTGACACACGAAGGAACTTCTCAAGTCAAGGAGTCACGTCTAGCTCTATTTAGCAATGAATACGAAAACTCTGTGATGGAAAAGGGCGAGAGCATAAAGGATATGTTTGGACGTTTTTCAACTTTGGTGTACAATGCTAGAGCGCTTGGGAAGGTCTTCACTGAAGTAGAGCTTGTGCGGAAGATACTGCGAGTCTTACCAATGAACTTTGAGGCAAAAGTCACGGCAATACAAGAATCGAAAGATCTGAGTAAACTAAGCATGGAGGAGTTGATCGGAAACTTGATGACATATGAGCTTGAGCTAAAGGCAAAGGAGGAACGTAACAACTCCGAATCAAAAAAGAAGACGATTGCCTTAAAGAGAAAAGAAGAAAGCGATGAAGAAGAAGAAGATCCAATTGAAGAGCTTGCGATGGCTGTCAATAATCTTAGAAAATGGTCAAAATTCAGGCCACGCAAGAAGAAAACAAGTGGTAATAGGTCAAAAGATTCTGACGATTCCGATAATGAATTGACATGCTTTAACTGCAAAAAGCCTGGCCACTTCAAACAAAAATGCCCACTTCTCAAAAACAACAAAGGAAAGAAAAAGAAGAAGAAGAAGGCCTTTGCAGCGACTTGGGATGATGAAGAAGGAGAAGAAGTTTCGGATAATAGCTCAGAAGAGGCTAACTTGTGCCTTATGACAAAATCAGATTCAGAAACAAGTTCAGAGGAATCCAGTGAGGTACGTGACTATTCTTATAAAGAACTTGTTTTGATGTGTTATGATCTTACTAATACAATTGATACTCTTGAAACTAAAATTGAAAAATTGAAGTCTGACAGGAGAGAACTTGTTCATGAGAATACTAGGTTAGAAACTGAACTTGAAAATATTCAAAACCTAGACTGTAAAAAATGTAAAATTTTAGATTCAGAAATATCAAGACTTAAGAATAGCTTCGATAATCTTGAAAAAGAAAACTCGAGTCTTAAGGAAACCATTGACACTAGGAAAAAGGATTTTATAAATAGATGCACCACACTTGTAACTGAAAACACAACACTAAAAACCAAAGTCCAAAATCTTGAGAAATCTCTGAATAACTTTTCAAGAGGAGAAAAATCATTTAACATGTTATTGGGAAATCAACTCTTTGCTAACAACATAAAAGGACTAGGTTTCGGGAAAACACAGGTTGATGATCATGCAAAAGGTAAGAGTGTCTTTGTTAGAAGTGAAATTGGACATCGTGTTGAAAATTGTAGTCATAGGAACAAGAACACAAAATTTATACAAGTTTGGTTTCCTAAGAATTCTACAAACAAATTTCATGTCTATAGGAACAAAAATGAAAGGACAAAACAAGTTTGGGTTCCAAAGGGATTGTTTGTTCACAATGCTTCAGTTACTAATATCATTGGACCTAAGAGTTTCTCTAGGTCATCCTCCTCTCTCTTTATGTAGGTCTGTTGGCGGGCTAAGGAGCAACAAGAATGGTTTCTAGATTCAGGTTGTTCTAGACATATGACAGGTGATAAATCTAAGTTCCTTAGCCTAGAGAATTTTAGAGGTGGAAATGTGATCATGGGAGACAATAGCAAGTGTAAGATTATTGGGAAAGGTGAAGTAAGTAACGGTACTTTTTCCTTGACTAATGTTTTATATGTTGATAATTTGCATCACAATCTCATTTCTATTAGCCAAATATGTGACAAAGGTATGAATGTGGTTTTTGATAGTGATACTTGCAAAATCATTGATAAAACTTCTAATAACATTGTTTTTATGGGCAAAAGAAAAGGAAATGTTTACTCGCTTTCGTTTGACAATCTAAATCTTTCCAGATGTTTGGTAGCCACTGACGAAGAGGCATCTTTATGGCATAGGAGACTTGGACATGCTAGCATGAGTCTCTTCAAAAATCTTGAAACGAAAGAATTAGTCAGAGGGTTACCACATCAGAAATTTAAAGATAACAAAGTGTGTAAAGCATGTTCCTTGGGCAAGCTTAGTCGATCATCATTTCGCCCTAAAAACATTGTTAGCACATCAAGGGTCCTCGAATTAATTCATATGGACTTATTTGGACCAAATGAAATTGCAAGCTTGAATGGAAAACGTTGTTGTTATGTATTGGTTGACGATTATTCTAGATTTACATGGGTTTATTTCTTAGCCAAAAAGTCTGAATCTTTTGATTATTTTTCAAAATTTGCTAAACTTGTTCAAAATGAAAAAGGAGTTTCAATTAAAACTTTGAGAAGTGATCATGGAGGCGAATTTGAAAATTCGGAATTTGAAAACTTTTGTGAAGAAAATGGTTTAAAACATGAATTTTCTGCTCCACGAACACCTCAACAAAATGGGGTGGTTGAAAGGAAAAATCGTACATTGCAAGAATTGGCTAGATCCATGTTGAGTGAGTATAAACTACCTCTAACTTTTTGGGCAGAGGCGGTGAATACTTCGTGCTACGTAATGAATAGAGTAATGATTAGACCAATACTTGGCAAAACGGCTTATGAAGTGTGGCATGAAAGGAAACCTAACATCTCTTATTTTCGTGTTTTTGGATTCCCTTGTTTCATTCTTAACACAGGTGATCAACTTGGAAAATTTGAATCAAAGGCCGATGAGGGAATTTTCATGGGCTATTCAACAAGGAGCAAGGCTTACAGGATGTACAACAAACGAACAAAGACAATTGTTGAATCAATCAATGTGAAATTTGATGAATCTGATCTGGAAAGGACGACTGAAAAAAGGGTTGATGATGGGGTAGATCATGAAGGCATTAAAGAAGGGATATCTAGTGAGAAAGATGGAAGTAGGACTGTTGATGCTGATAGATTGAAGTTCAAATCCAATCATCCTCCTGAATTGGTTATAGGAGATCCTACGGAAGGTATACGCACTCGCTCTTCATTTGATAAAAATTTGTGCGTGTTTTGTTATCATAGTGGTTTTATTTCTGAAATTGAACCTGATTTTGTTGAAATGGCTCTTAATGATGAAAGTTGGGTTTTAGCAATGCAAGATGAACTTAATCAATTTGAGAGAAATAAAGTTTGAAAATTAGTTCCTAGGCCAAATGACTATCCAATTGTAGGAACTAAATGGGTGTTCAAAAACAAACTTGATGAATCAGGAAATGTAATTAGAAACAAAGCTAGGTTGGTCGCAAAAGGATATAACCAAATAGAAGGCATAGATTTTGATGAAACATTTGCTCCAGTTGCTAGGTTAGAAGCCATTAGGATTTTGCTAAGCTTTGCTTGTTATAAAGGTTTCAAACTTAAACAAATGGATGTAAAAAGTGCATTTCTAAATGGTGATTTGAAAGAAGAGGTTTTTGTTGAACAACCCCTCGGTTTTGAAAATCATGATTTTCCAAATCATGTGTATAAACTTGAAAAAGCATTATATGGTCTTAAGCAAGCTCCTAGAGCTTGGTATGACTGCCTTTGTACATATCTTTTGGAAAATGGCTTTAAAAAGGGGAGTGCTGACACGACACTATTTCTATTACATAAAGGAAGTGATTTTTTGATTGTTCAGATTTATGTGGATGATATCATTTATGGTGCTACTAATGAACTCTTGTGCGAGAAATTTGAACAAGTCATGCAGGCTAAATTCGAGATGAGCTTGGTTGGAGAATTGAAATATTTTCTTGGATTTCAAATCAAGCAAAGCAGTGATGGCATTTTCATTTCACAATCCAAGTATGTGTTGGAACTGTTGAAGAAATTTGGAGTTGAGAACTCCAAACCATTGAGAACTCCTATGAGCCCATCAACAAAGTTGGACAAAGACGAGAAAGGAAGTGCTATTGATCAGAAGAAATATCGAGGGATAATTGGTTCACTTCTCTATCTTACTGCTTCTAGACCTGATATTATGTTTTCTGTGTGTTTGTGTGCACGTTTTCAATCTAATCCTAAAGAATCTCATTTGAAAGCCACTAAACGAATTTTGAGATATCTTTCACACACAAACAAATTTGGGTTATGGTATCTTTCTTGTGAAAATTTTGATTTAGTTGGCTATTCTGATGCTGATTATGCTGGTTCATTGGTTGACAGGAAAAGCACTAGTGGAACATGCTTTATGCTAGGACACTCGTTAGTTTCATGGTCAAGTCGAAAACAGAACTGTGTTGCATTATCCACCACTGAAGCAGAATATATTGCTTTAGGAAGTTGTTGTGCTCAAATTTTATGGATGATGCAAACTCTTTCTGATTTTGGCTTAGTTTATAAACAAGTTCCATTAAAATGTGACAGTAAAAGTGCAATAGACTTATCAAATAATCATGTTCATCATTCACACACAAAACACATTGATGTGAAACACCACTTTCTTAGAGATCACATTGCTAAGGAAGACATTTGCATTGAATATATTTCAACTGAGACTCAACTTGCTGATATTTTCACAAAACCCCTCCCCGAAGAAAGATTTTCCAGGTTACGTTTGGATTTGGGGATTATAGTAATTGACTAATCACTTTTCATTTTTTGTTTGAAATATTCTTGGATATTCATTTTCAACTTCAATTTCTAGGATTCAAACCAGTTTAGGATATTATTCAAAGATTGATTTAAATATGGTATTCAGTAGTGGAAATATGTTCGTTTTATTTTTCTTCAAACAATTAAAAAATAAATAATATATATATATATATATATATATATATATATATAATTATCTCTCATGCATCCATCCTCATTTAAAAGTCCTTATGGTTGTGCATGGATGGAGCATGCGAGTGAATTATTGTACCATCATCACTCCATTCTCATTTAAAAGTCCTTATGGTTATGCATGAATGGAGCATGGTAGCTAAGTATCCTTCTGGTCTACCTTAGCAGTCCGGATGCTTAGACTAATAAGTAACTGCTAATCCCATTTAAAAGTCCTTATGGTTATGCGTGGTTAGTAAGTGCTTATTTTTGTGCTTAAATGTCAATTTAAAAAAATAAATAAATAAATAAATAAATAAATATTTGAATACATTACCCTACTGTTCCATTTTTTTTTTTCTGTCTTTTGATAATGACAAAAGGGGGAGAAAAGAACTAGATTTTGATAAGGAAGTAAATATTTTTGGAATACTTCAACAATATTTGTTTAATGTTGTTAGATAATTTCCTTAGTTCTTTTATTCGTCAGTAATTTTTGTTATCTTCTAAATAGGGAGTGGTCTTGGTTGTTGGGGGAGCATTCAAATAGGGGGAGCTAAACATTTCATGCTCAAACACATGTATTAGCATTTCAAAATCTTTAATATATATGTTTGTCATCATCAAAAGGGGGAGACTGTTTGATGTGATTTTTTTGTTTGATGATAACAAAATATATATCAATATATATATGTGTTTGCAGTTTGGACTATATACAGAAAGGAAGAAATATTCATATTGAATAATTATACTATTGCACAGAATTTATATAATTCAACTATTATTTTTTTATTCAATATAATATTTTATTACAACACTTAAACAATACAAAGTTTTCAGCTCTCTCTATATATACATACACCAGTTCATACATTTTACATTTCTCACTACAACACTCAACACTCAGTTTTTCACTCTGTCTGCACATCTGCATCTATCTGCATTGTCCAGCTCCATTTCTTGTCCTGTCTCCTGTGTACCTGTATAATTAGCAACTACAACAGTAATCTGAAAACAAACAAATTTGAATTTGCAAAAATAGAAATTTGTTTGTGTCTCAGATACATGGGTTATTGTCATCATCTTTGATTGTGTAATATCTGTGCATATCAGTGTTCTTACAGGTAATCGTGAGTGGTTGCAATACACACGTGTACATTTATACACGTGTGCACTGCCTCGCCAACTCGTGTGCGCTATCAACAAAAGCAATCATGCACAATATAGACTCGGCTGGATATGCAACCTGACTGTGTTCAAAGTCTCGACCAAAATCAGTGACTCAATGCAAATACAACAACAGAGCACAATGCACAGAAATCACAAACAAGGTCAAACCCAAGATAGGTTCAACTCAAGGCAACTTGAAGCATACGAGGTCAGACAAATCACTGCAACAACAAACTCAGTGAAGCTAAAGTGCAGTGCAACTACAAAGAAGTCAGTGGCAAGCTACAAACACCGAGTGCAACAGCAAACACATCATGAAAGACCACAAAGAAATGCTACCAAGCAAACAAAGACCAGACAGTACAGCATGTACAAGGAGCAATGAATTGAATGAACTCGACCAGACACACATGAACAGAACATCAACTGGGCAGAGACAAAACAACACAGTCAAGTCACAATGAAACTGCAGTAGACAGGTATACAACAACAAGCATGGAGTATGCAAACACGACTAACAGGTTCAACAATATACAAGCCCAAGTGAAACCAAACCGCAAAGCCAAGCATGATACAGGTGAACAAGAGACAAGTACACAACAAACCCGAATGTCACAAAGCATAAAAACATGTATGCAACATGGTGAGCAACACAAGGGCAGTGCACAGAACAATGCAACACAGTGAAAATGCTCAATGCACCAAGTACAGACAATAAGCTACGTGCAGTGTGCGAGTACAAACTCCAATGAGCAAATGCAACAGTGAAACTCGAGACCAAATGCAACTACATGAACAACAAAGAAGATGGCCAGAGACGAAGCTCACAAGGGCCAGAAGATCAACGACCAGTTAAAAAAAAAATCAGAAGACACAGTGAGCTCAACAGTTATGCAAAAATGTCCAAAGTCAAAGAAAAAAAAATGGGGTTGAATTTAAAAATAAACATCGGGTTTTAATTAAGTCAAAGAAATCTAATTTGGAAAGAAATCTCTGCATCAAATTTCTCGAATACATATATGGTCAGTGTTAATTCAAATAGGGGCCGAGACAACAAATATAGGAAGAAATCTTCGAATTAATTAATTCGAAAACAAATATGGACAGCAATAATTCAAAATTAAATCAAGAAAGGAATACTCCAATTCCAGAACAAATTCAGGAAAAATAATCAACGACGTGTAGAAATCAAATCTGACAGTGGTTATTAGGGTTTCAACCCTATAAATAAACCCCAAGAAATCATCATAGAACACACAACAATCGAGTCAAGCAAGCAATTAAAACAAGCAACAAAAGAGAATACATACAAATCTATCAAACTCGATCAAATGAGCAGCTGCGAAACAAAGCGCAAGTAGAATCGATCATCAGAGAGCGAGCGCGAGCACGAGCATCAAAAATCAGTCAAAGCCCCAATTTGGATCGCAAGGGAAAGAAGCCCTAATTCAGATCGAACAAAGAATACAACAGAGGGCCGCCATTTTTTCTTCACAAACAAAAGACAAAGGATCGGGTGAAATAAGACAAGAGGGAAGTGGCCGCATATTTCTTTTGTTTTGGGTTTGGGTGTTTTTTATTTAAGGGCAAGATAATTTAAATTGTTTTTAAATTTAGTGCTTGCTCTTATAATTTGTTTTATTTGTCTGTTCTTTTCAAAACAAATCGTGGTAAATCACCACCTAGGGTTTAGTTGTTGTCAGATTGTCTAGTTAGAGTTAGTCCAGTTAGCAGGGTTTGCGAGTTTGCAAAACTCTATAGGCGGTAGCAGGGTTTGCAAGTCTGTTAGAGTGTTTGTAAGCGGGAAACTGTTTAATTCTAATAGAAATCTGGGAATGCAGCAGTAGGCAGGGGTTGCCGAAGCTGGGTAAATTTTTTTGTGTGATTTACTTTTCAGCATATTTATTTCTGCAGTTTGTTTCTGTGTTTAATTCGAAAAAATTTGCTATAACCCTATTCACCCCCCCCCCCCTCTAGGGTTAATCTAGATCCTACACATATATATATGCTAATAAAAGAAACGTATAAATATAAATTTACACACACACACACACATATATATATTAAAAATATAAATAAACAAAACAAAATATAAGTAATATAAAGGATATATACATTATAATAAAAATTCTCATGCCATAAACAAGTGTTAAGATTTAACACACAAAAGTAACAAATGTAAATCATCTAATTTGAAGAATAAACAAGTGTTAACCATATAGACAAGTGGCATTATTTCTTTTAATTTGAATAAATAGAAAAAAGGATTTTTCTCAGTTTTAAACATTCAAGCCTTAGAACACAAAACTGTAAAACTTTACAGAAAAAAAATTTAATTAAAGCCATCAAACATTCTCAAGCAAATCAACGGAGAAAAAAAACCCTGAAGCAAATCAAAGATTTAAACAAGTCAACCGAGCTTTAGATCATCAGTTTAAACAAATCAAAGCCTGCATCATCTAGCAAGAAAATGCAACTCAAAACAGATTAAGTTTATTCATCAAAACTGCTTCCTGGAAGAAACATCTTTGTTTTAAGTTGTTCAGGTGAGTGGACTTTTACTTTTAATCATGTTTAATCCTGATAAAATTAGTGCTTATGAATAAAACGTTGAATAACTTTGAGGAAATTGCTTGCATGATGAGATTATGTTTGTATATATGCAGATAGTTGAATATGTATGCCTGTATGAAACCTCTGTTTTTGGTTACAGGATTTAAAATCAAGATTTAATTTAGTTTCTCTTTTTACAGTGGGATTTAGACTAAGATCTTTAAAAGAAAAATGATCCTAGCTATGTAATTTCATTTCTAAAAAGAACTGTGGATAAAAATATTAAGTAAATATTGATGAATAATGATTTTTACAGTAAAATCATGATTTATTAGAAAAATCAAACAAGTAGATTTTAAAATCTAATTACATAATCAGAGCCATATTTCGAAATGGCAAATTTTGATAAGTATTTCTTGGTTTTTAAGTTTGGGTTTAGGTAGGGGTTGCAAGTTGATCAGAAATTGAAATTTAATCGATTTCTGGCAAAGTGGCAAATGATGGAAGTTGGCATTTGGTTAAGGGATGGCTGCATTGCTAGTGAACACGGGAAAAATCAATAATGATTTTTCTGATCATCGAAATGGTCGTCAAAGGGAGGAATAGGGTTTTGCGTTTAGTTATGGTCATCGATATTTGAAGGGCTGGAGCGGCAGCGGGGCGGTGTCGAGTCAGCCAAGATGGGGGGATAATGAAGTTGACCGTGCGACGAAGTTATGGGAAGGGTAGCAGGATCTCTGGTGGATGGAACATGGTGGTGCGAGGCGAGTTGTTCGACATGGTTGATACCTGATTTTGCCTAAATTGTTCGTTTTCGTTTCTGGTGATCATTGAGCATTCTGGAGGTTAGTTTGGGACGAGATGTTCCAGGGGGACTTGGTGAAGTCATTGACGTTGATCGGAGTCGAGCCGATTGTCGGTGCACATGCACGGCTTGTTCGTGTATCTGGTTGTTGTAGCAGGCAGGAAATGGAATGAAGGGGAGAAGTTAGAAAGGCAAAAGAGAAGTAAAGAAGAAGGTTTGGCCCGAAAAAAAAAAGACGAAGAAAGAAGGTGGGCCGGGTTAAGTTTAATTGGGAAAGTAATTTCGTTTTCAATTTAGTTGATGGGTCGGGGCTTCTGGGTTTTTGTTTCGGGAATTGTTTCGCTCAGTTCCAAGTTTTGTAAGTTTTAATAATATTTTAGCTGGTTTTAAGCTTTGATACCAGTTTCAAGTTTGGTTAGTAACAAGTTCCCAAAGCATAAATATTTGTCAAATTCTCAAATGCGTTTCAAAATTAAATTATAATTCCATTATGTTGAGTTTAAATTGCTATGACTTGAGGTGATTTTGTATTCTGAACATTTAATTTAAATTAAGTAATAATTAACTAAGGAGTTAATTAGTTAAGATAAATGTTCATCTTGATCAAGGTCTTATTAATAAAGTAATTAAAGTGTTATTACTTAATGTAATCTATAATGCATAATTACTTAGTGCAAGTAATTATTGGATTATTACTGAAGGAAAATTAAGTAATGGAAGTAATTTGGGTTTAATTACTTTGTATAATTAATAAGAAGGTTAATTACTTTGGGGAAGTAATTAAGGATTAATTGCTTAGTGTAATCAATTAAAGGTTTAATAAATTTTAAGAGTTATTTAAGGTAAGTAATTAAGGATTGTTAATTACTGAATGTGATTAATCAAGATTGATAAATGAATGTGAGTGATTAAAGATTAATTATTAAATGTGCTCAATTTGAACAATAATTAATTAACAAGGGTAATTAGAGGATCATTAATTAATATAATTAATGATTGTAATTAAGGTTTAATTTATGTAATTAATTGAATAATAATCGATCAATAATAAGTTATTATAGAATAATTAATTAATGTAATTAATTGAGCATTAATGTAATTAATTATAGTTAGTTAATTAATGAAAAGTAATTAAAAGGTTAATTACTATAAATAGTTAAGAATAATTAATTTGTGAAATTAATTAAAGGCGAATTACTTAATGTAATTAGAGAATAATTAATCAAGGATGGTTTATTAAGATGGATAATTAGAGGATGATTGATTAATTGGTTTGTAATTAATTAATGGTTAAGCAAGCAGGATTTATAGTAATCAATTTAATCAGAGATGGAGTGATTAATTAACCTTGCATATGGATGATTGAATGGTATTGGATGCTTTAAATTTGTTGATATCTCGGATATGAGATGATTTGTGGTATAATGTGTTTGGTTTGAACAATGACAAAGTGGTTATCTATGACTGATGGATTACTGTGTAAAAGTTGGCATCCTGTGTTTAAAATTGAATGGTATTCACCTGTATAACTTTGGTTAAGATGACATTGGATTTGAAGAGACCGGAGTCGGGTATTAATTAATACCCGAAACCACTTCGAATCTGTATAAATTGATATGTGAAGTTAATAGGCTGAAATGGAATGATTTAAGTAGATTGGACCATTTATTCTAGGTTTGGTGTTTAGAATTGATATATGAAAAAGTGATGCGTATAACAGCTTGTGACGTTGTAAATTGATACAAGTTACCCCGGGTTTTATTTAAGCTATATGCTTTTGTATTCCATGTTGGATGGGTTTACTCATGCTGGTTTCCAGCCTGACCCGGGTGTTACTTTGATGTAATACTCGGGTCAGACCGAGTATTACAGACTTGCAGGGTGGTATAATGTGTTTGGTTTAAACAATGACAAAGTGGTTATCTATCACTGATGGATTACTGTGTAAAAGTTGGCATCCTGTGTTTAAAATTGAATGGTATTCACTTGTATAACTTTGGTTAAGATGACATTGGATTTGAAGAGACCGGAGTCGGGTATTAATTAATACCCGAAACCACTTCGAATCTGTATAAATTGATATGTGAAGTTAATAGGCTGAAATGGAATGATTTAAGTAGATTGGACCATTTATTCTAGGTTTGGTGTTTAGAATTGATATATGAAAAAGTGATGCGTATAACAGCTTGTGACGTTGTAAATTGATACAAGTTACCCCGGGTTTTATTTAAGCTATATGCTTTTGTATTCCATGTTGGATGGGTTTACTCATGCTGGTTTCCAGCCTGACCCGGGTGCTACTTTGATGTAATGCTCGGGTCAGACCGAGTATTACAGACTTGCAGGTAAGGACGTTCTAGAGCTCAGGAGGAGAGCTGAAGGACAGGAACGTATAGAGTGTTTATCCGCTGTGATATATATTGTTAATTTTATGGGACAAGTTATTTTAAACTGTCCAGTGTTGTGAAATTGTTGTAACTCAGATGTAAATGTAAATATACAGATACAGTTCTGCTTTGTAAACTGTTATTTATTTGCTATTATATTTTATCCGCTGCGAATGTGAGGTTGTGTGTTTCTTTTCTGTTCCTCGTCTTCTATCTCTTTCTTCTTTTCTCTAACTATCTGGAATTTTCGGGATTGAAATTTCCGGGTCGTTACAGATGCAGTCGGTTTTAGGAAGACCGGCTATGTTTTCCCTATGGTAAATCACCAAGGATGTATACTGCTTCGGAAGCATATCTATGATTCTTGTATAGGAGGACCGTACCTCGAAGTACTGATGTAACGACTCGTAAAATTTTGTTAATTTTTAATGGTTTTATTTAGCGTATTTAATTTGACTTTTGAGAAATTTTAAATAATAATATTTTGAAATAAAATCTTATATTCGGATTACGTATAGTTAAATATGACAAATGATAAATTTTCATCAAAAATTAAGAAAGTATATTTTAGGGTGAAAATTTTATTTTTCTAACATTTCCTTTCCTACGCTCCTTGTTTCCACTTCTTTCATTATGACCGTTCATTATATATATACACTATAGCTCGAAAGTTATAAACGTATAAACTTAGATACGTTTTGTATTTATTAAAAATTTAAAACTTACCTTTAATTGTGACCTTTTGGTTTCCTTGCTTTCAAAAAAATTTGAACCATAGCCATGGTAATAAATTATTATAAATTTTTCAACCTAATCTAAGATGAACGTTGCTACTAGAATCGTTACTTTTCTAATATATTCATTCCTACTTTCACTGACCTTTTATTTCTTCATTTTCCACCGTCTAAAAAAATAAAAATAAATGGTTAATATCAAGAGTCGTTTCTCTTTCCATTCTTCTTTTCAAATGTTCCGCTCAAATACTCCGTTCGCAGCTTCAAACACATAACTTATTCACTCAACTTCTCTGTTCAAAAGTCATACTGTCGGTTTCTGCAAACGCACCCTAAGAGGTTGAACGAATAGTGAATCGAGAATACTGAATTGAAAACGAGAGCGAAGTGTAAAAGAGGCTACTGGTGGGCTTTTAGAGACAGACGTACACGAGTTTAAATAAAGATGTTTACTTGCTACACCAATATGGATCTTATAAATAACATTCTAGAGGTAACGTGTCCAGGATGAATTGTTTGCTGTACTGGTGCTACTTACAAAGCAAATTCTTTTGCTTCAGGTCCTCCTTGTTGCTGCTATCGATTATCGTGTTCCAATGTTTGATGACCAAGGGTTCAAACAGGTCATGTGCGTGTAAATCAATTTTCAAACATTATGTGCGTGTAATTCAATTTTCAAACATTAGTAGGGTTCAAGCTACTAGATTGTTGACATACAAGGCAAGACTGCAGCAAGTATTCAACTCTGATGAAGATTCTTATTTCTTCCTCAACTCAACCATGTTAAAAGCGTCAAAAACTCACTGAACCACCACTGTTTGTTGGCCTTTCGTTCACATTCACTTTAAGTAATTATTAAATTAAGCGCCCAATTAGAAGGATGATTAAACCATAATGTATTTACTGTTTTCAATATATTTCCCAGCCACACTTCATGAACGTTTTAGACAAATTTCTTGATTGCTTCAATCACAACTTAACGATATCCCTATTGACATTTTTTAAAAATAAAAGGAAAAAATCAAGCAGAAATAAGACATCACAAGCAAATTTATTTAACACAAAGTTATGTTCCATAATTATCCAATACTGATTCAGAGCCTAATTTGCCTTAATTACCAGACGTTATAAAACAACCAGGAGAATGCAAGATGTGAATTCCAATCTATGCTACAACAACTAACAATCAAATAGTTTCACATGTATGTCATGTTCGACAAATAACATGTACCTAAATTTTATATAGTGTACACACACTATACGAAAGTTGCATTCAATGACATCCATATTTTACAAATCCCCTATGCCCTTTAATTTCCCCCAAACATTCTGCTTTAAATAATAATATTCTCTCTATTTTCCATATTATACTATTATTTAAATCAGCATGTATGGTATAAACCAGAAAGCTATAGAGATAAAATAGAGATGTCATTGAACGCTCCTTTCACACACATATATAAATATAAAAAGATATTAGAAAATGAAAAATACACCTTTACTCACTAATATTTCCTTCTTCATTGAAGATTAATTCTGGAGGATTCTGAGCACCCCAAACAGCTGCATCCAAGTAACCGAGCTCGTATAATCCATCAAGAATATCATCATCTGCAGGTTCTAGTGCCCAATTCAATAACTGAAATTGCAGAATTTGAACCTTTTAATTATACTGTGTTATTATTCAGCAAGTTAAAACTCTGCATTTTATCCAGCAGAAAATAAAATATGGCAAATTTGTACATCAATGCAACAATCAAAAGATACAAACCTGTATGGTGGTAGTTCTATTTTCTGGATTACAGTCTGGACTAATTCCAATGTCTTTAAACCCAAATCCATTTGTTGAGAAAGCACATACACCAACCTGCATATATATGTTATCAGCAATCTTATTTTGGTGAAATCAGTACATACAGATGCCAAAACAATGAATATTGGCCAAATAAAAGACTTTAAAACTCAGAGCCCAGTTGGTTTCACGTTGTGTTTTGGGCTTTGAGTTTTCAACATTCATAACAAAATACGATAATAACGAACGAGAAATTTAAGATTTGTGGTCATTACGACGACGATGTAGGAACGGCGGAGTTTCGTGCACACGTTTTTTGAACGAAAACACAAAACTAAAAAAGAAAAACCAAACGAGGCCTTAATTACTTGAGGATGCAGGTAATACAATGGAAATATCAAATAATGCAGATTGACATAGAGCAACTTTTGGACCAGTGTCAATTAGATGACTATGAGAAAAAGGGAGTGGATGAAAGAGTAATTATTCTTGCAGAAATTACATACTGTTTTTGAAGCAGAAGTGGGAGGCAAAAACATTGTCAACCCCCCATCAATGCACAATCTATTACGGAATATTGTTGCAGGTGTTAGAGCCAAATACCTGGGAAAACATATTTAAAGGACTAAATGCAATTTATTCGATCAGAAAACGAGAACGATAGTGTAAAGTTAAAGATAAAGAGCAGAAGCAAAACTATATACCCTGGGATAAACGAAGAGGTGACAACTGCATTGATAACATCTTCCTTGGAGTCAAACTGATCGACAAGTAAACCCTTAGGAATCCACAGCAATTTAGTAATCGCCACTGTCATGAAGAGAAGAAATGATAATCTGTACTTATAATGTACAAATTAAGGAGGTAAAATATTGTTGAAGCATTCTGCAAAAAAAAAGTGGAGCCCAGTGCACGAGGCTCCTGCACGATAGCGGGCTCTGGGGAGATCGATAATGTACGTAGCTTTACCTTTGCATTGCGAAGAGGCAGTTTTCGGACTCGAACCCAAGCGTCCAGATCACCATGCGGGTCACCTAACCGGTGTGTGTTGTATGCATGATAAATTAAGTTTTAAGAGAGCATGTTGCATAGTTATTATTTAATTGTTATTATTTTAAGAGAGTGTGTCCCAAAATTACATAAAAAATAGCATTTTGTGGTCTAGAAATAGGAGCTTAGGACATGGGGTTGATTGATACCTCAAAAGATCGATTAGACCCATGGTATTGTACTTAGTAGAAAGTTGACTACCTTTAAGAAAAAAGGATATAGGTTAAATGTCGGGAAAATGAAAATTCTACGACAACTGATTTGAATTACAAGAAAAGATGGAGTCGGAAATATGACGATGAGAAAAAACTAGAAGTGACGGCTATAAATGAAAAAATTTAAGGAAATTAGACTTAGATGGTATGAACACGTACAAATAAAGCCTAAATTGACACAAGAAAATAGTATTAAAAATGATCTTAAAAGGTAAAATTTTAGTTACAAATATGATTCAAAATAAAAAATTATGGAAATCGAGGATTCATATGACAAACCCTAATCATTTAGGAATAAGGAAAAGATGAGGATGCTGATGATGAAATAGAGTACAAATAGAGTACAAGACATAAAATACTAATTTCTAACAACCGTTGGAACTCTTGTTAAGGAAAATTAATTTTGTACTACAAATAAGTTAATAAAATAGATTCTTGTCAGTGTCAAAACCATAAGCATTATGTTAGCAAATTTCAAACATGGTGTAACGGCACGAAGGTTGGATGCAGCTAACAATTCTGGTCGGTCCCAATATAAATAGATGCACAGATATGGTTCTATATGACCATTAGGACAGATCTGACAACAATCTAAATTCAATTAATATACCAAGGTAATGGTTACAGAAAAAAAGGGGTAACTGCGTTTATTGTGGCACAGTTCTATTTTGTTTCGACGTGTGGGAAATCTAACACTCAACACATGTAGATACTAGCTGTGTGTACCCAAATGCTACATAGATACTAGCTGTGTGTACCCAAATGCTACATCAGAAGGAAAAAAAGGTGACTAAAACTTCCCACCAGGAGGCCTACGGAAAGTCAATAATATATGTCGCTGCTATTCACAGCCTTCATGTTGCTAACAATCACCACCATGTATTAAAAAAAATCAAAATCTCACAAAGTACACCCACCCAATTATATGAAGTTATTAACAAACATACACTACCCAAGTATATACAACCACCAAATAATTAACACACAGCCCAAATATATACAAACATCATATTATTAACAAACATAAGCTTTTCAAATATATACAACCATATTTATCATTTTAGAAGGAAAAAAAATAGTAATTGATGTCCAAGAGATTTGAATTCAAAACGTTTAGATCGATATTCTAAACATCTAAGCTAGTAGTCCTCGTTATAAATTTAACTTAGATCGATAATCAATTTCTGCAAATATATAAAATTATTTAAAATTTTGAGGGCTAAACATGTAGTATATCCTTATTTTAAAAGACCACCTACTTAACGGTTCGTTACCAAGTTTTATTATTAAATTATCGACTTAACAATCAGTAAAAGACCACCAATTTCTGAAAGTAATCATTTTTTCGTTATCGAGTATGAACTATATTTAGATCCGAACATGTGTTATATCTTATTCATTAGTGTTTTTGTTGAATAATTACAACAAAAACCCTTTTTTTTATTGTCTAATCTTTTGCATTCTTTATTAATTAAAAATTATGGAATGCTTATTATCGTGATTGATAGGCTTAGAAGCGAGAAGAATTTGACGTTTATTTTATTCTCTCTTATTTTTTCTATTCATTGAAAAAGAAATACAAAATCTATCGTAAATAAAATTATCTTCTTTATTCTCCCCTCTCTACATTTTCTTTTAAAATTAAATATATCTTTCGAAATACTTAAAATCCTGGACAGTGACTTATACAAATCTACAAATCATTCAACCTTAAGTGCACAAGTTTGAAGGACAGTTGTGTTAACCTTGGAGAGAGGACGACAATTATCGATCGCACCATAATCGTGCCAAATTTCGCTTTCAAGGCAGTGGCTTCATCCACGACACAATTCTCATCAATTTCTCCTCTTATTCCTACCCATCGATTTACAACAGTTTTTAAGTACAGGATTACATTATGGTGATGGATACCAACCAATGCTAATTATTTAATCAGCATTAATGAAATTTGCCGCTTGGTATCATACTTCATAGTTCATATTATTGCTTAGAGGAAAAAAAAAAAACTAAAATGACCATTTTGATGATAGGAACCTTTTCGATATAACATAAGTTTGTCGCTTAGTTTCATATTGATACTTGATTAACCAATTCTTTTCTAAGTAACCAAAAATTTCATGTTTTGTTTGTTATCTCATCATTTTCACATGAATATATTTAGAGAGAATTGTCTATTTAATGTTCCGATCCTTTTGAATTTTCACAGAGTATACATTCAATGAGATGATAATGAAGATGAGTTAAGGGTCGTGGGTACAAAACTAAAGGCATTGAATCCAAAGATCAAAAACTCAAATTAAACATGATAGAAAGTAAAAATGTGTTATGGGTTTGAGGTCTTCTGATTAATTAACTTATGGATTGGTACTCAGGTGCTTTGCCACAGCAATTTGAGTTGAAAAGAAAGAGGATAAGAGACGACTATCATAATTGGGAAAGGATAATATCTATATTTATCTTGTTTGACATGATTTGATTGGTAGTGGCGTGTGAATAACAAAAGAAGGTGGTGATTAGAACACTGGTGGTTTTTATTAGTGGGTGAATGCTCACTAGTGAAATGGCTGGTGCAAACAGCATCATCCCGGTCCATAATAAGTATATTGTTTCAAACCACAAAACCGTGCTCAAAATTTATGATGATAAGGGAATGCTCAAGGTCTATATGAATGATGTGACCTATTAAATTAACTGGTCTCCAAATTACATAAGCGGCCACATAATCATGTTTCAACCACTATAATCGAAACGGAACATGCCTGCAGTATTTATCACCTTTCAATTTATCTGTCAACCTGAATGTGATATTAACTTTGAGAACAAAAGAAAAAATAGAGTGAAGCTCACCTCTAACTCTACCATTGCATCTAGTGTGTATGTCATCAGGCAGGAATCCATCAAGGACATCTCTCAATACTGCCTGTATACATTAACGTAAGATATTATTTAGGCGAAGGAAATTTTTACCAATCAACTCAACATTGGCTATGTTTACCAGTTAAACCTGACTAGGATTCCTAAATATAGGGTCAATGACGCTTGTTACGGAAGGACGATATTACTCCAAAAAGTGGACAAGATTGATACATGCACACGCATGCGCACACTCACTCGCAAAGGATTTTGATGGACATATAGATGTGCCATGGATTGTTTATAGCTATTGTGCTGTGTACCACACCAAGGTCATTTTTTAATCTACTAGTGTCTGCTTATGATATGAATAGCTGCGTATATAAGTGCAAGAACAAATGATGGGTAAAAATATATCAAGATTACATTGTGCATACCCCAAGTCTAAATGCAGTGCCTTTGAGGCGGCAATCCTCAGCAAGAACTTTGGTAAACTTAAGAGCATCTTGCATGCAAGTAGCAGAAGCAATGACAGCGCATATTATGGCACCAGCAGATGATCCAGCTAAAGGAGTTGTATCCTGAAGCATGTATATCAACCTTTTCTTAGATTTACAACTTTACAACATACCACCCAGTTCTTCGAATTGCAATATATCACGCTAACATCCTGTTCTTATAATAATAATATATCACCCTGTTAGAAATGTTTCTAAGTTCTACCCGAGTATAGAAAGAGTACACTTACTCGTTTTATTAACCTCCTTATTTTCTAGAAATAAGTAAACTCTTGGAATCTCGTTCTATGAGAAATCTACGGAGTTTGGCTTTTTAGTTCTGTAAAGACCATCCATCATACAAAAGTCTCTTAGAGATGTGTTCAGCGCTAGTCCTTTCAGATTTTCAGAAACACGTTTGGGCTTCTTACCTAAGGAGCGCTTATTTAAATCCCAGTTCTAATGCTTGATAATATTGCTGCACCAAAATGTACTTTCTTGTGAATGTTGCAACGTGAGACAACTTGTTTCACGTACACAAAAAATGGGGAAATTATAATGATTCATAAGCTTTACGATCCATAACCATAAAAATTTCAGTACCTTAATGTATCCATTTTCAATCAAGAACTGTGCAACACCAAGATGATAAGGAAACAACAGCCCAGCAGCAGAAAAACTAAATCCAGGACTAGTCACTTTCTTCATTCGCTCCTCTGCTTCCACATCTTTTACTCTCTGTTCCCAGATCACTGAATCAACGTCCTTAATCACTTTCCGAATTTTGTCTTCATCGTTTCCTATATCAATGTTTTTGCCCTTAGTTTTATTAAGTAGACGAGAAGCTAATCCCAAAAAAAGCTCTCCAGCTGCAACTGCCAAAGATTTCCTGTCTGTTTTTGCCGTCGTTACTGAAGTTGTAGCGTGTTTGTGGGTAGATTTGACAGAGAAATTGGAGAACTTGTTGAGGTTAGGGATTGATAATTTGATAGGTCTAGTGAAAATAGGGTTAGGGTTCGGTAATGAGAAGGATGAAGAAGCCATGAACGATAATTTGATAGAGAAGAGAATGGCTTTGCTTTAACTCTCATCTCTAGACGTTGAGCTTCAGAGATTTTTGGAGTTTATAATGTATTGATACGTTTATATACGGAGTATTTAGTGAAATAAAGAATTGCTCCAAAGGTTGTCGCGTCTAATTCAACTAAAAATGATTTGGTTCCTTGATTTCATTACAAGTGCGCGTTCAGTGGCTCCGTAATGTCCGTTTGTCACATGCTAGTGGGCATCTCTGCTTCAAAAGATTTGCTTTTTTGGTTTTGTGTGGGGGTTGTTTGCGCCCGGGGGGCTGTGGTTGGGGGTTTCGTGAATTTTCAAGCTGCTGAAGGCTGTTGAACACGGATGATTTGTCCAACAACTAGACGTCTATTTTTTTCGGCTTTCAAAAGTGCAGAAGCGATAATTTACAACCTATAATCGACCAAGGAGGTGCTTAAGAGCTCCAACTATTGCTTTTGAAATTATACAGGACAATTATGTAATTGTATTACATGTATCTAACTCGATAACCTATGTTGTCAAGAAAAATAATGCTTTCTTTCTATTATATATACTAGTGTGTAAATCGTACGTTGTACACGGTAAAATTGTTAAAAATATTACTTATATTTTAATTATGGAAAAGTTTATTTGAACACAATTTGGTGACCCGATTGGTGACATAAAAAATCTCTAGCATTAGATTGTCCCCTGAATTCCATCTTACATGTAAAGACAAAAAGATCTGATGGTTCAGATCTTTTGTGTTCTCAATTGTGTCATCAATTTGTGTTCAAATAACCGGCCCCTTTAATTATTGCTAATATACATTTTAATTATGCAATATATATATATATATATATATATATATATATATATATATGATAATCATATTAGTCCTTCTATTTTCAGTTATCTTTCTCATTTTTGGAAATCAATTTTAAAATATAGTGATATTTTCAAATTAGGTATTAAGATTATTGTTCATTCTGGTAATAATACATCTTTTTGGCATGACTGTTGGATTTCTTCTACTCCTCTTAAGAATGAGTTCAAAGATTTATATGATATTTGTAACTTTAAATTTGCATTTATTTCTGATGTTTACAACTCTGAGAGTGACCCTCCTTGGATTTTCAATTTTAATTGTATTTTAGTTGGCCCTACCCTTAGACAACTTCTTTTACTTTGTGCTAAACTTAATCTTTATAACTTTGACAATGATAATGACATCTTTAGTTGGGAGTGGGATAAATCCAAGAAGTATTCTTCTAATTCCTTTTACAAATTTATCAACTTCTCGGGGGTTTCTGTCAATTGTTTTAAATTTATTTGGAAATCTAATGCCCCTCCTAAATCTAAGATTCATATGTGGCTCATTATGCATGGTAAGTTAAACACTATTGAATTTTTAAAAAAGAAAAATATTAATATTGATAATAAATGTTTATTTTGCAATTCATTCTCTGAAGATATTAACCATATTTATTTCGATTGCATGGATACTCATTTTATTCTTATTAAGACCCTTAATATTTTTGAGTTTTTTATTAGCTCTAGAGTTTCTAATTGTTTCTTTTATTGGAACTCTTTTAGGCTTATTTTCAATAAGGATTTTAGATACTTGCTTGATTCTTTATTCACTATTTCTTATTGGTACATTTGGTTCGAAAGAAATCAAAGAATCTTTAATAATAAATATCATCATAATAATAATTTGATTATTTTAATTTCAAATTTTTGCTTAAATTAGATTTCTAATCCCAAATATAAATTAGCCAAAAATAAGTGCTTTAAAGATTATCTTAATAAGATTAGAAATAATATTTTCATATTCTCTCTCAGTATCAATAATTTTGTTTCTAATAATTCTTGCATTATTCCATATTCTGATTTAAATCATGATCATTGGATGAATCATAATCCTCTTTTTATTTTAGGTCCTTAGCTTCCATTTTTTGTCTCTCTCTCACATATATGTATATAAATTCTATTTATATACATATATGTGATTCATTCTAACTTGATTTTCTAGTTTTGTTTCAGGTATGGTTTAGGTTGGTTGCTGGTTTTTCTATTATCTGGTTTGCAGGAGAGCATTCAGCTTTATTCAGGTTTTCAGGATAGCTCTTCTCTGGGTCCTGCATTGCATTTGGCTTTTCTCTTTGGCTTCTCTTGGTCTTCTTTGTGGAGCTCTTCATTTTGGTCCTTCGGTTGGAATTCCTCTTTATGGATTTTATCTCTTGAGAGACTGTATTTTTTAGATAGATACCTCTAACACTTTAGTATTGGGCGGTGGCCTTGCCGGAGCTCGGTATTAGGGTGTAATGGGCGGCGGCGTTGCCAGAGCTCATTTGAGGGGTTTCTTTTTCCTTTTCTTTTTCTTATTTTATAGTTAGGCTACCTGTCAGGCTTGTTGGCAGCTCCTTATTTTTTGTTTTATATATAGTGTTCCGTGTGTGCTCTCCTCTTTTGTTAGAGGATCACACATTTCTCTCAAAAATTTTTATTATGATGTATTAATTATAAACAAAAATGATTTGCGATGCTCAGATTTAAGGTTGAGGGTTCAATACTCGCTAGCTACATGTCTGTGTAAAAATTAATGTCCTAACTTAAAAAAAACTATAAATTAAAATTGTTAATACTATATATGTAAATAATTTATGTTATGTGATATACTTTATATAATATATAGATAAGTGAATATGTAACTTCACTATTTTGTTAATATGATTGTTGTATATATATTGAATTATCATATATTTGAAGGATTTATAAATGGATCAATGAATATAAATGAGACGACCCGACTTTTTCTCCACAAAAAGTCGTATCATCCTTAAGAAAGAAAGAGATAGAAAAGAGAAAAGAAAGAAGAGAAAGAAGAAAAAACACAAGAATCTCAACAGCGGAACGAATAAATTATATTAATAACATAAGTATTACATAGTATACATCAATTATCAGAGTTACACAGATAATACAACACATACTAGACAGTTATAAACACCTGTCTAGTTATTACAACTCAATACATTACAGAAAACACTCATAGATACCAACACAGTGGAAAACTATATAACTATACGTAGAAGCCTCATGCTCCATATGCTCCTCCACAATTCGTCAAAGCTAACCTGAATCCTAACATGAATTCCCTTGGCTACTCGTAAAAATTTGAGTACCCAAGAGTTAAAGAAAAACAGAAATAACTCTGGGTCAGACACGGGTCTGGTGTGAGTAACAGGTTAAAGTTGCTTAACTTTGAAAAACCTTTGAAAAGAAAAGGTATCACGTAAGACTACCCACACATAAACATGGAAAAGTTTTTACATTACGCTAACCAAAACATTTGATAGGAAATCCGATGATATTATAATAGTGTCTAGGGTTTTCAAGTAAAATACAGAAATAGCTGGAATGCTTACATCTCACTTTCCAACATAGTTGGACACAACTAAGACGTACATCACTTATTGTATTTTGAATTCCATCAATGGCTGGGCTACTAGGGTACCGCCCGTCACAGTATGTGGCCTAGATCACCGTACCGAGGAGTACGCCCGCTCCCCTGCAACACAAAGCCGGAACCATTCCTTACTGAACAGTTCCGAACAAGACCACCCCGCAGTTGTGATCAGCAACTGCACCACTAAGCCGAAATAAAGGGACATCTAGACATGGGTAAATCTCGCTCTCAAGTGGGGCTACCCACGAAGCTTTACCGCACCTCCCCTGTTTTAGCCATTCCCGGTTGATGAGGCTTGAGGCTACGATTACCTTTATAGGACATATCACATAGAATGCTCATCGTCCACCTGACGATGTTCTGAAAGCATTCAATCCATACAAGTTCGTTCCGGGTTCGAACGAAACCGAAGGCATTATTTCGTTACACTCATTTTGGAATCACCCTCAGAGTTAACGACGATAACCCTTGCACTCTGAATCTTCGTCTTCATTTCAGATTCACGACCTAACGTTAATTTGGATCGATGTGGTTTTCGGATATCCAAATATGGAACCTCGATCTCGGTCTCATCGAAATCCAAAACGTGTCTTTTAAGGCCAAGTTGTTTTAGAGTTTAAAACAATACAATTCATTATCTATGTACACAGAGATAGATAATTCACAACACAATAGATAATCAACATTATCATCAACAGATAATTCATATCATAATCAGATAATCCATATTATCATCCAAAAGCAACCAATACATCCATACATTTTCCATCTCATAGTTGAGATTACAATCCATACCAGGAAATTAATATCAATCATCAACATAAGCAATGATCTAATGATCACACCTTCTATAATTAATTTAAAATGAATTAAATTAATTACTTAATTTCTAATTAATTTAAAATGAATTAAATTAATTACTTCATCATCAAAATCCTGCTTAACTTAACCTTCAATTGATAACAAATCAATTTATAAATCATCATCTCAATATTCATTTCAATTAATCATTTCAGATTAACGATTCCCTAATTATAATAAGTAATTAGCCTTTAATATTAATTCCACAAGTTAATTATACCTAACTCTTTACAAATAATTAACTTATAATTACTTAATTAATTAATTAACTAAAATTAATTATATTAATCCATTATTAATTAATTACTTCATTTATTGATTATTTCTTAATTAATCAATTCTAAATTACATCATTAATTAATTTATTAATGATTTCTGATTACATTTAATCAATCTCTATATAAATTAATTACATAAGTAATTAATCTTCAATTTAAACCATATATATATTAATCCCCATGATTAATAACCATTCATTAATTAACTACTTTAATTACTCATCCCATAAATTAATTACTCTTAATTCAGTATCTAAATTAATCCCTTGATAAATTTCAAAGTAATTTAAATTACTTTCATAATTGATATCTTTAATTACATCCAGTAATTATTTAATTAATTACTTCCCTAAGTAATTACAATTTCATTAATTACATAAAGTAATTATTCATCAATCCACAATTGTTTAAATTAATTAAACTTAATTAATCTAAACTAATCACATTAATCATATTAATTACACCAAGTAATTAATTCATTAATTACTTTCATTAAGTAATTAAACATAAACAATTGCTTATTATTAATTAATTAACTTAATTAATTATCAAAATTAATCACATTAATTAATTGTTAAATAATCTTAAGTTAATGACCTTCACTAACATTCCTTAATTACTTAATTAAGAATTAACTTATATAAATCATTATTAATTATCAATTAATTAATATTTAATTACAATTTAATTAATCTCTAATTATTTATTAATTAAGTGTTAATTAAAATCTAAATTTTCTTTAACCACTTGATTAAATAAATCTTAATCATTAGTTAAAATTTAATTAACCATCCTTAATTTTAGATTAACTAACCTTAATTAATTAATCTCAAATCTAATTAATTAACTTAAAAATTACTAATTACTTAATTAAACATCCACATTATTCATTAATTAAATAATTAATATTCCATTTAAATTAATATAATAATTTAAATGAAACCAATTTCTTAAGTTCCAAATTAAGAAACATTCTTCTTATATAAAGTATTTTAAACAATTTGTTTCAAACAAATTAAATTTAAAAATTTCATTTTAAATTTCAAACTGAAACAAAATTTAAATTTTCATTCCAGATTCAAACTTAAAAATTTAAAACTTTACTTACACTTCCATCTTCATTTTTAAATTCAAATTATTCCAGAATAGTTACAAAAAATTTAAATTTAAAAACTTATTTTATTTTAAAAACTGTCATTAAAACCAAATCCCAGTTTTAAAACTGAATTAAAACTATTATAAATTTTATTTCATAAATTAAAACTCATAGTTTAAATTCAAAACCAATGTTCCTTTATACTTTAAAAAGTTTAAAATCTAAATTTAAATTCCAGATTTAAATTAAATTCAAACTCAGATTCATCTACTTGAATTTCATATTTCAGTTTTCCAGATTTAAACTTGTTTTTAAATTTTCAGTTGCATTATAAAATTTACTTTTAAATTTAAAACAGAAAAACAGTTTCCTATTTTAATTTAAAACATCTTAAATTTTTTGAATTCAAAAATGTTTCAAAATCCAAGAATTAAACTATTGATTACATATTTAAATTTCAGGTTTAAAAGTCTCAGTTTGAATTTAACTTACATTTTCAACTTTACTTTTAAAATTTAAAAACAGAAAACAGTTTCTGATTTTATTTAAAACCCAAACTAAAATTTAAAAATTCAATAATTACAAAGACCAAGATTTAAATTATTTGAATTTATATATAAATTCAGGTTCCAAACTAGTTTTCAAATTTTTAGTTTACATTTCTACTTTTCACTTCATTTTTAAAAAAAAAAAACTGGAAGCAGGTTTCAGTTGGTTTATTAAAACCTGAAACACTTACACAAACCCGAGCTCCTCATATTTTTACTTCGAGTCAGAAGCAACATTGCTTCGAGTCACTACACCAATTTACTCGAGACCATCACGAGCAACCAAACCCTGTAACCAAACATCACAAACATGCACGCCACTGCCCTGTGCATTCACTCACCAACTCCGGCCATCACTGGCCACCATCAACGGGCATCTTCCATCGACCAGAAACCCCACGTCATCCTTCAAACCTCAGATCCTTCAAAATTCAACTCGAATTTGTATTCATATTAAAAACCAAAACCTGGAATATCATTTCCCCCTTTCAATGCTTGACCTGTCAACGGCGAGTCCTCCCATCTCCGGCCACTATCACCTTTGAATCTCCGTCAACAACTTCATCAACCCTCATCTAGCAATACCCTAAAGATCTTAGAAATCGATCCATAGTTGAAGCCGAAGTACTCAAATTCTTAAACCCAGTAAAACTAGGGTTCCTAACTGAAAATCCCAAATTACAACATCACAAATGAATTTCAATTCAAACTAATTTTTTTTCCCAATATCACTGATAACTTCACCAATTTCAGGAGCAAATTCAACTTAAATAAACATAAGTATCAACCGTGATTACCCAAATGTTGAATTACAGTAAAATATGAACTGTTTCCTGGATATTGGTATAAAAATTATGATTCTAAGTTTAGAATTCATGATTTTATATGATGTTTTGGTTTATAACTCTGAAACAATGTTCTGTAAAGTTTGAATTTTTCATCTTATACACTTAATTTCTCTGTTAACTTTACTTCCAAGCATACACAATATTGTTTAACTTATATAAAGTTTTTAAAACTTACTTTATCTTGAAATAAACAGATTTCATTCAAATATAAATCACAATAGCAACAGATCAAAGAATATCTTTTAAATCAACTTAAACTTGTACTGTAAATGGTCGGTAGCATAAGTAAACAACATGCATTCCATTCAAATATATATACCCAGAGATGTTTTTAACAGAAGTATAGGCCTACTTATCTTCATGAATATCAGGCAACCATCTTTTATAAAAAAATTAAAAAAAATATTTAGGTTACTCACCTGAAATAAAAATGCAGACAGAACTCTGATTTTGAAAGCTTCCAAATTTCCTTTTTAAATCCTGCTTGAACTTTGCAAATGTTTTAATCCCCTTTGAAACTTGCTTCAATTTGATGCTTTTAAACTTGTTTTAAAAATGCTTCCATATTTAAAGAATTCATGAATGCAGGCTTTTCTTGCTTCATGGTTGCAGATGCAAATTCCCCAGGTTGTGATTGAAGAAAACAAAATGCAGGTGTCTTGCATTTCCAGATTCTAATCAACCAGGTTTTTAAAGTATTTGGTTTTGAAATTTTGAGGAGATGAACTTTGCAGATTTGAGGAATGCAATTGGTTTTACAGGAAATTGAATAGGTTATCATGATTTTCAGATTTGAGGAATGAAGAGTTTTGATTAGGTTTTAAGTTGGAAATTTTCTCTTAGTTTATGAAATGAAAAATGAGAAAAGAAAGGGAAAAGAAAACATGCAAGTTTAAATAACAATATTTTGATTTAAATTAAAATTAAAGGAAACTTAAAACTAAATTTTGACACATGGCTTAAGCTATTAACACTTGTAAATATCTTTGTTTAAACACTTAACACATGTTAGATTAGTCTTAAATTACTTACACATGTCTTTATAAATGATTTGTTATTTTAATTAAGTGTTAAAGAAAATTAAACTTAATTAATTAGTTCCATTAACACCTAGTTATATATAATCAATTTCTAAAGAATAAAGCAAAGTGTTCTTATAAATAAAACAATATACAAATAAATCTTTTGTCAAAGAACTTTGAACAATTAAAATAAATTTATAAAAGAGGTTGTAACCTAAATGAATACATGTTTCATATTTTAAATTGTATTTTAAATTTCATATTAAATTAACAAATCACATTTTATAAATCAATATTTTAAAAAGAATAACACAAACATTTTTGTAACTTATTTTAATATTCAAACTTAAGTTAAAATGAATTTTAAACCAATAAAACATTTATCTCACATATTTAAATCATATAGTATTTTATCAAATATTTTTTTGAAAAGCTTAAATCCAAAAATAAATCACAATTCCTAATTTCAAAATATTAAAATTATGCTATACTAATTTAATTAAAAACAACTTATCTATTTAAAATATATATAAATATACATATACATATTAAATAGAAAATAGATTTATTAGTTTATTAAAAATAAATTCACAAATTAAATATTTAAATAAAGAAGATTATTTAATCAAATCAAATTTATTAACAAAAATTATCAATTCAATTTAAATTTAAACACAGATTATTAAATTTATATTGTCCAAAATTCCGAGATATTACAATAAATAATTGAATTTATTTCAATAATTTGAATTAATCTACATAACTAATTAAATGTAAGGAGTTAAATGTTAAAAAAGTTAAAATTAAGAAGTGCTTTTTACAAACTCGTAATAGAAAAGAGCATAGATTTATGGTCAGCTTATCTGCATGTGAACTTTTTTTTGAATCAGACGTGAACCTTTATTCATTTTTAAACAATTTTATCATTGCACTTAACCATAGATTTCAAGTTCTTGTAGAAGGGACATGCCTACAACTTTGATAGTTGTAAAATAATGTTACGTGCATTTAGTTGAGTTATGAGTTGGGTATGGTTTGATAACATGTTGAAAGTGAGAATGTTTGTATAATTTAATTTTTATCGGTAAAATTTATGCGTCCATATCATAATGTTGTAAAATATAAAGTTGTCTTTTAAAGGTTGTTAAAAATGACATTATGTTATGTAACGTATGATATTTTGTTGAGATAAATGAATTAGAATAAAAGAGTTATTATTATACATGTATACATTTTATGTTATGTGATTTATATATCTTCGTATATCCGAATAAAGAAGAAATAATTTTATTATGTTTCTCATATACATGAATATTGTATATATTGAAATCCTCTTATTTTTAGGATTTATCAGATGGATTAATAAATATTAGTTAATCATATTTATTTCAATAGTTTAAATTTTTGATTACACAATTAGTTAAATATATAGACTTGAATGTAAAATATTAAAGATAATTGAGAAAGGTTTTTAAGTAATTGTAAAAAATTAAATTTTTTTGGTATTTGAAGTTAATAGAATTTTACGGCACAATGTATGATAAATTCATTTAGTAAATAAATTATAAAATAAATCTGTTATTGTCATTAATGTATATAATTTATATTATGTAATTTATATATATTTGCATCTAAATGAATTTTTTTACCAAATTGTTATACACCTATAATATACATATTGAAAATTTCATCTTTTAGGATTTATTAATAAATACCAGAAAGAAAAAGGACGTGTAAAATGATGGCAAGTTTACAGTCTAAAAATAAAGAGAAGAAATGGAAGAGTTGCAAAAAGCAAAGCTTTAATGCATATGGAACAGAAATGAGAGCAAAAGGTTGTAACTAATAAGCACAATGCACAAGCCTCTCCGCCGCTTATAAGCACTTCAAACTCAAGTGCAATTCCTTTATATTGAGTAAGCATCCAAGATCATACGTTTATTCAATAAGTATTCAAACTTGTACGCTTATTGAATAAGTGCCCAACCGTTGAGCGCTCGTACAATTTAAAGGCGGAATTTTAAGGCTACGTTGATCTTATACACGTACAATTGCATCGACAGGAAGCTTCGTTTATTCTACTCTTGATAAAAATATAAATTAGTGTATTCTGGACTAAAAGCCAGCAATGAATAAGTCATGCAAAAGCTAATTGAAAAACATAGTAAAAACGGGTCCATGATCAGTAAATAAACCATCGTTGAATTAATAATACATAGGAATCATGAATTAGTTTCGACTATTGATGTTGAATAACTCATTTAATAGCTTAGAGAGCTTTATGCCTGTTGCTATTCAGGCCTACAACAATGAACATTGACCGTCTCTCGTATAATTTACCAGCGGAGAGCAGCGTAGATATAAGGGTATTTTTGGCATTTCAAAAAGATACGGTTGAAATTAATTCATGGAACTTTCATTATTAGTAGTAAAGATTAGTTAATTAAGTTTATCAATTAGTTTAAATTTTAGATTATGTAATTAATTTAAATGTGTGGACTATAATGTAAAATTTTGGGAAAGAACCGTAAAGTATTTGTGAATAACTGTAGATTCTTTTAATAGTAGGTATTTAAATGCAACATAATATAAAAAGTTTTGTAGAAAGATTGTAAAGTGGTAAATCATTGGATTTTCAAAATAAAATATCTACTTGGAGAGAATTAAGGAGAATACAGATAACTCCTTGAATTAATGAGAGGGCTTCAAATTCTTCTACTTTACTATTATTTAATAGATTTGATGTAATGTGTTATATAAATTAATTTAAAGTATATTAGATAGAAAATCCTTATATGATATGTTATGTGATGTTAATTACAACGTACTGTAATCATGAGAAATTTATTGCATAGAATATAACATATTATTTTAAATATTCCTAATGAAGATGTTTCAAAGACGAGATTAATACATTTGTTGAGACTAGAGTGTGCAACACTCTATAAAGATGGACAGTGTATCACTCATGGCTGCTAGGGACACTAAGAAATTGTGTACTAATAGTTGCTAAATGATCATGGAATGACACAACCAAAAGTTTCTATTGGCTAATGTAACTAAGGTTAAACAAAGAATCTCGAAGTGACGATATTATATAGTTCTCTTGACTTGAGAATACTGTTGAACTTCAATGTAAACACTCTACTTTGATTATATTTAAATGTGGCATGATGTTCATCGAACGACTATAGTTGGATTTGAGTTGAAGTAAACATAATTTACTAGAGAATTTTGTCTCTTTAGTTATATGAGGTTGGTATCACGGTCAATTGGAGTCAACTCAAAGTCAAAGTCTCTGGCCATAGTAGTACGTTTAATAATAAATGTTGTTATTGAACCAAGAATTTTGTGCTTGAACTAATCAAATTAACTGCAGATGATGTTGGGATGTTAACGAAAACCAAATTCCATAATTGCTAACGTGATATGCCGTTGATGAAGGGAATTGACGTAAATAATTATTACTTTAAGGTACCACTTAAGAAAATATAATATATGATTCTATTCAGAAGATCCATAAGCGATGAACTCGGCCAAACCGTCACACCTTTTGCTAAGTTGATGTGTGAACGTTAATTTTTGTATTGTTCAAAACTAACCATTGACCAAATTTACACCTATGAGTCACATAATCGTATTTGTGAATTCTCCAGAAAACATGCAATTTAGTTAAATAATAAAGTATTGTAAATTAATTAATTATCTATATTTGAGAAATATTAATGATTTTTTAATTTACTTATGTTTTGGAGTTGTTGGTAATTATTAAATGCATGTATGAAAGTTGTATTTGCATATATCGATATATGATATTGGCATACCTTTTTAAATGGGGTTAAAATAATAAATAATTACTATGAAGATTTTTGAAAATTTTGCCTCTTATTGAAGCATAGTAAGGTCGATCGCATTTTAGGGGATGAGGGACGGATTAATTGACATCTTTAAAAGGAATTGGATAAGGATGTTTGATGAGGAGAATGGGAAAGATTTCCCTTTTCATATTAAAAACTAAAGGAACTGGACCGGCACGTAGCTGGTTAAATGAGAGAATTTAAAAAAATAATCATTATTAGATCTTATTAGACATGTGAAGTCTAAATTAATTTAGATCCAATATATAAATTGATAGAGTAAGAGATATGCCCTAGGGGCAATTATATAATTTGTTAAATATATCTAACTCGATAACCAGTCTTGCTCGAAATAAAAGGTGTTTTCTTTCTATTATATTCTATAATGTGTTATATTAATTAATTAATTTAATTAAAAATATATTTAATATAAATCCATAAATGCTATGTTTTGTGATAATAATTACAAAGTGTTGTAACCATGAGTAGTCTATTATAATGAAATTAAACATATCGTTTTAAATATTCATAGACAAGATGTGTCGAGATTAGATACCAATGCATCCTTTGAGATTAGAGTGCATACCGCTCTTCAAATGTTGGACGGTATACTACTCATGACTATTGAAAGCGCTAAGTGGTTACATACTGATAGTTATTGGATAACTGTGAAATAACTCGCTCGATACTTTTCTGTTGGTTAATATAATTCAGGTCAAACAGAAAATATTGATGTAATAAAATTACATAGTTCTTTCGACTTGAGAATACCATTGATCTTCAATGTGGAAGCTCTATTTTGATTATAGTTAAGTCATAGCATCACGTCCATTGAACGACTATAGTTGGATTGAGTGGAAGCGTTGGAAGTGAAACATTATTCAAAAGAGGATTCGTCTTCTCAGTTATATGAGGTTAGTATCACGGTCAATTGAAGTTAATTCAAGTCAAAATCTTTGGTCAGAGCAGTACTGTTAATAATAATTGTTATTATTGAACCAAGAAATTTTCATTTGGACTATAAAGTTGGATATAGACAATAATGGAATTTTGACCGTTACCAAATGCCATAGTCCAAAGTAATATAATTTTGAAAAAGAGAATTGGTGTGAATGATTTTCATTACTGGATAACGCTTAAATAAGTAAAACTGGATTTTACCAAAAGTATGTGTACATGATAAATTTAACAAAAATATCACACCACCAGCTAAAGTGACATATGAACGTCAATATTCAAAATGTTTAATATTGATCGTTGGCTGAATTTACACATTTGAGTCGCACAACCACAATGATGAATACTCCAAACAAACCACGTGATTTAATTAATTTATAATCATTGTAAATCAATTAATATTTTATTTAATTTGTTTGTATACCATTATCGTTTAATAAAGCGCATAATTTTTTTTTTTATAAACATACGTATCGATATACGGTATTAAAATATTAGTAAACCGTTTATATTAAATTTAAATGAAACAAATGTTGAATGAGTTTAGGATCAAGTGAGGTCAATGTTTCATCCACATTTGGTGGGCCACAAAAAGTAGAGGAAACGATAAGCTTTGAGTTATTTATAATAGGAAAAGAATAATATAAAGAAGGAAAACAGTCTCTCTTTAATAGGGTATTGATTATCTTCTTTACTTAATTCTTTTCTTAACCTATCGACTATTCATTTCTTCAACAACTTTCTAGTTCTCTCCTTCCTCTTTAATGGTTTAATTTCAAGAGTTCCTAAGGCTAAATTATACCCTAGAATAAATACAAATAAAATTAGTTCATTAAAAGTGGTTTATCCTTCTTGATCCTTCCAGAATATAAACGCTGATTTATGAATTTAAGAGCTTTGATTCATTGTTCAATGTTTGATTTGTTGGCAACATCCAAAGGTCATTCTATTATTTAAATCTACATATGTATTTATATCATTGATACAATTAGACTTTATATGATTCACCTCATGTAACATCCTCCACTTGGATGCCCAAAACTAATGGCTACGGGTGCTGCAGTCATCCATAATTATTAATCCTCGACAACCAAATACGGTAATGTTAGATAAATTGATATACCAGAAACACGTGGATATGGAAAAAGTTTAAAATTTCAAAACAAATTTCACATTCCATTACAAACTCATTTCAGCATTCATTACATAATCCCACAACGTTAACCACATACGGAAAATATAATTATTACAATGTACTCCAAGAGCGACATATGAAGATTCCCCTCGGCGATCAGAGTATATAATAGGCAATAAACCACTTTTCCTTAACAAAATAATACAACGGAATCCCATGAGAAAGAACTTAAATAACTACATGCCTTTGCACGACTTCGGAAGCTTTATCGTCTTAAGAGATACCTAAAAAGCTCAAATCTAAAACACTCAAAATCAATTGAGTACCCGAGAGTTTAAGAGGAAAACATAAACTTCGAGTTAGACATAAAGCCTGGTACGAATAACAATATAGCATCTCAAATCATTTAGATACTTAGTGAGACCATACCGCTTAGCGGAACATGTTTCCCCTCACTAGTGTCTTAAAACCTTTACAAATCATTTTCTGTGCCCCTACATCCACAATTGTTAATTTCAATTCAAACACTATTATGTGATGATATAAAAAATAATTGAATCAATTCTGCATTATCCATCCCCAATTCATTTTAACCAGCTATCATAATTATAATTTTTAGGATTACTATTGACCTAATAGTTTCAATGGGCTAACTAATAACCGCTTAAACTTTTAAGTGCTATACAGTTTTCATGGGATTATATGAATCTATTGATAACTCCAATATCATTTCTTTTATCCTAGTTTTCATGGAAAGACTAGGAACCTATTAACTAACAGTAAATATCTTTCCTTTACCCTAGTTTTCATGGGCTAACTAGGAACCTATTGACTATCTGTCAATATTTCGGTATTTATCAAGATATAGTTTTCATGGGCTTACTATAAACTTGTCTAACTGACATCTTCAATTATATATAGTTTTCATGGAATAACTATGAATCTATTGGCCCCTGCCAATATCTTTTCCCGTACATGGTTTTCATGAGCTTACTGTTAACTTATTAGCCCCTGCCAATATCTTTTATTTATTCACTAATAGGTCAACCCAACTGGTTATTCTACCTTTTTCCAAAGTACTGTTTTTGGATTCATTATAAAGTGAATATATACATATATGAAGAAGAAAACAATATAACTTGGATGGAGTAAATTGGGAAAAACATCTAGAAACAATACTAATGGCAGCTGAAGGATCTAACCCTAATGGCGATTTTACCAAAGACAGAGGACGACCACCTGAAAAAGGTGGTCCGCATAAGTTGCCGCAAACAATCACTTCTCAAGATAAAGGGAAAGCAGTACAAGTGGAAGAAATGACGACTTTGAATAATCGCCTTGACCTGGGACGCGACGAATTGTTTCACGGCAATCAAAAAACCACCAAGGTGGTTCGTCAATCCAGGGTTTCAAATTTGGGGTGGGGGGATCAAACCCGAACTAGATCTGTAATCCCACAGGTTCAAGGTGATCGTAACGATATTAGTAGGGAAGAATATAAATGGAAAACTATCCAAAATGAAATAAAAGCAGGGAATTCGAAATCGTGGAAGGAAGCAACAAGTGGAGGAACAGGGGAGCAACAAGACGAATATCTGGATCTCGACTATATTCAACCATTTTTTGACAATGATAAAAAAGAAAGCAAATATATCAAAAACTTCAGTGAAGAGATCGGAAAGCAAGTGGGAACACTCGATTATTTTCTACATATATGGGGTCAGACCTTATCATCTACATTTAAAAGGTTACATAGAACGAGTATGGAAACCAAACAGGGAAGTTTCAACTATTATCACAGGAGAATGGCTTCTTTGTAATACGATTTGATAACAAATTGGACCGTGACAAAGTGCTGAGAGGTGGACCTTATTTGTTTGACAATAAAGTTATTATTCTGAAAAAATGGGTGATGGGTACTAGATTTAGAAAAGATTTACCAACAACTCTTCCTATATGGATAAAACTTTCTAATCTAGAACTCGAACTATGTGATAAGGAGGCAATGAGTGCCATAGCGAGTGTGCTAGGAAAGCCTATTAAAATGGATAAGATTACTACTGATGAATCTAGGATTGCTTTTGCTAAAATACTGGTTGAAATGCAAGCAAGTGATGATTTTTCCAATGAAGTGACTGCAGTTCTTTATATTGGAGAGGAACTTATGATCAATGTAGATTATCTTTACAAACCAAATAGTTGCAAAGAATGTAAAGTGTTTGGCCATTCTACACAGCAATGCAAAATAAAAAGGAAAGAAAAGTAGGTACCAAAAGATAAGGAAAAAGCTACTAGTTCTTCAAACTCTGAACAGACCTTAGTAATTAATAACTCAGAACAAACTGAAGGAAAAGGAAATGCAGAGCAAATAGCAGGAAAAACAATCAATGATTTTAATAAGGAAATTATAAATGTAGATTCTGAAATTACAACTGAAGGGTCGGAAAACTCTTTATTACATGAACAGAATACAATCGAAAATACAGAAAATATAGAAAATAATTGCAACGAAGACATGACTGTCTCTGACCAATCTGATATGCCTGTAGTTAAAAAAAAACAGAGAAGGAGATAATGAATGAAATCTCTACAAATTCCAAGGAGAAGAGCATTGTCTTACCTTTATTAAATGATAACAATCCCACCATTATGAATCCTGACATGCCTGATACCACTCCTGCACAAAAATCTTAAGTAAATGAACAACTCACAGAAGGCTTGGTAGAGGATTTAAGCGAATCTGAAGGTGAGGAACTTATCAGAAATCTTGCCAAAGAAGAAAACGTTTACAAACGGCCGGAAAATTTGGAAGATGTCTCGAACTGTGTGGATAAAAACCAAAATTTTTATAAAGAAATTGAAATAGCTAATATGCAGAGCATTAAAAGTAGAAAAGGAAAACCAACCCTTGCTCCTCCTAAAGCAAATACAAGGAGCCAAAGTAAGATTAAATAATGAACATTGTTACTTGGAATGTTAGGGGTTTAAATGCTTTGGATAAACAGTTCGAAGTGATTAAATTCCTAACAAAATATAAGCCATCTATTGCTGGTTTACTTGAAAATAAATTAAATAGTCTGAATATTGAGAAACTGGGGCATAGATTGCAAAGTAACTGGAAGATGATTGATAACAATGACTGTGGTAGCAAAGGACGAATACTCATTATCTAGGACTCAAAAATTTGGAATTTTCAAATTGAGAAAAAATCATATCAACATATCTCTTTACTAGCTGAAAACACTGGTGGTTTCAAAAGCAGAGTATCTTTTGTTTATGCTAGTAACTTTATTAGAGATAGAAATAAATTATGGGAAGATTTAATTGATGAATCTGGATTTGTGAATTCCCCATGGATTATTCTAGGGGATTTTAATAATACTTTATCATCTTCAGATAAAAAGGGTGGTTCAGCTGTGCCTTTTAGTCAAATGGCAGGTTTTAATAATTGTATTTCTAGAGTGGGACTGTTTGAACTACCTATTATAGGTTTCAAATACACTTGGAGAAAGAAGGGGGTGGCATCTAAAATTGATAAAGTTCTATGTAATCACTTATTACTGGGATCTAATCCAGGTATTACCTCTTTTGGGGTTTCTAATGCTATCAGTAACCATATCCCAATTTTTATTAGCTTTAATAAAGAGGTCAAAATCCCCAAAAATACTCCATTTAGATATGTTAACTCATTGCATTTGGGTGAAGGGTACATGACCTGTTTTCAAATGCTTTAGACAAATATCAGTCAAATTTCCCAAACTACCAAGCTTCAAAACTGCACAAGTCATGAAGTTCATTAAAGAATGTAAATCCAAGTTGAAAGAATGGAATCTTAAGAACTGCAAAGAGGGTAATCTCCTTAAAATTCATGAAGAAGAATATCAAAAGTGCCTTAAGATTGTGATGCTAACCATACAAACACATTTTTATTCGACAAACTCAGCAATGCATATAACAACTGGAAGAACCAAAATGTGGCTGAATTTTTAAATCAAAACAGAAAGCAAAAACTGATTGGCTGACAGATGGGGACTCATGCACAAAAAAAATTCATGCAAAGATGTCACAAAGAAGGTACATTAACAACTGGAACCAGATAATTATGAGTAATGGGGAAATAATACAAGATGCTGGAAAAATTGAATCTGAGGCTATAAGTTATTATACTGGCATTTTTTACTCCACACAACCCCTACCTAGTAATTTCCCTGATATCTAGTGTATGAGCAAAGTAAATGATAGAGGCAGAACTAAACTTACTTCTAGTATCACATTGAGGAGGCCCAAAAAGCTGTATTCTCTATCCTTGATGACAAGAGCCCAGGTCCTGATGGATTCACTGTAAAATTTTATAAAATCCACGGGAATGAGTTGAAATATGACATTCTGAATTTGATTCAAGAAGTTTTTAACACAGGCAGAATTGAAAAAAGGTTAAATCATACTTTTATCACACTTGTGCCTAAAATCAAACAGCCTATTTGTATCTCTGATTACAGACCTATTGCATGTTGTAATGTTTTGTACAAAATCATATCCAAAATTATATGCAATAGAATCAAACCTTTCTTACCTCACCTTATATCAGAGAACCAGTCAGCTTTCATTCCAGGAAGATACATTGCTGAAAATATCCTGCTTGCACATGAACAAATTAGACAATTCAATAGAAAAGGCAGTGATAAAATGTGTCTTAAGATTGACCTACAAAAGGTTTATGATATGGTCAACAGGGAGTTTGCATGCCACATGCTGAACATGATGGGTTTTCCATATAGCCTGATCAAACTTATAAGAAAATGTATCTCTTCCCTCACCTACTCTATCATTGTTAATGGTAGCCCTAAGGGTTTTATTTACAATAATAGAGGGTTGAGACAGGGAGATCCCCTCTCCCCTTATCTTTTCTGCATAGCTATGGAATTTCTTCCTTTGATGATGTATAAAGTATACAAGGTCGGAAATTTTCAACCTATTTACAATCAAGATCCATGTGTCACTTACCTTATGTATGCAGATGATCGCATGATTTTTTCTAAAGATAAGCTTAAATGTGCTAAAACTATCAAAGACATGATGTAGAATTTAAAAGTTTTGACAGGACTAAATATAAATAACGTGAAATCTAAAGCCTATTTCAGCAGAGGTGTGATCAACATAAATTCATTGCTCAACATGTTGGATATAAGAGAAGGAACACTGCCTATTAAATATTTGGGAGTCCCTCTGTCATACAATTATCTTCACTACAACGATTGTGGAAATCTTCTTGACAAGATCCAAATCAGAATGGATGGATGGGACTGTAAACTTCTCTCTATGACAGGTAAGATTGAACTCATCCACTCAGTTATTACACCTATGGTGCTATACTGGATGATGACATACCAATTACCTATTGCTACTATCAATAAAATTAATAAGATATGTGCAAATTTTATATGGGGAGGCAGAACCCATAAAATCGCCTGGGATATCTTATGTAGACCTAAACTTGAAGAAGGGGTGGGCCTGAGAAATTTTGAGGACATTAGAACTGCTACTGCTCTTAAATTGTTGTGGCATTGTATAAACAACAATAATCTATGGTCTAAATGGATGAGAAATAGATACTGCAAAGATAAACACTTTTGGACTATGGAAATTGATAACAACAGTTCATGTACTTGGAAATCTATCCTTAAACACAGACAAAAAGGTCTACAACACATACACAGGAACATAGTAGATGGGCAAGACACACTTCTATGGCACGACCCCTGGATTAACAATGAATTATTGGTTAATATTCTTGGGTGGGATGCTCTTGGTTTGAATGGTGGGGACAATCTGAAGGTCAGTAGTATAATACAGATAACACTTTAAGGCCACAGATTCTACATTTTACTAGACAAATAAATCAAATTAATGAAGTAGAACCGTCTACTACAGGACTCTGATTTCTGGAGCTGGAACAACAACCCAAATGGATTTACTTTCTACTCTGCATGGGATAGTGCCAGAAGACATTTTCAGCCTACTATTTGGTCTAAAGTTATATGGAACTACTGCAACAGCCCTAAAATGATGTTATGTGCATACAAAGTAATACTAAATAGAGTTCCAACCAAAGACAAACAGATTGAATGGGGATTCTCCATACATCCTGTATGTGTATTATGCAAATGCGAACTAGAAAATAGAAATCACCTATTTTTCCAATGTACATTCTCGGCGTATCTCTGGACTTGATGTAAAACGAAGCTTGGTATGAATCGGGTTAGCTCGATGCTGGTTGAAGAGGAAGCGACTGCTATATACGACTCGTTCAAAGATGAAAACCAAATCAAAGACCTCGCTTCTTGCAGCTTCGTCATGATTATCTACCATATCCGGTTGGAAAGAAACTCTAGAATTCACGATGGCAAAGAGACTGACAAGTTTCGAAAATGGAATTACGTGGAGATTGATGTAAAATATTTGATGACGAAAAGCAGGAGGAAGAAAAAGAGATCTAAAGAAAACGAAGAAATTTTAGAGAGATAGGGCATTGACTTAGTGGACACCGGCTAAAGCTTTGAGTAAATCCTTTATCATCCGGTTCCTGTTTTCCGTTTTTTCTGTTTGGTTATGTCACGTTTTGTATTTGAATGCATCAATTTCAAGAGTATATACCCGCTAGGATTTTTATTTTTGTTTGGAATTGGTACTGTTGTTGGTTTGTAAAAACATTATATTTAGTGATATAATAACAATAAAGCACCACACTCTTTTTTCCTTACCAGGTATCACGTTGATATCTAGTAAGGTTTCTAATGAGGCGGTTCACCCAGTTTCAAAAAAAAAACACAATATAACTTGGTTAATTCCTTTAACCCATTTAGAGTTCTTCATAAGTTCCATTTCAAAATACTTTGTTTATCAATATGCCATGGTTTAATTTTTAAATAAGGTTGGGTTAATTGTTTTGAAAACTATACTTTTGAAACCTTCGAAACCTTGCTTTCGACCTCACTGGATAGCCTCCTTCGAAAGCATATATCTCTTTCCAAAACATTAGGCTTCTGCCTTTAAAAAAACTTTAAAATCCTTCTATCGAAATAAAGTGTTACTTATTAATTATTAGAAGCATAGCTTCGAAACCATTGGAAGTGTCTCTTCTTAAAGCATTGAAAGTCCCCCTTTCGACATCATTGGGTTTACCTTTTTAAAATATCATTTGGGTCAAAGAAAAATATTGGGGAATTTATGATGGCATCAAAGCCATCTCTTTCGACAGAGTTGAAAGCTTACCTTTTAAAATATCTAAAGATAGCTTTGAAACTCCTTTTGAACCATTGCCTTTGAAACCCATAACCCTTTCGAAAGCATTTAGAAAGCAGCTTAATATAGCTTTAAAACAAACAATACCCTTCGAAAATATTGATGATTTCAATACACTCGAAAGGCACAAGAATCAGCGACAGAGCTTTGACTAGGTCGAAACCCCTTCTTTCAAAAACATTGATTTATAATTAAAGGAACTCCTTCGAAACCCTTTTTTCTTTTAAAACAAACATGGAAACCCCTTTGAAAGTCATTATAAAACTTCTTTTAATAACATATGTATCGACTAAGTCGAAAGCTTAGTAAAACAAAGACAAGTGCTTATCTTTTCAAAATAAACTGAGGTAATGACCCCATCGGAAGCTACGCTTTCAACACCATGTCTTTTGCCTTTCTCCAATCCACTGCGTATCATCTAGATCATACCATGTGTATTAAATTTAATTTAATGGGGTTTCGACATGATCGAAGGCGAAAGGGAAGGAGCGAAAGGTACTTTGATTAGAGGCGAAACCTATTTTTCTGGATTAAATACTAAATTAAGTAACTTATATAAACTAACCTGCCTACGTGTTCATTTCTTATTAGTTGCCTTAACTTTTTCCATGTTTTTCAAAACTAACTGCCGTTTCATTTTGGATAAGTATCAAACTTAAACTTTTGCAAATAAAACCTTCCTCTTTATTTATACGTAAATTATTTTAATCCTCCTCTCAAAATAACTTATTTTGTATATTAAATAACTTGTGAAAAATCTCCAACGTTCATAAAAATTTATTTTGATCATGCTATCTAACATATCAAAATTTTAGATCTAAATTCTTAATATATTTTCTGAAATAAATTATTAAACCTAACGTGCTATACTTTCATTAAAAAATTCATAATAATCTTTCCAAAGCTTAGAAAATGTTCAAACTTAAAACCCAACCCTATAGTTTTGCATAACGTATAATTTTTCCATGGCATTTCAACATCAATAACACACGGTTTTGATCTAAAACCGTATGAATCATTATTTAAACCATCGCGTTTAAATTTAAATAAACCATAATTCAAGCACATCATCATCAAATATCATACATACCAATTTAAACTTAAATCCGAAACATATATTTAACAAAGCGAGATGGAAATTATCGTTCACCTTAATCTTTTATAAGGAAATGAATTGAGATGAGTTTGATTCCTTTTATATTTCTTTCTTCTTTTTCTTTGAATTTCGACCTTTTCTTTTCTTTTTAACGGTCGGCCTGATCCTCTTTACTTACATTTTTATTTTTGTGAGATAAATGAATATGAGTGTAAATGGCTTAAGGGTAAACATATATGTATGTATGTATGTATGTATGTATGTATGTATGTATGTATGTATGTATGTATGTATAAAGGTGAGGTTAGGTGTGGTTAAATCCCATTATACCCTTACATAATTTAATTATTGTATAAACCATTCTTTAGCCCAATTAACTTAATAAGCACGACCACTTAAATTTATTCAAATCTCAATCCCCTTAGCACTTAACATTTACATTATTTTATTTAATTTCTCTAATTAAATATCATGAATAATGTTATTTATAATTAGGGGCGTTACAGGCTCTCCTCCTTAAAGAATTTCGTCCTCGAAATTCAATAAGGACTAAATACTAATCATATCAATCATCTGTAACCACTCCTAACAACTATACTAGTCTATCTGACTAGTTATCATCTGTATAAATCTTATATAGGCATACCACTTAAAACAGATCAGGATAAGTATCTCGAATCCTATCTTATGTCTCCCAAGTAGTCCTTCTCGTTGTCACTCCATTATAATTTCAACAACTTGACTGTCCTAGACCTTAATCTTTTCTCATCTCTTGCCACAACCCGAACTGGTTGTCTAACAATTATCATATTGGGCTCTACAATTAATTCATCCAACCCTATTGGGGGTATAGTAGTCTCTGGATCATGCACGTACTTGCGAAGATGAGACACATGAAATACATTATGGACACCTGCAATATTACTTGGCAAACCTTCCTTTGAAACTTCGATCCTAACTGGATTTACTGCCAAACCTTCCTTTGAAACTACATGACGAAGAAACTTGATCTCCTTCTTCCAAAAATGATATTTAGAAAACTTCATCTTTAGCTGATGCTGCCTTAGCATCTCAAGCACCACCCTCAGATTATTTTCATGCTCTCTCTCATTTTTCGAGTACACCAAAATGTCATCTATGAATACTAACACGAACCTATCCAAGTGTTCTCGGAAAACCCGGTTCATCAATTCCATAAAGAAAGCAGTTGCATTCGTCAAGCCGAATGACATCACTAACCACTCATACGAACCGTACCTAGTCCGAAATTCTATCAAAGGAATGTTATCCTCTTCCACTCTTAACCGATGGAACCCCATCGCCAAATCCAATTAGGAAAACACTTTGGCTCCACTCAACTGATCAAACAGATCATCAATTCATGACAAAGGATACCTATTCTTGATCATTCTTTCATTTAGCTTGTGATAGTCGATGTACATCCTCAAGATCCATCTGACTTCTTCAAGAAAACCGCAGCCACTCCCCAAGGTGAACTGCTTGGTCCAATAAAATTTCTTCCTTCCAGATCCACTAGCTGCATCTTCAACTCTTTCATCTCAATTGGTGTCATTCTGCTAGGTGGTCTATTGACAGGTTCAACTCCAGGTACAAGATCTATCTAAAACTCAATAGCTCATTTCGGTGGTAGTCCTATAATCGGCTCAAATATATCTACAAACTCTCTTGCAACTCGAACCTGAATTCGCTCCTCCACTGCTTCCGAAGTACTTAACACATCACAAACACTTTGGTTGGAATTCTTTACTGAGAAAACGATTCAGTTATGACTATCCAGGTGTCTTACTAATATTTCTCTATCTTAGCAAAATATCCTAGCCTCATATCTACCCAATCAATCCGTACCCAAAATGATCCCAAAATCTACGAAATCATAAACATACAAATTGCTTGCAAACATATGACCTAACATATCAAGTTCTTACTAGTCACAGCTCATCCCTAGAGTTACATACCCTCCTATTGGATTCACAACCCTTAAGGAAGAAATAGGGTAAGTGGGTTCTAAGCATAACTTATTAACAAAATTTTGGGATATAAATGAATGTGATGCTGCGGTATCAAATAGTATCCTAACTGGAATACTATGAATCAAACATATACCTTCCATCATAGTCTTTCACTTATCTTCTACAGTTGATTTGGAAGAATACGGTGGTCCAATAGCAAAAACCTTTCCTTTTTCTGCCCTAACTGGCTCTAGACACTAGTTCTTGTAATGCCCAACTTGATCGCAGTTGTAACACTTAATATGCTTCTTATCCACAGCCTTTTTCTGCCTCTTGCCTGACCAGCACGCGTTTGCAAAATGACCTTTCTTGTCACATTCATAGCAAACTAAATCAGCTTTTGACTTTTTGGCTGAATCACCAATCCGGGCTTCTTTATTTCTGAAGAACTTTCTCTTCTTTGCTTGAGAACCTTGGTATTCAATTGGCCTCTCTCTAGCACAAATAGCAAGAATCTCTTCATTGCGAATGGTCATCTCCCCCACCACATTACCGGGATCATGGATATGAGTCAGGGTCACCATAGAAAGCTTGGGCCTCAGTCCTCGAATGAACCTTTCATTCCTTCTGATGTCGGTGTATATAATATCGTATCCATATCGAGATAGCTCTTCAAATCTATTTGCGTTTTGATAACTAACATGTCTCCCTAAACCAAATCTATAAATTTTCTCATCAATGCTGACTTGGCAATTTTAGAAATAAACCTATCTCCTTCTAAAATCAACCCAAGTTAACTCTTCCTCCGGAACTCCGGCAGTCACACCATTTCACTAGTAAAATGATGACCCATGCAATTGTCTAGAGGCCAACTTTCTCTTCTGCACATCTTCTAAACCCAAATCAGAGAAAATCCTTTCACGGTGTAACAACCAATTTTCCACTTCTATAGCATTTTTCGTTCCTATAAATGGCTTTCTACCCAAACTGGTGTAATCACGGTTTAGCTTGGCATAATTATTCCCAGCGGGAATCGCAGGATTTTCTCCTCCAATATTTCCAACCAATCCAGCAATTCCTGCTTGCATCAAATTAGCAAAAAACTGATACATCATCCCAACATCTACTGGCGGATTCCCAGCACTCATATTGGATTTTGCATTTTGATTAGTGTTAACATGTCGACCTTGATTCCTCCGGATGTTAGGTCGAGCATTTCCATCAATTGTGATGCTTCCTCCTCCAAGATTTCTTCTTCCGTTTATTGCTTCCATTTCATCTTTCTCATAAATTTATATACGAGCCTTAGTAAGATACAGAAAAATGGTCTAAGAGAGAGAGGATTACGTACTTATATATATATACACCTATATATATCAAATACAAGTACGTTACAATCGCATTAACCCAAACCCCGATCAAGTTTCTGATTTATTGGATTATGTTTTGAAAATATTTTTAGGTTCAAATTACTTAAGTTTTTATAAACCTATGCTTTGATACCTACTTGTAACATCCCTCACTTGGAGGCCCAAAACTAACGGCTATGGATGCAATAGTCATCCATAATTATTGATCCTCAACGACCAAATACGATAATGTTAGATAAATTGATATAACAAAAACATATGGATATTGAAAAGGTTTAAAATTTTAAAACAACTTTCACATTCCATTCCAAACTCATTTCAACATTCATTACATAATCCCATAATGTTGACCACATTCAGAAAAATAAAATTATTATAATATACTCCAAGAGCGACATATGAAGATGCCCCCATAGTGCTCAGAGTATATAATAGGCAATAAACCACTTTGCCTTAACAAAATAACATAGCGGAATCATATGACAATGATCTTAAATAACTACATGCCTTCTGCACGACTTCTGAAGCTTTTTCATCTTAAGAGGTACCTAAAATCATTAAATCTAAAACTACTCAAAATCAATTCAGTACCTAAGAGTTTAAGAGGAAAACATAAATTTTCGAGTCAGACATAAAGCCTGGTATGAATAACAATATATCATCTCAAATCATTTAGATACTTAGTGAGACCACACCGCTTAATGGAACAGGTTTCCCCTCACTAGTATCTTAAGACCTTTACAAATCATTTTCGGTGCCCGTGCATCCATAATTTTTAATTTCAATTCAAACACTATTATGTGATGATATGAAAAACAATTGAATCAGTTCTGGATTATCCATCCCCAATTCATTTTGACTAGTTGTCATAATTATAATTTTTAGGATTACTATTAACCTAATAGTTTTCATGGGCTAACTAATAATCGGTTAAACTTTTAAGGGCTATACAGTTTTCATGGGATTACTATGAACCTATTGATAACTCCAATATCATTTCTTTTATCCTAGTTTTCATGGGAAGACTAGGAACCTATTAACTAACAGTAATATCTTTCCTTTACCCTAGTTTTCATGGGCTAACTAGGAACCTATTGACTATCTGTCAATATTTCGTTATCTTATCTGGATATAGTTTTCATGGGCTTACTATAAACCTGTCTAACTGACATCTTTAGTTATACATAGTTTTCATGGACTAACTATGAATCTATTAGCCCTTGCCAATACCTTTTCCCGTACATGGTTTTCATGAGCTTACTGTTAACTTATTAGCCTCTGCCAATATCTTTTATTTATTCACTAATAGGTCAACCCAACTAGTTATTCCACCTTTTTCCAAAGTACAATTTTTAGATTCATTATAAAGTGAACATATACATATATTAAGAAGAAAACAATATAACTCGGTTAATTACTTTAACCCATTTAGACTTCTTCATAAGTTCCACTTCAAAATACTTTGTTTATCAATATGCCATGGTTTTGTTTTTTAAATAAGGTTGGGTTAATTGTTTTGAAGACTATACTTTTGAAACCTTCAAAACTTGCTTTCGACCTCATTGGATAGCCTCCTTCGAAAGCATATATTTCTTTTCAAAGCATTAGGCTTTTTCCTTTAAAAACACTTTAAAATCCATCTTTCAAAATAAAATGTTACTTATTAATTATTAGAAGCATAGCTTCGAAACCATTAGAAGTATCTCTTCCTAAAGCGTTGAAAGTATCCCTTTTGAAATCATTGGGTTTACCTTTTTAAAATATCATTTGGGTCAAAGAAAATATATATGAAAGTATCTCTTTCGAAACCATTCTTTACTATATAAAAATATTGGGGAATTTATGATGGCATCAAAGCCATCTCTTTCGATAGAGTTGAAAGCTTACCTTTTAAAATATTTAAGGATAGCTTCGAAACTCCTTTTGAAACCATTGCCTTCGAAACCCATAACCCTTTTGAAAGCATTTAGAAAGCAACTTAATTTAGCTTTAAAACAAACAACACCTTTCAACAATATTGATGACTTCAATACACTTGAAAGGCATAAGAATCGGCGACAGATCTTTGACTAGGTCGGAACCCCTTCTTTCGAAAACATTGATTTATAATTAAAGGAACTCCTTCGAAACCCTTTTTTTCCTTTAAAAAAATATGGAAACCCCTTCGAATGTCACTGTAAAACTTCTTTTAATAACATACGTATCGAATAAATTGAAAGCTTAGTAAAACAAAGACAGGTGCTTATCTTTTCAAAACAAACTGAGGCAATGACCTCATCGGAAGCTATGATTTCGACATCATGCCTTCCATCTTTCTTCAATTCACTACGTATCATCTAGATGATACCATGTGTATTAAATTTAACTTAATGGGGTTTCGACATGATCGAAGGCAAAAGGGAAGGAGAGAAAGGCACTTTGATTAGAGGCGAGACCTATTTTTCTGGGTTAAATACTAAATTAAGTGACTTATATAAACTAACCTGCCTACGTGTTCATTTCTTATTGGTTACCTTAACTTTTCCCATGTTTTTCAAAACTAAATTCCCTTTTATTTTGGATAAATATCAAACTTAACTTTTGAAAATAAACCTTCCTCTTTATTTATACGTAAATCATTTTAACCCTCCTCTCAAAATAATTTATTTTGTATATTAAACCACTTATGAAAAATCTTCAAAATTCATAGAAATTTACTTTGATCATGTTATCAAACATATCAAAATTTTAGATCTAAATTCTCGATATATTTTCTAAAATAAATATTAAACCCAACGTGCTATACTTTCATTCAGAAATTCATAATAATCATTCCAAAGCTTGGAAAGTTATCAAACTTGAAACCCAACTCTATAGTTGCATAACACATAAATTTTCCATGGCATTTCAACATCAATAACACACGTTTTTGATCTAAAACAATATGAACCATTATTTATACCATCGAGTTTAAATTTAAGTAAACCATAATTCAAGCATCATCATCAAATATCATACATACGAATTTAAACTTAAATCAAAAACATATATTTAACAAAAGAGATGGAAATTATCGTTCACCTTAGTCTTTGATAAGGATATAGTTTTCATGAGCTTACTATAAACCTGTCTAAGTAACATCTTTAATTATACATAGTTTTCATGGGCTAACTATGAACCTATTGGCCCCTACCAATATCTTTTTCGTTACACAGTTTTCATGGGCTTACCGTTAACCAATTGGCCCTTTACAATACCTTTTATTTATTCTCTACCAGGTCAACACAACTGGTTATACTAACTTTTTCCAAAGTACAGTTTTTGGATCCATTATGAAGTGAATATATACATATATGAAGAAGCAAACAGTATAACTTGATTAATTCCTTTAACCCATTTAGATTCATAAGTTCCATTTCAAAATACTTTGTTTATTAATATGCCATGGTTTTGATTTTAAATAAGGTTGGGTTAATTTTTTTGTAAACTACACTTTCGAAACCTTCGAAACCTTGCTTTCGACCTCATTGGATAGCCTTCTTCGAAAGCATATATCTCTTTTCAAAACATTAGATTTCTGCCTTTAAAAACACTTTAAAATCCTTCTTTTGAAACCTTTCGACTATAATAAAGTTTTAGTTATTAAGTATTAGAAGCATAGCTTTGAAACCATTGGAAGTATCTCTTCTTAAAGCATTGAAAATCTCTCGTCCTACATCATTGGGTTACCTTTTTAAAATATCATTTGGGTCAAAGCAAATATAAACGAAAGTATCTCTTTCAAAACCATTTTTTACTATATAAAAATATTTGGGAATTTATAATGGCATCGAAACCATCTCTCTCGACATAGTCGGAAGCTTACATTTTAAAGCATTTAAGGATAGCTTCGAAACCATCGCCTTCGAAACTCATAACACTTTCGAAAGCATTTAGAAAGCGGCTTAATATAGCTTTAAAAGAAACAATACCTTTCAACAGTATTGATGATTTCAATACGCTTGAAAGGTACAAGAATCGGCGGTATAGCTTCGACTAGGTTGGAACCACTTCTTTCGAAAGCATTGATTTATAACTAAAGAAAATCCTTCAAAAACCTTTTATCATTTAAAAAAAACACGGAAACCCCTTCTAAAGCCATTATAAAACTTCTTTTAAAAACATACGTATCGACTAAGTCGTAAGCTTAGTAAAACAAAGACAGATGCTTATCTTTTCAAAACAAACTAAGGTAACGACCCCATCGGAAGCTATGCTTTCTACACCATGCCTTTAACCTTTCTCCAATCCACTAGGTATCAGATGATACAATGTGTATTGAATTTAACTTAATGGGGTTTTGACATGATCGAAGGCGAAAGGGAAGGAGCGAAAGGTACTCTGATTAGGGGCGAAACCTATTTTTTTGGATAAATACTAAATTAAGTAACTTATATAAACTAACATGCCTATGTGTTCATTTATTATTGGTTGCTTTAACCTTTCCCATGCTTTTCAAAGCTAACCACCCTTTTATTTTGGATAAGTATCAAACTTAAACTTTTGCAAATAAAACCTTCCTCTTTATATGTACGTAAATCAATTTGATACTCCTTTCAAAATAATTTTTTTGTCTATTAAATCACTTATAAAAAGTTCCCAAAATTCATAGAAATTTAGTTTGATCATGTTATCTAACATATTAAAATTTCAAATCCAAATTCTCAACATATTTTCTGAAATAAATTATTAAACCTAAAGTGCTATATTTTCATTCAAAAATTCATAATAATCTTTCCAAAGCTTTGAAAATTATCAAACTTAAAACCCAATTCTATAATCATGTTTTGCATAACTTATAATTTTTTCATGACATTTCAACATCAATAACACATGGTTTTGATCTAAAACCGTATGAACCATTATTTAAACCATCTTGTTTAATTTAAATAAACCGTATTCATGCATATCATCATCAAATATCATACATACGAATTTAAACTTAATTTCGAAACATATATTTAGCAAATAGAGATGGAAATTATCATTCACCTTAATCTTTGATAAGGAAATGGATTGAGATGAGTTTGATTCTCCTTTTTATTTTTTTATTTTTCTTTGAATTTCCTCTTCTTCTTTTCTTTTTAATGGTCGTCCTGATCCTCTTTACTTACGTTTTTATTTTTGTGAGATTAATGAATATGAGTGTGAATGGATTAAGGGTAATATATATATATATATATATATATAAAGGTGAGGATAGGTGTGGTTAAATCCCATTATACCATAACATAATTTAATTAGTCTACAAACCATTCTTTAGCTCAATTAAATTAATAAGCACGACTACTTAAATTTATTCAAATCTTAATCCCCTTACCACTTAATATTTATATTATTCTATGTAATTTATTTATTAAATATCTCGAATAATATTATTTAAAATTAGGGGTGTTACACCTTATGTTTTGATTATTCATCTTGCCACTTATAAATTAAACCTCCTTTATGTCTGTTTTAATTAATACAAGTTTATTGTGTTGTTTTGATTCTGATCAATCTTTGTTTATCATCTCCCTTCAATGTATGATGATATAAACTGATACGTTTTGAATTCCGTATTACTTTTGATGACTTTCGATTACTCTTTTTATTGTTTAGATTTGTAAATCCTCTTCACTAATTACACTTGCCTACTTTATCCAAATTTATTTTATTTTGTTGTGGAAATTTGTGAAATCAAAAGCTAATTTTGAATGATATTATTTGAATATATTTAGGTAAATCTACATACTTAGATGCAAATGAATTGCATATATTAAATTACCTCATGTTTTGAAGTTAATTTTCAATTTCATATAGTAAATGGTTGAATATAATTGTTTCAATCCTTATTTAAATAATTATTTTATGATTAATGTAGACTTTATTGCAAATTGAAATTCTTAATGTTTTCTATATTTAAAGTCTTATGTAAAATTTAAAGCATTATTTCATTCCTAATTAAAAGTTTAATGAAACACATTAACTTAAAAATTTAAACTTATTTGTATAAATGTATATATACATATATCATATGCTACAATGTTTGTAAATATATGTTGGTTAGATCTAAATTATTAAATTGTAATAACCATGTACATGGAAATATACATGTTTAGAACATGATTTTTGATATCAAATTATTGAAGACAAGTAATAGGATTTAATACATACATACATACATATGTGTGTGTGTGTGTGTTTGTGTGTGTGTATATGTATCTGTAATTATATTGGTTGTACATGTGTATATTACATTAATCAAAAACTTGGATAACAAAGGCATGTGTAAATTTAGTTGATAAGTTATAAATTTCATTTAAGGTATTAATCATTACAACTAAAGAAGGAGAGAAATGAAACGTTTCTCTCTCTTCATATATTGTCATATCTTTTCTTTATTAATTGCATAAGGTGAGAGAGGGAAATAAAAGATATCCTTCTCTAAATTCATTTATACATTTTTCATTTACACATATATACATTGGCTTATATACTGTACTTACACTTTACATAAATGAGTGTATTTAATACATTCATTATAATACCTACAAATTTAATTATATTTTAAACTTCCTTTTGACCAAAGTAAATAAAATATGATATTATTTAAAACTTTATTAGACTGGATCTAAAATCTCTTTAGACTTCATTGGATCGATAGATCTAAAAAAGATTTTATTTTTTAAATTTACCCTTTCACACCACTATGTGCTGGCCCGGTTTCTTCGATTGTATCAAAGCCCAATAACCTATGTGGTAAATTATTCATGTTCGAGCTAACTAATTAAGCTTGCCTACTTAGTATGATGTCCAGAAAGGAAACGTCTGGGATTGGAATTGGGTAACCAAGTCCATGTCCTACTTGGTTACCAACATGGCTTGAAATGTGAAGTGAGCCCAAAGGTTGCCTCTAATAGAAATGGCTCAACTTAAATGGGCATCGAGCTAATTTTCAAAGTCGTTTTGAAAATTAAAGTAAAGTTTATAAATTTAAAAGTCAAATTTAAAATGAAATATATTTATTGTAAAAGTTATAATATAACATAAGATTTCAAAATGTTTGAAAAGATAATAAAAATTTCAAAGCATTTAAAATTTTAAAATTTGAACATTAATTATGAAAAAAATTAACGAAAAAAATCAATTAAATAAGTCAATTATATACATATATATACATGTATTATATATTTGAATATGTTATATTTTCTTAAATTTTTTAAAATATTATAAATACACGTGTATGTATACATAAAATACTTTTGAAATTAATGCACCTTAATTAAAATTGTTTAATTAAATAAATTAATTAAAGGTTAATTAATTGACTTAAAGATGCATACATACATACATACATGCATGCATACATATATATGATATATATGTATTATTATAAAGGTTGTAGTATATACTATAAAGGTTATAGTATACATGTCCATTATAGAAGTTATTGGAATAATAATATAAAATTAACTAAAGAGGTAAATAATTAAAATTAATTAATTTTTTGTTATACATAAAACTATTATACAGTTATATAATGATAAAACCTATATAATATGAATGTATAAACCAAAGATGAAACATTAAAGAAATTCAAATAGTCTTAAGAAATAAATACATACGTAAATGCATGTAAATCGTGATTTCTGATGTGTCCGACACTTGAATCACAGAGGTATTTCATAAGAAATACATTATTTTATAAATCGATATCACTCAATTAATATACTAAAAATTACGAATCGTACTGTTTGTCCTCTGCCATTTATAGATTAATAAATTACTTGCATGCTCTCTAATTGTTGAGCAAACTCAAGCTAGAGATTTTATGCATATTATTATTAATATATTGACTAGACGGGTTAAGATAACTATAAGTATTTGTTGAGAAAACTCAAGGTACATATATTATACTTAGGCCATTGCGAAATGAATTAGAGATTAAAGATAAGGATTCGAGGTTAAAGATAAAGATAACTACATCCACTGATAAGTTAATATTTTTCAAGATAAGGATTTGAGGTTAAGTATTCATGACTGCAGAGTTAGATGATTTAATAAAGAATAGTGAAAACCAAACTGACTTTGATATGGAGTAGATAGAGATGGCTGCCTAGGTAATGTGTAAAAGATAAGGCTATGAATAAAATAGTGATGAATGCTCGTAAGATGGCAATAATAAATCCCTGTTGGATGTAAAAATATCAGCATGAGCTAGGAATGGTTTATTAAACAAGTCGAAAGGTTATAAAGAAGAATGTATAAAGGAATGGGAAATGTATCAAAGTAGATTTCTACGAGTTATAGAGTATACCAGCATGAAAGATTAAAAATAAAGAAGTATATACCAACATTTGAAATACTATTAAGACATATGGATTATAAGAAGATAATAATATATTTGGCTATAATAGTTGAAGTAGTGGATGGAACTTATTTATTAAAAGCCAAAAAGGTAAGTTAAGATATGTGGGAGGTAATTTAATGGCATGCTAAAAATGTCCATTTTGTTTAAGTAATAGGTGATAAGACCACAATATCATTAATGTCAGTTGATGTTTAGGAGAAGCTTCTAGTAGTTGTTTCTTTTAGGTTAATTGGGTTGTAAGTATTAATTGTCTCTATAGTACAAAATGCGTATGATATTATGATATAGTCCCCGTACTGTGACGGGCGGTACCCCGATAGTCGTGCCATTGTATGGAATCCAAAATCCAATAAGTGCCATCGGTTTTGATTGTATTACCCACATTTGTGGTAGTAGCTGGAATTTAATAGATGTAACAATTTCGGCTATTTCTTATTTACTTGAAAATCCTAGACCTATTATAATATCACTGGATTTCCTATCAAATGTTTTGGTTAGCGTAAGGTAAAAACTTTTCCATATTTATGTGTGGGAAATCTTACGTGATACGTTTTGTTTTCAAAGGCTTTTCAAAGTTAAGCAACTTTAACCTGTTACTCACACCAGACCCATGTCTGACCCGGAGTTTATTTCTGTTTTCTTAAACTCTTGGGTACTCAAATTTTTACGAGTAGCCAAAGGATTCAGGTCAGCTTTGACGAATTGTGGAGGAGCAATGGAGCAGGAGGCTTCGGCATTAGATATATAGTTTCCGCTGTGTGTTCTCTGTGTTGGTATCTCTGAGTGGTTTCTTTGTGTTGTATTGAGTTGTAACAACTAGACAGGTGTTTATAACTATCTAGTATGTGCTGTATTGTCTGTGTAACTCTGACAGTTGTTGTATACTATGTAATACTTATGTTATTAATATAATTTATTCGTTCCGCTGTTGAGATTCTATTGTTGTTTCTTCTTTCTCTTCTTTATTTTCTCTTTTCTATCCCTTACTTTCTTTAAGATGATGTGATTTTCTATGGTGAGAAAGTCGGGTCGTCTCACTTGGTATCAGAGCGTTAGGTTGAGCGAATACCTAGGCTTTGGAGTGGTGTCTATCTTGAGAGAGCGTATTTGTAATTTTAATATATAAATATATAATTATTTCTACCTATATGTTGGGTTACCTATTCGGGTTTTCCAATATAAGATATAAAGGTAGATTGGGTAGTGGTGTGTGTAACACGACTACTACCATTGGTTGGAGTTTGAGTGATGAGGATGGAAGTGGATCTGCCGAGGCTGTAGACCTAATACTGTCTCGAGTGAGTTTTGCTTGGTGTAAGGATTTCATCGATCTCTGAAGGAAACCTGTTAAGGTTCGGAGTTCATCTTTGAAGATTGGATGAGTAGAGTTTGGATCTGTCGGTTGGGCAGAAGTAAGTGAGTGATGGTATCTTGATACCTCAGGAAGTAGTAGCTAAGTGATGAGATGCAGTGACTATGGATTGTTTCCATTCTTTGGAACAAGAGTAAGGAAGTTTGTCTGTTTCGGTGTTGTAGTTGAGTTCAACAGGGTGTTCTGTTTGCTTTGAGGTCCGAGTTTCTCGAAGAGCTCTGGATTAGGAATTCTTTGGCATCGGGGTCAGCAGTGCAGCTCGGAGTGTTGTGTGTGCTAGCAGGAAGTTTTCTGGCCGAATAGTTTTCTGAAGGAGGAGTTCAGAAGCAGCAGTGTGAATCCATTTCTTCGGTGGATTGGCTAGGTCAGCTTAAGCTGTTCTGATTGGTAAAGAGAGAGCAGTTTCTTTGGATATTAGGCTGGGTTGATCGCAAAAGTGACTTGTGATAGTTGAGTGTTCTCTTGGGTTGTTGGAAATTTCCCGGATGTCTTCAGGGAAGTCAGGGGTTTGCCCGCATCTGGAGATCGAGTTTTCTTATCGATTTGGATTACAGGATTGGTACCGGTGGTTTAGCTAATAGAAGGATGGTACCTAGAGATAGAGTTTGGTGAAGCAACTCAGGTTTCGAAGGAATTTATGATTTTTCTTTTATGGATCTGTTGAATCATATTTCTGGGATGTGTTATCTAGTTTGTGCTCGTGTTCTTCATCGGCATTTTTTTTCTACTTCGGATCAGAGTTGTGCAGTGGAAGCAGTTTAGGAATGCATCTGTTTTGTCTTTTCCGAATAGGAGAAGTTTGTTCTGTCTTCTGATGTTTGAGGAGTAGAGTTTGTTCTTGGTTTTGGTGGATCTTGAGGAGATCATTGTGTTGGATTGTTTTGGTCCAGTTTGTTTCGAGAGGCATCAGCGTAGAGATGAGCTAATCAGGAAGGATGTTGGTAGCCCAGGATCGTCCGAATTTTTTTAAGGATAAGAGACGGAGGAATTTGGATTCTGGAGTCAGAGTTTTGGTTATGGTTAAGATTTCTCCGATCCAAGGAGCTATAAGATTTGGTAAGTCTGGGAAGCTAGCTCCAAGGTGTTTTGGACTTCTTTTGTGTTTTGGTAAGATAAGTGTTTGGTCTTCAGAGTTGAATTGCCAGTTTGGATTACTGGGATTCGGTGTGTTTCGCGTATCTCTGAGGGAGTACGTGTATGATCTATTTCTGGTTGTAGAACCAACAGCTTAGGAGGTTCAGTTGTTCAGTTAGACTCGTCTGTAGTGTGATATCCTGTTTTGTTTTGTAAATTTAAATGAGTGGGAGCTCTATAGCTTAGTAGTATTATTTGTTTGGATTCTGTAGAGCGAGTATCCCGGTATATATACTTGGGAAACTCGAGGAAACTCTATCCAGAATTTTGTCTGGATAATTAGATTTTTTTTGATTGTGTGAATTGGTTCTTTGGTTGTTAGCATATGATTAATATATGCTGTGATTTAAAATTAAATCTTTAATGAGATTATTCAATTACCTTTGTTTTAAATTTCGGGGACGAAATTCTTTTAAGGGGGAAGGATTGTGATATCCTGGAATTTTTGATAATACCAATTTAATAATCTGTATTTAAAATTAAATTGATTTGATAGTTTTTGTAAATAAATTTGAATTAATTTAATAATCTTACTTTAATAAATATTTAATTAGTGAATTTATCTTTTAAAAGCTAATAAATTGGTTTCTATTTATAATGTAAATATTTGGTATATATTGTAAATAGAAAAAGCTTGGTTTGAATTTAATAAATAAATCTTGTTTTCAAATTCTAATATACATTTTAGTAATTTGGAAATTTGATTTAATCTAATATAATTTTTCAAAACTATTTTATAAATAACTGTATGATTTTAAATACATAAAATAAATGTTTAATTATTTAAAAAGGATTTTTAGCTTAAAGTTTAAATAAGATTAATAATAAGATTAGCAATAAATATTTGTTTCATTTCTTTTTAAAATATTGATTAATAAATATGATTTGTAAATTAGATATGAAGTTTAAAATACAACTAATAAATGAAACATTTATTCATTTAAATAATAAGTAATTTATAACCTCTTTTATAAATTTATTTAAAATGATCAAAAATGTTATTTTCAAATAATAGATATAAGTATTGTTTTTATTTATAAATATAAATGGTTTTCTTCTTAAAGTTATCTATATATATAACTAAGTATTAAAAACTAATTAATTTTGTTAAAAGCCTTTGTTAACACTTAATTATAAATACAAATCACTTAAAAGACAAGTGTAAACATCTTAGAACCTAATTTAACATGTGTTAAGTTAACAAACAAGGAAATTAACAAGTGTCATGTTTTAATCCATTTCTCTTTGATTTTTAAATAAATCATAAATTTAGTTATATAAACATATACATCTTCCATTCTTTTCTTTTTCTCATTTTCAATTCCAAATTAAGAAATATTCAGCTGAAACTATTTACTCTAAAACAATCCTCAAATGAAAATAAATCTGAGAATCAAAATCTATAATCTTTCCATCTTCAAACATACAAATCAATTCCCTGTAAACTTATTTTCATAAAACAAATCTGTGAACACATTTCCTCAAAGCTGAAGCCTCTACATCATTTTTCTTCAAATTGGAATTGTTTCCTGCATTTTTCAAAATCTGGAAGCACATGCAAAACAATCTGAAGCTAACCTGCACATTTCCAAAACAAAAACCTGCATTCAGTTCTTCAAAATCTGGAAATCAAGCTACTGCATGCAAACCTGGGAACTAAAGCAAGTTAAAAACATCAGCAAGTCAAGTTTTTTTTAAAGCATTCAAAAGTTCAAGAGATCTTCAAAAGGCTTTTTCAAAATCTGGGAAATCTGTTTTTCCTTCACAAATCAAGTGAGTAACTCCACTTTTAAAAATTTAAGTAGGAAAATTTGATTGCATGCTTTTTAATTAGAAATGAATATATATTATGAATTTGCTGTGGATATATATATGTGTGTGTGTGTGTGTGTGTGTGTGTGTGTGTGTGTGTGCATGCTTGTTTACCTGTTACATTTCTGCTTCTTTAATTTCAAGCTTCTGTTTGATTTTAAAAACCATTATCTCTTGATTAAATCTTGGTTTAGATTTATGGCTTAAACAAATTATGTTTATTTCATCATAGGCTATAGTTTGAAAACTTTACTTAAGTTAAAACAACTATGTATCATCTTTGGAGTTTATAAAGAGATGATCAATCATTAATTAGTGAAATTTCAAATACCTTGATTCGATATTTCAGGGATATAAATCAAATCATTTTACCAAATCATGATTTTTAAAAGAAAAATCATAATTTCTAGTGTTAGATTTTGGGAGCAGTTCTAAATTGACTGTATTTTGCTTTTGGGGTTTGCACTGGTGATCTATGGGTTCAGATGGGTTGAATTTCCTCCTGAAGGTGGAGGAGTGATCAGGGATGAGGGGAAAATAGTCTGAATGATGATCAGAGGGTTGTGGCGATGGTTGTTGGCCAGAAGGTTTTCTAAACCTAGTTTTGGTGGATGTTGGGAAACTGCTTCAGCAATCATCCTCTGGTGAATCGGGTGCTACCAAGTTTTGGGTAATGGTGGCTAGGGCATGGACGAAGCTATGGCCGGAGCCTTTGGAGTTCTGGTGATCGGTAGTGGGAGGATGAGGGTCGTTCTAGGTTATGGATGGTGTTCCAGTTTGGATTTGAAGTCTGGATTTTGATTTCGAGGGGGAATCAAGGTACTGGTGATTGATATGGGGTACATTGGTGATCGATGACTTGTTTAAGTCATTAGGTTTGGTCGGAGATAGGTGGATGGCCGGTGCATGTGCATTGTGCATCATTTTCTGGCGAGGTTGGTTATTTTGGGTTGGGATTTAGTTGCCTCGTGTTTGTCTCGGGTGATTCGAGTTTTAACTCGAAGCAGATTAGGTTTTTACTCAGAGTCATCAAGGCTTGGCTCAGGTATAATTTTGGTTACAGGTTTTTATCAACTAAAACCTGTTCTGTTGTAAATTTTAAAAATAAAGTTTAAATTTGTTAATCAAAACTTTAAATTAAGTTTTAAACCTGAGTTTGAATCTGAATTCAAGTAGTTTGAATCCTATTTTGAAATGATTTAAATTTTGAAACTCAAATTTGGTTTTAACAATCTTTTAAGTGTAAAAGTATATTTGGTTTGAATTTAAACTGAAAGTTTAAATTTTAAAATAGAAATTTAAAATAAGTTTAAATCTAAGTTTTAAAATCTGGAATTTGGGTTTGAATTTTAGTTTTTAAAATAAAATAAAGTTTTAAATTTCAATTGTTTAATTACTTTAAAAGAATAGTTAAAAGATTTAAAATTTTAAAATGAAGTTAAATGTTAGTTTTGAATCTAAGTAATCTAGAATCAAATTTAATATGTAATCCAGTTTGAAATAAATGGGAAATTTTAAATTTAAAATGATTTAAACAATTTTGTTAGTTGAAGTGTATTCTTAAAATTGATTGGAATTAAAAAATGAATGAGGTTTTAAATTCTTTTGAAACTTCTTTATAAAATGGATATTTCTTTAACTTTTGAGATAAAAAGGTTTTGAATTGTTTTTAAACTTTGTTAGATAAATTTGTACTCATTTTAAAGTCTTAAATTTAAAATGAAAATTTAAAATGAAATTTAAAGTAAATTTGAAAAAAATTGTTTTTAAATGCTTTGATTTAAGTAAGAAATGTTTTCTTAAATTAAATTAGAATTTAATGGTTTGGATTCATTAAATTATTAAGTTAGTTAAAATGGATAATTAAGTAATTTAATTAATAAATGATTTGGATTGATTAAATAAGTAATTAAAGGTTTAAATTAATTAATTAATGATTGAGATTAATTAATTAAGGATAATTAATTTGTAATTAAGGATTATTAATTAGAAATATTAATTAATAATTAGAGATTAATTAATCAAGTAATTAAGGATTAATTAAGTTACAGTTAACACTTAATTAATTAAATAATTAGGATTAATCAATGAATTATTAAAGATTAATTAATTTGAAATTAATAATGATAAAAGTAAGTGTAATTACTTAAGGAAAGTAATTAAAAATTTGTTAATAGTTAATGAAGGTCATTAACTAAGATTTTTAACAATTAATTAATGTGATAATTTTAATAATTAATTAGATTAATTAATTAATAATAATCATTTGTGAAATTGTTAAAGTTTAATTACTTAATAGAAGTAATTAATGAATTAATTACTTAATGTAATTAATTGAGTTTAATGCAATTAGTTTAGATTAATTAATTAAGTTTAATTAATTTAAACACTGGATGATTTGATAATAATTACTTAATGTAATTAATGGATTGTAATTACTTAGTGAAGTAATTAATTGATAATTACTGGATGTAATTAGTGGAAGATGATTTAAGAATGGAAGTAATTTAGATTAAATTACTTTGTAATTAATCAAGGGATTATTTTTGATGATTAATTAAGGAGTAATTAATTAATTGATGAAGTAATTAAGGGTAGTTAATTACTGGATGTTATTAATCAAGGGTCATTAATATATGTGGTTTAATTAAAAGATTAATTACTTAATGTAATTAATTTAAATAGAGAGATTAATTAAAAATATAATTAGAAATTATTAATTAATAAAATTAATGATGTAAATTTAGAATTGATTAATTAAGGAATAATTAATAAGTGAAGTAATTAATTAATAAAGGATTAATGTAATTAATTGTAGTTAATTAATTGATTAAGTAATTAAAAGTTAATTATTGTGAAGGGTTAAGTATAATTAACTTGTGTAATTAATTTAAAGGCTAATTACTTACTGTAATTAGAAAATTGTTAATCAGGAATGATTAATTGAAATGAATAATGAGATGGTGATTAGTTAATTGATTTATAATTAATTAATGGTTAAGTTAAGCATGATTATAATGATGAAGTAATTAATTTAATTTACTTTAAATTAATTAGAGATGAAGTAATTAATTTAATTCATTTTAAATTAATTATAAATGGTGTGATTAGTAAATCATTGCTTATGTATGAATGGATGATATTGGTTGCCTTGAATGGTTTGTAATCTCAGCTATGTGATGAGTAATGCTGTGTGATATGGATGCTTTGGTTGCATTGGGATGATAATATGGATTATCTGTTGATAATGGTAATATGGATTATCTGCTTATGATGATAATGTTGATTATCTATTATGAATCTGTGAATTATCTATCTGTGTGTATATAGATGATAGAATTGAAATTATTTTAAACTTTAAAACAACTTGGCCTTAAAAGATACATTTTGGATTCGGTGAGACCGGGATCGGGTTTCCATATTTGGATATCCGAAAACCAGATCGATCCAAATTAACGGTAGGTCGTGAATCTCAAGTGAAGATGAAGATTCAGAGTGCAAGGGTTATCGTTGTTAACTCTGATGGTGATTCCAAAATGAGTGTAACGAGATAATGCCTTCGGTTTCGTTCGTACCGGAACGTACTTGTATGGATTGAATGCTTTCAGAACATCGTCGGGTGGACGATGAGCATTCTAAGTAATGTGTTCTGATAAAGGTAATCGTGGCCTCAAGCCTCATCAACCGAGAATGGCTAAAACAGGGGAGGTGCAGCAAGGCTAAGTGGGTCATGCCCAAGTAGGACGAGATTTACCCCTGTCTAGATGTTCCTTTTATTTCGGATGTGTGGTGCGGTTGCTGATCACAACTGCGGGGTGGTCTTGTTCGAAACTGTTCAGTAAGAAATGGTTTCGGCTTTGTGTTGCAGGAGATTGGGAGTAATCCTCAGTACGGTGATGTAGGCCCCGTACTGTGACGGGCGGTACCCCGGTAGCCCTGCCATTGTATGGAATCCAAAATCCAATAAGTGCCATCGGTTTTGATTATATTACCCGTTTTTGTGGTTAGTAGCTGGAATTTAATAGATGTAACAATTTTGGCTATTTCTTATTTACTTGAAAATCCTAGACCTATTATAATATCACTGGATTTCCTATCAAATGTTTTGGTAGCGTAAGGTAAAACCTTTTCCATGTTTATGTGTGGGGAGTCTTACGTGATACCTTTTGTTTTCAAAGGCTTTTCAAAGTTAAGCAACTTTAACCTGTTACTCACACCAGAACCATGTCTGACCCGGAGTTTATTACTGTTTTCTTAAACCCTTGGGTACTCAAATTTTTACGAGTAGCCAACGGATTCAGGTCAACTTTGACGAATTGTGGAGGTGCAATGGAGCAGGAGGCTTCGGCATTAGATATATAGTTTTCGTTGTGTGTTCTCTGTGTTGGTATCTCTGAGTGGTTTCTTTGTATTGTATTGAGTTGTAATAACTAGACAGGTGTTTATAACTGTCTAGTATGTGCTGTATTATCTATGTAACTCTGATAGTTGTTGTATACTATGTAATACTTATGTTATTAATATAATTTATTTGTTCCGCGTTGTTGTTTCTTCTTTCTCTTCTTTCTTTTCTCTTTTCCATCACTTTCTTTCTTCAAGATGATGCGATTTTCTGTGGTGAGAAAGTCGGGTCGTCGGGTCGTCTCACTATGTGGAGATTCGAGATCTGCTTGAGATGCTCGAATACGTGTAATGATTTGTGATCCTTTCTAGATATGGGAATCCATTTTAGGGTTCATGTTCTATTCGAGTGATAAAGACTCGAGTGAGAGATGTCAAATGTAGCTTCAATATCATAAATGACTAAAACCAGAGATATAATGCATAGCCAAATGGATCATAGCATTTTGGCAATCCCAAGGGTGTAGGCGACTCCATCTAGTGATACTTACGGACATGCATGCGAGAGAGATGCACTCAAAACCACAAGTGTTTTGGGCATGGGCTAGTTATGTATTTCCTACAGTATATTCCCTAGAGATGTACGTTGCTTAGAAGGATATCTCTGATGCTTGTGTAGGAGTTCGGATTCGGCTTGATCCGAGGAGATATCCATGCAAAATCCATTATACGAACACCTTAGTGGTATTGATTATATACCTATTATTGTTTTGGTTTTCACATAACAACTATTTAATATGATTTATGTGCTACACTCTAGACATTATCTATCATATCACTATATGCTAAACTTAATGAATGGTTGGTTTCTTTGAGGGGTAAACTTTTATGGGAATATGTACAGTCTCAATTGGTTCTATTACTCGTTGCTTATTTCTTGAGTTTCTTACGCTGGTTTACCAGACTGATTTGGGTATTATCTTCTTATAATGCTTAAATTAACCCCATTTATGTTTCCATATTTAATTACAGATACTTTTGAGCTTATGGAGAAGGGTTAGACGATTAACTTCCATAGTATTCCTAGTTTCACTGCATTTGTATGTTATATGTATTAATATTGTAAGGACAGACAGTTATAACTATCCAGACTGTTGATAGTACTAAGGTTTGAGTAACTCTGATATTTCTGTATTCAGAGTAACTCTTTGTACTATTCCTTTGATATTGTATATTATCGTTTTGCTATGAGATTTTGATCTTGTGTTCTCTCTTTCTTGTCCTATTCTATTTTCCCTAACTTTATGTCTTTCCAGCAATTGGGCGTCCAACACACGAATACCTTGGATGAATTTAGTGTCGACATTCAAGGGTCAAAAAACCAGGTCATTACCAAATTTCCTTTTTGTTACTCTGTTGAGTTTCTAGATTGACCACTGTATAGATTGGAAAACAATATAAATAAGGAAATCTCATGTTGTACTTAACTACTGCAAAGTAAGACTGGAAGTTTATAAAATAAATTAAGAGATCATTGAATTAGGTACTAAAAGTAAATTAAATCTGAAAAAGTATTAAAATTTTAGGAGATAAACTTTAGTGAGTGAAGGACATGGAACATCTGTTGCAAAACCATGGTCATAATCCTTATGCCTTAAAAGCTGAATTTTTAAATGAACTTGTGTGCTAGTTATTGTTTAAATATAAAATAAAAAGTTTTTGAAATATGAAAATTTACTGATTAATAGGATAGAGTCAATCATAGACGTTCACATTGACTAAATTCTGGTTGCATGGGATGTGGTTTAATTAGTCTTGAAAATTAAAATAAATTATTTTGAAAATTTTGTTTAAAATGTGAAATATTTTTATAAAAGTTTCAAAAAGTAAGTTTTACTTTAAAATCTTCCGGCTATTTCAAAATTTTAATTGAAAACAATTTTAGATGAAAAAGAGAGTTTCTGATTATTAGAATGCTACTTGCTTAGTATAGGAAAAGTTGATGAGTTAGCAAATATGAATCTTACTGTGCCGCAGGTGTGACAGTACGTAAAACATAGAAGGTAATAAGGGAAAAATGTTGTTTTAGCCTTGGAATTTCAATTTCCGTACTTTGTTGGTAGTAAAAGAATTGGTTTATTTAAATAATTCTATTTTAAAATTTTAATTTTTTTTGCTTATGGGACCGTACTTGAAAAAATTGAAAAATAATATGAGGAATAAGGGAATGTTCCATGGTACAATGGAATGAGTAAAAAAGAGAGGGGCCGAAATATGGAATTTTCTATCTAAATTCCTTTTTCAGTATAAGAGTATAGATCTAGAAAAACTGGATTTTCAAAATTTGGTATGTTAGAAATTGGGTGCTAAAATATTGTATGGTAGGGATTGGATATGATATTGGTTAAACCATAATTCTATTCATAGAAGTCTTAGAAAATTTGTGTGCGTAAATAAAGATTTTGATTTTCAAAACTTGCATACATATAGAACCACAATTATATATAGGTTGTTTGCACCATATTTTCAAAATTGTTTTAAAGAATGCATTCATATAAGAGACGCTGATTTAGTATTATATGTTATGATACATCGTGCACTTGTACACGATTGGCTGGTTAATTAGTTGTACACTAATTGGATGAATAGTTTAGAATAGTTGCGTGCTATGTTGCATGATTCACTCCTGGAGGAACTTTCGAAATGTGATTCTTTTAAGGGAGGAAGAATATAACACCCCGTAAATTAGACGATAGTTATGTAAAAAGAATTAATAAATATTAGTACTGCTCAAAAATAGAATTTCTACAAACGTCAAAGTCTGGCTATGAAACTTCTGTCATTGTGTTTACGGTAAATTTATGATCAACTTTTATATAAAGTTTTACGATCGGGTTCGAACAAAAAAGATATTAATGTTTGAAGATTTCGAATTGGAAATAATTTAGAACCAATAAAGATAAAAATGTTAATAACTTAGCATTAAAGTAAACATTAAATATAAGTGTTAACTTTAAAGTAATTGGCTGTGTAAATCTAATTAAATCAGCGCTGAAAAGGAAATAACCAAAGATTAACGTGGGTAAAGGTAATAAATATATAATTTCAAAAATAAAGAAGATAATTAATATTATTAGCTTAACATTAAAGTAACTTTAAATTACAAATGTCAATTGATTGCATTAAATCAAATAAATTCTAAATATGGAAGGAAGAAATGATAATTACGTAATGTTAAAACAAATGTCAATAAGAGTGTTAACTTTAGATAAAACAAGATTAGAGAATAAACAAGCAAATAGGGTAATAAAATAAACGATCAACTGGTCAGCATCCTAGGTTCAATCGGTTGACCACAAGAAATCGAATAATGAATGCAGGATGATTGACCGGTAAATGGTTGGTGGCTAAATATTGAACCTAGGCCAAATGGTCTGGACTAAAAAAATAAAATCTAATGTATGAAGTTGATTAGATTGCCTATAAATATAGGCTTAGCTCTTCACTCTTCATCTCATATTTTCTAAAGCAACAAGCGAACCTCTGCCATTTTCTTTTCTCTACAAATTCTAGGAAGCATATAAATTATAAAATAGTATATTATATATAAGTTGGATATAGAAAAATATGAAAGGGAAGAAAATGGAAACGAATTGATTCTACAAAGAAAAGGTAAATTATAAATCTAATGCTCGTAACTACATTTAATTAAAATCTCTTCTCACATATATATAATTCAAAAAATATGTATGCGTTTTCGATATATATTTTGGTAGAAGGAAATTGAGTGAAATAAGGAGAATGGATTTGGATACAGAGATTTAAAAGCTTAGACGTGAATGGAAAAGCATGGAAATAATATTGGACTTATATCATTGTGAATCTATTCCTTATATGCCTAATTGTAAATTTTGGAGTTGAGGGCTTAAATATATATACACACACACATACATACATACATACATACATACATACATACATACATACATACATACATACTTACATACATACATACATACATACATACATACATACATACATACATATATATGTAATAAATTTGAGAACCTTGCCTACAGATCCGTGACTTGTTAAATCTAATTGAATATCTTACATACATAAATATAGAAAGTAAGGGTGAAAGTAGTCCCTAAAGGGTTATGAATGATTCATTAATATGATTTTATGTAAATTTCAGGTTTATTATTTAATGTTATATGTTATTAAACATGATTTAGGATTGTTACGAATTGTATTAAGATTTAAGTAATTTTTTAATACATTTGAATGAAGTATGTTGCAACGTGAATTTATATAAATTATATAACTTTGTAATTATGTATGAAGGTGTATTGTTTGAAATAACAAGAACGACGACTAAAAGAAAAAGGCGTACAAAATAAGGATGTCTATAGTATTTTGTACCATCTATTTCAATTATAACAGAAAGGATAATTCTTTGTAATTCCAAACATAACACAAATCCGCTTTTAGGTAATTTATGGGAAATTACAGTGTTAACATTATGATGTAGTTCTAACAGATCAAAATATAGGAATTCGTAAATGTAAAATCATAGTATTACAAAGAGAATAATAACAGTAATTCCATTGTTAATTTAATACACACGTTTTAAGATAAGTTAGGAAATAAACAATAAGCGATGAAAGTAGTAATAAGACAACAGAATAAGGAGAAAGTTGTGGCAATCAAAAGAAAGGTAACTACTAGCTAAAAAGGAACTGTAAAATATATCTAATTGTATTAATTGAAAATGAAACGGTAAAAGTATTTAATCTATTAATAAGTAGTAAATGATATTTAATTGTATTAAAGTCGTAAAATGTAAGTTCAGGTAAAAGTATCTAAATACTAATAATTAAACTTAGGGGGTACGATAATTTTACGTTAATTTTATACAGCCTCAAGCATATGTTGTGATGGGTGTGAATTATTAGCTCTAGCCAATGCTTTTAACTAACTATGAATGATGTAGGCACTAGTAAAGGTTAATATGTGAGGTATTTAATGTTGCAGAATAGAAGTTTGCCTTACGAAAGGGGCTAACGGTTGTTGTGTATACATTATACTAATGTGGGATATCTCTAACTGTAGGATCTGTGGGGATATACGTTCGCGTATAGTTGGAGGGAATATACCAAAAGGGGTTCATCTCGGGTTGATGTCTTAAACGGTCAAGTAGGGTTTACTTCAATCCTTATAGAGGGTACTAAATAACCAGATGTACATTTCCTTGATTGGATTAAGCAATGTAAATGGGATGTTAGACGTAGGCTCGATGCTATGTCAGCAAGGTAGTTACTATATATGTGAGGAGTAGGACTGCACCCACATAGGTTGAGAGTGTCATTAGTCCTGGAGCGGTCATTAGAAAGACTTGGGTTACGCCTTGATGGACAACACCTCCTACTAGAGTAGGTTTCCTATGGGACATACGCCATCTCAAAGTTATTTTTTTATCATTAGTAGACAAGGCTAGATAACCCTAGATGAGTTTTTAAGATGAATTATAATACAATTAAACAGTTGTAATGTCATTATTTGTCATTAACGGAAGGTTCATCGGTGCAAGCTGGCGATTCGGCCAGACACTGATGGTGGATGCCCGAAGTGGTGCAAAGTTACGGCCACTAATGGGGAATGTATCCGGATACATAAGGGACTATGATATATATGTATGTATGTATGTATGTATGTATATGTGTGTGTGTGTATATATATATGTATATGTATGTATGTATTGTGCACCTCGAGTAGGTTAGACGTATCGTATACATGAAGTCAAAATGACTAAGCTTTAAATAATAGGCATAACATATAATGGAAAACAATCGATATAAACTAGAATTATGCATAAAGTATGTGATTTACCAGTCATCAGAACGTTGTTTTGACCCCTCCTCATTACAATCCACGTGATAGATTTAGAGGGACATATATTTGCATAAGGTGTGAACAGTGGAAGGATGGATTTTCTCATGCATGCTCTACACTGTTAAAGGCACTAGATACTAGATGTTTAGCATTAGTCAGTAATTATATGTTTTATTAGTCCATTATGAGTTCTTATTGATAGCTATATGATATACTTTTGTTTATTATAGGATACCGACACCAACGATTCACACATTATTAGACATGGGTTTCGATTTAGCAAAAATTCAAACCCACTAGGATGTGGGTTATTATATGTATAGCAAGTTGTTGGAACGGTGGCAAATGAGTCAAAATGTCACTTTGTCCTAACTAGGATGGATCTAGCCCATCTCTTATCTCATTTCATTTGATCAATTCATTATATTTCTTATGTTCTCGTTATGACATAAACCTTCTGAACAATTATTTAACCCTATGTCACTATAGGTTATAATTTTGATTCAATATTCAATACACTAAATATCATATCATATCCTATACAACGAGTCAAAAGAATAAACAAGGAAATATTACCGAACGTCCTATATCGAGGTTGTTTCAAAATTCCCATCATATGGAAGTTGTAATGACCAGGAATCTCACCACTTTTATTTGAGAATATTTAATTAATTTTAAATATTCAAATAATAGGTTTTATAATCAAAATAAAAATATTTTAATTAATAAATAATACTGGTGAAATATTTTTCAAAATTAATTTACAAAAACATAATTCGAAGAAAATCGAAAATGTGTCTGAAATTCATTTTTCGAATTTTCATCGGCTAAAAGTTGTCGAATGGGTTATATACATTTTGTTAACATAAACACATATTTATACATTAAATACTTTAGTATGGTTAGTAATATAATGTGTTAAACTACGTATACTTAAGTTAATATAATGTTGATGCGACATTTTCCTAAGAATTTATAAATAAAAGTCATAATATGTCACATCTACAAACAAATCAATACATCAAGTATAAATGAAGTCAAATCATATTGACTAAGCATAAGAAATGTGGGAGACATGCATGGTAAGGTGGCAGTAAGTTGGTGGAGGGTATGTATGTAGGGGTATTTGGTAATTTGTTAATCTACCATGAATATATACCAAATTCCTAATTTATTTTCTCATTTTTCCTTTAATTTCCACTTTCTAAAATCCTATTCCATCACCTTTCCAAAGTTTAGAAACCTTAGCTTAGTTCACTTTTAGTAAATAAAGAACTGGTTTAAATCTCTCCTTTCTTTTCCTACAACTCCACTTCTTTAAGACAAAGCCCTACAACCTCAAGCCAACGTATGTCTGAGCCAATACATGCCATTGTCGAACTATACAAGCACATTTAGGGTCCAAAATCCATGCTTTAGTAAAGGAAAAGACAGATTGAGTGTTAGCTAAGGTGAAGGGGTTGTTCGACTTACTTTGTCGCACTTTCGTGAGTAAAATCTCACCTTCAAAACTAAAAGCTTTTAACTTTAACATTGTTCACTTTAGTGGTTGATAATTTCTTGTTGTATATGTATTGATATGTAATGGTTTTTGGCTTAGTTTATGCTTTGAAAAGATGACATCTTTGATAGTTAGTAAGCGATTTGAAAATTAGTTGTAAAAGTGTGATCTTTGCTTATGTTATAATATGTGTTTGGTTATTTGAGTTTATGTTTGTATGCCATGTTCTTGTATATGGATTTGAAATGTTAAGGAGTAGGTTAATACTTAATTTGTGGTTACTGTGACATCGCGCTCATTGTTTCCAAAATCATAGTTCACTTAAGTATTTTCGAGAAGAGTTTAAAATTTTAAACTTTACTTTTTAATTTCCAAAATCCTCATGCAAGTTTTAAGTAAGTTAAAATAATAGTTTTAAAGGAGAATTTGTGATGTAAAACAAGGTTTAAAGTTATGGTATCCATAGCGACAGTGCTATGGATGCAGTTTGGGAAAACTTAAAAGTGTTTTTTATGTTTTTGAAACCCATTTCAAATCATTAATTAAGTATAAATGATAATTATTTATTACTTAATTAAGTATGAGTTAATTATTAATTTATTTATTTATTGAGGATAATTAGTAGTTAGTTAATGATTAAGTTAGGTAATTAATAATTAAGTAAGTTAATTATAATTAGTTAATTAAGAAAGTCTTAACTAATTATTAACTAAGAGTTAATTAAGTATTTAATTAATTCTATTTTATTAAGGTTTAAGTAATTAATTAATTATTAATTAATTTGGATTTAATTAATTAATAATTAAGTTAAGATTTAATTAAAACCTAACTAAGATTTAATTATCTTTAATAAAGGTGTAATTATTATTTAAGTGTTAATTAAGTAGTATTTAATTATTAATTGAGATTAATTAATATATAATGATTTATTTCAATATAATCTATTTTAAATAATATTAATTATTATTTAATTAATAGTTAATTATTATTAAATAAAGAGTTTAAATGTTATTTAATTATTAAATAAAAGTTTCAAAAATTAAAACTACTTTATTTCTAATAGATGGGTTTTGTTTTGAAAGCAAACTCTCTTTTAAAGAATACTTTATCTAAGAGATTTTCTTTGTCGATTACACTTAAGTAACCCTGATTGAATATGAAACCTATCACATCTGTTTAACAGAATTAAACACCATTTTGCTAATTAAATTATAATTGACATCTGTTTTGCAGAATAAAACACCATTCTGCTAATTAAATTATATTTGACACCTGTTTAGCAGAATAAATCTCTGTTATGTTATTATATTGTTTGGGCATTGAAATGTATGCCGCTAGATTAATATTGATACACGATGTTTTCTATATTTGCATAGTTGTTATTTTCTTTTGTATTTATCCCCGTACTTAGTTTATGTAATGTTTGAATGGAAAAAATTACCCCATATGAAGTATTTTGTTAAATCTTATGCATGGATTTTACGAAAGTAATTAATTATCTAAATAAAGATGGTTTAAAACAAATTAATTGTTTTAATAATAAGCTTTTAAATTAATTGATTATTTTAACAATAAGGATTTACAATCAATAAATAATTTTAATAACGGTGTTTTAAAATAAATGAATCTTTTGCTAATCATGTTTTAATAATAATGTTTTACATTTAAATAATCATTTTGTTAATGATGGTTTAAGATTAATTAATCATTTTAAATAACCAGGTTTTAAAGGTTAATAAATTATTTTTAGGAATAAAAGTTTAAAGTTAATTAATCAATTTACAAGGATGATTAAAGTTAATTAATCTTTTTAAATAGTGTTTGTTTTGAAGCAATGAATTGGGAATAAAGCTAATTAATTATTTTAAATAACACTGTATGAAATATTTAACCATTGTTTTTAAAGTTAATTGATCATTTTAAATAATGATATTGAAGCAATAAATTTTGGTTTAAATTTAATTGTTCATTTTGATAAAGTTGTTTAAAGTTAATATTTTTAATGTGACCCCATCACAAGTTTGGTTTTAAAAGTAAAGTTCGATTCGGTAATGGAAAAGTAGTTTCGTAAATGATATCGCTTATATGGAAAGAATTTAGTCATATTTTTAACATTAAACACCGGGGCATGGACTCATTTCTATCTTGAAGGTTAGAGATATTGTCATGGCAATGCCTTGAGGTAACACTACCTCAACTTGCCCGCTTCATTTTCAGCTACGGGATAACACTTCTGTAGCGTTGATGACTACTGGTAAGAATTATGAAATTTAATTTCCATATATGATCATTTTTAATTATCCCTATTAGTTGATTTCTTAACTATCGGTTCAGTTTTCTTCATGGTGTATCGTCACCATAAAAATGATTTGATGCCCTTTAGAGCATTGTTATCCTTTGTCGAAAATGACTAAACCCAAAGAGCGAGTGGGGGCCAAGTTATGTGGGGTTGCTCCCGTTAGGTTATATTCACATCCACTATAGATTGGATTCGGTTTGCGCATTGAGATGTGAAATACTCGGATCCTCGGTAAGGTTGGCGGGGTTCGGCTTGGAGTTCCCAAGAGGTGTCTCAAGAAAGTGGCCCTCTTAAGTATATTTCTAGAGGTATACTTTAAGTACAGGAGGGCGCACCCTCCTTGTCATTTATTGGAAAATTTTCCTTTTCTTTCCTTTGATTCAAGTGTTTAAATTAACTTCTTTCTTGATTGCACTGAATAGTGACTAAGGTTCCTCTCGATGTTTAACTATTTGTGTTTATTCTTTAAGTTCTGATTTTTACCTTGTCCATGCTCATTTATTCTTATTTGGATTATAGTTTTGATTTGTTTCCCTTTTTTTCATTTATGAATGTTGATCTTGTGAGGTTAAAACCCGTTCCTTGTTAGCAGTGTGATCTCACGGAATTATAATATATTCACCCCATCACTTGAGTTTTCTCCCGCTGGTATTACCAGACTGTTCCAGGGGTTATTTATTTTAACGCTCAGGTCAGACTGAGCATATTTTTTAGATTATCTTAAGATGCTTTGGAGTTCAAGAGACGAGTTGGATGCCCAAGACATATCTATGCATTTCTTTATTTTTCCACTGTTTGGATTGTTGAATTTATCAATATTTGTAAGAACAGACTATTATAACTGTCCAAACTAATAATAGAATAATGTACCCTGATGATTGTTTATAATAAAGTTCCTTTTTTGTAAAGACTTGATTTATATATTATATATTACTCATCACGTTTTTGTGAGATTCTATTCTATCTTCTTCCTTCTTCACCCTAAATGACATGTTTTTCGGATACTTAAATGATCGGCACACGAATACCGAGGATGTATTAAGTGTCATCTTTGGACGTAAGAAAGACAGATCGTTACTGCTAGTATCGGAGCTTAGGTTGAGTGAACATCTAGGCTTCGGTAGGGTTAGCTCAATTGAAATAGGGTAAGCGAGTCCCTAGAATGAGTTTGAGCATATATATAAGAGCGCATATTTTTATTTTTATAAAATGGTTTTATATTTTGTTGATTGATTTATTGAGTGGTTTATGAATTTGGAAGGCATCTATAAAACACTTAACAAGGTCAATCGACATAGTATTGTTTTAAAAATTAGGTAAACGAAATAATTTTACCTAGATTATATTTTATACATAAAGGAAGATTTTTGAAAAACTGTTATAGTTATATAGGATATGGTTGTTGTTAGAGAATGATAATGTTTAATCATTATCATTTATTGTTGATTAGTTAGGCTTTGATAGTTTATGAGAAATTATTATTTTAGTTAAATTTAACACGAATACCTTATGAATTCAGTTTCACAATTTAACTATATGGCATTCGGTGATAATAATGGGATAAAAATTTAAATTTGAATTTGATTGTAATAAGAGTTGTTTTTTATAATCTAAACTAAAAATAAACATTATGAATTTTTTTATTAAAAAAGGGTAAAATTATATAAGTATGTATATATTTTATTTATTTTACAATTCGATTTTAAATAAAAGAAGAATTCTATGTCAACTGGTACAATTGGCCCGAAAATAACTAAAAAATGAGAAAGAGATGTGTTCAGATGGTAGGCACTTCTCTTAAGTATTACCGTTCTTAGTAAGGAATATATGATACTATTTGGTAGTACCCAATGACATAGTATCATTTTGGGGTTACTCAGGCTATGTAAATATAGTTTTATGATTGAAATGTAAAAAAATTGTTTTAAGAAGAGTTCTGAAATAAATTTAAAATGGAAAAGTTTGAATCGGATAGTGGTTTATTCTCTTAGGATGTAGTAGAATAATATAAATGTTAAGCTTAAGTTAGTTCTATGAAATATGTACATAAATAATTTTAGCAGAAACAGAATTAATGTAGTAAGAGCAATAAAATAATTGCGTAAGTTGGATATAGATCATTCCTCTTCCCACATAAGTTGGATCCAAGACTCGAGTGCATGACTTTAAGATGTCCCGCATCGTTCCGAATAAGGATACATCACTCAATTTTTAACGATGAACACTTGGTGAGGGTTCTTAATATGAAACCAAAGTTAGCTATCATAGTATATGGCCATGTCAGGAGAACATAGATTTCTAATTAAGAATCCTGATCGGAGTCCGTACTAGGGAATTGAGTGAGCAATACTAGTTTGGAAGTAAAAGCTATATATTCGTGTAAGTGACCAAACCAGATTTTTGCATAAGAATGATCTATGTACATCATATGGACCGATGAATAGTGTTAAGTATTTCTAGTTAGGTTTGTTTTCTGAGTTAGGATTATGGTTAAATTTCAGGGTTTAAATTCTTTAAGGGGGGAGAGTGTAATGACCTAGAATTTCGCCACTTTAATTTGGGAATATCTAATTAATTTTAGATATTAAAATAATATGTTTTATAATCAAATTAAAAATATTTTAAATAATAAATAATAGTGGTGAAATAGATTTGAAAATTAGTTTACAAATATATATGGCTCGAAGAAAAATAAAAATGCGACCGGAAGTCATTTTTCGAATTTTCGACTTTTCATCAGCTAAAATAGTCAAATAGGTTACAAACATTTTGTTAACATAAACACACATTTGTCATTGAATACATTAGTATGGTTAGTAATATAATGTGATAAATTGTGTATACTTAAGTTAATATAATGTTGATGTGACATTTTCCTAAGGATTTATAAATAAAAGTTGAAATATGTTACATCCATAAGAACAACTCAAAACATTAAGTACAAATAAATCCAAATCTTATTGACCAAGCATGAGAAAGGAGGGAGACATGCATGGTGAGGCAGCACTAAGTTATTGGAGGGCATGACATAGGGGTGTTTTGGTAATTTGTTAATCTACCTTGTATATATACCAAATTCCTAATTTATTTTTCATTTCTTTATTCGTTTTCACTTTCTAAAATCTTGCTTTAAGCTTTCAATACCTTTTTAATTGCTTCCATGGCGTTCTCAAAGTTTAGAAACATTATCTTGCTAAACTTTTAATAAACATAAAACTTGTTTAGAGATCTCCTTTCTTTTTCTACAACACCACTTCTTCAAAACAAATCCCTACACCCTTAAACAACCCTATAGCCAAGCCTACTACATGTCATTTCCGAACCATATAAGCCCATTTAGGGTCTAAAATCCATGCTTTGGTGAAGTAAAAGTTAGATCAAGTTTAAGTCAAGGTGAAGTGGTTGTTCGACTTAGTTTGGTCGCACTTTAGTGAGTAAAATCTTTCCTTTAAAAGTAAAAGATTTTAAATTTAATAGTGTTCACTTTAATGGTTGATAATTGCTTGTTGTGTACGTATTTAAATGTAATGGTTCTTGGCTTGGTTTATGCTTTAAAGAGATGACACCTTTAATAGTTAGTAAGCGATTTGAAAACTAGTTGTACAAGTGTGATCTTTGCTTATGTTATGGTATGTGTTTGATTATTTGAGTTTAAGTTTGTACGTTGTGTTCTTGTAATGGATTTGGAATGTTAAGGAGTAGGTTAGTACTTGATTTTTGGTTGTTGTGACATTGAGATCCTTGTTTCCAGATCTTAGTTCACATAAGTGTTTTCTAGAAGAGTTTAAAGTTCTAAACTTTACTTTCTAATTTCCAAAATCCTCATATAATTTTTAAGTAAGTTAAAGTAAAAAATTTAAAGGAGCACTTGAGATGTAAACCATTTTTAAAGTTGTAAAATCCATAGCGATAGTCATTATGGATGTAGTTTGGGAAACCTAACGTTTTCTAAATTTAAAGTGTTTTTAATGTTTTTAAAATCCATTGCAAATCATTAATTAAGTATAAAAGTTAATTATTTATTATATAACCAAATATGATTTAATAATTTATTTATCTATTTATTAAGGATAATTAGTAGTTAATTAATAATTAAGTTAAGTAATTAATAATTATGTATTAATTAAGTAAGTTAATTATAATTAGTTAATTAAGAAACTCTTAACTATTTATTAACCATGTAAGAGTTAATTAAGTTTTTAATTAATTGTATTTAATTAAGGTTTAATTATTTAATCAATTGTTGATTAATTAGGGTTTGATTAATTACTAATTAAGTTAAGATTTAATTAAAATTTAAATATGACTTAATTATTTTAAAAAAAGGTTTAATTCATTTTAATTGTTAATTAAGTATTATTTAATTATTAGTTGAGATTAATTAATAGATAAGGATTTATTTGAATTTTAACTATTTTCTTAATATTTAATTATTTAGTTAATAGTTAATTATTATTTAATTATGATTAAAGTTTTAATTATTATTGAATAAAGAGTTTAAATATTATTCAATTATTAAATAAAAGTATTAAAGTTAAACTTACTTTATTTCTAAAAGGTTAGTTTTATTTTGAAAGCAAACACTTCTTTAAAGAATATTTTAACCAAGAAATTTTCTTTGTCAACACCACTTAAGTAACCCCAATTGAATATGAAACCAATTGACATCTGTTTTGCTGAACAAAACACTGGTATGTTAATTAAATTGTAATTGACATCTATTTGGCAGAACAAAACACTATTTTGCTAATTAAATTGTATTTGACATCCGTTTAGCAGAATAAATCCTTGTTCTACTATTATATTGTTTCGATATTGAATTGTATGTCAGTAGATTTCTATTTGATAAGTGGTGTTTTCTATATCTGCATAGTTGTTATTTTCTTTTGTGTTTATCTCCATACTTAATTTATGTAATGTTTGAATGGAAAAAATTATCCCCTTCGAAGTATTTTGTTGAATCTTATGCATGGATTTTACGAAGATAATTAATTATTAAATAAATATTTTTTAAAATAAGTTAATTTTTTCAATAATAAGCTTTTACAATTAATTGATTATTTTAATATTAAGGACTTAAATCAATTAATTATTTTAATAATGGTGTTTTAAAACAAATGAATCATTTTGCAAATCATGTTTTAAAATCAATTTATCACTATAAAAATAATATTTAAATTTAAGTAATCATTTTGTCAGTGATGGTTTGAGATTAGTTAACCATTTTAAATAACCAGGTTTTAAAGGTTAGTAAATTATTTTTAGTAATAAAAGTTTACAGTATTAATCATTTAACAATGATGATTAAAGTTATTTAATCTTTTTAAATGGTGTTTGTTTTGAAATAATTTAGGATTAAATCTAATTAATTATTTTAAATAAAGTTGTATGAAATAATTAAACATTGATTTATAATTGATTATTTTAAATAATGATATTGAAGTAACAAATTTTGGTTTAAAGTTAATCATTCAGTTTGACAAAGTTGTTTAAAGGTAATACCTTTAATGTGAAATCCCAGCACAGGTTTGGTTTTAAAAGTAAAGTTCAATCCGGTTATGAAAACAGTTTCGTAAACGAGATCGCTTGTATGAAAAAAATTTAGTCATATTTTTAACATTAAACGTCGAGGCATGGACTCGTTTCTATCTCGAAGGTTAATAATGTCATCAAGGCGATGCCTAGAGGTAACACTACCGCAACTTGCCAGCTTCATTTTCAACAAAGGGATAACACTTGTTTGGAACCGATGAGTAATGATAAGAATATGAAATTTAATTTCTATATACGATCATTTTTAGTTACCCCCATTAGTTAATTTATTAACTATCGATTTAGCCTTCTTTTTGGTGTATCATCGCCACAAAAATGATTGTTACTCTTTTGGGCATTGTTATCCTTTGTTAGAAATGACTAAACCCAAAGAGCGAGTAGGGGCCAAGTCATGTGGGGTTGCTTCCATTAGGGTATATTCATATCCACTCTAGATTGGTTCGTTTTGTGCATTTAGATGTGAAATACTCGGATTCTCGAGAGGCCTGGCTTGGAGTTATCGAGAGGTGTCACAAAAAGGTGACCATCTCAAGTATATTTCTAGAGGTATGCTTTCGGTATAGGGGGTGCATCCTCCTAGTCATTTATTGAAAAAATTTCCTTATTCTTTCCTTTGATTCTAGGTTTATAAATTAACTTCTTTCTAATTGCGCCATGAAGTGACTAAAGTTCTTCTTGATGTTTAATTATTTGTGTTTACTCTTTAATTTTGGATTTTTAACTTGTCTATGCTCATTTATTCTTGTTTGAATTGTAGTTCTAATTTGTTTCTCATTTCTTCATCTATGAATGTTGATCTTGTGAGGTACAAACCCGTTCCGCGTTAGCTGTCTGGTCTCATGAAATTATTATATGTTTACCCCATAACTTGAGTTTTTCTCAGATTGGTATTCTTTATTTTTCCACTGTATCACTTGTTGAATTTATCACATTTATAAGGATAGCCTGTTATAACTGTCTAGGCGGATAATATAATAGTGTACTCTAATTATTGTTTATAATAATGTTTTTTCCTTTGTAAAGACTTAATTTATATTTATGTTATCATCATGTTTTTATGAGATTCTGTTCTGTCTACTTCCTTCTTCATCCCAAACGACCTGTTTTTCACACACGTAAATGATTGGCACATGAATACCGATGATGTATTAAGTGCCGTCTTTAGATGTAAGAAAGGTAGATCGTTACAGAAGTTCGAGCATCTCATATGATTCAGCTATTTATTGATCAAAAAGGGTTTTACTATAAATACCAACTTCCAAAATCTTCACTGCAAATCTCCAAAAATCAATATTAATCCCAGTGAGGCTTTAAATTATAAAACTCCCTTTCTATTTCAAATTCTCCATTTAATCCAAACTTCAAAATTTTATAACCTTATATTTAATCACAAAAAATCCTAACTTTAGACTTTACTAAATTACAGGTCGACAAAACCCATTTTGAAAATAATTCATAGAATTTGAACTCATTTATGACTCTTCAAGACACAAATAAAAGTGTCTAAAATTTAATAAATCCTTAAAAACACCAATCTAAATTATATTATTCTTTGTCCACAATATTTTCAAGGGTTAAAATATTTATCTTTAAAATCAATGTTTAAAATCCTTATTTACTTTCACATATTTTTCAAACCACATTCGAAAAATAATCATTAAATTAAAATTACATGTGTACAAAATATTCTAAATATTTTATGACATCAACTTATAAAATTCCCTTTATAACCAAATTCTAAAGCTTTCCATTTCAAAAATATTTAACTAAAACACTTTTAAAGATATTTTCACATGCATTTAAATCGGTTTTCTGTTTATTGAAAATAATCAATACAAAATAAATTATTAATTTTATTCTTACAGAAATATAACAATAAATTTTCATAAATATTAATTTTCATACAATATATAATTAATATCCAACCCTGCTATTGTTCTAAAAATTATTATTTGTAAACATCACATCTATTTTTAATTCCGTAGAAATGAAGTTATCACTTTTGGAATAAAGTTTTAAATCTCTTTTATAAAAGCCCTTTCAAGTATTTTAATAATCATTTAAAAATAAAATATCTACCCATAAACCCACTAATAAATCAAATACCATAATTTTATAAAACCTGTCCCCTTAAATAAATTCTAAAAAACATTAACTTGAATGCATGCACACACTCTTTTATAAAATTCTTTCAAAATCAGGGTCTTGACTTCATCCCCAAAGATACATACCCAAAACAACCTCTGGCTCTTTCCATACACAATATGTGTACCAGAAGCTCTTATATCTTAAATCTTTGATTATGTTAGACAAAATTTCTTCATGGAACATTAGAAGGGCTCACAAAGAATTCAAAGTACTTCTGATCAAATTATTTATCTCTTTGAACAATCTCAATATCCTATCAATCCCTAAAACTAAACTTAATATTTCTTTATCCTCTTCTGCTACTTCTTTCGTCAACGCTTCATGTGAGTTTTATCATAATCTTGATCAGGCTTCTTATGGTAGAACTCTTGTCTTATCAAAGCCAATGATCTTCAGACTAAATCCTATTTTGGTGCATTGACAATTTATTCACTTCCATATTGTGCATTTACTCTCTTTGTCTTCATTTTATCTAACCTTTCTGTGTGAAAATAACTCTCCCTCCTCTAGACAAGATCTCCTTGATTGTTTACCCCATTTGAGACAAGAATCCAACCCTTGGATTGTTTAAGGTGACTTTAACTGTATACTCGGTGCTAATTATTGGTCTGGTGGCATTCCTCTCTCTATTAAGGATATTGCCTCTCTCAGTGCAGCTCTTTACCTCTCCAATTTGCTAGTAATCCCTTCAACTGGCCCCCCATTCTCTTGGAACAACAAGAGTAGATCTAAGATAAGAACATTCAGTAAAACAGACCACTCCTTTATGAACTCCGTTGCTTTTCTCAAATGGCCAGCTTTGTCTAACCATTACCATCCTCCTCTCCTCTCTGATCATTCTCCTATCACTATCTCTTGTGGTGATTTGCTTGTTAAAAGAGCTCCTCCTTTTAAAAAATTTAATTCTTGGATCAAAGAACCTAATTTTCTTTCCATTGTTCAATGTTCTTAAGCTAATAATTTTTATAGTAATGATATGTTTGTTTATAGCAAAAACTTAAGAAACCAAAAAAAAAAAAAAAATCTCTACAGCAGTTGGCAAAGGATAAATTTGGTAATGGCGATAAGCTATTTGTCTAGTTATCCAAGCAACTTCGAGACATTCAACTGGCTTTGGTTCAAGATGCTAGAAATATTTCTTTGTCTATCGTTGAACATGATCTCTAAGATAAACTAGATATGGCCATTTCTAAGGAGTAGGAAAATGAAGAGACAAAATTTAAGAAAGGAATAGGATGTTCAAGGGATGGAAATACTAAATTGTTCCATAATTCTCTGAATATTAAAAATGGTTCCCCTGATATTTTTCAGATTTTTGATGAATCAGGCATCCTTTAATCTTCTCAACTGGGTGTTGAGTCTACTTTTTTAGATTATTTCTCCAACCTCCTTTGCCCTTCCAATTCTTCTGATCCCAACTTTAACTACATTGTTAACTTGCCCGTTTCTAAGTTGAATCCAGATGATAGGGAATTTTATCTACAACTATGTCTGAAGAAAAAATCAAAGAGGCAATACACTTTTTGAATAAAGAATCCAGTGGAGGTCCTGATGGATTTAATGATACTTTTTCCATTTCTTATTGGAGTGTTATTTGTAAAGATTTTATCAAGGCAGCGTGGAACTTCTGCAACCATGCTAAAATGCTATAATGCATCAATTCCACTAACCTTGCATTAATTTCTAAAATTTGGGTGCTGACTCAGTTGATAAATTCAGACCCATAGCATGTTGCAACTCCATATACAAATGTATTTTAGAATATTAGCCTCCAGACTCAAACAAGTGCTCCATGACCTTATTTCACACAACTAGGCAGGTGTTTTGCCTCGTAAGAGCATCCTTCATAATGTGTTGTTAGCACATGAGCTGCTTAATGGCTATAATAGGACAAATATCTCTCCTAGGGATCTTCTTAAACTTGACATTGAAAAGGCCTATGATTCTGTGAACTGGAAAGCTTGGATAGAATTATGGCTAACATGAATTTTACTATTCATTTTGTTTCCTGGATTTACTCATGTGTCTCTACTACTTCATATTCTATGAGTATTAATTCCAATCTTGTTGGCTACTTCCAAAGATGTAGAGGCATAAGGCAAGGTGACCCTATGTCACTATATTTGTTTATCTTGATGATGGATGTAACAACTCGTAAATATTAAAGGTTTTTATAACATAATTAACTGAATTTTGTGAAATTTTAAATAACTGAATTTTGAAATAAAAATTTGATATTGGGAATACGTCTATTTAAACAAAGTAAATGGTAAATTTTCATCAGATAACATGAAAGTTTGTTTTGTTGTGTAATTTTATTTAAATTTAAATGAGTTAATAATTTTTGATAATAAAATGTTTTCAAAACTGAATAATTTTATATAATAAATATATAAATCATCTTCTAAGTGAGACGTCATATTTCATTTCTCCAAATTTTGACTGTTATTGCCCCGTTTATCTTAATTTCGACGTTTTAGCAGCATTTTCGGTACCGAATGTCGATTTTTGATCGGATGATCATACCACTGATATCTGTGTACCGTTTTGATTGTCTCATCATGCTGATCTCCACAGTATAATCGTTCGTATGTTTCGGAGTCTGGGAAAACGTCGAAATCTATGGAACGATTCCCGTATCGGTTCTGCAAATTTGCCTTCGGATTTCCCAGGACCATTGATTGCCCCGGTGTCTAAACCAATACTCATCAGTCACTATAATTGTCGAAAACTTGACTTCTAACTTTTGTTATTCTTTGGCTATTAGCATTCGAACCGGTTCCCTATATTGTTTCGGTTTAGTTTATCCTTTTCACCTGGTTCTGAAAGCATAAAAAAAAATTATAAATTGAAGCATGCTTCCCCATCTTCAACCTGTACATTTCACCATCTTCCACCTCCATTTTTCTCTCTCTACCACCTCTATTTTCACTTTCATTTCTCTACCGCATGCCACATCTTCCATTGAGCTGCATCTATCCTCCGTGCCTCACCACCGAATAGAACTGCCACCCTATTCTCCTTCCGCCTCACTCCCTTCACCACCGTGCTCACGCAAACCACCCGATGCCATCACCTTCCCACTTACCAGACCCAACTGACAGCCATGGCCCTTGCCTTGCTTCCGTGCTCGACCACCCACTTCTTTGCTAAGTAAGCTTCTTTGTCGAACTCTCTCTCCCTCAAGGCCGAGCTTGCTTCTCTGGTGATCTATATATTTAGTTATATATATATATATACATATTTGTGTTTTAGTCACACTGGTGTGTATATATAAGTTATATTCTGTTATTGATATATAAAGGTATATATATGTAGTTTATATAAAAGTTTAAAATAAGTTGTCTTATGTTATATATATAGGGTTACAGTATATAATCTTTTATAGTTAGTAAAACATATATATGTTTGTAATATATATAATATAGTAATAAACATAGTTATATTTGCTGTAACCTCTTGCTGTGCACACACACACACATATTAAATTCTAAGTCTTTATTCTATATGAATTTACATAATATATTTCTTTTGTTTTATTTGTATGTTAATCTTTTGATTCTTATATGTATACACGTTTTCTTTTTATACACATTGTTTTCGTTTCTGTATATATATCTTACTTCAGGTTACTATATATATTAGTGTTTCTATATATTATATTATATTATAAAGAAGTTATGTATGTGGTTTATGAAAGTTGTTTATACATTGTTTTAGTTGATCTAATAGTCAATATAAAGACAGTATATATATATATATATATATATATAGTGTAAGACTGTACATTTTGTGTGTGTATTTATTTTGTCTACCTAATACATTTAGTTGGATCTGAACCTTTTGTCTGCATAGTATATTAGTCTACAAATCAAATAACATATGCTGATATACGTTTTACGTAAATATGTGATATTGTTTTACCAACATCTTATGGCTATTTTTAAATCAGCATATATTTATCTATCGAGTTATGTATATACTAATTTCAATAAAGTATTGGCTTTAAACTAAAATAACTTTTTCTTACTTTCCTTTGTATGTATATATTTTACATTAAAGTAAGTTATATGGATTTTTATAATAACAATTGATCTTAAAGTATAATATGTATGTAAGTTTAAAATTATATATACATACAAGTTTACATGAGATGTTTTCCATACATATAAGTTATTTTAATTTTGTAATGTATATAGATTTAAACTAATGGTTTATATATATTGTTGTTTTGTGTTGTGTATATACAAAGTGATATGTTTGTATATCTATATAAGTATTTATTTCAAAATATATTATGTATATATGTTAGATTTTAATATATGTGTTTTGATTTAAAACAATGAGTTTGAAATGTATATATATCTAATTTAAAATGTGTTTGAATTTGGAATATATTTATATATGTACTAGTTATATATAATATATATATATATATATATATATATATATATATAAGTTCACTTATACCATTGATCTTCATCAATCCAGTTTGACTTGATTACGTCAACTCCGAGCTATCAGCTGTGCTCGTCAAATTCATGCCAATCTTGCTTTGTTTTGGCATTCATGCCTGAATTCGTAACTCAGTTCATTGTTTATTTTATTTAGCCTCGTAAGGTGAGCAATCACTCACGATTAACGTTCTTATATTTATTAAATTTGATTTCAATTGAAACGACAATTGAAATATGCTGTTGTTAGTTATTTAAATGCTATATGTATGCTATTATCCGTATCTATTCACCTATGACATCTGACACCATGATCTGTTATTTATTTTATCACTGATGATATACGCCTATTGTTGATTATTATACTATTGTCATTTATGCTGTCACTCTACAAGTTTCCTATTAGTATAGAATTCCCTATGGGTTGAAATGATACATACTTGAACGATCTGTAGAATAGGAGGAAATCGTTATAGGTTGAAATGATAAATCCAAGCGATTTTCATTGAATTTAATTTGGGATTGCGGGTTGAAATGATATATGCCCGTAGATATTGAAATTACGGATTAAAATGATAAATATCTGTATCATTTGACCATAGGATAGAGAATTATATACAGACACTGTTGGTATATATATTGAAATGATTTTCAAGGTTTAAAAAGATATATATATATATGTATGTATGTATGTATGGTAAAAATATTGATTTTTTAACATTATATATATAAATGTTATTTTATATATAGTTAAATTCTTGATTTTTAAAATTTTATATTTTGAAAATTTTAAAATTATAAGTTAGTTTTGAAATTATAAATTATAAGAATTTACTTATAATTTTACTATTTTTAAATATGTATAAATTAGTTTTAATATTGAATAAGTTTCATAATAAAATTTAAATTTAGTAAAGTTTGATTTAATTACTATATAATATATTTAAGTATTTATTTAAAATTATATTTTAAAATAGATTGCTTTTTTTATAATGATTTTTATATGTTAAGGTTGGGAAGATAAATTTGAATTTATTTGAAATTGTATTTAATTAAGAATTTTGTTTAATTAAATTGATTTGAAACTTATTGAATTTGAGACTTTAAGATATGACTTTGTAACTTGATTTTGATTTAAAGTGATTAAATGAATATTTTCAGTTCAAATAAATTGGAGAAAATATTTAGTTTAATTTGTAATTTAAGGCTTATTTAAATGATATTGGATTTTATTAAGTGAATTAAGATATATATGAAATTATCAAATTTAGTTTTGAAAATGTTGAATATTTAAAGTTTTGAAATATATTAAAATTGAAATGGTATATTTTATGGTTCAAATCTGTATTTGAAATCGATATAATTTGGAATGGTTTATTAAGGAACTGAATTGAATTGAAATTGATGAATTGAGAATGAATTAAATTGAAATTTTGGGAATTTGAATTGATTTGAATCGATTTGTGAACCTTGAGGAAACTATTTTATTATATAAAGTATTTTTAAATAAATAAATAAATATATATTTTACTTTATAAATTATCTTAATATATATTTATTTCAATATAAACCATTTTCAATATAAAATATTTCAAAAAAACTATTTAATATATAAATTACATTAATACAAACTATCTAATTTATAACTGTTTTATATACAAACTATTTTATTATATATACTATTTTATTTTATTAACTATTTTAATTTATATAAACTATTTTATTTTATTAACTATTTTATTATATATATACTTTCTATATCAAACTATTTATGTGGAAAGTGTTATGATTTCAAAGTGTTATGATTTCCAAAGTGTTATGATTTTCAAAGTATTATAATTTCAAAGTGTTATAATTTCGAAGAGTTATAATTTTGGAAAGCGTTATGATTTTGGATCAAATATATATTCTTTAAGTGAGAAATGATACCGTATTGATTTGGTTTTGAAATGGAAATGATATTTTGGTTTTGAAGTATAAACTATTTTGAAATGACCACGGTGTTATAATAACGATTGATTGTTAAAGAGACCGGGATCGGTTATTGTCATACTCTCTGCCAATACCGAAACCCACTTTAACAACCGTGTACGCGGTGGAGATTCCAGAATGAAGTAGGATTGGTTGTTATAATATCTTTTACAGTTAGTAAAACATATATATATATATATATATATATGTCAGCAATATCTATAATATAGTAATATACATAGTTATATTTGCTGTAACCTCTTTCTCTCTCTCTCTCTCTCTATATATATATATATTAAATTCTAGGTCTTTATTCTATATGAATTTACAGAATATATTTCTTTTGTTTTATTTGTATGTCAATATTTTGATTCTTATATATATACGTTTTCTTTTTATACACATTGTTTTCGTTTCTGTGTGTGTGTATATATATATATATCTTACTTCAGGTTACTATATATTTAGTGTTTCTATATATTATATTATATTATATTATATTATATTATATTATATTATATTATAAAGAAGTTATGTATGTGGTTTATGTAAGTTGTTTATGCATTGTTTTAGTTGACCTAATAATCAACATGAAGTGTGTGTGTGTGTGTGTGTGTGTGTGTGTGTGTGTGTATAAGGTGTAAGTCTGCACATTTTGTCTGCATACTAATTTTGTCTACCTAGTATATTTAGTTGGATCTGAACCTTTTGTCTACATAGTATATTAGTCTACAAATCAAATAATATATTATGGTGTAAGTTTTACGTATATATGTGATATTATTTTCTCAACATCTTATGGCCATTTTTAAATCTGCATATGTTTGGTTACCTGTCGAGTTATGTATATATGTATATATGTATATTCTAATTTCAATAAAGTATTGACTTTAAAATAAAATAATTTTTTCATACTTTCCATTGTATGAATATGTTTTATAGTAAAGTAAGTTATATGGATTTTTATAATAACTGTTGATCTTAAAGAATAATATGTATGTAAGTTTAAAATTATATCTACATACAAGTTTACATGAGATGTTTTCCGTACATATATGGTTATTTTAATTTTGTAATGTATATAGATTTGAATTAAAGGTTTATATATATTGTTGTTTTATGTTGTGTGTATACAAAGTGCTATGTCTGTATATCTATATAAGTATTTATTTCAAAATATATTATGTATATATGTTGATTTTAATATACGTTTTTTGATTTAAAACAATGAGTTTGAAATGTATATATATAATTTAAAATGTGTTTGAATTTAGAATATGTTTTATACAAGTAATAGTTATATATATATATATATAAGTTCACTTATACCATTGATTTTCATCAATCCAGTTTGATTTGATTTCTTCAATTCCGAGCTATTAGCCATGCTCGTCAAATTCGTGCCAATTCTGCTTTGTTTTGGCATTTGTGCCTGGATTCGTAACTCTGTTTATTGTCTATTTTCTCTAGCCTCAAAAGGTGAGCAATCACACACGATGAACGTTCTCATATTTATTAAAGTTGATTTCAGTTGAAATAACAATTGAAATGTGCTGCTGTTAGTTATTTAAATTACTATATATATGCTATTATCTACATCTGCTCATTTGTGACATCTGAGACCATAATCTGTTATTTACTTTATCATTGATGATATACGCCTGTTGTTGATTATTATATTATTGTCATATGTGATGATGTCACTCTGCAAGTTCCTTACTAGTGTAGAATTCCGTATTGGTTGAAATGATACATACCCAAACGTTCTGTAGAATATGAGGAAATCATTATGGGTTGAAATGATAAACCCAAGCGATTTTCATTGAATCGAATTTGGGATTGCGAGTTGAAATGATGTACACCATAGATATTTAAATTGAGGATTGAAATGGTAAATATCTGTATCACTTGACCATATGATAGAGAATTATATACAGACACATTGGTCTATATATATATATATCAAAATGATTTCCAAGGTTTAAAAAGATACATATATATATATATATATATGGTTTTATATAAATATTATTTTTTAATATTATATATATAAATGTTATTTTACATATAGTTAAATTCTTGATTTTAAAATTTTTTGTTTTGAAAAATTTAAAATTATAAGTTAGTTTTGAAATTATAAATTATAAGAATTAACTTATAATTTTGTCATTTTAAAATATGTATAAAATAGTTTTAAAATTGAATAAGTTTCATACTAAAATTTAAATTTAATAAAGTTTGATTTAATTAATATATAATATGTTTAAGTATTTATCTAAAATTATATTTTAAAATATATTTCTTTTTATAATGATTTTTATATGTTAAGGTTGGGAAGATAAATTTGAATTTATTTGAAATTGTATTTAATTAAGAATTTTGTTTAATTATATCGATTTGAAACCTATTGAATTTGAGATTTTAAGATATGGCTTTGTGACTTGATTTTGATTTAAAGTGATTAAATGAATATTTTAAGTTTAAATAAATTGGAGAAAATATTTAGTTTAATTTGTAATTTAAGGCTTATTTAAATGATATTGGATTTTATTAAGTGAATTAAGATATATATGAAATTATCAAATTTAGTTTTGAAAATGTTGATATTTAAAGCTTTGAAATATATTAAACTTGAAATGGTATATTTTGTGGTGCAAGTCTGTATATGAAATCGATATAATTTGGAATGGTTTATTTAGGAACTGAATTGAATTGAAAGTGATGAATTGAGAATGAATCAAAATTTAAAATTTGGAAATTTGAATCGATTTGTGAACCTTGAGGAAACTATTTTATTATAAAAGTATTTTTAAATATATATATATATATAAGTATTTTACTTTATAAATTATCTTAATATATATTTATTTCAATATAAACCGTTTTCAATATAAACTATTTCAAAAAACTATTTTAATATATTAATTACTTTAATATAAACTATTTAATTTATAACTATATACAAACTATTTTATTATATATACTATTTTATTTTTTTAGCTATTTTAGTTTGTATAAACTATTTTATTTTATTAACTATTTTATTATATATACTATTTTCTATATCAAACTATTTAAGTGGGAAGTGTTATGATTTCAAAGTGTTGTGATTTCCAAAGTGATATGATTTCCAAATTATTATAATTTCAAAGTGTTATAATTTCGAACAGTTATAAAATTGGAAAGTGTTATGATTTTGGATCAAATGTATATTCTTTAAGTGAGAAATGATATCGTATTGATATTGTTTTGAAATGGAAATGATATTTTGGTTTTGAAGATAGACTATTTTGAAATGACTACGGTGTTATAGTAACGATTGGTTGTTAAAGAGACCGAGATCGGTCATTGTCATACTCTCTGCCAATACCGAAAAACACTTTAACAACCGTGTACGCGGTGGAGATTCCAAAATGAAGTAGGACGGTGGCGACGATCTTATATGAGGTATATACGTGGTGGACCTAACTCCTATGAGTTAGCATAAAGTGGCTAACACAAGAGCAATTGACGGGCCAAGTGAGGTAGCTCTTCCGATCGGAAACACTACATCATATGCCATTCTATTACTTCGTGATTAATTGGTTGCGCCCTCTGATTTGGGAGTGTCGCTCGAGGTGGGCGATTGCTGCGGCTCTACGTTACCACCAACCCAAAATGTAATTTGTATATCTACCCTGGCATTGCCTCGTTGTGCCATGTCACCTACCCTATCTAAACCATTACAAAATATTTTTGTGTCGTACCTATGGAGTACCCTCTGATAGCCCCAGTTTACGGAGTATCATGGTATTGTACAGACTATGGCATTATAAAATGTGTTAAGGGGGATATGGGTAGTGCCTTAACGCTATTTTAATAGTTTACTTTACTATAGACATTATTGTAATAGCGTATATTACTACATAGGAGATGGTTCCACGGATCCTTAGAGGATGGTTATCCCAAACATCCTTTATTCACTTGTATTTCAGTTGATATTTCACTTGAGTTGGATTTATTGATATAAGAATGTTAATCCTGACTCGAGTGTTTTGTGTTTTGCTTTACGGTCAGGTTACATTAAGTATCACAACATTTGAGACTCACCTTTGGAGTTGGAGCTCCGCTTGGAGATCCATCTGTCTATTCAGCTTGCAGTTATTCAGTTGACTCCTGTATATATTCTTATCTTATATTTGCCTATTGTATTGAGAGTTCTATGTATTCGAGACTTCTGTTGTATCTTGTTTAACTTTGTTATATATATATATATATATATATATAGTAGCTTCATGAACTACTATTCATTTGTTTCCACTGCTTATTATTGTAATACTCTGTGTCAGTAAATCTGTGATTATTTTATTTACTGTATATGCTGAGTTTTGCCAAATATAAATTAATAATATGATATTTTGAGCAATTCAAGTCCGACATGCGTGGATGCGAATGGTTGAAAATATTGAGATGTTACAATGGAAGTTCTAACTCAAATGATTAATTGGGCAGCTAGTAAAAAGGAATTTGAATTTCACTCTAAATGTAGAAACCCTATATCACCTCTTTAATTTTGCTGATGATTTATCTAAGCCTACTATTAACTTCCTGAATACTACCAACTGGATATTAGATTATTCCACTTGATTACTGGCTTGCAAGTTAACTACAAAAAATCTAATATTTTATTTGTTAGTGTGCATGTTTAAATAGGATCTTATCTTCCAAATTTCTAAACTGCAGCCTTTAAGTAATGACATGTCATATTTAGGAATTCTATTATCTGCCACCAAGCCTAATTACTCCAATTGTCTCCCCTTATTTGAGAAAGTAACAACAAGAATGAATGGTTGGTCTAGTAGACAGATTAGTCAGGCTGGTAGATTGACCCTTTAAATCCATTTGCAAAGCTATGGTAGTGTATTTGGAGTAGAACTTTTCTTCTTCCCATCATGATAATCAAGCATATTAAAAGTGCTATGAACCACTGCCTGTGGTCTAGAGACTTGTACTCTAAGAAATTGGTGCTTATTTCTTTTAAAAATGTTGAATCTAGCATGAAACTTGATGGTCTTGGTATCCAAAATATTTCTTTACGAAATAAAGCTTCCCTATCTAAACATTTTGACAATCTCCTAAACAACAAAGACAATATTGAGGTTAAATGGGCTGGGAAGTATCACTGGGGTAATGCCAGTTTCTGTTGATGCAGCCATCTCCTCTTTGGTTGGATCTAGAGAAGTATTTCGATGTTAAGGAATTGTTCTTTTTACCTCTGATATCTTTCCATGCTACCGAGAGGAATAATATCTCCTTTTGGAATGAGCTTTGGTTTATCCAAGGATTAAACCTATCTAAACATTTATCATATAAGGAGGATCTTTAATTTGGTATTCTTGCCCAAGCTAAAGCTAATAATTGCATTCTAAATGGTCTCGTTACTCTTCCTTTTTTGTAGTAATTCTAGAGTGAAGGAGTTACGGGATGCCATCCTGAGGTCAGGTCATAGCGTTCCTAGTTCTAAGTATGTCTGAACCACCAATCGCTTACCTCATTATACAAAGTTGGTATACAAAGCAATGGAGAATGCATCTGCTATCAAAAAATTCAGGTGATTCAAAGGGGTTTGGGTTCCTAACACTTCTCTTAAATTAAACGTTTTATTGTGGAAAGTGATGAAAAATGGGTTGCATGCCCTTTCTGATTTGAGCTTGATAGGAATGCCTATAACATACTGTTGTTTCTTTTGCAAAAATGATGAGGAGGAAATTATTCATTTATTTTCCAATTGCCCTATCATCCATAATCTTTAGACCTAGGTTCTTTCGATGGGTAATATTCACTCCTCTTTGATTAACAGTAAACTTGATGGAACTGTATTTATAAAGCTACTAGATGGAAGAATGATGAGGTAAGTGCATATCTAATGTTTTTGAAAGTGTTTGTTTACAACATACGCAATAAGAGATGCTTTGATGCTAAGGAAAATTCTATTGTTGAATTATTTACCATTATAAAAAGTGAAGTGAAGAGAGCATTATCTAATTCTTATTTTACTTTTTATAGGAGCTCCATTGATAAGTGGAGCTGATTTGGTCTCTTGTTTGTGTCTTGTACGTATTTTTTTCATCTACACTTTTGATTTCCTTGGTTGTCCTTTTTTTTGAGATTATACGCCTCTTTATAATCCCTTTTTAGGTTGATATGTTAATACTAACAGTGCCATAATAAATTCCTACTAGTTTGCTTATATATATATATATATATATATATATATATATATATATGCTTGTGCGCGCATGCGCGTATATATCTAATGTCATTTAAATCAAAGGTTTCCTTTCTAACCAATTTCAAATGCAATGTCTGACCATTATCAAATCAAGTTATAGACTTGGAAACATCATACATTGAACTCTAATCTAAGTTAGAACAAACAAAGGTTCATAACCATTGTCGAAAAGGAATATTTTTATTTGGCTGAAATCAAAGGCATGTCGTTCTATTTCAATTAATTAATCCAACGTCGATTAAATTTCATCGCAACAACGGTTAGACCATTCACCCAATCCAATCCAAACTTCGTCACCACAATAATTAAACAAAACATGTAAGAAGAATGTAAACTATTATGTAGATTTGAGTAAAGAATTAACTCGCAAAGCTTTCCTTTTTATTACTATTTTCAACCCCAATCTAGAATATTACCGTCTCACACCCTATCTCAGCCAACCATTGTCATCGTCATGCTTCGCTAGCAACCAGGAGCTCTATATCCCTCGTCATTTGATTTTTTTTCTTTTTATCGAATTAATTTGCAGGAGTAGGGATCTGGAAGGGAAAAAAGTAATGAAATGGGTATTGTATCTAATGAGGGAAGAAGAATGGGTGCTTCATTCGTCTTTACTTTAATTTCTAATTACACTCTTTACAAAAAAATTGATTTTTTTATTTACATTCAATTATTCTATCATTAATTTTCAAATATACTTTCACTTTAATTTAGATTGATCAAATATACATTTCAATATTTATGTTTTGTAAATTTAACAATATATTTGAATTCAATGCTTACCTAATCTCCGTTGATTTATTGATTTTATTAATATCGATAAGAACTCTTTTTCATCTATTTGAATTAGATAAAAACAGTTTACGTTTTAAAAATATTTTATATTCATTTTAAATATTTTACTTGTTTAATATATTATCTAAAAATAATTTATTAACTAATTCAATTTATTAAAACAAATTCCATAATCAAACAAGCTTTAACCAACAATAATTCATTTTCAAAAATAAAATTTATCCAAATTGAATTCGAATAATGTATTTTACTTAAATTTAATGTATTTGGATGATGTAGAAAGTAGAATTATTACAATATGTATATACATAATCTAATTATTTTAGTTATTCAGATAATTTTGACCAATTTAGAATAATCCAAATTAAAATCTAAAATGACTTATATTAATTTAAAATCTAAAAGCTAGTTTAGTTCTAGTATATAATAATATCTACGATTATTTTATTTATTTAAATAATGTGACCAAGTCAAAATAATTTGAATTAAAATCTAAAATATCTTATGTTAGTTTGAATGCAAAAGCAGATCAAGATACATATAAATATGTATATTAAATTTTAAATTCAAAATTATATTATCTACATATATATATACACACATATATTTGAATATGTAAAGTAAATGAATCCCTTTTTTATTATTTCAAAATATGCATATACATTGATGTTATATTTAATATCTAATATGTATGTATGTATATATATATATATATATATATATATTAAAATTGAATTTTTTAATTTTTGGCAAAAGATTTTTTAATAATTTTTTAATTAAATCCCTACGGATTTGGCTCTAGAACTTATATTAATTAAGTTACGATTATTTAAAATATATGTTTCAATTATTATTATAATATGAAAATAGTTTTTAATTTATTTTAAATCCATTTATCAACTACATATAACTAATTATAAAATGGATAAAAAAAATTAAAAGATTTATTTTATTTTTTTAGGTTAAGCCAAAAATAATATATATATATATATATATATATGAAAAAATATATTTGTTAATAACTCTTCTGTAGATGTATTAATAGATTAGACAACAACACACACATACGCGTACACCCACATATACATACATATATGTATGTGCACGCGCGTATGAATTCATTGTATAAAAGGTATCTAGAAAGCATGAATGAAATGAACAACTTAAATGATTGTTAATAGCATATGAACTAAAATTATTACAAAAATCTGTAGCCTGTGATATGAATCTTGAATGTCAAATAAATCCCCTTTAGATTTGATCCAAAAATGCCCCTTAAGCTTACAACAAGCAAGAGATGAACACCACACTATAAACTTTGATTTTGATTGGAATTTATTTTGACTTTGGTTTGAAAATCTATTGCAAAATTGCCTTGGTATTTTCAGCTATGGTAGGTATATAGTGGTGGCCCAAATGAATGAGACTGGACATCTTAAATATGCATCTAGGTAGAGCCGAAAGTGGGGAGATATTCTCTTATAATCACTTAGTCCTTGTTTGCCAAATTGAATCATTATTTGATCATCTAAAACTCTCCCCACTTATCACCTATGGCTGGCATGCTAGGGGCATCATGGGCCTTTAAAATTTTCGAACCCAAATAACAATTAAGTTATTTAAATCAATTAACTTATTCATCGATAACGTATATCGATACGTACATATATCACTTTAATATATTCACCCAATTGATGTAGCGAACCAGAATTTCAACCCTCAAAAATCGATGCTAATACATTTAGAGTATTCATGTGCCACAAATTCAAGTGCCAGAAACCTGATTCTTAAGGCAAGAAAGAAAATAAAGACGGAACAGGATCTCACATGAATGAAATATAACATATAATCTTTACAGTGGAAAATTTAAAGGCATATATTAGAGTAAAACATGGACAATCCTAAATATATGTCCTTACAAATGCGGAATACAATAGTACATGAGTGTGGTGGAAATGAATAACAATCTTCAAAAGAATCTTCTAACTCCATGCTCCAAGCTCTTCCATATTTCTTCTAAACTAAACCTCACTACTAGACTACCCGGGAAAATTAGGGCACCCAGAGTTTAAGTGAAAAGGAAAATAAACTTTGGGTTAGTCATGTGACTGGTGTGAGAAACTCAGAATAGGCGTTTTGAGAAGAAAAGGTATCGCATAAGACCACACCACACAAAAACACAGAATGATTTTTTACCTTAGGATAACCAAAACATTTGCTATGCAATGGGATATTATTTTTAATGACATTCTTTTGAAAACGTTTGCAAGTAAACCTATGTATCTTAACCAAAATTGTTACCACTATTAAATTATGCTATATCTGAATGTGATATATATGCTGCTTTGTGATATGTATAGATGCATGTGATAATAGATGCTTATCTATATGTGTAATATGGTACATCCATTTATGATAAGTGATATTTCTAAATATCTATTGTTTAAATCCCTTAAGTATAACTAGGACATTAAAATGGCGTTTGGTTTCGATGAGACCGGGATCGGGTTTCCATATTTGGATATCCGAAAACCACATCTATTCCAATTAAACATTAGGTCGTTAATCCAAGTGGAGCAAGTGAAGACTCAAGGTGTAAGAGCTATACGTCAGTATAACTCTGTGGGTGATTCCGTAATGAGTTTGACGGAATAGTGCTTATAGATTCGAGATGGTGAATCAGAGTGCAAGGGCTATGGTCGTTGACTCTGAGGGTGATTCCAAAATGAGTGCAACGAGATAGTGCCTTCGGTTTCGTTCGAACCCGGAACGAACTTGTATGGATTGAATGCTTTCAGAACATCGTCAGACGGACGATGAGCATTCTAAGATAATTGGTCCTATAAAGGTAATCGCAGCCTCAAGCCTCATAAACCGGGAATGGCTAAAACAGGGGAGGTGCAGCAAGGCTTCGTGGGTCGCTCCCACTGGAGAGCAAGATACATCCCTGTCTAGAAGTCCCTTTTTATTTCGGCTGTGTTGGCAGTTGGTCTACAGCCAACTGCGGGGTGGTCTTGTTCGGGACTGTTCAGTAAGGAATGGTCCTGGTCTTGTGTTGCAGGGGAGTGGGAGTACTCCTCGGTACGGTGATCTAGGCCACGTACTTTGACTGGCGGTACCCCAGTAGCCCTGCCATTGATGGAATCCATAATCCAAGAAGTGCCTGTACGGTTTTGATTGTGCCCAACTATGTTGGAATGTGAGATGTAAGCATTCCAGCTATTTCTGTATTTTATTTTGAAAACCCTAGACACTATTATAATATCACTAGATTTCCTATCAAATGTTCTGGTTAGCGTAAGGTAAAAACTTTTCCATGTTTATGTGTGGGAAGTCTTACGTGATACCTTTTCTTTTCAAAGGATTTTCTAAAGTTAAGCAATTCTAAACCGTTTACTCACACCAGACCCCTGTCTGACCCGAGTGTTTATTTTTTGTTTTATTAAACTCTTGGGTACTCATATTATGTATGAGTAGTCAAGTGATTCAGGTTATCTCTTAACGAATTCTGGAGGAACTTTGGAGCAGGAGGCTTCAGCGTGTAGCTATATGGTTAGAGTTTCCGCTGTGTGTTATTCTGTATGATGTCTTGTATTGTATTAGACAGAAATGTTATAACTGTCTAAATTGAGATGTTAAGTTGTGTACTCTGATGTATATGATACTATGTATATGTTCTATATTATATTTAAATCATTCCGCTGTGAGATTCTGATGTGCTGTTTCTTTTTCTTTTCTTTCTTTTCTTTCTTTTCTTCTTCTATCCCTTTCTTTCTTAATTAGTGATGCGATTTTCCGGGAGTGGGAAGTCAGGTCGCTACACATTCACAGAGATCAATCAATGTAATTATAAATACAATACCAGACATTCATCCGTACAAGTTGTCTAGGAACAGGACAAACCAACGGTACTCTCCTGCCACATTTTATTTGGAGTTACCCCTAGGATTAGTAGCGAGAAGTACTTGCATCGAAGATCTTAAATGAAGAACTACCGCCACATAATATGACGTTGGAATTTCCCCTCGAGGATCAATGACAAGTAGCCCCACATTCCATCTTCCAAATCATATCCATATCTTCACTTCGAAAAGTAAATTGGTTCAAAGTGGTTTTCGAATAAGAATTACTCAAAACCGACCACCACTCCTTCGAACCAATCATTGATAAAAAGATGTTAAGTAAATAGGGAATTATTCTTTTTATTTATTACTTCCTTTTTGTCAAAAATATCTTCAAAAGATATATATTTCAAAAACATACCTTCCGGTATATACGGAGTAATTAAACCTCTCTTATCAAATCCTTTAATTACTCAAACCCTTTTTCAATTGGAGTAATACAAAATCATTTCATTTTTCACTTAGGAAAATATTTCCAAATTATTTCGTTTAAATCTTAACAAAGATATCTTAATTCAAAACTCAAAATTTTGATTGAGTTAAAACCATATTATATAGGATGTTAATCCCAAAACCAGTAAATATTAAATGAGTAGAATATATGGAAATCATCTAATTTTACTCAATATCAATTCCCATATTCAACAAATACTATGGAAGGAATAACGGTGAAATCACCTTTTAAGTTCCACAAATAGTACGAGTTCTCTCTTTGGGCTTTAACACCGAGTACAATAACATTATCCTCATAAAATCCAAGTTATTTATATTTGGAAAATCATATCCTTTATACTTTACAAAGTTTTGATATAAGTAAATCAAATTTACTATCCCATCGGTTAGGCCAGTCCAGATAGCCAGGGAGAGCAGGAAATTGGTTTTCCAAACTCAAGCCTATAGACCATCTCTCTGCCACCCATAAGGAGGTCAAGTTATTTGATCGACTCCAAATTATTTAACATTTAAGCATTATATAATTCCTTCAAATCACCTTTAAAATACTTTATTAATCATTTGAAAACATTTACAAAAGATTTGGAAAAGAATAGTTGCGTTTAAAACGATATTTCAAATGTTATAGAATGTCTGTGGAAAAGTGTCGTGGAAAGTACTTTTTAAACTATATTGATCAAAGCGGATTTTCAACATTTGAAAATTAACTTTTATAAGTCCCATCACTTTTAAAACATTTTAAAGGATTTTTATAGTTTATTTCATGTTTTTAAACTATTTTAAAACATCATTTTCTATGAAATCCTTTGATGGATTCTAAACTGTAAAACCACGATTTTTCCAAAAACTTGTTTTACTCATATTTCAAAATCTACTAGTCAAAATCTTGATTTTCTTTCTTTTTTTGAGAACTATGGATATAATAGTTCCAAAAATTCCTATCTCAAAGAATTCTAAGCTATATTCCATCCTATATACTCATTTGACTTTTACAGTGTGAAATCTCGAACTGCCGTTACACGACGCGCCTATTTTTGACCAAATTTTCAATCCTTATTCAAACTTCACCAAAACTCTTTCGTATCTCTATAAAACATTTCAAACTCATTTTAAACCTTTTTAAAGAGGTTTAACATTCCATATGCACCAATTTTTTAAATAAAAGAAAGTGATTTCCTTTGTGCTTATCGACGTGTATTTCTTTGACTTGCACATATATTCAACATTCATATTTAACCATTATCAACGATAATAAACAAACAAATACAACATCCAATAGCATATAATATTATAGTTTAGGAGTTCTCACCTTCATTTTTCCCTGGATTAGTCTTAAATGGGCAATAGCTTCGCTATAATGGCTTTAAACTCTATGGAACCGAACTCTTTGACCTTGAATGGGCTTGACCCACGTTATAATGCTCATGACCATTACTTGGGAGGTGGGAGGGCTCGACCATGGTGGTAATGGTGGATGGAATGAGTTAGAGGGGTGGAAAGGAGGTATTTTGACTTATTTTCGAAGTGGATTGACATTTCAAACTAGTGTATATATTTTGCCATAATTTTACAAATATTTTTCCAAGGCATGGAAGCAATCAAAGAAGCTTGGAGGAATGAGAAAGACACTTAGGAAATGAGGGGAAGAAGTGTATAAGAAAGTGAAAGGGAATGTCTTGAATTTATAGGATAATTTTGGAACAAAATATCCTAACACCATAGTTATCAATCACCATCACCAAAAAGAACACTTATCATCCCTTAAAACAAGGTTCCTTAAAACATGCTCCTTAAAACAAGGTTCCTTGTGTCCTTTTTTATTTTAATTAATCATGTTTAGTTTATTAAATTTATGGTTATTATATATTATTAAGTTGTATATGTGCATATGTATGTCACATATAATCCACAACATTGCACAACTTCTACACATTGAATTGTTACGAATTCCGATTTCAAATTCCGGTCATATTTCTACGTCTTAGTTAATATACCTATATTTGTAAATGAAATTTGAAAACTATTTTTTTACGATTTTAGATTAATTAAAACGGTCACTTTTGAATTATAAAACCATATAAATAAATATTAAAAAATTATTTACAATAGTTGCTATTGTACCGATAAAGCGATACCGATTTTTTCCTTATATTTTCAAACTACACTTATAACTTTAAAATTATTAAAAATTATTTTTTATCACTTTATAGATATTCAAAATGAATTATCATCATTTAAATTTTTTTTTTGAATAATTAAAATAATTATTAAATTATTAAATCTCAATTTAGATTCATAAATCTATATTTAAATACGACACCACTATTGGTGATGACTTAAATACATTTAATTTCCAAAAATAAAATAATTAATTTTATTTCACATTCTTGTTCAATTAAAAAAATAAATATATGTATCCAACTCTATGCGCGATGTTTTACAATTATAGAGCTGGTTATTAATAAAACAGTTTTTAGCCATTTTATCGATTTAAATTTCTAGGAAAATATTTTTGTAAATATCTATTCAAAATCATATTACTATTACTTATTATCACTCAAAACGATATTATTTGTATTATCAACCTTTTATTTAAAAATGAATATAATTTATCAAAGTGATAAATTTGTGGGTCATTACAGTTAATTAATAATAACATCTAAAAAACTAAAATAAAATCTAATAATTAGTATTTCATAAATAATAACAATTTAATTAATTTACAATAATTATAAATTAGTTTAATCGTGCGGTATTTTAGAGTATTTAATATTTTGGTTGTGCATGCTAAATCAATCAGCAATTAATATCGAATAATTCGATATTAATGTTCACATGTCATCTTAGTTAGCGGTGTGATAGTTTGGCATAATTTATCGCTTATACAATTTTCGGTAAAAATCTAATTTTATTATTTTTAGCGGTACTTGGTAGTAATGATTATTTATACCGATTCTCTTCGTCAAAATCTTATTACGTTCAGACTTATGGAATTTGATTTTGACCAAAATTCTAATATCGTTCACATTTTACTTGCATATTTCAAACACAAAGTCCTTGGTTCAATAGCAATAATCATAATTAACTGAAATGCTATAAATAGAGATTTTGACTTTCACCTGACTACAGTTGACTGTGATGCCAACCTCATAAAACTTAGGAGAAGAATTCCCTTCTGAGCAGCGTTTCACTTCTAATGCATCAACCCAATTCCAACTATAGCTATTCAATGGATGCCATGCCTCGATTTAGTTGCAATCAAAGTGGAGTGTCTGCATTGAAGTTCAACAATATTGTAAAGTTGAAAGAATAGTGTAATATCGTCACTTTGGTATTCTCTGTTTCGCCTTAGTTGTATTATACAACCTATCGAGTGAGTCATTCCATAATTATCCAATAACTATTGATATATAATCTTTTGGTGCTCCTAACTGCCATGACCAATACTGTCCAACTTTTGGACAGCGTTAAGTATTCCAATGTCAATGGATGTATCAATATCCTATCTCAAAACATCTTAACCAGGAATATTTAAAACAATATGTTCTTTTTGTTGTGATAAAATTTTCATGTTTGCAACACATTATAATTACAATCACATAATAACTCATTTAGGGATATCCTACTAAATATACTTCAATTATATAAATAATATATCATGTTATGAAAGTATATAATAGAAAGGAAAACACTTTTATTTTGAACAAGAATTTTTTATAGAGTTAATAATTTACAATAAATTACAGAATTTCCCCTAGAGCATACTTCTCACTCTAGCAAAAACAAATCTCTTCATTTATTTCTTGTAAACATAAATTTTTTCTTTCTATCTCCCTCACCATTCTTGGCTAAAATTCCTTTGATCGTTTCTAAAAGTAAACTATTTCAAATTAAATCAAAATATCAAATAAAATAACGATTTTTTTGTGCTTCATCCATCTCATGTAAAGATTTTTTGCTAATTTTAAAAGACAAAGGAGAATTCATTGATCAAGCTGTAATTTATTAGCTAAATCCATGAGGAAAATTATATTTTATATTTATAATTTTCTTGTTTCTCCTTATGATGATTTTATGACAATATTGCCACTTCATGTAAATCCGAAATTGAAACCAGGTTTAAATAACCAATTGGATGACATTGTTTAGTTACATTTATTTGTCAAAACTGGAAATTTTATATGTGCAAAACTAATAATTTTTTCTTCAAATATGATTCTATATACATAATGTTTTTGAAGGAAACTTATATGTGAGTTAATCATAGAACATAAGATTAGAAACGTGGGTCGAAAATCAAAATGTAGGTCTCAAATCAAACTACCATAATATTTGTCCCAAACTTATGTGTATGTTTTGATTTTAATATTTCATTCGATTTTTTTGTTTTGGATTGGATTAACCATGAGAGATAAAATTAAATATTACACACACAGAGACACACACATGCATGTATATGTGTATGTATTTATGTATGTATGTGCATTTAATGTGTATGTGTATTTGTTTGTAATAGTTTTATATATAAAAGGCATTTAGAAATATATGAGTCTTATGTTCATATCAAAACTATTCAATTAAAATTACCTAAATCCATTATTCATTTGTGAATATGGTAGAATTTTTTTATTTTATTTAATATATACATATAATTTTATTATTAATTGTATACATACATATAATTTTATTATTAGTACTTAATTTATTAAGAATTTTTATAAATCGAATGCAATCTAAATCTTAATTCTGAATAACACTTGCCAAATTTAGATTTGGTGTTTGTATTTATCAATTTATGTTAAGTTTTGTCTAAGAAATAATTATTATTAATATGTAAATCTTATGATATTTTGTAATCAATTAAACGTCTCATAAGTTAAAACTTAATCGAGGAAATTGATATTTATGCATTTATCAACTTGTTTATTAATTATTATATTGTTTGTGATGCAATTGATATCTATACATGTATATCTTATTTATCACGTTAAATATTTATTATCACATTTCTTTTGAATAATGATTAGACATGATTATAGTAAAATATTTATAAAAGGAGGAAGATGTAATCAATTGTTGATACCAGCTTTTCATCTTTCCCATTTAAAATCTTAATGTGATTACATTTAGATCTAATGTTAACATGTTTGTAAGGACCCGTATTTTTGGATAATTAAAATATTTATGAAATAAGTTTTTAAAATTTTACAATAAAATAAAACTAAAATTTGTAATGTTATAATGAGAGTAATAACTAGAATGTAATGTTAGTAATGTTAATATAAGGTAATTGCTAACTATTTTAATGTAATTCCAATTAATTGAAGCGACTGTAAAGTTATAATTGGTTATAAACTATAAATAAGGAAATACATTGAATGTTGAAATAATATGTAATCAAATAGAATTGGCTAATACTTAATACGAAATCGGTGATGTTGTTTGAATGCTGTTGATAATTATTTAATGTAATTTCTAATCATTTGAAATAATTGTAAAGTTACTTCATTATAATTGTAAATAATGAACTAAAGTAAATGATATTGTTAATGGTGAACTTGCTTGTAATTAATTTAAATAGTTTAATATTGAATACAAAACCTTTTTGGATAAGCAAATTATAACCCTTGGTTGTAAAGAATAAGATAATGGGTATGAATTATTATTATAAAAGATTGTATTGACTATTTTGTCGTTAATTTATCCGTTTGAATATTGAATAGGTAATTAATAGAATTAAGCTAATTGAATGTTGGGTTTATGTTAGAATTGTATGTTGGTAATTGAAATAAGTGTATAGTTATTTGGTGATAAGTTGAAATAAGGAAATGAATTAAATGTTATATAAAAAGGGGAAAATTATTGTGACGACCCGGAATTTTTGAGCATTTAAAATCAGAATATTTAATTGATTTTAAATATTTAAAAAGTTAATTATTTAACTTGAATTCAAATAACACTATTTATTTGGTAAATAAATAATTAAATCAAATTTATTTGAAGTTGGATAAAATGTTGAATCTGGAGTTTTAAGTCGGATAAAAATAATTTGAAGGCTTGTAAATTTATATTGATAGTTCTGAAGATAATAAAAGCTTTTAAATTGAAATTTGAGGTGATTCGTTCGGTTTTAATAATATATCGTTTAAATTGAATTTTAAAATAGCCTTCCGGGGCGCAGCCTCGAAATTTGACGAAACCAGTTTCATTGGATCCGTAATATTGTATTATTATCGGATTTCAACTTTCGTAGTGATTGGAGTAGTTGTGTGAGCGTACGATATATAAACGCGCTGAAGTTTATACCGAAATTCAATTTAATAACTGAATCCCAAAAGGGCTATCTTCTCCATACGATCGAAACAGGACTCAGAACCTTTTCCAGTGCATTCGAAATAGGGGTATAGTATTATAAACGCTTAGCGGCATGCCTCGATAGGAGGTCGAGATTTTTAGCTTCGATTTTGTGACAATTTAAATTTAAACTTTGAATAATATATATATATATATATATACCAATCACCATCAGCTGTTTTTCCATTTTCTCTATCAGCCGACATAGGAAGCGTGCTTGATACGCTTGTCCCCTTTCTTTTCCTTCAGTCCGACATTTTCCTTTACCTTCGTTTAAATCGTCACCCTGTTTTCTTTTTATTCAGACAACTTTATTGAATTCAAACGAAAAAATAATGGCGACAACTTCTTTCCTTACCCCTTTGTTTACACCATTCTTCCCCTACCTTTACCTTTACTCCCCGATTCGTTCAAAAATTTCTATGGCCGCAACTTTAAAAAAAACAAAAGCAAAATGCGAACGAGACTTTGAATCGTTCGAACCTAAGAACCAATCTCGATCGCGATCGATTACTATCATGAGCAGGGCTGCGCGGCCTTCTTCGCGAGGTCAGCCATCATTGGGTCGTGTGATTGAAGTTCATCATTTCGACGCTGGGGTAGGATGCGATTTCTATCGGGCTGTTAGGGTTTCTACGAAGCAGTTGCAGAGGGTAGCGACATGCGATTGGGAGGCGGTGACAGCCCTAAGGCTTCGTTAGCATGTCTTCAACGTCGTGCTCGAGGCGGTGATGGCAAGGACTTGAGGTCGAGGCTCGTTACAGCTCTTGAGGCGATTTAGGTCAAAAATTGGGAAACAAGCTGGAATGGAAATAGACTACAAATTTAAGTCAAAGACCGAGTATTATAGGATACATGATATGATGCTGTGGAGCTCAGGAGACGAGCTGGATGACGATACGTACTTCCGTACTTGTTTTATATATATTGCACTGTATAGAGTAGCTGTGTATCCAGTTGTATGTTATTGGTATTGAGTTGTGATTGATGTACTCTGATGATGTAATATATAAACTGATATATTTGATCTTTGAGTAAAGATTATTTATTATCTCTTATATTTTATTCCACTGCGATGGTTAGATTCTGTTGTTGATTTCTATTTTCTTCTTCTACCTCTTCTTCTTTAACCCAAATGGTTCGTATTTCTGTACAAATTGAGTTGATTTAGTTAGAATAGTGATGACTCAAGGGGTACGGATTTGCGGGCTGCTACATTGGTATCAGAGCTTAGGTTAGCGATAACCTTGGCTCTGGTGGGAATTACTCATTGAAATAGAGTCAATAGTACTCTAGGATGAGTTTGAGCGTATTAATAGATATGAGCGCGTATTTGTTAGTGAATATAAAATGATTTTATATTGCGTTGATTGGTTTATTGAGTAGTTTATGGATTCTGGTCAATACGAGTAATTAACGTTATTGATAGGGATCTCTAAACACTTGAATAGAACAATTCGACACAGTATTGTTTTAAAGTAGGGTAAATGAAATAATTTTACCCAAATTATTTTTGTATATAAAAGATATAATTTTTTTAAAGTATTATAGTATTTGGATGCTTGATTGTTAAGGAATGATAATAATAAATTATTAACACTATTATGTAGAAATTGAATAAGAAATCGAAAACTTATAACCAAAGTTGAAGAATAAATTTATATAACAAAATGGAATTTGAAATATAGATTATAAATGTAATTTATAAATTGAAATAAACTTCATATACAAATGAGATTTATTAATGTAAACTATAAAGGTGATTATAATTTTGGAATAGAATTCCAGAGAAACATTTGAAAATTGAAAAGAGATAAAATTCCAGAGAATGTTTGAATATAGATTTAAAGGAATTTCAATTTGGAATTTTTGGGAAAAATTTAAATTCCTTTGGGTTTGAAAACGATTTTCAAAGGGTTGGAGGAATAATAGTAATATTTTGGAAATACTTTTGTGTTGAATTTGAAATCTTGTGAGATTTGGAAATTAAAAATATTTGAAATGTTGTTAAAGAGATAAAAACACTAAACTCTTTCGGTCGCTGGAAAATAATTCCGATAATGATCGCGACATCATCGGTGTTCATTTTCGAGATTCCAAGAGAGGAATTGCTACCTGAATATTTTAAATTGGAATTGTTTGCGAACTGGGTTTAGTTTTGAAAACTCAAAGGGATAATTGAATTTGCCAAAGGATTTTGGATGTAGTTGATTTCAAAAGTGATTTAGAGATTTTGGGAAATTGTTTGAACTCTGGAATTTTATTTTAAATGTTTACGGAATAATAAAAATATATTGGCTAAATAAAATGTATAATTCCGAGTTAAAAAGTAAAACGTGAATGGGATTGGTTGTCCATTGATGAAAGTATGAAAATAAATAAGTTTGTGACTTATAAAATTTAGAAATGGAATAAATAAGCCAAATAAAATTGATTTGAATTTTGGGAAGTGAATGAAAAATTCAAAACTTAAATTATGAAATAAATTGACCTCCAGTAAAATAGTTAAAGTGGTTTGAGATAAAAATAAAATATTGGGAATAAACCTTGAATAAAAAATTAATAATTAATTGGTAATGAAATATGGAGATGGAACTTGAATTGGTTAAATGAAAGTCGAATACCAATTTAATGTGGCAAATGTTTAGTTTGCAAATAAATTATAAAATGAGTATTTGATGTAACCAATGTGAAATGTTCCAAGATAAATAAATGGATTCAAATAAAATGAATGAGAATATAGAATGCAAAATAAATTGAACGGAATCGATTAAAATGAAATCAAATTAAGTATAGATTGAGTTGGTATTAATTTAAAATAGTTATAAACAGGAATGGATATTCTTTTAAGTAAATATCACTGAATTTGCATAAAAATAATTGTTGTTTGACGTAAACGTGATTATATAAATTCTATAGGTTAACAGAAGCCAATAAAATTGGTTTTTGAATCAATTGTAAGAAATATGGGCTTGTTTGGATGAAAAATAAATTGAGTGTAAACAATGAAGTGTAAATGAATTCAGCTTGGATGTCGGTGAATTGAATATAATTGGGAGTATGAAATTCAAAATGGTTGACTGAATAAACTAATTTAAATTAGTTAGTAGATGAAATTGGTTGGTAATTGAAATCCAATTAAGGATTTAAATTGGAAAGTGCTTATAAAATATATATATAACTTGAGTTTTAAAGTTGAAATAACTCGACGAAAAATAAAATAACTTAAGTAATATTTGAATAAAAGATTGATTTAAGTAAAATTGTGAAATGGTTGTGTCGAGTTTTATGAAATGATTTTGAATAAAACTTGTTTCGTAAATGAAATGAAATTAGTAATTGAGTTAATTAATGTAAGTTATATTAATGAGGATTTGACTTTGGAAAATGGGAGTTGGATTGCTTTTGGGATTAATTCATTTTAAATGAGTTTGTTTGGACTTAGAAGATGATTTTGAGTTAAGTAGAGAGTGGTGTAATCATTTGAATTGAATAGGATGGTTTGAATATGGATTGAAAGCATTTAAATTGTGTGGAGCCTAATAAATTTGCTTATGGTAAGCGTTTAGTGTATATTGCTTGTGTTATACATGTGTTTAGCTGTTGAAATTAATTGAAATGTTAATAAACTTTGTATATTCGTCACTTACATGTTTAATTTAACAAGTACAGGTATAGGAAGCCGCGTGGCTGGATTTGGTTGCGCTAACAGCTAAAATAAATAACCCGTTTGCTTAAAATGCTCAATAAGGTACGCCTACGCAATACAAATAGGAAATATGAACCGTTTTTCTGTTTTCCGACCATGTGGGTCGATGTATATATATTTATATCTCTTGTCAAATTGAAAAAGCTCCTCCGTACAAAGGAGACTCTGCCAAAAATTTTCAAAAATTTTGGGAGTTAGAAAATTTAATAAAATTTTCACTAACGACAAATGAATTAAAATTTGTAGGCAAATAGAATTGAAACTGAATATTGAAATCTAATTTAAATTGTATAAGTAAAGTAAGATGAACTGAAGATATTGTTCAAAGAAATTGAAGATAGAAAAATTTACAAATAACTTTCAGTTGAGATATGAAAACAAATTAGTAAGTGAAATTAATTTAAGGAATGATTAATCGAATATTGTTTGAAATGAGATGAATTGAACTCAATATTTTGAATTGGAAGGTGAATTAAACTCAAGTAAAATTGAAAATGAAATTTGGATAAAGGATGAGAATAAAAGTATTGAGGTTTGAAATTAATTTGCAAATTGAAGTAAATTGAATTTATTTGGAACTGGAATACAAAAAGATTAAAACTGGAAGTTGTGGCAAGGGAAAGTGTGGATAAGTGAATAACAATCAAGATAAATGGGAATAAAATGAAATTGATGTAGTTGATAATCAATAAGGGCAAATACGTAGGATGTACGTATATTATTTTATTCGCATAACAATTTGTTCCAGATTTGAGCACCGAATTTCGAGATAGTTATATCGATCCGAGTTAGGATTTTTCACTCGATTTTCAATGGAGAACTTGGATATGGAATTTTGATTGATTCTGTAAATTCTCTGTCATAGTTTACAGCTATGCAAGGAGAATGACGGTTTCTAATCAGGAAACCAGATCTGAGTCCGCACTAGGAAGTCGAGTGGACGATACTAGTTCGGAAGTGAAATTCTGTGATCGAGTAGACAATCGGATTCGGTATTGCGTACGAATAATATAGGTACATCGTACGGGCTTAAATGGAATGAACATTGAAATTTTGGAAAGACGTCAAATAAAGGTTTTTGAATGTTGTGATTGGATATATTGCTAAACAGGATATGCAGGTATGAAAAAGGGAAAGGAAAATTGGTTTTGATTTCAGATAATAAATTAGAATTGCCCGACCAAAAAGGTATGTGTCTAAATTTCTATGAAATTTGATTGGGTTTTTGGATTTAGCCACTTGGCTTTTTGTTTCCTTTTGGAATTTGGGAGCCCGTAGAGGCATTTTGTAGTTATACCGAGCTAGCGCGCAAAGGAGACACTAGCGAAATTTTTCAGAAATTTAGAGAGTGAGAAAAAAAATTGAGAAAAATTATGACAATTTTAAATTTGATTTAAAATTTAAATTTGAATGATTGAGTAAGTAATATTGTTTGAAACTATGGGAAAGTTAGTAAGAATGGTAATGGGTCATTATAAAAGATAATTGGTAGGATGTTGAATTGTTTGATTTTGGGGATAAATAAATAGGTATTGGACCATTCTTCCTAATTAGTAATTTCGGGGACGAAATTCTTTTAAGGGGGAGGAATGCGACAAACCAGAATTTTTGAGCATTTAAAATTGGAATATTTAATTGATTTTAAATATTTAAAAAGTTAATTATTTAACTTGAATTCAAATAACACTATTTATTTGGTAAATAAATTATTAAATCAAATTTATTTGAAGTTGGATAAAATGTTGAATCTGGAGTTTTAAGCCGAATAAAAATAAGTTGAAGGCTTGTAAAATTTATATTGATAGTTCTGAAGATAATAAAAGCTTTTAAATTGAAATTTGAGGTGATTCTTTCGGTTTTAATAATATATCGTTTAAATTGAATTTTAAAATAGCCTTCCGGGGTGCAGTCTCGAAATTTGACGAAACCAGTTTCATTGGATCCGTAATATTGTATTATTATTGGATTTCAACTTTCGTAGTGATTGGAGTTGTTGTGTAAGCGTACGATATATAAACGCGCTGAATTTTATATCGAAATTCAATTTAATAACTGAATCCCAAAAGAGCTATCTTCTCCATACGATCGAATCAGGACTCGGAACCTTTTCCAGTGCGTTCGAAATAGGGGTATAGTATTATAAACTCTTAGCGGCACGCCTCGATAGGAGGTAGAGATTTTGAGCTTCGATTTCGTGACAATTTAAATTTAAACTTTGAATAATATATATATATCCCAATCACCATCAGCTGTTTTTCCATTTTCTCCATCAGCCAACATAGGAAGCGTGCTCGAGACGCTTGTCCCCTTTCTTTTCCTTCAGTCCGACATTTACCTTTACCTTCGTTTAAATCGTCACCCTGTTTTCTTCTTTTTCAGACAACTTCATTGAATTCAAACGAAAAAATAATAATGGCAACAACTTCTTTCCTTACCCCTTTGTTTACACCATTCTTCCCCTACCTTTTCCTTTACTCCCCGATTCATTCAAAAATTTATATGGCCACAACTTTAAACAAAAAACAAAAGACAATTGCGAACGAGACTTTGAATCGTTCGAACCTAAGAACCAATCTCGATCGCGATTGATTACTATCACGAGCAGGGCTGCGCGGCCTTCTTCGCGAGGTCGGCCATCATTGGGTCGTGTGATTGAAGTTCATCATTTCGACGCTGGGGTAGGATGCGATTTCTATCGGGCTTTTAGGGTTTCCACGAAGCAGTTGCAGAGGGTAGCAACATGCGATTGGGAGGCGGCGACGACCGTAAGGCTTCGTTAGCGTGGCTTCAACGTCGTGCTCGAGGCGATGATGGCAAGGACTTGAGGTCGAGGCTCGTTACAGCTCTTGAGACGATTTAGGTCTAAAATCGGGAAACAAGCTGGAATGGAAATGGACGGCAAATTTAAGTCAAAGACCGAGTATTATAGGATACAGGATATGATGCTGTGGAGCTCAAGAGACGAGCTGGATGACGATACGTACTTCCGTGCTTGTTTTATATATATTCCGTTGTATAGAGTAGCTGTGTATCCAGTTGTATGTTATTGGTATTGAGTTGTGATTGATGTACTCTGATGATGTAATATATAAACTGATATATTTGATGTTTGAGTAAAGATTATTTATTATCTATTATTTTTTATTCCACTGCGATGGTTAGATTCTGTTGTTGATTTCTATTTTCTTCTTCTACCTCTTCTTCTTTAACCCAAATGGTTCGTATTTCTATACAACTTGAGTTGATTTAGTTAGAATAGTGATGAATCAAGGGGTACGGATTTGCGGGCTGTTACAGTTATATGAAATTAATGGAAAATTGAGTATAATCAGGGTTGTGATAAATGTGATTAAGTAAGTAAAAGGTAGCATCTGAAATTTATCACCTATTTATTTAATCCACTGAAATTAATTAGAAAATCAATTGCAATTAATCTAATTACTTATTGCAGTTAATATGAATTAAAGTAATAATTATTGAAGATTGAGGTAATGAAATGGTAAGCCAACGTTATATCCATAAGACGACAGTTGATTGAATAATAAGATGAAAATCAAAATAAATATATATTGGAATTTAAATTAATTAATGAATTTATTGCCGTTAATTTGACTTGGAATTTTTCAATAAAAGGGAAAGAGAATTTATTTGAAATTAATGGCATTTAATGAAAGAAATGTACATTTGTTTGGATCCCTTTTAAAGTATAATTTTGAAATTAATTACAATTATGTCGATTTGGAATCTTTTAATTTAAAAGAGTAAAAAAAGAAACATTAATTTTAATTAACGGATTTAACGAAAGAAACATACATTATTGTTAAAATAAAAAGAATGTTTTAAAGAAAATAAAACGAACATTTTCATTTTGAATGTAAAAATAATTTTATAAAAAGAAGAAAAAAATGAATTTTAAAACAATATTTTATAGTCAATAAATATCAATTTGAGGCTGTATATAAGTGAATTTAACACTAATCTTGATATTTAAATTAATTCAACTTTTTATGTTTCATGATTGCGCTCTAAGAAAAACTTTATTGTGAAAAAAGAACTTGAATTTGAGTTTCGGATCATCTTTTATTTTGTGTAACCTTACACTGGTTGTTGTATTCAAATTTATTTATTGTACGTTAATTATGTTTAAACGGGTCTAAAAAGGGTATTTGGTGTTAAAATATGTAATTGAGTGAAACATGCAACTAATTAGATCCTAAGTGGTCCCCTCATTTCCTTATTATTCAATACATTTTATTGCAATTCTCCGATATAGTTGAAACGTGAATTCATATCCATTCTCATTTTCCGTTTTGTTTATTTTATTACCCAAAGCATTTACTTAGATCATATAGCTTCACTTTATTTGTCCCTTCCATACCTATTTCGTTTGTTATTTCCCTTTCTTCTTTTATTTCATATCATATCTCATTCTTTCCCCTAGAACTTCATTATTTTTCAAACATCAAGGCCTCTATTTTTTTCCTCAAAGTCTCATTGTAACATAGCTTTATACCTCTACTTCTTTACGGCCAATTCATTTTTGCTGAAGCCATGTTCAAAAAAAGGCGTGAGCATCTATTTCTTCCTCAACCACATCCGCACCTTTCTGCATCCCCTTGCCTTCTTTTGCAAGCAGCCTTTAAAAAAAAAGAATAATAAGAATTAGCTTCATGGTTTTGACTTTCAACTTCTTGACTTTCTAACAATCCATCCTTCTCCTCCAAAAGGGGATTTTAGTAAATAACCAAATATAACACTTGGGCTAAGTGTCAAATTGGTAATTTTTCTTACATCTCCCCCCCGGTGCCCAGGTATCATATACGCCTCCAAAATAAAGAGCCTTGAATACTAAAAGAAAAGCACCTATACCTAATAAAATTAAGTGAATACCCAAAATTGTCGTCATTTTATTTCTATCTTTCCATACATAACCAAAGAATGGAAAGGATTCCTCAAGAGTCTCAGGTCCAAGAAGCGCGTGATAAATACCCCCAAAGCCCAAGATTGCAGAGGAAATTAAGTGAAGTACTCCAGATACAAAGTATGGAAAGGTGTCTATAACTTCTCCCCCCGGACCTATCCCCCAACCTAGAGTAGTTAGGTGCGGAAGTAAAATCAATCCTTGTTCATACATGGGTTTCTCTGGTACGAAATGAGCCACTTCAAATAGGTTCATTGCTCCGACCCAGAATACGATTAATCCGGCATGGGCTACGTGAGCCCCAAGTAGTTTACCAGATAAATTGATAAGTCTGGCATTCCCGGTCCACTAAGCGAAACCGGTGGTTTCTTGGTCACGACCAACTAAAGCTAAAGTTCCATTAAAGAGCGTTTCCACGGGGTAGAACCTCCTCAGGGAATATAAGGTTTTCATGAGGCTGATCCTGAGCTGCCACCCAAGCACGAATACCCTCGTTTAATAAAATATTTTGGGTGTAGAAAGTCTCAAATTCAGGATCCTCCGCTGCGCGGATTTCTTGGGAAACAAAGTCATAGGCACGTAGGTTCAAAGCCAGACCAACTACCCCAAGAGCACTCATCCATAAACCGGTTATTGGCACAAATAACATAAAGAAATGTAACCAACTTTTATTGGAAAAAGCAACCCCAAAGATTTGGGACTAAAAGCGGTTAGCAGTGACCATTGAATAAGTCTCTTCAGCTTGAGTTGGGTTAAAAGCAAGGAATGTATTTGCGCCGTCACCATCTTCGAATAAAGTATTTTCTACGGTAGCACCATGAATAGCGCATAGCAAAGCAGCGCCTAATACTACAACAACTCCCATCATATGAAATGGGTTTAATGTCCATTTATGAAACCCTTGGAAGAAGAGAATGAATCGAAATATAGCTGCTACACCAAAACTGGGTGCAAAGAACCAACCAGATTGACCCAACGGGTAAATAAGGAATACAGAAACAAAAACAGCAATTGGACCAGAGAATGTGATTGCATTATATGGTCGCAGTTGAAAAGATCGAGCAAGTTCAAATTGGCGTAACATAAAACCTATTAGTCCAAAAGCACCATGGAGGGCAACAAAAGTCCACAGCCCTCCTAATTGACACCAACGAGTAAAATCCCCTTGTGCTTCAGGTCCCCATAGTAGTAATAAAGAATGTGCTAAACTATTTGCAGGGGTAGAAACCACAGCAGTTAAGAAATTACAACCTTCCAAATAGGAACTGGCCAATCCATGAGTATACCAGTAAGTTACAAAAGTTGTACCTGTGAACCAACCCCCTAAAGCGAAATAAGCACAAGGAAAGAGCAATAGGCCGGACTAGCCTACAACAACAACAAAACGGTCCCTCCATAACCAGTCATCCATAATATCAAATAAATCATTTTCTTCTTTGGTAATTTTACCAAGAGCTATAGTCATAGTGATCCTCCTATTCAACTACTTCAACCATTTCCGAACACATCATCTCATTTTCAGGGCATGCAATAGTTCAATTATGTATGGACGATTCATTGTTCCATGCCCTTTAGAATACAACGGGTTTCGAAAAAAAAAAGAATTATTTTTTATTTTCTATTGGTTGATAAACCGACCTAGGTAAATCCATGAGTGCAATTTGACTAATCTTTACTATATAACTATTTGAACCCTAAATTGCCCTGTAACTCAGATTCCAGAGTATATATTTTAATGAGTCCAACAAAAATGGAAAATTTCTTTTTTCCTTGCCCCTAAATGAAATATTAAATGAAATAATGATAAATTGGAACTGAAGGCCCCTTTCTCGCGTTCGTTCTCTATTTGCATTGCTGAAACAAAACAACAAAACAATATGGGAATCAGATTTTTAAATTAATGAAAGATATTGAAAAATGGATTTTTCAATATATTATATATATATATTATATGTATCGAAAAAGAATATATTATATGTATCGGAAAAGAACATCGATTTATTCCTATAGAGCGTCCATTAACAAGAAAATCAAATCATAAATATCGACAAATTCTTGTCTTTTGTGATCACAAATTCTTGTCTTTTGTGATCTAAGAAACTAAAAAAGGAAATAAAAAACCCGCTTACTAAAATTTAATATATATCGAATTTAAATATCAGAATAGCCAATATAGTCATGATTCAATGGGTCAGGTCCACTTACTTTTTTTTAGTTACCATTTTTATGGTAGGTTCGGTGGGAACAATAGGGAAGTAGGAATATTTTGGTTTGTGATTAATAAATAGGGGTTGGATATCTAGAATATTTATGTTATGTTTCCTGGAATATTTTAATAAATAATAATAAGATATAAAGAGGACTATTATGTCACTACTATGTCACTACAGGCTAGAAGCCCCCACCCACTAAGTTCAATTAGTCAATATAATAATAATTAAATGTTCAACTTTTTAATTATTAATTAGAACTCAAAATAAAATAAAAAGAACTCATTATATTATAAACAATACAATAGTGTTTGCCTTTTTTTATTATCAAAAATATCTGTATTCTTCGATGAAAAACGAAGACAAAGACTCGAGTTTCATGAAAAAAGCCCTTTATCGGATTTGAACCGATGACTTACGCCTTACCATGGCGTTACTCTACCACTGAGTTAAAAGGGCCTGCTCAATTCATGACTTAGCCATTTTCCATTATGAGTCTACTGCAAATAATGGAAAAATAAATTCTATTTACCTGGAAAAGGGGTAATTTTTTTATCGTTTTTGAATTTTCTGACTTAATGTGAGATAGTGCTAGGCATATTTTATCTGAACAAGAAACGAAGCAATGAGTTAAAATTGAAGAAAAAAACGTTCAATTCAAATTCAAATCCTATAGAATCAGAATATAAAAAGACTGTTCGAATCTAGCCATGCCATTAGATTATATTGACAATTCCAAAAAACTATTCATAATATCATTATAGTATGATGACGGTCGGGAGAATATGCCCCCATCTTCTAGCGGTTCAGGACATCTCTCTTTCAAGGAGGCAGCGGGGATTCGACTTCCCCTGGGGGTAGGGTACTACGAAAGGAAGTTGATCATGGATTATCAATAAGCATATAAAGAATTCTTCCTGGGTCGATGCCGGAGCGGTTAATGGGGACGGACTGTAAATTCGTTGACGACTGTCTACGCTGGTTTAAATCTAGCTCGGCCCAAGAATTCACCGCCCCATGAGTAAGATATAATTAATTTATCCTATAGGAAAGAAGAAAAGAAAGGGTAATGCCTGCTTCGTAGAGAAAGAAAGAAATTTTTTTATCTATCTTTTTTTTTCATCTCATTGAAAGATTGATTATTTTTATTTAACAATAAAATCAAAAATCACTAGTTTCTAATAATCCGTCTCACTCTCACTAAAGCCCGTGTTTATGTGGATATAATATCAATATAGCATTCGCATATCTGTTAGGTTCCAACATGACGAGTAGAATATTCTTATAAAATCCTAAGTATATGTATGCTATACACCTCGCCGGGATTGTAGTTCAATTGGTCAGAGCACCGCCCTATCAAGGCGGAAGCTGCGGGTTCGAGCCCCGCCAGTCCCGAACTAGGATCTCATGAATTCAGAAATGCATTTCTCTATTTTTGCGAAAGGGAAGACGAAGAGCAAAATGGAATCAAACAAATTCGCACCATGGAGATTATTTCTTTTGTTTCGCATGTCTCATCAGATAAATACGGGAAGTTCCATTTCTTCCCCAGTACTAATTGATAAGGAAAAATATATGTAGATTTAGTACAATTGGTGCTATATTCAGTATTTAAAGTTTAAGACACTTTTTTTTTCAATCATTCTGCTCTTGATTAATGAAATAGAATAGAGTGCTCAGATTTTTTTGGGGGGGGGGGGGGTGGTACAGACACAAAATAACTTTGTTTATGATATTTTGTTTATTATATGATATACAATGAACTTAATCTTCATAGAATTTAATTCTCCGGCAAAGTAATTTTTAGGTTAAAGCACATCTTTTCTAAATCTAAATTTTTTTTAGCCTCAATTATGACTACTGATTTGAAACGATTTATTTCATTCTCATTCCAATTTTATATTGAATTTTTGATGTATACGTTCCAACTCCAATCCAACAAAACAAAGAGTATACTAATAAAATAACATAAAAAAAAGACCAACAAAACCAAGTAGGGCTCCTTTCTTTTCTTATTCTTAGTAAAGGTGAAACTTGAATAGTTTTTTTTTTAGACTTAACCTTACCTTTTTTACATCTCACTTATACTTATACTGTTCGTCTCTCTGTATGTCCTAGAGAATACTGGTTATATAATACCTTATAATTCTATATACAAAATCCTATGTATATGTATAAGTAGAAGAATTGTATAAGGAAGATAAGATGCTAGGTTATAGAAAAGAACAAGTGGAAAAAGGATGAAAACCTAATGATACGTATTTATGATCTAACCAAAAAAAAATGAATGATAAGAATTAGCTTCATGGTTTTGAATTTCTACTTCTTGCCTTTGTTTTGGGTACATCAAATTTGAAAACGTGAGTTATTAAAGTTTCGTATTTTAATAATTAAATGTGTATATTTTTTTAAAATATATATCCTTATAACCTGTATATCTTCCACATACCGGCTCCAATACATGTGTAGTTTCTCCCATTGGACTCGTATTGGAATTTCCAACCACATGAAATAGGTTTGGCTGAGTTTGGAGACAGTTGAAAAAGGCATCTTTGTTTGGATTTTTGCTGTCTAAATATCAAAGGTGAATGTTTTGACCCACTCACGAATACTAAATTATCTTATGTTAGTCAAAATAAATTTATGATGTGATTATAAAGTTATTGATTGTTGTTTAGTGTTTTTAGATTGTCATTTAACTTAAATTTGAATTTCTATTGAATTGAATTGCCATTTAATTAATATTGAATAAAAATTGCTAGTTAAACACCTGATAATGATAATCAATCGATTGTTATGATTTATTGGCTGATTTGGATGTTGGATTGTGATGGATGTCATTGGTTGACATTTTGGATGATTGAATGTTTATTTATGTGTATATATATCTGTTATCACTATGGATTGAAATAATAACTCGAGCTGTTTCCGTTGATTTGGAAATTTTGATTTTGGATATCGGTTGAAATGACATATACCCATATAATTCTTGTATTTGGATTATTTATTGGAATTGAATTATTTGAAAGGTTTAAGTTTTAAATTTAAACTTCAGATTTATTTTAATTAAAATTATTAAGATTGGTATTTCGAATTATTTGAAAATTTTCAAATAATTATATCCACATTATACACTTAATAGGAGATGAAAATCCCGTAACATCTATGAAGCCATTACAGTTATATTTCTATTCTACTTATTTTGGTTTGACTTACATAAGATCTTTTAGTCCTGACTAGAGTGTTTTTTCTTTTCATTACGCTTGGGTCAGTCTGAGCTTTTCAGCGTATTGAAGACCATTTTATTTTGGAGGATGAAGATGGAGATGAGTCTACTATTTATTATTAATTATTCCACTACATCATGTGTTCTGCTGCATTATTTATTCATTCATTTCTGTTTTATGTATAACTTTGATTTGTATTGTAAAAGTGTAATCAAATGTCATTTGTTAAACAACTTCTTGAACTGTTTAATTGATTATTATATTTTGTTATTCTACTGCAAGATTTTATGTTTTGTTTTACCTTCTTTTCTGTTAATTTCTTATTTGCCCATTAACAATTCTTCCTTTTGAATGGTTTGAGCTGATATGTATGGTTTATTATCGATTTAAACCGTCCAAAAAGGTGGGACATTACAATGTTTATCCACATTTTAAATCTTTTAGGAATATGAATATATTTGATATATTCATAGATTAAACTTTATACGTAGTAAGCATAGATTTAATAAATTAAATCAGAAACTGAAATCAAATTAGATTTCATTTAAATTAACTAGATTAGATTTGGTAAAACCTGTAACACCTCATAAAATGATTCATAAATAAATGGATTAATTGAATTAATATAATAAGTTCGAATATGGAAATTTCATAAAAGTTGGAATCTTACCATGAAAGTTATTTTGTTGCGTTCATAGCAAAATTCTGATATTTTTCCACATATAATATGCTGAAAAAGCGGCTCAAATGAAGTATGAGCATTCGAAGTTTTCAGGTTTAGATAAATTTAGCTTGAACCAAAAATTAAATGAGTATTTGAGTTTTGGATTTGAATTTCAAAAATTAGCTTGGGGGCTAAGTAAATGTTAATTAACATTTAATGTTAAATTTGATTAGGGGAAAGGAATTAATTAATAAGGCAACGAATTAAAAATTTCCCGAAATAATAAACCGGTCGTGACCCTAGTCACGACCCGTTGACTGGTTGGATAGGGATGGTCGACCGGCCGGTGCCAAATTTTGGCAGGAAGGCTAGGGTTAGGGTTTGAAGGGGAGTGTTATAATTTTAACGCTCTAGATTTACTCGTTCCTCACCTACTTCCGTCTTGTAGTTCTTGTACGTTTCAGCCCCTATAAATGGAACTTTATCTTCTCCCCGTTTTATTCACATTATCTTGGGAATACAACTCTACCATTGCTATCTCTCTAATAAGATTCAGAAACTCCATAGAGAATTCTGGTAAGAATTCAACCCATTTCTTATTTATTTCTTCTTCCTCCAATCTATTCTTATCATATTTTTCGCCTATTATTTTGAATCTAATGATTACATATATATCTTCCCTATTATATGTATATAGAACCTAATTAATTGTTAGGCAAAAATAAGATGAAACTCTTATACAACCTAATTATTATTTTAAGGCACAATAAGGAAGGTTCCTTATAAAGCTTTGTTTATTAAAAGGTGAGATGAGTGTGTGTATGTGTGTATTGAGTATTTTGATTTATGGCTAAGTCATAAGGGTGCGAGGTTAATCAAGTTACATGAGGGAAGTCTGTCCTTCACATTGAGGCTACAAGGAGTTAAGTACACTTTGATTGATGTGAGATATATTTATGATAAATATTGTAATGACACGAGGTTGGTCCCAAATTATGTAGGGGAAATCTACTCAACTAATCAAGCTACCAGTTCCTATGGATAGTCGAACTAATGTGAGACTTCATTATGGGTATAGGCCATGAGATGAAGTGCCTGCTTTGGGGTCTTAAGTGGTTATTTGAGAAACCGCATCTTTTCCTCGGATAAAGTATTAAATGGTCGAGGGGTTATGTTAGGTAGTACTTAGTTGGGGTCCACTTTTGGAAATAGGTATTAAATGATGAGGTCTGCCTTAATTAAAGTATTAAATGACCAAAGTCTGCCTATTTTCCACAAGAAAGTAATAAGTGGCCTAAGAGATTCCATATGATGATAACTAGATAGTATAATTAAGGAGTATGCCTAGGAAATAGGTATTAAATGATGGTGTCATTCCTTAATTAAGGTATTAAATGACCAGAGTTTGCCTATTTTCCAATAAAAGGTATTAAGTGGCTTGGGTACCATCTCTCACATTATTAACTATTTATGACATATGATTGAGATATGAGATTCTAGAAACATGCTTCTTTAATGGAAGGTATTAAGTGGTTGGACCCACCTCCTTTCTTTATGCAGAAGTATTAAATGGTTTAATGGTTTATTTTTTGTTGACATATTCTTATTTTGAGATATTCTGCCTAAGTACTGAAAAGGTAAGACTCGAGGTTTTTATTCACCGGACATTGTTGTTCTGACTCCCTCCTCATTATAACATAGGTTAAAGACGTTGATGGAAAGGTGACGCTTGGAGATGGAGGTAGTAGGCATGTGGTATTATTTACCATTTTTATTTACTTCCATACTTACCCATATTTTCAAACTATCGTTGTAACGGATTATGTTACTGTTTAATGGTATCTTGTATTTTGACATTATTATGATTTTGAATAAATAGGTGCATTTTACAATTATATTTTGTTCTATCCATCGTGAGTTTCGAAAGTTTAGTTATAGCTCTGTAATGTTATTTCTTTTTATTATCAATAGCTTACCTTAGAATGGTTCTAAGTTTCGATGGGACTTTCCTGGGTCGAAATTTAGGCCCATTCTGTGGTGGGTCATTACATTTGGTATCAGAGCCTAGGTTACCCGATCAATGGGGAAAACTATATGTATGAGAGAAGTATTTGTTATTTTGAAAAGTTCTTTCAAAATTCTAACTATGTGTATATACCTTGTTTTCTAGAGTATACATATATACACTAGCAACCCATTTCTTTCAGAATATAAATATTATCTTAGTAAATCATCACTAAAGATTTAACCTACAGATAGTTGATACGGTTCATAATCAATCTTCTTTTGGACTAGATAATCATACCCGTGGAAGACCACCCATTCATGGAATGTCTTAATGGTTTAGAGAATATCTTAGAACATCGAGCAGGCACCTATCACTCTAACTGTACCAGTTACATCTTCCACCCCACTTGTTTAAGCAGTACCTCATCCTATTGATTTTCCTAAGTTGTGTAAGTATGTTCTCAATATGGGAGGGAAGACATACTCTAGAATTGAAGGATACTTGGAAGTTAAAGCTTGGGTGAGTAATTGCGAGAAACTGTTTAGAGAGCTTGATTGGAATGATTAGTAAAAAACGGAGAATAGCATCTTAGCACCTCAAGGGAGAAGCTTTGGAGTGGCGAAACTTTGTGACTATTGAGCACCCGGTAAGGATATTCTCTTAGAAAGAATTTACAGACATATTTGAGATGAGATTCATTTAGAGCAGAGGTTAGCTTACAAATGGAGAAGTTCATTCAACAGAGACAAGGAGATGCTACCCTTAAGGAGTATATAGCGTAGTTTTCTGAATTAGCTACACACCTATGAAAAAGTCCATAAAGTTAGTGAAGGGCTTAAATTCCCCACTAAAAGAAATGTTGTTGACCCAAGAACTTATTGGGACCATGTATGAGATGTTAGTAGAAATAGAAATGATGCACATGGCCAATAAGGATGATAAGGGAGGAGAGAAGGAAAAGTCTGCACCAACCCAAAGGCAAGGAGGGTTCAAGAAGGGGAGCTTTTCGGCTAATAAGAAGTCGAAGGTGAATTTTAAAAGGGATGAGAAAGTGTGTAAGATATGCCAAAAGAAGGGTCAAGAAACTAAAGATCGTAGGGTGAGTTTGATGAAGGAAGCCTTTAAAGGGAAGTGCTTTAACTACCACAAGGAAGGGTATTACAAGAGTCAGTGTCCCAAAATGGCTAAGGAAGGATCAAGGGGATATGCCTATGTTACTGAACTCACCCATATTGCTAGTAAGCCACCAGGAGACCAAGGAAAAGCAGCTCTAGAAGCTATAACACTTATTTTTGAGTGACCATTTGTACCCTATTTAATCAAGGGCATCACAATCCTTTTTAGCTAGGAATGTAGTAAATCTCCTTATTATGGAGTCATTCTGAATTTCGCACGATATGGACCTATCTTAGGTATGGATTGGCTGTCTTACTATGGAGTCATTCTTGATTGTGATAAGAGGGTAGTACAATTAAGGAGTTGTGGAGGTCTCGACCTTGAAGTTCTTTATACACCAAAGATTTAGTTAAGTTAAGCCATTTATACTCACTAAGTCTATCTGTTGTTAAAGAGCCATCATTTATACCTATAGTTTGTGAATTTCTTGATGTCTTCGAGGAGATCTCGGGTCTCCCACCTCATAGGGAGATTGAATTCCAAATTGATTTGGAGAAGGATGCAAGCCCATCGCTCTTCCTTTAAGACATATCGCCTCCAAAGAAATAATGGAATTGGATAAGCAAATATTAGACCTATTGAAGAAAGGATCCATCGTTAGGAGTACTTTTAATTAGGCAGCCCTGTGGGTTTTGCTACTAAGGCAGACGGTTCTTTGAGACTTTGCGTCAGTCATAGAGAATTGATCGAGTTAACAAGGAAGAATAGGTAACCTTTACCGAGAAGAGATGACTTGTTCGACCAACTTGTAGGAGCTAAAGTCTTTTCCCAATTAGACTTAGCAATGGGATTCATCAGTCGAGGATTGCAGAGGAAAACAAGTTGAAGACCGCATTTTGTACACCAGATGGGTTTATGATTGGAAATAATGCTTTTTGGACTAACGAATGCCCCATCATACTTTGTTAATTTGATGAGTATAGTATTTAGAGGGAAACTTAATAAATTCATTGTGGTATTTGTTGGTGATATCTTGGTTTTTTCCAAAGGCAAGAAGGAGGATGAGGACCACCTTAGGGAGGTATTGGAGACCTTGAAAAGGAACCAACTTAAGACCAAATTTTCTAAATGCCACTTTTGGATGATTGAAGTTAGATTTCTTAGACATATTGTTTTCAATCAAGGATTAGCTGTAGACCTCGCTAAAGTGGAAGCTGTCCAAGGATGGAAGATTCCTAGTAATGCATCAGAGGTTAGGAGTTTTCAAGGGTTAACAGGCTACTATAGAAAGTTCATTAGGATCTTTGAAAAAATAGCTGTCCCTTTAAACAAATTGACGAAGAAGAATCTAGTTTTTATTTGGGATGATAGATGGGCTAAAGAATTTGAAAAAATAAAGGAGTCGGTATACCCTTTGGAAAGGGAATGTAGTCGCTGGTGCCCTTAGCTAGAGGCATGATGCCTTAGGTGCTATATATGAATGGAGACACTTGGAGTTTCTTTCAAATTTTAACTTTCAACCATCAATAGAACCCATCTAAGGCTTTCTAGTAGTTATGGAGATTAGACCAGCCTTAATGAATTGCAGATGACACAAGCAAGTGAAGGATGATAAGTTGGCTGAGATTTTGGAAAAATTAAAGAAAGAAGAGCATTTTTCCCATGCTAGTAGGTATTCAATTGATGAGAAGGGATGCTTGAGAAGAGATGAACGTCTTTGTGTTTCAATGACCAAGGACTTGTTAAAAGAAGTGCTTATCGAATGCCATCACTCTAGAATGAGTATTCACCCGAAAGAAAAGAATTTTCAATGAAATAAGATGAAATAAGATGTACATGGACATAAAGAGAATTTCCTTTTGGAATCGAATGAAAAGAAGTGTAGCTGAGTTTACTACTAGGTATTTGACATGTTAGAAAATAAAGCTGAGCAAGGGAGGCCTAGAGGATTATTATTACTTTCAAAAATTCAAAATTGGAAGTGGGAACATATTTTAATAGATTTTGTGGAAGGATTGCCTAGACGTTAGAAGGGCAATAAGGCCATATGTGTTGTTGTGGATAGACTCACCGAGAGTGCTCATTTTGTTCTGATTAGTAGAAATAGAACTACCGCTTCTCTCGCACAAATTTATATCAAGGCGGTAATTTGTCTCTATGGAATTCCTATGAGCATAGTCAATGATACGAATCCCTTATTCACTAGTGAGTTTTGAAGGAGCCAACAAACAACTTTGGGGACTTCTTTGAACCTTAGGATTTCATGTCAGCCACAGACCGATGGATAAATAAAAAGGGTGAGTAGGAATTTGAAGGCTTGTTGAGAGTTTGTCTTGGGTTTTGGAGTAAATTGAGTGCATCAACCTTTGGTTGAGTTTGCATATAATAATAGCTATCAAATGACGATTGGTGGCCCATTTTGAAGCACTTTATAAGTGGCCGTGCAAATCACCAAGTTATTGGTGGGGAACTATTGACAAAGTATTGCTCAGACCCGATTTGATTCATGACACCATAGTTTTGACGAGGAAAAGAATGAAGGCAGCACAAGACCGTTAGAATTCTTACGCAGATAAGAGAAGGTAAGAGCTTGATTTTAATGTTGGAGATATTATGTTTGTTAAAATCTCCCCTCTTAGAAAGGTTGTTAGATTCTTAAAATCTAGAAAACTGGCGCAAAGGTTTCTTGGGCCATTCATAGTTTTGAAATGGATAGGAAAACTTGGTTACTGCATGGTGCTTCTAGACCGATTGGTAGGAGTCCATAATGTTTTCCACGTTTCTCACCCTAAGAAATGCCTTTATGACACTTCTATTAGAGTTGAGCCTGTTGGAGGATTTAGAGATAAAGCCAACAGTGTCCCATTCCATCGTATGCATTATGGAGCACAGAACTAGAAGATTCTACAATAAAGTTATTAGACTAGTCTGAGTACAATGTGGAGAAAATCAGCAGAAAGCATTTGAGAAAGCGAGGAGAAGATGAAGATCACTCACTCAGAGCATTTCACTGGTAAATTTTCCCTCCAAAACAAGGATTTTTGGTTGCATCGTGGTTGCTAGATTGGATGGTAGAAGATGGTTGCTACAGTTTTCATAATCACTTTACACTCATGTAGGAAGCTTTATGCATGTTTAGGGTGTCTGCGTACATACTTACATGGCATAATTACACATTCATGCTAGTATTGCGCTCATTTTAGTATGTTTGCAGTACATAATCACATTGCACTATTATTTGAGTAGATGGTTGTGTAGATAACTTGGTTGTATAACATGGATGTTGTTGCACGTTACGCTGTTTGCCCCTTGGAAGATTACAGGACGAAATCCTTTTAAGGAGGAGAATGTAATACCCCATAAATGAACCATAAACAAATGGATTAAATTGAAGTAAATATGACAAGACATGGTAATTTGACCACGAAAGTCATTCCGCTGTGTTCGTGGCGAAATTATGATTTATTAACCCAAAAAATGGATCAACGTCATGGATTGGTGTGAAAGCCCCAGCCCTGTTCTTACGGAGTAATAATATAGAGAATAAATGTAAAAAGAGCCGAAATAGAAAAAAGACAAGAAGATTTTTATAATGGTTCTGCTGTTAATGAAGCTTACGTACAATTTATAGTTTTTATTATTGACTGATCACTGTTAGAAAGTTAATCGGATTACAAAGTTCTTGAATATCCTTCGTTAGATTAAGTCCCCAATATTAGAGTTCACTGGAGAATCACAACGAACCCTTTGGACGACCATTGTAAGGAAGGAGAAGAGTGAAGTAAGTTTTTTGTAGAGTTTCAGTGACCAATCTGGAGCCCCCCTCATGTTATAGATAAGAGAGTATTTACAGGGGTTGGAGAGCTACTGGACCGAGCCTTTTTGCCAGATGCTCGCAAATGATCACAAGAAGGCGTACTGAAGATAACATCGCGATCCAAGCCAAAACAATGGATCGCTAGCGATCCATAGTGTATGCTTGAATGCGAGCCAATTATCCATCTCTTGTTTATTCCATGAAGGTCGCAATAACTATATGAAATGGTATGGATTGCTATCCATCCATATACTTGACTATTTTTAGACTTTTCCTTCTGGATAGCCTTTGTCATCTTGTGTTGATTTTGTTCATGTAGTTTCATGGCATGTTGCTTTGTTTTGATTACGATTTGCTTACTAGTTGTATATAGCTTCTGATTGGACTAGACGAATTCTTGTCCCTTGATTTAACTAGCTTAGAATCTCATCGGACTTACTCATTGCTCCTATAACATAGATTATACCATGATGCAAGAAACTCGACGAACTTACGAGTTAATACCATGGATTGCTAGCGACCAACAGGCCATGGATCGCTAGCGATCCATGTCTTCAGATTATTTTCCATTCCTTTTCCCTTGACTTCCTTTGATTTCTTACTCTGGTCCCTTTGGTTGGCTTTTGAGCGATTCTGACTCGACCAAGTTGTTCTAATTTCTTTTGGATTCTGCTGGGTTAAAAATCTGAATAACATTTTCCGCCCAGAGTATGCTTTCATTGGAAAGAAAATGTGCTATGGAATAAGACAAGTTTCAGATTATTATTCTATGAATTTCAGTGAATCGTCAGAGTCCATCTCAAGATGTTGTTTTTAGTTAACTGACTTCTGATAGTCGTTCATTTTTTAATCTTGATCTGAATTTCAATTCCTAGTATTGACGATGCAATCTTTACTCCGTAGTATACACAAGGGTTTAGGTTGGTAAGTGGGTGCATGGTGTAGGTTTAGAGTCGATCTATGTAGTTTTAACTCGACCGGCAGGGAGTTAAGTTTTATCTCGAACAATTATACACCGTTCTGGAGCGAAGTCTAGCTCTTTGTCTTTAAATTTTCCTTTTGAGAACTTGGTTAAGTTCCGATCGATATTTTTGAATTCAAATGCGATGATTTATTCCAAAATCAGATGTAATGAATGATTCAATCATATTGTTCTTCCCATTTCTATACTCTAGTGACCCTAAAAAGAAAAGCTTCCCACGTTGCTTCGGACAACGCCTCCGTTATCGGCCGTTGATTGATAACGGGTAAGTGTGGTAGAAATAATTTCAAAGGACGATATGGATTGTTTTTCAAATGCAAGCAAGCTATCTATACTAGATTGTTTGTTTCCAGTATTCGGAATACTGGACTCTTCTCATGTAGATAACACACTGCATCTTCCTTAGTCGAAGCTCAGAACCCAACCGATCAACATACGCCGACTTCCCTTGGATTCCAGGCGTTGGTTGTGTGAGGATATTATTTAAATAAAACATACTTGATGGGGTTGAATGCCAAGTTTTGTTGTTGAAAATGACATTTTAGTCATCTAATCTTTAATCTGGTAGAGGATCTTCCAATCCTCCAGAAGATGGGTCCTTCGCAACTTAGGATTCGCTTATTATTTATATCATATTGGGATGACTAATCATAGTTAAATTTCAAGGCACAGTTGCTCTTGTAGAGTTGTATTTGAAGTTCGTTCAAGCACAATTTCAGTCTTCAAAAACTAGAGCATGAGTTGTTCGATTGCGATTATCCTTTCTTTGCGTTTTTCGAAATTTAACCTGCACGCCAGCCTTTGTCTCCAAGGACTATTGGTTTAATCACTCAATTCTGAGATTGCTTTTTTCTCAATGAAGTCTGTTTCCTGATTGTAATTGAATTCCTCCAAGTTGACATCGTCATCCAATGTCATTCTGGGCACATGTACTGGAAATACGCATCGCCGTCATCTTTTGCTAGAGTGAATTCTTCCAAGTACAGTATTGAGACCCTAGCCATATATCAGTTTCTATCTCCATAAACTTGTGCGTGGATAAATCAACTCTTTGGATTTTTCCTTGATCTTGTGAATCTTCTGATAGTATAAGATGCCAGAAGGTGGGGCTGAAGACTTAGTCAAACTCTTTCTTCTGCTTCCGAAAGCCAATGTATCGATAGTTTCATTTTAGGGGTTTCTTCTTAGCATCACCAAAATTCAGGTAATGGCACATTCCTGCAAGTTGGAACCAAATGATCTAGTTGGACCGTAAGTAGGTCATCGATCCTTCTCGTCATCACCAAACTGTGAGCGATGGTTGATTTCTGAACGCTACATCCTTCATTTCCTTTGTTGGCAATTTTTTTGCCAGATTGCTCTGTTTTGCCACGCAGAACCATTATCTAACCAACTATAGGGTTATTCGTGTTTGGACTTTGCAACATTTCCTTTGATCAAGTATTTGTGCGTCTATCCCTGCTTGAGGGAGTAGCTATATGGAACGCCTGTATTTGGGCGATTGTGATTGAAGGAGAGGTTTGGGACAAATGATTTGATTGTCCCTAGTCTGGCTCTCAATCCTATTCTAGGATTGTGGAAGTCTGATAGTTTTTGTTCCGACCTTCTAGGATTGTCCTTACATGTCCTAGTTGTGCATGCTTTGCTTGATTCCTGTCGTCATGGAAGTTTTGTTTATATGCTAATTCCTGTCTTTGGGAATTGATAACCTAGCTGCTCGGTTCCAAGCAACATTTCCTCGAGATTGCCTACCTTTTGGCTATGTCTAAATTCTTTATAAGTTGAATTTAGGAAATTTGGTTGTGCACCAGCTGTCATCCCTATAAATTAGTACACGAGAAATTCAATCCTGGGACTTTCTTTCGACGTTGCTTTATTCCTATGTAGTGGTTGACTCTTGTGATGAAAGGTCGAGCCATCTGATTGACCACTGAATTCCAGTCATTGCCTGTCATTGGGCAACGGTAGTTTTCTGAAGACAAGGGTAGAAACTCAGCTGAGGACCAACTTCCATCTTCAAAAGCTAGTGCATCGATGGTTCACTACAATGAGTGTTTCTTATTAACCCTGTAGATTAAATTTTTCTTAGCATTGTCGAGGCAATACCAATCCTTAGTGAGTAGAAAGTTTCTCGAAGTTGCCGTGGCAACACCGATACTTATGAAATAAAAAGTTTCCCAACGTTTTTGGGGCAACACTTATACTTAGGAAATAGAAAATTTTCTTGGTGTTGCCAAGGCAACATCAATACTTGAAAGGTAAAAGAAGGATTTGGCGTTGCCGAGGCAACATCGACACTCAGGAAATTGGGATCGATTTTCCCCATCGATTCAGCGGTGATTTTAATCAAGCTGGGTATAAGTTTCGGCCTTTGAAAACCAGCAGTTTGATGATTGGATTGTAGAAGTATTTTCTTAGCGATGCCTGTCTTCGAGCAGTGTTAAAGTCATGTTGGGAGGATTGAATCATTCATCTGATCCTGTAGAGTTGAGTAGATACCTTTTAACCCAATGTGGTTGTTTTCTCAACATTGCTTAAATATGTGATAAAGCCATGTTCTGGAAGGGTGAGGGTCCCAGGAGTTTTGCTTGCCTAGCTTTGTTTATAACTGTTAAGTATTACCCTTGGAGATGCAAGGTGTTGCTCAATCAGTTCCGTAGTTATTCTTATTCATGAAAAATTGTACTTCTTCCTACCTGTTTTTGTTATTATTTGATGACTATTTGCGAAACTCTTCACTTCTAGGTGTCAAAATCCAAGTTCTTGTAGAAAATTTGAAATTATGGAGAAAGTCATCACATTGCCCCCGGTACAACGCGTTTATTCCTATACTGATCATGGATCGGTAGTGTTTGTCTTGAATCTGTGACACATAACCTCGCTTGTTTCAGGCTATATGCATTATGTTGGACTAATAGCATAGTTGTAGATATCAACCTTATTCGTTGGTTCCAATCTTTAATGGTTTTGCTGCTCGATTTTGAGCATTCTCTCCTTGGCATTGTCTGTCTTTAAATAATAGTTGTTTTTTTACAAATTAGGGTTTAAGACTTCATTCGAGCACCTGCTTCTATCTTTGAAAGTCGTTGGGTCGATTACTAGATTCTAGAAACATCTTCCATCATTATTTATCTCTAGTCGATGGCTAGTTCCTCCTTTTATCGCCTATTTTTGAGCAATGATAAATTTTAAGGAGTTTGATCTTCTCGTTGATACGATGGTCTGGAGTTCTTGATGTTGCCGTGGCAATATCGATGTCTAATAGGTTTGAGCAGTTTCTTTTTTAATTCCGCATTCGTCCAACCTACTAGACTGCTTAGTTTTGTTGCGATTGCCGAAATTCTCTGTTCGGCATAACAGAATCATGGAATGATTTTTCATCCCGACGAAGTGTTAGTGTGTTATGTGTCACTGATCCATGGGGAAGATTACTCTGAACACTTGATGCGAGACTTGAGGTTCTGAGCGGCTTTCTGAATGCCTCCAGTCAAAGTTGTGTCGCAGCTCCTATCATTGGGAGCTTGTGATTTGAATATCTTAATTATAGACATTTTGGTCAAAGTATGGAATTCTTTGTTGAAATATTGGTTTGGGAACTTTGTGGCATTGCCAAAGCAATGTCGGTCCTTTTGGGTGGCAGGGATCAGTTCCTGTTATTCTTGAAATAAACAAGTTTTCCGATATCGTCAAGACAATACCGAAACATAGAGAATTTTGATAGTTTGGAGATGATGCCGGAGCAACATTGAGCGGTGTTTATTTAGCTTATGAGATGCATGGTTTATGAGAGTGCATGACTTACGAGATACATGGTTTCTGGAAGTGCACGAATTATGGGTGATGCGGCTTATGAGAGTGCACAACTTGTGGGATTCATGACATTTGTGGATGCGCGACTTATGAAATACGCGGCTTATGCCATCGATACGACCTGTTGATCCGGAATGGTTTAGAACTTCTTGACGTTGCCAATCTTCGGGTAATATGAGGAGTTTGTTCTTCAAGAGCATGGTTCCATAGCTCAAAAGGTGATGTGTGAGGGTTTGGGCCTTCCCGATGTTGCCAGAGCAACACCAGTTCTTAAAAGGCTAGGATTGAGATTTCTTGTTGATCTGGCAGTTTGAGCCAATTCGTTCCTTCGACTCGGCTAGGTGATAGAGCGTACTTTGCGCACATTGAGCGGTCCAAGCCGCTAAACAATGGTTTTCAAGTTGATTTGACCTCGTTGACTCCCCAGGTTTCTTACATGAACACGGTTTTATTGGTCAAGAAGCTAAACATTTTTTGGTTTGGGAAACCATGGCTTGGATGATCCTTTCATGTTTTTGGAAGATGTACATGTACGAATAGATCGGGTTGCCATGGTGAAGAGATCTATAGCTGACCACATGAAGATGGATTGAAGAAAGGGCCTATGGGAGTACAAGGCATGACTCTTAGCTCTTGGTCCAAAATGCCTTCAGTGAATGGGTCCTTAATTTGCATGCCACCAAAGAGGAAGAAGAATTGATCACCAAGAGAGGTAAAGTAGTAGTTAGGAAGAAGTGAGCAAGTGTTATAGTATTTCATTTGTTGCACTAGCTAGTTCATTAAGTCCGTAGTTGTCAGAATGCAAGAATTTTCAATCGGGCATAATAGAACTGTGGTATGATTAGTCTTGGCCTTTCTTGTGGCTATTCAAGTTTGTGTGGCGCCCTCCATGCCACAGGGCTATTGGCATGATTGAGCTATATTTAGGGTCTCTCCACAACTCATCTGGTTTCCCTCGGTCCAGTGGGTGTGGTTCGTCCAGTTTCTAAGTCATGGCTTGATTCCAGTCAGCCTCTGATTAACTACAAGATCGGTTCAATTTTGGCTTAGTTCCTTTGAATAACTTTGAAGCTCTGGAGTTCTTCATATTTGTTGCATCGATTGTTGGAAGTGATTCCGTTAATTATGCGGGGTGACTGATATGATTATCGATTTATGGCCTCGGAGCATGACTTCGTTAGGGGGCTCTGGATCAGATGACTACTGATCTTCCAGTTCACCTTCGTGGATATCAGTCGTACATAAACTTCACTGACCTACTGGATCGCCTTTATGACACATTAGTTAGTGAAAGACCTTCATGTCCGTTAAGATTTTTTGGGATCAGACGACTGCTGATCTACCGGTTAAACTTCTTGATGCTTTAGTTCGTAAAAGACTTTCATGTTCGCAAGGATTTTTTAGATCAGGTGATCGCTTATCTACCTGTTCACCTTCACAACTCATTAGTTCGTGAGAGACCTTCATGTTTGCGAAGTGTATTTTGGATCAGATGACCATTGATCTATTGGTTCATCTTCACAACTCTTTAGTTCGTGAAAGTCCTTCATGTTCGCGAAGGGTTTTTAAGATCAGATGATCATTAATCTACCTGTTCCCCTTCATGATGCTTTAGTTCATGAATGACTTTCACATTCGCGAAGGATTTTTTTGATCAGATGACAACTGATCTAGTGGTTCATGTTTATGATGCTTTAGTTCGTGAATGACCTTCGTGTTCATGATGGATATTTTGGTTCAGATGACCACTGATCTACCGGTTTACCTTCATGATGCTTTACTTTGTGAAAGACCATTACGTTCACGAAGGTTTTTTTTGGATCAGATGACCGCTGATCTACAGGTTCACCTTCACAATGCTTTAGTTCATGAAAGACCTTCATATTCACGAAGGGTTTTTTGGATCAAATGATCGATGATCTATCAGTTTACCTTCACGTTGCTTTAGTTCATAAAACACCTTCATGTTCACGAAGGTATTTTTGGACCAGATGACTGCTAATCTACCGGTTCATCTTCTCGACTCTTTAGTTCGTGAGAGACCTTCATGTTCAGGAAGGGTTTTTTTAGATCAGATGACTGCTGATCTACTGGTTCACCATCATGACTCTTTAGTCCGTGAAAGAGCTTCACGTTCACGAAGAGTTTTTTGGATCAGATGACTACTGATCTACCGGGTCATCTTCACGACTCTTCGGTTCGTGTAAGGCCTTCATGTCCGTGAAGGGTTTTTTGGATCAGATGACCGCTAATCTACCATCTCACCTTCATGATGCTTTAGTTTGTGAAAGAGCTTCACGTTCGCTAAGGGTTTTTTTGGATCATGAGACCGTTAATCTACTGATTCATCTTCATGATGCTTTAGTTCGTGAAAGACCTTTACGTCCGCGAAGGGGTTTTTGGATCAGATGACTGTTGTACCAATTCACCTTTCCGATGCTTTAGTTCGTAAAAGACCTTCACGTTCACAAAGGGTTTTTTGTATTTGGAGTTTAACGACCAAACGGCCTTGGATCAACTTCAAGGGGAATTCCGGGATTCAGCTTATAGGAACACAGCCTTATCGGTTCCTAGAGACTAAGGGGTTGGATCTGTTTGTTCGACGATCCTTTAGACCAGACATTTGATGCTACTAGAGCAATGCTGGTTCTCAGAAAGGGGATCAACATGACTCATTGAAGGAATAAAAGAATTTCTTTCGATCTGTTACCTGCATACCCCTATTGTCCCGGTACGGCTCATTTGAAAATGGAAAGTAGACAAGGATGGATGAGAAGGCATCACTTTAGGTTGCTACCCCATCCCTTAGTTGCTAGGTAGCTAGAGTGTTATTTGATAATCATCCTTTCGTCTGATTTAGTCAGTTAACCGGGGCCCTTTTCTATTGGGTCTTAATAGCCTTGTTTAGGTAGAAGATCCCTAAGGTCCCGTAATTCCTCCATAGTTTGGTATGTTCTTTGACAAATTGCCATCTTTGCCTTCGTTTAATTGGACTAATTCTAGTCTTTAGAACCGGTTTGCCTTTCCATAATATTCTTCCAAAGTAGTAGGTTGTTTCATCTTTTAATGATTCCCGAGGGCCTTGTAGTAGACTGCATCCGTCACCCTCGCTTTGTCCATAGGCTAGTCTTACCTATAAAAAAGCAATTTCGAATCAGTTGTACAAAAGGTATAGTTGGGATGATAAACTTCTTTGGACATTCTACATATTGGACAGTTTCGGTGAAGGGGTTTGATTGGGGAAGATGCTAAGAGATGGTCCCATAATGTTTCAATCCAAATTTCAAGGCATTTGGTGTTCGCATGTTCGAGTTACAAGCAAAAGAAGAAGGATCAGCACTGATTGATCGGTGGTATTTACTTAGAATCTGACCCAATTTTTTTTCCATTTGCTTGGAGTCAGCACATGGTGCACATGGATTCATAGAATTTGAAATGCTGGGTTTGTGACAAACGTTGCTTGGAGCGATTTGTATGTTTGCTTGGAGAAAATCTTGGTTTTACCCAAGCCAGATTTTTGGCTAGAATTTCCTAGGTTTACATTGAGGCAAATGGATGATTACCCGAGTTCGACTTCGCGTTAGGACTTTCAGAATTTGATTTGAGTCAAATAAGAGATTACCTGAGTTTGACTTCGAGTCAATCCTGAAGTGAGTTTTTCAATGACCATTTTGACGAATTTTGATGATTTTTGACAACGACAATTCGTGATTCGATAATGGGGGCTCCATAATGGAGTAGGAAGCTGGTTAGTTGGGAATAGTCATAATATACCATGTAGGGGTGGGCACGGTCGGTTAACCGATTCAATCGGTTAATTTTTTCGGTTAACCAAAAAATTATGGCGGTTCGGTTAACCGGTCTTCGGTTAATTATGGAAATGGTTAACCGACCGAACCGATCAAAATTAACCACGGTTAACCGATTTATTTAATCGGTTAACCGATTAACATGAACGGTTAACCGTTTATGTTAAATGGTTATAAAACTACAACATATACACACACTAATAAATGTAGTTTCAAACTTCAATAATTCAATTCATACGTTAGTAATACTTAATACTTCTATGCATGCATTAATACCTGATGCAATACATTACAAGCATCATTAGTTCGTACATTACAAGATTACAATTCATACTTCATACTTCAGTCCTTATGTCATACTTTAGTCCTTAGTTTATACGTTACAACTTACAAGCATCATTAAATATTCATAATTACTACATTACATTAGTAATTCAGTCCAATTTCAACAAATAGATAATTTAGTAATTCATTACATTAGTAATTCAGTCCAATATACGGTCGGTCGGTTAACCATGGTTAACCGATTGAGCAAATTTCATTAACCGTTAACCGAACCGAAAATGTTCGGTTATGGTCGGTCGGTTAACCATTACGTCGGTTAACCGAATTTATCGGTTAAGTCAGTTCGGTTGATGTCGGTTAAGTCGGTTTAGTCGGTTAAGTCGGTTAAATGCCCACCCCTAATACCATGAGAGCTTGGCCTTATAATCGATCTCGGTTTGTATCATATTTTCTTGGTTCTCCTGCCACTAGGAGTACCGTTTGAGTAGCAGTTCCTTGTCCTCTGCTTGGCATCGTGCTATGACATGAGTTTTAGAGCTTCTTCTAGCATTTTGTACATTGGCATTTTCTTCCAATTAGTCTCTCCCAAATTGTTTGTCATCTTTGGAGCCGGAGAGAGCCATCATTATATTCCCACGTGGGGTTTTTATCCATAAGTTAAGGTTTGTAGCAGGTGCTTTTTACAGTTGGTGGAGTGTTAACATTTTCTTCCATCATGATTTTTGGAGCTGTGCCTAGTGCTTCCTTTTGCTTTGCCTTATTGTTCTTCCATTTAAGCCAGAAATAGAAGAATCTCTTGCTCCATAGAATCCACGGCTCCTAGCACTGTTCTTGGAGTAGTCAGTGATTGGAGCGCTAAGATCGCATCTATCTTTTCCATAAGATCCATTTGAATGTTTGCTATTTTATGGTTAATTTCATCAACCATCTTGTTCAATTCTCCCTTAGTCACAACTTCATGCATGTGGAGGATCCTGGAACCTGATTTCCAGAGTTGGTTAACAATAGATTTTTGGGATTGTTGACTTCAATTTGCCGAGGGTTTGTTTATTCTCCGGCAGTGGTAGATTTTATGGATCTTTCGAAGGCTGTTCTCTTTCTTCATGTTCCATTGATTCTTAACAGCAAATATTCTAAGTAGAGATTGAGGATCTATCTTCTGACCTATCTGATCCAAAGTAATCTAATCCCGAGTTAGGTTCTCAGTGAAAGCATCAAAAATATTAACCCAGAAAATGGATCAACACCCTGGATTGAGTGTAAAAGCACTAGAACTGTTCATACAGAGCAAAAATATAGAGAATAAATGTAAAATGAGCCGAAATAGAAAGAAGACAACAAGATTTTTACAGTGGTTCGGCTATAAATGAAGCCTACGTCCACTTTATAGTTTTTATTATTGACTGATCGATGTTACAAAGTTAATTGAATTACAAAGTTCTTGAATATCCTTAGTTAGATTAAATCCCCAATGTTAGAGTTCACTGGAGAATCACAATGAACCCTTTAGATAAACGTTTTGAGGAACGAGACGAGTGAAGAAATCTTTTTGTAGAGTTTCAGCAACCAGTTCAAAGACTTCCTCATGTTGCAGATAAAAGATTATTTATAGAGATTGGAGAGCTACTGCGCCAAGCCTGTTTGTCAGATGCTCGCAGATGATCACAGGAAGGCAAGATAGCATCGTGATTCAAGCCAAAACAATGGATTGCTAGCGTTCTAGTTTATGGATTGGTACAATCCATAGTGTATGCTTGAATGTGAGCCAATTCCTTAGTATCCATCCCTTGTTTTATTCTATGAAAGTTGCAGCAACTCGATGAAATGGTATGGATCGCTAGCGATCCATATACTTAGACTATTTTCGGACTTTTCCTTCTGGATAGCCTTTGTCGTCTTGTATTGATGTAGTTCATGTAGTTTCGTGGCACATTGCTTTGTTTTGATGATGGTTTGCTTACTAGTTGTATATAGCCACTGAATGGACTAGACGAATGCTTGTCTCTTGATTTAACTAGCTCGTTAACTAGCGATGCCTAGCGATCCATGTCCATAGAGTATTTTCATTTCGTTTTCCCTTGACTTCCTTTAGTTTCTTGCCCTGGTCCCTTTGGTTGGCTTTTGAGCTATTCTGACTCGATCAAGTTGTTCCAATTTCTTTTGGATTTTGCTGGGTTAGAAACCAAGATAACAATTTTAAAGCTCCAGATTTACTCGTCCCTCGCCTACTTCCGTCATGCAGCTTTTGTGCAATTCAACCTTTATAAATAGAACATATCCTCTCCAGTTTTTATTCGTATTATTTTAGTATACAACGAAACTCTACCACTACTATCTCTCTAATAGGATTAAAAAACTTCATAGAGAATTCAGATAAGAATTCAACCCATTTCTTATTTATTTCTTCTTCCTCCAATCTATTCTTATCCCATTCTTCTCTAATTGTTACGAATCTAATGAATACATATGCCTCTTACCTATTGTGTGTATATATCAAAAGAGACAAATTCTGGAAGGGATTGAAGGGCTACAAATCCATTGAAGTGAAGGTAAGGCTAATTTGTGAGTGGAAACCTTAGTATTTCTTTTAAGTAATTATCTAATGTATTTCCTTTTGGATTTGAATATTCCTTAGGGATTTCGGGATTTCGGAAATATGATAGGTAAAATCCCCTAAAATTCCTTTTTCTTTCCAGATATCAATTCTATGTGAAGATTCTCGATTATTTACATTAATATGATGGGATTTGTTCTGTTGTGCAATTTTTAACGATTTCATATACTATTCCATTTCTTCTCCCTCTATGATTCAAATTTGTGATTCTCCAATAAAGTAAGGGTTTAGATCATGAATTTTATTCGTAGTTTATACTGCTTATGCTACACAAATTTCCTTCCTGTCTATTTCTTTGTAAAAGAGGAGTTGAATAGAATATGGGATTTAGATTGTAATTCCTTTTGTTTAGGATATTTTACTTAATTAATGTAATAAATTGAGTTTCTAATTTATTTACAAGTCCATTTATTATAATTTTGGTTATGAATAATTATTCCTATTTGGATATTGAAATTTCTAATTTTGATATGTTGGAATCTTGGAAATTTGAAGAAAAGGGACTTGTAATAGCATTTGGTTGGGGAATTGACATTTAACGCTAGTTTAGGGCGTAAAATCCATGCATTTAGAATTTATTAGGTGTGAGTATTTATTGATCTCTATTAGCATAACTAATGAATAATTATTGCATGTATGGCATAGTTAATTGGGTAATTATTATTTTTATTAATTTCCTCCATTAGGAAGGTAATTGATTGTTAGGCGATCCTCTTATATAGCCTAATTATTAATTTAAGGCATAATAAGAAAAGTTCCTTATAATGCCTTATTTGTGAAACGGTGAGATGAATGTGTGTGTGTAGTGTTTGATTTATGGCTAAGGCATAAGGGTGTGAGGTTAATAGAGTTACATGACGGAAGTCCACTCTTCACATTAAGACACTAGCAGTTGTCTACACTTTGGTTGATATGAGATATCCTTATGATAAATATTTGTAATGACGTGAGGTTAGTCCCAAAGTCTGTAGGAAAATCTGTTCGGCTAATCTAGCTACCATTTCCTACAAATAGTCGGACTAATGTGAGATGTCATTATGAGTATGTGCCATGAGACAAAGGGCCTCCTTGGGGACTTGAGGTATTAAATGGTTATTTGGGGACCCGCATCTTTTCCCCATATGAAGTATTAAATGGTCAAGGGGTTACGTATGTGGTATCTCAATGGGGATTGGCTTTTGGAAATACATATTGAATGATGGAGTCTACCTTACTTAAGATATTAAATGGCCAGAGTCTGCCTACTTTCATAAAAAAGTATTAAGTGGCCTATGTGATTCCATATGATGTTAGCCAGATAGTACCATCGAGAAGCACATCTTGGGAATATGTATTAAATGATGTGGTCTGCCTTACTTAAGGTATTAAATGACTAGAGTATATCTTTTTCCAATAAAAGGTATTAAGTGGCTTGGGTATCATCTCTCACATTATTAGTTGTTTATGACGTATGATTAGGATATGAAATTCTAGAAACCCGCTTCTAGAATGGAAGGTGTTAAGTGGTTGGACCCAGCTTCTTTCCTTATAAAGAAGTATTAAATGGTTAATGGTTCATTTTTCGTAGACATATTTTTATTTTGAGATATGCTGCCCAAGTGTTGAAAAGGTAATACTCAAGGTATGTTGTTCTGACTCCCTCTTGTTGCAACACATGTTAAAGATTTGATGGAAAGGCGACGCTTGGAGACGGAGGTGGTGGGCTTGTGGCAACATTTACCATTTTCATTTGCTTTTATATGTACCTATGTTTCCAGACTATTGTTGTAACAGATTATTTTATGGTTTGATGGTATCTTGTATTTTGACATTGTTATGATTTTGAAATAAATGGGTAAATTTTGCTATTATATTTTGTTCCATTCGCTGCGAGTTCAGAAAGTTTAGTTGTAGCTCTGTAATGTTATTTATTTTTACTACCTACAGCTTACCTTAGAATGATTCTAAGTTTTAATGAGCCTTTCCTAGTTCGAAATTTAAGCCCATTCTGAGATGGGCCATTACAAAACACATAAGACTTCCTAGGCACAATAGATCCAAAATATGAATTTTTTGAAATCTACCTATTTCACTTATTATTGACTTACCTAGTATCTTTAATAGTATCAGAACCTAAATGATCTATTGTCTAAATTAGAAATATTATGGTAGTTGAGCCTGCCCATTTAGTAAAGGGACTAGTGTTAGTGTCAAAGGTTGTGTTTGGGTAACAAGTACAAATGCCCTACTTGGTTACATGCCTATCCCGAAGGTTGAAGTAAGCTTAAACGTAAGGCTGGCAATTAGAATCTAGAACCACAAACTGAACTTAACCAACCCGAACTTGATGGGTTTTGGTTGAGTCTGGGCGGTGAAAAATATAATAAAGACTTGATTAAACCCGACCCCGAACATACCCGACCCGAAAGACCCGACCATAAACAATGAAATGTACGCATTTTTTGCTATTACCCAACTGGACCTGACCCCATCTGAACTGAAACTTTGGACGGGTTGGGTCTAGGTTTTTGTAATGTATAACTTAGACCCGACTTGATTTCAGTTCTGAAATGTGTCCATCGGTTCGGGTCTAATTTCCACCCTACCCAAAGGTTATCCCTAATATACAGGCCAAACTTGATTTTTGGCATTGGCTAATTATTAAATTTGTTTGAAAATTTAAAAGATATTTTGAGTTTAACAGTTAAGTTTAAAATATAAAAGGATATGTCATAAAAGTTATAAAATGCATTTAAAATCATCATAGTTAGTTTGAAAATTAATTTTTTTAGTAAGATTAATAGAATTAAATAAAAAAGTTATTAAAATTAATCGATTAAAACATATATGTTGATATATATGTATAATTATAATTGTTGTAGCTATTTTTATTTTTCTTACAATTATTTATCGTAAATTGGATTAAAGTTTTAAATTAATTTAAATATTCAATTAAATTGTTTAATTAAATAAAATTAATTAAAATTTAATTAATTAAAATATATACATATATTGAAACATACACATAGTTTGTTTTTTGGCCCGAGGGGGGGGGGAAGGATCCCGACAAACAAAAATAATTGCTAATGTTGATTTACTATCTTAAATGGTTTAAGACGAGTAATATAAATTTCGTAGAAATTTTGTATAAAATAAATAAAATTAATTAAATATGTTTTAATTAATTAGAATTAAAATTAACGAAATAAGATTTAATTAATATGGTACATGCATATTATATAAGAAAATTAAATTATAAAAGTTATAAATAAGTTAATACTTATATAACTATGTATGTATAAACTTAGGTGGAACTAAGAAATCCAATTAAGATTTATGGAAATACATGCGTATTATGTGTATACCGTGTCTACTAATTTGTCCGACACTTAAATCACAAGGGTGCTTTGTAAGAAATACATCGTTCCCAACATCGATATCACTCACATAGATATCTGTTAAAGATTGTGAATCTTTAATATAAATGTTGTACTCTACATTTATATATTAATAAATTTCTTGCATACACTCTAGTTGTCAAAAAAACTCAAGCTAAAGATGTTATGTGTAGCATTATTGTTATATTGACTAGACTATGTAAGATAATTAAATGTATTTATGGAGCAAACCCAAGATACATACATTATATTTAGGCCATTGAAAAATGTTGGGTATGTGCGAATAATTTCTTTCGATTTGTTGAATAAAATCAAGGATGAGACTGAGGTTGGGACAATGACCATGTAGAAGTTGTATAGAATACAATCGATAAAGTGTTGTCCATTACTTGTGAGCTTATGATTTGTTAAGCAAACTCAAGGTCAGAATCTTAAGACTAGTAAGTCCTAGCACCCACGAGATAAGTCAAAAGGTTTCTATGTTTTCTTAGGGTTTTGAGCAACATAGATATCTAGTGGGAACTTTATTAGAAAGATGAAATGGTAATATTTAAGATTTCTAATATTGTAAAAACATATGCTATATAAAGTCAAAATAGTATGCTTCAATAAATTTATAGAACTAATAAAATTGGTAAAATATGTATATCAATTAAGACATACAAATGAACTAAATTAAAGGTTGACAAAGAATGTAAGATATACTTACATTTAAATCCTTTGGCATGTTGGCGGTTCAAGACCCATGCAATAGCCAATTTGTACAACCATTAAAACATTCATGCCTCGGATGCTCAATTGTTTATTTGTAAAAGACTATGTATTGTATTTATAAGCATTGAACTCTACTAACAATGTAAAAATATAAATATTTGATCCATATTTAATCATATATAAATGTCGTATGGTGTAAGTTCGCATTTTGTAATGTATGAAACTTTAATGAAATTAGTTCGTTGTTGTTTGTACCAAAATTGGACACAACACTCTTCGAAAGTATTTGAAGTGATAAAATGAAGAAAGTAAATGTAAAAAGAGGACTATCTAACAAACACTTTAAAAACAGATAAGAAGAACATGCAGAAACACACAGATTTAGAGTGGTTCGGTGTATCGTCGACGTCCATTATGAAATTGATGATTTTATTAATGTTCGTTTGCTGATTACAACTAGTCACAATGGATTACAGCAGTAGATTTCAAGTATAATAGTGATCTACGAGTGCAAAAATAGTTCTGGCAGAGTCTGGACGTAGGAGAGCTCAAAAGTCCCTTTTCTGTAGACTCTTGGATGCAATTTATAGGCGTAGGATGCAAATATCTTGCTTAGATCTTGGGAGACCTCTTCTGGCACGTGGGTGGGCCTACCCAATCGGTCTCATGTGATTTTCACATGATCTGGGATCGATATGAACGAGTTTCGTATCGATCAAAACTTCATCCAATCAAGTCGGGATCGATTGTGAATGTTGTTGAGGATGTACGTAAGCTCTTGTAAAAATTTGGTGGCATTTGGACTTGTAGATTGTGAGTTGTGATCGATGCAAGTTTGGTCTTTTATATTGTCGTTCTCTTCGTATCGATGTTGTTCGAATCAATCATTTCATATCGATGATCATGCACGTGATGCCAGTTGATGTGGCACTTGCTTTCAGGATCGATCCGAAGTTCATACCGAATTGATCGAGTCTTCCCAATGTTTGCGCTGTGTTCGTATCGATTTGACTTGGTCTTATTCGTATCGATCGAAGTTGTTCTATTCGTATCGATGGCCGTGGCCTTGCTTGCATCGATCGATGTTGTTCTGTTTGTATATATTGCCGTGGAATTGTTCGTTTCAATACTCGTAGGCTATTTCGTATCGATTGCAGAGGACCATTTCGTATTGATAGCTGGAGGTTGTTTTATTTGTATAGATCGTTGATCGATCTATACAAACTGTGCGATTGGGATCGATGCGAATTGACTCCATTTGATCGATACAAAGTGAACCAATTTGATGGATATGAAAAATAGATAACGTGATGGCTATGAATGAGAGATAACGTGATGGATACGAACAGATGGATACGAACAGACGGATGCGTGGGAGTTGATTTCCTTGGATTACATCGATCGTATCTTGAGTAGATGAACTTTGATTGAATTGAAATTTGGAAAGTTGGTTTTCATAGCTTTGCTTGTCCTGTCACATCAATTGTTGCTCGATTCGGACTCGGACAAAATTTTTCAACATCCATAGCAAACCTGTGTACAATCGATCTTCGAGACAAACCGTCTTTTGTTTTTAGTCAATTCTTTGTTGTCACGGCCTTGCCAAAAGGCGGGATAACATTTCCCCCCACAGTACATCTCATATGAACGTGACATGCTTTGTTAAGTTTCCATATGTATTCTGACAAGTTCTATCTAACTTATTGAACGATTGTTGTCTTCTTGTCAAAAGCTGTAATGTTTGATTGATCAATAGAAGCATAAACCATGAACCATCTACTGCATATTGTCGTGCCATATACTATTGTAACTAAGTGTTGTATGATAGTGATCTGTCATTTGTTGTCGTCACTAGACGAGTATTCAACTCCTATGAATTTTATAAATTGGATGTCACTCTGACATAAATGTAAGCATGTTAGCCTGACTCCCGTTAACGTTTGTACATTCACGAGTCGTTTTAGATTTTTTTCGTATCGAATTTCGAATTAACCCTCTCTTGAGTCAATGCGAAATTCGATTGGTGACAATGCTTGATGGTTGTTTTGGAATAATCCTTCGTACCGATCCTCTCCTGGATCGACGTAAAAGGTCAAAAAATTATTTTCGTATCAATGTCGATCGATACGAATTGGATATGAATTCTGACGATCTTCATAGGGATGATACAAAATCGTCATTTCGTATCGATGAGAAATGAATAATTTAAGCACGGCTTGGCAATGGCGTTTGTATCGATGACATATGTGGTCGATTGCTGGTGGACACGAAGAGCTGTGTCCCTGATCGATATTGGTGGATGGATACGAAGAAGACTCTGCGTATCGATGATATTGAAAACCGTTTCTATCGGTTTTTAATATCGGGAGACGAAACGTTTCTTCCTTGGATACGAAATATTATATAAATACATTTGGGACTTGGCCAAATTTTCTACTTGTATTCATTGTTACACACTGCCTTCGTTTCAATCAGAGCAAAAGAGAAAAGAAACCTGCCTTCGTCTTCGAGCACTTACTTCGTTAATCCCTTGAACTAAGTGTTCCAATTAGGTAATAATCAATTAGAAACAACTCCAAATGACGAGACTCGAATTATTGTGCCACTCCCCTCGTATTCCTGGACGATTTCGATGATATCGTTGCTAGAGTTAGGTCGAAGTGAGGTGAAGGAAAGGTTAACGACGTACGCGTCAATTGAAGAAGAAGAAGCGAGGAGGGATACGAAGGAGCTGGTGGGTAGTTGCTTGGCCCTGATCTCGCATCAATGGACTGGGGAAGAAGGCATTCTTTTTCGTATCAGTCCCAATTAGAAAGTTCGTATCGATCTCCTGCCTTAGATTTCGTATCGATCTTTCATTCTTAGATTTCATACTGGTCATCATCACTTCGATTGCCTGTTTAGTTTCTTACCGATTGTGGGACGGCATCTTAGTATCGGTTACTTCAAATCGATATTAATACGAAGCCAAAAAACCTTGATTGATACAATGTTAGTGTATCTTTGATCGATATGTGGAAGGGTCGTTTGATCGGTGCAAAGATGATAACATTTGATTGGTACGAAATGGATGTTGAATGATCGATGTGAAATGGATGTTAAATGATCGATACGAAATGGACGTCTTTTTTATCGATACGAAATAATCATTTTGGATCGATTTGTAGTCATCGGCTTCGATTGATACAAACTGAATATCCCTGGACCGGTACGAAGCTAAAGCCTTCATAATGAATGATCTAAGTTCTAACTCCGACGGATACGAACTTTATACAAATTCGAACACCTGATTCCGACAAGCTTTATCTCTACATAATTGGTCTTTGCAATTTCACTACATATTTGACTGCTTATCGAAGCTCGTCGATGGAATTGTAACTTAATTTTTTTTAACGAACTTTAACTTGGATCGGTCTCTAAAATCTGGATGGCATGGCTGTGATGGTCAGCGACGACGGTCACTCCAGTTGAATTTCAAAGTCTTGTCGTTTTAATATTCTTTCCAATTCTGTAGAATTTCTTAAGTAATATGTAGCACTGCACTGCACAAAACACTCATGCACTTCACATCGGGGACCACACAGGCTTTTTATTGTCTAATGATGGTTTTTGATAAGTTGGTTAGCTATGGAATCCACAAGTTCTCAACAGAAGAAGCCCGAAGTTCATGCTTCCAATAATAGAGTTGCCGGCCATCGTGGCCGATGTCATCGATCTAGCTCCAAGCGAGTTTCCAGGAGAAACTTTTATTGCAAACCCACAAGATTCTATGATGTCCAGCGTCTCAAAAGATATGTTGGAATGGATATGCCTAAGACACGGCTTGTCGTTGGACGACATCTTATTACTCAGGCCATGTGATAGACCACATGCTCCCCCGAAGGGGTTTACTACCTTGAACATGCACTCATGCACAGCTGGGACGCTTCCCCCATTCAACAATACATTGGGAAGTGTTGGCTTTTTTCGGAATTGCCCACTAACAACTACACCTCAATGGATACGCGTTGCTAAATAGCCTATTCATTATATTCATGGAGCATCCTTTTCGATTCCCAACTCTGATCGAAATCAGATATTTATTTAATGTTAAGAGTCGGGGAGATAGTCCTACGTTCACATTCCTGGAGGTAGTTAGGAATTGTCAAGTGGTGACGGGCTCTTGGACCAGGCTCAGCTATTTCAACACAGAATGATTCTACGTCCAATGCCTCCCAGGATTCGCCAATCGATGGTTAGCCTGGTGTAAGTGTCACAATTTTCTTCGGTAATTCATGAATTTGTCGTAACTGATGCTGAATATCATATCTTTTTTCCTTTTGCAGCCATAATTCCATGACACGAGGGTGAACACTTTAAAGAAATAGTACGAGTCCTTCAAGAAGCGCCGAGTGAAATGAGGGACATAGACTCGGTGCTAATAGACAGAAATTTGAGGACCGTCGGGCTAAACGAGCAAAATCAGAGCATTAGGCTTGAAGGAACGTTGAGGGCGGCTCTAGGGAAACGGGCTAAATGTAGAGCACCATAACCAAAGTTGGTAAGGAAGGAAATACATCCACCAAAGACAAACCCGTAGCTGGGCCTTCTAACAGCTTTCAAAGTCTTGAGGGAAGGAGAAAAGGCAAGGCTGCAGCGCATAGGCGCCACAAAATCATTGAGATGGAAATCTGTAATCGTGTCTTTGCCTATTCCCGGTATTAGAATTTCAAAGGCTCTACCCTCGCAAATGGAGAACATTTTCAAAGGGTTTGTCGATATCCCAATCTCGGATTACGTGTCACTTCAATGTGATGTCAGATTGGAGGAGCTTCAGAGTGCTTTAGAATTTAGCGAGGCTCTTCCTAAGAGTATGGCTGACATTTCCGGTTGGTCGGGGGTTGCACATAGATATACACTTCACGGCACTACACGATTTACGATCACAAATTGCTTACTTCAGGAGATTACTAACTATATTGTTCTTTCTTTTTTACAGATTCAATAACTAGACGATATTCCATGCTTGGCAGTCTCCGCTCCGCGCAACAATCATCCGACTCGTATTACGAGTCCCTTCGAAGGGAGGAAGATAGAAATCGCGGTTGTGGTTATTCGAGCCAAGAACATCACGAAGAGAGGGATATAAATTATAGACATCGATCCTAATTGCGTTCTCTTCCTCGAGCTCCAGCACAACCATCAGGACATGGAAAATAACCATTAGGGCCTTCTCGCCAAAAGTTATCTTCTCAAACCTCTAGGCCTGAATCACAACGTCGTAGACATGAGGCTGACACTCCCATTGTTGATGAGCAAGCTATCACTGAGCCCACTGGGGAAGGTGCTATTAGAATTACTCAGCTGAAGAAAGATTTTCCAAACTTGTGCTTTGACGGCTTCGTCTGGCCCCCTCACTTAAATAGAATTCCATCAAAGGCAGAGCACACAATGCATGATAATATTCATGACATCTATACTCAGTACAAGGAGTGGGAGAAAGCTGCAAAGAAAGCATCAAAGGTGGCCTTTGAGCGGGCGAATACCATAAAGAAATTAGAAGCCGAGCTTGCTCAAAAGGACCTGATTATTCAAATGCTTAACGACGAAGTCGAATCCTCTTAGAAATCAGAAATATAGGCCACCCAAAAGGCCGCTGAGGCGAACTTGGAAATGGAGAGGATGCGGCAAACATATTTTTCCTTAGTAGAGGAGATGGGCCACCGAAACACCACTGTTACAGCCAAACGGATGCTGCTCTTAAAGAACTTAACGAGCTCAAACCAAAATTTTCAAAATCTTTAAGGAAAGGGATGATGCAAATAATGCAGCCCAAGAGGCATGTAAATAGGCTGTAGTGCTTCAGGGTGAATGGGATGCGGCTATGGCTAAGGTCTGGGAGGTGGAGACTGATGTCGAGGAGAAGGTCCAAATGGAGGAGTCCAGGCTAGAGGCTGACATTGAAGATCTCCTCATTACCTATAATGCTAACTTCTTGAGGCATAGGAACCTAGCCTAACTCGATAACTATCCGATACATTTATACAACTCTAGGGGCCGATTAACAGATGAAAAGGCCGCCCATCTGGGCGAATCGGCCGACGAATTCGAGCTTGAGTACCGAATACTGAATGAAGACGAAAGGAAAGTTCTCCATGATGCCATATGAGAAGGAGAAGCTTGGCGCTCAGCACTCGGAGGTTGGAGAAGATTCTGGTGTCAAGCACCGCGACACAAGTCCCGAAACTCTTGTGCCGACTCAGCCAGAACCGACTTCTGCGGTTGATTCTCAATCTGTTCCTGCTTACAACCCAGATCAGCTATAGATATCTTACGCTAGCGAGCAAATTTTTGAGGCAGTTCAGCCGCCAACGAGTTGAACTGAGGAAGGTACTCAAAACATTTCGTATGCTTGTTTATAATCGGGTGCTTTACTTGAAATATTCAATAACATTTTTTCTTTGTCACTTTCCAGTGATTGGAGCCACATCAGTCGCGCCTCCTGCAACTCAAGAGCCGCATCGTGAGCAGGAGGAGATTATTTTGGAAGTGACCACGACGTCGACCACTGCACCTACAGATGATGTACTAGGGAGCACACTTTCATTCGATGAATAGATGATGGACGAACTTCTTAGTCATCATAGTGGCCCTTTCTCTGACTTGCCGTTTGTCATGAGTGGAGTAGCGCCAGCGACCAGCTCCTCAGTCTCAACCACAAGCATTTCTGACGATGCACAATCACTTCATGAGGAAGAAATTATAGCCGAGATCAATGCTGAAATGGAAGAAGTTGCTCGAGCCAGCAGCTACGGAGGTGGAATGATGGGCCATGGTCTGGCCCTGTTACAAATGATATCTCCTGGAGGCACTGTTGTCGACACCAGCATGCCTATTTCTCCTCCTATAGTGGACGTGGCCCCTCCGACTCCACCTGTTAGAAGTATTCCCATACACTTAAGTTCGGAGGTGGAAATTGATGTAATGCCCTTCAAAGGAGATCAGCCGCCGAAAGGCAAAGGCTTAAAGAGGAAAATTAGTGGCAGCTCCAGTGGGTCTACACCGAAGAAGAAACCAAGAAAGAAGAAAGAGTAGACATGCTTCTTCGGCTCATTTTTGAGTAGATAAGAATTGCTTTAGCTTTTGTTGGCCGTGTATAGATGCGGTTCGTCCCCTGCTAGTAGGATTTTTGAAAATAATTTGTACATAAATTCCTTTCATAAATAGTTGAAATGAAATTCTATTTTGTCTTCAACTCAATTATTGTTTATTTGCTTAAGTGTTCTAGCATTTGAATTCTTGTTCAGTGAACTTGTGAAGTATTTGAACTTTGGATCGGGCTTTGAGTTTATTCATTAAGTCCTGGAATCATGGCTACGAGTCGTACCCGGACACTAAGTTGAACTTCGATGCTGCACTGCTTCAGTCAGTGATCGACATTTAAGTTCTGCCTCCAATTTCAAGGATGAGTTGTAAAGATCGGCAAGCGATTGGGTTTTGCCTCTAATACGTCGAGCTTAATGTCATTCAATTGATGCTGAAACAATTAGGGGTCGAGTGGTCGAATCACACTCGCTCACTTATTGATGATCGCATCCACATACTGGGGATTTGCATTTGTACGTTGGTGGTTGGTCATGCCTGTTTAAGTTTTAAGTATATGTCCGCACTCCAGGGACTTAAGTTATTTTATGGGTGGTCGGTCACACTCGAGTTATGTTTATACTCTGACCATACTCTGGGACTTAGAGTTGTGTTACGGATGATTGATTCATATCTGGTTTGTGTTTAAACTTTAATCCACTCTCTGAGGATTTAGGGTCAATCGATGTTCATTCTCTAATCCATGCTCTGGGGACTTAGAGTTAACTACGGTTGATACTCCTGTTCACACTCTGGGAATCCAAAGTTAGTCGATGTTTGTACTCCAATTCGCACTCTGGGAACCTGAAGTTAGTTGATGTTGATACTCCGGTTCACACTTTGGGAATCCGAAGTTAGTGTTTATACTCAAATTCGCACTTTGGGACTTGGAGTTTATGTTTATACTCCAGCTCGTACTCTGAGAACTTGGAGTTGGTGGACATATGGTCAGTCACATTTTTTTAGGCTTTAGGATTTCGTTCGCACTTCGGGAATGATGGATTTATCAAGATCGTGAATGGTCGATCCACATCTACCCTGAGTTAACAAGCGAGGTCATTAGATGGACAGGTCCATCCTCCTCAAACTTGGTCAAGATACAGGAGAAGTCGTTAGGTGGATGGATCCACCCTCTTTGAAACCGCACTTATAAGTTTGTACTCCAGCTCATACTCTGGGAGACTGGAATTAGTTAAAGGATTGTCGTGTATCAATCATTTTTTGGCTTCAGTGTAAAGGATTGCCCCCTAGCTTGGGTTTCACTTAGCGTGTAACCGGTAGTATCACAGTTACTCCCTATTTGGATAAATCCCACCATATGATGGAACTTAGCTCTTCATGTATCGTGATGGTTGTATGACACATTCAATAAATCACAACTCTAGCTCGAAGAGATTGCATTTTACTACTGAAATAAGAAAATAAGGCAAAGTCAGTTGCCTGATTACAAATTCAAATTTTGCAATGCAGAAACAAATTACAGATGAAAAATAGACTAAATAAATAAAGCCTGCCATGTGTAGTAGCGATGAAGACTCTCGCTGTTCCAGGCTCTTGGCAGAGTAAGACCATCAGCAGTCGACAGTTAAATGTGCCATCTCCGAGCTTTCGTTCAATCACATACGACCCTTCCTACGTTGGTTTCTTGTGCGAGGGAACCAAGTAGATTCGTTTGAGGACGAGATCGTTGAGTTAGAAGGTTCGGTGTCGGACCTTGGTATTGTATAATCGAGCGACTCGACTTCGGTATGCGGCCACCCTCAAGTCAACCTCTTCACGCTTCTCATCTAATAAATCCATGGATTCAGCAAGTAATATGGCATTTGTCTTCGGATCATAATAAGTCACACGATGAGAAGGTACTTCCATCTCGACTAGAATAACGGCTTTTGAACCATAAGAAAGAGAGAATGGAGTGTGTCCGGTCGTAGACTTGTGGGTTGTTCGGTAAGCCCATAGAGACATAGGAAGTTCATCAACCCACTTATCCCCGGCCTTTTCCAGTTGTTTCTTCAGAATAAACTTTATAACTTTGTTCATAGCTTCAACTTGTCCATTCGCTTGAGGATGTGCAACTCTAGAGAATTTCTTTTGGATATGGAATCATTGACAGGAATCCTTGAATTCAATGCTGCCAAATTGGGTTCTATTCGCTGATGATGGTATGTGGGAGACCAAATCGACAGATAACGTTGCGGACTACAAAGTTGATCACTTTCTTCATTGTGATTATAGCAAGGGGTTCAGCTTCAACCCACTTGGTAAAGTAATCAACTACAACGATGGCATACTTCGCACGACCTTTGGCCAGAGGTAGAGAGCCAATGATATCGATGCCCCAGACTGCAAACGGCTATGGACTAACCATATGGGTTATTTCAGAAGGAGGGGATCTAGGAATCCAAGTGTATTTTTGAAATCTGTCACATTTTTTGGCGTAATCCGATGTATCACGATTCACGGTCGGCCAATAGTATCCATATCAAAGTACTTTCTTAGGAAGAGCTTGTCCCATGGTGTGATCACCACATTCTCCTTCATGTACATCATGTAACACTCGTTTAATTTCATCGCGAGCGATACACCTAAATAAAGGAACAGAGTATCCCCTTCTATACATGACTGCATTCTGAATAGTGAACCATGAGGCCTTTCGAAGAATCTATCTTTTTTCACTCCTTCACTCTAACAATGTTCCATGTTGAGATAATTTCTGAACGTGGTCATCCAGAACTCCTTATCAGGAATGACTTCAAATACGCCATCTGTCTCCATTCGATCGATGCTTGGGGAAGACAATGTTTCCATAGGAACGAGTCTCATTTTTTGTGCTTTACCTATGCTGGCTAATTTTACCAATGAATCAGCTTTTGATTACGCTCTTGAGGGATACAGTAGATAGCATAATAATCGGACTAATTTAGTATCTTCTGGACCCGTGCTAGGTAAGCAGCCAATCTTCAATCTTTGGCCTGGTACTCTCCCCAAACTTGACATACAAATAATTGCGAATCACAATAAATCTCCACAACAATGGTTTTTAAATCTCAGGCAAGTCCTAATCCAGCATGTAAGGCTTCATACTCAGCTTTATTGTTGGTCACACGAAAATCAAACTTCAAAGCATAGCTTATAGATCGACCTACCGGAGTTTCAAGTACAATACCTGCACATGAGCAACGGTCATTTGATGTGCCATCAGTATGCAACTTCTAGATATATTTGGGAGATTCACTGGTTTCAGGCAAGTTCTCTGGGGTGGTAAATTCAGCTACGAAATCTATTAGGACACGTCATTGAATGGCTTGCCTTGGACTGTAGGTAATATCAAATTGACTTAGCTCGATATTCCACTTGAGCAACCTACCAGACGTCACAGGCCATGTAAGGACCTGTCGTAATGGCTGATCGGTGTAAACAGTGATAGGATGAGCCTAGAAATACGGATGGAGCTTCCTTGAGGCAATTACAAGACAATAAGACAGCTTCTCTAGCTTTAGATAACTTCTCTCAACCTCGGTTAGTTATTTACTAATATAGTAGATTGGTTTTTGTATTCGGTCTTCTTACCAAATTAGGCAGCACTGATTGCGTTTTCGGATACCGCCAAGTAAAGGTTCAATTTCTCGTGATCAATAGGCTTTGACAAAATGGCGGCGTGGAGAGATGCTGAATTAGATCTCGGAATGCACCCTTACATTCCGCGGTCCATTCAAAGTTATGTTTCCCTTTTCGAATCAAATCGAAGAAGGGAATGCATTTGTCAGTGGATTTTGAAATGAACCTGCTCAGTGCTGCTACTTTCCCATTGAGGCTTTTGACTTGCTTTACGGTTCTTGTAGTCTCAAGATTTATGATTGCATATATCTTTTCGGAATTGGCTATAATTCCTTGAGTGTTGATGATAAACCTAAGTAACTTTCCGGATGCGACCCCTAAGTGATATTTCAACGGATTGAGCTTCATTCTGTATTCTCGACGGATATTAAACTTTGATTCTAGGTCTTTAATTTGATCAGTGGAGAATCATGATTTCACTAGCATGTCGTCCACATATACCTCCATAGTTTTCCCAATCTGGTTAGCGAACATCCGGTTAACCAATCATTGGTAAGTTGCACCGGCATTCTTGAGTCCAAAAGGCATGACTTTGTAGCAATAGAGTTCCAGATCGGTCATAAAGCTAGTATGCTCCTGGTTGGGCAAGTGCATGGGTATCTGGTTGTAGCCTGAATATGCATCCATAAAGGATAGGAGTTCATGTCCGCCGTTGAATCTACAAGCTGATCGATTCGAGGAAGTGGAAAACTGTCTTTGGGGCAAGCTTTATTTAAGTCTAAATAGTAGACGCACATTCCCATTTGGCTTTCGGATGAGTAAAGGGCTGGATACCTATTCTGGGGATAAGGCATCTCAAATAAACCCATTCGATTTAAGCTTATCCAGCTCTTCCTTAAGGGCGGCAGATCTCTCTGGATCCTTACCATGCGTTTCCTGTTTGACCGGGATGTACCGCAGGTCAATGTTCAAAGTGTGGTTCGTGATGCCCAGGGAGATTCCACACATGTCAAAATGTGTCCAAGCAAACACGTCAAGGTTTGCTTGAAAAAATTCAACTAATTCCTCTTGCATTTGTTGGCTTAACTGAGATCTAATCTTTATCATTCTAGAATCATCGCTATCATCAATCGGGACATCGATCGTCGGTTCGGCCAGAGAAGCTTGAATGTCTTTACTTTCATCTTCGCTTTCATTATCTCTCGGGTCAAGATCTCTTTGGAATTGGTTAGTGAGCCTGGCTTGGGCCTAGGCATTAATTGACGATTTTCAACAATGCGGACGTAGAGAGATTCCTCTACGTCCTTTCCTTTCTCCTTTCGCTGCGCCTCACGCAGTTCAGCAACATAACAGGTTCGTCCAGCAGACTGATCTCCTTAAACGAATCCAACTTTACGATCGGTCGGGAACTTCAAAGTCAAACACTATGGGGCAATGACAGCCATGAACTCAGCTAGGTCCGGTTGGCCCAAGAAAGCATTGTACGGCGAAACTATGTCCAATACAACAAATTGCAAGATCCAGACTCTCAAGCATTCTCCGGTTCTTAGCTCCACTGGAAATTCCACCACTCCAGTGGGTATAGTTGTACTTCCGTTGAAGCCATGAATACGGGACAGGCAAGGCTTCAAATCTTTAGCCCCCACCTTCATCTGGTCATAGGCTCGCTTAAACAGCATATTAACAGAACTTCCAATGTCAACTAGGATCCTCTTTATTCAAGCTGGACCTAATTGAGCTGATATGACAAGTGGACAATAGTGAGGGCTTCGATCTTGTCAACATCTATATCTCAAAACACGATGTAATCCGTCATCGTCTTCTGTTTTTGGTTGGAGCCCCATCTTCAAGACTACTACAACACTCGAAGTCTGCATGCCTAATAGAATTGGCATACGACTCCGTTTCCTTTCATCTTTGGTTTGCTGGATGAGGACCACCATTAAAAATATTTATCACTAACCTCCCGCCAGTATAAGCGGGTTCCTCCTGCCTCTCCTGATTAGGTACACGATTTTGATTTGATGGGCCTGCACCTCCAGATGCGGTGCCTGAACAAACTACTCTAACTTCCTTTCTCTTATCAACTTTTCAATGAGATCCTGTAAGTGACGACACTCATTCGTTTTATGGCCGTAGCTATCGTGGAATCAGCAAAACTTTCCCATTTCGACTTATTTCTCTGATAATGGTCTTGGGGTAGGTTTCATATTTTGAACGGTATCACAAGTCTGTAAGTACACATTCTCTAGCTACATATTGAGAGGAGTGTCATTATCAAACATTGTAGCTCTACGTCGTGGACCACGATACTGATCACGCTTCTTATTTCGGTCTCCATTACCTCTTTGCTGATTCTGTATATTTTGAATATTCAAGTGCACTTTTCTGGAACTCTGCCCGGATTGTTTAATAGCTACACTACTCTAGATTCCTTCGACACACGGCCCTGTGTCGTCCTTTTTCCTAGACTGTTTCGCATCCTCCCTTCTCAGGAATTGGGCTGCCTTGAGTAGAAACGGTCCAACAACGCAGAAGGATTTCCGGCCAACCAGTTGTCGAATTCAGAATCGAGATCAATCCCTTTAGTTAGTGCCATCAGAATAGAGTTATCGTTGGGATTGCTAATCTCAACACACATAGCATGAAATCTTTCTAGATAACGCTTGAGTGTCTCTCTAGAAACTTGGGTGACACTAGACAAAGTTTTAACATCCTTTGGTCTTGTTATGTGCATTCGGGACTGCTCAACAAAGTTTGTCGCCAACTGATCAAAACACGAGATAGATCGAGGTGGCAGACGGGTAAACCACATGGTAGCTATGCGTCCAAGAGAGATCTGAAAACTTCGGCATTTAACTGCATCGTCAGCTCATGCAGCATTCATCAACCATTCGTACTTCAAAATTATGCTGATTGTGATCTGAGCTCCCTTCATAGACGGCTAAAGTTGGCATCCTAAATCGCCTAGGTGGTTCAACATAGAGTATGCCATCAGTGAAAGGGGTATGACTCCGGTAGATTCCTCAGTCATCATTAGTGAGTCTCTGACTTTCACAGATCATTTGACGTATCAACGTCAGTATATCTGGCATCTGGACATTTTGAGCATGATGGGCCATGGTGTGGTCCAGTTCCACAATGCGAGGCTGGCCGAACGTGGTAAACGGTATAGTTCTCGCCTCCCTGGTTCTAAGTCTTCAGAAATGTAAGATTAGGGAGTATGTTGACATAGGGTCGGATCTGTCCGATTTCGAGAACCAACTCCAGGCCCAGCAGCAGTGGTCGTAGCTCGGTTGTCTATAACTTGATATGGAATAGTACCTCCTCGAGAGGAGGGTCCAGCCTGATGGTTGGTGGATGGGCCAACTCTTAGTTGCCCAAGGCTTAGTAGGTGCTGATGTCTCGTAGCTTGGGTATAACTCCCATCTAGCCGTGGGCGTGTAGATCTGTGATGATAGTCTGAAGAAGCTAAACTTTTAGTAGATGAATAAGGAGCTTGATCCCTCCTGGATTTCCTACGCCTTTGGCAATTTAGCTGATTCGTCAATTCTGCGTTGACACGCAGTTGTTGAGTAAGTTGCTGACGGCTCTATGTCAGCTCTTGCAATAACATCTGAATCTCTTCCCGGGTGATAGGGCCTTGCAGATTTGATGGTCCGGTAGCGTTCTGATCAGTCAGAGGTAGCTGTGCAGGATTCTGTCGATCCCATCCTTTGGGATCTGCAGTAGTAGAAGTGGTCCTTGTGTTTACCATGGTGAATAGCGAAGCTCTTTCCTAGATTTGATGCAAATCTGAATAGGATGGAAGAACTTTGAACTTGAGATCTGGATTTTCCTCTTAGATTTATGCAATCCAATATCGATAGTAGATCCAACGAGTATGCGAAAAACTGTATTTTCTCAGTGAAAGCACCAAAGTTGTTTGTACCAAAATTAGGCACAACACTCTTCGAAAGTATTTGAAGAGATAAAATGAAGAAAGCAATGTAAAAAGAGGATTATCTAACAAATACTTCAAAACAGATTAGAAGAACACGCAGAAACACAGAGATTTAGAGTGGTTTGGCATATCGCCTACGTCCACTATGAAATTGATGATTTTATTGATGTTTATTTGATGACGACAGCGAATTACAGCAGTAGATTTCGAGTACAATAGTGATCTATGAGTGCAAAAATAGTTGTGGCAGAGACTGGACGTAGAAGAGCTCAAAGGTGCCTTTTTTATAGACTCTGGGATGCTATTTATAAGCGTATGATGCAAATATCTCGCTCAGATCTCGAATGACCTCTTCTGGCACTTTAGTGGGCCCATGCGATCGATCTCATGTGATTTGCACACAATATGGGATCGATACGAATGAGCTTCATATCGATCAAAAATTCATCCAATCGAGTAGAGATCGATTGAGAATGTTGCCGAGGATGAACGTAAGCTCCTATGAAAATTTAGTGGCATTTGGACTCGTAAATTGTGAGTTATGATCGATGCAAGTTTGAGCTTTTCGGTTGTCGTTCCCTTCGTATCGACGCTGTTCGAATCGATCATTTCATATCGATGATCATTCACGTGATGCTAGTTGATGTGGCGCTTGCTTTCAAGATCGACTCGAAGTTTATGCCGAATCGATCGAGTCTTCCCAATGTTTGTGCCTTGTTCGTATCAATCTGACTTGGTCTTGTTCTTATCGATCGAAGTATTTCTGTTCGTATTGATAGCCGTGGCCTTGTTCGTATCGATCGATGTTGTTCTGTTCGTATCGATTGTCGTGGAATTGTTTGTATCGATACTCATAGGCAATTTCGTAACGATCGTAGAGGGCCATTTTGTATCGATAGCTGGAAGTTGTTTTATTCATATCGATCGTTGATCGATCGATATGAACTGTGCGATTGGGATCGATGCGAATTGACTCCAATTGATCGATACGAAGTTGAACCAATTTGATGGATACGAACAATAGATAACGTGATGGATACGAACGAGAGATAACGTGATGGATACAAACAAATGGATGTGAAATGATGGATATGAACAGACGGATGTGTGTGAGTTGATTTCCTTAGATTGCATCATCATATCTTCAGCACACGAACTCCGATTGACTCAAATTTGGAATGTTGGCTTTCATAGCTTTGCTTGTCCTGTCATATCAATTTCAGCATGATTCGGACTCGGACAAAGTTTATCGGCATCCAAAGAAAACCTGTGTACAATCGATCTTCGGGACAGACCGCCTTTCTTTTCTAGTCAATTCCTTGGTGTCATGACCTTGCCAAAAGGCGAGATAACAGTTGTAAATAAGAAAATAAACCATAGTGCAAAATCATATTCAATATGATTGACTACACAAAGGATCTCCATTGAGCGGTTATACCATTTTAGAAAGAAAAGCAAATGTACAAGTGTAGATGCAACTTAGGCATAGTTCTGATGAAAATAGTGAATGGTCACCTCCGCTTCATAAAGGATATCGAAAACGAGAATTGCATAAACTACTAAAAGGTATTTAATATGGAATGCCTAATGTTATTTCTGTTCTGATTGTGTTATAATATAAAAAATTGTTTTCTGTAAAGGTCATTCATATGAGTTTATGATATTAGATCAAAACTGTTAAGAAATTTGATCAAAGCCATCGATTTTAAACTAGTTACAGTAAAGAAATAAATAGCTCATAATAAGCATTTAAAAGAAGCTTCATTATTTATACACTATTACAGTAATGGGGAAAATAATAGGAGTATGCAATATAATACTTATTCGTGGATGCATCAAGATATGAAAAATTATTTTCATAAATACGCTAAATGTTATTTATGAAATAACAATTTTTTATTATTGATCAAAAAATATAATTTTATTAATTAGGAATGTTTTGAATATTAGTTGTGAAATAAATCTATTAAAATAACAGTATTTATCGCATTAGCAACACAACAAAGAAAAATCTAAAATTTTAACAATTACTTTAGTATTATATACTAAGTCATATCTTAAAGGAATAAATGTTTGAATCATATAATTATAATTCACCTGCAACTGATGAGTAGTATCTTAGAAGATTAAAGGCAAAGCACCCATTCAATGGGAGTGACAAAAAAGTCAGTGAACTTTTGGATTATTACATAAAGATGTATGTATTTAGAAGCCTACCAAAATGGATCCAACTACTTCATTTAATTCATGGACGAATTATAATAAAAATGAACATGTTTATTTAACAAACAAGCAAAGTATTTGTGATAAATTCATTTAATATAGAACAGAAGTAGAAAACATGAAATGTAAATGAATAAAATAATTCGATTTGATTGAATAAGTGAGTATATTGGAAAGAGTTCCCGATGTACCTAAAATGAGTAGTTCTATCTTAAAAGTTATTCCTTCTAATAATACATAATGATGTATCGATAATGTAACAATTCACATTTTAATGACTAGATATTTGAATAATTTATTTGAATCTTGGATCGTTAATTAATTGAAGGTTCAAAATTTGATTTTTCGCATATGGTTGAATTTGGACTAAGAGCATTATATTAAGTCGGGATCGACATTGCAAATAAAATAAGTAAAAAATCACTATATATAGAGTCAAGGGATTTTTACGATTTATGTATTGTTACACATATTTTATAAAAATACGTGCGAGGTCGAGTCCATTAGGACCTTGACTGAAGGCTTGTGTTTGTGGGATAAATACTTCTTTATGAGACGTACAATTGAAGAATTTTTGGAATTGGACGATTCGATAGACAAAACAACCAGAAATGCATGAAATTATTATCTCGAAGCATCATCTCGAATGGAAATGAAATTTATACCGTCGGAACCGGAAAAATAAAGAGATGTGCACAAGTAAGTTTCTTGGTGTTCCGATGTGCCACATGATCTTACAAGCTAAAAACATGTGGTGATTTATTTAAGTAATTAAATAAAAAATATATTTTGTATATATTTATAAAAACCCCAACTTTGAACACCCTAACTTCTCCTCCTTTAGAAAAAAAGAGAAAAGGCCGCTCCTCTACTTTTACATAAATCATGAGCTTCGGTCCACAAAAATCGACGAGATCTGATCCGTTGAACCCGTGAAAGGGAGAGCATCACATCCATGGTTAAGTGGTCGTGTGCAGTAGTGCTTGAAGGAGGATGCCATTTTTAGCTGTCACTAGGTTTGAATTTTGGCAGAGTTTGGAGAGGCATTGGGGGAAATAGAGAGTATTATTGTACTTCTAGTGCGAAGGCGAGTTGTGGAGGGTTTCTAGAAGGGTGCGATCACCTAGTGGAAGTCATGACATTTTGAAGTGGCTGTTAAGGTTGCCAGTTCATGACGCAATAGATGAGGTGGGACTTAATGTAGAGGGTGCCTATGTGGAGAGCATGCATAATGTGATGTATAGGAGTTGACAGTTCGTCATTTAATGAAGTGTGGAGCAAGGACTCGATGAGAGAAGGTGCGGTGATATGGGTGCGCCTACAATGTGTGCACGGGAATATTGGGGAAGAAGATGATTTAGGTGTTATTTATGGTAATTAACATATTTAATTGTTTTAATTAATCTCGATCCGTATTTAATTCATATCTCTTGTACACAAACACTTGAGAAATTACAGCTCAGGAGAGTGGAATTACCGCTCTGAATTCATATTTCAGTATAAATTCTTGTAATTATATATATTGAGAATATATTACCTAAGAGAGGTAGAATAATATATATAGGTTATTATTTGCCCATTTGATTGGACTAGTTTGAGTAGATATTTGAGATAATTGGTTAAGATCCCACCTATATAGATACTTGTCATATTCACATTGAATAGAGTTAGATGGAGTTGATATTAATTTATAAAGTGGTTATAAATTAATTAAACTATAATTTTTAGCTAGATCAGCGACAAAAATATTATTATATATTTATTATTGATATTCAGGATAATTGATTGAGATTCCATATATACAAATATTATGCACTATTTGTATTGAATAGAATTAGATGAAATTGATATTAATTTATAGCATGGTTACAAATTAATTATAACTCTAATATGCATATATAAGTGATAGAAATATTATTATATAGTTGACCACTAATTGAAAATTAGAAGCATGACCTTTAAAGTAAGTTTTAAGGTTAAAATAATGATTTAGGAAGGTTAAACCTGTATTAAAATGGCTTTAAAGTTTATCTAACCTTGATATTGGTTTATTATAGAGTAAATCAATAATCAATAAGCTAGTGTATTTCTACAAAGATGGTATGGAAGTTAGAAATTACAAAGAAATATTGTACTATTTTATAGGGTTTGGTTAAGGTTATGAAATCCTGAATATTATAATAATGTGATTTATTAGCTTTAGACCTTAAGAAATGGTATATATATATTGATATATATAGAAATGATATACATGAGCTATATAATATTTTGAGGCCATATTGATAACTAAACGTAATTTAAATAGAAGAATTAAGTAAAAAATGAGCCATAGTATGACTGATAGGCAAGGGATTATTTTATGAAATAAGTGTGAGACTTTTATAAAATAATACGAATAAGATATAATTGTTAGATTGAAGACTTAAATAAGATGCATTTTATTAAATTGTTTACATGACTGTATATGTGAATGTCATTGATATTGAAACAATAGATTTGTTACTTTGGTTGTACATTGGCTTTATGTATGTAAATGTGCACGATATATGTTTATTAATTCCATAAAGTTAGACTAGTTATACATACCCACATAAAGTTTATATGATTTATATGTGTCTATATGCGTAAGTATAGTATCAGTATGTCCAGATTGGGGATACCAATTGGTGCAAGGAATCTATTGTACCATTAAGACGCATGACCTGCAGACACTATTCCAGATCAGGGATGGATAGAGATTGGGACTCTAATCGAGAGCTAGGCATATACTATTTCATTGTACAAATGGGTGTTGTGACAGGACCTACTGGTCAACTTCTTTTGAGCTATTGGTTTACAGGGGAATACACAACTTAGTTATGGCTCTCGATAGGTCTCTTTGGTAGCTAATTGCAATTCAGCATGATTTATCAATGCACAATTTAAGTGTATGTACAGTTCGGTATGTCCAATTTAGGGTTACCAAATAGTTTATGAAATGTATTATACAGATACATTAATATGTTATGAAAGTGATATATATACATATATGTATATATTTACATATATTGGTTAGATATGCTTAACTTAGGGCAACCAGGTAGTGCAAACCACTTCAAGAACGAATCACAATCCATACAGAGATGATAATACTTCGGTGTTCATATACATGTAAGAAGGATGTATATGGGGTAGCTTGATCTGAATTATCGATCCATAGACAATTGAATGATATTGGTTTTGTAATGGAAATCCACTGTATCATTGAGATACATGACCTACAGAACGTGGTTTTAGAACAAGGGAAAGGAGAGGTTGGGATGTCAATCTAAAGTAGGTTATATACAGTCGCTTCATATGGACAGATGCGATAATAGGATCGATAGGTCAACTTATTTTGAGGTGTTGGTTTTCAAGGGAGTCCGCATTTTAATTGTGGCTCTCGATAGGTCACTTTGGTAGCTAATGACAATTCAACACAATTATTGTTATTGATATTTGTATTTTGGTTTTACATATGGGGATGCTATGTTAGTAGCATACTTACATCGTTATATTTTTTGCATTTCGGATGCTTCGATAGGGATTGAGAGATCTATGGCATCGTTTCTTATGAAATGTAGTATTACCCCTACACTCGGGTTTCATATTCGGTAGTATGATTTGTTATAATAGACATTGTTTTAACTAGAGAGACATTGTTATGTATCACCCTAATTCATTAGTGTATGGATAAAGTAGGGAAACATATGTTTAGTATTACCCATTCATCATTAATCACGTTTATTAGATGTATATAGGTTGCATGTATATACAATACCTAGAGATAGTTCCTGTAATGCCTCACCTCTATACCCATACTACAAAAGAGAATTACTGGGTAATCATGTCTGGTAATATGGAGAATAAGGCAGGTTAGGGGCGATCATCAATAAATATTCTCTTGAGCTAACACCAGTACGTTTCTTATCTCAAAATGTATCAACAATATACATACCCGATATCGGCACAAATCAATAAATATGTGGGTTTAGTAGGGCAGAACAATACCCCACACATACAAGTAAACAAAGAGTCATATATTGTAGTAGAAAAATATATTACATATCAAATCCGGTTTAAAACACACAACTTATAGCTATCTCATCAAAATATAGATACTAGGAGACATCCAAAGGAAAATATACATCGACAACTCAAACACAATATAATACATACTCCATCTTCTCTAAAGCCCAACATCCAACGGCTAATGTCCCTGAACCTAAAAAGTATTAGACTAACTCGAATGTTATACAATTAATAAATGGGTAATACTATATCAAAATCCAAGGTGAGTACATAAAAGTAGCATGGTAAATGAAAATCACGGCATATACATAACATCACAAAATATCCAATATAGCATCAGCAACAAAAATAATACCATGTCACACATCTCAAAAATGACCCATGCATTACACATAAGCAAGTGAGAATCACAACAACTATAAATCGGGTAATAGCAATCAAATCCATCAAAATCTCAAAACAATTTGGATACATACATAGCATATCCATAAAAACCACAATAAAGGAATCAATCTCGAATCAAACCAAATCCAAGAGTCATCAACCAAAATATATGTCTAGACTTGCAATCTTGATAGAAGTGAAAACTTCCGACTGTCAAGCCCAAAAATATAAATCAAGAAGACCTAGTCCCAAATAAACAGTCAAAAGAATCAAATCTCAACTTATAGCCCCAATGGAAGTAATAACTTCCGACCGTTAAGCCATAAAGATTAATTAGGAATTATGGAACATAGATAGAATGAAATCCGAACCAAATACTGAAAACAATATCCAATAGTACAATCTCGACTTACAGTCCTCATGAAAGTGAAATCTTCCAACCATTTGTCCTAAGAGATAGCACGAAATCCAAATTCCAAATTAAACACAATCAATACAAAATATCGAAAACAATATCCAAATACTTATTTCGTCCTGTAATCCTAATGGAAATGAGAACTTCTGAAGGTTAGCCCCTCAAAGGTATCAAGGAACTCAAACTCAATAAATATCAAATTAAATCAAATACACAGCGTGCAAAATCATTTATCTCAACCCCTGGTTCTTAGAGAGGCGAGACTCTCGAATGCATGGCCCTAAGTGATAGAAACAACAAATCAAATAAGAAGGATATCTCTCAACCGTCGGCTCTTATAAGAGGATAACAGACAAGCTCACACAATTCTCTAATGTCATAAATAGACAACACATGGCTATCTCAGGTTAGGCTAACTCAAACGATAGACTAACACGTAGCCGGTCTCTAATGTCATTGATCATCGTCTCTAATTAGGTAATAATATGACAACTTATATATAATTGATCTACCTAAGAAATCCAGATGGTAAGTAACGATCCACCTTTCTAGATGGTTTAAATCGACAATAAACCGCACATGTCGAACTCAAATCATTCAAAAGGGAGGATTGCCAATGAGGCAAGTAAGAAAATAAGAGAAAAGGAAAGAAAAATAAAACACAGAATCTCACAGCAAAACGACAAAATATAATAATCAAATAAACAGTTCATGAAGCTGTTTTACAAATAACATTTGATTACACTTTTACAATGCAATCTGAGTTATACATACAATAGGTATAATTTGATAATGCAGCGGAACAACATAATGTCGTGGAATAAATATAATAAATAGTAGACTAATCTCCATCTTCCTTCTCCAAAATAAAATGGTCTTCAATACATTAAAAACCTTAGACTGACACGAGCGTAATGAAAAGACAAAACACTCGAGTCAGAACTATGTGATTTAAATCAACAATAAGTAAATATGAGTGTAATGGCTTCAGAGATGTTTACTGGATTTTACATCTCCTATCCAGTGTATAACGTGCGTGCAATAACTTAAGAGATGTTTCAGGATTTCCATCTCCTAAGGATCCATTAAACTATCTATATGTAGTAATATACGCTATATGTATAATGTCTATCTGTAAGGTAAAATATTAAAATAGCATTAAGACATTACCAATATTCCCCTTAACACATTTTTATATAAGCATCATAGTCTATATAGTACTATAAGCTCCACCGTAAACTGGTGGGATACTTAGATAGCACTCCATAGTACAACACAAACCAAAGTCATAGTGGGCTCGATCATGATAAATATGACAAGGCACACGAGGCAATGCGTAGGGTAGGATTCTACCATTTTGCACTCACAGACTGGTGGTAATGCGTAGCAGCTACTACCTCCTATCTCGAGACACACTCCCATAATCAAAATCGAGGGTGAACACTAATCAATCACCAACTAATAGGTATCGAAGAATCATGCTCGATAGGGGGACCAACCCCACATGGCACGGTATAGCTCCTGTTTTAGTTATTTTAAGATGACCCAAAAGTCAAGGCTATCAATTATCGTTCTCTTAGTTCATTCCACTAGCATCCGTCGAACCATCCAACTTTGTTCTAGATTCTCCACCATGTGCACAGTTGTTAAAGTGGTTTCAGTATTGGCAGAGAGTATGGCAATATCTGGCCTCTGTCTCTTCAACAACCAAACGCTTATTTCATGCCGTGGTCATTTTATAAAACATTTTTAATATTAAATCTAGAAACAGTTTATACCTTCATATCAAGATATCCATATACTTATTCCAAATGTAAATATATATTCATAAATTCCAAGGAAGATTTTCTTTCAATCAATTTTGAAAATAATTTATAAATCTCTCTTAAACCATTTATTAACTATTTATATGCTTTAAAACCATTTATAAATTCCAAACAGTTTACAACTCTTCCCTTCCATAAACCTTCCACCCAAATTCCTTTAGAATGCTTCCAGATCTCTTTTTACAAGTTCTTTTATAAACCTTTTATAAAATCCTTTAAAACCTTTCTAATTCCTTTATAAAACCAATATAAAATCCTTTATAAAAAATCTTTTGTAAAAATCCTTTAATTTTTTTTTTATAAAAATCCTTTTTGCAAAATCCATTATAAAATCTCTTACAAAAGTTTCATAAACTCTTTACGAACCTCTTACATTTTATTTATTAAAGTTATTATAAAAATCTATATTTATTACATTAAATTGAATTTGTATAAACCTCCTAAAAATGTATTAAATATTTTATTAAATTAAGTTTTATATAAATCTCTTCAAACTATATTACATATTCTATTAAATTAAAATTTAAACCACTTAAAATATATTTTAAAACTAAATAAAATTATAAGTAAAAATATTAAATTTACCTTTTAAACCATATATTAACTTATAATTTGAAACTTTAAAACCTATAAATAAATTATTTCCATATAATAATTAAATTAAATTTTAAAATCAACTTTGTAAATCAAACATAGTTTACCATTCAAAAAATAATTTTAAACTGACTAACGTTGTTCGTACATAATTTTCTACCCTATGGTCAAGTGATAGGCTATGTATCACTTCAACCCAAAATGGTTAAATTTCTCGGGTACATATATCATTTCAACCCGTATCTCGAATCAAAATTTTCAAATCAATAAAATCGCTCGGGTATATATATCATTCCAATCCATAACGATTTTCCCTAATCTATAAGATCATTTGGCGTGTATCATTTCAACCCATAACATCCAATCATCCAAAATGTCAAAAAAATAACATCCATCACAATCAAGGGAACTTGTAGTGTGATAACAGCATATATAATAAACATAACATCCAATCATCCAAAATGTCATAAAATAAACATCCATCACAATCAACATCCAAATCAGTTAATAAATCACAACAATTAACTGGTTATCAATATCAGATATTTAACTATCAATTAAAATTCGATATTAATTTAAATTGCAATTTAATTCAATATAAAATCAAATTTAATTAAAATGTCAAATTAAATCACCTTTGATTTCTAGTCGATTTAAAATCCAGTAAAAGCCCAAAATTTTTACAATCTTAGAATTTGACCAAACTAGTTCCATTTTGTTCGGAAATTCAATACGATCGCAACGAAAGAAACCATGTCCAAATCCGAGTCCGTATGAAAAAGTTATGCATGTTAGAATGTTTAAAATTTAAATTTATATTAAAATAAAATATAGAGGTAATAAGGTAATTATCATCGTCTATGAAATCCTAGTATATGCGAATCGGATGAGCACAAATACTAATCATGTATAGCCGCCACCCTTCCTTGACCAAGCGCCACCGCTTCCACCCCGATCGACCACCTCCAACGCGACGCCCATCACCGGCCGCACCACCCTGGCCCACGCGCATGACTCTGATGTCCTCCAGCCCATTGCGCCGCCACCACATTTACCTACCAATTTTAGCAAATTTGATCCTTATCTACCTAAACAAACCATATAGATAAGTGCTGCTCGCCTTCCTCTACAAGCCTGTGCTTCCCAATCATCGATCGATTGACGATCCACCATTATGTCTAAAACCCTAGCAATAGAATACTAAGAAAGATAATCGATTTTCAGACATGTGGAGCCTCCAATCAAAAAATGAATTATAGAGAGAGATTGCATTCATTCAGATCCTTCCTGCGATATGTAATTTGCTATGGTTCAGATAGTTTGGATTTCTGGAGTTTGATTTGGAATTTGAATTAGAGTTTGGGTTGTCTACCATTGGTAAAGTAGAGATGAGAAAGAAATGTATGTGAAAACAATAGAAAATAAAACTCAATGGCAGACGTACGTTTGAATTAGGGTTTGGGTCGTCTACGATTGGACCCGAAAAGCATGTTTCGTTCCCGAAATGAAAATGGGCCATCTAATATATCAAAATATAGGTTTTCAATATGTTTAAACTCAATGGAACTAGTTTCAAACCCTAATTCCATTGTATATAAAAGTTAGCTTGTAAAATCGAGTTATATTCATTCAAATTCCATTAATCGATTTCTATGCATTTCAAGCTCGCACGGCCAAACAACAAGTTCGATCACTACGAAACTTGAAATCCTAGTACAGATCTAATGAAATTAGTTTCATCGAAATCTGTGACCTTGCCTAAAATGGCTATTTTTACTTTTTAATTAAAATTAAAAATTTCCAAATTTTAATTAAATCATCTTAAATTCAATTTCTAAGTTTAAAAGTCTTCATTGTTGTTTAAATAAGATTTAAATCAACTTTTGACATCATTTCCATTTATATTAAATCCAGAATTCAATTATTTAAATAACCGTAATACTAAATTTAAACAATTTTTAGGAGTTCCTTTATCATCCAATAAGATAACTGACAGAGAATGCGCAGTTTTAATCACTTCGATAAGGGACAGATTACAAGGATGGAGCTCCAGACTCTTATCGCTAGCAGGCAGAATAGAACTGGTTCACACAGTTATCCACTCCAAAGTCAATTTCTGGTTACAAACATTCCAACTACCTGATGCATTAATACATAAAATAGAAAAAGTTTGTGCAGATTTTATATGGAAAGGAGGACTACACAAGATCAAATATGAGAACTTATGTAGACCTAAGGAAGAAGGGCGGGTGGGACTTAGAAGACTTACAGACATGAGACTTGTCTACACTCTGAAACAAGCGTGGCGAATTATTAAAGGAAAGGGTTTGTGGGGAAATTGGATGAGGAAAAGATATATCAGAGGAAATTTCTGGTGTATGCAAATTGATAATAATGCTTCTTCTGTCTAGAAAGCAATTATGAAAGTGCGAAAAACACTAGCATCATGCTGTACAAAGGAGATTGCCACAGGTAGAGATACGAACCTCTGGAAAGACCCTTGGATTTTTGGAGAATCCTTGATTGACATTCTAAGGCTTAACACATACTCAGACTATGGTTGTCTAGATAAGAATGTGTCATATGCAATAGATAATAATGAATGCAACTGCTCGGTGATACCAGTAAATCAAGGAATTAAAGAAAAAATACAATATATACCGATATGTAGTGGACGAGAACATGACCAATGGGTATGGAAACAGACTGGAAATGGATTTACCACTAAGTCTACTTGGAATGAAATCAGACACAGAGATAATAAAGTGTACTGGTGTAAAATCATTTGGAATCGTGTAAACTGCCCGAAAATGGCCTTTGTCACGTACAAGGCAGTTTTAAAGAGAATTCCTACAAAGGATCGACTTTCAAAATGGGGGATTACAAATGAAAAGTGTTATGTGAACGAGATGAAGAAAATCACGAACACCTCCTCTTTACCTGTAAATACTCAGCTGAGATTTTAAATGCATGTAAACTATCAACAAATTCAACAGCGCAAGGAAAAACACTAGAAGACGAAATAAATCACCTGATTCACAAAAGGGGCAGCGAAGACATGGAATCCAAACTGAGCAGCATCGCCATTACTGTAGCAGTTTAGAACATATGGAAGGAAAGAAATCGACGAATATTTCAACACAAACAAAGAACAGTCTCAGAAGTTAGTAAGCTAGCTGTAAATGACATGAAACTAGTACAAAGTCGCATTCAAGATCTCACCTTTCGAGGACGAGATGAAGCACGAACTGGAGTAGAGGATCTAAATAATCCATCGGTAAGAAACCCAAGTACAAGCTACTCTCACTGGCCGCCATGAAACAAGAGGAAGAAGGAGATAGCTGTCGGTATTTTATTTTTGGTATGAAATGAGTTGTATGTTCCTGATTAAACATATTAATAGTTTGTATGTTCGTATGTTTGCTTAGGCCGGAACTAGGCCTCAACCATAGGCTGAAATTGCCTTAATAAAAATCTTACCAAGTTTTAAAAAAAAATTAAATTTTTTTAATTATTCAACAAATTACATAAACAAAAATGAATTTCAAATTAATTTTAGTTATCAACAAATATATTAATTCCCCCAATTGATAACAAGCACATTTAATACATAGAATTCATTTCAATATTTTTTATTGCCAAAATCTTTGAAATTATTTATTTCAAAATTTTATTATATCCAATAAACTACAACAATAAATCATTAAATTTTCATTTCTATCCATTTTTACCCAATAATCACATTAAATTTAATAATTTAAAATAGTTAAAAAAACGGATGGTACACTCTCTCCTACTCAAAACTTTTCGTCCACGAAAAGGTGTTTAGTAGGGAATTTAACACTGATATATTTTAGTCAAACAATCAAGTTATAAAACATTAAACTATTATTTACAAAACTTTTACTAAACTTATATTAGGCCACTCCGATACCGATTTACAGGAATTACAACTTACTTATAAAAACAAGAACAAATTCACAATATACATAATATATTGTTTAACCTATTTCATACAACTCCATTTATGAACCATTTTATAAAATGCATTTCATATTTATTTTTCATAACTTAGGTTCATATTAATCATTTGATTCACTTCGTTGGTTCGTTTAATAAATTCAATTTCATATCAATAAATTTTACTTTAACAAATTTTATTTTTATAAAATGACTCACTTTATTAGTTTATTATAAATTTTTCTTAAGCAAACTTTATTTTATAGCTTAAATTCATATTTATAATTTCCTTTTTATCACAATCAATTCATTCAACTTCTCTTAAGTTAATTTTAATCTTTCAATTCATTTCATTAACTTATTTCATATTCGATTAGTTATCCTTCAATTTTATTGAAACTCATTCTATTTACATTTAATTTATTTACTTATAATTTAAATTAAATTCAATTACTCATATTAATTTTCTTACACTCATTTAATCTCCTTCAATTTCTTTTACAATTCAAATTTCATTTCATTTTATAATTCAAGTTTGTATTCATTTCATTAATCCATTTATAGCTTAAGTGAAATTAATTCACTTTACTAATTTGTCTAGTTTTGTTCAAATCCAATCAATTCATTTAATGTCAAGTAAAATTTCAGTTCATTTTAATCCGTTACTAGATCTGTTGGACATTATCTAAGATAACCCTTTTTCTCCTATCATTCACACTCAACAAATTTAAAATTTGTTATTAGCTCAATATTTCTCAAATCCATAAGTTACACAAATTTATTCACTTAAAATTTCATTCCATTGTTTATCAAATTTATTTCAAATACAATTCACTTTCATTTAAGCTTTCTTGAGTTAAATTTCATTTTATTAACTTAATTTATTTAACATTCTTATGTTAATTATTTTATTTCATACCTCAAATTCAAATTTGATTTTGTTTGCTAAACCAAAATATTCAATAGTTTTAAAATTTAAATTTACTTTCCCGTTTAAATCTACAAGTTATAACTTATTTTTATCTATGCTATTTTCAGTTATAACTATTTTCATATATTCATCAAAATTATACTTACAATATTTTCTCACAATCAAAACTTTTTTTAATTGAAAATAAATTTCTTTTGGTAGCAATTCTCACTTAGAAACTCGAAAATGAATAGTGGCGATGCTGTAGTCATCCCAGGATTATTCCCAACGACTAGAGCGAATTAAATGCTTTGTTCCTTTAAAAAATATTTTCTAGTCAAAACACTTTTAATTAATATTTTTATTTATTTTGAAGGCTTTGAAAACAATTTTGAAAGCAACGGGTTTTAAATTCAAAAATCCTCGACTTTTAAATCCTTCCTTTTTATAAACTACAGTATAAATATACTTATACAAATTTCATTACCTTCTTATCAAAAACTTTCATTAATTTACAAATCTGTTATTGTAAAATATTATTTTTATAATTATATTTCAATTTAATTTAATTATCGAACGCTTCGTGAAATAAAATTCACAAAGTATTCGTTTCATTTTAATTTAACCAAAAATCGATGTTAACTAGATATTACCATCCCCCAACAACTAACATCTAATGAAAATTTATCATCGTATATATAAAGTATAATTTAGGTAAAATTATTTCATTACAATTATTTCAAAACAATATTATGTCGACTTGCATTGCATAAGTGTTTAGAAGCCTCTATCGATAACATGGTGTCCCAAGCACCGACTAGAATTTTTAAACAACTCAACGGATAAGTAAACTGTAACGACCCGTATTTTTTTCCGATAATTAAAATGCTGAATTAAATAAGATTTTGTAATTTAATGTTGGAAGAAAACAAAATTTATGACGTAGGAATGAGAAAACTAAACAGAATGAAGTTTAATAATGTAAATTAATGTAATAGATGGCTACTTGAATATAATCTCAAGTAATTATAAGTAATACTAGGTTATAAATTTAAAATAAGGACATATATTTAAAGTTATATTAATTAACTTGTGAAATAATGTGTAATAAATTGAAAGTGGATAAAATTTGTGTTATGTTAGTAATTATAACATTTATGTGTGGATAACAAACTTATAAATGTGATTAAATTAAGAAAAAGTAACAAGCGTTATTTGCTACCAATTTAATTAATATGTTGAATTAAGTTGGAAACCAATTGCAATTAAATGTAATTAAATATTACGTTAATATGAGTTAAGACGATAATTGTGAAATGCGAAGGTAGAAAAATGTACAGAAATGTCAATTATATTCTTAAGGCAATAATTTATTTAATAAAAAGAGTGAGACTAAGATAAATGAATTTATTGGGGCTTTAAATTATAATTAATGTGAAAATCGACGAAAATTCAATATAATTGAAATATTGCAACTAATATAGTAAAAGATGACAATTGTAGAATATTAATCCAATAAGATGTAAACAAATGTTAACTATATCCATAGAGTAATGTTTGATTGAATAAAAAGATTGAAATCTAATTAAATTAATTTATTGAAATTAGAACATAATTAATTGGAATTAAATGTAATTAAATATTGTGGTTAATGTAAGAAAAGGCGTCAATTGTAGAAAATGAGGATAAAAAGATAGAAACCTATGTTAATAATTTATAAGATATTGGTTGATTTAATAGTGTTGAATATACAAGTATATGAATTTTTTATTCATTTAAATGTATTTGTTATTGTACTATTTTATTTTTCACATAATTAAATAAATATATGCTAGATAAAATAAATAACACAGAATTTAAATTCAAACGAATATTTTATTCAAGCAAATATTTTATTACAATTTTGAGTAGTACAAATTTGAGCTCTCATTATATATATATATACAATATTTTAATTACAATACAATTTGGATACAATTTTCCATTTACAATATTCATCTCACTACGTTTCACTCATTCATTTGTATTTCTCTTCAGCTCTATTCCAGATTGAATCCAGCATCTGAGTTATTTGCAAAATAAACACTAACACAGTAAAATTGAAAAAGAAATATTTTTTGCAGCATAAAATAAAATATTTATTTTGAAAATGTTATTTGCCTTAGTTATTTGGGTTGTTCATCATCATATTCATTTTTGAATTCATCATACATGAACAACTTGTGACATGTACAGTGTATCACTGTACATGCTACAAGGCCGTGCACACCGATATACACTTGATAAAATTGCATGGACAGGTGAGCACAAGGTCAAACCCAATCGAAAGTCGGGTTCAACTCAAGTGAAATACAAATAAAGTCACGAATAGCACAAGGTAAAACCCGAGCTGTAAGCAGGATTCAACACAGGCACAATCCAAATGTACAAGTTTAATAAAATGGTCAAGACAGCTAAAACAAGCCTCAACCAAAAATTAAGTGATGTGCACATGAATGCTATGATCAAAGACAACAACATCAACCAGGTCAGGAACTAGTCAAGGCAGCACCCTAACCTGATTAGTTTCCAAAAACGAGGACAAAGTGCAGGTTGAAACCAGTACAAGCAGTTGGCAGTGCACACAAAAGCACAATGCCAGAAAACCAAGCACTTTCAAATGAAACAAGACCATACCCATGTCAACTAGTGCTACTTCAAACAAAACCTGACATGCACATATATATCGATGAAGCAGTGCAGACCAATGAACAAAAACAAAGTACACTTGAAGAATCAGACCGCAATAAGATAACAGTGGTGCACATGCATATGAAACCAGATATATACATATATAAAAGTATGTGTGTATACAAGTGGAGGTGACACTGCAGCTACCTAACAAACATATTTGAACCAGACACAGTGCAAGCTTAAGTGAAGTCAAAGAAAGCCTGGCGACATGGAAGCAAGTGCACAAAGACTTCATGAACTAGATAAAGACTGTACTCGGACTAATAGGCACAAACCAACAACAGAATGAACTGGTGAAGACAACAGAGGTGCAGACTACCTGAAGTCTAACAAATACCAAAGTCTACGACTTCAAGCATGCGAATACAAGTGCAACCATAAGTGAACAAGAACATGAATGTAATACTTTTTGCATGAACATCAACACAGAGACCAGGCTCAACAACAAAGTGTATAGAAAAACCAAACCGCAGCAGAAAAATGCCCGACATCAAATGAACACACATATATGCAAATATATGCAGTGCACAGTGCAGACTCGAATGAATAGTGGATAGAAACTCAACTGTATACAAGTGCAAGTACACAAGTGAATGGCAACAACATCAAAATTTAGTGGCAACCAAATACCAAAGTGAAGCCACCAGACTACATGAGGTCTAAAACAGACAAATGGAACCAGATCATTTATTTTGTATATGTATATGTTAGCATATATGTACACATGAACCAAATAGCCAAGACCAGATCACATACATCGGCTAACAGGATCAGGTCGACCAAAGAACAACAAACATGAAGTCAACAAAGCATCCATTGAAACCAAGTGTAGACAAGCTACATGAAGACCAACATCAGTGCACATGAGTTCAAATGCAAACACACAGACATATGTATATGCAACTACAAGTCATAGGATCTCAAAAAGACACAGTACAACAAGCATACATATATACATATGGAAACACACACACACACACAAATATATGTATACACACACACACGGTGCACATATAACCTGGACCAATATGCAGTGTAGTGACAGCAAGTTATGGATATGCAAGCAATGCAACTCAGACCAATATCACATATAACTTCAAGAATCGGGTCGAAATCAACAATAAAATTCACATGAACCTGTAAGTGATTGAACGAAGTCAAAGTCAAATTTTCACAAATCAAAGTGGCCGAAGTCAAGAGGGAATGAAGAATGGAATCAATGTTAAGCCATAAATCAAAGCCATGATGACTAAGAAAAAATCGAACAAGCTAAAATCAAAGTCGTGGTGACCAAGGCAAGTTCGAAAAAATTAGAATCAATATAGTAACATATAATCAAACACCAAACAAGCCGTGATCATCAAGCAATAAAATATACAAAATTGAACCGGTCTAAAGAAATCACGACATTTAAGTTAAATCGAACGGCAGAGAAAATTCACTAAAGAAATCAAACATTATTATACAAACGATAATTAAGGGAATCAATCCCTATTTAACCCAAATCATCATTGGCATGTAAAGCAATTGAGTTCAAGCATATCGACAAAATAATACAAAAAATCACATACCAAATTCATACCGAACTTGACGAATTTGAAGGAGCTGGGTGCAAATCAGAGAAACAAACGATCGATAAAGCAAGCGACATGCAAACGTCTACTTGATCAATCAACTGTAATCGACGGCCTCAAATTCCCAAAAACCCTAATTTTCCCGGAGAGGAACAAACGAAAAAGAAAGCCGCCATTTTTTACAGGCCGAAGAAATAAAAGAAAATAGAGAACATTTTTTTTACTTCGAAGTCTTTTAGGCTGGATTCTTTGAACTATTATTTCGATTCAATTTTTAAATTAGGGTTTTTTTAAATTGTTTTACTTTGTATTTTCGTTTTTAAACTTTTATAATTATTCAAGTCGTGTGACTAGGGGACGAACTACGGTGGTGTTATTCGAGAATTCATAACTCAGTGGTTGAGTTGTGACAGAGTTTTGAGTGTAGAGTTAGATTAGTCGATAGCGGGTGTCGCAAATTTACGTGTGTAAGCGTCTGACTACTTAATTTCTAGTAGAAACCTTGGGGGCAGCATGTGCGTAGGGTTTTTCCGAAGCTGGGTAAATCTGTGGTTTTCTATTTCTGATTTTTATATTCTGCTATTATCTGTGTTATTATTCTGCTATTATCAGTACTACGATTATTTTATATACTTCTGCATTAAATATTTATAATTAATAGTATCACCCTATTCACCCCACTGTAGGGTGAAATCTATCCTACAAATAGTCGGAGTGCAAATCGAAATAAAAGATTAAAAATGAATAAGTTTAGTAAAGGTTTAAACATATGTTTATTTACTTGAAATGTTTGGTTGATGAAAGATTGATTGTAGTGAAAAGAAAATATTATTCAGTAAGAAATGTATAATTATTATTTATATCCAATAGTGTATAAATATGTTTAAATTACTATTAGATATGAAATAATTGTTCTACTTCTCATTACATTCACTTGGTCCATTTTAAAACTTAATCAACTAAAATTAATGCAATTGAAAATTTTCAATTAATAGGAGAGAGAATACTAAATTGTAAATTAATAGGTGTAATTAAAAGTAGCTTATGTTTTGTGAAAATATAAGAAAAGTTTGATTTGATGAAAAGAACATTTACACCAAATAAAATGAATATTTCATTTGTGAACGTAGGTTTAATTTCATTAAAATAAAGAATAGAATGATTGATTTTAAAGGAAGAAATATATGTTTATTTGACCTGAATTTTAGCTTATAGATTTATTACAAGAGTAGGAAAATAATCTATTTCAGCAAGTTATTTATTACTCTTGTGCATAAACAACAAATTTATAAACGTGTTTAAATAAACAATTGTTCTATTTTTCATCCATTTTCGTTGTCTGTTTTGAAATTTAACTTGGTAAGTATTTGCAATTAATGTAATTCAAATATCTCAATTAAAAGGAAAGAAAACGTTAATTGCAATTAATAGATTTAATAAAAGAAACACACATTTTGTGTTAAACAAAAAGGGTGTTTTAATGGAAATTGAGATGACCCGACTTTTTCTCCACAAAAAGTCATATCATCCTTAAGAAAGAAAGGGATAGAAAAGAGAAAAGAAAGAAGAGAAAGAAGAAACAACACAAGAATCTCAACAGCGGAACGAATAAATTATATTAATAACATAAGTATTACATAGTATTACAACAATTATCAGAGTTACACAGTCAATACAACACATACTAGACAGTTATAAACACCTGTCTAGTTATTACAACTCAATACATATCAGAAGATACTCAGAGAAACCAACACAGCGGAAAACTATATAACTATACGCAGAAGCCTCCTGCTTCATTTGCTCCTCCACAATTCGTCAAAGCTAACCTGAATCCTAACCTGAATTCCCTTGGCTACTCGTAAAAATTTGAGTACCCAAGAGTTAAAGAAAAACAGAAATAACTCCGGGTCAGACATGGGTCTGGTGTGAGTAACGGGTTAAAGTTGCTTAACTTTGAAAAACTTTTGAAAAGAAAAGGTATAACGTAAGACTTCCCACACATAAACATGGAAAAGTTTTTACCTTACGCTAACCAAAACATTTGATAGGAAATCCGATGATATTATAATAGGTCTAGGGTTTTCAAGTAAATAAGAAATAGCCAAAATTGTTACATGATTAAATTCCAGCTACTAGCCACAAAAGTGGGTAATACAATCAAAACCGTTGGCACTTATTGGATTTTGGATTCCATCAATGGCTGGGCTACTGGGGTACCGCCCGTCACAGTACGTGGCTTAGATCACTAACCGAGGAGTACGCCCGCTCCCTTGCAACACAAAGCCGGACCCATTCCTTACTGAACAGTTCCGAACAAGACAACCCCGCAGTTGTGATCAGCAACCGCACCACTAAGCCGAAAATAAAGGGACCTCTAGACAGGGATAAATCTTGCTCTCAAGTGGGGGTTACCCACGAAGCTTTGCTGCACCTCCCTTGTTTTAGCCATTCCCGGTTGATGAGGCTTGAGGCAGCGATTACCTTTATAGGACATATCACTTAGAATGCTCATCGTCCACCTGACGATGTTATGAAAGCATTCAATCCATACAAGTTCGTTCCGGGTTCGAACGAAACCGAAGGCATTATCTCGTTACACTCATTTTGGAATCACCCTCAGAGTTAAGGACGATAACCCTTGCACTCTGAATCTTTATCTCGAATCTATAAGTACTATTCCGTCAACTCATTATGGAATCACCCAAAGAGTTATACTGACGTATAGCCCTTACACCTCGAGTCTTCACTCGCTTCATTTGGATTAACAACCTATCATTAATTTGGATCGATGTGGTTTTCGGATCCCAAATATGGAAACCCGATCCCGGTCTCATCGAAATCCAAAGCGTGTCTTTTAAGGCCAAGTTGTTTTAGAGTTTAAAACAATTCAATTTATTATCTATATACACACAGATAGATAATTCACAACACAATAGATAATTAACCTTATCATTACCAACAGATAATTCATGTCATAATCAGATAATCCATATTATCATCCAAAAGCAACCAATGCATCCATATCACATACATTTCCCATCTCAAAGCTGAGATTATAATCCATATCAGACAATCAATACCAATCATCAAACATAAGCAATGATCAAATGATCACACCATTTATAATTAATTTAAAATGAATTAAACTAATTACTTAATCTCTAATTAATTTAAAATAAATTAAATTAATTACTTAATCATTATAATCCTGCTTAACTTAACCATCAATTGATTACAAATCAATTTATAAATCATCATCTCAATATTCATTTCAATTAATCATTACTGATTAACCATCTCTAATTACAATATGTAATTAGTCTTTAAAATTAATTACACAAGTTAATTATAGAATAAACTCTTTGCAAATAATTAACTTGTAATTACTTAATTAATTTCTTAATTACATTAATCATTTATTCATCATTGATTATACCTTAATTAATCAATTCCAAATTACATCATTAATAAATTAATTAATGATTTCTAATTACCTTTAATCAATCTCTATATAAGTTAATTACATAAGTAATTAATCTTCAATTTAAACCATATATATATTAATCACCTTTGATTAATGACCATTCAGTAATTAACTACTTTAATTACTCATCTCATAATTAATTACTCTTACTTAATTATCTTCATTAATCACTAGATTAATTTTCAAAGTAATTTAAGTCCAAATTACTTCTATAATAAATATCCTTAATTACATAAAGTAATTATTAATTAATTACTTCCTTAAGTAATTACAAATCCATAAATTACATAAAGTAATTATTCATCAATCCATAATTGTTTAACTTAATTAATCTAAACTAATCACATAAATCAAATTAATTACACCAAGAAATTAATTCATTAATTACTTTCATTAAGTAATTAAACTTTAATAATTGATTATTATTAAATTAATTAATCTAATTAATTATTAAAATTAATCACATTAATTAATTGTTAAATAATCTTAAGTTAATGACCTTCATTAACCTTTCTTAATTACATAATTAAGAGTTAACTTCAATTAATCATTATTAATTATCAATTAATTAATATTTAATTACAATTTAATTAACTCTAATTATTAATTAATTAAGTGTTAATTACAATCTTAATTAATCCTTAATCACTTGATTAATAAAACTTAATCATTAATTAAAATTTAATTAACCATCCTTAATTATAGATTAATTAACCTTAATTAATAAATCTCAAATCTTAATTAATCAATTTTAAAAATTATTAATTACTTAATTAAACATCCACATTATTAATTAATCAAATAATTAATATTCATCTTAATTACCTTAATAATTAAATGAATCCAATCATTAAATTTTATTCATCTTTTTAGATAAACATTTATTATTTAATTATGCATTTAAAACAAAATGTTTTTAAATTTACTTTAAATTCCATTTAACTTCATTTTAAACTTAAGATTCAAATTTATCTAAAATAAGATTTTAAAATAATTCAAAACTTTTATTTTATATGTTAAAAGAAACATCTACTTTATCAATAAGTTAAAACATTTTAAATTACAATTCAATTTAAATCCAAATCAATTCAAAAATTTCTTTTAAGTTTCAAAATTGAAATACAACTTTTAAATTCATTCTAGATTTAACTTAAATCTACATCTTCAACTTAAAGGCAAATCATCATTTTAAAGCAAATCTAAATTTAAGCCTTTATTTAAAAACTGCAGTTTAAATTTAAAAATCCAGATTTAAAAACTAGAAATTAAACTTATTTTAAATTTCTACTTTAAAAATTTAACCTTTCAATTCAAATGCAAAACACATATGCATTTACACTTGTGAGTTTGAAATCAAATTTAAATTTAAAAAACATAAATGAATTTAAATCTCAGACAGTCTTCTTATTAAAATTCAGATTTTAAAATCCAGTTTAAACTTCAACTTTCAATTTAAACTAAATATTTAAAAACAGAAAACAGTTTCTGTTTTCATTTAGAAACCAAACTTAAATTTTTAAAAATTTAAATTATTTCTAAAAACCAGAATTCAAACTTATTTGAATTCATATTTTAGATTCAGGTTTTAAAACCTAAGTTCAAATTAAGTTTACATTTTAAATTTTAACTTTTAAAATTTAAAAACTGCAAACAGATTACCAGATTAAACTTAAAACCAATCTAAAGTTTCAAAATTCAAAACCTAAGATTTAAACTAATTAAATTCAAATTCAATTCAGGTTTTAAATCCTAAGTTGAGATTTTAGTTTATATTTAAAACTTGCTTTTAATTTTCAAAACTGCAAACAGGTTTCTGTTATACTCTGAAACCTGAAACATTCACAAACCCGAGCTACCCCATAATTACTTCGAGACAATAGCTTCCCTGCTTCGAGTTACTACATAAATTCCCCGAGACAACCCCGAGCAACAAAACCTGAAACCCAGCATCACCAACATGCACAACTCCTCCCTGTGCACCCACTCACCAACTCCGGCCATCACTGGCCACCATCAACGGCCACCTTCCATCGACCAGTAACCCCTCATCACTCTTCAACCCTCAAATTCCCAGAATTCAACTTGAATTTGAATTCAAGTTTTAAAACCAAAACCTGGAACATCAACCCCTTTCCAATACCTGACCTATCAACGGCAATGCCTCCCAACTCCGACCACTATTACCCTTGAATCTTCGTCAATGGCTTCGCCAACCCATCGCCTACCATTACCCAAAACAACATCGAACTCGATCCATTAAAAACGCAGTAATGATCGATTCTGCACAGCCTAGAAAAACTAGGGTTCTAAACCTAAAAACCCAAATCTCATCATCAAAACTGAAATTCACTCCAATTCAGTATTTTTCCTATAATCTTTGATAGCTACACTATCTTCAGAATCAAATTCAACAAAATTAAAAGCAAGTATCAACTGTACTTAGCTAATATGTAAAATACAGTAATTTCAAAACTGCATTTTGTATAAAGCATTAAAATATGTAATTTTCCTTTTAAAAATCATGATTTAGTATGGGGATTTGATTTATAATTCTGAATTCATAAATTTCTAAACTTGAAATTTCACTAATTTACTGATTGATCATCTGTTTGTAATTCCAGAGCCATTTCTATATTTTTTTAACTTAAGTACAAATTTTAATCTGAATATTATAATGAAACAAACATATTTGTTTAAGTCATAAACTCAAACGAAGATTAAATTAAAAGACAATCGGATTTACAACTGACTGAAGCTTGAAATCAAAGAAAAACAGAGATGCTTCAGATAAACAATCATACACACACATAAATATATTCATAGATATATTCACAGCCCATTTATAATATATTTTCGTATCTAAATCAAAGCATGCAATCAACTTTTACCTACTTAAAATCTTAAAAAGTTGAGTTACTCTCCTTAATTATGCACACAGAACTTTGATTTTGAACATGCAGAGCACAGATTTTGAAAAGCCCTTTTTTTTTGAAATCTTTTTGAAAATATGCTTCAATGCCTTTAATTTGCATGCAGTAGCTTGAATGCTTTTTAAAATTTGCTTCCAGATTTGATGCTTTTAATCTTGTTTTATAAATGCTTCCAAATGAAATGCAGGTCTTCATACTTGATTTAATTTGCATGTTCCAGAGTTTTGAAAAATGAATTAAATGCAGGCCTTTGCTTGCTTTCATGGTTGCATACAGGTAAGATATTTGATTAATGTATGCAGATTTTGAAAGTGGATAAGGGTTTGAGATGTATTTCTAGTTTGAGGAGTTACAGGGTCTTCTTGTATCCAAATTTTGAAGATGAATGCATTTGGACAGAAAAAGTTTGCATGCAGAAAAAATGTTTCAGGGATATGCAATTTTTTTAGAATGAAAATGAAGAAAGGAAAAGAGAATGGGAAGATGCAACTTTTAAATGACATGTTTATGATAATTTAAAATTAAATGAAAATTTAAAAATGACACTTGGCTTAAACTATCAACACATGTAAATTCTCTTGCTTAAATATTTAACACATGTTAAGTCATATTCTAAATTACATACACATGTCTTTTAAATGTTTTGTTATTTTAATTAAGGTTAATGAATGTTTAAATTAAATTAATTAGTTCTTATACTTAGTTATGTATTTAAATAATTTCTAAAGAATAAGCAGAGTATTAATATAAATAAAACAATATACAAATTAATTATTTGAAAATAATATTTTGATCACTTAAAATAAATTTATAAAGAGATTATAACTTATTTGAATACATGTTTCATATTTTAAATTTCATATTAAATTTACAAATCACATTTATCAATCACTATTTTAAAAAGAATAAAACAAACATTTTTGTAACTTATTTTAATATTCAAACTTAATTAAAAATGAATTTTAAACCAATAAAACATTTATCTTACATATTTAAAATCATTTAGTTATTTATTAAATATTTTTGAAAAACTTAAATCAAAAATAAATCACAATTCCTAAATTCAAAATATTAAAATTATGCTATACTAATTTAATAAAAAACAACTTATCTATATAAATATACATATACATTTTATAAGTAGAAAACAATTTATTAACTCATTAAAAATAAATTCACCAATTAAATATTTAAATAAGGAAGATTATTATATCAAATCAAATTTATTAACAAAAATTATCAATTCAATTTAAATTTAAACACAGATTATAAAATTTATATTGTCCAAAATTCCGGGATATTACAATCCTTCCCCTTTAAAAGAATTTCGTCCCCGAAATTTAAAACAAAGGTAATTTAATAATCTATTTACAGATTTTATTTTAAAATACAGCATGTGTTAATCATATGTTAACAACCAAAGCAACGAATTCACACAATCAGAACAAATCTAATTATCCAAAAGAATTTCGGATAAAACTTTCACGAGTTTCCCCGGTATATATATATATATATATATATATCGGGATACTCGCTCTATAGAATCCAATCAATCAATACTACTAAGCTATAGAGCTCCTAACAACAATTCTAAATAAAATATCAGACTACAAACGAGTCTGACTCAACAACCAATCACAGAAGAAGCCAAAACACTACGGGGCTAGCTTCCCAAACTTATAGTTCCCTGGATCAGAGAAAAACTTATCCAAAATCAAATCTCTGATTCCAAAATCCAAATTTCTCCGTCTCTTATCCTTAAAAACTCTTCGGACGATTCTGGGCTACCAACATCCATCCTGATCAGCTTAACTCTTGCTGATTTCATTAAAAACAGACTGAATCAAAACAATCCAATGATCTCCTCAAGATCACTCAAAAACCAAGAATACAAACCCTGCTTCTCAACAACAGAAGATAGAACAGCTTCTTCTTATCTAGAAAAGACAAAACAGAAACACCCCCAAACTGCTTCCGCTGCACAACTCTGATCTGAAATAGAAGAAAATGCTGAAGAACATGAGCACAGATCAGACATCCCAACACAAAAATATGGTTCCATATATCCATAAGAAAACTCAGATGTTCCTCCGAAACCTGAGCTGCTTCTCCAACTTCTATCTCGAAGAACCATCTATCTACTAACTGAACCACCAGTTCCATTCCTGGAAAGAAAACTCGATCTTCAGATGCAGACAAACTCTGACTTCCTGGAAGAAATCCGGACAATCTCCAACAATCCAAAGAACATACTATCGCAAGTCACTTTTGCGATCATCTCAGCCTAGATTCAAAGAAACTGCTCTCACTCAACCAAACAGAACAGCTTATGCTGACCTAGCCAACTCACCAGAGAAATGAGTCCACTTTGCTGCTTCTGAACTCCACTTCAGAAAAACTACTCAGCCAGAAGACTCCTTACCAACTCAGAACACTCTGCTAAACTCATCCACATCACTGAGCAGATTCACTTCTTACTCTTGTTCCAAAGAAACATCTTCGGAAATATCCATAGTCACTACATCTCATCACGCAGCTACTACTTCCTGAGATATCAAAATATCATCACTTGCTTGCTTCTGCCTAACCGATAGATCCAAACTCAATTCTGTACTTCATAGATGAACTCCGAACCTTTACAAGTTACCTTGAGAGATCGATGAAGTACTCACACCAAGCAAAACTCACTCGAGACGGTATTCGATCTATAGTCTCAACAAATACACTTCCAACCTCATCCATCAAACTCCAACCAATGGTAGTCATGTTACACACACTTCTACCTCATCTACCTTACATTGGAAAAACCTGAACAGGTAATCCAACTAATAGGTAGAACCATAAATATATATATATATATATAGAATAATAATAATAAAAATACAAATACGCTCTCTCAAGATAGACACCACTACAGAGCCTAGGTACTCACTCAACCTAACGCTCTGATACCAGCTGAGACGACCCGACTTTTTCTCCACAAAAAGTCGTATCATCCTTAAGAAAGAAAGGGATAGAAAAGAGAAAAGAAAGAAGAGAAAGAAGAAACAACACAAGAATCTCAACAGCGGAACGAATAAATTATATTAATAACATAAGTATTACAACAACGATCAGAGTTACACAGTCAATACAACACATACTAGACAGTTATAAACACCTGTCTAGTTATTACAACTCAATACATATCAGAAGATACTCAAGTAACCAACACAGCGGAAAACTATATAACTATACGCAGAAGCCTCCTGCTTCATTTGCTCCTCCACAATTAGTCAAAGCTAACCTAAATCCTAACCTGAATTCCCTTGGCTACTCGTAAAAATTTGAGTAACCAAGAGTTAAAGAAAAACAAAAATAACTCCGGGTCAGACATGGGTCTGGTGTGAGTAACGGGTTAAAGTTGCTTAACTTTGAAAAACTTTTGAAAAGAAAAGGTATCACGTAAGACTTCCCACACATAAACATGGAAAAGTTTTTACCTTACGCTAACCAAAACATTTGATAGGAAATCCGATGATATTATAATAGGTCTAGGATTTTCAAGTAAATAAGAAATAGCCGAAATTGTTACATGATTAAATTCCATCTACTAGCCACAAAAGTGGGTAATACAATCAAAACCGTTGGAACTTATTGGATTTTGGATTCCAACAATCGCTGGGCTACTGGGGTACCGCCCGTCACAGTACGTGGCCTAGATCACCGTACCGAGGAGTAGGCCCGCTTCCCTGCAACACAAAGCCGAACCCATTCCTTACTGAACAGTTCCGAACAAGACAACCCCGCAGTTGTGATCAGCAACCGCACCACTAAGCCGAAAATAAAGGGACCTCTAGACAGGGATAAATCTTGCTCTCAAGTGGGGGCTAACCACGAAGCTTTGCCGCACCTCCCTTGTTTTATCCATTCCCGGTTGATGAGGCTTGAGGCTACGATTACCTTTATAGGACATATCACTTAGAATGTTCATCGTCCACCTGATGATGTTCTGAAAGCCTTCAATCCATACAAGTTCGTTCCGGGTTCGAACGAAACCGAAGGCATTATCTCGTTACACTCATTTTGGAATCACCCTCAGAGTTAACGACGATAACCCTTGCACTCTGAATCTTCATCTCGAATCTATAAGTACTATTCCGTCAACTCATTACGGAATCACCCACAGAGTTATACTGACGTGTATCCCTTACACCTCGAGTCTTCACTCGCTCCATTTGGATTAACGACCTATCGTTAATTTGGATCGATGTGGTTTTCGGATCCCAAATATGGAAACCCGATCCCGGTCTCATCGAAATCCAAAGCGTGTCTTTTAAGGCCAAGTTGTTTTAGAGTTTAAAACAATTCAATTTATTATCTGTATACACACAGATAGATAATTCACAACACAATAGATAATTAACCTTATCATTACCAACAGATAATTCATGTCATAATCAGATAATCCATATTATCATCCAAAAGCAACCAATGCATCCATATCACATACATTTCCCATCTCAAAGCTGAGATTATAATCCATATCAGACAATCAATACCAATCATCAAACATAAGCAATGATCAAATGATCACACCATTTATAATTAATTTAAAATGAATTAAACTAATTACTTAATCTCTAATTAATTTAAAATAAATTAAATTAATTACTTAATCATTATAATCCTGCTTAACTTAACCATCAATTGATTACAAATCAATTTATAAATCATCATCTCAATATTCATTTCAATTAATCATTACGGATTAACCATCTCTAATTACAATAAGTAATTAGTCTTTAAAATTAATTACACAAGTTAATTATAGAATAAACTCTTTGCAAATAATTAACTTGTAATTACTTAATTAATTTCTTAATTACATCAATCATTTATTCATTATTGATTATACCTTAATTAATCAATTCCAAATTATATCATTAATAAATTAATTAATGATTTCTAATTACCTTTAATCAATCTCTATATAAGTTAATTACATAAGTAATTAATCTTTAATTTAAACCATATATATATATTAATCACCTTTGATTAATGACCATTCAGTAATTAACTACTTTAATTACTCATCTCATAATTAATTACTCTTAATTAATTATCTTCACTAATCACTAGAATAATTTTCGAAGTAATTTAAGTCCAAATTACTTCTATAATAAATATCCTTAATTACATAAAGTAATTATTAATTAATTACTTCCTTAAGTAATTACAAATCCATAAATTACATAAAGTAATTATTCATCAATCCATAATTGTTTAACTTAATTAATCTAAACTAATCACATAAATCAAATTAATTACACCAAGAAATTAATTCATTAATTACTTTCATTAAGTAATTAAAATTAAATAATTGATAATTATTAAATTAATTAATCTAATTAATTATTAAAATTAATCACATTAATTAATTGTTAAATATCTTAAGTTAATGACCTTCATTAACCTTTCTTAATTACATAATTAAGAGTTAACTTCAATTAATCATTATTAATTATCAATTAATTAATATTTAACTACAATTTAGTTAATCTCTAATTATTAATTAATTAAGTGTTAATTAAAATCTTAATTAATCCTTAATCACTTGATTAATAAAACTTAATCATTAATTAAAATTTAATTAACCATCCTTAATTATAGATTAATTAACCTTAATTAATAAATCTCAAATCTTAATTAATCAATTTTAAAAATTATTAATTACTTAATTGAACATCCACATTATTAATTAATCAAATAATTAATATTCATCTTAATTACTTTAATAATTAAATGAATCCAATCATTAAATTTTATTCATCTTTTTAGATAAACATTTCTTATTTAATTATGCATTTAAAACAAAATGTTTTTAAATTTACTTTAAATTCCATTTAACTTCATTTTAAACTTAAGATTCAAATTTATCTTAAATAAGATTTTAAAACAATTCAAAACTTTTATCTTATATGTTAAAAGAAACATCTACTTTATCAATAAGTTAAAACATTTTAAATTACAATTCAATTTAAATCCAAATCAATTCAAAATTTTCTTTTAAGTTTCAAAATTGAAATACAACTTTTAAATTCATCCTAGATTTATCTTAAATCTACATCTTCAATTTAAAGGCAAATCATCATTTTAAAGCAAATCTAAATTTAAGCCTTTATTTAAAAATTGCAGTTTAAATTTAAAAATCCAGATTTAAAGACTAGAAATTAAACTTATTTTAAATTTCTACTTTAAAATTTTAACCTTTCAATTCAAATGCAAAACACATATGCATTTACACTTGTGAGTTTGAAATCAAATTTAAATTTAAAAAACATAAATGAATTTAAATCTCAGACAGTCTAATTTTAAATTCTTATTAAAATTCAGATGTTAAAATCCAGTTTAAACTTCAACTTTCAATTAAAACTTAATATTTAAAAATAGAAAACAGTTTCTGTTTTCATTTAAAAACCAAACTTAAATTTTTAAAAATTTAAATTATTTCTAAAAACCAGAATTCAAACTTATTTGAATTCATATTTAAGATTCAGGTTTTAAAACCTAAGTTCAAATTAAGTTTACATTTTAAATTTTAACTTTTAAAATTTAAAAACTGCAAACAGATTACCAGATTAAACTTAAAACCAAACTAAAGTTTCAAAATTCAAAACCTAAGATTTAAACTAATTAAATTCAAATTCAATTCAGGTTTTAAATCCTAAGTTGAGATTTTAGTTTATATTTAAAACTTGCTTTTAATTTTCAAAACTACAAACAGGTTTCTGTTATACTCTAAAACCTGAAACATTCACAAACCCGAGCTACCCAATAATTACTTCGAGACAATAGCTTCCCTGCTTCGAGTTACTACCTAAATTCCCCGAGACAATCCCGAGCAACAAAACCTGAAACCCAACATCACCAACATGCACAACTCCTCCCTATGCACCCACTCACCAACTCCGGCCATCACTGGCCACCATCAACGGCCACCTTCCATCGACCAGTAACCCCTCATCAATCTTCAACCCTCAAATTCCCAGAATTCAACTTGAATTTGAATTCAAGTTTTAAAACCAAAATCTGGAACATCAGCCCCTTTCTAATACCTGACTTGTCAACGGCAAAGGCCTCCCAACTCCGACCACTATTACCCTTGAATCTCCGTCAATGACTTCGCCAACCCATCACCTACCATTACCCAAAACAACATCGAACTCGATCCATTAAAAACGCAGTAATGATTGATTCTGCACAGCCTAGAAAAACTAGGGTTCTAAACCTAAAAACCCAAATCTCATCATAAAAACTAAAATTCACTCCAATTCAGTATTTTTCCTATAATCTTTGATAGCTACACTATCTTCAGAATCAAATTCAACCAAATTAAAAGCAAGTATCAACTGTACTTAGCTAATATGTAAAATACAGTAATTTCAAAACTGCATTTTGTATAAAGCATTAAAATATGTAATTTTCCTTTTAAAAATCATGATTTAGTATGGGGATTTGATTTATAATTCTGAATTCATAAATTTCTAAACTTGAAATTTCACTAATTTACTGATTGATCATCTGTTTGTAATTCCAGAGCCATTTCTATATTTTTTTAACTTAAGTACAAATTTTAATCTGAATATTATAATGAAACAAACATATTTGTTTAAGTTATAAACTCAAACGAAGATTAAATTAAAAGATAATGGGATTTACAACTGACTGAAGCTTGAAATCAAAGAAAAACAAAGATGCTTCAGATAAATAATCATACACACACATAAATATATTCATAGATATATTCACACCCCATTTATAATATATTTTCATATCTAAATCAAAGCATGCAATCAACTTTTACCTACTTAAAATCTTAAAAAGTTGAGTTATCACCTTAATTATGCAAACAAAACTTTGATTTTGAATATGCAGAGCACAGATTTTGAAAAGCCCTTTTTTTTTGAAATCTTTTTGAAAATCTGCTTCAATGCCTTTAATTTGCATGCAGTAGCTTGAATGCTTTTTAAAATTTGCTTCCAGATTTGATGCTTTTAATCTTGTTTTATAAATGCTTCCAAATGAAATGCAGGTCTTCATACTTGATTTAATTTGCATGTTCCAGAGTTTTGAAAAATGAATTAAATGCAGGCCTTTGCTTGCTTTCATGGTTGCATACAGGTAAGATATTTGATTAATGTATGCAGATTTTGAAAGTGGATAAGGGTTTGAGATGTATTTCTAGTTTGAGGAGTTACAGGGTCTTCTTGTATCCAAATTTTGAAGATGAATGCATTTGGACAGAAAAAGTTTGCATGCAGAAAAAATGTTTCAGGGATATGCAATTTTTTTAGAATGAAAATGAAGAAAGGAAAAGAGAATGGGAAGATGCAACTTTTAAATAACATGTTTATGATAATTTAAAATTAAATGAAAATTTAAAAATGACACTTGGCTTAAACTATCAACACATGTAAATTCTCTTGCTTAAATATTTAACACATGTTAACTCATATTCTAAATTACATACACATGTCTTTTAAATGTTTTGTTATTTTAATTAAGGTTAACGAATGTTTAAATTAAATTAATTAGTTCTTATACTTAGTTATGTATTTAAATAATTTCTAAAGAATAAGCAGAGTATTATTATAAATAAAACAATATACAAATTAATTATTTGAAAATAATATTTTGATCACTTAAAATAAATTTATAAAGAGATTATAAATTATTTGAATACATGTTTCATATTTTAAATTTCATATTAAATTTACAAATCACGTTTATCAATCACTATTTTAAAAAGAATAAAACAAACATTTTTGTAACTTATTTTAATATTCAAACTTAAGTAAAAATGAATTTTAAACCAATAAAACATTTATCTTACATATTTAAAATCATTTAGTTATTTACTAAATATTTTTGAAAAACTTAAATCAAAAATGAATCACAATTCCTAAATTCAAAATATTAAAATTATGCTATACTAATTTAATTAAAAACAACTTATCTATATAAATATATATATACATTTTATAAATAGAAAACAATTTATTAACTCATTAAAAATAAATTCACCAATTAAATATTTAAATAAGGAAGATTATTATATCAAATCAAATTTATTAACAAAAATTATCAATTCAATTTAAATTTAAACACAGATTATAAAATTTATATTGTCCAAAATTCTGGGATATTACAGAAATAAAAGATCATTTTGGAAAACCCAAATTGAACGTTTTCATTTTTAAGGCAAGTATAATTTTTTTTGCATAATGCGTAGATAAAAACCTAAATGCATACAAATTTGAATATTATTTGAGTAAAGAAGTTAATTTGGTTATGTTTCAGAAAATGAATTTCAAATGGTTGCACGATATACATGGTCCCGCCATTTCTTTTGTTATTAATTGTTGCATGAATGTTTCAAAATAGACCTTATTATTAATACTTGATCTGCTCATTTATCCTTCTATTTAATATATGAGCCTAGATTTTTAGGTTGTATTTAATTCTTACCACCTCATTTTCACGTATACAAAATTTTACTTTCCTTTGGTTTGCAAACTTTTCCATTCTTACGTACGTTTCCTTATGCATTATTAATGCTTGGAACTTTCAAAATAAAATGTGAAATTTATTTTTGTCCCTCCACCTTCATTTCTTAATGATAAATAATCTACAGCTTACTTCTTCATTTGCTTTTTGTTACTCCTGACACCTTATATTCAAAAAATCTTATTCCTGCAAATCTAAAAGCTTTCTTTTATGAAACATGATTTTTTTTTTCATTTTTTCGTACACATCATGTCCTCATCTTAGCCGTTCTTCAATCTTTTCCTTAAGCCTCATCTTGAGAAAAACATAAGTATTAAAATTTGTATATTTTTTTATTCTTTTTAATGCAAACTAATTTTTATTTTAATAAAATTTCTTATAACATGAATATCTTTTGCATATAAACTTTGATTCACGCGTGATTTCTTCTGTTGGATTCATATTTAAATTCCGAAGAACATGAAATTGATTTAGTTGAATTTGGTGACTGTTGAGTTTTTGCGTTTCATGGCCTGTTTCTCCGTACTCTTTGAATCGACAATAAACCACACATGTCCAACTCAAATTGCACGAAAATACAGAACATGAAGGGTAATAAAGAAAATAATATAGAACAGAAACTAACATAAATGGAATAATATATAATATTGAACAAATATCTTTGCAGCGGTAAACTTTTACATTACATATATCAAAGTCTAACTTAAATTCAACTTCGGATAGTTATAAACATTTGTTCTTACAATTACTGACAGACATCAAACTAAAACTAAAAAACCACAATGGATAACATAATATGTCCATACGTAGATGAATATCTCCATCTCTCCTCTGAAACTCCCACTGTCTTCGAATAAACCTGAAACTACAAGGATCTGACACCGTTTCATTCCTTGCCGGTTGATGAGGCTCGAGGCAACGATTACCTTTTCACATAACACATCTTCTTTCACTTTGAATGTCACACTGCCATTCCTTTGATTACTATTCGACTCCCACAAGCATACAACCTCTGAGCTCATATGTCTCAAGAAGGGGTTAAGCTAAGAGAAGTTGCCTTCTCCGCCACCAAGCAGATGTACATTTGTAAATGTCAAATGTTTTGTTTCAGAAATGCAATGTCAAACATTCTTCCATACAAGTTCTTTTTGGGACTAAATGAAACCGAAGGTACTTTTCTCGGCCAATTACTTGGCAGAAGCCCTTGTGGTTTTGAGGTTTTTCATAACAAAGAGACCACCGCTACAATATAGTGAATCAGGAGTTTATCCCCAATTAATCAACAAGTACACCATCGTTATTATTCGTCTCCATATCTCCATCTTCAAACATATTCATTTTTCGATCATTTAAATTGATTCTTAGTGGTTTTCGGATAGGAATCACTCAAATGCGACCCCGGTTCCTTCGAAGCCAAATATCACTTTAAAAGAGTTTAAGTTCATATGTAGATATCAATCATCAATCAATTACTTCATCTTTTATTTAAATCAAATATCTTTTATTTAAATCAAAATTCATTTATCAAATTATTTTGTTTATTTAAACCTTTCTTAAATCTTGGAATAATTCCAAATCATTTTCTTTTTTACTTAGGAAAACCTTCCCAAATCATTCACTTAATCTTAATCAAAGAATTCTTATATTCAAGTTATAACTTTTAACTTAGAGAAAATATTCCCATATCATTTATTAAATCTTTATCAAAGATTTCTTTCTTAACTTCAAATCATATTCTTGCAAATTGAAGATTTTTATAACAGAGCACTACTACCACCTTAGATATGGTAAATTTCACCACTAGGGTCTAATGGCAAGTAATCCTACATCATGAAGATCTTTGTCTTTAATGATCTTTGTCTGCAATATGTTTTATTTCGAAAAATAGTTTGATGGGGTTTTCAGATAGGAATCACCAAATTCGATCCTGGTTCCTTCGTACCAATTATCGAAAAAAAGATGTTAAGTGGTAAATTAACATTCTAATAATTTGTTTCTTTTCTTTTATTTTGGAAAAATTTGAAATAATCTTTTTAGAGCATACGGGCTTTCCTTTCGTCTATTCCACCCCTCGACTAAAATGAGAAAATATAGGCCAGGTAAGTTGAGGGCACTGGTTGCTCCAATCCTAATCTTAGTTAATCACCTTTTTTTATCTTCCCAGATCTCACAGGCGAGACAAATATACTAGTCCTTTCCGCATACTAAGTTTGTTATTACATTCCGTATTCTTCACTTTTTGTTTAAGTGTTACGAACAATTTCTCTTAACCATTTATTAAAACTCTTATTAAAACTTTCAAATCATCTTTAAATTACTTAATTATTATTTTTAAAATCATTAACAAAAGATTTAGGAAAGAATTGTTAAGTTTAAAACTCATATTCAAAAGGTTATAGAATTCGTAGCATAAAGTGCTGCGGAAAGTGCTATATAAGCTTATTTGATTTAAAAAACTTTTAAATATTTTAAAATTCATATTTTCAATTCCAAATATCTTTTAAACCATTTTAATAGATTTATAAAATTTATTTCATATTTTTAAAACATTTAAAAATATCACTTATAAAGAAATCTCCTTTTGGATTCCCAACTGTAAAATTGCGATGTTATTAGAAAATTATTTTGGACATATTTTAAAATCTACTTGATGAAATCTTGATTTTCTTTCTTCATTAGAAAACTATGGATACAATGGACCAGAAAATTCTTATCTTGGAGAATTCCGAGCTATATTCCACTTTGTATACTCATTTAACTTTTAGGGCGTGAAATCGTAAACTACCATTACGCGACGCCAATAGTTTTAACTTGTTTTTCAATTTCTTTTCAAACTTCTTGAAAACACTCTTAAATGTTTATAAAACATTTCTAAATCATTTGAAACTCATTTTAAACAATATTTTTATATTTCAAACTCGTATTCCATTTCATTTCACTTTATTATCTTTCATTATCATCATATCATTTCTATTCTTTTTAGATCATTTAAAATCATTAAGAGACTAAATAACTTTCATACACATATTTGTATGGATTTAATTTTCAGTTAATTAACTATGGTTAATTACTAATCATTTCTTTATCATTTATCAAACCAAGTTATCATCCATATCATAAACATATAATCAACCATAATATCATCCAATATCAACCAAGATTCAACATATTAATTTCTAATTTAACATGTGTATTATCAACTTAAGTTTTATTCAAATAAAAATATGATTTGAGTACTCACGATTAGTTTCACGTTACCAATCTTTTTCGTAGACTTTCCTTTTGATTCCGGCAGCACTTCCTTCTCATTTTCTTGCTCCGGAGCTCCTTAAACTTGCTCCTCCTCCTCCATAGGTTCGGCCTCCTTGGGTTCCAACCTTTCCTTCATCATTTCTTCCAATTTTAGATGCTAAACCATATTTTTATGGTATTCTAAGGCCTTTGGCAAAGTTTGCGGTGTTTTGACTTTGTTTGATATGGTTTTGAAAAAGTTAGTAAGGAAAAGAGAAGAGAAGAAGCCATTAGAGAAGTGGATAAAAGCTTTAAAAAAGAAGAAGAAGATATGAAAAAGAAGTGAGAAAGTGGATTCTTATTTACAGTAAAAGTTTTGGATTAAAATAATATTTTATGAAAGGACCAAAATACTCTTTACTTACATTTTAAGCAACCTTATTTTTTCAACACTTAACATCACATTTAAAATCATTAATTTATGTCATTTTCACTTAAGTATTAAGTAAAGAATATAATAATTATATTTGATTTGATTTGATGTTTACCTTTTGCTTTGAAATGATATGTTTGTCTTTTTGTGCTTACTTTTTGTTAATTATATTTTAGAATTTTCTAAGTATGTTTAGTAAAAGTATACTTGATTAGTGAATTAATTAATACTTTTACTATTTGAATATATGTTCCTATACAAGAAAATAAAGGTGCGACATTGTTGCGACAACTTTTAATTGAGAAAACGTTGATTTTTGACAAAATATTTTACGGTCATATTTTGACGCTTTAGTTAAACTATTTATTTATGTAAACCAAATATAAAAATAAATTTATATATTGCTATTTAAAAATATAAACACTCATAAATAAATTAAAATAATTTATTTGACCATTGACACTCACTTTTTTGAAATCAGCATTTTGTCACTTTTGTCGATATAGGCAAATGTTACTATTTTCGTGTATACTTCTCTTTCCAAATCTTATCTAATATTATTTAAATCATATAACATTACCTATTTTACATTTAAAATCACATTAAATAGTATATATTAAAGTGGTCAAACTCTGAGTCGTTACATTGAGCTTTTGTTAGGATTTTTATATGCTAAAATCAAAGGTGAGTGTTTTAACCCACTCACTACTATTAAATTATCTTATGTTAGTTAAATTGAATTTACGATATGATTTGGAATTGATTGGTTGATGTTTGGTATATTTAAAAGGTCATTATAGTTAAATTTAACTTTTATTGCATTTAATCATTGTTTAATTTAAAGTTGAATTTAATTGTCAATTTAATACCGTAAATGATAATCAGTTATCTATTGATGTTTATTGGTTGATTTGAGTGATGATTGTGATCTATGTTTAATTGTTGATATTAGATGATCTGATATTATATTTATATTGTTATAACATTGCAAATTCCCATAGCTATTATTAAAAAATCCCTACGAGTTGAAATGATACATACTGTTAGTCTATGGGATGATGGTTTTGATGTCAACAATCTTAGAATAGTTTATAAAATACAAATACTAACATTATAAGTTTAGATATATATGTATATGCAGGTTTTAACCATGCAGGTACCAAGAATGAAGACTGTACAGTATAGAGATTCAAGAAATCAAGATTGAAGACTCATGAGTATCAAGAATATCAAGAGTTCAAGTATTGAAGTAATTTATTCATTAATTTGAAATTTTGTTAAAACTCATAGAAAAGCACTGGCATCTTAAAATCCAATTTATTCGTGGAATGGAATCCACTTCGAGCCTGTTAAAGGGATGGAACCCTAAGTAGGATGGAACATATGAAAATTCTAGTGGAACATTGTTTTGTATCCGCTAACTTTTTATTCAAAATGATTTTTCAAAATTATATCCTGTTTTCAAAATGTTTTCAAAACCTTCCTTTCAAAAGCATCATAAACCTCTAACCTGATTTTAAATAATTTTAGCCTCAAAATTATCTTTAATTTCAAAGTCAAAATTACTCTTGATTTTAAACTATCTTTTAAAATAATATATTCAACTTTTAAATATTTATACTTAAGATTTAAATATAAAATTATAGTTAAATTATATATATATTATTCTCCATATTTACTTGTGAATTTTAACAATAGTCATGTATATTAGAAAAGTTTAAAATAGTTGTAATATAAGGTAAAGGTTATTTTCAAAGAAAATCAAATCATTAAAAATTGCTTTGGGATGTCGACATGCCTATGGTGACCATGTCGCCATGGTGTCAGTTGAGTTCAAAATTTAAATTTCAATAGAAGTGTCTATTCGCCATAACTCTTCATGAATGAACATGGCTGTTGTTCTACTATAAATAGGGGTTAGTTTCAACGAATTTTAGATCAGATTTTCTGGTTTTTCACTCCTCTTCTTCTTCCACATTTCTTAATACATACTCATACCATTACTCTGCCGAAATCAATATTGAATCATACTCGATTACTTCTAGTTTGATTCTCTTTCACTATCTCAACAAGGTTCTCAGTGCTACTCAGAGTTATAGACTTCTTTGTAATCTATTAAGCGAGAAAAGGTGTGATTGTGGCCTTGAAAATCAATCAAGCGAGAAAAGGTGTGATCTAGCCTTGGTAAATCAATTGGGTAAACTTGTGACCCGGAAATCAAGTATCTCTACACAGAGGATTGAAATTCTGGAGGGTGTACCACGTAGCTTTGAAATCGAGGGTGTAATTGTACAATTGCTTTTGAAAGAAAATCCGTACTTGTGTTGCGGGACTGGATGTAGGGTAACTCCGAACCAGTATAAAATCCGGTGTGTCCTTTCCTTTTCTGCTTTTATTTTGTTTCTACGTCTGTGTTTGTTTCTGTGATTATCCCTGTATCTGTAGATTGCATACATCTGTGTCTAAATTAACATAAACTCAAAAAGATTTAGTAATTCTTTATAAACACTATTCACCCCCCTGTAGTGTTAATCCTAGCCTTAAGGTCCGTAATATGCATTTCTTTCAATTGGTATCAGAGCCCGGTTTTCAAAGTTTCATAATCTGATTTTTGAAAAGTTTTCAAAATGACTACCAACACTGGTACTGTTACTAACACTAGTATTCCTGTCACTAGTTCATTTGTAGAAGGTCAGACCACCACTTTTTAATGGCAGTAACTATGCATATTGGGAATGTAGGATGAAAATATACTTATAATCTATAGGATTAGACACTTGGACTATTACACAAACTGAATATTCTGAACCCACAACTGATTTTACACGGTGGATTGCTGAGCAAAAGACTGTTGCGCAAAATTATTCTAAGGCAATGAATATTTTGTTCACTAGATAGAAATGAATTCAATAGAGTGTCAGTTTGTAAGTCTGCATATGAAATCTGGAAAACTTTGCAAGTTACTCATGAAGGAACAAGCAAAGTTAAACAGACCAAAATTTCTATGCTCACAAATCAGTTTCAATTATTTAAAATGAATCCTAATGAGTCTATTTCAGATATGTATAGTAGATTTTAGGATATTGTGCATTCTCTAATATCTTTAGGAAATGAATTTTCTGAAGAAGATCAAGTCAAAAAAAATTAAATTCTCTTACTCCAGAATAGGATCAAAAGACACTTGCTATTGAAGAGGAAAATGACATCAGTACTTTAAAGATAGAAGAATTAATTGGAAATCTAATGTCGTATGAAGTTCAAATGATCGAGAGAAGAGAAAACAAAGCATCTGAAAAGAAATCAACGACATTCAATGCATTGACCGATGGATCAGACTCAAACAACGATAATGATGAGGAGATAGCCTTTATGACCAGAAATTTTAGGAAATTCCTGAATTACAGAAAGATGAATAATCTCAAGAGAAACAACTATAAAAACTCTGGAAATCAGAATGTAGTGCCAAATAATGTCAAATGTTACAATTGTGATGAACCAGGCCATTTCAAAAGAGACTATCCGTATCTAGATAGGCAAAATCCTCCTATGAACAATGATCCAGCAAAGAAACGGAAGCGTGTATTTACTGCTAATCTAGATGACTCAGACTTGTCCTCAAGTGATGATGATCAGAAGATAGATAATTCGAATTTGCGTTTCACAGCTGTTCACGACTCCGACGAATTCAAATAAACGGACTCAGAAAAAGGTACACGTTTACAATACAATTGGTTGAAATTGCTTGCTTAGAATTAGTTGCTTGATTGCTTGATTGATTGTTTTGAATTGGTGTGTTGTTTGAATTTTAATTTTTTTTATTATTATCTTATTATTTTATTATTATTTTATTATTTTTTTATTAATTTTTAATAGTATAATTTTCTAAAATATACTACAAATATTTCAGATATATATATATAGAGACATTAAAAATAATAAGTGTGTGTATATATATATATATATTTTAGAGAACTTAGGAAAAATAAATTATCAAAATTCACTAGCACATGTCGACATGGTCCCTACCATGATGTCGACATGGGTACCAGAATTTGAATTTCAAAAGTTGAATTCAAACCTTTGAATTTCCCTCCACCTTTTCACTTCATTCAATTATCTGAAAAGCTACCTTTTGACCAGAGAATATGTCCTTTGAGAATCTATTTATTCTATCTTTTATCATATCTTTTCACTCTCATTTTCAAATTCAAACTCTCTCTTCAAAACATCAAGCTCTCAATTCTCTACTTTAATGGCTTCTTTAAGCAACCCCTCCACCATGAGAATTTCCAGAAAAATAAAAGAGCAATTATTCAATGATCCGGAGGCAATAAAAGCATACATCAATTATGCTAATTATGCCAAAGTCCATCCCGGAAAGTTTGCTATTTTTCAAGATTTCTCTTCTTATGAACTTGATTCTCTTTTTGCAAACAATGGAGTTCTTAGTCTTATTAACGCTTCTCAAAATGATTTTACTTGCTATCCAAATCTTGTCAAAATTTTCTATGCTAATTTAAACCGAGGATTTTATCATGGAAATGAGAATGAAATTTGGAGTAGTGTCAAAGGCACTAGAATTATTTTGAATTGTGATCTTTTGGGTACCATTCTCAATTGCAAGTGTACGGGAATGGATCTTTCTAATTTTAAAATCGATGAAAATGATCGTGAGACATTTCATCACATTTTCGAAGGGAATGATAATTTTGAATTCAAAAACCGAAATTTTCGACCAAAGGCAAGGATTGTCAATCTTCTTTTGCAACATACTTTGAACCCAAGATCGGGGAATTTTAAAAATCCTACTTCAAAAGTTTGCAAAGCTCTTTTTTCTATTTTCGAAAATTATGACATAAATTGGGCGCAAGTTATTTTGAATGAACTTCGTCCTAAAAATCTTGAAATGGGTAAGAATACTTTATATCATAGAATTTATCTCACTTGGATTTTTCACTATTTTAGAGTGGATTTCAAAGGCGAAGAATTTTTTCTAGAAAAGTTTTCAATCATTCCAACATTTCGCTTTTGAAAATTCCATTTGTTTTTCAACCTTATGAGACCCTTGCCGAAAAGGAAGAGCATTTGGCTTATGAGGAAATGGAAGAAGAGGAAGAGGAAGAGGAAGAAGGGGATGAAATGGAAATTAAAGAAGAATAAGGTGAAACCTCTTTGGAAAGCATTGACTATCCTCCTAATCCATCCACCAAAACCCTTCTCAAAAATCAAAAGACGATTGTTGAGAATCATCGGATTCTTAAACGATCCGTTAGTAAGAAGTTGGACAAAATTTCATCCAAGATGAACGAGTTCATTTCCAAAGTTAGTAAGAAACTTGGATCATCCTCTAACTAGTTTTATCTTTTCGTACCTTGTTGTATGTGTTTTAGTTTGTTTAATTCGAAAGTTTATGTAGTTTGGTGTGTGTTTAATCATTGTATCATCTTAGTATGCAAGGAAATGAAATTTCTTTTCTGTTATCTACCTTATCTTATCTCCAGAATAAATGTTAGTATAGTATATAAATATATATATATATATGTATATACACACACAATTATTCACAAAATCAAATTAGTCATAGTTTTTCACTAACCCATGTCGACATCCCCTCTATGACCATGTCGACATGTACTGGTCAGAAATGACAATTGATTTCTAATTTGAAATTTGAATAATAACCATATGTCTGTTCATTTCAAATGAATTTCTACACCTATATATACCTATTTCTTCCAGAACTTTTCACTGAAAATTATTTCCTATTTTCTAATTCTTCATTTCTTTCACAAATTCAACTATGGCTAATCCAATTCACAATTTATCCGAAAATCTTGAAGAAACTCTTAATTCGTTCAAGAGTATTCTCTCGTTCATTCTTCGTAACCAGCGACACTTAGAATTGAGTCAAATGCAGATGATCAAGGAGACAGAAAGGCATTTCGATGCAATACGATGGATGATTTCCTCCCTACACAAGGATGATAACGAAGCACATCCTCCAGTCTCTCTCACCAACGATAATGATAATTGGGATGCTATTAAGGCAGATCCAATCTTTGGAAAAGAAGGATGGGTGGAAGTTCCACGTAATGTTTGATTTTGATTTTGTTTACTTTGTTTGAATTGTTTGTTTGAATTAATTTGATTTGGTTTGGATTGATACTCGGTGTGAATTGATTTCTTAAATTGGTTTGATGGTTGCTACATGTTCAAGAATTGAAGTAATTTATTCTTTAATTAGAAATTTTGTTAAAACTCATAGAAAAGCACTGGCATCTTAAAATCCAATTTATTCGTGGAATGGAATCCACTTCGAGCCTGTTAAAGGGATGAAACCCTAAGTAGGATGGAACCTACGAAAAATCTAGTGGAACATTGTTTTGTATCCGCTAACTTTTTATTCAAAATGATTTTTCAAAATTATATTCTGTTTTCAGAATGTTTTCAAAACCTTCCTTTTAAAAGCATCATAAACCTCTATCCTGATTATAAATAATTTTAGCCTCAAAATTATCTTTAATTTCAAAGTCAAAATTACTCCTGATTTTAAACTATCTTTTAAAATAATATATTTAACTTTTAAATATTTATACTTAAGATTTAAATATAAAATTATAGTTAAAGTTTATATATATTATTCTCTATATTTACTTATGAATTTTAAGTATAGTCAAGTATATTAGAAAAGTTTAAAATAGTTTTGATATAAGATAAAGGTTATTTTCAAAGAAAATCAAATCATTAAAAATTGCTTTGGGATGTCGACATGCCTATGGTGTCCATGTCGACATGGTGTCAGTTGAGTTCAAAATTTAAATTTCAAAAGAAGGGTCTATTCCCCATAACTCTTCATGAATGGACATGGCTGTTGTACTTCTATAAATAGGGGTTAGTTTCAACGAATTTTAGATCAGATTTTCTGGTTTTTCACTCCTCTTCTTCTTCCACATTTCTTAATACATACTCTTACCATTACTCTGCCGATCTCAATATTGAATCATACTCGATTACTTCTAGTTTAATTCTCTATCACTATCTCAACAAGATTCTCAGTGCTATACAGAGCTATAGACTTCTTTGTAATCTATTAATCGAGAAAAGGTGTGATTGTGGCCTTGAAAATCAATCAAGCGAGAAAGGTGTGATTGTAGCCTTGGTAAATCAATTGGGAAAACTTGTGGCCCGGAAATCAAGTATCTCTACCCAGAGGATTGAAATTCTAGAGGATGTACCTCGTAGCCTTGAAATCGAGGGTGTAATTGTACAATTGCTTTTAAAAGGAAATCTGTACTTGTGTTGCGGGACTGGATGTAGGGTAACTCCAAACTAGTATAAAATCCGGTATGTTCTTTCCTTTACTGCTTATATTTTATTTCTGCATCTGTGTTTGTTTCTATGATTATTTCCTATATCTGCAGATTGCATACATCTGTGTCTAAATTAACATAAACTCAAAAAGATTTAGTAATTCTTTATAAACACTATTCACCCCCCCTATAGTGTTAATCCTAGCCTTAAGATCCGTAATCCACATTTCTTTCACAATCACGAATGATCATATAGAATAGGAGGAAATCGTTATGGGTTGAAATGATAAACCCAAGCGATTTTCATTGATTTTGAATTTGGTTTTGCGGGTTGAAATAATATTTACGTGTAAATTTAAATTTTTGCAAATTGAAATGATAAATATCCGTATCACTTGACCATAAGGTAGAAAGTAATGTACGAACACCAAAGTGGTTAAACTAAATGATTTTAAAAGCCTTAAATTTTGAATTGAATTAAATGATATTTTGAAGGAAATTGGTTTATATAAATTGTATTACTTTGAAAATCCAAGTTTGGAAGTTGGAATTGGAAATTGTTTTAAATCGTAATTCTAAAGTATTTTAATCTATTTTAAATCTATTTAAATTATTTTAACCAATTTTAATCTATTTTAAATTATATTAAACTTAATCTATTTTAAACTATATTAAACTATTTTGATCTATTTAAACTATTTTGATCTACTTTAATCTATTTTAAACCGTAGTAATCTGTTTTAATCTACTTTAAATTATCTAAAACTATTTTTTAAACTATTTTAAACTATCAAAACTACTTTTTGAATTTCAGGTTTTGTAAAGTGGAAGTTTTTCATTTAAATCCTTAAGTAGAATATGATTAAATGATGTCATAACATAAGTAGGGATTTAAATGACATATTTGAGGAAGATGATGGTTTTAAATGAGGATTTAATCTATTTTTGGAAATATGAATTCGAAAGTGATAAGATTTCAAATGTGATATAATTTCGAAAGTAATATGATTTCAAAAATGAAATGGTTTTGAGAATATGATATTTTGATATAAATTATAAATCAATTTTGGAAATGTAAAAGAACCATCCAGTGTGAAATAAGAGTTTGGTTGTTAAAGAGGTCGGGATCGGATATTATCATACTCTCTACCAATACCAAAAACCACTTTAACAACTGTGCATGTGGTAGAGATTTCAGAACAAAATAGGATGGTTTGGCGAACGATTCTGTATGAGGTATTTACATGACCTTGACACCCAAGAGTTAGCTTAGATGTGACTAAAATAGGAGCCACACCGGGACAAGTGAGGTCATTCCCCGATCGGACACATTTCTTTGATACCATATTATGACTTTGTGATGATTTGATGGCCACCCCTTGATTTTGATTATGGGAGTGTGTTCAAAGGTGAATGGTAGTAGCTGCTATGCGTTACCACCAGTCCGGATCCACAATCGGTATATCTACCCTGCCATTGCCTAGAGTTCCATGTTCACATGCCCCATCGTGCGTTAAAAAATTTATTTTGTACCATACTTATGGAGTGCCATTTGGGTAAACCTCACGGAGGAGCATACGATACTGTGTAGACTATGGGAACATATAAAACGTGTTAAGGGAGATATGTGTAACGCCTTAACGCTATTTTAATATTTTACTTTACTATGGACACTATTATAATAGAGTATTGTACTATTTAGTAGATAGTCTAACGGATTCTTAGGAGATGGAAATCTTGAATATCTCTTAAGTTATTGCACTCACGTTAGACACTCGATAGGAGGTGTCAAAACCCGAAAACATCTCTGACGTTGTTACACTCATATTTATTTAATATTGATTTAACTTACGTAAGATCTTTTACTTCTAACTCGAGTGTTTTGTCCTTTCAATTTTCTCGGGTCAGTCTGAGCTTTTCTGTTTATTGAAGACTGCTTTTTGGAGGACGAAGACGAAGATTTTGTACTATTATTATGCATTATATTTGTTGCATTGCATCACGTTGTTCTGCTGCATTTATTTATTATTTATTCTTGTTGTTTGTAACTCTGATCTGTATTATAAAAGGTTTAGTTAATGCTATTTGTAAACAGCTTCATGAACTGTTCATTTGATTAATATATTTTGTCATTCCACTATGATATTCTGTATTTGTTTTCTTTCTCTACCTTTTCTTTTCTACCTCATAACAATCTTTCATTTTGTATGGTTTTAGTCTGATGTTTATGGTTTATCGTCGATTTAAACCGTCCACAAAGGCAGGTTGTTACATAAACACAATATAAAACATTTCATAACACTAAAATGTACACTCTCTCATATATATACACTCAAACAAACACAATAACTAGGTCTGAAATCTTCTCTGGGTTCAATTTTTGGACATGAAATAGGTGGCAAAACTACCTTTGATTGGACTAAAAATATGTGTGCACAAAGTTAAAAACTTCGGCTTTCAAACAAAAAAGTTTCGATAAATTCCGACTAAAAATTAAAAAGTTACGATGTCTCAAACATGGGCTCAAACCATTTTTGCAACAAATTGCTAGGCCTGAAAACCATCTTGGGTCCAAATTACAGGCCTGAAACAGAGGAACAAAAGATCTCACATTGAGCTGAAAATTGATCCGCATATAGTACAAAACTTCATCTTTCAAACAAAAAATAATCAATGCATTTCGAATGGAAATAAAAAAGTTACACTGTCTCGACTTAGGCCACGTTTGCAACTATTCAAAAAAACGAAAATATACAGGCCTGAAAACCATCTCGGGTTCAAATTCCAAGCATGAAACAGAGGGCCAAATTACCTCGGATTGAGCTAAAATTAATATGTATATAGTAGAAAACTTATTCTCTCAAACCAAAAAAGAATCGACCAATTTCAGTAAGAAATGAAAGAGTTACGCTATCTTAAACATGGACTCAGGCCATATTTGCAGCAACTCAAAAAACAAAATTTCTAAGGCAAAAATCTGCGTTTGAGTTAATTTTCTACCACTGTTTTGAACATCTAAATGGAAATATTATTCAACCAAAATTTGCAAAAGTGAAATTCCAAATGCAAGAAATCCGGCAGCATTTCGTTGCCGGAATCAAAAGATATGAGCATGCAAAGAAGCAACTCAAACTAGATTCACATAAAAGAAAACTATCAACAAAAAATTGATTACAAAAGCTCATTTTTTGTACAGATTCAAGCATTTGAGGCTTTGGCTTAGCTAGATTTGGTGAATTATTAACCTCACCTTGTTGTACGGACGAAATACCCGGATTTTGGTTGCAAGTTGGAAGCCTTTTGCTTGATTATAAGCTTGTAGAGCCTGTAGAACAAAAGAACAATGCATGCAAAGAAAAGTTTTACTGTAATTAGAACATCACTTTCACAAATCAGAAAATTTTACGAAATTGTGATGTTTGGAGTTAGGTTACCTGAGATTTATTCTCTAAATTGAAAAAGATAGCGATTTGATGAATTTAATTGAAGAAATATGCTTGGATTTTAATTTGATGAAGGTGGGTTTACTGTGTTTATTTTTTTTAAGAGAGGAAGAAGAAGAGAATTAAGAAAAATGAATGTGCTGACTATTTTCTCACTTCTTAATCAGGCTAAAGAACACTAATAGGCTAATGGACCCAAAATCAAAAGAAATTTAGATGGCTTAAGTTTATTAATCAACAGTTAACTAAAATATGTACATATATCACAATATTCACACAACAAAATGCATTATCTTCATATTTTTACATAGGAAAATATGTAAAATTGTATGCATATAAAATAAAATATTTTCTACCATATAAAAACATTTTTATTATTAAAATCCTTTATTTCGCAAAAGTGCACTATTTTCGCAATAAAATGCAAAAGTCTATATTTTTTACTTTTAAAATTTAACGAAAATCCTTTTCTTACTTAGAAAAATATTTTAAACCATTTCCAAACTTAATTTATAGCAAAACATACTTTTAAACCAATTTCCACGTTTATATTTAAATAAACACCTTTAAAAATTACATACTTCGTTTAAAAAATTAAAAGAAGTAAATGGGCAACAATTAATATAATTATTGAAATTTCTATAAAACAATGCCATTTTCCATTTATTATCAACCCAAACAATACTTGCCATCGTACATATACCCATTAATGGGGACTAGGGCAGAGGTGCAGCCTCCATCATTTTCTTTTTCGTTTCTAATCCCTTCAATCCCTCTTCGCTACATCAATTGTTGCACTTCTTCTTCTAGCTTTCCTCACTACTGTCTATTTGTTGATGGGTCCACTCTCGAACCCCTTCCTTTACTTCCGGATCTAACCCTTACTCTTCGGCCTTTGATTCTCTTTGCTGATGATTCGCCCTTGTCCGGAACCTTCGGATCTCCTGCGCCCTCTCGTTTGTCAACGTGGTCTGCTGCCTTAGTGACTGTTTACATCGTTTGGCAGATCTGCAGGCTTGGTTGCCATCACGACACTCTAGTGAGCTATCTCGGTTTTGGTCGTGTGTTTTATGCGTCTGGTTTTGAATCTGAGTCGTTTGTTGTGATTTTTGTTGGATCTGATCTTGGGGTTGTGAGTGGATTTTGGCTTCTCATTGCGGGAGCTTCTCCTCAGCTCTGCTCCACTTCTGCTGCCTCGCTCGGTGGCGATAGCCTTGCTACGGCCGAGTTATGTGTGTTCAGTGGTCGTGTGGTACTGCTTTTCTTGGTATCTGCTTGTTTTCTATGCTCGATGTCATTCTTTTGCAACTGGAAGCTCTTGTAGCTCCTGTATGTGTTATACTGGATGTGTTTCCCTTTGGCAATCTTGGTATGCTTCGTGTCTACTATTTGGCTTATGCCTCTAGCGATCATGATCGTGATGTATTGATCAATGTCATCTGCAAGCAGTTTGCTGGCTTGTTATGCCCAATGTCATAGTCTTATGTTATTGTTTGCTAAGGAAATGTTTAGGTCTGTGTATTTGTTCTTGCCTTTTGGTAAACTGTTGTGATTTTGCTCCCTGCGTGGTGCATTTGCTATTAGCTGTCTAGATATGTTGTCTAGCACCTATTCTCTAAGCTAGTTAGTTTTAGTGGTCGCTCCACTTAATTTCCATGTATTATGGCATAGGTGCCCTGCCTATCTCTTGTTCCTTGTATTTTTTTATTACGTTTGTTGTAATAAAAAGTGGACGGTCCACTTTAAAAACTGGCTGGCCTTGCCAAAAAACAAAATAAAATAAAGTTTGGAATTGTATTTTATCTTTTTAAATTCCAAAATTCATTGTTTATTTCAAATAAACATTATAAAATCTCCAATTTTAATTTAATTCACAATATTAAATTATAATTACCATTAGCATTTAATATCAATAAGTAATCTCCAAACCAGGGTTGTTACAGACTCCCCTCCTTAAAAAATTGCATCCTCGCAATTTATAGAGAAGAGTCTGTATTCAACATATTAATTTCATCAATTAAAGGAAGGATAGAAAAGCGGAGATAAAAAATTCCTCATTCTCAGCTCAAAATGATAGAAGACTAAGATAAAATTGCTTAATAAATTCTGTGATTTTCTAAATATATTCATCGGGATTAGAGGACTATATTTTTTTTGTATGATCAATACCTTAAGATTTCAAAGGCTTCTCACCTTCGAAACAAGAACACAACAGAATGGTATCCAAAAGATCAATCAAGTGAGATTGACTTCTTAAAATTTCTTGAATAGAGGTGGGATTTAGCTTAACTTTCATCCTGGACTCCAATCTATACGATGATTATCGACATGACTTTCCATGTATCATTATGGAAGGACCATACAATATTGGTTTGACAACATGTAACAACCCATAATTTTGAAAATATTTTTAATTAAATTTTTATTTAAAAACTTTACTTTTAAATTATTTAAGATTGAATTTCTGGAATTTTCCAATGTAAGTTTGGAATTTTTTTGTAATTCATTTTCCAAATACAATAAAATAAACATTTTCTGAAAAATTTATATTTTAGTCAACTCTGGTCAAATTTTGAATTTCACTTTAAATTTTTAAATTTTAATCTTTTTCTTTGAAGCAGAATATAATTCTGATATCCGTTCTATTTTTTTTTGTTTCGTTAAATTCCGATTTATACTTTTTAAATTGGATAAAATACAATGTTTTACACGCATTATTTTCTTTATCTTATTTTCTATTTTTCTATGTTAATTTCCCTATTTATTTCCTCTTTTATTTTGTTTAAACTTTTATTTTATTTAGTGGATTTTATTTTGATAAATGGCTTAGAAATTTGAAAAGTCCTATGTTACTTGCTTTTATTTGTTGCCTTTTCCTTTTCCCTTGCCTTTCCATTTGTATAGCCAATTACTTCCCACATTCATAGCCATGGTTTTCTCCTATCAATCACGTACATATTGTTTCTCATCTCACTTCCATTTTCGTGCAAACAAAGGAAAAAAATTAATTAAATACATCAAGTTATTTGTTTTTATAGTGTTGCCTTTTTATTTTCCAAACCACTCAAACTCTTGCCTTTTATTGCCTAGCCTCTTTATTACTTACCTTAGTCGTTCATTTTTCTTTTGTAAACCTTAATCACCATATCAGTTTGTAAATCACGTACAAAGAAAAAAAACTTCTCATCTCATTATCATTTGCGTGAGAATTTTTTTTTATATGCTAGATCTAATCTCCATGGCTTCTCCTCTCTTTCTTTCTCCTTTTTCTTTTGTTTTTCAATGCATAGCTCGGCCGCTCCACCTATTGCCGACCCCATCACCATCTCCACCACCACCATGCCGACCATCATCCCCTCTTCATTACCTCAAAGACCAAGCCATGACCACTATGAAGACCCCATCACCAAAACATGACCAAACCTTAGCCAAACTCCTATATTCCATCACCAATTTTCCTATTTGCCTTGGCCACCACTCAATACAGCCCCATGCATTGCTTTTCCATGGCCTTATCATCTCCTTGCCGTGACTAGAGATGCACTTGCCCCGAACAAAACCAAGGTCGAGCCACACAAGTCCTATAGCCGAACCCAAACTCCATCAACCCTTGACCTTTTGCCTTCCTGTGGTTTGTAAACTCCACCATCTCATCACCTTCTAGCCATCGCCGTACCTATGGACCTTTGGCCGAGCCTAGCACACCAAAAACAAGTCACGGCCGAGCACAACATGATGTGGTCTAGTCCATTGAGACATGGATGAGCCCACTTGTGGGTTAGATCAAAGGTTGTGTAACTTTTATCTCATATTTTCCATTGTTTTAATTTCTATTCTTTTATGTTGAAATATATTCTTACATGTATGTTGTATTTGTTTGCATACAAGATTTGGATCCGACTCTTCATCCACTCAAAAATATCGTCGTGCTTTGTCGTGACTTGTCGTGCTTTGCGGAGTTTAGATTTGTGTTTGAATTTGATCTCTAGCTTTTAAAAGGTGAGTTATTCACTCTAGACTTTACGTACTTATATAATCGTGAAATGATGACAAGTGAATTGTATAAATTAATATGCTATGTTTATACCTGCCTGTAATATATTTATATGATGTTAAATGCTATTTGTATAACTGTTACATCATTTGATATGATATGATATGTTATATTGTACTGTTTATTTTAATTACTGTATCATACTGTAAGTTCCATATCACTATGGGTTGAAATGAAACATACCCAAATGAACAATAAAATAAGGAAAAATCATTATGAGATGAAATGGTAGGCTCGAGGGATTTTTATTGTATTTATTTTACTTGAGATTGTGGGTTTGAAATGATAGAACCCGGATTTTTCTTTTTAAATTACGGATTGAAATGATGCATATTCGTATCACTTGACCTACGTTAGAAAATATTATATTGGCCCATGGTTATATTTTTAAATAATATTTCCTAAAAATTTATTAAGTATTTTTAAATAGTATTTCTGTAAAATATTTTTTAAGTATTTTGAGTTTTATAAATATATGAAGTTTTAACTTGAAATTTGATTTAATGCTTTAATTATAAAGGTGTGTTGGTTTCTCTATAAGTCAAATTTTTAGAAGTTAATAATTGGTTTTAAGTTGAATTAAAGATCTTTATTGATGATAAATAACTTAATAATTGAATTTGACTTGATATGAAAGTTTTAAATCTAACCTAGTAATTGTTATGAATTTTACTTTATGAAATGGACATGTTTTGTGTAATAAATAATGTATTTTGAATTGGTAAAATGGAATACAGTCTAATTGGACATTTTGTAATAAATTTATTTAACTAGAAAATCATAGTTAATTGATGTCTAAATAAATACATCTATAAGGAAAATTTGATTGTTATATTAACTATGATAAAATATTCTTTTGTGAAATGTTATGTTTTGTAAGATAAATAGCTAGGACTTTAAAATGGAAAAATGTATCCTATGTTACGACTTAACTTGATACTTGAAAATTTGGTTTTAAATGAAATTTTTAAGTTATGTAAATAAATGGAGCTTTAGTTTTATTTGGGAATGGGGTTTTAAAATAAGGTGTTAAGTTGTATGTTGAAATAAATGTTAAGCATAATAATGCGTTTTGACTTATAAATGAATTTTAGTTAAAATGGATATTTATTTATAGAAATTTATTCTACTTAATGATAAGTTAAGTGATATCCAAATGAATATTTTCTAAAGCGCGAAATGTGATTTTTATAAGTTAAAATGGCTAAAAATTGAAATTTTAATGTGGCTGAAATGTTAGTATAAAATCTGGAATTTTATTGGTAGCACTTCAGAAATGCTGTGGTTTTAGGATAGCATTTGCTAAGTGCTATAAATTCTGAAACTTATCTGGGTTCTGAAATAACTAAATACCTGTTACAGAACTTTAAAACTGCAGTTGTTTCTGAATTTGAACTATATCTGAAAATAACTAAATAACTATTACAGCACTTTATAAGTGCTGCTGTTTTGAATTTGACAGTATTTTGAAGTATTACTATATCTACCGTAACATTTAATAAGTGCAATTGTAGCTGAAATTTACAATGTTTTGGAAATTATGAACTTAGAATTGCTTCAACTTGGAAATGAACATTATTTGACCTTGAATTTAAATGGTTTTAATGATGATTATTTTAAAGGTGTTATGATTTCTAAGCATTATGAATTTCAAAAGAATAACATTTCCAAAATATTATGATTAAGTAGTATAAATTCCAAATGATAACATTTCTAATTTGTTAGGATTTCAAATTATTATGGTTTCAAAGTGTTTGGTTTCAGAGTTGTTATAACTTGAAAGTAATATGATTTTGGAAATGAATTCGTTGGAAATTGTAGTTAATAAAGAATTGTCTTTATATCTATTAATTTGAAACTTGTTGAAATTAAAGATTTAAGAATATGCCTCCAAAAGGTGGCTTGGTTTAAGATAATTTAAAGGAATATTTCAAGTTTAATACATTGAAGGAAATATTCAGTGATTTGGAAATATGGGATTTATTTAAAATGATATCATATTGTTTTGGGTTTTTAAAGGGAAATGATATCGTATATACATAGTTTTGAAATAGATATGATATTTTGGGTTTTGAAGTATAAATGATTTTGAAATAAATATCCATGGGTTATAATAACCGTTAATAGTTAAAGTGATCGGATATAGGCATACTCTCTGCCAACTTCGAAAACAACTTTAACAACCGTGTACGCGGTAGAGATTTCAGAATGAGTAGGATGGTGGCGACGCTCCTTTGAAGTATATACGTGGACCCGACTCCGCTGAGTTGGCATAAGGTGGCTAAAACAAGAGCGATTCCGGGCCAGTGAGGTAGCTCCTCTTATCGGACACACTCCTTCAATACCATTCTATTATTTTGTGATTGATTGGGGCCCTTTTGATTTTTGGGGATGTGGCTCGAGGTGGGCAGTAGCTGCGCGCTATGCGTCACCACCAGTCAAGATGGCAATTGGTATATCTACCATGGTATTGCCTAGTTATGCCGTGTCACCTACCCTAGAACGCCTTGTACGAGTTTGATTTGTGTCATACCTATGGAGTATCTTCTCATAGCCTCCCGATCAGGAGGTACGCAGGTACTGTATAGACTATTGGCACTATTATGTGTTAAGGGGGATATTGGGTAACTCCTTAACGCTATTTTCAAGCAAGTTTATTTTACTATAGACATTATTATAATAGTGAAATATTATTACATGGTAAATAGTTTAACGGATCCTTAGAGGATGGGTGGTCCCAAGCATCCTTTAAGTTACTTGTACCTTATATTACAGCTCACTTGAGTTGGTTCACATTGTATAAGTATGTATGTCCCGAGTCGAGTGTTTTGTGGTTTGCTTTACGCTCAGGTCAGACTGAGTGATACAACATTAGAGACTCACCTTCGGAGTTGGAGCTTTGCTTGAAGATCCAGCTATCTATTTCGCTTTCAGTTATTCATTTGATTCTAGGGATGCATTCAGCTTATGGTTGTTTAGCATATTAAAACTTTTGTTGTATCTTGTATAACTCTGATGTATTTATATAGTAGCTTCATGAACTACTATCTCTTTTCTTCTGCTGCATTATATCACTCTGTGTCTGTGATTTATTTTTACTGTATATTCTGTGTTTTGCCAAAGTTAAATTAAAAATTTGATACGTTGAGCTATTCAAGTCTGACATGTAAGGATGTGAATGGTTGAAAATATCGGGTTGTTACACAACAAGAGAGGTAAGAGAATTTGATGAGAGCTGGTTTCTTCAAAGGCCACCAAATTCAAATGACCGTATAATGCACGATGCTCGATAATGGATCGAAGATAAAACAAACATCAGGAATGGATTTCTATACTCTTGTTTATAACATAGATATTTTTAAGGTTTCAAAAACCTAGTTTCTTTATACTCAAATTCCCAAACTTCAATATTTTGAAAATTTTCAAAACTTCTTACAAAAATCCAATTTATTCACTAAACTCTTTATTTAAAGTGAACAAAATGCTATACTCATAAATTCAACCATAAAGTATTTTAGTTTGAAACATATACTTCCATACCAAACATCAACCACATTATATTCACAAAATAGGTAGAATACACTTAACTATTAAGAAAACAAGTTATTTAATTTCAAACCTGTTGTAAAGATCTTAAATTTTGACCCAGTAAAACTAAAAATCTGAAAATACTTATAGAATAAAAGTTTTTCTACTAAGTCTAAGCTTTTTAGCAATAAAAAGATCTCATAAATCGGATTCACGGTTTGAAAGTTATGCTAAATTTATTTTTAGCTTAAATCTTAGAAAATCTCATATAGGACAGAAATTACCATCTACTTTCAAACCCATTTTAATCAATGAAAATGCAATATTTTCTAAAGTAGTAAAAGAAAATTTATAGCTTTCTAAAGGCTCTTCCATTTACAAAAAGTTTGAACTCACTCGGTGTTATAAATCTCAAGTTATTGTTGCTTTAGCACAACACTTTTCCAACCAAATTTCATCTTTCAAATAAATTTAAATTTTGAAATTTTCCCAAACCATTTTAATTTCAAGTTACGTTTTCAGACAAGCATTTTGCTAAATCATTTATTAAATGATTTTCTTTTTCCTCGAAAAGCTAAGACATACAAAATTACGATCAACTTTATGTAGTCATCATAAAACATTTTATTAAGTGGAAATATTTTCATTACTTTCCAAAATCTAGCTTTAGAAACAATTAACTATGAAAACTAATTTTGGAAGAGATAACTAATCTCTTCCATTATCAAGAGATGATTATTGATTATCCACCAAAATAAATTTTTGGGATATATATAAATTTTAAAATTATTCACACAATTTAAAATGATTATACTACATGAATTGTTCTTTTATCAAAACAATCCAAATTCACATTTCCACTTGTCACAAAAATTAAATTTCCAACTAATTATTAACATGAAACTAATTATAGTTGATAATTAATTCAAACTTCTTTCTAAAAGAATTTTGTAATTTCAAACCCACAAGTTATAATACCAATTAAGTTTAAACAAAAACTGGCTCACAAATTTATACTAAATGTTCTAAACTAACACTTCTTTATTTTCTCTTAAGATAGAGTTTTATATACATCCTCTACTATTACTCAATTAAATAAGTGTCAAAACAAATTTTTATAGTCATCATTAATAATTTGTACAAAAACATTCAATTAGTATTCTAATTTTTCAAACCAAAATATTCTTTACCTTAAATATATCATTTTATTAATCAAAGAATCAAATGGTATTTTCTTCAAATTAAGACATCCCCTTAATTAGAATTATTCGCTTTTACTTATCCAAATTACCATATTCAATCTCTCAAATTTCAAACAATATAAGGGTATTTCCTCGCTATTGATTTAAAGTGAATGACCTCAACGATTGGCTGCAGAGTTGATCAAATGATCAAAACTGCCTTGCCACTCCTCCAACACTCACTATGGTTCAATGGCTTCATTAAACATTTAAAATAAGATTTAATACTCGACTATACTAATTATTTCCAAAATTTACTTATTAAAACTCAATTTACTATGTTTGACTGTCTCATCATAGCGTTTAGGAAATTCCTATCAATAACGTTGGCAAAACGCATTGATTAGAATTCTTAAAGCACTAGATGGACAACCCAACACAAAAATTCGTTTTCTTTAAAAAAATACCACATATATGATACTCAAAATATTCTTTTTTTTACAAAAACAGAATCCAATTTCTCTTAGAAATGTATTTTCAATTTTTAAAAAATTTGAAAACATTAATTATTACTTATTCTAAAAATCAAGGAACACAAATTGTGCTCATCGGGTATTCCCGGAATACTCGATCCTCAAGGTTGATGGAATAGACTGACTGTTCATTATTCCGAACGGTATAACGAACCACTCAAAAAACTCATAACGAGTGTAGAATGCGGTAAAAGTAACACAATCCTCCGCGACTCGTAGCTCATGAAAAATCGGTGTAGGGTCAAGCTGAGGAATGACCCTAGCACCAATCAATAGATTAAAAAGAGAGTAATGAGATATAAAATTAAGGGTAAAATATTTTCTCCAATGAGGAAAAGTAACATTAACAACAAATCATTACTTCGAGTGAAGTAATACCATAAAGTATATCAACAATTGTGTATCCAAAGAGGATATCTCAAAAGGGGTAAGATTGGCAATATCAAATAAATTCAATGAATCATCTCATTTTCCTAGTGGACATCCTCGTGGGAGGATGACTAAAAGGCTAAGAACTGGGAATGAAGTCAATACAATATTCGATTGCCCGATTGGGTATCATACCCGAAACGGACTTACAGAAATCAACAGAGTCGCAATGACTGGAATTCGAGATATGTCATCAACATCTTGAAACTCAAGAGTGAATACAAAGACTTTGGAATCACTTATAAACATTCTGAAGAACAAGAAACAAGGAATCAGCCAAACCAGGATACTTAATACAAGGTCCCTCTATTCGCAAAATGTGCCTTGATAATCGGTAAGCCACTTCATATCAAGCATTCCCAACTTTTGACAGAAAATGTCATGCTAATTCGCACGAAAATATAAGCTATAAGCAACAAGCCTAAATCCTCAAACATCATACCAAATATTGCAGATCCCTTCAATAGAATTCGCAATCCTCAAAGGAGTAACAAGATAAGAAACATCCAATGGTATCAACAAGCTCCTTCGATACGAATGTGTATCAAGCACTCGTATTGAAGAGAATAGAATAAAATAATCACGATAAGGATTATTAATAGGATAAGATATCGTTAATTCAATTATGGAATACTGTGGAATAAAATATGTTCCTAGATATATTCCAAACTTATATCTACCTCAAAGGACATGAAAAGGCTAAGGACATGATGATTAAGGGAAATGTAACTCTTGTATTACTCTTAGATGTACCATAATATGTGCTTCTGTTCTAGTTTATCATATTTTGTTCTAAATCTCACTCTGATACCAAGCTGTGATGCCCCACCCCGAGACCCACATTAACAAAGAATATTACTAGGTAATATCGTCCGCTAATGTGGGGAATATGGCTAGTTAGGAGTGACCATCTATAGCCCTGTCTTAAATATCAATTGAATACGTCGATAAATGATATATATATTTTTTTCTAATTCAAGTGGATCGACATATCTAATAAATACTTGATACAAAGCCATAGGTGGCTATAGGATCTATCAGAACAAAATACAACAGCTCAAATACAAAACACATCACATAACAGCAGATAATCACATATATACACATATACGGATACAATGTAGAGTATACCAAAAGATACATCACATATATGGTATGATGACCACAATACAAACACGAGTCAAAAGAATATACGTATTAGAGTAGCAACAAAAATGACTACACAAAAGATACAACAAAAAAAGCTAGCAGAAAAGTCCATGCGGAAGTAGAATAGGCTAAGTCCAAAGGATACCTAACCTGAAACACCTCGGTCTAACCCGAGTATAAAACAAACGGGTCAGTCTAACTAAACAAATCATTTTACAAGGATAAGCGATAATATGAGCATGAGGATAATGTGATAATATTTCTGAATAGGAAGGAACAATCTAAAGTGTATGATTACATCAAGTGATAATATGGTATCACTACAAAAAACGTTTAATCTCAAAGGAGATAAAATACCCATAAAACGCTAAAAGTAGAGAGCCTCGTATCATCGACATTCATAAAACATCAAGTATGGTTTAAGTGAAAACCTAAACCCACCATCTTCCAAACCCAAAACATACATAAAGAGATCCCATCTCAAACACGCCATAAGGAAAATATATCTCCAAAGAGGAGAATAAAATTTCAAGTAAACATCAAAAGGAAAATCTCATATAACGCCAGTGTAGGCAATTCAAATCTCGAAAATAGAACTTCCAAGAGTTCAAATTCCCGAAAGGTAATTGCCACAGATATATATCAAATTGTTCAAAGGACCAATTCAGTAAAAAGGCAAGCACTAGGGAAATCACAAACATCAATGTAATCATCTCAAATAGCACGTGCTTATGACCGAAGCCCACCAAGTACTGCTCTCTCAATATAAGGTGTCATGTCTCTTAAACAAACGTGCCGAAGGACAATAAATACGACTCTTAGATAAACATCCTGAAGGACAACATCCCAAAGGACAAATACGTCGCAATGGATAAATGCATCTCTTAGAAAAACGTCCAAAGAACAAATGACCCGAAGGTCCAGTACTGGCAAATACGTCTCTTAAACAAATGTGTCACAAACTTTCGGATAGGAACCCAAACAGTGTTAACGTGTGTCCCATTCCACATTCGCACTAAACAGTTTCCTAACCGTTAGTAAATTCCACACTCAAACCTGCAAAAAGTTTACCTTATCTCCTCAGTAAACTCGATCCGCAAGTCAAAACGATCAAACGGACAAGTTAGGAATTAGCCGATAAGATAAACACATGTGTCCTATACAACGTGTTTTACTAAACCATTTAATTCTCCTTCTCATTAGCTTGAATAATGCAAAAATATGTATTTTATATATAAAATAATTTACTTGAGAAAACAAGCTTTTAATACCAAATATGAAAGCTAGATTTGAAAATTCCCCTATTATCAAGAATAAATAGATTCTATATTTGAAAATACTTTAAAAATATCGTATAATAATAATTTAAAATTCCTATTTATTTTAAAAATTATTTCAAAAAGGTTTGTAATAATCCGTGCTCGAAAATGAATAAAAACCCAAAAAATCACTCAAATCGATATTCGAATTCAATTCAAATTTAATCCAAAATTTGAATTTCAAAATCTCCAAAATTTGTACACATCATGGCCTCAAAACTTTTCTAAATATTACAATAACATGAAGCAAAAGTCAAAAGTCGGACGGAAAAAGAACATAAAAATGCATCGGCAATACAAGACTCAAGGTTGAAATCTTCTCTGGGTTCAAATTTCAGATGCAAAACAAGTGGCCAAACGACCTTTGACTGAACTATTAATTGGTGTGCACAAATTAGAAAACTTTGGCTTTCAAACCAAAAAGGATCGATGAATTCCGACAGGAAATAAAAAAGTTACGATGTCTCAAACATGGACTCAGGCCATGCTGGCAACAGTTCAAAAACAAAAATATGCTAGGCCTAAAAGCCACCTTGGATCCAACTTACAAGCCTAAAACAAAGGGCCAAACTACCTCATATTGAGCTGAAATTTGGTATGCACATGGTATAAATCTTCATCTTTCAAATAAAAAGAATCAACGAATTCCAAGTGAAAATGAAAAGGATACACTGTCTCAAACATGGACTCAGGCCATGTTTGAAACAGTTCCAAAAAAACAAAATGTACGGGCCTGAAAACCATCTCGGTTTCAACTTCTAGGTATGAAACAGAGGACCATATTAGCTCGGATTGAGCTAAAAATTGGATATGCATATAGTAGAAAATTTTATATCTCAAACAAAAAAAGAATCGACGAATTTCAATAAGAAATGAAAGAGTTACGCTATCTCAAATATGGACTCAGACCATGTTTGCAGCAACTCATAAAATAAAATTTCTACAGGCAAAAATATGTGTTTGAGTTGATTTTCTACCTCTGTTTTGAACATTCAAATGACAATATTTTTCAATCAAAATTTGCAGAAATGAAATTCAACAGGTAAGCTACTAAATGCAAGAAATCCGACATCATTTTATTATAGGAATTAAAAGATATAAGCATGCAAAGAAGCAACCCAAACTAGATTCATAGAAAAGAAAATTATCAACAAAAAATCAATTAAAAAAGCTCACTTTGTACAGATTCAAACATTTGAGACTTTAGCTTAACTAGATTTTGTGATTTATTCAACTCACTTTTGCTGTATGGAGGCAAATACCTGGATTTTGACTACATGTTGGAATTGTAAGATTGTAAAGCCTGTAGAACAAAAGAACAGTGCATGCAAAGAAGAGTTTAACTGTAATTAGAACATCACTTTAACAAATTAGAAATTCTGATGAAATTGTGATGTTTAGAGTTAGATTACTTGAGATTTATTCTCTAAATTGAAAAAGATAACGATTTGATGAATTTAATTGAAGAAATTTGCTTGGATTTTAATTTGATGGAGGTAGGTTTACTGTATATATTTTTTTTTTCAGGAGAGGAGGAAGAAGAGAAGCAAGAAAAATGAACGTACTGACTATTTTCTCACTTCCTTAATCAGGCGAAGAAACACTAATTGGCTAATGGGCCCAAAATCAAAAGAAAATAAGACGGCTTAAGTTTATTAATCGACATTTAACTAAAATATGTACATATATCACATTATTCACAACAAAATGCATTTTCTTCACATTTTTACATAAGAAAAATATGTAAAATTGTATACTTACAAAATTAAATATTTTCTACCATATAAAAAGATAAATTTATATATTTGAAACATTTTTATTGTTAAAATCCTTTATTCCACAAAAATGCACTATTTTCGCAATAAAATGCAAAAGGCTACATTTTTTACTTTTAAAATTTAACAAAAATACTTCTCTTACTTAGAAAAATATTTCAAACCATTTCCAAACTTAATTTATAGCCAAAACATGTTTTTTTAAACCAATTTCCATATTTTTATTTAAATAAACACATTTAAAAATTACATACTTCTTTTTAAAAAATTATTAAAAGAAGTAAATGGGCAATAATTAACATAATTATTGAAATTTCTTTCAAATAAGGTCATTTTCCATTTATTATCAACCCAAAAAAATAAAATAAAGATTGAAATTTTATTTTCTCATTTTAAATTCCAAAATTCATTGTTTATTTCAAATAAACAGATTAAAATCGCCAAGTTTAATTTAATCCATAATATTAAATTATAATTACCATTATAATTTAATATCGACAGGTAGTCTTTAAACTAGGGTTGTTACAGTTATCGCTAAACCAAATCTCTGATACCAACTGTAATGATCCACTTTTTTGGATGGTTTAAATCGATAATAAACTGCATATGTCAAATTCAAACCATTCAAAAGGGAGGATTGTCAATGGGGTAAATAAGAAAATAAGAGAAAAGAAAGAAAAACAAAACACAGGATCTCACAACGGAACGATAAAATATAATAATCAAATAAACAGCTCGTGAAGCTGTTTTATAAATAACATTTGACGACACTTTTACAATACAATCAGAGTTATATATACAATAGGTATAATAAGATAATGCAATGGAACAACATGATGCAGTGGAATAAATATAATAAATAGTAGACTAATCTTCGTCTTCATCCTCCAAAATAAAATGATCTTCAATACAATGAAAAGCTCAGATTGACCCAAGCGTAATGAAAAGAAAAAACACTCGATTCAAAGCTAAAAGATCTTATAATAAGTAAATATGAGTGTAATGGATTCATAGATGCTCATGGGATCTCACATCTCCTATCCGGTGTTTAACGTGCTCTAAAAACATTTATAAAGATATTTCTTTCAAGATATCAAGATATAGTTTATACCTTCATATCAAGATATCCATATACTTATTCCAAAAGTAAATATATATTCACAGATGTCGAGGAAGATTTTCTTTCAATCAATTTCGAAAATAATTTATATGCTTTAAAACCATTTATAAAGATATTTATAAATTTCAAAGCAGTTTACAACTCTTCCATTTTCATAAAATTCTATGCAAATTCATTTAAAACGCTTCCAAATCTCTTTATAAGGCTTTTTATAAACCTTTTATAAAATCCTTTAAAACCTTTCTAACTCCTTTATAAAACCATTATAAATTCCTTTATAAAAAATCTTTTATAAAAATCCTTTTTACAAACTCCATTATAAAATCTCTTACAAAACTTTTATAAATTCTTTACAAACATCTTACATTTTTATTTATTAAAGTTATTATAAAAATCTATATTTATTATATTAAATTGAATTTAAGTAGACCACTTAAAACTGTATCAAATATTTTATTTAATTAAGTTCTATATAAATCTCTTAAAACTATATTAAATATTCTATTAAATCAAATTTAAGCATTTAAAATATAATTTTAAAATTAAATAAAATTATAAGTAAAAATCTTAAATTTACCTTTTAAACCTTATATTAACTTACAATTTGAAACTTTAAAACATATAAATAAATTATTTTCCAATTATTTTCTTATAAATAAAATCATTAAACAAAATTTAAAAATCAACTTTGTAAATCAAATACACTTTACCACTTAAAAAATAATTTAGAACTGACCAATGGTGTCCGTACATAATTTTCTAACTTATGGTCAAGTGGTAGGATATGTATCATTTCAACCCAAAATGGTTAAATTTTCTGGGTATATATCATTTCAACCCTTATCCCGAATCAAAATTTCCAAATCAATAAAATCGCTTGGGTATGTATCATTTCAACTCATAATGACTTTCTCTAGTCTATAAGATCATTTTGGTATGTATCATTTCGACCCAAAGTGATTTTCCTAACAACAAACTAAGGGAACTTGCAGTGATAACAACATATATAATAAACATAACAACCAATCATCCAAAATGTTAAGAAATAAACATCCATCACAGTCAACATCCAAATCAGGCAATAAATCACAATAATTAACTAGTTATCAATATTAGGTATTTAACTATCAATTAAAATTCAATATTAATTTAAATGGTAATTTAATTCAGTATAAATTCAAATTTAATTAAAATGTTGAATTAAACTACCAAACTGCAACCAATGACATTCTTATCATATCATAAATTTTATTCAACTAACGTAAGAAAGTTTAGTATTCCTGAGTGGGTTCTCACCTTTGATTTTTAATCGATTTATAATCCAATAAAAGCCAAAAATTTGAATATTCTTTGAATTAGACCATATCGTTTCATGTTATCTAGAATTTCGATACTATCACAATGGAAGAAATCGCGTCCAAATCTGAGTTCGTATGCAAAAGTTATGCGTGTTAGAACGTTTAAAATTTAAATTTATATTAAAATAAAATATAAGGGTAATAAGGTAATTACCATCATCTCTGAAATCCTAGTGTATGCGAATCAAATGAGCACGAACCCTAACCACGTATAGCCGCCGCCCTTCCTCAACCAAACGCTACCACCACGGCCACTTCCACCCTGATCGACCACCTCCAACGCGACGCCCATCATCGGCCGCACCACCTTGGCCCATGCGCACGACTCTGATACCCCCCAGCTCATTGCACTACCACCACCTTTGCCTGCCAATTTCTACCAATTCGAGCACCATCTACCCAAACAAACTACATAGATGAGTGCTGCTTGCCTTCCTCTACAAACCCATGCTTCTCCATCATTTATTGGTCGACGATCCACCGTTAAATCTAAGACCCTAGCAAAAACAACCGAGCAAGATCATAAATTTCTGAAAAAATGGAGCCTCTATTCAAGAAACGAATTGTAGAGAGAGATTGCGTTTGTCGAGAGCTTTCGAAAATTTGCTATTGTTCGAATAGTTTGGATTTCTAGAGTTTGATTTGGAATTTGAATTAGGGTTTGGGTTGTCTGCCATTGGTATGGAGGAGATGTGAAAGAAATGTACATACAAACAATAGAAAATAAAAGGCTGCTAAGGTTTATAAAAGCCTATATATAGGCAGAGCTGAAATAGAAATGGATGGATCAAATCGATTTTAATCGAAACGATAAAAACGACTCGAAAAGCCCGTTTCAATTACGAAATGAAAAGGGTCATCCAATATATTGAAACATTGATTTTCGATATTTTTAAACTCATTGGAACTAGTTTCAAACCCTAATTCCATTGTATATAGAAGTTAGCTTTTAAAACCGTCATTCAAATTCCATTAATCGATTTCTACGCGTTTCAAGCTCGCATGGCCAAACGCCAAGTACGATCGCTACAAAACTTGAAATCCTATAATAATTCACTATACGGAATTGATGAAACCGGTTTCATCGAAATCCGAGACCATGGTCCGAATGGCTTTTTTACATGTTAATTAAAACTCGAAATTTCCAAATTTTAATTGAATCACTTTAAATTCAATTTCTTAGTTTAAAATCTGCATTGCTGTTGAAATAAGATTTAAATCAACTTTGGACATCATTTCCATTTATATTAAATCCAGAATTCGATTATTTAAATAATTGCAATATTAAATTTAAACAATTAGGAAAATAGGCCGGAGGAAGTCTTTACTTCTTTTTTTGGGCCTATAGACGCGGATTATTTTTTTTAGTTTAAAGGACGCGGGCTTTATTTTTTCGTTCTAAGGACAAACTTATGTAAAATTTAATTTTTCTTCTTAGTTTCTTCTCCACCTTTATTCTTATATTATTAATCTTAGTTCATCGCTCTTCTCGATTCAAGGACGCGTTTTGTATTCGATCTTCTCGATTGTCATTGATCTTCATCGTGTTTCTTTATCGTCGATCTTCATCCTGCTCTGGATCTTTATCAAAAAAATTCCTTACATTCAGGTACAATGTTTTTATTTGTTTCGATATTCTTCTTGTCTTCCTCTTATATTATACTGTTCGATTATTAAGTACATTTTTGTTTTTCTACGTTGCACAGTTTGTTTTCTTCCATATTTTAGTACCTACTGTAGATTTGCTTCAATAGCAAAGTAAGATTTTATTTTCATCATTATGTTTCTTCAGCATAGTTTAAGGTTTTACAATTTTACTGTTCATCTATCATTCTAGTGAATTTTTGTAACGATCCCAGTTTTTGAGTCAAATTTTATTTGATAACTAATATAAATTTTGGGCTAAAATTGTGATTTTAAATTGAGTTTTTCCAAAATAAATATATGTGTTGTTTATATATATATATATATATATATATATATATATATATATATAAATGGATTTCTAATTTAAATAGAATTTTTATTTGGGATTCAATGACAAGTATTTTATAAATCAATAGGATTTAAAGTTTTTATTTTAAAATTAATAAAAGTCTGTTTTCTAATTTTAATCTATATAGAAGTTATTGATTTGAGATTTTTGTAATAATTTAAAATCTCTATATATTTGAAACTAATAAAATATTGTTTTCTAATTCTAACAAATATGCATTTGGATTTGAAAGTTTTATTTTGAGTTGAATATGATAAATTTTTAAATATTATTTAAAGGTGCAATAGTTTTAATTTAATAAAAAATGGATTTGATAAAAAGGTTAATATTCTTTTCAAATCTTATATATAGTATAGATTTAGTTTGCATATATGTATACACCATAAAAATATAAACATAGATTTTATAAAGGGTTCATTTCTTTTGCTTTCTTTTAAAATAAACAGAGTTGTACATATAAAAGCATATTTTTATAAAATCAAAATGTATACATGTATAGAACATAAATCCTTAAATATAAAAGGTTTGAACATAATTTTTAAATTAAATAAAGATGAGGATTTAAACATAATTTAATCTAAAGTGACATTTGTAAATGGATAATGTCATGCTTTTACAAGTGTTAACATAAAAACAACAAGTGACATTTAATTCTCTTAAATTTTTATTAGTATGTACTAAAAGAAAAGAATGAAAGAAATGGAAAAACCTGAAAACAATACTTCAGTTCAAAATCAAACTCCGTCTTCAATTCTTCAAATCTGGAACTTAACAAATTAGTAAAACAAGTTCATTTTAAAACCTGAATCAAGTGAACAACTAGAGCAAAATCGGGAACTTGGAAATTAAAATGAAATCAACTAACAGTTTTTCAAAACTTGGAAAATCAAAGCAAAGCAAGGTTTCAAGCCTAAAACAAAAATTCGAAAATCTGAAGTATGCAAATGCATCACAAAACAAGAAAGTTAAGGGTTTAGATTCAGGCAAGAATTCAGATGAACAAAAAGATTTTCCAGATTTAAAATCTCAAAGAAATGATCTCTGTTTTCTAGTTCAAGATGAGTAAACTCTTAAAACCCTGATTTAATTTGAAATTAGCAAGTAATAATCTTCTAAATATTGATATGGAATGTGATTTGTATGTTATTTAAAAATGATTGCATGCATAACATCTGTGTATCTGTCGTGAACAAACAAAAATATGCCTTTTGTATATATGACAAGCTCTTAAAACCTGTTTCAAAAATTCATATCAACCAAACGAATAAATATTTGGCTTTGATCTTTAAATAAAAAATGATGGTAATAGTGTAAACTCATTTTTAAAAATGGTTTGGAGATTTTTTGTATTATTTATCATGTAATCATTTCAGCAATTAAAATTTACAGTGACCATCCAAATTTAAGTTCAAAATCATATATCTGGATTTTGAATTCTGATCATATGAATGGATTCGTGTTGTGAATCCATGAATTTTGATGCAAGTTCTAAGATTTTTAGGTTATTAAATTATGAGAAAATGCAAGTTGAACAGAATTATCATTTTCGTAAAATTCTGGTGATCATCAACGTTTCGTAGATCGGGCTTTGGGTCAAAGATAGCCTGAAGGACGCAGATTGATGGAAAATTGGTAATGGATTTTTTAGATGATCAACGCGGTTGATCGAAGGCGATTTAGGGTTTTAGTCTGGGTTTTTGTCGTAGCGCTTCTCGGGGTATTTCTGGCATCGATAGGTGATTGGTGTTGATCGCGAGATGATGGACGATGCACCGTGATGTGGCGAAGGTTCGGGCTTAGTGGCTCGTGTCCAGGTGGTCGGAATCGTGGTGGCGAATGGTTTTGGTTGAGCAGATCAGGTCCCAGTTTTGAATCGAGAAGTTCGATTTCGATATATGGCGAATTTGGAGGTTCTGGGGGTAGGAGCATACGTAGAGAGGATCGTCGACTTGCTGATGACATTGGCGATGATCGGAAATGGCTCTGATGATCGTGCATGTGTACGCGTAGAATTTGGTGCATCTGAGAATGATGTGGATTGGGAAGAAGACGAGGACTCGAGTTCAAGCTCGAGAAAATGTGAGTTCGACTCGAAGTAAGTAAAAATATTGGTAACTCGAGTGATTGCTCGGGGAAAACTGTTTGGAGCTCGGGTAAGGACTCGAGTCGTCTCGGGTCAGCACAATGATGCGTATATAGGGTTTTAAAATTTTAAAACAAATCAAATTTGAATTTAAATTGTTTTTGAAATAATGATAAGGTGAATTATCTTATTAAATCTCTATTTTGTTTTCTAAAACAAAATAATGTAATTTAGAAAGTGATTATTATAGGTGTAATAAACTTTAATCAATCAATATTTTGGTATAAAATGATTTCAAGCATTTAATTTAAATGATGTAATTAATCAATGAATTTAGATAAAAAGGTTTATCTTTAATTAATTAATGTGGATAATTAAAAGAATAATTAATTGATTAATAAATTAAGGTAATTAATTAAAGGTAAATAAATGAAAGTAATTAAGGGTAGTTAATTACTTAAAGATAATTTCTTAATGAAAGTAATTAAGGTAAATTGATTAATGATTTAAAGATTTATTAATCAAGCGTTTAAAGGTTAATTAATTAAGGATAATTAATCAAGAAATAATTAATAATAAAAGGTTAATTAATAAATAATTAAAGGATAATTAATTAAATGATTTGTAATTAATTAATATTATTAACCAGGATTAGTGATTTATTCATAAGTAATTAATCAGATAATTAATTGATCTTACTTATGGATGTTTGGATTCTATTGAATGTTAAATTGTTTGATATCTCTGATGTATGATGCTTTGTTTTGATTCGATCTGTGATGAATGTAATTTATTTATCTGTGATGAATGTAACATATTTATCTCTGATAAATTTATATTATTTATTTGTGATCTGTGAATAAAGATAAGCGTTATAGGATTATACCGCTTATCAATATTGATGTGTTTGAATCTGTAATGATTGATGATGTTGCACTATTGTGTAAAAATCCCTGGACTACACTATATACACACAAATATGGATTGCACGAGGAAATTGGTTAAGTCACAGATTTTGAAATGGTTTTAAAGTTGAATTTTGAATCCAAATAGTTTTGAAAATAGAATTGAGATAAATGTAAAAAGCTTTTGAAAAGGAGTTTTAAGTTATTTTGAATAACTAAAGTTTTGAAATTTAAATAGTTTGATTTGAATTTAAATTCAAGATTTGAAATTGAATTCTATGTTTGGAAATTATGGATTAAAAAGGTTATACAAGTTATAAATGTGTTTTTAAAACCATTTTAAAAGTATTGATTTGGGAATTTGAATTTAACCCAAGTTTATACTTAAAGAGCTTTAACTTGTGCAAATATAATTGGATTTTTCTGAAACGAAAACTATTTGTTTTCAAATAATAATAGCTTTCATATAAAGAAAGGATTTTCAATTTGTATCGAAAGATTTCAAGTGTGAAATGAGATTTGTGAATTGTTTTTGAAAGCTATGAATGAACCTTTGTGAAAGATTGTTAAACCTTGTTTTGAAATCAAAAGAGGATTTTAAATGGTGTATCTTTTATATATAAAAGATTTGAAATTAAAATGTTTTCGAAGTTAGGAATGAATCTTTGGAAACGGTTTCAAAGCTATGAATTAAATCTTTGATTTAAAGATTGATGAGTTAATCCAATTTGAAAGGAAATTGTTTTGAAAGCTATGAATGAATCTTTGTGAAAGGTTGTTAAACTTTGTTTTGAAATTGAAAGAGTTTATCCTTTGTATAAAAGATTTGGGAATTAAAATAGTTTTGAGAACTATGAATGAATCTTTGTGAAAGATAAATGAACTTTGTGAAGTAAATCTTTTTGTTTAAAAAGATTTAAAATGGTAATTTGTTTAAACCATTTAAAGAAAGATTTTAGGCTTTAAGTTGTGACTTAACTGAAATCCCAATATCCATATATCTTTAAATATTGCGCTCATTATTCGGTTTAGCCGGAAGAGGACCTTTGTGTCATATAACCCATTTCGAATAATGATACGACATTATGGATAGCATTTGATGACCGTTGGTGAAGACCGGATATTTTCGAAAGCGATAGGATAACTCGTCGAATGTCTCTGCACCAACTGGTCCCCGGTATAGAGATATGATCATCCTTTGTATTGGGGAGTCCGGACGTGATTAGAGTTTATACAGATTTGCAAGGACTTCTTTGGAAGTGCCTTCGGTTCTGTTCGAACACGGAACAGACTTGTATGGATGTGTGTCTGACATTACACTTTGAGATGTAAAACTAGTTTCTATCAAATACATTTCTGTTTGGTGGCGGAGACTTATTCTCTTAGCTCAATATCCTTCTCTAAGACGTACGAGCTCAGAGGTTATGTAATTGATGGTTACTAGTGATATATTCCTGATTTGGTAATGTGGCATACGAAGTATTGCTGATCATTTGTTGATCAAAGCATGACTTTGTGAAAAGTATAGCTTTGTGGACGAGACTTCATCGAGTCTCATAACCCGGTAATGGTCGAAACAGGAATCGTGGCAGCAAGGTTGTTTGGGGGTTGCACCCCTTGAGGGTATGTCATTCCCTTCTAGATTAAAGGTGGTATCATGGTATGGATCCCAGATATTTACCTATGTGGATGTTGCAAAACTTATTGCTTTTTGGTTGTTGGTTGATAGGCGCCTCGGATAAAGGTTGGTGACAACCGGGGGTGGCATACTCGTGTCAGTAGTTACCTAGTCACAGAGGTAACCCGGTGTTGTGTAGCAGAGATCAGGTTAGGTTCTCGGGGATGTCCTCCAGAAGCGTTTCATTTTGTGTGGGAAGTTCCTTTACATGACCATTTGTTGGAATTCCAAACAAAACAATACAAGCCCTGTATGGTTTTAATTGTTTAACTTGCCATGGAATGTGGCGGTAACCTGCTATTGAACATGGTAGCTATAGTAGGCATACAATAATGGTTGTATGCTGCTAAGATTAATATTATACTTTCGAAAGGTTTTATGCACTATACACTAATAATAATATCAAAAAGGATTTTGAATATCAAGCATGTTTGACTATCATAAGGAGAAATCTCCTCCAATTCTTTATTTTCATTGTGTGTGCGGTGGGAGGCCATATAGTAGTTTCATTTTCTAAAATGCATTGCGGTTTTCAACTTTTAAAATCCTTTGTTGTTTGTTTTAAAGATAAAACTGTTTTCGTTTGCTCATACCAGTCTCATGACTAACCTGGAGTTTATTGTTCCCTTCCTAAACTCTGGGTGCCCACAATTTCCACATGGGCAGTCTAGAGTTGGGTTTTTCAGATAACCAATTAGTAGGTGTAGAATTCGATAGCGTCCGGCCCTTGGATTTGGCGATAGCAATTGTTCACTTGGACCATATTTGCATATGTCCAACTTGATTGGGAGTTCGAGCTAGCTTTGGATTGGAGCATTTGATATGGAGACGCAAATGTTGGAGTTCACTCTTAGAAGTTCAAGTTCTGATATCATATGCAGCTGTTGTTCAGCTGCTGGTGTTTTGTATTCCGCTGTAGCATTGTATATTTATCTCTGATATTGTTGTATCAAATTGTATCATATATTGCATTCACTGTTGTATCAATGATATTATTCATTTTCGTCCATTGTGTTGTTATACTTAATGTGTTATAAGCTTCGACGAACCAGATTCGACGTTTGAATCTGCGGCATTCGAGTACAAGTGATGTATTCAGAGCTGATTTTCGAAGGTCGAGTAAGGGGATCGTTATAATTGGTGTCAGAGCTGAAGGTTGAACTTTAGCTCAGGAGTATAACATATTAGGTAACTTATTAGGGATAGGATGAAGTATACCCTAGAATGAGTATATCTCTAAGATATCTGTCTGTATGCCTCAGTAAATTCTCTTACTATCCACTGATGGTGAGTATGAGTGCAAGAAAAGGACGAGATAGGGGACAGGGGAGTACGACTACAAATGGTCGATAGCTTGCAACAACGAAAGCAACTTTCCTCTATCAATTTCTTTGATCATCATTCAATTTTAATTCTTTGATTGCTTCTTGGCAACAACAGAGGGAGAAGCTTTGGTATGGTGGTGGCCTTGCAAATCGTGTAGATAAGTTCCTAATTCATATTCTTTCCATCAAATGTCTATCGTTTTAACTTTAATAAATTTGAAATTTTATTTGAAATAAATTGGTTAATAAAATATAAAGTTAAAATTGATTTGTATCACTAAAACAATTTTGGTTAAAACCCGAATTTGAAATTTTATTGTAATTTCTTGTGTGGATCAAAGTCCAAAGAGGGACAAGCCAGTGTATATTTTGGGATATTCTGACTTGAGTATCTGTTTGTCTATTCTTTTGGGTCTAGATATAATCTACGAATGGTTAGTTATCCTTCAAGCTCACCAATACCTCTGTATATTTCGTAGAATGGATGACCCGAGTATCTTGTAAAGTATCGAACAAGTTTGATCTCGTATTTATTGATATTCTGATTTGGTAATCCAAATGCAGAATAAATATTCAGTTTGATCTGGAAAGATATTTCTCTATCTTTCATCTATTCTTTATTGTCTCCCTAGCAAATTTTGAGGACAAAATTTTCTTAAGAGGGAAATCTGTAACGATCCCGATTTTTGAGTCAAATTTGAATTGATAATTAATACAAATTTTGGGTTAAAATTGTGATTTTAAATTGAGTTTTTCCAAAATAAATATATGTGTTGTTTATATATATATAAATGGATTTTTAATTTAAATAGAATTTTTATTTGGGAATCAATGATAAGTATTTTATAAATAAATTGGATTTAAAGTTTTTATTTTAAAATACAAAAGTTTGTTTTCTAATTTTAATCTATATAGCAGTTATTGATTTGAGATTTATGTAATAATTTAAAATCTCTATATATTTGAAACTAATAAAATCTTGTTTTCTAATTCTAGCAAATATGCATTTGGATTTGAAAGTTATATTTTGAGTTGAATATGATAAATTTTGAAATATTATTTAAAGGTATAATAGTTTTAATTTAATAAAAAAATGGATTTGATAAAAAGGTTAATATTCTTTTCAAATCTTATATATGGTATAGATTTAGTTTACATATATGTATACACCATAAAAATATAAACATAGATTTTATAAAGGGTTCATTTCTTTTGCTTTCTCTTAAAATAAACATAGTTGCACATATAAAAGCATATATTTATAAAATCAAAATGTATACATGTATAAAACATAAATACTTAAATTTAAAAGGTTCGAACATAACTTTTAAATTAAATGAAGATGAGGATTTAAACATAATTTAATCTAAAGTGACATTGTAAATTGATAAAGTCATGCTTTTACAAGTGTTAACATAAAAACAACAAGTGGCATTTAATTCTCTTAAATTATTATTAATATGTACTAAAAGAAAAGAAAGAAAGAAATGGAAAAACCTGAAAACAATACTTTAGTTCAAAATCAAACTCTGTCTTCAATTCTTCAAATCTGGAACTTAACAAATTTGTAAAAAAAGTTCATTTTAAAACCTGAATCAAGTGAACAACCAGAGCAAAATCAGGAACCTGGAAATTAAAATGAAATCAACGAATAGTTTTTCAAAACCTGGAAAATCTAAGCAAAGCAAGGTTTCAAGCCTAAAGAAAAAATTCAAAAATATAAAGTATGCAAATGCATCACAAAACAAGCAAGTTAAGGGTTCAGATTCAGGCAAGAATTCAGATCAAACAAAAAGGTTTTCCAAATTTAAAGGCTCAAAGAACTGATCTATGTTTTCTAGTTCAAGGTGAGTAAACTCTTAAAACCCGGATTTAATTTGAAACTAGCAAGTAATAATCTTCTAAATTTTGATATGGAATGTGATTTGTATGTTATTTAAAAATGATTGCATGCATAACATCTGTGTATCTGTTGTGAACAAACAAAAATATGCCTCTGGCATATATGACAGCCTCTGGAAATTAAAATGAAATCAACCAACATTTTTTCAAAAACCTGGAAAATCTAAGCAAAGCAAGGTTTCAAGCCTAAAACAAAAATTCAAAAATCTGAAGTATGCAAATGCATCACAAAAAAAGAAAGTTAAGGGTTTAGATTCAGGCAAGAAATCATATGAACAAAAAGATTTTCCAGATTTAAAATCTCAAAGAAATGATCTCTGTTTTCTAGTTCAAGATGAGTAAACTCTTAAAACCCTGATTTAATTTGAAATTAGCAAGTAATAATCTTCTAAATTTTGATATGGAATGTGATTTGTATGTTATTTAAAAATGATTGCATGCATAACATCTGTGTATCTGTCGTGAACAAACAAAAATATGCCTTTTGTATATATGACAAGCTCTTAAAACCTGTTTCAAAAATTCATATCAACCAAACGAATAAGTATTTGGCTTTGATCTTTAAATAAAAAATGATGGTAATAGTGTAAACACATTTTTAAAAATGGTTTGGATATTTTTTATTATTATTTATCATGTAATCATTTCAGAAATTAAAATTTATAGTGACCATCCAAATTTAAGTTCAAAATCATATATCTGGATTTTGAATTCTGATCATATGAATGGATTCGTGTTGCGAATCCATGAATTTTGATGCAAGTTTCAAGATTTTTAGGTTATTAAATTGTGATAAAATGCTAGTTGAATGGAATTATCATTTTTGTAAAATTCTGGTGATCGTCAACGTTTCGTAGATCGGGCTTTGGGTCGAAGATAGCCTAATGGATGCAGATTGATGGAAAATTGGTAATGGATTTTTTAGATGATCAATGCGGTTGATCGAAGGCGATTTAGGGTTTTAGTCTGGGTTTTAGTCGTAGCGTTTCTCGGGGTATTTCCGACATCGATAGGTGATTAGAGTCGATCGCGAGATGATGGACGATGCATCGAGATGTGGTAAAGGTTTGGGCTTGATGGCTCATGTCCAGGTGGTCGGAATCATGGTGGCGAATGGTTTTGGTTGAGCAGATCAGGTCCCAGTTTTGAATCGAGAAGCTCGATTTTGATATATGGCGAATTTGGAGGGTCTGGGGGGTAAGAGCATACGTAGAGAGTATCGCCGACTTGCTGATGACATTGGCGAGGATCGAAAATGGCTCTGATGATCGTGCACGTGTACGCGTGGACTTTGGTGCATCTGGGAATAATGTGGATTAGGAATAAGAGGATGACTCGAGTTCAAGCTCGAGAAAATGTGAGTTCGACTCGAAGTAAGTAAAAATATGGGCAACTCAAGTGATTGCTCGGGGAAAACTGTTTGGGCTCGGGTAAGGACTCGAGTCATCTCGGGTCAGCACAATGATGCGTATACATGGTTTTAAAATTTTAAAAAATCAAATTTGAATTTAAATTGTTTTTGAAATAATGATAAGGTGAATTATCATATTAAATCTCTATTTTGTTTGCTAAAACAAAATAATGTACTTTAGAAAGTGATTATTGTAAGTGTAATAAACTTTAATTAATCAATATTTTGGTATAAAATGATTTCAAGCATTTAATTTAAATGATGTAATTAAGTAATGAACTTAGATAAAAAGGTTTATCTTTAATTAATTAAGGTGGATAATTAAAAGAATAATTAATTGATTAATAAATTAAGGTGATTAATTAAAGGTAAATAAATGAAAGTAATTAATCATAAGTAATTAATCTGATTTAAATTAATCAGATAATTAATTGATCTTACTTATGGATGTTTGGATTTTATTGAATGTTAAATTGTTTGATATCTCTGTTGTATGATGCTCTATTTTGATTCGATGATGAATATAATTTATTTATCTGTGATGAATGTAACTTATTTATTTGTGATAAATTAATATTATTTATTTATGATCTGTGAATAAAGATAAGCGCTATAAGATTATGCCGCTTATCAATATTGATGTGTTTGAATCTGTGATGATTCATGATGTTGCACTATTGTGCAAAACCTCTGGACTACACCATACACACACAAATATGGATTACACGAGGAAATTGGTTAAGTCATAGATTTTTGAAATGGTTTTAAAGTTGAATTTTGAATCCAAATAGTTTTGGAAATAGAATTGAGATAAATGTAAAAAGCTTTTGAAAAGGAGTTTTAATTTATTTTGAATAACTTGATAAAGTTTTGAAATTTAAATAGTTTGATTTGAATTTAAATTCAAGATTTGAAATTGAATTCTATGTTTGGAAATTATGGATTAAAAAGGTTATACAAGTTATAAATGTGTTTTTAAAACCATTTTAAAAGTACTGATTTGGGAATTTGAATTTAACCCAAGTTTATACTTAAAGAGCTTTAACTTGTGCAAATATAATTGGATTTTTCCAAAATGAAAACTATTTGTTTTCAAATAATAATAGCGTTCATATAAAGAAAGGATTTTCAATTTGTATCGAAAGATTTAAAGTTTGAAATGAGATTTGTGAATTGTTTTCGAAAGCTATGAATGAACCTTTGTGAAAGATTGTTAAACTTTGTTTTGAAATCAAAAGAGGATTTTAAATAGTGTATCTTTTATATATAAAAATTTGAAATGAAAATGGTTTTCCAAGTTATGAATGAATCTTTAGAAACAGTTTGAAAGCTATGAATTAAATCTTTGATTTAAAGATCGATGAGTTAAACCAATTTGAAAGGAAAATTGTTTTGAAAGCTATGAACGAATCATTGTGAAAGGTTGTTAAACTTGGTTTTGAAATTGAAAGAGTATATCCTTTGTATAAAAGATTTGGGAATTAAAATAGTTTTGAGAACTATGAATGAATCTTTGTGAAGGATCGGTGAACTTTGTGAAGTAAATCTTTTTGTTTAAAAAGATTTAAAATGGTAATTTATTTAAACCATTTAAAGAAAGATTTCGGGCTTTAAGTTGGGACTTAACTGAAATCCTAATATCCATATGTTTTTAAATATTGCGCTCATTATTCGATTTAGCCGAGAGAGGACCTATGTGTCATATAACCCATTTCGAATAATGATATGACGTTACGGATAGCATTTGAAGACCGGTGGTGAAGACCGGATATTTTTGAAAGCGAAAGGATAACTCGTCGAATGTCTCTGCACCGACTGGTCTCCGATATAGAGATTTGATCATCCTTTGTGATGGGTAGTCCGAACGTGATTAGAGATTATCCGGATTTGCAAGGGCTTCTTTGGAAGTGCCTTCGGTTCTGTTCGAACTCGGAATAAACTTGTATGGATGTGTGTCTAACATTACACTTTGAGATGTAAAACCAGTTTCTATCAAATACATTCCTGTTTGGTGGCGGAGATTTGTTCTCTTAGCTTAACACCTTCTGCGAGACGTACGAGCTCAGAGCTTATGTAGTTGATGGTTACTAGTGATACATTTCTGATTTGGTAATGTGGCATACGTAGTGCTGCTGATCATTTGTTGATAAATGCATGATTTTGTGAAAAGTGTAGCTTTGTGGATGAGAATTCGTCGAGCCTCACAAATCAGTAAGGTCGAAAAAGGAATCGTGGCAACAAGGTTATTTGGAGGTAGCCACCCCTAAGGGTATGTCATTCCCCTTTGGATCGAAGGTGGTACCATGGTATGGAGCCCAGATATTTACCTTTGTGGATGCTGCAAAACTTATTGTTTTGTGGTTGTTGGTTGATAAGCGCCTCGGATAAAGGTTGGTAACGACCGAGGGGTGGCATACTCGTGTCAGTAGTTATCTAGTCGCAGAGGTAACCTGGCCTTGTGTAGTAGAGATCCGGTTAGGTTCTCGGGGATGTCCCTCCAGAGGCGTTCCATTTTGTGTGGGAAGTTCCTTTGCCTGACCATTTGTTGGAAATCCAAACAAAACAATACGAGCCCTGTAAGGTTCTAGTTGTATAACCTGCCATGGAATGTGGCGGTAACCTGCTATTGAACATGATAGATATAGTAGGCATACAATAATGGTTGTATGCTGGCTAAGATTAATATTATACTTTCGAAAGGTTTTCTGCATTATGCGCTAATAATAATATCAAAAAGGATTTTGCGTATCAAACATGTTTGACTATCATAAAGAGAAATCTCCTTAATTCTGCGTTTGCATTGTGCGTGCGGTGGGAGGCCTTATGGTAGTTTCATTTTCCAAAAAGCATTGTGGTTTTCAACTTTTAAAATCCTTTATTGTTTGTTTTAAAGATTAAACTGTTTTCGTTTTCTCATACCAGTCCCATGACTGACCTGGAGTTTATCGTTCCCTTCCTAAACTTTGTATGCCCACAATTTTCCACACGAGCAATCTAGAGTTGGGTTTTTCAAATAACAAAATATTAGGTGTAGAATTCGATAACGTCCAACCTTTGGATTTGGCGATAGCAATTGTTCACTTGGACTGGACATGCATAAGTCTAACTTGATTGGTAGTTCGAGCTAGCTTTGGATTGGAGCATTTGATATGGAGATGCAAATGTTGGAGTTCTCTCTTAGAAGTTCAAGTTATGATATCATATGCAGCGGTTGTTCCGCTGCTGGTGTTTTGTATTCCGCGGTAGCATTGTATATTTGTCTCTGATATTGTTGTATCATATTGTATCAGATATTGTATTCATTGTTGTATCAATGATATTATTCATTTTCCTCCGCTGTGTTGTTATACTTAATGTATTATAAGCTTCGACGAACCAGATTCGACGTTTGAATCTACGACATTTGAGTACAAGTGATGTATTCAGTGCCGATTTTCGAAGGTCGAGTAAGAGGGTCGTTATAATTTTATATGTAGTTTGTTAAGTTATGCTATATTTATATAGCATTCTTTGCTATTGTATTCATATTTATTTTTAATTTGATTGTGCTAAGTTTATTTATCATCTACTTTTTAATTAATTTATATTTCTTTCATTTAGCTCTTAATTTGATTTCCATTTGTTATGCTATGTTAATTTAGCATTCTATGTTGTTGTTGTATTTATAAGATTAAGTAAGTTTGTTAATTGGTCTTTTAATTTCTTTTGCAGTAATGATTTCTATAATAATGAAGCAAATAGTTTGCTAGTTATTTTTGAACATAATGAGAATTGTTATTCTACTCGACTCACCACGGGCTCTTCTTTGTTTGGTGTTAAGACTGAAATCTGTGAAGTTTGGCCACATCTTAGTCCATTTTCTATTGAGATATCTTATGTTCTTGAGGAAGAATATAATCATTGATACTGATTTAGATTTGATTAGTATTCTGTGTTTTCTAATTTTCAAGAAGAGTCAATATTTTAAGTGTACTGTTAAGGAAAATGTTTGTGCTATGGAAGATGATATTGTTGGCTGTGGTTTAGGCTATGCAAGTGTTCAAAGCACTTCAATTGGTGGTAATTCTGTTTTAAATAGTGATTCACATGTTGATTCTTCTTATCATTTGAAAGCTGAAGAAAGGTTCTCCAAAAACTATTGTGGATTTCTTGGTTTTTGTTTTAATGGAGCTGAGGATTTTCGGGAGTTTTTAATGGCATATCAAATAAAAAATGGTTGTAATTTGATTTTTGTAAGAAATTCTCTAGATAGAATATCAGTTAATTGCTCTTAGTTGAAGTATGGTTGTAAGTTTTATCTTAATGCTCCTTGGGATCCTGGTCTACTCTCTCGGTTTTTTATTGGAACCTACAATTTTGATCATTCGTGTGGAGCCGGTCTTAGAGATAAAGTTAATATTTCAAGTAGATTTGTTAAATATTTGATTTTTGATCAAATTCGAGATGCTTCTATAAAGAAGCCAAAAGATATTTTGAAGGAATTTAGAAAAGAGTACAATTTTAATCTTTCATATTATTATGCTTATAGCGGAAAACAGTTGGCTTTGAAAGAGATATATTGGGATGATGCTATGTCATATAATGATTTAAATTGGTATTTAGAGGCATTGCAAAAGTATAATCCTAGTAGTTATGTGGCCATGGAAGTTAATGCTTCAACCAATTAGTTTGAGAGAGTCTGTATTGATTTTGGTGCTTGTCTACTTGGATTTAAACACCGTCGACCATTAATATTTTTAGATGCAGCTGCTTTGAAGGGAAGACCGGGTGTTTTGTTAGTTGCTACTTCTAAAAATCGGCAAACTGGGTATGAGTTTCATTTTAGTTTAGTTTTATTTACTTAGTTGTTTTTTTGGCAATGATATATTAAACAATCATTGTTCAAAGTTGAACATAATTATGATGCAGCCATGTTTACGCAAGAATTGTTTGCTTTATTCTATTTAATGATCGACCTGGTTGCACTAGAAATGTTTATAGTAGAAATTTTTACAAAAACTAAAACTAAAATTTTATGCAGCAGTAACTAAAAGACTTTAAAATAACATATGCTATAATCATACATCATTTTGAATCTAATTTAATTGTGTATAATAGAAATTATTAACATCTAATACAGGTTTTGATGTTCATAATTCATATTTCTTACTACTGAGCTGTCATTAATTATTTATTTTGTAGGTTTCTTTCCTCTTGCTATGGGTATTTTTCCACATGAAAATGAATCTAATTGGTCTTAGTTTTTATCCAATCTGAAAGGAATGCTTAATGAAGATCGGTCTTTAGTTTTTATGTCTGATCGTCAATGGGGTCTTATTTTAGGTGTTTCGAAAATATTTCCTTCTTCATATCATAGCTATTTCTTACTTCACATGGAACAAAATATTGGTACTATTGTCAAGGCGGCTAAAGGTGATTCATCTATTGTGGAGTTGTTCAAACTTTGTGCTAGAGCGTCTAATATGTATTATTTTGAGCGATATCTTTCTAAATTTAAAGATATTAGGGGTACGTCCATAGAAAATTTTCTAAGAGATAAACCTTTTGACCATTGGGCAGATTTGTTTTTTCAAGGAAAGCGTTATGATGAATATTCTTTAAATGTTGTAGAAAGTTTCAAATCATGGATTTTGGAAGATAGAGTTATGCCTATAACTTCTTGTTTGGATGGTATTCGAGTGAAAGTTATGGAGCAAATGGCGAGACGAAGAGAGGAATGTTGTCTGTGGACAATGAATCTTTGTCCTGTTATGGAGGAACGTTTGTCAAATTTTGTAGATGATGGCTTTGGTGGGGATGTTTATAAGTCTTCGGAATTTGTGTTTGAAGTTAAATCTCCTAGGTCACAGGTTGTTGACCTTAAAAATCGTTTATACAGTTGTAATCAATGGAGAGTTACTAGTTTTCCATGTGCCCATGCAATTAAGTGCACTAACAAGTCTAGATTATCAGTTTATGATTTTGTGGAGGACTATTTTACTATTAATGCTTTCAGGTCTTCGTATGCTAATGCTATCAATCTAATTCCAGATTTTGATAAGCCAATTGCCGCTGAAAATGATGTTTCGATTAGGCCTTCTAAAGAAATTCGTGGTGCAGGAAGACCATCTACAAAGAGGCATGGTGGATTTGGATATTCTCAAAGTAAAAGAAACAGATGTAGTCAGTGTAATGTAGTTGTGATATCCCGAAATTTCAAACCAAATTTAAATATGATAATCTCTTTTAATAATTAATTAAAATTGATAAATCGTTACGTAAAAAAACAACAATAATAATAATTGTGTTGTATATATATTGATTTTAAAATAGAATTATTATGTACAAATGGAAATTGGATTTTTTAAAATTATATGTATATATGAAATATGATTTTTAAATTGAATTTGGAATTTAATTTGAATTTCAACATTTAAATTGAAATTCAAAATATAGTTATTTATATCTTAAATAATACTTTGGTTTTAAAGTGTATTTTCATGATTTTATTTAAAACATAAAATTATTTTATATTAATTTCTTTTTAAAGAGATTTATTTATATAAATCAAATATGTATTTATAAATTGGAAAATTAATTTAAAAAACCTTTTAAATCTAATTTTGCATGAAAGATACATGTGTTAACTTGTAATTAATCCTAATAACATGTATTAAGAGATTAAATGAGTTTAGTGACAAGTGTCAAATTTTTTAATTTATTTTCTTAATTTTAAAAAATCAAAAATTAAATCAATATAGCCTTACTTCTTCATCTTCATTCATTTTTTCCATCTCATTTTCTAAAAGCAAAAGAAATAAGCCATTAATTTATAAACCTGAAAATTTATCAACTTCCACCTTTTCAACATAAAATCAAATTCATTTCAAAAATTCCAAATCTGCAAACAAAATACCAAAGGCTGTAAAAAAAAATTCAGTAAAATCAAAATCCAATTCAAGCTTAAAGCAGCTCCAACCATAAGTTTTCAAAAAAATCAGGTCATCTCAACAACTCCAAATTCCAGTCTAAAGATCATCAGCAATTTAAAGTTTTCCAGTTGCAAAGCATAGCATTTTAGTTTTCTAGCATTTCCAGTTTTAAGGTTCTGCAGTTCAAAGCTTTCTAGATTTGCAAAAAAAAATAGTCCATACTTTAAACAGCCCGGTGAGTAAACTCAACTCTGTTTTATTTTATATCTGGATGCACGAATGGAATCTAGAAGCTTGGTGCAAAATTTGTTGCATGATGATGTATTGAATATATTTGAATGTAAAGCTGGATGCATGTGTGGTTATATAAATGTTCATCTCTGATTTAAAAAGTACATAGTACAACTTTAATTAATATTTCATTTTCTCTCATCCTAATCCTTGTTAGATTTAGATATTTAAATAGAATATGTTTGTTTTAGAATAAATTAAGTTTTAAAAATATTTTTCGGTTTAATAGATAGAAATATTATCTGAAAAAAATAAAGAACAGAGGAACTTGGTTTATGTTGAAAATCAAATACATTTATTTGCTAATTCATATATATAGTCTGAATACACTTTTCAAAACTTGATTTCTAAAACTAAAATCTCCAATTTTAGTTGAGTTTTGAGATTGTATTTCTGGGTTGATCAGAAATGGAAGATTGGTCAAAATCAGGCGATAGAGTTGATTTTTGTGGTCTGGGCTTTGTCTGGACATGGCTTGGCGTTCGTTGAAGTTTGGAAAAATGGTGGATGTGGAGTTCGTTCGCCGTGGCGTCGGCGATAAGCAAATTTGTTTTAAAACCCTAGTTTTGTCTGTGTTTGAAGAATTTATGGCAAGGAATTCTTCGTTGCATCGAGCTTGGCCAGATTGGAGGAGATCGTACCTGAGAAGTGGATGTAGGTGTAGGCAAAAGCGCGGTGGTTTCGATGGTCGGGATTGTTCAGGCGAGATGATTTCTGGTGAGGTTGAGAGTTTCCAGTTCGACTGGAAAGCTTAATTCAGATTCAGGCTCCATGATGTTGGTTCAAAGGCTGGGTTCGAATGTTTGGTCGATCGCCGATATGGAGAGCAAGTCGCCAGAGGTAGCGACGCCGTTGATGGCCTGTGCACGTGCACGGCATTAGGTTTTCTGTCAGGAGATTTGGGTTCGTGTGCAACTCGAAGGAGTATTCGAGTGGGATGAGTTTTTGCACGGGTCTGAACTCGTTTTCATGAGTTCGCTTTCCAGTTTTGTTTAAGCCTAAGCTAATTAAACTAAACTTTAAAAAAAGAAAGGGGAGATGAAGGAAGAAACTCAAGTCTGGTCTCGAGTTCGGGTCAGGTCGAACCCGAAGTATGTTGGGTATTTTTAAAAAAAGGTTTTTCAAAACTAATTTTAAATTAAACATTAAAATGGTTTAAAATTCTATATGATAAATGTTCAAAACTATTTAATTTAAAGAAGTTTTATACTTTGTTAACTAAAATTTGAGAAGCTTAAGTATTCTTTTAAAACTTAATTTTTTAAAAGTAATTAAGTGTAAATAAAAGTGAAATGTTTTAAACATGTATTAATTTTAAGTAATTAATGAAATTGTTTTATTTTGAAAGTAGTTAAGTTTTTATGATTAAAGACTACTTTAATTAATACGGTAATTAAAGTTAAATTAATTAATAATTTTGGATTAATTAATTTATAAAGGTTTAGTTAATTAATTATGGAGTAATTAATTGTTAATTAATTAATTAATTAAGTAATTAAGATTAATTTGTTTATAATTAATAGTTAATTAATTAAATAATTAAAGATTAGTTAATCAATGATTAGTAATTGATTAATTAAGTGATTACTTATTTAATAATTAAGAATTAATTAATCAAGTAATTAAGGTTAATTAATTAAGTAATTAAGCATTAATTAATTTATAATTATTTAATTAATTAATAATTAAGAATTTATTAATCAAGCGACTAAGGTTAATTAATTTTGGATAATTAATTAAGTAATTAAGATAAATTAATTTATAATTTGAATTAATTAATTAAGTAATTAAGAATTATTTAATTGTTAATTAATTGTTAATTAAGAATTAATTAATTGTTAATTAAGGATTAATTAATTAATAATTAAGGAATGATTAATTTAAAATTAATTTTTAGTTAATAGTTAAAGGATAATTCATTAATTAATTAAAGATTAATTAATTGATTATAAGGTTAATTAAGAAGTGATTAATTAATTAAATGATTGTAATTAATTATTAATGATTGATTAAGCAAGGTAAAGTGGTTAATTCTTAAGCAATTAATTTAATTTGAATTAATTAAATTAATTATTATGTGGATTAAAGATATGCTTGCTTATGGATGATTGTTTTGAGTAGAATGTCTGGATTTGGTTGATATCTATTGGATGATAATCTGTGATATTCTTTGATGAGATGTGAATATATCTATGATAGATGTATGTAATTATCTGTGGATAATGTGGTGTGAATTCAATATTTAAATTGAATTGAATTGTTTAAATCTTTAAACAACTTGATCTTTAAGATGGCGTTTGGATTTCGATGAGACCGGGATCGGAAATCAAGTTTGATTATCCAAAAACCACATCGATCCGAGTTAAACGTCAGATCGTGACATCTAAAATGAAGATCGAGAAGGAGATTCAGAGTGCAAGGGTTATTGTCGTTAACTCTGAAGGTGATTCCAAAATGAGTGTCACGAAATAATGCCATCGGTTTCGTTCGAACCTGGAACGAACTTGTATGGATTGAATGCTTTTAGAACATCGTCTGGTGGACGATGAGCATTCTAAGGTAGATGTATTCTATAAAGGTAATCGTAGCCTTAAGCCTCATCAACCGGGAATGGCTAAAACTGGGGAGGTGCAGCAAGGCTAAGTGGGTAGCACCCAAGTAGGATGAGATTTACCCCTGTCTAAAGGTCCCTTTTATTTCGGCTGTGTGGGAAGTTGTTGGCCATTACTGCGGGGTTGTCTTGTCCGGGACTGTCCAGTATGGGATGGTTCCGACCTTGTGTTGCAAAGGATTGGGAGTGATCCTCGGTACGATGATCTAGGCCCCGTACTGTGGCGGGCAGTACCCCAGTAGCCCTGCCATTGATGGAAACCCATTCTTCCTACGTGCCCTTTACGGTTTTGATTGTATAACCCACTTTGTGGCTAATATGCTGGAATTTAATCACGTAACAATTTCAGCTATTTCATATTTACTTGAAAACCCTAGACCCTATTATAATATAACTGGATTTCCTATCAAATGTTTTGGTTAGCGTAAGGTAAAAGCTTACCCATGTTTATGTGTGGAGAGACTTGCGTGACACCTTTTTGTTTTCAAATGATTTTAAAGTTAAACAACTTTAACCTGTTTACTCACACCAGACCCATGTCTGACCTAGAGTTTATATTGTTTTTCTTAAACTCTTGGGTACTCAAATTTTATGAGTAGCCAAGTGATCAGGTCTGGATTGTCAAAGGTTTGGAAGCTAGAAGCTGGAGTACAAACGTATCTCTTTGTCTATCTTTCCGCTGTGTTATGACTTTTTGATGTTGTATTTTGGATGTAATGGTTAAGCAGACTCTTATAACCGTCTAATGTAGTGAAGTTGTATTATTTTGTGTACTCTGATATGTAAAACTATGTAATGGATATGTGTTATATATTATATTTTGTTCCGTTTTCACTGTGAGATTCTGATGTTGTCGTTCTTTCTTTCTATCTTTTCTATCTCTATCTATTTCTTTTCTTATTGAAGAAACGTCTTTCTGTGAAATGAAAGGCGGGTCATCACACTTGGTATCAGAGCATAGGTTAAGAAACACCTAGGCTCTGGAGTAGTATCTATCTTGAGAGTACATATTTGTAGTTTTCTTATATAACTATATCCCTATCTAAATTGGTTGGGTTACCTGTCCAGGTAGCCAAAATGAGTTCAACAGGCAGAAGGGGCGGAGTAGTAGGAGGCACATCAACCAGTGATAGGAGAGGTCAGGCTGATAACGAGACTGTTAATCCAGCACCGCCTCAAGTTAGTTTTGCTACCTTATGCAAAGACTTCACCAACCTTGGATGTAAACCATTTAAAGGATCAGAGACTATAATTGAGGCCTAAGCTTGGCTATGTTCTTGCGAGTGTATCTTTAAGAGTACGAAATTGTCTGATGAGCAGAAAAGGGTAATGGCTTCAAGGCAATTGCAAGAAGGTGTTGCAGCCTGGTGGGATGCAGTGACATCAAATGTCTCTGAGGACGACATTTCTTGGGATAGATTTAAAGAGTTGTTTGAGGAGCAATTCATGCCAACAGTAGGAAAAACTCGTATGTACTGGGAATTTCTGAATTTTAAGCAAGGAAGCATGACTATAGCGGAGTATGAGACCAAATTCAATGAACTATCTTGCTATGGACTCGGACTCATGGACACTCCCCTCAAAAAGAACGAAATGTTTGTGCAAGGATTGAGGCAGAATTTCACGAAAAGATGACAGCGCATTTGAAAGGATCTTTTGTGGAGTTAATTGATATGGCTCTGAGGTATGAGGATTTGATGAATAAGAGACCATTAGCACCTGTAGCAGCATCCGAAGGGAATTCTTCCAACCCAAATAAGAGAAAGTTCAATTCCCAATTAGACGAAGCAGAACAAGAAGAAGCCTGGAAGCAACAGCGAACCCCGCAAGTGCTATATATATCAGCAAGAAGGTCATTTGGCGAATAGGTGTCCCAGGAAAGGATCTCAGCTGCAGCAGGAACCTCATCAAAGTGGACCGGGTTCGGCTTTGGTTCAGAAATCTCTATGCTTCAACTGCCACCAACCAGGTCATATGATCAAGGATTGTCCGCTCCTTCATAAAGCTCAACAGAACAAGGTATTTGCTTTGGAGGATGCACCATCAACTTCATCTAAAGGCAATGGAGTATTGGAAGGTACATTACTTTTAGATGGCAAGTATATTAAAGTATTGTTTGATTTGGGTGCCTCTTTGACTTTTATTTCTCGGGAATCAGTAGAGAAGTTCTTTCTTACCCCTAATATTGTTGATCGTCTCATTCTTGTATCTAATCCTATAGGAGGGGTAACCAAATTAGATATGATTTGTAAGGATTTGAGAATTTCCTATCTATCCTATAGTTTTTCTTGTGACCCTTATGTGTTGGATTTTAAGGGGTTTGACCTTATATTGGGGATGGATTGACTTGAGAAGTATAAGGTTGTCCTGAATTGTGATAAGAGAACAGTTTCGTTGGAAACTGATTTAGGTAGAATTGCTAGAGTGATGTGTGATAATTCTGGAATTCACTTGAGTAGTCTTTTACATGGAGTTGATACTTCTCAAGAGGAGGTAAAAGATATCGAAGTGGTCCAAGATTTCCCAGATGTATTCGAGGAAGTCAAGTGTTTACCTCCGCACCGAGAAATAGAGTTTCGCATTGATTTGGTTCCAAGAGCAGTACCAATGATTCAGCCTTGTAGGAGGATGGCTCATAGGGAGAGGGAGGAGCTAGTGAAGCAGACTTAGGATCTGTTGGAGGAGGGATTGATTAGGCCTAGTTTTTCTTGTTGGGGTTCTATTGCGGTGTATGTCACCAAGTCGGATGGGTCGTTAAGGTTCTGTGTTGACTATCGAGAGTTGAACAAAGTGACCATTCGAAATAAGCATACTCTTCCTCGTATTGATAATCTCTTTGACCAGCTGAATGGAGCTTCTGTCTTTTCTCTACTGGACTTAGCATCAAGTTTCCATCAGTTAAGGGTAGCTGAGGACAGTATTCCCTTAACTGCATTTAGGGGACCCAATTGTTTCTATGAGTGGTTGGTTATGCCATTCGGGTTAACCAACGCTCCTCCTTACTTTGTCAATCTGATGAACCGAGTTTTTAGAGATGTGTTGAATAAGTTTGTTTTGGTGTTCATCGATGATATTCTAGTCTACTCTAAGTCTGAAGAAGAGCACAAGCAGCACTTGAGAATAGTATTAGAGATTTTGAGAAGGCATGCTCTGAAGGAGAAGTTCTCTAAGTGCCATTTTTGGAAATCGAAAGTCAAGTTTTTGGGGCACATTTTTTTTTGAAGAGGGAATCTCTGTAGATCCAGCTAAGGTTGAGACTATTCTGAAGTGGAAGCAGCCGCACACACCGACTGAAGTTCGCAGTTTTCTCGGATTGGCTGGATACTACAGGAAGTTCATCAAGGATTATTCCAAGGTCCCTTCGCACCTAACTAAGCTGACAAGGAAGGGAGCTAAATTCAAGTGGACACCTGAATGTGAGGAGGCTTTTCAAAATCTGAAAGCAAAGCTGACAAGTGCTCTTGTGTTGGCTATTCTGGATGGAAAGAGCAAGTTTGAGGTTTATACGAATGCCTGTATTGTTGGACTGGGAGCAGTTCTAATGCAAAATTGTAGAGTTATTGCGTATGCGAGTCGATAATTGAAGCCTCATGAAAGAAACTACGCTACACACGATCTAGAGTTGTTAGCCATTGTTTTTGCTTTGAAGATCTGGATGCACTATCTTTTGGGAGAGAAGTTCGAGCTATTCACGGATCACAAACCATTCAAATACCTCTTCTCTCAAAAGGATCTTAATCTGAGGTAGCAGCGAGGGGTCGATTTTTTGGCATCATATGATTTGGATATCCTGTATACCTCGGGGAAGGCAAATGTTGTGGCAGATGCTCTTTGCAGGAACGCAGTTCTGTCTCTTTTGGAAGGGGTTCCATCTCGTCTGGAAAGGATTTCGAGCAAGCAAGAATCAGATAGTAGATTGAAGGAATCATCAGGAGAGTTAAGAAGGGTCAGTGTTCCATTTTTAAGATAGATGACCAAGGGACATTGAGGATCAACAGAAGAATCTGTGTTTCGAATTTCAAGGAATTGAAGCATGAAGTCTTATCTGAAAGTCATCGCTCCAGACTGAATATCCACCCAGTAATATCAAAGATGTATAAGGATATGAAAAGGGTCTTCTGGTGGCCGGGCATGAAGAAAGATATTGCTAGGTTTGTCAATATTTGTACTATCTGCCAGCAAGTTAAAGGAGATCAACAGAAGACATCTGGATTGTTGCAACCTTTGGAAGTCCCGAAGTGAAAATGGGAAACGATTTCGATGGATTTCATTGACGGTTTGCCTAGAACCATTAAGGGAAATAAAGGAATATGAGTGATTGTGTCCGGTTAAGGCAACTCGTATTGCAGCTTCTCTGGCAGAGATTTTCTTAAGAGAGATAGTCAGATTGCATGGTGTTCCAGTCAGTATAGTAAGTGATCGAGATCCTATCTTCACCAGCAAGTTCTGGAAGGCTTTGCAATCAGCTATGGGGCGAGTTTGAGATTGAGTACAGCATATCATCCCTAGACAGATGGGCAGACGAAGAGGCTTAACTGAATTCTAAAAGATACGCTGAGGGCCTATGTATTGGATTTTAGTGGATCGTGGAAAGACCATCTACATCTAGTGGAGTTCTATTACAATAACAGTTACCAAGCAAGTATTAAGATGGCTCCCTATGAAGCTCTATATGCAAGACTGTGTAGATCCCCATCCTGTTGGATAGAGTCGAGAGATCGTCTTGTGTTTGGACCAGATCTGATCCGTGAAGCATCTGCGAAAGTTGAGCTTATCAAATAGAGGATGAGAGCTGCTCAGGACCGTCAAAAGAAATATGCAGATAAAAGACGAAGGCAATTGGAATTCGAGATTGGAGAATTAGTCTTCGTCAAAGTTTCGCCGATAATAGGAGCAGTAAGATTTGGAAAGACAGGAAAACTCGCCCCAAGGTATATTGGTCCATTCCAATTGCTTGAGAGGATTGGTGCGGTAGCTTACATGATTGAATTGCCAGTCCGGATGGCTGGAATTCACAATGTTTTTCACGTATCTCATCTGAGAAAATATGTGCATGATCCATCTCTTATTGTGGAACCAACTGTGCAAGAAGACTTAGAGGTTGAGCCAGTCTTATCATTTGTCAGACATCCTGTTCAGATTGTTGATCAAGACGAGAGGCAACTCAGGAGAAAGATAGTGAAGCTTGTCAAAGTCCAGTGGAGTGAGGATCCCAGAGACTGTACCTGGAGGACTCTGGATAGTTTTAGGAAGGCTTATCCAGATTTATGTCCGGATAGCTAGTGATGTGTGATTGAATGCATTGTTGTTTGGATGAATTGTATGTTGGTTACTAATGTATGGATTAAATGTATGCTTGGAATTGTTGAAATGAAATCAAAGTTTTGGATTATCTTCTATTTAAGTTTCTGGGACGAAATTCTTTTAAGGGGGGAGGAATGTGATATCCCAGAATTTCAAACCAAATCTAAATATGATAATCTCTTTTAATAAATTAACTAAAATTGATAAATTGTTATTTAAAAAAAACAATAATAATAATTGTGTTGTATATATATTGATTTTAAAATAGAATTATTATATACAAATGGAAATTGAATTTGTTAAAATTATATGTATATATCAAATATGATTTTAAATTGAATTTGGAATTTAATTTGAATTTGGACATTTAAATTGAAATTCAAAATATACCAATTTATATCTTAAATCATACTTTTGTTTTAAAATGTATTTTCATGATTTTATTTAGAGCATAAAATTATTTTGTATTAATTTCTTTTTAAAGAGATTTATTTATATAAATTAAATATGTATTTATAAATTGGAAAATTAATTTTAAGAAACCTTTTTAAATCTAATTTTGCATGAAAGATACATGTGTTAACTTGTAATCACTCCTAATAACATGTGTTAAGAGATTAAATGAGTTTAGTGACAAGTGTCACATTTTTAATTTATTTTCTTAATAATAAATCAAAAATTAAATCTATATAGCTTTACTTCTTCGTCTTCATTCATTTTTTTCCATCTCATTTTCTAAAAGCAAAAGAAATAAGCCATTAATTTACAAACCTGAAAATTTTCAACTTCCACCTTTTCAACATAAAATCAAGTTCATTTCAAAAATTCCAAATCTGCAAACAAAATACCAAAGCCTGTAAATCAAATTCAGTAGAAGCAAAATCCAATTCAAGCTTAAAGCAGCTCCAACCAGAAGTTTTCAAAAAAATCAAATCATCTCAACAACTTCAAATTCTAGTCTAAAGATCATCAGCAATTTAAAGTTTTCCAGTTGCAATGCATAGCATTTTAGTTTTTTAGCATTTCTAGTTTTAAGGATCTGCAGTTCAAAGCTTTCCAGATTTACAAAAAAAAAAAAATTAGTCTCTACTTCAAACAGTATGGTGAGTAAACTCAACTCTGTTTTATTTTATATCTGGATGCATGAATGGAATCTAGAAGCTTGGTGTAAAATTTGTTGCATGATGATGTATTGAATATATTTGAATGTAAAGCTGGATGCATGTGTGGTTATGTAAATGTTCATCTTTGTTTTAAAAAGTATGGAGTACAACTTTAATTAAAATTTCATTTTCTCTCATCCTAATCCTTGTTAGATTTAGATATTTAAACAGAATATGTTTATTTTAGATTAAATTAAGTTTTCAAAATATTTTTAGGTTTAATAGATAGAAATATTATCTGAAAAAAAATAAAGAACAGAGGAACTTAGTTTATGTTGAAAATTAAATATATTGATTTGCTAATTCATATATATAGTCTGAATCCACTTTTCAAAACATGATTTTTAAAACTTAAATCTCGAAATTTAGTTGAGTTTTGAGATTGCATTTCTAGGTTGATCAGAAATGGAAGATTGGTCAAAATTAGGCGACTGAGTTGATTTTGGTGGTCGGGGATTTTTTGGAGATGGCATGGCGTTCGTTGAAGTTTGGAAAAATGGTGGATGTGGAGTTTGTTCGCCATGCCGTCGGCGATAAGCAAATTTGTTTAAAAACCCTAGTTTTGTATGGGTTTGAAGAATTTGTCGCAGGGAATTCTTCATTGCATCGAGCTTGGCTAGATCGTACCTGAGACGTGGACGTAGGCGTAGGCGAAAGCGCGGTGGTTCCGGTGTTCGGGATTGTTCGGGCGAGATGATTTCTAGTGAGGTTGAGAGTTTCCAGTTTGACTGGAAAACTCGATTCAGATTCAGGCTTCACGATGTTGGTTCAAAGGCTGGGTTCGAATGTTTGGTCGATCGTCGATGTGTGGAGCAAGTCGCTGGAGGTAGCGACACCGTTGACGGCCTGTGCACGTGCATGGCATCAGATTTCGTGTCAGGAGATTTGGGTTCATGTGCAACTCGAAGGAGTATTCGAGTGGGATGAGTTTTTGCATGGGTCAGAACTCGTGTTCATGAGTTCCCTTTCCAGTTTTGTTTAAGCCTAAGCTAATTAAACTAAACTTTAAAAAAAAAGGAGATGAAGGAAGAAACTCGAATCTAATCTCGAGTTTGGGTCAGGTCGAACCCGAAGTATATTGGGTATTAAAAAAAAAAGGTTTTTCAAAACTAATTTTAAATTAAACATTAAAATGGTTTAAACTTCTATATGTTAAATGTTTAAAACTATTTAATTTAAAGAAGTTTTATACTTTGTTAACTAAAATTTGAGATGCTTAAGTATTCTTTTAAAACTTAATTTTTTATAAGTAATTAAGTATAAATAAAAGTGAAATGTTTTAAACATGTATTAATTTTAAGTAATTAATGAAATTGTTTTATTTTAAAAGTTAGTTAAGTTTTTATGATTAAAGATTACTTTAATTAATAAGGTAATTAAAGTTAAATTAATTAATAATTTTGGACTAATTAATTTATAAAGGTTTAGTTAATTAATTGTGGAGTAATTAATTGTTAACTAATTAATTAATTTAATTAAGTAATTAAGATTAATTTATTTATAATTAATAGTTAATTAATTAAATAATTAAAGATTAGTTAATCAATGATTAGTAATTGATTAATTAAGTGATTAGTGATTACTTAGTTAATAATTAAGAATTAATTAATCAAGTAATTAGGGTTAATTAATTAAGTAATTAAGCATTAATTAATTAATAACTAAGAATTTATTAATCAAGTGATTAAGGTTAATTAATTTTGGATAATTGATTAAGTAATTAAGAAAAATTAATTTATAATTTGAATTGATTAATTAAGAAATTAAGAATTATTTAATTGTTAATTATGAATTAATTAATAATTAATTATGGATTAATTAATTAATAATTGAGGAATGGTTAATTTAAAATTAAGTTTTAATTTATAGTTAAAGGATTATTACTTAATTAACTAAAGATTGATTAATTGATTATAAAGTTAATTAAGAAGTTATTCATTAATTAAATGATTGTAATTAATTAATTAATAATTGATTAAGCAAGGTAAATTGGTTAACTCTTAAGCAATTAATTTAATTTGAATTAATTAAATTAATTATTATATGGATAAAAGATATGCTTGCTTATGTATGATTGTTTTGAGTAGAATGTCTGGATTTGGTTGATATATATTGGATGATAATCTGTGGTATTCTGTGATGAGATGTGAATATATCTGTGATAGATGTATGTAATTATCTATGGATAATATTGTGTGAATTCAATATTTAAATTGAATTGAATTGTTTAAATCTTTAAACTACTTGACCTTTAAGATGGCGTTTGGATTTCGATGAGACCGGGGATCGAAAATCAAGTTTGATTATCCGAAGACCACATCGATCCAAGTTAAACATTAGGTCGTAACATCTCAAGTGAAGATCGAGAAGGAGATTCAGAGTGCAAGGGTTATTGTCGTTAACTCTGAGGGCGAATCCAAAATGAGGTAATGAAATAATGCATTCGGTTTCGTTCGAACCCAGAACGAACTTGTATGGATTGAATGCTTTAAGAACATCGTCAAGTGACGATGAGCATTCTAAGATAGATGTGTTCTATAAAGGTAATCATAGCCTCAAGCCTCATCAACCGGGAATGGCTAAAATAGGGTAGGTGCAGCAAGGTTAAGTGGGTAGCACCCAAGTAGGACGAGATTTATCCCTGTCTAGAGGTCCTTTTTTATTTTGGCTGTGTGGGCAGTTGTTGGCCACAACTGTGGGGTTGTCTTGTTCGGAACTGTCCAGTAAGGGATGGTTCCGGCCTTGTCTTGCAGAGGATCGGGAGTGATCCTCGATACGTTGATCTAGGCCCCGTACCATGACGGGAGGTATCCTAGTAGCCCTTCCATTGATGGAAACCCATTCTTCCTACGTGCCCTTTACGGTTTTGATTGTATAACCCACTTTGTGGCTAGTATGCTGAAATTTAATAATGTTACAATTTCAGCTATTTCTTATTTACTTGAAAACCCTAGACCCTATTATAATATAACTGGATTTCCTATCAAATGTTTTGGTTAGCGTAAGGTAAAAACATACCCATGTTTATGTGTAGGGAGTCATACGTGATACCTTTTTGTTTTCAAATTATTTTAAAGTTAAACAACTTTAACCTGTTTACTCACACCAGACCCATGTCTGACCGGAGTTTATATTGTTTTTCTTAAACTCTTGGGTACTCAAATTTTATGAGTAGCCAAGTGATCAGGTCTGGATTATCAAATGTTTGGAAGCTGGAAGCTAGAGTCCAGACGTATCTCTCTATCTATCTTTCCGCTGTGTTATGACTTTTTGATGTTGTATTTTGGATGTAATGGTTAGGCAGACTCTTATAACTGTCTAATGTAATGAAGTTGTATTATTTTGCGTACTCTGATATGTAAAACTATGTAATGGATATGTGTAATATATTATATTTTGTTCGTTTCCGCTGTGAGATTCTGATGTTGTTGTTCTTTCTTTCTATCTTTTCTATCTCTATCTATTTCTTTTCTTATTGATGATACGTCTTTCTGTGGAGTGAAAGGCGAATCATCACAGAAGTTGGCCACAACAAAGGGAATTGTCTTTGTTCTTCAGAAAGATAAGAAAATTTATGTGTTTTGTTAGTGTAATGGGGAAGTTTTTTAAGTGTAAAGCTGCTAAAACTTATAGAAAAATGAAGTCAGATCTACTTTGTGAAATCATTAGAAAATAAAATGTGAAATGTTTGGTTATTTTTTTTTTAATTTCTAATATCTGTTGTTCCTATATTTTCCTTTATTGTTGAATTTCTATTTTTAGAATTTATTATTTATTCATATTGCAAATTATTTAAATTGAATTAAACAACTGCATGAGCTCTGCTCTTCTTTATTAATATATCTATTCAATGCTAGATGCACTTATCATTTCACTCGAATGCCAGTTGTAACTAGCATTTCATTATAATCAGTATGCATCACACCTGAAATACAATTTCATCATTGAAACCCTAATCTGTCATGTATAAACCGAGTAAGCTGTTGAGGAAGAACCAAGGATCTGATGATGATATACTGTTTATATCATTAGATGATGAGATTACTTAAGTGGTTTTGTAATGAATTGCCAGTATGATGATGTACTGTTTATATGATATGGCGGAACATCTGCTTCCATATTGCTTCTATATTGCAATGGAATATCTTTCCTTACTGTTAGAAAGAGTAGTTAGAAAAAAGAATTAACACCAATTTGTAAATGGGATATCTTCATTATGCAGACTGCATCTCTCTGTTTCGAAAAATAACAGACAAAGTAGATAAATGGGATTGCAAATACTGGCTACTGATTAATGGTGTAATATATCCTATGGTGCTATACTGGTTACTGATTTATGGTGTAATATATCCCATGGTGTTATACTGGCTACTGATATATCAAGTTCCTATTGCCACTTTAAAGAAATCAAATAAGATAAATGCTGAATTTGGCAACTACCATCAAAATAGCAATCAACGTGGACTGCGTTACAGTATTACTAGCACTACAGTTGAACGATAGGTGTATTTAGCATTTCAGTTAAATGCTAATTATAACTAGCATTACAGTGTAAATAGTAGTCATCACACTTGAAATGGAGTTCAAACATTAGACATCGTATAAAAATTCTATATGGATAAATTCACACATTATTCATCACAATTCAATCACTGAGAAATGTATTTTCACGTAATGCTAGTTCTATCTAGCATTTCAGCGTAAAACATTATTCGGCACAACAGAAATACAGTAAAAGCATCAAAAAACACATAAAAATGACATTTGAATATATCCGTAGTTTACACATTGTAGTTCATGCATTGAAAACAGACAACTATAATCGAATCAAATTCAAATCAAGAAGTTCAAATCCATCTGAGCAGTTTATACACTGAGAACAAAATACAAGCATTGGAAAACGTATAAGACTCCATCTCAGACTCCATCTCAGTTTAATTAGCGGAAGTGGTTCAGTTCAAATATATCCAAAGTTCCAAGAAGTTAAAATGCAACAGCTATTCTTATGTAGAATCTTTGCAGGATTTCTCCACTTACCAACTGTATTGTGGATCATTGAGTATGCTATACACCAATACAGCTTTTAGGTTTCTAAGCATTTCTTTTGAATATTTTTCTGACATCTTATCCTTGTCCAGTTTTTTCATGTTTCTATGACAAAGAACGCACAATCAAGTTTGTTTCAGACATAGAAATATTAGTTAACAATACAGTATAACCTAATGCTAAAATAATATTGCATTCTTTACTCTAGAATTCTAAAATAAAGCTTTATATTTTGATGACAATATTAATCAATGCATTCATAGAGACATCATTGCTGCATGTGGAATGTGCACCTTATACATAATCTTTTTGTTCAATAGATGCAGATTCAATAAACTGTCAATTAGCAATGCTAGTTTTAATTATCATTTTGCATATTTAATGCATTTAGCTGCATTTTAAAAATAGAAATGATAGTTTAAACGAGAGAAGAAATAAAATTAGTTATTACGTATCATAATCCTATGGTGGGCTTTTTGGCTGTAGTACTTTAGGTTTGTGAAATTCTTTGTTCAGTATTCCTAATTATGCCCATTTCTTCTTGAACACCAATTCAATTTTGTCTTTCTGCAAGAAGAAAAATTAGTGCTGTATATTAATGTTAGAGTGATTTCGAAATTATAATTTCAAGAATGAGGGCTTGGTTATAGCTAGGGTTTGAAGTCCTTGTTGATCTAGTTTTTGGTTTGGTTGAATCATAATGACTCCACAACATTGTTTCATAGTTTAGCATCAACAATCTCCAAAGGTTTGTGTAATGTAGAGGGAAGAAAATTTTCTCGGTAAATTCATCTTTGACAATGACAAAATCTGTTGGTTTGACTATGTCTTTGATCATAGTTTGTTGATCATGTAGTAAAGCATTCTGCATATTTATATGTATTAGAATTCTTTATATTATTTTTTAACATTTATAATGAAAAGCTTATACTTACCATCATTATTGTGGTGAAGTAGTAACTGTGTTCATACATCTCTTGATTGTAATAAACCAATCAGTAAGCTGTTAAACCAAACAAAAAAGGTTGTAAGTTTTATAGGATAATTAATTTTTTATTTATTTTTAGAGCATGAATATTAATGCTAGTATTCACTATCAATTACATGTTTACTGCATTGTATGCACTTAAAAATGCAAATGATCATTTAAACAGTCATCTAGGACATTCTATATATTCATATGCCCTTTACAAATATCAATGTTATTTTTAACTCCCATTCTTTTATTCAATACGTTTATATTTATTTTGAAACTTTGAATGCTAGTTTTAACTATCGTTCTCTTATCTTGTACACTTATATGCACTTAAAAAACAATGAATGCTAGTTTTAACAATCATTCTCCCATCCTATATAGTTATCTGCATTTTACAATTATTAATGCTACTTTTAGCTACCACTCTCTCATTCCATTCATTTATATGCACTTTAAAAAGTTGAATGCTAGGTTTACCTATCATTCTTTCATTTTATACATTTAGATACACTTTTTTACTATCATAATTATAATTTGATGCATACCTGTCCATTTGTAACCCCCTCAAACAGAACGGCTTCCAACATAGATTTCACTATGTGATTCCTCCTTTGTGTCCTTCATCTTTTTCATATGCTACAGTGCTGTAATTGAAAATCAATAATCGACAAGTTGGTTTTTTTCCAATTTTATTTAATTACAAATATAATGAAAGAAAAAATATCAGAAATCTAACTTCTCATTTTCGTAAAATTTGAAGAAAGTAATAATTTTGTTTTGCTGTTCTTCATTCAATAATTGTAGAATACTGCTTTTTGTGAAATCTTTACTCTTGTAAGCTTTACTTGATGGCGAGTAACCATCAACATCAATAATTTCTTCATTTTCAGTTGTAGTGACTTGCTCATCTGTTTCAATTTCAGATTCCTGTTCATAATCTGATTCTTCATTTTGTTCTTCTTGTTCCTGTTCACTTGTATTTTCCTTTTGACGTTCCTTGGTTTCAAGTTGCTTCTTTTGGTTTTCATTGTCAACATTTTTCTTTGTTTTTCTGCGAACAATTTCATACTGGCGATCGGAATCAATTTTATTCCTTCGGTAGCGCTTTTTAACCCTCAAAACTAAAGAGCTTGGTTTCTTCTGTGTTTTTTCATGCACTATTGATGATTTTTCTGTTGCCTCTGAAGGTTACTTTTGATCCTGCTGTTCTTTCTCTTGATACATCTTTTTAATTTCCTGAGCTATATTGAGATCAAATGATGGTGGTTCTATTTCTACTCTTGCTTTTGATTTCAACATCTTGATTTCTTTTCTTAACTGTATGATAGTGCCTTCTGCTTGTATTCATTTTTGTTTCTCCTTTTCTATATTTTTTCACTTTTCTTCAATTTATTTTCCATATCTTCAATGTACTGCTGCATTGAGTCGACTTGCTTTTTTGATGTCTCTTCCTAATTTTCTATTTTGTGTATCCCAATATTCTCATTGGTATCCAGCTGAATAAATTTTTGTTGGCTTGTTTGTTGAAGAAGTGCTTTTTCATCTTCAGTCAGGTTTCTTATTTCAACAAAAATCTATGTAATAACATAAATAGTAATGAATGAGCTAACATACAATGAATGAACTAATTTTATATATAATTGTCATTTTTCATATGATGCTATACCTGACTATCATTCTTTAGTAGCACCTACAAAAAATTGTATTTGTGCAGAAAAGATATATGTAACTATCATTTAAATTATGATTTTATGAAAACTGTTAATATGCACTATGTTGTGATATATTTATCTATCATTATATATTTCTTATACTTGTGTGAGAAATAATACCTTTCTATTGTCCATGTTCATCAACATTTCTCTTGAGATGACCTTTTTCAGGCTTCTGATATTTCACCTCCCAAATCTAGGTAAAGTAGAACAGTATGTTGCTAATGGAGATGTCAAATTCATATGCTCACTACAAATAAAATATTAGTTGTTAAAACATATAATGTGTATAATTTAATTTAAAGAGATAGATGCATTAACATAAAGTTAGAATGTTGTACTTACAATTGGGGGCATGGAACAACCCGACATGTTTCTTGGCTTTGTTTTGAAAGCCGTCAAAGCTCTAATCAATATGAATTGAAACCAGCCAAGATACTTAGTTCATTTTGTTTTGATCAAGGATATAGGGAATATATCCCCATGGTAAGTATCTTTGGTTGTCAGGAAAGAAGAAGGTTATCATTGCAAGAAAAATAAGCAGTTTTTGAAAATCATTTTCATGTTGAAATTGTTGTGTTTCGAGTACATTATTTATCTTTGAAATTGTAAGATCCTTTGTGATGTGCTCTACTGTTCCAAAATTTCTTAGTATAAAATCTTTACAATTGCCTGGAAGGATTTGTAAACTCATTTTAGGTAATGGAAAAATATTATTTCTAGACAATGGTAAGCTAAAGAGAATTGAAACATCTTCAGGTTTGATTTTTAAAAAAAACATTCCCACTTTATAAGCTTCGTCATTGATAATAAATGTTTCTATGATATCATCTAAGGTTGTTGATGATTTTGTAAAAGCAGCTATGGATAAAATTTCTTTGAAAAACATTAGCATAAATTTTTCGAAGGGTGTTTGTTTTAAATAATTCAATTGATCTACAAGATAACCTCTTTTTTCCTTAATTTTCTGAACAATTTTTATCATTGGAAGCAAGCTACATCGACACTGAATTTTTTCCTGAGATACTTTCTTTGATTTTTTTTCCTTCTGTTGTTTTTTCTTTCTTCAATATTTTACCTTTTGATCCTTGTACAATAAACTATGAATGATGGTATTTAACAAACTATAATGTTATTTTCATGTCTCATTTTTTAAATGCTTTCTTATTTTTATCTATCAATTTTTTCAACTATGAATGCATAATTTTCTAGTGTTATATGCATCTATCATTCTTTTTTCAAATGCTATATTTGTCTACCATTACTCTTTTTCAATTATGCTTCTAAAGTTGAAAGATTGAATGCTATGTTTGTATATCATTTTTTTTAATGCTATATTTGTCTATCATTCTGTAACTAGTCATCATATTGTTGTCTATCAACCATCGAAACTGAATGCTATGTTCATCTATCATCTCATATTTCAATATGATGCATATAAATAAAATGATATATTAAATTATCATTCAATAACTATCAATACAGTAAATCAAATGATATATTAAACTATCGTTCAATAATTATCATTTATCATTCTATCATAACAAATACAGTAAATAAAATGATATTTTCAACTATCATTCTATCATGCTATGTTTGTCTATCATTTTTTTCAATGCTATATTTGTCTATCATTCTAAAATATTCATCTTATTGTTGTCTATCACCTGTCAAAGACTGAATGCTATGTTCATCTATCATCTCATATTTCAACATGGTGCATACAAATCAAATGATATATTGAACTATCATTCAAGAAATATCTATCTAATTATTTTCTACCGTCTATCAAATATTGAAATGTTGTTTTCATCTATCATTGCATCATTACACATATAGTAAATAAAGTGATGTATTCAACTATCATTCTATCATGCTATGTTTGTCTATCATTCTTTAACTATTCATCTTATTGTTGTCTATCATCTGTCAAAAATTGAATGCTTTGTTCATCCATCATCTCATATTTCAATATTATACATGCAACAAAACAAATGATGTATTAATCTATCATTCAATAACAAATCAAATGATAATTCAACTATCATTGTAAAATTATCTTTTATTTTAAAAATAAATTGGCGGTTATACCTTTGTCTTTCTTTTTCTGCTGACGATTTCATTACAAAGCTGTTGTTTCTTCATGTCGTCTTCATTTATAGTTTTAGCTGCCCTAGATTTTTTCGTCCTCTTTGTATCTTCGTGAATATCATTCGAATCGACAACCGTGGATGAATTAGTTTTTCGCCTTCTCTTTACTTCTGTACGCATAGCATTCAAATCCCTACTTTTTCAAACTGTAGGTTCATCATTTATTTGTTCAGGATTTATTGAAATATGTGGATTTATGTTCATCGACTTAGATTCTGAAGTCGATTGCGCTTGTAAATCAGTTTGAGGAAGAAAATTGATTTGGGTTTGGATTGCCATTGTTTGATGAAGGAGAAATTTTGTTTACACGAAAAGAGACTAAAAAAGCAGGAACGGTCGAGAAATTTTGGCATTTGTCCTTGAGATGGAAGTTAAATTTTAACGTCCGTTAAAATTAAATTTATTAAACTTTTTACTTTAAACTAATTTCAAAATTACATGAATAACCATAAATGTCAAAAGAATTTTAGTTATCAACAAATATTTCAATTCCCGCTATTGATAGCAAACACACTCAATAAGAATTCATTTCAATAATTGTTATTTCCGAAATAATTGAAATTGGTTATTTCAAAAATTTATAATATCCAATAAACTACAATAATAAATCGTTAAATTTTTATTTATAACCATTTTTACCCAATAATGACATTAAATTTAATAATTTAAAATAGCTAAAAATATGGGTCGTTACTGATGACATACCGTTGCACTTCTCTAAGAAACACTAATGACCGCATCCCATTTACTAAGTCTTTAAGTTACTCCTAGAATCATGACACTCAAACCCGTCGCATGTCATAAACACGGTGTCATTCTACGTCGAGCATTGGCCACGATTCCTACTTGCCGTTGGTAGCAGACTGTTGGTCGCTTAGTGACGTTGGGGAAATAGCTCTAATGAAAGATTACTCTCAGCTTACAGACTCAAAATTTGACATCATGGATCCGGGGTGCGACCCTTAATTAGGACCACTAGGATGCATAACTAGCCTATCTGGTGGGTCTAATTCACGCGCTCTCCATAGTGGCGTGCAACATATAACATAGATTCCTAATCAATAGTCTCGACTATATAAGATTAATAACTAATACTGTTGATTTTAAGAGCCCTAATGAGGGTGACAACAACAATTCTCGACTATATAAGTCCTAACGAGAGCGCATCAACTTAACAAATCCCTGACAACTAGCCCTAAGAGTAGAAAATGATACTCGACTAGTTAGTCCTTAGAGGATGTAATAGTATATATTCTCGATGGGATGAGTCCTAATGAGAGCAATAATAACAAGTACTCTCGACTCCATACATCCTAATGAGAGCGTACCACATAACAATTCCTCGATTACTAGCCCTAAGAGTAAATAATCATATAACTTGGCTAGTTAGTCTTAAGAGAATAAATATGTAAATCCCAACATGTCTCAAGCTTATAGCCCTTGGAGGCATGGAGAGTAATATAACTCCCGACTACTAGGCTCTAAGGAGTCGCCTCTAGACGATAAAAATTCATGACCCATCTCCATAATATTGGTGACATATACTAACTAATGGTAATCAAACAAGTATTATTTGAGTGTCTCATATCACCCTGTATTACTTGATCATTTAAAAGAACTTAGTAAACTACACTCGTTAAACAACAAATATTCTATAATATGAATCAATAGAATTACCGAAAAAATGTTACCGAGCATCTCATACCTTCAGTACTACCAACCTATTTATTCTATATCCTCAATATATAGAATTAAATCACAAAATTGTATAAATTATTGCAATTCAAACTATATACGAAAGGAAATTAACTCAAAGCTCTCAAATTAATTTTAATATTCCACAGTTTAATCTATCATTAGAGTAGATTGTATATTTTAAAAATTCCCTTTACAAAATATTTCTTGAATCATTTATATCAAATCAAATTAAATCTTTTACTATATAAATCTTTTAAGAATATAAAATAATTCAAGTTCAAACTAACAAGATATATAAATGTAAAGGGATTTATATCATAATAATCCTAAAACCATTTAACAAAACTTCAAAATTTGTAAAACTTCAAAATAGGCGCATATATTCAAAAATCCATTTTTGAAAATATTATTAAAACCTTTCAATTATACAAAATCGTCAAATAAACTAATTCCGAACCAATAAATGTATAATAACATGAATATTTTTAAAATTCTTGAAATAGGTTTTTATAATCAAAATTACTTTTGAAATCTCTTTTTAATCCTTTCTATTAAATGATTACCTAGCAAAAGGAATCCCCTTATTTACCCTCATGAAAATTCCATATATTTCAAATATATTGAAAAACCTCTATTTTTATTTTCAAATAACTATCATATCCAAACAACTTCCAATAAATCATTTTATTTTTCCTACCACTTTTATTTATTTATAGATATACTTCAATTTAATTTTAAAACTCCAAAAATAATTTATCGGAGCTTTCAAAAATGAGAGGAAATACTCTCAATTGAATGGCTCTAACAGATGTAAAATATATAAATAAATTACACATCAAAATGTGATCGGACGGCATCTACTTTGCAATTTCGTCAATCCAACAAACATAAATTCACAATCGAATCCAAATCACATCCAATACTATAAAACCAATCCAATAGCCTTGTCAAACATTCTAGTCAATATATCAAGCAACTCATTCAACTAAGTAATTCAAAATGATAATCAGAATAATACATATGATGCAAGCAGACACAAATGAAAATGTGTGTGTGTAAAACTCACCGAAAATTCCGAGTGATGACACTTACAACCATTGGTGTCAACACCCGTTTGTCTTTGCCAGCCAAAGATCGCACGTGCACACCAAACTATCGCCTTCAGCCACTGCCAGCGACCAGGTATCCTCTCTTCTTACCTAGCTCTAGTGTTCAGCTAGTGCTCAATTTCTTTGTCCCCTCAATTCAACACAGCCAAGCACCACGTCAGCCACCATCCATCGTTTCTCTCACTAGATTTAGCTTCCCACCAGCACTCATCTCTGATTGACCTCTCCTCCAATCGATAGCCAAGCTCATCAACGTCGGCATCACCATCACGTGCGACTACTTGCATCGCGTTCGCACCTACTGGTCGCATCGAGCTTTTTGGTCGCTTGCCACATTGTCGCCTCCCCTTCTTACATCGGCTATGCCTATCGGTACTTTGCCTTCCTCATGTGCACGCATGATTTTTTTTTTTTGATTTTTTTAGCGTGCGTGATTTTGGAAAATTAAGGCATGTAACAGGAACCATATGGTGGAGTTTCCAGGTTAGACGCCTAAGTGAAAAATGTTGAGACCGGTTTTGAGTATGGAATAGAAAGCTAGAAGGAAGGCTCTAAACTTGTTTGATTTTGGGATTTATTAGTACTAGCTTTATTTTTGCCTACTTTGTCCACTTATTTATTTATTTTCTTTATTTGTAAATAAATTTCTATTTAATTTGAGTTAGTTACATTTCATTCTACAAATTACATTTCAATAATTAAGCAATTTTATTCAATTTAATGCGGCTTATTTAATTTTTTTTCACTATTTTAATCACATAACAATTATTCACACTTTTGAAAATAATTATATTTAACTAAAACAATTTATTCGATTTTAATATATTATTTGAAAAGAAATTATTAATTTAATTTGGTTTGTTTAAACAAAAATCTTTTATTAATAGCCCTTAATTAAATAAATATTTACTTTTAAAATAATAATTATCAAATGTCAAACTCAAACCATTTTATTAATTAAATAGTTTAATTTACAACGTAGAAAGTGGGGTAATTACAGACTTTCCCTCTAAGAAAATTGCGTCCTTGCAATTTCATATGGGGAAACGTTATATACAACTCAAACCCTAATTTTCTATGTATTCTATAAACTTTAAAAAGCTTACACCATCCTCTATATGGCTCTTCAAAAACTTCTCTAATCATATGCGATAGATTCATTCAACAACTTTCTAGTTTTCGCATGCAATGATTTGTGAAAAAAAAATCTAGGTGTTGAATTTTTTGGAAAATTTCAAATATCTTTTGCACGGAGAGTGTTCCAAAAAATCAGAACATGTTAAATCACTAAATATCATACATCCCAATTAATGGGGCATCCCGAAACACGAGGAAACAATATAATATCACACTATAGTAGAATATTGCATAAAAATGTACTTTTTTATTAGTTGTTAAGGAGCTATTTCGCTTTTATGCGAACAAAAGCTAGCCAACATCGCCAAAGTATCCAAACATGCTTCAAATGTACCTCTTTAATCTCAAGTTCAAATATTAGTAATTCATATAAGAGTAATAAAAAGTATGTATTCATTAGAAGTAAAAGTAACATCACTTTCTTATTTAAACCACTTTCTATCTAGATTTTTAATGGTAAAAAGGATTAAATTAAATAATGATTTCAAAGAATGAGTTGTTTCATAGTGAATAACTTTCCAAAACTACTTTTGGATTGTGAAAATACAAATTACAACGTGAGTTAGCGGGGATTTACTAAAAGTATATGAATTTGGTTACAAATATATATGCGCAGGCCTGGTTATGAAAAGTGCATTTGGGCCTAGTTAAAGTCAAAATTTTACGAAACACTTAAAATGAAAATTGTTTCTTAGATTCTTAGGCACTATTTTTTTGTTATTTTTAGTTTTGAGTTTTCATCTATACAAAATTGGACATGACGCATGTATATTGTTGAAAACAATCAATTTATAAAACGAATTTAACATACAAAATAGAAAAACAAAATTTTGTTCTTCCGTGTATTGGGAAATAACATAAGTACGTTAAACAATCCATTCTTCCGTTGTCCTTCTATTCCTTTTGTCCTCCCATCCGTCTTTCTTTCATCCTCTCCGTCGTTTCTTCATTCTTCTTACATTTGACATACATATTCAAAACTGAAAACAAAAAGATTTTGTTTATAAACCAAGCACTACCTTAGTTTCTCGAAATGGACAAAATCACAAAATTGGATAAACCGTTCTAAAGTTATGCTCAAATGAATTCAGCCCTATTATAAGACCATTCCATTTTTAGGACAGCAAAGCACATCATTTTTAATTTACTAGTAATACACATAGGTATAGATCATATTTGGAAAACTTCCAACTATCATCTGAAAACAGATTGTGTGGTCAAGTAATAACTTTAGTAATGATAGAAATGACATTTGTCTTTTCAACTTTTAATTCCAAATCATCCTTTGATACTTTATTTAGAACAAATTTGAGAAAACCCACAAACATGTCATGCTCAAACTAATAAAAATATTATAATAGTGCAATATTTCTTACCATATATATTATAAGCTTTAAAGTCGAAACAAGATGTAGCTTATCTATGAGATAATATAATGCCATAAAACAAGTGCAGGACTAAAAGTCAAGTATATATCCCATAAAATGTTTTTATAGGGTTTTTTTTCCCAGAATGTATTGCATATTGTTCATGTTAGTATAAAAATATATCAAAAGTTGAGATGTCCATGTTGCAGGCGAAGATTATTATGTGATGCATAAATATCAAATATATAGTTCAACTTTTTCATATACATACATATATATATATGCTAACTGAAAAAATTAATAGACATGATACCATCATTACACACTATTACATTACTAGCAACCATGATTTACCAAGGTCCAATGTTAACCGTGTAATGAAAACGTTTCAAAACTAAAATATAGAAAATCTATAAAACGTGTGTACATTAGTTGGCGAAAACAATTATAGTCTAGGATTATAAACACATAACTACCCGTTCTTCCTTTTTTTTTGGAAATTTATTTACAACTCAAATAGTAATCTATTATACATCATATATGTCTTTCATTTAATAATTCATGAATTAATTCATATCAAAATATACAATGCGGTCATGCCATAAAATATAGTGATTCGTTTCCCTAATTAGCTGCAATATTGACTATCATGGATAATACTTCAATATTATCTCGCCAGTGATCTCAACTTCACGCTAATATCCAATGGCTGTTGAAATGTAAAGCAAATAGTTGCTGAGTTGTGTAGAAAGGGAGTGCAGAGTGAAACACTGTTACTCAACTCTAATGCTTGAAGCTGAAATAAATGCCAAAGCACAGGGATTGGCCATAAGCACTTGCTTGAAAAATGCAATGCAAATACTTAGCAATGCAGGATAAATCATTGCTTGAAAAATGCCACATACGTGTTACTGGTCAGGTGCACGAAGCTTGAAAAATACAGTGGCGAAAGGCAGAGCTGTCGAAATGCTGACTTGAGCATGAAACTGCTGGATGCCAAATATCAAGATGTCGAACTATCACGTTAGTATTACAGGTTGCTATTGCTAGGAAGGTTGTACGACGATTTGCAGTGAACTATTTGGAAGATTGCAATAGTATTTGTCCCACGTTGGCAAATATTATGAACTATATCTTCGTATATAGTAATGATTTGAATTTGATATTGTGAAATAACTTGGACTTGACACAATGGCATGACTTGGGCTAAAAAGGGTTTGGGCCTATAAAATATTATTATAGGTCAAAGATAGTGGGGGCGAATAATTCCTTACGGAAAAAGTATTACGTGCCTCAAAGTTTTCCTAATTCGCTGTACTCTATCTAACATTCTTAAGGAATTATTCCAACGGCGGTAGCAACCGGATTAGGCTCCACTTACAAAATTATGAATCAGGAATTGACCAAACTGGATCGTTTTGATGGCACTAACTACATTCGCTGGCAGGATAAACTGATGTTCCTTCTCACCACTCTAAAGATTGCGTATGTCCTCGACCCTGATCTACAGCCTATTCCAGCGCCTACTGATAAGGATAGTGCAGAACTTATTGCGTAGAGAAAGAAAAGGGAGGAAGATGAAGTCGTATGCAGGGGACACATTCTTAATACCATGTCTGATCGATTGTACGATCTTTTTACTTCTGTCAAATCGCCTCAGGAAATCTGGAAAGCATTGCAGACAAAATACAGCAACGAAAAGCAAGGCGCAGATAAGTTTTTAATTTTCGAATTCTTTGACTTTAAGATGCTTGATAACGCCTCTGTTCTAGACCAAGTGCATGAACTACAAGTAATCTTCAACAAATTAAAGGATGTAAAAATCAATATCCCAGAGTCTTTGCAAGTTGGGGCTGTAATGGCCAAACTCCCTGAGAATTGGAGTGATTATCGAAAAAAGCTTATGTATTCTACAGAGGATTTCACAATGGAACAGATTCGAAAGCATCTTCGTATTGAAGAAGAAACCAGAATTCGTGAGAAAAGGGTTTTGAATCTACTCCTACTTCCAATATTAACAATGTTGGAAATGACAACAAGCCCTCCGGAAAACGCAAAAGAAGATTAAGGTGCTACGAAGTGATAGAGGTGGGGAATATTTTTCCTTCGAATTTTCATCCTTCTGTGAAGAAAATGGAATCATTCATCAATCGAGCGCACCTTATACCCTACAACCATCATCAGCCATTTCTGTTTATTGCGATAGTGAAGCTACAATGTGTAGAGCATATAATAAGATTTATAATGGAAAGTCTAGACATATAAGCTTGAGACATGCATATGTTAAAGAATTAATTGTGGATGGCGTCATCACAATTACATATGTAACATCAAAGGAAAATTTGGCAGACGCATTAACCAAAGGATTACCAAGAGAAATGATTAGAACAACTAGTTGTCAAATGGGTCTAAAACCTTTTTAAATCACCTCCAATGGAAACCCGACCTTATGCTCCTTAAGTCTAAAGTTTAATCGGTAACAACAAGTTGCAGTTAAGTGGTTGCCAAACATGAGGGACTCAATGTTTGTGTTGTTACGATTTGTGGTGATCATTTGTCAATAAGTAACAAGGACGGAAAGAATGAACACCTATATGAACATAAGAAACAATGTTTCAATAAAGTTTGGATATAGCTTTATAAATGTTCATGAAAACCAGGAAGAAATTAATAACCAATCTACGGTTATGAAATTTTACAGAAGCATGATAATATTTATGTGTTCATAGATTTCGCTTCATCGTGTAGGATTTTGGTTTAAGTATTCACTACCAAATATTCTGTTGAAGTTTAAATATATGGACTAAGGAGAAAAGTTTAAACCAAAAGGTACTTTCTCGAATACATAAATAAACAATATTACAATCTTGTGGGGGATTATTGGAAGATTGCAATAGTATTTGTCCCACGTTGGCAAATATTATGAACTATATCTTCATATATAGTAATGATTTGAATTGGGTATTGTGAAATAACTTGGACTTGACACAATGGCATGGCTTGGGCTAAAAAGGGTTGGGCCTATAAAATATTATTATAGGTCAAAGATGGGCACTTGGGCACTTGGGGCACGAGGGCACGTGCGTGACCGTACAGAACAGGTTCGACCGTTTGCAACAGTCATATCTTCAAACAAACGGTCGCGTTTTGGCAACTGCTTCCAACGGTCATGACCCTTCAGCCTTTATATATACTTCTTTTTCTGCCTGGCCACATCGCATTATTCAAACTCCCTTCGTACCTGTGCTTCTGAAATTTCTAATTTGTTGCATCCTGGAGGGATTTCGCTACCTACTTCGCAGCAGATAGTAGGGGCGAATAATTCCTTAAGGAAAACGTATTACGTGCCTCAAAGGTTTCCTGATTCGTTGTACTCTATCTAACATTCTTAAGGAATTATTCCAATGGCGGTAGCAACCGGATCAGACTCCACTTACAAAATTATGAATCAGGAATTCACCAAACTGGACCGTTTTGATGGCACTAACTACACTCGCTGGCAGGATAAACTGCTGTTCCTTCTCACCACTCTAAAGATTGCGTATGTCGTCGACCCTGAACTACAGCCCATTCCAGCGCCTACTGATAAGGATAGTGCAGAACTTATTGCACAGAGAAAGAAAAAGGAGGAAGATGAAGTCATATGCAGGGGACACATTCTTAATACCCTGTCCGATCGATTGTACGATCTTTTTACTTCTGTCAAATCGCCTCAGGAAATCTGGAAAGCATTGGAGACAAAATACAGCAACAAAAAGCAAGGCGCAGATAAGTTTTTAATTTTCGAATTCTTTGACTTTAAGATGCTTGATAACGCCTCTGTTCTAGACCAAGTGCACGAACTACAAGTAATCTTCAACAAATTAAAGGATGTAAAAATAAACATCCCAGAGGCTTTGCAAGTTGGGGCTGTAATGGCCAAACTCCCTGAGAATTGGAGTGATTATCGAAAAAAGCTTATGCATTCTACGGAGGATTTCACAATGGAACAGGTTCAAAAGCATCTTTGTATTGAAGAAGAAACCAGAATTCGTGAGAAAAGGGTTTTTGAATCTACTCCTACTTCCAATATTAACAATGTTGGAAATGACAACAAGCCCTCCGGAAAATGCAAAAGAAGATTAAGGTGCTACGAAGTGATAGAGGTGGGGAATATTTTTCCTTCGAATTTTCATCCTTCTGTGAAGAAAATGGAATCGGTCATCAATCGATCGCACCTTATACCCCACAACCATCATCAGCCATTTCTGTTTATTGCGATAGTGATGCTACAATGTCTAGAGCATATAATAAGATTTATGACGGAAAGTCTAGACATATAAGATTGAGACATGCATATGTTAAAGAATTAATTGTTGATGGCGTCATCACAATTACATATGTCAGATCAAAGGAAAATTTGGCAGACCCTTTAACCAAAGGATTACCAAGAGAAATGATTAGAACAACTAGTTGTCAAATGGGTCTAAAACCTTTTTAAATCACCTGCAATGGAAACCTGATCTTATGCGCCTTAAGTCTAAAGTTTAATGGGTAACAACAAGTTGCAGTTAAGTGGTTGCCAAACATAAGGGACTCAATGTTTGTATTGTTGCGTTTTGTGGTGATCATTTGTTCATAAGTAACAAGGACGGAGAGAATGAACACCTATATGAACATAAGAAACAATGTTTCAACAAAGTCTGGATATAGCTTTATAAATGTTCAAGAAAACCAGGAAGAAATTAATAACCAATCTACGGTTATGAAATTTTACAGAAGCATGATAATATTTATGTGTTCATAGATTTTGCTTCATCGTATAGGATTTTGGTTTAAGTATTCACTACAAAATATTCGGTTGAAGTTTAAATATATGGACTAAGGAGAAAAGTTTAAGCCAAAAGGTACTTTCTCGAATACATAAATAAAAAATATTACAATCTTATGGGGGATTATTGGAAGATTGCAATAGTATTTGTCCCATGTTGGCAAATATTATGAATTATATCTTCATACATAGTAATGATTTGAATTGGATATTGTGAAATAACTTGGACTTGACACAATGGCATGGCTTGGGCTAAAAAGGGTTTGGGCCTATAAAATATTTTTATAGGTCAAAGATGGGCACTTGGGCACTTGGGGCACGAGGGCGCGTGCGTGACCGTACGGAACAGGTTCGACTGTTTCCAATAGTCGTATCTTCAAACAAACGGTCGCGTTTTGGCAACTGCTTCCAACGGTCATGACCCTTCAGCCTTTATATATACTTCTTTTTCTGCCTGGTCACATCGCATTATTCAAACTCCCTTCTTCCCTGTGCTTCTGAAATTTCTAATTTGTTGTATCCTAGAGGGATTTCGCTACCTACTTCGCAGCAGATAGTGGGGGCGAATAATTCCTTAAGGAAAGCGTATTACACGCCTCAAAGGTATCATGATTCGCTGTACTCTATCTAACATTCTTAACGAATTATTTCAATGGCGGTAGCAACCGGATTAGACTCCACTTACAAAATTATGAATCAGGAATTCACCAAACTGGATCGTTTTGACGGCACTAACTACACTCGCTGGCAGGATGCACTGATGTTCCTTCTCACCGCTCTAAAGATTGCATATGTCCTCGACCCTGATCTACAGCCCATTCCAGCGCATACTGATAAGGATAGTGCAGAACTTATTGCGTAGAGAAAGAAAAGGGAGGAAGATGAAGTCGTATGTAGGGGACACATTCTTAGTACCTTGTCCGATCGATTGTACGATATTTTTACTTCTGTCAAATTGCCTCAGGAAATCTGGAAAGCATTGGTGACAAAGCACAACGAAGAAAAGCAAGGCGCAGATAATTTTTTAATTTTTGAATTCTTTGACTTTAAGATGCTTGATAAAGCCTCTGTTCTAGACCAAGTGCACGAACTACAAGTAATCTTCAACAAATTAAAGGATGTAAAAATCAACATCCCAGAGTCTTTGCAAGTTGGGACTGTAATGGCCAAACTCCCTAAGAATTGGAGTGATTATCGAAAAAAGCTTATGCATTCTACGGAGGATTTCACAATGGAACAGATTCAAAAGCATCTTCGTGTTGAAGAAGAAACCAGAATTCTTGAGAAAAGGGTTTTTGAGTCTAATCCTACTTCCAATATTAAAAATGTTGGAAACGACAACAAGCCCTCCGGAAAATGCGAAAGAAGATTAAGGTACTACAAAGTGATTGTAACAGCCCAATTTTTTTTACAAGTATTTTTCACTTGTATTTTTTTTTTTTTTTTAAAAAAAAAACTTTGGGGTTTATTTAAAGTGATTAAAACAAAATATGAAAAAAAATTAGGACTAACTAATAAGATCTCTGAAAAAAATCAAGTTTTAATTAAGAAAACATTTATAGCTTAGGTGGTTAAGACATCTGGGCTATTCACGACAGGTCATGAGTTCGAGTCTCAGCACGATCAGAATTTCGAATTTTTTTTTATGTATAAATGAACTGGGTAATCACGCGTTAAAAAGGGCGCGTAAATCTAGGGAATAAGTACCGTGTATATATATATATAAAATATGAAGAATGTAAACCAATTTAAATTTTAGTTAAGTATTATTTTTGAAGGATTTAGTGTATTTATAAACTGTTAAATATCGCGTTTAAAAGGACGCGTAAAATTTATGATAAGTAATGTAATAAAACGTGTAAAATTTAAAACGTTATTTTTTATATATATTTTTGATGTTTTGTATTACGTCAGTTTGACGTACTTTTAAAATCATATATAAACACCTTTATGGATTAAAACATCAGTTAGTGATTTTTAAGACGAACGTTACTTTTGGTTGTAACTGACAGTTTGGTTTTAAATAAAATGTGTATATACGTTTCCATTTCCAAAAGCTTTGAAAAATTCTTGCCGTCATTTAATCAAACTAAAAAAAAAAAATATATCAATTCTCATATAATTGGAACGGTTCATATTTTGCCATTCCTCTGATCACGAAACTTTATCTGCCTAAATCTACAATCACGCATATATCATTTGAAAGAAAATCAATTTTGCCTTCCTTTGCGCGTGACACAAAATTTTATTCTTTTAACATTTTTGGCATTTGCCTCTTACCTTTTTTCTTGAGCATGTCACTGTATTCATTTATTCACGCAACCTAAATGGACTAATATATTTGATTGCCTAAAAATCAACTCATGCATTCAAATTTAACCTTGCCTATCTTTTCAAATTCTCACATTCCTATTTATATCTCTCTGTTTCCACTGCCTTTATTTTGCAAGATAAAATTTTTTTCGTTCCTATAATCACGCATATAAAATAAAAAAATCGTATTTAAATATCTTTATGGAGAAAAATATCAGTCAGTGATTTTAAGACGGACGTTATTTTGTTTTAAAGGACCGTTTGATTTCTTTTAATAAATGGTATACGTTCTTTGCCTAAAGCTTACATAAATATTCACCTTTTCATTTATGGGTATCAAACTAAAATCAAGATTTTAGCTAAAATAAAATGGATCACACGTGAGCAACATTAGTGCATTTGTATATATGTAACGTTCGCATTTTTGCTTATTCCTCTTACCCTCTGTTGTCATCAGCTTTACCAAACATCACGCTTGCCCTTCCTTTGATCAATATTCCCCTTAAGTAACGTACAAACTTTATAAATCAAACCATGTATCACGCAAGTCATTTATTTCCCATAATCCAAGCTGCCATTTTCTCTGCCTTTTTGTTTACAAATTTTCGAATACTGATCAAACTTTATACGTTGGAAAAAATTTTTTTTTATCCTTTTGCAAAACTGAAATGAGTTAATCACGCCACATCCCTTGATCACTGCCTTGCCGTTTCACAAATTCGTGTATAAATATGCCAGAGATCCACATCTCAACAAAAAGAAAAAAAAACTCACCACTCTTCAAAGCATTGCAAATTTTCCTCTGGCAATTTCGTTCGAAGCATCAGGTAATTGTCTTATTGTTTTCTCTTTCTTTTCCTTCCAGTTTTTCCTTTCCTCAGTTTTTTTTTCCTCATTTGATATGCTCGGCCACTCCAACCCATCTACTTCACCCGATCTAGTTGACAAACTTTGGAAATTTATGAGTCATCACATCTGTAGAAATCTAATATGTGTGTGCAAAGAGATGGTGTAGTTGACCCAGATTTAATTTAATGCTAGCTTAAAGTTTACGCGTACTATCACTACGAAAAATGGGTTATTCATTGTATATATCATACTTAGTTTTGGGTCAAATAAAATAGAAAGTCAATAATGTTCATTGAAAAAAAAAACAAAAAGAAAGAGAAAAAGAAAAAAAAAAGAAGAAAAAAAAAGGAAGAAAGAAATATATATGTAAAACAGAGGAAGGAGAGGAAGGGAAGAGGGAGAGGAGAGATTTGAGGGTACATGTACATGCGTGTATCAGTGAGAAGCTTTGCCTTTTTGCATATATTAGATAATTTACCTGTACTAAATGCATATCATATAGGAAGCAGTGCCTGCATATTTTTAACATAAATATAGTTCAGACCATATAGTGTGTGTGCAAGCATCTATTAAAAAGATCCATGCATTTAGTCGAAAGATTGGGCGAATTGTGCATGTGATATATATATTTATAAAAAAAAAAAAAAAAAAAAAAACACACACACTGATTTCATTTGTAAATTAAATGCTTACAATTTATAAGCTTTCATTCCAAACAATATTTCAATTTGTACCGGACATTGATTTAATTCAATTTACTATTTAATATTATTAATTCATTAACTAAATTCACTACTTACCTTTGTTCTCTTATATGCAACTCTTAGCCTAATATAACAATTTACATCACTTCAATTTATTCGTCATTTTGTTTCAACTGTAAATACTTAGCCTTATATTCCCATGGTTTCATTTCCTTCTCAACATTTGCTTCATTATTAATTTTAAAATCTTTATTTCTTCTAAAGTAAATTTGCGTAAATCTTATTTAAATGACAAATTTAATTAACGAAAATGACAGGTCGTTACACATATAAAAAAAAAAGGAGAATATTTATAATTTAGAAATGATATAATAAAATTTTATAAAGGAAGTAACGTGCAGATCAAATAATGTACTATCCATGCATTAGTTTGTAGTATAGGCTGGGTGAAAACTTTTGCATGTGTACACGCAAATCTAGTAGGAAATAGGCAGTGTGTTTTTGCGTGAAGGGAAAAAAATAAGGGAGTGAAGTATTTGCATTTCTTTGGGTTACAGTGAGCGTACATTCTTAGTTGATATAGGCTTGGGCCGTGACCTTATGCATACTTCCAGTTGAAGTTTAGTAATGTGGTGGTTGTGCGTTTTGTTTAATTAAATAATAGAGTATATATATAAAAGGTAGAAAAAAAAAAAGATTTTATTTTGGGCCGAGTTGTTCGTCAAGTAGGGTGGTGTAGTGGTCGAGCGTATCGTGCCAAATTTCTTTGACTCTATTCGTTCCAATTGTTTCAAATATTTGCGTTGACCATAAATTTTAAAAGTCACGTATTCGGTATTTGGATCTTGTTATAGATTTGAATCTAGGCGTGACATCCAGGGAAATTTGATCGCTACCCTCTGTGTGTTTCTTTTTTTGGTGGATTTTTCATTTTCGCTTGAATCAAATTTTCTGCAGCTTTCAGGTGAGTTTTTCTCACCAGACATATGTACATATATTGTGTAAATTATCGCAAGTGTATGTGTAAACATTCTATTTAGATATTATCTGTCTGTAGTATGATGAAGAATGATGAACCCATTTAAATTGACATCTCATCAGTTATTTATCTGTTATATTATTTCTGCAGTTATATTATTAATTGTTATTTACTGCTTAAATCACCACTGCAAGTTCCCTGTTAAAGTTGGATTGTTATGGGCTGAAATAATGATTATTGTTAAACTAGTCTGTTAACTGCTTAACTGATAACTTGGGATTGCGGGTTTGAAATGATAGAACCCGGGGTTTTGTAAATTACGGGTTGAAATGATATAAATCCGTATCACTTGACCTAGGTTAGAAAATTTTATACAGGCCCGTGGTCCTTATAATATTTTCTGAAATATTTAAAATTATTTTGGAAGTTAAATATTTGATTTAATATCTTTAAAGGATTTTTTTTATTTTTATTTTTGAATGAGTTATAAATGTTAATAAATAAATAAATATTTGAATAGAATTTTGGAATATAACTTATTTTGGAAATTCTAGATTTTGAAAAATAAGCTTTCAGTTAATTAATAAATAGATAAATAAGTTATATTTGGAAATATTTATTTAGTTAAACAAATCTGCTACAGCATTTTAAATGCTGTCTTTTTGAAATTGGACTAGTTTTACCCGTAACTTTAGGTAGCATTTCCTAAGTGCTACAGAATCTAGAATTGATTGTTTTAAAACTCATGGAATTTGATAAATTTTATTTTATGTTAAGTTTGGAAAATCTTAAGATATGATATTTATAACTGGATTTTCCTTAATAAATTTAAGATGAATATTCTAGTATTAAGTGAATTTTGAAGATATTAAATGACTAACATTTGGAGTTTATTTATGGAATTTATGGGAATATTCAAGACTAAATAATAAAACATTGATTTGTTGAAAGAATAAAATCCAAACTTAGTTTTGAATAGGAAATACTCCAATTGGATATATATATATATATAGGAATTGTAATGGATTTGGGGACATAAAGTGATATTTAAATTATGGTTTAAAATTTAAATAAAGAAATATATTTGTAAAGCTATATAAATTATCTTCTTTACAAAGTAACCATAAAGTTAAACCATTATTCTATATACCGTTGAATATCCAAACCATTTGTGTGTTGGGAGTTATGGTTTTAAAGTAAAAATTCCAAATATTATGTTTTGAAGATATAATTCAAATATTTGGCTTCCAGATATTATAAATTTTAAGCAGTATGGTTTTTGGAAAGAATTATATTTGAATGTAACGATATCATATTGTTTTTGGGTTTTAAAATGATATCGTATTTATAATTTTGAAATGGAAATGTTTATTCTGGTTTTAAAGTATAAAATGTTTTAAATGACCACGGGTTATAATAACGATGGGTTGGCAAAGAGACCGGGATCGGATATGGACATACTCTCTGTCGATACCGAAAACCACTTTGACCAACCGTGTACGCGGTGGAGATTCCAGAATGAAGTAGGTCGGTGGTGGCGTTTCTTGAAAGGTATATACGTGGACCCGACTCCCGTGAGTTGGCTTAAGGTGGCTAAAACAGGAGCGATTCTCGGATTAATGAGGTAGCTCCTCTGATCGAACGCACTTCTTCGTATACCATTCTATTACTCTTGTGATTGTTTGGGTGCACCCTTGATTTGGGAGTGTTGTTCGAGGTGGGCGGTCGCTGCGGCTTCGCGTTACCACCGGTCCGGATAGCAATTGGTATATCTACCCTGGCATTGCCTCGTTGTGCCGTGTCACCTACCATATCGAGCCTTGTACGAGTTTGGTTTTCTCCCGTAGCCCGTGTGGTATCCTCTAGTTGCTTCCCGAGTAGGAGGAGCTATGGTATTGGATGGACTACTGGGACTATTACGTGTTAAGGTGGAAAATGTAAAGCCTTAATGCTATTTAAAAAGTAAGTTTATTTTATAAATAGACACTATTATAATAGCGCAATATACTACATAGTAAATAGTTTAACGGATCCTTAGAGGATGGGCGGTCCCAAGCATCCTTTAAGTTACTTGTTCTATATTACAGTACACTTGAATTAGCTTACATTATATAAGTATGTATGTCCTGACTCGAGTGTTATGTTTTATTTTACGCTCGGGTCAGCCTGAGTTGCAGTTTCAGTTTTTCTCTCCGGAGCTAGGTCATCCCGTAGATCATTCGTGCTGCCGGAAGCTTTTCAGTCCCTATCTTATCTGCAATCAAGACTTTGGAGGAATCTGTTTCTATTTATGTCTACAGCTGTATTGCAGATTCTAAACTATGTAAATTCTTTTTGGTTAAAAGTTTTATGGTGGCTTCATGAACCACTAAATATTTTATTTCCGCTGTGAGTTCTGATATCTGTGTATATGATTCTGTGATTTTATTTACTGCATATTCTGAGTTTTGCCAAAATTATTCTACAACGCAGTACTTTGAACACTTCAAGTCCGACATGAGCGGATGCGAAGGGTTGAAAATATTGGCCCGTTACAGTGATAGAGGTGGGGAATATTTTTCCTTCGAATTTTCATCCTTCTGTGAAGAAAATGGAATAATTCATCAATCGATCGCACCTTATACCCCACAACCATCATCAGCCATTTCTGTTTATTGCGATAGTGAAGCTACAATGTCTAGGGCATATAATAAGATTTATAATGGAAAGTGTAGACATATATGCTTGAGACATGCATATGTTAAAGAATTAATTGTGGATGGCGTCATCACAATTACATATGTAACATCAAAGGAAAATTTGGCAGACCCATTAACCAAAGGATTACCAAGAGAAATAATTAGAACAACTAGTTGTCAAATGGGACTAAAACCTTTTTAAATCACCTGCAATGAAAACCCGACCTTATGCTCCTTAAGTCTAAAGTTTAATGGGTAACAACAAGTTGTAGTTAAGTGGTTGCCAAACATGAGGGACTCAATGTTTGTATTGGTACGTTTTGTGGTGATCATTTGTCCATAACTAACAAGGACGGAAAGAATGAACACCTATATGAACATAAGAAACAATGTTTCAATAAGTTTGGATATAGCTTTATAAATGTTCACGAAAACCAAGAAAAAATTAATACCTAATCTACGGTTATGAAATTTTGCAGAAGCATGATAATATTTATGTGTTCATAGATTTTGCTTCATCGTATAAGATTTTGGTTTAAGTATTCACTACCAAATATTCTGTTAAAGTTTAAATATATGGACTAAGGAGAAAAGTTTAAACCAAAAGGTACTTTCTCGAATACATAAATAAACAATATTAAAATCTTGTGGGGGATTATTGGAAGATTGCAATAGTATTTGTCCCACGTTGGCAAATATTATGAACTATATCTTCATATATAGTAATGATTTGAATTGGATATTGTGAAATAACTTGGACTTGACACAATGGCATGGCTTGGGCTAAAAAGGGTTGGGCCTATAAAATATTATTATAGGTCAAAGATGGGCACTTGGGCACTTGGGACACGAGGGCGCGTGCGCGACCGTACGGAACAGATTCGACTGTTTCCAACAGTCGTATCTTCAAACAAACGGTCACGTTTTGGCAACAGCTTCCAACGGTCATGACCCTTCAGCCTTTATATATACTCCTTTTTCTGCCTGGTCACATCGCATTATTCAAACTCCCTTCTTCCATGTGCTTCTGAAATTTCTAATTTGTTGTATCCTAGAGGGATTTCGCTACCTACTTCGCAGCAGATAGTGGGGGCGAATAATTCCTTAAGGAAAACATATTACACGCCTCAAAGGTATCCTGATTCGCTGTACTCTATCTAACATTCTTAATGAATCATTTCAATGGCGGTAGCAACCGGATCAGACTACACTTATGAAATTATAAATCAGGAATTCACCAAACTGGATCGTTTTGACGGCACTAAATACACTAGCTGGCAGGATAAACTGATGTTCCTTCTCACCGCTCTAAAGATTGCGTATGTCCTCGACCCTGATCTACATCCCGTTCCCGTGCCTACTGATAAGGATAGTGCAGAACTTATTGCGCAGAGAAAGAAAAGGGAGGAAGATGAAGTCGTATGTAGGGGACACATTCTTAGTACCCTGTCTGATCGATTGTATGATATTTTTACTTCTATCAAATCGCCTCAGGAAATCTGGAAAGCATTGGAGACAAAATACAGCGACGAAAAGCAAGGCGCAGATAAGTTTTTAATTTTTGAATTCTTTGACTTTAAGATGCATGATAAAGCCTCTGTTCTAGACCAAGTGCATGAACTACAAGTAATCTTCAACAAATTAAAGGATGTAAAAATCAACATCCCAGAGTCTTTGCAAGTTGGGGCTGTAATGGCCAAACTCCCTAAGAATTGGAGTGATTATCGAAAAAAGCTTATGCATTATACGGAGGATTTCACAATGGAACAGATTCAAAAGCAACTTCGTGTTGAAGAAGAAACCAGAATTCTTGAGAAAAGGGTTTTTGAGTCTAATCCTACTTCCAATATTAAAATTGTTGGCAATGACAACAAGCCCTCCGGAAAACGCAAAAGAAGATTAAGGTGCTACGAAGTGATAGAGGTGGAGAATATTTTTCCTTCGAATTTTCATCCTTCTGTGAAGAAAATGGAATCATTCATCAATCGATCGCACCTTACACCCCACAACCATCATCAGCCATTTCTGTTTATTGCGATAGTGAAGCTACAATGTCTAGGGCATATAATAATATTTATAACGGAAAGTCAAGACATATAAGCTTGAGACATGCATATGTTAAAGAATTAATTATGGATGGCGTCATCACAATTACATATGTAAGATCAAAGGAAAATTTGGCAGACCCATTAACCAAAGGATTACCAAGAGAATGATTAGAACAACTAGTTGTCAAATGGGACTAAAACCTTTTTAAATCACCTGCAATGGAAACCCGACCTTATGCTCCTTAAGTCTAAAGATTATTGGGTAACAACAAGTTGCAGTTAAGTGGTTGCCAAACATGAGGGACTCAATGTTTGTATCGGTACGTTTTGTGGTGATCATTTGTCCATAACTAACAAGGACGGAAAGAATGAACACCTATATTAACATAAGAAACAATGTTTCAATAAAGTTTGGATATAGCTTTATAAATGTTCACGAAAACCAAGAAGAAATTAATACCTAATCTACGGTTATGAAATTTTGCAGAAGCATGATAATATTTATGTGGTCATAGATTTTGCTTCATCGTATAGGATTTTGGTTTAAGTATTCACTACCAAATATTCTGTTAAAGTTTAAATATATGGACTAAGGAGAAAAGTTTAAACCAAAAGGTACTTTCTTAAATACATAAATAAACAATATTAAAATCTTGTGGGGGATTATTGGAAGATTGCAATAGTATTTGTCCCACGTTGGCAAATATTATGAACTATATCTTCATATATAGTAATGATTTGAATTGGATACTGTGAAATAACTTGGACTTGACACTATGGCATGGCTTGGGCTAAAAAGGGTTGGGCCTATAAAATATTATTATAGGTCAAAGATGGGCACTTGGGGCACGAGGGCGCGTGCGTGACCGTACGGAACAGGTTCGACTGTTTCCAACAGTGGTATCTTCAAACAAACGGTCGCGTTTTGGCACCTGCTTCCAACGGTCATGACCCTTCAGCCTTTATATATACTTCTTTTTCTGTCTGGCCACATCGCATTATTCAAACTCCCTTCGTCCCTGTGCTTCTGAAATTTCTAATTTGTTGTATCCTGGAGGGATTTCGCTACCTACTTCGTAGAAGATAGTGGGGGCGAATAATTCCTTAAGGAAAACGTATTACGTGCCTCAAAGGTTTCCTGATTCGCTGTACTCTATTTAACATTCTTAAGGAATTATTCCAATGGCGGTAGCAACCGGATTAGACCCCACTTACAAAATTGTGAATCAGGAATTCACCAAACTGGATCGTTTTGACGGCACTAACTACATTCGCTGGCAGGATAAACAGATGTTCCTTCTCACCACTCTAAAGATTGCGTATGTCGTCGACCCTGATCTACAGCCCATTCCAGCGCCTACTGGTAAGGATAGTGCAGAATTTATTGCGCAGAGAAACAAAAAGGGAGGAAGATGAAGTCGTATGCAGGGGACACATTCTTAATACCATGTCCGATCGATTGTACGTTCTTTTTACTTCTGTCAAATCGCCTCAGGAAATCTGGAAAGCATTGGAGACAAAATACAGCAACGAAAAGCAAGGCGCAGATAAGTTTTAATTTTCGAATTCTTTGACTTTAAGATGCTTGATAACGCCTCTGTTCTAGACCAAGTGCATGAACTACAAGTAATCTTCAACAAATTAAAGGATGTAAAAATCAACATCCCAGAGGCTTTGCAAGTTGGGGCTGTAATGGCCAAACTCCCTAAGAATTGGAGTGATTATCGAAAAAAGCTTATGCATTCTATGGAGGATTTCACAATGGAACAGATTCAAAAGCATCTTCGTACTGAAGAAGAAACCAGAATTCGTGAGAAAAGTGTTTTTGTATCTACTCCTACTTCCAATATTAACAACGTTGGAAATGACAACAAGCCCTCCGGAAAACGCAAAAGAAGATTAAGGTGCTACGAAGTGATAGAGGTGGGGAATATTTTTCCTTCAAATTTTCATCCTTCTGTGAAGAAAATGGAACCATTCATCAATCGAGCGCACCTTATACCCCACAACCATCATTAGCCATTTCTGTTTATTGCGATAGTGATGCTACAATGTCTAGAGCATATAATAAGATTTATGACGGAAAGTCTAGACATATAAGATTGAGACATGCATATGTTAAAGAATTAACTGTGGATGGCGTCATCACATTACATATGTAAGATCAAAGGAAAATTTGGCAGACTCATTAACCAAAGGATTACCAAGAGAAATGATTAGAACAACTAGTTGTCAAATGGGTCTAAAACCTTTTTAAATCACCTGCAATGGAAACCTGACCTTATGCTCCTTAAGTCTAAAGTTTAATGGGTAACAACAAGTTGTAGTTAAGTGGTTGCCAAACATGAGGGACTCAATGTTTGTATTGTTACATTTTGTGGTGATCATTTGTCCATAAGTAACAAGTACGGAAAGAATGAACACCTATATGAACATAAGAAACAATGTTTCAATAAATTCTGGATATAGCTTTATAAATGCTCATGAAAACCAGGAAGAAGTTAATAACCAATCTATGGTTATGAAATTTTACAGATGCATGATAATATTTATGTGTTCATAGATTTCGCTTCATCGTATAGGATTTTGGTTTAAGTATTCACTACCAAATATTCTGTTGAAGTTTAAATGTATGGACTAAGGAGAAAAGTTTAAACCAAAAGGTACTTTCTCGAAAACATAAATAAATAATATTACAATCTTGTGGGGGATTATTGGAAGATTGCAAAAGTATTTGTCCCACGTTGGCAAATATTATGAACTATTTCTTCATATATAGTAATGATTTGAATTGGATATTGTGAAATAACTTGGACTTGATACAATGGCATGGCTTGCGCTAAAAAGGGTTTGGGCCTATAAAATATTATTATAGGTCAAAGATGGGCACTTGGGCACTTAGGGCACGAGGGCGCTTGCGTGACCGTACAGAACTGGTTCGACTGTTTCCAAAAGTCGTACCTTCAAACAAACAGTCGCGTTTTGGCAACTGCTTCCAACGGTCATGACACTTTAGCCTTTATATATACCTCTTTTTCTTCCTAGCCACATCGCATTATTCAAACTCCCTTCGTCCATATGCTTCTGAAATTTCTAATTTGTTGTACCCTGGAGGGATTTCGCTACCTACTTCGCTGCAGATAGTGGGGGCGAATAATTCCTTAAGGAAAACGTATTACGTGCCTTAAAGGTTTCCTGATTCGCTGTACTCTATCTAACATTCTTAAGGAATTATTCCAATGGCGGTAGCAACCGGATCAGACTCCACTTACAAAATTATGAATCAGGAATTCACCAAACTGGATCGTTTTGACGGCACTAACTACACTCGCTGGCAGGATAAACTGCTATTCCTTCTCACCACTCTAAAGATTGCGTATGTCCTCGACCCTGATCTACAGCCCATTCCAATGCCTACTGATAAGGATAGTGCAGAACTTATTGCGTGGAGAAAGAAAAGGGAGGAAGATGAAGTCGTATGCAGGGACCACATTCTTAATACCCTGTCCGATCGATTGTACGTTCTTTTTACTTCTGTCAAATCGCCTCAGAAAATCTGGAAAGCATTGGAGGCAAAATACAGCACCGAAAAGCAAGGCGCAAATAAGTTTTTAATTTTCGAATTCTTTGACTTTAAGATGCTTGATAACGCCTCTGTTCTAGACCAAGTGCATGAACTACAAGTAATCTTCAACAAATTAAAGGATGTAAAAATCAACATCCCAGAGGCTTTGCAAGTTGGGGCTGTAATGGCCAAACTCCCTAAGAATTGGAGTGATTATCGAAAAAAGCATATGCATTCTACGAAGGATTTCACAATGGAACAGATTCAAAAGCATCTTCATACTGAAGAAGAAACCAGAATTCGTGAGAAAAGGGTTTTTGAATCTACTCCTACTTCGAATATTAACAATGTCGGAAATGACAACAAGCCCTTCGGAAAACTCAAAAGAAGATTAAGGTGCTACGAAGTGATAGAGGTGGGGAATATTTTTCCTTTGAATTTTCATCCTTCTATGAAGAAAATGGAATCATTCATCAATCGAGCGCACCTTATACCCCACAACAATCATCAGCCATTTCTGTTTATTGCGATAGTGAAGCTATAATGTCTAGAGCATATAATAAGATTTTTAACGGAAAGTCTAGACATATAAGCTTGAGACATGCATATGTTAAAGAATTAAATATGGATGGCGTCATCACAATTACATATGTATGATCAAAGGAAAATTTGGCAGAACCATTAACCAAAGGATTTCCAAGAGAAATGATTAGAACAACTAGTTGTCAAAAGGGTCTAAAACCTTTTTAAATCACCTGCAATGGAAACCCGACCTTTTTCTCCTTAAATCTAAAGTTTAATGGGTAACAAGAAGTTGCAGTTAAGTGGTTGCCAAACATGAGGGACTCAATGTTTGTATTGTTATGTTTTGTGGTGATCATTTGTCCATAAGTAACAAGGACGGAAAGAATGAACACCTATATGAACATAAGAAACAATGTTTCAATAAATTTTGGATATAGCTTTATAAATGTTCATGAAAACCAGGAAGAAATTAATAACCAATCTACGGTTATGAAATTTTACAGAAGCATGATAACATTTATGTGTTCATAGATTTCGCTTCATCGTATAGGATTTTGGTTTAAGTATTCACTACCAAATATTCTGTTGAAGTTTAAATATATGGACTAAGGAGAAAAGTTTAAACCAAAAGGTACTTTCTCGAATACATAAATAAACAATATTACAATCTTGTGGGGGATTATTGGATGATTGCAATAGTATTTGTCCCACGTTGGCAAATATTATGAACTATATCTTCATATATAGTAATGATTTGAATTGGATATTGTGAAATAACTTGGACTTGACACAATGGCATGGCTTGTGCTAAAAAGGGTTTGGGCCTATAAAATATTATTATAGGTCAAAGATGGGCACTTGGGCACTTGGGGCACGAGGGCGCGTGCGTGACCGTACGGAACAGGTTCGACTGTTTCCAACACTCGTATCTTCAAACAAATGGTCGCGTTTTGGCAACCGCTTCCAACGGTCATGACCCTTCAGCCTTTATATATACTTCTTTTTCTTCCTGGCAACATCGCATTATTCAAACTCCCTTCGTCCCTGTGCTTCTGAAATTTCTAATTTGTTGTATCCTGGAGGGATTTCGCTACCTACTTCGCTGCAGATAGTGGGGGCGAATAATTCCTTAAGGAAAACGTATTACGTGCCTCAAAGGTTTCCTGATTCGCTGTACTCTATCTAACATTCTTAAGGAATTATTCCAATGGCGGTAGCAACCGGATCAGACTCCACTTACAAAGTTATGAATCAGGAATTCACCAAACTGGATCGTTTTGACGGCATTAACTACACTCGCTGGCAGGATTAACTGCTGTTCCTTCTCACCACTCTAAAGATTGCGTATGTCGTCGACCATGAACTACAGCCGATTCCAACGCCTACTGTTAAGGATAGTGCAGAACTTATTGCGCAGAGAAAGAAAAGGGAGGAAGATGAAGTCGTATGCAGGGGACACATTCTTAATACCCTGTCCGATCGATTGTACGATCTTTTTACTTCTGTCAAATCGCCTCAGGAAATCGGGAAAGCATTGTGACAAAATACAGCAACAAAAAGCAAGGCGCAAATAAGTTTTTAATTTTCGAATTCTTTGACTTTAAGATGCTTGATAACGCATCTGTTCTAGACCAAGTGCATGAATTACAAGTAATCATCAACAAATTAAAGGATGTAAAAATCAACATCCCAGAGGCTTTGCAAGTTGGGGCTGTAATGGCCAAACTCCCTAAAAATTGGAGTGATTATCGAAAAAAGCTTTCTATGGAGGATTTCACAATGGAACAGATTCAAAAGCATCTTCGTATTGAAGAAGAAACCAGAATTCGTGAGAAAAGGGTTTTTGAATCTACCCCTACTTCCAATATTAACAATGTTGGAAATGACAACAAGCCCTCCGGAAAACGCAAAAGAAGATTAAGGTGCTACGAAGTGATAGAGGTGGGGAATATTTTTTCTTCGAATTTTCATCCTTCTATGAAGAAAATGGAATCATTCATCAACCGAGCGCACCTTATACCCTACAACCATCGACAGCCATTTCTGTTTATTGCGATAGTGAAGCTACAATGTCTAGAGCATATAATTAGATTTATAACGGAAAGTCTAGACATATAAGCTTGAGACATGCATATGTTAAATAATTAATTGTGGATGGCATCATCACAATTACATATGTAAGATCATAGGAAAATTTGGCAGACCCATTAACCAATGGATTACCAAGAGAAATGATTAGAACAACTATTTGTCAAATGGGTCTAAAACCTTTTTAAATCACCTGCAATGGAAACCCGACCTTATGCTCCTTAAGTCTAAAGTTTAATGGGTAACAACAAGTTGCAGTTAAGTGGTTGCCAAACATGAGGGACTCAATGTTTGTATTGTTACATTTTGTGGTGATCATTTGTCCATAACTATCAAGGACGGAAAGAATGAACACCTATATGAACATAAGAAACAATGTTTCAATAAAGTTTGGATATAGCTTTATAAATGTTCATGAAAACCAATAAGAAATTAATAACCAATCTACGGTTATGAAATTTTGCAGAAGCATGATAATATTTATGTGTTCATAGATTTTGCTTCATCGTATAGGATTTTGGTTTAAGTATTCACTACCAAACATTCCGTTGAAGTTTAAATATATGGACTAAGGAGAAAATTTTAAACCAAAAGGTACTTTGTCGAATACATAAATAAACAATATTACAATCTTGTGGGGGATTATTGGATGATTGCAATAGTATTTGTCCCACGTTGGCAAATATTATGAACTATATCTTCATATATAGTAACGATTTGAATTGGATATTGTGAAATAACTTGGACTTGACACAATGGCATGGCTTGGGCTAAAAAGGGTTTGGGCCTATAAAATTTTATTATAGGTCAAAGATGGGCACTTGGGGCACGAGGGCGCGTGCGAGACCGTACGGAACAGGTTCGACTGTTTCCAACGGTCGTATCCTCGAACAAACGGTCGCGTTTTAGCAACTTCTTCCAAAGGTCATGACCCTTCAGCCTTTATATATACTTCTTTTTCTGCCTGGCCACATCGCATTATTCAAACTCCCTTCGTCCTTGTGCTTCTGAAATTTCTAATTTGTTGTATCCTGGAGAGATTTCGCTAACTACTTCGCTGCGGATAGTAGGGGCGAATAATTCCTTAAGGAAAACGTCTTACATGTCTCAAAGGTTTCCTGATTCGCTGTACTTCGTCTAACATTCTTAAGGAATTATTCCAATGGCAGTAGCAACCGGATCAGACTCCACATACAAAATTATGAATCAGGAATTCACCAAACTTGATCGTTTTGACGGCACTAACTACACTCGCTGGCAGGATAAACTGTTGTTCCTTCTCACCACTCTAAAGATTGCGTATGTCCTCGACCCTGATCTACAGCCCATTCCAGCGCCTACTGATAAGGATAGTGCAGAAATTATTGCGCAAAGAAAGAAAAGGGAGGAAGATGAAGTCGTATGCAGGGGACACATTCTTAATACCCTGTCCGACCGATTGTAGGATCTTTTTACTTCTGTAAAATCGCCTCAGGAAACCTGGAAAGCATTGGAGACAAAATACAGCAACGAAAAGCAAGGCGCGGATAAGTTTTTAATTTTTGAATTCTTTGACTTTAAGATGCTTGATAACGCCTCTGTTCTAGACCAAGTGCATGAACTACAAGTAATCTTTAACAAATTAAAGGATGTAAAAATCAACATCCCAGAGGCTTTGCACGTTGGGGCTGTAATGGCCAAACTCCCCAAGAATTGGAGTGATTATCGAAAAAAGCTTATACATTCTATGGAGGATTTCACAATGGAACAGATTCAAAAGCATCTTCATATTGAAGAAGAAACCAGAATTCGTGAGAAAAGGGTTTTCGAATCTACTCCTACTTCCAATATTAACAATGTTGGAAATGACAACAAGCCCTCCGGAAAACGCAAAAGATGATTAAGGTGCTACAAAGTGATAGAGGTGGGGAATATTTTTCCTTCGAATTTTCATCCTTCTGTGAAGAAAATGGAATCATTCATCAATCGAGCGCACCTTATACCCCACAACCATCATCAGCCATTTCTGTTTATTGCGATAGTGAAGCTACAATGTCTAGAGCATATAATAAGATTTATAACAGAAAGTCTAGACATATAAGCTTGAGACATGCATATGTTAAAGAATTAATTGTGGATGGCGTCATCACAATTACATATGTAAGATCAAAGGAAAATTTGGCAAATCCGTTAACCTAAGGATTACCAAGAGAAATGATTAGAACAACTAGTTGTCAAATGGGTCCAAAACCTTTTTAAATCACCTGCAATGGAAATCCGACCTTATGCTCCTTAAGTCTAAAGTTTAATGGGTAACAACAAGTTGCAGTTAAGTGGTTGCCAAACATGAGGGACTCATCAATGTTTGTATTGTTACGTTTTGTGGTGATCATTTGTCCATAAGTAACAAGGACGGAAAGAATGAACACCTATATGAACATAAGAAACAATGTTTCAATAAAGTTTGGATATAGCTTTATAAATGTTCATGAAAAACAGGAAGAAAACCAATCTAAGGTTATGAAATTTTAAAGAAGCATGATAATATTTTTGTGTTCATAGATTTCACTTTATCGTATAGGATTTTGGTTTAAGTGTTCACTACCAAATATTCTGTTGAAGTTTAAATATATGGACTTAGGAGAAAAGTTTAAACCAAAAGGTACTTTCTCGAATACATAAATAAACAATATTATAATCTTGTGGGGGATTATTGGAAGATTGCAATAGTATTTGTCCCACGTTGGCAAATATTATGAACTATATCTTCATATATAGTAATGATTTGAATTGGATATTGTGAAATAACTTGGACATGACACAATGGCATGGCTTAGGCTAAAAAGGGTTTGGGCCTATAAAATATTATTATAGGTCAAAGATGGGCAATTGGGCACTTGGGGCACGAGGGCGCGTGCGTGACCGTACGGAGCAGGTTCGACTGTTTCCAACAGTCGTATCTTCAAACAAACGGTCGCGTTTTGGCAATTGCTTCAAATGGACATGGCCCTTCAGCCTTTATATATACTTCTTTTTCTGCCTAGCCACATCGCATTATTCAAACTCCCTTCTTCCCTGTGCTTCTGAAATTTCTAATTTGTTGTATCCTGGAGGGATTTCGCTACCTGCTTCGCTGCAGATAGTGGGGGCGAATAATTCCTTAAGGAAAACGTATTACATGCCTCAAAGGTTTCCTAATTCGCTGTACTCTATCAAAGGTTCTTAAGGAATTATTCCAATGGCGGTTGCAACCGGATCAGACTCCACTTACAAAATTATGAATCAGGAATTCACCAAACTGGATCGTTTTGACGGCACTAACTACACTCGCTGGCAGGATAAACTGATGTTCCTTCTCACCATTCTAAAGATTACGTATGTCCTCAACCATGATCTACAGCCCTTTCCAGCGCCTACTGATAAGGATAGTGCAGAACTTATTGCGCAGAGAAAGAAAAGGGAGGAAGATGAAGTCGTATACAGGGGACACATTCTTAAAAACCTATCCGATCGATTGTACGATCTTTTTATTTCTGTCAAATCGCCTCAGGAAATCTGGAAAGCATTGGAGACAAAATACAACAACGAAAAGCAAGGTGCGGATAAGTTTTTAATTTTTGAATTATTTGACTTTAAGATGCTTGATAACGCCTTTGTTCTAGACCAAGTGCACGAACTACAAGTAATCTTCAACAAATTAAAGGATGTAAAAATCAACATCCCAGAGGCTTTGCAAGTTGGGGCTGTAATGGCCAAACTCCCTAAGAATTGGAGTGATTATCGAAAAAAGCTTATGCATTCTACGGAGGATTTCACAATGGAACAGATTCAAAAGCATCTTCGTATTGAAGAAGAAACCAGAATTCGTGAGAAAAGGGTTTGTGAATCTGCTCCTACTTCCAATATTAACAATGTTGGAAATGACAACAAGCCCTCCGGAAAGCGCAAAAGAAGATTAAGGTGCTACGAAGTGATAGAGGTGGGGAATATTTTTCCTTCGAATTTTCATACGTCTGTGAAGAAAATGGAATCATTCATCAATCGAACGCACCTTATACCCCACAACCATCAGCAGCCATTTCCAATTATTGCGATAGTGAAGCTACAATGTCTAGAGCATACAATAAGATTTACAATGGAAAGTTTAGACATATAAGCTTGAGACTTGCATATGTTAAAGAATTAATTGTGGATGGCGTCATCACAAATACATATGTAAGATCAAAGGAAAATTTGGCAGACCCATTAACCAAAGGATTACCAAGAGAAATGATTAGAACAACTAGTTGTCAAATGGGTCTATAACCTTTTTAAATCACCTGCAATGGAAACCCGACCTTATGCTCCTTAAGTCTAAAGTTTAATGGGTAACAACAAGTTGCAGTTAAGTGGTTGCCAAACATGAGGGACTCAATGTTTGTATTGTTACGTTTTGTGGTGATCATTTGTCCGTAAGTAACAAGGACGGAAAGAATGAACACCTATATTAACATAAGAAACAATGTTTTAATAAAGTTTAGATATAGCTTTATAAATGTCCATGAAAACTAGGAAGAAATTAATAACCAATCTACGGTTATGAAATTTTACAAAAGCATGATAATATTTATGTGTTCATAGACTTCGCTTCATCGTATAGGATTTTGGTTTAAGTATTCACTACCAAATATTCTGTTGAAGTTTAAATGTATGGACTAAGGAGAAATGTTTAAACCAAATGGTACTTTCTCGAATACATAAATAAACAATATTACAATATTGTGGGGGATTATTGGAAGATTGCAATAGTATTTGTCCCACGTTGGCAAATATTATGAACTATTTCTTCTTATATAGTAATGATTTGAATTGGATATTGTGAAATAACTTGGACTTGACACAATGGCATGGCTTGGGCTAAAAAGGGTTTGGGCCCATAAAATATTATTATAGGTCAAAGATGGGCACTTGGGCACTTGGGGCACGAGGGCGCATCCGTGACCGTACGGAACAGGTTCGACTGTTTCCAACAGTCGTACCTTCAAACAAACGGTCGCGTTTTGGCAACTGCTTCCAACGGTCATGACCCTTCAGCCTTTATATATACTTCTTTTTCTGCCTGGCCACATCGCATTATTCAAACTCCCTTTTTCCCTGTGCTTCTGAAATTTCTAATTTGTTGTATCCTGGAGGGATTTCGCTACCTACTTCGCTGCAGATAGTGGGGGCGAATAATTCCTTAAGGAAAACGTTTTACGTGCCTCAAAGGTTTCCTTATTCGCTGTACTATATCTAACATTCTTAAGGTATTATTCCAATGGCGGTAGCAACCGGATCAGACTCCACTTACAAAATTATGAATCAGGAATTCACAAAACTAGATCGTTTTGACGGGACTAACTACACTCGCTGGCAGGATAAACTGTTGTTCCTTCTCACCACTCTAAAGATTGCGTATGTCCTCGACCCTGATCTACAGCCCATTCCAGCGCCTACTGATAAGGATAGTGCAGAAATTATTGCGCAAAGAAAGAAAAGGGAGGAAGATGAAGTCGTATGCAGGGGACACATTCTTAATACCCTGTCCGACCGATTGTAGGATCTTTTTACTTCTGTAAAATCGCCTCAGGAAACCTGGAAAGCATTGGAGACAAAATACAGCAACGAAAAGCAAGGCGCGGATAAGTTTTTAATTTTCGAATTCTTTGACTTCAAGATGCTTGAAAACGCCTCTGTTCTAGACCAAGTGCATGAACTACAAGTAATCTTCAACAAATTAAAGGATGTAAAAATCAACATCCCAGAGGCTTTGCAAGTTGGGGCTGTAATGGCCAAACTCCCTAAGAATTGGAGTGATTATCGAAAAAATCTTATGCATTCTATGGAGGATTTCACAATGGAACAGATTCGAAAGCATCTTCGTATTGAAGAAGAAACCAGAATTCGTGAGAAAAGGGTTTTTGAATCTACTCCTACTTCCAATATTAACAATGTTGGAAATGACATCAAGCCCTCCAGAAAGCGCAAAAGAAGATTAAGGTGCTACGAAGTGATAGAGGTGGGGAATATTTTTCCTTCGAATTTTCATCCTTCTGTGAAGAAATGGAATCATTCATCAATCGAGTGCACCTTATACCCCACAACCATCATCAGCCATTTCTGTTTATTGCATTAGTGAAGCTACAATGTCTAGAGCATATAATAAGATTTATAACGAAAAGTCTAGACATATAAGCTTGAGACATGCATATTTTAAAGAATTAATTGTGGATGACGTCATCACAATTACATATGTAAGATCAAAGGAAAATTTGGCAGACCCATTAACCAAAGGATTACCAAGAGAAATAATTAGAACAACTAGTTGTCAAATGGGTCTAAAACCTTTTTAAATAACCTGCAATGGAAACCCGACCTTATGCTCCTTAAGTCTAAAGTTCAATAGGTAACAACAAGTTGCAGTTAAGTGGTTGCAAAACATGAGGGACTAAATGTTTGTATTGTTACGTTTTGTGGTGATCATTTGTCCATAAGTAAGAAGGACGGAAAGAATGAACACCTATATGAACATAAGAAATAATGTTTCGATAAAGTTTGGATATAGCTTTATAAATGTTCGTGAAAACCAGGAAGAAATTAATAACCAATCTACGGTTATGAAATTTTACAGAAGCATGATAATGTTTATGTGTTCATAGATTTTGCTTCATCGGATAGGATTTTGGTTTAAGTATTCACTGCCAAATATTCTGTTGAAGTTTAAATATATGGACTAAGGAGAAAAGTTTAAACCAAAAGGTACTTTCTCGAATACATAAATAAACAATATTACAATCTTGTGGGGGATTATTGGATGATTGTAATAGTATTTGTCCCACGTTGGCAAATATTATGAACTATATCTTCATATATAGTAATGATTTGAATTGGATATTGTGAAATAACTTGGACTTGACACAATGGCATGGCTTGGGCTAAAAAGGGTTTGGGCCTATAAAATATTATTATAGGTCAAAGATGGGAACTTGGGCACTTGTGGCATGAGGGCGCGTGCGTGACCGTACGGAACAGGATCAACTGTTTCCAACAGTCGTATCTTCAAACAAATGGTCGCGTTTTGGCAACTGCTTCCAACGGTCATGACCCTTCAGAATTTATATATATTCTTTTCCTGCCTGGCCACATCGCATTATTCAAACTCCCTTCGTCCCTGTGCTTCTGAAATTTCTAATTTGTTGTATCCTGGAGGGATTTCGCTACCTACTTCGCTGCAGATAGTGGGGGCGAATAATTCCTTAAGGAAAATGTATTGCGTGCCTCAAAGGTTTCCTGATTCGCTGTACTCTATCTAACATTCTTAAGGAATTATTCCAATGGCGGTAGCAACCGGATCAGACTCCACTTACAAAATTATGAATCACGAATTCACCAAACTAGATTGTTTTGATGGCACTAACTACGCTCGCTGGCAGGATAAACTGTTGTTCCTTCTCACCACTCTAAAGATTGCGTATGTCCTCGACCCTGATCTATAGCCCATTCCAGCGCCTACTGATAAGGATAGTGCAGAACTTATTGCATAGAGAAAGAAAAGGGAGGAAGATGATGTCGTATGCAGGGGACACATTCTTAATACCCTGTCCGATCGATTGTACAATCTTTTTACTTCTATCAAATCGCCTCAGGAAAGCTGGATAGCATTGGAGACAAAATACAGCAACGAAAAGCATGGCGCAGATAAGTTTTTAATTTTCGAATTCTTTGACTTTAAGATGCTTGATAACGTCTCAGTTCTATACCAAGTGCATGAACCACAAGTAATCTTCAACAAATTAAAGGATGTAAAAATCAACATCCCAGAGGCTTTGCACGTTGGGTCTGTAATGGCCAAACTCCCCAAGAATTGGAGTGATTATCGAAAAAAGCTTATGCATTCTACGGAGGATTTCACAATGGAACAGATTCAAAAGCATCTTCGTATTGAAGAAGAAACCAGAATTCGTGAGAAAAGGGTTTTTGAATCTACTCCTACTTCCAATATTAACAATGTCGGAAATGACAACAAGCCCTCCGGAAAGCGCAAAAGAAGATAAAGGTGCTACGAAGTGATAAAGGTGGGGAATATTTTTCCTTCGAATTTTCATCCTTCTATGAAGAAAATGGAATCATTCATCAATCGAGCGCACCTTATACCCCACAATCATCATCAGCCATTTCTGTTTATTGCGATAGTGAAGCTACAATGTCTAGAGCAGATAATAAGATTTATGACGGAAAGTCTAGACATATAAGCTTGAGACATGCATATGTTAAAGAATTAATTGTGGATGGCGTCATCACAATTACATATGTAAGATCAAAGGAAAATTGGGCAGACCCGTTAACCAAAGGATTACCAAGAGAAATGATTAGAACAACTAGTTGTCAAATGGGTCCAAAACCTTTTTAAATCACCTACAATGGAAACCCGACCTTATGCTCCTTAAGTCTAATGTTTAATGGGTAACAACAAGTTGGAGTTAAGTGGTTTCCAAACATGAGGGACTCAATGTTTGTATTGTTACGTTTTGTGGTGATCATTTGTCCATAAGTAACAAGGACGGAAAGAATGAACACCTATATGAACATAAGAAACAATGTTTCAATAAAGTTTGGATATAGCTTTATAAATGTTCATGAAAACCAAGAAGAAATTAATAACCAATCTACGGTTATGAAATTTTACAGAAGCATGATAATAGTTATGTGTTCATGAGATTTCGCTTCATCGTATAGGATTTTGGTTTAAGTATTCACTACCAAATATTCTGTTGAAGTTTAAATATATGGACTTAGGAGAAAAGTTTAAACTAAAAGGTACTTTCTCAAATACATAAATAAACTATATTATAATCTTGTGGGGGATTATTGGAAGATTGCAATAGTATTTGTCCCACGTTGGCAAATATTATGAACTATATCTTCATATATAGTAATGATTCGAATTGGATATTGTGAAATAACTTGGACTTGACACAATGGCATGGCTTGGGCTAAAAAGGGTTTGGGACTATAAAATATTATTATAGGTCAAAGATGGGCAATTGGGCACTTGGGGCACGAGGGCGCGTGCGTGACCGTACGGAGCAGGTTCGACTGTTTCCAACAGTCGTATCTTCAAACAAACGGTCGCGTTTTGGCAATTGCTTCCAATGGACATGGCCCTTCAGCCTTTATATATACTTCTTTTTCTGCCTGGCCACATCGCATTATTCAAACTCCCTTCGAATTTTCATCCTTCTATGAAGAAAATGGAATCATTCATCAATCGAGCGCACCTTATACCCCACAACCATCATCATCCATTTCTGTTTATGGCGATAGTGAAGCTACAATGTCTAGAGCATACAATAAGATTTACAATGGAAAGTCTAGACATATAAGCTTGAGACTTGCATATGTTAAAGAATTAATTGTGGATGGCGTCATCACAAATACATATGTAAGATCAAAGGAAAATTTGGCAGACCCATTAACCAAAGGATTACCAAGAGAAATGATTAGAACAACTAGTTGTCAAATGGGTCTATAACCTTTTTAAATCACCTGCAATGGAAACCCGACCTTATGCTCCTTAAGTCTAAAGTTTAATGGGTAGCAACAAGTTGCAGTTAAGTGGTTGCCAAACATGAGGGACTCAATGTTTGTATTGCTACATTTCGTGGTGATCATTTGTCCATAAGTAACAAGGACGGAAAGAATGAACACCTATATGAACATAAGAAACAATGTTTTAATAAAGTTTGGATATAGCTTTATAAATGTCCATGAAAACCAGGAAGAAATTAATAACCAATCTACGGTTATGAAATTTTACAGAAGCATGATAATATTTATGTGTTCATAGATTTTGTTTCATCGTATAGGATTTTGGTTTAAGTATTCACTACCAAATATTCTGTTGAAGTTTAAACATATGGACTAAGGAGAAAATTTAAACCCAAAGGTACTTTCTTGAATACATAAACAAACAATATTACAATCTTGTGGGGGATTATTGGAAGATTGCAATAGTATTTTGTTGAGTCAAAGCTTCTATGAAGATTTTGATTGCTGACAACAATATAAAGGCAATCGACAAATCAAGACCTACATATGGTACTCTAGATTATAGGTTGATTATTTGATGTTGTAATAGTGATAAACTTGTTAAAATCTATCCTCAAATAATCATGCATTTCAAATATAGTCGATATATATACATTTAAACATCATTGCACATTCACTGTGAAAATTTACACAGACCGGTCGACCGGTTGAAAATGGGGCGGTCGACCGTTTCTGGTAAAGTTGCACAGTAAACGTGCACACATGCACATAACGACTATATATTTAAAATCCTGTCTACCGGTCATTTTTTGACCTGTCGACCGTTTTTAAACAGAAAGCAAGTTTTCCAAAAGACACTTCTCTTCTCCAAAAGTTGCATCTCCTACCTTTCACCAATAATCACAACTCTTAATGGCAACTGTTTCACCAAGAGTTACAACTATTTCTTCTTATATATACTCATCTAAATCGTTGATTCAAACATGAATTTATATGATTATTATATGCTTTCTCTGATCTTACTTTCTAACATTCTTGCATTCTAAAAGCACTCATTTAATTAATAGCTTATTGAATCATTGAAACTATTTTATACCTTTTGATTCAATAAGCAATATACCTTCTTTAATCTTCACAAAACATCAGTCATATACTTTGAGGATAAGATTATAGGAAGGGTGTACTATTAGTGACAAATCCGTGTTTTGAAGAACACAAGTTGTCAACAACAATTGTATTTGTTTGTGTTGAAGTCCTCGTGTTGTAAGAGGCAAGTGTTGAAGTCCTCAGTGTGTTAGAGGCGTGAAATCCCGTTCGGCTGTTCGGGTATTGTAAACCTGTTCCTCCGGGTGAAGCGAGGTAGTTATTAGTGAAAATCCAGATAGGAATCTGGGACTGGACGTAGGACGGTGCTCCGAACCAGTATAAAAATCTCTGGTGTGATTTTTCTATTTTTATTTTTTGCTTTGCTACTATCATCTATTTTCCGTATTTATATTATAGTCCATATTGCACGATCCGTGTGTACTATATTAGCACATATAATTGTATACACACCGCACTTTCATTTGGTATCAGAGCGAGGTTATCATATAACCGTAACACAGTTATTTGATATATTCTTGTAATATGGCAAATAACGCAAGTACTAGCACTCAAAACACCACTTACACGGAAGGTCAATCGACACAAAGACCTCCATTTTTCAATGGTCTTAACTATAGTTATTGGGCAACACGTATGTCATTTTTATGCAATCAAGTAGCTATGATGCTTGGAATGCTACTCAAAGAGAAATAGTGAATCCAACAACTGATTATTCACAATGGACTGCTGCTGAGAAAATGGCAGCAGCCGTAAATGCAAGAGCAATAAATATGTTGTTCTGTGCATTAGACCAAAATGAATATAACCGTGTTAGCATCTGCACTACTGCATATCAAATTTGGCAAACGCTAAAAATCACTCATGAAGGTACTAACAAGGTTAAACAAGCCAAAATAGCAATGCTGAAAAGTCAATTTCAAAATGAAACCAAATGAGACAATCAATGAAATGTATTCACGGTTTCAAACTATTCACCATGCACTTATTGGCTTAGGACAAAAATATTCTGATTTTGATGTTGTTTCAACAGTCCTACATTCTCTGACTAGTGAATGGGAAGGAAAAGTATTGGCAATTGAAGAAGCTAATGACCTTTCCGTCATGAAGCCAGATGAATTGATAGGAAATTTAATGTCATATGAAGCAAATGTGCAGGCTAGAAAAGAACAGAAAGAAGAAAAGAAAAATGTAGCATTTCATGTTGAGAAAGATGAAAATGAATCGGATTCTGAAGACGAAGATTTGGCATTCATTGCAAAAGGATTCAAAAAATTCCTAAAATATCGAAAAGCCAGTCGCTACAATAAAAGGAAACCTGGATCAAATAAACCATCTTCATCTGCTATAGAATGTTTCAACTGCCATAAAAAGGGACACATGCAGAAGGATTGTCCAGAACAAAAGAAGAAGTCAGAAAATGACAAATTCAAATATAAGAAGGACAAATCAAAGAAACGAGCCTCCTCAGTAACATGGGATGACTCAGAGTCATCTTCATCAGAAAGTGAAAGTGATTCGGAGAATGAACAAGCTAATGTTTGTTTTATGGCAACAGAAGATGAGGTACAAATTCCTACATTTGATGAATTACTTGATATTAATGCCGAATTGATAGTCAAATATAAAGACATAAAACGTCAATTAAAAGTAGTCAAAGCAGATTTAAGTAGAGCAGAGTTTGAACGAGATATGTTAAAAGATGAGAAGAAAATATTAGAAGAAGAACTTGGAAATATTCAAGAATCATCATCTAATGTTGACTCTCATATATCTCTTTTGAGTCATGAAATAGAAGCTCAAAAAGAGAAAAATAATGCTCTCACTACTGAAAATCATGAACTTAAAGCAAAAGTTAAAATTCTAGACCTAGAAAAAGCTAGTTTACAAACAAAGTTTGATGACATTACTCAAAATGTTTCTAACTTTAACAAAGGTCGAGAAAATTTGACTAAAATCATTGAAAGTTCACAATCTATTTCAGATAAACAAGGTTTGGGATATAACAAACATGAAACTAAGAAACATCTTAGAAATAAAAGGAAAAAAAAAGTACAAAAAACTGAAGCTAAGAAAAATTTTAGTTTATTATATTTCAAACCAAAACCAGTTGTGAAATTTCAAAAGAGAAATGTTAAGACTATCAAAATATGGGTTCCTAAAACAAATAATAATTTGATTAGGAACAAATACATTCAGCATTTCATGAATACTGTACATTTTAATAACAATTATATATATAAAGGGGATACCGGACCCAAATGGGTTTGGACTCCTAAGACCTAACTCTTAGGACCCTATAAAAAGTGGGTACCATGAACTTAATTCTATTTTTTGCAGGTCCCACTGAAGAAAAGAGGAAAGTGGATATTGGACAGTGGTTGCTCAAAACATATGACGGGAGACAAAAGCTTATTAACAAATATTAAATACTCAGATGGTGGCTCAGTCACTTTTGGAGACAATTCAAAAGGTTATATCATCGGCAAAGGCGATGTGAGCAATTGCGGTACATCTAACTTACCTCTTATTACCAATGTCATGCTAGTTAGAAATTTAAAACACAATTTACTTAGTATTAGTCAGTTATGTGACAAGGGTTTTATAATTTCCTTTTCAAATAATAAGTGTAGTATTTTAGATAAAGACCATAATTTAGTTTTTGAAGGTTATAGAGACAGAAATATATATATATTCTAAATATGAATATTAATCATAATTCAGATATGTGTCTTGTGGCTAATGACAATGATCCATGGCTATGGCACAAACGTTTCTGTCATATAAACTTCAGAAATATTGACAAGTTAGCTAAAAACAATCTAGTTAGAGGACTACCCAAAATGAGTTTTAAAGTTAACAACATTTGTGATGCATGTCAATTAGGAAAATTGACCAAATCATCTTTTAAATCCAAGAAAGTTATATCAACATTACAACCACTTGAGTTACTGCACATGGATTTATTTGGACCTACTAGAGTTCAATCAATAAATCACAATCAATATGTGCTTGTAATTGTTGATGATTTCTCTCGTTATACATGGACAATTTTCTTAAAAAATAAAAGTGATACTTTCAATCATTTCAAATCCTTCGTCAAAAGAATTCAAAAATCAAAAGGGATTAAAGTTAAAAATATAAGAAGTGATCATGGCGGAGAGTTTGAAAATAATGAATTTGAACATTTTTGTACAAAGAAAGGTATATATCATAATTTTTCGTTTCCCAGAACTCCACAACAGAACGGAGTAGTAGAACGAAAGAACCGTACTTTACAAGAATGTGCAAGAACATTATTGAATGGAACTACCTTACCAAAACATTTCTGGGCAGAAGCTGTCGCAACCGCCTGTTATGTTTTAAATCGTGTGTCCATAAGACCTCTTACCAAGAACACTCCTTATGAATTGTTTAACAAAAGAAAGCCCAAAATCTCATACTTCAAAGTTTTTGGTTCTAAGTGCTTTATTTTAAATACGAAAGACCAGCTTGGAAAATTCGATCCAAAAGCCGATGAAGGAATATTTGTCGGTTATTCGGAACGAAGTAAGGCCTATCGGATATTTAATAAACGAAACAAAACTATTGAAGAATCACTTCATGTATCTTTTGATGAAATCTATCAGCATCCTCACACAATATCAGATGATGACGAATCAATAGTCATTAATAATCCAATCATCTCAAATACTGATTCTGACTCAGAAGTAATTATTGAGAATGCTCCTCAAATATGTGAATTACAAACACCACCAAGAATATTAAGAGACCATCCGGCCCAAAATATAATAGGTGAAATAACATCACATGTCAGAACAAGGAGTCAACTCAATCAAATGGGTCATGTCGCTTTTCTCTCAAATATCGAACCCAAGAATCCAAAAGAAGCTGCTACAGATGATTACTGGATCATTGCCATGCAGGAAGAACTAAATCAGTTTGAGCGCAATGACGTTTGGGAACTTGTTCCAAGACCAACTGATCAGTCAGTAATTGGTACTAAATGGGTCTATAAAAATAAGGCTGACGAACAAGGAAATATCACCAAAAATAAAGCAAGATTAGTAGCACAAGGATACAATCAAGAAGAAGGTATCGATTATGAAGAAACTTTTGCACCAGTTGCTCGACTAGAAGCTATTAGAATTCTATTATCTTTTGCTTGTCATCATAATTTCAAACTTTATCAGATGGATGTCAAAAGTGCTTTTCTCAATGGATTTATCAAAGATAATGTCTATGTCGAACAACCTCCGTTGTTCGTACATGAAAAATATCCTGACCATGTGTTCAAACTTAAGAAAGCTCTGTATGGTTTAAAACAAGCACCTCGTGCTTGGTATGAACGATTACGTAGCTATCTTATTAATTCAGGTTTTGAAATAGGCAAAGTCGATCAAACTTTGTTTATTAAACATTCTCGAAAAGATATTCTGGTTATCCAAATATATGTAGACGATATAATCTTTGGTTCAACAAACGATAAACTCTGCAAGGAATTTGCAAGTATTATGACCAAAGAATTTGAAATGTCTCATATGGGAGAACTATCTTATTTTCTTGGACTTCAAATCAAACAACTTTCAAACGGTATTTTTATCAATCAAGAAAAATACTGTGAAAATCTTATCAAACGCTTCGGATTACAAAATACATCTGGTAAACCAACTCCTATGAGTACAACTACACATCTTGAAAAAGATGAAAGTAGTAAGAATGTTGACCAGAAATTATATCGAAGCATGATTGGTTCTCTTCTTTATCTTACAGCTAGTCGTCCAGATATATTAATGAGTGTTTGTTTATGTGCTCGTTTTCAAGCCGATCCAAAGGAATCACATTTACGAGCAGTGAAACGTATAATTCGTTATCTTAATAATACCAAAGATTTTGGTCTTTTCTATCCAAAAGAATGTCCATTTGAATTAGTATCATATAGTGATGCTGATTTTGGTAGCTCACGAACGGATAGAAAAAGTACAAGTGGTACGTGCTATTTTATTGGAAAATCACTTGTCTCTTGGTTTAGTAAGAAACAGAATTGTGTTTCACTATCAACATGTGAAGCTGAATATATATCAGCGGCTCTTGCTTGTACTCAAGTACTATATATGCAACAAACACTTCAAGATTTTGATATTCATTTATCAAATTCTATTATATACTGTGATAACACAAGTGCTATAAATCTTTCTAAAAATCCAGTGAATCACTCTCGAACTAAACACATTGATATCCGTCATCATTTTCTTCGAGATAATATTGAAAAAAGAAATATATGTCTTGAATATATCCATACTGACAATCAATTAGCAGACATTTTTACTAAGCCGCTGCTCGAATCTAATTTTATTAGATTACGAAGAGAGCTTGGTTTAATTTCAAGAAAAAATCTTGACTAAGCAATTACTAATGTACACTTTCTCTTTTGGTTATTCTCTTTAATTATAATTTTTTTGTTTAAACTAAACTAATGTCTTTTCTCCTAGTAACCGTATCTTTTACTTAATCTATTTTTTATATTAAATATTAGCCATTGCTTTATTTAAATGGTTAAATTTTATTTACTCATTTTATAAATTCAGTTTTAAAAACAAAGCTATTTTTAGAATAACAATAAAATTTCTGCTTATATTTTCGTGGTTAAAAGTTATCACTAACTCACATCCATAAGATTATATATAAGAAACTTATATATAAGCTTGCAAATTTTTTATACTTTGATCATCTTTAATTCTTATCTATCCATAATAATATATTCAACTTACACTATGGCTCATATTTGTGACAAATGTGCGCAAGAATCTCACATTTCTATTACAAGCTCTGAGTCGGACGAATATTATTCTCCTACTACTCCAAAACAAAAATCAAGCTGTCATCATCAATGCTCCTGTATGTCTGATAAAACTCCAAATTCAAAACGAGTTAAAAGGACACTATTCTATTCTCCTCGAACCAAAGCTCAAATTGAAGAGATACACCACTACCAAAAACATCAAATCGACCTTCAGAGACAATTGCATTATGGACAAAACCAACTGTATCATGAACAACAACGTACGTCGGCGCGATTATCCGTCTTAGAAAGAATGGCATCGTTCTTCTGCGGATCAAACAAGCACGATGTTCATGAACCAATGCCATCCAGGCCATCGACTTCAACGACTCCAAACTCTTGGGATAGAAATTATAACGAGAATGAAGGAGCTCGAAATAAGTGGAGTCCAAGGGCTAAACCTATTGAAGACAACAAAAATTATAATGACAACTCTCCTTCTCATTAGAATTTCATAATGTATACTGTTTTGTTTTCATATATATTTCTTGTAATATCATATATTCTGTAATAATAATATAATATAAAATATATGCAATCGATTTTTTTTTCAAAATTTTTTGCAAAATCAAGCAGTTTTCAACACAGAGCAAAACCGGTCGACCACCGGAAATATGACCGGTCGACCAAAAATGCTCTCGGGTTGAAAACAGTCGACCGGTCATATATAGGCGGTCGACCGGTCGCATGCATTTACAGTTTCTTTACAGTTCACGTATATATTTTATACCCCACACTCATTTCTTTCTACTTCCTACTGAAAGCTTTCCCAATTCCCAAACCCTAGTTCATATTTCTCAAGCTCCAAAACTCTCAAATCCTCATCAATGGCTCCACCACAAAAGAAATCAAAGAAAAGAGCATCTTCAAAATCTTCATCTCTAACTCTCTCTGCCAGAAAGTGGCTTGAAACTCCAGTTGCCGTAACTCGTTGGAATCAAATGACAAATTATAAGTTCCATCCGGGCTCATTCATCAAATTCGAAGACTTCACTTCATACGGTATTCGTCGTTTAGCAAACAATTCCAATATTTCTCCTCTAATAGATTTTTCAGATAATAGCGTAGAAATTAATCACTTAATGATTAAATTATTCTACGCAAATATGAATTTAGAAGAATATACACCGGATAATCCAAATGGAGTTATTTGGTCGGTAGTTTGCGGCAAACGAATTTATCTTACTCATGATAGAATAGCTTCTATTCTTGGAATACCAAATCGAGGTGAAGAATTTTCATCGACATTTTGTGAAGTATTCACCCGAAATAGCACTAGCCATAAGTTTATAGAAGATAATAGTGACGGCACCAAATCGATTGGGCTACGACCGACAGCAAGGCTATTACATCGTGTCTTGATGCACTCTCTATTTCCTCGATTAGGAAATTATGATGCCGTCTACAAGGAAAATTTCAAGGCTCTTTATGCTATATACGGGGAAATCGAAATCAACTGGGCTCACATGATTTTCGATGAAATTTTAAAAGTGAATAACTCCACTCGACCTCATTTCTTCTATAATGAGTATATTATGCGCATATTGCTAGCATGTGGAGTAACAGCCCCTGATTCAGCAACATCTACACCAAAATGCATTGACTCCACTACCATCAAGCGCATGAAACTTCCTCCTCCCTATGTTCAGATTATGCCATTCGAACAATGGCAACAACGAGGTACACAAGCACAACGAGCTCCATCTTCCCGACCTCGTTCCGGAGAAGTTAGGTTGTTGAAATCTAAGTCGTCTACAAGAGAATCTCTTGAAACCATCGCTCGTAATCAATTCTTACTTGAAGCGAGACTCAAACGTATGGATTCAAAAATTGACAAACGATTCAACAAGGTCAAGTCTTTCTTCAGTGCTATATGGGATGCTATATCATGTAGCATATCTGTCTCTACCCAACATCAAGACCCCGGAAAGCGTCCGGCTCCTCCCACTTTCACTTGGTCAACATCCGAGGAATCTGCTGGTACAAGCGGACAAGGTCATGGAGAGACGTCTAGAGGTGATGACGATGACGATGATGACGATGATGACGATGATGATGATGAAGATGATGAGGAGGAGATTCAGTCGGACTAAAGCTAGTTTGTTTATTTTTTTAAGTTCTTTAAAAACATCTGTGACACTTGTACTAATTAGTGTCCATCTTATTGAACTATGGCATGTATGGTAGTTTTCAAAACATCTTATGTTTAGATATGTATTATGCATTGTTCTTTTTTGGTTCATATTCTCTTTTGTTTACTCCTTTTTGTCGATGACAAAGGGGGAGAAAGGTGCTAATAATTGTTTGCAGGGAGAAAGGTGCTAATAATTGTCTGCAGGAAATCACATATTCAGGGGGAGATTCAATACTTTAGCTATATATTGTCATCAATCAAAAAGGGGGAGAATGTTGAGTCAAAGCTTCTATGAAGATTTTGATTGCTGACAACAATATAAAGGCAATCGACAAATCAAGACCTACATATGGTACTCTAGATTATAGGTTGATTATTTGATGTTGTAATAGTGATAAACTTGTTAAAATCTATCCTCAAATAATCATGCATTTCAAATATAGTCGATATATATACATTTAAACATCATTGCACATTCACTGTGAAAATTTACACAGACCGGTCGACCGGTTGAAAATGGGGCGGTCGACCGTTTCTGGTAAAGTTGCACAGTAAACGTGCACACATGCACATAACGACTATATATTTAAAATCCTGTCTACCGGTCATTTTTTGACCTGTCGACCGTTTTTAAACAGAAAGCAAGTTTTCCAAAAGACACTTCTCTTCTCCAAAAGTTGCATCTCCTACCTTTCACCAATAATCACAACTCTTAATGGCAACTGTTTCACCAAGAGTTACAACTATTTCTTCTTATATATACTCATCTAAATCGTTGATTCAAACATGAATTTATATGATTATTATATGCTTTCTCTGATCTTACTTTCTAACATTCTTGCATTCTAAAAGCACTCATTTAATTAATAGCTTATTGAATCATTGAAACTATTTTATACCTTTTGATTCAATAAGCAATATACCTTCTTTAATCTTCACAAAACATCAGTCATATACTTTGAGGATAAGATTATAGGAAGGGTGTACTACTAGTGACAAATCCGTGTTTTGAAGAACACAAGTTGTCAACAACAATTGTATTTGTTTGTGTTGAAGTCCTCGTGTTGTAAGAGGCAAGTGTTGAAGTCCTCAGTGTGTTAGAGGCGTGAAATCCCGTTCGGCTGTTCGGGTATTGTAAACCTGTTCCTCCGGGTGAAGCGAGGTAGTTATTAGTGAAAATCCAGATAGGAATCTGGGACTGGACGTAGGACGGTGCTCCGAACCAGTATAAAAATCTCTGGTGTGATTTTTCTATTTTTATTTTTTGCTTTGCTACTATCATCTATTTTCCGCATTTATATTATAGTCCATATTACACGATCCGTGTGTACTATATTAGCACATATAATTGTATACACACCGCACTTTCATATTTGTCCCACGTTGGCAAATATTATGAACTATTTCTTCATATATAGTAATGATTTGAATTGGATATTGTGAAATAACTTGGACTTGACACAATGCCATGGCTTGGGCTAAAAAGGGTTTGGGCCTATAAAATATTATTATAGGTCAAAGATGGGCACTTAGGCACTTGGGGCACGAGGGAGCATGCGTGACCGTACGGAACAGGTTTGACTGTTTCCAAAAGTCGCACCTTCAAACAAACGGTCGCGTTTTGGCAACTGCTTCCAACGGTCATGACCCTTCAGCCTTTATATATACTTCTTTTTTTGCCTGGCCACATCGCATTATTCAAACTCCTTTCTTCCCTGTGCTTCTGAAATTTCTAATTTGTTGTATCCTGGAGGGATTTCGCTACCTACTTCGCTGCAGATAGTGGGGGCGGATAATTCCTTAAGGAAAACTTATTACGTGCCTGAAAGGTTTCCTGATTCGCTGTACTCTATCTAACATTCTTAAGGAATTATTCCAATGGCGGTAGCAACCGGATCAGACTCCACTTACAAAATTATGAATCAGGAATTCACCAAACTGGATCGTTTTGACGGCACTAACTATACTCGCTGGCCGGATAAACTGTTGTTCCTTCTCACCACTCTAAAGATTGCGTATGTCCTCGACCCTGATCTACAGCCCATTCTAGCGCCTGCTGATAAGGATAGTGCAGAACTTATTGCACAGAGAAAGAAAAGGGAGGAAGATGAAGTCGTATGCAGGGGACACATTCTCAATACCCTGTCCGATCGATTTTACGATCTTTTTACTTCTATCAAATCGCCTCAGGAAATCTGGAAAGCATTGGAGACAAAATACAGCAACGAAAAGCAAGGCGCAGATAAGTTTTTAATTTTCAAATTCTTTGACTTTAAGATGCTTGATAACGCCTCTGTTCTAGACCAAGTGCATGAACTACAAGTAATCTTCAAAAAATTAAAGGATGTAAAAATCAACATCCCAGAGGCTTTGCAGGTTGGGGCTGTAATGGCAAAACTCCCTAAGAATTGGAGTGATTATCGAAAAAATGCTTATGCATTCTATGGAGGATTTCACAATGGAACAGATTCGAAAGCATCTTCGTATTGAAGAAGAAACCAGAATTCGTGAGAAAAGGGTTTTTGAATCTACTCCTACTTCCAATATTAACAATGTTGGAAATGACAACAAGCCCTTCGGAAAACGCAAAAGAAGATTAAGGTGCTACGAAGTGATAGAGGTGGGGAATATTTTTCCTTCGAATTTTCATCCTTCTGTGAAGAAATGGAATCATTCATCAATCGAGCACACATTATACCCCACAACCGTCATCAGCCATTTCTGTTTATTGTGATAGTGAAGCTACAATGTATAGAGCATATAATAAGATTTGTAACGAAAAGTATAGACATATAACCTTGAGACATGCATATGTTAAAGAATTAATTGTGTATGGCGTCATCATAATTACATATGTACGACCAAAGGAAAATTTGGCAGACCCATTAACCAAAGGATTACCAAGAGAAATGATTAGAACAACTAGTTGTCAAATGGGTCTAAAACCTTTTTAAATCACCTGCAATGGAAACCCGACCTTATGCTCCTTAAGTCTAAAGTTTAATGGGTAACAACAAGTTGCAGTTAAGTGGTTGCCAAACATGAGGGACTCAATGTTTGTATTGTTACGTTTTGTGGCGATCATTTGTCCATAAGTAACAAGGACGGAAAGAATGAACACCTATATGAACATAAGAAATAATGTTTCAATAAAGTTTGGATATAGCTTTATAAATGTTCATGAAAACCAGGAAGAAATTAATAACCAATCTACGCTTATGAAATTTTACAGAAGCATGATAATATTTATGTGTTCATAGATTTCGCTTCATCGTATAGGATTTTGGTTTAAGTATTCACTACCAAATATTCTATTGAAGTTTAAATATATGTACTAAGGAGAAAAGTTTAAAACAAAAGGTACTTTCTTAAATACATAAATAAACAATATTACAATCTTGTGGGGGATTATTGGAAGTTTGCAATAGTATTTCTCCCACGTTGGCAAATATTATGAACTATATCTTCATATATAGTAATGATTTGAATTGGATATTGTGAAATAACTTGGACTTGATACAATGGCATGGCTTGGGCTAAAAAGGGTTTGGGCCTATAAAATATTATTATAGGTCAAAGATGGGCACTTGGGCACTTGTGGCACGAGGGCGTGTGCGTGATCGTACGGAACAGGATCGACTGTTTCCAACAGTCGTATCTTCAAACAAATGGTCGCTTTTTGGCAACTGCTTCCAACGGTCATGACCCTTCAGCCTTTATATATAATTCTTTTTTTTCCTGGCCACATCGCATTATTCAAACTCCCTTCTTCCCTGTGCTTCTGAAATTTCTAATTTTTTGTATCCTGGAGGGATTTCGCTACCTACTTCGCTGCAGATAGTGGGGGAGAATAATTCCTTAAGGAAAATGTATTACGTGCCTCAAAGGTTTCCTGATTCGCTATACTCTATCTAACATTCTTAAGGAATTATTCCAATGGCGGTAGAAACCGGATTAGACTCCACTTACAAAATTATGAATCAGGAATTCACCAAACTGGATCGTTTTGACGGCACTAACTACACTCGCTGGCAGGATAAACTGCTGTTCCTTCTCACCACTCTAAAGATTGCGTATGTCCTCGACCCTGATATACAGCCCATTCCAGCGCCTACTGATAAGGATAGTGTAGAACTTATTGCGCGGAGAAAGAAAAGGGAGGAAGATGAAGTCGTATGCAGGGGACACATTCTTAATACCCTGTCCGATCGATTGTACGATCTTTTTACTTCTGTCAAATCGCCTCAGGAAATCTAGAAAGGATTGGAGACATAATACCGCAACGAAAAGCAAGGCATATATAAGTTTTTAATTTTCGAATTCTTTGACTTTAAGATGCTTGATAATGCCTCTGTTCTTGACCAAGTGCATGAACTACAAGTAATCTTCAACAAATTAAAGGATGTAAAAATCAACATCCCAAAGGCTTTGCAAGTTAGGGCTATAATGGCCAAACTCCCTAAGAATTGAAGTGATTATCGAAAAAAGCTTATGCATTCTACGGAGGATTTCACATTGGAACAGATTCAAAAGCATCTTCGTATTGAAGAAGAAACCAGAATTCGTGAGAAAAGGGTTTTTGAATCTACTCCTACTTCCAATATTAACAATGTTGGAAATGACAACAAGCCCTCCGGAAAACGCAAAAGAAGATTAAGGTGCTACGAAGTGAAAGAGGTGGGGAATATTTTTCCTTCGAATTTTCATCCTTCTGTGAAGAAAATGGAATCGTTCATCAATCGAGCGCACCTTATACACCCACAACCATCATCACCCATTTCTGTTTATTGCGATAGTGAAGCTACAATGTCTAGAGCATATGATAAGATTTATAACGGTAAGTCTAGACACATAAGCTTGAGACATGCATATGTTAAAGAATTAATTGTGGATGGCGTCATCACAATTACATATGTAAGATCAAAGGAAAATTTGGCAGACTCATTAACCAAAGGATTACCAAGAGAAATGATTAGAACAACTAGTTGTCAAATGGGTCTACAACCTTTTTAAATCACCTGCAATGGAAACCCGACCTTATGCTCCTTAAGTCTAAAGTTTAATGGGTAACAACAAGTTGCAGTTAAGTGGTTGCCAAACATGAGGGACTCAATGTTTTTATTATTACGTTTTGTGGTGATCATTTGTCCATAAGTAACAAGGATGGAAAGAATGAACATCTATATGAACATAAGAAACAATGTTTCAATTAAGCTTGGATATAGCTTTATAAATGTTAATGAAAACCAGGAAGAGATTAATAACCAATCTACGGTTATGAAATTTTACAGAAGCATGATAATATTTATGTGTTCATAGATTTCGCTTCATCGTATAGGATTTTGGTTTAAGTATTCACTACCAAATATTCTGTTGAAGTTTAAATATATGGACTAAGGAGAAAAGTTTAAACCAAAAGGTACTTTCTCGAATATAAATAAACAATATTACAATCTTGTGGGGATTATTTGAAGATTGCAATAGTATTTGTCCCACGTTGGCAAATATTAAGAACTATATCTTCATATATAGTAATGATATGAATTGGATATTGTGAAATAACTTGGACTTGATACAATGGCATGGCTTGGGATAAAAAGGGTTTGGGCCTATAAAATATTATTATAGGTCAAAGATGGGCACTTGGGCACTTGGGGCACGAGGGCGCATGCGTGACCATACGGAACAGGTTCGACTATTTCCAACAGTCGTATCTTCAAACAAACGGTCGCGTTTTGGCAACTGCTTCCAACGGTCATGACCCTTTAGCCTTTATATATACTTCCTTTTCTGCCTGGCCACATCGCATTATTCAAACTCCCTTCTTCCCTGTGCTTCTGAAATTTCTAATTTGTTGTATCCTGGAGGGATTTCGCTACCTACTTCGCTGCAGATAGTGGGGGCGAATAATTCCTTAAGGAAAATGTATTACGTGCCTCAAAGATTTCCTGATTCGCTGTACTCTATCTAACAAACTATGAGTTCAAATGGGAGAGGTTCAGGTTGAAACAAGTGCATATGTTTAATGTAAATTGGAGAGGTTTAGCATGATGTGGGGATGGACGAAACCAGTAAGTTGAGCACTGATTTACTTGAGCTGAGACGACAATGTGAAAAAACTGATGGTTGAAGCAGCATCTTAAGAGCAAACAAATGTAGTAGTCGAGAAGAGTGCATGTAGATGTGCTGGGTCGATTGAGCCACTGGACAGCTGCTTGGAACCGAAGCTAGAGAATTATCCACTAAACTTCATGATCTGATCGAGATGAGCTCTCCAGTCTGACTGGCTTCCATCTGCCCCTGTCCAAAGACTGGTATGCTAGGCAACAAAGTATAAAATAGTAGTCTGCGAGTGCGGCGCAGTAGAAATGATGGGTTTTGGTAAAAAGACCCAGGTTCGATTCCTACCATGCGCTTCCCTATCCTATATAAATTTACCTGGGGGTATGGGGGCTTGGATCAGCGGACGGCTTTACTATACCCTCCTCAGGAGTTTACCGGTCCGTCGAGTTCTCCTGGATTTTTTTTAAAAAAAGTATAAAATAGTAGTAGAGTTTCTACGTGAATTGTTAAATAGACTGGTTTCTCTCCTTTTAGAGACCCCAAGAAGTGACAAAAGAGAATGAATCTAATTTTTTTTTAGTATCATGATTGAAGCCAAATCTAAAGCTTGTTCAGTATTCATGTGGGGATGAGATATTAGAGTTAATTTCAAGGTCAAAAATATGAATTTAAAGAATAAATGTGAGGCTGTCTCAAGTGCTGAGTTACAAAATAACAAAGGTTATTGATAGGATTGTTCATAAGTTTAGTATTTAGCTTAGTAATAGTGTTCAATTTGTCAAGCAAGTTATCCATGTGTAAATATTAATGTTAGGCGATGCGTTAATTTTCCAAACAGGTTTGGGGTACCAAAGCATTGAATTTTCAATAAAAGATAAAAATCCATACATAGGCTTGGAGGTGTATTTTTCTGTTCTATCTCAACACTAAATCAAATGGTCGTGGTGTTTGTTTATATTAATGTCGTCAATCATGTGAATATGTCTATGAAACCGCCTAAATTCATTCCCTAATAGATTTTGGTTAAAAGAGAGATTCAGCTAAAAACGTCGTGCAGCCTAAAGATACCTATGATAAGATCATACTTGTTATTCGATGCCAAATGAAACTCAAAGAATTCATATTTCAAGACAGTAGGGGAAGCCCATGGACCATTCCACAAGGATGTTTTATTTACTGAATGAATGTACCTTCGGAGACCTAATTTTAATATATGCAACAAGTTAGAAATGTTTTTCCATAAAAACGATATTCGTGTTATGTTAGGTTTACATAGATTTTTGGAACCGCTATGGTAGAAGTTGCTAATTATTTCTTTCCAAGTTGATGTATCGTTATCTAGAAATTTCCAAAGGCATTTACTAAGGAGAAAGATGTTAATTTTTTTAAGGTTTGTGATGCCTAGGCCACCATGTGATTTAGGATTACATACTAGATCCCAATTGACAAGACATCTTAAGTTGAAACCTTTTGAATCTCCTTTCCATAAATGGTTCCTTCTAGTGTTGTCGATTCTGTTAATTACCCATTTAGAGAACTGATAATAAGAAAGTCAATAATTCGGTATTGCTGACAGAATAGAGTTAAAGAGATCCGATCTGGCAGCCCTCGAGAGACAGTTAGCTTTCCAATGAGATAGCCTTTTGCTAACTTTATCGATGACAATATTCCAATCTTGTTTTCTGGGTTTTGTTGGTCTTAGCGGTATACCCAGATAGTTAATAAGAAAATCCATGTTAAAACAGTTAAAGGTATTAGCTACCGCATTAACGTCGTTTGTATAGTCGTAAATTACTAGAACCGAACTTTTATGGAAATTAATTTTTAGACCCGAAAGCAGTTCAAAGTTATATAAAATGAGTTTCAGAGATGCGATATGATGAGGAAGATGGGAACAGAATAAGAGTATGTTGTCTAAACCCGAAAAATTTGAATATTTGAAATTAGAATATTTAATTGAGTTTAAATATTTGATAGTTAGTTTTTATATGAATTTCAAATATTACTGTTTATTTGGCAATTAAATTATTGAATTTAATAAATTGGAAATTGGGAAAATTGTAGAATCGTCTGTTTTAATCCTGTTAAAACTAATTCAAAGGCTTTTAACATTTATATGGATAACACTGAAGATAATAAATGGGTTAAAATTGAATTTAACAGTGGTTTGTTCAGTTTTAAAAATATATTGTTTAGATCGACTTTTAAAAATAGCCTTCCGAGGCACAGTCTCGGAATTCGCCGAAACTAGTTCCATTGGATCCGTAATATTGTATTATTATCGGATTTCAATTTTCGTAATGTTTGGGGTTGTGTGAGCGTACGATATATAAACGCGCTGAAATTTATATCGAAAATTTAATATAATAACCGGGTCCAAAAACCTATCTTCTCCATACGATCGAATTAGGGCTCGAAACCTTTTCCATTGCGTTGGGAATGAGGCTATAACATTAGGAACGTCAAGCAGCATGCCACAATAGGAATTTAGAAACTCAAGATATGTGATGCGGATATTTTGAAAAAAATAATAAACAAAAAAATCAAATCAACATTTCAAACCGACCTAGTTTGTACGTCACCCTAGATATGTTTGTATTGCTGTCTTCAACCTTTAAATCTGGTTGTCACCTATCTTCCTCTGGAATTTAAAATCAGGAAATCAGAAGAAAGAAAAAAAACGAAAACAATGAAGCAAAGGATAATAAAACAACTCATTCAGACAAATATATGAAATCAATGGTCGGCTTCTTTATTTTTAATCCTCACAATCAATTCGTTCAGCTCGAAAAGGGGAGTTAACGGCATCGCAACCTGTCGGCTGTGATGTGGCGACTGAGGTCGTTCATTCTTCGATTGGAATCAATCCATTGTGAGGTGCAAGCATCTGGAATCACGACAGCCTACGATGTTGAGCGTGGCGCTCGAGGTTAGGGAGGCGAGTCGCGCGATGGATTGGTGGCGCGCTGCGGTAGCTAGGGTTCGGGGTCGGTTTGGTTCAGCGGCAACTTTAGTGGCGATCTCGTTCGCGCGTGTGTTGGGGGGGTCAGGTGTAGTTGTGGTCCGCGAGTCGTTGATTGAGACTAGAGGATAAGGCTCAATTTCGAGCAGAGCGAGAGGATGGCTACGATGGGGTAACTGGAGTTCGGCAGCATTTGGAAATGGCAGTCGTTCGAGGTCGCGACCTAAGATGTGCTGTCAGTGAGGTAGTTTATTTATTTATTAATTATAGTTTGCATTCTAGAAAAAATATATAATTTCACTAAGGTAAATTTCTGTTATAAAAAAAATGTTGTAGGTCATTTGGTATAAGAAATTTCGAAATAGGAAATAAAATAAATATTTTTATTTCTATAGGTTTTTGGTGTTATGCAGTTCAAAAGGAAATTACATGTACACGTTTTTAATCTACTAGGTTATTTCAAAGTAGTGTATTTTTGGAAATTAATTTATTTAATTAACTTATTTAATTATTTGGTTACTAAAATAATCTGTTAAAAAGGGGATTAGTTTAAAATTAAATTTAATTATTTAAATTGGAATAACTGGTTAATTGAATTATCGAATGGAAATTTAATTGTTCAGTTGACTTAGATATTAATAAAAACATCTAATGTTTATTCAAGATCTGAAATCGTGTAATACAATCGAGAATGAAGTGGATTGCAAATTTAAGGGGCAAAGGTGAGTTAATCTCACTCATTTAGGTATTATTTAAATTTAAATGGTTAAATTTAAATAATTGGTTGAATGATCGAATTGATTTGATGTACTATATTATATATAGTATTATATATATAGTATATATTGGAGTGATTGATTTCCCGCGTTATATAGCAGATGAGACCCTATGCGCCGCATAATAGCGGATGATATTATATTTAAATCCCATATACCGTGATATTCCACCTCGAAGTGGAATTGGTATTGTGCTAACATCTGTGGATGTAGGGAAACAGGTCGAAGGGATCCAACTGGATTCCTCAAAATTATTCGATTGTTCAATATTCTGTGTTATGAATATTTGATATTCTGTGATGAATTATATTGATAATTGGAATATTGAATGCTATGTTCGTTTGATATATTTTGGGTACACTGAGTTATCAAAATATATAGAATTGGATTTTTGAAAGAAAAAAAAAGAGTGAATTTTTAAGTAAAATAATTATAGAAAATTTGAATAAATTTAAGAATGAATTGGAAAAGAATGAAACTGATTTTAAAATTCTAATAACTAAGTTCCGAGTATGGGAACGGGGATTTTGAATAAAAAGAGTAATAACGAATTTTAAACTTAAGTGATGCTATATCAAGAAATAAAGAATTTATTTTGAAATTCAAGGATTGAATTTATTTAAAAGGATAAAGAAGGAATTTGGAAAAAAAATCTGAAATTGGTGTTTTCAGTTAAAAAGATTTCGAATCATAGTTAAGAAATAAAATCAGAAGTCAATGGGTTTGAAATAAAATTGAGTAAGAAAAGGGATTTATTTCAAAATGGGAATAAATTGGAAATCAATTTGAAGGTTAATTAAGTGTTTAAAACCGGGATTTTTAAAAGAGAAGTGAGACTTTGGAATTTATAAACTGGATTTATAAAAGTGAAGTAATATATCAGTGGATATTTGGAAGAATAAATTCACGGTGGGAATCTATTAAGGGGAAGGGTAAATTTGTTTAAAAATAAATAGTGATTTATTTTTAAAAGTTTTGAAAGAGAAGTGTATTTCCCTGGATAGCCAAGTACGTTTTCAAAGCAAATTTTTAAATATAAGTTAAAAGTTTTAATGTTGTTTTTTTAAAAAAATGTTTTAGAAATTTTTTTATTTCTAAATGTTTAAATTCTAAAGTAAGTATTTTTTTCAAATCTTTTGTCGTAGTAATTATTTTAAGGTGACATGGTATTTTGTTTTAAAGGAGAAATCTAGTTTTATATTTTGTAAAGTAACCACATTTTAAATATTCCTAAAGTATATATTTTTAATAAAGTATTGAAGTAGATTTCAATTTAAATGTTAAGGTACATTTTATAATAAAGTGTTTTAAATTATTTTAAAAATCTAAAGCTTTGTGCTTGGTGTTTTCAGTGGAAATAAATATTTGGAAATTTATTTCATCAGAAAAGTGCGGTTTGAAAACTGTTTCCAAAAAAGGGTTGAAATGGAAATATATCTTGCGAAGATATTTTGAGGTTAATAAATAATTTGGAAAATTATTAATTGTTTGATGGATGTTTGTGAATGTTAATTGATAGTTAAATAACCAACTATCAATATTAGCCAATGCACTGATCGTTTCGAAGAGACCGGGATCGGGACTAATTTCTCGAAAACCACTTCGATTCGGTTTGAACGTTTTCGTGAGGAAGACGAGTTTGGATTTGAAGATGGAGCAGTGAAGTGAAAGGGCTAGTCGCTACTAATCCTGAGGATGATTCCAAAATGGATGTAGTAGGAGTAGTGCCTTCGGTTCCGTTCGAACCCGGAACGGACTTGTATGGATTAAATGCTTTCAGAACATCGTCAGGTGGACGATGAGCATTCTAAGAGATGAGTTCTCTAAAGGTAAGCTTATCCTCAAGCCTCATCAACCAGGAATGACTGAAAATCAGGGGTTATGCAGCAAGGCTAGGTGGGTAGCGCCCAGTAGGGTGAGGTCATCACTGTCTAGATGTCCCTTTTTACTCGGCTTAGTGGTGCGGTTGCTGATCCCAACCGTGGGGTGATCGTACTCAGGATTATCCAGTAAGGGGTAGTCCCGGTCTTGTGTTGCAGGGGATTGGGAGTAATCCTTGGTATGGTGATCTAGGCCACGTACTGTGACAGGTGGTGTCCTAGTGCCTAGTCATTAGTTGGGAATCCATTCTCCCTACGCGCCTGTATGGTTTTGATTGTGCCCAACTATTGCTGAAACGTGAGATGCAAGCATTTCAGCTAGATTCTATTTTACTTTCTATAGACACTATTATAATATCAGAGGATTTTGATAAAAAGTGTATTGGCTATCGTAAGGTAAAAACCCGACATGTTTATGTGTGGCATGGTCTTACGAGATGCTTTTGATTTTCAAAGGACTTTTGGAACTTTAATAATCAATTTGAGTTTGATTTCTCACGCTGGTATTCCAGACTGACTCGGGTGTTATTTAACTATAATGCTCGGATCAGACCGAGTATTATAGATTACAGGAAATGATGTTGTGGAGCTAGATGGAAATATGTACTTCCATATTTGTATATTCCACTATGTATTCAGTTTGGGAAGGACGAGATTTTATAACCGTCCTGAGTTGTGTAGTTGTTTGTATTGAACTCTAATGCTGTACTCTGATGATGTAATGTATAAACAGATGTATTTGTTTTTGTATAAAGATCATTTACTATCTATTATATTTTATTCCGCTGCGATGGTTAGATTCTGATGTTGTTTTCTATTTTCTTCTTCTAACTCTTCTTCTTTAACCCAAATGGTTCGTATTTCCATTCATCTTGGGTTGATTGATGGAGAATAGTATTGACTCAAGGGGTACGGATATGCGGGCTGTTACAGTTGGTATCAGAGCTGAAAGGTTAAGCGAGAACCTTGGCTCTGGTGGGAATTACTCAAATAGAGTCTGTGGTACTCTAGAATGAGTTTGAGTATATTAATAGATATGAGCGTGTATTTGTTAGTGAGTACAAAGTTGTTTTTATATTGTGTTGACTTATCGGTTGAGTGTTTATGGATTCTGGTCGATGTGTGGGACGCCATGTCATTGATGGGGTTTCTAAACTCTAAACAAGATAAACTGATACAGTATTGTTTTAAATAGGATAAATGGAATAATTTTACCCAAATTATTTTTGTATATGAAGGAAATAATTTTTCGTAAATTATTATAGTTATATATGGATGCTTGGTTGTTAGGAGTGATAATATTAAATTATTATCATTGATGTGTAAAATTGAATAAGAAATTGAAATTATAACTAAAGCTAAGGAATAAATTCATATACAAAGGAAATTTGTAAATGTAAACTGTAAATGTGATTTATAAATTGAAATAAGATTTCAGGATAATATTTGAATATGAATTGAAAGAATTTAGAATTTTAAATTTTGGGAAAGTTTAATTCCTTTGGGTTGAAAATGATTTTCAAAGGTTTTGGGAAGGAATAATAGGGATATTATTTGGAAACATTTTGAATTGGATTTGAAATCTGGTTAGATTTGAAATTAAGAATATTTGAAAATGTTCTTAAAGAGATAAAAGCATTGAACTCTTTCGGTCGCTGGAAAATAACTTCGGTGATGACTGCAACATCATCGATGTTCATTTTCGAGTTTCCATGAGAGGAATTGCTGCCAAGGTTGTTTTGAGGAAAGCGAGTTGTATCAGGAATTCAATCAATGTTTATGGAGCTATAAAAGAATATGTTTGAATCTATAATTTTGGAATGTAAACTCCAATATGAGAATGGAAAATTAACTTAAGCAAGTTAAATAGGATGAATTTATTAAAAGAATTGTATGCATTGAAATTAATGAGATGAAATCAACTTAAGGAAATAAAATGGAGAATTCTTGGAATAAAAATCTGATTTGGAGTTAAATTAAAAATCGAAGGCGAAATAGTTTGATAAATTAATTAGTTAATTAAATTTGGAACTTGGATTAAATGGAAATTATTAAATGCAATTCAAGTTGAAATACTAACTAATCGAATGTGGATAATATAAATAGAGCTCGACACATATATTTTGAATGTGGTCAGGTGAAATAAAAACGAATTGAAACAGAAATGACTTAAGTTGTGAATAAATTCAATTCAAGTACAAATAAATGGAATATGACTTCGAAATATTATTCAAATGAGCTTAGGTTATGGAATTATAAATGAATATGTATACACATTATAAACTTGGATTATAAATAAACTTGAATTGTGAATTATAAATGGAAAATGGAAGTATAAACTGGTATTACAGATGGAATTCAACTCTTTAGAAACAAGTTAAATAAGAAGATGAGTTATCACTGAATTGGTTTAATTATTGGTATAATCAAATATATTGAAATTAGATTGAAAATGAGTTATAAACTCGGGTTCAGAAATTATGAAATTAACATGGACTTGTAATTTAAAATATGGATATGAAACTTGAGTTCATAAATAAAGTTCGACTTATAAATAAGCTAAATTAAACGCAAAAATTGAGTGTGAATCAATAAATTGGTTTGAAATCAATTTAGAATAACCAAAAAGTATGAAATTGTTTGATTAAACGAACAAGATTGTAGTTTGTTGTAAACATACATAAACAAGCGTAGTGAACAAAACAATATAAATAAATTGATTTGGAATTGATAAAAATTGAATATGGATCAGTAAAAATCGATACATGGATTAGTAATTGGCTTAAAGTAATTATAGGCTTAAGTGACTATATTGGTAAATAAATATCACTAAAATTTGCATGAAAAATTGTCGTTTGTTGCAAATGGAAAGTAAATAATTTTTGTGGATTGATAAAAAGTAAATGAATTGATTTGGAATCAATTTTAAACAAAGGTATGCTTAAGTGGCTATGTAACTAAAGGAACGTCGCCGAATTAGCGTAGAAAGCATGTCATTTGTTGTAAGCCAAAGTAAAGAAACGAATGGAAGAGAATAAATTAGTTAGTATCCATTTTAAATGGATATGCATATGATGTGCGCAAATATACATTGAATGCAAGAGAATATGGATTGGAACCATTCAAAGTTGATTGGAATAATATATAAATCATTGAAAATGGGAAGTTGAAGGTTGAAAACTTATAATTGCTTGTAAATATTCATGTACAACATCATTTGTTATAAGGTTTATATGTTTGCACTATTTAAACAAATGAAATTTTATTAGATTTCATATAATATGTAACTTACATGTTTAAATTGTGTAAGTACAAGTACCTGAAGGCCGTTTGGCGGGATTTTTGTGAAGCCCCACCTCTATACCCACGCTAGCCAAGAACACTCCGGAGTAGTGCTGTCAACTAGCACGGAGAATAAGGCTGTTGAGGAGCGACCATCCATGTAATTGCTTATCACACGGTGGCTATAAATAATCTTCGGAAACAAACATAGAAATAATCATATCACAAATCAGTCACAGATATCCATATCACAAAGGCGGAAGAAGATATGAATATATAACTAACACATGAAAGTGTACATCAGAGTAGTGGTCAGTAAGATCCACGATAATACAAAAGAATAGCAACACGTGCTATACAAAAGAATACAACTATGAGTCTATATCTCAAGTGTATACAACAAAAACTGCTAATCTAAACAGTTAGCCAAAAGTCAGAGTGATGAATCCCTGGGAAGAAGTCAAGCAGAAGCACCTGTAACATCTCGGTCTGACCCGAGTATTATTTAAGAAAATAATAAACGGATCAGTCTAGCTATAAATATCAGATGACATGATATAACATAAAAGATATGGCATAAACATAAATATCCATAACGACATACCACTATAAGTATGTAAATAATGATCAACAGAAGATCAATCAATAAGAGATAATCAATATCACAAGAATCTTCTCAAAGATTCGAAGAGGGCATCATACCCTAAACTTGTACTCATAACAAGTCAATGACATAAATTCCAGAAATCAACACGAGAAATCCAGAAATCATAAAAAGGGAAAGAGGCCTATCACATGACGGTCCGAAGACCATGGGGAGCTACCCCACATGTGTGAGTGGAATCACACAGATTGAGGTCAAGACTAACCAAAAAGCAGAAAGGTATGTGTGAATGGAATCACACAAGTGGTGTCTAGTCTAACCTTGCAATGAAAGAGACATCGCGCAATTGCTAGTCTAATTCATAAAGCGATCATCAAGATCAACGAGAAGTGTCAATTACACTAAGCTAGTAAATATAGAAGTTTAGCTTCATGTCCCATAACCACTTGCTTAACTTAAATATTTACGAACAAACTGTAAATCTTCACTAATAAAATTGTCACAAGAGGTTCAATCGAACAAGTCCAAGAATTAACCGACGAAGTGAACGCAAGCGTTTCATACCACTTGTTTTACTAAGTCGTTTAATTAGATTTCTCATCCGAGTGAGGTAAAGGCTTGTATATACTAATAGATTGGAAAACGGTTTAAGAAAAGAGCTTTGTTATTAAAAATAGAGTTGAAATTGTTTGTTAAAAGAGTTTTGATATTTACTACTAGTATTGAAACCTTTGTATTATAAAGTGACAAAACACATAAGCAAGTGTAGAAACAATCAGTCACAAAGATCGCATACGGAGATGCGAATAAAATCCAAGGAAATCAGCTCAATGTTTTTCAGATAAGATCCCCTACGGAGGGGGGGTCCAGGGGTGGTGGCAACCCCCCAAGGTGGGGGTGCGGGGGCAACGCCACCGCTTACGGGGTTCGACCTGCCCGGTCAGGTTGCGGGGGTCCAGGGGGCAGCGCCCCCGGCGGGGTGCGGGGCAGCGCCCCGACCAAAACGGTACGACCTAGTGAAGACAAAATGAGGTCTAACGACCTAACGACTCAAGGGTCATACGACCTAACGGCTGCGACCTAGGGGTCTAAGGGGTCAAGCGACTTAGTGGTTGCGACCTAGAGGTGTTCGCGACCTAACGATGACTCACGACCCAACATGGCCGACTTAACAGAGTCGAGCGACCTAAGGTAAATGGTCCAACGACCTAACTCGAACGACTTATCTGGAGCTTAGGTCGGAGACGACCTACGAGATAAACCAGGCCGACTTAGTGGACGAGCGACCTAAGGTAAATGGTCCAACGACCTAACTCGAACGACTTATCTGGAGCTTAGGTCGGAGACGACCTACGAGATAAACCAGGGCGAGCGACTTAACGTTTGCCTAGAGATTATAGGTCGGAAACGACCTAAGACTTAAAGCTTAGCTCGCGAGCGACCTACGGCTTAAGGCCAAACTCGTGAGCGACCTACGACTTAAGGCTCAACTCGCGAGCGACCTAACTCCGAAGTGCCAATACTTCCAGAATGACCTAAAGCCCTGCGACCTATGGTACTAACTCGCGAGCGACCTAACGACTTAACTCGTGAGCGACCTAATTCCGAAGTGCCAATTCTTCCAGAACGACCTAAAGTTAACTCGTGAACGACTCACGACCCATGGACGAACGACTTAACTCCGAACGACCTAAAAATGGCCAGAACGACCTAAGTGCAGAAAATTCACCAAAATGCTAAAAATTGGAGTTTTTCGCCAATCCAATCCAAACCAAATGCAAATGTGCATGTAAAAGTGATAGGGAATCATTCCCAACAGTCCAATATAGTTATAGACTAGATTTGTGAGACAAAAATCTCACCTTTGCACTAAAGTTTATGAAGATGAAGCTTGAAAGCAAGGAGAAGCAATCCAAAGCTTGAATCCAATATCTTCTACTTGAATTTGGAGTTGAATGTTGGATTTGCAATTGAATTTGTGCTTGGAGTTTTAATTTCCCATTCCCTCCACCATTAATGCCAAAGCTTGATTAGTTAGGAAATTTATGAAGAGTGAGGAGAAGAGGGTTGGAACTTGGGCTTAATAGGCTAAACTAACCCAAAGTCCAAAGCGGGAAAAGTTAGTGAAATTTCACTAACTCCAAACCTATCGATGTTTATACTTAAAAAGTTGTAAACGACATTTCGAACTCAATGGAAGTGGTCTCGAGTCCTAATTTGACCGTTTGCAAAAAGTAGCTTTTCGGACCAAAATCCGATTAACGAGTTAATATTTAAATAAAATATTTAAATACAAACTCGATAAATATGCGGGTTGTTACAATTTTGGTCACGCTAAATGCTAAATAACAAACCGCTTGCTTAAAAATGCTAAATAAAGGTATGCCTACGCAATAAAAATAGGAAATATGAACTGTTTTTGTTTTTCCAACCGTGTGGGTCGATGTATATATATTTATATCTCTTATGAAATTGCAAAAGCTCCTTCGTACAAAGGAAATTCTGCCAAAAATTTTCGAAAATTTTGGGAGTTAGAAAAAATTATGAAAATTTTTGGGAAATTTTTTGTTATTGAAAAATGATTTCAAATTGGAAATTGAAATAAATTAGTGGATGAAACTAATTTTAAATAATGATATGAATCAGTTATGAATGGAAGATAAAATTCAATATTCAGAGTTGAAGATAAATTGAATTCATATGGAAATGGGAGAACCAATTTGAATAGAAGTAGATATAAACTAAAGTGGTGAAGTGAAAATAAGTATAAGAAGTGTATAAAATACTTATATTGAACTTAAGAAGAAATGGTAGAATTCTTAAGTAATATGGGTGTCGAGAAAATATATTGAATAAGTATTTGAGTGAAGATTTAATAAAATTATGTGAAATGATAAGCGTTGACAAGTGAATAGGAATCAAAATGAATGTGAATAAAAGAGAATGGATATAAATACGTAAGATGTACGTATATTATTTTATTCGCACAGCGATTTGATCCAGATTCGAACACAGAATTTCGAGATAGTTATATCAATCTGAGTTTGGATTTTTCACTCGATTTTCGACGACGAACCCTGGATATGGATTTTGATTGATTCTGGAAATTCTCTATCATAATTATGACTATGCAAGGAGAATGACGGTTTCTGATCAAGAAACCAGATCTGAGTCCACACTAGGAAGTCGGGTGGACGATACTAGTTCGAAAATGAAATTGTGTGATCGAGTAAGCGATCGGATTTGGTATTACGTACGAATGATATAGGTACATCGTACGGGCTTAAATGGAATGAATATTGAAAATTTTATAAAGAAATGTATAAAATGATTTTGAAATGTTGTGATTGGATATTATTGCTAAGTAGAGTATACAGGTATTTAAGAGCAAAAGAAAAATTGGGATTTTGATTTCAGAAGATAAATTTGAATTGCTCGACAAAAAAGATATGTGTTTAAATTTCTGTATGAAATTTGATTGAGTTTTGGATCTAGCCACTTGGCCTTTTGTTTTCTTTTGGAATTTGGGAGCCCGTAGAGGCATTTTGTAGTTGTATCGACCTAGCCGCGCAAAGGAGACGCTGGCGAAATTTTTTCGGAATTTAGGGAATTTGAAAAAATTTGAGAAAATTTTGATAATTCAAAATTTGGTTTTATATTGAAATTTGAATGATTGAGAAAATAGTATTGTCTGAAAACTAAGGGAGAGTTTGGGAAGTTAGTAAGAATGACAATGGGACTTCTATAAAAAGATAGTTGGTAGGATGTTGAATTGTTGGTTTTAGGGAAACTAGAGGACAGGTATTGGACCATTCTTCTTAACTAGTAATTTCGGGGACAAAATTCTTTTAAGGGGGGAGGAATGTGACGACCCGGGAAATTTGAATATTTGAAATTAGAACATTTAATTGATTTTAAATATTTGATAGTTAGTTTTAATATGAATTTCAAATATCAGTGTTTATTTGGCAATTAAATTATTGAATTTAGTAAATTGGAAATTGGGAAAATTGTTGAATCTTCAGTTTTAATCCTGTTAAAAATAATTTAAAGGCTTCTAACATTTATATGGATAACACTGAAGATAATAAACGGGTTAAAATTGAATTTAACAGCGGTTTTTTCAGTTTTAAAAATATATCGTTTGGATCGACTTTTAAAAATAGCCTTCCGAGGCACAGTCTCGGAATTCGACGAAACCAGTTCCATTGGATCCGTAATATTGTATTATTATCGGATTTTAATTTTCGTAATGTTTGGAGTTGTTGTGTGAGCGTACGATATATAAAGGCGCTGAAATTTATATCGAAAATTTAATATAATAACCGAGTCTAAAAGGCTATCTTCTCCATACGATTGAATTAGGTCTCGAAACCTTTTCCATTGCGTTTGGAATGGGGCTATAACATTAGGAACGCCAAGCAGCATGCCACGATCGGAATTTAGATACTCAAGATATGTGATGCGGATATTTTGAAAGAATAATAAACAAAAAAATCAAATCAATATTTCAAGCTGACCTAGTTTGTACGTCACCCTAGATATGTTTGTATAGCTGTCTTCACCCTTTATATCAGGTTGTCACCTATCTTCCTCTGGAATTCAAAATTGGGAAATCAGAAGAAAGAAAAAAAACGAAAATGATGAAGCAAAGGATAATAAAACAACTCGTTCAATCAAATATATGAAATCAATGGCCGGCTTCTTTATTTTTAATCCTCACAATCAATTCGTTCAGCTCGAAAGGGGGAGTTAACGGCATCACAACCTATCGACTGTGATGTGGCAACCGAGCTCGTTTTTTCTTCGATTGGAATCAATCCATCGTGAGGTGCAAGCATCTGGAATCGCGACAGCCTTCGATGTTCAGCATGACGCTCGAGGTTGGAGGAGGCGAGTCGCGAGATGGATGGGTGGCACGCTGCGGTAGCTAGGGTTCAAGGTCGGTTTGGTTCAACGGCAACGTCAGTGGCGATCTCGTTCGTGCGTGTGGGGGGGTGGGTCAGGTGTAGTTGTGGTCCGCGAGTCGTTGATTGAGACCGGAGGATAAGGCTCGATTTCGAGCAGAGCGAGAGGATGGCTGCGATGGGGTAACTGGAGTTCGGTAGCATTTGGAAATGGCAGTTGTTCAAGGTCGCGGCCTAAGATGTGCTGTAAGTGAGGTAGCTTATTGATTTATTAATTATAATTTTCATTCTAGAAAAAAAAATTCTGTAAGGTAAATTTCTGTTATAAAAAAATGTTGTAGGTCATTTGGTATAAGAAATTTCAAAATAGGAAATAAAATAAATATTTTTATTTCTATAGGTTTTTGGTGTTATGCAGTTCAAAAGGAAATTACATGTACACGTTTTTAATCTACTAGGTTATTTTAAAGTAGTGTATTTTTGGAAATTTATTTATTTAATTAACTTATTTAATTATTTGGTTACTAAAATAATCTGTTAAAAAGGGGATTAGTTTAAAATTAAATTTAATTGTTTAAAATGGAATCACTATTAATTGAATTATCGAATGGAAATTTAATTGTTCAATTGACTCGGATATTAATAATAACATTTAATTTTTATTCAAGTTCTGAAATCGTGGAATACAATCGAGAATGAAGTGGATTGCAAATTTAAGGGGCAAAGGTGAGTTAATCTCACTCATCTGGGTATTATTTAAATTTAAATGGTTAAATTTAAATAATTGGTTGAATGGTTGAATTGATTTGATGTGCTATATTATATATAGTAGTGTGTATATATATAGTATATATTGGAGTGATTGATTTCCCGCATTATATAGCGGATGAGACCCAATGCGCCGCATAATAGCGGATGATATTATATTTAAATCCCATATACCGCAATATTCCACCATGAAGTGGAATTGGTATTGTTCTAACGTCTGTGCAGGGAAACAGGTCGGAGGGATCCATTAACTTTCAACTGGTTTAATTAAATTGATTTTCATTAAATCTTTCAACTTCCAATAACATTACATTTTAATGAATTACACTTACATTCATTATTTCATATCAACTAAATTCACATTCAATTGATTAACATTTAATCCATTAATTCAATTCAATTACAAAAGTTGAATTTTATCACATATAACTCAAGTTCACATTTATCATTAACCTTTGTTAATTTACTTTGATATCAAAATCAACTTCATTCAACATCACTTAAGTTATATTCTATTTAACTTTAAATTCATTTTTATTTACAACTCATATTCATAAATATATTCATATAGTTTCACTTCTTATATATATAAGTTTATTTCACAATTGTAAATCACTTTAATTATAATTCAATTCTTATAATTCTTTTGCTTATACAATTTATTCTTTTATTTAGATTATTTCAAACAACCTAACAATCAACTTATATACACTTTAATAATTCTGAAAAATTATTCCTTTATATATAAAACATAATCAACTAAAATTATTTCATTTACCCAATTTAAAACAATACTGTGTCGAATTGTTCTATTCAAGTGTTTATAAACCCCTTCGGCATAGTTGTACAGACCGTGCTGACGAAGGTTCATATTCCACTCAATAAACCAATCATCACAATATAAAACAATTTTATATTCACTAACAAATACGCACTCATAGCTATTATTACACTCAAACTCATTCTAGAGTACTACTGACTCTATCTCTAATGAGTAATACCCAACAGAACCATGGTTGTCGCTTAACCATATGCTCTGATACCACCTGTGATGACCCGCAAATCCGTACTCCTTGAATATACACTAATCTCCATAGATTAACTCAAGATGAACAGAAATACGAATTCTCAATGTTTAAGAAAAAGAAAAAGGATAGAAGAAGAGATAAGAAGATAGAAAATAGAGGGGAAAAGAAAATAGAAAATAGAACGGAATAGAAAACAGCAGAACAATAACAGAATCTCACAATTTGCAGCGGAACAACATATAATAGATAAATGAATAATCTTTAAACAAAGAACTATATCAGTTATTACATTTTATACATTACATTACATCATATCAACAGAGTGTACAACATCAAACAACAACAAACAATGCAGCGGAAAAAGAAATACTATATACTAGTAATACGCCATGCCATCCATCTTGCCTCCAGCAACTCCTGAATATCCTGATAAACCTAACTCTTGACTGCCCGTGTGGAAATTGGTGGGCACCCAGAGTTTAGGAAGGAAAACAATAAACTCCGAGTCAGTCATGTAACTGGTGTGAGAACTCAAAACAGTTTATTTATCTTTGAAAAACAAAATGGATGAATATTTTTAAAGTCAATTCGCAATGCTTTTAAAAATGAGACTACCATAAGACCTCCCGCCACACACACAATGCAAACGCAGACTTGGAGGAGATTTCTTCTTATGTTAGTCAAAGATGCTTGATACGCATTAAAAAGAACATTTGATATTATTACTAGTGCATAGTGTAGAGAAAATCATTTCGAAAGTAGAATATAAATCTTAGCTAGCATAGGTACCATTATAGTATGCTTACTATAGCTACCATATTAGATGGCAGGTTCTACAACTAAAACCGTACAAGTCTCGTATTGTTTCTTTGGATTTCCAACGAATGATCAGGCCAAGGAACTTCCCATTGCCACATGAGAACGCCTCTGGATGGACGTCCCCGAGAACCAAACCGGATCTCTACCAACACAAGGCCGGGTTACCCCTAACTGAGTAACAACTGACCGAATATGCCATCACCCGGTCCTTTGGGACCTTTCACCGAGCGCTCGTAATCAATTCACACAATCATAAAGTGTTTTCAACATGAGTAAGTATCTGGGCTCCATACCATGATACCACCCTTTTCCAGAAGGAAATGCACATATCCTAAAGGGCGCTACCCCTCATAACCTTGCTGCATCTTTCCTGTTTTGACCATTCCCGGGGTGTGAGGCTCGACGAAGTCACGTCCACAAAAACATACTTTATACAAAAGCCATGCTTTGGGTCAACAAATGATCATGGAAATGATCACCAAGATAGACGATCAAATAAATGATCCTATCACAAATAATCAACACAATGATCATTTACAGCAACACTCAGCATGTCACATTACCAAATTGGGAATATATCGCTGATAACCTTCAACTACATAACCTCTGAGCTCGTACGTCTCAGAGAAGGGTGTTAAGCTAAAAGAATAAATTCTTCGCCACCAACAGAAATATATTTGAAAGAAATCTGCTTTATATCTCAATCTGTAACGTCAGACATACAATCCATACAAGTCTGTTCCGGGCTCAAACAGAACCGAAGGCACTTACAAAGAAGTCCTTGCAATCCGGATATCCACAATCCTGATCGGATTTCCCATCACTTAGGGAGTCTCTATACCGTTGCAACTCAATGTAGAGATAATCGATAGGTCATCCTATCGCTCTCACAAATATCCGGTCTTGAACACCGGTCATCAATGCTATCCATTACGTCGTATCACTATTCGGAATGGGTAATCCGAATAACGAGCGCAATAATTTAAAAATAAGTGTAGCATTCAAATTCAACAAATCCCAACAAATACCTTTCAAAGGTAAATATTGATAGTCGGTTATTGAACTATCAATGGATGTGCACAACATCACCAGATTCCAAATAATTTTCCAAATTATTTATTTTCCAAAAATATCTTTACTAGATATATAATTTTCACACTTCAAAAATAAATCAATATTTATTTTTAAACAAATTCTCCTTTTCTTTTATAAATTCCTTTATTAACCTATTCAATTTATAACTCAATTATAAAACAAAAGTTCATGTTATAAGTTAAATACTTAGAATTTATTTGTTTTTACAATCGTTCCTTTAAACTTCATAATTATAAATCTTATAACTTATAAGATTCAATTATTTATCCAAATCTATTCTTTCAATAACTTTATAAATTTTATAAACCTACTGCTTATAAAATTCCATTTATAACTTCACCGTTTATAATTCTATAAATTTCATTCATTTTTGAAATTCATTCATAATTCATTCTAACACTTATAAAAACTCGTTTTATAATTCAAATATTTTTATTTATAAATTATCAGTTTTATAAATCCTTTATAAAATCAATTTATACTATTATTTTAAAACATCTTTAATCTCCTTTATAATTTCACCATTCTCTTGATTTATAAAATAATCAAATTTTATAAATCCTATTTTTAAACTTTTTTATAATAAATTCAAAAATCCCAATTAAACTATTTTATAAAATCATTAGCCTCATATTTTCAAAAATCAACCTTTAACTATATTTCTCAAAAATCATAATTTTTATAACATTAAAATTTTATACGTTTATTTATTTAAAATGGATAAATTCCCAAAAATATTTTATGAACGTATACTTTCAAAAATCACTTTGAAATCCTTTTTAAAATTCCAAAATTTGGTCCAATGATGCTACATACCAAATAGTCAATCACGACAACAATGATATCATATATCGATATGATAATCAACGAATATCAAAATATCCATAATCAAATAAATACTGTTGAGGAATCCAGTTGGATCCCTCCAACCTGCTTTCCTGCATCCACAAACATTAGCCCAATACCAATTCCGCTCCAGTACGGAATTATCGCGGTATATGGGATTTAAAATATTATCCGCTTAATAGACGACGCAATAGGGTCTCATCCGCTATACAAATGTGGGAAATCACAACTCCAATATATACATATGCCAATATATATATATATATATATTGCTATTATATATAATACCAATTTCACTGTTTATGAAATATTCGCGGTATATGTTTTTAATAAATAACATCCGCTTACTAACGGCGCATAATGTCTATTTTAACAATCAATAGATAACAATCATCATTCAAACATGCATTCAAGTATTTTAAATCTAACTATTTAAAATAAAATCAAAAATGATTCGATTGAGTGAGAAGTTCTCACCTTGATTTCAATTTCGTTTTAGCGATTTATTTCGAATAAAATTAAACGGACGTTTAATTTTACCCGAAATTCTCACTAACTCCAAACGACTCCAATCCAATTCCATAGCGTAGTGCTCGTCCATACGATTCCAACGCAACTGGTTTCGCGCGTTTTCGACCTCGTATGAAAAAGTTATGATTTTATGAAGTTTACACGAATTTTAAATCAATAAATTTACAACTTTTATAATATTTTACCCTACACTAGTTTCAGGCCGTTAGATCCTGCAACTCCATCAAGGCCGTGCTTTTGCTTCTCCTCTCCCTCTCATGTTCACGCGTTTACAGACAACATCACGCAACTCAAACCCATGTACACAAAACTAGGGTTAGCGCTTTCGACCACCACGTGCCACTTGTAGACGATCGGGAAGTGCCAAATCGAAGGCCATAACTCCCTCCACCTTCGACCTGCGTGCGGCCAAGCTCGGCCAGGCCCCTGCCTCGTAATACGCGCCTACAGCGAAGGCGAACGCGGCCCATTATCCCATGATCCACTCGCCCAAATTAAATCACAGCCGTTGGATATACTCGTCTCTCCACCCTCTACGTTCTTGTAGTTGAAGACTTCTTGAAACGAGGCTTGGATTTGAAGAAAACGAGGGGGGAAGATGGGTTGTTTTCGGCCATAGATGAAAGGGGTGGCGGCTGAAGAGAATTAGGGTTTAGGTTTATTTTTATTTTATTTTTATTTGTGTGAATGGAGCCCTATTTATAGAAAACGAACGACACTATTCATACGGGTTTTCCAAACTCCGATTCACGCGCCGTAACCAGCGTTTCTAGGGTTTACCCCGCATTCCGGACACAATGGAACAGGTTTCGAAAGCTAATTCGGACATCTGTGCGAGTTATGGCAATAAACGTTCAATTTAAATTAAACCGATTTAAACGATTTTCTAGACGTTTTAGCTTGTACCGGACAAACGGTAAATCCAATTGACACGAAATTTGAAACCTTACAATGATATCACATTACGGATCCGATGAAACTAGTTTCGTCGAAATCCGAGACAGTTTGAAAAATGGCTATTTTGACTCGCTAAATAAATATTAAAAATAATTCGATGCGTTTCGAGCTGCCACGATCAAACGACAACTCCGATTGCTACGAAAATTGAAATCCGGTAATAACTAACTATTACGGATCCAATGGAACTGGTCTCGTTCAATTCTGAGACCGTTCAAAAATTGACTATTTTCACTAGTCGATTTTAATATTAAAATATTCAATTTTCACATATTAACTTTTAATTCGATTTTAAAAGTTCTAAAATATCATTCTAACTCCAACATGATAAAATAAAATTTTACAAATCATTTTCAATCATATTTAACTCAATTTTCAATTATTTCCATAATTCCACATATTAAATTATCGATTTAATTATCGAACTAAATCCAATTATTCGAATTAAAATTTATTCGACTTATAAATTCACTTATTAATATTTAAAATTAATTAAATATTCAAATTTTAATTACTAAAAATCCTGGGTCGTTACAATCTTCCTCCCTTAAAAGAATTTCGTCCTCGAAATTATTAAGTAAGAAAAGTTACAGAATCTATTAACTTTCCCAAATCCATAGTCAAACTTCTTACAAAATCTTTACTAAGTTTTCAAATCATACCTAGTTATCTTTTCAAAAACAACTACTATTGTTTAACTTTCAATTCCAAATCAAAGTTAAAGTTTTCAAAATTTTCCAATTTTCTCAAATTTTTTTCTAACGCCTTAAATTTTCGGAAAAATTCGCCATAGTCTCCTTTGCGCGGCTCGATCCGAAAAAAAAATGACAGTATATATATATCACAAATATACATCTCATCAAGTAATGAGTCATCCCGCAGGGAAAAAGTGTAAAAGTACGATATTTAATCCAAGATATGTACCTTATATTTTATTAGCAAGCATATACGGCTAATATAGCGCGAAAGCGAGCTCCAAATGCGAAGCAAACGCGATCCGCACCTACTAAACACTCAACAAACAACATGAGAATCATGCATATATGACAATAGTATCGATATACAACATATAGCAACAAAATAACTATGTATGCCAACATAGCAAATGTAGTAAAAGCAATATATTCAACCATCAACCAACTAACATCCATAACCAATAAATATTCATTCATATTCTCATTAATATTCAATGAAATGGTTTTCAATTTAATAACATTCGATTTATTAACAGTGGATGTTTTTACTAACATTCTTTTTCAATTTGTTTATATTCACTAATTCATATTCAAGTTGGTTCACTTCCAAATCAAATTCAATTCTATTTAAGATTCACTTAATTTCCAATGGAATTCCAATTACTTTAGCTTTCAATTTCATTAATTTAATTTCATTAACACTTAATGAATTATATACAATCAACTAACAATCATATATCAACCAATGTATATTAATTACAACCAAATTCCTTTGCTTATATTCATTCAATTTGGTTTAACACCATCACTTTCAACTGGTTTAATTAAATTGATTTTCATTACATCTTTCAACTTCCAATAACATTACATTTTAATGAATTACACTTACATTCATTATTTCATATCAACTAGATTCACATTCAATTGATTAACATTTAATCCATTAATTCAATTCAATTACAAAAGTTGAATTTTATCACATATAACTCAAGTTCACATTTATCATTAACCTTTGTTAATTTACTTTGATATCAAAATCAACTTCATTCAACATCACTTAAGTTATATTCTATTTAACTTTAAATTCATTTTTATTTACAACTCATATTCATAAATATATTCATATTGTTAACGAAAAAATTTAAACGCTAACACCCTGGTGTATAAGATGTGATTGTGAAAGCACCACCCGTTTGTACGGGAAACAGAAATAAGCAGAAAGTATGTAGAAAAACGGTAAGAGACACAGTATTTATAGTGGTTCGGCTTATAATCCAGCCTACGTCCACTTTAATCTTTTTATCACTAGTTTGATTACAATTCTTTACAAGATCTTTCAATTACAACACACTTCAAGTGATAGGGTATGTGAAACAAGTAGCTCAAGCTTTGATGTTGACAATCATCTTCAAATCCATGGTGAATGTGGATGATTCCTTCATGGAGTTCCTTTAGAAGTTTGTTGGATCTAAAAAGCTTTGAAGTCGTCTGGAATTCGGCAGAGTAATGGCGCTTGAAGAGAATAAGCCCAAAGGTCCTTTGCATGTTGGAGATGGTTTCATATTTATAGAGAGTTCTGGGCGGAAAAAGTGCTAAGTCCTAACTCGTGGCCGACTTAAGATAAGTCGTGTTCGACTTAAGGTAAGTCGTCCCCGGGTCACTGAGCCGAGTCTATGGCAGTTCCCCTTTTTTGAACCCATCCCTAAGTTCTAAGTCGTGTGCGAGTTATCTGGCTGCAATTGCTAATTTCCCTTCTTAAGTCGTATACGACTCTTTTTATGTCGTAAGTCGTAGTCGACTTAACCAATTGCAACTGGTTTAAAGCAAGTCTTAACTCGTAGACGAGTTAAGAGGTGTGTCTTTAGGTCGTATCCTCCTTAAGTCGTATAACTTCTTTAGGTCGTAAGGGTCTTAAGTCGTACAAACTGCAGTTATCATTAAGTCGTAGGCCATCAATTTCCTTAAGTCGTAAAGACCTTAAGTCGTTAGCTTTTCTTAACTCGTATGCCTGCTAACTCGTAGAAGATCTTAACTCGCAGAGGATTAACTCGTAGAGGCTTAACTTGTGGAAGATCTTAACTCGTACACTTGCTAATTTGTAGATATGCTGACTCGTAAAGGCTTATCTCGCAAGTAGCTTAACTCGGGTACTCCTTAACTCGTAGGCTGCTTATCTCGCAAGCTTGCTAACTCGTAGAGGTCTTTAAGTTGTAGGAAGTTGCTGACTCATGTATCCTTTAACTCGTACATGCCTTGAGTCGTACATGCCTTGAGTCGTACATGCCTTGAGTCGTACATGCCTTAACTCGTGGACCTGTTAACTTGTGAACGAGTTAGGGTTAACATTTGCCCCTCGAAGCACACGCTTAAATCGTAAGTCGTGTGCTTCGACTTATCATAACTCGGTCATGTCGTTTCAAATCCCAACCTTTCCAGATATAAAAGCCTGAGTCGTCCTTCTTCTCATCACTTAACCTTTTAAACTGCTTTCTGCCATTAACGCATCTTCAAGCTCTCCGAGGCGATTTCGACCCGATTCATCTCTGATTCTTTCTAGCATCAAACAATCGTAAGAGATCTTGCTTCAAACTTCGACCGTTAACCATTGTTACTTTATGTATTCAGTTCATCATCTTTGGTTTGCCCCATTCAAACCCTGCGAATTCTATTCGAATTGATTACCGATGAACTAAAATTCATCTGATTTGGCCTATGGTGATTCGCGCTTTGGGGCGATTCATAGTGTAACGAGTTAAGGTTGTCGCTGCTGAAGAAGCCAAGGATGAACAGGTTAAGAGATTTGAAAGGGAGGCGAGTTGGTCGAATAGGTTGAGTGATGATAACAAGGGATCGTCTCATATATGACTCGGCTTCTTCCATGTGACTTAGCAATTTCCATGAGCCGTAGCCGAGTTAAGACTTGGAGGATTTCTAGTTGTTTTGGATCAGAGCCTTTCTCCTGTTCCCCGAGTTACGACTTAGGACTTAGAGGATAAGCAGCTTGATGTGTTTGATGGCTGAGGATAGGAACGACTCATCCCTTGAGTCGGTTGCGACTTAGTACTTGAGTCGGTTTTGACTTAGCACTTGAGTCCGATACGACTTAGCACTTGTGTTCGATACGACTTAGCACTTGTGTTGTTTTTTTTTTTTTTTTTTTTAGGATCTGCTTAAACCTTGAATTGTTGCAGTGATGTTGAACTGTTGAACTTTGATGCCTTCTTTTACAAATTACTTTGACTCGCAAGTTAACAACCTGTCCAATACAACATTTACAGAAAAACCGGGGCGAATATACTGCCATTGATCGCCCTCTTCGAATGACAGATTAGCTAATAACAGTCATTAAACTTAAACAGATTGTGTGAATGAAGTGCTCAACTTATTAACTTCAAGTAAAATACTAAAGCAATACTGAAATAGTCAATTAAAATTGACCAGCTCGCATTAATATTATACTTGAACTAAAGACTAACAAGTTCTGAAATTTTTGTAATCGATCAATCGTCGACTAGTTTTATTTCAGTTATATTTACTTGTTATTATTATTATTTTTTTTTTTTTTGTTTTTTTTTTTGCACAACACTTCACACTTTTTTAGGAAACGTGCACCTTCATATTTGAATATCCAGTTGTTTGTGTAGAATGACTTCTCAGGAAGGTGATACAACAGTTCGGACTGGAGAGGTAACTGTTCTTCCGGCTCCACTGGTTAATCCTCCCGAAAGAGCTCCTACTTCACTATCATACAAAGTTTTTCGCCAGTTGTGTGCTCAGTTTGGTATCGTTGAATCAGATGCCATTCTTCCCGAAAGAAATAACACTGCCGATATAGCTCCTTCTGGCTTTGTGACAATTAACCGGCAAATGTGCCTAAGTGGAGGCATTCCTCCTTTCAACGACTTTTTCCAACAACTTCTCCGTCAACTGGCCATTGCTCCATCCCAGCTACACCCCAATGGCTATGCCATTCTAATGGGGTTGTGTGTGCTTTTTAGGAGAACACTTGATCGACTTCCAAGCTTTGGTGAAGTTTGTTATCTATGCTCTTTTTCTCGGACTAAGGATCATCCTTCCATTACTGTTGTGAGGAGCGCCCGAAACCGCAAACTGATTGTTGGCCTCCCTGATACTGCTCACGGGTTTTTAACCCAATTCTTCTATGTTCGTTGCCCTCCGGGGTTTTATGGTGTGTGGAGAGTTGGAAGTAAGGGAGTTCAGCTTTATTCCTGACACATGTTTTCCTTATAAAATCTTTTCATAGCCTGAGTAGTTAGATGTTAATTTCCCTTTTTACTTTTCAGCGCTTCCACCTCCTTCTAGAGACCCAGGCTATAAGCAAATTTTTGAAAGATTGAATGCTGTGCCAGTAGAAGAGAGGAATATAAAGTTTTTGCTGAGAGATGACTTTTTACATCAATACGGGCTTCTTCACTCTTCTCGCTATACTCAGCCTCATGAAGCCCCGACTGAAGTTCCCGATTCCCCGACTGAAGCATCGGATGCCCCCGTTACTATCGAACAATCTTCATCAAAAGAGTCTAACATCGAAGCTTCATTGGTGAAATGTTCCACCCCTACCGACATTATGGGGTCATCTAGTAAGACGGCACTTGCCCCGATTGAGGAAGAAGAAGAACCTTCACAGCCTCTCGGGGGATTAGCTGATGTAGGAACTGAGAAAACAAGTCTCACCGAGCATGATGGTGACGATGTTTATGATGGGTTGAGCGACATAATAGTGACCTCACAGGAGCTTTTTAGAGATGACGTGTCTAAAACTATCTCTCCTATGATTGAGGCGACGTCCCTTCTTCGACTAACACCAACACAAACACCAACTCCTCATACCCAAGCTATCATCACCCCTACACCAATGAGTGGTTTGTAGCTTAATGCGCGTAGCTTGCACATCACACAACACTTAGGATTTTTCGGCATTTGTTCATATTTAACTTCTTTTCTTCGGAAGTTTCTAAGACTCGCTATTTTTGCCTTTTCAGATTCCCCTATGGGGCGCAGCGGCAGCGGTTCCTATTACAAGGACTTTCGACGCTATGGAGGGCGTGGCAGCTATGACTACAAGCAATACTATGCCGATCCCAGAGAAACCAATGAGCAGAGAGCTGCGCGAAAAGCTGAAGAGAGGAGAAGGTATGAAGAACGTCATGAGGGAGCGGGCACGCGACATGAATCCTTCCCAAGGGATGATGACTCCCATAAACGTAAAACGCACGATGATAGGGGGAAGAGCCATATTGAGGATTCGAGAAAGCGGACCAAACTTGGCGAGGAGCACGTGCCCGTGACATCTGAGAGACCTGGTGCCTCAGTTTCTATTGACATCCCTTCCAAATCTCCTGCTCTTGAAGGAAGTGCCATCCAAACACTTCTCAACAGGCCTTCATACCATGTTGAAAGGGGGCCCCCGACTTTGCAGAGCCGATTCCCGAACTGGTGTTTGAGGGGGGTACGTTTCGACCTTGATTTGGTCCCCATCGACAAAGAAGCTATGTACAGAAATCTCGATGCTGTCAAGCTTGATATCGATAGAATGTCTGGATGGCAAAAGCTGGTTGATGAACTTCAAAGAGTTAATCGGGCTAACATCGAAGCAATGCTGACCATGGAAAATGACAAATCAGAATGGCAGAAGATTCTTGATCAACACAACGCTGAGATGAAGGAGATAGCCGAATACAATGAAAAACTCGAAGCTGAAGTAAAGCAGCTCAAAGATGATCTTGCCTCTTCTACTAATACTTACACCCAAAGAGAAGAGGTATTGCAAAAACAAGTGCGAGATGCGCACGCCAGCCAGAGGGACGCTGAAGCTAAAGCTGAGAGGTTGGAACAAGCTGTAGAGAACCACCGCACTGATGTCACCCAGCTGCAGAATAAACTGAGCGCCCGGGACATGGAGATTGAAGCGCTAAAAGCCCAGCTTGCTCAGACCGAAAAAGATCGAGATGAGGCCATGGCTGGCAAAATTGCAGCCGAAGAAACTGCTCAGACCATGGAAAACGATATCAATTCGACTTTATTCGATTTTTATTTACATTGTGTCTTGGGTCGCGGCAGCCTCTCTTTTCTTGGTCCTAAGTATGAAATCACCCTGGCCGAGGTGTGGGAAGCTGCTCTTAACATGTTTAAAGACGCCGGGTATGGCGATGAAGATTTTGAGGCGCGTTACCTGGATGAGGGAGCTCGCGCTGCTCTTGCGAAGGGGCGAGAACAACTTGCCAGGATGAGAACTGGAATGGCGGAAGAGGAATGTTCTGGAAAGGAATTAACGCTTATTTCCTCTGTCCATCCTCCAGTTTCTCCTGTGGTTGACATCACGGGTTCGAGCTCCTCTACTCCGCCTGCAACTAAGACAGTAACTGAAACTACAAGTGCACAAGGCGGGGATGAAGGTGGTGAAAGCAACGAAGCACAGCGATATGAAATCAGCCTCAGAGATCCAACTACCCCAGGTAAACTTGACACCGGACCAGCTCAAGTGGTGAACTGCTCGTTCGCTCCTTGTGAACTTGACGATCTTCTTGATTATTTTTCAAATGTCAATGAATTCCCGACTTTTGATGAGCCGTCATCCCCTCTCTTTTCGAAAGATACTGATATTTTAAGTTTTTTCTCCTTTGTAGAGAAAGCACCGAGTCAAACTCAAGCTTCTCCTCCCCCGGTGATCCTTCCTCCATCTCTTCAAGTGGCGCCTCCCTCTGCTTCTCAACCTGGGTCACAAGAAGAACAAATAGAAGCTCTCCATGGCCTGGATGATCCCATTGCTTCGCAAGAGCAAAAAGATGAGGGACTTGAGGGAGGTGACATATCTCCGGAGCGGACTCCTTCTGACGATATAACTTTATCTAAACTTGTCACTCCAGGAAGTGAGTCTTCCTCAAAGAGGAGAAGGAAGCAAGGAGCATCAAGGAGGAGAGGGAAGATAATCACTGCCACTGAAGAGGAGCCAGAAGTTGGGCCAGCTGCGCCTACCTCTCCTTCCTCCCTTATACCCACTGGTCGACCTGAAAAGCTGATCATTCGGCCGGGTAAAGGGTCTAAAGGCAGCAAAAAGAAGTGAAGATCTTCAGTTTCTAGTTTTTTGTGTTTTGCATGTACTGGCCGAGAATTGTGCGGGTACCGGCCCCCGCTTTTCTTTATTTTGAAACCTGTACCTGCGTTGTAATTGAATAAAATGATTCCTCGTTTGTACAAACTTTTGTTTGAATTAAAGAATACATTTGTTATTCGTTTTGGCATGAGTTTATTTGATATTGCAGCGAGCTTATGGTATGTTACTTGAGCGTTACCTTTTGCTGGTTTAGTTATACCATATTGTGTGTAATTATACTATATTGCCCCCATTCCATAAGTATGCTGCAATATTCTATACCTCGAGGGGACTTACACTCTTATTTGCTAAAGAATAATTATTTTATTCTTTAAAGAAAATTTTATAGAGTACAACTCCCTTCGTATAAGTTTTTACGCTTGGTCGTTCGAAGAAATCACTTTTTTCTTTTGCTTATGTGCATATCTCATCAAGTGAATTCCTCTATGTGGTAAAGCGGACCTCTGAAGGGTACTTTAACTTCTTTTCTTTTTACGATCATTTCCCACAGTAGGCAAATTATTTTTCCTTTGAAAGTTAAAGTACGCTTTTGATGAGGATTTTTTTTTTTTTTTATAGAAAGTTGTACCTCTGAGGAGGGATTTTTTCACGTTTCAACACTTGGAAGTTTTATTTCAATCTCGGTGAAACGTGTACCTCCAAAGAGTTATGCTTTAGAAATCCTTTTCACGTTTCAACACTTGGAAGTTTTATTTCAATCTCGGTGAAACGTGGGTTTCCAAAGAGGTCTTTTTTCTTAATTGTGTTCCCGGGAGGGGGTTGTACCTCTGAGGAGGGATTTCTCACGTTCCAACACTTGGAAGTTTTATTTCAATCTTGGTGAAACGTGTACCCCCAAAGAGTTGTGCCTTTGAAGAAAGCCTTTTCACGTTTCAACACTTGGAAGTTTTATTTCAATCTCGGTGAAACGTGTGCTTTCAAGAAGGTCTTTGTTTTTACATTTCAACTTTGGTGAAGTGAAATTCCGAAGAGCGGCTGCTACACTTCAACTCCTGGCGAAATGGGCCTCCGAAGAGGGCTTTTATTTTGTTTACATTTCAACTCTGGTGAAGTGAAATCCCGAAGAGCGGTTATAACACTTCAACTCCTGGTGAAATGGGCCTCCGAAGAGGGCTTTTATTTTGTTTACATTTCAACTCTGGTGAAGTGAAATCCCGAAGAGCGGTTATAACACTTCAACTCCTGGTGAAATGTGCCTCAGAGAGGGTTTTCATCGCCTGGAAGTTACTCTCTCATGGTTGGAGGGTCATGACTCCTCCAATCTTTTTTGTTGAGTAGAGAACCTTCTTTTTTGTGGCATATGACCCATTAGAGGTCTTTTATTATCCGAAGAGTTGCGCCTTCGAAGAGGACTTGTGGCGCTGATGGTAGCTTTGGTTGTTCCTCTGTTCACTTGCTTATGCCTTTTCAGCGATCCTTTTTTTTTTTTTTTTTTTTTTTTTTTTTTTTTTTTAAGTTTTCATCCCCCTTTTTCTCACAAGTGGCTTGTTTAATCCAAGGAAGTGTACTTCATTGCCAGGCAAGTTCGTGAGAACGGGCACTAGCTTCCTAATTGGATGTTTGTTTGTTTAAACAATCTCAATTTATCAGCAAGGGCTCGTTCCTATCGAAATCATTAGCCGTTCAATTGAAGCATTTCCTATCTAGGATTTGAATTCGGGGTCTTTGTGACTTGAAATTTGTTTGTTGAATGATGGTGAGAATCGCTCGGTCTTATTATGCGCAAGTTTTATCTCCACTGTCTGCAAAAATTTAAATCGATATTTCAGCAATACATTTTGTGTATTTTTATATCGAAAACAAAGCAAACATATAATGATAATAAGGAACACAAGATTTATAGTGGTTCGACCATGAAATTGGGCCTACATCCACTTTATATTCTTTCATTATTTACTTGCATCAGTTTCACAATTGCTTTCAATTACAGGAATCATACATTCATAATTCTTTTTACAATGTTTCAACAAAATTTTCAAGTAAAGTATGGACGCAAGTGATTGCTGTTCCATGCCCTTGGAATTTGATCTCCATCAACTGTGGTGAGCTTGAATGTGCCGTCAAGAAGTTTCTGACCTATCACATACGGTCCTTCCCAATTTGGCCCAAACACACCTGTCGCAGTCATAATTCTTTTTAGGACTAGATCTCCAATTTCAAAGCTGCGTTGACGAACTTTGGAATTGAAATGTCTGGCTATCCTTTGCTGATGAGCTGCAACTCTGAGGTTAGCTTCATCTCTTTTTTCATCAAGGAGATCCAGCGCTTCAAGTTGCAGCTTTTCATTTTCTGCTTGATTGAAATGGATTCTTCTGTGTGAAGGGACCTCTGTTTCAACCGGGATCATTGCTTCCGATCCGTATGCTAACGAAAAAGGAGTATGCCCAGTTGCAGTTTTGTGAGTAGTTCTGTATGCCCATAGTGCAAGTGGTAGTTTATCGACCCAACCACCTTTTGCTCTTTCGAGTTGCTTTTTGATGGTTGATTTGATGATCTTGTTCACTGCTTCCACTTGCCCGTTTGCCTGCGGATGAGCTACTGCCGAAAAGCTTTTCTGGATTTTGAATCGTTTGCAAAAATTCTGGAATTCCTCACTTTCAAACTGAGTACCATTGTCTGTGATTATTTTTTGAGGCACACCGTATCTGCAAATGATATTCTTGGTCACAAAGCTTATCACTTTCTTAGAAGTGATAGTAGCCAATGGTTCAGCTTCAGCCCACTTAGTAAAATAATCAACCGCAACAATAGCATATTTAATCCCTGATTTAGCGGTTGGTAGCGGCCCAATGAGATCCATTCCCCAAATTGCAAATGGCCATGGACTGATCATCTGTGTGAGTTCGGTAGAAGGTGCTCTAGGAATTTTGGCATATCTTTGGCACTTGTCACATTTTCGGGAGTAATCTGCGGCATCCCGATTAATTTCTGGCCAAAAATATCCGTATCGGAGAATTTTCTTTGCTAATGTTTGACCACCTGAATGATCACCGCATTCTCCTCCATGCACTTCAGTTAGGATTGTTTTGGACTCTTCCCGGGATACACATCGAAGCAATGGCATTGAGAATCCTCGTCTGTATAATTGACCATCCTGGATTATATATCGAGAAGCTTTTCTCAGTAGCTTTTGTCGTTCTTTAGAGTTTTCTGGTAAAGAGCCATTGAGTAGATACTTTGTTATTGGAGTCATCCATGATTCTTGCTCTTGCGACATACTCATAACCCAATCGATATCCATTTCATCAATGCTCGGATTTGACAAAACTTCCACTGGAACTAACCCTAAGGATTGGGCTTCGCCAGAACTTGAGTATTTTGCGAGAGAATCTGCTTTCATGTTTTCTTCTCGAGGAATATGACTTATCGTGTAATGGTCGAATTCACATAAAAGTTCCCAAGCCTTTGACACATAAGCGGGCAGATTTCCTCCTTTCGTTTGAAACTCCTTCTTGACTTGGCATACTATAAGCTGAGAATCACTGAAGATCTGTAACGCTCGAATGTTTAGTTCTTTAGCAATTTTCAAACCAGCGATCAGAGCTTCATATTCTGCTTCATTGTTTGTTGAAGGAAATTCTAATCTTAGCGCATAGCATAATGACCGGCCTTCAGGAGTTTCAAGAACAATTCCAGCACCTGAACAGTAATCATTTCTTGCGCCATCTACAAACAACTTCCATTGGGTTGGGGAGTTCTCGATTGTTTCTTCCTCGCTGTTACCCTTGTCTGTAAATTCTGCAATAAAATCTGCCAAAGCTTGTCCGTTGATCGCTTTTCTAGGATGATAAGTGATGTCATATTGGCTCAATTCAATATTCCACTTTAAAAGGCGGCCCGAAGTCTCAGGGCGAAACAAGACTTGCTTTAAAGGTTGATCAGTGAGGACTTTGATAGGATGAGCCTGGAAATATTGCCTCAACTTTCTTGAGGCAATCAATAGACAATAGGCGAGTTTTTCCAACTTGGAGTAATTCATTTCTGCCCCAGTGAGTCTTTTGCTGATATAGTAAACTGGATGTTGAATCCTTTTGTCTTCCCGTACCAGCGCTGCACTTAAAGCATGAGATGAAACTGCCAAGTATATAAGAAGATCCTCGCCATCGCCGGGCCTGGAAAGTATTGGAGGCGTTTCCATATGTTGAATCAATTCTTCAAAAGCTTTCTGGCATTCGGGAGTCCAGTCAAAGTTTTTCTTTCCTTTCTTTAGAGCGTCGAAGAATGGAATGCATTTATCAGTAGCTTTGGATATGAACCGACTTAAGGCGGCAATTTTTCCATTGAGACTTTGCAATTCCCTCTTTGTTTTAGGAGCTTTGACTTCTTTTAGAGCAGTGATTTGAGCTGGACTAGCTTCAATGCCCCTAGCGCTCACGATGAAACCCAAGAACTTCCCAGATTCTACCCCGAAAGAACATTTTAAAGGGTTAAGCTTCATTCCGTATCTTCGGAGAATTGCGAACATTTCTGCTAAGTGTTCGATGTGATCCACTGCTTTCTTAGATTTTACTAGCATGTCATCAACGTAAACTTCCATAGTCTTTCCCAACTGCGGTTTGAACATAGCATTAACCAGTCTTTGGTATGTTGCCCCCGCATTCTTCAACCCAAAGGGCATAACTCTGTAACAGTAAAGACCGACATCGGTGATAAAGCTTGTGTCCTCCTGATCTGGCTCATGCATCATGATCTGATTATATCCGGAGTAGGCATCCATAAAAGACAACAATTCATGACCCGCTGTTCCATCTACCAGTTGATCGATCCTGGGTAATGGGAAGCAGTCTTTGGGACAGGCCTTGTTTAGATCTGAAAAGTCGATGCACACTCTCCATTTACCATTGGCTTTCTTAACTAGCACTGGATTTGAAACCCAATTTGGATAGGTAGATTCTCTGATGAAATTATTCTCCATGAGCCGGTCAACTTCCTCTTTCAATGCTGTCGACCTTTCTAGACCTTGGATTCTTCTTTTCTGCTTTACTGGCGTGAACTTTGGGTCAATATTCAGAGCATGTACCGCAACTTCTGGGGATATTCCGCACATATCGGCATGGGTCCAAGCGAAAACATCCAGGTTTGCTTTCAAAAAAGATATCAAGGCATTCTGAACTGACACATTAAGTTGTGAACCCACATTCAGCACCTTGTTTGGGTCCTTCAGATCAACGGGCACCGGTATCGTTGTTTCTGCTGGTACCACCCTACTCTCCCCCGCACTGGCCTTTCTAGGATCCATCACTTTTCGTGCCCCGCTATGCTCGCCAGTGCAGGGTCCGCCCTGTAGTTGCTATAGGGTTGGTGTTTTGATGCGGATTGGGGTTGCCGCATCTTTCCCCATTTCTCTCTTCCTTGTTTCTCGCAGCTCTGTCATATAACATTCTCGCCCAGCGTTCTGGTCTCCTTTAATAACTCCTACCCCATTGTCTGTAGGGAATTTAATAGTAAGACACCATGGGGCAAGGACAGCTTTGAATGCAGCAAGAATAGGTCGACCAAAGAAAGCATTATAAGCAGAAAATTCATCTACTATCACAAAAGTCTGCTTGCGAACTACTTTTCTTTCTCCTTCTCCGAGTTCCACAAGCAAGTCAATGGTTCCTACTGGTTGCTTTGGCTCCCCAGTGAAGCCAACAATCTTCTGAGATGAGGCTTGCACATCCGCCATCGGGATTCTCATCTGGTCAAACGTTTTCTTGAAGAGGATGTTGCAAGATGCGCCGCAATCAATAAGAACTCTTCTGACAATAGCCGGTCCAATACCGGCCGAGATGACTAACGGGTCCAAAGTAGGGGCCTCAATGCCCGTGGAATCTCTAGCCCTGAACACAATATCATCATTAAAAGTCCTTTGTTGTTTCAGGGGTGTAGAGTCCTCTAAAACAAAGACATTCTCTTCAGTTGGCATATGTTTCAGAGCTCGAGTGTACCTCTCCATTTCACCCCAGCTTCTGCCTGCTGGGTGGGGTCCTCCTGTGATGACATTAATAACTGGCCTTCCAGATTCATGTCCTGCGGCCTTCTCATTTGTCCTGGGCTGATGAGCAAGAGCTTGTTGCCCCTGACTTGACGAAGCAGGATCATTACCACTCTTCTTCACAAATTGCTGCAGCTTATTTTCTCTTAGCAATTCTTCGATTATATTTTTCAATTGACGGCAGTCGTCTGTGTCATGACCAGGCTGATTATGGAAGCGACAGAACTTCCCACTTTGCACAGCTTTTCTTCCGGTTCTGAGAACAGGAGGTTTGGGATACTCAAAAGAATCTTTTGTAGCCAGGTAGATGCGCTCTGGTGTTTCTAACAAAGGAGTATATTCTGATGGCTTGAAGGATCGAGGCTTCTTCGAATTGTGTTGTTTCCTTCCATCATTATTTTCTCTTTTCTGTCCCACAGATCCATTCTTACGTGGCGCAGCAGTGTTGTCTTCAGCTTTCTCTACTGTTGCCTTTGCCGGGACAGGACGGCTTTCCAAACGCATGAATTCATCCGCCTTTTTGTAGAACTTTTCCAGAGAATTTGGCTCCTTCATGTTCAGCCACTTTCCGAATTCACTTGACTTATCAATAGCTCTCATCAAATAGGTCAAGACCATGCGGGGTTCTGCATTATCCACCTCAGCTAACGCTATATTAAAGCGATTTAAAAAAGACTTGATAGTTTCCCCCGGATTCTGTTCCAAACCGGATAACGACATGATGTCTTTTGCCTTTGAAGCATATAGCCTAAATTGCTCTTTAAATTTCCTGGTTAGGTCTGAAAACTGATCGATGGACCGGACAGGTAGTTTTGTGAACCAAAGCAGAGCTACCCCTTCCAAATACACAGGAAAATAGCGGCATTTTATCTCGTCAGAAGCTCTGGCACCTGTCATGTGCCAATCATATTTGTACAGGAACTCATTTGGATCACTTGTCCCTTTGTAAGCTGGAATGGTCGGAGGGACGAACTTCCTTGGGAATTCAGCTTTTAGGATCTTTTCAGTAAACGGAGTCTTGCTCGGAGCGAAACCCCACTCTTTCTCATCTTCGACCCTTTGCATACTTTCTTTCATAATCTGTCGAACCATACCAGAAAGATATTCTTCGTCATTCCTATTTCTGGATCCTCCAGCCTCAGGCAATGTCTGTTCAAAGGGGCTAGCAGCCCTTTCGGGAATGTTTCTAGTTTCAGCATCATGGACATTACCGACAAAGTTCCTTTCATTATTCGCAGGTTGACGGTTTGCCCCGAGCAGATCGTTTAACCTATTCAGAATCAGAGCATTCTGAGCATTCTGAGCTTCCAATTGCGCGTTCTGGGCATTTATTTGCTGATTCAACCCAAAGATAGCAGCGTCCAATTCCGCTTTTGAAACTCCAACAGCTGGAGTGGCTTGATTTGGTGTTGGGGAAGTGGAGGTTCCCTCTTGAATGTTTGCAGATCTCACAGATTTACTTTTCCTTCCAGGAGCCATGATTTCGGATAGACTTCTGGTTCTTAAAGAAACTCTATCTACAAATCTTTCTGAAACAATGATGATAGATGTCCTGAGTTCAATTCTCAGTGAAAGCACCAAAATGTTAACGAAAAAATTTAAACGCTAACACCCTGGTGTATAAGATGTGATTGTGAAAGCACCACCCGTTTGTACGGGAAACAGAAATAAGCAGAAAGTATGTAGAAAAACGGTAAGAGACACAGTATTTATAGTGGTTCGGCTTATAATCCAGCCTACGTCCACTTTAATCTTTTTATCACTAGTTTGATTACAATTCTTTACAAGATCTTTCAATTACAACACACTTCAAGTGATAGGGTATGTGAAACAAGTAGCTCAAGCTTTGATGTTGACAATCATCTTCAAATCCATGGTGAATGTGGATGATTCCTTCATGGAGTTCCTTTAGAAGTTTGTTGGATCTAAAAAGCTTTGAAGTCGTCTGGAATTCGGCAGAGTAATGGCGCTTGAAGAGAATAAGCCCAAAGGTCCTTTGCATGTTGGAGATGGTTTCATATTTATAGAGAGTTCTGGGCGGAAAAAGTGCTAAGTCCTAACTCGTGGCCGACTTAAGATAAGTCGTGTTCGACTTAAGGTAAGTCGTCCCCGGGTCACTGAGCCGAGTCTATGGCAGTTCCCCTTTTTTGAACCCATCCCTAAGTTCTAAGTCGTGTGCGAGTTATCTGGCTGCAATTGCTAATTTCCCTTCTTAAGTCGTATACGACTCTTTTTATGTCGTAAGTCGTAGTCGACTTAACCAATTGCAACTGGTTTAAAGCAAGTCTTAACTCGTAGACGAGTTAAGAGGTGTGTCTTTAGGTCGTATCCTCCTTAAGTCGTATAACTTCTTTAGGTCGTAAGGGTCTTAAGTCGTACAAACTGCAGTTATCATTAAGTCGTAGGCCATCAATTTCCTTAAGTCGTAAAGACCTTAAGTCGTTAGCTTTTCTTAACTCGTATGCCTGCTAACTCGTAGAAGATCTTAACTCGCAGAGGATTAACTCGTAGAGGCTTAACTTGTGGAAGATCTTAACTCGTACACTTGCTAATTTGTAGATATGCTGACTCGTAAAGGCTTATCTCGCAAGTAGCTTAACTCGGGTACTCCTTAACTCGTAGGCTGCTTATCTCGCAAGCTTGCTAACTCGTAGAGGTCTTTAAGTTGTAGGAAGTTGCTGACTCATGTATCCTTTAACTCGTACATGCCTTGAGTCGTACATGCCTTGAGTCGTACATGCCTTGAGTCGTACATGCCTTAACTCGTGGACCTGTTAACTTGTGAACGAGTTAGGGTTAACACATATAGTTTCACTTCTTATATATATATAAGTTTATTTCACAATTGTAAATCACTTTAATTATAATTCAATTCTTATAATTCTTTTGCTTATACAATTTATTCTTTTATTTAGATTATTTCAAACAACCTAACAATCAACTGTATACACTTTAATAATTCTGAAAAATTATTCCTTTATATATAAAATATAATCAACTAAAATTATTTCATTTACCCAATTTAAAACAATACTGTGTCGAATTGTTCTATTCAAGTGTTTATAAACCCCTTTGGCATAGTTGTACAGACCGTGCTGACGAAGGTTCATATTCCACTCAATAAACCAATCATCACAATATAAAACAATTTTATATTCACTAACAAATACGCACTCATAGCTATTATTACACTCAAACTCATTCTAGAGTACTACTGACTCTATCTCTAATGAGTAATACCCAACAGAACCATGGTTGTCGCTTAACCATATGCTCTGATACCACCTGTGATGACCCGCAAATCCGTACTCCTTGAATATACACTAATCTCCATTGATTAACTCAAGATGAACAGAAATACGAATTCTCAATGTTTAAGAAGAAGAAAAAGGATAGAAGAAGAGATAAGAAGATAGAAAATAGAGGGAAAAGAAAATAGAAAATAGAACGGAATAGAAAACAGCAGAACAATAACAGAATCTCACAATTCGCAACGGAACAACATATAATAGATAAATGAATAATCTTTAAACAAAGAAATATATCAGTTATTACATTTTATACATTACATTACGTCATATCAACAGAGTGTACAACATCAAACAACAACAAACAATGCAGCGGAAAAAGAAATACTATATACTAGTAATACGCCATGCCATCCATCTTGCCTCCAGCAACTCCTGAATATCCTGATAAACCTAACTCTTGACTGCCCGTGTGGAAATTGGTGGGCACCCAGAGTTTAGGAAGGAAAACAATAAACTCCGAGTCAGTCATGTGACTGGTGTGAGAACTCAAAACAGTTTATTTATCTTTGAAAAACAAAATGGATGAATATTTTTAAAGTCAATTCGCAATGCTTTTAAAAATGAGACTACCATAAGACCTCCCGCCACACACACAATGCAAACGCAGACTTGGAGGAGATTTCTTCTTATGTTAGTCAAAGATGCTTGATACGCATTAAAAAGAACATTTGATATTATTACTAGTGCATAGTATAGAGAAAATCATTTCGAAAGTAGAATATAAATCTTAGCCAGCATAGGTACCATTATAGTATGCTTACTATAGCTACCATATTAGATGGCAGGTTCTACAACTAAAACCGTACAAGTATCGTATTGTTTCTTTGGATTTCCAACGAATGATCAGGCCAAGGAACTTCCCATTGCCATATGAGAACGCCTCTGGATGGACGTCCCCGAGAACCAAACCGGATCTCTACCAACACAAGGCCGGGTTACCCCTAACTGAGTAACAACTGACCGAATATGCCATCACCCGGTCCTTTGGGACCTTTCACCGAGCGCTCGTAATCAATTCACACAATCATAAAGTGTTTTCAACATGAGTAAGTATCTGGGCTCCATACCATGATACCACCCTTTTCCAGAAGGAAATGCACATATCCTAAAGGGCGCTACCCCTCATAACCTTGCTGCATCTTTCCTGTTTTGACCATTCCCGGGGTGTGAGGCTCGACGAAGTCACGTCCACAAAAACATACTTTATACAAAAGCCATGCTTTGGGTCAACAAATGATCATGGAAATGATCACCAAGATAGACGATCAAATAAATGATCCTATCACAAATAATCAACACAATGATCATTTACAGCAACACTCAGCATGTCACATTACCAAATTGGGAATATATCGCTGATAACCTTCAACTACATAACCTCTGAGCTCGTACGTCTCAGAGAAGGGTGTTAAGCTAAAAGAATAAATTCTTCGCCACCAACAGAAATATATTTGAAAGAAATCTGTTTATATCTCAATCTGTAACGTCAGACATACAATCCATACAAGTTTGTTCCGGGCTCAAACAGAACCGAAGGCACTTACAAAGAAGTCCTTGCAATCCAGATATCCACAATCCTGATCGGATTTCCCATCACTTAGGGAGTCTCTATACCGTTGCAACTCAATGCAGAGACAATCGATAGGTCATCCTATCGCTCTCACAAATATCCGGTCTTGAACACCGGTCATCAATGCTATATATTACGTCGTATCACTATTCGGAATGGGTAATCCGAATAACGAGCGCAATAATTTAAAAATAAGTGTAGCATTCAAATTCAACAAATCCCAACAAATACCTTTCAAAGGTAAATATTGATAGTCGGTTATTGAACTATCAATGGATAAGCACAACATCACCAGATTCCAAATAATTTTCCAAATTATTTATTTTCCAAAAATATCTTTACTAGATATATAATTTTCACACTTCAAAAATAAATCAATATTTATTTTTAAACAAATTCTCCTTTTCTTTTATAAATTCCTTTATTAACCTATTCATTTTATAACTCAATTATAAAACAAAAGTTCATGTTATAAGTTAAATACTTAGAATTTATTTGTTTTTACAATCGTTCCTTTAAACTTCATAATTATAAATCTTATAACTTATAAGATTCAATTATTTATCCAAATCTATTCTTTCAATAACTTTATAAATTTTATAAACCTACTGCTTATAAAATTCCATTTATAACTTCACCGTTTATAATTCTATAAATTTCATTCATTTATGAAATCCATTCATAATTCATTCTAACACTTATAAAAACTCGTTTTATAATTCAAATATTTTTATTTATAAATTATAAATTTTATAAATCCTTTGTAAAATCAATTTATACTATTATTTTAAAACATCTTTAATCTCCTTTATAATTTCACCATTCTCTTGATTTATAAAATAATCAAATTTTATAAATCCTATTTTTAAACTTTTTTATAATAAATTCAAAAATCCCAATTAAACTATTTTATAAAATCATTAGCCTCATATTTTCAAAAATCAACCTTTAACTATATTTCTCAAAAATCATAATTTTTATAACATTAAAATTTTATACGTTTATTTATTTAAAATGGATAAATTCCCAAAAATATTTTATGAACGTATACTTTCAAAAATCACTTTGAAATCCTTTTTAAAATTCCAAAATTTGGTCCAATGATGCTACATACCAAATAGTCAATCACGACAACAATGATATCATATATCGATATGATAATCAACGAATATCAAAATATCCATAATCAAATAAATACTGTTGAGGAATCCAGTTGGATCCCTCCAACCTGCTTTCCTGCATCCACAAATATTAGCACAATACCAACTCCGCTCCAGTACGGAATTATCGCGGTATATGGGATTTAAAATATTATCCGCTTAATAGACAGCGCAATAGGGTCTCATCCGCTATACAAATGCGGGAAATCACAACTCCAATATATACATATGCCAATATATATATATATTGCTATTATATATAATACCAATTTCACTGTTTATGAAATATTCGCGGTATATGTTTTTAATAAATAACATCCGCTTACTAACGGCGCATAATGTCTATTTTAACAATCAATAGATAACAATCATCATTCAAACATGCATTTAAGTATTTTAAATCTAACTATTTAAAATAAAATCGAAACTGATTCGATTGAGTGAGAAGTTCTCACCTTGATTTCAATTTTGTTTTAGCGATTTATTTCGAATAAAATTAAACGGACGTTTAATTTTACCCGAAATTCTCACTAACTCCAAATGACTCCAATCCAATTCCATAGCGTAGTGCTCGTCCATACGATTCCAAAGCAACTGGTTTCGCGCGTTTTCGACCTCGTATGAAAAAGTTATGATTTTATGAAGTTTACACGAATTTTAAATCAATAAATTTACAACTTTTATAATATTTTACCCTACACTAGTTTCAGGTCGTTAGATCCTGCAACTCCATCAAGACCGTGCTTTTGCTTCTCCTCTCCCTCTCATGTTCACGCGTTTACAGACAACATCACGCAACTCAAACCCATGTACACAAAACTAGGGTTAGCGCTTTCGACCACCACGAGCCACCTGGAGACGATCTGGAAGTGCCAAATCGAAGGCCATAACTCCCTCCACCTTCGACCTGCGTGCGGCCAAGCTCGGCCAGGCCCCTGCCTCAGAATACGCGCCTACAGCGAAGGCGAACGCGGCCCGTTATCCTATGATCCACTCGCCCAAATTAAATCACAGCCGTTGGATATACTCGTCTCTCCACCCTCTACGTTCTTGTAGTTGAAGACTTCTTGAAACGAGGCTTGGATTTGAAGAAAACGAGGGGGGAAGATGGGTTGTTTTTGGCCATAGATGAAAGGGGTGGCGGCTGAAGAGAATTAGGGTTTAGGTTTATTTTTATTATTTTTTATTTGTGTGAATGGAGCCCTATTTATAGAAAACGAACGACACTGTTCATCCGGGTTTTCCAAACTCCGATTCACGCGCCGTAACCAGCGTTTCTAGGGTTTATCCCGCGTTCCGGACACAATGGAACAGGTTTCGAAAGCTAATTCGGACATCTGTGCGAGTTATGGCAATAAACGTTCAATTTAAATTAAACCGATTTAAACGATTTTCTAGGCGTTTTAGCTTGTACCGGACAAACGGTAAATCCAATTGACACGAAATTTGAAACCTTACAATAATATCACATTACGGATCCGATGAAACTAGTTTCGTCGAAATCCGAGACAGTTTGAAAAATGGCTATTTTGACTCGCTAAATAAATATTAAAAACAATTCGATGCGTTTCGAGCTGCCACGATCAAACGACAACTCCGATTGCTACGAAAATTGAAATCCGGTAATAACTAGCTATTACGGATCCAATGGAACTGGTCTTGTCCAATTCTGAGACTGTTCAAAAATTGACTATTTTCACTAGTCGATTTTAATATTAAAATATTCAATTTTCACATATTAACTTTTAATTCGATTTTAAAAGTTCTAAAATATCATTCTAACTCCAACATGATAAAATAAAATTTTAAAAATCATTTTTAATCATATTTAACTCAATTTTCAATTATTTCCATAATTCCACATATTAAATTATCGATTTAATTATCGAATTAAATCCAATTATTCGAATTAAAATTTATTCGACTTATAAATTCACTTATTAATATTTAAAATTAATTAAATATTCAAATTTTAATTACTAAAAATCCTGGGTCGTTACAGGAGGGATCCAACTGGATTCCTCAAAATTATTTGATTATTTAATATTTTGTGTTTTAAATATTTGATATTTTGAGATGAATTATATTGATAATTGGAATAATGAATGCTATGGTTCGTTTGGATATATTTTCGGTACACTGAGTTACCTTATATAGAATTGGATTTTTGAAAGAAAATAAAAGAGTGAATTTTTAAGCAAAATAATTGTAGAAAATTTAAATAAATTTAAGAATGATTGGTAAAAAATGAAAGTGATTTGAAAATTCTAATAACTAAGTTCCGAGTATGGGAAAAGGGATTTTGAATAAACAGAGTAATAATGAATTTTAAACTTAAGTGATGTTATATCAAGAAATAAAGAATTTATTTTAAAATTCAAGGATTGAATTTATTTAAAAGGATAAAGAAGGAATTTGGGAAAAATCTAAAATTGGTGTTTTCAGTTAAAAAGATTTTAAACCATAGTTAAGAAATAAAATCTGAAGTCTATGGGTTTGAAATAAAATTGATTAAGAAAAGGGATTTATTTCAAAATGGGAATAATTTGGAAATCAATTTGAAGGTTAATTAAGTGTTTTAAAACCGGGATTTTTAAAAGAGAAGTGAGACTTTGGAATTTATAAAGTAGGTTTATAAAAGTGAAGTATTAAATCAGTGGATATTTGGAAGAATAAATTCACGGTAGGAATCTATTAAGGGAAAGGGTAAATTGGTTTTAAAATAAATAGTGATTTATTTTTAAAAGATGTGAAAGAGAAGCGTATTTCCCTGTATAGCCAAGTACGTTTCAAAGCAAATTTTTAAATATAAGTTAAAAGTTTTAATGTTGTTTTAAAAAAAATGTTTTAAAAAATTTATTATTTCTAAAGGTTTAAATTCTAAAGATGTATTTTTTTCAAATATATTATCGTAGTAATTATTTTAAGGTGACTTGGTATTTTGTTTTAAAGAAGAAATCTAGTTTTATTGTAAGTAACCTCATTTTAAATATTCCTAAAGTATATATTTTTAATAAAGTATTGAAGTAGTTTTCAATTTAAATGTTAAGGTATATTTTATAATAAAGTGTTTTAAATTATTCTAAAAATCTAAAGCTTTGTGCTTGGTGTTTTCAGTGGAAATAAATATTTGGAAATTTATTTCATGAGAAAAGTGTGGCTTGAAAACTATTTTCCAAAAAGGGTTGAAATAGAAATATATCTTGCGAAGATATTTTGAGGTTAATAAATAATTTAGAAAATTATTTATTGTTTGATGGATGTTTGTGAATGTTAATTGATAGTTAAATAACCGACTATCAATATTGGCCAATGCACTGATCGTTTTAAAGAGACCGGGATCGGGATTAAATCTCGAAAACCACTTTGATCCGGTTTGAACGTTTTCGTGAGGAAGGCGAGTTTGGATTTGAAGATTAAGCAGTGAAGTGCAAGGGCTAGTCGCTACTAATCCTGAGGATGATTCCAAAATGGATGTAGTAGGAGTAGTGCCTTCAGTTCCGTTCGAACCCGGAACGGACTTGTATGGATTGAATGCTTTCAGAACATCGTCAGGTGGACGATGAGCATTCTAAGAGATGAGTTCTCTAAAGGTAACGCTTAGCCTCAAGCCTCATCAACTGGGAATGACTGAAAATCATGGGTTATGCAGCAAGGCTAGGTGGGTAGCGCCCATTAGGGTGAGGTCATCCCTGTCTAGATGTCCCTTTTTATTCGGGTTGGTGGTGCGGTTGTTGATACCAATCGTGGGGTGATCTTACTCGGGATTATCTAGTAAGGGGTAGTCCCGGTCTTGTGTTGTAGGGGATTGGGAGTAATCCTTGGTACGGTGATCTAGGCCACGTACCGTGACAAATGGTACCCCAGTTCCTAGTCATTAGTTGGAAATCCATTCTACCTACACGCCTGTACGGTTTTGATTGTGCCCAACTATTACTGAAATGTGAGATGCAAGCATTTCAGCTAGATTCTATTTTACTTTCTATAGACACTATTATAATATCATAGGATTTTGATAAAAAATGTTTTGGCTATCATAAGGTAAAAACCCGACACGTTTATTTGTGGCGTGGTCTTACGAGACGCTTTGGATTTTCAAAGGATTTTTGGAACTTTAATAATCAATTTGAGTGTGATCAATTTGAGTGCGATTTCTCATGCTGGTATTCCAGACTGACTCAGGTGTTATTTAACTATAATGCTTAGGTCAGACCGAGTATTATATATTACAGGAAATGATGTTGTGGAGCTGGATGGCGATACGTACTTTCGTATTTGTATATTTCGCTGTGTATTCAGTTTGGGAAGGACGAGATATTATAACCGTCCTGAGTTATGTAGTTGTTTGTATTGAACTCTGATGCTGTACTATGATGATGTAATATATAAACAGATGTAATTTTTTTGCGTAAAGATCATTTACTATATATTATATTTTATTCCGCTGTGATGGTTAGATTCTGATGTTGTTTTCTATTTCCTTCTTCTATCTCTTCTTCTTTAACCCCAATGGTTCGTATTTCCGTTCATCTTGAGTTGATTGATGGAGAATAGTATCAACTCAAGGGGTACGGATATGCCGGCTGTTACACTACGTATTGGAGGATAGAGTCTCCATTAGAAGTAACATCGCTCCCAAATCTAGGCAAAATGTAGTTTTGTATGGAAATATTTATGACTTTGTTGAATACATTAGTGGCCAAGTTAAAGAGCAGGGGTGATAGGGGTCACCTTGTCGAAGGCCCCTTCTGGATTGAATTTTGTTACCTTTAATCCCATTTGCCGAAATGGTAGACACACGAGATTTCAATACGAGATCGATCTAAGAGATCCACTCATCGGTGAATACCTTGGCTTTCAGTGTGTCTAGAAGGAATCCACGGTCGATGGAGTCAAAGGCCTTAGCAAATTACAATTTAAGGAGAGCGCACATGGTGTTTTCCTTAAGGCGGTAGTTGATAAATTCTTGGGTGGTAGCTTCCTCATCCTAAATATTCCTACCTTGAGTAAAAGCCGATTTAGATTTATCAATTAAATTATCCATTTTATTCCTCAATATATTAGCTAAGACTTTGGTGATAATCTTATCCGAGCAATTTATTAGGGAAATCGGTCTAAAGTCATCGATTTTTTTTTGGATTTTCTTTTTTTAGGGATTAGACTAACATCTGCATAATTAAATCTCCCCAACTAGGGGTTGCCGGAGTAAATATCATCGTAAAGAGCCATCATATCATTTTTTCACGGTGTGCGAAAAAGTTTGATAGAATAACATCCGGAAGCCATCTGGACAAGAGGCTTTCTCACTAGCCAAACTCTTCATGTCAGCGAAAACATACTCTTCTGAGAAATGGGAATCTAATTCACATAAAGTGGAGTCTATGGGAGGATATAAGGATGCTCAATTCGTTGAATCTAATGCCTGAGATTGCTACCATATATTTCCTTATAATGATCTATAAAAATGTCACTTAGCTCACCCTGATTCGTAATTTTAATTTAGTTAAGTCAAATCGGATTAATGGTGTTGTGACGAAGTTTTCCATTAGCTATGCAATGGAAATTTAGTGTTTTTGTCCCATTCTTTTATCCATTGGACGTGAAAGCGTTGTTTCCACATAATTTCTTCTTGATTCATTAGTTTGTTTAGATCGATCTTCATGTTTCCTAATTTTGTCCTCTCATCGGGACATAGGTGCCCAACTTCTTCAATTTTATTTAAGGAAAGTATCTCCTTCAAAATGCGCTCTTTTATAATATAGATATTTCTAATCACCTAGTAAAATGAAACACATATTTTGACAAATCATTTACTTATTTGAATAAAAATATTCATTTTCAAAAATCCATATATACATGCATACATATCGTGTGTGTGTGTGTGTATGTATATGTATATGTGTATGCATATGTATATGTATTTGTATATATTATGTTCATAAATCATTAAGAACAAATCATCACACATCGTCCATCCATAAAATCAAACCAGCACTATACAACAATACACACATTTTTAAACAAGTAAATAGACGCCTTCAACGGAAAACTATCTATCTGATTTCGCTACGCGACTCTGATCACTACTGAATTCTCTTACTCAATTCACAACATCATAATTAGGGATTGTGAAGTATTTAAAATTGCGAGATTCAGATTATGGTCTTTTACAGCTTCCCTAACCGAACTACTTCATTCACATATAGCCACATAGAGGATTATTCACCAACATCAATGCCAACATAATTCATCGCGCCACCTACTTCTTACTTCATTACCACCATCGACAACTTCATTTCATGAAAAAAATACATAGAGAAGAGGCAGAGACAAGGAATACATATATATAGTAGGGAAATAACAAGCCCAGATGATTACCTCAGTAATCATCGTATACTCCTACCATCCCTTTAATATAGGGTAACTATCACACACCTAAGAGGACAAGTACTCTAAAGTCACTCTAAAGCCAAGACTCGTATCATAAACATTATATATTGTTTTAAACCTTGCTCTGATACCATACTGTAACGCCTCCGCTCTATACCCATACTACCAATGAGAATTACCAAGTAATTTTGTCTGGTAATGCAGAAAATGAGGCTGGTTAGGTGCAACCATAAGTAAATATTCTCTTGAGCTAACACCGATACATATCTTACCTCAAAATATATCAACAGCATACATACCCGATATCGGCACAAAGCAACAAACGCATGGGTTTACCAAGACAGAACAATTTTCCATATACATAACTGAACACTAAGTCACAAATGACAGTAGAAAAATATATTACATATCAAATCAAGTTTAAAATACACACCTTATAGCTATCTCATCAAAATATAGATACAAGGAGACATCCAAAGGAAAATATACATCGAGAACTCAATACGATATAATATATAGCCTATGTCCTCTAAAGCCCAACATCTAAACGGTTAATGTCCTTGAACCTAAAAAGTCATGGACTGACCCGAGGATTATATAATTAATAAACAGACTATATCTAAATCCAAGGTAAGTACATAACAGTAGCATGGTAAATGAAAAACACAACGTATACACAACATGATATAATATCCAACATAGTATCAGTAACAAAAGTAATACCAAGCCACACATCTCAATATCACCTATGGAATACACATAAGCGAGTGAGAATCACAACGACTATAGACCAGGTGATAACAATCAAATTCATCGAAATCTCAAAATAATATGGATACACACACAGCGTATCCATAAAAAGCATAATAAAGGAATCAATCCATATTAAACCAAATCCAAGAGTCATCAACCAAAATATATGTCTAGATTTGTAGTCTTGATAGAAGTGAAAACTTCCGACTGTCAAGCCTTAAAAGTATAAAGGAAGAAGGCCTAGTCCCACATAAACAGTCAAAGCATCAAATCTCGACTTACAACCCTAATGGAAGTAATAACTTGCAACTACTAAGCTATAAAGGATAAATTAGGAAATAAGGAACCTAAATAGAATGTAATCAAAACCAAATACTGAAACCAATATCCAATAGTACAATCTCGACTTACAATCCCAATGAAAATGAAATCTTCCGACCGTTATCCTAGGAGATAATATGAAATCCAAATTCCAAATAAAATACAATCAATACAAAATATCAAAAACAATATCCAAATACTTATCTCGACCTACAATCTTAATGGGACAGATACCTTCCCACTGTTATGCCCTTAGAGATATCAAGAAACTCAAACTCAATAAATATCAAATTCAATCAAATATGCAATGTGCAAAGTCATATATCTCAACCCACAATCCTTGGGGAGGCGAAACTCTCGACTGAATGGTCCTAAGAGATAGAAACAATAAATTAAACGAAAAGGAATTTTCTCAACCGTAGGCTCTTATAAGAGGATGACAAACAAGTTCACAACAAGTCTCTAATAGCATAAACAGACAACACGTGGCTATCTTGGGTTAGGCTAATCCACATGAAAAACTGAACGTAGGTAGTCTCTAATGTCAATGATCATTGTATCTAATGAGATAATAGCATCAAACAACTCATATATAATAGATTTACCTAATACACCCAGATGGGAGATGAACATACCGCATCACTGCTTTAAGAAAAGCCAATGACTGCTGCCTGTTTTCCTATAGTCCCTAAGTTGCTCCCAGAACCATGACAGTCATATCCATCGCACTTAAAAACACGCTGTCGGTCTATACCGAGCATTAGCCACTATCCCTACTTGCACTTGGCAATGCAATGTTGGTCCTTACTTGGTAAAGGATTGTTGGTCCTTAAGTGACGTCGGGGCAATGGCTCTAATGAGAGAAATAAATCTCATCCTACAAACCCACAAATTGACATTATGGATCCGTAGCGCAACCCCACAGTCTGGATTGCTATGATAGATAACTGGACTATCTGGTGGGTCGAATTCATGCACTCTCCGTAGTGGCATGAACCCTATAACATATATTCCCAATCAATACTCTCGATTTTATAAGTTTTAATAAGAGTAATAACTAATACTCACGACCTTAAGAGTCCTAATGAGAGTGACACCAACTACTCTCTACTATATAAGTCCTGATGAGAGCGTATCAGCATAAAAAAAAATCCCCGGCTACTAGCCCTAAGATTAGATAATGATACTCGACTAGTTAGTCCTTAAAGGATGTAACAATATATATTCTCGATGAGATGAGTCCTGATGAGAGCAATAATAACAAGCGCTCTCAACTTCATTCATCTTAATGAGAGCATACTGCATAAAAATTTATCGACTACTTGCCCTAAGAGTAAATAATTAAATAACTCGGCTTGTTAATCCTAAGAAGATAAATTTCTAATCTCAACATATCTATAGCTTGTAGCTTTTTCCTGGGGATTTGACAAGGCAACTTGGTACTCAGCATTGGCGCACTGCTCGGTAATATATGTATCGTTCGACACTCGGAACGCTCGGCACAAGGAATCATTCGGCAGTCCGGGTCATTCAGCAATCAAGAGCGTTCGGCCTCAGAGAAATGCTGGGCATGAAGGAACGATCGGCATGAAGGTGCGCGTGGCATCCAGAAGCGTTCGGCATTGGGAAACGTTCAGCATTGTATATCGTTCGGCCTCCCGAGAACGTTCGGCATACCAAGGACGCTCGGCATAAGAACGTTCGGCATACCAAGGATGCTCGACATAAGATCGTTCGGCATACCAAGGACGCTCGGCATAAGATCGTTCGGCGTCCAAAGATTGTTCAGCCTCCTGAGAATGTTCGGCAACCAAAGATTGTTCGGCACTCTTTCAATCTCGTCCGGCTTCGATTGATTGCTTGGCCTACTCTTCCCACGCAACACCGCATCATTCGGCATGAAGATGATGGGCCGGCATTTGGCCGTTCGGCATGTTCGAGTCGGCACACAGAGTTTACTCCATTTGGGCCGTGATATCCAGCTACCAGGCCTACCAGGGAAGTCCAACCCACCTTCGTCTATAAATAGAGAGGCAGGGGCACAGTGAAAAGGATCAGTTTTTTGGGAACGCTGAGGAAACTCTGCCACATTTAACACTCATTCAAGACTTAATTTATTTTTTGAAATTGTGTTCAAGTAATTAGAAACGGATTGTATCTGTAATCAACTATCAAGGAAATAAATAGAAATCAACTTCAAAGTGGACGTAGGCAGTTACGTCGAACCACTATAAATTTGGTGTTCTTGTTCCCCGCACTGAAATTTACATATTGTTCTCTATTTTAATTTATTTTCATCATTAATCTCTCTACACAATCTTTCTAAGGGTATTAGTGACCAATTTTGGTGCTATCATTTTGGTACTTTCACTGAGAGTTGAATTCTCAAGCAGTTAGGATCTGCTTTGTAGCTACTGGATTGCATAAATCCCCTAGAGGAGATCCAAGATCATTGACAAGGCATCTATTGATTCTATTCAGAGTTATAACCAACAACTCTACCATGGGAAGACCACGAACCAGATCGGCCTCCCATAACGTAGATGTCCACGAAACTGCTAGCGTACAACAAGTTGGACCTAGAAATCAGCAAGCAACAAGAGGTACAGGGCCCTCCACCTAAAACCAAGCGGAAGTCCTTTTCCGAACAGAGTTCAACGACTTGATAAGAGAACTCAAGGAAAGTAGAAGGCAACTTGCTGAGAAGATTCAAGCCAACACTAACCTCATGACTCGGCTCGCTCAACAGCAGCGCCAGAGTGCTGGAGGTAACCCTGCCCCTTATTCTGAATCTGATAGTTCAACGTCAGCTGACGAACCTCCTAGGCATAGACGCCGTAAGGATGAAGGTACACAAGCAGGCATTTGGAATCAAGCCTGTGAAGAGACCGGACACCCGAATCTCCAAGACCGAAATCAGGCGGGACATCAACCTGCACGGCCCCATGGAATGGAACCCAACCTTCCATCCTCCATACAAACTCCGGACTTAACAGCTATGGTCAGGCAGTTGATGAGAGAAAACCAAGGCTTGACCAATGAAGATTGAGGAGTGTCCAGAAGCCATACTCCCATTACGGATGGTATCCTGCAGGCTGAGTACCCCAAGAAGTTCAATATGCCGACTATCCCCGCCTACGAAGGGAAGACTGATCCCAGGCAGCATGTAATGAGGTACGGATGGATGATGGATTCTGCAAGAGCTAATGATGCAACGAAGTGTAGGTGCTTCCCAATCACTCTATCTGGAATTGCTACCATGTGGTTTACTCGACTTCCCCCACGATCTATATCCATCTTTGACGAATTGGCAATGAAATTCATAGAACAGTTCAGGATACACACCACCCGTCCAAAGGATGTGATGTCCTTATCAAGCATAATCCAAGCTCCGGGAGAGTCATTGAAAGCATACTTGCAGAGATTTCATGTTGCTGCTACCGAAGTGAGCAAGCCAAACGACCACGCAATTTTGATGGCGGTAATGCATGGAGTGGATCCGGACTCTGAATGTGGAGATTGGTTGGCGGGAAAGCCCCCAGCCACGCTGGAACGTTTTTACTCGAAAGATCATCAGTTCATAATAAGGAAAGAAGCTCGATGGACAAGACGAGTCAAGGCACCAGGGCCTGCTCAGGAGACTGTGAAGAGTACTTTCGCCATGAAGCAAACCGGCGATAATTCGGGAAAAGCTCAAGTCAACGTCCAAAGCAAGCCTGGGCAGTCTAAAGCATCCGGAGATGGAAATCCCGAAAAGAAAAGAGAGACAGGGAAATGGAAGTCAAGGATCCCGACCTACAATGAATACACCCCGCTCAACGCATCACTTGAGAACATCTATTTGTCAACTTGCAACACTTTTCAGTATAGGAAACCACGCCTAAAGGAATCAACGGAGGAACAGAAGCGGACTGAGAAGTACTGCCGCTTTCACGAGTCTTATGGGCACAACACAGAGGAGTGCAGAGACCTCCATGACGCTATAGAAAAGCTGATTAGACAGAAGAAGGTGCAGGAGTTCATCAAAGACCCACAAGACGGAAGACAAGAGACATCGGACCCCAGACGTGGGCTAGCTCCTCGCCAACCAGAAAAACCTGCTCGAACTGTGGGTAGATTGGTTGTCAACACGATTGCTGGCGGACCTCATCGTACGGATAAGAATTAGCAGGAGATGGAATGATATGTTAACTCTTTAAGACATGCGGAGTATGAATGATGTTCGAATGTGGAGGATGGGACTCCTACAAAGCAGCAGTGCACGATGGATGATGATATTGTATTCAGGAGCAGAGATGCGGATAAGGTGGAGGCCCCTACCATCGACCCGATGGTCATATCAGCATCAATCAGGCCGGCATTTGTGAAGAGAATTCTAATTGATTATGGAAGTTCCGTTAATATCATCTTCAAGAAGGCGTATGACCAAATGAAGCTGGAGACTAAGGATTTGAAACCATCTAAAGCCAGAATCCACGGTTTTAACGGCGCAGCAACGGATGCAGTGAGATATGTGAGTTACCAGTTGAACTGGGGCAAGGCGAGCGTAGGAGGGTACAGATCCTATCATTCATACTGTTGGATGTTGACTTTCCATGTAACGTATTTCTAGGACGTCCAGCCTTGGCAGAATTTAGGGCATCATTGGCCCCTTGGTGTCTGGCGTTAAAATTTCCCACAGACAGTGGTGTTGGAGTGGTATACGGCGATCAGGCGACCAAATGTGCCTGCTGTGTGGCTGAGCTGAGAGAGGCTCAGCGTAGAGAGAAAGGAAAGGTTAAGGACCTCTCCGTCCGCATCTGAAATGCTGATGATTGACAAGTAGCGCCCGAGCCCTGGCTCGGGCAATATTCTCGGATCCACAGAGACATAGATCCGAGAGACGACGATGGAGGACCCAGGTAAACAAATGCATCACCGGCTAAACTAACAATTGATATCCCAGTCAGCCGGGATGACCCGTCACAAATTCTTAAAATTGGATCACAACTCAACCCCGTGGTGGCCGAGAACCTCACTGACTTCCTCCGAGCGAATCTTGATGTCTTCGCTTGGACACATTCTGACATGTGCGATATTTCTCGTACAATCGCGAGACATATGTTGAACATAGACCCAAGACATTCTCCGGTGGAATAGAAATGAGAGGCATGGACCCAGAGAGGTCCGCGGCTCTCAAAGAGGAGGTGGACAAACTCAAAGCCAATGGGTTCGTCCGCGACGCCCTCTACCCTGAATGGGTTTCTAACACGGTTCTAGTAAAGAAAGCGGATGGAAAATGGAGAACTTATGTCGACTATTCTGATTTAAACAAAGCATGCCCGAAGGATAGTTTCCCGTTGCCCAAGATTGACAAGCTGGTCGATTCAACTGTCGGGCATGAGTTACTATCATTTATGGATGCGTACTCCGGATATAATCAAATCCCAATGCACCTACCAGACCAAGAACACGCTATTTTTATCACAAACGTTGGGTTGTATTGCTATGTAGTGATGCCCTTTGGATTGAAAAATGCGGGAGCAACTTATCAGCGTCTGGTGAATCGGATGTTCAAAGAGCAGATTGGTAAAACAATGGAAGTTTATGTGGATGACATGCTCGTAAAGTCGCGGCAGTCAAACGACCACATCCGAGACTTAGCGGAATGTTTAACATACTCAGACAATATGGAATGAAGATCAATCCTTTGAAGTGTTTATTCGGCGTAGCGTCGGGAAAGTTTTTGGGTTTCATTGTGAATATACGAGGAATCGAGGCTAACCCGGAGAAGATTCAAGCCATCTGTGATATACAAGTGCCCAGAACCATAAAGCAGGTGCAAAGCTTGAATGGAAAGGTGGCCGCGCTGAGCCGATTCATATCCAGGGCCACTGACAAGTGTATTCCTTTCTTCGATGTCATAAAGAAAGGAAAGAGGAATTTCAAGCGGACATCCGACTGTAAGGAAGCATTCAAAGCTCTTGTAAGGCACTTAGAAAGTCGCCCGGTATTGTCGAAACCAATAGACCATGAAATGTTGTACATATACTTGGCTGTATCCCTGCACGCTATCAGTACAGCCTTGGTTCGCGAGGAAGACCGGGTTCAAAAGCCAGTGTACTATGTTAGTAAACGTTTAACGGGGGAAGAATGAAATTATCCAAAGATTGAAAAACTAGCTTATTGCTTGGTGATTGCATCACGCAAGCTTCGCCCGTATTTTCAAGCACACTCGATCAGTGTCTACACTGATCAACCTTTGCGGCAGATGCTCCAACGACTAGAAACTTCCGGGAGAATGCTTAAATGGAATATTGAGTTAAGTCAGTTCGACATTACCTACCTGCCGCGAAGGGCCATACAAGGACAAGCACTAGCTGACTTCATTGCTGAATTTACTATGAAAGACGAATCAAACGACCACAATGTCATACCTCCCGTTTGATGGAAGATGTACACCGATGGGGCATCTAACGACCTTTGTTCGGGGGTTGGCATAGTTCTTGTAACTCCTGTGAGCCGATCAATCTTCTATGCTTTGAAGCTCGAATTCAAAACAACAAATAACGAAGCCGAATATGAAGCGTTGATCGCCGGCTTGAAACTTATCAAAGAACCGGGAGTAAAATCGGTTGAAATATTTAGCGACTCGCAGCTGGTGGTGTACCAAGTGCGAGGAGACTACCAAGCAAGGGGCAGAGACTTGCCCCATATTTGGTCCGAGTTCAGGAGCTGCTAGCGAATCTCGAGTATTATGATATTTCACATGTCCCGCGTGAGAGAAACAGAGCAGTCGATTCATTGGCAATATTCGCAAGCACAGGCGACGCACAGCAAATGGGATTATTTCCTGTTGAGACCCTCCATGCTCCGAGTATAGATATGATGGAGGTAGATTTCGTGTTAGAAACAGAAATCGAGAAGGAATCATGGATGACCCCAATCAAGCAGTGTTTGCTATTCGAGATCTTACCTAAAGAAAGGAGCGAAAGATGACAAGTCCTTCGTAAGGCTTCTCGTTATATAATACAGGATGGAATAATGTATCGGAGGGGATTCTCGACGCCACTACTCCGATGCATTGCCTACGGTGAGATAAAATGAGTCCTAGAGGAAGTCCATGAAGGAGAGTGCGACGACCATAATGGGGGGCAGACAATAGCAAACAAGATCCTCCATTATGGATACTACTGGCCAACTGTAAATTAGGATATTGCAGACTATGTGAGGAGATGTGATAAGTGCCATATATATGCAAAAATTCCAAGAGCTCCGCCTATGGAACTCACGCAAATGGTTAGTGCCTGGCCATTTGCAATGTGGGGAATTGACCTAGTCGGTTCTTTACCCATAGCTAAAGGTGGAGCGAAATATGCAATAGTTGCGGTCGATTACTTCACCAAATGGGCAGAAGCAGAGCCTCTGGCCACAATAACCACCAAGAAGGTTATTAATTTCATCGTACGAAATATCATATGCCGCTTCGGCCTTCTACGGACCATCATTACAGACAACGGGACTCATTTTGAAAGCAAGGAGTTCAAAAAATTCTGTCAGAAATATGGCATTGAAAAGAAGTTTGCTGCGGTTGCCCACCCGAAAGCCAACAAATAAGTGGAAGTCGTAAACAAGATAATCAAGTCCATATTGAAAAAACAACGGGAAAAGGCTAGAGGCAAGTGGGCGGATGAACTTCCAATGGCGCTTTGGGCCTACAGGACCACCCACAAGACCGCGACTGGCCACACCCCATTCGCATTGGCGTTTGGCACGAAAGCGGTCATATCCGTGGAACTTGAAGTTCCATCACACCGTGTAACTTATTACGACCCCGAGTCGAACCTGAATCTTTTATTGGAATCGTTGGACTTCATTGATGAAAAAACGCGAAGAAGCCAATTTGAGAGCGGCCGCATACAGACATAGTGTCGCTAAATATTATAACGAGAATGTTCGACCAAGAATTTTTAGTGTGGGAGACCTCGTTTTGAAACGAGTTTTTCCGATCCCATCTCATATGAATCCCGTAGGGGAAGGTCCATACGTCATCGAACGGAAGCTTGGAGAAGGAACTTTCAAGCTAGCGATCGTCGATGGTGCGACACTCCCCCGAGCATGGAACAGCGAGCACTTGCGGCATTATTATACCTAGTCTATTTCTTTCATGTGTTAGTTGCACTTATTTCCAGTACGCTTTTGTTTCTAGTTCTTGACATGTAGTAAGACAATTCAGCTTGCTCTCATTAATAAAGGCTTGAAGCCATCTTTTCCATAAATGACTAATGTTTCTGCGTATGATGATCCTGTGACAGGCAAACAAAACCGTATTATTCTGGCAGCCATACAAACACGTGCAAACAACTCAAAATCTCCAAGTCCCCAGAATGCAGACTGGAGTACTCTAAGTCCCCAGAGCACGGACTCGAGTATAAATGATTCAAAATCTCCAAGTCCCCGGAGTGCGGACTGGCGTACTCTAAGTCCTCGGAGTGCGGACTCGAGTATAAACGATTCAAAATCTCCAAGTCCCCGGAGTGTGGACTGGAGTACTCTAAGTCTCCGACGCACGGACTCGAGTATAAACGATTCAAAATCTCCAAGTCCCCAGAGTGCAGACTGGAGTACTCTAAGTCCCCGGAGCACGGACTCGAGTATAAACGATTCAAAATCTCCAAGTCCCCGGAGTGCGGACTGGAGTACTCTAAGTCCCGAGAGTGCGGACTCGAGTATAAACGACTCAAAATCTCCCAAGTCCTCGGAGTGCAGACTGAAGTACGCTATGTCCCTGGAGTGCGGACTCGAGTATAAACGATTCAAAATTTGAAAGTCCCTAGAGTGTGAACTAGAGTACTCTAAGTCCCCGGAGCACGGGCTCGAGTATAAACGACTCAAAATCTCCAAGTCCCCAGAGTGCGGACTGGAGTACTCTAAGTCTCGAGAGTGCGAACTCGAGTATAAATGACTCAAAATCTCTAAGTCCCCAGAGTGCGGACTGGCGTACTCTAAGTCCCCGGAGTGCGTACTCGAGTATAAACGATTCAAAATCTCCAAGTCCCCGGAGTGCGGACTGGAGTACTCTAAGTCCTCGAAGTGCGGACTCGAGTATAAACGACTCAAAATCTCCAAGTTCCCAGAGTGTAGACTGGAGTACTCTAAGTCTTCGGAGTGCGGACTCGAGTATAAACGATTCAAAATCTCCATGTCCCCGGAGTGCGGACGGGAGTACTTTGAGTCCTCGGAGCACGGACTCGAGTATAAACGACTCAATATCTCTAAGTCCCTAGAGTGCGGACTAGAGTACTCAAGGTCCTCACAGCGTGGACTCGAGTATAATCAACTCAAATCTCCAAGTCCCCAAAGTGCGGACTGGAGTACTCTAAGTCCCCGATGTGCGGACTAAAATATATTCTAAGTGCTGGAAGCGCAGAAGGAAGAATGAACAACTCTCGAAGAATCTCCGAGCTATACGAAGGTGAACCGAGAAGTCCATGTTATTCACAACAGCTCGGATTTTAATCACAATCATTCAAAAATTGAACGACAAGAGCCTTTTGAAAGAAAGAAAAAAAAGAGGAACTAAGCTTTATTTAGACAAAGTTTTTACTACAAAGTTCGGAGTAGACAATCTATTTACAAAGGCTACGGAAGTAGATGAAAATAATTACATAACTTAAACTAACTCTCGTTGAACAAGAGTAATGGTCACTTCTTGTGCTTCTTTGACTTCCTCACCTCCGTGATCTTCTCTAACGACTCCTCCCCTGTGCTTTTACCCTTGACACTCTTCTTTGATGGAGGGGTAGCAGCTACAGAAGTACGGGGAACATCCACGGGCTTGGACCTTCCAGGGAGAATGACCTTCCATGGCTTGTGCAAGGGATCGTATGGGTCCATAACTCGAGGCTCGACCTTGATCTCGGTCGTCCCTCTCTTCTCCTTCTCACGCCGCTCCTTCATACTTAGCTCAGATGTGTGTTCGGAGGCATCTGTAATCTCTACTTCATAACTCCCCTCGATGGGAGAAGAAGTCTCAGATTTGTCTTCATCCAGCGCTCCAATCACCTGAGCATTTGGCCCGGGAGCTTCTCCTGCCTGAGTGGCCTCACCTATCTTTTCCTCCACCTCCTTGGCGACATCGCTCCTCGGAGTGGGCCCGGGATCAGAACGGCCTGCGCAAAAGCATGAAAAACAAGCATTAGAATACAATAGTCCTTCATAAAGAATGACGACTTTTGAAATCTTAAAGTGAAGAGTTATCTACCAGGTTCTGACAGGCTCTCAGCCGTGAAGGGGGTCTCACCCTCCGGAATGGGAGACAGAATATGGACGCCAAGGTCGGGGTCCTCCGAATTGTAACCGATATGCTGCTCAAATGGATCGAGTATCGGCCGATCGGCCGATCGATTAGGCACATGAGCTGGAGGCACGACCCCAGATGGACCAGCAATAACTTCTTTCCCTTTCTTTGAGGGGGAGCCTTTCCTATATATAACTTTAGCTGCAGACAAGTCCGAAGGCTCGTTCCCCTTGAGGAATTCTTTTATCTAGGCCCCCTCATCAATCTCTTCAGCACCGTGCTCGGCCTTCCTGATTTCTATCAAGGCCTCCCATGCCTCGGCTAAAGATTCAAGATAGCCCTCGTCCAGAAAAGTCAAGTCTCGATGCATGAGGTCGCAGGCATTGAATTCAGCGATTAGCGGGTCAAACATGCTCTTGACCTCTTCCCTGCCTTCTTCTCTAGCCGCCTCAAGACGCGAGTCGATATCAATGGACGTTATCTTCTTGCCCTCTTCACGGGCATCACTCTTTAACGCCTCAACTCTGGAAAGCTCGCCCTCAATTTTTTCTTTTAAGAGTCGAATAGCAACGATCTTATCACAGTATCGTTGTGACTCTTTTTAGGCAGCCGTTTTCTCTTCCTTCTCTCTACGGAGCTTCTCCTCAAGTTCCTTGGCTCGGAGGCTGAATGCGTCCCTCCCCTTTTGAACTGAGTCCTTTTCTAGATCCAAAGCCCCACATCGTTGAACCGTCTCGTCGAGTTCTTTCTTATGAATTGATTCCATACGAGTGACGGCCTCATTGGTGTCCTTGGCGCTCTGATGGGTGACCTCGAATTCATACTTGTAAGTTGCAATCTCTTCGTCTTGAGCCTTAATGATGTCTTTGTTGTGGATAGCCTCAAGCTTCAGGCGATCGATTTCATGTTGGCGCTCCACGGAGACTTCAAAAAGTTTTCCATCCAAATGAACAAACTCGTCATGTTAAACATAGACGTCGTTGGTACAGGCGATGGTACCCTGCTTGACATGTCCGGGAATAGGATGAATTGTCGGGAGGAATTTCATGCCATCAAAGCAGATTTTTGGAAATTTATCCTTAAGCTCGGCCAGCCTCTTCGACACGGTTGGATCTGTTATAGGAGCAGGAGGAGACGGCTTAGAAAGTTTAGCCCTCCTGTGTGGATCTCGGGACTGTTGAGTGGTAGAGGAGTCAGAGTGTTGATCCTAGGGGACATCGGATTGCGACCCCTTATGGCAGCGCTTGTCTTTGCTTGGTTCCGAATGAGAAGTGGGATGATGGTGGTACTTGGGCTGATAGTATGTTTTCTTCCGAGATGATGAGTCCCGGGAATGATAATACCTATCGCCATCATCGTCTCTGTCCCGACGTCTCTCGGAACCTGAATCACGCCCGGAGTGATAGAAAACGATGACATGTGGAGGCGATCAATGCCGTGTGTACGTCCCATGCCACCTGTACGAAATTTGAGAAAGAGTTAACAATGAGAAGAGTAGCGCGACGACGAAAATCTAAGTGCAAATTGAAGTGCAAGTGTTTGTGCATGTCCTAATGTTTCCCCCCGACGAACCAGTTGCTTTACTAATGGGAGTTTTCTCTCCATGACTCTGGGCTAGCACGCCCGCATCGCCTCTGATGGGCGAGTGAAGTCGAAATGCTTCCGGATCGTCGAAGTCATAATTGAGCAGGTCATCGGGAATGGAGAGGTTCGATAGGCCCTTTAAAGAACTTTCTACATGCTGCGAAGAGGCCTCTTTCTCCGTTGGAATGAGCGTAACTTTTGAAGTTTCGCCAACCTTCTCCTTCCTGATTTTGTACGTCAATCCCTTTTTCCTCTTTGAAGGGGAGGAAGACGATTCAATATCGTGCACTTCGACTATTGGATCCTGAGAGGGACCCAAGTTCTCACCTTGTGCTTCGGGTGTCTCATTCCCTTGAGTTTCCCCCTCTTCTGGTGCGTCGGGAGTATGACGTGCTGATGACTCAACTAATTTTTTTTCTTTATCGGATGCGGGCCCAGGTATGGAGACGCCCTCAGGAAGGCTTATCCGACGGCCTTCTGCTAACAGTCCGAACCTCGATAGTGACTCATTTGTAATGAGGGTTCGGATGTCCCGTTCCTCGGCAGGAAGAGCTCTAATGGCTTCGACGGCTTCAGAATACCCGCGACCGTCGGGGCGGGGATTAATACCTAAGAAGATGAAAAAAAAGAGTTAGAAAAGGCGTGGCTTTGACCAAGTATGAATATCGATCCAAAGAAAAGACTTACTTACTTCCTTCCACCCATATCCTCGCGAAACCAGGAGGGCAACGCACATAGAACCATTCCTGTTTGTACAGGGAAAATTTGCTCCACGCCTCAGTTAAGATTTGGCATTTGCGATAGGGCTCGAGAAACATGTAAGAGGGGCTATCTCCCCGCTTCTTGACCATATAAATATATCTGATGTCACCCGGAGTTAGGGCCTAGAGAGGACGGTCATGAAGAGGATGTAGGTACCGTAGATAAATGCATGGCCGTTCAGGTGCAATTGCGATGGGGCAATGTCAATATATTGCAACACATCCCGAAGAAATAAACTGAACGGTGGCACGCTACCAACCCAGCACATGAATTTATTACACACCATGTATTCAACTGGGGGCAAGTATGGACGATCGTGCCCCGAGGGAACCAACACGTCGTCAAAAGGGATCCCATGGATGGAGCATATACGTCGAAGCACAACTTCATTGACCTTCGAAGCCTGTGAATTAACAGGATTATCCAAAAGAATCGCTGCCTCTAAAACGTCGGGGGCTAAGTTATGTGCAGAAGAGGTTGACGGATTTGAAACATCCGCGACTTCTTGTTGGGTGGACGGTCCTGGTCTATTTGAAATCGTGGCGGAGCTAGATCTCTTAGACATTTCCAATAAATATTGAATCCTGCAGAGTACCTAATTGAACTATACTCGAAAAACAATCGACGTCAGAATTAATAACACAACAATTCCCCCGTATGGTGTGTGAACTAGTGCGATCATTCGTGTGTAAGTGCTGAGAGATTACAAGTCACATAATTAATGATATAAAGCCGAGCTTGGGACTGTCGCCTTCGAAGACCGTCATCGCTGATCGTCTTCGAAAACCAGCCTTGCGATGCTTTCAATTTTGGACTCGGACATTGGCACTACGAGTTAAAAGCTTTTATCTGTTCTTATCGATTTAAATTATCAGTCCGGATCAGTTCAATATGCTAGTATGCTGGAGTCTCTGCCCTTGTTTTGTTATATGATTAGGCAAGGAAAATGATCGTTCGACCTAAGTTCTCTTCGGCTAAAAAATGGTTCGGCATCCATAAGTGCTCAGCCTGTAAAACATGGTTCGGCATTTATAATTGTTCGGCTTGTGTGTTGTTCGGCTGAGTTATGCGTCGACAGTCATGATTGGTCGGTCTAACCGGACAAGCTATCGTTCGGCAAAGCTATCGTTCAGCCTAAATAACGATCGGCCTAAGTTCTGCTCGGCCAAAGTAACATTCGGCATCCTACCTAATTCATACTTCTTCCCTCACCCTCCATCCCACTGCTCGGCATGTGACGAGTCATGCCGAACCAAAAAGTTATGCCGAGCCCCAACACTCGGCACTCCGTCCTTAACTACGGTTTCATTTTTTCCTCTCTTCCTCCATCCACGTCGAACAACAAGGACAGTTCGTTTGGCGAGTCATGCTAGTCCCTGCCGTACGGCATCCTAACCACCTCCTACTCCCCCTCTATTCTTTTTTCCTCCAATCCCGTTTGGCACAAGGGAACCATGCCGAATCACAATACAACTCCCAACAGCTCCCTTGTACGCTCATCTCTAGTTACTCCTCCTTTCCTCCTCATCATTTAATTCTAAAAACTCTAAAAATATCTTAAACCGAGGCTCGACTCTTTTATACACCTATCGGCTACGGTTCCTCTATGAACTTGAGCATAAAAACTTTTTAGTTATAGAAAGGATTTAGATAGAGGAATCGATACTTAGCTAGTAAATCGAGACTTGGAAAGGATTGTTGAATCTTTGGAGGCTGTGAACTGGCGAGGTTAGCAAATACAAGGTAGCGGAGGTAAAAAAGTGAAAAGAGAAGGAGAAGGAACGTGTTGACCTTGATAGGGAAGAAGAAGAAGAAGTTGAAGAGATAATGACCGATTGAACCGGTCAAAGCAACATCATTTGGCGTCGGCTTTCATTTCGCTCGGCGTACATGGGATGTTCGGCTTTGATTGTATCGCTCGACATTCGCATTGTGATCGGCACACACCATCCCACCCGGTACTCACAAGAAAACAACTTCCAAGAGTAATCGGCCAAGGTTCGAAGCGAAGCACAAAGGACTCATGGTTCAAAGCGTATCATGTTCGGTCACGCGATACACTTTAGGGGGCAAGTGTTTCCTGGGGATTTGACCAGGCAACTAGGTACTCGGCATTGTCGCACTGCTCGGCAATATATGTATCGTTCGGCACTCGGAACGCTCGGCACAAGGAATCGTTCGGCAGTTCGGATCATTCAGCAGTCAAGAGCGTTCGGCCTCAGAGAAACGCTCGGCATGAAGGAACGGTCGGCATGAAGGAGTGCTCGGCATCCAGAAGCATTCGGAATTGGGAAACATTCGGCATTGTATATCGTTCGGCCTCCCGAGAACGTTCGGCATACCAAGGACGCTCGGCATAAGAACATTCGGCATACCAAGGACGCTCGGCATAAGATCGTTCGGCATACCAGGGACGCTCGGCATAAGATCGTTCGGCGTCCAGAGATTGGTCGGCCTCCCGAGAACGTTCGGCGACCAAAGATTGTTCGGCACTCTTTCAATCTCGTTCGGCTTTGATTGATTGCTCGACCTACTCTTTCCACGCAATACAGCGTCATTCGGCATGAAGATGAAGGACAACCATTTGGCCGTTCGGCATGTTCGAGTCGGCACACAGAGTTTACTCCATTTGGGACGTGATATCCAGCTACCAGGCCCACCAGGGAAGTCCAACCCACCTTCGTCTATAAATAGAGAGGCAGGGGCACAGTGAAAAGGATCGGTTTTTTAGGAACGCTGGGGAAACTCTGCCGCATTCAACACTCAATCAAGACTTAATCTTTTGTTTTGCAATTGTGTTCAAGTAATTAGAAACGGATTGTATCTGTAATCAACTACCAAGGAAATAAATAGAAATCAACTTCAAAGTGGATGTAGGCAGTTATGCCGAACCACTATAAATTTAGTGTTCTTGTTCCCTGCACTGAAATTTACATATTGTTCTCTATTTTAATTTACTTTCTTCATTAATCTCTCTACACAATCTTTCTAAGGGTGTTAGTGACCAATTTTGGTGCTATTAGTAGCCGTTGGAGAGCAATATAACTCTCAACTACTAAGCTCTAAAGTGTCACCTCTAGATGATAAAAATTTCAAACTCGTCTCCATAATATAAGTGACTTCTACTCACTAACAGTATTCAAACAAGTATTACTTAAGTGTCTCATACCACACAGTATTACTTGATTGTTTACTCGAAGTTAGTAAACCACACTCATCAAACAACAAATATTCTATAATATGAATCAATAGAATTACCAAAAAATATTACCAATCATCTCATACCATCCGGTATTACTAATTCATTTATTTAATATTCTCAATATATAGAATTAAATCACAAAATCATCAATATAAATCATTCCAATTCAAGCTATATACAAAAGGAAATTAACTCAAAGCCGACAAATCCATTTAAAAAATCCAAAATTTAATCTAACATTAGAATAAATAGTATATACTGAAAACTCCCTTTCAAAAATATTTTTTGAATTATTTATACCAAATCAAATTGAATCTTCTTATTATATAAATTTTCTTAGAATATTATATAAGCCAATTTCAAACTATCAAGATATATAAACTAAAAGGGATTATATCATAATACTCTTAAAATCTCTCAACAATATTTCAAAATTGCTTAATTTTCGAAATAGGCTAATATACTCAAAATTCCCTTTTAAAAATATTATTAAAACCTTGCAATTATAAAAAATCATCAAATAAACTAATTCTGAACCAATAAATATATTAAGACGGGAATATATTTTAAAATTTTGAAATATATTTTTGTAATCAAAAATTCACTTTTGAAACATATCCTTTTAATTATTTCTATTAAATATTCACTTGGAAAAAGAAATCCCATTATTTACGCTTATGAAAGTACATACATTTCAAATATATTGAAAAAAGCTCTATTTTTATTTCAAATAAATTTCATATCCAAACAACTTCCAATAAATCATTATATTTTTCCAACCACTTTTATTTATTTATAGACATACTTCAATTTAACTTTGAAACTCCAAAATAATTTATCATAGGTTTCAAAAATATATTTAAAACGGTATATCAATAAATCGTCAAAACGAAAATTATGGAGCAAAATACTCCAAAATCAATGGCACAACAAATTTAATTTCATGATCCATCTTGACCAACATTTCTAATGAGAGGAAATACTCTCAACTAAATGGCCTAAGAGATGTAAAATATATAAATAAATTACACTTTAAAATGCAATCGGACAACGCCTCCTTTCAATTTGGGCAATCCAAGTAACATAATCTCAATATAATCCAAATCACATCCAACACCACAAAACCAATCCAATAGCCCAATCAAACACTCCGACCAATATACCAAGCAATTCATTCAACTAAGAAATTTAATTGATAATCAGGATAATATATATGATGCACGATGGTATAAATACAGATATGTGAGTGTAAAACTCACCAAAAATTCCAAGCAGTGACACTTACAACCATTGGCGTCAACACCCATTTTTCTTCGCCGGCCCAAAGATCGTGCGCGCACACAAAACTATCGCCTTCAGCCACTGCTAGCAACTAGGTAGCATCGCTGCACACCTAGCTCCAATGTTCGGCTAGCGCTAAACTTCTTTGTCCCCTGAATTCAACGCAAGTAAGCACTACATCAGCCACCATCCATCACTGCTCTCACTAGCTTCAGTCTCCCACCAATACTCATCTTTGATCGACCTTTCCTCACATCAATAGTCAAGCTCCTGGACGTCGTTAACATTGGCACGCGCGACCACCTACATCGCGTCCGCACCCACAGGTCACATCGACCTCTTTAACAGCTTGCCACATGTTGACTTTCCTCTCTTGCATCGGCAATACCTGTTCATGCTCGGCCTTCCTAGCATTTGTGCATGATATTTTTTTTATTTTTTGCATGCGGACTGGCACGAGACAAGAACCATACGGTGGAATTTTCGGGTTAAAAGCATAAGTGAAGAAGGCTGAGCCCGGTTTTGATAATGGAACTTAAGTTAGAAAAGGAGAAGGAAGGTTCTAGACTAGTTTGATTTTGGCCTTTATTAGTTCTATCTTTGTTTTTGCCCATTTGGTCCACTTATTTATTTACTTTCTTTATTTGTTAATAAATTTCAGTTTAATCTGAATTGTTCTACAAATCGCATTTTGATAGTTGAGCAATTTTATTCAATTTAATGCTGCTTATTTAATATTTTTCTCTATTTTGATCACATAACAATTATTTAAATTTCTAAAAATGGTTATATTTAACAAACATTTTATTCAATTTCAGTATATTATTTGAAAATAATTTATTATTTTAATTCAGTTTATTTAAATAAAAATCTTTTAATAATAGCATTTAATAGAATGTATATTTTCTTTTAAAAATAATAATTATCGAATATCAAATTCAAATCATTTTATTTTAACTGGATTTATTTAATTTACGGCATAGAAAACATGGTTGTTACAGTTCCTCCTCACACCAGACTTTATGTCTAATCCATGTTTTGTCTTTGTTTGTTTATGTTATGACAACTCTCGGGTACTCAATTTAGTAGTTTGGAAGTTAGGTGCTTTTGGGTGTAGGCTTACAGGACAAACTAGAGCATTCTAGAGGTGTCATGTCGATATATTGGATATGTATACTTGTTGATGATGTAGTACATGACAGACTTGTCATTTTGTATTGTAGTATTAGATTCCCTATTCAGACCTCCATATGAATGGAATTAATAAATTCTGACTTTCTATGTTGATATTTGTTTATCGGTTGTTTCCACTAACGTTGTCTCTTATATATTGTTTATCCTATTCTGTTTATATATATTAAGTACATTATATGTTATCTTCTCGATTGTGAGATTGTATCGATATGCCTTGGTATGGTATTTTATTTAATTTTTACCCTAAAGGACTGTCTCATGTGGTATTCAGGAATCGGATGTTATCATTCGATGTTGATTCAAGGAATTATGAAGGGCATATACCTATAGTTGGTATCAGTGCTTAGGCTCAATACTTAAGGCTAAGTAGCCAGGTTGAGTTGCTTAACTTGGTAGATGAATATATGTTGAGAGAGTGTACTTTTTTTTCTTCTACTATATAATATTGCATGCACCACTTGTCTCCTGAACTTAGACTTATTTGGTCGCTAGTTGCTAAGGTATTTTCATATGGCTTTCTGTATGAGCTAACGGAGTGCACAAGCGACTGCAGGTAGGCAATTTGATATGCCCGATTAGTTCATAGACTATTTGGATACCGCATGGGATGTTCTACCATCCGTGAACATTCCAGTAGATGCGGTGGGTATTGGAGGTGGTGTGGCCCTTGGGGACAAGAAATAGAAAAGGTTGGCGAGTAAGTTGTTACTTGAATCAATTTAGAAATTGCTTTAGGTCTCAACTTATTTCTAAGATAGAATGGGACGCATAGCTTGAGCATTTCATTCATTTGCAACAGGATAGCTTGTCAGTGAAGGAGCGTTAGCCAATTAACCTTTTGGCTAAATTCAGAGTGGGGATGGTTATTACTCCTTTAAAGCATGCGAGGAAGCTTGCCCTAGGTCTAATGCATGGATTTGGGATTTCTTGCTTGTCATATCCCAAATTTGACTTCTCACAGTGTAGGTAAATTCCTTTGTAATGATTAATCTTGCATAGGGAACAATAGCTATTAAACAAAGGTGTACTGAACGAGAGTACTGCCATTCGAACTTGATGCATGAGTTTACTAGTGGAGTAGGGCTGTTCGATGAAGTGTGACTTGGATTCTGTACTTAATAGGATCTGATGATTACCCAAAAACGAGCAAGGATTGAGAAGACGACTTCTACTTTTTAAGTTGATTCATTCATGTTAGAAGTGTTTAACCTTGTGTTAGCACACTTTAAGTGGTGGGATTAATCCCATGTGTTGCAATTGTGTTTTATAGGGATCAATTCATTCACGTATCCATATTAATCCCAAGTTCGAGCATGGGATTTCTAGGTCATTTGCACAATGTTTTTCACTCGATTCTTAAAGGTGGGTGCTTGAGTAGGATTCTTAAGGTAACCCAGAGATCTTTGAAGTTTGACTCTGTCCTACGAGCAAGTTTCGATGGTTGAACTAAGAATCCAGATTAGAATTCTCCTAAGAGGAACTAGATGGCCGAACCTAGTTTTACAAAGAAATCTTGTAAGCGAACAAAGGGTTGAATCAGACATCATATATTATTTTGGATATATATTATTTTGGATGATCTTTATTCATTGTTAAGTTACTTATAGTATAGTATAAGTAAGACAAATTGTGATGGTTTTAGGAAATTCTTGGCTAATTTTTGACGATTTAGATAATCTTCTAAGTGATAATGATACTTGTCTAGGCGAGCGTTCCTGTACACTTAATATATTATCCTTGTTATCATTGTGCAGTTGAGGTGAGTTTGAATCTGAGAAAGCATCAGCAATTATAGAATGTCATTTGATTATAATTTAATTAATAAAGATTTATCCTTAGCAGAATAAGTTTTATTCGGAAGAAAAGGAAAGTTGAGCCTTAGTCGTTATGTTTATTAAAGAGTTTTAGGGAACGATGTTCAAACATACTATATAAGTTTTCCTTTTCAGAGTGGAAAGTGTATTAGTTTTTCATGTATTTTATTCATGAAAGGAGCTGCATCACTCAAGTATTTTAAAAGTCGAATTGACTTATTGGAGTTTATAGCTTGACATGTGTGCTATGGCTATTACTAGTTACCATACGTGTTGTTCGTATGGTAAGCGTCATTATTTGTTATTGCTTATTGTTTCTTATTGGTTACTTGTTGTTTCTTAATTATTGATTGTTAATTTTTGGTTGATTTTTAATCCTTAATTGATTTATCAGTTTCTATTGCTTAATTATTGATTGATTTTTTTTATCGATTGCTCATAGTTGATTGTTATTGCTAGCTATTATGTAATTATTTTCTGTTGAAGGAGTGCATAATGTATTTCGTGAATTCTACTTGTATAAATAATTATAGTGAGTCGTCATGATGAGTCGACTAGAGAAAATGGATGTGAACCAAATGAGGCTTTAGACTTTGAAGGACCATGCATATTTTTTAGAATAGAGCTATGCCGCAACAGACTGGTGGAGTTTAGCTTGTCCGGGCTAGATGGAGCATTGTGTTATTATGTCTCTATTTACTTGAGGGAATTTTTGTTTTCCTTTTCATTTGTTAATATATATATGAGAGAACAGTGTAGAGCTTGCTTTGTTACTGCTTGTATTTTACACGTGTGCTTGTTGTTTTCGATGTTAACATATTTACCAAAGATGCTTGTTGCACTATTTGTTATAACATGTTTATTTGAGATGCTAGTTGCATTAGATATGCATGTTGCACTGTTCATTGTAACATGTTTATTTAAGACGCTTGTTACATGATTTGATACAGCAAATTATTTAAGATAACCGATATATATTATTTAGCATGTTTAAAATCATAATATAGTGTTGCAATTTTGTCTAATCCTCTTTGTTAAACATGTTTAGGTACACGGAAGCATTTATGCGCTACTGGGATGCTTATTTGCTTGTATTCGCATCTAAATGGCACCTCTTACTATGAAAGAGATCCGTAAGATCTGTAGTGTAGATTGGGGAGGTGTGTGTATGCTTGTATGTTGTCAATGAGATGCCTCAGATGTGAGATTATGTGTGTATATTGTTTTGGGATTTTTTTTCAAAGCTAGTCCAGCAAAGGAGGTGTTGTCGAATTTTCCCAAAACAAAAGAAGTTTTTTAATTCGAAGGGTTAGGATGTATAATTTGTGCGTTGAAAATTTTGGTCGATCATGTTGCACTGTCATACTTATAGAATTTCGGGGGAAAAATCTTTTAAGGAGAAGAGAATATAACAACCCGCATTTTAATGATTGAATATTTAGATAATAAATTTAAGTAGTGAATTAAAAAATTAAAGTTTCAAAATCCGATTTTTCAATTACGGCCAAATTAGAACTCGAGACCACTTCTGTTGAGTCTAGATGGGCATTGCAAATCAAAATGAGCATAAATGTCGCCATATATAGGATCACGGTACATTTATGATTTACTAATTATTATACGTGTTTTATAAAAATACATGTGAGGTGAAGTCAAGTGGGATCTTGGTTGAAGGTTTATGTTTGGGGCGAGGACTTCACTATATGATGTACGGTTGAAGAATTTATGAAATCACACGATTTGATGTCCAAAACAACTTCAAAATGTGTGAAATTTTATTTTGGAGCACCATTTCGAATGGTGACGAATTTTATACCATTGAAACCAAAAAAATGAAGAGATGTGCGATGGCGAGTTTCTTTACGATTTGATATGTTATGTGATCATATGAGCTCAACAAGTGTCGTGATTTATCTAATAACTTGGATTTATCTAATAACTTGAATTTATCTAACAATAAGTTAGATTTATCCACTACCTATGGCACATTCGTTGGACATATGCAAACATAATCATGAGTTAACTTTTTTTTAATGTAAAATAGTACATACAAACATGCATATTTTTTCACTGTATATATTTTCATGTACTACTTTTTATGTAATAGCTGATTTTGTTTTGCATGCATGCGCCATATTGTATAAACAATTGGATGTGTGAGTTCTAAATGCATGTATGCCTATTTTTAATGCTTATATGTTTTATGAAACGTACGTGACCATATGCATGCAGTTGCTTCAGTCCTTGTATATGTTACATACATGCTTCCATGTTCCTTTTATATTTATATTTTTTTCCAGGTGCCTGACTGGTAGCTTTGGTATATTATTTTTTAAACAAAAGTTAATATTATTATCAAATTGATAGTTACTCACATTTATGGCCTAAAGTGCATTGTTCATACATGATATGATATTTAAAAATATGTCATCTCAAATAAGAGAATCAAATACAAAAATTTTAAGATTATCTTGTTGGCATCTTTTTAGATTATAAAATTTATTTCAGTTGCTTTCTTTCCAAAAATACATGAATAAAACTGAATAATTGTTAATATATTATCTTCACATGAAAGAAACATAAATAATTATGGCTACGTGAGGAACAAGATCAAACAGTATATGTGGAATATGACAACACTAATTTATATGCGTACTCCCCTTTTCAAGAAATTAATCAATATAATATTGGAGATTTTCACATAATAATATCTCAAATTAAAAAATGAAAACAAAGCACCATCGCTAATAGTAGATTTGTTAAAACCATAAGGCATCCTGCCACACACATAATGCAAACGCACAAATGGAGGAGATTTCTCCTTATGATAGTCAAATATGCTTGATACGCAAAATTCTTTTGATATTATTATTAGTGCATAGTGCAGAAAAACTTTCAAAAGTATAATATCAATCTCAGCCAGCATAGAAATTTCATACTATGCCTACTATAGCTACCATCTAAACAGTTGATCGCCACCATAAGTAAAAGACATGTTATACAACTAAAACCGTACATGGCGCGTATTGTTTCTTTGGAATTCCAACAAATGGTCAGGCCAAGGACTTCCTATTGCCACATGGGTACGCCTCCAGAGGGACGCCCCGAGAACCTAACCGGATCTCTTCCAATACAAGGCGGGTTACCTCTGTAACTAGGTAGCTACTGACACGAATATTGCTATCCCCCGGTCGTTACCGACCTTTGTTCGAGCGCTCAACACCAAAAACCACAAAGTAATAAATTTGCAGTAACCACATAGGTTAAATAACTGGGCTCCATACCATGATATCACCCTTTTCTAGAAGGAAATGGACACACCCTTAAGGGCGCGACCCTCATAACCTTGTTGCATTCTTCCTGTTTCGACCATTTTTGGCTTATAAGGTCCGACGAGGTCATGTCCACAAGCTACGCTTTACAAAAAAGCCATGCTTTGATCAACACATGATCAGTAGCACTTCGTATGCCACATTACCAAATTGGGAATGTATCACTAGTAACCATCAACTACATAATCTCTGAGCTCGTACATCTCAGAGAAGAGGTTAAGCTAAGACAATAAATTCTCCACCACCAAACAGAAATGTATTTGAAAGAAACCAGCTTTACATCTCAAAGCGTAATGTCAGACATACATCCATACAAGTCGATTCCGGGTTCGAACAGAACCGAAGGCACTCAAAAGAAACCCTTGCAATCCGGGTATTCACAATCCCAATTGGACTCCCCATCACATATGGAAATCTCAATACCATAGCTACTCATTGCAGAGTCATTCGACGGGTAATCCTTTCATCCTAGAAAATATCCGGTCTTCACCACCGGTCTTCTAATACTATCCATTTCGTCGTATCATTATTCGGAATGGGTTATATGACACAAAGTCCTCTCCCGGCTAAACCGAATAATGAGCGCAATATTTAAAAATATATGGATATATGGGATCTTAGTTAAGTCACAACTTAAAGCCCAAAACCTTTCTTTTGAAAGGTTTTAAAATAGATTTCCACTTTCAATCTTTTAAACAAAAAGATTCACTTCACCAAGTTCGCCAATCTTTCACAAAGATTTATTCATAGCTTCCAAAACTATTTACAATTCGAATCTTTTATACAAAAGATACACCTTTAAGATCCTCTTATTTTGGAAACAAGGTTCACTAATCTTTAACAAAGATTCATTAATAGTTTTCAAAACAATTCCATTTCAAATTTGAAACCCTTTCAACAAAAACTGGAAATCCTTCCTTTATTTGAAAGCCATCATAATTTGAAAACAAAGAGTTTTCGTTTCAGAAAAAATCCGATTACGTTTGCTCAAATTAAAGCCCTTCCATTATAAACTTGGGTTAAATTCAAATTCCCAAAATAATACATTTAAAATGGTTTAAACCCTATATAAATACATTATATAACTTGTTAAACTATAATCTCTAAACATATATTTATGGAACTCAACTTGAATTCAAATTCAAATCAAACTATTTTAATTTCAAAACTTTAACAAGTTATTCAAAATAATTTTCATCCTCAAAAACTCCTTTTCAAAAGCTTTCATATTTAACCCAATTCTACTTCCAAACCATTTTGGATTCCAAATTCAATTTTTAAAAACCATTTTGAATAAAATAATATTAAATTAAAATATATGTGACTTAACCGATTTCCTCGTGAAATCCATATTTGTGTGCGTATAGTGTAGCCTAGGGGTTTAACTTAATAGTGTAACAACATCAATCGTTACACATTCAAGCACTACAATTTCGATAAGCGGTATAATCCTATAACGCTCATCTTCACTCACAGATTCACAGATAAATAATATAAATTCATCACAGATAAATAAACTACATTCATCACAGCTCAAATCCAAAAATTTCATATCACAAAGCATCACACACCAGGGATATCAAACAATTCAACATTCAATAGAATCCAAATATCCATAAGTAAGATCAAATAATCATCTGATTAATTTAATCCAGATTAATTACTTATGAATTCAATTACGAATCCTGGTTAATTAACATAAAATGATTACAAATCATTTTAATTAATTATTAATTAATTAACCTTTAATAATAAATTAATCAACCTTTAATTATTAATTAATCAATCTTAATTAATAAATCAATCAACCTTTAATCATTAAATAATTAACCTTTAATTGTTTAATTTTCCTTTAATTAATTATCTATAATTAATTACATAAATTAATTAACCCTTAATTAATTACCATTTAATTAATCATCCTTAGTTAATTTTAATATGTGATTATCCCTAATCACTTTCATTAAGTAGTTAACCTTCAATTAATTAATTATCCTCAAATTAATTACCTTAATTAATTTAACATATAAATTAATTACCCTTAAATTAATTATTGCTTAATCACTTGATTAATCAACCTCTAATCATAAATTAATTTTCCTTAATTACTTTCATTCAGTAATTATCTTTCAGTAATTAATATTCCCTTAATTACTTATATTAATTAATCTTAATTAATAAATCCTTTACTTAATTACATCATTCCTTAATTTAATTAAAATAATTAATTAGCCTTAAATTAATTTCACAAAGTAAACAGCTTAAATTTAATTACACCAAGTAATTATCTTTTGAATCAATTACACAAAATAATTAACTTAAATTTAATTACAAAAAGTAATTATTCATCAATTGACTAAAAAACATTTAATCTTAAATCTTAAATTTTTGAAACAAAATTGATATTAATCCACAAATTAACTTAAGTCTTTAAAATCAAACAACAATTTTAAACATCATTCTCTTTTAAATTTAATTTCTTAATTGAGCTTAAAACTTAATTATCTTTAAAATAATTTACTTTAAATCCTAATTCCAAAACTAAATTAAAACATTTATTATTCTACAAGAATGAATCAGGAAAGGTTTAAAACTTAATTTAATTAAAATTTGAATAAAAACCTGGTTTATTTTAAAATCTAAAAATTAATGTTATACAAGTGTTTCCCCGAGTATTTCCCGAGGAAACTCGTGTACCTCTCTTCCCCAAGTATCCTCATGAATTTCTTCGAGTTTGCCCCTAGAATTCCTCATCTTACTAAATCAAATAGATACACGCCATCACGTGCACGTGTACAGATCGTCGGAGACTCGGCGATCGAAGCTGCCACCTTCCGCATGTCGTCGATGATCGACTCGCCGACACTCACCACCCAGAAACCCTGAACGATGACAATCTTGCAAATCGAGCCACCAAATCTCAACCTGGAATTCAATACCCATCGGAAAAGACCTCGCTACGATGCCACCCCATGCAAGAACCCACGTTACTCCACTAGGACCTCCGCCCGAGTCTTCGGTTCCTATTCCCCCGGGTGCGATCGACTCAAATGCCCTGACGACGACGAACCTTGTTAGTCCGTGAGATGATGGTTTTGATGACAACAACCTAAAAATACAACCTTATAATAGATTATAAAATATAAATACCGACATTATAAGTTTAGATATATGTATATGTAGGATTTAACCATGCAGGTACCAAGAATGAAGACTGTACAATATAGAGATTCAAGATATCGAGATAGAAGACTCATGAGTATCAAGATTATCAAGAGTTTAAGATTACAAGCATAAGTATTTTTATTTGGAATTTTTGTTAAAACTCGTAGAAAAGCACTGGCATCTCAAAATCCAATTTATTCATGGAATGGAATCCACTCCGAGCCTGTTAAAGGGATGGAACCCTAAGTAGGATGGAACCTACGAAAACCTAGTGGAACGTTGTTTTGTATTCACTAATTTTAATTCAAATGATTTTACAAAATTATCTTTTTTTCAAAATGATTTCAAAACTTTCCTTTTAAAAACATCAAAACTCTTTATCCTGATTTTAAATAATTTTAGCCTCAAAATTATCTTTAATTTCAAAGTCAAATTACTCCTGATTTTAAACTATCTTTTTAAATTATATATTTAACTTTTATACTTAGATTTAAATATAAAATTATGGTTAAAATCCATATATATTATTCTCTATATTTACTTATGAATTTTAACTATAGTCAAGTATATTTGTAAAGTTTAAAATAGTTTTAATATAAGATAAAGGTTATTTTCAAAGAAAATCAAATCACCAAAAATTGCTTTGGGATGTCGACATGACTCGGGTAACTATGTCGACATGGTGTCAGTTGAATTCAAAATTTAAATTTCAAAAGAAGTGTCTATTCGCCAGAACTCTTCATGAATGGACATGGCTGTTGTTCTTCTATAAATTGGGGTTAGTTTCAATGAATTTTATATCAGATTTTCTGGTTTTTCGCTCCTCTTCTTCTTCCACATTTCGTAATACATATTCTTACCATTACTCTGCCGAAATCAACATTGAATCAAACTCGATTACTTCTAGTTTGATTCTCTATCACTATCTCTACAAGGTTCTCGGTGCTAGTTATAGACTTCTTTGTAATATATTAAATGAGAAAAGGTGTGATTGTAGCTTTGGAAATCAATCAAGAGAGAAAAGGTGTGATTGTATCCTTGGTAAATCAATTGGGTAAACTTGTGGCCCGAAAATCAAGTATCTCTACCTAGAGGATAGAAATTCTGGAGGGTGTACCTCGTAGCCTTGAAATCGAGGGTGTAATTGTACAATTGCTTTTGAAAGGAAATCCGTACTTGTGTTGCGGGACTGGATGTAGGGTAACTCTGAACCAGTATAAAATCCAGTGTGTTCTTTCCTTTACTGCTTTTATTTTATTTCTGCATCTGTGCTTGTTTCTGTGATCATATCTGTGTCTGTATATTGCATACATCGGTGCCTAAATTAACATAAACTCAAAAAGATTTAGTAATTCTTTATTAACACTATTCACCCCCCCTTTTAATGTTAAACCTAGCCTTAATATCCGTAATCCGCATTTCTCACAATTGGTATCAGAGCAAGGTTTTCAAAGTGTCATAATCTGATTTTTGAAAAAGTTTTTAAAATGGCTATATTTGTTAATACTAATTTAGAAGTATTCAAACCATCATTGTTTCTTGAGTCTGCATATAATCAATATTCAAATTCAAGTTGTCTACCAAGATTGTTTGATATGCAGGAATCATGCTTTATGGGTGTTGAGGAATCAATCCACAACGGACAAATTGTGCAGTCAGAAAGAGAAAATGGATACTTGATAGTGGGTGTTCTAGACATACGACTGGCAATTCAAATATATTGAATGATATAATATACAAAGACGGAGGACAGGTTAAATTTGGAGACAATTCAAAAGGATATGTGATTGGCATCGGCAAAGTCGGTAATTCTGAAACTCCTACTATTACGATGTTTTGCTAGTTAAGAATCTGAAACATAATCTGCTAAGAATAAGTCAACTATGAGATAAAGGATATAAAATTAAATTTAAAAAAGATAAGTGTCATATAGAAGATAATAATTCAACCATAATATTTGAGGGAGTCGGAAAAATAATATTTATATTCTTAGTATGAAAGTTTCAGATGATAACCTGTGTCTATTGGCAAATACAAGTGACCCTTGGATTTGGCATAAGAGATTTGGGCATTTGAATTTCAAACTCTTATCTAGACTGTCAATACGTAATCTAGTAAGACGTCTCTCTAAAATGAATTTTAATGTCGATAGTTTATGTGATGCTTGTCAATTAGGAAAACTTAGAAAAAGTTCCTTTAAGTTAAAAGATACGATTTCAACTTCAAAACCTCTTGAATTACTTCATCTTGATTTATTTGGTCCATCTCAAATTCTATCAATAAATCATAGTAAATATGTCTTTGTAATTAAAGATGATTATTCTAGATTTACATGGACAATATTTTTGAAACATAAAAGTGATACTTTTGAATGTTTTAAGACATTTTCAAAAAGAATTCAAAATTAATTTTCTCTAAAAATTATAACTATTCGAAGTGATCACGGTGGTAATCTGAAAATGAAAAGTTTGAGGAATTCTGCAATAAAAAGGGAATAACTCACAATTTTTCTTTTCCTTGAACTCCACAACAAAACGGAGTAGTAGAACGTAAAAATAGGACGATTCAAGAGTGTGCGAGAACTATGCTTACATATAGTAATTTAGCAAAGAATTTTTGGGCAGAAGCAGTTGCTACCGCCTGTTATATTTTAAATAGAATTTTAATTAGACCTTTAACTGATAAGACATTTTATGAACTTCTTTATTCAAAGAAACCTAAGGTATCTTATTTCAGAATTTTTGGAAGTAAATGCTTTATTTTAAATACAAAAGATAATTTAGATAAATTTGATCCTAAATCCGACAAAAGTATCTTTATCGGATATTCTAATAGAAGTAAAGCGTACAGAGTGTTTAATTTAAAAACTAATTCCATTGAAGAAACAATGCATGTTTCATTTGATGAAATTTCAAAATTTTTGAAGATACAAATGATGAAAAGGATTTAATCACTCAAAATCAAGAATCAATTGAAACTAATAATGAAATTAATCATCCTAATAAAAGGACTAAACTTTTAAAAGATCATCCTATAGAAAATATACTAGGAGATATGCAATCTGTTGTTAAAACTAGAAATCAACTAATTCAAATGAGTAATGTAGCTTTTATATCAACTATTGAACCCAAAAATTCAAAAGAAGCATCAACTGATGATTCATGGATTGTGGCTATGCAAGATGAATTAAATCAATTTACTAGAAATGATGTTTGGGAACTTGTTCCTAGACCAAAAAATAAAACTATAATTGGAACTAAATGGGTTTATAAAAATAAAATGAATGAACAAGGAGAGGTCGTTAGAAATAAAGCTTGATTAGTCGCTCAAGGTTATTGTCAAGAAGAAGGAATAGATTTTGATGAAACCTTTGCTCCCGTAGCAATATTAGAAGCCATTAGGATTCTACTTGCTTTCGCAAATCATAGTAGTTTCAAATTATTTCAAATGGATGTTAAAAGTGCCTTTTTAAATGGATTTGTAAAAGAAGAAGTATATGTTGAACAACCACCACTTTTTGAAAATGATAATTTACCAAATCATGCTTACAAACTTAAGAAAGCATTATATGGTCGAAAACAATCTCCTAGAGCCTAGTATGATAGACTAAGATCTTATTTATTGCAATCTAATTTTGAAGTTGGTAAAGTAGATAATACTCTTTTTATTAAAAGAAATAAAAATGATATTCAACTAGTACAAGTTTACGTAGATGATATCATTTTTGGTTCAACTAATTTTGAAATGAATAAAGAATTTTCTGAAATAATGACAAAAGAGTTTGAGATGAGTCATATGGGTGAATTAAATTTCTTTTTAGGATTACAAATAAAACAATGAGATAATGGTATCTTTATTAGTCAAGAAAAATATGCTAAAGACCTAATTAGTAAATTTGGTTTGACTACTGTGAGTGGAAAACCCACTCCCATGGCAACCAATGAGTACCTTAGTAAAGAAGATCTCTCGAAAGATGTAGATCAAAAACTATATAGGGGAATGATTGGATCACTACTCTATATTACTGCCAGTAGACCTGATATCATGCATAGTGTTTGTCTCTGTGCCAGATATCAATCCCAACCTAAAGAGACCCACTTAAAAGCCAAAAAACTAATCATAAGATATGTTAAACACACATCTGATTATGGTTTATTCTACCCTAAAAATGATTCTTTTGACTTAATATCTTACTGTGATGCTGATTATGCTTGTTGTAAATCATACCGAAAAAGTACAAGTGGGACTTTTCACTTTTCGGGGCATTCTCTGGTTTCTTGGCTTAGTAAAAAGAAAAACACAGTTTCTTTATCAACAACTGAAGCAGAAATATTTCTGCTACTTTGGCTTGTTCTCAAGTAATATATATGCAACAAACCTTAAAAGATTTTGGTTTAAAATTTTCAAAATCACCAATTTATTGTGACAATACAAGTGCGATAAATTTATCCAAAAATACTACTCAACATGTTCGAACTAAACATATTGATATCAAACATCATTTTCTCAGAGATAATATAAGTAAGGAAGTAGTTACTCTCGATTATATCAATTCTGAGAATCAAATTGCTGATATCTTAACAAAACCCTTAAATGAATCAATATTTACTAAATTAAGAAGAGAATTAGGTATTTGTTCTATAACTGAAATATAAAATATAAATAACAAGTATAATTAATAATTAATATTAAAATAAATCAAATAGTAATAATAAAAAGGACCATGTCGACATCCCCATATACCCATGTCGACATGCAACGTTTTTAAATTTTGAAATTTTTCCCACCAAAATTCAAAATAATTGGTTATATATTCTTCACATTTTCGAAATTTTATTCATCCTTTCTGTTATCCTTCTGTTCTTCTCTCTGAAATCAACCATTTCATTCCCTCTCCTACATCTGGTCCATTTCAACGTACTACTCTCGCTCATGTGACTAAAATAGAGGACTCTCTGAAGGATGCACTTCAGATGATGACTGAAATTCAGGTGACTCAACTTCGTATGGCAAAGGAACAAGAGAGGCAAGGCAAGATTGGTAGGAATTTTCAAAAATTCCTAATGGATAACCACGCCAATCCTATCATGATGGATGAAGACTCTTCACTCAATCAAGAACAAGAGGCCAACGAAGAAGAAGAAGAAGAAGAAGAAGAAGAAGAAGAAGAACCCATGGAAGAAGAAGCGCAAGCGGAAGATGACGACAAAGTCGTTTTTGCTGGATAAGTGTGCTTTGATAAAGATGGAAATCTTGTTGAAAAACGTGGAAATTTCTGTTTTCAATATCCACATTGTTCGATTCATAGATCACCTATTTAGTTTCTTTTCTTTCTTCTCCATTGTTGTTTGTGTTTCTTTATGTTTTCTATACGCTCATGTATATACAACTTCATACGTAATAAATAACTCGTGTTCTTATACGTGTTTTAATTATAAGTACTATCGCGAATTCTTAGTTAGAATAGTTAATTGTTTAGGACTATGTTTTTGTATTAGATTTAAGTGATGATTACTTATGATAACACTATCATTATGATCACATGTCATAGAGTGTTAGTTTTAGGGGGAGTTATATAGTTTGGAGTGAGTTTTTGTTGATAACAAAGGGGGAGAAATATAAAATAGGGTAGTTAGGCATAATTAAGGGGGAGTTATTGGTTTTAGGGGCGGTTACTAGGATAGAAATAATATTTTATAAACAAAGGTTGTCATCATTAAAAAGGGGGAGATTGTTAGTCCGTGAGATGATGGTTTTGATGAAACAACCTTAGAATACAAACTTAAAATAGATTATAAAATATAAATACTGATATTGGAGTTTAGATATATATATATATATATATATATATATATATGTATATGTATATGCACGATTTAACCATGCAGGTACCAAGAATGAAGACTGTACAGTATAGCGATTCAAGATATCGATATAGAAGACTCATGAGTATCAAGATTATCAAGAGTTCAAGATTTCAAACATAAGTATTTTTATTAGGATTTTTTGTTAAAACTCGTAGAAAAGCACTGGCATCTTAAAATCCAATTTATTCGTGGAATGGAATCCACTTCGAGCCTGTTAAAGGGATGGAACCCTAAGTAGGATGGAACCTATGAAAATCTAGTGGAACATTGTTTTGTATCCACTAATTTTAATTCAAATGATTTTACAAAATTATCTTGTTTTCAAAATGATTTCAAAACTTTCCTTTTAAAAACATTAAAACTCTTTATCCTGATTTTAAATAATTTTAACCTCAAAATTATCTTTAATTTCAAAGTCAAATTACTCCTGATTTTAAACTATCTTTTTAAATTATGTATTTAACTTTTATACTTAGATTTAAATATAAAATTATAGTTAAAATCTATATATATATATATATTATTCTCTATATTTACTTCTGAATTTTAGTTATAGCCAAGTATATTTGTAAAGTTTAAAATGGTTTTAATATAAGATAAAGGTTATTTTCAAAGAAAATCAAATCACCAAAAATTTCTTTGGGATGTCGACATGCCTAGGGTAACCATGTCGACATGGTGTCAGTTGAAATCAAAATTTAAATTTCAAAAGGAGTGTCTATTCGTCATAACTCTTCATGAATGGACATAGCTGTTGTTCTTCTATAAATAGGGGTTAGTTTCAACGAATTTTAAATCATATTTTTTGGTTTTTCACTCCTCTTCTTCTTCCACATTTCTTAATACATATTCTTACCATTACTCTGCCAAAATCAACATTGAATCAAACTCAATTACTTCTAGTTTGATTCTCTATCACTATCTCTACAAGGTTCTAAGTGCTATTCAGAGTTATAGACTTCTTTTTAATCTACTAAGCGAGAAAAGGTGTGATTGTAGCCTTGGAAATCAATCAAGAGAGAAAAGGTGTGATTGTAGCCTTGGTAAATCAATTGGGTAAACCTGTGGCCCGGAAATCAAGTATCTCCCCAGAGAATAGGAATTCTGGTGGGTGTACCTCGTAGCCTTGAAACTGAGGGTGTAATTGTACAATTGTTTTGAAAGGAAATCCGTACTTGTGTTGCGGGACTGGATGTAGGATAACTCCGAACCAGTATAAAATCCGGTGTGTTCTTTCCTTTACTGCTTTTATTTTATTTCTACATCTGTGCTTGTTTCTATGATCATATCTGGGTCTGTATATTGCATACATCGGTGTCTAAATTAACATAAACTCAAAAAGATTTAGTAATTCTTTATTAACACTATTCACCCCCCCTAGTGTTAATCCTAGCCTTAAGATCCATAATCCGCATTTCTCACAAACCTATCTCGAACTCATCATCGATAAAATTTGCTCCTAAACCCTAAATCGATGCCACTTAACAACTCTGATGATCGTGAAATGTCATGATCATTTTTTCCAGCCTCGTCAAGCTCCCTACTACCTTCAGCATCAACCTCGACCCATGAATCGACGTCGATCATCAGATTTTGATAAAAACGTGTTTTCCATTCAACCCTAAATTTCTCTATAATTACCACCTTAAAAATCCTGATTCTCCTTTTAAACATCATCGTTTTCACATGTGAATTCATCCCTATAACCAAAACTTGAAATCCTGATCTTCCAGTTTTACCAATTTGAACAATTTCCTCTGTAATCTTATCTTTTTGATAATTTTTCTTAATAAATTATTTAAACAATTTTTACAATTTTTATTACAGTCTTATAATCAAATTTTATTTAGAAATCAAAGCCTATCAATAATTCTTTTGGGTGATATAGATTTTTGAACAGGTTTTTAAACCTTGTAAACCTAGAAACAAAGGAACATACAGACATGCACACATCTTTTCAATGCATATATACATACATACACAGGCATACCATATCAACATCATATGAAAACTAGATTAAATCAAAATTCAAGCTTTTATAAGGTAGTTTTCTCACCTTGTTTTGAAAAGCAGAGAACTGGAAACATGATACTGGAAATATTTTGATCTGGATTTTATTTGTATTGTTTTATCTTGAATCCTGATGCATTGAAGCTGGAATTTTGGCTTGAAGACTAGCTTGGTTCCTTAAAGCTTTGAATTGCTGAGATGATCTTGAAGTTTCTCAGGTTTGAATTAAAAAGTTTGGTTGTTGATCTTGATATTGAGTTGTATTTGAATCTTTGAATTTGCTGCTAGACTTAACTGCATGCTTTTGATCCAGTTTTGATTATACTGCTTGATGTTGTTGAGTTGATTTCCATTGATCTTCTTATCAGTTTTTGGTTTTGGCTCTGTTTCATTTGGGTTTAATTTTGTTTTGATTTTTTGGTTTGAGAAGTTTTAAAAAGAATAGCATGGTTTCTCTAATCTCTAGTACATGTTTTATATGTTTAATTTAAAAAGAAAAGAATTATTTGCCACTTATCTATATTACATTAACACTTGCAAATTACCTATTTTCTTTAGCCTACACTTGTTTAAGACAAGTAAATTTATGTTTTAGCCCTTTCATTTTATAAATTACCCATGTGTTATTGATTTATGAATTATAACTTATATATTTAATGTTTTATGCATATACAAACTATATTTAACTCATTAATTTCAAAAGATATATATATCTATAGTTTCATATTTTTATAAATATACAACTACTTATTACAAGTAAAATTTTAAATGAAAGTAGTTTAAACCTTTTTTTATACATTCTTGTCTTACATTTGCATTCATATATTTATATTATTTATACTTATACAATTTTTTTAAAGAAAATGATTTGAAATCAAATTATCCATTACTAATAAATAATTATGTATTCATATATTAGTTCCTTTGAAATATAAAGTTAATAAATCCAATTTTATTTCTAAATCAAATTTTTATTTAGAATTCTATATTCATATATTAAAAAATACATATTCTTTTATTAATTTCTGACAAGCTCATGTTAATTTACCATTAAATTCACAATTTAATTCGAAAATTAAATTAATTACCAATTTAAATTTGATTTAAAACCGGGAATGTTGCAGATTACCCCTTTAAGAAAATTTCGTCCTCGAAATTTGAAAGTGAGGAAAATCCCTAATCTTTTAGTTTAAGCAATCAAAGCATACCTATCAACCATATTCTAGCAACCAAAGCAAACATTTCATCCAAACAAACATTTCCTAATTCTATTTGGAGTTATGTTCCATGCCAACAAATCCTCCGATTCAGCCAAAACAATGGTCTCTCACCATACCAAAGCTTCTACCTGGAGCTGCCAGGAAATTATCAACCTCCTTTGATCGACATCCAATTTTAATCCTTTAAAAATCTTCTCGCTATATCCTCTCACAACATCGAATCCAAGCTTGTGTTTCTACAGTAGTTTCTGGGTTGTACTCATTCTACGGTATACTTCACTCTATCCCTAATGAGTCACCTAATGTGTTATACTCTAAAGCTAAAGTTCTTACTCAACCTTCAGCTCTGATACTAAATGTCACGACGGCCCTGACTTGACCTTCAAAAATTGGCACCGAATACATTACCCGTATTCGAATGCCGCAGATCCAAACGTCAAACCTGGTTCGTCGGAGGTTATAACACATTAAGTAAAACAACGCGGCAGAAGAAGATGAATATTAATCATTGATAAACAATATTTGATACAATACATTTATACAAATGATATCAATATACATCAGAGATACACAACAGTGGAAATATAACACCAGCAGTGGAACATATCTCCAACTTGATCTTCCAAAGAATAGAAATAAGATAGAATCCAAAACTGCATTCCAATTCAATACTCCAAAGATCTCTAAGCCATCAGCTCGAAACATCATCACGTTGTAATGTAGCAAACTCGGTAACTGTTGAAGTGAAACAAATGCTATTGCCAAATCTAAAGGCTGGAAGTTATTGAATCTACATCTACTATTTGATTATCTGAAAAACCTAACTCTAGACTGTCCATGTAGAAAATTATGGGCACCCAGAGTTTAGAAAGGGAACAATAAACTTTAGATCAGTCATGGGACTGGTATGAGAAAACAAAAACAATTTATTTTTGAACAAAACAAACAAAAGAATTTAAAATTGAAATCCGCAATGCTTTTTGGAAAATTAAACTACCATAAGGCCTTCTGCCACACACACAATGCAAACGCATAATTGGAGGAGATTTCTCCTTACGATAGTCAAACATGCTTGATACGCAAAATTCTTTTGATATTATTATTAGTGCATAGTGTAGAAAAACTTTCAAAAGTATAATATCAATCTCAGCCAGCATAGAAATTTCGTACTATGCTTACTGTAGCTACCATCTAACCACCATAAGTAAAAGGCAGGTTGTACAACTAAAACCATACAAGGCGCGTATTGTTTCTTTGGATCTCCAACAAATGGTTAGGCTAAGGAACTTCCTATTGCCACATGGGTACGCCTCTGGAGGGACGCCCCGAGAACCTAACCGGATCTCTGCCAACACAAGGCGGGTTACCTCTGCAACTAGGTAGCCACTGACACGAATATGCTATCTGTTGGTCATTACCGACCTTTGTCTGAGAGGTCAACACCAACAACCATAAAGTAATAAATTTGCAGTAACTACATAGGTTCAATATCTGGGCTCCATACTACGATACCACCCTTTTCTAGTAGGAAATGGACACACCCTAAAGGGGGCGACCTTCATAACCTTGCTGCATTCTTCCTGTTTCGACCATTCCTGGGTTGTGAGGTCCAACGAGGTCACGTCCACAAAGCTACGCTTTGCTACACTTTACACAAAATCCATGCCTTGATTAACACATGATCAGTAGCACTTTGTATGCCACATTACCAAATTGGGAATGTATCACTAGTAACCATCAGCTACATAACCTCTGATCTTATACGTCTCTGAGAAGGGTGTTAAGCTAAGAGAATAATTCTCCGCCACCAAACATTAATGTATTTGATAGAAACCATATTTACATCTCAAAGTGTAATGTCATACATACATCCATACAAGTCTGTTCTAGGTTCGAACAGAACCGAAGGCACTTCAAAAGAAGCCCTTGCAATCTGGGTATTCACAATCCTGATCGGACTCCCTATCACATATGAAGATCTCTATACCGTAGGTACTCAGTGCAGAGTCATTCGATGGGTAATCCTTTCGTTCTCGAAAATACCCGGTCCTCACCACCGGTCTTCAAATGCTATCCATTTCTTCGTATCATTATTCGGAATGGGTTATATGACATAAAGTCCTCTCCCGGCTAAACCGAATAATGAGCGCAATATTTAAAAACATATGGATATATGGGATCTTAGTTAAGTCATAACTTAAAGCTCAAAACCTTTCTTTTGAATGGTTTTAAAACAAATTTCCACTTTCAAATTTTTAAACAAAAAGAATCACTTCACCAAGTTCACCAATATTTTACAAAGATTTATTCATAGCTTCCAAAACTATTTACAATTCAAATCTTTTAGGCAAAAGATACACCTTTAAGATCCTCTTATTTTGGAAACAAAGTTCACTAATTCACTAATCTTTAATAAAGATTCATTAATAGTTTTCAAAACAATTCCATTTCAAGTTTGAAACCCTTTCAACAAAAACTGGAAATCCTTCCTTTATTTTAAAGCCGTTATAATTTGAAAACAAAGAGTTTTCATTTTTGAAAAAATCTGATTACGTTTGCTCAAGTTAAAGCCCTTCCATTATAAACTTGGGTTAAATTCAAATTCCCAAAATAATACATTTAAAATGGTTTAAACCCTATATAAATACATTATATAACTTGTTAAACTATAATCTCTGAACATATATATATATGGAACTCAACTATAATTCAAATCAAACTATTTTAATTTCAAAACTTTAACAAGTTATTCAAAATAATTTTCATCTTAAAAAACTCCTTTTCAAAAGCTTTCATATTTAACCCAATTTTACTTCCAAGCCATTTTGGATTCAAAATTCAATTTTTAAAAACCATTTAAAATAAAATAATATTAAATTCAAATATCTGTGACTTAACCGATTTCCTCATGTAATCCATATTTGTGTGTGTATAGTGTAGTCCAGGGGTTTAACACAATAGTGCAACATCATCAATCATTACAGATTCAAGCACAGCAATTTCGATAAGCGGTATAATCTTATAATGCTTATATTCATTCACAAATTCACAGACAAACAATATAAATTCATCACAGATAAATTAATTACATCCATTACAGCTCAAATCAAAACAATTCATATCACAATGCATCACACGTCAAGGATATCAAATAATTCAACATTCAATAGAATCCAAACATCCATAAGTAAGATCAATTAATCATCTGACTAATTTAAACCAGATTAATTACTTATGAATTCAATTACTAATTCTAATTAATTAACATAAATTAATTACAAACCATTTTAATTAATTATTTATTAATTAACCTTTAATAATAAATTAATCAACCTTTAATTATTAATTAATCAACCTTAATTAATAAATCAATCAACCTTTAATCATTAAATAATTAACCTTTAATTATTTAGTTATCCTTTAATTAATTATTCTTTAATTAATTACATAAATTAATTAACCCTTAATTAATTACCATTTAAATAATTATCCTTAATTAATTTTAATATGTGATTATCGCTAATCACTTTCATTAAGTAATTAACCCTTAATCAATTAATTATCCTTAAATTAATTACCTTAATTAAATTAACACATAAATTAATTACCCTTAAATTGATTATTACTCAATCACTTGATTAATCAACCTCTAATCATAAACTAATTTTCCTTAATTACTTTCATTAAGTAATTATCTTTAAGTAATTGATTCCCCTTAGTTACTTATATTAATTAATCTTAATTAATAAATCCTTTACTTAATTACATCATTCCTCAATTTAATTACAATAATTAATTATCCTTAAATTAATTATAAAGTAGACAGCTTAAATTTAATTACACCAAGTAATTATTATTTAAATCAATTACACAAAATAATTAACTTAAATTTAATTACACAAAGTAATTATTCATCTATTAACTAAAAAAACATTTAATCTTACATCTTAAATTTTTGAAACAAAAGTAATATTAATCCATAACTTAACTTAAGAATTTAAAATCAAACAACAATTTTATACATCGTTCTCTTTTAAATTTAATTTCTTAATTGAGCTTAAAACTTAATTATCTTTAAAATAATTTACTTTAAATCCTAATTCCAAAAATAAATTAAAACATTTATTATTCTACAAGAATGAATCTGGAAAGGTTTAAAACTTAATTTAATTAAAATTTGAATAAAAATTTGGTTTATTTTTAGATCTAAAAATTAATGTTATACAAAACACTCAAACTTGAGCTACCCCCGTGGTTTCCCTGAGTATTTCTCGAGGAAACTCGTGTACCTCTCTTCCCCGAGTATCCTCATGAATTTCTTCGAGTTTGCCCCGAGAATTCCTCATCTTCCTAAATCAAATAGATACACGCCATCACGTGCACGTGTACAGATCGTCGAAGCCTCAACGATCGAAGCTGCCACCTTCCGCATGTCATTGGTGATCGACTCGCCGACACTCACCACCCAAAAACCTTGAACGATGACAATCTTGCAAATCGAGCCACCAAACCTAAACCTGGAATTCAATACCCATCGGAAAAGACCTCGCTATGATGCCACCAGTAACAACCCAGGGTTTTATAACAATTAATTATTGTTTTTAAATGATTAATGTTGGTAGCTAATTGCTAATTGGAGTTTTTAAATCGAGTTGAAATTCGTTTATGTTAAGTGTTGGTGAGCTTTGAAAATTGAATTGTGGCCCATGTTTTATTTTGAGGCCATGAAAATTTGCAAGGTAAATACCCGTCCCCCTTTCATTCTTCATTCATTCGTGAAAACCCTAAAACAAAATAATCGAAGAAAAAGAAATGGCGCCCGTGTTCTTCGTCTTGGAAAATTAGGGCTTTTTAATTTGAAGTTGCCGATAGTCGATCGCCTCTTGAGATACTCGCGGCTTCTTGAGTGAGCTCGTCGTTGCTTCGATTCAGCTTCATCCAAGTCGAATTCGTGGATGCCGACTTCAAGTGCTCGGTTGCTTGGATCTGCGTCTCGAAAATAGGTGAGTAATTTTATTTACTCACATCTAGTTCATCCTTAAGATGGTGCTTCTGCAATTCGATTTTGCTTCGATGTTGTTTTACCTCGGCCAATGATTGAATTTGTTTCTTATTACTTGTTCATAACTGTCATTGATTTAAACAACATTGATTGGAGTTGCGATTTCTGGATGCTTTTTCATTTGCTTCTCTGACAGTTTTAAAACTTACTTTGATATAAAAAGTAATTGTCTTTGACTTCGTTGAATTTGAATTACTTGACCGAAACTGTCTTCGGCTTTGCGTATTGGCTTTGGCCATTATGAGTTCGTGTTACTTGGGGTTTTGACTTGAGTCTTCTGCATATTGAATTTTTGTTTGTTGACTACGGTTTTAAATTCTTCGTTTGTTTCCAGTTTGGAACAGTTGCGACCGGGATTCAGTTACTTGTACCTTGGTTCATTTCTTTACCGTTGTACATCACTTGTGTGTTTTGGGTGTACTTGTTCACTTTGCTTGCATTTTGTCGAGTTTATGTAAATGGTGATGCCTGATTGTACCCGGTATGCCTGAGTTTCATTTTGTTGCATTTTGCCATAACTGAGCCTAATTGCTCGAGTCTGGTTCATGTAGTATTGCTTCTATAATATCATGGTGTTTTGTGTTTGGGTTTTTGATAGAGAGGCCGTTGCATTTGCAGTTTAAAAATTTGCGAGCACCTGAACTTGCACTGACCAGTTTAACCATTGACTGTTTCTTGCATTTCTGCTCGTCATGTTGTTGCAGTCAAGTCTGCACTATTCTATCCAATTGTATTCTGTTTTACTTGTTTTGGCTAGCGCATTCGGCTTGTACATCGTTTACTTGCATCTTGGTATCTGATGCATTGTGGTATTGTTTCAGCTGATTTGATTTGATTATGTGAGTTTGGCAGTTAATTGTTCAAATTGCATCAGTTTTAGTTCACATATGGTGATCTAGTATCACTGACTTTGGATTGTTTTGAGTTGTAATATTGAACGCTGTAATTTGATGGATTTGTGGCACTTCTTGCTGTCATGTTACAACGACTTCTTTAGCTTGCTTCACTATGGTAATTGCAGTCTCACTACTGCCTCTTTAATTTGAGTATGCACTTGCATCGGCCACTGATGCATTCATTTGCACATCACTGGGTTGCCTCTTTTATTGCCTATTCTTCGAGGCATGTTGTCATGAGCTTTGAGTTTACTGATTTAGTTACAACTTTGAATACTTGTGGTGGTTGCAGCTTCTTATTGTTGCAATTGTTCCCTTGTTGTTTTGTATTGCACTGAGTTAATCCTCACGTGTACTGATGCATTTTGTTTTCCATATGCACTGAGTCAGTTCTCATTTGCACTGATGCATTTTATTTTCAATAGCACCGAGTCAATTCTCATGTGCACTGATGCATTTATTTTCGTTTGCACTGTGATTGAACATCTCGGCTGTGACTTGGTCTTTGATGATTTCATTTGCATTGCGTTGTTTGGTCTGGCCATTCTTTGTTTCAGATCTGTGCATATCTCCTTGTATGCTTGGAGTCTCTGTTCGACCATATTGATGGTATTTGGTCTGGACATTGTTGTATTGTGACTTGTACGTTAATTTGTACATTGAGTTGAATCCAGCTTAAATGCTCGGGTTTGATCTTGTGCTCATTTGTGAACTTCCATTGAGCTTTTGTGTGTTTCATCACCGTAGTGGCGAGGCAGTACACGCGTGCGTGTGCTGCAGCCACATAGAATTGCCGTTTTGAATTGATAATTCAATTACTGAATTGTTTTGTGTGTCCAATCCAATATTTTGAAATTGTATATTGAATTGGTTTGATTTGAACATTTTGTTGTTATCTAATTATCTTTTTGATAATTAGATTATGAGTTTCTAATTTTTTATTTAATAATTAGATTTTACCGTTAATTGCCGTTTAGGAAATTCTGTTGTTTTCTAAATTATCTTCATTGATAACTCTTTCATTTATCTTGTTGAAAAATTGGAATTTGCTGATTTGTTATTTAACAATGTTATGTGTTAAAATTACTGTTATCTAATTTCCTTATTAAAGGATTGGATAGGTAAGATTATTTTGACTGTCATCAAATTGTTATTTAATTATTATTGCTTCCGTGCATTAATAACTGAGTTTGAATTAGACTGACCCGTGTATTATTTTCTTATGAATTTAATATTCGGGTCAGACCGAGTTATTTCAGGTTGTAGATATCTTGCTTTGGGTTGCTTCTTGAGCTATGAAGTCTTTTCATATCTTTTGGAGTTGTCGTCGTCATTTTATAGTAGTCAGTGTATTTGTATAGGATGATATATATTCATGTTTATTATTCACGATAATGTACTTGTATATGTAACTTCCAGAGTCGACAGTTGTAGTTGCATCATATGTACTGTATCACATGTATTGTAACTGACATCAGTTATATATATATGAGACTTTTGTTATCCATGTTCCGCATTAGTTTATCTGTGTTATTATTATATATATTGTCCTAAACTATTATGAACCATCGTAGTTCGTTTTATACTGGAATTGGGTATGTCGATGGGAGTAAATAAATAAGAGATGAAAAATAAATATATATATACCACTCCTATCGAGATAACTAATACTAGTGTAAGGCCTAATTACGGATGGCCGCTCCTATCCATCTTTATTCTTCGTAATAACAGACAATATTTCATTTAATAAACTTTGTTATTGTGAGCATAGAGGTGGGGAGTCACAGTTGGTATAAGAGCTGAGGTTTTATGGACATTTTATAAAACATAACTTAAATGGAACATGTGTTACAACTAATTGTCGATGTTTTATTGTGCCTTGAGTCAAAACTAAAGTTTTGAAATTATGATGAATTTTTTAAATATCTTTATTTAAAAATAAAATAAAAGTGAAATTGTGTTTTGATGATTGGTTGATTTGGGTATGTTCATCAGAGTGCGCAGCGGAAACAGTGAGACTGTCTTCGCTGAATACAGCTGATATTTTTTTTGATTTAAAAATCAAAATATGAAATTGAATTAAATTTCATTAGTTGTTTACATGGCTGTGTTTATTTTGTTTTCTTTGAAAATTTCGAATCTGATTTGAGAATTCGAAGCGATTGCAGTTATGTGAATTTGTTGAGATTTTTGCTGTTTTGAATTATCTTCATTGAAGATATATTCGAGTGATTTCTCAGTTCATTTTGTAGTATAGGTGAAAATTTGAGTTGCACGTTACTGCATTAATTTTACGTTGAACCGGTGTTTGGTTTTAAACGTATTTTGTTGCCGTTATTTTTATAATGGGATTTTCACACTGGTGCTAAATTTTTGAAGCATGGTGTTTTGTTGACATTTATAATGAATGAAAATTCACTGGTATTATATTTTGATGCAAATTATTTTGATGAGATTTTGACGTTTAAAAATCACTGTCGCTTTGACTTCAGCAACCGTCAAATTTTAAAGTGGATTTTCAAGCGGTTATCCCGCAATACTGATTTTGTTGTCCCTTTTTACGATATTTTGAGAAGTGCAATTCCCTTGTCGAAGTTGCTACTGATGTTGCTGTTTTAATCACGTGTTTTAAAAAAACTGTTTCAAAATAAAAATTGTTTTTAAAATTTTTACAGTTCACGCTTTCAAAATAATGAGGAAGCGATTTAAACGTTTCAGCAAAATCGAGGACCATGACCCCTTTCTTTTACTGGTTCGCTTAATTCCGGACTTGTCCGTTTGAGAATGTAAATTATTACTTTTATAAAATAAATGAAATTATTTTCAGAAGTTTTACAGTTTGCGCGTTTAAAAGAATGAGAAAGCGATTTAAACATTTCAGCAAAATCGAGGACTATGACCCCTTTCTTTTACTAATTCGCTTGATTCCGGACTTGTCCGTTTGAGAATGTGAAATGTTATTTTTGGAATACACAATTTTGCACTTTCAAGGAAACGATGAAGAGAATTAAATGATTTAGTAAAACTCATGGTTATGGGACATGTGCGTTTGCTATTTTGGTTAATTCCGGACTCGTTAATTGAAATATTTGCTGTTTTGATGATTTTCGTGTGCTTTCGAGCCACTATGTTGGACCTTCAGGTCATATGTTGGACCTTCGGGTCAATACCAGTACCAGACCTTCGGGTCATATGTTGGACGCCAAAATTATGTTGACGGTACTTGGTAGGCTTCGGCCATTTATTGATGCACGTGCGGCGTAGCTAAAACTCGCCATCTGATGGGATCGATCCAACCTTTTATGTTGATTTTCTAGAGTATCTTAATTGATTTCTAGATATTTGTTGTTTCCAATTACCTGTAGGTAATTGGATATTTGTTGCTTCTGATTATCGTTTTTGATAATTAGATATTTGTTGTTTCTGATTATCGTTTTTGATAATAAGATATTTGTTGATTCTGATTATCGTTTTTGATAGTTAGATATTTGTTGTTTCTGATTATCGTTTTTGATAATTAGATATTTGTTGATTTGAGATTTCTGATTATCGTGATAATTAGATATTTGTTGATTCTGATTATCGTTTTTGATAATTAGATATTTGTTGATTGAGATTTTTGATTATCGTTTTTGATAATTACATATTTGTTGTTTCTGATTATCGTTTTTGATAATTAGATAGTTGTTGATTCTGATTATCGTTTTTGATAATTAGATATTTGTTGATTTGAGATTTTTGATTATCGTTTTTGATAATCGGATATTTGTTGTTTCTGATTATCGTTTTTGATAATTAGATATTTGTTGTTTCTGATTATCGTTTTTGATAATTAGATATTTGTTGATTTGAGATTTCTGATTATCGTTTTTGATAATTGGATATTTGTTGATTTGAGATTTGATGATCGTTTTTGATAATTGGATATTTGTTGATTTGAGATTTGATTATCGTTTTTGATAATCGGATATTTATTGAATTGAGATTTCTGATTATCGTTTTTGATGATTAGATAACTGCTAATTTTTGTTGATTATGAGATTTTCTAGTCCCTAATTGATTCTAGATTATGTTGATTATATTGATTTGTTGTTTTCTTTCTATCTCTGTTGATAGTTAGCGTTTGCTGATTTTGAAGTTCATGTTTTCTAATTAGCTGGTTGATAACTGGATGTATGCGGAATTGTGATTTATGATTTGGTGTTTTCTAATTGTCTTTGTTGATAATTAAGTTTTGCTGTTTTCTAATTATCGCACCGATAATTGGATGTTGCTGTTTTGTGATTTTGTATTCTAATTATCTAATTGATAATTAAATATTGCTGATAATCGTATTTAATCAGTTTTGTTGTTTTCTAAATATTTATTTAATAATTAGAATTTGTTAAAATTTGTGAATTTCTTTTATTGGAACTAAAAGATTTCTTTGGCATTTGTGTTCTTGACTTTTATTTTTCTAGCTTAACCAGTTTATGTTAGAAGAATAATGGTTATTGACGATCTTCATTATGAAAATTGCGGGGACGCAATTTTTATAAGGAGGGGAGTCTGTAACAACCCGGGGTTTTATAACAATTAATTATTGTTGTTAAACGATTAATGTTGGTAGCTAATTGCTAATTGGAGTTTTTAAATCGAGTTGAAATTCATTTAAAAAATTTGTTAAGTGTTGGTGGGCTTTGAAAATTGAATTGTGGCCCATGTTTTATTTTGAGGCCGTGAAAATTTGCAAGGTAAATACCCATCCCCCTTTCATTCTTCATTCATTCGTGAAAACCCTAAAACAAAATAACCAAAGAAAAAGAAATGGCGGCCGTGTTCTTCGTCTTGGAAAATTAGGGCTTTTTAATTTGAAACCGCTGATAGTCGATCGCCTCTTGAGATACTCGCGGCTTCTTGAGTGAGCTTGCCTTGCTTCGATTCAGCTTCATCCAAGTCGAATTCGTGGTTGCCGACTTCAAGTACTCGGTTGCTTGGATCTGTGTCTCGAAAATAGGTGAGTAATTTTATTTACTCACATCTAGTTCATCCTTAATATGGTGCTTCTGCAATTCGATTTTACTTCGATGTTGTTTTATCTCGGCTGGTGATTGAATTTGTTTCTTATTACTTGTTCATAACTGTCATTGATTTAAACGACATTGATTGGAGTTGCGATTTTTAGATGCTTTCTCATTTGCTCTCTGACAGTTTTAAAACTTACTTTGATATAAAAAGTAATTGTCTTTGACTTCGTTGAATTTGAATTACTTGACGAAAACTGTCTTCGGCTTTGCAAATGCTGTGCGTATTGGCTTCGTCTATTATGAGTTTGTGTTACTTGGGGTTTTTACTTGAGTCTTCTGCATATTGAATTTTTGTTTGTTGACTATGGTTTTAAATTCTTCGTTTGTTTCCAGTTTGGAACAGTTGTGACCGGGCTTCAGTTACTTGTCCCTTGGTTCGTTTCTTTACTGTTGTACATCACTTGTGTGTTTTGGGTGTACTTGTTCAATTTGCTTGCATTTTGTCGAGTTTATGTGACTGGTGATGCCTGATTGTACCCGGTATGCCTGAGTTTCATTTTGTTGCATTTTGCCATAACTGAGTCTAATTGCTCGAGTCTGGTTCATGTAGTATTCTTCTATAATATTATGGTATTTTATGTTTGGGTTTTTGATAGAGAGGCCGTTGCATTTGCAGTTTAAAAATTTGCGAGCACCTGAACTTGCACTGACCAGTTTAACCATTGACTGTCTCTTGCATTTCCGCTCGTCATGTTGTTGCAGTCAAGTCTGCATTGTTCTATCTAATTGTATTGTGTTTTACTTGTTTTGGCTAGCGCATTCGGCTTATGCATCGTTTACTTGCATCTTGGTATCTGATGCATTGTGGTATTGTTTCAGCTGATTTGATTTGATTATGTGAATTTGGCAGTTATTTGTTCAACTTGCATCAATTTTATTTTGCATATGGTGATCTAGTATCACTGACTTTGGATTGTTTTGAGTTGTAATATTGAACGCTGTAATTTGATGGATTTATGGCACTTCTTGCTGCCATGTTACAGCGACTTGTTTAGCTTGCTTCACTGTGGTAATTGTAGTCTCACTACTGCCTCTTTAATTTGAGTATGCACTTGCATCGACCACTGATGCATTCATTTGCACATCACTGGGTTGCCTCTTTTATTGCCTGTTCTTCGAGGCATGTTGTCATGAGCTTTGAGTTTACTGATTTAGTTACAACTTTGAATACTTGTGGTGGTTGCAGCTTCTTTTTGTTGCAATTGTGCCCTTGTTGTTTTATATTGCACTGAGTTAATCCTCACGTGTACTGATGCATTTTGTTTTCCATATGCACTGAGTCAATTTCTCATGTCCACTGATGCATTTTATTTTCAATAGCACTGAGTCAATTCTCATGTGCATTGATGCATTTATTTTCATTTGCACTGTGATTGAACATCTCGGCTGTGACTTGGTCTTTGATGATTTCATTTGCATTGCGTTGTTTGGTCTGGCCATTCTTTGTTTAGAATCTGTGCATATTTTCTTGTATGCTTGGAGTCTCTGTTCGATCATATTGACGGTATTTGGTCTGGACATTGTTGTATTGTGACTTGTACGTTAATTTGTACATTGAGCTGAATCCAGCTTAAACGCTCGGGTTTGACCTTGTGCTCATTTGTGAACTTCCATTGAGCTTTCTTGTACTTCATCACTGTTGTGGCGAGGCAGTACACGCGCGTGTGTGCTGCTGCCACACAGAATTGCCGTTTTGAATTGATAATTCAATTACTGAATTGTTTTGTGTGTCCAATTCAATATTTTGAAATTATATATTGAATTGATTTTATTTGAACATTTTGTTGTTATCTAATTATCTTTTTGATAATTAGATTATGAGTTTCGAATTATTTATTTAATAATTAGATTTTGTCCTTAATTGCCGTTTAGGCAATTCTGTTGTTTTCTAAATTATCTTCATTGATAACCCTTTCATTTATCTTGTTGAAAAATTGGAATTTGCTGATTTGTTGTTTAACGCTGTTATGTGTTAAAATTACCGTTATCTGATTTCCTTATTAAAGGATTGGATAAGTAAGATTATTTTGACTGTCTTCAAATTTTTATTTAAGTATTATTGCTTCCGTGCATTAATAACTGAGTTTGAATTAGACTGACCCGTGTATTATTTTGTTATGAATTTAATACTCGGGTCAGACCAAGTTATTTCAGGTTGTAAATATCTTGCTTTGGGTTGCTGCTTGAGCTATGAAGTCTTTTCATATCTTTTGGAGTAGTCGTCGTCATTTTATAGTAGTCGGTGTATTTGTATAGGATGATATATATTCATGTATATTATTCACGATAATGTACTTGTATATGTAACTTCCAGAGTCGACAGTTGTAGTTGTATCATATGTACTGTATCACATGTATTGTAACTGACATCAGTTATACACACACACACACACACACACACACATATATATGAGACTTTTGTTATCCGTGTTCCGCATTAGTTTATCTGTGTTATTATTATATATATTGCCCTAAACTATTATGAACCATCGTAGTTCTTTTTATACTGGAATTGGGTATGTTGATGAAAGTAAATAAATAAGAGATGAAAAATAAAAATATATACCACTCCTATCGAGATAACTAATACTAATGTAAGGCCTAACTATGGATGACCGCTCCTATCCAGCCTTATTCTTCGTAATAACAGACAGTATTTCCTTTAATACTCTTTGTTATTGTGAGCATAGAGGTGGGGCGTCACACCACCCCATGCCAAAACCCACGCTACTCCATCAGGACCTCGGCCTGAGTCTCCGGTTCCAATTCCCCCGGGTACGATGGACCTAAATGCCTTGACGACGAAGAACCTATTTCGAATTACTCACCGAAAAAACTTGCTCCTAAACCCTAAATCGATGTCGCTCAACCACTCTGATGATCGAGAAATGCCACGATCATTTTTCCCAGCCTCGTCAACCTCCCCACTGCCTTCAGCATCAACCTCAACCCATGAATCGACGTCGATCATCAAATTTTGATCAAAACGTGTTTTCAGTTCAACCTTAAATTTTTCCATAATTACCACCTTAAAAATCCCGATTCTTCTTTTAAAAATCATTGTTTTCACATGCGGATTCATCCCTATAACGAAAACTTGAAATCCTGATCATGGAGTTTTACCAGTTTGAACAATTTCCTCTGTAATCTTATCTTTTTGATAATTTTTCTTAATATAAATTCTTAAAACAATTTTTACAATTCTTATTACAATCTTATAACCAAATTTTATTTTGAAATCAAAACCTGTCATTAATTCTTTTGGATGATATAGATTTTTGAACAGGTTTTTAAACCCTGTATACCTAGAATCAGAGGAACATACAGACATGCACACACCTTTTCAATGCATATATACATATATACACATGCATACCATATCAACATCATATGAAAACTAGATTAAATCAGATTTCAAGCTTTTATAAGGTAGTTTGCTCACCTTGTTTTGAAAAGTAGAGAACTGGAAGCTTGATATTGGGAATATTTTGATATGGATTTTATTTGTACTGTTTTATCTTGAATCCTGATGCATTGAAGCTGAAATTTTGGTTTGAAGACTACTTTGATTCCTTAAAGCTTTGAATTGCTGAGATGGTCTTGAGGTTGCTCAGGTTTGAATTAAAAAGTTTGGTTGTTGATCTTGATATTGAGTTGTACTTGAATCTTTGAATTTGCTGCTAGACTTAACTGCATGTTATTGATCTAGTTTTGATTATACTGCTTGATGTTGTTGAGTTGATTTCCATTGTTCTTCTTCTCAATTTTTGGTTTTTGCTCTGTTTCATTTAGGTTTAATTTTGTTTTGATTTATTTGTTATATATTTGACTTAAATGAAAGTTTCAAATTTGAGCATAAATTAATACAAGTTAAGAAAACTAAATGAAATATAAGTGAGATCATGAAGTCCCTTTAGTAAATGTAGAATGACATTACTCAAAAAGATTTTGAAAATGAATAGTTTATATATATAAAAAGTTTGACGAAAAACAAGCTCTTGATTCTAATTATTTTGGATTTTGATTACACGACAACAAAACACTTTGTACACTACGTTTCTAGTATCCATATTCCGTGGAATTTTTCCATTTTTTACTAAAATCTTTGTTGAGTTTCTTGCAACTTCTTTGGATAACGCCACATATGGTTGACCATGACTAAAGACGTGCTTTGGAAGATAAATTCCAACATGAGAAATGGTTTGCTCTTGTGATTTATTAATTGTTAAAGCAAATGATAATTTAATAGAGAATTGTTTTCGAATTAAATTAAAAGGCATGTTAATATTTTCTACATGCTTTAGGGGTATAAATGTAATAAATACCCTTGTACCATGTTAATGATCAACTGTAATTTCTGCATCAATGAGATTTCTATGGAAGATATGACATGTTACTCTTGTCCCATTACATAATCCAATTTTTGGGTCAATATTTCTAAGCAACATTATTGAGGATCCTACTTTAAGTGTTAGTTTATGCGGTGGCAAGCCACCTAGAGCAAGCGAGTTTAAAAATTCTGACTGATACAAATTAGTAGTATCATCTTCAACTCTATCAAAAGAATAATAAACATGTTCCTCTCCTAGAAACATATTTATCATTGTATTATTTATCTCATCTGTTGTTTCATTTCTTGGTGTTAGTATTGCTCTATTCATTATATAATCCCTATCACCTAATTTTTCATGGAATGGTAGGAAGACTTCCTCAATTAAACGACATAAAGAACTTGCATTGGTGTTGGATATAACAATATCATCTGGGATTTTAATAAAGTCATCTTGTATTTGAGGTTTCGTTTCATTTCCAATATGTAAAAGTAATTCGACATATGATTAACCGTTTCTCGCTCGCATATTTTGTGTTAAATGAATTACATGAACATTTGTCCATAAATATGGTCATATTATACATGAATCGACTATTTGAGCTCTAGTACCTTTTATGACAATGGGTAGTACATGTTGAAAATACCACCTAATATAATAATCTTCCCACCAAATGGTGAATTTATACCTGTTAGGTCCCTTAATGTTCTTTCTAAGGATTTAAATACATAATGATGAGCCATTGTTGCTTCATCCCATAGTATACCAGTAGCCACACGCAATATTTTTGCAATATCAGAGTGTTTAGGAATGTAAATGTTGACAAAGAATCCAATTTGATTAGAATTTTAAATTTAGAATGTGCAGTTCAACCTCCAGGTAACGCTAAAGAAGCAATTCCAGAGGTAGCAACCGCAATAGCAATAAGGCCCTAGATACGTGTATGGGCTAAAATTGCTTTATAAAGATATGTTTTTCTTATACCTCTTGGACCATCTATGAAATATATTGAGTTATTTTTTTCCTCTACTAAATGCATGATCATTTGAAATGCAAAATTTTGTTCTATGTTTAAGTTATTTACAGAATCTATATCGATTTGTGTTATCTCTATTGATTTTTTTCTTTTAAAATAATGGTTGAACTCTTATAATGATGGAAAAATCTAGATTGTTATGAGGGATGTCATAGTCAAAAATAGTTTTTTTATATTTTGTTTTAGGAGGTTATTAAGGTCAAAAAGACATCTGTTTATTAAATATGTTTTATTTTGGTTAATGGTAAGCTTAGAAGGATAATCTTCAATTAAATATGGTAAAAAAATCATTCCATAGTTCTCGCATTGGGCAAGGCTCACGATACACTGAAATTGTGACTAACAATCTTCTTAAAGCGGTGGGCATGTGCGTGTTTGAAGCATCTTGTATGTATTCCTTTGTACTATTATCATTTTCAAGCAAACCTCTATGTTCAACGACTTCTTTGAAGGTGTTATATGAGTTCCATTAACGATAAGCAAGTGTGTAAAAGATGTTGGCCCTCTAACATAGTTTAAAAGTAATCGTAAATAAAATCGATCAACTTCTGTAGGAAATACTGTAGTTCGACCAATTACCTTGCGATTGTTTCGTCTACATATTCATTCTTTTTGTTTATATTCCCACCAATATTTTTCAAGAAATTCATGTTATAAATATTGATGTGCATTTACATATTTAATATTCTTAGTGAAAAATTCAGTAAGCATTGTTTTAGATCTATGTTCATCACTCAAAATAGTTTCTAACTTTTCGTTTCCCCTAAATTGTTGTTGTTGTCTGTTTGGAAGATGCATTTGTATTCCTATAGCAGAAGAAGAAATGCAACTTAGTGGAAATTAAAATATTTTTCATACTGATTCAAGTGCGCAAATCCATCTAGTGTTAACAAACCAAGAAATTTTGTCCTCGTCTTTTGTGTTAGAAGATACGTTTATAGAAACATGATCTGATCCTTTATAAATATATTTATATAAATATTTCACAGATGTGATACTTGAGAAAATTTAAACATTTATATGACAATCATATTTTAGTAGTAATTAAGGATTATAAGGTATGACCTAGCGATTGTCTATTATTTGTCTACCTCTTTGTACTTTTTTTCCCACTGTCACATCTTCTATAAATCGGATAAAAATCACTTCCTTGCAAAGTTATAGGTGCAAAAGACTTTGGAAATCCCTTCTTACATTGATTATTCTTCATGCATGTGGCATTAGCATTGAAACGACCACATGGAGTATGAACCATTTATTTTATAACGTAATTCTGGTTCTAAATCTTTATCTTGAATTTCAACCCTCACTAAAGTATCATAATCTTTAGGGTTGTTAATCTTGTCATTTACATGTAGAATAATTAATATGTGTGAATGGGGTAGGCCTCTCTTTTGAAACTCAATGGCATGCACATTCGCAATGACTTTGCCTAGTACGCCTTCTTTCATACAAGTCGTGTTTTAGTTGTTCTAATTTTGTATGAAACGCCCTTGTTGTTAAATCAGGTCTATTTTGTGCTTACTGATCGGGTAGTAGTTCTTGTGTAATCTCTAACCACTTAACATTACATGTGATTATAATAAATAAATCAGGTTTTCCATACCTTCGCACTCTTGCCATTGCATCTTGATATCGATTATGCATATCTAGAGGACTACCGGTGTGAGATGATGGAAAATTTTTCGAACACTGACATTTCCTAAAGGTTATAGTAAAATGAAATAAAATTACAAAACATAATTTTCATATAAATTTAAAGAAACATAATAAATAATTGATTATGAAGTATTACTAATCGGTAGTTGTCTTTCCAGAAGTTAGATTATCTTGTAAACCTTTATATAATTCAGCCCTAATAGTATCTTGATTATTACGGAGGTACCTTAGTCCCATAGTTTCTATTTTAACATAATTATCAATCACATACTGTTGCAATAGGCGACTGCCATGCAAAATTAGTGACATCTCTATTGGTCGTATCTAAACCCATAAACAAATACTAATGATTATAAAAATAAAATAAATTAAAGGTAAATGGTAATTGTTATTTACTTATAAAAGATGAGAATAATAAGCTCTATAACTTATTATTATGGCTCCGTTGTCATGTATGTGCATATCCCATCCTTGTTCACCATATGGTAATAAAAGTGGATATTATAGTAGATCATAAAACCCTATAGTATCTTGAATCCTTTGTAAATTTCCACTTCTTGTTTGAACTATAATATCCCTATTATTCAACTTCGTATCTTCTTCGTCTCCTACAATGATACCTGCTACTTGTGACATAGGTGGTAACTCATGAATGCGTCTATTTACTACAAGTTCTTTTATTTTTATTCTACAAATTTGTATATCATCCCGCTGAAAATACTTGTACAAAAGGATCATGGATATTTAAAATTTGTTTTAAAGTCAAAAGTATGTCTGGCCTCATTGCTGCATTATTATGTTGTCTATTTTCAATCTCGTGGTATGTATTATAAATATATAACTACAAATATCTTGGACTCATTCCATCCATAGATAAAGAACTACTGATGCTATGATATACAGAGCCTTGTGCACAATATGAATAAACTCCATTTGTTGTATTTGCTAAGCTATGATCAATGTTAGCACCCGTCGATGTAAAAGCAAAAGCATTGTTATAAGATCTTATGTTACTTCTGAAATGCATACCAACTTCATTTTGATCAAAATACAAATCTAGTAGTTGTTGAGGTGTTGTTGGTCTTTGAATGGTAAATTTACCATTCTTACTGCAAATCTCTAACGTCTCATGAAAGAATATCTTTGAGCCGCGAAAAGGGCAGTAAGTAGGAGTAGGTAGCATTTGCTTATGAAAATACCATGTAGCAATAAAGTTTCGACCACAAGTATAATTTGTCATGAAAGTGGATTGAGTTATCACTTGTTCTTCATAGCCAGATGATCCTATATGATTATCAAAGTTGGAATGATAAGAATGACAAAAATACAAATTAAATGAGATAGTGATTAGTTTAATTGAAGAAAATTACATGGAACATAAGGTGTTAAAATCCTTGGTCTCATACGTATTTGAGTTGATTGTGCTCTTTCTTCAATAATTGATTGTCCTAAAAGAAATAATAAATATTCTTTATATTTTTAAACATGTTCCTTATATAATATGCATTTGAAACATTAAATAAAAAATAAACTCCAAATTTGTTAACTCTTAGCTTGTATTTTATATATTCATTGCAATTTAATTTTTGTTGTCTTAGGGTCCATTATATACTCCATTTTTATGATCTAGTAACAAAAAATTTATATACTTAAAATAGTGTTGTGCCAACGCTTTAAATAAAAAAGAGCACACATTAACAATATGTACTATTAGATTGTGTAATTCTTAGTCAAAACAAAATAATTAATTGGTCTTTCATATATGTGAATCATAATATATGTGTAATGCAGGTCCAAACTATCTATTTCAATAAATTTTATAATAAATTTAAAGGGTTTAGGAGGGAAATCATCCAACTTAGGGTATCACTACAAGAAAACTGCGGTTTACCTACGCCAAAATGGCGTAGGCGGGGCGTAGGTAAATGCATTAACTACGTAACCCTTACGCCAATTTTGGCGTGGGTAAAACTTGCGTAGCTAATAAAATACCTACGCTTTACCTACGCCATCCGTTGGGTTGTTTCCTACGCCTTTCCTACGCCATGATTTTTCTACGTCTTTCCTACGCCTCGTTATTCCTACGATTTTGCTACGACATTTTTACTTCTTTCATTACTCACGTCTTTCCTACGTCATCCGTTTACCTACGTCTTCCCTATGCCTTGTTTTCCTATGCTTTCCCTACGCCATTCTTACATATTACATTTCCTACGTTTTATCTACGCCATTCATTCATCTACGGGTGCATCAATATTCTCTCTACCTATGCCTTTTCTAAAGCAATTTTGATATATTACTATTGTGTTACATTTCACCATATTAAATAGAAACTAAAACCAACTTGTTACACATATGTACACATTCCAACAAAAAGATTAACATTAAATCATTCATCTTTAATTCGAAAAATAAATCTCTCATTCATATTACAAAGTCAAACAATATTAACACTACAACAAAACACTCTTTTTACAACAGGCAATGCCACTGCTTCATTACACATCACTGCAGTCAACTTCATTCGCCACTGCTCTTTCCATTCTCCAAACAATCCAACCACTGACTGCTTTTGCACCTTCAACCCAACAGCCTCTACTCCTTCCTCTGCCTGTTGCAAGACCAGACAATCACCATCATCTATACACAGCTAACCACATCAAATACCCGATTCAAGCTCTTCATTGAAACCCTACTTCAGTATCCATGTACACCCATAACCAATCACCATCTGCTGTTACATATCCTCCAGCTTATCCCCCTTTGCAATCTCCTTTGCCGCGCAACATTCCTCCCACTCTAACCATACAGCAACATCAGTCAACCACTTGCATTAACTATCATCTTCAATACCACAAACTCATATCAAATCTGCTACCATTACCCCTATTCTCACAGACCATCAAACTACTTCCTTTCCATACTCCATAGAAGCCTCTGCACATACTCGATACAATTCCAACTTCCACATTACATGCAACTGCACAACCTACCTTCCCCATACCCGCTGCACATGCTTCTCTGTTCATACCACATTCGTAAACTGCAAATTCCCATTCAAGTCAATCAAAAAAACATACAGACAAAAACACTCCATTCAATCAGGAACCAAAAAAACAACAACTCACCTTAGATCATCGCAGTAGCCATCAATCACCTGAAGACCACCCCTCTGCCATCAAACACCTCCATACTGAAACTAACATGAGACTCTGGTAAGAAGCATGAATTGGGTAAAAGGCTAAACGCCAAGGTTAGTACAATACTACTCATATTCTTACTTCATAGTACGACATTGGTTAGAAGAAGCTCCATCTTCTATTTTACTTTTATGAAAACTCACAAAGCGCAATCAAAAGTTATGAAATACTACAACTAAAATTACAAACTTATATTGAAGTTTGACTGATATGAGTTAGTTGCAGTTGATTTTTTACTATCATCAAACATGCGATTACAAATAGAGCAAGGGGGAGAAAAAGAAATCCAAATTTACCAGCTAGAATTTATCATTAACACTTCATTTAAAAATACCAGATACATACCCATCTTCATCAAAGCTGATTCATTTATCATACCATATGAAATCCTATTTAACATGAAACAACAATAAATAAGAGCTGTAAGCATTGTTTGTCTTGTGTAAAAAAAGGTGTACAGAGCCGGGTCAACTAAAACTGGAAAAGCCTATTTTGATAATGGATACAAAAAAGTTATAGAGAAAGAAGAGCTACCAATAATATCATTCCATTTTGCAAAGGCTACATATGCTGACTGCAGTCTGCAGTTGCCAAAAATCCAAACAAAGAAATTAGATCTTTCTTAATATATTTTCAACAAATGTGGTTTACACATTCTTTAAAAAAATTAACAAAAACAGAACTTAATTGAACGCTCGTATTTGCATCAAAGAACTGAAGACAATATTTACAACTTCCAATTGCATTATAAAGATATTCACTACATATTGTCATAAAAATTGGTATGTGGGAAATTAAAGGAAATACTTATACATGATACTTTTATGAAGTTACAATGACATATTATAAACAAACTGAAGTATATTTAAATATAAACATGGGAAACTTTAAAACTAAAATGGAGCAAATACTAATGTCAAAATGAATGCAAATATCAAAATGAAAATGAATCGATGTTATCTTGTAAGTGAAAACCTGGAAGTATAAAGGTTGTCCAATAGTTAGGATGATCACTTGGGATTTGGAGTGCTCTTGCTTTGGAGTTTTTTTAGTAATTTGGCCGATATTGTGTCTGAATGAGGTGCTAATTTGTCTGAATGATCAACACATATCATAAATTTTTCAGTATACATGAATGGTTTTTATCTTTTCAATAATCATTTTAAAAAAATACTAAAATATATAGCCTGTCAGCACTTTGTGTTAAGAACATAACAACATAAGTATGTGCTTAAATTTTCAGGGTAGGAAAAATACAATAAACTCTAAATCTGACAGCATATGCATATGCAAATAAACAACTGTTAAACTCCACAAAACTAATTAGAGAGTTAGTCTCTTATTCAATGAATCCATTCATACTTGCCCCACCCCCAAAGTTCCCCGACCAAAAGAACGATTAACACAAATCGGTATAAAGAATAAATTGGAATCAACACAAATAGGGAAACCAAAGCCAATCATAATAGAAGAAATAAGACAACTGTTAAAATCCACAAGTCAAAGATTTATGATGATTACTGTTGAGTTCCATGTGATCGCGGGGAAAAAGCAACATTATAAAAATAATACATGAAATAAAATATGATGATGCGTTTTACATGTTTACCTTCTTTATCGGAAGGAGATTGTTTATGATAAGAGGTAGAATCACGACGAGCTTTTCTAGATTTTGAAGATTTTTCAAAAGGAGCAGTATTGTTGATTGAAGATTTTTCTAGTAAATAAAATAGGATACGATTCAGCAATTGAAATTGATACAAAAATGGATTTAATACCAGCAACTACGAACTTCCCAAACACAGCAATCGCAACTCCTCACGAACCACCACCTCGAACCGCGCCTTCCAATGCCCAAACCCATCGCCTAGTCAAGCAAACCACACCCAAAATCGAATCGCCTCTTCGAACTTCAAAACAATGAATCACCTTACTGTAGCGACCTCAACCTCTTCAAATTGCCGCAGCACCCTCAAAAACGAAGAATTAGGGTTGTAGCGACAGAGCTTGTAGCTGGAGGGGCTTATAGTGGAGGAGCTTACAGAAGCGATCTTGGCTTTGTCGATTTAAGAATTAGGGTTTTTGAGAACGAGGGTCTGGATTTGGGAGCGTGAGAGGAATGGAGTAATTTTTTATTTCAATTTTCGTGGGAACAAAAGGCGGGCTATGAATTTTTCGGGGGAATAAAAGCATTGGGCAAAGGAAATTGAAGTATTTTGTAGTAGGGTACTGCGGGTGTAGGGATGGCGTGGGAAATTTCTACGCCATCCTACGGCATACTTTTAGCGTAAGGAATTTCCTACGCCTTTCATACGCCGATCTGGAAATATAGAAAATTAGCAGAGGCGTGGAAATGGCGTAGGAGATTATCTATGTCTTTTCTACGGTAAATTTTGGTGTAGGGGATTTTCTACGCCTTTCCTACGCCTCGATTTTTTTTCGACGTATTGAAGTTGACGTAGGAAAGACGTAGGAAATTTCCTAACGTCTTCATTACGCCTTTACCTCTTCCTACCTGTTTCCTATGCCTTCCCTACGCCCCGCCTTCTGGCGTAGGAAAGACGTCGGAAACTTTGCGTAGGAAATTGAAGTATTTTCTAGTAGTGTATCTTTATGTTGTGAACAGTAAATGGCATGCGAACATGATAAGGTCAACCCTAAGGTTATCAAAAAAATTATGCATGGTTATGCAAATGGTATCAAAGGTTACTGAGTTTGGAATCGCGATAAGGACACCATTTAAAAATAGATATTCCATGAGTTTCTATAGAAACGTCAACACTGATAGATAATTTATAGAAGAGGCAAGGAAAACATTATTGCTTCTATGGTGAAATCTACAAAATCACAATGTTATAGCAGATAATACATCACAATGTAGCCCTAAAATTCTAGAGATGATAAAATCTAGACGAAACAGATTGAGAAGACATGTTAGCTAGTGGGGTTGGCCATTGTCTAAGTTGTTCGAGGCAAAGTAAATAGTTAGACACTAAAAACAACCTTAGGGTTCAACCAAAGTCTAAACAAATAAATTCTCCCTCCATAATTTTGTACAAATAAATTTTGATAATTAATCGTATAAAAATAGTAACTGCATATTGTATGAACAAGCACATATTTCTACCATGCACTATGGTATGCAGAGGGAAGCATGCCTATATGGGTCTCTAATAGCAAAAAAGGGGCATTCCATTATGATAAAGATTAACTTTTTTATGTAACGTTATCGCGTATGGAACTCTAATGCATTTCTACCTGCGAATCTTAAAGCTTTGGAAATTTTGATCATAGTTGACTATTGTATTATGTCAAGGGTGCATTTTCAATAAGAGCAAGATGATTTATGACAGCCTAGAGGTAAAACAATCGGCTTATAATACAAAAGTATAGTTGTAATAGTAAAATTGTTAAACTACTTGATATACAAATACCAATGTCTCCAAAGTTGATTAGAAACATTTACCATGTTTTATGGACATTTAAAAAGTTTACCATGAAGAAGCAGCATTTGAGCTTAACCATCGAACAAAGATGTTAAAGTTAGAGAAATAAAACATAATAAGGTAGCTGAGTTCAATACAATATGAATAGAAATTGAAGACCAAAATATCTATATAAAATATATACCTGGTTGACTCAAATTAGAGTTTTCATTTGTTCGGGACCTTCTATTTGAGATAATTTTCTCTCTTACATGCTCATGTCTAGACCGTTGGCTCTCGCCTTGTCTCTCTTTTTGTATTTCAGCCATTAGACGTTGAAGATTAAAGAAACTTAATAATAAACAGAACAATATGAAGCAGTTTGATAAAGTTTAGTAAGAAGTTGTTTGGTTAGCTCAGAAAATAATTATATTGCATTTGAGTGAAGACATAAAACAGAACAATAATTTAGATAGGAAGATAATATGTGAGTAATAGTAACATGTGCTATAAAGGAGGAAGAGATGAGAAACTGATAAGCACAAGCTCACTGCTCTTTGCAAAAGAGAAGTATATTACGAGAGAGAGAACTTGAGGAAGAAGAAATAGAAAAGAAGAAAAGAAACTTTGATTTCCAACCTGAACATTCTTTTCGTTACATATCTATATATATGCCCATTCTCTGTAACCACTTTGTACAGCTGGCTACCTTTCATTTGCTAAACATTTTCACCTAATAGTTTTGTAACAAACCATGCAATAAAAATAAAATAAAACAGAAATTTGTTATAAAGTGTGTTGTCCTTTTTCCAAGCTACTAGTCTGCACGAAGCTGGGTAATTTGATGCTCATTTAGACCATGTAGCAATTGCGGCTGCTTTATTATTACCTGGTATCAATACCGTATCAGAAACTATAAGAGGAAATAATGGACCCTATCAAAATATGCTTCATTGAGTGTACCGTTAGTAATGGACCACATCAAGCATTTCAATTCAAGGGCAAGCCCTTACAAAGCAGCTCCGTTCTCTTTTCAATGTTTGTTTGATAATTACGGTGCTACTAACCAAAACCTTGCCATTTTTACGTATGTAAATTTATGGTATAAAATATAAGAAATTACATGTAACACAATAACATATATACTTCTTTAAATATCTCTGGATACCAAGTACCAACTGAACTCGATGGAAATCTTGAAATATCTCAGCAAAAATGATGATGTATTATTTTCTCAACGTTTATGCCAGCTTCTCCACGTGCACTTGCACCCCATACTTCGGTCTAATTGTAAGCACTTTAATAGGTGCATACTTATAATTACATGAACTTAAACTTGGATTAAAACATGGAGAGTACAACCTTGGCTTCCATTATAGCACATGCCTGCCATATACAGTTTTTTTTTTTTGAGTAGAAACAGAGTTTATTAACCAACACCAAAAAGCTGTCAACATGCCTGATAAGTAACCCAAAAGCAACGCAGGACAACAACACCGATCAAATAAAAACCAAAACATAAAAGGATAGAAAATATGACAAAACCCCCAGAGGCTGGCGAGTCAGAACGGAAGACTGCTGCATGAAACTGCCACGGAACAAAGTCGATGAGCTTCGGAAAAACCACCGCCCATCAAACATTGTCATCGAGCTCCGGCAATGCCACCGCCCGATGACGATGTCGGAAGACAACCGTGCAATACAACAGCAAGATAGAGGATTATCCTCCATGGGATAAAGGTCCAAACAAGCGCCCAACATCCAAAGAACAGCAAAAGCGAGTGCCGAGAAAAAGAGCCAAAATTCCCACTGCCAAGCTCCATCCTAAAAAGGAAAACAGAGCTCCAACCAAGCAAGAAAATCCAGATCCTGAAAACAGTTGCCAAAAAAATAGACGAATTTAAAAAAATGGGGGGGGGGGTTGAGGGGGAGAGGGAACAAGAAAACCAGTAAGCAAGAGACACAATTCACGAGAACGGAGATCAACCAATACCCGCTCTAATGGTAGACTGAGAGCAGGTAATAGAAAGCAAGGCCACAAGGAGACCAGTACGAGAATTGACTGAGCCCTTGAAAGGTCTACCACGAAAAGCCAAGAAAACATCATTTCTAACCCGCCGAATAACAAAGGAAGGATCCATAGGAGTCTCCTCAAAAATAGCCTTATTCCGCGCGCACCAGATGTGCCAGCAAATCAGACAGGGAATCAAACGACTGGTGCTAGAATGAAGAGATTTACCAGTTCTACCGTTCCACCAGGTACTCAGAAGGTCATTCGACGAGGAAACGCTTCCGCGGATACCCAACAAATTACCGAAGTAATTCCAGCAGGATCTGGCGGCGGAACCAGAGAAAAGCAAATGGTCCACCGATTTTGTTTCACCGTTGCCGCAACATCTACAACGGGAAAAAAAGCAAATGCCAATCCGCTGGAGATTCTCATCAACTGGCAATCCATTATGAAGGGTTCGCCACATGAAAAGAGACACTTTAGGGGGGATCCTAGTGTCCCAAATGAAAGAGAAAATGGGGAGAGCAGGGGCGGGAGAGCGAGCAGAGAGCCAGACCTTGGCCTCCATGAGAATCAGAAAACAATTTGACCGATTGCATATGCTTCCAAGTCTCACTGGCGAATGATGGAGATCCGAAAAAGCCATTAGAGGGCAGCCTCTGGTATTTGGCATGAAGGAACGATGCCCATAACGAGTCGTTAGTACCAAATCTGTACCACAACTTGCAAGCAAAAGCCGAACAAATGTCCTTTGGATTTCGCAAGCCAAGCCCACCCTCAATCTTAAGATGACATACAACATCCCAAGATACCCAGTGATGGCGGTGATTGTCAACCTTCGATCCCCAGAAGAAGGAGGAAGCCAAAGATTGGAACGACCGAAAAAAAGAAGACGTAGGGGTCATAGCAGCGAAGCCATGAGTGCCCAAAGAACCTAAAACAGATTTGATGAGAACCAATCTACCAGCTAGAGACAGAAGAGACGCATTCCAACGGATAATCTTACCCCTAACTTTGTCCGTCAGAGGGTCGAAAAGAGCATTAAGTTTCCTACCTCTGTAGAGAGCAATACCCAAATAAGGAAGAGGAAGGGATGCCTCCCTAAAGCCGGTAAACGATTCGACCCAAGAGACCCTCGAAGTGTTCATGTCCTTCGCATGGACGAAACAACTCTTGGAAGAGTTGACTAGTTGGCCCGAACACCTCTCGTAAAGGTGGATGAAACGAATGAGCCGCCGAACAGTAGTTCGATTTCCATTGGAGAAAATGACAATGTCGTCCTCAAAGGATAAGGAAGAGACGAGCGGACAGCCACTGGGAAGTCCAAAACGGTGAATTTGGCCAAACATCGTTAAGATGTGGTTCCCTCGGATGAAAGCCTCAGCCGCTATCACGAAAAGAGATGGAGATAGAGGATCACCTTGACGAACACCTCTACCCGCCTTGAAAAAACCATTAGCCGATCCGTTAATGAAAACAGAGAACCAACAGTTGGAAATGAGCCTCCACACCAAATCGATCAGTGTTTCAGGAAACCCGAAGGCACGAAGAACCTTGATTATGAAAAACCATGACATACGATCGTAGGCCTTTTCCATATCAAGTTTGAAAACAATATTTGAACCTCTGACTTTCCGGTCAATCTGGGAAATCAGTTCCTGGGCTAGCAGGACGTTATCAGTGATTAAACGTCCTTTTACAAAACCCGCCTGAGATGAGGAGATAATACGATCCAGGTACGGAGCCAATCGCTTGGCCAATACTTTAGAAATCACTTTGTTAGAGAAATTACAAAGGCTGATCGGGCGATAATCCACGCAAACCCGTGTGTTATCACATTTGGGAATGAGGACCAAATTAGTGGATGACCAACTAATGGGAAGAATGCAGCCGGAAAAGAATTGTTGAATAGCCAGACAGAAATCAGTTTGAATGATAGACCAAGCACTCCGATAGAAGGACCCGTTGAAGTCATCCGGCCCACTGGTACTATCCTTGCTAAGAGCAAAGACGCAGTCTCGAATCTCATCCGACGAAGGCGGATTAGCTAAATCGGCACTTTCCTCCGAAGAGACCAGCCGAGGAATGAATGACAGGAGGTCCAAATCCGGGTCTGACACAGATGGAGAACCCAGGTAGGACTGGAAGTGAGACACAATAACCTCTCTAACTTCAGAGGGAGTCGAAGCAACTGAGAGATCCGATCTCAAAATTTCACGAATAGAAAGGATATTGGCTTTCTTATGAATGGATGAATGAAAAAATTTGGAATTCGTATCACCTTCGACGACCCATTTAACCCTCGCCATTTGGCGAAGATAGGAGTTTTCAATACGAAGTTCCGAGGAGAAAGCCGTTTGGGCACAAGCCCATTTTTCCTTGTTTACGGCCGAAGGAGTCTCGTCGAACTCAGATTCAGCAATGATGAGAGACTCTTCTGCCACTCGAACATGGTCGAAAATGTTCCTGAAAACTTGGATATTCCACGTCTTTAGGCAAGCCTTAGGACGTTTCAATTTTAGAAAGAAAGCCCCCATAGGAGGAGCAGCAATAGGAGCTATCCACGATTCCTCCACCACCTGGAGAAAGTTATGGTGTGAGCTCCACATACTAAGGAAATGAAAAGAAGAAGGCCCCGACAAAGAACGAGAAGAACAGCGCAAAACCAGAGGCGCATGATCAGAGCAAGAGCGATGAAGATGAGAAGTAGAAAAGGAGAATGGTAGATTAAACCATTCAGCAGAACCCAAAATTCTATCCAGCCGGGATAGAATCCGATGCGGCCCCTCCTGATTGTTAGACCAAGTATAAGCAGAACCCACGAAAGGGATTTCTGTTAAACTGGAACTAACAATGAAAGAATTGAAGTCAGAAACCGATTGCCGATTGACGGCCAACCCCCCTAATTTTTCAGCCTGACTAGCGACAACATTGAAATCCCCACCCAACACAGAGTACGCGAATCCCATGTCAGCGAGGGACAGAATGTCATCCCAAAGAGATAATCTTTCAATCCGGTCACACTTGGCGTACACCGCCGAAAAAAGGAACGGGTGAGGGAAGAGAGAGGAGGAACACAGAACAGTGAAAAGCTGGGAAGAGTCGAAAACAGGACAAACAACACAATCTTTGGACCATAGAATCTAGATCTTACCCGAAATGTTTGCCAAAGCACCACCAAACCTAAGCGAAAGCAACACCTTGGTTACCTCGCCAGAGCCCAAGAATGGTTCTAAAAGAGCCACCAAGCGAATAGAATGCTTTCGGACAATACACTTAAGCCTAGCTGAAGAGGCATCATTGCCAATAACCCGAATGTTCCAGAAGAGAAAGTTCGACATGAAATCAGAAACGACGGAAAGGAAGAAAACAAAACAAGAGAGGCAGAGCTATCCCAACTCAGGAACTATACAGTGAGAAAAGAGCCGATCGATCGATCTGCTCAGTCGCCGCTATAGAGCGAGTGCGGATAGTGTGAAGAATGGTCGGTGCACCTCTCGATCTACGACGAGAGGGTCGAGACTGATGCGCAACCTCGAATCGAGGCTCAGACTCCGCAGATGCTCGAAACGGCTCCAAAGAACCTGACAGCCTAGCTGAAGATCTGGAAGGAGCCGAATTTTTAGTTAGACGAGATAGGAGATCATTAATGATCGCAATCTCCTCTAAACTAAGCATCGGAAAAGAAATTGAAATTGATAAGGCACAAGAAGAGGATGGGAGAGAACAAAGAGAAGAGCAACAAGCAGAAGGAGGTTCTGGAGAAGCCAGTTCAAGCTGAGCAGACCGAAAATATGTAGGGGAGCAGAAAATACGCATCCCACGTTGCCGTAGGAACCTAACCCAAGCCGGTCTGTCACTAGAGAGGCAGCCCTGCGAGACAGGTGAGGTTCGCAATATGGTCCTAGCAGCGAGATCGCCCGATCGGTCCGATAAAAGCCGGCAATATTCCCGGCTGCCCGCATAGTGGACCGAATCAGTGGTCACTATGCGACCAGGACTGGAATATCGCCCTAGCCAATCGATCCAGCGCAGGAAAACTCTCCGTAGAGACCAAAGGAGGCCAGCCAGCAGAGAAAGACGAATACAAGCCATAAGCGACACAGACCAGGCCTCGCTATGGCTCAGAACTAAAAACCAACTGAAAGACCCATACTGTCCGCTCCAAACGGAGCGTTCAAATTCTAAAGGACCTGACACGCCACCAAACTATAACAGGGTAGCATAGTCAGGGAGCACACACCGAAGAGTGTCAAGGCTCAAAAACACGATACACAAAACATCAGCCATAATCCAACAATCCGCTGCAAAACCACCAACTACGACTAAGCATGAAGGAAAAGTAGAGAGACTCACCTGACGGGATAAGCCTCCACTTACCTGCTTCACCGAAGCAAGGGGATAACCCAGGCAATCAACCAGTAACTGCACGCTATCCGATGCATCCATCAGACAGAGGGGATCAGATCCATCAGATGGATAAAACCGAGCAGAACCACACAGAGCATCGACCCAAAACCAAAACAGAGGAACATTGCTACCCAAAGCCACTTCTAAGAACCCATCCCGAGAATAGCAATCCACCATATCTGACACAGGCGAGCAACCCAAACCATCATGACTGGAAGAGGCGGTGAAATCCCCTTCAGTCAAATCAACATCCAAAGAGACACCTGAAACAAAAAGTGGAGCAGTTCAACGCAGCGAACCGCCCCAACACCAAGCCAAAGGATCAATGCCACTCAAATCCACATCGAGAAGCCCCGCTCGAGATTTGCAAGCCACCAGTCATTCTCAGGCCCGCAAGCCACGACAGTTGGACTGGTAGAGGCGGTGAACTCCCCTTCAGTCACACCATTACCCAAATAATCAAAACCACAATACACCGAACCCACCACCAGAGGCACATCCCCCCGAGACAGCAACCCACAAGACTCGGAGATAAATAGCATCGGTTCGAAATGGGTGATGAAATCCCTATTCGAACCATCACCATTCCCACAGAGAGAACTCGAATCCACCGACAAATCAACAGCCAGATCGAGGTGATTACTGGGCGGCAATCGAGACTGTAAACCATCACCCGAGATAGGCAAAATCTCCAAAAAACAGTTCTCGACCAAAATAAACCGAGATCGACATAGATCCCTAAAAGAAGCCAAACAGTAAACCCTAATTTCGATCGAGCAAGCACCAGTAACCACCACCGAACAAGGCCCAGAAGTCACAGCCAATATGGCGGCGCCAATCGCGGCGAAAGAAGGGCAATTGCGCACAAACGAACCAGAGAGACATAACTCTCCCTCGGTCGAGAGCGACATCGAAGCCAGTAACTAAGCAGTTAGGAGAACGAAGAAACGCAGAGAAATACACCAAGGATAGAGAGGGATTAAGGAGAGAAAAGTTCCAGAAGAAGAGAGATTATCGCAAGATCTAAAAAGTAGCATCCATTAGAGCCGTTGTGTATGAATATTGATTGATTGGTTGTGTTTTTTCCATATACAGTTGCGAGGGCCAGATGCAAATGGAAAAAAGTTACGGGTCATGTCAAAAGACCGTGTTGAAAACTTTTCTGGGTTGAAATCATCTGCATCTTCTCATCTTCTATAATTACATTTCCATGCAGAAAAAAATTGATATGGAAGGAAATATGTTATTATGCAAGATGTTGAAAATTGCCAGTATTCTCTATAAACAATTGGATTAGTGAGTTCTAAATGCATGGATGCCGATGCTTATATGTCTTATGAAATGTAGCTATATGCATGCAGTTATTTTAATCCATGTATATGTTACTACTTCCGTGCCCCTTTTATATTCACATTTTTTCAAGTACTTATATATATGTGTCATACATATAATGTAAGCATGGGATATAGATCTCCAGGTCTCCATATAATGGAAGGATATGTATATAGAATCTTGATAACGGAGTATATGTTCTTATGAACTTTAATGCAGATTTTGTATTATAATATGATTGAAAAATATAGAATCTTGATAGTGGAGTATATGTTCTTACGAATTTTGATGTAGATTTCGCATAATAATATAATTGTATTGCCAAAAGTATGTGCACTCAAACCTCAAACCAAAGTCTTGCGTCATAATTATTTTTGTTTTAAACATTGGAGCCCAGCAAATAGTTAAAACTTGTCATGCTGCTATGGGATTTGATTTAGATGCAAGGACAATTGATGGACGAGGAGCATTTGGTTTCAAACAGGAAGATACGAGAATGTTTATTTGATTTCATTCAATGGGCTGCCTTCATGTGTGGATGCTGTTAATATTCTTCTTTAGTTGATTACAGCCAATAAACAACGTCCATTAAATTGCAACCATAAATATAAAATAACTTTTCAGCATCTATTACAATAAACAGAGAACCTTTTTTTGAATGGGAAAACAACAAAAGATGGAAAAAACTTTTGTTTTATTACAAAGTTTAACCATGAAAAATTCATATGTAATGAAAACAAACAAACTTATAAAGCTAACTTTGTTATGGAATAATGCCTAAAGGATTGCAGTACATAATAAAGATCTATGAAAACATAAACATGCAGCATAAATCTTTGAAAGCTACGTTGAAATATCGATCATCACTTGTCAAATTTCTTGCAACATGCAATTTGTAAAAGATAAAGTCATGAAGTAAATGTATGTTATATGGATAAGTAAATAAACTGTTAACTTGTTATTTACCACAGCATTTGTAAGTGGTTCATCCCACTCATCGATCATGGATGTTTGGTCCATAATTACTTTGTATTCTTGAACATCCGTGGTTCCTTTTGGTTCTTAAACAAAAGTTTCATTAAAAGCTTTGTCTTTAACGGTTTATTCCATTGGATGTTGTCATGAGTCTTCTTTTTCCAATTTAACTACAGTAAGCGGAGAAGTTTCTAATGTCTAATTGAATGGTTCTATTTTAACCGAAAGGATGTTTGAATTTTGTAACAACTCATCAATGTGTTTTTTCCCTGCTCGCTTTAATTGTTGCTTTCGAGTGGATATTGAATTGTCATTTTGATTACCTATAGATTTACCCTAGAGTATAATATACAATATGTAAATTTAAAAAGAGAGAAAAGAATTACAACATAAATAAATATAATTTTGAATTACCTAAAGCATGATCTCGGTCTAGTAGACAAAAAACACAATTTACCTCAAGAGAACTAAAAATATATAACTTGGTAATTTTTTTAGGATGGAGGGGAGATACTAGATACTTTATATAGGCATAGATAATTATAGGAAGCGGAAGTTATTCAGTATAAATGTGGGCATTAAAGTATGCTGAAATAATGGGTCGTGCAAACTAAAACGGTAAAGAGTTAAGTTGCGCACATACCTTAATTAATCAGTAAGTTAAAAAGGTACGTTACCTTGTCTATAAATTTGTGCACATACCTTATTCAAACAGTAAGTTGAAAAGGTATGTTGCCTTGTCTATGAACTTGCGCACATACCTCAATTAATCGGTAGGTTTATCTTTATATATATAATAGGATACATGGCCCAGTCTAAAGTAAAGTTTGTATAGGTACTGACGCAGCGGTGATAACAAATTGTCACCAAATGATGCAACAACAACAAAACAACGATGGAACGATACAATGATAAACTGATGAATTGATGATACCCAGGATAAATGCCCCAAATCCGTTGATCTCTCGAGATACCGGATTCTAGCTATCTTTAACACGTTGATCGCGCACGATGCCGTGTTACAAGATCTACGATTCTTCGACGTTGATCTCGCACACGAGATTCCGTGAATCGGTTTCAAATCCGTTGATTTGAGCGCACTCGAATAACCGAAGATGGAGAAAGAAGCCCACACTCAACTTTCAATTTTAAAAGAGGCACAAAGCACTCAAAAAGTTTTATTCCCAAAATCAACAACCTTCAAATGATACAACTCACCCGCTATTTATAGAAGCTTACAACTCAGCACACGTTACAACACTTCACACGACTTAAGAAAAATACATCACAGTCGACCTAAAGAAACAACGCACGCGACTTAAAGAGCAACGACCTAACCAATACAACCTATCAACATACAACTTTACAAAACACGGGTTACAACATACAACTTAGCAAAACAACGACTTAGCCTTCGGCAGCGATCTACTGGCGAAAACGACTTAACTGGAGCGACCTAAGGAATCATCAGCGACATAACATAGCTCGTTCGCGACTTAAGAATTCGCGACATAAGAAATTAGAAGTTCGCGACCTACGATTTAGGAATTTGCGATATACGGGTTCTGGAGCGATTTATGTTTCGCCGCGACTTAAGGCGGAGGAGGAGCGACCTAGGGTTTCTGGAGCTCGCGACTTAGGCTGGAAGCGGTCTAACTTATGTCGTTCGCGATCTTCCATAGTTTCGCGACTTAGGTTGGAGCGACCTAGGATTTCGCCGCGACCTAAGGAAGAATTCGCGACATCTCTGGTATGCGCTGCATCATTCTCCCCTGGTTGAAAAAAATTCGTCCCCGAATTCACACTTTCCTCTTCTTCGACAAGCTTCTCCCCATAATGCGGAATTAAGTGTTTGACATTGAAAACATCAGAAGTATGAACATTTTCCGACAACCTTAACTGATACGCATTATCATTGATCTTCTTCAAAATTTCTACTGGACCAATCTTTCAAGCTTTCAACTTGTTGTAAGTTCCAACTGGAAAACGATCTTTCGTCAATACTGCGTAAACAAAATCACCTTCTTTGAAATCCACACTCCTTCGCTTCTTATCCACCAGTTGCTTATACTTCTCATTTGACAGTTGCTTATACTTCTCATTTGACTTAAGCAATCGTTCATGAACAATCTTGTGACACTCCTGCAACTCATTCACGAAATCACAAGCTTGTTTAACAACCCCTTTCTGAAGTGGAATTGTCGATAGATCCAACGGTCCTTTCGGAATTGCTGAATATACCACTTGAAATGGACTGAATCTAGTACTTCGATTAACGGCATGATTATATGCGAATTATGCTTGACACAATTTCACATCCCAGCTCTTCAAATTATCCTTCACAAGACATCCAACAAGTTTCCCAAAGATCTGTTCACCACTTCCGTTTGCCCATCCGTTTGTGGATGATAGGAGCTACTAAAATTTTGCTTAGTCTCAACCATCTTCCACAGACTCAACCAAAAATGACTTAGAAATCGAGTATCCCGGTCAGAAACAATGGTCTCAAGTAGCCCACGTAGTCGATAAACCTCTTTAAAGAACAATTGAGCAACACGAACTGCATCAGCGGTCTTTTTACAAGCTATGAAATGTGCCATTTTCGAAAATTTATCTACCACAACATATATAGAATCGTTCCCTCATTGAGTTCTTGGCAAACCCAAAACAAAATCCATGCTAACATCAACTCATGGTCTAGTAGGCACGGACAATGGCATATACAATCCTGCATTCGTAGCTGTCCCTTTGGAAACTTGACATATGTGACATCTCTGCACAAAATTTTCAACTTCTTTCCTCATGGAAGGCCAAATATATGATTGAGAAATCAACTGCAAGGTACGATCTCTTCCCACATGTCCTTCTTCATGCAATTCCTTCACAATCTTCATCCGCAAACTGCACTCTGGTATACATAATCGATTTCCTTTGAAGAGAAAACCATCCACCAACAGATACTCATCCGTCTTCCCTTTCTCGACTTCATCTATAATCTTAGCAAAGTAAGGATCTTCAACAAACAATTCTAGAAATACTTCAAAACCCGTCACTTCAACTCTCATCGTAGTCAACAAATGATTTCTTCTACTCTATGCATCTGCCACCCGATTTGTAACTCCCGACTTATGCTTTACAACAACTGTAAGCTGTTGCAAGTATGCGATCCATGAAGCATGCCTGACTGCAATCTTATCCTGACCCTGCAAATGCTTCAACATTTCGTGGTCCGTATATAACACAAACTCTTTATTAAACAAATAGTGTCTCCAATGCTTTATGGCTTGGACAATAGCATAGAACTCCAAGTCATAGGTACTGTATCTTGTCTTGGCTCCAGAAAGTTTCTCGCTAAAATAAGCAATTGGACGACCCTTCTGACTTAATACTCCACCAATTCCAACCTTAGACGCATCAGTATCTAGCTCAAAGAGCAAATGAAAATCCGGGTATCTAAGAATCGGTGTTGTAGTCAAGAGTGTCTTGATATGTTGGAAAGCAGAATCAGCCTCTTCAGTCCACACAAATTGCTTTCCTTTCATACAATTTGTCACTGGTGCCATCACGCTACTGAAATGTGGAATAAACCTTCGGTAGAATGATGTTAACCCATGGAAACTTCTCACTTCAGTTACAGTCCTGGGTTGTGGCCAATCCTTGATTGCTTCAACATTACCTTGATCCACATGGATTCCTTCCTTGGACAACACATGACCCAAAAACAAAACACTGTGTGTCATGAACATGCACTTCCTTGTTGCCGCGTAAAATTGTTCCTGACGAAGTATCATCAACACTTCCCGCACGTGTTGTAGATGTTCTTCTGTGCTTCCACTGTATATCAATATATCATCAAAGTATACCACCACGAACTTTCCAATAAACGGTCGAAAGATCTGATTCATTACTCGCATAAAAGTACTGGGTGCATTCGAAAGACCAAATGGCATGACCATCCATTCATACAACCCTTCCGGCGTCTTGATTGCGGTCTTCCATTCATCCCCTGGTCGAATTCGAATCTGATGAGACCCACTCTTTAGATCAATCTTTGAAAAGATAGCAGCTCCGCTCAGCTGATCTAACATGTCGTCCAATCTTGGCATCGGAAATCTATACCTCACTGTAATCTTGTTTAGTGCTCGACTATCTGTACACGTTCTCCAAGTTTCATCCTTCTGTGGCACTAACAAGGCTGGTACTGCACAAGGACTTAAACTTTCTTGTACTCGTCCTTGTTCAAGTAACTCCTCCACTTGCCATCTCAACTCTTCGTGCTCCTTTGGACTCATTCTATAGTGTGGTCTATGTGGTAACACAGCTCCCAGAACAAGATCAATCTGGTGTTATATGTCTCTAAACGGTGGTAATTCTTTTGGGAATTCTTCAGGAAATAATTCTTCAAATTCCTTCAACACTGGCTTAACTTCCTCAGGAATTTCAACTGTTTCACTACTTTCACGTCCAATCAACAGAAATACTTCAGGCCCATCCTCTACTTCTTTGACAAACTCCTTCAAAGATAACAGAGTCTTTAGTTCCTCAATTTTCTCCAACTTGCTTTCACTTTGTTGTCGCTTTTTAGGAACTAAAGTGATTCTAGTGCCATTGAACATGAAACGATAGCAGTTAGTCCTACCATCGTGTTGCACGGCTCTATCGAATTGCCACGGTCTTCCCAACAACAAATGACATACATCCATATCTACCACGTCACACCAAATTTCATCCTTATACTTCTTTCCAATGGAAAAAGTTACACAAGCTGTTCGACTAACCTTCACTTCCCCACCTTTCCTCAACCAAGCTAATTTGTAGGGTTTGGGATGCTTCTCTGTCTTTAACGCTAACTTCTTTACAGCTTCTGTAGAGATGATGTTATCACAACTTCCTACATCGATAACAAACTTACAAACCCTTCCCAAAATAGTGCACGTCGACTGAAAAATATTACTCCTCAACCAACTAGTCTCCTCTTCCTGCTTTGGCGTCAAGCAAGATCTCCTCATCATCAAAGAATATCCCTCGTCTCCCGTCAGTAATTCTTCTTCCTCCTCAACTTGTGGTGAATTGGAACATTCTATTTCTGCATCCTCATCCTCAAGCTCAGCAACCATCGCTCGCTTCTTAGGCCTTGGGCATTCATTGCTCTTATGACCAAACTCCTGACAATTGTAACATTTGAAATTATTGTTGACCTTAGTCTTAGCAACTTCATTGACAGCCGGTTTACTAAAAGCCTTGGAAACATTAGTATTGCTACTAGCTCCTTTCACCTGATTGATCGAACTTGTAAGCGCACCACCTCCTCTTCTACCTTGCTTCTGCCAAGCTAGAGCCTTCTGGTGTGTTTCAGCAACGGATCTTGGATCAAACATATTTACCATATCCTGAATTTGCATTCTCAATCCTCCAACAAATCTAGATGTCAACTGTTCCTCCATTTCCATGATATCGTTTCTAGCAATCAGTTGATATAACTCATCTGCATAATCATTTACCGACTTTGTCCCTTGTCTCAAATTATGTAAGCGCTGATACATAAGAGACTGATAATTATAAGGAAAGAAAGTAGCCTTCATCAACTTCTTCATCTTTTCCCATGAAACAATCTTCGACTTTCCCATTCTTTCCCGTGTAAATTTAGTTTGTTGCCACCATGCCATAGCTCTCCCCTCAATCGTGTAGCAACCAACTTGACTTTACGATGCTCGGGGACTTCCTTGAAGTCAAAAATTTGTTCAACATTTGAACCAATCCAGAAACTCTTCTGCTATCATTCCCCCTTTGAATTCTGGAATCCCTGATTTCATCCCCGACTCCCATCGACGATCATTTTCTGAATCTAGGTATTGATTTCGCACTTGGCCTCGATTTCGATAATGAATACTACCTATGTCACCATTCTCCTCAAAATCAGATGTACTTCGATATCGATCTCTACCATCTACATCTCTACGATCATACATGGTCCTTCTACCTTGTCTTTCAATATCACGATATGGTTCATTTTTGTACTCACGTTGAGTTCTTCTCTCTTCATTTCTGTACCCATGGTGTTCTCGCATTACCGAAACAGATGATTCTCTTCTATCTCGGTAAGATTGTGGTGACATTCTTCTCCTCTCGGAATTTGATGGCGGAATTCTATGACCACCTTGATTTGAACCTGGTGATGCTCTTTGTCGAGTTTGATTTATATTCATCATGAGCCTTTCCAATCTACCAATTCCCTCATCAAACTTCTCATTGAATTTATTACTAATTTGTTGCACCATTTGTTCAGCATCTTCTCTTCGATACACATCGGCAACATTCTGATGACGATTAGCTCGTCTTGGAGGCATGATACTTCAACTTCTCGTTTCCTTCTCTAGCTCTCGGCTTGACTTGAACTCGTCTTTGACTTAACTCGATTTCCGTATAACTTTAACTCTCGTTCTTGATCAAACTTAGCTCTAACTTTAACTTCGGATCTGAATCAACTTCGGAATTGATTCTCAAGCTCTGATACCAACTTGACGCGGCGGTGATAACAAGTTGTCACCAAATGATGTAACAACAACAAAACAACGATGGAACGATACAATGATAAACTGATGAATTGATGATACCCCGGATAAATGCCCCAAATCCGTTGATCTCTCGAGATACCGGATTCTAGCTATCTTTAACATGTTGATCGCGCACGATGTCGTGTTAGAAGATCTACGATTCTTCGACGTTGATCTCGCGCACGAGATTCCATGAATCGGCTTCAAATCCGTTGATTCGAGCACACTCGAATAACCGAAGATGGAGAAAGGAGCTCACACTCAACTTCCAATTTTAAAAGAGGCACAAAGCACTCAAAAAGTTTTATTCCTAAAATCAACAACCTTTAAATGATACAACTCACCCGCTATTTATAGAAGCTTACAACTCAGCACACGTTACAACACTTTACACGACTTAAGAAAAATACATCACAGTCGACCTAAAGAAACAACGCACGTGACTTAAACAGCAACGACCTAAACAATACGACCTATCAACATACAACTTTACAAAACACGGGTTACAACAGACGACTTAGCAAAAACAACGACTTAGCCTTCGGCAGCGATCTACTGGCGAAAACGACTTAACTGGAGCGACCTAAGGAATCATCAGCAACATAACATAGCTCGTTCGCGACTTAAGAATTCGCGACATAAGAAATTATAAGTTCGCGACCTATGATTTAGGAATTCGCGATATACGGATTCTGGAGCGATTTATGTTTCGCCGTGACTTAAGGCGGAGGAGGAGCGACCTAGGGTTTCTGGAGCTCGCGACTTAGGCTGGAAGCGATCTAACTTATGTCGTACGCGATCTTCCATAGTTTCGCGACTTAGGTTGGAGCAACCTAGGATTTCGCCACGACCTAAGGAAGAATTCGCGACATCTCTGGTATGCGCTGCATCAGGTACCCATTTTTGCTACAGGGGATTTGCACATTTTGACAGTATGTTTATCGATATAAATTGTCCATGTTTGAACTTTAAATGGGAAATTCATGCAACTACATATGAAGTGGCAAATACACATCATCCTACCATGAACTCGACTTTTTTCCATATAAACTACATAGCTTGGTACATGTATCCAAAACACATTAGAAAGAAGTTAAACCAACTCTCATTGTCATTGATTTACATGCTCATGCCAGATCGATCCCCTCTGCATCTGCCTCCTCCTCCTCCATGCGCCACTACAGTTGGCGGACTGATCCCCTCTGCATCCACCACCTCTTCCATGTGTTGCCACAGTTGTCTCTATAAAAACAGTGCATGTACCATTCCAATCTGCAACTCCTTCCAAGCTCTTGCCACAAAGTCGCCTAACGCAACCCTATCGAATAGTTGGGACCCAGTAGCCTTTTGCAAAATTGATGATGATCTTTTAGATGAAGCAGATGTCGGTGTAGCTCCTGTATCCGATGCTACCCCCTATGCCCCAACTGATGTTCATGTAGCGATCTAACATAAACATAGGAAATGCATGTATCATATGTTAGTGTTAGATCAATTATTGTTCTTTATGTTCCTTTTGTATGCAATTTTCATCTCTTGTATTTCATTCCTATCTTTTTACGTTTGCAGTTCTTTTTCATTTTATTTTTTTACCATTCCAGTTCTTGCTAGTAGTATTACTTGCTCCTTAATTTCAATCGCAACTTATCTTTGGTTCAAGTTCTTGAAGTCTATACTTCATTGCAACTTTTGAGTTCCTGAACCTGATTTCCATTCCCACCAATCCTTGTTTCATTTCAAAGTATAATTCATCCCCACCAATTTTTGATTCATTTCAATTGCCTATATCACAAATCACCTTCCAAGTTCACTTCACCTGCACCATACATCAGTATTTGTGCACATTCATTGTTCCATTCCTTCACCTGCACCATAATATGTCACAATATCATATCCATTCTGTAACGACCGTAAAATTTTCGACAATTTAATTGTTAATTTTATTAAATGTTGCTATCTAATATTGGAAAAAAAAGAAATCTGTGACTCATTAATGAAATAGTAACTTAAATGAGATGTAAGAATGCTAATCTAAGTTAAATATTAACTATTTGAATGAAGTTACAATTAACAGAACTAATGTAAATGTTATACTAGGCTATAAATCGAATGTAGGAAAACGAACGCAAATATTGAATTAATTAATGAATTAATATTTAATGGTAATTGAATAAAATCAATGTTTAGTAAGAAATTATAACATTGGTTTGGGAATGATAAACTTATAAAAATGTGATTGAGAGTTAGTGGTAACAATTGGTATAAGTTAATCATTTATTTAGTCCATTAAATCAAAATTCGTTATCAATTGCAATGAATCTCAATTCAATGGTATGTTAGTGTAAATTAAGGAAATAATTAGAAATAATGTTAACTCTATCCATAATATGACAATTGGTTGACTGAAAATAATGGATATCAAGATTTATTAACTTATTGAAATTTAAACTTAATAAATGTATATATTGCAACTAAATGAAATTTAATGAAGCTAAGGCTAACACTGAAATTGATAAATTTATCAACTCTAAATTGACATCTAATTTTGGTTAAATTAGTGTAAATGATTAAGAAATTTAAAAACGATAAAAATTGTCAATTATAGAGTTGAAATTGAAAACTTGATTTAATTAACCAATTAATATTTTATTTAATAAACTAGAAAATAACCATTTTGGCCACTGACTTGGATTTCGACGAAACCAGTTTCATCGGATCCGTAACGGTGAATTATTGTAGGATTTCGAGTTTCATAACAATCGGGTTTGTCATTCGATCGTATGGACTCAAAATGCCTAGAAATAAATTCAGTTGAAATCAATTTGAAATAACTTGATTTTAGCATAACTTCTTCATACGATGGAATTTGGACTTGAAACCTATTCCATCGATTTTAGAATATTTTAAAATATCTATTTTGGTATATGCGTTGATCTGTTTCAGTTCCGGAGTCGAAACGGGTTTTTCGGGCCATATATCGTTCAATTTTTTTCAAACGAAATCGAGCCCATCTGTTCTATTTTGTTCTGCCTATATATATCCAGTTATAAACCCTAGCCTACTTCTTACTCCTTATTTATGTACGTATAGAAATTTCTGTTGCTTCTCTTCCCCAATAGCTGAAAACCCTACTTCCCAAATCCGATTGCAATCCAAAATTTTACTTCAGAAATCAAACTCCACAACCTATACGAATTATATATGGATTTGAAGCTCTCGACAAGCACAAGTCAAATATATGATTCGTTTTTTAATTCGATACATCATTTATCCAGAAATTTAAATTGAACCTCAGCCGTCCATAAGCTAAGGTTTTCATCCAACGGTGGATTCACGATGATGTAACGACCGGGAAGTGGGGTTTGGGAGAGGACGTCGAGAAGGCCCTAGATCTGGCCTTGGTTCGTCGTCAGAGGCTTGGAGTTTGTCAGGAAAAGGCTTGGAATATCGATGACGATGAACGTGCTGAGGCCGACCGGAGTTTGCCATCTCCTAGGCGTAGCGGTGTCTCTGGGAGGCGAGGACCAATCGTCACGACGTGGTGTCAGGAGGTGATGGAAATTCGCATGAAGTTGGCGGCTGTAGGGTTTAGCAAATTCATAGTGGGGTGCTTTCATTCCTGTTGTCGCGCTAGGGAAGAAGGTGACGTGTATTAATTAATTGCTATTTTATTTATTTTTATTTTTGATTTTTGAAATGTTATAAACTACATTACTTTTACATACGAGGTCCGTTACATGCGCGGTTTTCTCCACTGCGATCCTAGCAAAATTCCGGACATTTTGATGCTGGTTTGAATGGATTCTGAGACTGTTCTAATTTTGGGTTTAAATTGGATTTAAATTCAAAAGGTGAGTGTTTTAACCCACTCACAACTTCTAAATTTTTTATGGGTGTTAAATTAATTTTTGATGTGATTAGAAATTTATTTATGACTGTTTGGCTTATTTTTAATCAACATCTCAGTTAAATTGAATTTATTGAATTAAATTGTCATTTAATTTATTATTGCCTATAAAATGCTAGTAAATACCTGTTATTTATTGTCTCTTTTATATTGATGTTATTGATTAAATTGGATGATGATTGTGATAAATGTTTGATGGTTGATATTGGATGAATGGATGTTGTATTTTATACTGCAAGTTGTTATGGATTTTATTTCATTCGGGATTGCGGTTTGAAATGATATATAACCGTATTTAGAATTTAAATTACGGATTGAAATGATAATTATCCGTATCAGTTGACCATAGGATAGAAAATTATATACAGACACCATGGTCTATATATAAAAGTATTTTGAAAGGATTTCTATGGTTTCGGAAAGAAATATATGGTTTATATAAATGTTGATTTTTGATATTATATAAAAATAACATTTTTATATATAGTTGAATTCTTAAATTTAAGCTATGTATAATTTTGTTCATTATATAATGAGAGTAATAATAAAATTTGATTTTAGTAAAATATAATGTGGGTAAGTATTTATATAAATTATATTTTAATATATATATATATAGAGAGAGTTTATAATGATATTGATAAATTAAGTTTGAGAAGATGGATTTGAAATCGGTTTAAATTTTTTTATTCAAGAATGTTATTTAATTAAAGCAATCTGAAACTTATTGAATTTGAGATTTTAAAGGGCATGATTTTATAACTTGATGATGGTTTAAGGTGATTGATGAATATTTCAAGTCTGAGTTTTATTTAAATAATATTGAATTTATTAAATAAATATTCAAAACTAAATAACGGTAAATTGAATTAAGATATATATGAAATTATCAGATTTAGTTTGAAATTATGGAGTATTTAAAGCCTTGAAATATATCTAAATCAAAATGTTTTATCGAATTTAAGTGTTTCGAAGTTATGAATTCTAAAGTATTATGGCTTTAAAGTGTCTTGTTTCAGAGTGTTACAACTTTGAAATAACATGAACTTTTAAATGAATTTATTTGAAATTGCATTTAATTAAGATTTGTCTTTAATTATATATTGATTTGGAACTTATTGAAATTAAAGATGCAAGAATATGACTTTATAATAAGTTTTGGTTAAAGATGATGTAAAGAGGGAATATCTCAAGTTTAAAGGAATTGAAGGAAATATTCAGAAATTTGGAAGTTTGGATTTATTTCAATGATAAATTATTAATGTGATTTTTGAAATGAAAATGATATATTATTGATATGGTTTGAAATGAAATGACATATTATTGATTCGGTTTTTAAGGGAAATAATATATTGCTGATGAGGTTCTGAAATGGAAACGATATCATATTTTATTGGTTTGAAATGGAAATGACATCGTATTTGGTTTTGAAATGGCAATGATATTTTGATTTTGAAGTATAAACTATTTTTAAATGACTGTGGTGTTATAATAACGATTGTTTGGCAAAGAGACTGGGATCGGATATGGGCATACTCTCTGTCGATACCGAAAACCACTTTGGCATCCGTGTATGCGGTGGAGATTCCAGAATGAAGTAGGATGGTGGCGGCGTTCCTTTGAGGTATCTACGTGGACTCGACTCCCGTGAGTTGGCATAAGGTGGCTAAAACAGGAGCGATTCCGAGCCAGTGAAGTAGCTCCTCTTATCGGACACACTCCTTCGATACCATTCCATTATATTCTGATTTTGAGCTTTATTCGGTGGCCACTTTTGATTTTTGATTTTGGGGGTGTGGTTCGAGGCGAGCGGTAGCCGTGCACTATGCGTCACCACCAGTCCGTATAGTAATTGGTATATCTACCGTGGCATTGCCTTGTGTGCCGTGTCACCTACCCAAGCGGGCCTTGTACGAGTTTGGTTTTCTCCCGTAGCCAATGGAGTATTTAGGGTAGTCTCCCGATCTGGAGATATGCTGATACTAGATGGACTATTGAGACTATTACGTGTTAAGGTGGAAAATGTAAAGCCTTAATTCTATTTAAAAGTAAGTTTATTTTACTATAGACATTATTATAATAGCGAAATATTATTACATAGTAAATAGTTTAAAGGATCCTTAGGAGATGTAAATCCCAAGCATCTCTTAAGTTACTGTACTCACGTTTGACACTGTATAGGAGATGTCAAATCTCGTAAACATCTCTGACGCCGTTCTACTCACATTATTTACCGTTAATTAACTTACATAAGATCTTTTAGTTCTGACTCGAGTGTTTTGTCTTTTCAATCCGCTCGGGTCAGCCTGGGCATTTTAGGATTTGAAGACTTTATTTGTGATACCCCGGATTATTGAACAGCTGTTAATTTGTAATTAACAGGATTAAATTTATTAAAACACTGATTTATTGGTTGAACAAATTCCCCTGATAAATCTGATAATAAATATTTATATTTGGATAAATATTTATTTAATAATCTTCTGATATAATTGACAATATCAGTTTAATGATCTTCTTTTATAATTATTTAATTTCATAAAATTTATATTTTCAAAACAATTGAATATGTTTTCTATTTTAATGTCAAATTACAAATTAATATAAATTTAATTTAGCAATAGACCAATGCATGAATATATGTATAAATATTGGAAAGGGTATTGATATAAATATAAAATAAAAACATTTCTACATATAAGATAACAAATGTAAGCCATGTATCAAATAAATAAATAAATAAATATAATACAAGTATACAATTTTAAAAATACCATTCAACAAATGTAAGTATTCTATGCCATGTATAAAACAAGTGTCACTTGTTTCTTTTGTTTTCAAAATTAATAAATGAAAAGAAAATTCTAGTATATAAATATATCTACTTCCTTTTCTCTTCTTTTTTTCCTTCATTATGTTCAAAATATAGACTTGAAGTCAACTCAATAAGAGGGAAAAAATCAGATTCAAGAAAGGAAAGAAAAAGAATCTAAGATTAAGCAATGGACTGAATCAAACTCAAGTTTTGCAATCTAGGAAGATGAACTCAACTCAACATCAACAAACAAGTGTAGATCATATCAGAATCAAGATCCAGATCAAACCAAGTTCTTCCATTGGCTCTGCCATTTATTTCAAAATTTCTATGTGTAAACAATCATCTGTTTTGTAATTTGTGCTTGAGATTTACAATTGAAGTTATGTTTGTATGGGTAAATTAAATGTTTGTATATATATAGATATGATTTTAATCCATGCATGCCTGTATAAATCTGTATAAATGTATACATAAGCCTCTGTTTGAATAACAGACACTTGCATTTTCAAAACAACTAAATTCCTCTCCATATGTTCCATTTTAGGTTATGATCCTCAAAGGTGAATTGTTCGTAACATCAAAATATGATTTTTAAAAATATTCTTAAGTTAATTAACGAATAAGTTTATGGGGATCAGTAAAATCACTGAAGAAATCAATTCCAATCGGAAAAACAAGTGTTTAAATTTCAATTTTTGACTGGATATCTAGATTCGAGCTTCGATGTGGTGAATTTTAGTGATGTTTTCTAATTTTTTAAGTGCGTGGTTGATTAGACTTGTTGAGTTGAACGGAAATGACATTTTGATAAAATTTCAGTGATCGAAAATGAGATGGACGTCGACCCTGGTATTGGAGGTGGTTGTTAGTCTGATGATCTTTGGACAAATACTTGATGAAGTTCTCGATGGCCATAGTGACTGAAAGAGGCAAATGTAGGGTTTCTGGATTGTTCTGAAGCAAGTTGGGTTTTCGTTCGCTTGTAGCGTCGCGGTGGAGTCTGGGAAGTGCGCGAGGGGGGAAATGTAGGGAAGTTAGTGGCATTGCTATGGTGATGTTTTGGGGGTAAATCATGATCAGTTGGTGGTGGTAGGCGTCGAAGAGGAGATGGGTTCAGTTCTCTGGAAGTTGGCATTTTGCTCGATTTTTGATTTGAAGGTTTCGTGAGTTTCAACGGGGCCGTGAGTGTCAAGGGTGGAGTGTGAGACTTTGGGAAAGTGACGGCATCGAACGGCAGGTTTCAGGTGCCGTGTACACATGCACGGTGCACTACTGATAGTGAGTGTATGGGTCCGCTGTAGCAAAAAGAATGGAGAGGGAGAAGAAGAGTATCGGGATGAGCAGGGGTTTTGGCTTGATACATCCTCGAGTCATTCGTGAGGCTGATTGTATTAAGTGAAAAGAGAGTACTCGAGTTTTGTTTGAGGGAATACAAGTTTGTGCTCGGGTTTCCTGATAAGAGATCTGATAACAAGTTTTTTTTATGAGAAAAATAGTAATTATCAAGTCTAAATAAATTTTTAATATACAGAATTACAAAGACAAGTGTGTCTTGATTTTAAGTTGTTTGAGTTCGAAAATTTTATAGATTCCCATGTGTTTCAAAGAATAAGGGTTGCAATTTAATAAGTAATTTGAGATAAATATATTGAATTTTTAATTGATAAAAGGGCTCAGGAGATTTTGTATATTAATTTCAAGAATTTAATTAAATAGAATTTAATGATAAATAAGAAATGGTAGGTAATTGAAGAATAATTGCTTAGTGGAAGTAGTTAAGTATTAATTACTTAGTGTAATTAATCAAAGGTTTAATTTAATTAACTAAGGAGTTAATCAATTAAGGTAAGTATTGATTAAGGATTGATTAATTAAGGGTAATCATTTAATAAAGTAATTAGTGGATAGTTAATGAAAGTAATTAAGGGAAGAATCATTAAACTAAGTGAATAAGTGATAATTAATTAATTGATTAATATAATTAATTTGAGCTAATTAGTTAATTAATTAAAGATAGTCACTTAATGTAACTGATTCAGTATAATTACTTAGTAAAGTAATTAGTGGATAATTACTGAATGTAATTAAGTAGGGAAAATCACTTAATGAAGTAATTGGGAAATAATTGCTAAATGAAAGTAATTAAGGATTAATTACTTAGTGTGATTAATTAAAGATTAATTAATGTGATTTATTTATGTGTAATTAATTAACGTAAGTAATTAAATGGTAGTTAATCACTGGATATGATTTAATTAATTAAGGTTAATGAGATTAAGTATGATTAATTAATCAAGGTAATTAATTTAAGCAATGGTTTATAATTAACCAAAGTTAATTAAGTCGGATTAAAGATAATTAATTTAATTTATAATGGGTGATTAAATTAAATTAATTAAGAATTGTTTGATTTATCTTGCCTATAGATGATATGTTGAATTGATTAACTTAATTTGTCTGAATATCTCTTATATTGAGATTATGATGTACTGAAATATGGTATGATGGGTTGGACGGTGATACTGTGAGTTATCTATCAATAATTGATTTGTTATGAGAATATAGGAACCTATATTTAAATTGATTTGTATCCACTTTAACACACTTGGGATAATGAATGACTTTGGATTCGAAGAGGCCGGGGTCGGGTATCAGCAAAAACCCGAAACCACTTCGATTCTTTATAAATTTGAGTTTAGAAGTAAATAGGCTGGAATGAAATAATATGAACCTTTGAAACTAAGTTAATATTACTTAGTAATTGATTGGTGAATAAAGTGATGACTATGACAGGTTAAGAACTTGTGGTAAGGTACGAGTTACCTCGGGTTTTAATAGTTCTATGCATTGGAATTTCATGTTATATAGGTTTACTCACGCTGGTTTCCAGCCTGACCCAGGTGTTACTTTGATGTAATGCTCGGGCCAGACCGAGTATTACAGATTTTCAGGTTAGGACGTTCTGGAGCTCAAAAGGCGAGCTGGATAGCAGGAACATATGGAGAGTTTTCCCTGTGTTATATTGTAGTGTATCTGGGATAAGTTATTTTAACTGTCCAATGATTGTGAAATGTTGTAACTCTGATGTATTAAAATATAATTGACTGATACGGCTTTCTTTGTGTAAAGATTATTATTTGATATTATATTTTATTCGTTGCGAATGTGAGATTCTGAGTTTGGTTTTCTGTTTCTTCTACTTCTAACTCTTTCTTCTTTTTCCTAACTGTCTGGAATTTTCGGGATCGAAAATTCCGGGTCGTTGCATCTTGGTATCAGAGCAGAAGGTTAAGCGAGAACCTTGGCTCTGCTGGGATTACTCATTAAGGATAGGGTCAATGGTACCCTAGAATGAGTTGAATGTATGTAATATATGAGAGCGTATTTGTTATTTTCTTAAAGAAATGATTTTAAAAATGATTTCCATATAAGTTTATCTTTTGATATATATAAAGAAATTGGTTGTTGATTATTGGAATAAAATAAAATAATGAGTATCAAGTGGTAATAGAAATACAACCAAATTGAATTTAAATAAAGATAAGTTTGAAAAGGATCCAGACTGAAACTAAAATCCTGAATTTGTAGAATGTTTTCAGAATAAGATAATAATGAATTGGTATCCAAATATAATAACCTTGGTTATTATCCTAAAATGATGAAATGTTTGTTAATGATTAAGCAAAAATAAAATGTTTTAAGGAAGTAAAACATTTAGGTAAGTATGACTTATAAATTGGAACTGAAGATGACCTAAATTTTGAAGTTTTAAATCTAAGTCTAGAAATTTAAAAATTGTTTCAAAGTAATAAAGAAATAATAAATAATATTATATTATTTGAATGAAAGAGCTTGATTCAAACAGGAGTTGTTTGAAAATTTAAAGGAATTTGTTTTGAATTGAAACCAGGGTAGTTTAAAATTTGAAGTATAACTTGGTTAAGTAAATTAATATGTGTGTGTGTGTGTGTGTGTGTGTGTGTGTGAATATACATAATATCAAATATGATTTGAGATAAACTCTAAATGTTGAGTTTTAAATTTTTATTTGGAATGAGATGTGAAAACCCAAAGGAATATAAGTTTTGAACTTATAAGTGGGAAAGAATTTTGAAATTTGAAGCGGGAATTCAAAATTGAGTAGGGTTGACTGGATTAAGTAAATTGAATTTAATTTTGGGAAAGTTAAATAAGTTTAGAACAAACAACCTGAATTGGAAATTTTAATATGAAATTGGGATTTAACTTGGAAAGTTAAATGGTTAATTTTAATTGGGGGTTTGTGTGATCTCAAAATAGGGTTTGAGATCTGGAAGTTGGAAATGGGTGAATGTTTTAAAATAATTTGAATAATACCATCATGTTGTTATTAATAATCTTTAAGATGAAATTAGATTTGTTTAAACGAATGAAGAAATGGTGTGTGGTAATATATCCATTATTAAGATAAAATGGAATCATTTTGGGACTTAAGATTTGAATGTTTAAATAAAACTTCAAAGGTTTGGTTTCAAAATTGAAATTTGATGATAAATTGAATTTCAAATATTTAGTTGTTTAAAAAGGTTTTGAATTATTATTTGAACTTTGAAATAGGTTAAAAATGGAATTTGGATTCAGAATTAAATGTTTTAAAGATATACGTTGATTTGATTTAAAGGATTAAATCAACATTTAAAAATTTAACTGGAATTTATATAATTCGGGATGGTTTAAACTTGAAGTGTGAATTGAATTAGTTCAAATTGAATTTGATTTGTGATTAAAGATGGAAAAGTTTAAAAACTCAAATGGAAAATTTGAATTGGATTAATTTGAAATGAAATTGAAGTTGAATGAGTTCAAATTCAAATGGGAATTGGGATTAATTCAAAACTGAAATTGATATGAATTGAAATTGGTTCAATTTGAAATTATTTGAATTAATTGAAATTGTGATTAAAGTTGAATAAGTAAATTCAAATGGAATTTGATTTGAATTTAGGAAAGAATTGAGGATTTGTTCAACATGAATTGGGGTTAAATCAATTTCAATGGAGATTGAAGTTATTTAAATCGGAATTGAGTCAATTTAAATGGAAGTATAAATTTAAATTGAATTGATGGGAGTAGAGATTGGGAATTGAACAGTTTGGCTTTAAACTATTTTCAAAATAAATTGTTTTAATATAAATCTATTTTTCCAAGCTACTTACTATACAATCTTTCTTTTTAAAGCCAAACTATCTTATACTTATTTTACAATTATTTTTGGAACTATTTAACAATTTTTCAACTATTTTATAAACTAATTACTGTTTTTCAACTACTTTATAACTAATTACTATTTTACAACTATTTTGCAATTATTTAAAATTTCTATAACTATTTGACTATTTTCCAACCATTTTACAATTACTTAACTATTTTACAGCTATTTTACAAACTAATAATTATTTTTCAACTACTTATCTATTTTTAAATTCTTCAAGCTATTTTCAAATTTAAGTTGGTCAGAGTGCAAACTGTTTATGATTAAATACCCAATTGAGATAAGAATAGAGGTGATAATCCAAATGGGATTGAAATAACTATGAATAAGTGAATAGAAATTAAAGTGACTGTGAATAGAAATGGAAATTGATTTGGCTAATAATCAATAAAGATAAATACGTAGGATGTACGTATATTATTCTATTCGCATAGTGATTTGATCCAGATTCGAGCATAGAATTTCGAGATAGTTTTATCGATCCGAGTTGGGATTTTCATTCGATTTTCAACGGCGAACCGGGATATGGATTGTTGATTGGTTCTACATATTCTCTATCATAGTTATGGCTATGCAAGGAGAATGACGGTTTCTGATCAAGAAACCAGATCTGAGTCCGCACTAGGAAGTCGGGTGAACGATACTAGTTCGAAAGTGAAATTATGTGATCGAGTGAGCGATCATATTGATATAGGGTACAAATGATATGTGTACATCGTACGGGTTTGAATGAAATTGATATTGGAAATTTATGGATAAGAAATGTAAAATGGTTTTTGAAATGAAAAGTATATTTTGTGAAATATGATGAAATAAAATGGGAATTGGATATTTCTATGGTAGAAATTTACTTTATGGAAATAAGTAATTTGGTAAGTGACTTTATAGAGTAATCAAATTTGAGTATATGATTTGAATAAATAAAGTTATATATCTTTTTTACATAAGATAAATCTCTCCTTGTTGAATCTATAGCCAGAAAAAGGGTTTTGAAAATATTTGAAGTATAAAAGGAGCTTTATACAAGTTTGAAATGATCCAAAGTTTTTAAAAAATTATATATATATATATATATACATAAAGGATCTTATGAGGATTTTGGGGAAGGTTTTTGGAACCTATGGACTTTGGAAAGGCTTTTGATTTTTGGGAAAAATTAATATTGGAATTTGGAAAGCCTAATTTGAGAATTATCGATTTTGGGATAATCGATTTTGAAAAAGGAGATTTACATGGGATTCATACTAGGTGTATGGTTTGGAAGATACTATATGTGTATGGTATAAATTGTTTTGAAAATGGCTCCGGGGAAAAAGGCGCTCCCTTAGAATGAACTTCTCAGGAGTGCCACAGGGTGGTACTGCCTTGAACCCTAAGGGAGGGTTCTAAAGTTGATCCTGTGAGGAGTCCGGACAAACTAGTTCCTGAGGACTATTGGATAGCGAAAGTCGAGGGCGCTGATGCCTACAAGGGCATTTGGGTTATGCTGTGACGACAATATAACTCAATGTCTCTACGATCTACTATGGACCATAGCGGAAATCATGTGGAGGTGAGTGTCAACGGTCTACGCTTGATTTTGCCAAGAAGGCAATGTAACATTGGTAGACTGAGATCTATGGTCGAGTGGAGTGGAGAAGTTTCACTCTTTTGGCAGTGAAATTCGAGGGCGCTGAGGCCTGCATTTATATGGCTTTTTGTTGTGATAGCAACGTAACCTCGGTTATAGCTGCGATCTGTAGCGTGTTCCACGGCGTAATCGAGGGGCGCGGAATGCCTACAATTATCTGTGGATTTTGCCGGGAAGGCAACGTAACCATCGGGTTAATTGCGACCGTGGATAGGGGTGATGATTTCTAGAGCATTCTCACTAAAGATATTTCCTCTATTTTCAAAAATGTTTTCGATATTTGCAGTAAAATCATTTTCCAAGTATTTTCACCTGTTGTTGAAATGGGTCTGCTAAATACTTATAGATTTTCAGTCCTATGCCAGATCAACGTATAACCGAATTTCTGTGAGAACGAGGACGGACTTGTTGAAACATCGAGTTATAAAATGATATTTTTATAAAACTATTTTGAGAATATTATATAGATTTTAAAGTGTTTTAATAAAGATCAAAGATTAATTTTTCTGATAATAACCATTTTAATAAATTCTGGCTTCGTTCCTTTTCGAGGACGAAAAGATTCAAACGGGGAAGGAATGTGATAACCCGGATTATAGGACAGCGATTAATTTGTAATTAACAGGATTAAATTTTTTAAAACACTAATTTATTGGTTGAACAAATTCACCTGATAAATCTGATAATAAATATTTATTTAATAATCTTCTGATATAATTGACAATATCAGTTTAATGATCTTCTTTAATAATTATTTAATTTGATAAAATTTATATTTTCAAAACAAATGAATATGTTTTCTATTTTAATGTCAAATTACAAATTAATATAAGTTTAATTTAGCAATAGACCAATGCATGAATATATGTATAAATATTGGAAAGGGTATTGATATAAATATAAAATATAAATATTTATACATATAAGATAACAAATGTAAGCCATGTATCAAAAAAACAAATAAATATAATACAAATATAAAATTTTAAAAATACCATTCAACAAATGTAAGTATTATATGCCATGTATAAAACAAGTGTCACTTGTTTCCTTTGTTTTCAAAATTAATAAATGAAAACAAAATTCTAGTATATAAACACATCTACTTCCTTTTCTCTTCTTTTTTTCCTTCATTATGTTCAAAATATAGACTTGAAGTCAACTCAATACGAGAAAAAAAATCAGATTCAAGAAAGGAAAGAAAAAAAATCTGAGATCAAGCAATGGACTGAATCAAACTCAAGTTTTGCAATCTGGGAAGATGAACTCAACTCAATATCAACAAACAAGTGTAGATCATATCAGAATCAAGATCCAGCTCAAACCTAGTTCTTCCATTGGCTCTGCTCTTTGTTTTAAAATTTCTGTGAGTAAACAATCATCTGTTTTATAATTTGTGCTTGATATTTACAATTGAAGTTATGTTTGCGTGGGTAAATTAAATGTTTGTGTATATATAGATATGATTTGAATCCATGCACGCCTGTATAAATCTGTATAAATGCATACATAAGTCTTTGTTTGAATAACAGACACTTACACTTTCAAAACAACTAAATTCCTCTTTATATGTTCCATTTTAGGTTATGATCCTCAAAGGTGTATTGTTCATAACATCAAAATATGATTTTTTTTTAAGTATTCTTAAGTTAACTAATGAATAAGTTTACGGGGATCAGAAAAATCACTGAAGAAATCAACTCCAATCAAAAAAACAAGTGTTTAAATTTCAATTTTTGACTGGATATCTAGATTCAAGCTTCGATGTGGTGAATTTTAGTGATGTTTTCTAATTTTTTAAGTGCGTGGTTGATTAGAATTGTTGATTTGAACGGATATGGAATTTTGATAAAATTCCGGTGATCGGAAATGAGATGGACGTCGGCCCTGGTACTGGAGGTAGTAGTTAGTCTGATGATCTTTGGAAAAATACTTGATGAAGTTCTTAGTGGCCATAGTGACTGAAAGAGGCGAATATAGGGTTTCTGGATTGTTCTGAAGCAAGTTGGGTTTTCGTTCGCTTGTAGTGTCGCGGTGGAGTCTGGGAAGTGCGTGAGGGGGGAAAAGGTAGGGAAGTTTGTGGCTAGCTATGGTGATGTTTTGGGGGTAAATCATGATCAATTGGTGGTGGTAGGCATCGAAGAGGAGATGGGTTCAGTTCTCTGGAAGTTGGCGTTTTGCTAGATTTTTGATTTGAAGGTTTCGTGAGTTTCATCGGGATCGTAAGTGTCAAGGGTGGCGTGTGAAACTTTGGGAAAGTGACGGCATCGGACGTTGGGTTTCCGGCGCCATGTACACGTGCACGATGCACCAGTGATAGTGGGTGTATGGGTCCGATGTAGCAAAAAGAATGGAGAGGGAGAAGAAGAGTATCGGGATGGGCAGGGGTTTAGGCTTGATACATCCCCGAGTCATTCGTGAGGCCGATTGTATTAAGTGAAAAAGAGTACTCGAGTTTTGTTTTGGGGAATTCGAGTTCGTTCTCGGGTTCCCTGATGAGAGATCTGATAACAAGTCTTTTTTATGAGAAAAATAGTAATTATCAAGTTCAAATAAACTTTTAATATACAGAATTACAAAGACAATGTGTCTTTATTTTAAGTTGTTTGAGTTTAAAATTTTTATAGATTCCCATGTGTTTCAAAGATTAAGGGTTTCAATTTAATAAGTAATTTGAGATAAATATATTGAATTTTTAATCGATAAAAGGGCTCAAGAGATTTTTTATATTAATTTCAAGAATTTAATGTAATATAATTTAATGATAAATAAGAAATGGTAAGTAATTGAAGAATAATTACTTAGTGGAAGTAGTTAAGGATTAATTACTTAGTGTAATTAATCAAAGGATTAATTTAATTAACTAATGAGTTAATTAAGTAAGGTAAGTAATTACAGGATGATTAATTACTGTTTACGATTAATTAAGGTTACTTAATGAATGTGATTAATTATGGATTGATTAATTAAGGATTGATTGATTAAGGGTAATTATTTGATAAAGTAATTAGTGGATAGTTAATGAAAGTAATTAAGGGAAGAATCATTAAACTAAGTGAATAAGTGATAATTAATTAATTAATCAATTAATTTAATTAATTTGAGTTAATTAGTTAATTAATTAAAGATAGTCACTTAATGTAACTGATCCGGTATAATTACTTAGTAAAGTAATTATTGGAAAATTAATGGATGTAATTAAGTAGGGAAAATCACTTAATGAAGTAATTGGGAAATAATTACTAAATGAAAGTAATTAAGGATTAATTGCTTAGTGTGATGAATTAAAGGATTAATTAATGTGATTTATTTATGTGTAATTAATTAATGTAAGTAATTAAAGGGTAGTTAATCACTGGATGTGATTTAATAAATTAAGGTTAATGAGATTAACTAAGATTAATTAATCAAGGTAATTAATTTAAGAAATGGTTTATAATTAACCGAAGTTAATTAAGCAGGATTAAAGATAATTAATTTAATTTATAATGGGTGATTAAATTAAATTAATTAAGAATTGCTTGATTTATCTTGCCTATAGATGGTATCTTGAATTGATTACCTTTGTTTGTCTGAATATCTCTGTGATAACCTGAATTTTGGAGTATCTGTTAATTGATAATTAACTGGGTTAATTACTAGAAATACTAAATTATAGATTGAACAAATGAATATGATCAAATAAATATTTATCTTTGTAATTGTGTTATATATATACACACATAGATTTTAAATAGAATTATTATATACAAGTTGAAATTGTATTTGTTTAAATATATGTATATATATAATTGATTTGAAATTTAATTTGAATTTGGGTTTGATATGGAATTTCAAAGAATAGATATATATCTTAAATATAGTTTGGATTTAAAAATATAGTATATATGATTTTATTTCTTTTATATAATTGGTTTTACATTGTTTTCTTTAAAATATTTATTTATATGAATTAATATAATGTTTTTGCTTGATAAAAATATATACATATAAGTTTTATAAATAAATAAAAAATTATTAACTCTCGGAAAATACACTTGTAAATTAAGTATATATAATTTAACAAATGTAATCAATCAATTCATGTTAGTGATAAATGTTACATTATTAGACAAGTGTCAATTGATTTAATATAAGATTAATAAAAATTGAAAAAATATTTTAAAAAGTAGAAATCAGTTTCATATTGTTCTTTCTCTCAATCTTTATTCTTTTTCAAATCTGAAAAGCAGCGAAACAAAATCAGAGAGAAAGTAAGCAACAATCTCTTCCAAAATTCCAAAACTAAAGTATTTCAAAAGCATCGGCAACATTTTTGTAAACCTGGAGATCATGTTCAGTTGCAAGTAAATAATCAAAGCAATATTCAATTCAGAAATCAAGCTAATACAAACCGAAACAAAGATCAGATCTGCTAACACAAATCTGCAGTTTCAAAGATCCAACCTGATTCAAATTCTTCCAGTTTCAGGTCTTAAGTTGTTTCTCTGTTCTAGGCATATGCAGGTGAGTAATTCTATATATTTTAAAAGCTTAAGTAGATTTAAAACTATGCATATGGATTCCTGGATCAGATTTGTGCTTTGCATGTATATATATTTGCATGAATCTCTGCATATATGCATGTATCTGTTCTGTGCATATTGATTGAACCTGTTCTTCTCTGTTTTAGACTGCAGAATTAAAAACAAAGGAAAAATCAAATCAACTCTTTATCTATGTGTTATTAGGATTTAAATCCTAAACAAAATAAGTTTGTGTAGATGAGATTTTGGTTTTAAAAATAAGTTAATTAATATATGTTTAAAATTCTTCTGGAATCAGTAAAAACAATAGATTTTTTAAAAATTGATGAAAATTAAATAATTTAATTTGTAAATTCAAGCAGGTAACTTGAATAAACTCTGGAAAACTCAATTTTTAAAACAAATTTCATGAGTTTTAGTTTGGTATTGAGTTTGCAATTTAGGGATGATTAGATTTCGGTTTTCGAAGTTCTAATGACTGGGGTGAATCTGGAGGTTGGGATTTTGGCTGGAGCTAGCCTGGTGATCATTGAAGCTGGGAAAAATGACAAGGAATTGGGTAGATCGTCGTGGCTTCGGCGATAGTTCAATTGAGTTTATAACCCTAGTTCTGTCGAAGTCAGAAGAATTGGTCACTGTGGCTTCATTGGTGAATCGAGCTGCAAGTGCTTCTGGGAAAAGATGGCATGGAGACTAGGGAGGCCGTGGACAGAGTTTGGGAAAGGTTCGGTGATCGCGATGGTGGTTCAAGGGATTTTCTGATGAAGTCTAGGTTTCCAGTTTGCAGTTGAAGGCTCGATTTTGTTTTGGAATTAGATCATGGTCGCTGAGTTGTTCGATGGTTAGAGGTCGTCGTGGCTGACTTGGCGATGGGGGTCGATGGTACTAGAGGGTCGCCGACGGCATGTGCATGTGCACCAGAGGGACTGTGCACAAGAGTTGAATGGGAATGAAGATTTTTTTTCGTGTTGATGCTCGGGTGGGATGGCATTTTGCTCGAGTCTGTTCTCGTGTTCGTGAACTATACCCTTTTCCAGTTTTTTTTAAAGTTTATAACTTAAACAAAAAAGAGAGCAAGGAAAAAAAGGAAGTTCTCGGGAAAGGTCTCGGGTAAGACCTGGGTTGAAACCGAAGTGAATTTAAAACAGTTTTCTAAAGTTTTATGAAAACAAGTTTTAAACTTTTAGTAAATCAGGATTAAACTGATTTTAAAGAAAAATATTATCCCTTCGTATAATAATATTTTAAACATTGGTTTAAGAAGTTGTGTGATATTTTACTTAAATATATTAAGTAGAATCTTAAGTTATTTTAAACTTAATTTAATTATGTAATCAAGTAGTTAATTAAAGGAGTTATATGTTTTTATATTATAATGATAAGTGATTTCAAGATTTATTAGAAATTAATAAAGATAAAAGATTTATCTTTAAATTAATGAAGGTCTTGGATAATAAACGATTAATTAAATTAACGAAGTAATTTAAAGAGAAACTAATTAAAAATAATCATTTGTGGGATTGTTTAAGTATAATTTCTTAATGGAAGTAATGAAATGGATTAATTACTCAGTGTAATTAATTATATTTATGTGATTAGTTTAACATTAATTAATTAATTTGTTTAATTAATTTAAAATAATCTTTGGATGATGGGTTAAGTATAATTACTTAGTGTAATTTATAAAGTATAATTACTTAGTGAAGTAACTAGTAGGTAATTACTGGAAGTAATCATTTTAGGAATGGTAGTAGTTGGGTTTAATTACTTTGTGTAATTAATGTGAAGGATAATTATAGTGAAAGTAATTAAGAATTAATTATTTAGTGTAATTAATTTAAGACTTGATTAATTAATAGAATTTATTAGAAGTTAATTAAGTACTGTAATTAATTAAGAGTAATTAATTACTAAATGTGATTAATCAAGCTGATAAATGAATAGAGATTTGATTAATTAGAGAAATAATTAATTAAAGAAGTAATTAAGAATCATTCATTAATGTAATTAATGAAGTAACTAAGGGATTGATTAATTAGGGTTAATTAATGAATGAAGTAATTATAGAATAATTAAAAATGTAGTTAATTAAGGATTAATGTAATTAATTATAGTTAATTAATTAAAGGTTAAATTACTATAATTGTTTGAGAATAATTAATTTGTGTAATTAATTAAGGATAATTACATAATGTAATTAGAGAATGATTAATCAAGGTTGATAAATCAAGATGAATAATTAAGGGATGATTAATTAAATGAATAATTAATTAATGTTAAATAAGCAAGTTTTATAAGTAATAAAGTAATTATTTAATTCATTGGTAGTTAATTAAATTAATCAGAAATAGTATGACTAATTTAAGTTGCTTATGAATGATTGAATGATTTTTGAATGTCTTGGATTATTTGTTATCCCCGATATGTGGTTGTGATTCTTTGTGAAATGAAATGTTTTTGTAATGATATGTTGGGTTGAATAGAGATATTGTGGTTATCTATGATGAATTGATGTGTAAAAGTAACATCCAGTATTTGAATTTAAATTGTATTCACTTGAATAACTTGGGTTAAGATGACATTGGATTCGAAGAGACCGGAGTCGGTTGTTAGTAAATACCCGAAACAACTTCGATTCTTTGTAGATTGATATGTGAGATTAATAGACTCGAATGGCATGATTTAAGTGAATTGGACCATTTAATCTAAGTTTTGGTACTTAGAAACTGCTGGGTGAAATAAGTGATGTCTATAATAATTTGTGAATTTGTTATTGATACAAGTTACCCGGGTTATATATAAGTTGTATGCTTTTGAAATTCATGTTAGATGGGTTTACTCACGCTGGTTTCCAGCCTGACCTGGGTGTTACTTTGATGTAATGCTCGGGTCAGACCGAGTATTACAGATTTTCAGGTAAGGACGTTTTGGAGCTCAGGAGGCGAACTAGATGGCGGGAACGTGTGGAGCGTATCCCGCTATATGTATTATAGTTTATCTAGGATATGTTATTTTAAACTGTCCAGTGTTGTGTAATGGTTGTAACTCTGATGTATAAAAATGTAAGTGTACTGATATAGTTTTCCTTTGTAAACTGTTATTTTATGTGATATTATATGTTGATCCGCTGCGAATGTGAGCTTTCTGTGACTTGTTTCTGTTTCTTCTTCTTTCTCTTTTCTTCTTTTCCTAACTATCTGGAATTTTCTGGATCGAAAATTCCGGGTCGTTTCATTTGGTATCAGAGCTGAAGGTTAAGCGAGAAACTTGGCTTTGGTGGGATTACTCATTAAGTATAGGGTCAATGGTACCCTAGAATGAGTTGAGTGTGTGTGTGTGTGTGTATACATATGAGATCGTACTTTTTATTTTCTTATATAAAGATTTTAAATGATTTTATATAAGAATATATTTTGATATATAAAGCAATGTTTCTTTCTAATAAATATTAAGGTGATTGGTTGTTAAATTAATCGAGTTAAAAGTAAATAATAAGGATTAAGTGGTAATAGAAATACAACCAAATTTAAATTGAATAAAGATAAGTTTGAAATAGATTCAAACTGGAATTGAAATCTTGAATTTGGAGAAGAGTTTCAGAACAAGATAATAATGGATTGGTTTCAGATATGATATTCTTGGTTATTGTCATAAATGATTGTTGTGTTTGATAATAAAATGTGTATTAATGAGTAAGCAAATGAAATGTTTTAGGGAAGTAAAACATTTAGGTAAGTATGACTTATTAATTGGAACTAAAGATGACCTGAATTATGAAGTTTTAAAACTGGATCCAGAATTTGAAAATTGTTTCAAAGTGATAAAGAAATAATAAATAATTTTATTTAATGTATTTGAATGAAGGGTCCTGTTTCAAAAAAGAGTTGTTTAAAAATTTAAAGGAATTTGTTTTGAATTAAAACCAAGGGTGGCTAAAAATTTAAGTAACTTGGTGTGTAAAGGGAATAAATTTGGAATAAGCTCTAAGGTTGAGTTTTGAATTTCCTTTGGAATGCGATGAGAAAACTAAGTGATATATTGAACTTATAAGTAAGAAAGAATATTGATAGAAATTTGAAATGGGGAGATTATTAATGAGAAGTTTAAAATTAGAAATGGAAGTTCAAGTTGAATTATGTTGACTGGAGTAAATTGAATTGAATTTAACTTAGGAAAAGTTAAATGAGTTAACAAGCAACCTGAATTGGAAATTTCAAGGTGAAATTGGAATTTAACTTGGAAAGTTAAATGGTAAATTTGAATTGGGAGTTTTTGTGATCTCAAAATGGGTTTGAGATCTGGAAACTGGAAATGGATGAATGTTTTAAAATAATTTGAATGATACAATCCTGTTGTTATTAATAATCTTTAAGCTGAAATTGGATTTGTTTAAATGAATAAAGAAATAGGGTGTGCTAATATATCCATTATTAAGATAAAATGAAATCATTTTGGACTTAAGATTTGGAAGTTTAAGATAAAACTTCGAAGGTTTGGTTTCAAAATTAAAATTTAGTGATAAATTGAATTTCAAGGATTTAGTTATTTAAAAAGGATTTGAAAATTATCTGAACTTTGAAATAGGATAAAAATGGAATTTGGCTTCAGAATTAAATGGTGTAAAGATATAAGTTAATTTAATTTGAAGGATTAAATCAACATTTAAAAATTTAACTCGAATTTATATAATTCAGGGTGGTTTACGTTTGAAATTTGAAATGAAATTAAAGTTGAATGATTTCAAATTCAAATGGGAATTGGGATTATTTCAAACTGGAATTGATTCGAAAATGGAATGGGTTCAATTTTACATTAGTCCGAATTGATTTGAATAATTTGGATTGTAATTAAAGTTGAATAGGTTTAAGATTCAACTGGATTTTGATTTGAAATTGGAAAGAAATTGAGAATTAATTCGACTTGAATTGGGGTGAAATCAATTTCAATGGAAATTAAAGTTATTTAAATTGGAATTGAGTCAATTTAAATGGAAGTGGAAATTTAAATTGAATTGATGGGAATGGAGGTTGGGAATTAAACAGTTTGGCTCTGGACTATTTTCAAAATAAATTGTTTTAGTACAAATCTATTTTTCCAAGCTATTTATTATATATACAACCTTTCTTATTAAACCCAAAACTATCTTACACTTATTTTATAATTACTTTTGGAACTATTTAACTATTTTACAACTGTTTTATAAACTAATTACTATTTTACAACTATTTTGCAATTATTTAAAATTTCTATAATTATTTGACTATTTTCCAACTATTTTACAATTACTTAACTATTTTACAACTATTTTACAAATTAATAATTATTTTTCAACTACTTATCTATTTTAAACTTTTCAAGCTACTTTCTAGATATAAGCTATCAAAGTGCAAACTGTTTATGATTGAAAATCCATTTGAGATAAGAATTGAGGTGATAATCCAAATAAGGATTTAAGCAGTTGTGAGTAAGTGAATGAAATTAAAGTAAGTGTGAATAGAAAAGGAGATTGATTCGGCAAATAATCAATGACGATAAATACGTAGGATGTACGCATATTATTTTATTCGCATAGTGATTTGATCCAGATTCGAGCAAAGAATTTCGAGATAGTTATATCGATCTGAGTTGGAATTTTTCACTCGATTTTCGACGGCGAACCTGGATAGGGATTACTGATTGGTTCTGGATATTCTCTATCATAGCTAGGCTATGCAAGGAGAATGACAGTTTCTGATCAAGAAACCAGATTTGGGTCCGCATTAGAAAGTCGGGTGGACGATACTAGTTCATAAGTGAAATTGTGTGATCGAGTGAGCGATCTGATTGGTATAGCGTACGGATGATATGTGTATATCGTACGGGTTTGAATGAAATTGATACTGGAAATTTGTGGATAAGAAATGTGAAATGGTTTTTGAAATGAAAGATATATTTTGTGAAATATATGATGAAGTAAAGTGGAAATTGGAGATTTCTATGGTAAAAATTTACTTTGTGGAAGTTAGTAATTTGGTAAGTGACTTTATAGAGTAATCAAATTTGAATATTTGATTTGGAATAAACAAAGTTATATATCTTTATTATATAAGATAAATCTCCCCTTGTTGAATCTAAAGGCAAAAGAAAGGGTTTTGAAAAATATTTGAAGTATAAAAGGAGTTTTATACAAGTTTGAAATGATCCAAAGTTTTAAAAAATTATATATATATATATATATATATATATATAAAGGATCTTACAAGGATTTTGGGAAAAGGTTTTTGGAACCTATGGATTTTGGAAAGGCTTTTGATTTTTGGGTAAAATCAATATTGGAATTTGAAAATCCTAGTTTGAGAATTATCAATTTTGGGATAATCGATATTGAGAAAGGAGATTTATATGAGATTGATACTGGGTGTATGATTTGGAAGACACTATATGTGTATAGTATAAAGTGTTTTGAAAATGGCTCCAGAGAAAAAGGCGCTCCCTTGAAATGAACTTCTCAGGAGTACCATAGGTTGGTACTGCCTTGAACCTTAAGGGGGGTTCTAAAGTTGATCCTGCAAGGATTTCGGGCAAAACTAGTTCCTTAGGATTTTGTGTAGAGTGTAGCGGAAATCGAGGGCGTTGATGCCTACAGAGGCATTTGTGTTATGCTGTGACGACAGTTTAACTCGATGTCACTGCGATCTACTGCAGACCATAGCGAAAGTTGTGTGTGCCGCTAAGAACCAACAGTCTACGTTTGATTATATATCGGTAGACTGCGACCTATGGTGACATAGCGAAAGTCATGTGTGCTGCTGAGAGCCAACAGTCTACGTTTGATTTTACATCGGTAGACTGCGACCTATGTGGGACTGAAGAAGTTTCATTCTTTTGGCAGCGGAATTCGAGGGCGCTGAGGCCTACAGTTATATGGGTTTTTGCTGTGATACCGACGTAACCCCGGTTGTAGCTGCGATCTTTAGCGGGTTCCATGGCATAATCGAGGGGAACAGATGCCTACAGTTATCTATGGATTTTGCTGGGATGGCAACGTAACCATCCGGCTAACTGCGACCGTGGATGGGGGTGATGATTTCCAGAGCATTCTCACCAAACGATATTCTCTCTATTTTCAAAAATGATTTCTATATTCTCAATAAATTATTTTCCAAGCATTTTCACTGCGTGTTGAAAATGGGTTTACCAAGTACTTGTAGATTTTCAGTCCTACGCCTGATCAATGTATGACCGAATTTCTGTGAGAACAAGGATGAACTGGTTAAGACATCGAGTTATAAAAATATATTTTTATAAAAACTATTTTAGCAATATTATATAGATTTCCAAGTGTTTTAAAAATGTTCAAAGAGAAAATTTAACTGATATTAAGAATTTTAATAAATTCTGGCTTCGTTTCTTTTCGAGGATGAAAAGATTCAAAGGGGGAGGAATGTGATTACCTGAATTTTGGAGTATCTGTTAATTGATAATTAACTAGGTTAATTATTAGAAATACTGAATTATAGATTGAACAAATGGATCTAATCAAATAAATATTTATATTTATAATTGTGTTATATATATACATAGATTTTAAATAGAATTATTTATACAAGTTGAAATTGTACTTGTTTAAATATATGTATATATAATTGATTTGAAATTTAATTTGACTTTGGGTTTGATATGGAATTTCAAAGAATAGATATATATCTTAAATATATTTTGGATTTAAAAATATAGTATATATGATTTTATTTCTTTTATATACTTGGTTTTACATTGTTTTCTTTAAAATATTTATTTATATGAATTAATATAATGTTTTTGCTTAATAAAAATATATACATATAAATTTTATAAATCAAAAAAAAATTATTAACTCTAGGAAAATACACTTGTAAATTAAGTGTACATAATTTAACAAATGCAATCAATTAATTCACGCTAGTGACAAATATTACATTATTATACACGTGTCAACTGATTTAATTTAAGATTAATAAAAATTAAACAAAATATTTTAAAAATTAGAAATCAATTTCATGTTCTTCTTTCTCTCAATCTTTATTCTTTTTCAAATCTGAAAAGCAGTAAAACAAAATCAGAGAGAAAGCAAACAAATTCCAAAACTAAAGTATTTCAAAAACATCAACCATATTTTTGTAAACCTGGAGATCAGTTTCAGTTGCAAGTAAAATAATCAAAGCAATATTCAATTCAGAAATCAAGCTAATACAAACCAAAACAAAGATCAGATCTGCTAACACAAATCTGCAGTTTCAAGGATCCAACCTGATTCAAATTCTTCCAGTTTCAGGTCTTAAGCTGTTTCTTTGTTCTAGCTGTATGCAGTTGAGTAATTCTATATATTTTAAAAGCTTAAGTAGATTTAAATATGTGCATATGGATGCCTGGATTAGATTTGTGCTTTGCATGTGTATATATTTGCATGAATCTCTGGATATATGTGTATCTGTTCTGTGCATATTGATTGAACCTGTTCTTCTCTGTTTTAGACAGCAGAATTAAAAACAAAGCGAAAACAAAATCAACTCTTTATCTATGTGTTATTAGGATTTAAATCCTAAACGAAATAAGTGTGTGTAGATGAGATTTTGGTTTTAAAAATAAGTTAAGTAATATATGTTTAAAATTCTTTTGGAATCAGTAAAAACAGTAGATTTTTTTAAAACTAATGAAAATTAAATAATTTAATTTGTAAATTCAAGCATGTAACTTGAATCAACTGTGGAAAACTCGATTTTTAAAACAAATTTCATGAGTTTTAGTTTGGTATTGAGTTTGCAATTTGGGGATGATCAGATTTCAGTTTTCGAGAAAGTTCTGGTGAATGGGGTGATTTTGGAGGTTGGGGTTTTGGCTGGAGCTAGCCTGGTGATCGTTGAAGCTAGGAAAAATGACAAGGAGTTGATCGCCGTGGCGTCGACGATAGTTCAATTGAGATTTTAACACTAGTTCTGTCGAAGTCAGAAGAATTGATCACTGTGGCTTCATCTGTGAATCGAGCTGTAAGTGCTTCTGGAAAAAGATGGCATGGAGACTAGCAAGGTCGTGGCCCGAGTTTGGGAAGGGTTCGGTGATCGGCAATGGTGGTTCACTTCGGAATCAAATCGTGGTCGCTGAGTTTTTCGATGGTTGAAGTTCGTTGTAGCTGACTTGGCGATGGGGGTCGATGGTACTGGAGAGTCACTGACGGCATGTGCATGTGCACCGGAGGGACTGTGCACAAGAGTTGAATGGGAATGAAGAAGTTTTCTCGTGTTGATACTCGGGTGGGATGGGTTTTTGCTCGAGTCTATACTCGTGTTCATGAAGTATACCCTTTTCCAGTTTTGTTTAAAGTTTATAACTTAAACAAAAAAAAGAGCAAGGAAAAAAAGGAAGTTCTCGGGAAAGGTCTCGGGTAAGACCTGGGTTGAACCCGAAGTGAATTTAAAACAGTTTTCTAAAGTTTTATGAAAACAAGTTTTTAAACTTTAAGTAAATCAGGATTAAACTGATTTTAAAGAAAAATATTATCCCTTTGTATAATAATATTTTAAACATTGGTTTAAGAAGTTGTATGGTATTTTACTTAAATATATTAAGTAGAATCTTAAGTTATTTTAAACTTAATTTAATTATGTAATCAAGTAGTTAATTAAAGGCGTTATATGTTTTCATATTATAATGATAAGTGATTTCAAGATTTATTAGAAATTAATAAAGATAAAAGATTTATCTTTAAGTTGATGAAGGTCTTAGATAATGATTAATTAAATTAACGAAGTAACTTAAAGAGAAATTAATTAATTAAAAATAATCATTTGTGGGATTGTTTAAGTATAATTACTTAATGGAAGTGATTAAAATGGATTAATTACTCGGTGTAATTAATTAAATTTATGTGATTAGTTTAAGATTAATTAATTAATTTGTTTAATTAATTTAAAATAATCTTTGGATGATGGGGTAAGTATAATTACTTAGTGTAATTTATAAAGTATAATTACTTAGTGAAGTAATTAGTGGGTAATTGCTGGCAGTAATTAATTGAGGAATGGTAGTAGTTGTGTTTAATTAGTTTGTGTAATTAATATGAAGGATAATTACTTAGTGAAAGTAATTAAGAATTAATTACTTAGTGTAATTAATTTAAGACTTAATTAATTAAGAGAATTTATTAGAAGTTAATTAAGTAATGTAATTAGTTAAGAGTAATTAATTACTAAATGTTATTAATCAAGCTGATAAATGAATAGAGATTTGATTAATTAGAGAAATAATTAATTAAAGAAGTAATTAAGAATCATTAATTAATGTAATTAATGAAGTAACTAAGGGATCGACTAGTTAAGGTTAATTAATCAACGATGTAATTATAGAATAATTAATAAATGTAATTAATTAAGGATTAATGTAATTAATTAAAGGTTGATTACAATAATTGTTTGAGAATAACTAATTTTTGTAATTAATTAAGGATAATTACATAATGTAATTAGAGAATGATTAATCAAGGATGATAAATCAAGATGAATAATTAAGGGATGATTAATTAAATGAATAATTAATTAATGTTAAATAAGCAAGTTTTATAAGTAATAAAGTAATTAATTTAATTCATTGGTAGTTAATTAAATTAATCAGAAATGGTATGACTAATTTATCTTGCTTATGAATGATTGCATGATTTTTAAATGTCTTGGATTATTTGTTATCCCTTATATATGGTTGTGATTCTTTATGAAATGAAATGTTTTTGCAATGATATGTTGGGTTGAATAGAGATAATATGGTTATCTATGATGAATTGATGTGTAAAAGTAACATCCAGTATTTAAATTTAAATTGTATGCACTTAAATAAATTGTGTTAAGATGACATTGGATTCGAAGAGACCGGAGTCGGGTGTTAGTAAATACCCGAAACCACTTCGATTCTTTGTAAGTTTGTAATGACCCTAAACTAAAATAAAATGTAAGTTATATTTATTTCAAGAATTTCAGAAGTTAAAAAAAAACAAATAAACTTGTGTGTGTGTATAATTTTTATAACTCCTGTATATATAAATATATAAAAGTTGCTGTTTTAAGGGGTGGAATAAAAGTAATATAGTATAAATAATTTTTATATCACATAATCATATATGATGGTGTATATAATTTAATGGAAAAGGTGGCTAGGTAGAAAATGCAAACAGATTACAGTTTTTATAAAGATAGAACAAAAATAAAAATGCACAAGGTCACATGCATATGGCATGAATGGGATGAAATCATAGAAATAGCATGCAGAAATAAAAGTATTGGAGATCCCGAAATAACTACTAAAGGAAATCAAGAGGGTATAATTCCAATTGAGGACTATGCATCAGTGTAAACTGTGCATAAAAGAATAAAAGGGTATCAAAGGAATTACCCATTCCCTTAAACCCTAAAAACAGCTTTATAAAAACCTGCATATTATAAGGATCATCATCATTCTTTCAGAAAAATAAATACATATAAAACAAAACAGAGAAAAAAGATGGGTATGCAGTCCTGAAGGCAATTGCAGAGTAGAGGAGCAAGATAATACAAGAAAGAATATAGGTGAGCATTAATTCATTTTATGCAATGGCAGTAAGACCTCTGGTAGGCAGCCTGAAAATATTAAAAGTAGTATTTAATCTTTGAAATGGTTTGATATGGATGAAATGGATGTTGTTGTGTATTTCTGTTTGGAGTTTTTGTATGATAGTTTTTCCAAGCTTATATGGTTTGAGCATTTTTAATTCTGTTTTTACTATTGTTAAGTATGGATCTAAATTATTTTGAACATAGGCAGCAAGATGAAGGTCTAGCTCATGTTTATATTCTAAATAATAAGGTAGGAGGCTTTTCTGGGTTTTGATGAATTTTTAACAAACACCTCTGTCCATACTTCTGCAATAAAATAATAACAGGATCATAATGCTTAAGTTAATATAGGAAAGATCATATACATGATGGGAAATCTCTGCAATAAGAAAAGACTGTACTAAAGAGTATTTATGTTTTCTGAAAACATGAATGGGTTGGAGTTTTTATGAATAAGCTATAGGCAGGGGCTTAATAAGCTAACCATAAAAATTGGAGGGAGAGTTTTCAATAAACTCTATGATTAAATAAAATTAATCAGGTCACTTGGAGTTAGTCAATGATCTGTTTTCTTCAGAAGGGGGAAAGCATATGCATGGTGCAAATGCACCCTGAGGCCTTTGTGTGATTGGAATAAGTAAGACTAACTGGGAGAATTCCTTCACAATGCATACTTGTGTTCATTTGACAGGGGGATTTAGACCTTAAATAAAATGGGGTATGAGATTTAAAATCTCTGGGTTATAATATCTGAACAAAACTGTAAATTAAATAAGGTTTAATGTAGTAACCTTAATGATCTGCTGGGGGAAAAATCTGGGAGAACATAACCTGAATTTATTTATGATGTTGTGAATAATACATGGCTTGTTACATATATGTTGAATGTATGGTTGTATGCTTAAGGTCACCTAGCTATTTTGCTGATGTGCCCAGTTTATAATCTGCTGGATTATGAAAGTGACAAAAGTTCATAAGATTTGTAAACTTGTATAGAATTTATTAATGCCCATACCAGTGTAAACTGACCCTTTTGTTTGCCTTGCAAACATCTGGGTGTCTCATATAAATGGGGCAGCTCAATGATTTGCATGCAGGTAAGAAAAAGTGACATGATGATGAAGGAGGAATTAGCTGCTAGTATAAATAAGAGAAACAATGCTTGTATTTGCAGAATTGCCTGTAGTGGAAGACCTGAATATTATTAGTAATTAAAAGTTAGATAGTGAAGATGTTTTTCTTTTTCTTGGGTGTTTGAATTATGACATGTATCCAACTAATACTGTGATGAGTGAAGTTTTATGACAAGTAGCTAGATGATGCTCTTATAAAATGTTTAGCTATCTTTTGAGGTCTATGAAAATCTGATATATCATAGCTATATAATATATGTGCATATCAGTCCCTTGTTCTTTTGTTTGAAACTGATTGATGTTATAATAATGACAATTGAGAAAGGCAAGTGCAACAGATTTTGCATAAAAACAAAATAAGCTTGTGGAATTTGAACAAGATAAATTATGCTTGAACTGTATGGTACATTGGGTGGTGTGTATTCCTTGAGAAAATGCATGACTTATGTTTATGCAGTTGATTTAAAAACAGAAAGAGTTTCAAAAGAAATAGATTTGGAAACATTTTGGTTTTGTGTCTAAAACCTGGGAAAATAAAATCTTATTGAAACTTTTATAAAATAAAAGCAAAGTGGTGATAAGAAAGTATGATTGTGGAAATGATTTACACAGAAATATGGTTTTGAATATTGAAGGAATGGGATCATGACCAACTCAAATGGTTAAGTGTTAGATCCTTATAGCCTGGAATCACTTCTCTGCAATTCATGTGGTGTAAGTGTTTCCAACTCGAAGAAAGCAACTGAAAAACTCCAAGTTTTTGAAATATAAACTCGAAGCTAACCAGTATGCATTCTCAACCAACCTAAACTAAAATATAGAATAAATATAACTGTGAAACCTGAAATGGAAATTTGATAGTGGAAACAAATTTGTAAGTTCATACTAACAATTATACTCCTTTCAGTTATGTTTCTTAACACCTGAATATTGCGTTATGTATCAGTAGTTATATATATATATATATATATATATATATATATATATATATATATATATATATACAGAATGAATAAAAAAAATAGTGCACAATGCCTGCACCACCACACTTATATGTATAGATACTAATGTAAATATCATCCCCTATATAAAAAAAAGGAAGCAACCATATCATCAAATATGTAGAGCTATTATATGATGAAATATGAACTGGTATATTTATATTGGTAACTCAGGATCTTGGGAAACAGATTTGATAAATTTCCTTTAAAATAAAATAATATATAATAATATCTGGGATAAAATATAAGGGGTCACCACAGTTGGTATCAGAGCTATGTTTTAAATAACATAGTAAACATTATAGTATGTATGTGGATGATTGAATGCATTGATTGAATTCTTGAGGTTGGATGTTTTTGTATGATTGAAATGTATGCTTGAGATACATGTATAAGGTACACCTAAATCAAATAAATAAACAAAGTAAAGATATTAAGAATATGGGGGTAAATAAACTAACTTAAAAATTATATCTATAGCATTATGGTAGGACCCAGACATCACACAGGTGCAGGGCCATCACGTGAGCCACCTGTGATAAGCATGGAAGATTTTATGAGGGCTTTGAGGGATGGAATGGCACCAAGGCAAGATAATCCTCATGAGGAGCTCTCCAAATTGCTCAAGACTTGTACCAATTTGGGAGGAAAGGATTTTGAAGGCACTGAAGGAGCTATGGGTGTTCAAATGTGGATAAGGACTATGGAAAGGGTCTTTACAGATATGCAAATCAATGACCAAAGGAAAAGACAAATAGCTTCAAGGAAATTGAAGGGGGTTGCACTGGACTGGTGGGAGGTTGTGATAGTAGGAAGGCCAGAAAATGATATCACTTGGAATGATTTCAAAGTCATGCTTGAGGCCAGATTTATCCCAGCATCTGCCAAAGCCACATTGCTTGAAGATTTTATTAGATTAAGGCAAGGAGGCATGAGTGTAAATGAGTACACTCAGAAGTTTGAAGCATTATCTAAGTATGGAATGGTGTTGATAGGGAATGCAGAAGCAAAGAATGCAAGGTACATTCAAGGCTTGAACCCCAATCTATCTAGGGCAATGTTACCATATAAAGATAAAACTTTTGATCAAGTGATTGATCTAACACTCTCTTTTGAGCAACATGATACCACAAGAGAGAAATTCAGGAACATGAAGCTCAATAAGAAGAAGGGAGGTCAGAACAAAGTGCAACCTTATGACAAGAGAAATGCAAGTAAAGGAGTTAAGAAAGGGGAAGGAGCAATAGCACCTGAAAGCAAGAAATTTACTCATTGTTTTAACTGTGGAAAAGCTGGACATTACAGTAACCAATGCCCTGACCCAAAAATACCAAAAGGAAGCTGCTATAACTGTGGAAAGATGGGACATTTAAAGAAGGACTGCCCAGAGACTCATAAGAAAACGGCAAGGGTAGGAGCTTTGGCAACCAACACCACTGAAAATGTTGGACAACTTGAAGGTATAATTCTAATCAATACCCAACCAATATCAGTAGTATATGACACTGGTGCCTCACATTCACTGATATCTTTGGAAATAGTAAAGAAATTAGCACTTGCTTGTGTTTCTATTGAACAACCCTTAACTATACACAGTCCCATAGGGAGTCATTGTATGCTAAGAATGAAGTGTATGGGTCTGAAATTAATTATAGGGGGTTATGGTTTTGATTCAGATCTATATACTTTAAATTATCCTGGTATTGGAATTATATTGGGGGTAGATTGGTTAATGAAAAATAAAGCAATTTTAAATTTAGAAAATCTTACTATTTCTTTGGAGACAAATGAAGGCAAAAGAATTACAGTTTTAAGTGAAATAGCAAAGAACACATGCTTTAATAAAATTTGGAGTATAAATGAAATTCAAAAGGAATTAAAAATAGAGGAAATTCCAGTAGTTAATGAATACACAGATGTGTTTGAAGAAGTAAGAGGAATTCCTCAGAATAGACCAGTTGAGTTCAAAATAAAGTTAATGCCAGGAACAAATCCAATCATTAAAAAGCCTTATAGGATGGGTCCAAAAGAACTGGTAGAATTAAAACATCAACTAGAAGAATTAGAAGAGAAAGGATTCATAAGATCAAGTAGTTCTAGTTGGGGTTCCCCAGTGCTCTTTGTCAAGAAACATGATGGAACAATGAGGTTGTGTGTAGACTATAGGGATTTAAACAAGGTAACTATTAAAAATAAGTACCCACTGCCTAGAATAGATGATCTATTTGATCAATTACATGGAGCTAGAATATTTTCAAGATTAGATTTAGCCTCTGGATTTCACCAAATGAAAGTTGCAGAGGAAAGCATTGAGTACACAGCCTTTAATACCAGATATGGCTTATATGAATTTTTAGTTATGCCATTTGGCTTGACCAATGCTCCCTCTTATTTTGTAGATTTGATGAATAGAATTTTCAGAGACTTTTTGGATAAATTTGTTCTAGTATTTATAGATGATATATTAATTTACTCCAAGACAGAAGATGATCATGCTATGCATCTACACTTAGTATTATCCAGACTTAGAGAACATGAATTAAAAGCCAAGTATTCAAAATGTACATTTTGGCAACATGAAGTAAAATTCTTAGGACACATAGTGTCACAGCAAGGGGTAAGTGTAGATCCAAGCAAAGTGATTGCAGTTCAATCATGGAATAGACCCAGAACAGTGACTGAGGTGAGATCATTCTTGGGATTGGCAGGGTATTATAGAAGGTTTATCAAGGATTTTTCAAGAATAGCTGCACCAATGACTAAGTTGACAAAAAAGAACCAACCATATGTGTGGACTGAGCAATGTGAACAAGCTTTTGAGAAATTGAAGCAAGCACTGGTAGAAGCTCCTGTTTTGCAAATCCCAGAAGAAAATGAAGGAATGGTTGTATATACTGATGCTAGTGGGTCAAGATTAGGTGCAGTGCTTATGCAACATGGCAAGGTAGTGGCATATGCATCAAGACAGCTTAAACCCAATGAAACCAAATATGCAACTCATGATCTAGAATTAGCTGCAATAGTGTTTGCATTAAAACTTTGGAGGCATTATTTGCTTGGAGCAAAATTTGAATTATTTACAGACCATCAAGCATTGAAATATTTATTTTCTCAAAAAGATTTGAATATAAGACAAGCAAGGTGGATGGAGTTTCTAGCTGCATATGATTTAGATATTTTGTACACCCCTGGAAAAGCCAATAGGGTGGCAGATGCCTTGAGTAGGCATCAAGTTAGGTTAGCAAGTCTAATGATTGATGAATTTAAAAACCTAACAATGCTTGGGGAGGCAGATATACATAGCAAGAATGAAAAGAATTTTGGTGAGCACAATGATATGGTAGAATATGGCACACTAGGGTTGATTACAGTAAAATCTAATCTAGTGGAGAAAATTGGTAGCATGCAAGACCAAGACAAGGATTTGAAGGAGAAGAAAGAAATGTTACATAGCAATATTGAGTTGGAAAATTTTAAAATAGATCACAAAGGATATTTGAGGAAGAATGAGAAGTTGTGTGTACCAGACATTACAGAGTTGAAGGAAGAAATCATGAATGAGCATCACAAAACCAAGTACACCATACACCCTGGTGGTACTAAAATGTATCATGATTTAAAAAGAAGCTACTGGTGGCCAGGAATGAAACAAGCAGTGGCAAGATATGTGGCAAAGTGTTTCACTTGTCAACAAATTAAAGCAGACTACCAAAAGCCTTCTGGCATGCTGCAACCATTGGAGGTACCTCAGTGGAAATGGGAAAGTATTTCCATGGATTTTGTGGATGGTTTGCCTAGAACTAAGAGAGGCAATGATAGTATATGGGTAATTGTTGATAGGCTAACCAAATCAGCTCACTTTGTCCCTGTCAGGTCAGATAGAAATGCATCTAAACTTGTACAATTATTTATTAAGGAAGTGGTAAGGCTACATGGTATACCTAAGACCATTGTAAGTGATAGAGACACTTTGTTTACCTCAAGATTTTGGGAAAGCTTCCAAGAAGCAATGGGAACATAATTATGCTTAAGTACTGCCTACCATCCTCAAAGTGATGGGCAGACAGAAATAGTAAATAAAATATTGGAGGATCTATTAAGAGCATGTGTGCTTGACTTTGGGGGCAATTGGGAGGACCATATTCATTTGGCAGAATTTACATATAACAATAGCTACCAGTCAACCATAGGAATGGCACCCTTTGAAGCTTTGTATGGGAGGCCCTGCACATCCCCTGCCTGTTGGTTGGATATGGGAGAGGGTATACTAATAGGACCAGATCATGTTAAAGGAACTTCCAACATGATTGAGTTAATTAGACATAGAATGAAAACAGCACAGTCAAGGCAGAAGTCTTATGCAGATAAAAGGAGAAAGCCAATGGAGTTTAAGGAGGGAGAATATGTTTTTCTAAAAGTATCACCAATGAGAAAAGTGTTCAGGTTTGGGAAATCAGGAAAGTTATCACCAAGATTTGTAGGGCCATATGAAATTATACAAAGAATTGGTGCTATGGCCTATAAGCTTCAATTACCTGAGGAATTAAGTGGTGTACATCCAGTGTTTCATGTTTCTCAATTGAGAAAATGGGTGCATGATGAAGGAGCAATTCTGGAGTCACCTACTCAAATTCAAGTCCAAAAGAATTTGGTCTATGCAAATGAACCAGTGGGGATAGTTGCTAAGGAGGAGAAAAAGTTGAGGAACAAGGTGATCAAACTGGTAAAAATTCAATGGAGTTTGGATACCAATGATTGTACATGGGAGGTGGAGGACAAAATGAGGGCTAAATACCCCAACTTGTTTACTGATGAAGAGGTATGTTTAAGTAGTTTATAATAATTCTCTGAATATTCTTATGCATTGCTTGCTTTCATAAAATGTGAGTATGGAGTTATGGAAATAAAACAGGCTATGAATTAATATTTTTAATTGGAGAAATTAGAAGAAATTATGGGGACATAATTCCTTTAAGGGGGAGGGTATGTAATGACCCTAAACTAAAATAAAATGTAAGTTATATTTATTTCAAGAATTTCAGAAGTTAAAAAAAAAACAAATAATCTTGTGTGTGTGTATAATTTTTATAACTCCTGTATATATAAATATATAAAAGTTGCTGTTTTAAGGGGTGGAATAAAAGTAATATAGTATAAATAATTTTTATATCACATAATCATATATGATGGTGTATATAATTTAATGGAAAAGATGGCTAGGTAGAAAATGCAAACAGATTACAGTTTTTATAAAGATAGAGCAAAAATAAAAATGCACAAGGTCACATGCATATGGCATGAATGGGATGAAATCATAGAAATAGCATGCAGAAATAAAAGTATTGGAGATCCCGAAATAACTACTAAAGGAAATCAAGAGGGTATAATTCCAATTGAGGACTATGCATCAGTGTAAACTGTGCATAAAAGAATAAAAGGGTATCAAAGGAATTACCCATTCCCTTAAACCCTAAAAACAGCTTTATAAAAACCTGCATATTATAAGGATCATCATCATTCTTTCAGAAAAATAAATACATATAAAACAAAACAGAGAAAAAAGATGGGTATGCAGTCCTGAAGGCAATTGCAGAGTAGAGGAGCAAGATAATACAAGAAAGAATATAGGTGAGCATTAATTCATTTTATGCAATGGCAGTAAGACCTCTGGTAGGCAGCCTGAAAATACTAAAAGTAGTATTTAATCTTTGAAATGGTTTGATATGGATGAAATGGATGTTGTTGTGTATTTCTGTTTGGAGTTTTTGTATGATAGTTTTTCCAAGCTTATATGGTTTGAGCATTTTTAATTCTGTTTTTACTATTGTTAAGTATGGATCTAAATTATTTTGAACATAGGCAGCAAGATGAAGGTCTAGCTCATGTTTATATTCTAAATAATAAGGTAGGAGGCTTTTCTGGGTTTTGATGAATTTTTAACAAACACCTATGTCCATACTTCTGCAATAAAATAATAACAGGATCATAATGCTTAAGTTAATATAGGAAAGATCATATACATGATGGGAAATCTCTGCAATAAGAAAAGACTGTACTAAAGAGTATTTATGTTTTCTGAAAACATGAATGGGTTGGAGTTTTTATGAATAAGCTATAGGCAGGGGCTTAATAAGCTAACCATAAAAATTGGAGGGAGAGTTTTCAATAAACTCTATGATTAAATAAAATTAATCAGGTCACTTGGAGTTAGTCAATGATCTGTTTTCTTCAGAAGGGGGAAAGCATATGCATGGTGCAAATGCACCCTGAGGCCTTTGTGTGATTGGAATAAGTAAGACTAACTGGGAGAATTCCTTCACAATGCATACTTGTGTTCATTTGACAGGGGGATTTAGACCTTAAATAAAATGGGGTATGAGATTTAAAATCTCTGGGTTATAATATCTGAACAAAACTGTAAATTAAATAAGGTTTAATGTAGTAACCTTAATGATCTGCTGGGGGAAAAATCTGGGAGAACATAACCTGAATTTATTTATGATGTTGTGAATAATACATGGCTTGTTACATATATGTTGAATGTATGGTTGTATGCTTAAGGTCACCTAGCTATTTTGCTGATGTGCCCAGTTTATAATCTGCTGGATTATGAAAGTGACAAAAGTTCATAAGATTTGTAAACTTGTATAGAATTTATTAATGCTCATACCAGTGTAAACTGACCCTTTTGTTTGCCTTGCAAACATCGGGGTGTCTCATATAAATGGGGCAGCTCAATGATTTGCATGCAGGTAAGAAAAAGTGACATGATGATGAAGGAGGCATTAGCTGCTAGTATAAATAAGAGAAACAATGCTTGTATTTGCAGAATTGCCTGTAGTGGAAGACCTGAATATTATTAGTAATTAAAAGTTAGATAGTGAAGATGTTTTTCTTTTTCTTGGGTGTTTGAATTATGACATGTATCTAACTAATACTGTGATGAGTGAAGTTTTATGACAAGTAGCTAGATGATGCTCTTATAAAATGTTTAGCTATCTTTTGAGGTCTATGAAAATCTAATATATCATAGCTATATAATATATGTGCATATCAGTCCCTTGTTCTTTTGTTTGAAATTGATTGATGTTATAATAATGACAATTGAGAAAGGCAAGTGCAACAGATTTTGCATAAAAACAAAATAAGCTTGTGGAATTTGAACAAGATAAATTATGCTTGAACTGTATGGTACATTGGTTGGTGTGTATTCCTTGAGAAAATGCATGACTTATGTTTATGCAGTTGATTTAAAAACAGAAAGAGTTTCAAAAGAAATAGATTTGGAAACATTTTGGTTTTGTGTCTGAAACCTGGGAAAATAAAATCTTATTGAAACTTTTATAAAATAAAAGCAAAGTGGTGATAAGAAAGTATGATTGTGGAAATGATTTACACAGAAATATGGTTTTGAATATTGAAGGAATGGGATCATGACCAACTCAAATGGTTAAGTGTCAGATCCTTATAGCCTGGAATCACTTCTCTGCAATTCATGTGGTGTAAGTGTTTCCAACTCGAAGAAAGCAACTGAAAAACTCCAAGTTTTTGAAATATAAACTCGAAGCTAACCAGTATGCATTCTCAACCAACCTAAACTAAAATATAGAATAAATATAACTGTGAAACCTGAAATGGAAATTTGATAGTGGAAACAAATTTGTAAGTTCATACTAACAATTATACTCCTTTCAGTTATGTTTCTTAACACCTGAATATTGCATTATGTATCAGTAGTTATATATATATATATATATATATATATATATATATATATATACAGAATGAATAAAAAAAATAGTGCACAATGCCTGCACCACCACACTTATATGTATAGATACTAATGTAAATATCATCCCCTATATAAAAAAAAAGGAAGCAACCATATCATCAAATATGTAGAGCTATTATATGATGAAATATGAACTGGTATATTTATATTGGTAACTCAGGATCTTGGGAAACAGATTTGATAAATTTCCTTTAAAATAAAATAATATATAATAATATTTGGGATAAAATATAAGGGGTCACCACAAAGTTGATATGTGAAATCAATGGACTGGAATGGAATGATTTAAGTGAATTGGACCATTTAATCTAAGTTTTGATATTTAGGAATTGGTGAGTGAAATAAGTGATGTCTATAACAATTTGTGAATTTGTTATTGATGCAAGTTACCCGGGTTATATATAAGTTGTATGCTTTTGAAATTCATGTTAGATGGGTTTACTCACGCTGGTTTCCAGCCTGACCCGGTTGTTACTTTGATGTAATGCTCGGGTCAGACCGAGTAATACAGATTTTCAGGTAAGGACGTTTTGGAGCTCAAGAGGCGAGCTGGATGGCAGGAACGTATGGAGTGTATCCCGCTGTATGTATTATAGTTTATCTAGGATATGTTATTTTAGACTGTCCAGTGTTGTGTAATGGTTGTAACTCAGATATATAAAAATATAAGTGTACTGATATAGTTTTCCTTTGTAAACTATTATTTTATGTGATATTATATGTTGTTCCGCTGCAAATGTGAGGTTTTTGTGACTTGTTTCTGTTTCTTCTTCTTTCTCTTTTCTTCTTTTTCTGACTATCTGGAATTTTCTGGATCGAAAATTCCGGGTCGTTACAATCTCTGATATTGAGATTTGTGATGTATTGAAATATGGTATGATGGGTTGGATGGTGATGCTGTGAGTTATCTATCAATAATTGATTAGTTATGAGAATATGAGAACCTATATTTAAATTGATTTGTATCCACTTTAACACACTTGGGATAGTGAATAACTTTGGATTTGAAGAGGCCGGGGTCGGGTATCAGGAAAAACCCGAAACCACTTCGATTCTTTATAAATTTGAGTTTAGATGTAAATAGGCTGAAATGAAATAATATGAACCTTTGAAACTAAGTTAATATTACTTAGGAACTGATTAGTGAATAAAGTAATAACTATAACAGGTTAAGAACTTGTGGTAAGGTACGAGTTATCTCGGGTTTTAATAGTTCCATGCATTGGAATTTCATGTTATATGGGTTTACTCACGCTGGTTTCCAGCCTGACCCGGGTGTTACTGTGATGTAATGCTCGGGTCAGACCGAGTATTACAGATTTTCAGGTTAGGACGTTCTGGAGCTCAAGAGGCGAGCAGGATAGCAGGAACGTATGGAGAGTTTTCCCTGTGTTATATTGTAGTGTATCTAGGATAAGTTATTTTAACTGTCCAATGATTGTGAAATGTTGTAACTCTGATATATTAAAATGTAATTGACTGATACAGCTTTCTTTGTGTAAAGATTATTATTTGATATTATATTTTATTCGCTGCGAATGTGAGATTCTGAGTTTGGTTTTCTGTTTCTACTACTTCCATCTCTTTCTTCTTTTTCCCAACTATCTGGAATTTTTTCTGGAGGGCAAAGAAGAAGATTGTGTTACTATCATCTATTATATTATTCCACTACATTCATATTGTTCCGTTGCGTTATTTATTATTCTCTGGTATGTGTAACTCTGATATGTATTATATAAGTATAATCAAATGTTTGTAAAACAGCTTCATGAACTGTTATTTGATTATTATATTTTATCATTCCGCTATGAGATTCTGCTTTGTTTTATTTCTTTCTCTTCTTTTCTTATTCACCCCAGTAACAATCCTCTTTTTTATGGTTTGAGTTGGCACGTGTGTCTTCTTAAACATACAAAAAGGCGGGATGTTACAACTTGTTTCAAAGCTTTGGTTTAGCGATAAACCTTAGATTTGTGGGGTTTGACTTTTTATTGATAGGGCAGTAATACGCTATGATGAGTCGCTGAGCGTATATATATGAGAGAGCGTATTTGTTAGTGTTATAAAAGGTTTTAATATTGTGTTAATTTGTTCCTTTTTGTATTTATAAATTCTGGTTGGTGCATAGGACGCTATGACATCAATAGGGATTTCTAAACACTTAATAGGACAAACCGACACAATATTTGTTTTGAATATAGGTGAATGAAATAATTTTGCCTATTATATTTTCTATATAAAAAATAAGAATTTTATAAAGGGATATACTTGGTTGTAATATATTGGTTGTTAGGTAGTGAAATTTATAACTATTGGTCGGAAATAAAATTTAAAAATAAAAAATAAATAAATAAAGTAAAATTGGAAATTTAGAACTTAAGTTTCGGGGTTTTGAAACTTCCTTTCGAATGATTTTGGAATATAATAATAATATTATTAGAAGTATTTTCTAATATAAATATTTCAATATAATTTGAAAGAATGTTTTAAAGAAACTTTGAAAAGAAATAAGTTTTGTACTTCTCTCTCTGTCGTTGGAAAATAATTTCGGTGATGAGTGCACGCATCATCGACATTCATTTTCGAGTTTCGAAGTGGGAAGGCCACTGTGGTAGTTTACTGCAGATTTATTTTGATAAACAAATATAAATTTTAAATTGTTTTAAATATAATTGGACATACAAACTGTAAGTATATACATTTATCTATTATTTTAAAATGATTTGAAATTAAACCCGGTATTTAGTTCTTAAGTTTCTGATAATCAATAGTTTCAATTATTGTAGTGAAATGGAATGTAACTAATAAATAATTGAAACCTCTAAATGAAATAAGAGATTTAATGCTAAGTTATAAAGGAAATTAAAAGAAAGTTGACATTTGTAACCTATGAAACAAAGGACATTATTATTGAACATTAAGTTAATTAAAAGAAATAAAAAATACACTTGTGTAACTTTCAATTACATCCTTAAAAGCATACATGAAACTTACCAAATATTAAAAGTTCTAATGTTTAATAAGAAAATGCAATGGATATAACTTGAGGTAATGAAAGTATTTAATGAAATTCTTTTATAAATAAGAATTTGATGTTGTAATTGTTGTGAACTTAAGTCATAATTGAAAGGTTACTGTAATAAAGGTAATAGGATGTAAGTATTGTAAGTATAAGATTATAAACTTAAGTAAATGAATTAATATGCAAAGAAATTGGATTAAACATGAATACTATAAATAAATGAAAACGAATATTTGTAATTAATAAATAAAAATTTGCAAGAAATAATGTAAAATAAAAAGATAAACCACTATATGAATGAAAAGGAAATCAAACAACAAAGGTTATGAAATGAAATTGAAAATTAACTTGATCTATTGTTTGGAATTGTTATTTGTTTGGTTTATGGTTGTTTGGGCAAGGATACTTTAAATTTGCTTGGATATATGAATAATCTATTGAGTTTATCTAAGACTGTTGAGTAAGTGGAATACTTCATAGTTATTGTCATTCTATGTGATTTAAAGTGTCTTAACCCGAACAAACCAATTGTTTGCTTCGCTTGGATGGTTGATTTGTATTTGATGTGTATGCTATTGGTTGCAATTGATTGTTGTTATATTGATTCGTTTGTTGGTGGTTGAACCAACTTTAAATATTTCATTTTATATAATTATTAACTCTTGTTGGAATATATAAGTGAAATATAGTTTATGGCAGCAATTGCTACTGCTTTGGTTTCATAATTAAGCGTAAACTGCCCGACAAATATGTACTTTCTCGGATTACTATTTTATAGCGTTATTATATTGTTTAACCCGTTGTTGGGATATATTATTTTGAGATATTATGATGTATATTGTTATATTCGATATTATATTTTCTCCCGAGCCTCTCTGTACAAAGGAGACTCTGCCGAAATTTTTCGTAAGTTTTGGACTTAGAAAAATTTTGAAAATGTTTTCCAAACCTTATTAATTTGAGTATAAAAAGATTTGATGGTTATAAATTGGTATATTTTATTTAGATTATTTAATTTTGTAAATTTATTTGTTTATAAAGTTAATATTTTTGAATAAGATATTGTTTACTCAATTCTTTCCGTTCTTTTTCCTTTTCGGGGACAAAAATTTTTAGTGGGGGAGAGTATAACGACCCGTAATATTTTCAACAATTTAATTGTTAATTTTATTAAATGTTGTTATCTAATATTGGAAAAAACAGAAATATGTTACTCATTAATGAAATAATAACTTAAATGAGATGTAATAATGCTAATCTAAGTTAAATATTAATTATTTTAATGAAGTTACAATTAACGGAATTAATGTAAATGTTATACTAGGCTATAAATCGAATATAGGAAAATGAACGCAAATATTGAATTAATTAATGAATTAATTTATATTGAATGGTAATTGAATAAAATCAATGTTTAGTAAGAAATTATAACATTGGTTTGGGAATGATAAACTTATAAAAATGTGATTGAGAGTTAATGATAACAATTATTATAAGTTAATCATTTATTTAGTCCATTAAATCAAAATTCGTAATCAATTGCAATGAATCTCAATTCAATGGTACGTTAGTGTAAATTAAGGAAATAATTGGAAATAATGTTAATTCTATTCATAATATGAAAATTGGTCGAATGAAAATAATGGATATCAAGATTTATTAACTTATTGGAATTTAAACTTAATAAATGGATTAATTGCAATTAAATGAAATTTAATGAAATTAAGGCTAACACTGAAAACGACAAATTTATCAACTCTAAATTGACATCTAATTTGGTTAAATTAGTGTAAATGATTAAGAAATTTAAAAACGATAAAAATTGTCAATTATAGAGTTGAAATTGGAAACTTGATTTAATTAACCAATTGTTAATTTATTTAATTAACTAGAAAATAGTCATTTCAGCCACTGACTCGGATTTCGACGAAACCAGTTTCATTGGATCCGTAATAGTGAATTATTATAGGATTTCAAGTTTCATAATGATCGGGCTTGTCATTCGATCGTACGGACTCGAAATGCCTAGAAATCAATTCAATTGAAATCAATTTGAAATAACTTGATTTTAACATAACTTATTCATACGATGGAATTTGGACTTGAAACTTGTTTCATCGATTTTAAAATATTTTAAAACGTCTATTTTGGTATATGGGTTGACATGTTTTCGTTCCAGAGTCGAAACGGGCTTTTCGGGCCATATATCGTTCAAAAAATTTCAAACCAAATCGAGCCCATCTGTTCTATTTTTTTCTGCCTATATATATCCACTTATAAACCCTAGCCTACTTCTTACTCCTCATTTCTATACGTACGGAAATTTCTATTGTTTCTCTTCCTCAATAGCTGAAAACCCTAATTCCCAAATCCGGTTGCAAACCAAAAATTTACTTCAGAAATCAAACTCCACAAACTATATCGAACTATATATGGATTTGAAGCTCTTGACGGGGGCAATTCAAATATATGATTCATTTTTCATTTTGATACATCATTTATCCATAAATTCAAGTTGAACCTCAGCCATCCATAGACCAGGGTTTTGATCCAACGGCGGATTCACGATGATATGACGATCGGGAAGTGGGGTTTGAGAGAGGACGCCGAGCAAGCCCTAGATCTGGCCTTGGTTCATCGTCAGAGGCTTGGAGTTCATCAGGAATTGGCTTGGAATATCGGCGGCGACCAACGTGTTGGGGCCGAACGGGGTTCGCCATCTCTTAGGCGTAGTGGCGTCTCTGGGAGGCAAGGCCAGAGGCGAGGACCGATCGTCGCAACGTGGTGTTAGGAGGCGGCAGAAATTCGCATGAAGTTGGCGGCTGTAGGGTTTTGCAAATTAACGGTGGGGTGCGTTCGTTCCTCTTGCCGCGCTAGGGAAGAAGGTGACGTGTATTAATGAATTGCTAATTTATTTATTTTTATTTTTGATTTTTGAAATGTTATAAACTGCATAACTTTTACATACGAGGTCCGTTCCATGCATGATTTTCTCTGCTGCGATCCTAGCAAAATTCCGGACAGTTCAACGCTTGTTTGAATGGATTCTGAGATGGTTCAAATTTTGAGTTTAAATTCAATTTAAATTCAAAAGGTGAATGTTTTAACCCACTCACAACTTCTAAAATTTCTTATGGGTGTTAAATTAATTTGTGATGTGATTAGAAATTTATTTATGACTGTTTGGCATATTTTTAATCATCATCTCAGTTAAATTTAATTTATTAAATTTAGTTGTTAATTAATTTATTGTTGCATATAAACTGCCGGTGAATACCTGCTATTTATTATCTGTTTTATATTGATGTTATTTATTAAATTGGATGATGATTGTGATAAATGTTTGATGGTTGATATTGGATGAATGGATGTTGTATTTTATAGTGTTATAAACTGCAAGTTGTTATGGATTTTATTTCATTCAGGATTGCGGTTTGAAATGATATATAACCGTATTTATAATTCAAACTACGGATTGAAATGATAAATATCTGTATCACTTGACTATAGGATAGAAAATTATATACAGACACCGTGGCCTATATATAAAAATATTTTGAAGGGATTTCTATGGTTTTGGAAAGAAATATATGGTTTATAGAAATATTGATTTTTGATATTATATAAAAATAACATTTTTATATATTGTTAAATTCTTAAATTTAAGCTATGTATAATTTTGTTCATTATATAATGAGAGTAATAGTAAAGTTTGATTTTAATAAAATATAATGTGGGTAAGTATTTATTTAAATTATATTTATATATGTATATATAGAGTTTATAATGATATTGATAAATTAAGTTTGAGAAGATGGATTTGAAATTGGTTTAAAATTGTTTAATCAAGAATGTTATTTAATTAAAGCAATCTGGAACTTATTGAATTTGAGATTTTAAAGGGCATGATTTTATAACTTGATGATGTTTTAAGGTTATTAACGAATATTTCAAGTTTGAGTTTTATTTAAATAATATTGAATTTATTAAATAAATATTTCGAAACTAAATGATAGTAAATTGAATTAAGATATATATGAAATTATCAGATTAGTTTGAAATTATGGAATATTTAAAGCCTTGAAATATATCTAAATCTAAATGTTTTATCGAATTTAAGTGTTTCGAATTTATGAATTCCAAAGTATTATGGCTTCAAAGTGTTTTGTTTCAGAGTGTTACAACTTTTAAATAACATGATTTTTGAAATGAATTTATTTGAAATTGCATTTAATTAAGATTTGTCTTTAAATATATATTGATTTGGAACTTATTGAAATTAAAGATCTAAGAATCTGACTTTATAATAAGATTTTGGTTTAAGATGATGTAAAGAGGGAATATCTCAAGTTTAAAGGAATTGAAGGAAATATTCAGAAATTTGGAAGTTTGGATTTATGTCAATGATAAAATATTAATGTGGTTTTTGAACGAAAATGATATATTATTGATATGGTTTGAAATGAAATGACATATTATTGATTCGGTTTTTAAGTTAAATAATATATTATTGATGAGGTTTTGAAATGGAAACGATATCATATTTTATTGATTTGAAATGGAAACGACATCGTATTTGGTTTTGAAATGGCAATGATATTTTGGTTTTGAAGTATAAACTATTTTTAAATGACCATGGTGTTATAATAACGATTAGTTGGCAAAGAGACCGGAAATGGATATGGGCATACTCTCTGTCGATACCAAAAACACTTTGATAATCGTGTACGCGGTGGAGATTCCAGAATGAAATAGGATGGTGGCAGCATTCCTTTGAGGTATCTACGTGGACCCGACTCCCGTGAGTTGGCATAAGATGGCTAAAACAGGAGCGATTCCGGACCAGTGATGTAGCTCCTCTTATCGGACACACTCCTTCGATATCATTCCATTATATTATGATTTTGAGATCTATTCAGTGGCTACTTTTGATTTTTGATTTTGGGGGTGTGGCTCCAGGTGGGCAGTAGCTACGCGCTATGCGTCACCATCCGTCCCGATAGTAATTGGTATATCTACCCTGGCATTGCCTTGTATGTCGTATCACCTACCCTGGCGCGCCTTGTACGAGTTTAGTTTTCTCCCGTAGCCCGTGGAGTATTTAGGGTAATCTCCCGATCTGGAGATACGATGATACTGGATGGACTACTGGGACTATTACATGTTAAGGTGGAAAATGTAAAGCTTTAATGTTATTTAAAAGTAAGTTTATTTTACTATAGACATTATTATAATAGCGAAATATTACTACATAGTAAATAGTTTAACAGATCCTTAGGAGATGTGAATCCCGAGCATCTCTTAAGCTACTACACTCACGTTTGACACTGGATAGGAGATGTCAAATTCCGTTAATATCTCTGACGCCATTCCACTCATATTATTTACCGTTGATTTAACTTATGTAAGATCTTTTAGTTCTGACTCGAGTGTTTTGTCTTTTTAATTCACTCGAGTCAGCCTGAGCATTTCAGGATTTGAAGACTTTATTTTTGGAGGGCGAAGACGAAGATTGTGTTACTATCATCTATTATATTATTCCACTACATTTATACTGTTCCGCTGCGTTATTTATTATTCTCTGGTATGTGTAACTCTATTATGTATTGTATAAGTATAATCAAATGTTTGTAAAACAGCTTCATGAACTGTTATTTGATTATTATATTTTGTTATTCCGCTGTGGGATTCTGTTTTGTTTTATTTCTTTCTCTGCTTTTCTTATACACCCCAATAACAATCCGCTCTTTTATATGGTTTGAGTTGGCACGTGTGTCTGCTTAAACGTACAAAAAGGCAGGATGTTACATATTCATCTCTAAAAACACCTACAATATCATCAGAAAGTTCGCATACCACCATGACCAAAGCTCCAGAGGAACCTGCGCATTAGTGGCTTGAGGTAATCATGTTAATTTTTGATTCATTTCAGTTGCTTGTATCACAAATCACCTTCCAAGTCCCCTTCACCTGCACCATATATAAGTGTTTGTGCACATTCATTATTCCATTCCTTCACCTATACCATAATTTGTCACCATATCATATCCATTCATCTCCAAAAACACCTACAATATCATCAGAAAGTTCACATGCCACCATGACCAAAGCTCCAAAGCAACCTGCGCATTAGTGGCTAGAGGATGTCGTGTGTCACATAGGTGAGACATCAAAGGGCTAGGTGGTTGAATTCCTTAAAACTATCTCTCCAATAATCAATCAGCACAAGATGGTTTTTCTTTACTCCAGTATTGTTGTTTGAATGGAAGTAATCGAAAGAAATAAAATTTTCCTTATATTTATTTTTCAATTTTTTCCATGAGGTAGAAGTTTGGATATCTAATTTCATACAAGAGCTTGGGTTGAAAAGGTAGGATTTGGTAAAGATAAAAGAACACAAATGTCAAAAATGATCCTAACGCAACACATTGCATATATTAAAAATAAAATAGGTAGAATGGTAAATTCAAAAGCTTTAAATGGAAGTATGTATGTATGTATGTGTGTATATATATATATATATATAACCCCCAACTTAGCACACTCTATCTTTTACTCCTTCGGAAAAAAAGAGAAAAGATCACTTCTCCATTTTAATTAAATGAAGAACTTCGGTCCACAAAAATCGATGAGATTTGATCTATTGAATTTGTGAAGGGGAGAGCATCGCATCCATGTTCGCGTGGTCGTGTGTGACGATGCTTGGAAGATGCCATTTTTATCCATGACTAGGGTTGGCCTTTGGCCAAGCTTGGGGAGGCCTTGAGGGAAATAGAGTGGCATTGCACTTCTCGTGTGAAGAATAGTTGGTGAAGGGATTTTGGAGGGGTGCGGTCGCATGATAGAAGTCGCGACATTTTGAAGTGGCCGTTAGGGTTGCCAAGTCGCGATGCAATGAAGAACGCCGGACTTGATGTAGAGGATGCCAATGCGGAGAGCACGTGTAATGCGATGCATAGGCATTGACGGTTTATCGTTCCACAGAGTGTAGAGGGATGAATCGATGAGGGAAGGTGCAGTTATATGGGTGTATGTACAGCGTGTGCATGGGCATATTGGGGAAGACGATGATTTAGGGGTTAATTAAGATAATTAACATATTTAATTATTCACGTTCTGTATTTAATTCATATCTCTTGCATGTAAGGTTCAATCAAGACGTGGTCTTCGTCGTTGCACGCATGGTGGGATTATATACGATATGGTGTACGGTTAGGTGGGGTTTGAACACTTGAGAATTTATATCCATGTGAGCAGAATTGTAACTCTGAATTTATATTTCGGTATAAATTGATGTAATTATGCATACTGAAAAAATATTACCTATGAGAGGTAGGACAATATATATTGGCCATTATTTCCCTATTTGATCGAATTGGTTTGAGTGAATATTCAAGATAAATTGATCAAGATCCCGTATATATTGATATTGTGTCATATTCATATTGAAATAGAGTAGATGGGTTTGATATTAATTTATAACATGGAAATTAATTAACCAAAATCTAATTTGTAGTTAAATCAATGACAGAAATATTATTAGATATTTTACTACTGATATTCGGGATAATTGACTGAGATCCTCTATATATATAAATATCGTGTTATATTCACATTGAATAGAATTATACGAAGTTGATATATAACATGGTTATAAATTAATTGGAACTCTAATTTGTAGTTATATAAGTGATTAAAATATTATTATATATTTTATTACTAATCGAAAATTAGAAGCATGACCTTTAAAATATGTTGTAAGGCAAAAATAACAAATTGGGAAGGTTACACTTGCTTTAAAATGGCTTTGAAGTTTATCTAGTTTTGATATTGGTTTATTGTAGTGTAATCAATAATTAACTAATTATAAATTTCTACAAGGTAATTTGAGACGTTGGAAATTATAAAAAAGTATTGCATTTAATAAGGTTTGGTTATAGTTATGAAATCCCAAATATTGTCATAACATGATTTACTAGCTTTAGACCCTAAAAAATGGCTTTTATTACAAGAAAACATTGATTTTGCAGTGGTGAAACCCATCATTAAAATGTAGCTAAATTGCATTTAACAACGGATTTATGGCGGAAAGCAAGTGTCGGTAAAATTAAAACCGAAATCAAGTGCCAATTCAGCGACGGAATTTAGCGTGAGAACACCGATGTTTTTCCGTCTTCCGAATAAATAATGCAAATTTAAAAAAAAATTACCGACATTTTCTCGACATTTGTATAACAATTTTTTTTCAAATTTAATTTAATATAAAGTCATCGGTAAAACCTAGTTATATTGCGTGGAATTACCGACGGATTATTTTAATGTGTATACTATGAATTTGTAGGTAATTCATAAATTTTATCGTGGGTTTAGCATGAAATATTCTTATTTCTGTGCTAATCGCACATTGATTTGCAAAGGTTTGATGATGGAATGTTACAATAAAAAAATTTATAACTGTTTTTGCATGTTGCCGTATGTTTTTACATGTTGCAGTAGGATTTTACAATTGATTTTGCATATTAAATAGATGCAAAATTAGAAAAATTCAAGCACTATTGCAGTGCACATATGTAGTTTAATATCATTTTACAACTGAAACCAACATAGTGCTGATAACAACCAAAATCATTCATATTATCAAAAATAACAGGAAATATATGCATTTCAAAAAGCCCAAACGATTCATTTATTTACACCATTCATAAAGTCTTAGCATAGCTATAAAACATCAACAGTTCAGGCCTAACTAAGATAAAAAAATAGTACAATACAATTACCTTATAGTTTTTTGATTCTTGTAATAAACGGATACTAAAAATGCTACACTATGAATATATTAATAAATTACCAAAGTTGTGAGGTTGAGTTAAATAGGACTTCTCGCATAAGTGGTATAAATAATACAACAACAACAACAATTGAATCATTATTTCCGAACAAGTTGGGGTCGGCTTGAAATGGAAACCAAAAATAAATGACAAAGTAAGTTCATAAGTTTAAAAGTTCTAACAACAACCACAACAACAACAACAACAAGATAAAGTCAAATAAGTAAACAAATAACAATAACAACAACAACTAAGTAATATATAAATAAAATAAAAATAAAATAAAATAAAAATATATAAATAAAATAAAAATATATAAATAAAAATAAAAAACCATGATAATAATAAGAGTAATACTAATAGTAATAATGGTACTAATAGTAATATCGATCGAAGACTAAACACTACGTCTTAGGATCCTATTCACTAGTACTATAATCTAAAACTTATAACGCTACCTCTAAATCAAGCCTAAGAAAAAAAACTCCTAGCTCATGGTTTTGATAGATGGATCGCTAACTTCCACGCTCTTTTGTTCGACACCAGCTCTTCAGACTCGTCTACAGGCAATAGGTCTGTCAAACGGGTTGGGTTGGGTCAAAATGGGTTGGGTCGAGTTTGGCCCAACCCATTTATGATCCATTCTTTTTTATCCATTTATGACCCAACCCATTTATGACCCAACCCACTTAATAAGTGGGTTACCCATTTAGCCCATTTAAAGATTTAAATTTAATTTGACTAATAAAAACAAATAAATGTAAAATAATTCTAATTCTAATTTTTATATTTTGAGATCCAACAAAAAATTAAAATTTTAATTCTAATTTTCATCAAAATTTAAATATGGGGATGAGATAGCTTATTATTTTCTAAAAATGTCAGTCCCCTTGGAGAACTACAGTGTGCGTTCACACGATAAAGTATCCGAGTGTTCCATATTATCCGTAATTTAGGTGGTAGTTAATCGTCGAAGTCCCGCCTGATTCTGAGTTAGAACGAAGGAGTGATTGCATTCTAAACAAAAAAATAGCGGCTTCTACACTAGGCGGAGTTCATATACATGTGGATGTGGTAGCATGTTATTTTCCAAGTACAACTGTCAGTCTCCTTGGAGAATTATAGTGTGCGTTCACACGATAAAGAATTCGAGTGTTACATACTGTCCGTAATTTAGGTGGGAATTGATCGGTCGAAGTCTCGCCTGATTCCGAGTTAGAACGAAGGAGTTATTGCAGTCTGAACAAAAAAATAGAGGCTTCTTCTCTAGGTGAAGTTCAATATGCAGATGCGGTAGCCTGTTATTTTCTAAGTACAACTGTCAGTCCCTTGAAGAACTACAGTGTATGTTCACACGATGAAGTATCCGAGTGTTCATACTGTCCTTAATTTAGGTGGAAGTTAATCGGTTGAAGTGTCGCTTAATTTCGAGTTAGAACGAAAGAGTTATTGCAGTCCGAACAAAAAAAATAGCGGCTTCTGTACTAGGCGGAGTTCAAATATAGGGATGTGGTAACCTGTTATTTTCTAAGCACAACTGTCAGTCCCCATGAAGAATTACAGTGTGCGTTCACACGATGAAGTATTTGAGTGTTTCATACTGTCCGTAATTTAGATGAAAGTTAATCGGTCGAAGTCTCGCTTAATTCCGAGTTAGAACGAAAGAGTTATTGCAGTCCGAACAAAAAAATAGCTGCTTCCGCACTAGGCGGAATTCAAATATGGGGATGTGGTAGTCTGTTATTTTTGAAGTACAACTGTCAGTCACCTTGGAGAACTACAGTATGCGTTCACACGATGAAGTATCCGAGTGTTTCATACTGTCCGTAATTTTGGTTGGAGTTGATTGATCGAAGTCTCGCCTGATTTCGAGTTAGAACAAAAAAGTTATTGCAGTCTGGACAAAAAAAATAGCGGCTTCTATATTACGCGGAATTCAAATATGGGGATGAGGTAGCCTGTTATTTTCTAAATACAACCGCCAGTCTCCATGAAAAATTATAATGTATGTTAAAAATTCTTATTTTTTAAATATATATATTAAAATTTAATATTTTTAATAAATGGTTCAATGGGTTACCCATTTCTAACCCTTTCAAAAATAGGTGAATTCAACCCATAATCCATTTTATAATATTCGTAAATGGGCAGAGGGTTAATCGGTTGGGTCAAATTTTGACAGGCAACAAGAAAGAACTCACACTTTTATGTCCACCTACATATGTCCGCGTATAAAACAACAAACGCGTAAATGATATTTCAAAGGTAAGTAATTCAAAATATGTGCAGCTAGCATTATTGAAAACTGAACTAAACTGTGAAATGGATGTTGTATCCTCTGCCCCAGGACTTCTAAGATTTACTTTCAATGTCGTGTCATTATTCAGTTCGAGAACTTTGTATACTGAAGCTCCAATTGCCCTACATTGTACAGAGTATTAACGGGATTTTTATTTCATTTATTTTGAAAGTCTTAGGTCCGGTGTGATTTGTGATTTTTAGTTTTGTGTTTTCGACAAAAAAAACATACACACGACGGATATATTTTGAAAAGTAACCGATTTGAAAAATGAAATTAACATATAAAGTAAGAAAAAAATGGAAAACGATTCTCATCCCTTTTGCTTATTCGTTCATCCCATCCGTCGTTCCTCAATCGTCGTCGCAATGGTTCAAATTTTTTTATATCTCTTCCGTCGTTCTTCTATTTTGTTATCAAGGTTGAAACTACAAAACAAAAAATAAAACTAAACGGGATCTTAAAATTTAAAGACAACCAAAATTTTAACAGATAATCTTACATCTAGAAGGCCTAGCAATCCTTTTACCTCAATAACTCGATAACAATAGCTCCAATTTTAAATACATGCACGGAGGTTTTTAATTAAAAAACTAAAACAGTGTGTTCCAAGCAAAGTTTATATTGATATTATTAGTAGAATGCAGACATTAATTTCTGGTAAAGCAGAATATCTTTATAGCAACTTGCACATTTTGGGCTAATAGGTGTTGTGTTAGTGCATTTTAGATTATTTGGATTTGTGCCTTATTGCCAAAATCTGTTATCATTTTAGGTCGTAGTATTCTGAAATCCAAAAGAAAAATGCATATCTTGACCAACATGCATGCTGTGATCATTTGATGGAGTAAAGTTTACTACAGGTGTAAATGATAATCTTTCGTTCTCCGAAGCTTCAGAACTTGGCAAGGGGTTCAACTGCTCTAGGTGGACATCATTTAACTTGGCTGTGCCGCTGTTTGTGTTAATAGCATCAATGTTAGAGGAAGGACGTACATTGTAGGAATTACTTTTATTAACACAAGATAGCAAGTATAATGCCTCAATTTGTAAGAGGCAATGCGTCAGGATAGTAAAACAAGAAAGTAGAGCACAGTTGCATTTGCAATTGAGCAAGTGCTTAAAGGTGGAACTAGCAACGGTACAAAGGTGTGATGAGACAGTTTGCAAGAATTGTCAACAACTAAGCTACAGAGGTACTACGAAACTGTCACAACTATGTTGCAAAAAGCTGACAGACCTTTTCTATGATGCCACGCAAGCCAAATTGCAAACTGTTAAGTGCCTCTAGTACGTTTCAAAAGACCATTCGTCCATAGGTGTGGAAACGGGCATGCGTGCAAGGTGGTGCAACTCTTTCTCTGTCTCATAGGAATTGTAATAGTGTTCACATCTTAATATATAAATACAAATATTTTATTTTATTTTAAGATGTGAGACTATTTATTCTTCAATGCATTAAATGTCCAACGAAACCCAGTGCACAAGACTTCTGTATGACAACAAGCTCTGACGAGATCAATAATGTACGTAACATTTTTCTCGCATTGCACTTGAACAAGCGCTCCGTTGTATAAAAGTTGAGCAAATGCAATTGTGCATTTGGATGTCTTATGTACATTACGTGAATAATTGTCAATTGCACATAGGTATTTGGAGAAGATGTTGATTGTATAATAAACAAATAATCAAATAAATAATATTATGTGTAGTTGTCAATCAGTACTATGCATATTTGAAAAGCAAGACAGAGCCATAATATAAAAATTAACAAATAAGCCCACGATGACGCATGTATCTCCACCAATATTTCAATCCATTCGCTTAAATTAAACCAATAATTAGTTACCTTTTTGATGACTTGAAACGTCTAGATTGCTACAGCATCACTGTGGACTATTCGGAAAGCATCAGGTGATATTTTTTTAATACGATTTTAGCTACTTTCTTTCCTCTCATTTCAAACTAGCTTTTTCCCACTGAGTCATTTGTAATTCTTGTTTTGCTTGAGATAGTAACAAAAGTGTAGGCATCATTTTCTTTTAATATGATATACTTTATGGATTTGATTCATGAGAATCCCGAAGTAACCTAATTAGCACTTTCGTGTCAAAATATGTTAAATAAATAAAATAGGAAACAATAAAAGGTTAAATATTTTTGCTTTAAGTAGATTTTTTTTCTTTTCATATGTCGTTTGTATAATAAGATTTTTTTTAAGAAGGGAAAAAAAAACAATTTGGATACTTTATAGTGTTTATACTCTGCAGAAGAACTTTTAAACTGAACAAATAAAAGTTTTAAGAAATTAAGGAAGTAAAAAAAATTGCTCTAAATAAACAGGGTAAAGTGAAGGGAAAAGGAAGACGGACCTTTTGTTTCTCATCCTAGCATTCAATCCTTTTGTTGACTAAACATTTTAATTAAATATATGATGATATAGACGTCCAACCATGCATATTTGTGTAGCTGATTAAACCAAATACAAATAAATATAATGAAATAATACATGTCTAAATACAAATAAATATAATGAAATAATCTATGTCTAGGAAATTAAAGTGTATCTATCATTACCTTAGATAATAGTATTTGAGTAATACTTATCTTCAGCATAACCTGCTAGTAATTAATATGAGTTATAATAAGAATACTGCAAAATTAATGTCTAACAACAACGTAATGCATGAAAACCTATTGAGACCCCAACTAGGCCTGTTAATAGTACTAACGGGTTTTGATCCTAGTCCGGTCCGAACCTGCCATATTTATGCGGGTACGGGTTTTGCCTTTTATTACCCAACCCCGACCAAGGCCCGACCCGGATCGGGAATGGTTTTATTATAACCCGGTCCGGTTAGGGCACGACTCGACTATTATTTTTTCGTCGTATCAAAACATATGCGTGTATGTTACATTTTGTTTGTTTACATGTAAATGTTTTTCTACACTTTTGTTATGAGCTTGACTACATCACCGTTCAATTTATATGTCAACATTGTTTGCATACAAATTTTAACAAATTTACAGCTTTAAAATATGGTTTTAACAAAATTATTCTGAGTTAGGTATTCGGTTATTATCCAACGGGCTTATAAAGCCTGACGGGCCGGGTTTGGATATTGGATTGAAATATTCTGCGGGGTCGGGTCAGGCTTGGGTTTAATTTTTTATACTTGGGCTGGGGTCCGGGTTCTATAATACCCGGACCGAACCCGATCCATTGGCAGACCTAACCCCAACATAACATGTCTTCAAAAAAATAAACAAAAAGTAAATTAGTGTTATAAAATGAAGAAAGTATAAGTCATTAGAGAGAGAGGCAGAAGATATATTATTCATTCCTGAAATTAGACGTGTATTTACATTATATAGCATCTTTTATATAAAGGCTTCGGAGCTGAGGATTTAACATATTCCACGATGTGAGACTAAACATAACAACATAAAAGCATATTCATTTCATGATTTACATATGTTGTAACATTCCTCCTTGAATATGCGTATTCAAGATTCTCTAATAACTTGAAATTTTCCGTTTCGAAACGTGTATGATGATTGCTCCCCCTCATTATTATTTTACTTGCATTTACTGATTCAGTCGATATAGATATTGTCTGTTGCCTCATTAAAAACTTCTATTAGGAAAACCTAATGGAAAAATCTTGAACGAAGAAAAGAGTGCAACTTGAAATCGTAAATATCATACAATGATATTCCTTCTAAGAGTTTGATACTTCGGTATCAATATAATTCCTCATTAAAACCCTTACTAAGAAAAACCCCATGAAAAAAATCTTAGTGAAGGAAAAAAAGAGTACAATAACATATCTTATTTTCTCATTTATTTAAATGAAGTTTGATACTTCTGGATCAGACTAATGCCTCATTAAAACTTTACTAAGAAAAACCTCATGGGAAAAATCTTAATGAAGGAAAAAAAGTACAATATAGTATGAGATATTTCAGTAATTTACAGAATCAAATAGAGTTTGATACTTCTAGATCAATATAATACTTCATTAAAAATCTTACAAAGGAAAACCCGATGGGAAAAACCTTAGTCAAGGATAAAAATACAATTCAACTTAAATAACATATTTGAGATGTTATTTCTTGAAAAGACGTTTGATTCTTCTAGATCAAGACAATGCCTTGTTAAAATCTTAGAAAGAAAAACTCAGTGGAAAAAAATCTTAAATAAGGGAAAAGAGTACGTTGTAACTTATTTTCAAATGTTACTGGGAAGTTGATACTTTTGGGTCAAGATAATGCCTCATTAAAAACCTTACTAATAAAAACCCATTGGGAAAAATCTTAATTAAGGAAAAAGAGTGCATTATAAAATACTTATGGATGCTCCCCCTGATTTAAAATTTTCCTCTGAATTCATATTCGTACTTCGATAACTCAAATTGCTTATAGATACTTATGGATTTATAAATATGAATCTCATTAATAATACAATTTATTAATAGTTTCCTTCGATACAATCAAATTTTCGAAGATTGTTTCTTCCAAATATAGTTTGCATTTTATGCATTTGTATGCTACTTTTATAAAAAAACACTTCATATGCTTTCATTTTTGTGCTTCAAATTAATTTTGTGCATTGCAAATATACATCTTTCATGAATATTAAAATTTTTATTACAACATTACTAGAAAGCAGGAAGTAATCTACTCATCTTGAAGTATATCAAGATTTTCATTACAACAATACTTAGAAGAAATTTGTATTCTACACTTCATGTCTTTTGCATTCTTTATAACTACAAAAGTTTTATATTCTTCAGAAATTTGTATACTTTAATAAGTATTTGCATATCGCAACTATCACTTCAATGGATATTAAGAGTTTCATTACAACGATACTTAAAAATAGAAAGTAATCTACTCATCATGAATTATATCAAGATTTTCATTACAACAATACTTAAAAGTAGGTTGAAATCTACTCTTCTTGTTCTTTGCATTCTATAACAATGAAAGTTATTTATATTCTTCAGGAATTTGTATACCTTCATTATTTAATATGATTTAAACCACATTTATACCTTCGGGGTATATTAAGCATTTCAAGTACTTTCGGTACTTTGCAGACGACATGTCCATATTTCTCTACTATTAAAGCATTCATGATGGCCAGTCATGTTTCCCCCTAATTCAAGATTCTTAATCTATTTATAAACATAAGCGCTTTATTATTTATAAATTTACTATCAATGATTATTTCTTATCAGTTCTAGACATGATTTATTGAGATCTCTTTGATTATCATGTTTTAGGTATTTAAACCACTTCTAGAGTAATTTGACAATCATGTCATTAGTCTCTTCAAGTGCACCCTCAAGTTTTTCTTCAAGAACACTCACATCTTTTATTTGGCATCTTTATTACTTACTCTAAAAGTATTTCGAACCGATTTTTGTACCATATTTCAGATATGATTTACACATTTTAATCTTTCAGGGATTCAAATCTATATTGGAGAAAATCTACTAGGGATATTATTAATAATTTATTCAAGTTACTTAATATTTTGCAACATTATACATGTTAACAAATATTTGACATTGATGATCAAAATGAACTTGTATCCCTTTATCCTCCCCCTCAATGTTGAGGAACATTGTCAGATTGAATAATAATCATCTTTGGATTCTCGTTTTGATCCATTACCATATTGCTACTAGCAAATACACCATACATATTAATAATAGGAGGATAATTCTTTTATCAATTGATAAGATGCATTCAACTGATATTTGTGAGCTTCTGGCTCATGTTTAAATATGCAATTCAATTATGCCAAATTTCGTGAAATATAATCCAATTGAAATTGTACCAAATTTTTCTACAATAAGCTTCCAGCTTTCAATTTATAGAGATAACGCAAAGGTATCCTTTGTCATTTTCATTATAGTTCCAATATGGTAGCCATTCATTTGTATATCCTCAAAAATCAACAAATTTCTTTTAAATTTGCTTGAGCATAATGTATTTTTAATTAAGATATATGTACCATTTGGTAATACTATATGGGCTCTTCCGGACCCTTCAATTATATAGGAAATTTGCTACGGTTGAAAGTTTTAGCTAAAATATTTTCAGAGAGTTCATAGAAAAACTTATGGTTTTTCAAAATCATATGAGTAGTTGCACTATCTAGTAGGCATATATTATCACTCAAATATGGATGGTCCATATCTTAAGAATTAATGACAATATAGTTAGTCAACTATTAAAATTTGTAAGCATTAAATAAATGCTAATACTTTCCCTTTTTTAAATGAACTACTGATTAAAACACAACATTCATCGGTATGTTATTTCAATTAGTTTTAAAAGGAAAAACATACAAACACCAACTTCCAATTTGTTGAAACTTCAGGTTCAACCACTCTTTTCTAGTGTTTGAAAGTGTGACCATCTTATAGTGGTCATAACGCTCCTTCAGGAAGTTCTATAAATAAAGATGATCTTTTTTTACTTAGATATCTTATTTTAAGATTATCATGGATATGACACCTTAAAAATATAAGAGCCTTTATTTTATCCTACTGGGACATATTATCATTTTTAATGGCATATTCTAAGCATTAAGATTGTAATTGAATGTCAGCATCCAATATCCATACAAAAAGTTCTCCTAATAAGTCCAAAGTTTTAAATTCAATCTTGGCTCTGTTTATCATATCACCAACTATCAGTGGAAATAAAAATGCATAAACATCAAAATATTGTACATGGGTATATAATTAATGTATTTCATAAAATAAGAACTCATATCCGATAGTAGTTACCGTGAAAGAATAAAAACATTACTGCAAAATAGTAAAAGACAACCAAATATAATCTATAAAAGCGACTATAATTTCTTATTTATATCCTTTTGATAGCTCTAGATCCAATCTCATTAATTGCATTAATTAATTTCCTTGAAAATGCAAAACTACCCTTGAAAATATGGAAATGTCTTTATATGGATTGATTGGTGGAGAAGGGATGAATTATAATCAAAGATTGTGCATAGCTTGCATGAAAATTATGATATGAAATATAGACCATCTCTTCAGGAGAATATTTAAAGATATTTCTTCAAGAAATGATTATGCATATAATATTTCTTATGAAATAATAACTAGAAATGTGACCTTTATGGTATAATTAGACATATGAACATAGGACAATGTATTCTTGAGATAATCTTAAACCTATTGGATATAATCTAAACTAAATTAGGATCCTTCATAATCTATTTATGTACACTTATTTGGTTTAATAAAATTACCAAATATATAAATAAATCTCTTCTAGAGATATGTTATCATTTTCAAATTTATAAATCTCTTCTAGAGATATTTTAGTATCACCACTTCTGGAGTGAACTTTCTCTTCTAGAGATATATATATATGCACTAGTGGAATGTCATCTCAATATGCAATATTTATTTTATATAAATTACATAATTACTACTTTTACAGTAGCATAGAATATCCATGCTGGAAATTTTTGTTGTAACTGCTTTTAAAATGGCATATCAAACTTTAAATACAATGACAAAATTAGATTCACCAACTGAAAGTAAGATGCAAGAGATAAAACCAATACTTCTGGAGTGTAACATTGGTATACAATATCATTTTTTTTGGATAAATTATTGTTACTACTTCAAAAAATTTATATCATTATTCCTTTAAGAAATATAGTATTTCCTTTTAAGGAATTGTAATGTAACAAAATAAAATTACTATAACATCTCTTCTGAGATGTTGAATTTTGCAATATAAAGATAAATAAATCTCTAGAACATCTCTTCAAGAGATTAATATACACACACATCCGAAGATGTTTGAAATATCATATAACATAATATCTTCAGGATGTTTGGTTAAGATAATGTAAATGTGAAGATATAAGGTAAGATATAACTCATTTGGAGATTTTTGTAATCTCTTGAATGCATCATCATTATCCCATATGATAATTTATTAATTTCCTTTAACTTCTTCAAGAAGTACAACCTTGTCATTTTACACAATTTCAATAGAGCTTCGGGCTTCTAACTCATGAACTAGTTCATTAATGTGTTATGAACTTCGGGTTCTCAAATTTTGTAAAAGAATTTTTTTTAGAAGCTTGTATATTTGATAAATAAAAAAAATACTGACAAGAATTCGACTTGTAAAGTTTATCAGAAAATCTTTTCATAATTCAAGACTTCAGGTCTTGGACTTTGAGTTATACAAGTTCTATTAAAATAATTTCTTTGCACAACTTCAAGTTGTTGTTAAACCTAATTCTTCCGTTACGCCAGACATTACTTGTCAAAATAAATACATCAAATAGTACATCGTACATCAATTCTTATTCCAAACACAAACATAAAAATTATTTAATTTACAATAACCAATGCATTTAATACATATATGATAAAAATAAATGCATTTAACCTTTATGTGATCTAAGATATAACTACTATCACAACAAAATGATTTCATTATAAATATATATGAATCAATTGAACAAACAATAGTTAAAGTATCATAATTTCATCTCAGATCTAGGTCCGAGATTACTCAATAATACAACTAAAATGGATATCTTAAAAAGAAAGTTTATTCTCAATAATTAAAATTTCTAAAATAAACAACATTATCATCTCAGATCTATCCATATCATTCATAATCATAAATAGCTATACATCTCAGATCCAAATTATTTCCCTTATAAGAAAATTAAATTCATAATTCTTTACCAAATATAGCAAACAAACATGTAAATCTTCAAATGTTATCTCGTAAATTTGGGGAATTAAGATTATTTCCAAAAAATAAAAACATTCTAGAATTTTATTTAATTACACAAACTATATACAGATCATTTAGATCTTGCTTTCTACATCAGAAGCTACCTTTTGGTCTAGAAAAACAAATTAGCTTCAAACCAAATCCAAAATTATCAACAACAAAAAAAAAATCTTTCATACATAGATCAAATAGATCTGAAATTTGAGTAAGATATTACAAGAATTCAATGATTATAAATAAAGTCGATTCAAAACTTACTAAAAAAAATCAAAAATTCATAATGAAGAGTGGATCTAATACCACTTGTTACAAATTTTGAATCAATTCAGACTAAATATTTATCAAGTACAAATTCTGAAAGAATAAATAAAATTGCTTTCAACTAAAAGATATGTAATAATAAGTAATCTCAGAAGTCATACTTGATTTCAATAAATAAATAAGAGAAAAGGATGAATAAATATGAAAAAGAATAGATCTGATGACAAAAATATATAGATCTCAAAGATATATCATTTGAGCATGATATCATGATCTACATAAGATCTGAAATTTTTTTAGAACATATGATCTACAATAGAATGAGATCAAAAAATTAGATTTATGATTGAATGAGATCTAAGAAGATAAAATTAATATAATTAGATCTGAAAAAGATACGATCAATATAATTAAATCTAAAAAATTGCTTACCATCTTGAGATCTATAGCTAGATCTGAAAAGCAAAGTAGATCTGGTCATCTAGATTATTGCAATTCAAATCTATATTTTTTTTGTCTAGAGATCGCGTTGATAACGTGTTATAAAATGAAGAAAGTAGAAGTCATTAGAGAGAGAGGCAGAAGATATATTATTCATTCCTGAAATTTGACGTGTATTTACATTACGTAGCCTTCCTTATATAAAGGCTTCAGAGCTAAGGATTTAACATATTCCACGATGTGGGACTAAACAAAACAACACAAAAGCATATTCATTTCATGATTTACATATATTGTAACAATTAGCTAACTATTCTAGAAGTGTTCGATTTTTCCGTTAATATCTCAATTAAGAGGATCAAATGATCTAGCAAGTGATCTCTTCGTAATCATTGTGGCTTACTATATGCGACCTGAATGAGTGCATACAAATAATATCTATGTCCTTAAGAAAGAAATGAGTGTTTCAAGCTTTACCATGCTCAATCACTCAAAAACTACAATTAGTATTAAACAAATATAGAAGAACAAAAATATGCTTAGCATGGTTATGAGGAGACTGAGAAGAGAAAAAAAAAATAAACATGAATTAAATGGTACATTCTATAACCTAATGCAGATGCATTTAGAAATTTATAAGCATTAATTAATGGCAGGATGCATACATAGATATCCAAAGTATACCAATATTTAAATCAATAAACATAATTACTATCAAATTAAATGTGAAATGCTCGCATTTCTTTATCCTGTATATCTACGAAGCAGGGTATGTTATTGATGAGCAGTTAGAAAGAAGGATATGTAAATCAAAAGTGATACATTTAAGCCAACCTGATTTTATACCTTTCATCTTGGTGGGTGGAATTTGATCCTTTTTCTTTCAGCTTGAAACTTTGAGTTGTACTTTAGAAGGAAAAAGATACCGATTCGGTTATCTTACTACCATACAGAGCATATGAATGCTAAGCTAAAATGAAATTGATTATCTTTAGTTTCTTAAACCATTGACAAAGAAGATGATCTACTTCCATTTTTAGATTATTGACAAATAAAACGATCTTCCTTCATATTTTTTTTCACATAATGACTACCCATAGTAGTAGTGAAAAATGGTATCAGGTTTGAGACTTGGATTTTTTTACGACTTTTATATAGGTGTGGGCTTTTTTAGTGAAAAAAAAACTACAATATAAAATAATATTAAAAATGATAAATTTAGTGCTGATAATCATTCTGTGCAAACAAAAAAAATATAGATCAATAGGTACGAAGTCATAAATGGTAATTCGAAACTAAAACGATCACAAATTCTAGTTTAACACGAAAAACATAAAAGTTATAAGTCACAACAATGATAACAGAAGGCTAGAAATGATAAAGAAATTCAAGTTCAACTTCTACTAATCGCACATCCAAACTATCATCATCATCCTCTGAACCATCCTCCAACTCTAAGTCGTAGTTTTCCTCCTCCTTCAAAACATATTTAAATTTTTCATCCTCCGAATCATCATCAATACCAGTTCTTCTTCATTTTCAACATAACTAGGTCGCATAGTAAAAGTTGAAACCGTTTCTTTTCCTTTTGATTTGGCAATGGCATGTTGCCCAGTCATGTGCAGCCTTTCTCCCGCTCCGAAAGTGCGTGTCACTTCTTTCCATGTCAAGTATCTCCTTCGAAAACCAACTCATCCTCAACCTCAACATCTGAATTATCACCTTTCACGTGGCTGGTGATCCACTCATTTGAAGCCTCAATATCTTCCAAAATAATTCGATCAATCGAATCCCTTCGTCTAAAGCAGTTCGTTAGATTTTGGTTGTACTTGATGAACACTAGCTTTTGTAGTCTTTCATGCTCAAGTCTATTACACTTCTTGCTATGGATCTAATCAAAAAATACAAGGCAATATGTTTAAAACATAAAGATACGAACAAGTAGAATTAGTATGGAGTGTTATGCAAAAAACTTACGTGCTCAACTCTAATTTATTTCGCTATCGGATGGACTACAAGTCAAACTTAAAAATTTTATCGCAAACTTTTGAAGTGTAGGAGTTGAATTTCCATATAAGCTCTATGACTCGGCTAAGGGAAAAAGTATAAACCAATCAATATCACTTATTCAAAAAACTACTAATGTAAGTTACGATGTGTAAATTGTAAATACAAACTAACGCTTACCAGGAGATTCTGTGTCTCTTGATTTGACTGCCAAGTTAACACCAAATTATCCTTCCGTTATCTTATATAAAATCATTTCATCCATCACTTTCTCTTGCTTATCTTTGGGAAGAAGTCTCTTGACACATTTGTATAAACCACACGTTACTTCTTCATCATGCTCAATGGAAGGATCTTTGTAGAAGAATTGCAAATTGAGAAAATGACCCGCCGCATGCAATGGATGATGAAGTTGACATTCCCATCTTCCATCAATTATGGTAAAAATATCTTTTTACTTCTCTTCATTTCCTTTAAAAGATTTTTTAATCGCTTCTTTAACTCTATCCATTGCTTCATATATGTATCCCATAGCCAGTCTTTTCTCACCATCAACTAATTGAAGAACACGAACAAGAGGGCCCATCACTCTAAGAATATAAGAGATGCTAGTCCAAAAGGGTGCATTCAAAACCTTATCACAAGCTTTCTTTCCTTTCATTTCTTTTTCCCACTTGCTTCTAACCCACTCTTTGGAAGTGAATATAGCACGTAGAGAATTTTTCGACTTATGCAAACACAGGAAACTAGTCGTAAAACATGTAACTCCAAATCTCACTGATTCCTTGTTGCCATTGAACATTCTCATCATGTTCAAGCCATCGCTATGGTTATAAATAAATCCGAAAAGAGAAACTCCCTTTTTAATTATGTTTTTCATCTTATTTATTTTTTCAATATCCTCAAGAATAAGGTCAATGCAATAAGCCGCACAAAATGCCCAATATAATTTTTTCCTTTTTGCCATTAGCAACTCACCTAGATAATAAAAAATATAAATATGAATTTAATAGATTCAAGTTTCAACAAAATCGAGCAATTATTAATCAAATTTTTATAAATAGATACTTAAAAGTAGAACTCATCCCTTAGTTTAAAATTACTTCCATTATCCGTTGTAACTTAAACGACATTCTCCATGCCAATTCTTTCAACAAACTTATCGAGTAACTCAAATATCCTCTCTCCCGATTTGACATAAGAAGATCATCTACGGATTCCACAAACATTGTCCTTAAAGAACAATTTACTAAAAAGTTAATTAATGTTCTTCCTTTCAATCCATACACCCATCTAACATAATGGAGCAACCATATTTCACCCATTTGGCTCTATACCCCTTCATTAATTCATTGGTATAACCCAACTCTTTCTTTAGCAATGGAACTTCTAATTCATGATAACTTGGAGGCTTTAGATTAGATCCCTATCTACTAGTTGCTTCAACCATGTCCTTAAATGAATCCTTACGGGCAATATTAAATGCAATACCAGCTTGATTAAAAAACGAACAATACATTGATTTGTTCTCAATTCTTCATCACATGCATCATCTAAACTTGATTGCCTCAACTTAGACTATCCTAAAATTTAATCTTGTTCACTTTGCTTGGATGCCATGTTACTCATATACAAATCAGTCGGGCCTTTTGCATTACCCCTTGACGATTTTGGCATCTTTCCAACTTCCTTCCACCAATATTTAATCTCTTATTAGTTAGTGCAACTTCTTTAACTTCATTATCTTCCAATCCTAACTATAGCTATCTAACTCGTTACTCGAATGAGCTTTAAAAGCATCTGTCTTCCTACGTTGTTTACTAGTCATAACTTTCAATAAAATAATTTTCACTTTGGGTAGACATTTTGGACATGTGCTTGCATTTCTAAAGCCTCCAATTTGATGTTGTTTTGCTTTATTCATTACCCCCCCCCTCGAAGTTACTTTCAAGCAAGACATGCAAATCACGCTATTAGGGTTGTTTTCATCCACCAAAGAATTGTAATTCCATCCAACATCTGTGATTTTTAGGTTCGGCGGAAGAACCTACTGAAATAAATGGTTTTGGATCCATATCAACTTGAAATGAAAAAGTGAAATAAAGATATTAAACTTCTTTACTAACTAAAATTTTAATTTAAAATTTTTAACCATTAATTTAACTCTTTAAATATTAAAACATAACTCATTAAATTTTAGAACATAACTAAATATTAAACTAAAACATAACTCTTTAAATTTTAAAACACAACTCATTAAGTTTTAAAATATAACTAAATTCCAAATTAAAACATAACTAAATTTTGAATTATTACATAAACATAACTAAATTTAAAATTTAAAACATAATTAAAATTTAAAATTAAAACTAACTCTTTAAATTTTAAACATAACTCATTAATTTTTAAAACATAACTAAATTTTAAATTAAAACATAATTAAATATAAAATTTAAAACATAACTCCTTAAATTTTAAAAGACAACTCATTAAATTTTAAAAACAAAACTAAATTTTAAATTAACACATAACTAAATTTAAAACATAACATAACTAAAATTTTAAATTAAAACACAACTAAAAAATAACTCTTTAAGCTTAAAACATAACTCATTAATTTTTAAAACATAACTAAATTTTAAACCAAATTCGAAATTTAAAACATAACTAAAGCAAAAACATAACTCTTTAAATTTTACAACATAACTCATTAAATTTTAAAACATAACTAAATTTTAAATTAAAAGATAAAACATAAATAAATTTGAGATTTAAAACATAAGTTAACATAACTAAAATTTGAAGCTAAAACATAACTCATTAAATTTTAAAATATAAATCATTAAATTTTAAAACATAACTAAATTTTAAATTATAACATAATTAAATTTAAAATTTAAATCATATTTATAAATTATAACGTAACTCATTAAATTTTAAACTAAATTAATCAAATTAACTTAAAATTCTAAATTAAATTTTAATGTTTCTAATTAATTAAAATTAACTTCATAATTTATATTTTAAAATTCAAACTAATTATAATTAAACTTAAAAGTTTATATTAAAAAAACATAATTAATACTACTGCAATTTAAACAAAAAAAATCTGAGAGAGTCGATCTAAAAAAGCAAGTAGGGGGTAGAGGAGAACTGGCGGCGGCGACAGCGATAGAGGAAAACTGGCGATGGCAGCTGTATGATGCGGTGCGGCATAGCAATTTGCTTTTTTTGTTCAAGACTTCGATTATAATTTGAAACCCAAAACAATTTTGATGGTTCGACCAAGTCAATTTCAAAGGCAACATGTTGGGTTTCGGGTCGAATGAAAGTGGGCCTACAAAAATAAAAATTGCTAGTCAGGGCTCGTCTAATGGAGCCTCGGCGTCTTGACAAAAAGCGCGCTTTTTGCGCTTTTGATGCACCTCTGCTAGAGGAGGTGCCTCGACACCTGACAAGGCAAAGGAGTTACGCCTATGCCTTAGTCGCACCAAGGCATGCCTAAGCGTGTGCCTTAATAAGTATGTGACTACATACTAGATATACCCGTCCTTTTGGAGTTTGTGCCATTGATCCTTTAGAGATATATGCTCCTACTTTGATGCACAATGAGTGCAAAAAGTACAAAAGGGATCGAAGTTAATTTTTTTTTACTCTAGTTCATCATTAACAATGGAGATCAACATCCAAACTAATTTGGAATAGGGGTATTTGGTACAGAGCGCCGATCGGCACACTTCGGTTGGAGTTCGTGGAATTTAGCACGTGAATAGCGCCGGTTATAAAACCCTATATAAAGACATCCATTCCTCTCAATTCTCTAATCTAAGAACTCTAAATTATCCTCATCCAATTGCCATAGTGAAGGAATTGGACCAGCCCGCAACGGATGATATGAGTGAATTTAAATTTTTTAGCCATTTTTGATCTTTAGTGGGCCTATGAAGTCTAAATATAGTTGGAACTTTTCTAAGTTTCTTTTAAATAAAATCAATATTTTATCTAATTTTATAAATAAAGTTTTACTTTAATTTAATGTGTATGTAAATTAGAGGATATCAAATATATTCTTATATACGTATTTGTGTGTAATTGTTACATATTAAATTTAGTGGAAATTTTCCATAATTAGTTTCTAAGGCCTCAAAACCTATGAAATTATGTCCTTGAAAATAATTGGACTGCTGACTTTGGCCTTGAAATTAATTTTTGTGAATGTGTGTCCTAGAAATTAATTGGACTGCAAAGTTTGTCTTTCTGGTAAAATGCCCCTTAAGTTTATTTAGAGAATGAAACTTTTCATTTCCTTCTCTTAACTTATTCAATTAATGAGAGGACAAATTATTTTATATGGAGAGAGAAACATTACATTTCTCCCTCTTTAATTAAATTGATTGGTCATACGAATGTCATTAATTAGCAATAAGTATACAGAATGAATGTAAGTATTAACACACACACACATATACACACATATATTAGTGTAAATTCTGTAAGTGTGACATATGATAGGTGCTATCAATTGAAGGCAAGGTGTATACATATTAATAAAATTAAATGGATGACTAATGTAACGACCCGCCGTTCTGACCGCCCCCAGTCGGTAATTAAACCAACTTGAGACGTTCAAAATGACGGATTGTTATTCAGTTTATAGAGTTTAAACAGAATCAGCCACAGAATCACAGAATAATCATAATATTTTACATAAATGAATTTTTTTATAAATATATCAGAGTTTGTACAATGCATTATATTTATACAGCGGAATATTTCTTTTAAGTACAAAAATTCTTCGAAAAGCTAAAGTGAAGCAATTTCCCCAATTCTCACTAACTTCGCGGCCTGAAAATCTTCAAGCTGTAAAACTACTCGGTCTGAACCGAGTATTACATTCAAAAGAAAATAATACACAGGTCAGTCTAATTCAAACTCAGTTATTAGTGCATAGAGGCAATAATAATCAAATAGCAATTAGATGACAGTCAAATATAAATTTACCTATCCGATCCTTTAACAAGAAATCGGATATCGGTAAATACAACATTTAACAGTGTTAAACAACAAATCAGTAGATTCAAATTATCAACGCAGATAGATGAAGGGATTATTGATGAAGATAATCTAGAAAACAATCAAAATCTGCCTGAACGGCAATTATCAACAAAATCATCAAAATCAGTTCAAAATATATTGAATTGTCAACATAAAACAATTTTCATCAAAAAGAAAACATCATTTAAAACATTAAATTTGGTAGGGCTGCAGTACACACGCGTATACGGCCTCGCCACATTTTTAAAATGTTAACTTCGTGTGGCTGCAGTTCACGCTTGCGTGCACTGCCTCGCCACTACCGTAATGAAATATGCAAAAGATCATAAATCAAAACGAAATAGTATATCAATAAAAATCAATATCGTGTGGCTGCAGTTCACGCTTGCGTGCACTGCCCCGCCACTATAGTGTCAAAAATAGGAATCAGCACAAGGTCAAATCCGAGCTACAAGCTGGATTCAACACAATGTACAAATCAATGTGCCAGTCCCAATACAACAATGCCCACACTAAATATTATCAATAGGGTCGAGCAAAGACAAAGGAGATTCCAAATGAAGACCCACACATAAATGGCCAAGAGACAGCACATTTATCTCAATTTCACTAACGGTACATATAAATGCAGTGACACAGCATATTGATATATGCTATAGTGCAACATAGTAGCCAAGGCCGAAGTGAAAAAGAATCCAAACCAAGTAGATAATAGGTTCACATTAAAATCAATGCCCAATGAATCAGAACATATCACAAAAGCATCGAACGGCAAAGCAAAGGTGAAAGCACCAAGTGAAACACAGTGAAACCCAAGTGTTAAACAAATTTAAAACAATGGGACAACAAGCAAGACCGAAATGCAACTGCGCAAGGTAGGTGCAGGCACAAGTAATAGACCAGGTATGCAAGTAAACACAATGTGAACTAGAGGTGCATGAAGGCAGATACGCCAAACAAATGCAACAGCAACAAGAGATTGCAACTTACATGAAAATGCACATGGGTGCGACAGGTAGTAAACAAGACTCAAACAAGGCAACAGTGAATGGCAAATACAACATGCATAAGCCTGGCAACAAGCTTAATACTGTGGAATAAATACAACTCAACCAAAACTACAAAGACCAGAGGATGTCCAGGTATAATGCAACTGTGTAAAAAAAATTGCAAGGCCAGTGAATATAAATGGTTGACTACTGAACATTTTATAATATATATACTTGTGTTATACCTCTGCATGTTTTCACGCAGGGTTTGAACTAATTTCTCATGATATACCACAAAGGCTGGGGTAAAGGTAATAGAGGATAACCACTAACTCAATGATTCAATGTAACAAGAAATTTATACATGTGAATTCATTGGTTCAGATATACAATCCAAATGTAATCTTGTGCAACAAAGAATGGAAACACACAAAGACTGGAAACACAATTCGTATATGCCACAGAGACTAAATCAAGACAAAACCAAGATACACATTTCGAATGAGTCAGCCAGAGATTCACCAAAGTAGTCGAAATCATGGAACCGCAATGTTAAATCAAGACGGTGCCAAATTCACAAATGACCAAGTCAAATTCCAGTGATAAAAAAACCCATCAAATTCAAAGTAGCAGGTTTTTCAATTTAAGTCAACTGCCAAATTTTTTTTTCTTTTTTTTTTCTTTGATCAACGATCGAACAGCCGGTCAAAACATTGGACAAATCAAGTTAAAGACGAATGCAACAAGAAATCTGATCCAGTTTGGCAAAATTACCAACATCTGAACAAAGTCGAACGAAATCGACAGCGTTCAAAAAAATCTACCGCAACATTTTCAATCAAACCCGAATTCAACATCGAACCAATCGAAACCCTGATCAAAGAATGGGCTGAACGAGTCAGAGACAAGATTGTCAAGAATCGAGCAGCTCAAACCCGAGTGTATCAAGTATCAGGTTATACAAAATTGGAAAAATTAAGGAAATCATCATAGTAAAATCATCTCAAGCCTCTAAACAAAAAAAAAAGGCCGAAACCCAATAAATCATCAAAAATTCAAAGCACTGATAGCCCAGAAAATCAAGCAACAAAATACACAAATAAACGAGATTAAATTAGATGTGAGCGAGGAAGTCACTCACCTTTCATAGAAGCGGTCGCGAAATTTGAAGCCGAAGCCCTAATTTGAATGACGAAGAGGAACGACGAACGAAGATGAAGAGGAGACGAGAGAGGCCGCCATTAATTTTTCGTTTTATTTTTTTTCTGAAGTGAAGAGAAGAGGAATGGCGAAAATAAGAAGGGGAGGAGATCGTGATTTTGCAGAGGGGCACGATTTAGGGCGTGGGTTTTGGCATGTTTGAAGGCACGAATTTGGGCGTGTTTGTAGCTGAATACGGTAAGGTAGCGTACTCTTATTTTATATATTATATTATTTTTTTATATATTTTTTTTCCATTTTAAATTCAATTTGTTTTGTAAATTATTTTCTTTTAGTAAATATAGAAACGTTTTGAAGTTCAACTATCAACATCAATTTATAAATTTACTTAAAAATAATTCGTAAATCCAAACCATTTTTTCTAAGTCATTAGTTCAAATTTCAATTACAAATTAAATATTCAATTTTAACTTCAAAGTCGAATTCAAATTTTATTCAACTTTGTATAGATTAAATTCTAAAATTTAATCGCCAATTTATTCTGGTAATTTGAAATTTAAGTCAAATTATCATTTAAATATTTAAAATAAATTAAATATTTACAAATTAAATTGTTCAAAATTCAGGGTTGTTACAATCTTCCCTCCTTAAAAGAATTTCGTCCCGAAATTATAAGTTAGGAAAAACGATTGCTAAAATCTCACCGATATTTATACCCTACTCAATTTTTCCAAGTTTCAAACTAATAAATAAATATAGGATTCATTCCATTTATTTTATCTCACTAGTTTTGTTCATCGATTTCAATAATCAAGACACAAAAGTCTTTTACCAAATTTTTGACTTACAAAACTCAGATTTTTAAACTTGAAATTCTTTTATGCTAAATATTTGCATATTAATCTTTTCCAAAGCTGTGTGCTTTCAAGATATTTTAAAAATCTTCTTCCTTAATTCATTAGGTTAGAATTATGTAATTCTAATTTCAGATTATTGATTTTCTATTTAAAGTTTGAAAATACTTGCTAACTCGAAGTTTAACAAGTCCATCGTCGTTCTTACAGACTTTAGGGATACGCTGGCCAGGCGCAAGACTAAAAATCTCCAAGTACTAAATATACTTGCTTCAACTCCCAGTGAAAATACTTTTTAAAAATTCTTTTAAAAATGGATATGGAAAGCACGTTCCCCCATGGATCACAGTTTACCCGGCGGTTACGCTACTATCCCAGTAGAATCGCTTGTAACTGTAGATTTCACATCTCTCTTGAATTTCGCCATGGTTGTCGCCTTAGATCGCGATCCACACGGCGGTTACGCTACTATCCCAGTAGAATCGCTCGTGGCCGTAGGCATCTCGCCCCTCAAATTACGCTTCGGCCTCTAGATCGCAGTTTACACGGCGGTTGCGCCACTATCCCAGTGGAATCGCTTGTAACTGTAGGCATCACGCCCCACGAATTACGCCAGCATCAATTCACATAATCCCAAACACGATGATCCATCGTGGGGGATCCCAGTCAGTCCCAATGGACATTCCACTAATGGAAATTCTACGTAGCTACGATTTCCAATGGACACTCCACCGAGTTCCAATCACCTTCACAAATAATAAATGGAAGGTACATTTCCATGTCCTCAGTTTTTTAGAAAACATATGTCATATACATATAGTACTTCATTTCACATTTCGTACATATCATACCTATGTAAACCTACACAGGACTTTTCATAATAATGACTTTCCAAACTGATGGTTTTCGAATTATTATATTCACATATATAAGTTACGAAAACTCAATTCACATTCATAAAAAATAGAGGATTCCAAAATTTTCCATTTCACTTAAAATTTTCCTCTAAATCGATTTGAAAATTTAAGGTTATCTCAAACCTAATTCACATTCATAATCCAATTCATTATCGACTTCACATTCGATTTGGATTTCACGTTACATCGTCAATTCTCAACACATAATTGATGTCTACCGATATATAACCTCTAAGCTCGTACGTCTCAGAGAAGGGTGTTAAGCTAAAAGAATAAATTCTCCGCCACCAACAGATATATATTTAATAGAGATCAATTGATATGTCATCAATTCACAATGTTAGACATACAATCCCAATCGACTATCCAAAATTCAAAGTTCAACTTATATTGTTTTTGGGTGTCAAAGTTAAACTCAATTTAACTCAAGATTCAATCTTTTTGGAAAATATTCAAGTTGAACTAATCGTTCAAATTTCCCAAAAATATCTTTACAAGATATATAATTTTCCAACTTAACCATTTGAAACAAATTTCAAATATTCATTTTTTTCAATTTATCTTTAAAAGATAAAATTTCAAACCTTTCATTTCATATTGGAAAACATTTCCATACTTATTAAATAATAAGTAATTCACAAGTTCATTTATTTTCAACTCTTGGAAAATATTCAATATACTTGAATCAAAATTAAGTATATATTCCATTCTTTAAGGAAATCATTCTTTTAAACACATTTATTTGAGTCAAAACGAATGTTGCGTAAAACATCGTTACGACAACTCAAAATCACTAGTATAGGGATTCAAATTTAAGATAGATATATAAATCCCAATACTATAAACAACATTTCCTTCCGGAAACCATTTACTATAACAACATTGTTATAGTCCACCATTTCCTTATTTTTCTCTCGAAAACGTCTATTTCAACAATTGAATGTTGAAATCTATGTATTCGATATTTAATGCATTTTAAAACATCTTTAAAACCATTAACTTTTTCAAATTCAACTTCAACTTAATTCATAGTTTGAATTCCTCTTACTTTTCATAATATTAGTTTTAAATCAATTTCAAACTTTTCAATATTAAGTTTTTCACTTAATTTAATTTTCCGCACGTTTAAATTCAAATTCACCACTGAATTTATTAAACCTATAATGGATTATCATGTTGACAACTTCAAATTTGAAATTTAAATCTCATTTGAACTTTGCATTTGCTTCCTATTTCAAAAATAATCAACTAGTTCTTTAGTAAGCCATTCATCAACTTGGTTCCTTTAAATTTATATTTCCACATTAACCATTTTTAGGCATTAGTTTAAACTTGAAATATAAGTTTTTCATCAAAATTTGTTTGATTCATATAGTTAAGTCAACAAATAAACTTCCTATCAAAATTTTGCAATCCTTATTAGCAGAAGTTGGATTTTCAATCATTTCATATCACTTTCTCAAACATATCCGTTTTATTCAATAATATATTCACTGTCCAAAATCGTGAATATACTTATTTATTCAATTCAGTGTTTCTACACATTTATTTTAAAAGATTATCCACTGTCCAAAATCGTGGATAAAATTCCCAACCAACATTTACTATCACAATATCTAATATAAAGGATAATTCTCTGTCCAAAATCACGAATATATCTCCTTTAATAACTTCTATTTTTCATTTATCAAATTCAATTGGTTTCGAATTTATAAACAATCTTTACAAATTCCATTTCTATTTATAAAACTTCGATTTATAAATCTCCTTTATTAATTCAATTCAATTTATATAACTCAATTATATAACAAAAGTCCATTTATAAGTTAAGTACTTATAATCCATTTATTTACTAAATCGTTCTTCAAAACATTTGAAATCAATTTTCAAAAGAATTCAGAATCAAATTCTCAAGTTATAGTTTAATTATCCTCTTGGCTATAACTTAATTGAAATGTTTTTTATTTCCCAATTATTACTTTGTAGATATTCAAAATATTCGATTTAAACCAATTCATTAATTCACTTAACTTTTATTTTATTTTTCATAAATCTCAACAATTCGATAATGGATTTTCGAATGAGAAACTATCGCAATCCTAAATTTAGAAAGGGGAATTTTCGAAAAAATTTGAATTTTCAGAATACCTTTTATTTTTCAAAGAAAACAATTTTATACTTCTTTGAAATTTGAAAAACGTTTTCTTTAAAGTGGTTCTAGTAACTATTCATATTAAACATCATAAACTGAGCTTTGTGTAAACCAAAGCTCTGATACCACTTTTGTAACGACCCGCCGTTCTGACCGCCCCCAGTCGGTAATTAAACCAACTTGAGACGTTCAAAATGACGGATTGTTATTCAGTTTATAGAGTTTAAACAGAATCAGTCACAGAATCACAGAATAATCATAATATTTTACATAAATGAATTTTTTTATACATATATCAGAGTTTGTACAATGCATTATATTTATACAGCGGAATATTTCTTTTAAGTACAAAGTTTCTTCGAAAAGCTAAAGTGAAGCAATTTCCCCAACTCTCTCTAACTTCGCGGCCTGAAAATCTTCAAGCTGTAAAATTACTCGGTCTGACCTGAGTATTACATTCAAAAGAAAATAATACACAGGTCAGTCTAATTCAAACTCAGTTATTAGTGCATAGAGGCAATAATAATCAATAGCAATTAGATGACAGTCAAATATAAATTTATCTATCCGATCCTTTAACAAGAAATCGGATAACGGTAAATACAACACTTAACAGTGTTAAACAACAAATCAGTAGATTCAAATTATCAACGCAGATAGATGAAGGGATTATTGATGAAGATAATCTAGAAAACAATCAAAATCTGCCTGAACGGCAATTATCAACAAAATCATCAAAATCAGTTCAAAATATATTGAATTGTCAACATAAAACAATTTTCATCAAAAAGAAAACATCATTTAAAACATTAAATTTGGTAGGGCTGCAGTACACACACGCGTATACGGCCTCGCCACATTTTTAAATGTTAACTTCGAGTGGCTGCAGTTCACGCTTGCGTGCACTGCCTCGCCACTACCGTAATGAAATATGCAAAAGATCATAAATCAAAATGGAATAGTATATCAATAAAAATCAATATCGTGTGGCTGCAGTTCACGCTTGCGTGCACTGCCCCGCCACTATAGTGTCAAAAATAGGAATCAGCACAAGGTCAAATCCGAGCTACAAGCTGGATTCAACACAATGTACAAATCAATGTGCCAGTTCCAATACAACAATGCCCACACTAAATATTATCAATAGGGTCGAGCAAAGACAAAGGAGATTCCAAATGAAGACCCACACATAAATGGCCAAGAGACAGCACATTTATCTCAATTTCACTAACGGTACATATAAATGCAGTGACACAGCATATTGATATATGCTATAGTGCAACATAGTAGCCAAGGCCGAAGTGAAAAAGAATCCAAACCAAGTAGATAATAGGTTCACATTAAAATCAATGCTCAATGAATCAGAACATATCACAAAAGCATCGAACGACAAAGCGAAGGTGAAAGCACCAAGTGAAACACAGTGAAACCCAAGTGTTAAACAAATTTAAAACAATGGGACAACAAGCAAGACCGAAATGCAACTGCACAAGGTAGGTGCAGGCACAAGTAATAGACCAGGTATGCAAGTAAACACAATGTGAACTAGAGGTGCATGAAGGCAGATACGCCAAACAAATGCAACAGCAACAAGAGATTGCAACTTACATGAAAATGCACATGGGTGCGACAGGTAGTAAACAAGACTCAAACAAGGCAACAGTGAATGGCAAATACAACATGCATAAGCCTGGCAACAAGCTTAATATTGTGGAATAAATACAACTCAACCAAAACTACAAAGACCAGAGGATGTCCAGGTATAATGCAACTGTGTAAAAAAAATTGCAAGGCCAGTGAATATAAATGGTTGACTACTGAACATTTTATAATATATATACTTGTGTTATACCTCTGCATGTTTTCACGCAGGGTTTGAACTAATTTCTCATGATATACCACAAAGGCTGGGGTAAAGGTAATAGAGGATAACCACTAACTCAATGATTCAATGTAACAAGAAATTTATACATGTGAATTCATTGGTTCAGATATACAATCCAAATGTAATCTTGTGCAACAAAGAATGGAAACACACAAAGACTGGAAACACAATTCGTATATGCCACAGAGACTAAATCAAGACAAAATCAAGATACACATTTCGAATGAGTCAGCCAGAGATTCACCAAAGTAGTCGAAATCATGGAACCGCAATGTTAAATCAAGACGGTGCCAAATTCACAAATGACCAAGTCAAATTCCAGTGATAAAAAAACCCATCAAATTCAAAGTAGCAGGTTTTTCAATTTAAGTCAACTGCCAAAATTTTTTTTCTTTTTTTTTTCTTTGATCAACGATCGAACAGCCGGTCAAAACATTGGACAAATCAAGTTAAAGACGAATGCAACAAGAAATCTGATCCAGTTTAGCAAAATTACCAACATCTGAACAAAGTCGAACGAAATCGACAGCGTTCAAAAAAATCTACTGCAACATTTTCAATCAAACCCGAATTCAACATCGAACCAATCGAAACCCTGATCAAAGAATGGGCTGAACGAGTCAGAGACAAGATTGTCAAGAATCGAGCAGCTCAAACCCGAGTGTATCAAGTATCAGGTTATACAAAATTGGAAAAATTAAGGAAATCATCACAGTAAAATCATCTCAAGCCTCTAAACAAAAAAAAAAGGCCGAAACCCAATAAATCATCAAAAATTCAAAGCACTGATAGCCCAGAAAATCAAGCAACAAAATACACAAATAAACGAGATTAAATTAGATGTGAGCGAGGAAGTCACTCACCTTTCACAGAAGCGGTCGCGAAATTTGAAGCCGAAGCCCTAATTTGAATGACGAAGAGGAACGACGAACGAAGATGAAGAGGAGACGAGAGAGGCCGCCATTAATTTTTCGTTTTATTTTTTTTTGAAGTGAAGAGAAGAGGAATGGCGAAAATAAGAAGGGGAGGAGATCGTGATTTTGCAGAGGGGCACGATTTAGGGCGTGGGTTTTGGCATGTTTGAAGGCACGAATTTGGGCGTGTTTGTAGCTGAATACGGTAAGGTAGCGTACTCTTATTTTATATATTATATTATTTTTTTATATTTTTTTTTTCCATTTTAAATTCAATTTGTTTTGTAAATTATTTTCTTTTAGTAAATATAAAAACGTTTTGAAGTTCAACTATCAACATCAATTTATAAATTTACTTAAAAATAATTCGTAAATCCAAACTATTTTTTCTAAGTCATTAGTTCAAATTTCAATTACAAATTAAATATTCAATTTTAACTTCAAAGTCGAATTCAAATTTTATTCTACTTTGTATAGATTAAATTCTAAAATTTAATCGCCAATTTATTCTGGTAATTTGAAATTTAAGTCAAATTATCATTTAAATATTTAAAATAAATTAAATATTTACAAATTAAATTGTTCAAAATTTAGGGTTGTTACAACTAATCACATAAATGAAATAATGGAAAATAAATAAAGGGTAACAACGATGATTGAATTAATTTCTCACATCGTAAACTTAATTAATGCTGCATATAAATGGCAAATTATATGCATCATAATATAATGATATAAATAGTTAAAAATACATGTATGTATATATTATTGCCTTATTTTAATTGTTTCCACCTTTTGGAAAGAAATCTAATCATACTTTCACAATATGAAATACATGTAATAAATTTTATATATTCCAACATACATATAAAATTAATTTTGTGTATGTAAGATTAAATCAAGTCTTTCTACTTAATAAAAATTAGAGATTTATAGCCATCAATTTAAAAGTAGGTTTATTACCAAAACACGAATTGTATATATGTAATATTCAATAAAATATCTCTAACTAATACGAATTAGAGACTATACTAATCAAATTAAAAGTTAGATTTATCGCTAAAACATCTTCCTTTTTTTAATTTTCAAAACAATGCAAACGAAAAATACATACATGTAAACTTTCAAACCTAAATTTACATTTTGTTTTATATAATTTAAAACATGAATCTTCAATAAAACATTGTAATATTCATAAACAAATTTTAGTTTAATTTGTTAAAGTAAAATCCAATCAAAACAATATGAACATACAAAATTTTAAATCTAAAAGATTATACTTTGAATTGAATGTCTACAATATAGATCTGTAATAAAACATTATATTCAAACATGTATATATTTTAATTTTAATTTAACAAAATAAGAACACAATTGATAAATTGAACATACAAAATTTCTAATCAAAAAGCTAGACTTTAAATTAAATGTTTAGAACATAGTTCGACAACAAAACATTATATTTAAACCGATTGTTATATAAAACACCAATTGATTCATTCAACAAACAATTCAAGCTACACAAACAATTTTCAACTTAAATGAGGGAGTGATATGTACATAAAAATTATGATAATTAAATTTCCCTTTCGACAAACATTACATCAAATATCATTATCCATTAAAGAAAAACATACCTTATTACCCAAAGCTTTGAAGCACATATTGAAAATGGACTCCTCTTAGGATCTTGTCAAGAAGTTACACCTTGAATGATGATATCTCCTCAGCTCTTCAAGATCCCCATCTTTTCCTTGCAAGAGATAGATGAACCACTTTTTTCATATTTTCATATGGAGTTGAAAGAATTTTGGAATTTTTTTTTTGCCATGAAAAGTTAGGAGAAGAGAAAGAAGCAAATTGGACGAGAAAGAATGAATTGAAGGTATAGAATGAATTAGACAATATGTTTTTTTTGAAATATTGAAACCTATTCCATTCTTTAAATAAAACTTCCCTAATTAATTCCTTTGATTGTTTTTCTCTCTCCTATCCTTATTTACGCATATGTCATCAAATGACATAAAATTTTCACAAATCATGTCATGAAATGACATAAAATTTTCATAAATAAGATCATCAAGTGACATAAAATTTTCACAAATCATGTCATCAAATGACATAAAATTTCCATAAATCAGGTCATCAAATGACATAAATTTTCACAAATCATGTCATCAAATGGCATAAAATTTCCACAAATCAGGTCATCAAATGATATAAAATTTCCACTAATCATTTCATGCAATTATCTTCAAATTAGATTAACATCGTTTATTAATGCGTGCAAATATAACTTTTATAAATGCATTAAAATAATTACAAAAAAACTTCCCAACATCAAATAATTATTATCATTATTTCTCAAGTATCAATTAATTTAATCAATTTAAAACATTTTATAAATTAATTAAATCATGTTGTTTTTTAAAGAGTTCATCATTGCAGTTGTGTGACTCAAATGTGTAAATTTAATCAGCGATTAATATCAAACTATTCGAATATTAGCATTCACACATCACTTATCATGGTATGACATTTTGGTTGAATTTATCGCTTATACATCTTTTGGTAAAATACAATTTTACTTATTATAAACGGTACCTAATAGTGACAATTATTTGCACCAATTCTCTTGATCAAAACTATATCACTTTGGATTTATGAAATTTGGTAATGGTCAGAATTCCAATATCATTCACATTCAACTTTATAGTGCAAACCACATCGTCCTTGGTCTAATAATAACAATTATTATTAACTGAAATGCTATGGAGAGACTTTGACTTTGAGTTGACTTCAATTAACCGTGATACTAACCTCATATAACAAAGGAGATGAATCTTATCTTGAACAGTGTTTCACTTCCAATGCTTCCACTCGACTCAACTATAGTCATTCGATAGACATCGTGCCACGATTTAACTATAATCAAAGCGGAGCTTCCACATTGAAGTTCAACAATATTCTCAAGTTGAGAGAATTGTGTAAATTAGTCACATCGATATTCTATGTTTAATCATAGTTATATTAACCAATAGAAAACTATCGAGTGAGTTATTCCATAGTTTTCCAATAACTATAAGTACATAACCCCTTGGTGCCCCTAGCAGTCATGAGTAATACACCGTCCAACATTTGGATACCGTTATGCACTCCAGTATCAACGGATACATCGATATTCGGTCTCGATGCATCTTGACTAGGAACATTTAAAATGGTAGATTTGTTTCATTGTGATAAATTACTCACGATTATAACACTTTGTAACTACTATAAAAAACATACCATTTATGGATTTTTTATATTAAATATACTTTTAATTAAATTGATTAATTAATATAACCATATTATATCGAGTATATAATAGAAATAAAATACCTTTATTTCTAACAAGATTAGTCGGTGAGTTAGATATATGTAACAAATAACATAATTGCCCATAGGTCATACCCCTAGGTCATAAAGAGTTATTCCAGCTTCTCTAATCGGTTTTCTCAAAACCAATTAAGTCGGTCCCTTTTTGAACGTGCATGCTATTATGTTTTAATTATCTACTCTGTCAATCAACTCTCTTCGACGGTGATAATCTACTTTATCATGTGGAATAATTCAGAGCATGCCTATCGATATCTAGTGAGCTATAAGTTCGGTTACAAACTGTACCGTGACATTATTTTCATATAACAATGCTATGAGATTCTAAACATTTGAAATCGGCTTAGTTACAAATTTATGCACTTATATTTTTATATATTTTCTTTATTGTGGCACTATTCTAGGCGATGTACTTAGATTTTTTCATTGAATTAGCCATGGTATTCATTTGGAACATTTCCAAATTAAAAGTTCTTAACTTGAATTTATCATTGACATATTGTACTCAATATCACTTATGAAGTTCGAGCTTGAACACTCCTTCATAAGGTTTTTTCTGTAAATAATTCTCTAGTATTTCATAAGTACACGAGAACCCTTCAAACAATCATTTAGTGATATCAATTTGGATTTGATATTTGCTTCATGTATCAAATACGTAAACAAATCATGATATCGTAAACAACATAACAAGTTTGATAATCCTTATTGCCAATGCAAATGAATCAATCTTATATGTTCCGTATTAAAATTTTTAATAAGGTGTCCATGCATATATTTTGGGACATTCCCTACGTCTTTTATACTTACTATAAAAGATACCATTTAAACTAAGGCTGATTTTAACACAAGTACATCGTTAAAATCAACAATGTGTTGTTTACTTATATTTTAGAAATATCAATGTACCTTTTAACGTTCTTTCTTATGAACACACGCTTCCTCTGCACTTTGATTGAAAATCAAAATATTTGATATTTCTATCAAAATACTTATTCAATCTTGATGCTTATAAAATGATACTTTCGTATCATTTCTTGGATCATGTCCAAAGACATAATAACTCAATATCGCTCCCACTGACTTCGAGACATTTTTTGTTAATATGTGTAAATAGCTTATTCTAAATCGTTATTTAGAATGTTTTGTTTCAATACATATATACCAAAACACTAAGTCTTATCAAGTGATAATTTTGTGAATAAATCCGAATTAACTTGATCATGTTGGAAACTGAATCTATTATGCTAATTTCAACAATTGAAATTTGCGATGTTATTCTTATCAACATTGCTCATTTAATTCCAACCGCATTAGTATTTCTCATAAAGACACAATCTCGGCCTATGGATCACATCCCTTTGGTTATGACCACTAAAATTTGTATTTTGATAGTGTACTTGGAATTCTTTTGGATTTGCCCATCATATCATATAGAGTTAACTCTCAATGGTTTAATTAAACAACCGAGGATTATATATTTTGACATTAATAAGAAAATCATATTTTCTCTTCGATGTGCGAGAATACTCATTAGGCATTCTAATGCCGTGTGTTCATTTAGGTTAGTTAATTTCATTTCATCTCATATAATCAGTTCTATCTATGGATCGTATCCAATTCCATTTAACTATCAATAATTCTTTAAAGAAATTCCTTTACAATAAAATTGGCATATCTTTAAACAACAATTGTTTCTAAGTGTAAATAGAATAGGGATTCATAAACGCTTTATGAATTTCTTTATTTATAAAAGTGATTTAGTTTTAGTTTACAAAAATTATGTTCAAAACATAAATATGTCATTCAAAGACGATCCTTTCCAAAATCCTTTTGGGGAGAGTCATACAAGATCCCTTATAAATAATCTTTACATTCAATCTTTCGACTCTCAGAACCTGCAAACTCCTTGGCCTAGGATATGCTGGAGTTTCGAATAAATCCTTATCTTGTAAGATTTTGTAAATTGTTATTAAGATGAAATAATATTAACCTTGTGTACTACTCTTAAGTACATTACCTTTTAGAAAGAAACTAACTCAACTTTACTCATAATTAATCGTACATTGTCGACAAGTTTCGATTACTCCACATCAATGCATCATTATGTATCACATGAAGGGGTTATTTTGAGATTGAATCTTTATTCAATTTAGGTATGTTTGGAACTTTCTCCAATATACTCACTCATTCAATCAATTGAATCATTTCTGTCACATATTGTTTTTACTTTTATTTTATATTCAATGAGCTTACCATAGAAATACTACATATATATGAAATACATATGTCCATGTTAATGACGACTCGTCAGTGAATATGAAAAAGTATGTGGAACCTTTTTGGTACTTAAAGAATTACGACTGCATACATCTATATATATCAAACTAAAGAGTTCATCAACTCTTATGGTGCTCCCACTAAATGGGTGCAAACCCCTTTATTGTTTGAGATATAATTAACAAGTATTATATTATCAAAAATAATATAATAAAATTATTTTCTCAAAATTACGGCTTAGTTTATAGCTCTAGAATAACTGTAAATAATATAGACACTTCTGTATTTTCCACTACATCACTTTTGTTATGAAAACAAATACCATAGTTTATTTAATAACAAATATTCATATTGAAATATAGTTATGTCTATTTTTTAGTCAATACCGAAAAATAGTCATTGTTTCATAAATAATGTTTGGTACATTTACGAAAACAATTTTAGTAATTTGATGCAATCAATAAATGCTATATGGCATGCTCCTACTATTTCCGCCGTTACTATAACAGCGTACTAAATTCGAAGTTCCATCATTCACTTAATTTAATATATTGCAACTAGATTACCGTGGAGAGTTCTTTGATCAACTGTCTTGAACCCATAGAAACAAATCTCATAGAAAATAATTTTCTATACTAAAATACATTTTGGAATAGAAATCATATTTCTTATCCCAATGTTAAGTGTATTTTTTATTATTATAATTCTCGTTCTCCGTGTTTCTTTATGAAGAAGAAATGACTATTCACTTTGTCCATCGCAACTATCCCTTAGATCACATTTACTCATACACATTCATTTCTTTTCTAAATGGTCAAACCATTCAAAAGAAAACTCTTACTGCAATATCATAGTGAACTCTTTAAGAAAGCACATTTGATTATCCTTAACATTTAAGGACATCAAATATGATGCTCTTTGCATAAACTAATTAAACTTACATTTCAGCAATCGAGTTCTTAGATCTATCTTGTACTTTTGGCCATATGCTACAATTAACACAATACGATCTTTTGTATAATCAATCAAATTGAATACTTGATCTCATATGCTGTTTGTCGACTTATTTTGAATGAACTATATTCATTGAAGTATCGTACATTTCGAACTATGACCATTCACCTCATAACATTTATATGTGATAGTATATGGATCAAATATCCATCCATAGTCTTGTATTGCTTTTAGAGTCGGAAACTAATAAAATGCAATACACAGTCTAAAACAAAAAAATACATAAGTGATCATTTTAGAAATGTATTAAGTAGTTGCAAAAATTAGACACTTGCATGGGTATAGAAAACTTTAACACGCAATAGGCATTTAATAGTGAGTATTATATTATATTTCCATTTGTCAATTTTCAATTCAGTTCATTTGTGTATATTAATTGATGAATGTCTTATCAATCATATTAAAAGCAAAAATTTATCATCATAGATAATTATTTAACATATGTTCTTACAATATTAGAAAGGTTAAATTTTACCACTTTATTTTTCTAATAAGGCTCCCACTAGTCTTTTATGTTTCTCCAGACCCTAAGATAACACATAGAAATCTTTCGACTTCACTAGTGGGTGTTAGGACTCGTCTGTCTTGGTATTCTGATCTTAAGTTTGCTTAACAAATCATAGCCCCACAAACGACGGATAACTCTTTATCAGTTGTATCACATAAAACTCCTAACCCATGTTTCCTTCTCCTAATCTCATTTCAACATTGAGTTTGCTCAACAAATCGAAAGAGATTATTCACTCATACCTACCATATCATGATAACCTAAGTGTAGTAAATGTACCATGAGTTTGCTCAACAAATACATATAGTTATCTTATCTCGTCTATTCAATATATTAATAATACTACACATAACATCCCTAGCTTGAGTTTTCTCAACAACTAAGGAGTATGCAAGTAATTTATTAATATATATATATATATATATATATATATAGGACAACATTATATTGAAGATTCATAATCTTCAATATATTATATTGAGTGATATCGACTTATGAAATAATGCATTTCTTATGAAATACCATCGTGATTCAAGTGTCAGACAGATATGAAATAAAGGTATACGTACACTAACATATGTATTTCTCAAGTCTATTTGGGTTTCTTTAATTTTCCACCTTTTGTTTACGCATTAATATCATATAAGTTTTGTTGTTATGTAACTTATATATTTCATATTACTTATATGATAATATTATGTACAATATTTCATTAATTAAATCTTATTTAATTAATTAACTCTTCAATTAATATTATATTAGTATTCCAATACAACTTTTATATAGACATATCTACTATAACCTTTATATTACATACTATAACCTTTATACTATAATGCATGTATCTTATATATGTGTATTTTTTGTCTAATTAATTAATCATTAATTTATTTATTTAATTAAATAATTTTAATTAAATTATATCAATTTCAAATTTTGTCTTACATTCATACTTGCGTACTTATGTTATCTTAAACACTTCTAAATAACATAACATATATAATACATGTGTATAAGTATTAATTAATTAACTCATTTAATTAATTTATTTTATTAATATTATAAATAAATTTAAATTTTGAAATTAATATTTAGATAGTTTCAATATTTTTGAAATTTTCATTACCTTTTCAAACATTTTGAAAATTTATGTTATATTACAATCTTTTATAATAAACATGTTTTCATCTTAACTTTTAAATTTAAAATCTAGTCTTAATTTTCAAAACTATTATGAAAATTTGCCCAAGGCCCATATAACAACCCCAAATTTAATCTATAATAATTAATTAATGAATTAATTAAACGATGAAATAACTTTGTGAAATTATTAGAATTAAGCTATGGAGTTGCACTATTGTGTCCGTGGTAATATTCTAGTCAATTTCCATATATAAAATGCCAGAATCCGAGCTAGTATAAAGGAGTTACGAATTAAACAAGAAACCAAGAGACGACGACGACGATGATGATAAATAAGGCTAGGTCGGCCACCAGGTCGACCTAACCACCACCTAGGTCGACCGGCCGGTCGACCTAGGAGGGAGGACGGTCGACAGGTAGGTCGACCCCCCTGTTGGCGAGCAAAGAATTGATTTCTTCATTCGCCTATGATTTCTTCATTCGCCTATGATTTCTACATGTTGTTTTTGATTTTTTTTTCTCTCATCCGGTCCATCCGTGCTTCCATCCGACGGCTCTTATTCAGCCTATGACATGGTTGCACCATATTCATCTCCAAATCCAATAGTTTGAGATCCACTTCTACCCCTATAAATAAGACCCTAGGCCTGGCTATTTTTCTCATTCTAGATTTTCTTCATTTGGGTTCACCTTTTAAGGAAGGACCCTAAAAGGAATAACTTTTCGAGGAGAAAATCATTTTAAATTAAAATATTTAATAACTCCAAGTGGATCTGAGAAGACCAAGGGAAGAGCTTCAACCGCGGTGAGTGATTGTAATTATTTTAGATTTTTAAGCAATTTAAAATTATTAATTTTCCAATAGTTGTAATTTTTCTATGATTTTGGAATAACTCTTTTTTTACATTTTATTTTCAGTTTAAATTTATTTTTCAGTCTATTTCTCTTTAGCTATTCTTTTCAGTTATTTGTAGTTAATTACTGTTAATTATAGCTATTCCATTTACTTACAGTTATTTACAGTATTTTTAATTATTTATTGTTCTTTATGTTTTATTTACATCTTTTTCTACATTTGGGATTTTCTTATGTAATCTTCAGTTTCTTTCTATTTTTCTTTTTTATGGGAATGGAATAGAATAGATCAAAACGTGAATATGGATTAAATAAATAAGATTACTGAAATTATGGAAATTAAGATGTAAAATATAAAGACTGTAATAAAATGGAATTGGACTAAAATTTGAAATATTTGCACGCCTAATTATGATGTAAAATTAGGACTAAAAAAAGCAAAATAAGAAGTAGCTTATTTTTTTTACTTAGACCTTGGGTTAAGTTAATAAGCACAATTATAACATAGATTATAATAAGAAATAGAACAGAAAGAGGCTTATTTTGAGACTTAGAATAAATTAATAAGCAATGATAGCAAGAATGAAAATGGAGGCTTTTTGAATAATTTATATTAAGTTAATATGCAAAGATGAAAGTAGGACCTGTACCAACAGCATTCTATAGTATTTCTATGGACATGGTGTCTCACATTAGCCTGAAGTGAGATGAGGGCATGCTTATGTTGTAGAAGTGGTGAATAAATGGTCAAATAAAAGAAGTTTAAATCATGGGGATGTGGACAAGGGGCGTAACTAGATATTATTTGGATGACGGGCATGTACCAACAACATTCCCTATTAGTTCTATGGACACGGTGTCTCACATTAGCTTGAAATGAGATGAGGGAACGGTTATGATGGAGTAGTGTTAGATAAATAGTCCAATAGGTGGAGCAACAGGTAACATGAGCATAGTGGTGGTCATGCGTGCGGCATCCAGTTGGTGCTTAGTAATCGTTATGAGTTCCATGCACTTAGTAGGTGCAACGACCCATAATTTTCGATAATTAAAATAGTTAATTTAATAAGATTTTTGTGATATAATATTAGGAGAATTTTTTTTATGATATATTAATGAAATAATAAATAGAATGAAATGTAACAATGTTAATCTAAGTTAATTATTAACAAGTTTAATGGAATTCCAATTAACTGAAGTGATGGAAAGGTTATACTTGGTTATAAATTGAATATAAGAAAACAAATGTAAATGTTGAATAAATTAATGAAATAAGGTGTAATTAATTGTAATCGATAATAGTAGTGGGGTAGTAGTAGTTATAAAAATTAATTATAAATAATAAACCTGCAAATGTTATTAAGTGTAGAAATGGTGACAGTTGTTATTTGTCACCAATTTAAATAAATCAGTTACAAATAAATGTAAATAAATGTTACATTTATGGGAGTTAAGACAATAACTGTCAATTTATGAATGTAATAAAATGAAAAAAATGTTAATTATATTCATAAGGCGATAATTGATTTAACAAAAGAATGAAACCAAATAAATAAAGTAGTTGGGATTTTAAATTTTAATTAATGTGTAAAATTGGCAAAATTTTTAGCATAATTGAAATATAGTAGTTAATACAAATAAAAGAAGGAAATTGTAGCATATTAGTGGTATATTTCAAAATATGTAACTATGTTATTAGAGTAATAATTGATTGAATAAAAAGAATTAACATCAAGTATAATCATTTTATTGGAATTAAATTATAATTAATTGGATTAATTGCAGTTGAAATTGAACACTGTAATTAGTGAAATAATTAACACTGAATTGATATGTAAATTTGTTTTAAGTTATTGTTAATGTCTGTGAAATCAAAAATGATAAAAATGGTTATTTAGTTTATCTGAAATTAAAAAGTGATTTAATTAATTTAATATTACTTTATTTAATTAATGTAAAATCTACCATTTTGTCCACTGTCTCGAATTTCGACGAAACTAGTTTCATCGGATCCGTAACAGTGAATTATTTTAAGATTTCAAGTTTCGTAGCGATGGGACTTGTCGTTTGTTCGTACGAACTAGAAACGCTTAGAAATCAATTCAGTTGAAATCAATTTGAAATAAGATGATTCTAAGCTAACTTCTTCATTCGATGGAATTAGGACTTGAAACCTGTTCCATTGAGTTTAAAATTATCGACAACATCTATTTTGATATATAGGATGACTCATTTTCGTTTCGGGAACGAGACAGGCTTTTTGGGTTGTTTATCGTTCGACTTTAAATTCGATCTAGCCTATTTATTTCTATTTCTGATCTGCCTAAAAATAGCCTGCTATAAACTCTAACTATTTCTTATTCCATTTGTCTGTACGTACAATTCTATCCGTTTCTCTCTGCCCAATGGTAGACAAACTAAAACCAGTTCAACTTCAAAACCCTCTATTCAATTTCAAAGCCAAGTCCAAAAATCAAACTCCTCAAACCTTGACAAATTATATACTGTTTCGAAGCTCTCGATGAGCGTAATTCACTGATATGATTCATTTTTTTTATTGAATCACCGTTTGGCCTGAAATCAGTGTTTTGTTCTCGGCCGTCCACAGGCCATTGCTTCTTTTAACGGTGGATCTACAGCCTGGGGACGATCAGAGGGTGTCGATCAGGTTTGATCCATGTAGTTAGTTGGTTGATATCATCAGCGAGTTCATCGAATTTGGGCCTTGATGACGTGCGACTTCGAGATCGGCCTGAGGCCAAGGGGAGGCACGCGTTTGTCGGGGTGGTTCCGGTAGGGCGACTCGGCGTGGTCGAGATGGTGGCGTGGTCTGATCGCGTCGAAGATGAACGGAGTGGCGGTAAAATTAAGAGAAGTGCGGCGGTTGTACGTGTTGAACAAGTTGATGGTTATTAGGGTTTCGATTTTCATTCGTATGTTATCTTGTTGACATGGCGAACTCTGAGTGGAGGTGATTTATTTTATTCTGTTTTATTTAAATTTCAAATTCAAGCGTTCTAATCACCATAATTTTTACATATGAGGTTCGATTCCTACGCGGTTTTCTTCACTGCAATCATATCGGAATTCCGAATATTTTGATGTTGGTTGGAAAAATTCTTAGATCGTTTGAATTTGAGCCCTAAATTGGATTTTTAATTCGGTTTAAAATCGAAGCTGAGTGTTTTAACCCACTCACAACTTCTAAAATTTCTTATGTTAGTTAAATTTATTTATGATGTGATTAGAAATTTATTTATGGTTGTTTGGTATATTTAAATAGCCATTCCAGTTAATTTGAATTTATTTGAATTAAATTGTCATTTAATTTGTTATTGAATTTAAATTGCCAGTTAATTAACTGTAAATGATAGCCTGTTATTTGTTGAAATTTATTGGTTGAATTGGATGATGATTATGATGGATGTTTGGTTGTTGATATTGGATGATTGGACGTTATGTTCGACTTATATATTATTGTCACTCTGCAAGTTCCCTATGAGTTGAAATCATACATATTCGAATGATCTATAGATTAGGAGAAAATCGTTATGGGTTAAAATGATAGACTCGAACGATTTTATGGATTTTATTTAATTCGGGATTGTGGTTTGAAATGATATACAACGGTAGAATTTTAAATTGCGGATTGAAACGATGAATATCTTTATCACTTGACCCTAGGGTAGAGAATTATATACGGATACCGGATTGGTTAAATTAAATGATTTTTGAATCCTTAAATTTTGAGTTCTGTTAATTAGTATTTTGAAATAGAAATTGATTAATATAAACTAAATTATTTTCGATAATCCAAGTGTTAAATGTCGAAATTGGAATTGTTTTAAATGAATTTCTCAAAGGATTTAAATTTGAATTTCACAGTTGAAGTGTCAAGTATAAATGAATTTATTGGAATTGAGTTACCGAAAATGTTTGGATATAACTTTGAAATCTATTTAAAATAATTTAAGCTATTTTTATTAAATTAACCATTTCAATCAATTTAAAATTATTTTAATTTATATTAATCTATTACAACCTATTTAATACAATTTAACCAATTTTAAACTAATTAAATTTATTTAATCTATTTTAAAGCCATTTAATATACTTAAATCTAGTTAATCTATTTTAAATTTATTTAATCTATTTAAAGATCTACTTAATATAATTTAAATCTATTAAACCTATATTTAATCTATTTAAATCATTTTAAACTTGTTAAATCAAATTTAAATCTATTTAAACTATTTTTACAATTTAAACTATTTTAAATCTACTTAAACTATTTTAAAACTATATAAACTATTTATAATTACCCAAACTATTTTCTAAAAATTTCAGACTGCGTAAAGTTGAAGTATCATACTTAAATCCTTGATGATGATACAACCTAAGTTGGAATTTGGAATTGATACCTTTTTGGAAAATGACGTTTGAGTAAATATGATGATTTTTGAAATGAGAATTAAATTAGCCTATTTTATCGATAATTTCAAAAGCGAATATGATTTTTGAAGTGTATATGATTTGAATATGAACATGATTTTGAAAGTGAATATAATTTGAAGTGAATCTGATTTTAAAATGATATGGTTTGATAATATGATATTTTGATATCAGTTGTAAATTGACTTTTTTAAATGTAAAAGAACCATCAGGTGTGCAATAAGCATTTGGTTGTTAAAGAGGCTGGGATCGGATATTGTCATACTCTCTGCCAATATCGAAAACCACTTTAACAACTATTTACGTGTTCCAGAAATGAAGTAGGATGGTTTGGTGACCGATTTCTGTATGAGATATGACATGACCCCGATTCCCGTGAGTCGGCTAAGAAGTAACTAAAATAGGAGCCATGTCGGGCCAAGTGAGGTCATTCCTCCTATCGGGCACATTTCTTCGATACCATTCTATTACTTTGTGATTGATTTGGTGGCTACCCTTAATTTGATTTGGGAGTGTGTCCGAGGTGGTCGATAGTAGCTGTTATGCATTACCACCAGTCCGGATCCGCAATTGGTATATCTACCCGGGCATTCCCTCGAGTGCCATGTTCCCATGCCCTAGAGCGCTTTCTACGAGTTTGGTTTGTACCATACCAATGGAGTGCTCTCTAATATCCCCTCAGTTTACGGTAGAATTACGGTACTGTATAGATTATAGGAAGGGGCATTTCACCCGAAGGACAAACTTTGCAGTCCAATTAGTTTCCAGGATACACATTCAAAGAAATTATTTTCAAGGCCAAACTCAATAGAATAATTACTTTCAAGGACAAAGTCAGCAGTCCAATTACTTTCAAGGACATAATTTCATAGGTTTTTAGGCCGTAGAAACTAATTATTTTGTGTTTTGTCCTTGAAAATAATTATTTCAGTTGTGTGTCATAGAAACTAATTCCACTTGCTAAAGAGGCCCTTGTGGCTAATTTTCACTTATAGGAATATATAAAAATGCGTTAAGGGTGATATAGATAACGCCTTAATGCTATTTTAATACTTTACTTTATTGTAGACACTATTATTATAGCGTATTATACTACATAGTAAATAGTTTAACGGGGATGGTAATCCCGAACATCTCTTAAGTTACTTCACTCACATTAGACACTGGATAAGAGATGTCAAACCCCGTAAACATCTCTGGTGCCGTCACACTCATATATACCGTTGATTTAACTTACATAAGGTCTTTTAGTTTTGACTCAAGTGTTCTGTCTTTTCAATTCGTTTGGGTCAGCCTGAGCATTTCAGGGTTGAAGACCTTATTTTTGGAGGACGAAGACGAAGATTTGTACTAGTATTACTTACTATATTCCGCTGCATCATGTTGTTATGTTATTTATTATTTATTTCTTCATGTTTTTATAACTTTGATTTTGTGTTGTAAAAGAATAGTTAAATGTATTTATAAACCAGCTTCATGAACTGTTATTTGATTATTATATATTGTCATTCTGCTGCGAGATTCTATATTTGTTTTATTTCTTTCTCGTTTTCTTATTTACCCAATAACAATATGCTTTTTTGAATGGTTTGAATTCTGCTTAAAACGTCCAAAATGGCAGGTCGTTACAGTAGGTGCCTTTCGTAGGCATTGGTGTCTAAACTTCAGTAGACATATAGTAGAAGGTCGATCAAAAGTATAGAATTAGGACTTCAGGCTAATTAAAGTAGGATTGGGAATGTAGCCTAATCAAGCTGCTATCAAAGACAAGTGCAAACAATAGAAGTTATCCAATTAAATTAATCTAGTAGTTAAATCGTATTTATTTCTTTTTTTACCTATCCTTCTATTTCCTTTGTTTCTTTTTATAACTAGAACTATTGCAAAGTCTATTATCTTTGCTTTGCTTAAAAATACTAGTAATTACTATCATTCACCAGACTTTTAGTCTGACCCACTCCTCTTTTTTCTCTTTTTTCCCTCCATAGGCCAGCAAGGACAAGGATGGTAGATTGTGGACTCTTTGAGACTTCTTTGGCGAAGATTTACTCATGTATTCCTTTTCTTCATTTTCAGTTTTAAGTTCTTTTGTTGTACTGGCACTCTTTAAGGGATAGTTTGTACTTTGGTTTTTATGAGACTGAGGTTTTGATTCCATAAGACATGTTTTGGCATTTCGAGACATCCTATGTATTTCGTATTTTGTGACTTATTTGGTTTATACAGTATTTATGAAGTTTGGTTTCAATAGTTTCTGCTGTTTTTATCCATTTTGTCCTGTGAATCTTAGTCTCTGTAAGTTTTTAGCAATATCTACAACGCATCACATCTTTTAATGTGTCCTTTGGGGGGGGGTATGGGGTGTTTTAACCCATTTCAAATTGGGCCCTTTCTGTTAAGATCAACCTTTAGGCTCACTTCACCTTTCAGGCCAGGCAAGTAACCAGGTAAGACATGTACCTGATTACCCAATTCCAATCCTAGACATCGCACTAAGTGCGCAAGATTAATTATTTAGCCGTAAAATGATTAATTTAGACCACATTGGCTATTGGGCTCTGATACCATTGAAGGAACTAGTTAGCCATGGGTGAATTTAATTTTTTTTAACCATTTTGGATCTTTCATAGGCCTATGAAGTCAAAATATACTTCGAATAGTTTCGTTAAAATAAAATCAATATTTTATTTTAACTCAAAAATAAAGTTTTACTTTAATTTAATGTGTATGTAAGTTAGAGTATATCAAATATACTCTTATGTACATATTTGTGTGTAATAGTAACTTATTAAATTTATTTAGAGAAGGAAACTTTTCATTTCCTATCTCTTAAATTATTCAGTTAATGATGGATCGTAAATTTATTTAGAGAAGAAAACTTTTTATTTCCTTTTATTAACTTATTCAATTAATGAGGGGGCACATTATTTATATGGAGAGAGAAATCTTTCATTTCATTCTCTTTAATTAAATTGATTGATCATACGAATGTCATTAATTAGCAATATGTATCTGATGGATGTAAGTGTAAACAAATATATATATATATATATATGTATGTATGTATGTATATGTATATACATTATAGTGTAAATTCTGTAAGTGCGACATATGATAGGTGCTATCAATTAATGGCAAAGTGTAGACATATAAAAAAAATCGAATGGATAGCTAATCATGTAAAGGAAAAATAGGAAATAAATAAAGGGTAACAACAATGATTGAATCAATTTCCCATTTCATAAACTTAATTAATGCAGCATATAAATGTCAAATTATAGACATCATGATATAAGGATATAAACAGGTTCAAATAAATGTATGTATAAATTATTGCCTCATTTAAATTGTTTCCCCCTTTTGGAAAGAAATCAAATTATACTTTGACAAAATGAAATACATGTAATAAATTTTGTATATGCAAACATACATATAAAATTAATTGTGTCTATATAAGATTAAATCAAGTATTTTTTACTTAATATAAACTAGGGATTTATAACAATCAATTTAAAAGGAGGTTTATTGTCAAAACATTAATTGTATATTAATCAAATTAAAATTTAGATTTATTGCCAAAACATCTCCTTTATTTTTAATTTCCATAATAATACAAACACAAAATACATACATGTAAGCTTTAAAATTTAAAATTACATTTTTTTTGTATGATTTAAAACATAAATCTTCAATAAAACACTATAATATTTGTAAATAAATTTTAGCTTACTTTGTTAAATTAAAATCCAATCAAAAAATATGGACATACAAAATTTTAGATATAAAGGACTATATTTTGAATTGTATGTTTACAATACATATCTATAATAAAATAATATATTTAAACATGTATATATTTTAATTTTAATTTAACAAAATAAGAACCCAATTTATAAGTTGAACATACAAAATTTCTGATCTAAAAATTAGACTTTAAATTAAATGTTTAGAACATAGTTCCAAAACAAAACATTATATTTAAACATATAAAAATATTAGTTCGATTTATTATATAAAACACCAAGTGATTCATTCAACAAAAAATTCAAGTCGCATGAACAATTTTTAACTTAAATGAGGCAGTGATATGTACACACAAATTATGATAATCATCTTTCTCTTTCAACAAACATTACAATAAATATCATTATCTATTAAAGAAAAACATACCTTATTACCCAAAGCCTTGAAGCATATCGTGAAAATGGACTTCCTTGAGGATGTACCTAGAAGTCGCACTTTGAATGATGATATCTCCTCAGATCCTCAAGGTTCCTATCCTATCCTCGTAAGGGATGGATGAAACACTTCTTATTAAAGAATATTTTGTTTTCTGCCATGAAAAGTTAGGAGAAGAGAAATAAACAAACTGAATGAGGAAGAATGAATTATACATATAAAATGAATTAGAGAATATGTTTTTTTGAAAGATTGAAACCTATTCCATTATTTAATTAAAAATTTCCTAATTAACCCCTTGAATATTTCTCTCTCTAATGCTTTCTGTACACATAAGACATCAAAATGCATAAAATTTTCGCACATCATGTGGTCGAATGACATAAAATTTTCATAAATCATGTCATCAAATGATATAAAATTTCTACAAATCCTGTCGTCAAATGACATAAAATTTCCACAAATCATGTCATTAAATGACATAAAACTTCCATAAATCATCTCATGCAATTATCTCTAAATTTCATCAACATCGTATAGTAATGCACGCAAATATAACTTTTATAGATGCATTAAAATAATTACAAAAAAACATGCAAACATCAAATAAATAATTATTATTATTTCTCAAATATCAATTAATTTAATCAATTTACAACATTTTATAAATTAATTAAATCATGTGGATTTTTAAATAATTCATCATTACGATTGTGCAACTCAAAGGTGTAAATTTAGCCAGCGATTAATATCGAACTATTTGAATACTAACGTTCACACATCGCTTAACAGGTGGTGTGACATTTTGGTGAATTTATTGCTTATATATTTTCTGGTAAAATTCAGTTTTACTTATTACAAGCAGTATTTACACTTATTTACACCAACTCTCTTCGTCAAAATAATATCACTTTGGATTTATGGAATTTGGTAACGGTTAAAATTCCAATATCATCTGCATTCAAGTTTATAGTGCAAACACAACGTCCTTGGTTTAATAATAAGAATTATTATAAACCGAAATGCTCCAGCCAGAGACTTTGACTTTGAGTTGACTTTAGTTGACTGTGATACCAACCTCATATAACTATGGAGACGAATCCTCTCTTGAATAGTATTTCACTTCCAATACTTTCACTTCTCCCAACTATAGCCGTTCGATAGACGTCGTGCCATGATTTAACTACAATCAAATCATAGCTTCCACTTGAAGATCAATAGTATTCTCAAGTCGAGAGAACTGTGTAAATTATTCGCATCGATATTCTCTGCTTAACCTTAGTTATATTGACCAATAGAAAACTATCGAGTGAGTCATTCCATAGTTATCCAATAACTATCAGTACGTAACCCCATGGTACCCTCTAGCATTTATGAATAATACACAACCGAACATTTGGAGAGCGTCACATACTCTAGTATCAATGGATACATCGATATCCAATCTCGATGCATCTTGACTAGGAATATTTAAAATGGTATATTTGTTTCATTGTGATAAATTACTGATGATTACAATACTCTGTAACTACTATCACAAAACATCCATTTATGGATTTTCCATTAAATATACTTTAATTAAATCGTTTAATTGATATAACCACATTATATCGAGTATATAATAGAAAGAAAATACACTAATTTCGAAACAAGATTGGTCAAAGAGTTATATATATATAACAAATTATATAATTATCCCTAGTGCATACCCCTAACTCTATAACATGGATGACCGGTGCTTCAAGAGGCCAAATTAGGTTTAGGTCCCAACTAAGAAAATGTTCATGGAGAAATGTTGAATGTTTTGATTGTTGGGATTGTCGATTGGCAACTCGAGGCGATCAGAAATTGCGATGAATGGTAGAGGCTAGGCTTATGTTTTTCGGCATCGTAGTCGATTGTTGGGCGACATCCTTGAGGGAAAAAGGTCGAGAATGTTATGGGCTTGGTTAGGGGAAAGTTTAATGGCCTATAGTCATTAGCGGTGATGGCTTAATTATGATGAACAGAGACGTTTTTAGGTCGGTTCGTGATCGAGTTATGGTCAATGAGGGATGGTGATTTAGGTGTCGTTGTAGTCTTCGTGGTCAAGGGCAGTGGTGTTTGTTCCGGGGCGGTAGTGCGTGGATCGCGGCGATGACTAGAGGTTTGGAGCAGCAGTGTTGAGAGAGGGAAGTCGACGGCTTTGATTCGATCGCGTGCAACCTTAGTTTGTAAAGGAAGATGGATAAGGGTTAATCAATGTACTTCCCCTTTAAATGTTAATTAATTAATTTAGTTAGTTAATCGATCAAATGTTCATTAACTCATAACTTGTTCGTATAAGGTTGGATTCAAGCGTGGTAAGTTGCGTCGTACTCACGGAATCGATGTCTACAATATGGAGTTAGATTGAAAGAGATTGGAACTTGTAGAATTTCAAGCTAAAATCGAACTGGAATTTATGTGAGTTTACTCGCCTTTAAATTTTCTATATAATATTTGTGATGCTATAAATTGATTGTGGAATGCTTGGTTAATAGTTCAAGCATTATTGTCGTTATTTAGCTGACTATTTGGTTGAACTCTCATTTGGAAAACGAATGACATATTAAGTTGATTGTTGTGAACCCGTATGATTATATATATATGTATGTATGTATGTATGTATGTATGTATTTGAAACTGGGTTAATTAATATTAAACGGGCTATGCGGCCCAAAGCATATACAAGTGCAAAATTACAACAAGCATAAGTTAAGACATCCGACATCAGTTCTAACAAGCAAACTCTCAACTTTCCTAATTTAATTAGGGTTCTTCCATTTTGATAGCCATGGCGACTACTCGATGCTTGCTTGACTTCCTGGCCTCTCAACCCTCCACTTCCAGTTCTCCAATTGCAGTTTTTCTCTTGCCTCTAAGCTGGTGATTCTCTTGATCCTTCAGATGTTAATTTTTACATCTCTAGCAATATGCTCCGCAAGTTCTAATTCATTTTTACCTTGTTGCTTTTAAAAGCCCTTACATTCCGTTCTCTCCAGAGATGCCAAACAGTTGTCGTCAGATAAATTTTCACATTTTCCTTCATAAGGTTCGTGAGATCTGCCCGATTATTCAGGTAGTTTATCTCTTCTTCTAGATTTAACACTGCTTCAGTTTGCAAATTTTTAATTTTTTGAATAGCCCATACACGTTTGCTGAATTTGCATTCGAAAAACAAGTGTTGATGTGTTTCAATTTCTTTACCGTAGAGGTAGCATATGTCTTCATTGAGAATTCCCCAACTTTTTAGTCTATCTTTAGTACTCAGTCTTCCTTTAATAGCTTTATATGCCGTATGCGCCATTTTGGGGAAATTCGATTTACTCCAGATGACTTTGTACCAGGTGACCGTTTCATAGTGTTTCCTGTTTTCATTCCATATTTCTCTCATTTTAAACCGACTTTTCTTGTTGTTTTTCCCGACCCATTTGTCAGATTCTTTGTCTGTATGAATAGGAATTTCTTCTATTTCTTGTTTCAGGTTTTGTGTTATTAGTTTCCTTTCTGTATCCCATTTATTGTTGTGAATAATGCTTGGAACTTGTATTTTTGGTGTGTTGTTTGCTGAGAAACTTTCCCATCCTACTCTTTCTAGGATGCTTTTGTTGTTTATCTAAGGATCTCTCCATAGGTCTGTGTCTTTCCCATTTGCTATTTGTCTTTCCACCGATTCTTTAAGTGTTTCTCTTTGTTTTAGGATATTTTTCCAAATTACTGAGGCATTGTTATCTGCTTGCATGACCCAAAAGTTCTCTTTTAAGTATCTAGCTCTCATCTATTTAGCCCAAAGATTTTCAGAATTAAGCACTTTCCAAGCTAATTTGGGGCCATAAACTTTTTTAAGTTCAAAAAGATTTTTTAAACCAACGCCTCCTTCCTTTTTAGGTCTACACATTTCATTATAGCTCACTTTATGAATGCCTCCTCTCCATATGAAGTTAGCACAGACTGTATTTATTTTTTCAAGAGAGCAGTCTGGTATCTGAAATGTCTATAGCCAAAATCTAACATTTGAAGTAATTACAGTGTGAACCAATTCCACTCTTCCTGCAAATGACAGTAATTTTGATCTCCATCCTTGCAGTTTTTCACGAATATTGTCTATCAATTTCCCATATTCTGCATCAGAGACTTTGTTATTTGATAAAGGAAGCCCTAAGTATTTAACTGCCAGTTCTCCTTCACCTACTCCAAGTTGTGCTAATATGTTTGTTTTATTTTTACAATATTTGTTCATATAGCACTTAGTTTTGAGATCATTAACTTTGAGTCCTGTTAGTTCCTCCAGTTGCTTAAAAATTCCCTTGATTGTGTTAATCCCCATGTCAGTAGATTTAAACACTACCAATAAGTCATCTGCATATATAAGGTGATTGACTTCTGGTATAGTCTTATATACTGGTTTGATTAATGATTGGAAACTTGCAAGTTCCATTTGGAGAGAAAACCACTCCATGGCTACAGCAAAAAGATATGAAGATAGAGGATCTCCTTGTCTAATTCCCCTGTTGGTTTTTATATATCCTTTAGGAGTTCCATTTATAATCGCGGAGAAGGTAGGAGTGCATATGCAATGAGTTATGAGTTTGAGTAGTTTAGCTGGCACTCCCATTTCATGTAGCATATGTAGAATGAACTGTCTGCTCACTTTATCGTAGGCCTTGTGAAGATCTATTTTCAAGCACACCCTATCTGCCCCTTTTTTTTTATTGAAATCCCTTACTAATTCATATGCCAGCAAGGAATTTTCAGATATACATCCGCCCTTTATAAAAGCACTTTGGCTTTGTGAGATGAGTTTAGGAAAAATTTATTGAGTCTCATGCATATAATTTTGCTAATAATTTTATATGTAACATTGCAGCATGTTATTGGTCTATACTCTTCTAATTTTTTTGGCTTTTTGACCTTTGGTATCAGGGTGATAAATGTGTGATTTATTTCTTGAATGAATTCACCTGAATTAAACGCCTCTTGATAACCTGTCAGGACACGATTCTTCGTCTTTCGAAAATTCAACATCGACACTCACTTATCGACTGCCGAGGAATCGAACGACGGAAAACCGAACACTGAGGGTTTTTTTTAAAAAGAATTTAAGAAAAGAAAAGGAAAGAAAAGAAGGTAGAAAGAAGAGGGAAGAGAAGAGAGAAAATAGGAGAAGAAGAAAAACAGAAGAAAAGAAGACGGAACAGAAAGCAACAGAACAACATCAGAATCTCACAATTCGCAGCGGAACAACATATAATAATAAATGAATAATCTTTAAACAAAGAACTATATCAGTTATTACATTACATCACATTTCATTACATCATCTCATCATATCATCAGAGTGTACAACAACAAACAGTACAGCGGAAAAAGAAATACTATATAAGTAATATGCCATGCCATCCAGCTTGCCTCCAGCAACTCCAGAATATCCAGAATATCCTGATAAACCTTACTCCTGACTGCCCGTGTGGAAATTGGTGGGCACCCAGAGTTTAGGAAGGAAAACAATAAACTCCAAGTCAGTCATGTGACTGGTGTGAGAACTCAAAACAGTTTATTTATCTTTAAAATCAAAATAGAGGAATATTTTTAAAGTTAATTCGCAATGCTTTTAAAAATGAGACTACCATAAGGCCTCCCGCACACACACACATGCAAACGCAGAATCGGAGGAGATTTCTCCTTATGATAGTCAAAGATGCTTGATACGCATCTAAAAATAACATTTGGTATTATTATTAGTGCATAGTGTAGAGAAAAATTCATTTCGAAAGTAGAATATAAATCTTAGCCAACATACGACCATTATCGTATGCCTATTATAGCTAACTATGTTCAATAGCAGGTTACCGCCACATTCCATAGCAGGTTATACAACTAAAACCGTACAAGTCTCGTATTGTTTCTTTGGATTTCCAACAAATGGTCAGGCCAAGGAACTTCCCATTGCCACATGAGAATGCCTCTGGAAAGACATCCCCGAGAACCAAACCGGAACTCTGCCAACACAAGGCCGGGTTACCCCTAACTGGGTAACTACTGACACGAGCACGCCATTCCCCGATCGTAAACGACCTTTCTCACGGGATCCCGAAAACCAACAACCACAAAGTAATAAATTCGCAGTAACCACATAGGTTAAATATCTGGGCTCCATACCATGATACCACCTCTATCCAGAAGGAAATGTACATACCCTAAAGGGTGCTACCCCTCATAACCTTGCCGCATCTTTCCTGTTTTGACCATTTCCGGGGTGTGAGGTTCGACGAAGTCACGTCCACAAAAACATACTTTATACAAAAGCCATGCTTTGGGTCAACAAATGATCAACACGATGATCACCAAGATAGACGATCAAATAAACGATCCTATCACAATAATCAACACAATGATCATTTCAGCATCACTCAGCATATCACATTACCAAATTGGGAATATATCGCTGATAACTTCAACTACATAACCTCTGAGCTCGTATGTCTCAGAGAAGGGTGTTAAGCTAAAGAATAAATTCTTCGCCACCAACAGAAATATATTTGAAAGAAATCGGCTTTATATCTCAACTTGTAATGTCAGACATACAATCCATACAAGTCTGTTCCGGGATCGAACAAAACCGAAGGCACTTACAAAGAAGTCCTTGCAATCCGGATATTCACAATCCTGATCGGATTTCCCATCACTTAGGGAGTCTCTATACCTCTGCAACTCAGTGCAGAGACAATCGACAGGTCATCCTATCGCTCTCGCAAATACCGGGTCTTCAACACCGATCTTCAATGCAATTCACAACGACGTATCACATATTCGGGATGGGTTATACGACCCCATGGTCCTTTCCCGGTTAACCCGAATAGTGAGCGCTTATTCAAAAATAAGTGTAGCATTCACATTCAAACAAATCACATCAATTACCCATTCAAAGGGAAATATTGATAGTCGGTTATTGAACTATCACTGGATATGCACACATCACCAGTTTCCAAATAATTTTCCAAATTATTTATTTCACAAAATATCTTTACAAGATATATAATTTCAATACTTCAAAAATAAATCAATATTTATTTTTAAACCAATTCCACTTTCTTTATAAATTCCTTAGTGAATTTATAATTCCAAAATATCAATGAATATTCGATTTCAATTATTCATTTCAATTTTCTTTTCAATTTATCTTCAAAAAGATAAATTCTCAAAATATTCACTTTATATTGGAAAACATTTCCATACTTATTTAATAAGTAATTCACAAATTTTATTTATTTTCAACACTTAGAAAATATTCAATATACCTAAATCGAAATTTAGTATATATTTCATTCTTTAAGGAAATCATTCACTTAAACATATTTATTTGGGTCAAAACGAATGTTGCGTAAAACATCGTTACAACAACCCAAAATCACTAGTATAGGGATTCGAAATTTAAATAGATATATAATCCCAATACTATACAAAACATTTCCTTTCGGAAATCATTTACTATAACAACTGTGTTATAGTCCATCATCTCCTTCTATTTCTCGAAAACGTCTATTTCAACAATAAATGTTGAAATCTATGGTTTCGAATCTCAACACATTTTAAAACATCGTTAGATCGTTTTAATTCTATTTAAAACATTCACATTCAAACCATTTTTTTTTACCGTATTATTCACTATTCAAAAATGTGAATAAACTTCATTAAGAAATCTCATCCTTTTATTCGTTTTAATTCAAAGGATTATTCACTATTCAAAAATGTGAATATAACTCCTTTAATAGGTTCCAACAATTAACTTATCAAAATAAGTCGTTTGCGAATTTATAAAACAACGTTTATAAATTCCATTTCTATTTATTTATAACAACTTCCTTTTACAAATTTCCTTTATTAATCTATTCCAGTTCATAACTCAATTATAACTAAAAGTTCATATTGTAAGTTAAATACTTATAAAACGATTATTTTACAAAATCGTTCTTTTAAAGACTTTCAAATTTATGAATCTTATAACTTATAAGATCCATTTATTTTGCCTAACTATTCTTCAAATAATTTCACCAAATTTATAAATCTTACTATTTATAAATTTCATTTATAACTTCACAGTTTATAATTCTATAAATTTCATTCATTTATGAAATTCATTTTCACTTCATTCAACACTTATAAAAACTCGTTTTATAATGTCACTATTTCAATTTATAAATATCCATTTATAAATCTCTAAATATAAATCAAATTATATTATTCTTTAAAACGTCTTTAAATTCCTTTAAAACTTCACCATTTTGATTTATAAAATAATAAAATTTTATAAATCCTATATTTAAACTTTTTATAACAAGTTCAGAATCCCAATTTAAACTCATTTATAAAGTCATTAATTCCTTATTTTCAAAAATCAGCTTTTAACTATATTTCTTAAAAATCATAATTTTTATAACTTTAAATATTATAGCGTTTATTTATTTAATATGGATCAATTCCAAACATAAAGTATATTTTCAAAAAATCACTTTATAAATCATTTTAAAATTCCAAATTTGGTCCAATGATGCTACACATCAAATAGTCAATCACGACAACAATGATATCACATATCGTATATGATAATCAACGAATATCAAAATATCCATAATCAAATAAATACTGTTGAGGAATCCAGTTGGATCCCTCCAACCTGTTTTCCTGCATCCAAAAACATTAGCACAATACCAATTTCGCTCCAGTACGAAATTATCGCGGTATATGTTCTTATTAAATATTATCCTCTTAATAACGGCGTAATAGGGTCTCATCCGCTAAACAAAAAATGCGGGGAATCAACAACTGCAATATATACATATGCCAATATATATATATATATATTGATATTATATATAATACCAATTTCACTGTTTTTGAAATATTCGCGGTATATGTTTTTAATAAATAACATCCGCTTACTAACGGCGTATAATGTCTATTTTAACAATCAATAGATATCAATCAACATTCAAACATGCATTCAAATATTTTAAATCTAACTATTTAAAATAAAATCGAAACCGATTCGATTGAGTGAGAAGTTCTCACCTTGATTTTAAATTCCGTTTTAGCGATTTATTTCGAATAAAATTAAACGGACGTTTAATTTTACCCAAAATTTTCACTAACTCCAAACGACTCCAAACCAACTCCATCGCGTAGTGCTCGTCCATACGATTCCAACGCAACTGAGTTTGCATTTTTTCGACCTCGTATGAAAAAGATATCAAATTTTGAAGTTACACGAGTTTAAACTATATAATTTACAACTAAATTAATAACTTTTATAACCTAACAGATCTGGGCCATTGATCACACTTTGCTTCATCACCACCCTAGAACGCAACTCCTTCTCCCTCACGTATCTTCTTCAGGCCGAGCGTGAACAAGAACCCATACTCCATCAATACTAGGGTTAGGAATTCGAGCCACCACACGCCGCTTGAACACGATCAGTAACTTGCATTTTGAAGCTCTTGACCTGAGCTACTTTCGGCCATAAGCTAGTGAAGCTCGGCCATCTCTGGTGCACGCATCACGAGGCCGACTCTAGGGTCTTTGAACGCAATTTTCCATCGATCTACAGCTCCGTTTCAAATCATAGCCGTTGATCTTGTAGATCTTGATGTGCTCTATAACTTTGTAGTTGATAAATTCTTGAAATAATGCTTGGATTTGAAGATAATGGAGGAGAATCAAAACGAATTTCTGGCCATTCAATAGTTAGGGCCGGCTAGGGTTTTATTTCTTTTTTTTTTTTTTGTGAAGGGGTAGGGGCTATTTATAAGGAACGAGCGACACTATTCATCCCGGAAATTCCGAACTCCGATTTAGGCACCGTAACCAGCGTTTCTAGGGTTTACCCCGCGTTCCGGACACAATGGAACAGGTTTCGGAAGCTAATTCGGAAGTATGTGCGAGTTATGGCTGTAAACGCTCAATTTGAATTAAACCGATTTAAGTCGATTTCTAGGCGTTTTAATTTGTACCGGACAAACGGTAAATCCAATTGACTTGAAATTTGAAACCTTACAATAATATCACATTACGGATCCGATGAAACTGGTTTCGTCGAAATCCGAGACTTTTTGAAAAGTGGCTATTTTAGCTCGCCAAATTTAAATTAAAAACGATTCGATGTGTTTCGAGCTGCCACGATCAAACGATAACTCCGATTGACACGAAAATTGAAATCCGGTAATAACTAACTATTACGGATCCAATGAAACTGGTTTCGTTCAATTCTGAGACTGTTCAAAAATTGGCTATTTTCACTAGTCGATTTAAATATTAAAATATTCAATTTTCACAAATTAACTTTTAATTCGATTTTAAAAGTTCTAAAATATCATTCTAACTCCAACATGATAAAATAAAATTTTACAAATCATTTTCAATCATATTTAACTCAATTTTCAATTATTTCCATAATTTAACGTATTAAATTATCGATTTAAAAATCCAATTAAATCCAATAATTCAAATAAAAATTTATTTGACTTATAAATTCACTTATTAATTTTTAAAATTAATTAAATATTCAAATTTTAATTTCTAAAAATTCTGGGTCGTTACATAACCTTTAAGCATTCTATCTTTTAGGTCTTCCAGTGCACCCTGAAGAAGAGTGCGCTCATGCCATCGGGTCTAGGACTGGAATCATTGTGAATAGAGAAAATGGCTCTTTTCAGCTCCCTTTCCGCAATCTCAGCTGTGAGCATTTCAGCACCTTCTTTGGAGATTCTCTTTGTAACGATTGGGGTTTTTCGTTACCGAAAAACCGAAAAGTTATGGTTAAAGAAGAAGAAAGAGGTAGAAGAAGAGAGAAAAAGGTAGAACAAAACAGAACAGAAAGGAATAACAGAACAATATCAGAATCTAACCATCGCAGCGGAACAACATATAATAGATAAATGAATATTCATTAAAACAAAAAAACTGAATATTTTATATATTACATCACATTACATTCATTATCAGAGTTTACAACAACAATAGACAACAGAGTCAATACATCAATGGACAACTATATAACTTGTCCTCATACAGAATACACAGCGGAATAATACATAGTATAATATCATATACAAGTGGTACGTCTCGATATGCAGCTCGCCTCCCGAGCTCCATAGCACTCCTAAATCCAGAATAACCTGATAACCAAACTCTAGACTGCCCGTGTGGAAATTGGTGGGCACCCAGAGTTTAGGAAGGGAACAATAAACTCCAGGTCAGTCATGGGACTGGTGTGAGAACTTAAAACAGTTATTTATCTTTTAAACAAAGAACAGAAGAAATTTTAAAAGAAAATTCGCAATGCTTTTTGAAAATGAAACTACCATAAGGTCTCCCGCCACACACACAACGCAAACGCAGACTTGGAGGAGGTTTCTCCTTTTGATAGTCAAAGATGCTTACTACGCAAAATCAAATCATTTTTGATATTATTATTAGTGCATAGTGTAGAAAACAATTTCGAAAGTAGAATATAAATCTTAGCCAGCATAGGCATTCCGCACTTATGCCTACTATAGCTACCATGTTCAATAGCAGGTTACCGCCACATTCCATAGCAGGTAATACAACTAAAACCGTACAAGGATCGTATTGTTTCTTTGGATTTTCAACAAATGGTCAGGCCAAGGAACTTCCCATTGCCACATGGAAACGCCTCTGGAATGACGTCCCGAGATCCTAACCGGATCTCTGCCAACACAAGGCCGGGTTACCCCTAACTGGGTAACTACTGACACGAATATGTCATGCCCCGATCGTAACCGATCTATATCCGAGGATCCCCGATTTCCAACAACCACAAAGTAATAAATTTGCAGTAACCACATAGGTTAAGTATCTGGGCTCCATACCATGATACCACCTCTATCCAGAAGGAATGACATACACTAAAGGGGTGCTACCCCCTAATAATCTTGCCGCATCTTTCCTGTTTTGACCATTTCCGGGGTGTGAGGCTCGATGAAGTCTCGTCCACAAAGCCACGCTTTACAAAAGCAGTGCTTTGGGTCAACAAATGATCAAAGCAATGATCATCAAGATGGATGATCAAACAAATGATCCTATCACAAATGATCATTCAACGATCATTTCACAGCAACACTCAGCATGCCACACTACCAAATTGGGAGTATATCACTAATAACCATCAACTATATAACCTCTGAGCTCGTACGTCTCAGAGAAGGGTGTTAAGCTAAGAGAATAAATTCTCCGCCACCAACAGAAATATATTTGAAAGAAATCAGCTTTATATCTCAACTTGTAATGTCAGACATACAATCCATACAAGTCTGTTCCGGGATTGAACAGAACCGAAGGCACTTCCAAAGAAGCCCTTGCAATCCGTGCAACGACCCAGAATTTTTAGAAATTAAAATTTGAATATTTAATTTAATTTTAAATATTTATAAGTGAATTTGTAAGTCAAATAAATTTTTATTTGAATTATTGAATGTAATTGAATAATTAAATCGATAATTTAATACGTTAAATTATGGAAATAATTGAAAATTGAGTTAAATATGATTGAAAATGATTTGTAAAATTTTATTTTATCATGTTGGAGTTAGAATGATATTCTAGAACTTTTAAAATCGAATTAAAAGTTAATTTGTGAAAATTGAATATTTTAATATTTAAATCGACTAGTGAAAATAGTCAATTTTTGAACAGTCTCAGAATTGAACGAAACCAGTTCCATTGGATCCGTAATAGTTAGTTATTACCGGATTTCAAATTTCGTGTCAATCGGAGTTATCGTTTGATCGTGGCAGCTCGAAACGCATCGATTTATTTTTAATTTAAATTTGGCGAGTGAAAATAGCCATTTTTCAAAAAGTCTCGGATTTCAACGAAACCAGTTTCATCGGATCCATAATTTGATATTATTGTAAGGTTTCAAATTTCAAGTCAATTGGATTTACGGTTTGTCCGGTACAAATTAAAACGCCTAGAAAATCGCTTAAATCGGTTTAATTCAAATTGAGCGTTTATAACCATAACTCGCACATACTTCCGAATTAGCTTCCGAAACCTGTTCCATTGTGTCCGGAACGCGGGGTAAACCCTAGAAACGCTGGTTACGGCGCGTAAATCGGAGTTAGGAATTTCCGGGATGAATAGTGTTTCGACGGTTTCCTATAAATACACCCTCACTCTAAAAAAACAAAAAAAAAACACTAAAACCCTAATTATAAAACCCTAGCCGCCACTTTTAGGTTGAATGGCCAGAATTGTCTCTCACTTCTCCCTCAATCTCTCTCAATCTACAAAGATTTAGCCAAAGTGTTCAACACGAAGGTTGGAGAGCACGACGAGAGCTTTCGATCCATACGGTTGAGATCGTGTTTGGAGTCGCGTGGAGGGAGCTATGTGGGGCCGAACCTGCAGATTTTCGCACGCAATCCAAGGCTCTACAGGTGGCCGAGTGGGCTATGGTGGTGGGAGAAGGTAGAGGGGGTCAAGAGCTTCCTATTGCAGTTGTTGATCGAAGTATCATTGAGTATTGAAGGTGCATAATTAAACCCTAGTTAGTTTGTAATGGGTTTAGGAGCACGGCCTCAACCTGTAGCCAAGACATGAGGAGGAAGGAGCAAAATGCACGGCTAGGATGCATGGGTATAGGATCTAACGGCCAAAGCTTGTATAGGTTATAAATTATAAAGTTTAAGTTGTAATTATTAAGTTTAAATTCGTATAAACTTCGTAAATTCATAACTTTTTCATACGAGGTCGAAAAAATGCAAACTCAGTTGTGTTGGAATTGTATGGACGAGCACTACGCGATGGAGTTGGTTTGGAGTCATTTGGAGTTAGTGAGAATTTTGGGTAAAATTAAACGTTCGTTTAATTTTATTCGAAATAAATCGCTAAAACGGAATTTAAAATCAAGGTGAGAACTTCTCACTCAATCGAATCAGTTTCGATTTTATTTTAAATAGTTAGATTTAAAATATTTGAATGCATGTTTGAATGATGATTGATATCTATTGTTTGTTAAAATAGACATTATACGCCGTTAGTAAGCGGATGTTATTTAATAAAAACATATACCGCGAATATTTCATAAACAGTGAAATTGGTATTATATATAATAGCAATATATATATTGGCATATGTATATATTGGAGTTGTTGATTCCCCGCATTTTTGTTTAGCGGATGAGACCCTATTACGCCGTTATTAAGCGGATAATATTTAATAAGAACATATACCGCGATAATTTCGTACTGGAGCGAAATTGGTATTGTGCTAATGTTTGTGGATGCAGGAAAACAGGTTGGAGGGATCCAACTGGATTCCTCAACAGTTTTTATTTGATTTCAGATATTTTGATATTTGATTGATTATCATATCGATATATGATATCGTTGTTGTCGTGATTGACTATTTGGTGTGTAGCATCATTGGACCAAATTTGGAATTTTAAAATGAATTTTAAAGTGATTTTTGAAAAGTATACGTTTTATAAAATATTTTTGGAATTGATCCATTTTAAATAAATAAACGTTATAATTTTTAAAGTTATAAAATTTATGATTTTTAAGAAATATAGTTAAAAACTGATTTTTGAGAATATGATGCTATTGATTTTATAAAATAGTTTAATCGAGATATTTTAGAATTATTGTGAAAAGTTTAAATATAGGATTTATAAAATTTGATTTTTTTTTATAAATCAAGAGAAAGGATGAAATTATAAAGGAAATTAAAGACGTTTTAAAAGGATAATATAAATTGATTTATATTAAGAAATTTATAAATGGATATTTATAAATTGAGATACTGAGATTATAAAACGAGTTTTTATAAGTGTTTGAATGAAGTGAAAAATAAATTTTGTAAATGAATGGAATTCATAAAATTATAAATGGTGAAGTTATAAATGAAATTTATAAATAGTAAAAATTATAAATTTGTTAAGTTATTAAAATAATGATTTTGGATAAATGAATGAATCTTATAAGTTATAAGATTTATGATTTGGAAAGTCTTTGAAAGAACGATTTTGTAAAATAATCGTTTTATAAGCATTTGACTCATAGTATGAACTTTTAGTTTATAATTGAGTTATAAACTGGAATAGGTTAATAAAAAAAATTTATAAAAAGGAAGTTTTTATAAATAAATAGAAATGGAATTTATAAACGTTGTTTTATAAATTCGCAAATGACTTATTTTGACAAGAAAATTTGTTGAAACCTATAAATGGAGTTATATTCACATTTTTGAATAGTGAATAATCCTTTGAATTAAATTGAATAAAAGGATGAAATTGTTAATAAAGTATATTCACGTTTTTGAATAGTGAATAATCCTTTGAATTAAATTGAATAAAAGGATGAAATTGTTAATAAAGTATATTCACGTTTTTGAATAGTGAATAACACGTTAAAGAAATTGTTTTGGATTTGGATGTTTTAAATAGAATTAAAACGATTGAACAATGTTTTAAAAGGTGTTGAGATTCGAAACCATAGATTTCAACATTTATTGTTGAAATAGACGTTTTCGAGAAATAGAAGGAGATGATGGACTATAACACTGTTGTTATAGTAAATGATTTCCGAAAGGAAATGTTTTGTATAGTATTGGGATTTATATATCTATTTTAACTTCGAATCCCTATACTAGTGATTTTGGGACGTCGTAACGATGTTTTACGTAACATTCGTTTTGGCCCAAATAAATATGTTTAAGAGAATGATTTCCTTAAAGAATGAAATATATGCTTAATCTCGATTTAAGTATATTGAATATTTTCTAAGTGTTGAAAATAAATAAAATTTGTGAATTACTTATGAATAAATAAGTATGGAAATGTTTTCTAATATAAAGAGAATATTTTGAGAATTTATCTTTTTGAAGATAAATTGAAAAGGAAAATTGAAATGAATAATTGAAATCGAATATTCATTGATATTTTGGAATTATAAATTCACTAAGGAATTTGTAAAGGAAGTGGAATTGGTTTAAAAATAAATATTGATTTATTTTTGAAGTATTGAAATTTTATATCTAGTGAAGATATTTTGGAAAATAAATAATTTGGAAAATTATTTGGAAACTGGTGATGTGTGCATATCCAGTGATAGTTCAATAACCGACTATCAATATTTCCCTTTGAATGGGTATTTTATGTGATTTGTTTGAATGTGAATGTCACACTTATTTTTGAATAAGCGCTCACTATTCGGGTTAACCGGGAAAGGACCATAGGGTCGTATAACCCATTCCGAATATGTGATACGTCGTTGTGAATTGCATTGAAGATCAGTGTTGAAGACCCGGTATTTGCGAGAGCGATAGGATGACCTGTCGATTTACTCTGCACCGAGTAGCTACGGTATAGAGTTCTCCATATGTGATGGTGAATCCGATCAGGATTGTGAATATCCGGATTGCAAGGACTTCTTTGTAAGTGCCTTCGGTTTTGTTCGAGCCCGGAACAGACTTGTATGGATTGTATGTCTGACATTACAAGTTGAGATATAAAGCCGATTTCTTTCAAATATATTTCTGTTGGTGGCGGAGAATTTATTCTTTTAGCTTAACACCCTTCTCTGAGACGTACGAGCTCAGAGGTTATATAGTTGAAGTTATCAGCGATATATTCCCAATTTGGTAATGTGATATGCTGAGTGATGCTGAAATGATCATTGTGTTGATTATTGCGATAGGATCGTTTATTTGATCGTCTATCTTAGTGATCATTGTGTTGATCATTTGTTGACCCAAAGCATGGCTTTTGTATAAAGTATGTTTTTGTGGACGTGACTTCGTCGAGCCTCACACCCCGGAAATGGTCAAAACAGGAAAGATGCAGCAAGGTTATGAGGGGTAGCACCCTTTAGGGTATGTACATTTCCTTCTGGATAGAGGTGGTATCATGGTATGGAGCCCAGATATTTAACCTATGTGGTTACTGCGAATTTATTACTTTGTGGTTGTTGGTTATCGGGATCCCGTGAGAAAGGTCGTTTACGATCGGGGAATGGCGTGCTCGTGTCAGTAGTTACCCAGTTAGGGGTAACCCGGCCTTGTGTTGGCAGAGTTCCGGTTTGGTTCTCGGGGATGTCTTTCCAGAGGCATTCTCATGTGGCAATGGGAAGTTCCTTGGCCTGATCATTTGTTGGAAATCCAAAGAAACAATACGTGACTTGTACGGTATTAGTTATAGAACCTATCATTCACTTATGGTGTCGCAACACTGTTTGGATGGTAGCTATAGTAGGCATACGATAATGGTCGTATGTTGGCTAAGATTTATATTCTACTTTCGAAATGAATTTTCCCTACACTATGCACTAGTAATAATATCAAATGTTATTTTAAATGCGTATCAAGCATCTTTGACTATCATAAGGAGAAATCTCCTCCAATTCTGCGTTTGCATTGTGTGTGTGTGCGGGAGGCCTTATGGTAGTCTCATTTTTAAAAGCATTGCGAATTGAAATAAAAATATTCCTCTATTTTGATTTTAAAGATAAATAAACTGTTTTGAGTTCTCACACCAGTCACATGACTGACTTGGAGTTTATTGTTTTCCTTCCTAAACTCTAGGTGCCCACCAATTTCCACACGGGCAGTCAAGAGTTAGGTTTATCAGGATATTCTGGATATTCTGGAGTTGCTGGAGGCAAGCTGGATGGCATGGCGTATTACTAGTTTATATAGTATTTCTTTTTCCACTGCATTGTTTGTTGTTGTTGATGTTGTACACTCTGATGATATGATGTAATGTAAGGTATAAAATGTAATAACTGATAGTTCTTTGTTTAAAGATTATTCATTTATTATTATATGTTGTTCCGCTGCGAATTGTGAGATTCTGTTATTGTTCTGTTGTGTTCTTGTTTTCCGTTCTGTTTTTCTATCTTTTCCCTCTTCTATTTTCTATTTTCTATTCTATTCTCTATTTTCTTTTCCCTCTATCTTCTACCTTCTTCTTTTTCTTCTTCTTTTCTTTTCTTAAATTCTTTTTAAAACCCATAACTATTCGGTTTTTCGGCAACGAAAAATCGCAAGCGTTACAATCCGGATATTCACTAATCACGTCCGGACAACCCGTCACTAAGGGTGATAAAACCTCTATATCGGAGATCAGCCGATGCAGAGTAACTCGACGGTAATCCATCCGTTTTCACAAATATCCGGTCTTCAACACCAGTCTCCAAATACAATTCATAACGACGTATCACATATTCGGAGTGGGTTATACGACCCCATGGTCCTTTCCCGGTTAACCCGAATAGTGAGCGCTTATTTAAAAATAAGTGTGGCATCCAATTCAAACAATCACAACAAACACCTATTTAAAGGTAAATATTGATAGTCGGTTATTTAACTATCAATAAAGATGCGCAACATCACCAGATTCCAAATAATTTCTCAAATTATTTATTTTACCAAAAATATCTTTACAAGATATAAAATTTTCCACAATTCAAAAATAAACAACGTTTATTTTGAAAATCAATTTTCCCTTTCCACTTATAAATTCCATAGTGAATTTATATTTCAAAATATCTACTGATCTACATTTTTCAATAGATTTCAAATATTCAATTCCAATTTATCTTCAAAAAGATAAATTCTTAAAAAACGTTCCATTTCATATTGGAAAAACAATTCCATACTTATTTAAAAGTAAGTGATTCACAAATATTATTTATTTTCACAATTTGAAAATATTCGATATACTTAACCCACAGTTAAGTATATTTTTTCATTCCTTAAGGAAAAACGTTCTTTTATTCACATTTACTTGGGTCAAAACGAATGTTGCGTAAAACATCGTTACGACGACCCAAAATCACTAGTACAGGGATTCAAAATTTAAAATAGATATATAAATCCCAATACTATACAAAAATATTTCCTTTCGGAAATCATTTACTATAACAACAGTGTTATAGTCCATTATTTCCTTATTTTCTCGAAAACGTCTATTTCAACAATGAATGTTGAAATCTACGACTTCCTTTCCTTCTATTTCTCGAAAACGTCTATTTCAACCATGAATGTTGAAATCTATATTTTCGATACTCAATACATTTTAAAACATTTTTAAATCGTTTTAAATTTTATTTAAAACATCCTTTTCCCAAAAGATATCCTTTTTTTTAACGATATATTCACTGTTCAAAAACGTGAATATAACTCCTTTAATAAACTTTTATATTCAATTGATCAAATTCAATTGATTACGAATTTATAAACAATGTTTATAAATTCTATTCCTATTTACAAACTTCGATTTATAAATTTCCTTTATTTACCCAATTAAATTTGTATATTCCAATTATATACCCAAAATCCAGTTTATAAGTAAATTACTTATAAATCCTTTATTTTCAACTTCTATACATTTTAAATCTTCACAATCTAAAATCTATAATTTTCAATGAAATCTATGTATTCGATACTTAATAAACTTGTTTATAATTCCAATATTTTAATTCATAAATATCAATTTTTTTAGAGTCTTTTATATAATCCTTTATAAAAATTCAGACATCCAAATTTAAATTATTTTATAAATCTATTTATTTTAAAAATTACCTTTGGTTGTATTTCACAAAAATATAAATCCTATAACTTTAAAATTAAAATCTTAATTTATTTAAAGTGAGTCAGATTCGAAAATTTAATAAAACATATACTTTGAGAAATCACTTTAAAATCCTTTTAAAATAAAAATTGCTACTTTAAACTTTAAAAAATGGATCCGATGATGCCACAACATCAAATGGTCAATCACTGCACAAATATCATATATCGATATGATAAACACAATCATCACAATATCTATAATCAAATAAATATTTGTGAGGAATCCAGTTGGATCCCTCCAACCTGTTTCCCTGCATCCACAGATGTTAGCACAATACCAATTCCAGTTCAAGGTGGAATATCGTGGTATATGGGATTTATAAAATATATCATCCGCTTACTAACGGCGCAATAGGGTCTCATCCGCTATACAATGTGGGAAATCAATCAACTGCAATATATACATATGCCAATATATATATATATTGCTATATATATAGATATATCCTACTATATCTAATATCACAATCAAGCAAACAATCAATCAATCAACAAATTTTAAATATAACTATTTAAAATTTAACAAACCCTTTTGAGTGAGAAGTTCTCACCTTTTTCCTATGCCTGCAATACATTTCCACTTCTGATTGTTTCTCCACCATTTTAGACCTTGTATAAACAATTATATAAATTTATTAATATTCGATCAAATCGAATAATTAATTATCGTTCTTGATTGTTTAATAGATTAGTAGTTCTATTTAAACAAAATTTTCCATTAATAAATTTATTTTAACTAATTATTCTACTTTAAATTAACCAATATTCAATTTTGTCAAACAAATTTAATTTCTATTTAAATAAATTTTATTAACTAACTATTTAATTTAAACAAAATTTTCTTTTATAAAATATCCTTTAGTCCTTAATTACCCATTTTTCCAATAATAAATAATATTTTCTTTTGATAAGTCATTTTATCAAATAAGTAAAATTTCTAACTAATTTTCTTTTACAAATTATTTTTAGTTATCAAAATAGATTTCTAAATAAGCTAATACTTCTAATTTTTAACAAATTCCTTTTTAATAAATATCGTTTAGTAACTTAAAAATAATTCAAATTAACCAATGTTTTTAATTTAAACTAAAATTCTTTTTTATTTCAACCCAACTGTTTATATTTTTTTTCTTTACTGTCCCTATTTAAAATATCATAATACATTTTTAAATCGAATTGAAACTGCTACCTTACTGTTTTAAACATTTTAAACAGATTTTTACTTTTTTTTTCGTATAGGCTACTTTGCATATACATATAATTTATAAATTAAAAATAATAAAAATAATACCTTCTGTAACTATCGAAACCCAGATTGCGATCCATCCCCTACCCTCGAACAATAACCCTTTCTCAAGATCGACGCCGCCCCCCCTTCACGCGCAGGCGCCTCCTGCATGATCGCGACATCACCTCCATCTGAACGCGCCGCCGCTTCCAAGTGCTCAGAGAATCCATCCCTTTGCTCGCGCGATTCGATCGCGAGGCCGAGCTCAATTTCCTTTCGGTCGAGTGAATTGATTTCGATTTTTTTTATAGAAAAAGAAGCGGCCATTTTTTTTTCCTCAGAGTGGATTTTATTATCTCGTTGAGAAATATACTTGCTTTGCAACTGTTAAGAGGAGATGTCCATTGTTTTCTTTCAGGAGTACGAACTGTTTAATTATATTTTCTTTTGTTCGGCTGAGATGTGATTGAAAAGGTACCCAACTGTTCACCTGATTTAACCATTATATAATAATTTTTCTTCTACTTAAATATTGAATTTCAATATAGTTCAGCGCGTTTACTTACCGTGTGATCACACGATAATTCCGATCACAACGAAATTTGAAATCCGATAATAATATAATATTACGGACCCAATGGAACTTGTTTCGTCGAATTCCGAGACCGTGCCTCAGACGGCTATTTTTAAATATCGATTCGAACGATATAATTTCAAAACTGAACAAATCACTTTCAAATCAAATTCTGAAGCTTCAATTATCTTCAGTATTATCAATATGAGTTTTACAAGCCGTTGAAATATTTTTTAAATCAACTTAAAATTGAATATTCAAATTTTTATCCAACTTTCCATAGATTAAATTTTATAATTTAATCGTCAAATTCAAAGTTATATTGAAAATTCAACCCAAACCACTATTCAAATATGTAAAATTAATTAAATATTCTCAATTTAAATTTTTCAAAATTCTGGGTCGTTACAATCTCCCCTCCTTAAAAGAATTTCGTCCCGAAATTACAAGTTAGGAAAAATGATCCTTAACTCGTCTACTATTTTTCACAATCCAAATAGATTTATCAACTTACTAACTTAAATCTTTTTATTAAAGATCCATTATCATTTCAATTAGCTTTCCAACTTCACTTATAAGTTCAAAACAACATTGTTTACTTCAAAATTCAAATTTAAATTTAAATTCAAATTTCAACTTTCAAAAATTTCTCAAAAATTTTCTAACACCCTAAATTTTCGAAAAATTTCGCCAGCGTCTCCTTTGCGCGGCTCGATCGGTACGACTACAAAACGGCACTACGGCACCTCAGAATCAAAAAGAAAAGAGAAAGCCAAGTGGCTGGAGAAGGAAATCATCAAATTTCATACTGAAATTGAAATACGTACCTTTTTGTCGAGCAATTCAATTTTTATCTTTGAAATCAAAATCCCAATTCCTTTTCTTTTAATACACCTGTATAACCTGCTAGTAGTAGTATCCAATTCCAACATTCAAATATCATTTTGCACCTTTCATTACAAAATATTCAATATATGCTTTTTATACCATCTTTAGTTTACTACTGAAGTTATATATTCAATTTCATTCAATTTTGCATTTTAATTTCATTTGAATTCAATTTACAATTTCAATTTTTATTGGAATTCAATTTATAATCTAAATTATATTCGTTTCTAAGCCAAACGAATTCATATTCATTCTAGTTTATACTAATTCAAATTGATACCAATTCAATTTATTCTAATTCTACTTCAGTTCAATTTTCATTTCATATTTTCCATTCAATTTTGTTTACATTCCATATTCATATTCATCTTGAATTTACTTAAGCTATTTCACTTCAAACTCAAGTTCATTTCCTTGTAAACCATTTCCAATTTCATTTATTTGCGAATGTAGCTTCATTGGTTCATTCACCATTTCATTTTATCTCAACTTATTGAGTCCATTAGATTAAATTCTCAAATTTACTTTTATCCAAGTTAAATTCAATTCTAATTTGAATTCTCCTAAGTTTCCAAACTCATTTCAATTTATAGAACTCATAACCATTTTGTATTGATTCTAACTCAATTTATATCAATTTTATTTCCATTTTCATTTAATTCAATTCATTTACAAATCGTATTTACTGTCATTCATTCAATTAGTTTAACTTACTAATTTTCATTTCAATACTTCGCTTTGCTTAAATCAAATTCAATTCCAATTCATTTTAATTACTCCAAATTTATTTTCAACTTAATAATATTCCATAAATATTTTTATATAGCATTCCAGAGTCTTTTCAGCTTTTCCAAAACCAAATCCAAATTTTCCAAACAACTTTTATTTAAAACAATTTGGCAGCAATTTCTCTTTTGGAAACCTGAAAATGAACACCGATAGTGTCGCGATCACCATCGGAATTATTTTCCAGCGACCAAAAGAGTTTAGAGCTTTTCATTCCTTCAAAATAATTTTCCAAAAACCTTTGAAAATCATTTTCAAATCAAAATGGAATTTAATTCCTAAAATTTCCAATTTCATTCAAAAACATTTCTAAAACTTCTCTGGAATTCTATTTATAATTATAAATCACATTTATAATTTACATTCTCAAATTTCATTTGTATATGGATTTCATTTTCTTATTTTTTTTTTCTCAATTTTCATATAACAATGATTTCAATTATATTTCAATTTCAATGGTAATAGTTTAATATTATTACTATCTAACAACCATGCATCCATATACTATAATAATTTACAGAAAATTATTTCTTTTATATACAAAAATAGTTTTGGGCAAAAATTATTTCATTTACCCTATTTTTTTAAAACAATACTGTGTCGAATTGTTCTATTCAAGTGTTTAGAAACCCCTTCGATCCAGTTGTACAGACTGTGCCGACGAAGGTTCATATGCCACTCAATAAACCAATCATCACAATATAAAATCATTTTATATTCACTAACAAATACGCGCTCATATCTATTATTACACTCAAACTCATTCTAGAGTACTACTGACTCTATCTCTAATGAGTAACACCCAACAGAGCTAAGGTTGTCGCTTAACCATATGCTCTGATACCAAATGTAACGATTGGGGTTTTTCGTTACCGAAAAATCGAAAAGTTATGGTTAAAGAAGAAGAAAGAGGTAGAAGAAGAGAGAAAAAGGTAGAACAAAACAGAATAGAAAGGAATAACAGAACAATATCAGAATCTAACCATCGCAGCGGAACAACATATAATAGATAAATGAATATTCATTAAAACAAAAAAACTGAATATTTTATATATTACATCACATTACATTCATTATCAGAGTTTACAACAACAATAGACAACAGAGTCAATACTTCAATGGACAGCTATATAACTTGTCCTCATACAGAATACACAGCGGAATAATACATAGTATAATATCATATACAAGTGGTACGTCTCGATATGCAGCTCGTCTCCCGAGCTCCATAGCACTCCTAAATCCAGAATAATCTGATAACCAAACTCTAGACTGCCTGTGTGGAAATTGGTGGGCACCCAGAGTTTAGGAAGGGAACAATAAACTCCAGGTCAGTCATGGGACTGGTGTGAGAACTTAAAACAGTTATTTATCTTTTAAACAAAGAACAGGGGAAATTTTAAAAGAAAATTCGCAATGCTTTTTGAAAATGAAACTACCATATGGTCTCCCGCCACACACACAATGCAAACGCAGACTTGGAGGAGGTTTCTCCTTATGATAGTCAAAGATGCTTACTACGCAAAATCAAATCATTTTTGATATTATTATTAGTGCATAGTGTAGAAAACAATTTCGAAAGTAGAATATAAATCTTAGCCAGCATAGGCATTCCGCACTTATGCCTACTATAGCTACTATGTTCAATAGCAGGTTACCGCCACATTCCATAGCAGGTAATACAACTAAAACCGTACAAGGATCGTATTGTTTGTTTGGATTTCCAACAAATGGTCAGGCCAAGGAACTTCCCATTGCCACATGGAAACGCCTCTGGAATGACGTCCCGAGAACCTAACCGGATCTCTGCCAACACAAGGCCGGGTTACCCCTAACTGGGTAACTACTGACACGAATATGTCATGCCCCGATCGTAACCGATCTATATCCGAGGATCCCCGATTTCCAACAACCACAAAGTAATAAATTTGCAGTAACCACATAGGTTAAGTATCTGGGCTCCATACCATGATACCACCTCTATCCAGAAGGAATGACATACACTAAAGGGGTGCTACCCCCTAATAACCTTGCCGCATCTTTCCTGTTTTGACCATTTCCGGGGTGTGAGGCTCGATGAAGTCTCGTCCACAAAGCCACGCTTTACAAAAGCAGTGCTTTGGGTCAACAAATGATCAAAGCAATGATCATCAAGATAGATGATCAAACAAATGATCCTATCACAAATGATCATTTAACGATCATTTCACAGCAACACTCAGCATGCCACACTACCAAATTGGGAGTATATCACTAATAACCATCAACTATATAACCTCTGAGCTCGTACGTCTCAGAGAAGGGTGTTAAGCTAAGAGAATAAATTCTCCGCCACCAACAGAAATGTATTTGAAAGAAATCATCTTTATATCTCAACTTGTAATGTCAGACATACAATCCATACAAGTCTGTTCCGGGATTGAACAGAACCGAAGGCACTTCCAAAGAAGCCCTTGCAATCCGCTAATCACGTCCGGACAACCCGTCACTAAGGGTGATAAAACCTCTATATCGGAGATCAGCCGATGCAGAGAAACTCGACGGCAATCCATCCGTTTTCAGAAATATCCGGTCTTCAACACTGGTCTTCAAATGCAATTCATAACGACGTATCACATATTCGGAGTGGGTTATACGACCCCATGGTCCTTTCTCGGTTAACCCAAATAGTGAGCGCTTATTTAAAAATAAGTGTGGCATCCAATTCAAACAGTCACAACAAATACCTATTTAAAGGTAAATATTGATAGTTGGTTATTTAACTATCAATAAAGATGCGCAACATCACCAGATTCCAAATAATTTCTCAAATTATTTATTTTCCCAAAAATATCTTTACAAGATATAAAATTTTCCACACTTCAAAAATAAACAACATTTATTTTGAAAACCAATTTTCCCTTTCCACTTATAAATTCCATAGTGAATTTATATTTCAAAATATCTACTGATCTACATTTTTCAATAGATTTCAAATATTCAATTCCAATTTATCTTCAAAAAGATAAATTCTTAAAAAACATTCCATTTCATATTGGAAAAACAATTCCATACTTATTTAAAAGTAAGTGATTCACAAATATTATTTATTTTCACAATTTGAAAATATTCGATATACTTAACCCATAGTTAAGTATATTTTTTCATTCCTTAAGGAAAAACGTTCTTTTATTCACATTTACTTGGGTCAAAACGAATGTTGCGTAAAACATCGTTACGACGACCCAAAATCACTAGTATAGGGATTCAAAATTTAAAATAGATATATAAATCCCAATACTATACAAAAATATTTCCTTTCGGAAATCATTTACTATAACAACAGTGTTATAGTCCATTATTTCCTTATTTTCTCGAAAACGTCTATTTCAACAATGAATGTTGAAATCTACGACTTCCTTTCCTTCTATTTCTCGAAAACGTCTATTTCAACCATGAATGTTGAAATCTATATTTTCGACACTCAATACATTTTAAAACATTTTTAAATCGTTTTAAATTTTATTTAAAACATCCTTTTCCCAAAAGATATCCTTTTTTTTAACGATATATTCACTGTTCAAAAACGTGAATATAACTCCTTTAATAAACTTTTATATTCAATTGATCAAATTCAATTGATTACGAATTTATAAACAATGTTTATAAATTCTATTCCTATTTACAAACTTCGATTTATAAATTTCCTTTATTTACCCAATTAAATTTGTATATTCCAATTATATACCCAAAATCCAGTTTATAAGTAAATTACTTATAAATCCTTTATTTTCAACTTCTATACATTTTAAATCTTCACAATCTAAAATCTATAATTTTCAATGAAATCTATGTATTCGATACTTAATAAACTTGTTTATAATTCCAATATTTTAATTCATAAATATCAATTTTTTTAGAGTCTTTTGTATAATCCTTTATAAAAATTCAGACATCCAAATTTAAATTATTTTATAAATCTATTTATTTTAAAAATTACCTTTGGTTGTATTTCACAAAAATATAAATCCTATAACTTTAAAATTAAAATCTTAATTTATTTAAAGTGAGTCAGATTCGAAAATTTAATAAAACATATACTTTGAGAAATCACTTTAAAATCCTTTTAAAATAAAAATTGCTACTTTAAACTTTAAAAAATGGATCCGATGATGCCACAACATCAAATGGTCAATCACTGCACAAATATCATATATCGATATGATAAACACAATCATCACAATATCTATAATCAAATAAATATTTGTGAGGAATCCAGTTGGATCCCTCCAACCTGTTTCCCTGCATCCACAGATCTTAGCACAATACCAATTCCACTTCAAGGTGGAATATCGTGGTATATGGGATTTATAAAATATATCATCCGCTTACTAACGGCGCAATAGGGTCTCATCCGCTATACAATGCGGGAAATCAATCAACTGCAATATATACATATGCCAATATATATATATATATATTGCTATATATATAGATATATCCTACTATATCTAATATCACAATCAAGCAAACAAACAATCAATCAACAAATTTTAAATATAACTATTTAAAATTTAACAAACCCTTTTGAGTGAGAAGTTCTCACCTTTTTCCTATGCCTGCAATACATTTCCACTTCTGATTGTTTCTCCACCATTTTAGACATTGTATAAACAATTATATAAATTTATTCGATCAAATCGAATAATTAATTATCGTTCTTGATTGTTTAATAGATTAGTAGTTCCATTTAAACAAATTTTTCCTTTAATAAATTTATTTTAACTAATTATTCTACTTTAAATTAACCAATATTCAATTTTGTCGAACAAATTTAATTTCTATTTAAATAAATTTTATTAACTAACTATTTAATTTAAACAAAATTTTCTTTTATAAAATATCCTTTAGTCCTTAATTACCCATTTTTCCAATAATAAATAATATTTTCTTTTGATAAGTCATTTTATCAAATAAGTAAAATTTCTAACTAATTTCTTTTACAAATTATTTTTAGTTATCAAAATAGATTTCTAAATAAGCTAATACTTCTAATTTTTAACAAATTCCTTTTTAATAAATATCGTTTAGTAACTTAAAAATAATTCAAATTAACCAATGTTTTTAATTTAAACTAAATTCTTTTTTTTTCAACCCAACTGTTTATATTTTTTTCTTTACTGTCCCTATTTAAAATATCATAATACATTTTTAAATCGAATTGAAGACAATTGAAACTGCTACCTTACTGTTTTAAACATTTTAAACAGATTTTTACTTCTTTTTTTTTTCGTATAGGCTACTTTGCATATACATATAATTTATAAATTAAAAATAATAAAAATAATACCTTCTGTAACTATCGAAACCCAGATTGCGATCCATCCCCTACTGTAACGACCCGTATTTTACGTGTCGATAGATTGTAGAATTTATAGGTCGTTAGTGTTGATAAGTTGTGTGGAAGTTAACTCGTATGGTGCTTAGGTCGAATTTACGAGTTAAGTTAGTCAACGACTTAGTGCTTAAGTCGTTTGGTAGCCTAGGTCGTTAGGGATTGAGTCGTGACCGACTTAACGTCTTAGGTCATGTGATGATTGAGTCGGTAGGAGCCTAGGTCATGCGAACGAGTCATGGAGGTAGCCGACTTAAGGGGATAGGTCGTTTGGATGTTAGGTCGTTGGGGAGTCTAGTAAGCGACCTAAGAGTTAACGAGTCAGCGACCTACGTGTTAGTGAGTCAGTTGTTGGCGAGTTAAGTATGTCAACGACCTAAGAAAAGTTAGGTCGTTGAACGACTTAAGGGAGTGTTAGGCCGCTGGGCAAGTTGAGTCGCGTGAGCGACTTAGTGTTAGGGATGCTGTGTATTAAGTCGGCAGGAGTTAGGTCGCGTAAGTACTGTAGAGACCTAGGTCGCAAGGGATGATAAGTCGGCAGAGTTTTTAGGTCGGTAGGATACTGTGTTTTAGGTCGTGTCTGGGTTGAGTCGTGTGGCAGTTGGGTCGGTAGTGTGTTGAGTCGTAAGTCGGCCTTGGTTGTATGTTGTGTTGGTTAGGTCGTAGGTCGTAGGGGCTGATGAGTCGGCAACGACTCATAGTTAGGTCGGGGACGACCTAAGGGGCGACGACCTAAGGGGTTTTCAGCCTATAAATAGAGGGGTTTGGCTCACTTTTTGGCACCGGTTTTTGAAGCGACGAAGTGCTGCCATTTTGAAGACTCGACTACAACATTTCTTCATCTTCTTTTCTCCATTCCAATCAAGTGTTAGCATCCATCCAAGATCGAAGATCGGGATCGAAGATTCAAGTGTCCAAGTTGAAGATCTTCATCCAACAAAGCTAGATTTCATCGTTTTAAGCGAGGTTTCTCCGGATCAAGCTCAAGTCCTTGCTGTCCAGATCTGAAGTTGATTGATTTTAGGTTGTTTTGGTGATTTGGTGAGTGGTAGTTATCTCTCACGCGGATCCAAGGGAGTATATTGGATTGGTGGCTTGTTTGAGTGTTAAAGTTAGAGTTTTCATGCATTTTTCTTAAATCCGAGTCTAGCTCCATTGTTTTTGAAGATATTTACTTATGCAAGTTAGTTTAACAAGTATTAGAGACAAAACCCATGTTTTAGATTTGATAGATCTATGCTAAAAACCATGATTTCACATATGTTGGACTTTTGCTCGTTTATTTACGAAATTCCCATTATAGTTGATATTGCTTAAATTGCTTAATAGATCTTGTTTGAATGATTGATTATTTGAATGTATGATTGATTTGATTGTTTCCAAGTTAGCTAGTAGTTGATTTGGAACAAGATGATGAAAGAGGATTCAAAAGCTATGGAAGAAGGCTCTTGAATGGTGAAAGCTGCTTAAGGCATATGTAGCGGATGTTGAAGCTCATATGTATAGATTGGATGATGTTGAGATGGGACTTTGCCATGATTTGATGAGGCAAACCATGTTGTTGAGTTGAGACTTTGCTTTGATGCGATGAAGCGAAGTATGATGTGAGTCTTGGCTTAATCCAGGAAGGGATCATTCCAAGCATGTTGATAACTTGAAGGGTAGTTCAAGTTGGTTGATAATGGATTGTTCAAGAGGTAGCTTGAGCTTGTATGAGGAAGTAGTCGTCGAGGAGGATGACTAGGAGGCTTGGATCTCGTCGTTGTTGAAGGTTCTAGCATGCTCAAAAGCAAGAGTACATGGGGCGCCCATAACGACTACAGGAAGGTAGTCGGGACACCCAAAAGACTACAGGTAGGTAGTTGAGTACTCTGGGCAAAGTAGATAAGTCCTAGGCACAAGGCAGTGTGCGGAGTATGGTTAGAACCGGGGTTACCATTAGCCCTTGACAGATGGTCATTCAACTAACGGTGAAATCGAGGCAAGGATGACAGTGATAGCCAGAGTCATGGATGTTTGGTTGTATTATCATTCGGCTTCAAGAGCGGTGTTTTCTGGGTGCTTATCTGATCTTGGTTTAGGCCTTGGGGGTTTGTATTTGGAAAACATCGTCCTTGACTCGAGTGGTATTCGCTTTACCTTAATTGTCTATGTTGTTATGCTTGCTTCTCCTTAGTGTATGTCTGGGGCTATCACTGTAGAAAGAGGTGGAGTGGGATGGTTTGGTTCCTATTCCTTTTATCCTTTATGCTCTTTTGGTATGTTTGATAGTTAATTTACTGCTCACTAAGACTTTGTCTGACTCAAGGTTTTATGTCTCCTCTTATTACCTTGGGCTGTTCATCCATGTTGGGATGGGCAGACTAGGTAGCAGGTGACAGGTGCTGTGCTAGGAGTTCTACGATGAAGATGACGAAGACGAGCAGGAGGCTTTGCATATTAGTTTTCTTACTATATGTACTGGGTATCCGCTGCTGTATTTGGTTGAGTGATTTGTAGTGAGGCTTTCATGTATGGATTTGAGTAGATGATTGTATGAAACTACTGTGATGCTTATATGATGATGTTCTGTTCTATGGAGCTTCACTATATTATATTTCTCTATTGTATTTTATCCATGCGCTGTGAGTTATGCGATAGAGATTCTTCTGTTTTGTTTTACCCTGACTATCGTCCATGGCTGCCTGGCACACCTTTTAGCGCATTATTCCCTTCATTTGGTGCGGGAGTCATGGGCGGTCGTCACATTTGGTATCAGAGCTTTGGTTAATCGATTTCAGCCAACGCTCGCTGACGTAACGACGTATGAGAGGCGTAATTGTATTTTGATGAATGATTACTATATATAATATAGTAGCCTGGAAGGATTTGAACTCCTTATGCAGTTGTTTCTTAAGGTGTTCTAATCATTCTTATTACAGATATTAAGGATGAGTCGAAGAGGGAGACCAGCTGCAAGGGAAAGCCGTGCTGATGAAGGAGCTGTTGATTATGGAACTATGTTCGAAGCGATGATGACTTCGATCATGAGAAGGATACCAGCTTCAGGATCATCAGTGGATGTGGGAGTTCAAGTTCAAGCTCCAAGACCGGTGGATTTTGCTAAGCTTTGCAAGGATTATACTTCTCTTGGAGGAAAAGCTTTCTTGGGGACGGAGTTGACTATTGAGGTGCAGAGATGGATTGATGCATGTCGAAGGATCTTTGGTGACTTAGGGATTGAGGATGCAACTAAGAGAAAGCTTGCATCGAGACAGCTTCAGGGAAGAGCTGCTGATTGGTGGAATTCTATCACCATTGATACCCCAGAAGAAGAGATTACTTGGGAGCAATTCCAAGTTAGATTTGAAGCTAAGTTCATCTCTACTTCCCAGAAATCTGTCTTGTTTAAGAGGTTTGTGGAGCTCAAGCAAGGGGGAAGGCCTGTTCTTGAGTATATTTCTGAGTTTGAAGCTTTGTCCAAGTATGCCAGATCGTACATTGATTCTCCCTATCAGAAGAATGAGAAGTTTGTGACTGGTCTGGATGCTTATCTTGGGAGGCAGTTAGTGGATCATTTGGACGATCCATTTGAGAAGCTTGTGGAGAAAGCCCTTAGGCATGAGAGTTTGTTTCCTAAGGAAAGTTCTGTTGTTGCTGTAACCAGGGAAGGATCTAAACCACACCAGAATGGCAATAAGAGGAGGAAGCAGCAGCAGCAGAAGGGTAAGGATGGCCAGAAGAAGCCGAAAGGCGAAGTGACTTGTTATAACTGCCAACAGAAGGGCCATCTTTACAAAGATTGTAAGAATCCCAAGGTGCCGGGAAAGTGTTACAACTGTGATAAGCTGGGACATATCAAGAAGGACTGTCCAGAACCGAGGAAAGATAGGCAGGTTGTGCAAGCCTATGCTTTGGGGGCTGTTCCATCGTCTTCGAAAGCTCCTACTGCTGAGGAGAAGGGGAAGAGTGTGGTGGTTCAAGGTACTCTTTCTATTTGTGGTGTTCCAGTTAGAGTGTTGTTTGATACTGGAGCGTCGCATTCTTTTGTTTGTGATGATTTGGTAAGCCGGTTAGGTATGAAACCGGATATTGTTGATAGGCCATTGGTTGTGACTAATCCGGTAGGGGGTTCGTCATGTTTGTGTATGATATGCCGTGGTCTAGTTGTGTCGAGTAATGATTGCTCGTTTGTTTGTGATTGCTTTGTCCTGAACTTTGCGGGGTTCGGAATTATTTTGGGTATGGACTGGCTTAGGAAGTATGCGGCTAGGATTGATTGTGAGAGGCTTGAGGTGACAGTCGGGAATGTGGAAGGGCGAAAGGTTGTGATACGATGTAAGCATGAAGAAGGCGTCTTCATGAGCTTCATGTATTCGCTAGTTGTTCCACGGGATGGACTGTCATCGGTGCCTATTGTGAATGAGTTTGAGAATGTCTTTGAGGAAGTCAAAGGGTTGCCGCCGCATAGGGAGATCGAGTTTCGTATCGATCTAGTTGAGGGAGCCAGACCTGTTGTGATGCCTCTTAGGCGGATGGCACCGAGGGAGCAGCAAGAGCTGAAGGTGCAAGTTGATGACCTTTTGCAGAAAGGATTCATTCGGAGAAGTGTGTCCGAATGGGGTGCGCCAGTTGTGTTCGCAACCAAAGCGGATGGATCGTTGAGGTTGTGTGTGGATTATCGTGAGCTGAATAAGGTGACTAAGAAGAACAAGTATCCATTGCCGAGAATAGATGACTTGTTTGATCAGCTTCACGAGGCTAAGGTGTTTTCTCAGATGGATTTGGCAACGGGATTTCACCAGTTGAGAGTGGCGAAGGATAGTGTGCCGAAGACTGCTTTCAGGACACCATCCGGGTTTTATGAGTGGCTGGTAATGCCGTTTGGATTGACTAACGCACCAGCATATTTTGTGGATCTTATGAATAGAGTGTTCAGAGATCAGTTGAATAGGTTCGTGCTTGTGTTCGTGGATGATATTCTGATTTATTCCAGAACTGAGGGAGAGCACAAGACACACTTGAGGATTGTTTTGGGGATCTTACGGAAACATCAGCTGAAGGCTAAGTTTTCGAAGTGTCACTTCTGGAAGAGTGAAGTGAGGTTCTTAGGCCATGTTATCTCTGGAAATGGAATAGCGGTTGATCCCGCTAAGGTGGCAGTGATCCAGGATTGGGTTAGACCTAAGAATGCATCTGATGTGAGAAGTTTTCTTGGATTAGCAGGATATTATCGTCGGTTTATCAAAGACTTTTCCAAGATAGCTGCACCGTTAACAGGATTGACAAAGAAGAACCAGGTGTTCAGATGGGATGATAAGTGTGAGCAAGCTTTTGTAATCCTGAAAGAGCGATTGACGAGTGCTCCTGTTTTGACTATTCCAAGTGGGAATGATGAGATGGTGGTTTACACCGATGCATGTGGCACTGGACTAGGAGCGGTGCTAATGCAGAAGCATAAAGTTGTTGCGTATGCTAGTCGACAACTAAAGCCGCATGAAAGGAATTATCCGACTCATGATTTGGAGTTAGCGGCGATTGTGTTTGCTTTGAAGATGTGGAGACACTATCTATTGGGAGTTAGATTCGAGCTGTTTACAGATCATAAGTCGTTGAAGTATCTGTTTTCCCAAAAGGATTTGAATCTTCGACAGCAAAGGTGGCTAGAGTTCTTAGCATCGTATGATTTTGGTATAGCCTATACTCCAGGGAAAGGTAACGCAGTGGCTGATGCGTTAAGTCGAAGACATGCAGGATTGGGAGCCATGTTTTCGGAATGGAAGAGTCTTGAGTATTTGGCTGGATTTGATTTCAGGCCTAGATGCGAATTGGAACCTGAGATGTTGGCAAACTTATCAATAAGGCCTACTCTTGTGGAAAGAATTGGCGAGGGTCAAAAGCAAGACGATAAGCTTGTCAAGGTTATCCGAGATTTGGAATCTGGATTGGACCCAGAGAAGAATAAAGGATTTGAAGTCGATCGAGAGGGTTGGCTTCGAAAGCAAGGGCGACTAGTTGTTCCCGATGTAGATGGATTGAGAGATGAAGTTCTGAGGGAGAGTCATCACTCGAAGTTGACAATTCATCCAGGTGGAAATAAGATGTATCGGGATATGAAGAGAACCTACTACTGGGAAGGTATGAAGAAGGATGTTGGAAATTTTATTTCCAAGTGTATGAATTGCCAGTTGGTGAAAGCTGAGCAGAAGAAGCCCAGTGGATTGCTTCAGCCATTAGAGGTTCCTACATGGAAGTGGGAGCAGGTGTCGATGGATTTTATCGATGGTCTACCTAGGACAAGAGCGGGAAATGAAGGGATTTGGGTCATCGTAGATCGTTTGACCAAGAGTGCAAGATTCATTCCTGTTCGATCGACTAGGACTGCATCGAAGTTGGCTGAGTTGTATGTTAAGTGGATAGTTCGTTTCCATGGTGTTCCGAAGAGTATAGTGAGCGATCGAGACCCATTGTTCACTAGTAGATTTTGGAAGAGCTTCCAGGAAGTTTTGGGAACCGAGTTGTGTTTGAGTACAGCTTATCACCCTCAAACAGATGGTCAGACTGAGAGAGTCAACCGAGTTTTGGAAGATCTTCTTAGAGCATGTGTTTTGGACTTCGGAGGATCATGGGAAGATCACCTTCATTTGGTGGAGTTTGCTTATAATAACAGTTATCAGTCGAGTATCGGTATGGCACCATATGAGGCATTATATGGAAGACCGTGTAACTCTCCGACATGTTGGTTGGAAACCGGAGAAAAGCTGATACTTGGGCCAGAGATGATTCGACAGACTTCAGATTGTATAGAGATCATTCGGCAACGAATGAAGGCAGCCCAAGATCGTCAGAAAAGTTATGCAGATAATCGTCGAAAGGATTTGGAATTCGACGTGGGTGATAGGGTTTTTGTGAAGATTTCTCCATTGAAGAATGTTATTAGATTCGGGAACAAAGGAAAGTTAACTCCGAGATTTGTTGGACCATTCCCGATTATCAAGCGAATTGGAAAACTCGCTTATAGATTGGAGTTACCGGAGAAGATGGTGGGTGTGCACAATGTTTTTCATGTATCCTATCTACGGAAGTATGTGCACGACCCAACTACGGTGGTTTTTGCTGATAGCTGTGAAGACTTGGAGGTTGATCCTGTTGTTTCGAGACCTCGTAAGCCGCTTCGTATTGTTGAAACCGATACGAAACAGCTTAGGAGGAAGACGATTACGTTGCTCAAGGTACAATGGAGTGATGATGTTAACGACTGTACATGGGAGGAGGAAGAGAGGATGAAGGCAGCTCATCCCGGACTCTTCGAGGTATGGCCCTAAAGTGTCGTGACATCTCATGAATTTGTAGCTTGTTCTAAGTCTTAGAATTCTGCATGCTAGGTTAGAATTGGATGCATGATCTGTTGATTGCTATGGATGGTAGGCATGCGGAATATCTTTGATTTCTGTTGATTGCTTGGAATTTCGAGGGCGAAATTCCTAAGGGGGAGAGAATGTAACGACCCGTATTTTACGTGTCGATAGATTGTAGAATTTATAGGTCGTTAGTGTTGATAAGTTGTGTGGAAGTTAACTCGTATGGTGCTTAGGTCGAATTTACGAGTTAAGTTAGTCAACGACTTAGTGCTTAAGTCGTTTGGTAGCCTAGGTCGTTAGGGATTGAGTCGTGACCGACTTAACGTCTTAGGTCATGTGATGATTGAGTCGGTAGGAGCCTAGGTCATGCGAACGAGTCATGGAGGTAGCCGACTTAAGGGGATAGGTCGTTTGGATGTTAGGTCGTTGGGGAGTCTAGTAAGCGACCTAAGAGTTAACGAGTCAGCGACCTACGTGTTAGTGAGTCAGTTGTTGGCGAGTTAAGTATGTCAACGACCTAAGAAAAGTTAGGTCGTTGAACGACTTAAGGGAGTGTTAGGCCGCTGGGCAAGTTGAGTCGCGTGAGCGACTTAGTGTTAGGGATGCTGTGTATTAAGTCGGCAGGAGTTAGGTCGCGTAAGTACTGTAGAGACCTAGGTCGCAAGGGATGATAAGTCGGCAGAGTTTTTAGGTCGGTAGGATACTGTGTTTTAGGTCGTGTCTGGGTTGAGTCGTGTGGCAGTTGGGTCGGTAGTGTGTTGAGTCGTAAGTCGGCCTTGGTTGTATGTTGTGTTGGTTAGGTCGTAGGTCGTAGGGGCTGATGAGTCGGCAACGACTCATAGTTAGGTCGGGGACGACCTAAGGGGCGACGACCTAAGGGGTTTTCAGCCTATAAATAGAGGGGTTTGGCTCACTTTTTGGCACCGGTTTTTGAAGCGACGAAGTGCTGCCATTTTGAAGACTCGACTACAACATTTCTTCATCTTCTTTTCTCCATTCCAATCAAGTGTTAGCATCCATCCAAGATCGAAGATCGGGATCGAAGATTCAAGTGTCCAAGTTGAAGATCTTCATCCAACAAAGCTAGATTTCATCGTTTTAAGCGAGGTTTCTCCGGATCAAGCTCAAGTCCTTGCTGTCCAGATCTGAAGTTGATTGATTTTAGGTTGTTTTGGTGATTTGGTGAGTGGTAGTTATCTCTCACGCGGATCCAAGGGAGTATATTGGATTGGTGGCTTGTTTGAGTGTTAAAGTTAGAGTTTTCATGCATTTTTCTTAAATCCGAGTCTAGCTCCATTGTTTTTGAAGATATTTACTTATGCAAGTTAGTTTAACAAGTATTAGAGACAAAACCCATGTTTTAGATTTGATAGATCTATGCTAAAAACCATGATTTCACATATGTTGGACTTTTGCTCGTTTATTTACGAAATTCCCATTATAGTTGATATTGCTTAAATTGCTTAATAGATCTTGTTTGAATGATTGATTATTTGAATGTATGATTGATTTGATTGTTTCCAAGTTAGCTAGTAGTTGATTTGGAACAAGATGATGAAAGAGGATTCAAAAGCTATGGAAGAAGGCTCTTGAATGGTGAAAGCTGCTTAAGGCATATGTAGCGGATGTTGAAGCTCATATGTATAGATTGGATGATGTTGAGATGGGACTTTGCCATGATTTGATGAGGCAAACCATGTTGTTGAGTTGAGACTTTGCTTTGATGCGATGAAGCGAAGTATGATGTGAGTCTTGGCTTAATCCAGGAAGGGATCATTCCAAGCATGTTGATAACTTGAAGGGTAGTTCAAGTTGGTTGATAATGGATTGTTCAAGAGGTAGCTTGAGCTTGTATGAGGAAGTAGTCGTCGAGGAGGATGACTAGGAGGCTTGGATCTCGTCGTTGTTGAAGGTTCTAGCATGCTCAAAAGCAAGAGTACATGGGGCGCCCATAACGACTACAGGAAGGTAGTCGGGACACCCAAAAGACTACAGGTAGGTAGTTGAGTACTCTGGGCAAAGTAGATAAGTCCTAGGCACAAGGCAGTGTGCGGAGTATGGTTAGAACCGGGGTTACCATTAGCCCTTGACAGATGGTCATTCAACTAACGGTGAAATCGAGGCAAGGATGACAGTGATAGCCAGAGTCATGGATGTTTGGTTGTATTATCATTCGGCTTCAAGAGCGGTGTTTTCTGGGTGCTTATCTGATCTTGGTTTAGGCCTTGGGGGTTTGTATTTGGAAAACATCGTCCTTGACTCGAGTGGTATTCGCTTTACCTTAATTGTCTATGTTGTTATGCTTGCTTCTCCTTAGTGTATGTCTGGGGCTATCACTGTAGAAAGAGGTGGAGTGGGATGGTTTGGTTCCTATTCCTTTTATCCTTTATGCTCTTTTGGTATGTTTGATAGTTAATTTACTGCTCACTAAGACTTTGTCTGACTCAAGGTTTTATGTCTCCTCTTATTACCTTGGGCTGTTCATCCATGTTGGGATGGGCAGACTAGGTAGCAGGTGACAGGTGCTGTGCTAGGAGTTCTACGATGAAGATGACGAAGACGAGCAGGAGGCTTTGCATATTAGTTTTCTTACTATATGTACTGGGTATCCGCTGCTGTATTTGGTTGAGTGATTTGTAGTGAGGCTTTCATGTATGGATTTGAGTAGATGATTGTATGAAACTACTGTGATGCTTATATGATGATGTTCTGTTCTATGGAGCTTCACTATATTATATTTCTCTATTGTATTTTATCCATGCGCTGTGAGTTATGCGATAGAGATTCTTCTGTTTTGTTTTACCCTGACTATCGTCCATGGCTGCCTGGCACACCTTTTAGCGCATTATTTCCTTCATTTGGTGCGGGAGTCATGGGCGGTCGTCACACCTACCCTCGAACAATAACCCTTTCTCAAGATCGACGCCGCCCCCCCTCACGCGCAGGCGCCTTCCTGCTTGATCGCGACATCACCTCCATCTGAACGCGCCGCCGCTTCCAGGTGCTCAGAGAACCTATCCCTTTGCTTGCGCGATTCGATCGCGAGGCCGAGCTCAATTTCCTTTCGGTCGAGTGAATTGATTTCGATTTTTTTTTTATAGAAAAAGAAGCGGCCATTTTTTTTCTTCTCAGAGTGGATTTTATTATCTCGTTGAGAAATATACTTGCTTTGCAACTGTTAAGAGGAGATGTCCATTGTTTTCTTTCAGAAGTACGAACTATTTAATTATATTTTCTTTTGTTCGGCTGAGACGTGATTGAAAAGGTACCCTACTGTTCACCTGATTTAACAATTATATAATAATTTTTCTTCTACTTAAATATTGAATTTCAATATAGTTCACCGCGTTTACTTACCGTGTGATCACACGACAATTCCGATCACAACGAAATTTGAAATCCGATAATAATACAATATTACGGACCCAATGAAACTGGTTTCGTCGAATTCCGAGACTGTGCCTCAGACGACTATTTTTAAATATCGATTCGAACGATATAATTTCAAAACTGAACAAATCACTTTCAAATCCAATTCTGAAGCTTCAATTATCTTCAGTATTATCAATATGAGTTTTACAAGCCATTGAAATATTTTTTAAATCAACTTAAAATTGAATATTCAAATTTTTATCCAACTTTCCATAGATTAAATTTTATAATTTAATCATCAAATTCAAAGTTATATTGAAAATTCAACCCAAATCACTATTCAAATATGTAAAATTAATTAAATATTCTCAATTTAAATTGTTCAAAATTCTGGGTCGTTACACTCTTTCTGCAGTTGATATGAGGTATTTGTTGAACATAATCTCCATTGGTAGTGCATATGAAATATTCTATGTCTTTTGTTTGCAACTCTTGTAAGTTCCCAACAACTTCTCCCTGTTCATTTAAAAAAATTTAGCAAATTATTATTTTGGATTTTCCTTTGAGACATTTTAGTATAAAAAAATTTGATGCATTCATCCCCTTGTGTTAGCCATTTTTCCTTTGCTTTTTGTTTTATTTCCATGGCTTGTATACTCAGTAGGCTCTTCAGTTGTTGTTGTTTGTCAATGTACTCTGCATTCAATTCTTCATTAAAAGGCTCTTCTTCTAGTTGATATTGAAGTTTTCCCAACCTTTCTTGTAATTCTTTGATTCCTTCATGTGATTTGGGCCTAACTTTATTCCACTCCTTCATCTTGTTTTTTATTTGTTTAACTGCCATTATATATTGGTACATATAATTCCCTTCTGGAATTTGGATTTTATTAAAATCTACTATTTTTTGTATTCTTCAATTAAGTGCCAATGAGTTGCATATCTGAACGGTTTGCCTTTTTGTGATTGTGTTTCATTATTAAATTGTATGTAGAGAGGACAATGATCACTTGTTGAACTAGGCAGCACTATAACATTAATATTTGGGAATTTGTTCACAAGATCTGCATTACCCAGTGCTCTATCAAGTCTTGAAATAAATTTTTTCCTCTCACCGCTTTTCCATGTGTATTTCAGGCCCATATGGAGCACTTCAGCAAGTCCAGCGGTTAGTACACAGTTGTTAAATTCAGATATTTGGCAAACCTTCAGGGTGAGTCCTCCTTGTTTTTTATTTGTTTTCAATATTGCATTAAAATCTCCAAAAACTATCCACGGTATTGATATGATTTTTGAATTTTCATTTATCACTTTCCATAGTTTTTTCCTTTCTGATGCCAAATTGTTTGCATAAACTATTGTTGCTATGATTTGCATTCCTCCAATGTTTTTCATTTCTACAGTAATCTGTTGTTCATTTACATTTAGCAAACTGAATGTCCAGATATTGGAATCCCAAAGAATAATTATTCTTCCCTTGCTATTGTTTGTGTTATTATGAATTATTTTCCAGTGTTCTCCCATTTGTTTCTATAATTCCTCCATTATGTCTTCTGTAAGTTTGTTTTCTAATATTGCTAAGATTGTAGGTTTATATTTATTTCTGAGATTATAGAGGTCTAATCTTCTGACATCACCATTAAGACCTCTTACGTTCCAACATATAATAGTCATTATGATTTGGTAGATCTGCTCCTAGTAATCGGAGCTGATACTACTTTAGCTTTGTTTTCAGCTACTTTATTTCCTTTTCCAGAAAACATATCTTCGTAATTATCATTCACTTCTGTATATTTTTCCAGGTTTTCTTCCATATCTTCTTCTTCTAATGATTCTATTTGTATATCTAATTTGTTTATTTCTTTGGTTGATCTAGGGAGATCTTCTTCATCACTTGACTCAACCATATTCTGCTCCTGTGGTTGCTGACTATGATCCTTTAATTCTGAATGATCCTCCTGTATCTTCAGAGATTGATGAACTTCTTGCATCTCTGCTCCATAGTCCTTGATGTCGCTCGGCCTTGGAGGTGGACTCTCTATTACAACATTTTTTTTTGCTGTAATATCTTTTTGTGGTAGTATGTCAGTGTTACTAGTGGAAGCTGTCTGAGAAGAAACAACTATTGTGTTGTCTATATGGATAGTTTCCGTAGATATTGTGGCTTTTGGTATCCATGCTTGTTTGGATTTGTTCTTATCACTGCACTCTGGGGTGGCTGCATGACCAAAACATTTACATTCTACACATCTCAGAGGTATGAATTCATATTCTACTTCTTGCATGTACACATTTCCTCTTTTATTAATGGCTTTCACGGTCTGTGGTATTGTAGAGTCTGCTTTTATTTACACCAAGATTCTAGCAAATTTGATTCTCTTAACTTTCCTTGTGTATTCATTTATATCGAGAGATTTACCAATAATGCTTGCTAGTTTTCTAATACATCTCATATTCCACAAAGCTAGATTAAGATTATTGAATTTGATCCAGATTGGATATGTTGTTAACATCACTTTTTCAAAGTTAAAATCTGCTTCCCACTTCTTAATGATTATCAATTTACAATCCATGAACCATGGACCTCCTTTAATAATCTTTTCGTAATCTTCTTCCTTTTCAAATTTTATGAGATAAAAGCCATTTTCTCTGGTAAATACATCCCAAGATCCTAATGGTTTCCAGACCATCCTTATATATGCATTAAAGTGGACTAGATATGGTCTTTTACCTGCCATGTATGCATACAGAGAATTCTTCCACATCTGATTAGATTCTTCATAATCTTGATCGTCTATAAGTTGATAATTCTCTGTCCCCTCCTTAATTGGTTCGAAATAATCGAGTTTACCTTGTATTTCAATGTTGTTATCAACCGCCTCAACCCATGATTTAGGGTTTTTTCTTTGCTTTGTGAGATCTGGAGTTGTTTGTTTGATTACATCTGCAAACGTTGCTTTCCCCTTCCGTGTAACCGTCGTCCAGCCGCCGCCTCCTTCATCATCTTCCAAGTCGCCTAGGGTTTTGGGAAATCCGGTTGTCGCCATTATTCAGCAAATGTTTATATATATATATATATATATATATATATATATATATATATATATATATATATATATATGTATATGTATATATATTGTCCGTAACCACGGTTTTGCAAGGACTATTTATATAGAGACCTTAAGGGGTTTCTTGCCAATAATGATTATTTATTTCTTTATGCTACTTAAATTAATATTTAGTTGAGATTAATCGAGATATTCTATTTAAGTTGATTAAGTGGTGTTATAGCAATTTTTTACTATACCGTCATCTATTGAATATCATCTCCTAAATCCTCTGGTTGTGTTGTCTTGAGCTTGTATTTTCACAAAATGATATATAAAATCATTGATTATTTTGATTATTGATAGTTTAATTTAATTAACCATTTTAATAAATGATTATTTGGATTTAATAAAATTGTTTTAGTCAATGATGTTTAAAATTTATTTAATCATTTTAATTAATGATATTTGACTTTAATTAATCATTTTTAAGTAACAATGTTTTAAATTAATAAATCATTTTAACCAAAATGGTAAATCTAGTTAATTGTTTTGATTAATGATATTTAAATGAATTGATTATTCTAAATAATGATATTTGAGTTTAATTAATTATTTTTATTAATGATGTTTTAAATTTAGTTAATTGTTTTATTGAGCAATGTTGGAATCTAATTTATAATTTTGTTAATGATATTTGAATTTAGTTGATATTTTTAATTAATGGTGTTTCGGAAATTAATCGATTGATATAATAAAAGAGTTTAAAGAAAATTAACTAATGGAATGAAAGCGTTTTAAAGCGAATAACTAATTTAATAATGGTTTTAAAGTTAATTTACTGATTTAATGAAAGAATTTTGGAAATACTTAACTATTTTTATTTAAAAATAATTGATTTGTTTATTTAAGGAAATTATAAATGTGATCTATTGTCATTCGAGACAAGTAATGTTATTTAAATTTAATAAAAGATTTTATTTTGGTTTATTTACCTTAGGAAAATAAATGTGGTTTTAAAGCTTTAAAAAGATTACTATAAATCATCCCTCGGGATGATTAACATTGTTTAAATTTATAAGAGTATTTAAATTGATTTATTATCTTTTGAGATAATAAATATTGTTTTAAAAATTATGAATAATACTCTATAACAAGAAGATTTTTTAAAAAGAATTTCAAATAAAGCTAAGTGTAAATTGTTTGGGTTTACAATAAACAATGTTTTGAAATTTGTTTTGACTTGGGTTTAATACGCTTAGAAAATAAAATTTTCCCTTTTAAAATTAATATCTCAAAGAGTGTTTTAAAGTGTCTTTAAAAGTATTATGATGTGAAAAGCAAGCGCAAGCGAAAATAACCATTTTATCATTCTCAATAATTTATTTATCAACTACCGACTATGATTGTGTTTTCTCCTTTCTATTTCGTCTGTCTAATACGATTTTTTGTTAATTTGAGCTTTATTATACTTTGTCAAAGATGAGTAAACTGAAAGGGTGAGAGGAAGCAAAGCTATGTGGGGTTGCTCTCATTAAGGTATTTTCACATCTACTCTAGATTGGATTCGATTTTACGCAATGAGATGTGAAATGCTCGAACTCTCGGTAAAGTTAGTGGGTCCGACTTGGAGAGTCCGAGGAGTGTCACATAGTGTATGGACCTCTCAAGTATATTTCTAGAGGTATACTTTCGGTAAGGTAGGCGCACCCTCCTAGCCATCGTTGGAAAAATTTCTGTTTCCCATTATTATTAGTTCAAATCTTTGAATTGTTTCCTTAATTGCATGGAGAACTGTTATGTGCTCTTCTCTATTTTTAATTATTTATATCCATTCTTTCAAACCCAGAATTCGGTATTATTTTCCCATTCGTTAAGTATGGAATTTGTTCTTGCTAGTACCACCTCGTTTTATTTGTACTGTTTCTGTTGTTTATTTCCTTTCTTTCTTGATTGGATTGTTGTTCTTATTTTTTTTCCATTTATGCATTTATGGATGTTGTTCTCGTGAGGTAAAAACCCCTTCCATATTAGTGGCATGGTCCCATAGAATTTTTATGCGTAAGCATATTAATTGAGTTTTCTCATGCTAGTTTTCCAAACTGACCCGGGTGTTATTTTATTATAATGCTCGGATCAGACCAAGTTTTTCCTAGGTTGGCTTTGACGATATGGAGTTATTGGAGAAGAGCTGGATGTTTATCTACCGTAGTATTTTATTTTCCACTGTATTATATTGTATACTTATCAGCAATTGTAAGGTCAGAATTTTATAACTGTCTAGCCATAGGGTTTGTTTTAAACTCTAATGTACTCTTTATTTTAGAGTGACGGTTTTTACTATCCATGTTATATTATATGTTGTTGATTTCGTTGTGAGATTCTGATTTCCTCTATGCTCTGTTCTTTTCTTTTTATTTACCCTAACAATCTACCCTTTTATTGATTGGATGAACGACATTTGAACATGGTGGTAGTGCTCGGTATCGACTTTCGATGGTCAAAAAGGTGGGTCACTAATATTTGGTATCAGAGCGGAAGATTAAGCGAGAACCTTGGCGTTGGTAGGGTAAGTCTCACTACAGATAGGATTAGTAATACCCTTGAGTGAGTAACTTATTGAAGATAGGGTAAATGATACCCTAGAATGAGTTTGAGAGTACTAGATGTATATGAGAGATTATTTGTTATTGTTATAAAAACATACCACGTTAATTGGTCTGATGAGTTGTTTATGAATTCTGATCGAGATGTGGGATGTCACCATACCGATAGGGATTTCTAAACACTTGAACAAGACGAACGAGCACGATATTGATTTTTGAAAATTTGGTAAATGAAATATTTTACCCCTATTTATATATAAAAATCAATAAAATTATATAGTTATAGAGTATGTGTGTTTGTTTAAAAGTGATAATTTTTATTTATTATCACTATTGTTTGATCAGTCTTGCTTGATTAGTTTAGGAGCGTTGATTATCATCAGTTGATTGTCGATTAATTATGTTTAGTTTATTTATAAGAAATTGTTATTTGAATTTATAAATGAACCCTTAGTGAATTAAGTTTTATGATTTGATTATAAGGTGCTCGGAGAAATTTAAAGTTAAGAGTCATCTTTTAACAATGTTAAGTTAAAAGTAATCTTATAATAAAGACTATTTAATATTATCTAAATGGTAGGATAAAACATTTAGAGAATAAATATTTAAGAAAATTTATTATAATAAAGGAGAATTATTATAATGTGAAATGATTTTTACATAAAAGCAGGTTTATATAAATTTTGATTTGTAAAATGTGCTTTTAATAGGATTTTTGAATTTAAACCCCGAAGTTTTTTGAAATAATTTTGTAATGTTTTTGATTTCTAAATATAACTATTTTGGAAGATAAATTTTGAAAGGAATGAATTTTCTTTAGGGTAATTCATGGGGAAAACATCTCGATTAGTTTTACGATAATCTGAATAATCTTCTAACTGATGATCGGATGTCTACTTAGGCAAACGTTGTGGGGCACATAGTAAATTATTCTCCTTATCATTGTGCTATTGTAATGAGTTCAAATTTGGTCAAACCTACTTTTAGTAAATAAATTGATTGAAATTATATCCTAGAAATATATGTAGTATATTTTCAAAAAGAGTACTTAATTCTTTGGTTTCCTTAGAGGAAATTTATTTAAAATAAAAAGATGTTTTGATAAATAATTTGATATATTAAAATTTTAAGGTCTTAGATATAAAAGAAATGATTTAGCTCTAGTTTCAAATGGGTTAAATTATATACAAAGATTTTGGTAAATTTATTTTATTAAAACCATAGTTTTTGTTAATCATGTAAGTTGTGTGAGTTATCAGTGATATTGAGCCAATCCATGGAAATGTTCCTTAGAACACTATGAGGTAAAAAGATTGAAGACTTGACTTAGTTTTGAAAACCCATATTATGTTTGAACTACCACTTGGATTTTGAGAAAAATAAAATAAATATATAATAAATAAAATAAAATTAGCATTTTGTATATACTCTTAGGATTTAGAAGGGTATTTGTAACAACCCAAAATTATGGTTATTTGATTTTAAATGTTTAATTAATTTTAAATATTTAAATAATTGGATTTTGGAAATTAATAACCTTTATTTAAAATATAAGGAGTGATTAAATTATGAATTATGAATTTAATGTTAATTAAAAGGATTTAATAATTTTATTTAAATCTTTTTAATTAATAAATAATATTAATGAATTCAGTTTGTAAAGTTTATTTACAACATGTGAATAGATTGGATAAATATATATAATTAAATATAAAACGATATTTAAATCAAGGAAATTGTCATTCCGGGGCATAGTCTCGGATTTCAATGAAACCAATTTCATTGGATCCGTAATAATGAATTATTATACATCGTCAAATTTCGTAACGGTTGAACGTATTGTTTGATCGTGGGAGATCAAAACAAGTTAAAACTAATATTGGAAATATAATATAATAATTAGTTTTGAAAAGCTATCTTCTGCATATGATTGAATTAGGCCTCGAAACAAGTTGCATTATGTTTGAAATAAAGGTATAACATATAATACGCCAGGTGGCACGTATCATTTGGAGTTCGAAATTTTCGCATATGTTTTGTTGAACATTTTGAAATTTAGATAGTATATATACATACATATTCACCTTAATCTAAGCTATACCTACAACCACTATGCCCCTACATCCCACGTTCACTCCATACCTTCCTTCCATATTTATACTAGCCAGGAAACAAGAAATGGAAATTTTCTTTGATAAAACCAAATTTTAAAATCAAATTCATTTCAAAACTAAAAATCATGAAACAAAGTCTAGGGAGTTTTTTTTGGATGTTGGCTTCGATTCTATAACCTTAAATTGGAGACTAACGACGTTTAGGGTGGCTCGACCTTGGGGTAGTAATCTTAGGTTCGATTTTGTCGTCGGTCGGAGTAGATTTGGGTGCCGACGGTTGGTTCATTGGTTTTATGGTGTAGAGGAGCACGAGTGGAGCGAGGTGGAGAGGTCACGATATGATTTGCGTCATTGTTAGGTCATGTAGGAGGAGAGTGTAGGTCGCATTTCAGTAGAGGGTAGCGGACATGAATTTTTTGGTCTGGGTAGGTCGATCTCGGTGAGAGAAGCTCAACAACAAAGGCAGATTCAAGTTTAGTGGAGCGTAGCTCCGTATCAATCCATCTCTATGCACACATATTTGGGTTTGGTCACTGTGCACATTTCAGTCGTGAAGGAAGATGATGGATTGATATTTTAATAAAGGGTGAAGTTGTAATTAATGTTTAATTATAGTTTAACAATTTGAGAACTCATAAATTGAATAACTTTTGCATACGAGGTCAGATTCGAATGTTGTTTTTTGTGTTGGAGCCGTCTCATCAAGATCTTCGCGATGGAATTTGTTTGATTTGGAGCTTGTTGGAATTTAGGCTAAAATCGAACGACCATCTGGTTTTTGTCAAAAATCAGGATGTTTCGGCGAAAATAAAAACCAATGTAAGTTTAACTCAAATTAAATTTTATTATATCGTATCAGTAATGTTATAAATGTTTGTTGATTGCTTGGATGGTAGTTAAATTGTTTGATTGCTTATTTGGTTGAATTTTCGTTCGAAAAATGGATGACATATTAATTTGATCATTATGAATCCATATCATTATCTATATATTACCCATAACCATTGTTTTGCAGGGAAAATTTGTGGAGAGACCAAAAGGGGTTTCTCACCCATAAATTATTTGTTTACATCCGTACGCTTATATTGATGGTTAATTGAAAATAAATCTTGATATTCCATTTAACTTGTTAGTTATAGCGATTTCGCTATATTCATTTATTAGATTCCATCCCTAAACCCTGTCGTATGAACTTGAGCTTGTGTTTTCGCTAAACAGAATATTGAAAATCTCACCAATCATTTAGACTAATGATAATTTAAAACAATTAATCATTTTAATTATTGATTTTGAGATTAATTAACCAATTTAATAAATGATGATTAAACTTGGTTTATCCTTAGATTTAATTAATCATTTTGTCTAATGATGTTTTGTACTTAATTAATCATTTAACTAATGATTATTTGAGTTTAATTAATTATTTTAATTAATGATAATGGAATTTAATTAGTTTGTTGAACTTAATTAATTATTTCAACTAATGATAATTGAAATTAGTAATCAATTTTATTTAATGATATTTAAACTTAATTAATCATTTTAAGCAGTGATATTTGAATTTAATCACTAATTAATGATTGTTTTAAATTTAATTAGTTGTTTTAACTAATGATAGTTGGAATTTAGTTAAATCATTTTAGTTGATGATGTTTTGTAATTAAATAAATCATTTTAACAAATGATATTTTTATTAATCATTTTAATTGATGAGGCTTGAATTTAATTAATTTAATTAATTTATGATTTTTTACCTTAATTAATTGTTTTAATTAGTGGAATTTAAAATTATATCATTTTAATAAATGACGTTTGAGATGACTTATTCGCTTTAACTAATGAATTTGTATTTAATTAATCTTTGTAATTAATGATATTTAAAGTTAATCGATTGATTTAATAAAAGTGACTTAAGTAAATTATCTAATATAATAAAATTGCTTTTATCAACTAATTTATAGTTATAAACTGATTAGATAAAGAATTTAAAGTTAATTTACCAATGTTATATAAGTGTTTGGAAATAATTATCAATATTATTAAAGATAACAGATTTTTTATTTAAATGAAATTTTAAATGTGATTAATTATGTTTTGGGATAATTAATATTGTTTTGAAATTATAAAAAGGAACTGGAACTCGATTATTGTGATGTTAAGTTCGATAACCTTCTAGGTGCTCGGTCTGATGTAGGTTTAGTCTTTTGGGGACGTGTCCTTGGAAAAATTATTCTCTTAACATTTTAACAACCAAGAACTAATTCTAAAAGTGTTTTACCAATATGGAAATCAAGCACAAGTTTAGTTTTCGAAAAAAATTAAAGTTTGATTTCGGTTATAGAACAATAGTTCCGTATTCGATATCACTTACATGGAAAGGATTTAGTCCTCAATTATTTATCTGCCAATTCCATCCAATTCTGGCTTTATATAACCGTCCATACTTTACTTTCGGGTCCTACGACCATTGCTCCATGGTCATTGTTCTTGATAACAGTCGAATCTATATTGTGCAATCAGTTGAATGAAGCCGGGTTAGGATACTGGGTAACACTTGCCCCTAAAGTACATCTTGTGAATAACATGAAGTGCTTTGAGTCGAAATAAGTCTGAATTATTGAAAAGAGACCCATCTAGCTTCCTGAATGGTTGCTATTCCTTTGTCAAATTAGCTTTTTAAGGCATTGAGTTGTTCATTGTTTGCCATGATGCTTGGTCGACTTCCAATAATATTAATCCAATGCCATATTCCATCAATATATATAAATCCAGTTTTGTAAGACTTGTAAACTTTTTAATATTTTGTCCAGCCTTGAACTTGAAGGTTTCAGGTTTTTATTTCAATTCCTATTGATTTCAAAAGATTGAATCTTTAAGTCACTCTCGTGTGCACTTGTATACACGTTTCTGTTGTCGGTTCCCAGATGTGCTCGAACACTTACGGGTCTTTGCCAATTCTTGTTATATTCTATACATTCATGTTCATAGCCAAATTCCTACAACCATTTTTGTCTGTTTTTTCAAATCTACAGGGATTGGCATTCATTATGCCGACCCATATTTTCAGCCACGCTAATAGGGATCGACAAGCTTTTATGCCGATCCCTCTCTCCTTATCACACGCTCCATGTCCTATCCCGAAACCGCTCCCATATATATATATATATATATATATATATATAATCATCCTTCCCTTCTTTCCCTTCCTTCTTCACTTTTCTTACTAACTTAGTTTTTGACCAAAGCCCTGAACCTTCACTCTAACTTACGAACCCAAACTGATCCATCTTCCACTCATACTCAAATCCTCTTATTTACCATTCCTCATACCAATTCACTTTGCCTTGCCTTCGACCTCACATACAATCGAGTATTCTCTTCCACTCTAATTCGAACATTCATATAGGTAATTCTTTAATTACGCCTTCTAATCATATTGGCTTCCTAGATCTCTGAGTTGTTGGCGATGGTTCAAGGTTGTGATGGCGAGCATTTTCTGATGGATTAATGATTATTAGGTAGATGGTTCGAGGGATTGAGTTAGAAGATGAGAGACAAGAAGGAGAAGAAAGATGAGGGTTCGATGAGGGATCTTGAAGGAAGAAAGGTCAGAAGTAGAAGAATGCAGGGATTGGTATTCAACGATATGGTTATGATAACGTGGATTTTTGGACATCTGTTAATTGGTAATTAACAGGATTAAATTTATCAAAATTTTGATAAATATCTGGTTATGTAAATGGATTAGAAACTATAATAAATGTTGAATTGATAAATCTCTGAACATGATAAATCCTATAATAAATTAATAAATATATAAGTAGATATATGCATACTTTATGATGTTGAAAATTTTAAGTGTATATATATACAAGCATATAAGTGTGTGTACATATATATGTGATGAGAAGTAAAATATATGGAAGTTTTAAAAGTGTGGATACATACATACATACATACATATATATATATATATATATCAAAAATTCACATAAGATATTTCTAATTATAATATATATATTGTGATTGGGAAGCATTGATTTGAATTCAATGTAATAATTTTCAAAAGCTATTTAAAGGTAAAATTTTATATTTTAAAAACTCCAAGTGATAAATATTAATTTATTTAAAAAGTATGATTGCTTAAAATAAGATATAATAAAAGGTTTAAAATACTTCTTTCAAAAATTTTACAAGAAATAAATGTAGTTTGTAAATATAAACATATATAAACATAATTCTTAAATTAATAAGAGCATAAAAGAATTTTTTTTTATAGGTTTTGACATTTGTGGCTTTTGTACAAGATGTAAAGACAAGTGGCATGGTTTTCTTTTAAGTGAAAATATAAATAAAATTTTATGAGAAGAAATCTATATGCAGTTCAACACTTTTCCATTTCATTTTCTCAACTCCATTCTTTTTCCTTTCATCTTCTAAAATAAAAACCAAAATAAAATCGAACTGTTTCAAGTCTTCAACCTGAAGTAAGATTCAAATTCAACTCAAACATTAGAAGATTCAAATCAATCAAGTTACAATTCAAAATCAACCATCAGCTTTAAAATCAAGTTCCAGGAAATAAGCTCTGCTCTCTTTCTTCAAAATACAGGTGAGTAAACACCTTTTAAAAAACTAAATCTGTAATGATACATGTGATACATTTGTGAAATAATGTTGTAAATATGATTTGCATGGATATATTTTGTTTGAAAAATAGCTGAATTACTGAGTATATACATATGTGCATGTCTATGTATGAATGACTGGCCTCTATTTGATTGTAACAAGACTAAATCAAGTTTAAAAATTTATATCTCTTGATATAATCAGTTTTATGTTAAGATCTTTAAAGGAAAATTATTCGTATTACTAGGTTTAACCTTTTAAAATATTTCCAAGTATATACATCGAGTAATTATTTCTAAAATAAGAAGTGACGGTGAAAATAATTTCAAGTCAAAATTTGATATTTAAAATTTCAAGTTTGGATTATATTAATCGATTCGTACTTGAATATGTTGATTTTTGATAATATTATCTAGATTTTTAAGCTTATGGGTTGTGAGAATTTGTGAGTTGATCGAAATCGGGTTTTATTTCAATTTTCGGTGATCGCAAGGATCGGTGGAGTCGGGGTTGTGGCCGGAGGTTGCTAGTTGGTCGTTGATCATGGGAAAAATGGTCAGACGGTAGTTTGCTGTGGAAGCACGGCGAGGCTGATTTAGGGTTTCGCCTGTGTTTTTGGTCTGGGTTGTTCACTGGGTGTTCTTGACGTCGTGATGATATCAAGGTGGACCGAAGGTGGGGGAAAGCGAAGATGGAAGCAAGGCGAAGGTCTGGGCACGAAGTCGTGGGACTCCGGTTGTTGGAGATAAGAGGAGCGAGGCGATTGGTGATCAGGTTTCATCCAGATGAGTTTCGAATTCATTTGATTTTGTTTTACGAGGTGTTTCGTGGTTCTGGATTGTCGGAAAGGTCGAGGTGAGCGTCGGTGACTTGGTGGGGGAGGCAGCGATGGTCGGAGGGGTTCCAATCATATGTGCATGTGCACATGTGTCAGTGTGTGGGTTTTGGAGATTTGTGTGTTTAGAAAGGAGAAGAAGGAGAGAGGGTCGGGAAGATCTGGGTTTGGCTCGAGTTTGTATCGGGTTGGACTTGAGTGGATTGCTGCTGTATGGAGAGAAGGAGGAAGAAGTCGGGATATTTGAGTTTGGCTCGGGGTTGTGATCGGGTAGCTTGGATTTAGGCCCAAGTATTTTATAAAGTGATGAATTAATCAAATTTTTAAATAAGTAGATTTTTGAACAAGTCTCAAAGTAAGTTTCAAACCAAAAGATTTTGTAATTAAATGTCTGAACTTAATTTGTTTGACTTAGGGTAATTATATGTTAGGTTAATTTTATTTTAAATTAATTCCTAAGTTTATTTAAAATAAAATTAAATGATGAAATTAAGTAGATAATTTAGGAAAATATATTAAACTTTAATTGATCGAAGGTCTTAAGTGATTTCATAAATTAATAATTAATTAATTTCAAACATTTGATTCAAATAAAATAAATGGTTGTGATTAATTAATGTTAGTTAAGCAGATTTGTAAGTAATTAACTTATTTTGTGTTAGTTAAATTAATTGGAAATGGTGTGGCCAGTTTATCTAGCTTGAATGATTAGTTTGATTTGAAGGCTTTAAATTGATAAGTATTTATAGTATGTTAATTCATTTTATTCTGTAATACGAAATACCTGGATTGATTTGTTGATAATGAGAATCATTTATTTGATGATATATGTGGTGAAATTACTGTGTGAACATGACATTCTGAAAATTAATTTGTTTAATAAAACAACTTGGCCTAAAGATGGTGCTTGGACTCGAAGAGACCGAGATCAGATATCAGTAATATCCGAGACCACTTCGATTTAATAAGTACTATTAAACCTTACGGATTTGATCACAGAGTTTTAAAAGCTGGAATTGAATAAAATGAAGTAAAACCTGACTATTAAAAAAGGGTACTTAGATATTATTTCAAAAACCAATTGTTGTGTAATAAATGTTGGCTATAACAAGATAAGAACTCGTATTAAGGTACGAGTGTCCCTGGTTTTCAAAGAAGTTTTATAAATTAGTATTTCAAGTTATATGGGTTTACTCACGCTGCTTTCCATCCTGACACGGTTGTTACTTTATTGTAATGTTCGGGTCAGACCGAGTATTACAGCTTTTCAGGTTAGGACGTTCTGGAGCTCAGGAGACGAGCTGGAAGGCTAGAATATATGGAGTATATTCCGCTGTGTATTTGAGATTGTATTGACAGTAGTCAGGGACAAGTTGTTACAACTGTCCAGTTTATTTGTGAATGATTGTACTCTGATATATTGTTTGTAAATTGACAGTTACAGATTTCTTTGTATAAATGCTATTATTTGATATTATATTTTAATCCGCGGCGAATGTGAGATTTTGTGCTGTTGTTTTATGTTTCTTCTTCTACCACTTTTCTTCTTTACCCTAATAATCTGGAATATCCGACGTTCGATTGCTTGGCACTTCTACAGTGAACGTAATAGTGTCGAATTTTCGAAGTCGAAAATTTTGGATCGTTGCATTTAGTATCAAAGCAGAAGGTTAAGCGAGAACCCTTGCATTGGTGGGGGTTACTCATTAAAGATAGGGTCAATAGTACCCTAGAATGAGTTGAGTGTTTTATATATGAGGGCGTACTTGTTATTTTCTTATATAATGATTTTAAAAACGGTTTTAAAAATGAATGATTTTTATGTAAGCTTATATTTTGATATATTAAGCAATAATTTTCCTAATTATTATATATATTAGATCATTGGTTGATGGTTATTGAAATTAAATATATTAATAAGAATTAACTGGTAATATATATATATATATATATATATATATATATCCAAATAGGAATTTGATAATATGAACTATACAAATAAGATAAGTTTGAAATGAATTCAATCCAGAAAATAAAATCCTAAAATTGATAGAAGTATTTTCAAAATGCTGAATTAAGTTACCCTGATTTTTATTGTTTCCGGTATATTGTGAGATAATATATAATGAATTAGTTTCTAGATATGATAATCTTGGTTATTATCGTAAATTGTTTCTTGTATCTTAATAAGGAATGTTTCTTTTTAAAATAAACAATGATAAAGCAAAATGGAATGTTTTAAGGAAGTAACAATTTAGATAAGTATGACTTGTAAATTGAAAATAATTTAAATTGTGAAGTTTTCAAATCTAAGTCCAGAGAATTTAAATTGTTTCGAAGTGTTAAAAGATATAATAACTAATATTTTTAAATGCAGGTATCTTATTTTAAAACAGGAATTGTTTTAAGAGGAATTTGTTCTGAAATTAAAAACCAAGAATGGTTTAAAATATGACTTAGCAAATGAAATAAACATGTATACGTAAGTGGATATACATAATACCAAAGTTGATTTGGAAAAAGCACTAAGTGTTGAATTTTGAATTTTACTCGGAAATGTGATGTAAAAACCCAAAGAGAAATTAGTTTTTGAACTTATAAGTGGAAAAGAATATTAATAAGAAGTTTGAAATGGAGAATTCAAATTGAGTTAGGTTGACTAGATTAGATGAAATCAAATTTAACTTAGGGGAAGTTAAATAAATTTAGAACGAACAACCTGAATTGGAAATTTCAAGATGAGATTGAGATTTAACTTAGGAAAGTTAAATGGTTGAATTGAAAAGGGATTACATGTGACCTCAAAACAGGTTTGAGTTCTGGAAATTGGTAGTCAGTGCTATCGATTGATGTTTAGATAATTTGGATGTTTATTTACTTTGACATATCCTGCTATCATCCTGTTGCTATTAATAATATGTAAAACTGTGAATTGGATTGTTTAAATGAATTAAGAAGTGAATTGAGATATATATATATATATATATATATATATATATCCATTGCTGAAATTAAATGGAATAAAACTTTATTTTTAAAATTATTTAAATGATTTTGATTTTAGAAATAAAGATTGAACTTATGAAAATGAAGTCACTTTGAACTTAAAACTTAAGTGTTAAAAGTGAATTGGCAAACTAAAATTTATTAAGAATTGGTTTCAAAGTTAGAAGGTAAAATTTGGTAATAAATTGGATTATGAAGATTAAATTATTTAAAAAGTTTTAAGTTCCTACTTGAACCTTGAAATAAGTTAAGTAAAGGTAATTTTGAATGAATATTTGAAAATTGGACTTAAAATTAATTAATAACTTAGGTTGTTAAAATTAAAAGTAAAGGTTGATTTGATTTAAAAGATTAAGTCAACATTTAAAAATTTAACTCGAATTTGTATAATTCAAGATGGTTTAAATTTGAGATAGGAATTGAATTTAATTCAAATTGAATTTGATTTTAATTAATTAGAAGTGAGATTGAAGTTGAATAAGTTCAAATTCAAATGGAAATTTATTTGAATTTGGGGAGGAATTGAAGTTAATTAAAATTAAATTGAAATTGAATCAATTTAAATGGAAGTGGAAATTGTAAACTGATTGGAAATAGAGATTGAGAAATTGACCAGTTTGGGTCTGAAATTGTTTTCAAATAAATTATTTTATTATAAAATATCTTAAATCTATTTTTTCAAGCTATTTATTATACAACCTTTATTTTAAAACCCAAACTATCTTATACTTGTTTTACAACTATTTTGAAAACTAATTACTATTTTACATCTATTTTACAAACTAATTACTATTTTTCAACTATTTTTACAACTATTTTATAACTACTTAACTATTTACAACTATTTTACAACTAATAACTATTTCATAACAACTTATCTATTTTAAACTTTTCAAGCTATTTCCTAAATTCAAGTTGGTCAAAGTGTAAACTGTTTAGAATTAAAGTGATAACCCAAATGGGAATTAATGCAATTGCAAATAAGTGAATAGAAATCAAAATGAATGTGAATAGAAAGAGAATTGATTTAACTAATAATCAATGGACATAAATACGTAGGATTTATGTATATTATTCTATTCTCATAATGATTTGATCCAGAGTCGAGCACATAATTTCAAGATAGTATATCGATCCGAGTTGTGATTTTTCACTCGATTTTCGACGGCGAACCCTGGATGTGGATTTTTGATTGATTCTAGAAATTCTCTATCATGGTTATGGCTATGCAAGGAGAATAACGGTTTCTGATCAAGAAACCAGATCTGAGTCCGCACTAGGAAGTCAGGTGGACGATACTAGTTCGGAAGTGAAATTGTGTGATCGAGTGAGCGATCGAATTTGATATTGCGTACAGATAATATATGTACATGTATGCGCTTGGATGAAATAGATATTGAAAATTTTGTAAAGAAGTGTAAAAATAATTTTTGAAATAAAAAAAAATATTTTGAATTATATGATGAATAAGAGTGGAAATTGGATATCACTATAACTGAAATTCATTTTATAAAAAGTACGAAATGTGGCAAGTGACTTTATAAAAGAAATCAAACTTTAATATTTGATTTGGCATAATAAAAATTATATATATATATATATATATATATATATTTGTTTTAAATGAAAACTCTTCTTGTTGAATCTATAACCAGAAGAAAAGATTTTTTGTAATTATTTAAGGTATAAAAAGGGAATTTATATAAGTATGAAGTGATCCCAAGATTTTTCAAGATTATATATATATATATATATATATATATATATATATATATATATATATATATATATATATATAATTTTACGAGAATGATTTTGGGAGAAAGGATTTTGGAACCCATTGATTTTGAAAGGCTTTTGATTTTGGGAAAAATCAATTTTGGCAATTTGGAAAGCTTAGTTTGGAACTATCGATTTGAGATATCGATTTTGTGTAAAGGAGATTTATATGTGATTCATATAAAGAGGATGATTTGAAAGATACTATATGTGTATAGTATAAAATATTTTGAGATTAGCACTGGTGAAAAAGGCGCTATCATTGAAATAAACTTCTAGTAGGAGATCCACGGGGTGGTTCTGCCTTGAGCCCTAAGGGGGGTTCTAAATTTAATCCTGGGAGGAAGTCCGGACAAACTAAAGTTCCTGAGGATTGTGGTTGGGTAGAGCAAGTAGAAGGCGCAGATGCCTACAGAGACATTTTGGTTATACTGTGACGATAGTGTAACTTGATGTCTTTGCAATCTACTATGCATCATAGCGGAAGTCGAGGGGCAGCGATTTCCTACGATCTACGTTCGATTTCACCGTGAGGGCGACGTAACATTGGTAGACTGCAATCAATGAAGACATAGCGAAAGTCGTGTGGCAGTGAGTGCCTACAGGCTACATTGAGACTCCACTGATATAGTCTGCGATCTATGTGGGAGTTGTAAAGTTTCATTTGGCAGCAACATTTGAGGGCGCTGATTCCTATAGTTACATGAGTCTTTTCCATGATGGCGGCGTAACCCTGGGTGTAGCTGCGATCTATGGCGGGTTCCATGGTGTAATTGAGCGGCACAGAGGCCTATATTTTTCTATGATTTTGCCGGGATGGCGACGTAATCATCGGATTAACTGCGACCATGGAGGGGGTGATGATTTCGAGAGCATTCTCACCAAAAATGTTTTCTATATTTTTCACAAAAGTTTTCTAAGTATTTTCACTGAGCGTTGAAAACGGGTCTGCTAAGTACTTATAGATTTTCAGTCCTATGCTTGATCAACATATGACTGAAATTCTGTGAGAACAAGGATGAACTTATTGAAACATCGAGTTACAAAAAGTATTTTTATAAAATTATTTTGATAATATTATGTAGATTTTTAAATTGTTTTAAAACTTTAGAATAAAAGAGTCAAGAGTGTTAAAAAGATAATTTAACTGATAAATTAACAGTATATTTAAAATTCTTTCTTTGTTCCTTTTCGAGGACGAAAAGGTTTAAAGGGGGAGGAATGTGATAACCTAGATTTTTGAACATCTGTGAATTGATAATTAACAGGATTAAATTTATTAAAATTCTGGTAAATATCTGGATATATAAATGTATTAGAAACTATAATAAATATAGAATTTATGAATCTATGAAAATGATAAATCTTATAATAAATTAATAGATATATAAATGGATATATGCATACTTTATGATCTAGAAAATTTTAAGTGTATATTTATACAAGCATATAAGTGTGTGTGTGTGTGTGTGTGCCATGAGAAGTAAAATATACAGAAGTTTGTAAAAGTATGGATACATACATATACATATATGTATATACATAAAAAATTCACATAAGATATTTCTAATTAGAATATATATATATATATATAAATATATTGTGATTGGGAAGCATTGATTTGAATTCAATGTAATAATTTCCAAAAGCTATTTAAAGTTAAAATTTTATATTTTAAAAAACTCTAAAAGATAAATATTTATTTATTTAAAAAGTATGATTGCTTAAAATAAGATATAATAAACGGTATAAAATACTTTCTTTTAAAAAGTTTATAAGAAATAAATTTGGTTTGTTAATATAAAATATATAAATATAATTCTTAAATTAATAAAAACATAAAGAAAAAAATAAATGATAGATTTTGACATTTGTGGCTTTTGTATAACATGAAAAGACAAGTGGCATGGTTTTCTTTTAAGTAAAAATATAAATAAAATGTTATGAGAAGAAATCTGTATACAGTTCAACACTTTTCCATTTCATTTTTTCAACTCCATTCTTTTTCCTTTCATCTTCTAAAATAAAAACCAAAAGAAAATTAAACTATTTCAAGTCTTCAACCTAAGGTAAGATTCAAATTCAACTCAAACATAAGTTGATTCAAATCTACAAATCAAGTTACAATTCAAAATCAACCATCAGCTTTAAAATCATGTTCTAGGAAATTAGCTCTGCTCCCTGTATTCAAAATACAGGTGAGTAAACACCTTTTCCAAAACTAAATCTGTATTTATACTTTAATGCATGTGCTAAATCTGTGAAGTAATGTTGTAAATATGATTTGCATGGATATACCATGTTTGAAAAATGGCTGAATTATTGAGTATATACATATGTGCATGTCTGTATATGAATAACTGGCCTCTGTTTGATTTTAACAAGACTAAATCAAGTTTAAAAATTTATATCTCTTGATATAAATAGTTTGATGTTAAGATCTTCAAAGTAAATTGTTCATATCACCATATTTAACCTTTTAAAATATTTCCAAGTATATATCGAGTAATTATTTCTAAAATAAGAAGTGACAATGAAAATAAATTTAAGTCAAGAATTTGATATTTAAAATTTCAAGTTTTAATTATATTAACTGATTCATACTTGAATATGATGATTTTTGATAATATTATCTAGATTTTTAAGCTTGTGGGTTATGAGAATTTGTGAGTTGATCGAAATTGGTTTTTATTTCAATTACCGACGATCGCGAGGCTCGATGGCATCGGGGTTGTGGCCGGAGGTTGCTAGTTGGTCGTTGATCATGGGAAAAATGGTTAGAAGGTTTTTAGTTCGCCATGGTGGCATGGCGAGGCTGATTTAGAGTTTAGCCTGTGTTTTAGGTTGGGTTGTTCACTAGGTGTTCTCGATGTCGTGATGGCATTAAGGTGGATCAAAAGTGGGGGAAAGGGAAGATGGAAGCAAGGAGAAGGTCTGGGCACGAGGTCGTAGACATCGGTGGTCGAAGATAGGAGGAGAGAGGCGTTTGGTGATCGAGTTTCATCCAGATGAGTTTCAAATTCGTTCGATTTTGTTTTACGAGGTGTTTCGTGGTTTTGGATGGTCGGAAAGGTCAAGATGAGCGTAAGTGACTTGGTGGCGGTGGTAGCGATGGTCGAAGTGGTTTCGATCATATGTGCACGTGCACATGTGTCAGCGTGTCTGGGTTTTGGGGGTTTGTGTGTTTAGAAAGGAGAAGAAGGAGAGAGGTTCTGGAAGATCTGTGTTTGGCTCGAGTTTGTATTGGGTTGGACTCGAGTGGATTGCTGCTGTGTGGAGAGAAGGAGGAAGAAGTCGGGGTATTTTGAGTTTGGCACGGGGTTGTGATCGGGTAGCTTGGATTTAGGCCAGAGTATTTTATTAAGTGATGAATTAACCAAGTTTTTAAATAAGTAGATTTTTGAACAAGTCTCAAAGTAAGTTTCAAACCAAAAGATTTTGTAGTTAAATGTTTTAACTTAATTTGTTTGACTTAGGGTAATTTTATTTAGGTTAACTTTATTTTGAATTAATTCCTAAGTTTATTTAAAATAAAATTAAATAATGAAATTAAGTAGATAATTTAGGAAAATATATTAAACTTTAATTGATCGGAGGTCTTAAGTGATTTTATAAATCAGTAATTAATTAATTTCAAACATTTGATTTAAATAAAATAAATGGTTGTAATTAATTAATGTTAATTAAGCAGATTTGTAAGTAATTAACTTATTTTGTGGTAATTAAATTAATTGGAAATGGTGTGGCCAGTTTATCTAGCTTGAATTATTAGTTTGAATTGAAGGCTTTGAATTGATAAGTGTATATAGTATGTTAATTCATTTTATTCTGTAATATGAAATACCTGGATTGATTTGTTGATAAATGAGAATCATTCATTTGATGATATCTGTGATGAAATTACTGTATGAACTTGAAATTCTAAAAATTAATTTGTTTAATAAAACAACTTGGCTTGAAGATAATGCTTGGACTTAAAGAGACCAGGATCGGATATCAGTAACATCCGGGACTACTTCGATTTAATAATTACTGCAAAACCTTACGGATTTGATCATAAAGTTTTAAAGGCTGGAATTGAATAAAATGAAGTAAAACCTGACAATTAAAAATGACAGTACTTAGATATTATTTCAACTACCAATGGTTGTGTAATAAATGTTGGCTATAACAAGATAAGAACTCGTATTGAGGTACGAGTTACCCTGGTTTTCAAAGAAGTTTTATAACTTAGTATTTCAAGTTATATGGGTTTACTCTCGTGGGTTTCCAGCCAGACCCGTGTGTTACTTTATTGTAATGCTCGGGGTCAGGCTGAGTATTACAGCTTTTCAAATTAGGACGTTCTGGAGCTCAGGAGACGAGGTGGAAGGCAGGAACGTATGTAATATATTCTGCTGTGTATTTGAGATTGTATTGAGAGTAGTTAGGGACAAGTTGTTACAACTATCCAGTTTATTTGTGAATGACTGTACTCTGATATATTGTTTGTAAATTGAAAGTTACAGCTTTCTTTGTATAAACGCTATTATTTAATATTATATTTTAATCCGCTGCGATTGTGAGATTCTGTGTTGTTATTTACTGTTTCTTCTTCTACCCCTTTTCTTCTTTACCCTAACAATCTGGAATTTCCGGTGTTCAGTTGCTCGGCACTTCTACAGGTCGACTTTCTGGAGTCGAAAATTTTGGGTCGTTACAATGGTAGTGGCAGGGATCTGCTAGGTAGGGATTGGTGGTATTGAATGGCGCAAAGGGTCTAGCAAACTTGGCTAAAAAGAAAGGGATCGCTAGTTTTAGTTGAGGAGAGGGATCGGTATATGGTGGTGGAATAGGGATTGGTATCAGTGACTAAGGATGAGGGATCGGTAGGGAAGCTTTTGATGGAGGGATCAGTGGTTTAAGGGATGAAGGTTCTATTGTGTGGCCGTAGGAAATGGGTTGACCTATTAATAAGGTTCGGCTGGTCTTAGGGTACGGTAATTTGTGGTCAAGGAGAGGGACGGCATAGGAGCTTTTGGGAAAGGGATCGGCATATACCTTCTAAACTAATCCAACCTAATTTGTTCAAACAATCTTCATTAATTTGCCTTACTGACCTTGAACATATGATGAATAATATAACATGCATACTCACCATCGAACTTGAGGCTAAACAATCAGAACCCGATCTTTCAATATGGACTATAGGCTTGCAAATTAACTTAAATGACAAACTTCACACTTTGATATGCCGATGGCCGATCCCAAAGCTTTCATAATCGATCAATCTTCTTGTCATTAGAGACGACCAACGATGACTGTCTCTCTAGAAAAAATCCCAACTCTCATCGTTTTATTTTATTTTTATGATTTCAAACTGTTTATGTCTGTTATATACCGCACTACACTAGTTTACACTTTGCATTGGGGGAACAAGTTATCTTCTCCAATCTTGATTATCTATGGGGTATAGCTAATATAGATTCCAGATGCTTGAAGCATTCAACTGATATGTCTTCTGATTTGTGATGCAACACATTGGTTTCGAAGCGAAGTCTAGTTCTGCTACTATATTCGGCAGGCTTTCTCCCAGCCATCATGTGGAACAAATAGAAGTTTCTAACCCATGAGTCGATCTTTTCTCAGATGTTCCAGTCCTTCCAATGGAAAACATAATCCATGCTCTTGATGCTTTGGAGGGCGCTATTCTTTTAGATAATCCATTAGGCTCATAGGCTTATCGAATTGGCGAGGCTGCTCTCTGCCTGCTATTTTCTATTCATGGAATTCCATTTAGGGATGGCTTGGTTCCTTCAAGAAATGATGGGCCTCACTTGCCCCTGGTAGGGTACACGGTGTGCAATGTTTTTATGTGCTGGGCTAGATACCTCCCTTCAACTCATCTATTCGAGAAATGCTAAGATATCTTGGGATAGCCTCTACTCAACTTCACCCAAATAGTTACGCTTTTATACATGGAACCTTCTTCTATTCATGGGTGTTTTATTTCAATTACCTATTCACGAAGATGTAAGATTTATTTATAACTTCAGATGACGATCGAGAAGCCCTTCTTATGTATTTCTCAAATTCTTACCAAATTGCCAAGTTCTGATAGGTGCTTGGAACAAACTCTCATTGTTTAAGCATGAATGTTTTTACTACGATGTCCTCCTGGCTTCGCGGGATGAGGATTAGAAGGACGTAGGTATTACCTTTACTTCTTTCTCAAGTTAAACTAATCCGAGTTATAACTTTTCCTTTGAATCTACTAACATCCGGAGTTCTTTCAAGTGTTTTCCCAAGTTCCAAAGGCGCCGAATTTTCAAGGGCTATCGCTGCCATTCGCTACCCCTGTTGAGGACAGGGACATCAAACTTCTTGTAACTGATGAGTAACTATCCTTGTTCGGGCTATTGGAAGATGGTCATATTATCGGTCCCCCTGGAAGTGGAACCAAGGAGTGTTGCAGAATAAAGAATGGATATCGTCAACCCCATCATGCCCCCCGTTCAAGGGGACTCGGGATGATACCGAGGAGGGCAAGATTAAGGATTCTCAGGCGGACAACCTAGGAGATGTTGATGCAGGCCTGGGGAAGGCCCCAATGGTCGAACCATTGCAAGGCGCATAATCCCAAATACCCACAAAAAATAAATAAAAGACTAGGGTTCAAGCTTCATAGAAGGAAAACGACCGCAAATCTAGAGTTCCTTATTACTCCTGTTGAAGAGGAATCGTTTCTCAACACTTGGAAAGTTCGTTAAAGGGATTTTCAAATATTCAATTCCGAATGACATCATGACCTACAAGTTTCAGAATATCAACATTGAAGGACTCAACTCTCCCACTAGAAGTGACGAAGGCATCCGACCTTCTAATAAAGGAGAGAAAACGCCGATGAGCAAGGCCAGAGCCACTAGTCTTTTAAGGAGAAACACTAGGACACTCACAACTACACGCACTTCACTATATACCGTTAGTTAATCTTTCATGCAACAATACTAATATGCTCTCATTTGGTCTTTGTAGGTGCAATGTCTCAATCAAGAGCCTTCGATCGCCTCATAAGTTCTTCACTATACCACCAAACTATCCAGAATTCAAAGTCTACCTGGTGCAGGGAGAAAGATGAGTGACATGATAAGAGTTATCACTCAAGGAAATCTTCTTCCTCTTCCAAACACAAATCCCATTCCCAAACATCACGTCAAAGTGAACAGTCTAACTTTCTTGCTCAGAGTGGAGACTAGCCTTCCTACCGCGGCCCTCGTATCGTTGCATCTGACGAGTAACATTCTGGCTCCTCGAGCTATAGACAATCTCGTGAACGTCGATCAGGCAAATATCCAATTACTACCTCTGATCTGCCTTTGTCGGTTACTGCTGTCGATGTTTCTATAGCAGAGAAGTTGGCTAAGCTCAAGGCCACTTTACTAAAAATTTGCTTTGATGGGCTCAAATTCCTCCCTTCCATTCATATAATTATGGGGAATACTAAGGAAAGTTCTCTTGTGTGCATGAATGATGTATTTGTGAAGCACAAATTGTTTATACACTTTGAAGAAAAATCTCCGAAGTATCCATTATGCGACAGCATGAGATAGACTGCCTCAAGTTGGAACTTATACATGATAAGGACATAAACAAACATCAGGACGCCGAATTGTTAGAATTAAAAACTCAACTTGTTGAAGCAGAAGAAAACACTAAGGAAATGGCAAAAGCAGTAAGCCATTTGGAAATTTCTCATAAAAAGGAACTCAACATAGCACTTCAACAGAGCAGGGCACTTGCTTTAGAAAAGGACTCCTTGTAAAAGGAAAAGACAGTCTAGCTCACCGCGTCAAGGAACTTGAAGAACTTTTCAAGAAGGAAATGGAGGAGATAATCAAAGCTCAAGAAGAATAACAAAAGTACTTTGAGGAATTTGTTGAGGCCGGGAGCTTAATGGCTAAACTCAACAAGCAGTTTACTAAAATCAAAGCTCTTAAAGAAGAAGCTCAAGAAGAGGGTCAAAAAGAGATGATTGAACAAGTTAACTCCCAAGTGGAAGCTACTATAGATTTTGGTAGAAATGAGATTAAGGACTGATTCAACCATTCGATCATTAAATATAATGCCATAGTCCTTATCCATTGCGACTTAAGTTTTCTTTGTAAGGTTTATCTCGAATCACTCGTTGAAGCTTGGGATCACATTATTGAGATGAAGAAAAAAGAATTGCATGAATCCGAGCTCAACAAAGAAGAATCAGTGAGGGAAATTCTCCGTAGAAATGAATCCTTGGATTTAACTGCCGCAAAGCTTGGGTTCTTCAACGCTTCTGCACCTACCAAGGGAGGATAACGTATTGATGGATCTTCAAGGACTGATCATAAGGGACCCTCACCACCCCAAGCAGCCAGAACATCAATCTCTTTCGATATGGAGCAGGACCTTAGCTACAATCTGGACAAGCCCAGCTTCCAATCCAAAATGTTATCCCTATTGTAGAAGGAGGTACCCAGCAACTACGGAGAGTCAACAAGATGTTGTTATCTCACTTTACTCCTCTATATGTGAAAATTTTTTGTTCTTCACGTGCAATGGTTCTGAGTTAATGTCCCTATTTTAACACATTTTGCAGGTCTTTTGGGCCTTAATCAAATTCCCAGATTTGGTGCTGCTATGGAGCAACAGGAGAAACCAATTGAGGGTCCAGTAGCTGCTGATGTTTCAGGGCCTGACGCTTAACTCATCAGTGCCTTAGATAACGATAAGATCAAGGATCTACTCCCATTGGATGAGTTTGATGACATAATGATTACCAGTACCTTGGAACGCACCGATAAGACTAGCATGAATGAGCGGATCAAAAAGATGGAACTATTGAAAAGATAATCTAAGAGTGAACCTGCTGAGGTGGACAATGATGATGCTCATCTTGTGCCACTGTAAATTATTCCATCGGGAGGGTCGATCCTTGGTGAACTTCCTCATACCTCTGTAAGCTCTCTTACTAAAGGTAGAAAGGGGTCTCTAAAGAGATGCACAAGTGGCTTTACTCTCGGGAAATTGAAAAAGAGAGGAAGTCGAAGAAATAGCTGTCGCTTCAGCTCAATGTACATAGTTTGCATAGTAGTTTCTTTCACTAGTTGTGGTCGTACGGGCATGAATCTCGATATTTTGGAATATCTTTTACTAAGATTTCAACACCTGTTATGTGAATGAAAGTTTTTGTTTTTTCTGTTGAGCTTTCGAGTGAATTGTTATTTAAGTAGTTGAACTATTACTTTCCATTCAACGTACTTGTATTTCATTGTTTGAAAATTCTTGTAACAATTCACTAACTCCATCCCAAGGCCTCCAATTAGTCATGGCCTCGAGTCGTATCAAGCACTGGACTCGGGCCTAATGTTATGCTGTCGGATTCAGTGATTTAGTAACGATCCTGATTTCTAATTAAATTTAAATTGATAATTAAAATAAATTTTTGAATAAAATTGTAAATTAATTTGATTTTTCCAAATTTAAATAGGATATTTATTTATTTGGACATTGATTTTAAAATTTAATTGTGGATTTGAAATGCTATATTTAATATTTTATGAACAAAAAAAGTTCCCAAAAAAATTTATCAATTTAAATTAGCAATATATTTTTAACTTTTGAAATTTAATTTGAAAATATATTGAAAAATCCCAAAACAAACAAAATAAGTGATAATAATATATAAATAAATTCCAATTTGTTTTGAGTTTAAAATTTTGAAATAATGAGTGTTTTAGAAAGTCAATTAAATTTAAATTTTTTATACATATATGTATATTACATATATGAGTAGGGTTGAATACATATTGGAATTTAATTTAAATTTATTCAAGTATGTGTATGAATATATAAATAGATATAAATAAATTTTAATTCAAGTGAATTGAGAATTTGAATCTACATTTGAAATGAATGTTTTTAAAAAAATAAACATTTGGCTTTTAAAATTGTTAAGGTGTAATTTATATTTTATATAATGTAAATATTTGTTAAAAACAATTTTTCTTTCAACATTGTATGTACATATACACACAAATGAATAAGGGGATATAATTAATTGTAAAATGAATATGATAAAGAAAATTTAAACATTCTTTTGTCTTTGAAAACTTCAAATGATAAACATAGACAAGGAGGTGGAGTAAAGAAGTAAACAGTACATGGGAATATCATGATGATTTCTTACAAATGGCATTCAACATCATTATTTAAATAAAATAATGGAATTGAAAATTTATAGAAACTTTTCATCTCCCCATAACCAAATCATATTTACTCTCAGCAAATCTGAAATTACAGTAAACAAAAGATTTGGCATTTCAAATCTAAACACCAAAGAAGAAAAAAATCAAAAGAAAAGATGGAGCTGAGACAAGAAAAGAAAAAAAACAAGAACTTCAAAAACAAAGGCAAGTTCTACTTGAAACAAAGTTCAATCTGAAAAATCAACTTGGAAATTACAAATGAAGATAGAATGCTAATCTTCAACCTGGAAAATTAAAGAGCAGATAAAAAAAAAATCAAAGCTCAGTTTAAAAAAGCAAACAGAAGAAATCAAGTAGTTTTCAAAAACTAAAACAAAGTTGGGAAAAACCTAAGATCTTCTTCAACATCAAGCTATAGATTTACAATCAGGTAAGTTTTAACTTTAAAGTTTAACAAATCTATGGTTTCAAAATCAAGTTTTTAAAACAAATTCAAAAATGCAGATTGATAAGAAAAAAGGGAGCAGAGCTGCAGTTTTGACAGTCCAGTTTTCTTTGGAAATAAATAAAAGAAAGTGATTTCTTTTTAAAAGTTTGAATTTAATGCTGTTAGTCAGTAGTAAAATAAGAATCTAATTAATAAAATCAATCAGTGCCGGAGAAAAATAAAGTTTAAAGGAAAAAAATCAATCAATCAATCTCTGGTTGCAAATGCAAACCCTGATCCCTGTGCATAAGAAATGTAATGTCATTAGTGAACTGAATAAGTAAATACAACAAGAATAAGCAAAGTTTTTTTCCTTGCAACTTGCAGATCTAAGCTTCAAAAGGAATTTAAGAAAAAAAATCTGAAAGCAATATATCAAAAAAGTTCATTCCTCTGTTCCCGTTCTCTGTCTTTCTTCATCAACCTCAGGTGAGCAAACCTTATTTCAAAAACCTGATATTCTTGTTTTTGATGCCTGTGACAATAATGTTCTGGAAATGTGTGACGACTGCCCATGACTCCTGCACTAAACAAGGAAATAGTGCGCTGTAAAGTGTGCCAGGCAGCCATGGATGATCATCAAGGTAAGGTAAAAATAGCGGAGTCTATCGTATTACTTACAGCGCATGGGTAAAATACAATAGAATATATATATATATATATATATATATATATATATAGTGAAGTTCCACAAAACATAATCTCGTCAAATAAGCCTCATAGTAATTTGATACAAAAATCTGAATAGTCAATACATCAAGCCTCACTACATATCACTCAGAGAATATACAAGCAGCGGAACATCCAGTACATATAGTAAGAAAATAATATGCAAGCCCCCATCTCGTCTTCGTCATCAGCATCGTTGGTCACTAAGAACAGCACTAGTCACCTGCTACCTAGTCTGCCCATCCCAAAATGGATGAACAGCCCAAGGTAATAAGAGTTGAACATAAAACCTTGAGTCAGACAACAGTCTTAGTGAGCGGTAAATTAACTAACAACATACCAAAAGAGCATAAAGGTAAAAGGAATAGGAACCCAACCCTCCCACTCCACCTCTTTCTACAGTGATAGCACCCAGACACACTAAGCAGAAGTAAACATAGCAAATCATACATTTAAAGTAAAACAATTATCACTCGAGTCAAGGTCGATGTTTTCCAAGTACAAACCCCCAAGGCCTAAACCAAGATCAGATAAGCACCCAGAAAACATCGCTCTTGAGATCGAATGACGATACAACCAAAACATCCAAACATCCATGACTCTGGCTATCACTGTTATCATTGCTTCAATACCACCGTTAATTGAATGACCGAAACATTCTTTCAGCCGTCCGTCAAGGGTTAATGGTAACCCCGGTTCTAGACAAAACTCCGCACGTCGTCGTAGCCCGTGCCTAGGACTATCGAATCTGCCCAGAGTACTCGACCACCAACTGTAGTCTTTTGGGACTATCGAATCTGCCCAGTGTACTCTTGCTTTGAGACTGCTAGAACCTTCAATAACGATGAAATCTCAGCCTTCTAGTCATCCTCCTCGACAAATATTCTCATACTAGCTCAAGCGCCTCTCGAGCCAACCATTATCCACAAACTCAAACCATCCCTCGAGTTATCAACATGCTTGGAATGATCTCGTCTGGATTATACCAAAGCTACCTCACATCATGCATTGCCTTATCTCATTCATAGCAAAACTCCATCTCAACATCATCATCAAATCCGTCCATATGAGCTTTATCATCCACTACATATGCCATGTGCAGCTTTTCTATTCAAGAGCTTCCCCCTTAGCCTTTGAATCATCTCCGACCAACTTGTCCAAATCCAACCACCAATCAACTAATTTATAACAACCAATCAGGTCAATCATTAATCTAAGCAATTAAGCATTCAAACATGATCTAAAAGCAATTATAACAAAAATGGCAATCTTGTAAATAAAGAGTCTAAATCTAACAAGCATAATCATGAATAATATCTCTACAACTCGATAGATGAACTTGCATAGGTTAACATGTATTATAATGGATGTCAAATCTTCATGAACCATGGATTTACGAAAATGCATGAAATCACTATTTTTAACACAAAATCAAGCCACCAATCCAATATACTCCTTTGGGTCCATGTGAGAGATAACCACCACTCACCGAATCACCTAAACACCTTAAAAGCAACACACTCCAAATCTGGACAGCGAAGGATCTAGCTTGATTCGCTAAAATTCCGCTTCAAACGATGAAATCTCTCTTCAATGGATGGAGATCTTCAATCTAAGCTCTTGGATCTTCGATTTGATCTTCAATTTGGATGGAAGGAAGCACAAGATTAAAGAATAGAAAAGAAGTGAAGAAGTGTAGTACTCGAGCTCTCAAAATGGCATAACTTCGTCGCTCCAAAATCCGGATCCCAAAAAATGAAACAAACCCATGTATTTATAGGCCGAAAAACCCCTTAGGTCGTTCGCTCTTAAATCGTTCACGACCTAAAAATCCCAGACCTACGACCTAACGGTTCCCCCGACCTATGACCTAACGACTCGAGCCTATGCACGACTTAAAACACGACCTAACGGTTCAAGCCATCACGCAACCTAACACAAACACGACCTAACACATGCGCGACCTAACATACAAGCCGCGTTCCTACCTAAGTTGTCTAGACGACCTAACGACTTAACGACCTTAGGTCGTTTCACGACCTAACTACACACAGCAACCAAACATAGGTCGCTCACGACCTAACATCTTAACCCTTTGCGCGACCTAACACCTTCGCCTTCACGCGACCTACGACCTAAGCCTTATCTCGTCCACGACCTAACTACACATAATCTAACTTAGGTCGTTTACGACCTAACTAGAACGACCCAAGCCATCATCCCCTAGGTCGCTAACTACCTTAGATCGTTAGCTCGCTTAACCGGCCTACCTTCCTTAAGTCCTTAAGTCGCTCCACAGTCCTATTCTCCTTAGGCCGTTAACCCGCTTATGCCGTTAACTCCTAGGTCGTTACCGCTAGATCCTAGGTCGCTAACTCCTAAACTACTAATTCTATTAAGCCGCTCACCTCCTTAAGCCGCTCACCTATTCTTAAGTCGTTAACCCTCAAGTCACTCGCTTATGCTGCTTACTTCCTTAGGTCGCAAACTCCTTAGGTCGCTCCCGTCTCTTGAGTTGCTCATCCGACCTAAACTACTGCACGACCTAAGCTAATGCACGACTTAAGCTACTGTATGACTCAACTCTGGATGGCTTATCAACACTAACGACCTAATGACAACAGTTTTACGATCTTTCGATACGTAAAATATGGGTCGTTACATTCTCTCCCCCTTAGGAATTTCGCCCCTGAAATTCCAAACAACAAGAACCAAAAACTATTCTACATGCCTACCATCCATAGCAACCAACAAACCATGCATCCAATTACTAGCCTACCATGCAGAATTCTAAGACTAGAACAAGTTACAATGTCATGAGATGACACGACACCTTATGGTCATACCTGAAGAGTTCAGGATAAGCTGCCTTTATCCTCTCTTCCACCTTCCATGTACAGTCGTTAACATCATCACTCCATTGTATCTTGAGCAACCTAACTACCTTCCTCCTAAGCTGTTTTATGTCAGTTCCCACAACACGAAGCGACTTACGAGGTCTCTTAATAACTGGATCAACTTCAAAATCTTCATAGATATCAGCAGAAACCACTGTATTCGAGTCGTGCACATACTTCCGTAGATACGATACATGAAAAACATTGTGCACACCCGAAATCTTTTCTGGTAACTCCAATTTATTGGAGAGCTTTCCAATTCGCTTGATGATCGGGAATGGTCCAACAAATCTCGGAGTCAATTTTCCTTTTCTCCCGAATCGAATAACATTCTTTAGTGGAGAAATCCTCACAAAAACCATATCACCTACGTCGAACTCCAAATCCTTACGACACTTATCGGCATAACTTTTCTGACGGTCTTGGGCTGCCTTCATTCATTGCCGAATGATCTCTATGCAATCCGAAGTCTGTTGAATCATTTCTGGCCCAAGTATCAACTTTTCTCCCGTTTCCAACCAACATGTCGGGGTGTTACACGGCCTTCCATACAATGCTTCATACGGCGCCATACCAATGCTTGACTGGTAACTGTTGTTATACGAAAATTCCACCAAATGAAGATGATCTTCCCATGATCCTCCGAAGTCCAAAACACATGCTCTGAGGAGATCTTCCAAAACTCGGTTGACTCTCTCGGTCTGACCATCTGTTTGGGGGTGATAAGCTGTACTCAAAAACAACTCGGTTCCCAAAACTTCCTGGAAGCTCTTCCAAAATCCACTAGTGAACAATGGGTCTTGATCGCTCACTATACTTTTCGGGATACCATGGAATCGAACTATCCACTTAACATACAGCTCAGCCAACTTCGATGCAGTCCTAGTTGATCGAACAGGAATAAATCTTGCACTCTTAGTCAAACGATCTATGATGACCCAAATCCCTTCATTTCCCGCTCTTGTTCTAGGTAACCCATCGATAAAATCCATCGATATTTGCTCCCACTTCCATGTAGGAACTTCTAATGGCTGAAGCAATCCACTTGGCTTCTTCTGCTCGGCTTTTACCAACTGGCAGTTCATGCACTTGGAAATTAAATTTCCAACATCCTTCTTCATACCTTCCCAGTAATAGGTTCTCTTCATATCCCGATACATCTTATTTCCACCTGGATGAATTGTCAGCTTCGAGTGATGACTTTCCTTCAGAACTTCATCTCTCAATTCATCTATATCGGGAACAACTAGTTGTCCTTGCTTCTGAAGCCAACCCTCTCGATCGACCTCGAATCCTTTATCCTTCTCTAGGTCCAACCAAGATTCCAAATCACGGATAATCTTGACAAGCTTATCGTCTCGCTTTTGGCTCTCGCCAATCCTTTCCATAAGAGTAGGTCTTATCGATAAGTTTGCCAACATCTCAGGTTCCAATTCACATCTGGGCCTAAAGTCAAATCCAGCCAAATACTCGAGACTCTTCCATTCTGAAAACATGGCCCCCAATCCTGCATGTCTTCGACTTAACGCATCTGCCACTGTGTTACCCTTTCCCGGAGTATAGGCTATACCAAAATCATATGATGCCAAAAACTCTAGCCATCGTTGCTGCCGAAGATTCAAATCCTTTTGGGAGAAAAGATACTTCAACGACTTATGATCTGTAAACAACTCGAATCGAACTCCCAATAGGTAATGTCTCCGCATCTTCAGAGCAAATACAATCGCCGCCAACTCCAAATCATGAGTCGGATAATTCCTTTCATGCGGCTTCAGTTGTCGACTTGCATACGCAACCACTTTACCCTTCTACATCAGTATTGCTCCAAGTTCAGTACCACATGCATCGGTGTAAACCACCATCTCATCATTTCCACTTGGAATAGTCAAAACAGGAGCACTTGTTAGTCGCTCTTTCAGGATTCCGAAAGCTTGCTCATACTTAGCATCCCATCTGAATACTTGGTTCTTTTTCGTCAATCCTGTTAATGGTGCAGCTACCTTGGAAAAGTCTTTGATAAATCGACGATAGTATCCTGCTAATCCAAGAAAACTTCTCACATCAGATGCATTCTTAGGTCTAACCCAATCCTGGATTGCTGCCACCTTGGTGGGATCAACCGCTATTCCATTTCCAGAGATAATATGGCCTAAGAACCTCACTTCACTCTTCCAGAAGTGACACTTCGAAAACATAGCCTTCAGCTGATGTTTCCGCAAGGTCTCCAAAATAATACGCAAGTGCGTCTTGTGCTCTTCTTCAGTTCTGGAATAAATCAAAATGTCATCCACGAACACTAGTACGAACTTGTTCAACTGATCCCTGAACACTCTATTTATAAGATCCACAAAATATGCTGGTGCATTGGTCAATCCAAACAGCATTACCAGCCACTCAAAGAAACCAAACGGTGTCCTAAAAGCAGTCTTCGGCACACTATCCTTTGCCACTCTTAATTGGTGAAATCCCGTTGCCAAATCCATCTGAGAAAACACCTTGGCTTCGTGAAGCTTATCAAACAAGTCATCTATTCTCGGCAATGGATACTTGTTCTTCTTAGTCACTTTATTCAGCTCACGATAATCCACACACAATCTTAACGATCCATCCGCTTTGGTTGCAAACACAACTGGTGCACCCCATTCGGACACACTACGCCGAATGAATCCTTTCTGTAAAAGATCATCAACTTGCACCTTCAACTCTTGCTGTTCCCTAGGCGCCATCTGCTTAAGAGGCATCACAACAGGTCTGGCTCCTTCAACTAGATCGATGCGAAACTCGATCTCTCTATGCGGCGGTAACCCTATGACCTCATCAATGACATCCTCAAATCCATTTGCGACTGGCACCGATGGCAGTCCATCCCGTGGAACAACCAGCGAATACATGAAGCTCATGAAGACGCCTTCCTCATGCTTACATCGTATCACAACCTTTCGCCCTTCCACATTCTCGACTGTCACCTCTAGCCGTTTACAATCAACCTTTGCCGCGTACTTCGTAAGCTTGTCCATACCCAAAATAATTCCAAACCCCGCAAAGTTTAGAACAAAACAATCACAAACAAAAGAGCAATCATGACTCGATACAACCAGATCACGACATATCATACACAAACAAGACGAACCCCCATATGGATTAGTCACAACCAATGGTCTATCAACAATATCCGGTTCTAAACCCAACCGGCGTACAAGTTCATTACAAACAAAAGAATGCGACGCCCCAGTATCGAACAACACTCTAACTGGAACACCACAAATGGAAAGAGTACCTTGTACCACCACACTCTTTCCTTTCTCTTCCGTAATAGGGGCTTTTGAAGATGATGGCACAGCCCCCAAAGCATAAGCTTGCACAATCTGCTTGTCCTTCCTTGGTTCTGGACAATTCTTCTTGATATGCCCCAACTTGTCACAGTTATGGCACTTCACCGGCACCTTTGGATTCTTGCAATCTTTGGAGAAATGGCCCTTCTGCTGACAATTGTAGCAGGTCACTTCGCCCTTCGGCTTCTTCTGGCCATCCTTACCCTTCTACTGCTGCTTCCTCTTCTTGTTTCCACCTTGCTGTGGTTTAGACTCCTCCTTGGTCACAGCAACAACAGATCCTTCTTTAGGAAACAAGTTCTCGTGCCTGAGAGCCTTCTCCACAAGCTTCTCAAATGGATCGTCCAGATGATCCACCAACTGCCTCCCTAGATAAATGTCCAAGCCTGTCACAAACTTCTCGTTCTTCTGATATGGAGATTCAATATACGACCGGGCATACTTGGACAAGGCTTCAAACTCAGAAACATACTCAAGAACTGGTCTTCCTCCTTGCTTGAGCTCCACAAACTTCTTGAACAGAACGGATTTCTGAGCTGTAGAAATGAACTTAGCTTTAAATCTGGCTTGGAATTGCACCCAAGTAATCTCTTCCTCCGGAGTATCAATGTTGATAGAGTTCCACCAGTCAGAAGCTCTCCCCTGAAGCTGTCTTGATGCGAGCTTCCTTTGGTTGCATCCTGAATTCCCAAATCACCAAAGATTCTTCTACAAGCATCTATCCATCTCTGGACTTCAATGGTTGACTCTGTTCCCAAGAAAACCTTCCCTCCAAGAGCAGTATAGTCTTTACACAACTTAGCAAAATCCACCGGTCTTGGAGCTTGAACTTGAACCCCAACATCTACTGCTGGCCCCGGAGCTGGCATCCTCCTCATGATCGAAGTCATCATAGCCTTGAACATAGCAGCATAATCAGCAGCCCCCTCAGCAGCACGGCCTTCCCTAGCAGCTGGTCTCCCTCTTCGACTCATTCTTAATATCTATAAAAAAATGATTAGTGCACCTTGAGAAACAACTGCATAAGAGGTTCAAATCCTTCTAAGCCGCTATATTATATATAGTAATCATCCATAAAATACAATTACGTCTCTCATACGTAGTTACATCAGCGAGCGTTGGCTAAAATCGATTAACCAAAGCTATGATACCAAATGCGACGACCGCCCATGACTCCTGCACTAAACAAGGAATAGTGCGCTGTAAAGTGTGCCAGGCAGCCATGGATGATCATCAAGGTAAGGTAAAAATAGCGGAGTCTATCGTATTACTTACAGCGCATGGGTAAAATACAATAGAATATATATATATATATATATATATATATATATATAGTGAAGCTCCACAAAACAGAATCTCGTCAAATAAGCCTCATAGTAATTTGATACAAAAATCTGAATAGTCAATACATCAAGCCTCACTACATATCACTCAGAGAATATACAAGCAGCGGAACATCCAGTACATATAGTAAGAAAATAATATGCAAGCCTCCATCTCGTCTTCGTCATCAGCATCGTTGGTCACTAAGAACAGCACCGGTCACCTGCTTCCTAGTCTGCCCATCCCAAAATGGATGAACAGCCCAAGGTAATAAGAGTTGAACATAAAATCTTGAGTCAGACAACAGTCTTAGTGAGCGGTAAATTAACTAACAACATACCAAAAGAGCATAAAGGTAAAAGGAATAGGAACCCAACCCTCCCACTCCACCTCTTTCTACAGTGATAGCACACAGACACACTAAGCAGAAGTAAACATAGCAAATCATACATTTAAAGTAAAACAATTATCACTCGAGTCAAGGTCGACGTTTTCCAAGTTCAAACCCCCAAGGCCTAAACCAAGATCAGATAAGCACCCAGAAAACATCGCTCTTGAGACCGAATGACGATACAACCAAAACATCCAAACATCCATGACTCTGGCTATTACTGTTATCATTGCTTCGATACCACCGTTAATTGAATGACCGGCACATTCTTTCAGCCGTCCGTCAAGGGCTAATGGTAACCCCGGTTCTAGACAAAACTCCGCACGTCGTCGCAGCCCGTGCCTAGGACTATCGAATCTGCCCAGAGTACTCGACCACCAACCGTAGTATTTTGGGACTATCGAATCTGCCCAGCGTGCTCTTGCTTTGAGTCTGCTAGAACCTTCAATAACAATGAAATCTCAGCCTTCTAGTCATCCTCCTCGACAACTATTCTCATACTAGCTCAAGCGCCTCTCGAGCCAACCATTATCCACAAACTCGAACCATCCCTCGAGTTATCAACATTCTTGGAATGATCCCGTCAGGATTATACCAAAGCTACCTCACATCATGCCTCGCCTTATCTCATTCATAGCAAAGCTCCATCTCAACATCATCATCAAATCCGTCCATATGAGCTTTATCATCCACTACATATGCCACGTGCAGCTTTTCTATTCAAGAGCTTCCCCCTCAGCCTTTGAATCATCTCCGACCAACTTGTCCAAATCCAACCACTAATCAACTAATTTATAACAACCAATCAAGTCAATCATTAATCCAAGCAATTAAGCATTCAAACATGATCTAAAAGCAATTATAACAAAAATGGCAATCTTGTAAATAAAGAGTCTAAATCTAACAAGCATAATCATGAATAATATCTCTACAACTTGATGGATGAACTTGCATAGGTTAACATGTATTATAATGGATGTCAAATCTTCATGAACCATGGATTTACGAAAATGCATGAAATCACTATTTTTAACACAAAATCAAGCCACCAATCCAATATACTCCTTTGGGTCCATGTGAGAGATAACCACCACTCACTGAATCACCTAAACACCCTAAAAGCAACACACTCCAAATCTAGACAGCGAAGGATCTAGCTTGATCCGCCAAAATTCCGCTTCAAACGATGAAATCTCTCTTCAATGGATGGAGATCTTCAATCTAAGCTCTTGGATCTTCGATTTGATCTTCAATTTGGATGGAAGGAAGCACAAGATTAAAGAATAGAAAAGAAGTGAAGAAGTGTAGTACTCGAGCTCTCAAAATGGCAGAACTTCGTCACTTCAAAATCCGGATCCCAAAAAATGAAACTAACCCGTGTATTTATAGGCCGAAAAACCCCTTAGGTCGTTCGCTCTTAAGTCATTCACGACCTAAAAATCCCAGACCTATGACCTAATGGTTCCCCCGACCTATGACCTAATGACTCGAGCCTATGCGCAACTTAAAACACGACCTAACGGTTCAAGCCATCACGCAACATAACACAAACACGACCTAACACATGCGCGACCTAACATACAAGCCGCGTTCCTACCTAAGTCATCTGGACGACCTAACGACTTAACGACCTTAGGTCGTTTCACGACCTAACTACACACAGCAACCAAACATAGGTCGCTCATGACCTAATGTCTTAACCCTTTACGCGACCTAACACCTTCGCCTTCACGCGACCTACGATCTAAGCCTTTTCTCGTCCACGACCTAACTACACAGAATCTAACTTAGGTCGTTTACGACCTAACTAGAACGACCCAAGCCATCATCCCTAGGTCGCTAACTACCTTAGATCGTTAGCTCGCTTAACTAGCCTACCTTCCTTAAGTCCTTAAGTCGCTCCACAGTCCTATTCTCCTTAGGCCGTTAACCCGCTATGCCGTTAACTCCTAGGTCCTTACCGCTAGATCCTAGGTCGCTAACTCCTAAACTGCTAATTCTATTAAGCCGCTCATCTCCTTAAGCCGCTCACCTATTCTTAAGTCGTTAACCCTCAAGTCGCTCGCTTATGCTGCTAACTTCCTTAGGTCGCAAACTCCTTAGGTCGCTCCCATCTCTTGAGTCGCTCATCCGACCTAAACTACTGCACGACCTAAGCTAATGCACGACTTAAGCTACTGTACGACTCAACTCTGGACGGCTTATCAACACTAACGACCTAATGACAACAGTTTTACGATCTTTCGATACGTAAAATACGGGTCGTTACAAAATATGTTTGTATAGATAGAAATGTATTGTATGCGTGTGTAGGTTGAATACAGGTATATATATATATATGTTTAAACAGTATTGGTTAAATCCAGTTTTTTAAAAAAAAATCCATATCTCTTTGAATAATGACATTTAGATAGTGATGTCTGAAATAAAGTTGTTTACAATAACGTAAAGTTAGTTTTAAAAATTATATTAGCTATAAAAAATTATGGAAATATTTTTAAAGATAATAATGTACAGTAGATCAATATATTCATCAGTAAAATCGAATATGTTAATTTTAAAATCTAATTACGTAGTCGCGTTTGAGTTGCAAAATGGTGATTTTAGGTGGAAGTCTCATGATTTTTAGGTTAATAAATCTCGAGAATGAGTGAGTTGAACAGAAAACTTATTTTGACCAAATTCTGATGATCGAAATGGAGGTTGACGTCGGAATCATGGTCGTAGCTAGCCTAGAGGTCAGTGATCATTAGAAAAATAGCGGTAGATTTTATTAGCGATCAGGGTGGCTAATTGACGTTGAGTTAGGGTTAAAAGTCTAGTTTGGGTGGCTGTTGAATCTAGGGCTGGATCATCATCATAGTCGCAGCGAGCTGGCTGGGACCGAAGGGATTAGAAGCGTGGATGTAGGATGCTGTTTTGGACGCGACGGAGTGGTTTTCGATGGCCGTGGTTGGCGAATTGAGCTGGTTTTAGTTGGTCAAGCTGGGTTTCAGCTATGCCAAGTAACTTTATTTCGACTGCCGGCGAAACGTTGGGTTTTGGGTGTTCGTGATGCTTGAGGATGTCGTCGATGACGAGTTGGTGGCCTCAACATCGATCGGCCTTGGCCAACGTGCTCGTGCACGTACACGGCAAACGTTGTGCATCAGTTTGGGGAAGAAGATGGTAGGTTCGAAGAAGACTCGAGGTTGTTGGTGGTTCGACGCGAAGTCGTACTCAAGGGGATTAAAGTGTGGCTCGGGTTGTTTTGTTAGTTTTTAAAATGTGAAACTGAAACAAAGTTTTTAAAAACAAAAAAGAAAAAAGAAAAGACTTGGGGGAAACTCGGGCAGAAACTAGTGTTGACTCGGGTAAAAGATGGTCTAGACTCAGCGTGTAACAAGTATATATACTTGTTGATAAGTAAGTCAGGTTTTAAAAATTGTATCTGGTTTTCGAGGGCAATAAGAAATGAAGTCTTAATGCAAATGTGTTTTGAAATTAAATTATCTTGATTAGAAAAATTAAATATCAGGTGATTATTTAATTTAATTTAATTCTCAAATTTGTTTTCAAAATAGATTACTTCATATCAATTAAGTTTAAAGCGGTTAATCTGTATAACCTTTATTTTAAAAATTTATTTTAAATAAACTAAATATTGTAATTAATTAAAGATGTAATGTTTTTGTTATATAAAACATATATTTAATTTAAAGATTTTAAGTTAATAATGAACTTATTTCAAAGATTTTTACTTAAATGATGATTTTTGAAATGATTTAGGATAAATGGATTTAAAGGACCATTAATTTATGACTTAACGATAATTACCTAATATAAAGGATAATTACTTTAAAATGCAACCAAATATTGATTTATTTATAAAATTAATCATTAAAAATAATTACTTAATTAAAGGGAACTGATTAATGATTAGAGGTTGATTAATCAAGTGATTAATCAATAATTAATTTGAGGATAATAAATTAAGGTGATTAATTAAATCAAGGTAAGTAATTAAGAATTATTTAATGATTGAAGATTAATTATCCAATTAATCAAGGTAAATCAATGTGAAATAATTATCAATTAGTTTGGAAGTAATTAGTTAATAAAAGCAACCAGGAGTTAATTAATTAACAATTAATGATAAATTAATTTAGATAATTAATTAAAAAATGATTAATTAATGAGGGTGATTAAAAGTTAATCAATTAAAATTGTTATTGAATGCTGTGTGATGGATTGATATATTTGATATGTGATGTGATGCTATGTGATGCTTTGTGCTGAGCTGTTATATCTGTGATAAATATACCGTTGTATGAATATGAGGACCCCTTGACCCGTAAAACGACATTTGAATTTCGATGCGTCAGGGAGTCAGATTCCTGTTGGTTATCCGAAACCCACATCGAATCGTAATGGTAAATCTTTGTGATTGATAAATTTATTTTATCTATGAATCTGTGAATAAAGATAAGCGTTATGGGATATACCGCTTATCGATATGATTGGATCTGTGATGATTGATGTTGTGCACTATTGTGTAAAACCCCTGGACCACACTTATACACACACAAATATGGATTTCACGTGGAAATGGGTTAAGTCACAGATTTTTGGAAAAAAAATTTAAATTGAATTTTTAAATTCAAATTATTTTTGGAAATGGATTGGGTTTAAAATAAAAAGCTTTTAAAAAAAGGATTTCAAAGATAAAAGGATATTTTGAATAACTTGATTTATTTTTGAAATTTGATTTAAATTTGAATCCCAAATTTGAAGATAAAATCTAATTTATGTTTTTAAAAGGTTATACAAGTATATATGGGGTTTAAACCATTTTAAAGCTGTTGTTTGGGGACTTTAGAATTTAACCCAAGATTTTAACTTGTATAAATATAAATGGATTTTTCTGAAACAAAAACTGTTTGTTTTCAAATCATAAAAGCTTTCACATAAGAAATGAACTCCCAACTTGTGTTAAAAGGATTTCAAGTCTAAAATGAAAAAGATTTTCTAGGTTATGAATGAATCTTTGGAAAACGAGTTTGAAAGCTATAAATTAAATCTGTAATTTAAAGATTTAATGAGTTAATCCAATTGAAATGGAAATTGTTTTGGAATCTATGAATAGATCTTTGTGAAACTGGGCGAACTTTGTGAAACGAATCTTTTTGTTCAAAGATTGAAATGGTAATTTGTTTAACCATTTGAAAAAAAAGCTTAGGATTTTTAAGTTGTGACTTAACTGAAATCCCATATCCATATGTTTTTAAATATTGCGCTTACTATTTGGTTTAGCTGGGAGAGGACCTGGTGTCATATAACCCATTCTGAATAGTGATACGACGTTATGGATTGCATTTGAAGACCAGTGTTGAAGACCGGGTGTCTTCGAGAATGATAGGATAACCTGTCGATTGACTCTGCACTGAGTTGCTCCAGTATAGAGTTCTCCATATGTGATGGGAAGTCCGATTAGAATTGTGGATACCCGGATTGCAAGGGCTTCTTCCTTTATTGGACGAAGTGCCTTCGGTTCTATTCGAACCCAGAACAGACTTGTATTGATGTATGTCCGACATTACACTTTGAGATATTAAACTGATCTCTATCAAATACATTTCTGCTTGGTGGCGGAGAATTTATTCTCTTAGCTTAATACCCTTCTTTGAGACGTACGAGCTTAGAGGTTATGTAGTTGATATTTATCAGTGAAATACACCCAATTTGGTAGTGTGGCATGCTGAGTGGTGCTGTGTATCATTTTTTGATCAAAGCGTGGCTTTTCTATAAAGCGTAGCTTTGTGGACGAGACTGCATCAGAACCTCACCCCCCGGAAATGGTCGAAACAGGAAAGATGCGGCAAGGTTATGAGGGTCATGCCCTTTAGGGTTTGTCATTCCCTTCTGGAAAAGGGTGGTATCATGGTATGGAGCCCAGATACATACTCATGTGGATACTGCAGATCTATTACTTTGTGATTGCTTTGTGGTTTAGAGGCGCCTCGGATAAAGGTCTCAAAGGACCGAGGGAGGGCACGCTCGTGTAGTAGTTACCTAGTTAAAGAGGTAACCCGGCCTTGTGTTGGCAGAGAGATGGTTAAGCTCTCGTGACGTCCCGCCAGAGGCAATCCCATGGACAGTAGAAAGTTCCTTAGCCTGACAATTTTTTGGAAATCCAATCAAAACAATACACACCCTGTACGGTTTTAGTTGTATAACCTGCCATGGAATGCGGTGGTAACCTGCTATTGAACATGGTAGCTATAGTAGGCATAAGTGCGAAATGCCTATGCTGGCTAGGATTTATATTATACTTTTGAAAGGTTTTCTACACTATGCACTAGTAATAATATCAAAGAAATTTTCACGTATCAAGCATATTTGACTATCATAAGGAGAAATCTCCTCCAATTCTGCGTTTGCATTGTGTGTGTTGCGGGAGGCCTTATGGTAGTTTCATTTTCCAAAAAGCATTGCGGATTTATTTAAATTATTTCGTTGTTAGTTTTAAAAGATTAAAATTGTTTTGTTTGCTCACACCTGTCCCACGACCGACCTGAAGTTTATTGTTCCCTTCCTAAACTCTGGGTGCCCATAATTTTCCCACACGGGCAGCCTAGAGTTGGGTTTCTCAGATAGTCAGGTTTAGTAGATTATCTGAAGCTAGTTCAGATTTTAGATCAGGACCGCACTTGCTTATCTTTGTGTACCGTTATTGGGAGTTCGTGCTATTTTGGATTGGTGCTTTGGAGATGGAGATCTACCGATGCTGGAGTTCTTTCTTGAAGACCATATTGGAGATATTGTTCCGCTGCTAGTGTTATCTTTCTCTTTCCGCTGCTATTGTCTTGTATCATATCTCTGATGTATATTGATATTCATTGTATCATATTGTATCAATGTTGTATATTGACATATTCTTTTTCTTCTGCTGTGTTGTTATACTTAATGTGTTATAAGCTCCGGCGAACCAGATTCGACGTTTGGATCTGCGGCATTTGAATACGAGTGTCGTATTCGGTGCCGATTTTCGAAGGTCGAGTCTGGGTCGCTACATTTGGTATCAGAGCTGAAGGTTGAAACTCTAGCTCAGGAGTATAACACATTAAGTAACTCATTAGAGATAGGGTAAAGTATACCCTAGAATGAGAAATCCCTAAGATATCCATTCGAATGCCCAAGTAAATTCTCTTACTATCCACTGATAGTAAGTATGAGGGCAAGAAGAGGATGGGATAGGGGACATGGAAGCACCACTACAAATGGTCAATACCCTGAGATAGCGGAAACAATCTTTCTCTTATCAATCTCCTTTGATTCGATTCCAAATTCTTTTGATTGCTTCGTGGCAGCTGCGAAAAGAAGTTTCGATGTGATGGTGGCCCTACGAATTGTTGTAGGAAATCCTTACTTCGTATCTTCATCGGTTTCTTATCAGCTTTTCGATCTAAAGTCTAATGAATATGAATTGGTAATTTGAAATTGAAATTTTAAAAAAATTGGAAATTTTAAATTGAGTTAAATTGATAGAATATGAAGCTAAATTTGAATTGAATCGATAAAACGATTTCGTTTAGAACCAAATTTGAAATTCTACTGTAATTTCTTGTGTATATCGAAGTCCGTAGAGGGACAAATTGGTATATACTTTGGGGTATTCCAACTTGAAGTTGGAATCCATACCTAGTGTTTGAGAAATTGTAGAAGATTGAATCTATCTATCTATCTATTCTCTGGGATCCGATATATTCTAAGAACGATTAGTTATCCCTTCGAACTAATCAATGCCCTTACATATTCGTAGATCGGTGGACCCAAATATCTTGTGAAATAATTGTATGAGTTGTTCTCATATTGTTGATATTCTGATTTGGTAAGCCAAATACAGAATTGATATCCAGTTTGATTTGGAAAGATGTTTCTCTATCTTTCATCTATTCTTTCTCGTCTCCCTTGCAAATTTCGAGGACGAAATTTGTTTAAGGGGGGAAGCTGTAACGATCCGAATTTTTAATTAAATTTAAATTGATGATTAAAATAAATTTTTGCATAAAATTGTAAACTAATACGAATTTTCCAAATTTAAATAGGATATTTATTTATTTGGACATTGATTTTAAAATTTAATTGTGGATTTGAAATGTTGTATTTAATATCTTATGAATAAGAAAAAACGTAGCATCCCAAAAAAATTTATCAATTTAAATTAGTAATATATTTTTAACTTTTGAAATTTAATTCGAAAATATATTGAAAATGCCCAAAACAAACAAAATAAGTGATAATAATATATAAATAAATTCCAATTTATTTTGAGTTTAAAATTTTGAAATAATGAGTGTTTTAGAAAGTCAATTAAATTTAAAAAATTTATACATATATGTATATTACATATATGAGTAGGGTTGAATACATATTGGAATTTAATTTAAATTTATTCAAGTATGTGTATGAATATATAAATAGACATAAATAAATTTTAATTCAAGTGAATTGGGAATTTGAATCTACATTTGAAATGAATGTTTTTTTAAAAATAAACATTTGGCTTTTAAAATTATTAAGGTGTAATTTATATTTTATATAATGTAAATATTGGTTAAAATAATTTTTCTTTCAACATTGTATATACATATACACACAAATGAATAAGGGATATAATTAATTGTAAAATGAATATGATAAAAAATAATTTATAAACATTCTTTTGTCTTTGAAAACTTCAAATGATAAACATACACAAGGAGGTGGAGTAAATAAGTAAACATTACATGGGAATATCATGATGATTTCTTACAAATGGCACTCAACATCATTGTTTAAATAAAATAATGGAATTAAAAATTTATAGAAACTTTTCATCTCCCCATAACCAAATCATATTTACTCTCAGCAAATCTGAAATTACAGTAAACAAAAGATTTGGAATTTCAAATCTAAACACCAAAGAAGAAAAAAATCAGAAGAACAGATGGAGCTGAGACCAAAAAAGAAAAAAAACAAGAACTTCAAAAATCAAAGGCAAGTTCTACTCGAAACAAAGTTCAATCTAAAAAAATCAACCTGCAAATTACAAATGAAGATAGAATGCAAATCTTCAACCTGGAAAATCAAAGAGCAGATCAAAGAAAAAAAAACCAAACCTCGGTTTTAAAAAGCAAACAGAAGAAATCAAGCAGTTTTCAAAAACTAAAACAAAGTTGGGAAAAATCTGAGGTCTTCTTCAACATCAAGCTATAGATTTACACTCAGGTAAGTTTAAACTTTAAAGTTTAATAAATCTATGGTTTCAAAATCAAGTTTTTAAAACAAATTCAAAAATGCAGATTGATAAAAAAAGGGAGCATAGCTGCAGTTTTGATAGTCCAGTTTTCTCTAGAAATAAGTAAAAGCAAGTGAGTTTCTTTTTAAAAGTTTGAATTTAATGTTGTTAATCAGTAGTAAAATAAGAATCTAATTAATAAAATCAATCAGTGTAGGGGAAAAATCAAGTTCAAAGGAAAAAAAATCAACCAATCAATCTCTGGTTGCAAATGCAGACCCTGATCCCTGTGCATAAGAAATGCAAATTGTAAGTTGAACTAATCTTTGAATGTCATTGGTGAACTGAATAAGTAAATACAACAAGAATAAGCAAAGTTTTTTTTTTTTTTTACAACTTGCATATCTAAGCTTCAAATGGAAATAAAGAAAAAAAATATGAAAGCAATATATCAAAACAAGTTCATTCCTCTATTCCCATTCTCTGTCTTTCTTCATCAACTTTAGGTGAGCAAACCTTATTTCAAAAACCTGATATTCTTGTTTTTGATGCCTGTGATAATAATGTTCTAGAAATGTGTTTGCATAGATAGAAATATATTGTATGCGTATGTACGTTGAATACATGTATATATGTTTAAACAGTATAGGTTAAATCTAGGTTTTTTAATAAAAAATCCATCTCTTTGGATAATGACATTTAGATAGTGATGTCTGAAATAAAGCTGTTTACAACAATGTAAAGTTAGTTTAAAAAATAATATTATGTATTAAAAATTAAGGAAATATTTTTAAAAATAATAATTTACAGTAGATCAATATATTCATTAGGAAAATCGAATATGTTAATTTTAAAATCTAATTACATAGTCGCGTTTGAGTTGCAAAATGGTGATTTTAGGTAGTAGTCTCACGATTTTCAAGTTAATAAATCTCAAGAATGAGTTAGTTGAACAGAAAACTTATTTTGACCAAATTCTGATGATCGAAATGGAGGTGGGCCTCGGGATCATGGCCGTAGCTAGCCTAGAGGTCAGCGATCATTAGAAAAATAGCGGTAGATTTTATTAGCGATCAGGGTGGCTAATTGACATTGAGTTAGGGTTAAAAGTCTAGTTTGGGTGGCTATTGAATCTGGGGCTCGATCATCATCATAGTCGCATCGAGCTAGCTGGGACCGAAGGGATTAGAAGCGTGGATGTAGGATGCTATTTTGGACGTGAAGGACTGGTTTCCGATGGCCGTGGTTGGCGAGGTGAGCTGGTTTTAGTTGGTCAAGTTGGGTTTCAGCTATGCCGAGTAACTCAATTTCGATTGCCGCTGAAACGTTGGGTTTTGGGTGTTCGTGATGCTTGAGGATGTTTTCGATGACGTGTTGGTGGCCTCGACGTTGATCGGCGTTGGCCAACGTGCTCATGCACGTACACGGCAAACGTTGTGCATCAATTTGGGGGAAGAAGATGGTAGGCTCGAAGAAGAATCGGGGTTGTTGGTGGTTCGACGCGAAGTCATACTCGAGGGGATTAAAGCGTGGCTCGGGTAGTTTTGTTAGTTTTTAAAATGTGAAACTGAAACAAAGTTTTAAAAAAAGAAGAAGAAAGAAAAGACTCGGGGGAAACTCAGGTAGAAACTAGTGTTCACTCGGGTAAAAGATGGTCTGGACTCGGCCTGTAACAAGTATATTTACTTGTTGATAAGTAAATCAGGTTTTAAAAATTGTATCTGGTTTTCAAGGGCAATCAAAAATGAAGTCTTAATGCAAATGTGTTTTGAAATTAAATTATATTGATTTGAAAAATTAAATATCATGTGATTATTTAATTTAATTTAATTCTCAAATTTGTTTTCAAAATAAATTACTTCAGATCAATTGAGTTTAAAGAGGTTAATCTATATAACCTTTATTTTAAAAATTTATTTTGAATAAACTAAATATTGTAATTAATTAAAGATGTAATGTTTTTGTTATATAAAACATATATTTAATTTAAAGATTTTAAGTTAATAATGAACTTATTTCAAAGATTTTTACTTAAATGATGATTTTTGTAATGATTTAGGATAAATGAATTTAAAGGACCATTAATTTGTGACTTAACGATAATTACTTAATATAAAAGATAATTACTTTAAAATGCAATCAAATGTTTATTTATAAGATTAATCATTAAAAATAATTACTTAATTAAAGGTAATTGATTAATGATTAGAGGTTGATTAATCAAGTGATTAAACAATAATTAATTTGAGGATAATAAATTAAGGTGATTAATTAAATCAAGGTAATTAATTAAGAATTATTTAATGATTAAAAGTTAATTATTTAATTAATCAAGGTAAATTAATGTGAAATTAATTATCAATTAATTTGGAAGTAATTAGTTAATAAAAGCAATTAGGAGTTAATTAATTAACAATTAAGGATAAATTAATTTAGATAATTAATTAAAAAATGATTAATTAATGAAGGTGATTAAAACTTAATCAATTAAAATTGTTATTGAATGTTGTGTGATGGATTGATATATTTGATATGTGATGTGATGCTATGTGATGCTTTGTGCTGAGCTGTTATATCTGTGATAAATATACCGCTGTATGAATATGAAAACCCCTTGACCCGTAAAACGACATTTGAATTTCGATGCGACAGGGAGTCGGATTCCTGTTGGTTATCTGAAACCCACATTGAATCGTAATGGTAAATCTTTATGATTGATAAATTTATTTTATCTATGAATCTATGAATAAAGATAAGGGTTATGGGATATACCGCTTATCGATATGATTGATGTTGTGCGCTATTGTGTAAAACCCCTGGACCACACTTATACACACATAAATATGGATTTCACGTGGAAATGGGTTAAGTAACAGATTTTTGAAAAAAAATTAAATTGAATTTTTTGAATTCAAATTATTTTTGGAAATGGATTGGGTTTAAAATAAAAATCTTTTAAAAAAAGGATTTCAAAGATAAAAGGTTATTTTTGAATAACTTGATTTATTTTTGAAATTTGATTTAAATTTGAATCCCAAATTTGAAATTAAAATCTCTTTTATGATTATCAAAGGTTATACAAGTATATATGGGCTTTAAACCATTATAAAGCTGTTGTTTGGGGACTTTAGAATTTAACCCAAGATTTTAACTTGTATAAATATAATTGGATTTTTCTGGAACGAAAACTGTTTGTTTTCAAATAATAAAAGCTTTCACATAAGAAATGAACTCCCAACTTGTGTTAAAAGGATTTCAAGTCTAAAATGAAAATGATTTTCCAAGTTATGAATAAATCTTTGAAAAACGAGTTTGAAAGCTATAAATTAAATCTGTAATTTAAAGATTTAATGAGTTAATCCAATTGAAATGGAAATGGTTTTGGAATTTATGAATAGATCTTTGTGAAACTGGGTGAACTTTGTGAAACGAATCTTTTTGTTAAAAGACTGAAATGGTAATTTGTTTAACCATTTGAAAGAAAAGCTTTGGATTTTTAAGTTGTGACTTAACTAAAATCCCATATCCATATGTTTTTAAATATTGCGCTCACTATTCGGTTTAGCCAGGAGAGGACCTTGTGTCATATAACCCATTCCTAAGAGTGATACGACGTTGTGGATTGCATTTGAAGACCGGTGTTGAAGACCGGGTGTCTTCGAGAACGATAGGATAACCCGTCGATTGACTCTGCACTGAGTTGCTCTGGTATAGAGTTCTCCATATGTGATGGGAAGTCCAATCGGAATTATGGATGCCCGGATTGCAAGGGCTTCTTCCTTTATTGGACGAAGTGCCTTCGGTTCTGTTCGAACCCGGAACACACTTGTATGGATGTATGTCCGACATTGCACTTTGAGATATTAAACTGAGCTATATCAAATACATTTCTTCTTGGTGGCGGAGAATTTATTCCCTTAGCTTAACACCCTTCTCTGAGACGTACGAGCTCAGAGGTTATGTAGTTGATATTTATCAGTGAAATACTCCCAATTTGGTAGTGTGGCATGCTGAGTGCTGCTGTGTATCATTTGTTGATCAAAGCATGGCTTTTGTATAAAGCGTAGCTTTGTGGACGAGACTGCATCGGGACCTCACACCTCGGAAATGGTTGAAACGGGAAAAATGCGGCAAGGTTATGAGGGTCGCGCCCTTTAGGGTTTGTCATTCCCTTTTAGAAAAGGGTGGTATCATGGTATGGAGCCCAGATACTTACTCATGTGGATACTGCAGATATATTACTTTGTGATTGCTTTGTGGTTTAGAGGCGCCTCGGATAAAGGTCCCAAAGGACCGCAGGAGGGCACGCTCGTGTAGTAGTTACCTAGTTACAGAGGTAACCCGGCCTTGTGTTGGCAGAGAGCTGGTTAAGCTCCCAGGACATCCCGCTAGAGGCGATCCCATGGACAGTAGAAAGTTCCTTAGCCTGACCATTTGTTGGAAATCCAATCAAAACAATACGCGCCCTGTACGGGTTTAGTTATATTACCTGCCATGGAATGTGGTGGTAGCCTGCTATTGAACATGGTAGCTATAGTAGGCATAAATGTGAAATGCCTATGCTGGCTAGGATTTATATTATACTTTCGAAAGTTTTTCTACACTATGTACTAGTAATAATATCAAAGAAATTTTCACGTATCAAGCATATTTGACTATCATAAGGAGAAATCTCCTCCAATTTTGTGTTTGCATTGTGTGTGTCGTAGGAGGCCTTATGGTAGTTTCATTTTCCAAAAAGCATTGCGGATTTATTTAAATTCTTTCGTTGTTTGTTTTAAAAGATTAAAATTGTTTTGTTTGCTCACACCAGTCCCACGACTTATGTGGAGTTTATTGTTCCCTTCCTAAACTCTGGGTGCCCACAATTTTCCCACACGGACAGTCTAGAGTTGGGTTTCTCAAATAGTCAGGTTTAGTAGATCATCTGGAGCTAGTTCAGTCTTTGGATCAGGACTGCACTTGCTTATCTTTGTGTATCGTTATTGGGAGTTCAAGCTATTTATGGATTGGTGCTTTGGAGATGGAGATCTACCGATGCTGTGGTTCTTTCTTGAAGACCATATTGGAGATATTGTTCCACTGCTGGTGTTATCTTTCTCTTTCCGCTTCTATTGACTTGTATCATATCTCTGATGTATATTGATGTTCATTGTATCATTCAGTTGTATCATATTGTATCAATGTTGTATATTGATATATTCTTTTTCTTCTGCTGTGTTGTTATACTTAATGTGTTATAAGCTCCGGCGAACCAGATTCGACGTTTGGATCTGCGGCATTTGAATACGAGTATCGTATTCGGTGCCGATTTTGGATCTTTAGCGCATTTATACTCCTTCAGTTGGTTTCAGGCCGAAGTTTGTGGAATAGAGAGCGATCGAACTCCACTCATCTATTCATTCATGTTTGTATCCACACTATGGGGATAAGATTTATTGATGAGTGGTCGGTTTGCACCCAGTTTATATTTATACTTTACTCCGCACTCTTGGACTTAGAGTTATCTCGTGAGTGGTCGATTCATGCTTGATTTATGTTTATACTCCAGTCCACACTTTGGGGAACTAGAGTTGTTTCGTGGGTGCTCAGTTCATACCCGATTTATGTTTATACTTCAGTCTGCACTCCGAGGACTTATATTTATTTCACGGGTTGTCGGCTCATACCCGATTTATGTTTATACTCTAGTCCGCACTCGGAGGACTAAGAGTTATTTCAGGGGTGGTCGGTTCACACCCAATTTGTGTTTATACTCCAGCCCGCACTTTGGAGACTTAAAGTTATTTCAAAGAGCATTTAGGTCATACTCTTTTTGATTTATTAGTTTACCCCCAGAACTTGGGGTTTTGATTTAGCGAGAGATCGTTCGTATCTCAATCGCTTTGATTTTGTTTTAGTCGCACAATCTAGGCAGAAGTTATTCTAACACCAGATTGTCGGCCACGTTCATTCCTTACGATGAATCCCGTTCTTTGTATTATGAATGAGAATTGCTAAATGAGTTGATTTGGCTCATCTTGTTTGATCCCCGCGGGAGTTAGCATGGTTGTTTGATTCCAAACTTTGGCAGCCCATTCACACATATCGATATCAATCAATTTCGCTTTGTAATTAGCATACGATGTAATAGCAAACGTGAATACAAAAGAATCCTTAGATTTTATTCATTAAATGGAAGGAAATAACATAAACTGTCATATTACTATTCAGAAAATCAAATGCTAAAGCAAATTCTGAAAGTAAATACAACAGAAATCTAAAGGAAATAAACTAAGTGAAATGGCATCGTAAATGTTCACTATTCCATGCTCTTGGAAATGTAATACCATCGACAATCACCAGCTTGAAAGTTCCTTCTTCTAGCCTCTGTTCAATGACATATCGTCCTTTCAAATCGAACTCATGTGTGATTGAGTAAGAAAAACCCATTTTAGAACGAGATCGCCAATTTCGAAGGTTCTCAGTCGAACTTTAATGTTGTAATATGGGGCAACTTGATGCAGATGTGTAGCCGCCCTTAGATCGACTTCTTCGTGCTTCTCATCTATAAATTCCAAAGAGTCCAAGAGCAGACCCTTACTTGTTTTGGGGGCATAATAAATCACTTGATGAGAAGGGACTTCGAGTTTAATAGGAATAATGGGTTCGACATCGTAGGAAAGGGCGAATGGAGTATAGCCAATCGTGGACTTGTGAGTAGTCCATATGTCCAAAGTGTCATGGGGAGCTCATCCACCCACTTGCCTTTAGCCTTCTCCAAACGCTTCTTCAGAATAGACTTTATGATTTTATTAAGAGTTTCGACCTGTCTGTTTGCCTAAGGGTGATTGACTACTGCAAATCTCTTTCCAATATAATATCTTCGATAAAAGTCCTTAAATTCAATAAATTCCCATTATCAGTTACAATAGTTCGTGGAAGAATGAAGCGACATATAATGTTTCATACAATAAAGTTGATTACTTTCTTGGTTGTGATTGTAGCTAGAGGTTATTCCTCGCCCCATTTAGTGAAGTAATCAACTGCAACAATAGCGTACTTCGCACCACCTTTAGAGATCGATAAATAACCAATAATATCTATACCCCACATAGCGAATGGCCATGAGCTGATCATGAGTGTGATTTCTATTGGCGGAGCTCTTGGTACTTTTGCATATATCTACCATTTATCGCACCGTCTTACATACTCAATAGCGTCTCGATTTACGATTGGCCAACAATACCCATAATGGAGCATTTTCTTTGCCAGAGTTTGCCTCCCAATGTGATCACCACATTCTCCTTCATGAACTTCTTTTAGAACATGCTTTATCTCATCATGAGCAATACACCCGAGTAGAGGGACTGGAAAACCTTTCCTGTACATAATTCCTCCTTGCATATTATACCATGAAGCTTTGTAGAGGACTCGTCGCTTTTCATTTCTTTTATCAACCAGGACTCCACGTAATAAATAGTCTTTTAGTTGGATTCATCCACGATTCTCTTTCAGACTTCGCTTCCATTTTCCGGTCGATCGCCATTATGTTTATACTTGGGGTATTCAATACTTTGACTATGGCCAAGACCATCTGTTGTGCATCGCCTGTATTAGCGAACTTTGCCAATGAATCAGCCTCTCTATTTTGATCATGCGTAATATGTGAAATGTCATAGTATTTAAATTCTGTCAACAACTCATGAACTCAGGTAAGGTATGAGGCAAGCCATTTTCCCTTAGCCTGATTTCAAGAGATATAACTCCAAGCTCTCTAGTGAGTTTAAGTCCAGCAATTGAAGCTTCATACTCAGCTTTGTTGTTTGTTGCTGGGAAATTAACCTCTAAAGCATAAAAATTGATTGATTTTCAAGGGTTACAAGCACAATCCCAGCACGAGAACAATGAATATTAGATGCTCTATCAGTATACAATTTCCATCATACAGTAGGGATTTTGCTACCTTCTAGAAGATCATTTTGCACAGTAAACTCTGCTATTAAGTCGGCTAATGCCTGACCCTGGATAGCTCTTTGAGGGAAATAAGTAATATTGAATTGGCTGAGCTCAATGTTCCATTTGAGTAACCTTCCAGACGTCTCAGGTCACTATAGGACCTGTCGTAGCGGCTGGTATGTGTAAACATTGATCGGATGTGCCTAGAAGTACAGATGAAGCTACCGTGATGCAATTAGCAAGTAGTACGCAAATTTCTTTATCTTCAGATAGTTCTTTCTACTCCTGTAAATCTTTTACTTACATAATACACCAGCCTCTGGATCTGACTCTCCTCACAAATCAAGGCGGCACTTATAGCATGTGCTAACACAGCCTAATAAATGCATAACTCCTCGTGATTTACCGGCTTTGACAACTTAAGAGGTCTCTCCAATGATTCACCAGAGCTTGAAACGTCTTTACAATCTTGTGTCCATTCGAAGTTTCTTTTTCCTTTCCTAGTCAAATCAAAGAAATGAATACATTTGTCGGTAGCTCTAAAAATAAATCAACTTAAGGCAGCAAGTTCCCCATTCAGACTCTGCACTTATTTAATAGTTCTTGCCACTTGGATATCATGAATAGCTTGAATCTTCTTGGGATTAGCTTCTATTCCACCAGCATTGACAATAAAGCCTAAGAATTTTCCCAATGCAGCACCAAATGAACATTTCAAAAGATTGATTCATCTTGTAACATTGGAGGATGTCAAACATTTCTGTCTAGTCTCTAATGTGTTCGCTTGATCACCATGACTTCACGAGCATATCATCCATATACACTTCCAATGTTTTTCCAATCCGATCCTTAAACATCATGTTAACTAAGCGTGGATAGGTTGCTATGTCATTCTTCAATCTAAACGCATTACTACGTAACAATATAGCCTAACATTTGTAGCAAAACTGATGTGCTCTTGATTGGGGATATGCATCGAGATTTGGTTATATCCCTAGTAAGCATCCATAAAAGATAGCAATTCATGTCCTACAGTTTAATGAACTAGCCGATCAATTTTTGGAAGGGAAAAACTGTATTTTGGACACGCTTTGTTCAAATCTGAATAATCAATGCACGTTCTCTATTTTCCATTTGCCTTCTTCACAAGTACAGAATTAGATATCCATTCAGGGTAAAGGGCATCGTGGATAAATCCATTGACTTTTAGTTTATCCACCTCCTCTTTGAGAGTGTCGAATCTCTCCAGATCCATGCCGCATTTTTTTGCTTCACCGAAACATACTTCAGGTCAATATTCAATGCATAGCTTACAATGGCAGGGAGATTCCACATATGTCAAGGTGAGTCCAAGAGAACACATCTCGATTCCCTCGGAGAAAACCAACGAGTTCTTTCATCAACGGGGGGCTGAGCTATGTCCCAATCTTCAGGACTCGTGATGGGTCATTGTAGCTGACAGTGATATCAATCGTCAACTCAACCGGTGCAGCCTTGGTCTCTTTAGGCACCTCATCATCATCTCTTGGATCTATATCTCTATGGAACCTACTGTGGTGCTCGAGCCAAGACTTTGGCACTTGTTGTCAATCTTCAATACCCTGGATGTGGACAATTTTGTCCACACCCTTTCCTTTATCTTTGCACTGAGCTTCCCTCAACTCAGCTACATAACAGGCACATCTAGTCGCCTAATCGCTTGAACAACTCCTATACCATTATCCATTAGAAACTTCAAAGTTAAACACCATAGGGCATGAGCTGCCCGGAATTCAACCAGGGCCTGTTGGCCCAAAAAAACATTGTATGGAGAGTCAACATTTAAAACAATAAACGATAAGATTCGCACTCTCTTCCGTTCACCTTCTTCATTCAGCAATAGTTCCACATAACCGACAGCCTCGGTCTCTATGACATTAAAACCATGAATACGAGCTTTAGGTGATTTTAAGCCTTTGTCTTCCATTCTCATCTGATCGAATGCCCTTTTGAAGATTATAATCACCGAACTTCCATAATCATTCAAAATTCATCTCTCCAATGCAGGACCAATTATAGCTGAAATTACCGGGTCAATTATTGGGGCATCTATTTTCTTTGCATCTCTGTTCCTAAACACAATATCATCCGCTTTTATGCGCTGCTATTTTGCCAAAGCTCCATATTCCGTATTCGAACAATATTCAAAATCCACATGCCTAATCGAGCTAGAATAGCACTCCATTTCTTGCCAACTCCTATATGTCGTATGCGGTCCTCCAATTATCGTATATATCACCAGTCTTCTACCAGTTCGTGCAGGCACTTCAGCCCTATGCGGAGCTAATCCTTGATTGGGGTCAGATGTCACCTGTCCTCCATCCTTCGGGGTTTTCACAAATTGTTGCAATTTCCTTTCCCGGATAAGCTTTCTATAGCATCCCAGAGATTCTTGCATTCATTTGTATTGTGCGCATAATGTTCATGAAACCGACAATACTTCTCGGTCTGCTTCTACTTCTTTGTTGACTCCTTTCGAGTCAGCTTCATGTATTGCATGGTATTGCAAGTAGACAGATATTCTTTAGGGATGTATTTAACGGTGTGTAGTTCTCATACATTGGAATCCTAGGCTTTAATCTCCCCGAATCCCTCTTTCGCTCTCGATTCCTATCCCCATCTCTCTTTTGTTGATTTGGGTTATTTTGAACGTTCACTTGGATTTTCTCAGAACTATCATCAGATTGCTTTAATGCAATATACTCTGTACTACTTCTCCACTCAGTCCTGCAATGTTTTTTTCCTAAAGGACCTAGCTTCCTCCTTTCTCCGAAACCGATTTGCCTTTGAATAAAAGCCTCCACTATGGTAGGTAGTTTACCAGCCAGCCAATCGTCCAAACTTAGATTTCAGATCGATCTCTCTCATCACAACCATAAGTAAAGTGTGATCATTTGTAATACTGACCTTCGTGGCAAGAAATCTCTCCAAATAATCTTTCAATGACTCGCTTGGAGCTTGGAGCTTGGATCACGCTGGAAAGGGACGTGCATCTTTAGGAAGAGTCGTGTGCATTCGGAATTATCCCACAAACATGGTTGCCAACTCATCGAATCAAGAAATTGATCGTGGTGGTAGTCTCGTGAACTATATCGTCACTATCCCAGAAAGGGTTATGGGAAAGCATTTACACTTAGTCGCATCATTGGCTCTCACAGAATCCATCAACCATTCATATCTCATAATATGCTTCCCGGGGTTAGTTTTCTCTCATAAGTAGGCATTGATCGCATGTTGAATCTTCTTAGATATTCCACATATAGAACATTATCAGTAAACGAGCTATGGCTTCTCTGATAGAGTTAGAGGTATTCCCTAGGGGAAATTATGTAATTTGTTATATATATCTAACTCATTGAACAATCTTGTTCATAATAAAGGTGTTTCTTTCTATTATATACTTGCTATGCAGTGGTTGTATTAATTAATACTTTTAATAGAAAATCAATAAATGGCATATTTTGTGAAAGTAGTTACAAAGTGTTTTAACTGTGAGTAATTTATCACAATAAAACAAATATACCATTTTATATGTTCCTAGTCAAGATTCACCGAGACTCGATATCAACGTATACGTTTAGACTAGAGTATGTAACACTCTACAATTGTTAGGCAGTGTATTACTCATGACTACTGGGGGTACCTAGGGTTTACGTACTAATAGTTATCAGATAACTATAGAACGACCCACTCGATAATTTTCTGTTGGTTAATATAACTAATGTCAAACAGAAAATATCGATGTGACTGATTCACACAGTTCTCTCGACTTGAGAATACTATAGATCTTCAATATGAAAGCTTCGCTTTGATTATAGTCAAATCATGGCATAGCGTTCCATCGAGTGACTATAGTTGGGTCGAGTGGAAGTATTGGAAGTGAAGCACTATTCAAGGGAGGATTCATCTCCTCGGTTATGTGGGGTTAGTATCATGGTCAACTCAAGTCAACTCAAAGTCAAAATCTTTGGCTAGAGCATTGTGTTAATAATAATTGTTATTATTGAACTAAAAACTTTGTTTTTGGACTATAAAGTTGAATGTGGATGATATTGGAATCTTGACCATTACCAAATTCCATAAATCCAAAGTGATATAGTTTTGAGGAAGAGAATTGGTGTAAATAATTGTCACTATTGGGTACCACTTATAATAAGTAAAATTAGATTTTACCGAAAGATGTGTAAGCAATGAATATAGCCAAAATGTCACATCATCGACTAAGTGACGTGTGAACTTTAATATTTGAATTATTGAATAGTAATCGCTGACTGAATTTAAACCTTTAAGTTGCACAACCATAATGATGAATTCTCTTATAAACCACATGATTTAATTAATTTATAAAAGGTTGTAAATTAATTAAATTAATTAGTATTTGAGAAATATTAATTATTAGTTAATTTATTTAATGTTTGGGAGTTATTTGTAATTATTCGAACGTACTTTAAAGTTATATTCACGTGCATTAATGTATGGTACCATTGTAGTAAAAGATAATTACATGTGTTTTTGGAGTCTTATATCATTTGAAGGTACGTAATTTTCAGTCATACCATGTAAAGAAATAGGAGTGAAAATAGAAATTTAATCAAGAGAATTAATTAGAGAAGTTTTAATTAAAGAATGAGAAATGTTTCCATCTTTCAAATAAAACAGATTCTCTAATTCATTCTATACGCGCAATTCATTCTTTCTCATTCAGTCTATGTCTTTCTCTCCTCCTAACTTTCCATAGCAGAAGAAAAAAAATTCCAAAATTATTTCAACTCTATATGAAAACATCAAAATAAATAAAACAAAAGTGGTTCATCCATCTCTTGCAAGGATAAATGGGGATTTTGAAGATCTGAAGAGATATCATCATTCAAAGTGTGACTTCTAAGGGGGGTGCAATTTCAAGATGTGCTTCAGAGCTTTGGGTAACAAGGTAAGTTTTTTTTTAATAGATATGGTTTTTTTCCTTTGGAAAAATAGGTATAATGATATTTGATGTAGTGTTTGTTGAAAGAGAAATTTAATCATCATAATTTGTATATACATATCACTAC